>CM072538.1:21103938-26316438 GCA_036898165.1 Silybum marianum
GGGGTGAGTGTAACCGGATATCCGGTCATTTAATTATAAACTACAAAATATCGATTTAAATTAATAAATATAACAAATGGTCAAAACTAAACCGATAAAAACTAATTATTACATAAACAAACTAAAAAATTTGAGTTTTCATTTATTATTTATAAACATATAAAATATTTTTTATTTAAAAGTGACGGGTATCGGGTACCCAGCAGGTAACGGTTCCAAAAAATGATAATCGGAATCGAAACCGGAACCAATCACATCGGTTCCGGATAGGTCCGAAACGATTCTGGTTCCAAAGACGTATACCCGATTCCGATGCTTATATTCACATAATGATATTAATAATATTAGTTTAATCTAATCTAAATACGAATCAACTAATCTAAATAGTCAATTCAAAGATAAGTGAAATATTATTTAACGAACAGAATGTAAATAAACACAATTGTTGTTAACGATTTTGTAGTAGATAATTTGATTAAAATTAACTAAAATAATTAATATAAATATATAAACATGTTAAAATGTAATTGATAAGTTCTCTGTTCTAATATATAATTAAAAAAAATGTAAAACATAATAATAGTTTATTTATTTATTTTTAATGAAAAATAAAAACAATGCTACCCACTCACATCTTTCATGAAAAAAAAAGTAGGAACATTTTAGGCACATTAAGAAAATATACATTTTTGAGTATGTTTCTAGACCTGTTTTACCTTTTCTATCATATATGAGCAAATAAACAGGGGCTTTGATAACTAACCGATTCTTTATTGTAAGTTAAGATTCAACAATTACAAAAGGTGTATAAATATAATTATATTTGATTAGTAAACATAAATATAATTTATATCCAACTGTTTTATTACAATTTTTAATGATTGGGAGAGTGTTAGATTATAGGAGTAACAATTGTGTATTAATATGAATGTAATAAGTTTTTTTTTTGTCAATAATTGGTCTTCAGGTTAGCTTCTACACACTTTGACGAATTTCAAAGGTCCCGAAGATCAGTCAGGAAAATTCTCAATGATTTTATATGAATCGAAAGGAAAATCTCCATAAATTCAAGTCTTACTGTCAATTAAACTAACTTCACAATATTATAATAAATTAATATAACGGAATTTAACAATCTAATAATTTCCATCATTATAAAAAAGTAAATTTTTTGGCCATACTGGGGTTGAAAAAGTAACATTAACATACTAGGGTTTTTTTATAAAATACTCCTCGAAAAGTTTTTTATAGGACTTTTGTTGGAAAAAAAAAGAGTTACTGTAAAATAATTTTCAAAAAAGATCTCATAGAAAAATAGAACAATTTTTTTTTAAAGTCTTATTAGATTGTTTAAATTTATCATAATTCGCTTGTTTAACTTTGTGTTAGTAATTTATTTTAATTCATTGTATTATTATTTGTATTGATTACACAATTATTATTCATATAAACTTAAAAGTCTTATTAAATATTATGTTAAGACATTTTGCATTCAAATAAACCCAATTTATTGTCGTAGCTAGTTACAAAAATTTGTTACCTATGTTTTTCTTTGTTATTGTTTCTTATAAATTACTTCTTAAGTACCAAAATAATGTTCATATTTAAAATGATATATAATTTTTAGAATTTATAATTATTATACTTTTTAATTAATTAAAAAACATTTTACTCTTAATAATGTAGAGAATTATTTTGAAAAAATTAAAATAGGTGGGAAGAATGTGTAATAATAATTTATAGGGCAATTTTATTATTAATTTTCAAAATATTTTTTCTTCGACAACATATAGACTGAGAACATGGTATTTTGATTATAATTTAACTTACACTCAGGAACCTTTTGTATAGATAAAAAGTTTTGATTAAAATATGATATGTAATAAATAAATAGATAGGTTATTACTGTTTATTGTAATATATAAATATTTTTTTTCTTACATTAAGTTAAAATAGTTTATATTATATGACACAAAAATGCAATGTTATACTAATTATATGTATTTTCTATTTTCTCTAATCCAACAAATGTAGTCTCTTAAATAAAAATGTTTAGTTTATCAAATCAATGTATAAAATTTACCAAAATGCATTAAATAACAAAAATCAAAGTAGGTTTTAACACATGGGAATTGTATATAATTCAAAACCCTTTCGGAACGGTCCAAATTCAAATATCATCAAAATTTAATGGTAATGAGATGTATCCACATCACTGTTTCTTTCCTCTTTATGTTGAGGAAGACAATATGATAATAAGAGCCATTATCAATATAAGGGTCATCATCTAAACTAGGTAATATAAAAATAAGAGTCATTGAGGCCGGTTACCAAATATTTTACTTACTATCTTGTAATTATAAAGTATAGCTGAACTTACCAACTGTCAATGAACACGTTATCTAGATTTAACTCCATCAACGCACCTAGCGACACTCCATCTTCATTACGAATAAGGTATTTGGCAACAGGAGCAAGTCCATACACTTGAATTGGCTTCATTTCACCATCTCGTTGTGTGCAAGTGACAATCGAATAGCTAGCAAGCAACCGAAGCATCCGGTCAAGCATGTCAGGGGCATCTTGGTTCGGAATCGACAAACCATATGCGATCTCATGAGCCGAGAGCTGGACGTCAGGACCTGCCTCGGCTATAGCCTCCAAGACCCCAAGCTTCATTGCACTTTTTAGCACCATTGTTAATGATATGGATGTAACCAATTGCATAGCATAACTGAACTCTTCATTGCTATCCATTTTCATACAACACTTTCACGCCTCCTTTATGTTGGTTACCTTATTCATCTTACATTTATATATAAGATAGAGCAAATTATACCGTTGGTCCCTGTGGTTAGGTCAGAATATGAATATGGTATTCTTTTAAAATAAGTACACCGGGGTCCCTATGGTTTGCATTTCGTTACGAGTTGAGTCCCTTACACTAATACTTTTAACTCCAATCCGTTAAATCAAGGGGAAATTCAGTCTTTTTATGATTTGTCCATTTTATGGTTGAAAATTAAAAAGATCATATATTTATTACAGAAATAAAACATCTCCCTCATATCGGACCGACCGATCCCACCCATCCTCACTGGCGTACCACACGACTACGGTATCTCCGGTCATTGTCTCCCTGATCACCTCGGGTTAAAACCCTCCCACACACTCTCGTTGATCATCCCTCTCTCGGCTTCTTCTTCAACCTACACTCTATGAAGATGCATCCTTGCCAAGGGCGGATCTACACTACAAGGGTGGTAGCCCGTGAAACCATGAAAATATAGGATGTAAGTGTAAACTTTTTAAGGTATATAAGTGTGAAACCATAAGTTTTCTGGGGTGAAACCATAAGTTTTTTAGGATGAAACCATAAACATTAAAAGATTTAGGGGGTTTAAGTTAAAAAGAATAAGATGTAAAACAGTCTTATTTTCATGTGTTGCAAATCAGTTACACTTTTGATCCTAGTAGTTTTATTTACTTCCTTTTCTTTTTCATATTTTTATTTTATACCCTTATCATATTAGTTAATTAGTTAATTATTAGCTAAAATACATTTAAAATTACATATATATTTTTATAAATTACACCATTAGAAAGGTCTCATCGGTACCTTCGAAACGAACCCAATATTGAATATTTTTAAATTAATTATATCTTTAATGTTAACACAAATAAAAATAATATATACTAAAATAGCATATTTATATCGTTAATTACAATCACATGTGGTAAAGCAATATTTAATCTCTATTAAATACATATTTTAACGGTACTTGCACTCATTTGTGGATCCGCCACTTGATAGGTGATACATTTTTTAAATGATTCCATAGAAAAAGAAGCGTTTGTCTTGGTAACGAACGAAAATGTACTCAACTGCTTCCAAAAGAAGTCTCATAGGGAACAATTGTAGGCAATAGCTTATATCTTTTTTTTTTGATGAAACTATATTCTTAACTACATTTTTACTTAGTATCACTACAAAACAATTGATTTTTACCCATAAAAATTACTAATGAAAACTTTCGTCGGTGATTACCAGCGGATTATCCAGAAAATACCAATGGTTCACTAAAATTCGATGTTTTTTATAAAATACTAACGGATCACCCAAATAATATTTGAATAATCTGTCGTTGATTTGAATTATTCACCAACTTTTATGAAGGTTTTGTGAAAAATCACCCTTTAACGACAGATTTTTTAGGAAAAAATGTGTAAGTAAAAGTATTCTATATGGAAATTATTTTGTGACACCATACCAAAAATTTCCTGGATCCGCCTCTGATCCTTGCTCAAGCTCATGAACATTAATCTTGAACCTACAACCAGCACATTTTCCTCTCGTCTTTCCTCACGAAAGACTGAGAAATAAGTTAAAATCAGAAAAGATTAAAATCAAATACCTTAATATAACTTAATCAATTAAGTTAACCGTCCATGAAACTTATTAAGTTAAAAACAAACACTCCTATCCTAAGTCGAGTATGCACGTGGGTTAACAAATTTGGAAAACCGCCTTGCATACTGTTTCTAAGTCCTCCATTGTTAGACTTTTGAGCTGACTCCACCTCTGCATAACTCCATTTCTTTGACTTATCCACTAATTATCATCATTTGGATCCAATATCATGCATGCACCGCTCATATATTTGGGAGTCATATTATATAAAATATATAAATTGTATAGTCAAGAACTTTAGTGTATTATATATATATATATATAGAGACAAAGGGGTTGGTTCAAATACAAACCAGTTAAATGTTACAAACTATACAAATCAATATAAAAATAATTATGTTCATGAAAAAGTTTATTTTTATATTGATTTGTACGATTTTGTATAGTTTCTAACATTTAATTGGTTTGTACTTGAACTTCCCTCTCTCTCTCTCTCTCTATATATATATATATATAGAGAGAGAGAGAGAGAGAGAGGGGGGGGGGAGGATCTTCTACACCCCGCCTAAAAGTTACACCACGTGCGTCCCAATCTCAACCGTCCATTTCATAACCCAATGGTTAATCTGATGCAGTGGCATGATGGTAATTAAATAGAAATCTTGGGTCATGAACGGTATGTAAAGTCATACATAAGGGCAAAGAGGTAAATAAGAAAATATAAAATGTTACAGTGAAATGTTATGAAATATAAACTGTTATGAAACATTCTTGTTTCATAACTTTTAATCCATTTTTGGCATAACAAGCATGTTCCATTTGATCTGAAATATTATGAAATGGAGAAATGTTATGAAATGTATTATGAAATGGACCGTTGAGATTGAGACGCACAGGGTGTAACTTTTAGCAGGGTGTAGAAGATTCTCCCCCCCCCCCTTCTCTCTCTCTATATACATATATATATATGTTTGTGTGTATGTGGGTTTTTTTAAAAAAAGATAGGGAAAGTGTGTGCATATGTATAAGTTGCAGATATATGTATAACAAAATGTAGGTTGGAAAAGAAGGAGTTATAAGTTCCAGGTTGTGAGGTTGAAGGTGAGAAGATAAAGGTGAGAGAAGAAAGGGTGGAGCTATCGAGGGAGCTGAAAGGAGTAGTTGGTCAAAGGGACAAAAATGTAGGACATTGTCACCAAATGGTTGGTGATTTAAAATTTGTTTTTAATTAATAAATAAAATGACTATATTGCCCCTTAATTAACAGAAGGTTTTTAATGGTATTAGTGTCAGGGACCTAGAGTGAAACGAAATGTAAATTATAAGAACCCTCGGTGTACTTATTTCAAAAAAAGGACCATATCCGAATTCTGACCCAATCACAAGACCAAAAGTGTAATTTACTTTGTAAGATGAAATAAGAACGATAAATTGTAAATAGTAAGTAATGACGATGCAATTTTAATCATGTGGGTTTCTAAAAGACAACAATCATGTGGGTTTCTAGATTTAAAAGACAATAATGATTATATTTTTGTCATTTGGTGTAAATAGCAAGTAGGGATGGTGCAATTATTTCAATCACGTGGGTTTCACTTAAAGACAATAATTATTATATTTTTGTAACATTTAGTGTAAAAACCAAGTAGGGATAATGCAATTTCAATCATGTGGGTATCATTGACCTCCAAGACAATAAGACAATAATGATTATATTTTTGTTTAGAATAACTTACATCTTTGGTCTTTATGGTCATAAGAGTATCTCTATCAGGTTTTCTATATTTTTTTCTAAAACAAAGGACTAAAAAATAAAATCTTTAAAAGGAATTGACATTCAACTTCAATAAATTTTGCTATTTTAGAGATTTTAACACAAATTATATTAATATAATATTCTCAAATTTATCATCCCAATACACTTTTTATAAAAAAAACTTATTATAAAATGATAAAGATTTAATCTAATTGGTGAATTGAATAAAATAATCATTTCTCTCTAAATTTGGAAAAATTTCAAGTTTTTCTATTATAGAAAACAAGATAGCAAAGCTGTTGGAGAAGTTTAGAGAATAAAAACTCATTTTTTTTCCTATTTTAGCACACCTTTCGTGTGGGTCGGAACTTACCCGACAAGAAATTTCGCTACCTTAGGACCGTTATAGTTACAGTCGCCGTTCACCGGGGCTTCGGTCGCCGGTTCCCCTGTCATCAGGTCACCAACTTCCTTGACCTTTCGGCACCAGGAAGGTGTCAGCCCCCATACATGGTCTCACGACTTTGCGGAGACCTGTATTTTTGGTAAATAGTCGCCCGGGCCTGGTCACTGCGACTCCTAACCAAATCAAATTCTCTCTCGATACGTTCCTCAAAAAATCCGATCCGGGAGGATTCTTCCCCCAACTAACGAAGAGATCTTGACGGAAAGTTGTCGGAGACGTTCTCACTTATTATCAAATTTGGTTTCTCTTTTAAACTAATTATAGTTTTGTTCAACGTGGTTGTCATTTTATTTCACTTTTGATCCTTCTAACCACCTTAATTATAATGATTAGTTAACTTAAGAATATTTTAGTCATTTTATTTCTTTTTTTTTTCTCATTTTTTGTTTTATTAGATTAAAAAGTAAAGAGTAAATTACAATTTTGGCCCCTGAGGTTTGTAACTTGTTATGGAAATGGTCATTTATCTTCAAAAATTACAAAAAACCACTAGGTATGCATTTTGTTATGGATTTGGTCCCTCGAGCTGACGGCCATCCACTTTTTCCGTTAACTTTAACCCAAATGTCATCTATTCACATTTCTTCCTTATTTTGCCATTTCTTGAATCACAGGGGCAAAATCTGTAATTTTCTCCAAGTTAATTTATTTTACCATTAATATTTTATGTATTTAATTATTTAAATCTTATATAAATATAAAATTATATTTTGTACTTTATATATAAATTATATTATATTTTATATTCTATAAAATTATATTATACGTATAATTTCCGTCGGAAATGGGCTGGTCGGTAAAGCCTTTTCCGACGGAAGCCTTTTTCGACGGATTTCCGACGGAATATACTTTTCCGTCGGTAAAGGTCTTCCGACGGATACATTTTGCGACGGATAACATTTTCGACGGATTTCCGACGGTTTTCCGACGAAAATTTTGTGACGGATTTAGAAACCTTTTTCGACGGTTAGCTTTTCCGACGGATTTTGTAAATTTCCGACAGATTTTTTGTGACCATTTCCGTCGGAAATGATGTTTTCCAAAAAAAAAAATTTAAAAATCAAATTTCCTGTACAATTTAATGTATCGAAGGGCCCGACAGATTGTTAACAAAAAAGTTGAAGTGGCTAAACGGAATATGCGTGAGGCCCAATCTCGCCAGAAAAGTTATGCTGACAAACACCGGCGACTACTTGAATTTAATGTCGGTGATCATGTTTTCCTTAAGGTCTCCCCTATACGTGGCAGTCGTCGATTCGGATTGAAAGGTAAACTTAGTCCACGTTATATTGGGCCGTTCGAAATTCTTGAGCGTGTGGGCGAAGTTGCGTATAGATTAGCATTGCCTCCACAAATGTCCCATAGTCATTATGTCTTCCATATTTCTTCTCTCCGCGGGTATAATTATCATCCCTTACACATTATTGAATACCCGTTGGAACAAATAGAGAAAGATTTATCGTTTAAAGAGGAACCGGAAGCAATACTGGATCGAACGGAGAAATGATTACGAAACCGCTCTATTTCGTATGTGAAAGTATTGTGGAAACATCAAGAACCTCGAGAAGCGACATGGGAACCGGAGGAGGGATTCCGAAATGAATATCCAAATTTCTAACCAAGTTGTAAGTCCTCTAATCTTGACTTAATTTCGGGGACGAAATTTCTTTTAAGGAGGGGAGAAATATAATAACCCCATTTTCGTTAATCTGGATATATTTTACTGTCTATATAGTATTTAAACGTTAGAACCAAAGCTTCCATGACTTGTACCTTAGGCAAAATAGTTGTACTTATGTTTTGTTGGGGTAAAATTATGAAGAAAAGAACTTGCAGGGTTGAAATGCTATAAGTGAGACTTATAGGGACTAGAGGTTAATTATCTTATATATATATAGAAGGAGGTTCAAATGAAAACACTAAGTATTTAAGAAAACAAGAATTTTTTTTTTCATGTACAAAATCACATATGATTTTGAACTAACATGAAAAATGGACACGCGCGACTTTTGTCGCAGGTTAAGTCGCGGGAAAAATGGCGACTAATCATTTATGATTTTGTATGTGAATCATATATGATTTTGTACATAAAAAAAGTTTTCTTGTTTTCTTAAATAGGTAGTGTTTTCGTTTGAACCTGCCCCTATATATATATATTTAATTTTCTTTTCACCTCAATTAAGAAAGATCAGAGATTACCATCTCTTTGCACCGCTTAAACCTTCTTGAGAGAGATTTTAGTGAGATAATCAAATTGGTGATGAAATCAAAGAATTTAGGCTTGGTTTTGGAGGATTAAGGTTAGATTGTTCAAGATAATTTACTATTAGACTCTAATTCTTGTTTTGTGTTGGTGTAATTTGAGTTAATGTTTGTAATATGGTATGTAGGGGTTGTGTAAGTTCATATGTGGCTTGAAGAACTCAAATTGAAGAGACTTTGATCAATTAAGGTAAACATTCTTCATATAATTAAGATTAGAGGTTCATTATGTTTGAAGTTGTGGTTTTTGAGCTCTATGTTATGTGAGTAGTGATGGATATGATTGGTTTGTTATAGTATGTCTAGAATACTCAAAAATGGTCAAGTATTGAGGTATAATATGGTTAAAGAAACGGATTGGAGCTTAAATTGCATACCAAGTGTTTGATGAAATGGTTAAGAGACAATTATGGTTTTAAGTTGCTGTCCTGTTTTTGTTTAATTCATAGAAATCAACCGTTTGTCCAAATGAGGTGTACGATATATCGTTGGAAAGCTTAGAACATTCTCTAAAACTGTTATGAAGAGTGAAAGTTCTAATTTTGAGCTTAAGTGTGTCAAAACAGTGTTTCAATACAGCAGCTCACTGTATTTTATTGCATCTGCGCACTGTTTTTATAAACATTGTACCGATCAGCTCATAACTCCGATTGCACTGATTCCAATTTCCGTAGAATCTTAAAAGGTTAAATTACAGCTTCCATTCAGATGTTAACACCTAATTTGGTTTCTAAGTATGAGGAAAACGTTGGAACATAAGGTGTTACTAAGCTGTCAGTTTCTGTTTTGTAGGTCCAAAATGTGTTTAGTTGTCAAATTTTGTGTAAGGTCTTAACAATTATGTCGGCCATTAATGTAGTGTTTATTAAATGGTTATAGGTGCTCAAAAGTAAAGAAGGGATCGAATAAGGTACCGATATCCTATTTATTTGAATCGGGAATAACCGATTGCACCCGGAAATTCCATCCATCTTAATAGACATGACTCCAAACCTTACGGTTTCGAGTACTTTTATAGGAAACAATATTTCTATTTTAATGTAGACTTTGTGTTCGTTATTTGAATAATTTAAAAATATCCCTTTTTGGTTGACTGGTTATATTATTATGAAATATAGTTTAAAGTTGAATTTTAAAGAAAATAAGTTTTCTTGATTTTGAACTAGACTCGACATTTAGGCCACGAATATTGAGATGCCTTCTGTGGTGGCTATCAATGACCATGGCGTTCTCGTAAAGGCTAGGCCAAGTCAAATAGAGGACGTAGGATGCATCCAGGAGCCGAATACCAGAAAATGACTGGTTACCGGATAGAACCGATTACCGGATAGAGCCGAATACCAGAACTAAACTGGTTACCGGGGAATGGTGGGGTTGTGCCCGACACTGACATTCCAAGTCTGATTGGACTGATCATCCGATTAGGCAACATATTATTTCAATTCAGATGATTTGTTGATTTTTATGAAAATGGTACATTTCTTAATTATGTTCACGAATGCTTCTATTACAATGGCTTTACATATCTTTTATTGAGCTTATTATTTTCACACAGTTATGCATAATACCTGTTCACTGAGCGACTTTGCTTAGCCGAGGTTTTTTTCTGTTTCCTCGGCAGGTTCAGGTTCTACTCAGGGGCGGGTTGAGCGATCAAGATGTTGTAGGAAGTACTAAGGACTCAATTAACTTTTGTATATCATGTTTGGCTAAACTTTTGGCATCGCTTAAACAATAACACTCTGGATTGTAAGTATGTTAAAATGTTATTTCGGTAAATTTAGTACAGCTCTGAATTATGGTGTTTTGAGTTTAGATCCGATTACCGGATTGTACATCTCCCGACTAATGCTGCGCGAGGAGGGGGTGTTGGAATCCAGAACTTAAAAAATCAAATTACCACACAATTTGATAACAAACGAAACAATTTTAAACAAAGCTGTTTTATAACAAACGAAACAATTCTAAAACTACGAAGTAGGGTTAGGAGGGTTTTGGTTCTGGTTCTGGAACTGCTGCATTAAGGCTTGCATCTGGTCCGGGTTCTGGAACCGCGCCATGATGTCCTCAAACGCTTTTCTCGTGGCTTCTTGTTGACGCAAGTTATCTTCGTACCTCTGCCACCGCTCCGCTTCTTCCGCCCGCTCTTTCCGTCTCTGTTCCGCTTCTCTCTCCCGCTCTAACCGTATTTGTTCCGCTCAGCCTCCAACGTTGCTCTCAAAGACTCCAACTAAGATGAATTCACATTTAACAAGAAACAATGTTAATGCTAACTAATAAAAACATAATTAATAGATTAATGTATTACAACCATATTACACATACCTCCGAAGCGGTTCCGGAACAACTATGACGGTCTTGACCGATCAAATTCAAGAAATCTGTCACGTTATTGAACCCGGGAGCACGATTCTTTTTTCGACCCTCGACAGTCTTTTCCCACAATTGACCTTGTATCTCCGGAGTAAGGGTTGTCGGATCTACATCTGGGTATTCCTCATGTATCCTTTGGTGGAACGACGTCTACAAACACCAAATGTGTTAACTAATAAAAACTTATAGACATTTCAACAGCATAACTGTTGTAATTGGAACATATCCATTACATGTTTTTAAGTCGTTTACACCTATCGTCTGCCCAACAACGGCAGCCCAAACTAATTACTACAACTTTATACTATAAAACAAGTCAATCCTAAAAACAAATTAAATTTTGTGCAAAAACTAAACTTACCGCCCTATTCTCGTGAGTCTGATCAAGATAAATAGGAGGATCTGTGGGCGGCCCGATCGCACCCGGAACTAGCTGCCGCTTCGTGCAGTGAACCCGGTCAAATACCTCACTAATGAGGGGCTCACGGTTCCATGCTTCTCTCTACATGCAATATATATATACTATGTCAGTTGTTAGTAGACAACAAATTCATGATAAATTATATAAGTTTATAATATATAGTTGATGAATGAATGAATACCATCCGCGACCGATGCACAGCCGTGCTAACTGAGCCTCCAGTATGCCTAGGGGCCGTCGACCGCGAGCGATTGGCCCTATTGGCCACAGATTGACGCTGAAATACCTCACCGCTCCAGACCTGTTAAACATAAAAGATAAAAATCAACATACAAACTGAAACGAACCCGTAACAACAAAAAATCCTACATACCTGGTCTATCATTTGGTTCCAGAAGGTCCCGTCGAGCCAGTCTAGATAGAATGGCCTCAGCCGCTCATAGTCTTGGCGATCCCACTCTATCCCATCGACGGCCTTTGCCCGCTTCGTTGACCATAAACGAAGTTCTCTCATCTTGTCAGCATAATGGGATTGCAAGGTATCAGTAAACGCTCGGAACACGTCTTCATCTCGCTCTTCCGGCCACTAGTACCGAGTCTGCATATTGATCATTGTTTGTAAGTTATAAAATTACATCAAATGGTTTGTATAGATTTTTCTACTAACCCGAAACTCCCCGAACATGTCAACGAGAGCCGACGGAGGGATCTGCGAAAAACGAGCCCATGGACCATTGAACATGGACTTCCATATTGCAGTCACGTCACGAATAACCTCGTTTTCTTTAAAATTCACCATTGCAAAATGTACAACACAAAAAGTACATTAGTATAAGCTTGTTATGTGTTAAAACCTTAACCGCAACTACCTACTTACCGGCCACTCTCAAGGTGGAGCACCGTTCGGTTATCGGGATTACTTGGAGCCTCACGTCGAACAGCAGCCCCTCGTCGTCTCGGCTGTGATGGTGGGGTCTGATCTTCAATATTGATCTCTGCCTCTACCTGATCATCCTCATTCACCTGTATATGATTCAGCCCCTCTGGTGTCCTCTGTTGACTCTCGGGTGTCGGCTCTTGACTCTCAGGTGTCGTCTGTCGACTCCTGGATGAGCTGCCACTCCCACGACTGAATAATTGTCTAAATACACTCTTCCCCTTGTTGCTCTGACCTTTTCCCACCATCTGAAATTAGATAACGGTTTAAAGTTAGATATATATAAAATGAATATAATTCCTTATTAAATTAAGCCTAATGTTTGCCCAACGGATGACAACCCAACTATCTAAAATTGATAAACTTGAAAACTAAATATAAAACTTAAAACTTTGATAAACTTGAACACTCAATATAAATTCACCATCACATATAACATTGATAAACTTGAACATATTAATCCATAGAAATAACATCATACTAATCCATACATAGATACTAAAACATACATATTAATCCATCATCTTAATCCATACATATTAAAACATACATATTACTAATTCACCATATTAATCCATACATATTAAAACATAACATATGAATAGGCACACACATACATAATTACAAATACATATAAATACATAACATACATATAAATAAGCACACACACTGCCATACATATAAATATATAACATACACATAAATAGGCACACACATCGCCATACATATAAATATATAACATACATATAAATAGGCACACACATACATAATTATACATATAAATACATATAATTGTATAACATACATATAAATACTCAAAACATACATAAAAATACATATAAATACACATAACAATACACATAACATACAAATCAATACATATAATTAAGTGTACCTCGTTTTTTGGTCGGGGGTTTTTTAAGACGGAGCTTTCCGCCGGAAATCCGTCGGAGGTTTTATGTCGCCGGAGGAAGCTGTCACCGGAGTTTCTGTCGTCGGAGATTTCTGTCGCTGGAGTTTCTGACTGTGGTGTACGGTGGTGGCGACGGTGGTGGCTACGGTGGTGGCGAGGGTGGTGGTGTACGGTGGTGGGCGATGGTAGGGGCGACGGTGGTGGAGAGGGTGGTGGGGACGGTGGTGGGTGGCGACGGTGGTGCCGAGGGTGGTGGGCGACGGTGGTGCCGAGGGTGGTGGAGACGATGGTGTACGGTGGTGGTCGCAACGGTGTACGCCGGAATTCGCCGGAGCAGAAGTGTTTTAGTCGACAAAATAAAAATGACGGCTAGGGATTCAACTTATACCCGCCGTTTCTGACGGATTTGTTTCCGTCGGAAATTTCCGACGGATTTCCGACGGAATCCGTTAAAATTAAAATTATATTAAAGTTATATACTTATAATATTAAAATTATATATTAAATATTATATATTAAAAGTATACATTAAAATTAAATTAAATATTTTATAGTTTATATATATTAAAATTATACATTAAAATTATATATTAAATTTTATATATTAAAATTATATATTAAATATTATATATCAAAATTATATATTAAAATTAAATAGTTTATATGGGCCTTGATGGGTTTTAATCACTTCTAACGACTAATAATGGGCCCTGATGGGCTTTACAACTCCTATCGACCAACAATGGGCCCTGATGGGCTTTAACAACTCCTAACGACCAACAATGGACCCTGATGGGCTTTAACAACTTCTTACGGCCAACAATGAGTCTTGATGGGCTTTACAACTCTTAACGGCCTACAATGGGCCCTGCTGGGTTTTAACCACTTCTAACGACTAACAAAGGGACCTGATGGGCTTTAACAACTCCTAACGACCAATAATGGGCCCTAATGGACTTTAACAACTTCTAACAACCAACAATGGACCTTGATGGGCTTTACAACTCCTAACGGCCTACAATGGGCCCTGATGGGTTTTAACGACTTCTAACTACTAACAATGGGACGTTATACCCTTTAACCACTCCTAACGGCCTACAATGGACCCTAATGGGTTTTAACCACTTCTAACAACTAACAATGGGCCCTGATGGCTTTACAACTCCTAACGACCAACAATGGGTCCTGATGGGCTTTAATAACTTCTAACGACCAACAATGGGCCTTGATGGACTTTACAAGTCCTAACAGTCTACAACGGGCCCTGATGGGCTTTACCAACTCCTAACGCTCTACAATGGGCCTTGATGGGTCTAACCACTTCTAACGACCAACGACTCCTAATGAACTACAATGGGTCTTAATGGACTTTAACAACTCTTAATGAACTACAATGGGCCTTAACGACTCTTAATGAACTACAATGGGCCTTGATGGGACTTAACGACTCTTAATGAACTACAATGGGTCTTAATGGGCTTTAACAACTATTAATGAACTACAATGGGCTTTGTGGGACTTAATGACTCTTAATGAAATAAAATGGAACTTGATGAGACTTAACGAACCTAATTGGGTCTTGATGGGTCGTATAGCACACATATACGTACATATAGACACATACATACATACATATAGACACATACATACATATATAGACATACATAGTATACATATATGTATACACATGTAGATACATACTACTTCCGACATACACACACAAATATATATATATATATATATATATATATATACGTAATAAAAGTACATATAACGAATTATACAAAATAAATCAAATTAAAAGTTATACAAATAAGAAAAACTTGAAAAAAAATACAAAAAACTGTTGAAAATCACCGACGGATTTTTATAAAAAAAATAAAAAATAAAAATTAAAAAAATCCGTCGGAAATTTCTGACGGATTGTGATCCCTCGGAAATTTCCGAAGGATTTCCGACGGATTTTTTTATTTTTAATTTTTTTAATTAAAAACATTTGTCGGAAATTTCCGAGGGATTTAAATCCGTCGGAAATGTCCGACGGATTTCCGAGGGATTTCCGACGGATTTGTTTTTTTAATTTCTAATTTTTACTTTTTTTTAATCGGATCCGTCGGAAATACGTCAAATATGTATGATATATATATATAGAGGAAAGTTCAAATGTGAACTCATTTTTGGTTGTGAACGTGAGGACGAATCTCAGCCACTTATCCGGTCAATAAAGGCGGCTTTGACCTGGTTCCCCTCCTTTAATAATCTCCACCCTCCCATGAATCGCGTCAATCCTCCGTGATCGCGTCCACCATAACCGAAGATGTGTGGCTGAGATTCGTTCTCACGTTCACAACCAAAAATGAGTTCACATTTGAACCTAACCCTATATATATATATATAGAGAGAGAGAGAGAGAGAGAGAGAGAGAGAGGGAGGATCTTCTACACCCCGCCAAAAAGTGACACCCCGTACGTCCCAATCTCAACCGTCCATTTCATAATCCAAGGGTTAATCTGATGTGGTGGCATGATGGTAATTAAATAGAAATCTTAGGTATGAACGGTATGCAAAATCATACATAAGGGCAAGGAGGTAAATAAGAAAATATAAAATGTTACAGTGAAATGTTATGAAATATACAATGTTATGAAACATTCTTGTTTCACAACTTTTTATTCATTTTTTGCATAACGAGCATGTTCCATTTGATCCGAAATTTTATGAAATGTATTATGAAATAGAGAAATGTTATGAAATGTATTATGAAATGGAGAAATGTTATGAAATGTATTATAAAATGGACGGTTGAGATTGAGACGCACATGGTGTAACTTCTAGCGGGGTGTAGAAGATCCTCCCCCCCCTCTCTCTATCTCTATATATATATATATAAATATATATATATATATATATGTTTGTGTGTATATGGGTTTTTTTTAAAAAGATAGGGAAAGTGTGTGCATATGTATAAGTTGCAGATATATGTATAACAAAATGTAGGTTGGAAAAGAAGGAGTTATAAATTCCAGGTTGTGAGGTTGAAGGTGAGAAGATAAAGGTGAGAGAAGAAGGGGTGGAGCTATGGAGGGAGGGAAAGGAGTAGTTGGTCAAAGGGACAAAAATGTAGGACATTGTCACCAAATGGTTGGTGATTTAAAATTTGTTTTTAATTAATAAATAAAATGACTATATTGCCCCTTAATTAACGAAAGGTTTTTAATGGTATTAGTGTCAGGGACCTAGAGTGAAAGGAAATGTAAATTATAAGAACCCTCGGTGTACTTATTTTCAAAAGAAGGACCATATCCGAAATTTGACCTAATCACAAGACCAACAGTGTAATTTACTTTATAAGATAAAATAAGAACGATAGATTGTAAATAATAAGTAGTGACGATGCAATTTTAATCATGTGGGTTTCTAAAAGACAACAATGATAGTATTTTTGTAACATTTAGTGTAAATAGCAAGTAGGGATTATTGACTTAATTATGGGACCAACGGTGTAATTTATTTTATAAGATAAGATAAGAACGACAAATTGTAAATAATAAGTAGTGATGATGCAATTTTAATCATGTGGGTATCATTTTAATTTGTGGGTTTCTAGATTTAAAAGACAATAATGATTATATTTTTGTCATTTAGTGTAAATAGCTAGTCATGGTGCAATTTCAATCATATGGGTTTTACTTAAAGACAATAATGATTATATTTTTGTACCATTTAATGTAAATACCAAGTAGGGTTGATGCAATTTCAATCATGTGGGTATCATTGACCTCCAAGACAATAATGATTATATTTTTGTTAAGAGTAAATTACATCTTTGGTCTTTGTGGTCATAAGACTATCTCTATCAGGTTTTTTATATTTTTTTCTAAAATAAATGACCAAAAAATAAAATCTCTAAAAGGAATTGACATTCAACTCCAATAAACTTGCTATTTTAGAGATTTTAACACAAATTATATTAATATAATATTCTCAAATTTATTATCCCAATACATTTTTTATAAAAAAAACTTATTATAAAATGATAAAGATTTAATCTAATTGGTGAATTGAATAAAATAATCATTTCTCTCTCCAACTATCAAGTTTTAGATAATTCTCTAAATTTGGAAAAATTTCAAGTTTTTTCTATTATAGAAAACAAGATAACAAAGCTGTTGGAGAAGTTTAGAGAATAAAAACTCATTTTTTTCTATTTTAGCACACCTTTCGTGTGGGTCGGAACTTACCCGACAAGAAATTTCCCTACCTTGATTTTTAAAATGTGGTTTAGCAGGTAAGCAGCTTGATGGGGCTCTTTAGAGAAGGGCGGGTTGATGTGTCGACAGAGATGACACTTTTTTGGAGATATGCTCATGGAGTATATACATAGATGGAGTATAGTATATTATTTTGAGGATATTAATAACACCCATTGTAATCTATATTCCGAATAGTATAGATTAATAGGTTGTTATTTTAATGTCCATGCTTTGATGTAAACTCCCATACTCATACCCCACTTATTGGGTGATTTTAATTAATTCCGCATTTACTTTCGATTTAAATTTGTTCTAAATTTTAGGGCGTTACAAGTTGGTATCAGAGCTCTAGTTTAAGCGAACTAGGTATGAACTTAAGATGCCTAGACTTAAGCTGAGACTTTAAGTATTGAATTGTGAGAATGGGTAGACACTCTTGAGATTAGGGAGCTTTAGAGTCGACGGAAATGCGTTAAACATGAAATGTGACTTTGGTAATAGGGATTCTTGTGCATATGATATATCCAAGATATCACGTAGCTAATGCTATTTTGGGTGCATTGTATTCTGAGTATGCTTATTTTACTATTGTTGCAACGATTGGTGAACGTATTGTATGTATTTATGTTAGCTTTGTCTTACTCTTGTTCTATCATCTTGACAAACTAAGATGGTGAACACTCGTACGAGATCTCGGAACGAGATCGACACAGCAACGACTAGTATTACGAACCAAGAAGCGGCAGCGGAAGCTACACAACCACCTCCGATTCCTACTACTATTAGGAGATCACCACCTCGTATTGACCGGCTGCCGGAAGTGAACCTTAATTTCGGGATTGGTCCCGCCATGGTAGTAGCAGACTCACAAGATGAGCTCAGGCTTAGTATGGTGCAAGCAATGAATTCTGCATTTGCCCAACAGCATGAAATGATGCTGAAAATGTTTGAAGAAAAAGATGCCAGTCAACGAAGGCATGAAGCGACTGCCGAGAACGCAGTAGTGGGTTCCGGAGGAAATGGAGTCGTACCTGCCACCGATGAGACACCCGTGACGGAAATAAGGCGGGTAGGAAGGGGTTGTTCATACAAAACCTTCCTATGCTCAAAACCACCCGAATTCTCCGGAACAGCTAATCCGGTGGTTTGTATGAATTGGTTACAGGAGATCGAGCAAGCCTTTGGCTCGAGCGAGTGTGAAGAGAACATAAGGTGAAGTTCGCCTCACAGATGCTTAGAGGCGCGACCTTAACTTGGTGGAACATCACCACCAAAACTCTTGGCCCGGTCATTATCTCGATGCTTACTTGGGAGATGTTCAAGGCGAAGGATCTGGAGGAATATTGCAACGAAAGAGCCCTCAAGAAAGGGGACAAGACTGTGAGGGAGTATACCGAGTTGTTTGTGGAGAAGTTGAACCTTGTGGAGCACGCAACTCCAACTGAAAAGGACAGAATGAAAGCTTATATAAAGGGATTGCCTCACGACATGATGGGAATGGTTCAAATGGCAAGGACCTCTACTCTAAAGGAGGCCATCGACCATGCTCAAATGGTTGAGGATACCTACGACTTGGGGAAAGAAGAAAGGAGGTTGGCTGGAGAAAAGAGAAAGTGGGAGGGCAACTCCATGCCTCCCAAGAAGTCAAACTTTAACAACAACAACAACAACCGTGGGTTCAACTCTAGGCAAGAGCCTAGGTGGTGTCAGAAATGTAAGGCAAAGCACCACGGCCCGTGTCGACCCCACTCCAAAGGTTGTTTCAAGTGTGGGAAGACGGGGCACAATCGCTTTGAATGTCCCGTCAAGGGACTCGTTTGTTTTGAATACAAGGAGTCGGGGCACGTCAAAAGGGATTGCCCAAAGCTAAGGACGGGAGGAAACCAAGGGAGGAGAGAAGACGCCCCTTAAGCTATAAGAAGGGCTTTCAAGATGACCGCGGATGAGGCTAAAGCGGCGGCGGACGTCGTATCGGGTACGTCCCTTGTTAACTCCGTCCCCGCTCATGTACTTTTCGATTCTGGTGCCACTTTTTCTTTTGTGTCTTCCACCCTCTACCCAAGACTCCATACGACTTCTAGAATTTTAGAGGATGCTTACGTTGTTGAAATAGCCGATGGTAAGAAAGTCCTAGTTCGAGATGTTCTCAAAGATTGCACATTAGAGATCGAAGGGAATAAATTTGGGGTAAATCTCATGCCTATGTCAATAGGGGGATTTGATGTTATAATAGGAATAGATTGGTTGGCCGAGAATCATGCCGAAATAGTATGCTCCAAGAAATTGATTCGGATTCCGTTATCGGACGGCGGTAGTGTGGTGGTGTACGGGGAAAGAAGGAAAGGCGAAATAGCATTGTTGACGTTGGCAAAGGCACGCAAATGTTTAACCAAAGGATGTCCTCCATTCTTAGCGTATGTTATGGATG
Organism: Silybum marianum; assembly: GCA_036898165.1. NCBI lineage: Eukaryota > Viridiplantae > Streptophyta > Magnoliopsida > Asterales > Asteraceae > Silybum > Silybum marianum. The sequence goes on from CM072538.1 coordinate 21,124,159, forward strand.
CTAAGTCAGAAAAGAAAAGGCTCGAAAATGTTCGAGTTGCTAGTGAGTTTCCGGATGTATTTCCCGAGGACTTGCCCGGTTTGCCACCCGATAGGCAAGTAGAGTTTCGTATTGACCTTGTACCGGGAGCCGCTCCGATAGCTAGAGCACCTTACCGATTGGCACCATCCGAGATGCAAGAAATGATGTCACAACTACAAGACCTCTTGGAGAGGGGTTTTGTGAGACCAAGTTCGTCACCATGGGGAGCACCCGTTTTATTTGTAAAGAAGAAGGATGGCATGATGAGAATGTGCATTGATTATAGAGAACTAAATAAAGCAACCGTGAAGAACAAGTACCCACTCCCAAGGATAGATGACCTCTTCGATCAACTCCAAGGAGCGGGTTGCTTCTCAAAGATCGATCTTCGTTCGGGTTATCATCAAGTAAGGGTGAGAGAGGATGATGTGGCGAAGACGGCGTTTAGGACGCGATACGGGCACTATGAGTTTTTAGTCATGTCCTTTGGTTTGACAAATGCGCCGGCGGTGTTTATGGACTTGATGAATCGAGTATGTGGACCTTTCCTCAACAATTCGGTGATTGTGTTTATCGACGACATACTCGTTTACTCTAAGGATGAGTTGGACCATGAGCAACACCTACGGGAAGTTCTTGAAGTTCTGAGAAAAGAGAAGTTGTACGCTAAATTCTCCAAGTGTGACTTTTGGTTGAAGGAAGTCCAATTCTTGGGTCATGTTGTCACACAAGCCGGAGTAAAAGTGGACCCCTTCAAAATTGAAGCAATGATGAATTGGGAACCGCCAAAGAGTTCGTCAGAAATTCGAAGCTTTTTAAGGTTGGCGGGTTATTATCGAAGATTCATTCAAGACTTTTCCAAGACGACGTCTTCACTAACGGCGTTGACCAAAAAGAACGTGAAGTTTGCGTGGACCGAAAAGCAAGAGAAAGCTTTCCGAACTCTCCAAAGGAAATTATGCGAAGCGCCCATCCTTTCCTTGCCCGAAGGATCTGAGGACTTAGGATGTGTATTGATGCAAAGAGGCAAAGTGATTGCATACGCGTCAAGACAACTTAAGGAGCACGAGAGGAACTATCCTACCCACGACTTGGAACTAGCCGCGGTGGTTTTCGCGTTGAAGTTGTGGCGGCATTATCTTTATGGTACCAAGTGTACTCTCTATACCGACCATAAAAGTCTAAAGTATGTATTTGATCAAAAGGAACTAAACATGAGGCAGCGACGTTGATTAGAGTTACTTAAGGATTATGACTGTGAGTTGCTATACCATCCGGGTAAAGCAAATGTGGTAGCGGATGCTTTAAGTAGGAAGGAGTATGGTAGTGGGGCGCGAGTCGTGCTCACAAGAATTGACATAGTGTCGAGTTTGGTTGACCGGATCAAGAATTCTCAAGCAGAAGCACTATTGGGGGAAAACTTGAAGGAGGAAGTGATGGTAAAGCAACATCTGTTGCTAACAGAAGATAATCGTGGCCTGAAACTGTTCTGAGGACGTATTTGGGTGCCCAAGGTTGGGGGCAATCGAGAACTACTATTGGAAGATTCTCACAAGTCTAAGTACTCCATCCATCCGGGTAGCACTAAGATGTATAGAGATTTAAAATGTGCTTATTGGTGGCCTGTCATGAAGTTAGATGTGGCTAGATATGTAGAGAGATGTGTGACTTGCTTGCAAGTCAAAGCAGAGCATCAACGGCCGTATGGAAGTCTCCAATCATTGGAAATTCCGGAATGGAAATGGGAACACATCACTATGGACTTTGTGACCAAGTTTCCAAAGACCTTGAAGGGTCACGACACCATATGGGTAGTGGTGGACAGATTGACGAAGAGTGCTCACTTCTTGGCAATGCGAGAAGCCGACCCCGTAGATAAATTGGCAAAGTTATATGTGGATGAGATTATGTCGAGGCATGGTGTGCCTTTGACTATCGTGTCGGATAGAGATAGCCGATTTACTTCTAACTTTTGGGAAGGACTACAAAAGGGACTAGGTACTCGAATTCATTTAAGTACCGCGTATCACCCCCAAACCGATGGCCAAAGCGAGAGGACTATTCAAACTCTTGAAGATATGCTTAGGGCGTGCGTCATCGATTTTGGTGGGAGTTGGGATACACATCTACCGTTGGTGGAGTTTGCCTACAACAATAGCTATCACTCTAGTATCGGAATGGCACCGTTCGAAGCTTTGTATGGAAGGAAGTGTAGGACTCCGGTATGTTGGTTAGAGGCGGGAGAGAAGCAATTTGTCGGTCCCGAGATTGTCCAAGAGACGGCAAATAAAGTGAAAGAGATTCGAGAGCGTTTGAAAGCGGCTCAAGATCGTCAAAAGAGTTATGCCGACAAGAAAAGGAGACCGATGGAGTTCCGAGTGGGAGATCGTGTCATGATAAAGGCATCTCTTTGGAAGGGTATTATCCGGTTTGGGAAACGTGGAAAGCTTAGTCCTCGTTTCCTTGGACCGTTTGTGATTTTGGAAAGAGTGGGACGTCAAGCATATAAGTTGGATTTGCCACCGGAAATGGCCGGCATACATCCCACGTTCCACATTTGCTATTTGAGGAAGTGCTTAGCGGAAGAAGGGAGTGTAATTCCTCTCTCGGAAATTCGTGTCGGCAATAGCCGGTGTGTGGAAGAACCGGAAGCAATTTTAGAGAGGAAATCAAAAATGCTTCGCCATAAGGAAATTATCATGGTTAAAGTCCAATGGAAGCACCACCGAGGTTCCTACGTGACATGGGAAGCGGAAGAGGACATGAAGAGAAGATATCCTAGTTTGTTTAGTTTATTTGTAAAATTTCGAGGACGAAATTAAATTCTAGGGTGGGAGGATTGTAACACCCGGAAATTTAGATAAAATGATTTTGATAAAAAAAATGTATTTTAATCGGGTTTTAGTTTGGTTGATGAAAAAGATCGAAGCTATGCGTCGGAAATCAAGTTTGGGAGTTTCGGAGTGACTTAAATGGCTCGGGCTAGTTACCGGTGCCAGTTACAAAAGCTAACCCGCGCCACTAAGTGGCATTAGCCTCTGTTTGGCTGGTGCCAGTTACCGGTGCCAGTTGAGAAAGCTAACCCACGCCACTAAGTGGCATTAGCCTTTGTTTGGCTAGGGCCAGTTACCAATGTTAGTTACGAAATGTAACTAGCTTCACAACTAGCGCCGGGGTCTGTTTGGTCTGCGTGAGTTACCAATGCCAGTTACGAAACGTAACTAGCATCCATATCTGGCGTCAGACTCTGAATTTTTGTTGGGTGATGCATTTAAGTGGGTTTTCATCTCATTTTCACCAACCACAAACCTTTGAGCATTTACTCCATATTTCCTCCAACGCAAGTGCATTTACTCATCATCCAAACTAGAGATTTGGGATTCAAGCTTCAAGAAGTGTGTTCTTCATCTTCTCCACCATGTTCTACCATTTTCATCCATTTTAGGGAGAATACTAGGGTTTTCCTAACCTTAGCCTTGTGAATTCAAATCCAACCTTTTACAACCATAATACTTGTCATAAATGTTCTTATTTACTCTTTCTAGGTTATAAAATCAAGTATTTATGTGTTTGGTTAAGTTTGGAGGTTTTAGGTCAAAATGAGAAATTTGGGGATTTTGATCTTGTATTTAAAATGAGCATTTTAGATGGTATCATATTACTTGTAAATGTCTCTTGATAAGAAAATATATGATTTTGGAACTAAAATAGTTTGACCTAATTTTTGGTAAAACTTGCTTTTCAAGGAAATCATTTATATAAAGGTTTTCAGTCTTTGGAACACTATCAATACGTCTCGTTTGATGTAGTTGATTATTAGACTAGTATGATATGGATCCATAGGCATAAGAGTCGGTATTTTTTTTTAACGTTGTGAAGGATAGAATGAACCCACTTTTAAATTGGAAATAGGCATTGCGATAAATTGTGTAATTTCCAATCTATCTTTTCACACTCTCGGAATGTGCATTGTGGTTAGCGTGCAATTCTTGAGGCTCGAGCTTATGTGTACAAATGACTAAAGACTGTATTGTGGTTGATGTCAATGGCTACCAGACCTTTATGTGCCGCTCCATAACATTGGTTCGTGGCCTACCTCGTGTTCCGTCACGACTAATGGTAATATCGGATCTCCTCCGATTGTTTATAAAAGATCCTTACTTATTAAGAGTGAGTTATTTCAAGTGAAGTTAAATGGGATAAAATGCACCGTATCTTTGTTGTAAATGTTTTAACTATTTTATCCATTTAACTGTTTGTCTCACTAGGCGTAAGCCTAACACTTGATTTTTAAAATGTGGTTTAGCAGGTAAGCAGCTTGATGGGGCTCTTTAGAGAAGGGCGGGTTGATGTGTCGAGAAAGAGGACACTTTTTTGGAGATATGCTCATAGAGTATATACATAGATGGAGTATAGTATATTATTTTGAGGATATTAGTAACACCCATTGTAATCTATATTCCGAATAGTATAGATTAATAGGTTGTTATTTTAATGTCCATGCTTTGATGTAAACTCCCATACCCATACCCCACTTGTTGGGTGATTTTAATTAATTCCGCATTTACTTTCGGTTTAAATTTGTTCTAATTTTTAGGGCGTTACAGTGCGTCCCAATCTCAACCGTTCATTTCATTATCCAAGGGTTAATCTGATGTGGTGGCATGATGGTGATTAAATAGAAATATTGGGTCATGAACGGTATGCAAAATCATAAGGATTCATAACTACTTCTCTTACTACAAGGCGCTTACCTAGCCAACGCTTAGATCCGGCTCTACCCAAACTTTTCTGGTTCACCCCAACATTCCCCACTTGTCCGACTGTTGCATAAGGGCAAGGAGGTAAATAAGAAAATATAAAATGTTACAGTGAAATGTTATGAAATATAAAATGTTATGAAACATTCTTGTTTCACAACCTTTTATCCATTTTTTGCATAACGAGCATGTTCCATTTGATCCGAAATGTTATGAAATATATTATGAAATGGAGAAATGTTATGAAATGGAGAAATGTTATGAAATGTATTATGAAATGGACGGTTGAGATTGAGACGCAAAGGGTGTAACTTTTAGCGGGGTGTAGAAGATCCTCCCCCCCCCCCTCTCTCTCGCTCTATATATATATATGTTTGTGTGTATATGGGTTGCATATGTATAAGTTGCAGATATATGTATAACAAAATGTAGGTTGGAAAAGAAGGAGTTATAAATTCCAGGTTGTGAGGTTGAAGGTGAGAAGATAAAGGTGAGAGAAGAAGGGGTGGAGCTATGGAGGGAGGGAAAGGAGTAGTTGGTCAAAGGGACAAAAATGTAGGACATTGTCACCAAATGGTTGGTGATTTAAAATTTGTTTTTAATTAATAAATAAAATGACTATATTGCCCCTTAATTAACGAAAGGTTTTTAATGGTATTAGTGTCAGGGACCTAGAGTGAAAGGAAATGTAAATTATAAGAACCCTCGGTGTACTTATTTTCAAAAGAAGGACCATATCCGAAATCTGACCTAATCACAAGACCAACAGTGTAATTTACTTTATAAGATAAAATAAGAACGATAGATTGTAAATAATAAGTAGTGACGATGCAATTTTAATCATGTGGGTTTCTAAAAGACAACAATGATAGTATTTTTGTAACATTTAGTGTAAATAGCAAGTAGGGATTATTGACTTAATTATGGGACCAACGGTGTAATTTATTTTATAAGATAAGATAAGAACGACAAATTGTAAATAATAAGTAGTGATGATGCAATTTTAATCATGTGGGTATCATTTTAATTTGTGGGTTTCTAGATTTAAAAGACAATAATGATTATGTTTTTGTCATTTAGTGTAAATAGCTAGTCATGGTGCAATTTCAATCACGTGGGTTTTACTTAAAGACAATAAATATTTTTGTACCATTTAATGTAAATACCAAGTAGGGTTGATGCAATTTCAATCATGTGGGTATCATTGACCTCCAAGACAATAATGATTATATTTTTGTTAAGAGTAAATTACATCTTTGGTCTTTGTGGTCATAAGACTATCTCTATCAGGTTTTCTATATTTTTTTCTAAAATAAATGACCAAAAAATAAAATCTCTAAAAGGAATTGACATTCAACTCCAATAAACTTGCTATTTTAGAGATTTTAACACAAATTATATTAATACTAGAAAGGTACTCGCACAATGCAGCGAGATATGTCTTGATTTTAATGTTTCATTTTTATTTTTTTGTCTCTAATGGTTTTGTGTGGTTTTGAAAACGATTTTTAATGTACCATTTAAAAATTCTAGAATTTTATGTAATTTCTCTAATTCAGTTTTTTAATTATATTTTATTTAAGATTTAATAACAAGCTGGTTTATTTTTGGGTTGATAATACAAGTTTTTATAAAAATAATAATTAAGTTTTTTTTTCCTAGAATTCAATGATTATCTTAATTATATTTTAGATTTTCTATATTTAAATGTGATGTTTATTTTTTTATTTGATTATGTGTATCCGTAGTAAGTTCCAAGAATTCCGAAATAAAGCTTTAATAACTTGTACTTAAGCATAATTACTTGTATTCTTGAATTTTAAGTAATATGCATAGATCAACAGTATTTCATGCATAAAAAGTAGTTTTTATAAGTTTTGTCAAATGCTTTACAATATAGTCTAGAAATATTCTCAAATTTATCATCCGAATACACTTTTTACAAAAAACTTCTTATAAAATGATAAAAATTTAATCTAATTGATAAATTGAATAAAATAATCATTTCTCTCACCTAATATCAAGTTTAGATAATTCTCTAAATTTGGAAAAATTTCAGGTTTTTTCTATCATAGAAAACAAGATAGCAAAACTATTGGAGAAGTTTAGTGAATAAAAACTCATTTTTTTCTATTTTAGCACGCCTTTCGTGCGGGTCGAAACTTACCCGACAAGGAATTTCGTTGCCTTAGGACCGTTATAGTTATGGTCGCCGGCTCCCCTGTCATCAGGTCACCAACTTCCTTGACCTTCCGGCACTGGGCAGGCGTCAGCCTCCATACATGGTCTTACGACTTTGCGGAGACCTGTGTTTTTGGTAAACATTCGTCGGGCCTGGTCACTGCGGCCCCCAACCAAATCAAATTGTCTCTCAATACATTTCTCAAAAAATCCGAGTCGGGCGGATTCTTCCCCCAACTAACGAAGAGATCTTGGCGGAAAGCTATTGGAGACGTTCTCACTTATTATCAAATTTGGTTCCTCTTTTAAACTAGTTATAGTTTTGTTCAACGTAGTTGTCATTTTATTTCACTTTTGGTCCTTCTGACCAACTTTAATTATAATGATTAGTTTTTTTTTTGAACGACAAGTTAGTAGTTAGTGATTCGGACCACAGTGACATCCATATGGGCAATATGCGGGACCCGAACCGTCACCTTAAGGGATAAACCCCCACTCCTCTACCATTTTTAGGAAAACCACCACTGCCAAGACTCGAACCTGAGAACTTGAGGATGGTGTAAAAACCACGGTACCGCTAGGCCAGAGGCCCTTTGGTTATAATGATTAGTTAACTTAAGAATATTTTAGTCATTTTATTTCTTCTTTGTTTTTTTCATTTTTTGTTTTATTAGATTAAAAAGTAAAGAGAATTACAATTTTGGTCCTTGAGGTTTGTAATTTGTTATGGAAATGGTCATTTATCTTTAAAAATTACAAAAAAACCCTCAAGGTATGCATTTTGTTATGGATTTGGTCCCTCGAACAGACGGTCATCTACTTTTTCCGTTAACTTTAACACAAATGTCATCTTTTCACATTTATTCCTATTTTGCCATTTCTTGAATAACAGGGGCAAAATCTGTAATTTTCTCCAAATTAATTTATTTTACTATTAATATTTTATGTATTTAATTATTTATATCTTATATAAATATAAAATTATATTTTGTACTTTATATATAAATTATATTATATTTTATATTCTATAAAATTATATTATACGTATATTTTATAAAACATTTAAATATATATATGTTAGTCCCAAAGGAGAGATGGCTAACTAAGAGAGGGTTTTATAGAAGGGGGGGTTGAATATAAAACACACAGAATATACTCTTTTTAAATTTTTTAATATAAATATTAAAAATTTACACACAGATAGTTTGATGCGGAAAAGAACAGGCAGACTATTCTATCAAACTAAACACACAGATAACAGTAATTAACTTATACACTAAGGAAGTTAAAACAATACTGTTATAGCACACAACTTTACCACAGTCACACAAATAATCACTCTGAAGATTTGTTGAAAGCGTGAGATTTTTGGGAAGGACTTAATCTCCTTTTATAGTGCCCATGCATGGGATGCAAGTGGACAGCTGTCAAGGTTTCATTAGCTGGAAGATTATCTGTTGGACAAAGGAAGAGACCACTTCCTTTGTACTAGAATAATGGATGAACCATTCCTTGTAGCACGTAATGTCAGATAACTTTATCTTCTTTTCTTCATGCTCTGTGAAGTCCCATCAAACCTTTTATCTAAAAGACAAATATTCCTTTTATAAGAATAAAAGAGAATGTCTTTATTTAAGGCTTGATGCCCAAGTTCTTGCTGGCTCACGTGTCTTGCAATTGATGTGAGTCAAGAACTTATCTCTTTGAAATTGCTAAGTGGTACATCACACTATGTATCATATCGGTGGATACCTTGTAAGGCTGGAGTTGATAAGTGTATACTTTGCTTGATAAACTTCATCTTTCACTAAATGACAAAAGTATACACCCTTGAACTTGTGACTTGAAATCACAGCCTTAGAAAATATACCTGCAATTTCGGTGACCAAGATTATAGTGTCGGTGACCATGACATCAAGCTTGATGACCTCATCTTATTTGATGTCCTTAGTACTTTTGATGACTTTTGAGTGTACCATCGGTGACCCACTATATTGGTCTTGACTTGGCAAAATGATCTGAATATTGAAGTTGGTTGATACATCCAAAATTCCACTTTTTGATGTACAACCCCTTGATTGAATAGTCTTTGACTCTTCAATACTTGAAGCATATTTCAGACCTTCAAAAGAACCTGTAAAAATTCATTCATATAAAGGAAGGTGGTTCATCACCAAATCATCGGTGACCCAACAATCTCCCCCTATTTGATGATGATACCCGTAGGTTAGAAAAGAATTCTTTTTGACCCTTTCTATTTTTCTTTTGGGTTCTTTTCGACTCGCATTTTTTTTTTCATTTTTTTTTTGATTTTTTTTTTCATTTTTTTTTAACTGAGTATGTACAGTATAAGAGTATAAAATAAATGAAAGAATAAGTATAAGTTTAAATATGTGCAAAGCTTGTAAAAATATTAACAAGAGATGGGATGGAAGAAAAGTATGAACTTTTATTAATCAACACATAGGATTGATCAGAGTACATGATTAATAAAGTTCATACTGTACTATACGTCTGCAAGATCATGGATCTGAGGGTTCTCTTCGTTTAAGTTCATCCAAGATCATTCTGGTCATACCATGGTCTTCAACAGGAGGTACTCCTAGAATAGCAGAGAGGAAGGAGCTGTGAGCCCTTGGGATGTCAGATGCTCTGAAGAAACCGATGTTTCCAAAGATGTCTTCAAAGAAAACCCCAAGCTCTGGAGTAGTCAGCATGGTTTGCTCCGGGTAAGCAATAGGAGTAGGAGTGGAAAGATCTATACCCGAACCATTTATCTGGATGCCCCTTTCATGAAGCATGACAAAATGTCCCTTCTTCTTGTTTTTAGGAGCAGTGATGACCTCTCCTTTAAGACCCTGTTGAATGAAGTACATTTGTTGTGCTTCAAGGTATGTCACAAGAATATTATTTTCCTTTTGGATGTTGACCATCTTGATGAAAAGTTTTCTGAGAATATTAAGTACCAGCTCCTTGTACTTGCTTTTGCTCTTGGAGATGCATTTACCAACTTCCATCCACTCAGTCATCCCAAGAACTTCCAACCATTCAGCTTCATATACCTTTGATAAAGTATCAGCTCTCTTAAGGGTGACAAGTAACTTGGGAGAATTCTTGGTTGGAGGTTGGATGGTAGCATTGATAATCTTGGAATCATCCTTCCTGTTCTTCAATCTTCTTTTAAACCACTCTACTTCCTTTGCCTTCTTGGCCTCATCAACCAATTTTGCAGCATCAGATTTCTTCTTTATATTTTCAAGCTCATCTTTTTGAGCTTGAAGAGCATCCTTTACCATTGCATGAGTGGCTTCATCTTGAGCCAACTTGAGTACATTTGTCTGATCATACTCAAGTTGTGCTCTAATGGCTTCTTCTTTTTCAGCTTCTGTGAGAATTATCCCAAGAGGATCGGTGGGTAATGAAGCAGGTTGAAGTCTAAGAGTGTCTGCTTGAGAATCTCTCAATCTTTTCTTTCTCTTTCTTTCTTCTTGCTGTTCTTCAAAAGAGAGAGGCTTCTTTCCTTTGGCTTTTTCTTTTCTTTTCTTCTCTTCTTCAGTTTCAAGGGGTTGAGCACTGACACTCTCCCCCTCAACAGCTGCTTCGGGTACCAAGGGAACAGGGACCACCTCTGTGACCACACCACCATCGGTGGCTGTAAGAGCCACGTCGGTGGCTGCCACGTCGGTGGCTGGCAAGATGCTGGCGTCGACGGCTGTTTTGGCAGTGTCGGCGTCGGCGGCTTTGGTAGCAGGTTGAGTGGTCTTCTTATTTTTCTCCCCCTCAGTGGTTGAACCCCTGAAACCCACTGAAGAGAGAAATTCCTTTACCCTTTCCATATCAGAGCAGAGAGCACCAATTTTCTTCTCAACTCTTTGAAGGACAAATCTATCAGTGTCCTTGAAGAATGACTCACCAATATCTAATTCAACCGTTGGAGCAGAGGTTGGAACTTTATCAACTTTGGTGTGAAGATTGATAAGAGAGTCCATAATTGCCTGTTGATTGGCAATGAGAGAAGAAATATCTGTGACTTGACTTGAAGAGGAACTCCGAAGTTCCTGTATGGAAGAAAGTACAGATGCCTGACTTGAAGAAAACCCTTGCTGAAGATCAAGGATGTCCAAGTGTAGGAGATCTAAACATGTCATTAGAGTTGGGTGACTCACCGACAACTCCTCAATGTTAGATCTAAGAGATGAGGAAAGGGAATCCATTTTTTCCTTTTTCCTTAGCAGCATGATCTTCTAGAGCTTCTACCCTGCGTAAAGTAGTACTGGTAAAGTTTGTAAAAGCTGTGAGAAGATCATCTCCCTGTTTGGAAGTCATGGGAGCTGAAGGTTGAGGCTTTGGTGGTTGATCGACATCATCATCATCACCTTTGGAAGAATAATCCACCAAACCTGTAGGTTTTCTTGGGGGGGATTTAGGAGATGTGGGGGAGACACGTGGAGAAGAGTGTCTATGAGGGGATTCCTCAGTAATGGGTTCCTCCACAACCTTTTCATGTACGGGAGACGTACCTGATAAAGGTTCAGTGTCGGACACAGTGGGGTCAGTAAAAAGGGATGTTCCATCAAATGCGCCTGGTTGTGATGCAACCTCATGTGGAATGTGGAATAGGAGCTGTGAGAGCTCAGGGGGTGAGGAGATACCTTGGATGGGATACTCCAAGTCATCTTCATCAACTAGTAAGAAAGTTGATGAAGGAATAGTACGGGTGTCCCTATTTACAACCATGTCCTTTTGAGAGGGCCTGGAGGAGCTGGGTATAGATGAGTGTTCCTTGGGTTTAGTGAGGATCTTTTCAACATCTACTGTCTTTTGGGAGGCAGTAGATGGATTATGCGTTTTAACCCTTTGGGTACCCTTGGACTTCTTTGAGGAAGTCTTTGGGGGGCTTTTAGAGTGTCTCCGCTTATGGGATTTAGATGCTTGGGTGGAAGCCAAAGGTTCTTTTGGCTTCGTAGCATCGGTGGGTGCGGAGGTAGAAGTGCCCGACGCTTTGGATCTCTTAAGAGATTTGGGCACCTCAGTTACTCTAGGAGTAGAAGAGATAGAGGACATACCTGAGGTTCTATGAAGGCGCGGTTCATTCTCTCCCCAAGTAAGAGTTGCATTCCTTGCAAACTCAACCATAGAGGGTCGGAGAGGGTTGTCTGATGCTAAGACAGCCTTTTTCATAACTTGGTTTCCCACTTGATGAAGGGGGAGATCATATATGATGTCATCCCTTTTCTCAAGTTTGTCACCCAATTTAGCATTAATGATAAGAGAGAAGAGGCGTTGAAATGGTACCTGAGGACGTCGGAGAGTAGAGAAGGAGGAGATCATTTCATTGAAAAAATAACTTGCAAAGTCTATTTTCCTCTGAAATATTAGAGCATGTGCCAGCTCAGTTACTTGGGAAGGTGACTGATCTGGACCACCTGTCTTCTTGCTAAGGCACAGAATCAGATATGCAAATAGAAAGTTCCAAATACTTCCCATATTCTTTCGCAGTAAAGTACCTGGACCCTTTGACTTTGATCCCTTCTTTTCTTCCAAGTAGTTCAAAGCAGCAACCACCATTTGGTGTTCATTTCCCAAAGGAAATGTCTCATATGAATCATAAGCAGGAAGCCTTAGGATTCTTCGAACATCCTCAACATCAAAAACCACATCATGTTCTTCATTGGTAAGAACAGATGCAAGGATTTGATCTGTGGAAGCATCATATGTACAAGAAAGCCAAAAGTTTCCAAGAAGAAACTTACTCATCTTAGGTTTTGCAGTGAGTGCATATTGTAGAGGACACCTGCGAAGAAACCAAAGAATATCATTATACTCAGGATGAGTATTATCAGTTCCAATACGTCCATAGTAGTTGCATGCAGGGAAGGATAAGGATCCAAAGGTGATTGTTTGTTCTTCAGAAATTCTTGATGGAGATGCCATTGAAGAAGAAATGAATTTGCAGGTTTGAAGTTCTTGCAAATGAAAGAGAAGGAGAGTGGGTGCGAGAAAGGTGGTGAAGTAGTGGGAAGGAAGTTTATATATGGGAGGGAAAATTCAACTTTCAAAGGTAATTATTACTTTTGGTGATTGAAAGGTCAGAAATTCTAAGGGTTTTGACTTTGAAATCGGCGCATGTTCTGACATTTATGATGTCATTTGGGATAAGAACAAGAATTCTAAGAGTTATCTTTTAAGGGTTAAGAAGGTGAAGGGATTGTAACGGTTACCTCGGTGAGTGGACAACGTCGGTAGCTAGAGACTAAGGGTAAACGTCGGTGGCTCAAAAGAAAGGTCGACGTCGGTGGCTCAAAAGAGAAGTCGACGTCGGTGGCTGACCTAAGGAATGACGTTGGTGGGGGAGAAAGATGACTTCAGCGTCGGTGGCTTAGGGAGTTCGTCGGAAAGTGGATAACCGTCGGTGGGTGGCTTCGAGGTACGACGTCGGTGGCTCAAGACGTCGGAAAGCTGACGTCAAGTGATGACGTCGGCGAGTGGTTGTCGGAAAGTGAAGCGTCGGAAAGAGATGGATGGTGTCGGTGGCTTCGAGGTGAGAGAAAGGGGGGTTTCGTCGGTGACTGGGGTGCCGCCGATGGTGTACCACGGTGGTTCGAACGTTGGTGGTGTATGGTTGGTTTTCGGTGGGTATCGGTGGCCGGAGAGTGGAACGGCGATGGATGGTATGGTTTTGTGGTGGTGTGGTTTTAGGGTTGGGGAAAAAGAGAGGAAACTCGTCGGTGACTAAGTCACCGACTTTATACATATATATATTTTTATTTTTCTTTTTATATTATTTTCATATAAATATATAAATATAATATAATATATAATATATATATATAAAATATATATATAAAACATTTAACATATATAAATTATAAATATATAAATGTATATAGTATATATATATATGGAATATATATATAAAACATACATTATATATAAATATAGAATATATTAGTCTATGTTTATCATAACTAATTCACCAATGAGGAACTTGAACCTTGCTTCATCAAGGGGCTTTGTGAACAGATCAGCTATTTGATAATCAGTGGGAATGAAATGAAGCTCCACATCACCTTTAGAGACATGATCTCTTATAAAGTGATACCTGATATCAATGTGCTTTGATCTTGAATGAAGCACAGGGTTGTTGGCAATGGTTATTGCATTTGAGTTGTCACACATTATTGGGATTTTTGAGAAAAAATGATTATAATCACACAACTGATTTTTCATCCACAATATCTGTGCACAACAACTTCCAGCAGCCACGTACTCTGCTTCAGCAGTAGATGTAGACACCGAATGTTGTTTCTTACTTGACCAGCTCACAAGCTTTCCACCAAGTAACTGACAACTTCCAGTTGTACTCTTTCTGTCTATTTTTGAACCTGCAAAATCGAATCGTAGCATTCGATGAGATCGAAACCTGAGTCTTTGGGATACCAAAGACCCAGATTTATGGTACCTTTCAGATACCGAAAAATCCTTTTCACAGCAGCCAGATGTGATTCTTTAGGATTTGCTTGGTATCGGGCACACAGACAAGTAGCAAACATAATGTCAGGTCTACTTGCAGTCAGATAAAGAAGGGATCCTATCATGGCTCTATAATTTGTAATATTAACAGAAATGCCATCAGGATCAAAAAAGAGTCTAAGAGGAGGAGCCATAGGAGTTTTCATGGTAGAGCAAGTATCAAATTGAAACTTTTTCAGAAGATCTTTAATGTATTTACTTTGATTTATGAAAATACCTTCTGGAGACTGTTTTACTTGCAAACCAAGAAAGAAAGTTAACTCCCCCATCATGCTCATTTCATACTCTTTTTGCATGAGGGAGCTAAACTCATCACACAGGGATTCATCGGTGGCTCCAAAAATAATATCATCAACATAGATTTGAGCAAGAATGATATTACCTTGTGATTTCTTGAAGAAGAGAGTGTTGTCAACCTTGCCTCGTATATACTTATTTCTAAGTAGATATTCTGAGAGAGTGTCATATCAGGCACGAGGAGCTTGCTTCAGTCCATACAGAGCTTTATCCAGCCTATATACATGATATGGATGAACTGGATCTTCAAACCCAGGAGGTTGCTTCACATACACTTCTTCAGCTAATTCACCATTCAGGAAGGAACTTTTGACATCCATTTGGAATACCCGAAAATTCTTGTAAGCTGCATGAGCAAGAAATATTCGGATAGCTTTCAATCTGGCAACAGGAGCAAAAGTTTCATCATAATCAATTCCTTCCTCTTGCCGATATCCTTGAGCAACCACCCTTGCTTAGTTCCTTATGACAGTTCCTTCTTCGTCCATCTTGTTTCGAAACACCCATTTTGTTCCAATAATAGTTTTGTTGGATGGACGAGGAACTAACTTCCAGACTTTGTTTCTCTCAAATTGTGAGAGCTCTTCTTGCATGGCAATTACCCAACAAGGATCAGCTAGGGCTTCATTTATCAGCTTAGGCTCAATAATGGAAACAAAGTTGACATATAAGCACAGATTGCTTATGCCTCTTCTGGTTTTTACACCAACTTGTGGATCACCTATGATTTGATCTATTGGATGATCCATGGTCCACTTTAGTGCAGGAGGTAAGGAAGGAGATAGAGAAGAGGATGAGGTAGGAATTTGAGATGGTGAAGAAAGGTTTAAGGGAGATATGGTGTTTTGGTGGGTAAGGTCTTCTGAGGAGTTAGTTTCAGGAGGTGGAGAAGAAAGAGAAGGTTCTGAAGGTAAGGTGGTGTTTATGGGAGGCTGAGAAGAGTTGCTATCTGGAGGATTGGATTGAGAGGAGGATGGAATTTCACCAACACATGAATTTATCCATAGGTTTAATTCTTCTTCATCACAAGATAATGAAGAAGTTTCAAACTCATCAAACTTTACATGCATGGATTCATCTATGCATTGTCTTCTTAGGTTGAAAATTCTGAAGGCTCTTGAGGAGAGAGAGTAGCCCATGAAAATTCCATCATCGGACTTCGGATCAAACTTTCCAAGTTGTTCCCTGTCATTTAGCATGTGACATGCACAGCCAAACACATGGAAGAAGTCAACTGCAGGTTTTCTACCATGGAAAACTTCATACGGGGTCTTGTCATGCCTTTTGACTATGATAGACCTATTTTGAGTAAAGCATGCAGTGTTAACTGCTTCTGCCTAAAAATAGGTTGGCAACTTGGATTCACTCAGCATAGACCTTGCAGCTTCACATAGTGTTCTATTCTTTCTCTCAACAACACCATTTTGCTGAGGAGTGCGTACGGCAGAGAAGTTCTGAGAAATTCCTTTTAGGTCAAAGAAATCTTTCAGAGCAGCATTCTTGAATTCCGTGCCATTATCACTTCTGAAGGACTTCACCAGTTTACCATTCAAATTTTCAATCTTTCTTGTAAACCTGATGATTTCTTCAAAGAAGATCACTCTTGTGTTTCGTAAAGAACACCCAAGTATATCTAGAGAATTCATCGACGATTACTAGCATATACTTTTTACCACCTGTGATCGGGTGTGCTTACCGGACCACATAGATCCATGTGAAGCATTTGAAGAGGTTGAGAGATAGAAGAGCATTGTTTTGTTTTAAAGGAAGTTACGGTGAGTTTTCCTTTTTCACATGCTCCACATGACTTTTCTTTTTCAAAAACTATTTTTGGCATTCCAACAACCAGCTCCTTGTTGGAGAGTTTGTTCAAGGTTTTAAAGTTTAGATGAGAGAACCTTTTATGCCACAAACCCAACTTTGTTTGGCTAGTTCTTGAGAGAGGAGACACACGCTTCTCCTATTGCACTTTCCTTCATGTTGATTACGTACACGTCATTCAGTCGGGTTCCTGCTAGTACAATCTTGTTCTGTACATCAAAGACCAAGCACACACACAGCTGGAACATGACCTTATAGCCCAAATCACATATTTGGCTGATGCTTAGAAGATTGTACATTAGCCCTTCAACATGAGCAACTCTGGAGAAAGTGATGGTTCCATTTGAAATGGTACCATATCCTTTGGTGACCCCTTTTCCATTTCCTCCAAAGGAAACAGTGGGTCCCTTTTCTTTTGAGAAGTTAGAGAGAAGAAGTTTGTTTCCAGTCATGTGTCTTGAACACCCACTATCCATGTACCATATGTGATCTTTATTTGGTACCTGCACCCAGAAACAAATTTAGACTTTTGGTACCCATTTTGAGGTGGGTCCTTTGGGATTAGAAGGCATTTTAGTTTTGCAAGGAACCAAGTCTTTTGGGCAATTTTTAGCAAGATGAAGAGTGTTGCCACAGTTATAGCACTTCTTTAAAGGAAAGGCCTTTTTAAAATCCCTATCATCAAAACTTTGGACAGAGGTTGACGATTGAGAAGAAGAGGGGTGTCCAACACCTGGTCTTGGTCCAAGAATACCTTTACCAGGATTTCTTGATTTCTTCAAGTTTACTGACCGAGGAATAAAGTCAGTAACTATTTGAGATTTCCTTTTAGATGAAAAATTTGATTTAGAAAATTTTTTCTTTTGAGGAGAAAATCTTTTTGAAGAAGGATATTCAGCAACGTCAGAAGGCTGCTCCTGGGAGTACCTTGACTCATGCAGACTTAAGGAGTTTAAAAGTCTTTGGATAGGTTTGGGAGAAGAAGAAGAGCTTGGAAGAGTTGAAACTTTTGAAGACTCAGAAAAGATTTCTTTAGCTTTAACAAAGACTCCAAACTTTTTAGAACCAGATTCTACTTTGAGCATGTCAAGTAGATCTATAGAGTGAATGGAGGTAGAATCCTCAGATGAGTAACCGAAGAGATCATCATCGTCATCGGAAAGGAAACCAGCAGGAAAACCTTGACACTCAGAAGAATGAAGTGGAAGGTCAAAAGGTTGAGGAACATCTTTTTCATAACCAAGGCCAGACTTATCCTTGCTGGTGATTTGATCTTGAAGGATCCTTTCAAGATTCTTAGAGGATTTAGTCCATTTAGACAGAACCTCTTGTTCCTTTTCAAGAGTGGAAGAGATCTTTGATTTTTCCTCAGAAAGACTGTCGTTTAAGTACCGAAGGTTTTCCAGATCAGCTTTCATTTTGTCAAAATCTTTTAGTTTTGAAAAACAAGATAGGAGTTGATCATTTAGACATTTTATGTGCATATCAGCCTTTTTCTTTTGAATCTTTAAGTCACAGAAGTCAACAGTTAAATAATCAAAGGCATCAGCCTTTTGATCATCAGAGAGAAAGGTAAAAGGATGTACCTGAGGTTTTGTCCCTGAAGTGGATCCTCGGCGAGATACAAGGGTGGTGTAGAGTGACTTCTCCATGGCTTCTATCTCATCGATTTTGGCCATGGGGCATTTACTGACGTACTCCCTCTCACTCTCGCAGGTTTGCTCATCTTCCCAAAGAATGAGCCTCGCAACCAAGGTTTTATTTTTACCTTGGTTTCTCTCTTTTTCTCTTGTATTTGGCTTTCGTATTTCTTATACCCGGAGGTTTCTTTTGATTCGTAATTTTCTTTAGAGGATTGGCTATTTCTCTCTTCATGCTTCCTAGAAGCTGATTTTGAGAAGTCATGGCCATAAGAAGAAGAAGGTTTGACAGAAGAGGAAGCTTTTGATCTGCATTCAGAGGCAAAATGACCTTTCTTTCCACAATTGAAGCATTCTTCATTTGCTTTATCAGAAGAGGATTTTTGAGAAAAAGGTTTTCTATTAAATTTGGAGCGGTTTGAAGAAAATCTTATATTCTTAAGGTTTCCAGCAAGCATTGCCATACTATCGTAAAGTATGTCAATGGTCGATTCTTCTCCTTCATCATCGCAAAGACTATAGTATGCATCTGACAGATGAGAAGAGTCTTCCTTAATATCTTTTTCAGAATCAGAAGAAGGATAGGTGATTCTAGGAATACAAGAAGAAGATTTTGAATCACCTATTAAAGCAATAGAAGAGGATTTGATATCCTTTATAAGAGATTTTCTCTGGTTCTTAGTTTGTTCATAGTGAAGAAGAGTTCCATAGAGAGCAGTTAAAGGCATTATTTCTAAGTCCTTGGTTTGCTTGATGCAAGTACGTATAGTTTCCCGAAGTCCGGGAGACGGTCCATGAACTTGCAGAGAACTTCTTCATTATCATAGACTCGTCCAAGAACTTTGAGATCATTGAGAAGACAGTTAAAGCGATTAAAGTAGGTAGAAAGAGATTCTCCCTTTTCATGGGAGAAGAGTTCATACTTTCTAACAAGACAGATCCTATTAGATTTCTTTACTTCTTTGGTGCCTTCATATAAGACACTCAAAGTATCCCACATTTCTTTAGCAGTGGGAAGGTTAAGAAGAGAATGATACACATCATCAGGAAGGGATACAGCAAGAGCAGACTTGACTTTAGTGTCTAAAGCAACTAGGCGTTTATCATCCTCACTAAATTTGTTAGAAGGTTTGATGATATATCTACCAGTTTTCTCACTTCTTTCGTCATCTGACTCTATGTCCTTTCCTTCAGCGTCCTTTTGAGGACCAAAGCGAGCCCAAGTTCTTGCTGGCTCACGTGTCTTGCAATTGATGTGAGTCAAGAACTTATCTCTTTGAAATTGCTAAGTGATACATCACACTATGTATCACATCGGTGGATACCTTGTAAGGCTGGAGTTGATAAGTGTATACTTTGCTTCATCTTTCACTAAATGACAAAAGTATACACCCTTGAACTTGTGACTTGAAATCACAGCCTTAGAAAATATACCTGCAATTTCGGTGACCAAGATTATAGTATCGGTGACCATGACATCAAACTTTATGACCTCATCTTATTTGATGTCCTTATTACTTTTGATGACTTTTGAGTGTACCATCGGTGACCCACTATATTGGTCTTGACTTGGCAAAATGATCTGAATATTGAAGTTGGTTGATACATCCAAAATTCCACTTTTTGATGTACAACCCCTTGATTGAATAGTCTTTGACTCTTCAATACTTGAAGCATATTTCAGACCTTCAAAAGAACCTGTAAAAATTCATTCATATAAAGGAAGGTGGTTCATCACCAAATCATCGGTGACCCAACAATATATATATAGGAGAGGATTTAAATGAGAACACCCCAAATGTAAAAAAACAAAGAGACTCATTTTGGGACCGTATATGATGTGGGTCCCACCAATAAAAAATCATATCTGATTCAATGGGCTCACAATTGAAAATCAAATACGATTTTTTATTGGTGGGAACCACATAATATATGGTCCCAAATGAGTCCCTTTGTTCATTTATTTACAAAGTTATCAATGTTTCCTACTATAATGGTTTGCAAATTTTGTTTAAATTGATGAGTTTGCAATTGAAACCTCCCCTGTATATAATTTATAAATATATTTCTTATAAACAATATATTTTTTATAAATTCGGGTCCGATTTCGTATTGCTTCGGGTTCGGGTTTGTTCGATGAGTCAGGCAGGTTCCGGCAAGGAAACTAAAAACCGATAGAATTTCTAAATCTAAAATTCGGGTATTGATTTCATGTCCGAAAAAAATCATTTTTTTATTAAGACCCGAATTTCATGCATAATGTTTATTCAGTCTGAATATTTATTTGATTATTCAGTCTAAATATGACACATGTCGAACTCTCATTTGTCCTCACATTCGGGTCTTAATAAAAAAAATGATTTTTTCGGACATGAAAATCAAGACTCGAATTTTAGATTTAAAAATTTCATCGGTTTTTTAGTTTCACCACCGGAACCCGAAGTCGAACCAACCCGCAGCAATACGAAATCCGACCCGAATTTATAACAAATATATATGTTTAAATTTTTATAAATTATATATTATTATACATATTTAAAAAAAATTATAAAATATAATTTTATAAAGCATACGTATAATATAATTTTATAAAATATAATTTATATATAAAGTATAAGATATAATTTATATATAAAGTACAAAATATAATTTTATATTTATATACGATATAAATAATTAAATACATAAAATATAAAGGTTTTTTCGTTTACACCCTATTCTACTTTTTCAATACACCCTACTCTATCTTATTTATCTATTTTAATTGGTAATACACTAACTCCTATATTTATTTATCAATTTTAATTAGGGATCATATATATATATATATATATTAGAGTTTAATATATAGAGTAGGGTGTAAAAGATAACACCCAAACTATAAATAGTAAAATAAATTAATTTGGAGAAAATTACAGATTTTACCCCCGTGATTCAAAAAATGGCAAAATAAGGAAGAAATGTGAAAAGATGACATTTGGGTTAAAGTTAACGGAAAAAGTGGATGGTCATCAGCTCGAGGGACCAAATCTATAACGAAATGCATACCTGAAGGGTTTTTTTGTAATTTTTAAAGATAAAGGACCAAATCCATAACAAATTACAAACCTCAGGGACCAAAATTATAATTTACTCAAAAGTAAATTACAATTTTAGTCCCTTTGGTTTTCTCTTTTATGTATCTTTTATCTTTTTTATTTTTCATTTTATACTATTATTATATTAATTAATTAATTAATGATAATTTTAACTAATAATAAATTAAAATACATATTTCATGTATAAGTTGCAGATATATGTATAACAAAATGTAGGTTGGAAAAGAAGGAGTTATAAATTCCAGGTTGTGAGGTTGAAGGTGAGAAGATAAAGGTGAGAGAATATGGGGTGGAGCTATGGAGGGAGGGAAAGGAGTAGTTGGTCAAAGGGACAAAAATGTAGGACATTGTCACCAAATGGTTGGTGATTTAAAATTTGTTTTTAATTAATAAATAAAATGACTATATTGCCCCTTAATTAACGAAAGGTTTTTAATGGTATTAGTGTCAGGGAACTAGAGTGAAAGGAAATGTAAATTATAAGAACCCTCGGTGTACTTATTTTCAAAAGACGGACCATATCCGAAATCTGACCTAATCACAAGACCAACAGTGTAATTTACTTTATAAGATAAATAAGAACGATAGATTGTAAATAATAAGTAGTGACGATGCAATTTTAATAATGTGGGTTTCTAAAAGACAACAATGATAGTATTTTTGTAACATTTAGTGTAAATAGCAAGTAGGGATTATTGACTTAATTATGGGACCAATGGTGTAATTTATTTTATAAGATAAGATAATAACGACAAATTGTAAATAATAAGTAGTGATGATGCAATTTTAATCATGTGGGTATTATTTTAATTTGTGGGTTTCTAGATTTAAAAGACAATAATGATTATGTTTTTGTCATTTAGTGTGAATAGCTAGTCATGGTGCAATTTCAATCACGTGGGTTTTACTTAAAGACAATAATGATTATATTTTTGTACCATTTAGTGTAAATACCAAGTAGAGATGATGTCATTTCAATCATGTGGATATCATTGACCTCCAAGACAATAATGATTATATTTTTGTGAAGAGTAAATTACATCTTTGGTCTTTGTGGTTATAAAAGCATCTCTATCAGGTTTTTTATATTTTTTTTTAAAATAGAGAATCAAAAAATAAAATCTCTAAAAAGAATTGATATTCAACTCCAATAGATTTGTTATTTTAGATATTTTAATACAAATTATATTAATACTAGAAAGGTACTCGCACAATGCAGCGAGATATGTCTTGATTTTAATGTTTCATTTTATTTTTTTGTCTCTAATGGTTTTGTGTGGTTTTGAAAACGATTTTTAATGTACCATTTAAAAATTCTAGAATTTTATGTAATTTCTCTAATTCAGTTTTTTAATTATATTTTAATTAAGATTTAATAACAAGCTGGTTTATTTTTGGGTTGATAATACAACTTTTTATAAAAATAATAATTAAGTTTTTTTTTCTTGAATTCAATGATTATCTTAATTATATTTTAGATTTTCTATATTTAAATGTGATGTTTATTTTTTTATTTGATTATGTGTATCCGTAGTAAGTTCCAAGAATTCCGAAATAAAGCTTTAATAACTTGTACTTAAGCATAATTACTTGTATTCTTGAATTTTAAGTAATATGCATAGATCAACAGTATTTCATGCATAAAAAGTAGTTTTTATAAGTTTTGTCAAATGCTTTACAATATAGTCTAGAAATATTCTCAAATTTATCATCCCAATACACTTTTTACAAAAAACTTCTTATAAAATGATAAAAATTTAATCTAATTGATAAATTGAATAAAATAATCATTTCTCTCACCTAATATCAAGTTTAGATAATTCTCTAAATTTGGAAAAATTTCAGGTTTTTTCTATCATAGAAAACAAGATAGCAAAACTGTTGGAGAAGTTTAGTGAATAAAAACTCATTTTTTTCTATTTTAGCACGCCTTTCGTGCGGGTCGAAACTTACCCGACAAGGAATTTCGTTGCCTTAGGACCGTTATAGTTATGGTCGCCGGCTCCCCTGTCATCAGGTCACCAACTTCCTTGACCTTCCGGCACTGGGCAGGCGTCAACCTCCATACATGGTCTTACGACTTTGCGGAGACCTGTGTTTTTGGTAAACAGTCGTCGGGCCTGGTCACTGCGGCCCCCAACCAAATCAAATTGTCTCTCAATACATTTCTCAAAAAATCCGATTCGGGCGGATTCTTCCCCCAACTAACGAAGAGATCTTGGCGGAAAGCTGTTGGAGATGTTCTCACTTATTATCAAATTTGGTTCCTCTTTTAAACTAATTATAGTTTTGTTCAACGTAGTTGTCATTTTATTTCACTTTTGGTCCTTCTGACCAACTTTAATTATAATGATTAGTTTTTTTTTTTAACGACAAGTTAGGAGTTAGTGATTCGGACCACAGTGACATCCATATGGGCAATATGCGGGACCCGAACCGTCACCTTAGGGGATAAACCCCCACTCCTCTACCATTTTTAGGAAAACCACCACTGCCAAGACTCGAACCTGAGAACTTGAGGATGGTGTAAGAACCACGGTACCGCTAGGCCAGAGGCCCTTTGGTTATAATAATGATTAGTTAACTTAAGAATATTTTAGTCATTTTATTTCTTCTTTGTTTTTTTCATTTTTTGTTTTATTAGATTAAAAAGTAAAGAGAATTATAATTTTGGTCCTTGAGGTTTGTAATATGGAAATGGTCATTTATCTTTAAAAATTACAAAAAAACCCTCAAGGTATGCATTTTGTTATGGATTTGGTCCCTCGAGCTGACGGTCATCTACTTTTTCCATTAACTTTAACACAAATGTCATCTTTTCACATTTATTCCTATTTTGCCATTTCTTGAATAACAGGAGCAAAATCTGTAATTTTCTCCAAATTAATTTATTTTACTATTAATATTTTATGTATTTAATTATTTATATCTTATATAAATATAAAATTATATTTTGTACTTTATATATAAATTATATGATATTTTATATTCTATAAAATTATATTATACGTATATTTTATAAAACATTGAAATATATATATATATATATATATATATATATATATAGGAGAGGATTTCAATGAGAACACCCCAAATGTAAAAAAACAAAGGGACTCATTTTGGGACCGTATATGATGTGGGTCCCACCAATAAAAAATTATATCTGATTCAATGGGCTCGCAATTGAAAATCAAATACGATTTTTTATTGGTGGGACCCACATAATATGTGGTCCCAAATGAGTCCCTTTGTTCATTTATTTACAAAGTTATCAATGTTTCCTACTATAATGGTTTGCAAATTTTGTTTAAATTGATGAGTTTGCAATTGAAACCTCCCCTGTATATAATTTATAAATTATATATATATATATATATATAAATAATTTATAAAAACTTAAACATATATATTTCTTATAAACAATATATTTTTTATAAATTCGGGTCGGATTTCGTATTGCTTCGGGTTCGGGTTTGTTCGATGAGTCAGGCAGGTTCCGGCAAGGAAACTAAAAACCGATAGAATTTCTAAATCTAAAATTCGGGTATTGATTTCATGTCCGAAAAAAATCATTTTTTTATTAAGACCCGAATTTCATGCATAATGTTTATTCAGTCTGAATATTTATTTGATTATTCAGTCTAAATATGACACATGTCGAACTCTCATTTGTCCTCACATTCGGGTCTTAATAAATAAATGATTTTTTCGGACATGAAAATCAAGACTCGAATTTTAGATTTAAAAATTTCATCGGTTTTTTAGTTTCACCACCGGAACCCGAAGTCGAACCAACCCGCAGCAATACGAAATCCGACCCGAATTTATAACAAATATATATGTTTAAATTTTTATAAATTATATATTATTATACATATTTAAAAAAAATTATAAAATATAATTTTATAAAGCATACGTATAATATAATTTCATAAAATATAATTTATATATAAAGTATAAGATATAATTTATATATAAAGTACAAAATATAATTTTATATTTATATACGATATAAATAATTAAATACATAAAATATAAAGGTTTTTTCGTTTACACCCTATTCTACTTTTTCAATACACCCTACTCTATCTTATTTTAATTAGGGATCATATATATATATATATATATATATATTAGAGTTTAATATATAGAGTAGGGTGTAAAAGATAACACCCAAACTATAAATAGTAAAATAAATTAATTTGGAGAAAATTACAGATTTTACCCCCGTGATTCAAAAAATGGCAAAATAAGGAAAAAATGTGAAAAGATGACATTTGGGTTAAAGTTATCGGAAAAAGTGGATGGTCATCAGCTCGAGGGACCAAATCTATAACGAAATGCATACCTGAAGGGTTTTTTTGTAATTTTTAAACATAAAGGACCAAATCCATAACAAATTACAAACCTCAGGGACCAAAATTGTAATTTACTCAAAAGTAAATTACAATTTTAGTCCCTTTGGTTTTGTCTTTTATGTATTCTTTATCTTTTTTATTTTTCATTTTATACTATTATTTAATTAATTAATTAATTAATTAATGATAATTTTAACTAATAATAAATTAAAATACATATTTCATGTATAAGTTGCAGATATATGTATAACAAAATGTAGGTTGGAAAAGAAGGAGTTATAAATTCCAGGTTGTGAGGTTGAAGGTGAGAAGATAAAGGTGAGAGAATATGGGGTGGAGCTATGGAGGGAGGGAAAGGAGTAGTTGGTCAAAAGGACAAAAATGTAGGACATTGTCACCAAATGGTTGGTGATTTAAAATTTGTTTTTAATTAATAAATAAAATGACTATATTGCCCCTTAATTAACGAAAGGTTTTTAATGGTATTAGTGTCAGGGACCATATCCGAAATCTGACCTAATCACAAGACCAACAGTGTAATTTACTTTATAAGATAAAATAAGAACGATAGATTGTAAATAATAAGTAGTGACGATGCAATTTTAATAATGTGGTGTAACATCCCAAATTTTCAAATACTTAGTTATCTACAAATAACATCCCATGATCAAACACTTACATTGCAGCGGAAATAAAATATCTAATCTTACATTTTATACCACAATTTAACGTTACAGTCTTGACGAACATAACTTTGCTCTATACAAGAATGCCTTAATTGCATATAACCTTCTTTGGTGCCAATCCTCATATCTTTCTTGATCCCATTTCTCCTCGTATTCTAGTAGCCGCCTGGGTTGCAAAAGTTTAAAAGAGTTTGGGTGAGCCTAAGGCCCAGTGAATTCACGGTTTTTTTTACATATATATCTTTAATAAACATATTTCACAAAGCCTCATAATTTATCATGCATACGATTTAAAACAATATATTTCACAAACAACGGCGTTATGGGAAATGTCTACCTCACACAGCTTTACCTGGCGAACTCACACAGCATGTCTGCTCTTACGGCTTAGACAAGCTCACAGAGCATGCTCGTCTCATTTTATAATATCATAGTACATCCCCATAGCCACACAAATATTCAAACACGTATTTTAAAAATACCGAATATTACTTGCATGCATGTTATTTATAAAAATTCAGTTATCGACAAATCCAAAGCAAGCTTGCATATAATTTTTAAATAAAACATGCAACCATTTTCATTAAAAGTCACGTAAAACTCACAGTACAAGTCGTTGTCCAAACCGATCTTTGAAATGGCTAACGTCTCCCCTACAAATCCAACGCCACAATTTTAATTATAAAATAAAATACAACACCTCTAGAGATGATCGAGTTGTCTCCTCGTTTATTTTAACGGTCCATGACCCGACACTGTTGATTACAACATTACTTCAACTTATACATCCATATATATACACATGACATATGTATATATATGTGTATATATATATACACACATGCATACATATTTATACATATATATTTATATACGTATACCAACTATGTACAGCAGATGGATTTGGTTGCATATATATATTTATATATATAAATATATACACACATTCCACTATCCTTATTGCATGCATCAAAATAATATATATACACCATTCTATGGCAGCTTCCATGCATGTGAACTTCATCTTCCATTTCGAGTTCATATATGCATATATATATATACCTTACTATTTTCTTTTCTTTTTCTAACTTTCTGTTTCTTCCTTCCTTATAATTACAGTGATCAACATGGTTATAAATAGGTTTTATCTCACTTAATATATATATATATATATATATTCACACACACACCGATACAGGAATTATTTCTTTACCGACATGCCAGTCATCTCCTTCGACTCCACAGATAAACCATTTTCTTTTAAACGATAACTTGACGAATCCTAATATATGGTAAATGTCTCACGGCCCGATCCAGAGTTTTATACCGAGGACACACAACGGTGATATTGATGGTACCGGTTGGGGAACCAACCGTGATATTTTCGAGGCCATCGGATATGGATGGAACTCTCAGAAACGGTTAAAGCAACTAGGTACAAGAAAATGAAAAGATCGAGTTGAGTAAAGCTTACCGAAAACACGCCGATCTCTTTGTGCTTCACGAAACAATCACCGTCTTACGCTCTTATACAAACGTCCCACCTCCAAAATTTTCCGTACAACCTTGAAGAGCTACCGTATATATACACATGGTCATATGACGGTTTTTGGCTAGGTGAAGAGCCAAAGTCGTGAGTTAATTCTCTTGGCCGTTTAAGACCTTTTTGTCATTCCAACTTTAAAGTTTTGTCACAATAAATCCAAAATTTTCCTTTCTTGACATACAAGGTCCCTAAAGATATAAAATGTTCTTTTTTATCAACAAAATAGATTTATTTTACAAGGGTTATTACAAACATTCCCCCTTAACAGAATTTCGTCCTCGAAATTCGTCTTAAATAAACGAGAATGTTTTAATCTTGTCTCTTTCTCAAGCTTTTATACATTATATCACTTCCATGATTTCGTGCATGCTTAGATATATATGCTTCATCCAACATCGTTCACTTTCTTCCCTGATCTTAGGATCCATACTTGTTTCAAATATAATAATTGCGTATAAACTTTCTTCTAGCTTGGTTTGATCGACCAATATTTTCTTGTTTTCCTTAGCTTTTCTTCTAAAACTATTGCTCTTGCGATCCATTAATAATAGATCTACACCATTCTCCTTATACGAACTCCATTTGGTTCAGTTCTTCCGTTTATGCTTAAAGCTTAAGCGTTATTCTTCGCTCCTTTATGGAACTATATGCCACCATTTCCAACAACTTATTTACCCCGTATCTAACTTCCTTCTATAAATATTTTTCTTTCTTGCTATTTGTATAAATGAGCCCTTTTCATCTAGACATAACTGTCTCCATATATCTCCAGTAATTATTGCCATTTCTCCATTCCACTTATATGTTGGATATTTTTATTCTTACTCTTCCGGTTGACATGACCGGTATACTTCCTAGTGCCAACTTAGGAGCACCATTGCATCCAAAAATATTGTCTCTTTTAGCCAAGAAAGCCTCGGTGCACAACATTTTTTTCTTTCTTTCAATGTCTATAAATTTCACCGCACTAACTTTTTATTGTTTTTGAAGCTCTAAACATCATTTCCATCTTTTTGAATACTCACTTTCCAATCATCAAGCCATCACTAGCTTGAGCAATTTTTTTTCTAACCAATGATGGACTACCTATAATCGTTGTCACTTTTCTTTTCGATGTCAGATCGACAAACCGACTAGCATCTATCACATAACTCTTTGAGTTTCTCAGCTTGAATACTCTTTTAGTACTCTATAATTATAAGTGAACGCATTCAACTCTAAGTGGTTATTCCAATTGTTACTAAAGAATAGCCCATATATATACCACCATGCTATTCTTATCTTTAAGATATGGAAAAATGCATGCAAACAATCATCATAATCGTATAGTCACACCACATACTTGATACTACCCAATAGTTGATGTACATTCAGTCTTCCTTAATACATAAAAATTATTCATCTAGCTTCAATTTTAGCATTTTCAGATCATGCTCACATTAGCCATCATAGATATTGATATGATGATGTTCACGAGGTAACTTCATATCCTTCCTTCTTTCTTTCTGCCATACTTTTTATCCAATTCAACTATCTTACTTTTAGGTTTGCCTCTATTACTCGTTCATTCATCCTTGTGTGGCATCTAAAACACGTCTAACATTCTTTGAAGGGTTCTGACAAAGCCACAATGTTCTCTTGCCGATTCCATTGCTCGTATTTTTTCATCACACCAGATATTTTTTTACTGATAGAGCTTGTTTCTTACACTGAGAGGCTTTAATCTGCACATTATTGTTCCCATCTTTAAGTTTCTCATTATTCTTATATGATATCACACTTGTGTGATGTGCTCAAACATCACAGTAATATGTTTACTGTTGACTTTGATCGAGTCAGTAGTCGACGACCAACCCTAGAGTTAATTCAGTATTTCACCAAATTCATATTTGAATTCATCCTATTGTGACCAGATAGTTTAACTTAACTCATTTTTTTTTCCAAAAAAAATCTTTATATCATGCATTGCATTCATCCAAGAGTCTAGTCACAACTCTTTTTTTTTACGACAAATATGTACCATTAGTCAGCTTCACTACTTGTTCTACCAAGTAACTAGTTAACTCCTCTTTCATAACACACATGTCACCACTTGGTTCTCATGACCCAATTCATATACTTATCGTCTACTAGTCATTCTTAAACAATGTTCTTAATAATGACTGTTTACATCCTCATTGCTATTTGGCATATTACACGTCATTTAGAACGTTAACTGTACACCTTCACTTATTTCATCCTCTTCAACTTGTATCACAACTCGCTTGTCTTGATCTCACTTAATGCAAAAAAATAAATAAACATCTCATGCATAATAACATTATTCTAGCATGGTGTCATTATAGATATAACCATGGGAACAATTCCATTGCTCTTTTTTTTTTGACTTAGAAGTCATATGCTTGGATAAACCTTATTATACCTACTTACTACATGTAATACATCATTACAACCATAACACTTTTTTTCCCACCACCTTCTCGCCTTCATATATTACTCAAAGCAGCACATGTTTACTAAGAATAATTACTTTCATCAAATCTAATAAGTTAATATCAGTCCTCCGACCGTCTTTGAGATGTAGATGGAGGATAATCGTACCCCAATTTCCTACTGGATTAATCAACCATAGTCTTCTACATTCTAAGACCATCTTGCACACCGATATGGTGTCTTTTATTTTAAGAAACTAATCATGTGAGAACCCTTAGATCTTCTCATAGGGTTTACATATGATCTCGTCATTCCAATTCTTGACCCAAAAATAATAATTATTCAACTACACATGCATTTAATCAAGATCATCAATTGCTACCATGAATCTTGCGCCATCTGTGATTATATACATAAATGGCCTCATTGATAGTCTCATATCTGACTATTCGATCTTCCTGCCAATTGTTAAGAAATGACCGCATCTAACTCAAATATTGGTGAATCAACTCATTATAGTATCGATACTTTGAGTTCCTATTATTCTAAAAAATAAACACATTATCTTCCCACTCAATATTATTAGTGGGAGATTTTCACCAAAACTTTATCCACCAACACAACCTTACACACATTTTTATCTCATCTACCATGCGTTTTTCACCAATTAAAGTCACATCTCTATCAATGTCATTACAACTATTGACATCCAGCCATCTAACGAGTTCTCTACTTTGATCTAGTTAAAGACTAGGCTCACAACCCCCAATTTAGCTTAAACCATTACTCTCATCACTATAAATCAATTTTTTTTTAGTCGCACGTCAAGAACAAAATCTTCCAACCTCGATTTAAGTCTAGGCTTACATTAACCTAGTTCACTTAAACTAAACGCTCTGATACCATTTGTAACATCCCAAATTTTCAAATACTTAGTTATCTACAAATAACATCCCATGATCAAACACTTACATTGCAGCGGAAATAAAATATCTAATCTTACATTTTATACCACAATTTAACGTTACAGTCTTGACGAACATAACTTTGCTCTATACAAGAATGCCTTAATTGCATATAACCTTCTTTGGTGCCAATCCTCATATCTTTCTTGATCCCATTTCTCCTCGTATTCTAGTAGCCGCCTGGGTTGCAAAAGTTTAAAAGAGTTTGGGTGAGCCTAAGGCCCAGTGAATTCACGGTTTTTTTTACATATATATCTTTAATAAACATATTTCACAAAGCCTCATAATTTATCATGCATACGATTTAAAACAATATATTTCACAAACAACGGCGTTATGGGAAATGTCTACCTCACACAGCTTTACCTGGCGAACTCACACAACATGTCCGCTCTTACGGCTTAGACAAGCTCACAGAGCATGCTCGTCTCATTTTATAATATCATAGTACATCCCCATAGCCACACAAATATTCAAACACGTATTTTAAAAATACCGAATATTACTTGCATGCATGTTATTTATAAAAATTCAGTTATCGACAAATCCAAAGCAAGCTTGCATATAATTTTTAAATAAAACATGCAACCATTTTCATTAAAAGTCACGTAAAACTCACAGTACAAGTCGTTGTCCAAACCGATCTTTGAAATGGCTAACGTCTCCCCTACAAATCCAACGCCACAATTTTAATTATAAAATAAAATACAACACCTCTAGAGATGATCGAGTTGTCTCCTCGTTTATTTTAACGGTCCATGACCCGACACCGTTGATTACAACATTACTTCAACTTATACATCCATATATATACACATGACATATGTATATATATGTGTATATATATATATACACACATGCATACATATTTATACATATATATTTATATACGTATACCAACTATGTACAGCAGATGGATTTGGTTGCATATATATATTTATATATATAAATATATACACACATTCCACTATCCTTATTGCATGCATCAAAATAATATATATACACCATTCTATGGCAGCTTCCATGCATGTGAACTTCATCTTCCATTTCGAGTTCATATATGCATATATATATATATACCTTACTATTTTCTTTTCTTTTTCTAACTTTCTGTTTCTTCCTTCCTTATAATTACAGTGATCAACATGGTTATAAATAGGTTTTATCTCACTTAATATATATATATATATATATATATATATATATATATATATATTCGCACACACACCGATACAGGAATTATTTCTTTACCGACATGCCAGTCATCTCCTTCGACTCCACAGATAAACCATTTTCTTTTAAACGATAACTTGACGAATCCTAATATATGGTAAATGTCTCACGGCCCGATCCAGAGTTTTATACCGAGGACACACAACGGTGATATTGATGGTACCGGTTGGGGAACCAACCGTGATATTTTCAAGGCCATCGGATATGGATGGAACTCTCAGAAACGGTTAAAGCAACTAGGTACAAGAAAATGAAAAGATCGAGTTGAGTAAAGCTTACCGAAAACACGCCGATCTCTTTGTGCTTCACGAAACAATCACCGTCTTACGCTCTTATACAAACGTCCCACCTCCAAAATTTTCCGTACAACCTTGAAGAGCTACCGTATATATACACATGGTCATATGACGGTTTTTGGCTAGGTGAAGAGCCAAAGTCGTGAGTTAATTCTCTTGGCCGTTTAAGACCTTTTTGTCATTCCAACTTTAAAGTTTTGTCACAATAAATCCAAAATTTTCCTTTCTTGACATACAAGGTCCCTAAAGATATAAAATGTTCTTTTTTATCAACAAAATAGATTTATTTTACAAGGGTTATTACATGTGGGTTTCTAAAAGACAACAATGATAGTATTTTTGTAACATTTAGTGTAAATAGCAAGTAGAGATTATTGACTTAATTATGGGACCAACGGTGTAATTTATTTTATAAGATAAGATAAGAACGACAAATTGTAAATAATAAGTAGTTATGATGCAATTTTAATCATGTGGGTATCATTTTAATTTGTGGGTTTCTAGATTTAAAAGACAATAATGATTATATTTTTGTCATTTAGTGTAAATAGCTAGTAATGGTGCAATTTCAATCACGTGGGTTTTACTTAAAGACAATAATGATTATATTTTTGTACCATTTAGTGTAAATACCAAGTAGAGATGATGCCATTTCAATCATGTGGATATCATTGACCTCCACGACAATAATGATTATATTTTTGTGAAGAGTAAATTACATCTTTGGTCTTTGTGGTTATAAAAGCATCTCTATCAGGTTTTTTATATTTTTTTTAAAAATAGAGAATTAAAAAATAAAATCTCTAAAAAGAATTGATATTCAACTCCAATAGATTTGTTATTTTAGATATTTTAATACAAATTATATTAATACTAGAAAGGTACTCGCACAATGCAGCGAGATATGTCTTGATTTTAATGTTTCATTTTATTTTTTTGTCTCTAATGGTTTTGTGTGGTTTTGAAAACGATTTTTAATGTACCATTTAAAAATTCTAGAATTTTATGTAATTTCTCTAATTCAGTTTTTTAATTATATTTTAATTAAGATTTAATAACAAGCTGGTTTATTTTTGGGTTGATAATACAACTTTTTATAAAAATAATAATTAAGTTTTTTTTTCTAGAATTCAATGATTATCTTAATTATATTTTAGATTTTCTATATTTAAATGTGATGTTTATTTTTTTATTTGATTATGTGTATCCGTAGTAAGTTCCAAGAATTCCGAAATAAAGCTTTAATAACTTGTACTTAAGCATAATTACTTGTATTCTTGAATTTTAAGTAATATGCATAGATCAACAGTATTTCATGCATAAAAAGTAGTTTTTATAAGTTTTGTCAAATGCTTTACAATATAGTCTAGAAATATTCTCAAATTTATCATCCCAATACACTTTTTACAAAAAACTTCTTATAAAATGATAAAAATTTAATCTAATTGATAAATTGAATAAAATAATCATTTCTCTCACCTAATATCAAGTTTAGATAATTCTCTAAATTTGGAAAAATTTCAGGTTTTTTCTATCATAGAAAACAAGATAGCAAAACTGTTGGAGAAGTTTAGTGAATAAAAACTCATTTTTTTCTATTTTAGCACGCCTTTCGTGCGGGTCGAAACTTACCCGACAAGGAATTTCGTTGCCTTAGGACCGTTATAGTTATGGTCGCCGGCTCCCCTGTCATCAGGTCACCAACTTCCTTGACCTTCCGGCACTGGGCAGGCGTCAGCCTCCATACATGGTCTTACGACTTTGCGGAGACCTGTGTTTTTGGTAAACAGTCGTCGGGCCTGGTCACTGCGGCCCCCAACCAAATCAAATTGTCTCTCAATACATTTCTCAAAAAATCCGATTCGGACGGATTCTTCCCCCAACTAACGAAGAGATCTTGGCGGAAAGCTGTTGGAGACGTTCTCACTTATTATCAAATTTGGTTCCTCTTTTAAACTAATTATAGTTTTGTTCAACGTAGTTGTCATTTTATTTCACTTTTGGTCCTTCTGACCAACTTTAATTATAATGATTAGTTTTTTTTTTTTAACGACAAGTTAGTAGTTAGTGATTCGGACCACAGTGACATCCATATGGACAATATGCGGGACCCGAACCGTCACCTTAGGGGATAAACCCCCACTCCTCTACCATTTTTAGGAAAACCACCACTGCCAAGACTCGAACCTGAGAACTTGAGGATGGTGTAAGAACCACGGTACCGCTAGGCCAGAGGCCCTTTAGTTATAATGATTAGTTAACTTAAGAATATTTTAGTCATTTTATTTCTTCTTTGTTTTTTTCATTTTTTGTTTTATTAGATTAAAAAGTAAAGAGAATTACAATTTTGGTCCTTGAGGTTTGTAATATGGAAATGGTCATTTATCTTTAAAAATTACAAAAAAACCCTCAAGGTATGCATTTTGTTATGGATTTGGTCCCTCGAGCTGACAGTCATCTACTTTTTCCGTTAACTTTAACACAAATGTCATCTTTTCTCATTTATTCCTATTTTGCCATTTCTTGAATAACAGGGGCAAAATCTGTAATTTTCTCCAAATTAATTTATTTTACTATTAATATTTTATGTATTTAATTATTTATATCTTAAATAAATATAAAATTATATTTTGTACTTTATATGTAAATTATATGATATTTTATATTCTATAAAATTATATTATACGTATATTTTATAAAACATTGAAATATATATATATATATATATATATATATAGGAGAGGATTTCAATGAGAACACCCCAAATGTAAAAAAACAAAGGGACTCATTTTGGGACCGTATATGATGTGGGTCCCACCAATAAAAAATCATATCTGATTCAATGGGCTCGCAAATGAAAATCAAATACGATTTTTTATTGGTGGGACCCACATAATATGTGGTCCCAAATGAGTCCCTTTGTTCATTTATTTACAAAGTTATCAATGTTTCCTACTATAATGGTTTGCAAATTTTGTTTAAATTGATGAGTTTGCAATTGAAACCTCCCATGTATATAATTTATAAATTATATATATATATATATATAAATAATTTATAAAAACTTAAACATATATATTTCTTATAAACAATATATTTTTTATAAATTCGGGTCGGATTTCGTATTGCTTCGGGTTCGGCTTTGTTCGATGAGTCAGGCAGGTTCCGGCAAGGAAACTAAAAACCGATAGAATTTCTAAATCTAAAATTCGGGTATTGATTTCATGTCCGAAAAAATCATTTTTTTATTAAGACCCGAATTTCATGCATAATGTTTATTCAGTCTGAATATTTATTTGATTTTTCAGTCTAAATATGACACATGTCAAACTCTCATTTGTCCTCATATTCGGGTCTTAATAAATAAATGATTTTTTCGGACATGAAAATCAAGACTTGAATTTTAGATTTAAAAATTTCATCGGTTTTTTAGTTTCACCACCGGAACCCGAAGTCGAACCAACCCGAAGCAATACGAAATCCGACCCGAATTTATAACAAATATATATGTTTAAATTTTTATAAATTATATATTATTATACATATTTAAAAAAAATTATAAAATATAATTCTATAAAGCATACGTATAATATAATTTTATAAAATATAATTTATATATAAAGTATAAGATATAATTTATACATAAAGTACAAAATATAATTTTATATTTATATACGATATAAATAATTAAATACATAAAATATAAAGGTTTTTTCATTTACACCCTATTCTACTTTTTCAATACACCCTACTCTATCTTATTTATCTATTTTAATTGGTAATACACTAACTCCTATATTTACTTATCAATTTTAATTAGGGATCATATATATATATATATTAGAGTTTAATATATAGAGTAGGGTGTAAAAGATAACACCCAAACTATAAATAGTAAAATAAATTAATTTGGAGAAAATTACAGATTTTACCCCCGTGATTCAAAAAATGGCAAAATAAGGAAGAAATGTGAAAAGATGACATTTGGGTTAAAGTTAACGGAAAAAGTGGATGGTCATCAGCTCGAGGGACCAAATCTATAATGAAATGCATACCTGAAGGGTTTTTTTGTAATTTTTAAAGATAAAGGACCAAATCCATAACAAATTACAAACCTCAGGGACCGAATTGTAATTTACTCAAAAGTAAATTACAATTTTAGTCCCTTTGGTTTTGTCTTTTATGTATTTTTTATCTTTTTTATTTTTCATTTTATACTATTATTAAATTAATTAATTAATTAATGATAATTTTAACTAATAATAAATTAAAATACATATTTCATGTTATAAATTACACCATCAAAAAAGGTTTGTTGATGCCTTTAAAATAAGTTAATTATTGAGTATTTTAAAAAAAGTATGCAAAAACCCGGTGTTCCATCCTTAGTGACAGGTACCTTAAGTAGGTCACTACACGATGTTTGAGCTAACTGTAAGAGCCAATGGCAATCGGCAATAACCGATTATGCACCTTAGTACACGGCCCCCGATGACTCCTACGAAAACCCGCGCTATGGTCAATGGCAACCGGCAATAACCGATTATGCACCTTTGTGCACGGCCCCCGATGACCCCAACTAGCGCATACATATAGTCAATGGCATCCGGTAATGAGCCGGCATAATACCCAACGGTACCAGGCCCCCGATGACTACTATGCAACCGAAAAGGGACAACACTCCCGCTTTTAACCGACTTTATGCCTATGGATCCATTACATACTAGTCCTACGACCGAATACATCAACGAGACGTATCGCTAGTTTTCCAACCTTGAAAATCCTTTCATTAAACCATTTCCTTTTCAAATCCAAGTTTTACCAAAAGCTAGGTCAAACCATTTTGAGTTTCAAAACCAAAGATTATTTCATTTTATAAAATTTCCAAGTATTTTAAACCATTAAAGATGCTCATCCCATCATCTACAACAAAATACTCCAAAACCTCATTTTGACCTAAAACCACCAAACTTACCCGAATACGTAAATACTTGTAACATAAGCTTAAAATCAAAGAAAGACAACGTTTACAACAAGTATTTTGAGAATATAAGGTTTGGACTTGAACTCACAAGGCTAGAGTTAGAAGAACCCTAGTTAATGCTCCTAAGAGGATGGAGGTGATCAAGAAATCTGAAAGGAACCAAGAATGCTATCACTTGAAGCTTTAACTCTCAATGTCCAACTTGATCTCTCCTCTTTACTGTTGTATTAAATGCTTGGAAGAAGGTTGGTGAAGAAGACCCAAACCCTAAAATCGCCTCTGATGTTTTGCTCTCGATGCTAAAACCCGTATCTGATAAAATGAGATGAAGAGCTGAAAATCGCACCTTAATGTGCCTGCTGGACCATGCGGGCGACTATGCCACATGCGACTATGATATGGCAATGTCTCCAATGTCATAGTCGCCTTAGATGTACCGAAACCCTCGAAATTTATCTGATTTTCCTTTCCCGCAACTATGCCTCGCAACTATGACACTAGCATAGTCGCCGTGACATAGTCGCCGAATGCGTACCGAAGTCTTGATCTGAATTTTGGCATCTGATGGTTCTGGCGACTATGCCTTGCGACAATGACATGGCAATGTAGCCTGTCATTGTCGCCCAAAACGTACCGAAGGTCGTTTTCTGTCCGGCGTTCGTTCCTTTCCTCCAATCCATTGCAACCCATCATTATACACTTGAAACCTTCCATTTGGCCATAAAGTATAATATTACAATACTATTCTCATAATCCTTTCATACGAAATTTCCGGGTGTTACAATCCTCCCACCCTTGAAATAAATTTCGTCCTCGAAATTTTACAATTAGGTGAACAAATGAGGATATCTTTTCTTCATGTCTTCTTCCGCTTCCCACG
This sequence comes from Silybum marianum, assembly GCA_036898165.1. NCBI lineage: Eukaryota > Viridiplantae > Streptophyta > Magnoliopsida > Asterales > Asteraceae > Silybum > Silybum marianum. Next base: position 21,162,891 of record CM072538.1, read on the forward strand.
TCACATTCGACCCTTTATGATGCTTCCATTGCACTTTAATCATGACGATCTCTTTGGTGACGTAACTTCTTAGACTTGCTTTCTAAGATTGCTTCCGGTTCTTCCACACATCGGCTATTATCGACACGAATTTCTGAGAGAGGTATTACACTCTCCTCTTCCGCTAAGCACTTCCTTAGATAGCATACATGGAATGTAGGATGTATGCCAGCCAACTCGGGTGGCAGCTCCAATTTATACGCTTGTCGTCCCACCCTTTCCAAAATTTTGAATGGTCCAAGGAAACGAGAACTAAGCTTCCCGCGTTTTCCGAACCGAATGATGCCTTTCCATGGAGACACCTTGAGCATGACACGCTCACCCACTTGGAACTCCATCGGTCTTCTCTTCTTGTCGGCATAACTCTTTTGACGATCTTGTGCCGCTTTTAGTCGTTCCCAAATAACCTTCACCTTGTCAGCCGTCTCTTGTACAATCTCGGGCCCGGAGAATTGCTTCTCGCCCGCTTCTAACCAACATACTGGTGTCCTACATTTCCGTCCATAAAGTGCCTCGAAAGGCGCCATTCCAATACTAGAATGGTAACTGTTGTTGTAGGCAAACTCCACCAACGGTAGATGCGAATCCCAATTCCCACCAAAGTCAATAACACATGACCTAAGCATGTCTTCAAGAGTCTGAATGGTCCTTTCACTTTGACCATCTGTCTGCGGGTGAAATGTCGTACTTAAGTTTATCTTGGTGCCCAACCCTTCTTGTAACCCATTCCAAAAGTTAGAAGTGAACCGGCTATCCCGATCCGACACAATAGTCAAAGGCACGTTGTGCCTTGCAACTATCTCATCCACATACAACTTGGCCAGTTTTTCAACTGGGCCGGCTTCTCTCATTGCTAAGAAGTGAGCACTCTTCGTTAGTCTATCCACCACTACCCATATGGTGTCGTGACCTCTCAAGGTCTTCGGTAGTTTCGTCACAAAGTCCATAGTGAGATGTTCCCATTTCCATTCCAGAATTTCCAATGACTGAAGGCTCCCATACGACCGTTGGTGTTCCGCCTTGACTTGCAAACAAGTCACACACCTCTCCACATAGCTAGCAACATCCAACTTCATGACGGGCCACCAATAAGTTAACTTTAGATCCCTATACATCTTGGTACTACCCGGATGTATGGAGTACTTGGACTTATGGGCATCTTCCAAAAGTAGTTCCCAGTTACCCCCAATCTTAGGCACCCAAACACGCCCTCGAAATAGCTTCAGACCACGGCTATCTTCAGTCAACATCAAGTGTTGTTTCACCATCACTTCATCTTTTAAGTTTTCCTCAAGTAGTGCCTCCACTTGAGTTTCTTTGATTCGGTCAATCAAACTAGACATCACCTCAATCCGTGTAAGTATGGCACGTGTTCCGCTACCGTACTCCTTTCGTCTCAATGCATCCACTACCACGTTGGCTTTACCCGGATGGTAAAGTAGCTCACAATCATAGTCCTTGAGTAGTTCGAGCCAACGTCGTTGCCTCATATTCAGCTCCTTTTGATCAAACACGTACTTCAAACTTTTGTGGTCGGTATAGAGTGTACACTTGGTTCCATAAAGATAGTGTCGCCATAACTTCAAGGCGAAAACCACCGCTGCTAACTCTAAATCATGGGTTGGGTAATTCTTTTCGTGCTGCTTGAGTTTCCTTGAAGCGTAAGCAATCACCTTGCCCCTTTGCATTAACACACACCCCAATCCCATCTTCGAGGCGTCACTGTAAACCACAAAATCTTCCGACCCTTCCGGCAAGGATAGGATTGGTGCTTCACACAACTTCTTTTGAAGCGTCCGAAAAGCCTCTTCTTGCTTGTCGGTCCACACGAACTTCACGTTCTTTCTAGTCAAGGCCGTCAGAGAAGATGCAACCTTAGAGAAATCTTGAATAAACCGGCGATAATATCCCGCTAATCCTAGGAAACTTCGGATCTTTGACGGGCTCTTAGGCGGCTCCCAATTCATCACTGCTTCTATCTTGGATGGATCCACTTTCACTCCCTCATGGGTGACAACATGACCTAAAAATTGTACTTCCTTCAACCAAAAGTCACACTTAGAGAACTTAGCGTATAACTTTTCTTTCCTTAACACTTCGAGAACCTCCCGAAGGTGTTGCTCGTGGTCTAACTCGTTCTTAGAGTAGACAAGGATGTCATCAATAAATACTATTACTGATTTGTCTAGAAAAGGTCGACACACGCGGTTCATCAAATCCATAAATACCGCCGGCGCGTTCGTCAAACCGAATGGCATTACTAGAAAGTCATAATGCCCGTACCGCGTTCTAAGCGCCGTTTTTGCTACATCATCCTCCTTCACCTTCACTTGGTGATAACCCGAGCGTAAGTCGATTTTTGAGAAACAACCTGCTCCTTGCAGCTGATCAAAGAGGTCGTCAATTCTCGGGAGTGGGTACTTCTTCTTCACGGTCGCCTTATTTAACTCTCTATAGTCTATACACATTCTCATTGTGCCATCCTTCTTCTTCACAAACAAGACCAGAGCTCCCCAAGGTGACGAGCTTGGTCTCACGAAACCCTTCTCAAGGAGATCTTGTAGTTGCGTCATCATCTCTTGCATCTCGGATGGTGCCAACCGGTAGGGTGCTCTAGCAATCGGAGCGGCCCCCGGTATAAGATCTATTCGAAGCTCTATCTGTCTATCAAGTGGCAAGCCGGGTAAATCCTCGGGGAATACGTCCGGGAATTCACAAACAACTCGAACATCGTTTATTCTTCTCTTCTCTAACTTTGCCTCCACAACGTAGGCTAAATAAGATAGGCATCCCTTGGCCAAACACTTGCGTGCCTTTGCTAGTGTTAACAACGCGACTTCACCCTTCCTTCTTTCCCCGTAGACCAACACCATACTACCATCCGATAACAGGATTCGAATCAATTTCTTGGAACAGAAGATCTCGGCTTGGTTCTTGGCCACCCAATCCATCCCAATCACTACATCGAAGCTCCCTATCTCCATAGGTATGAGGTTCACCGGAAATCGCTTCTCCTCAACCTCTAGTGTGCAATTTCTAAGGACATCTCTAACCAAGACCTTCCTACATCGGCTATCTCAACAATATAAGCATCCTCTAAAGTACTAACAGGTACAAGCAGTTTCGGGTAGAAAATAGTGGACACATAAGAGAAAGTAGCTCCGGAATCAAAAAGAATACGAGCGGGTACGGAGTTTATGAGAAACGTACCCGTCACCACATATGCCGCCTCTTTAGCTTCATCCGCGGTCATCTTGAATGTTCTTCCTGTCGCCTTAGGGACATTATCCCTCTTCCCTTGACTTCCCCCCGTTCTCAACTTTGGGCAATCCCTTCGAACGTGCCCCTGTTCTTTACATTCAAAACAAACGATTCCTTTAACCGGGCACTCGCGAGCGTAGTGCCCGCTCTTACCATACTTGTGGCACCCTTCCGCAGATGAGTTGCATGGCCCGTGATGCTTACTCCGACACTTGAAGCACCAGTTAGGCTCTCTCCTATTCTCGGTCCTTCGGTTGTTGTGGTGGTTGTTGTTGTAATTTGGCCTCTTGGAAGGCGCGGAATTTCCTTCCCACTTCCTCTTTTCTCCACCTAACTTCCTCTCTTCCTTCCTCAGTTCATCAGTGTCCTCCACCATTTGATCTTGATCGATGGACTCCCTTAAAGTGGAGATCTCTGCCGCTTGGACCATTGCCATCATGTCAGATGGTAATCCTTTGATGTACGCCTTCATCTTCTCTCTCTCTCAGTTGGAGCCACATGCCCCACTAGATCCAGTTTCTCTATGAACAACTCCGTATACTCTCTCACAGTCTTATCCCCCTTCTTGAGAGCTCGGAACTCATCCACAATACGATCTATAGCCCTCTCGTTACAGTATTCCTCCAAAACTTTCCCCTTAAACATTTCCCAAGTCAGCATCGATACAATCACTGGGCCAAGAGTTTTGGCGGTGACATTCCACCACCTTAAGGTTGCGCCTCTAAGCATTTGTGAGGCAAACCTCACCTTCTGACCTTCCTCACATTCACTCGAGCCAAAGGCTTGCTCGATCTCTTGAAGCCAATTCATGCAGACAATTGGATCGGAAGTCCCGGAGAACTCGGGTGGCTTGGTGCATAAGAAGGTTTTATAAGAGCAACCCTTCCCTGCTCTTCTCACTTCGGTCACGGGGGTTTCTTCAGTATTTGGTGCGGCCCCTGTTCCCCCGGAACCTCCCACCGCATTTTCGGCAGTTACTTCATGCCTCCTGACACTGGCATCTCTCTCCTCAAGCGCCTTGAGGAATGATTCATGTTGTTGTCCCATCATAGTATTCACCGCTTGCAACAACCGGATTTGAAGTTCATCTTGTGAACCCGCCTCCATCATTAGAGGACCCCCTGCATTAAGATTGAGTGGCGGACTAGTAGTCAATCTAGGCACGGGTATACTTGTGAGAGGAGGTATGATTGGTGGCGGTCGAGTAATTCGGGGTGGTTGAGTGACTTCTGCTGTTGCTGCCATGTCCTGATTCGTGACATGTTGGTCGCTCCCTCGACTTCATTACGCGATCGGGTTCGCGTGTTCACCATCTTAGTCTGTCAAGATGATAGAGCAGGAGTAAGACAAAGCTAACATAAGTACGTATAACACATTTGTCAATCATCGCAACAATAGGAAAACGAGCATACTCACATAACAATATACCCAAAATAGCATTAGCTACGTGATATCTTGAATATATCATAACAGTAAGAATTCCCATCACCAAAGTCACATTTCATGATTAGTGCATTTCCGTCGACTCTAAAGCTCTCCTATCTCAATGGTGTCTACCCATATCTCACAAATCCACACTTAAAGTCTCAGCTTAAGTCTAGGCATCTTAAATTCACACCTAGTTCGCTTAAACTAGACCTCTGATACCAACTTGTAACACCTTAAAATATAGAGTAAACTTGAACCAAAATAAAATGCGGAATATAAATAAATTCACCCAATAAGTTGGGACAGAGTATGGGAGTTTACATCTAAACATGGATATTAAAATAACAATCTATTAATCTATGATATTCAGACTATAGATTACAATTGGGTGTTACTAATATCCTCAAAAGAATATGCTATAGCTCCAACTATGTATATGCTCTATGAGCATATCTCCAAAAAGGTGTCCTCTCTCTCGACACATCAACCCGCTCTTCTCTAAAGAGCCCCATCAACCTGCTTACCTGCTAAACCACATTTAAGATCAAGTGTTAGGCTTACGCCTAGTGAGAACAAACAGTTAAATGGATAAAGCAATTAAAACATTTAAAACAAACATACGGCGCATTTTATCCCATTTAACTTCTCTTGAAATAACTTACTCTTGATGAGCAAGGATCCTTTAAAAGCAACCGGGGGAGACCCGGTGTTCCATCCTTAGTGACAGGTACCTTAAGTAGGTCACTACACGATGTTTGAGCTAACTGTAAGAGCCAATGGCAATCGGCAATAACCGATTATGCACCTTAGTACACGACCCCCGATGACTCCTACGAAAGCCCGCGCTATGGTCAATGGCAACCGGCAATAACCGATTATGCACCTTTGTGCACGGCCCCGATGACCCCAACTAGCGCATACATATAGTCAATGGCATCCGGTAATGAGCCGGCATAATACCCAACGGTACCAGGCCCCCGATGACTACTATGCAACCGAAAAGGGACAACACTCCCGCTTTTAACCGACTTTATGCCTATGGATCCATTACATACTAGTCCTACGACCGAATACATCAACAAGACGTATCGCTAGTTTTCCAACCTTGAAAATCCTTTCAATACACCATTTCCTTTTCAAATCCAAGTTTTACCAAAAACTAGGTCAAACCATTTTGAGTTTCAAAACCAAAGATTATTACATTTTATAAAATTTCCAAGTATTTTAAACCATTAAAGATGCTCATCCCATCATCTACAACAAAATACTCCAAAACCTCATTTTGACCTAAAACCACCAAACTTGCCCAAATACGTAAATAGTTGTAACATAAGCTTAAAATCAAAGAAAGACAACGTTTACAACAAGTATTTTGAGAATATAAGGTTTGGACTTGAACTCACAAGGCTAGAGTTTGGAGAACCCTAGTTAATGCTCCTAAGAGAATGGAGGTGATCAAGAAATCTGAAAGGAACCAAGAATGCTATCACTTGAAGCTTTAACTCCCAATGTCCAACTTGATCTCTCCTCTTTAATGTTGTATTAAATGCTTGGAAGAAGGTTGGTGAAGAAGACCCAAACCCTAAAATCGCCTCTGATGTTTTTCTCTCGATGCTAAAACCCGTATCTGATAAAATGAGATGAAGAGCTGAAAATCGCACCTTAATGTGCCTGCTGGACCATGCGGGCGACTATGCCACATGTGACTATGACATGGCAATGTCGCAATGTCATAGTCTCCTTAGATGTACCGAAACCCTTGAAATTTATCCGATTTTCCTTTCCCGCGACTATGCCTCGCGACTATGACACTGGCATAGTCGCCGTGTCATAGTCGCCGAATGCGTACCGATGGTTCTGGCGACTATGCCTTGCGACAATGACATGGCAATGTAGCCTGTCATTGTCGCCCAAAACGTACCGAAGGTCGTTTTCTGTCCGGCGTTCGTTCCTTTCCTCCAATCCATTGCAGCCCATCATTATACACTTGAAACCTTCCATATGGCCATAAAGTATAATATTACTATACTATTCTCATAATCCTTTCATACGAAATTTCCGGGTGTTACATTTATGATGTAATTAGGGCTCTTAATGGTTAAAGGAAGTCCAACCTTCCAGGATACAAAATGATACAGAAGGTTTTCAAACCATTAAGAGGCGAAATTATTTTTTGCCAAACATGATTCACCTTTTAAAAATTCAGATGTTGCCTCTTAATAGAACTGTTAAGAGGTAAACGAAGAACTCCCTGGTTGCTAACTTAAGAACCAAGCATAAAAGCTTTCCCAAGTTATCTTCTAACTCTATGCTTCTACAAAGAGAGAAAGGGAGATTGAATCTCATGGTACCTTGAAATATATCATCTAAGGGATACATACATACATACGTACGTACGTACGTACGTACGTACATACATACATACATACATACATACATACATATAGAAGAAAGTTTAAATGCGAACTCAAATTTGGTTGTGAATAAAAACGTAGGAAATAGGGGGCAGGCCGGTGCCCAGCCCCTCCCAACCCTCGGCCATCCATGCACATAGTTAGAAGTATAATTTTGATATTAAAAGTGTCTTCAAATAGTCAGCCACCGCCAAACCTCAATAAAAAAAATTCATATTTAAAAGGTTAGTATTACATGGCCCAAATTTTGTATAAAGAAAAGGATGATGCCTCTCTTACATGCTAAAGCTGTCATGCTTTATGCCTCTTCTGGTTGCTAATTTCATTCTCAAGTTTAGTGAGCTAAATTATATTACTTAAATGGTAACACAAACACATAGTATATTTTATAATTATTTTGTTAGTATTTGTTTATTTTTTAGGAAAAAAAACAAAATTTAAAAAAACTCTTAAGTAGTTTAGTTAAATATTTACCTAATTAAACTAAATTATCTAAATATGACATTTATAAACTATATAAAATATTTATTTGTCAAAATTTTTTGTTAAAAAACACATATCCTCGTTTTGTTAACTATAAATATTGATATTGAAATGTCATAATTTGTTTTGAAATTTGAATAATATATATGTAAATTCGAATATTCTTTAATATCAAAGATGGTGTTCTTAATTTCTTACGATCTTAGGTTAAATCATGAATAAGAAGCAAATTACTCAGTAGCGGATTTATGATTTTTGTCTATCAGGATCACCTTTAAGTTAGACCAAAGGCGTGCAAATTCATCCGACGTGTTTTTAGCCTAATCACACCGTTTCGAGGGATTTTAAAGTTTTTTGGTTGATTACCAGAGGTTTTTAGTGTTTTTGTAGATTTCGAAAGGCTCTTGTTTTTTTTCTGATTGATTCCAAGAGACTTTTTTGGTTGATTTAAAGAGATTTTTTTTGGTTGATTTCAAAAGATTTTTATGTAGTCGGCAACGGTCGACTAGGATTGTGACGTCCCTTACAAATACTTACTGGGGTGAATATACGAGAGCATATATTAAACTTGGAGAATATCAACGTCATAAGTTAAAGCATCATTTATAAATCATGTGTTAATGTTAAAGGAAATTTGTTTTATCACTTTACCGTTGTTATTCTAAAAACAAAGTACGACAACGTCGACCGAGCGCCCCTTATCCTAAAATTCTAGCTCCGCCACTGGTTGTGAACGTGAGGACAAATGAGAGTGCGACACGTGTCTAAATCTAGATTCTTTAGACTGAATAATCAAGAAATATTCTGACGAATAAAACTGTATATAATGTTTATTCAGTCTGAATAATGCTTATTCAGTCTTAGTAGGCATTATTCAGGCTGAATAAACACTATATTCAGTTTTATTCAGTCTGAATATTTCTTTGATTATTCGACGCGTGTCGCGCTCTCATTTGTTCTCACGTTCACAACCAAATTTGAGTTCTCATTTGAACCTGCCTCTATATATATAGGTGGAGGTTCAAACGAGACACCTCCATTTTGCAAGAACGCGGGAACACCCTTATCACATGTGATAATACACGTGATGGGGCCTGGTGGTGTGTGGACGACGTGTCCTACGACTTTGGTCGCACCAAAGGTCGTCTGTATCTATGATTTAATATCACATGTGATGGTCTTGATGGATTATGTTATCATATCAATAACATCCTTATCACATGTGATAATACATGTGAGGGGGCATAATGGTTTAAAGGTGACTTGGACTGTAACCTAGATTGCGTCAAAAAGTCGTCTGCGTCTCTGATTTTGTATCATATGTGTTAGGGTTCAAACAAAACACTTTCATTTTACGAGAATAAAAGACAACATTCTAACAATATATATCACTTATTTTAATAATTAATAATGAAAATAAAAAAGAAAATGAAAATAATAAAGCACATTAATTGTCTCCCAAATAAGTGTCTCTCAATATTATCACAAAAATTGTTAGGAGCTGTTTGGTAGTTGCTGGATGGTATAGAGGCTCTGTATGATATAGTGCAGAATGAAAAATGATTGTTTGGTAGTTGCTCTGAATGGACAGTTTGAATAAGAACAAATGACCATTTTACCCTTCTATTTGTTTTTTATCGTGTTTTTATCTCCAAACATCCAAACATGAAATCCTTCTATCTAAACCTTGAAAAATATCTCAACTTCACTATCTCCATTCAATAAATGTGGAAAAACCAAACAAATCCCAATTAAAGATGAACTAGTGAACCTACAATTAATATACTTTCTCCAAATTTCCTTTAATTCAAATGGGTTCTTATCAAAAATTGTTTTTTCTTCTTTATACAACATTCCCAATTTATTCCAAAGAATCCCAAAACCAAGCTCGACAGCCATAGGATAGAATGCAACCACCGCTTCCAAGCTCCACAGCCATAGAATGCAATCACCCACCACCACCATTGCCATCACAGCCACGATACAAAATTCCAACCTTACCCCCAATTTCCCACCAAAATTCCCTCTAAACCCACTTTGCCTCCGAACGGAATTCTTCAACCGCCGTAGCACCACAAGTATGGCTTCTTCTTCTTCTTCTTCTTCTTCCGGTAGGTTTAAGATTAATTCAAAAATGGATAACAATAGTGATGGGTTTCTTACTATTTCCGCGTACGCCGACAAGGGAGGGGTGGATGTAGGTGATGATTTGGTGGTTTTATTTAGCCACTTAGGGGCCGTTTACCAAATTTTACCCGGGTAAGTGCTTACCGGCAAAATTCAACACTATCACTTACTTACCGGGTAAGATTTTAGTCCACAAAAATGGCGTCATATGCAACAATTTACCCGGTAAACGCTTACCGTGGTAAGAGCCGTCACAATCACTTACCCCGGTAAGACTCTAGCTCATTGTTTTCCTTGTCTTTGCTCTTACAGGGTAAGATTTTTGGTACTTGTTATATTCCTCCGGTAAGGTAATATGGCTTGGTAAGCACTTACCCGGGTAAGCGTTTGGTAAACGGCCCCTTAGAGTATGCTTTCAAGAGAATCGCTGTTCTTGTTGCTTCTCCGGCCAATTCTAGCCTCGGAAAAAGCACCGGCGGTGGCGATGATGTCGGCTCCGGTAGAGATAAACCCAAGCCGCTCGACATTGTTTCTGTGCGTATATTAATCCCTTTTTTCTCCATATTTATCGATCTTTAATGCATCAATTTGGGGGTTATTTTTATTATAATACCCTTCATTGATTTCTAGGTGGCAGGAGAAGTGATGGGGAAGAGAAGTCGTGGAAGAGAAGTAGTAGGGAGAGATGAGAGGGTATTTTAGGGAAAATAACATGTCTGAACCATTTGGCAAAGGGTTAGGGCAGGTACCATCCAGATGCTATTGTTACACTTCATAGGGTCTTTTTTTTTTGCCAAACAGCCCTTAGCCTCTACATGATTCATACGTGCCTCTGAATGGAACCATTCAGACCTAAACAAACAGCCACTTAGTATATGAATTCGTATTGCATTTCGTATCCCTATCCCCCCCCCCTCCCCTACCCCACTCCCCACCCATTGCATTTCGTATGCATTAGGATTTAAGAATTACAATTTATAACCCAATGCATTTCGTATGATACTAAATGTTTTCACGAAAATTTTGGTTATTTTGGTAAGTTGGGAGAGATTTTGGATATTTTGGGTATACGATTTTCTGAAATGGTTAAAACAATAATTTTCCCTTTTTTGAAATAGTTATTATAATAATTTTCCCTATGCTATATCCAATATAATTTTTCTTGTAACTAAACTGTCTTCAATATATTGCTAGAGGTACCGTCTTCTTTTCGAAAAAAAAAATTGTCCTCAATAAATGTCATTTAAGATCCTATTAAATCGTCTATCTTTTTGTACATGCTTATTATTTTTCTTTTAAGTTAATTATTGAATTAAATGATATATGTGACTATAAAGTGTTCTTATATTCTCGTAAATTGGAAGGGTTCACGTTTGAACCTCTAGGCTCCACCTATATATATATATATATATATATGTGTGTGTGTGTGTGTGTGTGTGTGCAGGAGTTCAAATAAGAACCCCTGTGATTTACGAAAATGCGAGAACAATCGTGGACCTCTAACATCTTTTTCCAATATAATAAATTAAAGTTATGATAATAGTGTGATAAGATGTAGAAATTAGCAGTATAGTCATAACAGTGTCAAAAGTTGTGATAAGATTGTGATTGTAATAATCCGAAAATTTTGTTGCTAATCTTGGGGTTATTAAAGTTAATATTTGGGCTTGGAAAATTGATTAGTGTTTTGGGCTAGGGCTTGGTTATGGCTGGCCCATTGTATATAAGTGAGAAAAGGGAGAGAGGCTCCTCATTTCCTCTCATTTTGCACATCAGTAATCAAGTGTGTGAGTGTGTGTTCTTGGGAGGCAAGGATGACGAGAAAGAGAAGAAGAAAGCTTAGAATCATCATCTTCTTTGAAGGGAATCATCATTCAGGTATATTGCATCTTCCTTCTCTTATTATTGCTTCAATGGAGTTTATGATGGAATCAATGGGTCTTAAACCCTAAGCTCTAGATGAGCAAACCATCCATTTGTTGATTCAATCTTTTCATATCAAGATGGATTGGGGATTTAGAGGTTTTATGCTGAGCTATTGATTTGTTATTCATCCCTTGGAGTTTCTCAAGAAAACCTCCATTGTTGATCAATCACAAGGATGTGATTGTTTGATTAGTTGGGTAATCCATGCTCTTATGATTCCATATAGTTTAATGTTAGCCTTGAAGTGTTTAATCTTCATTATAGACGTTTTGGGGATCATTGGAATCAGTATTTGGGGCATATTTGGTGCTTAGGGCTGTTTTGGGTTTGCTGGTTCGAACCAGCAGGGACAGTGAGTCCCGCGGGTTGAGGTCGCGGATAAAGCCGCGTAACTCACTGAGTTGAGGTGAATTTGGCCGTTTGAATTTTCCATTTCGAGTTGGAGTTTGGACCTATGGTTTAGGGGTTCATCTTAGGTCTTTAATAGAAGACTTTTGGGATAATTCGTGGGGGATTAACATCCATTTCATGTCTTTGAATTTAGGCTTTTGGTTTGAAGGTTGGACCGTTTAAGCTTCGGACCGGTTGTGTCCAATCCAGGTGAGTTCCCTATCACTTAAAATGCAATGTGGAAATGTTTTCAAATGCTTACTTGTTGGTTATGGCTTTCTTTAAATGTTTCTTTATATGCTAAACTTGCCATGATCACTTTTATAAGGTTTGGGGTCGGTATGCGCATTACCTGTTTTAATTCTTATATCTAGGTGGGATAAATCCTACATATAGGAGGTCATATATATAAAATCCTATGTCTAGGTGGGATAAATCCTACATATAGGTACACTTCTAATTATAGGTGGGATAAACCCTATAGTTGAGTGTGACTATCAATTGTCATCTTTTTAAAATATTAAATGTTCTCTTTTAAGGGAATGGGATTATTTATTCGTAAACCATTGCATGTTTTTATCTGATTCTGAACTGTGGAACTGTTTTCTATTTCATGGGAATTCACTAGACCTTATGGTCTAACCCACGTTTTCAAAACTAACCTTTTTCAGGTAAGGGAATCATTGATAGAGGTGATAAGGCTAAGGGAAGGATGTGAAGGCTAGAGGGTGTTCTAGGTTAGTACTTTTTTTGAGTTAGTTGTTTTTCATTCAGCTGTCGACATTAGACTCCTAGCAATCCGCTACTTTTATCTACATTCGAATTGAGTTTGTAGAGAATTAATCGTTGGTTGGTTAATCATTTGTTGAATTTGGATTTTGTTTTATATCCATCTTGGGCCATGGTTTTTGGGGTCGTTACAGTGATAAGTAAATCTTTGATTACAACTAGGCATCGTGAGAAATTGTTTCACGTGCAGAACCCTAATTGATTACCTAGTGGTCTCGACACATGTGATAAGTAAACCTTGGATGAAGTGCCTAGTGGTCTCAACACAAGATCGAACATAGAATACCAAACAGCCCCCAAAATCGAACACAAAAGATGAACAAGGATGAGAAAATGAACCCAAAATCGTCCATTATGATGTTGTGTAGTCGTATTGGAATTGAATATGTTTTGATAATCGTGTAATAAACATGATTATATCGATTACTGTTCGATTCTATAGTTGTATTTGTTGTGATAAACATGTGATACAACCCTAATTGAAAACAAACATTATCAATTCCCTTTTGATCGGAGTTCTGTGATCTTGTTACTTGAATATAATCACTTCTATTTCTAATTTTACCCTTCCATATATATATATATATATATAGAGAGAGAGAGAGAGAAAGAGGGGGGGGGTTCAAATGAGAACTTTTGTTTTTTAAAGAAACAAAGGAACCTCCTTTTTACCATATATATGATTTAAGAAATCAATAAAATATTTAATATTAATCTATTTACTTTTAAGGGTAATATGGTCCAATGTTACTTTATGAAATCTTACTATTCATCATGTTCCATCATCAGATTGTGCAATGTATAATCTTGATTACTTCTAAACAATTTAAATATTAAATATATTTAAATAAATATAAGATCAAGATAAATATGAAATATCTTTAAATAAATATAAGATCAAGAGAATAATAAAAAACCAAACACAGTATCATATGTGATTATAGAATATTGAAAGTTTATTATTTTTAAAAATTGAAATATGAAATATCTTTTAACAAAAATTATTATTTTTAAAACTTTAAAAATTGAAAAAGTTTATTATTTCTAAAAATTGAAGGTAATATGTCTAAAAAGTTTTATTACAATGTCAATTATATCAACAAAATCATATACGATTTCCGTATCATATATAATTTTGTATAAATGTTAATGTAAAATTATATGTGGATTTGTACAAATGTAAATGTAAAATCATATATGATTGTATACAAATGAATTCACAATGATTACAATGTCAAGTATGTTAACAAAATCACATATGATTTCAGTATCATATATGATTTTGTACAAATGTTAATGTAAAATCATATATGACTTTGTATAAATGTAAATATAAAATCATATGTGATTTTGTACAAATGTAAATATAAAATCATATGTGATTTTGTACAAATGTAAATATAAAATCATATATGATTTTATACAAATGAATTCACACATGATTACAATGGCAAGTATGTCAACAGAATCACATGATTACGGTATCATATATGATTTTGTATAAACGTAAATGTAAAATCATATGTGATTTTGTACAAATGTAAATGTAAAATCATATATGATTTTATACAAATAAATTCAGACATGATTACAATGCTAAATATGTCAACAAAATCACATATGATTTCAGTATCATATATGATTTTATACAAATGTTAATGTAAAATCATATGTAATTATGTACAAATGTTATTTACGCATGATACTATTATTCCATCATATATAATACTAAATCAAAGATGTGGACGACTTTTGCCGCGATCTAGGTTGCGGGCCAAATCGCCCTTACACCAGTAAGCCCCTTCACATGTATTATCACATGTGATAGGGGTGTTCTTGATGTGATATTATAATCCATCAAGACCATCACATTTGATACTAAATCATAGATACAAACGGTCTTTGGCGCAACCTAAAACGTAGGACACGTCGTCCACACATCACCATGTCTTTGCACGATCGCCTTACATATAATCACATTTTTATTATTTTGCTTGATTAAAAGGTAACTAATAGTCATAGTTCTAAAATTAAGCGTAACTATATATATCATGGATTGGTTACGGTCTATAATTAGTTTGCATGATCAAAAGATTACTATGTTTCTTGATTTTGGTCATGAATAATATGAATTTTTTGTGGCTATAACTATAGCTAAGTTCATGGTCAAAATTAATTTATAATGATTCATATTCAAATTTCACATATTTTTAAAATTTACTTTTGTAAAGTATCAAATATTTATATGTAAACAAAATCATAATATCATACGTAATTATTTGACCAAACAATTTCGGATTTTATCTTAAAAAAAAGGAAAACAATTCAAAAAAAATGTATATAAGAAGAAATGTCAAAATAGTATTTATAAATCTCAAATATAATAAATCTAATTATTTGTATATAATATATTTAATATTTGGGAACGGGACGGGGCGGGGAGCATGTTACATGGCCCCGTCCCCATCCCCGATCCTGGTAAAAAAATGTATATAAGAAGAAATGTCAAAATAGTATTTATAAATCTCAAATATAATAAATCTAATTATTTGTAAATAATATATTTAATATTTGGGAACGGGACGGGGCGGGGAGCATGTTACATGGCCCCGTCCCCATCCCCGATCCTGGTTTTGTGGAGAATCCCCGTCCCCGTCGGGGCAGATACACTGGATTCCCTGATGTAGGGGGTCTTATTCCCATGCCTAATTCGTGTGGCTAATAAATAGTTTATGGCTATGGTTTTTATTATGTGACAAAATGTAACCAATAGCCATAGTTCTATAAGTTATACATATGTAAGTAAATGTTCAAATGAGAAGTGGTAAATATTTGAGAACTAAACAAGTGATCCTAGCCCTTCATTTGATCAATATTTACGGCTTTGACCGTGAAGCACTGGATAATTCCTCGCATGACTATGCGAAAAATAATGGGGTAGTTTCGTAACTTTTACAAATAAACGTCAAACGGGTTCATATATGAATACATGTGATTCTCATATGAACTATGTGAACTATTTAACTGATTCGTATATGAACTTACAGGTTCATATGTGAATCAATTAATAGTTCATATACGAATCACATACATTCATATATGAATCAGTTAAAATAGTTCATATGTTAATTACACGAGTTAACATATGAACATATAGTTTATATGTGAATCACATAGGCTCATACGTGAATCTATTTGCCGTCTGTTTTTAAAAATACGAAACTACAGCCTCTATTTTTGACCAGTCAAAGTTGCAATTATTGACCAGTCAAATTCGATCTTAATGATATAAATTACTTATATCACTTCTTTAATTCTCAAATATTTACCACTTTTCCATTTGAACCTATGGCTACATATGTATATATGTCATTAAAATTATGTTTGTTATTATTTTCTATGACAAAAAGTAATTGTAATTTATGGTTCTAATAATTAAATGTAACTATATCTCGTTAACTGGTTACAGTTAACATAAAGTTTATGTGTTTGTAGTAGGGGTGAGCAAAAACCAAGGAGAAATCGAAAAAACCGAAAGAAACCGAAACCGGGAAAAAACCCGAAAAGACCGAACCGAAAATGCTCGGTTTCTTCAAAAACCGAACCGAAACCGAACATAACCAAAATAACATAATTATTTTTTATTTTTTATTTTTTATTTTTTATTTTTTATAATAATAATAATAATATTATTATTATTTTATTTTCAATTTCTATATTCTACAAGTTGTTTTTTAAAAACTTAAACAAAATTTTTAAACAAATTAAAAGAAATTGACTAGTTGGAAATAAGGAAGAAATATAGAACAAAAAATCGAAACCGTAAACCAAAACATTTTATATCATCTGGTTTTAAAACGGAACCGAAGAAAGACTGAAAACCAAACGGTTTTCAAACTTTTTTTCATCTGGTTTTCAAACTTTTATATCATCTGGTTTTCAAACTTTTCTTTTGGGAAAAGGGATGAAACCACCTGAAAATATTGATTCAAGAAAACAATAAAAAACTACAAAACTACGAATAAAATGTTTGTGAAAGACCCGACGAGACGAGACAGAATAGAACAGAACATGGATCATGGTTTTACGTTTGACAGAACTTTTATTTGGAATAACCGGAACAAGGTGGAACAAGCGTGTTCCACCCCCACGTCATTGAACAAGCCGGAAGAAAGTAGAATAGATTTATGTTTTACCAATATAACTTCAAAATACAACTTAATTTTCTTCTAAAATACCAAATTCAACTCTCTTTACATTTTATTCATTTTTTTAATTTTGTTTATTGTATTTTATGTCTTTTAAACTTTCATTTTACTATCCTCAAAATGTTATTTTTATATGGATTATATATTTTGATTAATTTATTTAATATTAATAATAAAAATAACATAGAAATGTATAAAATATAAATTGGAAACTACATAAACTTTTTCTTTTGCTGTCATTTTTATCGTCTTGACGAAAACTTTCCCATGATATATTTTATTGTATAACATATTTATTTTATTGTGATTTAATAAATTACATAATCAATTAAAATATATAAACAACTCATCTGTGGTAAATTAGTCATTTTATTTATTCTATTTTATAAAATATTGTCTTACTAAACGATGAACAAATGTTATATCTTGTTTTATTCTATACTGTCTAGATACCAAACGCCTTATTAATAACAATTTAACTTTAAAATCCCTTTGTGTTTATGATGTAGCCCAAGATAAAAGGCCATTCACCAGCATAACTCCAATCAGTAATAAGCCCACTCACAAACTACCTTTCTCAATATGCTTGGTTTTAAAATCACTTTCCAATATATATTTTTATAAATTAAAATAAAAAATAAATGATCTTTCTTTCATTCCTTTTGAAATTTTATTAAAACTTAAACCATTTTACCATATAAATAAAATAATTTTTTAAATTAATACAAGTTCTTACATTAAACTAATGTTGATCACGTTTTTATATTTTTTAAGTTCATTTAATTCTAGTTCAAATTATCTTTTTAACAATGTGTATTCACGTAACTGTTGGACAGGAACAAGTTAGACATAAGAATTTGAAACATGTCTTTTTTTATCCAAATGTTACTCTTTCTACACGACTTGATCAAACTATTTAAGATATCTATTTACGACCCGATGATATGTAAAATATAACACTTCAAGTCTCCCATTAATAAATCGTTCTCAAATGTCGTTGTTCCTTTGAAGCTTCTTATACACATAACCCTTAGCCAAAACCACATACACAACCAAACTTACCGCACTCAAACACGCCAACACCCAATAAAAATTGTCGAGGTGTGCCGTGTTGAGATTATCCCCCTTCAACCATTCATCCCCATGTTTTGCGGTGATCTTTTGAACGATAGATATGGTAGCACTACTCATGAAGCTTCCGACACCCTGAACGCTCAAATAAGCGGCCGCCCCCATACTTCGCATCTCATCAGGCACTTGATCGTAAAACAACTCCTGTAATCCAACAATCGTAAGCACGTCGGAGATCCCCATTAAGACGTATTGTGGCACTAGCCACCAAACGCTCATTGGAACAATCGATTTTGGATTATTCATTAAGTCGTTTTGAAATGCAATCCTAAGCCTTCGTGATTCGACTAGAGCCGACACGATCATGGTCAAGATCGAGAAGAAAATCCCTAATCCTATCCGTTGTAGGGTTGTGATTCCCGTGGGGTGGTTAGTGAGGCGTCTAGCCGACGGGATGAAGACGCGCTCGTAGAGTGGGACCGCAGTTAGGATGGTTAGGCCAGGGAGGACTTGAAGAGATGCAGGGGGGATTTGGAAGTGCGAGCCAACGGTGCGGACCAGGGTGCTCGCTTGTTTGGTGTAGAACGTGCCGAGTTGGGCTATGACCACACCGAACATCAAGCAAGATAACCAAATGGGGACGAGACGGATTAGGAGCTTCACCTGCTCCACCTCGTTCATGGTACAAACCCGCCAATCGTTGGTTTTACCCGTCGATCCGTCTTTTTCGTCCACTATCGCCGCCTTGTCCAAAAACCTATCAAAGTACGTGAATTTATTAAGAGAGGTTGACTTAAATGACCACTCAATTCATTCAAGTTGCTCTCATAACCATTTCTCACCAGAATTTACCCAAATGTCACTAGGTCCATAATACTCAATTGCGGACCTAGCTAAACTTGCTAAATGGAAAAAAAATTGCAAGAAAATTGGACCAGGTCCGCAATAGGGACTAAATGTGTAAATTGTGTAAGTCTAGGGGTTTTTTTGTAGTGATGACATGTGACGGGTCCGTAATTACTGTGGACTTGTCATTACGGACCTAGGCCAAAAAAAGTTGAATTTTTTGTCGTTTAGTGGGTCTGCAATTATTGTGGACATGGGTTGCGGACTAGCAGTGACATTTGGGTAAAGTCTAAAGACAAATGGTTAGAAGAATAATTTGAGTGAGGAGAATGGTCATCTGGTACAATTTCCCATTTATTAAACACCAAAATATTTCATGCATTTAATTAAAATCTCTTTTAAGGTTATATACCTGAATTGGTCGGTACGAGCCAATGATCGAGTTGTAACACCCCCATCTTCCCTTCCCTCAACACACATTTCAAAACCGTCGTTATCCGCCAACGACAACCGCCGCTTCCTAACCGCCGCCACCATCACTTGGGTCACCTTCGTAAGTGGGCTCCCCACCGGAACCTCCTTGCGATACGTACTTTTTCCGGCCAAAAACACGAGAAGCGCGACCGCCACCACGACCGCCGGTATGCCGAAACCCCAACCCCATCCAATATTATCTTGGACGTAAATGACAACAAGTATTGAAGTGGTGGCACCAATCACAATCCCAAGATACCACCAATTGAAAAATGAACTTTTGGCGATTTTTTCAGCCGGAAGATTGTCGTCAAACTGATCGGCGGCGAAGGTCTGAATACATGGACGGTGACCACCTTCGCCAACGTTGATGACGTAAAGGGCTATAAAGAAGGGTAGTACGCGATGCTTTAATGGAATTTTCTCCACTGATACGACCAAAAGTACCAATCCCTATTATTCAAACCCATACCAAAAAAACAAAATAAAAACTTTTGAATTATAAATCACCTAAGAGCATGTATTTTGAGATTGGTAACACCATATTTTTATATTTGAAACTTGAGAGTAAAATACTATGAAGTGAAAAAAAAATTTGAACTTTCACAACAAAAACACTGTGTAATGTTTTTTGTTATGAAATTCCAAGTGTAAGACACAGATTTCACGAAAACAGTCTGGTCTCACATGATTTCAAGTCTATTTAATAGTGTTAACATGATAAACGTATTACTTTTTCCACGATCAAATTATTATTATCTGAATAAAAAATACTTGTAGTTTTTTAAAAATAAAACCTATTAAAAAATAATGACTCCAATAAAACCGAAAGATTAACTGAATACCGGATACAAGGCACATTAACAGAAATATCTAGTTCGTATAATTAAATTTATCTCTTAATCATTTTTTTTTCAAATTTTTTAAAAAGTTACAACCTCTATAATTTACAACTCTTTAACTTGGTTCACAAGTACAAGTACACATTGAAAAAAATATTTAAAATAATTTACAAATTTAATCTTTTTACTTGTAGGCTATCTTCACGGAAAAAGTTATTACCTTTTGACCACTTTTGCAAGTTGATTTTTTGGAAATTTTAGAAGAAAAAAATAACTAATAGGTAAATATATTTGACTGAAACCACTATTTTTATTAAATTCCCTAATTGCAATTATAAACTATAATATATCAAATTAAAATAATTAATTAATTGACATTCAAAACTGGGATATTTCATATTTGCATGGTTGTGTGGGATGTATCACGTAATCAGATGACATCTAACGTTTATCCATATAAGATAAAAGAGAAGTTTTGAAAAATTATTTGGTAGTTTCTAGATCAGGATATATGTATCTTGAGTGTAAGCAAATGACATCTAAATCTATTTTACGCTAAGAGCATCTTCAACAGTATCTCTAAAATGAAGAAAATAGGTAGTTTGAGTCATTTTTTGTTCCAATAGTATCTTTATAACTTTCTTCAAAATAGAGAAAACATAAGGAAAATTATAAGAATCTCTAAATTTAGAGAAATCTCCAAAATGATTATCATGATAGAAAAACAATTTTTTATTATGTTCCACCAATAAGAACATTTGAAATTAATTATCTAGGTGAAATAAACAATATATTATTAGAATATAGAATATTTTATTAATATAATGAATGGTTTAATCTTCAAAATGGAGATGCTATTAGAGTTGAATGTAATTTTTTTTAGAGATTTTAAAATTTGCTTCTTCATTTTGGAGAAAATTATAGAGATACTGTTGGAGATGCTCTAAAGATCTTTTAAAAACTATCTAAATTCTAAGATCTCTAAGAACCGATACATGTGTCATATTTTATATGAATTTTTTCAACTATAACAAAAATTTAATTTAACTAGTAATATTCATTTAAGATGAATCTATTTGGACACTCCCTAAATACTATCTATACACCCCTATATTTAATTATTATTGTTCAATTATTATATTATTAGTTTTTTTTGTTTTATCTCTAGCCATCATTGTTCAATAGTTTTTTTAGTAAGTATTATATATTATATATTATTTTTATCTATTTATAGTAAAAAGTATATTATTAATATTTTTTATTAGTAATAAATATATTATTAATAATACTATTTTTCTTAATTTTTATTATTAAAACTAGGCCTTAATAAATTATATTGACAAAATACGATAAATTTAATTATTTAAATTTCAAAACATAAGTTATTAGTAATAAACAAATGAACAACTTTAATGTATCAATTAGATTTCAGATTTAAAACATTAAATAGTAAAATAAACAAATTATTAGCAAAACAACATATCTTAAATTAATCAAAGTTAATTTAAAACTATATTTATTTTAGATCGATCAAAAAAGAACACTTCTACTAAAATGTACATTTGTTTTCTTTAATATAATGCAATATAGTAAATTGTTTATATTTTTTATTAATTATATAATTTTTGTATAAAAACAGACTTTATGAAATATTGTTTTATTAATAGATCATCTGCCTACCAGAGTTGGTTAGGAGGTTGTTACCACATACAGGAGGTCTCGAGTTCGAGCCTCCCTATGAGGGTTTTCCTTCTGGGACGTTAAATGAGTGGGATTTATTCACTAAGATGAAGGTTCGGATCCCGCATACTACTCATTTGAATGTCACTATGGGCTCAAACCACTAACTATTAACTTGTCATTAAAAAAAAGATTATTTTAATGCTTGGTCCATTTTAATGATCATATTTTTATGAACATAAATTATTAAAATATATATATTGATTTTTATTATTTTAATATCCTTACGGTAAAACTTAAATTAAAATGGTACTTCTTTTCTTTATTTGTTGATTATAAATATAAAATATTAATATTTAAATAACTAAATAACAGTTTGTATTAATATTCTATAATTAATGTTAATTAATTAAATTAAAATACTATGTATAAAAATATTTGATATTAATGTTAATTAATAGTAATATAATAATAAATAAGTTGATATGACTTAACCATATGATTATCTAGGAATTAATTAATAAAATAGATGGATGGTAAAGAAAAGACTATATTAATTATAAAAAGTCAAAAAAATTATTTAATATATATGTAGGTAGGGCTATAGAGGGATGTTTCTATAGCAACATTCTAAATTTATTCAAAGGGTGACATCTAAGATGACGTTTGATTCACACAAGGTTCTAAATGGCGTGAGGCGTGGCGTGACGGCAAGGTCAAGCCTCAAGCCTTAGGAGTTACGGCGAGGCCGTGACGTTTTTCAAGGCGTGCCCTAAGACGGCATATATATAACACACTTATACATACACAGAGTGAGAGATATAGATACTCACCCACCCTTATATTGTTAGCGTTTTGAATAATACTTTAGGACAAATTAAATTTGTATAGAATATTAAAATTAAAAAAAAAACATTGATATTCATATAGAGGTTATAGAAAATGATATCAAAAGTGTAAAATCAGTATTAAATCTGTTGAATTTGTACTCACTACTTTTTTCAATATTCAAAGACTTCGTGTTCGACTTTTCGTGTACGGGAATGTCATTAACATTTACCTATTTAAGGTTTTAGTTTTTAACTTTCATTTTATGTTTATTTAAGTCGTAGATCTTGTACATAATTATCATTTATCGCACATTATATATATTAAAATAACCTCACACCTTATAAAATAACGCGTCGTAACGTGTCATAACATGTTGTAACGTGCCATAACGCGTTACGATGCAAGCCAAGCCTTAAAGTGGAGCCATGGGGGTCAATGCAACGGTAACCCCAAGTTTTGACGTCATAACGTGCCATAACGAGTTATTTAGAATATTGGATTCACATATTCTAATTAAATCATCATCTCATTTAACGATTGATATGATATTTTTAGTTTTTCATTTAGTTAAAGTTTTCTCTTAGAATCTACTTTCCCCCTCTTTATATATGGTCTTGAGCATTTATATGTGCATGAGTCTTAATCATTTATACGTATGAATTTGGTCTTGAGCATTTATATCTGTCTTAAGCATTTACTATACATGAATAATGAGTAAAAATTTAATGAGTTATTAAGATCAAAATTTAAT
Organism: Silybum marianum; assembly: GCA_036898165.1. NCBI lineage: Eukaryota > Viridiplantae > Streptophyta > Magnoliopsida > Asterales > Asteraceae > Silybum > Silybum marianum. The sequence goes on from CM072538.1 coordinate 21,186,451, forward strand.
TCATGATTTTTTAAATACACAAAAGTATAATGTTAAAAATTACTTTTGGTGCGGTCTATTGCTTTTATACAAGACCATCTTCAATCTAACATTAAAAGCATCTTCAACGACTTCTCTAAAATTGAGAAAATGGAAAAGATGGAGATTTGAGCAAAATGTGCTCCAACATCTTCCCCAAAAACCATCTTCAAAATGGAGAAAATGGGAGAGAGAAAATATTTTTCTCCAAATATAGAGAACACCCCAAAAATGATTACAAAGTGGACCATCAATACGAAAATTTGAAAACAAAATATTTGGAGAGAGAGAGAGAGAGAGATAATATTTTAATGGATGAAAAGATTATTTTAATATTATAATCAATGATGGCTTCTCTAAAATAGGGAATCTGTTGGAGATGAATGCAATTTTTTTAGAGATTTTAACTTTTAGTTTTCCATTTTGGAGAAATTTTAGGGAATATGTTGGAGATGCTATAAAAACATAAAAATAGAGACATTTTTATCTTCAACCCAACACTAAAACACTAAAAAAATACAGGGGGAAATGTTGGCCTCCATAATTATAGGTTAATAAAGTAGGCCACTAAAAAAATTATTAATGTTTTATGTAACTTTTCTAATTATATATATACATATATAGATTAATAGTATTATTTAAAATAGTATAATAATAAATATATATTACTTTAATATTAAAAGTGTTTTTTGGTTGTTTTTTAACGTACGGTTGAAGATGAGTTCTTTTAATATTCAAGAGACTTGCTGTTTTTTGTGTTTTTAAGATTTGAAATATTGTTTTATGTTTATAATTAAACATATTATATAAAACAATATTTTTTGGTCATTTTTACGATGTTTTTTTCTAATAATTATACAAGTATAATAAATACATAAATAGATTTAAAATTTTGAAGTCAAAAATATCAATATTAATTTTCTAATTGATTGAGATTTGATGTTATGGATTTAACAAAATACCGAGTTTTTTATTAAATGATTCCCTGTTATAATATAATTGTAAATAATAGATAATATGTAAATTTAAAATAATAAGATAGCATAACCTAATATAGATGATATAATGTAATTAAAATTAATATATATATATATATAATAAAATAATTAAAACAAAAGAATCATAAATAAAAATGATTTGTGGATTTGATTCCTGTACTTTGATATTTTTTTATTAAGATTCTTATGGTATGTTTTGTGGTATTTAATTTGTTTTGTTATAGTCCATCTAAGTAATATATTAACTCCATCAAATTAAAGGTAATTTTAGCCTTTTTACCTATTATTTTGTCTTTTTCCTATTAAAAAAAACAATCTTTTTATGCTAGCATATACATACATACATATATATATATATAATATATATATAATATGATATCAAAATAAATAAATAAAAATGCTAATTTTTAATTTGATTTATTTAAATCAAATTAATTAATTAAATTTAATATTTTTGCCTATTGAGTAGGAAACCTAGTTGAAGTTTATATAGAGATTTGTTTGATTTAAGTTACAAAGATAATAGGATATATGAGTATATTATTTGAATAAAATCTAAATAGTTGATTTTGAATTTGTGAATAAAAAAATAATATGAAAATTGGAAACCCTAGTTTTTAGATTATAGAATTGTAGTTCACTTCTTAGTGATTTTCAATTATTTTTGTTGTTAAAATACCAATAATAAGATTGTTTATTGAAAAAAAAATTAAATCATTTTTAACATAATAATTTTTAATCAAACAAATAAAAGCATAAAACCATATCTTATTTTATTCGTTCTAGATAAAATAATATATTTAATGTTTGAATCAAAATTTTAATTACATCCAACAAAATCATATCTTTTTCCACCATTGCATTAAAAATTAAAACGATAAAATTAAATCGTATTTTATATAAATAATTTTCAAATAAATTTAAACAGATCAAATCATATAATAATATCCTAATTTATTTATTTTGATATCGTTATATATATAGGGTGAGTTCATGGAAGACCAACTTATATGAGATCATATTCTTACACTTGAAATTTCACAGCAAAATACTGTGAAGATAAAGAAAATCTGAAACTTCACAGCAAAAACACTGTGAAGTTTCAAATATAAAAAAAGTGGTTTCATGAAAACATATTGTTCTCACGTGACGTGAGACCCACTTGTTTTTGTTCAAATCGTGAGATCACTTTTTTACACTTGAAATTTCACAGCAAAACACTATGAAGGTAACGTTCACAATGTTTTTGCTACAAAAATTCATATTTTTTTATTTTTAAAGTGTTTTGTTGCAAGATTTCAAGTGTAAAAATGTAAAATTACGGGTCTCATGAAAACAGGTTATGAATCCAACACCAATGTAGTAATATCCCATCTATAAAATATACTATACTATAATATATATATATATAATGAAATTATAACTAAGGCATTAAATATATCTTTCTTATAGACTTTACTTCAAAATATATATATATATATATATACATATATCTTTCTTATCGACTTGATGGCCTCCAAATTCCAAACAGTCAACACTCCTTTATGAGGTACAAGTAGCAATCGCCTTATATATTTGTAAGAAAATAATACTAGTATATTTTCCCTTTTTTTTATTAACTTAGATATCCAACTCGTTATACGAGTCGACTAATCCTAAGACGACTACCCGTCTTACAGATAACCTGAAGTCCCTGCATTATTATTGTTTATTGACTCTTTGAATAAAGTGAATTTACATCATGTGTGTTGTCAGGAAAATAATGTAATCTTGACTTTCATAAGTCAACATACATTTTTTTTTTTTTTAAAGTTAATCTTAACTTGGTGATAAATTTGATAATTATGATGACAATGGGTTTGATAATAAAATTTGATGACTTATAAAGTAACGTTATTTTTTTCTTTTCTAAGGTAACGTATAGAAATTAAAATAGGTATCTAAGAAAACCTACCAAGAGATACGTGAAAGACGAGAAGACAATGGTTTTGAATCTACCAAGATAAGAATCCGCCACGAAACCACCAACAAGGGGAAAGATGGCAGAAACTCCATGCCAAATGTTTACATTTTTAGCTGCTGTAGCAAGTGGTTCTTTCAGAACAAGTGTTAGATACATTATCAGATTTCCTGATACTCCATAGTAAGCAAATCTCTCCCCGAATTCTACAACTGTAATAATCCAATCATAAATTTCTTAACAACCAATTATAAATCTTATATATATATATATATGTGTGTGTGTGTGTGTGTGTTTGAATGGATAGAGATAGAGAAAGGGGAAGCTTACATATGATGAAAATGGCTGATTTCCATCCACCCTTGATGGGGATTTTTGAGGAAGTGTTGACATCATGGTGATCACATTTGTTGACAACCATGGAGGTTTCCATTGCCATATGGAAAAAAGATTTAAAGATTCAATCAAAAGGAGATCCTTTATATATATATATAAATAAATACAATATATATATATATATATATAGAGAGAGAGAGAGAGAGAGAAAAAAGAGGGAGGGGAAGGGTGTGATTGATATTTTAAGGAGTGAGATAACAAAATGGCCCCTCTACTCCATGCCAATCTACAATTTTCATCCCTCAATTGTTTATTTTTATATACAATCTACGATTTTCATCACTAAATTGTTTACTTGTATTTGTAGTTTCCAAATGAAAAATAACTTTTTAGAATTTTCACTTGTTATTTGCAAATGTAGTCATGTAATATAAATAAGATTATGTAGGAAAAATGACTGTCATACTCTAACATTAATAGATTTACACTGATATATAATTACATATTTGTACATTTGATATTCATAAGCAGAATTTGAGTACCTCGCCTTTCACACTGTAGCACATCGTTGATTTAATATGATTATGAATTAGATAGCAGAATGAATAAACGAGAAAGAAAAATAATTTGTTTTTGTTTTCGTCAAAAAAATTTCTCAATTTTGACATAAGCGACCAAAATTTTCCCAATTTTTGACGAGATACTCAAATCTTTATTTTATGATATTCGTTAATAATGGTGTAAACGACATGTCAAGTTTAAACAATATAGTCAGGATTTGTTGATCTACAAAGTGGTGGATCGACAGCTTCGAGAAGACAACAATAGGTGAAGGGGTGTCAATTCACATCTTGGTGAGTTGGTTCTGAATCAACATCAATCACTTTTAAATTTTAAGCAGATAAAAATTGATAACCCTAAAAAGATCTTGTTTGAATTATATGAACCAAAAGTATATATCAATCTTTTTCTGGCAAATACATTTGTATTTAAATGTTTTGTAGAAAGCATCAACTTTTTAACCGGAATTATCACAAACTTTTAGTTTAAGACCTTTAGTACAAGTTAAATTGTAGTTGGACCAAAAGTGTATCCTCCATCATAGTTGAGGGTCCAATTTTGCAATTCATATATATTAATTTATACTCATACGTAAGCCACTTGGCCTACAACTATTCATAATTCATAATAATAATGAGAGGATCCATTAAAAGCTATGCTGCCTTTGAGCCAAATCATAGTATCACATGATTAATCACGTGAAATTTAATAATTTAATATACTCAATATTTATAAAATTTATACCGATTTCTAATGGGGAAATTAATTATTTTAACCCTTTTAGAAATCAAAATTACTAAATTGACCATTTTTTCTCCACTTTTACCAAAATGACCAAAATACAATCGAAATACCCTACGAAAATTTAAATCCTTCCGCCAAAGCTCAAATCCTCCGCCAAATTTGGAGCGGAGGTTATAAATTGACAATTTCTTATTAACATTTATATTTTCTACCCTTAAAGTTAGTTAATAAATTACTTTAGTATTTTACTTTTTAATTTTTCGTTTTACACCCTTATCACATTAACACACATACTCGTATATCAATTAAAATACGTCTAAAAAATACGTTTTTATTTTAACAAGTTACACCATTATAACCGTCTCGACAATACCTTCGAAATGAGCCCAATATTGAATATTTTTCGATTTAGTTATTTACTTTTAAAGCCAATTATCCTCTTAATCGGTGAATGTGAATATTTTTCACAAAATTCGGAATATTAATTAAATTATAATGCTATTATTTTTTAACGACAAAGTATAATATTATGGATATATAAAGAAATAAGATATAAATTATAGTGAATTTGTACTACTTTTGTGTTCTTGTCATTTTTATAATAAAAACCATATAAATTAATATTCATGTAAAATAACACATAATGCTATTATTTTTTGTAAGTTGATCGTCTTTTCCGGCTATTAAAATATTACAAAAAATAATAGCATTATGTGTTATTTTACATGAATATTAATTTATATGGTTTTTATTATAAAAATGACAAGAACACAAAAGTAGTACAAATTCACTATAATTTATATCTTATTTCTTTATATATCCATAATATTATACTTTGTCGTTAAAAAATAATAGCATTATAATTTAATTAATATTCCGAATTTTGTGAAAAATATTCACATTCACCGATCAAGAGGATAATTGGCTTTAAAAGTAAATAACTAAATCGAAAAATATTCAATATTGGGTTCATTTCGAAGGTATTGTCGAGATGGTTATAATGGTTTAACTTGTTAAAATAAACACGTATTTTTTAGACGTATTTTAATTGATATACGAGTATGTGTGTTAATGTGATAAAGGGTGTAAAACAAAAAATTAAAAAGTAAAGTACCTAAAGTAATTTATTAACTAACTTTAAAGGTATAAAATGTAAATGTTAATAAGAAATTGTCAATTTATAACCTCCGCCTCAAATTTTGGCGGAGGATTTGAGCTTTGGCGGAGGGATTTAAATTTTCGTAGGGTATTTCGATTGTATTTTGATCATTTTGATAAAAGTGGACAGAAAATGGTCAATTTAGTAATTTTGATTTCTAAAAGGGTTAAAATAATTAATTTCCCTTTCTAATGTGATCTTTGTACTTATTTCATTTCAAACATATCATATATAACGGTTTAATTATTAACTATTTAAAAATCTCATATATTATAATAAATGTAAGAATTATTATTATAAAGTATTATTTTATATGATTTTTTTAAACTAAAATAAATGTAAGAATTATTATTATAAAGTATTATTTTATATGATTTTTTTAAACTAAAATTTAATATATTAATTAACTTTTATATGTATTTAGTTCATAATCATTTACTTCTTAATAAAGCATCCTAAATTTATAAGTTGGGTTGCTTGAATAGTCAATGATTTTTTCATGACTATGAGTAAATTTAATTTTAGATCTTATTTGAAATTGAAATTATACTTAAATCTAAAAAGAAGATTTGAATGGTCACACAAAAAAAGAAGAAAGTTACCTTTCTTTCTAAATTTATCTTTTTAATTTAAGAGTAAAAATGATTCTTTTGGTTTAAATGTTGATTTTTTTTAAGGGAATTTAATTATTGTAATCATTTTTTAAAAGGTTTTTATCTAAATAATCATTTTCTTTCTAATTTTACGAAAATGACCAAAATTTACACAAAATACATAAAGGGTCGAATAGATTTGCATTTCGTATAAGGATTACAAAATTTGATGGAGATCCATATGAAACCTCCGCCAAATTTGACAGAGGTGCCAATTTGACGGAGGTGCCCATGAGTTTTTATATGAAACCTACGTCAAATTTGATGGGTGCCAATTTGACGAAGGTGCCATGAGTTTTTACAATTTCTTATTTATAATTTATATTTTTTACCCTTAGAGTGAGTTAATAAATTACTTTACGTCATTTTCTTTTTTAATTTTTCGTTTTACACCTTTATCACATTAACATATATAATCGTATATCAATTAAAATACGTTTAAAAATGTATTTGTATTTTAACAAGTTACATCATGAAGATCGTCTCGTCAATACCTTCGAAATGAGACAAATATTGAACATTTTTCGATTTAATTATATACTTTTGAAGCCAATTATCCTCTTGATCGGTGAATATGAATAATTTTCACAAAATTCGGAATATTAATTAAAATATAATGCTATTATTTTTTGTAAGTTGATCGTCTTTTCCGGCTATTAAAATATTATATTGAGACTGAAAAACTTACTCATGAAAGGTCTTGGAGAAGGAGAGCATGGAAATATGCTTGAAAGATTTATGTATTTTCTTTCTGTAGTCCTCTCCGCACTGGGTATATATCATTGATTCAAAAATGGTTAATCATATTATATATTGTAACAACCTTAAGAACCGATGCATTATGTGTTATTTTACATGAATATTAATTTTTATGGTTTTTATTATAGAAATGACAATAACACAAAAGTAGTACAAATTTACTATAATTTATATCTTATTTCTTTATATATCCATAATATTATATTTTGTCGTTAGAAAATAATAGCATTATATTTTAATTAATATTTCAAATTTTGTGAAAGATATTTATATTCACCGATCGAGAAGATAATTGGCTTTAAAAGTATATAATTAAATCGAAAAATATTTAGTATTGGTCTTTTTTTGAAGGTATTGACGAGACGATCTTCATGGTGTAACTTATTAAAATAAAAACGTATTTTAATTGATATATATATATATGTTAATGTGATAAAGGTGTAAAACGAAAAATTAAAAAGGAAAGAACGTAAAGTAATTTATTAACTAACTCTAAGGGTAAAAAATATAAATTGTAAATAACAAATTGTAAAAACTAATGGACACCTCCGTCAAATTGGCACCTCCTTCAAATTTGGCGGAGGTTTCATATAAAAACTCATGGGAACCTCCGTCAAATTTGGCGGAGGTTTCATATGAATCTCCGTCAACTTTTGTAATCCTTGTACAAAATGGAAACCTATTCGATCCTTTATGTATTTCGGTACGTATTTCGAGTAAGTTTTGGTCATTTTGATAAAATTAAAGAGAAAATGGTTTTTGAGTAAAAACCCTTTCAAAAATGGTTATAATAATTAAATTCCTTTTTTTTAAATATAATTCTTTCTTTTGTGAACATCTCAAATAATAAAGTAGAACAATTATTTGAAATTATAAAAAAAACCTAAAAGTATTAATTAAGTTAAATTTAGGGTTGTACAGAGATTGGATTAAATGGTATATGACATTTTTACAACATAACTCAGCTATGATGGTTTGAAAAAAAATCTCAACCTAATTTATTCAAAATTATGGATCGACAGGTTAGTTACATAATTTTAAAGACTAAAGTACTTTACAAAACATAATTTATAGAACCAAACTATAAAATGTCTTATCTAAAAATAGTTATAATTGGTTTATAAGACGCTTTTTGGTATTTCAACAAATTTTGTAGAACGTTTTTTAAATAAAATTTCGTATCAGTTATTTTATGGAACAATTTTGAAAAGTGTCTTGTAAACTCATTTATTTATAGGACATTTGTGTTTATATGACATTTTTTATAAATAATATCCTATAAAACTAACACGACACTTTGTTTTAAAAGTGTCCTAGAACTTGTTAAGACACACATAATCATTCTATAACATATTATAATACTTTTAGATATGACATTTTTTTTGTCCTATAAAGTATCATATTAGGACTTAAACATTTTAGACGTATTATAAAACTACTGTTGTTGTAGAGAAATGCTATAACTATTAACATTTTCTTTTCTTCAAAGTACAACATCAAATAAAGGAGTCTTTAAATTAATAGATTCGTCAAACAAATATCAAACAACATCATTCATATCTATTATTGCTACAAAAACCAAAAAAAAAATCTCCTATTAATTTATTTGCCATCATCCCTTGGTGGTAAATCCCTTTTCTTAACCTATACATTTAGCTAAACAAAATTATAAAACATAAACTCAACAAACATTATAAATTCTTTTACACATTATTAATATATAACATAATAGACTAGTTTAGATATAAATAAAATCTTATCGAAGTTATACACATTAGTGGTAGGGTGACGAATTAGGTTGGGTTGAGCTAGGCTTGCCCAATTTCAACCTTTTTAATTGATGATTTAACGGTTTGACGGTTTATCGGTTCAGGTTTAATTAAGTTGTTAGCAGATAAGATTGGACGGCTTAAATAATTTGACCTTTTTTGTATACCCAAGCTAAATCGTTTAATAGTCATCTAATAAGACATAAAAACATCAAATATAATATTCAAAAAGTTGATTAATCGTTTTTTATAGATCTTTTTATTTAAATTATAAAAGATCTTTAATTATTTAAATATAATTTATAACGTATAAAATATTTTCAAACTTGAATGTGTTCTTAAAAATATATTTTATAAATAACAAATTGAAAGGAGAGTACATATTATTGAAGCCATAATAAAATTTAAAGACAAATATAAAAGAAAATGTAAAAAATGGGTAGGACAGTGTAGAATGAACAGAAAATAGCAACTTACGTGGCTACAAAGGTTTGCCGTAACGTATATGCTTTATAACAGCCCCCATACGTACTTCGGTGGAGTCTCGTCACCCCATTAACAAATCATAACTCATATATGTGTTTTAATCTTACACCCGGTTTACCAATCACTTATTGGGTCAGTGTTTATCAAATCACATACTTTATCAGATGAATAGGATAAGGACCAAAAATCTTATCCGGTAAAAACGAGACAAGAACCAAGAATCTTACCCAGTAAGTGATGACAACGACTCTTATCACGATAAGCGCTTATTGTAACAACCGTAAACTCAAAACAGGCATTTCATAGACTTTACGTGAACCGGAAATTTATATCTACCACAACATAACTTACCATCAACAAGATCTCAAGAGTTGCAGCGGAATATAAGTACACTACTGAGATTTATTACATAAACTAAGAAAAATCTTAGGCGGTCGTCTACCTAGAAGGTAACACCCTCATTTCTTGCCTCAAGTTCACACCTTGCCTCTGCCCTTGCTAGAGCTTTCTTGAAGGGGTGTTTAGGATTGCTTATAAAAACAACTTATTGACTTATACCGGTGTGGAACAAGTAATAAGCATTTTTGAGTGTTTGGATGAGAAAAAAGAAAAAAGCTCATACTGGTGGGGAACCGGTGATAAGGAGTTTTTAAGAAGTTAAAAACTTTTTAACTTAATAAAAACAACTTATGACTTTTAGCCTTTTTCTAACCCTTTCACATGTATAGGCAATCCCAAACACCCCTAAAAACAACTTATTAACTTATTCTAATTTGGTACCGCCATAAGCTAAGCCAAACACTTTTTATAAAACTCCGATTTACCACTGTATAAGTTGATAAACACTTTTTCAAAAAGCATAAGTTGTTTAAATAAGCAATCCCAAACACCGCCTAAATGGTTTCAGTTTTATAAAAGTGAGGGTCAGACCTAAGGTCTAGTGAATTCCCTCCAACGGTATAAACCATATAAGTAACAATTTAATAATGTAACAAATAACATCTGAACATGCTCACTTAAAAATAAATTTACACACACACACACACACACCTGTTGCAACAGTTTATCACACTGGATGTCGCGCACACCTGTGACTAAACAATGAGTCCACACATGCCTTTATAGACGGCGACGTAAAACAAATTTATGTGCCAAGTTTGGGTACACACCTCCCATAAAATAAGCATTTCCAAGCAGACCCTTGCATATAGGAACCATGCTTTCAATTTAATGTTTATAAAATATTTACTACACCGAATAAAGAATTAAACGCTTTTAGTAAAAAGGTTAATAAGGGAACTCACCTGAAGTCCCAGCCTATAAGCACACTTTCGGTCTCCGCAAAGTAACTCCAAAAGACCCACTTGCAAACCCCTCAAACAAGGACCCAAACTACGACCCCTAACTAGACTTAAACGAAAAACTGAAAAAATGCAACCTGCTGACAAAGCGGGTACAATGCCACCTTACCCGCATTGGGTCACATTTCCGACTGTTTCACCTGAAAAATCCATTTCGCGAAGAAAACCCCACAACCAACACCCAAACTCATTTCCTTCAAGATTAAGGTTCGAAACTCATCACAAACACTTATAAATCATCCCCCAAACATCAATGGACCTAATCCAAACATGGTGTAATAACCCGGAATCTCGTTTTATAAAGAAATGTGCAAGTAAGGTGGTTGGTGTCTAAATTCCTTAATCTTCAGGGACTAAAGATGGAAATCCTGAATAGTGGCCTAATAAGGGTTGGAAACCCTCATTTTGTTAGGAGAATGGTTGATAAGTGTGTGTGTTTCTTGGAGGTGCGATTTTGGTGAGAATAGAGGAAGAAGAAGGGAGTTTGCAAGGAATCAAGTGGTCAACCATCATTATCGGGTATGAATGTCAGTCTTCTTCATTTCCTTTAATGGTTGTGTCATTTTGATGAGTTTAAAGTTAGGCTTTATGGATAGAGGTTCTTGAATGTTTGTTTAAATCTTCAAATCAGTATTTATTGGGTTAATGGAGTTGGTATTGAAGTATTATTCAAGTTTGGTGATTCATATTTCATTCTAAGGGATTGAAATCAATGGAAACCACCATGGATGACATTGAGTTCTTCTATGGAGATGAAACACTATGAAATCAATGGATGGAATGTATTAAATGGTTTATTAGTTGTTAATGTTGGTTTTATAAATGTTTGAGGAAAGTTTCATATCAGTATTGTGGCTGGAAATTGGTAGAATGGATGTTTTGGGGTTTCTTGGTTCGTGCAGGAAAGTGCAGGATAAACAGTGAGTCTCGCGACTTGGCCCGCAGCTTCAGGTCGTGCGGCAAGCCGCATAACTCACTGTTTCAGCGAAAATGAGATTTTGCTTAAGGGTCATTTAAGTGGGTTAAATGGTGTCCTAGCCTAAGTGGTTTATATGTGTGATGTGTGGAAGTATAATTGGGTCATTAACTTATAGTTAATTGATCTAAATCAGGTGCTCCGTTTGTGGGATCGTAGTTGGAAGTGTGTAAGCGGCTTGGCAATTCAGGTGAGTTCCCTTCATATGCTAAACTTTTATAAAATGAATGTTTTAAATTAAATTGTTTTAAATCATTCAAATTGCCTGATGTGTGCTCATTTAATAGTCACGGTGTGTGTGGCTAAATTGTTTGGGTGGTGTGCGCCCGTCTAATAGTCACGGTGTGTGACTTAAAGTATGTAATACCGATGCAACAGGTACACGAAAGGCGTGTTTTAATATGTGAGTTGATATTCATGACTAACCGTTTTCTCTTACAAAAGTCATGCATATTAACTGTTACTTTTGGGAATTCACTAGGCCTTTTGGACTAACCCTCTCTTTCATAAACTGAAAACTATTTTCAGGAAGACATATGATACAAAGCTCGAGTAAAGGGAAGGGGAAGTTGTGAGCTTAGAGAGCTAGATGAGAGGCGCTACTTGTATAGTTAGTTGCCTAGCTTAGTAGTTGAATTGTAATAATCTTAGTAGTTGTTTATTTCCGCTGCAAACATTTGAGATTAAGTTTACTTTGGGACCAATTTATGTTTGGATTTGACATCTTTTAAAGCAATAGTATGTTATACCTTTGTTTTAGAATCGCAGTTGTTATACATGGAATCTATGAATTAAAATACACATATGATGATTATAAATTCATCCACGAGGTTTTTGTTTGAACCCTCACCCCCAAACATCAAAGAGATTGACCAAAACGTGAAATACTTAACTATGAACAATCCTAAAATGATAAACTTCATTGATAAATAACTTCACCCAACATTTCTCAAATCAAAACCCCCAAAATAAAATCCTAATCTCCTCAAACAATACCAATAGAGATTGAGAAACACAAAGATGATGATATTCATACCTCAGATTGAGCTTTCCACTTGATTTCTTTCAAATCCTTCCTCAAAACTCTCTCGTTCTCAGAATCACACCTCAAGAACACACACATATACACATACACATTTTCATCTGACTTCTAGAATGAGGGTGAAAATGAAGACCCAACTCCTTTTATTAACAATTTACAACTTTAGTCCCTGCAGATAGGACAACATTTCAGCTCCACCCTTTAACTTCATTTGATTACTCAACAATTAGAATCTGGGTTATTACACATACCAGGTAAATTGTTGCATACGATGCCGTTTTTGTGGACTAGAATCTTACCCGGTAAGTAATGATAGTGTTAAATCTTATCCGGTAAGTAATGATAGTGTTAAATTTTATTCGTAAGCACTTACCGGGTAAGTGTTTGGTAAACAACCCCTTAATTAGTTAATTACATACATAGGTGTATAAAGGGAAAATAAGTTAAAATAGTCATTTTCGAAGGTTGGATTTATCTTTTACTTATTTCTCTCCAACATTGACCAGAATGTCATTACCTTCGCAAGTGGCACATCTATGACTTTGCGGAGGTAGGTAAATGACAAAAAAAAATTAGTTTCGACCCAGGTCAGGAAGTGGCACATCCATGACTTTGCGGATCCATCTACAGTTCAAAAAGACTTACAGTTTCCACCCAGATCCGTAAATCGGATGAATTCTAAAACGATTTCTGTAACCATGTTAGATGATCGGTTAAAGAAATCAGTTTAAGTTTACATGGAATAGGAAAAACTTACTTGATCGGTCATGAAAGAATACTTTCGGAGTTATACGTGACAGATCAAATTGCGGACAAAATAACACTTGTAGAGAGAAACTTTCTTGCGGATATAATTGTTACATGTACAAAACAATGCTCCCCATCTACCCTTTTAATATAAAGTTAATGGGAGTAACCTCCACCCGTCGATTTAATTTTGGTAGACAAGGGGCTTCAATTGCGGAGCCAACCCATATGATGCTTTCCAAAATATTCCACTAAGGTTTCCTCCTTGGGTTGAGATTTGGCATCTCCGCAAGTTGCGGAGGTGCCACTTCCGGACTTTGGTCGAAAACTGTAAAAAAAATGAATTCTAGACGGGTTTGCAAGTCAAGAATGTGCCACTTGCAAACAAAGGTCGAAGTGTTAAAAATTTGTCGTTTACTTACTTCCATAAGTCACAGATGTGCCGCTTGCGGAGGTAGTGACATTTTGGTTAGTGTTTGAGAGAAATGATTAAGAGATGAATCCAACCTTCGAAAATGGCTACTTAAATGTTTCCCTATATACACTTGTCTCAATAACAATAAATTATTAATCATAGGAATGAAAGACACAATTTTAAAACCACGGGGGTAAAAATCGCAATCTTTCTCAAACCATGTGGATGAAAATCATAGTTTAGTCTAAATCATATGGACAAAAATCGTAGTTTATTATTTTACTCCATTTATTGCCGACATTTTACGAAACTTATGGTCCAAGATGATTTAAATGCATCCGGTATTATTCAAGCACGAGTGGAATGGTCAAACCGTTAAGTCAACAAGTAGAGACAAACTCTAAAATGATGTTGTTTTAACCACGATAATCTTGAAAGTAGAAAATAGAACAAGTGCTTGAAGCACAAAGAGGTATGAGTTTCACTCACTTGATATAAAGGATAAAAGATTTAACAATTCGAATACTAAAACTTTAGCTATTTTCTTTAGTTCAAAAAATTGTAATGATCGTTCGTAGCGAATTTTTTTTCTTAAATGATATTTCATATTCATATTAAAATATATGGATTTGTTATAATATAAATATAATAAGGTTATTGTTGATAAACATAAACTAACTTATTTTAAAACTCTTGTTTAGATGGATAAAAGATAGTTTATTGAAATAGATGTAACGTTTTACGAGTTTTTGATATTTTTTTTAATTATAACTCTTATTAATATTAATTATTAATAAGTATAATTGATTTAATTATTAATTAATTTTAATTATGAATTTTACATTAAGATATTAGTTATTATTTATTTAAAATATTATCAATCGTATCAACTGTGTTTATGTTATTTTTTTAAATTATTATTTAATACATTTACTTATAAAAAAAATATAACAATTTTATAAATATTTATGTAAGTTATATAAAAAATAAAATTATATTTATTTTGTTTCATAAAATGATAAGTTCTAATAAATAATTTTAGTAAATTATTTAATTTAATCATTAATTATATTTTGTTAAAAATTATTAATTAATTAAAATATGTGAGGTTAACCAATCTACTCTTATTCATAATATATGTAATTGTTATTTAAAATCATAAATTAACATAGAATTTCTCTAAAAATTGGTTATAGAAAAGCAATAAATATATATATATGTGTGTATGTGTGTACCCTATTTAAAGAAACAAAGTAACCTCCTTCTAGCCACATATTTTGTAAAAACAAATGATATTATATCAAATGACATTATAGTAATTAATGTATGCTGATACTTGTTTTCCACAAAGAGTTACTTTTTTGGGGGTAAAAATGATATAAGCAAATATTTTCAAAAGTAATAGTTTGACAATAATACCCTTCAAAAGTATTATATTATATATGGTATTATATCACATAATTATATCAAAAATTATATTATATTATATATATCAAAAATAACATAATTGACATTGTAATTATGTCTGAATAACATTTATACAAATCATGTATGATTTTACATTTGTCTTTGTACAAAATCACATATGATTTTTTATTAACATTTATACAAAATCATATATGATATTGAAATCATATGTGATTTTGTTGACATACTTGGCATTGTAATCATGTGTGAATATCATTTGTACAAAATCATATATGATTTTACATTTACATTTGTACAAAATTATGTACGAGATCTTAATTTTATATTTGTACAAAATCACAAAATCATATATCATTTTATATTTGTACAAAATTAAATATTTACGAGATTTTAATCTTATATTTATTTAATATATTTAATATTTAAAATATAATTACTTTTCACATTGTAAAATATGATCATGAATAGTAACAAACCCAAAAGTAATAGTTTAACAATAATACATTTCCCCTAATTATATTAATATTAATTAATTTATTGATTTTTCTTAAATCATATATGTGGCTCGAAGGGATTTATTTGTTTATTTAAAGTGAGAAAGTTCTCGTTTGAAACCCCCCCCCCCCACCTTGTCTCTCTCTCTCTCTCTCTCTCTCTATATATATATATATATATATATATATATATATGGGGTTATGTTCAGAGGAAAATGTCGAAAAAAGAGAAAAACTGGAACACACCATGGGAGCCCTACATCTAGACGGTATACAGAAATGCATATCGGTAATTTGTAACATGCATTTGTGTATATGCACTAGTGCATAGAGAAAAACATTTTCAATCATTTGTATGTATTAGCAGGGGCGGAGCCAGGCCTGGCCAAGGAGAGGCACTGACCCACCCTCAAAATCTGATTTTTTTATAAACTTTTTATAGCCCAAATACATTTACCATAATCCACTCCAGGCCCACCCTATACAACTCTCAAGTATCAATCATGGTACGAAGAAACTCTCACACACAGAAAAACCTCTTGTACGTATGAAGACGCTCTCGTCCAAATCGATTCCATTCTGATTTTCTGATCGAGTGATCATCTTTGCTCTGTTTCTTCATCATGATTCACAGCTGCCTTTTGGAGACTTGGACTGATTTGTGAGTTTAGGGAATTAGGGTTTATCTCTTTTTTGTACAGACTTGAGACTTCTAAGTGTTGTTGTGACTGACTTTTGTTTTGTATTGTTATTTTCTTTAATGTGTAAATTATACTTTCTTATTTACTTACTTGGTATTTGGAATTTACTGTTGGTAACCGAGAGATTGAATGTAGAATTTACTTCTAAGTATTTGGTATTTGGAATTTGTAAATTGCAAGATTGTATAATTGTTGGTATTTGGTAACTGAGAGAAGGATGAAGAAGAAGATTATTTGTATAAATGATTTCTATAACTATAAGCCATTGTTCACTTGTTGGTATTTCACTTGTTCATCAACACTGGATGATGCTTGGAACCTGGACTTGGAAGCACAACAACATGAATCATTACATGATTGACATTTTCATCAAGTCAATAAATCAATGGATTTCTCCATTAATTCAAACTTGTAATTTGTAAACTAATTTTTATCATAAACATTATTGATATGTTTTAGAAGATGAAAACTCGTAGGGGTCATTGTTGAATCGGTAAAATTAGTGCTAAACTTTTGTAATATACACATTTGTTTTTTGACCAAACGTTGCTATCAATACATTATCGTTTTATATTTATTTTTCTGTTTTTTAATGAGAACCACCCTAAACAAAATTTCTGGTTCCGCCCCTGTGTATTTGTGCATACCGTTCAGATAGAGAGTTCTCAAAGTGTTTTTCAGTTTTCTCTTTTTTTTAGAGTTTTATCCTAAACCTCCCTATATATATACACACACACACATAGAAGAAAGTTCAAATGAGAACTCAAATTTGGTTGTGAACGTGAGGACAAATGAAAGCGCGACACATGTCTGAATGTAAATTATTCAGTCTGAATATGACACGTGTCGCGCTCTCATTTGTCCTCACGTTCACAACCAAATTTGAGTTCTTATTTAAACCCGCCCCTACACATATATACAGTCAAATATAAATTCTTTTAATTAACATATTATATTATTTAATTTTTTTTATTATCTTGTTTGTATTGATTAAGATATTATATTATTAGTAGTTTATTTTTTTCAAAATATTCTTGTTGATCATTTAACATTTTTCAAACTAACTTATCAGCTAATTTTTATCAAAAACGATTAAACTTATTTGCTAATAGCAAGCTTATTTGACTTTGCCTACCTTATCAGCTAACGATTAGTTTATTAACTAATTTTCAAACATTAACCTAAAATAATATATTTATCCATACTTCGGGGTTAAACAAACTAAGATCTACTTGTAAAAAAAGAAGGTATCATCCAATATGATCCAATAGAATATTTATATTGTTTGTATATAATTTATAGTCTTTTTTGTATCCTGATATAACCCAATATCTCTTCTGACCGGTATATAAAGATTTTTCTTTCCGTTTGTCTCAAAACAGTTATAGAATATATCAACTTTAACATGATAAAATATTATTCAACTTATATAACGGTTTGTATATCCATGTTAATAAAAAAAACATAATAAAATACAATTTTTGAATTCCTAAAATAAATTGATTATGACATCTTCGTTTAATAGATTTTTGAACCAACTTCTTTTTATAGGTTGATTTACACTTTTAAGACACTCACATATTTGATTGTGAAAGGCCCCCACCTCCAAGCTAATAATCTATCTAGAGATTTACCAAATATTTGACTGTAACATTTTCTTTAATTCGAGTTATCCGAAAATATGTTTATCAATAATGATTTTTTTGAATGCGATTATTGCCGACAAAAAGTTAATATAGTTGAATATTAAAAAAAAATTGAAAAAGTCAAAATTGAGGAGTTTCAATGCATAATAATGTAAATAATATGCTTTCAAAAAAATAATAATGTAAATAATATTGTGGTAGTTTGATTAGAACCTTAGAAGGTGGAAAAGGTTGGTCATCAAAATATAGAGTTTCAAAGTCTACGTTACGTGTTACTTATGGATTTAACATGGTTTTATGCCCATCACATTATCATGCTTATTAGGTAACCTTTTGTACAGAGAAAAATTGTCTGTCTTGTGTTTGATATGATTAAAATTAGATAGGGTAGAACTAGACAAGTCCATGCAGTTTTATTTTATATTTTGATAATTTTATATATCATATAATAGTTATAAATGACGCAAATCAAGTCACTGCTAAATGAACAACTTTTGGCTGTGGACTTTTTCCTATGAAAGCTGTCGCTAAAAGGTGATTCCTTACAAAAGTTGGTGGTTAATTGTTGATGGATAGTTCAAATTAGTGACGGATTATCTAGAGATTCTTTGGATGATCCGTTGGTATTTTTTTGAAAAACATCAAATTTTAGCGAACCATTGGTATTTTTTGGGTGATCTGTGGGTCTCACCGACGGAAATCTCCCTGGGTAATTTTTGTAGCTAAAAGTCATTTTTTTGTAGTGAGTAATGTTTAACTAATTTAATTTCAAAACATTTTTACATAATTTTCATATAGATAAATACATACAGATATAATAATACCAAATTTGAATGAAGAATTTGATATAATTGATGATACTTCGAAAAATCTAGTTCGTAATTTATAAACTATATTTTATTTGGTTTGGAAGATTCTTATTGACAGAGGTGCGGTGAAGGTTATTGAAACGATAACGGAGGTGGGGTAGTGGCGATGAAGATTGGTGGACGTCGTGGATGACTATGACGGTGGAGGATGAAGATGATAAGCAGTGTGAAGGAGCTAGCGACGATGGTAGTGATAGTCGATGGTGGTGGACTGGCGGTGGTGGTGGTGGAGCATGACTGTAGGGGAAATGTAAAGATGGTGGACAAGAGGCGTAGTGGAGGTTGTTGCAACGAAAATGATTAAATGGGTAGAGGCGATGATGGTTGGTGAATGATGGTGATTATGGAAGATGTGAAGATGGTAGACCATGGTGGTGGTGGCAGCCGACTGTAGAGGACGTAGTTGTGGCCGACAAGTTAAAGGTAGAGGCGGTGGTGGGTAGTGGGTAGTGGTAGTGGTAGTGGTAGCTGATTGTGGTGGTGATGTTGGTTAAAGTGGAGGTGGCCGACGATGGGTGTAGAGGTGGGGAGGAGGTTGTAGTAGTGGTGGTCGGCGGCGGTTGTCATTGGTTGGTGGTGGTGCCGACGACAATAGACGATGGTGACTATTAAAACAAATACCATATTAGGGTTATATCAAATGAGGGAAGATTAGTATTTTGTTTAGTTTTTGTCTCATCTTTGTCCCATCTTGTTCCACCTATTTTGGTGGAACAAGAAAAATCTTTTTTTGTCCCACCTTGTTGCAGCCGGTCCTAATTCTCGTCTCTGTGCCATGTCGCGCCAAACGTGGGACGTGAGTTTCTGTCATGTCCCATGTCGCGCCAAATGGGAACATTGGGCTTTGTCATGTCATGTTTTGTCACGTCTCATGTACCAAACGCGACCGTAGGGTTGTTATTCAGATGGTTAAATGAGTTTATTCATTTTGGGTTAATCAGTTTTAACCTTTTTACAACTACTCGATAATCAAACCAAATAAGATTCGATTTAATCGGTTTCGGTTATACGATTTTTTGTGACCAGTTAAATTGATTCAGAATTCATGTTTTTCATTGGACCACTTGCTCAAATAGTTTTCCTAATTTCAGTATTTGTTGCTATCTAATGTATAAGTGTATCATGCATTCATACTCAACAATTGACTTATATTATTTAAAAAACACCATCTACTAAAAACCCATATCTAACCAAAGACATTATTTCTTCATGCGACGAATTACATATGTTTATGCAAAGATTACATGTTTGGATCATGAAGCTATCAACTACAGATTGGACTTTCGAGATAATAAACAAAAAAACAAAAATGGCTTAGATACTTGGGAGACATAGAAAACCCCATCGAGGGTAAAAACCCTGGACAATCATATTTATCGTTAATGCACTATGAAGGTCAATCATGGTATGGTCCTTAATAATTGATATCACTATTACAGAATGTCGTTAATAAACATGTTCATATATGAATCAGTTAAATAGTTCATATGTGACATATATGAATCAGTTAAATAGTTCATATGTGACATATATGAATCAGTTAATTAATTCATATGTAAATCACAAGAGTTTATATATGAATAAATTAATTAATTCATATGTGAATCACAGTTGTTCATATATGCTTATCTCTATCTTTCGCATACTCATGCGATAAATTATCCGGCGCTTCACGGTCAAAACCATTAATTCGGTTTAACTGAATTAAAATATTAAACGAAAACCGAACCTGAGCATTTGCCCACTCTGTGGTACATGAGTTCCTCGTCCAACTTATTGTCTTTCATTTTGGTAGGACCAAAAGTCTTAAGTTACGAAAGTTTTATAAAGAAGGAAACGATTTATTGTAATATTTCATATTGTGTTTTTATCTTATAGGTTTGGGCTTAATATGTAATAGACATCTACTATATAAAGGAGTCTAGGGTTAGAGGTTTCGTTAATGAGAGCCGTTTAATTACATTCACGTTTGTAGTTCTTTAAAGCTTTCATTAATAAAACGTTTGACTCAATGATTTGCATATGATTCCTCGTTGATCTTGTTGAATCAGACCTAACACGATTTCATAACAATTCTGCAATTGGAATTCGATCTGGGATTGGGATCTTAGGGCACTGAGAACCTACCGTATAGTTTTTTATTTACAATGTTTCATAACGAATCATTCAATGACAAGAATTTTTATTCAGTTAACCGTACCATTTAACCCTGAATAATCCAACCCCTAATACTCGTTCAACATCTTTTATCGATACGTTCGTTTTACGTCTTAGAATAAAATACATCCCACTTTTCTCAACGCTACATTCATAAGAAACATACCGAGTTTATTTAATTTAATTTTATTAATCATGCATATCCAAGTTAGAAAACCATCGATATACAAATCTTTTGTAAGTAAGCGGACATCGAAAGTTATTTTCCTTCATGAAAACCACTCGAAATTTCACCATCGAATTGTAAAACCATCCACCACGGTACATACCAGCTTTAACAATTACTCGACTATTACATTCCTCACTACAATGATTTCGAACCAATTTCTTAATCAGAAACCGATACCTCACCGGTTGCTTGAAAACTCGGCCAAAAAGCAAAATTTCAAGACCGAATAAATGACCATCATAAACAACAAAACTTAACCCCTATAAAAAAAAACTAAACCATCCCAAAATTATGCAAACATAATCACTAAATGTATTTTTTTTTTTCACATATCCTTGTCGATGATATCACGTATCATCTGAATCGGAATGAGCCCTTCGGTTCTGATCGCGTCTTTTCTTGGATCAGGACTGATGAAATACAACGTTGGTAAACCCCGAACCTGTCACGTAACAATCATGATTGTTTTTTTTATTAGCTTGTCTGTCATAAATTAAGTGTCCACGTAACAATGATGATTGTTTTTTTCACATTCCAATTCTACCCTTAGGGGCTGTTTGGCGGTTGCTGAATGGTCTGGTGCAGAATGATTAAAAGGTTCTTATGATATAGTGCAAAATAAAATATAATTATTTGGTAATTGTTCAGGATGTAATTAGGGCTCTTAATGGTTAAGGGAGGTCCAAGATACAAAATGATTCAGAGGGTTTTGGAACCATTAAGAGGCACAAGATTCACCTCTTTGCGATTCAGATGTTGCCTCTTAATGGAACTGTTAAGAGGTAAACAAACTGCCCTTAATTATGAGATGGATAAACTCATTATTTTCTGTTTAGTAACGGTAAAATTGTCATTTATTTTAATTAAAAAATGTAATAATTACACAATCCTAAGACTGTGCCTTTTTGTTGTGGTCATATATTTTGGGACGGATGGATTATAATACTGCACAAATCTGACTGTGCTACATTCAGGCGTGGTATTTTATTTTCCGAGTATCTTTTGGAAGTATATATAATATTTATAAAAGACAAAACTCACACACAGTCGTCACCTTTGGTGAGTCTTGAACCCTTGGCCTCCAGGAAGGCAGTGTAACCCCCTAGGGTTTATGGTTTTGTTTTCAAACCAAAAAAGAAAATGAGTGGACTAAAATGCCCCTTACTATGTAACGTTAAGTCAGTAAATATATTGGGGGCTTTATGGGAAAGTAGGACCAATAAGCAGAAGGTGATTGGAACATAAGGTCGTAAAATGTGCAAAAGAAATAATAATATTATGGTCCGACGGATTGTGGCGCTATATCATCTAGAAGAAGTGATGAGCAAGTTACCTGCATGTCACGTGCAAATTCGTATTCATCGTCTGTATCGACCTTTACTATCATGGCGTTGCTTTCATACTCGACTGCAATCTGTAGAAAAGTTCATGTGTACAATTAACGATCCGATCCATCAAGGTTTACAACTTTTCATTTTTTTATGCAACGGAAGCTGCCTAAATTGATGGTTTAACCGTTGATGTTACCAATTGGTGATCAAATAATGGATCAGAAATGCAAGAACTATATAAGACATTGTCTAAAATAACTTTTTAATCTCAAATGATTCAGCACAATTTGTTCATAGAGTGCATTTATAATGTATTCACAAAAGTATTTGGACCTTAAACACACCAAGAAAGGTAGCAAAGTTGTAAAACCTACAAAGTATCAAATACATATCCGTCAGTGCTAATATCCAACGGAATATAACGTCTAGTGGTAGAAGAGAACTGTAAATCAGTAGTTCTACGGCCGAAGGAAATTGTACCCATGAAGGAGATGACACTCTTTAACTATTGGTTTATGACATTATTTTGTTTCAACTTAGAACGTGTATCAAAAACGATGCACACCAAACACCACTAATCTCTTTAATTGCATTCACCATGGTTTTTAAAATAGTTGAATACGATTGGTCCAGATTGGTTTGCAAAGTTTGCTCAAATTACCTAGTTTGAAACAGAAATCAACCCTATATATTTATATATATATATATATATATGGTTAGGTTCAAGTGAAAACACCAAAAAAAACAAAAAAAAAATTGGAGAACACCCGGAGCCCTCCATCTGGACGGTATGCACAGATGCATACTGGTAATTTGTAACATGCATTTGTGCATATGCACTAATGCATATGTAATTATAGAAGCATTGGTGCATAGAAAAGAAAACAGCTTCAATCGCTTGTATGCATTTGTGCATACCGTCCGGATGAAGGGCTCTCAGGGTGTTCTTCAGTTTTCTCTTTTTTTTAGCGTTTGCCCTTGAACCTCCCTCTCTCTCTCTCTATATATATATATATATATATATTTGTGTAGTATATGCCTCAGGCCGCCTCGAGGCCTGATTCCGCCTTTTAAAACCTTGGCATTCACTATGCCAATTCTGCGCCTGCTGCCTAGTTTCTCAAAAGCTAGCCACAATACTCTAAAAGGTTATCTATATTTTGGATTGACACCATGTGAGTGGTAGCTACGTTGCATATGTTTAGATAAAATATCGTACTGCCATAGGATCGTGTGATAAGTTGAGTTAAGGTGAGAAGCGTAAGAAGAGATCTGAGCCATTGATCACTTTTAATCTCATACCCGCCCATGAATTGCGCCTTAGAAGGGAGTTGATCCGGTGCATCTCGGTGCATCTCATCCTAGTTGCATCCAAGGGTGGACATCCCTTCTTACGCTTCTCGCTATAACTCTCCTTCGCACCGGAACCCAACCCTTATCGTACTTGGGCAAAGATTTGCAAACTTATCGGTCTTTCCAACAATGACTCCGTCTCTAGAGTAGAGCAAGTGTCCTACTTTGCTTATACTCCACCAATTAGATTTTCTTGTTTTAGGTTCTTTTATGAACCATCACCTTTTGCTATTTCCTCTATTTATATGGAAACTTTCTATTTATTTGCACATTTCTCACAAGATGGGGGTCTTCATGGAAATAGCCACTCTACTGTAGAGGTCAGGTCTGCGTACATCCCACTGGCCCACCCCCCCCAATACCCCACCTCCAGATAGGATATATGAGTTCATTGGTTTGAGTTGGTTTTTAGAAATCTGACACATTTGGAATATATATATAAACAGATAAAATTGTGCATCCCAGATTCAATCCTATTTACCCTTGCTTTCTATTGTTCTTGAGCTAATATGTTGCCAACAGCAAACCACAAAAAGAAGAAGAAAAAAACTTGATTATGACACAAATACAGTCATCGGAACCCACACAAAAGAAAGCATCTCATTACTCATATATGTAACTTTAATAGCATCATAATATAAGAATATTGTAGCCATACCATTTCAAGTTCTTGAGCCATCAATGTACAGGGGCCACACCATGTCGCGTAGAAATCTATTATCAACGGCACGTTTCTTTCTCCTTTTACAAGATCCTGAACCTCTTTAGCCGAAAACTTTTGCTGCCAACAAAAATCCAAAACATAAATCTCAAAATTTAAAAATATTATATATATATATATGTATAGAGAGAGAGAGAGACGGGTAAGTTCAAATGAAAACTCATTTTTCATTGCAAATGCGAAGACAAAGGAGAGCACGACACGTGTCCCATTCAATACGAATAACGAAGGTGTAGGTCATACACTATCCATAATGAATGTTATGGCATCCGGTATGAATAACATATGACCATTATCTATTCGGGATGAATAACCCTTGGGGGAATGGGACACGTGTCGCACCCTCCTTTGTCCAAGATGCGTTTTCATTTGAACGCGCCCCTATATATATATATATATAGGGTTAGGTTCAAATGTGAACTCATTTTTGGTTGTGAACGTGAGGACGAATCTCAGCCACACATCTTCGGTTATGGTGGACGCGATCACGGAGGATTGACGCGATTCATGGGAGGGTGGAGATTATTAAAGGAGGGGAACCAGGTCAAAGCCGCCTTTATTGACCGGATAAGTGGCTGAGATTCGTCCTCACGTTCACAACCAAAAATGAGTTCACATTTGAACTTTCCTCTATATATATATATATATATATGCATATATAAATAGGCCTGAAAGAAATCTGGATAGAGCTAAACAGAAGGAATATATGTAATTTATACACCACCAACATACTTAAAAACCTTCAATTGTAAATCAATTTCCATTTTATGTTCTGTTTGCTCTACAAAAAGGCTTGAAAACCAAACAAAAAAACAAATAAATTGGATATTGTACACATTCTAATTCTCCACATTCCAAAAAGCTGCTGATGCACATTTGCTACAATAAGCTAGCAAAAATAAGCTAGCTTATAAATTGGATATTATTGTTTGGCAAAAATAAGCTAGCTTATAAGCTGACTTATAAGCTAGCTTATTTTCTGAGTAATCGTTTGGATGCACATAAGCTAGCTTATCGATAAGCTACTTGGAGTAGCTTATGAGGAGCTTTTTGACACTTTTTCCAATTATACCCCTAACTAATATTATTTATTTATTTTCAACATGCCCTTTTTGGTCATTTCACATGCTCATAAGCTAGTTTTTGCTAAACATAACTTATTCATCAGCTAGCTTTATCAGCTACCAGCTAGCTTATAAATCATCAGCTACCTTATAAGTCATACTTATCAGTCATAAGCTACCTTATCAGCTAGTTTGCCGAACATAGCCAATACCCATCTGAATTCTTGGAATTTGTGGGTAGAAATCTATTTTTGTAGGTTAAATTCTTAGAAATTTGCAGGAAATTTGGGTAACTACATTAAATTCAATGACAAACTAAAACAAACAGAAAAGCTACTGGTACAGATTGCTACAATATCCAGATGAATTTCCGATTTAGGTTACGGGGTTTACCCTGTTCTTTTCCGTATCTCGAATTATAACTAAAACCCACAAAAATTCAACAAATATATGCAAAGAAAAACGAAACAAATTCACGATAAGAAGTGAATACGAAGTAAAAACATACAATAAGGTAATCTTTTCTGAGAAATTTTCCTGTAGGCGGTGTAGCGAGCAACCTTGTTGGTGGTGATTGAATTGAAGATACTAAGGATTTGGTGGAAAATATAGTTGTAAAATCTCTTGATTTGAGAAGAGAAGAAGGTTGTGGAGGCAAAA
Organism: Silybum marianum; assembly: GCA_036898165.1. Classification (NCBI taxonomy): domain Eukaryota; kingdom Viridiplantae; phylum Streptophyta; class Magnoliopsida; order Asterales; family Asteraceae; genus Silybum; species Silybum marianum. Next base: position 21,213,088 of record CM072538.1, read on the forward strand.
GAGGCTTTGGTGGAGCATAGAACGAAAGGGATGTGGGTGCGAGTAGCATTGTGGTGAACTATATGGGTTGCTTGCTTGCTTATCTCGTAGATAGATTTGCAGAGAGGGATGGAGGAGAAGAAGGAAAAGAAAGGTTTTGAAGAGGGTTTTGCAACAAAATTGAAAATGGGAACTTTCTTTTAACAAATTGATTTCCCAACATTATCTACTTGTCCTAAAAGAATGGTTATTTTTACTTTTAGGTTTTCTTTTTGAAATTTTATTAAAAAATATTGGGTTTGCTTACGGTATGACACTTAAATAAGTTAATAGTTTATTTTTAAAGGATGTTTAAGATTGCTTATACATGTAAAAGAGTTAGAAAAAGGTTAAAAGTCGTAAATAGTTTTAATAAGTCAAGAGCGTTTAACTTAATAAAAACTTTTTATCGCCGATGTGAAACCGGGTATAAGTTTTTTCTTTTTTTTTCTCAATCTAAACATTCAAAACAACTTATTACTAATACCACATCAGAATAAGTCACTAAGGGGTCGTTTGGTTCGCGGAAATGGAATGGATTTGGGGGAATTTGGATTTCAAATCCATTCCAATCCTATGTTTGAAATCCTACAAATATAGGATTTTGAAATCCTTAGGAGATGCTCGAGATTTCACGGGATTTCGTAGGATTGTATGAAATAAGGTTTTAAAAAATGTTAAAAACATTTGTTTTGTAATAATTGATTAATAAAAATGCAATTTAATTATTCTCATAATTTTTATAACATTTTTATAAATTATTTATAAATAATGGAATCCAATCTCATTCCAAATCCTACAAACCAAACAGATCAAAGGATTTCAAATCCATTCCAATCCAAATCCCTCCAAATCCAAATCCCTCTATGAAATCCAAATCCCTCGAAAACAATCCTGCAAACCAAACGGCTCCTAAGTTGTTTTCATAAACAATCCCAAATAGGGATGGCAAAAAACCCCGAAGCCGACAGTGAAAATCGAAAAATCGAACAATTCGGATCGGGTTCGAGGACGTCTTAATGGGGATGGGGGGAGGGGATCAGGGATCTTAGCGGGGACGGGGATGGTACTCACCGGCCCGCCCCGTGCCGATAGTGTGTGTGTGTATATATATATATATATATTCATATATTAATAATATATAATATAAATAATTTTTTAAAATTAATAAATGGGCTAAGTATACTAATAATTAAAGGCCCAATCTAAATGCTTTTGAAAACTTTTGCATTTTTTCTATTTGGTTTCGGATGAAACCAACAGGTAACGGTTATATTTTTGCTTAACGGGTTCCCCAACGAAGATCGGGGAAACCGCGGGGACCCAACGGGGATCCCTGATAAGATCCCCGACAGGGATCGGGACGGAGACGGTTTTCCTTACCGGTTTCGGGGACGGGGATACCGATCCCTGACCCGAACCCAACCCGTTGTCAGTCCTAATCCCAAACACCCATATAGATTTGACAAAGAGCTCTTCTCTTAAATAGAGAAGAAAAAAAACACATAACAGAAAAATCTCTATATTTTACCTTACATATTGATGTTCTTAAAATAAGTAGTATGTGTTTATTTTGTTCACTCTATTTTTAGTTATAAGATGGGTTTTCCATATATAATAATATAGATAAATGTCTTATTTAATTAATTAAAAAAATATAATAACTATACATTTTAAAATTATATATCATTTTTATTGTAGACACTTATTTTAGAATGGACAAAGTATGTCATATACAAAGTCGTTCTTTGGAGTATTATGTTATGAGACACCGAACATGGGCCCTAAAGTTTTGGGACCCAAATTCAGTTATATATTTTTATCATTAGTAGATTTCTAAAATATGGCGTGATCCAAATGACAAAATTCAATTAAATTTTAGTCAGCAAAACAAGAAATCTCCAGACCCTTTTTATCTATGAAATCGTCTTCATCGATCGGCTCTTGGCTCCTTGGTTCTTTTCTCGATGGCAAAATAATCAAGCACGACTCTTCAAATCCCAGACGAGATTTCTTTTGATTTGATTATCAAACAATGACTCTTTCTTGTGAGTGCAATAAATTTCTTGTTCTGCTTCAATATACAAATTATCAGCAAATATGCGGTCAATCACCCATTCATTTGCAATTTCTATTTTATTAACAATCCGCGATTTAATTCTCGACTACTCGTCGAGACTAGTTCACTGTTTAAACATCTGATTGACGGATTTACCGGTAATTGGAATAACCCTAGTTCCACTTTTCCCTCATGCGAGTTTGATTATGTAAGTTTTCTTGTTTCCATCTTTTCTAATTTTCATTCAATTTGATTCATCACAATAATAATTTAGTTTTGTTTACAAAGATGAACAACTTTTAACTCATTTATTTTATATATGAACTCAATATAGGCTTAACTTTTATGATTTCAACATATATATTATATTAATATATCAAAGATTTATCATACAGAGCAAATAGTTTACATTGATTTTGGATTCACAGGTTTTTTAAGGTCAAAGTCAAATTTATCTTATTGTGTATAATGAAGGGGTAAGGTCATTGTTGGGTTAATTATTAGCGTCGTAATCATTTTATTTTGTATTTAGAAAGTTTGTAGTCATAACTTTAAATGTCGTACTCTGATAGTCTGATTCGAATGATTGTTTTGTAGCACTAACATCAAAATGTTCATGTTATCTGAACAATTTATGTTTTTCTTGTAAATTGACATTGAATTGTCATTTTTTAGGTTGGAGAATGAGGGAATGAAGGAATCTTCATCCGATTCAAGGAATGTTGAAAGAAGGAAGTTAAGCCACTTGTATTTGTCCATTATTTGATGGTGATCTGATTATTACTATCTTTAAATGTTTATAAATTATCTTCTTTTATAATTTTTCATCAATTATGTCTAGAATTAGAAAACATGATTCTAGATGTAAAAAACGTAAGAATTAAAAACAAAATGATATATTATATAAATTTTTTAGTTTAATTTTTTTATTAATCTTTCAATCAATCTATATCGTTAATTCATATATAATAATGCCTCCAAAAAGAATAGAACGAAACTGTATATACACAAATGGATTGTATGGGTCAATTGTTGGTTCATAAGTATTGTATTTTCTTATCTTATAATCCTTCTGAAATATCTTTTTAAGAGAAAACTTAGTTTGAGTGAAATAGTATTAGGATTGTTTTAATTGAATTTTTGAAAAACATTTAAAATCTTCCTTTTGAAAACCAATTTGTAAAACCTTTTATTTAGTTAAAGGATGTGATAATCAAAGTTGTTTTTTCCGCAACATGAATGAAAGTAAAGTAGTTATTTTTAATTCCTCAATATAAGATAGTGGTTGGAAATAATTGACTAACACAAAGAGTGTTTAAATAGCGGTTGAATAAAAATACAACAAGTTTTATATGTTTATTGAAAACAAAGAATACAGATTTGTTTCGAAAATTAGGAAGGTAAAATATGATCCTAAACAATTTGCATCTTGACAAATTTGCTAACAACTGAAAGAAAGAGAGAAGAAGGTAGTCTTTCAGGTCTGAAGTACTGAGATAGTTCTTCGGATGGTTGACGCATATTTTGCCTAAGAAACTATCACTCAAAGTTCTTGTCAAAACGGATGAGTTGCAACAAATGACAAAGGAGACCTTTATAATCATCAATGCATTAAATGTTGCAGTACAACTTTAACACGTGTCTCTATCTGATTCGTAGATCCGTGCATGTTTGTACTCCTCATTTCAGTCGTTGATGACTGTCATGTAGACATTTATTAACCCAACCCATATTATATGAAGAGGGAATATTAAAGAAAGTGGTACTAACAAAATAGTATTTTTGAACCTACTTTGTCTGACATGTCAAACATGTTCCCATACCAGGACAAGAGTTGGTGAGTCAAACTTGTTGGATAAGTTTGCACTCCGAAATCGGATTGTCAGAAGTAGTATTTCTCAGACTACTTTATTAATCTATTTTATATTGATTTTCTTTTGCCTAGATGACAATCCAATCTGCTTTGGTAACAATCTTGACCTTTTTTCAACTAATCTTCCAGTTTATTAAAAGTTATTTTGTTGTTGAATCAACCGCAGATAGTTGCATGACTTGTACATAAGAAAAACGTTATCTATTTTTCATCCTCTATTATTCTCATTCTCATTTTTACCACTTGTTAGTCCAAATGTAATTCCAATAAAGTATTTGTTTTATTTTATCACTTTTTTATTTGAATGTTATTCGCATCTTCAATGATGAAATTTGGAATTTTGACCAAAACAATCTTTAACTCTTGATTATGTTATATTTTGGCTAAAGGTGTTCAAATCATTTTTAATAAATTTTATGATAATGATATATCTGCTTTTTATAAAACTACATTAATAGAAACTTAGGAATGCATGAAATATAACATAGTTTGATATGTTTCTTATTTTGGAAACAATCTTTAAAACATCTCAATTGAAGACTGCAATAAAACATATTAGACGTTTAAGGAATTCGATAACCAATATAGCTCTGTTGATAAGATTTAAAAAAAAAACTTATCTTACATGGAAATCTAACATAATGGTATGGTTTCTATTTTGAAGAACTATCTTTCAAATACTTAATTTTAAAGTTTAACACAAGACCTCTAAAATATTTAAGTACTCATCTACCTGATTATTAGTTATATTTTTTAATCTATTTGTCCCTAACTATTTTATGATACTCCTCGATGATGGGTTTGAAATCAATTTGTGTCATTATCGTAGAGTCTCTCTCTTTCTTAGTTTTAGTATCATTTCTCATTTCAAATTTAAAAAGATATGTCAAGGTATATATGGCATTTTCAAGTGTTTAAAAATGGTAGAAATGATATCACGGGTTTAACTATGAAACCCATAGTGGGGTCACATATACATACTCAACTTACATTCGTAATTAGAATACTTTTAGTGGTGCTCAGATATTAGAAAATACAACGAACATCAACCAAAAAACCAAAAGAGGTCCCTCAAATCAATAAAAACAACTTTAAAATTCCTCGAAAAGTTGGAATTCGGTTAAAATCACATACACGACTTTGCAGGACTTTGATCCATCTTAAGGGAGCGTTTGGTTCGTAGAATGAAATTTGGTGAAAATTAGAATCCATCTAAGGAATTGGAATGTAATTTGACCACGCGTTTGGTTGGTAGAAACTGGAATGGAATCTCTCAAAAGAAGGAATTTTCATCTTTATTTGAGAGGAGGGTGGGGGGGTGGTGTTTGTGACCACGACAATAGTGGCATGAGGGGCAGTTGTGACGACGACATTAGTGACATGGTGATATTGGTGGTGGAAGGTGTAGGTGGGGGATGTCAGTTGCAATGGAAACAATGGTGTTATTCGTGGTGGGTGGTGGAAGGGGGTGGATCCCCGCCTCACTCAAACTACCCACCCTGCCACCTGGCCCCGGTCCCCTACCACACACTGCACCATCCTGCACCCAACTACCCACACGGTCGGATGGTCGACGGGGAAGCGGTGACGGCGACAATAGTGGCATGGTGGTCGTTGGGGTTGGGTGGTAGTTGTGACGATGACAATAGTGGCTTGCTGGTTGCTGGGGTGGGGTAGTTGTGTTAATGACATGGTGATGGGTGCGGCTAGGGATGGTAGATGTGACAACAACATTAGTGTAATGTTGGTCAATAGGGTGTGGTTGGGCGGGAGGTGGATGGCGAGATGGTAGCTGTGATGATGACATTAGTGGCATGGTGATCGAGTGGGGGTGGGGTGTGGGTGACGGTTGTGAAGACGACAATAGTGGTGTAGTGGTGTGGGGTTAGGACTGCTACGTGGCAGTGACAGTAGTATCATGGTTGTGGTTGGGGCAGACGGTAGGTGGTGTTGGTTAAATTAGACGCAAAGGGATGAAATTAATTCTTTTCGTTTATGCCAATGAATGAGTAATTCTTTAATTTGTGGAATTTAAAGGATTCCTACAGTTTTAATATGTGAACCAAACAAAGGAATTGGAATTTGGTCAAAGGAATTGAGCATTCCAATTCCCTTGAAATCCTTTAAATTCCGACGAACCAAACAACCCCTAAAGATGCACTCTTTCGACAAAAATCATGAATCCACCGTTGAATGATAAATAAAGATTTGTACGAGAAAAACCAAAATGGTTGATATGCTTTAAGAACAAAAGGAACCGAAGAACTCGAATCCCAACTATTTGACAGCAGGAAATGAAACAAATGTTTTTCTCAAGTATGTTGATTGAAATTGGTTGATAAAAATATAGTTTTGTTCACATTGTCTCTAAAGATCAAAACAACTCTGGCTTGGTTTTTATCTTTAGGATCGGTCAAAAAACGATGTTTACCATTTGATGATTGAATCGGACTTTTCAGGACCGGTTTTTGTGCATTGTTAATTAAAATTGCATAACATACATAAGGTATTTTATCTTCATCATTGGCTTCCAAAATACAATAAAACTGAATGAAAATGAGTCATAAGAAATGGGATCTCTTGTATTGTCTCTCTTCAATCTTCATGTTGGTTTCTAAGGTTTGTAAGAAAATTCTTAACAAAAAAAAATAGATAATGAATGTGTTTTTTTATTCCTAGGTATGCCACACCCACTAAGTTTATATGACCTTTGGTCTATTCTTATCGGAAATTAGTCTATGAGCAGTTTATATAAAATTTTACATTTTTTATGTTAGTTATCATTACATGATCTATTTTAAGACAAATTACGTAAAAAGTAAAACTAATTTTGATATGGTCCAACCATTTCTTGCTAATAGGCCCAAACGTTCAACCCACATACCCACCAAGTTGAAGGACTACCAAATGTAGTATGGGCCACATTCCAGTAGATACCATATGAGGTGTTAGACTCATATTTTTACTATTGCAATCTGAGCCATAGATGGTTGTTTTTTGCTTTTATCGTATGGCTGAAATATAATTAGAATTTGCTATTTTAATTCAAAGAAAGGAATAGCAAGGGTAAGCTATTTTGACAAATCTCATCTTCTCCCTTCATTCTTCCTGTTGTTCTCTCTTCTTTCTACAGGAACCCTATCATTGGTGCTTTCATTGACCTTGGAAGTGCATGATAACTCGTGCAAAATCCATGGAGGAACTCAAAGCTGCAACAGAGGCCAATAGTTTGGTTATTTCAGAAATTAACACCAAACTCACAGATCTCCTCTCCCGCCTTCCAACTCCGACTCAAAACCCTGAAAATCGCACGTATTCAGTCCGTCCTCCACGCTGTGAGTTCTCCTTCTTCGATGGCTCTAACCCTTTGGATTGGATTTTCCAAGCTGAACGTTTTTTTCTCCTACCACTCCACACCTGATGAACAACGCATTGATATTGCTAGTTTCTACATGACGGGTCAATCCCTCACATGGTTTCAATGGATGCATCAAAATAAGCAATTATCTTTTTGGTCTACTCTAGCAAAGGCTCTCCAACGACGCTTTGGGTCTTCTTCCTTTGCTGACCTTCAAGGTACTTTGTTTAAATTATCACAGACTGATACTGTAGTCTCCTACCAAACAGCTTTTGAGACCTACAGCAATCGAGCAACTGATCTCTCCCCATCTGCCCTTCTGAGTTGTTTTATATCTAGACTCAAACCCCATATTCGAGGCGAGGTAATTTTACATAAACCTTCTGATTTGTCTGCTGCAATCGATTTAGCAAAGTCTGTTGAAGAAAAATTTGCAGCAAATCGAACCCCCTTTACTCGAAATTTACAGACCAGATTCTCCTCACCAATGGCTCCACCGATAATTACACACCCACCATCACCTAGCTCCCATACTCCCTTATTATTGTTACCACCCCTTCCACCGCCACCTAACCAACCTCTCTTTCCCCCACCGATTAAGAAATTAACAGAGAGTGAGCAACAAATTCGTCGAGCTCAGGGACTCTATTTTAATTGTGATGAGCGCTTTCGACCGAGACATAAATGTAAGAATCGCTTTCTGTTGCAATTGCTTGATGGGGATGAGGACTCAGACGCACTCGATCCGCCATTAGAATCCCTATCACCACAAGGATATATAGATCAGGTTCCCGAAATTTCTCTCCATGCTCTGACCGGATCAACCCATCCCCGAATCTTCAGATTTTATGGGTCTATTCATGGCTCACCTGTGTCAATTTTAGTAGATAACGGCAGTACCCACAAATACCTTCATCCTCGAATTGTCCAATTCCTCAACCTACCTATGGATAATTCCCATAGATTTTTTGTGGCGGTTGGCAGTGGCGAAAAATTACACACCACCGGCTGTTGCTCGAAAGTCCAAATGCTCGTACAAGGTCATCAACTCATTATCGATTTTCATGTATTGAACTTTTCTGGGACCGATGTCGTCTTATGTGTGCAATGGTTAGCTACTTTGGGTCCAATAACGACGGATCACGCCAAATTGACAATGGAATTTGTCTTTCACGGTCAACCCGTTAAATTACATGGACTTACCCATACAACCCCACCTTCTCCCATTACTCTCAACCAACTTCGTCGGATCCACAAAACATGCCTCTTACTTCCACATACATCTCTTAAACCCCGTACCCACTTTGATTCACATTGATCAACCATCTCCCTCCACAATTCCACCTCAAAAGTGTCATCCGCATCCAGCAATTACATCCCTCTTGGATCGGTTTGGTCAAGTTTTTAATAATCCACATACCCTGCCTCCACACTGAGCTTTCGACCACCACATCAACCTTCAACCAAATTCTCACCACGTGAATGTTCGACCGTACCGATACCCCTACTTTCAAAAATCTGAATTAGAGCGCCAAGTACATGTTATGCTCAAAGATGGTTTGATCCGCCCATCTACAAGCCCATTTTCATCGCCTGTCTTACTGGTAAAAAAGAAAGATGGCACGTGGCGGTTTTGTGTTGATTATCGTGCCTTAAACTCAATTACGGTAAAGGATCGTTTTCCCATTCCTACCGTCGATGAGTTATTAGATGAACTTCATGGCGCCAAGTATTTTTCTAAGATGGACCTTCGGAATGGCTACTTTCAGATCCGTGTCCACCCTCCCGACATTTGCAAGACAGCATTTCGCACTCATGAGGGTCATTACGAATTTCTCGTGATGCCTTTTCGCCTATCGAATGCCCCGAGCACCTTTCAAGCGACTATGAACAAACCGTTTCAACATCAACTTCGTAAGTATGTACTTGTCTTTTTTGACGACATCTTAATCTACAGTACTACTTGGGAACTCCATCTACAACAATTGGCCACATTATTACAACTATTGAGTGATCATGAGTTCTTTGCGAAATTATCTAAATGCGTATTTGGCCAGACCCAAATTGATTATTTGGGCCACATTATTTCTGCTAAGGGAGTTGAAATGGACCCTAGCAAAGTCTCTGTTATGCTTGCTTGGCCTCAACCTAAATCAATTACTGAACTTCAGGGATTCTTGGGACTCACCAGTTACTACCGGCGTTTTATAAAGGGGTATGCCTCTATTGCCGGTCCCTTGACAGATTTGTTGCGTAAGGACTCGTGCACATGGAATGAGGCTGCCCAATTAGCATTTGTCACCCTAAAGCGAGCAATGACAAAAGCACTCGTTTTGTCTCTTCCGGACTTTTCCAAACCATTCACCATTGAGACAGATGCCTCAAATGTCGTCGTTGGAGCTGTTCTTTCACAAATCAGCCACCCACTTGCCTTCTTTAGTAAACGACTATTGCCTCGTATGCAACATGCCTCTTCCTATTCACGGGAAATGTTTGCCATCACCGAGGCCGTAAAAAAATGGAGGCAATACCTATTGGGCAGACATTTCACCATCTTCACAGACCACCAAAGTCTGCGACAAATGGCTTCTCAGACCATCCAAACACCAGAACAACAAAAATGGCTCACGAAACTCCTCGAGTTTGAATTCACCATTATGTATAAGCCTGGCATCACCAACACAGCAACATATGCCTTGTCTCGATGGTCTCCTGCAGCCACAGGCTCCCTATTCGCTCTCTCTCTCTACCCTTTGTGGGTTTATTAGATCGCATCCGCGTAGCCTTGACTACCGATCCGTCCTCACAGGAATTGATAGCTCAGATTAACCATCAATCGGAGGTCACTAATGCATTTAACTATCATGCAGGCCTCGTATTTTTCAGAGATCGCATCTATGTTCCCGATGTCGATTGATTACGCAAGCAACTCATCTCAGCTCATCATGATTCTCTTATTGGTGGTCACTCAGGCATTCGTGCCACCATTTTACGGTTGTCTGCAACTTTCTATTGGCCAAAACTTCGACAAGATGTCCGCTCTTATGTTTCAAATTGCTCTGTTTGTTTGCAAATCAAACCAGACAACTCAGCCCCTGCTGGTCTTTTACAACCTCTCCCTATTCGGGTCACACTTGGGATTCCATTTCTATGGATTTTATTACGGGCCTACCACCTTGTCAAGGCAACACTTGCATTTGGGTCATCGTGGATAGACTTTCAAAATATGCCCATTTTTGCCCGTTGCCGGAAAATTTTACAGCAGCCAAATTAGCAGAGCGTTTTATCACCGAATACGTTCGACTTCATGGCTTTCCAACTTCAATTGTCTCTGATCGAGACAAGCTCTTCACGAGCAATTTCTGGAAAGAACTTTTTAGACTCCAAGGCACGACTCTCGATATGAGTAGCGCTTATCACCCTCAAATGGATGGCCAATCCGAGGTGGTCAACCGCTGCCTGGAAACATACTTACGTGTTGTTGCTAGTGATCATCCCACAAAGTGGACTCGTTGTTTACCATGGGCTGAATTTTGGTATAACACGAACATTCATAGCTCTACTGGTTACTCCCTTTTCCATATCGTATATGGTCATCCTCCACCCCTGATTACTGATTTCATTCCAGGGTCGACCCAAGTGGCCGACCTTGATACTTGGCTTATTGATCGCAATGCTCTCTTGCACACAGTTAAATCCAATCTACAGCGAGCCCAACTCTGTATGAAGAACCAGGTTGATAAACGTCGAAGAGACAAAGAGTTTTCTGTTGGGTCTTGGGTCTTTGTAAAACTGCAGCCCTATAGACAACACACTATAGCGTCCCGTCCATACCCAAAGCTTGCTAAAAGGTACTTCGGGCCCTTCGTGATCAGTGCTCGAATTGGCAACGTGGCTTACCGTCTGCAGTTACCACATTCTGCAAAGATTCACGACGTCTTTCATGTCTCAGTTTTAAAGTTGTGTTCTAACCCAGAGGATATTTTGCCATCTTCATTACCACGCTACTTTGCTGAGGGACACCCTGCATTTTTACCTCAGGAAATCCTCCAGACATGCTGAATCAAGATCAATCATCACGGGGAAGTTCAGTTACTAGTCCATTAGCAAAATACCACCCCCTGACAATGCCACTTGGGAAGAACTCAATCAGTTTCAACTAAGCTTTCCTGATTTTCACCTTGGGGACAAGGTCGCTCTTCAAGGGGACGACCATGATACGGTCCAACCATTTCTTGCTAATAGGCCCAAACGTTCAACCCACATACCCACCAAGTTGAAGGACTACCAAATGTAGTATGGGCCACATTCTAGTAGAAACCCTATGAGGTGTTAGACTCATATTTTTACTATTGCAATCTGAGCCATAGATGGTTGTTTTTTTGCTTTTATCGTATGGCTGAAATATAATTAGAATTTGCTATTTTAATTCAAAGAAAGGAATAGCAAGGGTAAGCTATTTTGACAAATCTCATTTTCTCCCTTCATTCTTCCTGTTGTTCTCTCTTCTTTCTACAGGAACCCTATCAGATTTTTCTTCCAATCGAATCTCTTGAAAATGTTTGAATCATGTTTTTCAATGATGATGTTTTGAATTATGACCTTCTATAATAAAAACGAAACTATTTGTTTTTAATTATACGTTTTTGTCTTCTTTTCACCTTTTGATTTTAGTTTTACTACATAATTTTTCTAAAATGACTTGACAGAATTATATTTTAATATAAAAATATATCTCGTAAAAGACAATGTTATTGACATCATTATACACATAGTTTTTTGTACTTTTATAACTTTGAAAATATGAAAAATTAAATTCAATACATAGGATGCTAATAGCAGGCATAAGACTATGTGAGAATAAGAGTTAAAGTGCTAAGTGTAAAAAGAGATCTGAGCTCTTGATCACGTTTAATTTCATACTTACCCATTTACAAGTGAGTTGATTCGAGATGCACCTAATCTTGGTGTATCTCATTCTAATATGCATTCAAGGGTGGAGATATTTTCTTACGCTTCTCATCGTAACTATTCTTCTCAACAGAACTCAACCCGCTAATAGCATTGCCCTTTTAATATCAGCATATAGAGTGTTATTAGACCATCTCCAAACCACCACTAAAATCACAAAAAAAAAACATAAAAATAGAGGTGTTTTCCTATCCAACCTAACACTATAACACAAAAAAAATAGAGCGGTAAATTGTTGGCATCTATATTTGGAAGCCAATAAATAAGACCTGTAAAAATTATATTAATATTTTATTTAACTTTTATAGTTATATATATATATGTGTGTGTGTATTAATAGTTTACTAATTTGAATAATTAATTTATGTAGTTTTTTTTACTGGTTTTCTGCTGTTTTTTACTGGTTTTCTGCTGTTTTGTTGTAAAAAATCAGGTTAAACAACTACTATTTTATTATTTTTTACTGGTTTTCTGTAGTTTTTTCCTGGTTTTTCTTGGTTTTCTACAGTTTTAAGTGATAATTATATATTAATTATAAAAATCAATTATATATCATAATTATTATGATTTAATAAAATAATATTATTTTATTATCAAAAGTGTTTTTAGTATTATTTTTTTAGGGTGTAATTGAAAATGTGTTTTTTTAGTGCTTAAAAAACTCAAATTTTTTAGTAGTGTTTGGATTGGAGATGTAATTAGATCTTAGATCTCAACAATTAAAATCATATAATATTTAGATATAAAACATATTATATTTTTATAATATATAAAAAAAAACTCAGAGAGTACAAGCTACATAGCATTCGTCTACAGTAAAAAGTAGTCACGTTTTACATAGTAAATTAAAAAGCAACCCTGCAAACGTACAAATTCAAAACAAGAAGAACGACAAATCTGAAACCATCCATGGAAGGAAAAGGAAATCACGTGATTTCAACTTCTTCAAGAGCACCGTTCCGACGAGATTCCGATCCTTGAATTCGGCAAGTCGAACAGAATCCGGTGATTCTGTTGCTGCATATTAGCGATCACGTTCAACGACGGCGATGCCGACATCGCCAGACAGGTTATCCCGCCGGTGGAGCTGTAGATCAGAAAGTTCTCCTGCTTCATCGCCATCTCCGCTCCTTCAAACAAAAACGACATCGTCGGAACCTGTTTCCCGATCTGAACTTTGTAGCATGTGTCAAACCCTCCGAGTGACGTCACCACCGTCTTCCGTCCCATTCTCCGCCTGAATTCGTTTCTCACCGCCTCGTACGCCGGCGTAACCAGCCTCGTGAATACAGTTCCTGTTAAAACCCCCAATCGTAAGTCTTCAATTTTGTAACTACTGATTTCAATTAATTTGATTAAAAAAAGTAATTCGAAAACCTAAATTGAGTTACCGGAATCAACGATTGTGCCTGCGCCGTTGTTAGGGTTTAGTGCAAAAGCAGTCGGCGGGATGTTGACGAGCTTAGGTCCGACTTTAATTCCGATGAGTTTCACATAGTAAAGAGAAGGTCTTCTAGGGTTTGTTAACAATGGTGTGAACTTGATGTTTTTCGGTTGGCCATCTGGACCTAATCTTAGGGTTCCGGCGAACTTTGGGGACTTGAAGCTAGGAAGACAATAGGAAAATGTGGATTTGTAAAGGCTTTTGGATTGCGAAAGCAATGAAAGCGATCCACGGCCGAGACCTAAAACTCCCTGTGGAGGTAGAGAAGCTCCGGTGGCTTTTTGAATGCAGCCGAACGGGTAGCCGACGATGGAGTCGGTGGCTAGGGTTAGGTTATCTTGTGCTAAGTTAGCAGCAATGGAGGAACTTCCGTACGTCATGTTCATTGAGCATGTTGACGTTCCTAGACAGTTCGAGTCCAACACCTGAATTGTAAGAGTATAAAATTAGGTTTATAAGACACCAAAATTCGTTTAAATTGTCTTAATAAACTGACTTGAATAGTTTTAATAAATTTATATGATGTTTTTGGGCGTCTTAACAACGTTTTTATTAGAATCCTTTAAAATAAAAAATGTCATATTAACTATATTATAAAACGGCATGAGATCAGATGAGAAATGTGAAAATCGTAAGAAGAGATCTTGATCCTAATCACTTTTAATCTTAAACTCATTCATTAATTGTGCTTAATAAAGTGAGTGATCCGGTGGATTTTGGTGCATCTCATCTTGATGTATCTCATCCAACAGTTATTACCTTTTCAACATAATTTCACTTCTAACGGGAATCCAAGACTTATAAAACACTTTTTAAGTAATTATTCCTTAAAAGGATGTGTTTACAAAACATTTTAAAAAAAAAGCTTTTTAAAATACGTGATATAATTTATAGTTAATATGATATTTTAGTTTAAATATATTTGCAAAGAACTTGTTAAAATTCATTCAAAAATGTCGTACAAGATATCATGTTTTAGAATCGAAAAATGCTAGCGAACCCATGTGATGGTTCAGTCCTATTTTGGCAACAATAGACAGATGAAAACACATGAATATCGAACCCAGCGGTGGAATTTGGATCCAACCAAAAACAAGAGTCACGGGTTGCTCAGATCTCCGTCTGACAAACAAACCCCCATCTAAATGCTAGATTTTAAACACAATAAATACATAATAAAGGTACAACCTTTAATGCATCATGTACAACTTTACAAAAAGTAACCGTACTGAATTTCCTAAACTGTATTAGAGCATCTCCAGACTCCAATAGCTTTCTTAAAATGGAAAAATCGAAGAAAATGAAGATTTTGAGCAAGTATTTTGCTTTAAATAGTTCTCCATAATCATCTCCAAAATGGAGAAAGTGGTTTTTTTTTGGAGCTCTTGGTAATACAGTATATATAATAATTGGGACCTGTCTGTTTTAATGAGAACGTGACATCACTTTTTTAGACTTAAAATTTCAGTACTGTAATTGGGGAAGAAAACAAATGTACGCGTTTTAAAACAAAAGTACTGTAAACTGATACGGTTGGTCCGGGATGTTAATATCTTTACAGTGTTTTTACCGTGAAGTTTTGATTTCTTTTTACTTTTAAACAGTGTTTTACTATAAAGTTTCAACCGTAAAAATATGGTCCCATGATACAAGCCGGTCACAAGTAAACTCAACCCTTAAATACGTACCTGTTTGCATTGAGTAGCACCGCAGGTAAAAGTGGCAAAAGTGGTAGATTTAGCGAAAGAAAAACCAGAGGAAGAACAGCCAACGCAGCCGGTGCATGGAACCAAAGCCATATCGGTGCTGGTATCCAAGGCCATAAGTAACGTCTGAGCCGGCGTACCGATCTTAGCTTTAACGATGTAAGTAGGGCTTTGTACGAGCTGTCTGCCGGAGGCTATGGGGACGAAGGATCGGCCGGCGACTAGGCTGGAAAGGTAGGCAAGGCGGGTCTGATCGTCGGCCTGCATTTGGAGGACGGACTCAGCCCATGAGAGTGTGGTTTTAGGGCGGAAAGGAGAGCAAGGGCTGGAGACATGGTAGACTTTGAGGGTGGAGTCTTGGTCGTCGGAGTTGCAGGTAGGGTTCAGGGAATGGGCGGAGATGATGAAGAAGAAGAAGAAGACAAAGAGTAGTGGTGGAGACTCCATTGATGACAGTGGAGTGTGGGAGGACTGAGTATTTTTGGAAAGTAAGGGTGGTGAAGTATATATATATAGAATAAAGTTTTTGGTCATCAGGATCTGTATTTTTTTTTTAGAAATAAATGTTTAAGTGAAACTGTATGTTTACCCCAAAAATAATAAAATTGGATAAAAATTGGGGAAATTTACTTAAATGACCGTTGTGTAATATATTTTTCAATTTTTAATCACTTTTTTGTTTTTTTCCCCTTAAAATGGTAATATTTTACTCAATTTTGTCCCAATTTAAATGTATATATTTTTATTGATATATGTTCCAAAATAAATATCCATTTTTAAAAGTAAATAACTAAATTCTTAAATTTATGGAAATTTAATTATTTTGACCATTTTTTGAAATTGGTTTACCAAAATAACCAAAATCTTTTTGATTTTACCAAAATGACCAGAAATCCTTCGAAATACATATCGATTTTGAGGTCAAATCGAGTGGGTCGGTCAAAGGGCCAAAACGACGTCGTTTTGGGCCCTTTTTTTGCCTGGAAACCCTATTTTTGTAAGAGAATATAACAGGTTACCTACTTTGTTTTTTTCACTGATAAATTCCACAATAGCTGATAAATATCCTGATAAATTCCCCATAGTTGCATGATAAATTCCCCTTACACTAGTAGTTTTAAAGATCAAGAGCAAGATTTCAAATTCATTTTTAATTTTTTGGCACATTGTTGTACATTACGTTCGAAAAAATACGGTTCAACACATTAAATTTTGCAATTTTCAGAAATGGCCAACGTTCGTCAAGTAAGTTTTTCTGTTCTACGATTTATTGCTTAAAACTACTAATATATATTGAAAAAATATGTTTTAAAATATTATTCTTAAAACGTTTGTCAAATATTTACTGCTTAAAACTACTAATATATATTTAAAATATTTGCTTAAAACGTTCGTCAAATATTTTTCTGTTGTACGATTTATTAAAAATATTTGTTTAAAAATATTCTATAAAAAAAATTCCAACTTTTACCGTATTTTTAAAAGTTATAAAAATAAAAAACTAAATGGTAAAATTTGTAAAAAAATTATATAACGAGACTTTGTAAAGAAACTTAATCAAAACGTTAACCGTAACTGACTTAACAGAAGTAACGGAAAAAAGCACTAAAATTGTAATAAACCTTAACAGAAGTATATATAAAGTGTGTATATGTGTTATAATATAGGAGGATTTTACGTACTCGTCGTTGGCGTTCAAAAGTCGTCTTACGATGATAAAAGATATTAGGACGGTTTTGAGCTTCGATGATGGCAAACAATTTGCGTTCAGGCGTACACCTTTCGGTCCATGGTTGGACCTTGCCATGATTGGCCACGATCCGTTGTTAGTCAACATGTTTCTGCAGATGGAGGTTTCTGCTACAAACCCAGAACCCGACGAGCTATATTTTGACGTGTTTGGGCACTCATTATGTTTCGGGCGGCGGGAGTGCTGCCTTATTACAGGACTCCGTTTCGGACCCACATCCTCCCTTCCTTCCATTCCAACACAAAGTTTTGTTAGTAGGGTATTTATCGATGAGGACCCAAAAACCTTAAAGACTTCAACTTTTTATGACCGGATGATGATGAATTACATGAGTGACCTACCACAAGACGATGTTATTCGTGTGTGCTTAGTGGTGATGGTGGAACTTGTATTCATGGGGCGTGAGCTAAGACAGTTTGTTAGCCAGACAGTTCTTAGGGCCGTCGAGGACTTACAAGTATTTTGCAATTATCCGTGGGGTGAACATATATGGGGCCATACATTCAAACAAATGCATAAGGCTTACAGCAGATGAGTGAAAAAAAATGATCCGTCAGCATGGACGATGTCTGGGTTTACATACACTTTCAAGGTTAGACAAGTAGTATAAATGATTTTTTAATAACAATTGGTTTCCTAATTTGAACGGTCCGTAAATGTTTTTGGTGTATAACTTTAGATTTGGATCTTGGAGATGTTTCCTGTCGCCCTCCACCATTTCCATAAGCAAAATGACAGGTATCCTAGAGGACTTTCCTGGAGTCGGACTACTACTACTAAGACGTTGGGTAGGTCGATTTGCCTTCAGTTCTTCAAGTGAGTTGGTGGGGTAAGTTATTTGACTATCTTTCGAATTTGATAGGAAAACAATAATCACTCAGTGTATTGATTTTGTTAACATATTTAGCAGATGTCGGGCCCATCATCGCTACTTACCAGTACGTCTGCGGAGGAGCAGATGGAGTGGTATATAGAAAGTTGTCCCAATTTCAGTCCTAAGTCTCGCGACCAATATCAAGACAAGTGGGACGAGTTGGCGGAACTCCGGACCAAGACCGATTCCAACACCCGACGCCTTAAGGATTGTGCTGTCTTTCGGCGCACATCAGGTCACTGTTGAACAAACAATTTACCGTCCTCTATATTTACACCATGTATTGATACTACCCTACATGGTTTTGCTAGATGTCTGACGTCCCTGCACCGACGACTTACTTCAATCAGTTTGAGGTGGAAAATACTTACTTCGATCAGTTTGCGATACCAAGGCGGTCGTACGAGATGCCGATGCCGACCTCGTCGTACGAGATGCCGACCTCGTCGTACGAGATGGCTAGGTCGTCTTGCGTCATACGACCTACGTACATGCAAGATGTAAGTTCCTTTTTGTTGTTGTTTAAATGCTAGCGTGAAGAATAGCAACTAAAATTTTACCTTTCGCGGTCTAACAGTTTGGGTCGTCTGTAAGTTGTCTTTGTGTTATAATAATGGTATCTAGGAAATATGTAACTTATTTTGTTCCACTGACAATATCCAGGGCAACACGGCTTATACTGATTACTACAGTTTAGGACAGGTCATCCACCATGAGTTCGGTACCCAAGCTTGGGCGTTCAACGACGTATTTGGCACTACGATTACCCCTCAGTCCCATTATAGTTCCCCGGTTTCGAGTCCATGCGGTGTTATAATTAGCGAAGAACATTTTCGTACACCGGAAAGTGAGTCGGAGGCACCAATGGATGAATCGGAAGACCAACCACCAGAGGTCCCCGCACCGCGCCCAGGATTCCGGGAGCAGTGGGCTTCAAAGGTAACAATGAATCCTTGGAGTAAGCAACGACCAAGCACAGCGGTCGCTGGAAAAAAAAAGTCACAAACAAAGCGAAACAGTAAGACCTTGGCTTCTTCAACCAATAGAGAAGTCGTCACCGGCCTAATGGTATTTGCTAAAGTTAAAAATGATGACATTCTTGAACTTTGTCTGCCGTTCTTCCCTCATATTCCCGTTGAGAAGGAATTTTGGAGAGTACTGTTGGGTCTGGATCTGGACGGAACAGGCAATCTACAGGAACAAGTTAGGATTTAAATTTTTTTTCACTAAAGTGCCTTTTCTAGTTAGATAGAGTAGATTAGTAACCAACAATGTTCGTGTTGTTTATAGCACATTGACAACTGGGCGAAGAAGGTTGTTGCCACCCGAAGTAATACAGCGAGGTGGACGGTCATGATTACTCAATTCTTCGGTTTTATGCTCCGGAATAAGGGTGGGGAAGATTCAGTAGTTGGAATGTGCGATGGAACAGAGCCATACGAACGTCCATGGCATGCAACGGACATGGTACGTTAATTGTTTTTAAAGATTTTATTTAACCTATTTCTTACTAACAATATGTGGGTGATTATTATATTCCAGGTATACATTCCTATTTGCGTAGGAGAGAGCCGTCATTGGGTGCTCGGGGTGTTGGATCTTCCTACCATGGAGATGGTTGTATATGACAGCCTCCGCAACTCCTCCTTGCTACAACGGAACCTGGTGGAACTTATGAAGATATTTGCTGAGCGGCTGAAAAAGTTAGCAAATCCTTCAGTTGGAAACACGATGATCGCACATCACAACAGTTTGGACGCTATGGAGATTGCGGTGTATGGGTTTGTAAAAACATGGAGTCGTTGGTGGCCGGGGAAATCATTCCAACCTATGCTCAAGATGAGGCAGCGGAAGCGGCAATGTTGTTTCGCTTAAAGATGGCGGAGGTATTTTATGCGCATGCACAAATTTGACCTTAGTATTTTTTGCGCGTGCACAAATTGTATTGATAAATTAACATATTATAAATTTACCCACAGTATTAAGTTTTCGCTCTTTGGCTATTCCGCATCAGTGTAGTATTTTTTTAATGGAATATGAAAAATTTAAGCTGTAAGCCATTTATCTACAATGATTTATATATAATGATTTATATATAATACGTTAAATTAGTAAATAAAATTAA
This sequence comes from Silybum marianum, assembly GCA_036898165.1. NCBI lineage: Eukaryota > Viridiplantae > Streptophyta > Magnoliopsida > Asterales > Asteraceae > Silybum > Silybum marianum. Next base: position 21,233,266 of record CM072538.1, read on the forward strand.
TGTTTATATAAGTAAATATAAAGCCATGTGAGCCATTTATCGACAAAAAAATGAATGTTTATATAATTATATATAATATGTTTTGCCATAATTCTTGACATAGTGTAGGAGCCTAACATATTTGATTAACGGGAAAAAAATGCAATATTAGTCTCATTTCGAAGTGAGTTTCGAGACTATTTTAATGATGTAATTTGTTAAAATATAAACATCATTTGTAGACGTATTTTAATTGATATACGTTTATGTATATTAATGTGATAAGGGTGTGAAACGGAAAATTAAAAAGCAAAGTACCTAAAGTAATTTATTAACTAACTATAGGGGTAAAAACCATAAAATATAAATTTAAAACGTTTTTCTCGTATGATTCTTCAAAAAACAAGTGGACGAATATATCTATATATTGATATGTGTTGAAGGTTCAATCTACCATAAACGTCTATCTCTCTATCTCTCTATCTCTCAATTATAAACAGATTTATTTGTTAGAATAATCTGAAAAAATGAGTTCCAGTGACGCTAAAGTTAAGTTTTTTTTTACCTTTGGTGGTGAATGGGTGCAAGTTAATAACGGGTGGGATTATGTTAATTTTTCAAAGCATGGTGTTAAGTTCCCAGCAAACGTCACACATCGCAAGTTCTTGGCGTATGCAAAAAAACACGCTGGAATCGACTGTTCCATTGTTGGTGACACCAAGTTGGTATTCCTGAACGATGGTACAATGACTCCAATATGTGACGATGAAGATGTTTATGCTTTCTTGGACCTTGTCGGGCGGTCATATACACCGCCGTCTGTTGTAGTGTATGTCGATTCTTCGATGTATGACGAAGGTCTTGATGAAGGAGCTGACGCGGATGATCAACCCATCCCTGAAACTCAAATGCAGCCCTTGTCCGAAAATATGCCGGAGACGCAAGAAGATCAAGAAGAAGAAGTGGATGACGTTGATGAACCACAGATTGCTGGGTTTGCTGCCGACGAAGCATATGTTTTTAATTCAGTTGGTCTATCTACTGACGATGATGTACCAGAGACGGATGAAGCTATGAACGATGAAGAAACAGGTATTGGTTACCCTAATAATACATCATATGGTGGCATAAATGATTATCATGATATGCCCTCTCCGATTCCAACAACAGAGAGCTATATAGAAATTGTCCAACCGGTACCTTACAAAGAACATCGAATTAACAACGACAACATAGAAGCCGACAAGATTGTACGAGAGTTCGCGATGCTTCAAGCGCTGGTAAACGAGAAACATAGTTGGATCGAGCAATGTAACGCACTCTATCCTTAATGGTGTAACCGAGTATAAGTTTCGTATTTCGGAGTTTCATGTTAAACTTTCCATTATAATAAAAGGGTATGATTTATTATAACATAAAATATTTCAGTGTTTAAGATATTTTTTTAAGATGTTTGCACTATCCTTAATATATCAATTTATTGTTTAGCAAACAATAACGTTAACTGGTGTATATTTTTCACAATTTAATGCTCAGATAATTACATAATTTGCACATTTGTGTAACTTTTCTCATAAGACGTAAAAACATTAATTATGATGAAAAATTAAATCCTGTGTAAATTTCATATAAATTTTTATAAATCATAACACACTGTTTTTAATTTTTAACAAATATTCCCATATGCTACGGTTTTTAACAAACGAGACTAATCTAGCCCGGCAGACGTTATCACGAAAGTTGTATTAGAGAATTTCATGTGCCATAGTCAGATGGAAATTGATTTGGGTGACCGTACGACCGTGTGATTTTGTATCACCGGTCACACCGTCACCCAAATCAATTTTCATATGCCTGTGACACACGAAATTCTCTAATAGGACTTTCGTGATAACTCCCGCTATAATAGCTCTGCCGGGCTAGCTATCCCGAAATCCCGATTAGAAAACTTCATGTGTCATAGTCATATAAAAATTGATTTGGGTGACCGTGCGACCGTGTGATTTTGAATGACCGGTCACACCGTCACCCAAATCAATTTTCATATGCCTGTAACACACGAAATTTTCTAATAGGACTTTCGTGATAACTCCCGCTATAATAGCTCTGTCGGGCTAGCTATCCCGAAATCCTGATTAGAAAACTTCATATGTCATAGTCATATAAAAATTGATTTGGGTGACCGTGCGACCGTGTGATTTTGAATCACCGGTCACACCGTCACCCAAATCAATTTTCATATGCCTGTAACACACGAAATTTTCTAATCGTATTTTTGGAATATCTATCGCTATAATAGCTCTACCGGGCTAGCTATCCCGAAATCCCGATTAGCGATATGGGAATATTTTATTTTAAAAAAAATGTTATGTACTAAAGCCAAAAATAAAAAACAAGTTCTAAACATGATTACAAAAAGTAAAAAAATATAAAAAATGTCCTACGATAAACGCATATCCCACAATACAGCCGCCAAATTATGACGGGTTTCCAAAGGCGTTTGGGTCATTGTTAGGTGAGATGGGATCTTCTCATTTGCCAACAACCAAATCATTTGACACGCCAAAGGACCCGAATCGGCTTTCCAAGTTTTTTGGGGTACGTTGTCCACCCAGACAATTGAAATGGCCCCCGCACCTTCAGCTCGGCTGCTTTCCCCAATCCTTATTAAAAAATCAGTAAGACGGGGTAAAAAAGCACTCATCAACTACCTCACTGCCCTATCATAGGTATCGGTCGGGTCAGAGTCATATACTGTGACTTCCATTGCAGAAAAATTCAACTCCGCGACCAACCAATGTTCCTTCTTGACACATATTGGCATTATTACCTGGAATAAAAGGCGTTAGAAACCAATATATTTTAATACTATTAATTAATAAATAAATAAATGTTATCTTAGTTTGTATACCGAGCTGATCATACTCCATGCGGGCCATCCGTCATCTACCATACTACCGTCGACCCTTTTAATATCTTGGCGACGGATACTATTTTCGCATAGGCGCTGAAGGAAGTCGGCATTCATAATAGTCCACCTACATGGATCGCCGCGACCTGATTGCACCATTCTGCCCCACGCATCTACATGCTATTGTTAAAACAATAAATATTAGACATGAACTATCTATTATAACCACATTCAATTTTTTAAATACAAAACTAACCGAGGTTAAGAAAATCCCTTCCTCATGCATCCCAAGCAATGCAAGCCACCATTGCGGTGACAGATCCAAATCTGGTAACATCGACATCCTGGTTGTTTGTGGTAACCCTGTCGTCCTTAATGTTCTAAGGATGTCGATCTCATCAGTATTGGTCTGTACTGGTCGCTGTTTTTGGGCTCTACCTCTATCGCGCGCTGAACGAGTGGTAGCCGGTAGTCTTGTAAAAGGTGGACGGCCGTGTGGGCCAGGACGAACTACACGGTGCGGCCTGCCCTGTCTCTCCGGAGGAAGTGGAATTTGATTTGGAGTCTGATACATGTCGGTACCATGCTGCATGGATGGGCCAGGCATACCGTACGACATGGATGGGCCATGCATACCGCTCGAACTGGATGGGCCAGGCATACCGCGCGAACTGGATGGGCCACCCATATCATGAGTCATGGATGGGCCACCCATACCATACGACACGAATGGTGGAGGCATATACGAGCTAGACGGAGGAGTCGTCTAGTAGGTGGGCTGCGTAATGTAATCGATATATTGTCAATCTATAGATTTACATACAAAGAGCATAAATGTAATGCTTAAGTTACCGTATGAGAGTACTGTGGTGGCATAGAAACTGGTACACCGCTGGAGTAACCTGGCGTGTACTCCGAATCCGGCAAATCAAGGAAGCTGGGTTCCCGGTGTTGTGTATGTACTGGTTGCTGCGGTGGTTGTGGTGGCATCTACCGAAAATAAAATGGTTAACCAAATATTATATATATTGTTATACGTTTGTGAATTTAATATGATTACAAGGTACATATGATTATTAAAAGTGCTTGCCTGTCTCTGGAAATGATCATCATGTGCCGCCATATAACGATCCACATTCTCCATCCATTAGGGCGTAGATGAACAGTAGAAAGGTACGGCTGCAGCCCATCCAGGGATACTTGATGTAGCCGCTGAACGCGCTCAAGCTCCGACAACCTCTGATCATACAGGAAATCCGGCTGAGGATGCCGATCATCGGATGGATGAAATCCCTGGCTGGTAGCGTGATGCCCCTCACTATGGTGTGAATGGTGTGAATGGTGTGAATGGTGTGAATGGTGAGAATGGTGAGAATGGTGAGAATGGTGAGAGTCGTCGTCATCATTCACACCGCCTAAATTCTGGTGGTCCTCCCCACCCCTAAAAAAAACTAAAGCTATGTACATACCAATCTGATGCAGTCTCCAAAGGATCTGCCACCAACCTGGGAAGTGGTCGCCTAGGCTCCTATGATATTTTTAAAAAAATATGATACAATAACAAAAATGTGGACCCAATTATCAATTGTAAACCATATTTAAAAAACATACCGAGGACACATCAATAATCTCCCTGACATGATTGAGTTTTACCATTCTTGGCACCCGGGTCCAACGAACTGCCCTCGGGTACACATTATTGTTTTTATGGTAGCGTAAGGCGGAGCCTGGAAACATTTCTAAAATCCAGATCTGGCAATTAAATAGTCAACAATTAGTAAATGACAATAATTAAATAAGAAAACAATAGTAAAATGTTTAAATATTTAAATGACAAAAATTAAAATAACCTTTAACGCATATAAGAACCCATGAACCGTCAGTTTTTTGCTCCCCGCTGTCCGTTTTCCTGTATGTAGACAGTTATACATTTGTCCTATCGTATAACGCCAAATAAAACTCCCCCATGGATAACTGTTCCAAAACTCCAAGTTATCTATCGCCATGATCACCAGATCAGAAACTCTGACATTGTTCCGGTGGCCAAGAAAAAACATTTCAACAACCAGAATCAAACACACCCGCACTGCATCGACGTCATCCAAATCGTCATTCGCAGTACCAATGCGATTATACTTTTGCAGCACCAGATCAACCTTAGGTGTGCCATCACCAAACGACTCGCTAAAGAAACCATCACTATCGGCGGGATGGTCCGGAGCCCTTCCAAACGAAGCCCGTAACTAGACAGAAATCCTCACGACCAAAACGAAGCGTATGAGGGCCGACCTGGAAATACATCTCATCGGTCGTACCATGAGCGGGGAACGTCTGCCTCTCAAAAAAGGTGTAAAGTAACACAGGATCGGCAGAAGTATCAGAGAGATCCAACTATCTACCAAAACAGGTTTCCCTAAATATGGCCGCCCTATTATTTGATAATTTACTCTTAATCTCTATCATGAGGGATACATTTGCCCTCACATTCAACGAAGCTACACTCTCGTCGGCCTGCATAAATATTTTTCAAATTCAGTGTCAATTATAGTTCTTTTTAATTGACTACTAACGATAAAAATTATTTAAGTTTTGATTCTTTGTTTGAAACTTTCAATTTTTGTTTCCAATTTTTTCTTTGGGTTAAACAAATATAAACAACTCATTTTAAACTTTGATGATTTATTTAATTGAAATTAATGTTTAAAAACTTAATCATTCAAAATGCTAAAGTTTAATGTTTTTTTGATTCAAAAGATTAGTTTTAAGACTTAATCATTGAAAATATGATTGTTCGTTGTGTATTTTTTTCCCTAATAACAAACTCTTTCAAAAATTTGTTTATGTAGAATTTGTTAATTTAAAAAAATTAATGTTTAACAAGCTAATCATTCAAAAGGTTGCAATAATAATAATTAGTGTTATAATATATAAAGTTCAACTTAAATTTTCCGTTAACTATTTTACAAATTTGGTCCTTTTTTCGTTAGTTCTGTTAACTCAGTTATGGTTAAATTTCCCGTTAAATATTTTACATTTTTGATCCTTTTTCCGTTAGTTCTGTTAACTCAGTTACGGTTAAATTTTCCGTTAACTATTTTACAAATTTGGTCCTTTTTCCGTTAGTTCTGTTAACTCAGTTACGGTTAAATTTTCCGTTATCTTTTTAACATATTTGGTCCTTTTGCCGTTAGTTCTGTTAACTCAGTTACGGTTTAATTTTCCGTTAACTTTTTTACAAATTTGGTCATTTTTCCGTTAGTTCTATTAACTCAGTTACGGTTAAATTATCCGTTATCTTTTTAACATATTTGGTCCTTTTGCCGTTAGTTCTTTTAACTCCGTTACTATTAAATTTTCCGTTAAGTTTTTTACAATTTTATCCTTTTTCCTTTTTCCGTTAGTTCGAGAAACTACGTTACGGTTATATTTTCTGTTAACCTTTTTACAAATTTGGTCCTTTTTAATTTAGTTCGAGTAACTCAGACAGTTAAGTTTTTTACAAATTTGCTCCTTTTTCCGTTAGGCTTTACGTAATAAACATTATTTTTATATAAATTTATTTCCATTTTTCGTTAGCAATTTACAACAACCCTATAACTTACTACAAACATAGAAACGATAAATTGACGTATAGCATACAACAATTAAAATTTCTATTATTTCTAAATAATTTTTTAACAAACAGTTACTAAAACTATAATTATTTACACAAGTCTTTATTAAACTATTTACAATCTTTGTATAAAAATGTATTACACGTGTTATAAATAATTCATATTTATATTGTAATGGACAAACATAACCATTTATTCGTTTCAAAACACACGTGGTGATACTAAAAATGGACAAACATAATCATATACATGTAAATTGCAACCATTTAAATAAAGTACGGGTTTTGAACTAACCATTTGGTAAACGTCTTGAGTTATTTTAGATGAGAAGCACGTGCTGGTTGACTCCTCCTTGGTTACGTAAGCAAGACCTTAAAATATTGAAGTGGTCCCAAAAATAAGGCAAGAACCTTAAAATATTTTGTGTGTAAGCAAAAACAAGGCAAGAACAAAGCAAGAAGATGAGAAGAAGACAATGGAAGCAACAGCCGTGTGGGGTGGGGGTGGGGGCGGTTGTAGTATAAAGGGCTTTTAGGGTTTTTACAAAAATAGGGTTTCCAGGCAAAAAAGGGCCCAAAACGACGTCGTTTTGGGTCCCCTCCGCCATGTGGCGGAGGTATTTAAAGGGCGAGGCGGAGGTATTCGTATACGGTCCATGTATATGCGAAAAACGACCCAAAACGGCGTCGTTTTGGGCCCCTCCGCCATGTGGCGGAGGTTTTCAGTATTTGGCGGAGGAAACTGGCCAAAACGACGTCGTTTTGGCCCTTTGACCGACCCACTCGATTTGACCTCAAAATCGATATGTATTTCGAAGGATTTCTGGTCATTTTGGTAAAATCTAAAAGATTTTGGTTATTTTGGTAAACCCATTTTAAAAAATGGTCAAAATAATTAAATTCCCTAAATTTATCCTTAATTAATGTACAAATATTTAAGACGTGTAAGTGGGGGAGAAATTAAATAAGGGAAAATATGTCATTTGGTTTACCAAAAAGTGTAATTATTATATATGTCTAAAACTGTATGTCATTTCAATTGTGGACACTTAAATTGGAACGTATGGAGTACAAACAGACTTTACGTAGGAGTATTGTTTCCGCGTAATTTCCATTTTTCTAAATCAATTTTTAAGATTTTTTTTTTTGCATAAAATTCATCTGTTCATGTGACAATTTCAGAAAAAGGCTATGAAAAGTGGTTAAAAAATAAAAGTCATTTTATCAAATAACTATTTACGTCAAATTCTTTAAAAATTGCTAACTTACTTTTGTTCGATTATTTGTGTAAAATGCATTTAGAATCTTTATTTCGGTACCTATTTTCTATACGAGAATCATTATAGTAAAGTTAAGTTTATAGTCTATAAATGTCTAATTGTTTTAATAAAATGTTTTATTGTACTTGAATTCATGGAATGTTTTTAGCTATTTTAATAAGTTTTTTAGACATTTCTAAAATAAGATGTCATATTAGTTGTTTTATAAAATATTATCCCGAAAAAAATATGTTCACTTGGGTTTACATGACATTTTTTTAAAAGATAATAAAAAACAACTAATATGACATTTTATTATAAAATTTTCTAAACTAGAGTTGTTTATTAGTTGATATCCATTGGACTTGAGGGAAAACAAACCGATTTAATCCTCCATTGGATGTTAGATTTGCAAATGATCCAATCCGATTAACACTGAAAACCCAACGCTATCCAATCCAATGGATGATTAGATCTATTCAGTTCCATATATTGGATATCCAATCGAATTGGATTCATCTGACATTCAATAGATGATCGGGTCAGATCCATCCAATATGTTCATTCAATCCAATTTTCCAACAATGAAACAAATTGATTAACACTTTTAATATATGTTAAGACCAACACAAACGAGACTAGAAATTGAACAGCCAACAAAAACAAATTCTGATTCAAGCAAATTGAAAACAAATTAACTGGATGATAGGTGAATAATAGTGGAACAGATAATTGTATAATCGGATGGTTAATTAGATAGGTAATTTGATGTTAGCCAGTTCGATTCGTTTTGGATTACCATCCAAAAACTAACCGATCCAAATTGGATGTTGAATTTTTCTAATTTGATCTGATCCAATTACAATTGGATACCCATTCATGGTCGGTCGGTTCAAAACTTCCAATTGGATCATTTGACTTTCAGCACACCCCTATTATAAACAAAATTGGTAACAAAAAAAAGTCGAAAATCATCAGTGAATTTACTTTAACACTTTTAAATAGGATTTTTATATTGTTTGATTATATAAATTGAAGTCATATAAAATATTCTATTCGAAAGCTTAGACATTTAGTCATCCTATAAACACATAAATTGTTAAAGTGGACACATAAAAATGCAACATACTTTGTTTGGAATCTTATTTTATATGACACACTGATGACAAAATCATGGTTATAAAATGTAAAAAATATTTAACTGTCTTAATAGACTGATTTATAGAATTTAAAATTTGTAGAACCAAACAATTGTATATCATATATAAAAGCTTTACTACGGATTTATAAGATATTTTTTTATAATCTTAACAAAAAATATAATATGTTTTTAAATAAAATGTCTTTACAATTTAAAATTATTTGAGAAAATATTATACATGAACAAGTGTCCAATATAAATAAGCGTCTTAATAATTCTTTGTATAACATTACTTTAAAAAAATACTATATATGAAAAAGCGTTCACTATAAATATGTGTCTTATTAACTATATGAAGTTATTTAAAAAAAATGTTTTACATAAACAATGGTATTGTGAAAAGATGGTTTTATTGGACATGTTTCAAAAATATTTTCTAAACAAGTAATATAACACTTTATTTTAAAAATGTTTTATAAAATTTGTTAAAACACTCATCTAAAACACCAGTAATTAATTAAATTTATTTTTCTAAAACAAAAATGAAATCAAAATTGTTTTTTTTTTTCAAAATAATAAGTTTTAAAAATTAGTTTTTCTAAATAAGAAATATTGTAAATTGATTTTACGAAAATAAAGAATTCAAAAATTGATTTTATATGTACGATTTCTTTAGTAGGTGTAAAATTCAAATGTAATTATTTGGAGTTAAAAGTAGCACCCCACCATATCAATTGGGCCAAAATGTACCACGATGTTGCACAGTAAATAGTCTGTAGTAACTTTACATACAATATTTTTTTAATCGAAATAAGTGTCGGTAAAGGTGTAAACAATCATTTGATTTACTAACGTGGATCAAAATACAAAATTTTCAAATACATCATAATCTATGATATATATGATAACATTCAAAAAAATTAAAGTAAATATATACACCCTAATTCTATTAGGGGACATGATATAGACTATGGTGTATATAATAATACTCATATACAAAAGTTATTGTTAAACATAATGTAGTATAGTACAAATCCCAAATACAATGAGCGGAAATTCGTAAAATTTCAGCCAAAGAGCCATAAAAATAAAATATGTTATGACACGGACATGAGACCAGTCGTTCCATTTTTTTTAATAAAGGAATGTTTTTTCAGCTCTTAACGATTCATTCATAAACATGGTGGGCTGGACTGCGTCATTTAAACAACCTGAACAATAAAAACACATATTTGACAAGTAAATATAAGATGTTTTTATTAGGTATCATAAACAAGTTGAGTCAACTGGACTTTAATTATTTAAGTACCAGATAATGGCATATTTTATGAAAAATCAATATAAGTGTTTATTAAACTTTAAATAGATATACGTAGGGGTGGACTTGGTACGGTACCAAGTTTTTTTTTTCTCATTACCGTATACCAACCAATTAAAATTGGTATGCAAATTTTAATACAATGTACCAACTAACTAGACTTGGTACCAACTTTTTCCGGTTGGTACATGTTGGTACCGGTTTTATACCAACTTCAGGTTACATATATGAAAACTTGAATATTGTTCAAATTTTGAGTAACATTTTAAGTTTTCAAGTAAGTGAAGTAACGCATTTGATGTTTAAGATGTTTTAATTACTAAGAATAAGAGATGCAAAAATTTAACTGTTCAAACATAATAGGTAAAGTTACGATGGTTAATATTCAATACATAAAAAATAGAAGAACTATTAAATAATTAAATAAGTCAGCACCATGCTACTACCGTGGTAAGCGACTTCCAATACCGTATACCAACCAAGTTTGCATATTTGATACACTACCGACCGACTGTAATTGATATCAATTTAATTAATACGGTTAGTATACATGTCAGTTGATTTTGTTTGGTACAAAATTACCACCCTTAGACAAATGTATATGGGATCACTTATTTATAAGAACAGTATAATAAAATTGTCCGATACTATCAATAACTATATAGTATATAATAACCGGGAAAAACCCATATTTGAAATAGAATCATTTTATAATAAATAAACTATAATTTTGGTCCCTGTTATTTATATGAATCTTTATAAGTAAGTGTTCCATAGATTTCAATAAGGAAAATTGCCTTAAATTACCGAACTATACTTTAGTTAGTTTAGTGTCGAGATTGCCTACTCATCCATTAGAGAGTGTGGAACTTTACTGTTCCTCAGTTATTCTAATAACCGTCTATCTCCTAAGTTTATAAAAATGCCACTACATCTTCCATTCAATTCCACCATACTTATGGAACCATCAAAACAACGTCGTTTTGGGCTAAATCCTCTATCCAATTCGTCCATACTTGCAGATTCAACTCAAAACGACGTCATTTTGTTTTTTTTTTTAAACTTATATAATTTTTTTATGACTTACATAACTTATTATAAACTTATATAATTTTTTATAAACTTTTTTAAATTTATAATAATTTTTTATAGACTTTTATAATTTATTTATAAACTTATAGTACATTTTGTTAGAACTTATATTACATTTTTTATAAACTTATATAATATCTTTACAAATTATATAATTTTTTTTATAAACTTTTATTATTTTCTACAACTTATAGTACATTTTATAAAATAATAATAATTTATTTACAACTTATAATGCATTTTGAATGAAATTATAGTACATTTTTTATAAACTTATATAATTTTCAATAACTTGTATCATTTGTTTACAACAACTTATATAATTTTTTATTAACATTTTATATATATATATATAAACTTTTATAATTTTATATAAGTTTAAGGTGGTGGAAACGGGTTGGATCCAAGTCTCGGCTGGAACCGGGCTAACACCAAAACGACGTCGTTTTGGGTTGGATCCGCAAGTATGGATAAATTGGCTTACGGATCCGTCTAGAACGACGTTGTTTTGGTGGTTCCGTAAGCATGGTGGAATTGGATGGAGGATGTAGCCCAAAACGAAGTCGTTTTGGTGGTTCCATAAGTATGGTGGAATTGGATGGAAAATGTAGTGACATTTTTGCAAAGTTAGAAGAGAGATGGTTATTAGAATAAAGTTGAATGTAGTTTAGTCATTTAGGGCAATTTCACTTTCAATAAACTACAATTATCGATCCTACTGTTTACATTGAAAATAGTCTTTGGTCACTAGCTCCGTTAAATATATCAATTAAGTAAAGGGTACTTATGTCATTTTATCTTTTTTTTTATCTTATATGTTTTGTCTTTACTCAAAAAGACCAAAATTACAGCTTACGTTTTATATTTATATGCATACTTATATTTACATTTACATTTTATTTATAAATGTTGGTTACAACCACATTTCAACCATATCCATATGATCATCTCAATCTAAAAATTTAGATGCTTATTCGGTTTTTTTTTCTTCAAAGTTCTCTCCAGATCTCATCTCTATATTAAAAGAAAAGATCAAAGAAGAATCGTGAAGGAAAGAAAAAAAAAAGAACAAAAACACATACCATATTTTCTTGCAAAATATAGATATATGTATAAATATAAAAAAAGGGACAAGGTAAACTATAATTTTGGTCCTGGGATAATGGAAAAAGAGAGGCTAAAAAGCACATATAATTCTCACTTAACAATTAATTTAACAGAATTAATGATTAAGGACCATTTTTAAAATAAAATATAAACAGTAGGAACGATAATTATAGTTATTGAAGTTTAAAGACCATTTTCAAATATTAGTGTAAACCACAGGGACCAAATTGTAGTTTACTCTTTTATAAATGGATGGAATAAGTTAATAACTCAAATAATTACCAGATAGTTCGAATACAATTATGTCAGTGTCGGCAACTTTGACAGCATATAGTACACTAGCCTTTTACCTTTTTATATTATTATTATTATTATTATTATTATTATTATTATTATTATTATCAGCTTTTACCTTTTTTTATATTTTATATTTTACATTTATATTTTTATTGTTGTTTTCTTTTAAAAGGTTTTATATTTGTATGATTTAAATAACTTTTGAATTATCAAAATAATCTGAAATTGTGAACCATTTTTAAGGGAGGCTAATGACATCCTTATATGTTATTAATTATACTCATATTAAGTGAATTCTTTTTCACACACGTCTACATCAAAATCAATTTTTTACATTTTCAAGGCTATAAGGGTGTGTTTGGTACACGAGACAGAATGAGACAAAAACCGCCACCTTTTTATAAATTGGCTGTAGGAGATGATCTTATTGTCTCACGTTTGGTGTGACATGGGACAGGACGGGACATGAATTCACTGTTCCGCGTCTGGTGCGACATGGAATAGGGACATGGCAAGGAACTAGGACAAGGTGGGACAACGTGGGATATAAAGGGTTTTATCTTGTTCCACCAAAATAGGTGGAATAAGATGAGACAAGAATGAGACATAAACTAAAATATTACTGATTAACCCTCGTTTGATATATAACTTTAATATGGTAGCCACCATCAGCCATCGTCGACCATCGATAGCCACTGTCGGTCACCTCTACCTCTTCCTCCACTACAACAAGCTCCACCACCTCCACTGACCACCACCATTCGTCGCCACCTCCACAACCACTATTGGCCACCGATCACCACTGTCCATCGCCATGACCATTACCACACGTGGCCACCTCTACCTTCTTCTCTACTACAACAACCTCCTCCACCACCACCACGACTTCCGTTGACTACCAACCACCAACGTTCATGGCCACCACCATGGGCCACCTCATCTCCACCATAACCACCACCTTTTTTATGAATTGGGTTTTTTCAAACTATCATCAATTATATCAAAATTTTCGTTCAAATTTGATACTATTGTACATGTATGCATTTATGTGTATGAAAATTGTGTAAAAAAATAATAAATTAAACTATTTACTTTATTTATATTGATTATAAGGGAAAAGTCTAAAAAAAACCAACGAACTACCTGGTTTTGAATGATTAAGTTCTTAAACTATTTTTTTGAATGAAAACCTTTAAACTTTCTGAAACCGGTTAAATACATTCTTGTAACCTGTAAAAAAAGGTTAATGTTATAAAATTTTGGAAAAAGTCTAGAAAAACCCAACAAACTATCTGATTTTGAATGATTAAGTCTTTGATTTTTTAGCGAATAAATCCCAATTTTTTTTTCTAAATCTTTTTACCAAATTAATTTTTGAACTTTCTTTGAACAAATAAATCTTAAACTTTTTTTGAAGAAATAAAATTATGAACTTAATTTTTAACAAATAAATCTCAAACTTTTTTTAAGAAATAAAATCATGAACTTAATTTTGAACAAATGAATGTGAAATTTTCTTTTTGAACAAAATTATAAACAAAAAAAATATATAATTTATCTCACCGATAATAAAATATGATAAACCAATTGAATGGAAAAAAATTATATTATTTTCATTACTAATTATGAAACATATAAAATAAAATTCATGTCTAAAGCATAAATAGATACATAAAAAAATTAAGTTAATGAAAAATTTAATTTATGCTTTAAGCAAAACTTTTATATGCTTTGTAATTAGTATTGAAAAGAGTATGATTTATCTATGTTTAATTGATAGTACTTTATTGTCGGTGAGAAAAATTATATATATTTTTTATTTTGATTTTGCTCAAAAAGAAATTCGCAATATTTGTTCAAAATCAAGTTCATGACTATTTTTTTCAAAAAAAGTTTGGGATTTATTTGTTCAAAGAAAGATCAAAAATTAATTTGGTAAAAAGATTTAGGAAAAAAATCGGGTTTATTCGTTAAAAAAATCCAAGAACTTAATCATTCAAAAGCAGATAGTTTGTTGGGTTTTTCTAGACTTTTTTCAAATTTTTATAACATTAACCTGTTTTTACAGGTTACAAGGATGTATTTAACCGGTTTCAGAAAGTTTAAGGGTTTTTTCATTCAAAAAAATATTTTAAGAACTTAATCATTCATAATCAGATAGTTTGTTGAGTTTTTTTAGATTTTTCACTAATTATTATATGACATATAAAAGGGCAATGCTATTGGCACCCCATATGTACGAATTTTTTTGTACTTTTTTAGGTTTAAAAATGTAAAAAAAAGGTCTTGACATTGATGTATATGAAAATGATTTATTTTATAGGGGTGCCATTAGATATATGGTTGCTATTAGCCTCCTCCTTTTTAATTTAGTTAAAAAAATTATTTTTACTCATTTCTTCTATTAATAACAAAATATAGTATAAATTGACTTATTTTTATACAAATAAACTTTGTATCATAACATACAATAGGATGTTCAATCTTATTATAAATCAAGAATGGATAAATAATATGTTTATTCATTTATAAAACTGAAAATTTATTCTTAAAGATATATGGCTAAATATGTTTTAATTAATTTTTCTTGAAAATAAAACATTTTCAGAAAAAACTCTATTACGTGAAAAAATTATTACAATTCTCCACACTTATCTCTCAACTCACTCCTAATTATATTTATAATCTTCAAAAATATTGTAATTGATGATGGTGGTGGTGGCTGTAGGAGATGATGGAATGATAATAATAATTGACGATGGTGATGGTGACAACAACGGTGGTGCAGTGGTGGTGGCAATGACGGTGGTGTGATACTGCGATGCCAGTGACAATGGCGGCCATTTACGAACCAAACATCATCAACGAATTTGATCATATAAATTTATCATTTCAATTCCATCAATGAACTCCACCTTTTGTTGTTCCCTTATCTAGGACATGCTTTTGGCAAAAAGTTCAAAATAACATGAATGGATGTTAATAAAATTGTGATTTGTACTTAACATTTCATATAATTTTTTTGGAAATTAAGAACTTTTTTTTTAATGATAGTATATATGCATACATCTACCCAAGAATAAGTAAATAAGAAACACACAAAAAAATCTCCGTTGTTCTAAAAAAATGAGAAACATAAGTAGGTTGAAAAAACGTAAAAAAATAATAATAACCATATATTGTTTTACATTGTGAAGATTACTGAAGAACACATATAAAAAATACAATATTTTCTCATAATATGATCATTTTTAATGTGTATTTTTATGTTTTTTTGTTTCGTATTGTGAAAATAACATTGTATTTTTATATGTATTTTATCAAATATGAAACAAAACATATTTTATAGTTATTTTTGTACTTTTCATTTAATTATGCTTCTACATCTATTCTATGTATACAAACCCCTCTCTCACACACACACATATGTATAACGGCAGAACAAAAAAATTGACAAAGTAACAAAATTTATGTATTCTCAGTAGTTTTTGTTTCATATAATTTATGGCATTATCATATAATTTTTAACTATTGTTTATCAACTACAAAATTGGGAGGGAAATAGGTGATCACCCTTTGTAGTTCTATTATTGTATGCCCCACCTCCATATGTGTCATAAATTGACATATTTTTTTACCCTTTATAATAAGAGAAAACAGTGGAAAAAACCCCTGAAGGGTTGGTTTGATTAGCGGGAATTGGTAGAATTTGAAAGAATTTAAAATTGAATTCAAGTTCAATCCCATATGTGATTTTAAGAGAAGTCTGAAATTGATTAATAAAATGTAATTTAACTATTTTTAGAGTAAACTACAAATATGGTCCCTGTGGTTTGTTGTTTGTAACACTTTTGGTTCCTACAGTTTTGAAATTGCAAATTGGCCAATCGCGGAATGCAAAAACGACAGATTTAACAGGTTCTTCAAAGGACGGTTAAAGGCGGGGACCAAATCTGGTCGATTCTACATACCATAATGACAAATTTGTAACTTTGAAACGATAGGGGGCCAAAAGTGTTACAAACGACAAACCACGGGAACCAAATCTGTTGTATACTCTTATTTTTATAAAATATCTATAATCCTATGAACCAAACAAACACAAAAAATCCAAATATCCCAACAATATTCCGTTAAACCAAATGAAACCATAAGTTATTTACTTTTCTTTTAATTTTAACGTTTCTTAATCAAATAAAGACCTATCGTTCTCAAACCTTTGGAGGTAGATTACGGCCCCACTCCCTTCAGGATGTTCCACTCATGGTTCGAGAGAGAGGGTTTTCACAAGCTGGTAAATGATAATTGGAGAAGTGGTGAATTCAATAGAATACATGGAATGGTAGCTTTCAAGAAGAAATTACAAAGACTGAAGCAAGCCATCCGGAATTGGATAGGGTCGATAAGGGTTCGAGAACCCGAAAGTAAGGGCGGTTTTCAGAAATTAATTTTGGATATTTTGATAAAAAAAAATGGACGAAGGGGGAGCCACCAATGATGATATGGTGGAAAGAGATCGAGCCTTGAAAGAGATGGGGGGTTATTAAACGCTTACAGGTTTCAGTTGTTACTCAAAAGGCCAAAATTAGGTGGGGAGTGGAAGGAGATGAAAACTAAAAAAAATATGGTATAAATAATCACAAGAGGAGAAATTTAGTCATTCAAGGAATAATGAACGGAGGCGTTTAGATAGATGAACCTAGCAAGGTAAAACATACATTTTTTTCAACCATTTCAGTAACTAGTTTCGCGCGGGAAAATCGCCCCAGGTCGGGTCTGGATGTGGATTTTTCGCAATGGTATATCGGCTGAACAAACCAAGGAGTTAAACGAACTAATATAAAATCATGGGTTAGTCTAACTGGGTGTCAACATAAAATCATGGGTAAGCTCCTAGCCAACCGACTTAGTTCGATCATTGGTGATTGCATTAGTAGGGAACAATAGGCGTTCATGAAAGGGATACATATTCTAGATGGTTCTTTAATTCTAAACGAGGTAATGGAATGGTACAAGTCCCGTGATAAAAAAAAAACTTATGGTGTTCAAGGCGGACTTCGAAAAAGCATACGACTCTCTATGATGGGACTTCATTGATCTGGTCTTGGAAAAAATGGGTTTCGGAAACATGTGGAGAAAATGGATATCAGGATATCTAGAACATGCTATGATGTTTGTTATGGTTAATGGATCCCCGACTAAAGAATTCTACATCGGTGGTAGTTTTCCGCGGGGTGACCCATTATCCCCATTCTTGTTCATTCTAGCTATAGAGGGTTAAATATGGTGATATAGGAAGCTGAATCCAAGAATTTGTTTCATGGGGCGAACGTGGGAATATAAAATTTCCTTGTCTTACACATGTTCTATGAGGATGATGCTATTTTCATTGGAGGGTGTTCCCAGACCAACGCTAGAAATATTGTGCGGATTTTACGATGATTCTATCTGGTGTCAACCTCAAAATCAACGTTTAAAAAAGCAAAATGTTTGGAATAGGGGTTGACGAAGGAGAGCTTGGTAATATGGTAGGGGGGGGGATGCGGATATGAGAAGAGACCTTTCCGTTATCTTGGGTTACCGACAGGCTGTAATACGTATAATATTGATGGATGGAAAGGGATTGTTGACAAAGTTGTTTCAAGACTGTCTACGTGGAAGGCCCGGACTCTATCGATTGGGGGTCGGGTAACCCTAATAAGTTCATTGTTGAGTAGCCTTACCTACTATTTGTCCATCTTTAAGATTCCTACTGCGATTAAAAAAATCCCTAGAGTCCCTTCGGAATAGATTCTTTAATGGAGGCGATGATGAGGAGAGAAAAATATCTTGGGTGAAGCGGAAAAAATGTCTAGCAAGCCATAAAGATGGGGGAATAGCAATTGGGAGAATCTATGCTCTTAATAGGGCTTTGATCTTTAAATGGATACGGAGGTTCTGAGAGGATCAGAATGCGTTGTGGGTTAAAGTGATCAAAGTCGTGTGTGGCCATAACGGGATGATAGGGTCACAATTGACACCTAAAGAGCCAAATTCCACGTGGATAGGTATTCCGAAGGCTATATAAGAGATGAATAACAAGGGGATCAATATGTTGAATATGTGTAATAGAAGGATAAAAGACGGGAGCTCTACATTATTCTAGGAGGAAACATGGTTTGGAGATTCTCCCTCAAATTACAATTCCCGAGGGTATGCGGGCAGGAGTTGGATAAATTGGCCGAGGTCAAAGATCCTGTGGGATTGTTTGACTGGAGTCCGGTGTTACGAAGAGCACCAAGAGAAAGCATAGAAATGGCTCAGTTAACGAATCTGAATGAAATGTTGAATAATATACATCTTTCTAGTCAAAGGGATAGATGGAATTGGTCTTTGTATGGTGCGAGAGGTAGTCGGTGGCCTCCGCGAGGAAATTTATCGATTCCAAAACGTTGGAGTCGGATTAGGTCGTAACCAATTGGAATAAGTTGGTGCATCTCAAAGTCAAAATCCTCGTCTAGAGGTTGGAACATAATAAAATACCTATTAGAGATAATTTTGTTAAGAGGGATATAGATGTTCCGTTTGCGATTTGCCCGAAACGATTAACCACTTGTTTTTTTAGTGCTCATTGTAGGGGTGAGTACGGTTCGGTTTTTAGCTGAAACCGAACCGAAAACCGAACCATTCTGCTTTTGAAAAACCAAACCGTTTGTTTTTCGGTTTTCAGTTTTTGTGTTCGGCTCGGTTTTTTTCGGTTCAGTTCGGTTTTAAAACCGAATGGTATAAAATGTTTTGGTTTTTGGTTTTTTATATAGTATATATAATACTGATTGTAGTATTAATCATGTATATATTATACATTAATATTAATTTTAGTATTAATCGTAAATTATTATAAAAAAAATAAAAATAATTATATTATTTCGGTTCGGTTCAGTTCCAATTCAGTTTTTAGAGAAACCGAACATTTTCGGTTTGGATCGGTTTTTTCAGTCGGTATGGAAACCAAAACCAAAACCGAACCGTTTGAATTTTCGTTTTTTTTTTCGGTTTTATGTTTTTTTCCGGTTTTTTCGGTTCGGTTTTTCTCACCCTAGCTCATTGGCCTGGTATGTTTGGAGAAATATAGGCCGATGGTGGAGTATTGATATCCCTATGTTTAATAAATAATAATACAACTGAATGGAAAAGATGGTTGAATGATTTGAGGCCGAAGAAAGGGGATTTTGAATGTTTAGAGACGGTCATGTAAACGGCGTTTTGGCATGTCTGGTCGTTTGGTGTTGTTTGGCATGGTAAAGCCCAAAAAAGTTATGTTATGAGACAATACTGTTACACATTTCTTATCTTTGGGTGAGTAATAAGAGTAAATTTTTTTGTATTAACTGGGTGGGGTAGCTTCAAAACCCCATCCTTACTATTTCTGGGTTATGATACATTTTTTAGCTCCTTATTAGTATTAATAAAATCTTCGTTGTTCAAAAAAAAAAAAAAAAACCTCTTATTCCATGAGCAGGTTATGTTAATTGTTATTTTTATTTTTTCCCACTTAAATCAAATCGAATAATCGATGATGCTCTGAAAAGGCTCATAATACCCATTCATGCGCTAATCGTAATTAATTTGGTTAATCAAAAATTGCTGGTAAACAACTTACCAGATCCATTTTGCCAAAATGGTACATTCCAATATTCCACTAATGTCTAAGTGATGATGGCCACTCATGTCTCATGGGCCACCAATTCTCTTACCGAAAAGGTTGATTTGAAAAGCATCAACTATTTGAGTTATTTTACTCCTTTCATTTTATCAATATTTACGGTTTTAACTCTGAAATACCGAATAATTATTTGTATAGATACGAGAAATACAGATGGAATAGTTTTGTAACTTTTATAAATAAACGACAAACGGGTTCATATATGAACCATATTTATATGTCAACCTATTAATTATTTCACAAGTGAACTATAAAAATCTACCATTTTTTTATAGCCGCTAGCTCTACTCTAAAATACAAAAAAAAAACACTAAAAATAATGTAATTTTATTTTCAGTTTTAACTCTTTTCATAATTTTTATTTGAACTTCTCTTCTTTTTTTTTAGCCTCTTTGATATTTTTCTATTAAAAAAAAATAACGTATTTTTGTACATATATGATTTTTTATGTTTATAAATAATGATGTAAAATGGTTAAAAAAAATAAAGGATATAAAACATAATAAAAGATAACTATAAAGGTATAAAGAATGTGGGTTAAAAATAATTTCTAGTATTTATGATATATAATAATATGATAATATCTAAAACTATTTAATATTAAACTTATTTTAAAGATATTGACAAAACGATTATAATGGTGTAATTTGTTATAAAAAACATATTTTAACTAATATACGATCGTGTATGTTAATATGATAAGAGCATCTCCAACAGCTATGCTAAAACTTCTTTAAAATAACATAACAAAAGCTAAAGTCTCTAAATTTTTTTGCATCCAACTCCAACAGCTACTCTATTTTAGCAAATTTATTATAATTATATTATTAAAATATTCAATATATTTAATATTCCTACAACTTTTTTGAACAAACTTTCAAATAATTGGTGGAACTATTAAAATAATACTTTCTCTCTCCATTTAGAGATTCTCTAAATGTAGAGATTTTTTGAGTCTTTTTTAACATTTCTCTATTTTAGCATTAGAGATACCATAGCAGTTGGAGCATTAAAATGTTAAAAATCTTCTTTTTTCTATTTTACAATAGCTGTTGGAGATGCTTTAAGAGTGTAAAATGAAAAAGTAAAAATATAAACTAGATCAAATAACTAATTATAAGAGTATAAAATGCAGTTTAGGATTTAAAAAAGTAAAAATATAAAATAGATTAAATAACTAATTATAAGAGTATAAAATGCAGTTTAGAATTTAAAAATCATTAGTTTGGCGATTTTGAATTTGTGGGAGGGAGAATAGCTAGTAGGAGGGTGGTGTGTATTCATGTAGTGGGTATGTTTAGCAACCCCTAACTAATTCAAGATAGATTTTGGTTTACTTAATTTTCGAATTAAACGGTTCGGTTAACTATTATACACACACACACACATATATATATATATAGAGGGTTGATTTCCGTTACAAACCACGTCAATTCGTACAAACCGTATAAACCGCATGCAAACAATATTTTTTTTAATTATTTTTTCACTTTTTCTTAATTATTAAGGTTGATTAGTCAATAATATATGAAAAAATTTCATCAAGAATACATGAAGGTTGGTGAATCAAGAATATGTGAAACAAGATTCATCAAATTGAGAGTTTCATGAATCAATTCATTTTCATGTAGAAAGAAAAATAATTTCATGAAGAAAAGAATTATATGAAACAAATTCATGATATTAAACACTTTCATGAAAAAAAATTATTCAAAAAAACAATGAAACATGCAGTTTTTACGGTTTGTACGAATTGACGTGGTTTGTATTTGAAATCTTTTCTATATATATATATATATATATATATTACTGTTTAGATTGCATATTAATACAAAATTTGAGTGATTCATACTGGACCAGATTGCTAGAAAAACAAATCACTAAAGCAATTTGTAGAAAGGCATGTTGTGATTTGGCGTTAAACTAATTTATAACAAACCTAGTGAAAAATAAATCAAAAGGCTTATAGTTGACGAACATATAAATTAGTAGTCAACGACAAGAAATTAGAAGACAATAAAGCAAAAATCCAATAAATAAAAAGCGAATGACAAACGAGTAGCAAACAATAATCATAAATTACAAAGCAAATTGAATAGCAAGCTCAAGAACCCTAAGTCAAATAACAAGTAACAGTTGAGTATGATGGCTCCAAAACTCCACCCTTGCTATTTCTGTTTTATGTGTGCCTTTTATAGCGTCTTGCTAGTATTAATAAAACTGTTGTTGTTAAAAAAACAAATAACAAACATCAAGCTAATAATTAGCAAAAAATAATAAATATAGATATACAAAATAATAAAATGAAAAAAAGAAAGTTTGGAAAAAACAAAAATAATTATTTACCAAATCAGTAGCATTATAGCAAACGAAATAAAAGAAATAATATGATTTGAACTAGGTTGGGACCTTGAAAGTTGGGGCATTATAAGGGTGCGTTTGGTATCCAGACATGACAAACATGTTTTGACTAATTATGTAATTTATTAAATTGTAATAAGATAAAGATTTTATATAACAAAATATATTATTAGAAAGTTTTCATTAAAAAGATTATTAAATATTAATAACTAAAAAAATATAGAAATTTATAAAACAAAAAGTGGAAACCACACAAACATTTTATTTTGGTGTCATTTAACACATAAATTAATCAAAATATAGAAACCTTATGAAAATAATATTATGGTAAAATGAAAATTTAAAAGACATAAAGTACAACAAATGAAATTTAAAATTGGATAAAACGAAAAAAAGGAAGACGTATTTGATGTTTTACAGAACAATTAAATTTTACTTTGAGATTATTTTTGTAAAACATAAGTATGTTCTATCTTATTCCATGGGTTGGGGGTGGAACAAGCATGTTCCACTTTATTTATGTCTGTTCCACATAAAGTTACTGTTAAACATAAAACAGTGATCCATATTTATCTTGTTCAATGTACCAAACGCACCCTAAAAGTTTAGTTGGAAAACAAAAATTTTAAACACTTCGACTTAAATACGTCCCCGATTGTTAAAACTTAGAACCATCTTTTGAATTGGCTTTCGAGAATAACAAAGTTAGATAGGAATGGTTGGTAATAAATGTGAAGAGAGTAAATGATTTCAAGTAGGAATAAATGATGATAAATGTGTGATTCTTGTGAGTTAAAGTTATTGAATGTTTTTAGTAGAGGTGTACGTGGGTTAGGTTAATTGGGTTGAAGACATTTGAACAGTGTAATTTAATTTTTGTTGTTTAAAAAATCTCAACCCAATCGAACCCCCCTCTGCAACCCAAACCATACGGACTGGTCGGGTTAGTTGGGTTGGTCTGATGGATACTTTCGTACATCAAAATATTCTATTTATCTTGAATATCTTGTTTTCTTTACTCCATAATTCCTTTTTCATCGTTAATAACTTTGTATAACTTATCCATATTTTTTAAATCTTAAGTAAATTATAATCTACCTTTCTCAATATGCATATATATTTCACATGACATAAGATCGTGTGAGAAGAAGAATTAACATGAGAAGCATAATAAGAGATCTAAACCTGTGATCGCTTTTAATCTCATACTCACCCATTAATTGCGTTTTAGAAGGGAATTGATTTGGTGCATCTCGTTGCATCTCATCCTAATGTGCATCAAAAAGTGAAAATCCCTTCTTACGCCTCTCACTTTAACTCTTTTTCTCACCGGAACCCAATCCTATGACACATTTAGTAAACATATATACGAAGAAGTTATATTGAGATGGAGAAGAGGCTGAAAATATATGTATATGAAGAGGGTACGAGATTGTGTAATTGTTTAATGTACTACATATTAATAAAGACTTAACAATCATATTAAATCCAAGAAATAAAAGAATATCAAATTCATTGGGTTGGGTTGGGTTTAGTTGATCGTAACCCAATACCCACGGTTTGAAGATTTTACAACTCGATTAGACATCAGGTTGTTTCGGGTTGGATTATTTTACGTTGAATTGGGTTGGGTTGGCCGGGTTGGTCTGGTTTTTAAGCATCCCTAGTTTTTGTGCGTCAAGTGATTGGTGAGTATCAAGGGTCTGGTCTTTCATGGAGTCATACCGATGTTATGTCATATATGAAATATAGTATGACGTAACGTAGATTTGCGGAAGGATCGACAAGCGTCTAAACCCTTTGGGGTTGAGAATCACGTTGCGTAAAACTCGAAAAATCAAGAGAACGCTCTTAAAAACTCACAAGGAGAAGAAACTATATTGATAATAATGTGATTAAAACTAAAAACAATAGACATATATATAGTTAAACTAATTAAAATAACTATGGAAACTAAACCAATCCTAAACCTAAACCAACTATAAAACTAATTGATAAAAAAAAACTTATAATGATAATCCTAATCTAGTTATAAATCTGCTAAATAATAAATAAACTAATTAAGAAATATAATAATCAAACAAGTCGATAAATGTGATCAGTTTAGGACTCGTCAGGACGTACATGCGACCCAAGTCGCATAAGCGACTGTTTTCCTATTTACGATGCCAAATTTTAGGCTTCTTTCGAGCTCGTTTTCTTCTTTTCTACATTTCATAGAAAACCCTCATTAACTTTCGGAATTTCTTTGTATCATAGTATAGCTTCAGACTTGTGATTTAGCTTTGAACTTGTGGTTCAGTTTTAAACTATAATTTTGATTGTCCCCTGTAACCTAATCTCTTCATTCGCTATTTAGTAAGAGAGGAACCCGGTTAGAGTGTTAAAAAGGATACACCGTTACATGCCATGGTCGAAAGTCTATTTTATACTGGAATGGAAAAAAAACACCTACAAACTATAGAATAAAAACGAGAAAGAAATCACATTTCTTGAAGCATTTTTCATATTTTTTTTTCTTTTTGTTCAACTTTTTTAAATATAAAAATTTATGTACATTTTGTGAAATGGACCATTCATACAATTTATGTGGTGCGGTCCTTTGATGTGTTGGATATAGAATCTGATTTGAATGGTAAATGATATAACTTTTCAGTTTTAAGTAACATGATTATTTTTTATGTCTTATTAAGATTTTATAATAAAAATAAATCATACCACACTATAGAATAATATGTCAAATTCCAAAATCATATGTATTGTATTTTTATTTAACGTAAATTTCTTGTAAAATGTTGCATAGGTTTATTTAAGGCTATGTTTGGTAAATTAACGGATAAGCTAGTGGGTAACTGATAAGCTAGCTGGTGAAAAAATTACGTTTGACAAAAACTAGCTTATAAGATTATAAAATGACCAAAAAAGACATATTGATAATTAATAATTAATATTAATGAGGGTTATAATTGGGAAAAATGACAATAAGCTCCCAGAACACTACTACAACTAGCGTTTCAATACGCTAGCTTATGTTATTGGTTTACTAGCAGAGTACTCGCACAATGTAGCGAGACACATTTCGATTTTAATATTTCATTTTATTTTTCTTTATCGATGTTACAATGGTTTTATGTGGTTTTGGGAAAGCAATTTTTAATAATTAAATTTCATTTAAAAGTTCCATTTTTTGATTTAATAATATAATTTTTTATAAAAAATAATAATTACGTATTCTATTAGAACTTAATGATTATCTTAATTATATTCTAGATTTTTTATATTTAAAATGAGATGTTTATCTTATATTTGTTTATGTTTATCTGTAGTTAGTTATACGAATTCAGAAATGAAGTTTTAATAAATTGTACTTATGCATAAATTACTTGTAATTTTGAATTTTAAGTACTATACATCAATAAACAGTATTATATACATAAAAGCCGGTTTTTAAAATTTTTTGTCAAATATTTTATAATAAAGTATAAATATAGTATAAACTAATACTATCATTATTTCACTATTTTGTGTTAGAAGTTGTTATTGATATGTTTTTAAAAAATCAAAATGTCGATCGTAAAAATAATAGAAAACTATCTCATAGATATGCTGCTAAAGTATTTTTATGAATAATAGTTTAGAAAGTCTGTCATGGTTTTTATCCCAATAATTTATTTGGAAACAAGTATTGAAGAATCTCTACAATATTAGTTTTATCAAATTAATGATTTAAATTAATATTAGTGGAGTTTAAATAATTTTTATAAGACTTTTGAATTTCAAACGCTTTAAAGGGAAAAAAAAATGAAATTTTGTTTTATATAAGAATCAGACTTTCTATTGTAATTGTTATCGTTTATACCGAAAAAGAATAACAATTTAAACAACAAGGTTTGTGCCTTTGTGGCATACTGGTTCAGACTGGTAAGGGTTGAGGCTAGATAACTCATCTATCCCAGATTCAAATCAGGCGTGAACAATTTGTGGCCACTGGGGAATTATCTTAAGATTGCATGTTTTAACAGTCTTAAAATTGTCAGAGATTAGTCTAGACAAATGCCTAAGATACTATTTCCAAAAAAAAAAACAATTTATGGAAGTGGGTTATCTCAATATAGTTAGGAAAAGTAAACAAATTAATTTGGTTACGCACTCTAAATATCTTGTTTGATATCGATCTTCCCTTACTCTTTACATTTATATAACTTTTGTTTTATATTTTTTTAATTAATTCAAAATAAATGAAGTATTTTTAATTTATTATGTTATCATAAAATTTCAATCACATTTGAAAAATATTTAACAGACAAAAGTGGTATTTGCTGTAGCTTAACCGGCTGAATAGTATCAGAAGCTTATTTTCTCAACTATATTTCTTGATTTGTTTAAGCTTAATAATTAAGTTGACGACTTGATTTTTTTAGCGATCTAGGTTTTCCTTTATGCATTTAGCCGTTTGAACTTTTATAACCCTTCTCTTTTAATCTAAGGGGGTGTTTGATAGTATATTTCTAATTAAAAGAGATAATCCTTAAGATAATTATGCTTTGCCTTTTAAAATTATCAAAAAAAAAAAATAGTCCTTATTATACTCACTAAAAAAAAGGATTTTTGTCAACAAAAATTACTCAGGAAAATTTTCGTCGGTGATTATCCATGGATCACCCAGAAAATACCAATAGTTTGGTAAAATCCGATATTTTTCGAGAAAATACCAACGGATTACCCAGGGAAGTCCTGGATAATCTGTCACTGATTTGAATTACCCACCAATTTTTGTGAATAATCAACTTTTAGTGACGGATTTCCCAAGGAAATGTCCATAGCCAAAAGTATTTCGTTTAATAGTGACTCACCCAATAAAATAAATGACCAGATAACTGGGTAACCCTAACATTCTAAAATAATGGTTACTATAATGCTATCACATATTTTCAAATATATAAACATTTATTTGCCAACATGCCAAATGTCACTACAATAATAGGGTTTATAGGACGTTAAAAAATTTAAGCGTCGATTTATAGGACGTTAAAAAATTTAAGCGTCGATTTATAGGACGTTAAAAAATTTAAGCGTTGATTTATAAGACTTAACTTATAAGACCAAAATATGAGGTGTTATAAGTAAAGACGTTGTAATAAGTTTATAGGACGGTTGAGCATCCTAAGAGGTTTTTAGTACACTTTTAATACAAAATGTCACACTAGCAATTTTATAAGATACTATTTGAAAAATAATCCTATAAAAACAAGTGTTTTTTAAAAAGATGTGTTTATAGGAGAATTTCTCAATAATGTCCTATAAAATTACTAATTTGACGTTTTGTATTAAAAATGTCCTAAAAAACTTGTTAGAGTGTCCAAAAAACGTCATAGAAACTTATTACAACGTCTTTAAATAGAAAGTTTTATTTTTTGGTCTTATGAATTAAGTCTTATAAAACAGTCTAGTAGAACACTTAGATGTTGGTGGTGTCTTATAAATTTAATTTTATTGTATTTCATATATTTGAACAATAAAATAAATAACGAGCATATGCACTATGTGATATCCATTGTCAATTATACTAATAATTCATAACAATTATTGCAATATATCGAAATTTTTTTTTATCAAAAGGGTATAAATAATCATAAGGTTTATAGGAATTTAGGTGATCCATTACGATGAAAATCAAATTTTATTTGGAAAGTTGGAGATATTATTTGAGCATCCACATTGGAGGGTTTTAGTGAGATTTTTTTTGGGATTTCTACAGGAACTTCCTCTTGTCCAGTCACATGTTCTTATTAGAACCCAGATGTTTGAACAAGAACCCGGATTCTTCCATACTTTTCTTTTCTGTAATTATTTTATTTATTATTTTAATTATTTCTTAACCATTTTATTTAATAAATCTATAAAACATATAACTTAAAATTTATACAAAAAAATATTAAACAATTATCAAAAAATAATTTTTTTATTTTTCGTTTCTTGTAAAATTTAATACAAGTTTTTTAACTATCTCGTTATATTATTCACTCCGATTCGACTTGGTTGAACATATATGGTCGAATTGAGGTTATGAGTGTTTTATATATTATTCGTTATTTATCGTTATTTTTTGTAAAACTTAATATTTTTAATTTTGCAATTTTTTAATTGCAATTTAAAATTATGTATGTTTTAATGGTTTTAAAAATATGTTAATAAAATATATAAATTAACAAATTAAAATTAATACAGAAAAGTAAAAATTAATAAGTTTTATTTGATTTTTTTTATAGTTTTAAAATATATACATATATTAAATTTATATAATAGCCTAAAAATAAAATTATATTTTATAAATTAGAAATAAGAAAAGTGAAGTTTTTGTAAGAACCTCCATTACAGAGTTTTATAAAGGTTCTTACTTTGTTGATGTGTTAATGATATAGCAGAAAAAAATATAGCAAGTGGGGTTTTGAATTTTCCACCACTATGGATGCTCTTATGGTATAACCATTATGAAATTTGGGGAAGTCATACTTGTCATAAAAATACAATATTCAATTATACCTCTTAAATATGACTTCTTTGGACGGTATAATGCATATAAATTAAGGTGAACACCCATGAAGACCTAAATTTCATTTTGTTCATATCTATTAAGCATGTGTCCTTTTTAAATTGCAATTAATGTACCCATATACCTTAATTCGCATGCTATCTCAGTTACAAAACTTAATAAAACTAACTTCTCATAATTGAAAGAGCAAGTTGAGTTCACCTTATGAGTGCTTGAATTGTATATTACTCTTCTGATAGAAAAGCCATCTCCACTCACGACAACAAATACCCATGAAGAAAATAAACTTTATACATGTTGGAAATATCTGATAAATTAAACATTATGTTTCTTTGAATGTGCATTGAACTCAACATCAAAATCAAAATATCCCTAGCTAGACTCGAGAATGCTAAGGACAATATGAAAGTTATTCAAGATAGATTTAAAACCGTAGAGAAATCTATTTCTAACTGCATTTCTCACTCCAGTTTATTCTTACTAATTTACCTTCTATGTATAAACAATTCTAAATTCACTACAACACTATTACGAAAAAGTGGGAAAATCATTTAGCTAACAAACAGATAAAATAGGAGATTGAATTGACCTCACAAGTATTAAACTATTAAAGTGACTCATTTGGTTCAAGGAGTTGAAAGGCGAACTGCAAAAATTAACAATTCAAGCCAAAAAATACACCAACGAGATATAATGAGGTTGATCAACCAATTAGACTAAAAAGAAAAACAAGTGTTGCAACTTCTGCAAGGAATCTGGACATTGGCAGCTTGTCCTAAATGGAAAGAACAGTTCAAAAAGATGAGTTTTATAAGTTAGATCAAAACTTACTTATGTTGCTTCTAATATCTGATGAATTGCATTGATACTTATGTTCTTGTTTCGAATTCTGTGTAGGGATTACTCATGAACCAACAACCAAGTGAAAACTTCATCTTGGTGGAGCATAAGACAAAGCTTCAATTGAAGTTATTGGAAGTTCGGAACCTTTCATCTTACATTAGATAACGACTATCAATTAGATTCATGTCAAAGTCTTTATGTTTCGTTTGTTTATCGTAATTTGATTTCTATGAGCTCACATGATAAAATTGGTTTTTTGTTTGAAGTAGAATACAAAACTTCGAATTTTTAAAAGAATTATGAACATGTTGATAGATTTTTCATTAATAGACTTTACTTGATTGTCAAATTACTGAAAGATCGTTATTATGATGTCTAACCCCCTCAAATTGCTTTAATTTAACCGATATGTTTTATTTTAAAACAAACAATGAAAATTGAACATACAAATACAAACTATATACCAAAGGGCCTCTGGCCTAGCGGTACCGGGGTTTTTACATCATCCTCAAGGTCTCGGGTTCGAGGCTTGGGAGTGGTGGTTTTCCTAAAAATGGTGGAGGAGTGGGATTTTATTCCCTAAGGTGAAGGTTCGGGTCCCGCATACTGCCCATATTGATGTCACTGTGGGTCCGAATCACTAACTACTTACTACTAACTTGCCGTTAAAAAAAAATAAAAATAAAAATACAAACTATATAAATAACTTAACAATTTATAATTATGTTTTAAAATGATGTGAATTAAAAAAAATGCAAAAGGGAAAATTGCAAATCTCAAAAAATCCTTGTTGAATAATTCCAACAATCTCTTGTCGACCTACAATGTTTTTTAATAATATATGCCATTGTACTTTTGGCACTAGCCCATTACTTTAACTTTAGATTATATTTTAAAAAAATAAATATTTTCTATTTATTAATTTGTATCATGTAAAGTTTTTTTTTAATACCGTATGAATATAATATCTAATTCAAAACACTTTAATCAAGATTGATTTCTTATTATAATAGTATCAATTAGTAGACTATTTTACACAACCAAATGAGTGTATGTTTTATGTCAAAACATTATGATAAATTTATAAAACGATTTTGAATGTTTTAATAATTTTTTAGAATATTTTTGAAATGAAATTTACTATTAATATGTTTATATGACATTATTTATGTTACAGTCCCATATCGGCTAAATTTGAACCATTTTTCCTCTATATATGTCGGAACCTTCCATTTCTTTTCAAGGGCTCTTTTGAAGATTCATCTAGGGGTTCCACATATCTTAATATGGTATCAGAGCTAAGATCTACCACTCTAGGGCCTTGTTGAAGGGGGCGTATTAGAGTCCCACATCGACTTGACTTGGACCATTTCTCATCTACATATGTTGGACCCTCCCCTTTCGCCTCAAGGGATCTTTTGGAGATTCATCTAGGGGTTCCAAAAATAATTTAAAAAATATTTTATAAAAACAAATATCTTGTGAAAAATTGCATTTATAGAACACTTCTTAAATATTTTCTTACATTCTATAAATTAATTTTGTTGTAGCTTCTTTGTAAATTTAAAAGCGAATAATAACAAAAAAAATCCATTTAAAAACAGGTAGAAAACTAAATACTTGAAAGTCGGTGGAATGAGTAGTTGAAATTACAAATTTCAAGAAATCCGTGTTCGAATAATTCCAACGATCTCTGGATCTCCAGGTATGGATCTCATCTTATGTTGGAATATATGTATATTATATGTATATGTATATGTATATGTATATATGTATATGTATATGTATATTTGTGAAAAGTGCTTATGTAGAGCTGTTAATCGTTGTAAAAGGTAGAGAACTTTTTTTATATTAAATTAATTATTTTATTTAAATTTATACAATTTATTTCTAAGATCTATTTTATTATTATTAATTTATCATCAAGTTGTATATATATAATTCATTATTGTACTTAGAGTATGTAGAAAGTTATCTGATCTCATTATAACAGATCAATCATTAATTGGATCGGGTTGAATCTAAACATTCAACATTCAAATTGGATCGGTCGGTTCTTGAATAATATCGAATAATGCAATAAAACAGAAGTGGTTATCCAAATAAATATGTGTAATCAGTAATATTGCTTTTAACAGTGTTCTAAATAAGAAATTAAAAAAATATCTGAATAATTGGTAGAAAATTGTATCAAAATATTAGATGAATCCAATCCGTTCTAATGAATAGCCAATAGTATGCAACAGATGGAACATACCCAATCCAATCATTCATTTGATTGGAGATTGGTTGTCCAACGTAATTGGATTACAAATGACTGAATCAGATCAGATCCATCTAAGTTATTAGATTTTAGCCGATAAACACTCTTACTTTCACTTTTTACGTTTATAATATTGAAGATTCGAGAGGCAGCGACCTGATGGTGGTGGTGGCGATGGTAGTTGATGACGAAGGTGGTGGTGGTGGCCGATGGTAGTTGATGACGGAGGTGGTGGTGGTGGTGAGATCAATTCATGAACCCACCCAAATAATTGTACATGGGCTTACAGAAATTATTGGACCAGGTTTAAGTTACATAGTTAGCCCAACTTTCAAAAAATAAATGCTAAAGATTTTTTTTATAAATAAATAATTTGGAGAGGGGTGGCCAAAGTTCGATCTTGACCGATAAAACTAAATAAGAAAACCGGAGATGGAACCAACTATGATTGATTTGGTTTTGATCGGAGATTTTTTACAAAATCTGTATTCATCTCAGTTTAACTTGATTCAAAACTAAAATTAAATAAAAGTTAATTTTAATTTTTGAAGCAACATTATTTTTTAGGTTTATGCTGTTTGAAATTAGAAGATATCAAGTATGTATTTGGCTCATGTTCTGATTATGTGCGGAATTGAATCAGTTCTAAACCAAAAAATAAATCAGTTGCTTTTTTTTAAACGACCCGGTTTAAAACTCAAAAACTGAGGGTGCGTTTGGTTGTGAAATTTTTTCTAGTTTTTTAGGAAAAAATTTCAAGGAAAATGAAAATTTAGAAAACCCGTTTGGTTCATTAAGTTTTCAAAAAAATCTAAAAAGACAAAAAAATCATTTTCTAAAATCCTATGTTAATTAGAAAACTAGTTTTAATAGTTTTCAAAATTTTTGTTTTCTAAAAACTTTCACACACTCTCTCTCTCACACACACACACTATAATTTGAAAAAAATGGTAAACGGAAAATAGAAAATGAAAAGTGATATAAAATGCACAACCAAACGCGTTTTCTAATTTTCTAAAATGAAAAATGAAAACTCCACCATTTCAACCAAATGTGTTTTCTAAAATTTTTATAGAAAACTGGGAATGAAAAAGTTAACTCCATTTTCTTTCTTATTAAAAATGAAAACAATTTTCCATAACAAAACGCACACTGATGTTTCAAAACTATGTTGTTTTTAAGTTTATATTTTCTAAAGAAAACTCAAGTATATGTTCGATGGATCATCTAGTTTGAATTTAAATTGATTTTCAACTTAATTGAACCGGTTTAAATCAGATCTAGTTCACATCCAAGTCAATACATACCTTTAATTTGAAGCCCATGTTTACAAAAAGCATATTGCAAAAGTTAAAAAACCCAAATTAAAAATTGAATTAAATTTTAACAGGATTCAGTTGAATTAAAATCAAATATAAATAAAATCCGCAACATATGGCATGGTTGATGGTTCTCATTTGATCTAATTTGAAACCAATTGAATTGAAATCGTCAATGTATTGCTTTTATTTTTAAAAATTAAGATTATCTCTAACAAATATTATTTTTGAAAGGCAAGTTAACACACACATATTTTCCTGGGGTATCAAGGCTCCCACTTAAGGGTGCCACCCGACTATTCCCCGTTGATCACGGCTCAACGCAATTAAGGATACCACTAAGTGGCAGACCTATGATCTGGATATCTCCACATGCACGCCGCGTGGTTCGAACCCGGGTAATCAGAGATACCATCCACTGACCCCCCAGGATGTTAACTTGTCACTGGGCTAGACATGTTTTGATTATCTCTAACAAATATAATATATTTTCTTGTACATCTTTCAAATTTGAAGATTTTATCTTTCTCTTCCCTATTATTTTCTAATTTAGTTTAGATGTAGTTAATGGAGCAAAGGATCCCCCTTTTTACGTCCACATGTGCTCTATGTGGTGACAAAAAAATTCTGCCATAGTTACGGAAGTCAAACCAACTCTCATACAAGCTTCTGACGGTTATCTATTCAAATAGATTTTTTTTTGGATTTTCTCAATGGAATTCATATATAAACTTTTCCCTTACCTTTTCGTTCTTATCTTCTTACGATATTTAACATTTATTTGAACTAGCCTCTAAAAAAGTAAATGATGTTGATCCAACGGATCAACCCAACTCATGACCCATATGGTCATTATATAAAATTATAAGGTAATTTGGTACAGATTTCTGCCCGACTATTTTACTACCTAAATTTTTGATTTTTTACAACTTAATCGTAGAACTTCTATTATAAAGTTGAGTCATGTATAGTTTTGCCTTCGAGTATTACAAAGTAATTTGAAGTTAGTCTTAGGTGTCGTTTGTTTTTTAAGAGGTACTGAAGTCTGAAGTCAGATTTCAGTTTTGAAATGGTTACGAAACGTATAAATGAATCAGACATAAGTGGTGATTAAGAGCTTAAAATGAAAAAACAAACAAGGCCTTAATATATTTGATGTTAGAAATAAAGCATACCACCCCTCAATTTGCTTTTATGAAATTGTTTTAACATAACATAACATAAAGATAAAATAAAAGATTCTCTTCTTTTATGTTTGAACACTATTAGAAAAGTAAGTGGAAAATGAACACAAATTGAATTAGTAAAGTTTATGGAAAATGAGCCTTAATCAAATTGGAGATACAAAGAAAGGGTTCTCTTTGGAGTTCACAATGTGAATGGGGATACCATATGGTTCTCCTTTATTATGCAAAAAGAAAAAGTTCATAAATAAACATGAAGAATAGTTTTCTTTGCGAACATGTATTTATAGATGTTGACCCTTTGGGTCAAAAGTGAAAGGAGTACTTTTATGTGGATTTAGTAACCAACTAAGTTTTGAAGCATAATATCTTCGAGATTTCTTAAAATTTCTTCAAAATAAAGAACTAAAAGTAAATTTTTTAAAAAGAATTACACTTATCTTTAACAAATTCCTCATTTTGGAGAACCAAATATTGATTAAAATATTACAATCATCTATTAAAATATTATTTCTCTCTCTAAATATTTATTTTCATTGATTTTTATTGGTGGTTTCACATGGTAATCATTTTTGGAGTGATCTCCATATTTGAAGAAAAAACATCGATTCTCTCATATTTTCTCCATTTTGGAGATTGTTTTGGAGAATCTCTTGAAGCAAAATGTTGGTCCAAAATCCCCATTTTCTTCATTTTCCCATTTTGGGGAAGCTATCGGAGATGCTCTTAAGTGTTTTCTGGAATACGTGAAGTGTAAGTTTTCTAGATGATGTGGCGTTACTAGACTTTGGCGTAAAAGTTGTGAGCTTATAAGCTTACTAGAGTTTAGATCCGCGCGTTGCGCGGTGACGAAATTTATTTTGTTAGGAAGTACGTAATTAAGTTAAGATTAAACGTAATTTGATAATAAATTTCAATATGGTGATGAAATTTATTTTGTTAAGAAATATGTAATTAAGTTACAACTACACGTAATTTGATAATAAAAATGTAATATAATAATGTATTGTGTGTTTTTGATCAAATGATTTTTTTTTTTATAAATTCATGCACATATAATCATCTAAATAGTTAAATGTGTAATCAAAATTAAAAACGTCATATAACTAAATTTACAATAGAATCATATAATGCGAAATAGAGGAAGGGTATTTTATCAATAATTGAACGAAATGTAATATCAACTTACAATGAGAAACTGTATAATGCAAGATATATAAAGAATAACATGGGTCCATGTTTGAAACGGTTCTAGAATCGGTCTGTAATCGGCTAATCATAGACAACTCCTTCCAAGGACTGATTTTAGGATTGGTTTGATATTACAGTTCTCAACAATTACCATTTTTAATTGATTTGAGCCATCACAAGTCAAAGCACGATTTGGAGTTGCAAATTTTGTAAAAAATGGCTTTTAGTATCTTTAAAATTAAATGAAATAAGACACATGTACAAACACACACACATGCATAATCATTTACAAACAAACCTAATAAATTAGTTGAAAGTAAGATACATAAATATGTATTTTGGTTATCAATATCATTATGGTTAAAGTTACAATATAGCCATCTTAAAATAATATATCGTACATATAAAGAGGATTTCAAATAGTTACCACACATCTAATTCCATCAAGCGAGTAAGATATTATAAATTAATTGATAAAAAAAATAGCAATTTACATGTTTAGAAATAAGAATACTTTAAACTTTTTGATTATTTTTCTGATTTTAATGAGTTTCTACGAATCTATTTCTAATTTAAAAAAATTGTGAAATTTTCATAATCATTCTTCTGTTTTAGAAATCAATCAGCTTTGAAACCCTAGTTTTTCACATGCTTAAAATGAAATATAATGTATGTGCAAATACCAAAATTTCAAAATTTTGTTCAAAAAAAAAAAAATTTATTATATTTTTACAAGTTTTTAGAAAATTTCCAGCACTCTCAAAACCTTTTTCAAAGTGTGGATGTTCTTGAAGACAACCTTTCTACCCTTAAGGTAGATGTAAGTTTTATGCACATCGTGCAAGGGAATAGTGTGTGATCAAACTTAACTATCAAGTGATTTCTAACAAATGCGGATAACAATGATCTAAATGTTGCATAACATGCTGTAGAAAGAAAGAATACTCATAAGGTAATTAACAACCACATATGCTAGGATCTACGCATATAACATCACAAACTGATAACATAAGAATTTAACATGATCCACTATCAATTTGATATTGTACATATACCAAAAAGATAGAGCAAGTATATATTACCACCAAGGAGATTACAAAGTGCTTGTACAATGATTCTAAGATCCAAGATCAACTAGCAAATCTTCAAGAATACTAAGAACACTCTCACAAACTCATGTATACTATAAATGGAAAGTTTCTTGAGA
This sequence comes from Silybum marianum, assembly GCA_036898165.1. Taxonomy (NCBI): domain Eukaryota; kingdom Viridiplantae; phylum Streptophyta; class Magnoliopsida; order Asterales; family Asteraceae; genus Silybum; species Silybum marianum. The sequence goes on from CM072538.1 coordinate 21,270,606, forward strand.
GAATAAAAATGGTGTAGAGTGTTGGGAAAAAAAAAATTGGACAGATCGTATGGAATGGCTAAAAGGTTTCTGTATAAAGTAATAGAAAAGGACAAGCGAAGAAAAAGTAAGGCAAAAGGTATGGGAAAGATCGATGACCAAGCCACCCTCTTGTCGGTCACAAGCCACGGGCAATCTTTCCCGCAACCTAAGTCATGCAGAAAGTCGTAGGAAAGATTGGATGGAAGACCAAACTCTAGCGAGTTGTGAGGGTGTCCATGTGGGCTAGTATAGCCTCAGAGAAACCACGAGAAAGAAAACAGTGAGTCTAGAGACTTGAAGCGAGATCCACGCCGCGGGATCCATTGATCTTGTTTTCTGTTATATACATTTGTGAGAGAATCATTCTTGTGACATACACATAGCTCTTATCCGATGAGGCTAATTCTCTTGCTTTGCTTAAATCCCAATGTTCCTTCGTATAAAACTGTGAGAGTGGTCCATTTATCTCTTGTAGTGGTAAGATTTATAATGGAATGATAAACACTCGGAAGGGACATAACAATGATGGTTTTGGCTTTGGTGTCAACAATAACTTGCCTATTGTCTTCTTTCGATCTGGGTCTGGGGATTTGATAATTTGTATTCCAGGTTCAATTTCATCTGTAATGCTGAAAAAAAGATGGTGGGGATGTGTGGACCATTTTTAAGGACATGCGGAATGTGATGATTTTTCGAACGGTTGTATAACATGTGTCATAGAAAAAAAAGGACATGCTAATGTTACAAATGAAAATGTAATGACCCATTTTTAAAAGATGAAAATTTATAGAGAACAATTATAGCGTGTAATTTGTTTCGTATTTATAATGTTATATTACCTTTTGTTAGTCTTGGAAAGTGATGACTTAAACAGAAAGTGTTTGTAGTCATCACCAACTATTAAATACATATTGCTAAACACATACACAAACATACCCATCACATATACATGCATACCCAATACACACATAGAGAACACACCAATCACTCACAAAGATGAAGAAGTGGGTGTGAAGGTCTAACCCGATGACTGGAGATGTCGAAGATGATGCAGGTGGAGATCAGATCGAGTTAAGAGTATGTGTGCTCTCAGTGTGTGTATGTGTGTGTGTGTCGGGGATTGGTGGTGCTGACCATATGATGGTGATATCGCCAAAGATGGATGTCTTGAAAGCAGACTCGTCATGAGGGGGTTCAATAGACGAGACAGAAAATGGTGATGATCGTTGGAGAGAGAAGGGGGTGGTGAATTATGATGGTGGCGATTAGGGATGTTCATCGGTTGACATCCAATGGATATGAGGGAAAACGAACCGATCCAATCATCCATTGGATGTTGGATTTTGCCAACCGAACCGAACCGGTCCAATGGATGATTGGATCGGTTCGGTTCCATCCATTGGATATTTTTATTGGATATCCAATGGATGATTGGATCGGTTCGGTTCCATCCATTGGATATTATCCAATGTGTTAATTCAATCCAAATTTTTAACAATGAAGCAAATTAATTAATCACTTTTAATATGTGTTAAAATCAACACAAGTAAAGCTAAAAGTTCAAAAACCAACACAAAAACAAATTTTGATTTAAGCAAATTGAAGAAAAACTAACTGGATGATAGTTGGATAATAGTTGGATGGATAACTAGATGGTCATCAGATGGTTAATTGGATGGTAATTGGATGTTGGTCGGTTATGGACTACCATCCAAGAACCGACCGATCCAAATTGGATGTTGAAAATTTCAATCTAATCCGATCAAATTACAATTGGATGTCCAATTATAGTCGGTCATGGTCAGTTCCAATTAGATCGATTGATTTTCTGCATACCCTTAGTGGCGATTACGTCGGAGCTGGGTGGGTTCATGCATGGTTGTGAAAAGAGATAGATAGTTAATTATGGAGTGGTCGGGGTACTACATAAATGGAAAAAAAAACTAACTTTAAGATAAAGAAAAAGGCAAAATGACGGAAATACCCTCATAGTTAACGGATGGTTTGGATGGTCGTTAGAGTGGGGGGACCAACTCGCTATAATATGACATTCGACAAGTCCTAATCCATAATAAATGAAGCTTAGGTACCGTTTTCATACAAATCACCAAACTACAAGGACCAAATCCATAATTTACTTTTTTTTATTCTAATTTCTAAATTCTTCTATCAGGAATTTTAAAAAATATAACTTTCTTTTATACGTTAAGATCTAAATAAGAAAGCAAGTTAAAGAAGATAATATCCATAAGTGAATAACTGAAAAATTAATTTAAAGTTGCATATCTTAGCCTAGGGGTGTGCAGAAAGTCAATCGATCCAATTAGAATCGACCGACGATAATTGGATTTCCAATTGTAATTGGATCGGATCAGATTGAAAAATTCAACATCCAATTGGATCGGTTCGGTTGTTGGATGACCATCCAAGACCGATGAAAACCGACCGAACCGATCCGATATATCATCCAGTTACCATCCAATTAACCATCCGATGACCATCCAGTTATCCATCCAACCATCATCCAGTTAGTTTTTCATTTTGCTTAAATCAAAATTTGTTTTCGTGTTAGTTTTTTGAATTTTTAGCTTAATTTTTAACACATATTAAAAACGATTAAAATTAATTTCTTTCTTTGTTAAAAATTGGATTGAATTAACACATTGGATGAATCCAATCACATTGGATCATCCATTGGATATCCAATAAAAATATCCAATGGATGGAACCGAACCGATCCAATCATCCATTGGATCGGTTCGGTTCGATTGTCCGATGTTAATCGGATCAGATCGGTTGGCAAAATCCAACATCCAATGAATGATTGGATTAGTTCGGTTCCCCGCATATCCAATGGATGTCAACCGATGAACACCTAAGCCTATATCAGTTTACATATGCAATCATAAATAGATTATATTTTTTCAAGATTTTTTTAATAATTCACGTATAATCATTCATCAGATATTTAATATTTTTATTTAAACATCAATATTATTTTCTTCTTTTTGTATATATATATATATATATATATATATATATGCATATGTAAGCATGTTTGCTTTTTTGTGGTTTGGTTGTTCAAATGTTGAACAAAAGCATGATTTGTGGGGGTGGGAGGCGTCATATTCATGCACTTTTGCATGGTTTTCATAAAAAAAATGATAAACCAAGTATGAAATGTCATTATTGGTGGTAAAGCTAACTTCTCATCCTTACATCTGTTAGGTTTCATAGTCCTTTAAGGAGCTAATTACGGAAACCAAGAAATCTTGTCTTTGTTCAATCTCTCCTCACCAACATTACGTTTTAGTTTTAATAAAATTAAAATCACACAAAAAAAGCCACACGTTGGTTCCATTTACAGCTTTTTTGCTTTTTGGAATCAATGGAACAGCTCGGCACATTTTTTTGAAAAATAAAGAAAACACAAGTACCCCCATTTTCTGCAAAATCTAGATGATACCCCCCTTCTGATTGATTTATGATCAAAAGAATCAATCTTGTTTCTTTCTGCTTTTTGTTTCTTTTTGGGGTTTTTCTTTTAAATATTTTCATTGGTGTATTAGAGTTGGGATTGTAGTTTTGGGTTTGCACACCATGTGTTTGTTGTTTTGTCTCTGAGAGTTACATTGATGATACAAGGAGAGCTTGATCTGGGTTGATAACATTGTTAGTTTTTTTATTTAATTAAGATAGAGATAGAGATAAATAGATAGATAAATATATATATATACATGTTTTAGATAGAGGTTAGGATAATGAGCAAAGTGCTGGTGGGCATTTTGAAGGCAGTGGAATCAAAACTTAGGAAATCAAAAGCATCTGCAAAGAAAAGGGCAATCAGCATTTTCACAACAATGTCTGTTGCCCACGTCGATGACGAGGCTAGCGATTCAGACGTTTGCCAAACAGAGAAGGTCTTCTCCAATGGTGACATCTATATCGGTCAGTGGGCTACGGACTACCCTCATGGCAACGGCAAGTACTTATGGCCAGATGGGTGTATGTATCTTGGTGAATGGTATTACGGCAAGATCCATGGCAAAGGCAAATTCAGTTGGCCATCGGGTTCCACTTATGAAGGTCAATTCAAAAACGGATTTATGAACGGAGATGGTACTTTTACAGGTTCTTTAAACGATACTTATCGTGGTTCTTGGGTTATGAATAGAAAGCAAGGAAAAGGGACACAAAGTTATGCCAATGGGGATCATTATGAAGGGGAATGGAGAAAGGGATTCCATGATGGTCAAGGGAGATACCATTGGCAAAATGGTCATCAATATATTGGTCAATGGAAAAAGGGTAAAATGAATGGGAATGGATCGATGATTTGGGGTAATGGGAATCGGTATGATGGGAGTTGGGAAGATGGATTACCGAAAGGGAATGGTACATTCCATTGGCAAGATGGGAGTTTCTACGCGGGTGTTTGGAGTAGGGATCAGAAAGAACAAAGTGGGAAATTTTATCCATCAACTTCACAAGATCCTCATGATGATTGGGATCCAAATCAGCTGTTTTCGGTTGAGATGGGTGAGTGCTTAATCTGTGAAGGGGAAAACATAACAATCTTTCCTTCAGATAAGACGTTTAGTTGGCCTAATGCTGAAGGAAAACCACCACCAAGGAAGAATTCTAGAGGAGATACTAAGGGTAGGAGAGGATCGGTTGATGAAAGGCTTAGTAATTGTGATACTTTATCTTCGGAAAATTCTGGGAATGGACTTGTTACTGTATCAAGAAAGTTCAAGATACAGCCCACAAAGAGGCAAGGTGTTACAATCTGCAAAGGGCATAAGAATTATGAACTTATGCTTAATCTACAGCTTGGTATAAGGTATATTAATTGGATGAATGATTCTTATAAGATTTCTGATCTTGTTATAGTTTATTTGAATTTTTTTAGTTGTTAAAATTAGTTTTTTCCCCTTAAACTTTATGAAATCAGTCTATTCGTTCAAGATATTTTATGATCATGAAGATATCATGTAAAAAGGGGAGCTAATTATAGGAAAAATGAAAACATAAATCAATATATTGATCATACATTTAACCTTTTGTCATTGGTACCTTTATAGATAGTAATTTTCTCTTGTGGGAAAGAATCAATGTGAAGAGGATATGGATAAATCTTGTCACAGTTATTATATATATATATATTGTATAAGTTATAGCGCTTCTAAAACTTATAGGAACATTTTGTAACAATGACGTTGCCCAAAGGAATAACTTTTGTGCAACTTCTTTTACAGTAAGTTTTTTTAGCTATAGACAATTGTGTTAATTGCGTCCTACCATTCTTGCGATTGCTAATCAAATAAGATTTAACAAAAGAGAACTTGAAATCAAGATTATTGTTCATGAAATAGATTTAAAAATGGTAAAAAAAATGTGTATATGCTAAGTGTCTATATTTGCTATTAATTAATGTTGCAATTCCAGACATTCTGTAGGAAGGCCTGCTCCAACTAAATCTCTTAAATTGAAGCCTACAGCTTTCGATGCCGAACAAAAGTTATGGACCAGATTTCCTCCCGAGGGATCAAAACATACTCCACCTCACCAATCATGCGAGTTTAAATGGAAAGACTACTGCCCGTTGGTTTTCAGGTTAGCCCTTTCAACATTCTTATATATATATATATATATATATATATTTAAAACTTCATTCTCATATTATATTCAGAAACGTTTAGAGTTTGCAGTCTTACTTCACTGATGTTAGTTTTGAGATGGTTTTCAGGACTCTTAGAAAACTATTTAACGTAGATACAGCCGATTACATGTTATCAATATGCGGAAATGAGGCTCTTCGGGAACTCTCTTCTCCTGGAAAAAGTGGAAGCTTTTTTTATTTAACCAACGATGATAAATACATGATCAAGACAATGAAGAAATCAGAAGTTAAAGTGAGCCAATTTCAATTTCAATTTCAAAACAAATAACATTTATGTTTTTGGGAAAATTTCATCTGTATCCTTTAAAACTTCCTATATTACGTATATATCATTGTAAAATTTGAAACTACGTATATATCCTTCTAAACCTCTAGAACTCACATATATATATATCCTTCTCCCTGATTTAATTATTATTAAAACATTTTAAAAATACAAATCATTATCTATAAATTGAATTTATTTTCTAAATTACTTAACTAGCCTTTCTGAATTTACTTAACTACCCTTTCTAAGATTTTGGGAAGGATATTCAGAAGGATAGTTAAGTTAGAAAGGTTAGTTAAGTAAATTCAGAAAGGCTAGTTAAGTAATTTAGAAAATAAATTCAATTTAGAGATAATGATTTGTATTTTTTAAATGTTTTAATAATAATTAAATTTGGGAAAAGGACATATATGTGAGTTCTAGAGGTTTAGAAGGATATATATGTAGTTTCAAACTTTACAATGATATATACGTAATATAGGAAGTTTTAAAGGATATAGACGAAATTTTCCCTAAGTTTTCCATATGATTTATTAGTAATTATTTAAACAAATGAATGCTGCTTTTAGGTTCTAAAAAGGATGCTTCCAGCATATTTCGAGCACGTTAAATCCTTTGAAAACACCCTTGTTACAAAATTCTTCGGACTCCATTGCGTGAAGTTAAGTGGACCTATCCAAAAGAAGGTACGACTGAAAGTAAAACAAGTGAGTGATGAATACCGTTTTCCCTTATATATATATATATTGGATTCCATGAGTCAGGTTCGGTTTGTTATTATGGGGAATTTGCTGTGTACGGAAGTACCTATTCACAGACGGTTCGACTTGAAAGGGTCTTCTCATGGACGAATAACAGATAAACCTGAATCCGAAATCGATGCAAATACCACCCTCAAGGATCTTGATCTCAAATTTATCTTTCGGTTGCAGAAAGATTGGTTTCAGGAGTTTTGCAGGTGAACATATTGCATCTTTCCTTATTATCACATGTTTCATGATCTCTCTTCATTTTAAGAATATTTTATGGAGATATTACATAGTATTTGGAAGGATTTGGAATCTTTGGTGTGTTTGGTTTGTAGGATTTGGAATAGAATTGAATTCCATTATTTATAAAAATAATTAATTTACCTTTTTATTAATTGATTATTACAAAACAAATGTTTTTAACATATTTTAAAACATTATTACATACAAATCCTGTGAAATCCGGTGAAATACCAACCACCCCATTGGATTCCAGAATCCTATGTTTGTGGGATTTCAATGAAATCACAGGAATTCAAATCCAAGAAATCTTTCAAGCCAAACATGGGATTGGAATGGAATTGAATTCCAAATCCTGCAAATTCAATCCAATCCAATCCAATCCTACAAACCAAACGGGACCTTAGAATATATGTAAATTTGTATTTTTAGTTAAATATTGTTTATCCTCGTATTTCTGTGCTCGTATTTGATATATCAAATATACATACATAGGTGCATAGGGGCGGGTTCAAATGAGAACTCAAATTTGGTTGAGAACATGAGGACAAAGGAGAGCGCGACCCCGTGTCCTCATGTTCGCAACCAAATTTGAGTTCGCACTTGAATTTTCCTCAAGGTGCATAATCATAAATATTAAATATGAGCACAAGATATTTATATGCTAGAAACACGAAGATACACATATCGAATGCATATTTCTTCTGGCAGAGTGCTTCCCTAACCGCTCATACTTCTTCACATAGATGCAAACAAACATGAAATCTTGAATTGTGAAAAGTGTTTACATGCTACTTCTTTATGTTTTTTTTTTCATTAAAACTAAAGCGGTTCTTACTAAATGCAGTCAAGTGAACAAAGATTGTGACTTCCTTGAACAAGAAAGAATTATGGACTACAGTCTCTTGGTTGGTATTAGCTTTCAAGATTCAGAGACAACCGAGGGTAAAAACACACAAATCTTGCACATTTTCTTAAACTTGTACGACTTATTGAGCGAGAAAGGGTGCAATTATTTTGCGTTCATCTTTTCAGGAAAAGATGAACCCGATTGCATAAAAACAAGTTCCGAACTTTCTTCTACAGATGGGGATCTCAATCCTGCACGGTAAGTTACCAACTTATGGCAGTTTGATATATATCATCTAAAACTCTTGGGGGTGAGTTTTAGTTAGAAAAACTGATAAGTTAACTGCAATGATGGTCGTCACTAAGATTCTCGTTATATTTTCTGAATTTTGTATTAGATGCAAAAAAGGTTGATACTTTACACCATTTATGAGAAGAAAAAAACTGAGGATGGTAGATCGATCAGATAGTAAAACATCCATGCTAACTGTTTCTTAATGGTTCCAAAACCCTCTGAAAACAAATTTAATTACCTCTTAACAGTTCCATTAAGAGGCAGCCTCTGAATCGCTAAGAGGTGAATCATGTTTGACAAAAAATAAGTCTGCCTCTTAATGGTTCCAAAACCCTCTGAATCATTTTGTATCTTGGACCTCTCTTAACCATTAAGAGCCCTGATTACATTATGAACAATTACCAAACAATTATATTTCATTTTGCACTACATCATAAAAGCCTCTTAATCATTCTGACCACTTATTCATTTTGCACCAAACCATTCAGCAACTGCCAAACAAACCTCTATATCCTGCTCAAAAGCAGGGTCTAAAAGGGGTGGGATGCACACAGTCTGACCTCTAAAAGGGTAGAGCGGCCGTTTTCCATAAAATTACGTCATAATTGTCTTATTTTTCAGACCTGTATTAAAGACAATTACCATTTTGCAGGTGGGCAGCTGTACGGCTGGGCATTAACATGCCAGCACGGGTTGAAGTTACGGTAAGAAGTCACGAGACTCAATTAGTTGGAGAACCAACCGGAGAATTCTGTAATGTGATCCTCTTCTTCGGTATAATAGATATACTTCAAGATTACGATATAAGTAAGAAGCTTGAACATGCATATAAATCGTTCCAATACGATTCCACTTCCATCTCTGCTGTCGATCCCAGATTGTATTGTAAACGTTTTCGGGATTTTATATTTAGAGTTTTTGCAGATGACGGCTAAAAAAGTTACACGCACTCTATTTGGCTCGTGTTTTTCATGTTAAGAGCCGGTAGGTAGGCGTCAAAATGTACAGCCGGCAGGTCAAGAGTGTTGACCGTGCTTACCGGTAAAATGTAACTTCAGTTGTAGATTAGATAGTGATTAGATGTTACTAACTAAAGATAGTAGATTATTTAATATCAAATGGTGTTTTGTTAAAGTATATATATATATATATATATAATATTTATATATGGCAGATACTCACACACAATCGTCACCTGTTTGCCTCTTTGGTAAGATTTGAACTCTTGACGTTATGGAAGGATGAGTTTGTACTGTAACTCGGGTACCTTGGGCCAATGATGCTATCATTATATTAAAAAGTTTGGTAAAAAAGTTGTGTATCATTTTAAATAATACATAATACTACGTAGTATTGTCACGTGGCTGGTTTATAAATGGGTGTAAATTATTAGGCTATAATGTCGTGATAATACGTGTATGATCAAAAAATTGAAATCTATTTGGTAGGGGTCGGTTAGTTATAACTGGTGCTTAACCGATCCCTTTTTAACGATCAAAATATACTGGATCTTAATTGGTTTTTAAGTCTTTAAGCCGACCTTAGTGGAGTTTAGCCTTTGGTGAAAATGTGATGCCCTTTTTGTGTATCATTTGACAACAATATATCAAATAGAATTTAGCGATAATCATATCGACAAGAACTATAATCACTATCAAATCAGAATAAAGAATCTCGTACTTCACTTATACGAAACTAAATGTTTCTTTTGTGAAATGTGTTGCATCAACCACTGATTTTTTTTCTTTGCGATTCTTCCCGGTTTTTTGATTGCGGAAGCATACAATACAAGGTGAATCATGTGGAAAATAGAGAGTTTAGAGAAAGAAGATTTAAATTTGTGATTAGAGTGGCTAAAGGTGTCCAAATCATTTTGCATACAACTTACCTAATCCCATGATACCTTAAAGATGATGGTTAGAAGAATCCCAGTAACCATGAGAAGACTCAAACTGATAACCTATGTCATGCTTGTAGTGAAACTGGTGGTCAAATGCACCACCAACTTTGTTAGATCCAACAAATTATAGTAGCAACTAGAGATGGCAAAATGGGACCGGACCGGCCCGGTAATGAGACCGCGGTCTGGGACCGGTTATGGATTTGAGCGATTTTCAGAGTCCGGTCCTGTTCGGGACCGGTTATGGAACTGAATGTGGAATCGGCCCGGCTCGGGACCAATTTTTCTAAAATAAATATATTTTTATATGTATTTCTAATTTTTTTTAAGTGTATTTAATTGAATCAATTATAAAACTATAATAAACGTATTTTTTAAGTGTATTTGGTTAAAAACCAATTATAAAACTATAATAAAACGTATTTTTAAAGTGTAGTTGAATGACCCAAATATATATATTAAAGTATTATTAAAAATTTATCAAAAAAAAATTAAAATTAAAAAAATATATTTTTAACACAGGACCGGTTTGGGCCTGGCCCGGGACCGGTTACAACCCAAACTTAACCAGGTCTTACCTTCACGAGCAGGACCGATACCGGTTACGGTGAATAGTGTTTGGGATCGGGACCGATTTGACCGATTTGTAGCAACGAAGATCTTTCAACTTCATATTATACCGAAAATCCACCAACTATTGTCGCTTATTTTAGTATGCATTAACTGATATTTTTGATCCAGAAAACTTTATAATAACTTGCTTCAAAGAATAGCAACAGTTGGTGGTTGCAACCATGAAATACATGTGCAGAAACAACCAAACTAAAAGCATAATAGGAGTAACAACTTTTTGGTGTCCTTGAAGGCAGGTTTCATGTGGGACCGGCTGGAGTTGTCGGTAATCCAACTTTTTACCCAAATAATAGGAGTAGCAACAATCAGTGGCAGATCAAGAACCTTGAATAATCGGGGACACATTTAATTAACATAATTATAAAAAAAAAAGTTGAAAAAAAAGTTCCGATGTCATTCAAAATAAGAAGCAAATTACACCCTAAAATCGTTCATACGAGTTTTCATCTTCTGAATGTGATCCATTACATCTTCGTCTGTAACATTGGCAACACCTTTTTCTTCTACAGCAGAACTTACACAAGAATCATAAAAATCATCACAAATTCGATCACGCAAATCTGACTTCACAAGCTCTATTGTAGCAAAACATCTCTCATCTTTTGCGGTTGCAACCGGCAAAACCAATGCTAGCTTCAATAATCGATATACCAAAGGAAACGTAAAATGCAGTCTTGTTTCCACCATCACTCTAGCAAGATCGGATATACCTTTCAGATTGGCAAATCTTTCATCTTGTTGCACACTGTCAATGTAGAGGTAAAGTTCAGGCTCAAGAGTTACCTTTTCCACACAACTAAAATCATTTGGATACAACTCAGTCAGCCTCAGTAGCTTTGATGGGTTGAAATCACAAAATGAGTCACGTGGATTCAAAGCCGCCATACAAATAAGCAATTCGCAACTTATGTCACTAAATCTATCATCGAACTCATGAATTTGCATATCGACAATTTTGTTAAAACAATGAAACTCGTAATAATACCGATAGGTGATATTGGTCTTTTGTCTAGTTCTTTTTGGGTCAACATATTCATCCTCCAAGTTCAACGTTTCTATATCATGTTTTTCACAAAAAGAAAAGGTCGTCTTCAAAAGTGAATGAAACCCATCAACTCGGAACTTTTGCAATAGTTGTTTAGTTGATTTCACCAATGATACAGCATTCAATATATCTTCATCTCTTCTTTGAATAGCTTGTGATAATAAATCTGTGACCCCCAAAATGTGCAACATCAAGTGCAAGTAAAACACGAAGTCAAATGATTGGAAATATACTTGAAGATCATATGCTCTACGTCGGCAAAAAGGTTTAACGCCCGCCTCTTCTACATATGCAAGCACCTCAACAACAGACGGAAACAAATCAACTAGATACAAAAGTGTTTTGTAATAAGAACCCCAACGTGTATCTTCAGGTTTTACAAGAGAAAACTCTTGCTTTAACACACTTCCAATTTCAATTTGACCACTACCGATGGCTTCTTGCACTTTTTCTCTTTGACCTTCTCGAATCTTATCTTTTGGTTTGCAAGAAGTACAAACCACATTCATCAGATAATCTATCAGGTCAAAGAACTTTCCAACTTCAATATTGTCTTTTGCAATCGTTACAACAACTAACTGAAGCTGGTGAGCAAAACAATGAACATAATATGCAAAGTTGTTTTCTTCCATGATTAAAGTTTTCATACCATTGAACCCAACATGCATATTGCTTGCTCCATTATAACTCTGACCTCTAACCTTTTTCAGACTCAATCCATGTTCAGCAAATAAAGATTCAACGGCAGATTTAAGAGATAAAGCATTTGTCTTCGTCACATGAACAAAACCAATAAATCTTTCCTTAACAATCCCACATGTAACATATCGCAAAACCACAACCATTTGTTTCCTCTTAGGTATGGCATTAGACCCATCAACTAATAACGCAAAAAAATCATCACCAATTTCTTCAAAAATGGCTTTGAGTACTTCTTGTGCAAAGCAATGAACAATATCTTTCTGAATATTTGGAACAATATCCCAAGAAAGATCATTCATATCAACTTCCCTAGGCATGGAATGAGTAGAGCTAAGTTGAGGAGTATTATGAGAGACGTTTCCATTAGAAGATTCTCCACCAATACCACCACTGTCGGGTCCGGGTGTTGATACTTTCGTTTTCAGAAATCTTTTCATTTTTTCTAGTTGAAATAATACATCAATTAGCAAGTAATTATTGACCAATAACATTTTGCTAATTAACAAACACTAACATTTTCGAAAACAAAAAAACAATTAACAATTAACAATAAACAAATAAATAACTAATTATTAACAAATAATAATAGATTTGAAAAGATAAAGATACCTTAAATTGTCGCCAAAGGAGGGCCGTCAGCCAGACCGCTCAGTCAAGGGATTCGCCGTGCGTCGGGCATTGGGCACGAGAGAGAAACTTTACTTGCCCTTTAATAGGGTTGCCTGCAGTAGGAATACAACAGATTAAGCATAATGAAATATGCCACCAAAAGATCAAAACTAAATAAGACTATGCATACATATGTGTGTGTAAGGTTTTGTATGTGAAATCTCCTTGGCTTAATCTATTGAGCAAATAGATATGGAATTTTAATGATATATGATTTTCAAACTAAACCAGAAGACACACACACACACACATATATATATATAATTGTTTATTAACATCTAAACATTGGTTTGTTTTAGTAAAACATGGTGTTTCATGAAAATCCCAATCCATAACACAATCAAAATAAGCTAATTTCATCATCATGAATTTTGTAAGATTAAACACTTCCTTTAAAGATAGCCATTACTAGCAATATATATAAGAGTCAAAGAAACTTCACATTCTTTTGAGACCTTCAAGAATGGCGTTCAAAAGGCAATTATACAGATAACCAAATGATTGTTTCCAACACCATGATGATTCAAAGACAACATATATATATATATATATATAGGGTTAGGTTCAAATGTGAACTCAATTTTAGTTGTGAACATGAGGACGAATCTCAGCCACACATCTTTGGTTATGGTGGACGCGATCACGGAGGATTGACGCGATTCATGGGAGGGTGGAGATTATTAAAGGAGGGGAACCAGGTTAAAGCCGCCTTTATTGACCGGATAAGTGGCTGAGATTCGTCCTCACGTTCACAACCAAAAATGAGTTCACGTTTGAACTTTCCTATATATATATATATATATATATATATAACTTGACACTCCAATTTTGTAACTTGGAACTGGAACTGAAGCAAAGTGATATAGAAATACTGGCCAAGTGAACATCAATTCCAAACACATTTACCTATAAACTGACATCTATGAACGAAACTAAACCAAAAAATAATAACAGTCACTAAACCCTAAAACAGAGATAGTACACAAATCACTAAACCCTAAAACGGAGATAGTACGAGAAATCACTAAACCTTACCGGATCAGCACTTCAGGCGACCTGAGTCGCCGGAATTCTGGAGCAGGGGCGGTCTGTGGCGGATTTCTGGACAGAGGCCGTAACTTGGTCAAAATGATCAGTGTGGGCCTGGATGTTCATCTATATATCTATATTATATACTGCTTATTTTTTTTATTTTTTTTTATTTTTTTTTACTATTTGAACAAGAGTGTCCGGCTTCCCCAAAATGGGAAAACTAAGAAAATAGGGATTTTAGGCCAATTTTTAGTTTCAAGAGTTTCTCTAAAATGGAGAAAGCAGGAGAGAGGGAGTTTTTTTCTTTAAATTTGGAGAACACTAAAAAAAATGATTACAAGATGAGACAACCAATAGGAAAATTTGAAAACAAATATTTGGAGAAAGAAATAATTTTAATAGATGGATGTAATATTTTAATATTATAATTAATGATTTCTTCAAAATGGGTAATATGTTAGAGATGAGTGTTATTTTTTTTAGAAATTTTAACTTTTGGTTCTTCATTTTCGAATTTTTTTAGAAAATCTGTTGAAGATGCTCTAAGTTGTTTAAAACAGGATAACAATGACTTTTTTGAAAAGTTTTTTGATAAATGTTTTTATGCACTAAGAGTATTTTTAAGGGAAAATTACAATAAAACCCAACGTACTTTTGTGTTTGGAACAATTAAGTCACTGGACAATTTTTTGGATCAAATAAACCATTGAACGTTTCAAAACCTGTTAAATAAATCCTTGGACATTGTAAAAATTGTTAGATACACTCTTATAACCTTTTTGAATGAAAGAATCCCTAGACAAAATGAAAAAAATCTGAAAAACCCAACGGACTTTTATATTTGAATGATTAAGTCTATAGACATTTTTGAATGAAAAAATACTTCAATTTATGAAACGGAAAAAATATACCATTCCCGTTCCTCTTCCGAAAATATAAAAAAGTTGTATCCAACATGTATAATCTATATATACAAATTGAGTCATAATTTACTAAAATTTGAACCAAAATATATATCAAAAGTTGAGTCAATTACATCCTTCCATTTTAAAGGCTGAACAATTTAAAGTATTCCAATAACTCAAAGAGACTATGAAACCAAAAACCAACATAGATGCCTTTGACAACAATGTAATCCGCTCTGCGGGTATTGGATGGACAAGAGCAAGTGGTGTAAATCCAGATACTTGACACAATGTAGCCCCCCACTCTCAATCAGCATAACAATATTAAGAGCTTCTCACATAATTAACATGCATATACATGAACCAATTGCAACAAAGTTTTTATTTTTCTTTACATGGATATATAATGGCAATAAGGTTTGCACAAGCATAAAATATTACCCATAGTTTATGATCAATAAATCAGTTTTAAGGATATTTATTCTAGTAAATTCCCAAATATCCAGGAAGGAAGTCTTCAGCAGCAAGTGGGAGCTGTAAGCACAACTCTCTAATCTCTAGAACATTGATGTGAATAGCACTATATTCAACAAGTAACTCTTTCACAACTAAGTTTATAATCAAAACACAACTTTCTACGAAATTGACATAAAACGTATTGCAAAATCAAGTTATTATTAGCTAAAGTCGAACCTCTGGTGCGCCGGCCGGTGGTGATTAGGAGCGTGGTGAGAGGTGTGCGATTTGGGAGATAGGTGACTGTAAGTTTTAGGTATTTTTTTCTAATTTATATATTTACTTTATTAACAGGTTGCAGGTTACCAAAGAGATTTATTTAACAAGTTTAAAAAGTTACGATGGTTTATTTAACTTTTTTTTTAAAGTCCAATGGTTTATTTTTATTTTTAATTTTGAAAAGCTATTTGTTCCAAAAAATTGTCCAGTGACTTAATTGTTCCAAACACAAAAGTCCCTTCTATCGTAATTTTTCCTA
Source organism: Silybum marianum (assembly GCA_036898165.1). NCBI lineage: Eukaryota > Viridiplantae > Streptophyta > Magnoliopsida > Asterales > Asteraceae > Silybum > Silybum marianum. The sequence continues at coordinate 21,286,591 of CM072538.1, forward strand.
TTTTTAATGCATAACTTATTGCTTTTGTGAATAATTTTTGTGAAGCTTTTTTTTATTGGAGTAAAATTATAAAAAACTTTTTGGTGAAGCGGTCGGTATATACCAACTGGTTGATGCAAAAGATTTTTTTAAATTATTTTTATTTGGTCGTGTTTTTTTTGTTAATTATCAATTAACAAATATAAAAAAGCTTTTGGTAAGGTTGGTTGCATTGAAGGTGAGTTTGAAAGACACTTTTTGTTAAATAGAGTTAGTAGAGATATGAGATTTCATATATAAAAAAGTCATTAACATTGTGGATGCTCTAAGCCTTTGAAGGTTATTATGAATTTTGTCTCTTACATTTCTCTCTTATAACCTTTTAAAAGATTTTTTTTTTGCATTAGATTAAATTTATAAACAAATTTTTACATTAGGATGGGTAGAAAAATTCTCTTTTAAGACCTAACCATTGTAGATGCTCTTAGATATATCAAAGATTACTGTAAAATATGAATGAATAATTAATGAAAATCTAATTTATAAATTCGTACGAGTAGGATTCGACGTGTAGTTTTATTTTTATTTTTACTTTTTCGTGCATTTTTCTTGTTTTCCTGTTACACAAGTTGGAAGTATTTACAAAAACACCAGCTCTACATAGATTTCAAACATGTTCTTATGACATACAACTTTCCTATTTGCTCGATTGTGAGATAATGTTTTATCCTTTTTATGACGAGAATGTACCACCTTTAAGCATTATAATAAATTATCGTGTATATCTATATTTTAAGAATGGTAAAAAAAAAATTACAAACCCAATCAATCTATTAATACATTTTAAGAATGGTAAAACAATAAAGCAAGGTAAGAATATGAAGAAAGAAAAAGGCACATGACACATTGAATTTCAAATTCCGTTGCCTAACAAAAAATTATATAATATTTACATACTGTATATAGTATTTATACACGATAAATGAATTCTCACCCTCATTTTTTAATGGGGTATCCGGGTATGAAACCCTGACATTCTGTGAGTTTGAGCTTTACCAGTAAACCCGAGATACCAGTAAACCAAGGGCCTTTTGGTATTCTTTTGCATCTTTACCAGTAACCCAAGATACTGGTAAACCAAAGACCTTTTGGTATTCTTGCATCTTTACCAGTAACCCGAGATACTAGTAAACCAAACTAATCCAATACATCTCATTCATAGATAGGTCAAAGAGGATGAAATATACAAATATTTCTGACTTAACCTTAAAGATTAGAACAGTTGTTTCTAATATAGTAGATATTAGAATTAAAAGAGGAGGGTTAGTAAGATGCTTAATTTAAATCCTACCATAACTTCAAAGCAAATATATAAAAGCAGTTTTTGTACACAACTAGAAAACAACTTAAAAAGGGGTTGCTGCAAGTTTTTCAAACTCAACCTTCCAATCCATGATTTGATCACCAACCAAATTCATATGTGATTCCAACTTCATAATCTCCTCATTCTTCACATTCTTCTTCTTCACACACTCCACCATTTTCTCTTTCAACTCCTTCATTTTCGCTTCGATTTCATTGACTTCCTCATCGATTTTCGACTTTTCAAGATTCTGCTTCTCGAGTTCTTTTTCAGCTTCTTTCAACTTATCATTAAGCTCACCTAATTGGGCTTTTCTGGATAGTAATTCATTCAGACGGCCTCGAACAGCACCTACATCAAACCCATGAGTCTCCAACTCAACTAAAGTTTCCAAACTGTTGTCGATTATGTCATTGGGATCATATGGCTGTAATTTGGAAGTTTTCTGAACCACATTCGCAAATGTTACCATGTGTCCGATGGCTAAACCTTCACGATAATCTTCTTTGATTTTCTTCAATAAGAGAAAGTGTGGCTTTTGTGGTGGATTCTGATATAACTCGAGAGATTCGATGGTGGACCAGATTGGAGATCGTTTGATAAACGGCCATTCTTGTTGGTATTCGGTGGGTTCATGAGTGTTGACAATGGCTGGATTCGATGCATCACTTGATTCATCATGGTTGTCGACATTGCTAGAACGGGAACTTCCTAAATACGCCAATAAGAACGAAAGTTTAGATGAACTAAATCAAAATAAAAAAGACAGTAAATCTCACACAAAGGTAGGGTTTGTTTTTTAAGAGGTGCTTTAATCTGAAGTCTTATTTCACTTCTGATTGATAAGAGGTGGTGCTGAAGTCTATAAAATAAGAGGACGTTAAATGATAAGTGGGTCTCAAAACAGAAATTAAACAAACAGTCTGAATTCACTAACCTCTTACCGAATAAGTGATAAGAGGTGATTAAGAGGTTTTTTTCTAAAAAATAAACACGGACTTAAGGGTTGTTTGCCAGTTGCTAAATGGTTTGGTACAAAATGATTAAGTGGTCAGGATGATTAAGAGGCCCTTATGATATAGTGCAACATAAAATAAAATGTTTGCTAATTGTTCAAAATGAAATTAGGGCTCTGAATGGTTAAGGGAGGTCCAGGATATTAAGAGGGATACTTATTTTTTGCCAAACAGGATTCACCTCTTAGCAATTCAGAGGCTGCCTCTTAATGGAACTGTTAAGAGGTAAACAAACAGCCCTTTAGTTTCCTCCTTCCAAAATGTTTATATGTTAACACCATACTAGTTAAAGGACAAACTGCATCAAAATGCAAAAAAAAATTTTTTTTTGCTTTAGTTCTCATTTTGACTGCTAACTAGTAAATTATACTGTCCTTGATGACAAATTGTAGATTATATAGAAAAATGTCACATTTTGATGTCACACAGGTTGAAACCCGTTTATCAGAAATGAAAGAACTGAATGTTTTATCTATACTTTATTTTGTACCTTGTAATAAACCCATTGGTATTTTAACCGCAGACTTTGGCGGTCTACCCCTCTTTCTTTTCTGTGGGGTCTTACTGTCCTCTGCTTCACAAGTTTCCTATTGCGAACCACAAACAAATCAAACCTTAATCAAAATTTGTCCCAAAAACAATCCAAGTTAAGTATCCTATTTCAAGATTAAACTAAATTTTGTTAATTTGTAACAAAAAGAAGCATGATGAATGATGATTCAAAAAGCTAATGACTTTGGGTGCTAAAACTGCTTACCGTGATGATCATTTCTTGCTCCAAGAGAAGTGAATCTTGATGTATCGCTTGTGATCCGCTAGCTTCCATCACAGGCACCCTAACTTTCGGTATTTCCCTTGCTAGCTATAACATAATCCACAACCATATAAGTTTTCATTCATTTAACGCCTCTATTGGGATTACTATCGCAATGAAAAATAAACATTGATTACCGAGATTAATACAAAAATCTAATACCAAATCTTCAAAATACCAAGAATCAATGTAAGCATCTTCATGAAACTGTAACGAGTCCCTTAATTGCACCACTGAACCAATTTCTAGAATCAAAACTTTCCCTTGGCTTGAATTGCATTATTCTTCAATAAAAGGCGGTTAAGACTCTCAGTACTTGTCCTCAATCTTACCGGGTAAGATTATCATATTCATCCGATAAGGGTAAAGACGAATAATTAACTAAATCCCAAATTATGCAATTCCCATGTTAGGCTCAAAGTAACAACTTTTAACATCATAAGATTACCTATTTAAGATGAGTTGTGGCTTATGCATGACTTTTAAAACTTCCGGATCTAGACCTGGCAGTCCGGCCTGTTTTACTGACCCGACTATATATAATAACTACCATACCCGGTCCCCACCCATTTGGATCACTTTCCTCTGCCACAAACCCTAGTTCTGTTCTCTATAACTCAAGCTTCGAAGACTCATCGGTGGAATCTCTTCCCGTTCGAGCCAGGAAGAACAAATCATCAGGACGCACCACTATCGCCTTGATTACGGTTCTAAACTGAATCACATCGCACCAAAATCAACGAAATACGAACGAACTAAAGGTTTAATGTAATAGATCTATAGGTTCGATAGAAGAATACGTCGTCAATCTAAGGAATCGTTTTCATTTCGTTTCGATTATTCAACAGCTAATGTTAAACTCGATTTCATATATATCTATATATATATGTATGCAGTAATTTGATTCCAAAAGTTAAAAGACTTAGAATCACTAATCTAATCAGTATAAAAAAACATGAATGATGAATCAATTTCGATAAAATTCTTACCTCAAAACTTTGATATTGAAGAACTTCACCCTTTATCTCCTGCTCCGGTTCCTCAGTCTACCTATTTTTTCTTTTCTTTTGAATGTCTTCCATTGCCTTATTTATTAGAGCTTTGATATGCAATTATCAATGGAAAGGTAGTCATGATTTGTGCAGCTAAATATGGAAATGCTTTCCAATAAGAAGAAAATGTGTTTATTGCTGCTGGCATCTCTGCAAATTATTAGAGCTAACAGATTCTCTAAAAACGGTTGTTTAACGGAGAATTTGAACAGATTCCCTGATTCTATTCTATGTTACGCAAATTTAGGGGGTGTTTGTTTTAGCTTATAAAAACAACTTTTTGACTTTTTGATTTATTCTGATGTTGCATCGATAATAAGTCTGTTTGGAAAAAATAACTTAGACTATGTTTAGCAAAATTAGCTAATAAGATATCTTATTACTTATAAGATAGCTTTGAAAAACCTTACTTCTATTAACTTATCAATAAGGTACATTTATGGTAATCCAAACAACTACACTAAAAACAAGGTGACTTATAAGTCACCTTATTTTTGCCAAACAATGTCTCACTCAACTTTTCACATAATCCTACGCCTGATTAAATAGAATTGTAACTTAGAGCAACTCCAAGAGCTTCTCTGTAATCTCTTCAAAATGGAGAATTAAAATTCAAATTCTCTCAAAAGTATTACATTCAACTCCAACAGTATCTCAATTTTGGATAAAATATTATTTATCTTCCCTAACATTTAATTTTCAATTTTTTTATGGATGAACATAATAAAAAAAAGTTTCTCTCTTGTGGTAATCATTTTTAGAGATTTTCCTAAATTTGAGGAATTTTGCACTATCTCATACTTCCTCCATTTTGGAGAAAGTTTTGGAGATGTTGTTGGAGCAAAAAATTGCTCAAAATCCTTTTCTTCTCCATTTTGGAGATGCTCTTAGGGAGCTTTAAGATTTTAAATTTAATTTGTCGGCTAAAGTTACTCAAACAAGAAGTTAATGCGAGATATGCGATTACTGTTAGTTTTTTTTAGGTCTCATGAGAGTTTTACAGGAAATTTGAGTTGTAAATAGTGTGTGATAAAAATAAATCATGAATATTCTGAACTATTTGTAAAATGTTATAGAATGGATGAATATTTTATATTATAGTGTTATATGAAGTCAAACTCATATATTTATCATTAAGTAAACAATTGTTTCCACTTTTCATTAATTTATGAGCGTATTATAAATGACGTCAATATAAATATCTATAATGTATATGTATATATATATGGACGAAAATCAACCTTCATAACTTGAGAAGCAAAAAATAACATTATGAAATCCAAAAGATAATAATATAAAGAGTTAAATACATATTTGGTCATTGTGGTTTACAAATATTAACACATAAGGTCTTTTAAAGATTTTTTTAACATCCAACGTCCATGTGGTTTTCATTTTATAACACTGAAGGTCCCTCATCCTACTTTTCCGTTAAATACTAACATTTTAGCATATTTTCTTTATTTTCCAAACCATATGGACCAAATCTGTAATTTACTCTAAACTATATAATTATATCAATATCTTATTAATTATATAATTTTTATATTTCATGAATTATATTACATATTTATATGCATCTAATATTTTTATTTTAAAAATTATTTATATATTTATCTTTTATAAAATGTATTTTATGTTTATGTTTATGTTTATATTTATATGTATATTTATATTTATATTTATAATATAAATAATTTTATAAAATATATGGAAGATTCAATTTATATTAGAAACAAATGATTATACAAATTGCATATATGAAAGCTTCAAAATTCAAATACTTAAACAGTAAATAAGACCACTATACAAATTACATAAACGGAAGGTTCAAGATTCAGATACATAAAATATATAAAAAAATAAATATAAATACAAGTACAAAATAAATTTTATATAATATAATCTTAAATATACAAGAATTAATAATTTGTAGATATACATCTATACAAAATATGTATAGATGGAAGGTTTAAATACATAAAATATATAAAAATACAAAATAAATTTTATAAAATATAATCTTAAATATACAAAACATTAATAATATGTAGATAGAAATATATATGGTAAATATAAATATAAAAGTTAAATTCAAGCATGTACAACTTCGTTGTCATCAAAATGATCCTCATAAAAATCTATCATCTCACATTCTTCACCATCTCTATTCATCGTATATATGTATATCTACAAATTATTAATTCTTTATATATTTAAGATTTTATTATATTTTTATTTTAAAAAATTTATTTTGTATTTAAATTTTATATTTTTATATATTTTATGTATTTTAATTTTGAAGCTTCCATATATTCAATTAAAATAAATTAACTGTTTCTGATATAAATTGGACATTCCATAGATTTTATAAAATTGTTTGTATTTTTTATATAAATATAAATACAAAATACATTTTATAAAAATTAAATATATAAATAATTTTTAAATAAAAATATTAGGTACATATAAATATGTTATATAATTTATAAAATACAGAAATTATACAATTTTATAAAATATTAATATAATTATATAGTTTAAGGTAAATTACAGATTTGGTCCATGTGGTTTGAAAAATAAAGAAAATATGCTAAAAGGTTAATACTTAACGGAAAAGTTGGATGGAGGACCTTCAGTGTTATAAAATAAAAACTACAGGGATGTTGGATGTTAAAAAAATCTTTGAAGGACCTTATGTGTTAATATTTGTAAACCACAGTGACCAAATTTGTATTTAACTCTAATATAAAATTCTGAAATTATATATTTCTGAAATCTATACAATAATATAAAGGAAAAATTATTGTTTTAACCATTTCAGAAAATCATATACCCAAAATATCCAAAATCTCTCCTAACTTACCAAAATAACCAAAATTTTGATGAGAACATTTAGTATCATACGAAATCCCTTTTTATTTCGTAAACACAACACATACTCACACATATGCATTTCATATTATGCATATAAAAACAACACATACCCATTTCGTATTATGCATATTAGAACAACACACACACATTCACACAAAATTGCATTTCGTACGTTTACTACATACACACTTTATGGGTTTGCATACGAAATGTATATTTATCCATACAAAATGTATCTTTATCTCACGAAATGCAAACCTATTTTGTATCATGGAGACTCTTTATCCATACGAAATGGGGTATGCATACGAAGTGTGTTTGCATATCAAATGAAATGGATTTCGTATGCACTGATTTTCCCTTGTACGAAATGGGTGTTGAGTAATCTTTTAACACTTGAAAAACATATAAAAATAATAATACAATGATGACACCACATGGTACAACACTTGATTGCATAACAAACCCATTTGATATGCAAGGAAAATCAAACTAACAAATACGAAATCGATTTCATTTGATATACAAACCGATTTCGTATGTGTGTGTTTTAAATTTGCATTTCGTATGTGTGTGTTTTGCAAGATATATGAAATGCAAATTTGTGTGAGTGTGTGTTGTTCTAATATGCATAATATGAAATGCATGTGTTGTTCTAATATGCATAATACGAAATGCATGTGTGTGAATGTGTGTGTTGTGTGCCTATACGAAATGAAAAGGGATTTCGTATGATACTAAATATTCTCACGAAAATTTTGGTTATTTTGATAAGTTGGGAGAGATTTTGAATATTTTGGGTATACAATTTTCTAAAATGGTTAAAACAATAATTTTTCCTAATATAAATGTACTTATTATGAATTATACCAACGATTGTTCAGTAGAAAATTTTCTTTCAGTTACAAAGTTGATTTCTTGGATTGTATAGTGGTTTTCAGGTTTTGACCATTGTAAGAAGAACCCTTTTGCACGGTATACAATTACTTTAGGTTTTTAGATCACACATGTTTACTTCAAAATAATTGCAAGTTTTTCTTTTTAATTTATCAAGATTTAGGTTTAGATAAAGGACTAAAATAAAATAAAAAATTGGTTTCAGTTCAGATCCAAAATCAGATTTTAATTTAGGTTTGATTTATGATTTTAATTTTTTTTAGTTATATTTTGATTTAGGTTTTAGGGGTTTTCTTGATGTTCTTGATAAAGTGAAACATGAAGAAGGTGAATATTAAGAAAAATACAAAATGACCTTTATTTATTGGATTTAAAAAAAAGTTGATGATAATTAGGCTAATGAATGAAATTTGTTAGGAAATAACAAATAGAAGGACTAAATCAAAAAATTTAAAATAAAAGGATATCCATTAAAAATTATGAATGTTAAAGGACTAAAATTAAATTCTACATTTAAGAATGATAAAAAATAGGGAATTTAATTAAAATAATCATTCTACAAATGACATTTATCAAAATAACCAAAAATTTTCTTATTTTACCAAAATATACTTAAAATACCCCTCGAAATCACTTTCCGGCCAAAACCTTCGCCCCATACTGTAACACCTGGAAATTTTTAGATAAAATATAAAATTCTAGAAAAGACGTGTTTTAAAAGGGTTATGGGTTGGTTGATGAAAAAGATCGAAGTTATGCGTCGGAAATCAAGTTTGGGAGTTTCGGGGTAACTTAAATGGCTCGTGCTAGTTGCGGCTGAGCTAACCCACGCCACTAAGTGGCTTTACACTCTGTTTGGCTAGGGCCAGTTACCAATGCCAGTTACGGAATGTAACTAGCTTCACAACTAGCGTCGGGGTCTGTTTGGTCAAGAAGGAGCCGCTTGAGTTACCAATGCCAGTTGTGAAACGTAACTGGCGTCCATATCTGGCGTCCAACACTGATCAGTTTTTATAACATCCGTTTTTCATGACTTTCACACTCATTTTTCACCAAAAACCTTCTCCTCCACACTAATGGCGATTTTAATGCTTTGAACCACCATTCTAACCAACTTGGGAGCATTTATTGAGCATCTAGCTTGAGGATTTCGGTTTGGAGCTCAAGTGTTCGAGTTCTTCTTCTACTTCATCTTCTCCACCAAGTTCCACCATTTTCATCCATTTTAGGAGATTTTCTAGGGTTTTCCTAACCCTAGCTATGTGAGTTCAAATCTAAACTTATAAACTCAAATAATTGTTGTAAATGTAGTATTTTGTTGATTCTTAAACTTGGTTTCAAGTAGTTGTGTATTTGAGTAAGTTTGGAAGTTTTAGGTCAAAATGAGGGTTTTGAGTATGTTGTTGTAGATGATGAAATGAGCATCATAAATGGTTTAAAATACTTGGAAAGGTTATAAAATGAAATAATCTTTGGTTTTGAAACTCAAAAGGATTTGACCTAGTTTTTGGTAAAACTTGGATTTGAAAGGAAATGGTTTATTGAAAGGGTTTTCAAGGTTGGAAAACTAGTAATACGTCTCGTTGATGTATTTGGTCGTAGGGCTAGTATGTATTGGATCCATAGGCATATAGTCGGTTTAAAAGCGGGATTGTTGTCCCTTTTTGGTTGCATAGCAGTCTAGTAGGTCCTGGTACCGTTGGGTATTATGCCGGTTCATTATCGGATGCCATTGACTTTATGTATGCGCTAGTAGGGGTCTAGTAGGGCCGTGTACTAAGGTACATAATCGGTTGTTTCCGGTTGCCATTGACCCATTGTGCGGGCTAAAGTAGGAGTCATCGGGGGCCGTGTACTAAGGTGCATAATCGGTCGTTGCCGGTTGCCATTGGCTCTTACGGTTAGCTCAAACATCGTGTAGTGACCTACTTATGGTATCTGTCACTAAGGATGGAACACCGGGTCTCCCCCGGTTGCTTTTAAAGGATTCTTGCTCATCAAGAGTAAGTTATTTCAAGTGAAGTTAAATGGGATAAAATGCACTGTATCTTATCTTTTTAAATGTTTTAACAGCTTTATCCATTTAACTGTTTGTTCTCACTAGGCGTAAGCCTAACACTTGATTTCAAAAATGTGGTTTAGCAGGTAAGCAGGTTGACGGAGCTCTTTAGAGAAAAGTGGGACGGTGTGTCGAGATAGAGGCACCTTTTTGGAGATATGCCTTAGAGCATATATAGTTGGAGTTATAACTCATTCTTTTGAGGATATTAGTAACACCCAATTGTAATCTATAGTCTGAATAGCATAGATTAATAGGTTGTTATTTTAATATCCATCTTTAGATGTAAACTCCCATATTCTATCCCCACTTACTGGGTGATTTTTATATTTATTCCGCATTTCGTTTGGTTTAATTTTGTTCTAAATTTTAGGGTGTTACACATACCCCTCGAAATCACTTTCCGGCCAAAACCTCCGCCCCATACCCCAAAACCTCCGCCAAGGTACCATTTTACCAATTTCTAATTTACATTTTACATTTTTTATCCTTAGAGTTAGTTAATAAATTATTTTAGGTACTTTACTTTTTAATTTTTCGTTTTACACCCTTATCACATTAACACACATAATCGTATATCAATTAAAATACGTCTAAAAATTGCGTTTTTATTTTAACAAGTTACACCATTATAATCGTCTCGACAATACATTCGAAATGAGTCTGATATTGAATATTTTTCGATTTAATTATACACTTTTAAAGCCAATTATCCTCTTGATCGGTGAATATGAATATTTTTCACAAAATTCGGAATATTAATTAAAATATAATGCTATTATTTTTTAACGACAAAGTATAATATTATGGATATATAAAGAAATAAGATATAAGTTATAGTGAATTTGTACTACTTTTGTGTTATTGTCATTTCTATAATAAAACCAGAGGTGGAACACAATAGGGGCCTAGGGGGGCCATGGCCCCTGCGTTTTATCCTTTAAATACTAGATATTAGAAATATTATCAATGAATTGTGCTTAACTCAGGTGGTTATGTGTATATGGCCCCTGTGTATGTGGTCATAGGTTCTATTCTCCTGTCACACAGTTTTTTTTATAATGAATTGAGCTTATCAATGAAGATGTTTTGTTGGATTCGGCCCCCTTAATTAGAGGGTTTGTGTTCCGCCCCTGAATAAAACCCATATAAATTAATATTCACGTACAATAACACATAATGCATCAGTTTTTAAGGTTATTACATTATATATTATAATTAACCCATTTTTGAATCAATGATATATACACAGTACGTAGGGGACTACAGAAATAAAATACAGAAATCTTTCAAGCATATTTTCATACTCTCCTTCTCCAAGACCTTTCATGAGTAAATTTTTCAGCCTCAATATAATATTTTAATAGCCGAAAAAGACGATCAACTTACAAAAATAATAGCATTTATATTTTAATTAATATTCCGAATTTTATGAAAAATATTCATATTCACCGATCAAGAGGATAATTGGCTTTAAAAGTATATATAATTAAATCGAAAAATATTCAAGATTGGGCTCATTTCGAAGATATTGTCGAGACGATTATAATGATATAACTTATTAAAATAAAAACGTATTTTTTAGACGTATTTTAATTGATATACGAGTATGTGTGTTAATGTGATAAGGGTGTAAAACAAAAAATTAAAAAGTAAAGTACCTAAAGTAATTTATTAACTAACTCTAAAGATATAAAATGTAAAATGTAAAATGTAAATTAGAAATTGGGAAAATGGTACCTTGGCGGAGGTTTTGGGGTATGGGGCGGAGATTTTGGCCGGAAAGTGATTTTGAGGGGTATTTCGACTATATTTTGGTTATTTTGGTAAAATAAGAAAGATTTTGGTTATTTTGATAAATGTCATTTGTAGAATGGTCATTTTAATTAAATTCCCTAAAAAACATGGTCAAAAATTGCAGAATGTGGTCCATGAAAATAATAACTCCGTTAACAATGGAAGAGCATAATGTGACGCATTGGTTTGTTGATAAGGATGGACCGTATAATTCATCCCTATTTAACTGGTCAAAATTAATTTCTAACAAGTATGTTAAAACGAGGAAAAGGGAATTAGAGTTGAGCAATTGATCCGTAAGAACCGGTCCAAACCGGAACTGAACAGGGACCAGGATCGGAACTGGTACCGGTATTGTCTAACCGGTCCGGTTTTCGGTCTTTCAAATCCTCCATTTTTTGTTCCGGTTCCAAAACGGTTCCGTGCCAATTTTTCGGGTAATTAAACCGGGACCGACCCGGAAGTTTAAGTGACAAAATAATGTAAATTAATATCGTTATAATTTAAGATAATTATTACTTATTTTTTTAGTCTTTCATATTTTGTTTATAAATTAATGTCATTATAATTTAATTTTCTTATTGTTAGACATATTGGCATGAATTACTACAGTGATGTCATGGATTAAAAAGGAAAAATACTAAATTTAAGAAAAGAAAATTGATTAACAATTGGTTCCAACCGGTTTTTTGACCGGAAAACTGGGACCGGCACCGGCACTGGTATTGCCTATACAGTCCGGTTCTCGGTCCCAACAATCTCTTATTTCCGGTTCCGGATCCGGTTCCAAACCGGTTCGGGGCCAATGCTCACCCCTAAAGGGAATTTAGCATTTTTGTTTTTAAAAAAAATATGTTATTCTTTATATTAAAATAGAAAAGATAGAAGAGAGATTCTAAAAATGTCTAAATTTTGAAAAATCTCTAAAACTTAATAGAAGGGAGAAAAATAATATTTTAATTAGATCCAACCAATAAAAGTTATTGAAGTTAAATGTGTAGGAAAGAGAAATGATATTTTATTATATATATTGAATATTTTATTAATATAGTTAATGTTAAAATTGCTAAAATAAAGTAACTATTGGATTTAGATGTAATTTCTTTTAGATGTTTTGACTTTTCATACTCTTATAAAAAAAATTATAGTATAGTTGTTAGAGATGCTCGGTCTATATCTAATCCTCAACCGGTCGTCAATCTTTTTAGCCCACCTTGATTGTGTTAGTATAAATGAAGGTTGCAAATTGAAAAAGAACACGTTCATCTGGAAATATCTGATCAGTTCAGAAATAATGATCATTAGAAGAAGTTGCTGACACTTGGTAGCGACATACAATGGTTCACCTTTGGCGAACTAGATTAGATGGTGTTGTTTGTTGTTGTCAGAAACAGTCAGGGACCATTTACCAAACACGAACCAAGTAAGTGCTTTCCCGATTGAGTGTTTACTCTTATTCAGTTAGCATTTACCAGATAAGATCATTGTCTGCTATATCATGTTGATAGCCAAAAATCTTACTTGGTAAAGTAAGCGAGACCGATAACTCTTACCTTGGTAAACAACCCCTTAGGAATTAGGATGATAGAGAAGATTGAGGTAGCATGATGCGAATCATTTCTAGATATCATTTGAACCTTCTTTATTAATTTCTTTTTTACACACGTCAACATTAAAGTAACCTTTTAATCTACACTGAATTGGCCCAAAATAGATTCAATTCCAATAGCAACCACCATTTTAGATTGTTTTATTGTTCTTTTGTATTTGATCTGGGTGTGTTTGATACACAAAACATGACTGAAACGGACAAGACAGACAAGAATAAGGTAGGCGGGTGAAAATTTGTTTTAAGGTTTTAATTTAACAAGGGTGGCATAGTAATTTACTACTCTTGTCCCACCTCCATTATTTCTATTCCACTCAATCACATCTTGTCTCAGTCTAATGTCGCACCAACCGTCAGACAAAAAGCTTTTATTTTAACATGCCTCGTGTATCAAACGACCCCTATTGTGCAATGTATAGATATAGGCACACTACAATAACCAATCCAAACTAACCCAATATATTCCACTCGCATGTAGTCTAGGATAGGTGGGATGTAAACCACAAAGGTTGTGCCGTTGTGGCCGAGTCCTGAAAGATGTGGTGGAATATCTTATGTCCAGGGTTCGAATCTAGACGTACACAACAACTATGACCACTGAGTTTATCAGGGCTGATGTCTTGTAGTCATAATTTACCAGAATTAGTCCAGGCTATGACAAGCGGGATGTAAGCATACCTCTCCTCTTTTGTAGAACAATTATTTCTAATAGAATATATAGGTTGGGAATTGAAAGAAGGGGGGTTAACATTTGCTTAATTTAAGTCCCCTACCATAACTTCAAAGCAAAAACGATAAAAACCATTTTCTTTGTACATAAGCAGAGGTGGATCATAGCTATAACTACAACTAGAACAACTTAAAAAGGGGTTGCTGCAAGTTTTTCAAAATCAACCTTCAAATCCATGATTTGATTACCAACCAAATCCATGTTTGATTCCAACTTCATAATCTCCTCATTCTTCACATTCTTCTTCTTCACACTCTCCACCATTTTCTCTTCCAACTCCTTCATTTTCCCTTCAAGTTCATTCATTTCCTCATCCATTTTCGACTTTTCAAGATTCTGCTTTTCGAGTTCTTTCTCAGCTTGTTTCAACTTATCATTAAGCTCACCTAATTGGGCTTTTCTGGATAGTAATTCATTCAGACGACCTCGAACAGCACCCACATCAAACCCATGTGTCTCCAAGTCGGCTAACGTTTCCAAACTGTTTTTGATTACGTCAATTGGATCATCCAACTGTAGTTTTGAAATTCTTTGAACCACATTAGCAAAAGTGACCAAGTGGGCGATAGCTAAACCCTCACGATAATCTTCGTTGACCTTCTTCAAATTAGAAAAGTGTGGCTTTTGTGGCGGACTTTGGTATAACTCGAGAGATTCAATGGTGGCCCAGATTGGAGACCGCTTTATGAAAGGCCAATCTTGTTGGTATTCTGTGATTTCCCGATTGTTGACTGTGGCTGGATTCAATGTATCATTTGGTTCATCACGGTGGTCAAGAGGACTACAACGAGAACCTCCTAAGTACACCAAAAAGAACCAAGAGAAAAGCATAAAAGATAAAGACGAGTTAGTAATAACATACAGATATATATATATATATATAGAGAGAGAGAGAGAGAGAGAGAAAGGTTCAAACGAGAATACAAACATTTTTCATATACAAAATCATATGTGATATTGTACAAAATCATAAATCATGCGACTTAAGTGGCTCCAAAAGTCGCCCGCTCCGGTTAGTGCAAAATCACATATGATTTTGTACATGAAAAAAGTTTTCCGTATTCTCGTATATAGTTAGGGTTCTCGTGTGTATATATATATATATATATATATATATATAGATAGAGAGAGAGACAAACAGAGAGGGGGAGGTTCAAGGGAAAACACTAAAAAAAATAAAATTAAAGAACACCCTCGGAGCCCTCCATCCGGATAGTATGCACTAATGCATACAAGCGTTTTTTTTCTATGCACCAATACTTCTATAATTATATATGCATTAGTGCATATGCACAAATGCATGTTACAAATTACCAGTATGCATTAGTGCATACCGTCCAGATGGAGGGTGTTCTTCAGTTTTTTCTTTTTTTTGGCGTTTTCCCTTGAACCTGACCCCATATCCCCATATATATATATAGATATAGATATAGATATGAGAGTAAAATGAATAAGCTTACGTGTGTTCTTCAAAACCGTCATTGGATGAAGCCCTTGATACCAGACAGATAGAGGTTGTTCATCAAGTTCATTAGTCATTTCATGAATTGAAGAAGAAACCCGTTTCCCTGATTCTTGATTGCCTGGATATATGGCATTACATGCCCACAAGATTCAATATTAAAAAGAGCTCTTACACTTTATGTTACTCCTTCCATCCAAAAAAACATATCTTTTATAAAAAAAAACAATCGATATTTAAAGTTATAGAAAGAAAATAATTTATTTTATTCTGTACCTTGTAATAAACCATTTGGCATTTTAATCAGTGACCTTGGCGGTCTTCCCCTTTTTCTTTTCTGCGAGCTCTTACCGGGCTCTGCTTCACAAGTTTCCTGTTGGAAACAACAAACCAAATCAAACCTTAAGCTAAATTTGTCCGAAAAGAATCCTAATTCAAAACTGAATATTAAACTAGATATGACCTTCCTAAACTAGCTTACTCTTTTTAAAGATCAAATAAAGAGTCAATTTTGTTAAATTTGTCCAAAAAGTTGTTTAGATTTTAATTCAAACGCCTTTTTGGGATCGATGGATTATAGACTTTAAGGGTCCTGTTTTCTTTTATGGGTTGTTCCAAAAATGGAACCACATTTGAAAATTAGACAGCAAAACGGGAATAGCATCGTGGTTACATTCTTTAACTTTTGGTGCTAAACATGCTTACAGTGATGCTCATTTCTTGCTCCAAGAGAACTGAATCTTGATGTTCAGCTTGTGATCCACTACCTATACCATAAATCCATATTCCACATGATATTAGAATTCAATTCATTTTGTTCATCCAAATTTCATATTAAAGTTACAATTTCAATTATGTAATCATAATTCATAAACGGAAATTAGACCCATATAATGGGTATTAAAACGAATGGAACCCAAGTTTTCCACACCTGCTGAAGATTGGAATCTTTTACCACGAGAGTTTCTCACAACTCTTTTGTTATTAATATATGTAAATGAACGATCAGGTGCACCGACGGTCTCCTGTCGAGTTACCTGCATTCGTTAGTGGTGAACTTTTTTTTTACTATGGACATCCTTTTATAACAGCAATTGGTAAAGAGGAAACTTCAACTCAACTCACAGCTATTTTTCGTGAACTACTCTTCTTTTTAGCAGAGATTTGAGGGCCAACAGCTTGGTTATCTGGATCAGTCATTATAGCTCCTAAATGAGCATCATCGTTAGACTTTGATGTTTGTGCAGCATTTATAACGACAGATTCTTGCTCCAGTGTCTGCTTGATGTTAAGAAACAAATAGTATTCAAATATGGAATCAAAATAAGGTTTTAACTTTTATACTCGAAGAAAATAGTTACCATATAGACTATAAAGATGAATTCAACAGCCAACGAACCCTTTTTTGTTGTTATACAAGTATTAGTTTTGCCAGTCTTGTCATGAAAGTATTTACATTTTTGCGAATAATGAAATAATAACGATATTTGTGGTGATTTCCACCTTAAAACTATAAAAGATTTTCTTGATTTTTACATGTTTAAGACTTTGTTAAAGTAACAACTTATGTTTTCATAGGTAAGAAAAAGATTTTCTTGCTTAAATGAAACCAATGTTAGAACCCTAACCAACATGAAAATTTAAACCAAACCCTCTTAAAGTTTGTACACAAATGGCTATTTCAGATGATCCCAATCGTCCAAGATCATCTGTCGGATAACATTTTTAATGAAAATGTACCCATATTAGAATAGAATAAATGTCATCTCAACAATATAGATTACCGGAATTCACTCAAATTTGTTCAAAACCACATATATTTCTCTCACTTTGTGTGAATGAAGATGTTTTAGAACACTGAATGTAGTATCAAAGCGAGTGATAATAATCGAGCAATTAAAATCGAACATAAACCCTAATGCTATTCCAGAAAATACCCAAAACCATATTCTAATTAGGGTTTTCAAAAATGGGAACAAAACCCTAATCAAATTTCTGCAATCGAAAACGAAATATACCTTCTTCGGTGGGACCTTCCAACGGCCGTCAATCCAGTCAACATGAAGTCGCAGCTGAGACTTTTCAAACTCAACTTCCTCAGGAGGAGTTTCAAACGAAACAATATACTGGCTAATCTCGCCATTGATGATCACCTTAGTTACCACACCGATCCACCATCCATCTAAATGGTAAGCATCAACGACATCAAATAGCTCAAAATCACAACCATCCACCTCACTATTACTAACATTGTTACGAAGAGGATAGCGAGGAGGCAAAGGTCTAACGAAGGAAGGGTCTACGATTTCCGTCAAATGTTCAGATAAATTACCTTCTTGAAACAATGATTCGTACTTAACTGTATAGCCGATTTTGTTCTTCCTGCTTTTTTTGGTCCTGTGTTTACTCTTGGAGTGATGATGAACTTGAACTACATTGAGTATGGTGGCAACGTACCATGCACCATGGAATCCGACGTCGTCACTGCTAACTTCAACAAGAGAGCCTTTGGTAAGGACCACCATTAGAGAGGGTTTTGAAAATGGGGTTTTTGGGGATTAGTATAGAGGTGTTTTACCCCCAAATTTCGCTTTTATAGTGTCCAGAACAGACATCGTACCCGGCTCCGGATATGATGCAATTTACCTCTTAAGAACATCTTATTTTTTTGAACATATTTAAATGGGTGTATATTTAAGGGAATTTAATTAAAATGACCATTTTAGAAATGATATTTATCAAAATAACCAAAATCTTTTTTATTTTACCAAAATAACCAAAATATACTCGAAATACCTTTCGAAATCATTTTCCGGCCAAAATCTCCGTCCCAAAACCTCCGCCCCATTACCCTAAAACCTCCGCCAAGACCATTTTCACAATTTCTAATTTATATTTTACATTTTATACTCTTAGAGATAGTTAATAAATTACTTTAGGTACTTTACTTTTTAATTTTTCGTTTTACACTCTTATCACATTAACACACATACTCGTATATCAATTAAAATACGTCAAAAAAATACGTTTTTATTTTAACAAATTACACCATTATAATCGTCTCGACAATACCTTCGAAATGAGCCCAATATTGAATATTTTTCGATTTAATTATATATTTTTAAAGCCAATTATCCTCTTGATCGGTGAATATGAATATTTTTCACAAAATTCGGAATATTAATTAAAATGTAATGCTATTATTTTTTAACGACAAAGTATAATATTATGGATATATAAAGAAATAAGATATAAGTTATAGTGAATTTGTATTGGGGTGGAGGTTTTGGCCGGAAAGTGATTTCGAGGGGTATGGGGCGGAGGTTTTGGCCGGAAAATGATTTCGAGAGGTATTTCGAGTATATTTTGGTTATTTTGGTAAAATAAAAAAGATTTTCGTTATTTTGATAAATGTCATTTGTAGAATGGTCATTTTAATTAAATTCCCTATATTTAAACATATTTACTAAATAAATAAGTTTAGTAGTCTATTTATTTGAGAATTTTAGTGTTTTTTTCTAAACCAATTTTTTACTTTTTTTATACTGTTTTGTTTATTTTTTTTACTGATTTTACTGTTTTTTACTGCTTTTATAAATTGATTTTTACTGCTTTTATAAATTGTTTTTTACTGCTTTTTCTAAAATTGTTTTTAATTTTTTTACTGCTTTTATAAACTGTTTTTTTACTACTTTTTTACTGTTTTTATTGCTGTGTTTTTACTGTTTTTTATTATGTTTTATATAACAATCACAACAATTTTTGAACAATGATAACAATAAAAAATATTAAAACCAACATAATCAGATTTACTATTTTTAGGTACTAAACCGACAATAAATTCTTACAAAAAACAAATGACAAAAAACATATTCCCAATTTATTCTGAATATCTTGACCCGGTGACCAATCTTTATCTGCAAAAAAAAACAAAGAAATGAGAGATATATCATACCAATTAACCAAATAAATTTTCTAAAATTTGTCTTTATATATCGTGGCTTAGATGGACATCATTTTTGGTTGTGACCACTTTGCCTACAAATTCCACAAAGGTTCGCTTTTCTTCTTTCTTTGGTGTCCATTTTCATTACGTAGTCTCGTTGAGCGAGGACGACCTTTTTTATTCCGTAAGAGCTCTATATTTGGAAGCAATTCTTTAAACGATGATTGTGGCTAATACGCTTCATGAGGAAGCGGGGAAAACTCGGATGCCCAAGTAGCACAATATTCAACAATTGAGTAACATCTATCAACATATTGCCAACTATTCAAGGAAAATTTGGCACATGCCACCAAGACATGAGAACAAGGATATTTAAATATCTCCCACTTACCACATGTGCAAAAACTTTCCTTCAAATTAACTACTTGTACATTTCTTTCTCTTTGAGTTATCAACTCAAATATACCTTTCTCTCGATTAAACGATCTCAAGAAATGTGCACTTGCTTTTAACATCAAAGCAACTTGTTTTGAAACATGGGGAATATACACAATCTCCATTAGCTTTTGCACTAGATCCTAAAGGACGTCTCACCTCAAAATAATGCACCAATCTATAAAAAGTAAGTTGAACACAAGCTGTGATGGGTAAAAAACGAGCACCTTTAAGTACACTATTAAAAATCTCAGACAGATTTGTTATGAGTAACCCGTATCTCCTTCCACCATCATCTGCAAGTCTATCAAGTGGATGTCTTTCTAACCACTGTCGAGCTTCTGGATTTAGCTTCCCAATTTCTTCCATTGTGGAGTTGAACTTTCGAACTTGATTTTGACTCCCGGCACGATAAGCTAAAGCCTTCAATTCTGAATTACGAAACTTGTCATTAAAGTTGCTGATGAAATGCCGTAAACAATACCTATAAAATAAACAAAATAATATGAGTCATAAACGGTTTATGTGAAAGAAGTTATATACATTTCATATATATGAGTTGTAATAATACCTATGAAAACTATGTGGTTTTAACCATGGAGATCCATGCTTATTCACTATCTTTAGGATTCCAATATGACGATCGAATATTAAACAAATGTCATCACGCTCTTCCACCACATGATTCTTGATATGAGGACTATCTAACAGTTGTGAGGACTAGATTTGCCTGTTTCTGCTGCCACTCTGAAAGATCTTGCCTTACATTGGAGACGGTAGCCACATCAGACACCAAATCATCTGAAGATCAAGAGAAACAAGTTTAGTTGTTCGATAGCAATATAGTTAGCCATTTACAGATGAATAAAACAACAATTTAGTGCAAGTAACTATGAACTTCAACATATTTCCCTAGGTTTTCAAACTTAAATAGGAATAAGTCCTTGAGATAGGCAAGTTGGATTACTACCTACATATTTGATCCATCAATTCCAACTGCCTTTGGACTAGCATTTTCAATTGTAAATAACTAAATATTATTGATACTGCCTCAGTTCCCACTACCATGCCATTGCAGTGCACAATTGAAATGGAATTTGTGGCAAATCTATAACCAAAACAAACCAAAGGGACTTTGACCTAGCGGTATGTGAGCCCTTGGCCTTCTAGGAGGTTGGGAGTTCAAACCTTACCAAAGGTGAGGAGGGTGTGAGAGTTTTCTTATTTCATTTGCCGTATATAAATATTATATAATTAAAAAAAACCAAAACTAATCTATTTGTGGTTATTTCATATCCTACAACAATAAAAATGTCACCACTCACCATATTTCCACACTATTTTCAATTATGTACCGGAACAAAAGTATTTACATTGCCTAAATTTATATCACTAATAACGGTTGAGACTTGATTAATATTTTGTTCCTAACCAACAACTACTATTAGTTAATTTGATTAAAGTCATGATAAATATGTAACTGTATAACAAGTGTGAACTTCAGTGATCACATCCAGTTGGATCTCTTTTATAAAGGCCAATGTAGCTGGCAATTATTTCCAGAATGCTCAAAATCCATTTCAATTTTGATTTTGAGAATCGAAGTCGACTTTCATAGCCAAAAGGTAGCTTAACAAAAATACGAACTAAAAAATTTGTGTCTCACTTGATTATTAGTTACTGAGGGGTTAGAAATATATCTTCGCTTGACAGAAAGAGATAGCTACCGTTTTGGACATAACATTATCAATAGTTGATAAAGCATGAGTAACCATAACTTGTATAGAAATTATTTACAAATAAAAATCAACAAAAAAACGATAACAGTTCCAGGAAACCTGGAAAGGGGAAATTCTGGAATGTGGATAACGTGAGGCCTTTGACGAAGTCCTGAAGATCCAGAGTGATGCCGAACTTTTCAAGCTCCAATTCCGACGGCGAGGAAGAAGAAGAAGAAGAAGAAGAAGAGGTAATGGAGAGAGAAGGTATTTGATCGACGAGTGAGAGGAGAGAGGCAGTCTTGAACTCGTCGGCTTTCTTGGAAGCCTTGGCGGCAATATCTTTGGATCGCCGGCGGTCTCGGAGACGATGTCGGCGATCTTGACTGGAGAAGAGGTTAAGGATTGAGATCTCTTTGTTGCTTCTTCAGCTAATGATGAGGAGCGGTGGTGAGTAGCGGCGGTGAGGTGACGGCGGTTAGTAGCGGCGGTGTAGCGACGATGAAGATGAGCGGGTAGGGAAACGTCGTTTCTTAGGGTGAGGTTATTTTTTTTAACAGTTTAATTTAGGAAGGATAAAAATAGGTTACATTTAAAAGTACACCTGTTTGGTAAATAAGTTTAAAAGTACACTCATTTGTTAAATATGGTTAAAAAATACACCCATTTGATCAAAAACTCCTCTTAAGAGCATCTCCAACAGCTTCTCTAAAATAGAGAAAAACTCATATTTTTTTCTCCTCTAAATTCTCCAACAGCATCTTTATATCATTCTCTAAAATACAGATTTTTGGAAAAATCTCTAAATATAGAGATTTCTCAATATCTCTAAAAGGATGAGAGAGAAATGTTATTTTAATAAGTTCTCATAAAAAACAACCAATATAATTTTAAAGATTTTTGAAATAATAAATTTATTGAACATTATAATAATATAATTTTTTAATAGATTCTCTAAAATAGAGAAGTTGTTGGAGTTGGAAGATAATAATTTTAGAGATTTTGACTTTACATTCTCTATTTTAGAGAAAATTTAGAGAAGCTCTTGGAGATGCTCTAACAATTAATAAGAGTCAAAATCGTTAGTTTTTGGTTCTGACAAGAAAATGAAAATGACAGGAAATGAAAATAAAAATGAGCCAATTATATTATGTATAATCAAACAGTTTCTTTTATTATCATTCCCATTAATTCTTGCTTAATACCTCCAACCAAACACACCATAAGTTTGTCTCTTGATGGTTCCAAATTTTTTTGAATCATTTTATATCATGGACCAACCTTAACCATTCAGAGTCATTTTAATTTCATTATGAATAATTATCAAACAATTATATTCTATTTTGCATACTATATCATAAAAGTCTCTTAATCATTCTAACCACAGAAGTTGTCTTTTAATGGAACTATTAAGAGGTAAACAAATAGCAAACAACCTCTGAATCGCTAAGAGCTGGATTTTGTTTGACAAAAACAAAGTTTGTCTCTTAATGGTACAAGAACTTTCTGAATGATTTTGTATCATGAGTCTCCTTTAACCATTCAGCATCCTAATTTCATTTTGATTGATTACCAAACAAGTATATTTCATTTTGCACTATATAATAAGGGGATGTTTGTTTATGTCTTAACAGATTTATTAAGGGGCAACATCTAAATCGCTAAGAAATGAATCATGTTTGGCAAAACATAAGTCTACCTCTTAATGATTCGCAAACCCTCTAAATCATTTTGTATCATGGACCTCTAACCATTAAGAACCCTAATTACATGATTAATAATTACCAAACAATTATATTTAATTTTGCAATATATCATAAGAGTCTTTTAACCATTCTGACAACTTAAGAGCATCTCCAACAGCTATGCTAAATTTTTCTAGCATATGAAAAGTCAAAATCCCTAAAAAATCTTACATTCATCTCGAATAGTTATTATATTTTAGCAATTCTACCATAAGATATATTAATAACATATTCAATATATTTAATATCCCAAGAAAAAGAAAGGTATGATTGGTGGGAAACTATTAAATAATTATTTCTCTCTTCATTTAGGGGGCGTTTGGTTCGCCGGAATGGAATGGAATTTGGTGGAATTGGAATCTGAATTCCTTTGACCAGATTCCAATTCTCTTGTTTGGTTCATTATTTTCAAGAATTGGAATTTGGTAAATTCCTAAGAATTCCAAAATGAGGCAACTTGAGATTCCTTACCTTACCCATGGGATTTCATTGGAATTGAATTGGTTATTTTATTAATGCCTAAAATACCCTCATCATAAAAAAGAACTATAACCCTAATCTCTAAAAAAAGAAGCTGACACCTTTTAACTTGGATTTTCGGTTTGGTTTTTTCGGAGTTTTTTTTTTTCAGTTTTCGGTTTTTCGATTTCGGTTCGGTTCATATTTTTCGGGTTTTTTATTTTCAATTTTCGGGTTTTGGATTTCGGTTCTGTATTTCGGGGTTTTTTTTAGTTTTCGGTTTTCGGCTCTCGACTTTTCGGTTTCTCGGTTTTTTTTTTCAGTTTCAGTTCGGTTTTTCCCCACCCCTAGCAGTTAGGTTCTCCATCGTATCCTGCAACAACTAAAATATGTCTTGCCCTAACAGATGTTGTCTTGTTGTAGTTTTTTGTTTTTTTTCTGCAGTTTTTAGCTATTTTTGCTGTAAAAAAATTACGATTTTTGCTGTTTTAGCAGTTTCTGTAGTTTTTGGCTGTTTTATGTAGTTTTTAACTGTTTTATGCAGTTTTTAGCTGTAAAAAATCTCAAATTATTTTTAGTGTTAAAAAAATTGAAGTAATTAATAATTATTTTATTAAACTAATTTTAGTTTAAAAATTAAATTTAATAAAAAGGGTATTTTAGTCATTTACTGGAATTTCATTCCAATTCCAAAGCTACATTCTGTGAACCAAACAGACATATTCCAATTCTTTCAACAGATTTCATTCCAATTCTGCCAACCAAACAGCTGGTCAAACCTGACAACATTCCAATTCCAATTCCAATTCCTTCAAAGTCAATTTCCTTTGACAGATTCCATTCCATCCAATTCCATTCTGCGAACCAAACGCCCCCTTAGAGATTTTTTCTCTCTTTCTGCCCATTTCTCTATCATGGCATAAGATATAGCATAGCCGTTGGAGAGTAAAATTGCTAAAATCCTTATTTTTTCTAGTTTAGCATAGCTGTTGGAGATGCTCTAACTATTCTACATCCCTATCCATGATTTGTGGAGGGGCAAAGTGTGAAAAAGGGAAAGTTTTTAAACTAGGTTCGTAATTGTGGAGATTAAATAGGTAAATTTGGTCTAGCTCCGACAAATATGTGGGCAAATTGCGGATGTGTTTTTTTTTATATTTACATGTTTGGTCTCTGTAATTGTGGACCTGATTTATAGACTTCTTTTATTCTACACTATGTAAAATACCAACCTCTCATTTACGAATCTATGACTATTTTAATGATTCCGGATAATATATGAAACCGTACTATCAATATAATTATTTTAATTAATTTCTTTAAAATAATATGTAATTTTACATTATTAGATCCCCCAAAAGAATTGGAAATAATATATTTTAATTCCCAACATCCAAATAAACTTCAAAAATCTGTATGATCGTATAAATATATATATATATATAATATTTTTATCATGTAAATGATAATACAAGTGCATTAGAAAAAAAAAACTTATAACTTACACTATTTTATATACAAAACATTAATACATTATAACTTGTAAGAAATTGCATGCACAAAAACCTCATAAACAGATATATTTATTACAAACTCATAGTAAGTTCTTATCACGAAAATGTATAGTGTTTTAAAAAGAATTATTATTAAATTATAAAAACCTCTCATATTCTTTAAGTTTTTATATAATAATCTTAATTTCTTTAAATAAGTAATTAACTACCAAATCCAAAACAAAACCACAATGATTTTTTGTACTTTGGCTTTGGTAAAAATAAGTTAACTTATAAACTGACTTATAAGCTAGCTTATTACTCAAAAAATAAGCTAGTTTATAAGCTAGCTTATCGATAAGCTACTTGGAGTAGTTTATGAGGAGCTTTTTGACACTTTTTTCCAATTATATCCCTAACTAATATTATTTATGTATTTTCAATATGTCATTTTTGGTAATTTCACATGTTTATAAGCTAGTTTTTGCCAAACATAACTTATTCATCAGCTAGCATATCAGCTACCAGCTAGCTTATAAGTCATCAGCTACCTTATAAGTCATACGCTAGCTTATCAGCTAATTTGCCAAACATAACGTTTATATACATAAATAAAAGCAATTGTAATTTATACCTCAATTTGGATTTTGGGTTCTTGAAAATTAATGAATCTTGTATTTTGTTTGTGGGAAATGAGAATAATACTGTCTGCAAAACCAATATGCTCGCGTTCATCGATAAAGCACGTGATCAACTCATAATGGATTCTGAATGTCACATGTTTCCAATTCCCATGCATAAAGTAAATTGGTATTATCATTTACACCTTACTCTATATTTTAAAACTTAATCTAGATATATGTCCTTTAATTAAAATAGATAAATAAATATGATAGTTAGTGTTATCACCAATCAAAATAAATAAATACAATAAAATAGGGTGCAAAAGGGAAATAAAGTAGGGTGTAAAAGGAAAAACCCAAAGTCAATAAATTGTGACTTTAGACTTAGAGATGTAAATTAATCAGATTCGGGCCGGAACACTATTCCGAAAAATTGGATTTGTCCAAACCGGTTTGGCCTTCGGGCCGGGCCTTGGGGGTAAAACCCCGGTCCGATTAAGCTATCCTATAGCCAAATTTTGAAACCGAGCCCAAATTGGATTTGACGTTTTTGATATTTTTTTTACAATTTTAATTTTAAAGATATCTCATTGGGTCACTCAAATACACTTTAAAAATACGTTTTAGGGGGTGTTTGGATTAACTTATTGACTTATGAAAAAGTCCTTATAAAAAATTGATAAGTTAAAAAATTTAACTTCCTA
This sequence comes from Silybum marianum, assembly GCA_036898165.1. NCBI lineage: Eukaryota > Viridiplantae > Streptophyta > Magnoliopsida > Asterales > Asteraceae > Silybum > Silybum marianum. The sequence goes on from CM072538.1 coordinate 21,313,369, forward strand.
AAAAATGACTTATCACCGGTTTGACACCGGATAAGTTGGTTTTTCCAAACACTCAAAATGACTTATTATCGGTGTCACACCGAAATAAGTCAATAAACTGTTTTTATAAGCTAATCCAAACATCCCCTTATTATAATTGATATTTAGTAACAAACTAACATTTTTGCAATATTACATATAAATTATTTAAAAATCCTCATTGTCGGAATCGTATGGTTGTATGAGATTAGGAGTTCCGGTCGTTGTAATTCTTCTAATAGCCTCATTGTCATCTAAATCGTCAATGTATAACTCGTTGTCATCCTCATATTGTGAAACCATATTGTAGGAACCCTAAATTTCGGCTTTCCTATTATGGTCGGTAATAACTTTTTACGGTAGTTTCGTTGGATTCATGTGAGGAAGTGGTCATCGTGATTCTTGAAAATAATAAGTAAGTAATAACAAAAATAAAGAGGGAAAACGATGATAACTAGGAGGAGATGTTATAAACCGAAATCGAAAACGAGTTGAAAACATGAACTATAGAGAGATTTGTGTGAGTTTGGTGTCCAAACCCATTCAACATATATGATATTTATAGTGTCTTGGGATGAAAAAAATCCAAAAAAAGGGTAAAAGAAACGCATGAAACGGTCATATAACGACTATAAAAACGGTAATTTTTTGAAAAAAACGGACCGGGCCGAAAACCGGATACAAATCGGGCCGGGTCGGTCCTGAAAAAACGGTAATATTCAAACTGGATCGGCCCCGCGGGCCTAAAACCGGATTTTGGCCGAATCGGATCGGGCTTTGACCGGATTCGGATCGAATAGGACCAGAATTTACATCTCTACTTTAAACTAAATAACCGTTTATCAAAACTTATCTGGATAAGTGTTTACCGGTAAAATTCAACACTATCATTTACTTACTGGGTAAAACTTAAGAGTCCACGCTCTTGTTACATTATTGGATAAGATTCTAGCATCAAAACGACATTATATGCAACAAATTTTCGAGTAAACGCTTATCGGGTAGGAGTCATCATTCTCATTTACCGTGTAAGACTTTTGGTCATTGGCATTGCTCTTACCGAGCAAAATAAGTGACCCAATAAGCGCTTATCGGGTAAGTGTACGACACTTAAGATTCTTATCTGTTAAGTGATGGAGAAAACTCTACCGGTTAGTGTTTTATCAGGTATGAGATGTTTACAAACAATCCATTTTGATGACCGACAATGTTATCTGACAAGATAAGACGTAATGATGACTCTTGTCATTTAACGCTTACCCGGTAAGCATTTGGCAAGTGATCCCTAAATTACGTTTTTCGTATTTGTTGAAAACTGTTAATTTTCATTTTAAAAGTTTCTATAACATATTTTCTATAAAAAAAAATTAAATAGACTATTAAAAATTAAAATCTTTAAATAACTGCACTCGATAATAAGTTTTACCTATAAATATATAAAGGATAACCGGTTTGTAAAGGTAGTTGTTATCAGTTTGTTAATAATAAATAGATTTTTTTAAATAAAAAAAACGTTAACGAAAACTTATATGAAAGTATAGTAGTTACAATAAAAATAAAATAGTGTGTTATGATAAAATAGTAAAACATATGTTTCTGATTGTCTACATTTTATATGCAAATAAGTAATTTAAAATAAACCAGAATAAACCAGTTAGGTTATAGAGTACTAGTTAAATCTTTAGGGAATGTAGTGAAAGATTTCATCTGTTAGATTCGAATTTAAACGTTATCAAAGTCCTTGTAGCTATAAAATTTACCTACGATGACTCCAAAACAATCGTGATTATCTGAAAAATCAGTCAATACACGTAAATTTAGGGGTGAACATGCCAACATGGTACGGCACCATGTTTTTTTTCTCAATACCATGTACCAATCAATTATAATTGGTATTCAAAAATCTATACCGTGTACCAACCAACTATAATTGGTACCAACTTGATTGATACCAACTTATTTCGGTTGGTACGTGTTGGTATGGTATTTATACCAACATCTCAAAGTTCACAAAGTTTAATGTTTAATATTAAACTAATTAACATGATCTGATGTCCAAAATCTGCATGTGTGTCACTGTGTTGTGTTTGTGCTGAGAGTTTGAGTCTTTGAGATTAGGTTAGGGTTGGGTTGCTACCTTTTGTTATCTGTTATATTGAAACGGGACTAAAAAGTCTTCTAAACTCTAAAGTAAACTAAAGATAATAAATCCCTAAGTGAGGCCCAAACCCATAGTGAATCAGTAGGGGTGGCAATCGTGTCGTGTTCGGGTTGGCGGGTTGGCGTGTCATGGATGCTCAACCCTAACCCAACCCGTTTAGCTAATCGTGTTGAGATACGCAACTCTAACCCGCACACGTTCGTGTTGGCGGGTCAACCCGCGTGTTGGCGGGATGGTCGCGGGGTGGCAAGTTGGCGAGTCAACTTGCGTGTTGTCGGGTTGGCGTGTCGCGGGTTGGCGGGTTGGCGGGTTGGCAGGTCGTTCGCGGGTTGAGAGGTCATGAGAGTTTCTAGGTAGAGCGCCATCGTAGCTGCTGTTGAGTATTCTGAGTTAGGGTTAAGGTGTTCGTGTTTTACATTTCTACGTTTGAGTTTTGACGGACGGGATTACAATTTACACAACAAAACGAAAGAAACTCTATTGATTAGATTTTTAGATTTTAAAATAAAACATAAAATATATATTATTATTTTTAATAAATTTTGGCAGGTTGGCGTGTCAACACGTGACCCGTTCGTGTCAACCCGAACCTGACCCGTTTATTTGGCGGGTTGACGGGTTGGCGTGTCAAAAAGTTCAACCATAACCCGTTTATTTTCGTGTCGGGTTCGTGTCGTGTTTCGTGTCGTGTCGAGAATTGCCACCCCTAAGTGAATGTAAAAAAACAGAAAAAATATAAAACTTGTAAATAATTATTATATAATACATTTAATTGATTTATTATATAAAAATTAATATATATAAAAGTCGGTACGGTACGGTAGTACCGTGGTATTGGATTTTCGATACCACGTACCAACCATGTTTGTGAAATTGGTACGGTAGTACCAACCAATATAATCGGTATCAATTTAGTTGGTACCAATTAAATTGGTACGGTTGGTATCTTAATTGGTTGGTTTGTCTTGGTACATTTTTGACATCCCTATGTAAATTAATCCAAAAATTCATGGTTATTTAAAAAACAATTTAAAATAGGGAATTTAAATATTTTGACCAAATCCTAAAATGGGTTTACCAATTTGACCAAAATCTTTCCATGTTTACCAAAATGACCAAAATTCCTTCGAAATACATAGCGATTAACACATCTGATCGAGTGGAAGTCAAAAACGACCTAAACGACGTCGTTTTGGCCCAAAAGCCTCCGCCAAATACGTAATACCTCCGCCACATGGCGGAGGGACCCAAAACGCCGTCGTTTTCTATGGTTTTTGCCGTATTTTTCGACCGTATACGAATACCTCCGCCACGCCGTATAAATACCTCCGCCACATGGCGGAGGGGCGCCAAAACGACGTCGTTTTGGCCCGTTTTTGCTGTATTATGGGACCGTTGAAATACAGCCGTGTCTTTGGTTGGGGTGGGGGGTGGGGGCGGTAGCTACTTAAAGATTTTAGGGTTAGAAAATATAGGGTTTCCAGGCAAAAAAAGGCCCAAAACGACGTCGTTTTTGGACTCCTCCGCCATGTGGCGGAGGTATTCCTACGGTGTGGCAGAGGAAATCACACGGTCGACTCATATACGCAAAAAAGGCCCAAAACGACGTCGTTTTGGGCCCCTCCGTCATGTGGCGGAGGTATTACGTATTTGGCGGAGGAATTTTGGCCAAAACGACGTCGTTTTGGGTGTTTTTCATTTCCACTCGATCAGATATGTTAATCGCTATGTTTCAAAGGAATTTTGGTCATTTTGATAAAAATAAAAGATTTTGGTCAAATTAGTAAACTCATTTTACAAATAGGTCAAAATAATTAAACTCCCTTCAAAATATCTTATTATTTTTCCATAAAATAATAATAGTACATAATATTTAGATTGTTTTCTCTACACCACCCGTGATATCCCTTCCCATTATTCACGTGTGATTACGTCAAGTCTAATGAGCCACTTTCAAGTATCATGATTAAGACCTTGTTTGTCTATAAAGTTATTAAAAAGCTTTTAATAACTTTTTATGCCTGATTCGTTAAGAGATAATTGATTTTTTCAATTTTTCAGAGACATGTATGTTTTATTGTCCTTTTATCTTATAAGGGTAAACTAACATCTTATTCGCCTCTTATTGTTCTCCAAACTCTATTCTTAATCGATTAACCTTAATCGATCATTTCTCTCAATTGATCCTCATCAAATAGATCCTTACTTCTCTCAATTGATGTATTTTAATATGATTTAAATGTGTTAAATTTCATTAATGACATGTTTTTATTTAAATGAATGCTAATTATATAATTTAGATGTAAATTTTGTAATGATGATGAATAATTATGTGAAATTGTATAAATTGATCTATAGTGGTGCCTCAATGGTTTGAGTTTGAGCTCCAACGATCAACAGTACCAGGAGGTCCCAGGTTCAAATCCAGGGAGGGGTAAAAAAAATCCCCTTGTGGCCACGGAGGTTCAAATGCGGTGACTCCGGACTATCCGCGAAGCGGGTAGTCGCCCTGGGATTAGTCGACTCGCAAAGCGGGTTGGATATCCAGGTTAATAAAAAAAAAAAGTCAACAATGTATTTTTTTTAATGGCTAAGATAGACAATTTAAACAAACTCAGACATTTATTAGTTTACAAAAACAAACAATATTATCGGTTCAAATTTTAGATTAAAGCACCACCTCTTATTAATCAGAAGTGAAATAAGATTTCAGACTTCAGCACCTCTTAAAAAACAAACGCCACCTAAGTTTTTAAAAGACTTGCTCTGTTTATCATATCAGATTTTTATTAAATAAAAACTCATTCTTAAATACTTATTTCAATGGTTAAGATTTTTAAAAGATTTTAAGAGGTGGGGTAGATGGGTTATATAGCCTCATCTCTCACAAGTCTTAGTCAGTATGCCACAAACTTTCTTGTTTTATCATGTTATATTCTTCACAACTTCTCCATTATCATGTTATATTAGACAACCTAGAATGGGTGAATAAGTTGTTTGTTATCTTGTTGGTTTTACAATTTTGATTTTTTTGCAAAATAATAACTCACAAATTACACACCGATGGATGAGTCTTTCGTCTAACGGTATATTAGTTATCGGTGGAGCCTAATTTTCAAGAAGGTAAGGGATACAAATAGGGGGGAGCATAAACGGGTACCCGGTCATTTTCCATGGAACCGGGCCCGGAACCGGCGGTTCCTGGAAATCTGGAACCGGAACTGGAACCGATGGGAACTGGTTCTGGTACCGGGTACCCGGTTTCACTTCTTTTTTTAATATTTTTACATTGCATACGTTAAAAATATAATTATAAACTACAAAATACCGACTTAAAGTAAAAAAAATACAACAAATGGTTAAAAGTAATTCGAAAAAAACTAATTATTACATAAACAAACTGGAAAGTTTAAGTTTTTATTTATTATTTATAAATATATAGAATATTTTTTATTTAAAAGTGACGGGTAGCGGGTACCCAGTGGGTAACGATTCCAGAAAAATGAGAACCGGAACCGGACCCAATCACATCGGTTCCGGTTCTGGAACCGGCAGTTCCGAAGCGGTTCAGGTTCTAAAAGCGAGTACCCAGTTCCAATGCTCACCCCTAGATACAAACCTCACTAAAGATTAAAAAAAAAGGCTTGTAAGTTCATATTATATTACAAAAAAACACAAAATGCAACTCAATTAATGCTCGAGATATAAAGAGTTTTACAGGATGAGAAACTTGCACTATGATATGGAGTGATTCAACGACTTTACTACACACTTTTTCCAAAGACCCATCACGAAAGAAAGTTCAATAGATTTTTCTTGTTCTTTTCCAGCAGAGACATAAACGGATAAACTGAAGAACACTCCCTTACAATTTCTCAACATGGCAATTCAGCAACAACATAACGAGTTATAAAAAAAAGAAAATCTAAGATTTGATTACCACCATTCGGTATGACACCCATACTTGTAAAAATAATCGTTGGTTAGAAAAACAGTATTACTGTATTTGAAAACGAAAGTAATCTTCAAAGGATATCTAAATCCATTGATTGTGGAATTTCATTGAAATCCTGGGATCACAAATCCAAACTTTCTTCCAAATCAAACACATGATTAGAATGAACCGAATTTCATTAATTTCAAATCCTACCAAATCCTACAAACTAAACGGGCTTGACCTTTTTCGACATGCAATATACATACAATTAATTCCAAAGAAAAACAAAAGAACAAGAAACATGCCCAAAGTTGATCTTTGCCATTGATTCACCTTTTTCAATCGCACCAATTGTACATGTTTCACTAACTTTCTCGAACCAATGACAAGATTACTAACGTAAATTTTTATAGTTAGCAACAAACTTTTCGTCAACAATCTTATCACTAACTATTTTCTGATAACTGTAAACTATAGTTATACCAGTCAGCCTACGCACACCTCAACTAACCAAACTTAAAAACTAACAACATCTAAAGAGCAAATTCAAAGTCTTACCAATTAAGCTTATTTTTGTAAGTATAAAAAGAAAGAAAATGTGAATGAAGAGGGTGACAAGTGTTTGTTTTTAAAAGTCAAAACAACCCCCAACAAAACTAAAGTTGAAAAAGTCCCCCAATAATTGCGCTACGAAATCCACAATCAACCAAACGTTCATCCCAAAAGAAATCTTACACCAAAAAAGAAACTCATAAAAAAATTATTATTCACATGCAACCAAAAAAAAGGAAAGAGAGGGAAACAAACTTTCCAATCCTTCCCTTCTCTCTCTCTCTCTCTCTTCTTCTTCTTCTTCTCATCAAAACCTCTTGTTCATCATCATTATCATTATTATCATCATACTTAATTAAGTTCTTGATTTCCTCCATTTTTATTCGTATTTATCGTTGCTATATAATTAATCTCGTTATCGTGATGAATAATAAGGGATATGAAAGATCTCTGGATTTGGTTCCATCATCGTCAACAATGGCTGAACAACACGATGATTCAACTTTAGATGGTAAAAGTCTTGGTCTTCTTCTTTTTTTTACGTTACAATATTCACAAAAAGCTGCAGGTTTTTACAGAAACAGTCGTTCTGTTCTTTATGGTTAGAGGTCATGTTGCATACATCTAATCCTGTCTTCCAAGTGGGCTCGTTTAGTTTGGTTTGGTTTAGGTTTAGATGGTAAAGTATTATTTATTTCTCATAATATTGAAAGCCAGAGGTCAGGTCTGCATACATTCAACCTCAGTTCCCCCACCCCACCTCCATGTGGGATATATCGGGATCTCTATGCTGTTAATAACGGCAATATATCGGTTAATGGACCTAAACAATATTGTGGTGGTCAAATAACGATTGGTTTTTAACGAAAGTGTTAATAGCAACGCCAATATACTGCAATATTGACTGATATTAGGGTCATGTTGCGGTCCAATATAGCGTTATTTTTTGTAAGGTAATTTTTTGGGCTTATTTTCAATCTTTTTGGGTTTTGGGTTTATTTTTTTGTTAATTTCTTTCCTTTTATCAACCCAACAAAAAAGTCATTTATTTCTTAGGTTTTCCATCATATGATATGTTTTGACACACTCGACTTATGTTTGACACACACACCGATATATATATATATATATATATATATATATATATATATATATATATAGGGTTAGGTTCAAATGTGAACTCATTTTTGGTTGTGAACGTGAGGACGAATCTCAGCCACACATCTTCGGTTATGGTGGCCGTGATCACGGAGGATTGACGCGATTCATGGGAGGGTGGAGATTATTAAAGGAGTGAACTGCGTCAAAGCCGCCTTTATTGACCGGATAAGTGGCTGAGATTCGTCCTCATGTTCACAACCAAAAATGAGTTCACATTTGAACTTTCCTCTACATATATATATATATAGGTTGGTTCATTTACAAACTAGACGAATCGTACAAACTCGTACAAACCAAGTTAAAAATAATTTTTTCATGATCTTTTTTCATCAAATGCTATGATTTAAGATGTCATTACATATATGTTTGTTTCATAATGTAAAAGTTTCACGTGTATTTGTTTTCATAAGTTAAAAGTTTCACATGCATTTGTTTCATAATGTATTTTTTTCACATGTATTTGGTTTGTACGAGTTTGTACGATTCGTCCAATTTGTAAATGAAACCAACATCTATATATATATATATATATATATATATATAATTCTATAAAATATTATATGAACCATTATTTTTGGACCGCTATAACACCGGTATAACCATTATTTCAAATAGCGGTTCCGATCGCAATACTATATTTTCACCGTTACAACAGTATAGACATGACTCATTTGGTTTGGTTTAGTTTTAAATGGTAAAAGTTTTGATCTTTTTTGGGTTTTCAAGATTTCTTGACCTTTGATACCGGGATTTTCTTGTTTTCGGTGTACGAATCAGGTGTAGCTGCGAACGTGAAGTTGTTGCTAAAATTGGTTCTAGATCATAAAGACGCTTGTCAAACCCATAAAAACGACGGAAGAAGGATGTTACGGGTAGCCGGGATGATGACCATCCTAGACATGGTTCGAACCCGGATCCAAAAATGTCAATCATTTGGGACCCAACGTGGCTCATTAAGACGGTGCAATAGCGATATCCGCAATTGCTTGGGCCATTACGAAAAAGATAATAAAGGGTCGTTAACGGAAATGGCGGCGGGTGGTGATGACAAGCTGAAAAGAGAGCTTAGCGGCAGCATGGCGGCACGTAAAAGCCTCGAGATCATGTGTTCGAGTTTAGGAAAAGAGAAAGAGATCATGATGGGTGAGTTAGCTCGAAAAGCCCACGAGTTAGCGGAAATGGAGGATCATATTAACAACCTTAAAGCACAAAATGATACGTTATTAGAAAAAGTTAAGGATTGTGCGGATATTTACGAACCCGATCACAAAGAAGTCCAAGGAAACACGGAGCTCCAAATGCGTAACAAAGCCCTTTCCGATCAACTCTTGAGATCGCTAAACGGATATCGAATCATGAAAAAGAAGTTAACCGAAGCCCACGAGGAGAACCTTTTGATGCAATCGACAATGGAGGAAATAGGGATAAAAGTAGGGGTTAATCTCGACAAGATCCGAAAGTACCGACAGAATCACGATGAACATAGCGAAGAATTAGCGGATATCGAAGAAGGGATTTCGGAACTCGAACATATGTCAAAATGTCTCGATATTGGTGATCGGAAACATGGCATGAAGCAAGCCGAACGTGGTCCCAAGACCAACGCTTGTAAACAAGGGATGGTTTAAAAGAGAGAGAGAGAGAGAGAGAAAATGTTTATATATGTATGTATGTAGGAGTTCGACACCCATATTTCGATAATTGTGGGTGTCCAGACCAGCTTGCATACACCAGAACCAGAAAACCTGAAACCAGGTTTTCTGGTTCTGGGCAAAGTATGCGTCAGAGTGCACCTTTAGCAGCTCGAGCTGCGAAGGATGCTAGGTTGAGCACGTAGATTTTAAAGGAAAGAATTGTTTTATGTATACGATAATTTCTGTAAAAATATATTTTGAATTAACACCAGTAAACTAAACGATAAATGTGTATATAAATTCGGTTTTTTTATACAAAAATATACACAATTACATAAGGGTGAAATTGGGATGAACTCACAATGCATCAAGAAAACCCCAATGTGGCTCGATAAGGGGTGCACCAAACGGGTCCCGTTTGGTGGCTACGACCGATGGCTTGGATTTTGTATTTGATACCTTCAACATATCGAGAGTCTCCACACACTTTTGTATTCTTTTTCCCTTCAAACATATCCAAAGTTTTATCTGTTAATTTATTTATTATTTATTTAAGAATATACTTGGAGTATTCTAGACCTTATTTTCGAGTGAGATATACTGGGTTTGTTTGTTTTGGTTTAACGTACCTGGAGTATCTTCTCGGTGGACGAATCTCCTTGGGCTGTAATGGCGTCAAGCTTGACCGCTTGTCGCATTAGCAACTCAACCAATGTCGTTATCTGGACCTCTGCGACTTTATTCCCATTTTCAATCGACTTCTCTATGGCACAAACCTTCCTTAGCATTACAACACACAATAAATTTATCAGATATCATCGATTTTCATGTTTATTAGATGGGGAAAAATGCATCAAAATATATTCGGTCCTTATTAAAATGTAACAAAGAATTCTTTTATCAATCAATGTGACAAAGTTTTGTAATTTTCTACTTTGTAACCCATTTTTGAGAGGTAAATTAAACCGATATTGTAATATCAAGACGACATGGATGTCAAGTTTTAAAGGTATACCGATTAAAAAACATATATATATATATATAGAGAGAGAGAGAGAGAGAAAAGTTTAAATGCAAACTCAAATTTGGTTGCGAACATGAGGACAAAGGAGAGTGCGACAATTGTCCCATTTAGTCTAAATGATGAAGGGCATTCAGAGTGAATAATGAAGGTGAAGTTCATACATTATTCAGACTGAAGTATGAATAACTATACATTCGGTCTGAAAATTTCCCTTCATTATTCAGTCTGAATATGACACGTGTCGCGCTCTCCTTTGTTCTCACGTTCACAACCAAATTCGCCCCTATATACAGAGGGAGGTTCGGGGGAAAATTTCAAAAAAAAGAAAAGACTGAAGAACACCCTGAGAGTCTTCCATCTAGACGGTATATACAAATGCATACAAGCGACTGAATGTTATGCACATTGGTGCATGTTATGCACTAGTGCATATGTACTAATGAATGTTACAAATTACCGGTATGCATTTGTGCATACCGTCCGGATGGAAGGCTTCCAAGATGTTCTTCGGTTTTTATTTTTGACGTTTCCCTGACCCTATATATATATATATATAATTATGGATGAACATGTTACTGGCCAAAACAGATATGAAATAGAAAACTTTACAACTTTGTTATATTTATAAAGATAAAAAAATTTCTCCATTACACTAAAAGATTCAAAACTTATCTTAAATTCTTAATCACACAACATTTAACATAAACCTAAAAAACAATCATAGTTAAAGATATTAGATACGATGATAAAAAGATATCGCGGTTTGTTTGTATCACCTGATCTGCCAGACTATCAACCTCGACAGCCACATTGACGATGGCACGATCTGCGGCCTGGATCTTGGCATGGAGACGCATTTGAACGAGCCTTCTCTCCTTACTTAATGGATTTTCCGTCAATATGACTTTTGAACGATGTTTAATTCCGCATCTATCCAAAAACTCACCGTTACCTCTCTCCTTTCCACGGAACTCCAGTTTCTGGTCACCGGGTTCTAAACCACTCTCTCCTGCCACAAGCTTCTTCAAGTCCCCTATGGCACCACACACGTTATCCGTTCGTAAACAATTATTACTAACAAAACTGATTTTTTAAAAACACTTTCATATGTCACACTAAAAAAAAGACTAAAAAAACAATTTACTTCTGCTATTAAATAAACTTATAATATAATTAAATATAGCTGTTTAGATTGTTCAAACGCCAACTTATCAAGGTTGTAAAACTCGCTAGGCGGTAGTCGGGCGGCCGACGCCCTTGTAGCGAGTACTCGGCCTAGGCGGGAAGTACTAGGGGAGTACTCGAATTGGAATTTTTTATATATAAATTTTAAAATTATATATATAGCATGTTCATAAATCATAAATAACCAAATATAAAGATAATTGTTCATAGTACCCAAAATATATGTTTAAAAACACCAACATAATTGAGAAATTGTAAACCAGTTAACCAAATTACCAAACCAAAATGGCAAAATCAGTCCAGATGTCCAGATTTTGATTCAATCGCTTCTTCTTCAATCGAGTGCTTGTTTGACCGATTGTTTTCTACTAAAACCTAAATTTTAAATTTGACCGGGTTTGACTGCCTAGACCGATTACTCACCGAGTAGGCCGAGGACCAAGTAAAATTGCCGATTAGTGACAAATCGCTTCGGTCTCTGGCTGATTACCGAGTACTCGACCGCCTAGGCCGATTTTTACAACACTGCAACTTATACAAGTTTTTTTTTTAAAGGGTGTCGTAGGCTATGCCAAAACTAAGGTGGCGTTTGTTTTTTAAGAGTGCTGAAGTGAAGTCTTATTTCACTTGTGATTAATAAGAGGAGGTGCTGAAGTCTGAAATCTAAATCAATAAGACTGTTTGTTTTTGTAAACCGGTAAATGATTGAATTTGTTTAAATTGTCTATTTACCAATTTGAAAATTGTATATGTTGAATTTATAGATGAATTTATATAATTTGACATATTTGTTCATCATCGTTACAAAATTTACCTCTAAATTATATAATCAGCAATTCAGCATTCATTTAAACGAAATCAACTGAGAGAGAGGTGAGGATCGATTTGGTAAGAATCGATTGAGAAACGCCGTTTGCTGAGGAGCTGGAGAACAATATGAGGTAGATAAGAGATTGGTTTAGCTCTTACCAGATAAGAGGACAATAAGACATAAATGCCTCTGAAAAAATTGGAAAAAAAAAACAAAATGGTGTGAATGGTCCTACCTCTTAACGAATTAGACATAAGAGGCTGATAATTCATAATTGTATATTAACTCAGTGATCATAGATGTTGTGGACCCTGGAATTGAACCATCATTTTGCCTCAACAACAACGCCGTTATAGATTTTATACAAGTTAACTGGGTAAATTTTACAAATTTATATTGAAATAAAATAAAATAGTCACGCTTATAAGTTATAAATTGGTCTATGAGAAAAAAACATATTTAAATAAATTTATATAAAAGAAATTGGAGTGTTGGCTTTACCGGCGACCCCACCCAACCAATTGGTTTTGATTCGAAAACAGAAGTTTCATCTCGATCCTCAACTAAAGGCGAGCATTTTGAGCGTATATTGTGAATTGGAATTTGAAGCTTATCTACCATAATTGGGGATCCAGAATTGGATTGGAATGATCTACTAGAAGTAGTAATAGTAAAAAATGAAAGAGAAATGGAATGAATGTTTACCGAATGTAGCTCGAGAATCGATTGAGATGTGGAAGCGTAATGCACCGTAAGAAACCCTAACTCGTAAATCGGAATCGGAATCGGAAGCAGCGGTGGTGGTGGTGGTTGATGTCTCATTATCTCTCTTTTGAACAAGCATTCCACCTGGTCTCGTCTCCCATTTTACTTCCTTCGCCTTCAATAAACTCATGATCAGATGTGTGTGTGTGTGTGTGTGTGTGTGAGGGAGGGGGGAAGAGGGGATTTTGAAGGTGAGGAGTGGCAGGTAAGGGATGATTACCGACAATCAAATCAAAGAAAGAAACAAAAAGGAAGCAAACTCACAACGATATTGGTTTATTGGTACACTTCAAATGAATAGAAAATAATAAATCCATGGGTTTTGGTTTTGATTTTTTTTTATGGTGTGTATTTTGATTAATTTGTTCTTGTAAGTAGAGATTGGTTAAGGTTATTTTTGGCAAAAATAAGTTAGTTTATAACCTAGTTTATTTTGAGTGTATAAGCTAGCTTATAACCTAGTTTATTTTGAGTGTATACGTTTGGTAAATCATAAGCTAGTTTATAAGTTAACTTATAAGTTAGTTTATTGAAACGCTACTTGGAGTAATGTTTTAGGAGCTTATTGTCATTTTTTTTTCAATTATAGCTCTCATTAATATTAATTTTTAATTATTTTTTTATTTTTCAATATATCTTTTGGTAATTTTACTTTCTTATACACTAGTTTTGCCGAACATGATTTTTTTCATCAGCTAACTTATCAGCCATCTGCTAGCTTATCAGCTAGTTTGCCAAACATAGCCTAAATGTGTTTGGTCTAGGTTGATCGGTGGAGGCCGGAGGGTTGGGACCAGGACTGGCTCAATAGTCGTTAATCAATTATATTTTTTTGGGAAAACTCACAGTCTAATCTTGTTCAAGACTAAAACCAGATATACGTAGGTCTAATTTAAAATAAAAATAAGTTTGTATAAATTATATATCAAGTTTTTTAAACATTAATTAAAACCTTATTATAGGGGGGAAACGTTTGAAGAAAAAGGTGGAAAAAGTCGTGGTGGATATGAAATACCTTAACGAGAGGGAGGACGAAGAAGATGATTAAAATCGAAGGAACCACTTTTGGTCTATGGATGTGCATTTCAGTATCAAATAATAGAGAATTATATAAACAAATTAAAAAAAAATTAAATGGATTTTTTAAAATGAGAAAAATGGCCCTCGTGTGGAAGGCACGTGACGGCTCATTTAAACGGCTGAGGTGAAAGGGACCTAATCTACAACAAAATTGAAACTATGATAATGTTATCTGTAATTAATTCTCTTGGGAGGACCCGATCCAAAATTTCAATGAACCACATGGACCAAATTTGTAATTTACATTGATATATATATATATATATATATATATATATAGAGAGAGAGAGAGAGAGAGAGAGACACACACACACTTGGGATCACGTGAGACATGCCTGATTTCGTGAGACACGAGAGACAACCTTTTTACACTTAGAACTTCACAGCAAAAACACTATGAAGGTAAAAAAAATATGAATCTTTACGGTATTTTTGCTATGAAGGTAACCTACACAGTAATTTTGCTGTGAATGTAACCTTCACAGTGTTTTTGCTGTGAGTGTTTAGATTTTTTTTGCTTTCACAGTGTTTTTGCTGTGAAGTTTCAAGAGTAAAAAGGTGGTTTCACGGATATCTGACAGGTCTCACGGAAAGAGGCTGGTCTCACGTGAACCCATCACATCTTTTTTACTTTCACAATGTTTTTGCTGTGAAGTTTCACGAGTAAAAAGATTGTCTCACGGTCTCACGGAAACAGACGTGTCTCACGTGATCCCAACCCTATATATATATATATATATACAAAGTTCTCGTTTGAACTTTCCTCTCTCTCTCTCTCTCTGTATATATATATATATATATATATATATATATATATATATATATATAAGGAGGTTCAGGAGAAAACGCTAAAAAAAACTGAAGAACATCCTAAGAGTCTGTCATCTGGACGGTAGTTTTTTTCAATGCATATACACAAATGCATATAAGCGATTGAAGCTCATTTTTTCTATGCATCAATGCATAAATATGCATATGCACAAATGCATGTTACCAGATGGCGGGCTCCCAGGGTGTTTTTCAGTTTTCTCTTTTTTTAGCGTTTTCTCCTGAACCTCCGTCTATATATATATATATAGAGAGAGAGAGAGAGAGAAAGAAAGAAAGAGAGAGATAGAGAGAGAGAGAGAGAGAGATGGACGTTTAAATACAATACCTCTAGAATTTATTAGATTATACGGTCGATGCAACTCATCTATCCACCATCCATTTTTATTATTATTATTTTTATTAAGAGTAGTTATAACCGATCAAATGGTAACCGTTGATTATCAAATGGACGTTTCTGATTTAGTTGTAAGGTTGTAGAAATGTAAAGAGGTGCATAATAACCCACCTATATATAGACGAAAAGTCGTATGAGAAAAAGAGTTCAGTTGAGAAGTGTAAAAAAAGATCTGGATCATTGATTACTTTTACTTTCATGCTCACTCATGAACTGCACCTTAGAAGAGAATTAATCTGTTGCATCTTGATGCACCTTATTAGTGTTGACATTCAGTTATGATTGATCAAAGGGTGAATATCTCTATTTATACTTCTTACCATAATTTCTCCTCTCATCGGAACCTAATCTTATATACATACACATATAAATATATTAAATTAAATATCAACATTTTTTAAAGCTATCATATATGTCATACATAAATGTGTAAGCTAATTTATTTTTCATATTTATCTAGTAAAGTGGTTCGTGAAGACTAAATGGGAAACAAGATGATTCAAGAAAATAGATACAACGAAAAATGTTGTTTTATATTTTTTATATTGGTTTTAAAACATTATATCATAATTACATTAGATAATATTAAATTGTTTACTAAACCAAATTAGATATAAAATAATTACTGTATTTATAATCTTATAGTTACCACATGTTTGAGGTTTAGCAATATTATTTGCAATTCGAAAGGACTTTTTTGATCATTAATCCATTATCCGTTTCAATAGACACGGATATAAGTTTTATGAAATAGATAATTATTAGTTTCATTAGCCACTATTTTAAATAGATAAGATAATGAAATAACCTTTACTCTATCCATACCCTAACCGAGTACCAATTGTTAGGGGTGAGCAAAACCCGACCGCCCCGAATAACCCGACCTGAAAAACCCAAAAATATTCGAACCCTAAAACCCGATAACCCGAACACCCCGAACCCGAGTTACCTGAACTAGAAAGTAGGATCGGATTGGGTTGGGAAATCCGGCCCCGAACCCGCCCGAATACCCGATTAATTATATAAAAATTGATTTTTTTAATTTCCACCGTAGTCGTCTCAACTCTCAACTAAAGGTACTGCACTTCAGTGACTCCACGACTCAACCCTTGTAACTTTCTGTAAATTTCTTGATTTTTTTTCAAGATTTCTTTATTATATGTTTTTTGGGATATACCTGAATAACCCGAAAACCCCTTTATATCCGAAACCCGATTAACCCGAAATACCTCGGTCGGATTTCGGGGCTCCCATTCTTCACCTGATACCCGACCGGGTTTTGGCCCCCAAATTGACCCGACCTGCCCGATGCTCACCCCTACCCGTTGTCACCTGAAGAATGGGGGACCAACTTGCTACAAACCAACAAAAAAAGAGTATTTTTCTATAATAAAATAAAGTATAGGGACCATTTTCGTAAAACTTACAGATGACCAAACCACAGGGACCAAATCCGTAATTAAAAAATCATATCAAACACGAGACATCTTATCTATCTTCCACCCATTCTCACTCGAACACTGCCGTTTTTTCTCTCCGGTTACACTAACACCGCCGTCCTCCGCCACATCCGACCGCCGGCGAAAATGGTGGATATGACTCTGTAGTAAACAAACCACCAACAATAATCGACAATGAAACTACCAGAAGTTCAACTTCGCAACACAAAATTCATATTCCCATTCTCTGGTAACCTGTTCTCCTCTTCCTCTTCTTCTTTTCTGAAACCTTCTCTTCTCAAACCCTTCTCTTCAATTCGTTCAACAACTGATAATTCTACTTCTACTACTACTACTACTACTACCACTACCAATAATCCTTCTTCATCTTCCCCTTGGTTGAACAATTGGTCTTCTCCATCACCAAACCCTTCTATTAAACGTGAATCTAGAAAACGTTCGGAATCACGGCATTCTTCTGAAGCTTCTTCTGGTGGTGATGTTCCAATTAAGACAACTGCAATTGACCGGATTGTTCTTCGTTTGCGGAACTTAGGATTGGGATCCGATGACGATGAAGAAGAAGAGGAGGAAAATGAATTTGTGAATTCGGAAATGGTTTTGACTGGAGATGAGAAATTGGGGGATTTGTTGAGAAGAGATTGGGTTCGTCCGGATAAAATGTTGATCGATGATGAAGAAGAAGGAACAGTGCTGCCATGGGAGAGAGAGCAAGAAGGAAATAACGAAGAAGGGAAGGAAATAGGAGGTGTGAAGAAGAGAACCATGAAAGCACCAACATTGGCTGAACTTACTCTTGAGGATTCAGAGCTGAGAAGGTTAAGAACAGTTGGCACAACGATTCGTGAAAGGATTACAGTACCAAAAGCAGGGATTACTGCAGCTGTTCTCGAAAAGATCCATGATCAATGGAGGAAATCAGAGCTGGTTCGACTCAAATTTCACGAAGTGTTAGCTCGTGATATGAAAACTGCTCATGAAATTGTTCAGGTTGGTTGATAATTTCACCACATTTACATTGTTTATCATAAATGTCTGATTGTTAGATCTTAATATGATATGCTTAATCCATTAAGAACACAAACTCGAAAGTAATTTCCATGATTCCATGATAATGACCAGCGTCGAACAGGTGGATTAGTCATATGGCAATCCGGAAGTGTTATGATGGTATTTAGGGGAGTTAATTATGCTGGCCCATTAAGACCTCAATCTAGTGAAAAAGCCGGTGATACCCTTTTCGTTCCCGATGTTTCTTCAGCCAATAATCAAATAACAAGAAATGGTGACGTTTCTGCTACTAATCTTTCCACAAGAACACCGGTTCTTGCAGGCCGAACTGAAAGCATGACAGAAGAAGAAGCTGAATTTAATAGCGTGTTAGATGGGTTAGGTCCACGTTTTTATGAATGGTGGGGAACGGGAATACTTCCCGTAGATGCTGATTTACTCCCACAGACCGTTCCCGGATTCAAAACTCCGTTCAGACTTCTTCCTACTGGAATGAGGCCTCGGCTGACCAATTCAGAGATGACTAATTTGCGGAAACTTGCTAAATCGCTTCCTTGTCATTTTGCTCTTGGTACTGAATCTCTCACTAGTTAAAATTACTTGATTTTTCTTACATTTGAATCTGATATATATATATATATACACATATCTTTGTTTGTGATTTCGTCACAAAGGGAGAAACAGGAATCATCAGGGCTTGGCTGCTGCTATAATTCAACTTTGGGAGAAAAGTATGGTTGCTAAAATTGCGGTGAAACGTGGGATTCAGAATACCAATAACGAGTTAATGGCTGAGGAGTTAAAGGTATACATTGTTATTTTCTTTTCGTATAGTTAAAATAGTCTAAAAAGCACAGGCCTGAAGAAGCCCAATCGGAAAATCTTTTGTATATATAACGGGGCATTTGGTTCGCATGATGTTTTTGGATGGAATGAAATCTGTCAAAATTTGACTTTGAAGGAATTGGAATGAAATGTTGTTAGGTTTGAGTCGTTTGACCACCTGTTTGGTTGGCAGAATTGAAATGCAAGTGTTAAAGGAATTGGAATCTGTCTCTTTGGTTAACATAATGTAGCTTTGGAATTGGAATGAAATGTTGGTAAATGACCAAAATACCCATTTTGTGGAAGAAAAGCTTTAGAATTTTCGAACTGATTTATTAAGTGCATTACACACGCATGATAAACTACAACTTTTTGAACAAAAAATGTGATATATACTAACCAGAAAGAAAAAGTATTTATAAGAAATGAATTTAAAAATTATCCGATTCTAACATCTAAAGTATTGCAGAGACTAACAGGAGGTGTCCTACTGCTCAGAAACAAATATTATATTGTCATTTATCGTGGGAAAGATTTTGTTCCTACGAATGTGGCTACGGCTTTAGCAGAAAGACAAGAAAGGACAAAAGAGATACAAGATGCAGAAGAAAAGGTGCGAAATGCGGCAATAGAAGAGAAGGTGCGAAATGGGGCAATAGAAGCAGCTCCAATTGTTGAAAATGGAGAGGCTCTTGCAGGGAGTTTGGCTGAGTTTTATCAGGCTCAAGCACAATGGGGAAGGGAAAAAACGAGTGAAGAACACGAGAAGATGTTAGAAGAAGCTTCCAAAACAAAGATAACTAGAGTTGTTAAGAAACTTGAGCATAAGTTATTTATTGTAAGTGTTTTTCTTCATTTTTTTCCATCAAAGATACTTATTAATTAGCCAACTTAGCAGGACATCGGTTGGCACCACATGATCTGGTTCTCGAAGAACATCCCCAGACATGCTTTTGTTCTTTGGGTTGCCATGAAGCAGCGTCTTAAGAGTTAAGACGCATGATAAGCTTGGGTTTTGGGAAGCCTATTATGCTCTTTCCTGTGGGTTTTTTCATAACGGGTCTGATTCTTATCATCATTTTTCTTTGAGTGTCTGTCAGGTTTGGAATGGGCTAAAGCCCATGCTAAACCTTCCCGTTGTCCTTGACAATTGTGAGGATGTCATCAGAGTCTTTTAGCAAGCCATCAAAGGCAAGACTATCTGGTCTATTATTCGCAGATTAGTGCTTGTTGGGACTGTCTACCACCTTTGGTTGGAGCCAAAATGATAGTATCTTCAAGAATAAGAGAAGATCCTATGATATGGTGGTCAAGACCATCTTTGATGATGTCAGGTCTAGTCTCTAGCCTGACCCTCAAGCCGTCCTCGAATGTTGCTCGGGCTCGGCTTTTCTGGAACCTTCCCTAGTGGTTGCCCCCCCCTCCCCCGTTTTCTTCCTTTCTTTCCCTTTGGAGGCCTTGGTTTCTTTTCTGGTGGATGTGGTTCTCCCCCACCCGAGCGCTTAATTTGTCGTTTTTTTAGTGTTTTTTGTTTTTTTCTCTTGATAGGAGGGGTTCCCCCCCTCTATATCAAAAAATTAGCCAACTGCAGTTCATTAATAATCATGACAACGTTAACGAAGTTCTAGAGTGATATTTTCTTATGTTCATTTCTTTGTATTTAATTTTTTTTAGTCTCTTTATTAAAATTCTGGATGCAATGAATAGGCCCAATCTAAACGGCTTAAAGCAGATAAAGAGTTAGCTAAGATACGAGAATCTTGGCTTCCTGCTGGTGCTCCTGATGATCAAGAAACGATTACGGATGAAGAACGTGTTATGTTCAGAAGAGTTGGATTACGAATGAAACCCTATTTACCACTTGGTAAATTCTTATGCTTCTTCTCTGCTATGTGTTTCCAGAAAAGAGGCCAAGTTTGAATCTTTTTGAGTCAAATTTGCTATTTGAAGAATAATCTTAAATATACATAATATTTGATGATTTCAGGATAAAAAAAGATGATCAAACCAAACTATCAAATTTTCTTGAAACTAAACTAAATTTTCTTGATTCCGAAAGTATAATGCGGGACCCTTTTCTGGAATGGAGACAGTATTGTTCTGAAACTTTAATGTTCTTCGTGTAAGTTAATTTACAGGTATTCGTGGTGTCTTCGATGGTGTTATCGAGAACATGCATTTGCACTGGAAACATAGGGAACTTGTGAAACTTATATCAAAGCAAAAAGATATTGAATTTGTTGAAGAAACAGCAAGATTTTTGGAGTTTGAAAGTGGTGGGATATTGATAGATATTGTAAGGGTTCCTAAAGGTTATGCCATTATTTATTATCGTGGAAAGAACTATCAGAGGCCAATTAGTATTAGGCCGAGAAACCTTCCTTCAAAAGCTCGAGCATTGAAACGTTGGAAGGCTTTGCAGCGATATGAGGTTTCTTTATCTTTATTTTTTCAGTTTTCGTTGAATCATATATTATTATTATTATTATTATTATTGCACTAAAAGTTGCAAGTATTTATAACTTGCAATATATCTTAATGTAAACCATGCAGGCTCTCACTGAACATGTGGGAGAATTGGAGAATACTATAAAGCAAATGAAAGTAGAAAATGTAAGTGTTCCTTTTATGGTCGATTAGATTTCATATCGATAGTATAGAATAAGAGTAGAATAAAAGTTGATTAACACTTTGGTCACAAATTTCTTAAACAGCAGAGACATAAGCTAGCTTAGTTTTTGAGCTTATTAAAAAAGCTTTGTTTGGTTAGGCATATAAGCTAGGTTTTGGAGAAGCTAGCGTTTCAATAAGCTTTCCCATTTTTTCCAGTTGTGCCCCTTACTTTTTTCTAATTAATTTTTAATCTGTTCTTTTAAGTCATTTTATATTGTCATCTAGTTTAGCAACTAGTTTTTACGCAATATGACTAGTTTATTAGCCAGCTTATCAGTTAAGAACTAACTTATGACTAACAACTAGCTTTTTATTCTTTACATCTTAATACTCAAATTTATTGGTTGATGTTTATAGGGTGGTTCTGATGATATAAAGGAAAATGAGGTGCTTGCTACCCAGGTTAGTTTGAATATATATATATATAATATATATATATATATAAGTAGTTCAGCTGTGTTTATTTGGGGTTGTAAATGTTTAAAAGCATTAACAAGTTGTAGTATAATGTGCAGGGTGAAGATGAAATTTCATTGTTAAACTCTTCTGATGATGATGATGATGATGATGAGGATCTAGATTGGGAAGATGATGATGATGATGATGATGATGATGATGATGATGATGATTCTAGTTAGACCTATTGGATTGTCTACTTCCCTTGTTATGTTTCAGCTTTTAGGCTCATCAGTATACTCTCTTGCTCTCTATCTATAATATAAATATATATTTATATATATATATAACAATAATTTTTTACTTTTCATGGCATCAGAGTCCTGCTGCTTTAATTATTAGCATATTGTTTCTTTTGTTTTCTTTTTATCTAAAGTTGATTTTATGTTTTTTAGTTTAATTTTTGTTTATGATTTTGAATTTGAATTAGGGTTTTTATTTGGTATGTTCTTCATCCTTCTTTGTGAAGAAGATGAAGATTCAATACATTTTTTCTTGTTATAACAAAAAATAATGGAAAAGGGTAAAAAAACTCAAATACTCCAAGTTAACAGAGTCACTATTAACATAATTAGAGAAGGTTCAAATTCATTATTTTCCAAATTTAAAAATGCTAGTCATAATTTTTCTTATAATTACCAAATCCATAATTTACTCTATAAAATAATTATAATCCTAAGAAAAATATATAGTTGAACGAATTTTTGATGATTCAGTTAATCTTTCGTGGACGAAACAGAGGATATCTTGAAAGAAATTGTTGTTGTTGGGAATCTTCCATCCAATTCTTTGGTGAACAAAATCCTTCCACCCACCCTAAACAACATGCGACTTTCAAGGTTATGATGTAACTGGTGTTGCCATGACTTTATAATAATTTAGAAATTGACCAAAATAATGGATAATCAAATTCATATTTTAGTTATTTTTAGAGCATTTTTTAAAATAGTTACTTTTTATACAGATGTTTATACATTTACATAAAAACTGAATTATTGGAAGAAAAAAAATATCCTTACGGAAAAAAATTGAATTCTTATATACGTAAGGTAAGGATTCTTACACAAAATTTGAATTTTTGTGTAAAAAAGGCTTTTTTATAAATTTGAAAATCGAGTTTATGTAAATGCTAAAATGAGAATTCAAATGAAAAATGATTAAAAAGTGAAGTTAGTTATAGAAATTAGCTATTTTGGTAATTTAAGCATTTAACGTTGTAAGTGGCTATCACCATTTCAACATTTTTTGTTCTCGGGTTTTTTGAAGAAAAGAAATGAAAGGGAAGGGAAAGAAGAAAAAGAAAAGGAAAGAAAATAATTTTTTTTTTTTATTTGTGTTGTTGAGATTGAAAGGAGGGCAAGGACAAAGAAAGAAAAAAAAAGGTTTTTCATATTCTTGAGTTGGGAGAGAGAGCAAACAAAAGATGTCATTTTTACAAATATATCTTCATTTATTTTATAGGATAATGTAATTGATGTGTAAATGTGTAATTTTATAAATATTTCTAATTATTATAAATTCTTTTTGTTTCCTTTTCTTTCCTTTCCTCCTACATTTCGAAGGAAAATTAACATGATTTTTCTTCATTTTCCTTTCCCTTTCCTCCTTAAAAAAACTCGAGAACACAAGATTTTTTCTTTTCCTCTTACTTTCCTTCCCTTTTTCCTTCGTAAACAAAACTCAAGAACAAAGCCTAAAGTGTATAGGACTAACAATAGATAATAGTAAATTCATTATATTTTAACAATATTTGCTCTAATTTAATCCAAAGCATAACCAACAAGGAATTGATACTCCTATAGTCCTATTTGATTAGACAAGTCTAGTAAGAGGCATTAAGTGCATGTATAGTTGGGTCGGTGAAAAACCCATTTCGATCGTGTGATAATGAATGAAATCACCGTGCGTAACTAATCTTTCGACCTTATTGTAGCTTATGGGTATCACAAAATTTACTTAGAGATAATCCATATACGCCCTCTAGAAGAACCATTATTCATTGACTTTCTAAGGTCTAATCTTTCGTCTATCAAAGGGTCCATGGATGCCTGTACTACTTACGACTATCAATAAATATCAAAATCTGACGTCTTTTGAATCATTATAAGACGGTGGAGGCCTGTTACATCCATCCAAAAGCATTTGTCTTTGTTACCATGAACTTTTATGTCTCCAAGACACGGTTCCTTAGCTTCTTCTCAAATAAGTTTAATTTTAACGAAGAAAAATTAATATTCCCTAAAAAGTTATGACCATAATTATTTTATTTCGTAATTTAGATTTTATCTCCAAGATTAATAACTGCTAACGTATTTTATGCCCCGTTGCCCACATCATTAGACAAATGCAACCAAGGTGTCTGCCACCATTTACCTCTGAAGAAAATAAAGATTTAAGTTAAGCAAAAGATTATGTGCAAGAGTATATGATTGATCAAATCAAGTGAATTTGGGTAAAAAGTTGATTACCGACAACCTTAACCGGCCTTATACGAAACCTGTCTTCAAGGAAATCAGTATGAGGAGACGTTTTTTTGGCTCACTCAACGACTGAGATTAGCAGGGGAGCCTAGGAAAGAACCCGAGACCCGTCTTATATTTACGTAAAGTCACATCATCTCTCTACTAACGGAGCTACGTATCGAAGGAGAATCAAGTGAGTTTAAAATACCAAAATTTCTCTTAGTATACATCACTTGCAATAATTTTAATTTTATATGTGCTATCACCTAATACTTCTTATATCAAGTAAATGACACACTTGCAATTAGACATAGCACAAACTTTTTCGAAACCATACTTTAGGTATAAAAATAGACTTATCAGACTTTTTCATGTCGATTTTTTTTATAGTTTGATTGGACTTTTAGGTCGGACATGGATCTAGGATTCAAGCTTATTAGGTTCGAGCCTTTTGGGGTCAGTCTCGAAACGGAATTTAGGCTTATTCGGTTTGGATTTTGAATTTTAAATGAATAAATAAACCACAATTTAACCAAAAATCGTGTGCGATTACTCTATTCCCAAAATCGACTGCTCTGTAATCGTCAGATCGATTGGAGAAGATGGATTTAGAGATAATAATTTGTATTTTTTAAATGTCTTAATAATAATAATTAAATTAGAGAGAAAAACATATGTGTGAGTTTTAAAGATTTAAAAGAATATATACGTAGTTTCAAACTTTACAAGAATACATATGTAATATAGAAAGTTTGTAAGGATATAGATGAAATTTTTCCAAATAAATAATATGAAAAATGGCAAATTTGATGAATTAATGATTGTGCAAGCAACCCTAGAGAGCCAGCCCATTGGGCCAATCCTGGCCCATTGTTGCAATTTCATACAGAAAGTGCCAAAACTCAGTTGTTTCGGTACTTCCAAAGCTTCCCAACGGCACCCACAAAGACAGCGAAGGAAAGCAGCTTAGTTTGTATCGAAACCTATTAAGCATCCAACCATATATACATATATACATACATACATCTTCATAGCCAGACGATTGAGCTACGTAAATTGTTCAAACTTTTGCCCGATCTGATAGGTCAGTGATACTACACTCTTGAATTGATTGTACTCCTTTTGAGAGATTTGGTGCATTGATCAAACTACATTTGTAATTTCTTCCTTTCTGTTTTGGTATTGATGGTAGTTTTGTTTTAATTTTGGTGGAATTTTGTTGTTATTTTGATCTAAGATCACCTTTATCGTTGAAGGGTTTTTAGGGTTTAACTAAACATTTGAAGAATTGTGTTGGGTTTTGTTCATGATCTGATCTCACATTGTTTTGGGTTTTACGGTTTCATTTTCAGCTGTTTATTATGTTTTCATGGTTCTAATAGGGTTTACTTGTATTTAAATCGAAGTAATCGAGCTTTTCCTTCATGAGTTTCGCTTAAATTGTGTGGCAAATGGAGGATCAATTTTCAAATTCATAATTAAAATAAGTTTGTTCAAATTCAGAGAAAAATGCATCACTCACGATAAATTTTGTGAACTTGAAAAGGGGAGCCCTAAAAGCTCACTGAATTTGTTATTTTTGCATAGAAAAGTTTATGTATGAATATTTCCCCTTTTATTTTGCAAGAATGATGTTTTTGTGGCTTGAATTCATGGTCTTTTGACCACAAAGGCGCAATCTTTTTGGTTTCCTAAAAGCTTGCTACCTCTGTGATCTTGAGAAAGTGAAGAAATTGATGTTTTTAGATTCTAAAGTTATCTAGGTTGATCACATTAATAAAATGGGAAAAGAATTAGAGTGGTCCCCTTTGTGGTTGCTTTGTTTACTGCATACTTAATAAGAATGCTACTTATTCGGTTCAACCTACAAGAAGCAATTCAATGGTCGTTATTAATAATTTTTTAATTACTTTGAAATTTTTTGAACGAATGTTTTATTTATTTTGGAATGAAGTTATATTCAGTCTACTTGTTCATTAAAACACGACAATGAATTATATGGTCGCTGTCGTTAGAAGAGCAATGTGTTAAATGGATGATCGTAAGAAGTAGGGTAGGGAATTAGTATTCAGAACTTAAGAATTACTACCTTTGTTGAAAAAAATGCATAGTTTGACTTCACATAGTTTGATATAAGTCTTTGATCAACAATCAAATACCTAAAATACCCCTAATAAACACAAAAAATTCAGAAAAGTTGTTGAAAACAATCAATCTTGCTTATGTTTTCTAATGTTAAGAGGCAAATGGCTAAAATTTGGATTGAAACATTTTTAGAAAAGGAAAATCACATTTTCTGGGGACAGCCCAGAATTTTATTCTTGCTTTTCTAGCTATGAGGGATGGATGGAGTATAAAAATATAATTCAAAATATCAAGGAGCACGTCTTTCTGACTAATTGAGAATTAGCTAATTGTTTAAATGCTTATTTTGATGCATATTAATATATTATCGTTTCTTGCATGACTGCAGTTTCGTGATATATCTTTAGTAAAATGGCAACTGCTACTTCGAACATGCATGTTGCTGTAGCAAAACCCTTTACTTTTCCTTCCAGCGAAGTTTCAAAGTCGAGCTTTGCAGTTGTCAGCAATGGAATTAAAGCGGCATCATGGACTAAGCTTAAGAGCTCTTGCCATATCTCTTCGACACATGTCATTTCTCAAAACATTACATCCAGTCCTATGAAATTTAATAGGATGGTCACAAAAGCAATGGCTGAGTCAAATGACGTAAAGCCCCTCCCAGGATTGCCCATTGATCTCAGAGGTTAGATTTCTGGGCTAGTCTTTAGTTTAGTACTTTGTTTTTCCTGTTTAACGCTTTTATGGATATTAAGCTAAAATTGTTGCAAAAAGATAATGGTTTTTGATAACTATTTGCAGGTAAGAGGGCGTTCATTGCTGGCATAGCCGATGATAATGGATATGGATGGGCAATAGCAAAATCTTTAGCTGCTGCTGGTGCTGAAATCCTTGTTGGCACGTGGGTCCCAGTAAGTAACTGAACCTAGATGTTAAATGATTTTTCCAACAAGAAGAAGCCTCTGATGGGGAATCAAATTGGCACTAATTTAAATAAGAAGCCTCTGAACCTAAAATGTAATTCGTTGTCGATAAATGTTTTTTTTTGTAGGCACTCAACATATTCGAGACCAGTCTTCGGAGGGGGAAGTTTGACGAATCACGTGTGTAAGTGTTCACAGTTTACCAGTTATTAAGGGGTTGTTTGTTTACCTCTTTAACAGTTCCATTAAGAGGCAGCCTCTGACGCTAAGAGGTGAATCTTGCTTGGCAAAAAATAAGTCTGCCTCTTAATGGTTCCAAAACCCTTTGAATCATTTTGTATCCTGGATCTTCCTTAACCATTCAGAGCCCTGGTTTCATTCTGAACAATTACCAAACAATTATATTTCATTATGCACTATATCATAAAAGCCTCTTAATCCTTCTGCACCAAACCATTCAGCAACTGCCAAACAACCCCTAAGTTAATCTTAGATAATACTGTGATGCTCAACTGATCAATGAGTGCATTTTGTTGTTTTAGGCTGCCAGATGGGTCTTTGATGGAAATCACTAAAGTATATCCCTTGGATGCTGTTTATGACACTCCTGAAGATGTTCCTGAAGATGTAGGTTTAATTCTTGTGAAGAGTGTTCCCACAAGTTTTTATTTTTGAAGTATATAATATTTATATACAACAACTGGAACTCACACACACTCCCCACCTTTGGGGAGGTTGGAACCCTTGACCTCTAGGAAGGTTGAGTTAGCAAATACCACTAGGCCAGGGGTCCTATATACATATATACAAGTGTCATATATATCTATACACACACATACATATATGCTATAATAATGCTGAATTGTGCAGGTAAAAGCAAATAAACGTTATGCAGGATCCTCAAAGTGGACTGTTAAAGTATGCATTCTTAAATCAGCTTATTGCATTTTGAAACTTCAAATAAGCAGATTCCATAGCTGATTTACTATTTATGTTCTGCAGGAAGTTGCTGAATGTGTGAAAGAGGACTTTGGTAGCATTGACATTCTTGTCCATTCACTAGCCAATGGACCTGAGGTATCTTTGTGTATTATTATATGATGTTATTTTATTTGTGGTACTTACAAGTACATGTCACATAGATCAATTGCTTGGTGCTCTTAATTTGCTCACCAATGTTTTGTGACATAAAACTAATAGATAGTATCTAACGAAATTTACACACAGATTTTCTTTTTGCAACCGTCAAAAAGATTTATAAAGTTGACTGATTAAGAATGGCATGCAGGTTAGCAAGCCTCTCTTGGAAACATCAAGGTATGGGTATCTCGCGGCCGTATCTGCATCCAGCTACTCTTATGTATCTTTGCTCAAGCATTTTGTCCCAATAATGAACCCGGGTACATTTTTATTCGTCCCAATAAATTCAAAAAGTTATTTCTTGCAACATCTATATAGCATTTTTATCAGCAAAGTTGATATCTTTTTTGGTTTCAGGTGGTGCTTCAATTTCTTTGACCTACATTGCGTCTGAAAGGATCATACCAGGGTAATTTCCCTTATTTTATCGTTTTTTATTTGCCCATTTAGAGCTTGGCTTTTTCTTACCATTCAAAGAGACCGTTCCTAATTTTACGTATTAATACACAGATATGGTGGAGGTATGAGTTCAGCCAAGGCTGCTTTAGAGAGTGACACAAAGGTTGGTGTTTTTTCTTGATCTTTTCTTGATGGTGTGTTTTATAGGCTTCTATTAATCTGGTTGGCTGATACTTAATTACTGAAAGGTAATGGCTTTTGAAGCTGGAAGAAAACATAGAGTTAGAGTGAACACTATATCTGCAGGTAATGCAAATCACACTTGCAACTTTATTGCAAATTTTTCTGTCTTTAATTTATCATATATTTATTGTGGTTCTTGTTCATCATCATATGACAAATGGAAAACGTTATTTGAATATTATATAACGTTCTTGATTTTGTGCTTCCAGGACCATTGAGGAGCCGTGCTGCTAAAGCCATTGGTTTTATTGATATGATGATTGATTATTCATCAGAGAATGCACCTTTACAGAAAGAATTATCTGCAGGTGCGTGTTAATCTTCCTCCATAACTTTAATGTTTCTTTTTGAAGATATAGAAAGTGTCCTATATCTAAAAACCCATCTGAATAAAGTCTTTCCAACTCCCTAAAACTTAGAAAAAAGCTGTAAGGAAAAAAGAAGATAAATTTATTCCACGCGATTTGTTGGAAATGGTCAACACTGTCCCGTAATAAATGCTCACAATGAAAATGGCACAGTTTTAGAAATATGTAATTGTTACACTTTTTAGTTACCTAATAGACAATTTTACCCTGAATAATAGAGAGATGAATTTTCTCCATCTCATAAGGGTAGAGTGGTAAAGTGATCACTTACTTTTAAAAGTGGAAACCTATTTTGGGACAATCTAAGGGCCTCTTTGTTAGCCGCTTAATGAGCTTAATGGGACTCGAAACTTATTCAGTCAGCTATACATGACTGTTTTTGGTAGTTGCCTCATGATATAAAAAGTGACTTATTTTGTAAGCTTCTAGGTGAAGTTTTATTCAGAAAGCCAAGTTTTTTCCCAAACGCACCCATCCCAATTAAAAAACACGCTCCTTCCATCAATAAAAAACTGACTAACAAAAACCTTTTCAATCTATACAGACGGATTAATCCACACAGACAACTTTATCCATACAGAACTTAATGGAAAACCAACCAAACATCCTTTAAAATAGAAACGTGGACACTTGTTTTGAGAAGGAGAGAGTATTGGCTAAAAGATAACTAACTTATTATCCAACAGCTAACTTATTAGCCAACTAGTAGTTATTCAGCTAACAAGTAACAACCAATTTATAAGTCAATAGTTAGCATATGAGCTAGTTTGTCAAACATACCCTAAATGACCAATTTACCCTCTTGGGCATAACATATGTGACTGGCAGTGTATTCTGCCATGCTACTACTTGACCAGTTTACCCTTTGGGGCATAACATATGTGACTGGCAGTGTATTCTGCTATGCTACTAAATGACCCATTTACCCTCTTGGGCATAACATGCGTCTGGCAATGTATTCTGCTGTGCTACTAAATGACCCATTTACCCTCTTGGTCTTCTTGCATATATTGCTCATTGTTTCTGTGTGTGTGTGTTTTATTTCCTTTTCATACTGCGAATACTAATAACGTGATAAAAAATGGATGTAAACAGAGGAGGTGGGAAATGCTGCTGCTTTTCTGGCATCGCCATTGGCTTCAGCCATCACGGGAACAGTCTTGTATGTAGACAATGGTCTGAATGCAATGGGAGTTGGAGTCGACAGCCCAGTCTTTAAGGATCTAAACATCCCAAGAGACAGCCAACGTTAAATTATTTTAAGGTTTTTCTTTTAAAATCGAAGTGAAACTATGTAATGGCTTTTTTTCAGAATAGGCTTTAGTTTGGCTTCCCATTATGAGAATGAATATTGGTGTTTAAACTTGTTAGACTCTTGAGCAGATTATTTTTGAAACCCAATAATTATTATGCAGTTTGAAGATGTTTGTTGCTATCGGTGGTTGCGTGTGTGCGATTTGTGTACTTGTCATTTCTTTGTAAAAATAATAGTTGTACTTGTGAAGATGCCAGAAAAAAAAAAACCCATTTTCGAGTTTGCAATTTCTTGTGTTTTCGATCATTAAACTTGTCACTTGGTGGCAAAGTAGTTGTAAATAAAATATTATTTTTAGAGAAGAGTCGCGAAAAAAGCCCAAGCTCGATACTTGGCCTGGGCCTGGGCCTAGCGTGCTGATCAGAACAAAATTCTGGTGGCAAGCTCGGGCCTAGGCCCATTCCATAAAAGTCCGACCTGGAAAAACTCGGTTAAACCCAAAAAAGTCTAACCTGAAAAATCCTGATCGGACCTGTTTTCAATGCCACAACCCATGCCCTTTTTATGCTCGTGGAAAATGGGCTTGGAAGGCCGGGCACAGCCCCCGAAAAAAACCCAGCGCTTGTACATCTCTATTGTAACGTATATCGACTTTGGAGTTACACGTCTAAAAATGTTCACATTCTAAATTTAATTATCTAGTTAAAATTTTCGGTGAATGTTGTAAGTGACAAGATTTATGTTTTTCCAATGTAAGAGCATCTCCAACAGTTTCTCCAAAATGGAAAAAAATGAGGATTTTAAGCCAAAATGTGTTTTTCAACAGCTTCCCCAAAATGAAGAAAGTAGAAGAGAGAAGACTTTTTTCTCCAAATATGGAGAACACTCCAAAATTGAATACAAATTGAGACCACCAATAGAAAATTTTAAAAACAAATATTTAGAGAGAGAAATAATATTTTAATAGATGAATTGAATGTTCTAATATTATGATCAATGTTGGTTTCTCGGAGATGAATGTAATTTTTTTAGAGATTTTAATTTTTAGTTCCCTATTTTAAAGAAATTTTGAAAAATCTCTTGCAGATGCTCTAATTTTTCATTAGAGATAACGGTCCTTGGGCTGGTCCATCATCATAAAGGCCAAAGAAAAACATTCTATCATAATTGAAATATTGGTACAATATCTTCCATTATGATTCTAGATAGATTCATATTTGAAAAAGGTTAGATAAGAATCGATCTAAGCCCAACGGTCTTAATCGGACCCCATTTTCTTTTACATGTTTTTAAATTCATTGTTGCTTCATAAATCAACTTTAAAAGCTTAATCGTAACGTAGTCTCTTTCTAGACCGGTCATCAACCGGTCTTGGGTATGAAAACCAAAATTGATCCAAATATGAATAATTGTCGGGTCTAGTTGTATTAGTCCCAATTCTTTTTTGCGCAAACTCTTCGGGTCTAGTTGTATCAGTCTACCTGCTTCACTTCATACTCTGGTTCTCCAATACATTCTTTGGCCGTTATTCAAGAGAATAAGAGGTTTGGTTTGATGGAATGGTTTGGAGGGATTTGGATTTCGTGGAAAGATTTGGAACCGAAGGGGTTGGATTTAGAAGACTTTGGAATGTTTGATGTGTTTGGTTTTTAGAATTTGGAATGGAATTGAATTTCATTCTTTATAATAATATGTGAAAACAAATTATAAAAACAATTAAATTACCTTACTATTAATTGATTATTGGAAAAAAAACATGATTTTAACATATTTTAAAACATTATTATCTATAAATCATTCGAAATCCCTTTAAAACCCCAACCATCGCGATGGAATTTCAAAATCCTATGTTTAAGGATTTCAATGAAATCTTGACATTTCAAATACAGCAAATCCTACACCAAACATGGGATAAGAATGGAATTCAATTCCAAATCCCTCCGAATCCAATCCAATCCTACAAACCAAACGAGACATAACTTTCTGGCATTTAATTTAAATGCATGATTTATAAAAAAAAACATCTTCAACTTGTGGCCGCTAAGGAATTATCTCAGGGATGCATGCTTTAGCAGTCTTAAAATTGTCAGTGATTAGTCTACACAAATGCCTAGGATACTCTTTCTATAAAAAAAAACATCTTTGTTCAAAAGAACAATGTTTATCCCTGACACAAGAATACCTCAAAATCTATCCCAGAAAAAAAACAAAGTTTTTGCTGAATAAAGAAGCATCAATTTCCATACTTGAGTGCAGAAATTGGGAACAAAAAGAAAAGAAAAACTTGTTTCAATATCCAACAACATTGCTTGTAATCAGCAAAAAGATGTTATTCAGACAAGATATAATAAGCAACAACCAACAATCCATTTATGTCCAATAACAACATATTTATTGGAAAGAAGAAGGCATATATCAGCAGCTGCTACTGATGAGTTTCAAAAGTAGTTGCTTTTGTAGAAATTTTTAAGAAAGTTGGACAAATTCTCATCCTTTGTGGCCACATCTTGAACAAGTCCCTGATTTCCCACCACATATTGTCCAATTATATGATGCCGTTGCTTCGCATGCTCCGTTATGTTGCTCAACTCTTCCATTCCCTTGAACAACAGCATATCAATCACCTGCAACAATTATCCACAACTTTATATTGTTGTTTGGCAGTTACTGAATGGTTTGGTGCAGAATGATTAAGAGGCTCTTAGCCTCTTATGATATAGTGTAAAATGAAATATAATTGTTTTGGTAATTGTTCAGGGTGTAATCAGAGGGCTCTTAATGGTTAAGGGAGGTCCAGGATACAAAATGATTCAGAGGGTTTTGGAACCATTAAGAGGCAGACTTATTTTTTGCCAAACATGATTAACCTCTTAGCGATTCAGAGGCTGTCTCTTAATAGAACTGTTAAGAGGTAAACAAAACAGCCCCTAACAGTTGATGTGATTATTTTGGCTTATGTTTCGCAAACTAGCTGAAAAGCTAACTGTTAGCTGATAAACCGGTCACATTTGGTAAAAGCTAGATGACAATGTAAAATAACCAACAAGGACACGTTGAAAAGTTTATTGAAAAAATATTAGGGGTATAAATGGGAAAAAGTGGAATAAAGCCCCTGGTGAAGTAGTGTTTCATAAGGCTTTATGGCTTTACAAAAAAGGGAATTTTTCAATAAGTTCAAATAGTTCAAATATTTCAACAGGATATGCAGATTATGTGGGTTGACTGACATCAGCTAAATTAGAACTTACCTCTCTCTCTCTCTCTCTCTCTCTCTCTATATATATATATATATATATATGATCCATTAGGTCTTATTTGTAGCATAAAAAGCAATTTCTAGATAACAAATAATGGAAATAAGGTCTCTGCAACAACTTGTTGGGTAAGAGACTTGCTTGCATAAGTTGTTGAAAGAATATGCATCCAAAACAAATCAATTAGAATGTTATTCATATCATCTTGCTTTGTAGACATGGAGGATTCATAAAAGTAATTGTTCCTTAAGCTTTCTAAAACTGAAGATCATTTCATGTTATGTCACCATGGAGGACTCATAATGTTAATACCTCAGTTGCTAAAAGGACTGCCTTACTACGTCAAAAGGATTTTGATATTCACTGGTTCACATAACAATTTCACCGCCCTATGTCACATACCACATAATGGAGAGAGCATGGATGCTCATTTTAAATCTGTTCTAACTAAAAGAAATAGTAAAGTGGCCTTTTTGCCCTCAAGAGTCACTTATTTGGCACATGAATTCAAGTTGCAATGTTTATTCAACTAATAAATATTTGATTATAAATCCCAGATGTTTTTCATCTTCTTTTTAACATCTTCATCCTCTCCCAACCCATCTTCTTGAACTTATTACCCTGTAAATAAGAACCTCGTTGATTGTGATGAGATGCTCAACCATCACTTCATTATGCCTCAAACTTAGCCCAACATATAAAACCTTCGCGAATTAGCTAAATTACTCTTTTTCTCTCCAACGGGTAATAAAATATACTGATGAGGACAAAATGTATTTACCAAAATGAGTTTCTCAAACTTCAGTTATATCCCTTTCAAACCTCAAATCTCAAAATTAGGGTTTCTAAAATTACAGATAAATTTCTCAAATAAGACAAAGAATTTGAGGTTTTCAAAGGATTTCTCAGACTGAGGTACAAAGAATTTGAGATAGAGTAAGAAAATGAAAGAATTATATTATGTATTATTTACAAATACCCAATTGCAATTACAGGTTGTTGGCTACATAAGCTCCAGTGAACCCAGGGAAACCTCCATTGAAGAGTCGATGGAAGATTTCAGCAAGTGGGATGGATTTGTGGACGTTTAAAAGAGAGATATCCATTCGAATTTGCTGATTTTGGAGTAGACATGGTTTCATCATCTATTTTGCTTTTGTGGTGGATTCCCCTCTTTTAAGAAAGCAAAAAAGATGAAATATCCATTGGGCGTTTTGGGTTTCAGTTTTATGGGGTTCCTTTCATATTTTTCAATTTCTTCATTTTTTTTTAAATATGTTTGTTCTTGGGTGAATCGACAATTGTGGTCCACCTCCACCCTCAGCTCAGCAACTCCTAATCCGTAAGTTTCCAAGCTTGGTGAGGTGATCCATAATTGGGCACCCTATAACAATCTCATCCATAAACCACCTCATTCTTTATTATCTAAATATTTGGATTCAAGTCGACTCCAAGCGTCCTCATGAATTTGTGAAACCTCGGCAAAACTCTGGTATTGGTTTATGTGGGATTTAAAAAAAGTTGGAATACAGTACCCCAGTTTCTTTTAAATAATTGTTACTCCCAAGATGTTCTTTAACAAGAATTTAGTTAAGGACCATTAACAATTATAACAACAAATGGTTACAGGTTAAAATCTTTAAAGGATATATGCAGAGTCTAAATGAATCACCATGAAGAGCCTCTACGCATTTGACAAAATATGTACAACTTTCAATATTCTTAAGAAACAAATAAACAACTTAATTCATATTGTTAAATGAATTTGTCCATCATACAACATAGCATAACTCATCAAGCTCAAACTTTTAATTGGCAATTTTTAAATTAGTTGCTCCTCCATTCCAACACAAGATGCACAAATTATATTCTGAGTTTAGACCTAGATCCTTGCACATACATGAATACATGATACAACATTGATATAGTTACACTTACACATATAACCCAAACAATAATTGCAGCAATTGTCTCAATTCCAATGTAATTGTCAAATACTCAAATTTTCCCCATATAGTTTCAAATTCATTTCAGTTCCAAAGTTGAA
The DNA here is from genome assembly GCA_036898165.1 of Silybum marianum. Taxonomy (NCBI): domain Eukaryota; kingdom Viridiplantae; phylum Streptophyta; class Magnoliopsida; order Asterales; family Asteraceae; genus Silybum; species Silybum marianum. The sequence goes on from CM072538.1 coordinate 21,349,523, forward strand.
AATAAACAATTTGATCTCAACATCAAACTTTTATCACTGTTTTAGAAGGAAGTGAGCGTTGAAGAAATAGCGGCCTTCAATGGGAGAGACGCAATTCTAAATCCCACAAAAACCCTTAAACCATAAAGAAACATTCTACAATTTCAATCAACACCCAGTACACAGACAAGTAGACCTACAAATTTAACAAGTATTTTACCTAGATTGAAAAATGGAAAACAGCAATAATGAAATTAAAGGCGAGATTGGGGATTTGGGGGTATGAGATACCTTAGGGTTAGTGATATGAGCGTTCTTGCGGATTTCGGAAGCGATGGTGGAGCGAAGCTGAGAAGGGTTAACAACATCGTATAGATTATATATATCCATGATCGCAGGAATGGATCTACAGGCTGTACGGAAGAAATCAAAGGTCCGATGCCTAGCTTCTGCCAAATTGGCTGAGTTCGGAGGTACCTTCACCCTCATCGCAAACGCCATTTTCGCTTTTCTTTTTTCAGTTTCGATTCGTCACTCCCAACCAACGAGACAAAGGGGAAAACAAGCAAAGAGGAGGCGGATCAAATATTGGGGCTAATCTTCGTTCATCGATTTTGTTTGCAATATTTATATTATACACCCTTCTATTTTCATTGTTTTCACAATGTTACCCTCATGGGCCAAATATGGACAACAACCCAATTACACCGGGTCTTAGTTATGGATGGAAACGGGCGGGTAATGCATTTCCTGACCCAAATTATCTTCAATGGGTTTGTGAGGAACACTAATCAGCTTACTAGGGATAAATTGGTTATTTGGTAAACATCATTAAACAACTCAATAGGGGTAAATTGGTCATTTTAACCAGTTATGTCATGTTCTGTTATATCATGTCTTACCAAACGTGGAACAGTTGTTCTGTCATGTCTCGTCCTGTCTGCGTACCAAACGCACCCTTGATGGGTTTGGGGAACTTGTAGTTGTTAGTGCTTGTTTAGTAAAAAAATATTATATTTTTAAATTAAAATTACGGTCATCCACAAGCTCGTTTTGAGTATGAAAATAAACCTCCGTCTCTGTATCATTATCTGCCAAAGCAAGAGAATTCCTGTTCCACGGGTAAAAGTTTTATCTCTAGTTCTGGGTAAAAGATGTTGCTACATAATCGATTAGCCCAAAATATGTGATTGATAAGGTTGATCATTTGATTGATCTTTAAAAAGGCCGGATTCACTTTAACTAAATCGAATTTTTTTATAAATTTTAATACGTTTGATCAATCGGGAAGATTAAGTGACATTTTCTTTCAAAGGTTTTGTTTGTAATTGATCATCTAATCCATTAAAATTAAATAGTCAATGTGCGAGTTATAAAAAAAAATCATCTTTACTATGAATATAAAGTCGCATAAATACAATTATTGCATTATTGGACTTTAACACACATCCAAACTAAGGATATTCAATATTTGGTGGTTGTTAACAAAAAAAAGCCGATCATCAAAGTTAACCATAATTTGATTCTTAAACTTAAATTGTGATTATCGATTTTTTTGTTTTTGGGTGGGTTGAAAATCGAAATTTGTTTCTTACTTTCAAAATGACTTATAGAAAATAATAATAATAATAATAATAATAATATAATTTCTTTTTCCACTGCAATACGATGAGAGGCTATTCCTCTCGGAATAAAAAGGATCAAAACCCTCCTCTCTCCACATCCGCGATAGATTTACAGATTGTACTTTTCCTGTTAGCCCATTAGAATCAGACACCCATATGCTAGGACCATACAAGCCCAATACATATAATGCGCCAAAACCAAACACAAGCTAATATTGGATAGAATATGATTATTTTTCGTTTTTTATTTTGTATGATGATATCTCAATTTTTCATAAACTAAACTAAATCGAGTTCAGTGACATGTAAATATAACTGAATCTTTTTGTGATCGAAATAAGATGGGACATAGATCATAACTGCAAAAAGATTACTTAGGGTTAGACATAATATGAAAATACATATAGAACAAGGAAGTGCTTAGCCTATAGGTATGTATTAACGAAAATGAAGCCATAAGGATCATAGTTATTAATTATGGGTTAAGAGCTTAGCAGTTAACACAATCGATTGCAGAAATCACGATCAAAACCTTAATTCGAAATCGCGGTTCATCATGGCGCGGTAAAAAATTGTTCATTAAACAAATGTAAATATATATAAATATATATATATATATATATATAACTTAAAATATTGTATGCCTAATCGAGCATGAGTTGTGGAATTTGGACTCGAGCAGACATCTATGAGAAAACTTGTAGAGCCATGGAATCGAACTGTTTAATTTAGAAGAAAACACTAGCCGATGAAGTGTTTCGGACTCGGAATCTATGAGCATGAGTTTTGCACTTGGAATCAATACCAAATTTTGACCTAATTGTGTTTACTTAATTGGTTTCTTTTTATTTGCAATCTAAATAGCATAAATGAAAGTATGACACACAAAAGCCCAAATAGAATTTTTTTTAAATTTAAATAAAAAAAAGAGTCCAAAGCAACATATCGCAAATTGTGACCGCTATTTGGGGTTAAAAATTACAACTATTAGCAGTAATAGCTATTTGCATTACCGCAATTCATAGACTGCTATTTAATCCAAGATCGCTAAACACTATTGCACGCTATTAATTGCATATAGATTGAGAGACCCTTTTCATAATCGATATGAAACTACAAGAACAAACTTGTAATTTATTTTTAACTAATTAACCACTTAATTGGTCAGCTATATAAAGTCTTTATATTCGGTAGTAAAATTTGATCTACAAATGTTCAATGTAAACCAAAGGGTAAAATGGTCATTTGTGACATTCGAGGACCAAAATCACTCCACCCTATTCATTTAATTTTTGTTTCTGCACTTTGCCTCCCAAACAAACCATGTTTTGAGCTCTCTTCAATAAAATCTTCAACATGATCCAAAACAAAGAGAAAAATAAGGTGATGATATAGGTATGAAAAAATACCTGTCAAATTTCTTGCCATCTGGGTCAAGTTGATCAACCCTAAATATGTCTTCAAACAACAGCTGTATAAAATTCACCTCCAAAACAAAAGCTTACTACTAAATTAAAGTGATAAGAAAATGAAAAAACTCTAAGGTGGCGTTTGTTTTTTAAGAGGTGCTGAAGTCTGAAATCTGATTTCACTTCTAATTTAAATTTATAAGAGATGGTGCTGAAGTCTAAAATCTGAATCAGTAAAATTGTTTGTTTTTACGTCTCAAGTCTGAAATCTGAATCAATATGACTATTTCTTTTCATCTTGTGTGAAAGAACCGGAGGCGTGAGAAGATAATAAGAAGGATTTAAGAGGTTAGGTTATCACTTATTTATTCAGGCCATATTAAGTGATAAGAGGCTCTGAAAATAATGGAAAAACAAACGGTCTGAATTATGAAACGTCTAAACGAATCAGACATAAGTGGTGATTAAGAGCTTAAAATGAAAAAAAAAAAAAAACAAGGCCAAGTCTGCCAAAGTACAAAGATCCATAAAAATGATCATCAGTTTGACAACAAAATCTAGCAGTGGGCATACAAAATTACAAATAGAATGAATTAAACAATGATGAGTGGATATAAACACTAAAGTTTGTTACTGATTTAAAAAAAAAGTAATGAAACAATATGGAACTTATTCAAAATATCAGATCATATTCAAACAATATGAAAACATAGAAATTAGTGGAACAAAGATGCAGATTTGCTGAGTTTCAAGATGATAAAACCTCTTCCAAAGAATGTGTTTAAAAGATTTTTATTCCTTTTTTCTTTGGTACAAGCATTTAGGGGTTTTTCTAGTTTCACTATTGCATCTGATTCAACAATTGCATAACATATAATATGTACTAGTGTGTGATGAGATTATACTATTAACAAATATGTAACTACGTTAACTCGTTAAGATAAACATAATTCATTGTTTGACAACTAATAAAATGCAATGTATCATTTTATTTGACTTTTTTAAGTGTAAATTACACAATATTAGGGGTGAGCAAAACCCGAAAAACCCAAAATCTGACCCAAGAACCGATTCAAAAATATCACTACAAACCTCCACCCAAAAAACCCGAAACTTGAAAATCTAAATTTTAAAGGTTTTATCAGATAAGTAGGATTGGGTTGGGTATCCAAAATAGACACTCAAATACCCGAAAAACACGAATATTTTTTATGCTTATACATGCTACCCCTCTCTTTCTTATATAGTAGCTTCCAAACCTCAAGTTTTCTTCTAAAAATCGATATGGGACGGCTTCAAGAGTGAAAAGGGAGAGGGAGGCGCTGATGCCCTCATCCCACATCGCCCTACAAAGCTTTTTTTTCTTCTTTACTCTACTATATATATGGATAGGGGTCTTTTTTTTTTGTTTCCTTGAGTTCCTTCTTCCTCTTTTCTAAGGGCTTGAGTTGTATATAGGGTTAGTTGAGACTTAAGAGTGCCCTATAACATGAACTTTTAAAACGTTTTTTTAGAAATTTGGTGATCGGATACCCGATCTGAACCATCCGATGTTTACGGGTTGGTTCAGTTTTGGTCGGATTTCGGGGTTATGATTTCCTACCCGATATTTGATTGGGTTTTGGGTTTAGGTCCCTGAACCAACCCGACCCGTCCGATGCACAGCCCTACCATAGAGGGTTGGCCAAAATGAACCAATCCAATAGTTTGGAGGGTTAGCCAACATGAGCCAACAACATGTGTTTATATGATTAGTCAAAAGAATCCAACCCCATGAGTTAAAACAAACACACCCTAACCTCCTCTCATATACCTACCATCAATTGTTAATCTTTCATCTCTCCATCAATGTGAGATACACAAAAATCTCAATACAAGAAGTACATAATACTCAATTATTAGGGTGCTACATCATTTCTTGTGGATCTTACTTTTATATATATAAAAGAAACAAATATAGATACCGACATTTTGTTCCTCCTTTCACAAACCTACCCACTATATTCGAACAAATCAATTTCTCATGGTAATCTAAAATTAGCCAAGTCTATTATTTAACGAAAAAACATTATTCTACTAACTTGTTATATAAATTGATTTAATTTGCAAAAATAAAGTAGGTCAGATTGATCCAACCATATGAGTTGACACAAAACTATTCACCCATTTATTCTTATATGCACTTTATATATTTAAACTCGCATCTTCTCAACAATGTGGGATGATGAAACTTGACCACATTTTAATATTTGAAAATTGTCAAGTCATCATCTATTGTTCATCTCCTCCTTTCTTATACCACATTTCAAGATTTGACAATACTAAACTTTCATTATTCCACCTCATGTCTTGAGGTTGTTTTATATATATATATATATATATATATATATATATATAAAGATATAGATTTAAAATATTATAGTACTACCTCAACTCCTATTGTTGTTCATTTATAATAAAAAATAACTATTACTCCAAATTTAGAGGCCAAATGATGGTTTACATAGTTATATCATTCCTTTTATTATCAAAAGTATCACATGCTTATTTTTATATCTATATATTTATCACACTCTATCAATGTATCAATTTTTCATCAATGTGGGATCTTCAAAAACCAACCACAATGCAAGATTTTAAAAAACACAACTTTCAAGATGTCATCTCAATAATTTAAAGTCATCTTTTATATGGGATAAAATTTAACCGTATTTGAAGATTTGAGAAATACTTAACTATCATAATGAGAATTGCAAATGAAAGTGTTGACTCACTTGAATCAACAACATGACTTGCATCAAAAAAATTCCCATCCAGCTATCACATATATACACCACTACATTCCTTCAATTTTTTTCTTTCCACCAATGTGGGATAGCCAAACTAAATCACATTTCAAGATTTGAGGATACTCAAATCTCATAATGCCACCTCATCTCTTGAGGTTGTTGTTTTTATATATATAAAGATTTGTTTTCATTTATTTATTTCTTTTGTAGTGTTGGTTTCTGTAATTAGGGCTAAAACAAACAACAGTTAAAAACCATCAATTTGTAACTTGAATTAGAAACTCAACGTTTCCTGCTTCATTCAGCATATGGCTCTGTAACCTAAAGTAAATTGCAAAATCGTTAGCATAATAAGAAGAAACAAGAACGAATTTTAGTTTCCAAAACCCTTGTCAACTAGAAAAAGAAACTCATCAGAAAGCAGAAACACTTATCAATCAAACTATCAAATATGTATATATATATATATATATAGGAAGAGGTTCAAATGAGAACTTTGTAAATTTAAAGGAACAAGGGACTTATTTGGGATATGATCCTACCAATAAAACATCATATCTGATTTTCAATGGTTTATTTGGGACAATATATGTTGTGGGTCCCACCAATAAAACATCACATCTATTTTCAATGGTGCCCGCCATTGAAAATCAGATATGATGTTTTATTGGTGGGACCCACATCATACCAAATAAGTCTCTTACTACTTCAAAAACCAACAAATCTTTCATCAAAAACAGGGGATTGCAAGCAGCAACAAGAAGAAACTTGAGCGACGAAGACATATTACCTGATTTTGTGACCTAGAATCAGTAGCAATATCAGCGACGATGGAGGAGAGAAAGTGCAGGGAGAAAGAACGCCGATTAAGGGGTGTTTGGATTTGCTTATTTAAAAGTGTTTATATTTATATGTTACCACACCGGAATAAAAAAAAAGGTGTTTGAATTATCTTATTACAAGAGTTCTGTATCAAAATAAGTTAATAAGTTATTATTTACTGTTTAGCAAAAAAAAATGTTTATACATGTAAAATGATCAAAAAAATCTTATAAATCATAACAGCATCTTCAACAGCTATGCTAAATTTTTTATAACATAACATATCAAAAATCAAAATCTCTAAAAAAATTGCATCAAACTCTAACAGCTACTCTATTTTAGCAATTTTATCATAATTAAATTATTAAAATATTCAATATATTTAATATTTCAATAAATCTTTTAAACCAACTTTCAAACAATTGGTGGAAAACTATAAAAATAATAATTTCGCTCTCCGTTTAAAGATTTTCTAAATTTAGAGTTTTTTCTCCTCTTTCCTACCATAGTTGTTGGAGCACTAAAATAGCTAAAATCTTCTTTTTTCTATTTTACAATAGCTGTTGGAGATGCTCTAAGTTGTTTTTAATAAGTCACAACATTTTAACTTATCAAAAACTTCTTTTCACCGATAGGGAACCGGTATAAGCACTTTTTATTTTCTCTCGTCCAAACACTCAAATCTACTTTTCACCGGTTCCACATCGGTATAAGTTAATAAATTTAACGATGGCAAAAAAAACCCCGAAACCGACGGTAAAAATCGAAAACCGAACAATTCGGGTCGGGTTCGGGGGCGTAACGGGGACAGGGCGGGGATCTTATCGGGGACGGGGATGGTACTCACCGGCCGGGCCCGATACTGTATTTATATAATATTTTTATATATTTTTTAATATATATTTATATAGTAATAATATATAATATAAAAAATTTTAAAAAATTAATAAATGGGTTAAGTATACTAATAATTAAAAGCCCAATCTAATACTTTTTTCTATTCGGTTTCGGTTTCGGGTAAAACCAATGGGTAACGGTGATATTTTTGCTTAATGGGTTCCCCAACAGTGATCGGGAAAACCGCGGGGACCTGACGGGGATCTCCGATAAGATACCCGACAGGGATCGGGACAGAGACAGTTTTCCTTATCGGTTTTGGGGACGGGGAACCCGCTTCCCGATCCGAACCCGTCCCGTTGCCATTCCTAAATAAGTTGTTTTGAAGCAACTTTTTTTAAATAGATTATTTACTAAATTTTTATACGTTTTTTTTAATATTTGGGAGAATAAATATTACAAATACGATTTAAAATAGTATTTTTTAAATTCGTTTAATTGATTAATCTGTTGATGAAACCAAAAAATTTAAATAGTGAAATTAAAAGTACGACCATCCACTCTGCAAGTTTTTTTATTTCTTATTAATAAGTTATGGTGGCAGTGAATATAATTTTTTGATAAGAAATTGATTTTTAATACTTGTTATTTTCAAGAGGATTTTATCGGTTAAAAACTAATATAAAAACTCAAAACAAATAAATCATGTAAATAAACCCATGAAATCATGTAAACATAGTCGTATGATACTGTAACTAATCGATTTAGGACAAAGACTAAAATCAAAATTTAGGGCAAACAAATAAATCATGTAAACAAATCAATGAACTTGTATAAACATAATTAGTGTTGGGCCACTGCGTTGCACGGCGTAACAATAAATTTTCTATTGGAGTATTAAAATCGAGTTAAAAATGAAACCCAATTTCTTATTTAACAATTAATAAAATATAATGTGAAAAATGAACATATTTTCATAAGTCGTTAACTTGCATATGATAAACAATGGTACGGGTTGGAAAGAAAATCTACAAAAGAAAAACAATAAAATACATACAAACTTAATAGACCATAAAAGTTGTTAATTCCATTTTTATGTAGCATTTCATTGTAGCTTATAAACGATTTAGTGGAAGAAAGATGAAAAGGATAAAGAATTTAAACACAAAACAAACAGAAGTTGAATGATTAATTTTACACATTCACGATGGTGTTACCTAGAAAGTTTATATAGGAGAAACAACGATATTGATGGCCCAAAAATAAATTATACAAAGGAGAAACAATCGCACTTTGCACGGTAGGTCGGTAGCGTGAGTAATTTGGTTAATGATTAAGAGATTGTCTATAAAAATGTATGTTAGTTGTTAAATATAATTATCAACAATGGTATTTAAATTATTCGAAAAAAGTTAGTAGAAAGAGAGAGATGTTAAGAAATAAAGTTTTAAAATGAAATAAAAATATGAATGTGGATAAGCGAAGAACCTTACCATCGCTTGACATGCCGTGAATCCTCTTGAAAGAGAGGGGCAAAGTCATTACCTTAACCGCAAGGAGGGGGACGCCTTAATACGTTGTTTGTATGATTGATTATCTTCATGAAGTTTTTTCGTAAATATTAAAGATGTATTAATACAAATTCTAAGGTAACAAATCAATATAAAAATAAATGTTTTTAAATATTAATCAATAATAGTTATCTAATATCATTAATATTCTAACTTTTACATTTATGTTAAATATATATATATATATACATATATATATATAGGGGTGGTATCCGTTGCAAACTATTCAATATTTGCAAACTTGCAAACTCACCATTATCCAATAGAAATAAGCCATGTGGATAATATTGTTTTAATATTTTATTAATTTTTTTAATAATTTATTAATTCATTGAGGGTAACATCATCATTTTATAATTTAACCATTTTTAATTAATATTTACTAGTTTGCTGCCATGAACACACTTTCCGACGAATTCATCTTTTCCGGCGAGTTTTCCGGCAAGTTTCGTCATTCATGAATATACTTTCGTCATTCATGAATATACTTTCACCATTCGTGAACATTTTCAACATTCATGAATATCCAATTGGTGCTTTATCATTGTGTTCACTACGAGTTTGCACAGTTTGCAAAAATCGATTAGTAAGTTAAAATCTATGTAAATTGGTAAATATTAATAGATTAATATTATTTATCGTCAATATATTAAAACCATTGAGAAAGAAAGGAAGATGTTGCCGATAATACAAATTAGAAAAGTAAAACAAATTGATTTACACATACGAATGATTGTAATAAACTATTTTAGATTAACTCATATATTAAAAAATTACACATATATTGTATGAATCAAAAAGTTATAACAAATGAAGTATCATCTCGCATATATAATTAAAATTTGCTTTCTTTTTATTTGGTTGACAATTTGAAAAGTTGAGCAAAAGCAACACAATGAAATATGATTGGTTGTTCTTTTTTTTTCCCATCATTGTCATATTGTTCGCATAACGATTGTAGTCCGCTACTGGTCTCCTTCTTTTCATTGATTGGGTTTAGTTACTAATGACTTCTTGACAACACCCAACTATACTTCTTTGACAACACCCAATTATATATTTATCTTCTATAATCACATATATGTACACACATATTAAATGAATAACTAATGCAAATAAACTACACAAACTCCCAATATTTTTCATTAAAAATCTTTAATAAGGAAGATGAAAGAACAAAGATGTTTAAATAAATTCTCTTCAATTTTCTATTAAGAATCTTTAATAATGGTGAATCTTTTCAATAATAAAGTCTCATCAATTTTCTAGTTTTTTTTTCATTTAAGTTAAACCTTAATAGATTTGTGGAGTGTTGAGAAAAAAGAAAAAGTGGTTTCTAATGTAATTCATTAATTGATAACTAATGTTATGTAGTACAATACAATACAATGAAAATCAATATATTATAAATAAATTTTCTTTATTGAATCACATCCACATAGTAATCCTAACGATGAGATTTAGAGCGAAATAAAAAATTAACGATGTGAAATGGAATAAGAGTATGAGAATATTATCCACTAATGATCGAAAAGTTGTATAATGTAAGAAAAAAACAATAAAAACGTGAATGAAAAGTTAAAACACATGAAGCTCTATCTTGCATATGTAATTAAAGTTTGTTTTCTTTTCATTTGTTGGCAATTTGAAGAGTTGAGCAAAAATAACACAATGATATATGATTGATTACTCTTCTTCTTCTTCATCACTATTATATTGTTGTCATAACTCAAAGATTGAACAATATGAAATGAAATAAGAGTAAGAGAATAGTATCCACTAATAATAGAAAATTTGTATAATGTAAGAACAAAACAATAAAAAGACTAACGAAAAGTTATAACACATGAAGCTTCATCTTGCATATGTTATAAAGTTATTTTCCTTTCATTTGGTTGGCAATTTGAAGAGTTGAGCAAAAACAACACAATGAAATATGATTGATTATTCTTCTTCTTCTTCATCATCACTATCATAATATTGTTGCCATAACGATTGTAGTCCGCTACCGACCTTCTTTTCATTTGATTGGGTTTTAGCTTCTAATGACTTCTTGACAACACACAACTATATCTTCAATAATCAAATACAATACAGTACAAAACATCAATATACTATAAATAAAATTTTCTTACAAATTCAAGTCCATATAATAATCCTAACAATAACATGTATAGTGAATTAAAGATTAAACAATAGAAAATAAAATAAAAGTAATGGAATAATAATATCCACTAATGATAGAAAAGTTGTATAATTTAAGGAGAAAACAATAAAAATAAGAATAAAAAAGTTACAATACATGAAACATCATCTCGCATATGTACTTAAAGTTTGTTTTCTTTTCATTTGGTTGACAATTTGAAAAGTTGAGCAAAAACAACACAAAGAAACACAATTGGTTACCTTTCTTCTTCATCGCTATCATATTGTTGGGATAACAATTGTAATCCGCTACCGCCTCCTCATTTTCATTTGATTGAGTTTTAACTTCTAATTGCTAAAATAATAATAATGATGGGTCTTTTCAATAGTAAGTCTTTTCAATATTCTTGTTTTTATTAAGCTAAACTTTAATGGTTTTGTAGAGTGTTGAAAAAAAGATAATAGAGTTTCTAAGCTTGATAATATGTCACATCATACTTCTTGGTTGTTCCTTTAATATATATATATATATATATATAGATAGATTACATAATATCATAACTAATCAATCTAGGGAAAGACTAATATCAAATTTAGGGAAATCAACTAATATGAAATTTAGGACAAACAATTAAACATATCATGCCGTTCAAAAAAAATTAAACATATCAATGTACACACATTGTAAATTTAGGGCAAACTCATCAAGAACAAATTTAGGGTGAAATGTTAATTTAAAGTTAGGTTTTGGAAGAAACCCTTGAAATACTGAGAGAGACACAGACTTGGAGAAGCTGAGAATAAGTGAGGATCAGCCGTAGGAGGAAAGAGACACAAACCGCAACCGGATGGCGGTGGGTGGTCGGAGGCGGTGGCGGTGGCGATTGGGTCGGGCGAAGCTAAGCAACTCTATTTTGGTTTGGAGATGGACTGATGGAGCACACCCCTATTTTGACTAAGGGGGTGTTTTGCTTATAAAAACAACTTATTGACGTATCACCGGTACCACACCGAAATAAGCACTTTTGAGTGTTTGGATAAAGTTAAACCAAACACACAGTGAAGATAAAAAAAACATAAGTCGATAAGCACTTTTGTAGAAAAAACATAAGTTGTTTCAAATAAGCAATCCCAAACACCCCTAAATGACCAATTCTCTTTTTATTTATTTATTATTAAATTAAAATGTGATGTGTCTGTATGTATCGAGTAGGGGTGCTCATTAGTTGGGTTGATCGTGTTGAAGACATTTCAACAATCCAACTCAATGCTTGCGGTTTGAAGAATCTCAACCTAACCTAACCTGTACGGGTTGATCGGGTTGGTCGGATTGATACTTTGATACAACAAATTATTCTTCTAACCTTGAATATGTTGTTTTTTCTAGTCTACTCATAATTTTTTTCATCATGAGTCATTTGGTACAACTTATCCATACTTTTTAAATTTTAAGTATATCGCATTCAATTAATTTTCTCAGTAAATATATATATATATATATATATATATAGGGTTGGGTTCACGTGAGACCAACATGTTTCCGTGAGACCGTGAGACCACTTTTTTACTTTTGAAACTTCATACCAAACACACTGTGAAGGTAAAAAAATCTGATGGGTTCACGTGAGACCACTTTTTTTACTTTTGTTTATTTTTGCCGCTAAATTTTTTTATTCCTTATCATCCGAATATCTTTTTCCGAAAATTATTTTTTCTTTTCTCCCGTCTTAATACCAATATATATTTTCTTTTCTTCAAACATGTTTTTATGGACAATAAAGAGTGTTGTCTTTTGTTGTTGAATTTGTTGCATATACATAGATGTTCAAATTTGATTATAGTTTTAGTAAAATAGTAGTATAAATTTACTACAAAATAACTTTTTCAAATCTTGTTTCATAATTGGCTTCAAATGACAACTATTTGAGCATCACATGCTACTATATAAACATTCAATATAAAATGCTTTTTAAATATATATAATATTTATACATAATGATCGCAACAAAAAGAATTCATACACCCTTCTCATCTTTACTGAGGTTTGAACTACTAAATTCAGATACTAGTTGTCAAAGTCTTTTTTGCTAATCAATGTAAAATGTTGTTTTAGCATTAATATGTGTTGATCATAATATGGTTGTTACTTTACATTTATATAAAGTTTTAAGAATTAAAAACTATTGAACAAAACTTACATATCCGAAATAATTTAGTGTTTATTCCTTTTTGATGGGGGCATTTTTTAACACTTTCGCCCAGGGCATCAAAAACCTTAGGACGGGCCCTGTAGGTGTAATTGTTTAATTTACATATTAATAGACACACAATAATCATATCAAATCAAACTATAAAAGGATATCGGGTTGGGTTGGGTTGGGTCGGGTTCAAATAAAAGTAACCCGATATCAACCCAATACCTACGGTTTAAAGATTTTACAACTCAATTAGACTTCGGATTGGGTTGGATTGATCGTGTTGGTCGGTTTGATCGGATTTTTAAACACCCCTACTTGTTAATTTTATATGAGTATTTCTTGTTGATGAAGAATGAATAGTATAAGAAATTGTTTTATATCACAACACCTTTTTTAATGTTTTGTGAATATTTTTATGTAAATGTATGAATAATTTATCAAATGAGATTTTGGTTATAAAAAATAGTCTGGTCATTAATTGATATTGATAAAAAAATTTATTTATTTTAACATTATATACGATTTTTTATTAAGTTAACATTAATATATTAATGAACATAAAAGAGTGCAAAATGTAATCTATATTATGATACAATAAAATATATCAGATAATAAAATGAAGTTTTAACATAAATAAAATTATATCATTGTTCGTTTAAAAGTTTTGAAGTTAATGTTCGTACAATATTTTTTGTAATCCATTCATTATTAAGAGATTCATTTCCATTAACTTCATGAACATATTTCGATTTTTTCCTATGTTGTTTAGTTTTTCTGTTTCAACAAATGATGTATGAAATTCTCTTACCACCTTTATTTTTTCTTTTTTTAATTAGTAATAAGTTTTTTTTAAATATATAATATTTATATACAATAAATATAACAAGTAAATTCACACACCCTCTTTAGGTTTTATTTTAATTAACTTGTTTTACTTTATAATAATTAATTGGTATTAAGCTATAATAATAAATATTTAATCGTAATTTGTAGTTATCTGACTAAAATATATATTTTTTTATAATAAGGTGTTACTTAAAAATTTAAAACTCATTGTAGTAAAGTGTAATTTTTAAACCTCACATGTTATTTAAGAAATTATGTTATAAATTATATTGTAATGGATAATAATTACACAACAATTACAAAATAAAATATAAAAAACAAATAGTTTATTATTTGAAAAGTGAATACTATAAATACGTCTTCATTCTTCATTACCTCGATATCGCGATTATTATTTGATGACAAATAGATCAATATTTTTTTGTTATATTTTGAATATATTCACTTACTTTTTTGTGTTTATAAGAGTGAAACCTTTCTGATTAGAGAGATTATATTATAGGTTTACCATTCTTAATTGAACCCTGCATCACTCAAACCCCTTGCATCCAATATCGTTGTTCCCCCTCGACGTTTTATCGTCGTCCGTTTTATCAACGAACAATGAAACAGAACATTTTCATGCATATATAAATTGTGTCTTTTGTTACAAACCTTAAGTAAATCTTATATAAGTTGTAATGACCTTGTAAATAAAAATGGGAAAAAGACAACAACACTGGTAACTCCGTTCACCAATCAAATGTCAGATGTAGCAATGGTAATAAAAAAAACGGAACCTTATAGCTGATCATATGTCAAAAACGTATAAATAGCAAGGTTCTAAATGATGTGAGGTGTCGCATAGCAGCAAGGTTAAACCTCAAGACTTAGGAATCATGGCAAGACAACAACGTTTTTCAAAGCATGACTTATGGTGACAAAACTGTATCTATTACTTCTAATAAATAAGTAACAAAATGGGACACGTGTCACTTCTTGGTGAGCCGGTTTTAGTCTTTTCCCGCCTAAACATGTATCTAGACACAATTTACATTAGTAGTTCAATATGACCCAAGTTTTATTTTTCAACGATTTTTCACTGTTTCTAATTTTTCAGCAATTTTCCACCCATTCGGCAATTCTGAATTCGGAATGTCTAAATTCAGCAATTCTGAATTCGGAAGGTATAAATTCGGAAGGTCTAAATTCAGCAGGTCAATATTAGGAAGACATAAATTCAGAATGTATAAATTCTGAAGGTCTAAATTCCGCAATTCTAAATTCGGAAGGTATTAATTTGGAAGGTCTAAATTTAACAGGTCTAAATTCAGAAGATCTAAATTCGGAAGACATAAATTCGAAAGGTATAAAATCGGAAGGTATAAATTCTGAAAGTCTAAATTTGACAGGCATAAAATCGGCAGGCGTTAATTTGTTGTTGATTTTCCACCAATTCTATATAAATTCGGCAATTCTGAATTCGAAAGGTCTAAATTCAGCAGGTCAAAATTCTGAAGGTATAAATTTGGAAGGCATAAATTCGGAAGGTATAAATTCAAAAGGTCTAAATTGAGTAGGTCAAAAGTCTGAAGGCATAAATTCATAAGGTATAAATTTGGAATATATAAATTCGGAAGGTATAAAATCGGAAGGTTTTAATTTGACAGTCATAAAATCGGCAGGCGTTAATTTGCTGCTGATTTTCCACCGACTCTATATAAATTCGGCAATTCTGAATTCGGAAGGTTTAATTCAGCAGGTCAAAATTCGGAAGACATAAATTCAGAAGTTATAAATTCGGAAGGTCTAAATTCGGTAATTCTAAATTCAGAAGGTATCAATTTGGCATGGATTTTAGTGCCCTGAAAAAAACATATTAATCGTGTAAAGTTTTATACATAAAAGGTTTAAAATAATTACAATAATATTACATGTAGCATACCTGTTCATCCATCATAATCATTTCTATTGAATAAATTTGACCGACGTTCTTGAAATCTGGTTGAGTCCACAATCGAATTACCCCTTACTTTGACAGTAAAATCGTCTTTCTCAATACCAAGATCGTTGATGAGGATGATGGTAGTATTGACATCCATGACAATAAAACTTATTTGCAGAGATGAAAGATACTTTATGAAACTTGAATTGAATGATTTCTTGTGGACGTATTTATAGAGTTCAATCATGAAAAAAGATAACAACTAACAATATTATATCAATATTATCGTTGTGGTAATGAGATTTTTAACCATATGTATCCTATGTTGATGTTGATGTTGATGTTGATATATCAGTTGATAAAATTATAACTTATCTTATTAACCTAAATAATTTGATATTATAAAAAATTGTTAAACCTTATAAATCATATGTTATTATGTCAAATTTGGTAAAATTATAACTTATCTTATTATCCTAAGAGCATCTCCAACAGCTATTGTAAAATTTCTCTAAAATAGCATATCAAAAGTCAAAATCTCTAAAATAATTTACATCCAACTCTAACAGCTACTCTATTTTAGTAACTTTATCATTAACAATATTAATAAAATATTTCATCATTTAATAAAATATTATTTCTCTCTTCTACACACTTAAATTCAATTATTTTGATTGGTTGAATATAATTAAAATATTGTTTCTCTCTATTCTATATACTTTTAGAGATTCTCTACATTTAGAGATTTTTCTTCTCTTTCTTTCCATTTTTCTATTTTAGCAATTGATATACCATAGCTGTTGGAGCACTTAAATTGCTAAAATCCTTAATTTTTCTATTTTACAATAGCTGTTGGAGATGCTCTAATCAACCTAAATGCAGAAATATGAAATGTTAAAAATAATTTAACTTTAAATTGGATGTATATCCATGTTTTATTGGAATTTGAAATTTAAATTTAATTTAATATTTAATATTCCATATATATACATGTTTTATGGAATTTTTTAAACATATCCATGTTTAATTGGGATTACTAACTTGTTGATGAAGTTTTACAAATTATCCGATGCAAATATTTGTTTAATACACTGAATATGACTTCATGGATTATATATGACGAATATAAATGTTTCATTACATCTTTATTTGATTAGAAGTAATATACATATATTTATTCCGAATAAAAATGCCTATGCCGATTAAATATTTTTCATTTCTGTCTCGTTACATCTTTGTTTGATTAGTTAGAAGTAATATACATACATCTATGTCGAATATAAATGTTTCATTATATCTTTCATTACATCTATGCTGATTAAATATTTTTCATTTAACATAGACGGGAAAATATTAATTTCAGCAATATTCATGTTACCATACAATACATATATTGGCAAATAAATATGTTCGAAAAAAATCAGACATATTTCAATAATATAGATATTTTGCCGATAGTTTAATATATGAATAATGGTTTGTTAGGAATCGGATATATATACATGTTTCATGGTTTTTGAGGACTTCGTTTACTCGGCAATCATTTTTTTACGGATAACCACGTTGTGACACGTGTCCAGTGTAGTGAACATGGACGGGAAAATACGAGGGCGGCTCATCAGGAAGCCACACGTGTCCAGAAATGTTACTTATTTATTAGGAGTAACAGATTATCATTTAATTATAAAATTGTTTTAATGCTCAAGTATAAATATAACTATTTAACAATTTTCTTATATTTAATTATCTACTATATAAATCAATATTATATATAATACTAAAAAATGTAATTTGTGTTATTTGAAATAATGTAAATTACGGTAGATAAACTACGCCCCCGTGTGACACACGGGGAACTAAACTAGTATCATGCATATACACACACACATTGATGGCCAAATTGGGTCTGACTTGGAATCGGTAGGGACCAGTTATGGCCAAATTGGGTCTGGCTTGGAATCGGTAGGGACCAGTTATGGCCTGAAGGTCTGGAACCGATTTTTGGCGATCTCTATTAATACACATATGTTTAAAATTAGGTTATATACTAAAAAGTAAAACCCTGATAAAGTAAAAAAAGGAAAATCAAATAATGCTTTGCATCAAGTCATGGCATGTCACAGGCTTAACGTAGCCTTGAGCCATGGTGAGCTTTTTAGAATACTGATAAATAGTAGGGACAAACAAGTCCCAACCGGCCTTCTGTAACCAGTTTCCCTTGAGCCATGGCGAGCCTTTTAGAATATTGATAAATAGTAGGAACTACAACATGCCGTTGTTTCAACTTCCAATTACCACATACGTCAACATGTTAACATCACGTGTGACTTTAAAAGTAACCAAAAATCGCCCGTTGAATGGTTCATTAGGTAACGGGGTGCAACCGTTCTCAAAAGGGAAATCATTAATGTTTTTATATGACTAGGATAGGAGTAACCCAAAAGGTAGAGATAATGTATGAGAAACTTACAATAATTCTCATCATGGTTAATCAATTAATTATCATTACTTAACATTCACCTGCACCTGCACCTGCACCTGCACCTGCACCTGCACCTGCACCTGCACCTGCACATTGCTAGAATATAAACTCCTCCACCTGCAATATAATGTGTAGAAAAAAGTATGTGAGTCCAAATTATATAATGTTTATTATTACTCATATCATTCAAATAAATATGGATCAAATCAAATGACTCAACAAAACAGGTCAAGTGGGGATACATATGGCTATCAAAACATACAAGTTAGTATCACAAGAACTACTTTAAATCAAATGAATAAGTATTTTATCACATAATTTATTTCCCCTAATACAATGAACTCAAAACTCTTTAGTGTGTTTGGTTTGTAGAATCTTGAATGGAATGGAATTCCCTTATTATAGATAATTTATAAAAAACGATTTATAAATAATCATAAAAATATACCTTTTCTTAACCGATTATTACAAAACGGATGTTTTTAACATCTTATTAAAACATCATTACAAATAAATCATATGAAACCCCGTTAAATACCAACTATCCTCGTGGGATTTCTAAATCCAATGCTTGTGGGATCTTAATTCCGGACTTCACTTTAAACCAAACTTGGGATTTCAGTTTCAGACTTTCCTTTAAACCAAATGTGGGATCAGAATAAAATCCAATTTCAAATCCTACCAAATCCCACAAACAAAATAGATCCTTTTAGAATTAAAATAAGACCATGAATTTGTCTAATTCCTCATCAGATCAGATAAAATAGAAGTTAAAATACCTCAGTTAACCTTTTCTTTCCTGCATCATTTGTAGCCTTCAGTTTCACTTCATCTTTCACCACGACTTTGTTTCGTGCTAGCTTCTTCATCTCTTTCGAGAGCTCTTCGGCCAACAGATGCCCATAAAGAGTTTGGAGAGACATGGTTTCCAAGTTCTTTACTTGTCTGATAATCGTAGATACATTCTCCCATTCAAGGGCCAGACTTTCCAAGAACTTTACCAACACCAATTCATTGTCAAATACTTTGTTGTGCTCTTTAAGATCGTCAAGTAGATAATTAAATCTAAAATACGTATCAGTAACAGATTCACCAGGCTTGGAAGTAAACGCCTCATACTTTCGAACTAAAAGAAGTCTTTTATGTTCTTTAACTTCATCAGTCCCTTCAAAAAAGACAACCAAAGAGTCCCATATATCTTTTGCTGTTTTACAGTTGATCACAAAACGATATATGTCATCAGGGATGGACATAACGATAATGTGTTTTGCCTTATGTTCTAAGGCAACTTTCTCAATGTCATCCTCAGTCCAATGCTTTCTTTCTTTATCTTGATATCTTGCTGGAATGGCAGGAACATTACCGAATGCAGGAACTCCAGGAATAATAACTTGTGGAAGATAAGGTCCTTCTTTGATTGTGGTTAGTAGATCACTATTAACGCAGTTTAGAAAGAGTATCATTCTGTTCTTCCAAATGATGAAGTTATCTTTTGTCAATTTAGGGGGTTCTCCCATGGACCAATTGTTACATGAATTGCCCACCATTTCTAATCAGCTAAAAACAGACTGTCCTCCTGAAAATTTGCAAATAGATTCCAATATGAAGCCTGATTAATGTCTAGTTTTCAGTAATCATGCTGAATTTAACACAAATAAAGACAAATGATCAACAATTTAAAGCCCTAGAAACACAGAAATCAGAAAGGGCATACAGGAACACATAATGCAAATCCAACAACACATGAATTGGGGGTACAAAAAGTAGAAGATATATAAATATATAATCTACAACAACGGCCACATCTCCGATCTTAATCTAAACATATATAAATAAGAACAAAAAATTGAAAGACCTCGCTTCATTTTTGGAAGAATTGCTCAAAATGAAACCAGATAGAATTTACGAAGAGAAACCTAGAAGCTACAAGTAACTAAGATTCAAATCAAATTGTATTACAGATTTACATATATATATATATATATATATTTGTTTTCATTCATTTCTTTGTAGTTTTGTTTCATATATGAAGAAAGCATCAACTGTAACCTGACTTATAGAAAGGTTTTCTACCTCATCAAGCACATTACTGAAAAAAAGTTGCAAAATCATGAGCAAAAGAAGAAGAAACTAGAAAGGAAACACATCCAAAAGCATTAAAATAGTTTCGAAAACCGATCTCAACTAGAAAAAGTTACTCAAGTAGTATAAAAATATGATTATAATGGAAAAAAGTTAGTTCAAAACCAGCACAAATGAGAAGAAACTTGAAGAAGAAGAAATATCACCTGATTTTGTGACCTAGAAAACGAAGCAGCAATGACGAGGAAGAAAGAACGTACTATTAATGCTACTATAGCAGCATGCTACGATTGCTAAAGCCTATGGTATATAAATTTCAGTTCTAGTCCTTCTAGTTTATAATTCATTACTTTTTTTATCTTTTTATTATGATGTAAACTTTAATTTTTCTCATCCCCTATAGTTGATAATTTATTTTTATTTTAGTCCTTCGTATTTAAAAATAATATTTTAGACTCAAAGGATGAAAATAAAAATAAGTTACAAACCGTAAAATTGACAACCGAAATTTTAAAACCACATGGACTAAATCTGTAATTTTTAACAAACCACGGAAAAAAAAACGTAATTTACATTGTTGGTCAGGTTATCCCTTATTATCAAATTTGGTCCCTATTCAAAGTTATTTACAATTTTGGTTATTATGGTTGTAGTTTTGTTTCATTTTTAGTACAATTAAGTTACTTTGATCATTTTACCTTTTTTGTCCTTTTCTTTTTAGGGAAAAGTCCATTAAAACTCAACTCTCTTTTGTGTTTTGAGTAATTAAGTTTCTGAACAATTTTTTTGAACAAAAAAAGTCCTTGGACTTTACAAAACATATTACATAGGTCATTGAGGTTACCTTTAACCTGTTTAACTGGTAAAAAAAATTAAAAAACAAAAAACAATTAAATTTTAAAGAGCTAGATTAAACCCTATTTTCTAATAAACCCCAATTCGTCTCCCACAGAAGAACAGACCCCATCGTCGCTCATCCCATGTTGCACGCCTACACCCTCCATCTCCGGCGTCCGACTCAGAACATAGAACTTTGAAGATTCTATAACACATCCTACATTTTGTAGATTCTGAGATCTTAAGGTTCGTGCTCTGTTTTTTGAGGGTTCTTTTGGTCCTTTTTTCTAAACTTTAAATCTATTCATAAATGTTAAAGGAATTTCATTATTAATGGAATCACAATTGCAAAAATGATTGAAATTTCATTGAATAAGTAGTTTAGTTAAAGTGATTTAAGTTTATTTCATTCATATAATTTTGATTTAGGAGATTCAAACATGCTACATTTCATATTTATACCAGACATAGAATTTTGAAGTTCTTTTGATCTTCATAATGTTTTGATCATAATACGTTTTACATTGTTAGATGTACATTATCAAAAATAAATCTATGCGAACGAAATATTTTATAGGTTTTGAAATTGGTAGGGGTGAGCACGGTACGGTTCGGTGCGGTTTTTGGCCAAAACCGAACCGAAAACCGAGCCATTCGGTTTTTGAAAAACCAAACCATTCAGACTTTTTCTATTATTATATTACATTAAGCTGCTGTCCTGCATTAAGTTGTCTGTTCAATTAATCTGCCAAATAAGGTACTGCATCAAGCATTAAGCTGCTGTAATAAGCTGTTGTTCTGCATTAAGCTGTCTGTTTCAATTAAGCTGCCCAGTAAGGTACTGCATCAAGCATTAAGCTGCTGTAATAAGCTGTTTGTTTCAATTAAGTTGCCCAGTAAGATACTACATCAAGCATTAAGTTGCTACTCTGCATTAAGTTGTTTGTCCAATTAAGCTGTCAAAAAAGGAAGCTGATTGGTTCAGGTGTTAGGTATAAATGTTTTTGGTTGGTTGTTCAAAAAAATAAAAATTAAATCAGAAAGGATTCGGATGCTAGTGGGGGAGTGGTAAAACGTTTATGTTGTGCAATTACGGTCCAAGATTTATTCGGTAGGTCGAGAAGCATGGTGCAAGATCATCTTGTTTCGATCAGATGGGATATGGCAACGCTGGAGTTGGGGTGTTGTAGGTGCATTCTCAAGCTTTGATTTCTAGTTCCTGGGTGTGGTCTGTTTGTAAAGGGGGCTGACTAGGTTGTATCTTGCAAACTTATTTTTCTGCTGCTTTTAATTTCGGTTTGGGTGGATAAGGGGTGGGTTTTCTTTTGGTGGTTGTCTTGGTGTATTTGTGGGTTTTTCACCGGTTGTTAATTAATATATTTCTACAGTTAAAAAAAAAAACCAATTTCATAAGTCATAAGGGTGTAAATAACAAGTTTTGTAAAGTCCAAGGACTTCTTTTTCCCTTTTTTTTATTTTATTGTAGAGTAAATTACAATTTTAGCTTTTATGGTTTGCTCTTTTCCTTTTTGGTCTTTCCTACATTTATCATTATTATTTTATATTCTTATTTTATTAATTACTTAATGATAATTCTAAAAATATGTATTTTATTTTGTAAATTACACAATAAGAAAAGTCTTGTTAGTATTTTTAAAATTAGTTAAGATTTGAATATTTTTAAATAGAGTAAAATTTGTTAGCCTCATTATATGTTCTTATTTTACTTTTACTTCATTTTAACATAATCACTTAATTAGATTATAAAATAATATATCAAAGTGTTAACCCAACCATACAACTTAGTATGGATTTCTGACTGCAAACATTAGTTTAGATTGTTCAAATGTTTTTAACCCAATTCATGTGCAAGTAAATGTTCATTTCGTATCCTAATTTATTTTATGCCTGTAGTAAATTTACTTTATGATTTAGATAGAATCTAAATTCAGTTAACCTTGTCCAAATCAGTTATAGGTATCATCTCACTATTTTCTGTCTCTCCCAATCCTGTTCCTCTCTTCATAGAAATTTTCTATAGAACGTTCATGGAAAAACATATCTAGTTGTTGGATATGTTCTATTGATTAGGCAATCCTGAGGGGGCGTTTGGTTGGCAGAATCTGATAGAACCTGGTGGAATTGGAATGTTGAATTCTATTGACCAGATTCCATTCATTTGTTTGGTTCAATCTTTTCAACGAAAGGAATCTTCAGATTCCCATGAATTCTATAGATAAAGGATTTTGTCATTCCTTGGATAAGACCTGGGATTTCAATGGAATGAAAATTGTTAATTTCATAATACCCAATATACTCTTATCCATCAATGCCCTAATCTCTTAACCTAGAGGTGAGCACGGTTCGGTGCGGTTCGCTTTTGGTTTTCGGTTTTCGGTTTAAAAAAAATAATATTATATATATATAGAGAGACGGGTTCATGCGAAAACGATAACAATTTACGAGAATGCAAGGACAATCCTCAACCAATCATTTTGTACATGAAATTTTTCATGTACAAAATCACATATGATTCATGTACAAAATCACATATGATTCACGTACAAAATCATATATGATTACGACTTTTCCCGCGACTTAGCCCACAGGAAAAGTCGTGTGTGTCATTTTTATGCTAGTACAAAATCACATATGATTTTGTACATGAAAAAAAATTCATGTACAAAATGATTGGCTGAGAATTGTCCTCGTATTCTCGTAAATTGGTACCGTCCTCGCATGAACCCGCCTCTATATATATATATATTATTAATAAAAAATAAATATATAATTTCGGTTCGGTTTTTGGAGAAACTGGGCCTTTTTGGTTCGGTTCGGTTTTTTCGGTTGGTATGGGAACCAAAACCAAAACCGAACCGTTCGGTTTTTTCTGTTCAATTTTTGCACACCCCTATCTTAACCCACGACCGACACCTCTTTCATGTTATCAACCTGTTTCTCCATTGTTGCTTCTTCTCCCGATCTGCTTCTCCGTCGTTGTTGATTCTTCGTTGTTGCTGCTTCACAGGTATTTTTTTTACATCAGTGATTCTTCTCCATACAATGTTTCTATCTCTAACCTTGTTTATTTCTCTCAATTTATTTGCTCACTACTGTTTGCTGTGATATTGCTCATTGTTTAATTTTTATTTGCTCGCTAATGTTTGCTAGTAGTTGTCATATTGATGTTTGCTTGATTTAAAATGATTTTGTTTTTTTAGTTAAAAAATGTTGAATGCAAGGGGGTGTTTTTGAAACAACGATCTCAATGATGGTGGCCACAAACACAAAGCCAACTGAGTTGTTCATCATATGTGGTTTTTATGGTGTCATATACATAGGTGATATACCCTAGGTCACCCATGGGAGTTGTGGAATGTAGTCATTCAGAATAAAAATAATTATATATATATATATATATATATTCATAAACTTTGAGCTCTAAAATTTGCAATAATTTTAGAGTAAACTCTAATTTTGGTCCCCATGGTTTACTGAAATCTTTGAAAGTAGGACCTAAACTTTGATAACTTTAAAAATCGTCCTCGTGGTTTTTATTTTGCTTTGAAAATGGTCCTCCGTCGTTAACTCCGTTAATTTTATCTGTTAGTATCAGGGGCATTTATGTCCTTTTAGTAATTTTCTTTTAAAAGATAAATCATATAATCTAAGTTTTTTTAAACTAACACCAGCTAGCTCTCTCTCTCTCTCTCTCTCTCTACCATCATCGTTTTCCAATCATGCTCCATTCTCCGGCGTCCATTTTCCGGCCTCGCCATTTTTTCCGGTGAAGCTCACCAAACACCTCCTCCCTTCCCCCTTGTTTAGTTCTTTCCATCTCTCTCTTCTCTACCATCGCCGTTTTTCCAGCTCTCTCTCTTTCTACCATCACCGTTTTTCCGGTAAAGCTCCATTTTCCGGCCTCACCGTTTTTTCCGGTGAAGCTCCCCAAACCTCCTCCCTTTCCTCCTGTTCAGTTCTTTCCACCTCTCTCTTCTCAGTTGAGATTGTTGGACCCAAAACCGAACCTTTTTTGTTTCATGTTAAACTATGGCACAACAAAAAATAGATCGAAGAAGATGACCATGATGGGCTGTTGGCGATGGTTTCATAAACCAGATCGAAGAAGACGATGATGATGGGCTGTTGCCGATGGTTTCATAAATCAGAGCAAAGAAGATGATGGTTTAAAAAACCAAATCAAAGAAGTCGATGATGATGGGTTGTTGCCGATGGTTTAAAAATCCAGATCGAAGAAGACGACGATGATGGGATGTTGCCGATGAGTTCATAAACCAGATCGAAGAAGACGGTGGTTTAAAAAACCAGATCAAAGAAGACGATGATGATGATGATGGGCTAATGGCGATGATTTCATAAACCAGATCGAAGAAGACGACGGTGATGGTTTCAGATTTATCTCCAACTTGCTTAGGGAACCGATTAACAGAGGGAGACGGTGATGGTGGCAAGAAAATAGAGCTGGTATCTTCACGGCGATGATGGAATTAACGGCGCAAAGGGAGCCACCGGTACAGGTGGTTTCAAGCGACCAACATGAATTTTACTCTCTCTCTCTCTCTCTCTCTCTATATATATATATATAATTTAAAAAAATTAAGAAAATAGGTAAAAGGACAAAATTGTCCCTCACTCTAACGGAGATCATTAATGGAGTTAGTGATCAGGGACCACTTTCAAATCAAAATGTAAACCATAAGGACTATTTTCAGAGTTATCAAAGTTTAGGTCCCATTCTCAAAGATTTCAGTAAACCATGGGGACCAAAATTAGAGTTTACTCATAATTTTATATAACACAAGTTCTGTTAGGAGAAGTACACGTCACAAGGAACATGTGATTTTTTTTCTAAATATGAGATTGTTGTGATCATTAATATGGATTAAGAAGGTCCATTTTATCAAAATATTTTTAGTTTTAAAATTTTTGAAGTAATTAATAATTATTTTATTAAAGTAATTTTAGTTTTAAAAAATTAAATTTAATAAAAAGGGTATTTTAGTCATTTACCATAATTTCATTTCAATTTCAAAGCTACATTTTGTGAACTAAACAGACAAATTCCAATTCCTTCAATAGATTTCATTTCAATTTTGCCAACCAAACTGGTGGTCAAACCTGACAACATTTCATTCCAGTTCCTTCAAAGTCAAATTCTTTTGACAAATTTCATTCCATCCAAAAACATTTTACGAACCAAACGCCATCTAAGGGTGTATTAGCCTTTACCTCAAACAACCATGATAGTGGGGGCTAATAATATTATGAGGACGGTGTTTAACCATGTCTTAATCATTGATTTTTTGCACTATATCTTCTTCTATTACTCTCTTTTCTAACACTCATACTAAATCAAGTTGTAAAATCTTCAAATCGTAGGTCTTAGGCTAGGACCATTTGAATTCAACCCGACCAGATGAACTCGATGTCTTTCTATACAATGAATTTAATATAATTGTTAATTTCTTAATTAATATACGTACATTGGAAATTAGACCGACTTATAATTAACTTTATCCATAATCATATCACAATTTAATCGTGATTTTTTTTTTGCATGAACCTTAAACTTTCTTCTTTAATTTTGTCAGCCTTATTATATGTTCTCATTTTACTTTTTCTTTATTTTAACATAATCCCTTAGCTAGATTGTAAAATGATTTACCAAGGCTTTAATCCAACCCAAGGGCGGACCCACCCTATGGAAAGGGGATCCCGTGCTACCGCTCAACCGTGTTCCGTAAGGGTAAAAAAGATCGTGTTTCGTAAATTTTACATGAGGTGCACCCGCTAAACTTTTTGATATTTCAAGGGTTAAAGGAGCACTACTTTAAAAAAATCCCTCAAAATCAACCAAAAACCTTAAAAAATCACTCGAAATCAACCGAAAACCTTAAAAAATCCTTCGAAATCAACCGAAAAACTTAAAAAAGTGCCTAAACGGGGAATTCGGCTAAAAAATCCCTCGAAATCAACCAAAAAAATAAATCAAACAGCTTTGCAGACATTTAATACAATTTAAGGGTGCACCCGCTCAGGAAAAATCCTGGGTCTGCCACTGATCCAACCAACCCAACCCATACAACTTAGGTTCGGTTTCAGACCGCAAACAATAGGTCGGGTTGTTCAAATGCTTAGGATACCCTTTCAAAGAAAACATTAGGTTGGGTTGTTCAAATGCTTTTAAGCCAACTAACCCAAACTCAAAGAAATGAACAAAGTAGCCAAGAGGAATATAAACTTACCAACTGCAGGTTTTCTTTATCTTGATAAAGGGTGTTCTAAATCAGACCCCCATGGATCAGTGTTATTTCAGTTCTTAATATGCATATTTTTCATATCATACATCTAGATGCAAATCTGCACATTTATATCAAATCACAATCCATACTAGAAAATCCAACGGCTACAAAAGCATATATGGATTCGTGATTCACATCTCTCCACATTCGGCAATTATGCAGGGCAATTTAGGACGGTTGTTTGGTCCTGTGGCCACGTTCTCAATCTTCCTCACCACCAAAAGACCATCACCCAAAACTCTCTGTATCAATAGAAGCTACATTAGTATATATCAATATTTTGAGAATACTCACCTTTCTAATGAAAGGACTTTTTTTTTCTGGAAGAGTGTCCCAGACTGTGTTTGGACTAATCCCGGCAAATTATGACTGCAATACATCAGCCCTGATAAACTCAGTGGCCACAATTGTTGTGTACGCCTGGTTTCGAACCTGGTAGATGGGATATTCCACCATATCCCCCTAGGCCTCAACCAGTACACCACTAACCCTTGTGGTTTTAAAGATTGCATTAGTATATCAATGTTTTTGAGAATACCCACCATTCTAAAGGAAGGACTTCTATATTTTGCATTTTGTCTTTTATTTTTATGCTGCTTACCGAAATTAATGTTTTTGCGGTTTAAAAAGATTGTATTATTGTAAATCCACGAATAGATTACGGGCCCACATATCTCAACAGATAGACATGGTTTTATGAAGCAAGGAAAAAGAACACCACCCATAAGAGTAAGGGGATGTTTGTCAGTTGCTGAATGGTTTGGTGCAGAATGATTAAGAGGCTTTTATGATATAGTGTAAAACGAAATAAAATTGTTTGGTAATTGTTCAAAATGAAATCATGGCTCTGAATGGTTAAGGAAGGTCCAGGATACAAAAATGATTCAGAGGGTTTTTGAACCATTAAGAGGCAGACTTACTTTTTTACCAAATATGATTCACCTCTTAGCGATTCAGAGACTACCTCTTAATGGAACTGAAAGAGGTAATCAAACAGCCTCTAAGTATGCTTTTATGTACACTACATTAGTTAAATTTTATTTTTCTGTTTTGGATAACAGATATGAAGCAAGGAAAAAGAACATACCCCAAATACCACATGCTTATTGTCAAGCCAATCACATTTGGCACAAGTGAGAAAAAACTGCAGCAGAAACCAAAGCATTATGTAGTTTTATAAACTTATAATGCCAAATGTTAAAGATGGCAGAACTATAGCAGCGTAACACGTAAACCCAAATATACACAAAAAAAAATGGAACACAAACCACTTTGATTGATATTAGAGTAGCACACCAACCATCCCTTGATGATTTATGCCATTAGGGACGCGTTCAAATGAGAATTCAAATTTTGGTTGTGAATGTGAGGACAAATGAGAGCGCAACACGTGTCATATTCTGACTGAATTATGAAGGAAAATATTCAGACTGAATGTAGTGTTATTCAGTTTGAATAATACTACATTCAGTCTGAATATTTTCCTCATTATTCAGTCTGAATACGACACGTGCCGCGCTCTCATTTGTCATCACATTCACAACCAAATTTGAGTTCGCATTGCACTTTCCTCTATGCCATTAAAATGTACTTTTTATAACAAAGAAGATGGGATATTTATTAGTAATAAATATATATGAAGAAAAATAGAAGTACCTGACACCCATTCGAGTTTGGTCCACTATTGGCCTGCGAAATATCAGAAATGCATAATTTGTAAGCCTAAAGCATAATATAAACTCACCCAAAAAATTGTTATATAAACTTACCAATAAACCTACAACAATTGGGGGTAAGAAGTGTGTTGTGTCTCACATAAATATCTTACTAATGCTATAAACTTTATCCTCAAAGCTAAGGTTAGGGTTCATTGAAAGAAAGATAAGAAAATGGAGCAACAATCACAAAGAAATATAAAAGATACATATACGTGGCACAAGCAGTGAAGTCATGCACTTTTTCGATATTCAAATTAACTTTAGTTTTTGTATGATGGCTGTGCCAATTTTTAGCTTTGCAGCTATGAAGGTCGCTTATACTATGTACATAACTATGAAATACTAAATAGTATATACATAATTAATTATACTATTGAAGAAAAACAAAGGTTACTCCCTCCACGGGACGACAATTGCAACAATATACACATGTGGATAAAAAAAGATTCAACTATTAATCATATATATCCAAAACATCATTCCATCAAGAAAAAACTAGGAAGTGTTGGAAATAATTTCCTAATTTCGAAAAAGTATATCTTATTAAAATCGATATTTAGACTTTCGAAAAGATGACAGAGGAAACTATGTTAGATTCTTATTCGATATAAAATTACTTAAGCTTTGAATCAGAAGTTGAATGATATAGATTCTGCTTTCGAAATCAAAACCTTTGTGTGTGACCTTTCTCCTAAATCATAACCACCCAAAGACTAATTTATATACAACTTGATAAATCCCATTCACCTAATATCCATATATACCGGCATGGTATGGAGTAATTTACTAATTTATTCATGGTCTTGATAATTAACTCCAATAGTCAGAAAGCATCTCAATTTTACTTTAAAGTTTACTCAATTATACTGAAAGGATAAGAAAAAGAGAAAGAGAACAAAAACCAAATAGGCTCGATAATTAACTCCAAAAGTCAGCATCTCAGTTTTACTGAAAGAAAAAGAAAGAAAGCAAAAGAACGAAAACAAAAGGCAACATATGTATGTCTAAAGTGAATATAATGATAAATGACAATCAATTAGATAGAGCAATATTTGTGAAGTAACTAGAGAATGAGCAAGAGAGAAAGTTCCGATAGATGCATACCATTGACAGTAGACCAGGTCCAGTATGCTTGGCAATGAAATTTTCATCCTCGAACTTACTTCCATATATGGACACACATCCACTCCCGTCCCCCTGCAAAGAAAAGTGAACCTCAATACTCCAAGATTTTGATCTACATAAAGATCTACTAGATAAAAGTACTATGTCCTAATTTAAAGTAGCTTACAAAGTCAATTCAAAGTTTTTGGGTTAGGATTTGTATGCATGGTTTTCAAGTAATAACAATAGTTGAAACTAAACTTTTCAGGATGTTGTTCTGATGGCCACCATATAAAATTTGAATCTAAACTAAACTAAACTTCTTTAACGGCCAACACTTACACTCATATAACAAAGTTGTTCTGATGGCCCACCATATAAAATTTGACTTTTAGTTTTAACATGACCTTATTCTCACACAACACTCCCATGGCATTTTTTCCACCTTAACTAACCTATCTTTACGCGGTGTGTAACGTTGCCCTCTATTGCTTCTAAAATCATGGAGACTAAATTCTTGAAATTTTCCTTTTGGGTACCCTTTGCTCCCCCAATGTTGACTTCTACATCCTCGTCGTTATGTTCCCTGCTAAAATTATACCAAAGGGCCTTTGGCCTAGCAGTATGTGAGTCTTTGGCCTTCTAGTAGGTCAGGGGTTCAAACGTCACCGAAGGTGAGGAGGGTGTGTAAGTTTTCTCATATCATTTGTCATATATAAATATTATATACTTCAAAAATAAATTATACATAGGTATTCGATCTTAGAGCAACTAATGAACAAGCTTCTCGTTTACCATGCAAAAAGTAATACATAACTTTATTACAGAATATAATTCAGCAACAAGAGGTACAAGGAAGTGTTCATTTTATTATTTTGTGCTTCTTCATTGCTAACTATAAACAACTTCATTTTCTGAATTACCTTGTACCATCAACCATGATGCTTCTTTCTCCAAACAAGTACATAATTCTACATTTGAAACATCCATCCATCATCACCTTTTGAAATAGTGGAATTATTTTCACCTTAATTCAACTACCAAAGACAAAGTTGCCATTCAACTTTAGCGACTTCATGAGCACTATGGTTACAGTAAATAAAATATAAATGAGATGAATGGCCAAGCTTCTAACGAATGAAAGAAACCAACCTTTAAAAAATCACCAGCTTGTATCATAAAATCCTTGATTATCCTATGAAATTGGCATCCCTTGTATCCAACAGGTAGTCCAGCTTTTCTGCCCAAACATTCAATAGACAACAAAATAACAAATTAGTAGAAAGCACTGAGAATTGTAACAGAATAACAAATATGTGTTTCAATACTTGTAAAGACTTATTTCCTATTTAACAAGACATGATTACCAAATTTGTTCACTCACAGTTGTTGGTAATTCTTTATCCTTTGTAAAAGTATTACGAAAAACAAAAATGGTCATATGTTTTACAACTTCTCTACAGTGTCACTAATCATTATTTGCACTTCCATGTGAAATGAGAAGCTCTTTCCACTTTTACTTTGGCAGAACATTCAAATACTAGGAACTACAACATGTATGTTTGGTCATCCACTTCCTGTGTAATATACAAATATGGCCATAGAATAGAAACATTAAAGAATAACAATGAGCAAGAAAAGCGAAGCAAGCAAGAAAAATGAAACCCTAAAACTATGTCCCTGAAAAATAAGCGAATTTAAAAAAAAGACTTGTAAACATCTAATAGAGTTATCTTAAGCTGTTGAATCTAAGTAGGTGTTTGAATCTATGCTTTGAATGAGATTATAGCAATAATTAGTTTCTAGTGTTTGGGTTCTGTTTATGATCCTTTCAAAAAATCAGTTGTAAGTAATTAGTTTGATACTGGCTGCAACAAAAAATTGACCATCAAATGGTAGAATGACATTTATCTATTTTACCCTTATTTATCTTTTACTTCCTTACAATTAAAATTTGTCAAACACTAAACACCCCCTAGATAAAACATCCACTCACCAAAATTTTGCTTTTTATGAAGTTTAATCCTAAGGAAAATTCTACAACCCTACCACAAAACGAACTTTACTCATAAAAAGACTTGCATTTAAGAACATAGGAATGAAGGGGATATGGATACCAATACAATTACAAATACCATCAAAGATGCAAGAATAATTATAAACATCATAATAAAACTAGCTCCCTGCCATAGTAACAGTCCAGTTCTCATTCTGAGAATTCAACCCTGGTACTCTATTAATTCAAAATTTCACATTGGATATTTTGAGTTTTTTAGCACAAAATTCACATGTGTTATCGTTCAATGAATGTATCAATCTCTTCTCTGCTACTGCTACATACACACAAATGTTACCACCTCCAAATAAGTAAAAAAAACGAAAACAACACAATTTGAGAGCTAAAAGAAGTATTGATTAGAAGCTAAATTAGAAGAAGCATGATAATAATAATAATACCTATACTCTCCGGTACAGAACTGTCTGAAGTTCTCGGCTGTTTTGGGAGCGATGTCGGCGAAGAGCTCCATCTTGATACGGCCGGCGGGGATGGTACCGATGGTTATATCGAAGAAGACGATGGGGTTTTTAGCATTTGGAGGCCTCTGGTGCCACTCCACTCCACCGTTCCCACCTCCCCCAACCATTCCACTTGCCATTTTCTTCTTCTTCTTCTTCTGCGCTTCTCTTCTCTTCTCTTCTGTTCTTTGTAAACCCTGTTGAAAGAACCAATAAATTTATAGACAAAGACCGGTTGAACCGGGTTCAAACAAATTATTAAATTTACCGGTCGGACCGGGTTTGATAAATAAACCGGTACCTCACCATTCAAGGCCGGGCTTTTTGGTCTCATTTCGGTTTTGGACTGCTAGGCCTATCTATGTCTAGTTTTAAATTTTATTAGTTCAAAATCAAAATCAAAATCAAAATCAAAAAGTTTATTAAAAAATTAGTCTTTGGCTTCGTGTGTTGCGCGACAATTACGATCAAATTAATCTGATGTTCAATAGTTATTGAATAGTTTTGAGATACATATAATATTGAAAAAAGAAAATTTTAAAGTTCCGTATCCACTATAATTATCAGTACTAAATGAATAAAAGATTAAAAGTATCAAAAGATTATACAAAGTAATGAATCGTCCAATGCTCAAATAAAGTTCAAATACATTTAAAATTATTAATGTTTCTTTTAGAACAAAAGTATCCACATAATGTATCAAGAATGCAGACTCTTATTGAAATCAACATTCTCAATCATAATTTTGATATTTAAATTAACAACCCTACAATTATTAAAACTTGCAACAACTTTTTTCCACATTTGCTTCAACAAACGCTTGAATTTGGACACTATATTCCGCATGGATTGTTGTAGTCATTAGGGTTCTTGAAAAAAAGTTAAGAAATGAAGTCAGTCGGTATAAACCCATTATATATGTAATATTGTAATTTAAACTTTTGATTGCATATTGATCCATGTTACAAACACAAACATATCTTAACATCCAATAATCTTTTACGTCTCTCAAATATTTCAACTTTACGTGACAATTAGCAAATACGTAAAACCAATTATCTCTAAAGATAGGATGTCCTAACCATCCAACCGCTATTCCATCCCTGTTATCCATTGAGCATGTCCTGAATAATCCCCTTTTGGGGCAACAGTGAAGATGCCGAGAATGACCGTGTCTATGGGGATTACCGGTCTTAGTAAGAATCTGTTTTAAAGACAAATATTAAGTAATTATTAAATGAAGACAATTAATAGTATGTAATTAATAAATTAAGAAAAATAATTTAAAAAAACTTTATATAGATATATAGATTTAGAATACATAGTACTAATTTTGAAGGTGAACTATAATTACGGAACCTAGGGAGTACAACAAAATAATAAAATTCATATGTAAAAATACTTGAAATTTTTGGAAAAAAGGTTTAAAAAAATCAAGGAAAAGTAAAAATTATATTCCCGAAAAATGTGTTTATTGCGAACAGAAAAAAAAAATTATGATCTTACACATAGTTGAAGTAGCAACACAAAGTGGTGGTCTGCAAAGAGAGCTCCATTTCTTAGTATTGTTGTTAAGATGTTAGTCTTCTTTCTTGTTTCTTTGTACTCAATCTTGCTTCATGAAGAAGGTGATGGATTGAGTTTGAGAGATAAAAGGAAAAAAGGCGTATCGGGATGAAAGGTTTTGAATTAAATGTAAATAAATGGCTAATGTTGATTGATTGAAAATTAGAAAAAATAGTCTAAATAAAAAAAACTAAAAAAACAAGAAGGGACTCTTGTGGATGTGTCACGTGGACTCTCAATGTTTCTGCTTTATATTTTATTTCTTGTTTCGTTGTATTCAATCTTGTTTCATGAAGATGGTGATGGATTGAGATTAAGAGATGCAAAAGGAAAAAAAAACGTATCGGGAGAAGGATGGCGTTACAGAAGATGAAAGGTTTTGAATTAAATGTAAATAAATGGCTAATATTGACTGATTGAAAATTAAGAAAAATAGTCTAAATAAAAAACTAAAAAAAAAAGACTCTTGTGGAGGTGCCATGTGGACTCCCAATTTTTCTGCTTTATATAGATATTAGTTTTCGGTATCGCGCGTTGCGCAATAACTAAAATTAATGTTGAAAAAAATATACAAATTATTTTAACTGATTATTTTCATAAACGTGGAACATGTTGTAAAGTTGTATATAATATCTTTTAACAATGAAATTGAGTGTAGTTGAACATTATTATTATTCTCCATTTAACATATAAAAACTGACATAATTAATAAGATTATAAACTATAAAGTATATTAGATGTATGATGAAAATTATTAATAATAATTATAGTTTAAATACTATCGCATAGCATACAATTTAATTATACTTTCATTAAACTAAATTATATCTCAACAATTTCATAAATTATGAAACCGTCTTGTTAATGAGTAAAATTTCTAGCGATACATATGCCACTTGGAATCGATTACATAGAATTATTCGGCATAAATTACATATAGGGATATAAAAGTCTTTAATATATTAAACATTTTTAAAAATAATGTATTTGAGAAAATTTAGAAACAACAATCCTGCTCCCCAACATTGTGGTGTCAAATTTGAGAAATTTAGAAACAACAATCTTGCTCCCTAAGAATGTGATGTCATCACTCATTTAATGTATATATAAATATATGTTATAAATTCAAAAAAACCACAAAATTTCTAACCAATGATCATACTTTAAAAAGGTGTTACATCATTTTGGTGGGTTTTCCTTTTATATAGATAGATAAGTAAAACAAAATTAGACAAACTAAAAAATAAAATAAAAAGAACACACATAGACAACATAAAAATATAAAATATAAGAACATGAAAGAAATTTTTGAAACGAAATTTTCATCAACAACAACATATAACCCACACAAATAATAATAAAAATGTAATAGTTGTTACTTGGAAAAGTTTAGGAATAACATTTGGTATGGACAATCAAAAAATTCTACGAAAAAACAGCACATAAATACAACATATAACACAAAGAAAAACAAATGTAACACTAATTAAAAAAAATATAATAACATGGAGTATAAACCACTCGTTAACAACATATAAACCACACAAATCGTAATAAAATGCAATAATTCTTACATGGATTTTATGTAGCTTCCGTCATAATCAGAAATTTGATTATACAGTTTGCAATATAATGCAGGACTTGATAAAACAAAAGAAAAAAATGTTAGCAATAACATATAAACCACACAAATCATAAAACAAAATGCAACAAATCTTACATGGATTTAACGAAAGAAGGACAACGGTATCGACGATAAAAAAATTATGCAAAGAAAAACACAAAACATATCAATAACAACACATCACTCACATAAAAAAACAAACCATAAAAATGTAGCCTCCATCTTAATTAGAAATTCAATTGTATAGTTTGCAATATGATGGAGGATTCGATAAAACAAAAGAAAAAAAATGTTACCAATAACATATAAACCACACAAATCATAAAACCAAGGTACAGAATGTATCGTCAAATATTCATGCAACAATTCTTACATGGACGAAAGAAGGACAACGGTATCGACGATAAAAAAATTATGCAAAGAAAAACACAAAACATATCAATAACAACATATAACTCACATAAAAAATAAACCATAGAAATGTAGTCTCCATCTTGTTAATTAGGAATTCAATTTAATAGTTTGCAATATGATGGAGCATTCGGTAAAACAAAAGAAAAAAAAATGTTAGATGATACATAATATACAGATGGGATAAAAAACGGAATGGAAAACCGAAAAGTCTATAACTTTTATGACTTAATAAAAGACAATTAATATGCGAAAATAGAAAAATGAAGAATTTTCATAATAGATTAAATGTTAAACTAAAAGAAAAAGAAAAATCAAGAAAAGGGGAGAAGACGCCACGTGGACTCCCAATGTTTCGTCACATGGACTCTCAATGTTTCTCCTTTATATATATATATATAGAATATAGATATATATAGATTACATTAATAAACCAAAATTAAGTTACATTATTATTAAACTTAAATTAAATTACAATAAAAAATCTAATTATGCAAATTACATAAAAAAAACTTTTAAATAGTTAATTTGATACTAATATCGATATATTTTCAAATTTATAATTTATTAAAAAATAAAATCACATAAAATCATATTATAACATCGATAAGGACAAAAAATAAAACGAAACATTAAAATCGAAATATATCTCGCTGCATTGCACGAGTACCTTTCAAGTAATCTTTAATGTGGGAGTTTAGTCCCACATAGGAAATGAAGTGAAACGTATATTGGTTTATAAATGTTATATTAATTGGCTTATCAAAATGGAGAATGATGGGTTAATAGAGTTTGGGCTTGATTTGGATCTACATATTATCTGTATCTATACCAGATTAAAAAAGGAGATACAATTACCTTGAAAGTAGGGGTGAGCATTTGTCCCGTAAGAACCGAACTGGAACCGGCACCTGCACCGGTATAGTCCAACCGGTCCGGTTTTCGGTCCTTCAAATCCTCCATTTTTGGTACCGGTTCCAAACCGGGTTCAGTGCCAATTTTTCGGGTCATTAACCGGGACCGACCCGGAATTTTAGGTAACAATCTAATCCTAATTTAATTAATTTATTATCTTTTCTAATATCTCAAATAACCTTTCAAAGTTTAACAAGTATATCTTTCATAACAAAAAAAGATTTCTCGCTCTATGTCCTAAAACACCATGATTTACATATTACCGATACAAATTTGTTTTTTTGTTGGGTTTTTCAAAGTTTGTTTATAAAATAATGTGGTTATAATTTTAATTCTTTTGTTGTTAGACATATTGGTGATACAACTTTCAACTGTGGCATCCGAGTCCGCTTTTAGCACTAGTGGTAGAGTTTTAAATGAGTATCGGACTAGTTTATCGACATTGATAGTTGAAACTTTGTTGTGCACCCAATCTTGGGTTAGAAACTCTAGAAAGCCGATAATAAACGACATCGACGACATCTTGAAGGACGATGATATAGCTTTGGGTATTATTTTTTTCAATTTTTGTTCTATTTTGAAACGAGTATTACTTTTTATTAATTACAAACAGTCTTTCCGGTTTTGTGTTTCTATAGAAATTGCACAAGTTTTAAACAAAGCAGATGACAAAGCAATGAGGAAGAGGGTAATGGAAAGTTAAAGTACGATTTTTGTTGGTTGATTTGGTATTAAACTTTGAATATTTTGGGATTACTTTACACTTGATTTGGTATTAAACTATGAATATTTTGAGATTACTATAAATATTAAACTATGAATATTTTGGAAAATTAGAGTATGATTTTTGTTGGTTGTTTTGGTATTAAAGCAAATGGATCAACAATCGGTTCCAACCGGGTTTTTGACCGAAAAATGGGGACCGGTATTGCTTATACGGTTCGGTTATCGGTACTAAGAATCTCGCATTTCCGGTTCCGGTTCCAAACCGGTTCGGGCCAAATGCTCACCCCTACTTGAAAGCTTCCATAACCTCTCCACGACCTCTCACATGTAAAAAACAAATCATTTTCAATTTCTAAATTACACTCTATATCTTTATATCTCTATATTATCATCTTGCACCCTTACATATCCTATTTTCCAAATCTCATATTTTCGCTTCCAGCCATGTCTGATTCTGACGACATTATTGAACAACTTTTTGTAGATGTAGGTGAATTCATCATCGATGAATTGGCAGAAGATACCCATGAAAAGATGTTGAAGCTTATAGAGAAAATAGCTCAAGATGAAGTAGAAAATGCAAACCGACGACAAAGGAAAAAAATATATATTCAAAGAGGTCGTGAAGAGGGACACAATCGTCTTGTTTTTCCACCGAACATCTTCAGACGAAGGTTTCATATGAATAAAGAACTATTCATCTGAATTGTAAACTCGTTGTCCAACCATTCAGATTATTTCACTTGAGGGGACATGCGATCGGGAAACAAGGTCTTTCACCGTTACAAAAATGCACTTGAAGAATTTTTGTCGATGTGTAATTGAAATATTTGGTCATGTAAACTTGAGAAGGCTAAATGATGAAGATGTTGCGCACATACTTCACTCACATGAAGAACACGATGGATTTCCAGGTATGCTAGGCAGTATTGATTGTATGCATTGGGCATAGAAAAATTGTCCGGTTGCTTGGCATGGTCAATTCACTCGAGGTGATCATGGTGAGCCAACAATTATGTTGGAAGCAGTTGCTTCTCAAGACCTTTGGATGTGGCATGAATTTTTTGGTGTCGTTGGGTCAAACAATGATATCAACGTATTGAACCAAAGTACATTGTTCAACGATGTCCTACAAAGACACTCTCTTGAAGTCAAACTTACCGTCAATGGAACAGAATACATGAAGGGCTATTATCCTGCTAACGGTATATATCTAGAATGGGCTACGATTATTAAAAGTTTTCCTTGTCCATAAGATTTGAAGAGAAAGAAGTTTAAGGAAATGCAAGAGGCTGTATTTTTTGTATCTTTTCCGTCGTATTTTAATTTCTGTATGGTCAAAATATTCCATACTACCTACTTCTTTATAATATCCCTTACCCCCTATGTCCCTAAATATTGTTACTACATATCCTCATAACACGTGAATGAAAGATCACTCAAACTTCTTATTTCCTATTAAAATTCCTTACTATATACTCATATCACTTGAATGCAAGATCACTCAAAAATGGATCATAACCAATTTCCTCCAACCTATAATATTTTCAACTATGATACTTCTTCACCACAAGCCAACTACCAATTCCCTCCAAACATGCCATACAATTATGATTCTTCTTCACCACATGTTTTGTGCAATATGAACGTCCATAACAACAACAAACAACATTTTAATTTCAAAATTCACCACCCGCTATTTTCCATCCTACTCCAACTAGAGAAACTACATTCCTCCCTTTTCCAACCAAGATGGATTTGAAAGTATTGATCCTAATGTTTCGTTAAGCACTAATTCAAAACAAAAGAAGAATGAGACTTGATCTAATGATGAAGAGGAATTACTGATGAGTGTTTGGGTAACTATTTTCACTGATAGCGTCGTAGGCAGTGGCCAACAAGCAAAAGATTTTTGGCGTCACATTACTCAGTACTACAATGACCACGGAAATGAATTTAATTGAAGAATGCAACCACAAGTCAAGGCACATTGGTATCATGTAAAACCATCTATTAATGAATTTAATCAGATATTTATTAATATTGAAAAACAGTATCACGGTGGATGGTCTGATGAAGCAAAGGATGCCGCAAGTAAATTGTATTATTCTACATACAATAAGACATTCAAATACGAGCATGCATGGAGTAATTATTAAGAATGAGCCAAAATGGAGAGGGGGATCATAGATGATGTTCATACAAAGAGACAAAAGGCTGACTCCTCTGATACTTTCACATCATCGTCGGATGCACAAACCAGAGTCCGTCCGATGGGGGAAAAAGGCAACAAGGAAACAAAAAGGAAAAACGACTACGTCAAATGCCGAAATAAATTAAGTAAAAGATATAATCAACCAAACAGGCACTTTACGGTTGTCCATGATAAACTGTGTAGTTGAACACTTAAAGGAGCTAAAAGATTCGTACTATTCTTTAAAAATCAATGAGATAAGAATGCTAATGGAATATACACAAGGAGACGAACACGATGTATCCACAAATGTTGACGGATGAAATTAAGAAGAAATATGGAATTTGGGTCTAAGTTTAATCTAGTTTTTCAATATTGTATTATAATATATTTATTAAATTGCATGTTATTATTAAATATTATTTGTTAAAAAACGTATTTGGGTTTAAAATGACAACAAACTCTAGAAGGGGTTTTATAAAACATTTTAAATAGATGGAGATAATTTATTTAAGTTTATTAAAAATGAATTTAAAATACAAAAAAAAAAGACTTGATCAAATTTGACCATTGGAGTAACCATTTGAAGATAACTGTTTTGTTGGTGGAAATCTATGTGGCAAAATGTAACACCCGGAAATTTTAAAGAACATTTCAAGTGGTTGGTTTAGCCATAAACTCCGATCTAAGCGTATATTAGCTTTATTCTAAAAGTTAAGATTTTTGGGCTTGATGAATTTCGATGAAATGTCTCTAAGAATAACAATTAGGAATTTAAAATTTATTTATGGGGTTTTGGTGTTTAAGATGAAGGAAGTAATGGAAGAAATTGAACCAAATTGGTTTTATATTGTTAGGATAAGTTGGGATCAGCTAAAATCAGGAAAAAAGGGCCCTGGAGGGCGTGTTTTAGACTTCACGCGGCTAGGCCCGCGGGCTGGCCGCCCAAAATCCCGCGTCACCCACTGGAGTACCCCCACCCCGCGCGCACGGCCTTTCACGCGACTTGAGGTCGCGTTGCTAGTCGCGTGGGTACGCTTTCCGAGTTGGCTGGACCCTATAAATGGATTTTCATCAGATTTATCTCTTCATTTATTTTACACTCGGTTGTCTCCCCAATTTTCTCCCAAGAATCGATGTTAGAGCATTTATTCCTCCAAACCATCTTCTCCAAGGCATTTATTACACCTCAAGCTTAAGGGTTGAAGGTTAGAGCTTCAAGATCTTGGTGCTCTTCATCTCCTTCACCAAGCTTTCACCATCTTCATCTTTTGAAGATTTTTCTAGGGTTTTCTCCAAACCCTAGCTTGTGAGTCAAACTCTAACCCTGTTACCAACTTAATACATGTTTTAAATGTTGTATTTACTTCTTTATTGGTTAAAATTCAAGTATTATTGCATTTGGTTAAGTTTGGATGATTTAGGTTAATATGAGGAATTTGGGGATTTTGAACTTGGTTATAAAATGAGTATTATAAATGGTTTTATGTTACTTGGAAATGTCCCATGATGAAGAAATATTTGATTTAATAACTAAAACTATTTGACCTAATTTTCGGTAAAGTTCATATTTCAAAGGAAAACATTTATGTAAGGGTTTTAGTACTTGGAAAACTATCAGTATGTCTTGATTGATGTAGTTGATTTATAGACTAGAACGTAATGGATCCATAAGCATTAAGTCGGTTTTAAGGTGGGATTGTTGTCCCCTTTCGATCACGTTTGGAGTCATCGAGGGCCATACATTCATTGTATTATTGGTTGTTGCCAGTAGCCATTGACCTTTGCGTAAGTGCTAATTAGGGCTATCGAGAGCCATACATTCATTGTATTATTGGTGGTTGCCAATGGCCATTGACCTTTAGCACAAACTTTAATTGGAGTCATCAAGGGCCATCCATTTATTGTATTATTGGTTGTTGCCAATAGTCATTGATTCCTTTCTT
The DNA here is from genome assembly GCA_036898165.1 of Silybum marianum. Classification (NCBI taxonomy): domain Eukaryota; kingdom Viridiplantae; phylum Streptophyta; class Magnoliopsida; order Asterales; family Asteraceae; genus Silybum; species Silybum marianum. The sequence goes on from CM072538.1 coordinate 21,392,113, forward strand.
AAGCTAACATCGAGTAGTGACTTACTTTTATATTTGTCACTAAAGATGGTATTATCGAGTCTCCCCCGGTTATTTTAAAAAGAACCTTGCTCACCAAGAGTAAGCTTTCAAGTCAAGTTAAATGGGATAAAGTCTATCGCTCTTCTTTAAATAATTTTACGGCTTTATCTATTTAATTGTTTGTTCTCACCAGGCGTAAGCCTAACACTTTTTATTAAATGTCATGTTTAGCAGGTGATCGTGTTAACGGGGCTCCCTAGAGCGGAGTGGAGCGTTGTGCCAGAGAGGCACCCTTTTTGGGATTACACTTTCAAGTGTAGATATTGGAGATACTAGAAATATTTATTTTGAGGATATTAGTGACACCCGAACATAATCTATATTCTGGATTTGTTTAGATTAATAGGTTGTTACTTAGTATTCGTTTATTGATGTAAACTCCGATACTTTCCCCATTTTATGGGTGATCCGTATATTTTAGTTTCTTTCTGCATTTATATTTCGGTTTAAATTTACTCTAATTTTTTAAGGGTGTTACACAAAATGATAAAGTCTTTATAAGATTTTACCATTTGAGATGCTCTTGGATCTTGAAGAGTGGTGGTCTTTAGATCACATGTCAAATCTCCCTCTAAATACTAGAGGAAGGTGGCTTACAAAATGGGACAAAGTGGTTATTAACCATTGGATAATAGAGAAGTGTCCTTTACTTTGACTAAGTACATACACAGTATTGTAAGCTTGGCCACTAAGTAGCTAATCTTCACAAGAGGTTCTCTAAATTCCAGCAATGAGTTGCTTCGACACCAAGCATGTCACCAAAATGTCTTGTCAAAATGAGGCTTCATTTTGAAGATTTGATCAGCTCTGGAATGTACATGTTGTAGCATTACTTCTTGGTGTTGTAGCATGCATGTTTTGCAAAACAAGGTCTAGAACACACAAAACGGCCAAAAAAGCATTAAACAACCTATCAGGCCCACATAACTATATAGACCCAATAATAATAAATTAAAATATTCATGATTTGGGATTTGGAAACTAAAAACAAAGAAAATAGTTAGAAAAATGATGTATCTATGCAAATTACACTCACATGATACACCCCTCCAAACTTAAACTATTGCTTGTCCCCAAGCAACGACAATAAAGAGACTTAAATTTTGAAAAAAAATATCACAGGATTTGCATAGATCATATAAGAGAATGATAGAGTGCATTGAGAACTACTATCAAGGTGTTGGCAATAAGTTTTCATAATTCACAGTGAGAGACACTCTAGGTTTCCTACAATCATGCCACATACTAACCATCATCATTCATTTGCTTAGTGACAAACTTGTTAAACTTTGAGATCAATAGGACTTTTGCAGGTCTCTCTTTGGCTCTTTTCCTCTCAAACACAAGCCTTTTCATTTAATGAGTGTATTGCATTCTGTTTTACATCTTACAACACATTTTTCTCATTTTAGCTTTTCATTTTTTTTCACTACTGCAGCCATACATGATTTTTCTCGACTAAATGGCTTATTGCAGTAGTTGTGCATGTCCAAGATAGAAAACCGAGCTTTGCTCTTTTTGCATATATGTAGCCTGTTTTACAGTGCTATAACACCTATGATTTTTTGCATATGAACATAGATGTGACTCTTCCCTCTCCAAAACTTACAATTAACAATGTCATCATTGTTGGATAGCTTTGAGCACATGTAAATTATCAACGTATTTAATGTGATTAAAACACTATATTATTACAATAATAATAATAATAATAATATAAAATCTGAAAAATGATTTCGGATCTTGGAAACATTTTATTACACATTAAATAACCATTAACCTGTTTAAACCAGTCGACCCATTTGACCAATGTCGCTTTTAGATACACTAACACCAACAAAGCTCAATCCCGTCGAGAGCGGGGTATGGAGAGTAAGATGTAGACAGTCATACCTCTACTCTAGGGTAGAGAGACCGTTTCCGATAGGACCTTCAACCAATATAAAAAAGAAATTAAAAAAGAAAAAAAAAACAATAAATAAAATAAATCATAAAAATCATAAAAATAATACTAATACTAATAGTAATACTTTTCCAAAATGATCCTTTTGCCTATTGGCATGTCAATGAGCCAAAATTGACAATTCATGACTTCATTATGTCTCAGTTTCACAACTAAAACAAGACAATAATTGGATAAAAGGTGCTAGAAATTTATTCAAAGTTAGGAATGTGGGTCCGGAATGCTATTACTTCAAACTGACATGAAGGAAAAAAAATGAAATGCATGATTGAAAATCATGTACAAAATAGAGATATACTTTTTCTTTCTCAACACAGTCATTTGAAGCATCATAGTTTTCGGGAACAAATGCAACGTGTTGGACAACACTTGCAAGAGGTTTCTCTGTCCTCAATTCAGTGTCATTTTTTTGCAAACTATTTTCATCTATATTTCTATTTTGTCTCAAATTATTAGATCCCTTCTTGTTTGCAACAATTACAGCCTGTGACAATATCAATATAGTAAGTCTTGATACAACAAGCACAAGGAAGTAGAAAGATCAAAAGGGAAGTGACATTTGTGTCATGTTGTTTCTCTAACTCTAACTTCCCCACACGTGATTTTTTGTATTTTAGCTTCTGAATTTTTTTACGCTTCTGCAACAAGCTTTCTTTTCTTCGCCATTTGCTTGCTTTCATCTTCCTTTCTTTGCCTTTCCTTATTGTTATATCAGCTTCTTTTTCCATACCCTCCTGCTTTCTTTTCTTATTTAACTCCATCTCTTTTGCATTTTCTTTCCCGATTCTTGCTCGCTCTAGCTTGAATGCTTCTTTCTTCATTTTTCATTCATTCTCCTTCTTTTGTTCAAGGCGTTTTGCAGCCTTGGCCCTTGGCATCCTCCAGAGCCTTCACTTTGATGTCTCTCTTCCCTTTAAGAAGAAAACATAAGGTTAAAAGAATATCAACAACAATTTACACCAAAAACCTTATTGCCTTTATCTACATTTGTTTCTTCATTCATTGACAAAGAATATATAGTAAAACCACATAATTGTTCCTAATAGGGGTGTTCATCTAAACCGCCCACACCGCACCGCACCGCAAAACATGGTTTAGAACTCTCGCGGTGCGGTTTGCATTTTTACCAAACCGCACTATATGGTGCAGTTTGCGGTTTTGACTTATCAAAGCGTTGTTCAAACCGCATCTCTCCACATAATTTGTATAATTTTAATTTTTTAATTTTATCTATAACACACACATATAGAATAATTTAATATTTATGTAACATTTTTGCACTTTGTGTTTTGGATAAATAATTAGCCAATTGGGCTTAAGGATCAAGATGATAGAAAAAGTTGGACAAGTTACAACTAACACGTCTAATTTAGTTTCAGTTTTATTTATTAGGCTATTTTTAATTATGCAATATGTACATGGGAATCAGACGTCTTGAAACTCTTTATATTTATACACTACAGTCTCTTTATCGTTGATTTAATAATATATTTTTAAACTTATAAATTTTGGATTGTAGACATAAAGTGGGATAAGGACAAACCTCATAAATTAAACCACACCACACCACATTTTGCAGTGCGTTTTGATACAGTTTGAGGTTTATGTTATGCGGTTTGTGGATTGTCTCAAAACTACACCACGAACAGCCCTAGTTCCTAATTGTTGGTCCCGAATGGAGTCCCAAGGGGCATCAATTTATTAAGAGCTGTTATTATATATATAAAAAAATTAGGGATGCCGAGATTCGATCTAGGGACCTTTAGAATGACCACAAATATGTTTACCATTAGGCTATATATGTTTTTGATTAAATATTGTCCCCGATTTAATTTTATTACTTTCTTAACGATTTATCTTATTTTAAAACTTTTTTGAGTCTTATTTTATTACAACAAATATTTATGTTAAATAAGATTAAAAAATAAATAAAACTATTTACATTAAACAATAAATATTTTGTAAGGAATTTTGTTTTGAAAATTTTTGTGATCATATTTGAAAACTTATTATTTTTATGTTGCGTATCCTTTCGTCAAATATACAATGCAAGAAATTGATGTTGTCTTTTTTCTTGCATTTAGTGCACATGTATGTTCTAGTTTTTAATAAATTATATAAATTTGCTATAAAGTGACATTTTTATACCATGTTCGAGATTTGTCTTGAAGACCACTTGAGCACATCATTATATAACCAAGTTACTCTACAAATTAACAATGAACAAAGAATGATGTTTGTTTTAGTAGGATCACGTGTCATATTTTACTATACACAACGTGTAGGTTATTTTCGACTTATTTCAAATGGCTATTGACAATAAAAACTATTATTTTGTATTTACAAGAAGTTTTAAGAATTAGAAGCCACTGAAACAAAAAAAAAATTACGTTATCCTTAGCGAAATATACAATGTAAGTGGATTTGTTGTTCGGTAACATTATTTTACCATTATGACAAACAACAAGAAAATAGTTTTGGGGGGCATTTCTAACTGATACGGGTAATTTATTACCCGTATTTGCGTCTCATTTTATCTACTTTTCATCCTTTTTATTAGACTTTTTAGTACTATCTTAGGACTTTAATATTAGTTTTAGTATCTATCTTTTATTTATATTAGTTACAAAAATAATGAATTATAAGCTAACAAAGTGATATAATCCAATGCCATTAATCATATTTTGTTATCTATGTTTAGGATGAAGAAAAGATGATGATGGACAAGAGATGGACTTGCATGGTGAAGGAAACCAAATTAAAAATGGTTGAAGAAATAAGTTTTTTTGGTTATATTTGTAAATCTTTTGTAGTCCATACTCTTTTATTTTTGGCCCATGAGAGTATTTTATCTTTGTTGGTAAATATAGTGTGGATGGATTCGGCCCATGAAGAGGCTTGAGCCCACTTTTTGTTTTTGGCTTATTCATTAAGCCAAAGCTTATTCCAACCACTATATATAGGATGATGGAGTAGTGATGAAAGGGAGTCTCTCATATATCAACTTCCTTGGCATTTTCCTCTCTTTTGTCTGATGTATGTAGCATGTAATATCCTTTGGGTATGTAGCATGTAATATCCATTGGGTAAAAATGCTCCAAAAATCCATCATCTTCTTTAGCATAGATTAGCAAGCAAGCAAGATAATATCAAGTAGAAAATCATCATCAAGTTGTAGTTTTCCATCATCTAGCTTCATCTTGAGTGCAAGGCATGTATTAAGTATGTTACATATGCTTAGTATTTTCCTTATAATTCAAGTGGGTTAAGTGATTAAGTAATAAATGAAGCATTTCATGTTTTGACAAGTTTCATCATCTTCTCCATCCCATAGTTACCTCAAGAACTTCATGATCTTCAAGTCTTTACGTTAGTTAAATTTTATTTATAGCAATTTTAATTTTCTTGAACATCAAGATTATTCAACGTGTTCTTGTCCACTAGGATGTCTCAAGATTACTAATGGTAAACTTGTCCTAAACATTCCTTCAAGAGCATAACTGATAAACTTGTCCATGTTCACTTTTTCAAAATTGTTGGAAACAAACTTGTCCTAGAATTCTTATTCAAAGGTACCAATGGTAACCTTGTCCTAGTTTTCTTACTCAAAGTTTGATAATCACAAACTTGTCCCACTTTTACTTTTCTGCACTTTAACGCTTTCTTTAATTGTTTTTATAATAATAGTTTGTTGCTTCGTTTACCTTTAATTTAGTTAATTATTGTCATTCTTATTAATTGTCAAAAGTACGCTATAAAAACCCATTTTTAATGGAAAGCTAATACCCTTAAGTTTGGGGTGTAAGTCCCTAAATTGAGATTTAACGTTAGTAATAAAATAAAGAGGTGTATCAAATTTGTAATAATAGTTGACAAACTTGTCATAATTGGATCTTTAATATTTCGTGGTAATGCCCCTAAAGTTAATTGACAACTAACTATCGGTATTTAAACGTCTTAACCTCAATGAGGTTATAAAAAGTATTAAATTTCTAAGACAACAATTATTATTATAAAATATCTTTTTATGGAATTATTAACTAGTCTCAATTTATCCTTACACCCTAGGCTTGTTTTTTATAATTGTATTTTCTCAGCGTTACCAACCAACCAATTTTAGTTAATCAACAAAAAATCCTCTTGTTTTCGTCCTCTAAAATCATTCTTCTTAAAAGTCGCGTTTTTCATCCTTACAAGCTTTAACACCATCTATGTGGGAACGATAAATCCGGTACTTTGTACCATTACTACTTGTTTTTATACGACGGTATTCCAAGGTGTATACTTGCGCCGAGGTATATTTTTGTGTGATAAAAAAGGGATAGCAATATCTTGCAACACTAACCTTTCTCGCCCAGGGCACCAAATATGTTTGGACCGGCCCTGCACACAGGTACAGCTTGTTATGGAATAAGGAAGGGATAAACCTATCCTAAACAATCTTATAACTTAAAAGAACAACACAAAGAGCACTTGCAAGGAAATGAAAAACAATAAGTTTTCTTCACACACATGAGAGTAGGAGAGTAAAAGGGGATAGCCAATTGCTTAAATAATACACTTTTTCATATCTTAAGATCATTAATCACAACTAGATCCATTGCTTACAAATTTATTCTCGGAATTAAGATGATTTACCAAGTCTATGGTTCATAACTAACCATTATTTCTAAACCCAGTACGATCGACTTAACATATTTGCCGTACTTAGTTGCCACCCAAAATGACAATGCTACAAACATCAATTCTTTCAACGGTTATTCCATGAGAACTCATTTACTACCCCATCGATCATCACAACAAGACGACTTAAGCATACACACCTAACTGTAAATTCATATTAACATTGGCCAAGTGAAAATACAAATTTACTTCACATGTGGATCCTTGTTACCATCATCATGATTCTTGTTTCTAGTGTATCTATTGACCGCAAAACATCATATATTAAAGTGTCTAATCGTAAAATCTCACATTCGATCACTTACAAATACACTAATTTGAATCTAGGCATCCAAGATCAGTACATAAATCTCTCAAACCTATGCTCTGACACCAACTTGTAACACCCTGAAATCTGGAAAGAACAACTAATTTAAAATTTTCACCAATACAAAAAATAAAGAGTAAATCATTTTCCTATAAATCAAAACTTGAATTGCCTTGAATAAACATTCTAAATAAGGTCTGACAAGAGATAGACCAGGCAAAGACATAAGTACGATCATCGCTATCTCCAAATGCGGAAAACGTCACCAAAAGACTAGTTCCTTATCTTGTCACTCCCTAGCACTCAAGTCAATACGTGTCGCTAGTACCAACCCCATCGAGAACCTGATGCACATGCCGACAAAGGAAAAAGGTTAAGCTTAACGCCTAGTGAGCTCAATAGTTTATAACATAAGTATAAATGGTAGAAATCAGAAGACTACTTAATTAAGAAATAATTTCTCAAATGAAATGATTTCATTTTAAAAGCAACATCTTTCCCCAAATCACCATTTCTGTGATAAAAGCTTTTAACCGAATACCATTAGTAATGAAAGCTTTTTAGGAATGCACTGTCAAGTGTATTTTGGAGGTTACTAGCTATAGATACTTTACTTTTGAGAATATTAGCAACAACCAAATGTAATCTATGTTTCAAATTAATATCGATTATTAGGTTGTTGTTTAGTCTCCATTTATTGATGTAAACTCTTTATCTATTTCCCATTTAGTTGGGTGATCCTTATTGTAACAACTCATCCCACATTGGTAGAAAAGGAGATTTAGAAGCTCCTTATAATCCTCAGTAAGTGAAATTTCTGAAATAACTTCATGGTTTTAAGTTGGATTTGAAGTTATTGGGCCAGTCCATTGCTTTGGACTTTGGGGTGTTACACTTATGCTATTAAGCTTCTTTTCGTAGATCGTTTCAGTTTAAATTGTCTCCTATTTTTAGGGTGTTACATTCACACTTAATGTAGATGGTCATGATATCATTGAATGTCGCTTTAGATCACGAATAGACCATCTTTATCTTTAACTACTTCTTCGACATTGCCGAAGTTTTCTTTGATGTGAGCTTGTCTTAAAGTTACTTAAGTTCTAACCTGTTACATTACATGTTGAGCGATCACTAAATAGACCCAGATACAATCTGATCGCTGAAACTGAAACTTTAACACAGAATTAAGTATTTCACTAAGTAAAAGGATAATCATCAAATTACTGAGAGAGTTCAGATCAACAGACTTGAAAGTTTGTTTCACATACGTTTGTTTCATAATGTGAAAGTTTCACATGTATTTGTTTTACCATATGGATATTCATTTCAGATGTGAAAGTGAACCAACATTTTTTTTCCACATGTAATATTTTTCTTCATAAAAATACAAACATATGTGAAATAATATCTTAAATCGTAATTTTTTTTCATGAAAAAAGATCGTGATTTTTTTTCTTCTTTCTATTGATTTGCACAAGTTTGTAACTTTTAACTGGTTTGTAAGATAAGAAGCCTTGTTGGTGGAAATATAAGATGACAGACGTAGAATATCATTACATGAGTTAAGCATCGTGGTCGTGGATGCTTCGTTCTAGTTTAATCAAATATTGTCCTGTCTATATACTGAACGTTTACTGTCAACGAACCGAACAGATCTTAAATAAATGAAATGTTGTAGTGATTATAACCAGTGGTTTGTGGGCCGGTCCAAGCCTGTCAACGTTATGAATACATATTCCGTTTTCTACGGTAATCCATGAAAACAGAGACCATGGTCAAAGCCGAATTGGGGGAGAAAACCTAGGGCTTTTGTTGGGCTTCGATTCGACTCTCTTATCAATTTTGGAGTATCTACCAAGCCACATCTCTCTCTCTACAATCTCTCTGCTCTTACTCGTAACCCACTCTCTCCCTCCTTTCATCTATTTCTTTAATCCATCCATTTCTACATTCATCAACTCAGCTTTGGATCTCAGGGTTATCTGTTTCAGCCGCTGATTCCACAACTTCCACAGGTCTTTGATCACTGTGAATGCTAACTGATTTCCTTTTCCTTTTTGTTTTCTGTAACTTTTTTTTTTCAGTTTTATTGATGTTAAATCTCACACTGTTGGTACCAGAATTTTTTCATATCATCGGGAGACGTAATGTGAAGAAGAATAAGGGGATGAAAATGACATGTTTTAGTGATTACTTCGATTCTAGTTCCTTTTGATCTTAGTTTCATGATAAATTTAGGGGTCTTATCGGGGTGTTCGTAAACTGTACTAGGTGTGGTGGATTTGGATTAAAGGGTTTCGTAGTTCACGTGATCTCTGTATCTTAATTTACCTGTTGGAATCTCAAAATTGACTTCAAGCAGTCGGTTTGATCTTGATTCCGAGTATGCAGTTGTTTTATCATACATTCTATTTCTCATTTGCGATTTTCTTTTGAGTCCGTTTCGATGATAGTGAGAATTTGTGTGCATGAGAGACTACAAAATGGAGATCGGAGAACAGATATAGAATAAGCAAAAGAAATTGGCTTTTATGTTCCTTTAGTTTCTTTGAACCATAAAAAGTTTAGCTGATGGCAGTTAATTTTCTTGTTGGTCATTTTCTTTTACAGGATTGTTGCCGTATTATATATAGCATGGATTGGTGGTGATCGTCTCATGGTTCTCTATCATAGAGTTCTTTCCATAGCCTTTATATATGTACTTTTTTTCTTTTTCTTTTTGACCTCCCATATGTAATAGGAAATAGTTTGACGATGAGAGATACTTTCTTGTATGATGAACAATGTAATATCTCTATATGTTATAATATCTGGTTCAAAGTCATATGCTGTAGTTCTTGCTTATATAAATCAATCTTGTTCTTTCAATTAATACATGTCATTGCATCAATAAGTGAGCGGTCTATCTTTGATTTAATGGAGTCGTATACATTTGTATCGTTTTCTTTCAGGATACATGACCTCTTCTTATCATATATTTTGTAGACCTAAATTGGATAATTGCTGGTTCTTGACACCTGAAATCCGAACTTCAATTCTAATCAAGAATGGAGAGCTTAGCGCAACTAGAAGCTTTGTGCGAGAGACTCTACAATTCACAAGACTCGGTTGAACGTGCTCATGCTGAGAACACTCTAAAATGCTTTTCTGCAAATACTGATTACATTTCACAGTGTCAGTACATATTGGACAATGCTTCAACTCCTTATGCATTGATGCTGGCTAGTTCGAGTCTGCTGAAGCAAGTGACTGAGCATACACTATCCTTGCAGCTCCGTCTTGATATACGTAATTCTTCTACTAACTTTATTTTCATAAGTTGTTACATTTGTTTTGTAGTTATTAGATCAACATATACTTTCCACCTTTTAATAACTGGTTAATGATGATCTCTTACTTTATGTTTTTTTTCTAACCGTGCGCTTCACCAATCAAGGTGGGTGCCTTTTTACATGTTCAAAATTTTTAAAATTTTATGGTGCTGTCTGATTGCCGTCTTTCGCCTATTACTACCTTAATTTCTTTTTGTGAGGTTGTTACTTGACAAAAGAGCTTCTTTCTTTCCTAACACGCCATGAATTTATGCCTGTGGAAATCTGATGAAGGAAACTACATTTTTACCTATTTGGCGAAAAGGGGACATGAACTGCAGCCATATGTGATCGGATCTTTAATCCAGCTCCTCTGTCGGGTGACCAAATTCGGTTGGTTTGACGATGATAGGTTCAGAGATGCAGTCAAAGACTCCACAGATTTTTTGATCCAGGTACTATTGTATGTGCCTGCCAATCCATAATGTCTATCCCCCCATGTTCTTCAGAGTCCCTTGGGCACAAAGCCACAAACCTTTATTTTTCGCTTTTTATGGCAAGTTTAATCTTTTGTTGATGCATACGAATTCCATGATTGCAGACTTTACTTACATGGTTTCTGTTGTTATCAGGCATCTCCCAATCATTGCTCTATTGGTTTGAAGATACTAAATCAGCTTGTTAGTGAAATGAATCAGGTTGGTTAATATATTCCTTTCCTTCAATAACTTTGTGGCATACCTGCATAATTAGGTAATAAGATATGTATGTTCATTAATACATGCCTTTTTTTCATGATCCTCCGTGTTTAGGATCTAAAATACCACTGCATTGATTCAGCGTATGGCCACCTCTATATTTTTCATTAAATGAGATATTTGTATTAGACGAGTATTTGTCCTTGTAAGCTGATCCTCACACTCAGATTGGTTATGTCTTGATACACACAGGTGGCTCATGATTCTAAACATGCAAATTCTTTTTTTTCTTTCTGTGCATCATGTGAGAATGTGCATGCACTTACGCATGTTTGGTTTGTAAATTATGTCCGAGGACTCTTTTCATGTTTAAAGTAATTCCTATTATCAAAATATCATCATGTCTGGTTATATTGTAACATATTTTGCAAAGATAACAATTGTATTCCTTAGCTGCTATGGATAATTTGTGTTCATTTGCCACTATGTTTCTAATCCCATCATCATGGCTCCCACTTTGGTGGACGCAAGCATGTTGGAATTTTTGGTGATCCCTCGTTATCTGTCTTCATACTCTTTTCATTTCTACTTGTTCTCCCCTAATTTACAGCCAAATCCGGGATTGCCTTCTACACATCATCGAAGAGTTGCCTGCTCCTTTAGGGATCAATGTCTTTTTCAAATTTTCCAAATATCTCTTACCTCCCTGCAACAGCTGAAAAGTGAAGGTAATGTGATTCTGGTTTCTCACTTCAGTTCTGTTAGAAAATTTGACCATTGTATTCAATTATCATTCTGAAAAAAAAGAACGATTATCTGCATGCAGTTGGGAGCCGCTTGCCAGAGTTGGCACTTTCTCTGGCATTGAAATGTCTGTCGTTTGATTTTGTTGGAACATCAATTGATGAAAGCTCAGATGAGTTTGGTACTGTTCAGGTATTAATTTTACACTTGATTCACATCTGAAGCAAAACAGTTCAACGCACAAGGCGAATGTATTAAAATAACCCGGAAGGTCCTTTAATTTGTTGCTTTCCTCGTAATATTTTGAACAAACAGAACTTTCTGGTGAATTTGCAGATTCCATCTTCATGGAAGTCGGTTTTAGAAGATCCTTCGACACTACAGATATTTTTTGATTACTATGCAATCACAAAGCCCCCTTTGTCAAAAGAGGTAAATATTCTCTCTCTCTCTCTCTTATTGAATATATTCACCACTCTTTAGTGCGGTTTGTCTCTTATTGAATATATTCACCACTGTTTATTCAAATTTGCTTATAGGTGTTATTTCTGATTTAGATCATGTTTCTTAATCTAAGAAGTAACAAAAAAGAACTTATTTTGGCCTTGGTAATTGAGACAGAATTGAACTTATTTTCATTTAGCAATAAATTTAATAATGGGAAATGGAATGTAGCAAATTTTGAATTTGTTACAAAAATGTCAAAATGGAGAAGTGAAACGATAAATTCTGCAACTAGGATGGGGTAAAGCCAATGGTATGAAGGGAGTTTCTGCGTGCTTGCTTATTAATCCTTTTTCACCTCCATTAGCTATTCGATCGCCTGAATCATGCACACATTCTTACTGCAATTCCTAAACATTGTAAGAACTAAATCCAAAGTGAGCCAGAACTTTTGTTAGGAACACAGGGTAACATACACATAATAGGTATTTCCTTAGGAACTTTTTAACACTTGATATTTCTGTTGATCTGGGGAACCTGAAGGCCGATGTTGATGTAAGCCGGCGCTGTTAACTTCTGTTCTTCTGTTTAGCGATTGTTGAGTTTATACATACACATCTGGATGATAAGGATCCTGCTTCTAATGATATGATTCTAGGGGCATTTTCTTCAAAAGAATCATTCTTGAGTTGCGATCACTATATCTACAATGGGAAATGAGAATCTGAAAGTCTCAGAAACCTACACACTAGTCCATTCTAACTAATATGATATGTTGATTCATTAAGCATGTGTAAGAGTGAGGGGCCACTGAGTTTATAAAATCCAGATACAACTATCAAGATATAAATGAACTACAAATATAAATGATCCCGTGCACAACCTATGAGTCTGTTGTTCAATGGCTGCATATGCCGTGATGCTTTCCTTGGTAATCATTCTAGTCCGTAATAAGTTCTGCCTTGAGAAAAGGCACATTGATCAATACTTGCTCCAACCTTATTAAAAATACTACATGTTTTTTTTGGTAGTGATGGACCTCTGTTAGTAGATTTTTGCAGTATTATAGCAGTGTAGGATTATCTTTATTTTGCATGATTTCTTCCCAATTGGAGCAAATGGACATACATGGTGCACAGAGCTAATAACTTAATCCTTTTCAACAAGAAGCTAACGAACTATTTATCCCATATTAATTTGGGACTTGGGGTAAAAGCTCAAAATGAAACCTGTTAGGGATTATAAAGTGATGAACCGTTTCTTTGTTCAACAACTTTTTTATGCTATTCTTATTCAAATTCATCTTTCTTACTTCCCATCTTGGCCTATCCTCACTTTCTGATGTCGACATTTTGGTGCTAGCGTTTTATTTCAACCAATGTATCCTAAGGTGTATGTTGCAGACAAGTAAGCCAAGTTGTGTCAATCAGTTCCACTAAACTTTCTCCAGAATATCTAGTCAAATCCTTTCCATCCTTGTGTGGCAACACTCCACCACATTATATACATATATTCTGCGCTTTCCTTTTATGCATATTGTCTTTTGTCCCATTAATCATAGAAGTACCCCCACCTTTTATGAAAGTTGCCCTGCAGTTTCTATGGAACCCTCCACTCATACATGACTTCTGTAGTTTCATATCATATAGAGCTATGCACCTGCTAGCTTTTACTTCATAAATTTTAACCAAATTGTTGGGATGACTTTAGTTGTACAACCAAATTAAAACATAATGAGAATAAATGTTTAATTATGCATCACAAATTCCATATTTCACAACATAGTTTGCTGGAAAACTAGTCTAAAGTTCCAGAACTTATATTGGTAGTTCTAGTACTTTGAGAAAAGAAAACACAGTTAACCCATCCAAGTTCCACCGTATTCCTGTTTTGTACTTTGGGTCTTTATTTTGTGTTTTTTTTTTCCTTTTGTTGTACTTACTTCTCCCAGTTTTGGTTCCATCTATTTGCCAATGTGGCACCTAAGAGATTCATTTTTTAAATTTTTTATTACCAATACACGGTGTTGCATTTTGAACAGGAAAATATCTAATCATTTTGTCCACCTAATAGTTTCCTGATATACATGTTAAATAGTAACTTGTGTGCAGTGAGCACTGAAGGTAGTCCACCTGGATATGCCTTTTGATGGTTCTAGCCTAGTTGCATTTGATTGTTAATTGTCTGTCATATATATCTTTGTTATGGGTTTTGAAGGGACTTCTTTTCTTGGACTGGCTACACCCATGACTCATCGGCTCTATGTTGAAGTTGTTTTTACACATATCTTGTATTGTAGGCTCTGGAATGCTTAGTGCGACTGGCTTCAGTAAGGCGCTCTTTGTTCTCAAATGATGCCGCACGTTCAAAGTTCTTGGCTCATTTAATGACAGGATCCAAAGAGATCTTACAAGCAGGGCAAGGTACATGGTGTCCGTGTAGTATTAAGCTCTTGAAGTTCACTGATTTCACTTATTAGACAACAAAACTGCTTGTTTTTAATTATCCGTAGTGAGATAATCCTTGTATTCATCACGTACCTATTGCTATTATTAGGTTTAGATGTAATTTAGGAGCAATCATATTTGGTGTTTTATCACACTGCTTTTGTTTGGGCGGTTATTGCATTAAGTCTAAAGGGATTTAGGAGTTAATAATTCTTTGAATTTTTTATGAATTCTCAAAATTCCTGGTGCAGTTGGGATATCCTTGAACTTATGCTGCATGAACGAGCATACTTTGGAGTTAGAAGAAGAATGCAGTCATGTGTTTCTAGTACTATACCATTTGAAAACTTAATAAAAGTTTAAGGACATGCCCGGTCAACTTGGTTTCTTAGCAGTTTGAAAGGCCATATGTTGGCTTAATTGATTGTAGTGCTAAGTGCAGGTGAGTTGGCTTTGACTAGGAAAGCCTTTGGGTTGATAAGTATATTTCTCTTAGAGATTATTTGGATAGGCGACTTTACAATACCTGTAATTGGAAACCGTAATGCTTTTATGAATGAAGTGAAGATTGTGGGTAAATGTAACATAAGCTACACAATACTTTGGGGCACTAGATAATAAATGTAAACTTTTTTTGGAAGGGTAGCCTGGACTAATCATGTCTAGCCACATAATCATGCAATCTGATCCTGTCCTGTTGGACCATCATTTGATGTATGTGCTGAACTAGTCACATGCACATTGGCAAGCCTTTATATGGCCATGAGTACCGCATGTGACAAATCAGCAACCCAAATATGACAATGTTTTTGGGTTTGGGGATGGATTTATTGAACTAGATCCAATGAACTTGTTAAGTTATTATTTTGGCAGTTGGGACAAAACATTGACACACTTGCCTGCCAAAAATCTACTTGGTAATCTGACTTAAAAGTTCTGAGGTTTATTTGGTTCTCACAGGATTTTTGCCTAGTGGGGTCACCTTTAAGGTAGATTAAAGGCCCGTAAAGTCGCTCGATATGTTTTTAGCCTAATTCCCCCGAAGGATTTTTAAAGTTCAAGGTTGATTTAGAGAGATTTCTATTTTTTTTGTCAATTTTGAGGGACTTTTTGCTTTTTTGGTTGATTTCGAGATTTTTTTTTGTTTTTTGATTATTTTGAGGTACTTTTTTTGGTTGATGGGGTCCCAAACGAGAAATTACTGGGGGGAACACATGGTAGAAAATTCATCTTTTTAATGCCCCCCCCCCCCAATTGTATGGTAGATCCGCCAATGGCTCACATGCTTAGTTGCTGCTTTTTAAGGGTTTAGACGCTGTAGTGTAGAATATTTTTGGGAGCACAGTCTTGGTCTTTTTACTTCCTTGTCTAGGTATATGTGTCTTTCTATAGACAATTCTTTATTGCTACATTTCAATGTGGGCTACTATGATTTTAGCTTTGTGGGGATTTTCCTTTTTTGTGCGGATATTTGGGCAAGTTGAACATCTTTAAGTAGACGTTTATTTCTTGGACTCCTGGGACTTCATGTACATAACTTTAGGGTTATATTTTGAAGTTGCTCTTGTGAACCTGTCTTTTATCAGTTTAGATTAAACCAACTCCCTCATCCCATACTTTATACTGTGTATATACTTGTTTGTTTTCTTTATAGTTCTAGTAATGGTTAAATCTGACTTTACCCGTTGTCCTATATTCTTTGTTTTCTTCATAGATTTTATCGACTAACATAATCTAAAATATTGTTTGTGAATCCTGAATCAGGTCTTGCTGATCATGATAATTACCATGAGTATTGTCGTCTTCTTGGACGGTTTAGAGTAAACTATCAGGTATTTTGTGTAACTGTTTTCCATTTTAATATGTTAGTTATTTTGTGAAGTCGTTACATATGTATGACGTATTGGTTCTACAAGGCAAACATGTATGCCTTGTGCTTCAAATACAAAATGATTATTTATTTGCTTAATAGCTTTACATTTATTCTTTTAAAGTATTTGAAACAACAATGTTGCTCTAGAAGAGAAGAGATGCAATAAATGTTCTTGTTGCAAATCATTATTGACCGAGTGTGTGATCTTAGCATACATCAAACCATTGATTCAAATTGTTACTATATAAGTAGGCTGAACCTGAGTATATATTTTATATTATAATACTTTCTTGCTTAATCTTTATTGTTATTCATGGTTCTCATTCCACCGTGTCTACTTTATACAATTCATCAATTATGCACCACCGTGTCAATTGATCTATCATCATTCTTGTATTCTTTATTTTGATTTTGAGTAACAAGCATAACTCATTTTCTTGATCTTGGAGTACGCGAATGTGGCAGCCCAAGCGAGAACCATGCTTTGATTTATTATATCAAAGCTTGAGTAAACCTAGATTGAATTTTTAACTGTACCAGCTGCGCCTTGATCGCATAACTTGAATTCGTAAACTGTTTAAATCCTTTTGAGATAAAATTAGCGCCTACCATTACTTTATCACTTCGGAAAGAAGATATGCAATTCAGGGAATAGAATACTGATTTGAAACTTGCTCAACTATATATGTACTTAATTCGACATGTTAGTTGCTCATTAAAATTTATGAATTAGAATATCGTACACAATTGCATATTAATTTATTTGAATTTTTTGTACACCTAAGTTTGTAAAAATCATCTTTAACGAAGTCTGTGATAATATACTTAATTGAAAGATTTGAATGCACCTTTTTAATTGCATGTTAAATGCTCGCTCTTAGAGTAGAATGGAAAATTAATCTTTTATTGCTCGTTAGTAACAGTCGACATGATTTCTATTATTTCCATAGTAGTGTTTTATGAAACCTCACCAAAATTAGCTATCCATAACTTTAAGTAGCAGCAGACCAGTTACTTCTGTGAACCCTGTGGCAACATGTTTTTTGAAATGTATGTTTATTTTCTTCATAGTAATATAATCTTATGTAATGATGCTATTCTTACTATTATCTTTTCCTAGCAAAAACGATTTTGCACTTGAAAACTCACATCTGCATTTGGCTATACCATACATGGTTACATACTAGATACTTGGGTAGTTTTTGGGATAAACTATATTTTCTATTGTAGTTGTCGATATCCTTCATTACCTGAACTTAGTTCTCTTGATAATTTGATATGTGGTGATGGTTGCAGCTATCGGAACTTGTGAACGTGGAAGGATACAGTGATTGGATACGTTTGGTGGCAGAGTTCACTTTAAAATCGTTGCAGTCATGGCAGGTTCGCTGGTATTTACAGCTTCAGACAATATGATATAACAAATTTCTTTGAACTATTTCCCAACAAACAAATATGACTCTTTTTCACTAAATGCAACAATATACTCCTACATGCATCTTGGTATTAAATTGTAGTCAAAGGTCTTCCCATACTAAAATACAATTGAAAGAAGAGATCACAATGAATAGCGAACCACACATACATCACACTTATAGTGACTAAATTGGATTAAAGTTAGCATGAGGGCAACGTGCTATATGTGTTTGGAAAGACGTACATGTATAAAAGCAGCGTGTCATAACTATTTCATGACATTCTTAATTGATAATTGTTTTGTTTATTTCTGGAACCGAAGGTGTATTTGTTTTTGGATCTAGTACAACCCACATTTATTTCATCTAACTCTTTCTCCCCTATGAACTGTTATTTACTTCATGCCTCTTGCAGTGGGCTAGTAGCAGTGTATACTATCTTTTGGGGCTGTGGTCAAGGTTGGTAACGTCTGTGCCCTACTTGAAAGCTGATGCACCTAGCTTGCTTGACGAGTTTGTGCCCAAGATTAGTGAAGGTTTTATTACTTCAAGATTCGATTCTGTGCAGGCATGTGGCCCATAATTCACAGAGTTTATATTCTAATATTATGTGAAGTGAACTCTTATATTTCCGTTGATTTGTGTAAGTTCCAATGGTTTTGGTTTGAAATGTAGGCCGCTCCCCAAGATGACTTATCTGAGAATCTTCTTGACAATGTAGAGCTTCTTCAAGATCAGCTTGATTGTTTCCCTTATCTTTGCAGATTTCAGGTATTAATCTAATTTATAACAATAGTTATTTAAAATGATATAGCAAGTGAAATGCTGACTGATTAATCAATCTCTTTTGTAAATTTCAGTATGAAAGAAGTAGTTTATTTATTATAAACATTGTGGAGCCTGTCCTACAACTGTATACGGTATGCTGTAGTTCAAATGGCATTTTTTTTCAAATACGTGGCAGCTTGTTGATATGATTTTTATTGGTATTTTTGATATGACATTTAATTTTTGTTTTCTGTATGTATATTTAATAGGAAAGAGCACAACATCAGATTAGTGATAAAAGTGAATTATCCGTCATTGAAGCCAAGTTAGCTTGGATAGTTCATATAGTTGCTGCTATATTAAAGATTAAACAGTGTAGTGGTTGCAGGTATCCAAATTAAGTTCTGAATTAAATGTTCTATTTACATGGTTGGAAAACTTTCTTGTCCTTCTGACCATGTGTAATTTATTTATATATTTTCTCAAATGCAGCACGGATTCCCAAGAGGCTATTGATGCAGAACTATCAGCTCGTGTTTTGCGAATCATAAATGCCACTGATAGTGGATTACATAGTCAGGTAAGGCAACTGAGAGCATACTGTGATAGATTATGGACCTTTTTACACTCTATTTGTCCACTAATTTTGTAATTCTACACAGCCAATCAGATTTTTATTTTTTCTAAATGTGATTGGCCTACTTATTAGAAAAAACTTGTAGGAACTAATGTTTTAAAGAATTTCCTAATTACAAGATGATGGATTAATCTATATCTCGTGGCAGAGGTACGGTGAACTAAGCAAACAGAGACTTGACCAAGCAATATTGACGTTTTTTCAACACTTCAGAAAATCTTATGTAGGCGACCAAGCCATGCATTCTTCCAAGGTAATGAAACCGTCCTTTCTGATGTGGGAAGATAATTATTTTGGTTTTTTCAATCCACTGAAAACATTCTATTTCTTTTGCAGCAGCTTTATGCCCGACTATCTGAGCTGCTTGGACTTAATAATCATCTTCAGGCATTGAATGTGATTGTCGGAAAAATTGCAACGAACCTGAAGTGTTACACGGAGGTACTTAATTAATCAGCCTTGTTGGTTGCGCTCTGGGAAAATTTCATACTGTTTCTCATTTATCCTTTGCTTACAGAGTGAGGAAGTTATTGGTCACACCTTAAGCCTTTTTTTGGAACTTGCATCTGGGTTAGTTCGATTTTATCCATTCTTGTATGATTATCTTTATGGAGTGCGGGCGTGTGTGTGTGTTTTGTGTACGAAATGGTCTTACTTGTGAGATATGTTTTCTTGCAGATATATGACAGGAAAGCTACTTATGAAGTTGGACACTGTCAAGTTCATTGTTGCTAATCATACAGTAATTCTCTATCTTTTTCTTCTGTGTTCTAAGTTCTTACCTTTTTTTTCTTAGGCAAGAATCTTCCCACATCTTCAATTAGTTAGGGAGGACCCATAATATGCTTCCTTGCTGTTAAGCTTCTCCCAACTCTTCAATTAGTTAACTAATTCTTGAATTAAGTGTTGGCAGTTGTTCTTAACTTGTGCTCATCAGTCAAATATTTTTTAAACATTGAAATCACCTTTCGGAGCATTTCACAGTAATTTATCAATGGAGTAATTACATTAGCCACTTAGAAAAGTAATTGTATCAAATGACATATGATAAGAATAAAATTTAGATTCTCGTAGCTGTTGTTTAAGCACATTTGTTTTTTATGTATATTGAAAAGGAGTGCTTACCAGTCTGTTTATGCATTTGCTAAATTGATTCTTAGGTGTTTAAGCATTAGAAGATCACCTGACGGCCTAGTTCCTATCAATGCTTTTGGAACACTAGATTTCATATCCATAAATTCAGAGTGCTATTTCTATCAAGCCTAATATTTATAATTATCCATCTTTATTTGTAGAGGGAACACTTCCCTTTCCTGCACGAGTATAGCTGCTCTCGTAGTAGAACGACATTTTATTACACTATTGGCTGGTTAATTTTCATGGAGGACAGCCCTGTTAAATTCAAATCTTCTATGGATCCACTATTACAGGTATGCATCTATTGTCAACTTTTCTGTAGGTGGATTTCACCTCTTTCCTAACAATCTTCATTTTTTAAAGTATTGTACTAGTTTGGATGAAAGGTCTGCTATTACTGTTGGATTTGTCTCTATATGTTTACTAGTCGCTGTGAGTTGATTTCCAAATAAAAAATATTGGAATGTCAATTTTATAAGCACAGCTATTACGATATTGTGAAAATTTTCAACAAGTGGTCGTGAAATCAGGGAACAATATTCTGGCACTTAGCTTGGATTTCAGGTCTGTCGTTACTGATGGATCTGTCTCTATATGTTTTCTAGTCACTGTGAGTTGATGTATTGTGTTTGTCTAATGAGTACAAAATTCAAACACTTTATGTTTGTATGAATATTGGATAAGTCAAATTTATAAGCAGTTGAGCATATATATTACCAACTTACAATACTGTGTAAATTTTCAACGAGTGGTGGTGAAATCAGGGAACAACATTCTAGCACTTTCGTATAAAGATTTAAAATGAAAATGTATCTAATATTAGGATTTAGGTTTCCTATAGTTATTGTATGCGACCTTTCTTCATGTTCCATTTCTTGACTCACAAGAATACTGTCTGTACATTATGTATACAGGATTCCCCCTTAATAGTATTTGTCACTTCAAAATCTGAACCTTTATATACAGTCAAGTAGTCAACTCTAGGTTTTGATGATCAATCCCTGGTCCCCTCTTAGGGTATTTGCTGATCATAGTTGACTGACCTGTTCTTTTGCTTGGGGCCTCACCACTCCATGACCGTCTCATTGACATGGTAACAATGGAACTCACCCTCTCTATTGTGTGAGACTCCACAAGTCGTTCATTACCCATGCTGAGTCCATATGTCACCATGCAGAACCATAGTCATAGGCTTGCTCTCTAGCCAAGCCTCCTTGGGACCCAGGTGACCCTCATGGCCTCACCAAGCTTCACAACAGCTGGCCTTACCTCGTTTTCGCTCCATTTGTTATCTGATTTCTCAAACCCAACTACCTGAATCTTTTAAAATAGTCGGCATTGATTTTGCAAGATTTTTCGGTTTTACTAAAACTTATGTATATTCAAGTCTTCTGCCACCTAGATCTAGCCGTTATTTTCTCCCTCCACATGTGGTAAGCCTTCAGCCCTTTCTTTTCCATCACTGCCTCTGAATATATCCACCACCACAAACGTAAAGATTCGTCTAGATCGTTCATTGGTCTCAATGGACACTGCCATCAGCTCCCTTCAACCTTTCCGGCAGGCAAGCTGCCATCAGAATCGGTAAAACAAGTACCTGTACAGCAGACCTCGCTATCTCTCAACATCAATCTGCC
Organism: Silybum marianum; assembly: GCA_036898165.1. Taxonomy (NCBI): domain Eukaryota; kingdom Viridiplantae; phylum Streptophyta; class Magnoliopsida; order Asterales; family Asteraceae; genus Silybum; species Silybum marianum. Next base: position 21,414,237 of record CM072538.1, read on the forward strand.
TTGTACATTGGGGGTTTCATTGAATACCTAAGGAAGAACTGTTGCAGTTGTGGCTTTGGTTAAGAGGATTCTCACGACTTCCATGTACGTACCTGCAAGCGACTGTTAATTTTGTGATGCTTTGGCCAAATTCTCAGCGGTCAAGCATTTTTTTGGTGGAGATGAAGATTCCCTGGGGTCCCTTCTTTCAGGATCTTCAATGGCTTATTTCAGGGTCTTCAAGTGTTGGGGCCTTTGTCTCGTTTAGTTGAGCTCCAACAATCCGCTTTAGGATTTCTGTCAATCATCTTCTCTTGTCAAGTTCCTTGTGCAGGTTATGGGATTTTTTTATATCAATGGCAGTTTCTAAGTCAAAAGTTTTTCTGCTCTCCTTCAGTTTCAAGTCAAGATTCCTGTTTGTGGTTGTTGGTCAATTTCAATATGTTCATGGTCTGTGAAGGTTTCATCAAGATGCTTTGGGTTGCAATTTCATCTTACCCAAGAAGGCATCAAATGGGTCTCTTAAGATCCTGTTGAATAAATTTCATATTTTGCCCAAAATAGAACAGTTTTTTAATGCTGAAATTCGTTTGCATTTTTCTTCTCTTTTCAAGTTTGTGTTAATATTTTTTTTGCAATTCCAAAGACCAAGTAAACTTCTTTTTCCTTATTATATAGGAACATTAGGCACACACAGACAGGCTTGAGTTTGACATGAATATTATCTGTATTTGTGCTAAGATACTGTAATGGATGTTTGACTAATTCATCTTGTAAGTTGATGTGATTCTCTATGGAGTGGTGGTTGGACATGAGTCCTTTCTCAACATTTGTTCGTTTAGTCATTCTTTCACACACAAAACAAAAACACAGAAGACAACATGTAAACACTCTTGCAATTTCCTTTTTTTTTCTTTCTAATATTGTAATTATAGCTTTCATCATTATTTTAATTTCGCGCCTTTTTGACAGTATTTTTGGTTGTTCTAGGTTTTTATCAGTTTGGAGTCGATACCCGATTCTATGTTTCGTACTGATACAGTAAAATGTGCATTAATTGGATTGATGAGGGATTTGAGAGGAATTGCGATGGCCACTAATAGGTGGGTTCTTTCACTAGATGGTTGAATTTATATTGCTTTGTTATATTGCAAATGACACTATATCTGATTAATTTCAGCCGAAGAACCTATGGACTTTTGTTTGACTGGCTATATCCTTCTCACATGCCAATCCTATTAAAAGGCATTTCACATTGGGCAGACACACCGGAGGTAAGTTCACAAACATTCTTTCTAAATCGAAGTAATCCATAAATTCTTGGTGTCGTTTTGATGTTGATGCACTTATGCTATCCAACTTAAGCCTTTAGGATAAGTTACATATAGAATATTTATATCATGCACCTATATAAAATGTAAGATATTCGTATCATGCACCTATATATATCTTGCATTGGAAGTCAACCTTTGGACAGCGATTTGATAGTTTTCCAACATGATTCAACTTTCAGATGTTTATTGCTTTATATGTTACAAAAAGTTCATTTGGTCAAAGAGTAAAAATCATGGAAAATCCCCTTCTCGATTAAATGGAGGAAAACTCCCAACAGCTACTGTGCTGGACTGTATTTAAACGTTAAGTTGCGCAAATCTGATTAAAAACATGCAAGTGAATATAGTCAATATTCAACTGGACTTCACTTGGACCCCTCTAAATTTTAGTTTAACTTGTTTGATACAAGTTGTTCACTGCTAAATGGGCCATACCTCATTATTATTTATATCTAGACTCACGGCCTCTTTTAAGTTTAACAACTTTGTCAGCTGGATTCTAGATAGATAATAAGAATTGGCAATGACTAATAATCAGGACTTGATGACACAAATGATGGTTATCTAGGATGCACAATTTGTAAGCATTGTTATACTTTTCTTACAGGATCTGACTGTCTTTGTTTTCGTAAAAAATGGTGCTTATTATTTTCTCCTTGTAGTTGAAATTGATACATAGAAGATATAACCTATAATTCTTTCCAAGAAAGGTCTCAATAGAATGTATAATTTTTCAGGTTACAACCCCATTGCTGAAGTTTATGGCTGAGTTTGTTTTGAACAAGGCTCAACGTCTGACTTTCGATTCCTCTTCTCCTAATGGGATACTTCTTTTCCGGGAAGTTAGCAAGCTTCTTGTTGCATATGGAACAAGGATCTTATCTCTTCCGAATGCTGCTGATATCTATGCCTTCAAATACAAGGGGATATGGATTGCATTGACTGTTCTTTCAAGGGGTAATGAATGACCTACCATATGTTTTATGTTGTTGATAATTCTGTATTTAGTAAAGCTTGTAAGATTGCCTATCTTTTACTTGATTCACGTGCTACATTTCGATTCTTTTGTTATTGCCACTAATTGAAGTTATCTCTTAAAATGGTTTAGTTTCTTGTTAGTTTTTTGTACGATATTTTACTCCTGAGCTTCTAGAACTATTTACAATTTCTCCCCACTTTTAGCCCTTGTAGTAAACCTTTAAACTAACAAATGTTAACTCCCGTCCATTTGGCATTAGCACTTTTGTGGAGACATTTTGCATGATTTTGAAATATCAGAAGTGTTATGCCAATATTCTATATTCAAGCCTTCTTTTCTTAAAGATTTTCTTTTTCATTTGTTTCCATGTTTGTAAGATTTGGAGTCTTGATATTAGGTAATAGTTCTGAAGTAAAGTAAAAGGTTTATTTTCAAATTCATGTGCCGTAAATGTAATGGACTTTGGCCCTGGGTTGGTCACAGTTGATTGTGTTCTATACTAACAGCAATGTATTTATACTAATGACAGCCCTTGCTGGAAATTATGTAAATTTTGGCGTGTTTGAACTGTACGGAGATAGAGCTCTTGCTGATGCACTTGATATTGCTCTAAAAATGACACTATCAGTTCCTTTATCAGATATTTTGGCTTACAGGAAGGTATGTTGATCTTTTTTGTGGCAGTGAAATAGTTGAATTGTTAATGATCTAATACATTGCTAATTTATTTTGTTGAATCAACTTTGGCACTAATATTTGATGGTAGATGGATTCTATCTTTTTTTTTTGGAAAAGCGGATTCTATCTCTTACCACCTCAAACTGACTTTCTTGATCGATTTGTTGGTATCAACTTTTTTGACTTGGTGGATCTTTGTTCATCTTGAAATTTTGAGAACATTAGTTGATAGAGAAACTTCTGGATCTTGTACACGTCAAATTGGAATAGAAATAATAATTTGCTGGTGCATTTGATATGGTCGGATTTATTTCCTCCCTAGAAGTTGTCCTTATTCATTTAATGTTGATAACATGAGCTGATGATGTGTATTTTGCAGCTTACAAAAGCATATTATGCATTTTTGGAGGTTCTATTCAACAGCCATATTGTATATATGTTGAACCTGGATATGAACACTTTCATGCATATAGTTGGCTCACTAGAATCTGGACTAAAAGGCCTTGATACAAGCATCTCAACTCAGGTATTTATTAAGCAAGTTGTATTCCTTAAATTATTTATTTTTCTCTTCTTTTTGAAATGATATTTGGCGCTTGGAAGAACAATTGTGATGTTAAGACTTAAGACTGATGTTTGATCTATCCATGCATAATAATATATTTTGTGCTCTAGTAGTGCCTCCCCTCTTCATCTTTCTCCTGGAAATGTTTTGATTGCACATATCATGCATTTCAATTGTATTTTTTTTGGTATGGTCAAGTAATTATATCTAGTTGTTAACACCCTCAGCACTTGTCTTCTGATTATTTTTAGTCAGGTTTTTGATAAGAAGTGTTTTACTGAACAAAAACATGAATATATAGTAGAATATTGGTTTGTGCCTCTGCGGTTGATTGGTAAAATGAAAGTACAACATGATTTAAAATTAATTGTATCTTGCAAGACTTTTCAAGTTGGTAGTGACAGATATCAAATGTTATGAGCAAAACAGGATAAATCTTCAAATAAGAAAATACAAACAAAACTCAAAATTTGTCGATACTTAAACAGAAAAAGCTTTTTTTCTAACATCAGCAAGTAGTGACAGCAAATCATAGATGCCTCCTATTTGTGTTGTTCCTCCTCCTGATTCTGTTATAAAAGAATTCTCTATATAAGATTCCAAAATATGTCTTATTTTTAGTAATATTAATACTAAAATCTTATTTTTATTCATGATAATTTAAATTTTATATGTCAGGCTGCATCAGCAGTAGATAATTTGGCGGCTTTCTATTTCAACAACATTACCATTGCAGAGGCTCCAACTTCACCTGCTGCACTTAACCTTGCTCGGCATATTGCAGAATGCCCAACATTGTTCCCAGAAGTAAGTTAATTTTTACCAAATGATTTCACATTTAGAAACTAGGTTCCCTTGTTAATATTCATGGTCAAATGACATTCTGAAAATGATATGAAACTTCTAGATGGTACAATATGTTTTCCATTTTCAATTGATGAATTTTTCATCTTTTGATTTTATGGTCAATAGGACCCTTCTATAATGTGGAATGGCATATAACTTGATCCAGGTTGATGTTGTTTCTTCTTCTCAAGGGAAACTCATATCTTCTCAAGGCGTGACCTAAGGCGACATATATACATATATATATGTGTGTGTGTGTGTACACACCCACCCACCCACATTTGTGTCTGTTAGTGTTTCAAATAATACTATAGAACAAATTAAATTCATATAAGTTAGTAAAACTAAAAAAAACAAAGAACCATTCATGCTACATTTTTAGAGCTTATAAAAAATGATATCAAGAGTACAAAATCGGGATTAAATCTCTTGAACATCTACTCACTACTTTCTTCAATTTCCAAAGAATTCGTGTTCGGCCTTTCGTGTAGGGGAATGTAAGTATTTACCTATTTAAGGTTTTAGTTTTTAAGTTTCTTTTTTAATTTAAGTCCTAGGTCTCTACATAATCATCATTTATCCCTCAACTTATATATTGAAGCTGGTGCTATGATAGAGGTTCCCCTAAGAATCAAGATGGGCACCTTATGGGTCAGTCATGTGCTAGGCAAGACCTCTATGTGACTTTCTTATATCGGCACGAATGTGGAAGTAAAAGACCCTATACTCATTTCTCTTTCCCTTTTCTTCACCTCTCCATTTTCTCTTCTTCATCATATGTTTCTTGCTGGATTTCATGTGATATGCTGGTTTCTTCTCCTCTCATGATTCTATATATGTTTGTTGATTCCCATTCTTGCTTTATTTTTCACACTCTTTGTTTGTTTTCACATGCTACCCATCCCATCATGGTATCACATTTTACCAGAAGCATCTGAGATATTGATGTATATGCCTCACTAATAAGATGTAAGAAGAGAACGTGAATAAACATAAGATACAAGAAAACAAACCGTTAAACTGTCTTTTCTGAAGAGAAAGTGAACGGTTGGGTTTAATTTGCAACCTTGATATGGATTTCTCTGTTTCATCTTTAACCTAGATTAGTTCTACAGTAAGTTTTGTGAATCCAAATTTTAGTTTAATTTATTTTTTAATCTCATCAGATACTGAAGACCCTGTTTGAGATTGTTCTGTTTGAGGATTGTGGGAATCAGTGGAGCCTTAGCAGACCAATGTTGAGCTTGATACTAATCAATGAGCAGGTGACATGTTTTCCTATGATTGTTGCTTTGTTCCTTTATTTTTTTATTTTTGAGTAAATATTAGCATTGGTTCTCCTTCTATTACATAATAATCTGTGGTATTTTCTGATTTTTATTTTGCTGATTTTATTCTTGTTAGTCTTAATCTTACCCATGAAGTTTACATTGCGTCTTTTTTTAGTTTTGTTACCTAAGAAGTATGCTAAAGTGTATCTATCCATGAATAAATATATAATACAATCGATAAAAGGGTATATTATTTTTAAAGTTGAACAATATGCTCCCCGTTGTCCAGCAGAAGAACTATGCGATTGTTTTATCATAGTACAAGGATGTGGGTAAAGAGTATATCAACATGTGTAGTTTTTCTAGAGTGCAGTCAGATGTTCGTAGGATGTGGCTTTTTGACCATATTTTTTAATCGGTGTCTGTATTAAAGTCAGTGGGGGCAATGATTGTTTTTCATAAAAAGAAACATATGAAAAATTAAAATTTTTTTTGGGATAGATGGTTAGTGTGTTCCTTATGAAGATGCAAGTAAGAATTACAATCAGAATGTCCACCTTGCAAAACATCTAACAACTTGTATAATTTGAGGTTGATTTTGCAAACTTGTTGGTATCATTTTTTATAAAGTTTTTGATGTAGTTATCGAGATTTTCTTTAGTCCATAAATCTGAAATTGCATAGTAAGTATTTTTTTGGATAGAATGTTTTTTTTCAGGTATCAGGTTGCTAGTCCTCTAACCTCAACATCCCTGTATTTTGTGTCATTTGTTTCAAATACTATATCTGTACTTCTATATGGGTGTGATTTGATCTTTAACCGAAGTTACTACCATTTAATTGCAGATATTTTCGGATCTGAAAGCTCATATTTTAGGCTCACAGGTTTGTGATTTTCTTTTGTGCTTGTGTTTTGATTTATTTTAATTTTTTTTGCATGCTAACATGCTAGTTACAACTTACCAAAAAGACAATTATCACATTATCGCAGTAAAATTTTAAATGCTTATTTACGCAATCATTTTTGTTTAACTTACCAAAAAGACATTTATCATATTACAACTTACCCACCCGTTAGTTTAGAAGTAGTTGCATCTTAAATTTGTGGTCCACCTTATTAAAAAAGTTGATATATTTACTAAACCAGCATCTGGGCTTATTGATTAATCTTTTTGTGTGATATTGCAGCCAACCGATCAGCATCAGCGGCTTTCATTATGTTTTGACAAACTAATGGGCGACGTATCTAGAAGCTTGGATTCAAAGAACCGCGACAAATTCACTCAAAATTTGACAATCTTTAGACACGATTTCCGAGTGAAATAACCAATCAATCTGTGTTCCCTAGTGTCGGTGTGTGTTTTGTATAGAAGATTATCCGTTAGCATTCAAATATGAACATCATTATCGATCCAAAAAAAAAAACCAAAAAAAATGTCGTGGTGGCTGGCTGGCAATTAGAATTACTACCATAAAAATGTGGATATTGATTTTTGATATTTTGGAAGGTGTAGTAGTGTTGTTGGTTTGTGTACAGTCAGCAGTTCTGTTCTGCCTGCTTGCCATTGAAGGGGGGGAAGAAGAATAGTGTTTGAAGGTATTTTGACTATTGTATCATATCTTCTTCATAATGAATAGAGAAATGAATTGCATTTCATTTCCTTTATATTCATTTTGCTACTTTGTTTCTGCTTTCATTTTTCTCATTCCTTTTTAATGCATCAATTAAAAGAAGTTGCAAACACATCATTTTTGGCCTTTGTCAAGTAAAAAAAATATATTTTTTTTTAGTTTTTTGGTACGGTATTAATGCGTATGTATACCCGTTTGTTGTGTATGATGTTTTCTTATTTTCGTGCTTTTATTATTTGTACATACCGTGCAAACCTTATACTATTTATAATAATTGTTTTTCTTTTCTTTTCACTTTTTTTTTTAATTATGAGGGTTGATTAGTCATTTTTATTGTGGAGGGTTAAAATGAAAGGTGGATCTGGGAGTGTTGTTTAACCATCAGACCAACTATGTTGTAAGGTTTGGAGTATTAGGGGTTGTTTACCAACTTTAACTGGGTAAGTTCTGTCCAGGGTAAGTTCTGTCTAGGGTAAGTTCTATCCCGGATAAATGTTGTCCGGGTAAGAATGTTTACCAAATGTTTTTGGTAAGTACTTACCAACAACAAAATGACCATTATAACCCTATTTATAATTATATGTAAAATATAATATAATTGATTTATTTTCTCAAAAAAAAATTGTAATTGTTTTCTTTTAATAGCCTCGATCTCCTCAAAAGTATTGGAATGTGTTTTTTTTTCTCCTTCCTGGGCACCAAAAACCCTTGAAGGGTTTAAGATCAAGTTTTCCTATTAGCAAAAATGGGTGGGCAAGTATGGAAGGAAAGGATCTGACCCGGGTAAGCATGATTTTGACACTTGTTGGGTCAGATTTCGGTCAGCATCTCGGTCAGATTTGTGGTTTGGTAAACGCTTTGACTGCTGACCGGGTCAGATTTGCTGACCGAGTCAGACCGGTCAGCATCTCGGTCAGATTTGTGGTTTGGTAAACGCTTTGACTGCTGACCGGGTCAGATTTGCTGACCGGGTCAGATTTGCTGACCGAGTCAGACCGGTCAGCAGCTAGTAAACAACCCCTTAGTCCATAAAGGAGGTGCTAGCTAGATAGGAAGATGGATGTAGTTGAAATGAGATACTTAGATTGACCAGTGGTTAGACCGTGTTAGACAAGATATCGAACGAGATTTCTTATTAGAGTTTGGAGTAGCACCTACTGTGGATAAATTGAGAAGGAAAAGATGGGCACAGTTGTCGCCTTGTTGACATCGGTGGGGAGGCTGGAAAGTGTCAAATTGAGTGTGCAAGGAGAAGGGCCGTCGGACAAGACCGGATATGACAACTTTGAAACGTTTTTTTAAGACATGACTTTACATAGGAGTTCATGAAGATGCATGGCTAGGATTTCTTTCTTTCTTTTTGGAAAGGGTATCCTAGGCATTTGCCTAGACTAATCTTTGGCAATTTTAAGACTGCTAAAGCATACAGCCCTGAGATAATTCCGCAGTGGCTACAAGTTGTTTGCACCTGGATACAAACCTGGGGTAGATGAGTTATCTAGCCTCATCCCCCACAAGTCTTAACCAGTACGTCACAACCCTTGTAGTTGATGCATGACTAGGATAACAGATTGTGTGTGAGAACTTGGGGGTAATGGGAAAATGGAAGGGGCGTAATGGTAAAAGGTAGGTTGGAGGACGGATGGAGCGTCAAAAGTCAAGTATTAAAGCCCTAAGATGGTTAGCTAGGTTTCGAAGTTGTAGCTTATAGGTTGGGAGTGTTTTTATGAGTTAGCCGCTACTTTGTCCTTAGATCAGTGGGTTTGTATCTTCTTGAAGCAATTATGTTCTTGTCTCTTCGTGTGTGCTATTATTTATTTCTGTCACTTTGTTTTTTACTCTGTTAAGTTTCTTGTCTCTTTTATTTGTTTATTTATTTCTTTCTTTCTCTCTTATTTTTTTCCAATCCTTCGGAATCAATTTTTTGGTTGCAAAATCATTTCTCAAAACCTTTCTAGCCGAAGGTATTCACGGAAACATCTCTACTCCTCGAGCTAGATCTAAGCGCATATAACCCTCCTTGTACCGTTGTCAGAAAAACATCAAACAGACGTATATTGTTGACTCAAGTATATAAGTGAATACAAATAAACCCGTTCTTCGTTTTTTAATCTTCCATCTCCGAATTTTGATCTTCGACTCTTCATTATTTATTGTTGATTATTCAAAGTTTTTTGAATTCGTCTTCTTCTGAAATTGGTAGTTCTTTATGTACTTAATGTGTATATATATAATGACAGGTTCAAATGAAAAAACAGTCAATTTGCAAAAAGATGAAAAGCAATCTCAACCTTCCACCTCATCGAATCTTTCATTGTGATTAACTTTGTTAAAATTTTGTTTCAAAAAAAAACTTTGTTAAAGTTAGGATTAAAAGGATATTATGATAATTTAAAATTAAGGATTATTTAATTAATTATGTGATTCTTGAAAAAAAAATCTATCATAATTTTAATATATCCACTTAATTTGGATAACTACCAAACCACAATTATTTTTTCATATTTTTTACGATTTTTACGGTTTTTACTTTATTTTATTTCACCATTTTTTCTTTAATTTTATTATTTTTGATATTGTTTTTCATGATTTTTTTATTCTTTTACTTCTACATATCACATATGATATACATATATCATATATGATTTTTTCACCTTTTTTTTTCTCTAATTGTTTTTCATGATTTTCTGGATTTACGATACTAATTCTACGATTTAAATCACACATAATAGATTAATCACATGTGATCCACACTTCTACTACATATATATCAAGTGTGATCCACTTAATTTAATATACTAAAAAGACTAAGCACTAGTGTTTAAAAAAACTACATTATTATGTGTTATGTTCGATATCATTTGTGATTAATAACACAAAACCCATAACCATATGTAGATTATCATACTTGATAATTAATAACACAAAAAGCAAAAATCATTATATTATACTAGAATATCAATTGTGATCAACAACGATTAACGTAAGACATAAAAAATAAATCGTATACGTATATCACATATAATTGTATATAATGCAAATAGCATTTGATTGTAATACAAGTAAATGTCACATGTGATAATATACAAATATCACATATGATTGTATTAAATGCCAAAAACATATGAATTGTAATACAAATTAATATCATATATGATAATATATATCACATATGATAATATACAAAATAACAAAGAAAACCTGCCAAAACTACTTTCCATCATGAACAAAATATGTGATATTTAGTTAATTAGTTCAACAAAGTTGCCCAAATGAACCACAAGACTTGTGGCATACTGGTTAAGACTTGTAGGAGATGGGGCTAGATAACCCATCTACTCCAGGTTCGAATCCAAGCGCAAACAACGTAACTTGTTGCCACTGTGAAATTATCTCAGGACTGCATGCTTTAGCAGTCTTAAAATTGACAGGGATTAGTCTAGGCAAATGCCGAAAATACCCTTTCCAAAAAAAGTTGCACAATGGACAAATGCATAAATGCACAAATAGATTGAGTTGCATATTTATGAGAAAAAAATATTTTTTTATGCATAGAAAAAGCCTAGCTAAATCCAAAATTCGTTTCATACTCAAATGCACAAATGATATGATATAGGAAAACATTATACAAAACATATTGATAAAAGATATAATCATCCACATGTGCCTAAGTTATTATAAGTATGTATTTTGTAATAGAAGTTGTTATTATCCACAAATGCATACAATATTAATAGTAAAGGTAGACATCATATGTCCATAAATTCACATTCACATATGTATAAGATTATATGTAAACCATATTAATAGTGAAGGTAAGAAAACAAATATGTATAAGTCATCATATATGTAATTCAATTTGTATTGATAAAATCATTGTGAGAAAAAAAATAGTTTTTACTTTCCGATTGTGACGTATAAGCATTCACAGATGCATATAGGCATTCACAGATGCATATAGGCATTCACAAATGCATACATCAAACTATTATTTTATTCACAAAGAATAAAATATCAAATGCACATGTCAATAACTGTTATCAATCTTCATTTTACGTATAAATTCACAAGTGAATATTTGAAACTAATTATGTTATTCAAAATAGTCAACTATGCATACTTGAATAATGTATTCACACAGAACAATATCATATTGATAGTTAAAATCGTTCGTGTTCACATAATGGAAGCACAAAGTCCCTACAGTGGTGGTGCAAATGCACGCCAACATTATGATCGCTGACAAGTAATGAAGTGGTAAAGTGCCAGTATCGTTTCCATAGAGATTGGAACTACTGAGAATCGGAGACGTTCATGAACTTTTTGATTAAGTTTCGGGTTGTGAATACTAGTTGTATTTTGGTTGATGAAAAGCTTAAAAGAGAAATAGACTTATAATTAAAAGATGGATATGGGTGTAAGTTCCTTAAGATAAAAATACAATATTATGATTGGAAACTCATGAGATACTTATAGAAATTCAGATCTCTCGAAAGTGAATTTTTATAAGCAACTCGTAAAGTTCCTACAAAATTTCCATCATCAAGACTTTCAAAACTTGCTGATTTAGCATCAAATTACATTAGGCGAAAAATTCATACTCAAATCTCTTTGTAATACAAACACTCAACAACCAAATAACCCCTAGCTAAATACATACAAAATTTGTATATCTACGTAATTATCAAAGACTTTCACAAATCTGTGTGTATCACTTAATCCGTATTTCGAATCCGTCCATCTTTGGGTCTAGAATCTTATATTAACACGTAAAAGTGATCGGCTTGTCCGCGTTGAGTTGAAGTCCCAGATTAAGTGACCAAGTCTAGAAAATACTAAAAATGGAAACACCCAAATAATTGCATAATACCTTAAGTTAAACTCACACCAACGCCCATAGAGATGTTTAGCTCATAATAATTAAGGAAAACATAACAAAAGAAGGGAAATAAACATAAACATAACTTTCATTAATAATAGATAAGAGTTCAACACCACATGGGTGAAATAAATTACAACTAAATACAAGAAAATTAAATGCTAAACTAAAACTTCAAAATAAAAAGATAGAGATTTCAACTAGTAGGTGTGAACTTCAGCCGAAAAAATGGTGATCACAAATGAAGTCTTCAAGGCTTTATATAGGTGAGAAATGGTAGAGGCTTCATCCAAAAATCCAAGATAAATAAGAATCCAAAAGCCTCATGGACAAAGAGCAAAGCCCAATAACTTTATTACCAGGATAAAAGCCTTTATTCTTATTTTTAAACAGTTGGAAAGTAACAGATCTTCATCAGACAGTCGTAACTTAATCAATAAGCTAAAGGAACTTCACACAGTGGAGAGTTTTGTGACCAATTTTGACAAAAGAAGAGGCATGAAATGATTTTAATCTCTTGGTATGTTATCAACTCTTAAAAACCAATTGTTGAGAAATGAAGGCAAAAAAGTACTAGAATGACTGGAATAAATGATCAAAAATAAGGAAAAAGAATTGAAATAACTCTTAAAAATAAGAGTTATCACATATGCACAGGTTATTAAGCATTATACATGTTTACGTGCATAAAAACATTTTCACATATACGATTCACCAAAAATAAGTCACCATATATGCACATCTTATTAAGCAGTATTTGGTGGCACATTATTCATGTACGATTCACCAAAAATGTTTTCTTCATTGTCGACTCCATTTTTGGACGAATGGAATCCATTAATCGAAGCTTCATACTAGGTTTCTACCACCGATTCCATTTTCGTTAAGATGTAAAATGGTTGATCGACGATTATGCATACCTAAATTCATACAATTGTTTCTTTATTGGATAGAATATTCATAGATTTACATGATTTCAAGAAACGAATAGCATTGACTATTTTGTTTTTCCTTATCTAATGTGATGCCCAAAGTACTAATTTAGCTTTTTCATTAAAATAAATTAGTTTTATCAGGAAATTTTATTTACCATTGGATTAGTGTAAATCAATGAATATGAATCTGTTCTTCGGTTTTCATCTTTTTACGGTTTTTCCCTGAACCTGACCTTATATATAGAGGGTCTTCTTTTGAGATCCTTACAATTTGCGAGATCCATGAGATCTAATATAAACCACAAGTTAAATTTATTTAGACATAAATTCGGAAATTAGTTATTTTAGTAATTTTGAATTAGAAATTTTAAAAAAGGGGGTAATGTAGGTATTTTATATATATCATCTCTCTTCTCTCTAACATAAACACATAATAAATTAAAAACTTAGTTTATTTGTGCACACAAGTGAACACATTGTGAACACTAAACAATCTAACATAATTAAACCGAATCCACATCTTGTGAAGACCAAATGGACATTGTGAACATAAAAAGAATTAACACCCAACTACAACTTATATTGTTCATTTTGTAAACACCTTGTTTAATACCAAATATCTATACTATATTATAAAGCACTTGGCTAAAAACTCTTAAAAACAACATTTTCAGCCTTAGGTACTGCTATTTAATGCTAATTACTTAATTTTTAAAATTACAAGTAAATTGTGCGTAAGCACAACTTATTAAAGCTTTATTTCTGAATTTGTGTAACTAACTGCAGATAACCATTATCCAAAATACAGGATAAACATTTAATTTTAAATATAAAAAATCTAAAGTATAATTAAGATAATCATTGAATTATACCAGAAAACTTAATTATTATCATTATAAAAAGTTATATTATTAAACCAAAAATAAATTATTTTGTTATCAACATAATTAAATTATGATAAAAAAAATTGAATTAAAGAAATTACATTAAAAAAAAAGAACTTTTAAATGAACATTAAAATCGTTTTCTCAAAACCACATAAAACCATTAGAATAGCGATAGGGACAAAAATTAAAATAAAACCTAAAACCGAGATGTATCTCGCTGCATTGCGCGAGTACGCTTCTAGTACAAAATAATAATATCAAACTAACAATATATTCAACCAAACTAATTTCAAAAAAGGACCATTTTGCCCTCAAATTCAACGAACCTGTTAGACGGCCGTTTGGTCTAGGAACCAAATTCGTGAGAAAGTGCATAACACAAGGTACTAGATCTATAATTTACTTTTGTTTAAAAATAGTTTAAAAAACTAAAAGGTCATTTACCAAGTCAAATTATCTTACTAGATGAATACGTATGGACCAAGAATCTTACCCAGTAAGTGAAAGTGATGACTCTTATTACGGTTAATGTTTACCGCGTAAATTGTTGCATGCAATGCTGTTTTGATGGACTAAAATCTTACCCAGTAAACAACTGATAGTGTTAAATTTAACCAAAATCGCCCTTTAAGTTAAAGTCAACCAAAAAGAAATCAAACATACCATATACTTGCATTAAGACAAGTACAAAAAGAAAATTAAACAAGTTTCTAGCCAATAACTCTCACATAAAAACCAACATAGATAACATCATAAATCTATAAGTAAACCTTATAGAACCATATATTCCTTCAATAAAAACCAAACATACTCAATATATCTCACTCAAAAGTACGATTCTTTCAGATCAGACAGATAACATGTATGCAGAGATTAAACTAAACTCCAAGTGTAGTTTACTTCACTTCACCACAAATGTTCACAAACCTTTTACCATATCATACTTAAAGGCAAAAAGAAAGTGTTGTAATTAAAAGCCAACCATAAATCCAAAACAAACAAACAGAAAGGAAATAAAGAAAACCGAAAAACGGTAGTTTTAGACACAGCAAATTGGCTTCATTTGCACTCCCAAAAGCAAAGGCAATATAGGCATAAAAGCAAAAGAAACCAAGCATTACTTACTACCCTCATTTCATGGATTATTTTAGATAATTAGGCATTTAACAAAAGCACTCCCCAAACCAAACCAACTAAAAAACTACCAATTCCTCTAAAATCTTCACTCAAACTTAATAGGATGGATGGAAATCCTTCTGCACCCTACTACTTAAAACATTTGTATCATTTTAGAGCCAACCATTAAAAATATTTACTTTTTTTTTCCAAAGAAGCAGAAGAAACCTCCAACCGCTTCGATTTTTCCCCCTTTTTTTCTTCTTTTTTACAAAAAAAAGGTACACATAAGCTTTTAACTGATATAGATACCATGAAGGGTAGAAAGGGTACTTTTTCAATCAAGCCCATTCGAAGAACTGGCAACGAGCACCTCTAGCAGAAGTCCAATTCCCGCATCCAAAGAAACAACTCCCTTGTTTGGGTCCTGGTTTTCGAACCATCCCTTTGCTACTTTTCACCCCACAGTGACAACAAGGGTAAAAAACTGGAAAAAAGTGAAGATCTTTTGGTTTATGAGGAAGGTGATGATGGTATGGAGGAAATGGCATGTGTCCAATTGGTTGTTGTTTCCAAGTGAAAGCATGGTGTTCAGTAGATTGGCACATTAAGGAATTAGTGATTGAGAATTTGAAACCTTTATGCATCAGGAGAGCAAGTAGGCGGGCGGTATTTTTGGCGTCATCTAGACCACAATGAGCTCGACCTTGCCATGATAAACCGGCCATCTGAACTGCCTCTTTCAAATTGCATTTTGCACCACCGAAAACCTCACAGAATGGAACTTTTAAGTTGATCCATCTGACCAAAACCGGAAAAAAAAAATTGTGTCAGCAGTAAAGCACAAAAAAGATTGGTTCAAACCCTTCTAACTTGATATAACCATATAAAAATGTATATTTTATATGTTATGTTGCTTACTTTCCAAATAGTTAGGGGCTGTTTGGTAGTTGCTGAATGGTTTGGTGCAGAATGATTAAGAGGTCAGAATGATTAAGAGGGCTCTTATGATATAGTGCAAAATGGAATATAATTGTTTCGTAATTGTTCACGATGTAATTAGGGCTCTTAATGGTTAAGGAAGGTCCAAATACAAAATGATTCAGAGGGTTTTGGAACCATTAAGAGGTAGACTTATTTTTTGCCAAGCAGAATTCACCTCTTAGCGATTCAGAGGCTGCCTCTTAATGGAACTGTTAAGAGGTAAACAAACAGCCCCTTATACTAGACGAGCCTTTGTATACAGTTCTATGAAACTAAGAAACAATGGTTTTGAAATCATGATGGCAAGTGCATAACTTACCGGTTAAAATAAGGAGGCTTACGGATTTTCTTGAATCTGCATTCTGATTCCAACATAACACGACAATCCCAGTTTGACCAAGTAACGACAGCAAAGTTTGCATTTTTTATCCCCTTTTTCTCAAGCCATTTGTCATGCCGAAGGAGAGCTTCACTAAGAGTAACTCCTCTATCCACCTGAAAACATCCACAGATTAACCCTCCATTCACATATGAAGAAAAAGACTAGTATACCCAATTGATTTAACAGCTTAAATGATTAATGGCATAGGGTCAGGTTCAGGGGAAAACGCCAAAAAAAGAGAAAACTGAAGATCACCCTGGAAGCCCTCCATCTGGACGGTATGCACAAATGCATACTGGTAATTTGTAACATGCATATATATGCACTGGTGGATAGAAAAAAAACAGCTTCAATCGCTTATATGCATTTGTGCATACCGTCCAGATGGAGGGACCCAGGGTGTTCTTCAGTTTTCTCTTTTTTTTAGTGTTTTCCCCTGAACCTCCCTCTAATCGCATATATCAATAACATTTACAAACATAATTAATGATATGAATAAGTTTAGCATAGGATAAAATAAATTACCTGAATTTGCTGTATTCCGGTCAAATCCTTGCAAAAATCACTTAGAAGTTGATTGCATGTTGGACGCACATATGTTTGAAAACAAGCTTCGAGTTGACCAGTGAAACTACTGACTATAACCGAAGGAAACTCAATGATCTCTTGGGGATGAGGGTTCCTTTCTTTATCACATGTAGCCTCAAAATCAATAACCACAAAATAATGAAACTCTTGATGCTGATAATCATTTGGGTAACTTTGAGGAAACATGGTAAATGGAGCATATTGAACTCTATTATTCACCAAGAACGGATAAAATTGGCCTTCAATACTATTCAATTGGCAAAGCTGTGCCTTTTTAATATCGGGATGCAGAGACCATGAACCAAGATAGGCTGCTGGTTTTTTGTTGGATTCAATTGAAGATTCGAGTAATTCAGAGGCTACTGTGCGATCTAGTTCTAGAAAATTTGCATGATTATAGACATCGTTTTTGGGTTCTATAAACCCTTCCATTGGACTCCCATTGCATTGCTGAGTTTGTGGGTGCCCATTGCTCTGGAGGCCCGATGCCGGGGCCTCACAGTTGGTTTCTGCAATATTTACAAAAATAACAAATTAGAATATCAAAAATAGAACAAGTTTGATCATCAAAATCAACTTAAACCAAATAGTTAAGTCACTTAAATCTAAAAAAAAACATTCATTCTATATTTAGATCTTTAATTCAACCACAAGAATGAACTCATTATTTCTTTCATTCCTGTGACTTGTTTTCATTCTACTTATGTGTTCCATTCAGGGGCTGTTTGGCGGTTGCTGAATGGTTTGGTGCAGAATGATTAAGTGGTCAGAATGATTAGGAGGCTCTTATGATATAGTGCAAAATGAAATATAATTGTTTGGTAATTGTTCAGGATGTAATTAGAGCTCTTAATGGTTAAGGGAGGTCCAGGACACAAAATGATTCAGAGGATTTTGGAACCATTAAGAGGCAGACTTATTTTTTGCCAAACAGGATTCACCTATTGGCGATTCAAAGTCTGCCTCTTAACGGAACTGTTAAGAGGTTGAAATTGTTGATACTGTCTTATATAATAATGGCAGGGGGCAAAGTTCTGAAAATTTACAGGCATTCAAATCTCAGGGTGGAATAGCAGAGCATTAAAGAAGGAAGCAAGAAGAAAAGAGGAAGAGTTGATTGGTTGTTTTCTAAGTTCGAAATTAGAGAAGAGCACTAAAATCAGGTGAGCTACTACGGAAAATACTTTTTATTTAGTGAAGTAATGGAATATGTATTTATCTATTAATTTTTAATTTTTATTTACTTTATTTTCCAAAGCAGAATTTACGTAATTCAACACAATGCACAATATTTAATGTATGATCTGCAAACCATTAATGCCACATTGCTCTGAATTTGCAAATCATAGCCCTAGCCTATTGTGACATCGGATTCTACATCCTAGGTAGAAATCCTTATACTTGTTTTCTGCTTTAATGTGTTTGAATTTTGATATAAATTATGGGCTGTAAGTACTATAGTTGTGTCATGTATTAAATTATAAAATGTAGCCATCAAGTATTATCACATTCTAATTTGTCGAAAGTTAATATCTAATAATTTACATTTGATGGTTAAATGGTGATATATTTGTATTAAATGGTATCAAACAATTTTATGCATATAAATAGCATATAACAAGGCCTTATTTTAGCAGTTTCATTGTTCTTAGTTCTTACTTATAGTGCTATCACATGCTACAACTAATAGGAGGAATTCTTGGGCCAGATTGGAAAAAGAAGAGTAAAATGACTTTTGCTACTAACTTATCCTCTAACATGGCTATGGTTGTGACAGTTATCTTATACTATTATATATACCCTGAGGCACTAAAGAATGATAAAAATAAATAAATAAAAATGATGCAGCACAGAAGAAGCATGGATTGGCCTAGCGGTATGCTTTTACCCTACTAATGAAGCCAAAATAATTTTTAGCCAAATCAATATTTTTGCTTTTTTCCTCTTCCATCTTCATCTTCAACCTTATTCCATCACCAACACCTACCATAGCCACCATCAACTATATCAATCAACAGCCACCACCATCAACCACACACTAGCAGTCGGGAATCGTATTAAAGTTTAAAACCCCATTTCATGTGACCTATACTTTCAAAAGCATTAAAATTCCATTGAGATAAAAAAAAACTGAACACCCAAATCTAAACACTCAAACCTCAACCTTTTTTGTTTTGATCAGCAAATAAAATAAACAACCATCAACTCTCGCTCAACTTAAATATAAGCAATAGACCACTACAAACATAATTAAAACACAATCTGTGCAAGAGGAAAACTCTTGTGCAAAAATAGATGATGCTAACAGTTCCATAATGAGATTGAAGGCAAAGATTAGAATTCTTTTTGTTGGTCTTGTGCTATAGTTTCTGGTCTAGGGTTTTTTCCTTTACGATTGATTTGAGTTTGTATAAGTTGAAACTGTTTGGGCCTGGGTGCTGAAGTTTGGCACAGTAACTAAGAGATCAAGACTCAAGAGTGTAATTTACTCGTATTATTATTATTATTATTAATTACTATTAAGTTTACTCAGTGTAACTATTTCACTTAGGGACGGAATCCAAAATTTGGTATAAACCATAGGAACCAATAGTGAAAGTTGTTCTTCTTCTTATTATTATTAATTAATTATTAACTTCACATTGTTTGGTTATGTCAAATTACTGTATTATATTATTGCTATCTGAAAGAAAATTGCTATATTGGACTAACTAGGAGATGGCCTCTAAATGGGAAATAGTACAAGGGGGTTAAGAGCAAGTTTCCCTACATATATTTGAACAGATGAATAAGGAAGCCTTAAAACAACAAGATATTCACCATTCATCGATGAATTGTATCATATTATATTTAATAAAGATAACTTATGTATGATTTTCTATATGTTAAAAACAATAATGAAGGATTCCAAACATCTTTTTAGAACAAAAGACATAAGTACTAACAAAAACTGAAGATGTCAAAGGTCATTCTAGGTGCTCCATGTTTGTAATTAGAAAAAGAATGCCATAACTTCTTATGGTGATTCTCTGATTGACTTTTCCATCATCATCTCCCCTCTCTTCTTTATTTGTTGTTATGATAAGAAGATATTGTAATCTTCACCTAATGCTTGCCTAACACCCAACATCTACCCCCTCATCATGCACATGCAAGTGATGCAACTGATCCGTATGCTGGCCCGATTAAGTGCTGATCCATGCATAGGATCTCATGGTGCACCTTCGTGAATCTTTAACAACATCTCTTAACACCTTCAAAAAATATATGAAAGGGATTGACTTTTGCATGTTTATCATCTAGAATGATGACCACAAATCACTTAATATCATTAGATTTTATCCTACTTATATCAGCATATTGTAGTCTCAGAAAATCGACATGTGGACATCCTAGCGGCAATCAGAAGCATTAAACCTAGTTGAACTCAAAATAAAACAAGATTCATATGGGATTCCTTGAATCAAAGAACCTTAAGAATGTATAAATCCATTGAGTGGAGTCCTGTTTGTATTCTCTAGTTTTTCCATAAAAGCTAAGATTTTTCCATCCAAAATCATCTCCATCACGAAAACAAAGTAAATAGTTGCACTAATGAATCTCAAACATCCACGGAGTAAGTTCAATCATCCACTCCAAAAGGGGTTATGATCATCCAGACTACCTACGAAAGTTAAAAAAAATACTTATTCAATTCAAAAACAAAAAAAAGAAAGACACTCAACCCATCTCTAAATAAACCAAATTACGACTATCTAGCTAACTGTTACCGAAAAATAATCAACCAAAAACAAGAATATGTTTGGTGAAGTTCACGAAAAGAAGAAAAAGAAAAGGAAACCTATAAACTGAATTCGGGGATCGTGTAATTCCAGTATGAATTCATCCAAGATAAGTTCAAATAGAAAAAAATCTAGGTCACGTATCAAACCTTGATTGTTCTGTATTGAAGTCATGATCAATAGAGTAGTTGAGATCCACAAGAAAGTACATCAGATCCCCCTGATAATTTGTTGACCTAAAGAAAAATCGCAGAGAAATATGAGAAGGAGGGAAGTTGGAAAAGAGAGAAGAGAAGAAAAAGAGAAGGGGAAAAACCTGTATTTTTTTCAATTTGTTAAAGAGTATAATGTAGGTGTTTATGTATGTATGTATATGTATATGTATATGTATATATATTTATATGTATATGTATGTATGTAATGTAGGTCATCTGAATGGCTAGTGGTGCGATGTGGGCCGAGTATTTGCCCACCCACTCCTCTTTTTGGATCTTGGATCCACCAAACTTGTACCCGAAGTAACTCATTTAATTATAAAATCTGTCCCAAAT
Organism: Silybum marianum; assembly: GCA_036898165.1. Taxonomy (NCBI): domain Eukaryota; kingdom Viridiplantae; phylum Streptophyta; class Magnoliopsida; order Asterales; family Asteraceae; genus Silybum; species Silybum marianum. The sequence continues at coordinate 21,435,625 of CM072538.1, forward strand.
AATTACTGCTTTCATTCCAAAATAACTGGCTATATTATTATTTAATTTGTTTTTGAAGTGCGTGTTTTTTTTTTAAAAAGTAAATGTTTATTTTCCTATTATATTTCTAAAGATAGGGGTGTTTATTTAAACCGTCCACACTGTATCGTAAAGCACGATTTAAAACTTTTACTGTATGATTTGTATTTTTACCAAACCGTACTATGCGATGCGGTTTACGGTTTGTGGTTTTGAGTTATCAAACCGCGGTTCAAACAGCACCGTATTGCATGCTTTGTACATTTAAATTTTATTTATAACACATACATATATTATATATAAATTATTACGTAATATTTTGAACTTTGAGTTTGATCCAATTTATCAATTGACAATATCAACAAATTAGTTGGACACGTCAAAAACTCACACTTCCAATTTAGTTTCAAGTTTAATTTTTTTACTTTTTAGACTATTTTTAATTATGCAATATATATTTCAGAATCAGATGTATTGAAACTCTTAATTTTTTTGAACCACGGTCATTTTATTGTTGATTTTATAATGTATTTTTAAACTTATAATTATTGGATTGTAGACATAAAGTACGATAGGCATAAACTGCACTGGATATTGCGATGCGGTTTGGGAAAATGTCCGAACTGCATATGCAGTGCGGTTTGGCCCCTAACCGCACGGCGAACACCCCTACTTGGAGATGGAGGAACTTTCTGTCTCTATAATTAAGGACAAAATTGTCTTTTTATTACTTAAAAGGGATAACAATTACATATTTCTAAGTGTGGATAGGAAAAGTTGATAAGAGGTCTCAAATTAATAGATAACTCATTGAATATCAATAACAAAGTGTTACTTAAAGTAAAAGTGGAGGTTGACTTATCAAACTCATTGAATGTTGGATGGTTTTTTATACCTTTTAGACTATAGAAAATAAATATCAATGAAGTAACTCCTCAACCTGGAGTTCCGCCTGAAGAAGCAGGGGCCGCAGTAGCTGCCGAATCTTCTACTGGTACATCTAAGAATCGATTTAGTTGATGAAAGAAGAGGGGGGCAGGTCTGAGGATCAACCGGTAGTGGGCGAGGGGATTGCTTTTTCCTTGAACGAGCATGAAGAAATTAACGATACTTCTTTATCTTTTGAGTTGTTCTGCCGGATCGGTCACTCAAGATCTTTGGTTGTATATGTATCAAATCATTATCATCTTTTCTAAGTAATAACGGTAAAATACTAGCTATCGTCCACAGAGAAATTGAGTTTCATGATCTTTGAAAAGTTAAACCGAAAAGTTAACTTTAGATGGTGAATAAAAGAAATGTTTTTGAATTGGGTTCGTGAACAAAGAATAATTAAAAAAACATGGGTGCAAGGTTCAGTTGAACGATCCTACAACTCTAACTCCAACAAAACAATGTTATAACATGACATTAGATTGCTATATCAACAATAGTTTTTCTCACAAAATGGTTTAAAAAGCCTCCTTTATGATCTTAGATAAATACTGACTATAGATATGTTTTTATTTCTATATGATAAGCATAATTCTAAGCATGACACACATCTGACATATTTTTATCCATATGGATTAAAACAATTATCAATTGATTTAGCTCTTTGTAGCAATTCCATGTCATTCAAATTAACATGTTTGTGTTGAATTGTCTCTAAGACCAACACAATTTGTCATTCATAATGTCACCTTGTCAATACATATTAACCTTTTAATCAAGAAAATGTGGTTATTGATTAATAATTTCCACTTTCATACAGAGCTTTTACCTTAACCTTACCTCACACCCATACTAAGGTGTTTAACATATCATTTTTTATGTATGACGTGATAAAATAAAAGACTAATTGTTAAGACAATATCTAATGGGAAAAAATCAATTAAGTGCTAGTAAGAAGACATTAAATAAATTGCTTGAATTAATGGACAAGTAAAGAGTAGCCAAAAGTTTTAGTTGTTCCAATATTAAAAACTTGAGAATTGAATGCAACTAAGGAACCAACAAATTGATTAAATGTCTTGTCAAATCCTCTTTAAATACCTAAGAGCTGATGTCTTACAAAAGAGACACACACACAAGACTATTGTTCAAAGGGTAAACCAAAATACTAAACATGTTATTCATTATAAAGTAAATTATATTTATCGTTTTTGTGCTTATATGAAAATTATGGATTTGATCTTTTAATTATATTAATGGATACGATCCTTGTAGTTTCATTTATGGATCAAGTCCCCTGCCCTAATCCCATTAAATTTGCTTCGCTAAATCCCCATGTGTCCCTCACGTGAGGAGCGTGTTTGTCATTTTGTTCTTTTATAAGGGGTATTTTTGTACAAGTTTAAATCACAATAAGAAAAATAAATATACATAGATTGAAGAAATTCATCGTCTTTAAACCCTCCCCTACTGTCCCTTTGATCTTCCTCTTCACCGGCTTCTATGTACGCCCCCTCCGCTATCTCAGGTCCTCTACCACCCTTCACCACAACAGCCTCACCACCACCCTCGTCTACAGCCCCCTCCACCATCTCCAGCCATGTACTATGCACAATGATATGGAACAGAGGACACAATCTCTCCCAAAGGAAAGGTTATGAAATGATGACCATGGTTATTTTGTTTTTCACTCTAGCTCTACAAATCGTCAAGCTCTCATGTAAGTGGAAATTATTCCAAAAAAAGGTCGTTTCTCGTTGAAATCTATCATCTTAGGTTGTCTGTTGATTCAAAGCCTTTCGCCCAGGTTGTTGTTACATGGAAAGCCTCTGTCGATCTAGGTTTATTCGTCGAGAACGACGTTACATTGAAACATTTCTTGTAACACCCGTAGTCCCATTATTACTATTAAAATATATAGACAATTTTGGGTACTGTGGAGTCGATTTTTTGGGTGTTTTTTAGAGAAAATGGAGGGTGTATCAAGGGTTGAAGATTAACGATGGATGATTTGAAGTTCTTGATGATGTAAGCCTTTTAGGCATTTTGAAATTTAATTTGGGTTTATGGTGGATCTTATCTTATGGTTGCGTTTGGTACCTTTGTAGACATGAGTTGTTGTCTTGAGAAGCTTGTGGAGGTCCTTGCTTATGGATTTCAATCCTTCACCAATGGAAGCTAAAATTTGGATTTAGAATATAGGTTTGACCTAACCTATCAAGTTGAGTTTCAAGTTGCTTTGTAAAAACCATGTATATGTCAAAATGTCCTATTTTGGAGTCTTAACATGTTTTTCTTGATATTTATCAAATACATTGATTATTTGATGAAATTGCATATTTGGTACATGTGACCTTATAAAGTTTGTAAAATTCTTACATTTGGGGTTTTTGGACATTTTGTAAACAAGTCATAAAAGTGTGATCTTTTGATGATATATTGCATATAATGGTGATTATTTGACATTGTTGTACCTTGGTATATTCATGTTATACATATTTGGGAAATGCTTGTGATTGGTTGTTGGGTGCATTTTAGGTGTCATAACCTATTAAAGAATGTTTATTTTGAGTTATTGGTGAAATATAAATCATAGGAGTTTACTTTTTGCGAGATTTTGTTGCATCAAATGGGATTTTAACGGATATTAGTATCTTTTGGGTTATGAGATTGTTTAAAACTCGTTGACATGCGCTTTGGGGATTAATGAGTCCCACGTGGCCGAAGGACGATGAGCTACGAAGGAAAACATAACAATATATCTAGATAACGTACATGATAATAATAATAGATCTACTACGAAAATCCATCAGAATAAGGACGTGGGAGACCAAAATTAAGACATCTTAGTTATACTTACAATATTAACAAAAACAAAAAAGTTATACTATCCAAAGTCGTCTTCAAAATAGTCACATTTCATAGCTCTCGGCCCCAAGATGGTCCGACCTACGATCTTGTACCCGTCGAGGACAAAACAAACCTCGGTTGAGCCAATTGCTCAGTGAGTAGATGATTAATATAACAAAGATTGCACGTATATAACTAAGTTAATAAAAAGAATAGTTAAAAGATCAACAATAAACCGAAAACCAAAACATTAAGTGTTCACTCGATAATTGACATGAAATACCCTAACGGAATGAACTAAAAGAATATCATCAAATCAAGAATTGAGTACAAAATAAGAAAATCATCTGGGTTCGAGGGTATTAATAGCGAGGATGCCATGACAATTTATAGCAGTCATGGAGGCACCACGACATCGTTGCTCTTGATGACGTATATTACATTACAAAACATTTAAATTGGTTAAAAGCAAGGCAATTGAATGAGTAAAGAGTAAGTTGACAAAATATGTGACTTTGAATCACCACATATCAAAATAGAGTTTCGAAAACAATTCAAATCCGAAAACGGTTCAACGCCAAAAAGGATCAAATCCAAAGATGGTTCAACTCAAACTTTAGTAGCCAATAATGAACATATCAAAGACAAAAATCTATTAATAATTCCAAATAAGAATCATGATCATAAACATATTGGAAACCGACAATTAGAGGAGTTATCAAACTCAAAATGTCACGATATGATTTCTTGAACTGAAAATAAGAAATTATAATAATATAAATGATAGATGCCTAGATGCCTAGATGGCAAATGAGATATGATGTTACCTCGATAATAGACTGGTAATTAAGGAAAGTCGCAAGAATCGTATATCCGTACCTTAAATGGTAATCGATGTAATGTTACATGTCCCAGATGTTCCAACTTTAAGCCATGTCAGTCCAAGTTACCTTAGAGTTCTGCATATGCACTTAGCTCTTATTCCTTTGTTAAGGCTCCTTTCTTATCCTAAGATTAACGTTGAATAAGTTTAGACGTGATTGGGATTGAATTACATATATTAAAAATCCTTAAAGCACAAAGTGCAAACAAGTAATACAACTTAATTCCCTGCACCTGACAGCTTTGTACCAACTCGATTGTGGGTCTTTTTATCATACTTGGATGTACATTCAGGCGTTAATGTCTAAACAAAAGTTGTAGGTATATATTTTAGGGTTCCAATAGTTTTGGATTCGTCCAATTTGGATAAAAGACCGATTTATATGCATTTTCAAAAAACAGTAGCAAATCCCATTTTACACAGGACCAGTTCTAGAAACTCAACATTTCGAGCCTTATGGCATAAAAATTAGGCCTCGGTGTAAACTACAAAGTTTTAATAGACATAGAGAGCTTATGGACGATATATTACACACCACAATAGGACCAACGAGCAATTTTATATGCATTTTTAAATGACCTCCAACTATTATGACTCCTATGCACAACTCAAAACAATACCTTTTGTATAAATTTGCTACTAAAACTATAACGAATCCACTATCTAGTTTTCCCACACCCCAAGTAAATGTTTATAAATTAATTATCAACTTCTTTAATCAACAATAACATGAAATTAACATCATTGAACAAGGATTTAACTTACCAACAAAACCCTATGAATCATAACATAATTCATACCCAACTTTGACATCAATCATCAATTTAGAGAGCATACCTTGAATTGTCTTCTACATTTAGCAATTCTTCACGATTTTATCACCAATACTTCAAGGTCCTAAATTCTTCACCAATAAACCAAATTTTAAATCAAATCATTGTATCAATTCCTAAAAACTCAACATGCCTTGAAATTTACGAGATTACACCTTGATTTTTACCTTTCAATTGCTTAGCTTCAATATTTCAAAGTATCAATATCTTCCTAGTTGCATGAGTAGATTGAATCAATTTTAGGGTTTAAATGAAGAGTCGATTCCTTGCTAGAAAGAGGGGGGGGGGGGGGATTAAGCTTCAAATGAAGTTTTTTGGTTACGGAGCTTAAATACTTGACAAAAGAAAATACAAAGTTTCCATTTTGTACAACCTTATCCCCTCATCAATGGTCTAATTCAACATTAGTCCTTAGATGAACTTTTCTTAACATTTCTAGTCCTAAACTCAAGTTTCCTTTGTACATAATTGTCCCCAACTTAAAACTTTGACTTATATTATTAGTCTAAAATACTACTTTAAGCATGGGTAAAGAAAATAATGCATCCAATTCCCATATATAATCAATATATCGATAAGGAAGTTTAGGGTGTTAAACATCTATTGAATTAATCAATTAATTTGAAAAGTTTGCTGACTTGGATTAGAGTCAATTGTTGATTTTGGGAATTTTCTCAACCAATGAGTTAGTGTGATTTGTATAGCCATTGGTTGATTGTTAGACCCATACGGGTACTTGACACTTTTACTTGTATAAATGTTGAGAAATGTACATTGATAGTAGATAATTATTGTAGATAAATTTGTTATTTAGGGTGCGTTTGGTACGGTGAATAGGATGGAACAGAACAGAACAGAACAAGCTTGTCCCATATTTGGTGTGATAAAATGTTGGACTAAGTGGAACTAAGTGGAACACATGTGGAACAAGGTTGTTCTATCCTACCCCCCTAGAACTAAGTGGAACAAGGATTAAATGACCATTTTACCCTCTAACCTAACACACACACACACACTCTCTATCTCTCCTCTCTCTCTCCCCCCCTCTCTCTCTCTCATCTCTCTCTCTCCTCTCTCCCTCTCTCTCTCTCCTATCTCTCCCATTCTCTCTCTCTCTCTCTCCTATCTCTCCCCTTCTCTCTCCTCTCCCTCTCTCTATCCCCTTCTCTCTCCTCTCTCTCTCTCTCTCGTCCCTCTCTCTCTTATATCTCTCTCTTTCCCTCTCTCTCTCTCTCTCCCCTTCTCTCTCTCCTCTCTCTCTCTCTTACCTCTCTCTCTCATCTCACTCTCTCTCTCCCCTTGTCTCTCCTCTCTCTCTCTCTCATCTTTCTCTCTCCTTCTCTCTCCTCCCTCTCTCTCTCTCTAATCTCTCTCTCCTCTCTCTCTCTCCTCTCTCTCTTATCTCTCTCTCGTCCCTCTCTCTCTTATCTCTCTCTCTCTCTCTACTTCTCTCTCCTCCCTCCCTCTCTCTCTCCTACCTCTCTCTCTCCCCTTCTCTCTCGTCTCTCTCCTTCCTCTCTCTCTCTCTCTCTCCTACCTCTCTCTCTCTCTCTCTCTCTCATCTCTCTCTCCCCTTTTCTCTCCTCTCTATCTCTCTCTCTCTCTCTCTCTCTCTCTCTCTCTCTCTCTCTCTCTCTCTCTCCTCTCTTTCTCCTCTCTCTCCCCTTCTCTCTCTTCTCTCTCTCCTCTCTCTCTCTCTCCTCTCTCCCTCCTCTCTCTCTCTATATATATATGTGTGTGTGTGTGGGTTATTTGATAAAAAAAAACACTAAGCAACTCACTGGAGGTAAATTGGTCATTTTGTTATGTTCTGTCCTGTCCTGTTCCGTCATATCATGTTTTACCAAACGTGTAACAGCTGTTCCATCCTGTTCTGTTCTGTTATGTTCCGTTCTGTTCTATCCTGACTACGTACCAAACACACCCTTATAGATAACAATAGTTTCCTAATCATGTAAATCTCTAAGGTTTAGAGTTTGTTTGTGTAAAACTTCTTTGTATATACGGGAATAGAATGGAACCCAAAATATGGACTCTTTTACCAAATTACATGGTATAAGAGCTAACAAATTGTTTTCTCTTCTAAGCCTTGTACGTCTTTGTTCTCTTGTGTGCCTCTCTCTCTCTCTCTCTCTCTTGATCAATAGCCTAACACACTACTCTCTCCCGTAATCAATTTGAAAGCCTCCACCTTTTCAATTAGCGTTCTACCTAATCGATCACAATCTACTCTAATCAATCAAAATCTGTCCTAATCGATCTGAGTCCTTCCTTTGTTCAATTGACGTTCCACCATTCCCCTGTACTATTTTGATTGACAAAGGTCTATACCTATGTTGGTCTCTAGTTGAGTGAATTGGTTTTTAATTACTTCATACACAACATCACCGTGAACAAAGAAGCACATACCCGACCACCTACATACTACTCAAACGGTAAACAACATCAACAGTCACGTGCCACTCATTCTTGACCTAAAAAAGGTCCAATATAACATATGGGCTGGATTGTTTCAAGTTCGTGCACATTTGGTTATGGATCCTCTCGAGGTTCTCCAACGGACACTTCTGTCCCCATAGAGAAGTGGAAACAAATAAACACCATCGTCATTTCGTGGATCTACGGTACTATCTTTGAAGATATTCTTCTCACCATCATTAAACATAGGTCTACTGCATGTGATGCATGGCTTCGTGTCAAGCATTTGTTCCATGACAACAAATCTGCCAGAGCTATTGATCTCGAGAACCAGTTCAACCATTGTGAACTAGCTAGTTTTCTCGATGTCAACCCCTATTGTCAACATCTCAAGTCCATGGCCGAGTACTTATCCAACATTGACAATGTAGCAAGTGAAAAAAGACAGGTTATTCGGTTGATTAATGGCTTAACCCCGCATATGATATTGTTGGGAGTATTATTAGCAACCAATAACTGCTCCCATGAGATAATAGATAAATTTGCTATTTATAGATAATGTATAATTTTCTAATCTTGTAATATCCAGGGTTTAGAATTTGATTGTGAAACTTTCTCTATACATACGAGAATAGAATGGATCCCAAGACAAGGCTCTTTTACCAAATTACAATGTAGGTAACTTGACGTTTTAAAGACTTAAGTCCCATGAGTTTAGTCTTTAGTTGATGTTTAAATAATATTAAATGTTTTGTTGGGATTGGCCCAACTTTCGGTTTTCATTTGTGTATGTTTTACAACCACGATTCAAAAATAAAGGCAAGTCATTCTATTGCTTTAAAAGATAGCAAATCCCAACATAAATAGGTCCCAAGTGTAAACTTAATCTTAAATGTTTGTAGCGAAATTTAAACAACAACTAAGATTATTACAAACCAACTATAACCTATGCAACTAACTATACAAGTAGCGCCTCACTTCTAGCTCCTTGAGCTCACCACTTTCCCTTCCCTTTACTCGTACTCTCTATCATATGCCGTCCTGAAAAGGTTTTCAGTTTTATAAAAGAGAGGGTTAGACCATAAGACCTAGTGAATTACCCAAAAAACAACAGTTAATATGCATGACAGTTATAAGAGAAAACGGTTAGTCATGAATATCAACTCACACTTTAAACACACTTTTCATGTACCTGTTGCAACGGTATTTCACACTTTTGTCACACACACCGTGACTAATTCTAATCACATACACCGTGATCATTAACGGGCACACACCGCCCAAAAACCTGGGTACACACTTCCCGTTGAATGGTTTAAAATATGCAAATTTAAAACATTCATTTATAAAGTTTATCACACGAAGGGAACTCACCTGAATTGCCAAGCCACTTAGCACACTTTCTAAGCTACGAGCACCCAACCGAACACCTAAATTAGATCAATTAACTACGAGTTAATGACCTAAATATACTTACAATCATCTCACTAGACAACCCCTAAGGTTAGGACCCCACATAACACCCTCGATCATCCCTTGGACAAAAACCCGAATTGGCCAACACAGTAGCTGACGCGACCAGGCACGCGGCCTACCCGCGTGACATACTATTTCACCTGCACATTTTATGCTCAAAAACCAAAACCCCAAAACACCTCTTCTATTGATTTCCATCCCAAAACTGATATGAAACTTATCCCAAACTCATATAAAACCAACAATAACAACTAATAAACTATTCCATCCATTGATTTCATGGATTGACACTCACTTGGATGAACACAAGGTCATCCATGGAGGTTCTAATTTGATTTCATTCCCCAAATTGAAATGCAATACACAAAACTTGAAGAACACTTCAATACCAACTCCATTAACCCATAAATACTGATTTGAGAACTACCAACAATCATTTAACAACCCAAACCTTAAAACCCCAAACTTTTAATCATCTAATTGATTAAACAAAGCTAGAAGATGAAGAGAGGAACATTCATACCTGAAATTGATGATTGATGCTTGCTCTCTTTGAGATTCTTCCTTTTCTCTTATCTTCTTCCCAAATCGCACACACATACACACACTAATATTTCAGCCGTGTTTTGCAAGAAATGAGGGTTTCCAACCCTTATTGATCATCTTTCCTCAAATTACAATTTTAGCCCCTGAACTTTAGGAAATTAGACTCCAGCCATCCAATTTACAAACATCAATATACTAATTAGAATTCGTGTTATTATAGTATGTGAACATTAGATGCTTATAGCTGCATAATTAATTGAAGTATACATTTCTTTGGTGTATTTGAAGTTCCATGCTATAATTTGCTAAGTTAGTGGTTTTGATGCTTTAACCCTTATGCATGAGGGTTAATTGTTTTGTGTTATCAAGTAGGAAGTTTGAGGTTTATATATTGAATGATAGTGATTAGAAAATAATGCTCAAATTAGAACCTTGAGGTAACACTTAGCTAGATAATGAATGTGCACTACCATTCAATATTCTAGAGGTGACGCTCGAAGAGATGTGCATTAAAGATACGATGACCTTGAGATGAAACTCGATGTAGTAGGCACTAAAGCTATTCGGTATAATATTAACTAAAATACAGTATCATAGAAGTTAATAATTATATACAGTTAGTGGATGATAATTTTTTTTGAACGACAATAATACACACACACATTCCTAGGGCATCCGGGATCCATTCGGGCACCCGACTAATCCCCGACAACCAGAACCCTTCACAGAGTGGTGGACCAAGGTCTGGATATCACCACATGCAGCCGCGGTGATTTGAACTCGGGTAGTCAGGGATACCATCCACTGACCCCCAGGATGTTATCTTACCAGTAGGCCAAACATGTTTTGATTTTAATGGATGATAATTGGATTATATTAGTTTAGTTTTATTGGATGTTGAAATTTTTGTTTCAATCCAATTCAATTACAATTAAATATCCCGTTATAATTAATCGACTTATATTAGATCGAATGAACTTCTGTATGCCCTAATTGGTGATGGTTTTGACATGTTAAAAGGGTTTCTTTTAAAACATGGAGCCCTAATTTATTATTCGAGCTTCTGATCTCACGATCATCTATCTCACTTCCCGGCTTCCGACGGCGGTGGCAGGTTTTCTCCTACTTTATCGACAACGGTGTTGCTGTATATCTACCTCCGGGTACTTTGTTTCTCAAATCTCAAGTTATCTCCGATATCGGGTGTTTTTTTGGTGTTTGTTTGTTTTTCTCATCTTGTACAGGAATTGATGTCGGATTTAGTTTTATCACCATTTTTTTACCCTTTTTAGTAGTATGTGCTTTAATCGTTCTGGATCTTGTTGCAGTTACTACTGAGGAAACGAGAATCTATTCGCAATTACAAATGTTCAAGAACACCTTCCAGTCTGGTTTTTTATCTATTTTATATAGCCTTGGGTATGTCCACTTCTTTTTGGTGCTTAAACAGTTTTGTTTGTGCTATTGTTTGACTATGTGATTTTGAACAAATGGAAGCTTCTCGTTTACTAATTTATTTAATTGGATGTATTGATGTTCTATAGGAGCAAGCCATTGCAGATATGGGATAAAGAAGGTCAGTGGTGACTTCTCTTATCATTTGTTTCGACTTTCAGTTGTTCTTCACAAATGAATTAATGCTACATCTTTAGTGTATTAAGGTTGACCATTTACGAATTAAGCTCAGCTTTCTAAAATCCCTTGTGCCACTAAACGCCTTGTTCAAGAGGATTCTTTAAACCAACAAATTAGTTGGCTAGTTTTGATTTATAAAATACAATTCTTGTAGATTAATCAAACACTAAAGAGTTTGAAGTTTTGGCAGGATATTATCATATGAAAGCTAATTTTAAATTGGCAAAAGGAATTCGTTTAAATTTGCTTGGATTGAATTTCTTTTTGTTGGACGAACAACTACCCACTTAATCCATCAATGCTATTAAGAGGGCCAACCTGATTAATTATTCCCTAGCCAGTAACCATGGCTTAAATGTTTAAAATACTTTTATCTGATTAGGTGCTAAAGCCACCGGGTGGGGTGCGAAGCCCTAAAGAGAGGTTGTTAGAATGCTAGTTGAACTTTGAAGTTTTCAAGCCAAATGTTGATTATAAAGAAAAGAGCTTCGTTCTTAGCATCATATATTACAAGTGCACAGACCTAGTATAAACCTTAAGTTGTGAGAGTGGCGGGCTCGAGCTACCCTCTTCATGGAGGGAAGTTATCGCTTTTATTTAAATTGATGGCTAGTTAATTGTTCTTCCCCTTGAGTAGTGATTCTTTTTCATTTCACACATTACCATTCCCCTGCACACTCAATCTCCCACAAGGGTGAGTCGGGGAGTCGACAGTAGGTCAGTATTTCTATGAGAGTATTAGTGGAAATCTAAGAATAAATAGGCAACCCTTTTGTTTCGAAGAAGGCTGAGGATATTAGATTCTCAGTGGAACATTGAGAAACCTATTGTGTGTTGAATGAATGAAATGAAAGGGGGGGGGGGTTGGTTGGTTGGTTGGCGGAGATGGTTGTGATGGTGGAGGAAGTAGTTTGGAGGAGAATGACAAGAATGTGGTCAGCAATGGAGACGAGTTCTCAAGCAGCGCAAGTGGTGGACTGGAGGGTGTGAATGGATTTTCATGAGGCATTGATCCTTGCATCACCTGACCTAGTCCTCATTGCCTTAGCTTTGAGATCATGCAAAAGTCGGGAAGCTGCAATTTTTACTGTCCGCACTGGCATGTTTCTGAAGGGAAACAGACGCCTGATTTTAAAGAGAGAGAGAGAGAGGAGTGTGCATATTACAGAGTGTGAGTATCTTCATCTGAGGGACATGTTCTGTAGGTGGGTAGAAAGGCCTAAAATGCTTTTTTGAATAAAGGCCATATGAGTCACAATGAATGCCTCAATGGCCAATTAGCGGTGCCAGCTAAATATTTTAGAAAATTGACTGTTCTTGTTATGTTGATGATGTACATCGTGAAGCAAAGCTTTCAAAGGAGGAGGTTTAGGGCACAAATTCATTGGAAATAGGCTTTCTAAAGAATAACAATTAGAGAACCTATGATAGATGTTTTTGCTGTGATATGTAGATGAGACTAATGTGGGAGACTGTTCCATTATTATTTCTAGTTCAATTGGTATGTTGCAATTCATACCGTGTTGCTACTTTCTTAAAGAAAACACCGATTAGAAAGAGGAAATAACCAACCATGGGCTGTACGCCAATACCTTGCCAGAAATATTTGTCCCAGGATTCAAATGTGGCAGAAGTTCCCTTGACTTGCTAAACAATAAAATTTTACTCCCTTTTGCTCTCCGCTCTCTTATAACGTTCCTACATTCCATGTGACGACATTCACATAGTATTGTTGGTCTCTAAAAAGCTATTCGCAGGTAGCTACTTCACAAATGAAGTATGCCCTTCATCGTAACTAAGTAAGTAAACTTTTAACATCTTCAATGGCGAATGGCTTTTGCCCAATGTTATAATTGGAAAATGAGAAATGTGTGTCTTTGGCTAATTGTGTTCCCCAACACACACACACACAAAAAAAACCAATGGTGCCTTGGTGTTGGCCGTTGGTGCTCATACCTGATTTAGCTTCTACAGGCATCCCCATGATTCTGGGGAGTTTATTGATCTTTATAACGGGAGATAATTTTTATGTTCAGTATGAAATAAATAATAATGACTTCTAGCCCAATCAATGGGGTGGTGGTTTTTATTTTTCTTAGGGAGGGAGGTAAATAGATAATCTACCTATTTGCAACTAGATGTGGCATTTTGAATCCATGTAAAACATTTCAGCCACTGAATGTATGGCTTATTGGATCTTCCTTTACTAGTTTGTAGCCTTTTTACATTCCAAAAATCATTCATAATCATCTTTTGTCTATTTTAGTTGTTAATGGCCAGGTCAAGCGTACACAAGATGAAGACATACAGTCAAATATCCTTGAAATTGTTGGAACAAATGTCCAGTCAACATACATAACATGCCCAGCTGATCCAGCTGCTACACTTGGTATAAAGCTGCCATTTTTGGTTATGATTGTGAAAAATGTGAAAAAGTATTTCACATTTGAGATTCAGGTGCTGGACGATAAAAATGTCAGGCGTCGTTTCCGGGCATCTAATTTTCAAGTGTGTAAGTCTTCCCTATTAGCTTATCTGCAAATAGTTTTAGAGGGATACTTGCTTTGGAAGAACTATTTAGCATCATAACGTTATCTTTTTGTTTTTATTCTACCTTTAGACTTCTTTGGCTTCAAGAATGCATTAGTGAAATAAAAACTTACAATGGACCCAATCATCATAAATACTTGTGTTTCATATAAACTGCAACCTTTTACTTTTTGGGAAAGTTTAATGTTAAAAATCATCTACTTGTCCATTACAACCAGTAGATATAAAATGTTGCTATTGATCCTGGTTCATAAGAATCTTTGTTTATTCTTCCTTGGAGGGTATTTTAGATATTTGACACAGTCAAACATTTTTCTTGAAACACGCGTTTTTGTAGGACGAATATTGTTTTCTTCAAATCCCATTATCTCTAATTTATAGTTTTATCTTTCCTGGAGGGTATTTTAGTGTTTTCTTGTACTTTCTATCACCAATTTATCTCTAATATGTAGTTTTAGAATCATTAATTTAAATGACAATTCCCATGCCATTTAGTCATTTACCATCCTATCCAACTTTTAAGTGTTCGAATTTGGCGTAACAATTTTATCTTCATATCTTAAAGGCTATGACTCGAGTTAAACCGTTCATATGCACCATGCCTCTGCGGCTGGATGAGGGATGGAATCAAATCCAACTGAATTTAGCTGATCTTACTCGACGCGCATATGGAACAAACTACGTTGAAACACTACGTGTCCAAGTTCACGCTAATTGCCGTCTGAGAAGGATATATTTCTCTGACCGCCTTTATTCAGAGGAAGAACTGCCACCGGAATTCAAACTTTACCTTCCAATGCAGGTTAGCTTCACATCTTTGCCTTCAAATTCAAACTTTAGTTACATTTTTCCCATTTAGCATAATGAATAAATTTTTTCCACAATAATGTAACGAAGTTTCAATTTTTTTTATTTCATACCCATTTTGACCAGTTATATGTCGATCTTGTAACATCCGATGACATGGATGCCATGACATTATATTTTTTTGAATCACTATAACATAACATCTGGGCCTTCAGATGTTACACGATCGGCATGTTGTTGGTCAAAATGGGTACACAATAGGAACTTTGAAACTTTTTTTTAAGTATATAATATTTATATACGGCAAATGAAACAAATAAACTCACACACCCTTCTCACCTTTGGTGAGGTTTGAACCCCTGGTCTCTTAGGAGGCCAAAGACTCACATACAGCTAGACCAAAGGCCCTTTGGTAGGAACTTTGAAACCTTGTTACACTGATGGAGATTTTTTTTATTTGTTACCCTAAATCAGGAACTCGAGCAAAGTTGGTTGCATTTTGATAGTATTTTGCCATTTCCAGAATTTGATACATTTTTGCCTAACTGAAACCCTGTTAATTTTAATTGTAGAAACAATGATTCTGCCCTAGAAGAGAGTCACCTTTGCGGTTCATTTCAACCTTTTCAAATCCGCAATTATTATGAAATGTCGACTTTTCTATCCAGCGTAGCCTATCAACGTTCTAAAACCACTCATGTATCTTGCACATGGCCAACTTTGAAGAATTAAAATGTATGGTTTCTTTCCCTTTTTTGTGATGTAATTTGTAATTTTAGCGCATTAACTTCATATACATCGCTCTATCCCGTGGTTTGGTTTTAAAATGATGTTGAACGAACCCGTATAATGAAATGCTCCGTGGTCATGTATATGTATATGTATATGTATATGTATATGTATATGTATATGTATATGTATATGTATATGTATATGTATATGTATATGTATATGTATATGTATATGTATATGTATATGTATATGTATATGTATATGTATATGTATATGTATATGTATATGTATATGTATATGTATATGTATATGTATATGTATATGTATATGTATATGTATATGTATATGTATATGTGGAGGAAAGTTCAAATGTGAACTCATTTTTGGTTGTGAACGTGAGGACGAATCTCAGCCACTTATCCGGTCAATAAAGGCGGTTTTGACCTGGTTCCCCTCCTTTAATAATCTCCACCCTCCCATGAATCGCGTCAATCCTCCGTGATCGCGTCCACCATAACCGAAGATGTGTGGCTGAGATTCGTCCTCACGTTCACAACCAAAAATGAGTTCACATTTGAACCTAACCCTATGTATATGTATATGTATATGTATATGTATGTTGAATCCCTACAATGAGATAGTCAATGCTTATGTATGCATACATGGGCAACACATCTCGTCACAATGGATGTTGTACATGATGACATGGTCGTAGCTCTGTTTATACACCATGCTCACTCTTAACTTAGGCTATATTTGGCAAGTATAATGTCCCGGTGGTACCAAACATCTGACGAACAAATACAAACAGCTTGCTCAGTCTCAAATGCGAACTTAAATTTGGTTGTGAACGTGAGGACAACTGAGAGCGCGATACATGTCATATTTAGACTGAATAATAAAGGAAAATATTCAGTCTGAATGTATTATTATTTAGACTGAATAACATTACATTTAGTCTGAATGTTGTATTATTCAGTCTGAATAATAGTATATTAAGACAATAAGTTGAATAATAATACATTCAGTCTTAATATATTCTTTTATTATTCAATCTGAGTGTGACACGTGTCGCTCTCTCATTTGTTCTCACGTTCACAACCAAATTTGAGTTCGTATTTGAACTTTTTTTCTCTCTCTATATATCTAGAGAGAGAGAGAGAGAGGTTCTTTCATTTAGAAACTCTACGAAAAGTAGAAATTTTGGAAACCAAGAGGAAAACCAATATAAAGTAATTTTTTTCATAATTTTTTTTTCATCGGATGTAATGATTTAACATATTGTTTCACATATGATTGTGTTCATAGGAGAAAAAATATATTATATGTGAATAAAAAGACGTTGGTTTACTTTCAAATATGAAACAAAATTCATACGATGAAACAAATTAGTAGGGGTGAGCTCGGGACCGGACCGGTACCGAAACCGGAAGTGTCAAAATTCAATACCGAACTGACTAGTGAAATACCGGTACCGGTTTGGTACCGGGATTTTCGGGACTAGAACTATTTGGTACCATTTTTTTGAACGACTAAGGTTTTTCAACATTTACCATTAAACGCAATGACAAAAACCAAAATCACTTAACCAAACCGGTACCGAAATCCCGAACCGAACCGGTCCCGTACCGAAGCGGTACCGAAACTGAAAGTACCGAAAACCGAAAATCTCAAATCCCAATACTAAATCCCGAACCGATTAGTGAAATTCGGTACCGGTACCGGTTCGGTTTGGGATTTCGGTCTGTTTCGCTCATCCCTACAAATAAGTGAACCATCGTTTTTTATTCACATATAATATTTTTTTCTTATGAACACAAACATATGTGAAACAATATCTTAAATCATAACATTTGATGATTTTTTTTATATTGATTTTTCCATTGGTTTCTAAAGTTTCTACTTTTGTAGAATCTCCAAAATATTGTCCCTATATATATATATATCCCTATATATATATAGGGGCGGGTTCAAATTAGAACTCAAATTTGGTTGTAAACGTGAGGACAAATGAGTGTGCGACACGTGTCTCATTCAAAGAAATATTATAGTATATATTCAGTCTGAATATACAAATGAATATTCAGTCTGAATATACAAATGAATATTCAGTCTGAATATTCCTTTGTATATTCAGACTGAATATATATACTAGATTGAATATTCCTTTGTATATTCAGTTTGAATATTGCTTATTTTGACACGTGTCACACTCTCATTTGTTCTCACGTTTACAACCAAATTTGAGTTCGCATTTGAACTTTCCCCCCCCCCTCTCTCTCTCTCTCTCTCTCTCTATATATATATATATATATATATATATATACACGCTAACTATTTACGAGAATATGAGAAAGGTCATTCATGTACAAAATCATATATGATTTTGCACTAGCCGGAAGTGGGCGATTTTTCCATGCGACTTAAGTCGACTAGATCATGTATGATTTTGTACAAAATCATATATGAACAACCTTTCTCGTAAAAAGTTAACATTCTCGTTTGAATCTTTCTCTCTCTCCCCCCTCTCTCTCTATATATAACCCCACTATATAAGAAAATCAAAAAAAGCAAAGAACCAAACAGTAACAAATCAGAACCAGAGTAGTGGCTAGACCCCGTACAACAGAATCGAAATAGAAAGAAATTTAAATGAGCGATCATAAACATGACATCGACATCCAATACCAACATCAACTTTAAGGGTCGGGTTTGCGAGAGGCAAACTGTCAAAACCCCACCGTAATGCGACCACCTGCTGCCACATTCCACAACCGCGTCCCTTACTCGAAACAACCACGTCGAGCTACTGCAGAAAAGAAGGGTCAGCAAATCAACATATGTAAATCTATTCCCATTCGGTTCAAAACCGAGCGATATGGAATTCTTACTTTACTAGCTCTCCTTATGAAGAGGCATACCTTTTTTGGAATGATTTTCATCCATTTTGTAGGTTCCACCATCTCGTTTGAAGTGTTTCCTCCCCCTTCCATTGGCTCTCTTAACTTCTTGATGTTAAAACTATTTGTCTCTTCCAATGTCCACTTCACTTTGTCTTCACGTCCTTTTTCGAGTTGGATATCCTCGAGCCTTTGGGTGAGATTCTCCAATTATCCAATTTCCCTACCTCTCGGGGTTCTTCTTCAGTTCCATTTCCAACTCCATGTTCCTTCCGTCCACACTCCTCTGTCTGTTGACCTTTGCATCTTGATCCATTTGTAGCCTGTAGAGTATTTCGAATTCTTCTTTGAGCGTCTTTGTTCCCGTCCACATCTCTTTCCAAAAACTTTTCTCCTTCCCGTCTCCTGTTTTCTACCGAAACGAACTTGAGAATGCAACTCCCATGTTGTTCACCTCCGTGCCAATTCGAGCTATAGTACTCCCCATGGAACCTGCACCAATACAATTATCATGATTCCCATACCGCCCCTGTAACACCGTAAAAATAGGAGACAATTTAAACAAAAACAATCTATGCAATAAGCTTAAGTGCATAAAAGTCACCTAATGAAGAGGGGAATTAGTATAAGAGTTTACATCAAAAGTTAGATACTAAACAACAACCTACTAATATACATTAGATCGAAATATATATTACATTCAGGTGTAAAGAAGATTGTTTGTCGTCAGTTTAAACGGTAGTAGTAGGTTACATGATGCGTGTCTTATGTCGCAAGTCGTAGGTCATCAGATAAATTATACGACTGTCTAGTTGAAAGGACGATCGATTCGTCGTTTACCCTTATATTTTTCTTTTGGCTGTAATTGTTGTCTTTTCTTGGTCGCAAGGTTTGTCTAAAGTACCACAGTTGGTCGCAAGATATTCCTCACTTGTCTGTTAGTAAAAAAATTTACCCAAATATTATTGTATTGACAAAATTTAAAGATTGAGATAATATTACGAGAAACGGAAGGCATATGTAATATATGATTAAGATGAAGTTTACAAGTGGGAGTAAGAAGAGATGTGAAACAGTGTTTGAGATGGCTAGGCCTGAACCATCGCCAATAATGAGTTTCTCCCTACCATTGTAAGGGTTGGGGGGGGGGGAAGTGGAATGTGGTAAGGTCATGAGGGACATGGTGTGTTGCACCACTGTCAAGAAGCCAACCATTTGGTGAAGTTTTCAAGGAAACATGGGCATGTGGAAAAGAAAAAGAGATTGGAGGATAAGAAGATGGTGATGGTGGAATTGCATTTGGGAATTGAGTGTGGAAGATAGGCATTGCAAGAGTGCAAGACATAATGCCCAACTATGTGACACCATTGACAACGACCCTTGAAGGGCTGGGCGGGATGGTTTGGGGTGGGGCATAAACGGGGAACATATTTGGGGTAGGTAGTATGAAGAAAAAAAATATGGATCTTAAGCTCTTGATATCATATAGAAGTACGAATGTGATTGAATGAAAAATTCATTATTTATTATTACTTGTAGGTGGATATATATATATATATATATATATATATCTTGAGAGAATCGTAACCTACAATTGTAAATCGTAACCTACAAAACTAAATCGTAACTTACATGAGAAAATCTTAACCTACAAAACTAAATCGTAACTTACAAAATATTTACAATCAAGTGATTATGAGAGTATATTCAATTAATGTAGGATTAATTGTGACTATCTTATCACAAAGGATAATTTAATCATGTTTCATGATTTGGAATAATTTAATCATGTTTCATGATTTGGAAGATAAATTAAATGAACAAAGGATAATTTTTTAGAATTCAAGAAAGTTACATCTTACACTACACACATGAGGTTTGTAAAAATCAATCTTCAACAGTTTTCTACTGCCATGAGCACCGCCAAATCATTTTCTCAAGTATTTATTTTGTGAATAAAACTGAGCATTGTTTTTATCGGATATTAAGTTTTGGAGGATATTATTTTTAAACTGCATGTTATAAATATAATTTTCAATAGATCGGTTTATAGAACTCAAGTTTTTAGGGAAAAACAATAAAATGTCGTATCTAAAGGTATTAGAATAAGTTTATAGGTCATTTTTGGGTATCTTAATTTTTTAGAACACTTTTAATACAAAGTGTTGTATTAACTATTTTATATATATGATGTTTTGAGAAACGTCCTATGAACACATTTATTTACAGGACACTTTGTATTAATAAAACATTGTTTTCAAATACTGTCCTATAAACTACCCAATACAACATTTTTTTATAAAACTGTCCTGAAAACTTGTTATGACTGCCAAAAATATTCTATAAACTTATTACAATGCCTATTAGAACCCTTACAAATTTTTTGATCCTATAAATTAAGTTTTGTAAAACTGTCTATTAGAACCCTTACAAATTTTGGCATTTTATAAACCCAATTTTGTTGTAGTGACATCAAAACATAATAAGGTCGGATCAAGAACCCTGTGAAGGTAATTTGCAGCATCATTAACAAGCCCAATTTCAAGATACATAACATCTACAAACCAAACTGTGCAAAGGGGTAAAGTTAGCGATGTTAGGGCGAAGAACCCAATATTTGTTTCTTATAATTAAATGGTATCACCATTTGAATTTTTTTAACTGCTTTTTTAAGTGAGATTATTCTTACCCAATTGCATCTTCATTGATGAAACCGAATCACCCTTCCCTAATCGGTACTTCATAGCCCCGATCGGTTCCCCTTCATGATGAACCACCACCTTCACTGGAATCCTGTAGTAGAAGAAACAAAATGAAGCAATTCCAATTCCTATCTCTATGCAAATAATAGATATTTATATTTGTTTTGTTTTTCTGATAAAATAATAATATTACATTAATATATAGAAATTATATATTTTTTTAAAGGAAAGAAGTAAAAGGACCAAAATACTGTCAATTTAACAGAGCTAAGGTTAACAATGTTAGGGTGAGGGACCCAATCCATAATAAAAGTGAAACCACGGTGATCATACATGTAATTATTTCATTTGGGGGTCTCGGTCCAGATTTTCATATAACCACAAAGACAAATTTTATAATTTAATCTAGATTTTATTTTTAACGAAATTTTAGTGTTTTAAATTGGAACGTACAATTTAGGAAAATCTTAAAAGAAGACCCCTATATATAATCCATTATTTACTATAAACTATACACCTTATTATTTTTTAAAACAAAAGACGTGCATCCAAACACTCGATATAGTACTGCTCCAGTAAGAAGTTCGTGAGGTGCCGCTGCAGCTTCTTCCCTCTCTCTTCCCCCAAAAAAGGATAGAGATGCCCCGTCCCTTCTTTATGCACATCCATATACATAGCCAGACACAAAGGTGTACAATCCGGTCTAATCTAAGGCAAGCAAGAGGAGAGGTTCTAGGCCAAGTGAGTTCTCCAGCCGGGAGATGGCCATACCGATCCCCGCCGTAACAAGGTTTATCATGGAACGACTATTCCCCTCCTGTCCTTTTTTGATAAAAAAAATACCATTGACTAAATAGAGTAAGGGTGCGTTTGGTTTGCGGGATTGTTTTTGAGGGATTTGGATTTCATGGAAGGATTTGGATTTGGAGGGATTTGGATTTGATTGGATTTGAAAATCATAGGTGTGTTTGGTTTGTAGGATTTGGAATGGTATTGGATTTCTATTATTTATAAATAATTTATATAAAAATATAAAAATAATTAAATTACATTTTTATTAATCAATTATTACAAAACAAATGTTTTTAACATTTTTAAAACATTATTTCATACAAATCCTACGAAATCCCGCGAAATCCCGAGCATCCGCCAAGGATTTCAAAATCCAATGTCCATGGATTTTAAATGAATCCATGGATTTTAAATCCTTACCATTAGACAAACCAAACACCGGAATGGATTGCATTTTAAATCCAAATCCCTCCAAATCCATCCAAATCCCTCAAACCAGTAAGAGTAAACACTATAACTTACTTTACCGGTTAACATTGTAGTCTATCAAAATGGTGTCGTATGCACCAAATTACCCAATAAACGTTATTCAAGTAAGAGTTGTCATCCTCATTTACGAGGTAAGACTTTCCATTCGCTTTTACCGTATAAGATTCTCGGTGTTTGTCATATTCATCTGATAAGATAAATAACCCGGTAAACACTTAGCAGATATGCGTTTAGTAAACGACCGTTAATAGTTAGTGCAGTTAGGGCAAGGAATCCAATTTATAACAAAAATGAAACCACAATAACTAAAAATATTATTATTTCGTTTGGAGACCTAATCCTTAATCCTCATATAACTACAGGGACGAAATTTGTAATTTACAAAGTAATTTATTTTAAATTATCATGTATGTCGATACGGAATTAGGTGAATATATAGAATACAAATTTAACTAGTTGTGGTAAGAGCATCTCCAACAGCTATGCTAAAATGAAAAAAAGTACAATTTTAGCATTTTAGTTGCTCCAACAGCTATTCTATCATATATGCTAAAATAGAAAAAAGAGGAGAGAAGTTGTAAAATTCTCTAAATTTAGAGAAATCTCTAAAACTTATTAGAAGAGAGAGAAAATAATATTTTAATTATATCAACCAATTAAAGTATGAAGATAAAAATGTGTAGGAGAGAGAAGTATTATTTTATTAGATATATTGAACATTTTATTAATATAATTAATGGTAGAATTGTTAAAATAGAGTAGCTGTTGGAGATAGATGTAAATTTTTATAGAGATTTTGACTTTTTTTATTTTATTATAGAAATTTTTTAACATATCTGTTGGAGATGCTCTAATTTATGGTCCCCAAAAATTTCATAAATATATACCATATAAGGAAAAGTTTGGCTTTTGTCCATGAATTTTATTTATTTAATTAGTTCTTGTTTCTCACATTTGATTATTTTAACGATTTTGTCCCTTCTTTTAATAATTGTTAATTTTTTTTTATTAAATATTAAATATATGATACATTTTTACCATTTTTTAATTCAACTATATAAAATATACATTTCATTTTACAGACTAAGAGCCGTTTACCAAATGCTTATCCGGGTAAACGTTTTCCAAGTTATATTATCTTACCTGATGAATATTACAAGAACCAAGAATCTTACACGGTAAGAACGGTAAGAACAAAGGCAATGCCCGAGAGTCTACCCGGTAAGTGAGGGCGGATGACTCTTACCACGGTTAGCGCTTACCGGGAATTGTTGCATAGTATACCATTTTGGTAGACTAAAATCTTACCCGATAAGTAGACCTGACAAACGTGTCGTGTCGGGTTCAAAGGTCAACGGTTTGAGAGTTCCTAACCCTAACCCGACCCGTTTAATTTTCGTGTCGTGTCGTATCGTGTCAACCCGCTTAATTTTCGTGTCATTTTCGTATCAACCCATTTACTTAAATTGGTTGAAATATATTACCCAAATCTGTTTCATTCGTGTCGAGTTCGTGTCTAATTAACATGTTTTGTCAGCTTTTGTCAGGTCTACATGGAATGTACAATAACTTTTTATTATTATTAGTATATACTTTGTTAAAAAAAACTATAAACTGTGAGTTGTTGATGTTAAACGGGTTATTCGGGTCATTTTCGAGTTGAAATTTTTGACCCTGACCTTACCCGTTTAATTTTCTTGTCTTGTCGTGTCAACCCGTTTACTTAGACGGGTTGAAATGTACAAATTCGCTTAATTCTTGTCGAGTTCGTGTCGGATTAGCGTGTCGTGTCAGTTTTTACCAGGTCTACCGGTAAGTAAGTGATAGTGTTGAATTTTGTTAGTAAGCACTTACCTGGATAAATTTTAGTAAACTGCTCCTAAATCACATTTTTTATATTGTCACCCAATATCAAATGTAGCATTTATTGTAAACTAATTGCACTTGGAATTGAATGCGGAACATAGCGCATTGCAAGACATAATGCCCAGCTATGCGACACCATTGACAACGACCCTTGAAGGACTGGGCGGAATGGTTTGGGCCATAAACGAGGAACATATTTGGGGTAGGTAGTAAAAGAATAAAAATATGGATCTTAAGCTCTTGATACCATATAGAAATAAGAATGTGATTGAATGGAAAAGGTTCATATTTATTATTACTTGTAGGGGGTTAGGTTCAAATGTGAACTCAATTTTGGCTGTGAACGTGAGGACGAATCTCAGCCACACATCTTCGGTTATGGTGGACGCGATCACGGAGGATTGACGCAATTTATGGGAGGGTGGAGATTATTAAAGGAGGGGAACCAGGTCAAAGCCGCCTTTATTGACCGGATAAGTGGCTGAGATTCGTCCTCACGTTCACAACCAAAAATGAGTTCACATTTGAACTTTCCTCTACTTGTAGGTGTGTATATATATATACATCTTGAGAGAATCTAACTACAATTGTAAATCGTAACCTACAAAACTAAATCGTAACTTACTTGAGAGAATCGTAACCTACACAACTAAATCGTAACTTACTTGATAGAATCGTAACTTACAAAACTAAATTGTAATTTACAAGATATTTACAATCAAGTGATTATGAGAGAATATTCAATTAGTGTAGAATTAATTTGTGAGTATCTTTATCACGAACAGATCTGGACTCCTCATTAACTGAAAACACATAGATAACAACACCTTGTACATCCGACACATCAACAACATGACTCATGCAACTTTATGAAATTTAGTCTAGTTAAATTTAGGTGAATATTTTTTCCAACCAAATGATATGTCAAGCATTTGCACCATTACTTACATCGACATTTTGATGGAAACTTGCACAAAATGCACAAACAAACTAAAGGTATGAATGAACCATTACTTACATTGATATCAGAAAAAACTATCCTCATAATCTTCCAAATAAGTCTTTAAAAGTATCTTTATATTAGACAGGGGCAAAGCTAGGAATTTATGATAAGAGGGCTCGATTGTCTGATGCAATACCTTATTGTAAAATACCAGCCATAATATTGTATCGGAATAATTTAATCATGTTTCATGATCTGGAAGAGAAATTAAAAGAACAAAGGAATATCTTTTAGAATTCAAGAAAGTTACATCTACACTGAGCAGTAACGAGGGATTTTTTAAAATCAATTTACATTTCGGTTTGAACTATTGATTTACGTAATTGGATCCTTTTATCAGGTAATGAAGATCCTCTAAGCATTCCATATGAGGTTTTAAAAAATCAGTCTTCAACAGTTTTCTACTGTCATGAGCACCGTTAAATCATTTTCTCGTGTATTTATTTTGTGAATAAAACTAAACATTGTTTTTATCGAATACCGGGTTTTGGAAAATATTATTTTTAAACTGCATATTATAAATATAATTGTCAATAAGATAAACTTTTCATAACCAACATAAGTACTTTACCCATGAAATTCTCAAGATCTAAGCACTTGGATATCAAATGAAAGAAATAAGAACAATAAGTATAAGATTTGAAATATGACACAAAGTAAAGGACCTCTATTGTAAATTGAAAACTTCATTGAAAAAAAAAGCTATTAAAAAATAAAACTTCAATTTTGGAGGGTGCTAGACCTGCCTGCCCTTACCGTCTACGCCCCTGTTATCATATACATGCAATGTTATCATATACATGCAATGAATATGATGGTAGAACTCTTAGGAACCGTTTACCAAATTTTATCTGGATAAGTGTTTAACGAAAAAATTTAACACTATTATTTATTTACCAGGTAAAATTTTAGTCCGTCAAAACAACATCGTCTGTAACAATTTGCCCAGTAAGCGCTTACCATGGTAAGAGTTGTCGTCATCACTTACCGGGGTAAGACTCTTGTCCATTGATTTCCTTGTTTTCGTTTTTACCTGGTAAGACTTTTGGTACTTGTCATATTCTTCCGATAAGGTAATATGACTCGGTAAGGGCTTACCCGGGTTAGCGTTTGGTAAACAGTCCCTTAGTCTCTGAAAACATTACTTTACGAGTAAGGGGGTAATGGGAATCCCATACCAATCACTATAACAAAATCGGGTTTTAAAGTGTCAACTATTTTTTGGTATCCTAATAAATCGGTTTATAGGAATTAAGTTTTTAGGGCAAAACAATAAAATGATGTATTTAAATATCTTGTAATAAGTTTATAGGACGTTTTTGGGTGTCTTAATTTTTTTAAAATACTTTTAATATGAAGTGTTGTATCAACTATTTTATATGACGTTTTGAGAAACGTCCTATGAACACATCTGTTTACAGGACATTTTGTATTAATAAAACATTTTTTTTCAAATAGTGTCCTATAAACTAGCAAAAAAACAATTTTTTTTATAAAACTGTCCTGAAAACTTGTTACGATTGCCAAAATTATCCTATAAACTTTTACAACGCCTATTAGGACCCTTACAAATTTTGGCATCCTATAAACCCAATTTTGTTGCAGTGACATCAAAACATAATAAAGACAGATCAAGAACCATGTGAATGTAATTCCAAGATATGTAACATCTACAAACCAAAATGTGGTAAGGTTAGCGATGTTATGGTGAGGGACCCAACATTTGTTTCTTATAATCAAATGATGTCACCGTTCGGAAAAAAAAATAAGGTCCGTCTCTAAATGAGGCTATTCTTACCCATTTGCATCTTCATTGATGAAAACAAAACCCCTTCCCTAATCGGTACTTCACCGCCCTGATCGTTTCTCCCTCATGATGAACCACCACCATCATTGGAATCCCGTAGCAGAAGAAACAAAATGAAGCAGATCCAGTTCCTATCTCTATGAAAATAATAGATACTATATTTGTTTTGTTTTCTCTGATAAAATATTTTTTTTATTAATATATAAAAATTATATTTTTTTAAAAGAAATAAGTAAATGACCAAAATACTATCAATTTAACAGAGCTAAGCTTAACAATGTTAGGGTGAGGGACCCAATCTATAATAAAAGTGAAACCACACTGACTATACATGTAATTATTTCATTTGGAGGACCCGGTCCAAATTTTCATATAACCACAAGGATAAATTTTATAATTTACTCTAGATTTTATTTTTAAACGATAATACATTATTTACTATAAACTATACACCTTATTATTTTTCAAATGAAAATGATAGAAAAATTGTAAAAAGATAAAAATGCCATTGACTAAATAGAGTAAGGGGTTGCTAACTAGTAAGTGTCAATACTATAACTTACTTTACCGGTTAAGAATGTAGTCTATCAGATTTTCCTAAAAATTGGTTAAAAGAAGGTTTTCAGATAAAAAATCCGAACTGAGGACGGGTTTTGGAGTTAGCTCACCCTCGCGGGATCGCGACCCTTCCGATTGATACCACCAGGAGGGGGAAAACAAAATTCCAAGAAAACGTATCATACGCACCAAATTACCCGATAAGCGTTTTTCAAGTAAAAGTTATCATCCTTATTTAAGAAGTAAGACTTTCCATCCTTATCATCGCTATTACTGTGTAACATTTTCGGTGCTTTCATATTCATTCAATAATACTAGAAGTATACTCGCGCAATGCAGCGAGATCCATCTTAATTTTAATGTTTTATTTTATTTTTTGTCTCTATCGATGTTATAAATATGATTTTATTAGTTTTGAAAAAACAAAGATTTTATTTTTGTGTACTTTCTCGACCAATGTATTTATATTTATAAGGAAGGGAATAGATAATCAATTAAAATCAAAATAATTTAGGAATAAATATGTGTATAAAAGTATAGAAGATAATCAATAATTCAATATCAATTATTTAATTAGAAGATTAAACATATATGTTGGGATTTAGTTAAAAAATGAATGATTCTGACCTCAAAAATAAAGACGACCGTCTACAATTGTTTTTAAGAGATTTTTAAGTAATTAGCATTAAACAGCGGTACGTATGACTTAAAATGTTGTTTTTAAGAGTTTTTTGTCAAATGCTTTATAATATAATATAGATAAATAACCCGATAAACACTTAGCAGATATGCATTTAGTAAACGACCCCTAATAGTTAGTGGAGTTAGGACAAATAATCCAAAAATAAAACTATAATAACTATAGATATTATTATTTCGTTTGGAGACCTAGTCTTTAATTCACATATAACTATAGGGACAAAATTTGTAATTTACAAAGTAATTTATTTTAAATTACCATGCATCTTGATACGGAATTAGGTGAACATATAGAATACAAATTTAACTAGTTGTGGTAAGTTGTGGTCCCCATAAATCATATAAGGAAAAGTTTAGCTTTTGTCCATGAATATTATTTAATTAGTTTCGTTTCTGACGTTTGTTTATTTTAAAGATTTACGTCCCTTCATTTAATAATTGTTATTTTTTTAATCAAATATTAAATAAATGAGATATTTTAATTATTATACTATTTTTGAATTCAACTATATGAAAAATATATTACATTTTACAGACTAAGGCTGTGTTCTCGAGTTTTTTTTACGAACGAAAAAAAGGAAAAGTGAAAGAAAGTAAGGGGAACAAATTTTGTATTCTCGAGTTTTTTTAAGGAGGAAAAGGAAAGAAAAATTAAAGAAAATCGTGTTAATTTTTCCTCTCAAAACTTTCCTCCCAAATGTGGGAGAAAAGGGAAGGAAAGAAAAGATTTTTTTGATAATAATTAGAAATATTTATAAAAATTACACATTTATCCATCAATTGCATTCTCTTATAAAATAAATAAGGATATAATTGTAAAAATGACATATTTTCTTTCC
Organism: Silybum marianum; assembly: GCA_036898165.1. NCBI lineage: Eukaryota > Viridiplantae > Streptophyta > Magnoliopsida > Asterales > Asteraceae > Silybum > Silybum marianum. Next base: position 21,464,961 of record CM072538.1, read on the forward strand.
TTTCTCTCCACTCAAGAAGACGAAAAATTATTTTATTTTCTTTTCTTTCCATCCCCTCATTCGATCTCAATAACACAAATAAAAAATTACTTTATTTTCCTTTCATTTCTTTTCTCTTCTTTCCCTTCCCTTTCTTTCTTTCAAAAACTCGAGAACAGAGCGTTAAAGGGGTGTTTGGGATTGTTTATAAAAACAATTTATTGATTAATTCCGGTATGACACAGGTAATAAAAACTTTTGAGTGTTTGAATAAACAACTTATACCGATGTCAAACCATTATAATTTATTAAAAGTTAATAAATATTTTTGTAAAGAAACAATAAGTTGTTTCAAATAAGCAATCTCAAACACCCACTAAATCACATTATTATCCCTATCATTGTCACCCAATATCACATGTACTCTTTAGTGTAAACTAATTACAATATTAGTTAGGGTAAACTGTAAATTTGGTCCTATGATTTGTTGGTTTTTGTGGTTTTGGTGCTCAGAAATTTTTTATTGCAAAAAGTTCACTGTGGTATGCAATTCATTTTGGATTGGGTCCCTCACACTAACTCTGTCAGCTTTCCTTCCGTTAAGTCCCTGTATGTGCTTACACATAAGAGCACTTTGGTCCATTGATTATTTTTCGCTAAAAACAAAAATCAGAGAGACTAAAATTGCAAATTATTGTTTACTCTAAATAATTTTAAATATTAAAAAAAAAATTAAAAAATTTAAATACATATTTAAAAATTATTTTTTAAAAATTTATTACTGTTTACTCTAAATAATTTTAAATTTAAAAATAATTTTTTTTAAAAAATTGTTTTAAAAAAATTGTTTTAAAAAAATTATTATTTTTTTTTAAATTTTAAATTTTAAAAATTAATTTTTTTAAATATTTAAAATTGTTTAGAGTAAACAGTAATTTACAATTTTGGTCCCTCTGATTTTTGTTTTTAGTAAAAAAGAATAATAGATCAAAATGCCCTCATGTGAAAGGCACATATAGGGACTTGACGGAAGTAAAGCTGACGAAGTTAGTACTAGGGACCCAATCCACAATAAATTACATACCATAGTGGTTGTTTTGCAATAAAAGAATTTTAGAGACCAAAACCATAAAAATCAACAAACCATAGGAACCAAATTTGCAATTTACTCTATTAGTTATTAGGGTTGTCAATTTCTTTTAAATTTGGTCCTTTGACCAACTTCCATTAAATAAATCCAATTGACTCAAGGGCTTTTAGGTCTTTTTCCTATTTTTTTGTCCTTTTCATGTTTTTTATTTTGATTTTTGTCTTTTTATTTTCATATCGTAAAAAATTGAATAATAATCTTATTATAAATATATGTTTTCTTATACTTATATTTTAAATAAAATATAATAATTGTAATATATAATTAATATTTGTAACACCCCTCAAATTTTGAAAGAACGACTAATTTAAAATTTTCAATATCATATTAATTGAAAGATAAATCACTTTCTATAAATCAATATTTGAATTTTCCTCAAATAACAATTCGGGGTTTGTAATCGTTGTTTATTTGGTGAATTATTCGATAGATCATTGTTTCTTTGGCCAATTACAATCTAATAGTGATTCAATCCCTGAACACTCAGAGATTCTCACGAGTCTATATTCGATTCGTTTGTTGATGAGGCGGCACCCGGATTTGTGATGTCCGAATCAACGTTTCTTTTACCTATTTGGGTTTCTCCATGGCTATCTAGGTTTGAAATCCGTTTTCTAACAGATTTTTGTTTAATTGTTTTTATGCATTTTTTTAAGGGTTTCCTTGTCCTGCTCTGAAAGATTTTGAAGGGTCTAATTTTGTTTTTGTGAAATATTTTGTTAGAGAAGCTTGTGACAGATGCTTTGGAGGAAGAAATCCTATCTATTGTTGATGTTCTGCCGGTGAAAATGGGACCTGTTAATGGCAGAAAAAGGAGTTTTCATTTGGCTTCTAGATTGCGTTTGGTACATGAGACAGGACAGGACAAGACAAGACAGGACATAACTCCCTGTCCCACGTTTGGTGCAACATGAGACAGGACAGGAATTCACTGTCCCACGTTTGGCGCGACATGGGACAGGGACAGGACTGGGACAATGTGGGACAAAAAAGGCTTTTTTTTATTCCACCAAAATAGGTGGAAGAAGATGGGACAAGAATGGAAAGAAAATCAAATATCACTAATCTACCCTCATTTGATATATAACCTTAATATGGTACTTGTTTTAATGGTTAAGACCGCTAGTCACGACCACCGGCGACCACCGATAGCCATAGTCGGCCACCAACCACCATCATCCATTGCCACTACCACCACCACCGTTGGCCACCTCCACCTTCTCCTCTAGAACAACAACCTCCTCAACTACCTCTACAACCACAGTCGGCCACCAACCACCACCGTTCATCGCTACCATCACCACCGTGACCACCTTACTTCCACCATAACCACTACCATTGCCGACCACCACCGTCGTCGTTATCTACCATCTTCACCTCCTTCACAACCATCATCCATCGCCACCACCACTACCACCTCCATCTCCTCCTCTACTACATTAACCTTATCTTCCACCTCCACAACCATCGTTGGCCACTGACCACCACCGCCCATCTCCACCACCACCACTGTGGACCACCTCACCTCCACCATAACCATCACCACCACCACCACTGTGGGCCACCTCACCTCCACCGCCGACCACCACCACTACCATCTTAAGTCATCTATAATCAAAATCGGAAAAATCGGCCACTGATCACCACCGCCCATCGTTGCCATCAATACTAGTATACTACCGTCAGAATAAAACATAATTTCTTACTTGTGTGAATCGGGTTTTTCAAACTATCATCAATTATAACAAAATTCTCATTCAAATTTTATACTAATATATATATATATATATATATATATATATATATATATATATATATAGGGGGGGCTTTTCAAGAGAGATCTAGGTTAATCTTGATAACCATGAGATCCAATCTAAACCACACATTATTACTAATCAATGGTTATTATTAAAAATATTAATTTTGGTAATTATCTATTATTTAAAAAAAATTATATTTATAAATAATATTTAAGGGTAAATAAGTCTTTTTATAAATCTCTCTCATCTCTCCTCCCTCTTCCCAAATTTATTCTGTAAACCATGGTGATCATATTTATTATGATAATCAAGAACTTTTGTGATACATATTATGATAATCAAGAATATGTATCATACACATTCATATGAATATGTATCATACACATTCAAAAACTCTATTATGATACCTATTATGATAATCAAAAACCAATTATGATACTTATTATGATAATAAAAAACCCTCTCTCTTTATACGAATATGTACGCTACACATTCATAAAAGATAACAAGTACCTTCAAATATTTTGTAACTTTGGTGATACCTTTTATCTTCATAAATGGTACCACACATTCAAAATATCGGATCAAAAAATATATCATACGAATATGTACCATACACATTCATAAAAGATACCACATATCTTCAAATATTTTGAATCCGGAATATGAAGGGAATCGATTGAATGAATAGTTTTTCCGATTTGTTTTGATATTATTCGGTTAGATAATTTATGAAATATATCTTTTTAGTCTTTATCTGATTTGTAATAGAAAAATAAACATTAATATTTATTAATTATTAAATTTGTTAATTTACCAAATTACCCCTTTTTATTTATGGTTAGGAGTGGATCTCATGGTTATCAACCTTTATTGGGTTCTCGTTAGATTATGCTCCTATATATATATGTATATATATAGAGGTTGGTTCATTTACAAACTGGATGAATCCTACAAACTCGTACAAACCATATATAAAAATAATTTTTTCTTGATTTTTTTTCATCAAATGCTATGATTTAAGATCCTATTACATATATGTTTGTTTCATAATGTAAAGATTTCACATGTATTTGTTTTCATAATTACATGTATTTGTTTTCATAATTACATGTATTTGTTTCATAATGTAAAAGTTTCACATTTTTTCACATGTAATTTTTTCATAAGGTGAAACAAACATATGTGAAATAACATCCTAAATCATAGCATTTGATGAAAAAAAATCATGAAAAATTATTTTTATATATGGTTTGTACGAGTTTGTAAGATTTATCCAGTTTGTAAATGAACCAACATATATATATATATATATATATATATATATATATATATGAAAGTTGAGTAAAAATGCTTTTAAATTAAATTATAATTTTTTTGTTTTTTTGTGTAATTATAACTATTATATAATATATAAAATCGTCAAATAACTTATGTGACAACTTGTCTAGTTTTGTCATGTCATGTCCAGTCTTAGGTGTACCAAGCATACACTTGTTTTGTTCTGTCCTGTCCAGTCCTGTCCCACCCTCTTGTCCTGTCCTGTCTAGTTTTAGGATTTTGATGGGTTTTTGTATTCAAATTCTGCAAAGCTCTAAGAATTGTCCATCATCCCAACTTTAGATCAAACCTGTATCGTCCCATCTATCCTTTCAAAAAACGAGCTGTGTCATTATGGTTCCAAAAAGATATGTTACTGGCTTGGTATCTTTTTAAAGTTGTGGTGAATGTCATAGGAAAAAAAGAGACTTTATTTTTTTAGATTTAATTGTAGATTTCATTACTGGATTTTTGTTGATATGTTTTGTTTTCAAAATGATTAAGATGGATGAGGAGTACTAAAATGCGTTAATGTGTGTAACATACGTTTTATTGTTAATCATTCTTATTTTTCTTAGATGGATTATTTTTAACCTGCTGATGATATTTGCAACATCTCTTTAGTTAGAATTTGCATCCAAGATATTTATGAAATCGTTGTTTAATATATAGACCGAGGGATTAAACAACAACTTTGAAGGGAATTTCACTCTGCGTTTAGTGATCCTTCTGTAACAACCACGATTCTAAAACAAACATATATCATACTATTGCTTTAAAAGGATGTCAAATCCAAACATAAATTGGTCCCAAATGTAAAACATGATCTCAATTGTTTGCAGCGGAAATAAACTACTGAGATTATTACAATTCATCTTTAAAACTAGGCAACTATCTGTACAAGTAGCGCCTCACTTCTATCATGTCCAATCTCACAGCTTCCCTTTCCCCTTACTTGTGCTTTCTACCATATGCTTTCCTGAAAACGGTTTTCAGTTTATAAAAGAGAGGGTTAGACCAAATGGCTAGTGAATTCCCCAAAAACCACAGTTAATATGCATGACAGTTATACGAGAAAACGGTTAGTCATGAATATCAACTCACATTTTTCCAAAAACACTTTACTCGTACCTATTGCAACAATACACACACATTTGCCACACACACCATGACCAGTGCTGGTCACACACATCGTGACCTTAAATGGGCACACACCGCCAAAAGTTGGGCACACGCCGCCCAATTTGAATGATTTAAAACAAAAACAATTCAATTTAAAACATTCATTTTATAAAAGTTTAGCACATGAAGGGAACTCACCTGAATTGCCAAGCCCCTTACACACTTCCCACTACGATCCCACAAACCGAACACCTGATTTAGATCAATTAACTACGAGTTAATGACCCAATTATACTTCCACACATCCTACCTATAAACCCCTTAGGCTAGGACACCACTTAACCCACTTAATTAGCCTTTAAGCAAAAACTCAAAATTGCTAAAACGGTGAGTTATGCAGCTTACCGGGCGACTTGAAGTCGCGGGCCAAGTCGCGGGACTCACTGTTTGTCCTGCACTTTCCTGCTCGAACCAAAAACCCCCAAAACACCATTCTTACCAATTCCAACCATAAAACAGACATAAATCTTGTCTACACTTATACTAAAACAATTTCCAATAACAAATAACCATTTAATCTAATCCATCCATTGATTCCATGGATTAATTTCCCAACAATGACCAAGCTCCTTCCATGGAGGTTTCTTGATTGATTTTAGTCCAAAGAATGAAATGTGTTGCATAATACATTAAATAGACTTCATTACCAACACCATAAACCCAACAAACACTGATTTGAGGGTTTATTCAATCATACAACCAACTAAACCATAAAACCCCAACCCTTAACCATCTATTTGACTTAACAAGTAATAGAGATGAAGAAGATGAGTATTTATACCTCAGATTGTTGGTTGATTATTTCTCCTTCTTGGAACTCTTCATTCTTTTTCTTTCTTCTCCAAAATCCACCAAGAACACACACTTTTTACACATACTAAACTTCACTTGTATTCCTCAAGAAATGAGGGTTTTCTCCCTATTTATTTGATCAACTAACTCTAAATGACAACCTTAGTCCCTGAACTTTAGGATGTTAGACTTCATCCATCCAAACTGAGTTTGCTCATACAAAATTGGTTCCGGGTTATTACACATTCTTTTTACAACATTTTTGCAACGATGTTGACATCTACTTTGGGCAGTTATCTGTTATGGCTAGGAGTTTGCACGTAGCATGGTAAGCATATGTTATTTAGTAGTCATATTTAATACAATCTTCCCATGGTTGTTCTCCAATGAAAAGATCAACAATTGTATCTGATTGTCATATTACCTTATCGAATGAATATGACAAGGATCAAGAATCTTACCCGGTAAGAGCAAAGCCAATGACCGAGAGTCTTACCTGGTAAGTGAGGACGACGGCTCTTACCAGGTAAATTGTTGCATACGATATTATTTTGGTAGACTAAAATCTTACCTGATAAGTAAGTGATGGTGTTGAATTTTCCCGGTAAACACTTACCGTGTAAGTTTTGGTAAATGACCCCTTAGAGATTGGTTGTAACTGGATTTGCTTAGTTACTTTGGAAAAAATCAGAACCTATTTGTTATGATTTCTTTGTGACGATGATAGATGCATGAATTGGTTTCAATAAATTGGTTGGGCTACTTCCTTTGCCATATTGTATAGGTTTTATGAATTTTCATTTAAGCATAGAGTGTCAGCACAACATCTTGGTGTCTTGATTTCAATTTTAATGATATTGCTCTAATTCTCAACAAACAAATAACACTTATCCTTTGCTCTGAATTATTCTATACTATACATTATGTAGGTAATTAATTAACTTGGTGTTTAGTCATTGATGTAAACAATAAAAGCTGGTCATTGATGTGGACGAGAGGGATGGGAGTAGAGGAAACAGATAGTTTGGCCGGTGGAGTGATATCTCACTGTATCATCCTGTTGGTATGATCAAAACCCATGTATCACAATGTGTTCATTGAGATTTTTTTACCAGGTGCACATATGTTAGAGTTACAACTTACAAAGTGTTCATCATTATTTACAACGTTCACAAACAAAATGCATATTGTGAACAACCTTTGTTATGTGGTATGCACATTGTGCACATTCTTGTCCCACTACAAAAATCGCTGTTTGAAGTGTTCACAAGCAAAATGCACATTGTGAACAACCTGTGTTCACATATTGTGCACAACTTTTGCACTGTGTTCAATTCGGTGGAAAATGAGAGAAAATAGAGAGGCGGCCGAGAAAGAGAGGGAGGAGAGAGAAGAAAAGAGAGAGAAAATTTACAAATATCTATAATGCACTTTATTTAATTTTGTAATTTAAAATTACCAAAATTACTAAATTCCTAATTTAAATAGAGTGAGTGGCTAAGAATGAACCTCACAGTTCTCATAATAATTAAGGCTCCTAAAAGAAGACCCCTATATATATATATAGGGTTAGGTTCAAATGTGAACTCATTTTTGGTTGTGAACGTGAGGACGAATCTCAACCACACATCTTCGGTTATGGTGGACGCGATCACGGAGGATTGACGCGATTTATGGGAGGGTGAAGATTATTAAAGAAGGGGAATCAGGTCAAAGCCGCCTTTATTGACCGGATAAGTGGCTGAGATTCGTCCTCACGTTCACAACCAAAAAGAAGTTCACATGTGAACTTTCCTCTATATATATAGATATATATATATATATATATATAATTTCGCATGGTACCTAATTCATAATTCACATTATCACATATTATGGACGAAATTTGTAATTTACTCCAAAAGTAATCTATTTCAAATTATCATGTACGTTGATTCTGATTTAGATCCGGAATTAGGTGAACACATAACATGAATTTTATTTAATTAGTTTTCGTTTCTCATGTTTGTTTATTTTAACAATTCTGTCCCTTTATTAAATAATTGTTAACTTTTTATTAAAATATTATATATTTGTGAGATATTTTGATTCTTTTACTATTTCTTAATTACTAGATATTTTATAAAACATTATACTAAATTGCATTTTTGGTCCTTATGATTTGTTAATTATTTTGGGTTGAGTTTTTATAAAGCTTTTATTACAAAAAAATTCTCAGTTATATGCAAAAATACTTGATTTTGACATCATCTTTTTAACTACTACCATAAACCACTACTACCATAAAGCCACCATCGACATTACAAATGAATCTTCGTTATCATAAAATAATTGTTCACTTTCAAATTTTAATAGAAATAGACTCAAAAATGTTAAACCCTAAAAACCTTACGTCACAACCTGTGTCCTCTAACTATTGTTGATGGACTTGTTTTAGTTTTGAAGATAGATGTTTCTTTTATAATCCTTTATTGTATTTTTCTTAATAATATTATATTATTATGTATTTAATTTTGGAGATATATTTCATGTTTCATTAAGTTTAATGCCTATAATAAGAGCCTAATCCAATCAAATCAGACAGTTTTTTTATGTTTTGGTTTAACCGATTTGGTCACATGTTATCAAACTGCTCATTTTGTAAAATTTTCTAAACCACCTTAGTGGTTTGGGAATTAAACTGCCTAGACCAGACTGCAAACACACCTAATATTTAAAATTCACCTCTAGCGTGTAGCTCAGTTGGCAGAGGGGTGGGAAGTCGCCGCTAGCCTCAGCCGCTGAATGAGCCTTAAAATGTCTCATCATATTGGTGTCCTTTGAGACAGGTTCTGTATAAGACCGGTTGAAATTGCCGATAATCAACTTTTTTGCCGAAATATTTGATTTTTTTTCTTACAATAAGGTTATTGTCAAATACATCATATTTCGACATCAACTTCTCTCGCGAACATTAATATCAGTTTCTTTTTATTACATTTTTAATGTTTTAAAGAGGTTCAACTAGCAACACACATTTTTTTCTTATTAAACCCATAATCGTTGTACACATGATTTGTTCGCCCCCTTATAACTTCAGTCAACTTGAAACCAAAGTTGGCAATAATAAAATTGGATTTAGAGGACACCGTAATAAATTCTTTATAAGATTTTTTATATAATAAAAAAATATAACCTCCTATTTAAACACATTGTAATAAATTTATAGTATGTTTTTTTAGCCGTATTAACGAAAAATTTAAGACACTATTAATACAAAAACGTCATATTAGATATTTTATAGGACATTTATCATAAACCCATTTTTTTATAGGAAATTTGTTTCTATAAGAAACTTTTTCAAATAGTGTCGTATAAAATAGTTAATTTAACGCTTTATATTAAAAATGTTCAAAAAAACTATTAAGATCCTAAAAGGCATCATATAAACTTATTATAATGTCTTTATATAACACACTTTAGTTTTTGGTCTTATAAATTACGTCTTATAAAACAGTTTAAAAAAGTAAGAAAATTTTGACGTCCTATAAACATAACTTTGTTGTACTGTGTCATAAACTAAAACACCGTAAAAAAGAAAATTGATTTGACCCTTAAATTAATAAAAATCATATCCACAACAAGAGTTGGGTTCACGTGAGACAAGACTGTTTTAATGAGATCCGTGATACCACATTTTTACACTTAGAACTTCACAGTAAAACACTGTAAAAATAAAAAAAAAATGAACTTTCACATCAAAAACATTGTGAACGTTACCTTCACAACAAAAGTACTATGAATATTACCTTCACAGTGTTTTGTTGTGAAGTTTCAAGTGTAAAAAAATAATCTCATGAATCTCACAAAAACAGACTAGTCTCATATGATCCCAAATCTCTAAAATTTATAAACGTTTAAAGAACAATTAATGGCTTAAAAATATATCCCAAATCATTACAATTGATTATTTAAAACTGAAATCAAAGTGATTGAAACTTTTAGATTAAAATTGCATATTGTGAAATTTTGAGGGACCAAATTTGTAATTATTTAAAAGTAGTACCTACCACCCTTTAACACTCATATTTTGACACGTTGAGTGGCTCGTGACGACAGTTTCCACCTCCGTGTGAACTTTTCTACTGTATAATAATCATATCTCTCTCTCTCTCTCTCTCTCTCTCTCTCTCTCTCTCTCTCTCTCTCTCTCTCTCTCTCTCTCTCTCTCTCTCTCTCTCTCTCTCACACACACACACACACACACACACACACACACACACACACACACACACACACACACACACACACACACACACACACACACACACACACACACACACACACACTAACTATATATATGTTTATATATCTTCTTTTTGATAGAATTACACTTTTGGTCCCTGACGTTTGTTGATTTCTTTAGAAGTGTGAAATGTACTTTAATAACTAAAGTTATAGTCCCTGATATTTGGATTTTGCGTTGAAAGTGGGACCTCATCACTAACATCGTTAGAAATGTCCGTTAAAGCCAGGGGTAAAATCGTCCAACCATATTTTCCTTTTTTTTGTAATTCATTTTTGTTTTTTCTTGTTTTTACAAAAATCATCAAACTCTAGAGTCTACGGACCTGTTACGTAATTAACTTTAACATATATATAGGGTTGGGTTCCCGTGAGAAAGAGAGTTAAGGTGAGAAGCGTAAGAAGAGATCTTCACCTTTGGATGTACATTATAATGAGATGTAACGATATGAGATGCACTGACATGCACCAGATCAACTCCCTTCTAAAGCGCAATTCATGAGTGAGTATGAGATTAAAAGTGATCAAAGTCCATCGTTGCGCTTTAGAAGGGAATTAATCTGGTGCATTTCAGTGCAACTTATCTCGATGCATCTCATCATAATGTGTATCCAAGGATGGAGATCCCTTCTTACGCTTCTCACCTTAACTTTCTTTCTCACCGGAACTCGACCCTATGTGTGTGTATATATATGTGTGTGTATATATAAGAGATAATAATATAACAAATCCCTATAATTTGATTGTTTTTATATAAACAAGTAAAAACAAAAAAAGTGCAAAAGGGGGATAAAACATGGTTGGACAAAAATACCCCTGACTTTAAAGGACATTTCTAACGATGTTAGTGATGAGTTCCTACTTTCAAAGCAAAATCCAAACCTCAAGGACTACAACTTAACTTCCACTTTCAAAGAAATCAACAAACATCAAGGACCAAAAGTGTAATTCTCTTTTTTTTTGTTTATATAAGAGGGAGTCTCTACTGAATTACTTCATGGCTAGATAGATCAAACTATGAATTTTTGCAGTTATTTTTTTTAACAAATTAATTTTTTTTGTTAAAGTTAAGTAACAATTTACTAAATCAAGATCATGAGTCATTTTTTCATTATCGTCATCATTATCTGTTATCATGCTGCAATCTCAACATCAATGAAGAAAGTAGAGTATCTTCCAGGTTTTCAAGGACCTCTCCCTTTTCATTTGGAAACTGGGTAACAATTCATTAATTAATCCAATCTTTGTACTTTTTGTTTTTGCATTTTATTGTAGATTCTATTTATTATGTGTTTAATGATAAAATGTGTTATATATATATATATATGTGTGTTAGTTACCTAGGAGTGGATGAGAATGAAGATGTTCAACTGTTTTACTACTTCATTCCCTTAGAGTCGAATCCCTAAAATGATCCGCTTATGTTATGGCTTACCGGTGGTCCTGGCTGTTCTTCCATCTCTGGTATCCTCTATGAAATGGGTATGTTTATTAGTTTGTTGTTACGATAGAACACCAATAACGTAGGTTTTTGTCATCGAGGAGTTTGTCTAAACAATGATAACAATAACTACATCGATAATTGAACGCATTGTTTAATTACAGGGTTGGTTCATGTGAGAAATGTAAATTTCTGGCCAAGTGTGAAAAATGGAATATTCACATAATATAACGTACATGTTCACTATAATGTATGTGAAACAAATCATTATATTGTGTGAAGCCGTGTAAAGATGATTGTCTTTTGTCTTCCCAGTAGCTGGTGAAGGTACAGATTCGCGTGTGGAGAGACGAGTGTCTTCCTTGTAACCTTTATGACATTCACAAAATATAATACAACATTTACATAATATAAGAGTATATTCGTCACTTCTCGCCATAAAAATATCACAAAAATCTTTTGCTTTAGTTATTATATATGTCAGAAGTACTATAATCCGTACAATGCAGTAAAATGGAAAATTTAATAAGCAAGTCGAAATTAAATTGTTTAAAATATGATTTCTATAATTTAGAGGTTTTCAAAAATCTCAAATGTTTTATTGTATATTTAGTTGATCGATCTTATATTAGGGATGGGTAGTAGATTATGCAGAAACTCCCTTCTTAACTTTTCAAGAAGCACAAATTTGGAATATTTTAGAAAATGAAACATATATGCATTAATTATTTATGTTAAAACTGTTTTTATAAGTTGTCCTCTTCAAAATTTAACTTTTTAGAGTAAATTATATTTTTGATATTTGTAGTTGTCACTCAGTATCAAGTTTGATCAATCTTTTAATTTAATTACAGTTTTAGTTACTATAGTTATATTTTGTTTCAATTATAATCCTTCTGACAAAAATAAAATTTACAAAAAAATAAAAAATAAGACAAAATGACAACCATAATAATCAAAATCGTGTGTTTTCTTTTAGTTGAATATTTCCTGTTTTAACCCTGATTAATTTGAATAAAACAGGCCAACTACAATTTAAGGTCGAGCATTTAAATGGAAGTTTGCCAACCTTGGTTTTGAGACCCCAATCTTGGACGAAGGTATCTCTCTCTCTCTCTCTCTACACACATATATATAGGGGAAATTTCAAATACAAACCACGTTAATTCGTATAAATCGTACAAACCGCATGTTTCATTGTTTTTTTGAATAATTTTTTTTCATGAGAGTGTTTAATATGATGAATTTGTTTCATATAATTTTTTTCTTCATGAAATTATTTTTCTTTCTACATGAAAATCTCAATTTGATGAATCTTGTTTCACGTATTCTTGATTCACCAAGCTTCATGTATTCTTGATGAAAATTTTTCATATATTATTTACTAATCAACCCTAATAATTAAGAAAAAGTGAAAAAATTAAAAAAAAAATATTGGTTGCATGCGGTTTGTACGAATTGTCGTGGTTTGTAACGAAAATCAACTTTATATATATATATATAATTAATAGTGTATTTATACTATATTATAAGCATTTGACTAAAAACTCTTAAAAACAACATTTTAAGCCATACGTACTGTTGTTTAATGCTAATTACTTAAAAACCCTTAAAAGTCTTTATTTTTTGGGCCATAATCATTCCTTTTTTAACTAAATTCCAACAAATATGTTTAATCTTCTAATTAAGTAATTGATATTGAATTATTGATTATTTTCTATACCTTTATACACATATTTATTCCTAAATTATTTTGATTTTAATTATTGATTATCTTCTATACTTTTATACACATATCTATTCCTAAATTATTTTGATTTTAATTGATACTGATTTTCTTTTCCCTTCCTTATAAATATAAATACATTGGTCGACCTCTCCATAATACAGTCTACTTCTCCATAATCCATAATTTCATATTCAACGAATTCTGAGCTTCCCTCTGTTAATCTGTTATTATTCTGTTTGGCACACGCACAAGGCACAACACAAGACTCTTGATCGATTTCTGGGTATCTGTTTTGTTTGCTGTTTTGCTAGTTAAGTTTTTTTGTTGTTGATGTTTTAAAATGAAACTTAAAATTGAGATGTATCTCACATTACGCGAATACCCTTCTAGTTTATTATAAATTATTTGAGTTTTTGTTCTTAATTTTTTTAGATATACAACTATTAAACCATTTAAAATATAGATTAATAATGCATATAATATTGTATTATTATTTATAAAATTCCTATTTTACTAATTTGTAAACAACAAGAGTAAAAGTTTGTAGTGTTTTTGAAAACCCATATTATTTTTTCTAAATTAACAAATCTCGTATTTAGATCATTTTTGAGAGTTACGTTAAAATAGAAAATTTTAAATATTTCAGATTTTTTATTCCAACAACTATATTAAATTGTATGTTAAAATAAAGAAAAAGATATAGATAAGGTGAAATCTTTAAATTTAGAGAAAGTTTTAACACTCTACATAAAAGAAATAAATATTATTTTACTTCCTTCGAAAAAAACAGATATTGAAATTACATATGTAATAATATTTTATTAGATTGTACTGAATTTTATTTTATTATAGTTAATATTATAATCGTTAAAACATAGTAGCTATTGAAGTTAGATATAATTTTTTAGAGTTTTTTACTTTTTTATCACTACAATAAAAATGATTTTATAGAACGCTTAAAATAAAAAGACGTCCTAAAAACATAATTTATAGGGCACAAGTTTATAGGACCAAACAAAAAATGTCATATTTAAAAGCGTTACAATAGGTTTATAGGACGTTTTTAGGCGTGATAACAAGTTTCTACGACGCTTTTAAAAAAAGTGTCATATTAATTATTTTATAAAACACTTTTGAAAAGTGTCCTGTAAACAAAAGTGTCATATAAAAATATGGGTTTATAGAACATTTTTCAAAAATGTTCTATAAAATAGCTAATAAGACACTTTATTTTAAAAAGTCGTAAAAACTTGTTGAAATACCTAAAAACGTCCTATAAACCTATTGTAACGCTTTTAGATAGGACGTTTTATGATTTGATCTTATAAATTTATATCCTATAATGTATTCTTTTAGGACGTCTTTTTATTTTAGGGCCCTTTTGTTATAGTGTAGATTTTAATATATAAAAATTATAATATTTCCAACTATCATGATAATACCCCATGATAAAATTTCAAAAAACGTGTCAATACTTGATTTCATATAGTTAAAATTTTACACATAACAAGATAAATCTTTTTCATCTCATCTACTTACTACACAAACAATTAAAATGTGTTGTACTAATATTAGATAATATAATTAAGGAGTAAACTCCAATTTCTGTCCTTGAAGTTCAGTTCAGTTCAGAATAGTTTAAAAATGGGATTTAAATTTTGATAAGTCTAGAAATCATGTTTTTTTTTTTTAAAAATAATCTCTAATCACTAACTTCGTTAATAATCTTCGTAGAGTGAACTAGTGAAGGACATTTTAGTCGTTTACCTATTTTCTTAAATATCTTTTTAAAACATTATGTTATATAGTTTATATATTTTTATATTATATATAATAAGGGTGGATTTAAACGAGAATAAATTCAAAATATGAGAACATGAAAAAGCTATAAAATGTCATGAAAAATTATAACAATATGATTGTCAAATGAAAGAGAATATAATGTTGTTTTATGGTCTAATTAGTTTTACTCCAACTTTGGTCATATTTAGCCAATTTTCGATTAAAAATAGGGAGGTTTTTTATTTAATGAGAAGGTTCCCTTCAAAAAAAAAAAAAAGTGGTTACAACCGCCTTTTAATCGCATTCATTAGACCATCTCATTTTATGGTTTATTTTATTTTTACGTTTCATATTTTGATCATGTTCTCGTTTGAACCTCCACACACATAAAAAGGTTCAGATGAGAATGACAAAAGGAATGAAAAATGATGGTTACAACGCTCTTTTAAAATTAACTCCCCTTGCGTATTTTTAATCGAAAATTGGTAAAATATAACAATAATTGAAGTCAAAAATAAAAAAAGAAATCATTTTATTTCCTTTAATTTGACTTTCATATTCTTATATATCTTTTTCATCTGTTATTTATTTGTCAGCATATTGGAGGTCAAAAATAAAAAAAGAAATCATTTTATTTCCTTTAATATGCTGACAAATATAATCTTCCTAGATATTCCAATATGCTGACCACGCCTATGAATTTATGAGAAAGGTGCAATCTTTTACGAAATAACTCCACTCTTAATTCCATCAAAGTTTACAGAAAAACCTCTCTATCATTTGTTAGTATCCACTTTCAGAGATGATTGCTTTCTAGGTGCATCCTAGAGAGATATTTTATCGTAAATAGTTGTCTACGCTTTATTGTTCAAGTTAAAAACAAAGGTATGAGGGCTACTATATATAGATCAAAATACAAAATGTGTTTATCTTATTAATCAGTTCTTGCAATTTTTGTTTATATTTGTAAGCATTAATTTTGCAGTGGTTAAATAGTCATCGAGAGTTCATTACCAACCCTTTCTACGTTGGAGGAAACTCATTCTCTGGACATCCAGTTCCTATAATATCACAACTAATATCAAACGGTAACATCTTTTCCCTGTAGTTTTTGGTTAATCTTATTAATTGATATATATATATATATGTGTGTGTATATGTGTGTGTTTTGTAATGGAAACTTAGCATAAACATGTTATCATGGCTGAATTGGTCATCTACACTCATAATTTATCATAATATATCTTGCAATGTGCAGAAAATGAAGGTGGTGCTAAGCCTTACATTAATCTGAAGGTATATATATATACGACTCCCTCAATTCTTATTCTACAAAAAACATATGACTGCATAGTGCATACCTTATGCACTACTGATTATATATATGTATGTCTTATACGTTTTCATAATTATAAAATAGTTGAATTATTGCTTTGTAATGTTAAAAAATAAGCAATTAATTAAAGAACTTCAATTTATTTAAAGAAGGGAATGTTGCAATATTCACGAAAATGTTAAAAGAGGATAGTGCAAAAATCTCATTGGAATAATTAAAATATGTTTAGATTTCTAAAATAATCTATCTTTAGATGCCTATGTAAATGTATGTGGTTTAGCTATATATACATTTATGAAAATTAAACTTGGAATTAAACGATAGTGGCCAAATGGACAATGTACCATCTTATAAATATGAAAATTACTAAAATTCAAATAAAAAAATGTAATGAGTGAAAATGCAAAAATCAAGCAACAGTACGAGTGCATTTGGTTTTTGAAAATTTTCCAGTTTTTTAGGAACATTTTATAAGGAAAATGAGAATTTAGAAAACCCGTTTGATTCATTCAGTTTTTAAAAAACATTCCAAGAAAACAAAAAATTTCATTTTCTAAAATTAGAAAACTAGTTTTAATATTTTCCCAAATTTTGTTTTCTAAAAACTTTTCCAGCGACAAATGGATATGAAAACTCCACTATTTCAACCAAACGCGTTTTTCTAAAATTTTCATAAAAAACTGATAATGAAAACTCAACTTCATTTTATGAAAACGTTTTCTAGGAAAATGAAAACAATTTTCCAGAACCAAACGCACCTTAAATAACTTTTAAAACGAGTGGTATCATGCACGTCAAACTTAAAATGTTACTTATCCTCAAGTAACTAAAATGAGAAAGTAAAAAAAAAACTCGAAAGCAAAAGCATGAACATTATGAAGTGATCGTGTCGGAGGAAATCCTAGAAAATTCACAGAAACAAGAGAGTAATAAGGCATGGATTAAACTTGGGACTACATGAAAGCTCGCTTTCCTTAGGTTTTATTACGACCCTAATTTGCCTTGGTATCATGAAATCAACTCGAGGCTAATTTCAATTTTCAGTAATGATTTTGGCAAAAATCATTTCCTTTTGAACTTTGAGAATATTAATAGTTCCTAAATTAATGTCGATAATATCTCTCAATAAAAGGAAATGATTGCTGGAGTAATTAGTGGACGATTGAAATATACAACAAATACAAAGTGCTAACATTGATTATAAGGTTTTAGAGCTTCTGACTCATTAAAGTCAAAAACCCTTTAGAGTCAGACGCTCTGATGTAAAACCAATTCAGAATCAGAATCTTTGGAACAAGACTCAAATGCTTCCGAAGGAAACTCAACGACTTCAGAATTCCACTCATAACATTTAGGAACTCATTTTCCATAAGCACTTCCCCTTATATGGCACTATCCAACAATCTTGGGTTCTAGTTAGCTAACACGAGTGTGCATTCCACACTCCCAGCTGGCTTGTGATAGAGATTAACTACAAACCTTATATTCTCTTGAGAATCCAATTACATAAAATGAACCGACGATTTCACTAAAATCACCAACATGCTTGAGAGTATTGGTCAAAGAGTTTAACTAATTTTCACAAAATTGATGGCAGAAGTCATAACGAGGTCTAAGTGATTGTGTAGGAAAAGTGGGTGGGCTGTTCTATGCGACCCTTGGTCGCATAGGAAGACTGACAGGTTTTAAAATCGTTCTAAGGTTTATTTGTTATTTATATGATATCTACGCCTCCCTATATTAAAGGATCTCAAAACCTATAGTTTTTAGCTTCTTATTCATTTATTCAAGCATTGTAACTATCAATCGATATAATGGATCATTTATCGGCCTTCTCTGCCCATGGTTTATTTGGATTTTGGGTTTTCCATTTGAAATCATGTTGTCACTTAATTACTCTATTGTAACATCCCAGGCCAACCGTACCAGATATTGTCCGTTTTGTCCACATACATAGACTCACAGTTTTAGAACGCATCTGATAGAGGAGGTATCAAGTCCCTTATAAGGCAACATTTGTTCTCCTCCCCAACCAATGTGAGATCTTACAATCCACCCCCTCGAGAGCCCAACGTCCTCGCTAGCACACCAGTACGGTTCCCGGCTCTGATACCATTTGTAACATCCCAGGCCAACCGTACCTGATATTGTCCGCTTTGTCTACAACCTGGACTAATGGGTTTAAAACGCATCTGATAGAGGAGATATCAAGTCCCTTATAAGACAACATTTATTCTCGTTCCCAACCAATGTGAAATGTTACATCTATTTACTTGTATATTGGTTTGATATTGCTAATATTTTGCTAGACATTGATTGTTGTTTCTAGTAGTTAACCATTACCATCTATTTCTACTTTTTTTTCAACTTGAATTGATTTTGTTTTTTAAAGGTTTGTGTTTTGACTTTTGGTTACACTTGTCAAATATCATTTGATTTCATTTTCACAAGAGAGTTTTCATGTATAATAATCATAACCAATAATTCAAAAGATGAACATTAACTTGAGAAGGTATTAAATTGTAGGATATTATTATATATCTAGCTACTTAAAGATCACTTTAATATAATGTTAAATCTTCCATATAAAATTTTGCCTTGTTTGTTGTGTGATTAGAAAATAGATTTGCTGAATAAATTAAAGGACTGAATTTTGTGCAACAGGGGTATGTGCTTGGCAATGCTTTGACTTTTCCAACTGAAAAAAACTATCAAATTCAATTTGCTAATGGTATGGGACTTATTTCAGATGAATTCTATAAGGTTTGTTCTCCTATATTATATATATATATATATATGATAACTATCTCATAAAAGTTATATACTACAGCTTCTTATGGCAGCATCTTCATTCCTATATAAATCTTTATAGGCATTGTCCCACAGTTGTCGTGGAGAGTATCGATTGGATTATATAAGCCCCGACAACGTAGCATGTCTACGAACTTTTGAGTTGTACCAACAGGTTCTTTTTACTTATTTTACAATTAATCGTATAATATTGATCTTAACATATATATATATATATATATACATACATAAATGAGAAATTACAAAACTAAATGATATTGTCTTTTTCTTGTAGTACATAGATGGGATTAACAAGCCCCATATTTTGGAACCAAACTGTAGTGCTATTATTTCAATCAAACTGCCAATTAGTCAAATGCGGTTTGAAGAGCAACCTCCTCTTTCTGCATTTTATTGTCATGTAAGTTTCTATACTCTCAACTCTTTGAACCTAGCTACTTGTATGTAAAGCCAAACTAGTTATAATTTTTTTGATTATATATGGTTCTGATATATATATATATATGTGTGTGTGTGTGTGTGTGTGTGTGTGTGTAGGATGATATAGAGGGTCTGATGGAATATTGGGCTAATGATGTTGGTGTTAGAGAAGCATTGCATATCCGGAAGGTATTAATTAATTCCTTTTTTCATTTATATCTAGTAGATAAATTAAACCATAGAATTAAGAAATGCTACTAATTAAAACATGTACAGGGAAGCAAAGGGCATTGGTTAAGATGTAATCCGGAAAATTTCACGAGAACTATTGAGGACGTTAGAGATTATCATTTGAACCTCAGCAAAAAGGGTTACCGTTCTCTCATACTTAGGTCAGGTCGTTTTCATGCATTTTTACAGCATAAAAAAGCTTTTTATTATTATTAACCTGGATATCCAGTCTGCAATGAATCATTCATGCAACTGATCAACAACTTTTATATATAATTTGGAACAGCTAGCGGTGATCATGATATGATTGTTCCACATCAATCAACTCATTCATGGATAAAAGAGTTGAACTACTCTGTCACCGATCCATGGCGATCATGGAAGTTTCGTGGTCAAATTGCTGGGTATGTAATATATGCATGTACATTTTTGTTATGATATATGTATATATATATATAGAGAGAGAGGGGTGTTGGAATTTTTAGTTAAAATATGTGGTTTTTAACTAACTTTGGACACAATTAATTATATGTATATGCGTTATATATAATGAGAATTTTATGGGTTTGTGTTCTCCTATATATGAGCTTCGAAACCGTATATTATGTGTCCAAAATGGAGATTGTGTGAATGAGATATCGATGCTCAAAGTAGAGCATTCGGTTGGAAAATTGAAGTAACTCTAGATGGTTTGGAATGTGTCCCACATAGGAGGGGAGGAAAAACTTGGAGTGGTTTATATGGAAAAAACCACAAAGGGCTTACAAGCTCTTTAGTAAGTTTATGCTCCAACACCTACACGCGCGCAGGGGGGGTGCGGTTTGGCGATTTTGTAGGCTAAACCGACAGAAACGTGTACGTATATTTATATGTGTAATTAATATTATCAAAATCAGAGAGATACTAACTTGGAATCGACGATTGAAGAACGATTAGATAGAGGCCTGCGTAGCAGTGTCCTTAAACAGAATTTCACTCCTACTTAGGGGCCGTTTACCAACTCTAACCGGGTAAGTTCTGTCCCAGGTAAGTGTGCCAACTAGGGTAAGTTCTATCCCTGATAAGTGTTGTCCGGGTAAGAATGTTTACCAAATGTTTTTGGTAAGTACTTACCAACAACAAAATGACCATTATAACCCTATTTATAATTATATGTAAAATATAATATAATTGATTTATTTTCTAAAAAAAAAATTGTAATCGTTTTCTTTTAATAGCCTCGATCTCCTAAAAAGTATTGGAATGTGTTTTTTTCTCCTTCCTGAGCACCAAAAACCCTTGAAGGGTTTAAGATCAAGTTTTCCTCTTAGCAAAAATGGGTGGGCAAGTATGGAAAGAAAGGATCTGACAGGGTAAGCATGATTTTGACACTTGTCGGGTCAGATTTCGGTCAACATCTCGGTCAGATTTGTGGTTTGGTAAACGCTCTGACTGCTGACCGGGTCAGATTTGCTGATGACCGGGTCAGATTTGCTGACCGGGTCAGATTTGCTGACCGGGTCAGATTTGCTGATGACCGGGTCAGATTTGCTGATGACCGGGTCAGATTTGCTGACCGGGTCGGATTTCGACCGGTCGGATTCTTGACCGCCGGTCGAATTTGTCGACCGGTCGATTTGCCGACCGAGTCGACCGGCCGCCACTAGTAAATAGCCCCTTTGTGTACTGTAGTATTGAGCCTCCATTTAGAGGATTCAACTATCTATTCGGGTTCTTGCACGAGAACTCGAACCTGTTGAGTTTCCTTATGTGATCATGGATTGATTTTGAGAGAAAGCCAGAGAAAAGGAGGAAAAAATGACAATCTATGAAATCCAGAGGGAAAACCCAATATATATATATATATACATATACATATATGTGGTCCACAAAATGTTCCTTTATTCCTTTAAATTTACAAAGTTCTCATTTGAACCTTCCTATATATATATATATATATAGAGAGAGAGAGACGTGTTCAAATACAACCCCTCTAAATCTTACAACCCATGCAACCCACTTATCCACCATTCATTTTTTTTAAATTGTTTTTTTTAATTAAAGATAGTTACAACCGACTAAATCCTAACCGTTAGATGATCAAATGGACGCTCATAATTTGATTGTAAAGGTTGTACGAATATAAAGGGTTGCACATTAACGCCCCTATATATATATAGGCTTGGTGGTTACCCGACACTTAAACCAAACTTTGAACCGTGTGCAGGAGCCACTCGCATGTAGTCCTGCTACTTCAGGCCGCTCAAGTCACTGTTTTCCTAATAAAGTTACCCAGGGATCTCCACAGGAAGCAAAGACGACCAAACAGAGAGTTACGTTAGTAACCCCGTGACATATCCTGTGAGAGAGACCATGGGAGTCTCTGATTGAGGTTAAGAGACCCCAAAGCCTATCTTTTGACATTTAAATATATGCCAAGCTTCCCACACTAGCCTAATTCAAGATCCTTTACCTCTTAACAGTTCCATTAAGAGGCAGCCTCTAAACCATTAAGAGGTGAATCATGTTTGGCAAAAGATAAGTTTGTTTCTTAATGATTCCAAAACCCTCTGAATCATTTTGTATCATGGACCTCCCTTAACCATTAAGAGCCCTGATTACATCCTGAACAATTACTAAACAATTATACTTCATTTTGCACTATATCATAAGAGCCTCTTAGGCATTGTTTGGCAAAAATAAGGTAAATTATAAGTCACCTTATAAGGTACCTTATAAGATACTTTATTGAGAAGTTAATTGAAGTAAGGTTTGAATAAGCTACCTATAAGGTACCGTATAAGTCATAAGGTACCTTATAAGCTACTTTTACCAAACATAACCTTAATCATTCTGAACATTTAATCATTCTGCACCAAATAATACAACAACAGCCAAACAGCCCGTTAATCATTCTGCACCAAATCATTCAACAACTGCCAAACATCCCCTTGATAAGGCTTAAGGGGACTAGCCTTATAAACTTACCATAGTTTCCCTTTCCTTCCTAGGTGGGATCAAGTCCCTTGAAAATCCCAACAACGTTAACATACTAAGGTAAAAAGATAGTCTTGAACAACATGGGATCCCTATAAGTTATACATTTACTACTTTCATTATTAAGCAAATACAAATCATGTCTAGCTCAGTTGGTTTCCCTAAGGACGGTAACATCCTGGGGGGATTGTGGATGGTATCCCAATCTACCCGGGTTCGAATCCAAGGGGAGTCGATTTGAGGGCATGAGAAGTACCCAGTTCTTAGGTTGGTCCAGTCAAAGACTGGGCTGCCCCCAGCCCAGTCATAGACTGTGGTTGGGCTCTAGGTTCAGCGTAAGCTGGGCCGGGACAACGGCGGATTAGTGGGATGCATTTGGATGCCCGATACCGTCGGAGAGGCGTGCGTGTGTCCGTTGTGTTCATGGTAGTTGTTCGTGGGTTCGATGCCGCTATGCCTTTTAAAAAAATTATTAAGCAAATGATTACATTAGTCCTGTATAGCTAGCTAATGGATGTTGTCTTAAAATGTGGTAGTAATAAATATACATGTCCATATCATTTATGAAACAATCGGTTTTTAATAGAACCTCTATTTGCTATTTTGACTAGTTGTTGTGAAAATAATGGTTGGGTTTTAAATAATAACAATACTAAATTAAGAGTTTGAATCTAGACAATAGCAAAGCCCCGCTTTTAACCATGGATTCATGGAGATTCATCTGTGATAATTTCAAGCTATTTGTTGTCCCGTAAGAAATTAGTCGGTATGCGTAAGTGATAACTCTCGAATATGAGAGTTATTTCGGGTTATTTTCGTTTAATTCCCTTA
Organism: Silybum marianum; assembly: GCA_036898165.1. Lineage (NCBI taxonomy): Eukaryota > Viridiplantae > Streptophyta > Magnoliopsida > Asterales > Asteraceae > Silybum > Silybum marianum. The sequence continues at coordinate 21,488,985 of CM072538.1, forward strand.
AAATCCATCCTTTTAGGCCCTTATGTCTTCTTTTCTTATAAAATTGCTTCACACGATGATTTAATACCAAAAGATAAATTTCTAGTTATTTTTACTCTTTTTGGCTGTTTTGTCCCTACAAAGTTACCACTGTGGGATGTCTGGTGTTGAATGAATAAGCTGCTGAAATTCCAGAAATAATTTCAGTAAAATTTCCTGGAATTCATGAAGAAAAGACAGTTGGAAGTGAAGACAAAGAAGCATGAGTTAGTCTAGAAGTAGGGGATGGTCTCCTTTTGTACATTGAATATTACCCTTTGGACAAACTTTCTTTGCAGTATAAAAAGGAAGCTTGGAATATCATTTCAACACACCATCTTAGAGTCTTAGAACTCTTTCTCCTCTTCTCCTTTCCAGCATTTGCTGGCTTCTCTTTTTATTTTTAGTGTAGTTTTATTTTCTTGTAATTTTAATTTCTGCATTGTACTACTGTCGCCACACTCTCGACATTGTAGTGACAGTTTATCTCATTTATATTAATGCAAGTTACATTTCAGTTTATTTACTGCTTTCCATGTCTCATAGTAGCTAAATTGTCTCTATGGGTGTGTGTGTGATTTTAACTTAATTGTTCGTATAATATGTGGGTGTTCTCATTTTTAATACCTTAACGTTTGGTTATTTAAAACGGGACTTAAAACTCGATGCAGATAAGCCGATCACTTTGAAGTGTTAATATAAGATCTTAGACCCAGAGATGGACGGATCGAAAATACGGTTTAAATGATGCACAAAGATTCGAGAGAACTTTGAATAGTCACGCAGAGATGCGGACTTTGTATGTATTTAGCTAAAAATTCATTCGCTTGTCGTACTTTATATCACAAAGAGATTAGGGTATATTCCGTACGCCCAGTGTAATTTGGATTTTAATCGGTAAACTTTAAAGTATTAATTATGAGAACTTTATTTATAAGTCGTCTACGTGAACTTCACTCCCGAGAGGGTGGTGCGGCTCTGTAAATCTCTTATAACTTTACAACCACGTTCCGGCTTCCGTTCTTCCCCTCCAATCCAAAGTAACCCAACATTATACCCTTGAAACCTTCCATTTTAGCCATAAATAATAAAAATATTATAATGATAATTTCATAACTCTCTCATACGAAATTCCGGGTGTTACACCGGCTCTCCCACTTGCACCAAATTGTTTTGCTCCTCTTACCGCTGGTCCTAGACCTAGGCCGAACACATTATCCCATAATCCTCTAATGGTTCCTTCTTCGATCAAGATGATATTTCCCCGACCAAAACTCCTTCACCACCTTCATATTCTAAAGTTACTGAGCGGTCTTCTTCGTATTCTAAAAGGTTGAATATCCTTCCCCTTCTCAATCAGAATCGTCTATTTCTCAATATATTATAAATCCTCATGAGCATTTGTCAAAGTTCTTGAACCTTTTGAAACAGGAATGGTCAATTCTCATTACGGGACCCTTATAAATTTCATTTACCCAATGAACTGTCATTTCCTAGACAACGATGAACGAAAAACCCGAGAGTTTTATCAAGCTATTCTTATTGATATAGATTCTATTGTAATAGAACACATTTTTTTGTCCAAAAGAACCTTCTAAGCTCACTTATAGTAAGGTTAAACTCAGAAGAGTCATTTCTTTAGGAGAATGGGATGAAGAACCCTATTCTAAGAAAACTCTTTGTGGTTTCCCCTCTCTTCCTTGTTATAATTATCAACAAGTCTGGACAAAATTGGGTTTATATGACGCCAAAAGTTTCTAAGCATCCTAAAAAACAGCTTTATAGGACTTAATTTATAAGACCAGAAAATAAAGCGTTATATCTGAAGGCATTGTAATAAGTTTATAGAACGTTTTTAGGTATCCTAACAATTTTTTTAAGACCATTTTTCTAAAAAAATCGTCGTATTAGCTATTTTATAGGACACTATTTGAAAAAATGTCCTATAAAAATAGGTTTATAGGATACGATTTTGACTGATAATAATTGTTGTTAGCCGAAGTAATTTTGTTATATCGCAGGGGTGAATATTCTTATCAACCATTATAAGCACCAATGAATCTCATCAACCATTATTTATCCTTCTTGTGTTTAGTGTTTTATGTAAATATACATGGATAAAACAACAAATCTACAAAATTGATGTATCCGGTTCTTGTGTTGTGTATTTATTTTCTTTGGAAAAAAAATCACCTATCCCACCTCTCTTTCTCTATCCCAACCCTATCCCTCCAATAAAATAATAACACCTCACTAATAATTAATATACAATTAACTTAATTTTGTCCAATTTTTCTTAACTTAATTACTAGCCATTAACGATAATCAAATATTCATTAACCTAAATTCAAATTAACTTATATCTCTATATTAAATGGAAACACAATTTTCAACCAACATAAATTATTTTTAGTTTTTGTTTGTATTCTATATATATATATATATATATATATATATATATAACGAGGACGATACCAATTTACGAGAATACGAGGACAATCCTCGGCCAATCATTTTGTACATGAAATTTTTCATGTACAAAATCATATATGATTTCATGTACAAAATCATATGTGATTTTGTAAGCATCAAAAGTGACACGCACGATTTTTTTCTTGGGGAAGTAGTGGGAAAAGTCGCGGCTAAATCATATGTGATTTTGTACATGAAAAGTTTCACGTACAAAATGATTGGCTGAGAATTGTCCTCGCATTCTCGTAAATAGTTACCGTCCTCGCATGGACCTCTTTCTATATATATATATATATATGTATACTTGGGATCACGTGAGACCACCCTGTTTCCGTGAGACCCGTGAGACCAACCTTTTACACTTGAAACTTCACAGCAAAAACATTATGAAGGTAAAAAAAATATGAATCTTTAAAGTATTTTTGTTATGAAAGTAACCTACATAGTGTTTTTGCTGTGAAGATTCGGATTTTTTTACCTTCACAGTGTTTTTGCTGTGAAGTTTTCAGGAGTAAAAAAGTGGTTTCACGGGTCTCCGACGGGTCTCACGGAAACAGTTTCACGTGAACCCATCATATTTTTTTTTACTTTCACAATGTTTTTGTTGTGAAGTTTCAAGTGTAAAAGGGTGGTCTCATCGGTCTCACGGAAACAAGGTGGTCTCACGTGATCTCAACCCTATATATATATTCCTCCTCTATTTTGCAAATGAGTTTGAATTCATTTTTTTGGTTCATAACTAGTCTTAGTTAGTTAGGTTAATGAATATTTGATTACCATTAATGGTTAGTAATTAAGTTAATTGTATATTAATTATTAGTGTGGTGTCATTAATTTATTGTAGGGATAGGGTTGGGATAGAGAGAGGTGGGATGGGTGATTTTTTTTTTATTTTCTTTATAATCTTGTAAATAATTATAAGTTGTGATAAAATTGTAGGGACATTCAATTTAGACGAACTTTATGAACCCAAAATTAAGATCGATTGATGGAGTCAACAATTTCCATTATGTCACTTTAATGATGGTTTATGTGTTCATATTCTCTTATACTCGAGAGAAACTATATGGGGTATTGATATATGAAGATAACCACCCTTTTACATCGTTAGTTATGTGGGGGTAAAATCATCCATCAAGATTCTACACGGACCATTTGATAATTATCAGGCATGTTCCTGATATTTCAAAGGCTCTGGACGCACATAAAATCTGGGCCCTCAATAAGCATGAAAAATAAATTCAATAAATATTTTTCTTTAGTAAAAGATTGAATACAATAAATTCTAATAATTTATGGATGAAATAAATTTGTCCTTCTTTATTACAGATAAGAGAGTGTACTTCTGACTTACGTACTCCTTATTAGAAAATTAATAACCAAGAGTATATTGTATTAAAAAAGTGGTTTTGAAGTCCTAATATATAGATATAAGTTCTACCATCTACTAATATTATGGATGGTATGTTTTTTAAAGGTATTAATTTTCTTAGTTCATAACAAAAAGTGTGTTATTGTGATAGAAAAGGAGAACTAATGTGGCAGAACTAATCAAGAGAGTCAATAAGAGATCAATTATGGAGAAAATTATCAGCGTTTACGGACAAGTAGTCAAATGAGGATCAGTAAGAATGGGAAAGAAAAACTGATTTGTTGAGATCTAATTATAATAAATAATGAATGAGACATAATCTGCAAGCTCAAGAAATGGTGTGCAATGAAAACTCAATTGAAGATGAAAAATTCAAACAATTGATGATAATATTTGAGTTTCTTTTTCTTTATTTTCTTGCTCTACTAAAATAATATGTTATAATTAAAAGTTTATGAAAAATAACATATATAAGAGACATTAGTGGATACATTTAATAGGAAAATTTTATTGATTAATCATAAAACCATGAAATCCTTTCTGTCCTGCTTCGGGTTCAATGTTTTGGTTTTTTTTTTGCGGAGTTTGTATCTTTTTCCGTTTGTCTGGGTTCTCCGTGCTTCTCTTGTATTGTCTGTTTTTAGCTTCTTGCTAAATCTTGAATAAAATTTGGGATATCGGGGCTTGGGTGATGGCTTTGCCGAAGCTCAGGTTCTCGTGCTCCCCTTTTCTTTGCCTTTAAAAAAAAGATCGCCAAACAATAGTATAATATCATTTGTAGAAGCAAAAATAGATTGCAACAGCCAACAAATGCAATTACGCAAACAACATAAGCAAACAACAATAGTCAATAGAAGCATAAATAGATAAAAACTTCCAACAAAACAGGTAAGAGCTTAAAGTTATTATTCGTTAAATAGTTGAAGCACACAAACGATCCAACATATAGAGATAACAATAGTCAATAGCATTGAATCCTGGTACCATATAAAGAAACTTATAAATACAATAAGCAATATTATTCAACGAATAACAAAAATATTATACAACGAAAAAAAATATATTATACAAAGAACGACCATCTAACTTTTTTTGATTTTCTTCTCCAATATAATTATTTAATATATTTTTGGGCTCTTATTATCTACTAAATTAAATTTGTATGTTATTATAGGCTACAATTATTTGTATCTTTTTAATGTATTAATCGTTTTGGACTACTACTATATATACTCAAGAAGAAAAAACTAGGTCATTATTACTTTTGGACCATGGGCATGTGTCGGCCTGTATTTATGGAAAAAGAAATTGAAATTGAGACTTGGTCTTGTTGAAGAAAGGGTCATTTTTTTTTAAGTATATAATATTTATATACGGCAATTGAAATAAACAAACAAACTCACACACCCTCCTTACCTATGGTGAGGTTTGAACCCCCGACCTCCTAGAAAACAAGGGGCTCACATACCGCTAGACCAAAGGCCCTTTGGTAAGAAAGGGTCATTTAGTTATACTAGAAGGGTATTCGCGCAATGTAGCGAGATCCATCTTAATTTTAATGTTTTTATTTTATCTTTTTGTCTCTATCGATGTTATAATACGATTTTATTTTTCGTGTACTTTCTTTAATTCCGTTTTTTAATTATAATCTAGCTTTAATAATTAAATAATATATTTTGGTTTAATAATATAATTTTTTTTATAAATATAATAATTAAACATTTTGTTAGAGTTGAATGATTATCCTTATTATATGTTACGTTTTTTATATTCAAAATTAGATGTTTATCTATATAGTTAGTTGTATAGTTAATTACACGAATTCAAACATAAAGCTTTAATAAGTTGTACCAATGTATGTATAACTTGTATTCTTGAATTTTAAGTAATTATGCTTTAATCAATTGTACCTATTGCATAGTAATATGTTTTTAAGAATTTTTTTGTCAAATTCTTTATAATATAGTATAGATATAAATATAGATAACCTTAAATGAGATTCAATTAACTTCATTACCTCTTTATCCATTAACGAAAAATGATGCCACATTCATAAAAAGGTCAGAGACATAATTAAAATCTCATTTGATGTTATATGTCTAGAAAAAGCACCAAAGCTAAATTAAATACGGGTACGATTAAAAACATATTTTGATAAAAACAACATCGTTTATAATATGCTCTTAGGTTTTCAAGATAAGTTTAGATAACGACATAGATCTCTGGTTATAGCATGCAATACACATTTAAAATGAAACCCACATGAATTTTAATTTGAATAGTAACAAGTTTGGCTTAAAATCACCTAACTTGTTGGACTGAGGCAAAGTATATAATTTTAAATGAGATTCTAATATATATTTTGTCATATTTTAATAGGGCGAGGATTTATGGATTTAATTAAACCTCATCCAATACCTAACAGGTTTTCAAGAATATAATTACCAACCGAATGAGAATATTAGAAGATACATAAAAAAAACTTACTTGAAAATGATCCATGTTAAGCGAAACCCGGAGGAACCGATTATGCAAGAACCGGGTTTTGGAGAATTAGAAGAACCGATTTTGGAGAATTGCAAAAAGAAAAAATCGGTATTAAGACTTGAGAATTAGAGGAACTGAAATTTGTGTAATAATTTAGATGGATTTTGATAAAAATGGAAGATATTATGTTGCGAAAAGGAAAAAATATTGTAAAATTTCAAAATCAAAAGTGACCCTCTAATTGCCTCGAGTCGATTTTTTCGGTATTTTACCGGTAGCCAACCCGATTAGTACCGAAACCGAATTCAATAAATATCAAAACCGAATTACGAACCGAATAGTCCACTTCGGTACCGGTTCGGTTCGATTTTTTGGTCCATTCCGCTCATCCCTAGTATTAACACTAAAATGAGTATGATTTGACTTGCAGAATTAACTCTAGTTAAAATGTAAACCGCAGGTAGACGTGTGAAAAGCACCTAACTTGTTGTGGTTTGTTGAAAATAACAATTTTCGTCCCTGTTGTTTCAAAATTACAAGATGGTCATCGTGGTATGCAAAAACGTTGAGATTTTGTCTCTTCCTTTGATGGACGTTAAAAAATTCCATTCAATGAGAAGCATTTTATTCTTTTATCATTTTTTGTCTTTTATCGAATCAAAAATCATAGGGACCAAAATTGTAGTTTACTCTCTTTATTTTTTTTTCTTTATTATATTTTAGTACTCTCTCTCTCTCTGTGTGTGTGTGTGTGTGTGTGTGTGTGTGTGTATAACACACACACACGATCGTGTGAGAAGAAGAGTTAAGGTGAGAAGCGTAAGAAGGGATCTGGACCTTTAATCACCTCTAATCTCAAACTCACACATGAATTGCGCTTGATACATGGATTGATCTGGTGCATCTTATCATAATTTGCATCCAAGGGTGAAGATCCTTCTTATGTAGTCTTTTAGAAACTCTACGAAGAGTAGAAATTTTAGAAAGAGTAGAAATTTTAGAAACCTAGGGGGAAACCAATATAAAATAATTTTTTTTCATAATTTTTTAATCAAATGTATGATTTAAGATATTATTTCACATATGTTTGTGTTCATAGGAAAAAATATATTATATATGAATAAAAAAGCGATGGTTTACTTATTTATTTCATTGTATGAATTTTGTTTCATATGTGAAAGTAAATCAATATTTTTTGTTCACATATTAATATTTTTTCCTATGAACATCCAATCGATCATCGTAACCCAACATCTATCGAGACCGATTGAGAACCCATCGAGATTGATCGAGAACTCATCGAGATCAATCGAGACTAATCAAGAAAACATCTATTGATTTGGTTTGTGTTTGGGTGTGTAAAGCCATAACCTACCAACTTCATTTTCCATCGACAGCCAATCAATTGATTTATTATGTATTTGTGTGTGTAAAACCATAAGCTACCACTTTCTTTATTGAGACGGATCGAGAACCCATCGAGATGAATCAAGAATCCATCGGGATCGTTCATGACCAATCAGGACTAATGGAGAACCCATTGAGACCAATCGAAACCCCATCCATTGACTTGGTGTACGTCTATTTATGTAAAATCATAACCTGCCACCTTCATTTTCCATGAAGACCGGTCGAGAACTTGTAGGTTTGTTTATAATGTGTTCGATATATATAAATTCCTAACCTACCACTTTTAGCTTTTATGTATCGAGATAGATCGGGAACCCATTTATAAGGGTGCTCAAAATACCGACTAACCCGGCCATCCCAACTCAAAAAAACTCAACCAGAGGTAGCCATATACATAGTTGATACAAAAACATGTCAAACCACATTTATTCGGTTGGGATCATTTGAACCCAACCCAACACGATGAACTCGATGCCTTTATATATTATGGATTTATTACATTTGATTAATATATGTAGATTAAACCAACTCTAATTAGGTATATTCAAAATTATATTACAATTTCAACCGTAATTTTACTTTCTTATTTTCATAAATTTTCAACTTTTTAAGTGTTTGTTAGACTCTTTTTATACATTCTCATTTTAATTTTACTTCCTTTAAACAAACAGTTTAGTAAGATCGTAAAATGATATACCAAAGTTAAGGGTCATGCCTTAGGGTGTTGCGATCTGTTCTACCGCACAGGGCCTCCGATCGTCTGGGGCCTCCGGATATTTTTTTTTAATATTTTTTTAATATATAATGCAAAGAAAACAATAAAAGTTTGTTTAGCGGAGTGGCAAGGGGCCCTCCTGTTATTGTATGTATCCTAATGCCCCAAGTTCGATTCCTGGTACATGCAATCTTCCTTTTCATTTTTAAATATTTTTTTAGGATGGAATAAAAGCAATCATCCTTTTCATTATCAAATAATATTTTTTAAGTATTTTCTAAGGATGGATTAAATATACAAAATTTTAAGGATTTCTTTATTTTTGAATTTATTTTTTAAAAATGACTTTAATATATGAATATTTTTCATTATATGTTTCTAACTTTTAATAAATTAATAATTAAATTACTATAATTATTTTTAGAAAGTTACTTATATAATTTATTTTCTAAATTTAAATTCAAATTCAAATTTAAGAATATTAATTTTTATTTTGTTTTTTAATTTGGTATTCCTATTCATTTTAATGATCAACCTTGTAGAGTTTCAAGGATAAGAATTAAGAGTATTTCAACAACTATAGTAGTTTAATTTAAAGCCTAAAATAGAGAAAAATGATAAAGTAAAATTCTTTAAAACTTAACTTTTAATAAAGATATTTATTATTTTAATTGTTTCTACCATTAGATTTAATATATTATGAATTTTATAATTATTTTTAAAGTACATTAGGATGATAAATCTTTAAAATATTATAATAATATAATTAATGCTAAAATCACTAAAATAAATTAGTTGTTAGAGTTGAAATTAATTTTCTTAGAAAATTTTAATTTAGACTCTCTATTTTAGAAAATATTTAATATAATAGCTATTAAAGATGCGCTCAACTTTGATTGTTCATTTTGTTACTAATGATTTGTTTTATATTTTTCTTTGAGTGTTTAAGAGAATTTAAATTTTTCTAATACATGTTGCTTTTTTCTCTATGTTTTTAGAATATTTTTAATATAGTGTTTTTTTATTGACGATAGATTAATAAAATAATCTTGTTAATATATGTTTTTTAGTTAACTATGATGATTGATCAATTCTATATAAAAAAGGTTGTTATTAACATCTTATTTATTACTGTTATAGACTCCTTATACATAGAAGGGGTTACAAAAATTTAAAAAAAACTAACATCAAAAATAAAAATTCATTCAAAGTAAAAGATGAGTTATTGGTCATTTTATTATAAACCAAACATCAAAATGTAGTAAAAGTAATGAAAAATAATATATACTTAAAAAAATTAAGATAACATTATATTTTTTTTTGCACAGGGCCTCCAAAATATCAGGAACGGCCCTGCCAAAGTTTCAAAACAATCAACCCGACCAACCCGCACGGTTTGGGTTGAGTTGGATTGGGTTGGGTTGAGATTTTTCAAACCGCAAACATTGGGTTGGGTTGTTCAAATGCCTTCAACCCGACCAACCCAACCCATGAGTAGCCCTACCCATTTATACCAATTGAGAACCCAATAAAGAAAAAAACCTAGAGTGTTGGTCCTGGAATGTAATGACTGGAATGTAATGACTTTCACATGATGTGTTTGTAGAAGGGGGATTGAGTACAACTATAACAAATTTTCACTTTTAATTCTATATTGTGTATTAAAACAAAGAATCACAGATTTGTGTAGAAGTTAGGAAGTTAAGACATGTGATCCTAAACAATCTGACTTGTGACAAATTTGCTAATAACTGAGAAAAGGGTATTCTTTCAGATATAAAGTACTAAGGTAGTCCTTCAGATGAGGACACCGATTTTTCCTAAGAAACTATCATATAGAAGTTCTTTCAAAACAGGTGAGTAACATTGAATGACAATGGTGACCTTTTATAGCCACCATTGTATTAAATGCTAGTCTCCAACTTTAATGCGTGTCTTGAAGTGATTTGTTAATCCATTCATGCTTGCACTCTTCATTTCATCCTTTGTGGTTGATGTAGAAACTTGTTAGCCTATCCCATCTTTTTGTATGTAGAGGGAACAAAAAAGAAAATACGACACTAATAAAATAGTGATTTAGAACTTAATTCGGCTGACAGTTGAGCATGTTTCCATACCAGGATGAGTGTTAAAAGGATTGGTGAGCCAAACTTGTTGGACAAGTTTGCACTCCAAACTTCGGCTTGCCCGTAGTCGTATTTGTTAGATTACTATTTGACTTTATCTTGTATTAATCTTCATTTAGCCTAGATGATAAACCAATCCCCATTGGTGACGATCTTGACTTCACCTCAACTAGTCTTCAAGTTTGTTGAAAGGTTTTTTGTTTTTGGATCGATACAGATAGTTACAGCACTTTTACAACAAAAAATCCTATCTATTTATATTCTGAAATATAATCCACATATCGGCTTCCAACTATCGAATGATTATGAAGTAAGAACGTCAAATACTATTAATAACTTAGAATATTTTGTAGGTGATCTGAAGATCAAATCCAAGAGACTGTGTATCATATAGTTCAATCAGATTCTTCATTCAGTTAAAGTTTGATAAAATCTGAGATATGATCCCACTAAACATTCTTAGTTATAAATCTGATTGTGATTTAAGATTTGGATCCTTGAGCTATATGATTTTCTTTGTTATGTAAGCTTTGGATGATAACATTTGAGTTATATCTGATGGATGTTGTTTATTGTATATGCTCATAACAAGAAAAGTATTAAGAATATCTTCCTAGGTGGTTAATTCATATACTAGTGGTATTATATACAAATCTGATGGTTGAGACTAACATAGAGTATGTAGGGTTGAAACTGTAGTATATTAATGATGAATACACGTGATGGATAGTATGGTGAAAATTAATATTTATGATCAGGGGCGGACCTGTAGTGGTGGCACGGTGGCATAGGCCACCGTATTATTTCTCCGACGAAAGGTAAAAAAAATTAGGCTGGTGAAAAGTGCAACCATATCACTTTGTTGTGTGTTGTAACATCCTAATTTTTGTCCCAGTTGAAGAAGTGTTGAACCGGACGATCTAATAAAGAAGAGTTAACTTCAGAGTTTGTATAGTGGTGCCATATGGGAATGACACCTGTCACTATAGCACCGGTGGTACCAAGTGGTTGGCGGTCCCAACGATTGTGCCATGCTATAGTGACAATGGCACAATGTATTAACCGGGTCTTTGATAAAGCGCAATCCCGAGTCCTTTTTGTGTTCCACTCTTATAATCAATGAAACAAGTATTTTGAAGTTATTTATATTGGGTATCATCTACAAGACGAGAAACGGGATCAAAACGGGTGAAAAGTAGGAAAAACACCTCCGAATGGTCCCAAGCCATAATACCCGGCGATTATGACAGTGTCATAATAGCCTGTCCTAATCGCACAAAGTGTACCCCGGATTAGAAATGGAATTCAGCACACGGGCGATTATTCCATGCTATTATGACATGGCATAATAACGGACGACCTCTAGTGGTTAAAATCGGGATTTTCTTCATTTGGCCATATCTCTCTCATTTCAACTCCGATTTAGGCGATTCTTTTTGCTATGGTTTCTTATTTCAGAGCTATTTAAGATGGTAACAATGAGGATTAAATTTTACTTGATGATTTGGCGTTTCTAGAAGTTGAAAGATACGATCACCTATCCGAAATCTTGAATCTAGGGTTTGAGTTTTTGCACCAACAACTCTTATTCTCTCTTGGGTTCGTTTTTGTGTATGCTTTGGAGGCTATGTAGGTGTTCTTGAAAGACTTACACCATGGATCTAGAGGTGTAGCTCAAGGATCTAAAGTCTTCACCGAATGGAACTTGGTATTGGGGGTAAAACCTAGATTTAGCCTAAATCTAGCAAGGTGAGTTTAAGTTGCTTTGTGAAAATGGTGTACATTATTAACATGTTTTACTTGCTATTTGTCAAATGTTTGAGTATTTTGATGATATGCAATTATTTGGTATAAAAGGTTTTATAAATCTTACGAAATGTTATATTTGGATTCTTGACACTTTGATAAATAAAACATATTTCATAGATGTCTTGATGTTTTATTTTATAAATGAGGATTATTTGGTGTCAATGGTATTTTGAGAATGTAGGATTTATAAACCCATGGAATTTACATGTTATGGTATTTTGAGACATTTTGGGAAAATATATGAATATGATTTCATTTGGAAAAATGGTTAGTCTCAACCAATGTTTGGGATAATCGCATAAGCGTTGAGTTATAGAGTTTTTGCTCGGGTTTTGACGAAAATGAGTCTCATGGACATTTGTCCGTTGTAAATGGCTAAATGTTGAGCTTTTGAAGTTACATGCATTCATGGCATAATTATATGATATTTACATGCATTGAGTGTGTTAGTCGTTCATGTCGGAATCATGTAAATTAGACTGAGTTGCATTTGGATCCATAGGCACTTGAGTCAGTCATTTGGTCATTGAGAGACTTTCGAGTCCTTTGCTTGGGGATCAAGCCGTTGCGCTTTTAGTAGTTGGTTTTACAGAGATGGCCCCAAATGGGAATTCCTCTGCGACCGTGGGTATTCCAGTGATGGCCCCAAATGGGAATGCCTTTGCGACTGAGGGTATTCCAGATATGGCCCCAAATGGGAATGCCTTTGCGACTGACGGTATTCAGAGATGGCCCCAAATGGGAATGCCTCTGCGACCCTGGGTTTTACGACAATGAGTATGCTGTCGAAACCCATGTCTCTTTAGTAGGTCTTGAATCGGGGTGTTTCGGAGATGAATCTGTATGGGTCGGCCTCCGGGAGCTTTGGTATTGTGGTGGGTATTTGTTGATGGGTCATACACCGGGACCGTGATCTTAAGGCGCTACTTATAACGTTGAAACTATGGTTTACTTCGTGTACGCCATTGTCGACGGATACGAGTCTCCCCCGTCACCGAAAGGTGTTGTTTTGAGTATTGAGTCTTATCCATTGTTTTCAGTGACGTATTTTGGAGTATGGAGTTTTAATCCATTTTTGATAAATTGGACAATGGAGACTTGACCACATTTTAGTATCATAGAAATGGGATTCTATCCATATTTTAACATTGGATGCATTTAAATGTATTCATGTTTTGGGTGAGTAAAAGACGTAAAGTTCACGCTTGAAAACGGGTATTCTATTTAAATCTTTCGTTTCTTCGGTATTTGATTTTAAAGCTTTATTTTGGGAAATGATAATTTTGGGAAAGACGTTACGGTTATAATGAAGTCGTCTTATTTGAGAAACTATTACTTCTTCCATTAATTCCTTGTTTTCAGATGATTATAAATATGTTATAAAACTCTTGAGCTCACTAGGCGTTAAGCCCAACCTTTTTCTTTGTCGGCATATGCATCAGGTTCTCTTTTGGGTTGATACTAGCGGCACGAGTTGACTTGAGTGCTAGGAATTGGTACAATAAAGATCTAGATGATTGGTGACGTTTTCCGCATTCAGAGATAGCGACATTTTGGGTTTAGTAACACCCGACCATATGTAGGTCTTTGTACAAGACTCGGTCTAGCTTTGTTGAGGTTATTTAGATTATTTGTTGAGGCAATGCAGGTTTTAATTTATAAGAGTAGGATTTATTCCTTATTTATTATATTGATGAAAATTTTAAATTAGTCGCTCTTTCCAAATTTGAGGGTGTTACATTATGGACACAAGTTTTCCTTGGCAGAGTTGGTTTGCAAGGTTTTTCCTACACCCGAGACCGAAGTTCGAATCCTATTAGTGTCATTTTCTTAGCTTTTTTTTAAAGGAAAGTTAACACACACACACACACACACACACTTTCCCGGGGTATCCGGGCTCCCACTAAAGGGTGCCACCCGACTAATCCCTGTCGATCACGGCCCAACCCAATTAAGGGTACCACTAAGTGGCAGACTCATGATATGGATATCTCCACATGCACGGGGTTCGAACTCGGGTAGTCAGGGATACCATCCACTGACCCCCCAAGATGTTACCTTACCATTTTCTTAGTTTTTTGCTTTTAATTTCAAATTTATTATGTTTTTAAAAAAATTACAATAAAAGACTTGAACCCAATACCTCACGTATGAAAATCAATGAACTAACCAATAGACCAGTTATAATATTATGAAAAATATCTCGACATTTGTTTTTTATAGTTAAACGGTGTAACCATTTGAAAAAATTTCAGGGTCCATCTTTGTTTATGATGAATATCATACTGACATGGATACTGGAGAACTGTTGTATACACGTGAGCATACATAAATATTCATTATGAATAGTATGTATATTCATGATGAATGTTATAGTGAAAATGTACATTCATGATTGAATATCATACTGATGTACTAATACTGAAAAATTAATGTATACACGTGAACACATATAAATATTCATGATGAATGTTATATTGAAAATGTATTTTCATGACTAATATCATACTAATGTATGAATACTGAAAAGTTGTCATATACACTCAAACGTAAATGAATATTCATAACGGAAAAAAAAATCAAATGTACTGTAAAAAGATAGGTTTATAGGATACTTTATTCTAAAAGCATCCTAAAAAACTTGTTAAAATGCCTAAAAGTGTCATATAAACTTATTGTAACATTTTTAGATAGGATACTTTATAGTTTGGTTCGATAAAATTAAGTTATATAAAGTATTATATTAGGACGCTTACATAATTTAAGCATCATACAAAGCCAATTTTCATGTAGTGATTTGTGCCATCATCAATCAATGTTGTTTGTCGGGTCGTTTTGGGTTCAAGTTAATGTGTATATCGCTTTAGGAGTCAAACAACTCCTATATGTTTTGATAACACGGTCACTGATAGAAAAGGCCGACTCTTATGCAACCTTCGATATGGGAATGTCAAATACATCATGTAAAATCATGGAAAGAATCTTAAACCTACTCGCATTTTTTTCCACCAGTTCAACAAATCAAAATCAATTTGTAAAGAGGTATACAAAACAAAGTTAAAACAAAGAAATGAAACACTATTAAAAATGCAAATAATGAAAACAAATATGCAAACCTAGTATGTATTTTCACAAGCTTTAATGAAATATTTAGTTTTGTTTTATGAGGAATCAACAACCTTCAAGTTTTTTTTACGAAGTTGATCAAATAAGGAATACTCATTTACATCATCTTCAACATTAATAAAAGACATATACATGTCATCACACCAATACAACTTACCATACTCTTTGTACATAGTATCTAAAGTCATTCTAACAAATTTACAATGTTTTGTAACATCATCTTTGTTACCAGATATTAACTCAAAACACACATTCAAAAAAGGCTTTTTGTATCTAGGATCAAAGTAAGATACCCATACGTAGAAATGGTTCAAATATTCTATTTTTCTCAATACTTGTCATATTTTTCCTTCTTAGAAGTATCAATTTCTCAACTTCTTATCAAGTTCATTCCTACTCCAAAATTCCATGAATAAAAGAAACCGGGTCTAAAAATTGATGAGATGAGACAAACTTAGACCTGAAGAATCTTAAAATGCAATCATAAAAAAACTTCAAAAACTTCACAAATAACCTAGCAACTTCCAAAACACTTTCATTTAGACATTTTTTTCACCTCACCGATGCAAAACTCTTTGACATAACCTATGTCATGCATCTTCATCCTCTCAAATACCTTTTGATATTTTTTGGCAGCCTCGAACATTAAATATGTTGAATTCCAACGAGTTGCAACATATAAGCAAACTGTTTTTTTACTTGTTATTTTTGCTTGCTTGACACATTCTTTCAATTTTTGCATTCTAGTTGATGAACCTCTCACATATCTCACCACATCTGTAACTTTCTCAATACTTGCATCATAATCTTTTAACTCATCTTTCACAATCAAGTTAAGAATGTGTGAAGCGCATCTTAAGTGCATTTTGACTACTACAATAATTGCTTTTAACTTTTTTTATACCTTTAGTATAACATATCGTAAAGTGATTCCAAACCATAGATGGAAACCTAGTTGACCTTGGCTTTTGAGTTCCTTGGATGTCATCGGTAGGCATACTAGGTGGGGGTGTTGCACTTTCATCAGCACTAATGGGTGCATTTTTTTTGTTTTGTGCATGCTCAATGTTTGGATCTTCTTCATCGACGAGAGATATAGGTTTCATGATGTTTGTAGTGGAAGTCATCTATTAATAAACAATAAACAAGTTATTGAATAAATCAAGTAACCATACATGTCGATATTAATTTAACTCATAAAATTCATATTGACTAAAAACTCCGAATGAAATCAACATAAAGTCTACATTTATTAAACACTCCGAATGGAATCAACATGAAGTCTTCATTTACTAAACACTCCGAATGGAACCAAAGTTACATTGACTAAAGTCTACAAGTAATCAAGAAACATCACAAACTCACCATCTCATAAAGTAGAAACATGAAAAAATAAACAAGTAGAGCATTAAACAGCATGTAATCAAGAAACAACAAATAATTATTGAGCTTGATGTAGAAGTCGTTTGAGATTGAAAATCAGAGAAGGAAAGTCGTGGAGTGTCTAGAGTTGCTAATCGGAGTATCGTAGGTGGGAGTATGTTAGTCCAAGATTCAATCAAGTAACAATTAAATCTAACACAACATTGATAGAGAAATCATGAATTAAACTTCGAGTCGAATTCTGTAACACCTCAATTTTAATATTACAAAATGTGATCTTCATTGATATTCTAGAGAAAGAAAGTAACATGAGAGTAATGAACAATTTCTCTCTATAAACTCTACAATACGATATTACGAAATGAGCTCTTACTTACAAAGTAAACTAAAGCAATGGTATTTATACCTTACACTAACAAAGCATGTAAGACTAATTAAGTTCTTCATATGTTGACATTAGTTGACTTGTTGACTTTAAACTTTGACCCTTCAATCTTCAATATATGTAATCTCATATACAATATATTAAGTCTAACAGAGTAGTTGTTGTCGATTTGGGTCTAGTTGTCATCGACTTAAGTCTAGCTAATCAGACGGTAGGTGCCGAGTCGAGAGTTGTTGATGCCGATTTAAATGTTTTAGCTTTAAGGATTTTGAATGTTTGAAGTATTTAGAAATTAGGAGACGTGGTAAAGTTTGAAGTATTTTAGCCGATATTTGCTTCTGTTTTTTTCACTTTTTGATTTTGATTTTTATATTTTTAGTTTTTAGTAAATGTTCTTTTTTAATTTTATTGTATTTAGTTTTCCAAAAGAGTTAATTACATTGTTGGTCATGTGAGTTGCTTAAATTTTAGATTTGGTCCATAAAACAAACTATTTACACTGTTGGTCCCTAATTTTTCATTTTCATAACATCCATGGTCCATCTACTTAACAATATTAGTTATCAACCATGATTAAAGACTCATTGGTCTTTGAACAAACTATAGAGACCAAAAATGCAATATGTTCTAAAATATAATGTAATTAAAGTTTTTTTAAATTTTTTATTAGAAAAATACTTGATATATCTCCTTACAAATCAATAAAGTACATAATAAATTAAAATCTTTAAATTGATTTTAAAAACTATAAAATTCATAAAACTAGCGTTAAAAAATCTTAAGTTTAGAAAAACATAAGAAATCAAGATAAATTCATATATATTTTGAGTTGGGAATTAAAATATGCAAGCAAAAATAATGAAATTAAGTTGGGTTACATGAGATATTAAATATAGTCAAACTACAAAAAATTATAATAACAACAAAATAGAAATTATAAATTACGATTAGAAAAATATTAAGTTTATATACGATTAGAAAAATATTAAGTTAATTGCCACTTGGCTACACATGTTTTGATACAAAATTAGATTTATATGATGTCAAAAAAATTAAGTGCCCTAAAAACCCATCTTTTTATATGATGTTTTTTATAGAATTTTTATTAGATAATGTCATGTAAAATTGTTAATGTGCTGCTTTATATTATAAGTGTTCTAAAAACTTGTTAGGACGTCTAAAGGCGTCCTATAAATTTATTGCAATGCATTTAGATAGTTTACGCCTTACTTTTTGGGTTATATAAATTAAGTTTTATAAAGTGGTCTGTTAGGACGCTTAATTTGACGTCATATAAACCTAATTTAATTGTAGTGATAGTTTTTCTTAATTGTTTGAATAATTAGTGTTTTTCTAATCTTAACTTCAAATTTCTATTTTTTTTGTTATTAATTATTTCTAGTTTGACTATATATTAATAATCTCAATTAACAAAACCTAACTTTTAATATTTTACTTGTATATTTAAATTCCCAACTTAAAAGATATGTGAATTTATTTCGATTTCTTATGTTTTTCTAAACTTGAGATTTGTAATGCTTTTTTTTGTGAATTGTATAGTTTTAAAATAAAAATAAAGATTTTTTATTTAATATGTACTTTATTTAAGATATCTGATTTGTAATTGGATATATAATATTTTTTTTTGTAATAAAACAAACGTGAATTACATAATATATTAGAGCATATTGCATTTTTGGTCATATAGTTTGTTTAAAGACCAATGAGTCATTCATAATGGTTGTTAACTAACATCGTTAAGTAGAGGGACTATGGGTGTTATTAAATTGTAAAGTTATGGACCACCGGTGTAGATAGTTTGTTTTTAAGACCAAATCGAAAATTTGAGCAAACCACATGGTCCACCGATGTAATTCACTCTTTTGAAAATAAAATACTTTTATTTACAATTTTCATAATTGGATGGTAATTGGATGGTAACTGGATGATAACTGGATGGTAATCGGATAGGTAGTTAGATGGATGGTAATTGAATGTGTTGTTGGATGATAAGTGGATGAGTAGTTTGACAGTCAGTTCGGTTCATTTCAATCGGTTCTGGACTGTCATCTAAGAACTAACCGAACCAAAGTGGAAGCTGAAATTTTTGATTTGATTCGATCCAATCCAATCATTGTCAGATTGAATAATCAAAGAAATATTCAGACTGAATATAGTATTTATTCAGTCTAAATAATGCTTCAAACTGAATAAATGGTATATTCAGTTTGAATATGACACGTGTCGCGCTCTCATTTGTCCTCACGTTCATAACCAAATTTGATTCTCATTTGAACCCGCCCCATTGTTGGATTAAATATATATATATATATATATATAATATATATATATATATAGAGAGAGAGAGAGAGAGAGAGGAAAGTTCAAATGAGAACTTTGCATTTTTAAATGAACAAAGGGATCACATATGATGTGGGTCCACATGATATTAAATCATTTATGATTTAATATTATTTAATATTAAAGCAGAAATGATTTAATATTATGTGGGACCCACATTATATGTGGTCCACAATGTGTTCCTTTAAAGATGGGTGGTTCTCGTATGATCCCTCCCCTATATATATATGTGGTCCACAATGTGGTCCCCTATATATATATATATAGGGGAGGGATCATACGATGTGTGTCCCACACATTATAAAATCATATATGATTCAATGAGGCCCACCATTGAATCAGATATGTATAATGTGTGGGACTCACATCATATGTGGTTCACAAAGTGTTTTTTTGTTTCTTTAAATTTACAAAGTTCTCATTTGAGCCTCCCTACATATATATATATATATATATATACTATATTAAAGAGCATTTGACAAAAGCTCTTAAAAACCACTTTTTATACATTAAGTATTGTTTATTGATGCATATTAATTAAAATTCAAGATTGCAAATAAATTGTGTATAAGTACAATTTATTAAAGCTCTCTGTTTAAATTTGTGTTACTAATAGCAGTCTAGCAGATAAACATCTTATTTTAAATATAAAAATTTAAAATATAATTAGAATAATCATTGAGTTATAACCGAATACTTAATTATTATATTTATAAAAAGTTATATTATTAAATAAAAATAAATTAATTCGTTATTAAATCTAACTTAAATTATAATAAAAATCGAATTAAAGAAAATATATAAAAAATAGAATTTTTTCCCGTCAGAATAGAAATCGACAAAAGGGGAGTTGATGTGGATTCAGTATTATGCCCCGTCTGCCAAAATGATCTGGAGGACATATCTCACTGCTTTATAATTTGCCAATCGGCTCGACGGGTGTGGAGTTTATTCTTCGAATGGTGGGGTAATTCTGCGGATTTCACAGGAGGGTCTTTGTGCGATCTCCTATTCGAATCCAACTAAAGACTTTGTGCCGACGGGTTGGAAGAAATCTGGAAAGCCACAGTCTGGATCGCGACTTACTGCATTTGGAAAGCGCAGAATGATCTGATTTTCAGTCGCAAACCGTTCTCTTCTGTATATTGCGTCTTGGGTATTAAGGAACATTCATACAGATGGCTGAACCCAAGACTGAAAGGTATCAAACTGGACTGGAAACGGTGGACCAACAACCCGAAATCAGCGTTTGTGTTATAACTATGGTGCGACTCTCTTGATCTGTGTTGTTGGGCACCAGTATTCTTTTCGCGCTATTGTTTCTCTTAGGTTTGTTAGGACTGATCTCGTTTGTTAACTGTTTGGTCGGATTTGTTTATGTACAGGGGTCTGTATAGCGGTCTCTTACGTGCTGCTGTATTTAGATGTCGCTCCTTCGTATTGTATCTATAATTCGTTGTTTAATAAGATTGGTGTGTCCCGGGGGTGATGGCAATGCCGAAGCTCCTGG
Organism: Silybum marianum; assembly: GCA_036898165.1. NCBI lineage: Eukaryota > Viridiplantae > Streptophyta > Magnoliopsida > Asterales > Asteraceae > Silybum > Silybum marianum. Next base: position 21,510,159 of record CM072538.1, read on the forward strand.
TCCCCACCTTGTTGCCTTTAAAAAAAATATAATTTTTAAATAGTTAATTTGACACTAAAATCGATATACTTAAAAAAAATTGTTAGGGGTGACCCTATAGTCATCGTGTGGCAACGTCGCGTGAATCACATGTGATTTTGCTCATGATGTTAGTGTAAAATCACATGTGATTCGGTCATTCTCTTATTTTCTTATGTATGTATTATTCTCGTATGAACCCGACTCTCTATACTTGTAATGTGTTTGTAATTAAAAAGCGTAAATTGCAACTTTGGTCCTTGTAACTTGTTTGTTTTTTTTATGGTTTAGTCCCTACAAAATTTTTATTATACAAAAACTCTTGTGGTATGCAAAAGTTCATGATTTTAGTCTCTCAGACTAACTTTGTCAAATTTCTTCCCGTTTAAAAAACCAAATAATTAGAGTAAACTACACTCTACAAATTTATTGTTAGTGAGAGAATAATAATAATAAGGGTAAACTACGATTTTAGTCCTTGTGGTTTGCAAAAGATTGCGATTTTCATCCCTGTGGTTTTAAAATTGTGATTTCCGTCCCTGTGGTTTATCATTTATTACTATTTTCGTCCCCGATACTAAATATGTTTAAAAACTTAGGGGTATTTTAGTCTTTTTAATTTATTTTTCTTTTTTGCTTTATTAAATTTATTTTATGGTTTCTTTTTTTTTTGGTATTTAATCTTTTAATCTTTTTGATATAATAAAATTATATATTTAATGATAAATAAATTATATATATTTTGTTATTGTTTATAATAAAATACTTTAATATTTTTAATACATTTAGTTTTTGCTATATATTTTTGGTCATTATAATTTTTGTTTCTTATGAGTTTGATTTCTGTCACTAACATCGTCAAATGCAAATGGTTGTCTACCTCTCACTTAAAAATATTTTAATTCTTATCTCTTCATTGAATACCAAACGATTATATTTTTCATAGATACAAACAATTAACTATGTTAATCAATTTACCAAACAAATGTATGTAACTTTATTATCTCATGAGACCAAATAATTATACGTTCTATTAGTAGATTCACGTACATTTATTTGATAAAAATAACATAAAAATAATTAATTCTTTAATTCTGTAAAAGAATTAATCTTTTGGTCCCTAATTTCCAAAAATATGATTAAAAAAAATGAGTGAAGTTCATTTTTGGTCCTTGGGTGATGTCAATTTCAACGATTTTCGTCCTTAAAGTTCAATTTTTCAATTTTAACCCTCACGTTTGACACTTTTCCCTAATTACAGTCTCTCCGTTAAATGGACGTTAAAATTTTCTGTTAAGTCCAATTTAAAGAAGGGTATTTTAGTCATTTTACTTGTTTTCTTAATTTTCTTAAAATGATAGTTTACTCTAATAATAATAATAATAATAATAATAATAATAATAATAATAATAATAATAATAATAATAGTAGGAGGATAATATTGGGCATCATTACTGCGCAAAAAGAGGTCTATCGGGTTCCATGAATGTTGGTCCCACAAAAACCAACGTGGATTAAGGAGAGAGCAGATTTAGATGGAGGTGTCTTATTAGCCACTAATTCTCTCCCACCATTTTCAGCCACAAATTCTCTCACCACACAAATCAAATAAACAACTCTTCTTCTTTCTTCTTTCTCTCACCTCACATAATCCTGCAATTTCCCACCCACAAAACCCACAGCCGCCTCTTCTCTATCTATCTGCTGTTTCGATTCAAAGAAACCCCCTTTTCTTTCTTGATTTTGCCATTATCAGCTTTAGATCTTGTTTCTTTGATCTGGGTTTTTGTTCGACTCTTCATTTTATCCACTTTTCATTCGATTATCTTATCTTTATCTTATCTTCAGGTGAGTTTATGTTAATTTTGCAAGTTTAATTGTTTATGTATGTTCTTCTTCTTTATCTTTGTTTCTTAGCTTTGATTTCAAAAACCCTTTTGATTTATTGGGTTAAATCACTTGTTTTCATCTGTTTTTTTTTACTTTATCCACTTTATTATTCGATTCTCTGCAAGTTCATAGTGTGATTATTATGTTCTTTCTTATCTCTTTATCTTTTACTTAGTTTCCAAATAACCCTTTTGATTTTGTTGCTTTGATCTGGATTTATTTGTTCAATTCTCTTCATCCTTATGTGATTGATAGCTGCTCTGTTTACCCCCTTTTGGATTTTGAAACTTTTTGGTTGCTTTGATGATAATCTTTCTGTTTCATGTGGCTTTTTTTGAGCTTATAAGCTAGTGATTTAGGATTTGACTGTAGTATTTTGTAATCTGAATCAAATGGGTTCTTTTAGATCTGTTCAAATTAAGCTCTTTCCAGTTGGGTTTTATGTTCTGATCTTCAGAATTAGTTGAAACCCAACTTATTTATTCAAAGATTTGATTTTTTTTTATGTATAGTTGAATCTTGACTTCAAATTTTTAACAAGGACTTTTTTTTAAAAAAATTGAAAAGAATATTTTAGAATATGAAAAGGGTGTTCAAAATGAAATTAAAAGACTACAGATATGAATTACAAATTTACAATTACAAATTTGGCTTTGTGATTCCAAATCATCAATAAAAAAACATAATCTTTAAGTTGTTGAATGTTTTTTTGATCTCTGATCTTGATGGGTTTTCTTTGTGATTATAGATATTATGGAGTGGTATTTCGGTAACGATGTTGAAGATCTTGTTGTTCCAAAGGATTATGAACAACCAGAGATGATATCATCACCAGAAAGTTGGTCACAATGGGAAATCAATGCTTTTGGAGGTTCATACTTTCCAAAAAAGAATTTCAATTCGAATTCTAATGCAAACGCAAATTCAAATTCAAATGGAAACATGACCCGCGAAGAACTCACCTTCAATGGAGGCAAAAACTTCTATACTTCAATTGACATGGATGATTCCAACAATGGAAGACAGAAATCCAACAATTCAAGCATGAATCAAGGCCTATACAACAACAATGGTGGTTCACTTCTGTGGAATGATCAAGCAGATTTTCAACAATTTACAGAGGAAGAAGCCAGAATCAATCACATGGATGACATTTTCTTGTACATGCTCAACTTTTGGGATTAAGATTCTTGATTTAATGTATATCACATGTCATCATCATCATCATCATCCACTATTATTGTTTTTAAAAGAAGTTGTGTTTTGGGAATATGACACAATGGATCAAGTCCTCCATTTTTGTTCTCAAGGGTTCACTCTTTTTGGATGGTAAGAAACTAATTGGATTTTGTGGTTGAGGTCTGGTTTTGGCTCTTCTTTGTGGTCCATTTTCACATGTGAAAATCTTATTTTTCATTTATGACAAATGGTGTCATTGAGGGTCAAGCCTTTGTGGGCTTGAGTTAATACTGTTGGGGTCCCACATCAGCTAGACACGAACCACTAAAAAAACATGTATATATGTAGGAACAACCCCCCCCCCTTTTTTTTCCTCTAAAAGGGATTTTTCTACATATTTCTCAAAGGGGTTTCATATAGAGTGAATCATCATAAGTTAGTGGGATGCCGATAAATGAGTTTTTGTTCTTTGAAATTTGCTTCAAGAAATATGCATTATTGTCTTGTTATATTCACATTCTAATGGTCTACTTTCTCTTTTTGCAGCAGTTCGTTACTTGAAGAAGATCCAACTAAAGATTCAACTGAGTCCCATGACAACAACACAATGCTTGACAACAACAATGTTAACAACATCTTCGAGGGCGAGATGGTAAATTCACTGAATATTGGAAGCCATGGACAAAGCACCGGAAGCTCAAAATATCTCAAAACTCACGCGTTCTCCCCGTCAAACGATTGGAGTAATGAAGTTTCAACTCCTTATGAAATGCCAGAGGTGAGATGAACATTTCAAGAATTCTTGGTGATTGGATGCAAATTTTGTCATAAATATAATAACTCAAAAAAAAAAGTTCAAAACTTTATAAGAAATTTATATTCGTGAATGCCGTGGCTGATGTTTGTTTCTAATTTTTCTTAGGAATATGCAAACGGCGAGAACTCAATGGAAGAATCAGTACTGAAAGATCTTGAAAGGGTGACTGCACAGGTAAAGACATATTAGGGGTAGAATTGGAATTTCAAATTTGCGCAAATTTGTGTAGACCGTTAATAACCATTTGTTTTCATTGTGTTTTGAATTTATCAGTTCACAGACAAAACTCGAATTTGCTTTAGAGATGCTTTCTACCGCCTTGCAGAAAGCTCGAAACAATCAGTGAACTCATGCCAAGATCGAGAGCCTATGATGACTTCTAATGATGATACATTGAGGTAAATTTACATTTCTATCCTCCAAGTTTAGCATTTTGTAATCTTGCCACAATAGTTAGTAACGGGTGCTTACTAACTTCGCGGTCTGTGGGTGGTTTTGATAAGAAATTAAGCTCCTTTTTTCCATAAAGAAGACAAAAACAAGAAAAATAGCTCATGTTCGTGTATTAGTGATGTCATTTTCCAATGGTTTTACTTGGTTTGGCCGTTTGAGCTAATTGACTATTATACCCTTTAGGATTTCACGTTCTTTTTTCTTGTTTTGGTTTTTAAACGAATAGATTGTTCATGTTAGTAGCAGAAGTAACTCTTAAGGGGATGTTTGGTTGGTTTTTCATCAAGTCCTGTATGGATGAAGTTGTCTGTGTGGATTAATCCGTCTGTATAGATTGAGAAGGTTTTTGTTTGGAAAGGTTTTTTCATAGATGGAAAGAGCGTGTTTTTTAATCGGGAGGGGCAGATTTGGAAAAAAAAACTTGGCTTTCTGCATAACCCCCCCCCCCTCTTCCCAACCACCACCACCAAGAACCTTTATGAATAAGCCACTTTGTATATTATTAAGCCACTCCCAAACAGTCAATGTATAGATGACTGAATAAGTTGCAAGCCCATTAAGCTCATTAAGCTGCTAACAAACAAGCCCTAAGTAACGATATTGATGGACAAATAAGTAACTTTTACCATAGAAATTTACCAAAAAAATGATATGTTCATGGGGCTTGTTTCGTTCATGTGAAAGAACGTTTATTTGCATAAATCTCATGAAATATTAATCCTAATAATTGCATCTTATTATATGGCACTTCAGGTCTGGAGAAACCGAAGTTTCAGAATCAAAAACAAACGTTATCGATAGAGCAGTTGCCAGTCTCATGTTCAATAAGTTCGATTATGAGGACAACGATCATCAAACGGATTATGAAGACGATGCAGAAGTCCCTAATGGTGGCATGCAAGAATTGGCACAATCAAGTGCTTACTAAAGTTACTAACATCTAGAAGATGCACCATTGAAAACAAACCATAAAAAAAAGGTTGTTCCTTTTTTTTTTGTGATTTGGAGGTCACTTTGTTTTTTGCATCAAGCCCATGTCTAAAAAAAGGCCTCCGGTTCAACCCAAAACGTTTTCGGTGCATCAGGGTCCGGCTCCAAGTGGTGCATGGTGTTATTGTGTATATGTTGAAGCTAGCTTAGCTAACTATATGGAGGATGCAGAGCAGTTAGTCAGCTAGTCGGCTGGCTGGCTGGGCTGCATCCTCCAATTTTGAATGGTGTTCTTTTTGGATGGACCATTTTTGTGGTGTAAACAAGTTTCTATGCAATATTTTTAGTTCTTTCGGAAATCGTGACTTGGAGTCTTTGTTATGAAAGATTCGTGCAACGAAATGGGAATGTATGATATGGTTTTTGGATGTTTTTTGGCATGACTGGTATATAATGTTTTAGAAGACGCAGAAAGGGTATGGAACTTTTGTTGTATATTTGTTGACGTATTTCTGATTTGTTTGGCGTTTATTTAACAATTAATGAAGTGAAGACGATATACGTATTTGATATAATAAGATATAATACAAAGAAAACACTGTATAGTGTATGTTTATACTTCTTAGAATGTTATCTATAAGTGTAAGTATACATGCTTTTTTTCTATTTATTCATCAACTACACATTTTTGTTGGATTTGATGATCGACAAATATATATATAGAGGGAGGTTCAAATGAGAACTTTGTAAACTTAAAGAAACAAAGGAACAATTTCTATCCACGTATATGTATTTTAAGGAATTAAAAACTAATTAATAATAATCTAATTACTTTAAGGGTATTTTAATCAAAATATTACTTTACAATGTTACTATTCATTTCTATCAGATTTGTACTATTACTTTATGAATTATTTAAATTGTACAATTTTGATTACTTCTAAACAATTTAAATATTAAATATATTTAAATAAATACAAGATCAAGATAAATATCAAATATCTTTAAATAAATATAAGATCAAGAGAAATATAAGAAACCAAACTTGGTATCATATATGATTTTAAAAAATTGAAAGTTTATTATTGTTAAAAATTGAAATATGAAATATCTTTAAAGAAAAAGTTTATTATTTTTAAAATATCTATAAAAATTGAAAGTAATATTTTTAAAAAGTTTATTACAATGTCAATTATATTACCAAAATCACATATGATTTCAGTATCATATATGATTTTGTACAAATGTTAATGTAAAATCACATGTGATTCTGTACAAATGTAAATGTAAAATCATATGCGATTATGTACAAATAGAAATGTGAAATCATATATGATTTTGTACAAATGATATTCACACATGATTACAATGTCAAGTATGTCAACGAAATCACATATGATTTCAGTATCATATCTGATTTTGTACAAGCGTTAATAAAAAATCATATGTGATTCTGTACAAATGTTAATGTAAAATCATATGTGATTTTATACAAATATTAATGTAAAATCATATGTGATTTTATACAAAGGTAAATGAAAAATCATATATGATATAGTTATAATATAATATAACATTCTAATATATTATCAATTGATTTTACAAAATTTGTATATTATAAAATAATAATATATTAGAATAGTAATAATATATTAGAATATTATATTATTACTATTAAGCCCTACCAATTTTACCCCTAAAAGAAATAACCCTTGATGGAAAGCAACTATCAGCATCCATTAATTACTACAATGTCATCCAATATAATATCAATTGTTTTTACAAATTATGTGGCTAAAAGGTGGTTCCTTTGTTTCTTTAAATGGGGGGTGTTCTCGTATGAACCCTCCCCTATATATATATATATATATATCTATACTATATTATAAAGCATTTGACCAAAAACTCTTAAAAACAACTTTTTAAGCCTTAAGTACTGCTATTTAATGCTAATTACTTAATTTTCAAGATTACAAATAAATTATACGTAAGTACAACTTATTAAAGCTTTATTTCTGAATCCGTGTAACTAACTACAGATAAGTATGATAAAATACAAGATAAACATCTAATTTTAAATATAAAAAATCTAAAATATAATTAAGATAATCATTGAGTTCTAAAAGAATACTTAATTATCATCTATATAAAAAGTTATATTCGTTATTAAACATAAATTTAGTTATGGTAAAAAAAAATTGAATTACAGAAATTACATAAAATAAAAAAAGAACTTTTAAATGAAACATTAAAATCGTTTTCTTAAAATCACATAAAACTATTAGAACATCGATAGAGACAAAACTTAAAATGAAACTTAAAACTGAGACATATCTCGCTGCATTGTGCGAGTACCCTTCTATTATATATATATATATATATATATATATATATATATATATATATATAATTTTGTTGTATTTTGTAAGAAGTTATTAATAATCACTTCAAAAAAATGTGTAAAAACCTACCTTTTGTATTAATACAATCCTTGCATAGAAAACATCAGTTTTTTTATATTTTTAATGTGTTATTTGACCTGATTTTGACGTAAATATGTGTACATATATAAAAACACTTTTAGGAGAAAGTACTTGGTTGCCGACTTATTAGAGGAAAAAAACGATAGGTGTACATTGTTTTGCTAGAGGAAAAAAACGATAGGTGTAGATTGTTTTGCTTAAAAGAAAGAAAAAATTTATCACGTCATTTTAGGAAAGAGAAATTTTTTTGATATCCCTTCATTATTTCCTCTATATTCTTTTAATAAGATGTTGACATATCATTTTTTTTGTATCATACTACTATTTAATTTATATATGCACCTTCATATCTTTATACATGTCGAAATTTAACTGGAGGAATCAGAAAAGTAACTTAATTGATATTTGCTTAAAATAACTTAAAGTATGTTCTTATTGTATTTCTTATTTTTCCCCTTTGTTTTACTTTATTACAAAATCAAACTAATGTAAATAGTTCTAGAATGTTATAAAATTAGACCGATGTTATTTTTGTAGTTATGATATAAGACAACATTTTTTCTCACTTTATTCATAGAAGGGATTTTATTGACGATAAATGAATGCTGACAAGTTAATCACTCGATAGTGTTAAAAGTTGAATTGCAACTTAGGAATAAACTTAAGAGATATGACTTTAGCTTGAAAGATGTAAGAAAGATTCAGAATTCAAATACAAATTATAAAAACTGTCTTTTCTCGTAGTATAGTTGCTTAAACCAATGCCATGTTCGTCTTTATAATTTAACATTTGCATGATATAGGAAGGTTCAAATAAGACAGATAAAAATGATAAAAACGTAAGATTAAACATTTATTCTTACAATTTTATTATATTTAACTTTCTAATTTGAACCTTCTCCTTACATGGTAATAGGATCTATTATTTCTAGATTAATAATCTTTTAACTTACAAAAGTCTAATTTTATTTTTACCAAGTATCTTCAAACAATGACAACACTTATTTTTTACACCAAAAAAAAAATCAAATGATTCCAATCCAACACCAATTTTTACACTATTTTTAGTATTGACGAATGGTCCTTCAATTTTCATATTTATGTTATTTTAATTTATTTGATTGTAAATGACTATTGATATTTATTAATATTATATTATAAATTATATTATCAAATCGATATGTGATATATGACTTGGGATCATGTAAGACCACCCTATTTCCGTGAGACCCGATCAATCTTTTACACTTGAAACTTTACAGGAAAAACACTATGAAGGTAAAAAAAATATGAATTTTTAAAGTATTTTTGCTATTAAAGTAACCTACATAGTGTTTTTGCTGTGAAGGTTCATATTTTTTTTACCTTCACGGTGTTTTTGCTGTGAAGTTTTTCAAGAGTAAAAAAATGGTTTCACGGGTCTCCGACGGGCCTCATGGAAACATGTTGGTCTCACATGAACCCATCATATTTTTTTACCTCCACAATGTTTTTGCTGTGAAGTTTCAAGTGTAAAAGGGTAGTCTCACGGGTCTCACGAAAATAAGATGGTCTCACGTGATCCCAACCCTATGATATATAATTAATTTTCTTTTATCTCTCAAACTCATTTACAAAGTAACGTATTTAAAAAAAATATAAAACACAATAACATTGATTTAACTTTAAACACATCACTTATATATATAATATCCCCCCCCCCCCCCCACCCACCCCCCCCCCCACACACACACATATATATACATATACACACAATCAATGGTGGATCCAGGAATTTTGTCTACTGGGATCCCATTAAGGTAGACTGAAGGCGCGTAAAGTCACACGACGTGTTTCGGAAATTTTTGTAAGTTTTGTAGTTGATTTCAAGGGATTTTCTTAGTCTTTTTGTCGATTTTAAAGGGTTTTCTTAGTGTTTTTGTGGATTTTGAAAGATCTTTTCGGTTTTTATATTGATTTCAAGAGACATTTTTAGTGTTTTTGTCAATTGCGGGCAAGATTGGGGTCCCTTGAAATTTTTTACTGGATGAACGAAAGGCTAAATTAAATATTTTTGATATTTTTTACCCTATATAATTTCATTTTTAACATTCAGTGGGATCCTTGGACCCCCCCCCCCCCCTCCTTTTCTTAACTACCTCCGCCACTAATAAATATGTATAATTGAAAAAAAAAACACATAATAGTAATAAAAAAACACGACTTGTATTTGTAAACAACTAATAAATATTATAGTATTATTGAAATCTATAAAAATTAGGAATGAGAAGTATACTTAAAATATAACAGTTGGTGTCAAAATAGTGTAATGGTCTAACCGATTAAAAATGGATAAGAGCATCTTCAACAACATCTCTAAAGTTTTTTTAAAATAGAGATTTAAAAAGTTAAAATCTCTAGAAAAATATGATCTCATCTCCATTTTAAAGAAATCAACATTACTTATATTATTTAAATATTCAATACATTAACTAGCTTTTACACATATTTATATTATTTTTAACAAACTTTTTATAAAATGATAACTTTTAAACATAGTTTTTACAAATGATAATTTTCAACGATTTTTTCATAAAATAATAAGGTTCACAAGACTTTATATAAAATTGTGATTTTTAACAAATTTTTATAAATGATAATTTTCAATAAAGTTTTTATAGAGTGGTAACTTTTAACAAATTTGTAGGTGTTCAATTTGAGAACTAATTTTTTTAGTGGGAAAGTGGGATAATGAATAAAATATTAGTTTCTCTTCTTGGTAATCATTTTTTGGGTAATCTCCAAATAGGGAGAAAAAAACACCCTCTTTCATACTTTCTCCATTTTAGAGAAACTTATGGAGATGCTATTGGAGCATAATTTTTATCCAAAATCTCTATTTTTCTCATTTTCTCCATTATGAAGATGATGTTGGAGATGCTCTCATATTTTACACCAAATTTATACAAGGAATGATGCAAACATGAAGAAAGTATAACAAATTTGAGAATGCTATAAAGTGTCCTAACTTTTTAGGATGGAACATTTATGATATTGAAAGAAGTTTAGACCACCATCATTAGCTTCTGTTAATTCAGTACAAAACGTCAAACCCTACATTATTCATCGAATTCATCGTTTTCTCTACTTCATACCTTAAGTTTTTTTTTTTGAAGTCTAATCCTTGTGATACATAACTTGGTTCTAATCATTAATGCTTGTTAAAGATGATAGCTTGTGGTTGTGTACACTACAAATGGTCGTGAGTTGATAAACACTACTAAACGAAAGACATTTGCCTACAGACTTTTCCTTGGAAAATTTGTCACTAAAGGGTGATTCCTCACAGAACCGCCACAAAAGTTGGTGGCTAAATTGCTGGTGGGTAATTTAAATCAGTGACAGATTACTCAGAGATTCTATAGGTTATCCGTTGGTATTTTCTCGAAAAATATCGGATTTTACCGAACCATTGGTATTTTTTGGGTGATCCGTGGGTAATCACCGACGAAAGTTTCCCTAAGTAATTTTTGTGGGTAAAAGTCATTTGTTTTGTAGTGAAGATCGTTTAAAGATAATTGAGATATATAGATGTACACAACTAGACTTGTGGCAAAAAGGTTCACTTAGAAAGGGGATGAAGCATATGATAACATGGTTTAAGAAATGCAAGTTGTGCAAGTCTTTGTGTTGTCTAAAACATGTTGTTGGATATTGGTTTGTCAAACTCATTACTTTAGGCTTCCAAGTTTAAAAGTAAAGTTGACAACTTTCTAGCAAAAAGAAGAGGTTGAGGCTAGCCAAAGCCCCTTCCTTATTGGTCCACACAATTATTATGGAGGAGGTAAATCATGTGTTCGAAAGACGTGTGAATGATGCATTGCTGACTACTCTCGTTAACCCAACAGATCGTTTTTTTACTGACTTCTAGTTATTGCAAGTTGGTCTCTGTTATTTGACTTCTAGTCATGGTTGTGTTTATTATAAACTAATAGATAAAAAACAAAATATCCATCGTTTCATAAGCGATCCAATAGAACCAGCAATTTAAAGCGGGTCCATATTTGGAATAATCCATGATCTACTTGAGTTTAATATGTTTAAATATTAAAAAATAAAAATTGATTAAGTGTATACTTATAATTTTGTAATAAGATTTTTTTCTATTATATAACTAAAACTCAAACACAAACACAAACACAAAAATAAAAATAAAATATGTTTTTAAAATGGTTTTTCTCTACAATCTTGTTAAAACAGTTTGACTTCAAATCTTCATAAGTGTCGGACCTAATAAAAATGTAGTTTTAGCTCAATAATCTAAAAACGTTTAGTTTTAGGCATTTCATCATATCACTCACTCAGGAGTCATTTATTAAACACCTATATTTACTGGTTCAATTACATTACCTGATAAACACAATAAGGATCAACAATCTTATCTGGTAAGAGAGAAGACAAGGATCAAGAGTCTTACTCGGTAAGGGGGTGTTTGTTTTAGCTTATAAAAACAACTTATTGACTTATTCCGGTGTGGCACCGGTAATAACTCATTTTGAGTGTTTAGGAAAAACAACTTATTCGGTGTCAAACCGGTAATAAGTCATTTTTTAGGAAGTTCAAAATTTTAACTTATCAAATTTTGATAAACACTTTTCCAGGAAGTCAACAAGTTATAAGTTAATAAGTTCATTCAAACGCCCCCTAAGTCTGACGATGACTCTTACCCTATAAATGTTTGCGAGTTATAAACGCTTACAATTAATCCATTTTGATGGCTGAGAATATTACCATATAAAGTAAGTGTGAGTGGTGACTCTGGTCGCTAAACTCTTACCAGTTAAGCAGTTGGTAAACGACCGTCACTTGACCTTCACCCTAGCGACTGAGTGACACCAACCTAACAACTCCGACCGTCGACCTATGCTTTTGCGTGCAACCAATATTTTCTCTAGGCTCTAGATATATTCTTGTTTTTTATATTCTTCGAGTTTGTAGTTAATTTTTTTTCATTATTTAATATTCATTAATTTATTTGTTCATTGTTATATGTTAATTGTCAGGGGTGTGTTAATTGATGCCTAATTGTTAATTTTTAACTTTACGGATGTTAGTTGATATCTAAATGTTATTTTTTTTTGTTAATTACTAATAATTAGGGTTAAGGTTTGTTATTTGAGGGTTGAGTTTCTGTGAGAATAAAAGTTACGGTGAGAAGCGTAAGAAGAGATCTTTACCTATTTGTTTACCTTTAACAATTCCATTAAGATACAGTCCTGAATCGTAAAAGGTGAATCCTGTTTGCCAAAAAAATAAGTTTGTTTCTTTAAGATTCCAAAACTTTCTTAATTATTTTTTATCTCAAACATTCTTAACCATCCAAAGCCCTAATTTCACTTTAAACAAATACCAAACAATTACTATATATTTTGTACTATATCATAAAGCCTCTCAATCATATCGCATCGACAACTCTCAAAAACCCTTGATACACCGACTTTTGTAATATAAAAAAATTAATGATTCAGAAAATAAAAGATTTTAATTGTGCAACTTTTGATTTTAAGGACAACTTATTGACTTATTATGGTCATATGGTGTGTCATCAATAATAAGCAATTTTAAGTATTTAGATAAAAAGTTTATATCATTGTCAATTCTATAATAATAAGTTTTTTAGGAAGGTAAATCATTTTATTTGTAGAAGCAAGTTTCAAATAAGCAAAATCCCAAACACCCCGTAAACAACCTCCACTCCTAACTAGGGGTGGCAGAAAGTGACCCAACCCGAATCTAACCCATTAGTAGCATGTTGAGTTGAGATTTTCAACCCGTTTAATTTAAATGGGTCAACCCGTCTAACCCATTTAATAAATGGGTTGGGTTGAAATTTTTAACTATTTTCAACTTTTTTACAACCTGTTTGTAACCCATTTGTAACATGTTTTCAACCCATTAGTAACCTATTTACAATCCATTAATAACCTGATTTTAACCCATTTAATATTTTTTATTTTATTTTTAAAATATAATTTTTAAATTTTAGTGTTAAAGAAAGTAAACCTAAATAGGAAAACCCTAAATTCATTTAGATTTTAAAACGCCTCAATCAAAAAAGAAAAAAACCCGTAGTTTGCTCTCTCTCTCTCTCTCTCGTTCGGTTGTGGACTTTGAGCAATTTATTTGTTTTATTTTATGCATTGTAAAATTTAAATAGGTCACTCCAGATTGAACCCATTTATTTAACAGAATGGGTTTAAACTTTATAAAGATGTCCAATCCAGGTTGAACCCATTTAAGTTGTAGATTGGTTGAAAAGCTTAACCGGTTTAATTAAATGAGTTGGATTTGGCTGAAATTTGAGTAGGTTGAACCCGATCCCAACCCATGTAGACCCATTGCCACCCCGTCCTAACTCAACCTCCTCGGAGCCTGAAAAAATTGGCGCCAAAGGTCTCACTCAGTGCAGCAGCAGCAATAGCAATGGCGAGTTTACTAGGGTTTCATCCTCCTCACTTCTCTGAGGTATCTGCTCTCCCTTCTTGCTGAACTATGTAATCTGTTATCACCATTAACACAAATAAATTAAGAAATCACTATTGATCTACAGAAAACATCCTTACAATTGATGAATGATTAGTTCCCTTTTTTCTTGTACAGTTTCTAGTTTATTGCGTATTTTTGTTTGGTTGTCTTGTCTCTTCTTGCTTTGAAAATTAGGTTTTACTATGTGAAATATATGTACCCTATGTTATTACAGGAGGCGGCATGGCTTCCGGCTTGGCTTCAGCCTTCGACGACAAGAGAGGACGATAATCAAGCATTTGAATGTCCTTCTGGGCAAGGGTTGGAGGTAGGATAGTTTGTTTCTTGTCTTTCCTTCTTAGTTTCACTTCTTTCTTGGCAATTTATCGTAAAACTGGTTACATGCTTATTGTTAAGATGAAAATAAACACCAATATAGAATAAACTTGTTTCTTTTGTTGTGAACTGTGATATGATATTCTATTGCTTCTCTTGTAAGAAGAATACAATTTTTTCTATTGAATCTTATAGGCTAATTTTCAACTCCAGAAGTTTTGTACCCTGTTAATGGTTGGTGGTGGATTTGATAACTACAATAAAGTTTACAAGTAAACAGAAAACTGTTTGCTTTTGTCTATTTTCGTGGATAGAGTAGGTAACAGGCGCAAAGCGATAACTTACTTACTCTGATTCTAGAGATTCAAACAAGAATTCTATGTTAATTGGCATGGATAGTGTCAAACTGCCAACATACCCAGTGGATCTTTAGGAACCAACAGGTGGCTTTTACTTGTTTTGGAAATCTAGGAACTTGGTGAATATGTGGAACCCCATTAGATTACTCTCCAAAAGAGCCCTTAAAGAGAGAAGGGAGGTTTCAACATATATTCAAGAGAAATGGTCCAAGTCTGGCTGACATGGGATGAGGCTAATGTCACATCTTTTTTGTGGAAAAAATAAAAAAATATTAGCATATTTCATCAAATAGATCCTTGCTGGAGGCTCTTGGGCCCATTGACGCTCATCTCTTTCGGTGACCAGCTTGATGCTTCTAGTCTTTTTGTCTCTTTTATGAGATAGGGACCTTTGATAGCCTCTCTATTGCCATTGTGTCTCCAAAGACTCCATCTAACTTCAGTGCTATTCAAGGATCTTCAGCAGGCTTTATTGGAGGCTTTTGTGCTATATGACGATTTCCATCATAGCACTTGGAGGCTCGATGGACCATCATTACATCTTTCTATTGTGACGAAAACAGCTATGATCATCTTCTACACTTGCTCTTCATGTCCACTGATTTGAGGTGTTCGCTCTAGTTTGTGATCATTTGTGATTTTGGTGTTATCATGATAATTAGACTCTATGTTACATTTTGTTCTACTTCCCGTTACTCTAGCTCACATTATTTCTTGGAACTTAAATGACTAGTTGGAACTTCAAACACTGCAGATGTCATTCTGCATGTTATAAGCAATTTCAGTGTTCACTCTGCAGAACACGAAAATTCATTGGTCTTTTGACTATAAATAAATTTTATCATTCTTTTTCTCTCTAAATGTAGAAAGTCCAAGGGTCCTTTACAGAAAGTGAAGGCACACTTTCAGATTTTCCCAAAAATATAGCATTTTGTGCCGTGATTTTCTGAATTTTCAGACCACTATAGAATATACAGAAAATTTTAAGGTTTAACTAGGTTTGAATATGTTATCTGTCTATGCACATGCCTGTCTGGTTTACTATATATCAATGGTTTTTTCCCTTGTAATTGACACTGAATTGAACACTATAAAGTTTCTAAATGGAGGCGGTCATATGTATACTGCTTTCTACTGTACATAATATTATTACAAAAAGTTCTGAAAGCCTGCAAGTTGTACCTGAAAGACGTTCGCATAAGCAACTTGAAGCGCTAGATTGCGATCAATACTGGATTTGATGGTTTATTTTGCATTTTATTTTGCTATATGATGATCTATTTTTCTCTTTGGATTCTTTGAATACTTTGAATTTTTTCATTACCGTTTTAGATGCGCATATATCTAATTAGATTTCTTATTACGATGGTTAGGAAATGCCTTTCCTAAAACAAAGCATCAGTGACAGAGAAAATGGGAATTTGTCGGATGATGGCAGGTGTAAGACTTTTCGTTTATTCTTATCAGGGGAAGACAATTCACCAATGAATTTCACTTCATGTTCTAGCAATGTAAGTTTGCAGACACACTAACTGGACATAAATATCCTCATCAAAGATCTAAAATGGCAACTGTTTTCTATCAGCAGTGTTTCTTGTAGCTTAGCATTTTCTACATGATTGTTTACTAATGCCTATGGCATATAACATGTTATGAACTTATGGATTGTACGCAAAGTTGCATTGCTTTGTGTGGTTTTAACTTTTACGGTAGAAGTGACTGAAATGAATATGTTGCCTAAAAGTTGACAGTTTCTGCTAATTGTAAATAAAAAGAGAAGCTGATGCTTTTTCATATCCTGTAATCATTTCTGTGGAATTGCTGTTTACCTGCAAAAATGGATCAATTGTGAGATGAGGTCTTCAAAAATCTGAAATGTTCTATTGTTTATTTGGTTGATTTCTCTTATATTTGGGAAGGGTAGTAGAGGTTTCCAAAAACTCCGATCTTAACATTTATAGAAGCGAAAAATAGGAATCTTGTTGGAATTGAAAGATGATGTATGCACTAATAATTTATACTTAATGTTCTATAAGTTGTACCCTTGAAAAATTAAGACTTTTTTAAGAACAAAAACTAAATGCTTTATAATACTTTTTGAGAGTTTCTCTTTCACTTTTCAGCATGAAGTTCGATATAATCTTCGTCTATCACTAAATGAAGAATCTGAGTATTCCTTAATTTCGGGTAAATCTCAAGCAGAGAGATTTGAATTCAATCAAGCTCTCCCAGTACAGAAGCCAGATGCTAAAGTTATCCCTGAGGAGGATATCCGTGAAGTGAACTCTAATGCTGCTCAAGCTTATATGGTTCCAAGTCAACAGAGGGACAATTTAGGAATTTTAGGTCACAAGGACCTCAACTTAAAAGAGCATAAGGAGATAAAACCTAAAGTAGATGCCAGAACTCTAAAAGTTGATGTCAAGGATGCCGTTGAACTCGCTATTGCAGCATCAGAAGCATTAACAATACATGAGGTAGTAAAAGATGAACCAAGTTCAGAACTTTTAACCGCTTCAACCGTTCTTGAAGCTGCAATGCGGGTGAAGCAGGCACGATTGGAGGATCTTGAAGAGACTCTAAGTTGCTGTAGTGGGGAATGCAATGACTTTGACTTTCTTTCAGATTTGGATGAATCCACCATGGCAGATGCATATGAAGATGTGGGATTAACAGTTTCTGTTCAAGGTCATCTGAGTGGTTATGAATCTTTATCTCGCATTAAAGACAGTTATGCGTCAGAAAGTTATATGTCTAATGTCAAACAGACGTGCAATGAGCCTGGAGGCCTAGAAATCGATTCTGGTTTTATTTCACCAAAAGAACAGAATAAAAAGGTTAGCGACCCCACTATATTATTGAATAGAGTCTTGGAATCTGTTGAAGGTGATACACACAAAGAACAGGTAGATTATGCAGCAGTAGATACAGAGAACATTAATCTTGCATGTGATATTGATCCCATGTTGAGTTGTTCGGTTCGGCAAGCTGATTTTTGTACAATAGAGGTGAATTGAAGATTTTGAAGCATATTTTATACACCATATGTGTTAACTTAGCTGTTAATTTAATAAAAATTGTGATGGTTAGCAGGCTGGTGTGCAGAAGGAGGGCTTTGCAATTGGGGATGTGACATCATCTCAAACAATTTTGAGATCTGTTCAGTCTTGTTACAATGGTAATATTTTACTTTTCTTTTATAAAGGTTGGTGTAGTATAATAATTTCATTTTCTGGTTTCTTGTTCTTTTTCTTAGAGAGAGAAGATAAGATGACAATTATGGTTTCAGATAGATTTCAAAGCCGCTGGTTTGGTGGTTGGACATGGAAGGTGAGTGCTTCTTGGTAACATAATTTTCACTCCTGCCTTTTGCATGTATTACTTTATTTTCATCCACTCTAATGTAGGAATTTTTTGATCCTTCTGTCTCAAAATGATAGCTGCTTTTTCAGAACATACAAATACATTAAAATTGATATTTTGTTAGTCTCCATGATGATACATTTTTATTTTCATTATTTGACATGTTTACAAATACATTAAAATAGATTTTATTGAAAAATGTAATGCTTCTCATGTTAGGTTTTGTTAACGACTTTTGAACAATTCTTTTTCCAAATGAGAATGTTAATGATTATGTATTTGAAATTTTGGAAAAAGAAATAGATGTGTGTTCTGTCCATGAAAATGAGGTTCATTTTGAGGTCAAACCAACTACTTTTATAGTGGGAACTTTTTCTTTTGTAGCAAGTGACAAAGCTTAATGTAGTTCTTAAATTTCTTAGGACTTTCGGGATTTAATACTCTTAGGGGGAGTTTGGTTTTGAGGGATTTGGATTTTATGGAAGGATTTGGAATCTTTGGTGTGTTGTGTTTGTAGGATTTGGAATGGAATCGAATTCCATTTTTCATAAATAATTTATAAAAAAACAAATTATAAAAATAATTAAATTACTTTTTTATTAATTGACTACTTAAAGCAAATGTTTTTAACAAATTTAAAACATCATTATACACAAGTACTACTCTTACATTACAGTTATCTGTACACTTTTATGTAACTGCACTATAGTCGTGAAAACACTTGAGCTTTCAGTTTATGAGCTAATTTGAAGTCTTTATGTTGGATAATATTTAATTGTACCTACTTAAGAAAATAGAAGTATAAATTGGTCTTTTTGACCATCTTCTGCCTTCATGCCTTCCGCTTCCTTTTGTATCCATTACCTATAATTATGATTCTTTTACTGCAAATAGTTATCAAATGCTAGTGCTTTCTTTCTGATAGTTTTTCTTCTTGTTGTCAGAATGAAACAAGCATTCCTGCAGTCACCAAAAATAAATATGAAAGATGCATCCATGAACCTTTTGCCAATGAAACAAGTTCTCTTTCGGAATCTGCTGATATTGCCCCAGATAAGAATTCCTGTATCCAGAAACAGGATAATGCGCGCAAAATTGTCTCTCAATCGAGTGTAGCCCTAGAAGGTACATTTGAGGAAGCTAGTAATAATGGGAATTTGTTTTCTGAGGATGTGGCCATTTCTCCGATGGACCCTTTGTGTTCTGTTGTTCCTTGCAGCTTTACTTCGGATAATGCTGCATCTCAGAATTGCAAACAAGTGAATCCCGAGAAGCAAATTAGCCTCACAACCGAAGCTAATTTCGATAATCTAAAAACCGTTTCACCCCAAGGTGATGATTTTCTTCATGGGGAAGGGAGATCTGTTTCAAAGATTAATGGCGAGAGTTCTCCCACTATCCGTAGGCAGGTGGTTTCGCTTAAAACTTACAGCATGCTTTCCTCTAGGTGTGATCCATACTTAGAAAAAGGAGTTCAACATGTTATCCAAAATCCAACCCTCGATATCGGAGATGATAATGAGGGTCGTAATCCCATTCACATGAAGGAAAAGACGAATTTACCCATGGGTATAAACAATGAGAACACATCTGGATGCATTTTACCTGATATTGACAGAGAAGAAAATCTTGATCGAACTGTGGTACCAGATAGCAATGAGGACTTGCTGTTGACCAAAGTTTCTAGAAAAGTAGAATCTAACTTCAAAAGTTATCTAGTTCCAAGAAGGAAGCGTGTTCATTTTTCAGAAACTGAAATTATTTATCCACAGGTAAAGAAATTCCAAACGCCAGAAACCCGAGTCAAAGATTCTTTAGTTTCAAGTAGAATTTGCAGAGCGTTAAGAAACTCTAACCTGCAACCTAAATCTAGAGGTTATGAAGTAAAAAGAACCCGTGTTACAGATAACAATACGCTATTATTCCAAAATCTCAAGTTCTTGCTTACGGGATTTTCTGTTAAGAAGTATAAGCAGATCAAGAATCAAATTCAGAAAAATGGTGGCATAGTTTTGGATGATATTCCATCTCCTTCAACATCTAGAGGAAAGAAAAGCTCAAAAAAGTATAAATGTCAGCAACTTCCTCTTATTTTGTGTCCTAGAAGGCTATTGACAACTAAGTTCTTGTATGGATGTGCAGTAAATGCATCTATTCTTAAAGTGAACTGGCTGTTTGATTCAGTCGATGGAGGTTTGATCTTACCACCTAACAAATATACGATTCTAAAAGAACACGATACCAGAAGTTGCATCATGATTGGAAAACCAGTTCCTTGCACTAACTTTATCTTTGAAAATGTTGCCATTATGCTTCATGGAAAACACAAATTCTGCAGCAAAATGGCGAAAGTTATTAAGCATGGAGGTGGATTGGTGTTTAAAACGTTCCACTGGTTGGTGAAGGCCCTTGAGTCTAAAAAGGTATCGGTGGGCGCTATCGTTGTGGAGGACGAAAATGGTATTTCACGTCACTTGAAACAATGTGCAATGGAGCAAAAGATTCCTTTGATGCCATTTAAGTGGATCATAAACAGCTTATATGCAGGAAAGCTTCTTCCTTCACCAGAAAACAAGCATTATTTGCCATCTGAGCTTTTAAATCATCCAGTTGATATGGAATTGAGTGAAGAAATATGAATGATTTCAGGATTTAATCAGTTTATGAGAGCAAGTATTGAATACTTGCATTCCTGCTTGTGGGATTATTGAAGCAGCAACAATGGCAGGTATGTTTCATGGTACAACTGATCTTTTTTTTTTTTTTCATTTCCCTAATGTTGTTTTTGGGTGTTTTGAATATAAGCCTGTTCTATTAATGAATTATATTAAGTTAAATGTATCATCATTTGTATATCATAAGTTGCATCTTTATGAGAAAAAGGAAATTGGAGTTGCCTATAAATTAGTGTTGTTTCCTTGCAATAGAGCATATGTCAAAATGACCATTTTCATGGTGATTAAAAAATGAAGCATTTTTCATAGACTTTGGAGTGTTATTTGAAGGGACCTTAGTAGTTCAAGTATGACTTCTTGTATGCATTTCACAAGCCAGTGTCAAAATGGTCATTTGTTTCTTTGCCAGTTTGTCTGTATCTCGACTAATCCCATGGGGTCCTAGAGAACCACCAGGTAAATCTATGAGTGACGTCTGGGGGTTAAGCTCCAAATCCGAAACTTTATTGTTGGTTGAGCTAACACCTCAAGGTTAAGTTAGCGGCTTAAGCTCTATTTTATGGGGGCCCTGTTTGTTTTTCCAATTTTACCTCTTAATGACCACTTATTTATTCGTTCAGCTTTTTTTTTTTGTTTTTTCAGGACCCTCTTAAATATGAAAATTATCTGGAAAAAAAGTGGTAACCTCACCACTTAATTTCTCTTATTTGCGCACACCCGCATTGTTAGGGGTTTTATAAGACAATGATTGATTCATTAGAAGTAAAAACAAACAGTTTGATTGATTCAGATTTCTGGCTTTAACACCATCTTTTATAAATCAGAAGTGAAATTAGACTTCAGATTTCAACACCTCTTTAAAAAAACAAAAGCTACATAATTATGCTGACATTCCACTCAAGGCTCTAGACCCCACTTTTGAAAGGGACATTATATGACTTGTTGTATGGATGTGGGTTTTTCTTTTAAAAGTGGTACCAACATCTTGAATACACCATTAAATCATGTGGTCTAGACCCACCACCACAGGGTATGTCGCTATGGGAGGTTGGTGTGGCCAAAGGTTTTTTGCATTCAATAGGAATCGAACATGAGACTAAAGAATTATCCTTTTTATTGACCTAGAGGAGCTATAATTATTGAGATTTTTGGAAAGGGTATTCTAGGTATTTGTCTAGACTAATCCCTGATAATTTTAAGACTGTTAAAGCATGCAGCCTTGAGATAATTCCTCAGTGGCCACAAGTTGTTTGTGTCTGGATTCGAACCTGGGATAGATGGGTTATCTAGCCTCATCCCCCACAAGTCTTAACCAGTACGCCACAAGCCTTGTGATTATTGAGATTATTGTCGACATTTGGCTAAACACGTTCATTTATCGAAATAGTCAAGTAATATATAGCTGGTTTTTTCAATTTAAAAAAGGAATTCTCAAGTGAAGACAGTTTGAAATGGTTATATTATTCCATTGTCTCAAAATAAATGTTCATAATGAAAAAGACATAGTTTTTATTAAGTGTGTAATTATTATACTTGTTAATTAACTAGATGACAATTTTACTCTTAATAACATAAGGGTAATGAATTTCTTTATCTCATAATTAAGAGTAGAATTGGATAATAGACACTTATTTTTTAAAGTAAACATTTCTTTTAAGACCACCTAGAATAAAAATATCAACACTTATTTTGAATGGAGTAACTAAATTGGTCAAAAGAATTTCTATTTCTTTCTTGTTTTAGGGATCAATCTCTTAAGCAAAATGCAGTCATTATTTTTTGTCTTATTGAAATTAAGGTGTTAAAAGTAGAAGGAAATTGTCAAATGGCTATTTTGCCCTCGTACATAGTGATAGATTGAGGGACTAAATCTAAAACAAAATGTAAACATAAAAGTTTATCATGTAATAAATAAAGTTTAAGGACCAATAAGAAAAATATGACCATACCCTTCTTTTAACCACATTCGTTAAATCATATCAATCTAACGGTCTGAATAAGTTGCTTGATTCTTTTTAAGTTTTTGAGGGTTCTCCTTGGATCTTTCCTTTTTTTTATTAGATATAAACATGAACCCATGGCCTAGAGGTGTGCAATAACAGTTAGGATGAAAATCCTCAATCCGTTATAATTGTCTCTGATACAATAAGTACCACCATGTAACTAGACATCTTAATTTATCTTGATCCTTTAACTGGTTCATAGTCTAAAATATGTAACTAATAAAGAGCGATTATAACCGGTCTTTAAAGCTTGATTACTTAAAGCAGTCTTTTTTAAGTTTGAAATATTGTTGAGCGATGGGAAAATACCATGTGACTTGCTTTAATCCAGAAAACCGGTTGTAACAAGCTAACCAGAAGTCAGCACTCATTGTGTATCTGAGACAAATTCTTGTTGCTTTGAATTGGTAAATACTAAACAACATGAAATTCCCCTGACGTGTTCTTGATTTTAGGGTGGTTTGATGTTCTCATCTCTAATTGAAATTCCCCGAATGTTTCATCAACAACTTTGTAGTCTTGTTAGAAAGGAATTGTGGTTTATTTTGTTTTAGGGTTGATGTTGCAATGAAGATCAAACAATATGAAATGGTTTGCTAGATAGATGTACAAACTAAGTTATGTGAAGAAGGAGGTTGCGATCCACCATCGGAGAAGATGACCACCAATACTGTTGTTTCTATTGAGTGAAGGGTATTTTGGTCTTTTCAACGGTGTTAGTCAAAGAGACCCGGGTCTTAACAAAGTGCAAAACCACTAGGACTCAAAGAGTATAACAAACAAAGTTCAGAGATCCAATCGTACTTTTCATCATAACACAAGGACCAAATCCGTAATTCACTCAAAAACTTGTATTCATCTCTAAATCTACAATTATTGTAATAAAATGGTTTTAGTTTTCATTATTGGCCCATAATTCAGCCATGCAAAACATTTGATGATTATACAAATATAATTCACTACATCAACTTCTTATTCAGCCATAATAGCATGAAAGAAACATACTTCAACCAACCACTACACCAAAAAGCTACAAAATCAAACCAAAAAAAAAACATGCCTCACTCACTAACTCGAAACACCATTTCAGTAAAAACACAAACAAACGATCAACCAACGGCCCAAATTGACATATGGAAAAACTTACCTTCAACATATAGACAACTCACGAAAGCTAAAACCACCCACCTACTAACCTTGATGATGTCTGTTTCAAACCGACATTTTTGCTAGGTTTTGTCTGAGTTGAGATTGATATTCACCTGTGAATCTGAGTTATCATCCGAACCCATCTCCTTTTGATGCTTATCTTTTTTCTCGAATCGACCACCACATCCTCTGCTTCTTCTTAGTGCATGCAAATGACGCGATTCGTGCAAGTATGGCTGAAAAAAATTCACCAACATTAGACCCCTAGAATTTAGAGAATTAGAAACTAATGGAGGATTAAGATTTTGCTTAGGTCTCATCCAAATGTGATTACCAAGTTGAGTATAGAGGGAGGTTCAAGGGAGAACACTAAAAAAAACTAAAGAACACCCTGGGAGCCCTCCATCCGGACGGTATGCACAAATGCATACAAGCGATTGAAGTTGTTTTCTTTTCTATGCACCAATGCTTCTATAATTACATATGCATTAGTGCATATGCACAAATGCATGTTACAAATTACCGGTATGCATTTGTGCATACCGTTCAGATGGAGGGTCCCAGGTGTTCTTCAGTTCTCTTTTTTTTTTTTGGCGTTTTCCCTTGAACCTGACCCGTTGAGCATAAATCAGATATTATTTAGATACAGTTTGAGGGGCTTAACTTTTGACACTTTAGACTTCTTCGGTTAAAAAGATCTTATTATCATATAACTATTTGGTCAACAAAATCAATTCTCTCTACAAAGGCATTCATTTAAACATCACATAATGCACTACCATTACCTTGCTGGATAATTTCACCGTTGGTTGAAACATGAGATAGTATAGTTACTATAGCAAGATTGGTACAGAAAATTCAGACACGATACTCGATCATGAAATATTGCAGTTTGGTGACCCAATCTTTATAGCAAGTCAGGCCATGGTGACCAAAACAGCCTTTTCATGTTCATCTATAATATAACTTAAGGGCCTTACATAAAATTGTAAATAGGAATTTCATTTACTTAAGATAAAGATAAATAAAAGAACAGAAAAGGTATTATGTTTGCAGGTATGACTCAACAAAAACAGCAAGTAGAAATTAACAGCAAGCTAATGATTCAACGGTCCTTATGGCAAGAAAGACCCTACCTAAATGCGTATGCCCAGCCCCATTTAAATCTACTACTCCCTCCGTCCCAAATTAAGTGTCCACATTACTATTTTTGTTTATCCCAAAATAAGTGTCCTATTTTAGAAGTAAGTTTTCAAATTCCCATTTTACCCTTAATTATAAGATGGAGAAAGTTTCTCTCTATGTTATCAAGGGCAAAAGTGTCAATTGGTTATTTAAAAGGTGTAATAATTGCACAGTCCTAAAACTGTGTGCCATTTTCATTGTGGACATTTATTTTGGGACGGACGGAGTAATTTATTTATTTTTTCAATAAAGTTTTTCCGGGGGATCCGTCTCCTTTTCCCAAAAAAAAAAGACCCTACCTACATGTAAGTGGTACACAATGTGTGTAATTCTTGCCATACCTTTCTAGATTTGTGAGCTTTATTTTCAGATTCAGCTTTTGCACGACATTGTCTGCGCCGCAAGATGCCATGATATTGTTTAGCATTGACAAAAACAGGCTCCTCAACAGTATCTGATGGGAGAGGAACACCAGGTTGCTGAATTCCCATCAACTGAAGATGTACCTAAAGAAATAGATACAAATATACATATATATATACCTCATTCTTAGAACACGATCTGACAAACCCAAGTCTAAACCAAATGAAAAAAAAACCAAGATGCATGAAAAGCTAGTATACCATAGGTTGCACTGGATACGGCTGAGTTGGGTATGGTTGTGATTCATATGGAGTATAGATACTCCTATAGTAAGGATCTGGATACGGATAAGCTGCTTGCCCCTAAGATTATTATAGAAACCATAAATTCACTTAAAAAAAACAAGTAGCATGAGAACTATTCAGTAATAAATAGTGTACTTGATTTTGATGTTTTATATGCAGATCATTTGACATATATGAGGTTGGGGGTTTCAAACCCAATAAAACACATCTATCTTTTTTTTCATATGTTTTTGAAAATGCAAGTATTGTCAAATACATTTTGATTTCAATATCAAACTAAAAAAATCACAACACTGTGCACATTGGAAAAAAAATGTAAATGAAAACATAAAAAGCAAGTGTTACCAAATGAGCCCAAGTAATGAACAATTAAGGATAGTATAATGACTTTTTCAGCAGCTTCGAAGAGATACCAAAGCATTGGCTCCAAGCTGAGTTGGGTATGGGATATTTGGCGTTGAAATAGAAGGATGAGATGATATTCCAGTTGCAGGTGGTGAAGAAGAGTGAATCTGAGCATCCAATTGGCTTTGCTGGACCTCACTTTCACTATTATCTGTTTACCAAATGATAAATATGATACTTTTAAATAAACATCAAGAAGATATATGATTAATAAAACAGGATATAAAGAAACGACTACCTAAGTTAACAAAACTTCCAATTAGATCAAGAAAATTGTATAACCATAGTTTTCAAGGAATTTCCCTTTGTTGAGTAGTGTCAGTTCTTTTCTTCCCATATCATTTTGGGTTGAATTTGGAGGACGCTGCTAAAAAAAGGCAATGGATCAGCGGATGATCGTTTTAAATTCTTGAACTTTGTGTCCATTATGCCCTTAAGACACCCTACCAATGCTTTGTTTGACTCATCTTGGCCCTTGATACTCTGGATGGATATAATTCACAAGATAAGTTCTTTCTTGCTTATCTTTACAACAAAATACCTCACCTTTTGTCACTTATGCCCTTAGGCGTCCTAATAATATGTTGACACTTTTGCCCCTAATAATTCTGGGTTGGATAAAACTCACAAACCACAGAAACTAACATGCTCACCGCCTACTTCCTCCAAATCTTGGACATACAGATATTAGGGACAATTTAGTCTAAAACTAATTTCTTTTTGGGGTAACACTGGTTAAAGAATGGGAGACTTGAGCCAATATTCTGCTCATTGCAACTTTGGCATAATTATGGGATACAAATAATTCTTATGCTTATCCCAGATGGTTAAAAAATGCACCATTAATTTAGAAGCTTTCAGGAAAAATGCCATCATATTTATTATATAATGAAGGAAGTTAAACAAAGTAAGAGGTTTTGCTGCAATTCCCAAAAAAATAAATGGAAAACAATGCAATATCAAAATTTAAGAACAACTTCTTTGTTAAGTAAATACATTATTTGCAAGAAAAGAAAACGCAACATGAAAAGAAGAGCAATTTGCATATGCTTCATAAGTTTACCATTTCATTTCAATTCACTTTGAAACCTTCTAGATTAGCATAATTGTTCCACAAGCCTCTCAAACATTGATTCAATCACTTAACTCAAAGCATGCATGAGTCTTTTTAGTTGATTAATACGAGAAAATAGTGGTCCGTTTTAGAATATTGATCATCACCATAAACTGACCAACCTCATCATCACAACCAATTCCTCCCGACTCCCACCACCATTTCCAATATCTCCTTCTGGATCTTTGGGGCCATGTAACTTGGAGATAGTGTCAACTAGTATATATTTTGAAACTTAGACTATTAATAATGAGCTTATAAAATGGCTAGATCTTCTTTGATAAATGCTGGCTTCAACTCGTAGTTGGAAGAAATTGTTCCTTTCATGTGGAGCCTTATAAAGGCGTAACCTGCTTTGGTTTTTTTACTTTGTGAAGTGCATCTCATACTGAATTTTCCTAAAAAACAAATAAGTAGTCTCCATTTTCATTTATCTTACACCTCTTTCCCTTTTGAACACTTTTCATTTCAAATTTAACTCAAATGGTAGCTCAGATAACTCATTATCTAATTCTTATTCTGACCTTTTAAAAGAACTAGTAAGCCAAAATTTGAAAACATTGTGAACCAATTAAGTTAAGAAGAAACAATAATCATAATTGTATTGGGTACATGGATCATAACAAATATTGAAACCAAAATAGTCACAAATACCGGAAAACTCAGGGGCAGAGGAGGACATGATGCTGTCTGAACTCTGAACCACAGATCTGATGAGCTGGGATCTGGCATCAAAATGACCAAAAATCAGCATCATAACACACAACAGTTAACTAATAGTTAGACCGTAAAGCAGATCCAATAATGAAACAATATTTCAAAAATTCCATGATATCAAAATTGGCCCAAACTTACATTTAGATTAGGGAAAAAACTAGGTAAACACTCCATATTCTATTAAGTAAACCACTCTTACATCCATGAAACTATGGGACCACACTCTTGTTCGTAACAAAGGGTAATAATTGTAATAATATTAATAATGATGCTTGGAAAGCAAGAAAAGACTAAAAGACAAAATACAGTCGGTGAAGAGATGAATAAACTATAACTTCTAGAATGTACTCAAGCTCCAAACTGAAACATCAATAGGGATGTTAAAGGATTGGGTCTTTATCTATATTCAGTATGACCCAATTCATTTATATGAACCAACAATTCAGAAGGTGATATGTTGATTCAATAAATGATCAATCAATATTTGGATCTATGCATGATTCATCTGTGTCTAATCCATTAAAATAGTAAAAACTGATAACTAAATAAGCTTCTAACATTGTAATATGTATTAGATTATTGATTTTTGAACATGAGTCTTGCTTGTGTGGGTTATCAATGTTTACCACTTTATTGCCACAGTGTGATCCTAGTTGGACGAGATATGGATGGCGGTGATGGGATTACCCCGAGGGGTGGTGGTTGAAATCGCCTTTTGAGTGGACTTAACCGTTGTCTTCGTCCCAAGAAAAAATTACATGATTTGACTTTGCATATATTTTAATAAAAAGTACATTAATGGCTTTCATTTCGTGTTCTAAAAGAACCATGTTATACAACATAAATCTGTACCGTACATATGGAAATGCATTTGTATGTGTATGGTACAACTTTTGTTATATAAAATATGTATTTGTATTAAGTCATTAATGTGGTACAAGTTGTGTTACAAAAAGTATGCTATATAGTGGAATGTTTGGACACCCTGCTCTGAAGTCTTGGACAACACAATGAAGATGTATCTTATTCGTACGGTAGAAGTTGTATGCAAAGTCTGTATTTTCTCGTCTTATAAAAAAATCAAATAAACGGATTGATGTTAGTCATGATCAATCTATTTTGATTAACTGGATTTAGGGTGGGTCATGATCCATTATTCAATGGCTCAAATCATATGATCAACTTAGTCCAATCATTAGTCATCCAACCTAAACTTGACCCACTGACATGCTAACCTGGTAACCTGTATGTGATTAGGGAGTTTCTATTGAATGGAAGCATGTTAAAATTGGCTTATCCCAAGGATGTGATCGCCAGATGGTCAGAACATTCGACTTAGAAACCACAAGGGTTGCGGTGTAATATCCCATTTGCCTATGGTTCAATTCTAGGCGTACACAACAATTGTGGCCACTGGGTTTATCAGGGTTGATTTCTTGCAGTCACAATTTGTTTGGATTAGTCTAGGCATAGCCTGGGACACCCTTCCCAAAAAAAATGTCGCCTCGAAGGCATGAATATGAAAGTCAAACAAAATTTATGAGTCATATTATCATATAGTATTGTTTATGTACATTATGCATTGAACCTACACCTATATACACATACGTGATTATGAAGAAACATCTTTGACAAAATAGAAAAAATAGATGGGATATATTGGATTCCAAATCTTTAAGAAAGTGTACATGCAACGAATGTTGTTACAGATATCTACAAGACGTTAAAAATGCATGCATGGGTGAGATAATTGCAATCACCTTTTCAATCTAACGGAGTAATCAGCTCACATGGAAAATTCACCAAGAAACATTCCAGCTTATAGTACTTTTTTCTTTCAATATCAAGTATAAGTGCAATCGAACTATATCCACAACTTATGAGCCCGCTAACCATATGAGACCAAAATAATTCAACTAGAGATTAGATTAATTTGCCTAGATCAGCTAGCAACTCAAGAAATCACACAAAATGATACCCGAAAACAGGAAGAACGGTCATATAGATCTCAAAAAAGCTCTAATAGCATTGGAATCCATCCTTACCACCATTCCCTTTCCTTTTCCATCAAAAACAGAACTTATCCTACCAAACAAACTCAACCAAAGGATCAGAATCTAACCACAGTTAATTCATTCATTCACCCAAATTGCAGAGAAAACACGCTAACAAAACAACTATTTCAAGTCAACCCAATATCAAACCAAGTGAATAACTCATCATATATGCCAACAAAATCTCATATAATCTCTTATCAAGATGCGACCTTTTAAGAAGAAGATGAAAATAAAAAAGACTACTCGATATCGCAAAGGTATTCAATTTCGAACCCAACAAATACCCAAATAATAATTAAAAAAAAAAAATCACTTCCACCAGAACCCCAAAATCTTTCTTACAGCATTAGAAGGAACTAATCAACAAAACCTAGAATGATCAACTAATTTGGGCAGATTGGTCTAGATTGAAAAATTACAAACCTATATGTTCGTATTTCAATCAATCCTATTCAAATTACACAAACGGCAGATTAAGTATAGAGGGTATGAAGATGAAACACCCAAATTCGATAAGGTTTTTAAATAAACTAGGGTTTGAATTCAGAAGCTTACCTCTCAGTAAAGAAAGAAGGTTGAACGGAGATTGATTGATATTTGAAGTTTCCGTTTCTTGGTGAGCTTAATTCTGTGCCGCTAATGAGGAAATTTGTCGTTTTGCGTAGGCAAGTTCGTGGCAGTGTTTCGCCCAACTAGGATGTGGAATACCTATTCTGTTGGATTTTAACAAAAAACAATTTATCGAATAAGATTCCGTTTAATAATCGTCGTCATATGATACCGTACGATATTTCATTCGTTAACTAATAATGAGAAGTTTATTTTAATAAGGTTCCACACAATCAAAGGTTTAATATGGAATATGGTTTATAAAGAGAGCGGGTTCATGTGAGGACGGTAACAATTTATGAGAATACGAGAACAATCTTTAGTCAATTATTTTATACATTAAATTTTTTTATGTATGATTTTGTACTGGCATAAAAAATGATAAGCGCGACTTTTGCCGCGTGAAAAGTCTCAGCTAATTATATATGATTTTGTATGTCCGAGACTTTTCCCGCGGTAAAAGTCGCGCTTGTCATTTTTTATGCCAGTACAAAATCATACATAAAAAAACTGATGTATAAAATGATTGGCTGAGGATTGTCAACGTATTCTCGTAAATTGTTACTGTCCTCACATAAACCTCTTTCTACAAAAGAGTTATATTAAAAAGAAAAGTTTTTTATCAATCTTTTATGTCTGATTTATTAAGAGGTATAATTATTTTAACTATTTGTTTTTTTTTTTTCAATTTTTCAGAGACACTTATATTTTATCGTCTTTTTATCTGATAAGAGGTAAACCAGCCTCTTATTAACCTCTTATTGTTCTCAAACTCTTCAACAACGACGTTTCTCACTCAGGACCTTACTCGATCTTTTCTCCCAATCAATCCTTACCAAATTGATCCATACTTCTCTCAAATGATGTATTTTAATAAGAGTTAAGATGTATTAAGTACCATTTAAATGAATGTTAATTATATAATTTTGATGTAATTTTTGTAACGATGATGAATAAATATGTGAAATTGTATAAATTTGTCTATAAATTTAACATTATAATTTTCTAATGGGTAAAATAAACAATTTAAACAAACAATCTTATTGATTTAGATTTCAGACATCAACACCACTTTTTATTAATCAAAATTGAAATAAGACTTCGGACTTCAACATCTCTTAAAAAACAAACGTCACCTTAAAAAGTGAATTTATTTTAATTTCAATAGAATATACGGGTATAAAATTAAAAAAAACAATTATATATGTAAGAAAATTTGGGTTTAGGGTATTTGGATGAGAAGATCTGAACTAAAAAACAATTAATGTATTAAAGTCAAGAAATATCATTGTTTTAACCTTCAGAGTCTTTTCTTTTGAACCCACAGTCCAACCTTTCGAACATCGGTGGAGCTCAATCATGTTTAATGTATGGCTGATACATATTTTGTTAAATTTGATATTGTGATCGATGGTGGCAGTGAGTGCAATGAAAAAGTAGTTGATCGTCTTACCGTGTTAAGCCTCAAAAAATGATGGATGTTGATCTGAAGGCAAAATTTCTCTGTTTTGTTTGAGACTTCAACATAAGCAAGATGAACGACAATTCAGTTTAATATGTTGAATTAGTCACCATCCTCTATCATCGTTTCAACCTCTATTAATGACAATGATATTTCTTTCACAACTTCAATAGGTGCATCGAGGTAACGTTCATCATCAATTATCATATTAAGTATAATAAATATATGTAGTTGTTAACACATTATTTTTTCCAAAAAATTACTGGTTAATCATGCCACCATTGCAGTTTTATACATTTTATTTTGACGCTTGTAATACGTTCACACACATATATATATATATATTAGTGGTATGTTTTAATTAAATATGTTATTGTGCTATAAAATTTAATATATTAATTAGTTGAATACATTAAAAAATAAATTTAAAACTTAAAAAGGTTAATATAAGAGTAAATTCTAGTGTAAATCATAGAAGAAAATGTGACATGTTCTAGACATTTACAAGATATTCATTATTAATATTATAAAAAATTCATTATTCATGATAAATAAAAATAAATATAAACATATAACAGACTCCGTCATTATTCTCGTTCATAATAAAAAAAAGGTTTTATGACGGAACTTCCATTAGTTAATAAAATCCTAATTGATTAAAATATCATTAAAAAAGGAGACAAAATAAAAATACAAAATCTTAAAATTGGAAAACCATTTTTTAAATAATTAAAACACTAAAAAATTAATATGACAAAAAGAATCAATATTTTACCATCTATAATGAAAATTTTGATCCATTTATAATCTATATGATCGTCTTGCTGAAAAAGAATGGAAATTTGAAAATATCTTTTCATAATAAAGATCGTTTGTGAAGAATCACAGAAGAATAATCAGAGTGAAAAGGTAAAATGGATTCAACAGAAATGGAGCAATCGGAGAAACAAGCGATTACAGCCGCATCCGAAGAGGTTTCCCACCAGTTCAAAACCCTAATTCATCAACAGGATTTGGATTCTTTGAAGCGATTACAGAACATTATGTACTCTCTCTCTCTCTCTCTCTCTATATATATATATATATATATATATCTTTTTCTTTCCATTCTATACAATATGTGTGATATTTGTTGGAAAATTGGTTGTTTTTGTAGTTCAAGTCTATGATTAACATGAAAATTTTGTAACATCTTCTATAAATTCAGCAAAACTAGAATAAAATAGACGTTATTGTGGTATATATGGGATTCTTGAATCTAGGTTCTGTAAAAGATGATTAATTTAGAGGCACATTTTTAACAATTAGATGTCCTATCTTCAAGCACTTGGTATATAGAAGGGGATTCTGAAAAGCTAGGTTTTGCTTATGCTGAGATTATGTTTGATTAATTGATGCTTAAATTGGTAAAGATTATTGTATAATGAGAATAATCCATACTTTTGGGCATATAATCAGTGATGTCAATTCTTTATTTTTTTTAGTTTGTGGATCCCATTTATGTGGTTTGTATTGACTTGATGTGGGGAGAAAGAAAGGGGAATCAAAAATTGTTCAAAACAAATGAAGTGGAAACTTAGGTAGCGTTTGTTTTTTAAGAGGTGTTGAAGTCTGAAGTCTGATTTCACTTCTGATTTATAAGTGGTGTTGCTGAAATCTGAATCAGTTAGGTGGCGTTTGTTTTTTAAGAGGTGCGAAGTCTGAATTCAGTTCTGAAATGGTTATGAAACGTCTAAACGAATCAGACATAAGTGATGATTAAGAGCTTAAAACGAAAAAAACATTTTTACGTCTAAGTCTGAAATCTGAAATCTGAATCAATCATTGATTTATAAATCCCTAACAATGCGGGTGTACGCGAATAAAAGGAATTAAGTGGTAAGGTTACCACTTTTTTTTTCCAGATGAGTTTCAAACCTTCGAGGGTCTGAAAAAAACAAAAAAAATATGGTCTGAATTTAAAAACGTCTAAACGAATAAGTAATAAGTGGTCATTAAGAGGTAAAATAGAGGTTTTTCTCGTTGTACTTCCTTAGTTTAGATTATTCTTTATGGATTGCAAATACATATTTAGTAAACCAACTGATCTTTTGTTAACTTATTATATGTTGTGTTTGTGACATATAAATTGCAGATTGGGGCGTCTGCAGGACAGTAATGCAGTTCTTTCTCATTTTAATGACTATTCAGAGAACTGTTTTGCTGAGGTGTCCGGTGATCTTTCTAAAAATACACGTCTCTTGAAGTCCATGAAATCAGACCTTGATTATATATTTCTAAAGCTGAGGTTAGTACCTTAAGTTGTTTTTCACTTACTGCTGGAATACATTGCTTTATTGCATTTGGCAGTTGCTGAATGGTTTGGTGCAGAATGATTAAGTGGTCAGAATGATTAGGAGGCTCTTATGATATAGTACAAAATGAAATATAATTTTTTTGGTAATTATTCAAAATGAAATTATGGCTCTGAATGGTTAAGGGAGGTCCAAGATACAAAATGGTTCAGAGGGTTTTGGAACCATTAAGAGGCAGACTTATTTTTTTTTCCCAAACATGATTCACCTCTTAACGATTCAAAGGCTGTCTCTTAATGGAACTGTTAAGAGCTAAACAAACAACCCCTTAAGTGTTTTGTGATGCTTTGCATGCATGTTTGATGCTTGTCGTTCTTAAGTAACCCCCTTTTTTTTTAACTTTTGACGGAAATGTAAAATCAATCTTAAGGATTTAAGTTTCCACTAAAGATATTTAAGGTTGGCCAGGAAACAATTAAATGTGATCAATGGTTAAGTCGAATGAAATACTTATCTTAGAGCAAAGGGAGCATATAATGATATAAATAAATGTATTTCTTGATGTTTGATAACTTTAGCTTTCATAAAGATTTCAGTATAGATAGTTATGAACTTATAATGCTCAATCACCTGTTTCCAGTAATCCCTCATTGTTTGGTTTGGTCATTTTTTGTTAAAGGCCAAATTTGCAGTGTTCTGAAGCAGTTGCAACACACACACACACTTATATATATAGAGTCAGGTTCAAGGGAAAACGCCAAAAAAAGAGAAAACTGAAGAATATCCTGGGAGCCTTCCATCTGGATGGTATGCACTAATGCATATCGGTAATTTGTAACATGCATTTATGAATATTCATCAATGCATATGTAATAATAGAAGCATTGGTGCATAGGAACAAAAAACGTTTGTATGCATTAGTGCATACTGTCCGGATGGAGGGATCCCAGGGTGTTCTTCAGTTTTATCTTTTTTTTAGTGTTTTCCCTTGAACCTCCCTCTATATATATATATAAATTATTTTTATATTGATTTGAATCAGTTTGCATAGTTTGTAGTACCCTTCAACTGGTTTATATTTGAACTTCCCTCTATGTATGTATATATAATATATATATATATATATATATATGTATGGTTTTGTTTCAGGAGTCTAAAAGCAAAGATCAAAGCTACATATCCTGATGCATTCCCAGATGATTCAACAATAGAAGCTCTTGATAGAAGGCCGGATCTAGAAATTGCTCAGTGATGAAACTGAATGATCCTATAACCGATGGGGGTTTATATGTAGGTTTGTTCTTTTAATTCTTTTCGTGCCAAAAAAAGTTTGACTTTTTTGCTACCCAGAAATACCGAAAAAGGCTCTGTTTTTGCAAAGTATGTAAAGGTAAACATAGAAATGATATAACATTTGACTGTTACATTCGGATATACGTGTATTTAATTATTTTTAATGCATACCTTTTGTTTTTATATTGTGAAACTAACACATGATTAGTGGTTCTCATTTGATTATGCCACTGTGTGTATATTATACATATATGTTGATAAAAGGGGAAATAACCAAGAGGGCCGTTTACTACAACTGTTATGGCCCGTTTTTTGATGAAAACTGTAACCGGGGCCGTTTAATGGGCGGGACCTTGTTTTTTTTAATGACAATTGTAATCGATCAGACCCATTTGCCTACCTCTACTTTCAATTGTCAAAATATTGGAATACATTGAAAATAGAGGTTAACGAGATTGATGGCCATAAAACATTATTTATTTTTGACCTAATTATTTGAATTGAAAAAAAGATCGGATATATGTTGTGCACATTTTAACCATTTTAATTCAATGAGAAAAAAAATAATCATCACATTTTTACTTCTTCAACAAAACACGACTACTAATTTGAGATGAATTTCATATTGATCGATTAGTATCAATCAAAATCCATCTAAACTTGTTTGCACTTGGCTTAAATCTATCGACTGTTTTCAAATAAACTTACACATTTATTAACCTATTTTTCATAAAATCTGTTTATCTTTTAAACAATTATTATTTACTATATGCAACTTATTTTTAAAATACTTCATTTACTCCGATCAGAAAGTGTATTCACTAATCACTAATGGGGTGTTTGCAGTTGTTTAATGTAGAATGATTAAGTGATCAGAATAATTACAAGAAACGAAAAATAATTATTCAAAATGAAATCAAGGATGTGAATGGTTAAGAGAAGTCCAGGATACAGAGGGTTTTGGAACCAGAAGACTTATTTTTTTTTGCCAAACATGATTCACCTCTTAGGGATTCAGAGGCTGCCTCTTAATGAAACTGTTAAGAGGTAAACAACCAGCCCTGTAAGAAACATCAAATTTTAAAATCACAATAAACCTCAAGCAGAGCTTAGAAACATCAAATTTCAAAAATCTTGATAAACAGAATGCAGCTGCTTATGCATCTCATCAAAGTTACTCCATTAGTCAATATATATATATATATATATATATAAAATACTAACAACAAAACATACCACCAGAAAATCTAACTGTATTCTAGATAAAACCCGGGACTTCCCCAGGCATGGGAGCCAACTCGTTAGTATTGAACCTCTCCTCCTCGTAAAAAGTGGCACGGACAACTCTACCCCCAAAAAACCGACCTTCAAGATCAACTAATGCTTTCGTTGCTTGTTCTGATCTCTCAAACTGCACAAATATTCTAACCGCTTCATCAACCGGAAAGTTAGGCTCCGTTATCTCAAATATCAACACCCTTGTTACTGTCCCATATTTTGCGCACTCCTCTGCAACCTCGGTTTCTAGATCATCATCGACCTCCCCGGGACCCACCTTCATTATATATATAAAAAAAATCATTAATTTGTTGATATCCAATTCAAAATAGCACTTCACAAACATATAACCAAACAAAACAATTATATCTGACTAGGGATATATGCGGTCTCTGGTCGTACTTTGCATGACAATTTGCACTAGAAAACCATAGCAGCTTAAGGGACATATATAACTAAAGTGAACATAAATAATTGAAACTAAAGACAATCAGAACAAGTCAACATTCAACAAACACACACCACATATATATATATATAGAGAGAGAGAGAGGGGGGTGTTATTATGCAAGCCTTTATATTCGTACAGCTTTTACAACCAAATCATGAGCGTCCATTTGATCATCTAATTGTTAGGATTTAGTCAGTTGTAACTACCTTTAATTTAAAAAAACAAAATGAATGGTGGATAAGTGGGTTGCATGGGTTGTAAGATGTAGAGGGGTTGTATTTGGACATCCCTCTCTCTCTATATATATATATATAGTCAATAGCAATAGCAATAGCAATAGCAATAGCAAATAAAAGACAAATGGTACTAGTGACAAACTAACTACAAAAAGATCATAATCGTTTCCAAAACTTTGATGATTATTATGAATTATAATATCCTTTCAGCCAAAGTAGATGATGAGAAATTGGTGGCATTGGTTCCACCATTATCTCATGCGTCTCCTTGCTCCTTCCACTCCCAATGATCCCTACTTCCTTTTCTTTGCCACAATGCCACTAAGTGGTCTGCCTGTCTGCTAGGCTCTTATCCAGTAAAGAGCAAGTTAGTTAATCAAGATAACAACCAAAAGGCTTATACATGGTTTCCCACTGACACTTATGTAATGGAAAAAGGAAACCAATTAGAAATATTGAGAGAAAGAAGAAAATGAGACTAGAAACGTATCTAGGGTTTCTATAACTATCAAATGGGATATCTCATAACTACTAACTGATCTAGGTCAAGTTAATTTCTCAAAAAGTTAACCACACTTGGGAAAAACTATAACACCCCTCCTCCAAAGAAAAAAGAAAAACCAGCATGATGGCTGACAAAGATATGCAAATACACCAAGTGTTCCCCTATATTGGACTATAGAACCAAAAATCAAAATCCATCCAACTGTTTAAGTCAACACTCTCCCTTTTGCGCTTTTCCTTATAAAAGACTAAAAAAAGGACAAAAAAGTAGAAATGAACAATAGAAAGGAAAGGATGACTAATAAATTAGAATAAGCATGGAGCATTTGGCCTCTACAATGTTCTTATATTTTCTATTATCAAAATAAATATGCTTGATGGAATTCAGGACACAAATGAAGTTGGATTAGAACAATTATAACACTAATACACGATAAAAAACCCAATACTGACACAATACCAATCACACTATTGTCAGACTGTATTATCACAAGTTCTTATCTAGTCTAATGTGGTTATTATGTAGCTCAAATATCAAGATCATATTTTATGTTGAAACCAGTCCATTTGACTTGATTAATGTGAAATCTTCAGGTAGCAACCAAGATATTGTTATATGATTTCTACAAAGTCAAAATTAGATACATATAATCCCACAAACTAGACAGTAGACACCACCACCATGCATTGACTTGACTTTCACACATGCTTTTGTCCTACAAATGTAGTAAAGTTATGCTTCTTATAGCAAGTCAATGGAACATTATTACAAGTAAAAGGATGCATCTTGTTACACACTTGACTAATGCCCAAACTTGTGCATGCGTGAGAGAAATTTCCAATGGAAGGCCACGGAATATTTCATAAACTTAGGGGGTGTTTGGTTAGAGTGGTTAGAGGTATTAAGTAGTAATCAATGGGAATGAAAATTAAAGAAATTGCTTGGTTTTATATAATATAATGGGTTCATTCCCCCAGAAGCCCAAGTTTTCATTCCTGGTTAAACTGAGGGGAAGGAAAATTCATTCCCATTTTCATTAAAAAGCTTGAACCAAACAGCCCCTTAGATTCTATAGATTCCATCCAGCATCTCATAACGTTCATGGCTAAGATCTTTACACAAGGTTGTAAAACTCGCTAGGCGGTACCTAGGCGGCCGACCCCCTTGTAGCGAGTACTCGGCCTAGGTGGGGAGTACTCGGATTATATAAATTTTAAAATTATATATTTATATATATAGCATGTTCATAAATTATAAATAACCAAATATAAAGATAATTTATCATAGATAGTACCCAAAATATATGTTTAAAAACACCAACAATTGTTTGAAAATGCAAATACTTCAAATAAAAAGTTCAATTTGAGCATCGGGCGGAGCGACGGGCGGCAGAGCGATGGGAGGCAGAGGAGAGGAGATGGGGTTTCACCTTTCAGTTTCACGTTCTTTTTTGACGAGGAGAGCTGATGGTTTGGTTTTTAAAACAAAAAATAAAAAATAACAATTTTGGACCTCTATGTGTTAAATTTGAGCATCTTTAACCCTTTGACCGACTTGGACCGCCTAGCCCGATTAATCACCCGAGTTGGCCGAGTTGGCCGAGGACCGAGTAATTAGCCCGAGTTGGCTGAACTCCCCTCGGTTGAGTGCCAAGGACCGAGTACTCCCCGAGTACTCGGCTGCCTAGGCCGAGTTTTACAACACTGTCTTTACACCTTGATGGGACAATGATGCCACACCAACCTGTTGAACATTACTAATGCCTTACAAGAAACAAGAAGATAAAGAAAAAGAACAAGACAAACCATCATAAACAACAAAAATAAGCAAGTAGAATATGATTATGATCTCACATTTTGATTTTTGATCATTATGATTCCAGTTACCAAAGAATCAGTACAACTTATTACTAAAATACTACCTGAAGGGAATAATATTACCTAAGAAAGCAGGTCTTTGTAAATGTTCTTGCTTTTTCTACAGCTGTATATAGAGTATCTTTTATGGCATGATCATGGATGGTTTCT
This sequence comes from Silybum marianum, assembly GCA_036898165.1. Classification (NCBI taxonomy): domain Eukaryota; kingdom Viridiplantae; phylum Streptophyta; class Magnoliopsida; order Asterales; family Asteraceae; genus Silybum; species Silybum marianum. Next base: position 21,550,619 of record CM072538.1, read on the forward strand.
AACTCACCCTATGGTTTTTAATGTTCTCTTTCATTCCTAATCCCCATACAGATTTCATGGTTATTCATGTACTTATTCTCCTAATGAAGTTAAAGATACCATCGTTTTTATTTTACTCTACACCTTTAGATATATTTATATGAACACTATTATTTCCAATTTGCCAACAATATAAAAACTAAACAGGATTGATGAAGTTGATTCTTTGAAATGTGCTTACCATGTTCCGGAGGAGCACAACGCGGGTGGGCTGACCATTGATATTGACACCTCTTGGCTTCTTTTCCTGTTGCTGCTTAGGCTCACTGGCATTAACAATAACCCCAGCTCGCCTATCCGTCTTCTTCGCCATTAATGGAGTTGTAATCCCCTGCTCCTGCTTTCCAAGTCCTTGCCCTGCCTTCCATCCCATTTTAGCCATCATCCTTTGTGCAGCAGTCATCTGTCCACCAGCACCAACACCCAAACCACCTGTTTCAGACTTTTCTATACTAAATCCATCAGCACCACCAGAAGGTGGTGAAGGTGACCTCCTTGGCACACCACCACCACCACCGCTACCACCACCAACACTCATTGCAGCACGCCGCTTCCACGCCTCCTCACCGGAAATATTATAATCCTTCTCCCTTTCTTTCTCCATACTTTCCCTATCCCTCCTTTCCCTTTCCTCCTCTTCCAACCGCCTTCTATCAAGTTCCCTCTTCATCTCAGCTTCAGCAGCCTTCCTTTTCCTTTCCCTCTTGTACTCCTCGTAATCATTAGGTCTAGCAGGGTCGTATTCCTCCACCACCGACGACGTGACGCCGACGAGTGCCGGTTGGAAAGATGAGCTTCTATCTGGCACCGGCGTAACTGCGGTGGAATTAACTATTCTAGGTTTGGTTTGTTGGGGTTTCAGAAGGGCTTTTGGGGGCGGGATGAGTGAAGAGGAAGATGGCTTACGGAGAGTTGGTGGTGCCATCTTGACACTGCTAGACCAAACATTGGAGGAAGGATTTGCGATTCGATTATGAGAATCTTCATCTGTAGATGATGGAGGAGGTAAATCTCCATATAATCCACCAAGCATCGTTTCAGAATTGATGAAATTGAGAGTATCTTGATCGCGATTTAGGGCTTTTCCAGTAACACCTTGTATTGTTCGAGCTCGTAAAAGGTCATTCCAAAGCTTCAAACTTTCGATAATTTTTATTATTTATAAAAATTGTTATAAAAATATTAAAAGACTTTTATGATATACAGAACAAAATGAAATATGATTGTTTGGTAATTATTCGATATGTAATTAGGGCTCTTAATGGTTTACGAAGATCCGAGATACAAAATGATTAAGGTGGCATTTGTTTTTTAAGAGGTGTTGAAATCTGAAGTCTGATTTCAGTTCCGAAATGGTTATAAAACATCTAAACGAATCAGATATAAGTGGTGATTAAGAGCTTAAAATGAAAAAACAAACAAGGCCTAAGGGTGTTTTGGAACCATTAAGAGACAGAGTTATTGTTTGCCAAACAGGATTTACCTCTTAGCGATTCAGAGATTGACTCTTAATGACACTGTTAAGAGGTAAACAAACAACCCCGAAATTTGACTAAACAAAGTTTTATTTTGTGTTCAAAATTGACTCGAACTCGACTAGCTTTTTAAATTCTCATATCGTTAACACTGTCCTAGGTTTAAATATGATTAATTTATATTTGTTTGATAGTCTGAAATATAAAAACTAAAACTTGAAGAAAGAAAAGCCCAAAAAACCCGATTGCTAAGGGGTAAGGTAGTGGCGATGACGAGTAGGGGAGAGCATCGGAACTGGGTACCCGTTTTTGGAACCGGAACCGCTTCGGAACTGTCGGTTCCGGAACCGGAACCGATGTGATTGACGAGGAGAGGAGGCAACGAACATATATAGGCATCGAAATGATGGTCGGAGTAGGGAGCAATGGTGTCAAAGGCAAAAACGCAAGGTTGGGTGAGACAATTGTTGGTGACAAAGATGAGGGGTTGTTTTGTTCAGTATTCAATCAAGATATGTAAATTAGTAAACCACTAATGTCAAATTATAATTTTCTACAATTTTCACCTATCTACCTCATTCTTACTAGTCAAGTACCGTCTAGTGTCTACGACTCTACATACCAGAGGGACGCCCTAATTAATCTGATTTGGTTTGAAAAAAGCAAAATCAATCATACAGGTTCAATTAGTTGTTTCAACTAAAAAGACCATTTGCCAACACAAACTAGATAAGTTTTTACTGAACAACGGTCATCACTCGCTACCCCCACTTACCATATCGAGATTCTCCATGTTTTTTTTGGAAAAGGGTATCCTAGGCATTTGCTTAGACTAATCTCTGACAATTTTAAGACTGCTAAAGCATACAGCCCTGAGATAATTCCCCAGTGGCCACAAGTTGTTTGCGTCTGGATTCGAACCTGGGGTAGATGGGTTATCTAGCCTCATCCCCCACAATCCTTAACCACCAGTACACCACAAGCCTTGTGGTTTTCTCCATGTTTTTACCGAGTACAACTCGCCACCCTCATTTACCTTATCGAGATTCTCCATCATCAAAATAGCATAGTATAAACATTTCTTACCCATTAAATGCTAACCAGGTAAGATTCTGATTTAGCAAATTGACATACTAAAATTGTTGGTAAAAACTATGATCTCTTATTGGGTAAGTATCTATTACCTGATATGAATGAGGCAATAACTGTTTAGTTAACCAGTAAAAACTAAAAAGACAATAATCTTGAAATGAATTAACAAAACAAAAGGTATAGCCTTTTCTTTGGATAACATGTTTTTCAAGTACAACCACTTGATGAGTAATTAAACCTCCAAGTCCCAACCAACACCCAATTTAGTAACACCAATGGGAGAGAGGGAGGAAAAGAATGGTCATATCCCTATTTTGTTAACAATGTACACATAACTAGTCTCAACAAACATACATTTCTTGAAAACCACTGCTAAACAGCTTTCAAGACCCAAGTCCAAAACCAACCAAATTTACAGTAACCGGCTAACCCAACTCACTTTTCCTCCTCACGGTCAATGAACCCAGATGGGTTCGGTTCAATCCCATCAGTAAGTGGTTCAGTTTCCCTTTTAGATTGTGGATTCATCTGATCAAAGTCCCTTTTGTCTTTATTGTCATCATCCTCTGCCTCTGATTTATCAGTGGTGCAAGATGGTGAAGCCTCCTCCCCTTTCTCATCAGTCAGCGGTTTTGGTTCATGTTCATCTTTTGGGGGGTCATTTGTTACAGACTCAGAGGTTCCAGCTGGCTCAGTGATTGTATCGGATGGTTCAACAGCATCTCTCCGTTTGACCCATTCAGAGGGTTTACCGGTCTCACTGGTTCTGGAATCAGTTAGCGAGTCACTCACAGCAGTATCAGTTGAACTCGGTTTTGACTCAATCACCTCAGATGTTGATGTTGCAGTCTCTGAGAACTTATTTTCTTTTTCGATAGAACCACCATCATCATTGCCACCGGAAGATGAAGGTGCTGTATCAGCTGCTAGTTCATCGACTTCATCCTCTTCCTCAAATGCAAACCAATTTGAATTTGCAAAAAGAGACCCTCTGCAATAAAATAAAATAAAAAAACAAGAGATAAAACATAAATCATGGATCACTATTTTCAACAAGAGTTGTTAACTTGTTATGCTGTAATCCGTTATATCTCTAAGATACTTAAAACATAAATTTGTAAAAAAGTAGGCGGCCGGCATATAATATTTTACAATGAGAACATGGGGTTATTGAATTTAAACTTATTGTAGTAGAAAACATTACCTACAGCAGCTACATACATCATTTCTATTGAATTTAAGTTGAAATTGCAATTATATGGCCTATTGAATTTAATTTGAAATTACAATTATATGGCCTATTGAATTTAAGTTGAAATTTCAATTATTTGGCCTATTGAACTTAAGTTGAAATTTCAATTATTTGGCCTATTGAACTTAAGTTGAAATTTCAATTATTTGGCCTATTGAATTTAAGTTGAAATTTGAAAACCACAGGGACGAAAACCGTAGTTTACTCTAAATTATATTAAGAAAGATATTTAACAAACCTTTCTTGGTCATCTCCTATTCCAAGTGAAGATATCACTACTTCACCAGATTCATCGTCAAAATAGATATCCTGCAAAAGCGAGGTTAACTTTCATGTCAACTTACAAAATTCTATAAACTTGAATAATATAAAATTTATAATACTTGCGTATAATATAACTTTATAAGTGATAACAAGGTATTTGCATAGCTTAAACATCTATTAAAAAAGGATCAAGTAAGAACACTTGATACATGAAGTAGAGTATTAAAAAAGAATGGTGTACATTAATACCATCAGTAAACAATTATAACCAAGTCATTATCATTTAGGTTTGGAACACATCATCATTTAGGTTTGTAACATATATATCATTATCATATACCAAAAAGATATGCTCAAAATTTGATTCCTTTTAATTATTTTGTGTGTTTGAAATTGGAAATAGGGTCATCACAAGGAGATTAAGGGGCTGTTCGGTAGATGCTTATTGGGCTGAATAGCCTATATGGCTGATTCGCTCAGCCATATCTGGCTGTTCGGTAGATGCTTATTCGCTCAGCCACCGGCTGAGTGGTTCAGCTAGAAAAAGGGAGTCCTTTGGACTCAGCCATTTATTTATCCCCTTATTCCATGTTTACCCCTTCATATTTTTAGAAACCACTCCCAAGTAAAAGTGTAAAACCCTGCTTCTGTGGATCTCATTTCTCTCCATCGCTCTGCACTCTATTCTCCATCAAGCCAAGCCTGCTTCTTCCTCACCATCGATCTGCACTTCTTTCTTCTTTCTTCTTCCTCCATCGATCTCATCTCACCATCGCTGGTTAATCTTCCCCAACTACCCTCCTCCCCCAACTACTCACCCATCGACCTCCTTCTCCATTTGAGTTTTAGGTTACCGACAGCCTCCTAGCCTCGTTCTTCTGGTTGGTCAGGTTTGTTCTCCGTTCAAGCTCTTCTCCATCGATCTATCTCTGTTCACTTCCTGCTTGCTTTGGTTTACCTATTTGGGTTTTGGGTTACCGATTTCTATTTGGTTACTGATTTCCATCTGGTTTTTGGGTTTTTTACAGATCTAGTTTTTTTCCCTTTGATTGGATCGATCCCAGAAATCAATGTGCTCTTTCTCAAATCGATCTCCTTTATTTGCTTTTCATCTCTGGAATCGATCTCAAATCCATCCCAGAAATCGATCTGCTCTTTCTCAAATTGTCTATTTGCTTTCATCTCTGGATACGATCTCAAATCCATCCCTGAAATCGATATGCTCTGTAGAATAATGTTTGATGTTTCTATTCTTCTAAAATCAATGGGGTAAAGAGTAACAAAAATGGATTTCTCCATAGTAATGGATTTGGTATTGGTATCGTTGTTAGTGATTTAGCTCATAGAGTACAATGCAAATTTGAGGGAAAAGAGGAACAAAAGGATGATCAATTGTAAAAAAAATCACAAAAATATAAACCAAGGGGTAAAATGGCCATTTTTGATATTCAGACAGTTTATTCAGCACAAAAACCGAACAACTTATTTGTTAACATATAGACAACTATATCAATACAGACAGCCATATGTCCATACAGGTCTTAACAAAAAACAAACCGAACAGCCCCTAATACACATACCTCATTATCTCTTTCCAGTGAGCTTTGAGCCTGAACACACACAAAAAAGTTATCAAGTGGATCACCATGGTTTTTTGTTGCAAATAATCATACATCATTATTAGAGAGTAAACAACATCATCGGAGAATATGGATATCATAAATAATAAGACTAAGGGGCCGTTTACCTAAACACTTACCCGGTAAGCACTTACCGGTAAAATTGAACACCATCACTTGCTTACCGGGTAAGATTTTAGTCCAGCAAAAACGACATCGTGTGCAACAATGTACCCAGTAAGCGATAATAGTGGCAAGAGTCGTCGCCCTCACTTACCGGGTAAGATTCTTGGTCCTTGCCTTCGCTCTTACCCGGTAAGATTCTTGGTAATTGCCAAATTCATCCGGTAAGGTAATATGACTTGGTAAGCGCTTAACCAGATAAGCATTTTGTAAGTGGCCACTAAGGGGCTCTTTACTTAACGCTTACCTGGTAAGTACTTACTAGGTCACTTTACCTTATCAAATGAACATGACAAGGATTGAGAAGCTTACCCAGTAAAAGAGATAACAAGGACTGAGAGTCTAACCCGGTAAGTGAGAGTGACAACTCTTACCCGGTAACCGCTTATGGGATAAAAATGTTTCATACAATTTATTGCAAATAAGTTAACTTACGTTAAGATGGTAACATTTTTGCAAGTAAGGCCCAAGTACAATGCTTAAACTCTATTTTAGCAGGTACGATGGTTAGTTTGCAACAAAGCGATGAATACAATGGTTCAAAACCTTATTTACTTTTTACTATGTATGTCCCTGCTAATTATAGTCTCTTGAGGCAATTAGTTTTCTGTTTAAAGTTCAACAAATAAATAACATCGGATAAAAAGATGGAGTAAACACTTGAGCAAGCAAGATCATAATCGATTTTGAGGAATATACCTCATTGTTATCGTCATTTTCATAGGTACCATATCGAAACGCCTGGCTTAGATTATTGGCTAAAGCTGCCACATCATAATCCATTTCTTGGTGGTAATCATCATCTTCACTATCTCTACCCCGATCATGAAGTGCAGTAGGTCTCCTGTAAATTTCATAAGTGAAGAAACATCAAACGACATTTTTGTAAATATATTAGTCTAGGTGGGGTTTCATCTATGTGAGACATGATGGCCCACTGCTATTCTACTCTAATCACCGCTCTTCTAGTTATAATACATAGAAAAGAATAATAACTGCAGAATACCCACCCGCATGCCCATTGGTAGACGTTTTCAAGTTCGTTGCGGCTCAGAAGTACATTTGTATGCCACTCCACCCATTCGCTATTATCCTGACAAAAAGTAACACCTCTTCAAAAACAATTTCCCAAGACAGAACACACAAATGAACATTCTTTTTGTAACAAATGATTAAGGAATTCCATTAAAGTTGTAAACAAGAAAAATAAAATGGAAGGTGACAAAGAGAAATGGAAGACATGGGAAGACCTGTAAATGTGTCTGTATATAGCTGTTATTAGCCGCTAGTTGGACTAGTTTGTTAGCTATACGTGTCATGTGTCCAATATTCCCTATCCTGGGTGCCACTCTTCCTTCAGCAGGGACCGTAGGCTGCATCATGTTTTACAAACTTCAGCATAAGAATAATTAAGTGTTAACATGTATGTATGTATGTATCTATCTATCTATCTAGCAATCTATGTGCATAGATATTATGTGAGTGCACGCATATGTATGCATGTACATATGTATATATACGCATATATGTATAGACGAAGGATCGTGTGAGAATAGGAATTAAGGTGAGAAGCGTAAAAAAAGATCAGGACCCTTGATCAAACCCACCCATGAATTGCGCTTATCACGGGAATTGATCCGGTGCATCTTTGTGCACCGTATAAGTGTTGACCTTCAATTAGGATTGATCCAAGGGTGGAGATCACTTCTTACCCTTCTCACCATAATTTCCATTCTAATCGGAACCCAACCATATATGTGTATTTATGTTTATGTATGTCTCTACATATGCACATGTATATTTCATATTAGAGGGAGGTCCAGATAAAACCTCAAAAAAAAAAAAACTGAAGAACACATGCACTTGTGCATAGACAGTATGCACAACAGCACAAATGCATACAAGTGATGGAAGTTGTTCTTTTTAAATGCACATGTGCATGTTACAAATTACCAACATGCATTTGTGCATACCATCCAGATGGAGGGCTCCCAGGGTGTTCTTCAGTTTTCTCTTTTTTTGAGTTTTTCCTCCGAACCTGGCCCTATGTATATATACATGTGTGTGTATATAGCCCAGCTCAAATGAGAGCCGCAGATATTTTGAGAACCAGGGGACTATTTCTTTTAGTGTATATTAATTGTTCAATATACTCGTTGACAAAATACAAGTGAATATATTCATCAATAAATACTATACTGTATATTTTATTTCTTTTGAAAGGGTATCCTAGGCATTTGCCTAGACTAATCCCAGGCATTTAAAGACTACTAAAGCATGCAGCCCTGAGATAATTCCCAGTGGCCACAAGTTGTTAACGCCTCCTGGATTCGAACCTGGGGTAGATGGGTTATCTAGCCACACCCCCCAAGCTTTAACCAGTACGCCACAAGCCTTGTGGTTTATACCGTATATTTATTAATGAATACACACTATAAAAGTAGTACCCTGGTTCTCAAATTATTTGAGATTCTCACACGAAACCTCCCCTATATATGTGTGTGTATATAAGAGAGAGAGAGAGAGGATACCGAAGGAAAGAAAAACCAATGAACATTGAATGTATTTATAAAGTTTAGGAAATTGTAAGTATATACTATAATATATTTTGAGAGATTAAGAGCAATGTTCTGGGGCTTTGTCAGTTTTGTTATAACCAGATGAAAGGAAATAGAAGGGGGAAAGAAAAAGTACAGTCACGCAATGGTGGGACCCAGAGACACCAGGCAACCCCAACCTTGATATAAAATGATTGTTTAAATCATGGAAAAGTTTACCATAACATTCTTTTCCTCGGTGGTCAATGCAGTGTTCCTTTCGGCATCAATAATTCTCCTGACAAGATTACAGTCCTCAAGAATATGCTCAACTAGGGAAACATTCTTGCTCTCAAGGCAAGAAACTACAATCTGTTCAGCATCATGATGAATGAAATTATTGTACGGATACCTAAAGTCATCACAACAAAGTTAGGTTCAATACAGAGTTCAATATTTGACACAAAGCATATACGGAAATGCTGCAAAAAAAAGTGGGGCTCTTACTCAAAAAATAATTCCAGAATACGTCTTAAGACACCAAGGCGTATCAACTCCTTCTCAGCAGATTCACTTCCAACAGTCATTAGCACAGAGATGAATTCAACAATCTGAAATTTCCAATTTCAAAGCAATATGATACTTCAAAATGGTGTACTGAACTAACAAAGGAAAACACGATAAAGAGAGAGAGTGGGCTTTAAAGAATTAAGTGCTATGAAGTTATACATACAATGCTATTTCTATCCAAATGATATACTTGCCAATATTTACTTCATAAGAGCAATAAAAAAGTACTATAGAAGCATAAACACAAAAAAAGATACCTTCAGGCGATGTTTCCCAAGAGGAGGCTGCAACTTTCCATATGTTGTTGGTAAAACATTTTCATCTCCCGAAGTATCCAAGAGCTTTACCAAATTGCCTGCAGGCAAGGAAGTAGCTTCATCAATCCTTAATACACCCTGCCATAAGCATGCCATACTACAGAAAATGTATGGAAAAAAAGTACATCATCTGGCATACTTTAGCACCTCGATTTATTATAGACTAATTTACAATATAAAAAGTTACACAAGTTTGAACATCGATTTTGTCTCGAGTTAGAAAAAGTGAACTATTTTCGAACTGACATACAAAAAATCTGCCAAATGAGGGTATGTAGCACCTGGAAGGTGCAAATATAAAATTTATTGACAAGATAACATACCTAGGCTCTCCAACATGCCTTCCACAGTCTCAGGAATTGCTGTTACAGATCCATGACTCAATTGCCGATTATAAATGTAATACATCCCAGATGTTAGCCTCTTTGGGTCTAACAAACATATACATACAGATAACGCATAAACTAGAACTGATTTTGGCCGAGATTCCTCCAAGGCATGATGAAATAATCTTGCTATGAAACTGCAAACACATGGAAAACCAAGTGGTCATTATAAGATGTGAAGGAAGTAAATGATCAGCTATAATTAAACACTAACCTTGGGGTCGATATTTTAGCAGCTAATCCTGGGGGAGCGTATCTAGCTATAGCACAAAGTGATTCTGCTGCATTAGCATGCACTTCAGGACAATCCTTAAAGAGTTGAATCCAAAATTCCGTTAAAACAATATTTTAATCCTTAAACAATTGTCAATTTTGCACAATTATGGGAAATGAGAGCTCATGGTTACCCATTTATAAGATAACGCAACTTACCGAAGAACTGAATTTATCAACAATCATCTCTAACACATCAATATCTTCTAACCACTGCGTTGATTCTGCATAACTGGAGTAAAGATGTTCGTCAGCACCAATCAGACGAATCAGCACCTGTTATGAAAAATACTAATTAGAAGGGATACAGATACAGGGGTAAGAATAGGGCAGTTCGAGAATGCACCTCCATGATGGATGTAATTCCTACAAGGTCAACCAGCTTTTTGATGATGTCTGGATGGGCCTGATTAGCAACCATTAACAACTTGGTTATGTAACATCAAAATAGATATCATACACACATAGACATCTCCATGTAATTATCTATTTGTTAAACGATGAAGAAAACAAGATCTCTCTCAAATTCCAATTATGAGGAGGGAACGGAGAGAGAGAGATAAACAAGTGTCACATAGTATGCAAAAACAAATAAATTCTAAAATCAGTATAATAAACTACCTGAAACAACAATCCAACTTATGTAGGGAACTTACTTGAATATAGTTCATTAAAGGAGCCGACTTCCTGAACATGAGGCACGCAACAACCTACATAAAGAAAACAAAAATCATCCATCTAAACGAGTAAAAACATGATGCCTATATTCATTAGGAAGAAAAATTTATTCGGAACAAAATAACAAAATGTATCCACACATTAAAAAACTAAACTAAAGCAATTTTACCTTACTGAAGTAACCAGCCAGTAGGGTCTTATGAGGGTGTTCTGGTTCCAGGAAGGAGAACAGCAAGTTCATCAACTGCAACAATAAATGAACTTATTTTCACCATTCACAGTGGAACAAAAACCAAGATATTTTCTGATTTATGATCTCACTCACCTCCTCATCCTCCACCAAGGCTTTTAGTATGATATCAACTTCACAGGTAAATATCTCACATGCAATAAAAGGGAACCTGGTACATAACCAAATAAATATAAGCATGAAAAAAAGGTATGCCATGAAGGAAATTCATTTTAGGTAAAAAGGACCAAAGAATCATATTTTCCATGTGTACCCACAAACACCTACTTAAAAGTTCTCCCATTTGCAGCATCTTCATGAGCTTCCTCGATTATGTACCTCACAAGCTGTTCAACTTGAGTCCTTTCCCTCAAACTACAATGACAGCAAATGGAAGTACAATTAGGTTCACAACACAGGTTATTGTTTGCAGTTACATCATATGGAAAACGCTAAGCATCTTTATAACAAGTAATATCAAAGTCAAACAATCCACAAGTTGTGAGTCAAGAAAAAAGTCGATCCCACACCCCCTTGAAAGTAGTTTTGACCTAACTTTTGTGGTTTCAACTCAAATGGATTGATTTCACGGTAATAATCACCGAACGCCCACGTTCCATAATCCATAGTCAAAATGAAGGCTAGGACATATACATTTACTCATGAATGCATGTTTACGAAAAGGCATGGTTAAAACGTAATTTTCATATCGAAAATTGTACATAAATCATGTATTGCAAAAATCGATTCAAAACACATAATCACCTGATTTCGAGATTTTCAAACCTAAACGAAACAAGCTTTTGGAGCAATCACCAGACTTCTAAACTCAAGAGGATCATAATCCTGTGCTCGGTTTTTAGTTTTGTTGATATCCAAGATTTCCTTTGTTTTTTCCCTTTCTTCATCTCTCTCTCTCTCTCTCTAAATTCTCTCTCCAACTTCTTTCTGTTGCATTGCGTCTGTGTGTGCGTGCATGTTTGTATGAGGATGAAGAATGAGGGAGCAATGGCATGAATGTATATGTATATATAAGAGATATGAATGGTCACTTTTATTGAGTTTTCATAAGGTGGCTTAAATTTGAAATGACTAATCTCATTGTTTGGCCACATATTCCTATGATTATGTTTTCAGTTTGTATTTCAAAATACATGCTTCTCATTATAAATCGATTTACATCATTGTGATCCTTATACTTTCATCTACATTATGGTATAAGAACATCATTATGTGATTTGTACATTAAAACGGTGTATTTATTTGGGGTTAAAGAAAATGATGTATTTTCTCAATTCTAGTAACTGAACTTTCTTTATATCATTAGAAAATCTCATTTTTCTCTCATTGGCATCTTAGAATATGATAAACTTTCAGAATCCCTAACAATCATAATTCAACATACCATTCACTATATCTTGGTTGATGCATCAAATGTGATCAAATCACAAAACCGATTAAATAAATATGATCGTCTTACTTTTATGAGTTCAAAGATATCCCCTTTATTCTTAATCTCGTATTTAAATAATACATGTTTATTATTGTGCATATTAAGACATTCTAATATTAAAGCAACAAAACATTTTCTAATTGCCTGGTATCAACTACGTTGTCACGTTTACACTTATTTAATCATTGTAACAACATAATTGTTTTTTTATCCCGTTGACACGTATCAAATTCGTAACAATAATTCAATATTTGGTTACATGAATTGTTGTCACATTCCCATTTTGTATCGGAAGGGCCAGTGCCTATTTTAGGTTGTTATATAGTATATGATGCCTCACTGCCCCCATACTCTAAGGAGAGACCCTGAAGCCTAGAGAACCAGAGCCTCTCACAACTCTCTCTCCACTAGAATTCATTTCAGGAATACAACCTGCTGGTACTATAACCAATTATGAACCTGAAGCACAATCGAGGCCATTTGGCTTCAATCAATGTCAAAATTGCATTTAATCCTACATAGTTAAATGTTTATCAAATGTTGACTCAAGACTTGCTTATCATCTAGTAACGTTATGGAACCCTCTGCAAATGCAGAAAGATGGCTATTCTGCAAAACATACAGAACCAAACAAGTGCTCAAATAGATAAAGCTAGCTGAAAGAAAACAAAAAGCATTCTACACAGCATACGAACATAAAGGCATATGAACCACCGATGAGCTACGAATGCGAGAGGTTGATAGAAAGAAATATTTAGCTCAGGTTGTGGGGCTTACAAATTGATAAGTCGGCTATTAAGAGCTTTGCATTCTTGGATTATTTCATCCTCATCAAGAAGCTCCTCTAGCGTAAAGTTTCCCTTGTCCAAGATTGTATCCACCTGGATTGGTTAAAAATCAATTTAATTTCTAGACCATTAATAGAAACGATGACCAAAATTGACTCTTCTTATCGAATGAAAACTTGGAATACAAATAAGGACCCAAATAACAGCAATTGCATATTTGTTTACTTACCCCTTGATAAAATTACTACTACTACACTGAAAAAAGAAAATGCAACTATTTCCATTTTGGGTTGTGCGCAAAAATGCATCATTTCCTTTTCTGGAAAGTTCTCAATCCCAATTTTTCCCATTTGTCATCATTACTTAGGATTAGTAACTGTGATTTGTGTCCACATACATTCTCACCTTTGTCCTCACTAGGGGTGCATTTTAGACATTTGATCAATATTCAAACATTTTTACTAAACTTTGTATCAGGTTCTTGCTATATTCTATATACATGCATCCACATAAACAAAATGCCAGTCACTACATGCATATCATGTAATAAGTACATCAAACAAACAAATCAGCATGATTTAAGAAAATCCAACTGGTGCAAAGTCACATCAGTATAAAAGAAATAATCAAGTATATGCACAGATCCTCATCTGGATAAATATATCATACAAACTCAGATCTCTGCTTTTTTCATCTTCCATCGTATACAAATTACAACTATTACTTTTCATACCGGCAGTACATATATGTGCAGGGTTTTATGCCAATGTACACATTACAGTTATAGTAAAACATTTTAATGTCACTTACTAAATTGCACTCTGCATATTACTAGAATCAATGGGTTAAAATATAAACCCACGATCTGTCAGTACCCAGATATCGGCAACATACATACAGGCACCACATAAGCTACAGAGTTTTATCTCACATATTGGACCTTGTATAGATTGCATAAAAGTTCTCTTATAGGGTCGCTCATACTCGATGATAGCATTTTCGGGTTTACAACGTAGTCTCTTTAGTTGCAAGTTTTTTGATGTTATCTACGTCACAGACCTGCTTGTCTACACATTACCTAAATATTAACCAAAGGAAGATGAAAAAGAATATGCACCGGTAAGTGGTAAACTAGAAAATAAGGCTTATTTCTCAATCCCCACACCCAACCACCATTACAGCCTCTACACCTCAGCCCCAAAAGTAAACCCTAACCCAAAGCAAATCACCCACCTACCAAGCCTAAAAGCAGGCTCCAACTCTTGAGTCTGCCGAATCTGTATCCAGAACTTGAAGTACGTAGTAAAATTGGGAGTATTCTGCACTATGAGTCAAATGGCAACCTTCAAGGGATTTGATCATTAAATTTGACTGAGCTTATTTTCGTTGCGCATTTGCCATATCACCTTGTTGACATGATGACATCCCTCCCAACATTAGCTTTGAAAAAGGCTTCCAGCTCCTGAAATGATGATTGAGCTTACCTTTCTTGTTAGACATATAGGATCGTAGTTTTATATTTTGTCCCATAATGTACTATATTTCCCCATATGCTCACTATTACAATCGTCATTTTTCTTGACCCTCTACTTTCATGGCATTAGGCTGTACAAACCAACAAGCCTAGCCCCAAGCCGAATTTTAATTTTTAAGGCACCAATGTACTAGCAGCAGCCAGCAATTATCAGTGCTGGTCTGACTCAACAGCAGAGTCCCACCACTAGTAGAACGGACTGGACTATGAGAATTGGTTTAACTGTTGCATGTGATCAACTGTATGTTGACTAGTGTATGGGCTTTGCTGATGCCACAGACCATCCCCTGCTTAAAGACTGGATGTGAGTTGGTATGATTGGGTTACAGGGCCGCAAAGTCCCTTTGGTACCTCCTTCTCTACATGTGGCAAGACTGGGAATAATTTTCTAAAAATTGCAGGTTCAATTGGTCAGTCCAACTTGATGCCTGATTTTTGATTAGTTATTAGTTGGATATCCTTTGCTCTAACTGGCTTGTGTCATGGTTTGAAACTGTTGTGGTTCTCGGTTCATGTTTAGCTTGTTTATTAGAGCTATTGCTTTTTTGTCTATGTCTCGAGATGGTTGGTAAGCCAAGGAAGTGACAAGTGTTTGTAAAAAAATTAAGATTGACCCCTTTTTAACCATGAAACCCGATACTCTACTGCAGTATCTAATTCAGTGACAAGTGAATCCCACACGGAGTAGGGTCTGGGGAGGATAGGGTGTACGCAAACCTTACCTCCAACCCCAAATAGAGAGGCTGCTTCCGAGATAATGAATTCTATTGCAGTATCTCAGTGAAAAGGCCTCTATTTGATTCTCACGTTGCATTCCTCTCAAAAGCATGTTACTCCTTGTATTATCACAGTACACTAAAGTAATCTAATTATCTGTATGTATGCCTTTTACCACTACTTAGATTATTGATACACATACTCCATATCACTTAGCTAGGTAAAGAGGCATGTCCACGGTATCTGCTACACATTCCACTGTTAAATCCACGATGCTAGTTGGAGGCATTAGACCAGTATAAGTCAACTATTACTTGAGTATATATAGTGTTATAAACCATCGTATTTAAAGAAACTACTAACAATTTAAATTCAATGGCCAAATTCTACCAGTCCTTGTATTTCACGAAATTACTAAAGATTTATTTTGGGTGCTCCTCTGAAACACTCTAATTGCAACACACACTTTGTTTGAAGCATTTGTATCAAAGGTGATCTACAGTTCCCAAATATACACAATTATGAAAGACACGTGACAAACCCAGAGCCATGGTACATTCTTCCAGCAAGTATCTTTGTTACATTGCAACAACACCAAGAAAAGATTTTGTTGCAAGAAAACCTAAGAAGATCGTTCAAACATTTTTATGACAACACATCAACAACTGCAACAAACAGATGAACAATTCAAGTAATCCAACTAAGGTCACGTCAATATACCAATATACATATGGCACGGTACAAAATTTTCTCAGTCTGCAACATCTGACCATATCATAAGTAGGAGAACGAGCACCAAAATTCACAAATGCCTATATGACATATTAGCATCTGTGTGTGTACATTATTGGCTTCTTCAAAAGTAACCCTAGAACCCTTATGGTCGCATCGCTTCAAGAATGACAAATTTACATAAATTCCCACTGAGCCAAATCTCGTCTAAAACCCTAGCAAACTACAAAAGACTCCCAAGGCTACCATGCGTTGGGGATCCTCATATACAACAATAATTAATATGTACTACATGGTCCTCTACTACGTGTATGATTAGCCTTCTATGGAATATGCATAAATGTAAACTATTGTTCTACGAGTAACTGAATAAGGCACTACTCTTATCGTCCTACTCGTCATCCAATAGTGTGTTTGATGGTAGATTTAGAAGATTCATCAACATAAAATGTATCTTTGAAACTTAAAGGCCTTGGTTAACCGATAGCAGGCACAACCAATATTTATTTGATCACTTAGTACTCCAAGGAATACTTCAGAACTTTCACCCAACTTATGAACTTAATTATTCCCACCAAAGTATAAATACAATTAAGTTTCTAAGGTAACTGACCAAGTATAAGCATGACTGAAATATTTTAAACTGAACATTCTTATGTGCTTTAACACCATTCACATGAATATAGACCTCCTTCAACTATCCGAAACCTCATCAAGATCCAAAATGGTCCATATGTAAATTACGCATAGTTCAAATATTTGATTCCATGGAGTATCAAATGTGAGCAATTACACCATAAGCCATTCTGGGTTTATTACAACCATACAGTTGCATTACACAATGATCAGTTCGTCTTTACAAAAAGATGAAGTTCCTTTTAACAAGCGCAACGTTCTAACCCTAAAACCAAAAGAAATTCAATACAACACCAAGAAAACTCAGATTGAACACTTTCTCGATTGTAGGGCTTTAGAGGGAGGGGGGAAATAAGAGAAAACACCTCAACCTAACTGTTAGTAGTTTAAATGCTAATCAATCTAAGCCAGTGTGTGTTCAAAGAGAATAAGATGCTAACAAATTCATAAAATAATCAAATCACTTACCGGAGATACAGTGGACAAACCGGTCATACGCCAAAACATCTTCAAACGATCTGAATTGAGATCCGCAAAACCAGAAACCTACCTAGCTTACAGTAGACGCTGCAAAAAAAACTTTGAAAGATCTGTGAAGCCAAAACCCTAGAATTTGAAATGGGTAATCAAGAACAACGACTTGTGTGTTGAATTAGTTTACACAGGAGTTAGAAATGGATTTTCTTGGAGAGAAAAAGATTCATGAAAACAAAAAGGGTCATCAGTTGTGTGTTATACAGTGCTTGTGTTGTAGCCCCCCTGCTGTTATAATGAATATTCTTCTTGTAACTTGTGATCTAATTTTGGGGGAATCTCTTTTGTTTGAAAATAACCGATATCTATCTCTATTTTTATTTTTATTTTGAAAGGTTTATCTATTTAAACATGTTATATATTTTATTGGTAATTTTATATCAAACCAAATCAACCAACATGTTAGTTAAACTGGTATCATTTTGACATATGTATCAGTCGATTGTTAGTATTTTAACCCATGTTGACACATGTTAGGTACATAAGTATTGCCGATCTGGCTTTACCGATATGGGTTACGGACTTGGATAGCTTATGGATCGATGCAGATTCCGATCTGGGCGGAAACAGGTTTTGGGTCGGGTTTGTAACCATTATGGATTGGTGCTTACAGACCTGGACCAAAAAACCCGACTTTTTTGTCGTTTAGTGGGTCCGCAAGTATAGCGGACTTGAGTATTACGGACCCAATGACATTTGGGTAAACTTCGTAGAGAAATGATTAGGAGGATAAATGAGTTGTGTACTTTGGTTATTTGAGTCAATTTCTCTAACTTGAAATAGAATAAATATTAATTATGGTTAAAAAATAAAGCATAAAAAACTAAAAATAAATAGAGAAAGTAGTTTGGGTCGGCTAATTTATTGATCGGTTATGGGTTAGGCATAGAGAAAACATAGCGTTTGTTTTTTATTTGTTTTATAAGAGGTGCTGAAGTCTGAAGTGTGTTCTCACTTCTGATTTATAGGAGGTGGTGTGCTGAAGTCTGAAATCTGAATCGGTTAAACTGTTTGTTTTTACGTCTGAAATTTGAATCAATTTTTTTTATAAATCCCTAACAATGCGGGTGTACGTGAATAAGAGGAATTAAGTAGTGAGGTTACCACTTTTTTCCGATGATTTTCAGAGTTAAGAATGCTTGGGGGAAAACGTTCTAAATAGGGGTGAGCTCGGTACCGGACCGGTACCGAACCGAATGGTACCGAAATTTTGGGACGACGACTTATGGAACCGAATACCGAACGGGGGTATACTGGTTCGGTTTCGGTCTACTTTCGGTACTAGAACCGTTTGGTACCATTTTTTGGGACGACTAAAGTTTTTCACATCGTTGACCATTAAATGCAATAACCAAAATCACTTAATCAAAACTCAAAAGGGCAAGGTTTTGGAGGATTACGGAACCTATTTTGAAGAATTGCAAGAACCAAAATTCGAAGAATTGCAAGAAAAAAAATCGGTATTTGAGTGGAGAAATGTAACAACCGAAAAAAATTGTAATAATATAGGTGGATTTTCTATAAAATGGAAGGTATCATGGTTGGGAGGAAAGGGTATTGTTACCAAATTCAAATTAAAAGTGCCCCTTAAAATTTCCGGTTCGGTTCAGTATTTTTGGGACCAGAACCGGTACCGAAACCGGGTAGTACCGAAACAGAATACACAAAAAATCAATACCGAACCCCGAACCGAAAAAGTGTAATTCGGTACTGATACTGGTTTAAAATTTCGGTCCATTTCGCTGATCCCTAGTTCTGAATATAAACACATCTAAACGAATAAAAGTGATAAGTAGGAAATAAAATTTAAAAGAAAAAAACACAACTTTATTCTAATTTAGAAATATAGCAATTTTTGCTTACCAAAATTTGAATCCAAGGACTTATTTTCCTCCAAGGCCATTCTTACCAATATTGTGAGCCTTTTTTTTTTTTTAAAGCAAACCTTTCTTTTGTTTCTTTTCTTTAAAGCAAACCTTTGTTTTGTGTAATTATAGATTTGTAGTCCATTACTAGATGCCCATAAGGCACAAGCCCATTTTGGTCCTGAATTTTAAACTTAATCGGTTAAAAAAGCTTGGATAAAACCTGAAAAACGGATATTGGTTAACTGAAACCCGGTCTGGTCAAGACATGGTTAAAGTTGGAAAATCCCCAAACAAAGCCCGAAAAGGCTTAAGAAAACACGTCAAGGTCGTTGCTTTTACCCTAACTATTTTTATGACTAGAAAATTAATGCAAGAAAAAGTTATCAAACATTTTAAAGATATGCCCTTGTTTTTTTATTGTGCCAAAAACTTGTTGGTCGCATTTATGCAACCTGCAAAATTAAACACTAAAATAAACCTTATTGTAAGTATACACCGTAGTTTACTATCGTATTGTAACAAGTAATAATGGTACAAACCACAAGGGTTGTGGCGTATTGGTTGAGACCCTGGGGATGTGGTGGAATATCACATCTGTCCAAAGTTCGAATCCAGGGGTACACAACAATTGTGGCCACTGAGTTTATCGGGACTGATGTATTGCAGTCATAATTTGTCGGGATTAGTCCAGGCATAGCCTGGGATACCCTTCACAAAAAAATGGTACAAGTACCGAATATCGTTCCAACAAAGATGATGTTTTAAAGAATTAAAAAAAACTCGGCCTTTAACGGAATTGATTTCAGATGGTGATATCGAGGATTTTTTATTAACTAAAATTGGGGTTGATTTGATTGTGACTTGAGAAAATCGATTCTAAAAAGGAGCATAGGTGCAAGGCTTTGTCAAGACGGAAATAGGTAGTTTGATAAAAACATATTATAAGGGAATAATTGTCGTCTCGGAGAATTAATATTTTCCATAACCTTATTTAAGGTTAACCGATTTTGAGGTAATTGATAAAAAATTATAGAAAAACAAAGACGTCAAAAAGAATTAATTAGTTTACAATGGCATAAAAAATTTATTTTCTACAATTAATTTGAAATTTTGAGATATTTGATAAAACAATTGTCAACTTCATTTATATATATATATATATATATATATATATATATGTATTTGTTATTTTTTAAATCCTAAAAAGAACAGTTAGGACTGTCGGTCCAAAATTGGCCCTAACTTTTTAGCCAATGATCGGTTAATGCTTGCCGATCCTTTTTTTTTTGCCAAAAAGGACCGACCTTTTTAGAACTCGTTAAGACCCAAATACTTGTGCATGTACATCTATGCGTGAGGAAGTCAAAAGAACTGGATTGATCGAGGTATGAACCAAACCGTGATGTGAGAGAAGCATCATGGAGCGGTAAGGTTCTAATCCAACATCATATATTTATTTGGTATTTAAATTATTTAATGAAAACAAGATTGTTGTAAACGTCCTTTACTTACACAATTTTGTATATGTAGAACATGAAAACAAGATTGTTGTAAACGTTCTTTACTTACACAGTTTTGTATATGTAGCACATGAAATGATGTGATTTTGACTTTTCTTGAAACACTTACATAACTATTCATACTTGAAAATTTGCAACCATAGTTTTTGGAAAACATGGAAAATAAAATGAAGTTGTTTATGTGGCATAAAGAGTTTACTTTGTTAAAGAGAGAACATGTAATTGTTGCTCTGTGTGCATTTTCAACTCGGACTAAGCACTCTTGAGTCTTGAATATCTTGTATAATTCTAATCCAATTTGAAGGGTCGAAAAAGCATACAAAAATGAAGTATCTGTTAGCATTCAATATAATGGCCTCTGCGACAAAAGAAACTGACATTTTATTGGTACTCCATGTACCTACTAATCAATCCCAAGATTAAACAGAATTAGATTAGTTGTAGGTGTGAGGGAAGCCGAAAATGGAGGCTTATGGGAGAGGTTGATGGGGGGAAGGTTTTGAAGAGGAAGACCAAGGCGAAGGGGATGGTTTAGTTTAGGGTTTTGTTTTTATATAATTACGTTACGTGTACATATGTTTTACATACTTCTATAATGAAAATTTTAAAAGAAAAGGTTAAATACTTAAACGTCTCTCATTCAGACTACCTTTGGCATCATATAATAAAAAATATTATATTATTAATAGAGTAGAATTAAAAAATATTTTTTAATTTATATGTTACTTTTTTGTCTATCCAAAAAGGACTTTAGAAATAAGCTTCAAAAGATACAATTAACTTATGTTTGTCAAACATAGACTTAACAAAACTTTACCGAAGTTAACAGAAGGACTTAATTCATAATAAAATGCAAATCATATGGATGACTTTTGTAGTTATTTTTGTTTGAAAGACTTAATCCATAACTTTCACCAAAGCACAAGGGCACATTTGTAATTTACCCTTATAATTATTTTTCACTTTCTTTTATTTATATATTTTCGAGTTTAATGCAAATCTTGTCCCTTGTAACAAAACAAGACCCTTTAGTTTCATTTTTACAACCAATTGTAAACAAGTATATTTTTCTTATTAATGGCCGTTAAAATACTTTGTTAAATTGGAGGCATTTTAGTGTTTTTGCTATATGAAATTAAAAAAAAAGATTATTGTATTATATTACATTATAATATGATGCATTTATCTAGTTTTATAAAGAAAAATGAAACAATTAAAAGACTATAATGTCTTCAATTTATCAAAGTTTTTTAGCGGTCGTTGGTAAAAGAGATCTATCTCGTTGTAAAAACGAAACTAACAAACCATGTTCTGTTAAAAATTATCTGTAGGGAACATAGTCATTAATTCCAGCAAACCACTTGAACTAAATGTATAACTAACTCTTTTTCCACATTTCAAAGTTCAAATAGTTAAACATCTTGTATAGATGTCAATTTTGAAATTGATATTATTAATATGTTTGAGATGATATCAAAAAAGATGTTGATTGGTTACCTAATTAATGAGTCTGATGCTTACAAGGATTTCTTCTCTAATTGCGAAAGATACTGCTTATCAGAGATTCGAATGAAATGGCTGGTGGTAAGCATGGTAAGGTCGCTGCTAACAAATGTCTGGCTCGTGGAGGATCGTCTTTGCAGCGTAAACTCTTGCTAAATGAATGTCATTGTTTTGAAAAAAATTAAAAATAAGATATATCATATTATTATGTGATAAAATGTATCAAAATACAACCGAACTCTATGTAGATTCCTAATTTCCTATATTGGTTAATTATAAAACATCAATTTAGGTAACAATGTTCTAAATTTCAATTTTATGACCTAATTTTCCGACTGAACCTTGTAAGCGTTAACATTTGCTAATGTGACATTTTTATCAATTTCGAAAAGTCACAACTCATTGATTTTGCTAATGTGGCCAGGGCATGGATTCTTTTATCCGACTTTTCATTTTTTTCACTGTCCTTGACTCTGGTGGCCACCATGTACACAATATTTTTGGAGCAATTATAAACAACATTGAAATTAATGTAAAAAAAGTCATATTCAAAATAAGAATAAGAACCAGATCAATGAAGATGAGCGAAGAACGAAGAGCCAACCGGGAGGTGGACGAAATGAGAATGGCCTTTGTTGATCAACGTCAACGTTGAAGAGTCGGAAAATTCAGAAATTTAAATAAAAAATTATATTTTAATTTAGATCAACACAATTCATGGCATTTGATAAGTAGACCAATAAACATTGATCTATAATGTCAAGTCAACTTTTAGTAACGATATTTAACAAACTAGCTGATAAGTTTATTTTTGAATTACTTATATTTGATAAAAATAACTGATAAATTAGTTGAAAAATAAAAAATAACAAAAAACAATGCGTTAAAAAATTAACAAATTTTGATATTTCATGATATATCTTTAACAAATAATATTATATATTAATTAATACAAAGTAGGTACTAGGTGGTTAAGAAAATTAGGATATGTTAATTTATTCAATTTTAATTTGATTTCTTGATTATATAAATTTTAGATTTGTATATCAAATGCGAATTTTAAAAAATGTCTATATAAAATGATAATTTTATGACCGTTACATAGAATATGTATACAAATAAATATAATATGAATAAAAATAAAATTGAGCAACCTTATATTTAATTATTTATCAATTAATTAATATTTTTTTAAAAATTAATAATTAAATTAAATATTTATTAAGAAATTTATAAAAATTATTAGTTTTGAACAAAAGAAATATAACTTTTACTTCTTTTTTGGTTTACAAGACCCTTTTTAAAATTATTATATTTGTTTTGACGACTATATATATTTCTTAGTCTTATTTCTGATATATATATATATATATAAAGTATTGTAAAGAAAATCTTAATATCGGTTAAATGTTGATTTATGTTTTGCTTAATCAGAGATCTTTATAGCCTTCAGTCAGTTACACTGCTCAAAATACTCAAACATGCTCTAAAATATTGATTTAGACGAGTCAATATTTGATATCTTTCAATGTATAAAGCTCTAAAGATCAATCTTTCTCACATGATAGTTTTTCCTTAGATGTGGAAGCTTTTCCTTAGATGGTGACATGGTGTATTGACTTTGCTTTTATAGGCTTATAAATAGCAGCTTTATGGCCATTGTATTGTAACTTTTGATGAGTAACTTTTGAGAACCTTTCATGCTACATTGTACCCTCAATCTTATCTCTGTCAAGTGTAATTCATTAAAAGATCTTAAATCAGTATCACATATGATCGGAATTCCTGATAAGATATTGTCGTTTTTATTGTATTTATAGTTAATTGTGATTTTGCTTCCGCTATTAATATCTTTTTCAAATCACTAAATTAAAAAATTTGGACCAACAATATTGAATAACAACAATAATGATAGTAAATATAAAAATAATTGATAGAATTAATAATATTTTTAATAATCAATAGTGATGAATAATTTATAAATTTATAGCTAAAATTAATTAATAACTTTCACTTAATAACAACTAATAATTATTAATAATTAAAAATAATAAATAATAAATAATAACGAATATTAATCAGATGTATAATCGGAAAAAAGTAGCAAAAAACCCAAAGAGGTTATTGAAATGTCACTCCAACTCTAACTAGTATTTCAATAAGTTAGCTTATGAACTATTTTTCACCCATCCAAACAAAACCTTTGAAATAAACTGAAAAACTAAACTAACTTGTGCTTATTAAACATAGTCTTTATGAACCTTTTCCACCCACTTCGGATCACTATATCAAATAAACAAACCAATATATCACAATTTTAAACTGGGTTTTCAATATCATGTCTTTAAAATTGATCAAATCCAACTTTCAGATTAATGGTCAACCATCGAATCATCAACTAATTTAAATTTGAGGGGGGGGGGGGGGGTGTTCAAGATTATGTTTTTTATATCATTTTAAATCGACATTTTAACTAAATGAAAAACAACTAATTCAACCAATCAAATCGGATTTCAAACATTGGTTTATTTAAGATATTCTAGAACTAAGCCAAAATATCCTTGAAGATAGGGTTCATGAACATTAATTGGGATGTTCTTATTGGACAAAGTTGGTCAAAGTGATAGCAACAAGTGCACCAATTTTCAAATAATGTAGTTGAATACAAATAAAACCTGAATTCGGGTTCAGTCGTTTTCGGCAAGACGTGTTAACCGTAAGTTTCAAATTCTTAAGAACTCCGAAGAAAAATCCCATTCCATTTTTGTATAAATAAAAATATTAAGTGTTAAAATTCAGAAACCCAGATAAATACAAAAATGGGTTTTAACTTTTAAACGTGATTTTAATTCAAAACAGACAAAGAGTACAACATAATACATTCTATATTTGTTTATTTATGTTATTTAATGAAAGCAAGATTGCTTCTTACATAATTTTATACGTAGTACATAAAACACGTATTTTACAACATTCGTTTTACAAAGAAAATATGTGAAACTCCATCAGATTAAAAAGTAAGTTGCAACATATACTGAAAAGAAAATGTTCAACTGTAACCAATGTGGGACCCAATGACTCGTACCGGTTGTTTTGAATGTATTTTTAACTCAAACTAAGGCATTGTTTGTTTTTTTCATTTTAAGCTCTTAATCATAACTTATATCAGATTCATTTACACGTTTCATAACCATTTTAAAACTGAAATCAGACTTCAGATTTCAGATTTCAGCCCCTCTTAAAAAACAAACGCCACCTAAGCATTCTCAAACATTTTCCACGATCCTAATCCAATACAAAACGGTCGGAAAAAAAGAAAAAACCCGAAAGTATCCCTTAACATTCAAGAAAAGGCGATATAACGTTACAAAACACGCGATTATAATAACATAAAACACCAACCCAAAAGCGATATATAATTAATGATACAAAAGAAAACATCAAACAAAAATATCGAAAAAAATCAAACCGAAAAAGTTCGTTACGCAAAGAGAACTTGCGCACTCGAAGGCGTTAAATTCGCAAATCCCTCGGGTGCTTCGATTACTTCCCATTGAACCAAAAAGCTCGGGTGGTTTTTCCCATTTCCGTTCACACTCAAAATAATCCGACCAACGGCCACATGAAGATTTCTTCCCACAACGTAAATCCTACTATTACAACAATTTACCGAAAACGGCTTGCAAATTTGTTCCGGTAACGGAGGCCCGTCGACCGTTTTCCAAGAATCGTTATTCATATCGTAAACTTTTAGCTTCGTTCTTTCGTGTTCCGTTACCACAAACAAATGCCCGTAAATCACGACACTAGAACCCGTCCATCCTTCTCGTAACCCGTCGGCCATATTTTCCCAATTATCGGTTTTCGGGTCGTAGATTTGACCCCTTGGCACAACGTAAAACGGCCAAAACCAACCTTCGGTCACGAGAAGTTTTCCGTTAAGCACGGCTGAATCGTAAGAAGCCATATTCGTACCCATATTCGCAATCGGGTCCCAAATCCCCTTTTTCGGGTCCATAACTTCGGCAGAATTAAGCTCGAAAAGATCCGTACTATTCCCACCCGCTACATAAATCTTTCCGTTAATAACCCCACTAGCGAAAAACGACCTAGGTGTGATCATTTTCCGCATAACGGTCCAAGAATTCTTTTGGACTTCGAATTTCATCACCAAATTAAGCGGGCAATCGGCATCAAAAACGACCCCACCACATACGAAAAGCGACCCTTCAAATGGGAACGAAACCGACCGAAACCCGTGTGGACAAACCTTATCGATACACGGCATTGATGGAATCGTATGCCACGAAAAGTGGGTAAGATCTAGAACATTCCATTGGATCTTTCCGGTACATTTATGAAACGAAAACACAAATAACCACGGATCTTGAAACCCCATTTCTTTTCTTCGTGTAAAGAACCGTTCTTTATTTGCAAATAATTGATACCAACGTTTGCAGACAGCCCGGCTGGCTGAATGGCTAGCCACGGGTAGCCTAAGAAGACAGCTTAATGCGATATCGTCTGGAAGGCCCGGGATTAGTGGTTCACCCGTAAGACTTAATTCGGATTCCACGAAAGGATCAAGAAGACGAGATTGAATGGCGGCTAACTTAAATTTCGGAGATAATGTCATCTGTGAATCTCCTAATTTCTGTACTGGTACTTGCTGTGATGAAACTCTAACTCTTTGCATCTTTTTTCTTCACAAATTCAAGAAACCCAAATGCACAATTTTTTTTTATAAATCCCCAACTCAAATTCAAGAACCCTAATCCACAAAAAGCTTATGAATTGCAGCTCAAATTCAAGAACCCTAACCCACAAAAAGCTTATAAATTCCAGCTTGAATCCAAGAACCAGAAAGGAGCAAAAGGTTATAAACCCCAATTCAAGTTCAAGAATAAGAAAGAAACAGAAGCTTATAAACCCCAATTCAAATTCAAGAATTAGAAAGGAGCAAATGGTTAAAACCCCCAATTTGAATTCAAGAATAAGAAAGAAACAGAAGCTTATAAACCCTAATTTGAATTCAAGAATCAGAAAGAAACAGAAGCTTATAAACCCTAATTTGAATTCAAGAATCAGAAAGAAAAGAAAAGGTTATGAACCCCAATTTGAATTTCAAGAATCAGAAAGGAACAAAAGGTTATATAAACCCCAATTCAAAAAAGAAAGAAAAGGTTATAAATATTTGAATGAATTCCTTCAAGAATTACACTATTCCTCTGGTGTCTGATTTCAAATAGGACAGAATTCAGGTCCAATTGCAAAGAACCCTTTTTGACACTTTGAGTTGTCTTTTGCACAGAAGCAAAACCAGTTCATATGTCATGTGATTTGTGTGTGTTCAATCACATCAAAAAAGACCAAACACAACATAAAAACAAAACCCTCATCTAGATAAAAGAAACTGATCTCAAAGTCAGTTTTTGCTGCACCAAAAAGCACACAAAATACAAAAAAATATAATTTTTTTTTATAAAAATCTTATCTCCCCCAAAAAGATAACACCTTTTCAAGAATCCTACAGTTTGTTTAAACTAACCAAGATTTAAATCAACAATCGACAAGAAATTTCTGAAATTTTTCAAGAATCAAGAAACATCAATAACCCCTTTATGATCTGGCAAACAGTTTTCTAATTGGAATAAAGAATCTGTTGAAAAAGAGGTAAAAAAAAAGACAATCGATAAAGAAAGAAAGAAAAGATGAACAAACTTACAGTAGGAGGAAGGAACAGATTAGATTAAAGATGCAGACAGACAGATTGCAAAGTTGGATTGATTGATGAGAAGAAGAAAAAAAGTGTTGTTTGTTGTTCGTCTGTAAGTTTTTTTTTTCTTTTTTTTTTTGATGATGATGATGATGGTGGAAAATATTATAATTGGTTTTTGGTGGGCTGAAACCCTCAAAAGAAAGTCATATGTAATTGTGATGTGGCAAAGATGGGTTCATATATCCTTTTTGAAAGAAAGAAAAGAAAGAAAAGAAAAGAAAAGAAAGGGGTTCGAAAGTCGAAAAGGGTGAACCACAAATCAGACCCACCCGTGCACGCCACTGCCGACCCTCAATTCAGAAAGGAAAGAGGTCAGGGTCAGACCATCAATGTGTAGACCCATGTCCATGGACCAAACCCCATTAAATTAGGATTAATTTATTGGTGGCTATAATTGTATAAATACTATTAGGCCGTCTGTGTCAAACTAACTGATAAGCTAGCGGGTAGCTGATTAAGCTAAGAGCATTTTCAATTGAGGTTCTTACAAGAACCTTCTTTTTATGTATTTTTTTTTTGTCATCTCATCGAATTAGCAACTCACCAAGAATTCTATAACGAAGGTTCTTATAAGAACTTCCTTTTTATGGGTCACATTGATTAAATAAGTTATATTTAATAATTAAATTAGTCAAAAAAATAAATAAAAAATAAGTTAAATGACATTTTTCACAAAAATCATGGTAAGAACCAATGTTCTTGTTGGGATACTTATGGTTTATTAGGTTCTTATAAGAACCTCTCCACAATGGTAGTTCTTATAAGCTAATGCATTTTTTGTTTATAAGAACATTGCATTAGAGATGCTCTGATAAGCTAGCGGATGACTGATAAGCTAGCTGATGAAAAATCATGTTTGGCAAAACTAGCGTATAAGAATTTAAAATGACCAAAAAATGCATAATGAAAAATAAAAATTAATAATTAATATTAATGAGAGATATAATTGGAAAAAATGACAATAAGCTTCCAAAACGATACTCCAAGTAGCGTTTCAATAAGCTAGTTTATAAGCTGACTTATAAGCTAGCTTCTGGTTTGTCAAACGTGTTCCATGAAAATAAGCTTAGCTTATTTTTGCCAAACATAACCTAAAACTTTTTGACTTCATACATATTTTGATTAAATACGAAGTAAAAGACTGTTTCACGGTTGCTGAATTGTTTGGTATATAAGAGCATCTCCAACAGCTTTTATAAAATAGAGACAAACTCATTTTTCATCTCTAAACTCCATCAACAACATCTTTATATCATTCTATAAAATAGAAATTTTTGGAAAAATCTATAAATATAGAGATTTCTCTATATCTCTAAAAGGATGAGAGAAAATATTAGTTTAATGATTTTCCACAAAAAACAACCCTTATAATTTTAGAGATTTTTTGAATAATAAATTTATTGAATATTTTAATAATATAATTTTTAATACATTTTCTAAAATAGAGAAGCTATTGGAGTTGAAAGATAATAATTTTAGAGATTTTGACTTTACATTCTTTATTTTAGAGAAGCTGTTGGAAATGCTCTAGTAATTTATAAGACTTTTAGTGATTTAGATATTGTCTCTTAATGTAATTGTTAAGAGGTAAACAAACAACATCTAAGTTATTGTTTGTTTATTTTTTTTAATAGTTCCATTAAGAGGTAGTTTTTGGATCGATAAAAAGTTAATCTTATTTGACAGGGAAAAAGTTTGTCTGTTAATGATTCTAAAACTCTCTAAATGGTATCTTGGATCTTCCTAAACCATTCAGAACAATAATTTCATTTACACTATTCTGAATAATTACCAAACAATCATATTTCATTTTAAGGAAAAGTTCAAAAAAAACCAACAAACTATCACATTTTGAATGGTTAAGTCCTTAAACTATTTTTCTGGTTGAAAAAACCTTTAAACTTTTTTATTTTGAATGATTAAGTCACGAAACTATTGATTTGAATGAAAAAACCATTAAAATTTCTCATTTTGAATGATTAAGTCCCTAGACATTTTTTTTAATAAATAAACCATCATCGATCATTTAAAAATTAGTTATCTACATATTTTTTTAAAATAAGTTATTTCTAACTCACCAAAAAAGTTTTAAAGTAAAATAAACTTAAATCGGTTTTACCGTTTCAAAAACCTGCGCAATTAAAACCCCTAGCAAACAATGGTCTCGCTCCCCCTCACCACTCCCCATTACCCCAATGTTGTCCATTCTCCATTTCGCCTAGCATGTTGTTGGCCCCTGCCATCGATCTTCCTCTTTTTGATCTATTTTTTTATCCATCATAAGAGGGATAATCAAAAGATAATCGGTTAAAGATAGTTTATTTATGTTTACAAGCTGTAAGTAACCAATTTTTAAAAATTCGATTATTTAATTTCTTGAAAAAAAAATCAGGGACTTAATCATTCAAAATAAGAAAGTTTAATGGTTATTCTATTCAAAATGAGAAATTTTAATGATTTTTCATCCAAGAAAATATTTCAGGGACTTAATCATTCAAAATGAAAAAGTTTAATGGTTTTTTATTCAAAAAAATAGTTTAGGGACTTAATCATTCAAAATATGATAGTTTGTTGAGTTTTTTCAAACATTTCCCTTCATTTTACACTATAACATATAAGTGTTTTAATCATCTTGTACTAAGCCATTCAACAACCGTCAAACAACCCTTAAAGGCCTAATCTATGTTTTTGTTTTTATGATTAGCTAAAAAGATTAAAGTTATGGTTTTTATCTCTCCTATTTGTTTAAATTTGTTGTTTGTTTTAAAGCTAACATTATCAATAGTTTATTATTAAGTATGGATGAAAAAAATAGTAATAAATTATAAACCACAAGGAAAAAAAATAACAATGAATTCTTAAAAAACAAATAATGAAACCTTCATTTCAAAAACATAAGAATATAAATAACAATTTTCAACATACCAATGAGACGAAAAACGTAGTTTACTCTTAAATATATTAGAACAATAATTAAAGAATGTATAACACTGTTGGTCCCTGTGGTTTGCTCGAAACTTGGATTTGGTCTCTAAAACGAACTATGTATACTGATGGTATTTAATTTTTCAATTTCATAACACTCAGGGTCAATGTGATTAAAACAAACAGTTAGCAACCATTACGCGGGATAAATTAATATTTGGAGAAACTACATGGACCACACTCTAAAATTAATTGTGATCCACATCTTTTTTTTTAAAGAGTAAACTTCACTTTTGGTCCATAAGCTTATCTGATATCTTTGAAAGTGGTACCTAAACTTCAATATCTCAAGAACTGGTCTCTCAAGTTTGGACGAGAAATAAAATAATAGAAGTTGATTTCCCTAAACTCGCACCAACAAGAACGGTAACTAACAGATTTCAATACTTGAATTAAAGAGAAACAATAAAGTAATTAAACTTCAAAGCTTGTAAGAAGCTTTACGCTAGACTAGACTCAGAATCCTCCCTTATATAACAAGAAGGGGGACCAAAAATTAATAACGAGGTACTAGAGGAACATAATGTCCACATATTTTTTTACCCAAATGCAAAAGTCAAATGGTAAAATACTAGTCAAGTACAATAGATCATGTTTCCTTTTACTATGTTTCTTTTCCATCTTTCAAAATTTGTTGACTTCAGCTCTAAAAGATTTTATTCTTTAAAATTATGAGCGTGAATATTTTTCCATGAACCAACAAAAACTACAATAAGTATAAAAAGACTCATTTTGACAGACATAATTTAAGTAGAAGAATATAACCAAAATTTATAACCTAGCTCCATACATGTTTAAATTGTAAATAAGTATAAAAAGACTCATTCTAACAGATCTTTTTAAAGTAGTTAATGACCAGAGACCACTTTTAGACCAAAATGAGAACCACAAAAATGATTTATAGACTTGTCAAAGTTTAGGTCCACTTTTCAGACTTCTTACTAGACATTTTACTCTTTTAAAAAGCTATTAAATTAATCAAATGACTTTTGCCTTGCAAAAATCCTAAGTTAAAAAACTAAGGATATAAAAGGTTAAAAAGAGGTTCACGTATATTTTGGATTGAACATCAATTAAAGTATTGAAAGTTAATTATGTATAACGTAAGTTAAAACTACAAATAGTTAAAATCATAACAAAATAAAATTACAAAAAATCATAACATTTTTGACATATTCAACTGTTATAAAGATTTAAAAAACCCCGATTGCTTAAACGATTTAGAAAAACATGTATATTGCCAAATCCTATAAGAATAATGAGTAATTATAAGAGCAACTACAAAGAAAATGTTCGTCGTCCAA
This sequence comes from Silybum marianum, assembly GCA_036898165.1. Classification (NCBI taxonomy): domain Eukaryota; kingdom Viridiplantae; phylum Streptophyta; class Magnoliopsida; order Asterales; family Asteraceae; genus Silybum; species Silybum marianum. Next base: position 21,582,886 of record CM072538.1, read on the forward strand.
AACTACAGAAAGTACAATATTTTGATTATTATATCACTTTAATTATTGTATCTTATTCACAATTATTTGATAACTCAATTTAATAATGTATCCTTTTAAATAAACGTCTCGAATTATTTAACTTTTAAAACATGTTTCATAACAAACAAAAACTATTTATCCTAACTAACAAATTTTAATATATATATATATATATAGAGGAAGGTTCAAATGAGAACTTTACATTTTTAAATAAACAAAGGGACAATTGTGGATCACATATGATGTGGGTCCCACATAATATTAAATCATTTATAATTTAATATTAAAATATGGGACCCACATCATATGTGGTCCCAAATGAGTTCCTTTGTTTTTTTAAATTGGTAGTGTTCTCATATGATCCCTCCCATATATATATATATATATATATATATATATATATATATATATACCAACCGACTTTAACCATACTTAACTTCTAACATTTTGCTTGCACATTTCAATCTCCAACCCCCAAAATATCTAAACTTCTTTTGATTTCCGCTATTTTTCTATCCAAAATCTATACCAATTTAATTAGTATCAATTTACTTTGTATCAATCTGATTGGTAGATAGTACCAAATTTTGTACCAATTTAGTCGGTATCAATTTAATTTGTATGTAGTACTAGAAGTCGTGTACTACGACAATACTTTACTATATCAATTTGTTTTTTAATTATTTATTAACTAAAACTTAATCAATAATATTAATATTACATATTTTCATTTTAAAATTTAAATTTTTTAATTATCTTATTGTTAGTTTTGCTAAATTATAATATAGATGGACATATAAAATGTGAACAAATTTATTCGTCTAACACCAACAACCCTAGTAACTCATCTATATCTTCACGGTCCATCGTCACTCTTCAATTGCCGCTTGCCTGCTTGTATGAGACTATTAGTGAATGTTTCTATTACATGAAAGTTAACTGAATGCTTGTATAGGTAGATATACGGCTATAAGTGGTACGACACATATCAACATATTATTTGAGAGCTTGATGTTTTAATACTAGTAAGTCTAGTTAGTAAAAATGTTAATATAAATAAATTTACAATTTCAATATTTTCAATATTGATATAAACACGTACCAAATGTATCACCCTAAAACATTTGATACTAATTTAATTGATATCAAATACAATTGGCTGATACATGATATAAAATTTATATACGAAATATAAATATTTAGTATACGGTATATAAAAGAATGATACCATATCATATTTACCCTTAAAATACATGAATAAGTTCCGATATTGTATGAAAAAACGTAAAAAGATTCTACAGCAAACAACATTCGAGTGTATTTTTTCTTTTTCTTTTTTGTGAAAGGAAACAACATTAGAGTTATTGGAGCAAACGTGTATTTTCCGGACACGCAAATCGGCCCATACAGGCTGTCAATTCCCAATGTGAGGGGCATACCTGGCTCACTCAGTGGTAAGATGATTGCGAGAAGACCCGAGATCGAACCCAAGACCAACGACCTATTGGAACAAACATCTCATTGTCTCTTAACCAACCGAACTACACACAATTAGAGTTATACTTGTAATTTTAATTAATTATGAATTTATGATACTAAAGGGACAATACATTGATGTAAGGGTCTTCCAAAAATATATCATTTTATTATTTTGCTAAAATCGAGGATTTATCAACCACGAGTTGCCACGTGTCACACTCTGATTGGTCAGGTAAGTTTTCAATTTCCATTTTCTCCCTATTTTTTTTTCTTTTCCTTTACAATTTGGCCATTGATTTTTACTTTTTAGATATGATTCTCGTCCCTGTGGTTTGTTTAGAGTTATAATTTTCACCCTTATACTTTTAAAATTATAATTTTCAGTCCCTATAGTTTATAGTTCATTATCGACAATTCTATAGATTTAAGTAAGAGGGAGGAAAAAAAAAGATATGTGGTCAACCACATGGACGAAGAAATTAATAAATTATAAAAGACAAAGATGAAGAAAGGCAAAAAAAAAAAAACAATAAATTATATACCATAAAAACGAAAACTGTAATTTAAAAAAAAACATATGAATGGAGATAACAAGATAACAATTTTCAACAAACTATAAGGATGAAAATTGAAATTAACTTTTATTTACCATTTTAGTTCAAATGCTTGGAGTCATTTGTTCGAGATCAGTGACGGATCCATGATTTTTTTTTCTAGTGGGTCACCTGGGGTCACCTTTAAGGTAGATTAAAAATACGTAAAGTCACCCGACGTGTTTTAAGTCGAATTGCACCATTTCGAGGATATTTAAAGTTTTTTTTTATTGATTTGAAAAGATTTTTTTAGAGTTTTTGTCAATTTAAAAAAAATCGGGTCTTTTTTGATTGATTTTAAAAGACTTTTTTGAAGTTGGCTAAGGTTGTGAGGTCCCTTGCAAAAATTTACTAAAGGGAACTAAGTAATAAATTAAAAAAAATACATTTAACCCTTGAAAAAACTAAAATATATTTTTTAATGGAGTTCCTTCCCCCATTCCCTCTCAAGTGAGTCCGCCACTGTTCGACATACTTCATCAAAGTAATCCTTGATTGTTGCCTATGTTTGGTAAAAACATAGTTCGACAATAGGTAAGAGGTGGGATTTCAATGGAATGGAATTTGTTCTTTTTTAATACCCAACATACCCTTACCACATTATCCAACGATACCAAAATCGAACCGTTTGGATTTTCGATTCGGTTTTTTCGGAGTTTTTTTTTCCCAGTTTTCGGCTTTTCGGTTTCGGCTTTTTTTGGGTTTTGTTTTGATTTTTGCTCACCCCTAGCAGTTACGTTCCCCATCGTCTCTTGCAACAACAAAACTATATCTTACCCTAACATATGCCGTTTTACAGTTTTTCTGCAGTTTTTAGCTATTTTTTTGTAAAAAAATTATGATCTTTGCCGTTTTAGCTGTTTTATGCAATTTTTAGTTGTAAAAAAACTCATTATTTTTAGTGTTAAAAAATTGAAGTAATTAATAATTATTTTATTAAATTAATTTTAGTTTTAAAAAATTAAATTTAATAAAAAGGGTATTTTAGTCATTTACTGGAATTTCATTTCAATTCCAAATCTACATTCTGTGAACCAAACAGACAGATTTCAATTCTTTCAACAGATTCCATTCCAATTCTGTCAACCAAACAGCTGGTCAAACCTGACAACATTTCATTCCAATTCCTACAAAGTCAAATTCATTTCACAGATTTCATTTCATTCAATTCCATTATGCGAACCAAACGCCTCCTTACAGTGCAAGAATCGTTAAAACAAGTCACCATTATTCTAAATACGTCTAGGGTAAAAGAGTCAACGTATCGATAAATAGGCATTATTATTTTACAGATGTTGGTTCTAAGTCTTTGAAATCATCATTTAGTACACCTATAAGATAGAATTTGAATGATTTAATGCTTGGAGTTATATCAATTGAAAACATTCTTAAAAGAGTGAATTAAGTTTTTGGGACCTATATTTTATACTATGTTAAATTATGAATTTAATACTGATGGTCCAATTTTTTTCCAACAACTATAGACCCTGTGTAAATTGTGTTAAATTTTAAAGGGATTTTAGAAGAAAAGGTGACCAGTGATGGGTCGTCTAATTAAAACAGACCCATTTACAAGCTTGGACCACTTATTTTATTCATCAATTGTTTTCTTTCACGAAACAATTAAGAGTTTTATGCACTCAAATAACAATTATGATAATTTTACATATAGATATATATATATATATGTAGAGGAAAGTTCAAATGTGAACTCATTTTTGATTGTAAACGTGAGAACGAATCTCAGCCACTTATCCGGTCAATAAAGGCGGCTTTGACCTGGTTCTCCTTCTTTAATAATCTCCACCCTCCCATGAATCGCGTCAATCCTCCGTGATCGCGTCCACCATAACCGAAGATGTGTGGCTGATTCGTCCTCACGTTCACAGCCAAAATTGAGTTCACATTTGAACCTAACCCTATATGTGTATATATATATATAGGAAAGTTCAAATAAGAACTCAAATTTGGTTGTGAACGTAGGGCGAATGAGAGCGCGAGACATATCTGAATGTAGTATTATTCAGACTAAATAATAAAGGAAATATTCAGACCGAATAATAGTATTATTCAGACTGAATAATACTATTTATTATTAGGTCTGAATATTTCCTTTATTATTCAGTCTGAATATGACACGTGTCGCGCTCTCATTTGTCCTCACGTTCACAACCAAATTTGAGATCTCATTTGAACCAAATTTGAGATCTCATGTGTCCTACAGGTAGGTCAGTGGTGTCTAAAGCCAGACGTGCCACTCATTCTGCAAGAGCACCTACCTCTTTATTAAAGCCCCAATGACCACCACTAGAGATGGCCAAATACGGCTTAAGCCCTACTGAAGAACCGGTTAAGGATTTTATTTTGAAAACCGATTTGAGAGAAGGGTCCATTAGTCTTATCGCTATTTGCACTCCTTAAATGTATTTTTGTTACTAGTAGTTCTTGTACGAATAATTGACAAGATAGTCTAAGAGGCAATTTACCAAAACGCTTACCCAGAAGAGTCACAACTCTTACTAACCTTACTGGGTAAGATTCTTGGCCATCAAAATGGTATCGTATGCAACAATCTTACCAGTAACCGGTAAGAAGTAAGAACTGTCACCCTAGACTCTCATTCCTTGCCTTTGCCTATAACGTGTAAGATTCTTGGCCCTTGCATGTTAATCTGGTAAGGTAAGTGGCTTGGTTAAGCGCTTACCCGGTAAGCATTTGATAAACTGCCACTAAATGTTTCAAGTTCAATTATCAACATCAACAAAGTATCAAGATACATATGACAAAAATCTTCACTAAGAAGGGTCTTGTAAGAAATCACTTGATAGAAGAAACAAAAAGAAAAGCCAAGAAAATGGATCTATTAACAATAAACTGAAACTAATTCTCAATTTTGTTTGATTCCCATGGTTCTCATTTGAGCCTAAGCACATTTTAAATGTGGACAATAAACAGAATTTGTATACATACCTGTTGCTGCATATAACCTGGCCAAAAGCAAGGTACAACTATACTTGCACAAAGTACAACCTCATGAAGCTCTACCCGTTTCAATCATATTCAAGCAGTTTCTTCTTCAGCTTCAAACCTATAAATACAACCAACATCATCCCTCCATATCCATAGTTCAAAAAACACTCTTAAATTAAGTAATTAACCATCTTGTAGCCTAAAAAAATCATGGGTGTTTTGACCTATACCGATGAGCACACTTCTTCGGTCTCTCCGGCAAGAATTTTTAAGGCCTCAATTGTCGACTCACACAATTTGATGCCAAAACTCTTGCCAGATGCTATTAAAAGCATAAATATTGTTAAAGGTGATGGTGGGGCTGGAAGCATTAAGGAGATTAACTTTGCTGGAGGTATAGTTATACTTATATTGTGCGGATATTGCAACATTTACATCACCTTTTAATTGTGTATCGTGAAAGTTATGTTATATTGTGTGAAGGTAGTAACTTTCACATAATATAAAGTTACATTCACAAGAACCCAACCTCTCTTAAGTACACCACATGTGCTTATTTACAGCTTTCTTTGGTATTAAACAGCCTCTTTACCCCTCGGGGTAGAGAAAAGGTTGTGTACATCTTACTATCCCAGATTTCACGTTGGATTCACTGGGTTCATTTGATTTTGTTTTGCTTATATATATAGATATATAGGCATAGGATCGTGTGAGAAGAAGAGTTAAGGTGAGAAGCGTAAGAAGAGATCTGAGCACCTCATCTTGGTGCATCCCATCCTAATGTGCATCCAATGGTGGCGATCCCTTCTTACACTTCTCACCTTAACTCTCCTTCTCACTGGAACCCAATCCTATATATATATATATAGGGACAGGTTCAAGGGAAAACGCCAAAAAAAGAGAAAACTGAAGAACACCCTGGGAGCCTTCCATCCGAACGGTATGCACAAATGCATAGAAAAAAAAACAACTTCAATCGCTTGTATGCATTTGTGCATACCATCCGGATGAAGAGCTCCCAGAGTGTTCTTCAGTTTTCTTTTTTTCAGTATTTTCCCTTGAACCTCACTAACTCTCTCTCTCTCTCTATATATATATATGTATACACATATATATACATATATACACACACACACATATATATATATATAATTGCTTGTTTGTAACAATTCTTGTCTGCAGGTTTCGTGAAGCACCACATCGATGAACTCAATGAAAAGACATTGACATACAAGTACACTTTGATTGAAGGAGAAGGCATATCTGACAAGATTGAAAAGGTGTCCTATGATATTAAATTTGAGGGTTCACCTGATGGTGGCACCATCTCCAAGATGACCACAACTATCTACACCCATGGTGACTTTGAGATCAAGGAAGAAGAACTAAAGGCAGGCAAAGAAAAAGTTCTGGGGCTTTATAAGGTTGTGGAAGCCTACCTCCTCAAGAACCCTGATGCATATGTTTAAAGATGCTCATTTCAAAGTTGTGCTGTAGCCATTCTGGCGTTTTTAAGATTCCCAATGTTTTCTTTAATAAAATATCATATCATCAATAAAGTTTGAATAAAAAGATTGTTTCTTGATATAATGAATAGTATATAATGTGCAAATTGAATTGGGAGGTAATGGCTTACTATGAGTTTGTTGTGTACACCAAGAATGATTTGGTGTTGGTGTAACTGGATGCTAATAACTTCCCGGCATTAGTTGGCTGAGAGAATGCTAGCTGACGATGTTCAAGTATCAAATTCGGGCAGAAACTTTTCCTACAGTAATGTGGAAAGTTTAAAACTTTGAAGCATACAAAAGTTCCAAGAAACTTTGTTGTTATTATATATATATATATAAAGGGAAGTTCAAATACAAACCAGTTGAATGTTACAAACTGGTTTAAATCAATATAAAAATAAAAAATTTCACGATTTTTTTTCATCAAATGCTATGATTTAAGATATTATTACACATGTTTGTTTCACCTTGTGAAAAAATTACATGTGAAAAAAATACATAAAAAACACATGTGAAACTTTTACATTATGAAACAAATATATGAGAAACTTTCAACTTATGAAAACAAATACGTGTGGAACTTTCACAAGGTGAAACAAACATATGTGTAATAATATCATAAATCATAGCATTTGATGAAAAAAAATCATGAAAAAAATTATTTTTATATTGATTTGAACCGATTTGTATAGTTTGTAAACATTCAACTGGGTTGTATTTGAACCAGCCTCTCTCTCTCTCTCTCTCTATATATATATATATATATATATAGATATATAGGGGGGGAGGGGGGTTGATTAAGGCTACCTTGTGGCTTCAAGCAAATGAGTAGCAATATGTTTTCTTCTGTTGGAGGGTGTGACCCATATTGCACGGATACCACAGACAGCAGGCACTGCATCTTTTTCACAAATGATGGCTCCAAGAAGGGCATCGACTGCTTTTCTTTGATTTTTGGCTAAAGGGTCTTTTCTTACGATTTCTCTCTGGAAACTAACACCGCCAAATTGGAGGGTGGTTGAACTCAACCTTCCATCCTCCTCATGAGCGGTGGTAACATCAGATTTCTCGTCTGAGTTAGAAACTAAGGGATAAGCCTTGTTTATTGACTCTGCAACAAGACAACCAGCAACCCTCTGGGAGGAAATAAAAAGATAGACCTACAAGGATGAAAAAGGAAAAGGTCAAGTTTTATTAATTTTTTGGTAAAGGGATCCTTCATAGGGTATTTGGTTGTTCTTTGTTAATTTACGTGTTTCAACTATTGTACTTGGTTTTTTGTTACAAAGAAACCACCATTCTTAAAATATAAAAGAGAAAACATTGTGCCTTGCAAAAAGAAGAGATGATGTACAAATTACAGAAAAGATAAATGCAAAAAAAACATCATCCTCTGCATTTTTTTGTCCAAAAGACTCGCTCTTGGAAAGTGTGGTTTTATATGTTTTCATAGGAACAAAGTTTTGTCTACGATTAAAAACCAAGTGTGATGGCTCAAAACATTAACCACTCTAAGAAATAGCAATAAAAATATAAAATAACCCAAAATATGGCAAGTAGGATACGATTTGAAGCTTATTCATATGCCCACATGAAAATCGTAAGATTGGCTGCAAAATAGAAGATCTACGTGGAACAAAAAGCCGGCCTACCAAATTAAAAAAACATTAAAGGGTGAAATAGCCACCTTACACTGTTCATGGAAAATCCATCCATCACCAAGTTCCATCTCCATCATCCCAATTACCTCCTTAACCTGCCATTACAAATTCGCTTCAACAGCTCAGGACGAAGGTCCACACTAACTTCATTGCAAATATCAAGCAAACATTTCATAATTAAAAAAAGGTTTATTGTACCTTTCTAATATGAGCCGGAGGATCATCTTTCAGTACCAAAATAACATTCCCACATTCTAATGAGAGCATATCAATAACTCTTTCATTACGCCAACCCTTAAGTATAAAACCCATGAATAATGAATGAGCACATACTACATCCAAGAAACTAAACATTCAAAACGAAAATGGGTAATTCGTCCATTTATATAAGTTTTCCCAATTCTATCTTCATTTTGTGGGTGCAAATCAAGTAAATAGGAAAGTTTACCACTTTTTCAGTAGTAAGGCAACATACCAAAATAAGAATGTACCTTGAATCCAATACCATGAGTGTAATTCTTGTGAAATTCTTTGTGAGCCTTCTCATCTCCTTCGTCTCCAGGAGCAAACTTGAATCCACAAGTTTTACAAGTGCGTAAGAGAAAATCAGATTGACCCAAATCCAAGTGAAATTGCGCATACTTTCTTTTCTTGTTCAAAACCTTTCCTGATTTCACTACCACCAACGGTTCTCCAGAATCAAGCTTCATTGGATTTTTTCCTGTCCATTCACCATCATCCCTCCTGCATTCCAAAAAATAAAACAGATTCCTCCAGTTTGTTGACTCATCGTACAGTAAATCGAAGCAAAACATTACCCCTTATTTCTGGATCAGTTTCACCTTTCAGTGAAATATATTAATTATTAATGATAAATTTGAAAGCACTTCATAAATTTCCAAAAAATTTAGACAGTTAAATCAAGCACATTCCAAAATGGAATTTAACATAAATTCATTTAGCTTTGCGTCTCTAGCATGTTTCTATTTGAATATTCTTCACTAGTTCAATGCCATGACCAATCTCTCCGACTCAAGGAAAAATGTTTTGTTTAGTCAATCTGAAGTTTAAAACAAATCACTTGATTTTCAAAAGTCAAAAGTTTCTTTTTAATCTTCAATGCAGGAACTTCTCATAAAGTTTATTAGCAAAAATATTATCAATTACACTAATTAGTGATAAGATGATTGAAATAATTTTCATATTCCTAAAAAACTAGGATTTTAAATCAGTCACAACTGCTATAAAAAACAGAGATTTCGGCATTTAGGTCGCAGGGCAATATGATGAGTTTCAAAACTGAAATGTACACAAATCATCAAATTGTGCCTTTTTAAACGCAATGGGTCAAAACTTTAAATTGATGACATGAAAATTCAACAACGAAAATACCTGTCCGAGCTTGGAGCTCGCCGCGTGTATATAATGGGAATTTCGGGTTCTTTGGTGAAGTCTACTTCATTTGATAGATTCTCCAAAGGGGAAAGAGATGGATCTAGGGTTTCATTTTGTGCTGTAGAAGGTGAGCTGGGTTTGAAGAATGAATTGATCTTCAATTGCATTGTATCTTGTTATTTGGAGGAATGGCTCAACCGCTCAAATCAGGGATATAAATCATAGACGGCACACACAGACTTATTGTTGAAAAACTCCTAGAAGCAGGCAATGTTAAGAGTGTTAAAGTTGGGTAGAATCCAGGAACTCACAATAAGCAACATCAACTTAAATGATGCATGAATGTTTAGAAGGATTTTCTGTAATGACATAGAAATATGAATTACAGCACAACTATGGTAAACTAATTGTCATACATCAGTATGAAAAGAAAACTAGATGGGAATATGGATGTGTTCCTGGTTGTTCTTAAGAACATGGAAGAGTTAATTTTTGCAGAAAAGTCCGAATTGCAGTGGTGTGAACTGTGGTTACTCTTGAAGAAGAGTGGCCATATTTCTAAGAAATGTGGCCACTTCTCTCGAGTCTTGACCACTCTGCAAACCACCATATCACATTGTAATCTATATCGGCACCCTCTTTGTTACATCTTGAATGTTTTAGTGTACTAAATCATCTCAAAGATTTCTTCTCTCTTTATTAAAAATTCACAAAATCTTGAGTTCTTGATAGACCAATCCATTTTGGACTCAATAATTAATTCTTACCATGGTATTACTTGAAGTCAAAAGCTGAGATTATTGTATGCTTGCACCAGTCTCTGTCTAATATGAATATTAAATGTTGAAATATCTAGAATCGTGACAAACTTCATCATGTAATTTAGCCAAGTAATTACTTCACATAGATTTTAGGCAACTTCACTTCAATTTTCTCTTACAAAACATAAGGCATCGAATTGAGGGATATGAACTGGGACAGCCAATTTAATATGGATGAGCCACTAAATAACATTATGACAAACACTGTAAAATTAACATTCAAAAAGATGTTATATTATATAATGGAATATAGCCTCTAATATCCTCAGGACTTTTTCAAAGTCAAGTGGCATGATGGCATCCATAATAACTTTATCATGTTTATTCCCAAATTTAGTCCAACCAATCGTAAAGATTATCTAGCATGCTCAGGACATCAAGTGCCATCCATGAGAACATTATGATGTTTATTACCAAATATGATCCAACCAATGATGACAAATCATGGTAATTCTTGAACAAGTTGTGCAGTGACTGGTCTATATCAGCAAACACCTCAGGTCTAAGGATCCACTTATGATGCCTAATGCTTTGTATGATGACTGGTCTGTGAAAAATCTATCTTTTTGGGATTAAGGGATCAGGAATTTACCAATTTATGATGAACTGATGATTCATGCTTTGCTTCTATAGCTTCCAATCTCTAGAGTCCATAATCGGCTCCTTTACTATGCTTAAAGTTTAATGCTTTGCTCCTTTACAGGGCCGAGACCAGAAGGAGCAAGAGAGAGAGAGAGAGAGAGAGAGAGAGAGAGAGTGTAGAGTTGAGTTAGGGCAGAGATCGAAGGACCAGAAGAGATTGAGAGTAATAGTAGATATTGAGAGGCAAGACCAAGAGTCCAGATAGAAGCGGTTATTTTGTCAACCACTTTTTGAGAAACCAAGGATTCACAGATACAGTAACAGTGTCGACTCATCATATGCTCCTGTGGATGGACTGGCAAATGGTGCACTGTCTAAGGCAGAATTAGTTAACTCCTATTAAGGGCATCTGGAATTATGATCATTTTTATCAATATCATGTTAGAACATTATTATGTTCTTTGTGCTAATTGCAAGTTGTTAGCCTCTTCTGAAACAAATTCTTCTAAGTTAGGTTTTGCAATGTCAATAGGTTGAATTTGCAGTCTGGGTTGAAGTGTGTTCAGTTAGATGGATCGATGAGTATAGGTAATCAGGGCCGGCCCTGAGATTATGGATGCCCATGGCAAAAAGTCAAAAAAATGTCCCTATTTGGTTGTCTAATGATAAACTTATTTAGAGATCCTTATAAAGATTGAGCCATTTCTTATTGTCTTTTTCTTTTTCTATTTTGATTTTTGAACCCTCGATGGTTGTGATGGAGGAAACATATCTTATACAAATGATACGATATAGAAATAGAGAATAAAGAATAAAAAATAGAAAGAAAACACCTTTTTTAGCCGTGATTCATGGGGTGATCATATTGGGTCGGAATAGGGCTGTTTAAGGGTATGGGTTTTGAGACTAAGGGGCTGTTTACCAAACGCTTACCTGCACTGGCGGATCCTAAATTTTTGTCTAGTGGGGTCCTATTAAGGTAGACTAAAGGCGCGTAAAGTCATCCGACCTGTTTCGAGGGATTTATAAAAAATAATTAGTTGATTTCAAGGGATTTTCTTAATGTTTTTGTCGATTTCGAAGGATTTTTTCACTTTTTCTATTGATTTCAAGAGACTTTTTAGTGTTTTTGTTAATTGCCGGCAAGATGGGTTCCTTGGAAAAAAATTTACTGGGGGAACTAAGGGTAAATTTGGTATTTTTTATTTTGGTAAACCGCCCCTAAATATCTGGTAAAAATTTTACTTTAGTTAGCTTATCTTTTAATAGCAATGGATAAATATTGATAAGAACAGAGCTAACGATTCATAATCTATTCCAAAGAAAGTTGGTTTCTGCTTGATTATGATCTAGGGTTTCGATGACCTCCTTCTTTGTACCTCTGAAAAGGGTGCCTCCCTTTTAGTCTTTTACTAAGTTTTCCTACATATATTCAAATCACTACACAGAAATGCGTATACTATATATATATATATATAATATTCTGAGGGAAATAGAGATAAGGACAAGATGTTTTGATAAATTATCCGCTGCTTAAGTATATATGGAGCTCTATTTTGAGGGAAATAGTTAACCCTAAACAAAGAAATCAAAATTTAGAAATTACTTACCAAACTAAACAAAGAATCAGAGATGAAGCTATTAGCATTGAGCGATGGTGACAGAGAGGCAGAGCGCGAGTTCTAGTCTTCCAGAAATGAGGTCAGGCGGAACTGATAGAGTGAGTTCGTCTCTTCAGAATCGGTAAGTCCTAACAGGAAGTAGAAACTCAGAATAGTTGATTCGTTATTCTTGAGATTGAGCGAGTTGTTCTGTGTTAGTTCTTGAGATTGAGCGACTGCCGACTGGTCGTCTCATCTCACGTCTGGACTCTGGTCGACGATGCTCTTGTGGCTTGCTGTAATTCCTAATTGTAGAAGAAATTAGGCCCAAAAATGAACCTACCCTGTGTATAGATGGGATTACTGAATGATGCCCTCTAGCCTAGAATCTATAGAATAGGTTCAAACAGAAACACTAATTAAATCAAGAGCAACGAACAAATTAAATGCAATTCAGACAAATCGAAGCTTCAAGGTGCATGTCCAAACATCAAGAACAACAAACAAATCAAATGGATTCACAATAATCATCATACAAAAGCGTAAATCATGATGAACCCAACGCATAAACAGCAACCGAGAAGGATGAGCAGAAACCTGATTTGGGACGGAGGAGAGCGTGAAGGAGGCGGCAGAAAGATGAAGAGAAGAGTGGAGCGATTTTCTCTCGAAAAAATTTGTGAAGCGCGGGAAATGCATCAAAACTAGGGGTGAGCAAAACCCGACAAACCCGATCCGAACCGAACCGAATAAGCACCCAAATATGAAAACATGAAAACCCGAACCCGAGATGATGTTAATCGGCTATAGTAGAATCGGGTTGGGTTTGTCCTACGCCACCCAAACCGAATCGATTAACCCGATATATATATATAGGAAAGTTCAAATGTGAATTTATTTTTTGTTGTGAACGTGAGGACGAATCTCAGTCACTTATCCGGTCAATAAAGGCGGCTTTGACCTGGTTCCCCTCCTTTAATAATCTCCACCCTCCCATGAATCGCGTCAATCCTCCGTGATCGCGTCCACCATAACCGGAGATGTGTGGCTGAGATTCGTCCTCACGTTCACAACCAAAAATGATTTCACATTTGAACCTGCCCCTATATATATATATATATATATTTTAAATAATATATATAAAACATAATTTTTAACCTAAAACTTTATATATATATATATATATATTTAAAACCCGAAAACCTGAAAACCCGCCCGATGCTCACCCCTAAATTCAAAATAACTTAGGGGTGTTTTGGATTAGCTTATTAACTTATGACATAAAATTTTGATAATAAAAAAAAAAGTTAAAAATGACTTCCTAAAAAATGACTTGTAATTGGTTTGATATCGGATAAATTGTTTTTTTTTTTCAGACACTGAAAATTGCTTATTATCGGTGTCACACCGGAATAACTCAATAAGTTGTTTTTATAAGCTAAACCAAACACCCCTTTATTGACTTATTCCGGTACAACATCAATAAGTCATTTTAAGTGTTTGGGTAAAACAACTTATCTGGTGTCAAACCGTAGATAAGTTGTTTTTTAAAAGGTACATTTTTTTAATTTATCAGATTTTCATAAACGCTTTTCCATACTGGTAATGAATTATAAGTCAATAAGCTCATCCAAACACCCCCTTAGCCGCCTCCATATGGCCAAACAACTTTAGTGGAATGGTCGGTTCGTTTTCTGTTAAAACCTATATGGCTATAGGTGTCTGTATTGATATAGTTGTCTCAATGTTAATAGATAAGTTGTTGTTTGATTGTTATGCTGAATAAACCGTCTGAATGATAAAAATTATTATTTTACCCTTTGTTTTATATTAATATTATAGATCAAATTTCACAAAACAATCATATTTATAGATCAAACTGTAAAACCATAAACAAATCATCAAATGAAACCCCAAATTAGAAAACATAATCAAATCTATAATCACAAATCAGTATTAACAAGACCTAAATATGAGACAGAGAAAACAATTAATATTATCTTTAATAAATAATTATTCATACAAGTAGTAGGACCCACTTCATCTCCAACTTTTGACTCGATACAATTTTGACTTGATGCAAACAAGAAAACCCAGCAGAAGAAACCATATGCTCGTTAATCAAGAAAACCTAGCCCATTATTTCTTCTTCATACCCTTAAATTGGAGCATAGGCATGTGAAAGAACAAAGAAACAAATCTACATCAAGAAAGAAGCAGATTTACATTGATAAACAAGTTTGTGAAAGAATAAAGCAGATATACATCGAGAAAGAAACATATCCAACAAGGTGAGAGCTACCGAACACGATAATATAGCCATATGATACGTACCTTGGCCAACTGGGTCAGATACTGTCCGCTTTGGGGTTAACCCGTACGGCTTTACAAAACGCGTCTTACCAGTTAGGCCAATTAGTACTATATGAACCCAACATCTCCTCTGCCTATGGGCGATGTGGGATAAGGAGTACCAATACAACCCCCTATAAGGAACGTATCAATACTCCCCCCTTGGAGACCATTCGACCACGAATGGTGGTCCGAAGAGTTGTCTCCCACAACGTGATGAGCAAGAGGCTGCTCTGATATCAATGATACGTACCTTGGCCAACCGGGTCAGATACTGTCCGCTTTGGGGTTAACCCCACGGCTTTACAAAACGCGTCTTACCGGTTAGCCAAGAAAGATTATATGAACCCAAAGATCTCCTCTCGCCATGGACGATATGAGACAAGGAGTACCAATACACCCCCCCCCCCCCCCCCCCCCCCAAAACCACCAATGTTAAAATCTCAAAGGACTAAAAGTGACAAATTATGATAATTGAGGGATCAATTTTACGTCGACTATAAAAACCGAAAGAAATGTGTTTGTGAGGGAGGGAAGAACATGGCAATCATTCATCCCTGTACGTCCTATCTGAACTTGCGAATCAGCAGCACACACTTCACACACCAGAAATTTACCACTACAAGTGGAAGCAGAAGGAACTTCAAAGCTTTAATCACTAGCTCAACCTCCAATCACAGCAATGTCTTACTCTTTGAAGCTGCTAAACATACGGTAATTTGGATGTTTTTCCTCAAAACTATTATTTCTCGAATTTTGTAGTTCAATCTTTTTAATTCCATGAGATTTGAAGCTAATTGTGTTCAATAGGTATCTATAAGTAAGTATTTCGGTGGGTAGTTTCAATAAATTGCGGATATTTAACCTTAGAGTGATACGAATTTCATGAATTTCTGGTGTTTTATCAATGGCAACTAGATTGTATGTATCATCTCTTCCCCTTTTAACATATTCGATAAGGTTCCTTCGTGATCGGAAGGTCATTGTGCTATAAAATGTGCCTCTAATTGTTTTTTTTTTCTTCATACAAATTGTTACTCCCTTTATTGCGATTCAAAAAGGGGAAAGAAAATAGGGAAAGAAATTGATGTTGGACAGTTGAAGCTGTAAAAAAATAATTTCATCTGAAAAGTGCAGTGTAGAATGGTATTTGCCTTTCAAAGTCCAACATGGGCCTTTGTCGTCTTTTATTTCCTCCTGAAGAAGGAAAGGGGAGGGGGTATATTCATTTATATTTTCTTTATTTATCTTGCAATTTTTCTGATATTAATAATGGATTATGAAGGTGATAGTTTTACACATTTTCTGCTGTTCCATTAGGTGGATACATATCTACAAAGTGGCATGGTGGTTGGGTTAGGGTCTGGTGTAGCTTCATCTTTGGCTATACAGTATTTGGGTCAGAAACTTCGTGTTGGTTTACTAAAAGATGTAGTTGGAATACCCACGTGAGTCCGTCCATACATCATTTTTAGCTATAATTATTTATATACTGTAAGACTTCTTATCTCCAATCATAGATTGATAACTCTCATCATATAATCATTTGAATTATGGGTTTCTACAGAATTACCATATTTTGATAGAATATCATGTTCCTCTACCCTAATTGTGTGGCTTTCTAAACAAATGAGTATGTTGTGCCATGTCTTATGTTATCTGAATTTGCCACTGATTGTTGCAGATCTGTTGGTAGTGCAAGTGAAGCAGAAAAGGCAGGAATACCGTTGCATCAGTACCAAGATGGTTCACAAGTGTGCACAAAATCCGAGTATTCATTTACTTGGTTGCTTATTAACTTGGTTTAACATGTCAACCCTATGGAATGGTTAACCTGCTTACATTGACACGATTTCATATTATACATTTACAAATCAGAGCACATTACTAATCTGTTGGTAGATATCCAAGGTCAAAATATTCAGTTTTCTGACATATATCAAGTGAACCATGCTGATTAATAATTATAAAGAGTAGAAGACCATGTAATCCAGTAACTTTCGAATGGTGAAATTGTTATTGTGTAATTGATTATTCTTGCTTCTTTATAGTCACTGGCCTTCCAGCTACCTTATTTCATCCTTACGGTCCACATAAAAACGTGATGTTATGCTCCATATGGGTGTACCAATGTGCTGGTCATATTTTTTTTGTGGGGAGAGATGTTAAGCATTCAATCTTATCAGTATTATGAATATGATCATGCAGTATCTTGAAGCGTATATAGATTTCTAACAATACCTCATGTCTGTAGCCAAAGCCATGTGATACCTTTTTTCATGTTTGAGAAATGAGTGTATAATATATATATATATATATACACACACAGTCAGGTTTAGGGGAAAACTACAAAAAAATGAAAAGCTGGGGAACACTCTAGTAACTGTTCATCGGGAGGGTATGCACGTGTATACAAGTAATTTGTAAGCAATCTGTCCGGTATGCACATGTGCATAACAT
The DNA here is from genome assembly GCA_036898165.1 of Silybum marianum. Taxonomy (NCBI): domain Eukaryota; kingdom Viridiplantae; phylum Streptophyta; class Magnoliopsida; order Asterales; family Asteraceae; genus Silybum; species Silybum marianum. The sequence goes on from CM072538.1 coordinate 21,600,332, forward strand.
GCACGCGCGCATTAAAACCAAAAAACAACTTCAATTACTTGTACGCACATGTGCATACCGTCCAGATGAATGATTACCAGGGTGTTCCTCAACTTTCATTTTTTTGGGGGGTTTTCCCCTGAACCTTCCCCCCCCCCCCCCCCCTCTTCTCTCTATAGGGAGGGGAAGAGAGAGAATCAATCGAGAATGTTAACTATTTTAGAGAATATGAAAATGGCCAAATCACATGTAATTTTACATTAACGGTCGAAAAAATGTGTGCAAGCGAAATTGGCCGTGACTTCAGGTCGCGGGGCAAAGTCGCGTAAATCACGTGATTTTGTACGTGATGTTAGTGTTAAATCACATGAGATTCGGACGTTTTCTATTCTCTTAAATAGGTGTTGTTCTTGTTTGATCCTCCCTCGGGGAAGAATATATATATATATATATAGAGAGAGAGAGAGAGAGCGGAATCACCTCTACAACATACAAGTCAAAAATTTTATTGATACTTGTCCATCTCTTGATACACTATGGTTTCATGAACTCCTCCTTCCGCTGGAATAATCCATATGTGAAGTCTTTCTGACAAATGATTTATGTCATCATCATAGTTGATGAATGACATTATGAGAAAAATAGTATGAAGCAAGGTTGGGAAAATGGTAGATGATTGATCAGGTGATGAAAACCACACTACCCTATGTATTTTTTAAAATCATCCAATTAAGAAGCTGAACATAATTACATGGTACTTGTGTAATACAGCTAAACACTATTGTTAATAGCCCAAAATAGAAAAATAGCATGGGATTCCTTGGTAGAAATGAGAAATCTAGCCTTTAAGGCACTAGGTGGCCCTTAAATAGAACCTAGCTCAGATGCCACTGATTGGTGGAAATTGAGGAAGCACTACACAATTGTTAGTTTGGTCATATTCAAAGTAGGCCTTAGAGTGGATAACAAATTATATAATGGTTGTATGGAATAAGCTGGGTTTTACTTATATAATCAGTTTTCCTTGGAAATTATAGTAAATAATTTGATTTCCTGAATGATAAATATAATCCACTGACTCACTTTCAGATTGATTTGGCATTCAATGATGCTGACATTGTGGAAGAAGGAAGCCTAAATGCAGTCATTGGGCATCAGAGACTTCAGGGAGAGGAGTCTATAATGGAAGAGAAGGTCAATAAAAAATTATTCAGATGTTTAATATTTATATCTCTGATCTTATTCCTGTGTTTTGGTCCATTCATCTCCTGAGTTGACTAAATTTTGACTTTTGTTTTTCAAAAGTTAGGCATGCTTCTCTCTTCTGCATGCTCTCTGGGAAAAACACTTGCATAAATATATATATATATATATATATAACTGATTTCTTGTAGGGAAAATAGTTGAATCCTAAGTTTCTTATAAGAAATACTTGAAAATAGTTCAAAATTAAAATAATAAAAACTGAAACCGTCTACTCTTCCATATCTTCATTTTTACCTCGGTTTGTTGGTGAGGCCGATACTAATATGTTGTCTGCTTCACCATACAGAGAATATCAGATGTAACAGAGAATCTTATTCTAATGCTCACAGAAAAACAGTACAAAAGTGCTTTTGAAGGTTCAATTCCTGTTTTAGTTAAATCTGTAAGTTTCTATATATATATATATATATTGCCTTACCTTACCTTGTGTATGTTCTCAATACTTGCTCGTTATCTTTTTCTTATTTTTCTCGTATTATGTTTCACCATATGCCATGATGTTTAAAACTTACATTTCAGGTCAGCTGGATGGACACTGCAGAAGAGATTGATGACCTTTTTGTAGGTGATGCTGAGGTACTTACTATTTTGTAGACAAACTGAATTTAGTCATATATAGGGAAAGGAAAGAAGCACTTATCTGGATCTGGATATACATATATAGCACATCACAAGCTATTTAAAAAGGCATACTTTGCATATCTTGTTTCTTGTAACTAATGGATTATTTCTTTTGAACATTTCAAATGTAGAGGGAAGGACTTACATATTGTAAGCCTTTGTCCTGAACTAAGTTGCTGTTTACTTACAACTTAATGAGGCTGTTTATGTACCTCTTAACAGTTCAATTTAAGAGGCAGTCTCTGAATCGCTAAGAGGTGAATCCTGTTTGGCAAAAATTAAGTCTGCCTCTTAATGGTTCCAAAACCCTCTGAATCATTTTGTATTCTGGACCTCCCTTAACTATTAAGAGCCCTAATTACATCCTGAACAATTACCAAACAATTATATTTCATGTTGCACTATTTCATAAGAGCCTCTTAATCATTCTGACCACTTAATCATTCTGCACCCAACCATTCAGCAACTGCCAAAACGGTTGAGCAGCTTATTCGCTCTGCCATGCAGGAGTATTTCTTTACGGCTTAATCGTTAAGCTATTGAGCCAAAATGGTTATATGGAATAAGCTAGGACCCCTCACTTGTCACCGTTAAGCCACCTCAAACAAATTATACTAGATATCCCCCAGAAATAATCCATCCCTCTCTCCTCGCCTCCTCAAACCCATCGGTCTCCTGTCCCTCACATAGACAAATTTATCCAGACAGACAACTTAACCCATATAGGGCTTAATGAAAAAGAAAGTAAACAACCTCTAAAGTCAGAATTGGCAACATTGCTTGAAAGGGGAAAGTGTAGGAATACACTTTTTAAGGCTAGTTGGTATTTTTCCCTGCACCGGTTTGCCCTAAATCAAGAGTTTATTTAAGTTATAAACATACTTTCAGTCTTTAATACAATTCTTTTTTAATGCTAATACTATCACTCTTCACGAATGTACCATCACATAATGCATTTATAATGTGTCCCATGATACTAAAGATGTCTCTAGTTCATTTTGTGTAGGGTTAATCCGATCAAATCCCAAATGTGTTTATTTCAATAGTTAAATGCTCTATTGAAGTGATAACAAAATGAAAAACAAGTAAAAGTTCTCTCTCTCTCCCTCTCTCCATCCAATTTGTGTTTTTAATCTCATCTTTACTACCCTAATATTTTTCTCGCACATTTCTTACAACCTGGGGGTCTTCACAGAAACAACCGCCCTACTCTTTGAGAGTTGAGGTCAGGTATGCGTACAGCCCACCCCAGACAACCTGACCCTACCTTTAGGTGAGATATACTGGGCTCATTTGGTTTGGTTTGGTTACTACCCTAATCTTTTGAAGTTATATGAAGTTATATGCATTGGGTCCCACAAGGTGCAAGTTTTGCAGTCATGTGGGCAAAAAACTCAAACACATGTTTTATATATGAAGGTATGGAGAAGAGCATCTATAGGGCATGCAGGTCCTTCGGGAGGCGACTTTCCTCTAGTCACAAGAGAAGGATATAATGTTCTAGATGTCATATTTACATCTCCTATACAAAACCTTGGTAGTACTATCAATTTGATTCGTTAACAAGTATATATCTTTGATGTAATTCTATGCTCTTCAGAAAATTTCATGAAGGATGTTTCCGTGTTCATGCAGCTGAAGTAGCAAAACTGCTTAACGACATAGATGGGGTTGCAGGCCATGGGATCATAACCAAAACTCCGTTAGTTTCTCTTTTGCCTTGATTTCGTTTATGTATATTGTGAATCCTTGCATTGTAGATGCTAAACTGCAACTCTTTTTGATATTGCCTACTACTCCCTCCGTCCCAAAATAACTGTCCATATATCTGTTTTAGTTTGTTCCAAAATAAGTGTCTACTTTAAAAAGTAAGTGCCTACTTTCCACTTCTACCCTTAATAGATGAAAAACTAAGGCCCTGTTTGTTTTTCAATTTTACCTCTTAATGACCACTTATCACTTATGCGTTCAGACGTTTTTAAATTCAGACCGTTTGTTTTTTTTTCTTTTTTCAGACCCTCTTAAGTCTGAAAATCATCTGAAAAAATAGTGGTAACCTCACCACTTAATTCCTCTTTTTCGTGTATGCCCACATTGTTAGGGGTTTATAAATCAATGATTGATTCAGACTTCAACCTTAAACGCAAACGGTCTAATTGATTCTGATTTCAGACTTCAGCACCACCTCTTATAACATACAAGTCAGAAGTGAAATCAGACTTAAGACTTCAACACCTATTAAAAAACAAACGCTACCTAAAGGTCGATATTGGAGTCTCTTTGCATGTGGCATTACATCTTGCAAGTTCGAACCATTTTGGCTCTTTTATTTTCTTTTTGGTAATAACAACAAAAAAGAAGGAAAAACCACTTGTATATCATTTCTAATTAAACCGTACTTTTTTTATAATTAAATTTTGTTTAATTTTAAATTATGTTAATTATTTTATGCCCTTGCTTTGGAATTTTTTTCTGGATTAGCCTCTGATCATGGATGCATAATTGCATATATTGTTCAATTAAAATTTGTATCCGGTTTCTAAACGTTTTGTTAGTCGCCTTATTTTGTTTCTTACTTTCGTGTGCATTTTGAACACCGAGATTCTCTTAATTCTTCCTTTTGTGAATTGCAGTTGTACAGCAGTGATTGCTACTACCGAATCCGGGCTTTGCATAATTGATAATAAGGTAACTAGCAATACGAGAAGCCTTTGAATGCCATAAGCTTCAACATTTAATACTGTATGAACCATTTACATATTAGTAAGAAGCTATAGATTCTTGATTACTAAGGGGCTGTTTGGTTGGTTTCAGTGCCGTATGGATAAAGCTGTCTGTATGGATTAATATGTTTTTATAGATTTTGAAGGTTTGTTGGGAGAGTTTTTTCATAGATGGAATGAGCATGTACTTTAATTGGGAAAGCAGGTTTGGAAAAAACTTGGCTTTCTGTATAAAGCTTCCACTAGAAGCTTAGTGAATAAGCCACTTTCTATATCATTCAACCACTACCAAATAGTCATGTATAGCTGACCCGATAAGTTGTGAGTCCAATTAAGCTCATTAAGCTGTCTGGCTCTAACTTGTACTCTCTTGAGAAAAAAGTTCAAGTTTGTTTTGACATCATTTACGTTATCATATCAAATTTTTCCCACGATACCCTTTTTAGAATAAGGGGGTTCTCACATAAACTTCTATAGCCTTCTGCATACATCCCACCCTCCTCATACCCTATCTCCAACCAGAAATATTGGGTTAGTTTGATTTGTTTATATCATCGTATCAAAAAAGAAAAGAAAATTAGACATAGATTTCTTTAAAAGCAGAGGGTCTTCACAAAAACAGTCTATATTCTACTTCAGAGGATAGGTTTGCATACACCTCACCTTGCTTAGACAGTTAGACCCTATCTTTGAATGGGATATAGCGGGTAATTTGGTTTGATTACATTAATTTTACCAATTTTCTTAAACATACACTTTTTCAAATGTTAGGGGTCTTTCACTGAAACAACCAACTATATTCTTTGGAGTAGACAACAGATCTACGTACATCATGTGCCCCTTATTACCTATCTCCAAGTGAGATATATTGGTTTAGTTTGGTTACATTCTCATATGATACTCGACTCTGGGAAACAACAATCCTACGAATGTTGATGTTTTGGTATATGTCCTCTTCATTTTTCCTTCTTGGTTGATATTGCATATGTTGACATCAGTAATTTGAGAAAGATATGTGATAGATGTTATAACAAACTATATGCTCTGATGGTCATGAACTCATGGCGTATGCAACACGTTTTCTAGGTTTTGACATCAGGTTCAAGCTCAACTAATTTTTTCGAAATAGTGATCGAGCTCGAACCTAAAATTCAAGCTTTTAGTTACACAATATAACCTAAAATTCAAGCTTTTTAGGTCCTTTACAAGCTCGAACTACATATCAATTAGCTCGTTTATTGGCTCAAGTTTGAATTTTGATTAGGGAAAAATCTAAAAAAACCCAACGAACTATCAGATTTTGTATGATTAAGTTCTTAAACTATTTTTTTGATTGATAAAACCCTTAAACTTTTTAAAATCGGTTAAATACATCTTTGTAACCTGTAAAAACAAGTTAATGTAATAAAAATTTAGGAAAAGTCTATAAAAACCCAACAAACTATTTGAGTTTGAAAGATTAAGTCCTTGATTTTTTTTAACAAATAAATCTTTAAATTTTTTTCTAAATCTTTTTACCAAATAAATTCTTGAACTTTTTCAAACAAATAAATCCCAAACCTTTTTTTGAAGAAACAAAATTATGAACTTAATTTTAAACAAATAAATCTGGAACATTTTGAACAAATAAATGTATACAATTTCTCTCATCGAAAACAAAGTACAATGAACTGATTAAACAAATAAATACCTAGACTTTTTCCAAATAAATTCTTGAACTTTTTTTGAACAAATAAATCCCAATTTTTTTTTGAAGAAAGCATGAACTTAATTTTGAACAAATAAATCCGAAACTTTTTTTGAACAAAATCATGAAAAAAAAAATTATACAATTTTTCTCATCGAAAACAAAGTACAATAAACCAATTAAACAGAGAAAAATTATACCACTTTCATTACTAATTCTGAAATACACAAAAGTTATGTCCAAAATAAAAATAGATACATACAAAAAAATTATACATAAAAAATTAAGTTTAATGAACTTAATTTATGCTTTAAGGAATATTTTTTGTATGCTTTGGATTAGTATCATGATTGATGTAGTTTTTCTTTATTTAATTGGTTCATTGTACTTTGTTATCGGTAAGATATTGTATACATTTTTTTGTTCAAAAAAGTTCCAGATTTATTTGTTTCAAAATTAATTTCATGATTTTGTTTCTTCAAAAAAAGTCTGAGATTTACTTGTTTAAAAAAGTTTAAGAATTTATTTTGTAAAAAGATTTAGAAAAAAATTAAGGATTTATTTGTTAAAAAAAATTAGAGATTTATTTGTTAAAAAAAATTAGAGATTTATTTGTTAAAAAAAAATCAAAGACTTAATCATTCAAAATCAAATAGTTTGTTGGGTTTTGGTAAACTTTTCTCAAAATTTTATAACATTAACTTGTTTTTACAGGTTACAAGGATGTATTTAACCGGTTTTAGAAAGTTTAAGGATTTTATCAATCAAAAAAATAGTTTAAGAACTTAATCATGCAAAATCTGATAGTTCGTTGGACTTTTTCGGACTTTTCCCTTTTGATTATACTTTATGAGTATATATATATATATATAGAGAGAGAGAGAGAGGGGGGGGGGGGGGGGGGTCATACGAGAACGATACCAATTTACGAGAATACGAGGACAATCCTCGGTCAATCATTTTGTATATGAAAATTTTCATGTACAAAATCATATATGATTTCATGTACAAAATCATATGTGATTTTGTAAGCATCAAAAAGGACACGCGCGACTTTTCCCTGGACAAGTCGCGGCTAATCATATATACGTGAATCATATGTGATTTTGTACATGAAAAGCTTCATGTATAAAATGATTGGCTAAGGATTGTTTTCGCATTCTCGTAAATTGTTACCGTCCTCGCATGAACCTCTTTCTATATATATATATATATATAGGAAAGTTCAAATGTGAACTTAAATTTAGTTGCAAACATGAAGACAAAGAAAAATCCGACATGTGTCTCATTCAATCTGAACAACCAAATGTTTTTGCATTCCAATCAATACCGTTTTGAAAAAAATTACGCTTCTCGAGTTCAAAAAAGATATTCAACTTGATAGTTTAAAAAAAAGAATTATTTCTAAAAAAATTCCAGTAAAAACAAATAAAAAGAACGAGTTGTGAATCAACCTACCTTTTATAAAAGGTATTATCAAAGAAAAAATATTATTTATATAAAATTATATCAAAACAATGACAGGCAACCAAAATTAGGTTCTCATGAATTAATCACTCACTTTTCATGAGACAACCATGAATGTTTGGTGTATTTTTTTTTCTATGAATGCCTTTTATTTGTTTTTTCACATGTGAATGTTTGATTTTCTTTTTAAATTTGATATTTTATTGTGAAGATTCGATGTTTAGATATGACGTGAATGTTGGATGAGTTGATCTCCCTGAACTTTCACAACAAAATTACCAAATATTTACAGTAAAAGATAAAAATTCTTCATAGCAAAATAACAAACATTCACAGGAACGAATCTTTACATGAAAACAAAATCAAACATTCACGTGAAAAGAACCGAACATTTAAAAAATACGAAAAACACAAGAAAACCTTCACAGTGAAATCACATCAAACCTTTACATAAGCACGCATTGATCCTTCGTAGTAGGCTCATGGGTCTCATGAAAAGTGGTTTGTCTTAGCAAAACCCCAACCATATATATAGGAGGCAGTGCCGAATCCAGAAAGTTAGGTTGTACCAAAATTCATACTACTATTTTATTTATTTTACCTGTATATGAGTTTATTGATCGTCAGAGACTCTCGAAGATGGGGTAGTTAAGGGCACAAGTTCAAAAAGATGGGACATCAGTTAAATGAAGGGTAATTTTTTATATTCTTTCATTAACTTTTGGTTTCATTATAGGGGAGTTTGCCCCTAATAGGAGGCAAATCAAATAAGAACCCAAAAATATTAAGAATCGTGAGTAATAATTTCATCCATCAAATCACTTTCCATCAAGGGATGTAAAACATTCTGGCAGTTTCTTTGAACTAACAAGTAATCAAAACTCCTTTAAAAAAAACAACTAATCAGAACAAGAAATTTCCAAGGCTTCTTTCTGCAATTTCTTTGAACTAACAAGTTTCCAAGCAAGATAGTGTAATATAACGATTACAAACTTCAAATTTATTACAGAAATCCATCTTCATCAATGCAAACACACCAAAGATTACAAATGCTTTTAATTCCAAATCCTTCCATAAAATTCAAGCCTCTAAAAAACATTTTGTCAACAAACGGGCCCTAACTTTCATGTATGTATCACAATTCAGATGCTCGAAATCAAATTTAAACAAAATCAATGTACTCCCTAATAGTTTTTTTGAACCAATGATAGAGAGCTGAGTCTTATTGTCAATAATCTAACCCCTCAATATTTGTGATTATGAGTTCGTTTTATGATATACAAATATAAAATTATAAAAATCATACATATTATGTAATATAAAATTATAAAAAGAGTAAATTACAATTTTGGTCCTTTATCTAGGCTTGCTTTTTGGTTTTGGTCCCTCCAAAGGTAAAAGTACATTCTTGGTCCCTCAAACGAGTTTTTGATAACACCCTTGGTCCCTCCGACTAACGCCGTCCAAAATGCTACGGTTAGAGGACCCATGTGCCCCTCATGTGAGGGGCATTTTCGTCTTTTTGCCTTATATCACTTAATTTAAAAAAAATAAAAACTATATTCATTTTTAAGGGAATTATTTAATATTAAAGAATAAGAGTAAGGGGGTGTTTGGATGGGCTTATAAAAACAACTTATTGACTTATTCCGGTGTGACGCCGGTAATAAGTCGTTTTGAGTGTTTGGGTAAAACAACTTATTCGGTGCCAAACCGGTAATAAGTCATTTTTTAAGAAGTAAAAAGTTTTAACTTAGTAAAAAGTTTTAACTTATCAACTTTTCATAAGTGCTTTTCCACACCGGTAATAAGTTATAAGTCAATAAGCTCATCCAAACACCCCCTAAATTCAATTAAAGATCCCAACTTGATTTTGAAACCTAGAAACTTTTAGAAACTTTCCACCTGCCCTATCCATTAATTTCTCCTTCAAAAATTCCTTCCATAAACAAAAATCTCTTCTTGAATCTTCCTCATGCAAATAAAAATCTCTCCTTAAAATTCTTCTCCTCCTTCAAAAAGACGCCGGTAGTGGTGGAACCTGGTGCTGGCAGTGTTGGTGGTGGTGGAATCTGGTGGCGGGGACGGTGGTGGTGGAATTTGGTAGCGGCGGCGATGGTGGTGGAATCTAGTGGTGGCGGTGGTTGTGGTGGTTGCGGTGGCGGTGGTGGAATCTGGCGGCGGCGGTGGTGGAGGAGGAATCTGGTGGCGGCGGTAGCAGATCTGAGGGTGAATCATCTTCATCTTCATCTTCAAACCCTTCCTCTCCCTTCTTCTAAAATCTTTCTGGGTGAATCATGTTCATCTTCATCTTGTTTTTTTTTTAAATTTAGGTTATAATTTAGGGTTTTTTTGTATTTAGATTTATAAGAATGTTTAAGATTTATTTGAATTTTGTATGAATAATCATGAGATTTGGTTTGTATAAAATGTTTAGTTTTTATAAACAAAAAATTTATAAAAACAAGTTATGGATTTGGATTTAGTGATGTGAGTTTGTGTTTTGTTTTTAGTAATTTGATTTTGTGGTGATGATGATTAAAGAGTGGTTGTGGGTGATGTTCTTCATCAAGAACTGGTGTTTTTCATGGTGTTCTTAATCAAGAAGGTGTTCTTCATCAAGAAGGAGATGGCAGGAAAATAGAGTGAAAGGGGTGAAAAGACCACGTGAGGGGCACATGGGACGCCTAACGACAACCATATGGACGGCATTGGCCGGGGGGACCAAGGGTGTTATCAGAAACTCGTTTGAGGGACCAAGAATGTACTTTTATCTTTGAAGGGACCAAAACAAAAAAACGAGTATAAATAAAGGACCAAAATTGTAATTTACTCTTATAAAAATCATACATATTCTGTAATAAGTTTTAAGTTTAGATTTTAAAACATTATGCATGAAAAGTACACTACTCTATTGTTTTTTTAATTTTTATGGTAAAGTTCAATTTTGGTCCGTAACATTTGCAACTTGACAAATGTTGTCCCTAAATTCAAAAAACTCGGAATTGGTCACTCACGTTTGTCGATTTTCAACGGATTTCCTTCCTCTGTTTAAAAGTCGTTAATTATTTTAAAGTCCAATTAAATGTAATCTGTTTAAAGTCCAATTAAATAACGGATAATTTGATCATTTTACATTTTAAAACTTTCATGGTTTCCCCAAGAAATGGACCTCACCCCTTTCTCCCCATCTTCCCCTACAACAACCCTTTGCCAAAAAGCCTTTCCCAACCAACAATAACCAACAATAACCACCATTGACCACTATATTATCTAACCAAAATGAAGGGATCAAACAAGATCATTGATCCTTTTTTATGTTTCTTGGATTATTGATCAATGATACATAGATGGTACAAGGAGTAAACTCAAATCTTCATCTACAAAATCTGTAATTCGTAAACCTTCATCTTTAAAAACCAAGGACTCAGATCATACAAAACCTTAAATCCATATTTGAGAGTGTTTTTAGGCAGAGAAGAAGCAAAAAATTGAGACCCCATTTGGACGATTTTAGTTACCTGGTTTACATTTTTGAACGATGGTTTCAGTTTTGATGTTGTATGACATTTTCAATTGCGAACAATGGTTTCAGTTTCATATAAAACCTTACTTAGTTTTTGAACAACGACTTTGATTTTGGTAACGTGGTTTTTCTATTTGGTCGTCAGAGATGGTGCAAATACCAGCGAAAGGAGATTAAGGGATGGTGAGGGGATCTCAGGGAGGGTTGGAGAGGAGGTTTTAGTGTTTGAGGTTTTGCATTGGGGTGAATATTGTATGTACTATGTTTTTTCTTTCTCAATACGGTGTACCGACTAATTATAATTGATACACAAAATTTTATACCATGTACCAACCAACTATATTTGGTACCAACTTTTTTCGGTTGGTACACGTTTGTACGGTTTTGTACCAACATCTCAAAAGTTGAAGTTACAAATTATTTATATTTAATCTTTACCAACTAAATTTAGATTCACTAAAACCAAAGAGTATCCAGATAACATGTTGATATCTGTTGTATCATTTATCCTTAGATATACAAGCATTCAAATAACTTTCATATAATACAAACAATCATCAATAGCCTAATACAAGTGGAAGCGATGACAAACATTCAAGGTGTGGACGAGTTACTAAGGTTGTTAGGGTTAGACTCATGAATAGAATCAAGATATATTTATCGATCCATATTACAATTTAACAAAACTGAAAATAAGGAAATTTAAAACTTAAAACTTAAAACTTAAAACTTAAAAAATCAAAATATGTTTTATTATACTAAACTTTAATTGATAAATAATTAAAAAAAGTAAATCGGTACGTTGCGGTATTAACGTGGTACACGACTTCTAATACCACATAATGACCAAGTTTAGATAATTGGTACAGTACTACCAACCAATTAAATTGGTACAGTTGGTACAATAATTGGTTAATTTGTTTCGATACATAATTGACACCCTTAGTTTCGATACATACCATGTTTGTGGAAGATGAAGAAGATTTAAGATTGTGTTTGAGGTTTTGATACAGATAACAAGGAGATTTTGAGTTTTAAGTTTGTAGTAACTAAGAAAATGATTAAAATGCCTTTTATGTAACTCGAATTAACATTAAATATCAACGTTGTTAAGACTAAGGGACGAAATCCATTAAAATATAACAAACATGAGAAACCAAAATCCAAAAAATTTGAAGTTTAAAGACAATATTTATTAAAAAGTAACAAACGCTAGGGACCAAATTTTTTTACGAAAAGATTATGAAATAAAAGAGAAATATTTACTCAAATGACTATTTAATATCTTTAAAATTGGTCTTTTAACCATTTATTTTTCGGATTTATCTAATGTCATTACTTTCGTAATTCTCAAGTCCACAATATTACGAACCTAGCTAAAAGACAAAAAAATCAACACATATCTGCAACTGCGACGGTAAACTAGTTGAATTTGATTATAATTATTTTTTGTCTTTTAACTAGGTCCGCAATGGATATTGCAAAAGTAGTAATATTTGAATAAATACGGAAAATAATGGTAAACGCTGTGTTCTCGAAACTTATTTTACGAAGGAATGAGGGAAATCTGAGGAAAGTAAAAAAAAACTCGTGTTCTTGAAACTTTTTTAGCAGATAAAGAAAAAGAAAGGGAAAGAAAATAAAGCTTATTTTTCTTCCAACTTTTCCCCCAAAGAGAGGGGAAAGAAATGAAAGGAACAAAATTAAAATTATTTAAAAAATTAATAAAATTACAAAAGTACTGGATCTTTCATTCTAAATAATATTATTTTAGATGACATATTTTTAAAATTGACATTTTTTTTTCTTCCTCTTATTTTCAAGAACATGAAAATTATTTTATTTCTTTTCCTTTTCTTCCTTTACTTCACTTTCGAGGACAAACAAAAAAAAACTTTTCCTTCCTTTTCTCTTTCATTAGTTTCTTTTCCTTTCTTTTCTATTCAAATTCGAAAACATAGTGTAAGGGCAGCTCCAATGTATTTATCCTAATGTACATTCAGGGGTAAGATCTCTTCTTACGCTTCTCAACTTAAGAGGTGTTTGGAATTGCTTATAAAAACAACTTATTGACTTATTCCAGTGTGGCACCAGTAATAAGTCATTTTCAGTGTTTGGAAAAAAACAATTTATCCGGTGTCAAACCGGTGATAAGTCTTTTTTAAGAAGTTAAAACTTTTAACTTATCAACTTTTGATAAACACTTTTCCAGGAAGTCAGTAAGTTAGGGGTTGTTTACAAAATCTTACCCGGGTAAGTGCTTACCGACAATATTCAAAACTATCACTTTTTTACCGGGTAAGATTTTAGTCCACCAAAATGGGCATCGTATGTCACAATTTACCCGGTAAGCGCTTACCATGGTAAGAGTCGTCGCTAAAACTTACCGGGTAAGACTTCCGGTCTTTGCTTTCTTTGTCTTCGCTCTTACTGGGTAAGATTTTTGGTACTTGTCATATTGCTCCGGTAAGGTAATATGAGTTGGTAAGTGTTTACCCAGGTAAACGTTTAGTAAACAACCCCTTAGTTTCAAATAAACAATCCCAAACACCCTATAACTCTCATTCTCACCAGAACTCAAGCAATTCGCGGATACTTAATGGTCGTTTACCAAATCTTACCCGGGTGAGATTCTTGGTCCTTACTTTCCATGTCTTTGCTCTTACCGGGTAAGATTTTTGGTATTTGTCATATTTCTCCGATAAGATAATATGACTTAGTAAGCGCTTAACCGGGTAAGCGTGTGGTAAACGGTCCCTTAAAATATAAAATTATTTATAAGAAAATAAATAAATATTATTGTTCATCCCAATCTCCAATCCATCGACCATCGTCATCATTATCTGTGATCTCTCTGTCTTTCTTCTCCCACCTGAATCGATTCCCTTTGTTTCTTGGTCTGGTCCCATAATTCTCATCTTCATCTTCATCTTCATCTCAATTATATATTTTTATTCATCTTAGATACATATATGGTTTCTTCCGATCTCATCACAACAATCCACCCACAACCACCCTACACTTCGCCGTTCATGGCCGCCGACGATGACCATTTTGACCACCTACCTGACTCTCTCCTCCTCTTCATCTTCAACAAAATTGGTGATGTCAAGTCCTTAGGTCGTTGCTGTCTTGTTTCCAAACGATTCCAAACCCTAATTCCTCAGGTCGAAAATGTCGTCGTTAGAGTCGATTGCGTTATATCTGACGACGGACCTTCCTCCTCCTTGGAAGAATCTCGTCGATCCATTTCTAGTCTCTTCAGCATTGTAGTCGGTGGAATCGTTAAACCCATCCAAGCTCTTGGACAGTTTTTGGGCCCTAATAGATCTTCTTCTTCTTCTTCTTCTTCTTCTTCGTTATCTGTTAACGATGATGATTTTGTTCAACAATCCGGTGGAGTAACTCACCATTCTCCAACTCAAGTTCTCAGAAACTTCAACGAGATCCGTTTCCTCAGAATCGAGCTTCCTAGCGGTGAATTAGGTATAGAAGATGATGTTCTGTTGAAATGGAGGGCAAATTTCGGGTCGACACTCGATAATTGCGTGATACTCGGCGCATCTTCCGTAGATCGCGACGGAATCTATGGTATTGGGAATCGGAATTGGGAAGAAAATGATGATATAAATGGAAGTATACCTGATTCGTTTTACACTGATGGTGGTTTAAGGCTACGTGTAGTGTGGACGATTAGCTCATTGATTGCAGCGTCTTCAAGGCATTACTTGCTTCAACCTATAATTGCAGAACATAATACCTTAGATTTGTTGGTTTTATCAGATGCAGATGGACAAGGGTTTTTGAGTATGAACAGAGAACAGTTGGAGGAGATGAGGGTTAAGCCATTATCAGCTTCTTCAGCTTCGAAAAGAACCCTAGTTCCAGCTTTGAATATGAGGTTATGGTATGCTCCATATTTGGATTTACCAGATGGGACTGTGCTGAAAGGAGCTACATTGGTGGCAATTAAGCCTAGTCAGCAATTGGAGCAGAAGGAGATGTTGGATGGTTCTTGGGTATCATCTGCATTTGAGGAGCCTTATGGAAGTGCTGCTAGGATGTTGGTTAAGAGGAGGACTTATTCCCTTGAGATGAATTCTTTTTGAGGTAATTCATCAGTTTTTAACTTGCAAATTTTGGTTTGATTTTCAAGAAACTTGTTAAGCATGTTGTATGTTTCTTTAGTTTTGTTTTTTGAAATATGGTATTAGTTTGAATTTTGGAAAGAACTAAGGGGATTTTTGGTTGGTTTTCCTTTTCCATTGTCCTGTATAGATAAAGTTGTAAATGTGGATTAATCTGTCTGTATAGATTGGAAGGTTTTTGTTTGGAAGAGTTTTTTCACAGATTGAATGAGTGTGACTTTAATTGGGAGGAACAAGTTTGGAAAAAACTTGGCTTTCTGCATAAAGCTCCCTCCTAAAATGTACTGAATAAGCCACTTTCTGTATCAATAAGCCAATGCCAAAAAGTCATGTATAGCTGACCAAATAAGATTTGAGTCCCATTAAGCTGCTAACAACCAGGCCCTAAGGAACTTTAGAAAGTAAGCTTGATTACTAGCGTGCAATACAGCTGGATGTAACATTTTATTATAAACTGAGAGTGGAAAATGAATGCAATTCCTCATTAAAAAGAAAATCCAAAAGTTAAGTTTTTTTTTGTCATATTGGTAGGGCGAGAATGCTTATTTGTATTAGAAAGCGTTGATCAGGTGATCGTGAGTTAGTTTTATTGATTTCAAACGTGGAGCTTTAAGAAGCTGGACGTATGAAGTAACAAGGTTTAAACTTGAATTTTATGATATTATATATAGCATTACCTGATGTTTAATAAGTTGTTTTGTGATATAGTTTAGATTACTTATTTTGAAATGGTATGTTTGAATGTATTGTTGGTAATTGTTAAGCCTATTAAGACATTCATTTGTAGACATAATCTACAAAATGATTTTCTGTCAATCGTTACTTCTACGGTTTGGTTCAATGTCCATAGATTTGTTATTTATAAGAAAGATTATGTTATTTCTTTGTGAGCTAATGTGATATCATGTGCTTGCACCAGAATGAATGAATGAAATCAATGAAAGCAAGCATAAACTATAATAAGGTAGCTGTTAGCGAAAAGCTAGGTGATATATTTGGAAAGTAGCTGATAAGCTAGTTGTTAGCCGGAAAACTAGTTAATAAGCTAGTTGTTAGCTGAAAAGTTAGATGACAACGTAAAAAGACCAATAAGGGTATGTTGAAAAATTACTCAATTCAAAAATATAAAGGGCATAATTGGAAAAAAAAGTGAAAAAAGCATCCACTTTTAGTTGTTTATACTTATACTTCTAGATCATCAAATTTATTACGTCATCCGTTTGTTTGATACAATCTTCTCTCTTTTAACTTTCAGGCTTCAAGCATATCGCTTTGAGTGCTTCTTAGGGGGTGTTTGGTTTGCAGAATGTTTCCTGAAGGATGGAATCTCTCTTTGAATTGGAATCAGAAAAGAATTTGAATGGAATGTTATCAGGTTTGACTAGGTGTTTGGTTGGCAGGAAATGAAATGTAATCTATCAAAGAAACAGAAAAACAACAATAATGTTTATTTGGCATGTAGCCTTATAAAATAAGGCCTGTTGGTGCGCTTTAATTGATGGCTGATATCAGAATACGCTTCGTTTCTGGCTTGAAAATTGGGGAAAGATTCGCGTGACAAAAGGCATGGCAAGTGCTTTATTTGCCTTTTTAGTCGTCTTTATTTGTTATATTAATACGATCTATGTGAATATTTGTATACGATATATGGGTAGTGTTTATTTTTTAAGTATAGTGTCAAATAACTAATTAGATACATATATTGTCGATCTTAATTGTGTCAATAACATCGATTCTGGCAAATGGTTTATTATCTAGTTGGCTCTCGAGACTGATTCATTTCTATCTAAATTATTATCGAATTCATCTTCATATCTACTTGTTATAGTTTCTATCTACATTATCAAATTCGAAATAGATATAGTCGTATACTACTGAGTTAACACTATTTTGTTGTATTATCTATTTTATAGGACACTATTTGGAAGAAAAAAAAAAGTATCTTGTAAACATGAATGTCCTATAAATATATATAAACTAGCTAATACGACACTTTATTTCAAAAAAATCCTAAAAACTTATTATGACGCCTAAAGGTTTGTTATAAATTTATTGCTAACACTTTTAGATGTTCTATTTTTTTTTTGCAAGTGTTCTTAGTTACCGAAACACTAGATAAGAAATAACATGGTTTTTTTATTAAAAAACTAGAAATAATAGATTTATTTTTCACCTTAATCTACATTAGAAAAAAATGTAATGCAAATCAATATTTAGATTTTTAATACTTACTAAATGCAATGTTTTAAAACCCGGTCGGTCGAACCGGGACCCGTGGTAGTAACCGGGTTAACTAACGCTAGGTTAATGCTTATGACCAACCCGTTTCAACCCGGCCAGGTTTCTCAAAAACCCGGTTAAACAGGTGGTAAACCTGTTTCTCAAACACAGGTAACTCGTTTTTATATTAAAACTAAAAAAAAATTAAAAAAAATGTGTGTTTTTAATATATTTGGATTGATGTAAAACTTGTTGTTTATGTGTTTTTAATGTTGGAACTTGTGGACATCAAATTATTACTTTATATATATGTATGTACGCAGGAAAATGAAAAAAAATACAAGAGATTAAGGGAATTATTGAAATCGGTTAACCCGGTGGTTCAACTAGTTTAACCCGCGACCCGGTTACCACACTGAATCAACTAAAAACCCGGGTTTTAAAACATTGACTAAATGGCTACCTAATTGCCTATGCAAATACAACCTAATCAATGTTCCAATTTTTAAATTTCAAATTTCTAAGTTTTACACACTAATGTGATAATAGATTAATACATTTCACCCTCTACAAGAGGGCACTGGCCAATGGAAGTCTTTGAGTAGTAACGGTAAAGAATGAGGGTAAATAAGATTCTCGATTATTGCATATTTATCTGGTAAGTAAATGATTCGACAAACATTTGATAAATAACTCCTAAGAAACTTTGCAATTAGGATCATGACATCTAAACATCATTACGGTTCCCATATGAAGGTTTGTTCAGGTTGTTTATATCATGAAAGCAAACTCTTTACTGTCGAATTATTTAGGAGAAGAATTTTCTAATAAATTCTTTAAGAATGCATATGCCTAACAGAAGGATGTCTCTTATAGAAATGCCTCGAAAACTTATTATAGAAATTCACACGTTTAAAAAAGAATATGTCAAAAGTTTATCCTTTTAAATACCTTGTCTTTACTTTTAAAGACAAATGCCCGTTTGGTTGGAGAGATTTGAAGGGATTTGGAGAGATTGAGATTTCAAATAAGTCATTCTCAGTGCGAACTCTGGTGATTTTCTTGAAATTATACTGTACTATATCTTAATATTTATGCCAAATACTGCAGTCAAATAAGTCGTCATGTCAGTAATCTGAGAACTATCCCCAATACAATGGATTGGATTGAAATCTCAATCCCTCTAAATCCCTTCAAATCCCTCCAACCAAACGGGCACAAAAGGTATAATGTTATGGTTTATATCCATTCTAGATCCTACTTGTTAATAAGATTTTGTAGTAATCTTGTTGTTAAAAGTTTTTTAAAGTAATGAAATGTGAGGCAAGATGTAAGTCTCAAGACGAAAAATAAAATTAAACAAAAATATTAATATATATAGACAAAGGATTGTTAGATAAAAAGAATTAAGATAAAGAAACATAAGAGTTAAAAAGAGTTAACAAAAGTAATGAAATGTGAGAAAAAGAGTTAAGATGAGAAACATAAGAAGAGATCTGAACTTTTGATTACTGTTAACACGCTCATCAATGAATTGCGTTTTAGATGAAAATTGATCTAGTGCATCTTGGTGCACATTATTAATGTTGACATTCGATTAGGATTAATCCAAGGGTGAATATCTTTTCTTACGCTTCTTGTAACTTCTCTTCTTAGAGGAACCCAACCCTATATATGTATTACATATATAGGTGAAAGATTGTGTGAGAAAAATAGTTAAAGTGAGAAGTCGGAAGCGTAACAATATATCTGAACCCTTAATTACTTTTAATCTCATGCTCCACCATGAATTGCGCTTTGAAAAAGAATTGAACATGTACATTCTAGTACACCTCATTAGTGTTGACATTCAATTAGGATTGATCCAAAGATAAATGTTTCTTCTTATCACCATAACTTCTTTTCTCATCAAAACCCAACCCTATATATATAATAATCATATTTAAAATCACAATGTTTGTTAATAAAGTTGCAAAAAGAATTTTTTTTTCCCAAAAGTCATAAAAAAAGGTGTATTATACAAAAACGAAACCCTTCCTTAAAGGAAAAAAAAGGTATTTTGTATTAAAAACTTGGGAAAACTCCAATAAAACTCAATGGACTTTAATGTTAGGAATGATTAAGTTATTAAATAACTTTTTAGGATAAATAAATCATTGGACATTCCAAAACCTGTTAAATAAATCTTTAGACTTTTTAAAACATGTTAGATACATCCTTATGACCTTTTTGTATAGTCTGATCTCCATCATATCATCCTCTTCATCAACATTGTCAACCGTGTTTACGTTACAAAGCTTATTTAAAAATTGAACATCAACTGTTTTGTTTAAGTTGATTACATCATCCTCATCTTCAAGGTCTAAAGATAAAGAATCTGACATATGTTCATTTGAATTATCGCTTATTTCATAGCTAAGATCATTACTACAATCATCACTACAATCAAATGTCATTCTGTAAACAAGAATAACGATTTCATCACGATTCACAAAGCAACATGTTTTTATATATAAATGTGCAAAAACAATGACACGTGTACATTAAACGTTAAACAATACCAATGACAAATAGGAATGGTGATTTGCCCCGCGTCGTTGAGGAACCCGGTTCACCCGCCCCCGTTCGGGGTCTGAGATTCCCTGTAAAAAGGGTACCAGGGCCGGGGATCCCCTATATGTTGAAAATCGAGGTCGGGTAATGTATTTCCCAACCCACCCCGTCTCCACACACACACACACACACACACACATATATAACCAATTTTTAGCGTTTTTAAACTATTTATTGTTAAATCGGGGATTGACCTGAGATAAATACGGCAAAAAACGGGGATGAGATTAGATTCCCCCTACTCGTCGGGGACCAGGGTCGGGGATTGCATTATCCGCCTCCATCCCCGTCCTATTGCCATGCCTAAATCCTAATGGCAAACCATGAACTAATTTGATACATTTTTTTGAATAAATGTGACAAAACAATGCTAAAAAGTCCAAGTAGCCATTAGCCAAAAAACACTTGGTACAAACTCTCGCAAGTTCAAATGCAATGTGATAAAATAATGATAATTATTCTTATTTTGATGTCTTAATTTAATTACTAAATGAAAATCAGTTAATTTAATTAGTTTGATGTCTTAATTTAATTACTAAATGAAAATCAGTTAATTTAATTAGTTTGATGTCTTAATTTAATTATTCTTAGGCATTGTTTGGCAAAAATAAGTTAGCTTATAAGCTGACTTATAAGCCAGCTTATTTTTTGAGTAATCGTTTGGATGCACATAAGCTAGCTTATAAGTCAGCTTATAAGCTAGCTTATCGATAAGCTACTTGGAGTAGCTTATGAGAAGCTTTTTGACACTTTTTCCAATTATACCCCTAACTAATATTATTTATTTATTTTCAACATGCTCTTTTTGGTCATTTCACATGCTCATAAGCTAGTTTTTGCCAAACATAACTTATTCATCATCTAGTTTATCAGCTACTAGCTAGCTTATAAGTCACCAGCTACCTTATAAGTCATACGCTAGCTTATCAGTCATAAGCTAACTTATCAGTTAGTTTGCCAAACATAGCCTTAGTTGAATGGTAACAAACAATAGTTGGCTTCACCCAATGTTTATAAACAAACAAAGAAAATAGGGAGTCTTGAAAAATCAAAGAAAATAGTGGTTGGCTTCGGCCACTATTTGTAACCAAACCTAGTAGCTTTCCACTAGCAAAAGTCAAAATTGTATTTCAATTCTTGAAAATGTAATACGGAGAACTCCTATCGCTGTGTTTGGTTCAGTGGAATGGAACAAAATATGATGGAATTGGAATGTGAATTCTTTTGATCCGATTCAATTCAATTGTTTAGTTGGTGCTTTTGCTGGAAAAGAATCTTTCAATTCCTATGAATTCCATAAATATTAGAATTTACCATTCCTTAGCAAATAGGTGGGATTTTAATGTAATTGAATCTTCTATTTTTATAATACCCATTATACCCCTTATCTATTATACTCAATTTATCTATTATACCCAATTTATTAAAACCTATTGTGCCCTTATCTATTATACCCAATTTATTAAAACCTATTGTTTTTATGGATTTATGTTTTTATTGGTTTGTTGTTTTATGTTTGCTGTTTTGTAATAATAATAATATATATTTTATGCGATTTTTGCAGTTTTTTTATTGGTTTTTTTCAGTTTATTTTACTGGTTTTTTGCAGTTTTTACTGGTTTTCTGCAGTTTTTAATGGTTTCTACTGTTGTTTATGCTGTAAAAAATCAGAAAAAACAGGTGTTGTTTTTGTAGTTTTTTTACTGTTTTTTTTTGTAGTTTTTTACAGTTTTTTACTCTTTTTTTTGTAGTTTTTTACTGAGTTTCTGCAGTTTTTTAATGTTTCTACTGCTGTTTTTGCTATAAAAAATCAGAAAAAACAACTGCTGTTTTTGCAGTTTTTGCTCTAAAAAAATCAGATTAAGCTGTTGGCTTTGCTTTTTTTTTTTACTGGTTTATATGCTATTTTATTGCTGTAAAAAATTATGGCATTAATTAAGGAAGTCTATTTTATCAAAATATTTTTAAGGTTAAAAAAATTGAAGTAAATAATAATTATTTTATTAAAGTAATTTTAGTTTTTAAAAAATAAATTTAATAAAAAAGGTATTTTAGTCGTTTACCTTAATTTCATTTCAATTCCAAAACTACATTCTATGACCCAAACAGACTGATTTCAATTCCTTCAACAGATTCCATTTCAATTATGTCAACCAAACAGGTGGTCAAACCTGACAATATTCCATTCAAATTCCTTCAAAGTTAAAAATCCTTCGACATATTTCATTTCATCCAATTTCATTCTGCGAACCAAACGTCCCTAAGTCTCAATGTAAGAAACCTAAAAGAATCAAACTCGTTGGTGGTGCAATCTTCAAAGCAAAAAATCCAAAACCTTGAAAATTGAAGGCAAGCAATATGAGAAATCAAACTTAATTGTGGAAATGTTTGAAATCAAACCAAGAAATCTTGTGTAAATCGAACCTGAGAACTCAAAAATTGCGGAGTCATACTCAGTGGTGTGCAATGTTTTAAAACCCAGGTTAACCTGGCCGGTCGAACCGGGGTCCGGGTAGTAACCGGGTTAACTAACGTCGGGTTAATGCATATGGTCGACCCGTTTCAACCCGGCCGGGTTTCTCAAATATCCGGTTAAACCGGTGGTAAACCCGTTTCTCAAACCCAGCTAACTCGTTTTTATATTAAAATTCAAAAAAATGTAAAAAATAAATGTGTGTTATGTGTGTTTTTTAATGTATTTGGATTGATGTAAAACAACAGTGTATTTTTAATGTTGGAACTTGTGGACATCAAATTATTACTTTATACATATGTATGTACATTAAATGAAAAAAATATAAGGGATTAAGGGAATTATTGAAACCGGTTAATCCGGCAGTTGAACCGGTTAACCCAGACCGGGGCAACTAAAAACCCGGGTTTTAAAACATTGGTGGTGCACCGACGATGGTTGGTGGCGCAGCGTGAGAAGGGATGTAGCGATATGATTGAGCGAGGGTTGGGAGAGCTTTGGTTCCGAGAGGCGACAATTAGATTAGAATATTTTTTAGTTGTTTTTTTAAAACTTATATGTTTACCTTTTATTCAAATTGTAGGTCACATTTTCAATTAAAAAGGACCTACTTATTTAGTTTAAAAAAGTATAAGGACTTATTTAATATACTTTAAAAAGTCTAATGCTTTATTTGTTTCAAAAAAATTATTTAATAACTTAATCATTCCAAATACAAAAATCTATCAGCTTTTATTGAATTTTCCATGTAATAAATAATTTCTTCTTAAATTATACATTAAAATCTACTTGTTTTTTAACCTAACGCAATAGTTACAAAATTATTGATAATTTATGAAATTGAGGTATAATTGGAGGGAGTATTATTGCTGTCTCGAAATTCAAAACCCTCCGACGACATTCCACCGGTTCCGGTGGCCGACAATTTCAAACCCGTCTGTCATACTACTGCAGAACAAAATAATCTTAATCTTGCTCTCTCGTTGTATCTCAGTTTTCTTTGAACGATTTGTTTTCAACTGTATAAATTCCAAATATCCGAGCTTTGAAGGCTGATTGATGCATCCATTTTTCGACTTCCAGGTTTGTGTTTTCTTCTTCTTATTTTTTTAAAATCCAAATGCATACGTTTTATGTTCAGAATCTTCTATTAATCATACGAGTTTTACATGCTTTTGATGATCTGATGAAACTGGGTCTCTTCCTTTTTCTTCTTAATTTGGGGGTGTAGGGTTTGGGCAAGAGGAAACACGATACAACGTGTAGATAATTGAATCCAACTGTGGCTGAAATAATCTACATAACAAAAGGCATCATGTTTGAATGTTTTGTTGTAGCGTTTTTGGGATGGGTAGTGAGATGGTATTAACCGTTATATTTAGTATTTGTACTATTTATAGCATAAGATTTATGATAGAGTTTGTCTTTAGAGTGAATTTTGTAGTTGCATTGAGGTTTAATGGGAGGATTCTGATAACCACTTTTTGTGTACCCTCTTGGGTGATTTAGTAGTGATAAATGATTGATCATTTAAAGATATTGATTAGAGTAAGGGACGATCTTTCCTATATTTATTGGGATAATGTTACCGATTTAATTTGTTAATATACAAGAATTATGCTTAATTTTACAGGGATAACTTGTTCAATCAGAAATCTGTGAGTAAGCAATGGAAGGTATATTGATTGATTGTGTACAGAACAGCCTTCAACATCTATTGTACCATAATGCCATTTTTATGTGTGAACGCCTTTGCTCAGGATTCCCCTCAGAGGTACATGATTTCTCAAACTAACTTTTTAATGTGTTGCTTCTAAAGATCAATTACTTCTTCAAATTTGAATTTGATGTTAAAGTTTGTGTACTTTTAAGTATCCATTATAGCAGACACTTGACGAGTTAACATGTCTCTACTTCAGGAACAAAGAGAGATTAGATGATTAGCATAATATAATTCTTCGAAACTACTTTATCTGGTGGAAAAATAAGTTAAAATTAAGATCACTTTGAAAAAGACAAAGAAAAAGATGTCTCTGTGGAGAATTTACCTTAAATTTTCTATCAGAGTTGTGAATATTGTTTTGTTTATGAATGTGTTAAAATATAGATAACAAAGTATGTTTAATAATCTTCATGCATCACGATTTCGACTACGTGACTTCAGTTGCAAAGAACTCTTGTATGCATGTTTTGTTAACCAAGGAGAATAAGCAGAACTCAACATTTCATTTCTTTCCTATCACCTATGTGCATGGATACAGGTGTTCAAATATGGATTTGCTATACATAGATACCTGGATTCAAGGACTCTAAAAATTAAGGATACATGGGTGCATTTATATATACTATACGTGTGTGTACCCTGTACGTAATACATGCACACGTGCATATATATATATATATATATATAAATTCTTAAAGCAAACCAATAAAATAAATAAATTATTTTCATAGTTTGCACATTTGATATTTACAAATCAAAGTGAACTCTAGTTTCCAACAAAGTTAGCGTTTAATGTGGAAAACAAAAAAAAGTTATGAACATCAGTCTTTGACTCGAGTAGTATATACTATTTGCAACATAAGCACACATGGGTTATTATCGTACTTTTACTTATTGCCTTGCCTGCTCGTTGTGATTAGCCCTAATTTCTAGTTTGTTGCATGCGACCTTTGTTACCTCTTTATTTTTCTAAGAAGACCAAGATTGCCTCTCATGCATTGACAATTAACCTCTCAAGACATATCATTCTTTTATTGATCTTATTTCCTTCTTATGCAGACAAACTTGCAGATGTTAGCTGCTTGTTACTTGCAAAATAATCAAGCGTACTCGGCATACCATATATTAAAGGGTATGTGCAACTTGTTTTCCACATGATTAAAGTAGTGTGATTGCATTGCTAATACGTATGCTCATTTATTTATCTCAATTCTCATATTTTACATGCTCAATGTTTTAGCCTTTAAATCAGCATATTTTTGTTGAAGTCACACTCATCATTTCTTTTTTTTGTCTCGTTTAATTTGAAGGAACAAAAATGCCTCAATCCAGATACTTGTTTGCATTATCATGCTTCCAGATGAATATTTTTAGTGAAGCCGAAATGGCATTATGCCCTCCTAATGAGCCTGGTGCAGAGGTAAGCAGTGATCTTCGGTATAGTCAAAGACACATGGAAGCATCCTAAACGTTTTTGATGTGACTGTGTTGGAAACATTAGTTAGGCACATGTTTTCTTTTCGAGATGTCACCAAATCAAGTTTAAGTGAGTGACAATGATGAAGTATCTCATTTTAAGATACTGTACAGGTTCAATGATTATTGTTCAATGCATTTTTTTTTCTAGGTCCCAAATGGTGCAGCAGGCCATTATCTTCTCGGCCTCATATATAGGTATTTTACCATAACTTCTTTAGATATCCTCGATATACCACATGGTATCATGGTAGTATATTCAAGAATTCTACCAATAGTTTCTCTATGGCAGTTATTGTTAGTGAAATCGCTCCCGATATTTCGTGTAGGGACGATATCCGGTATACCGCCGTTATTAACAGCATAGTTTCTGATCTTCAGCTCTAAATCCTGCCAGATCTACTTATGTGTGCTTAGTCATAATGTTCCATTTTATGTGTTTAAACTTTAACATGGACTTCTCTAATATTAAGATTTCTTAACTTATGGGTTTTAATCTCTTTCAGACACACTGATAGAAAGACAAGTGCTGTTCATCACTTTAATCAGGCTTTGTTGATGAATCCTTTGTTGTGGGCTGCATATGAGGAGCTGTGTAAATTAGGTATGTCAAGAAGCAAACAGTTTGTGAATTCTTTTCTGCAACATATGGCTTTACAATGATCTATTTGGGCACTTTATTTGATATTTTCCGATGCTTGTCGTTTCCTTATAAAGCCCAGTTCTTAATATAACATAATGTGACTATTTTCATATAGTATTACTGCTTCATATTGAAGTCTATCAATAATTCATAGCTTCTTGTGTTTTAGGAGCTGCCATAGAGGCAACAGAAGTCTTTGGAGAGTCAGCTTTTGAATACATTCAGAGGCAGTATACCAGTCATGACGTGGGTCCCCAGTTGCAGGCTTTCAGTGATGATCATAATGTAGTTTCTGGACAGCACCTGGCCACAAATGCAAGTCCAAGGCAATTGAAACATCTTTCGGGCAATATCATTAAGGATCCTGAGAATCATCATGGTGCAGTTTTATCAGGAAACTCTTATAATAAGCTCCATAATGGTGGTCATGCTAACATGTCTTTTTACAATACACCTTCACCGATGGCCACACAGGTATATAACTATTGATTGACCTTGTCTCTTACTGCAAAAATTGCTACATTATATATTCTAAATTAGTTTGTTAGGAACTAATACTGCCTATTATTTTATTTTTTGGTTGGGTGTGCGTGGAGGGGGGGGGGGGGGGGGATTTGATGAAATTGCATGCGACATTTTCTTTCGAAGTCATAGATGTATTATTTGTCATTGAGGTAAGGTCCTCCAGTTAATCACTCTATTTTCTTTTCCACTTTTGGGGATTCTCTTATTCTAGGTCATTCTGCCTTTTACTTAGTGGGGTTGTGGTGGGCCGGAGGAGGGATGAATCATGAATTTGTTAAAACAATATGCAACGTTCTTTTATCGAACATATATTATCGTCTTACTTTGCGGATAAGAAGCTGCAATACTTTTATATGGGTTATCAGCCAAAGTTTTTTTGCTTTTGCAGTTGTCAGGTATGCCTCCCCCACCTATGTGTAGAAATATGCTACCAAATGGTCCAAATTTTAGTTCCTCTGGTGTTGATAGTTCCTCAAGATCAACTGTGAATCCTATGATTCAAATTCCTCGAAGGAAGTTGGTGGATGAGGGGAAGCTAAGAAAGGTTGTGAGTTTGTATAGTCTCTATTAGCTTTCTGTTATTTTATTGTGGTTTTAATCTTCTTGCCTTTTCTTCTCAAAATCTTTTGGCCCATAGCCAGCAGCATAAGTAACGTGTAATTATGGCAGTTGAGCAAGTAGGCACTTTTAACTTGAAAATTTGCCAAAAAATGTATATGTGGTTTCTCAAGATTCATTTGTTTCTATATATGTGGCATTCATCACTTTGGGTTCATGATGTATCTTTTACCCTTTAGGTGGTCCCATCATTAACCCTCTTTTAAATGGCTTGAGGTATATTATATGAATTTTACCAGTGTTTTACAAATCCAATCATTCCCACTAGTGAAAATTGCTAATCATTATATTCATATATTGTTATGGGTGTTCTTTATGATATCCCTTTTAACATTTTTTTATATTATACAGATATCTGGGAGGTTGTTCTCTGATTCTGGCCCTAGACGAAGCACCAGACTTGCTGGAGAAGCAGGGTCTGGTGCAAATTTAACTGGCAGCAATGTAGCCGGAAATGGGAATATTCGCCCTAAATATCCTGGTTCTTCTAAGCTAAGCTCGGCAGCATTTCATCTCATAACCGCTCTAAAGGGGCAATCCTTGGCTACTGAATGCTGTGATGAAGGTTATAATTTATAAATCCTGTTTTCAATATGCCTCGTTTCTTCACTAGCTAAGTTGTGGGCCATAGGATGGGAGATTATCTCAAAGAAAGGTTATAAAAATGTAGACTTATATCACTTTATTGATTAATTTTACCAATAGTAGAAGTAATGCCGCCATGTTTGTTTGTTTTGCCTAAAATGTCCCTCAATAATGATTGAGTACAGGAATTTTGGGAATCAAAATTGATGCTATTAATATTTTGTAATGATATCTAATTATGAAAAAAAGTAGTTTTTAATTGCCATAAAAGAAGTTGTTGCATTTGTTTCTTGGAACACACATAAAAGAAAGTTGTTGCATTTATTTCGGGATGGAGGAAAATAACATGTGGCTTTGTTTATCATCTTTGAAGAGTTTCAAGAGGCTGTAGGTTGCACTTCTTATGTTGATGAAAGTTGTCATTTACTTTGCTCAGTTGTCAATGAAATATATATTTTTTTGCATAACGAAAGTTAATACTTCAATTGGTTGGTTTTACAACGGCCCATTTCATGCTTAATTCATTTATTGCAGAAAAAATATGTAGAAATATTCAGTATCCTTAAAAATACTCGATATCGTTGTAAAATAGGAATTGGAGATTATGGATAATATCTCCTTGTAATTAGCTGCTGTGAATATCTTAGGAATCCTTTCCTTTTCTTCTCATATTCTTTGTGTATATATATATATAGGCTTTGTACCTCCCTTTTGATAAAAGTTAAATAAAAGAATTCCACAAAATCTACCTAATTAGTTAATATTTGGTTTTCTGCTGCCTATTAAATCTCGAAAGTTGACTCACAACCTCATATTTTCAGGGATACGGACTGAAATTGATGACCCTCGTTTATATACTAAGACCACTTCTACTTCATTCTCTTCACCTGATACTCGATATTTTGAACTTAATGAGTCAGACGCTGGGACTTCGATGAGTGGATCAAAAATCGCTAATGGTGCTTCAGAGTTATTAGCCCTTTTGAGAATCCTTGGGGAAGGCTACAGACTTTCTTGTCTTTACAAATGTCAGGTTTGTATTGCCCAAAAAAATGATTTTAGATTTATTATGATGGTGATATATTTACATATTTGCACTGTTTGTTAAAACAGGATGCACTGAATCTATTTCTGAAACTTCCTCATAAGCATTATAACACAAGCTGGGTGCTTTCTCAGGTAATTAATGTTTATAATGTTGAATTGATATTATTATTATTATTTCTGATTTCTTGGTATTGTTGACAATTTCAAACATAGGTTGGAAAAGCCCATTTTGAATTGGTTGATTATATAGAAGCAGAGCGTGCCTTTAATGATTCCCGCTTGGCTTCTCCTTGTAGCTTAGAAGGAATGGATATTTATTCTACAGTTCTGTATGTGAGTACTGTTTAATTTAACTTATCTAATCTTTATAGTCTGATTAATGCTCTTTCATGATTCTATACCACTATATCACTAACTCTTGAACATATCACTATATTATTAACGTTAGGTAATTACATGAGTATGAAAATGATACAGTCTCGGGTGTATTTGTGAGATTGATGACTGTTGACTTTTATCTAGTTTGACTTTGTGTTGAACATTGATTTTTTGGGATTGAGGTCAATTGGATAATTTTACTTGTAAAACATGCATTTACCATGAAAGAGCACAGTAAAAGTTATCTTTGTGCCTTTTACTGAGGGAAAAATTAAAGAACAGCGGTTTCCTCTCATTGTGCCCCTTAGTTTTGTGGAAATGTCCCTAAAAGTTTTATCCCTCCTGTTGCAGCACCTGAGGAAGGATATGAAGTTGAGCTATTTGGCTCAGGAGTTAGTGTCGACGGACCGTTTAGCCCCTCAATCTTGGTAAGTGTATTAAGCTTTTGAAAAACCTATTTTCGTGAGAACCTGAGAAAAATGAGGGTATTCTTTTATTGTGTGAAGATTTGTCGTGAGAACTGTGAAGATACCTTTATACTGTGTGAAGGTTACAACATTCACACAATATAATATAACCTTCGAGTACCCAGTTGAAGATGATGTGAAAATTACAATCTTCACATAATATAACGTAATATTTATACAATATAAATGTATCTTCACTTGGTCATAAAATATTTTCAATATATATATATATGTGTATATATACATATTGTGAAATATCTTGTACGTATGGGGCATGTACTTTTATTTATATCCTGACATCATTTTTATACATTTGTGTCAGGTGCGCTATGGGAAATTGCTACAGCCTGCAAAAAGACCATGAAACTGCTCTTAAGAATTTTCAACGGGCAGTGCAGTTAAATTCAAGATTCGCATATGCCCATTCCCTTTGTGGCCATGAGTATGTTATTGTTTCTTTTTTTGAAAAAAAATGATTCTGGATTGACCACTTCCTTATCTGAACGTTTTTCTATACATCACTTTAATAGTTCCATTAAGAGGCAGCCTCTGAATCGTTAAGAGGTGAATCCTGTTTGGCAAAAAAATAAGTCTGCCTCTTAATGGTTCTGAAACCCTCTGAATCATGTTGTATCATGGACCTCCCTTAACCATTAAGATCCCTAATTATATCCTGAACAATTACCAAACAATTATATTTCATCATGCACTATATCATAAGAGCCTCTTAATCATTCTACACCAAACCATTCAGCAACCGCCAAACATCCCCTCCTTTGATTGACCATGAAATCTTCTTCATTCGCAGATACATGGCTTTGGATGATTTTGAGAATGGAATAAGAAGTTACCAAAATGCCCTTCAGATTGACGCAAGACACTATAACGCTTGGCATGGCCTTGGAATGATATATCTTCGCCAAGAAAGATACGAGTTATCGGAACATCACTTTCGAAAAGCTTTCCAAATAAATCCACATTCTTCTGTCATAATGTCATATCTCGGGACTTCCTTGCATGCCTTGAAGGTTAAACCTCATTCTTTACGGATTAACTTTTATAACCAACTTTATATTTTTCTTGTTACTAATTTAAATATTTAAGTTAATTTTCTGACACTAAAATTTATCAGAGAAATGCGGAAGCTCTTATGATGATGGAGAAGGCTATCGTTGCAGATAAGAAGAACCCTCTTCCCATGTATCAAAAGGCAAACATCTTAATAAGTTTGGAGGATCTTGATGGAGCTTTAGAAGTTTTAGAGGAGCTTAAACAGTGTGCTCCTTATGAAAGCAGTGTGTATGCATTAATGGGAAAGATATATAAAAATCGGCTTATGTATGATCACGCCATGCTTCATTTTGGTATAGCTTTGGACTTGAAGCCAACATCAATGGACGTCGCTACCATTAAGGTGACATGCTTGTCATTAAGTCCTGTATGGATAAAGCTGTCTGTGTGAATTAATCTATTTGTATAGATTGTGAAGGTTTTTGTTTGTGAGGGTTTTTTTCATAGATAGAAGGAGCGTGTTTTTTAATTGGGAGGGACGGTTTTGGAAAAAAAAACTTGGCTTTCTGGATAAAGCTCCCCCATGAAAGCTTACCGATTAAGCCATTTTCTATATCGTTAAGCCACTACCAAACAGTCATGTATAGCTGACCGAATAAGTTGGGAGTCCCATTAAGCTCATTGAGCTGTGCTAGAAAACAGGTCCTTATGGAAACTACACTCCCCTATTCAAATAATATTATACTCATTAATCTTTGGATGTTCTATAAAATTTGCAACATTTTTCTTTTTGACATTATCATATCGTTCTTTCTGACAGGCTGCCATTGAGAAGTTACATGTGCCAGATGAATTAGAAGATGATTTACAGGACTAAAGTTTACAATTCAGGATCATTCGCCTCTAACTGCTTTTAGATAGGTATGTTGCTGAATTTATCTTTTAGTCTCATACTCGACCCCAACTGGTTCTTAATCATTCAGACGGGTAGCTTTGTATTCCCAGTTTTGTAGGTGTTAACAGAGCATAAACACAATTTTAGAAGCTTGGTTAATAGGTAGTTCATACTTCATATCTTGTTGCAAAAACCAGTTAGTCTTGTAATACTTTTACCTGTTAAATATGTTGACACAATTAAAGAAATGTTGATCAGATTGGCTGGTTACGTTCTGATAACAAGTTGAATAGTCTCGATACGATTCCAAAACTACAAGTTATATATATATATATTATATAGAGAGAGGCGGGTTCATACGAGAACGCTAATTATTTACGAGAATACGAGAAACTTTTTTCATGTACAAAATCATATGTGATTTTGCACTAACTGTAGCGGGCGACTTTTGGGGCCACTTAAGTTGCATGGAAAAAATCGTCCGGATCATTTATGATTTTGTACAAATCACATATGATTTTGTATAGTTTGTAACCTTTGATTGGTTTGTATTTGAAGTTGTGTCTATATATATAGTATATATATATATATATATCTTTAACGACTTCATTTTTTTATAGTTTTTTGAGTTTTGGTCATTGTTTAAATATTGGCACTCGGGGGCTGTTTACCAAACGCTTACCAAGTCATATTGCCTTACTGGATGAATATGTAAGGACCAAGAATCTTATCCGGTAAGAGCGAAGCGAAGACTGAGAATCTTACCCAGTAAGTGATGGCTACGACTCTTACCAATGTTAGGGTTTAGGGGGTAAATTATTGCATACAATACCGTTTTGGTGGACTAAAATCTTACTCGGTAAGCAAGTGATAGTGTTGAATTTTGCCGGTAAACACTTATCTGAGTAAGCGGTTGGTAACGGCCCCTTAGACTGTGTTAATATGCTACTTTTCCTTCATGTCTTTTTGTTTTCTCCTTTTCTTTTGCAAGTGAGGGTCTTTACGGAAAGAACCTCTTTATCCTTCGGGGTTTTCTTTTGCTTACCGTGTAAAAAATGTTTACCGACAGTCCATTTTGATGACCGAGAATGTTACCTGATAAGGTAAGGGTGGTGACTTTTGCTTGTAAACGTTTGGTAAATGACCTTTGACTTTCAAAAGTTTTATTTCGAGAAACATGTTATTTCTTAGATGTAATTAAGAGAACTATACTATACTTTGTGAATGAGAAAGTAAACACTTATTTTTAAAAGTGGACACTTAGGGGGTGTTTGGATTAGCTTATAACAACAACTTATTGACTTATTTCGGTGTGACACCGTGTAATAAGTCATTTTGAGTGTTTGGGAAAAACAACTTATCCGGTGCCAAACCGGTGATAAGTCATTTTTTAGAAAGTTAAATTTTTTGATAAGGACTTTTCTTGGAAGTCAATAAGTTATAAGCTAATCCAAACACCCCCTAGTTTGGGGCAAAACTACAATAGAAACGTTGACACTTATTTTGGGATATAGGGAGTATTAGTTTCGGTTGGTGACAGGGTTGTATCTGGGGAAGGGCGGGTCGGGCGCACGCCCAGGGCCCACAAGAAATAGGGTTCCATTTTTTCTATATAACTATATAGTATATGGTAGTAGTAGTTCAAAAATATTAACAAATAAAATGAACACAAACATTTTTAGTTCTAATATGACCCAACAAGATTTTAGCATTAGATTAAGGGGGTGTTTGGTTTGCAGGAATCCGATGGAATTGGAAGGAATTGGAATGATCAATTCCATTCAGTCGTTTGGTTTACGTATGGAATGGAATTGAATTCCACACATTCCACCATCCATGGATTTGGTCATTCCATCACAATTGAGAAGAAATTCAGTTCCATTTCATCACAATTGAGAAGAAATTCAATTCCATCTCATATTCTCAAAAAGACAAAATTATCCCCATCTTCCCTACTTGATCTGAACCACTACCGGTAACGAACGTCGACCATTGTCAGTCTGAACTACTGTCGACGACCGTCGACCACCGCCGGTTTGAACCACCGTCGACCACTGCCGCCGACCACCGGCGGTCTGAACCGCCGACCACCGACGTTGCGGACCACCGACGGTCGCCACCGACCACTGCCGGTCTGAACCACCGTTGACGACCGCCAACCACCGCCGGTCTGAACCACCGTTGACGACCGCCGACCACGGACCACCGCCGGTCTGAACCACCGTTGATGACCGCCGACCGCGGACCACCAAGGTCTGAACCACCGTTGACGATCGTCGATCGTTGCCGACCACTCTCCGTCTAAACCATCGCCAACAACCACCGATCTGAACCACCACCGACCGCCGTCGGTCTAAACCACCGTTGACGACCGCCGACCACCGTCGGTCTGAACCACCATCGACCACCGCCGACGACCACCGTTGACGACCGTAGACCACCGCCGATCTGAACCACCGTTGACGACCGTCGACTACCGCCGCCGCCGACCACCCTCCGGTTGAACCACCACCGGCCACCGTCGACCACCACCAATCTGAACCATCGTCAACCACCGTCGATCCGAACCACCACCGACCATCGCTTACTAGAACCACCACCGATCTGAACCACCATCGACCATTGCCAATCACTACAGACCACTAGGGGTGTGCAAAAAGTAAATCGATCCAATTAGAATCGACCGATGATGATTGGATATCCAATTGTAATTGGATCGGATCGGATTGAAAAATCAACATCCAATTGGATCGGTTCGGTTGTTGGATGACCATCCAGAACCGATGAAAACCGACCGAACTGATCCGATATATCATCCAGTTACCATCCAATTAACCATCCAGTTATCCATCCAACCATCATCCAACTATCATCTAGTTAGTTTCTTTTCATTTTGCTTAAATCAAAATTTATTTGTGTTAGTATTTGAATTTTTAGCTTAACTTGTGTTTGTTTTAACACATATTAAAAATGATTAATTAATTTCTTTCATTGTTAAAAATTAGATTGAATTAACACATTGGATGGATCCATCCACGTTGGATGGATCCAATCACATTGGATTTTCGACGGATATCCATTTTATATCCAATAAAAATATCCAATGGATGGAACCGAACCGATCCAATCATCCATTGGATCGGTTCGGTTGTCCGATGTTAATCGGATCGGTTGGCAAAATCCAACATCCAATTGATGATTGGATCGGTTCGGTTCCCCTCACATCCAATGGATGTCAACCGATGAACACCCCTACCGACCACCATCAATCTGAACCATAGTTGTTGGATTTCGGTTTCAAAATATTTAGAAAGGGTATTTTGGTCATTTACCAATATTTCATTCCTATTCCAAAGCTACATTATGTAAACCAAACAAACAAATTCCAATTTCTTTAACAAATTTCATTCCAATGTCTGCCAACCAAACAAGTGGTCAATCATGATAACATTCCATTCCAATTCCTTCAAAGTCAAATTTGTTTGACAGATTTCGTTCCACCCGAAAACATTCTACGAACCAAATGCCCCCTAAGGGCTCAAACATATTTAACTAATTATATTGGTAAAGAAAATATGTGGAAAGTAATTGGGTGTTCATTTTATAGTATTTCTTATTGTTTTCTTTAAAAAAAAATTACTATTAAAATCTAAAATCTAATTTGCCTAGAAAACATTGATATAATCTCAATCATTCATCTCCCACCAACTCTTTTTATTAATCCCTCCCCATAAATTCTAATTTTGTATTGCAATACAGTAGATTTCTTGTTATTAACGTAAGAAAAGTCTTACATTTTGGAAAAAAAAAAATTATCAACCATATGAGATGTTCCAACTAATATCTATAATTAGGATTTCAAAACTTGTTTTTTTCCATATATTATTGACTCCTTATTACCTAATATTAAATACCTGAATTTTAACTACTCTCATATCTCTAAGATAAGAATAAGATCTCAAACTATAATCAAAATGGATTTTTGATTTTAAGATTGATGGTTTTCTAAAAAGTCTATTTTAATCCTAAAAAGGTTAAAATGATTGTGAAAACATTGAAATGATGTGAGACGAAAACACAATTGATTTATATAAAGTGTTTCTTTGTAGAGTCAACATTGTGACTTCAAATGATGTTAATCTATATACCAAATGTATATGATAGAATATGTTGTGTAACGGGTTTAGGATGCTATGTAAAAATGATATGGTAGATAATATTAATTTATAAGTAATTATGGATGGATTGATTTTACGTCTAGGAATACTCTGGAAAAAAACGTTTTATATGAATCATCAGTATTTTTTAAACTCATGTTATTGTGATGATAAAAACAATAAATTGTATTTTTTTTTCTGTACTAGGGCCCATTTTCACTTCTCGCCTATGGCCTATAAAATACCAGGAACGGGCCTGGTTGGTGAGAGTTGCTTAATGGCTTATTCATTCAGCCAATAAATAAGTTTGTAACCACAAGACTTGTGGCGTACTGAATAAGGCTTGTAGCGGATGAGGCTAGATAACCCATCTACCCCAGGTTCGAATCCAGGTGCAAACAACTTGTGGCCATTGGGGAATTATCTCAGGGTTGCATGCTTTAACAGTTTTAAAATTGTCAAGGATTAGTATAGGCAAATGCTTAGGACACCCTTTCTGAAAAGAAAAAAAAAGTTTGTTGTTGTCTTAATTTTTAAGCAATGGAAATAGTTGATTTGGATAAATTATGATGTATTTATTGTCCATATATAATCAGGTTCATGTGAGACTTTTTCATTTTCGTGAAAGTGAAAAATATGAGAACGAGTGAAGGTATATGATGGTAAACCTTCACACAATATAATTGGACTTTCACTTGTTTTCATGAAATTGTTATTGAAATCCAACATAAAATGATATTCAAATCGTTATTCTTATGCATCCCTAAATCTAAACATAAAAGATATTAATTTGAAAGATAATTTACAAATAAAATGATCTCCAAATACTCCATATTTTTTTTCATGTGGGTTAGATGCCAACCATATCAATTATTTGTTGACTTTTTTAAAGATCTGTAAAAGAAATATTCCATTTACAAACTTGCAACACACACCATCGTTGCTTTCTAAATTTTGGACAATAATATAAAAATACTATTTTGTTGCCATTCTTATTTGAAAAAAACTTTTTCAAATACATACATTTGGGCCTTTAGGGTTTATAACTTAAGTTTGGAAATAAAAATATTTGATTACTGGTATAACCATTAATGATTAATATCTATGACTTTATTCACAAGTTAATACTTAATACTTGCATTCCATCTAGTCCAGTCTTCTATCAAATTATACAGATTTCATTTTGTTTACATTATTTGATACAAATTTCATTTTGTTTACATTGTTTTATATATTAGCAACGTATATTCAAATTATTTTTTTATTATGACATTATAGTTACATTTTTCTTTATTATAACAATATATTTTTAAATTATTTTTTTATTATAGTATTATAGTTACATTTTTCTTAATTATAGAAATATGTATTCAAACTATTTTTTTTATTATGTCGTTATAGTTACATATTTTTCTTTATTATACCAATATACTTTCAAATTGATTTGTATTTAGCCATTGTACTTTTAATTTTTTTAATTAAATTGTAAGAAAATTATATATTTTAATGTAACATATATCTTAAACATATACGATTGTTTTTTTTCCTTTAAAACATATATTTTTTTAAATAAATTACGTGGCATAGATAAAATGGACCATCAATTTTTAGATAGTTTATCACTTTATCTTCCGATTATTCATACATTTTTAAAGGAATTCTTAAAAAATAGATGAAAAACATAATATAGGTGGTATATGAATAATCGGGAGAGAAAGCGATGAAGTTATTTAAAATGTGTTTTACATTTTTTGAATAACTTCATCGCTTTCTCTCCCGATTATTCATATACCACCTATATTATGTTTTTCATCTATTTTTTAAGAATTCCTTTAAAAATGTATGAATAATCGGAAGGTAAAGCGAGGAAACTATCTAAAAAATTGATGGTTCATTTTATCTATGCCACGTAATTTATTTAAAAATATATATGTTTTTTAAGAAAAAAAACAATTGTATATGTTTAAAATATATGTTTCACTAAAAATATAACTTTCATACAATTTAATAAAAAAATTAAAAGTACAATGGCTAAATACAAAACAATTTGAAAGTATATTGATATAATAAAGAAAAATATGTAACTATAATGACATAATAAAAAAATAGTTTGAATACATATTGCTATAGTTAAGAAAAATATAACTATAATACCATAATTAAAAAATAATTTAAAAATATATAGCTATAATAAACAAAAATGTAACTATAATGCCATAATAAAAAAAATAATTTGAATATATTTTGCTATAAAGAAAAATGTAACTATCATGCCATAATAAAAATACAGAATTAAAAATATATTGTTGTAATAAAAAAAACAATGTTATAAAAAATTGTGAAAATTATGGTGATAAATTATATACAATATATATGTTATTAATTATTAATTATTAAGTATTAAGTATATATAAAATATATAGAGAGTAAGTTACATGTTTGGTCCCTATGGTTTTTATTACATGTTTGGTCCCTAAACTTAAAATGACCAAAATGTCCTTCTTACTTAACCTACTTAACAGAAAAAGTCTAACAAAGTTAGTTTTAGGGACCCAATACGTTATAAAATGGAAACCACGAGGATACAAAGCTTAGATATTTCATTTTAGGGACCTGAAGCTATTAAGCAAATAAACCTTAGGGACCAAGTATGTAGTTTACTCTAAAAAATATAATCTTTCATTTTTTTTCTCAAAGTTTATCTATATATTTGTTATCATTGTTACAAGTACACGTAGTTATCCGCTTAAGTTCATAAAAAATTTCATTGATTAATTATAAATAAGTATAAAGTCAAATAAAAAAGAAAAAGAAGGATAAAATGGCACACAATATGCTCATTTTGGATTCTATGTCAAGAAAGTATAAAACATCAAAAGAAGGTAAAAACAAAAAGAATATATCCTTGCTTACTCTACTCATTTAAATATGTATGTATATGTATATTACATATACATAGTAGTATGTGTATGGGAGGGATCATACAAGAACACCCTTTTTAAAGAAAACAAATGAACACTTTATGGACCACATATGATATGAATCTCACACATTAAAAAATCATATATGATTCAATGGGACGCGCCATTGAATCATATATGATTTTTTAATGTGTGGGACCCACATCATATATGGTCCATAAAATGTTCATTTGTTCATTTAAATTTACAAAATTTCCATTTGAACCTTCCTCAATATGTGTATGTGTATATATACGTGTATATGTGTATGTAGATATGTTTATATTTATAGCTTTATTTTTTTTAAGATCTAGTACCTTGCTTAACTCGCCA
Source organism: Silybum marianum (assembly GCA_036898165.1). Lineage (NCBI taxonomy): Eukaryota > Viridiplantae > Streptophyta > Magnoliopsida > Asterales > Asteraceae > Silybum > Silybum marianum. The sequence goes on from CM072538.1 coordinate 21,639,873, forward strand.
GGATGTATTTTGTCGATACCTATTTCAGTTAGTGTCAAAAGGATATAAAATTATGGTAGCTTTAAACTATATAAAAATCATCAAAACAACATTGTTTTGTATACTTGTTAATTCTTGTAAAATAAATAATCTTTAAGGATAATTTGTTGATGTATTTGTCCATAAAAATGCCTTCTTTTGGTTGAAGAATAATAATGAACAAAAGCTGATCTTGAGTCATTTGATTTTGGGAAACCAATATGTATTTATATATGTTTTTCAATATATAATTTAAACTAAAAAATTTATCATGACATTTTTAACCTTTTACTTTATTAAATTTACTAAAATAAACTAAAATGATCACCAAGTTTGAAGAAAAACAAATTGATTAAAAGAATATGTAACAACCCGTGATCTCAAATAACAAATTATGCAAATTATACAATTAAGACACCATATTTGGAGCTACAAATTGGGTCTCCTTCTATACAATCTGCCAAAAAGCGACAAATAAAAATTTTCGCTAATAATCTTCACATGAACGATCTAAAAATTATGAAGATTAAATATTAACTTCATAGCATGCTTGACATAAAGCATCTCTTTTGCCCGCAAATAAAAACGTCAGCTGATACCCTGAAATGCATATTTTTGAAAACAAAATGAGGGTTAGACCATACGGTCTAGTGAGCGATTCCCTGTTAGCACATCTTTGACTAAAATCTTTCAAAATAGATTTAAAAGCCAAATCATAACTCATATCCTTTAAAATGATATTTTCCTCAAATCCAAATATTTCTCAACGTTTCATAAAACCTCTTTCTAACATAAATCAATAAGTAATTTTCTTCTATTTATAATTCAACATTTAATAAAACAATAAACTTATTGAGTCAGAAAGGTTATCTTTTAAATCTGGTCCGACAACCCAGTTATCGCATAAGTGGGTGCCGACAACTCAACTTCTCGGGTCTCATAGGCCCGACAACTTGTTCCTCGGGTCATACAGACCCGACAACCTCGTTCATCGGCACCTATAAAGCCGACAATTCATTCCTCGGGTCTCATAGATCCGACAACTTATTCCTCGGGTCTCACAGCCCGACAATCTCGTTGCTCGGCATCTATAGACCCGACAAAAACACTTTCTCGAATCAAAGGACATCGACAAGCTAACTTCTCGGGTCAAACGGACTCGACAAGTTTTACTTTGCTTTTTATAAAGATTCTATAAATCATTTTCTCGCATTAAAAGGACCCGATAACTCAGGTTCTCGAGTCATGTTGACCCGATATAAATTCTTACCATTTTTAAAATCATTTAAACATAACCCAGGTCTCGAGGCATCACATCCTCATAATACTCTCAACCGGTATTACACTTACCAGGATCATTCTCTCGTTCTTTCCAAACCATTGCCTGCTTCACGAGCATATGGTCCGGTTCACGCCATACGAGATGGCTAATATATAGAGTATTCCACCCACAATCATTTATACGTTTTCTCCGTCCACTCATCACGGATACACCACCAAATTCATCATCGTATAAACAGGGTACTCCTAACCAGTACTTTTCTAATACAGGTTAGCCTCACTCATCCTTTCCAAACCATTGCCTGCGTCACGAGCATATGGTCCGATTCACGCTATACGAGATGGCTAATATATATCGATTATACCACCCACAATCATTTATACGTTTTCTCCGTCCACTCATCGCGGATACACCGCCATAATTCCCGTGACCCAAAACAGTTTTGGTCAACCCCTTTCACTTGTTAGTTTTCACAAAATACTAACAATTGTCATCATATAATTTCATTTATATGAAATAAATCACGTGTGACGGAAAAACACGTATTTTACAAAGGCTTTGTAAAAGCTTTCTCATCTCATCAAATAACACATATTTTTACGTGGAGAATATTTAATAACAACTTCTCAAATAAATCCATATGTGTTACTTTTCCCAACAACTCATATAACGATAATAATCCAATTATATCAATTAGGCATATTATCGAAATAAAAACCTTTCTCAATAACATATGCATTTCAGTTTATAAAACTTATTTATAAAAACTCACCTCGGTCCCAAATAGACAGGTAAACTTCTAGCGGGTAACAACTCGGGTATCAAATTCGTATGGAACACATAATCTGAACCATATAATTACGGGTTATAATCTAAACAGATAAACCCAATTTTACCATAATATATATGTACGCCATATATGTAAAATAAGAGAACCAAACCTTAACAAAATCCATGGCTTCTCTTTTTGCCGGACACCCATGCATATACACATACTTGCTTTCTCTTCTTTCTGTTTCTTCTTATTTCTGTCGAAGAAACCCAGGGACCAAGTTTCCTTTTTCTTTTCTTTACTTATCCATCCAACAACAAACCATTTAATATGTATCTATATTTGTTGGAAAACATGAGGCGGTGGTGGAGGAAATTTAATTCACATTTCCTAAACACCCCCCTCAACTTCAATCAACTAAACAATTACAACCCTTAACTTCCAATAAATAAAACCCGGTTATTACAGAATACAACATATTGTCGGTTGCACAAGAAACCCTTGACTCGTTCAATCCGTCCAACCCAATATGCAGATAACTTAATTGAAACCGACCCATCAACCTGTTCAATCCCCAACCCATCAAACTGACAATCTGTCAATAAATAGGGTGGCAATTGGGTTAGGTGTAACTCAACTCAATATAACCGGTCGCTAATATATATTTGGATAAAATGTTATTTGTATTTACATCTTGTTTTTGGTCATTTTTGGAGTACATTTTTGCCTAGTTCCCATTCTCTATTTACATGTTATTGTTATTTGTTGTAAATTTAATAGCAATAAAAATAATTGGACAAAGTCGTGCATACAAACATATGAAAACAATAATATATTATTTTATGTACATATATATCTCTTTGTTAGGTGAAAGCTGTAAGGATGAATGTTGAAGTATAAATATATTTTCATTTTTTGCAATCACAATTTGTTTATTTGTTGTATGTACTTGTGTATCAATAATTCAATGTTCCTATTTGTTATACGTATAGGATTTTTAATTTTGAGCAATAGACAGTGCTCAAAGATCAAAGACACATACTTATTTAAAAGAATGATAACATTAGCGAACCCAACTCAACCCGCAAGGGTTAGGTTACACTTTATAATAGGTTGGATTGAGATTTTTTCAAACCGCTGTAAATGAATTGAATTGATTACTTTTTTCAAACCTTCCAACCCTGCACACACCCATATCATCAACCCTACCATCGATTTACAGTCCTACCATCACATTTTTTTGGGGCGTTAGATCAAGCAACCGAACCCATCCAAGGGCAAGTGATTCTCACGATTCTCATGAAAGATAAATTCTCATATGATCCAATTATATATACATACATTCATTCACACATACTAATGGTTTTAGCACAACCAGTATTATTTAACTTTCTTGAACTAGTTGTTATGGCCTTATGGAGTTCCAAACTCATTTAACACATTATCAATGTCGCAAATATTTAACTGCTAGATATTCGTGGCATAAGTAAATCCTACATCCAAAAAAAATTGTTCGAAACTGTTGTTTTAAATACCACACACGTACCATGTAATATAACTAGCTACACATTTTTCGGTTTTTGTTGTAGCCGGCAAAATATTATTACTAACATACAAAACCTGAATCAAACCCTATTTTCAAATGAAATATATAGGGTTTGGTTAGGCTTTTAACATACCAATCATTGAGCCCACGAATGGTTTGGTGAAGGAGAAGTAATCCTTTGTTGTTGTAATTGTTTGTAAAACCTGTTAATGAATTCCTCTGCCGCCTTGTCTACTTGGTTCTCCTCCTCATGCAGCAACGGTGAGGCAACCACTGCCAATGGCGGTGGTTCAATGGCAGCAACACCACCACCATCATTCGACACCTCAAGTACTAGTTGAAACTTGTGGTGGTCATAATCAGAATGGTGGTGGTGGGATATGGATTTGGAACCCGTAGTAGTAGTAGTGCTTCGTAAGACGTGTTCTTGTGGCGATATGAACGATGTGTCAATGTTGTTGGCGGTGCAACGGCGGGCGAAGGCGGCATAGTGGTGGCGGAGAAGGAGGGCGGTAAAGGCTTTACGAGCTAGTTTGCCATTTTTGAGCTTGAGGTGGAGATCAACTAGTAGTTTTGTTTTTGCCATGGTTTTCCTTAACATGTAGAACACTATTTTTAGCTTGTTCCATAACTCATTTCTTGATTCGATCTCCATTATTTCATGCAAAATTATCACAAGTGAGATAGGGTGGGGTTCATATGAAAGAGACCTATTTATTTGAATGATTAAAGTGGTTTGAAGACATTAAAATACGTGCATAACTTAGAGGTTTAGGTAATAGGGTAGGCCATGGTAGTCAATGTTGCTTCACCCTTATGTTTTCACTTTTGACTTTTTGACTTCTTAACTTTTTTTTGAATTTTTTTAGTCTAAGGAACACGATGGATTGTAATAAAATTGGGTATATAGAATACTAAAAATATATCTACTGTTTTGATAGACGGTTTATAGTTTATAGTAGTTAAGTTTGAAAAAACCCAGATAACAGTGCATTCTATGTAAAAACGTTGCAATAAATTTATTTGACACTTTTATGTGTTTTAATAACTTTTTAGAACAAATGAAGTGTTGTATTAGTTTTTTTTACATGACACTTTTGAGAAATGTTTTATAAAGTCATTTTATAAGGCATTTGTTTTTATAAAACATTTTTCAAAATAATGTCAGATAAAAATTGATAGAACACGTTTCAAAAAGTGCCGTTTAAAATTATGGTTTTATCGAGGCTCAAATTCTAGTTTTGGTGAAAAATATCATGAATATGAAAAAAAATCCTAATATATGAATGGGTTGAACTGGAACTTGTATATTAATGGGTTTCAGAGATAAATGGTGTTGAAATATTAGCATATTATCTAATCAATTTAATTGTATCTCGAAAAGTTATTGACATCATCAACAACAAGAAAAAAGTGTTTTGGTCGTTTTTTTTTGGAAAGGGTATCCTAGGCTTATACCTAGACTAATCGCTGACAAATTTAAGACTGTTAATGCATGCAGTCCTGAGATAATTTCCCAGTGGTAACAAGTTGTTTGCGCCTGGATTCGAACCTGGGGTAGATGGGTTATCTAGCCTAATCCCCCACAAGCCTTAACCAGTACGCCACAAGCCTTGTGGTTAGTGTTTTGGTCGTTGTGGGTCATTTCGGGTCAAGAAGAAACTAAATTGGGTCGGTGTTGGGTCAAACGGGGCAGTCTATGGATCCACGGGTTTATGGCTTCGGGACGGGTAAAACCCGGTTCATCTGTTTCTTTAGACCGGGTCTCTCTCGGTTGGGCCAACCTTGTTCCACGAATTTGGGCTACTCTTGTGGGCCTTATGAAAAAGGAGAAAATTAATTGGACTGCTAGTTAAATTGGCGATAGTAAATGACTTTATTTTAACTTGGCCCAATATTTTTATTTGGGCTGTTATTATTTTGTGTACGGAGTATGTTTTAATAAAAGGCAAAATATAAGAAATATTAACATATTTTTATAATTTTTTTGTGTATTTTTAAGTTTTTTTTTATTAGAACAATGTATATTTAAATTATTTTTTATTAAAGTATTGAACTTTGAAAAATCTATTCATTATAGCATTGAGTAACCTATTATTTTAAATTTTAGTCACTATATTAGGTTTTCCATGCCAAATCATTGTCCATTTAGGTTGTCTTTTGCTCATATGACACTTCTTATTACAATATTGTACTTTTAAAACATTAATTTTAGATATTATTTGATAAATATATCAGGCTAATTAAACGAATTTAAATTATTCATAAATATAATAATATTAAGAAAAATGTAGATAACAATCTATTTTCTAATCTTTAAAAAAATTGTAGAGAACAATTATTCATAAATATAATAATAAATATATTAAATTAATTAGATTATTTCTAAATATTCATTAAAATATAACTATATTAAGAATATTTGTAAAACACATTTTATATCGTTAATTTTTTTAAAAATAACACAAAATAAGTATTTTTTGAATTAGAAAAATTAAATAATAAATGTTACATTTTCTTACAAATAAAATATTTATCTTGAAAAAAGTATCATATTTGTTTAAAAAAAATGTTACTCTATATTATTTAATTTGCATATAATCTAGTAAGAGTTATTTTTTTTAAAAGTGTAATGACGTGAAGAAATTCTTAAAAAAAAATAAGAAAAATATAAATTGGGTGATATATGAATAATCAGAATACAAATAGGGTTGGGTTGATTTGGCCCGATCTTTTTTCGACCCAACCATGTCGGCATGTAAAAGTTGATTGAGCATCAACCTAAATCTTTTTCTTGAGTCATAATTTGTCCAGGTTCCCACGTCTTTGTAACAATTTCACAATGACACACAATTTTGTTTGTTACATCTTTCTGCATACCCTGGATTGCAAGTTCTAAATATAATAGACAAAGATGACATTTTATTCAGGTGAAAATAAAAAGGAGGCAATCTACAATCGAGCCTAAACATTTCCAAGTAAAACCAAACCAAACCTAAGAGCATCCACAGTGGTGAAACCTCCAAAAACACAGTTGTCATATTTCTTCTGCAACATCATTGCCATCTCAACAAAGTAAGAACATCCATAAAACTCTATAATGAAGGTTCTTACAAAAAAACTCATTTTTCTTATAGATTTATTAAATAAAATGATTAAAATAATAAATAAAATAATAACAGAAAAGGAAAGTATGGAAGAATTCGTGCTCTTGTTCAAGCACCTGGGTTCAGTAGGAACCTGTAACTGTACAAGAACTTCTGTCCCACAGTGAAGATTCTTATAAAACCTCCAAAAATAACCTCATCAGGAGCCAACATTGTGAATGCTCTAACATACCTACAAAATTGCAAGTAGAAGTATGGTTTTGGAAAAATAAAATATGCAAATCATATATCCATCGACTTAGGAAACAATTGTAGATAATCAATGAAATTGCTATAAATAAGATGCAATTGGGTTCTAGTTGATATAATTTATGTTTTTTTTTGGGTTTTTGTGTGCATAAATAACATGTCTTGCAAGATTTAAATGCCTTTTATGAATGAAAGTAAAGTTTAACGTTGAAAATGATAATAACACCAAATGAATGTTGCTATTTCATCTATTGTATCCAAATTACAAACTAAATAACTATATTTGTTAAAATTTATATAAAAATACTTGAATTTTTGAGTCGTAATATGTGCAAAATGCATCGATTTTTTTTCTTTCAATTAACTTGATAAATATTCAAAATTTTCCATATTGTACATATTAATTTGCTAATCTTATAACATTTGAGAACGTGTATATTTATTTATAAAATATTTACAATAAAATAGTCAATAAACTTGACATTTATGTAACTTGGGTACAAACTTAATGATTGACAATCCCAACCGATCTCACACGAAACTCGTTTCTAAAGACATCAATGTTAGGAGGCATTTTTTGACTGATTCAATGACTAAAGCTAGTAGGGTCTGGCTGAGATCAAATTCGTGATATGTCTTGTATATGCAAATTCGCCAGCTCTTTTCCCAACTTAATTGAGAGAGTCTATAAAAAATTATTACATTAATTAACAATTTTTTTTGTTATACTAAAAAAATTGGTTGCATTTTACCCTAAATATAGTGATTTGCTTCGTTCCGTAAGGGTATCCGGTTCAACCGCTCCATTCGAGGCCAGATATTCCCAAAAAAAAGGGTATCGAGACCGGTTAATGTATTTCCTAACCCACATGTTCCGTTATGTATAAATATAAACTAATTTTTTATAATATAAATGCATTATATAATAATATAATGTATTATTTTTTTAAAATTAATTTTGAGCATTTTTTTTAATCGGGGATAGACCAACAAACCGAAGAGGGGACTCGGTTCCTCATACCCACCCTGAGACCGGGGTCGGAGATTGCATTCCCCATCAATCCCGCCCCCGTTGCCATGTATTTTGCCCTTTGTAATATTTTTTTTTCAAAAAAATATTATTTAATTAATTGAAGTAAAATTCAAGTTTTTGTTTTTGATTTTAATCTCATAATCAAAATTGAAATTGAAATTGAAATGGTTGAAAGTTGATGATTTCAAGAAAATAGGGTTTTTGCTCTATTATACATGTCCTTAGGTCTCTCTCTCTCTCTTCTTTCAATTGCAAATTGCAAATTGCAATGAGCTTCTGATTTCAATTTCATGTCTCAACCCAATTCCACTACTACCTCTACCTCTACCTCCAACACCCACATCACCAACGCCCGCCGGCGCTCCTCTGCCACCTCCACATCGCCACAATCCACCACCACCGGAGGAGGAGGAGGGGGGACTCACTTCCCCGCGATGAAGAAGGCGAGGTCTCAGGCGGTCGCTTGCTCTGTTGACAACAAAAATGGATTCCAACAACAACACTTTAATAATAATAATGATTCTTCGATTAATCCTTCTTCCATGTTCGAGGATCCCACCGGAAATGAAGTTGTTGATCCCAGTGCCACCTCTGTTGCCGGATTCACCGCCAATTTGTCTCGTAAAAAGGCAACGCTTCCTCAACCTGCTAAGAAGCTCGTCATCAAGCTACTCAAAGGTTCTTAAATTTCATCTCACTTCAGTTTCGGATATTTTGCTATATCTAATTTCGTAGAAGAAATCTTCAGTTTACTCCAATTTATTGTTCTTCACCGAATTGAATTCATAGTGATTTGATGTATGTAATGTTTATTCTAGCTCAGACTACGTGGGGTTTAAGATGAGACTGTGAGTTGCTAATTGATTGCATCAATTGTAGAAAGATATAGCTTTAGGCAGCTGTTCATCTTGCCCAAATTGATATGCATTTTTGTCTCCTATAGAATTCAAAATTTGCTTATTGTAATTATAGGGATTGATTCTTCCACCTACTTTTTAATATATGAAGTGATTCGTCTTTGTAGTACCCAAATTAATTTGGATAAAAAGATTGTAGTTTCCCCTTATTTCAAATGCTCTAGATATATGACCTAGAAAAGATACCCGTCTCGCCTGTATATAACAAAGACAATATTCAATGATACACTTTTCAGGGAAACAACAATTTGAAGATCCCTGCTTATGGCTTTAAAAGTTATTGCATATAAGCCTTTTTAGTTGCACAATCTGGGAGTTTTGCACATTGAACTTGTGTCAGATTTACTCATTACCTCAAGACTCAAGTAATTGTTCATTCATATATCTACGTATGAAGTTATGAAGTATGTATGTAGCTTGTGAAATTACACTTTTATTACCCTCACGGAGAGATCCCTACCCCAATTTCTTAGCTTGATGACATGTAATGATAGATCACTTCCTATATATTCCAGTCAAATGATGTGACATTCATTGACCTGTGCACTTTCACCAAACCATCCTTTAAAAAAAATTACTCAATGAGATGCTGGGATTTTGGAAGGAAGAATATGCTTTGATTATCAAATTCTTCAATAGTCATTGAGTCATTGTTAATGAGGTATGACTAGGGTCTGAATGGAGGGATAGAGGGCTCTTGTCCTTAAAACATTTTCTTTGAGAATCATAATAGTTGAAAGTTGCTGATGCTTTACTTGGGCTATGGATATAAAAGAGTGTAGTCATAAAGTGTTGGGTTTTCTGATTTTTCTGCTCTTTTCTTCTCATTTGTCATTGTTCAACGAGCCTTACATATGGGTCAATGCTTGTTCTGACACCTTGAGCATATATTTTTTAATATTGTTTGATGCAGCGATGAGGTCCATAAGATTGGAGCAGGGTGACATCTTTTTATAATGTATGGTAGGATAATTTCTAGGACTAATATGACAATTAGGATACTGTTAGTGATTACCTTTTCATTTATTCTATCAGCTAGGATAATTACTAGCTAGATTTAGGGGGCGTTTGGTTGGAGGTATTAAGCAGTAATCAATGGGAGTGATAATAAAAAAAAACTGTTTGGTTCTATATGATATAATGGCTCATTCCCCCAGAAGCCCAAATTTTCATTTATGATTAAACTGGAGGGAATGAAAAGTCATTCCCATTATTTTCATTTTCATTCCCATTTTCATTCCTCAACCTTAACCAAACAGCCCCTTAATAATAATCATCAGTTTAATCTCAAGAATAACTAGTAGAGATGCTTGAATAAAATGTTCAAGAGTTTTCTTATATTGTGTGAATACTTAGGTGAGAGCCTTCAGTATTTTTGGTGTATGCTCAAGAGATCCCAAGTGTTTCGTTGGTGTGAAGCCCTAGAAACCTCGTTATTTTTAATGTTTCCTCGCATGATTCCTCTCCCAAACTCCCTGTTTCATGTTCGGAGAATTGGAGTATCTTTGATTTTATTTGTTGGGCATATATGCACTTGAGAAAATTGTTCATACTTAAAATCACATTAAGAGGCCTGAAAGTCAATCCTTGGAATGTATCCATGCATACATGTGGGATGTTTTCTTTTAGAAGTTCACATGCATGCATTTTATAGGTTGTGAAATATGGATTCCCTTTAGCGTATGTGGGTTTCCTACTGAATGTTGATTCTCATCCTCTTTTCATTTTCAATCATGTAGATGAAAAAGGTCAAAAGTGTTTCTGTGGTAAATGTGATCTTATATTATACGGCATTTAGTCGATCTGTTAAGTTCCCATTTTTTCTATAGATATCATAGGTGGTTTAGTTGTCACTATATTATCTTATTCTTTCCTACAGATTAAACAAAGCATTCTACTGTTCGATAATTTATGGACACATGACACATTGTTTGTTAAAATGCTCATTTTTCTTTCTTGTATTTTCTCTTTGAAGCCAAGCCAACCTTGCCAAAAAACTTTGAAGAGAATACATGGGCAATTTTGAAGTCAGCCATTAGTGCCATATTCTTGAAGCAGCCAGATCCCTGTGATTTGGAGAAACTTTATCAAGTGAGTTTTACTATATGATCCTTTACGATTTTCTACCATAATTTTACTACCATTTAACTGAATTCTTATCATCATTAGGCCGTCAATGATCTTTGCCTGCATAAGCTGGGGGCAAGTCTTTACCAACGGATTGAAAAGGAGTGTGAAGCTCACGTATCTGCTGTTTTACAATCTTTAGCTGGGCAAAGTGAAGATCTTGTTGTTTTCTTATCACTTGTTGAGAAAACTTGGCAAGATTTTTGCGACCAGATGTTGATGATCCGTGGTATAGCGTTGTATCTTGACCGCACATTCGTGAAACAAACTCAAAATGTGCGATCGTTATGGGATATGGGCCTGCAACTTTTTCGGAAGCATTTATCACTAGCTTCCGAAGTAGAGCACAAAACAGTATTCGCCCTTTTGAAAATGATAGAGAGTGAGAGGTAGTTACCACCCCTTTGGACTAAATAATGTAAATTCAGGAGTACTAAAAATAAACTGATTTGTTTATTTTAATTTCCACAAGAAAAATAACTTCTTTTTTTACTGATGCAGACTGCAAACAAATACTTGCTCTTTTTACGTTTCACTAAATAGGAGAAAAAAGATAACTAAATATCATCATTATATTAATTATAACTAATTGTTTCTATTATGTTTTTCCGTTTTCCAGGCTAGGTGAATCAATAGACAGGACACTTCTTAACCATCTTTTGAAGATGTTCACCGCATTGGGGATTTACTCCGAGAGTTTTGAGAAGCCATTCCTTGAATGTACATCAGAATTTTATGCTGCTGAAGGAGTAAAATACATGCAACAATCAGATGTTCCAGATTATTTAAAACACGTGGAGGTTAATATCATCTCTCTTAAACTGGATTATGTTTATATGAGAGATAAGTTCTTTTCTTATTTAGCTAATATTCTGGTGTCTTATATAGTTGCTATAATTTGTGTGATTCCATAATTGCAGGTCAGATTGCATGAAGAACATGACAGATGTGTAATCTATCTAGATGCTATCACAAGAAAGCCATTGGTAGCCACTGCTGAAAAACAGCTTCTTGAACAGCATATTTCTGCAATACTTGACAAGGCATGAAAAAAAAACTATCTTATCTTTTTGATATTCTTCTCCTAGCGAACAAATTTCAATAATTTATCATTTTAACATTATTTTTCTCATATATGAATCTAGGGTTTCATAATGTTGATGGATGGTAATCGCATTCAAGATCTTCGGAGGATGTATATACTCTTTTGCAGAGTAAATGCCCTTGAATCCTTACGATTGGCCCTTAGTTCATACATCCGGAAAACAGGGCAGGGGATTGTACAAGATGAAGAGAAGGATAAAGATATGGTGTCGTCTCTTTTAGAATTTAAGTTATCGCTTGATAGAATTTGGGAAGATAGCTTTTCGAAAAATGAAGCCTTTTGTAACACAATCAAAGATGCATTTGAGCATCTCATTAATCTACGCCAGGTATCATTATTACTTTTATTAGCATAGTTTCTCTTATGGTTTCATTAGAATATAGAAGCTAAACTCCATAATGTTTTAATAGTGACATAGGATGATTAAGTTAATAAAACATTAATAGAAGTCTGAAAAATGATGAGATACGTAAAATATCCCTTAATTAGACAAGGAATTCTGGGTTGTTTGTTATTTATTAATTTAATTATTATGCTTTTTCTGATTCTAAAACTGACAATATCACTGTGTTTTCTGACAGAATCGCCCGGCAGAGTTGATTGCGAAGTTTGTGGATGAGAAGCTTCGTGCTGGAAATAAGGGTACATCAGAGGAAGAATTGGAGGGCACTCTTGATAAAGTCTTGGTTTTGTTCAGATTTATACAGGTGACACAGAAAATCATAAGAATTAATAAAAATAAAAACATCCATGAAATAAGTACTTTTTGTTAGGGTAACCCTATTATCTCATGCTTTATCTTTTTATTTACGTTTCATTATTGCTGTAGGGTAAGGATGTATTTGAGGCATTCTATAAGAAGGATCTTGCAAAAAGGCTACTTTTAGGAAAGAGTGCATCTATTGATGCTGAAAAATCCATGATTTCCAAGGTTCAAAAGTCTACATTTACCTTTCTGCCAAGCAAGTGTATCTGATAATTAATTGTATTAATTAGTTTCATTGTTTTTACAGCTGAAAACCGAATGTGGTAGCCAGTTTACCAACAAGCTTGAAGGAATGTTTAAGGTTTGTATTATATCTTTATCATTCAATATGTCTTCTTATTTAAAAAGAATATGTCTTCTATTCCGTTTTGTTGATTTCTAATTTCTTTTGGGTTCACAAGGCATAGTTATTGATATTAGATCATTAGTGGTAGGACAAATTGGTTAATCTATATTTAAATGTTGGATTATTAAAGGATTTATAGTTGACATCTTTTGTTATTTTAAGAATAACATACAACAATACTGCTTAATGCCATCCAATTCGACTCTTTATAGGACGTTGAGTTATCCAAAGAGATCAATGAATCATTCAGACAATCATCTCAAGCTAGAAGCAAACTCCCATCAGGAATAGAGATGAGTGTTCACGTGTTAACAACCGGGTTTGTGACACAAATCCTTAGATGCTATGTGAAAAATGACATAATATCTGCTTTTTCTTCCCGATATAACTCACTGTTGCTTGTTGAATTCAGGTACTGGCCTACATATCCACCTATGGATGTTCGTCTTCCCCATGAATTAAATGTCTATCAGGTATGACATCTAGAAAATACAATTGCAACATGTTCTACAATTATGTATTTCATTTACGGTAATCTTAAACTTATTTGATTCTGCAGGATATTTTTAAAGAGTTCTATTTGAGTAAATACAGTGGTAGGCGATTAATGTGGCAAAATTCATTAGGTCACTGTGTGTTAAAAGCTGAATTTCCTAAAGGTAGAAAAGAGCTTGCTGTTTCTTTGTTTCAGGTTGGTCTCCTTCTTAACTCCTACTGCTTTGTTGTGGATCCAGATTTTTAGTGGCACAAAATAATTACTGTAAAATAAAAATAAAAATAAAATTAAGGTAGCGGTTGTTTTTAAAGAGGTGTTGAAGTCTGAAGTCTGAATCAATCATTGATTTATAAGAGGTAGTGCTGAAGTCTGAAATCTGAATCAGTTAGACTGTTTGTTTTTACGTCTGAAATCTGAACGAGTTAGACTGTTTGTTTTTATGTCTGAAATCTGAATGAGTTAGACTGTTTCTTATGTCTGAAATCTGAAGTCTGAATCAATCATTGATTTATAGATCCCTAGCAATGAGGAATTAAGTGGTTAGGTTACCACTTTTTTCAGATGATTTTCAGACTCAAGAGGGTCTGAAAAAAACAAAAAAAACAAACGGTCTGAATTTAAAAAGGTCTGAGCGAATAAGTGGTAAGTGGTAGTAAATTTGAAAAAACAAACAGGGCCTAATTATACTTGCAAAATACAGTACAAAAAACCAAGAAATCTGATCCAATTTGAAATATATCTGTATTTATGGTCTGAGGTTTTCTTCACATTCAAATTGTATAATTTGTGAATATTATATTTCAGACCGTTGTTCTGATGCTGTTCAACGATGCAATGAAACTTAGTTTTCAAGATATTAGAGATGCTACCAGCATCGAGGACAAAGAACTGCGGAGAACTTTGCAGTCCCTTGCTTGTGGGAAAGTTCGTGTTCTCCAAAAGGTGGCTGCTAATGCTAACTAAAGTTACTTCTGTTTTTTGTTGATATCCTTACCTTAAAAAGAACAACTTTTATCTTTTACTAGATTCCAAAAGGTAGGGAAGTGGATGATAACGATTCTTTCACGTTCAACGATGGCTTTACAGCTCCTCTATATCGTATAAAGGTGAGCACAATTAAAACAAATGAAATTCAGATCTAGAGTTTTATGTTTCTAATAGAGTTTAATCATTGTGGGCATAGGTTAATGCAATTCAGTTGAAAGAAACTGTTGAAGAAAATACGAGCACCACAGAGAGAGTGTTCCAAGATCGTCAATATCAGGTCCGATATATGCTGATTTTGAGTATGGAATCAATATAATTATTACAACTGTTTAAACTATACTTATATATATATATGTATATGTATGTATTGCAGGTTGATGCTGCTATTGTTAGGATTATGAAGACCAGGAAAGTGCTGAGTCACACACTTCTAATAACCGAACTCTTTGAGCAGGTAACAGGAATCATAATGTGATTATGCTAATTACCATCTTGGTTATTTTGCAGAAATGCAAAAAGGAAAACTAGAAAAACACTTTAATCATATTTATGTACTTTGATCTCGTTTCTATTTTGGGAACTACTTTCAAAAGCTCCAATTTGGCGTCTATAAAACCATCGGATTTATATTTTTGTGTTTTTTATTTGCGAAAACAGCTGAAATTTCCTATAAAGCCATCGGATTTGAAGAAGAGGATCGAAAGCCTGATAGATAGAGAGTATCTGGAGAGAGACAAGAACAATCCTCAAATATACAATTACTTAGCATAAACAATGGCCTTTTTTCTCTTCTATCCTATATGATTATGAATGAATATCAATCAAGTTGGAGTTGGAAATTTGATTCCACGAAGTGAGTGTTCATGTACAGAAATGGTTACCCTTTTCTTTCTTTCTTTACTTTCTTTTATTTTATTTTTATTAAAAATATACAACCTTAATTGTAAAGTGTAATTTGTTTCTAAGCTTCTGCTTTATATCTTAACCGTCATATATCATTTTATTCCGTTTTATTAGACTGTGAGTCCCATTTGGAGGAAATGCATTTCTGTATAGACGGTATGTATTACAAATGCATACAAGCGATTGAACCTGTTCTTTTATACACGAGTGCATGTTATGCACAAGCACGTGTGCATGTTATGAATGCATTTGTGCATACTGTGCAGATGGAGAGTTGTCAGGGTGTTCTTCAGTTTTCCATTTTTTGAGGTTTTT
Organism: Silybum marianum; assembly: GCA_036898165.1. Classification (NCBI taxonomy): domain Eukaryota; kingdom Viridiplantae; phylum Streptophyta; class Magnoliopsida; order Asterales; family Asteraceae; genus Silybum; species Silybum marianum. The sequence goes on from CM072538.1 coordinate 21,655,842, forward strand.
CCCTGAACCTGACCCTACTTATGGGATAGATGATAGGTTTGTGTATATCTCACCGTTCCCAGATATGCAAACACTGTTTTTGGCTTAGTTAAGCAATGCTTGAAAATTGTTGAATTACATAAGCAATTGGCTTATTAACTTAATAATTAAGCTATTGTTGAAACTAACTTAATTAGGCAAGCCATCATATATGTGTTGTTTTTGTCAAAAACCTAAGATAAGTTGTCGTCTTGATTAATTCATTCATTATTGGGGGCGGGGATGTTGGACTAAAATTGGATATTCAACTGTAGTGAGATTGAATCAAAACCACAACCTCAATTTCCAAATTTGATTTAATCCAAAATTTCAGTTTTCAAATTGGCTTGGTTGTTTATTAAATGACGATTCAAAATCTAATAAAAGTCGAATGTATCAATCTAATAACTGTCTAATTATCAAGGAGGATCAATCTAATAACTGTCTAATTATCAAGGATAAATGTATTTTATATGATATATGTTACCTAATCATTCAGTGTACAATACTTGTTTTTAAATAATATTTAAGGTTTATGCTCGTTATTTATGTTGATCATTCAATTAATACAGATATCTACTTATAAACATAATTACTGATTGGGTGTTTTAGGTTTTTGCAATATTTTCAATGGTTAAACATTAATCGTTAAAACTTTATTTTTTTTAGGTTAATGTTGATCCCAGTTATGATCAGGTAACGATGAATGTATGCAAGAACATGAAGAACACTATGAATAATTAAGATCCGAAGTCGGATATCTCACTTATATTATGAATAACGAATATTATAGTTAAGCTCTCACTAAAGATATGAATGAAAGACCTACTTCTAATAAAGATATGAATTAATGATCTACTTCTAATGCTAGCCCTAACCCTTTATTTATATTGTTAAGAGTTATAATGAGATAAGAAAACTATAAGAGTTTGAGGCATTATATAATTGCCAAAATTACAAGATAATTATCTTTTCCTTATTTAGCATAATTCTAATTCAACCCTAACTCTAATTATTAAACCTTCCTAATTAATGACTTTGTAGACTTTACACTTTAGCCCTTCACGTCTTCAATAGTTGTCATCTCGGATACAATGTTTTCAGACCTAACAGTGACAATTTAACATGTTAATTGAACTGGGTGCGGCCAAAATTCAGGGTCTAGTTTTGTCTCAGTTTGATCTCTTTTACTTGGACAATCTTCAATAATACTAAATTTTACACTAATTCAGGCCATGTTATTTTTTGCACCAACTTTGATGTAAAAAACATCGTCCAATGTAACACACCAAATTTTGGTTAAAAATATAGAGTAAATAGTAAATTATTTCCAGTATATTGCTCTGTTTTTTACACCAACAGTGAATATCAAAATATATATTTTTAATATTGATTATATAAATTTTCAATACTGTTCATATATTTATTAACATTATAAAATACATCAACATATTTTATGTTTTCACGATAACTTTATTATCATATTATTTGAACCAAATTGGTTTTTAATTATGAATTAAATTACCTCAAAAAATTCCATTAAATGAAAGTGTTACATTTTCAATACACGTCTAAAAATAAAGTATATATATGCTTAAGCATAATTGGCATAAATTTTCCATAACTGACAAATTAACTAAAGGTGATCATTTGCGGGTTTGGGTCGGGCCTGAGTTGTTTTTCTTGTCCAACGGACTTAATTTAGCAAACCCAAACCTTTTTTTACAGTTTTAAAAACTTGCCTTTACCCGCCCAATAAATGGGCCGGGCTTGCCCACGGGCTAACGAGTCTGAAAATCTTTTTATGTTTCTAAAAAAACAACCTTATATAAGATCATAAGTTGATGTAAAATAATTCAAAATACACAACAATATTTCCAACTTAAAATTAGATGAGATCAGTGCATATAATTTTTGAAAAAAACGTTTTGCAAAATATTGAGTATCGAAAAATAAAATAATTAAATGAGATAATAAAGAATTGATCAGTTGACTATTGAAATAATTATGTTTTTACTTTTTAGATTTTAAAAAAGTGTTATTAACATAAGTCATAGTTAAGTTAGAATTAATAAGTATCAAGAATTCTTATTTTATTTGTGAATTATGATTATAAAAAAAGTTAATTATTATAAATATATTAACGGGCCGAGCGAGCTTGCCCATATAATTTTTTGCGTCGCCTGTGTCCGCCAATTATTTTCAACAAGTCAGTCTGGCCCGTCCATTTTTTCGAGAATGATCGTCCAACCCGCTTTTTTAGTGGGCTGGACAGCGCGGGCCTGGCGGGCCGTCCCGCCCGTGAACAACTCTAAAATTAACGTATTATGAAGTGCGGAGTGAGTTTTTCTTTTAATTCTTAATTTGTCTATATCGAACAATATATTGTTGGACTCTGTCATTATTATCTGCATCGTCTTGACATGTATTGATGACACTTCTTTTGCAATTTCAACAAGTGCATTTAGATCATGTTCATCATAGATTATAAAATAACACACATAAAAATTAGGTCATGTATCACATGTTTTTTTTCTCCCGAAACGATCGATCACACTGTAATTGTAGTTATGTATATATTTATTTTGGTATTCATTAAATATTTTACTATCTTCTTCGTTTGTAATGCTTTTATATGAGAAATATATTAATGATGTTTTTTTAATTAAACATGTTATATTGTTACTATAAATTATTAAAAATATTTTTTTTAAACTTAATTGAATACATTAAAATAAATTTAAAACTAAAAACCATCATATGATTCTATTGGAATACTATTACAAAATTAAATAAAGTAAAAAATATAAAAATATATAAAAATTAATGGATTGTTTAATAAATATTAATCGAACTGTTGTTGAATAATGTTATACCAAATTCAATATCTTATTATTTATAACACTAAAATAACACAAAAAATAATGAATTAATTAAATAGAATTTGGTGCATTCTTTACACTATTTTTCTTTCTTTTTACCATTTTCAAATAATTACAACTTTGGTCCCTCAACTATGACATCTATTCTGCCCTACGATTAACCGAGTATTCAAACCATTTCGACCACGTCTCATCTCCGCCGCTGCTCCCCTCAGTCGATCGTCGGCGGCTGTCCTCCGTCGCCACTGCTTATCGATCTGCTCCTGCTAATTCGTCGCTGAAATTCTAGTAAGTTTTCTGTCATCGTGTTTAATCGACTCTCGTTATCATCCTTCCCTCTAAAAAGCTGTTGAGATTTATAATTTTGATACCTGATTTTGATGAATAAATGGATGTTCGAATCATTTTCAGCCTTTGTGCTTCCATTAATTTTGATTTTAACTTGATGGAGAAGATAAAACAAACCTTTTGGTTGAACTTTTATTGGTATGGAAATCTGCTGTTTTTGTAATCTCGTATGAATTTGATTGCATTCTTCATTTCATCGTTTTTGGATTCATGAATTTGCTAAAAAATCATTTTGTTGTATCTGGAATTTACATTTGAGTTTTTCATCTTACATATCCCTAAATTTATTTGCCATAACCCACCAGTACTGTGTTTTAAAACCAAATTAAACTTGGATTATTTATGAGACTTCTTGTTCATATGTCTTGAAGCAAGTTGTTGATCAGTAAAGCTTACAATATCTGGTACGATTGGGTGTTGGAATCGTTGTTGAAGAAGGGAACAAAGGTTTCCTTACTAGATACCTACACTTTTATAGCGGGAGTCCAGGTGTAGATCAAGAGGATAATATTTGATACGGTTGGTTGTGGATGTTACACCATATATATATAATATATATATATATAAATATAGAGGAAAGTTCATATGCGAACATGAGGACAAAGGTATGAATAACGATCGCCATTCAGTATGAATAACGAAGGTGAAGTTCATACATCATTCAGTATGAATAACACGCATTCAAAGTGAGTAACACAACATTCAGTCTGAATATATTCAGACTGAATGAGACACGTGTCGCTCTCTCCTTTGTCCTCACATTCACAACCAAATTTGAGTTTGTATTTGAACCCGCCTCTATATATCTATATATATATATGTATATGTAAGGCATCCAGCAACATCAACCAATTTTTAAGATCAAAAAATCACTAAACCCTAAGAAATAGAATAAAGGGGAGTGCAATGGCAGGTGCCTCCTTAATCCCTTCAAGGCAACAAGAAGAAGTAATAACCCTCCATATAGGTAGAACACCAAAAAATAGATTTCAAAAAACACTAAACCCTAAAATAATACAACAAATCATTAACCAAACCGGCATGATCACTTGGCAAGTCTGTCTGTATATAGGGTTTAGGGTTCAAGGGTGGAGAGGTTATTTACATGAAGACCCCCAAGTCGCAATTGAAAATATAACAGGAAACAGGAATGCAACCTGCATGATGGTGATATCAAGTAGTCAGTTATGTTTGTGAGGATTTCCATACTATTATATCCGTTTCAAAAAAAAAAAGTATATATATATATTATATATATAGAGGGAGGTTCAGGAGAAAATGCTAAAAAAAGAGAAAACTGAAGAACACCTGGGAGGCCGCCATCTGGTAACATGCATTTGTGCATATGCACTAATGCATATTTATGCATTGATGCATAGAAAAAAGGAGCTCAAGTCGCTTATATGCATTTGTGCATATACACTAATGGATATTTATGCATAGAAAAAAAATACTGTCCAGATGGCGGACTCTCAGGTTGTTCTTCAGTTTTCTTTTTTTTTAGTGTTTTCTCCTTAACCTCCCTCTCTCTCTCTATATATATATATATATATTTGATTAATATGTGTGCGGATGGTTCGTTTGCAGGAGGAAATGAAGATAATTCGGCCTCCAAAGCAATGCATCGTATATGTAACAGAGAATGGGCAAGTGATGCATGCGATGACATCCATGATACACGAAGCTGGAAAAGTTGTTCACTTGAAAGCGAAACAACAGATGGCTAAAACTATTGGTCAGGTTGCCAAGTTCAAACGTCGATATGGACAAATGGAAGAAGAAGAAGAAGAAGAAGAAGAAGAAGGAAAACAAGACCAGTAAGTAGGTCCCTTTTTGTTCTTATTATATATTTTAGAATCTCACCATAAACTTAGAACTGCATAATTTGAATACAATTTGCTAGTATCATTCAAGATACCATTTACAAATTGTCAATCGGATCGATGTGAAATTGTTCCGCTTTAATGTTCATTGGTATCTCACATCGGCTACCGGTTCTCATCTATATATGTTGGAACCTCTGGGTCGGGGCCTAATCTAATAAGAACTGATTAGTTTGTGGAAACTGTAAGAACTAACGTGCACCAATCGTATTTTAAATAATTAATGTTATTTACTAAAATAACATATTAGTTCCAGATCACTTGATAGTATATGTTGGAACCTCTTTCTCCCTTGAAGGGCTCGTAATGTAGCCTTGTTTTTGGCCCTAGACTAACCGGTGGGAAGTAGAGCTCTTAAAAATAATGTCTTTTAACGAGCTACTCGAGATCGAACTTAACAAATGCCGAGCTCGATTCGATCTCAAACACACACTGAAATTCGTTTATCTTAACGAGTAGAGCTTCATAACATCAATGTTCGACTTAACTCGTACGAAATCTAGATTAAATTTTTTTGAGTAGAATCGAAGCATTCGGGCATACACTCTTTTGATCTAAAAGATGTTCATGTGTTCATAAATCATATAATTAAAGTCAATGGCAGATCCACCTTATAGGGAGGGGGGTCTTGTGCTACCGCTCAACTGTGTATCGTAAGGGTACGTGAGGTGCACCCGTTAAACTCTGATGGGTGCTCTGTGTTAAGGGAGCACAACTTTAAAAAATCCCTCGAAATCAACAAAAAAAACCTTAAAAAATCACTTGAAATCAACCAAAAACCATAAAAAATCTTTCGAAATCAACCAAAAACCTTAAAAAAATCCTTCAACCGAAAAACTTTAAAAAGTCCCCGAACGGGGAATTCGGCTAAAAAATCCCTCGAAATCAACCGAAAAATATATCAAACAGCTTTGCGGACATTTGATACAATTTAAGGGTGCACTTGCTCGGGAAAAATCCTGGGTCCGCCACTGATTAAAGTATAAAAATAATTGAGGTTGAGCCAATAAGCTAGCTAATTGATCTTGAGTATCAAGCTCGAGCTTTAACATTGAAAATACATTCGAACTCGAGCCCAACTGTGAAAAAGTTGTTTAAAAATACATTCTAACTCAACCCGCGTGCAACAAGCTATTGGAAATTATAACAACACAAAATTTCCTTGAGTTAAACGAATGCCGATGGATGGCCGATTGGTTGAGGGACCAAAACCAATAAAAAGTGCATCTCAGAGGGTCCTTCATGTAATAAATGAAGTTTAGGGACTGGAACCAAGATTTTCGACATTTACTTAAGATTCAATTCAAAAGGCCCTACTTAGTTTCGCAAGCCTTTGTCATTGTCAGTCAACTAAGTAGGACCCATCTCTTATATCTGATCTCGCACACAAGGAGGCCAAACCAACCCCACTGGACAAGGCTTTATAGAGCTAAATGATTCAAACTTCTTTCTGCTCTATGATGGAAATGAAAGATCCCAATCCCAGATCGAATTCCAATCGCAGAATTGTTCTCAAGCGAATGGCTTTTAGAAAAATCTCAACCTAATCCAAATTGTGCAAGTTGGGTTGATCGGGTTAAAATTTTGGTACATTATTTTACAATCTAGCTAAGCATTTTGTTTAAACGAAGTAAAATCAAAATAAAAGAACATATATAAAAAGCTAACAAACTCAAAAAAAAAAGTTAAACTTCATGCAAATAAGATTGTAAAATTATGGTTGAAACTATAATATATTTTTGAACATAGCTAATTACACGTTGGCTGGATTGGTCGGTTTTTTGAGCACCCCTATATCAAAGACCAAAACTGTAATTTACTCTGTAATATTTGTTGTATCTCATTTATAATTATTATATGGTAAAAGATATATGGTGCGCTTGCTATGTGGACATGATTGAATAGGATGAGAGTAACAAGGGTGAAGTAGGCCGGTGAAACTGTGAAAGGTTTTTAGGTTTTAATCTGACATGTATGGTTTAGTAATTCACTTATCTTATTCTATTTCTGATTTTGTTCCACCGATTTTAATGCGATAATTTTTTTGGACTTTTGTCTCAGTCAATCATATCATGTTCTAGACTAACTGTCACGCCAAACACGGATAACCATTTTGTTTTCTGTCTTATCTCGTTTTGTCTCACATACCAAATCATCCTAAAGGTTATTCTAGAACAATCGGGTTCATTTACCATTTTGTCTCCTATATTATCAATATTAACTTTAAAATTGTTGAACTATTTCAAGATATCAAATTGTTTATAGTTATGAATTTATAAATCGGCATCGATTATTTTTATAAAATTCAAGTACAATCTTAATTTAAAAAGAAAAAAATAGCACATTCACGACTCATTTGATTTGACTAAATGTTTTGTTAATAACTTGGATTTTGTGGAAAATTTTAGAATCTTTGGTGTGTTTGGTTTGTAGGATTTGAAATAAAATTGAATTTCTTATTAATTGATTTTTACAAAACAAGTATTTTAAACGTTTGTAACTTTTAAAAATCTAAACAATAATCATTATTTATAATATATATAGATATTGATAGATAAGGCCACAAGGGTGTAAAATGAAAAACTAAAAATCAAAAATCAAAAATGAAAAATCAAAATGTTAAGGGTGTGTTTAGTTACAGAACATATCTATAACAATTAGTTTATCGTGTTCTAGACTATCAGTTAGTTTAGTTTTTTTTTTCATCAGTTAGCTTATCAGGGATCTGCTAGCTTATCAGTTACCGCTAGCTTATCAGCTAGTTTCCCAGACATAGCCTAAAAGATATAAAACTTAATTAAATAACTATAATATATAAACTATAAATTTTAAAAATAATTCATTGCATATTTATGTTATTTGTTACCATGATTAAGTCCAAAAATATTTAATATTTGACTCATTTCGAAAATATTGACAAAACGATTATAATGGTACAATTCGTAAAAAAACATATTTTTTAATGTAATTTAGTTCATCAACAATTATTTATATAGGTTAATATGATAGGAGGTATAAAATGAAAATTAAAATAGTCAGGGATATGAATGACATTTAAAAACTAATTATAATATAGATAAAGTGTAAAATGAAAAAGGTAAAGAAATTAAATAAATAACTATAGGACATAAAATGTAAGTTTTTTAAAAATAACTCGTTACATGTTCATGTATATAATAATATGGTTAAATCGAAAAATATATAATATTGAACTCATTTTGAAAATAATGATATAATTACTACAAAAGAAAATGTATTTTAATACATTTTAGCTTATTTAAAATTATATATATTAAAATGAAAAGTTATGAAATGAAAGAGATATAAACTAGATTAAATAACAAAGTTTAACATTTTGTAATTATTGACTATACGATTATAATGATATAATTACTACAAAAGAAAACGTGTTTTAATACATGTTAGCTGATTTAAATATATTAACATGAAAAGTTATGAAATTAAAGAGATATAAACTAAATTAAATAACAAAGTTTAAGGATATAAACTGAAATTTAAAAATCAAAATTAATTATATTCTAATTATAATATTGAAAATGGAGGTTGCATTATGGTTGTACTTTAGGCAACAAAACATGTACCTCTTAATTTTCTAAACAAAATCATTTTCCATATTTTATAAGTAGTATAAATATAGATAAATAAAGATAATAAAATGGATATCTAAAAATAATATAAATAAAAAATACTATATAATACGTAAAAAAATATACATAATATATCTATATCTATACTATATTATAAAATATTTGGCCAAAAACTCTTAAAAGCAACTTTTTAAGCTGTAGTTACTGCTATTTAATGCTAATTACTTAATTTTCAAGATTACAAGTAAATTGTGCATAAGTACAACCTATTAAAGCTTCATCTCTAAATTCGTGTAACTAACTACAAATAATTATGATCAACTAAGATAAACATCTAATTGTAAATATAAAAAATCTAAAATACGATTAAGATAATCATTGACTTTTAACAAATAAAATAATTACATTATTAAATCAAAAATAAATTATTTGGTTATTAAACTTAAATTAAATTATGATAAAAAAAAAGAGAACTTTTAATTGAAATATTAAAATCTTTTTCTCAAAACCACATAAAACCATTAGAACATCGATAAAAACAAAAATTAATTAAATGAAACTTAAAATCGAGATGTATCGAGTACCCTTCTAGTTATATTATAAAACATTTGATAAAAACTTTTAAAAACTATTTTTATGCATGTTGTACTGTTTATTGAAACATATTACTTAAAGTTCAAGATTACAATTAATTTATGCATAAGTACAATTTATTAAAGTTTCATTTCTGTAACTAACTACAGATAAACATAATCAAATACAAGATAAACATCTCATTTTAAATATAAAAGATCTAGAATATAACTACAATAATCATTTAGTTATAACATAATATTTAACTTTTATTTTTATAAAAAATTGTATTATTAGACCAAAAACAAATTACTTCGTTATCAAAAGTAAATTAAAATATAATAAAAAAACTGTATTAAAGAACTTACATAAAAAAAGAACTTTTAAATGAAACATTAAAAATCACTTTCTCAAAACCACATAAAACCATTATAACATCGATAGAGAAAAAAAAGGAAACATTAAATCGAGATCTAGTTCGCTGCTGCATTACGTGAGTACCATTATAATACAAATAATATATATATATATATACACACACAATTATATAATATAGCTTTAAAAGAAAGTTCAAATGCGAACTCAAATTTGGTTGTGAACGTGAGGACAAATGAGAGTGCGACACGTGTCTAAATATAAATTATTCAGACTGAATATACAAAGAAATATTCAGACTGAATAAATACTATATTCAGTTTGAATGTGATACGTGTCGCACTATCATTTGTCTTTACGTTCACAACCAAATTTGAGTTCTCATTTAAACCCACCCCTATAGCTTTATATAAAACTAGAAGGGTACTCGCACAATGCAGCGAGATACATCTCGGTTTTAAGTTTCATTTTAATTTTTATCTCTATCGATGTTCTAATGGTTTTATCTGGTTTTAAGAAAATGATTTTAACGTTTCATTTAAAAGTTTTTTTTTTCATATAATTTCTTTAATTCAAAATATTTATCATAATTAAATTTAGGTTTAATAACGAATATAACTTTTTATGTAGATGATAATTAAGTATTTTGTTAGAACTCAATGATTATCTTAATTATATTTTAGATTTTTTATATTTAAAATTAGATGTTTATCTTGTATTTGATCATACTTATCTGTAGTTAGTTACACCGTTACATAGATTCAGAAATAAAGCTTTAATAAGTTGTACTTACGCATAATTTATTTGTAAGCTTAAAAATTATGTAATTAGCATTAAATAGCACTACCTAACCTAAGACTTAAAAAATTATCTTTAAGAGTTCTTGATTAAATAATTTATAATATAGTATAGATATAGATAATAAATCCTTTTCAAACAAAAACTTGAGTAATAAGATTAAAAAAAAATTGGATTAAGATTCATATCTAGGATTGATTGATTTCCCTCAAACGGTCACTTATCAAATACAAATGTTTCCTTTTTTCATATCTCATTACGATTACGATTACGATTACCATAATCTTAATCTTCCCCTAAATCAAACACAAAATGTTTCCTAATTCCAAATCGATTACGATCCTATTTAAACTCCTTCATAATTCATCATACATCACAAACAATTTTCTGCAACTTAAAAACATCACCATCTTCATCGTTCTTCTTTAATTTTTCTGCAACTTCATAATCACCATAATCATCTTCTTTTTTTTTTTCTGCAACTTTCAACAACTTAAATTCCCCATGGATTTGAATTCATACAGTTACAGTTACAGTTACAGTTACAGTTACACAGATGATGATACGTTAACTCCTGTTAACTTCCACCTCTTTCTTAATGGCACAAGAATACGTGTCTATTTCCTTTCCTCCATTGTTTCCGGCTACTACCGTCCTGATATGTTAGACCAATTACGATCTTACTGTCCACTTCCTAACCCTTATATATGGTATGTTTATGGATATGATCAAGCAGCTATTGTCGATATGAATGACCTACAAGCCTACGAACAACAACAGTTGATTCATGATCACCAACAATCATCATCGTCATCTTATTCTTATTCTTATTCTTATTCTTATTACGAGTATAATTCAGATGAAGAAGTTGCTATACTACAACAAGAGAGTTTTGAACAAGCATCTGATGAGTTTGTGGTGTGTAGTGAATTGACCAAGAAAGAGATCTCTGAGAATCTAAAGCTAACGAATTATGGTGAAGAAGAAGAAGAAGAAAGTGAGGTTTGTGTGATATGCCAAGTTGAGTTTGAAAAGAATGAGAAAGTTGGAGTGATTCAATGTGGACATCGATTTCATCCCGAATGTATTCAGGAATGGTTGCTTTATAAGAATGTTTGCCCTCTTTGTAAACATCAGGCTTTGAAGTAATATAATCAAGATTTCTTGAATCCATATTAAATTCTTCGTCTTCTATATATTTACATATGGATTTGTTTGTGAATTTGTTATGATCAGATATAGATTTAGGTTTATGGGTCTTTTGTTTGTAATTGGTATTAGTTATATTGAATATTTTGTAAAGATTTTGATCTGAATACCAACTAATTTGTGTTAACCGTGTTAACCCATCGTTCACTCACTGGTGAACATCATGCTCGTTCACTGGTGAAACACCATTCATCAGTGAACGAATGGTTCCATACATGCATGCTCGTTCACTGGTGAACACCATTCGTCGGTATACGAGCATCGTGTTCACCAGTGAACGAGCATGGTGTTCGCCAGTGAACGATGGGTTAACACGGTTAACACAAATAATTAAGTTAACACTTGAAGGAGCCTCTGTATATATAGATATATGGCGGGAAATTTGAGAAATCCTATGTAGCATGTTTGATGCTAAAATCCAAACCATCTGATGATCAAAAATCAAACCACCCAAAGTAATTAGAGAACATGCGAACTTCATTTAACATCTTTAGAAGAAGATTAATTAAAAGCTCGTTACTTTTTCAATATGTCATCATATATGTATATATATAACAATCATCTAGTCAATCAAATATGAGTTTTTCATCATAGAATTAAACACCTTGACAAATGCAAATATGACCTCACATTAAGCTGCTGCATCAATTATGTGAAACAGCTGTCCACATTAAGCTGATGTATTCTGGCTCAATTGAAAAGCTGTCCACACTAAGCATTCTGGCTCGAAAAGCTGTCCACTTTAAGCTTTCTGATCAGGCTTGTGGCTGTTTTGGGCTGCACATATTAAGCAAGCTGCTGATCTGGTAAGCTCGGGACACTCACTGAATGGGGACGAAAGCTGCTGTTTTCAGAGGTTTATCAATAAGCTGAAGGGACTCAGATCCCACATCCCGAGTCAGTTTACTCCTGGTAAACTGTTGCATCGAGGGGTGATGTTCCGTATTTCTTACGTTGTCAGTTAATACGTACTTGCGTTTAGTTCGGTGTCGAGGTTCCTTAGCAGGAAGGTGTTAGAGATCGTTAATTTGTTCTGTTATGGGCATCTGTTTGGGTCAGACGATGCCATAATCCTATCGGTTGTTAAAATATCGTGTTGTATGTTTTAAATGGTGGTAAAAAATTATTATTATTTTGGTACAATCATAAGCTACTTTTACTAGAGACGGCCAAACATAGCCTAATGGCCCCACTCAGTTTGGGATTGATTGGTGTTAGCGTACATGTCTGAATTATGGAAAGCCCACCAGCCACAAGCCCATGGGCTCTATTGTATAGTTACCTAATTTAGAATTGTATACAATTCTAAATTAGGTAACTATACAATAGAGTCTATGGGTTTGTGGCTGCTGGGTTTTCTATAATACAAACATATATGGTAACAATTGGGACCGATAGAAACAGGTTACGGCCTGGTGAAACAATGTTGGTTATAAACAAATTCAAAAAATGTTGGCTCGACGTCTCGACCCATGGTTGGTTGGTTATGCAAGAAAACCGTGTTTTTTTCATGTAAATTTAATATTTAGAGATTTTTATAAATCATAATATAAGGTTCTCAAAATTTGTTCAAATAAATGTTATTATATTTAAGGTGTATTTCAATATTTGGAACCAAATTTTATCGTTTTAGCCCATACGACTGTAAAAAATGATTTTTTTTTTCTACCATATTCCCAAATACCGATTCTTTCGGAGGCTAAAGAATCCTAGTTCAAACATTCCACCATGTGCCATCTTTTATAGTTTGGTTTGTAGATATGGTGTCTATTGGAGTGGAGCGGAGCTAAAGTTGAGAAAGAAAAAAAAGTTGAAATAGCAGAAAGATAGAATTGAAATGAATTATCATTAAGTTTTATTCATTCCAGTTATCCATCTTAGCTCAGTGAATTTTCATTGAGCTACGATGGATAACCGGAATGAAGATGAATTATCATTGAGCTACCTGGGTTCGAATCCAAGGGGAGTCAATTTGAAGGCATGAGAAGTATCTGGTTCTTAGGTTGGTCCAGTATTTGACTGAGCTTCCCCCCCAGCCAGTCTTAGACTGTGGTTGGGCTCTAGGTTCAGCGTAAGCTGGGCCAGGACAGCGGCGGATTATTGAGCTGTCCGTGGATGTTCAATACCGCCGGAGAGGTGTGCGTACGTGTGTTTATGGTAGTCGTTCGTTGGTTCGATGCCGCTATGCCTTCAAAAAAAAAGTAGGGACCGAATTGTTTTGAATAATTTTGGGTTTGTGGGTTAAAACTATAAAATTAAAAAGCTAGGCCCTGAATGCACACATTGGAACATAGTCTAGGGACTGGTTTTGTAAATTTCTCATGTTACAACTTACGAGAGCTACAGTATACTTTGACTTTAGGAGTCCTTTGACTATCTATTTTAAAGGTGTACTTTATTCCTGCATAAACTCATTAAAAAACGGAGAGATTGAATAGAATAACCGATGTCTCTATCGTTAAAATAGGAAAAAAAAAAAGTGTTTTTATTTTCTAAATATTTTAACAGTTTTGTTATATTGTTCTTTGTAATACAAAAAATTTGGATTTTTTTTAAGTTTAGAAAAATCTCTAAAAATTGATGGTGGAAGAAAGAAATGACTATTTTATTCAATCCTACCAATAAGATTAATTTTTTTTATCCTTTTACATTAAGTTTTTTTTAAATGTATTGGGATGAGAAATTAAAAAAATATTATATTAATATAATTTGTGTTAAAATCTCTAAAGTAGAAAATTTGTTGGAAATGAATGTAATTCTTTTTAGAGATTTTATATTTTGGTTATTCATTTTAGAAAAATTATAAAAAACCTGTTGGACATGCTCTTAATTGTTTTAGTCAAAGTTTATTAAATGTCTTGCATATTTATATAAACTAGTAGAATGAAGCTATGAGTACACAATAATTGTAACCACTAAGTTTAATTATATAAACTAGTAGAATGAAGCTATGAGTACACAATAATTGTAACCACTAAGTTTAATTATATAAACTAGTAGAAGTGCAAATTTAATTATATGGTTACAAATGAAGCAAACAAACAGGGATATGGTGGAATATCTCATATGTTCATGGTTTGATTCTAGGTGTACACAATAATTGTGACCACTAAGTTATCAGAGTTGATTTCTTGCGGTCAAAATTTGTCGGGATTTATACCCTTCCAAAAAAAATAAAGAAAAAATCCCGTATGAATGGCTAGTCCTTTTAAGGAAAGTAGCATTGGGTACGCAGACTGTATAAGACTGAATATGATTAAACTGGACATGACAAAAGAATAGAACAAAATAGAATATTTGGCTTGACAAGTTGCCTCTAAATTTTTATATGGTGGTTAGTTGGTTACTAATGGTGGTGGATAACTTAGAAGACCATACCAACACTTCTCCCTCCTGATACTGGCGCCATACCCTTTTTGCAATCTAATTTGTAGAATAATCTACACTTCTCCCTCAATAAAATCCTTAATAAAATGAATTTGAGATACCATTATGCAAAAAGGGTATGACAGCGTCTCCATTTTACCAATTCTACGGCCATCATAGAGAGGTAAATTATGTGTATGTCCAGAGAGAAAGGTTAGTGGTGCCTAGAGTCGAACCCCACACATCCTATTTATTCATCAAAAATCTCCAGCTCCTTATAAGTTAAGCCATATTAGATGGTAAAAGGACATTCAATGCTTATATTATCTAAATATTGGTTCTTTAACACTCTTTAGAAGAATTAATCCCTCTTTTATTGGTGAATACCCTGAGGTTCATTTGGTTTGCAGGATTTGGTGGGATTTGGAAGAGAATTTTGCTGAAATGGTCATTTCAGAGTATCAATTTACAAAAATAGCCATTGACTACACTTCAGGGACCGACTACGCCATGGCGTAGTACCATTTGGCGTAGCAGAGAGATTTTTTTGCAAAAAATGGGAAAAATATGGACTACGCCATGGCGTAGTACCATTTGGCGTAGTCAATGGCTATTTTTGTAAATTGAAGTTCTAAAATGGCCATTTTTGCAAAATTCTCGATTTGGAATTGGATTTCAGTCAAATCCCGCGTTTGGTTTAGAGGAAATTCCGGAATTGAAATCCCAAATTTAGAAATCCCGTATGGAGTAGTTGGTATTTCACGGAATTGTTTGTAATTATGTTTTAAAATATGTTTAAAACATTTGTTTTCTATTAATTAATAAAAAGGTAATTTAATTATTTATAATTTATTTTTATAAATTATCTGCAAAAGAATAAAATTTAATACCGGTCCAAATCTTACAAACCAAACACACCAAATATTTTGAGGGCAAGTCCTTGGTGCGGTGGCTGGTGAAACAATATGAAGGTTCGAGGAGATGAGAGAATTCAAATTTACGAGAGGGCAAGAGGTGGACGATTGCCTTTTTGGAGGATGGAGACGGTAAATCTAATTCTAAACGTAAAAAAAGTCACTTTTTTAGCTTATGTTAATACATAAACAAAAAACAACATTCCATTCATTTAATATCTTTTTGGTTATGTCTTGGGCGACACACGCTACAATGGCCGGAACAAAGGGTCGCGATTATTTATATATATATATATATATATATTTCATGTTCGGATCAGGTTGGCTACTGTGAGTACTTATAATTCAAAATCGATCCAATCCATGAATAATCGTTTTTTCCCGGTTCAAACGCTTCAGTCCTGTCTCTCGGTTTTTTAACACCCCTAACAAGGACCCATCACGTTAATTTATTCAATGACGTCCTAATTCATTAAAAAAAAAAAAAACCACAAGAACCTTTTTCATAGAAAAATGCAACCAAGAAGACTCAAGTTACCACATGAATGAAAATATAATTCACTTTAAAAATATATAAATGTCTTGTAGTATCTATGTGAGTTATATCATTTTTATTAACAAGTAATCACATAATCAAGAATTCTAAATATTTAAAATTTATTTCATGCATTATAAATAATAATCTTAAAAATGGGGTTTTAAAATAAAATGTTATGGGTCGTTTATAAAACTCTTATCGTGTAAACACTTAATAAAGTCTCTTTATTTTACCATGATAATCTTACATAGAGAGTGTAAATGATTTGAGCTTTTAATGAGCTACTCGAGCTCGAATTTAATAATTCTCGAGCTCGAACACAAAATAGAACTCGTTTAACAAAACGAGCTGAGCTTTATAACACTAATGTTCGACTCAGCTCGTTCTAAAACTCGATTCAATTTTTCGAGTTCAGTTGAGTCATTCAAGCACACCCTTTTTTCGAGTCAAACATTCCCATATATTTATTGATCATACAATAAAAATATAAAATCATCGAGCTCAAGCCGATAAATGAGCTGATTAATCTGGAGTTCGAACCCATAAACGAGCATTGAGCTCGATAACTCAAAAAATATTCGAGCTCAAGCTTGAGCCCTACATTAAAAAGTTAATCGAGCTCGATCCCAAAATTAATTTTTTGAGCTATGTCTCGATTAACCACTACTCGACTCTGCTCAGCTCATTTACACATCTAAGGACCATCTTATTCGACAAGCGAACGAAAAGACTTTTATCGGATGAAAGTGTGTAGGGGTGAAGATGGTACGGTACCATGTTTTTTTTTCTTCCAAATAACATGTACCAACCAATTATAATTGATACACAAAACTTTATACCATGTACCAACCAACTATACTTGGTACCAACTAAATTGTACCAACTTTTTTTGGTTGGTACATGTTGATACGGTTTCGTACCAACTAAAAGTTGAAGTTACCAATTTATTTATATTAACATTTTTAGCAACTAAATTTATATGCACTAAAACCATCACATATCTATATAACATATTGATGTCTATTGTACCACTTATCACCACACACACAAGCATTCAAATAACCATTAATAATCTAATACAAATGACCGTTGAGAAACGATGACGGATCATGGAGGTTTGAACGAAAAAAAAAGGTTGTTAAAGTTAGGTGAATGAATTAAATCAAATTCTATCTAACAATTCATATAATAATTTAGTAAAACTAAAAATAAGAACATTTAAAATGATAAACATATGTTTTAACGTCCTAAAATTTAGAGTAAAATTGAACCAAAAATAAAACGCGGAATAATATAAAAATCACCCAATAAGTGGGGATAGAGTATGGAGTTTACATCTAAACATGGACATAAAAAAAAGAACCTATTAATCTATACTATTCAGAATATAGATTACAATTGGGTGTTACTAATATCCTCAAAATAATGAGCTATAACTCCAACTGTATATGCTCTATGAGCATATCTCCAAAAGGTGTCCTCTCTCTTGACACAACATCCCGCTCTTCTCTAAAGTGCCCCCATCAACCTGTTTTACTGCTAAACCACATTTAAAATCAAGTGTTAGGCTTATGCCTAGTGAGAACAAACAGTTAAATGGATAAAGCAGTTAAAAACATTTAAAACAAAGATACGGTGCATTTTATCCCATTTAACTTCACTTGAAATAACTTACTCTTGATGAGCAAGGATCTTTTAAAAGTAACCCGGGGAGACCCGGTATTCCATCCTTAGTGACAGATACCATAAGCAGGTCACTACACGATGTTTGAGCTAACCATAAGAGCCAATGGCAACCGGCAACAACCGGCTATGCACCTAAGTACATGGCCCCCGATGACTCCTACGAAAGCCCGCGCAATGGGTCAATGGCAACCGACGACTACCGGCTATATGCACAATTGTACATGGCCCTCCTAGACCCCTAGTAGCGCATACATAGAGTCAATGGTATCCGGTAATGATCCGGCATAATACCCAACGGTACAAGGCCCTTCTAGACTACTATGCAATCAAAAAGGACAACAATCCCGCCTTAAAACCGACTATTGCCTATGGATCCATTACATACTAGTCTATCGACCAAATACATCTAAAGAGACGTATAAGTAGTTTTCCCAACTTGAAAACTATTCCATGAACCATATCCTTTCAAATACCGGTTTTACCAAAAATTAGATCAAATTATTTTGAGTACAAAAACCAAAGATTGTGTCATTTAAATAACCCTTCCAAGTGTTTTAAAACCATAAGGATGCTCATTTCATCATTTAAAACCAAAATACCCAAAATCTTCATTTTGACCTAAAATCTCCAAGCTTAACCAAAAATGTACATACTTGCAACCATATGCTTAAAACCAAAGAAAGACAACATTTATAACAAGTATTTAAGATTGCAAGGTTTGGATTTGAACTCACGAGCTAGATTTACGCTAAATCTAGATTTTATCCCAATACCGAGCTCCATTCGGTGAAGACTTTAGATCCCCAAGATAAAACTATATATCTTCCAAAACATACACAAAAGACTTTAGATCCATGATGTAATCCCTTCAATAACACCTATTATCTTCCAAAACATACACAAAAGAACCTAAGAGAGAATGAGGGTTGATGGTGTGAAAATCCAAACCCTAGATTCAAGATTTCGGAGAGGTGATCGTACCTTTCAACGTATGGGAACCCCAAATCATCAAGTAAAATTTAATTCTCATTGTTACCATCTTAAAGAGCTCTGAAATACGAAACTATAGCAAAAAGAATCGCCTCAATCGGAGCTGTGATGAAGAAGTTATGACCAAATGAAGAACATCCCGTTTTTAACCACCGGAGGCCACCCACGATTGTGACAGACGATTGTGCCATGTCACAATCGCCGGCAACATAGCCCGTGTCCAAAAATCATCCTGATTCATCTCCTAAGCTACGGTACATTTGGGGTGATACTGCCCCGCGATTGTGCCCTATCAGTATCGCCGGGCACTATAGCCGGGGGCCATTTTGAGGTGTTTTCCCCACTTTTCACCCGTTTTGATCCCGCTACTCGCCTTGTGGATGATACCCAATATAATTAACTTCAAAAATACTTAACTCGTTGATTCTAAGAGTGGAATACAAGGGGACCTGGGATTGCATTTTACCAAAGACCCGGTTGGTACATTGTGTCATTGTCACTATAGCATGACACACTTGTTGGGACCACCAACCACTTGGTACCACCGGTGCTATTCTGACAGACGTCATAATCGTATGGCACAATAGATAAGACGAGCATACTCTTAGTACCATTGGTGCTATTGTGACAGTTGTCACTATCTCACAGCACCACCACTCAAATTCTGAAATTAGCTTCTCTTTTATAGACCACCCGGTTCAACACTTTCTTCAACTTGAACAGAAATCAGGGTGTTACATATGTTGTGTTATACTAAAATTTAATTAATAAATAATCAAAAATAATAAGTTGGTACTGTACGATATTATCGTGGTACACGACTACGAACTACTAATACCACATACCAACAAAGTTTAAATAGTTGTTACGGTACTACCAACCAATTAGATTGATACAAGTTATGTTGGTGATTTTTAGTGTCACCGGTCCGTTTATGTGATTGGACATAACATGATGTCTATATGGGGTTTATACCGTGATCTAATTCCAGTTAGGTGGTGTGGAATGCACGTTTGTTATAAGGCGAGCATGAACCCGGTAACGACGAAATGGCGGGGGGTTAAGGGAGTCGCGCCCCCTTGTGGGGTCAAGGGGAAGAGCCCTGACGGTGGTCCGTCAACGGACGGGTTCGAGGGACAGCGTACCTGTGGGGTTTGGGGTAGCGCCCCAAAAATTCTTTAGAATTTTGGACTTGGAGTATAGTGGAAAAGTTGACCAGAAATAAGGATACATAGCTCTTTATGGTTGATACAGAGGCTCTGTATGGCTTATACAGAAACTCTGTATGGTATATGTAGAGGCTCTGCATGGCCTATGCAGAGGCTCTGCATGGCCTATGCAGAGGCTCTGCATGGTTTGTTTAGAGGTTCTGGTCTGGTCTTCTGGACTTAGAGATTTTCGTATGGTATGTGTAGAGGCTCTGCGTGGTTTGTTCAGAGGTTCTGGTCTTGTCTTATGGACTTAGTGTTTTCCGTATGAAAGACCAGAAGCTCTGTATGGTCGAGTCTGATCAGTTACCTCTGAACGGTTACTGTGCATTAATGGTAAGTTACTTGAAATTTTATAACTGACCAGTACTCCTAAAATTCAGCTATAATTAATATTTCAGTTTCGTTATTATTGAGTATAAATACGAATTTATACTCATGAATCTGGACATGTTTTTGAACACTCCTACAATATTCTCCAGAAAATTTGCTTATATTTTTGTGCCTAAAAACGAAAGTGTTTTTGAGTCTTGTCCTCTATTGAATTTCGTGAACACAGACATAGGATCGAAATATTAATACAGAAAGTGTTCTTACACAGATTCTCAAACAATCAAGGGTTTACCCTATATTTCACTATCTTATCTTACAAGTTAAATTGGTATTAATTGGTTGATTTCTGATCTTAAAAAATTGACTCCAAGTGTTTAGTGCAAATTTTGAAATAATCACATCAAATAAAACACTTGTTGTTCGTGTTCAGGGCCAGGGGGCTTGATTTAGCATTCAGCTTCATCTTTTCCACTTATACCCTTCGATTATACACCTCCGCCGCTGCTCCCCTCCGTCGACCCTCGCCGGCGCTCCTCCGTCACTGGTTGTCAATCTGCTACTGCTAACTCGTCACTCAAATTCTAGTAAGTTTTCTGTCATTGTGTTAAGCGACTGTCGTTATTATCCTTCCATTTCAAAGCTCTTCAGTTTTATATTGTTAATTCCCTTGTGTAGATTAAAAATGGAGGTCATTTTTGTTGTTTAGATGAAAAAGGGGCTTTTGATCAATGAAGCTAATTTTTGTCTGGGAAAATCTGCTGTTTTTGTAATCTTCTCAATTTGATTGTATAAAATTTGCTTCAGTTAGTCGTTATAGGATTCATTAATTTGTTAAAACTCATTTGTGTTTCTGGAATTTAAAGAGTTCATCTTACATCCCTAAATTCATTAGCCATAGCCTACCAGTACTGTGCTTTATAATGGAAACCCTAATTGTTTTTCTTCAGCTTCAAAACCGAATTAGATACCATTGTAATTTCGCTTATAAGAATCCACTCGCTTATCTTCCCAGAACATAGGAAGTATGATCTTGATGTGGAGTTAAGAATCCACAATCTAATACTTTCAAGGGTCTAATAGGTCAGGTTGATTGAATTTAATTCATCACCAGAAGGTACTTTTCTTAATGATCACCATGTGTTCGATCTATTGCCCCAATGAAAGATGTTCATTTGCCTCATCATTTTTCTAGCATGCTAACTCCATACAAAGTTAGAACTAGTATAAGAATCTATTTTACGTTAACATTGTTTGATCGTATTAATCAATTTGGAAGTGTTATTGCTATACCTGCCTGATGATATCGTCTAGTGATGTTTGCTTTTCTTTATCAAGATTTGCATACTATTTTTTTATGTTTGCTTTTCTTTATCAAGCTGGCCTGATCTTGAACTGGTGACTAGCCTCTATTTACTAGTTGAGTTGGCCCTCAAGGTTCATGGTATTCTAATAATGTTCAATGTTCATATGGGCTCTATTATGTGTCCCTTTACTTTCTTTCATTTGCAGGAGGAAATGAAGAAAGGAATTCACCCTCAAATGCAATGGATCTCATATGTGACCCAAAGTGGTCGGCTGATGCATGTTATGATGACCAAAATACACCAGGCTGGAAAAGTTTATCATTTCAGAGCAAGACGGCAGATGGCTGAAAGTGTTGGTCAGGTTGCTAAGTTCAAGCGTCGCTATGGACAAATGGAAGAAGAAAAAGAAGATGAGACCAAGTGAACCAGTATGTCCCTTTTTGTTCTTACAATCTCACCATAAATTTCAAGTAGATTGGATTGGTCCCAATAATCTAATACATTTGCTAGTTATCTTCATTTCAATGATTCAAGATACCGTTTACAAATTGTCAAATGGATATTGTCATTGATGTTGGATTGTTATATGAGACCAGTTTGATGATATTATAGCATGGTTTGGTCTACCCCAGTATTTTTCCTCTTAAATTTCATGAATTGGCAAACTGCTGCTAAATGATGCACCTATATCGAATTGCACTCATACTTTATGATAGTCTACTTGATGTTATTATTGCAAGTTAGAACCTTTATATCAAACGAAAGGGATTTATTCAACCTCAAGATTAGTCCTTTCATCTCTCTTGTATTTCCTAGGTATTCATGGGTTTGACATCCAGATTTACTTGTCTCAGCAAGCCATGGGCATTCATAGCAACAACATTTAGGGGCTGTTTGGTTGGTTTTCCGTTAAGTCCTGTATGGATAAAGCCGTGTATGTGGATTAATTTGCCTGAATAGATTGGGAAGTTTTTTGTTTGGGAGGGTTTTTTCATGGTTGGAAGGAACATGTTTTTTAATTGGGAGAGAAATGATTGGAAAAAACTTGGCTTTCTGCATAAAGCTTCCCCCTATAAGCTTACTGAATAAGTTAGTTTCTATATAATTAAGCCACTACCAAACAATCATGTATAGCTGACCGAATAACTTGTTAGTCTCATTAAGCTCATTAAGCTGCTAACAAACAAGCCCTTAAGGTCATTTAACCAGGGGCAGATCAGATGAAGGTCATCGAGCTAAAATCCTTTTTAGGTCGTGGTCCTAATTAAAAACTCATTTAAGGTCAGTTGTCCAAAGGACCGGTTTTGTGGTTTGGTCAATCTAATGACTTCTAAGACCCATGTGAACAAGCTCGTTTGGCTTAGATCATGATTTAGGCCCACTATATATAGAGCCCATATTCACCAATAGATAAATCTTTACAACTCTGTAGATCTGTGTTATAAAAGGGAAAGAGGAGGCTGTTAATCTTGCTTTATTCACATGTAAATGTATAAAGCAAAAAGAAAAACCTTTGTTAAGACACCTACTTACACCTGTATTCCAATGGAAAACCTTTCTTTTAAACATAAAACGTTAATCATCCCACACAAAACCACACGGTCTGAACCCCCTTAAAACGCTTAACCCGTAAGAAAAACATGAAACTCACCCGTGCCTATAGCTATAAGTTTATCATAACTTACCTCAAAACCCTATAAATATCCTCAAGATATTAACCCATTTATCTTATGAATGCCAGCCTGCGAATGGTTCGATTAACCTGTACCCAAATCAACCTCTTGTTGGCCCTTGTAATTCTACTGCCTTTATGTATTGTGGAGGCAGTAGGTCACAAGAATAATCAAACATGGCTCATTGGGTTGCACCCAAATTCCACAAATGGAACCGTGGTTCCATGGGTTAGGCGGGTTAGGTTGCAACAAGCACCTGGGTGCGCGGATAGGCCTGGGATTTGTAACGAGGGTGGGTTCCCATTTCAAGTTAGAAGAAGGTGTTGTGGAAACCGATGTGTTGAGGTGACCTCCGATGTTAACAACTGTGGAGTTTGTGGGATTCGATGCCCGTTTACGTGGCAGTGTTGCCGAGGTTTATGTGTCGATACAAATGTAAACCCGTTTAATTGCGGAAGGTGTTTTAACCGTTGCCCGTTGTTTACTTTTTGTACTTTTGGGATGTGTGGATATGCGGGCCCTTCACCTCCTTTTCCTTTCCCTCCAAAACCGCCAAAGCCGCCAATTCCGTTTCCGCCCAAACCTCCACAGCCGCCAATTCCGTTTCCGCCTAAACCGCCGAAGCCGCCAATTCCGTTTCCACCCAAACCACCGAAGCCGCCAATTCCGTTTCCACCGAAGCCGCCAATTCCGTTCCCTCCTAAACCACCGAAGCCGCCTAGAGGACCGGAGGCTCCCGAACCACCACCGTTTCCGGAATTCGGTCAACCGCCCATGAATGACGGTCCACCGCCGCCGGATGACGGTGGACCGCCTGTATCTGGTGGACCAACATCTGACGGCCAGCCACAACATGGTCAACATGTTGGTCTCTAGCCATATGTTTGCTGTTGGTCTGCTAAGTCAATTACTTATTGATTTTATTATCTTTTCATAATAAATACATTTGTATCAAATGTGGTCAGTTGTGTCCTGTGTTCTATAGTGTGTTCATTCATGGCATTATATATGTTTATATAAATAAATAAAGAGAATCTTTAAATATATAGAATTTGTTGGTCTACATTTGGAGATTTAACAATTGTTTAGCAACATATATTATTCAATAAAATATTGTTATTTTTTTTGTTCATTTTAATATCAAAGTTATTTATTTATTGTTAATAGATCTGATGATTTCGTGACAACCTTCAACTTACAAAAAAAGTGTGAAAAAAAAACTTTACCATGGACTAATATTGAGGTAAAATAGATTGAAAGTTTGAAACCAGTGTTCAAAAAGGCGCTCCATGGCGTAAGACGCGTCTCCACTGTTACGAAACAACCCATAACGTTTATTTAAGATGTGGCTCACGCCATGGTGGCGTCTTGAGGCGCGCCATATCGCCCCGCGGCGCGTCGTTTTTTGTATGGCATGATTTTTTTTAATTATGTAATTTTACACTTTTAATTCTGTAATTTTACACTTTTATAGATTTATTTAATCACATTACTCACAATTTCATGAATTTATAAACGTTATGAACTTATGATTAAAATGAAGTTGTAAAATTTACCTTTCTAAGTTCTATTTTAAATATTTAATCAAAAAAACTATTTTTATAATATATTTTCTATACGATTTTTTTTTCTTCTAATATGAATGTGCATTTGTTAATATCATTATCCGATTATATAATATATAAAAAAACATATATCTTTATATATAATTGTATATGTGACATACAAATTTACCGCATTATGTCACGCCTTGAAAAATGCCGTGTCTTCGCCGTAGCTTGTAAGGCTTAAAGCCTGACCTTACCGTCACGCCACGCGTTGCGTCTTTTTTAACCTTGTTTGAAATATATCGTAAAAGAAAATTCCTATTTCCATATGTTAGTTTAATTATAAATAGAAGCTTACCCTGACTAAATATATGATATCAGAGGTGGTTTATTATAGAGACAAATATATTGGTACAAACCACATAAACTAATCTCAATCGTTCATCGTATATTCGTATCTAATGAATAAATATTTTGATTGTTTTCTAATATAAAATGATGATCATAATTAATAAAAAAACTTTAATTATCTTTCATATATATCCATATCATAATAAATGGACCCTCATCATTAAATAAATATCTCAATTAAATGGTTCGTAACAGTTATATAGTTTGTATTTGAAACCTCATCTATGATATTAATGTTATAAATGTAAAAAGTGTAAAACCAGAGGGCAAGGGACGGACATTTTTTTTCCCGTGTGTTGTTACAAAATTACGCCTTACTTTATGATTATAAGGAGAAAATCGTGTTCAGTTTCCCCTTTTTTTCATTTAAAATTGATCGATAATAAGTTTATGATAATAAAAGCACATACATACTAGTTTTAATCACGTTCTTGGTACGGCCAATGAACTTAAAAAAAATACATCAATAAATAAGCAACAAAATTTCATCATGTCACATAACAGTTTCATGGGCCTTCTACATAGACGCGACATCAGATGGCTTCTGTTTTACGTGACATATATGGAATATAAGTATTCCGAATCTGGCAGAATAAAACATTCTCGCCCTCACAATCTGGAAACGTGTTCACCATGAAAAGTCGGTTTGATTAATTATTAATTGTGGTCAAATAAAGCATTATCGTCCTTACAATCTGTTTATCATGAAAAGTCGGTTTGATTAATTATTAATTGTGATCAAGTAAAACATTATCGTCCTTACAATCTGTTTACCATTAAAAGTCGATTTGATTAATTATTAGTTATGGTCGAGCAAATCATTCTCGTTCTTATCCCACATAAATAATAATAAAATAATTTCTTTTATAAGAGTTAAATTGATTTTGTTTTCAAGAAAAAGTTTATAGGTATAAACACAATATTTAATTGTAAAAAATTATCCGATCTAATTACTACTAATTAAAACTGAATATTTATTGTAATTGATTAGATTAGATCCAAAACTTTAACATCTAAATTACATCAATCGGTTGTTAGATAACAGTTTAAAAATCAATAAAACTAAATGATTGTAATCCAATATATTAAGGATGGAAATTTTATTTTCTTGTTTTAATTTATTATTTATTTATTTGTTTACAAAATATTTGTCTTTTAATAAAGAAATACTTAGAATTTGATATTAATTATTAAAGTTATCAAGGATGGGATGAGATTAAAAGTGATTAAGGGTTTCAATTCCTTCTTATATTTCTCATCTTAATCTCTATTTTCACATGATCCTTTTTCTTGATGTTAATGTGTTAAATATTTAATATTTTTTTATATATTTAGAGTGATAGGTTATAGTTTACATAAATACAATTTGGAGTATAGGGTAACAACCGAGAAAAAAAAATTACTTGTGTAAAAGTCGACTCCAGTCACCAAAATTCTTGGATCTGCCACTTGGTAACAAGCTATTATTTATGCGATAACACTGATCAAATCAAGTCTTACATTTTATTGGATTTAAACATTCAATAGATAACCGAATTACATCTATTCCACTCAAATCCATTAGATGTGAAACGATTTCAACTATGAAAACAATAAAGATCTAGTCCCCACTTTTTTATCTGTTATTTTTTGTCCTTTGATTTTTCCTCTTTTTTGATTTGTCTATACATATTCCATTAAATTGTTGGAAAAAAGGGAAAACCGAAAGACAAAAAAAACTTACAAAAAAAGAAGACTGATGATAGCAGATGGACGATGATGAAGAACGGATAACAATGAGGCGACTAAGGGGAGCAATGCACTTCGATGCGCTTATATACAACTTTTTTGGTTAAAAAAATGTTGGTACTAATTTCAAAGGTTTAATTTTTATTTATTTAAAAAATAAAAAATTTAAGAAGTTAACCATTATTCGGATTTTATACGTTACGAAAAAATAGTAACAATCAATTGTAAATCATATTAAAAAAAATTGTAATTTTTGAACCAAAAAAAACAACAATTTTATCGTAAAATTCTATAGAATAGGAACAGGTGCCAGGCATCCACGCCTCCACTACCAACAGCTTCAAATCTCCATAGATTCTTGTTTCTTTGCACAAAAGCACTCCATTGAAGCTCAGTTTAAACCTCATAGGAGCTTCTTCTTCTTCATTTGATCTTCTTTCCATTTTCCTTTTGTAGAATTTAACTTCATTATACGTTACCAAACATCAAATTACAGGAGATCAGTATACGACGTCGAGAGCGGTGAACGCAACGATTTCCATTTTCCTCAGTAATTTCTTCTTTCCGATCTCATTCTTATTCTAATTGATCATGAATATTCATGTGTATCACTCATTTTCTATTGATTCTTGTTTGAATTTAATCTCAATTTAGGCTTTTTGATGAAAAAACGAACCCTCGCCCTACTTTATTGCAAATATCTCTTGAAAACCCCTCGATTACAAACCCTTCATCTTGCAAGCATTTAGAAGCCGATGTACATGTAGGCATTTATGATGATTATTATGGATTCTTCGACTTTTTTCAGTCAGGAAATCCTTACTGTGTTAAAAAAATGAAAAAAAAAACTAGAAATAGGTTTGGTTTGACTTTAAAAGTCAAACTAGATATTCTGCATCTTCAACATAAGATGGATTCTTAAACATTTTAAGAAAAGAATTGTTATATGCATTAGACTCTGGTGTAAGTAGCTAAGTACTAATACTATGAAATTTGCTTCATTTCAAATTCAGTATATCTCACTTGAAAGTATGGTAAGCATGATACTATTTGAAAGTATGGTGCTTCTATCAAAATTTTGTAAATTTATGACTAGAAGAAAGTTCAAATGAAAACTCATTTTTCATTGCGAACGTGAGGACAAAGGAGAGCGTGACACGTGTCCCGCTCGGTATGAATAATGAATGATACAAACATTCAGTATGAATAACACAACATTCAAATGAATAACGAAGGTGAAGTTCATACACTATACACTATTCATAATGAATGATACAACATTCATTATCTATTCATGATGAATAACCTTTGGGCGCAGTGGACACGTGTTGCGCTCTCCTTTGTCCTCACGTGCACAATGAGTTTTCATTTGAACCCGTCCCTTTATGACTATGTGTATGGTTACAAGTTTGTGTAAAAACATTATTCAGGTGAAATCCACTTTAGACGATGTCATCTTGTGCATTTTCTACATGCACATTGCGTGACACCCTGCTAGATCATGAATTCATCTGCAATAAACCAAGCTTCTTCCCTAACCATTTGGTGCAATTCAAGACCAACCGCATATCTGCTGACCTGTCTCATCTAAAGATATCGCCCTATAACTCGTCCATCTGGCAACAATCTAGAAGGTTCCAATGTAGAGCAGCACTAGATGTTGAAAATAATCGTACTTTCTTGAAAGGGGACGTGTTTCAACTTAATGATGTAATTGAAGCACAACAGTTTGATAGAGAGATTTTGAGTGCTATATTTGAAGTGGCACGTGAAATGGAAACGATTGAAAAAAAGTCAAATGGAAGCCGGATTTTGAAAGGTTATTTAATGGCTACTCTCTTTTACGAGCCTTCAACTAGGACCAGGCTTTCATTTGAATCAGCAATGAAACGGTTGGGTGGTGAAGTTTTGACAACAGAAAATGCACGAGAGTTTTCATCTGCTGCAAAAGGAGAGACACTCGAAGGTAGTTTTTTTTTAAGTTATTTGATATTCCATCAATCATCTTGATATTTTTGATACTGTTTTTGCAGATACAATAAGGACGGTTGAAGGGTATACAGATATAATTGTAATGAGGCATTTTGAAAGTGGTGCTGCTAGAAGAGCAGCCATGACTGCTAACATTCCTGTTATTAATGCAGGAGATGGGCCAGGGCAACATCCTACTCAGGTATACCCACTTTGTTCTTCTGATCGCTTTTGGCATCCTTTCGTTAGATTATATATATATATATATATGGGCATAGGATCGTGTGAGAAGTAAGTTAAGGTGAGAAGGGTAAGAAGAGATCTGGACCATTGATCACTTTTAATCTCATACCCACCCATGAATTGCGCTTTAGAAGGGAGTTGATCCGGTGCATCTCGGTGCCCCTCATCATGATGCATCTCATCCTAATGTGCATCCAAGGGTGGAGATCCCTTCTTACGCTTCTCACCTTAACTCTCCTTCTCACCGGAACCCAACCCTATATATATATATATATATATATATAGAAAGAGGTTCATGCGAGGACGCTAACAATTTACGAGAATACGAGGACAAACCTCAACCAATTATTTTATACATAAAAAATTTCATGTACAAAATCACATATGATTCATGTACAAAATCACATATGATTCATGTACAAAATCACATATGATTCACGTACAAAATCATATATGATTAGCCGCAACTTGCCCACGAAAAAAATCACGCGTGTCCTTTTTGATGCTTACAAAATCACATATGATTTTGTACATGAAATCATATATGATTGTGTACATGAAAAATTTCATGTACAAAATGATTGGCTGAGGATTGTCCTCGTATTCTCGTAAACTCGTACCGTCCTCGTATGAACCCGCCTCTATATATATATATATAATGGGGAGATATCCATTACAAACCGTACAAACTCCATTTCAACCAATCATTTTATTTTTTAAAATCATTTTTTCTTAATTATAAAGGTTGATTAGTCAATAATATGTGAAAAAATTTCATCAAGAACACATGAGGGTTGATTAATCAAAAATATATGAAACAAGATTTTCAAAATGAGAATTACATGAAACAATTTCATTTTCATGTAGAAACAAAAATATATGAAATAGTTTAATGAAAAAAATAATTATATGAAACAATTTCATCATATTAAACACTTTCATGAAAAAAAATTATTCAAAAAAATAATGAAACCATGGAGTTTGTATGGTTTATACAAATTGCTTGGTTTGTATTTGAAATCTCCCCTATATATATGTGTGTGTGTGTGTGTTCATTAGGGTTATAAAGTGAACAAAGATTGCGATTTTCTGCCTTGATCTTTGGGCACTTTTCATATCTATGTTCTTTTCGTTCTTTAGCTATCGTGATCTTTGGTGCATTTTGTTTTTGTATTTGGATTACTAAGATCGGTTTCATATCATTGTAAATATAACAGGCTCTTCTTGATGTGTACACTATCGAGAGAGAGATAGGTCGGTTGGATGGAATCAAAGTTGGACTAGTCGGGGATCTTGCTAATGGACGAACCGTTCGTTCCCTTGCATATCTTTTAGCCAAATACAACGATGTCAAGATCTACTTTGTTTCTCCAGAGGTTGTAAAAATGAAGGTATGCACTTGATAGATGACAATAGACTTAGGGTCTGTTTGTTAGCAGCTTAATAAGCTTAATGGGACTCACAGCTTATTCAGTCAGCTATGCATGACTGTTTGGTAGTGGCTTAATGATATAGAAAGTGGCTTATTCAGTAAGCTTCTAGGGGGAAGCTTTATGCAGAAAGCCAAGCTTTTTCCCAAACATGTCCCTCCCAAATAAAAAACCATCATCCTTCCATCTAAAAAAAACCACCCCAAACAAAAACCTTCTCGATTTATACAGACTGATTAATCCACACAGACATGTTTATCCACACAGGACTTAATGAAAAACAAACCAAACAACCCCTTAATAAAGGAAAAAACGTTCTTCACAAAAACAGGTGAGCCTATCCAGTAAAGTCGGTGGAACTTGACCAGCTTGACTTATTGAACAAAAGGTCATGGGTAGAACGGCTGTTTCTTGAAGGCCCTACTTTTGAAAAGATTTATCTTTTATCCTAACTACCCCACGGGCTAAAATAACTGTTTTCTTACAAAGTTTATATTGTAACCCCCACCTAGCTTGTGGAATGCTCCATATCCAACAAAAAGTGCATTAAAAAGACTAGCCTAAAAAGACTTACCTCTCAAGGGACAGACCCATAATTTTTTTGATACGGTGGCGCCATACAACATAGACAAAAAAATAATTATAGAAGATACGGTTTTTATTGACGTGTCTTTACGTTTTTACCAATGGTTAATATCTTTCTATGTGTTTTTAACCTAATTCTACCGTTTCAGGGGATTTTTAAAGTTTTTTGTTTGATTTCGAGGGACTTTTTCGGGGTTTTTTTTTGTTGATTTCGAAAGTTTTTTTTTTTGAATCTTTAAGCTTTTTATTGATTTCGAGAGATTTTTTCCTTTTTTTTTGTTGATTTCAAGATATTTGATATTGATGGTCTTTAATAACTAAAAGTTAATGATTAAATATGAAATTAACAGAGTATTTATTAAATGTTATTTAAGTACGAAATTAATAGAGTATTTAGTATGTTGTTAAATGTTGTATAGAGTTCTTACCCAAAAAATTTAATTATTTGCATCAAGCTGGAATCAAACCTGGAACCATCTCTATAACAAGAAGTTTTAATTCAATTGAAAAAAGCCACTGCACCAGGTGTGTCCTATTTGTGTCATAAGTTCAGTTTTAAATTATTTAAGAGCACCCTAAAACGATACGGTTGCACCACTAACAAATCCAAAAACTTTTACCTTTCGATGTATACATATATATATATATATATATAGAGGAATGTTCAAATGAGAACTTTGGATTTCTAAAGGAACAAAGGGACACTTGTGGACCACATATGATGTGGGTCCCACATAATATTAAATCATTTCTGATTTAATATGATTTAATATTAAATCAGAAATGATTTAATATTATGTGGAACCCACATCATATGTGGTCCACAAATTGTTCCTTTGTTTCTTTAAAGAAGGGTGATTCTCGTATGATCCCTCCCCTATATATATATATATATATATATAATACAGTGGCCCATGCCACCATGTGAACCACTGAAGGTCCTCCCCTACCCTTGCAATGTTGTGTAAATACCCGTAATTATGTGCTTATTTATTTGTATGTTTTATTTGAAATGGGTCCTTAGGACGACATTAAGGAGTACTTGACATCAAAGGGAGTCGAATGGGAAGAAAGTGCAAATCTAAAGGAAGTGGCCTCCAAATGCGATGTGGTATATCAAACTCGCATCCAACGTGAACGATTTGGAGAGAGAATCGATCTTTATGATGAAGCTCGTGGCAAGTACATTGTGGATCGCAATATCTTGAATGCTATGCAGAAGCATGCAGTGGTCATGCATCCGCTTCCAAGGCTTGATGAGGTAACACTGCTCTTAAACTTGTGTTGGTCCTAATTGATAAATCCCTTATTTCATCGTCTAATAACATTTTAATAATATTAACTTTAATTCTAATGTATTCAACTAATTTTTAAAAAGTACTAATATATGGATATTTTATTTGTTTTGGATAATTTAAATTGCGATTGATTATGCAATTTTTTTTGTAGAGTTGATAAGCATAGGGGTAGTATTGAAAATCTATGTGATCAAAATAATAAAAATTTATACTTGGAATATTCTCTTTTTGGTGTAAAAAACATGGTAATACATTGGAGAAAATTTACTGTCTGCACAAATTTTGTGCAAAAAAGAATGCTCAATAAATGTTCACAATGAAAATGGCACACCGTTTTAGGAATGTGTAATTATTACACTTTTTAAATAACCAAATGACACTTATACCCTTAACAGTAGAAACTTTCTCCATCTCATATTTAAGGGTAGAGTGGGAAATTAAAAACTTACTTTTGAAAGTGGACACTTATTTTGGGACAAACAAAAATAGTAATGTAGACATCTAATTTAGGACGGAGGGAGTATAAAATTTTGGCGTTTTACATTGGAAATGCGCTAACTAGTTGGTCAATTTCGAGTATGATCTTGGAAAGGTTCTTGGTCCCGAGCCTTTTCCCCAATCGTTAATTAGGGTTTTGATGCAAATAGTGAATTCGGTTTTTTTTTTTTTATGTTATATAGATAACAGTGGAAGTAGATGGAGATCCAAGAGCTGCATATTTTAGACAAGCGAAAAACGGACTCTTTATTCGAATGGCTCTCTTGAAGCTTTTACTTCTCGGTTGGTGATGATGATCTCATCCAAACTGAACCATCATTTGTGTCGGAAATAATAAGATAAAAGATAAGCTATTTATCAACACAGATCACACATCTTTATAAGTTTATATATGTACATGAACCCTTTGGGATTTTGGTTCAAAAGATGCATGAAATCAAATACACAACACTTGTTTTGCTTGCCTTTTCGATATGGTCATTAATTGCATTCACGTGTGCTCGAAATTTTGGACCAAAGTGGACAGATGGTCGACATCCAAGCTTCCATGGGGTCTCTGATTTGAGTTTGGCCACCAAGGATTTTTCTGACGTTTAACTATCTTATGGGATTTTAGACGATTAGTCGAGATAACTGCAAACTGGTTCAGTTACCAACGGTTACCGGAAATAATTTTGTTATCTTGGTTTCTAGCAATGAAAACCCTATTGATTAATATGAAAATTTAGTTGACGATGATCAAAAACCAATTCCTTGAACAGGATTACCAATTAGAGCTCTATCGGATTCCTTTTCTTGAATTTTTACGACACATGATAGTCTCTGACAACCGAGTTACCGTTTATGAGCTCTATTTTCCCTCTTGTAGAGGCCCCTTCAAGTGTTAACTCAATTATTTGTGTTAATCGTGTTAACCCATCGTTCACTGCTGAACACCATTCATCAGTGAATGAGCATCGTGTTCACCAGTGAATACGGTTAATACAAATAATTGAGTTAACACTTGAAGGGGCCTCATGGACGGTAATGTTACAAGACTAATAGTTAATTTTTAGTAAAAACAGTTGAGGCTTCTGGAGGTTAGGACCGATCAATTACGTGATTTGGCCATTTATTTCATCGAAACATAAAGTACCGAAACCATCTATCTTTGGCACAAGAAAGGCCTCCTAAATCATCCATTTTGTTTACTTATTTGGCTCATTAAAAAACCAAGTATAACATCTCAGGCCAACCATACCAGATATTGTCAGTTTTATCCACACATTTGGACTTACGGTTTTAAAACGCGTCTGATAGAAGAGGTATCAAGTCCTTTACAAAACCAATACGGGATTTTACATCAAGCCTCTGTTCTCATATGGTAATGGTATAGCAACATTCACCACAAGAACTTTTTTAAAAAGCTATTTGGCCATCTAAGCCTATAAAAAAAACCTCCTTTTACTTGTGCAGTTACAAGCTATCAAAAAGCTTGCTTTAATGTAGCCACAGCTCTTAAATCCCGACATTTTGTTCATCATTCGGAAGGTAAAAAAAAACTCAATTCATCGTTCTTCATAACAAAATCATCTTTTCATATATGGTCATGCACCATGTTTTAACATAATTACTAGTAAAGATGGCCAAAAAAGACCAAACCTTTTTGGACTGCTTTGACCAGCCAGTTAGTTGACCATGGTGGATTTTTTAGGACCGGTCTGTGTCAATCTCTACTTTACTAGTAAGTCGGAAACCTCTGATCCACATCATGTGCCCATGATTCCAATCCACCAACGATATCTTTAGCAGACGTAAACCCTAATTTGTGAAGCAACTGAACGGCCCTTTGTGAATCATT
Organism: Silybum marianum; assembly: GCA_036898165.1. Taxonomy (NCBI): domain Eukaryota; kingdom Viridiplantae; phylum Streptophyta; class Magnoliopsida; order Asterales; family Asteraceae; genus Silybum; species Silybum marianum. Next base: position 21,691,099 of record CM072538.1, read on the forward strand.
ACCTCTTCTGCAGACTACATAAATACCGGCATTTGGGATATCATGAATCCCTTTGCTTTCCAATTCAGATGATATATCGGGCAACCGATCTTCCAAATTTGGAAGGGGTATGTTTGTGGATTTGGGAAGAGAAACGATCTTATAATGGTGGGATGGTCGTACGTCAATCAGGATATGTGACTCTCCCTTGTTAACCACATCGTCGTATTCCTTGCTGCTAATCCTAGAATCGGTTGTCAGCAATTTCAACTTCAAAGGAGCCTGTGAGAAAATGAGGGATCATAATTTGTTCTTATTAGGGTACAAAAAGTTAACATTAGCAAAGTAGTTAATGATTTTTAGAAAATAGAAGCATTATTTGTTGGTCCAACTTCTACTCTCTATAATCCAATATACCTCATGGTCATGGGTTGGGGTCCGGTGAGAAGCGTAAGAAGGAATCTCCACCCTTGGATGCACATTAGGATGAGATGCACCAAGATGAATGCACTGAATCAACTCCCTTCTAAAGCGCTATTCATGGATGGGTATGAGATTAAAAGTGATCAAGGGTTCAGATCTCTTTTTATGCTTCTCACCTTAACTCTCCTCACACGATCCTAAGCCTATACCTCACACAAAGGTGGTGCCTGAGGGTTATGAGGGTTATTTTTTCTAAATATACGACTTTCTCAAAATGAGACATTCTTCTGTTAGGCCATGACGTTTTTTAAATTTGTCAGAAGGTCGTGCATTCAAGAGAATTGTCATTAGAACCCGGGGTATATGATGTAGGCAGGCATGACCTCTAGCTAACTTCTATGTCTCATTTTTGCTTATGAGCTCTTCTTTTTGAGCCTAGTTTCATTTTTGTTTATGAGCTCTTCTTTGAGGGCTTAGTTTCAGAGATTCAGGAACAATTTTGTCTTTTGACGTTTTGAACAAACAAAAACTTCATGCAAATAGTTTGGACTTTGGATAATTATTGCAGAAAAAGATAAGAAAACAAACCGCAGACAACGGTGACTGAGTGAATTTCTCATAGTCAAAATGCTGAAATTCTTGTTGTGTTAATGTTGCATTTTCTCCACAAGCTTCACATTGTGATGACCTTCCTCTAATCTTCACCTGAAGTGGTAACAAATTACCAAAAACATATGTTAGCATCAGATTTGCAAGACAATTAGAAACTAATATACCGCAGTTTATCCTAAAGAATCAACTCAACCAAAGTTGTTCAAAGCTCAAGGCACACTTGGGCGCAAAGGGTTCCCGACTCCCAATGCAGCAACCAACAGTACTTTGATAAAGGCAGAAGGGAAAAAGGGTTTAAAGTGTGAGCCGTGAGGGAGAAGTTTTAAGGTCCGGGTATTTATGTAGGAGACTTGAAGATCTAAGGACTGAGTATTTAACATTAGGGTTTAACCTATATCATCTATTTAATAACTCTTTTTAAAAAGTCTAGGATATGAGAAAACTTATTGGACTGGGTATTTAATAGCTCTATGAGGAGCGCCTAGGCCCAAAAGGCGCATCAGCCAAGGCATGATACCTAAGTAGTCTTTGAACTCAGCCAATTCAGTTAGACGACAATGTTTGAAACCTAGTTCCAAAATCATAAGAAAGGGATGTTGATTTGATTGTTATGAGGTGATCGAGTTTTAGAACTGCTAAGAAAACTCACAATGCGAATCCTGGCTGACAATGCGTCGAATAAAAGCATCCTTTCTGAAAGTGGCTCACCAACCAAGCTAGCCACCTTGATAGCCTCTAGGGCTTGAAAACAACCAATGATGCCAGGAACTGTTATGATATAGCCAGATAACAGATATTAGATTCCATTTAAGTGATACTATAACAAAAACAAGATAGAAAGCAAGCTGAGTATGAGATAGAAATTGGAAGATTTAAAATCTGTCTGTTAGATAATATTCAGTGTGGCTTTAGGTAGCCAACATACTGAATTTTTTACAGAAAGTTACTTTTCAATCAATTTATATTGTGAACTCATTAAAGAAGCAGAAATTTAGCTTACCTACACCTAGAACTCCACTATCAGAGCATCTCTGGCATGCTGTTGTGGGTGGTGGGGTCGGAAAGAGGCATCGATAACATGGGCCTCCTTTGTAATTGTAAACCGCAAGCTATAGAAGTAAATAAAGAATACAGATGCAGTTATATACAAACATGCAAACAAAAAACACATAATATATCACACTTCACAATAACTTCTTGTTTGTATAAGAAAATTAATCTTATATTGCAAATGTTACCTGCCCTTCCAAACCCAGTGCAGCACCTGATACAAGAGGCTGCACATATAATTATTACAAGTCAATATTTAGAGAATTTTGGTTTATATGCCTTTCAATGTATCATAATACATACACAAGTATGGCAGAAATGTGACTAACATACAACATCAACATAAACACAACTAAAGAGGGACACAATAGAAAGTAACACACCTTTCCAAGCAGAACACAGCAATCACTGATCATATATCGGCTGGGAGCATTATCAGTTGCATCTATTACAATATCGTATCTAGGAAATTAACAGTCATGGAAATCATGATATAGTTATGCTAGGAGAAAAATTAATAAAAAGTAAAGCATAACAGTTAAGGTAATAATTTATGAGGTTTATGTTGAAGTATAAAGGATACTTGCTCACTATCTCTAGAGCATTTGATGTGCGCAAAGCTTCTTTGTGTTCAACTATTTCAATGGTGGAATTAATCCTGTGACAAAGGTACAATACAGGCAAAACACTAAGTATCGGTGATGCACAAAATTCATGTATATAAACACATCCTTTGCTAGACTTAAAAGATGATAAAAAAAAACAAAGAGTAACATACGAACGACAAGCTGCAGCAGCAGACTCTACTTTAGAGCGACCTATGTATGCTTCACCATGAATGATCTGAAATATTTAGAATTAGTAAATGAACGGCATGCTTGATAACATAATTCAAAGAACACACAACCATAAAATGATGTACATCATTCATAGGAACCAATGGTTTAACATTACTTGATGGTGATAAGTGATTCATTGATCTCTACATCATAAATGGAAATTAACAATTGTAATAGAAAAGGCACGATGACTATACCTGCCTGTGCAGATTGTTTAGCTCAACAACATCATGATCCACCATACCTAACCGGCCTGTCAAGATTTGCTAAAGTTATAAGTCCAAGGGCTAAATAGGTGTGCACAAACAAAGTAAAAAAGTCTTATTTCCATAATTAGGAGACTAATTTCCATCACCACCTCAAATCCCCACTGCCATTAGTATCACAAAGTGAAAAAAAAGTCAAAACAGAAGCAAAAATATGCTTACCAAGCAGTTGGGATTTTTTTTGTTAAGAGATGTAAAAGTAACAATAAGCATTGGAAACAGAAATAAAGACAATCTGAAATCTAAAATACCAAAAAGAAGACATCTCACCTACGCCACAGGCAGCTAGATATAACAAAGCAGGTGATCCTAAACCCCCAGCTCCAATAACCAAAATGGACGACTTCAAGAGATTTGACTGCCCTACAACCAAACAAGGAAGTGAATTAGATCAAACCCTTTAAACCAATACACATCTATTCTCAAAAGAAATAGAAACTGAGAAAGGTAAAAAAGAAAAAGAACAAATTTTATATAGACAACAAAAACATCCACATATTGAACCAAGGTTGTACGATAAAGTTCATTTGTCAATTTTCCACATCCTATGATTAGCATTGATATGGAATTTATTATCTTTTCGAAACAAACAATTCAGTTAATAGGCTCCCTGATGCGAAGTAGTACCCGCTTTTGCTCAATTTCATTTCGAACAAGAAAACTATGGATACATTCATCACCATATCCCCTCGTCAGCATTTTTTGTTTCTTCATTGAAAATTTGAAACTAGAAGGATTGCAAAGGATTGAAACATAAAGTCTAGAAATAGAATCAAAACTATTTTGGCATATATACTACCACCTTCATCCCACAAGTTGAGTCCATTATTGACTTCCAAATGTCAAGTGAGTTGCTTTATAGCTTTATAATTGATATAAGCCAATTATCATTTGGTGAAAAAATATGAAAAGCTGTAATTACAAGAAATTCAATTCAGCAGTGAGTGCCCGATGTTCCTGCAACCTACTATCCCCCCCCCCCCCCCTTTTTTAACTATAGGAAAATGGTTGGTAAAACATGCTGAAAGTTACAAACTAACCTACAATAGAATTACTAGAACATCAAAGGTGTTTTCTATTTCAAAATTACTATACCTGAAATTTCCAAAACCAGGATGTAATGGCAGGAGTGGCTACTGAGATTACTCAAATTCAATTCTTTCAATCATTAGAACTCCAATTCTTCTTCTTTTTCACAAAGTGACTTATAAAAATGTGAAACAAAAAGAGTGTAACTGAAGCAAAAGCACATCAATCCAATCAACTTAAACACTCCTTTCTGCAATAAGATAGTTGCAGACATAACATAAATTGTTCATCTATCCGCATGTAATGTTTTCAGAAATGATATCACGTCCATGTTCCAGATGCAAACCAATATACACAATATAAGCAAACTATATACACAATTGAAGCAGACCTTGAACACCAAAGGAAGGGAGTAAAAGTTGACGACTGTATCTGTAAATCATATCTGGAGTCAAATCATGGCCAAAATCAGAACCACCGTTGCGAGAATCGGAAGAACCATTCTGATTGGGATGTTGATTTGATTGAATTTGTTGAAGCTGAGCTTCAAGAACCGATATGCGAGCCTCGATATCTAGCTTAGAATCCTTTAATGACTTGAGTTCGGTGAGCAATTCATCAACTCTTCCATTGGAATCCATTGGTGGTGGAGTGGACTCTCGGAGAGAATTTGGACGGAGGTATCAGCAGGAGTCGAATGATAAACCCTAACTTAAAAGTCCCAGTTGCAAACCGTCAAATTCTTTTTCTTTTCTTTATTCAAAAGCAAATTATTTAAGAACTCCACTTCCAAGTACACAACAAGAAGAATTGAAATGTTGAATTTTGTTGATCAAATTTTACTCTTTTGTTTTTTTCAATTTTTTTTAATCTTTAAAATCCATTGAATTTTATAAATAAGGGATTTAAACATTACTTGGAAATAAAGCGGTATTTTGATGAGTGAAATGTTCTAATTCCACCACCGATCTGAACCACCGTCGATTTGAACTATCGTGACCACCACCGATCTGAACCACCACTGATCTAAACCACCTTTGACCATCGTTGACCTGAACCACATGAGTTGGATTTTGTTGGTCCCAAAGGAGTTTACAAGAGTTCAAGGATATAGAAACAGTTTGTAGAAAGGGGGTTGAATACAAACACACAGATTTTAAGTTTTTAAATTAGTTTATATTGAATAAACAAATTTACAGTTACAAGCGGAATTAGAACAAGTATTTCAACCTATTCTATTGTAACTAAGAACACACAGTTTGATGCACAAGAAAATGAGAAAGAAAAGAGACAGAGATTTTAGAAATAGAAAGTAGCATGCATGAAGATGAAGAAGATATCTTCATCTTATTTATACCTGTTTGCATTTAATGCAAGACAAAAGGTATATGTCACGTGTCAAGCTTTCATAGGAAGCTTGTTCTTTGTTCAAAAGCAACCAAGCTTTTGGGCACGTGTGAACAGTACCATATCAGATATGATGGGGACATAAGAGACAATCCGTACGTCCTTTTCTGACATAGTATAAGGTTTGACTTTTGTGCATCGAGGATAAGATCGACTTTAATCTTGTTTGAGAAGCTTCACTTGATCGCTTCACTTGAAACTTCAAGGATGAACTTTCATAGTATCGTTGAGGCTTGACAAGACTTCATACTTTGGTTTAGATAATCCTTGCTATCACTGAGCCGCTTCAGATCACTAGCTGATTATCTCTTTCTTCAGCTTGGTCTTCGACTTTCGCTGAATGTTCTTTTGGTGTGTTGGTTGATCTTCAGATCTTCAGAGGTAGACTTGAGGTTCCTGATTTTCAGCGATCGCTGATAGCGATCAGCGTATGCTATCGCTGAATTTGAACTTAAGTTTACAAATGGAATTTCACTAAGTATACAGATGAATCATATTCAAATCACTGAGAGGAGTTATTATCAACAGATTTCAGTTTCAAAAGGGTAATTTGGTCAATTACCAATATTTCATTCCAATTCCAAAGCTATATTATGTGAACCGGACAGACAAATTTTAATTCCTTTAACATATTCATTCCAATGTTTGTCAACCAAACAGGTGATCAAATTTGATAACATTTCATTCCAATTCTTTCAAAGTCAAGTTTTCTTTAACAGATTTCGTTGCATCCAAAAATATTATGCGAACCAAACGCCCCCTAAATTACTAACAGGTAAATTATGTTTGATAAAAAAATTATCTTTTAGAGGGTGTTTGAGATTGCTTATTTAAAATGTTTATTAACGTGTTCCCGTGTGGTACCAGTAATAAGGAGTTTTTAGTTTTTGGGTGGGAAAAAAATACTTACGCTATTTGGTACCGATAATAAGAAGTTTTTGATAAGTTACTTCTAATTTATTAACTTATTCCATTGTGGTACCGGAAATTTTTACATGTATAAGCTAATCCAAACACTTTATTACCAGCTTATTATTTGATATCGTCATAAACTAATCCAAACAGTTTTTATAAATTTTCAGGTTAACAACACATAAGTTGATTGAAAAAAACATACGCCACAATCATGCTCCTTGTGGTTTACACTCAACCACAAATGTCGTCCTTAAACTTCAATAAATACAATAGTAGTTTGCATTTTACTTTAAAGATCGTTTCTCTCATTAAAAAATATTTCGTAAAGTGGGGGGTATTTGTGTTTTTTTTGTCATGTTCTTGTTTTGTCTTTTACTCATTAATATAATTTATAGTAATATTATATGTAGAACATGTGACCATTTCCCTCACCCCGGTTCCTAACGTTATTGACATCACCCTATTCCTGTCTGGGGCGATATCTTCGCTCTCCACCATCCCCATTTTCGACGTCCACCATCCACATAAGACACATGCACATCACATAGACATACAAAACCCATATGCAAAACACACACCGACAAATAGAATCAGTAATAGGTATTGGAAATTGAAGGAGATGGGTGGTGTAGTGGGAAAGTTTGTTCATCATCGGAGAGGAAGAAGTTGGGGAATGTGGGTTTGTTCACTGATGAGAAGAAAAAGTGGGGTTGTTCATTGGCAGGAAGACGTGGTGGTGGGATTGTTTATCCATATAATTTTGAGTCGTAGTTTCTTCGTCCTTTTCTTCTTCAATGTGGAAATGCTTCATCATTTTAGCTACATCAGTTGGTCGCAAAACATGGAGAGGGAACATAGATGGGTTATTAAAGGTGGTGTTGGGAAGGGAAGGGGAACGATAATCGGGTAGGGATGGGGTCAACAAGGAACGAAAATGAGAAGGGGGTGAGGGTGATGGGCATCAAAAGCGCCAGTAAGTAACTATTATGTGTGTAGATGAATGATCGTGTGAGAACATGAGTTAAGATGAGAGTGTAAGAAATGTTTTGGACTTTTGATCACTTTTAATCTCAAAAGAACCTGTGAATTAGCTTTAGAAAAAGTAATTGATCTAGTGGTTAATCATTAGTGTTGATCTTGTGATTCTTTTCAATAGGAATTTAGGATTGAGCCAAGGGTGGAGATCCCTTCTTAACCTTTCTCACTATAACTCTCATTCTCTCCAGAACCCAAGCCTCTGTGTGTGTATGCCTCTGTGTGTGTATACGGAAAAGTTCAAAAAACCCAACAAACTTTTTCATTTTGAACGGTTGAGTCTGTAAACTATTTTTTGAATGAATAAACTATTGAACTTTCTTATTTAGAATGATTACGTCTCTAAACATATTTTTTTTGAATAAATAAATCACCAAGCTTTTTAAAATTGGTTACCCCCATATTTTTGAACTTAAAAGAACTACATGTAATTGTCGAAAAGATTTTAAAGTAAAAAAAACTTAACCTCCAACCTAACGGTGACAATGGGGCAACGAGGGGTAAGAAAGGGGAGAAATGACGTTAAGTGCGAGGGGTTTTAATGTTGTAGGGTTTCGGAACGGTAAAATTGATTAATTTTCCCCCCTAATTTAAAAGCTTTATAGTCGGTTATAAATAGTCTTTTTTGGGTTAAAATGATGTAACTAAACAATTTTTAAAAGTTTAATGATTTATTTATTAAAAAAATGTTCAAAAACTTAACCGTTCAAAATAAGAAAATTTATTGGTTTGTTCATTTATTAAAAATAAGTTAAAAAGGAAAAAAGAAAAGAAAATATTACACTTGACTTAAAAGAGGTGAGATTAATGGTGTTAGAACAAGGGACCCGATCCGTAACAAAATTAAAACCAAGATGGTGATATCTGTAATTAATTTCTTTCCTGACCCAATCCAAAAATTTCAATAACCACAAGGATGAAATCTGTAATTTACTATTTTTATTATCTAAAATGCTCTAACAACTTTTATATCTTGTTCTTTAAAACAAAAAAAATCGAGAAATTCATTAAAATAACCATATTAATTTTTTTTTCCTGAACAACAATAACACACACACGTTCCCGGTATCCGGGATCCATTTCGACACCCGACTAATCCCTGGCGACCAGGACCCATCACAGACTGGTAGACCAGGGTCTGGATATCGCCACATGCAGTCACGAGGATTCGAACCCGTATAGTCAGGGATATCATCCACTGACCTCCAATATGTTATTACCTTACCACTGGATCAAACATGTTTTGATCATATTTATCTTGTTGTTTCACCTCTTAACCATTTTTCTCTAAGAATTACCAAAATATCACTTGATTCGTAAGTAACAGGTCTACAATTTACGAAGAGATCTTAAGTATAAAATAAAAAAGTTTGTGAATAAGGTCCGCTATTACATTGGATCAAATATGTAAATTTATAAAAACACATCTGCAAAATTGTGGACTTAAGGGCATCTCCAACAGTTATTGTAAAATTTCTCTAAAATAACATATCAAAAGTCAAAATCTATAAAATAATTTACATTCAACTCCAACAGCTACTCTATTTTAATAATTTTATCTTTAACAATATTAATAAAATCTCTAAGAAATTCTCGGTGAATATATTACCTTCCGGAAAAAAATGAGAAAGAGGGAAAATAGGATTTGACTTTGATAACAGACGACAAATATTGCTGATCACAAGATAACGTTTCAGAGAATCTTCTACCTGCCCTTTCCCTTAATTATTAATAAACGGAGATCTAGTGATACAAAATTGTTGGCCCTATATGTTTGTCCTACTAACGATTCTTGATGATACCCTTTCTGGGATTGTTCGTAAGCAGTGACGATCACACCTCTAATCATAATCATATGGGTCAACATTTGACCTTCTTCATCGTATATAATCTGTGGACTTCGACTGTGGAAGTGAGATCACTCTGGCGCCATTTTTGGCCCCCATGAAACTCATAACTTTTCACTATTTGCTCTGTAAGTGAACTCATTCTGTTTTCTAGGGGGAAATTGACCCCATTTCTCTTATGGGTGTTTGGGATTGCTGTTTTTTTACAAAAGTATTTATCAACTTTTCATAAGTTAGAATGCTTTATTACCGGTTTGGTACCTGTATAAGCTGTTTATCCAGACACTCAGGTGCTTATTATATGTGTCACACCACCGGAATAAGTCGATAAGTTGATCTGGCCAACTAGTCATTTCTAATGTCACTACTCCTTGGGGTACCTCTACCTAGCTAAAATTACAAAAAAAAAATTACAATTTTCTATCCAGGTCCTCAAGTGGTACCTCCACTTGCGGACCTGGACGAAAATTGGGAGGTGCCACTTGTGAACCGGGGTAGAAATTATAATTGTTTTTTTGTCTTTTAGCTAGGTCTGTAAGTGGTGGTGGGGGGGGGGGGGAGGTGTTACTTGTGGAAGTAGTGGCATTTGGGTAATTGAGGGAGAGGAATGGATAGGAGACCAATTCATGAGAGAGAAATGACTATTTTGACTAATTTCCCTTTTGTAGGGCATAATGTAACTGAAATACCTAATTGATATTTGGGGTATTCTTGTTTCAGGTGGGAGTTCTGTGAAATAGTACCACAATTCAATTCTGAGTTGTGTTTGTGATATTCTAAGAAGTTTTAAGTCATGGGTTTTGAGCCACTAGTTTGGTTTTGCCGGCCGGAGGAGAATGGCATTTGGGCAAAGACAACAGCTAGTGCTCTTGGTGCTTATACACCATGTGGCATTGAATCTGTTGTGGGTTGTATATCAAATGTAGTTTTGATGGGCTTGTGCTTATACAGATTATGGCTCATCATCAAAGACTTAAGAGTTCAGAGGTTCTGTTTAAGGTCAAAGTACTATAATTATATGTTGGCTTTTTTAGCAGCTTATTGTGCTGCAGAGTCGCTGTTTAGATTACTTTTTGGTGTTTCTATGTTTGACTTGGATGGACAAAGTAGTCTTGCTCCATTTGAGGTATATTTTTCTTCTCAATCTTGTTATGTAGGTTCATAAATTCATTTTCTGTTCGTAAAACACTTGGAAGAAGCTTTATATGTGTTATCTTGCCCACACATTCTCTACATTTGTGCAAATCATAACATTTCTGGTTCTTAAGTATAGTGTGAGAAATGGAGCTAAAATAATACACTTAGCCTTGATGAGAAGATATATTTAAATGTACTGTAATGTGGTAACTTATTCAGTCATGTATGTTACTCTCTCTGGCCCAACATAAATGTCCACCATGAAAAAGGCACAAAGTTTTAGAAATACGTAATTATTACACTTTTAGGGTCAAGTTCAAGGGAAAACGTCAAAAAAAGAGAAAGCTGAAGAACACCCTGGGAGCCCTCCATCCGGATGGTATGCACAAATGCATACCGGTAATTTGTAACATGCATTTGTGCATATCCACTAATGCATAATATGCACTCGTGCATAGGAAAAAAAAACAGCTTCAATCGCTTGTTTGCATTTGTGCATACCGTCCAGATGGAGGGCTCCTAGGGCGTTCTTCATTTTTTTTTGAGGTTTTCCCCTAAACCTCCCTCACACTTTTAATTATTTAAATGAAAATTTTGCCATTAATCGTAGAGGGAATAATGAATTTCTCCATCTCATAATACTAATATATCTAACAGTTGGTACCCGGCCTATAATACACCTTCTCTAGATGGATGAACAGCATATATGCAAATAAGTGAAAATGAAAACAAAAAGATGAATTAAAAGGAAAATATAGTAGGAGATGTTTTTGAGTTTAGTACTATATATGCTTTCATGCAGGTGGTTTCACTTACGCTTGAGACACTTGTTTGGAGCTCATTGGTGATTATGACTCTTTTGGAAACTAAAGTGTATATTAGAGAGTTTCGTTGGTATGTCCGATTTGGTGTAATATATGTCTTGGTTGGGGATACTGTGAAACTTAGTTTCATTCTCTCATTACAAGATTTATACCCAAGGTTGGTATCCCTTTCTTTGCTTGTATCAACTACTTATATATATATATATATAAAATTAGATGTACATCTCCTGCTTGTATGTGTACCACGGAAGTTAATTTTCCAAGGACAAGTTAGAAGGATGTAATAAATGATGATGTCATATTAATGGAAATCACAAATAGTAGGAGTGGTGACTTAATTAAGTCTATTTAGAATGCATGGACTCACAATTGTATTTTTTTTATGCAGATATGTAGTCTATGTGTACATCAGTTCGTTGTTCTCCCAGGTTAGTTGTTACAATCATTTGATGAATTGCAATCTAGGAGACTACTCTGCTAAAATGAATTGTGTTTACTATCCTTTCGTATCTTTCTTTACAACAATCACTGATAGTAAAATCGTAATTATGGTAATTAGATGGCTGATTCATATACTCTGATCTAATTGGCATATATTTACCAAAAATATGAAATTGTGAAAGAGGAAATGAACTAGGCCTGCTGGTCCATTTTATGACCATAATATTTTTGATGGATTGTGTGATGCAGGCTTTATTTGGAGTATTTCTTTTTGCATACATACCAAATTTGGATGCCTACTTGGGATATATTCCACTTCAAACTGAGTCTCATGATGACATCAAGTATCAAGTGCTTCGTGGAGGAGAACATATTTGTCCAGAGAGGCATGCTAACATATTTTCAAGTAACTATTTTTATCTCATTCTCACTCTTGTGCTCCCAAATGATGGATTAAAGAATGGAAACTAATATGCATGTTTTTTGTGTGTTAAATTACTGATAATGTGGTTGATGATTGTTATGGAAGGAATATATTTTGGATGGATGACTCCTCTTATGGAGCAGGGGTACCGAAAACCAATAACAGAAAAAGATGTGTGGACATTAGACACATGGGACCAGGCTGAGATACTTAGCAGAAAGTTCGTTCATAGCTCTGTTAATTCATGTAATTAATTATTATTTTCTCTTTCCTTTCTTTGGGTTATCTAAGATGACTTTTTTGTTACCTCTTTTAGGTTCCAAAAATGTTGGGCAGAAGAATCTCAGAAGCCAAAACCATGGCTTTTACGCTGTCTGAATAACTGTGTTGGAGGAAGGTACCACTTTGTCTGAAGAAACATGATGAGTTATGCCATTAGACGATCCAGAATTTCTATTTAACTGATGATGGCTGTTGGTTTGTTTCCTGCAGGTTCTGGTTTGGAGGCCTTTTCAAAGTAAAGACTTCATTCCCCTAATATATATATATATATAATCACTTAGAAAAATAAAGAAAAAGCCAGATGCAAACTCTTAACGTCCTTTTACTTGTAGGTGGGCAACGATCTTTCCCAGTTTGTGGGACCAGTTATATTAAGCTATCTTCTACAGGCATGTTCCATCTTCACAATCCATTATTAGCTAAATTATGCATTTATTAGGTGACATACATACACACACATATACATACATATATATATATATATTCTTGTACTCAGCAACCTGTAGTTGACATGATTAACCTTTTTGCAGTCTTTGCAACGAGGTGATCCTTCATGGATTGGCTACATCTATGGCTTCTCAATTTTTGTTGGCGTGGTATGTTGTAAAACGTATCTCGTATGCTTGTTTATGTGCTTTCAAACTTCACATTTTTGCTAGAAAAACTAATTGAAAAAAGAGAGAAATCGTATAGGAAAAAAGATTATGGTCAGAATATTGATATATTTGCTAACTATAGTCAACTGTTATTTGTACTACATCCAGTCATTAGGAGTTCTCCTTGAAGCTCAATACTTTCAGAATGTTGCAAGGGTCGGGTTCAGAATAAGGTCAATTTTGGTAAGTTCTTTATCAGAATTATTAGAAAAATCTTTACTTGCTATAAGTTCGTTAATAGCCAGATTGAATGAACAATTTGGATTAGAGCTTTCCAGTGTACAAGGGAAGGGTATTTAACATGTTCTTTGTGGTCGATTATTGGTAATTCTCCCTTCTAGTTTTGGGTGGATATGGTGGCAATTAATGGTATTTATTCTTAGCGCACAAACTTAGTGCTGTATATTGTTATAGGTGGCTGCTGTATTTCGGAAATCCTTAAGGCTAACCAATGAAGCCCGAAAGAATGTTGCATCGGGAAGAATTACGAATATGATAACGACAGATGCTAATGCTCTCCAGGTATATATGCATATATTACACAAAGTTGTTAGCCAGGTGCTTTACTTAATATTCATGTTATGAAAATTATGAACGATTGAACTTATTGAAAACCAGTTGACAAATACTATCTTGCCTCATGATAATACGTTTTCATAAGTAAAATTAATAGTGTACTGCACAAGGGTTATAGTCTTCAGGTTTAGGAACTTCTGGTGGGCATCTGTATTTGGATGATCTCATCATCTATGTTGTTACAACGGTCAAAAGATGAAATGGGGTCAGGACTTTGATTTGAAATAGCGGTTATCGCGAGGGTCCAAAAATAGCGGCTCATACAATAATTAGAATTATATATACATATATATGTATATATATATAGAGAGAGGGAGGTTCAAGGGAAAACGCTAAAAAAAGAGAAAACTGAAGAACACCCTGGGAGGTGCATACCGTCCGGATGGAGGGCTACCAGGGTGTTCTTTAGTTTTCTCTTTTTTTAGGGTTTCCCCCTGAACCTCCCTCTCTCTCTCTATATATATATATGCATACATAACTCAACAATTTTTATGTATTCAATAAAAAATATATAAAAATAATTATGTCCAAGTCCAAATAAAAACAATTGAACAATGTGAATACTTTTATTCAAATCAAGAGATCAAAGTGATGGTGTCCAAATCAAAAAAATTAGAATAATGGTGTCCAAGTTCAAAAAAAAAGAAAATTATGGGTGTCCTAGTCCAAAAGAAAAAGAATAATGAAGCTTTTTGATATTGTTGGACTAAAATAAAACCGAATGCTAGTTCTAAATAAAATCCCACAAAATTACCTTTTTAACACCAAAACAACCTATCTACAAATAGCGGTTATGTGGCTGCTTTTTTGCGTTCAAAATGCGACCATTTAGCAGTCAATAGCGCCGCTAATCACAGGACCGCTATTTTGCTAAATGAGTCATTATAAACTGAAAGCTCAAAAAGAAGTGCAATAAAGAATTCTCTGCAATATGTTTCAACTTCCACTCTTAATTATCAATCATAATTGATGCTTTTATATATATAAGTTTTCCATTTGCTAAACTAGGTTTTTGCTCTATTCAGCAAGTATGCAATCAACTTCATGGGTTATGGTCAGCTCCATTCAGAATTGTGCTTGCCATGATTCTTCTTTACCAACAACTTGGGGTTGCTTCACTAGTGGGTTCTCTGCTTTTACTTCTCATGTTTCCCGTACAGGTAATTTCAGTTATTTCAATTGCTTGAAAATCATCCCAGAATAATGTACTATATATACATCCTGTTTTTAATTTTTATATTAGGGCCCGTAGGGTCAGGTTCACGGGAAAACGTCAACAAACGAGAAAACTGAACAACAACCTGGGAGCCCTCCATCTGGATGGTATGCACAAATGCATACTGGTAATTTGTAACATGCATTAGTGCATAACATGCACTAATGCATATGAAAAGAACGGCTTCAATCGCTTTTATGCATTTGTGCATACTGTCCAAATGGAGGCCTCTCAGGGTGTTCTTCAGTTTTTTTTGTTGAGGTTTTCCCCTGAACCTCCCCCAGGGCTCATATACCATCGTTTTTTTTTCTTTTTTATACACAAAGAATTGTGGCAAGTTTTATGGTAAATTTGGTGTTTATTCTGAATGTATAATACTGTTTTGAGTAATGTGTGCTCTAGATAATATTGTTCTTACCATTTTTGAATTTTCTGCTTATAATAGACGATGATTGTCAGCAATATGCGGAGATTAGCTAAGGAAGGCTTACAGTACACTGACAGAAGAGTTGGATTAATGGCTGAAATTTTGGCTGCAATAGAGACTGTAAAGTATGTATTCTCATGCATAAAATGATTGCATTTGGTAATCTGTAAATTGGTAAAATGCTTATTGTTTCATGATATATACTTGCAGATGTTATGCATGGGAGCAAAGTTTCCAATCTAAAGTTCAAAATATTAGGAAAGACGAGCTTCTATGGTTATGGAAATCACAATTATTGGGAGCGGTGAGCAACAATTTTACATTTATACATCAATTGTAATCAATGATCTATATGTTTCTAGCTATAACATCTGCTTAAGTTGCCTTGTATATCTATAATTTCAAATCCTTACTTACATAAAAGTTGTGTTGAGTATTAGGGTTTATAACTGAGATAGTACCAAGAGAAGGAATTACAACAAAATTAAAAGTTGAATAGTTAAAAGCATTAGTTTGTCAACCCATGCTTATATTAATTACTTAGAATCGGAATTAGAAAACTAGAACCATAAAATAGAGATGTGCATAATTTAGAAGGTTAATTCAATTCATATTTTTTTATATAACAAAGATTTCCAAAAATATTCATGGATTTCATTTTAGAAGGTCAATTTTGTATGTTGACCACATCATGTGTAATAATTCCCCCAAATTGTTTTTTTTTGGTTTGTCTACCTTGCAGTTGAACAATTTCATACTGAATAGTCTTCCGGTTCTTGTGGCGGTGATTTCATTTGCTTTCTTCACGTTGCTTGGTGGAGATTTGACACCTGCAAGGGCGTTTACGTCACTTTCCTTATTTACAGTGCTGCGAACTCCTTTAAACACACTTCCTAATTTAATAACTCAGGTTCTATATATCTTTTGACCAATTCATATGTTATTTGCATGTCTTCAGATAATTAGTCAGCATGGTTGTTTCTTTTATCAATCCGTGATATCTGAAAGAGTTTATGGTTTTCTTTGATGGTTATTTGTAGGCTGTGAATGCGTATGTATCGTTACAGCGTCTGGAGGAACTATTTTTAGCTGAAGAGAGAATTCTCTTACCTAATCCACCTCTTGAACCAGGTCTTCCCGCCATCTCGATAAAAAATGGCTACTTTTCATGGGATATAAAGGTAATGATGCGGGTCTTACTAACAAGAAAACTAGCTGTAGATTACTAAAAGATATCTGAAGTTAATTTTCTTGGTTACTTGCATGCTATCATATGGTGGGCGGGTAACTTTATTTATGCGATGATTGCTAGTTTCATATATACATCTCTTTTCTCATTTATTTTTATTTGACAGAGCTCAAAACCAACATTAGCAGATATAAACATAGATATAGCAGTTGGCAGCTTAGTTGCAATCGTAGGGGGTACAGGAGAAGGAAAAACATCCCTTATTTCAGCAATGCTTGGTGAGCTTCCTCCTTTGGAAAATGCCAGTGTTACCATCAGAGGAACAGCTGCTTATGTCCCTCAAATTTCATGGATATTCAACGCTACAGTAAGTTATTAATGCATGCTGTTCGATCTTTTAATTAAATACCCATTTTTTCAATTTCCAATCTATGTATGTATGTATGTATGTATGTATGTCTGCAGGTACGTGAAAACATATTATTTGGATCAAAATTTGAAGCTTCACGATATTGGAAGACTGTACAAGTAACTGCATTGGAGCATGATCTTGATATTCTGCCTGTAAGTTTCACTCAACTTTAGAGCACCCAAGTAAAATCAAGCAATGTATGCTATTTCGTTCTTTCTAAATGGGTTGAAAACTTATATATATATATATATATATATATATTTCTCCTGCTATTTCTTAGGGTCGTGATCTTACTGAGATTGGCGAAAGAGGGGTGAATATTAGTGGCGGCCAAAAGCAAAGAGTCTCAATGGCTAGAGCAGTGTACTCAAACTCAGATGTCTACATATTCGATGACCCTTTAAGTGCTCTAGATACTCACGTTGGTCGACAGGTAATTAAATCTATATATGTTAATATGAATATATATTCTTTAAAAGATTATAATAATATTTCCATTTACAAAAATATAATCGCATACATCATTATTATTATTATTATTATTCTCTAATCTTACATTTTTATCCAGGTTTTTGAAAATTGCATCAAGGAAGAGTTGAGAGGGAAAACTAGAGTGCTTGTTACAAACCAGCTACATTTTCTTCCTCAAGTGGATAAAATTATTTTGGTCTCAGAAGGTACGATCAAAGAGGTAGGAACCTTTGAGGAGCTCTCACAAAACGGGTTGCTATTTCAAAAGTTAATGGAGAAAGTGGGTAAAATGGATCACGATCACGTGGATGGAAGCAAAAGCCGAACCAATACTGATAACGGATCCTCAAAACGGTATGCAGATGAGGTGGTGGGTGAGTTGGTAAATGATCCAAGCATCACAACAAAAAAGAATCGTAAATCTGTTCTTATCAGACAAGAAGATAGGCAAACTGGCATTGTTAGCTGGAAAGTTTTAGCAAGGTAACTTTACATTTCTTACGATTTTATTTTTAGGTGACATATAATTTGTAAGTTGTAAATGAAATTAAAACCTTTTTACTTAAAATGACTCATCATGATCACTGTTTCTTTTTATTGGAACAATTGGGATTAACAGGTCATATAATCTTTTGGAACTCACAGAAATTTTTATATTTTTTATTATAACTTTTGAGACTCTTTGGTAACTTTTACAAGGTTGAAAAGTGGTGCTCATAATTGGTCTATTACAGGTACCAGGATGCTTTAGGAGGTCTATGGGTTGTTCTGATATTAATGGCGTGTTATATTTCAACTGAAGTGCTTCGAATTTTAAGTAGCACATGGTTAAGTTACTGGACAGAACAAACCAGTTCAACAACTCCTGGACCTGGTTTCTACATTCTCATCTATGCCTGCTTGTCCATTGGACAGGTATGTTAACACAAACTGTTGACGGAATAATTTTCTCCTCTTGTATCATACTTTTACATTTGCAATATGAAACTGTCCATTGATTTATAATCATAATTATATATAGATATATAGGCGCAGGATCGTGTGAGAAAGAGAGTTAAGGTGAGAAGCGTAAGAAGGGATCTGAACTGTTCATCACCTTTAATCTCAAACCCAACCATGAATTGCGCTTCATACGGGGATTGACCCAGTGCATTGCGGTGCACCTTATCTCGGTACATCTCATCCTAATGTGCGTCCAAGGGTGGAGATCCCTTCTTACGCTTCTCACCTTAACTTTCCTTCTCACCGGAACCCAACCCTATATATATATATATAGGGATTGGTTCAAATGAGAACCCAAATTTGGTTGTGAACATGAGGACAAAGGAGAGCGCGACACGTGTCATATTCAGACTGAATAATGAAGGGAAATATTCAGACTGAATGTAGTATTATGCAGTCTGAGTGTAGTGTTATTCAGTCTGAATGTAGTGTTATTCAGTCTGAATGTAGTGTTATTCAGTCTAAATAACACTATATTCACTCTAAGGCTCTGTTTGTTTTTTCATTTTAAGCTCTTAATCACCACTTATGTCTGATTCGTTTAGACGTTTCATAACCTCTTAGAAAACAAACGCCACCTAAATAACACTATATTAAGTCTGAATATTTTCCTTCATTATTCGGTCTGAATATGACACGTGTGGTGCTCTCCTTTGTTCTCATGTTCGCAACCAAATTTGAGTTCGCATTTGAACTTTCCTCCATATATATATATATATATATGTTCACCTGAAAATTTATCTATTTTCAACATTTCAATGGTAAGCTGAAAATGGGTCCCATATGAAATGTTATGGTGAAAATGAACACAAGTCGCCATATCCACATCAATTTCTCATATCATACTTTGAGTGCCAAATACTTATACCTTAGTAGAACTCCAATAAATTAACTTATTTTTACTACTTTTTGACATGTATATCTGGCCCTGTATCAAAAAGCCCTCTTGCCAATCTTTCTTATTAGAAATTTCATCGTATCCTTATTTCTAGTTTGAGACCATTGGCTTGTTGAATTTGACAATAATGTTGAACGTATATCTTGTTTAGTTGTCTTAATCTGGAGCAAAAAAAAAGTTACCGCTCTTATATTATTATTATCTAGAATCAGACCAAGTGTATATATGCTTACTCTATAAAATGCTGCATGCAGGTACTGGTAACATTTGCAAATTCTTTCTGGTTAATTTCATCAAGTCTCCGTGCAGCTAAAAGACTTCATGATACAATGCTGTATTCAGTTCTTAGAGCTCCCACAATCTTTTTTCAAACCAATCCACTTGGGAGAATGATCAATAGGTTTGCAAATGATCTAGGTGATATCGATCGTAATGTTGCTAATCTTGCCAATAATTTTCTTAATCAAGTTTGGCAATTACTTTCGACTTTCGTGCTTATTGGGATTGTGAGCACAATATCTTTGTGGGCCATAATGCCTCTTCTTCTTCTGTTTTACACAGCCTACCTGTATTATCAGGTTAGTATCCTTCTTATTATCCTTTCTGTTTCTTTATTTCATGTCTAATATTTTCTATTCTAGCATGTTATTATTCTCTCGGTCATCTATTACTACAAGAATCTATCATTTTCAATAACCAGAAACCATAACATGAATTTATTTATTTATTTATTTATTTATGTTAATAACAAGAAGGTAGTGACAGAAACACACATGACTTGACCTTAAATTCTTGAAGATGTAACTTAGAGATTTCAAGTTATGAGTTGGTAAAAAGAGGTCTACTAGCCGATTCTTGACTCCCATACGAAGTGTCATTAACTAGGCTTAACCGAAGGCATCTGTAGATTTAACCTTTATAATAGAAATAGAACTATCACTGGTTCTCGAAAAAGGTGTGCGCTAAACTGTTGTGTTTGGATGTTCGTTAACAGTTTCAGATTTATTGATTTGCGAATGTTTGTGGTTTTGGTACATGTTTGGGGTCAATTTCTGTTCTACACATGCTATTCTTTTCAAACAATAAATTATGCCATCTAGGTTTAGTCATGTTAGTAGTATTACATTTCACACATACAAACACACACACACACACACATATATATAGCGTCAGGTTCAGAGGAAAACCATAAAAAAATGAAAAACTTAGGAACACCCTGGTAACTATTCATCTGTACACTATGCACTTGTGCATACAAGCAATTGGTAAGTAATTTGTCCGGTATGCACATGTGCATAACATGCACACGTGCATAGAAACCAAGAAACAACTTCAATTACTTGTATGCACATGTGCATACCGTACAGATGAATAGTTACCATGGTTTTCCTCAGTTTTTCATTTTTTTGGGGTTTTCCCCTGAACCTCCATCTATATATGTAAAATGTATTTATCCACGCCTTCAGGCTTCAACCAGTCTATCATGGTATTGCTTCACTAATAATGAATTCTTTATAGACATGATATTAGATATTCAATTCGAAACTATAAAAGACATAGCCACAAATAAAGTTACCACCTACAATAGCCACGCTAGTCCCATCACACCAATCATAGAAATCAACATTAGGTGTGTGCTAACTAACACCCAGTGAGGAAATAAATAATGTGGATAACTGCCAAATCAGTTTATTATGCAGTTTCACTATTATAACATATAAAAGAAACCTTCAACGGCCATTCCTGTATAAATAGCTTTAATCAAGTCCTTTATATTGACGCGTTTTAATAACTCAGATCTTAGTGTGATATTAACTATATTCCCATTACATTTATGAGGTATAATGAGATCAAATTCATAAATGCTTTGCAGAGCACATCACGGGAAGTCAAGCGGTTGGACTCAATTACCAGATCTCCTGTATATGCACAATTTGGCGAAGCATTAAATGGTTTATCAAGTATTCGCGCTTACAAAGCATATGATCGTATGGCCACAATTAATGGGAAATCATTAGATAACAATATTAGATTCACCCTTATAAACTTCAGTTCTAATCGTTGGCTTACCATAAGATTAGAAACATTAGGAGGTATAATGATTTGGTTCACAGCTACCTTTGCCGTCATGCAATCTGGAAGAACACACGATCAGGTGGCTTTTGCATCCACAATCGGCTTACTCCTAAGTTATTCCTTAAATATCACAAATCTTATGAGTAATGTTTTGAGACAAGCAAGTAGAGCGGAAAACAGTTTTAATGCCGTTGAACGTGTGGGCACATATATAGATATTCCATCTGAGGCTCCTTCTATAATTGAGAACAACCGTCCGCCACCTGGATGGCCGTCATCAGGTTTAGTGGAATTTGAAAATGTCGGTTTTAGGTATAGACCTGGTCTGCCACCTGTCTTGCATGGCCTTTCGTTCACAATCTCTCCGACTGAAAAAGTTGGCATAGTTGGAAGGACTGGTGCAGGGAAATCTACCATGATCAATGCGTTGTTTCGAATGGTGGAGCTAGAAAAAGGAAGGATCTTGATTGATAATTATGATATATCTAGTTTTGGATTGACGGATTTGCGCAAAGTTCTTGGTATTATACCGCAATCACCGGTTCTCTTTTCAGGTATGATTTATTGTTAATGTATTCTTTGATTAATGTAAAACTGTTGTTAAAGATTTGGAGGATGGTTTTAATTTTGATAAGTTTTAGAAGTCGATGAGTTCCACTATTTCTCATTTATAAACATCTGTGATTTGGATTTTGGTTGGCGGGTTCATAGTTAAATTTGCGATAAATATTTCCAAATGTGGGGATATAGTATACCTATGAATCAATGTACATAATATTCTTTTGTAATTCTCAAGATGGTTAATATAGCCGATTTTATGTTCTTTTGTTACTGAAGCATTTGGTAAGAAATTATCCAATCATTATATATCTCGATTTACTGAATCTTCCATTGTTTTATAGGCACGGTGCGTTTTAATCTTGATCCGTTTAATGAACATGGTGATGTTGATCTTTGGGAGGCTCTTGAACGATCATATTTAAAGAACGTGATTGCTAGAAATGCATTGGGTTTGGATGCAGAGGTATGATTTCTTATTTTACTCTTTGATGCTTTTACACGATGAAGGTATGATGTAACTTGCTAGTTTCGTTTATTTTAGGTCCATTTGGTTAAAGTGGTAATAGAATCCAGGCCTAAAAATGAAAAAAAAAGGAAGGAAGAAAAACAAAAGTTCTCTCACCACAAAGCTAAATAATTTCCATAACATTTTCAGTTCAACTCATCTTTTTACCGCCATCTCTTCCATCACCACCTTGGTCTTTAAAAGCTACTGAACGTTAGGGTTCCCATCTCGAGAACAGCCGGTTGTAAATGGATGATCCTATACTTGACTAAAACATACGATTATATATATAGGGAGGTTAAGGGGAAACCCCCAAAAAATGAAAATCGAAGAACCACCCTGGTAACCATTCATTTGGAATATGCGTAATTGAAGTGGTTTCTTGGTTTTTATGCACGTGTGCATACCGGACATATTGCTTACGAGTTACTTGTATGCACATGTGCATACCGTCCAGATAAAATGGTTACAATGGTGCTCCTCAGTTTTTCATTTTTTTGTGGTTTTCCCCCGAACCTAACCTTATATATATAACACCTATTGTCAACAATTCTCTATTTGCAAAATTGTTGTTTGTACATGTGAATTTCGGCAAAGCGCATGCATCAATGAAGTCATATGAATTGTCAATACCCAATGTTTATTTGACATTGTAAATGGACATAGTCCCACATTGGCTAGGCTAGGACCCTCACTCCTCAATATATGTTGGACCCATCCCCCTTCTCTCCTGAAGAGCTCTTTTGGAGAGTAATATGATGGGTTTCTCATAGCCAACATGGTATCAGAGCCAAAGTCTACCACTTTAAGGGACTCGACACTCTAGGGAATCTGTAACCGTCTAGCCTCCGTCGGAAGGGGCGTGTAAGAGTCCTACATTTTGTAAACCCCCCCCCCTTTTTTTCCCTTCTCTCCTGAAGGACTCTATTCGAGCACAATCTGATGGGGTTCCACATATCTCACATGGTATCTGAGCCAAGGCCTACCGTTCTAAGGGACCCAACAAACTTTGGGGCTTCTGTACCTATCTAGCCGCCATTGGAGGGGGGCACGTAGGAGTCCTACATTGTATCACTAAAATATGAAAGAACCACCATTCTCTCCTCAAGGGCTCTTTTGGGGAGTAATCTAATGGGGTTTCACATATCTGACATAAAAATTGTAAAATATACTAATATGTAGTTGGATTGATTGAAGGTGTCGGAGGGAGGGGAGAATTTCAGTGTTGGACAAAGACAACTACTTAGTCTTGCTAGGGCATTGCTAAGGAAGTCAAAGATTCTTGTTCTTGATGAAGCAACTGCAGCCGTTGATGTTAGAACCGATGATCTCATTCAGAAAACAATACGAAAAGAATTCAAATCATGCACAATGCTCATTATAGCTCATCGACTCAACACCATCATTGATTGTAATCGAATTCTTGTGCTAGAAAACGGTCAAGTAAATATCATCCCTTAAAAAATCTTATAATTCCAAGATATAGTTTTTAAGTGGAGTTTTTCTTATATTCAAATCTCTTACGCTGTGTTCTCGAATTTGGAGAGAAAGGAAAGGGAAAGAAAGGGATGGAAAAGAAAGGGAAGGAAAATAAAAAAATTATTTGTGTTCTCGAAAGTGAAGTAAAAAGAAAGGAAAGGAAAGGAAAGAAAATAATTTTCATGTTCTTAAAGAGGAGAGAAAGGAAAGGAAAACTGTCATTTTTACTAATATGCCCTTAAAATTAATATAATATAGGATGAAAAACTGGGTAGTTTTGTAATTTTATTAATTTTTTAAATAATTTTAATTTTTTTCTTTCCTTTCCTTCCCTTTCCTCCCACATTTGGGAGGAAAGGTTTGAAAGGAAAATAAGCTTTAGTTTCCCTCCCTTTCGTTTCCTTTCTCTCCTAAAAAAGTTTCGAGAACACGGGGTTTTTTCACTTTCCTCCGCTTTCCCTCGCTTTCCTTTCCTTTCTTTCGTTAAATGAGTTTCGAGAACACAGCGTTAAATATGAATGAATATATTTATAGTCCATTTCATCTAATACCCTTTTTCAGATTCTGGAATATGATTCTCCGGAAAGATTAATATCACGTGAAGGGGCATTCTTGAAGATGGTTCAAAGTACAGGGGCTGCAAATGCACAGTATTTACAGGATATAGTACTTGGTAGAGAAGGAATAAATAAGTTCATGGGAGAAGAAACCATTTAGCCATTAGAGATTGCTGAAAATCTTCTCAAAGGACGTACACAAATAAATCTGGATATAAATCTTGATGACGTTCAAACAGATGGAAACTAAAGGCGGAAATAATGTGATGCTAGAAAAGGAAGGATGACCCTTAGAGCGACTTCTAAATAAAGGACTTTTGTTGTTATCTTTAGGGACTCATGGGATTAGTACAGATGCACGCAAGCTGGCCAAGACATCCACAGTTACAAAAAAAATGGACTTATGTTTATAAAGTTGTCTTCTCACCTCTCTGTATCTGGATTCGCAAGTCTTTAGGTAGAAGTCTCAGTTTCTTGTTGTTTCTAAGATCAAACTCAACAATGGTCTCAATTGTACTATGTTGACCATTACTTTTTGCTTATTATCCCATAATAATACTACTTTTCTATCATATCATAGCACAAGCACAAATTGCTTCTATGTTAAGATATCTACTTAATTTTTTTATGTTTGTTGTTGTCTCTTTAGCATGATGTAACCTACATCTACTTCGTTTTTTAACCTTTCTACTCCTCCTTGGGGAGTTGGGGTAGTGGAAAGGTCTGCTTACATCTACTTCAGATGGAGGGCTAGCTCCCAGAGTGTTTTCAGTTTTTTTTTGAGGTTTTCCCTTAAAACCGACCCTATATAGGGGCGCATTTAGGGGTGAGCACGGTTCGGTTTTTGAAAATCCAAACTGTTTGGTTTTCGGTTTTTCGGTTTTCGGTTTTTTTTTGTCAGTTCGGTTTTAAAACCGAATGGTTTAAATGTTTTGGTTTTTGGTTCGGTTTTTGAAAAAAATACAAACATTTCATATATGTTTAAAATTAAAATTAGGTTTATATATAATAAAAAAATTAAAAATAATTCATAGTATTATTTATATATATATATATAATCAAAATTAAAAATAATTATATTTTTTCGGTTTTGGTTCGGTTTTTTCGGTCGGTATGGGAACTGAAACTTAACCATTTGGATTTTCGGTTTTTTCCGGTTTCAGTTCGGTTTTTGCTCACCGCTAGTTGCATTCTTTTGAGAACCCATAAAATTGTGATAACTTTAAGAACTTGTGCATCATATGTTATTTTATATTATTATTTTCATCTAACACTAAAATTTGGAATGTTGAATAACATATATTTGTTTCACTATGTGTATGTTTCACATGTACTTGGTTCACAGTGTGCAACTTTTTGAAATGTTTATTAAACAAAAAATACACAAAAAGTTTCACATTGTGAAATGAGTACATGTGAAACAAACACATTATAATATAAATATATGTTAATCGATACATTAAATATTATGACTGGATAGAAAAAAGTAATATAAAATAACAAATGATGCACAAATTCTTAAAGTTATCACAATTTCATAAGTTCTCAAATGATTAAACTCCTATATAAGAGAGAGAGATGTTTAAATGAGAAGACCCAAAAACTTGAGAAGGTGATAAGAGATCTCAACCATTAGATGAGATTTTTCAATGACCAAGATCATAAGAGGAACTATGTAAATATAGAAAAAATTATGATTAATTTAATGAACCTAACTAAGAAAGTTGAGGGGACATTTTGAAACTTCTATATAATTAGATCACCAATCCCCTCATTTTTTTAAAAAATTATCCACTTTCCTTTTTAAATAATAATTAGATTATCTATTTTTTTAAATTAAATTATCTAAACATAATCAATATTTTATTTAAATAAAAAATTTTAAAAACCAGAATTTCATCATCCTTAATTTAAAATCCATTTAAAGAGTCACTTATGAATCTTAAATGGATTCTCACTTATAAGTTCTAAATATGACCTAAGTAAGTTGTAATTAAGATTAACATGTTAATTTATGTTATGATTTATGTGTTCACGTAAGAATCTTAAATTAATTTAGAATCTCAGTTATAAATTTTAAATAAATTCATGTACAAATTATGATTACTATTTACATGTAAACTTATGTTAGGATTCACACGCAAACCTGTTCTAGAATTCATGTACAAGACTAGGTTTCACATGTCCACATATAAACCAATGAAAAACATCGATATACCCTTTACACATGGGATTTAGTAAATCGTCAATGACTTTAAAGTGAAAAATTAGATAAAAAATCAATGATTATTAGTATTCAAAAAATAAAAAAATAGAATAGAATAATTGATTTTCTCTATAATTATCTTAATTAGTGAAAAAAGACTTGGAAATAGAAATTTTAAATTAACGTTAAGATTGCTTCTCTTTAAGATTGCTTCTCTCATTTTTATATTTTTACGACTTTTCATTTGAAACTATGATTATATATAATGAGGCCCCTTCAAGTGTTAACCCAATAATTTGTGTTAACCGTGTTAACCCATCGTTCACTGGTGAACACCATATTCGTTCACTGGTGAAACATCATATTCGTTCACTGGTGAAACATCATATTCGTTCACTGGTGAAACACCATTCATCAGTGAACGAATGATTCCATACATGCATGCTCGTTCACTGGTGAACATCATTTGTCAGTATACGAGTATCGTGTTCACCGGTGAACGAGCATGGTGTTCATCAGTGAACGATGTGTTAACACGGTTAACACAAATAATTGAGTTAACACTTGAAGGAGCCTCTATATATAATATGTGTTTTGTTTTTTTAATAAAAAAGAAGAGAAAAATAGTAAGTTGACCATATTATTCTCATTTAATTGAATTTAACAAAAAAAAAGTTGGCAGGTATCAGAAGAAAAGATCAAAACCATTAAGAAATAACAAGCGTAAGGGACTAAATTCGAGTTTTAAAAATTTAGAGACGATATCTATTAATATTAACAAAAAACATTAGAGACCAATAGTGAAGTTTACTCAAAATAAAATTATTGAATTTTGATGTTTAAAATGAAATCATAAAGGTTTTATTTGACAAACTAGTTGATAAACCAGTTATATTTTACAAGTTAGCCAATAAATAATGAATAAATTCTATTTAACAAAACTAATCGATAAGAATGTAAAATAATAATGAAAAAACACATCTTAAAAAATTAATAATTGTAAATTTTTTAGGGGAGAATTTCATATACGTCCTTAAAAACTTGCAATATTACGTATATATTCTTGTAAAATTTTAAATTACATGTATATCCTTCTAAATCTGAAAAAACTCACGTATATATTATTCTTCCTAATTTAATTATTATTAAATATTTTAAAAATACAAATAATTAAAACAAAATTGAATATATTTTAAAAATTACTAATATAACCTTTTGTTGAAACACCACCAAAATATTGAAAAAGATTTATGGAAATGTTATATTAGTAATTTTTAAAATATATTCAATTTAGTTTTAATTATTTGTATTTTTAAAATGTTTAATAGTAATTAAATTAGGAAAAAAGATATATACGTGAGTTTTTTAGATTTAAAAGGATATACACGTAATATGAAATTTCATAACTATATACAAGTAATATTACAAGTTTTTATACGAAATTTTTTCAAAATTTTAAACCTAATTTAAACAAATCTGGCAAAAGGACGTGTGAAAACGCCAAAAGGGTATTCCAAATCAATAATTGGAGGTACGCACGCATGGCCCTGCCCTAACTTGTTGTATTGCAGTCAACTCATAGGGGATCGATCCATCAGATCCTAAAAACAACTGTTACAGATCAATCATATTCTCTTCTTCTTCTTTACCATTCTTTCTTTTACCGTAAAATTCTTTTGATTCTGGATGTACTGAAGCCATGAGGAAAAAGCTCGATACCCGTTTCCCTGCTGTAAGTTTCGCCTTTAATCA
Organism: Silybum marianum; assembly: GCA_036898165.1. Classification (NCBI taxonomy): domain Eukaryota; kingdom Viridiplantae; phylum Streptophyta; class Magnoliopsida; order Asterales; family Asteraceae; genus Silybum; species Silybum marianum. The sequence continues at coordinate 21,719,592 of CM072538.1, forward strand.
TTTCTTTCTAATTTCTTTATGCAACTACACATAAATCAACTTGCTTTCTTCCCAACTATGGGTGCGAATTTCTTTTCGTTGGAATTTTGTGTGATTTATAATACTTCTGGTAGCTCAATTTTATGGAGTCTTGAATTCTTGATACCCTAATCTTAATTTTGACTTTTGATGTCAAAAAAATTGTTTTTGATTTCAAATTAGTATGAGTTGTAGTCTGTTGAAAGAAAAATTTGCTAAAGATGTATTGTTATTATAATTAGGGCTGCAAATAGGATATTGTTGGTGCAGGATATTAAGGCAAAATTGATGTCAATTTGGGTGAAGTACTAGGGTTGATATCATATATGGAAGTGTAGCTATCTCTTTCTGCGGTGGTGTGGGGTGTGATTGAACAATCAGATACAGTTGAGGTTATAGAAATAGGTTGGTTTTGGTTTGCAAAGTATCAATTATAGGTAATTAGGTATATGGATATCATGTTTTGGTTCCTTTTATTTTTACTCTTAATCATGCGCTCATAGTCTGGATAAGCAACACATTATGTTCTATATGGCTCAGGATTTGATCTGAATCATTAGGATACTTGGAATGTTTCTGCTGGATTGAGGTTTTAGGATGATATTGAAGTTGCTTGTGGGTGCATAAACGCCTTATATTTTTATGCTTTATGTATTTTTAGTTTTTAGAACATCTAAACAAAGGTTTCTAAGAGGAATTTGTTGTGCATCTCATATTTAGAGAGGCAGCTTTTTGTCACACATGAAAGATTTTTGCAACGTGATATGAAGAAAGATCAGGAGAGCACAGATTTTGGAAAATACTAGAGTAGAAATAGATTTTAGAGAGACAAATTTGAGGTAAAATACATTACTTAAAATCAGATAGGTCTTACAAATAGAAATGAAAATTGAATGATTGTTTATGTCCTACTTCTAAACAACTCATTTACCACATACTTTGGGGTTTGTTTTAATTTGAAAAACACAAACCTAAAAGATGTTTCAGTTTATGAAAGATAAAAAGAACCGGTTTGGTTTTGATTTTGATTTTGATTTTGATTTTGATTTTGAACTGGACTAGACCAAGAATTGTATTTTTGGAAAAATCATTAATTGAGAACCGAACCAAATACTGGGTTTAAAAAAATCTAGATCTGAGAACATAATTGACATAGACAATCCCTCTCTTTATGCATGGAATTCATCAACCAGTTTTACTAAAATTATATTAGTTTCTAAGTGTGATCTATGGACATGAATCATTTGAGTCTTAAATGTTAATATAAGTTCAATTTCCTGTTTATTGTAGAGATCTGGATTCTTTTTGAGATTCCATACTTCTACTCAAGGGCCTACATTAATGTGAAGTCCTGTTCCCTTGTACTTTTTCTTTAATCATCGCATAATTGATTTTTTTTTTTGAAGTATATAATATTTATATACGGCAATTGGAATAAACAAACAAACTCACACACCCTCCTCACCTATGGTGAGGTTTGAACCCCCGACCTCCTAGAAGACAAGGGGCTCACATACCGCTAGGCCAAAGGCCCTTTGGTCGCATAATTGAATATTAAAAAACGTCGCATAATTGAATATTAATGTTTTCAAAGAAGAAGGTAGTATTTTTTTTCTTCTTTCACACTGTTTTACGTTGTTAGTGAACATTGTTAATTGATATTCCTAGGATTCTAAGACAGGCTTCTACAGAAAACGGCAAGCTACTGTTTTCAAGGAAACTTAAATGTTCTTAAACATTTAAGGTGGTTGTTCGTACCATAGTGAAATAATTTAATATTCCAATTTGGCTCTATATCTGTCCCCATGTACTTTTGTACCATATTTTTTTAATTATCAAACATCCGAACTTCATGAGAGATACATGAATAATATTTGTCCAAATATGCATGAAAAATGTGAGAATTAGAAAATAGAAACATTAAAGAACGATTTAATTCTCCATCTACCCCAGTATCTAACAAACAATTATTTGCAGGCTCGGATTAAAAAGATAATGCAAGCTGATGAGGATGTTGGAAAGATTGCAATGGCCGTGCCAGTATTAGTTTGTGAGGCTTTAGTCTTTTTAGTATTGGTTTTCAATATGAGATTTTCTGTGTTTCTTACTCGTTTCTAATATTTATGCAGCCAAAGCATTGGAATTATTCTTGCAAGATCTTTGTGATCGTACATATGATATCACTCTTCGTAGAGGAGCTAAGACTGTTAATTCACTACATTTGTAAGTGAAGCTTTAAATCTTAACTCAATTTCCTGAACTGAACTGTTTGTATTTGGGTGTTACTTAAAATATTTTGTAATTTTTAACCTATTACATTGTGTTGTTGATTTTATGTGAAACTTGCTTGTACTAGCAATTTGAAGCTGAAAAAATATTAATTTTGTCAAGAATGGGTGTATGCGGGTTGGGTTGGGCGGTTTTTGACATTTTTACTACCCAACCCAATTTATGGCGGTTTGGAAAATCTCAACCCAACCCAACCCATTCAAAAGTATAACCCAAATCAACCCAACCCTTGTGGGTTAAGGCGGGTTGGGTTGGTGGGTTAATAATACACATACTTCCTATGTTCATTTATGTTCATACTTCTAGCTTGAAATTTATAGTTCGAAACATACTTTATATGTTCATTTATGCAATGAGAACATAAATTTACTAGGGTTCTTTTTACACCCCTAGTAAGCGGAGTTGATAACTTACTTCATTTTCTTCCCTTATTAGGGAATACACAGACATATATACGCATATATGTATGTATACACATCCATCTAAATATTTATGTTAATATAGGTAGTTATATGTGTGAATATATATATATATATATAATTATATACATACAATGCGCGTGTTAATCAAAACCTAAAGGTAAGGAGATTCCAATTCCACCCAATAACATAGCACACATGTTCGTTTTGGCCTCAAACCTAGAATTCCAAATAAATACGTAGGGAGTACATGACATGATGGGCCGGTTATCAAGCCACAAACTAATGTGTCATTCACATCTCAAATAGTGTATTAGATATGATGCACAATGTTTTCTCTATATTTAAGAAATTTTCTCCAAATGTACTTAATGTTTTCTCTATATGTCTGCTAAAGCGAAATAAGAGGGACTCATAGGTACTTAATGTGAATTTCTTAAAAATGGAACGTTCAATTGCTGAGATGCATTTATTTCCCTTTCTTTTCATATACTATCTGTAAGGGCCACCAGAATCTTTCTGATACATTTGAAGGTATTTGTGAATCCTGCAAGGGGTTTCTTTCTTTGTTGTTTACAATTATGTGCCACATACTTCTTTGTGTTTGATTTCCAATGTCTTTTGGATATTCTTTTCTGTCTCTTGATATATTGAAGCTGCTTGGCATTAAAAATCTTATTGAAATACACAATTGATTTATATGTATATATATATTTCAGAAAGCACTGTGTTCAAAGCTACAACGTGTTTGATTTTCTGAGGGAAGTTGTCGGCAAGGTCCCTGATTATGGCCACTCGGAAGCTGGTGCAGATGACCGTAACATGGCAAAGAGAAAGTAGGTTCATTATTTACAGAGTGATCCGTAAATTGATTTTCACTGATGGTAATTGCTGGATTGACTTTCTTAACAAAATGCAATTTATCGTCTTCTTTCAGGAAAGCTGCTGCTGATGAAATGAATGATAGTGATGAAGAATCAAAGAGGAATAGGACGGTAATACATTTATTTTTTATAGATAAAAGTTTAATTTTATAAACAATTAAACATAACAATGTGATGCATATACCCCTTTGTTCTTTCTCCTTTTTCTATTTTACCCTCTTAATTATGTATTTTTAGACAGTTCAACTCCCATCACTTATTAGTTGCAATTGAATTTAACCTTTTTGATAGAACCCCTAGTGGCTGGAACACCAATATTCTCTAATTTGTTTTATATAAAATAAATGTAACCAGCTGATCTAGGGTGCAATAATTTATAAAATGAGGTTTCCCTTGTAGAATGGAAAAAAATGATGTTGGTAGGAAGTTTCATATTCTTTCTTTTGTGTTTTCAATAGGAAATGCTACGACTATTTTATAGCCTTTAGGGAGTTCTTGGATACTTTCGTGTTCTCCAAAGTATTGTAGGACTCTCTTTTTATCTTATAGCTTTCTATAATACTCTTGGTACTTGTGTGTAGCTTTGGGCATTTTCATGATTATTTAATTAATCCAATTAATTGAATAATTGGTAAGTCTAATTAATCAACACTGGGGTTGATTAAAAGTTGTTTAAGTTGTAGAAGAATTTTTGATAACTACATTAAACGACAAGATATTATACTCTCCATTCTAAAATAATATAAAAAAACCACATTTTCAGGAAGAATCACAAACATAAAGTTAAATTTACATATCGATTCCAATCATTCAAATAATAGTTGTTTGGTTTTGTCTGCTAGATTCCATTTAGGTGTGAAGGGGTATTTTTGGTCATTTGGTAAAGGATTCCCTCAATGTGTTTATAATGTACATGTAGGACCAAATGTTGCAGGTGTCAGGTTCTGGGGAAAACCTCAAAAAAAGAGAAAACCGAAGAACACCCTGGGAGCCCTCATCTGGACGGTATGCACAAATGCATACTTGTAATTTGTAACATGCATTTGTGCATATGCACTAATGCATAATATGCACTCGTGCATAGAAAGAAAAACAACTTCAATTGTTTGTATGCATTTGTGCGTATCGTCTATGCACAAATGCATACTGTCCGGATGGAGTGCATAGAAAGAAAAACAACGTCAATCGCTTGTATGCATTTGTGCATATCGTTTATGCAAAAATGCATACCGTCCAGATGGAGGGCTCCTAGAGTTCTTCAGTTTTCTCTTTTTTGAGGTTTTCCTCTGAACCTCTCTCATGTTGCAGTATTTGTAGGATGGAGGGATATATGCAAAAAATTGTGAACTGAAATCCAGATTCATTCATCTACAAAATTGAAGTTCCAAAATAAAATGTTGATTTAAAATCAAACGCTAAAAAGCCGTAATATTTGATACAGAATGAAGCAGGACACACAAGCAGCAGTGGCAGTGGTAGGGGCAGAGGTCGTGGTAGAGGAAGAGGACGTGGCCGAGGCAGAGGAGCTGCTGAACGAGAGCCTCCACAAATCGAACCAGAAGCTGAATCGTGCACAATATCCTTTCAGCAGGTGGTCAGCAAGCAAAACCCGAGCCCATCTGACATCCATTCAGAGCCGAAAGCTGAAATGGCAGCCGACATTGGTCCAAGTACAGGTGCCGCCCTTAACTTTGATCTGAATGCTGGCTTTGATGAGAATACAGATAAAGGGTCTGCCGCCTCAGATGGAGGCGCTGCACCACCACCACCACCATCACAACCACCACCAGCCGCTTCACAACCACCGCAAACCGCCCCAGCTTCTGGCGGTTCGACATCAGCAGAACCTAGTGAAGCTGCAAACAGCGAGTATCCCGGATGGTCAGTTTCGGAAATCGACAGGATTGCCGTTGATCCTCATCTTGCACAAATTAACTCAAAATTGGATGAGGATGAAGACTATGATGAAGAATAGAACTTGCTATATTTTTACCGATATGGCTTTATCGTTAGGTGCTAATTTGTACGACAACTTGCTGAAAAAAGGAAAGAAAGAAAGAAAGACGTACTACTAAAGGCGTGTAGTTTGCCTGCCTATTATTTCGAGAGTTATTTTTCATTTTTCGTTGTTTTATGTGATTGTATTCTTCGTTTAATAGTTGTAGCGAAGCTATATCCTAAGGTTTCTGTGAATTTGTGGTACAAAATCATGAACAACTATACTTGTATGCTTTAGGTTTATATCCATGATTGTAGCGTAGATGCGCGTAATAAATCTATATAAACTTAACTAATTAAATGAACCCAATAAGTCATCTACTTGTATTCTAGAGTGGCTGAACTTAGTAGTTTTCCATTTAATGTAAAAAGAATTAGTACATTGCCTAAAATGAAATAGACCAAAGTATATATGTTGTTTTTCTATTTATGTTGCCATATGATTCTATCATGATTGAGTTTATATTCGTTACCGTAATGCATTCCCATGTTGGAATTATTGGAATCGTCACTAACCATAGATTAACAATAAATGAGTTTATTAACCAAAAGGTTCACATTTGAGTTTGCCTAGAACTAGAGCATATACAAGTGTGTCCAAAGAGATTAAAAGAGTTTAACACATGCAATTCGGACGGGAAGTGGTGTTTCCAGTGGCGGACGGGTGAGTAACGTGTAAGAACCTGCCCTTGGGAGGGGAACAACAGCTGGAAACGGCTGCTAATACCTTGTAGGCTGAGGAGCAAAAGGAGGAATATGCCCGAGGAAGGGCTCGCGTTTGATTAGCTAGTTGGTAAGGTAATAGCTTACCAAGGCGATGATCAGTAGCTGGTCCGAAAGGATGATCAGCCACACTGGGACTGAGACACGGCCCAGACTCCTACGGGAGGCAGCAGTGGGGAATTTTCCGCAATGGGCGAAAGCCTGTCATTGCACACACAAGTCACAATTTGGCATTGTTATATCGGTTGTGATTTAGGGCTTAGGCTACTGATATGGACATATGGTGGATGTAGAGTCACAATTTAGGGTTTGCATTGAGAGTCATGTGGCTCTGATACCGTAAGAAAACAGAAGAACATTTGGAAACAGAAGATAACCAAACCAAACAAATCTAGTAAATATCGATGAATATAAAGAAAACTAAATAGATATAGTCCTATATCTTAACAAAGAAGTCATTTGTGTTTGTGCTCTACTAGAAAAGTAGTATATTATTATGGGTCAATGAAAAAATAATGGTCATCATAATACAATTTGAGACTCTTATTGTTGAGTTTGAGCCTAGAAACATCAAGAAACCGAGACTTTTAAGAAGTCACAACTTTACAAGCATAACTCCTTTATATTTATTGGTAACTGTGGGTGTCTGGACCAACTTACGAGATGAGTCTCTGAGGATAACAACAAAAGTCCTTTATTTAGAAGTCGCTCTAAGGGTCATCCTTCCTTTTCTAGCATCACATTATTTCCGCCTTTAGTTTCCATCTATCTGAATATCATCAAGATTTATATCCAGATTTATTTGTGTACGTCCTTTGAGAAGATTTTCAGCAATCTCTAATGGCTAAATGGTTTCTTCTCCCATGAACTTATTTATTCCTTCTCTACCAAGTACTATATCCTGTAAATACTGTGCATTTGCAGCCCCTGTACTTTGAACCATCTTCAAGAATGCCCCTTCACGTGATATTAATCTTTCCGGAGAATCATATTCCAGAATCTGAAAAAGGGTATTAGATGAAATGGACTATAAATATATTCATTCATATTTAAGAGATTTGAATATAGAAAAACTCCACTTAAAAACTATATCATGAAATAATTAGATTTTTAAGGGATGAGATTTACTTGACCGTTTTCTAGCACAAGAATTCGATTACAGTCAATGATGGTGTTGAGTCGATGAGCAATAATGAGCATTGTGCATGATTTGAATTCTTTTCGTATTGTTTTCTGTATGAGATCATCGGTTCTAACATCAACGGCTGCAGTTGCTTCATCAAGAACAAGAATCTTTGATTTCCTTAGCAATGCTCTAGCAAGACTAAGTAGTTGTCTTTGTCCAACACTGAAATTCTCCCCTCCCTCCGACACCTTCAATCAATCCAACTACATATTAATATATTACAATTTTTATGTGAGATATGTGAAACCCCATTAGATTACTTTCCAAAAGAGCCCTTGAGGAGAGAATGGTGGTTCTTTCAGATATTGATGACACAATGTAGGACTCCTAGCCCCCCCTCCAATGGCGGCTAGATGGGTATAGATACCATGTGAGATATGTGGAACCCCATCAGATTGCGGTCGAATAGAGTCCTTCAGGAGAGAAGGGAAGAGGGGGGGGGGGGGGGGGTCCAACATATATTAAGGCCAAAATGTAGGACTCCTACACGCCCCTTCTAATGAAGGCTAGAGGGTTACAGACGCCCTAGAGTGTCGAGTCCCTTAAAGTGGTAGACTTTGGCTCTGATACCATGTTAGTTATGAGGAACCCCATCAGATTACTCTCCAAAAGAGCTCTATAAGAGAGAAGGGGGATGGGTTCAACATATCTTGAGGAGTGAGGGTCCAAGTCGAGCCGACGTGGTACTAAAACAATTTACAATGTCAAATAAACATTGGTCCCGACAATTCATATGACCTCATTGGTGCATGTGCTACGTTGAAATTCATATGTACAAACAACTATTTTGCAAATCTAGTATTGTTGACAATAGGTGTTAAAATAAGGTTACATATATATACACACACATATATAGGGTTGGGTTGCGGTGAGAATGGAAGTTATGGTGAGAAGGGTAAGAAGGGATCTCCACCCTTGGATCAATCCTAATTGAAGATTAACACTAATGAATGCACCGGACCAATTCTTGTGAGAAGCGCAATTCATGGGATGGGGGTGAGATTAAAAGTGATCAAGGGTCCGGTTCCTTCTTACGCTTCTCACTAGGGGTGCTCAAAAAACCGACCAAACCGACCAACCCGATCAACCCAACCCAACCCAACCGGATGCAAAATAACTCAACCCGAAGCAACCCGATGCCTAATCGAGTTGTAAAATCTTCAAACCGTAGGTATTGGGTTGATATCAGGTTACTTTTATTTGAACCCAACCCAACCCGACCAACCCAATGAACCTGATATCCTTTTATATTTTGGGTTTAATATAATTACTGAATCTCTATTAATATGTAAATTAAACAATTACACCCATCACGCACTCTCCTCGTATACATATATTTTCAATCTATGATCTATTTTTACATAAATCATTTGTATATATATCAGTATATATATTGAGAAAAATTAATTGGATGTAATATACTTCAAATTCAAGAAGTATAGATAAGTTGTACCAAATGACAGACGATGAAAAAGAAATTGTGAGTTATTTAATGTTAGCAGAATATTTTGTTATACCAAACTATCAACCCGACTAACCCGATTAACCCGATCAACCCGAACGGGTTGGGTTGGGTTGGGTTGAACTTTTGGTTGGGTTGGGTTGGGTTGAAAAATTCCCAAACCGACAACGTTGGGTTGATTAGTTAAAACACCTCGAACCCGATCAACCCAATCCATGAGCACCCCTACCTCTCACCTTAACTCCTATTCTCACACAATCCTTCATCATATATATATATATATATATGTCATTGTATGTTTTAGTTAAGTATAGGATCATCCATTTACAACCACTTTAACCAAAGAGACCTAAAGATAAGTGAAACTAGCAAATTACATCATACCTTCATGGTGTAAAAGCATCAAAGCGTAAAATAAGAAGTCATACCTCTGCATCCAAACCCAACGCATTTCTGGCTATCACGTTCTTTAAATACGAGCGTTCAAGAGCCTCCCAAAGATCAACATCACCATGTTCATTAAATGGATCAAGATTAAAACGCACCGTGCCTAGAAAACAATAGTAGATTGAGATATATAATGGTTTGAAAATTTCTTACCTAATGCTTCAGTAACAAAGGAACATAAAATCAGCTATATTAACCATCTTGAGAATCACAAGAGTATTATTTACATTTTCCATATCCCCATATCCCTACATTTGGAAATATTTATCTCAAATTGAACTACAAAGCCGCCAACCAAAATGGTGGAACTTCAATAACTTGTGAAACTTTTCATAATTAAAGCATTAACAACAGTTTTCATAATTAGATAACCCATCTACCCCATGTTCGAATCCAGGCGCGAACAACTTGTGGCCATTGGGGAATTATCTCAGGGCTGCATGCTTTAGCAGTCTTAAAATTGCCAGAGATTAGTCTAGGCAAATGCCTAGGATACCCTTTCCAAAAAAAAAGCATTAACAACAGTTTTACATTTGTCAAACAATAAAGGGCAGAAATTTTCATGGGATACTATAAGAACTGAGGAAAGGAACTACATTTGTATTATGAAATATATCTTGCACATTATATAAATCATGCATACCTGAAAACAGAACCGGTAATTGCGGTATAATACCAAGAACTTTACGCAAATCCGTCAATCCAAAACTAAAGATATCATAATTATCGATCAAGATTCTTCCTTTTTCTAGCTCGACCATCCGGAACAACGCATTGATTATGGTAGATTTCCCTGAACCAGTCCTTCCAACTATGCCAACTTTTTCAGTCGGAGAGATTGTGAACGACAAGCCATGCAAAACAGATGGAAGATCAGGTCTATAGCAAAAACCAACATTTTCAAATTCTAGTAAACCTGATGATGGCCATCCAGGTGGCGGACGGTTGGTCTCAATTATAGAAGGAGCCTCAGATGGAATATCTATATATGTGCCCACACGCTCAACGGCATTAAAACTGTTTTCTGCTCTACTTGCTTGTCTTAAAACGTTACTCATAAGATTGGTGATATTTAAAGCATAACTGAGGAGTAAGCCGATTGTGGATGCAAAAGCCACCTGATCATGTGTTCTTCCAGACTGCATAACAGCAAAGGTAGCTGTGAACCAAATCATTATACCTCCTAATGTTTCTAGTCTTATGGTGAGCCAACGACTAGAACTGAAGTTTATAAGGGAGAATCTAATATTGTTATCTAATGATTTCCCATTAATTGTGGCCATACGATCATATGCTTTGTAAGCACGGATACTTGATAAACCATCTAATGCTTCGCCAAATTGTGCGTACACAGGAGATCTGGTAATGGAGTCCAAGCGCTTGACTTCCCGTGATGTGCTCTGCAAAGCATTTAATTATTTTATGAATTTGATCTCGTTAATTACAAGTCATAAATTAATGTAACACTAAGATCTGAGTTACTTAAATGAGTCAATATAAACTAACTACTCGATTAGAGCTATTTATACAGGAATATTGGCGATTGAAGTTGTTTTCCTGGTTTCTATGCACGTGTGCATGTTATGCACATGTGCATACCAGAGAAATTACTTACAAGTTGCTTGTGTGCACATGTGCATGATGAATGGGTTACCAGGGTGTTGCTTAGTTTTTTATTTTTTTGGTGGTTTTCCGGTGGTAAATGTTTGAGAAGTAAAGAATTGATCCTAGCCCTTCATCTGGTCAACATTTGCGGCTTTAACTGTGAAGGGCTAGGATCACTTCTTTACTTCTCAAACATTTACCACTTCTCAAAATAGCCTATGGCTATATATATATATATATGAAACCTAATATTATATATATATATATATATGAAACCTAATATTACTAACATGACTAAGGGGTTGTTTGCTTGGTTTTCCATTAAGTTCTATATGGATAAAGCCGTTTGTATTAATTTGTCTATATAGTTTGGGAAGGTTTTTGTATGAGAGGGTTTTTTCATAGATGAAATGAGCGTGTTTTTTGATTGGGAATGACAGGTTTGGAAAAAACTTGGCTTTCTGCATAAAGCTTGAAAATGATAGATTCTTGTAGTAATAGATGATCGAGAGAATAATAACATGCTAGAATAGAAAATATTAGAGATGGAATAAAGAAACAGAAAGGATAATAAGAAGGATACTAACCTGATAATACAGGTAGGCTGTGTAAAACAAAAGAAGAAGAGGCATTATGGCCCACAAGGATATTGTGCTCACGATGCCAATAAGCACGAAAGTCGAAAGTAATTGCCAAACTTGATTAAGAAAATTATTGGCAAGATTAGCAACATTACGATCGATATCACCTAGATCATTTGCAAACCTATTGATCATTCTCCCAAGTGGATTGGTTTGAAAAAAGATTGTGGGAGCTCTAAGAACTGAATACAGCATTGTATCATGAAGTCTTTTAGCAGCACGGAGACTTGATGAAATTAACCAGAAAGAATTTGCAAGTGTTACCAGTACCTGCATGCAGCATTTGGTAGAGTAAGCATATATACACTTGGTCTGGTTCTAGATTATATATATGTATATATATATATATATATAGAGAGAGAGAGGAAGGTTTAAATGAGAACTTTGTATTTCTAAAGGAACAAAGGGACAATTGTGTACCACATATGATGTGGGTCCCACATAATAATTTAATATGATTTAATATTAAATCAGAAATGATTTAGTATTATATATATAGGGTCAGGTTCACGGGAAAACCTCAAAAAAATGAAAAACTGAGGAACACCCTGGTACCCCTTCATTCGGACGGTATGCACTTGTGCATACAAGTAATTTGTAACATACACATGTGCATAATGCACACATGCAGAAAAACCAAAAAACATCATAATTTACTTGTATGCACAAGTGCATACCGTCCAGATGGAGGGCTCTTAGGGTGTTCTTCAGTTTTCTTTTTTTTTTGACGTTTTCTCCTGAACCTGACCCTATGTATATATATAATTATAAATCAGTGGACACTTTCATATCCAAAATGTGAAAGAATGTTACAAGAAGGGAGGAGAAACTGATTCCATACCTGTCCAATGGAGAAGAGGGCATAGATGAGAATGTAGAAACCAGGTCCACGAGTTGTTGAACTGCTTTGTTCTGTCCAATGACTTAACCATATGCTACTTAAAATTCGAAGCACTTCGGTTGAAATATAACACGCCATTAATATCAGGACAACCCATAGACCTCCTAAAGCATCCTGGTACCTGTAATAGAAACATTGATTGTAAAAGTTACCAAAGAGTCTCAAAAGTTATAAAAAAATATAAAAATTTCTGTAAGTTAAGTTCCAAAACATTAAATGCATGACCTGTTAATCCCAATTGTTCCAATGAAAAAGAAACAGTGATCATGATGAGTCATTTTAAGTAAAAAGGTTTTAATTTCATTTACAACTTACAAATTATATGTCACCTATAACATAAAATCGTAAGAAATGTAAAGTTATATACCTTGCTAAAACTTTCCAGCTAACAATCCCGGTCTGCCTATCTTCTTGTTTGATAAGAACAGATTTAGGATTCCTTTTTGTTGTGAAACTTGGATCATTTACAAACTCATCAGCACACCGTTTTGAGAGATTGGTTCTGCCTTTGCTTCCATCCACGTGATCGTGATCCATTTTACCCACTTTCTCCATTAACTTACGAAATAGCAACCCGTTTTGTGAGAGCTCCTCAAAGGTTCCTACCTCTTTGATCATACCTTCTGAGACCAAAATAATTTTATCCACTTGAGGAAGAAAATGTAGCTGGTTTGTAACAAGGACTCTTGTTTTCCCTCTCAACTCTTCCTTGATGCAATTTTCAAAAATCTGAATGAAAATGTAAGGTTAGAGATTATATAATAATGATGTATGCGATTATATTTTCATAAATGGCAATATTATTATAATCTTTTGAAGAATATTCATATTAACATATATAGATTTTTACCTGTCGACCAACGTGAGTATCTAGAGCACTTAAAGGGTCATCGAATATGTAGACATCTGAGTTTGAGTACACTGCTCTAGCCATTGAAACTCTTTGCTTTTGGCCGCCACTAATATTCACCCCTCTTTCGCCGATCTCAGTAAGATCACGACCCTAAGAAAAAGCAAGAGAAAATAACACGAATACAAGTTTTCAACCCATTTAGAAAGAATTAAATAGCATACCATTGCTTGATTTTACTTGGGTGCTCTAAAGTTGAGTGAAACTTACAGGCAGAATATCAAGATCATGCTCCAATGCAGTTACTTGTACAGTCTTCCAATATCGTGAAGCTTCAAATTTTGATCCAAATAATATGTTTTCACGTACCTGCAGACATATATACATACATTGGAAATCTTTAAAATGGGTATTTAATTAATTAAAAGAATAGCATGCATTAATATATAACTTACTGTAGCGTTGAATATCCACGAAATTTGAGGGACATATGCAGCTGTTCCTCTGATGATAACACTGGCATTTTCATGAGGAGGAAGCTCACCAAGCATTGCTGAAATAAGGGATGTTTTTCCTTCTCCCGTACCACCTACGATTGCAACTAAGCTGCCAACTGGTATATCTATGTTTATATCTGCTAATGTTGGTTTTGGGCTCTGTCAAATAAAAATAAAAGATATGTATGAAGCTAGCAATCATCGCATAAATAACGTTATCCGCCCACCGTATGCAAGTAACCTAAACAAAATGTGCTAACTCATCTATGATCTGTAGAATTAAATATATTCATACATACACACACACACACACACATATATATAGGGTCAGGTTGAAGGGAAAACGTCAAAAAAATAATCTGGATGGTATGCACAAATGCATACCAATAATTTGTAACATGAATTTGTGCATATGCACTCATGCATAGAAAAAAAAACAGCTTCAATCGCTTGTATGCATTTGTGCATACCGTCCAGATGGAAAGCTCTCAGATTGTTAAATTTTTCAGTTTTCTCTTTTTTCGAGGTTTTCCCATGAAGCTCCCTCTAGATATATATATATATATATAGGGTACTAATTAAGCATATAAAATGTTCCAGTAGTCTATATATAAAAGTAGAACCTTTATATCCCATGAAAAGTAGCCATTTTTTATTGAGATGGCGGGAAGCCCTGGTTCAAGAGGTGGATTGGGTAAGAGAATTCTCTCTTCAGCTAAAAGTAGTTCCTCCATACGCTGTAACGATACATATGCATTCACAGCCTGTATAATAGCCATCAAATTAAGAAAACCAGAAACTCTAAGATATCGTGGATTGACAAAAACAACAATCATGCATGCTGACTAGATATCATGCAAAAAAAACATATGAATTGATCATAGAACCTGAGTTATTAAATTAGGAAGTGAGTTTAAAGGAGTTCGCAGCACTGTAAATAAAGAAAGTGATGTAAAAGCCCTTGCAGGTGTCAAATCTCCACCAAGCAACGTGAAGAAAGCAAACGAAATCACCGCCACAAGAACCGGAAGACTGTTCAGTATGAAATTGTTCAACTGCAAGGTAGACAAACCAAAAAAGCCAAAATTAACCTTATAAAATAAAATCCATTTGGAACTGTTTGTTTATAAAACAATGCACATCTCTATTTTATACTCCTAGGTTTCTAATCCTGATTCTAATATAAGCATAGGTTGACAAACTAATGCTTTTATAATGTTTTCAAATCAAGATACAGAGAGGTTATGGAAGCTGATTCAAATTCCAAAATTCCTTAAGGATATGAAATTATAGATACATATATATATTGTAGCTAGAAACATACATACAGATCATTGATTAGAATTGATGTATAAATGTAAATTGTTGCTCACTGCTGCCAATAGTTGGGATTTCCATAACCATAGAAGCTCATCTTTCCTAATATTTTGAACTTTAGAATGGAAACTTTGCTCCCATGCATAACATCTGCAAGTATATATATCACAAAACAATAAGCATTTTACCAATTTACAGATTACCAAATGCAATCATTTTATGCATGAGAATACATACTTTACAGTCTCTATTGCAGCCAAAATTTCAGCCATTAATCCAACTCTTCTGTCAGTGTAGTGTAAGCCTTCCTTAGTTAATCTCCGCATACTGCTGACAATCATCGTCTATTATCAGCAAGAAGTACAAAAATGGTAAGAACAACATTACTCAAACTATATTATACATTCACACCAAATTTACCATAAAACTTGCCACAACTCTTTGTGTATAAATAAGCGATCGTATACTAGCCCTAATATATATATATATATATATATATAAACAGGGTGTATATATACAGTACATTATCCTGGGATGATTTTCAAGCCATTAAAATAACTGTAATTACCTGTACGGGAAACATGAGAAGTAAAAGCAGAGAACCCACTAATGAAGCAACCCCAAGTTGTTGGTAAAGAAGAATCATGGCAAGCACAATTCTGAATGGAGCTGACCATAACCCATGAAATTGATTGCATACTAGCTGAATAGAGCAAACACCTAGTTTAGCAAATGGAATACTCATATATAGACAAAGGATCATATGAGAACATGAGTTAAGGTGAGAAGCGCAACAAGGGATTTGGACCATTGATCACATTTAAGTCCTTTATGGATAAAGCTGTCTGTATAAATTGGGGAAGTTTTTGTTTGGAAGAGTTCTTTCATAGATGGAAGGAGCGTGTTTTTTAATCAGGAGGGGAAGGTTTGCAAAAAACTTGGCTTTCTGCATAAAGTTCCCTCCTAAAAACCTACTGAATTAAGTCACTACCAAACAGTCATGTATGGCTGACCGAATAAGCTGTGAGTCCCATTAAGCTTATTAAGCTGCTAACAAACAGGCACTTTGTGTAATACATGCATACCTGGAGAGCATTAGCATCTGTTGTTATCATATTCGTAATTTTTCCACATGCAACATTCTTTCGGGCTTCATTGCTTAGCCTTAAGCATTTCCGAAACACAGCAGCCACCTATAATGTTATACAGCACTGAGTTTGTGGCTAAGAATAAATACCATTGCCACCCAAAAACTAGAAGGGAGTATTTGTTGGTGATTTTAGTGTCACAGGCCATTTAGGTATAATTGGAAGTAACACGAGTGCCAATGGGGGTTTTCAAACTGTGTTCTAGTACAGTCAGGAGGTGCAGAGTGCACACTTGTATATAAGGCAAGTTTGATTTCGGACACGACGAAATGAGGTACCAGAGGCTCTGGTTGATCAGACCAGAGACTCTGGTCGGATAATTCTGGTATTGTGTAACCAGAGTTCTGGACCTGCACGTCCAGAACTCTGGAACAGTTACCGTGCAGTTATTGTCAACCCATGATCTTAGCTAAAACGGTTGTAACCGTTCATTACTGCTAATAATCAGCCATGATTGTCATTTCAGTTACTTTTCTTCCTATTGAGTTAGTATATATACTCTATATATTTACGTTTTTGGGACTCACATTTTGAAAAACCTTCATATACTCTCCTGTAATTTACTCTCAATTTTGTGCCTAAAATCGATAGTAGTCTTGAGTCTTATCCTATATTGAATTTCGTGAAACCCACACGACTCTCAAGCAATCCGGTTACATGATCGATTGTTTTACCCTATTTCCTCCTTCCAAATATCTAACAGTATTACCAACAATATATAATCGAGCACATAGAACATGTTAAATACCCTTCCCATGTACACTAATCCAATTGTTCATTCGATATGCTATTAACAAACTTGTAGCAAGTAATGATAATTCTAATAAAGAACTTACCAAAATTGACCTTATTCTGAACCCGACCCTTGCAACATTCTGAAAGTATTGAGCTTCACAGAGAACTCCTAATGACTGGATGTAGTACAAATAAAGTTGACTATAGTTGTTAGCAAATATCTCAATATTCTGACCACAATCTTTTTTTTCCTACACGATTTCTCTCTTTTTTTCCAATTAGTTTTTATAGCAAATGTGAAGTTTGAAAGCACATAAACAAGCATATGAGATACGATCTACAACATACCACGCCAACAAAAATTGAGAAGCCATAGATGTAGCCAATCCATGAAGGATCACCTCGTTGCAAAGACTGCAAAAAAGCTAATCATGTCAACTACTGGTTGCTGACTGCTGAGTACAAGAATATATATATATATATATATATGTCACCTAATAAATGCATAATTTAGCTAATAATGGATTGTTTCTTTAAAGATGGAACATGCCTGTAGAAGATAGCTTAATATAACTGGTCCCACAAACTGGGAAAGATCGTTGCCCACCTACAAGTAAAATGATGTTAAGAGTTTGCATCTGGCTTTTTCTTTATCTTTCAAAGTGATATATATATATATATATATATATTAGGGGAATGAACACTTTAATTACTTTGAAAAGGCCTCCAAACCAGAACCTGCAGGAAACAAACCAACAGCCATCATCGATCAGTTAAATAGAAATTCTAATGGCATAAGTACTCATCATGGACAAAAGTGGTACCTTCCTCCAACACAGTTATTCAGACATCGTAAAAGCCATGGTTTTGGCTTCTGGGATTCTTCTGCCCAACATTTTTGGAACCTAAAAGTGGTAACAAAGAGTCATCTTAGATAACCAAAGAAAGGAAAAACAAAAGATAATTAATTAATTACATGAATTCACAGAGCTATGAACGAACTTTCTGCTAAGTATCTCAGCCTGGTCCCATGTGTCTAATGTCCAGACATCTTTTTCTGTTATTGGTTTTCGGTAGCCTTGCTCCATAAGGGGAGTCATCCATCCAAAATATATTCCTTCCATAACAATCATCAACCACATTATCAGTAAATTTAACACACACAAAAAAAAATATATATATATATATATATGTTTCCATTCCATCATTTTGGAGCACAAAAGTGAGCATGAGATAAAAATAGTTACTTGAAAATATGTTAGCATGCCTCTCGGGACAAATATGTTCTCCTCCACGAAGCACTTGATACTTGATGTCATCATGAGACTCAGTTTGAAGTGGAATATATCCAACATAGGCATCCAAATTTGGTATGTACGCAAAAAGTAATACTCCAAATAAAGCCTGCATGCATCACACAATCCATCATGCATATATAAGGAAGCAATAAACTTTATTATTATATATGGTCATAAAATAGACCAGCAGACCTAGTTCATTTCCTCTTCCACAATTTCATATTTTTGGTAAATAATATATGCCAATTAGATCAGAGGATATGAATTTGCCATCTAATTTTTACTATCAGTGATTGCTGAAACTAGTGTTATATAGGCTTCAAGAAAGATACGAATGGATAGTAAACATGATTCATTTTATATAGCAGAGTGGTCTTATAGATTGCAATTCATCAAATGTTAATTGTAACATATATGATTGTCAAACACGTATGAGATTCGTGGGTCATTGGGTGAAATGATATAACAATATATATACAGATAGATAAACAATAACAGTAATAAAAATAAGAATGTGATGCAGCATCCAAAGCTTAGAGTTTCCTTGGAGGCTTGGACATTTGTTTCACAGAAAAGAAAAGAAACATTTTGTACTCGACATCTTTAAACAATGCATTTTATTTTGTAAATTACCCACAAGTTTCAAATAAAATTGATTTAAGCTTTTCAAAATGCACAAGGTGACAGAGAATCCATATTAGACATGTAGGTTGCTGATACAAAGAACAAGATGTTTGTACCAGCAAAGAAGTATAGTTATATTTGCATCCTCCACCAAGCTCACTAATATATATATATATATATAGCTAGGGTTAGGTTCAAATGTGAACTCAATTTTGGCTGTGAACGTGAGGATGAATCTCAGCCACACATCTTCGGTTATGGTGGACGCGATCACGGAGGATTGACGCGATTCATGGGAGGGTGGAGATTATTAAAGGAGGGGAACCAGGTCAAAGCCGCCTTTATTGACCGGATAAGTGGCTGAGATTCGTCCTCACGTTTACAACCAAAAATGAGTTCACATTTGAACTTTCCTCTATATAGCTATATGAGAATAACAAATAGTATAAACATATGATTCAAAAGAGATACACAACTAACCTGGGAGAACAATGAACTGATGTACACATAGAGTACAGATCTGCATAACAAAAATACAATTATGAGTGCATGCATTTGAAATACACCAAATTCAGTCACCGACTCCTTCAATATCCATAACATAATATACTTTTTCAAATGCATACTACTATACTGTGAGTGCATGCATACTACTTGATAGCATACTACTATTTGTGATTTCCATTAATAAAGTTATGTGCTATTCCTGCTTAAACATGGATATGAAAAATGAAAGCTTAACATATCAACATATATACAAGCAGGAGATGTACATCTAATTATATATATATATATATAGTTGAAACACGCAAAGAAAAGAATACCGACCTTGGGTATAAATCTTGTAGTGAGAGAATGAAACTAAGTTTCACAATATCCCCAACCAAGACATAGATTACACCAAATCGGACATACCAACGAAACTCTCTAATATACACTTTAGTTTCCAAAAGAGTCATAATCACCAATGAGCTCCAAACAAGTGTCTCTAGCATAAGTGAAACCACCTGCATGAAAGCATATATAGTACTAAAGATCAAAAACATCTCCTACTATATTTTCCTTTCCTCCTTTTGTTTTCATTTCACTTATTTTGCATATGGTGTTCATATTAAGGGTAAGAAATTTCATTCAGATAATTACATATTTCTAAAACTTTGTACCTTTTTCATGGTGGATATTTATGTTGGGATGAGAAGAAAAAATATATATATATACCTCAAATGGAGCAAGGGTACTTTGTTGTCCATCCAAGTCAAACATAGAAACACCAAAAAGTAATCTAAACAACGACTCTGCAACACAATAAGCTGCTAAAAAAGCCAACATATAATTATAGTACTTTGACCGTAAACAGAACCTCTGAACTCTTAAGTCTTTCATGATCAGCCATAATCTATATAAGCACAAGCCCATCAAAACTACATTTGATATACAGCCAACAACAAATGAAATGCCACATGGCGTGTAAGCACCAAGATCACTAACTGTTGTCTTTGCCCAAATGCCATTTTCGTTCGGCCGGCAAAACCAAACCAATGGCTGATCAAAACCCATGATTTTTAATAAACTTCCTGAAACAACACCCCAAATATCAATTCAGACACATTAATAATTAATCCCTATAAAAACAGAATCTCAGTTCACTTGCAGATCAGCAAATAGTGATCTCACTTCCACAGTTTCATATCTCACTTCCACAGTAAGTCCACCACCTTGCAAACAGATTATATACAATTAAATTCTTGAGCATATATATAATTAATTAAACCAGTGAATATAATTAAAAACTCATTAAAGATCAAATGTTGGCCCATATGAAAAGGGGACCCTGATGAGAGATTACAACAAGGATTAATTAACAATGCCAGAAATTTGGGCATGATTGAATGGTTAGTAGGACAAATATATATATATATATATATTAGGCCAACAATTTTGGCATCTGTATCACTATATCTCAGCTTGTGCACAATTTATTAACATTATCTTGTGGTCAGCAACATTAGTCAATTGTTTTGTTACCAAAATCAAATCTAGTGGACCCCAGTATATCCACATTAACAATGGAGGTGGTTATCTGACATTTCTATTTATTTCAGTAATATATAGATTGATAGGTTATTTAATAATAGATCACCACGTGAAAATGGCACAAATTGTCATTTTAGCGGATCATACTTATTTTGGTATATTTTTTTCTTTAAATGTGTTGCATGCATTGAATGAGACTCTTCAATTAAGAACTCAACTATGCACATCACTGTAAATATAGAGAAAATGGATGGTGATGTTCCAACTAATTTATGAATATAAAAATGGCCACTGGGCATAGCTAGTGGGGGGCTAGCTACTGCTAGCATTATTATGCATGAAGTTTCTCCTCTATTATGTACTGATACTTTTATATTTTAACATTCAATACAATTTAGGAGCCACTGGGCCATCCATGATCCCATCTCAGGTTTCACATTTTACAAAATAAATCTTTCTACTTTTGAGTATAATTTCTAGTTTTACACTTTTGGTCTTTGTTTCTTTCATTTTAATATCCAAATGCTAGATTTTATGCATAAAGTACCTATGTTGGTTAGACGGTTTGCTCACCTAAGTTCATGAAAATAAATAACTTGTACATGCTTATATTCATTAAATGTAGTTTAAGTAATAGGATTTATAAAAAACCCTATAACTGTTTTTCAAATTTTATGCGAAACTATATATATATATAATATAAAATAAGACAAATTCTATTGATGCCCCCTCCTATATAAACCTACTACAGTTTTCATAACTCACCAAGGTCGTCCCTGGAGGAGGGCGGAACAGGTGTATCCCATGGCCCACAAGAAATAGGGGTCCAATTTTTTTCATATATACTAAGCGATTAGTAACCAAAAGATATACAACTTTTTTTAGTTTCTAATATGATCCAAAAAAAATTATTAAGAGCCCAAACATGTATTAGTTAATTATAAATTTTGTCCTTGCGGTTACATGAAAATTGGGATTGGGTCCTCCAAATGAAATAATTACATGTAAGAAAGTTTAAACAAGTTCATAGGTGAAACCGTCGACCTGGCTCGCGACCACAAGTTGCGGCGCGGTGCAATCGGTTAAAGGAATTGGAATCTATAATTTGTTGGAACATCAATTTAATTTTGCATTATGATCATCGTGGTTTCACTTTTATTATGGATTGGTCCATTGTCTTAGAACAAGGGATTTGCTTATTTAAAACAAACTTTCGTCGGTGTTTGGGATTGCTTATTTAAAACAACTTACGTTTTTCTGTTAAAGTGTTTATCAACTTATGTGGTGGCAAACCGGGGTTTTATAAAAAGTATTTGGATTAGCTTATGGCGGTACACACTGGAATAAGTTGATAAGTTGTTTTTTAGGAGGTGTTTGGGATTGCTTATACACCAGAATACGTCAATAAATTGTTTTTATAAGCAATCCCAAACACATCTGTCTTTTGTTTCATTAACTCAGGGATAATTTAGTCAATTTAGCTTTTGCCTAATTTTTCATTTTGTTAATAGTATATTAACATATTTATTAGATGCATAATATATTAACATATATGTATTATTGTATTAGATGCATAATATATTAAAAACATGTTTATTAGATGCATAATATATTAAAAACATGTTTATTAGATGCATAATATATTAACATATATGTATATTGTATTAGATGCATAATATATTAACATGTTTATTAGATGCATAATATATTAACTATATATCACTACTAGAAAATTGAGTATTTTCAACGGAAATTAATTTTCAACGGAAAATGTCGTTGAAAATTTTCTACGAATTTTAGAGGATTATTGACAGAACATAAATTTTCTACGAATTTCCGTTGAAAATCTCTCACAAACATATATGCATTTTCAACCAAAAAAATTTCAACGGAATGTCTCGTCGAAAAGTTTTTGGTTGAAAACGCATTTTGTGAGAGATTTTCAACGGAAATTCGTTGAAAATTCGTAAAAAATTTATGTTTTGTCAATAATCCCTTTAAAATTCATAGAAAATTTTCAACGACATTTTTCGTTGAAAATACTCAATTTTCTAGTAGTGTATATATATTAGATGCATAGATGAAAGTTCAAATGTTAACTCAAATTTAGTTGTGAACGTGAAGACAAATGAGAGCGCTACACGTGTCTGAATGTAGATTATTCAGACCGAATAATCAAAGAAATATTCGGCCCGAATAAAACTGAATATAGTGTTTATTATTCATTCTGAACATGACACATGTCGCGCTCTCATTTGTCCTCACGTTGACAACTAAATTTGAGTTCTCATTTGAACCGCCCCTATGATGCATAATATATCAACGTATATGTATTAGATGCATATGATTGTTGGGTTTCAGTGAAGATGAAAGTTAAGGCATAAAGTGTAAGAAAAGATCTTCACCTACACGATATGATAAGATGCATATTATTACGACGAGTTGCATCCGATCAACTTCCTTCCAAGACACTAAGGGCCTGTTTGTTTTTTACAATTCTCCACTTAATTACATCTGATGTCTGATTCGGTCAGACATATACCATTTCAGACTGTTTGATTTATTTTCACATTAAGAGCTTAATATCCTCTTACCGTCCTCTGGATATTAAGTGAAAAATCTTCATCTGAAATCAGTTATGTCTGCCTCTAGATCTCGCCCTCAACTCTCTGGTTTCAAAGTTCGGTCTCTCAGTCTCTTCTTCTGCCTCTCGATTTCAACAGCCTACCACAGAAATTCTCGATTTCGATCTGAAGTTCTCGATCCAAGAATCTATGGATCTCTTCTTCTACCTCTCGATTTCGACAGGCTACCACAAAAAATCTTGATTTCGATCTGAAGTTCTCGATCAAAGCATCAATCCTTCTCTTCTTCTACCTCTCGATTTCAACAGGCTACCACAGAAATTTCCAATCTCGAGCACAAGCTCTCGATCTGCCTCTCGATCCAAGCATCAATTGATCTCTTCTTCTACCTCTCAATCTCTCAGAGAACCCATATCTCGGCTTCCCTCTTGCTATATTCACATCTCTTCCTCCCTCTTGAATTGCTTCTGTATAAGTTGTCAGTTTGATTACTTGGTCGATTTCTGCTGTATGATTTCTACTGTGTTTTATCAGTAGATCCACTAGTGTCTGCCACTGATTTTGATTTTGGGGTTTTGTTGGATCCACTTTCTACATGTTTATTTGTCCATTCTTTTGAGTTTGATTCAGTTTGGTATCTACCTGAGATGTAAATCTAAGATTTAACTCGATTTTTTGTTTATAATGTTCTTGTACTTGTCTCATAAGTTGTATTAAGTTGTTGTATTAACAGATTTAAACCATGATCCCCATGGGTACTGATCATCAAAACTTGTGATGGGATTTTGGGATGAAATTATTCTTGATGATGGTCATTATCAGGGTTTTTAAGTATCAAATTAGGGAAATTTGTATTTGGCCTGTAAGATTGATAGAGTTTCATGCTCGTGCATAAAGATGATGCCTTGAAATATTTGTGCATAAAGAGGTTCATGAAGTTATCTTTAGACTATTTTCCTGTAAGTTTTTCTTCAGCCGAGTGTTTCAATAATTCTTAATATCATTTTCGGTCCGCCCAAGTAATATGCAGCTATAATAGACCATCTTCAAAACAAATCAAGAACTTATACAAGTACTATATATATATACTTGCATAGTGATCATGGGATATATATATATATATATATATACAACTCTTCAAATAGGATCCAATATATACACAATGGTGATTTCTATCTCTCTCTGTGGACTTCTCATTAGCTTACGTGAACAAAAGCCATAAAAGACTCATTTTTGATCCTACAAAAATCTCACCAAATATTCTCTATTAGCTTACATATACCTTGTAATTTCAAGCATAAGTTGAAGTGGGTAATTAAAAAAAACCCCAAAAAAGGTTTCTTTTTCGATCTTAAGATGTTTGTTGATGTTGTCGGTTTATAAAAATAAAAAGTGTTAATTATTCAGATCTCAAACTCTAGAGTAAAAACAAACAGTTTGAATGATTCAGATTTCAGACTTCAGCACCACCTCTTATAAATCAGGAGTGAAACAGACTTCAGATTTCAGCACCTCTTTAAAAACAAACGCCAGCTAAGATCAAAAATATCAATGGTTCAGATCTCGTTTTTCACCTTTTGACTCTCCTCTTTACACGATCCCCAAGCCCTAGATGCATAATATATAGTATATTAAAGAAAAGATAAATAGCCAAGAACGTCTCCATCGCCGGCGGGGAAGCCTCTTCCCTGCCAAACGCCGTCCTTTACACCGATCTTTTGCCTCCATTACCATCCTGTCTGCTGAACTTTTACGGTAGAAATCCTTGTACTGAACTTCGCCGGAGATTGAAACCCGTCTATCGGAGAATAAATCAATGTTTCTGTTTTATCTCCCCTCTTTCACGTCTCAGATTGGGTTTTGTTTATTTGATGATTTTAGGGTTTAACATTGTTTTGATACATGGATTGGATTGTTGATGTTAGGGTTTAATTTGGTTTTGATTTTGAAATGGATTTTTGGTTGTTTTGATTTTAGTTTTTTCGTAGTTGGTTTCTCCTGCAAGTATTGCAGCCCTTGCTTGAAATGGGAAGAAGAAGAAGAAGAAGAAGAAGAAGAAGAAGAAGAAAAGAAGGTGACATGAGTTGGATTTTTATTATTTTTTAATAAAAAGAAAAATTAGACAACAAACTAAATTGATTAAATTGCCCCTTGAATTAACAAAACAAAAATTAAGAGGGTTAGGGTAAGGGATCTAATTTAAAACAAAAGTGAAACTATGATGGCTATACACGTACTTGTTTTTTTTGGGGGGGGATCTAATCCCATTTTTTATACAATCACAAGGACGAAATTTGTAATTTACTCAAAAAACTAATTGGTTGTTCCTTGTTTATTGTTTCTTGAGTAAACTGCAAATTTGGTCCCTATAGTTTGTTGGTTTTTGTGGTTTTGGTCCCTAGAAAAATTTTATTGCGAAAAAATCATTGTCGTATGCAATTCTTTGTGGTTTGGGTCCCTCAGACTAACTCCGTCAGCTTTCCTTCCGTTAAAACCCTTCATATGACGAATCATGTCTAGGTCAGTTGGTTTATTTATTAACATATAGAGTAAACGACAGAGGCCCACCACCTTCTTTTCCTTCGACCAGACCCCCTTCGCCGGCTAGACCTCCAGCCTCGACCACCCTCCACCGATCACCATCTTCGGCGATCTGCTTCCCCGACCATCATCTTCGGTGATCTGCTTCCACCATCCCTGGCGATTGGCTTCCACCGACCACCATCTCCGTCGATCTGCTTCCGTCTCCCACCATCTCCCTTGATCTGCTTTCGTCTCCCACCTTCTTCGTCGATCTGATTTCCACCGTGTAACCATATCCGGCGATCTTATTTAATATGATTTATAATTGTCCATCTCATTATATTATTATATACACATAATATATGTATATATACATATACAAAGTCTCTGTGGACTGTGGTACTCCGGCAGGGCTCTGACGCGGCTTCGGTCACACCCAAGACCACTGGACCAATGCTTCCCTACATCTATGAACTTCTCCGACCAATGTGGAAACCCACCAAAGATGGTGCTTGGAAAGTTGGAGGTGTAGCCGAAGGAAACCACCAGAGATTGAAACCTATAGAGATCGACCGGATGGTTATGCTTCTATGGATCTCAACCCGATATTTCGATCTCAACCCGGGGTATCTGCTTCGATAGATCTTGACCCGGTGTTTCGGTTTTAATCAATCTCTGACCCGATGGGCGATGTTTCTGCTTCGATGAACCATTCTTAATGAACCAAGTTGGGTGTGTTTATACAAAAAACAATGAAATGAATAAAGAGATGAGAAAGATGACGTGATTCACTCCGACAACTGGTTCTCCTTTTCCGGCTTCAACTGACCGAAATGGGTTTTGTTTTAAACGGTGATGGTGGGTTTCTTCAACGTAGGGGGACGTGGTGGAGACTCTTAAGATGGCTTTCACTGAAAAGGATGGAGATGAACTCCATCTCTGTGAAACATCAACCGGAGATAAACCTGGCCGGAGAAGACGATGACTGGAAGTCTGCCCGAAAAAGACGGTGGTCGGGAAGGGGTCACAGCAAGGAGACGTCACAAACCTAGCCAGAGAAGTGAGTTCGCCAGAGGGGGTAACGAAGTTTGGGAGCGGAGATGGTTGATCGTCGGAGACGACGCACTTGGTATTCAAATATTTATATTATATATAAATAATGTTTTTTAATTAGTTTGAGTAAATTGCATCTAAGGTCCTTCTTGTTTGTTTTTTCTTTTACTAAATTGTAAGTTTAAAAGAAAATTAAATTAAAAGGTTTAAAATGACCATGTTACCCTTATTTTAACGAATTCTTTTAACGGTGTTAGTCGTCAGGGATCCACACCATAACGAATTGCATACCACAGTGGTTTTTTTGCAATAAAATTTTTCTAGGGACCAAAACCACAAAAACCAACAAACCACATGGACCAAATTTGCAATTAACTCTTGTTTCTTTTAAGTTTTTTTATTCTAAAACTACTTAGCAAAGGGTCTTTGCCCTAGTGGTATCGTAGCTCTTGCCTTTCTAGAAAGTAGAGGGTTCAAACCTAACCAAAGGTAAAGAGAGTATGTGAGTTTATGTGTTGCATTTATCGTATATAAATATTATATACTTCAAAAAAAATCTTAAACTACTTTACCTAGAAAACATTGACATGTTCTCCCTCATTCATATTTCATTGACTCTTCTAATTATTCCTTCTGTATGAATTCTATTTTTGTATTAGAATATGGAAGATTTCTTGTTATTAACTAAGAAAAGTCTTACCTTTTAAAAAAATCTATCAATTATATGAAACGATCCAACTTATATAAATATTTAGGAGTTCAAAACTACCATTTGTTTTTTCATAAATTATGAACTCCTTATTACCTAATGTTAATTGCATGAATTTTAACTACCTTCTATCTCTAAAAGAAGAATAAACCAAGAATAAATCAATCACTTAAATAAAATACATAAAATTTGTGATATTTTCCAAAATACATTTATCACATCAAGTGGAATGAGTTCATCATGACTTAAATAAAATGTTAGATCATGTATATCGCAACCACCACAATTTTCAGAAAATATGCCAATAAGACCGCTCACATTCATTGAAAATTTAGTCAAGTGCGTAGATCAAAACTAAACCAAAAATATTTAATAATAGGGTAACTCAATGGTCAATTTATCTATTTGAATTTCATCTCTGTCTCCTAACTAATACATATCTATTTCTAATAATTCATATCTATTCCTAAATAAATTCATACCTTATCCATTATTTGATTAAAAAAACGCTCATAACAAAACAAAACAAAAACGCCCCCACCCTCTACGGTTTTGTCAATCAAGAAATCGGTATCATCGTGAAGAAATCTGTTTGATTCATTGAACATTTGCGAGAAATCTGTTTGATTCATTGAACATTTGCGATTGGTTTTTGATACATTAGACATTTACGATTGTTAGAACTTTTGTGATTTGATTTTGATCGTTTTTTATTAACTTTCAATTTTCGGTCCTAAGTGGTACCAGTTCGGATTTTTGAATTTTCCGTCCCGATACCAAAACCGAACCGGTACATTCGGTTCGGTATTCGGTCCTTGTTTTCCTTCCAAAATCTTTACGGTATCAATCGGTTCGGTCCCGATCTCATCCCTATGCCATCAAACTGAATCTAAGGCTCAAAGTAAAAAAAAAAAGATGTGGAAGATGTTATCGGGAGACGCGGACCTACTTAAGGGGCCCTACTACAGGGGCATATTGTTTTTAACTCATCTAACCCGAATTGTTTTTAACTCATCAAGTTTTGTGCACACTGCTGCAAGGGCTAACCTACTTAAGAACATACGATGATACAAACCACTTTTTTAAGTCTCTGTCGTAGTGAATATAAATTTAAACTAGGTGAGTTGGTGTATGGACCATGATTAAAACATAAAACCGACATCTCAATCGTCGTCAAGTCGGTATAACCAAGCTTTTCCCTTGTAAAATTGCAAACGTTTTCAACATAAGGTCGACTCGCCATGTGCATACAGCTTTTAATGCAATCAATATCTGGCTCCCGAAAAAAGACATTATATGGACCGGATTAAAAGGATGGGCCATCCGAAAAATTATGAGTCATTTCTTGTCGCAAATATTCACTTGTGGCATACCATATCTCAATTGATTGACGTAATTTTTCTATCACATGTATATTCCTATACTGATAGTGTTTTTCCAAAATAAAACTTTGTCGTTCAAAATCCATAACTATGTTAATGTTGTTCACTAAATTGTTGAAAGTTTAAACACAGGAACATATGAGGGTTTAGGTTTAGAGTTTAGGGTGAGTTTAGTTGTTCTTTTTCTAGTTCTGTTTAATTCTTCGTTTTTTCTTTTCTTTAAATAGACTAAACTGTGTTCGCACCAGACCACCGGTTTAAGTTCAATCTTTACCTTGCAAGATTAGGGCCGGTCCAGGCTTTTTCCAGATCGAGTTGACCAAGCTTTGACCAGACCGATTTTTTCTTTCAAACCGAGTCACTAATGACAACATGGGGAACTAGCGCCACATATGGCAGTAAGAGAAGTGACTTAAATCTTAGGGTACGTTTGGTTTGCATGATTGTTTTTTAGGGATTTAGATTTCATGGAGGGAATTGGATTTCATTGGAATGAATTTGAAATCATAAGTGTGTTTGATTTGTAGAATTTGGAATGGAATTGGATTCCATTATTTATAAAAAAAAAAGTTTATAAATAATTATAAAAATAATTAAATTACATTTTTTATTAATCAATTATTACAAAACAAATGTTTATAACATTTTTTAAAACATTATTTCATACAATCCTACGAAATCCCGAGCTTCCTCCAAGGATTTCAAAATCCTATGTCTGTAGGATTTCAAATCCGGACAATCCAACAAACCAAACGTAGGATTGGAATGGATTTGAAATCCAAATCCCCCCAAATCCATTCCAATCCCGCAAAACCAAACGGACCCTTAAGGTTTTGAGTTCTCTATGATATACGAGTTCGAGTCCCCTCATTTCACTAGAGGTTTTCCCAGCTATTAACGCCAGGATCCCATATATTAGTCGAAATGTGCACAAACTGGCCCAGACACCCACACTGTTTAGAAACAAACAACAAACATAGGATCCCCTTGCATAAGGCCCTTAGGGCTGTTAATTTTTATTTTTTTTATCATCAGACCCTACATGAGTTAAATTATCTGTCTGGATAAATTTATCTGTCTAAGGACGGGAGACCGATGGGGTTTGAGGGAGGCAAAGAGAGAGGATTGGATTATTTCTAAGACATTTATGGTATTAATTTGTTTGAGGTGGCTTAACGGGGACAAATGAGTGTTTCCTGGCTTATTCCATATAACCATTTTATCTTAATGGCTTCATGATTAAGCCGTAGAGAAACTCTTGTATGGCCGAGCAAAAAAAAACCATCCAAACAACCAAGCTCATTAAGCCGTAAGTAAACAGCCCCTTAGAACCCTCCAATTTACCCCACAAAAACCCTGTTTACTTTTAACAAGAACCATCATGGCAAGAAAACCTAATCTATCAAGTGAATTATAAAGGGGAAACAAAATATACGAAAATAACGCATGGGGTGTAAGAAGCGAAAATCATATAAAAACATCATCCGTACATGAATCTTCAAAATAAAGCAATAAAAAGTTATATGGGGGTTCCTGAATTTTTCTAGTTTTAAGTCAAAGCAGATATCTTTTAAGTCATAATATCAACATGTTACAACTAGCAAAAAGAAACATATGCACCAACCTTATATCTTTCGATGTAGTTATGTTGCAAATTTGTATCCATCAGTCAATCATCCTTGAGCTTCCACCATAGTAGATGATGACCCAATTCTGCAATTCCGCATGATCTAAAAAACCAAAATCTCGATCTCGTTTCACAGTTATTATATATTATGGCTCTTGAGATTCCAAAAGAGAATAGATTTATGAAAAAAAAGAAGAATTAAAGTGTTAGCAGAAGTGGGCAATGGATTTGATGAATGCTGGTGCTAATAGTTTGGTTGCCAAAGTAACATTTTTTTCTCCAATGATAAAGAAAGGAATTTGAGATCATAAAAACCATAAGTTTTTTGGTTAATATATAGTTTCATAACCATTGGTGATAAAAGTGATATCGGGCCTAGGAACTTAATATTTTAGGTTTCTGTAACCAGTATTCTTGAAACCTCTGTCTGGCATACTCCATGTAATCGAAGTCGATTTCATTAACGTGTTCCTGAAAAACAAAACACGAGCATTAGAAAATAATTAATCTCTCCATGAAAACGCATCTATCGTTACAGGCACTCAATTTTAGGAGCTTCTTGGAGGGGGCAAACCAAATAAAAAAGAGAAAAATATTAAGAAACGTGAGAACCAGTTACACATGTAAAACATACAGTATTGTTTTTATATGGAAACAGACCGAATTGTTTCACATGTGAAACAAAACATGTCCATATGTTCATATATGACATACACACATTCTTCACACGTGAATAATAATGCCCACCTTGAATCCTAGCCTAAAATGAAACTCATTGAATGGTTGTGACTGGTTCTCACGGTTCTCATTTGATTTCCCCTTTCTTGGTCCATCTAATTAAAGCTTTTTTCTTCCTAAGAATACCGTTCCAACTTCCAAGCATTAAGAATGTGCAAAAAGACAATTTTAAAAAAAAAGTTGAAATACGCAAATAATTAGTGCAAAAGGACAATTTTCAACCAGCGGACGAGGTGGATATTATATCCTAGTTTAAAGACAACCAGAAATAATTTTTCTTACGTGTCCTGTTTATGCACTTGTGTGCCTCTAAGTAGCCCTTCTTAATGGAAAACTATGGAAAATCCCCTAGAGGGCTAACCAAATGGGGCTTTTTCAATAAGCTCAAAAAATAAGCTAGTTTGTGGTTTCCAAACATGGCCTTAGAAGGAAAAAAAGGTCATTAACATATATAAGGTAGAATAAGTACCGATATTACTCCCCATAAGCCCCAATGCAGATGACTCACAAGAGTATATTTCTCAATGTCATTAAGCATCTTGTCAACATCCAAGTTGCTGGGTTGATTACCTGCACCACAAACTGAATAGGTTAGATTTAACGAAAATTATGTCTTTATATATTTATTATTAGCTTCAAAATAATGTATCTTCCCTCCTACTGTTGTACATCCATGTTTAGCAGTTGCTGAATGATTTGGCGTAGAATGATTAAGTGGTCAGGATGATTAAGAAGCTTTTATGATATAGTGCAAAATGAAATATAACTGTTTGGTAATTGTTTCAAAATGAAATTAGGGCTCTGAATGGTAAGGGATGTCCAGGATACAAAATGATTCAAAGAGTTTTGGAACCATTAAGAGGCAGGCTTATTTTCTGCCAAACAGGATTCACCTCTTAGCGATTCAGAGACTGCCTCTTAATGAAATTGTTAAGAGGTAAACAAACATCCCCTCAGCCCATCATCATAGGAAGAAAATAAACACACATGCACACCACACTAGTGTAGTTTCGTACCTGAAGAACTCAGGTATATAACCAGAAACCTTCTACGCTCTTCAAGACCTGTTGAAGTTGCAATTCAAAAGGAGATGAAGCATTTTTATATAGTTTTTCAGCAAAAATCAGAAGATGAACAACTAGTTACATTCACCTACCAGGGTATTTACTATAATCCATGAGATGAGGTGTTTCTGTATGATAATCAGCAGCCATCTCACAGAAGTGATTAGCAATATCGAACATGGAAGGGTTATAACAAGCATACTCGTAGTCCTGTAAAAATGTTAGTATCAGGGAAAGAAGCAGTGAAAGATGAATGATCATATGATAGTGAGGTAGACCACCTATGGAGAAGCTAACAGAAGCACATTCAAGTAGAAAAATAGTAATTTATAACTAGTAATCATACAATTTAAATATTAGATTTTCACAAAGCTAAATAACTAGTTAGTGGGTTTTTACTTTGGAGTTTGGACCTGCCCTGGTTTTTTTTGGAGTTTTATTAAGCAACTATTTTGTGGATGTGAGAGATAATCCCCTTTGGTCAAACATATTAGAATCAATGGGAGATAAGAAGTTGGGCCAAGTACAATCAATAAAAGGGAGCGCTATAGGGATGATGATGATGATGATGATCACGTTGGAGATGAAGGGGAAGTTTTCAATGTGAAGCTAACCTAGATGAAAAAGTGAATGCATTAGATGATGTTGAACCTATTGATTGCAATTAGCTCGTTCATGAACATCTTTCCTGTGTGAAACTTTTTTTTGAAAGGCAGAAATTTTATTATGGAAAGAGAAACCAGAAATCACAGAACAAAATAAAGAGGCCAGATTCTGCAAGGAGCAGAACGCCAAGAAAAACCAAACAACCCACTACAAAAGATGAAGGCCAAAAAAAACGACACAAAGCGAACCAGCCCAAACCCAAAAACAAGACAGCTTTTAATTATACCACTACGAGCAACTCAACCACTCCAACCACGAAAACTTGCTTAAGTTTAGATATTTTTATTATATAAATATAATATGTAAAGTTATGTATGCATTATACATAGGGTTGGATTCCGGTGAGAAGGAGAGTTATGGTGAGAAGCGTAGGAAGGAATCTCCACCCTTGGATGCACATTAGGATGAGATGCATCGATGGGTGCAATTCATGGATGGGTATGAGATTAAAAGTGATCAATGGTTCACATCTCTTCTTACACTTCTCACCTTAACTCTTCTTCTCACACGATCCTATGCCTATATATATATATAATTCTAATTATTATATGAACCGCTTTTTGGGACCGCTTTACCATCATGATGACTGCTATGTCAAATCACAATCCTGGCGAATTTGTATTTTGACCAATGTAACAGCATAGACATGAAACATAAAGGTGTTTATCGGTTTTATCATGCATTGAGCAGCAACTTCAAAATCATGTAATTAGTAACTTGAATCTTACAAAAAAACATTCACTATTGAAAAACATTACCTATTTAAGATCCCATGTCCATCATTTACCTTATATTCCATAAAAATATCATGGACTTGTTCACGTCATTGACAGATTTTCATTACAGATATATAAAATTATAAACATATAAATGTTCCATACAGCTCAACCGGCCAGTCTTTACATTTCAGCATTCAAATTGTTCTTCACCTGGAACTCTTACTCCCTCTGTTCCATTGTACTAGCTATATTCCATATTTACCACCAAAACAGTTATGTTAGTGAATAGCGTTTTTTTTGGAAAAAGAGTGAATAGTGTTACACCAAATTTGGTGTTTCAGTGTTCATGACAGCACCATTTTGGTGTTATATTTAGTATTCCGCTCAAAAGAATTTGGTGTTAGAAATGGTTTGGTGCAGGATTTGGTGTTCAATTGGAGATATCCAAACACGAAATAAGATAAAGTTTACGCTCTCTAGCTACAAATCAGTGGACACTGTAATCTATATGAAAAATCTATTTTCGTTTCCAAAAAAAAAATTATAAACGCCTTCAGCAAAAAAAAACATGTAGAAATGAATATATTACTTCTCTATACATGCTTTCACTAACTTGAGAAAACTTGCATTAATACAAATTCATTACAAAAATCACAATGCCTTACGTTGAGCCAATGATCTTGTATGAAATGATGATTTTTCCAACCAATAAAAACACATGTAGCACATGATTTGTATATTTTGATAATATGATTTCAAATAGGATTATTGACACACTTCGGTTATGTGTTATTTCAGATCACCATCTTAGCAAAATATTATCATCAAGAATGACAAATGCTAAAAATCCATGTAGACAATTCTAAAAACATCGTCTGTTACACCAGCAGCCAAGGCAAGATGAGTCATGAAGACATATAAAACATTTATATAGCATATATCTTAAACTTATGTCAAAAACAGTTAAATTCTAATCTAAAGCAACATAAGTTGTAAATATCAAACAAAAAATGTCGTTGAAATCCCATAAAATGCACCCAAACCCTTATCCTAAATTGAAACCCCTCTTTCTCCCTCCCTCCCTCTCTTTTTCAAGCCTTATGTGAACAGGCATTAGATAATACTATAGGATAGCCAAAGAGATGAGGAACCATAGCATTGAAGCAAAGCCCACCATTCAAGCATATAGTTTAAAATGTGAAATGAGACAAGTCACATGCCTACGATCTCTACTCCATATACCAAACAGTTGTACTGCATACACGGCTTGAGAATGCAGAGATATTATCAGGGAAAACTAAACTATAGTTTGCTTAATAAAACTATAGAACGTTATGAGGAATATAAGAATATTCATGAAATTAACAAGCCAAGTAGATGCTCACTATTATGGTTAGGGATCTTGTGTTTTCATCAATCATTATGTTACCATATTGTAAGTCATTGTGGCAAAATGATATGCGTTGATCTGCTGCAAGACACTTGTGTAAAGTTTCTATCTCTTTCTCCATGGCATCCAAACGGAGGGTCTTTGTTTCATCTGCAGAGCACATACTTTTGGCTGCACTAAGCCAATTACTGAAACAAAAAAAAGAAATATTAAAGTACAACTGTACAAGTTACAGCATATAACTTAATCTGACGCAAAATAGATGCAACCTCAATGTTTTGTAGGTGAACATGGTCAGATGTCAACTTGTAAGGATTAAAAGAGGTATACCGCAATCTATCCCAGACCATGGCCTTCTTTGGATCAGACATTTCAAGGTCATGGAACTCCCTAAGCTTAGATGCTATAAGCGCAGATATATCAGGATCTCGCAAGTCACAGGCTGAGAGTGTCTGGTTTCCAAAAAAAGGGAAACATAGTTAGCTTGTGAAAATTTTCACTCTCAAGGCTACCCAGCTTAACTGTCAGCCACAATATGCACAAATATATAACTCAACAGAAAAAGAAGACAAAATCAGTGACTTCAACTACTATTGACTAATAAAGATGCTAAACTTCAAATAGGCAGTTTGTTAACAAATGGGCATCTCACAGACTCACACCAAGTATATTAGTCCTTATTTACAGACTACCAACATTCCTCAATCAAACATATCTATCTTGCAACCCAACTTGTGATCATTCTTTGCCGGCCAACAAAATTTTCACCCTCTTAAGAATGCAAATCAAGATATCTTGATATGTTTCAACATTCATGTTAAATGTCCACACCTTTGTATTTTAACATCTACCTCCACAACTCAATTATAATTCTTTTTACTCTGGCATTCTTTTGCATTCATCAACATCCTGGCACATCTCATATGCTTAAAACATACATGTCAGTTACTTTGCACTATTACTTCCGACTTTGTTTAGTCAACTGACTTAACTTACTTTACTTATTCTTCTTGTTTGAGATGTTTTAAGCCCTAGTGATTTCACTCATCTTAGTAAGCAATACCAAGCCTACCAACTTAAAACACTAATCCAGGTTTTTTCAATGCAACTGCAAAAGTTGTTTATATTGGCATTCTATATTCGATTAATCAAAAGGTCAGTTCAGATTGTTTGCACGCAACGCCCCTCTCCTTCCAAAACAGACCGATGAGGGTCAAACTCTGATTTGATCCACCACCGGGATACCTTATAGAAGAGCCGGTGCATGCATGATGACAAACATCACCGAAATGATATAATTTCCTAGACGGGTAAGATTGATAAGACATGATAAATCAGATGCAATATTAAATTGAGGAATGTGTTGCAACATCTTCAAGCCTTCAAGAGATGTATGTTGATGTCCTGAATAATGCTCTTATACAAATGTGTACTAGGAAAAGTCATTTCAATTCAGAAATTTTACTAATGAACAATAGATTCCAGAGAAAAATTGGCATATTAATGGCATCACATAAATGTGAATTTGGTGAATTTTGTGTTGGCCCAAGTTCTCCAACAACAATGTTACCACGTCTTAGGTGAGGGATGTGTAAAGGGAGATATAGAAAGCGCACTTCTAGTACCTCCTCTCCAAAATCATTATTGAATCCTCCTACCAAAAGTACTAGAAAATGTTATGGTAACATGCATCTCTTACAAAAAAGAATATGTAGCCCAAGGCTATGTTTGGCAAACTAGCTAATAAGCTAGCTGATGGATGATAAGCTAGTTGATGACTTATAAGCTAGCTGGTAGCTGATAACCTAGTTGATGAACAAATTATGTTTGGCAAAAACTAGCTTATAAGCAATTAAGCATGTAAAATGACCAAAAATGGCATCTTGAAAAAACAATCAATTACAAACATTTCACAATATAATTCAAATAATTTTCCAATAAACTAATTACAATAAATTTATAATAATATAATATGTTAATTAATACAAACAAGATAGTTAAAAAAATTAAATAATATAATATGTTAATTCAAAGAATTTGAAATTTATTATTATATATACATATTATAAAATTTGAATTTGTTAAAACAAATTTTAGAAAAAATATACATTAATATATGATTTTAAATAACCATTGCATATAATATGAATTACAATTAAATTGGTCAACCTCATATATCATAATTAATTAATACTTTTCAAAAATATAATTAATAATTAAATTACATATTTTATTACAATTATTTAGCATATTTCCATTATCTATAAAATTAAACAAGTATGACTTTAATATTTATGTATATTACATAAACATTTTTAGAATTGTTATATTTGTTTTTTGATATCTAAATATCTGAATTGTTAATTTTAATTACTATAAATTAATGTTTATGAATAATTAATATTTATTTATAATTAACATTTATTTACAATTAATAATAACAAATACATAATATTAATCAGGGTTATAATTGGAAAAAGTGTCAAAAAGCTCCTCATAAGCTACTCCAAGTAGCTTATAAGTCGGCTTATAAGCTAGTTTATGTTTGCCTAACAATGTCCAAGTCTACCAAGAGCCTCAATCCAGCAGAATAGGCTGAACCTGGTCATGAGAAGGTTACACTATCATCGCACTGCAAAGAATCAGTGCGTTCAAAATTAAACAAAACTACTAGTCTAACCATCCACGAGTTCTTGGGGCACTAGTACTTGGTATGGAAGAGATATCCCTGCTAGACATTCCCATAATGCCTGAATTAAGCAGCTAATACATGGTCAAACAAGTCTTTGGTAATTAGGTAAGCCATGGGACTAGCATACATGAGGTTCATCACTGCCCAGAGATTACAGGCGAAGTCACTATTAATAACATGCCACTCAAGCATGACCAGATGGAGAGCAGGGTCAGACATTACTAAATACTTTGTTTAATATATGCTGGTGCAAAAACATGTTATGCATCCACTTCTCGTCATCAACATTATTGGTATTTTAAGCATGTACAACTGCACATTCAAGACAAACAGTTTCACTAATACCAGCATCTTAACTTCATTTTTATCTTCATCAATGATTGCTAAATCTTTTAGCAACAAATTGGAAAGACTGCACAAGCAGAGCCAGCCAATAAGCAAGCAAGGATTAAAGAAAGACCATGTTTAATAAAACTAGCAAGCAGAAAATAACCTCTGATTATCTACATACACCACAGCAGCAATCTAAGATCAGACTGGAATCAAGTCAAGCAGCACCTCCAAGAATATCCCAAACAAATCTTACTTATTACAAGAGCATAAAAACCCAAGGAAGCAAGTCATCAATCATAACAAAGGGAGTAGATTACAGCAAGTTTAAAGCAACAACAGAAATCCGGCGACTTGTCCGTAACCTCAACATGTTAACAGTAAGCACCAAGTGGCATTGAAGCCAAAGCAAAATAAAAGGCAAAGGACTGATCTGATTTCTATGGCTAACCCAGAAGAGAGGGAAGATCAAAGCGGTCTGACCTGAAGAATCTGTGATCCATGGTGCACGACCTAGGAAGGTTACACATTAGCGCCAATGAGACAGTAAACTTGTTGCTGGTGGCTGTTTATTTGGAGTTGGGTTAATTCCAAAAGCTGAAGTATAAGGTAACTCTTCATTACTACTCAAAATTATATACAGAAATATATGGGTCATGGGCCAAGACTAGGAAATACAGAATTAATATGATATTGTACTACCAACATACACCAAAGTATAAAACAGGCAGAGTTCTTACATGCTTGGCTATCCTAGTATGCAGTTTAAAACATTTCCTAAGTTATGGGCTCTGTTTGAAAATGATAGCTCATTAGTCATTCATACTCGAGAAAGCCATTAGTTCTAGTCTCAAAAACCACAAAGGAAACATTCAATCAAAGGAAGGCGAACAACACATACCCGTGCACGAATGAATTCTTCAATTCGTCCATTACAGAATCTCCCTAGTAGACGAGGTCCTTTCCCTTGCTTGGACATGAACTCAAACGTTCGGATCTCCAATTCGCGGTCAAAGAACACACCCACACCCTCACCATATATCCTAACTAAAACCTTTCGAGAGTGTTCTTTGTTGGTTGGCCACTTGATTTGGTAAACTTCATTGGTCATAGCACCTTTGAGTCGTATTACCTGTAAGGCATCTACATCGACTATATCATCCCAGTGAGAAGCCAATGACTGTAGTATCTTCATGGCCTCTGCTGGTAAGCGACTTCCTATAGCATCTGCCTTTTCTGCAGACTCCATAACTAAGGATCCACCTGATCCCTCCGTAGAAGCAATGATTCTTTACTAGATATAAACAACACGTGAAGAACTTGATCTGTAGAATAATAATCGAGAAGAAATTATTACCTTAACAAAAGTTAGATGCATGTGATCCACGTCCACTGAAAGCAAACTGATAATACTAATGAATTACAAGAAAATACTAGGGTTCACTTGTTTATCCTATGTTCCTCATTTCTGATATCCATTTTGTGGGTCCCATATTCATCACCCTCGCAACCCACAAAATGAAAACAAGAAAATAAGAAATGTCATGAAGTAAATGAATGGAGCCTTATTTATTAAAAACAAATGCTCTCGTGTGGCATCAACATTTCTATAACAAAATAACTTCCACTCATGCACTTCGTCTATTGTATAGTCACTGATCCCAAGCCAGATTGTTGGTTTTTAGCTTATTAAAACATCCCATGCCCTGCCTCTACTCTGTAGTGTGCATTGCTACTATGCCAAACTACATATATTCTATAGGTTTCTATCTATCTAAACAACAAGCAGATATTTTGAATTTGTTTCACATATTTGTTATTCATGCCGAAAACCAACTAGCAATATAATCTATAAATTACTCTCTGAACATTTATCTTAGCCCACTCTAAGTTTTTTAAAAGTTGAAGAATATTACTGAAAATATTATCTACTTCTAATTCGCAGACTTTGTAAGTGACAACTACAAGAAAAACTTTTGTGCATTGTGTTTTATCACCTATTTGTAATGAACTGGTATCATAAGAATACCTGTTACCCAATCTCTTTCTATTACATGTCCATAGATTTTGGGGTAATATTCAAATATTCAGCTGCATAGCATCTTTTATCCAGATAGTTTCCTTCTATAAGCTAATCTTTTACATTGGCATTGTAAATCAAACAGTTTAGCGAAATAATCACTTCCATCTACCTCGTTAAGCATGCATGTAGTTTCAGTTGATGTCTAAAGTAACATTCAATGATAACAAAATAGGGCTTTTACGAATAAACATCAGTCACATCAACCGACAATTTGTAATGATGAAACCAACATCGTAAATCCAGCTTGAGTTTTTGCAATCAATAAAATAAGAAACATTGCAAACTGAAAATTGTTGCAATTTTATTCGATGAACAGAGTACAGATCATGCAAGCTCACTAGCAATTTATCCAACGGGATCACCAGCGTTTTCTCAAAATCATCATCGAATATCAAAGGTAAAACAATTCAGTAGCCTAATTAAAATGCAACTTGTAATAAAGAATCAAAGAAGTTATCACCTCAGCAAGAAATTGATGAAACGGAGAAGAATTGGGATTTAGGGCACACGACTACGGCCGAGAGAGGGAGAGATAACGGTTAAGAGGAATGTTTGTGCATGCATTGAGAGTTTCAGTTACACCCCCAGACTTTTTCTAAATGACTTGTACAACCCCTATATAAACAAAAATAAATTAAGGTGGAGTTTGGTTCACATAATGGAATCTGCCGGAATTAGAATCTGTCAAAGAAATTGAAATCCGAAGGAATTGGAATGGAATCTAATCATGTTTGACCATGTGTTTGGTTGATAGGAATTGAAATGGAATCTTTTGGGAAAAAAAATGTGAATATGTTTATTTGGTTCGCTAAATATAATAGTAGTAGTGGGGTGGATGTGGTGATGATGACAGTGGTGGTGGTGGTGGTGGTGGTGGTAGTGGGGGTGAAGGAGCTAGTGGTAACGACGGTAATGGTGGTGTTGGAGGTAGCGGCGACGACGGTGGCGGCGGTGGGGGGGGAGTGAGTGTGAAGGAGATAATGGTAAAGACGGTGACGGAAGTGCTGGAGGTAGCGAAGACAACGGTAGTGGTGGTGACGGTGGCAGTGGCAATGGTGATAGTGGTGATGGATAGGTTGGTGACGGGTGTAGTTGTATTGTTGAAGGAGACAATGGTGACGACGGTATTGACAGTAAGCGATGATGATAACAACAGTGGTGGTAACCATGGCGGCGGTGGCGTCGACGGTGGCGGCAACGATGGAGCGGTGATGGTGG
The DNA here is from genome assembly GCA_036898165.1 of Silybum marianum. Lineage (NCBI taxonomy): Eukaryota > Viridiplantae > Streptophyta > Magnoliopsida > Asterales > Asteraceae > Silybum > Silybum marianum. Next base: position 21,761,447 of record CM072538.1, read on the forward strand.
TGACATCCATCATGGTGGCATGAAATGAAATTGAGTAAATATAAGCATATAATGGTTTTCTTTTATTTAAAGATGCTACGATGGAATTGAAATTCCTTGCTAGGATCAAATGAATTTACATTCCCTAGCAAGGAATTTATATTCCACCATATGTGGAATTTAAATTCCTTACGTGAACTAAAAAAGTGAACCAAATGCAGGAATTTAATTGACCATTCCAATTCCTTCAAATTCCGCTGGATTCCAGCGAACCAAACGCTAGGAGAAGATAGTATGCTATAAATCCGAAGAAACACAATATTTGACTTGACAATTAGTTTAATAATAATTGGTTGTATAATCCTGTGACTTATTGAAAGGATGAAATTAGTAGTGGTCTCGCTTTGGTATTTCTGTTAGTTCAACAATCTCGGTTCAGATGATTTTGTTTTAGACCCGTTTTCGTGATATATGATTTATGTATATAGTTCCAATATGAAAACAATATGAAATATGTTTTCATATTCAAAACATATATTTAAAAGAATTTGGTTATGCACGGCTCTTCATTTCGGAAATAAAAGGTTGATAATTGTGTGAGTATTACCAAGAAACTGGTCGATTTGACACCAAAGGGTATTTAACTTAGCGGTATCCGAGTTTTTGACGTACAAGAGAATGTATGAGTTTATGTATTTTAAAAAAATGACTCATTTAAAATAAAATCGTGAAATTATGGTTAGAAATAAGGATCGACGAATTAATCTCTAAAAAACTTTTTTTAAGTAAAATTTCCTATCGTCCAATAACTTTATTGAAATCAATTTGAAATTGGTATCTTATTTCTCCATCTTGGTTCTTGGATTTAGGGGGTGTTTGTTTTAGCTTATAAAAACAACTTATTGGCTTATTCCGATGTGGCACCAGTAATAAGTCATTTTGAGTGTTTGGGAAAAACAACTTATCCGGTGCCAAACCGGTAATAAGTCAGTTTTTAGGAAGTTAAATTTTTTAACTTATCAATTTTTGATAAACACTTTTCCAGGAAGTTAATAAGTTATAAGTTAATAAGCTCATCCAAACACCCCCTTAGTAAAATACTAAAACACTTGTTGCTTTTGATTTGTGATTTTGTTGGCTTCTTTGTTTCTGATTTTTGGATGAATTTGGTAAAGGGAAATTGGCTCAGATAACCAATCCATAAAAACCATTAGTAACCATCTCTCTCCTCGTTTGACCAAAATAGTCAAACCTCAGCTAAATTAGAGAAGATACCAAAACTACGTCGTTTTGACCATTTTTAATGGAGATTGGCATGAAACCTTCGCTAAAATTGAAGCCTCCCGTCAAATTTATGCAAACCTCCGCTAAATGTTCCCTCTCTCACACGATTTTGTTGAATTTTTTATTAAATATTTATAATTTTGACCCCTATAATTATATAATTTTCCATGATAAATATGTGTGTGTGTGTGTAGGCTTGTGAATGCTAAATGTATGAAATGATAATTTATTTTTGTAAATTTTCATATTATAGTATCGTACTTGATAGGCCCTTTTTGTGTACCAAAAAATAGAAGAATGGGATCCACAAAGCAAGTATACAATGTGGTCCACTATCGTCCCTCAAGTAATAAAGTGGTATAAGATACCGAAAATCGTCCACAGAGACTGTAGTAAACGTTCAGATCCAAGTCTAATAAAAGAGATGGTTTCAGATGGCGAATTTGAAGAATATTTGATTGATTGTTTGTTTGTTTGATTGTTGTGACTTAACAGAATAAAACAGGTAGCATGAGTGTAAAACTTCCAGGTGAGACCTAAATACAAATTCGGGTGGACAATTTAGTTAGCAGTAATAAGTTTCACCATCCACTTTGAGGGTATTCCTTCTGGACTTAACCATTGTTACTAGTATTTAGCTTTCAGCCCATATTCCTATGCAGCATTCAGACCAGTGATTGTAACAGACAGTTTCCTTAAGGTGTATGGACTAGCAAATTCCTTTGTCTAAAAATCGCTTTTCCGAGCAGATTCCCATATCATCCAAGCTGGGTGTGTCATAGTGGCTCATTCCTGAGTCCACCGCACTTTACACTTTGAAAAGCAACCAACTCGTCGAGAATAATCAGTTAGAAAAATATAGAGAGCAACTCTTCCAAGTCTACTTCCTATGTCATTCGAGCTGACGTGCATATCGTGGCTCATTCATGAGTCCACGACACTTAAACACTTTCAAAGTGATCAACCCGTCAAGAAGTGCATTTGGATTTATAAAACTTGAATGAAATAATGAAACATTATATCTGCTAAAAAAAGTCCACCTTTATTTAATTTAGAAGCTCACCTTTTCATTTCACACCCAAGCTAATAAAATTTGCTACTCATAGCGGAAATGAAAGAGCAATATATATAAATATAAATATAAGACATAAGTATAAATAAAGCTATTAAATAAAGCAGTAAATAAAGCGGTAAATAAAGCAATTAAATTTGGAGCGAATAATACTTCAAATATTACTTAGATTGAAAACCCACTTGAAAGATATTTCCAAGTGTTTGCTAATAGCTAGAAAGTAATTTCACTTGCATATAATTGTGTGTAGTAGAGTTGTGTACCAAACTAAGAGCATCTCCAACAGCTATTGTAAAATAGAAAAATAGAGGATTTTAGCAATTTAAGTGCTCCAACAGCTATGGTATATCAATTGCTAAAATAGAAAAATGGGAAAGAAGAGAAGAAAGATCTCTAAATTTAGAGAATCTCTAAAAATATATAGAAGAGAGAGAAACAATATTTTGATTATATTCAACCAATCAAAATAATTGAAGTTACTTGTGTAGGAGAGAGAAATAATATTTTATTAAATGATGAAATATTTTATTAATATTGTTAATGATAAAGTTGCTAAAATAGAGTAGATGTTGGAGTTGGATGCAAATTATTATAGAGATTTTGACTTTTAATATGCTATTTTAGAAAAAATTTACAATAGCTGTTGGAGATGCTCTAACACACTTAACCATCTATTTATACTAGATACTAAGGGTAGAGAGGTAATTTCAAGGGGAACCAAAAGTCAACAAAAAGACAACTAAGCCCAACTTGTTCCCCAAGATTAGCAAAAAGGAAAGTTTCTACCCTATTTAACTATTACAGATAAAATATATAAATATGTTTGTTCAAAAGGAAAGATCTAAAAATCTTTAATAAAACTTTATGCCCAAGTCAGCTTATTTATTAAGTTCGTCCATCAGCTGCACATGGCTGCTGCAGGTTTTAAGTAATATTAATTCAAAGATACACAAAACAAGAAATTTACCTAACTTAACTCCAAGACTCAATAAATGATAAAAAAACATAGAAAATGACTCAAAGGTTGGGATAAAGTGTAAAATAGAAATATAAAAGATACTAAAAAGGGTATTGATGTGTTAAATAATTAACAAATATCAACACCCTTATTACATTAACATAATTATGGTATATCAATTAAATACGTCTAAAAAGTACGTTTTATTTTAACAAGTTACACCATTATAATCGTCTCGTCGATACCTTCGAAATGAGCCTAATATTGAATAATTTTTGATTTAATTATATTATTATATATTATAATCATATATTAACTTTATGTTATTAACAATTAACAAAATATTAAGAATATGCATTTTAATCATGGCTTTAAATGGCGTGAGGCATGGCGTGGCGGTGAGGTCAAGCCTCAAGCCTTACGAGTTCGGCGAGGCCATGGCGTTTTTTAAGGCGCGACTTAAGGTGACAAATCTTTATATATTTTATACATACATATGTCTATGTGAGCGAGTGTAATGAACAATAATGATTAAACAAATTAAATTCATATAAAACTACAAACAAAGGAAGAAACATGCATTCATTTTTTTATATCAAATACACAAAGTTTACAAAAAAAACAAAAACAAAAAAAACAAAATCACCCCATATAATCCGCCATAACGCGCCATAACGTGCCTTACTGCAAGCCACGCCTCAAAGTCGCGCCACGGGCTTTAATGTGGCGGCGAGGCCACACCTCGACGTTATGGCGCGTCATAACGCGTTTTTAGAACCTTGATTTTAATTGAAAAAGCAAAGGATATATCACAAATTAAATAAATAACTATAAGAATATAATGAAAGATTCGGTAGTTTTATAATTTTATTAATTTTTTAAATAACTTTAATTTTCTTCGTTAAATGAGTTTCGAGAACACAACGTAAGTATTAACTCAATAATTATTTTAAGTTATTAATATTTAAAATTAGATGTTTATCATGTATTTGATTTATTTTAAGTTATTAATATTTAAAATTAGATGTTTATCATGTATTTGATTAAGTTTACCTACAGTTAATTATACGAATTTAAACATGAAGCTTTAATAAGTTGTATTTATGCTTAATTAACTTGTAAACTTGAAAATTAAGTAATTCAACTTTAATCTATTGTACATAATGTTTAAAAAGTTGTATTTAAGAGTTTAGGTGAAATGTTTTATAATATAGTATAGATAAAAGTACAAATTGTATATATATTAAAAACATTTTTTCGTAGTATATATAAAATATAATATAATTAAATAAAAAAATATTCAATATTGGGCTCATTTTCAAGGTATCGACGAGAGGATTATAATGGTGTAACTTTTTAAAATAAAATCGTATTTTTTAGACGTATTTTAATTGATATACCATAATGTATGTTAATGTAATAAGAGTGTAAAACAAAAAATTAAAAAGTAAGGGACCTAAAGTAATTTATTACATAATTATAGGAGTCAAAATTATAAATGTTTAATAAAAAATTCAACAAAATCGAGTGAGAGAGGGAACATTTAGAGGAGGTTTCAATTTTAGCAGAGATTTCATGCCAATCTCCACTAAAAGTGGCTAAAACGCCGTATTTTGGTATCTCCTCTAATTTAGTGGAGATCTGGAATAATATTTAGCGGAGGTTTGACTATTTTGGTCAAACGGGGAGAGATATGGTCACCGATGACAATGATTTTTATGAATTGGTTATCTGAGTCAATTTCCCTTTGGTAAATTGTATTAGTTGGTAAATGCTAATATTATGTTGATTTTGTAAATTGCAGTTTTATTTAGAATCTGGAGAGTACAATGTGTAATTCTATTTAGAATACAGAGACTGCGATGTGCACTTTGTATTAATGTGCAATGTTGTTTAGAATATGTTTGATTTTTTACTAGGTGTGTGATTAATTGGTTAATGGCAAGTGCACAATTTTGTTTTATGGTTTGTTTCTCTAGCCATCTGGTTCATTAATTATTAAATCGAATTTTGTATTAACGTGTAATATGTTGATTTGTTTCAAGTTTAAATGAAACAGAAAAATATACAAATAGTAGTAAAATGTGTTGGTTTAACTAGAATAGTAAAAAGTTAAATGAAAAACGAACTGAATAAGTTATTTTATTCAGTTAAGCCAAACCATTAGGCCAAAAACAAATAACCCAAACCTCATGATGAGTTATTCGGTTTCTGAAGTTTTTTTGACAACCAAAAACGTTTATGCATCAGATACTGTAATATATAAATATATTTCTAATTTTCAATCCATTATAAAAAAAACTTAATATTGACATATTATAATACACAGTTCAAACTTAATAAATTTCTACTAATGTTTTATTTCATATTTTCTACTATAAATTCAACATTTAAAAATAATAATTCAAACTAAAAATGGCTAAATGGGCCCGGCCCGGGACCGGTTATAGGACCGAAAACCGGGACCAGTTACATTTTTGGAACGATTCGTAGGGCTGGCCAGGTTATGGGACCGATTGGAACCGACCCGATTTTTACAAAAAAAAAATGTATTTTTATATGTATTTCTAACTTTCTAAGTGTATTTGATTGAAAACTAATTACAGTTTATAACAAAACGTATTTTTTACATGTATTTGACTGAAAATCAATTATAAAACTATAATAAACGTATTTTTTAAGTGTATTTGTTTGAAAACCAACTATAAAACTACAATAAAACGTGTTTTAAGGTGTATCTGAATGACTCAATCATATATATGTAATGATTATATTAAATTAATAAATAAAATTAATATTTTTATAAAAAATATCAAAAAAAATAATTTTTTTTTGAAGGCCCGGTTTGGGGCTGGGATCGGGACCGGTTACGATAACACACTAAACGGGCCGGCTTGAAATCGTTGGGACTGGGACTAAGACCGATTACAAAAGGTCCGGTTAAAAAATTACTGTTGAGGCCCGGAAACGATTGAGGCCCGACCCGTTCCGTCTCGAGCCCGGTTTTTGGCCATCTCTAATTCAAACTTTCAACAAACTGATCGCATCATGAATATTTATATAAAATAAATTTTAATTATAGATGATAAAATATTTAATAAATAATAAAAAAAGATTATTGTCCGGTTCAAGCGATCGGGTCGGATCTGATTAAGATGCCATGCAAGCAACAGACAGATTAAAGCAATCGACGCTGGAAATGAAGCCAACGCCTACTCAAAATCAGCCACAAAAACCCCCAAAAGAAATCCCAAACCACCAACACAAAAATTTGCAGAATCAACTCTCTGAATCGTATTATTACGGTATCTCAATCTGTATATCTTTGATTTCCAAGAACAATCGAAGCTGAATTGCTGAATTCAATCAAATGGCTTCATCTGCTGCCGCATTATCATCAGCAAACAGCTGTAGCACGAACATGAGGATACAATTCTTCAATAACAATCGTTATAAGAAGCATCAGAAGCAAAACGTCAATTTCTTCAAGGTTCGAGCTTCCTCTAATGAAGAAGAGGACTGCAATGTTGAAGAATGCGCCCCCGATAAAGAGGTATTGTCCTATCGTCCTTTTCTGGTTTGATATGGGAAAGGAAAACTGGAAAACTATGTTTTCGGATTGTTTGCTATAGCTTGCGAGCACAATTTGAATGCTAAATGTTTTCTAACTTCCAACTTGAACAATTTTTCTTTGATACCAAAACATCTAGGTCAATTATGTGGTTCAGAATTCAGATACAGTACTTCCAAATGCAGATTTAATGATGAATTTCTGTTATAAAGTTTGACGCACTTTACCAAATTTTACTTGGATCGTGTGCAAATTTCTATCAATTTGAATCAATATAAGCACATATTTCTTTGCTCGACTGATTAATTGGTGAAAATCTTGATAAACATTCTGGATATTTTGTAAGAATTGCTGGTAATTGGTGAAAATCTTGAGATGCTTCTTGTCTTTGTTCCCAAATTGCTGTTACCCAGATAACTTAAACTAAAGCATAAGTTAGAATACCTTAATCTATTACATATAAATAACAATTGATTCAGTTGAAGCAGGATAAATACATGGAACAATAAAATCTCAAAGGGTATCTTTTTTCATTGGGTCTCATATTAAAAAGTAAGGTAAATTTGAAATGCTGATTTCTCATTGAGCTAAATGTACATTGAATTGGTTTTGCCTCCCAACAATTATAAATTCCCATCATGGGTTTTGTTTTCCTATATCCAATCCAATTTATTTTACGTCGTATTCAGAGGACATTACAAGTAACCTTGGATCCATGGAGACCCCTGCATACAATTGGCATAACTCACAAAGGTTTCTCGACCATTATCTGGCATCATAATAAGCACTCAAAAGAGAAACAATTCCATGTTTCTTGCTTTCTCAAGACATGATATTAAATCCAACATGCAGTACTAGAATGATGCTCCTGGTTAAGGAACATCCTGCATTATCTCATCTTATAAATCAAGTCGGGGCTGTTTGTTTACCTCTTAACAGTTCCATTAAGAGACAGCCTCTGAATTGTTAAGAGGTAAATCCTGTTTGGCAAAAAATAAGTCTGTCTCTTAATGGTTACAAAACCCTCTGAATCAGTTTGTATCCTGGACCTCCCTTAACCATTTAGAGCCCTAATTACATCCTGAACAATTACCAAACAATTATATTTCATTTTGCACTATATCATAAGACCCTCTTAATCATTCTGCACTAAACTCTTCAGCAACTGCCAATCTTAGAAACTGCCTGCTATTGATGATACTCGGGCCACTTATTTATTTAGCTGATAGAAATAATATCTTTTGTTCGTACTGTGCTTTTTTTGTAAGAAAATCATTAACATCAACCAAAGTTTAGTAGATAACATGATTGTTTATAAGTATTGTTTAAGTTGATTTTTTGAAGTCAGAGTTGGATGGGTATTGAAATCAGATGAATATATTTTTTTCATGTGAAAAAAAAGGTTGGGAAAGTGAGCTTGGAATGGTTAGCCGGGGAGAAAACCAAAGTGGCTGGAACATTTCCACCTCGTAGGCGTGACTGGAGCGGTTATGTGGAGAAGGACACAGCTGGGCAGACAAATATATATTCAGTTGAGGTTAGTGGCTCCAAGAATCTTGATATATTACTCCCTCCGTTCCAAAACAATTGTCCACGTTTCTATTTTAGTTTGTCCCAAGAGTGTCCACTTTCAAAAGTAAGTGCTACTTTCCAATTCTACCCTTAGTTATGAGATGGAGAATTTCATTGTTCCATCTATTATGAAGGGTAAAACTGTCATTTAGTTAATTAAAACGTGTAATAATTACACACGTTTCTAAAACTGTGTGCCTTCTTTCATTGTGGACATTTATTTTGGACTGAGAGTGCGACCGTTGTGTATTGGGCACATTGGATAGGGAGTAAGATGTATGCAGACCTCACCTCTGCCCCAGGTGCAATTTTTTTTGAGCAGGGACACAAAATAATTGGCATAATATAAAATAAAACAAAAATTAATTGTAAAAGGTACAATTTCATTAAAATGACATCCAAGTGTTTTTTTTTTGCTGCTGTTAAAAAAAAATTAAAAGAAAGGCAAAGGGATTGGAACTTGCAACCTATAATGCACATGTGATCACTCTACCGGTAGGCTACAATCAGTTTTTATCAACTTAGGGAGCCCCGGCATCAAATTAAAGCAGATGCACCTTTGTTTACCTCTTAACAGTTCCATTAAGGGGTAGCCTCTGAATCGCTAAGAGGTAAATCCTGTTTGGCAAAAAATAAGTCTGTCTCTTAATGGTTCCAAAACCCTCTGAATCATTTTGTATCCTGGACCTCCTTTAACCATTCAGAGCCCAGATTTTATTCTGAACAATTACCAAACAATTATATTTCATTTTGCACTATATCATAAGAATCTCTTAATCATTCAGACCACTTAATCATTCAGCACCAAACCATTCAGCAACTGCCAAACAGCCCCTAACAAAATTTCCAAATAGATTTGATTTTGATAAACTCGTGCAGCCTGCAGTTTACGTGGCAGAAAGTGCACTCAGCTCCGGGACTCCAGGTACATCTGCTGATGGATCTGAGAATACAGCAGCACTATTTGCTTTCGGAGGTCTTATCGCTGTTGCTGCTGCATCTGTTGTACTTTTTCAAGTAGGGAAAAACCCACCTCCAGTACAAACATTAGATTACTCGGGTCCATCCCTTAGTTACTATATTAGTAAATTCAAACCCACGGAAATTGTCGAAGTTTCAGCCCCAGTAGAAACCGAAACGTCTGAACAGCCACAAAGCTCTGCCCCACAAGTAGATTCAGATGTTTCAGAACCCGAGATCCCAACTGCAGCTGAACAGCCAGAAAGCTCTACTCCTCAAGTAGTTTCAGAAACCGAAATCCCAACTTCAGCTGAACAGCCAGAGAGCTCTACCGTGCAAGTAGTTTCAGAAGCCACAACTTCAATTTCGGCTGAACAGCCAGAGAGCAGTCTGCCACAAGATTCAGAGGTTCAGGTCGGATCTGAATAAGGTATTTATTACATTGGTGCTAAATATGGCTAGTTTTTGTTATGTATAATGGTGAAGTTTGAATATATGTATGTATGGTTTCCACTGAGTTGTATACTTTGTGCTACAGACGAATTTATCATACAATTTTCACATTAATACAAAGTAGGTATGTGTGGTTGTCGATCTTACCATTCCAATCATTTGTTTGAATCTATCATAAAGTCATGCATTTAAAAAAATTTGTCGCCCGTTCCCTAGACTTTCAGTCAAGGATTCCATCAAGTTTTTGGTCTGAATGTATAGTAACAACTATGGTTTTATTTATTTATTTATCAATCCTTGTTGATTACTTGACTTATTCATAGATCCTTCTTTGGGTTTTGCTTCTGTGTTTATTCCACTGGACCGTCCTCTCAATAATCTCTTGGTTGCCATCAGTTTTTATCAAAACAAACACACAAATGAAGAACATACAAAAGTCTTCAAGGATGTATTTTGGAAATGATCTTTATTGAATTCTATAGGGAGGTTCAAGGGAAAACGCTAAAAAAAGAGAAAACCGAAGAACACCCATCTGGACAGTATGCACTAATGCATACAAGTGTTTTTTGTGTTCCTATGCATCAATGCATCTATCATTGCAGATGCATTGATGAATATTCACTAATACATGTTACAAATTAATGCATACCGTCCGAATGGAAGACTCCCAGGGTGTTCTTCGGTTTTCTCTTTTTTTAGCATTTTCCCTTAAACCTCCCCCCTCTCTCTCTCTCTCTCTCTCTCTCTCTCTCTCTCTCTCTCTCTCCCTCTCCCTCTCCCTCTCCCTCTCCCTCTCCCTCTCCCTCTCCCTCTCCCTCTCCCTCTCCCTCTCTCTCTCTCTCTCTCTCTCTCTCTCCCTCTCCCTCCCTCTCCCTCTCTCTCCCTCTCCCTCTCCCTCTCTCCCTCTCCCTCTCTCCCTCTCTCTCTCTCTCTCCCTCTCCCTCTCCCTCCCTCTCCCTCTTCCTCCCTCTCTCTCCCTCTCCCTCCCTTTCCCTCTGTGTGTGTGTGTGTGTGTGTGTAGATATTGAACCGGTGCCATCCAACCATTGTGATGGTTCGGTCTTAACTGCCAAATTGGTTTGTTAACTGCCATACAAGTCGATGATGTGTCACTTGACACATTTTATTTATTTACATATAATACTAACTAGTAATATATTCTAATATATCCTATTAATAAAACGTAAATAACATTTAGATCCAACAATCCTTTCCGCCTTTTCCCGCTGTGTCACGTTCCATGAGTACCATGGAAATATTTTGCTTATTGGTTCTTTTTTACTAGCAGAGGAACATGAAAATTTTCTTTGCGGAAGAAAAAAAAATTGTTTGGTGTTTACTGATGTGAATCAATTTTCTTGTTTGGGATGACTATAATCTATTTAATAAATTGTTAGCAAAAATATGATGCTATAAAAAGAAAAATTGAACAAAAATTATGTCCAAAACAAACGTGTTGCTGACCTTTTTAATTCTAACACTTATGCAAGTTAGAGTATCTCCACAGTTTCTTCAAAATGGAGAAAATAGAGAAATTCGAGGATTTTTGAACCAAAAATTTGCTTCCCCAAGACTATCTCCAAAATGAAGAAAGTAGGAGAGAGAAGAGTTTTTTCTCCAAATATGGAGAACACCCAAAAAGATGATTACCAAATAAGTCCACCGGTAGAAAACTTAAAAAAAAAAACTTAGGTAGCGTTTGTTTTTTAAGAGGTGATGAAGTCTGATTTCAGTTCTGAAACATCTAAACGAATCAAACATAAGTGATGATTAAAAGTTTAAGATGAAAAAACAGACAAGACCAGATAGAGAAGCCAATGGCGTGTATCAGTTGGTAATGTATGGGGCTTAAGTTTGTCCAAAATTGAATTGTCCCGGGTTGGAGCCCGAGCGCCCTCATAGCCACAACCGCTGAGTGAGTCAGGTATCCCCCCCCACATTATCGAATTGGCAGCCGATTGTCGGCCGGTTGGGGTTGCCGGTATCAACCTTTTGTCCAAAAAGACCAGATAGAGAAATAATATTTTAATAGATGAATTAAATATTATAATTAATGTTGATTTCTCTAAAACGGGGAATCTGCAGGTGATGAATGGTTTTTTTAGAGATTTTGACTTTTGATTCTTTATTTCGGAGAAATTTTAGAAAATCTGATGGAGACGCTGTTACTAGGGTCGTCATAACAGTCGATCACTTTCTTTTAGCTAAATGCCATGGAATGTTAAATTTGTGATGATGATGTTTGACAACCGATTTGGTTACCAAAGATATATAGAAATCTTCTATAGTTATAAATTTGTGTTGACCAAATTCCAACTTATTAATTAATTCAAGAATCAACATTTAAATTCACATAACCACATGCATTGCATACATTATATGATATCAAAGTACCAATAAAACATTCTTAGGAAAGCATCATATATATTAATCCTTTTATGATTAATTAATACCACAACAAACACACATAAAAAAAAAACCTCAAATCATGCCGTTAATTTGATGATGTTTAATTTTTACGGTAACTTTGTTTACCAAAGATTCCATGACCGTATGTTGAAGATATAAGATCAATAAGCAACGGTAACTGTAATGTCACAAAGGAAGCAATTGGAAGGCACGTCAATGCAGCTATCGGTATCAAGATCCATTTCTTTTCTTGTCCAAACATAATATATAACGTTGCGCTAAAAGCAACCATCATTGATGTCACAGATAAAAATAGCATCGCGAGGCCAAGTATTAATCTCTTTGGTAACCTGTAGAGAAAATCCTCTTCTCGATAACGGGCTGTGAGAATAGATAGAAATAACAACAAAGAAGTGGTGGATGCAAATAATGAGATTGCATCGGAGATTGCAAATATGATGAAACTGTATTTATTTGCAAACATTGCTTTCCCAGTGTTATCATCGTTTCCACCGGGTACAGTAATGGCCGCTGCGAAAACTATTGTAATGATGAGTGCGGCTGTGATTGTGTATGAATCTGCTGTTTTTTTCATCCATTCTTCACCTTCTTTTCGCAAGTCCGTATGTTCTCTTCTGAACACCATAATTGGTGTCTCTTGATTTTTGTTTTTAGATCTGTTATGCCGATGAAGCACAAATTTCTTCACTTCCTGTAATCCAAGAAATGTTAAAGAAAGTAAAATTTAAACCGAATAGTCTATTGGTATTAGGGGTGTTTGTGGTGCTGTTTGAGGCTAAAACGCAAACCGCACCATGAATGCGGTTTGAGCATTTTCTCAAACCGTAAACTGCACCCGCATAAACCTCAAATTGCACTTTTTGCAGTACCGTGCGGTTTATGCGGTTTGTACCTATCGCACTTTATACCTACAATCCAAAAATTATAAGTTTAAAAATAACAATAAATTAAACATATTAAAAAGAAATAAAGAGATTCGATACATCCGATACCCAAATCCATATTGCATAACTAAAAATATTCTAAGAAATAAAAAATATAACTTCAAACTAAATTGGACGTGTGAGTTGTAACATGTCGACAAATATATTAATATTGTCAATTGCCATATTGGATCAAACTCAAAGTCCAAAAACATTACATAAATAATAAATTATGATATACATATATATATGTTATATATAAAAAAAATATATATATAAAATATGCGGTGCGGTGTGGTTTGAACCGCGGTTTGATAACTCAAAACTGCAAACCGCACCGCACCGCATAGTGCGGTTTGGTAAAAATGCAAACCACAAACTGCACAGTGAAAGTTCTAAACCGCGCTTTGCGGTGCGGTTTGTGTGGTTTGATCGTTTGGATGAACACCCGTAATTGGTATAGAGAAAAACATATATATTCACCTCAAACCATTGTAATTCCCTTTGCATCTGTAGAGCGGCACCTGAAACCCGATTGAGTTTGCCAATAGGTGCCAATTGTCCAGCCAAGTGCAAAAGATTATTTCCATCTTTGTCAGTCCGTACTTTATGTAAATGCTTGTCAATTACCACCTCATGATGTACGAGAAAATTGTAAACCTTTTCACAACGGTTTATTATTGCAAATTGAGTAAGGTAATAATCGTTGTGTTTGGTCCAAACAGCTTCTGGAAAAGATGTGACGATCTCTTCTATCGCCTCAGGAATGTCATTTTCTAATGCCGAAGTAAGTGCTTCATGGTAATGTTCACAAATATCACCAACTTCATCTATTTTACCAACTTCTTCGCATATAAACTTTAGTACCATAAGAGCTTTATCGTGCTTCACTTTTTGTTCCTGAAGATGCTTGATATGCGGCACTGCCGTAAATTTGATAGAAACCAACCATTTAACATTTAAAAAGATTCAGTGTAACATATATAATCAATTCAGAGTTCAATTCTAAAGAGAAGAGGGAAGTTCACGGAAAACGCTAAAAAAAGAGAAAACTGAAGAACACTCTGAGAGCCCTCCATCTGGACGATAGTTAATTGATTTGTTGTAAAGTTTAGTCACTTTTATTAACTTTGTGTACAATAGGATGTTGTGATCGCGAAATGTGCTATGACGGGCTGAAAAGCTAAGGGTGTACTTTTCGAGGTTTCCCGTATCTGATCCAATATACAGGGTTAGGTAGGTTTGAGGAACACCGGACGGTATGCACTTGTGAACATGCACACGTCCAGAAAAACTCAAAACAACTTAATTTACTTGTATGCACAAGCGTATACCCGTTCAGATGAAGGGCAACCAGTGTGTTGCTCAGTTTTCCATTTTTTGAGGTTTTCTCCTAAACCCCCTCTCAGCCTCTCTCTATATAAATGTGTGTGTGTGTGTATATATATATATATATAGAGGGAGGTTCAAATGAGAACTTTGTAAATTTAAAGAAATAAAGGAACACCTTATGGATCACATATGATGTGGGTCCCACACATTAAAAAATGATATCTGATTCAATGGTGGGCCCTATTGAATCAGATATGATTTTTTTTAATGCGTGGACCTACATCATATATGGTCCACAAGGTGTTCCTTTAAATAGGGGGTGTTCTTATATGATCCCTCCCCTATATATACATATGTTTTTTATAAAAAGTTTCATATGTTTTTGTTTCATACTGAAAAAAGTTTCACATGTAATTTTTTCACAAGATGAAACAAACATATGTGCAATAATATCTTAAATCATAGCATTTGATGAAAAAAAATCATGAAAAAAATTATTTTTTATATTGATTTGTCAAAGTTTCTATAGTTTTTACCCTTCGTCTAGTTTCTAAATGAACCAACATATATATATATATATATATGAAGATCTTCAAATGAGAACTTTGTAAATTTAAAGGAACAAAGAGACTCATTTAGGACCAGATATGATCTGGATCCCACCAATAAAAAATCATATATAATTTTCAATGGTGGACCCCATTGAATCAGATATGATTTTTTATTGGTGGAACCCACATCATATGTGGTCCCAAATGAGTCTCTTTGTTCCTTTAAATTGGAGGTGTTCTCATTTGAACCCTACCACATATATATATATATATATATATATATTTATATATCGGCGTAAGATCGTGTGAGAAGTTGAGTTAATGGTAAGAAGAGTGAGAAGTGGATCTGAACCATTGATCACTTTTAATCTCATGCCCCTTCCATGAATTGCGCTTTATAAAAGAATTGATCCAGTATATCTCGGTGCATCTCACCCTGATGTACGTCCATTTCTCATCCAACGGTGGTGATTAATAACCACTTCTCACACTTCTCACCATATATAAAACTTCTCACTGGAACCCAACCCTATACATACATATGTATATATAGGGAGGTTCAAATGAGAATTTAATTTGCATATTTAAAGGAATAAAAGAACACCCTTAGAACCACATATCATGTGGGGTGGGTCCCACACAATAAAAAAAATTATATCTGATTCAATGGGGGCCCCATTGAATCAGATATAATTTTTTTTATTGTGTGGGACCCACATCATATGTGGTTCTAAGGGGAGTTCCTTTGTTTCTTTAAAAAGGGGTGGTTCTCGTATGATCCCTATATATATATATATATATAAAAGGAGTTCATGTAAGGACGATAACAATTTACGAGAATGCAAAGACAATCCTCAGCCAATCATTTTATACATGAAAATTTTCATTTAGAAAATCACATATGATTCACATACAAAAACATATATGATTAGCCGAGACTTTTTCCGCAACAAAAGCCGCGCGTGTCATTTTTTATGCTAGTACAAAATTACATATGATTTTGTACATGAAAAAAAAAATTATGTACAAAATGGTTGGCTGTGGATTGTCCTTGCATTCTCGTAATTTTTACCGTCCTTGCATGAACCCGCCTCTCTCTCTCTCTATATATATATATATGGGGAAGTTTAAGGAAAACCTCAAAAAATTAGAAAGTTGGATGAACATTCTAATAGCCTGGACTCTATACAAGTAGTTTTTACCATAAAACCATATTTGTAATGGCTCTCTAACTCTAGAATGAAACAAGAAATGCATTTAAAAGGAAACCAAAGGAAGCTTTCCTTACCATGTAATAATGCAACTTTCAAAAACTTGGCATACATCATCTGCATCACTACACAAGAAATCAGATTTTGGTCATATGAAAAACAGGAAATACTGTTACATATATAAAACTAAATAAAACAAATTAACGACAATAATGGCATAAAGAATCTAGTCACGCAAGGTAACTAAGGTGGATCGGACGTCGATAGTTATAAAAAGAATGATTTGATGGTGAATGACACGTGTTATTCGAATAGTGCAAACAACGAACTTCAAACATGTTAATGATACATGTTTATAGATGCTAGAATGAAAGAAAGATAGTAAATTGTTCTAAACTTGTAGGATGAACGTCCGATGTGATAATGTGCTTTCGAGGGCCTGAGACGTGAGCTTCATTTCATCATTTGATATTCTCAATAGGTTGCACGCAAATACAATATTTTATTACACATTATAACAAGTATGTTCATGTTGTTTAAAACTTTAAATGTTATGCTATGGTGAATTAAACCGTAGAGAAGATGAATATTCGAATAGTGCAAACTTACTATATGTATGCTTTACTCGTAGGTGCTTCTCCAACTCTCGCAAGAACTGTATGTGAGTCGTCCTATGAGAGAGGGACGTCCTGAATGATACATTTACCGTGTGTGTGTGTGTATATATATATATAGGATAAAGATTATAGGGCCAGGGTTCAAGGGAAAACCTCAAAGAGACGCTACAAAACAAATGACTTTTACCCACAAAAATTACCCGGGGAAATTTCCCTTGGTGATTACCCTCAGATCACCCAGAAAGTACCAATAATCGGTAAAATCCAATGTTTTTAGAGAAAATACCAACGGATTACCCAGAGAATCCCTAGGTATATCTGTCACTAATTTGAATTACCCACCAACAATGTATCCACCAACTTTTGTGACAGTTTTATAAGGAATCATCCTTCAGTGACACAGATTTCACAGAGAAAAGTCCGTAGGTATAAGTCTTTCGTTTAGTAGTGAGAGAAAACTTAAGAACACTCTGGGAGCCCTCAATCTGGACGGTATGCACACATGCATATCGGTAAATTGTAACATGCGCAAGTGCATAGAAAAAACAGCTTCAATCTCTTGTATGCATTTGTGCATACCGTCGAGATGGAGGGCTCCTAAGGTGTTCTTCAGTTTCTTTTTTGAGGTTTTCCCTTGAAACTCCCTCAAAGACTATATACTTTCAAAAAAAATATATGCATATATTGTAATATGTGTTACATGAGCATTTTTAAGTTAGATGTACAGTTGGTTACTTCTATATAGTGACTTGGGATCACGTGAGAGCAGCCTGTTTTCGTGAGACCACTTTTTTACACTTGAAACTTCATAGCAGAACACTGTGAAGGTAACCTTCACAGTGTTTTTGCTGTGAGGTTTCAAGTGTAAAAATGTGATTTCACGGATCTCATAAAAACATGTTAGGGGCCGTTTACCAAATCTTACCCCGGTAAGTGCTTACCGGCAAAATTCAACAATATCACTTACTTACCGGGTAAGATTTTAGTCCACAAAAACGGCATCGTATGTAACAATTTACCCGGTAAGCTCTTATTGTGGTAAGTGTCGTCGCCAAAACTTACTGGTACTCTTACCGGATAACATTTTTGGTACTTGTCATACTCATCGGGTAAGGTAATATGACTTGGTAAACGGCCCCTTAGTCTCACGTGAACCCAACCCTATATATAGTTGAACTTATTGCATATAACCATAGACTCATTATAATTAGACCCTCCTTTATTACACAACTATTTTAAAACCTTTTCAACTCACGCTAATGAGCACTACAGAAAATAGCATATATGCGGATCAAGATATGTAAAATTGATGTACCAAACAATGCACTATTTGGTATAGTCATATATCATTGAGGCTGAATTGATTAAGACTATTAGGATCACAAACCAGCTGAGTGGAAGCAGCTCCTACTGCACTTGGCCACACATTTAGCCTTATCAGGGTCCTGGTTTTCAATATCCTGCAGGATCTCATCTTCATTGTCTATGTTGTTCTCTTTCAGCACATCTTTAAAACAAAAGTAATTATTTGTTAGACCCACAATCCCTAACATAAAAAAAACATTATATATGATGCATCTACACCATCAAAATGAATTAAGATCGAGGGATCGAATAAGAAGACAGACAAAAATAAATAAATCTTTGATAGAAGTTGTATGTTGTTCCACTATAATATGCATCCAACTTTGCAATAGCCTTCAATGGGATGGAATTTCCCTTTTTTGTTCTAGCCATGTATGGGTACTCCTTGATCAACTCATATGCAACATCTGCAAATAGAAATTACAAAACTAGTATAATTAATTAAATATATAGGGGCAGGTAATTCATACGAGAATGATACATATTTAAGAAAATAAGAGAATAGCCCAAAATCATATGTGATTTTGCACTAACTGGGGTGGAAGACGACTTTTTGGGGCGACTTAAGTTGCCTGGAAAAAGTCGCCCGGGTCATGTATGCTTTAGTACAAAATCATATATGAACCTTTCATTCTCGTTTGAACTCAAGGTTCAGGAGAAAACGCTAAAAAAAGATAAAACTGAAGAACACAAGAACACCCTGGGAGGCCGTCATCTGGTAACATGCATTTGTGCATATGCACTAATGCATATTTATGCATATGCATTGATGCATAGAAAAAAGGAGCTCCAATCGCTTATATGCATTTGTGCATGTGCACTAATGCATAAAAAAAATACCGTCCAGGTGGCGGACTCTCAGGGTGTTCTTCAGTTTTCTCTTTTTTTAGCGTTTTCTCCTGAACCTCTCTCTCTATATATATGTATAGAAAAAGTACTTTAAGCTAATTTCATTAATCAAAACTCACCAAGAAGCCCTTCAGCAATCACATTAATCAAAAGTACAACACTGTTTATACCCTCAAAGGGACTTTGATATCCATCTTGTTGTTGCAGTAGCCCAATATGTTGTTTGGTGGCATCAAGCAAATATAAAAAAGTGTTCTTATGAGAACCAAATATAGCTCTATGGATAGGCAAGTATTTCTGGTAATAAACAATAAACAACAAATAAGGATTTTTCTCCACCAACATCTTTGCAGCCTTGGTGTTGCCAACTAGTGCAGCACGTTCAACTTCCTATTACTTACGAGCGTTGGAAGTGACTCCGGGTCTATCTCGTTCAGAAGATTCTCGAGAAACTGTATATTTTTACATGTACCAATTGCAACATGGAGTGGGCTTTCATTGTCATTATTGATTTTAGAAACGGTCGATGCATCTTTGTCTTTATTGATAATTTCTCGGGCTTTCTCCCAGTCGCCCTTCAGAATAGCTCCATGCAGTAATCGGTTCTCTGTGCAAATCTATTGCCATAAGAAAAGATCGATGACAACAGTTCACTACAACGAAAATGATTTTTTAGGACGCCTAAAATGAAAAAGTGGCCTGAAACAATATTTTATATATAGGACACAAGTTTATATATAGGACCAAACCAAAAAGTGTCCTACCGAAAAACGTTAAAATAGGTTTACAGGACGCTTTTAGGCGTTTTAACAAGTTTTTTACGACGGTTTAAAATAAAGTGTCATATTAGCTATTTTATAGGACATTTTTGAAAAGTGTCCTATAAACAAAAGTGTCTTATAAAAATATGGGTATATTTTAAAAGCGTCGTAAAAAAATTGTCGAAACACCTAAAAACGTCCTATAAACTTTTTGTAACGCTTTTAGATAGGACGTTTTATGGTTTGGTCATATAAACTTGTGTCCTATAAAGTATTCTTTTAGGACGTTTTCTCATTTTAGACATCCTATACAAAAATGAAAATCATTTTTGTTGTAGTGGTTCATGGGGAAATTAATTACTAAGAAAGGAAAGAGAATCACTAAAACAAAATTGGCTTTTTTAGGACGCTTAAAATGTCTAAGCATCCTAATTAAATACTTTATAAGACTTAAAATTTATATATCATATCTAAAAGTGTTACAATAGCTTTATAGAACAATTTTAACCGTTCTTACAAGTTTTTTATGTTGTATTATCTATTACCATAAGAAAAGATGACAACAGTTCATGGGAAAATTAATTACCAAGAAATGAAAGAGAATTAATGAAACAAAATTGGTTTTTTAGGACACCTAAAATACAAGTTTTTTATGTCGCATAATCTATTTTATACGATACTATTTGAAAAAGTGTCCTATAGAAAGATGAGTTGACAGGACACTTATCAAAATTTTATCGTATAAAATGGATAATACGAAACTTTATTTTAAAATCATGCCATTAAAAAGCCCAAAATCGTCTTATAAACCCAACCAATTGTAACACTCTTAGATATGACACTTTAGTTATACTTTTGTTCTATTGACTTTTTTATTTATTAACCTGGATATCCAACCAGCTATGCGAGCCGACACTTATACATTCTAAACGTCCTATATATAAAGCCAATTTTGTTGCAGTGAGTGAATACGAGCAGTCAGCAGAGTACCTTTGTTGCTGGTAGTGATGATGGGGTCAGCAGCTGGATTGTAACTAGTTTTTAGCTTCTTCCACACATCATTAGCTGTGTGGAGGCCAACAACAGTATTCATCACATCTTCACTTAGTGAACCAAAGATCCATCCTTTAACAAGTGTGTCTGATCTTTTCCATTCCCTTTGTTTGGCCAGCTGCTTTTTATAATCAGTATTATTCTCTTGGGGTTTTTGTAATGTAGTATTAATGAAACCGAGCATATCGTGGCTCTCCAAAAGGCACATCATCTGTTCCTCCCATGGCCGATAATTGGTCACGCCAGATAGCTTGATAGAAAGAAAGCTTGCGGCATTTACATGAGAAGGGTATGGGTATTGTTGCGACGACCCTGCTACATTACATGATCACGATAATGTAAGTATATATGTAATGATAAAACTTTTAAAATTTGAAGGTATATATATGAATATAGAGGGAGGTCCAAAAAATAAAAAAACTGAGGAACACCCTGTTCATCTAAACGGTATGCACCGGTAATTGAAGTTGTTTCTTGGTTTTTATGCACTCATGCATACCGGAAAAATTGCTTAAAATTACCAGTTTGCACATATACATACTGTTCACCGTTCATGAACGGTTACCAAAATATTCCTCAATTTTTTTTGTGGGTTTCTCCTCAACCTGGCCGATGAATATATATATATATATATATAGAGAGAGAGAGAGAGATCTTGAGAGAGGAAAGTTCAAATGCGAACTCAAATTTGGTTGTGAACGTGAGGACAAATAATAGCGCGACACGTGTCTGAATGTAGATTATTCAGACTGAATAATCAAAGAAATATTCAGACCGAATAAAACTGAATATAATATTTATTCAGTCTGAATAATGCCTATTCAGACTGAATAAGCATTATTCAGACCGAATAAATACTATATTCAGTTTTATTCGGTGTGTATTTGATTATTCAATCTGAATATGACACGTGCCGCGCTCTCATTTGTCTTCACGTTCACAACCAAATTTGAGTTCGTATTTGAACCCACCCCTATATATATATATATATATATAGAGAGAGAGAGAGAGAGAGAAAAAAAAAAGTTCAAATGATAACTCAAATTTGGTTGTGATTGTGAGGACAAATGAGAGCGCGACATGTGTCTGAATAAAGATTATTCAGACTGAATAATCAAAGAAATATTCACACCGAATATAGTTTATTCAGTCTAAATAAGCATTATTCACACTGAATATAGTATAGTATTTATTCAGTCTAAATAATAACCACCATTCGGTCTAAATTTTTCTTTGATTATTCAGTCTGAACATGACCCCTATAAGTATATATATATATATATACATATATATAGGGGAAGGATCAAATGAGAACCACCACTCCTTAAAGGAATAAAGGAACAAATTGTAGACCACATATGATGTGGGTCCCACATCATATGTGATCCACAAGTGTTCCTTTGTTTGTTTAAAAATGCAAAGTTATCATTTGAACCTTCCTCTATATATTTATATATGTGTGTGTGTAATCTTTATATAATTCAAAAAAGCAAAGAACAATCTAAGGCAATAAATATGAAAAATCAAACTTCGTTCAATCAAGATTGTTATGGACATATCCGGGGTGATAAAATCTTATATATACAGTAGCTATCTACAATTTTTGGACACGATTAATTTCTTAACAAAACTGTTTTTGGAGCTCCCGATTTAATTTGTAAGTATATGTATATGTATAGGCGAGGGATCGTGTGAGAAGAAGAGTTAAAGTGAGAAGCGTATAAGAGATCAATCCTTGATCACTTTTAATCTCACACTCATATAGATAAAGAGAGACAGAAAGACAAAGGTTCAAACGAGAATATTAACTTTTACGAGAATACGAAAAAAGTCGTTCATGTACAAATTCATACATGATCCGGGCGAATTTTCCGACTTAAATCACCCCAAAAGTCGCCCGCTCCGGTTAATTAGTGCAACAGTTTCTCGTATTCTTGTAAATAGTTAACGTTCTTGTATAAACTTGCCATATATATATTTGTGCCATTTAAAAGAAAATAAGTTCATTGGGAAATTTAATTAGGGAGAAATATTTAAGAAACAAGAGTAGTATCAAGGGTATCGGATCGTACCTTTGTCGCTGGTGCTGGTAGCAGGGGCGGACACACAGTGTAAAAGGAGGGGGGAAAGGACCCCACTCAAAAGGTCAAAATTTTTGTTTATCTAGGTTAAAGTTTCTTCTTTTTTACAAACCTACCATCGATCCCCCCAGTAAAAAAATCATGAGGACCCCATCTTCACCAAGTTGCTGCCGGCGATTCCCAACCCCCAGCCCAACCCATCGATCGCCGGCCTCCGGCCACTCCCCTTGTCCGCTCGTCAGCTCGTCCCTAGCCCAACTTCGGTTTCTAATTTGTCTTCGTTCTCATCAACAGCAACAAACAAGGTTTGATATCTGACTTTTCTCTACTCGATTTCTTCTCATAAACACAGGTTTATTACCTTGTTTGATCTCTATTTTGTTGCAACCTACTACTTGTTCGATTTCTCATGTTAGGGCTTCGATTTCTGCTTAGGAATTCAATTTCTTCTCATAAACACTGCTTCTATTTCTTCATTTTCTGCTTGCTGCTGCTTATTTTCTTTCTTAATTATGCTTCATACTTGTTGGCTGTTGCTTCAATTTCTTCATACTTTATGTTGGGACTTTGCTAGAATTTATGTTTTTTCTTTCTTTTTGTTTTGTTAAAAATATTGGGGATTATGTTTTCTTTCTTCGTATTTTGGTAGACAGTAAACACACTTGGTGTTTTGGATGACTTATAAAAACAACTTATTGACTTATTCCGGTGTGATAAGTTGTTTTGATTGTTTTGGATTGAGAAAAAAAATAAGCTTATAAGTTATACCGATTTACATTTGGTGATAAAGAGTTTTTAATAAGTTAAACAGTGACTTATCAGAATTTCTTTATGACTTTTAACCCTTTTTGTAACCATGTTACATGTATAAATAAGCCCAAACACCTCTAATTTGTCTATATATGCTGTATTTGTTGATTGTTGACCACATACGGCCTTTTGCACAATTGTACTATGGTTTTTTTATTTTTTAACTCTCTACTGTCTACCCAAGTACTGTTTTATGGACTATGGTTTTGATTTTTTAACTGTGTCTACCGTCTTGCTCAATTACTGCTTTATGTACACTATGGTTTTGTAATCACTTATTACGCCTTTCACTGTAACTTATCTTATCACCGGAACCCAACCCATAGTATGGGTACTTGTTAGTTAAAGGGACCCCAGTCTATGAAATTCCTGGATCCGCCACTGGCTGGTAGTGTTTGAGGAAGCCATTAACGAGTGGAAAGTAATGATAGATGTAATGAAGATAAGCAAGTGGACCATGCATAAATCTACTACTCAATAAATTTTCATATGATGATCCAGGAGCCACGTGTCTATTAAATTATTTAGGAAGAAAAAGGAGTTGATTTCATAATAGATATTATACTTTAGGGGTCAGCATTTGACCCACAAGAACCGGATCGAACCGTGACCGGCACCGGCACCGGAACCGGCACCAGTATAGTCCAATCGGTCCGGTTTTTGGTTCTTCAAATCCTCCATATTCGGTTCCGGTTCCAAACCGGGTTCGGTACCAATTTTTCGGGTAATTAACCGGAACCGGCCCGGAATTTTAAATGAATATCTAATCCTAATTTAATTAATTTATTATGTTTTCTAATATCTCAAAATAAACTTTCAAAATTTAACAAACATATCTTTTGTAACATAACCATATAAATAACCTATCGTTAAGCATTAATGTGTCATAACATAACCATATAAAAAAAGTAAAAATCCCAACTTTTTATCCAGGATGACAATTGTCTTACGCCATTATACAAAGACAACAATCAATTAAATTCTTTAATGTAAATCAAGATTTCATTAGCCATATAAATATTATGATATAATTGAAAGATTTAAAGTGATTTATGTTTTTAAGAACTAAATTTTAGGTTTATATATATATATATATATATAGATTTTAAACGTGTTGATCTAGAGCAAAAAATCATAAAAAAAATTAGCCATATAATATTTTATGATATAAATTGAAAGATTTAAAGTGATTTATGTTTTTAAGAACTAAATTTTAGGGTTGTCCATTTGTATATTGTTAATTCATAATTGAAATAATAGGTTCTAATATAAAACGGTTCCAACCGGGTTTTTGACCGGAAAACCGGGACCGAAACCGGTACCGACACCGGTATTGCCTATACGGTCCGGTTATCGGTTCTAATAATATCGCATTTCCGGTTCCGGTTCCAAACCGGTTCGGTGCCGGTTCGGGCCGGTTCGGTCCAAATGCTCACCCCTATTATAAACAAAATTAGTTTTATAAGACGTCTAAATTGTTTAACTGTCGTGATTACTATAACAAAATTAGGGTTATAGAAAGTCACCGACAAATAAACATCACAATAGACCACTTTATAGAACATAACTAATATTTTTTATATAATATTATCCTAATAAACTTGTTATTATGTTAAAAACGTCCTGTAAACTTATTATAATATCTTTAGGCATGACGCTTTATTTTTGGTCTCATAAACTATTTCCTATAAAGTGGTGTCTGTTAAGACGTTTATTTATTGGTGACGTCCTATAAATCCATGTTGATTGTAATGGATAGAATATTGTATAGAATTTAGGTTTGTATGACTAAATTATAAAATTTCTATCTAAAAGTTTTTTAATAGATTTATTATACGTTTTGACACATTAATAGTAGGACATTTTTAAAATAGAGTGTCCTGTTAGCTATATATATTTTATAGAAACTTCTGAAAATTACCTATAAATCCATCTTTTAATAAGACATTTTTTTCAACTAGTGTCATATATAATAGTTAATAGAGTAAACTACTATTTTAGTCCCTGTGGTTTGATGGTTATAACGATTTTCGTCCCTATGGTTTAAAAACTATCTTTTTCATTCCTATGGTTTACATTTCATTTCTTTTTTAGTCCCTCAACCAATTCTATTAAATTTAATCATTAAATCAAGGGTATCTATGTCTTTTCCTATTTTATTTAATTTTCTAATTACAAATTATTTAGCAATTGATTCAAAAATAGTAACAATATATTAGATTTTAGAATTTAATATTATCCTATTATACTTTATATATATATATATATGTCTTTCACGAAAATTGATCTTGTTGAAATCCTTTATTGCAAATAGAGATGGCCAAAAACCGGGTTCGGGTCGAGCCTCAATTGGTTCCAGACCTCAAGAGTAATTTTTGGACCGGGTTTTTTGTAACCGGTCCCAGTCCTAACGATTTCAAGTCGGCCCGTTTAGTGTATTATCGTAACCGGTCCCAAACCGGGCCTTGAATAAAAAAAATATTATTTTTAAGTATTTTATAAAAACATTATTTTATATATATCATATATGTAATTGTAATTGTAATTGTAATGTAATTATATATAATCTAATTGAGATTTGGGAGTCTGAAACACTAAAATACGTTTTATTATAAATATTAAAATTATAATTATTAACATAATGGAGAGTTTGAGATACTAAAATATATTTTAAAAATACGTTTTTATTATAAATATTAAAATTACTATTATTAAAAACCGTAAAATTACATTTGAAATTCGAATTACATAAAAATACACTTATTAATTTCAAAATTCATCGGTTTCACATGTCGGATTGATTTGAAGAGTTCCGGTGGTTTGAATTCTTTTAATAGCTTCTTCATCATCAAGGTCATCAATGTCGAGTTCTTCATCATCATCATCATAGTGTGATATATTGCTTGTGCCGTTGGTGTCGGTAGTTGGTGGGGTATTACTACTTAGTCCCATGTTCGTTTCGTTTTCTTCCAAGTTCTCTTCCACGCATTCAATCTCCATCTCTGATGATGTTGTGTGTTGAGTTCTATTAATACTATCCAAATGATCTTTCAAACATATGCAACACTCTACGGACTCCGGGGTTTAGTCTTGTCCGCCGTGAAGAAATAATCCTGCCACTGAGAGAAAAGGCAGATTCCGAAGCTATGGTACTAGCTTGGCTTGTTAGTATATGACGTGTCATGCATGTCAAACCCCGGAATTGATCAAATAGATCTGTCCTTAACGGCAGAAATCGCACGAACTTATAAAAATTAAAACTATAATAATCAAAAGTATATACAAAAAACTAGTTATATTAAAAATATTTTGGTTATTTTATAAACAATAATAAAATAATATGATTTTTCTATTTGTTAACTTTTTTATTAATAGATATATAATTTTATTAAATAACAACAAAAAATAACCAAATATTTATTCAATAAACCAAAAGAAATCAAAAAAACCAAAATACCATTAAGTTAATAAAAGAGTTTTAACATGTTTAATCTTTGTGACAAAAACAATAATATATTACAAATCATGGGAACCAAATTCCAATTTCAAAACCATAGAGACAACAAATCACATTGTCAGACGATGGGGACGTAAATCGTAATTTACTCAAATAATAGTTTTGTATTCATAATCATAACAACACGTATCATGTGCAGTGACGGACCCAGGATTTTTCCCGAGCGGGTGCACCCTTAAATTGTATCAAATGCCCGCAAAGCTGTTTGATATATTTTTCGGTTGATTTCGAGGGATTTATTAGCCGAATTCCCCGTTTGGGGACTTTTTTTAAGTTTTTCGGTTGATTCGATGGATTTATTAGCCGAATTCCCCGTTCGGGACTTTTTTAAGTTTTTCGGTTGATTTCGATGGATTTTTTAAGGTTTTTGGTTGATTTCGAAAGATTTTTTAAGGTTTTTGGTTGATTTCGAGTGATTTTTTATGGTTTTTGGTTGATTTCAAGTGATTTTTTAAGGTTTTTTTGTTGATTTCAATGAATTTTTTAAAATTGTGCTCCGTTAACACAGAGCACCCATCAGAATTTAACGGGTGCACCTCACGTAAAACTTGCGAACCGCGACATTTTTTACCCTTACGACACACAGTTGAACGGTAACACGAGACCCCACTCCCTATAGGGTGGGTCCGCTACTGATCATGTGATAAGAATTAAATAATAATTTCATCAAGTGGCTGTTTGTTCCTCAAGCTAATTCACTCGTTCGATATATATATACATATATTCTTTTGTATGTATGTATATATATATATATCTAATTGGTATGGATCACCAATCTATATTATTAGGTTTCCTTCAATAATGACAACTTCTTTCTTCGTGGTTTTCATTCTATTATTGACTTATACGTCGTATGTTGATGGGTGTTACACCTCCATTATTAGTTTCGGTGACTCCCTTGCAGATACTGGTAACGCGAAACTACTTACTTTTTACGAGGATGTCGAGCTACCCCAATTTATGTTCGCCCCTTATGGTGAAACGTACTTTCATGAATCCACCGGCCGATGCTCCAATGGCCGCCTCATCATCGATTTTGTTGGTAAGTACCCTCTTGCTGCATGCTGGGGTTGGATTTCCGATGAGAAAGGAAGTTATGGTAAGAAGTGTAAGAAGAAATTTCCACTCTTCGATCAATCTTAATTGAATGTCAACACACTAATGAGGTGTACAGAGATGCACCAGACCAATTCCCTTCTAAAGCGTAATTCATGCATGGGTGGGTATGAGATTAAAGGTGATTAAGGGTTTAAATCTCTTCTTACGCTTCTCACCTTAACTTTTCTTCTCACACGATTGTCTTATTATGATCAATATGTTTGTAGTTCTAAATTTTGGAGTACCCTAAGTACTGCAAAGCCTTGAGTTTGCTTACCTCCCACTGTGCTCGAGTTGAAGTACTTCTATTAGAGTCGATGAAATCTTATAAACATAAGATTTTGAAATCCTATGATTCATTTGAAATCTTATAAACATAAGATTTTGAAATCCTTAGGAGATGCTCGGGATTTCATGGGATTTCGTAGGATTGTATGAAATAAGATTTTAAAATATGTTAAAAACATTTGTTTTGTAATAATTGATTAATAAAAATGTAATTTAATTATTTATAAATAATGGAATCCAATCTCATTCCAAATCCTACAAACCAAACACATAAAAGGATTTGAAATCCATTCCAATCTAAATCTCTCATAAACAATCCTGCAAATCAAACGTACCCTAATATATTCAACATTGAATCAAGAAATATATATAGAACAATATAAACAACAATCTTCTAGAGTCATATTTTGACTTTATGAAAAATAGCAAAAATTAGCTGAAACCTAGACAGTAATCTAACTTATCTTATTTTCGGCTGGATTTTAGAAAAGAAAAACACATAAGAAACCAATCACTATAAAAATGGAAGATTTTTATCTATGGATATTTTCCTGGGATATGTAATATTTCATGTCAACTATACAAGATATTATGTGTTTTGTCCACACACTTTGACTTACGGTTTTAAAACGTTTGATAGAAGAGGTATCAAGTCTCTTATAAGGCAACATTTGTTCCCCTCTGCAACCAATGTGGGATATTACATGATATATGTCACTGAAGGGGTGATTCGTCACAAAACCGTCATAAAAGTTGATGGCTAAATTGTTGGTGGAAACCTCAAATCAGTGACGGATCACTCCGGTATATATTTTCTGGGTGATCCGTAGCTATTTTCTTGAAAAACATCAGATTCTACCAAAATTATTAGTATTTTTTGGATAATCTGTCGGTAATCATCTATAAAAACCTTTATGTGTAAAAGTCATTTTGTTTTATGATGAATATTAAAACTATCTAAGAAGAAAATGTGGATGATTATAAAAGTAACCTAAATAGAAACACGTGTTTAATTGTTTCTAATTTTTAAAGTCTAATATAAATACCAACTAACAACCAAATTGTCAAAAAAACGATTTAAAATAAATTAAAACAACCTTTCATTTTAGCACACGTTTTTTTAAACAAGACTGGCCGGGGTGGGTGGCAACTATTTTTTAAACAACACGATTTAAAATAAATTAAAACGATTTAAAATAAATTATTTTATTTTATTTTTATTCTAGATAATTATGTGTTTGTATGAAGATTGAGAAAAAAAGAGTTTTAAAATAACAAAAAAATTATAAAAAGAAAGAATCAAGAAAGGAAGTAATTAAATTTAAAAGGGAAGAAATACTAGTGATTTTGTTACAACCGTCATATTTGACTTTTCTAATACGTCGTTGACTACACTTGGTTCATATGGTGAATTAGTATGTGTTTTGGATTCATATGGTGAATCCGGTGAATCAATATGAATTCTATAAAAAACGATCAACAATAACTTTATCTTTGATTTTATAATGTACTTCTAAACTTATACTTATTGGATTGTAGGCATAAAATACGATGAATAAAACCACATAAACCGCACCGCAATTTGCAGTGCGGTTTAAGGTTTATGCGGTGTGATTTGCGGTTTGGAATGATAATATTAATTGATGGTGGTGGCAGTGAGGGTGGTGGTGGCGGAGAGGCTGGGGCGAGGGTGGTGGTTAAATTTATTTTTGTCTTTCTAAATGAAAATTTTATATTGTGTTACATTTGCCACGAAACGGAATTCAAAATCATTCACATATGCTAAGGAATGATCAAATCCCTCAACCCTGGAATTCGGTGGAATCCGATGGAATCCAATCAATTCATTCCGCAAACCAAACAGCATTAAGGAATTTGTCATTCCAATTCCATCAAATTCCGTTGAATTCCGCAAACCAAACAGCCCCTTAGTTTTTATTAAATGTCAATTGTTTTTTTTTTAATGTGAAGCTGAGAGTCTTGGGTTGCCGTTTATACCACCGTTTTGGGGAGGTGCAACGAACGATAGTGATGAAGGTGTGACGGATTTTGGACATGGAGTGAACTATGCAGTGGTTGGTTCGATTGCGATGGATTCTTTGGTTCTTGAAGCAGGAGGACGAGTACATAATCCTTCGATCGTATCTTTAGGAGTTCAATTCGGGTGGTTTAAACGACATTTGCATTCTATATGTGGTACTTCTTTAGGTAAGTATTTTTACATAAAATAAAATTTAGAGTAAATTTTATGTCTTATATCCTATTTCAGTGACAATAGTCTTCTATTTTTGTTAAAAATAATTTGCATCCCTAAAATATTAAAATTTAAATATTTAAACAATGATATTTATTTTTATTGTTCGATCTATTTAGCTCAATTTACATATGTTATAACGTATCAAGTATGATATCACACCTATGAAATGCAATTATAAACTTTAATTTTTCATCATCGTTATCTCCAGATTGTCGACAGTTTATTCAGAGTTCTTTAATTCTCATGGGAGAGATCGGAGGCAATGATTATTATCATGCATTAGATGCTGGAAAATCCATTGACGACCTTAAATCATATGTTCCTCTTGTTATTAACGCCATTACCACGACTATTAACGTAAGAACCAAAATCAACACTTAGAAAATTTCTTTAGTTAATGGTATTTATGTAGGATGAGGCTGATTCATTTACAAACTAGATGAAATGTACAAACTATATAAACTGGTTCAAATCAATATAAAAATATATTTTTTCATGATTTTTTTTTCATCAAATACAATGATTTAAGATATTATTGCGCATATGTTTGTTTCATCTTGTGAAACAATTACATGTGAAACTTTTACATTATGAAACAAATACATGTGAAACTTTTTCATAAAAAATACATGAGAAACTTTCAACTTATGAAAACAAATACATGTGAAGCTTTTACATTATGAAACAAACATATGTGTAATAATATCTTAAATCATAACATTTGATGAAAAAAAAATTATTTTTATATTGATTTGAACCGGTTTGTATAGATTGTACCCATTCATCCAGTTTGTAAATGAAGCAGAGTCTATGTAGGATAGACTTGACACTTTATATATGGATATGCATACAGGATCTCATTGAGCTAGGAGCTGAAACTCTTGTTGTTCCTGGGAATTTACCAATCGGATGCTCGGCCGTGTATTTGACGATGTACCATGGATCAAATGATGAAGAGTATGATAACGTAACCGGCTGTCTCATCCGGTTGAACAAGTTTTCTGAGTACCACAATGAATTGCTCCAAAGGGAATTAAATCAAATCCGAGAGCGTTACCCTGATGTCAATATCATATATGGCGACTACTACAATGCTGCCATGCAGTTATATCGGTCTCCAAAAAAATTTGGTATGTCGAGATTTAGTTTTGTAGATTTGGGGGTTGTTTGTTTACCTCGAATCGCTAAGTAGTGAATTTTCTTTGGCAAAAAAAAAATCTGTCTCAAATTCTCTAAAAAAAATTACATTCAACTTCATCATATTTTCTGTTTTAGAGATTTTAACACAAAATTTTTATTAATATTATATTTTCTAATTTATCATCCCAATACACTTTAAAAAAACTTAATATAAAATGATAAAAATTTAATCTCATTGGTGAGATTGAATAAAATAATCATATTTATCTCTCCCACCATCAAGTTTTATTACAGAATTCTCTAAACTTGAAAAAAAAATCAAGTTTTCTCTATTATAGAAAACAAAATAGCAAAGTTGTTGGAAAAGTTTAGAAAACAAAATTTCATTTTTTTTCTATTTTAGAGAAGTTGTTGGAGATGCTCTAATAGTTCTAAAACCTTTTGAATGATTTTTTTTCTTCTTGGGTCTCCTAAACCATTAAGCATCATATTTCATTTTGCACTGTATCATAAGTCCCTATCATTCTGACCACTTAATCATCCTGCACCAAACCATTCAGCAACTGTCAAACAGTCTCGGGTTGATGAGATATTATTAGCTATGCATTTTAGCATGTTCATATAGCTTACTTACAAGAGTGAGAAAATATTGCAGGATTTCCCCATGGAGCTTTGAAGGCTTGTTGTGGTGGTGGAGGGCCATTTAATTACAATGAATCAGCTCCTTGTGGATCTTCATCATCAACAACATGTGCTGAACCAAATATGTATGTTAATTGGGATGGACTACACTTGACAGAAACATCATACAGACAGCTTTATAAGAGTCTGTTTGAGGGTTCATACACCATACCGCCATTTAACTCTTTGTGTCGTACAATATTACAAACAAGAGGTGGATCATCAGAATTTGCATAAGAAAATCAACTCTATCAAGCCTCAAGTACAAGTAATGAAGCACCCTATAAGTTATTTTTCCATGCATGTATATATATAGAGGCTCCTTCAAGTGTTAATTCAATTATTTATGTTAACCCATCGTTCACTGGTGAACACCATGCTCGTTCACTGGTGAACACGATG
The DNA here is from genome assembly GCA_036898165.1 of Silybum marianum. NCBI lineage: Eukaryota > Viridiplantae > Streptophyta > Magnoliopsida > Asterales > Asteraceae > Silybum > Silybum marianum. Next base: position 21,794,662 of record CM072538.1, read on the forward strand.
CTCGTATACTGACGAATGGTGTTCACCAGTGAACGAGCATGCATGTATGGAACCATTCGTTCACTGATGAATGGTGTTTCACCAGTGAACAAGCATGGTGTTCACCAGTGAACGACGAGTTAACACGGTTAACACAAATTATTAGGTTAACACTTGAAGGGGCCTCTATATATATATATATATGTACCATTTTTATTTATTTGAACACATGCTCTTTTTTTATTAGACATTTTATTCGTCCTAATAAATTGGATGACTATGTAAAATAAGTTTGTAGTTTGTAATGCCAACATAGTAGTTTTGGCATTTATTACTTTTTTATTGAATAAAGTATTATGCATCGATAAAGAAAATACAGGCCGTTGCGAAATTAAGGAAATATGAACCTAATGTAAACAATATAAATTTGAAGAAAATAGTGGTACAAAATCATAGAGAAATGATTGAAAGTGCGGTTTGGTTTGCTGGAATTCGATGGAATATGTCATGCATTTGGGTTGATTCTCTGAGTTCTAGTACAAAATCTCAATTCTAAATCAAAATATGATAAGATTTTAATTCCTTGGACTTTAGTAAGGAGTTCCAAATCCATTTCATCAAACCTTTTGAGTTTTGCTCGAATTGTACACATTCAAAGAGGGGGCAAGCTAAACAAGCAAGCAAACGATCTTCACCACCACCACCACCATGCCACCGCCCACTACCGTTACCACAGTCACCACTGTTGGTGATTTGTATCACCAATATTATTTAATGGGATTAATTTGTTTGATCAATATAATCTTGATGAATATTAAACAAGAGTGGTGCGGAGTGCACACTTGTTTGAGTTTATCCTGATTTAAATTAAACTGTTGTTTAGGGGAGAAGCCCCTAAACCACGGGGGTCTAGGGGCAGCACCCCCGGTAGCGAGGTGGGGTCGAGCTGAATTTTGGAAAATAACCCGGTCTTTTTCCCTCCTGTGTAAAACCGTGTAAAAAATCAGTTTGCTACGGTTTTGTGGAAGTTATCTTATCTTCTCGAATTGATCTTTTTCTAGGTACGAAATTCATAAGAATTCTCTCTAAGTTCGTAAAGATATACTGAATTTTATCCAATTGATTGTTTCGAGTGTACCACCGAAATATTTCAATCTGAAAGTGTTTCACGACTTTCAGTAATCCAAGCAATCGATATTCAGATTTCTAACAATCACCGCTGCCATCACCACGGCTACCACCACCACTACCATGGTCTCATTCTCCATCACACCACCGTCTCTACCATCGTTGCCAACGCCACCACCACCCGTTAATATTACAATTAACTTTATCATTATATAATATTTGTTAACTAATTAATTAATAAAGTATGAAAATATCATGAAGGCGTATTTTGGTAATTTATCACTATATTATGATAATTTTGAAGTCAAACTTAACGAACCAAACAAATATATTTCAAATCTTTTAAAAGATTCCATTGCAGTTCCTTTAAATTCCAATTCCTTTGATAGATTCCAATTCTGACAGATTTCATCATCCAAACCAAATGTCACCTAAGCATTTCTCTTGCACATATTTGAATACTCACCGATAATTCTCACACGTATAATTCTCTCTCAAATACAGTTAGAATGCTTAAGTAGTTTTAACTTCAAAAACTTTGTTTATGGGGTCTGGGAGTGGGATGTATGTGGATCTGTAGCCAACCGACTATATAACCAAAAAATCACAAGAAACTGATATTATATTCCAAAAGTATTCTTAATGATGATTAAAAAAAAATAAGGTTGTAGATTATTCAAGTAAACAACTAACAACACATAAAAACCATTTTTATAAGGAGTCTGCTATGAATCTTTTCGACAATCAAACTTGCGAATTCAAATATTCAAAACTTACTAGATTGACAAACGGTAAGAATGGTAGCAAAGCCGTTCACATCTCAAATGGTTTGTATTGCTCTGTCGAAACTCTCTTCTGCAGTTGAACTTCGTTTGATTAACATGTGGTCGGGATGGGATAGTTTCAACTGGCTGCAAAAACAAACAAATCATAAATAATTTCAGTTGCTGTTTACTGAAGATCGTTCCATGTGTTGGTTTCCCTTTTTTGTGTTTTCTGAAGTTATGTTGGAAGGGTTCTCATTAGGTCATGCAAAGTTGCAAACACAAGAAAGCTTATCCCACAAAAGAAATTACAAACTCTATAAAATTGAGAGAAATGATAGGGTAGTGAATGTGAATAAACATAAGATTTGTTTATTAAATAGGACATCAAGAACCATGTTAACATAAAAAAATAAAAGGAACTTGGTATAAATTCAACCAAATCAAAAGTAATCAATTTTTGAACTTGCTTGCTACCAATAAGTTGGAAAGAATTCTCAAAACCAAACCGGCAATCATTTTGTATTAGGGGGGGTACGGTGTCGATAAATACGGGGCTACTATTGCCAAGATCAAGATTTTCTTCAGTCATTTGCACTACAAAACAAATGACTTTCACTCCACAAAAATTACCAAGAGAAATTTCCGTCAGTGATTACCCTGGGTAATCTGTCACTAATTTGAATTACCCATCAATAATTTGCCTACCATAATTTTGTGATGGTTTTGTGAGGAATCACCCTTTAGCAACAGATTTCCAGGGAAAGGTCAGTAGGCAAAAGTCTTTCGTTTAGTAGTGTTGGATTTTTCCTACGAATTAAGAAAGAAACTAATTGATAGTGTAAAAACCAACCTAGGGCTGTTTGGCAGGTGTTGATGGTTTGGTGCAGAATGATTAAGAGTCTCTTATGATATAGTGCAAAAGGAAATATAATTGTTTGGTAATTGTTCAGGATGTAATCAGGGATCTTAATGGTTAAGGGAGGTCCAGGATACAAAATGATTCAAAGGGTTTTGAAACCATTAAGAGGCAGACTTATTTTTTGCCAAACATGATTCACCTCTTAGCGATTCAGAGGTTGCCTCTTAATGGAACTGTTAAGACGTAAACAAACAGCCCTTATACTGAAACAGATAAAAACGTTACTCCATTTTCAAACATGTTTTTTAGTTAGATACTTGAACAAAAAGATTTATTAATTAGATACTTATACTCTCGTAATTATACCAATTACATCATTTTTGTCCACTTTTAATCAAACTACCTAACATCAATCATCAACAAGAGACACTCTGCTTAGAGAGATGACCAACCATGGATCCTCTTTTAGAGCAGATTATCAGGACCTCATCCCTTGCTAGAGTTGTGATATAAAACCATAGCCAATATCCTTTTACAAAAAGGAGAACATCTTTGAGCGAGCCTATAGGCTATACCTATACTTGAGGTTAGTATAAGGCTCAATATGTGCTTCATATCATCCTCAAAAAAAAGGAAAACCAGTGAAAAGCGTGAAACAGCTTCCATATGACCTTCTAGTTAATAGGCTCTTCAACTTAATCCACACTTAAACCATTGCACCTATAGAGCACGTGTTCTAACTAAGATGAGAAATCAGAAGCTGCTAAGTAAATAAGTGGCTCAAAAGATGCATAAAGAAGTGAGATTTTAATCTTATGGTAAGGCACCGTTAACAGCTTTCTTCAAGCCATGACCCTTAGTTTCCACCAAGCTATCCCATAACATACCCCTCTCATTCAGTTTTGAGGAGTTGTTTTAAATAAAAAATTGTTAATTACATGATATGATTGTAACAATTAATCATATTGTAAGCTTTGCTTAAAACATCACTTGAGAAAGCTTTTATTGTAAGCATGCCAACTTTGGTTAAAACTTAAAACCACACTGCAAGAGAGCCGATTAGCATTGTGTGTAGAATTGTAGTTGTATCTCAAAATGTGTTGATTTAATCAATGAGCGAAATACATGTGGAAAACATCTATTTTTAACATAATTACAAGAAAGCATGAAGTTGTATGCATTTGCTTGAACTGATCCTAATGTGACACATCGTCAGAAGAGATAGATGATCCTATTGAGATCACATGCCGTTAATTATTCAACAAAGCACCAGCCACCTGACCGATATGACATGACCAAATGTCCTTTTCTTGGTTCTATTGTTACATTCTAGCATGACTATTACAAACCACCCACATGGTGCCATGGGTGAATGAAAAGCCTCGAGAAAAAATAACAATGCTTCATCATATGACATAGACAAATTAATGTAATATACCTAATTCTTATTCTTTTAAAGGGATAAAATCTTGTGTACTCAGAGAGAACCAAATGGAGTTAATCTCGATATGTGAACACACATGACCAACAAACTCCTAACTTTTTTGGGCCTAAAAGGATCCCTTAATTTTCTGTGGACTAATAGCTATTATATGCAGATAATTCTCTTTTCACACTATTTTCTATGCAATAGCACTCATAGTTCTCTGCTATACATGTCCAAATGATTATAGATGATGGATATACATTTTGTTAGACATGCTAGAAGAGTCCTTCCCCACTTACAGGATCCCATCAATAGGGATCTAAATTCATACAATAATTTCAAAAATTATGAAAGCATTTTGATGCACATGTCTAGGATCAAAGAAAAACTCATATGTGGATTGCATATAAATAAGACTTTCTATCTACCTAGAAGTTGAGGCATGGGCATTTTGTAGTTCAAAACTACGTTCATAATACAGTACATAATAATCGTAAAGTGTATGACCGGATTAAATCAAGGTTCAAGAAGCAAATTTTTATCACATACCTCAGAAAAGATCAATTCTTATGTTATTTTGAGAAAGGGGACGGAACCCCAGAAAAACTTTATTGAAAAAATAGAACTTACAAAAATTTGAAGGGGCATACCCATTTTGCCACAAAAAAGCATCTACCAAAACAGTAGATCAATTTTTTATGTTTGTAAACACAATAACTGAAATGTGGGTCCGATCAAACTTTGCTAGCCATCAATCAGAGCATATATACTAACTGGATAGCAAAACAATGATGTGAAAGTAACCAAATGGGAATAAGATAGATGGTAGAGGGAGAAATTCAAGTTACTGTGCTTCAACTACACAAATAGTAATGTAGTCGTAGTGTGGTTATTAGCATAGATATGCATGTGTATTCACGCGTATGTACATGACAACAACCTTGTTTCCCATACGAGTATAATGGCATTACCTTAAAAATCGTGAAGAAGGTTTCCCAAGATGAAGACTGCATACTACTAGATTAGCCAGTGTTTCTGGATCCTTCGCATCCTATATTGAGGCATCAAAAGCAGGTTATCAATAAATAGGCAAATTTGAGGCAAAGAATGAACTCGACTGAAGAACAGACACAGCAAAAGATCTTTCTCTAGTTACAGAAAGAAAGTATCTGAGCAGTATTTTCTAGGAAAAGGAACATATTTTAGCCCATGCACTATATAACCTGGTGGGTTATATTCTCATAGAAGCAGTTGGGCTGAGTAACAATAACCAATAAACTCAATCAGGGTGAGCAAAAGCCTCCAATGAAAATAAAGAGAGTTGGTTTGAAATTTACCTTGTTGAGTGCCTCTAATAGAAATGATTCGGCTTCATCAAAATTACCCATATGAATGCAGCACACAGCTTTCCCATTGAGGATCAGGCTGGTCATTTGGTACTTCTCCGAGAAGTCCTGGAAGATGAGATATGCTTCTTGTATCTTTGAACCACCCTGTTTCAAAAATAAGTACCAGTAAGAATGGTGTTTTAGTTTAATGAAAATGAAAAGAAGAGGAGATTACATACCACAGCTAAATTTAGCCAAGCAGTAGCCAGTTGAGTTAGTGTGTGATCTTCATCAATCTGTTGCATAATTCTCAATTGCTTCTCAGCATAGTCTGATCTGTGCATCTTGAGAAAAATCTGGACATTCAAGGCAGTCCTGGAAGCAAAAAATGCATCAGGAGTCAGGAGACTCAGGACCACATGAAGAATGAGAATTCTTGCCTATCTAAGATCCTAAAAGAAAATTGGATTTAAGTGCATTACAACCATCACAACCAAATTTCTAAGTGCCAAATCTAGTTTATTCCATATTTGAAATTTACTTTACATTGTCAGTGTTGATTTCTGCAAGTTTATTGGTTCATGCCTTGAGAATAATCAAGTAATTGGCATGAGTTCAAAACCAACATAGTTATTTCAAAGTTCGTAGTATAGTAAATGAAAAAATTGCACAAAGTCATGCAATAGAAGAAGATAGGATCAGGCAGGTGAACATAAAAAAGGTGAGGAAGGGTGAAACAAAACATAGCATGTTATCAATCATGGTATGATCTCCTTATTCAAAATTAGGTTTTGCATCCTTTCATTTATGGCATACGTGATCAAACTTATGATTCTATTTCCTCTTGGTTCAGGCAATCAGGCCTCAATTGTCAATAATAGGACAGAATTGAAAGCAGATAGTGAGAACTGAGAAGCCATTGGTTTCTAATAACCATCAGAAATAAAAGGCGGTGAATGCAGACTTCATAGCAATCACTAACAAATTGATAGCTCATGTAACAAGACTTAAAAGATGGGAGGCAATCATATAAAATATTATAATAATTCAAAAGAAGTTAGCAAGCATCAAGCAGAAGAAAATTTGGTCCTGTGACAACCTAAACAGTGATATTAGAGGATAGGATATGAAACGAAAAATAGCTCAAAAAATAGACACGGATTACACAACTTGTGACAGTTAATGATTGAAACATATAATAATCAAAAATCAATAGCAAACATGCATCATTGAATGGTGATAAAAAAAATTAGTTAAGAGGCAGAGTAAGACTCAACAGTTCCATAGTTCCCCCAACGTTTGTGTACTTCAGAGCTTCATTATAGTCCTGTTCATGCATGAATATGATCCCAGCAATAAGCCTGAGAATTGGGTTGTTCCCAACGGCTGCATCGCTCAACCACTCCCGTATGCTTGAAATTACAGTTTCCTGTAAAATCCAATGCCATGTGTGAAAATGATTACACATCTTGACCACCCAATCACCAAAATAACAAAATAAATAGGTGTAAACTAACTTCACACATGCTCATATTCTTTTGCATTAACCTAGTACTTGATTGCCAAACCAAGGCTTTACATCTCTTGATTCTCTTTGTTCCCCTGTTGCTGGTTATGAACAAGGGTTATAACTCCTAGACTTAAACTGTAACACCATAACTCTGTCTGCTTAAATCACTAAAGAACAATTTTTTTTTGAACGGCATCACTAAAGAACAATTAATGAGTAAGCAAAACATCAACTAGAGCAAATCACTGTAGTGTGGATACCAATTGGTACTAGCAAATCAACGACATTTGGTAAAGTTAGCCTCCTCATTAGTCATTACAAGAAAAAGGAACAGTTTTTTAGGTTTAAGGACTAACATTCATTTATATAATCAATATAAATGCTTTATAGAGTTTTATATGAACAATTGACACGTTGAACCCTATAACAGATTCTACTAAACAGAAACAGTTTTTGAGGTTTAGGGACTTACATTCAATTAATAATCAACACTGATCTTCAGATATTACACATATAGAATTGATAGAAACATTGAACCCTATAACAAATTACACTAAACACACAGCTGGAATTGAATCTTCATCAAAATCAATACCAGATTCTATTTTAAAGTCATTCGTTTGATCCAAAAATCCAAAGTCTGGCCCTTTTTTATTGTTGTTTGTTTGTTTGTTTGTTTCGGGGGAGGCAGTAACAGGGTATGCCAACAAAACAATCCAGCGTGCGTAGGTAAATAAGATCACAGCTATGATTTTTTGGGTTTCTAGCGAACCGCAACCCCTTGGCTTAGATACACGCTACTTATATATTTATAGATTTGAAATGACTAACGAGATCGATCTAAAAAAACTTCACCTTATTGTCGGTGCTTAAAAGATACAAAGCGAGCAATTTCACGGCTTGAAGAGGCGTTGCCGCAGATGAATCAACCTCATTAACCACAAGCTGTTGAAGATCAAGAGAAATTACAGATCAAATCAAAATTCACAATAGACAAAAAGAAAGAGAGGAGCGACAATTTACTTGGTAGCTTCCGAGTGCAATGTAGGATCTGTAAATGAGGCAATCTCTTTCGATTGCATCCTCTTCGGAGAGGTTTTGGACATCACCGCTGTTTATGGCAGCTTGATACGCTCCCAAATAAAAGTTATTTCTCAGACCAAACAACAAATCTGGTGCTGCCGCCATTGTTAATCAGATCTAGGTCGGTGATATCAACAGATCCAGAGAGAGAAGCAAGATACGATTTACAGGAGGAGATGGCACACTTTTGACGGGCACGATGGTGAATTTTCAATTTTCTTTTCATCAAGAGGAAACTATAAATTTGGTCCCTCGTGTTTGGTGAAATCTCTAAAACTGGTACCTAGTCTTTAATAATCATCCTTGTGAATTGTGATTTCTGTTTTATTTCAAAACTGATCTCTAAGGGCGCGTTTGGTTCGCGGGAATAGAATGGATTTGGGGGGATTTGGATTTCAAATTCAATCCATTCATGTGTTTGGTTTGCCTGATGGTAAGGATTTAAAATCCCTGCATTCATTTAAAATCCTGTGAACAGTGGATTTAAGAATCCTTCCTAAAGTCTTAGGATTTCAAATCCAATCCTGAGGGATTCTCCTCTGCCCTGATTTTTAATCCAAATCCTTCAAACCAAACATGAATCCTAAGGAATGGATTTGAAATCCATCCAAATCCCACACACTAAACACAATGAAGGATTTCAAATACAATCCAATCCAATCCCTCCAAATCCAATTCCCTTCGTGAAATCCAATTCCCTTGAAAACAATCCCGCGAACCAAACGCACCCTAAGAATTCTAACACGGGACCCTTTGAATCCTAAAGTTCTTTTTAACGTGTAATCAGGAGCAAAATAAGAGACGGAGACGATGACGATGACGATGACGATGACAATGGCGAAGACGATGATGATGAGGATAGATAAAGGCTCAAGTATCGTGTACATGGTCGGATCCAAGGGTTTCGATGCCCGGGGGAAAAAACACCCAAAGATGCTCCAATTAAAAAACACTAAATTTGTCGGGGTTTATAACAATGTCGAGTATGATGTTACACTATCTTCAACGTGTTATTTTTTTTTTCCTGTTATGTGTCTTTGTTAGTTCCCGTTATGTTTGTGTTTTATGATATATCTGTAACACCCCATATTTTATATAAAATATGTAAAATCTCGAGTTTTGGATGTAATATAACCTTAGGTCGAATTGTGTTGTTTTTAGTTGATTCGGAAAGTAACCATGTATAAGGTGTGCCCACACCTTATGATAGAACAACTTTTGTCCAGCCACCTTCAATCTTGCATAAAGTGTGTCCACACTGTAACATCCCAGGCCAACCATACCAGATATTCTCCGTTTTGTCCACACACCTGGACTCACTGTTTTAAAATGCGTCTGATAGAGGAGGTATCCAAGTCCCTTATAAAGAAACTTTTTGTTCTCCTCCCCAATCAATGTGGGATCTTACAATCCACCCCCTTGGGACCCAGTGTCCTCGCCGACACATTAGTCTGGTTCCCGGATCTGATACCATATGTAACATCTCAGGTCAATCGTATCAGACATTGTTCACTTTGTCCATATACTTAAACTCTCGGTTTTAAAACGTGTCTAATAGAGAAGGTATCCAAGTCCATGATAAGGCAACTTTTGTTCTCCTCCCAACCAATGTGGGATATTACACACACCTTATGGCGAATCAGCTGATGTCCATCTTTTATAAATACTATTTTTGGTCCTAGTCTTTATTTCACAATTCACCAACTCTTCTCCCTTCTCTCTACTTGGACTCATATTCTAGGGCACGAATTTTGGGGCTTCAAAACCCTTTATGAACATCGATTCCTTCAAGGATTCAAGAGTTTGGGATAAAGTTTTTCACCATCTTCATCTCCTCCATTAATGCTCACATATACTTCCTATATCTTTCATCTAAACTCGATTTGAAGTCCTAGTAGTGTTGGTCAAGATCCAAGTTTATCATCTTCATCTTCTCCAACTTCCTTTTCACCATTATTGACCTAGTTTTGGGTTTTCCCCTAAAATGAAGTTGTAAGTTATCCTAATCTTTCTAAACCTTATTTCTTGTCAAAATCTTCCATTTTAGTTTTTTAGAACATTTATTTTGAGTTATCTTCCATATTTTGAGTTTTGACCATTTATGAGTATTCTAGATGATTAGAGGTTTTGACCAAGAATTATTATGGAACTGATTTGGGGTTGCTCGTGGTGAATTTTAGATTTATTTGTGATCTAGATGAAGGTTCTAGTGTTGGATATTGTTAGATCTAAAGGTTTCATCAAAAGAAACTCAAGGTTGGGTTAAAAACCTAGATTTAGCCTAAATCGAGCTAACAATGTGCGTTCAAGTTACTTTTGTGAAAACTATGTACATGCCAAAAATGCTTATGTTGATTTATTGAAATGTTTTCCTTGATGTTTAAAACACGGTCATTATTTGATGAGGTTTACACTTTTATATAATGAGTACATAAAACTTGAGAAATGCACGTATTTGGGATTTTTAAATATTTCGACAAATAAAACATGAGTATGGGTTCTTTGATTCATCTCATAAATGGAGATTATTTAATGTTAATGCATTTTTGATGTATTTGATTTATAAATCATTGGAAAATATACTTTGTTGCATTATGATGCATTTTGGAAATGTATGAGTATGATTTCATTTGAAAAATGGTTTGTCTCAACCAATGGTGTTTGTTTTGAGTAATACTATAAGTGTTGGGTTTTGGGCTTTTGCTCAGTTTTGACTAAAATGAATTTTGGGGACAATTGTCCGGTTTAAATTGCTCTATGTCGAGCTTGTGGAAGTTATACGCAATTAAGACATATTTATTATGAAAATTACACATTTTGAGTGTGTTGGTCATTTAGTTGGCGTCGTATAATTTGAGACTGTATTGCAATGAATCATAGGCATAAAAGTCAGTTGTAATGGATAGATTCCATGTATTGTAGCTAGAAACTCGGATAGCGGAAGACTCGAGGTAAAGACTTGGATAGAGTTGAACTCGATGACTGTGTGATCTATAGTAGGGATATCAAGGTAAAGACTTGGATAGAGTTAAACTTGATGACCGTGTAGTCCATAGTGATTGTCATTTCTAGTGAATAAGCTTAAGACTTGGATAGAGTTGATGCTTATTGGTATATAAAACTAAAGACTTGAATAAAGTTGATGCTTATTGGCATGTTTGGCTAAAGACTTGGATAGAGTTAATGCTAACAATGTTTACCCTTTCCACACAGATCTACAGGATATTTAAGATGATCAAAGGGGAGGAACATATATATACAAGAGTTTGTTGTGATAGAGATATAACATAAACAACATTCTTTATTATCACAACAACTCCATTACACAATGGGTATTAACCTATTTATACATATACATGAACCAACACCATATTAACAAACACAAACTTTCCTAAACACTCGTTCAACCATAACTGCACACCTATAACTTCCATAATTGACATCAAATATTAAATTACTAATTAACACTTAATAAATACTAATAACGTCGTCTAGCTTACTTTTAACATTCCCTTTTAAGCTAGATAGAGGACAACTTACATCTTGAATCATTCATCATCAACCTTGATTACTCTATGTTTGAGGAGAGTACACCAACAACAAACTTGATCACCAGAATCTTCATAATTGGTACAACTTTGTGCGTTAACACATCGTGGAGAGTTTCATCCACCTTTACACAATGATCATCATCAACAAAAATAACATCCAGATTCTGTCCTCTTGTATGTTCATAATAGACAATACAATCAATCTTACAGTCTCCTTCCAAAAATCAAATCTTCCATCATCTTTTCATCTGGGTTTAAACATTTTGTTTTACCCTTGTTAAACCGGACCATTTTCTTTTGATGATTATACCATACATTCTTGACATGATACACAGATCTTCCAGGAAAATAAGTGGCAGTTTTTGTTCGCTTGTTCCCATACTTTGCAAATCAAACATCATTTGTTTTTCCATTTCAAAAAACATTCATTTCTTGAGATTGGATTGATATTTGTTCAACCACCGAATACGACATGATTTTCCAGTTTCGTTTGAGTAGTCCTTTGGAAAGAAGATTCCATTTCTTGGACCATACTCTTGTATATGTTTGATTAAAAGATCATCTTCCTCTTTGTTCCAGGCTCTTTTCTTTATTTTTCCTAGAATTTGTTGTTCCAACATGCTTAAATTACCCATTGTTATTGTTTGTCTTCATTTTTGACAGAAAATTCAATGCCAATTTTTTTCCTGTAGCCATCGAAAACTTTATGATCTTTGTCTTGATTTCTCCTTGAATCTTCTTCCTTTTGTTTTCTGCACTTAATCTTCAATCTTAAACCACCATGGCTCTGATACCACAATTTTGGATCAAACTAAAGAACAACACGGATCTACATGAAGTTTAAGATGATCAAAGCGGTAAACAACGGAAAAGTTTCTACACATACATACATATACAAGAGTTTGCTATGATAGAGAAACAACAATCTTTATTATCACAAGCACTCCATTACACAATGGGTATTAACCTATGTGTATATATACATGAACCAACACCATATTAACAAACACAACCTTTCCTAAACACCCGTTCAATCATAACTGCACACCTATAACTTCCATAATTGACATCAAATATTAAATTACTAATTAACACTTAATAAATATTAATAATGTTGTCTAACCTACTTTTAACAAAAAAAAAATACAAGAAATTATGCAATCTGATGATGTTATTTGATCCTACGGTCACTTTGCTTAGCAAAGATTCCATGACCATATGTGGAATCGATTAGTTCAGCAAGCAACGGGAATTGTAATGTCACGAACGATGCAATTGGCAGACATGTTAATGCAGCTATTGGAATCAAGATCCATGTTTTTCCCTCTCCAAACAAAAGAAATAATGTTGCACTAAAGGCTATTATCATGGATGTGATCGACAAGAATAACATCACAAGGCCAAATATTAATCTCTTAGGTAACCTGTAGAGAAAATCCTCCTCCCGATAACGAGCTGTGAGAATCGATAGAAACAACAACAAGGAAGTGGTGGATGTGAACAATGAAATTGCATCTGAGACCGCAAATATGATGAAGCTGGCTTTTGTCGCATAAATTGCTTTTCCGTTGTTGCCATTGTTTCCACCGGGTACAGTAATGGCGGCTGCAAAAGCTATTGTAATGATGAGTGCAGTTGTGATTGTGTATGAGTCTGCTGTTTTTTTCATCCACTCTTCACCCTCTTTTCTTAAGTCTTTATGTTCTCTTCTAAACACCATAATTGGTGTCTCGGTTTTGTCATTCGTTTTTTCTTCATAAGTAGGAAGCACAAATTTCTTCACCTCCTGTAATTCATTAATTGGATGTTAATGCAAGTAAATTAAGCCTTAAAAGTTTATTGATATAGAGAAAATTAAAAATGGTCACCTGAAACCACTGTAACTCTCTTTGCATTTGTAGAGCTGCACCAGAAACCAGATTGAGTTTGTGTATGGGTGCCAATTGTCCAGCCAAGTGTAGAAGATTATTATCATTTCCGTCAATGTTTCTTCTATGTAAATGCTTGCCATCAACTTGGTTTACCAAAAAGTTATAAACCTTTTCACAACGATTTGTTATTGCAATTTGACAAATGCGATAATCATCCCTAGTAATCCAAATTACTCTTGGGAAACATCCAACAATTGCTTCTACTACCTCAGGAGTATCGTTTTTTACTGCCAGAATAAATGCTTCACCATAATGTTCTAAAAGACCACTAAAGCTATTTAATTTACCAACTTCTTCGCATATACATTTGAGTAGCATAAGAGCCGCATTGTGCTTCATTTTGTCTTCCTGAAGGTGCTTGATGTGCGGCACTGCGTTTTATTTTAATACATTCAGTGTAACATAATCGAGTTGGTAGAACATGTGTTAAGCTTCTCTAATTAATTAATAAAAGTGATTGTAGTAAATTACCTTTTAATGATGGGAAGTTATATATACTATTAAAGTTATGAATTAAAATAAATACCAATATAGTATCTTGTAACATTGTAATAATAATATTAGGTAATACATAAGTTTAGCTTGAAAATTCTAATAAACAAGATGTGGTAATATTACTCAATAATAATTATAGCAACTTTAATGCAAGGAAGTCCTTTCTGATAGTGTCATACACAGATTTGTGAAAGACACTCCAACTTTGGAACGAAATAAATTATGCATTTAAGAGGATATATATAGGGGAGGGATCAAATGAGAACCGTCCCTACTTAAAGGAACAAATTGTGGACCACATATATGATGTGGGTCTCACATAATATTAAATCATATTAAATCATAAATGATTTAATGTTATGTGAGACCTACATCATATGTGATCCACAAGTGTCCCTTTGTTTTTTAAAAAATGCAAAGTTCTCATTTGAACCTTCCCCTATATATATATATATATATATATCACTACTAGAAAATTGAGTATTTTCAACAAAAAATTTCAATGGAAGATGTCGTTGAAAATTTTCTACGAATTTTAGAGAGATTATTGACAAAGCATAAATTTTCTACGAATTTTCAACGAATTTCCGTTGAAAATCTCTCACAAAATGCATTTTCAACCAAAAACTTTTTGACGAGACATTTCATTGAAATTTTTTTGGTTGAAAATGCATATATGTTTGTGAGAGATTTTCAACGGAAATTCGTTGAAAATTCGTAGAAAATTTATATTCTGTCAATAATCCTCTAAAATTCGTAGAAAATTTTCAACGACATTTTCCGTTGAAAATTAATTTCCGTTGAAAATACTCAATTTTCTAGTAGTGTATATATATATATATATATCAACAGGAACTTCCCTTACCTTGTAGGAGTCCAACTTTCCAGAATTTGATATAAATACTCTGGACGAGTACTACATAAGTTTGAAAATCATGAATTAGAATTATATAAAACTTACAACTAAAAAAATCAACAACAATTATTGCATAGAGAATCCAATAGTTAAAGGATTGACTGGGATATATATGGTTCCATCCGAATTTTTTTGTATGTAGGCGTCGACAAATAATGCAACTCTATTTGAGAAGGGCGATCAAAAAGTACTTAAGCATTTTTGGTAAAATCAAGATCTATATATATATATATATATATATATTGCTCTGTATGATTGAATCGATTAATTAGACTTTTACAATCACATACCAGGGATGAAGTAGAACCTCCTAAACATGGTGACAAACTTGATTTTATATGTCCCTTGGTTCTCAATATCACCAATCATATTTGCATCGTCTAACTTGTTGTTCTCTATCGGCACATCTTCATAACACAAATAAGTAACAGTAATTAGCTAGCTAGATCATAATCAAACAGCAAAAAAAAAAACACTAAGGTAAAGGTACATGGATATCAACATAAAGTGATGATTTTGATGACAAGAAAAATAAAATTAAAAGGGTACAAGTTCTTTTTTTAATTAATATGTGTTTTAGGTTTAAAAGTTCAGGGGATCCACATAATTAGTTAGACAAGGATTCCAAAATATATATAGCTATATATATATATATATATAGAGGCCCCTTCAAGTGTTAACCTAATAATTTGTGTTAATCGTGTTAATCCATCGTTCACTGGTGAACACCATGCTCGTTCACTGGTGAACACCATTCATCAGTGAACGAGCATCGTGTTCAAGTGAACGATGGGTTAACACGATTAACACAAATAATTGAGTTAACACTTGAAGGAGCCTCTATATATATATATATATATATATAGGAAAGTTCAAATGTGAATTCAAATTTGGTTGTGAAAGTGAGGACAAATGAGAGAGCAATTCAAATTGAATATAGAAAGAAATATTCAGACTGAATAAACATTAGACTGAATATATACTATACTCATTCTGAATATTTCTTTGTATATTTGAATAAATATTATATTCAGTCTGAATATTTCTTTGAATGTGACACGTGTCACACTCTCATTTGTCCTCACGTTCACAACCAAATTTGAGTTTTCATTTGAACCCGCCCCTATATATATATATATATATATATATGACAAATAGAAACACATCACATCTTGATGCACAACCTAAAATTAAATTATATTATGATTGAAGTTAAGAGAAAATTAATGAAGAAACAGACGAGAATAAACAAATCTTTGGTAGAAGTTGTATCGTGTTCCACTAAAATATGCATCGGGCTTGTTTGTAATAAAGCTCAACGCATTGTTATTGATCCCGTCCCCTTTCCTAGCCATGTCAGGGAACTCCTGGATCAACTTAGATGCAATATCTGCAAAAATTAAAGGATTTACAAAATGGATATATATATATATATACTTCAAATCAAAAATTGGCTTAAAGATGGAAATGGAAATAAATAAATTAAAGGTTTGATACGTTTCAACTTAAAAAGTTAACTATATATATATATATATGTTATAGGTATTTTAATTAAAACCCACCAAAAAGACATGCACTTATTACTTCTGTGATAAGAAGAACACCATTTTTACCCTCAAAGGGACTTTGATATCCATCTTGTTTCAATATACTCTTTGGAGACAAGAAGCAAATACTGAAAGGTGGTTTTGTGAGAATTTATAATGGCTCTATGGATAGGTAAGTATTCATCCTCATCAACCATGAATAGCAAATGTGGGTTTTTCTCCACCATCATATCTTTGAAGCAATGGTGTTGCCAACTATTGCAGCACGGTGAAGTGCGTTAAACTGTGCGTTATCCACCAGAGTTGGAAGTAACTCTAGGTTTATCTCCTTGAGAAGATTATCAACAAGCTCCAAGTTTCTACATGTATCAACTACAATGTCGAGTGCGTGTTCATCCATATCAGTCAGCTTAGCAGTCAATGCATCTTTGTCTTTATTGAATATTTCTTTGACTTTCTCCCAGTCGCCCCTCAGAAGAGCTCTATGTAGTGGAACATACTCAGCCATGTCTATATATTGCCATAAGAAAAGAAAAAAAATGACGACATGAGGACATTAACAAGAAAAACGAAAGAATATGATGAACATTGTTGGCGCCATAAATATACATACACACATGTATATGTATATATATATATATGTATATACATCCACCAGTCAGCACTGCCCGTAGGAGAATTCGGAGTACTGCAATAAGTAGTATTTAGCTTCTTCCACACATCATGAGCTGTTTGGAGGCCGGTAACAGTACCCGTCACATCTTCACTTATTGAACCAAAGATCCATCCTTTAACTAGTGTGTCTGACCTTTTCCATTCCCTATACTTTACCTTATTTTCAGGATCACCGTTCTCCTGTGGGCATGTAAATGTGCCATCAATGAAACCAAGCATATCATGGCTGTCCACAAGGCACATCATCTGTTCCTGCCATACATCATAATTGTTCTCATCATCCTCACTGGTGGACAACTTGATAGAAACAAAGCTGGCTGGATTTACATGACAAGGGTATGGGTATTCTTGTGATCCTGCTATATATATCATACATCATCATCATCATAATATAAGCATATATGTAATTGATAAAGTTTTAGATCGTTAGATATATAAATTGAAATATATATATATATATAGGGGCGAGTTTAAATGAAAACTCATTTTTCATTGTGTACATGAGGAGGAGAGTGTGAGCCCAAAGGTTATTCATACTCATGGTCGTGTGTTATTCATATTGAATATCGTATTCATATACCGAATGTTGTATCATTCATTATGAATAGTGTATGAACCTCACCTTCGTTATTCATACCGAATGCCCTTCGTTACTCATACCGAATGAGACACGTGTCGTGCTCTCGATGAAAAATGAGTTTTCATTTGAACTATCTTCTCTCTATATATATATGAAAGAAAAGGTGATTTAAATTGTTTAGCTGTTTTTTTCAGAAAAATATTGGCACCATATATACCGTAGTTGATGACCACGCTGCTGTTGGAAGTGCTGGAGGAAGCCATTAATTAGAGTGGGAGGTAAAGGTATAACAAGAGATCTAATAAAGATTAGAGTATATGTGTGTGTATATATATATATATATAACAAGCAAATTGAGCATCTACTTGCATAATTTAATTATCATTACGTGTTGTAGCCAATAATGAGTTGACTTTTGTTAACGACGAAGACTATAAATAGGGTCAGGTTTTGGGAAAAACCTTTAAAAAAGAGAAAACTGCAAAACATTTTTATATCCCTCGAAGGTATACACAAATGCATACCGGTAATTTGTAACATGCATGCACATGTGCATAACATGTATTCATGCATAAAAAAACTTCAATTGCTTGTATGCATTTGTGCATATCGTTTATAGACAAGTGTGTAACGTTTAAATGAAGAGGTCTCAAGGTCTTTTTTTAATTTTTTTAATTTTCTTTATCTTTTTTGAGGTTTTCCTTAAACCTCCTTTAATATATATATATTATAATATGACTTAGACAATATGAATAAACATAAAAAGTAGGTTCACCAATCACCATCTATCCACTAGTAAATCATTTCGTTAGGTAGCAAGTAGCAACAAATGAGTTTAATGATGCAAACCATATATATATATATATATATATATATTACGCACATCAATTCCAATTATTTTAGAAACAAAGGGTTAATTGACTTCACAAAGTCACACATTACACACAGAGATGCACAAATGAGATTGTGATAAAGAACCGGTTAGTGGCCTAGGTAGGACCGCTCAATGACGATGTTTTTTTTTCAATGTGATTTTACCAAAAACAAATCTATATCTATATCTTTATATATTATATTATATTATATATATAAAAACAACAACCTCGATCAAGACATGAGGTAGCATAATGAAAGTTTAGTATTATCAAATCTTAAAATGTGGTAGAGTTTCATCATCACACCTTGGTGAGGAAATACATGTTTAGAAGTAGAAAGTGAATATAAGAAAGGAGGGGATAAACCATACATGATGACTTGACAATTCTCAAATCTTGAAATGTGGTTGAGTTTTATCATCTCACATTGATGAGAAGATGCAAGTTCAAAAATATAAAGTGAATATAAGGATAAATGGGTGAATGCTTTTGTGTCAACTTATATGGTTGGATCAATTTAGCCTACTTTATTTTTGCAAAATAAATCAATTTATATTAAAAAAAGTAAGATAATGTTTTTTTTTGTTAATTAATAGACTTGACTAATTTTAGATTACACAAAAATTACAACGAGAAATTAATGTATTTGAATATAGTGGGTATGTTTGTGAAAGAAGGAACAAAATGTCATTATATATATGTAAGATCCACAAGAAATGATGTAGCACCCTAAGAATTGAGTATTCTGTATTTCTTGCATTGAGATTTTTGTGTATCCAATATTGATGGAGAGTTGAAAGATTAACAATTGATGGTAGGTATATGAAAGGAGGTTGTGGTGTCTTTGTTTTAACTAATGAGGTTGACTCTTTGCTAATCTTATAAACACATGTTGGCTAACTTTTTAAACTCCTAGATTGGTTCATTTTGGCCAACCCAAATCTTGAAATGTGGTCGTTTCATCATCATCATTACACATTGTTGAGAAGATATGAGTTTAAAAATATATAATGAGTATAAGAATAAATGGGTGAATACTGTTGTGTCAACTCATATGGTTGGATCAATTTGGCGTACTTTATTTTTACAAAATAAATCAAGTTATATAACAAATAAGTAAAATAATGTGTTTTTGTTAAATTATAGACTTGACTAATTTTAGACCATGAGAAATTGATGTGTTCGAATATAGTGGGTATATTTGTGAAAGAGGAGCAAAATGTTGGTATCTATATTTGTATCTTTATATTTATAAAAGTAAGATCCATAAGAAATGATGTAGCACCATAATAATTGAGTATTATGTATTTCTTGGATTGAGATTTTTGTGTATCCCACATTGATGAAGAGATGAAAGATTAACAATTGATGGTAGGTATATGAATGGAGGTTGTGGTGTGTTTGGTCTAACTCATGGGGTTGGTTTCTCTTGGCTAATCCTATAAACACATGTTGTTGGCTCCTATTGGCTAACCCTCCAAACTTTTGGATTGGTTCATTTTGGCCAACCCTCTATTTGCAAAAAATTAACATGATTTTCTAATTTTGATTTACTTTAATCCAAAATGGATTAAATAGTAAATTTTAGTTACAAATTTCATTTTCATGAAATATTGAAAAGAAAATTTTGTTTGGTGTTTTCTAATTACATGTTCTCCGTTTTCACAAATATTGAAAAAAGTCTACGGTGTTTTTAATTTTTTAATAATGTGTTCTTTGTTTTTCAAGTTTATTTTACATAGTCCATCAACATACATGTTTGATGTCATTTAATAAATAAGGTCACAAAACAAATTAAATTTTAAAGATTAATTTTGAACACCCCTACCATGATACTTAATATTGTGTAAGTTTGCCAAAACAATTTACATTTAAAACAATCAAATACAATGATACATTGCATTTTATTAGTTGTCAAATAATGAATTAGGTCCATGTTAACGACTTAACGTAGTTACGTATTTTTTAACAATATAATTTCGTTGCCACTAACGCGTGGTGACACATATTAAATTTAATAAATAAGGTTACAAAACAAACTTTATAAACTAAATTTTAAAAATTAATTTTAAACACCTCTATCATGATACGTGATATTGTGTACATTTGGCAAAACAATTTACATTTAAAACAGTCAAATACAATGATACATTGCATTTATTAGTTGTCAAACAATGAATTAAGTTTACTTAACGACTTAACGTAGTTATGTATTTGTTAACAGTATAATTTCATCACCACGTAATGAGTGGTGGTACACACTAGTCTACATCTATATATATATATATATATATATCTATCTTTATATATATAAAAGGAACAACCTTAAAGAATGATGTGGAACCATGATGAGCATTCTCAAATGGTAAATTGTGGTAGACTTTTAGTTGTCCCACATTGATGAAGAGTTAAAAATTTTGAACAAAGTTGTGTGTATATAAGAAAGGGGGATTGAATGTTTTTGTGTCAAATCATGGGTTTGGCTCATGGGGATATCTTATTTTGGATGACCCCAATCTTTATATATATCTTTATCTTTATATATATAAAAGGAACAACCTTAAAGAATGGTTATTGTGGTTGAGTTTTAGTTGTCCCACATTGATGAAGATTTAAAAGTTTTGAACAAACTGGTGTGTATATAAGAAAGGTGGATTGAATGTTTTTGTGTCAAATCATGGGTTTGGCTCATAGGGATATCTTATTTTGGATGACCCCAATGTATAACCATGGTTGAAAACCAAACCAACCGAATGGAAAATTTATATATATATATATATATATATATATATAGGGTTGATTTCCGTTACAAACCACGTCAATCCGTACAAACCGTACAAACCACATGCAACCAATATATTTTTTTTAATTTTTTTCACTTTTTCTTAATTATTAGGATTGATTAGTTAATAATATATGAAAAAATTTCATCAAAAATACATGAAGGTTGATGAATCAAGAATATGTGAAACAAGATTCATCAAATTGAGAGTTTCATGAATCAATTCATTTTCATGTAGAAAAAATAATAATTTCACGAAGAAAATAATTATATAAAACAAATTCATCATAGTAAACACTTTCATGAAAAAAAATTATTCAAAAAACCAATGAAACACGCGGTTTGTACGGTTTGTACGAATTGACGTGGTTTGTATTTGAAATGTACCCTATATATATATATATATAACCATAGCTGAAAACCAAACCAACCGAATGATAAATCTTGAAATGTGATTTATTTTGCATATCCCACATTGATGGAAAGAAGAAAGTTGAAGGAATGAAGTGGTGTATATATATTGATGCAAGTCATGTTGTTGATTCAAATTAGCCAACACTTTCATTTGCAATTCTGATTATGATAGTTGAGTATTGTTGAAGTCTTGAAATGTGGTTAACTTTGTTTATCTCATATAAAAGATGACTTTAAAATATTGAGATGACATATTAAGAGTTGTGTGTTTTAAAATCTTGCAATATGGTTGGTTTTGGAGATCCCACATTGATGAAAATTGGATACATTGATAAAATGTGATAAGTATATATATTTTGTCTATCCCACATTGGTGGAAAGAAGAAAGTTGGAGGAATGAAATGACATATATATATATATATATATATGTGTGTGTGTGTGTGTGAGGTGGATGAGAATTTTTTGATGCAAGTTATGTTGTTGATTCAAATCACTTCCATTTGCAATTCTTATTATGATAATTGAGTATTTTTCAAATCATGAAATGTGGTTAATTTTGTTTGTCCCATATAAAAGATGGCTTTAAAATATTGAGATGACATATTGAGAGTTGTGTGTTTTAAAATTTTGCATTGTGATTGGTTTTTGGAGATCCCACATTGATGAAAAATTGATACATTGAGAGAGTGTGCTAAGTATATATATTTTGTTTATCCCACATTGGTGAAAGAAGAAACTTGAAAGAATGAAATGTGGTTAAGTTTGTTTATCCCATATAAAACATGACTTTATATACACATATTTCATTTCATGTTATTTATATTTATATTTATATTTATATTTTTTTATATACTAGTTGTGTACCCGCGCAATGCGGCGGGTGGCAAAATTTAACAGTAACATCTGAAGAAAACATTTTTGCATGAATATGAGATCCTGATAGAATTCAAGTACTTTAGATAACAATCTCATGAAATATTAAGGATGAAAAAAACCAAATTCAAGTACTTTAGATAACAATCTCATCAAATATTAAGGATGAAAAAAACCAAATAACTCAAAACCAATTACATTAAACTTTATCTGATTTAGTTATCAGTTAATTAATTAAAAAAAACATATAACTTAAATCGTATAAAACGAAAAACACTCAAATGGCAATAAATTGCTTTAAGTAACTCAATGACTGTCGGTCTAATTCTCTACCATCGTGAATTTTATCAAATCGTCGTGTTTAATGTTTTCCCCTCCCAATGAAAGAGGTATAAATTTCTCATAAAGTTGGATGATGTTTTTAAATAAGAACTTAATCCGGCTTCCGTATCAGAGACAACGTTATCTAGTTAACATTGGTACCATTTCTTTCAATATATCCTTGTAGCAAAACTCTTCTATACAACATGTCGTGTGGTGTCCAATACCATTCTATAGTTTACATCAACTTTTTAATGCATATGATAGATTCAGATTCAATGAGATAATATATACAAATGCAATTTGGATTTACAAAAGTAAAAGCAAAGGAAGCTATAACTCAACAAGAATTGTTCATCACGGCTGCAAATGACACTATCAATTTCACTTTCATGCCAAGAAAATTGTAGGCCATCACCAAGGATTAATTATCGCAGCTACAAGTTGATGTCTTCAATTTTTATTCTGACAACTCCTTTCAAAAAATGATGATGTAAAGTGGTAAGAGTTATCAAGATGAACTCCAATCGGTTAATGAAAATGTTTTGTTTGAAACTGATTGAGGTTTATAATAAATAATGGGTAAATGCATGTTCCATTTCAATATCATAACAAGCTGTCAGGCTACAATCTACAAAGCCAAAGAAAATTACAAACAGAAGTTCAAAAGTAGTGGCAAGCAGCTAATATATGTATTTTGGAATCGAAGTATCTGGTTTCCTTGTATCTGAAGTCGAAGTTCTTCCCATTTGCTTGAAGTTGAAATTGAAGTTTGTACCTTGAATGTGACTATCCATGGCTGCTGCTCTTAATGAACATATCTGAAGACATAATGAACAGACCAAGTAATTAAGATCACTAATATGTATAAGAATTCTGACACCTTGAGTCCTTGAGTGCATCAATAAGCAAGCAACATGCATCAAAATCTATTAAGTCTAAATTGAACCTCAAAGAGTACCTGTGTTTTTATTGTTCAACATCTCACGGAAACATAAGGAACAAAGAAACACTTTTAGGACCCCATTGAATCAGATATGATTTTATAATGTGTGGGACCCACATCATATGTGGTCGTAAAGGTGTTCTTTTGTTCCTTTAAATAGATGGTGTTCTTGTATGATCCGTTATATATATATATATAATCAAGACTCCAAGAGAATACAAAGGAATCATCAAATTGCAAATCCATATATCAGATATATGCCTGCCATCTACATTGCTACTGCAACCTTCTTACTGCAAGAAGAGTTGTACAAAACCCATGAAACTTAAAGAAAATTCCGCCTTCAAGCTTCGAAAAATTCTACAGAAATTGTATTGAACATAAGATCAAGTCATGAACCTTAAATAAAACCCATAAAATTCGAAGAAAATTAAAAGAAAATATAGGACATCCCATCTTACTTTCCATTCTTAGTGTTTCCTTTGTTTTCTATGAAAAATATCTGAATCAAGAGACTACCTGAATCGAAGAAGAGCCTAGAACACATTAGACTATGAATTCACAAATCGAGAGATCATGAAATTCAAAGAAAATATAAAGGGACGTTTAGATTATCCAAATTACTGTTTGCTTCCTTTGGTTCTTCGTGTACCTATGATCCTAGAAACTATTAAACTATGAATCAAGAAATCAGAGAAATCGAGAGTATGAATCAAGAAACCAAGAAACAAAGTACCTCTACAATCGAGAAATCATGGAAATCGAGAGTATGAATCAAGAAATCGAGAGTATGGATCCAGAGAGTATGAATCCATAAAAATCAAGAATAATAAAGAGGAAACAGTGAACAGAAACCTCTTTAAAAACCAATTTTCATCGTGATCTAAACTCGAATGAGGTAAAGTATCGTAACTCCCCAAGAAATCTTAAAAACCAACAATCAACGAATAATTTTTAAAAAAATAAAAGATCTAAGACTAAGAACAGGGTGTCCATATCTGAAAACATAATCAAATGGAATGTCAGTGAAGTTCACATAAACACTATTGATGTACCTTATTCATCATATGTGCCCACGAAATCCCGGTTCCACAAGTCAAACAAAAACCTCTGCAAGGGAATTCTCGCCATCAATCTATTAATAGGTTGAAAGAAAATATTTATCTATAAACTATATGATGACACGATTAAGGTAGAAAGGTACTTTTAAATATGAACAATAAACGTCTGCAAGGTTTTAACATCTACAAGCCAAAACCTCTACAAGGTTTTCAACATCTGATGGTAAAGAACTAAAGGACAAACCACCTGGATGATAAAGAACAAATATAGGACTCTTTAACCATGATGGTAGCTCAAATTCTTTATCTTCAACCAACTGGGGATGCAAATCATCCAATAATACGAACATATCTGTAAATTAAACTATCATCCTTTAGATTAACACAAGTAAAGATGAAAACCCACAAAAAGTGATATTTAACCAAGATGATAAAATGGGAACACAGGTAATATAATGGACAACGGATGTTCAATAACCTTACTCTACATGAAATACATATTGCGATTTCACCACAGATACAAACCTAACCAACAAAATCGATAACAACAAAATTGAAATCTAATACAAAACCTTAACAATTTCAAACCACATGAAACTCGATTCACAATAGAGAATTACAAAGGATTCGATCCACATGGAAACCCTTAGCAGCAAAATGGAAATCGATTACACAGCAAAAATTGAAATCAATTATCTGGGAAATTGGTGAGAAATCAAACCTGGGGAGAATCGAGGATACCAAAATCAAGATCGAACAGAGGGATTTGAAAGGAAGCGGTGACTTTGGGAAATCAAACGGCATTTCCAGAAAGAGGTTTCATGAGAGTGGCCAGTTGGAGAATCGAAGAGTTGCGTTATTGATTACTGAGAAAAAAAAGGTGCATCTTTATCTTGTACATTGTGTTTGGTAAGTTGTTTTGAAGACTTTCATGCATAAATCAGCGGTACATATTGCATCAAAAGTTGTTTGTAAGACTTTTAAGACTTCTATGCATAAATCAGCAGTACATAGTGCATCAAATGTTGTTTTTAAGACTTTTAGCAAATATGGTTTATAAAGTAGTATAGATAAAAAGTAAAAAACCAAGAGAAATGACATGACACTATGTGATTGATAATTTCTAGATATTGAATTGTGGTTAACTTTGTCTATCTCAAATTGATATAATTTTTTTTATGTTGTAACATGTTGGTGATCATTCAATGATAAAGAAGCCAGCATATAAAAAATGTGATATGTTGATATATGAGGATAAAATGTCCAAATTTTTTTACATAAATGTTCATTTATGATAATTTTTATTCATTTTGTATTAAATGGTTAATTTTAGTTTTACAATTACAATTTTTTTATAATATATTGTCTTTTAATTTCTGTAATTATTTCCACTCATTAAGTATTATTGCATTTTTTATTCAAAAAAAAGTATTATTGCATTTCATTCATCATCGAGTAATAAATTATGTTTTTCCTTAACCTACTTACATATTTTATAACAATAATTTCTCGCCATCGCACATGCACGGTGCCACACACTAGTATACATATTAAAGTAAAACCCGGACATCATGACGTGGCAGTCTCTCCTCCTTGGAATCCATATTTCCTATTTTCTCATTGCATTGGAAAAAAAAAAGCTTTTGATCAGGAAAACAGAAATGAAGAGGCGCATATTGAACACACAAGTTTCAACCGAATGTTCTTGGACCAAAATCACACCTCAAATAGTCATTACATATATATTTGTTATCTTCTTTAATTCTTTCATATGGCCTATTTTATTTTGCAGGTATTATTTTCCAGTATGAAGTTCATTGTGACAGGAGCATGTAAACACTTTCCTTTTGAAGTTTGTATAAATTCATAGGATTAGTTTCACTTTGTTAATATAAGTATTTTTATTATGTAATTAAGAAGTAGTCCTACTTTATTTTTTCTCAATTTCCTAATGAGTGTTTTCGCTTAATAATATATGTGTAATCTATTATAATATATTATGAACAAAGCGCATATTATTAGCTTAATAATAAAATGCTTCATGATGAAAGGCCGGAAAGAAATGTTTTTTTGTAGGCGAACTAAGGTGTTGTTTGGCGGTTGTTCAATGATTTGGTGTGAAATGATAAAGGAACTGTTTTGATACACTACAAAATGAAATATAATTGTTGGATAGTCATTCAAAATGAAATTAGGGCTCTGAATGATTAAGGGGGTCTGGGATACAAATTGATTAAGAAGGTTTTGGATCCATTAAGAGATGGACTTATTTTTTTACCAAACATGATTCATCTCTTAACGATTTAGAAGTTGTCTTTTAATGGAACTGTTAAGAAATAACAATTCCTAACCATCTCTCCTATTTAACTTTTTTTTTAATATCTAGTGGTTTAGGTTTACAAAAATTGATTTATTTGCTGATTTATTTTATGTTTTCAAACTAAAGTCTGCTTGTTTGCGTTGCATCTTATAATTTTCATTATATTGTGTTTTAATTAACAAATTAAAGTTATGTTAATTTCCTTAAATATTTTGTAACAAAAAATGTCGTGACACGCAACGTGCGTCTACCACACTAGTCTATATATATATATATATATATATTAAAGAAGAAACCATAAGCAATGATGTAGCATCTTTTCAAAACAAGAAAATGTGTTATCTTTTTTCTCTTTTTTCCAAGATTCACATTGAAAAACTTTATTAGGTTTCAACCTACTCCTCTTCTTTTTAATAATTGCTCTTTTAATTCTCATTATTCCTCTCTAATCGGTTATAGTTGTTCATCTTTTTCTCATAATACATCTTTATAATTTCTCTCTTAATCTCTCTATCCGGTTATAATTTTGTGGAGGCAATTTGCATTTTTGTTGATTTGAGGTGTCATTCAAGAAGACAAATCATGTTATGAGTTTTTGCTTTTGTAAGTTTAGTATTTTGTCTTTTAGTCGGAGACATTCACATTAAAGTTGGAATTATGTAGGCATATAAATCTTTTTTATGTATGGATAAAGTGGCATATTAATCCGTCATGAAATAAGGTAAGATTTTTTTAAGCATAATAATATTTCTTAATTATTCATTTCTTTCTCTCTGTTCAGTTTTTGTGGAGGGGGTTTGCTTTTTTTGTTGATTTGAAGTGTCATTCAAGAAGACAAATAATGGTATGAGATTTTGCTGATGTAAGTATAATTTTTCGTCGTTTAATCATGGAAATTGTCACTAAAATTAGAATTATGTAGGCATATGAATCTTTTGTGTGTGTGTGTGTGTGGATAAAGTGGCATATGAATTATTGATGAAATAAGGTAACAATTTTTAAGCATGTATAGAACATAAAAAATTACCATCTTTTTGTTTGTGTATCCATGAACTTGATACATGTTATGCAAGAATATTTCTACATTAATGCTAGAAGAAGGTATGGTATCAAGAAACATGAGTTATGGTAATCTTCCATATGGTTTTCAAGATATCGATGTTCATCGGTCCGTTGGGATTTTTTCTTCTTTATCATTAGGCTTGAAAATTATTTTCTAATGCTGTTAATTCTAATCTTACTCTCTATTTTTTTGTAAGGAGGGTATTACAAATGGAAACCGAAAACACTCTCTTATAATTGCTAAGGATGTTAGTTTTTCCGTCATCTACAAGTAGATTAACAAAACATTGTACATATAAGTAGATCATCTAAATTATATCAATTTAACTTTATGCGTTGTTTCATCAATACTTATAGTTTGAGCTCATTCTATTGTAACGTATAATATGTTTTTTCATCAATGTTTGCAAGTATACATATGTAAGAACCGAGGTACATAGCGAATATGGTTTACCACAAAAAATTTAAAATCTCTCTCCCTCCTCCCCAAACAAATTGGCCTCAATATAATATTGTTTAATATTTATTTGGTCTATGCTATAAATAATTTAGAGTAAATTGCAAATTTGGTCCCTAAGGTTTGTGATTTTTTGTGGATTTGGTCCCTATAAATTTTTATTGCAGCAAAACCACTATGGTATGCAATTCGTTGTGGATTTGGTCCCTGGCGCTAACTCCGTCTAATTTCTTGCCGTTAAGCCCCTCCATGTGCCTTGCACATGAGGGCATTTTGGTCTTTTTGAGTTTTTCACTAAAAACAAAAACAAAGGGACCAAAATTGTAAATAAATCTTTAATATTATTATTATTATATATATATATATATAGAGAGAGAGAGAGAGAGAGAGAGTAAACATCAGATCGTCCCAATCCCCCCACCCCATTTATTTTCCGTTGAAAGATCCCATCGCCGGCCAAACCTCTGTCACCAACGATCCTCCGTCACCAGCCAAATCTCCATCACCGACGATATATTGCAGTTTACTCATATATTTATATATAAATACACATTCAAGATCAACCACTACCACTGTGCATCGGAGCCGCCGCCGCCCGTCGACGGAGGTGGAAGATTCTGGTTCTGAATCGGTGATTCTTTCCTTTGATTCTTCGAAGACGATTCATACTATAGAAAATCATGTGTGTCAGATTCAGACTGGTCGGTTACCGGATCTGGAAACTCCTCATCTCCATTATCGTCGAGTAGATTCGAAAAGAACGAGCTCGGAGTTGTACGATAACGCAATAAGGAGCTCTGATTTGAGCCATGATTATGTTCTTCTTGTTGTTGTTGTTGTTGCTGTTTATGATTATGATTATGATGATCGTAGTTTGGATAAGGATCTAACGAAATCAACTGTTTGATCTTTGCAAACTCTCCTTAGGCCGGATGTTTGAACGTTGACAAATACAGCAAAGAAATCATATCTATGGATATCACATCTAATTTATCTGATTTCACCATTTAAATTAAAATTAAAATCAAAATCAATTTCATAATCGAAACAGAGATGATGATGGAGATAATGAATGGATGCAGATGGAATCACTTTGATTTCGTGACTTTCTCTCTCAAGAATCACTTTGATTTCGTAGCAAGATTGAATCGGACTTGAAAGAGTGGAACGGTGGTTACGATCTGCTTGCGGCTACCTCCGGTAACCCTCAAGTCATCTTCTCCGTTGAACTTCCCGGTCATCTTCTCCGGTAAAACCATCAGACATCTTTTAAAACCCAAATCTTCTACGGTAAATCGGTCATCTCTGGGTAAGCCTTTAAACCAAAATTAAAAGTTGAACTTCACATCTAAAATCAAAATCGATGAAACTTCCCCCAAATGAAAACCAAAATCCAAACTTTTGGTCGGTGTAGAGTGACACCGTCTGCCACTAGTCGGAGACGGAGGGTGATGGTGCCTGTGTAGAAATCGAACCCTTTGAAGGGGAAGAACAGAGAGTCAATGGAGAATGGAGTAGATGACCATGGGTTTCTTTTTGCCGTCGGGAAAAAAGGGTGGTTGTCGCCGGGAAAGAAGGGTGGTGGGCCCGTGGCCTCTGTCCATATATATAAATATATATATATATATATATATATATATTATCAATAATATATAATATAATAATAACAAAATTATTTAATATTAAAGATTTATTTACAATTTTGGTCCCTTTGTTTTTGTTTTTAGTGAAAAAACTCAAAAAGACCAAAATGCCCTCATGTGCAAGGCACATGGAGGGGCTTAACGGCAAGAAATTAGACGGAGTTAGCGCCAGGGACCAAATCCACAACGAATTGCATACCATAGTGGTTTTGCTGCAATAAAAATTTTCTAGGGACCAAATCCACAAAAAATCACAAACCTTAGGGACCAAATTTGCAATTTACTCAATAATTTAATATATATATATATATATATATATTACATTTTGTTAAAGAATTACTAAAGTACTCTTCTTTCAATTCATGTTGTTTAATTATATTGTCACTCTTTAGCTATATACCATTTTTAATTTTGATTTCACATTTCATTAACGACATGACTATATGGGCAATAATTTAGAAACAAAGTTTGCTTTTTGTTAATAAATTCTTTATGCAATTAACTACACTTGATATGGTTGTTAATCAAAAAAAGTTATGTAGGGTGGATTAGTTTTGCAGGCGTCAATCATAATGCATAATCATGTGTATACGCTTGCGATTAACCATTTTTGTACAAATTCAACTTCAACTTCTGCATACATACATATATATATATATATATATCATAAGTAAAGAAAACATATGTTAATATCGTTAACCTAATTAGACTCCATCAGTCCAAAAGTACTCCGGAGATCTAAGTAGAGTAATTCAAGAAAATATTGAACCTTATGAACAATAAATGGTAAAAACAAAATTAAACTTGCAAAAGATTTTTGTGGTCTTTTTGGTTCTAAAAGTATATAATGTTGAATTAATAAAAATTATGTACTCCTAAAGCTATCAGTAAGTTCATTGTTTTACATTTTATTTTAGTAGGTGTTAATTGAACAATTATGTTTCATCTTAAGTAAATATTTTCTAACAAAAGGTTTTCGTCATCGGACAATGCACTGTGTCACAAGGAAGATCCATGAGTATTGACATGACAAATTGTTGGAATAGAATCCTTTGTTAGGAATTTTGTGGATTTTTTTGATTTTTTTGAAACATTTAATTTGTAAAAGACTTTTCGGTCCCTCTATACTAAATCACTAAATGCATCTTCAATTATGAATTGGGTTTATTTGTCTATCCATCTTCCCTACCTTGGAGAATCAAGAATTTTATTGAGAGAAGAAATCATCATTTCTTGATTTACTTTGTTATACGATTTCATTCCAACTGATCCATAGGTTAATCATTACCCAATTATTATTAAATTATTGATATTATATTTACCATTTTTTGTGTCTATCGGTACATACCCTTTCAATTGTAAGTTCTCCTTTCATGTAATTTGGAGGTAAACAATTTATGTTTTGCATTCATCATTAAATTGGAGTATGAAAGAAGCAAGATGGAAAAAAACTATTACCGATGCATCTCAAATTTTCCGGAACAACGAACAATAACAACATATGAAAATTAATCACTTATTTAAAAACTTCAAAGTTTTACATTGCATTTCCATAATCGTAAATCGATGAATTATGTTTTAGCATAATTTAGCCTAATATCTTTTAAAATAATTATCTTCACCGTGCAACACACGATGGCCAACACTAGTATCTTATAAAGCAAAAACCACAAACAATGACGTGACAAACTCTCCTAATTAGAATCCATATTTCCTATTCTCTCAATGCATTGGAAAAAAAAGATTTTAGATTAGGAGAAAAGAAGAGGCTTATCATTCACTCTTATTGAAGTTAAAATTTTACATTTTCCTTCTTCAACCCTTTTTGTATTTTGCCTTTTCAATCCCTAACCTTCCTACGTGATTTTCTTGCAGGTTGGTATTCCAAATAGTTGATGTAGAGGTTGCCCAACATCCACTAAAGAAGCAGCAGGCTGAGCGACCATGCTACTGGTTCGGTAACCCCAACAGCGATGGAAGAGTAAAAGGAGCAGCAATTCATTCTTCATATTCATATATCTCGATGGGCATTTTTACTACAGTTTATTGGCTTATAGGTTTTCTACTTCTATCTTCAACATTTCCTAGGTTTTGACACTTCTATGTTCTCCTTTGTTCAAAGAGCATGAACATCGTTGAAGCAACTATTGGGTTTTTCCTTCGGTTGGTTTCCTTACCTCACTTTTGTTTGTGTTTGGATTGTTTTTTTAAGTTATTTACTTATAATATCTTTTCAGTAAGCTTTCGGCTTGGCCCCAACCTAAACGAAGATAAGACAATGACAATGACAATGACCATAGGAATCCACACGTATAGCAATTTGGTAGTTGCTTATTAGTCATTTATAATATACCTCAACTTTTGTTTCAATAGTAAATATCTATCTATATTCAATAATAATTGTTTGCACCTATAATATTTCTGACATTTACTTTCAGATTGCTATTAGTTCATGGGGGTGATGGTTCAAGGAAAGTTTGAAGGTGCATCTCTTCTATTTAATAATTATGTTAGTATAGAGTTATATTTATCTATTGATTCTCTCTTAGTGTTCTACAATGCATAAATCTTCTTTATTAAATTTGTTGCATGTTTTTTAATTTACTTTTGTCATGTTCTTGATCCTTTGTGATTATTGGTTATGTTGT
Source organism: Silybum marianum (assembly GCA_036898165.1). Lineage (NCBI taxonomy): Eukaryota > Viridiplantae > Streptophyta > Magnoliopsida > Asterales > Asteraceae > Silybum > Silybum marianum. The sequence continues at coordinate 21,827,839 of CM072538.1, forward strand.
TACCTAACAACATGTAGAATTTTTTCCCTTCATGTTTGGTTGGTTTGATTTGATTTTCCAACTCCCTCTAAATGAAAATCATTTATATATTTACAAGCAGGCTTAGTATAGATGTTTACAAGTAATTTTTTGTTTGTGGTTTGAAGACATAACCACGTTTCTCTCACCATTTAGCTAGCCTACATGGGTAAGGTTTTGGAAATTAGTAAAAGAAGCAAGTTGGAAGAGTAACCTATATGCAAAATAATTAAATTATAAGCTTCAATTTTAACTTCAATTTAAACAAGCAGATGGAGTAAGTAAACCAATAAAAGTGGGTTGTGCTCATTAGTTTTTAAATATAGTGATCGAAGTGCGAGTAAACATGTGTCTAGATCATCTAATTTCTTTAAAAAATAACCAAAATGCACGTATTTTTTTCTGTAGTTTTCTTAGTTAGATGAGCATAGTTAAGTCTTTAGTAAGCAATCTCATAGTTAATACAAGTAAATATATGTTAGGCACAACATTTTGATCAAGCTATCGATCGTCGTTGGTGTCGTTGGTGTAGCTTTAGTTGAGTATGCTTTTGTCTTTTTGGAGATGCAACTCAAAATTAAAGTGGATAGCTTGAAAACTAAAGGCAAAAATGTTGGTAAAGTTGTTATTTAGCTTCATACTTCCTATATCAAAACTATAATTTTTATGGTTTTCTTCTGTTTGTAATACTTTCGGTGCTAAGGATTCACATTTAATTTGTTTAGGAGGTTGCCATATAGTTCATGTATATTACAGCAAGGACTCATATTTCTACAAACATGTGAAATATTAGTTACCTTACATGTGCAACTGATTGGCTTGGCATGAGTTTGAAGTTGAAGGTAATTATTACTTGGCATGAGTTTCAAGATGAAGGTAAATAAAATAATTTCGAAATATTTGTTGATGTTGATGCATCATCAATTACAATATTTCATATAAGTTGTTACCTTAGTGGATTATTGATGCATGAGTTGTTGCTATTAAATGGTACATTATCAATTTAGGTATTTTAAACTAGGTAAATATATAAATTGGGTTGATAATTAAATCATTTTTAAGTTCTTTTAGGTTGAATTCTTAATGTTTTTAAGATAAATGATCTTATTATGTTTTGGACAAAGGGTTGTATATATTGCTTGAATGAGATTAACAAAAGTTTAGCCTTCTATATATGATCTATTTGATATTTACAAAGATATAACTTATATAAATTGTTTTATAGTAAGGATTTACATAAGGTATATGATTGGTTAAGAATGTGCTTCGATATGGATATCATGATAGTTTTGGGTAGAAGATTGGGAGTTATAATGGGTATACCCATCTAAATGTTAGGAATGAATTTCTCAAAATGATAAAGGGAAACATGGGTATCAACCTACTAAGTTTTTCATGCTTATGTTTATGATTTTAATTGGATTCCAATTGTCGTGACGGTCGACTCCTATAAAAGTACACGTACTTTAATGAAAGGTAAGGCAAGTGAAACATTATCATCAAATTAACTTAAAATAATGTATATTTAAAATCAATGCTAGAGTAAGAGGCATCGGGAAAGCGCTCACTAATTAAGAGTCACACAATCACCTTATTAGGTAAGATTCTTGGTCATCAAAATGGCATAGTAAAGTTTTAAATAAATGTTTATCATTTGGTAAAGTGATGCAGCGGGGTTTTGCGGAAGGATCGACAAACGTCTAAATCCAAAAGGGTTGAGAATTACGTTTAGTAAAACTCAATAAACTAAGAGAAAAACTCTTAAAAAAAACTCTCAAAAAGAAGAATTGTATTGAATAATAATGTGAATAATAATGAAAACAATGAATCCTATTTATAGCTAAACTAATTAAGATAATATGGAAACTAGATCAATCCTAATTCTAATCTAACTAGGAAACTATTTAAAAAAAAGAAACTAATAATAAGGAAACAAACAATAATAATCCTAATCTAATTAGAAAACAAATAAATAATAATTAAAGCTAAATATTTGTCCTAAACTAATTAAGAAATAAAATAATCAAACAAGCAGATAAATGCGATTCATTCGGGACTCGTCAGAACGCGTCCTCGACACGGCACGTGACCCAAGTCACGCAAGGAACTGTTTTTCAGTTTCCGGTGCAGATTTACGAGTTTCTTTCGAACCCATTTTCTTCGTTTCCAAATATCAAAGAAAAGTGTCGTTAAGTCCCGAAACCTCTCTGTATCATAAAGTCACCACCCTCACTTACCCAAAAACACTTTTAATCTTTGTTATTTCACCCGGTAAGGTAAGTGATGTGGTAAGTGGATTTTATTATCCAATCCTATTTGCTTAACATTGGACAACTGATTCAATCCGAATAAGATCGGATTCATTCATTGGATATTTTTGAACAATATCCATTAGAATAAGATTGGATTCATCAAATATTTTGATACAACATATAAATTTCAAATAAAAACAATACCATAAAAATATCAAATATATATATATATATTATATATATATATATATATTAATTGAATGGGTAAATGAATGGTTATTGGATTGAAGCGTTTCGATTTTATTGGATTCTGGAATTGCATCCAAGAACCGACCGATCAAATATGGATGAAAGAATTTTGGATCTGATCCAATACAAATATGGTCGGTTGATTCTAATTGCGTTTCATTAGGTGTCAACTAGCGAGTTACCTTTCATTTTACCTTAATTCTATATTTCATACAAAACAGAATTGTCAGCGTGCAACGCGCGGTGCCACACATTAGTTAACATTTAATGAGAAAAAATTGTGAATTACCATTAATAAAATCATATATAACCATAAACCAAACCATTCAAGTTGCCACATCAAATACCCATACATAAATATTGTCATCAACAAGGTTTTCCACATAGTTAGAAATGGTTATAACATAGTATAAAATCAATATGCACCAAAATGATTGTTCATACACATTTTATAGACCGATTGGTCTAGCATAAACAAAATATTGTTTTAAAACCAAACCGGTCATTGGTCCAACATAAAGTGGACCCAAAAAAAATAAGTACTAACCATGTGTACTCCAATCAAATTCTACCACCAAAATATTGTTTTTTTACCACCAACCCATCAATTGTCCAACATGAACCAGACCCAACTTTCACGTCTTTCCTCCTTCAAGCTCCAAAAAGTGATCACGGATTCGGAGTCCTTTGTTATCTTTCGCAATGCACTAAACATTTCAATTTCATAAAATGTCCCAAACTTCTCAATCTCATCCGCAATCATGGAAGTTTTTTGAGCTTTGAACTTCAACTTCCACCAACAATGACGATGCTTTCACAAGTTTCTCAACAAGCATAAAGGTTGCATTGCTAATTACCTCTCGCAAAGATTCACTCCTATTCTTCCTTTTCTTGCTTCCACTTGTGCACTCTTGACTTTGCACATTTTGAGGATTTGTGTGTGCATGAGAGGCATCATCTTGGTCATTTGAAAGGTCGTCCTCATGTTGATTGTCATGGTCTTCCATGCTTGCATTCTCCATCTCCAAAGCATCTCTCACTCTACTTCCATTAGCTCTATCATTGCCAAAACAAATGCAGAAATCCTCAAAAAGAGGAAATGTCTTGTTTTTCCATTTGGCCGCCCCTCTATGAGCCTATATTATACAAAAAAGAGGAAAAGTTGTAATTATAAATAAAACAACTAATTATAAAAACAACTAATTATAATTATAGTACATGTAGATAAGCCTCCTAGACTGGTGGTTCAGCAGTCACACAACATGTTTTGGTATTAAAACCAAATCCGCCAGTATTACTACCATGCAACATGTCATACACAGTCTGCCAATCTCTTTTCATTGTCTTTAGCCTTGACTCAATTGGGGTTTACCCATGATTCCAGAATCGGGAAGTGATTCTTTTAGAGCTTGTATATATTAAAGGAGAAACGATCACCATGCATGACATGACATCTCTTCAGGCCTGGAAATCATTTTTTCTTTTTTCTCAACACTCTACAAATAGTTTAATTCCATTAAAATAAAAAAGAAAGAACAAGAAAATTAAAGAGGTGTACTATTGAAAAGACCCACCATTATTGTTTACATAAACCTCTTTATTCTTTCATCTTCGTTAATAAAAGGATTCTTAATTGCAAACATTCCAAGTTGATGTAGTTTCTTTGCATTACTTCTCCCTTCTATATGTATGTGTATAAATATGTGATTATAGAAGATGAAAATATAGTTTGTTTGTCAAAAAGCAATTAGAAGCTAAAACTCAAACAAATGAAAGAGAAGAGGCCAATAGCGGCCTACAATCTATGTCAACAATATGATAGTGATGAATAAGAAGAGTAATCCATCATATTTCATTGATTATTTTAATTACGTATGCGAGATGGTGCTTCATGTACTATAACTTTTTATTCATATTTTTATTGTTTTTTCCTGACATCATACAATTTTTCTGACATTAGTGGATACTTCCTTACTCTTATTCCATTTCATATTTTTAATCTTTGATTTCACTATACATCTCATCGTTAAGATTGCTAATTTATAATGAAAATTTCTTTATAGAAAATTGATTTTCATTGTATTTTATTGTATTGCATTACATAATATTAGTTATCAATTAATGAATTACATTTAATCTTATATCTATTTCTTACCAAAATACTTTGTCACCATACATTGCAAGTTGGTGAAATTTATTTACATTAATATTATTTCTTTCTTCAATACGTATGTGTGTATATATGTGATTATATAAGATGAAGATATAGTTTTTGAAATAGTTTCAAAATACTTTGCCACTGTTCATTGTTTTCAAAATATTTTCAACGCATAATTATAAATATGTATGTATATATATATATATAAGAAACAACCAATGGTGAATTTGACATGATGATGTTTGAGAATTTCTTAAATCTTGGATTGTGATGCTAAGCCGATTATCCCACATTGATAGAAAGAAGAAAGTATCACAATTGTTATAAGTATGTAAGTAGGAGATCATGAGTTGAAAGTTAAAAAGTTTAGGTTGGTCAAATATTAACTTTTAGCCACCATATTCTTTACAAAAATCTCTTAAATTTTCAATTGGGGTATTGAGTTGATTACCCCGCATTGATAGAGAAAATAAAGTTGGATAAATATTATGAGTATATAAGTTAAAAATGATCAATTGAAATTTGAAAAGTTTGGATTGGTTAAATTCTTCATCATCTTCTTTACAAAAATTTCTCAAATCTTCAATTGCTGTATTGGGTTGGTTATCTATATTTCAGTGGATATAGTAAAAGATCAAACAATTCAAAGTACAATGGTCTTAAATATTTCAGTGTGAGTGAGACAAAGGGTTAAGAGGAAAAATGGTTATTGTTGAATATATTGGTAACAAATCTCAACTTGTTGAGCCATTCACTAAAACCTTTTCAGTAGTAAGTTTCAGAAAACATGTTAGGGATATGAGAATCTTACTTGAACTCGATACTTGAGATTAGTGGGAGTTGAGGTTTGTGGGAGTCGAGATTAGTCTAGCCAGTTATTTTGTAATTTTCCATTGTTCGTAGTAATTTTCTTTTGGCACATTTTGATAAAATGAGGCATTCAAGTATATAAGTTATGTTATTTGTTTTACAAAAATAAAAATAAAGTTTATGTCATTATCTATATCAAACAAGTGAATCACCGCACTTAAGCAAGAATTGCGGACTACATAAGCAAAATTCGGTTCACTAGTGTTAAGAACTTTTGCTTGTATGTTTTAGAAACTTTTCTAAAACATTCGGTGGACTATGAGCTATACTTTTATGCTAATTCAGGTAGATATAATTATTTGCATAAATGCTCAAATACAGGCACTTATGAACTTATGTGGAATATGATATTATATGTTAGTGGTTCTTAATCAAACTAGTTCGTCAAACTGGTATAGATTCTGAGTCCTACATATGGTGTCTATTCTGACCAAGTTTGAATGAATTCACAACTGTTAGAATTTCTCAGCGCGCTCTTCATTTGATAAATATAATGTTTATGGTTCTCTTGTCTTTACAGATTATGTTAAGTCCAGTGGGAGAATGTTGGAAATAAATTGGACTTTAACATTATCTGTATTAATTATTAAAGGACAATTGATTTAAATTATTATATATATCAAGAGAATTCTATATCAGTTGTAATCCGGTTACATATTTGGATATATATCTCCTAATATGAGTAGGATAATCATTAAGTTAATTACCTGATTAACATTAAGGTAAGTGCATATCTTCTCCTATTATTTAATATCAATTCTATAGATAAACTAGGACTCCTTATGGGATGAGTCTCTAGCTTTCCATGGCCTATATATATAAAGGAGATCAAATCCCTATAGCCTACACGAATCTGTATTTAGTTCAGCCCCATTCTGAAGCAAACCGTGTAGAGCTTTAGAAGACTTCGATCTGCAAGCAACGATAACCGCTTCCATTTCAATGAACTTCGTTGCGTATAACTCAAGTATCTCAGGTTAGATCTATTAAACTCTTTACGGTATTATGTTAAATCGATTTCTGATCATGTGTTTATGTTTCTATGCCTTCATTCTTGTTATTATATGCTTAAGCATATCTCATATAAGTATAACACAAAATGGAAAGATGCAATGCAGGCAGAATTGAACTCACTAATGAAACGAGAAGTTTTTGGACCTGTTGTCCGTACACCCGAGGGTATAAAACTCGTCTGATATAAATGGGTCTTCATAAGAAAACGTAATGAGAAAAATGAAATTGTGAGATATAAAGCACGACCAGTCGCACAAGGATTCTCACAAAGACCGGAATTGATTATGAGGAGACTTATTCTCCCGTGGTGGATGCAACTACTTTCTGATACCTTATAAGTCTGGTAATACAAGAAGATATTGATATACGTTTAATGGATGTCGTGACAACTTATTTATATGGGTCACTTGACACTGATATTTACATGAAACTCCCTGAAGGATTGAAACTGCCTGAATCATGCAAAGTAAGTTCTCGAGAACATTGCTCGATTAAATTAAATAAATCATTATATGGTTTGAAACAGTCAGGGCGTATGTGGTACAATCGCCTTAGCGAATATTTGCTGAAAGAAGGTTACAAAAATGACTCGATTTGCCCATGTATCTTTATAAAGAAATTCGGACCCGAGTTTGTCATAATTGCCGTGTATGTAGATGATTTAAATATAATAGGAACTCCCGGTGAGCTTCCTCGGGCAATGGAATATTTGAAAAGGGTTTTGAAATGAAGGATCTTGGAAAGACAAAGTTTTGTCTAGGGCTATAAATCGAACATCTTAAAGATGGAATTCTTGTGCATCAAGAAACTTATATAGAAAAGATGTTGAAAAGGTTTTATATGGATAAATCGCATCCAATGAGTACACCTATGGTTGTGAGGTCACTTGATGTTGAGAAAGACCATTTTCGACCTCCAACAAATAATGAAGATATTCTTGGTCCTGAAGCACGATATCTAAGTGCGATTGGGGCACTAATGTTTCTCGCAAGTCATACAAGACCGGACATATCTTTTTCTTTGAATCTATTAGCGAGATATAGCTCGTGTCCAACAAAGAGGCACTGGAATGGAGAGTTAAACTACTCGTGTTAGCATGGAAGTCAACCCGCTGATTCCATTATGCTACTAGGGTTCCAAACCTTCCCCTTAGCTCTATAAAGACCTTTCCAACTCAAGACATGCTAAAGCTATTATTAGTTCGTCTTTCTAAGTCGGAAAGAGGGTTTTGGGCAAACAGCAACTCGAAAGTAGTAAAGCAAATCTTTCGATACCTCCAAGGTACCAAAGATATGAGTCTATACTTTACTAACCAATCAAAGGAAAGTTTAATTGATTTTGTAGATGTCGGATATCTATCAGATCCCCATACCGGTCGATCGCAAACCGGATATGTGTTCACTATTGGTGGAACAGCGATTTCATGGCGCTCCACAAAACAGACTATGACAGCCACTTCATCGAATCATGCCGAGATCTTAGCTATCCACGAAGCTAGTAGGGAATGTGTTTGGTTGAGAAGTATAATACAACATGTTTGAGGATCCTGCGGTATTATTTCAGATAAAGAGTTACCAACAGTCTTGTATGAAAATAATGCAGCATGTATTGCTCAACTCAAGAAAGGATACATTAAAGGAGACAGAACGAAGTATATACTTCCAAAATTCTTCTTCACACATGATTTGCAGATAAGCGGCGACATCAGTGTTCAACAAGTTCGTTAAAGTGAGAACCTAGCTGATCTGTTCACCAAGTCTCTTCCGAACTCAATGTTTCAAAGACTGGTCCATGGAATTGGGATGCGCCGACTTAAAGAACTCAAGTGATGTAATTATCAGGGGGAGAAAATACGCGTTGCACTCTTTTTCCCTTGATCATGGTTTTGTCCCAATTGGGTTTTTCTGACAATGTTTTTAATGAGGCAACAACCCAAAGCGTATTTGGAGTGACTATGTACTCTTTTTCCTTCACTAAGTTTTTTCCCAATGGGTTTTACTTAGTAAGGTTTTAACGAGGCATAGTACTCTTAATCGACATTCAAGAGGGAGTGTTATGGAAATAGATAAATATGGAATGTATGTCAATCCCTTATATTATTGGTAAATATATGTATTAAATAAGTATTATGATTTTTGGAGACTAATCCATCTATGACTATAAATATGTATTCATATGGAATAAGAATTTAAGCTTTTGACCCTCATATTCTTTCTCTCAAATCCGTTATTCTATAACATTATTATAATTTTTATTTCGTCTGTCTATAATTTTCATATTTTTTTGTATTAAATATTTTAAATTTACAAAAAGTAATAATTGTATCTATTGATCTCTATAATATTTTGTAAAATTGAAAATCATTTCTAAAAACACAAAATTAAAAATTAAAATCTTTAAAAAATTATAATTAATTTTAACAATTTCTATTTTAAATATTTCAACATTCGATTATTAAAATTATCATCCTAATAGGCTTTTTAACTTTTTTATATAAATAATAATAAGAGTAAATTACACTTTTGGTCCCTGTGGTTGCCATCTACTATCAATAGTAGTCCCTATTTCAAATTAATTACAATTTTGATCATTATGGTTGCCACTTGATTTGAATTTTGATCATTGTGGTTGTCATTTGGTTTCAATGTTGATCCTTGTGACTAACTTTTGTTAAAAATTGAGATTAAACAAAAAATGTTTTAGTCTTTTCTATTTTAATTTTATTTCATTTTCTTTAAGAAAATAGAGATATCATTATATAATATATTTATATTTTACACAGAATATTATATTAAATGATGTATAATATGCATATTAAATACATCTCCATCCTTGTGAAGAAGACAAGTCATCGAAGAATATCTCATCCCAGATCCATGTTCTCTGTCCCTCAGTCACCATTGCCACCACCATCATCGAAGCTCCAGTTCTCTGTCCCCCACTCACCACCATCATATAACCAGTTCTCTGTTCCTCGGTCACCACCTGGGTTCTTGACCAAAATAGCCATTTTTAAAAATGGTATTTTTAAAATAGGCAAAAAATAATAAAATAACCAAAATACCCACCTTTGTGCGCACCGCGCACCATCCGGTGTGCACAAGTCATTTTTGGCAAAAAAAAAATCATTTCAAGGACCAATATGCAATAATTTTAAAAAAATCTGACGCTACGAGACAATCACAACTACCCATAGCCGTCGGTCAAAAAGTCAATGCGCACCCACCGGTGCACGGTGCACACACACACCATAATCAAGGTAACTTTTGTTTTTTTGTGTTATCTGAATTCATACCCTATATAATTTTAAATATAAATTTAAAAAAAAAAACATTTTTACATATTCTACATATAGAAACGAGATATTTTATAAGTAATAAAAAAATAAAAAATATTATCAGATTCAATTAAAAAAAATACAATTAATTATAAAAATAAAAAATACTATTAATTATAAAACTTCGCTAAAAAGGAATTCGATTTTAAAAATAATAAATTTTACGTTTTAAAAATAATTTATAAATATACTTTTAATTTACACATTTTTCCTATAAAACTTTGCTAAAACGGTAGTATTTTTTATTTTTTTGTTACTTATAAAATATCTCGTTTCTATATGTAGAACATATTAAAATGTTTTATATTTTTTATATTTATATTTAAAATTATATAGGGTACTAAAATTAATTTAATGTACTACAATTAATTATTTTAGTCGAAGAAATTTGGGGTCCATTTAAAGAAGAAGAAATTTTACATAAACTCTATTAACCGGTTAAAATAAAATTGTATTTCTTGTACCAATAAAACATGCCACATGCTATTGCATTAAGTGAGTATGGATGACCTAAAGAAAGGTATGATCTAAGACTCTAAGCCATAGATAAAACCTACCATTGGAAGACATACAATTTATAGGAGGATGATGGGTTAAAGAAGCTCCTTTTCAGTACTCAAGAGGATGATAGGAAAACAAAAAGGAAGCCGAACAAGATTTTGTTTTTTAAAAAGATTTTTGATACGGTGTCGAACAAAATAACTATTTAAATGTAAAATGTTATATGTTTGACACTGTGGAAAGAGAGCCGAAAGATTGCTACGGTTTTATTATAATGAAAAGCTTACAATACAATGAAAGGGAAAAACCTATATGTAGCAAAACAATTAGGAAAATAACCTAAAAGGCTAAAAACCCAAATAAAGTAAAAAGGCCAAAACCCAAACAATATGTTAACATCCCCCCTCAAACTCACAATGCAACAACAATAACCACTTAGAGTTTGTCAGACAGAAAACGAAAACACGTAGCCGACTGAGCCTTGGTGAAAATATCAACAATCTGCAAAGCTGAAGGAACATAAGGCAGTGAGATAGTTATGAGCTGAAGATGATGACGAGTGAACTGACAGTCAATCTCAATATGTTTCGTCCTTCCATGGAAGACAGAATTCTTTGCAATTTGCATAACACTTTTGTTATCACAATGCAATGGAGTGGGCTGGGAAACATCAACACCCATATCTACATGAAGCCAACGTAACCAAACAATCTCACAAGTAGTAACTGTCATAGCACGGTACTCAGCCTCAGTGGAAGAACGAGAGACAACATCCTTGCTCTTCCATGAGATAAGAGAATCTCCAAGGAAAATACAAAAACCAGTAGTAGATAAAGATGTCATGAAGATACTGACCAAAAATCACGATGATTCGACGGTTTAAACTCCCGGAACAGACGAAACGGCACGGCTGCGCATGCCCGAAAAGTGCAGCCGAACTTTTCTATTAACTTTCGGTTCGCGAAAATTGATGTATGCTACAACGCCTTCTATGATCATCAAAACTTGGATCGATTATTGCGCTCTGATACCATGTGGAAAGAGAGCCGAAAGATTGTTAGGGTTTTATTATAATGAAAAGCTTACAATACAATGAAAGGGAAAAACCTATATATAGCAAAACAACTACGAAAATAACCTAAAAGCCTAAAAGCCCAAATAAAGTAAAAAGGCCCAAACCCAAACAATATGTTAACAGACACCATTTTCATGTTGTAGATTATATTATCTCCTCGAAACCAATGATCGACACTCACTGTCTTATTTAAATAGAGGTTCACACCCATGACCAAACCATGATTTTAGTACCAAAGTCTTGGAGATATTTTTTGTTTTGTGTGGGTGGGGAGAGGGGAAGGTCATATGCCCATTTATTTTAACCCAAAAATAGTCAGAAACAAACACAAATTGAAAGATATTGTATGGGTTTTGTGTAGTCATATTTGAGATCTTCATTTTGATACATCAAGTGCCTACATGAATTGCGGATGAATGAGAATATGATCTTCCAAGTGTTGTAATTGATGTTAGTGCTTGGGTGAGAAAAATCTTTTTAGAACATAGGTGCAAAAGGAAACAAGTAATTGAGTTATATATGATTACATACAAGAACTGAATCAGTAAATCACTATGACTAGAAGGTTCACTCTACGGATGCACATAAGAACGGTGCAAAAAATGAATTGAAATGGAAATTTTACCGGTAAATTTATGTTCAAGCACACAATGTTACTCAAAGAGAGAAAAAAAAACCTCGTATTTTTATAATACACTCTATGTGCAACTCTTCGCTAACACTATCTAGGTTTTGGTGTTGGGTTAAAATTGCCCTCAAAGGTCTATGCATCTTTGCAAATTTTATAGGGGCATTTGATTAGCATAATGTTTTTGGATGGAATAAAATCTCTTAAAAGAACTTGATTTTAAAAAAAATTGGAATGAAATTTTATCAGGTTTGACCACATGTTTGCTTGACAAGTATTGAAATAGAATATGTCAAGGGAATTTGAATTTGTCTATTTGGTTTACATAAATGTAGTTTTTTAATTGAAATGAAATATTGGTAAACGATCAAAATACTCTTTTTTAAAAACTTTAAAACTGAAATCCAACTATTGTGGTTTAGATTGGTGGTGGTCGGCAGTGTCGGCGGTGGTTTAGATCTGTGGTGGTCAACGGTGGTTCAGATTGATGGTGGGTGGTGTTTTAGATGAAGTATGAAATATGAGGATAATCTTGTCTTTTTGAAAATGGGATGAAATGAAATTGAATTCAATATCAGTTGTGATGGAATGACCAAATCCATGAATAATGGAATGTGTGAAATTTAATTCCATTCCATATATATAAACCAAACGCCTTAACCGAATTTGGTTTTCTTCCAATCCCGTTGGAATCCTCCGAACCAAAACGCCCCCTAAGACCTATGACTCATACAACTAAAATAAAACTTGGTTTCTAGCTATATTTTTTCAAAAAAATGTCATATAAAAATAGCAATGAAATAGATATTTCTTTCTATTTATTAGGCTCCACAACACGTTCATAACAATCTATTGTTATGTAATGAGAGAATTTGTCAGGTTGCTCAAAATCATTCTAACAATTTAATTTAATATATTTGTACAAGAAATGCAATTGTTGGTCATATAAATTTAAAATTGCTATTTACTACTCTACTAAAATAGATGTAGATTTTTAACCACCAAGTTTTGTTATTACGTAACCGAACACAATCATATTTTCATCATCTATGAATGATATACAAATTCAAATATTTAAAAGCTATTCCACAAAACTCACGTTGAGTCGAAGAAACCAAACTAAGCAACCACACTTCAATTTTTTCGGAACTTCAAAACCATTATTTAACTTTGGGCCCTAAAGAAAATGGTGGGCTTGGCATTGGCTCTCTCTCCTCTATGAATCTATCTCTTGTTTACAAATGGTTATGGAGATTTTATTCGAACAGAGAGGCGTTATGGAAAAAAGTTATCAATGGAATACACAATTGTAACAGGAAACCGATGAATAATTGGGCGAAAAAAACGTTTTCCGGGGTTTGGGGAAACATCGTGAAAGTGGCAACTAATCTGGCGGCTCTAGGGATCGATCATTCAAACATCTTTTATGTACATCTTGGCAATGGATGCAACACCTTGTTTTGGCAGGATAACTGGCTTGGAAACGGGCCACTGGCGCGTCAGTTCCCTGATCTATACGAGTTAGACAAAAGGAAAGGGTGTTTTCTCTCTGAAAGGATGGTTGGGGGTTGTTTTTGTGGAGTCTAGAAAAAACAACCTAGCACCCCTCAGGAAATTTCGAACCTGAGTCAATTAATTGAAATGACTAGTGGTGTTTCGCAACATGATGGCTTGGATTCGTGGAGATCGAGACTTTCCACTGACGGGGTTTTTTACGTGCACGACCTTAGGAGGCTTATCAATGAGAAAGTTACTATCGCTTCGACTAATCCTACAGTTTGGTTTAATTTGGTTCCGCTAAAATGCATCGGCTTCGTTTGGAGAGCTTGTTTAGGTAGAATTCCTTCGGCTGCTGCTCTTGCGTTTAGAGGTATTCCTATAAACCCGAATTCTTGCTCAATGTGCTACAACGGAAACGAAGATGCTGATCATATTCTTGTAACCTGCTCTTTCGCTCGGAATGCTCTCGGTTGGATTCTCGCTTGGTGCGGCATTTTCCCCCGTCACTTCCATACTGTCTCCAAGTTCGTAAATTTCGCAGCATCTTGGGGAAACTGTCCGAGGAAACGAAAAATCCTTGTTGCTATTTTCTATGGTTTCCTTTGGTGTACGTGGAAGGCCCGAAATGATAAGCTTTTCAACAAGGTGCAGATTTCTCACCAGAAATTGGCAGATAATGTCGTTTTGTTAGTTTTCAACTGGGTTAAGTATAGGGATGTTTATCAGAATTGTAATTGGGCTGATTGGAGTTGTTCTCCTTTTAACATCTTGTAAGTATTCTGTTCAGTTTTCTTTTGCCCTGCTTTGTCTCGCATAAGCAGTGGTTTTAATAAAATCCGCCGGTTCCAAAAAAAAAAACTAATATAATGATATTTCTGTGAAAAGTGTTATTTAATCGATATAATTATGACAAGCTAACTACATAACTGATAAATCTTTTGTTTGAATACATACATGAAAAACAAACCCATAAAACTTCAATATTTAGTGAATAAGAAAAGTGATTAACTTTGATTAAATCGATCTAAAATGAACTAAATCATTAGGGTTTACTAACTTAGGCGGTGTTTAGATTAGCTTATAAAAACAACCTATTGACTTATTTCGATGTGGCACCAGTAATAAGTCATTTTGAGTGTTTGGAAAAAAGAACTTATCCGGTGGCAAACCGGTGATAAGTCATTTTTTAGGAAGTTAAATTTTTTTAACTTATCAATTTTTGATAAGGACTTTTCCAGAAAGACAATAAATTATAAGTTAATAAGTTAATCCAAACACCCCCTTAGACTTTAGTGTTCTTAAATTTTTTCCTCAAATGTCAAAATCAAACCTTAATTAACAAAAATTAATGCATTAATTTAATTTGAATAACGTTTATTTAACAAACACACAACTTGATCAATTTTATTAATATGTAAGTAAATGGCCAACGATATATTGTGGACTTTTAAAAGTCAGCAACATTAAACAATATCCAAGTACTTTTAATAGTCAATAATAACAAGCCTAATCAACGGTCGACATTCTCTTATCAGAATTTAATATTTCGTGATTAGGTTACATATTTAGTCCCTCTAGTTTAACAACACCACAAATTTCATCCATACAATTTGAATAATTACAAATCCTGTTTTTAGCAGTGAAACCAGGATTTTTGTCAAACATATGTATCTTTAAGCTAGATTAAATGTTGCACAGTCGTCCGATATGTATTTAGCCAAATTTCAATTTTTAAGAGATTCTTTAAATTTTTGGTTGATTTCAAGAGACTTTTTTGATTTTTTGTTGATGTTTCTTGTATTTTTTGATATTCTTGAACACTGCTCAAAGTTTAGCCGGTACACTTTTCATACTAAAAAGAGTTACTTATATAAATCGATTAAGTAGCTGTATAGATCCTTGCTCAACCCCTCAATCGGTTGAGTACCTTTTTTGATATACTTCTTATTATACAAATATGTAAAGCTAATTTACAAATATACAAAGCATTTTTTAAAAAAAATCCAGTTTCTTGTTCCCTACGATCTTCTCGCCTTCTCTTTCCTCAACATATCAACAATTTGCTCATACAAACTGATTCATATGTTTGTAGTAATTTAAAGGGTGAATTCAAAAATGACTCGTTTGACATGGAATCTACCATAAATGACCCCATTTTTCGAAATTTCTACGAAATGATCACACGTTTCACAAATCAATTTCAAGAAATGCACTTAATTTCACGAAATTTGTTTATTTGTTGAACATATTAGTTTGTGTACATTAGATACATAATTAACTCACTGAAAACTTAATTTCACAAATCAATTTCAAGAAATACTATCGGGCCGGGCTGGTGAGTATTGTCTCCGTCCCCGATAAGATCCCCGTCCCCGTTAAAATGTCCCCGAACCCAGTCCAAACTGTTCGTTTTTTATTTTCACCATCGGTTTCGGGTTTTTTTGTCATCCCTACATGTGAACATGCTTTAAGAAAAAGTAAATTTTTATTTAAATATTTTATAAAAATAGTATAAATTTATATGTATGTATGCATACATATGGGGTACCCCATTTTCTAAGCATATCGCCAAAGCCACCTGGCTAGATGCTCTTAACGTCAATAATACCAAACGTGATAAATAGTCCAAATATTCTCATTATTATTTATTATTAATAGTATAAAATATTTCTTGATTATAAAGTAAATATTAGTAATTATAAAGAAGTCAATGCTATTAACATTGTATAATAATTATTGATCGGAGAATTTTGAATAGATAAACTATATTCATTTAAGTTATATTTGAAATTTTATATTTTTGATAGATTTATTTCATTATTTATAATTTTAAATATGTTTATTTCATTCACCTTCTTCTGTCGTTCATTTGCAAACCTTATATGATATATATAAGTTTTGGGCCTACGTGTAAATCGTAATCGGTTGAAAGTGATATGTTTTATTCGTAATTAAGATTTAAATATAGCCTAATAAATTACCCATTTTTGTGGCGTTTGTTTTTTAAAAACTACTGAAGTCTAAAGTCTTATTTCACTTTCGATTTACAAGAGGTGGTGCTGAAGTCTGAAATCTGAATAAATAAGACTGTTTGTTTTTGTAAATTGACTAATGTCTGAATCAATAAAATTGTTTGTTTTTGTAAACTGACAAAACTGCCGATTCTTGCGAGATAAATGATCATAGGTTTAGTATCGTTTGATCTTTTTAGCAACATTCTTCTAACATAACACAAACCCATATGAGAATCACGAGTCAAAGTATTCCAAATGACAGCATTTTCACATGCATTTCATCGAACGTTTTACAGGCATAACATGAAGGATAGAGAGATTGATCGATTGAAAGCAGTCTATTTTTTTTATGTCCGGGATCGATTGGTTTTGGATGAAGGATGAAGGGTACGACAAATCGTGAATGAAGGATGAAGGAGAGGTCGATAATGTCAATTGATGTTTCATAGATGGGTTGAGGTGCGATTGTTGAGTGAGATGCCAATTGATGCTTCATAGATCGTTTGGATGAAGGATCAATGCACAGATCTGAGATGAAGGGTATGATAACAAATCTGGGATGCGGAAGGGTGCGGTAAATCCATGAGAGGCAATAAGTGGTAATCTTTTCACTTATCAAATCAGAGGACGGTAAGAGGTTTTAACCTCTTATCAATGAAAAAAAAACCCATCTTAATACCCTTAACTCTTATTCGGTTAGAGATAAGTGGTTAATAAGAGCTCATTTTGAAAACAAACACCACCTTAGAGTTTGGGAAGGCCTATCTTCAAGGGGATGGTTGTCTATGAAACCATTACATGACCGAGCTAAAATGTAAACTTGTTAAAACCTTAAATATGCAGCCATAAGTTTTTCAAGGTGAACATGAAATTTTAAAACTTCAAAATTTTATAGGAAAAGTTATGAAATAAAACTTTAGGTTCTTATGGTATTTGCTTTGTGATATAACTCCAAAAAAAATTCCGGATCAACATCTGTTCATGTCATCAATAGTTACAAGTTTTACTGATTAAGGGTCAAAATTGCTACAAAATAGAAAGAATTGAACTAACGTTTGTTACATTAATTAAGAACAAAATTCATTGTTACACTACATATGAATTGAAACAAAATTCATCGAGTTTTAATGCATTATAGCCTTTAAATAGTTGTTTATCTTTAAAATGTACTTAAAAATCATCAAAATTTATTTTTTATCACATCAATATGTCATCTGCATCAAAATTAATATTTTTTAAATTATAAACCTTTAAACGTACATTTTAATAAAATGTTTTAAAATCAAAATCAAAGAAAAATGGTTTATTTTTCTTATTATAATTTTTATTTCGGTTGTCTATAGTTTTGATATTTTTTTGGTATTAAATATTAAAAATTTACAAAAAGTAATAATTATATTTATTATTATTTATAATTTTTCTAAAGTAAAAAATTATTTCTAAAAATAAAACATTAAAAGTCAAAATCTTTATAAAAAACTACAAATAACTTCAACAGGTTTTATTTTAGATATTTTAATATTAATTGTATTATTAAAATTATCTATGAATAATCATCCTAAGAAACTTTTTAAAAAGAATTTATATAAAATAATTATAACATGGGAATGAATAAAAACCTAATTTTTCTCCCCACACATCAAGCTTTAAAAGAATAATTAAACTAGAAGTTTTATCTAATTGTTTTTATTTTAAAAAACAACATAAATAGTCTATTAAAATAAAATAGATAGCAAAAACCTTATTTTCTTTATTTTAGAAAATTTGTTAAATTATAACGCTATATTCTTGAGTTTTAGAAGAAAAAAAAGAAAAGAAATAATTTCTCTCATTTTTATTTTGAGATTGAATGGAAAGTAAGGAAATAAAATAAAATTTCATGTTCTATGTTATTTTTACAATTATACTCTTATTTATTTTATAATAAAATGTAATTAATAAGTAGATACATAGTTTTTGTAAATATTTTTAATGTTATAATTGTTTTTCTTTTATTTCCTTCTCTTTCCTTCCATATTTGGGAGAAAAATCAACATGAATTTGTCCCCTTTATTTCCCCTTCCCTCGTTAAAAGAAACTCGAGAAGGCAAGATTTTTTCCCCTCCTACTTCCTTTCCTTTTACCTTCCATTCTTTAATAAAAAAAAACTCGAAAACACATCACAAGACGAAAGATCATGTAAAAAAGAGAGTTAAAGACGAGAAAAATAAGAAGTTATTTGTACCCTTGACTCTATAAGAACCCACCCTAAACTCTAAGAGCAGCTTCAATGGAGGTTCTTATAATAACCTTCTTTTTGTACGGTTTTTTGCCACCTCAAGTCTATCTCGTCAAGTTAAGAACTCACCAACAATTCCACAATGATGTTTTTGTAAGAACCTCTTTTTAGTGGGTTCCATTGATTTTTTTAAACATAAATAATTATTATCTATTTAAATACAAAGTCAAAAAAATAAATTAGAAACACGTAAAATATCATTTCTCATAAAAATTATGGTAAGGTTTTTTCTTGAAGCACCCATGACATATTAGGTTCTTACAAAAACTCCAAAATAATAATAATTTTTATAAAAGAATGCACTTTTTATTTATAACAACTTTTCATAATCAGAGATGCTCTAAAATAGAGGGAGGTTAATGGCACCCCTAAAAGTGAATTTTATTCTAATACACATCTACATCAACACTCTATGTAATACCAAAAATTCTGTACACACCACTGGATTAACACTCCCCTCTAAAATATCCATTTGACGAGTAAATAAATTGAAAAGGTTGTGGGTCTTTTCTTTATTTAAAAAAAAGCCAGCAAAAAAGGCAATCATTTGACGAGTAAACGCCCCCTACGTGTCCACCCCCATACCCCCCCCCCCCACCCCCACCCCTACCATATACGTGACTATGGCGTCAGTCAGTACCCCAATAATCCTCCCCTCTTTCCTCCATTGAAAACGTGAGACGCCGACGAGAAGCAGAAGGAGACCTGCTCTGACATCCCTTTTTCTTTCCTTCTTTTCTACATTTACGTTTTCAAGCTTTACCCTTTTCTCATTCTTCAATCAATCAAAACCCCTCAATCTCTACTAACAAACAACTATATATATATATACATATACATATAGATATACATATCTCTTTCGCCTCTCTTCACAGATCTTGTCTGATTGTCTTTTACACATACCTGCTTTAAATGCTACCATTTTCAGGTAACGCATTTTCACCTCATTTATTGCTCTCTCTCTTTTTTTTTTTTCACTATTACCCATTTCTTCCTTTTGTTTTCTTCTTGTATATTTCCATTTTTCTTATCTTCATATGTATATAATTACTTGTGGGGGTATGTTTGTTTGGATTTTCTTGATGATGATTGAACAACTGTGTGTGATGAATTATGGGTTTTCCAAATTAAACCCTTTATTGAGGTTAAAAAAGAAAAATGTTTGAATTTGAGTTTGTAATAACAAGAGGAGACAGTTTCATTTGTACAATTATAGCACACATAGTATAGTACTACCTTTATGTTTCTTTTCTTCTTCTTTCTTTTTTCCATATGTTTCAAGAATTGATTTTTGATGATGAACTAATAAAAGTGTGTTTTCTTTTTCAATGGGCAGATTCATCTGTAATTACATATTTCATACAGGAATTCTTCAACAAATGCTAAACTTTAGCAGATCAAGAACTCAACCTAGGCCTAATAGATCTCATCCTATGGGAGGTAATATATTTTCACTCATTCATCCATTAATCATTTTGTATATATATATATATAGATATTGGTTCATTTAGAAACTTAGAAACTTTGTCAAATCAATATAAAAAATAATTTTTTTCATGAATATTTTTCATCAAATGTTATATATATATATATATATGCAATTTTAGTTTAAGATTATGATTTCAAGATTTCTTTTTTATTGGGTTTTGTTGTTATAATTATAAAATTGATGTTTGTAGGCATGGATTATGCTGACCCAAAGAAGAAGAGTGGTGTTGTAGGAAAGATTCTTTTGGCTGCAGGCCTTACTGCATTATGCATTCTTATGCTTAAACAATCTCCATCTTTCCACACCCCTAGTGCAGTATGCAATCCTATTCTTTTTGTTTAATTATTTATATGTTTTTTTTTGCTTTTTCAGTTGTTATTTTGGTATGTTTTTATCATAATTGTCCAATTAGATCGGCCGTTAAATCCTGGTATATTTAGGTTTATAACCTTAAATGAGACATACCCATAAGTAGGTTATGGATTTAATTACCTAAATGGCCCGTTAAATCCTAGCGAATAACGATAAGTTTCTTTTAAATCCATGACCTTCTAACAACTTTTTTAATGTCACTTCCATATACAAGAATGATACCAAACTTGTCAGAAGGTTGTGTTGTTAAAAAAAATTTCTTTTAAGGTCATTCAGCTAAATATCCCTTTTGTGACATGATCTTAATTGTTTGTTTACCTCTTAACAGTTCCATTAAAAGGCAACGTTTGAACCGTTAAGAGGTGAATCCTGTTTGACAGAAAATGAGCCTGCCTCTTAATGGTTCCAACACCCTCTGAATCATTTTGTATCTTGGATCTCCCTTAACCATTCAGAGTCCTAATTTCATTTTGCACAATTACCAAACAATTATATTTCATTTTGCACTATATCATAAGAGCATCTTAATCATTCCAACCACTTAATCATTATGCACCAAACCATTCAGCAACTGCCAAACAACCCCTAAGTTTTTCAATTAAGATAAAACTTTTTAAACTAAATAACTTTCAAAATCTTGGAAAGACACTAGAAGGTTAGTGTGTAAAAGTCGGTTTCATAAAAGATCATTTAACCAATCTTATGTTTACGATATCCATTAATGTGACGAATATTCGACTTATTTTTGTGTTTTTGCTTTGAAGTTCTCTCGTCATGAAGTGGGTGTTACTCATGTCTTAGTAACGGGAGGTGCTGGCTATATCGGTTCTCATGCGGCACTACGCCTTCTAAAAGACTCTTACCGTGTGACTATAGTGGTATTTTTTTTGGTTATTTGTGTCCAATTGTTGTTAGAAACTTTAATGCTAGATTATGGTGTGAGTTTGTATATCCTTTTTGTGATATAGGATAATCTCTCCCGTGGAAACCTTGGTGCCGTCAAAGTTCTTCAAGATCTGTTCCCGGAACCTGGGAGACTTCAATTCATTTATGCCGATTTGGGAGATTCAAAAGCCGTATCCTTTGAAATATAAGCTGAAAACATAGTAGACGCTAGTAATGTTTATTGCATAAATAACTTTGTGTGTGTGTGTATATATATAGGAAAACCTCAAAAATAAGAAAACTGAATAACACCCTGGAGCCCTCTATCTGGACGGTATGTACAAATGCATACTGGTAACTTGTAACATGCACAAGTGCATATCCACTTGTGCATAGAAAAAAAAACAGCTTCAATCACTTGTATGCACAACAGCACAAATGCATACCGTTTAGATGAAGGGCTCCCAGGGTGTTCTTCAATTTTATCTGTTTTTGAGGTTTTCCCCAAAACCTCTCTCTCTCTCTCTCTATATATATATATATATATCTTGTTTCCTTGATCAAATACTTCAGGTGCACAAAATATTTTCTGAAAACGCATTTGATGCAGTGATGCATTTTGCTGCAGTTGCATACGTTGGAGAGAGTACTCTTTATCCCCTAAAGTAAGTTTTTCAATCTTCTTATATAGATATAGCAAACGGACCCCACTAGAGGATTTATCTGACTGTTAACTTGAGGGCCCCATTAGATCAGTCGAGGTGCACACAAACCGGCCCAGACACCTAAGAAAAGTTATCAAAAAGAAAATATTATGACATACCATTCCACAAAGAGATCAAAAATACGATTCTCAATCTGCTTTATTATCGTAATATTGTAGGTATTATCACAATATCACATCAAATACGCTTGGTGTGTTGGAGGCCATGGCGGCAAATAACGTGAATACACTTATATACTCTAGTACGTGTGCAACATATGGAGAACCCGAAAAGATGCCCATTACAGAAGAAACTCCTCAGGTAGCACGACCATATGTGATATAATATTAAACTCTTTTTTGGTGCAAATCCTTTAAATTTTGATTAATTTGGTTATCTTTTCTATCGCTTATTTCAGCTTCCGATTAATCCTTATGGAAAAGCCAAGAAGATGGCAGAAGATATTATCTTGGATTTCCATAAAAACTCGGACATGGCGGTCATGATTCTAAGGTTGGTATTTTAGGTATTTGAGTACATGGGTCAGGTTTAGGGGAAAACCTCAAAAAAAAAAAAAAAAAACTGAAGAACACCCTGGGACCCTCCATCCAGACAGTATGCACAAATGTATAACATGCACTCGTGCATAGTAAAGAAACATCTTTAATCGCTTGTATGCATACCGTACAGATGGAGAGGTCCCAAGGTGTTCTTCATTTTTCTCTTTATTTGAGGTTTTCCCCTTAACCTCCCTCTTTGAGTACATATTTCTATTGATTCGAGTTTGTGGTGAACCGTGGTTTTTCACTTAACTAGTGCTGATTTTTGGATATCATTTCTTTTTATGTGTTTATAGTAGCAAAAAACAAGTTCAAGAAATAAAATTTTCAACTCATTCTTTTTGTTTTTTCCTATTGTTTATTCAAATTGTAGATATTTCAACGTGATTGGTTCGGATCCGGAGGGAAGGTTAGGGGAAGCACCAAGGCCCGAACTACGTGAACATGGAAGAATATCGGGTGCGTGCTTTGATGCAGCCCATGGAATCACAAATGGGCTCAAGGTATATCTTTCAGATTGTGTGAATCAAATGAATATGCTACCTATTCACATGTGAATGTTTGTGTGAATCAGATGAATATGCTACCTATTCACATGTGAATATTTCTAGTATTATTGAATTTGATTTGCTAACTGGTCACCTACGTGATGCAGGTTCGAGGAACGGACTATAAAACCCCAGATGGGACTTGCATACGGGACTACATTGACGTCACGGATCTAGTCGATGCTCATGTTAAAGCACTTAACAAAGCGACACCCGGCCATGTCGGAATTTACAACGTTGGTACAGGAAAAGGTACAATCTCAACATATTTGTGAATTAGCATTAAAAGTATATCTAATTGCCCACCTAAATAAATAGAACCTAAATGACCATTATACCCTTTTCGGGTTTTTATGGTTTTTGATAGGTAGATCGGTTAAAGAATTTGTGGAAGCTTGTAAAAAAGCAACTGGTGCACCCATCAAAGTAGACTTCCTTCCACGCCGGCCCGGTGACTATGCCGAAGTGTTCAGTGACCGGTCCAAGATTTTCCGTGAGCTCAACTGGTCCGCACAATATACCGACCTTGAAAAGAGTTTGCGGGTGGCATGGAGATGGCAAAAGTCGCATCCTAACGGCTATGGTTCCTCGACGGCTTCCATCTAATGACGATTCGGTCCGGATTCCATGATTTGGAAAAATAGGGATTTGAGGTTTAGGGATATATATGTAATTCTTAAACATCAGTATTATTGTTATCTGGATTTTCATACATGGGTTGTATTTGCAGGAGGACAAGTACAACCCATGTACAGAAAACTAGTTAAGCAATAGAATCTCGAGAATAATACTTATGAGGTGTAGCCTTAATTATTATTTTATATAAGTGGAGATGATGCCATATCATTATATTATGGTTTAAAATCTTGCATCTTTATTTTCAAGGCATTGGAAATTTAGGGGTTGTTTACCTGAGACTCTTACACAGTAAGCGTTTACCGCTAAGATTCAACATTTTCACTTAACTTATCAGATAAGATTTTAATCTATTAATAAAACGAGACATTGTATGCAACATTTTTATCCGGTAAGTGCTTACCGAGTAAGAGTAGACTCGGTCCTTATTTATCGCTCGTATATATGCTTACATGTAGCATTTATTATCGCTCTTAGCGTCTGTAAGAGAAGAGTTTCATTCTTTTATAAACTCAATAATTCATACAAACTTACAAACCAATTTCAAGTGTTGCATGTAAAAATGCATTATTTATACAATGTTGTTTCTTATATAAAACATTCAAGACTATTATTTTCCACACACAAAACAATCCTAAATGCTTCACATATGAAACAACATTGCACTGTATATACTAGTTTGTAAGTTTGTACAGGTTTATAAATGATTATGCCAAGAGAACATATTTGTATCTATATTTAATACGAGCAAGTGCTAACACATACGAAAATATACGATCCATACCAACCAGTTTACATCTCTAATTTAAACTCAAAAACCATTTAAAAAATAATCTTTATAGAAATGTTGAGGGTCAAATTGATCTTGAACCCAAAATACATATATATATATATATATATAACTTTAGTTAATTGGGAAAGCAAAAAAGATAGATTGAAACTTCTATGATCATATATATCCCATCCATATCTAACCAATCTTCTTTTGTTCTTCATACCAAATATACCTGTACAAAAAATCCCTATTCCTCCACCTGCAAAAATCCTCTTTCCATCTACTTTTTGTTCAAAACAAGAG
The DNA here is from genome assembly GCA_036898165.1 of Silybum marianum. NCBI lineage: Eukaryota > Viridiplantae > Streptophyta > Magnoliopsida > Asterales > Asteraceae > Silybum > Silybum marianum. The sequence goes on from CM072538.1 coordinate 21,853,005, forward strand.
CTACATTCCGAAGCTCCTCGAAAGCATGCATAGTGTCCGCATCAAATCCACCCGCAAACTGCAACGAAGTGGAAAAGATGTGTAGAAAGTTAAGTGATATGCGTATACGCAACTTTAGAGAACAAATATTCCCTACGTCCAAAATAAATGTTTACAATGAAAAAGATATACGGTTTTAGATATGTGTAATTATCACATTTTTTTAGTTAACTAAAATAAATAAGTTTACCCTTGATAACGCAGAGAGTTATGATTTCTCAATCTCATACTTAGGGGTTGTTTGGTAGTTGCAGAATGATTAAGTGGTCAAAATGATTAAGAGGCTCTGATGATACAGTGAAAAATGAAATATAATTGTTTGGTAATTGTTCGGAATGAAATTAGGGCTCTGAATGTATAAGGAAGACTCAAGATACAAAATCATTCAGAGGGTTTTAGAACCATTAAGAGGCAGATTTTTTTTTTTGCTAAACAGGATTCACTTCTTAGCGATTCAGAGACCGCCTCTTAATGGAATTATTAAGAGGTAAAAAAACAGCCCCTTAAAGGTGGAACTGGAAAGGAAAGTAGGCACTTACTAGAAAAGTGGACACTTATTTTGGGACAGACTAAAATATAAATGTAGACACTTCTTTTGGGACAAATCCAAGGGCGGACCCACCCTATTGGGAAGGGGGCCCGTGCTACCGCTCAACCTTGTTCCGTAAGGGTAAAAAAAATCGCGTTTCGTAAGTTTTACATGAGGTGCACCCGCTAAACTTTTGATATTTCAAGGGTTAAAGAAGCACTACTTTAAAAAACCCCTCGAAATCAACCAAAAACCTTTAAAAAATCACTCGAAATCAACTAAAAACCATAAAAAACCACTCGAAATCAATCAAAAACCTTAAAAAATCCTTCGAAATCAACCGCGAAACTTAAAAAAGTCCCCAAACGGGAAATTTGACTTAAAAAATCCCTCAAAATCAACCGAAAAATACATCAAACAGCTTTGCGGACATTTGATACAATTTAAGGGTGCACCCGCTCGGGAAAAATCCTGGGTCCGCCACTGGACAAATCGAATACCATCAAATGTGCATGACGACCACTTTTTATCTTCTCAAAAAACATTTTCAATAACATAAACCAAACCAAAATAATCCAATATTTTCTACCCCATGTCCAATAACATATAAACTACATATGATTTGTGTTATTATAGTTTAAGATACGCGAGATAAAGATGACAAACCTGATGGATACGGAAAGCAAATCTGACTCCTTGAAGTAGCATATAATCCATTGAAGAATCCTTCTCTGATGTTCCCTTGGTTTGGAGTTCTGTAGCAACTCTTCTCATGTACTTCTTTGCCAACTTAACTGATCCCAGCTTAATCTGAAAATGAGATCATGAATCATTCATTCATTCTTGAACATAATGGAAAATAGAGACAATGTATAGATACAAGTAGTATAAGGTTAAAATAGAGATAATCTATAGATACAAGCAGTATATGGTTGATGTAAGCACTGTTTGTTGATCCTATTTGTTTAAGCTGTTTATTTGTGGCTCCTGCTAATGTGAGGAAAGCTTGAGATGTGATAATGGGTACCATTTACTTGAAAGAAAACTGTATAAATGAATAGTATCTTACCACCTCTCATATTTCTCCAAAATCTTGAAAAAAGGAGAAAAAATTATATGGTATGATATGTAATAGAGAAATCTAGACACAAACTATGATTTGATCAGAGTGAATATCTAGAAGGATGAGTTCAAACATAGCTTGCAGTAAGTATATAGCAGTACTAATTAATTTCTTTTAAATAAAGAACAACATCCGGAGGGGATATAATCTAGTTTGTTATAAGGAACTCCACTTCGCTATGCAACATGAAGTCAAACAAAGAGTCTAAATTTTAGCAAGTAGTACCCAAAGGAGAGGTGAATGTGCTAAAATACATTTACTTTTTCATCATCTAATTGATATTACTTCCAAAATAGATAATTAGGTTTTAAAGATCCCATTGGCATGTGAAGGGAGTACTACTACCGGTCTCTATCACTTCTTATCGGCAATTTGTTCTTGGTGCACTTAATAAGCTAATAATATTCTGCAAAAAGGGTATGACGCCATCCTCTGAAGTGGCCCCACTGTATAACTCAATAATAAAGTTTTATGCAATAATAACCCATAACGTAAAATTTGAAAGAAAATGACGAACCTTGTTTAATATTCCGGTATCAAGCATCCAATCTGTGGGAATATGGAACTCTTTGCAATTACGCATTAATAGATCTCTTGTTCGAAGAAGGTTATAAACAATACGCTCCATCCTAGCAGTATATACACCAGATAGTTTAAATAAACAAATAGATTCTTAACTATAACAAAAGGAGATAAAAAAATGGTTTAGAGATCGAGGTTGTTCTTACTTTTCAGATAAAGACACCATTTTTTTCAATGCCAAATCACATGGTATGTGGAAATTGTCTTTATAATTTGAAATTTCATTTTCCAACTTTTTTAGATCTCGATATGCAAATGCCGCCTCTCTTAACGTGTCTGCTTTCTTCTCTGGCCAATCGAAGTGTTTAAGTACAGCCCTCTCATCCACCTTTTAACACATTAAAGAAATACATATAAGTTTTAAATTCTTGTTGCTTTTAGTGATTAGAAACTCTTAACAACTAATAGAACTCTACCAATTGTCTTTTCTCTAAATGCTAAAAAGAATTCTAAGGAAATCTTGAATTTCCAAGGAAGAATGGTTCCATGATTTTTTGCAGAATTGATGCCGAATGATAGATGTAGATGATAAACTTACAAGAAAGCAGAGTTCATCATCCAGCCATTTAACAAAAGCAACCACATCTTCTATATCTGGATAAACAGCATCGTTGACCTCCCGGATTAAAGAATTCACAAATTCTCCTTGAGTTTCAACATCTTCCTTTATCTAAACATTAGAAAGAAAATGAAAAAAAAACAGCATTAGCTCACAGTCAATAAAGAGTGATAACTAATAAATACTACTCCCTCTTCCTCCCATAGTAAATTTCCACAATGAAACAGACACACAGTTTTAGAAATGTACAATTATTGCACTTTTTAATAACTAAATGACAATTTTACCCTTAATAATAATAGAAGTAATGAATTTCTACATTAGAAACAGACACACAGTTTTAGAAATGTACAATTATTGCACTTTTTAATAACTAAATGACAATTTTACCCTTAATAATAATAGAAGTAATGAATTTCTACATCTCATAACTAAGGGTAGAATCGGAAACTACGCATTTATTTTTAAAAGTGGACACTTATTTTGGGACGGAGAGAGTATAAAAAAATTCAGACAAATTTTCTTACAGCAAGCAAATGTGATGACCGGTTTTCAATTTCACCAATCATGCTATGTCGAACATTAGTGACATCCGAGGCATCACATATCCCATCATTTAAAGAATCTTTCCGTGAATCCCTTTTCATAAGGGAATGATAAAACTCAACTACTTGTGGAGCCCGCTGAACAACGCCGCCAGCATTATTCCGGCCAATGAACTTTGGAGGAGGTGGTGGCGGCGGTGGTGGTGGAGGCGGAAGAGCTACTTGACAGGTGACCTCTTTATGTTCCTTAGAAGTAAAACTGGTGGGCCGTGGAGGGGGATTAGGAATACGCAGAGCCCTTTTTTCAACATCCAACAATGTTTTCAGTTTTGTAGCTTCACGCAATTGTGACCCTTGATTTAAATCATATTTTCGACATGCTACTGAATCAACCTCCTCCATTTCCATTGAACATATAAAGCCATCAGATTGTCTTCTTTTGTTAACCACCAAATCTTCTTGACAGCAATTTACACCGCTGATTGAATGCCTTCTTCCAGGACTTCTGCCCTCTAACCAACTAAGGTTTAGTTTATAGTTTGGGGGTTCAGAGACATGCGTTTCTTCGTCTAAAACAGGCCACTTTTTTAACTTCTTAATCAAACTTAACCTCTTTTGACCACTGACACGTTCAGAGCTTTCATCGCTTGATGCTGGACCATTCATCCATTCAACGGAAGCCGGGCTTGATGCTATATCGGAAGTATCACATGCGGAATTCTGCAACTCGTTTTTAAGACAGGAATTGACCCATCTAAGATAGACAAGCTCCTCAACCTCATTCAGTCGACTTACTTGTAGATCTTCGACTTGTTTACATAAGTCTTCATTTGTTTGTCGTAACATTGATGCCTCGGCTTTAATCTTCTCAACAAATTCATTCTGTCAATAATTAAGCCACCAAAATCAATTCACCACAATGTTATAGCTCTTGCAAAGATACACTTAGGACCTGTTTGTTAGCAGCTTAATGAGCTTAACGGGACTCGCAGCTTATTTGGTCAGCTATGCCTATACATGAATGTTTGGTAGTGGCTTAATGATACAGAAAGTGGCTTATTCAGTAAGGTTTTAGGAGGGAGTTTTATGCAGAAAGCCAAGTTTTTTCCGAACTTGTTCCTCCCAATTAAAAAACACGCTCATTCCATCTATGAAAAAACTCTTCCAAACAAAAATCCTCCCAATCTATACAGACAGATTAATCCACACTGACAACTTTATCTATACAAGACTTAATGGAAAACCAACCAAACAGCCCCTTATTGACATACAATTATAAGACCAGGGGAAAACCTTGTTGTGATGGTCATAACAGTAATTTGCAAAAGCAGAAAAATAACATGGGTTAATCTGAACTGGTATTAGGCATTTAACATATAATTTACTCAGTTTCACCGTGTTTTTTATTTCCCTAGCTGTCATCATGCCAAAACAAGATTCTTCCCAAATGAATATGAACATTTTGTGCCAAATTAATGGAATTTTTCTGTAAAAATACCACATATCATATAATTAAAAGCAAGTATCCATTAAAACTAAAAAGTAAAAAAGTTAAAGGATGAGATTAAGACCTCAGAATCTTTTGCTAGGTCTGCTAGCTGTGACTCCATTGAAGAAATTCTGCAACAAAGATTTCTCTTTTGAAGATGAAGCTCAGCATTCAGCCTTCTTAATTTAAGAACATCTACCTCAACACTATTAACAACACCCTTTGTTATATTTTCTTGCAACTGGTGAGAGTTCAACTGCTCAGAAAGACTGGTGTTTTCTGATTCCAGCAAATCAACTTTGCTTTTAAGGGCATCAATTTCACTCGTCTTTGATTCAACCTCCAATTGAAGCTCGAAAGCCTTGAGGTTTTTCTTCTTAAAATCAGACAACTCAGCTTGCAACTTGGCTTCTCTATCTTTAGATTCTTGTAGCAAGCTTCTAAGCTGATCAAGCTCAGCAAACAGATCACGAGAACCAGAAGAAGAAGACGATTTGTACAGCCTCTGATTCTGTTCACAATGATGATGATTCCCTTGAGGATGAACTTGTGTGGAAGCCACAGAACACGATAAATCCCCAATAAGAGACCGTTTCGCTCTATTAGAAACAAAAGGGTTTTTGGAATTAGTAGCAGAAACAGTGATAACAGGTTGTAACTGCGATTTCTTGGTGCCCTGTTGTTGCGATCTGGTTTTCTTATCAGCTGAGAAACCTTTCACAATGTTAGAACCCCAGATAGACCTAGGCTTCAAATTCGATGATGCATTGTTGTTTTTAACCTTTAATGGCACCTGATTCTCATCGGAATACTTAGAAGATGCTTTCAATCTGGTGTCTGATGATGACTTTGCTTCACCCATTTTGAAAAAAACTGAAACAAGCAATTCGTCGAACAGGTTATATGCTTGTTGAAAAAGGTTAGAAACTTCTAAAGATTGTTTGCAACGAGGGATTCATTCAAATATATGATTAAATTAGGGTATTGGGATGTGTTTAGGAGGAGCGTAGACGGCGAGAAAAGGGGGAAAGAGTGTCTGAAGATGGGAAGAAGGGCTTTTTGGTTTTGGGCATTTGAATATTTGAAATTCGAATCCGTCTTTATGTGTGTGTGTGTGTGTGTAGCAGAGGTTGGAATAGAATGGATTGGAAGACGCACCAACTTTTTTTGAACGTAACGATCATATTCTGGAAAGTGGGTCCCATCCGATTTTGGTTTAGAGTTGCCTTGTCTTGTTACACAAAAATTAAATTTTAAAATATTTAAAATGTTTGATAAAATATTATTAAATTTTAAACTAAAGTATATTAAGATATATTTAATTTCGAAATTTCAAATTTTTTCAAGATGTGCTAAATATGAATAAAATGGTTCAAGTTCTATTTTGGATAAAAATACTTCAAGATATAAATATCAAAATGGTTTAACAAATAAATGGCCTTGCTTTTTTCCAAGATGTAAAACTATAAATACTATAGAAAAGTTCAAATGTGAACTTATTTTTGGTTGTGAACGTGAGGACGAATCTCAGCCACTTATCCGGTCAATAAATGCGACTTTGACCTGGTTCCCCTCCTTTAATAATCTCCACCCTCCCATGAATCGCGTCAATCCTCCGTGATCGCGTCCACCATAACCGAAGATATGTGGCTGAGATTCGTCCTCACGTTCACAACCAAAAATGAGTTCACATTTGAACCTAACCCATAAATACTAATGCCAAAGTGAATGAAAAAACTACATTTGCAATAACTTCTTATTGCTAACCATAAAAGCAACAAAGGTGATTTAAATATAGCTCAAAAAATCACCAAAACTTAAAAGTAAGATGTTATTTATCAAATAATTATTCGAGTAAAAGCTTATCGGAAAAACTAAACTCTATCACTTACTTATCAGGTAAGGTTTTTGTCCACTAAACAATATTGTATGCAACAATTTATCGGTAATCACTAATCATGGTATGAGTCATCGCCCTCACTTACCGGGTAAAACTCTTACTCTTGGTCCTTACATTTGTTTTTACTGGATAAGATTTTTGGTCCTTACGATATGAATCCAATAAGGTAATGTGACTTGGTAAATGACTTCTAATCTTACCTAAAAATCACATTATAAATTAACAATCAACAAAAATATTTCAAAAATAGAAATAATTTAAAGAGTGAATTGTGGATTTGGTCCATGTGGTTTGATAGTTTTTTGGGCTATTACCCCTATATTATATTTGTTCTGGATATGCTCCTTGTGGTATTCAGTTTATTTTGATCATGGTTGTTGGGTCACCGATGATTTGGTGATGAACCACCTTCCTTTATATGAATGAATTTTTACAGGTTCTTTTGAAGGTCTGAAATATGCTTCAAGTATTGAAGAGTCAAAGACTATTCAATCAAGGGGTTGTACATCAAAAAGTAGAATTTTGGATGTATCAACCAACTTCAATATTCAGACCATCTTGCCAAGTCAAGATTGGGTCACCAATATAGTGGGTCACCGATGGTACACTCAAAAGTCATCAAAAGTACTAAGGACATCAAATAAGATGAGCTCATCAAGTTTGATGTCATGGTCACCGACACTATGATCTTGGTCACCGAAATTGCAGGTATATTTTCTAAGGCTGTGATATCAACTCACAAGGGTATACACTTTTGTCACTTAGTGAAAGAAGAAGTTATCAAGCAAAGTGTACACTTATCAACTCCAGCCTTATAAGGTATCCACCGATGTGATACATTGTGAGATGTATCACTTAGCAATTTCAAAGAGATAAGTTCTTGACTCACATCAATTGCAAGACACGTGAGCCAGTAAGAACTTGGGCACCAAGCCTTAATTAAAGACATTCTCTTTTATTCTTATAAAAGGAATATTTGTCTTTTAGCTAAAAGGCTTGATGGGACTTCACAGAGCATGAAGAAAAGAAGATAAAGTTATCTGACATTACGTGCTACAAGGAATGGTTCATCCATTATTCTAGTACAAAGGAAGTGGTCTCTTCCTTTGTCCATCAGATAATCTTCCAGCTAATGAAACCTTGACAGCTGTCCACTTGCATCCCATGCATGGACACTATAAAAGGAGATGAAGTCTTTCCCAGAAATCTCACGCTTTCAACAAATCTTCGCAGTGATTATTTGTTTGACCGTAGCAAAGGTGTGCTATAACGGTATTGTTTTAACTTGCTTAGTGTAATAGTTAATTATCGTTATCTGTGTGTTTAGTTTGATAGAATAGTACTCGTTCTTTTCCGCATCAAACTATCCGTGTGTAAATTTTTAATATTTATATTAAAAAAATTTAAAAAGAGTATATTCGTGTGTTTTATATTCAACCCCCCTTCTACAAAACCCTCTCTTAGTTAGCCATCTCTTTGGGGACTAACAATTGGTATCGAGCGGTTGGTTTAATCTCATAAACCGGATCCGTGATGGCTACTACCTCAAATGTTGATGGTACCTTGCGGACCTCTTCCCGAATACATATGATTTAGGATCTTTGGCTAAACCCCCAAGATTCAACCCAAACAACTTTGGGTTATGAAAAAATCGCATGTTATTATTCTTGGAAGGGATCGATTGCAGTATCCCAACATTCTCGGTGAGGACCTATTATTCCTAAAATATGGGCTCGCTTTGGCCCTCAAAAGGACGCCGAAGGAAAGGACATAGAGTCGGATGACGAAAGAAGTGAGAAAAGCTGGTAGATATATCATTAAACCTTCTAACAAATTTAGTGAAGATGATAAACGCCTAGTTGCTTTAGATACTAAAGTCAAATCGCTCTTCTTTGTTTCCCTACGATGATGTGTATCATTCTCTTCTTAATCTTCCCACCGCTAAAGAGATGTGGGATACTTTGAGTGTCTTATATGAAGGCACCAAAGAAGTAAAGAAATCTAACGGATCCGTCTTGTTAGAAAGTATGAACTCTTCTCCCATGAAAAGGGAGAATCTCTTTCTACCTACTTTAATCGTTTTAACTGTCTTCTCAACGATCTCAAAGTTCTTGGCCGAGTTTATGATAATGAAGAAGTTCTCTGCAAGTTCATGGATTGTCTTCCAGATTTCTGGGAAACTATTTGTACTTGCATCAAGCAAACCAAGGACTTAGAAATAATGCCTTTAACTGCTCTCTATGGAACTCTTCTTCACTATGAACAAACTAAGAATCAGAGAAAGTCTCTTATAAAGGATATCAAATCCTCCTCTATTGCTTTGATAGTTGATTCAAAACCTTCTTCTTGTATTCCTAGAATCACCTATCCTTCTTCTAATTCTGAAAAAGATATTAAGGAAGACTCTTCTCATCTGTCAGATGCATACTATAGTTCTGCTGATGATGATGAAGGAGAAGAATCAGCCATTGACATACTTTCTGATAGTATGGCAATGCTTGCTGGAAACCTTAAGAACAAAAGATTTTCTTCAAACCGCTCCAAATTTAATAGAAAACCTTTTTCTCAAAAATCCTCTTCTGATAAAGCAAATGAAGAATGCTTCAATTGTGGAAAGAAAGGTCATTTTGCTTCTGAATGCAGATCAAAAGCTTCTTCTTCTAAACCTTCTTCTTCTTATGGCCATGACTTCTCAAAATCAGCTTCTAGGAAGCATGAAGAGAGAAATAGCCAATCCTCTAAAGAAAATTCTGAATCAAAAGAAACCTCAAGGTACAAGAAATACAAAGCCAAATACAAGAGAGAAAAGGAGAGAAACCAAGGTAAAAATAAAACCTTAGTTGCTGAGGCTCATTGCTGGGAAGATGAGCAAACCTCTGAGAGTGAGAGTGAGTATGTCACTAAGTGCCTCATGGCCAAAATTGATGAGATAGAAGACATGGAGAAATCACTCTACACCACTCTTGTATCTGCTGAGGGATCCACTTCAGGGACAAAACCTCAGGTACATCCTTTTACCTTTCTCTCTGATGATCAAAAGGCTGATGCCTTTGATTCTTTAACTGTTGACTTCTGTGACTTAAAGATTCAAAAGAAAAAGGCTGATATGCACATAAAATGTCTAAATGATCAACTCCTCTCTTGATTTTCAAAACTAAAAGATTTTGACAAAATGAAAGCTGATCTGGAAAACCTTCGGTACTTAAACGACAAGCCTTTTCTGAGGAAAAATCAAAGATTTCTTCCACTCTTGAAAAGGAACAAGAGGTTCTGTCTAAATGGACTAAATCCTCTAAGAATCTAGAAAGGATCCTTCAAGATCAAATCACCAGCAAGGATAAGTCTGGCCTTGGTTATGGAAAAGATGTTCCTCAACCTCTTGACCTTCCACTCCCTTCCTCTTCTGAGTGTCAAGGTTTTCCTGCTGGTTTCCTTTCCGATGACGATGATGATCTCTTCGGTTACTCATCTGAGGATTCTACCTCCGTTCACTCTATAGATCTACTTGACATGCTCAAAGTAGAATCTGGTTCCAAAAAGTTTGGAGTCTTTGTTAAAGCTAAAGAAATCTCTTCTGAGTCTTCAAAGGTTTCAACTTTTCCAAGCTCTTCTTCTTCTCCCAAACCTATCCAAAGACTTTTAAATTCCTTAAGTCTGCATGAGTCAAGGTACTCCCAGGAGCAAAATTTCCGTAGTTGCTGAGTATCCTTCTTCAAAAAGATTTTCTCCTCAAAAGAAAAATTTTTCTAAATCAAATTTTTCATCTAAAAGGAAATCTCAAATAGCTACTGACTTTATTCCTCGGTCAGTAAACTTGAAGAAATCAAGAAACCCCTGGTAAAGGTATTCTTGGACCAAGACCAGGGTTGGACACCCCTCTTCTTCTCATTCCTCAACCTCTGTCCAAAGTTTAGATGATAGGGATTTTAAAAAGGTCTTTCCTTTAAAGAAGTGCTATAACTGTGGCAACACTCTTCATCTTGCTAAAAATTGCCCAATAGACTTGGCTCCTTGCAAATCTAAAATGCCTTCTAATCCCAAAGGACCCACCTCAAAATGGGTACCAAAAGTCTAAATTTGTTTCTGGGTGCAGGTACCAAATAAAGATCATATATGGTACATGGATAGTGGATATTCAAGACACATGACCGGAAACAAACTTCTTCTCTCTAACTTCTCAAAAGAAAAGGGACCCACTGTTTCCTTTGGAGGAAATGGAAAAGGGGTCACCAAAGGATATGGTACCATTTCAAATGGAACCATCACTTTCTCCAGAGTAGCTCATGTTGAAGAGCTAATGTACAATCTTCTAAGCATCAGCCAAATATGTGATTTGGGCTATAAGGTCATGTTCCAAATTTGTGTGTGTGCTTGGTCTTTGATGTACGAAACAAGATTGTACTAGCGAGAACCCGACCGAATGACGTGTACATAATCAACATGAAGGAAAGTGCAATAGGAGAAGGCGTGTGTCTCCTCTCTCAAGAACTAGCCAAACAAAGTTGGGTGGCATAAAAGGTTCTCTCATCTAAACTTTAAAACCTTGAACAAACTCTCCAACAAGGAGTGGTTGTTGGAATGCCAAAAATAGCTTTTGAAAAAGAAAAGTCATGTGGGGCATGTGAAAAAGGAAAACTCACCGTAACTTCCTTTAAAACAAAACAATGCTCTTTTATCTCTCAACCTCTTCAAATGCTTCACATGGATCTATGCGGTCCGGTCGGTACACCCGATGCGGGTGGTAAAAAGTATATGCTAGTAATCGTAGATGAATTCTCTAGATATACTTGGGTGTTCTTTCTGAAACACAAGAGTGATGCTGCTAAAGAAATCATCAGGTTTACAAGAAAGATTGAAAATTTGAATGGTAAACTGGTGAAGTCCTTCAGAAGTGATAATGGCACTGAATTCAAGAATGCTGCTCTGGAAGATTTCTTTGACCTAAAAGGAATCTCTCGTAACTTCTCTGCGTACGCACTCCTCAAAGAAAATGGTATTGTTGAGAGAAAGAATAGAACACTATGTGAAGCCGCAAGGTCTATGCTGAGTGAATCCAAGTTGCCAACCTATTTTTGGGCAGAAGCAGTTAACACTGCATGCTTTACTCAAAATAGGTCTATCATAGTCAAAAGGCATGACAAGACCCCATATGAAGTTTTCCATGGAAGAAAACCTACAGTTGACTTCTTCCATGTGTTTGGCTGTGCTTGTCACATGCTAAATGACAGGGAACAACTTGGAAAGTTTGATCCAAAGTCTGATGATGGAATTTTCATGGGCTATTCTCTCTCCTCAAGAGCCTTTAGAATCTTCAATCTAAGAAGACAATGCATAGATGAATCCATGCATGTAAAGTTTGATGAGTTTGAAACTTCTTCATTATCTTGTGATGAAGAAGAATTAAACCTATGGATAAATTCATGTGTTGGTGAAATTCCATCCTCCTATTAAACCAATCCTCCATATAGCAACCCTTCTCAGCCTTCCATAAACACTACCTTACCTTCTGAACCTTCTCTTTCTTCTCCACCTCCTGAAACTAACTCTTTAGAAGACCTTACCCACCAAAACACTATATCTCCCTTAAACCCTTCTTCACCATACCAAATTCCTACCTCATCCTCTTCTCTACCTCCCTCCTTACCTCCTGCTCTAAAGTGGACCATGGATCATCCAATAGATCAAATCATAGGTGATCCACAAGTTGGTGTAAAAACCAGAAGAGGCATAAGCAATCTGTGCTTATATGTCAACTTTGTTTCCATTGTTGAGCCTAAGCTGATAAATGAAGCCCTAGCTGATCCTAGCTGGGTAATTGCCATGCAAGAAGAGCTCTCACAATTTGAGAGAAACAAAGTCTGGAAGTTAGTTCCTCGTCCATCCAACAAAACAATTATTGGAACAAAATGGGTGTTTCGAAACAAGATGGACGAAGAAGGAACTGTCATAAGGAACAAGGCAAGGTTGGTTGCTCAAGGATATCGGCAAGAGGAAGGAATTGATTATGATGAAACCTTTGCTCCTGTTGCCAGATTGGAAGCTATCCGAATATTTCTTGCCCATGCAGCTTACAAAATTTTCGGGTATTCCAAATGGATGTCAAAAGTGCCTTCCTGAATGGTGAATTAGCTGAAGAAGTGTATGTGAAGCAACCTCCTGGGTTTGAAGATCCGACCATCCATATCATGTATATAGGCCGGATAAAGCTCTATATGGACCGAAGCAAGCTCCACGTGCACAGTATGACACTCTCTCAGAATATCTACTTAGAAATAAGTACATACGAGGCAAGGTTGACAACACTCTCTTCTTCAAGAAATCACAAGGTAATATCATTCTTGTTCAAATCTATGTTGATGATATTATTTTTGGAGCCACCGATGAATCCTTGTGTGATGAGTTTAGCTCCCTCATGCAAAAAGAATATGAAATGAGCATGATGGGGGAGTTAACTTTCTTTCTTGGTTTGCAAGTAAAACAATCTTCGAAGGTATTTTCATAAATCAAAGTAAATACATTAAAGATCTTCCGAAAAGTTTCAATTTGATACTTGCACTACCATGAAAACTCCTATGGCTCCTCCTCTTAAACTCTTTTCTGATCCTGATGGCATTTCTGTAAATATTAAAAATTATAAAGCCATGATAGGATCCCTTCTTTATCTAACTGCAAGTAGACCTGACATTATGTTTGCTACTTGTCTATGTGCCCGATACCAAGCAAATCCTAAAGAATCACACCTAGTCATTGTGAAAAGGATTTTCGTGTATACGAAAGGTACCATAAATGCGGGTCTTTGGTATCCCAAAGACTCGTGTTTCGATCTCATCGGGTACTCTGATTCTGATTTTGCAGGTTCAAAAATAGACAGAAAGAGTACAACTGGAAGTTGTCAGTTACTTGGTGGAAAGCTTGTGAGCTGGTCAAGTAAGAAACAACATTCGGTGTCTACATCTACCGCCGGCGAGAATATGTGGTCGTCGGAAGTTGTTGTGCACAAATATTGTGGATGAAAAATCATTTGTGTGATTACAATCAGATTTTCTCAAAGATCCCAATAATGTGTGACAACTCAAGTGCAATAGCCATTGCCAACAACCCTGTGCTTCATTCAAGATCCAAGCACATTGATATTAGGTATCACTTTATAAGAGATCATGTCTCTAAAGGTGATGTGGAGTTACATTTCATTCCCACCGACTATCAACTAGCTGATCTGTTCACAAAGCCTCTTGATGAAGCAAGGTTCAAGTTTCTCATAGGTGAGTTAGGTATGGTAAACATAGACTAATATATTTTATATTTATATATAATGTATGTTTTATATATATATATATATTATATACATTTATATATTTATAACTTATATATGTTATATGTTTTATATATATATTATATGTATACTCTATAGATATATTATATATATTATATTATATATTATATTATATTAATACATTTATATAAAAATAAAAATAAAAATAAAATAAAAATAATATATATATATAGTGTCGGTGACTAAGTCACCGACGAAACCTCTCTCTCTCTCTTTCTATTTTTCTCTCTCTCCAAACCCTAACCCTAAAAAACCTTAAAAACATACACCTCCACCAAGCCACCAAGTCACCATAAGCCACCCTAACCATCATAGCACCCACCGATGGTCGCCGTCCATCGACCGACACCAACACCACAAGCCACCGACGTCTTCATTCCATCAAGCCACCGACGTTGCCACTAAGCCTCGTCATCCACCGACGGTCACATATCCACCAACGGTCTTCTCTCTCTCTCTCTCCGACTCTATCCACCGAAGCCACCGATCTCTCACTCTCACACACACACACACACACACACACCGATCTCTCTCTCTCACCGATCTCTCTCTCTCACCCACACACACCGAAGCCACCGATCTCTCTCTCTCACCGAAGCCACCGATCTCTCTCTCACACACACTCACCCACCGACGGTCGCAACCATCTCTCTCACTCACCGAGGTCACCTCATAAACCCAAAGAACACTTAGCCACTCCCAGCTCCTCCATGCCCTCTCAAAAGGACATGGTTGTACAAAGGGATATCCCTATTATACCTTCATCAATTTTTTCCTTAGTTGATGAATATGACTTGGAGTCTCCCATCCAAGGTGTCTCTTCAACCACCAAAGCCTCAACCATCTGCTCCCATGTCTTCTCAACAGGGAGATGATCTTATCAAGGCTTTCACCAGTTTCACTCGTGCTACTATCCACCAGGTGGAAGTTCTGAAAGATCATGCAACTAAGGAAATGGAAAGAATGGCCTTTCTTTCTACTACTCTTAGATCTAGCATTGAAGAGTTGTCGGTGAGTCACCCAATTCTCATGACATGCTTAGATCTCCTACACTTGGATGTCTTTGGTCTTCGAAAGTGGCTTCTCTCAAGCCAAGATTCTCGTGCTTTCTTCTATCGAGAGAACTTCGAAGTGCCTCTCGCTCAAAGAAGCCACCGATATTGCTTCTATCCTTGTCAATCAGAAAGAAATTTTTGGAATCTCTTGCAACTCTTGATACAAAATTGACAAGATACCAACTTCTTCTCCAACGGTTGAACTTGATGTTGGTGATTCCTTCTTTTAGGATAAGGATAGATTTGTTCTTCAAAGGGTTGAACGGGTTGATGCTGTGGGTTCTGATGTTGAAAGAATCAAGATCTTTCTCTTCAGTGGGTTTCAAGGGTTCAACCACTGAGGGGGAGAAAAACAAGAAAGTACAAGAAAGTTGTTGCTGCTTTTCCATCTCCAGCCACATATGTGACTCCATCCACCTATGTGACTTCAACCATCTATGTGACTCCATCCACCGATGTGACTCCATCCACCGATGTGACTCCATCCACCGATGTGACTCCAGCCACCTATGTGACTCCAGCCACCTATGTGACTCCAGCCACCTATGTGACTCCATCCACCTATGTAACTCCATCCACCTATGTGACTCCATCCATCGATGTTCTAGCTGCTCTTCCATCCACCGATATTCTAGCTGCTCTTCCATCCACCGATGTTCTAGCTGCTCCCTCCATCCACCGATGTTGCAGCTACAGCCACCGATGTCGCAACTACAGCCACCGATGCTGCAGCTACAGCCACCGATGTTGCAGCCACCGATCCAGCAGCTACAACCACCGATGCTGTAGCCACCGATGCTGCAGCCACAGCCACCGATGATGTAACCAAATCCTAGGTCACCAAGATAACTGAAGCAACAATTGGGGAGGAGGGAGTCAGTGCCCGAACCCTTGAGTTTGATCAAAGAAATGTGCTCAAAATAGCTCAAGAAGAGGCTACTAAATTCACAGGCGCCTATACTCAGGGGGAGAAGTCTAGTGTCTGACTGGATGAAGATGTCAACATTGATGTTAGCTCTGAGGTGGATAAACAAAAAGACAAAGGCAAGAAAAAGTCTATGTGAAACAACCTCATGGTTAGAAGACCCCACTCATTCTGACTTTCAACTTACCGATCTATGCACAAAATCATTGGATGAAGTCAATCAAATTCTCGATCGGAAAACTAGGTATGTCACTCCTTCAATCTCTAAATTTAAAAAAAAAAATTAAAAAAAAAAAATTAAAAAAAAAAAAAAAATTAAATTTTTTTTGCTGACGTCAGCCACCGACATGCTGACGTCAGCCACCGACATTGTTGTCACCGACCAAAAAAAAAAAAAAAAAAATTAATTAATTTTTTTTCAAATGCTGACGTCAGCCACCGACATGCTGACGTTAGCCACCGATGTTGCTGTTGTCACCGACGGAAAAAAAAAAAATTAAATTTTTTTTTTTTTTTGGTACTCTCCTAAATTTTCGGTAACTCCCAAAATTCATACTCTGAATTTTGACTCCCCGATTTTAGACAACTAACATCCCTCCAAAATTTCATTTCTTGAAATTTTATTTATCTCCCTATCTCAGAGTTTGGACAATTAAAATTCCTAAATTTCTCCTCAGATATACTTTTCCCTATATATCTTTGTCAAAATATTTCTCCGAATTCTCTTGCTGTTAAAATTCTCTCTAATTTCTGTCATGATAAAATTCCCTCCAATAATTTTGTCAAACTACTCTTTGAATTCTGTCTGTCAAAATACCCACCTATCTTTGACTGTCAAACAAATTTCCTGATTGTTGACTGTCAAGATGTCCATCTATTGACTGTCAAAATTCTTCAATCCTCTCTCTTTCAAAAATCTCCAAAGTCTCTGATATTTCTCTCTCTATTTTTGGATACTTAATATTCTTCACTCTTTATTCTGATCTCATGAGCATAAAATTCCACAAATTTTGCTCACAAACTTCTCTCTCCGACATATGGACATGGTGAAGAAGAAAAAGAAATCTAAGGTTTATAAATCTTCTACCATTTCCACCTCCGCGCCTGCTTCTACGGCTACGATACCGAAAAAGCCTTCGGTATCTACCCAAGCCAATATCATTTTTAAGAAGCGGAGGAGTTCCAAAAGCCCCCCCAAGTTCTCCTCAAAGAGACTTAGGGAACCTCAAGGGTCAAATACTCACAAGCCACTCACTGATTCCCAAAAATTGGTGAGTGTTGAAATTCTTCCTACTGGACCCAGGGAATCCTTTAAAAACTCACTTAGCTCCTTCATGCCCTCTTAAAAGGACCTGATTGTATTTTCGGGGACCCTCACTAAACCCTTCTCAACATTCTCTTTGGTTGATAAGGATGACTTGGAACCTTCGCAATCCAAGGACTATTTTTGTCACTTCACAGCCTTGCACCCAAGATCTATGATCTTGATGACCTTGCACATCTCTATGAAGATTCGACGAAACTGGTCGAATTGGAGGGACTCCCATTTTTCTTGTTCACCAATATCTCCTTCTGGCAGAAATGTTTCCACCTAGTGAACTCTCCGATATATGGGTTTGAGAAATAAAAATAAAAATAATTTTTTATTTTTATTTCTGATAGCTTATTTATCCCTCTGGTGGACTCCCCAAATTTGTTCCACCTTCTCACCTCATTTACTCATCTTCTCCCCTCAGCCGCTGAGGGGGAGAAAATTCAAAGTTCCTGATAAAGGCTAAATCAACAGCAGCTGAGAGGAGAAAAGATATCTTCTCAAAAAATCAACTAAGGCTAAAGTATTGTAAGCTGAGAAGGAGAAGAAGAAATCCTCCTCATGCAGCTGAGAGGAGAAAAGAAATCTTCTCAAGAAATCTACTAAGGCTAAAGTATTATAAGCTGAGGAGGAAAATGAGAAATCAACAGAGAAGAAGAAATTTTCTCAAAAAGAGATTTCAGTTGAAAGGGAAGAAATCTTCTAAGTGATAAGATATCAGCTGAGGGGGAGCATCTAAGTGATTCTAAGAAGAATGAGTCGAAAACAATAGTTGAGGGGGAGAAAATCAAAGACAGACAAAATGTTAACCCCGATGCAGACTGAATTCTTCTCTCTCCCATTCCACAAGGAAGCATTCATGATATCTCAAATTTTTGATCTATCAAATCCAACCTTGCTAGTTCAATTAGCAACAACCATCATCACTGCTCCAGAATATGCAAAGATGAAGGAATTCTCCACAATTTAATCTTCAATGAACTCAAGAGTAGAGATGCTGCAACAATTCCCTTCAAGTACCCAGATGCTTGGTATATATGTAAATTTATTTAAATTTTTTTTCATATGTTGGACATAATTTTTTTTCATACATACTGTACATACTCAGTCAAAAAAAAAAAACCAAAAAAAAAGAAAAAAAAAAAAAGAAATCTGAGTCAAAAGAACCCAAAAGAAAAATAGAAAGGGTCAAAAGTATTTCTTTCTAACTTACAGGTATCATCATCAAATAGGGGGAGATTGTTGGGTCACCGATGATTTGGTGATGAACCACCTTCCTTTATATGAATGAATTTTTACAGGTTCTTTTGAAGGTCTGAAATATGCTTCAAGTATTGAAGAGTCAAAGACTATTCAATCAAGGGGTTGTACATCAAAATGTGGAATTTTGGATGTATCAACCAACTTCAATATTCAGACCATCTTGCCAAGTCAAGATTGGGTCACCAATATAGTGGGTCACCGATGGTACACTCAAAAGTCATCAAAAGTACTAAGGACATCAAATAAGATGAGCTCATCAAGTTTGATGTCATGGTCACCGACATTATGATCTTGGTCACCGAAATTGCAGGTATATTTTCTAAGGCTGTGATATCAACTCACAAGGGTATACACTTTTGTCACTTAGTGAAAGAAGAAGTTATCAAGCAAAGTGTACACTTATCAACTCCAGCCTTATAAGGTATCCACCGATGTGATACATTGTGAGATGTATCACTTAGCAATTTCAAAGAGATAAGTTCTTGACTCACATCAATTGCAAGACACGTGAGCCAGTAAGAACTTGGGCACCAAGCCTTAATTAAAGACATTCTCTTTTATTCTTATAAAAGGAATATTTGTCTTTTAGCTAAAAGGCTTGATGGGACTTCACAGAGCATGAAGAAAAGAAGATAAAGTTATCTGACATTACGTGCTACAAGGAATGGTTCATCCATTATTCTAGTACAAAGGAAGTGGTCTCTTCCTTTGTCCATCAGATAATCTTCCAGTTAATGAAACCTTGACAGCTGTCCACTTGCATCCCATGCATGGACACTATAAAAGGAGATGAAGTCTTTCCCAGAAATCTCACGCTTTCAACAAATCTTCAGAGTGATTATTTGTTTGACTGTGGCAAAGCTGTGTGCTATAACAGTATTGTTTTAACTTGCTTAGTGTAATAGTTAATTACTGTTATCTGTGTGTTTAGTTTGATAGAATAGTTTGCCTGTTCTTTTCCGCATCAAACTATCTGTGTGTAAATTTTTAATATTTATATTAAAAAATTTAAAAAGAGTATATTCTGTGTGTTTTATATTCAACCCCCCCTTCTACAAAACCCTCTCTTAGTTAGCCATCTCTCTTTGGGGACTAACAATGGTTCCTCTGACTAACGGCTCACTAACTCTGTTAAATCAAATGGTCATTTTTGTCATCTACTTATTCTTATGTCTTTTTTCATATAAAAATAAAAACAATGTTTTCATGCATATATATATATAATGATAGCAAAATAAATAAATTATGATATTATTGTAGATATGAGTTGTTTAATTTAAAAAAACCTAAATAGATTAAATTTAAAAAAGCTTAAAAACCTTATTATATTAATTATGTAAAAAAATTCAAAGAATTAATTATATAAATAAGTTTTAATGTTAAATTAAATAAATCAAATCATAAAACCATATTTTATTTTATTTAGAGTGAATAAATAAGATGATTTTATGATTGATTTATTTAAATTAAAAAATTATGTTAAATACGATTATTTTTATTTTTTTATCATTGCAATAAACAAGTTTATTATCGATATTTTAACACCAAAATTATTTAAAACCACTAAGATATGAACTCAAATTTTATCATACTAAAATAAGGTTTTCGATTTTTATATAAATTTTCATTCAAAAATTCAACGTCAATTATTTAAATTTTAATCAAATGAAAAATTCATATGTATTCTCATTTTTGTAACTTAAAATTAAACAAATTTCTATATAAATTCAACAAGTTTTTACATTGAAATAGAAAAAAAAATATTAAAATGATAAAATTATATCGTATTTAATTTTTTAATTTAAACAAATCAAATGATAAAATAATATCTTATTTTATTTATTTTGATATCGTTATATATAGAATGAATTTGATATCGTGTTTATTTTGATATCATTATATATTAAGTATGATATAATTTTATCATTTTAATATTTCTGGTTATTTCAATATAAAAACTGGTTGAATTTATGTAAAAATTTGTTTAATTTTAAGTTACAAAGATGAAACTACATATGAATTTTTCATTTGGTGAAAATTTAAATAGTTGACAATAAATTTTTGAATAAAAAATTATATGAAAATCAATAACCTTATTGATAAAATTAGAGTTCATATCTTAGTGGTTTTAAATAATTTTGGTGTTAAAATATCGATAATAAGCTTGTTTATTGCAATGATAGAAAAAAATAATAAAATTAAATCGTGTTTAACATAATTTTTTGTAATTTTAATAAATCAATCATAAAACCATATCTTATTTATTCGCTCTAAATAAAATAAAATATGGTTTTATGATTTGATTTTTTAATTAAAAAATTTAATTGCATCAAAACCTATTTATATAATTAATTCTTTAAAAATATTAATATAATTAAATCCAATTTAATATAATTAATTTTTTAAAACAATATAATTTAATATATTTAAGTTTTTTTTTAAATTAATGAAATCATATCTACAATAATATCATAATTTATTTATTTTAATATCATTATATATGTATATATGCATAAAAATATTGTTTTTATATTTATATGAAAAAAAACAAAAGAATAAGTAGATGACAAAAATGACCCTTGATTTAACAGAGTTAGTGAGATGTTAGTCAAAGGGACCATGATCAAAATAAATTAAATACCACAAGAACTTTATCCACAACAAACATACTTTAGGGATCATAGCCCAAAAAACTATCAAACCACAGGGACCAAATCCACAATTCACTCTAATTTAAATTCCAAATATTGATCAACTCCATTGTTGTACCAAAGGACTAGTGCAAAACATGTTCCAAATCTAATATTACTGTACCAAACACCAACATTTGATCAAACAAACTGCCAATGTCAAGCAGATCAATTCACATATACATATAACAAGTATTACAACAACGAAAAATCTGATAAAAATAGGATTGAAAAAACAATATAAAAGCATGACGGGCGTTCCATAGTCGCTTCGCTTTGCAATCCGATAATCATCAAGCAATATGTTGTTCTCTCTTGATAGTTGCTGGAAGAAACGTGGATGAGTCTTGTATGCAGAAAGTGTACATCTTTTGCAACTGCTATCAAAACCCCAGTCAGTCCAAAGATTGCCCTGGATATTCCATCGAAAGTTCTACAAAAGGGTTGTCGAAAATCGCTTGGAACTTTCCATTGCAGATCTTGTCCATATCATAGATTTTTCGACAGATCTTTTCGGTCAAAATTCTCTCAAAAACCCATATTTTTTATCGGAATTTCCATCTAAAATTCCCCACTGTTTAATAGTTATATATATGAGTATTTGGATGCATTATTCTTCCAATATATATATGGACACTTTATGAAATTGGAAGTGACAGATCAATCAAATTGGAAGTGAAAAAGTGAGCCTCTTACCCATATTTCTACATAGTTTTATTATGGACTACACAAACACATGTTTCACTCACATTCCAATCTAATTTCAGCGATTGTACATAGCTCGCATCTCCTCTTGACTCCTAATGCAGATACATAGTTGAAAACACAAAAACAACATTTATGAGTGAGGTTTGGGTTGGATATGTACCAAACAATCCTCGACAATGTGTTATGTGGCAGCAACCATCTTCTATGTAAAATGTAATCCACAAACCAGTAAAAAAACATTGGCTTCCGTTGCACGAAAAATGCAATACATTCATTGCCTAAGATCAGGGGCAATCGTGAATTATTGTTAGAGGACGCTCATAAGTCTAAGTACTCCATACATCCGGGTAGTACCAAGATGTATAGGAATTTGAAATTAACTTATTGGTGTCCCGTCATGAAGTTGAATGTGGCTAGATACGTAGAGAGATGTGTAACTTGCTTACAAGTCAAGACGGAACACCAAAGACCTTATGGAAGTCTACAATCATTAGAGATTCTGGAGTGGAAGTGGGAACACATCACCATGGATTTCGTGACAAAATTACCAAAGACCTTGAAGGGTCACGATGCCATATGGGTAGTGGTGGATCGACTGACAAAAAGTGCTCATTTTTTGGCAATGCGAGAAGCCGGTCCAGTTAACAAGCTAGCTAAGTTATATGTCGATGAGATCGTTTCAAGACATGGTGTGTCTTTGACTATCGTGTCGGATCGCAATAGTCGATTTACCTCAAATTTTTGGGATGGTTTGCAAAAGGGGTTAGGTACTAAGATAAATCTAAATACGACATTCCATCCCCAAACCGATGGGCAAAGTCAAAGAACTATTCAGACTCTTGAAGACATCTTTCGGTCATGTGTCATAGATTTTGGTTGGAAATGGGATTCACATCTACCACTTGTGGAATTTGCCTACAACAATAGCTACCATTCTAGCATTAGAATGGCCCCTTTCGAAGCACTTTATGGACGGAAATGTAGGACTCCGGTATATTGGTTAGAAGCGGGCGAAAAGCAATTTGTCGTCCCTGAAATTGTGCAAGAGACGGCAGAAAAAGTGAAGATCATCGAAGAACGACTAAAAGCGGCTCAAGACCGACAGAAAAGCTACGCCGATAAGAAAAGAAGACCTTTGGAATTCCAAGTGGGGGAGCGTGTCATGCTAAAGGTATCCCCTTGGAAGGGCATTATCCGGTTTGGGAAGCGTGGGAAGCTTAGTCCTCGTTTCCTAGGACCGTTTAAAACTTTGGAGAGAGTGGGACATCAAGCTTATAAATCGGAACTACCACCCGAAATGGTCGGAATTCACAACACGTTCCATATTTGGCTATTTACTATCTAAGAAAGTGTTTGGCGGAGGAAGAAAGTGTGATTCCTCTCCCAGAAATTCGAGTTGATAATAACAACCGTTGTATGGAAGAACCGGAGGCAATCTTAGAACATAAGAAATTACGTCACAAGGAAATTTTTATGGTTAAAGTTCAATGGAAGCATCATCGAGGATCGAACGTGACGTGGGTAGCAGAATAGAATATGAAGAAAATATACCCGAGTTTGTTTAGATGGTTTGGAATTTGGAGGACGAAATTTAATTTAAGGGTGGGAGGATTGTAACACCTGGAATTATGTATTTAAGTTAATGGATTTCGCATCTTAATATTATTATATTTTAGCTAGATGGAGTGTTTCAAGGGTTTAATGTTGGGTTGCGATGAATTGGAAGAAAGGAACGAAAAGCGAAACCGAAATTGGCCTCGATACCAACTGGGCGATTATGACAGCGACCTTACCATGTCATAATCGCATGGCATTATCGCTCGGAAGCATCAGATGGCCAAAAATAAAGTTTGCTTACGGTACAAAGCGGGCGATTATGACAGGCGATTATGTCATGTCATAATCGCGAAGGCATAATCACAAAGGAAGGAAATCGAGCAAAACTTAGAAACTCGAGGTACAAAGCGAGCGATTATGACATGGCGATTATGCCATGTCATAATCGCAAAGGCATGATCGCCCTGGTTGTTCAGAATTGCATTTAGGGCATGTTTTCAGCTCATGTTATTGATGTATCTTAAGTTGTTTGTGAACTAGATATTGTTTCTAGTGAAGGAGGCTTGTAGATCTGGACTTCTCATCAAATGGAGCTTTTGGGTAAAACCTAGATTTAGCCTAAATCTAGCAAAGTGAGTTTAAGATACTTTGTGGAAACTTTGTGCATGCCAAAAATGTCCATTTTGAAGTATTAACATGTTTTATTTTTTATTTATCAAATGTGTGAATATTTGGTTAAGTTTGCATATTTGGTATAAAAGAGTTTTAAATTATGTAAGAGACTTATACTTGGGTTTTAGACATTTTGACAAATGAAGTATAAGTGTGAGTGGTTTGGTGCATTATCTTTTAAATGAAAACCATTTGGTTGTATTTGCATCTTTAGAGTATTTGATTTACAAATCGTTGGAAAATACGTGTTACTGCATTATGGGACATTTTGGAAATATATGAATATGATTTCATTTGGGAAAACGGTTTGTCTCAACCAATGTTTTGTGTAATAACGTAAGTGTTGAGTTATAGAGCTTTTGCTCGGTTTTGACTAAAACGAGTCTCATGGACATTTGTCCGATTTAAACGACTATATCTTTTGGGTGCGTTAGTCATTCATATAGCATCGTGTAACGTTATGATTTCCTAATTTTGAGAAATAATTGATTATTGTTGTAACAATATCGCTACCCTTAAAATTCAATACTTAAAATAGACCTCGGCGCAAGTATACATCTCGGAATACTGTCGTATTTAACAAGTAATACCGGTTTAAGTATCTGGTATTATTCCCACATAGACGGTTATTGAAGCTTGTAGCTATAAAATGCCCGGTTTTTATCAGTTTGATTTCAGAGGGTGAAACAAGAGGATTTGTTGATTAACTAAAATTGCTTGGTTGGTTGGTAACTGAGAATGAAACTTATATAAAGAAAAAGCCCGAGATGTAAGGATAAATTGAGATAGAGCTAAATAATAAAATACAAAGATATTTTATAAAAAAATCATTGTCTTAGATAATTAATACTTTTTGTAACCTTATTTAAGGTTAACACGCTTAGACATTAATGGTTAATTGTCAGTTAACTTTAGAAATGTTTCTACGAAATATAATGATCTAAATATGACAAGTTGTAGATTGTTTTATAAAGTTAATACACCTTTATATTGCATTACTCATCTCTTAGTTATCAATTTATCACCTTACATCCCAAACTTAAGGTTGTTAGCCTTCCATTTAGTAATGATCTTTATATAATTTTCCAATAATCAAACTTGACAATGACAATAATAAAAATAAGAACAACTAAAAGAACATAAATTTAACTAAGTACTTGGCTAGTTGCATGAAAATAAAGCATAAACGTAAATACCTAAATGGAGATGACAAGAAGGTAATTAATGGAAGCAACTAAAATGAAAACAATAATATGGACAAGTTTGCCATTGGCAATCTTGAAATAACATAAATGGACAAGTATGCCATGAGCATTCTTGAGTAACGAAGAGGTAAACAATAATATGGAGGTAACGAAACTTAAACAAAAATTGATGGCAATGATAAAACTTATGAATGTAAGAAACTTCAAGACTTGTAGAACACAACTTAAGATCCTTGCGGTTGATTTCTGTGGACTTCGTGGGTTTTAGCAAAGAAAGAAAGAAATGAAAGTATGCAAAGAAATCAAAGAGAGGAAATGAAGATGGTAGGTTGCACGCAAAAATAGAAAGGAAACTTGAAGATGGATTCCAAAATCATAAACTACAACATATATATATATATATATATATATATGTATGTGTAACACCCGGAAATTTGTAAGATTATATAAAACTCGAGTATAATATAATTGAAAATTTGATTTCTTAGTTTGGCGAATTTTGGAATGGATTCGGCTGGATTTTATGTTGCTAAGTGAAGTTTTATAAGAAGAATGAATTATAGATCAAAGGGGATGAAAGGTGCAGCTAAAATCGGGAAAAAAGAGACCATCCAGACCGCCGGGCGGCCTTTTAGGCCACTTATGGCGCATGGAAAAGGCGCCCGGGCGGGTATCGATCAGCTTCACAACATCGGGTAGGTAGCGATCAGCTCCACAGCATCGGGCTACTTATGAGGCTACATAAGTGGCATGAAATGTAGCCCGAGAATGGTTTGAGCGTCATTTAAGGTCGGGCTACTTGTGAGGCTACATAAGTGGCACGAAATGTAGCCCGAGAATTTTCAAGCTGACTTATAAGGCCAGACTACTTGTGGGGCTACATAAGGGGCACGAAATGTAGCCCGGGTATTGTCTTGAGCGAAATTTAGGGTCGGGCGACTTATGAGGCTACCTAAGGCGCCTGGGAAGTAGCCCGGAGCCCAATCTGATGTTGTTGAACGTTTTTAAGTGGTCTTCAGCTCATTTTTCAGATACGCACTCCTCAATACACGACTTTTCACCCAGAGAAAACCCTCTCCACATTTATTGCGATTCTTGGTCCATTGAATCTTCATTTAAACCAACGTGGGAGCATTTATTGAGCTTTTAGGTTGGAGATTTCGGTTGGAGCTTCAAGATTCAAGTGTTCTTCACCTACTTCATCCTCTTCATCAATTTTAGGAAATTTCTAGGGTTTCTCCTAACCTTAGCTTGTGAGTTTATTCTTACCTTTCTAAAACTTTATACATGTCAAAATGATGTATTTTACCTTCTATATGTTGTTTATCCAAGTATTTATATACTTGGTGGATTTTGGTAAACTAGGTCAAAATGTGTCATTAGGGTTTCTCTTTGAAATGATGAAATGAATACAAGGAAAGGTTTTAAAACACTCTTATGAGTTTAATGTCAAGAAATATGATGTTTGGAACTAAATGCTATTTTGACCTAATTTTGGAAAGAAGGTTTTGGAACACAGAAACTTATCATAAAAAGGTTTTGTATTGAGAAATGATTAGTACATCGGAATTGATGTATTAAAAGATTTAGACTAGTGTAATGAATCCATAGGCACAATAGTTTGGGTTTTATATTGGGATGGGGCAAGTAATAAATCCTTGTTGGGGTTGAACTTGCTCAGTTAGGTATTGAGTAATAAATCCATGTTTGGGGTTGAACTTTTTATCCGTAAGTTGAAGATTTCTATCTGGCAGGCCCGACCCTGACTATAGGACAGAGGGGCGATGGCCCAGGGCATCGGATGGCCGAAGGGCATCAGATGGCCGAAGGGCATCATCTGCTCAAGCCGAACAGTGTATATATAGGTTCAATTTGGTTTGATTAAAAACCATGTGAAATGGTTGTTAAAAAACTCTACCTAAATATAACCTAAAAAATCATATGTTTCATTTGTTTTTTTATACATTAGGGGAATTTTTTGGCCATTCCGTCCAGGGCATGTGAAATCTCAGGACCGGCCCTGCTATCCGGTCGAGCTTACTTATTTACTGATTTCTATCGGTATGATTTGCGGGTCGCTCCCTTATGTTTCCCTCAATTGTGTATCTTTTAGGTGTAAATCGCGCACAAAAGAGAAAGGATAAATGGAAAAGCTTTTTGGTTAGATGTTGATTATACCGTTTTTACTTATTTACTGGCTTTCCATATCTGAACTGTTTGTTCTCACTAGGCTTTAAGCCTAACACTTTTTCTGTAAATGACATGTATATCAGGTGATCATGTTAGTGGGGATTCAAGAGATTGAGTGGAGCTAGATGCCGGTAGTGACATCCTTTTTGGAGTACATCTTTGTGTGTACAGTTGGAGTTGCATAGAAGTTTTATTTTGAGGATTTAGAGACACCCGAACTTAATCTGTATTTTATACCTATGTAGATTAGTAGGTTGTCATCTAGTATCCAATTGATGTTGTAAACTCTCTTACTCCTCCCATCTTTATGGGTGATGTCTATTCATTAAGTATTATTCCGCATTTTATTTGGTTTAAATTAATTAACTCCCATTTTAGGGGTGTTACTATATATATATATATATATATTGAGGGGGAAATGCACTTAGCCAAGAAGGAGTCTAAGTACACACTTGTACTTAGTTGCCTTCTAATGTTTAAGGTTGTCCCCTAAAGCTACTACAATCTTTTAAGGTAAGGTACCTGTTAAGTGCATTTTATGCACTTAATTTCATATATTTTAGTTACTCTTTTTATGCATTTTAATACTTAGTTTAGTCATCTCATGCATTTTTTTATCGTTTCCTTCTCTTTCTCTCTTCATTCACGGTTGCAATAGTTTTTGGAGTGGTTTTTATGCTTTCGGTATATTTTTGTATAGATTATACAGGCAGTTGAAGGTGACACGGTAGATGGACTAGGAGGATCGGAAGACATGACCAAAAAAGAAGCAAAGGAAGAAGGGATGCATATTAATGAAGATGAAGACTTGGTCGAAAAAGCCAAAATTTGAAGACCAAACTTTTTGCTGCGTTTTCATAGGCATGAGAAATCTTTCATGACCATGAAATTCACGTGGACCTTTTTTTATTGGGCTTTTCTGTTGGGTTTTTTGTTCAACATTTTAAATACTTGTTTTAGTTTTAATTAGGATCGTCTCTTGTTTTTGATAGCATACGATAGCTACGATTCTCTCTTAGGTTTTTATTTTGATCGCTTTCTACAAGGCTTGAAGAAAAAGACTGTGCTCAAGCTAAGCCATTGGAATCCGACTTACATTCGTTTCTCCATACGGTTACTAGTATCTTCTTCCCTATTTCTTTGATTTGCTAGTTTGCTTGTGTTTTGTTGAACGATTTCTATTAATCAAGTAGTTATTGAACTTTAGTTTTTAATCTCTTTCAATTCTTGGTTAGTCGTGTTAAAGATTTAATTTTTCCTTGTTTTCTCCGTCCCTTACTACATCTTTGGTTACATTTATGAATCTTTCTCCTTTACTCTCTTCCCTATTCTCTCTTTTAAATGTTCTGCACACATCAATTAGGTTAACATCAATTTTCTGCATATGTCAATTTAGTTCCTTTGTGTTTATTCTTTGAGTCAATGTAAATATTAATAGGTCGAGTCTAATGTAGTTATCTTAGTAGTTGGTTCTATCTCTTCTTCTATAATTGTGTTAAGTTATATATAATTACATATTTCTTGGTTCTAATCTAGAATTTGTTTTATTGGGTAATTGTCACTTAGGATAGAGGTTATGGTCTCGATTATTTGTTTTTAAAACGGATGTGGAATTACAATCCATTTTGATTCTAACAAAAGTTGTGTAACACCCTACCTTACCACGACACAATATTGTCCGCTTTGCCCCACTTTCTCACGGCTTGGTTTTTGGCGACCTGGTAAGGACTTCCCAAGGGGTCACCCATCCTGGTACTACTCCCACCCAAGCACGCTTAACCACAGAGTTCCAAGAACCTGCGTTGCGTGTGGCCCCAAAACACGTTGTGTTTAGGAAGGCCAAAGTTTACTTATGAACCCATCATCACTCCTGTCCATGGCCGATATGGGATCTGCCTAAGGTGTTACAAACACCCCCCCTGAGGGACTCATCGTCCTCGATGAGGTTTGCCCCATATCCCGAACGGCACAGGAACGGCTCTGATACCATGTGTAACACCCCGCCTTACCACGACACAATATTGTCCGCTTAGGATCGAGGACGATGAGTCCCTCAGGGGGGGTATTTGTAACACCTTAGGCAGATCCCATATCGGCCGTGGACAGGAGTGATGATGGGTTCATAAGTAAACTTTGGCCTTCCTAAACACAACGCGTTTTGGGGCCACACGCAACGCAGGTTCTTGGAACTCTGTGGTTAAGCGTGCTTGGGTGGGAGTAGTACCAGGATGGGTGACCTCCTGGGAAGTCCTCGCCAGGTCGCCAGAAACAAATCCGTGCGGCTTAGGTCAAAGCGGACAATATTGTGTCGTGGTTAGGCGGGGTGTTACAAGTTGGGATTGATTTAAGTGGCTTTAAATAAAACATTTAGTTAATCTAATTAGCTTTTAATGAAAACGAAAGTTGTTGTTTTTGCTTGTGTTGAATTGATGTAAATAGTTATGGACGTTGATTGGAAACATAGTAGTTTTAACTCTTAACGTTTCTTCCACCTCGAAGGAGGGTTAAAGTAATTTTACAAAACGAATTCTCACCACTACCGAAGTCCGTAGTTGACGTTACCCAGTTTTCTTTAGATTAGTTGTCTTCTATTTTGTTTAGTTTTTCTTTTAGTTCCTTCTCCCTTTCCCTTTTCCCTTAATCTCGTTTAGTTTATGTCTAAATAGTTTAATAATCAAAACAATGATATGATTCGCATAACTAGGCCATAGTCATTAAGTAATTAGTGTTTAGAACGTCACTTCCCTAAGATCGACCCGTATGCTACACAATCCGTACGCTTGCGATATTAAATTTAAAACACGTCAGTACCAAAAGATGCTTCCCTAAACTACTAAAGCTAGCCTTTGCTTGAGAGAGTAAACTTAGTAGCACATGGGTATTTCTCCAAGGATTGCTACTGATTTTCCCCCAAAGAAAGATGCCCTAAACAACTACCCTTACATCCCTATTTATAATCAAGGTGATGGGCATGGCTTATCCATTAAGCCAATTCGGTATGGGTTTAACCCATGGGCCGATAGCTTTTACAAAAAGGCCTAAAATACAAACTAGAATATAACAAGGAGTTCCAAAAGTTTGATCTAACATAATTTAGATAAGTGTTGTAAAGATATCGCTACCCTTAAAATCAACACAAAAGTAGACATCAGCGCAAGTATACACCTCGGAATACTGTCGTATTTAACAAGTAATAAATGGTACAAAGTACCGGATATCGTTCCCACAGAGATGGTGTTAAAGCTTGTAGAGATGAAAAACCCGGTCTTTAAAAAGACTGATTTCAGAGAGTGAAAAGCAAGAGGATTTTGTTGATCAACTAAAATGGTTGGTTGATTGGTAACTTTGGAGAAATACTATTATAAATAACTAGTCTGGGATGTAAGGATAAATTGAGACGAAGTCAATAATTAATCAAAGAGATATTTCATAATAATAATTATTATCTTAGAAAGTTGGTACTTTATATAACCTCATTGAGGTTAAGCCGTTTATATACAGATAGTCAGTTGTCAATTAACTTTAGGGGTATTTTCACGAAATACCAAAGATCCAATAATGACAAGTTGATAAAATATTATTATAAAGTCAATACACCTCTTTATTTTATTACTACATCTCAAATCTCAATTTATTAACTTACACCACAAACTAAGGTTTTTAGCCTTCCATTAAAAATGAGTTTTTATGATGTATTTTGATGGACAATAAAAGATAAACCAGAAATGATGACAGAAATTTAGTAAAATAAAAGTAAACAAGGACAAGTTTGCCATTAGCAATCTTGAGGAGTTGAACTTTGGACAAGTTTATCAGTTATGTTCTTGAGTAAAATGTTTAGGACAAGTTTACCATTGGTAATCTTGAGGAACATTTGTGGACAATAACACTTTGAATAATGTTGATGTTCAAAATATGAAAAGTGCAATAACTAAAATAAGATGGAGAAGCTGTGATGGTGAAATAAGATGATGATTTCGAACCAAACTTGAAGAAATCGTGACTTTACTAAACTTTAAAAGATGAAGATCTTGATGAAAGCATGAAAGGTGATGAAGCTTGGAGAAACATAAAATATTGCATATATTGATCACCACCTACAACCCACTTGATTTATAAAGGAAAAACTAAGTATAAGAGGAATACTTAGTGAATACCTTACTATCAAGATGAAGCTCTAACAATAACAATGGAGTTACAAAGAGAAGATTGAAACTACACTAATTTAAGGAAGCTTGGTGGAGAAGTTTAGTCCTTAAGGTGGGTTTTAATGCTATTTCCATATCCTGGAAATTCATACGTGGGAACCCAAAAAGAGAAGAGTGGAATCACTAAGCCATGGCTTAATGAATAAGCAAAACCTACAAAATAGGCTTGCATCATCACATGGGTCGAAACTACCATCAACAAAATAATACATCCACATGGGCCTCAAAATGAAAAAATTACAATATTGACCAAGACATTCTTTGATTCTTCGAGCATGGGCAACATCTGCAAGTCCATCCATCTCTTTGCCCTTTTCAATATTATCTTCTTCCTAGACAAAGATAACAAACATGAATATTGGTATTGAATTAGCTCATTTTGTTTGCCTAGAATTCTGTCTTTTGTGCGGCTAATATAATTAAATACTAAAGACTAAAATTAATGTTAAAAATACTAAAATAAATATTACAAAGCCTAATAAAAAGGATAAAAACTAGAGAAATTTAGACGAAGATGCGGGTAATAAATTACCCGTATCAATAAGGCTTTTACAAAAAAATGAGATTAACCCACACAAGTTATGGGTCTTCGGTCCTTATCTTCATATCCATTTTTGATCAACTTGTTTTTAGCTGGACTCCTATCTTTACTATCGATCCTTGAAAATGATATCATAACCAAACATGAATAATGGCAATAAATAGGAACGTTGATGGCCAAAAAATCATATTTCAAACATTTCATATAAAGTACGATAATTACTAAAAAGTAATATTATAATCCTACTAAAATGCTAAAAATACTACAAAGGAGGGTAAAAAGTTATAAAAATAAGACGTAAATATGGTTAATAAATTAACCGTATCAATTATCGGGAAATAATATTTTGGCAAAGTATTGGTGTTGGGAAATTATTAAAACGTCTTGGTTGAGGTACTAAATTTTATGGCTAGAATGTAATGGATCCATAGGCATATAAGTCGGTCTTGAAATCGGGATTGTTGTCCCCTTTCGGTCAACGTATAGGGTCATCGGTGACCATACTCGGTTGTATGTTTGGTTGGTGCCAATTAAGCCATTGATCCGTACGGGAGCGCTATTTGGAATCATCTTAGGCGGTTGTATGATTGGTCGGTGCCATTAAGCCATTAATCCTTAGCGTGAGTCCTTGTCTAAGACCTTCGAAGTTCATACTCGGTTGTGTGATGGGCGGTACCTACATCCCTTGGTCCTAGAAACAACTCTTAACATTTAAAAGTGGCTTACTAACGTGTTCCGTCACTATAAATGGTAAATCGGGTCTCCCCCATTATCTTCGGATATTTTTCACCCTTTCAAGGGTAAGCGTGAGTTAATGAGTCATAAAATTGGGTTAAAGTTTTGCTTTCCTAACTTTTTGTTTATAGCTTTATTCTTGGTCATGTGAATATTGGGTTTGGTCTCACGTTAAACAGGCATTTCCAATTTAAAGCCGTCATTTATGTCGACATTTTTGTCTAAAGCTGTTACTATGGAAATAATGAATTTGGGAAAGATGTTGCTTTTATCATAAAGTTATTTCATTTGAGAATTATCTTTTATCTAGAAAGTATTTTGGATTCAAATCAATTATAAATATGTTATAAACTCTTGAGCTCACTAGCGTTAAACCTAACCTTTTTCTTTATCACCATGTGCATCAGGTTCTCGTTAAGGGTTGGTACTAGCGACACGTGTAGAATTAGTGCTAGGAGTAACACGTTAAAGATCTAGCTTTTGACGTCATATTCCACTTTTAGAGATAGCGACTCTTTTGGGTTTAGTAACACCGACTGTAATCAAGTCTTAGTAGAAAACTTTATATATCTTTCATAGATGTTTTACAGAATTGTTGTTTCAGGAACTCCAAGGCCATAATCCACAACTAGATCGATTAACATTATAATTTTCTCCTGAAATAAGGATGATTCAATAAGGCCCTAGTTCAAACTTAACCATTATCTTTGACCAAAATGGTCGACTTAACGTAATAACTATACTTAACTGCCACACAAAGTGACAATGCTACAAACATCAATTCTTCTAACGGTTACTCAATGAGAACTCATTCGTTACCCCCATCTATCATCATAGAAAAGACAATTCAAGCACACACATGTAACTGTAAACTCATAATAACACTGACCAAGTGAAACTATAAACGCATCATACATGAGAATCCTTGCTACCATCTTTATGATGGTAGAAGTGACGATGAAAAAGATGAACTCGGATCTTGGATTTAGAGTTGAAATCTTGATATTTAAGTGATCTTAAATGTTTGGATAAGGTGAATAAGAGCATTAGAAAGTCCTCAAATCGAGTTTGAATGAGGATGCTAAGAGGTGGAAATAGTTGGAGAAGATGAAGATCTTGAGCTTCAATCCACTAGCTTTAATCTCTATTCTTGATCTCATAAACTCTCATTGAGAAACCGATTGGGAGTAACAAATGGTCAAGGACCAAAATGAGAGGAAGAAATGTGAGTAGGAGAAGAAACAAATGAGAAAAATAAGGCAAAAATCATATTTAAAAGGGTTTGTACGGTTTTCTGCCCAGATGCTTGCGGGCACGAGAAAAACAACGGTGCGGCCGCGAGCAATGTAAAATTACAGTTCTGCCTGATTTTTAAGGTTTTCTCGCGGGCGCGATCAAAATAGGGTTGCGGCCGCGAGTAGTGTTAATTTCGACCAAAAGTTGTTTTGTTTTGCCAAATGCGATAACCAACTCAACCAACATCCACAATTACTTCTAAATGACTATAATAAGGTCGAAATAAATACGAAACTTGAAATTAAGAATGATAAAAATTCGGGCATTACAATAGATTACAAACACGTGTATGCTATTGCACTAAAAAACATTCAAATCTTCATGACTGATTCACATGTATAAAATAGGTACAATTGGCTCATACGAACTTCAAAAGTTTGAAATGTTATACTTATATGAGATATGCTTAAGCATATAATAACAAGAATGAAGGCATAGGAACATAAACACATAATCAGAAATCGATTTAACATAATACCGTAAAGAGTTTAATAGATCTAACCTGAAACACTTGAGTTATACGCAGCGAAGTTCATTGAAGCGGAAGAAGTCATCCTTACTTAATTATGGATCAAAGTCTTCTAAAGCTCTACACGGTTTGCTTCAGAATGGGGCTGAACTAAATGCAGATTCGTGTAGGCTATAGGGACTTGATCTCCTTTATATATATAGGCCATGGAAAGCTAGAGACTCATCCCATAAGGAGTCCTAGTTTATCTATAGAATTGATATTAAATAATAGGAGAAGATATGCACTTACCTTAATGTTAATCAGATAATTAACTTAATGATTATCCTACTCATATTAGGAGATATATATCCAAGTATGTAACCGGATTATAACTGATATAGAATTCTCTTGATAAGTATAATAATTTAAATCAGTTGTCCTTTAATAATTAATACAAATAATGTTAAAGTCCAATTTATTTCCAACATTCTCCCACTGGACTTAATATAATCTGTAAAGACAAGAGAACCATAAACATTATATTTATCAAATGAAGGGCGCGCTGAGAAATTCTAACAGTTGTGAATTCATTCAAACTTGGTCAGAATAGACACCATATGTAGGACTCAGAATCTATACCAGTTTGACAAACTAGTTTGATTAAGAACCACTAACACATAATATCATATTCCACATAAGTTCATAAGTGCCTGTATTTGAGCATTTATGCAAATAATTATATCTACCTGAATTAGCATAAAAGTATAGCTCATAGTCCACCGAATGTTTTAGAAAAGTTTCTAAAACGTACAAGCAAAAGTTCTTAACACTAGTGAACCGAATTTTGCTTATGTAGTCCGCAATTCTTGCTTAAGTGCGGTGATTCACTTGTTTGATATAGATAATGACATAAACTTTATTTTTATTTTTGTAAAACAAATAACATAACTTATATACTTGAATTCCTCATTTTATCAAAATGTGCCAAAAGAAAATTACTACGAACAATGGAAAATTACAAAATAACTGGCTAGACTAATCTCGACTCCCACAAACCTCAACTCCCAGTAATCTCAAGTATCGAGTTCAAGTAAGATACTCATATCCCTAACATGTTTTCTGAAACTTACTACTGAAAAGGCTTTAGTGAATGGATCAACAAGTTGAGATTTGTTACCAATATATTCAACAATAACCTTTTTTCCTCTTAACCCTTTGTCTCACTCACACTGAAATATTTAAGACCATTGTACTTTGAATTGATTGATCTTTTACTATATCCACTGAAAAAGACTGCAACTTCATTATCACAAAACATCTCTAGAGGACTTGAAACTGTAGAGCTTAAGACATTCTTTTCAATCAAGAAGTTCTTGATCCAAATGCCCTCACAAACCCCTTCATGAATGACTATAAATTCATCTCCCATAGTGAAGTTGCAATTAGGGATATATTTTTTTTATAGCCCCTTGAGTGAGCATAAAAATATAGCCATAAGTAGATTTATTTGAGTTTGGATATTTACATGCAAAATCTAAATATGTGTAGCATGTGAGCTTTAGTTCTTTGCAAGTGACGAAGTACTTTCTTACCTGTAGTGATCTTTAGTTTGGGTTTTGTTGAAAACTGGACAAAATTCCTATAACATATGTCAAGTCAGGTCAGATACATAATTGTGGGTACATTAGACTTCCTATTAATTGTATCTAATACTTGTAATCCATTTCACAGGCTAGATCATTCCCCCCATTTTTAGAAATTTTGGACAGTTTATTATCTTTTTGACATAGACTAGTCTTGTTTAACAAATGGATAGGATCTGACCTTAGATTTTGGCTTATAGGTTCTTCAACTAGAATAAAAAAAACTAGATTTGACAATATTTTGTGTTAACAAATGCTTTTAGTTTGTCATTAAAAATGTGGTCTAACCTTCAATGTTAAAGATTTACAAAAAAAATCTATAAAAATGGTGCTTTTTGTGTCTGCTATAGTGTTTATTTTCAATAATAAAAATCTCTTGATTAACAAGAGAACAATTTAATTGCAAATACTAATGAACAAAATTGCATAACCCAGATAATCAAAACCCTGAAATATTTTAATTCCAACAAAATCAATGACTAGGTTGCAACCATTTTTAACTAGAAGCGCTGCAAAAATTAAATTTTTCTTAACTGAGGAAATAAAATAAACATTTTCCAAACAAATAGGTTTCCCGACCCTAAATCTAGTTCCAGTGTTCCTATAGCCTTAACTGCAATTTTAAGTGCATTTCCTACACAAACTTGTTCAGACTTATGAGGTTTTCTCTTTTTTGTTATACCCTGCAAGGAAGTGGTAATGTGAATTGGTGATCTTGAATCAATCCAATAATTAAGTGGAGAAATGTTAATGAACTTCTAAAGAAAATAGTTAATTTGAGAAAACATTGCCCTTCTTAATCATCCAGGCTATGAAGCCATTCCACTCCTTCATGTGTCAAATTTCTTGCAAAAATAACACTTATACTTAAGGTTTCGGAGCCTTTATTTTCTATTGTTTTTCTCTTAGCCTTGAAGTTGGTAGTCTTGTGTGGCTTGTACTTGTTTTCTTTCTTTTCTTTAGGTTTCTCTAACAGGTACATCACAAGTGTGTCTTTCTTAATTCTCTCTCGTTCCTCACAACACATATAAATGAGTTTGTTTAAATCCCATTTTTTTATCTTGAGCATTATACATGCTCGTTAAGTTGTTGTAGGCTGTATATAGAGATTGTAGTCCCACATGAACTACATGTTCATCTATAACCCTTATATCCAAGTCTTTAAGCTTCTGGTTAATCTTAATTATAGACAATAAATGATCTCTCACATTTCCCTCACCAAAAAAAAACTTTAGTTCTTTAAACATCTTAGAGAGTCTAACACAATCGACCATATCGCTGATCTCCTTAAAATTTTCTGTAATATATTTCAAATAATCGACTACATCTTTAGGATCTTCTATGGATCCTCATGGAAAATCTTATCATGCTCTTAGTCATCCTATATGTCAAGTGCCATTTAGCATGGGAATTAATGTCAACTTTAGTGTTATTTTTAGTTAAGTCTGTTAGTTTTTCAACTATCAAGCAATAAGGTAAAATTTCTCTTTATGTTCTCCATTGCTTATAATTGGAACTAATCAAGATCAAGATCAAGTTAAAAGGAATACATATAAGTTTTCATTTGTAATTTATCATTATCTTAACCCCACAACTGAATACAAATATCAAGTAATACTTATGGTAGTATAAAACTCAATATTTAAAATTCTATATCATCACACTACATACTACACATATCAGTTATCCAATGAAAACAATCAAATCTATGGATAAGAAGAGTTTCAAAGTATCAAGATAGACATGTGTGTTTATATGTGATGTTGTTCTTAAACCAAAATTACTCAGAATGCATATTCTATGGAAGAATATAATTCAAGTAAATGTGATTTGAGATACACAAGTTATGACTGATTAGTATGTATAATTTTCTCTAAAAAGATCAATTGCTATGGCAGCATGATCTTGTGGTTTAGAAAAATTTCAGTCAAGATTATGTAGTTTGTGAATTGATGAAGATAAACAATCCAATTTTCATATAGGTTGGGAGATATTAGGATTGTTTAAAAATTCACAAAAATTTGTTTATCAATTAGGTGTCAATAGTCATTCAATAGTTGATATATGATTTTAAACATATCTGTAGATATATTGAATAATCCATAAACCCATGTACGATATATTGATAACCATATTGTTTTAAGCTTTAATTTAATGCTTTAGATTTGATCAATATTGTTCTTAAAAACATACTTTAGTTAATAATTGGACAACACCAAAATTTAGAACAAGGTAGAACTTTAAAACTTATAGAAATTTTCATATTTTGATTAAGCTATTGATCAAATCACTTAAATTAAGGTATATAAACCCTAATTTTGAGATGTAAATCCCAAGATCTTTTATATAATAAATCTTATTCGAATATTACTTTAAACTTCTTTAGGCTGTTTTTATGAAAAGAAAGAAAAATGTAAAATTTTCAATTTCACAATCTTAAAATTAACTTTAAGTAAACAAATAACTTAAAATTAATTAACCCAAAATTAAGCTTAATTGGCTCTAAAGTTGTCCAAATTAAATTATTGACCCAAAATTGAATTAAATTAATAACAAATAGAAAGAATATATTATATAATGCTTCAAACATATCTCTAAATAACTTATGCTCAACAAATGCACCTGAAATAGCTTAACAAGACCAAATACTATAAAAGTCACACTAGACGAATGCATTATAATATGAATTGAATAATAATATCAACATATTTGATCCAGTTAAATTAAAAGTTAAATATATTAATTAAATTAATTTGATCAATTAAATCATTTTTCTATAAATATATGACTACAAATATGTAATGGATCTTGAACCAAATAAATTAATATTTGATCTAAATATGGTCATCACTCCAAAATTTAAATTAGATTATTGATTCAAATTTGAATACAATTAATCAATCATAAATAATTAATTTAGAAAAATACATAAACATAAGGACATGTAAATGGATGTAGTGTCGTTGCCTAATTCAAAGTTTATTTTCTTTTCCCGTCAACACTTATAAATTTACTTAATTAATAAATTTAGAATGGATAAATATAAGATAAATACTATAAATTTGGCTTAATTAAAATTATAAAATTTATCATTATTGATAATGATCTCATTCCATATTTCCTATACTAAAAACTAAATTTTTATTTATGACATGAATTGACGAGGGTATAAAGCATAAATTAATTAATTAAACAAATAAATTATCTAAGCATATGTCATGGAATATATAATACAAAATAAATTCTTTAATTCACAAGGTTATCCAATAAAATACTTAAGATGGATAATATGTATACATGTACGCATATTCTATAAAATATAAATCTCGGTGATAAAGATATAACATAAACATTAATTGACTCAAACAAAACAATATGGCCAATTAAATAAATTAATTCCTCAAATGAAGAAAATCAATTACAATATCTTATATTAAATTAATTGATTCGTCAATCGTAACTTCAAAATAAACTCAAGATTGAATATAAATTAAATTAGACCAAAAATATATATAATCCATGTTTGTATATAACTGATTTAATTTTTAAATAAAATTTGACATGTCAAAAATATATAACATGCCTAAATTCAATTTAAAATGATAATTAAATCTCAGTTTTAAAATAATTTAATTGATACGTCTTTTATATTTATCGAATACATGCTTTAAGATAACAATATGTACATATTCTATAAAATGATAAGCACTCATACAGAATCATGACTAAAACAATTATAACATCAACCCACCCCAAAACTGAAAGTTAGCAGTTTCCAAAGACAAAAGGCCGAGTCTTATTACCCTTTTTTTTTCTTTTAAATTTAGAATCAAAATCAAACTAGTAATGCTTAAATTTTCCAGCAAAAATTAGAAAAGATACAACTTAATATGCACATAATCCTATATATATGCGTTACATTTTCAATGAGTCAATTATTGCCGCTGGATATATCCATCCACAAGACCACAACACAATGTGGCACATCCAAATCATGAACAAATGTCAAAAAATATGTCACTTAACACATTGAAACCCTGAAGGAAAAAGAAATATACGAATTTCTGCTATATTTAAAATTTAAGGTTTTTATTCTATTTTATTTTTAACACAATTTACTTTAGACCAAATTTAAAATAAAATAAAGAACTTCAAGATTCAAACCACAAACTTTTTTATAAAAAATCTAATAATCTAAAACGGTTTATGAACCTATGTTGATTTAGGCTCTGATACCATTTGTTATACTTATATGAGATATGCTTAAGCATATAATAACAAGAATGAAGGCATAGGAACATAAGCACATAATCAGAAATCGATTTAACATAATACCGTAAAGAGTTTAATAGATCTAACCTGAAACACTTGAGTTATACGCAGCGAAGTTCATTGAAGCGGAAGCAGTCATCC
This sequence comes from Silybum marianum, assembly GCA_036898165.1. NCBI lineage: Eukaryota > Viridiplantae > Streptophyta > Magnoliopsida > Asterales > Asteraceae > Silybum > Silybum marianum. The sequence goes on from CM072538.1 coordinate 21,893,968, forward strand.
TTACTTAATTAGGATCAAAGTCTTCTAAAGCTCTACACGGTTTGCTTCAGAATGGGGCTGAACTAAATGCAGATTCGTGTAGGCTATAGGGACTTGATCTCCTTTATATATATAGGCCATGGAAAGCTAGAGACTCATCCCATAAGGAGTCCTAGTTTATCTATAGAATTGATATTAAATAATAGGAGAAGATATGCACTTACCTTAATGTTAATCAGGTAATTAACTTAATGATTATCCTACTCATATTAGGAGATATATATCCAAATATGTAACCGGATTATAACTGATATAGAATTCTCTTGATAAGTATAACAATTTAAATCAGTTGTCTTTAATAATTAATACAGATAATGTTAAAGTCCAATTTATTTCCAACATGAAAAGCTACCCATTAACAATCAACAACTATTTGCCATCTTGAGGTTACCGTCTTGTCCAAAATAAATTATACGATTATTTTATCGCTTTAAATAAGGCATAAATTTAAGACCGGTGGCTTAAACACTTTCGAGCTAACATTTCTTATCGTATGCTTGGGAAGCCGATGACACATAATGTTCATGCGACCTTGACCATAACGCCATAGAGAAGTTTGTTCACATCTAGTGTTGATCGTCAATTTTTTTCTTTTTTGGCAATGGATTAAAAGTTGTTTCTTGCTTCGGTTGTTCGGAAAATTCATTTTCAGGAGTAACATAAATTGCTCTCTCTATATCTACTTGAAGTTCTGTGTCTTTATCAAATAGGTTGGTGGAGTTGAATAGCATTTGAAACACCTTGAAGCATGACAGATGAAGGTATTTCCATTGGTTAGGTAAATCATTGTTATCATCCATAAAAACATGTTGGAGTAGTTCTCTTCTTTTCGCCTCGAGCAAACTTCTCACTTGATCAATTGAATCATCCATGCTTGCATTCGGGTTTTCTTTGAAGTGAAGCAACACCAAGTTCATTTTTCCTTCTACTTCTTCCTTCTGTTAAATAGTTTTTTTCTTGAATAAGCATAGTAAATAAAGTAATTAACTTGTTTAGATAAAAGGGTCTAAAGGATATGACCTGGTAACTTTGCATGTCATTGACCAATCGAGTAGATGCCGTAAGCGATCGTGTGATGTTCTCATATCTTTTGGGCTTGATTTTGTTTTTCGGTAAACTTGGATTCAAGAAACACGAAGAAATGAGGACCAAGACATGTGTAGCAATGGAGATCATGCCAGTTTCCATGTATTCATCTTTTGAAGGCATGTAACTACTCTTTCCCCATGTTGTTTCAGTTAACCACGAATTGAAGGTCTCTCTCCACTTCAAATATATGGAAAAAGTATTAGAACTTTCAAAAGGCATAATAACATTTAGAACTTGTTGTTTATGAACATTATAAAATAATACACTTACAAGATCTCGAAAATCTTCCGTTACATCAATCTTTTGTTGAATGAACAATATATTGGTAGCATATCTTACAAGATCATCCAACACATTGAAAATGACCTTGCCTGGTCCATTTAAGCCTTTACCGTTCCATCTATTAATCAACGTTAAAGTTAAAAACTTTTGGTATAGTGAGGAAGTGAACAATAAGTACAAACATCCAAGATTTGGTCGAATGCAACAAAACCGAGAATTCACATAACAAGGGGATTCAAGTTGGTGAACAACACAATAATTAGAAAACATGAAATACAAGAAAAAAAGTACCTATTAATAGCTTCAGTTAACACTTGTAACTCCTGAAGAGAACCTCTCATATCAAAAAAATCATCTGCAACTGTAATCAGTATCGCACTTTTTGCAACGAGCATTCGAATGATAGAATCATGTGGCAAAGAAGTACTGGCTGCAACTGCAAAATAGCAATACGTCGTTTTCTCTCGACCAAACCCCATTTCTGTAACTCCCCACATCTTGGACCACCTACAAAATAATTGAACTACGATTAACAAAACATAGAAGACGATCAAAGATCGAAAATATCATAACGAATCACCAAATTAAATGAAGTTTCCTGAGGCAACTTCATCAACGAATAAGCAAGTGATGGAGGGGTGTAAGAGTCTAAAAGATTTGTACATTCTACTAATTGTAAGTTAACTTTTTTATCTCGTAGTGTATACAAAAGCCCTTGATACCTCAATCCCTGTACTCACCATTGTTGTTGTTTCATAAAATTTCACTTAATCAAAATAACAAGTTAGTTTTCAACATCCTCCACGTAAAAATCACGGTGTCTCTCTATCTCTCTATAAAGCTTTTTCTTGTTATATAATTGTGATTGAATGTGGGTACTGGTTTTTCCTTCTTTTTTTGCGGAAATAAATTATACTAAATTTTGAAGCAATTACATTTTTAGTTCCTTCAGTTCATTCTGGTAAATTAATTGTCGGAATGCGTAATTTTTGACAGCAAGTTCCATTAGCCCCTTATTATGAATACATGACAACCTATAAAAGGAAGCTTTTCCAATCCAGATTGGTTCTTCTTTGTTTTGTTCAATCCACATCCTGTGATCAAGATGGTCAAGTCTCGCAATCCACGGTATGTTGATCTCCTCCTCAATCTACAAAGAAAGAAACCTCAAATGATTATACGAAGAGAGCGATGGGCATGAAGATGGCAAGAGAAGAGATCATAGGATTCATAGGTACAGTAGAAAAAGACTATGTTTACCACTTTCGATATATTAGGCTGTATGATAACGTTATCATCGATAATATTTTTCATGGTTGATATTTTCTGAAGCATTTTCTTCGAAAACGATCTGGCCTGGTCCGCTTCATTTTCGCCAATAAACATAAGATCGGTGGCTCTATGAACAATGTACATTAAGCTTGTGAACCGTTCACAGTTTTTTTCCAAATGGTCCAAGATTTCTTCATTGTATAAAAACCAACAAAAGGTCCCTAAAACAAATTAAGATACGAATTAGGTACAATCACACATTAAAGACTTCTGCCTTGAGAAGAGAGTAAGGCGTTGTTTGTTTTTTCATTTAAGCTCTTCATCACTTATGTCTGATTCGTTTAACGTTTCATAACCATTTCAGAACTGAAATCATACTTCATTCAGCACCTCTTAAAAAACAAACGCCACCTAAGCAAAATAAAAATAGAAAGCACAAATGAAATTAAGCCACAGATACTTACTCGGAGAAATGTTATAGCCATGCAGTCGAAAAAGTCGAAATGCCAGGGAGTCTTTGTATAATTTCGCTGGTATAAAGTTCATGTTTTCTTGCAATAATTCTTGGCCCTTGTAACTCCTGGATAATTAAGTTTTTTTTTAAGGAAAGACCTCACTTTAAAGTATATAATCATACCCAAGTGAATGATATATGTATATCACCTGTACACTTTTTTCAGTATGCAGTCAATCTCCTCAGTAAAATACTCGGATAAACCTAGCCTCTCCACTTGATCAACCATACTGAGTTCAACTAGTTCTTGATCCATTGGATACATTTGTGGAACTGCATTAAAGTTTTTGCAAATTTAAGCAATTTTTAGTGGAATATTAAATATACATGATATTAAGATTTTATTTTAACAACCCATTGCTATCTACTATAAAATTGGAGGTTAAATTTTCGTTACATTTGTTAAATAATCTCCAATAGTAAAATGATGAGAGAAATTGACGAACGATAGTAAGGCGTTGGTAATTAAATGCTCTTTTTTATGAATTAACAATTATTTTCTTAAAGATAGCAACAAAGGAGAGTTTTTTTATGATCACAAGTTGACAAATTTCCACTCTATTTTAGCAAAGATTGTTTGTTAAAATTCATTGCTAAAATGAAAAAAAAAATATTTGAAGTTGTTAACTATTTTATTGAAAATGTTTCTTGTGGAGTACAGAAACTTAGGTTAGGTTATTGAAAATTAAGGACGTGAATATGTAGTTACCTCCATTGGGACACTTTTGAACAAGTTGCATTAGATAATTAAGGCACTTCTGGTTTCCAGTAGAAATGTATGCCTGTGCGGTAGCTGAGGGTGATTGAAAAAGTGAGCCATCTTCACTCATATGCTTTGATATCGTTTCTTGATTAACTTTGTACTTTGTTTGTGGAAAAGCCTCAAGGGTGGATACTCGCATTTATCAACAAGCTCTTCCCTACAAGAAAGTTCATTCATCTTTAGTCCTTAAGAAGTCAATACTATATATATATATATAGAGAGAGAGAGAGAGGGGTTCAAATAAGAACTTTGTAAATTTAAAGGAACAAAGAGACTTATATATGTGGTCCTACCAAAAAAAAATCATATCTGATTTTCAATGGTGGGCCCCATTGAATCATATATGATTTTTTATTGGTGGGACTCACATCGTATATGGTCCCAAATGAGTCCTTTTGTTCTTTTATATTGGGGGGTGTTCTCATTTGAACTCTCCCATATATATATATATATATATATATATGAAGAAGTTCAAATGAGAACTTTGTAAATTTAAAGGGACTCATTTGGGATCACATATGATGTGGATCCACAAATAAAAAATCATATAATCATATATGATTTTTTATTGGTGGGACCCACATCATATGTGGTCCCAAATAAGTCCTTTTGTTTCTTTAAATTGGGGGTGTTCTCATTTGAACTCTCCCATATATATATATATATATATATATATATATATTAATAGGGTCAGGTTCAAGATAAAACCTTAAAAAAAAGTAAACTGAAGAACACTTTTGAGAGCCCTCTATCTGGACGGTATGCACAAATGCATACCTGTAATTTGTAACATGCATTCGTGGACTTGTGCATAACATGCAATTGTGTATAGGAAAAAAAACGTTTGTACCTATTTAGGCATACCGTTTATGCACAAATGCATATTGCCCATATGGAGGACTCACAAAGTGTGTTTTTCAGTTGTATCTTTTTTGAGGTTTTTTCCCTATATATATATGGAGGTTAATGCCACGACGGTAACAATTTAAGAGAACGCGAGGACAATCCTCAGCAAATCATTTATGTACATGAAAATTTCCATGTACAAAATCACATATAATTCATGTACAAAATCATAAATGATGCGGGCGATTTTCCATGCGACTTAAGTGGCCCCAAAAGTCGCCCGCTACAGTTAGTGCAAAATCACATATGATCTTGTACATGAAAAAAGCTCATCGCATTCTCATAAATTGTTACCATCCTCGTATGAACCCGCCTATATATATATATATTAATAATCAAATAAAAACCACAAAAAGTTACAAACTCGTGAAAACTGACATAAAAATAACTTTTTACATGATTTTTTTCATCAAAACATATAATTTAAGATAGTGTTTCACATATGTTTGTTTTCATATTATGAAATAATTACATGCAAAAAAAAATTTAGATTCACCTATTAAAACCAAAAATATTCATAAAAAATATTCATATGGTGAAACATATACATGTGAAAGTTTCATGTCATGAAACAAATACATGTAAAATAATATCTTAAATCCTAGCATTTGATGAAAATAAATCATGAAAAAAATATATATTTTTAAGTCAATTTTAACAAGTTTATAACATTTTTGTGGTTTTTATTTGGTTGATCCCTATATATATATATATGTGTGTGTGTATACTTGCATCACGTATATATTGAACCACTTACCACCCAAGATAAAAGTTATATTTAAGAATACTTGTAAACCATAGTTCCGAAAAGAAAACCCCACAAAACATTGATGGTATGCTTACATGTCAAGAATTCGTTGCTTTTCGACACATATCTGAGAAACGACTGATTTCATGTGATCCGAGAACTTAAGATCTAGACCTGCAGATTCTGCAAGATCAATGGTTGCTGGAAGAACAATCAAGAACCATCGAGGAAGGGGAAAATGATGATCATGAAGCATCTCTTCCATATTCGAATGTATAAATTCCAAACCTACAAAATACCACCCTTTCTAGTCATGCAAAATTGCAAATTATGAATAAATCCAACATAACTTGCAAACTTGTCTGATCTACACGAAAATATGCAAATCAAACATAATGGCTTTAAGAATTCATTATATGGTTCGCAAGATATATACTATATATGCTAAAAAACAATACAAACTTCTTATCAAGATGCATAGATATATATATGGACTATCCATAATTAATATATGTCATTTCTCTCATAAACATACTTCATCTTTGTTGATGCATTGAATTTTGATGTATTTGTTCATGCACCACGTACCACCTACTAGTTATATATATAGGATGTTTTATATAGGAAGTTTTTATAAAGAGTCCAACTTATATAAAAGTCTTTATTTGCATAAATCACGTTTATTTCATCATATGTATGGCCCCAACGGGGAACACATTTATTTCATTGACCAAAAATGGGAGAACAAACTGGTGTAACATATTGCTAAAAATCACTATCACACAAGAACATAGTTACTTGTATTTTAGTCAATTAACAACCATATTTCAAGTCCCCGATAAAATTTTCTTTCTCAAAGTCAACATCAATGCTAAAACAAGAAATTTAGGCAAATAACCATTTTATAAAAAGAAAGTTACTTTAAAATGAAACAAACTTTGAGTTGATTTCTATTTTAGGGAACAAACTTTTAAAATCTTCATTTTATTGTCTACATTAAAGTTTTTATATATTTAAGCGTCTGATCAATCTGATAACCTACTAACGATGACATGGCTCAAGTAAACATGACACATTATTTATATATTTTTTTATAGATTGCCATGTAAGGCTCCATAATGTCATATCTATAAATTATATTTTTTTTAAATTTCATTTATATAGGTCATGATCCGTCATGATCGTTAAATTCATGTGCCAAACACATGAGCATTTATTATCAAATCTAAGTGGTTACAAACTTCTATACAACCATTTTTTAAAAGAAAATAAGGATTCAATAACATAGTTATTTTTTTTTGAACAAAATAACATAGTTATTAAAATCTTGAATATCGTTTTTTAAATTAGATTCAACCAAGAAAATAAACATCAATCCAATTCAACTCATTTACACTCAAAATTAAAACGTAAAACATAATCATAAAATTCAAATCTACTAAATCAATATACAAATTCATCATCTCTCATAAAAAACACACAAAAGAAGTAAAAGAAAACCCTAAAATTAAAATCCTAAATGTAGACCTAAATCATCTGAGAAGGAGAAGAAATACAAAATGTTATATAAATTGATATTTTTGTCTCCATGTAAATAGATGTGTTGCCTTTGCGTGTGATTCCTCTATGATAATGGCGGTGCAAGGAGGAGGGAGGTGGTAGGCAGCGGCGATGAGATAGAGGTGGATCCGACTTTCTTTGCATGATTAGGTGACGGAGGTGAGAACTGGCGCATGCACCCGTGATTTATCCGGCGACGTAGAACTTAGTTTTGAACTAGAAAGATATGTGAAGGATTTTTTGCTTTTCATCTTGGTGAATGAGATTAAAGGGTCATATGTGTTAAAAGAAACCCTTGATGATGGTGAGAACACCGGCGGCAGTACACATTTTGGGAGTTTCAGATCTCTGTACGTAATGTTCACGGTACACATTTTTTAACAGTTTAGTTTAATTTAGGGAGGGTAAAAATAAGTTAAATTGAAAAGTAAACCTAGTTGGTAAATAAGTTTAAAGTACACTCATTTGGTAAGTATGTTTGAAAAGTTCATCCATTTGATCAAAAACTCCTTATTGGGTTGGGACTTAAATTGCATTATTTTTTCCTTTTTTGTATTTTGTCCATAAGTGGATTAGTAGGCCGATAGGGTGATGTATACCAGTTGATTAGAATTAGCGGTGTTAATGGGTTGGGTTGATCAGGTTGAAGACATTTTAATAACTCAATTTAATGGTTTGATTTGAAAAATCTCAACCCAACCCAACCCGTAAGTGTTGGTCAGGTTGATATTTTGATACTACAAAATATTCTCCTAACCTTTAATATTTTGTTTTCTCTAGTCTATTCATAATTTCATTTCCATTGTCAACCATTCGGTACAACTTATCCATATTTCTTAAATTTTAAGTATATCAAATTTAATTAATTTTCTCAATTTGTATATATATATGGGAGGGATCAAATGAGAACCATCCCTCTTAAAGCAACAAAGGAACAAATTGTGGACCACATATTATGTGAGTCCCACATAATATTAAATCATAAAGTTATGTACGACCCATATCATATGTGATCCACAAATGTCCATTTGTTCCTTTAAAAATGCAAAGTTCTCATTTGAACCTTCCTCTCTCTCTCTATATATATATATGTATATACATATTCACATTTAATGGACATGTATACGAAGGAATTATATAGAGATGGAGAATAGATTGAAAATATATGTATACGAAAAGAGTATGTGATGGTGTAATTGTTTAACATATATTAATAAATACTCAATAATCATATTAAATTCAAAAAATAAAATTTTACTACTAATATGACTTTTATACGTGCCTAATTAAATACGCTTTTTGTCATTTTTACTAAAACCGTATATAAAAGATGGATCTTTACACGGTTGAAATGGAACCGTTGCTAAAAGTAAGATTTTATACACGGTTCTGAACAAAAAACCATGTAAAAAGGGTATTTGACAATCACAAACGAGATCGGATTGGGTTGGGTTCAAATAAAAGCAACCCGATATCAACCCAATACGTATGGTTTGAAATTTTTACAACCCGATTAGACATCGGGTTGGGTTGGGTTAGGTTGATCGGGTTAGTCGGGTTTTTGAGCACCCTAGTAGGGATGCTCAAAGCGACATCCAACCAACCAACTCCATCAACCCAACACAAAATAATTCAACTTGAGACAACCTAATATCTAATAGAATTATAAAATCTTTAAACCGTAAGTATTAAATTGATATTGAGTTATTTTTTTTAAACTCAACTCAACTTGAGGAACTGATCGACTATCATTTTGTTGCTTTAAATTTAATATGATTGTTGAATCTCTATTAATATATACATTAGACAATTCCACCATCGAGTGCTATATCCTCTTTATACACATATATCTTCAATCTATTTTACATCTTTATATAACTCTTTTGTATATATGTTAAAGTAAATGTGAATATATTTATGCAAAATTGAGAAAATTAATTAAATGTGATATATACTTAAGATTTAAAAAATATGGATAAGTTGTACCTAATGATTGATGATGAAAAAAAATGAGTAGATTAGAGAAAACATGTGCAAATTCAAGTTTACGAGAATATTTTAACATAAGATTTGGGTTGGGTTGGATTGCAATTTGATTTGGGTTAGGTTGCTTTGAGATTTATCCAAATCAAATCATTGAGTTAAGTTGTTTAAATGTTTTTAACCCAATCAACCTATAAACTTGTGGTTAAGGCTTGTGGGGGATGAGACTAAACAACTCATCTACCTCAGGTTCGAATCCAGACACAAATAATTATCTCAAAATTGCATGCTTTAACAGTTTTAAAATTACCAGAAATTAGTATAGGCAAATGTTTAAGGTGTTTATCTACTTTAAATTGATGTGCACTATTCTAAATTCTGCATATGGTCTGTCGTGCTACTATAAGTTCATTAATAAACATAGTTTTTTATTATTCTCTATTTTTTAGAGCAAATACATGACAATTAGGTTTATGAGACCATTAAAATGCTTTAAAAGTCTAATATCATATTTTATACGAGCAAACTACAAGACGTTTATATCTAAAATTGTTAATAATTTTTTTTTTATGTTTTAACATATTTTATAGGAAACTTTTAAAACAAAATATCATATTAGTTATTTTATACGATGATATTTAAAAAAAATGTTCGATAAACAACAAACATCCTATTAAATTTTTGCTTTTTTCGAATAGTAGCAAGATTTTGAAGGTAGCAAGATACTAGAACAAACAATTACATACAAGAAATAGCCTGGAGAGGATTATGAAGTCAACACACCCAATGAAGGTTAAACTCGTGACCTTATTAGAAACCCAAAAATACGCACGAGTCACGATTATGTCAAAGATATCCGCCTTCTTTAGTTTGGTCTCGCCAAAAATTATCACATTCCATAACGACCATTAAAAAATTGGTTTATAGGAAGACTTCTCAAAATTGTCTTATAAAATAGTTAATAGAACACTTTATTTTAAAAAATATTCAAAAAATCTTGTTAAAAAGCTTAAAAAACATTGTATAAACTTATCATAACATTTTAAGAAAGACATCTTATAGTTTAATTTTATAAATTAAAGTTTTATAAAATATATTACTATAAACTTAATTTTTATTACAATAAATTAGTTGAATGGAACGATATAAGAATAGAAAACATGTTTTTGTTATAAACGTGTTACTACATACAAAACAAAATATTGAATTGGATTGGATTCTTTCAATATGTTGACGTTAGAGACATGCACCCATGTTTTTTGGTACATGAAATAAATTTGACAATCACAACACCACCTAGTGGTCGTGTTGAAAAATCTATTGGTATATCAAAAACACATATTTTTAATGACAGTAATGCATCCACATCTAACGCTTACGTGAATCATCTTGATTTTAAAGTCGAAAACTTTAAATGACAATTAGTCATTTCATATTCTATTTTGTTGTAATTTTAAATAGTAAATTACACGATACACAAATTCAAAATCAATATTTTTACTTGCTCAAAGATTTTGAAATTGATGTGGGTTTTAAAACCCATATTATTTGTGGTTCTTAATTTATAAAGACCAACTTATACATTAAGGATGCGTTTGGTACGGTGAACATGATGAAACAGAATATAACAGAACAAGTTTGTCCTATGTTTGGTGTGATAAAATGTTGGACTAAGTGGAACTAAGTGGAACAAGTGTGGAACAAGGTTGTTCTATCCTACCCCCTGAAACTAAGTAGAACAAGAGTTTTATGACCATTTTACCCTCTAACCTAACACACACACTCCTCTCTCTCTCTCTCTCTCTCTCTCTCTCTCCTCCCTCTCTCTCTCTCTCCCCCCTTTCTCTCTCTCCTCTCTCTCCCCCTTTCTCTCTCTATCTCTCTCTTCTCTCTCTCTCATCTATCTCTATCTCTCTCCCCTCTCTCTCTCTATCTCTCTCCTCTCTCTTCCTCTCTCTCTCCTCTTTTTCTCTCTCTCATCTCTCTCTCCTCTCTCTCTCTCTCATCTCTCTCTCCTCTCTCTCTATCCTCTCTCCTCCCTCTCTTTCTCTCTCCTCTCTCTCCCGTTGTCTCTCCCCTCTATATATATATATATATGTGGGGGGGGGGGGGTATTTGGTAAAAAAAACACTAAACAACTCACTGGGGGTAAATTAGTCATTCTGTTATGTTTTGTCCTGTCCTGTTCCGTCATATCATGTTTTACCAAACGTGTAACAGTTGTTCTATCAAGTTTTGTTCTGTTCTGTTCTGTCATGTATTATCTTGATTGCGTACCAAATGCACCCTAAGAGTTTGTAGTTTTACAAATTGTAATTAATGAACAAACTCAAAAGTAAATCCTTTGTAAGAAATATGATGCTATTACTCAAAAACTATTTTTTTTATTTATCTCACTTTCTTGGAGCAAGATTCTACATGTAGAGAAGTCAGGGGCATGGAACATGGGGGTTAGAAGTAGTGGATGTGGAAGATAATACGGGCAGGGGCCGACGTAGCCAGAAATGTAATTTAGGGGGGCTTGAAAATTTCAAATTTAACTTGTTGATTGAAGTTATTCTAAACTTTAGGCCGGCGTAGCCAGAAATGTAATTTAGGGGGGCTTGAAAATTTCAAATTTAACTTGTTGATTGAAGTTATTCTAAACTTTAGGCCGGCGTAGTCGATATTTTGATATAGAAGAACCAATTCCTTTTTTGGGTTACCAAATCAGATTCAACAGGGGCAAGCCTTGGAGCAACCCCTAATGTCGCTTCTTACGAACGAAAGGTCTTTGGTTAAGTCATGTAAATAGCCTTTTTTGCCAAAAAAAATTATGTAGAAAAACATCTTTCCAACCCTTTAAAAAAATGCCAAAAAAATTTCTGCCTACTAGAATTGGTACTTGATAATTAGTAGAGTTCGAGTTCTTCACATAATTGTTGCGTACTCTATTCAACTTTTCAGACAGATGCGTGTTGGAAAATTGTTTATTTATATAGAAATCACCACGGACAATATGATATTTCTGTAATTGTAGCCCAACTTTGTTGATGTTCTACCAATCTTGATTTCAATTGAAGCATAGGTAACACCTTATGTGGTCTTTATCAGCTTTATATAATGTTCTTGAGTTTGCGTTTACCTGTTCACCTTATTTTCAATCTTGCCATTAAAATTTCAACCTGAGTAATGGGAACTTTCGGGTGTGTCTATATTTTGATTTTCAAACTTAGAATGCGTTATAGGATTTCATATTTTATTTGAATGGTGAACTTTTGGGTATTTATGTTATTATGAGCCTACATATTTCACATTTTCCTTGAATAGTAATCATAATTAATATACTTAGTTATTTTTTCGCTCCAAAATAGTTATTCTACTATTTCATCACAGTTACAATCACCTCTGTTGGATTTTTCGGAAGGTGATTAGCTCTGGTCCTCTTAATAATAACATTCTTCTATTTCTTTGGTTTGGTAACTTCTGTTGATTCTCAAAAAAAACTTATGACTTCATTTCTTTAGCCCATCTGTGCTTGCATTTTCTGTATTTATGATTTTTTTTTCATTCAACATCTCTCTTATGGCTTCAGATCAGAATTAGATATAGTCTTGATCAGAATACATTTTTTTATTCTGTTTTAGTCCCTGTCGGATGGTCTGCTAACTGTTTTTATTCCATAGAAGTTGTTTAGATTTTTTTTGGGTAACCATGGGTTTCTGGGCCAACTTACACTTACCGTCTAATCCCCTGGATGACCATGAATAATTGGTTAGTCCAGTAACAAGGGAAAGTATATATTTGTGTGGTTGTGTATCCATCACGACTTTCTGTCAAGACCATAGATACCTCCAAGCCGAAACCTAACCATCTTTCCTCGGCAGCTAACCTTAGTTTAGCTAATTCGCTTGCAGGGTTCGGTGGATAACTATAACAAGATGATATTTCTGATGAGAATTTGTCACGCCAGCCATATATAGTGTCAAATTGAACTTACGTTTCATCCACCCATGCACCACCACAATCACCATAAACACCTACAAGTCAAAAGGACCCCACAAGTTCAAGCATTGCTAGACATTATGCATATATTTTTGTAACTAAGTTATTTGAATCATGAATCAAAGGGGACACCAACTATTTGCATTACTAGATACGGTAATCATTTACATATACAGTTTGTCAGTTTCAAATACAAAACTCAAGAAAATCTCTAGGTAAGATTTTATTTGGTTTAGGTTTTTGGTTTAAATTTGGTTTTGAATTGATGAGATGAAATTTTGATTTACACATTACTTTAACCATCAAACAAATTTTATGTAATAATGCAGCAGGTCTTTTGAAAGGACAAATATGTTTTCCAATCATAGGTGAAGTTAAAATGTGTATTTGTTGTTGGTTTGCAGAGATTAAATTGCATTGAACTAATGTTGGATATGTATAATTATAGAAGGTAAGTTTTTATATGGTCGTTTTCAGTAAGCAAGAATCACACGACCATAATTATATGGCTAAATATCTACTGTTGCTGTAACCTTGATGAAAGAAAATAACATTTTCCATGTGTCAACGTTGGATAGCAACACTTTTGGTGTTCAACTAAATTGTTTGTAAATTGAATTTAGAGTTGATTTCCAATTATGTAAAGTTACTACATTATCTTTTTATTGGTTTAGTGTTTGTGTTTTGCGTCTCAATAGGTGCTATATATAGATGGTCAGAAACCTTTATATAGGGGGAGGTTAATGGCACCTCTAAGGTATGTTTATGGCACCCCTAAGAGTGAATGTCATCCTCACACAAGTCAACATCAACACCTATTAAAATATCAAAAATTCCGTACATACCCCTATAAAGTGCATAAAATTCCGTGCACACCCTTATATTAGGGTGCCATTAGCACTCCCCTTATATAGTCATGATGTTTGAACCGTCAAAGCCACCTTCATATTGTTGTAGGGACCTTGTTTGGGGTTCAATGGCCCTTCTTGTAGGCAATAATAAAAGAGAACAAAAGAAAAAAATAGTTTATATTAATTAAAAATAATAAGACAGAAAAAATTAAGTTAATTAGTAATTTATATTAATTAAAATATAATATAAATATTTAAATAGTAAAAAAATAGAAAAAAACAACTAAAATAGGAAAAAAAATCAATAATTGATATAGGCTTAGGGGTGTCATTAGTAAGGCTTAGGAGTATGAGATATTTTACTAATTTACTACAAAATGTAAGTCTATGATAGTTTGGAATATTTTATATTTTTAAAATTAAAATCAGTAAAAGTAATTGAGATATTCTTTTAAAATAATCATTTTTAGTAAAAGTAATCTTATTTAAAAAATAAATGAAGGATTCTCAACCACTCATTTAAAATAATAATTTTTAGTAAATGTAATTTTGGACAATAATGCCCTTTCATTAGTATTTTGGGATATTTTCCTTTTTAAAATTTTAAAAATGAGTGGTCGAAAATCTTTCCTTTCTTTTCTTAAACATGATTCATTCTCGTTTGAACTCTCTCTCTCTCTCTCTCTCTCTCTATCTATCTATCTATTTATCTATCTATCTATCTATTTATAGGGGCAGGTTCATACGAGAACCATATCTATTTAAATAAACAAACAAAATCATATATGATTTTGCACTAAGGGATAGCGAGCGACTTTTGGGCCACTTAAGTAGCATGGAAAGTCGTCTAGCCCAAAATGTTCTCGTTTGAACCTCCCCCCCCTCTCTCTCTCTTTATATATATATATATACCCCTCTCTCTCTCTCTATATATATATATATAGAGAGAGAGAGAGAGAAGAAAGTTCAAATGCGAACTCAAATTTAGTTATAAACGTGAGGAAAAATGAGAGCGCGACACGTGTCATATCCAGACTGAATAATGAAGAAAATATTTTGACTGAATAATAGTATTATTCAGTCTGAATAATACTAATATATATAGGGGTGGGTTCAAATGAGAACTCAAATTTGGTTGTGAACGTGAGGACAAATGAGAGCGCGACATATGTCATATTCACACTGAATAATCAAAAAAATACTCAGATTGAATATAGTATTTATTCAGTCTGAATAACGTTTATTCAGTCTGAATGTAGCATTATTCATACTGAATAAATACTATATTCAGTCTGAATAATCTACATTCAGACATGTGGCGCGTTATCATTTGTCCTCACATTCACAACCAAATTTGAGTTCGCATTTGAGCTTTCCTTTCTCTCTCTCTCTCTCTCTCTCTCTATATATATATATATATATATATATATATAGATATATATATATATAGGCCCTTCAAGTGTTAACTTAATTATTTGTGTTAACTTTGTTAACCGGGCATTTTCGTCTTTTTGATTATTGATACCGCATTCCTTAAATATCTTGTTCAATTAATTATTATATTTTTTAAATACCACATTCCTTAAATATATTGTTCACTTAATTATTACATTGTTTAAATACCACATTCTTTGATTATCTTATTTACTTAATTGTTAACCTATGAAAATTTTAATTTCACCGATGAGTTTGTTTAAACTTTCTTAGTTATCTTATTATGTTTCTGGTTTCACCTATGAACTATAAATAAAAATCATTTTTTTCACTTTAAGATTTCACCTATGAAAGCTTTCTTAGTTATCTTATTAATGATGTGGGAAGTGGAGAGGGGAAGGGACCATGGGGGTGGGAGACTGGACGTTGGTGTTCACATTGCTTAAACAAGTTGTACATTAAACATATAAACTTGTACTCATGAAAAACAATTCATATCGAAATAGATAAACTATTATGAAATTTGTACATCTTGATTAAAAATTTGCACATTTTAAAATTTTTAAGGTAACCGTATGTGACATTTTATTGAGGATTATAGAACAGAATGGAAGTTCAAGGGAAAACACTTAAAAAAATGAAGAACACCATGTGAGCCCTCCATCCGAACGGTATGCACAAATGCATACAAGCGATTGAAGCTGCTTTTTTTTCTATGTACTAATGCTTTTATAATTACATACGCATTAGTGCATATGAACAAATGCATATTACAAATTACAGTATGCATTTATGTATACTAATGAAGCTGGATTCAATTTATAATAACGATTGAATTAGATGATTATGGTAATTTGATTGGATTACTTCGGTTTTATTGGATTTTGAATTGTCATCAAACAACCGATCAATCCAATTTTAGATATCGAAATTAGAATGTTCTAATCCAATTATGTTCCCTCGGTTATTGAATTGGTTTGGTCGATTCTAAACGGATCAGATGACTTTCTACACACCTCTATGATCTATTGTATTGATTCAAGTGTAATAGGGCCTCCAAAAAGGTTGGAACGACCTTGTGTTATGGTGCTGTTAAAGTGAATTACATTTTTGGTCCCTTGTAAATATCCGTTTTTCAGTTTTGGTCCCTCTAAACGTAAAAGTACATTTTTGGTCCTCCAATCGAGTTTTTTATAACAAACTTGGTCCCTCCCACTGACGTCATCCATAATCCTGCCGTTAGCCATCCCATGTATCCCTCACGTGAGGGGCATTTTCGTCTTTTTACTGTATTATTTTAATTTTCTATTAAAAAAATAAACCACCACCACCACCACCAGGTCTACCACCACCACCACCACTAGGTCTACCACCACCACCACCAAGATTCAAACGAAATGATTAAACAGATTCAAAATCATATTCAAACCCATTACATATAATAAATCAGATTCAAACCAGAGATACACAGGTACTAAATCATATTCAAACTCATTACATATGTTAAATCAGATTCATACCCATTATAGAGATCTTAAATCAAATTCAAACCCAAAACTTAAAATTTTAAACAAAACTTCATATTTATACAAAAAAAATTACATATGAACACCTTTAAGTTCTTTGAATATGTTCTTATATATGGTGGTTTTCTTCACACAAACAAACTAAAAAAAAGTAAAAGAACATACAAAAACTCAGAACCAAAAATCAAAAAGCCTTTGAATCGAGAATTTGAAACCTTTGAATCGAAATCTTTGAACCCAGACCTCTCGAACTCAAATCTGACCTTAAATCAAAACCTCTTGAACCTAGATCTGAAATCTTTGAATCAACATCTGCTAACAGCACCTTCGAACTGAAATCTCATAAACCCATGGGTTTTTCAAGGTTTACCCAAAACCAGAACCATAAACACGAGGGGCGGTAGTGAGTTAACAATGAGAGATGTCGCCATCTTCCGAAGGGAAGGGGTTCCGACAGTGAAATGGGGAGGGGGTTCGTCGGAGAAAGAAAACGAGGGGGAGGAAGGGAGGGGGTTCCTGTAACACCCCATTTTTCTCCAAATGAAATGTTACGTCATCAACATACCCCATTAATAACTCCAATTAATAAACCAAAACGTTTACAGCGGAAGTCTAAATATCAATTTAAAACAAATCTTACAAGATAACACGTCCCATACCGGGTAACTAAAATCCAAACCCAAACAAACTCCGAAATAGATTAAACCGTACGTTAAATAAAATAAAAGAAATCAGGAATCCTTAAGCGTGTCCTTTGCCCTTGTCGATTATTGAAATTCCTGATCCTGAGATGTATACTATAGTCTGCTAAAAAGGTCATTGATTTCACGGTTTACGTGCGACCATTCAATACACATTCAATCACATATGAATATCAAATAAATATAATATGCAATTTCACCAATTATATGCACCCCAATGAGATCTCTTAACTCCTCTCCGTTAGGTAGGGACCTGTCATGTCACAGACATTCCCTGGGCGTGTGAGTCAACAAAGAACTACCGCCCATTTCGGGCCATGCCTTCCCAAAGTGTGACACATCGAGCCGATATCCCGTACCTCGGGTTATACACCATACATGCATGTTAACCCACACCCAAAACCCTTTGCATGCAAGGTATAAAATCATATAACATAAGGAGCATGCTTACACCACAATTTAAACCATATACATGTAAATCACCAGTTAATAAAACATGCAATAATAACACCTCATCAATTAAACATGTAAACTCCCACATATGTGTAAAAATAGATTTCATACATATGTATACATCCCAGTGAAATCTCGTGAAAGACTCACCTGAATAGCTCCGCTTAGCTAAACCTTGTCCCTGAGTGATACCCTATAAAATATAATTACATTTCCATAATTAGTGTCTTGACTTTTCCCACAAAGTAAATCCTAAAGTCAAATGGGTCAACCTATAGTCAACCCTGGATTGGCATGGTCAACGGGTCAACCACAAACAAACCTTGTCACCATGTACCCTCAATGGACTACTTCACGTCCAAAATGAATCACGACGCATTAAACTCAACCGATAACTATATAGGTCTCATTCTAAACACCCAATCCCACAATTATCCAACCATGACTCCTTAAATAAACTATTAATTTATTATAATTTGATAATTCCTCCACCCTTAAATAAATAAATAACTTTGAGATTAAAATATCAATTAGATATAATCTAATTAGTAAATATTAAATCTCTAAATAACAAATCCCAAAATGCGATAACCTAATTAATTAAAACCCTTTATAATAGATTCCCAAAAATCGTTAGTAAACTTTATCGAAACATCTCGATTTATTTCAATTAATCCAAGTAAATAAACGAGACTCAAGTATCTTTAGAATATACATAGATTTAATTAAAACGACTCGAGTTCAATCGATCCCGACCCAAAAGTCAGCCCCGACACTAAGTCGCGGCCCAACTCGGCCCGGTCGCACCTTCAGTGCGGCTGTCATGAACGGCCCCCGTTTGGGGTCTTTTCTCGACCTCATTTCACTAAACTTCCGACAAAAGTTTATAACAAACAAACATCCCAACTCATATATAAATTTACAGTCCTTACGTTCATTATTAAACTCGTATTTTGAGTTTTTGTACCCGAATCTCGTCGAGCCGACGCCACAACAGCTTCTAGACCAAACTGCTCGACGTACATGCCACTATAGCCCACGACACTTATACCAATAGAAAGGTGTATTGAAGCGAAGCCATCCATATATTATACATCGATTTTGGTTGAGTATCTTACCTCCAATCGCCGTTTTTGTACAGAATGACCCTATGCCGCTCCAAACTCGATATCTCTCTCATTTCTTGATGAAATCCCAAAGTTCCAATTGGGTTTACTCCATTACACTCTTATGAACGGTTCCACAAAATTTCAACCCAAAAGTACCATATTTAGGCCGTCAAATCTGGCCTCAAATATAAAAAACGTGATTTTGGAATGATTTTCTCAAATCACAATCATTTCCAAATCAACATTTCTCATTTGTCAGAACTCATCCCTCTAGTTTTTCTTTTTGCATTCTTTTTCCAAATCAATTAAATTCAAAATATATAATTTCCTCTATTATTGATTTTATTTATTGCAATAAAATCCTATTTTTTGAGTATCGACAATATAATCTCTTTTGTCGTGTACTCTTTAAATTTCTAACCTTCAATAATTATTTATTTTACAAATCATAAATTTTATAGTGTTACAGTTTCGACCGTGAAATGGGGAGGTGGTTCGCCGGCCATATTTCGTCGGAGAAGGAAAAAACGAGGCGAAGGAAGCTGGCCATATTTCATCGGAGAACAAAACGAGGGGGAGGAAGCCGACCATATTTCGTCGGAGAAAAAAAAACGAGGGGGGAGGAAGGGAGTATATCAAGGAGTCATTAATGGAGATTTAGGGAATGGAAGGAGGATTTCAACTTTCAAGAAGGAATTAATGGGGGTAGGGGGAGGGTTTCAGGGAGGTAGGAGGGTTTAATTTTGGAAATTGTTTTGTATTTTTTATTTATTTATTTAATACCAAAGATATGAATATAGTTTTTATTTTCTTAAAATTAAATGATATTAGACAAAAAGACGAAAATGCCCCTCACGTGAGAGGCACATGGGATGGCTAACGGCAGAAATTTGGACAACGTCAGTGGGAGGGACCAAATTTGTGTAAAAAAACTCGTTTAGGGGACCAAAAATGTACTTTTACGTTTGGAGGGACCAAAACCAAAAAACGAGTATTCATGAGGGACCAAAAATATAATTCACTCTTAATTTTAAAAAAATGGTTTAATTCTTAGTAATTTTTCTTTTCCCAAATCGATTTAACAAACTATGGACCTTTTGTATTAGGGAAAATTGCATTAAAATGGAACCAACTTTCATCTGATTCCTATTTTAGGGAACGAACTTTTAAAGTTATCATTTTAGGGCCTGAACCAAACTTTTCATTTATTTAAGGGTCTCCTTGACCGGTTTAATAGATAACCGGTTACCTCAACTGATGTGGCAAATTTATTATTTAAAAAAAATATTACATGGAATATAAAAATGCCACCTCATCTTCTTCCCCAAATGACCATCTGTGATGTTTACTGAATAGAAAAACAAACTAAAAAAACCCACCCTCCATTCTTCTTCTCCAAATTAAAAAACAAATTAAACCCTAAATTAATACATATGTCCAGGCATAAAAAAACCCACCCTCCAGTCTTCTTCCCCAAATGACCATCCGTGCATCTCCGACCTCCCTCTAACTTCCCATATTAAAAATCACAAAAACAGGCATCCATTTTAATTCCTGCAATTTTTGAGTCATAAAATTTAAAACATGGATAGATCCCTCCAATATTGGGTTTATAGATTGAAAAAAAGGGAGTTGCAGGTAGGTTGTTAGGTTGTGAAATAGGAACCGGACGAAGGTGGTGATGGCCTGATGGCTGATGGGTTATGAAATGGCGATAAGTTAAATCGATGGAGACGGATGAACTACAAAATAGTTATGGTCCCTTTACGGTATGATCGTCGGTTCCTCCGGTGATGGGGTTTTGGTTTCTTCGGGAGGGTAATGACAGCGATGCCAGAGGAAAACATTGAGCGATGAGAAGAAAGGGGGAGAAACGATGGAGCAGGAGGGAGGGAAGAAGGACCGACGAATGATGAAAAGACGCCGGCCGGAGTTGCAAAGAAATTAGAGGGCGGCGGGTTTCAATTTTTTTTGTGAATATATTAGTGTTTTATTTGATCAAAATATGTGAAAAGGGATATCTGATGAATAAATTTTTTTAACTAATGAATTTCTATCTAATTATTATTTAAAATTAAAATATGACATGTTATATTAGTTGGCATTAACCTGTGACATGTCAGCATGAACAGGTTATGAGGTAAACCGGTCCCTTAAATAAACGAAAAGTTTGGTTCAGGTCCTAAAATGATAACTTTGAGAGTTGGTTCCCCAAAATAGGAATTACATGAAAGTTGGTTCCATTTTGATGCAATTTTCTCTTTATATTATATACACATTTTAGTTTTACATTTTAGATCGATATTCAATGTGTACATTGATTTATATCTTTTTAAAATTCCAAATCAACCCCTTTATTTGCTTTCTTCCGGAATTCAAATATCTTCTTTACACCAACACCACCTGACCTCCGTTGCTCATCACTCGTTGATCACCAGATTCCAAGCACTCCTACCTTCTCATCCTCCTCCTCGTCGTTAAGAGTAGTATGTCAATAAAGAACAGAGAAAATGAAGATTTTTGTGATATTTATGTTCTAACATATTGTTTAAAATAGAAAAAAAAGAAAAGAAAGAGGAGATAAAAGTTCTTTTTAAATTAAACAATTCTCTAAAAAGAAATGTGATAAGACTGAAATGATTTTCAATATCATCCAGTCAATTAAATTAAGTATATTATTACTATGTGAAGTCTCTATAAAAGTGGTATCAAGAAGATAAACTTATAAAATATTTTAGAGAATTTTGGTCAAATAGATATTTTAGCTCATTCTTCTAACCATTTTCTTTTTAAAATTGACAAAATAGCCACTAGGGTCGCCATTGATAGGGTCTCCATGACGACCTTATTAAAAAATAATATTTTTATTTGCAATTTAGTCCCTGGTCGCCAAACACAAGGGTCACCATGTGCGACCCTAACCCCTGAAGTGTAATTTTTGAAACTTGTGTGGGGGTCACCGTGGAGTCCAAGGACCAACGGGTCATTCTTTAAACTTCTGGCATGGCGACCCGCCGACTCTTGTGTTTGACGATCAGAGACTAAAATTGTAAATAAAAAAATTATTTTTTGATGAGGTCGTCATGGAAACCCTATAATTGGCGACCCTAGTGGCTATTTTGTTAATTTTGAGGAGAAAATGGTTAGGAGAGGAAAAACTCGGCTGAAGTGGCTATTTGAGTAAAATTTCCAATATTTTAATAATATAACTAACGTTTGAATTTTTAAAATAAAAATTTGTTGGAGTTGAATATAATTTTTTTTCATAGATTTTGACTTTTTGTTCTCTATTTTAAGAAATTATAAGAATATATTTAAGTATTTAAGAAAATATTATTTCTCTCTAAACATTTAATTTCATGGTGTTTTATGATAATATAATAAATATTATTTATCTTTTATGATAATCCTTTTTGAAGAGATTTTAAACTTAAAGAATTTCATACTCTCTCGTTTACTTTATTTATTTTAAAGAACGTTTTAAAGAATCTAAAAACATCTGCATTGGTAAAAATATGAGAAAGACTTGAAGACATTAACAATATATATAAATAATTGTGGTCCCATCATATATACACTTTCTTTCCATTTGCCTCTCACACCATTTTTTCAAAGACTTGACAAATATCAAGTCTTTGGTAGATCAAGTCATCTTCAACCCTTTCATTCCAATGCTCAAGTCATTTTCAACCCTTCTTCAACATATGTTCCACCAATCTTCAAACATGCATTGGAGATGCTAATAGCCTAAAAAGCTTCTAATTTAAAGAATGAAAGGAGAATAAACTGTACCATCTTTAGCAAACCGTAACAGATATTGTCTGTTTTATCCACACTTGGACTCACGTTTTTATTACGCGTCTGATAGAGGAGGTAGCAAGTCCCTTATAAGGCAACATTTGTTCCCCTTCCCAACCAATGTGGGATCTCATAATCCACCCCCCTTGAGAGCGCAACATCCTCGTTGGCACACCCGTATAATTCCCGACTATGATACCATCTGTACAATCCCAGACCAACCATACCAGATATTGTCCGTTTTATCTACACACTTGGACTCACTGTTTTAAAACGTGGATGATAGAGGAGATAGAAAGTACCTTATAAGCAACCTTTGTTCCCCTTTCCTAACCATTCATTGATCCTTTTCTGCTAGGACTCGGGCCTCACGAATTCCGAACCAATGTGGGATCTCACATGAACCTTCTTGAAACTTGTTCCTAAACTACATTGATAGTGTTCTTACATTGTTGGAATATTACATACCTCTTTGTAATTCAAACGACATCACATTTCTATTATAAACACATGCTCATACAATTATGTAGTTTTGTTACTCATTAGGTCACTATAGTGTATCAATAACTCTCTGTTTTGACTTAAGGTAAATATTGGTTTTATTCAATATCAATTAAAATACAAATAACACCATGTTCATTTTATAATAAATGTTTCATTTTATTATTCGTCGCATAAAGTTATTAATGTTAGACCATGTAATAAAAAGTTGATTAATCTTGTTGTTCATCGACGCCCTATCAAATGGGGATTTTGATGATATCGATCCCTGTTGTTCTATGTTAAACTTATGGCTATAATCCGTGAGTTATTTCATTGATTCATAGTTGGTTCACTTGGTTGTCTTGTTGATCTTTTTTTGGTTGACTTACTATTAGAGTAAGGCTAATTCAGATTTTTTTTCCAGTGTTGACACATAATTATTATTGTAATTTATAAATAAAAACATACTTCAATTTTAAAATATAAATTAGTTATAGTTAATTTAATACAAATCACTTTCAATTTCAAGGATTTACGGTTAGGGTTTGATGTTCTACCACTATAAATCGTTAAAACTCAAAATTAAACATTTGTATGCTATTGAACCTCTCAATTTTCCAACTATTATAAAATAAATCACAATAATAACATTGCTAAGGATCTTAAATAAATTTACATCATGACAAACAAATTCAATGGTGGCACACGCCATCGCTAGTGCCTTGTTAGCCCCCCCCCCCCCCCCCCCCGCACCCCCAATTTATTTGAACGTATCAAAACAGTAACCAGATGACGACTTGTATATCAAAAGACCCAAACAAAGAAGATCATTCTCGATAACACCAATAGATGAGTAAAAAGAATATCTATTAGTTGAAGCATCGACAATGTCTAAGACATCTAAAAGACGTTATGGAGATCAACAACTACAAAATACTAAAGCCAACAATCGTTAAGGATGCTAATTATACGGCATTTTTTTGGAAGTTTTCAAGTTGCCAACTAGATCATTGGTTCAGTAAATTGGACACACACATCTCAGGGTGTCACGTAAGCCTCAACTTTTTCGCAACCCTTTTAGGTTTATCTACGATGTAAGAAACCTCTTTAAATCACCTTATCATAACGATGTACAATGTGTCATACATCATGGTTTGTAAGCATTATATATGTGTTGATTATAGTTCTTCCTTGTACAACTACTATGTTCTAGTAGCACTCGGAATAAAATAATTTTTACACTCAAGTTATGCACATTGTTTATGTCGAATTAACACCTTGCCGTTGTATCCACTACAACATTGTTCACATTGGCGAACCTCTGTTCGGGTATCAGGGAAAGCGACACACCTAGTCAAAAGAATACAGAAAAAAACTATTTTTTTTCAACTTCTCTCTTTCATGCTCCTACCCTTTAGTTAAATGTACAGATGCGTTGGTCATCAGAGATTGTGGTATCTGGATTACACCATTGATAGTTCACATCTAACAAGGGATATATAGGAAATACATTAACCCTTGGTCAATACTACTAGTAACTCATGTCAATAAATGGTCTAACAATTAATTTTTTGAGACCATTTTCCCTAAATTCTTTTAAAGAGGATACTACAATTACAACGAACAAGATTAGAGGGACTAAAGTTGTTAATATACAATAATCTAGGGGTAAAAAAAGGAAAGTTCTCATCAACACATAGGATAAGAACCATTTGGGTAAGCTTTTGCACCTTCACCACAATCATAGACAGTCATCGACGTACAGCAGTTATGGCTCAAGCTCTGGCAACACCCGTCGTGCCTTCAGTCTCTCTTATCTGCACCACCTCTTCTTCCTTCAAATCATCTCCAAGTTCGTTATCGTTCTCGACTTTCAATCCTCCAAAGGTAACAATGGATATCGATGAAATTGGGGTTTCTTGTTAATTGGTTTGATAATGGACGAATTGAAATTGAAATTTGAAATTTAAAATTGCAGGTTGGTGGATTGAGTATAAGATGTGCTCGTGTAGGAGGAGTGGAGATACCTAACAACAAGAGAGTTCAGTATTCGTTACAGTATATTCATGGAATTGGGCGAACCAGGGCACTTGAGATCTTGAATGACCTCAAAATGGAGAACAAAATCACGAAAGATTTGTCGGAAGAAGAGCTTATTACGCTTCGTGATGAAGTTTCTAAGTACATGATTGAAGGAGACCTTGTATGTTCGAATTCCTTTCTGATAAGTAATATGATTTGCATTTTTATGATTGCTGATTTGCTATTGCTTACTTCTTTCGCCCATTTTTTTGAATTTAGGGATTTTAACACAATGCTTCTCAAATTCAACATTCAAATGGATATTTTAGGGTTTTAGGCATGGTTTGCAACCAGAAGCTAACTTTTTTTTTGAGCTTATCAGAACTCTGTATGGTTAGCCATAAGGTAGCTTATTTATAAGCTAGTTTTTTTTATAGAAAACTTCAAGTAGCATTTCAATAATTTATAAGCTAGTTTTTTTTATAGAAAACTTCAAGTAGCATTTCAATAAGCTTGATGGAATTTCATTCCCATTATACTCTTTATATTTTTCCAATTAATTTTTCAACATGTTCAATTAGATTATTTTGCATTGTTATCTAGTTTATGAGCTAGTTTTTCAACCAACAACTAGCTTTTCAACCACCAACTAATTTATGAGCTAGTTTGCTGAACATAGCATAATATGCATTGTGTTTCTCTAGAATGCTCTTTGTATGGATAAATATGGTTCTCAAATCAGAATTTTAGGAGGCTAAGTATAAAATGCATGGAAATGGAACATACTATTTGGAACCATCTTTCAAAAAAACCCAACTATGTTTATATATAGGGATGAAGTTTTGCCCAAGATCAGAGCTTTGGATGCTTGAAATAGTTGTTTTTCCAAACTATAGACCTTTGATGCGGCTTTTGAAAGATGGTTTTTCAAAATATAAAATTTCTGGGGATTTTACCTTAGGAAGGAACTCGGTTGCACATAAGAAGTCAAATTTTGATGATTTGTAGTATTTGTCCTATGCATCCCAACTAGGCAACCGTTTTGATTACTTCGGGCTCTTAATGGATATCCTAGGAGTTATGCTTGGATTAGCAACCAATCATTGAGTTACACCTTTTAAAAAAACTCAACCAATAGTTGACTTGTGTTTTTCTATCTAGTTATCTGAACATGCAATCTATCTTTCCAGTCCGTTCTAAGGGGCCATGCACCAACACTAACCGGTTAAGTGCTTAGTGGGTAAGAGTCAGTGAGTCACAACCCTCACCTTACCGGGTAAGATTCTTGGCGATCAAAATGGCATGGTAAGATTGTTGGTAAGCGTCTGTTACCAAATAAGCACTTACAAGGGTAAGATTTTTGATCCTTGCCATGCCTCTTACCGGGTAAGATTTTCAACCCTTGCCATGCCCACCCAGTTAGCATTTGGTAAACGGCCCCTAAATAATTGTATCGGTTGAACAATAAAACTAATTGTTTAGGAAAGTAACAGGATCATAAGAATATAGTCTTATGTTTTAAATAATGTAAAACCAATTATGGTTAAAAAACCATTTATGTACCCTCTTATTCGTCGCTCTAGCCATTAACCTCCAAAAGGCAATTGGCTTCTTACTCTGCATAATGCATCTTAGAAGACTCATATCTTGACATATTGGTTGCCATTATTCTGGTGGGATAATTAGTGGGATAGGATGCTACATGCTTAATCTTTGTTTAAAAGAACTATTTTGTTTTCTTCTATTTTTGCTCTTTAAACTTATTATTCAAATTAGACTTTCATTGTGTTCTTAACCTTTAGAATTGGGATTCTTAACGAGGAGTTGCTATATTGGTTGGTTTTTTTCTTTCATCTAGACCATACTCTAATACAATCATATGAAAACAACTAGTTTTGAGTATTAAGGACATTGTTCTTAGTCTTACGGTCCGTAAGGATGTCCACCTCTTTACCCGCTAGGCTAAAGCCGCAGGGACACATCTCGGTGATTATTCCATACAAAGCGCGTTTGGCACTGGACAGGACTGGACAAAAAAAGTATTGTGCCAAGGTTTTAGCGATCTTAATTTTTTTTGGAAGGGTGTCCTAGGCTATGCCTAGACTAATCCCTGCAAATTATGACTACAAGACATCAGCTCTGATAAACTCAATGGTCACAATTGTTGTGTGCGCCTGGATTCGAACCCTGGGCAGATGGGATATTCCACCACTACGCCACAACCCTTGTGGTTTAAAGATCTTAATTTGACATGGGTAGTTTAGTAATTTGACAATCTTGTTCATAAAACCAATTTTTGCTCCACCTATTTTGGTGGGACAAAAAAAAGATGCATTTTTGTTCAAAAAAGTTATGTCCTGTCCTGATCTTTTGCACTGTCTTGTCTTGTCCTGTTCTGTCCTGTTCAGCATACCAAACGGACCCACAAGGTGGTTTATTTGAGGACAAATCTTTATGTTGGGATTCATCTACTTTTTTTGATTTTACAGAGGCGATTCAACGCGCTAGCTATTAGGAGATTGAAAGAAATTCAGTGCTACAGAGGCATACGCCATATTCAGGGACTGCCTTGTAGAGGACAACGCACCAAGAACAATTGCAGGACTTTGAAGGGCAAGAAGATTGCAATTGCCGGCAAAAAGAAGGCCCCTCGTTAGAACTCAACTCTCGGTTTGTTTACTTCTTTCTTTCGCTTTACGTGAAAGACTCTTGTTTTAATGTAGATTA
This sequence comes from Silybum marianum, assembly GCA_036898165.1. Classification (NCBI taxonomy): domain Eukaryota; kingdom Viridiplantae; phylum Streptophyta; class Magnoliopsida; order Asterales; family Asteraceae; genus Silybum; species Silybum marianum. Next base: position 21,922,212 of record CM072538.1, read on the forward strand.
TCCTTGTTTTATGTTGAAATTACACTTTGTTTTGAGTTCAATGAATCTGTCTCTATTCTTTTTGGTCATATTTGGGCTTTTACGGGCCTTGAAAAAAGTGGTTTGATCGGGCATTAAGGCCTGTTGTGGGCTTCGGGCTCACATAGAGATAGAGAGTAGGCCTCCACAACAGTTCGGCCATATCGTTATATATGTCCCAAAAATAAATGTCCATTATGAAAAGGCATGGAATTTTATAAGTGCGTAATTACTACACCTTTTTAATACGCGAAATGACAATTTTACTCTTAATAATAAAATAAATGGAGTAATCAGTTTTTGTGTTTCATGATTAAGGTAAGAATTGAAAGAAAAAAAAAACTTTTGGGAGTGGAATGACTATGTGGGTTAAATGAAGGATAAGAATTAAGATGTATCCTGACTTCACCTCCATATCATTATATGGGATGATTTATCAGTTAGGAATGATTAAGAGGCTCTTATGATTAAGTGGTCAAGATGTAATTAGGGATCTTAACGGTCCAGTACAGGATACAAAATGATTCAGAGGGTTTTGGAACCGTTAAGAGGCAAACTTATGTTTTGCCAAACAGGATTTACCTCTTAGCAATGAATTCAGAGACTGCCTCTTAATGGAACCAACCGTTAAAAGAGTTAAACAAACAACCTCTTAGTTTGATTAGATTTGTTTATTTATTAATGTATGCACTTTGTCAACTAAACTTAATTTTCATACCCACCACACTTCACACTATTAATATAAACACATACATTTTTTAGAAATAAAAACCAACTAAGAAAATAAACTATGATTCATCAGAAGTACCTATTAAACCATTTTTATTATTCTCATACCCTTTCTTCATTTCATCCCCTTCTTCAACCTTCTTCCATTCCTTCTCCTTCTCCTCCTCCTTAGCAGTATCATAAGCTGCATGAAGTCCAAACAAGAAATAATACACCAACAAAAACCCAGTCCATCCCGCAAACCGAATAAACGAATCACTATCGATCGATCCCAGAAGAAAAATATTTATCGCAATTGAAGCCGATGGCAGCCATGGAACCAACGGGACCCCCCACATTTTGGGTTCTCGTGCCTGTGGCACGAAAACCCAAAGTGAGATGGTCCCAATAGCCCAGGTTGGGACCGTGATGCAGTACCCAATCCAACCGTGTTTGGAGATCCCCCAATAAGCGGCAGTGGCACATGATGAAAAGAGGATGGTTAGTAAGCAAGCGATGAGCTTGTTACGGTTGGCGGCGGTTGTGACGCCGCTGACGTAGTAGCGGCGGACGAGGAGGGCGACGGCTACGAGCATGAAGATGAAGAGGGTGGAGATGGAGAGGAGGTTTGAGAGGATCTCGAGTTTGGTGAAGAAAGCGACTACGGCCGTTGCCATGAGCATGACGACGGTTGCGTTGACGGGTGTGCCGGTTTTGGCGTCAACAATTGCAAACCATGGAGGCATCATATGTGTTCGAGCGATGTGAGTTAAGTATCTGAAATGGGATTGAGATATTCAGATAATCAGATATAATGTAAATATAATTTATTCACTTTTACGGTAAATCAAACCAAACGAACTCAAAATATCCTAGAGGTGATGACAGATGAGTAAACTATCTTTTTGTTAAAAGGACCTAATCTAACAAATCCAAAACCGTTTTTGCATAGTTGACAATTTTTTCAATTTAAAATATATTTCAACACCTAAGAGCATATCCAACTGCTTACCTATAATTTCTCTAAAACAGAGAATGAAAAGACAAAATTTCTAAAAACATTCTCTTTCAACTCCAACAGTTTATCCTATTTTAGAGAATCCGTCATTACTTATATTATTAAAATATTCAATACATTTAATAAAATATTATTTCTCTCTTTTACACATTTAACTTCAATAATTTTGATTGGTTGCATATATTAAAATATTGTTTCTCTCTTTTAATTTAGAGATTTTAGAGAATTCTCTATATTTATAGTTTCTCCCTAATTCTCTATATACATTTGCAGTTCTGGTTCCTAAAAATTAGAAAGTTTGAGTTTGAGTTTTTGTTTTTGTTTTTATTTTTATTTATAAATATATAAAATATTTTTTATTTAAAAGTAGCGGGTAGCGGGTATCCAGCGGGTAACGGTTTTTTTTAGAACCGGAACAGGAATCCGTTCTGATCGGTTCCGTATTTTAGGAACGAGAACTGCAACCATTCACATCGGTTCCGGTTCCGGAACCAGCAGTTCCGAAGCGGTTCCGGTTCCAAAGACGGGTACCCGGTTCCGATACTCACCCTACTTATTACCGGTTTGGCACCGGTAAAAGCACTTTATCCAAACACTCAAAAGTGTTTATTCCGGTGTGGTACCGGTAATAAGTCAATAAGTTGTTTTTATAAGCAATCCCCAAACACCCCCAACTTATGCAAAACCGTAAGCAAAAAGAACAAAAACCAGTAAATAGATTATCGTTCAACTTACCTAGCTTGTCCAACGGCTCCAACCAATAGCACAGAGGTCATACCCTTTAACGCACCGGCAGCCACCACGTATTTCGCCCAATCCCACCCAACCGCTTGAAACGCTTCCGAGAAAGGAGCATCAATATCTATTTCATTAGCCGGTTGCATCAAACAAAGTGTTATCGCCAACATACAATATAAAGTAGTCGTGATCACCATCGAGCCAACCAACCCAATAGGGATGTCTCTAGCCGGATTCTTAGTCTCCTCAGCCATGGTTGCAACCGCATCGAACCCAACATACGCAAAAAAGAGCACAGCCGAAGCCTTAAACACTCCACGGGCCTCATTAGGTGCAAACGGTGTGTAGTTTTTTGTGTCGGCATTTATAAGTCCACAAATGATGATGAATAAGATGACGATAATGTGGACGATTGAAGCTATGTAGTTGATACGAGATGAGCCTTTGGTGCTTAAGACCGCGATCACGCAAATGATCGAGATGACACCAACTGCTATTGGGTCTAAATGATTGTAGTTTTTGGCTAGCCCGTGAGCGGTGATGCGGAAGTCGTCAGGGTGGTAGTTACAAAGGGTGGCAAAGTAGGAGGTCCATGAACGGGCCACCGCGGCTCCGCCAATTACGTACTCTAAGAGGATGTTGCCGGCGGCTATAAATGCGACGAAGTCTCCCAACTCTACCCTTAAATAAGCAAACGAGCCACCTGAAAAGTTATGTACCATTACTACTATTAGTTTGTTTCACCTACACTGGTTTTAAGATTATAATTCGGGATGGGAGGTTTTAGGGGAAAACGTTAAAAAAAAAAGAAAACTGAAGAACACCATGAGAGTCTGTCATCTGGACGGTATTTTTTTTTCATGCATCAATGCATATATATGCATTAGTGGATATGCACAAATGCATACAAGCGACTGAAGTTTTTTTTAATGCATCAATGCATATGCACAAATGCATGTTAGTGCATACCGTTCAGATGGAGAGCTCCCAGAGTGTTCTTCAGTTTTCTTTTTTTTTGATGTTTTCTCCTGAACCTGACCCAATAATTCGGAGAACTCACCAAATTAAATAATTTAATGATGATAAAGAGGACATCAAAAAAGATGAATATATTATCGATGATAAAGAGAACATCAAAAAACATAAAGTTTATTGTAGATTTGGATGGATATTAAATTTATCAACTATTTTAATAATTATTTGACATCCATTTACCTAAACACTTATCAAAATCGATATGGAATATTTCATCTGTCTAGAGTTCGATTTCAGACATATATAATAATTATGGCTATTGAAAATTGATTTCTTGTAGTCATGATTATCAGGATTAGACTAGACATAGCTTAGGACACTCTTAAAAAAAACCATTTACCTTATTGGACACGATTTTAGTATATAAAAACGGCATCATAGTCAACAATTTATCCGGTATAATGCTTATCGGGTAAGGGTCATCACCTTTACTTATCGGGTACATAAAGACTCTTCATCCTTATTATCGTTCTTATCGAATAAGATTATTCGCTCTTGTTATGTTCTTCTGATAAATCCTTATCCAATAATATTTAGTAAACAATTCCTTATATTATAAAACCTTTAAATGATTTTTTTAAAGTTGAATATTGAATTTTTTTTTAAGATTTTAAGTTATTGTTTTTCACATCAGAGAATTTATAAAAACACCTGTTTGATAAGATATTGATATTTTAACAAAACTATTGTTTATAAATTAAAAATAAATAATAAAACCCCTTGATTTTATGAGTGGTAATGGTGTCGTCCACATAGGTTTTGTTGACTCCATAAGTCTAGATGACAAACACACTCCACATAACCATTAAGATAACCTCCAAATCAACCTTCACTTTCATCAAGTGACTTTTTTACATTTCGATGACTTCCTGCTTTTTGACTTTTTTACATTTTGATGATTTCTTACTTTTTGACTGCCTAATTTTTCTATATAGACGGCTAAATTATTGCAAATATAAAAATAAGAGGCTAAATAATCTCTTATTTCTTTGATGGTCTTCTTATATTAAATTTTTAATAATAACAAGTTAAATGTGAAAAAACCTCACTTCAATGTATTCTTTACATGCATTATACAAGGCGTATATGAGTTAATATTGAAAAAACGTGTGAGAATTGTGTTTTGTAAGAGAATTGATCCGGATGTATCTTTCCCCTCTCTCTCTCTCTCTCTATATATATATATATAAGGATCATATGAGAATGTTATGTATTTGAAAGAACACGAGAACAAACAAAATCATATATGATTTTACGTTAATGTACGAAAAAGACATGCAAACCTGAACCCATAGCCAATGTAAAATTATATATGATTTTGTTGGATTTTGTATTCTTTTAAATAAAATTGTTCTCGTTTGAAGTGAGCTCTCTCTCTCTCTATATATATATATATATTAAAAATCTTCTTTTTATTTTTTTAATATTATGATTTGACTAAAAAATAATCGAATAATAAATTTATATAAAACTATAAAAGTAAGACTAAACTACTGAAATGGACTTGTTCATAGATATTAAGGATTTTTTTTTTCTTTTTCTCAACTGAAGATATTAAGGTTAATTATTGAAATTAAATTATTATAATTTAATGAACCAGGATGATTCTTTTTTTTCAAAAGAGTAAATTATGTTTTTCATCTTTATAATTTTAAAATTATAATGTGAAATTCATTACAACTTTGTTCTTAAAGGTAATTACCATGTTTAATTATAAGTGACAAAAACAACAACAAAAATTATAAAACATAAAAAAGAACGAAAACAATAATAAAAATTGTAAAATACAAAAACGAAAATAATAAATAATCAATTATAGAGATGAAAATTATCATTTTAAAATTATAAAAACAAAAAAAAAATTCAACAAACCACGTAGACTAGACGTAATTTACTCTTTTCAAAATAATAATGATAATTAAATGGAATCCACTCAATTTAATGTTTACTATAATGATAGCATCATTTTCAAAGACTATGCTTTGTTTAAACCTTGTTAGAAATTTAAATATAATATTATATACATATATATCAGGGCCGGTCCAATGGTTTTGGATGTCCTGGACGAAGAGTCAAAAAAATGCCCTTAATGTAAAAAACAAATAACACACAAATACATGAATTTTAATTTTAAACATTTTTGTGTAACAAGTGATATGTAATATAAACAACCGTATATAGTCTAAGACAATAAACCACACTATTAGTTATAACAAAATTGGATTGATGGGATTCAACATCAAATCAAAAACATAAAACAAAATGAATAATACTTTTTGAAAAACGTATTTATGCATGTGGAAATAATTTTCTTTTAAAGTAATCTAAATTAGTTCATACATGGTTTGATTTTAGAAAACATAACAAAAGATGTTTGGAGTTTCAAGTTCAAATTATCTAGTGATATAAATGTTTCATGTAAAGTTTGATCCTACCAATTCTCTAAAAAAGTTGTTTGGCGAAAATAATAATAAACTACAAATGCTATCACATGGTTTTTCAAAACAAAAACACATACAAAATAATAATTGTTATATAGGTTTATTTTATTTTATTCCAGATAAACAAATGTTGTTATGAAAACAAGCTAAAACTTGAGAAAAAGAAATAAAACGAATCAGAAATAACAGTAATAAAAATATAATACGAAAAAATAAATATCAAGTGGTATTCATAGCCTAATGATAAGGAAGCATCTAAGTATCCTAGAGGTTAAAGGTTCAAATCTTATTGTCTTTACTTTTTATTTATTTATTAGTAATAACAGCATTTGGCCCAAAATAATGCCCCCTTGGGCTTTGCTGCCCTGGGCAGCCACCCGGCCCGTCCACCCTTTGGGCCGGCCTTGATATATATGTTTCAGATCTGATTACTCATCCAATATAAGTTATAAAACACTCCAATAAAAGCTATAGTTTGTCTTTTTTACAATAAAGTTCTTTAACTATTCAGAACTACCAGCAATAATTATTTAAAATATGAAAAATCAAAGAATCTATAACCACAGTTCTTTCTCTTTTTGTAGAATTATATCTTCGATAAGTTCTTGAAGATCCGTATATACTATCATCTATGGTTAAAAAAAGATGAGAATACCAGAAATCCATTGAAGATCAACTCATTAGTAAACCATGTGTTTCAGTGTTTAGAAATGAGTAATTCATGTTTCTAATTATGGTGTAATTTTCTGAAAAAACTTTTAGAAAAATCGTTGTTTATTAGAGTAAAATTATGGCTGTTCATGGCTGCTAAGTAGTTCGTTCAGTCAATAAGTATATTCATCAGTAAATTTTAGGTCAAAAATCAAATCTCCGTTTTATGATAACAAATCGTCAATCAAAAACTCAAAATCAAATCGAATCATGATGACTTTTTTTTGTTGTTTACCAATTGTTCGTGATGAAGATCAGATGAGTTTCAGAATTACCTGCAACTGGTATCTCGACGGCGAACTCAGTGTAGCAGAACACAGACATGAGAGCAGAGGCACCGGAAACGACGTAGGATAACACAACGGCTGGACCAGCATCATCATGCGCTTCAAGTCCAGTGAGCACGAAGATACCTGCTCCAATTACAGCGCCCATCCCGAACCAGATCAGATCCCACCACGTCAGCGTCTTCTTCATTTGCGTCTGACTTCGTGCCCTAGCATCGAGCTCCGCCTGGTCACCGGAACGCGTCAAAATCCGATCAATCAACCGGTGAGGAGTCTCCATTAATGCGGCTGTGTAGTTATCCCATGATTTAAAGGATTCCTCTGGCAGAAAATCACCTTTCTGATATGAACAGCCTCTTCGTCGGAGTCCTACCGTCGTTTCTTCTTCATGTTTCGCCATGATCGATCACTCTGGACCTCAATCAATTTGCAGAGATGAAGATGATTCAGGTATAAAATGGAATTGTGTAGGGTTGACGTTCGGCAAATTGGGGAAAACGACAATTGAAAAGATCCGTCTTACGATTGGTTCAAAGATCAACGCATTTGAATCATACTGTATTCTACGTCAACGTGACAGCTAGTGTAACTAGACGTTATTTCGATCCAATTTTTTCTTTTATTTTAAGTAATGAAATAAAAATATTATCACAACCGATTTCATCATTAAATTATAATATATAACAGTAAAAATAGAAAATAGTAAATAGTAAATTACTTTTTGAGTAAACTACGATTTACGTCCTTATGGTTTGTTGTTTATAACGTTTTTCATCCATGGTCTTTAAAAATCGCTTTTTTCATCCTTGTGGTTTCTATTTCGTTGCTATTTTCGTCCCTCTGAACTGATTCTGTTAAAACAAGATGTTAAATCAAGGACAATTTAGTCATTTCATATTTTTGTTATTTTCAGTTAATAATACATATTATTTTAAAATTGAGGGAGAGACGAAGGTGAAGTATCAATGATGAACCCCTGAACCCACCTTCGTCTCTCCCTCTTCTTTTTCCCCTTGGTGGACCCTTCCTTTACCTCAGTTTAATTCTACCAACCATGACCACCATTCATTTTGTCTTCCCTGCACATAGCTTTTTTAATAAAAATACATATAACCCTAAAAATGTTTCCAACTCCATCCACTTTGATGGTGTGAATGACCCTTCAATCCTAAAACCTGCAACTCGTTTAAACATCAAAATAAAAAAAAATATAAAATTTGCTGGTGGCCGTTGAATGTAACTTTTACAAGAAGTGACAATGAAAATTAAAAGCTTAAGAACGTTTATGGGAAATACATTATATCGTCAATCATGGAATAATGGTTCTTAAATCAATAAAATCAGTAACCCATCAATTTTATTCTTGATTATTGAATTACTTTTTATTCCTAAATACCATGAATCAGCAGTACCCATATATGTTCTCGAATATAATGCATCAACAAGCCAACAAATAGATCTCACAATTTTAGCAAATAACTCAAAACCCCGTTTCATATTTCATAAATCACAAAAGGATGCACTTATAAGCTAATAATCATTGAAAAAATGACAACAAACATAAAAAAGAAGGGGGTTTCCTTCTTTTTTGCATATAAAAAAACACAGTACCAGTCTTGTTTCTAGCATAGGGCTATAGGGGTTTCCCGTTTCCTCTTCAGTTTTTGGTTTTGTTATTGATTTTAGGTTATTGTTTTCAATTTTAGGAGTGAAATAATTCACATCGAAGTAGATAAGAGGGATTAATTAGAGAAATAGGGAAAGAGGTTTTAGGTGTTGTAGGTTTGCACCACCAATTAAGAAGGAAGGGGTGTGTGGTGTCAGGTGTGTATGGGGGTAGTCAGGTTTTGGTTTTATTTTTGTTTTCTTATAAATGTTTTAATGACTTATATTTTATGCATTGTTAACGTGTACATTGATTATTATTTTAAGAAAAATGGAGAAGTAGTAAAAAGACTACAATGCCCTTGACTTAGCATACAATTTTTGACAGAGTTAAAGTAAGGGACGAAAAGTGAAACAAATTGGAAACCACAAGGACAAAAAAAGCAATTTTTAAAGAGCAGGGACGAAAATCGTTATAAACAACAAACCACAAGGACTAAAACCGTAGTTTACTCTTACTTTTTTTTAGTCCATGTGGTTTGATAAAGATTACTATTTTCATCTTTGTGTTTTTGAAATTACAATTTGTATTCTTATGTATAGATTATTATTATTTTTGTTGTTATGATTTATATTTTATAGAGTGAATTACATACTCCGTCCCTAGGGTTTATTAGTTTTAACACTCCGGGTCCTTAAAATGAAATATTTATGGCTTGCATCCTTGTGTTTTTAATTTCATAACGTTTTGGGTCCCTAAATCTAACTTCATCCAAAAATCTCTGTTAACTCAGTTAGTTTAGAGGGGTATTTTAGTCATTTAATAACAAAACCACATAATGTAATTTACTCTAATTAATATATATATATATATAGGAGAGAGAGAGGAGCCTTTCACACCCAATAAAATGACACCACGTGCCATTTTCAACCCCTCCTCTCCCAAGTCATCTTCTCTGTTGGCCACCACCGGACGTCTTCTCCGGCAACAGTGGTCGTCTTCTCCGACAATCAAATTAACTCAATCATAAGGGTCACCTGCAATCATTCTTTTTCCTCTTCTTTGTTGTTCCTTTACCCAAACAACATTCATAAGCCCTAAATCTAAACCATAAAATATGAACATCATGAAAGTAATGATAAATTTAAACCAAACAATCAAATATCCATATAAATCATGAATACAATGATAAAATTAATACAAACAATCAAATATCCATATAAACCATGAACATAAAGGTAAACTTAGTCCAAAAACATTCAAAATCCATATCCATATCCATCAAAAATCCAAAATCTAAACTATATAACAAAAACAATAAACCAGATTATGGATCTGCTTCTCGTTGATTTCTCTAGAAGGGTTCCTTGCATCTCCAAATCTAGTCGACCAGATCTTTTTTTAACACAGCAGAACCATCCATTTTATTACCACCAAACTGTTTAGAACACAAACAGAAGCAAACAAACGAAAACAAAAGGAAACAACATCCAATCAGACACCCCACACGTTTGCGAGCAGGAAACAAAAATATAGATACAGTCACGTCCTCGATACCGACTAAAAACTCAGTCGTACGTGCTATCGTGCAAAAACAAACAAACCAGCAGCCCTCTTGAACCAGATCTTAAAGGTGAGGGCCGGTGGATCTGTCGGAGTATGAACTGGTTCATTTGGATCTGGATCTGGTCCGATTGAAGGGCAACCCTGCTGAAATCGTTTGGCCGGAGAAATATCTTCCTTGTGTTTGAAGTTGCAATTCCCGAAGATGACAAGTGTTCAGGGTTTGGCCGGAGGAATGGTTGAGGCAATGAAGGTCTGCTGATGAAGATGAAGATGAAGGTCTGTTGATGAGGATGAAGATAAAGGGGATGGGTCGTGAGAAGTGGGTTTTTATTTTCCATATATTTATGTATTTACTTTAATATTACTTTTCATATATATTATATCATACTAGAAGTGTACCCGCTGCAATGCAGCTAAATGAATTGTTTTTAGTTTAGATTGAGATAATTTGTGTGCTGTGTGTGTTTAGTATTGAAATGGGGGGAATTTTAACAAGTAGTTCACTACAAATCGCTGATTTTGTTTATTGTATACTAAGAACAAACCATTAATCCAACAAAGAAAATCCAAAAAACATGTTTCAACAAAAAATTAGATTCATCGATAATAATACATGTATAATGACTTACTATATAAGTAATTGGTAAGATATGAATATAAAGCTATATAAATAACATATAAAGTATTAGACGGGAAAAGTCCAAAAAAATGATGGACGGTATGAACATTGCTTCCAATGGTATGCCTTTGCAGCATGCTCATTTATTAAAAAGAAAATTTTAATAAAATATACATTTTTATTGCAAATGTCAATCAGTAACCCACATGTTTACTATTGTTTTGTTGTAGTTCTTTTTTTCACTCTAAAACCCAGATGAAGTAATTGATTAGTATTGAAACAATATAATATATACCACTGGTTATCTTGAAGGCAAAACCTTATAGCCCAATTTTTTTCAACCTTTTCTTCTTCTTCTTCGGGCATAAAGTCATTTTCCTCCAATCAAGTTTCTTCGTATTTAGCAAGTTATCAACCACACCCAGGGCCACCAACAAAGCAAACATGACTGCCACACTTCTTCCATGACCTGAATTCATGTAATGCAATTATTGGATAATGAATAGAAGTCTGGATACATGCTACCACAAGATGGTGTATACATTCACAATGAAATTATAACTGTAGTGATTCATCTCAAATGATTTGGTAATTTTAGTGAAAAGCATAACATGTACATTTGACCAAATACCCATCAATCAGAACCCAAGACGAAATGAAGGAAGAAAGAAGAAATTAATGAGATAAGTAGATACATTGAAAGAAATGTAGCAAAGAAAGTGAATCTGTTAAAATGAGACACGCCTAAAAATGAAGACATGCATGTTGCATAGAAAATGAACCTCTTTTTTTCTTATAGATATTTGGTCTTTCTTTGGGGAAAACATGCACAATTTTCTTCAGTCCACACCGGTTTCTCCTCAATCAAGCTCCTGAGAAAAACCTTCAAAAGTTCCAAAAACGAAATAAAGAACAATAATTCCATCATTTGTATTGTAATAACGTAAAGAAAACACATTCACGACCCTTGAAATAGTATATATAGATAGATATACGTAGATGGGGTGTAAAAGTAAAATAAAAAATCAAAAGTTAAGGTATTAATAGAAAAGATTAAAAAATAAGTTAATACATATTCATCATTTTTTATAAGATTTATAAATCGTAAAATACTTGATATTAGCCTCATTTTGAACGTATCGAGGAGACGATTATAATGATATAATTTACCACAAAATATAATATGTTTTTATATAGGTTTTAGTTGATATAAAATTTTATATGTTAAAATGAAAAGGGTGTGAAATAAAAATTATAAAAGGAAGGGATATAAAGTCAATTAAATAACAAAATCTAAGGGTCTAAAATGTAACTTAAAAATTATAATTAATCTAATTCTAATTTCTAAACATTGAAGGTGGAGGAGGCATGCATGAGATGGTTGTACCTAATGCAATAAATGTTGTAAGTCTTAAATTTTCTAAACAATAACTAACTAACTGTTTAAGGCTCTTTATATAATAGTAAGATATACTTTAATATATTATATATAATATAATACATAAAAATATATTTTTTAATAAAAAAAAGAAAAGTAATTATAAAAAGACTAAACTACCCCTTTAATTTAATTTATGTAACGGAATTTTTGGATGGAGTTAAAAATAGGGACCCAATACGTTATGAAATTAAAACCACGAGGATGCAAGCCATAGATATTTCATTTTAGGGATCCGAAGTGTTAAAACTAATAAACCCTAGGGACGGAGTATGTAATTCACTCTATTTTATATTTGTTTTCATCCATGTGTTTACAATGCTTTGTTGTTTTCGTCCCTCAAACTTAAAGATAGGTTTTAGACTCAACGATGAAATAGTTAATGAATTAAGTACGAAAACCGTAATTTTAAAATCACAATTACAATTTTTGACAAACTATATAGTTATGAAAAACGTAAGTTAATAGAAAATCTCTACTGATAATGAAAATTAAATTAAAATTTTAATGTAAATGATGTTTTTCATCCCTGTAGTTTGTCAATAGATCTTGTTTTTATTCTTTTACGTTTGAGCTTATAATCTTTATATTTATAGTTTACAATTCTATATTGTTTTAATTCGTGTATTTTATAATTTGTTGTTGTTTTTGTTATTGTGGTTTGATACCAGTGTTTTTCTCTTACCTTGCATTTAAAGATAGAAGTTCAAAAGTAAAAATAACAATAAACTGTAAATTACAATGATGAAAACCACGAGAACGAATTTTCGTTTTTTTACATAACGGACGAATAACCTACTTTACTCCAATTTTAATTCAATAAAAGTGTGAATTATAGAATTGGTTATTGTGTTTTGATTTTTTTTTCTTACTTGGATCATTATGGTATTTTTATTATTGATTTGATCCTTGTGGTATTATATCACTCTTGGTTATGGTTTCTTTGACCAAATCGTAAATCTGTTAACTTAGTTAAATCAAGGGTTTGTGTTAGTTTTTCTTTTGTGTGCCTATTTATTGGTCTTTTTCTTATAAGAAAACAAATTAAAAACGATATTTTTGTACACACAATATATATATATATAGACTTGGGATCACGTGAGACCATCATGTTTCCGTGAGACCCGTGAGACCACCCTTTTTGTAACACCCTGATTTTCGTCCCATTTGAAGGAAGTGTTAATCCGAGCGATTCAATAACCTAACGATAATTTCAGAGTTTGAGCAGTAGGGCCTTATGAGAGTGACATCTGTCACAATAGCACCGATGGTACTTAGAGTATGGTCGTCTCGACTATTGTGCCATGCGGTTATGACACCCGTCACAATAGCACCGACGGTATCAAGTAGTTGGTGGTTCCAACAATAATGTCATGCTTTAGTGACAATGACACAATGTATCAACCGGGTCTTTGGTAAAGTGGAATATCGGGTCCTCCTTGTGTTCTACTCTTAGAATTAATGAAACAAGTATTTTGGAGTTAATTATATTGGGTATCATTTGCTAGACGAGAAACGGGTAAAAAGTGGGAAAAACACTTCGGAATGGTCCAGGCTATCATGCCCGGCGATTATGACAGTGACATGATAGCATGTCATAATCACACAAGTGGTACCGTGACTTAGACATGAAAATAAAAATTTTGGGGTGACACGGGCGATCATGACATATCATGATCGCGGGGCATGATCGCAGGGCATGATCGCGGGCGGTCTCCAGTGGTTAAAGTCGGGATTGTCTTCATTTGGCCATAACTTCTTCATCACAACTCCGATTTGGGCGATTCAAAGTGCTACAGTTTCGTCTTTGGAAGATCTTCAACATGGAAATAATGATATCTAGAGGTTACTTGATGATTTTAGAGCTCATAGGGTGAAAGGTAAGATCACCTCTCCAAAATCTCAAATCTAGGGTTTGAGTTTTTCACCAACAACTCTCATTCGCTCTTGGGTTTGTTTTGTGTATGTTTTGGAAGTCATGTAGGTGTTCTTGGAAGTATTGCACCATGGATATAGAGTTATAGCTCAAGAATCTAAAGTTTTCACCGAATGGAACTCGGTATTGGGGTAAAACCTAGATTTAGCCTAAATCTAGCAAGGTGAGTTCAAGATACTTTGTGAAAACTTTGTACATGCCAAAAACGTCCATTTTAAAGTATTAACATGTTTTACTTGTTATTTATCAAACGTGTGAGTATTTGGGTAAGGTTGCATATTTGGTGTAAAAAGGATTTATAAATCATGAAAGAGGCTTATGTTTGGGTTTTAGACATTTTGGCAAATAAAGTATAAGTGTGGGTTGTTTGGGTTCAATGTATTTAAATGAAAAACATTTGGTTGTATTTGCATCTGTAGAGTATTGGAATTTATAAATCGTTGAAAAATACAGGTTATTGCATTATGGATCATTTTGTAAATGCATGAGTGTGAGTTCAAATCTAAACTTGTAAACTCAAATACTTGTTGTAAATGTAGTATTTTACTGATTCCTAAACTTAATTTCAAGTAGTTGTGTATTTGGGTAAGTTTGGAGGTTTTGGGTCAAAATGAGGATTTTGGGTATTTTGTTGTAGATGATGAGTTGAGCATCATTAATGGTTTAAAGTACTTGGAAAGATTATAAGATGAAATAATCTTTGGTTTTGAAACTCAAAATGATTTGACCTAGTTTTTGGTAAAACTCGGATTTGGAAGGAAATGGTTTATTGAAAGGGGTTTTCAAGGTTGGAAAACTAGTAATACGTCTCGTTGATGTATTCGGTAGTAGGACTAGTATGTAATGGATCCACAGGCATATAGTCGGTTTAAAGGCCGGATTGTTGTCCCTTTTTGGTTGCATAGTTGTCATCGGGGGCCTGGTACCGCTGGGTATTATGCCGGATCATTATTGGATGCCATTGACTCTATGTATGCGCTAGTAGGGGTCATCGGGGGTCGTGTACAAAAGTGCATAATCGGTTATTGCCGGTTGCCATTGACCATAGCGCAGGCTTTCGTAGGAGTCATCGGGGGCCGTGTACTAAGGTGCATAATCGGTTATTGTCGGTTGCCGTTGGCTCTTATAGTTGCTCAACATCGAGTAGTGACTTACTTTTGTATCCGTCACCAAAGATGGTATGATCGGGAATCCCCCGTGAACTTCAGATATTTCTATTCCTTTTAAAGGTCCGTGTGAGTTAACGTTTTATAAAACATGGTTAAATGTATGTTTTCTATCTCCACGTTTATAAACTCAATCATGGTCGTGTGAGTATTGGAATTGGTATTACGTTAAAAGAATATTTATATTTAAAGTTTTCTCTTCTAATGTCATTTTGGTCTAAAGCTTTTATTATGGGACTATTGAATTTGGGGAAAGACGTTGCTTTTATAATAAGGTTATTTCCTTTGAGAATTATATTTTATCAAGCAAATCTTTTGGTTTCAAATCAATCAAAATATGTTAAAAACTCTTGAGCTCACTAGGCGTTAAGCCTAACCCTTTTTCTATGTCGGCATGTGCATCAGGTTATCGTGGGGGTTGGTACTAGCGACACGTGTGGACTAGAGTGCTAGGAAATGGCACGATAAAGGCTCTTGGTGACGTTTTCCGTATTCGGAGATAGCGACTCTTATTGGTTTAGTAACACCCAACCGTAAGTGGGTCTTGTATAGGACTCATTTGTTTGTTGTAGAGGTTTATTACTAATTGTGGTTTGAGGAAAGTTATTTATTGATGTAATATTAGAAATTTTAAATTAATCGCTCTTTCCAGATTTGAGGGTGTTACACTTTTATACTTGAAACTTCACAGCAAAAACACTATGAAGGTAAAAAAAATATGAATCTTTAAAGTATTTTTGCTATGAATTAACCTATATAGTGTTTTTGCTGTGAAGGTAACCTTCACATTGTTTTTGCTGTGAAGGTTCAGATTTTTTTTACCTTCACAGTGTCTTTGCTGTGAAGTTTTCAAGAGTAAAAAAGTGGTTTCACGGGTCTCCGACGGGTCTCATGGAAACAGGCTGGTCTCACGTGAACCCATCATATTTTTTTTACCTTTACAATGTTTTTGCTGTGAAGTTTCAAGTGTAAAAGGGTGGTCTCACGGGTCTCACGGAAACAGGGTGGTCTCACGTGATCCCAACCTTATATATATATATATGTATATATATATATGTATATATATATGTATATATATATATGTATATATATATATATAGAGAGAGAGAGAGAGAGAGAGGCGGGTTCATGCGACAATGCTAACAATTTACGAGAATGCGAGGACAATCTTCAGCCAATCATTTTGTACATGAAATTTTTTTCATGTACAAAATCATATGTGATTTTGTACTAGCATGAAAAATGACACGCTCGACTTTTGCTGCGGGAAAAGTCTCGGCTAATCATATATGATTTTGTAGGTGAATCATATGTGATTTTGTATATGAATAATATGTGATTTTGTACATGAAAAATTTCATATACAAAATGATTGACTGAGTATTGTCCTCGCATTCTCGTAAATTGTTATCGTCATCACATGAACCTCTTTATATATATATATATATATATATACACACACACACATACATTATGTATAAAAATATCAAAATAAATAAAATAAGATATTGTTTTATAATTTGACTTGTTTAGTTAAAATTTGATTATACTAAATAATAGCCTATTTATGTATGAAAATTTAGTTGAAGTTTATATAGGGACTCATTCAATTTTAATTTACCAAGACTATAGTATGTATTAATCCTCCTTTGATTAATCCAAATTAAAAATAAAAAAATGCGGTTTTTGTAAGAACGTTTATTATAGAGTTCTATAGATGTTCTTGTTTCGTTGATGTGACAGAAAAAATATGATAAGTGAGGTTTTGAATGTTTTACCACTATATAAACTCTAATTAAACACCACAAAAACGAAATTCATAATAAACATACCTTAAAAAACTAATCAGAAATTAAGAATGAAACCTATATTTCACTCTTAACAAACTGACAAGAATATATAAAAAATCACAAGAATATATATGTCTAAAAAGAAATTATAATTATGGTAATTTAGTAAAAATGGCACATATTTTATTTTGATTTCTATTTTAATTAAATATATTAATAATCTTCATTTTAGTGTTTAAAATCTAATTTAAATTTTCTTGTATTTTTTTTATCAGGGACAACTCGCAAGTTTTTCATATTTACATAATAAGATAAATTTGATCACTGATATAATAAAACTGATATAATAAAACTACTTAATATAAACATAAAAAATGGTTATCAATAACGAAAATTAAAATAGTTAAATTAATATAATGAAAAGAGTAATATAAATATATATGTTAACAGGGGTAGAACACAAGCCGGCCGAATCCAACAAAACATCTTTATAGATAAGCTTAATTTATTATTAAAAAAACTGTGTGACATGAATAAGACCTATGACCACATATACAGGGGTCATATACACATAATCATCTGAGTTAAGCACAATTCATTGATAATATTTCTAATATCTAGTATTTAAGGGATAAAACATATGGGTCATGGCCCCTCTAGACCCCTATTATATTCCGCCTTTGTACGTTAAACATAAATGATGGGTATTTGAACGAAGATAAAATAAAGTACATTTTATATTAATTTCTACATAAATTTTAAAAAGATAACTTTCAAAACATTTATTTTTAAGTTAAGATATCACATCTAAAAATTAAGTATCACTTTTTGTTATTGGAATCTAATGGGTTTCAAATTTATTCCGTGACATCGATAATATTTTATATGACGACTAATTAATAATTTTGTTGAGTTTTGCATGGATTATACAACTTGTAATATCTATTAAATGAGTTGCTTATACTATTATATATCTTACATTCATTTAGAACAAAGTTGATGATATGGATTTATTTTATTTTATTGACATAAAAATAACGATGTTACATCAGCATGAAATTGAATTATAGGAAACATAACAAGTCAGATTAACTACATATTTAAATTTGTTCAAAAGAACTACATATTTAGATATTTAAAATGTTAGAGTAAAGTTCAAATGCGAACTCAAATTTGGTTATGAAAGTGAGGATAAATGAGAGCACGACACGTGTCTGAATATAGATTATTGAGACTCAGTATACAAAGAAATATTTAGACCGAATAAGCATTATTCAGACTGAATATATACTATATTCAGTCTGAATATTTCTTTGAATGTGACACGTGTCACATTCTCATTTGCCCTCACGTTCACAACCAAATTTGAGTTCTTATTTGAATCCATCCCTAAAATGTTATATCTCATTTATTAAAGTAGAGACATAAGTCCTTAAAAGGTATAGATCATTCTAGGGCATGTTTGGACCCAGTGGCGGATATAGATTTTTTGTCCATTGAGGTCCTATTAACGTAAACTAAAGACGCGTAAAGTCACCCGACGTGTTTCGAAGGATTTTTAAAGCTTTTTAGTTCATTTCAACGAATTTTCTTAGTGTTTTTGTCGATTTCGAAGGGTTTTTTTCGGTCTTTTTTATTGATTTCAAGAGATTTTTTTTGTGTTTTTGTCGATCGGTGGCAAGATGGGGTCCCTTAGAAAATTTAACTGGAAGGAACTAAGACTAAATGTAGTATTTTTTTTAACCTATATATTTTTTTAAACTATTTCAGTGGGGTCCCTCCCCCCCCCCCCCCCCCCCCACCCCACACACACACACCCACTCACCCACCCACCCACACCTTTAAACCTCAACATCCGCCCCTTGCTTGGACCTCCTTGATCTTTGTTTAACTCTTATTGATCCTTCTCCATACATCCTTCAATGTTCTCTCAGGTTTCTCCAATTTCTTGATTGATCCGAAATATTCCGGATTTCAGGAGAACTTAGCAGGACGTGATATAATGATATAGAAAATAATATATTCAATAAACTTCTAGGTGAGGGTAGGGTAGCTTTGTGCTATTGAAACCCACTTTTCTCTAAACCTATCACTCCCAATTCAAAAACATGATTATTCCATCTATGAAAAAACTATCTCAAATAAAAATCTTTTCAATCTATATAGACAGATTAATCCATACAAATAGTTTTATTCATACAAGACTTAATAAAAACCAATCAACACAACCCCTAATATATTCAACAGTTTTATGTATATATGTGTAGGGGCGGGTTTAAATGAGAACTCAAATTTGGTTGTGAACGTAAGAACAAATGAGAGTGTGACACGTGTCATATTCAGGCTGAATAATCAAGAAATATTCAAACTGAATAAATAACTATATTTAGTCTGAATATTTTTTGATTATTCAGTCTAAATAATCTACATTCAGACATGTATCGCTCTTTCATTTGTTCTTACGTTTACAACTAAATTTGAGTTCGTATTTGAATTTTCCTCTATATATGTATAATATATAATTATACTTTTTATTTTGTTCAAGATAAGTTTCATATTTTATTTTATTTGATTTTTAACCAAATATTACATCTATACTATATTATAAAGCATTTGACAAAAACTCTTAAAAACATATTATTATGCAGTTAGTACAATTGATTAAAGCATAATTACATAAAATTCAAAAATGGTATTATTTTGGTTAATTTCCTTATTAAACCTATATCATAATTTAAAAAAAAATCTGAAATAAAGAAAGTTTACGAAAAATAACATCTATTTTCTCAAAACTAATAAAATCGTATTATAACATTGATAAAGACAAAAAATAAAATACAACATTGAAATTAAAATGGATTTTGCTGCATTACGCGAGTACCCTTCTACTTAATTTTTAATTGTCTACTTGAAATAAAAAATAATAACTTCATTTTATTGAAACAAATAGATATGCTCCATTAAATTTATTATGTGCCTTTTAACTTTTATGATGAATTACAGAAAACAAAGACTATAAAACACAAGAAGAAAGGTCAAATCATTTTGCTCCGTTACGTAAACGCACCACACACAATTCCAACTAACAACGACATTTAAAATTTATTTATTTTTTATTTATTTTAACTTGTATATATCCATGTTTTTTATATTTATAACGTATATTAATCAATTATAAGACAAAATATCATGTAGAATAAGAGTAAACTGAAGAATACAAGAAAAAATTTGTATTATTGATCATTTTTAATCTTACTCTCATCCAATGAATTGTGTTTTATATAAGAATCGATCTTATGCATCTCGGTGCATCCTATTACTGTTGATATTCAATTAAGATTGATCTAAGGGCAGTGATCTTTTTTTATCTTTCTCACCATAACTTCTATTCTCACTGAAACTCGACCGTTGATTATATATTTATAATTGATAAGTAAGTTATTCATACCGTATACCAACCAGTTATATTTGATATACCAATATTTTTCGATTGATACATGTTTATATGATTTTGGTACCAACATCGTAAAAGTTATACATTTTGTTTATATTGATATCTCTATCACGTAAATACACTGAAATCATCCAGCATTTAAATAACATGCTGATATGTATTATACCATTCGCCCCTAATTGTACAAACATTAATTACCTTCGTATAGATGTCACAAACACTATAACCTTTAATTAATAGAAATAATGACCTTTCATCAAATAACCTTTAATTAATAAAAAGTTAGAATTTAAAAAGATAGAAATTTTGAATTTAAAAAATAGAAAATTGGATAATTAGAATTTTATAATACAAATATATTATATTATTGATCAAACTTTAATTGGTAAATAATTTTAAAATAATCAATACAATAAGATATTATCAACACTAATAAAATAGATCGAGATACAGAAAATCAATTATCATATAAAACACAATTTAATTGGGTGACGTAAATATTATTAAAATTTCAATGATTGGATGAGATCCAAAGGGAGTCAACGACTCAATAATCAATAGTTGAGGACTTGGGGGTGTATACAGCCATGTATTACTTGGACTCAATATTCAACCCATTCATACCCACTTTCAGATTAATATATATTTCAACTCTTTCATTGAATATTATATCGCCATTTAATAATTTATTGAGTAAATTACAATTTTTAGACATGTAGTTTGTTGACCATTCTGATTTTCGTACAACATATAATTTTCTTATTATCAAAAATACGGTTTTTATCGACGTGCCTTTACGTTTTTACTAACGATCAATATCTTTTTATGTGTTTTTAAACTCAATTATACCGTTTTAAAATATTTTTAAAACTTTTTACTTGATTTCAAGAGATTTTTTTTTAATTTTTTGGTTGATTTCAAGAGTTTTTTTAAAAAATTTAAGCTCTTTATAGATTTCGAGGAATTTTTTTCCGTTTTTTTGTTGATTTTAGGAGTTTTTTTATTTTTAATATTTGATATTGACGGTTTTTAATAACTAAAAACAAATTAAATAGATTTTTAGGAAAGTTAAGGATTAAACATGAAGTTAATAGAGTGTTTATTAAATGTTATTTACGAAATTAATAGAGTATTTAGTATGTTATTAAATGTTATATAGAGTTGCTATCTAAAAAAATTAATTATTTGCATCTAACAAGAATTGAACCCAAAACCATCTCTATAAATTTTTTTAATTTAATTGGGAAAAGCCACTATACCAACAACCCTATTTGTGTCATGAGTTCAGTTTCAAATTATTTAAGAGCACCCCTAAAAAAATACGGTTGCACCGTTAATAAATCCAAAAAATTTACCCTTCGACGAAGATATAATACAGTAGCCCGTGCAACCGATGAATCATGCTAGGTCCGCCCCTGGATTTTCGTCCTTAAGGTTTAAAATTTTAATTTCTTGTTTCTATGTTTTGTAATTTATTATTTATCCCCTAAGTTAAGTTCTACCTTAAAGTATAAGGGACCAAAAGAATGAAAAATTGTAAATCAAAGGGAGCAAATGACAATATGTAAATTAAAAGGATAAAAATAACAATGAGTTACAAACTATAAGGATGAATATCGTAAATTTTCAACCACAAGAAAAGTAATCACAAATTTTAACAAACCACAGTGACAAAAAACATAATTTATTATTTACTTCCATATATTTAGCAAAAATAACTTTTTAATCAATATTTAAGTAGTTAAAAAGAAATATTTTTTAACAAGATAAAATTGAAAAGATTTTGTAAAACTCCAACAAATCTCAAAAATGTTCTAGAAGAATTTTTAGTAAATAAATAGATAAATATGGAAAATAAAATGTTAGCTTTTTGTCTTTAACGTGTAGCTTAGTTGACAAAAAAGATTAGACGACTTTGCTCAAATATTGAACCTGGGACCTCCGCTACTTTTAACCATTGAGTGAGTCAAAAAATGTTCTCTCACATTAATGTCCTTGGAGGCGGATAAGGTGTAGGATCGATTAAGGTTGCTGATAATCCACTTTTTTGTCAAAAAGTACTGCATTTGTAAAAACACCTTTAACTAAAATGAAATAAAACCGGTTCAATTACATGTTTTACGGTTTTGTCTCAATTTTTATGGTCATGGAATATGAATGTCTACAACGGACCATGCATGTTGCAAGACCAGTAAAAAAGTGTGGGAGCAACAGAACACGTAGTTATATAGGCTCTAGCAGAGTTGATTATGATTATTTGTTTGTTCATACCATTTAACATAGTATTTGAAATGTTTATTAGTTGGTTTATGGAGTTTAAAAGTCAGAGCTTTAAAAAAACGTACAGATACAATAATAAGTAATAAACTTAAATTTTAACAGATTATACATTAATAAACAATACTTAATACTTACGAAAGCCTTGGCAGTAGGTACGTCATGCTCTCGTGGGTGTATATTGATATATGGTTGGTTTACTTATTTCTAGATCTTGAGCCAATTTCTTTGACAAAAAGAGAAACAAATAGGCCTACCAAAAAGTCAACAATACAACATACAAATTGTATTTTAAATCCATCTAAGTGTGTTAAAATTTATAAAATTGTAATATACAAAATGGAACAGAGTTTGATTTAGTTTCAATTTAGTGTAACGAATAACTTTTTTTTTTCTTTTACAGATTTAATATAACGGAGTTTTTAAAAAACTTCATACTTTGTATCCATTTTGATCAATAATATGATAAGCTTGTAATATTTAAGGAGATAGATACTTGTTTACAAAAGGATTACAACAATGCAAATAATAAACTTGGCATCCACTTTTTTAAATGCTAGAAGATGGGCAGACAAAACAAAATGGTAAAAATCGGGATTTTGTTCAGTGTGGATTTTGTCTCTCACACATATACAGGCTTGATCTGTTGAGAAATCTATAAATTGTGATAACCGTAAGAACTTTTATCTCAAGGTATTGTTCACATGATTTTTTTTCTCATATAAGGCTATAACCTAATATATTGATGAACACAATGGCAACCGAACGCAAATAATCATACTTTGTACAAATCATGTCTAGCTCAGTTGGTTTTCCCAAAGACGGTAACATCCTGCAGGGTTGTGAATGGTATCCCAATCTACCTGGATTCAAATCCAAGGGGAGTCAATTTGAGGGTGTAAGATGCGGTCTTTGGTGAGTGTCTTTGGTTCAGTCTTTGGGCTGATCGATCTTTGGGCCATTCAGCTTTTGACATGTCATGTTTGATGTCACTCATACCAACCATAGCCTATCTTGGCTTCTTAATTTCAAAACTTTTGTTAGTATAATGCAATGTTAAAGTTCAAATATAGAGCCAATAAACCATATCATAATTACAACCAATAAATTCCATAAATCATTAAACTTCATAGAAATAACCCGAAACCAGTAATAAAACACGAGCATTATATCCAAGACATAATAAATAACGTTTGCATAAAAAGCGTTTCCGAGCCTTAGTTATTGATCAAGAGGCATCCACTCTATTCGTAGATCGATTTCTCCTGATTCGACATTTTGTAATTTAAGCGTAACTTCTTGTATAACCTTCCCATCAATTATATGAACAATGCTATCTTCTAACAATGCATTATCATGTGATTTCAGCCATTTTCCTATCTGCATATCGCCTAAAATGCCAGCATCCTCAAAAGCCATTGCAGATGTTATCAACGGCTGGATATCGATCTCAGCTTCTCCCATTATGTCATCGGCCGAAAATGTGTCGTGATCAAAAACTCGCTGCATTTAGAAACCATGTGAAACGGTACCTTTAGGAAAGTTAAATAACGAGCTATAGCGCAAAGTAGTCGATAATATGTGGAACCCAGTTAGATTACTCTCTGGAAAAGCATTTGAGGAGAGAAAGGGGGTTCCAACATATACCTGAAAAGGTTACCTCTTAATAGTTCCATTAAGAGGCGACCTCTGAATCGTTAAGAGGTGAATAATGTTGGGCAAAAAATAAGTTTGTCCTCTTAATGGTTCCAAAACCCTCTGAAAGATTTTGTATCTTGGGCCTCCCTTAATCATTCAGAGCCCGAATTTCATTATGAACAATCACCAAACAGTTATATTTCATTTTGCACTATATCAAAAGACCCTTTTAATCATTCTACATCAAGCCATTCAGCAACTGCCAAACAACCTTTAATTGATGTAGACTTCAACAAGCCTCGAGTGGGACCCACCGAGTCTTTGGGGGAAATAGCCACTCTATTATTTAGGTTAGAGGACAGGTCTGCATACATCTCACCTTCAGACCCTACCCTAAGTGGGACCCACCGAGTCTTTGGGGGAAATAGCCACTCTATTATTTAGGTTAGAGGACAGGTCTGCATACATCTCACCTTCAGACCCTACCCTGAGTGGGACCCACCGCGTCTTTGTGGAAATAGCCACTCTATTATTTAGGTTAGAGGACAGGTCTGCATACATCTCACCTCCAGACCCTACCCTGAGTGGGGCCCGGGCCCACCAGGTGAGTTAGGTTTGGATTAATTATACCTTTGAAAAGTAGGAAAAAGAAAGAGAAAAGGGAAAACATGTAGACTTACGACTTTAACAGGCCCATAATTCTGAGGAACAGAAAGCATAAGCTCCTCATTCCAAACTGGATTCAAGTTGCTATTTTGTACACTTGTTTGGGCCTTCTAATGCCCATTACCAATCCGGAAAAGAAAACAAAAAAACATCACAATTAAAGTTAGAATCATTTCCTAAAATGGGATATTTTCGGTTTAAGAAAGCCAAAAGAACATCTTAATGTTAATTGAACTTCTTAACAAATAAGTCATGAGATATACCGTCAATTCTCAATGGTCCATAAAATACGAGCACAAATGGAAATGTAACATACTTTCATTTGATTCCTATTTTGTGTAACCTACTTTCAAAACTTTCATTTTGTAATTTGATACCTCATATGTGATACCTCAAACATTTAGACCAAAGTACAATTACACAAAATAGGAATCGAAGCAAAGTCCGTTGGATTTTCATGCATTCTCAGATGTAAACTAGTCACCTAAATATTTGAGATGTCACATCTGACGTACTTATTTATTCTATGGGTCAGGTTCAGGGAAAAACTTCAAAAAAAAAACTGAAGAACACACTGGGAGCCATTCATTTGGACGGTATGCACTTGTGCATACAAGTAAATTGAGTTGTTTTTTGGTTTTTATGCACATGTGCATATGCACGTGTGGATGTTACAAATTACTAGTATGAACAAATGTATACCGTCCAGACGAAGGACTCCCCGGGTGTTCTTCAGTTTTTTTTTGACCCTCCATCTTAGTATATTTATATATTCTTAAATACTCTAATAGACTCTAATCAATACACCATTCATCATTGAATATACAATTCCAAAAAAAAATCTTACATAAATGCTACTATATTATAATAATTATACTTGGTTTCGAATATACGTTAAACAAAATAGGAATCAAACCAAAGTATATTGCACTTTCATGCAATTAGCCTTTTTTTGGAGGGATAAAAGAAGTAGAAACAAAGAGACTAACCTGATGCCCTAATGTAAGAACAACATAAGGATCACTCGTTAGCATATCTCGAACAGCAAGATTAGTGCCTTTTTGCACTGTGATCTTCAACACTCCAATGAATTCCACCATACCTTTCTGTAATCAGTTTTAAAATCAGTTCAAGAAAAAACCGATTTGCTGAAAAATCACCCAAGTGATGGTAAAAAAAAAAAACTTACGGCACTTGGGATACTGTCGATCTTTCTTGAAAAACTTGCTTTCAAAGAGCTACTGTTAGAAGACAAGATCCTCAAACTAGGTTTCAAGAATTCTTGAAGCTCATACTTGGACCTACATGAAAAGAAAATGACAAATTTTACATCACGTAAATTATGAAACTTATGAACAAAAGGGTATGAATGAGAAGCCATGGATGACATAACCATGAACCTGATAAAGTTTGACCGATGATCTTGACTAGCATCTGGTTTAGGTTTAGAAACTCCTTGAGGAATATATGCCTCATAAATCGAATTTGCAGATGCATTTCCTCCGACTTCAATCATGGCATCAATTTCATCATCAGTCCATGAATCCAACGTCACTGATAAAACCTGTCAAGTTTCAGGTTAAGATCGACCAGCTGTCAGATGTGTGAACTGAAAACTTGCAACTTATCGAGTGAAGAGAAAACTTGAAAAGTAATTACTGGAAGTGACATTGGCCCAGTGGTAACCAGGTTACTAATGGATCCCAGCCTCCCAAGAGGCCAGGGTTTAAACCTCACCAAAGGTGAGGAGTGGGTGTGAGTATTTGTTGTATAGAGGGAGGTTTAGGGGAAAACCTCAAAAAAAAAAAACTGAATAACATGTTGGGAGCCCTCCATCTGGATGGTATGCACAAATGCATACAAGCGACTAAAGCTGTTATTTTTCTATGCACGTGTTCATGTTACAAATTACCAGTATGCATTTGTGCATACCATCCGGATGGAGGGCTACCAGGATGTTCTTCAGTTTTCCATTTTTTTGAGGTTTTCCCCTGAATAATATATATATATATATATATGTATGTATAGAGAGAGAGAGAGAGAGGAAAGTTCAAATGAAAACTCATTTTTCATTGTGCACGTGAGGACAAAGGAGAGCACGACACGTGTCCCTTTCGGTATGAATAACAAAGGGCATTCAGTATGAATACCGAAGGTGAAGTTCATACACTATTCAGAATGAATGATACAACATTCAGTATGAATAACACACACATGATCATTATCTATTCAGGATGAATAACACACACATGATCATTATCTATTCAGGATGAATAACCCTTGGGTAAGAGACACGTGTCGCGATCTCCTTTGTCCTCACGTGCACAATGAAAAATTAGTTTTCATTTGACCCCCCCCCCCCCCCTCTTACATTATGAAACAAACATATGTGTAACAATATCTTAAGCATTTGATGAAAAAAAAATCATGAAAAAAATTATTTGTATATTGATTTGAACCAGTTTGTATAGTTTGTACCCTTCAACCGGTTTGTATTTTAACTTCCCTCTCTCTCTCTCTCTCTCTATATATATATATATATTATACTTAAAAAACATGATAAAGAAGTTTGACGGCTGAACAGTCTGATGTCACCCTCTGGAGTGCCCCCATCATACCGGGTCCCACAGGTCATCATGGGGAGGTAAATCATGTGTCTCTGGGGCTGGTGGGTGGCGCTTGGAATCAAACCCCAGACCTTCTGCTCATTCTATAAGAATGTCCACCTCATTACCCGCTAGGCTAAAGCCGTGCAGACAAAATATTTCTTTTAGAGAAACAATTAAAAAAAATCCTTCTATTGAATATGAATGAAGGCAGGAATACTAAATTTTTATTATAGAATGTATAGTTGATATTTTTGTACACACTCTTTGCACAAGCCGGGAGTCTTCATGGAAACGGCCACTCTACTCTATAGGGTCGAGGTCAGGTCTACGTACATCTCACCTCTCAACCCCTACTTTTGAGTGAGATTTACTAGGTCGGTTTGGTTATAGTTGATATTTTAAAAAAAGGGTAACCAATTTTGTACACCGAATGCTACTTTCTGCATAGAGATAGATTTCAAGGGGAGGGAGGGATGATATATACGTACCTTTGAAATATGAACACCGAGACTTCTGTGCACACCACAACATTTTAAGCATATAAACACTCCAATGTTGGCTGACCTGAAATTCGAAAGAATCTTTTTTTCATACAAAAATGGAGTAAACTATTTGCATACAAATAGAAAGACCAAGCAAGACAAAGAAAAATAAATAAGTATAGATGAGAGAGTGTTATGTAACTTTTAGCGCATTAAATAGACATGTATACCATCCATAACTGCAAATGCGATGAATGTGTATCAAGGATAATATATATATATATATAGGGTCAGGTTCAGGGGAAAACGTCAAAAAAAAAATTGAAGAACACTCTGGGAGGCCTCCATCTGGACGGTATGCCCTAACATGCATTTGTGCATATGCACTAATGCATATATATGCATTGATGCATAGAAAAAAAGAGCTCCAACCGCTTGTATGCATTTGTGCATATGCACTAATGCATATATATGCATTGATGCATAGAAAAAAAGAGCTCCAACCGCTTGTATGCATTTGTGCATATGCAATAATGCATAGAAAAAAAATACCGTCCAGATGGTGGGCTCTCAGGGTGTTCTTCAGTTTTTTAGCATTTTCCCCTGAACCTCCCTCTATATATATGAAGGTAATTGAGGTTGATAGAACTTACGCCCATTTAGGGTCAGGTGCACCACAATCAGCACAAGTTCGATTATCACGTTGCTGCAGTAAATCTTTTAATCTTCTGTTACCTACATAATCAGCACGGGTTCTTTAATCTATTATAGACCAACCATTAAAACAATTGTCATATTCAAGAAGCTAAATTTATGGATGTACCCACATGACTTACCACCAAAATTTCATGGTGAAAAACAAAGTAAGAAACATAACGGTAAATAAATCCACAAAAAGAGTAGAAAAGAAGGATAGACTTATATTAGCAATCACAATATTTTAAACTCCTTATCCAACAATGGTGATTGATTAACAACGTTATGTCCAACTGTCAACAATATTGTAGTGAATTGTCATCCGAAAAATGTGTGTCCAAACTGTCAACAATATTTTTTTTATAACGCACTAAGGGGCTGTCTGTTTGCCTCTTAACAGTTCCATTAAAAGACAGTCTCTGAATTATTAAGAGGTGAAGATGGTCATACAGGACCTAGCCACTTCAATGACCGAGAAGCAACAGAGGCTCCAAAGGCCCCTCGTCTATACCTATCTTTTGGTGAATATTTCAGAGCTAAAATCCCTATGTACCACTTCTCATTATTTATACCGAATAAATAAAATAAATCTTTATCTCTAAGTAATAGTTTTTTTATTTCATTTTGCATGATTTGTCATCATTTGACTTTGAATGTCAACCTTGTACTTCTCAACTTTATAATCACTTATTTTACATTCTTAATACCTTTTTCTATCTATAGTAATTGTCCTTTTCAGGAAGTACTTCATTTCCCTTAAAAAAAAAACTAGTTGTATGGTTAGGTATTATAAAACCAAGATCAATTTCTCAACTGCATGCAAATACAAGTTTCCTTTTTTTCGGCGATCGTGGATGTCTGCCTCAACTAATCCCATGAGACCCTGAAGATAACAGCCAGAAAAAACTCCTAGCTGCCCAGATGAGACTCAAACCGGCAACCCAGGTTGAGCTGGCCCAATTTTCCCTTGCCAAGATAAAGATAAGACCTTAAAAGAGGTAAACATAAAATTGCATATAAAATTTCTTTGTATCTTTATTATAAAGAAAAAGGTAAAAACTTTATTAGAGAATTCAATACATAAGAGCAATGGAGCTTCAAGATCTTTGTCATATTATAACCATAAACACATATTTGCAACATATAAGGGATTTTTTAGAGTATCGCATATGATAATTAACTTTCAAAAGAATATACATCCCCACACACACACACACACAGACACAAAGCATAATTGAGCCAATTAAGTGGACCTGCTAGGGTTTATACATGGGGAAACCTTAAATAAACATAAGATAGCACCGAAGGTTCAATCGATTATATATGTGAATCATAAATTCATACCAGAAGATGTTTTTTTCCCAAGCGCCGGTGGTGGGTAACTCATTCTTTTTGCCCACAATCGCCAAACAGAACTTTTC
The DNA here is from genome assembly GCA_036898165.1 of Silybum marianum. Classification (NCBI taxonomy): domain Eukaryota; kingdom Viridiplantae; phylum Streptophyta; class Magnoliopsida; order Asterales; family Asteraceae; genus Silybum; species Silybum marianum. Next base: position 21,952,532 of record CM072538.1, read on the forward strand.
ACTTGTTTATCCAAATTACAACTCGATCGCACTCAAATTGGCACTGGAATGATCGATTAAAAAGATAGAACAACTTCAAAATCCCAAAAGTTGCAATCAACAATGATGGATTATAGGTATAGGTGTAGTTGATTGAGAAAGATGAACTAAACTAGAATCAATTAATGTGAAAGAAATCTTGATGAATATGTGTATAGAAATGATCGAAGGATCCAAAAGAACAAAGAAATTGGAACTTTGTTAATGGGTTTTTGTGAATTGGGACTTATGTTAACGTTTGCGTTGGAGATAAAAAGAGGGATATGATGAGAACGTGTTGACGTTCCTTAAAGGATGGCCGCCTTGTTGGATGGTCTGTCCTATTTGCAAAACCCTGTAAAATGTAATGAAGTCAAAATTAGTTTCTTTAATAGTTGACTTTTTTTTCACTTTTCTAGAAAACATATTGAAAGATTCAATTTTGGTAAATTTGATTGAATCTTCACGTAGTCGATTGGATCGGATCGGATCGGATAAGTTGAAAGACTTTTCAGTGTTATTATTAACGTTTTACCTGTTTAAAAAAAGAATGTGTTACTGTAATTTTAGATTTTTCGTCCTTGATGATATTGAATTATAAGGAATGTTATTGTGATTTTTTTCCCCTTCCATCAACGTCTCATTTATTATATTAGACTATTTCATCATTTTCATGCATTTAACTTCGTCTCTGTTTCTCCATCTTTCTACACCTATCATCACAGTCCCTCTGGATCATCTCTCTGTGGTTCTAATTAATCACATATCTGTATATTTGTTGCGGTTTTGATTGATCTTTTAATGATTGTTTTCCGGTTTAGATTCTTCAAGTACTCAATCTCACATGATGACTTTGACTAGTGGCTGAAATAATGGGAATAATGGTTCTGATAGTGGACAAAATCCATGAGGAAGAGGAGGAACATGAAGTCTTTCCCCTTGGTATCGTAGGATTCTTCTCGAAGGAGAAATTTAAATTTTTTCGAATGTTAAAAATACTTGTATACTTAAAACTTTTAAGATAATGCAAATCACCAAATTACCCTCACATGATGTGGGACCCTTAACAAACTAAGGCCTAACTATCATAGGTTATTTCCGCTACGAAATACAAACAAAAACGACCATTTTTATAATTTCCAAAATTTAAGGACGAAATCTAGAGTTTCCACAAACACCAGGGACGATTTTTGTAATTTATTATTTTGAGAATATAAAAGCGATATTTGATGTTAATGCATGTGAAAAGCAATTTATGAAAGATGGTTAGAATACAAAGAAGTGATCATTTAATAAAGACTCAAAACCACCAAATTTTTGGTACACTATTAGAGGTAATGCTTGTCAAAGTAGCATTGGGATATCAGATATGCATCTTTTTCAGTATTGCCAAACCCTATTACTTCTGTATACGGACATGATACATGATTTGTTTTAAATACCCGTTTTTAATATTATTGGTTTAATTATATTTTAAATAATTTCTGAAGTTGAGATAAAGATGTGAATTTCCAAAACTTGATCCATTCATATGGAAAGAACAATATAAATTTTCAAAACTCGATCCATTCATTATAAATTTCTAAACTAACGTAAACCAAACCAAACCAAACAAATTATTCTTTGAAATCAACCATCTTAAAGGGTTGTTTAGTTAGTTTTTCATCAAATCTTATATAGATAAAGTTGTATGTGTTGATTAATCTATATTATGAAGATTTTTGTTTGGGAAGATTTTTTCATAGACAAAATGAACATGTTTGGATAAAAAATGTGGCTTTTTTTTTATAAAACTCCTCCTGGAAGCTTACTGAATAAACCACTTTTTATATCATTAAACCACTATCAAATAATCATATCAAATAATCATTTATAGTTGATTGAGTAAGTTGTGAGTCTCATTAAATGCATTAAACTACTAACAAACAAACAAACCTAAGTTAGTTGTTTTATGTGTACTTGTTTCTTGAAAAGTTCTTTGAAGTCTAAATATCTAAGTATAATATTTAGTGCGTTTAACAATTGATAGGATTCAAGATTTTTGTCGAGCAGATGCACCTTTAAGGTCAATCAAAGATACATAAAATAACAATTTGATCTTGTGGAAAAATCAATGTCATTTAACCTGGGGAAAAGTCAATTGTGTCGATTTAAGAAATAAAATAAGTTGACCTTTTAGTAAGATGCAACACACCTTAGGCATAAACCCAATGTGCTTTTAGACAAATTCCACTATTTGAGAGATTTGTTCAGACTTTTTGGTTAACTTCGAGTGACTTTTTCTTTTGGTTGATATCTCTTTAACATATTTTACTGAGTGTGTGCACCATTCATAACCTTAAAAAATTCCATGGTATAGGAATAAGCCAATATTGTCGCTTTAGAATTTTGTTTTTCTGTGTGATGGCAATATTATAAACGTAACGAAGAACCAAAACTTTCTCCACCATACGTTGATGACTTGGTTTTTTCTGTATGTTATGATAAGGGCATTCCAGAGGGTGGCGTTAACCCCTTTTTCAACTGTTTCTGTAATACAAAACGTGAAATTGAATTTAGACAAAGGGTCATAAGATATTAGCATTATTGTCATTGATGTACAAAACATAAATATGAAAAACAAATCTTCTAATAGACCAACACTTGAAAAACTTGCCTTTTTAAGTTGAACAAAAGTCTTGTAGAAGTTGCTCCATGATCGTTCTTGATGCACCATTTTCGATCGTAAATGCTCTCATCTCATCGCTTAGACCTACATTACAACTTTTCATTCTGAAAAACTTTAATGAGGATATTGATCTATATCCGATTTTATGGAAGGGAATGTTAACCTAGGTTTAATAACCCTTTCGTCCCAAAATAAGTGTCTGCGTTTCCATTTTAATTTGTACCAAAAATAAGTGTCCAATTTCGAAAAACAAATACCTAATTTCCCATCCTACCCTTAATTATGAGGTGGAAAAATTAATTTTGGTCTGATTCCTATTGTATGTGACACACTTTCAAAACCTTCATTTTGGTACCTCATACATGATATCTCAAAACACTTAGACCAAAGCACGATGCACAAAATAGGAATAAAAAGAAAATAATTTGCATTCTCATCTGTAAACTAGGCACCTAAATCTTTAAGATGTCACATATGAGATACCAAAACGAAAGATTCTGAAAGTATGTTACACAAAATAGGAATCAAACCAAAGTAGATCCCATTTCATGTAATTTATCTTAATGGGAACATCTAGATGGAAAATTGAGGGATAACAAATGCTAACTTTGGACCAAATTATTCATTTTCCTTTGTTATTTTCTCAATGGTCCGTTCGGAAAACAATATAACTGAAAACTATATTAAACCGAAAAAGATATTTCAACATATATACAAAATAAAAAGAAAAGTAATCTAACCTTGTTGATACAATACATGAAGTCTTAGATTGGAAGCATGAGTATGAAGAAAATGAAGGAAGTCCTTCATGAGATCCTTAGATTCAGCAGAAATCAACATTTCCTTACATGTATTAACGCAGAAACGTTAATTCGTTAGTGAATATTAACGAATGTTAATATATGTATATATGTATATGTATATATATATATATATATAGAGAGAGAGAGAGAGAGAGCTGGGGGGGGGGGGGAAAGTTCAAATGTGAACTCAAATTTGGTTGTGAACGTGAGGACAAATGAGAGCGCGACAGGTTCTGAATGTAGTTTATCCGGACTGAATAATCAAATAAATATTCAGACCGAATAAAAGTGAATATAGTATTTAGTCTGAATAAGCATTATTCAGACCGAATAAATACTATATTCAGTTTTATTCGGTCTGAATATTTCTTTGATTATTCGGTCTGAATATGACTGAATAAGCATTATTCAGACTAAATATTATATTCACTTTTATTCGATTTTGAATATTTCTTTGATTATTTAATCTGAATATGACACGTGTCGCGCTCTCATTTGTCCACACGTTCACAACCAAATTTGAGTTTTCATTTGAACCCGCCCCCATATATATATATATATATACACACACTAATCCAACAAAATATCAATTGAGCATGTAGTGATTTTGTTGAAAGAGACCACCGTTTAAGTGGGTTTATCAACCAACAACTAGCTTTTCAGTTACCAGCTAGAAAGAGAGAACATCATTCTTTTAAGGATGATTAGAAATTAAGGAACATGAAAGTCTCTCCTAACCTCAAAGTTGACAATTATGAGCAACCTTAATTTCTCCAACTCTACACACAAAAAGGAAAAAAGATAGATTTCATTGAACAAACAAGCAGATATCAATATGAACTTGCTTTTGATATTATTATTATTTATTTCATTCTAATTCCAAAGATACATTTGTTTCGGAAAAAAGTTATAAACCAACCATGTAACATAATAAACAATTAATACTCACGCTGGAATAAGACGATCTCTTGAACGGAAATCTCATCATGGGACAAAAGTTGAGGAATAGATATCCCAATTACACTCATCCCTACATCAGAATCTTTACCTGGTTCAACAAGTTATCATCACCATTTTGATATCAAATTTTAAGGTGAATCTACTCATTCAGCCACTTGTTCCTATGTCATTCAGCTGGTTTAATATGTGATATATATGAATATATATGATAATGTCAAGATTCTTTTATCGTACAAGTTTAAAATTAAAAGACAATCTTCATGGTATTTTCGATTATAAATTGACATTTTCATGCATATTTTCATAATCCCGGAGTGTTTTTAACCGTTCATCCTTTCATGATATTATGATCTTTTAAAGTGTAATGGGAGGTGAACTATATAGAATATTTTTATAATATAAATAATGTCGAATATTTTAATAATAACTGTTTGGGTTGAGTATAATTTTCTATTTTAGAGTAGCTGTTGAAGATGTACGATAAAAATATATTCTAACCTGTTCTTGTCCACTTTTTGAAGTTTTTCTGCAGGATTTGTCGAACACTAAGGTGGGATATATCGTGCATTTTATTTCTCACTAAGAACAAACAGACATTAGCATTATAAACAGTCCTAAAAAAACAAAAGACAACCATAAAAGGAAAAAAATTAGAAAGAAGTGAAATGAAATGAAACAGATAACTAAATGAATATAGTAAGTAAGCTTACAGATGTGGTAAAGACCATTGCATCCAAATCGACCAGCCCCGTTAATTAATAACGTTGACATGTATCTATCTACGGAAGTACACTCAGGACTTGTCAAATTTCCGGTATCCAACAGGATACCTGCTAGCTGCAAATAATATTTTGTTAAATGTATTGAATATTTTTATAATATAATGAACTCTATAATCTCCAACCTCGAGAAAAGCTATTGGAGTTGAAGGTGATGTAACACTTACAAGATTAAAGAAGACATATATATATATATATACATACATACCAGAAGGCGAGAGAAACCTTTCCCCACCAATATCTCGGGTGATGTCAATGCGAACTTCTCAGCGATAACGGCACAACATGAAGAGCCCTGTACGTCATGCCAAAGACCATACTTCTCAAGTCACATAGGTCATTGACTATTTGACTTGGTCTATTTTATAAGTATACGATATTTATAAACGGAAATTACTTGCACATAAGGTTTGAAACCTTGACCTCCTAGGAGGTTGGGCTCTACTGGTAACCCGGGTACACTGGGCCATTGACCCTATGGTCAGATTGACTTGTTTTAGACTTTTAAGTGCTACTATATATATATATATATATAGAGAGAGAGAGAGAGAGGGAGAGAGAAAAGTTCAAATACGAACTCAAATTTGGTTGCTAACATGAGGATCAAGGAGAGCGCGACAACTGACACGTGTCCTATTCAGTCTGAATACTACTGAAGGGCATTTAGAGTGAATAATAACTGTGGAAGTTCATACACTATTCAGTATGAATAACACAACATTCAGTCTGAATATTTCCCTTTATTATTCAGACTGAATAGGACACGTGTCGCGCTCTCCTTTGTCCTCATGTTCGCAACCAATTTTGAGTTCTCGTTTGAACCCGCCCCTATATATAGGTACCGTAAAAAATGAAAAACTGAGGAACACCCTGGTAAGCACACTCATCTGGACGGTATACACATGTGCATACAAAACATATCTACATACTATATTCCCATGCTTTAAAATTTAAAATTGTAGTTCATTAAACAACTTGTGGACGTTAACTGTCTCCCTATCTTCACGTAAGCTTCAAGTAACCATTAACCACCAATCTAACGGTCATAGGAGCCATAAAACACGAATTGGCTATTCTAACTATTGTTCTTCTCGATAATATGATGGCTTCTCTGGGTTCTTTCTCAATTTAAGATAGGTGTTTCATCCCATTTGCCACAAGTTGGACATAACATAGGGGTGAGATCAGGGTAGAACATCAAAATAAACTAAAGAACCACGAAAAAATAGATGAAAAATATATCAATATGGATGTTAAATTAAAGAAAATAAAATGACTTTTAGGCGGCGTTTGTATTTTAAGAGGTGCTGAAGTCTGAAATGGTTATGAAACGTCTAAACGAATCAGACATAAATGGTGATTAAGGGCTTATAATGAGAAAACAAACAAGGCCTTAGTGTATTTTGTTTACCTCCAACTTTGGTTATATTTTTGCCGATTCGATCAAATAATTGGGGGGGGGGGGTGTATTTCTATTTTAAAAAAGGTGGTTATAAACCACATTTGTCGTATCATCTCAATCTACTGACTATTTAAGTAGAGTCTGACCTTTTGGCAACTGAATATTTCAACCACTGACTCCTTCAGTGCCTGTTTCAGGAAGACACAAGTAGGTTATATTCCTTCCTTTTACCATTCCATAAATGACTATAAAACTTAAATAAATTTACCTCTTGTTTCTCTGGGAACTTATCGGTATTCAGTAAAACAACTTTAAGACTTCCAAATAGATCATAATATGAAAGGTCAACCTGCTCAAAATTCCCACATCGAGGAAAACCAAAAAGCAAGTGCAATCAGATTTAGGGAATCATAACTAAGGGGCTATTTGGCAGTGGCTGAATAGTTTGGTGCAGAATGATTAAGGGGCTCTTATTATCATATAGTGCAAAATAAAATATAATTGTTTGGTAATTGTTCAGAATGTAATTAGGACTCTTAATGGTTAAGGGAGGTCCAGGATACAAAATGATTCAGAGGGTTTTGGAACCATTAAGAGGCAGACTTATTTTTTGCCAAACAGGATTCACCTCTTAGCGATTCAGAGGCTGCCTCTTAATGGAACTGGTTAACAGGTAAACAAATTAGTTTTTATGAGAAAGGATGGCAATTTAAACAAAATGATAACTTGTATGAAATAAAAGCAATAAGCTTTACCTCTTCAATGAATAGAAGTGATGACTGATCGATGTTACACGAATTAAGTAGCCAATTAAGCTCAGCAAGAGAGTTAAGGTCTGCCCTCTTAATATTGATAATAGGAACAGTGCAAAACTGAGAGCTTTTGTCTGTTTCGTTCAAGTAGAACGAATACATGATTGTTGAAATAAAAGATCCAGCATCTGTATATTATTGCAACAATTCTTTTAAATGTTCCTTGTAATAGAGAATACGTTTATCTAGACGGTATGCACATGTGCATACAAGTAATTAAAGCTGTTTTTTGGTTTTTATGCACATGTGCATAACAGGCAAATTGCTTACAAATTACTTGTATGCACATGTGAACGGAAATTGCTTAAAAATTACTTGTATGCACATGTGTATAGCGGACAAATTGCTTACAAATTACTTGTATGCACATGTGCATAGCGGACAAATTGCTTACAAATTACTTGTATGCACATGTGCATAGCGGACAAATTGCTTACAAATTACTTGTATGCACATGTGCATAGCGGACAAATTGCTTACAAATTACTTGTATGCACATGTGCATAGCGGACAAATTGCTTACAAATTACTTGTATGCACATGTGCATAGCGGACAAATTGCTTACAAATTACTTGTATGCACATGTGCATAGCGGACAAATTGCTTACAAATTACTTGTATGCACATGTGCATAGCGGACAAATTGCTTACAAATTACTTGTATGCACATGTGCATAGCGGACAAATTGCTTACAAATTACTTGTATGCACATGTGCATAGCGGACAAATTGCTTACAAATTACTTGTATGCACATGTGCATAGCGGACAAATTGCTTACAAATTACTTGTATGCACATGTGCATAGCGGACAAATTGCTTACAAATTACTTGTATTCACATGTGCATAACACAAATTACTTGTATGCATATGTACATACCGTCCAGATGAATAATTACCAGGGTGTTCCGCAGTTTTTCATTTTTTTTACAGTTTTCCCCTAAACCCAACCCTACACGAGATATAGGTAAACAACTAAAAGTGCATACCTGAGACCTCCCCCATTACAGCTCGCAAAAACCTTCCCGGAACACCAGCGAATACAGCATCCTTGCTAGCTTTCAGATACAAATTTAACCTCTGAATGCTTTTACAAGACTCCACAACATCTATCCGTGGTGAATAACCATAATAGAACGATGCAGCACATAGAGGAAGCAAAACTTCATGATCACTATATGGTTTTTCAAATGTGGGCCCTACCCGAATGATTTTATCGTCATATTCAACATCAATACTAAGTTCTTGTCTAATGTCTAACTGTGAACCTTTCGGTGAATATGATATATTTTCTTGTATATCACCTGTATACCCCTTATTATAACCGATAACTGAGGCAGAACGCGATATTCTCTTCTTATCATTCCTAGCCAAGAAGTCAAATAGAGATGCCCTGTTATTCATAGAGGTATTACCTCTTCTCAATCCATCAAAAAATGGGTTCTCACGAGAACGAATGTATTTTTCCTGCTTAAAAACAACTTGAAAAAGTAAGATATGCACATTACATCCAGGAAGGAAATTACTAAGAATAAGTTTAATAACCAAATCAAACGTAAACAGTATATCCCAAACGGAGGTAGGGTCGGGGGGTAAGATGTACACAGACTTTGCCACTAGTTAAAGTAATTATATTACCTTTTAGGTTAGAGTTAAACGAGTTATGTATGTTTATAATAGACTTTAAATTACATTTTTATTGGATTACCATTTGTGTATTTATTATGTTATGCCGGTACTTTATAGTTTATTATAGACTTAAAATAACCCCGGGAATTTTATTTTTCAACCACAAGGGTGGTGCCTCACTGGTTTTAGCTTGGGCTCCAAAGGTCATAAGTACCTGGAGATCCCAAGTTCGAATCCAGGGAGGATTAAAAATCTCCTTGTGGCCATGGAGGTTCAAATGCAGTGACTCCGGCTATCCGCATAGCGGGTTGGATATCCAGGTTAATTAAAAAAAAACATTTGTATCGTATGCAACGTAAAAAAAAATTAAAAGAATTGAAACCGGGTACCCGGTACTAGAACCGGTTCCAGAAACCACCTGTTTCGGTTTCATGAAATTTGGTCGGGTACCCGGTACTAGAACCGGTTCCAGAAACCACCTGTTTCGGTTTCATGAAATTTGGTCGGGTACCCGGTTATGCTCACCCCTAAATTAACAACTGCCAAACAGATTGCTGTAAATTAACTTCAATGAATTGAGAGCAACAAAATCTAAGAATAAGTGATTAAAGAGTATAACAAAATAGAAAGTTGAATGTTAATGATATATGTTAGAAGAGCATAATTGAATCAAGAACCATTGGTTACCTGTTGGTTTTGTAGCACTGAATCAGATGGAGACCCCATATTCGAGTTGGAAAGTTAGAACACAATAAGCGATTATTTGGTTTCTGAAGGATTGAAATCAAATAATGGAATAGAAACAATGAATAAGAAGACGACAAGATATTGAACTCTTCCCCTTCCTTGTTGAATCCGCCATTGTTGTGTGTCCTCATTTCCAACCATTTCATTGCTCATAACTCATAAGGAATGGTCAAATGTGGAGTAAACAACAAATTTCATCTTTGGACTACACTGATTATATATATATATATATATATATATATATATATATATATATATATATATATATATATATATACAGGAAAGTTCAAATGTGAACTCATTTTTGGTTGTGAACGTAAGGACGAATCTCAGCCACTTATCCGGTCAATAAAGGCGGCTTTGACCGGGTTCCCCTCCTTTAATAATCTCCACCCTCCCATGAATCGCGTCAATCATCCGTGATCGTGTCCACCATAACCGAAGATGTGTGGCTGAGATTCGTCCTCACGTTCACAGCCAAAATTGAGTTCACATTTGAACCTAATCCTATACATATATATATATATATATTCATTAAAATGGTTAGAAGGTTAAGATAGGATCTCCACCCTTGGATGCACGTTAGGATGAGATGCATTAAGATAAGATGCAGCGGATCATCTCTTTTCTAGCGCGTAATTCATGGGTGGGTATGAGATTAAAAAAGATAAATGGCTCAGATCTCTTCTTAAGTTTCTAATCTTAACTCTTCTTCTCACACGATCCTATGCTTATAGATCATAGATGCATCAATATAATTATTATAACATTATTAAAAAAATGTTATATCAAACTATAACATAAAAGTCTATCTTTAAAATTAAAAAAACATGTTAAGGTAGAGTCACAACAGGGTTTCATGCGAAATGGTTTTCATTTGGGTTTTGATCTTTCTTTTTTTAAGTTAAATTTAGGAGTTTTAATTTACTATAAGTTTTGTACCATCGAATTTTTTTGGATGAAATTGTACAAAATTATTGTTTATATCATTGCTTTTCTTGTGTTTGATGTTGATGTTTATTGAAGTTCTTAAAGGTATTGTGTTCTTGATGTTTATGGATTTAAAGTTAGAGTTCTTGGATGGTTTATTTGGGTTGAAAAAAAAGGTGTAGAGAAAGCGGAGGAAGAGTAAAAGACGTTTTTACCCTCGTGTGAGGGGTAAATGTCTGCTTTTAATTGAATATTATAAGTGATGTTAGTAAGAGTAAGAGGGACCATTGTTATAAAAAATTGACTTCTACATAATCTAAATCCATGATAAACATAATATAAAGACCTTATTCATAATTTTCACCAAAATACACAAACTATTATTCTTGGTTGACTTCTACATAAGATTATCCATGATAAACATAGTATAAAGACTTGACAGTTGAAACCAGTTACAAGTATTATGGAAAATTAAGGTTTGGTCTGCCTGGAATGGAATTGGTCAAGGGACAGAGACCGTTCATATATAGAAATGCGTAAATATCGTAATTATAGATATATGTACAACATTATTTGTGTAAAAAAGATTTAAAAATACATATAGTTTCAATCAAACAACTTTTCTCCATATCCTAACCAAATAAATCATTCAATCACTTATACAACCATAGAAAGAAAAGAAAAATAAAAAGACAATTCTACCCTTTTAACAATTACTTTTCATCACAAATGGTACAAAAGTGATTCATCTAATAAATTACCCAACCTACTATTCCATCATACATTCCAAAGTTTCAATCAAACAACTTTCATCAACATCATATCGATTCCATCATACCAATACACACTACCTAATAAAGAGTCACTTATACAACGACAACAAATATGAAAAGACAATATTACCCCTTAACTTAACTTAATATATATATATATAGAGAGAGAGAGAGGGGTTCAAATGAAAATTTTGCATTTTTAAAGGAACAAAAAACATCCTTAGGACTATATATGATGTGGGTCACATACAATAAAAAATCATATCTGATTCAATGATTGGCCCCATTGAATTCTATATGCTTCTTTTATTGTGTGGACTCACATCATATGTGGTTTAAAGGAGACTTCCTTTGTTGCTTTAAAGAGGGGTGGTTCTCGTATCATCCCTCACACGTGTGTGTGTATATATATATATATATATAAATCAACAATTAATTAATCTACATAAGGGAACAAGCATTAGGGTTTTCATCACTAAACATAAGGGCATAGTGTTCTTCAAGAGGGTTGAGATTAGAAACAATAGGGTCATCAGTCTTTCTAACAAAACCAGGAGGTGCCTTCTTATCATAAACACCATGAACATAAGGATGAGCCACTTGGGTGTAAGGTACATATGGCCATGCCTCCACCTTCTTCCCTGTGGATTCTGATAATTTCTTCACCACCTTCTTTGTATCCACATATCCACTCACTGTTGCCTTCTGCTGTTTCAAATCTACATCCACTTTTTTCACTCCTGATTAATTCGATCAATAACACACAATTAATATTGTTTTATGAAAATTAATTACAAGTTTGCTTCATGGTATCTATTTAGTGATGATGTTTATTGATTAAATTATGTGTTAGATTTATATATATATATATATATACACCTTTGAATGAGGAGAGGGTATTCTTGACTTTTCGTTGACATCCTTCACAGTCCATTCTGACTTTGAGTGAAACAGTGTTCAACTGCTTCTTCTGCTTCTTGGATCTTCTGGTACTCAATACATCAAATATGTACTCCCAAATCCCTCCTGCTCCCATTTTTCAAATCAAGACTCTTATCTTGTCTTTGGGGTGAAATGCATGCTTTATCACCTTATATATATATATATAGAGAGAGAGAGAGAGAGAGAGAATATATAAATATATATATATAGGGTTGGGTTCACGAGAGACCGGTTTGTTTACGTGAGACCATCTTTTTACCCTTTAAACTTCACAGCAAAAAACATTCTGAACGTAAAAAAAATCTGATGGGTTCACGTGAGACCAGCCTGTTTCGATCCATGAGACCCGTCGGAAACCCGTGAAACCACCTTTTTACTCTTGAAACTTCACGGCAAACTGTGAAGGTAAAAAAATCTGAACCTTCAAAGCAAAAAACACTGTGAAGGTTACCTTCAGAGCAAAAACACTATGTAGATTACCTTCATGGCAAAAACACTTTAAAAATTCATATTTTTTTTACCTTCACAGTGTTCAGTGTTTTTGCTGTTAAGTTTCAAGTGTAAAAATGTTGTTTCACGGGTCTCACGAAAACAGGTTGGTCTCACGTGATCCCAAGTCTATATATATATATATAGAGAGAGAGAGAGAGGAAGGTTCAAATGAGAACTTTGTAAATTTAAAATAATAAAGGAACATCTTGTGGACCACATATGATGTGAGTCTCACATAATATTAAATCATTTCTGATTTAATATGATTTAATATTAAATCAGAAATGATTTAATATTATGTGGGACCCACATTATATGTGATCCACAAAGTGTCCATTTGTTACCTTAAAGATGGGTGGTTCTCGTATGATCCCTCCCCTGTATATATATCTATATATGTATATATATATATAGAGAGAGAGAGAGAGAGAGAATTAAGAGATGAGTTCAGACGAAAACAGCGTCAAAATAAGAAAACACGAAACTGGCAGAATCACATGTAATTTTGCGCTAAAATCACTTGTGAATACCGTGCGATTTTAGCCTATTGCTCATAAGATAAGTGAGAAAGCGTTGGTGGGATCGGCGGGATGATGATGAGTATATAAATCAATAAAGACAAAAAAGAAGAAATATGTTGCGGATCAAAGTCTCCGCACACCCTTGTATTGCATTGACCGTGTTCCGTGATAATATCGTGTGTGATTTAAAAGTAAAATCACATGCGATTTTATCATTTTCTTGTTCTCTTTTTGACCATGTTCTCGTTTCAACCTCCCTTTATATGTGGGGTTTGTACAAATTACTTGTATTTGAAATCTCTCCTATGTGTATGTGGGGTTGGGTTCCGGTGAGAAAAAGAGTTAAAGTAAGAAGCGTAAGAAAGAATTTCCACATTGGATGCACATTATGATGAGATGCAACAAGATGAGAAGCACTGCAATGCACCAGATCAATCCCGTATGAAGCGTAATTCATAAGTGGGTTTGAGATTAAAGATGATCAAGATCCAGATCTCTTCTTATGTTTCTCACCTTGACTTTCCTTCTCACACGATCCAACGCATATGTATATATACACACATATAGGAAACTAATTTTATAATGTGTATTATTGATAAAGACAAATTCTATGGAAACATGTATTCTATCACATGAATATATACTATATATTCTACATATTCATTGATAGAATACATGAACTTGTATTTGTATGAAGTCAATAAATATATACTTATAGATTAGTTTTAGGTTTTAAAATATTTGTTTGTCATTTGAAGGGAAATTGAGGTTATGTTTTTAAGAATCTTCCGTACTCCTTAGTTTCTTTAAAATAAAATAAAAACTAATTAGAGAAAACTTTTAAGTATAGAGAATTTTTTAAAATTGGATATAAGAAGAGATATTAAATTTTTATTCATTTCCATCAATGAGACTGAATTATTATAATTTTATATAATTTAAAAAAATTAAAATGATAAATTTAAAGAATATTTTAATAACGTAATAGACACTAAAATCATTACAACAAAGTCTTTCTTTAAGTTAAATATAAATCTTCCTTTCAAATAAAAAGTTAAATATAAATCTTTTTAGAAAATTTAAAATCTAATTCTCTATTTCAAAAAGAACTATAGAGAAGATGATCTAATCCAACTCTGCACCTGGACACAAGAATATAATTGAATGTATTCATGAAATTTGAACCTTAAATATTCTAAATTCAAAATACCAAATCTTATATTATTATTTAAAACATAATTGATAAAAAAAAAACAAAATAGAATAATGTTGTCATTATTTACACTCCTATTATATGATTTTATGTCAATCCATCATTTTGAAAGAAAAGAAATAGAATAAATTTAAAAGTAAATTACAATTTTGGTCTCCTATGAATGCTCGCTTTTTGGTTTTGGTCCCTCCAAAGGTAAAAGTACATTCTTGGTCCCTCAAACGAGTTTTTGATAACACCCTTGGTTCCTCCGGCTAACGTCGTCCATATTGCTGCCGTCAGGCATCCCATGTGCCCCTCACGTGAGGGGCATTTTGATCATTTTAGGTCTTTTGTTTATAAGTTTTTTTAGGTACAAGTAGTTAAAGCTTGATGTACAAGTATTTTAACAAAATCTTTATGTGTGAATCATCTTCATTTCATCTTCATCTTTTTTTTCAAATATAGGTTATGATTTAGAGTTTTTTTTGTATTTAGATTTGTAAGAATGTTTAAGATTTATTTGAATTTTGTATAAATAATCATGAGATTTGGTTTGTAAAAAATGTTTAGTTTTTATAAACAAAAAGTTTATAAAAACAAGTTATGAATTTAAATTTTTTAGTGATGTGAGTTTGTGTTTTGTTTTTAGGAATTTGATTTTTGTTATTGATTTTGGTTGTGGTAAATAGTGGTGGTTGTGGGTGGTGTTCTTCATCAAAAACAGTTGGTGTTCTTCTTCAAGAAGGAGATAGCAGGAAAAGAGAGTGAAAGGGGTGAAAAGATCAAAATGCCCCTCACGTGAGGGGCACATGGGATGCCTAACGGCAGCAATACGGACGGCGTTAGCCGGAGAGACCAAGGGTGTTATCAAAAACTCGTTTGAGGAACCAAGAATGTACTTTTACGTTTGGAGGGACCAAAACCAAAAAACAAGCATTCATAAGGGACCAAAATTTAATTTACTCTAAATTTGAAAATAAACTTATTTATAATTATCAAACTTGTTTAGTATTATATATTTAAAACTATCCTAAAAATAAAGGATAAAATAATTTTCCAAATGATGATTTTATTTATGTTCCCAAGAAGTTAAAAAAGATGAATTGGAATAAAGGTGGATTTGATGCTTGAGGCATACGCATATTTTTGCATACAATAACACCTTCTACAAAAGTTTACAACATTTCTATATTTGTGTATACAAGTTTATATAAATATGATATTAAAGTGGAATTCAAACAAAAATATGATCAAAGTAATAAAATATAAAAACATTTGTATTGTATGATTTTATTGTTAAATTACATATGATTAAAAAAACATCTAGTAACAAGATTAAGATTTTTGATTAAGATGGTCTTCTTAACCTTAATATAATTTTTTTTGTAACTTTAAGAATGATAAAAATCAGTTATCAAAACGAAAAAACCTTATATGAAATTAGAAGAGAGAGACTTACTGCATTTTATAAGCAATTACGCCTTAATCTAAATATTCATGACATAATTTACCAATAAAAATTGACAACGTTTGTATTACGTACTCACCCTCACAAAAGAAAACAGATATCTCATAACCTAATGAGGCTATGAGATTCAATCCAACTAATCCAAAAGCGATCTATGTTTATTTGAATGACACAACTAAGTAAAAATATTCATAAATCGTCATAAATTCAATTAGTTAAGTAAAAATATCCTATAAATCATCATAAGCATAACCGAATTGGACAATCGTATGTTTCACGATAAACAATCAACTTTCATTTAAAAAACTTAAAATACCCAAGAGAAAAATGAAACCAATTAATAGTTTAGTAAAATCATCAACATAATTGCAAATTACCATCACAAACCACTAATATAGTCAGTAAATTAATAGTTTAGTAAAATCTCTAACATAACAACCTATTTGATGAATGAACCCAGTTTTTTCATCAGTCCAAAGGCCAATTGTCCTTTTGTCTCTCTAAATGTATTTATGGATGCACATTACGTCTGCAAAAAGTGGTAATTAAATACATGTTCTCACATCTGATTCATTATCACATATTAACTTGTGATTCACATATTAACTTGTGATTCACTAAGTGTGTTCTCGCGTTTTTATAAAATAAATGCTTTTCCGTTTAAACTTTTTCATATATATATATATATATAGGGTTGATTTCCATTACAAACCACGTCAATTCGTACAAACCGTATAAACCGCATGCAACCAATATTTTTTTTAATTTTTTTTCACTTTTTCTTAATTATTAGAGTTGATTAGTCAATAATATATGAAAAAATTTCATCAAGAATACATGAAAGTTGGTGAATCAAGAATATGTGAAACAAGATTCATCAAATTGAGAGTTTAATGAATCAATTCATTTTCATGTAGAAAGAAAAATAATTTCATGAAGAAAAAAATTATATGAAACAAATTCATTATATTAAACACTTTCATGAAAAAATATTATTCAAAAAAACAATAAAACACGCGATTTATACGGTTTGTACGAATTGACGTGGTTTGTATTTGAAATCTCCCTTATATATATGTATATTATTTCGAAAGATATAGAAATAAAAAGAATATTATATTAATGGGTGTAAATTATGTTAACAATTTACCAAATTGTTAGTGGGTTATAATATGACAAAGACTTCAAATCAAAAACATTAAAATTTCAGTTTAGGGTTGTTTTTTCACACATATATAGAATAATACTAAACATTTCACATATAAAATTACACTATATAAATACTGCATTTTCATATATACAACATCGTATGAACATTGATTTATAGGTTTAGATAGTTTATTGGATTTAGATAGTTTATTGGATTTATAATTAATTATGTATCTATACAAATAATAAATATATTTATTTCCATAACATAAAAAAGATATTGACGTGTTAGTTTTTTTTGTCTAGTTTGATTACAATAAAAACAAGAATCAAATAATCGATTGTTATTGTACATTTAAATATATAATCACATAATATAATAAGGTTTTTATTTACGTGTCTCTAAAAGCCACGTGTCCTTCCATTTGACTTGTTTTTCCTCAATCAAACCGACCAAATAATAAACATATCAACTAAAACAAACTAAATTCTAGTAGCAACGATAGATAGGTTTTTTTAATATAAATAAGTTATATCTGGATAATTATGTATCCATATATGTTTTAGGCAAAAAGTTGATTACCAGTGACTCTAATCGTTCATAGTTTATACATAGAACCAGCCTCCTCCATGGACATCAATTTGAGGGGTTATTTTTTGGCTCAGTCAGCGACTAAGCGGGAGGCCTGAGATCGAACTAAAGACTTGTTTCGTATTCGGAACAAAGTCATTTCATTTATTTATCAACTGAGCTACACGCAATAGGCATGCATTTAGATACGTATAAATAGCACTTGATTTGAAAACCGTTCATGCACAGTTTGAAAAAGATTGGATAAGATGAGTCGTCGATTTCCCATTTAGGAAAAAAAAATTCTATTTAGAACCAGCTCACATTTGAATCAATAAAACTTCGCCAAAGGCTTGAAAACGGTTAAATTGGAACTTTATGTATATTAAGCAATTTTATATAGCTAAATAAAATAATTTTAATCCCATGAAATACCAACTACGTCTATGGGATTTCTAAATCCAAAATTTGTAGGAATGCATTGAAATTTTCGGGATTCCAGTTCCAAACTTTCCCTTTTAAGCCAGATGCAAGAATGGAACGAAATTCAATTTCAAATTCTACCAAATCCTGTAAACCAACCGGACAACCGTTATCTTAAAGAATAGTTTCATTGACCAACTTCTCAAACTTAACTCTATCAACTAATTTATTGTTCTATAACTATAATAATTGGGGCATTAAGGTCAAGACTAAAATTGGTAATGTGATTGAAGATAATAGAATGAATAACGCTATTAAAAACTTCAATCTTCAAAGAACATATGTATTCAAAATTTATTTTACTCAACATGGTCTATTTTTTCCTTCGGTTTTCTTTCTAATTTCACGACTTCTTTCCTTCATTGTTTTGTCCATCTATTTTTCATTATGTTTCGCATACCAGACGCATTCTAAAGCAAAATCAGCAACGAAACGCTCATTCATGAAAAGAGGGCCTAAATCATGCTCTTAATGGTTAACACCATCTAGATAAAAAAAAATCGTTTTCCATGCAAATTCTAGATACGTGTTTTAACGAAAATCAATGAGGGCATGTCAAAGACTAGGGGGTCGTTTACCAAACGCTTACCTGAGTAAGGGCGCTTAACAAGTCATATTACCTTACCCGAGGAATATGACAAGTACCAAAAATCTTACCCGGTAAGAGCAAAGACAAGGAAAGCAAGAACCAAGAGTCTTACCGGGTAAGTGATGGCGACAACTCTTACTATGGTAAGCGCTTACCGGGTAAATTGTTGTATATAATGACGTTTTGGTGGACTAAAATCTTGTCCCTTAAGTAACTGATATTGTTGAATTTTGGCGGTAAACGGCCCCTAAGGAGCCGTATACTAAACGCTTACCCGGTAAGTGCTTACCAGAAAATTTTCCTTACCGGATGAACATGACAAGGGCCGAGAATCTTACGCAGTAAGAGCGATGATAAGGATGGCAAGTCTTACCCGGCAAGTGAGGGTGACGACTCTTACCCGGGTAAATTATTGCATATGACATCTTTTGATGTACTACAATCTTACCCGGTTAAATAAATTATAATTTTAGACTCCTCGATGAACACTTACCGGGTAAGCATTTGGGTAAACAACCCCTAAGCTATATCTCATGTACTACGCTAATACCATCGAAGATGAAAAACCATCTTAACGTGCACTGATACAAATATAGACCCACAAAAGTTTCTAAGTGGTGACACTATTTGACTATAAAAAAAATTCTTATAAATCTACTGGTTGGCTTCTTGTCCTTGCACAAAAAGAGCCCGTCTGGCCCTTTTTCTAAAATACAAAATTTATATAAAAACCCCCATAATTTAAGCCGAAAAGTATGAAATTTGGACTTGAACCCAAGCCCTTTGTACAAAGGCAGCAACGTTAACCATCTCTACTATTACAAACATATGTTGTTTAAAAAAAATATATAAGGGCACCTAGTAAAACGATAAGGGTGGCACCCTTTAGAAACATTACTTTTTTTTTGCATTACGACAGAACCATAAGCGATCTCCTGTGCCACTGTATTCTTCTATATAGGTCGATTTGGATAGGCAATAAATGTATTTATCAAATACATACTACATGATCACAAGCATCCCCAAACTTTGATGCAATGAACAATTCCATAAATCATCCAATTCAACTATCCAACGGATAAGAACAAGAACAGTATAACTATAAACAAAACAAGATATAAAAAAAACTCGCTGATTATGATATTTCAATCCTCCAAACCACTTCAAAAGCACACAACCATATCATAATATATTTTGAAAAAACCAAATACTGTACCCACATGGACTAATTATCATGTTGATCAACACAAGGGTTGTGGCCTACTGGTCGAATGCCTAGGGGGGGTGAGGAATATCCCATCCACCCATGGGTTCGAATCCAGGCGCTCTCAACAATTGTGGCCACTGATTTTATCAGGACTGACATATTGCAGTCAAAAACCTTGCCGGATTAGTCTGGCTTTACCTGGGATACCCTTCACAAAATTATCATGTTGATCATAAAAACTTAGTGATGGGATAACAAATTATTCAAATGGATTTGGAAATACAAGGAACCAGTTGCAACATTCATGAAGCAGATAATACAGTTGCATTAAGGAACCAGAATCCAGCTTGAAGCTCACATTTTATTATAGCATACAAGGCTATGAATACAATTGAAAGGCTATAAATATGCTTGAACAAGTTATTGTATACAATTGCATCAAAAGCAACACATGACAAAAACCTATGAATATAAGATAGTGAATTTCTTTTTTTTTTATAAATGCCAACATTTATAATTCATCTACCAACTTATTTTCAACCCACATAATGCAAAAGATTGAAATGACCATTCTACTTTGTTAAGTTTGTTTATAAGTAACCATTAAAGTTTGAGTAGTTTGCACAAGTTATAAACATAGCATCCGAGCATATATATATATATATATAGGGTTGATTTCCGTTACAAACCATGTCAATTCGTACAAACCGTACAAACCGCATGCAACCAATATTTTTTTAAATTTTTTTTCACTTTTTCTTAATTATTAGGGTTGATTAGTCAATAGTATATGAAAAAATTTCATCAAGAATACATGAAGGTCGGTGAATCAAGAATACGTGAAACAAGATTCATCAAATTGAGAGTTTCATGAATCAATTCATTTTCATGTAGAAAGAAAAATAATTTCATGAAGAAAAGAATTATATGAAACAAATTCATCATATTAAACACTTTCATGAAAAAAAATTATTCAAAAAAACAATGAAACACGCGGTTTGTACGGTTTGTACGAATTGACGTGGTTTGTATTTGAAATCTCCCCTATATATATATATATATATAGAGAGAGAGAGAGAGAGAGGAAGGTTCATAGGAAAACTCCAAAAAAAAATGAAAAACGGAAGATATACATTTGATAGATGGTCATGCTTTAATAAGTTGTACCATGAGTAATAGCAAGTTGTAAACATGAAGTTTAAGTAATTTAGCATTAACTGGTAGTACCAAATGCTTAAAAGATTGTTTTTACGTGTTTGAATAAAATGTTTTATAATATAGTATAGACTCGCAATGTGACTGGATGTAAAAGTTTCATCAAGTTTCATTCGATTTCAAAAACTCCAATTCCTTCAATGTCATAATGTCTACTACATTTGTACCACTGTTATTTCCCTCCGGCATCAAGGCCCCAAATCTTCAATCCAAGGCAAGTGATTTCCAAAATAATAATTTCATCCATTTAGAGGATGGTTCATTTAATCAATTTGAAAAATAATACATAAATCGATATGAGACTTTGTTTAAAAAAACATTGTTGAAAAAGAATACGTATTTTAAGATTAGTTAAGAAAACTATAAAACCTTACCAGAAGAGATGAAGCACGTCTTAAGGATGGAGTGAACCAGAGATGGATGGGGGCACTTTGAAAGTAATTAATCGGTATGAAGAAAGCATAACAAACCAAAATCGATTACAAGAAAGCAATCAATTTTAGTAGCCATTGATAGAAAGCAAACAGAGGTAGAGAAAACCGATAAGAACCCTAACCTTGAATCAATACAGAATGGTTGAAGACCAAAAGTGTAATCGCTGGTGGTGCAAATTTAGAAACCATTAGGTCAAAGCAATCAGAGTGAAACAATGGTCGAAACAATCAGAATAGCCGAAACCCGCATAGAACGAAACAATTAGGAACCATAAAGAACCAGGAGGGAAATGGAAGATTACCTTGAATGAACCACCAAAATCGACCAACGAAGAAGCTTACCATGAATGAACAAGATGTGAATGAGAGAACCCTAATCGTAGATATTGCCATTGGGAAGATTGATAATATGAAATCATGACATTGGGAGTCTCAATTGTACTTCATGCTTTATTAGATGTTTTTAAGAGACCATGCATAAAATGATAAAATAACAGTCCTTCAAGCTTTATTAGTTGTTTTTAAGACTTTTAGCAGTTTCGCTTCACTGAAAAAAGATTTAACCATATAATTGCCAAGAAAAAGTCAATCTCTGAAACTGTATGTTTTGATCGAGAGTCGGATATTTTAAATGCACTATACATGGAAAACGTGTAACACTAAAGTAAGGAACAAAAGGAAAAGAGAATGAAAGTATGCACCTTTCAATTAATTCCACCTTCATGGATTCTTCAATTGGTATTCAAGCAAGTTCAAAATGGAAGACATGTCTTCCTTATATACACATAAACCATTGCCAGCAACAAAAGCCATCACTTTGTTTTTAACTTCAATCCAACTACAACCAGGCATCTTCTTCACCCCACGATCAGCCATCACTTTCCTAACTAACTCTGCCTCTTCCCACTTTGCATTTGCACAATACAAATTCGACAGAACCACATAACTCATTTCATGTTGAGGATCCAACCCTTTCAACACGCCCCCCAATTCGGCCCCCATATCTACATCACCATGTGCATAGCAGGCTCCAAAAAGAGCTTCACTTGACTCAGAAATGGCACCATGTGTCCTTGTGTACATATTGGTCATCTCTTTTGCTTCTTCCAAGTACCCTCCTCGAGCCAACATATCCACCATGCATGCCACATGCTCTGTTTCTGGCGAAATCCCGTATATTTGACTCATTGATTTGAAAAGAAAACGGCCTTTGTTAATAAGCCCCAAGTGGCTGCAAGTCATTAGCAGGCTTATGAAGGTAACTTTATCTGGTTTCAAGCCAGATGATACCATTTCTTTATAAACATCTAAAGCTTTGTCACCCCAACCATGCAGACCATAGGCAATCAACATGGTGTTCCATGAAACCAAATCTTTTTCAATAATATCATTGAAAGCTTGGTTCGAACCATCAATGTCTCCACATTTTGCATACATGTTAACCAACCCATTTCCGACATAAGCATAAGAATGAAATCCATGGCGTATTGCAAGACTGTGAATCATTTCGCCATGCCCAAGTGTTGCCATGATAGAGCATGCATGTAAAACTGTTCCAATCGAAAAATCATCAGGATGGAGGCTGCTTCTTATCATATCAACAAAATAGCATATTGCCTCTTCAGAATTTCCGTTTCTAACATAGCCTGTCATCATTGACGTCCATGAAATAACATTATTTTCAGGGGAATTCTGAAATGCAATAAGTGCTTTGTGGGTGTCCCCTATCTTCATATGAGCATCTATCATTGCATTCCAAGAAACTTGGGTTCGAGTCTCGATGGACTCAAACATCTTAACAACATCAGCAGGACTACCTAGTTGTGCATAGAAACTAAGAATAGAGTTGTTAGCCTCAACCGCAGAACTCCAGCCTTTTTTAACAACAAAAGCATGAACCATGCAACCAATTCGATATTCTTGTGATTCGGTAGAAGCGTTCATCAGGGCACTGAACGTCCATTGATCTTGGTCACATGATTCAGCCAACATCTTCTTGAACAAATCAAGACAAGTTGCAATGTCACCATGTCGAGCATGACCAGCAATCATAGTATTCCAAGCAATGTTTACCCTATTGGGCATAGCATCAAAAACACTTTGGGCAACCTGAAACTGATTAGCATGAACATAAGCAAACAACAATGAACACCAAGAGACATTGTTTCTAGGCTTAATCTCTTCAAAAACATCATTTGCACTACAAGGGCTCAAACACTTGGCATACATATCAATAAGTGCATTATTCACTGGAAGTGAAGAAGAATAACCGGCAGAAAGAATCAAAGCATGAATATTTTGTCCATAGTGAAGCTTACACGAGCCTGCACAAGCACCCAAAGTTGCAGTAAATGAGTAATGGTCAGGTTTGATGCTACTATTTCGTGTCATTTGGTGGAACAGTGACAGAGCTTCTTGGTAAAGACCAAGATGAGTATAAGAAGTGAGCATTGTGTTCCAAACGACTGTGTCTCTTTGGGACATTTCATCGAACAGTTTACGAGCACATGTAACTCTCCCTGATTTTGCAAGTGCTGCAATCTTTGTGGTTGTAAGAACCAAATAGGATCCCATGTAATAACTATACCACAAGATTGAGGAAAACCCATTAACCTACAACTCGAATTCGCCGATTTGGCTGTCCAGAATTGTTTGTCTTCAAATCTAAGAACAGCAAGTGTGCTTATTTTCTTGGAAACTATGAAACTTGCCTTTTTATCCCTTCACTTGATCCGAAAAGACAAGAAATATATTCTTCTCGCCTCCAAACTTTACTGATCAGATCAACCATGCATGAACCATCATCGCCAATTAGGAGTGAAGTGTGTGCGCCATTAACCATCAGCACACCTGCATATATAAATATTCAGAGTAAATTACATTTTTGTCCCTGTGCTTTACAGGTTACTATGCTTCAAGTCCCCGTTTAGAAATAATTACGGATTTGAGTCCATTGGTATAATTTGATTTGATTAGGTCATAAAATTTCTGATAGCTCATTTTACTTAGAGGTGCATTTTTTAGTCGTTTTACTCTTTTTTTTTTTTTTTTTTTTTTTTTTTTTTTATATATTCTATTAAGGGGTTGTTTGGGATTGGTTATTTAAAATAACTTATTCTTTTATGTAAAAATATTTATTAATTTATATGATGTTAAATCGGAATTCTATAAAAAGTATTTGGATTAGCTTATGATGGTATCAAAACGTAATAAATTAATAAGTTGTATTTTAGAGGTGTTTGTAATTGCTTATACATGTAAAATAACCAAAAAACTAATAAAGTGTTTCAAATAAATTAGTAAGGGGCCATTTACCAAATGTTTACTCAGGTAAATGCTTACCAAGTCATATTACCTTACCGAAGGATATGATAAGTACCATAAATCTTACCCGGTAAGAGCGAAGACAAGGAAATCAAGGACCAAAAGTCTTACCCCAGTAAGTGATGGCGACAACTTTTACCACGGTAAGCACTTACCAAGTAAATTGTTGAATACAATGCCGTTTTGATGGACTAAAATCTTACCCGAAAAGTAAGTGGTAGTGTTAAATTTTGCCGGTAAACACTTACCTGAATAAGATTTGGTAAACGGCCCCTAAGTCAGAAGGTTCTAACTTATCAAAAACTCTTTATTACTGGTTTGGCACCAATATAAACATTCTATTTTTTTCTCATCCAAACACTAAAAACTGCTTATTACCTATATCACACTAAAATAAGTTAATATGTAGTTTAAATAAGCAATCCAAAACACCACCTAAAAAGTTAAAAAGCTTTTTGACCTTTTACTTCTTTTTCCCCACATATCCTTCTCCCGAACACCCCCTTATGTTCGTTCCCGATAACTCACAAAATCAAAGCCCAAATCATCAACATGAACACAACCATCAATACAATTAATATAGTTGAAACATCAAAAACAAATATAACAATTCAATCAATTAATTTGTGATACAAAACTACGTAAAATCAAAACCCTACTTAACGTTTTTTTTAATGGAATCAGGGCAAGAACCAAAGGTGTCATAAAATGTATACCACAAAGCTCAAATCCGTAATTATTTCAACAAGAGACTTGAGATCTATTTAAGAAAGAGTAAATTACCAGTTTGGTTCCTGACGATTGTTAATTTTGTTTCGTGTTGGGCTCCTCTTCAATGGTTGTTAACAACAAAGAGACAGTGGAAATAGGCTTGGCGAAGTGATGGTGAGGACGACTAGGCTTCAATTCTCGAACTTCTACCCAAATCAAGCTCTTGATGGAGTAAAAAAATATGTGGTTTTAAAGGTTTGATTTAGTTTAGGAGTCTTTTTTGGATTGTTATTTTTTTTAGTTTAGGGTATTAAAACAAGCTCATTTTGTATACTGATTTGGTAATAATGAACTAAGATTTGTTTGTGCATTTAGTTATCGATTTGATTTTGTGCATCTAGTTCTCGATTTGTTTTTGTGCATCAGTCTGTGTTTGTGCCTTTTGTGGGTATGCATATGATACGTGTTTGTGTAACTGTGATTGATTTGTTTGTGTTATGGTGATTGCAGGGGCGGAACACGACCATTATATAATGGTCTCGGGGGGCCGAAATATAATATCATAAACATTCAGAGATTCAAATAATACATACTAGGATAGACTTAGTACAGTACCAAAAAAAATTCCCCAATACCGATGTAACAACCATTTATTATTGGTATGTAAAATCTTATACCGTGTATCAACCAACTGTGATATAAAAAAAATATGTTGGTATTGGTTTTGTACGAACTTTAAGTTTACAAAATCGCAAACCCCCCAATACATGAGTAATTTGTATATATTTTTTCTACGATCTACTATAAATTTTTAGGAAAAGGTTGGTTAATATAAGACTAAAACTCATAACTTTCAAACCGTAATCCGGAAAATAGTAATAAAAATTTATTATATTTTTAAACTAATAAAAAAAAAACCTTGGGATTAGCAACTTAAACGTTATTTATTTATATACACAATGATATTAATAAATCAACATGTAGTAGAAGGGAAAGAAAAACTAAAACTTAGGGATTCGAAAACATGACCTCAAGGACAGGGGTCAGGAATGATAACCAATATTGAGCTAAACCTCATATGTGTTGAAAAAGTTCATATATGGTATTTAGCTCAAAAAGCGGGGTGGCCATGGCCCCTATAGGCCCCTATTGTGTTCCGTCCCTGGGTGATTGCTTGAGACTGCGTTTATGGCGATCAATAGTTTGTGCTTTTGTGCCCCTACTCTATCGTCAGAACGTAGTTACACAGTGAATTTTTTTACAAGTGTACATTCGATGTATTACGATGTATAAAAACCACTCGGTGTAGTAAAAAAGACCACTTGTTTTTCATTTTCAATGAAATTGTATTTTGAGTAATTAATTTTTGTTTTATTCTATACAATGTTAAAGATTTTGTATTCCTTGATAATTTTTTCGGATCCGCCTCTAATTTGTGATGATACTTATTGCAGTAGGTTGATGGTGGTTAATGATCGATAAAAATAATAATAACAATTTGAAAATATTAATAGTCTACATGATATTCAGATCATATGTCAAGGGTAACGGTTGTATTGCTCTAAAATGAAGGAACCTACGGGTTAAAATGTTAACAAACGTTAGTGTCAAGGACCATAAAAAAAAACACATATCACAAGAGTTCTCTTATAATAAACAAATTGTAAGGACAAAATCAAGAAAATCAAAAAAACTACATAGACTAAATTTGTAATTTACTCTTTATCTATAAATAAATATCATATAAATCATAAAATAAGTTATTTTATGTATTTTATAAATTGTTTAATTAATAATTAATTGTCTAAAATAAGATTGGACAAACTTATGAATTGCAATCGATCATGTCCGGTATCTTCTCATAGTTATAACGGGTAAATAGGTAAGTTTAAGTCAAGATTTTAGTAAAAAGCAAAATATCGTAATATTCTTTAAACAATAGATAAAAATTGTTAATTTTTTAATAATATATAATTTAGAGTTTAACTAGATTGTAAAAAGTGGGATATGATTTGCATATGTATTCGTATGTTTTCAACTATTTTGTGATACGTTAGCTCTTTATGACATATTTATTGATTAGTTGACACCAAGTAGTTACAACAAAAGAACTATCGATGCAGGGCAACAGAAAATGATTATGTGAGAACTAAAAAACAGAAAAAGTAATATAGCTGTATAACAAAGTCTTTGGACAGTTTGTCGATTTGCAAACAAGTGGATGCCTCCGTATACAAACTATATGCACCCAATTTATGCATCGAAAAGACTAAGCTCATCCTTACACGTATAAATACCATCATTGATCACGCTAGAAAAACCGTTTTGCAACCATCACTCAAGACAATCATATTGATCAGTGTTAAGGTACATTCAAGAGCATGGCAATAATAATTGGCAATAGGGATTGCATCACAACATCAAATATAAAATCCTATGTATGATGTTAGAGTTATCGAAGGTAGATAAACATAAATAATAAAATCTATTTACATCTTACAAATAGGTTCGGCTTCCCTATTCTATGATTGTCACTTTTCCCCTTCATAATAAAACCTACGATAAAAATTGACAATAAATATGCATAAAAAGAACTATTAGAAGAACGATTTGTGGCAGAATAACGTAAGAAATGTCACGTACAACCAATGGAACACACTAGTTTGAATGTGGAACATTGAAAGGTGAATTGAGAAATGAATCGAGAGGCCAACAAATGTGTATGAAAGAGACCATCACATGTGAATATAAGAGACAAACATCATTTGTCAATCAAGGTATACCAAAGGTTCACTTGGCTATCAAAGACAATGCATATGTATGAACTTCATTTGCCGCATATAAATGTTACATAATTCTAAAAAACAATACAAAATATATGATTATCATAAAATATAGCGATGCAAACGAGAGATACCAAACACATGTGAATAAAGATGCAACAAACATAATAACATATGTGAATCAAGATGCCAAATACACGAATCATTGAAGTCTTGAACTAAAACATTCACTTCATATTTTTGCAAAGCGGGTTGGATATCCAGGTTAATAAAAAAAAAAAAAAACTAAAAGTCAAAGTTACAAATTATTACTCTATATATACAAGTATACAACCCTTTTTTATAGTTCAATGTTTAAACTTTTAAAACTAATTGATAACCAAACAATAAACAAGTTACATACTTAAGAGGGACGAAAGATAGAGACATTAAATTGGATTAAGGGGTTCATGTGTGTGTCTATATATATATATATATATATATATATATATATATATCGGACGGGTTCAAATGAGAACTCAAATTTAGTTGTGAATATCGGTACAAATAAGAGCATGACACATGTCTTATTCAAATAAATATTTAGACTGAATATTTTTTTGTATATTCAGTCTGAATAATCTATATTCAGACACGTGTCACGTTCTCATTTGAACTTTTTAGACAACCAAATTTGAGTTCGTATTTGAACTTTTCTATATATATATATAGAGGGAGGTTCAAGAGAAAACGTTAAAAAAAGAAAAAGTTAAAGAACACTTTTGGAGTCCGCCATCTGGTAACATGCATTTATGCATATACACTAATACATATTTATTTATTGATGCATAGAAAAAAGGAGCTGAAGCTGAAGTCACTTCACTTATATGAATTTGTGACTATACCCTAATACATTTTTATGCATTCATAGTAAAAAAAAATCGCTCTTAGCTTAAAAAGAATCCCTATATATAATATATATTATTAGTTAGATATAAATATTATTCAAGAACAAAGATCCCACCCAAGCTGCTGGAAGTCTTCGTCACCCCAAGAACACTCTCCGATCTCTCTCGATCTTTCACTCTGCAATTGATTCCTTGGGTAATCCAAGTCAAAACCACAGTCGACATTGAGATTTCAAATGGAAACCCACTACAATTTCGATTCATGAGGTAGAAATTCTCACAAAAAATGGATCCACAGCCTTTCCCCAAATCGGGAAGGGGCATCACAGATCGACGAAACAACTCCTCCACCTCAACCTCTTCGGTATTGGGAAAAACAGTCTCTGATGCGAGTAGCCAAAGTTTGGCTTCCATTCTCAATAATCCACATGCCGATTCCTCTTGGGTCGGCTGGTGGTCCTCCTCCTCCACCGCCGTCGCCGTCCCTGAATTTGCTCCGCCACCCGCCACCAAACCCCCTGGTTCAGAAATAACTCGATCCAATTTCACATCTTATCTGTCATCGATTACCGAACATCATAGCAGGTTTGAAGACATCCGAAACCATTCCAATAAAGAGAGCAGGGATGAGGTTGATCGTGACCATGATGAAAGGGCAGGGGAAGCTCTCGTTGCGTGTTTACGGGAAGTGCCAGCATTGTATTTCAAGGAGGATTTTGCATTGGAAGATGGGGCAACTTTTCGGGCAGCCTGCCCGAATTCTACTGTTGCAGAGAACTCGGTGTTACAAGAGAAGTTGTCGCAGTACTTGGATGTGGTGGAGCTTCATTTGGTGAAGGAGATCTCGTTGCGTTCGAATTCTTTCTTTGAGGCACAAAGTCAATTAGAGGATGTGAATCTGAAAATAGTTGAGGGTTGTAGTCGAATCCGTGAATTGAAGGAGACTATTAGGCTTTTGGATGTAGATTTAGTGGATTCTGCTAGACAAATTCAGGATTTAAATCTCACCAGGAGTGATCTTTTGGCATTGCAACAAAAGCTTAGGGTTATATTATATGTCAACCAATCTCTTGCAGCTCTCAAATTGGTATACCTTCTGTTTATGTTCTGTTGTTTGCACTATGTGGGATTATTCGAAAAACTTGTTGCTTCATTGTGTTCTATTCCTTTTATCTAATTATATTAACTCCTAGCAACCTATGGAAATCTTTTACTTGTATTATATAGGCAAACCTTATCAAACCCTGGAAATATATCTGGAGGAAATAGATACAAAAGATTCTAGGAAACCCAAGAGCACCACAGGGTAGTTGGCAGATAAAGTATACATGGAGGGATGGATGTTTGAAAATGGGAAACATATAAGTGGAATTTCTTCAAGTGAGACCTGCAATTCCTTTTTGTACGAACATATAAGTTGGCACGGAACTAGAAAATGTTGCACTCGGTAATTCTGTGGTGCCTATGTAATTTAAAATTAAGAAGAGTTGTTTAAGAAATTCGCGGCTGTGGTTTGCTTCTTTTCAAGTACTTTATTTATTCAAAGTTGATGCCAACATTTAATTTTCCTGTGATTTACTAGGACATATACACCAAATTCCTTTTCTTTATAATTGAAAGAAAGCTAAGCATTTTACGTTTGTGGAAACTGGTGTTCTGAAGCGGTATATTTAGGTCATTGTCAACATGATTTTTTTTGTTTTGTGGTATGCCACTTTTTACTCGAAACACATGAAGTTGATTGTGATTCAGATATGACTTTTTTTTATATATCATTTGATACACGTTGATTTGTGTATGCAGCTTGTTGCATCTGCTGATTGTGCTGGAGCTTTAGATGTTACTGATGATTTGAAGCAGTTTCTGGTATATGGAAACAATACCCATCTGCTACTTGATTAAATCAGAGTTACATTTCTATAAACTATAATTAAGTAGTGTATAAAGACACTGTTTTTGTTTACCTGGTGGTAGTAGGAATTGAAAAGCAGCTTATTTCTTTCAACCAATTTTTATGATTCCTGCATCTTCGAAGAATCAACACATTAGGAGTGCAATTGCTTATCAAAACTAAATATCTTTTTTTGTGTGCATAAATAAATGAATGATGCAATGACATTCTTTTCCTAGTCCTTTATTACTTCTATCTAATTATATTCTGGTTGAGTACATGACTAGGCTATGATTATTGACATCATATCCCATGGAAAAAAGAAAAGAGAAACTAAATTGCTTGCTCAATAAACACTGTATACTATATATGGCTGTTGCATAATGTAAAAATTAGCAATCAATTTCGACAAATTGGTAGCAATAACAAGTTAGAGCAATAATACACATGAAGAGCATTGGTATAACATGCTTTTGTACTCAAAAGTATTTGGTAGGCTTCTTGTCTTTTTGAGGCATTCCTGCTCTGTAAGTAGTTGCTTCGGGGTTAGCCCTATTACATAGCTCACAAGTCTATATCCATCAACGAACACCCTGGCTGTACCTAGTGCACTAACCATGTGAAGAATAGCCCACTATATGAGAAAAGTATAAATTGATGTTGTACCTGATCCTGATGTAGATTTGAATTTTAGATTTTAAATTAATATGTACGTATTTAAAGAAAGCAGTCTTATCATAGAAATAAAATCCATCTATATGATGAAACTTGTGTAGAAATGTTGTCACATGGGCTAGGGTGTTCAACTATGGAATCCTTTACTTATTATAGTGATTAATGGATAGATGCTAGTCTAAAAATATTCTTTGATGAGTCATGAGGATTGATAGCATGGGCAGGAACACCTGTATTTGCAATTGAGGTCAACCAACATATGACTTGCTTCAATTGTCTCCAATGCATGCTGAATTTATGACAAAAAATGATTTCTAAAACATCCTCTCGTATAATTATTGCTATATTTTCTTGGCACAAATTAAGATAGAAATACTATATTGATGAGCTTTCCTAAACACAAATTGCTTGTTTTTTATTTATGGTTTCTTTTCTCTAACCCTTGTTTGGCTATAGGATGATGGTGAACTGACTGGCTTACATTGTTTTCGTCACCTTGGGGAGCATGTAGCTGGTGCAGTAGACTCTGTAAATAGGTTAGTATATCTATTAACTGTATATGTGCTTTTATTCTTGTTTTTTACATGTGTTCTTTCCTCTTGAATAAGCATAGGATAGGAGGAGCTGTGTTTTTGACGATATTATACATAATAATATTTGTATCCAATCCTTTTATAATCCCATTGGATTGATAAAGCATATTATGCATGGAGCTGGAACTGAGATCTACCGATCTGTATTAGTAATGTGAAAAGCTCGAGTTAATATCCCTGTTTGTTTAAGTACAAAGTTGGAGACCTACAAATCATACTTAGAGGAAGGCAATTCATTGAGTTAGATGAACCAGCACATTTAAACAACACACGTTGTAATGTTAACCATATCATTTGAAGATGTTTTGAACTACATAACAAAGTATCTCACTCATATCTAACAAATTTTACCTTCAGCTAATCAGAAAAGAAAGCAAGGGAAGAAGTGCAAAGTACTAGTTTTATAGATAACATAATGTTATAATAAGGCGTAGTCTGATAACGTCATTTCGTCATGGTGGTTGAATTGACACTAAGGGGGTGTTTGGTTAGAGTTATTAAGCAGTAATTAAGGGAATTAAAAATAAATGGAACTGTTTGGTTTTATATAATATAATGGTTCCATTCCCCCACAAGCCCTAATTTTCATTCCATGTTAAACTGGGTGGAATGAAAATTCATTTCCATTTTCAGTTCCTGTCATTTTCATTCCCATTTCTATTTCCTTGCCTAAACCAAACAACCCCTAATACCTTCATTTAACCAACAAAGAGGTGTGGTAAGAAATGGAGAGCAATTCGGATGGGTTAACATGATCTCATAAGTCATATCAATAGTCCCAAACGTGTTTTTGAGGTAGGTTACAATATTAGCCATAGTCTAGACTACCATAAGTTTCTTTGCCTGCTGAAGCTGGAGCATCCACATTTATTACACCGAACATATGGTAAAGGGAAAATGTATAGCTACTTTACCACCAAAACTGACCATAATTTCCATATGTAGAAAAACATGTGATATAATACACATCCTCTTTCCTTATAATTACAATCATAGTTCTTTCCTCAAAAAAGGAAAAAGTGGTAAGATTGATGATGATAGCATTGGCGGTGGCCATAGACATACTCTTATGTCGAATGTGATTGGTCGACTGATCAAGGATTTGGTGAAGTGATAACTTTTTGTTGAATTTTCGCACAGAAAAGGAGAAAGTGATTCCTTACTATGACAATCCTCTCAACAATCAATGCTCTTGGCTCTCTTATGGAAGACTTAGTTACTAGCTACATGGATTGTGATTTGATTATTTGTAAGAAAGTGCCAAATTTGGAGATGTGTAATTGATGGAGTTTCACAAAGTGAAATATGTCATGGCAATAATATTCAGATTTTGCCATAAAGCGATAACCGATCTATTAGTTGTGCTTTTGAGACAAGATTTTCGTTTCCACCAGGGATTCAGGGAAGATACATGGTGGATGTTTGAGCATTCGGACTCATGATCAATTTCTATTTAAGAAATTTACTTTTTTCTGCTCAAGTATCTGTGATACGAGTCTAGAATTCCTCTACCTAGGGCTAGCATAATATTCACTATTCAGACAGTGATAGTAATCGAGTTTGCTGACCAATCTTGCCTACTTCTTTTGGATGATTTAGGGGCTTCTATCCTTGGAAAATAGCTTTTCTCACTGAAAACATATGTGAGCCTATTCATTTGCATTGATGTACTTTCTGGTTTCCCAACCTGTTGCTTCTAAAGACTGCCCTCTCTCGGCTGGATGTTGGTTTCCAAAAGGATCATGGATTCTGATACCCATATCCTAGAAAGTATCGAATTTTGTTTAAGATGCGGAACTGTTTCCCAATAGAACTTTTCATAGCACAATATGGTCTACATAAAGAATCAGAATGGTGCAATAATCTTTGGAGCCTGCACCAACTAGTTATGACAGAATGCTTGTTTTTCTACAAAGAAAGATTGTTATTTAATTATTGAAAGGATTGTGGTCGAATCCTTAGCATCCATTGAATTGATAATAGTTATTGTTGAAGGGTCTAAGTAAAGGGAAATAAGTCACTGAGTTCTATTGTTCTAATATATTTTTGGGAAAAAGAAATCTTGTATCTAGTATCGGACATCCTGAAACGTAAATTATCGCATCAATTATGGTATGGAAGTAGTATAACGATATAAGAATGATGATCTATTTCCTTAAAACGGATTTCTTTTCTAGAATTGGTGATTTTTTAAATAGTCATGTAATACCCACTAACTACCATATGCAAGATTCACCATTCTTAGCGTTGGTGAGAGTAAAAAAGGTTTTTTTTTTACTTTATTTGTTCTTTATTTTCTTTGGGGGTGGGATTATTGCTTTCAACCACACACATTGTGTAGCGCAGTGCATTTGACGTATTACAAATACAACAGGTTTAGTTGCAATCCAATTTCTGTGCCAACTTTAATCAATATATTGCACCTTTTTAGTTTTAATTTATTATGAACCCATAAAAATATTTATGTGACATGACTAGTACACTACACTAACAAGTGAACATACAGCACAAAATAATACATAATTACTTGTCACTATCCGATATAAAGTGTGAATGTATTGCACTAAATCAATTTTCCTTTTTAATTTTGTTTTTGTTCTTTTGAAATGATTAATAATGCTTAGAAGCTGATATATATCCGATTTCCTTTGTGCCAATATGACAATATCATTGGTTCTTTGTAGTTTTTTGGCTCTCTTTAGGGGCATGGTGAAGTACGCACAAGAAGTATATTTTGACAGGATAATAAAGTTCAACAGTTTATTAAGTTTGTTTGAAAGAAGTACTAGCTAATGAAGTTTGAACTCCAAAAGAGATATTTCTAATCCTTGCTTCTTCCATGTAATGATCGTGTTTCTCATCTCAAAAACTTTAGAAATGACTGGTTTATGCAAATGTTTCTATTTCCATTTATTTTTATAGTTCTAAATCTCATAATATCATACAATATCTGGTATATCCCTCAAAACAACTTTGTGCTTGTATATACGCTCTTACGCATTTTCTGGCATGGGAATTGATTACTATAGTGACTTGTGGAATTTATCTTGTAGCATTCTTTCAGCAGAGTTTTTATTTCCATTTATTTTTATAGTTCTAAATCTCATAATATCTTACAATATCTGCTATACCCCTCCAAACAACTTTGTGCTTGTATATACGCTCTTACGCATTTTCTGGCATGGGAATTGATTACTGTAGTGACTTGTGGAATTTATCTTGTAGCATTCTTTCAGCAGAGTTTCTACGTGTATCGATCAGTGATTCTGGAGATATGGATAATATAATATTAGCAAAGGCAAAAGCGAGGGCGAGCTCAACTGGAAATGTCGAAGATAACAAAGTAGGAAGAGCTTTCATTTACATTATTTTTATGGCACAATTTTCTATGAAACCATGACACTGATTGAATTATTTGGCTTGTTGTAGGTGGAGTTGTATCAAGAAGATGCCTCTAGTTTCCGTGATCGACTTCTACCACTAATTATTGGTTTGCTTAGAACTGTGAGTATCTTCATCTTGTTAGTATATATGATATATCTGGAAAATGTGGATGAAAACATAGTTATGGGTGTTGCTACTACAAATAATGGATTGAAAACAGCTGTTTGTCGACATTACAATAAACCCTTGGCAATCAGAATGCTTAGAGGCTAGTTATGTGAGCCAATGGTCACATTCACTTCTGCGTTATAGAGCCAAAGAAGTACCTAAAAATGACTAGTTATGTGAGCCAATGGTCACATTCACTTATGCGGAAGATCTTTGAGGACGAATCTGATAATTCATGATTAATTGGGGATGAAAGTTATCCATATTTTTTTAAGGTGATAGAAATAGGGGGTTGGGCGAGTATGTGATTATAGAACCTGATAAAAGGGTCAACTGACATGAAGAAACAGCATCTATTCTATATATCCATTTAGTATTGTGCACCAGATATAAATGCAAAACGAGCCCTTGTATGTAATGATATTTTCTTCTGCGAATTGGATATAAGAAGAAGTTATATTTTAATCCAAATTTGCAACACAGGTATATATACAGCAAGAATGGCATCCTAGTAATGCTTAATGCTAAATGAGATCCCATGGTTTATGGGATATCCTATCAAAATGGGAGCTCGATTGTATAGGCCTAAATCCAAGGGATCTCCTAAAATAACTAACTAATCATACAATCTTCTTAAATAGTTGAGTTTAGTGTATTTTTTCGGGTTGTGAGCTATATTGATCACGGATTTGTTATCACAATAGAGTCGATTTGGGCCATCCCACTTATGCCGTGTTCTCGAATTTGGAGAGAAAAAAAAGAAAAGAAATGGAAGCAAAAGAAAGGGAGGGAAAAGAAAGGAAACGAAAACAATTTTTTTATATGTGTTCTTGAAAGGGAGGGAAAAGGAAGGAAAAGAAAGAAAAGTGTTTTCGTGTTCTTGAAGAGGAGAGAAAGGAATGGAAAGATGTCGTTTTAACTAATATACCCCTTAAAAATATACCCCTTAAAAATACTTTACAAATATATCCTTTAATGAGACATACATATGCATCTAATAATCAGATACTTCATGAGTTCACCAAACATATTCATGTCAATTATCACTTTGTTAAAAGGTGGTTTGGGCGTTTTGCTCACATCTGTCTATTAAGCTGATATAAAGCCTATTCTAGATATCAAATAGCTGACATTTTGACAAATCCTTTTCAAAGAATGAAGATTGATCTTATATATGTAGCGAGTTGTGCATGCTTGACATATATGCTCAAATTTTAGGGGTATTAAAGATGTAGGATAAATGTGGAAATTTGGTTGAATGTTTACCTCTCGTACTTTATTAAAAGCTCGTAAGTCATAACTTTTAAAAGCTATATCACATGAGTGACTATGATATTGTCTATAATTTTCAGGCAAAACTGCCTGCTGTGCTACGAGTATATCGTGATACAGTAACATCTGATATGAAAACTGCAATCAAGTCAGTTGTAGCAGAGCTGCTTCCAGTTCTTGTCGCCAGACCCTCGGAGTCCGATTTTATGCCTGGCGAGCGAATTGTCGATAACGATGGTGTGTGCATAGTATAAAGTGAATGTTATATAATTTACTCCCTTCATTATCTTCCACTGGTCATCTTTTTCTCCAACTATTTGATTCGATATCACTTAATGAATGCTTACCCTCTTTTAATTGGATAAAAATCTGCTGTCTTCCAAAAATAAAATAAAAATGGAATATCATGCTTGTGTATTTCAAGTTTCCAACTAATTTTTCATTATAACATGGAGATATATGTTGGATGTCCCTGACTGGTTACTTTCATCATGCACAGTACTTAAAAATGAAGGAAACTCCTTTGGACAAGTAGTTTTCAGTTGGGGTTAAAGCTTCTGGAAGTACAACGATTTTAGTTTATTAAATTAGCAAGAAAAAACAAACTTGGAAAAATCCAAATATGATAACAAATTTCTATTGCTCTTTGCTCATTAAGTACATGCTGGTGCAGGTGGAGGCTTGTCACTTGCCAGTAAATTACGAAGCCTCTCTTCTGAAAGTTTTGTTCTACTTCTTGACACTATTTTCAGGATTGTACAGGTAATTATACATTATTAATTTCTTGGCATGATCTGAATTTGATTCATGAATGTTTGGAATGGAGTTCAGACAAGTTATGTGAACTGCTGGTGAGGAGTCTACTTACTTTCTGCATACCTGATACTATTATAGATTATTATAACTGATAAGGACATAATTCAATGCAACTTGAAGTATGGGTAGTGTAGATAAGTTCGAAAGATAAGGAAAGGATTGAGATAGTTTTCAAATATAGAGATAGACTCAAAAGGGAATTATCTTCAGAATAATCCCTATCTATAGAGTAGATTGTTTCCTTATCTATAGATTAGCCTCTTGTATATATATCCCTCTCATGTATCAGTTTTAATTATCAGAGCAATATACAATCTTGTATTCTCCTAAAGTCTTTAGGTAGCCATAATAACAAGTAGAGAAAGGGCGGTGGAGTTAAAGTTCCAGGTTCTTTTTCTTCTGGGAATGTGCAAGCAGGAAACCTAGAACATACAAGATCCATTATTGAAGGTTTACCTGTTCCTGATATGATTAGGTGGGAAGGGGCCTGGTTCCCCTCACTTATTTATACCACTTCATCTATTTTTCCATGTCCCTGCTGATTCTTTTTCTTTGAATGCCATGAAGGCCAGATTTAAGTACATTTGTGTCGCTAGAGAAAAAAGGAGGACGGTTAGGTGTGACTGTTGGACAGATCAGATTATAATGGAATGGAGAAAAGAGAGGCCGATCCTAGAGATTTAGAAGAGATAGAAGTGTTTCTACCAAACACCTTGCACCACATATTTCTTGAACTTGGTCTGTTCTAGTTGATTGGAGTCCACAGATTTGTGTTGAGAAAAAGAGTCCGATGGATTTGCCATCACTGACAATCTGGAGATGCTGGATGAGATGTGATTTATTGGGGGTGATGGTGTGAGAAACTGAGAATATGTGGAACCCCCAGATCACTCTCCAAAAGAGCCCTTGAGAAGAGAATGAAAGTTCCAACGTATACATAGAGGGGAAATGGTCCAAATCTAGCGAATGTGTAACTCCAACACGCCCCCTCCAACTGAGGCTAGATGGGCACAAATTGTCTCAGAGTGTCGAGCGGGGGCTAACCAGAGTGTCCGGTCCCTAGAGTGGCAGACCTCCTTGGCTCTGATATCATGTGAGAATATGTGGAACCCCCAAATCACTCTCCAAAAGAGCCCTTGAGAAGAGAAGGGAAGTTCCAACATATATAGAGGGGAAATGGTCCAAATCTAGCCAATGTGCAGTGAACCAAGAGATAGATTGGAAGGGTTTTGCTTTTCTTGGTGAGGCTATTGGTATATTCAGTGTTGTAAAACTCGGCCTAGTCGGCCGAGTACTCGGGGAGTACTCGGTCCTCGGCACTCAACCGAGGGGAGTTCGACCAACTCGGCCTAATTACTCGGTCTTCGGCCAACTCGGGCGATTAATCGGGCTAGGCGGTCCAAGTCGGTCAAAGGGTTAAAAAGGCTCAAATTTAACACATAGAGGACCAAAACTGTTATTTTTTATTTCTTGTTTTAAAAACCAAACAATCAGCTCCCTTTGCCTCCATCGTCAAAAAAGAAGCGTGAAAGCTGAAACCCTTCTGCCTCCATGTCCTCTCCTCTGCCGCCCGTCGCTCCGCCGCCGACGTCGGTCAACCGTCTAAATATCTAATCATTGAACTTTTTATTTGAAGTATTTGCATTTTTAAACAATTGTTGGTGTTTTTAAACATATATTTTGGGTACTATCTATGATAAATTATCTTTATATTTGGTTATTTATAATTTATGAACATGCTATATATATATATAATTTTAAAATTTATATAATCCGAGTACTCCCCGCCTAGGCCGAGTACTCGCTACAAGGGGGTCAGCCGCCTAGGTACCGCCTAGCGAGTTTTACAACCTTGGGTATATTTGAAAATGGAGAGGTAAGGAGGTCATTGGATTTATTAGTGTGAGGACTAGATTGGAGGGTTGACTCAAAAAAATATGTTTTCAGTTACATATAAACTACTGTAAAATCTGTAAGTAATCAAGTGAATAAGTCAGTGTAGAATGGTAATGCATAACTATATTAATACATACATCTGTTTTGACATACAAATATTTAGACTCTGGTCCCTTAGAATATAGAACACATCTTGGTCCAGGGGAGTAGCTAAAAGTTTGAATTTCCAGAGCTGTCCATCTCATGACCTGTTAAAAGTGCTGTGTATGACTAGGATCATTTATCAAATATAACATTTTCCCCCTCTTTCTATTTTCTATTTATTCTTTTCTTTTCTCCCTTAACAAGGTAAGTAGACTCTTTTGTGTTCATTCCTGTACTACACCCACTTCTACTTCTAATTTAATCTTTATTCTTCGTCCATCGCGATAATTGCAATTTTTTTGACCGGGCACATAGTTTAAGCGTAATGTTTGACTCTTGGCCGAATTTCTTGAAGACTTTTCTATCATGGCAAAATAGAAAATTGAACCAAATCGATCTCATAATACTTGGTAATGATGAGAATGAGCAAGCAAGTAATTTCAGATTAAAAAGTCAATAAAAACCAAACGGACCCGGTAAATCCCAGTAGAAAGTAAGGGTTCTATATGGTGTAAAAGTGTGAGGATAATTCTATTTTTATTTATGCAAGATTGTAAAAAAGATCTAAAGTGTTATTACATCTTGGTTAGGTTACCTTGCAATATTTGGCAAATGCTACTATATATACTCATATCTTCCAACCGAAGATTCTCTTTTGGTTTCCATTTTGTACTTAAATTTGTGTATCAATAATATGTAACTTGATTTATATTGTATTAGTGAATGCAGGCACATTTACTCCAAGCTGCTGAAGTTAAAAAATCCATTGAGTGGATAATGTCTAATCTTGATGGTCACTATGCTGCCGATTCAGTTGCAGCTGCAATTGCTCATGGTGCTTTGAGTGCTGAAACGGCTCAGATTGATTATGGTCTGGCCGACTCTTTTGTTACATATTCTGTTAAAAAGAATGCTATCAAAGTTCCTACATTTCAGGAAAAAGGGAATGACGCAACAAGTCCATCAAATATATCCAAAAATTTCAGGTGAACGAAATGTTGTTGCTCATTCTTGTTTGTTTATGTTAATACATTTTTTTTTCTTCACTATAATACTGCCTAATCTCTCTAAAGCATGCTTTTCTTTAATTGCATGTAACCTTACTTGTTAGATAGGTACATTAATGTTATTTATGTTTTCCATTATCTCCTGCTACAAAGAAAAGAACAGACATTTAGAACATGAGTAGTTGACCTAGTTTTAACTTCGGCTAATTTTGGGTTCTCTATGTGAAAGGAGTACTTTTCTTGGGTTCTCAGTAAATTATATTGAACAGGGCTGATGTATTGAGAGAAAACACGGAAGCTGTGTTTGCTGCTTGTGATGCTGCTCATGGAAGATGGGCGAAGTTGCTTGGTGTCCGTGCTGTTCTTCATCCAAAACTTAGGGTACAAGACTTTCTACACATATACAACATGTCTCAAGAATTCATAACTGCAACGGAGAAGGTTTGCTATCATATTTCTCGGACATTTCATTAGTTCATTAGTTCAAATTAGATATTATTGAATATGTATGTGCTTATTATAAGAAATGATGCTCATATAAACAGATTGGTGGAAGGTTGGGATATAGTATTCGTGGAACTTTGCAGTCTCAGGCCAAGGCTTTTGTTGATTTTCAGCATGAATCTCGGGTAAATTTTTGATTTGGTAATTCATTTATGTGCTTGTTTTTTATTGGTTATTAAACAATTTGTTTCATTGCTCCTAGTAGATGACAAAATTGAAGGCTGTGCTTGATCAAGAAAAATGGGTTGAAGTCGATGTTCCTGATGAATACAGGGCCATTGTTATTTCAGTTTTTTGTTCGGAATCTTTAATTTCTGGAGACTTGGATAATTATTCTAATGGTCTTGCTAAAG
This sequence comes from Silybum marianum, assembly GCA_036898165.1. NCBI lineage: Eukaryota > Viridiplantae > Streptophyta > Magnoliopsida > Asterales > Asteraceae > Silybum > Silybum marianum. Next base: position 21,994,728 of record CM072538.1, read on the forward strand.
GCTACGATGAAGTGGTTCCTAAAGATAATGCTTCTTTGCCCCTGATAAATGACGGTGTACCATTGTCGAGTTCACAAGAGCAGGGGGTAAAATTGTCAACTCAGCATGCTGATGTATCTGATAGCACTGAGCAGGTGATTGCGTCTCTGCTGTTGTGTTTGAGGTCTGAAAAATAACGCTGACCTTTTGACTTATGTGCCCAGGTTAATGGCGTTAAAGTCAAGAACGAGCATGGAAAACCTTCTTCTAATTTGCTTTCATTCAGAGGTGTTGGGTACCATATGGTTAACAGGTTAGTTATCTTTATATACTTTTCATTTATCTACACTTGGTGTTTTCTTCAATAATGTGTAAAAAATAATACACTCATGCAGTGATTATCTTTTCATGGACATCATGTTTTCCATTCAGATAGCACCTGTGTGAGTTGGGTTGCATATTTCGGGAATAACTAAAATCTTGTTGTTTGTCAGTGGCTTAATCTTGCTGAAGATGTTATCGGAGTACATTGATATGAATACTGTTTTTCCAGCACTCTCTTCTGAGGTTACTCGTTGTGTTCTTGAAATGTTGAAGTTTTTCAATACGAGAACTTGTCAGCTTGTTCTTGGTGCTGGTGCCATGCAGGTAATTGCTTTCATCTAGGCCAATAGTCAAGTGCTTATTGAACAGTGGTATAACAGAAATGGTTAAACTAGACCATTGCCATGTATATTCTTTGATGCCAACACTTCTGAATAAACACCTTCATACATGCTAATTACTTATTCTTTATGCTCTAAGTGGTTGTGCTACTTGACTCTTCAACTAGGTTAACCATTTTGGTATAAGTAACAGTGAAACTCCTTTAGTAATCAACTAATCTAACTTCTCTGTTTATGATGTGGAGTTTACCACTCAGTTGAATGTGTTATGCATGCTATGGGTACCTTAAGATCTTCATTTGAAGGCACTTAAATCTTTTTTAAGTTGTGGGCTATATTCAGTTGAATTGGCATTGCAGGTCTCGGGTTTGAAGTCTATTACATCTAAACACTTGGCTCTGGCAAGTCAGGTTATCAGTTTTGTGCATGCCATCATTCCTGGTACATTCTGATAACTCTTATTGTTGTTATTTAAATTGAATGTTATCCAGATATTTATCATAACTAAATACTTGTCTTAATGCTACTCCATTGTAACATTGTCCAATAGATCATCGTATTTTAAATGCTCCATTGTATTGAGATTTTAGATTATTTTTGCTTGAAAAACAGTTGTGGTATATGTTTTGTACCAACCGTCATTTTTTCAGGAGTCAACATTCTACTTAAATACCATTATATGTTCTCTGATTTCTGTTATTTATTTTTTCTTGCTACTTTGAATGTAATTAGTTATTTTTCAAGATTACCAACAATTGTACTCTCCCTTTTCTATAAATTCTTCTTTGAGTAGACATATGTAGTAAGGAATTTTAGTTGACTGTTAAAAACAAAAAAAGGATCCCATTAAAGCCAAGAAGAAACTCTTTAGGATGTCGGTGACATTTTGTTAGGGCACGATGTTGGGCTACAAACTACATGTGATGCAGGGGCATCTTAGTCTTTTTCATCTAGAAAATTCGGCTGGTGCAAAACAGGCCCATTCTATGAGTCGTGCTCAACTTCTAACTGATTTAGGTTCTCAACCTATATTGGAATTAAAACACTTTGGGGGGGATGTGATTTTCTAGCAGCCCAATGGAGTATAATTCAGCGCCCATCAAGTAAACGGCCCCTAAGTTTCCTAATTTGGTGAATACAATAAAACTTCAATAAGTAATAGGATTGCCAGATAAAAGTTGCTGCTTGAATCCTCTTTGCACTTGTGAAATCTGTTTGGTCTCATAATTTAACAATATCTTTTACAAATTTGATCCTCCCATTAATGACGATTATGTGTAAGTTTCTATATGCGCAATTTTTAGCATCTATCAAATCGTAGCATCAAGCACACCACAATTATTTGCTAAATAATATAATACACATTCTCTCTCGTCATAACTACTCTCTTATCTCTTCAAAAAAATAAACTTGATGACATGTGTGTGCGCGTTATGTGAAATAGTCAACGAACTGATTTACTGATGACTAGAACCCGCAAGGGTTTTAGAGATCCACTGATGCCATTGGATCAAAAGCCAGCTGGTGATGTCTTTGGTGATGACATTGGTGGTTGCCAAAGATTTTTTCTTTTTAAAGTGCACTAATGAAGCTATCATTGTGAACTAATATATGAGCTACTGCAAGTAAACATTCTCAATTTTTGCAATAACCTATTCATCTGTTTGGATTTTAGAAATCAGGAGGGTTCTTCTCGTGAAAGTAGCTGAAACACGAAAAGGATTGTTGCTGTCAGAAATTGAGCGAGTGTTGCAGGTACATCAGTGTCTAGGGAGCTTAAGATTTTTTTTTCTTTTTCGAAAAGGATTGTTGCTTAGTATGCTTGTTTGTTAATTTACCCTCCCATAGAAAGATGATAGAATGAAAAGCCAAAAAACACCAAAAGGACACATAAAAAAAGGAAAAGCTTGTGAACATTTATTTTCTACCTTGATTGTATATTTCTCTACCAGTAGACATATATATACATATTCATACGCATACACACCCATCTATTTTGGGCTTTGTCATATTTAGCATTTTGATTTACTTTACAAAAAATCGAAATTTCATGATTTTAGGATTATAAAGTGCATCGAGATGAGATACATACAAAGCTGGTGCAAATAATGAAAGAAAGGTTGCTTGTTCATCTTCGTGGACTTCCACAAATTACTGAAACTTGGCACCGATCAGATGAAACTGATGTACAACCTAGTCAATTTGCTCGGAGCCTCACAAAGGTAATGAACTGTGGAACTACAGTAATCGTAAGAAATGCATATATATATATCATAATCTGCAAGGGGTGTGTGTGTATACTTATTCTTGCAAATTATACATAATTGTGAGATTCTGAATGCTTTCCACTTCTAATGGCCTCCCAATGTTTCTATCAACTCTTCTGATTCTCTTTGCTACACACACACATATATATATATATGTAAACCTGTGAATCTTCATTGCCACTGGCAACAATTTCTTGCTGAAATCCATCAAATCAAGCTCTAACAATGAAGTAATATGCACAATGTAAAGAACGATTCTAAAAAAATCCCCATATCATTTGTTAACGTGACGATAAATAGAGTAACAAATGGATGAATCATCCTGAAATATCATACATGAAGAAGCCTTAACGACAATGTAAAAATCTATAGCCTTGCATCTGTGACACATATATTGCTATTGCTAAATGGATCTTGCATTTTTATGTCATCAGGAAGTTGGATTACTTAAGCGTGTGCTTTCTCGGAATCTGCATGAGGTGGATGTTCAAGAAATATTCAGGTGATATATACTTTTTTTATTTTCATAATGTAATGTGCCAAGAATCTAGTCACACTTTACTTTTTTATTGCACCAAGTTAATGGCAAAAGAATAATATATATATGGTGCTAATTCTAATTATTTTAAGGCATTTACTTGTTCTTTAACCAGAATTTTGGCCATTTGCTTACTGATCTTTGTCTATTTCTGTCATCAAGCATATACAATCAAATACATAGGAACAGAAACAAATTTTTTTTGTGTCGCTGATATTCTCATCCATTGAATTGCTGACTAATTTCATTGCTTGGTTTCTGCAGAGAAGTGACTATCGCTTTCGACATACAAATCTCCGATGCATTTTCACATGTAGATATTAGCACTCCACAAGCAAAAGCCAGGTTCTTAAGTTTTTAACATCATCTTAAGTAATTATAAATAAATACTACCTTTGTTGCAAAATATAGGACTGTTTCTCTCAAAGTTCAGTGTCAAATATGTTACTTATTTCTGATTACAAATTGCTTCAATTTGCATTATGATGCAGTCATGCAGCCAATTTGATTGCATTTGAACTGAAATACAAAGACTACCTTTGTATTTGAGTGAAAATGCAGCCAAGTAGGCTGCCTTTTAATGCAACTATGTTTTTCTCTTGGATTTTTACCCGACGTAAAATAAATAATATCTGTACTTTACGAGGAATATATCTATGAGAATGATGGTTCTTTTATCGTAAGATAAATGGTATGTTCTGATTGGAGGGTTTTGTTCTCAAAATCAAGATTTAGTTAGGTCTAAAACATGCATTTGAGGATTTAAACAGAATTTGAAACTGGCCTTTCTATTTTGGAACAGAGGCAGTCTATTTATAGTAAAGTGCAATATTTACTGTATCTTTTTATCATACTCCTAAATTTCTCCTCTTCATCCTCGGTAGCCATTTTTATATGGGGTATCGTAATTTTAGTATTTTACTGTGATTTTTCGTTATCTTATGTGTTTTCTTTTGGTGGGGATTCTTTATGGCAGGCTTGCTTGTGATATTCAGCATATTCTTGGATGCATTAGATCATTGCCTTCTGCCAACTTGAGTGACTCTCAAGCCCCAATTCCGGCACAACTTGAGTCGTTACTCCAAAAAGTTACTACTGAAGCTGATCAATGATATGCAATATCCAATTGATCAAACATTCACAAAAATTTGAGCAGATCTTTTTCTGTCACTATGGTGATTATGGAACCATCCTCAAATTGTGCACCGCTGGATGCAATTGCATTTAGGTAATAAGGTTCCAATATATTTACTTTAATGTATTTACTTTCAGTTGTATGACTGCTTAAGGAGCATGCCATAAAATATTAAGATGAAATGACTGCTTTTTTAGTTATTGTGAATAACTGAATTATGAAACAGTACCATTTTTCTGTTTGTAATATCATCAGGTAGTAATTTCAGAAAAATAATGCTAAACGAAATAAGATACTCAGAATATACATTCAATTCAGGAGTAGGTTCATGGCCTTAACGAAAATGCATGTGTTATGCTGTATGCACACATATTTTTACATTCTGCCTCAGGATGGCATGTAGATATTATTCATTTCCTACTTGGAACATATTTGAGGTTTGGTATAGGTTTTGTCATGACATTGATCCAAATTGGTGATTTATCTTGACATGTATATATATATATATATATATATATAGAGAGAGAGAGAGAGAGAGGGAGGTTCAGGGGAAAACGCTAAAAAAACGAAAACTGAAGAACATCCTGGGAGCCCTCCATACGTACGTGAATCATATATGATTTTGTACATGAAAAAAGTTTTTCTTGTTTTTTTTCTTAAATTGTTAACGTTCTCGTATGAACCTGCCCCTCTCTCTCTCTCTCTCTCTATATATATATAGGATAAAAAGCTTAGGTGCTATATCCAAGGTACTTTCTAAGTGATCCTAACCAACACCATAAAAAAAAGGTTTAGTAGAAGTGGCAGGGGCAGGTACATGTTGTTGGGGTAGGGGGCACTTGCCCCCAACAAAATCATTTGTTTTTCTGAATCCAAGTGGTGGAAATAATTATCTTAGCTAAAATTTCTATAATGCCCCCATTATTTAAACTGGGGTGCCCCCAACTCTCAAGGTTCAGACCCAACTACTAATATCATCTTATTTCTTATATTTTGTTTTCTAATAATGCCATCTTTTGTTAAATCACAATTTGTGTCCTTTTTCCAACTTTCAGTTTGTTTTATTATTTTATAGATTTATATGCATTTTTATTTGTTAATTGTTATTTGATTTAGGGTTCTTGAATTTGTTATTTTAATTTAGGTTTTTTTACCGGTTTACCTTTTATTTGTAATTTCTTAGCCTCTGGTCTCATGCTACTGACTACTAATTTACATTCTGATAATATCTTTCACTACGTTTGTTACAAAATTGGTTTAATGCCAATTATCAGCATGTTGTTTTATTACAAATTGGTTCGGATAAGTTATTAAGTTTCGGCATTCTTTAACACCCCTAAATATTCCCGTTACCATAAAATTTTCTGTATCTGCCACTGAGAAGAGGATTCTGTAGACAATAATATTTTTATCTCCTAGATCAAATGTAGCTGATTCAATAATCCAAAATCAACAAACTAGTAACATAGATTACCTGAATGTATAATGATAGTATGAGATGCAGAATGCTCTTTATATTAAAACTTCTTATTGAGGTTGAACACAATTAATGTTGCATGTTAGTTTGAAGTTTTATTTTTTATACCTTTAGCATTGATTCTAACATTTACCTCTGTATTTGAATATTCACAGGAATTTATTTTTGCATTTTCCGTAAGACTTCTGAGGCGGCTAAAGGAATCCATTCCCTTATTGTACATTTTTATAATTGTAGATTTGAAGCTCTGTTTGTTTTTCTTATGGTTGTATTTTCTTTTTCAGTTTCAGTTTCAGTTTCCGGTGTCTGTTTCTGTTTCCGTTGTATATGTTCAAGATCTCATTGTATTTGTATAAATATGATGTGAATTGCATATACATACATCTCTTGTCCCATGTCCAAAACAATACAAATATATCTTTTCAAACCATTCAAAGCCACAAAAAGGTCGTTTCTTTGTTTTGGAAGGGTGTCTCAGACTATGACTAGACTAATCCCAATAAACTGACCGCAAGAAATCAGTTCTGCTAAACTAAGTGGTCACAATTGTTGTGTACGTCTGAAATAGAACCATGGATAGATGGGATATTCCGATCACATCCTTCAGGGTCTCAACTACTACGTCACAACCTTTGTGGTTAACTAGTCATTTCTTAACGGGGAGCTTGATCCTTTGTGGTTAACTAGTCTTTTCTTAATGGGGTGGACTGTAAGATCTCACATTGGTTGGGGAGAAGAACAAAAGTTGCCTTATAAGGGACTTGGTTACCTCCCCTACGCGTTTTAAAACTGTGAGTCCAAATGTGTGGACAAAACGGACAATAATCTGATATGGTTGGCATGGGATGTTATAAGCTTGATCTATAGCGGTCTAAAGGAAAAGAAATACCCCAATTAATGTAACTAGTCTCATAACTAGTTTAGAAAAAGGTCTCCATAACTGGTGCAGTTTATTTATTTATTTAATAAACATATTAACTATATCTTTTGCTACATTGATGAGTGGAATGAAACTATAAGCTCCCAAGTAGTGTCAGGAGGTTCGGGTTGCTAATAAATGTGTTAAAAAATAAAATGTTATTTAATTAATTAAATAATATTTTGTTTGTTTGATAACAAATACAAAAGAAACTCTAAATCTTATATGTATATAACACACACCCCGCATATTTTATATATGCGGTTTAGAACTTTCGCGGTGTGATTTGCGGTTTTAAGTTATCAAACCCCAGTTTAAACTGCACCACACCGCATATTTTATATGTATATAACACACATATGTATATAAAATAATTTATTATTTATGTTATATTTTTGGACTTTCGAGTATGACAATTGACTATATTAATGAATTAGTTGGACACGTCACAACTTACACGCCCAATTTAGTTTGAATTTTTTATTTATTTCTTAGACTATTATTAAAATCTTTAGTTTTTTGGAGTACGACCATTATTTCGTTGATTTTATAATGCATTTTAAAACTTATAGCTATTGGATTGTAGACATAAAATGCGATAGGTACAACCCGTACCATATTTTACGGTATGGTTTGAGGTTTATGCAGTATGATTTGTGGTTTGGCCCTAAACCGCACACAAACCGCACCTTAAAACACCTAATAGAATGTGAGAAAAAGAAAGTGTATGATATAAAAAGCTTTTAAATGAAACTTTATTGTTCTTTTTATTCCGAAACAATAAGGGTATACAAGCAGTCAAAGAATTAATCTGCTTCGCAGACATATGATTTAAGATGGATCCATTACAATAAAATTTCTAATACAATTTCTAACGTGTCATGTTAGCTTTAGAAATTATCTAAAAATTATCTCCGCCACAAAGATTTTAACCAATTTTTAAAGTGACATCTCATCATAAAAACTATATTATAATCAAATAACAACAAAACTTAATACCAAATAACTTATTAATTAATAATTATAATAAAGTAAAATAAATAAAATATTTAATTTAATCTATAAAATGTTTTTGATTCAATAAAAAAGGAAAAATTATATTAAACATGCAACATTTAATAAATGTTAAAATATTAAAATACACACTAATAAAATTACATTAATTATCATCAAGTTCTTTTTATCCGAATCTTTGCCAAATCTCGTCAACCAAATCTGATTATAAACAATGATTCACTGACTTATTACGTGTCAAGTTTATATTCATATGTTTTCAGTTTATATTTTTATTATGTAAATTATTTTTTTGTACTGTAGTATAAATTATATTTTGTATTATTCATACATTTTTTTGTTAAAGCAAATGTCTCATAAAACAATTTTTTTTATTAAGAAATTATACCTACAATTTCTAATATTATTTACCGTCACATATTTAACATTAGCCTTTACCAAAAACCAAATTTCCATTAAAATTAAAATCATACTCACAACCAACACAATTTCTTATTTAGAAATCCTGAAAGACAATTAGAAATGCATTAATAAATCATTGTATCACTCAATAAATTTTCATTTCCTTCTTTCAAACAGATTTGACCCATTTCCCATTTCTCAAAATTCAGTAACAACACCAAAGACTAATTCCTACTTGATGTACCACCAATGGGGTTTTCTAACAATACACATCAATATATGCTTCAAAACAAACCTCCTACCATTTTGACCTCTTTTCTCCCTAACTAGCTACAATAACTAAAAGAAATCTAACCAATTACATAGCATTGTATCCCACTTTATGTAGGTTTTCCATGAGATACCACATGAGCTCTTTCAAATCTCTTACTTCTATATCTATATAAAAAACTATTAAAACTAGTAAAAAAGACTTCAAACCAGTGGAAATTTGAGGGATTTGATCAAGTGTGGATTCTCTTCTCCATCGGTGGAAATTTGAAGATGATGAAATGCTATGAACATTGAAGTTGTAACAACATTAAACTGTAGTAAGAAATGTACAGTTATCAGGAGATATGGATGGTGAGCCACTATTGAATGATCAGGACGACCAATTTCATCCATGATGTTGTATATGTAGTTATGTACAACTGAATTGCAGAAGCGACTTTATATATATATATATATATAGTGGGATGGAGGGGATTGGTTATAACCCTAATCCGAATATTTGTTTCTAATTGGCTACCTTTAATCCATCAATACTGATTTATTTACTCACCTTTTTTCTTTTATAAAATTTCCTTTTATGGATTTAAAATAAATAAATTTCCTTTTATGAGTTTTAAATAAATAAATTTCCTTATATGAATTTTAAATAAAATTTTCGTTTTTAGAATATATTACAATTTTCGTCACTATAGTTCGCATATATATACATATCAAGTCTCGTCTATGATTAAAATAATTGTAATTTTCTTCACCGTAGTTACAACTTTCTTATACTTTCGAATCTCCTTTTTCTAAAAGAAAAATTACATTCATTTTTTATTTTCCTTTTTGACGGCCAATATTAACATGATTTAAACAAAAATTAACCAAAATTTAAATTTAACAAAATGTGTTGGTATTTAGAATTAGAAGAAAATAGTTTCAAATTGGTATAGAAATGAAACATGCCAATGATTTTGAAAAGGATATATAGTTAGATCGAATATAAATCATTTTCAGTATAAATTGGTTCAAAGAACCGAAAAATGAAACGCAAGCAACTAACTTAAGACCAACTTGACCACAAAATCTAGAAAAAAGAATGGCAGTGGCCTGACAACCACCTGACAACCACGGTTGTCAGAAGATGTTCATGGTGGCCTACACTGTTAGAAATCTAGTATCACCGACCAAAATTAGCGAAGGCCATGCACCAACGATTATCCGACTACAAGAATATATTCCGACAAACTTTCAAAATCAACGGACTTTAACAATAACCCATAGATTTTTGAAATTATAAATTCTTTTTTGAATTCTTATTTGCGTGGTCGTTAAGTTGGCTATTGGTCACCTATTTTCCTTATTTATTTATTTTTATAATAAATACATTAACTATTTCTTTTGCTACACTGCTACATTAGGGAGTGGAATGAAACATGAAACTATAAGCTCCCAAGGAGTGTTTGGAGCTTCGGGTTGCTAATAGGTGTGTTAAAACATAAAATGTTATTTAATTTATCAAATAATATTTTGTTTGTTTGATAACAAGTACAAAAGAAACTCTAAATCTTAACTATAGCTAATAACTTGTTAAAAATTGTAAATATTAAGCAATGAAATTGTTTAAAGCTTGTAAAATTACGAATTTAAATTAAATCGTGTCTTCAATTAGGATTACATCACTATTTATCGTTGGTAGTGACATTGAAATTTGTTTTTGATGAAGAAACTTCTTCCTAACAAATGAAGTTTATAATTACTATGCTTACAGGCATATCTCTCTGTGCACTTTGAACACCTAAGTAACCTTGAAGACGTCAACATTCATCCATATCTTAATAATACTTTAATTAAGGGTTTAGTCTCACGGTTGTTGCTTGTTAACATGTATTTGCATAACGGCCAATTGATTTAATAGACCGTATCTCTTCGAGTAAATTGGTTTAAGAAACTATATAATTTCCCTAAAAAAACTCCCGATGAATTTCAATTCCACATACTCACACTTCAATTAAAGACAAGTCATGGACTAAATAAGAAACAATTCAAGCGAGCTTTGGCTTTGATCAAGAGTTTTAATAATACCAATTTATTAGCACAACGATAACCTAGAAACCACGAAGCGAGTTATGAGGAATTGGTAACCAGTGATAATTTTCATTAGAAACATTTATATAAACGAGAGAAAGTTTGAGAGCATAGCAAATACAACGTATACAAGCAGTCAAAGAATTAATCTGCTTCGCAGACGTATGATTTAAGATGAATCCATTACAATAAAATTTCTAATACAATTTCTAACGTGTCATGTCAGCTTTAGAAATGATCTTAAAATTATCTCCACTACAATGATTTTAACCAATTTTTAAAGTGACATCTCATCATAAAAACTATATTATAATTAATAACAACAAAACTATATTTAAATATGATTTACTATAGCTTAATACCAAATAACTTATTAATTAATAATTATAATAAAGTAAAATATATAATTTAATTTATAAAATGTTTTTGATTCAATAAAAAAGGAAAATTTATATTAAACATACAACATTTAATAAATGTTACAACATTAAAATACACAGTAATAAAATTGCATCAATTATCGTCAATTTCTTCTTATCCGAATCATTGCCAAATCTCGTCAACCAAATCTGATTGTAAACAATGATTCATTGACTTATTACGTGTTAAGTTTATATTCTTATGTTTTCGGTTTATATTTTTATTATGTAAATTATTTTTTTGTAATATAATATAAATTATATTTTGTATTATTCATACATTTTTTTGTTAAAGCATATGTCTCATAAAACAATTTCTTATTAAAAAATTATACCCTACAATTTTTAATATTATTCACTGTCACATATTTAACATTAGCCGTTACCAAGAACCAATTTTCCATTAAAATTAAAATCATACTCACAACCAACACAATTTTTTATTTAAAAATCCCGCATCACAATTGGAAATGCATTAATAAACCATTGTATAAGAATCACTGAATCAATTTTCATTTCCTTCTTTCAAACAGATTTGACCCATTTCTCAAAATTCAGTAACAACACCAAAGACTAATTCCTACTTATGTACCACAAATGGGTTTTTCTAACAATACACATCAATATATGCTTCAAAATAAACCTCCTAACATTTTGACCTGTTTTCTCCATAACTAGCTTCAATAACTAAAAAAAATCTAACCAATTACATAGCATTTTTATGCAGATTTTTCATGAGATACCACACGAGCTCTTTCAAATCTTTTACTTCTATATCTATATAAAAAAAAACTATTAAAACTAATAACAAAAATTCAAACCCGCTAGTGGAATTCTAAAGGACTTGATCAAGTGTGGATCCTCTTCTCTATTAGTGGAAATTTGAAGATGATGAAATGCTATGAACATTGAGGTTGTAACAACATTAAAATGTAGTAATAAATGTACAGTTATCATGAGATATGGATGGTGAGCGACTGTTGAATGATCAGGACGCTCAATTTCATCCATGGGTGCTGCTGTTGTATATGTACAACTAAATTGCAGAAGCGACTTTATATATAAAGTGGGACGGAGGTTCTAACCCTAATCCGAACATTTGTTTCTAATTGGCTACCTCTCATCCGTCAATACTGATTTATTTATCACCTTTTTTCTTTTATAAAATTTCCTTTTATGAATTTTAAATAAATAAATTTCCTTATATGAATTTTAAAATAAATTTACTGTTTTAGAATAAATTATAGTTTTCGTCACTATAATTCCCATATATATATATACATATCAAGTCTCGTCTATGATTAAAATAATTGTAATTTTCCTCAGTGTAGTTGCAACTTTGTTATACTTTTGAATCTCCTTTTTCTAAAAGGAAAATAACATTCATTTTTTATTTTCCTTTTTGACGGACAATATTAACATGATTTAAACAAAAATTAACCAAGTCTTAAATTTAACAAAATGTGTTGGTATTCGAATAAGACGAAAATAGTTTCAAATATAATTGGTATAGAAATGAAACATGCCAATGATTTTGAAAAGGATATATGGTTAGATCGAATATAAATCATTTTCAATATAAATTGGTTCAAAGAACTGAAGAATGAAACCCAAACAACTAACTTAAGACCAACTTGACCACAAAATCTAGAAAAACGAACGGCGATGGCCTACGATTGTCAGAAGATGTTCATAGTGGCCTACAACACTGTTAGAAATCTAGTAACGCCGACCAAAATTAACGAAGGCCATGCACCAACGATTATCCGACTACAAGAATATATTCCGACAAACTTCAAAATCAACGGTAACTTTAACAATAACGATTATAAGTTCTTTTTTGAAATCTTATATGTGTGGTAGTTAAGTTGGCTATTGGTCACCTATTTTCCTTTTTATTTTTTTTATTTTTATAATAAATATGTTAACTATTTCTTTTCCTACACTGCTACATTAGGGTAGGGGTGAGCATTTGGCCCGAACCGGCACTGAACCGGTTTGGAACCGGAACCGGAAAAGTAAGATTCTTAGGACCGATAACCGGACCGTATAGGCAATACCGGTGCCGGTGCCGGTCCCGGTTTTCCGGTCAAAAACCCGGGTGGAACCGATTATAAATCCATTTTGTTTTAATACCAAATCAACCGACAAAAATCATACTCTAATTTTTCAAAATATTCATAGTTTATTATTTATAACAATCTCAAAATATTCAAAGTTTAATACCAAATCAAGTGTAAAGTAATCACAAAATATTCAAAACCAAATCAACCAACAAAAATCATACTTTAACTTTCCATTGTCATCTACTTTGTTTAAAGCTTTTGCAATCTCTATATAAACACAAAACCGAAAAGATTGTTAGTATTTAATAAAAAGTAATACTCGTTTCAAAGTAGAACAATAATTGAAGAAAAAAAATATCCAAAGCTATGTCATCGTCCTTCAAAATGTCGTAGATGTCGTCTATTATCGGTTTTTTTGTTACGAAAAATATACTTGTTAAACTTTGAAAGGTCATTATATATATTAGAAAACATAATAAATTGATTAAATTAGGATTAAATTGTCACTTAAAATTCCGGGACGGTCCCGGTTAATTACCCGAAAAATTGGCACCGAACCCGGTTTGGAACCGGAACCGAAAATGGAGGATTTGAAGAACCGAAAACCGGACCGGTTGGACTATACCGGTGCCGGTTCCGGTCCCGGTCCCGGTTCGGTCCCGGTCCGGACCGGTTCTTACAGGTCAAATGCTCGCCCCTACATTAGGGAGTGGAATGAAACATGAAACTATAAGCTCCCAAGCACTGTCAGGAGCTTCGGGTTGCAAATAGGTGTGTTAAAACATAAAATGTTATTTAATTAATCAAATAATATTTTGTTTGTTTGATAACAAGTACAAAATAAACTCTAAATCTTAACTATAGCGCGTAACAACTGCTTAAAATTTGTAAATATTAAGCAAATAAATTGTTTAAAGCTTGAAAACTTACGAATTCAAATTAACTTCAATTACGATTAAATCACCCCGTTGGTGGTGCCATTGAACATTAGATTCCCTTTTCGGTGCTACATCGTGTAGGGATGTTTGATCTGAGAGTTTTTTTTTTTGTAAAAATAGGGTTATTTTAGAAAAACTTTGTAAAAATAGGGTTGTTTTAATTTGTTTTGTAGAAATATGGGTGTTTCCAAATTAAACATCTTTACAAGTTCAACCCCTTAATTTTTTAAACAAATTTCAACCCAAAAGATTAAACAACTTTACAACTTCAACCCCTTAACTTTTTAAACAAAATTCAATTACACGATTTTCTTTTCTTTATTTTTATATTGCATATTTGTTGTATTTTTTATATATATCTAAATTTTTATTAATTTTCTTTTTAATTAAACGGTTTTTATACATCTTTTTTTTTCAGTTACATTATTTATATTATTTTTCAATTAAAATCTTTATAATACAATTGTCTGTTTTAATCTAAGATTACTATTGATGCAGAATAAGTACTATATTTATAGCATCCAAAATAATGACTTTATACAAAAAAAAATTCACCTAAATTAAATACACCAATTTTTAACAATTTATTTTGGTTTGATTATACAAAATATTTTACTTTTGCTATTGATTTGATTTTATTATATACTATATTTTAGCATTTTTTAATTTTTTCATATTTTTTATTCTATTTTATAATTTATACATTTATATATGTTTTAAAAAGTTTAATATAGAACTAAAAAATATATATATAATGCGACAATTTTTGTATACATAATTATTTATAAGTTATATATTTATTTGTATTTTTCTTTTTCATTTAATTTTACACAACTTTTAACTTTTTATGTTGGTTTGATCTTAAGTTTTTAATTTTTTATGTCATTGATTTTACACACCTTTAGATGTTTTAACTTAATTGATTTTACACATTTTTAACAACTAAATCATTTTGATTTGATTACACACAATATTTATAAATTTTTTTGTTGATTTGATTTTATACGACTTTGAACTTTTTAAGTTGATCTGATTTTTAAATGAATTGATTTTAGATATTTTAGTTGATTTAATTTTATGCATCAATAAAAATAAAAATAATACAAATGCAAATAACATTAAATATTGATATCAACTATATATTTATAAGAATTAAACTTATACATAAAATATAATAAAAATAAAGGGGTATCATTAAAAGTATTGATGAGATATTTTTTATAAAAATACTAAATTAGTTTTAGTTATCTATTTACAATAACTAAATTTTTACAAAATATATAATGATTGTATAATATAATAACTAAAAAAAGGTAAGAGTGTAATTAAAATTTATTATCATATTAAAAGGGATTGAATTTAAAATAGTTATGAGGTCTACTATCCTATTTTTACAAAAGAAATTTAAAACTACCCTATTTCTACAAAATAAATTAAAACAACCCTATTTTTACAAAGCCTTTCTAAAACAGCCCTATTTTTACAAAAAAACTCTTGATCTGGCTATAGTTGTCCAAGTAATCTTTAAGGCAAATGTAAACTTCAAGCAACTTCAGCCTAAAGCAGACCATTTTTTGGAAATGAAAAAAAGTCCCGTCTCACTGGAATGGAAGGTGGATTCCAAAATTACGAGTGCTAGCCTGAATGAGTGGTAAATCTGTGGTAAGATTTGATATTTGTGGTTTCTTTGTTTTCCACCATACTAATATATCAAAGTTATCAAAATAATCAATGCTCACATACATAACCAAATTAGACCCTATAAAAATTCCGTGGTTCTAAGGCTATGTTTGGAAAATGTAGCTGATAAGGTAGCTTATAACTGATAAGGTAGCTGATGAATAAGTCACGTTTGACAAAAAGTAGCTTATAAACATGTAAAATGACCAAAAAGTAGCTTTAATATAATAATAATTAATATTAATCAGGGGTATAATCGGAAGGAAATGATAAAAAGTTCAATAAGTCACTAATAAGTCACTCCCAACTAGCTTATCAATAAGTTAGCTTATAAGTTAACTTATAACTTATAGGTTAGTTTGCCAAACATGTACTTAGAAAATAAGGTCACCTTATTTTTGCCAAACAATGCCTAAATAACTCGTTATGGTCTTGATACGGTGTCTAATAGCGTCAATGCTTGGCTTCACCACCACATTAATCCCTGTGGCTCCACTTTGAGGCTTGACTTGCATTGTAACGTGTTATGTCGACACATTATGACGCACTATTTTGTAAGGTGTGGTGTGTTTTAATATATAACTTAAGGGATAAATGATAGTTACGTATGAGACGTAAGTCTTATATAAACATAAAAAGGAAACTTAAAAACTACAACCCTAAATAGGTAAATATTGTTGGTCCTAGGAAGTAATGACTTACACAAAAAATGTTTTTTTAGATTAGGGGGGGGGGGACACAAACATAACATATTTTCAATTTTTAGTTCTTGATTCTATAGTTTGTATAAAACAAGGAATTACAAATTTCTTGCGAAAGCTAAGAAGGAAAGACATGTGATCCTAAACAGTTTGACTATAACAAATTAGCTAAAACCGAAAGAATGGGGGGAAAAGTGCTCTTTAAGATCTGAAGAACTAAGGAAACTCTTTAGAGGATGATGCCGATTTTGTTTAAGAAGCACTAAAAAAGATGTACCTCCAAAACGTGCTGAGTTACATTGAATGACTTTGGAGAACATTATAAATTATATATTACTTTTAAAGAATATTATAAATTATAATTTACTTTTGAAGGTGAATATTTATTTTGGAACAAATTAAAAAAATATGAACATTTATTTTTAGGTGAATGGGGTAATATAGAACGTAGGGGTAGTCATCCAAACCGCCCACACCGTAAAGCGTGGTTTAGAACATTCGCGGTGCGATTTGCGGTTTTAACTTATCAAACCGCGGTTCAAATTGCACCACACTGCATATTTTGTATATTTTATATGTATATAACACACATGTATATAAAATAATTTATTATTTATGTTATATTTTTGGACTTTCGAATATGACAATTGACAATATTAATAAATTAGTTGGACACGTCACAACTCACAAATCCAATTTAGTTTGAAGTTTTTTTTTATTTCTTAGACTATTTTTAATTAAGCAATATGCATTTGGGAATCAGATTGTATTGAAATCTTTGTTTTTTTGGAGTACGATCACTTTTTCGTTGGTTTTATATTGCATTTTTAAACTTATAACTATTGGAGTGTAGACATAAAGTGTGATAGACACAAACCATAAGACCTAATCTCTCGATAGATTGATGAGTTCTAAAGAAAGAGACAGAAAGTCTAAAGAAGGTAGGAAGGCAGAAGGATCATTACGGTGCGGATGGTTTACACTAAGGCGACCTAGTCTAGATAGCTCGGGTAACTGCCTAGAGTGCCAATGTTTGAGGAAATCCAAACTGATACCCGCTCGGGTCTTCATTCTCTCTTCATCCATTTCTATTTGGGTATAGACGGTATCTCTTTATTCTTCGTGATATTGACCACATTTCTGATCCCTATTTGCATTTTAGTGCCGAATTAGGTGAAACAAAGCTTCAAACAAAGAGGTTGGGTTGTTCACTTCATTGATTTGACTTCACTTTATGGTCTGAGCTTTATGCAGTGCGGTTTGCGATGTGACCTTAAACCGCATGCAAACTGCATCACGAGCACACCTAATAGAATCCGAGAAAAAGAAAGTGTACGATAAAGAAAAACTTTTAAATGAAACTTTATAGTTGTTTTTATTTCGAAACAATATAAAATTAAAATTCGTTTAGGGTTGGGTATTTGCTTTTGGTTGATCAAGAAACAATGATAATAGCATTGATAATGTTGATTTAGTTACTTTGTATTTTGAAGTAATATCATGAAATTCTAAGAGTATTTTTAACAAATTATTAAAAAAAATTTCTAAGATAGAGAACCAAAAGTTAAAATATTTTAAAAAAAATAATATTCGTCTCCAACAAATTTTCTATTTTTTAGAATCCAATCATGGTTATAGTATTAAAATATTTCAATCATCTATTAAAATATTGATTCGCTCTCTAAATATTTATTTTCAATTTTTCTTATTGGTGATTTCACTTGGTAATATTTTTTGGGGCGATCTCCATATTTGGAGAAAACCCTCTTTTCTCTCCTACTTATGCCATTTTGGAGATAGTTATGGGTAAACTATTGGAGCAAAACAATGGCTCAAAATCTCAATTTTCTTCATTTTCCCCATTTTGGAGAAGCTGTTGGAGATGCTCTAATTCTTAAATTTTAAGACGCAATCACGCATTTGAAAAGATGGTAGTTTTATTTATTGCCTCATGGAGTAGTAAGAAAACGTGGTCAAGTCGATCAACAAGTGAAATAAACTTAGAGGTGCAACAAAATTGGCATAGAAACTAACTTTGGTGTCTCGAAAAGGGTTCACGTCATCACATTCAAACATGTTTGTCGAGATGTAATATATGCTAAAATTTGCCAGAATTGCTAGCTTGTGTGAAGTTAGCTGAAAGAAATTCTTGTGGAAGCCCATAAGAAAACTACTATGTATAACGTTCATTTAGCAAGGTCAAATTAAAGACTAATTTGAACGTTTAAACATGTACCTAAAACTGAATCAAAGTATATAGTAATTAAATAACTGTTTTTGGTGAAGAAACTTCTTCCTAACGAATTAAGTTTATAATTACTATGCTTATAGGCATATCTCTCTGTGCACTTTGAACACCTAAGTAACCTTGAAGACGTCAACGTTCATCCATACCCTAATGATACTTTAATTTAGGGTTTAGGCTCACGGTTGTTGCTTGTTAATATGTATTTGCATAACGACCAGTTGATTTAATATATTTGTATCTTTTCGAATAAATTGGTTTAACAAACTATATAATTTCCCAGAAAAAACTCCTCAGTTCCACACACTCACACTTCAATTAAAGACAAATCATGGACTAAATAGGAAACAATTCAAGCGAGCTTTGGGTTTGATCAAGAGTTTTAATAGTCCCAATTTATTAGAACAACAATAACTTGGAAACCACGAAGCGAGTTATGAAGAATTGGTAACCGGTGATAATTTTCTTTAGAAACATCTGTATAAACGAGAGACGATTAGAGAGCATAGCAAATACAGTGTATACAAGCAGTCAAAGAATTAATCTGCTTCGCAGACGTATGATTTAAGATGGATCCACTACAATGAAATTTCTAATACAATTTTTAACGTGTCATGTCAGCTTTAGAAATTATCTAAAAATTATCTCCACTACATAGATTTTAACCAATTTTTAAAAAGTGACACATCATTATAAAAAACTATATTTTAATCAAATAACAACAAAACTATATCTAACTATTATTTACTATAACTTAATACCAAATAATTTATTAATTAATAGTTATAATAAAGTAAAATAAATAAAATATTTAATTAAATTTATAAAATGTTTTTGATTCAATAAAAAAAGGAAAAGTTATATTAAACATACAACATTTAATAAATGTTAAAACATTAAATACACAGTAATAAAAGTACAATAATTATCGTCAATTTCTTCTTATCCGAATCTTTGCCAAATCTGATTGTAAACAAATGATTCATTGACTTATTACGTGATAAGTTTATATTTTTAGTTTTTTGGTTTATATTTATTTATGTAAATTATTTTTTTGTACAGTAATATAAATGATCTTTTGTATCATTCATACATTTTTTTGTTAAAGCAGACGCCTCGTAAAACAATTTGTTATTAAGAAATTATACCCTACAATATCTAATATTATTCACCGTCACATATTTAACATTAAAACTAAAATCATACTCACAACCAACACAATTTCTTATTTAAAAATCCTGGATGACAATTAGAAATGCATTAATAAATCATTGTATAAGAATCACTGAATAAATTTTCATTTCCTTCTTTCAAACAGATTTAACTCATTTCTCAAAATTCAGTAATAACACCAAAGACTAATTCCTACTTGATGTACCACAAATGGGTTTTCTAACAATACACATTAATATATGCTTCAAAACAAACCTCCTACCATTTTGACCTCTTTTCTCCATAACTAGCTACAATAACTAAAAATAAATCTAACCAATTACATAGCATTGTATCCGACTTTATGTAGGTTTTCCATGAGATACCACATGAGCTCTTTCAAATCTTTTATTTCTACATCTATATAAAAAAAAACTATTAAAACTAGTAAAAAAGACTTCAAACTAGTGGAAATTTGAGGGATTTGATCAAGTGTGGAGTCTTTTTTCCATCAGTGTAAATTTGAAGATGATGAAATGGTATGAACATTGAGGTTGTAACAACATTAAATTGTAGTAAGAAATGTACAATTATTAGGAGATATGGATGGTGAGCCACTATTGAATGATCAAGACGATCAATTTCATCCATGGCTGCAGCTGTATATGTAGTTATGTACAACTGAATTGCTGAAAGCTACTTTATATATATAGTGGATGGAGGGGATTGGTTCTAACCCTAACCGAATATTTGTTTCTAATTAACTATTTTTGATCCATCAATACTGATTTATTTACTCACCTTTTTCCATTTTATAAAATTTCCTTTTATGGATTTCAAATAAATAAATTTCCTTTTATGAGTTTTGGAAATTGAAAAAAATATCCAATTTTTTGCGGATTCGAGAGATTCCCAAATGTAAAATTTACAAGGGTTAGATATACGGAAGATTCTGAAAAGGAAAATTGGAGTTTCTTAGCTTGTTTTTTCATTTGAAAAATAGTTAAGCTCTTATTTTTTTTTCCATTTTGGGTTTCTTTAATATTAAAATTTTATTTTAAAATTTTCATGGAGTTTTTGATCAAATGGTATATTTTTCAAACATATTTACCAAATAACTGTACTTTTAAATTTATTCTCAAACATGTGTACTTTTCAATTTAACCTATTTTTACCCTTCCTAAATTAAACTGTTAAAAAAAAAACCTCACTCTAATAATTTATTGTCGGTTTAGTACCTAAAAACAGTAACTTTGATGATGTTGGTTTTAATTTTTTTATTGTTAGCATTGTTCAAAAAATTGTTGTAATTATTATATAAAACATAATAAAAAACAGTAAAAACACAGCAGTAAAAACAGTAAAAAAGTAGTAAAAAAATTAAAACCAGTAAAAAAACAGTTTATAAAAGCAATAAAAAACAGTATATAAAAGCAGTAAAAAAATTAAAAACGGTTTTAAAAAAAGCAGTAAAAAACAGTTTATAAAAGCAGTAAAAGCCAGTTTATAAAATCAGTAAAAAACAGTAAAAAAGTAAACAAAACAGTAAAAAAAGCAGTAAAAAATTGGTTTAAAAAAAACACTAAAATCCCCATTAAATAGACTACTACATCCATTTGATAAATATATTTAAAACTACACCCATTTAATAAATATGTTCTAAAAATACACCTCTTTAATCAAAAACTCAAACTTCAGATGGGTCTCTTTTTTAACTTTGTAAAGCATTGAAAATTTCTCACCAAAATGGACTTGTCGTCATCTCACGAATCACAATCTCAAGAGATACACATACCAATTAAACTTTACCCGAAAATCAAGAATAAAAGCCTCATGAAATTAGGGTGGTCTAAAGACTAGCAAAAATAAGCTAGCTTATAAGCTGGTTTATAAGTTGACTTATAAGCTAACTTATATTTTGAGTAATCATTTAGATGCACATAAGCTAGCTTATAAGTTAACTCATTGATAAGCTACTTGGAATAGCTTATGAGAAGTTTTTTGAAACTTTTTCTAATTTTAACCTTATTCATATTATTACTTATTATTAATGAATATGAATTATAAATAAATATCAACTATTAGAGAAAAGAGAAAGTGAGTTATGTTTTTGATCACGGTGGTTTCCGAAAGCAAAGAAGCAAAAGAGGTTTGATACTTTGTTACTGTTATTATGTGTTTATATATGTATATATATACATGTGAAATACGTGTATATATAAGGGTGTGTTTTGGTGGTTGTTTATGGTTTACGGTTTTTTCGGGATTAGACCGGTAAACTGTTATTTGATTCAGTTATGACATATTTGGAGTCCAAAGTGTTAGTTGATAAAGATTTATCGTCTAAACGGGACTGAGGTGAGTTTTTATGAAAAAGCTTTATAACTGGGTTGCATATATTTCAAAGTAATTTACTTTGATATTATTATGGAAGGAAATCCGATTTTTGGGATGTTTGGAATAAAGTAAAAGCATGTGGGTTTTTACTTGGAAATATGCTTTATGTGCATATATGGTTGAAATATGTATCTGAGAACTAAGATGAAGTATTCTGGAAAATAAATTGAGATAAACGAGTTTTGGGAAAAAGTTATCGATTTAAACCGAATTTTTGGAAAAAGGTTCATTTTATCGGGTTCAAAATCATTGGATATTGAAATAAGATCACCTGAGTCTCACAGGTCTTCAAATCTTCAAAGTCTGATAATTTTGTTTCTCGAAAACTTTTAAAGAAAAACAAAAGTGTTTATGACTGATCCTTATGAATTGACAAGTAAGGATGTCGACTCAATAGGATCTGACAAGAATTTATGTAGACCCAATAGGGTGCGACAAGAATTTATGTCGACCCAGTAGGGCGCGACAAGAATTTATGTCGACCCAGTAGGGCACGACAAATAGTTATGTTGATTTAAAAAAGGGGACAAGACAAATAAGGATATCGATTTGATAAGAATCGGTAAGAAAAGTTATCAGCTCAGTATGACTCGACAAACGAGTATGTCGACTCCATATGACCCGATAAAACAAAATTTGTCGGATCTATATGATTCGATGAATGGGTTTGTCTGATCAAGGAGGCCCGACATCTTGGGTTCTCGATTCATTGGGACTCGACAACCACAAAGTATTGTCTTTTCGAGATCAGTCTGGTTATCTTTATATTGTGGGTCCATATAAATGAGCGAGGTGATGACGTTTTAAGACGTATCACTATAATTGGGGTATAAGGGAGGCATTGCACAGAACGGAGGAAGTATAGCACTATTAGAAATATGAGTATTTTCAACGGAAATTTTCAACGGAAAAATGTCGTTGAAAATTTTCTACGAATTTTAAAGGGATTATTGACAAAACATAAATTTTCTACGAATTTTCATTGAAAATCTCTCAAAAACATGCATTTTCAACCAAAAAATTTTCAACGGAGTGTTTCGTCAAAAAAATTTTGGTTGAAAATGCATGTTTGTAAGAGATTTTCAATGGAAATTCGTTACTTCCGTTGAAAATTCGTAGAAAATTTATGTTCCGTCAATAATCTCTTTAAAATTCGTCAAAAAATTTCAACGATATTTTTTCGTTGAAAATATTCATTGAAAATACTCAATTTTCTAGTAGTGTAGGGGTGGCATTGTACCAATGGGGTATAGGGGTGGCATTGTACTGAATAAAGTAATTGTCGTTGAAAGATTACGCATCACAGATAATTCCAGGAAAGGTGTTTGTCGTTGAAAGAGACGCATCACAGTAAAATGATATAGTATCATGAGTTTATGAGAAAATGGAAAATATCATTTTTGGATATTTTTAAAGGGAATTGAATTGGGTTTAACTGGGTCTATTTTATGGAGACCAGTTATTATTATAAAACTATTTGAAAGTTTTATTTACAAGAATGATTAAATATGGACCTCAATGTTGTGAGGTAAAAAAAAGGAATATTTGTATAAACAAAAGAGGGGATTATTGACTATAGTCATGAGATGTTATTCATGACTGGATTTGGAAATATAAATTATTTTAAATGATTTTTGAGCATTATATTCTAACAGAGATTACTCACTAGAACTCGTGGTCTAACCCTCATTTTGTTTTCAAACATGTGATTTTCAGGTTAAGCATGTTCAGGGGAAGAAAAGGGAATGTGTTAGATGCTACATGCTATATGGAGTAAACGTGAAGGGTCAATACATGATCTGTGATTTATATTTTAATCAACTCATGCATTTGATCGAAAAATTTAGTAGCATATTTTATTCGTACGATTAGGTACGCTTGGGACAAAATGTGAATTGTCATGCAATTATGTTATAAATGCAATATTTGTATTTACATGGTTTATTTGGGACGGGTTATTACACATTATTAATTAATTTTAATTATACAATAAATATTAATTATACTATATCAATTATTATTTTTAATTATTATTCAATATATTAAGATATTAAAAATAAAATGTAACAATTCTGAAAATGTTCATGTAGGATACATAAAAATTAAAGTCATGCTTGTTTTATTTCATAGATAAATTAAAATATGTGAAGTTAATCCATTTTATTGATATTCATATGTAATGATTATGAAAATTATAGATAATGTATATTTTTCTAAAATTTGTTTCAACAAATTCAAAATTCAAAATTTATAGTATATATATAATAATTAATTTTAAATTCATTCAAATTAACATTTATATTATTTAATTATTTACTACTTTGTTTGTAATAATTAACATATTATATTATTAGAAATTTATTTGAGTTATATTATGAAATATTTGTAATTGGTTATTTTTTTCAAGATATCATTTTTGGTCATTTTACATGCTCATAAGCAAGTTTTTGTCGAACATAACTTATTCATCAGTTAGCTTATCAGCTACCAGCTAGCTTATAAGTCATCAAGAGCTGTTTTTGCTAAAACTCGAGCAGTTTCTTGAAAACTCGCTTCAGATATGAAACTAGCTTATCAATCATAAACTAACTTATCAGTTAGTTTGCTAAAGATAGCCTAAAGGATTGAACTCGTTAAACAACTTAAGAACATAAAATTAATTGCTTTTAAAAAAAATTCAATTTATATCATATAGAGTATATGATTAATTTTTATTATGATTTTTGCTCTAAACCAACACCTTAGAGAAATTTGAATATACTAAAAACAATGTTAATCTAGCAGTAAAGAGAGAGTTGAGTTAGGTTTATAGTTCATCCCTAAACTAATACATTATTGGGCCAATTAGGTTACTAGAATGACTACTCAAATTTTTTATGATAAAACATTTTGATGGAGTATACATTTAAAGATATGAAATAGGTTAAGTTAAATGTAATATTTACATTTAGAAAATTAAGGGTCATTTTCAAAAGTTAACCAAAGGCTTTTATTGCTTCTCAACTTGTCTAATAAACAACTAGTAGGGGGGATATACATAGGATAATTTAGTAGTGACATTTTAGTACACTACAAAATAAATGACTTTTACTCGTAAAAATTACCTAGGAGAATTTTTGTTGGTAATTACCCACGGATCACCCAGAAAATACAAATGGTTCGATAAAATTCGATGTTTTTCGAGAAAATAGCAACGGATCACCCAGAAAATCCCTGGGTAATTTGTCACTGATTTGAATTACCCACCAGCAATTTAGACACCAATTTTTGTGACGATTTTGTGAGGAATTATCCTTTAGCGACAAATTTCTCATGGAAAAGTCCGTGGGCAAAAATCTTTCATTTAGTAGTGATACTTTTAACATGTCGTATACTACTTCGAAATTATATGAGTCATAAGTATTAATGCACTTTCGTTAAGAGATATGATAATAAAATGCTTTTAATTGATCTTTTTGTGCTATTATTATTTGTTCAAGCATCAAGTGGGTAGAGTTTCTACTAATAGGTCTATCAAATGTCTTTATGCTTCAGTGATTGTAATACCTCTAACCAAAAGCAATTTTGAATTTGATCTATATTTATCTAGTCTATAGTATCGCGACTTGGGGTAAGCCTTCTTACACTCTTAAATTTATTGTATGTGCAACATGGGTATGGAAAAAAAACCATCATCATATATAAGCTTCAAAGCCAGTTCTAATTTTCAAGCTTATTGTAGATGCATTGTCCATGAACGACAGATGTTTTAATTGTCAAATTATAAAAATCACTGTTTTTTTTAGAATTTTATATAATATGGAACTCGAGTGTGGGTTAACGTACTAAATTGATTGACTGCAAATCTACGTGTTATCGCGTTCCATATAGATGGGTGTATTGCATTTCCCTTGGTGGAAATCTGAAGAAGATGAAATACTATCAACATTGAGGTTGTAACGATATCCACTCCAGGATACGTCACCAAAAACATAAAACTATAGCAAAAAAGTTTAGATGTCAAAGAAAAATCGAGCAAATAGAGATAAAAAAGCCCTTGAAACTGTATTTAGTTTCTAATTGGCTAGCTTTGATCCATCATATACCGATTTATTAAATTTCCTTTTATGAATTTTAAATAAATTTCCTTCTAAAAATTTAAAATTCATAAAAGGAAATTTATTTAAAATTCATAAAAGGAATTTTTTTTTTAAAATCCATAAAAGGAAATTTTTTAAAGAAGGAAAAAGATGAGTGAAAAAATCAGTATATATGGTGGATCAAAAGGTAGCCAATTAGAAACAAATATTCGGATTAGGGTTAGAACTTATATATCTCCTCAATCCCATTATTATAAAGTTGCTTCTGCAATTCAGTTGTACATATAGATGAAATTGAGTGCTCCGATCATTCAACAGTCACTCACCATTTATATCTCCTGATAACCGTAAGCTATCATTGTTCCTTTTTGCTTGTTTTTGTTGTCGATCGGATCGGAGTAGGTCTTAATTAAATTCCCTTTTTGCATTTCCGTCTTTGGTGGTTTGAATAAATTTCTATTGAAAATTATGATTCATGGCGGGTTTCATTTCTATACCTACTTGAAATATTTTTTCTTTAGATTTGAACACCAAAACATTTTGTTGAATTTTTCTGCCATAATGATCTAAAATCTTTGCTGTGATCTAGCTAAATAAGAAAAGGAAATCTGGTTAGACTTGTAACTTAATACGAAAATCAATTCGTGCTGTTTAAGCTGCCCCAAAATTATTTCAGTATTCAACATGAGTTGTTGTTCTTGTGAATCATTGTACATAGTTTCATGGGGGCTTTTTTTATTTTTATTTGCTCAAATTTTTTCCGACATTAATTATATATTTTCTTGCTACAGTTTAATGTTTTTGGTGAGGTAACCATGAATGAATGTTGTTAGTTGTTACAACCTCAATGTTCATTGCATTTCAACTTCTTCAAATTTCATTATGACATGGTCAAATCACATAAAGAGAAGAGAATGATTGCTCCTCCCCTTTGTGAATTGCTGAATGCTAACAGCTGAGGCAATATAATGCCGTGAATTTGTCCGGATATATATCCTTTAAAATGTTGGCGCCATTCCAAGCGTGTTACACTTTGAGTTAAACCATACTAAGGACGAGGTACTGGTATATCATGGAAAATCCGTATATATAAAGCCGGCTACAATGCTATATATGTATATATATATATATGGAGTTGGTTGTATTTCTTTTTGTAACTCTTTAAGTGATACTTAGATTAGCTAGTGTGGTGTAATTGTAGCTAGTTAATGGTGAAAACAATCAAAATGTTAGGAGGCTTGTTTTGAATGAAGCATGTATGGATGAATATTGTTAGAAAAACCCATTTGTGGTACATCATACTTAAAGCATATATTCAAGTGCATTTATATTCGTACTAATATCTTTATTATTTTATAAAACATTTACCACAAGTTTTTAAAAGTATAAGTTTATGACTTATAATTATTGCATAAATAAAATCTTTTAAAATTTCATGTTTAAACTATAAAAAATTAATTGACAATTAAACACATTCAAGTTGCATGTGTTTATTTCTACAAATTATAAGGTATATAATTTTAAAATACAATGCATGAAGGGTGGATGTGCCATCCTCCATTATTGATGCTATGAACTTTTTCTTGATCAAGGTTCTCGTTTGTGGGTGTTCCAGTCAAATTGGTGAGGGTGATGATGAATTCGTTTTCTTTAAGATACGTCCAAAGATTACAATCAGAGTCGCATTTTATTGCAATTTATCCAAACTTGATCGGTGTTCAAGAAAGCAAAGAAGAAAAAAGACAAAAAGTTTATGAACTATTGTTCGAATTGGGGAGCTATATTTGAGAGAGAACCCATCATCACCCTCGCCAATCTCAATCCCAAAAGACCCATAAATATCACAACCTTAAGATCAAGAAAAAGCTTAATGGTATCACAAACGGATGTTGCTTCATTTCCCCACTCCAAAATCTTTCAACGAAGATACCCGACTATATATTGGTTATGCACAACAAAATATTCTCGAGTATGTAGAGAAACATTGTTTCTCGATTACAGCTAGAAGTGCAAGAGCAACAGTAAGGCCTTGTTTGTTTTTTCATATTAAGCTCTTAATCACCACTTATGTCTGATTCGTTTAGGCATTTCATAACCATTTCTGAACTGAAATCAAAATCAGACTTCAGACTTCAAAACTCTTAAAAAAACAAACGCCACCTAAGTATATATGACAAACAAAATCAATTTAGAATGGATTTTGTTAAAAATGACAAATAAACACTAGAATAGTTATCTATTAATGTAATACCTTGCCTTATACATTTTTCTTTTCTGCTATTTAAGATTTCCCAACCACACAATATGCATATTCAATCTTCCGTTTTCCGAATATGCAACTTCCACAAATATCATCATGAACTTATTTACAAAAGAATAGTAGCATTTGTATTGATTCTAGGTGTTGAATTGATACAATGATGTATCTCAAATTGACATGATCCAACATGCTTTGTCCATAATATAATGTATAAAGGTATATATTTGTAAAATACAATGCATGGAGGGTTGATGTGCAATCCTCCATTATTGATGCTATGAAGTTTTTCTTGATTTTCTAGTCAGTTTCTCGTTTGCGGGTGTTCTAGGATTGAGACTAGTGAGATTGATCATGATGAGCCATTTTTGACAGAAATTTTTAGAGGTTATTAGAGTTAATATTAGTGGCCCATATGAAAAGTTTTAACAAATTTTGAAAATCTAATAGAAACCCCTATTATGAAAAAAAATGCATCCGTTTCGGAAATGTTGTTCAAACCCGGGAGATATGAGAGATAACCAAGTGAAAGAAAGAAACAAATCCCAAATTTTGTTTGGAAATATCTCCGATGTTTGAATTGGTCATCTTCATCTGGACGTCTCTCAAATCTTCAAAAACGTGGTTATTTTTGCGTGAGAGTCGTTGAAACCCACTCCAACATCTTTCAAGTAAGTATTTCAAAGACTTGCAAAAATAACCATGTTTTTTTTTTAGATTTGACAGAGTCCCATATGAGGATTAATTCAAATAATGGTGGAGATACTCCGAAGAAAACTTGGAATTTGTTTGTTTTTTTTTTCACTTGGTTATCTCTCATATGTCCAAAGATTGAACAGTATTTCATACTTATCATTTGTCATATATACTTGTTCTTGCACTTCAAGATGTACTCGAGAAATAATAATTTATCTTCATACTAAAAAATATTTGTCATCCATAACCAATATATGTAGTTGGGTAACTTCGTTGAAAGATGTTGGAGTAGGTATATATGTGGGTCTTTTGAGATTGATATTGGCGAGGGTGATGATGAGTTTGTATTCTTTAAGAAATTTCTATAAATTAAAATCGTTAACAAGAGTCCTCATGTAAATTTCCAATCTGACCAATATTTTGGATTGATCGTGTCTAAGGTGGCATTTGTTTTTTAAGAGGTGCTGAAGTCTGAAGTCTGATTTCAGTTCTGAAATGGTTATGAAACGTCTAAACGAATTAAACATAAGTGGTGATAAAGAGCTAAAAATGCATGTTGTCAATATAGGGTTTGGTGTTAGTTAGGGACTTAGGGGGGGGGGGGTCCTAAACCGAATAACCTACCCGAACCGAATGCGATTTGGGTTAGTTTGATTCAACCGAGTTAACCGAACAACTTATTCTACTTATATTTTATATATTTTTTTCTTAATAAAAAATAAAAATAAATACATATTATACTATTATTCTTTTACATATTGTACTGTTATATAATATTATAACATTTTTTGTTTGATAGTAGATAATTGTTATCATCATATTATCTTTTTCACTTTATATAAAATTCGTTTCATGAACAAAATAATGTTTTTTTGAAGATTTTTGTTTTTGATAAATCTATGTATTTTACTTGATATATCAATTGTTGAGTATGAATGTATGATACAATTAATATATCTGAAGCAATGATCATTGAGTTTAGGAAAATTATTTGAACAAGTGTCCAACAAAAAATATGAATATGTCCGGAATTTCCTCTCAAAATAAAACAAAAAATATGAATTCTTATTCGCTTCAACCGGTGATTAAACCAAACCTTATTCGGTTTGGTTATTTAGGGCCCGTTTGGTTGGAGGGATTTGAAGGGATTTGGAGGGATTGAGATTTCAAATAAGTCATTCCTAGTGCGAACTCTGGTGATTTTCTTGAAATTATGTTGTACTATATCTTAATATTTATGCCAAACACTGTAGTCAAATAAATCGTCATGTCAGTAATCTGAGAACTATCCCCAATACAATGGATTGGATTGAAATCCAACTCCCTCCAAATCCCTTCAAATCCCTCCAACCAAACGGGCCCTTAGTTCTCAATAAGCAGCATCACATAAAGTGAATTTGGGTAATTAGAGGGTTCAAGCCAAGATTCTTCAAAAGGAGAAAGAAATTAAAAGGTGCTACCATAATTGATCTATCAATGAGTAGCTTTACATCAAGTAGAATGCCATTGATTTAAAACAAAAACCAGAAAACAAGATTTTTGCAACTCAAAAAACCAACAAAGTAACTCTTGCATACTCTACTATCACTTCTTGCCACCAGAAGACACATTGAATTTGAAAAAGATTATATCCCCATCTTGTACCACATAAGTTTTTCCCTCCTGTTTGTACTTCCCAGCCGCCTATCCAAACAAAAGCCACGTACTCTCCATCAAGAATCGAGCAAAAAATAAGAACAGTAGCAAGTTCAAGAATATTCACACCAAGAAAACCAAGAAGGCTTTTACACCTAAAAGGGGCTGTTTACCAACACAACTTGTGTAAGCATCAACAAGGTAAGAGTGCGGTAACTACTGACCGGGTAAGAGTCCCTCCCTTAGCTTACCAGGACAGCATCTCGGTCAGCATCATGGACCGGTAAGAGGGGTTGGTAAATAGCAGCACCTCTTACCGGGTAAGAGGTGTCAGTCAGCAGCAGGTAAACAGCCTCTAATAAGTGATGACTTGCTTAGCATCAATATGCAACCGACACGAAAAACTTTAAACATTTAGCCAGATATAAGGAAAAGGATACCTTCACAGCAGCCTCACTTCCAAGCTCCTTAAGATCATCAAACTTCATTACCTGGATAACACCATCATATATATATATATATATATCCACGTGAACTAATTATCGTATGTTTTAAGAATCATGCAATTCAGCACAACATTCTCAACAAAAAAACAAAGAGTTTCTTTAAAATGTGAAACAGAGTGCACTAGGAATACCTCAGCACAAATGAATCCTCTTTCAAAATCAGTATGAATTGCTCCTGCAGCTTGAGGAGCCTTAGTTTGCCTTCGAATTTGCCAGCATTTTACCTGCATCAAAAAACAAGGCCAATTAAGCTAGCTAAAATTTATATACCTATTAGAAGAACAGTAATTGGGTAATAACATGAAAAATAGCTAAACAAACAGGTGAAAAGTAGCTTAAAAACAGGCTTTAAATCTCGGTAGTTGTTGATAAATTTGCAGGTCAATGAAAATGAGAAGACATCACCTCATCGATTCCAGCTGTAAAAAAGTATATTAGATTAATAGCTGAGAATCCGGTCTTTATAATCTTCGGAAGAGCACTGCAGCACAATAATGTAGGTCAGATTATCTGTTTTTCATCAATCAAGTACCACACACATTTAATACAATCTTTCACCATCATAGGTAATAGAACTGAAAACTGTAACTCTACATCTGGCTTCAAAAATGTTTCAAAACATTAAAAAAAGGCATGTTTTCTATACCACCTACACCAAATATAAATATTCTTTTGTGAGTTTTGGAAATATTATTGATTAATTCCATAATATGTTATGCTTTACCCACTCTGCCTCTCATGAACAGTGATTTTTTCCTTCATGGAGATAAGGAACTAGAAGATGCACATTTGGAAACTTGTTATATCCATCTTACACAATTTCAATAATTAATTATGCATAAATGTTGAACCAAGGTCAAAAACATGTATAAATACAAAATACAAAATATAAATATATTGCAACAAGCCCACATATACCCAGCAAAAGACGGATGAAAATCACCCGTCCCAAATTTTCATGTTTAATCCTTGTCCACCAATCATATAGATACACTTAAGCAGAGAGAAAATAAAAATGAATTAAATAAATTTAAAATAAATGGAAAGCTGATGTGTCTTAATTTCATTGGTGCGACATGAATGGGACATGTGAATTTGGGGCAGGTGATTTTTATCCGCAAAAGACAAGCCTAATATTTATTTTTTAAATAACCAACAAAATGCATGATGGAATCTTTCCAGTTTCAAAAAAGTTAATCACGAACTAACCTTTGTACCTTGTTGTGCTCGCAGTATTTTGCTGCTTCATCTTGCGACATATCAGCTAGATTTCTTTCCAAGGCACAGCTAAAAGGGATAATGGGCTCACCCCCGTGCTCCTGCACCCTAGAAAGGTTCAAAAGTATGTCAACTTCCAGATGAAGGATAAAGATATATATATATATAAGCCATCAGACTAGCATTATAGCAACTGCATATGTATTGCGGTATTGCCTGTTTATCAATGTGCAACGGTCCAATCACCAACAAACTTGGCAATTTCAACTGAAAAATGACTGTTTTATATGTGACATGGCCTTCAATACACGCCAATATCTACACATGCATGAATGATGGATTTATTTCAAAAACCAAAATTTGTTTAATGAGCACCTGCTTGACCACCTATCCCACACCCAGTAACCCTAACCCAAACTGAATCTATTCGTGTAAAAGAAAAGACAGTTAGCTTAATTAAGCGCATCTCCAACAGATTCACCAAAATGGAGAAAATAAAGATTTTCCATGTCTCTTGCTCTAACAGGTTCTCCAAAACCTTTATCCAAAATGGAGAAAGTATGAGAAAGAGTGTGAAATTCTCCTAATTTGGAGAATCCCCAAAAATGATTACCGTGAGACAGATATTTTTTAGTATATTCCCACCAATTAATAGGAAACTTTGAAATTAAACTTTTAGAGAGAGAAATAAAATTCTATAACGTTGATGGAATATTTTAATAATATAATCAATGTTGTAATCTCCAAAATCGAGAATCTGTTGCCTTGTTGGAGTTGAATGTATTTTTCTTTTAAAGATTTTGATGTTTCATTCTCCATTTAGGAGAAATTTTGGAGAATCTGTTGGAGATGCTCCAACTTTCACAACTATTCTGGGATGGAACACTTGATTATTGATGAAAATCCAAAACTCTAATTTTAATTTTAAAACAGAAATTTCAGTTTTTAAATCGGTTCATAATAAATTGCCAGTTGGTGAATTTGAGTGTTAGTCAAAGCAATCTCGTAGTGGCTCATATCCAAATTTTAAGTGTATATGCACCAAATAACAAAAATTAGGTTATGGCTGAAGTCAGAGCATACCAAGAGTGAATCTTCGGAAGAAACTTGTTCTTTTTCCTCTGATAGTCTTTCTCATTCATGTTAACCTGCACA
Source organism: Silybum marianum (assembly GCA_036898165.1). Taxonomy (NCBI): domain Eukaryota; kingdom Viridiplantae; phylum Streptophyta; class Magnoliopsida; order Asterales; family Asteraceae; genus Silybum; species Silybum marianum. Next base: position 22,028,611 of record CM072538.1, read on the forward strand.
ATAAACGAAAACCTATTTAGAATCAACAAACACAGCTTAGCTGTTCCACAAATATTAAAAGTAGAAACTTGAAACAAAAAAAAGGGTAGCCTGGGGTTTAAGTGTCCCGAACCACTTTGATCACCAATTATTCATTAAAAGAATACAACAGATAGTCAAGTTTGTATCGGTTTGTCCTATATAATGTGTTCTTGAATGATAGTTTATATTTTGTATCTAAGATCCATTGGGATAATCTTTGTTTCAAATAATATTATGTTTTGAACTAGATTGCTTCGGCATTGGTTTAATGTCTTCAATGTGTGGGATGAATTGGGTTACAAAGGGCTAGTGTATAGAATGACCTCTTCAGCAAGCAATGTTCACATTAAGGCAACACTATGATGTTACATATAAGTATAAACATAAGTATGCTCTTAATCTACCAAATGAAGTAAAAAGAGGCACAATTTCATATGAGCATAATAATAGACATTCCCATGATAAATTATCTTACCAAATAAACAACAGGTTTTGCAGTTAGCAATTGAAAAGTATTCAAGATCTCAATATCAGCAGCTTTCCAGTCCCCTAACCGAACATCTTTTCCCTCCTCCAGAAAAACTATGACCTATAGAAGTTGAAACAAGATCACTGTCATACATAGATACATGCCACATCTTCCAAACGAAAGTTTAGTGTTTTAGGGCCCCAGTATAACTGCTACCCACATTAAATAAACAAATAATCATCACTCAAGTTAGATTAAAATGTTAAATAGTACATATAAATAGCACATAAAATTTTTACACCATTACTCACTCCATCGTACACACACACATGTATACATGTCTAGAAAAATAAGATTTAAGGTATTTTGCCAACTAAATAGTGCTTTGAACATACGTCAAGTCCATCGAGTTGGCTCAATATGTTGTCCACAAGAAGAGCTATTCCACAGGCACTTAAAACTTGTGAAATATGTCAAACACTACTATCCCATATATCATATATACATATAAACTAGAGGCATCCACATTCAAATGTAACATAAATTCAGTATTTGTTTATGTGTAATAAAAAGTGATCATTTATGAAGATACCTTCAGGCATAATTCATGCTCCACTTTTAGCTGCTTATCATTGCTCCTCTTCATGCTCTTTTCGAGATCCTCAATTCTTCTTTCAATGAATTCCATATCCTTCACACATAGCAACATTTACCAACCTAATTACTCATCAAATAAACATTCAAGAAAAAATATATGTTTTAAAGTTTATAGAAGTTAAAGAACCCCAACATAGTTTAAATTTCCATATCAAAACAGAAGGAAAAAGAAAAGAGAGGTAGAAATGAGTAAGTGATTGTGATCCTTAACCACGTTAGTAGTCTCATATACCATCAAGTTCAGTTATCGCCAAGATATCTAAGCCATATAATAGTATCCTCAAGAGGGATCAATGTATAAAAGAAACGGAAAACAGAGAGGCAAAGATGATTTGCATCACTGATTCACTCACATAAACTGACAAAGAAGAGGTCAGTCCAGTTACACAAACACATAATTCACGATGTAACAACATAAATAAAACAACATAGATCTTTCTCTCCAACAAATATAATTGATTCATCATAATATGTATCAATAGAAGTATGATAAATCTTGTCGTATCATACTCAACAGTTATAAATGCTTAAAATAAAGGCTAGGAACGCAGATATTATAGGAAGACAAAAGGAAGTAGCCTCAAGAAGAAGATAATCTTTAACACACCTTCAGCCGTAATTCTGCAGTTATAACTTCCAAGTCTCTTACAGGATCCACAGAGTCATCAACATGTATAATATCTGGGTCTTCAAATGCACCTATTACATTATAAAATATACAACTAGTAAAGTCTTAACTTAGTACTCACACTATAATAGGACAGGCAAATAACCAAGGGATAAAAATAGCAACACTATGAAGCATCTAGTATGTTAAGCTTTGGTTCTCTTTACCACAAAATAAAGAAGTCAACCAAAAAACAAGCAGGGGCTCTTAAGATTTATAAACTAACATTATTTCCAATGAACGAAAATCCTGATAACTAGCAAAATTTAACAAAAACATTCAAAAGAAGACAGCTATCTTACGTAAAACATGGAATATGCCATCAACTGCACGAATGTGAGATAGGAAATTGTTTCCAAGACCTTGACCTTCATGTGCTCCTTTAACAAGCCCAGCTATATCATGTATCTCTAAGAACGCTGAGACCTGCCCAGCCAAATTAAGAGTAATGTGCATATAATCTGACCCCACCACTGTAGATTAGGATAAGCTAGCAATGAACCGCTGTAGAAGTTAAAAGTCATCAAGAATCAACTATTTCCGCAATCATTTGAGTAAAGTTTGGCAACTATGAGTGATTATAGGTTTCGACTTTGATATGAACAACACATATGATACTTTAAGCAACACATATGATATTGGAGCCCAAACCTCGCTCTTTGGCTTGAAATGTTGACATAGCCATTCAAATCGCTCGTCTGGAATATGAACGCGTGCCTCGTTAGGTTCAATGGTACAAAATGGGAAGTTCTCGGCTGGTATAGACAACTTTGTGAGTGTGTTGAAAAGTGTTGATTTTCCCACATTTGGCAACCCAACCTGAAATCAATTGGAATTAGATATGGGTCTTTTCTTCATCACAGGATAATTAGGTACCAGAAGACATTAAGCTACAAGTCTGAATCCAAAAGAAATTGTTAGAAAAGCTTCATATCATATAGTGATTTCATGGGATATAAGGCAATTTAACTATTTAGAAAAACTTTAGGATCAATGATGACCATATTATTGGTAACAAACCGGAGGAAATGATGTCCCTTCCTTTATCTTGTTTGGCATGTATATCTATGTAATATCTCTATGCTAATCACTACCATAATTAAAGGGATTATGTTGTATTTATAACCCCTCGTTTTTTAAGTATATAATATTTATATACGGTAAATGAAACAAATAAACTCACACACCCTCCTCACCTTTGGTGAGGTTTGAACCCCCCTGACCCCCTAGATTCTAGTCAAAGACTCGCATACCGCTAGGCCAAAGGCGCTTTGGTTTTATAACCCGTCGTTGTTAATGAGAAAATCAATTTGCTTCTGAAAATATATATTGATTAAAGATCCAAAGACACAATAGAGCTTTATATGTTGAAGAGTTTAAACATGAAACAAACATGAATAAGAGGCATAGTTGTTAAAGGCTCAAGGCACAAACGGGTTCCGAGCCTAGGGACGAGGCACATGCGTGAGGTGCGGTCCTCAGGAATGTGAGGTGCATCTTATGATTCTTATCTATCTATCTATATATAAATGTGTGTGTGTGTGTGGTTTATTATACAAACCTATCCCATTTGTACAACCATTGCAACCCAATCTCAACCGTTCATCTAGTGAATATGTAGTTTCATCAATATCTTGACTGTTTCCTAATATAAAACGTTGATCATAATTAATGAACCCTAATCATCTTCCATAAATATTCAAGTTATAATAAATGAACCCTCATCATTTCCATAAATATCTCAATTGATAGGGTTGCACTGGTTGTACAAATGGAATAGGTTGCATTTGAAACGTCCTCTATATATACACACACACACAGATACACACAACTCAAATATGCAGCAAGTAATAGTATAAGCCTCCAATGCAGCAACCGGCAGTTCTTCGATAGAGACAGAAGGGAGAAGGGTTTTAAAGTGTGAGTCGTTAAGGAGAAGTTTTAAGGTTTGGGTATTTATAGAGGAGGCTTAAAGTTCTAAGGAATGGGTATTTAGTATTAGGCTTTGACTTAGGTCATCTATTTAATAACTATTTATTTAAGAAATCTAGAAGATGAGAAAACTTATTTTATATTAGAGTTTGACTAGGTATATATATAATAACTCTTTATAAGGCGTTCCTAGACCAATGCCTCAGCTAAGAGGCAGCTCCTTATTGAGCCTCGTGAATAAGTCTAACCTCGACTTTAAAAAGCCCAAGACCTTGAGCCTCTAAGCTTAGACACGCGCTTTTAAGAAATGATGAGTCGATGGCAAGAGAAGTACTCATGTATTATTCATAACGAAAACTACCCATAATATTCATGATGAAAAATATCCATAATATTCATGATGAAAATCCACCATATGCATGAGGAATAACATTCATTAATATCTACTATCTAGAGTTATTCATTATGAATAATACATTAAATAATTGGTTCTGATTTTCCCCAAATATTTCCCTATATGGACAAAATAAAGATAAAACATAGAGAACTCATAATTACTAAATAAGAACCTGAAGGAAAAGTCCATGCAACATAACCCAGGTAATGAAAAACAGAATAATCAATCATACATTCCTGGTCTGAAAAGAACACTTCAACTTCATGATTTCCTACGGTACCCTCAGCCTTCAATATTTCACACTCTAAGAAAAAACTAAACAAAATATACCTATTAAACAAGAACCCCATATACTGATCTACATAAATATAATAAACGTAATACATTATCATCATCATCATCATCATATAAGAATAAAAGGTTATAAGAAACTAACGATTCCGATCTTCAGATGAGACGAGAAACGGCCGAGAATCGGCCTTTCCACCGGCGCCTCCTTTGATTTAGTCGCCTTCGGAGGCATATCTCTTCACACAAACAGACACAGAGACGATCGACAAACACAGTGAGCTTCGTTTCGTTAGTTAGGGTTTATACAGAACGATCGTACGAGATCGAAGAAATGGTGGCAGAAAATTCTCGACTACACACACTCACACTGTCACTCTAGCGTCAACCTTTGGCAGTTGCTACTGCCATGCGACCCGCCTTATTATGCTGACACGTGGCATATGGCATTCGAAGTTGGGCCGGGTCGGGGCGGAAATATCGGAACCTAGGGAACGATACGACCTTAGTCGCTCGCTCCCTCCCTCTAATCTAACCCTAGAAAATGATATGACCTCAAATCGCGATCCCTCCACCTCTGTATATAATAGATTAAATTACATTTGTGGTCCTTGTGATTTGCTTCAAATCCACATATAGTCCCTCAAAAATTGGATTATATAAATTTTTGGTTCTTACTTTTATTTTCATAACATTGGTAGTCCCTCGAGCTAACGCTGTTAAATTTGTTCGGTTAAGTTGAGGCATGTAAGGACATAGGAGCAATTTAGTCTTTTTATCTCTTTTTTTCTTTTTGAAAAATAAATTTATAACTAATATAAGTATAGAATAAAATACGTACATACAGTTATAAGTTTTTTTTCTGAGACGAATCCTGCCTTCCCAGTTCCTCTATTTTTTTTTCTCCACCAATTGTTTAGGTTTCCTAATCTAGATTGATGAAAGTAAACAAAATCAAGATTCAAGTATCTCCAGCAAACCCTAGCCATAGCTATAATTTGTTAGGGTTAGGAACCTTCTTTGTACATTTCATAAATTCTAAATTCATAGGGACAAAAAATGTAACTAGCTCATTTATCTTTAATAGAAAAAATAATTAAATTAAATATACTTTTATGGTTAACATTTTTGGATTTGTTCTTCTTGATTTCCATTTTATTTCATATTTGGTCTATCTTTTTAACTCTGTTAAAAAAATCTTAATTGAGTTTAAGGTATTTTTGTTCTTTTAATACTTTTTATCTTTTATTTTTTTGTTAATCAGACTTTTTTTGCTTTTCTAGTTTTTTTAAATACATTTTAATGGACATATACTTAAAGAAGATGTACAACATATTAATATAAAACCTCCACACATTGCCACCATATAATTTAATCAAACTCTAAATCAAAGTTTGGTTGTAAAATGTTAGATACGTGAAAGGAGCATATTTGTCGATAACATTATTAAAGTTTGGTTGTAAAAAGTTAGATGTGTGGGAGGAATAAAAGCTTTATTTATGTGGATATATATATATATATGTATACTAATAATATGTATTTTTATATTCGAAATGAAATAATAGAAATTAAGACAAACGCCAAAATATCCCCCGTGTTAACGAACCTGGTTACGGCCGTTAGCTATATAGACCAAAACTGAAACAAATTGATAACCACAATGATCAAAAGTGTAATTAATATAAAATATAAACAATATCTGATATTAAATAGCAACCAAAGGGATCAAAAATGTAAATTACTTAAATGATTACGTGACAATTAAGAAATAGAGTAAATTACGGTTTTGGTCCCTGTAGTTTGGGGGTTTTAACAAAAATGTTCTTGAACTTCATTTATTACGGATTAGAACTCAGCCTTTGTCATTTTGTAACAAGATGGTCCCTCCCTCTAACGGCGTCCAGTTACTCCGTTAACCTTGAGAGCATTTTCGTCACTTTTTTTTGTCTTTATTCGAGTTTCGTAAAAATCATACAAACCATATGGACCAAATTACTTGTATCTAAAAAATAAAATTTTATATTTTAAGTTTATTATATTAATTAATTATTATACTTTAATATATATTAATTATTATACTTTAAATATAATTTTAACATGTAATATATATTTTTTTCAAAAAAAAAATATATATATATATATATATATTACTTACACACATATATATAGTAAGGTTAAGGAAAAAAATGATCTATCAATCATTAGATTAACTGATTCAATGAATAAACTAAACGGAAGCTGACAACAATATTTTTTAAATTAAAGAAACCTCACCCCCTATTTTTTTTATTCGGAAAAAAAAGCGAAATATAAACAAAAATTGAGCAAAATAAATTATACCTAAAAAATCATATTTTTCTCATTAATTTGACATCTATATTGATATATTTTTTAATATATACATACATACGTAAACTTAGGTAGAAGTTCTCACGAATCTTATAAATTTTACAGTTCTCAAATAATTAAGCTTCTATTTCACAAATATTATATTTTTAAAATTATACGTATGTATATTGTAACATCCTAGTTTTCGTTCCAATTGAAGAAAGTGTTGAACCGAGTGTTCTATTAAAGATGAGCTAATTTCAGAGTTTGAGTAGTAGTGTTGTGAGATAGTGACAAGTGTCACCATAGCACCAATGGTACTAAGAGTATGGTCGTCTTAACCATTGTGGCATACGGTTGTGACATCTGTCACAATAGCACCGGTGGTACCCAGTGGTTGGTGATCCCAACAAGTGTGCCATGCTATAGTGACAATGGCACAATGTATCAACCGGGCATTTGGTAAAATGAAATCCCGAGTCCTCTTGGTATTCCACTCTTAGAAACAAAGAGATTAGTATTTTTGAAGTTAATTATATTGGGTATCATCCACAAGTCGAGTAGCGGGATCAAACGGGTGAAAAGTGGGAAAAACACCTCAAAACGGCCCCGGGCTAGTGTGCCGGGTGATACTGACATGGCACAATCGCATGGCAGCATCGCCCAAGATGTACCGTGACTTAGGAAGTGAATCAGATCAATTTTGGACACGGGAGAGTGTGCCCGGCGATACTAACATGGCAAAATCGCCTGGCAGCATCGCCAACGGCCTCTAGAGGGTTAAATTCGGGATGTTCTTCATTTGGCCATAACTTCTTCATCACAACTCCGATTTGGGTGATTCAAAGTGTTGCGGTTTCGTATTTCAGAGCTCTTTAAGATGGAAGCAATGAAGATTAAAGTTTACTTGATGATTTGGGGTTCCCATACGTTGAAAGATACGATCACCTCTACGAAATCTTGAATCTAGGGTTTGGTTCTATGATTTCTGATTTGGGTTTGATTTTGATGTATGTTGGGTTTGTTTATGACCTACATGAAGATTTTATAGGTGGAAACTTGTGGATTTGAAGTCCTCACCTAATGAAGTTCGATATTGGGATAAAACCTAGATTTAGCCTAAATCTAGCTTGTGAGTTCATTCTTACCTTTCTAAAACTTTATACATGTCAAAACGATGTATTTTACCTTTATACGAAACAAGTGTATTAATATGTTATACTTCACAGGTATTTTACCTTGAAGAGAAGTAATACCTTGGAAACAAGTGTATTAATATGTTATACTTCACAGGTTTTGTGGAGAGAAGTAATACATTGGAAACAATTGTATTAAGATGATAGACTGGTGTAATGGATCCATAGACACATATAGTCAGATGTACTTAGGGAGGGCACTTGTAATAGATCCCGGTTTGGGGTTGAACTCGTGAGGATTAATGTGATGACGGGTCATTCCCGTAGAAGTTTCCCCCAAGAGAAGTAAGCGTATCTTTCAGGTGTAAATCGCAGAAGTAAAGAAAAGGAGATGTTGAGGAAAGCTTTCGGTTATATGTTTATTTACCGCTTTTGATGTTAAATGGCTTTTCTATATTTTGAACTGTTTGTTCTCACTAGGCTTTTAAGCCTAACACTTTTTCTTAAAATGACATGTATATCAGGTGATCAAGCTGGTGGGGCTTGATGGGATGAGTGGAGCTAGGTGCCGGTAGTGGCATCCTTTTTGAAGTTCACCTTCGTGTGTATAGATGGGTTGCATAGAAGCACATTTTGAGGATTTATAGACACCCGAACTTATCTGTATTCTAAAGTTTGTATAGATTAATAGGTTGTCGTCTAGTATCCCTTTGAAGTTGTTAACTCTCTAACTTCTCCCCATCTTTATGGGTGATATTTATTTTATTGAAGTTATTCCGCATTTTATTTGGTTTAAATTAACTCCCATTTTTAGGTTAGGGGTGTTACACACACACACACACACACATATATATATGTGTGTGTAAATATTGAAGTTCAATTGTTTAGAGGAAACCATTGTTTTTTGGGAATAATTTATTTCACACGAGTTTTGTTTATATTTCGTTTTTTCGAATAAAAAACTACGAGGTGAATTGTTTAAAAATCATATTCGATGAATCAATTAATCTGATGGTTAATAGATATCATTTTTACCTGAACCTCACTATATATATATATATATATGTGTGTGTACGTAAGTAATATATTTTTTTTCAAAAAAAAATATTGCCTATTAAAATTAAACTTTTAATTATATATATTAAAGTATAATAATTAATTAATGTAATAGACTTAAGGTATACAAAAACTAATTTCTTTTTTAATTTTTTAGAGTTAATTACGGATTTGATAGGGGTGCAGACTTTATCAAAACTGTTTATGCCGAAAATTGCATAAAAAACAATTTAAGGTAGGGGTGCAGACTTTATCAACTATAGATTGAACCTTCGAATAAATGAGAAAAATAACGTGGAAAACGTAAATAAGACAAATGATTTTGGTGACGCGGAAAACCCCATCGAGGGTAAAAACCGCAGACGACAACGGAGGTTGTCAATTCACTAGTGACGTCAAACAGGGACGTCGTCCTCAAAACAAGATATTACAGTTACAAATTGTGGATTAACACGTTGATTGTGGATTTTGTTATTAATTCTGAGCCGCTGTCGTTAGTTATGTTGTTGTCGTTAGTTTTGAACGTGAGACAAGACTTGAAGATCGGACGTGAATTCCGGTGACCGGTGAGTCTTGAGAGAATAGGATTCAGATGACTTCGTTTGATGCGGGAGCGCATATGTGTTTTCGGGTGAATTCGTTGTCCCTTGCTTCCTTTCCCGAGCTTTGCTTATATAGGAGTCATCGTCATAAATATGTCTTTATGAGCATTAATATCAGTAACGTCTTTGTCATCAATGCTCTTGAATGTGTGTCGTCGGTTACGTTTATATTTTTAATGCTCTTCGGTTACATCAGTTAGCATAAATGATAGAAGACATGCATCATAAAACGATCGTTTTGTCTAGAGTTAGTAGAAACAAGTGTGTCGTGAGAAACTTGCGACTTTCACCAGTAACTATCGATCAGACGTACGGTTGGTATCAATAGTGACGACCATAAGTTCCATGGTCATTGGTCGTTAGTTCTTATGTCGGTCGAGAGACCTTGTCATAAGATCGTGGTCGTAAGATCGTGGTCGTGACCTTTCAGTCATGACTTTGATGAACAAATGTCGTGGGTATTATCTTTGTTGGTCGAGGGTATGACTGTCGTGGGTATTATTCTCATCGGTCGATGGTGTGATTTTTTACCCAAACAGTGGTTTGTGAGATTTTTTTGAAATTGGTCCCTCAAATAAAAACAGAAGATAGAAAAAGGACGAAAATGCCCTCAAGGTTAACGGAGTACCTGGACGGTCATTAGAGAGAGGGATCATCCTGTTATAAAATGACAAAGGTCGAATCCTAATCCGTAATAAAGGAAATTCAAGGACCATTTTCTTAAAAACCACCAAACCATATAGACCAAAATCGTAAAATTTACTCTAAAAAGTAAATAAGATAGATGTGATAAAATATGACAATAGTTTTTTATGCCTATGGTATAAGCTATTTCGCTGCTTAAAGTTGCAATATATTTTGTTTTTATGTGTTGAGAGTGACAAATTATTATTATTTAAAATGTAAATAGGACTAAATATATGATATATCAGTCACTTTTACAAAAAAAAAAATCATCGTAATATTATACTTTTTTATAGTACGATAAATTTGTAATTTACTTTTAAATTATTTTTTATTAAAGTATTCTATTTTAAAAATAGTTATCAGTTACAATAATAATAACTTGTTAAATTTTAAACCGGTAAACTTTGAATTCTTTTGCTTGCATAACTTAAAAAGTAAACTCTAATTTTGGTCCCCGTGGTTTTGTGAAATCTTTGAAAGTAGGACCTAAATTTTGATATCTCTAGAAACCGTTCTCGTGGTTCTTATTTTGCTTTGAAAGTGATCCTCCATCACTAACTTTGTTAAAAATTTCTGTTAATTAAAGGGTATCTTTGTCTTTTTACTTTAAAAATAAATAAATATATTATATCGTTTACTAGAAATGTATATCTTTCCCAAAAATTTCTTATGTTCTTCAACTCTTCAATCACAAAGACACTCAATGACCTAACAACCCTAAACCATCGCCCATCAGTGCTTCTATTCGTATACCGCAACTATCATCTCCGATGAACCCCCATGCCCACCACCGTAATCACCCTTCAACCCTAACGTCCTCTCCATGTCCTTTCCAACGACCCTGCCCCCTTTTGTGTTACCTTTTCATCACCGAAGCCTCTAGCCGTGTTTTTCACTCAATTTAGAATCGAGTGATCTGTTAATCTGTTTGTCTTCCTCTATTTGGTTTTCTGTACAATGATTTAGTTTTAGGGTTCTTAATGCTTCTTATCCATGGTTTGAAACCATCTACGTTGGGTTTGATTTGTTTCAAGGACTCAAGTGAAATGAGGGAAGGGGAATATCATCTTGCATAGGGACTCTGAAAAAGAAAAGAGAGGTAGTGGTCTTCTCGGTTTTTTTGGTATACTGTATATAGAAGACCTATGTTACAGTTTCAATTGATTTCAGTTTCTACTTCCTCTTGTACAAATTTTTGAACAACAACAGTTAACCATTTATTACCAACCAAACTCATGATACAAGTATCAGCTACAACCAAACCAAAGCTAATTATAAAAACAAGCTTTATAAAACACGGGTTGTAGTATCGACGAGTTTGCGAGGAGAAAACTACCACAACAGCCCTTGTTAAACACGAACTGTATATGGCTTCGACAACGCTGCTTTGAGCAGCATCCCCGCTTAACCAAACAACCCCTCTTCAGCCCCGGACAGCAGACTTGTTCGTTATGGCAAAGCAGGGTTCGAGAACTAATTTTCCCAATTGATATGACTTCCCCTTGTATAATGCTTGGAAGAAAACTGAGTTTAGTTTAGTATTCAGTTCCTTGGTATATGGACGCCTTCAAACAACAATTCAATCTACAAATACAACAACTTGAAATCAAACTTTTCAGTAACCAAAGTTTTAGATTCAAAATTGAAATGAAAATATCAAAAAACAGAGATCGGAAATGGAATGAAAAAAGTGCTCAATGGAAGGAGAAATCGTTAAATTTGGGATCACGGCAAGACAAAAGTAATCGTCTTGTCCACTGCCCTAATTACACCCCTACAATGCTTTGATTCATCACTGCAATTTAACCAAGAGCCTCCTGTGTGTAACAAACGAATCTGATATACATTTTTATCGAAAACAATGGTTCATCAACGCACAAAAAACATGGATTTCAAAAGCAGAAATAAAAACCTGCGTTACAAATTGGTGGGGAAGATTGCGTTCAAAAAAAATATTGGTGGGGGATAGGGGCGGACCTAGTGTAGGTCCTACGGTGGCACAGGCCACCGTATTATTTGTCCGTCGAAAGGTAAAATTTTCGGATTTTATAGAGGTGCAACCGTATTATTTTCGAGGGTGCTACCGTATTGTTTATAAAAGTTAAAATGTGCAATTGTGCAACTACTGAAAATTAAAAAAAAAAACCCAAAATGTTTATGAAACTAACCCAAAAAACAAATAAATCCCTCCAAATAATAATAAAAACTGAAAAATTCTCTCGAAATCAACCTAAAAATTTGAAAAATCCCTCGAAATCAAACTAAAAAATTGAAAAATTCTTCAAAATCAACCTAAAAACTTGAAAAATTCTTTGAAAACGGTGGAATTCGGCTAAAAACATATGAAATGGCTTTGTGGGGGTTTGATCCAATTTAAAGTTGCACTCACTCACAAAAATTATCGGGTTCACCACTGACCTAAATATTATATTAGTTATATGATGTCATCGTATCGTATGAAAAAAATTCTGGGTTCATCCCTTACCGTTCAAAAAAAATTTGATGGGAGAGATGAAGGCAAAGAGCCACGGTAATGGGACTTGGGAGAAGAAGAAATAAGTGTTAATATATAATAAAATATTGAACATAAAATACAATATTACTTTGTGTCATCTTTAAAAAAAATTAAAGATTATGTTGAAAAGACAATAACACCCCTCGTTTTAACGAGAAAACTAACAGAGTTATACAGGGGACCATTTTCAAAGCAAAATAAAAACTATAAGGACGATTCCTAAAGATATCAAAGTTTAGGTCCCACTTTCAAAGATTTCATAGAACCACGGGGACCAAAATTAGAGTTTACTCTAACTTAAATGACGTGATGTTGATGACACGTCATTCTAACTACATAACATAAATAAATAAAACTCATTTAAAAAATTTTAATTGTTTCATCACTTTATATCCTGACAATAAAGATCCCACCAGATTATGGTTTCATGTCTCTCCTTAAAAAAGCTTTTTCAAAAAAACTCACTTTTTAAGTTTTTATTAGGAAGAGAGGCTAATGACACCCTTAATTTATATTAAGGGTGCCATTAACACTTCCATTTTATTATCAAATTGTAGGCAAATTAAGTATTATAGAGTAACATATTTTTTTGAACAAATATAATAAATATGTTGTTTAAAAACATAACAGTTTTTATTTTCATTGTTCAATTTTAACATTTTTTTAAATGTTAACAACATAAATTATAATCTACAAGTTTTCTTAATGGTGTAATATTTTCATATAATTAATTTAATATATTTATTAAATAATACGTCAACTCAATTTCTGATTTATACTTTCAAGATAAATATTTTGTTTGTAAAAAATGTTAACTTTTTTTTTTAAATATATACTTTTGACATTTTTTAGTGATCCGGGCTGTTTCCCTCTCGACGATGAAGCTTATCCCCCATCGTCTCACTGGCCGACCTTGAGTAGGCCAACATTTTTATTGGAAAATCGGGGGTTTCTAGAACTCATAGGGAATCAAATCGATTTATGGATATTTATATCATTCGTGGGTGCGGCTAACTCCCCATGAGGTAATTGTATGATTTTCCAAGGTAAAAGGGCGCCTGACCAGCCATGCTTCATAATTGGAAAAACGAGCACCGTGGAAATACATGCCACTCAGCCAAAGGAAGATGATGGAGAGTTCAAAATTAAAGTAAGGAGTGGCAAATATGAAAATAAGGCGGTGGTTTACCCTGCGGCGGATGTCAGCGGTTCAAGTCCGCTTATCTCCAACTCGTGCGACATGGGGGCGAAAAAAGGAAAGAGAGGGATGGGGTTTCTCTCGCTTTTGGCATAGTGGGCCCCCCAATCTAACAATTTAATTTATGGTTTACAAGTATTCTTAATATTATTATATTCATGAAAATTTTATAAAATTGTGTATATGATTTAGTATACTTGTTAAATAATATGTAAATTTCATTTTTTATAATACAATGGTATAATAAAAATGATATATCAACAACATGTTAGATGTGGACATCCATGTGGACAATGACATTACATAAAAACTAACTTGTATCAAAAGGTTATAGTAGATAAAAATATTAAAAATACAATATTCTAATAAAAAATAATTTAACAAAACATTGTTGTAATAAATTAAAGTACGATACTATAACATGAAAATTTACAAAAATAAATTATCACTTCATACATTTAGCATTCACATGCCTACACACACATATTTATCTTAAAAAAAAGAACCGAAAAACTCATTCAAACCGTTAGACTGAGTTGATCCAAGATATGTTATTTTTAAATTGAAATACAACAAAACTTGGAGCGAACTTAATTACACAAAAAATACAACATATTATTATCTGAGAGGAACCGTTGATTCGCACAATTGGTCATCACGACCCTCGTAACCGAACTATATGAGCAGGTTAAGAGAATCAGTTAGGGTATCCAAATCCCCGCCCCAAACAAATCCGAAAAAGCTGGGAACCATCTACAGCTTGAACACTCCTTCTTGCGATATGCATCCCTTATTTATTTGTTTTCCTATTTTTCAAATTTAATTCATAGTTGTATACCCTACCGTTAACTATAATTTATACTATAACTATTAGCTTTTAATATTATATTTATATTTTATACAATAATATAATATTCAATAGTGATTACTAATCATTCTTATTTGAGTTATTTGACATTTTGAATTATTTATTGGACTCATGTTAAATAGTAATAGTGCACCTATACATGAATTATTTATTGGACATTCCAGATTCAGCCCCAATCCAATCTGATTCGAGTTGTGCACCCTCTTGCTCCAACGTGGCTCCACTAGCGACTGTGCTGCTGACACAGAGTTGGCCGATGCTTATTTCCAGATACCTTTGTTGCTTTTTCTGTGGGAAAATAAGTTCACGACATGTGAGCCTTCTAACTCCGCGCAACATGGTTCAATCAGGCTTTCACTAATTGTGGAAAATTCCCCACTGCTGTCTCCCATGCCCCTCCAACAACCTTAAGAGGTTGTTTGGCCACAAAATTCAAAGGAATTTGATGGAATTAGAATGACAAATTACTTTGACCAAATTCCATGATGATGTTTGGTTTCGCAGATTGAACAAATCGGATTCCATAGAATTCCATGGCTTAGGGATTTGACCATTCCTTGGCATAAGTGAAGGATTTGAATTCGTTCCGTGACAAATGTAACAAATGTTATAAGTTAGTTCTAAAAAGATAAAAATAATCTTATCCAATATAACCAACACCCACACCATCCTTGCCACCCTCACTACCCTAAACCTCACCACCCCGCTACCACCTACCTCAGCCCCACCCCTCCCAACCAACCTTTATTGCCACCACCACCACCGTCGTTGACATAACTGCCACCATCCACCCACCACCATGCCACTTTTGTTCACTGTTACAACCACCACCTACCCCACCCCAGCTACAACCACCACGATATTACTATCTCCATTATAGCAAACTGAAGGTACATGTACAATAGATGCAACAACAAAAATTAACTTACCGGATTCTTATATAACTAACGGACAATCATCAATACCCTTATGTTATTACACATAATGCTGTGAGAATAGTAGTTAAGATGAGAAGGGGCGTGGACCCTGCTCACTTTTAATCTCGCCTTCATCCCACGAATTGCTCTTGATACAGGAATTGATCTGGTGTATCTCAGTGCATCTCACTACTGTTGATCTTCAATTCGGATTGATCCACAGGTGAAGATCCCTTGTTACCTTTCTCACCATAACTTCCATCCTCACCTGAACCCAACCTTATGCTACTAATACTAGAAAGAGTTGCGACTGATCCAAAAAGCTCAGTCTCATCACATTCTTGGTGATCGGCAAAAAAAATATGCACCGGGTAAGATTTATCAAACCTAGACCTGTATTTCAGCCTAGGCTGGTTTAAAAAATATCCGGTTTTGGTATGGTTCTGTCCGAAAAACCCTAATGTGAGCTTTTGGTGTAGTCCATTTAAAAAAAATTATAACCCAAACCGGTCCTATTCAAAAGAGCACCGATGGTCCAACTTGGTCAAGAGTCCACATCATGGACCGAGTTTTACGCGGTCCGGTCAAGCAGGACCGATCCAAATGCCCATCTTGATCATATAGCATATTGACACCTAAGTCATGAGACCTCATTGAACAAGTTGTCAATACAGTAGATTCATACTACCACCAAATTGCTCAAACTCAACAAATCACAAATTAAATTCTTCAGAGCCACTCCATATACATCAAATGTCTATGAAAAGATAACAATAACATTATATATATATATATATATATATATATATTCATATCAAATTCCACAACTGAAATGCAAAGAAAACAGTAGAAAGACTATGACAATTGCAAATCTCTTTAAATTAAAAAAGAAGTCCCTAACTGTATCTTCCACTTGTCAACAATTTCAACATTGCCATCATCTGTGAAACAACATGCCATATCATTACAAATCCAAATGTCTGAAACTAAAGATATTAAAGATCAATTCATATAAACACCATATAACTTCAAAGATTATTATCTCTTACTATTTGTAGATAAAGAATCACCAAATATTCAATTTTGGATATTACAAGTTCATACAAATGTGATTAAAGATGATGTTAGGTTCACTATTTAGTCTTTCTAACATTGTTTCTTGTTGTTAATCAATGAGACTAGAAAAATGTCAACTAAATAAAAGAAAATGAGTATTGGATTTCAAATCTGCATGTCAAAACAGACCACCATAAAGCAATATAATTGATACAAAAATTTAAATAGTTGGGTTTTCATGAGTAATTAATATTACCTTTTTTAAATATGCCGACTACCTCTTAACTAGAAATGTCCTTCCTGTTACCAGATAAATACATTGTCTCCCCATACGGTCTGTCAAGAAAGAACAAAAATAATATAACATATCAGTTAAAAAACTCTCGTATATATTGGAACAGCAATGAACACGCAATACAATATTTAAAAAACATATGATTTGTCTATACTTGTTTATCTTTATCATTGCCTTATCATGTTAATTGGCGATGTGTATGTGTATATCTATCTATATCAAGAAGTTTTCTCCATAATAATTAAGACAATTTTCCCTGAATATATGTTATATCTACATGATATCAGAGCTTGAAGGTTCTTGATACAAACCCTAATCTACCTGCTACTACTACTACTGCAATACACCACCAGCATGAAACCAGATGCCACCCACAAAACCCTAACACCTAATAATCTTAAATCACAAGCTACAAAAAGATTCATCTGGAACAGTAAGTGGTTTATACAGTGCTTCTAACTTAAATGTAAGATTCAGTGAGGAAGAATAGCCATTAATTCAAATATTCCGGATTGGTTCAGTAAAAATCGATTCTAAATTCAATCTTTCCATCGTTCCCTGATAATATGTTGCTAGTTTGTCTTAAGATAGGAGGACTAAAGGTACCAAAGAAGGCAGACCTTTTTTTTATTTTCTTTTGGCTAAGAAGCCCATAGGATAGGTTATCTACAAGTAAAGATATGAGTTCTATTTTATGATTATTCTTTAGTTAAATATTTTATTTATTCACATCTTGCACCGAAATAAGTTCTATTTTTTTGAAATTTTGTTCATATGTTTAAAACTAATTTGAAGCTAAAACTAAAAACCTCCATTGTGACGATGCAAAGAAGTATTTCTCAAGAGGATTTATAGAATTTATGAACATATCGGTAATATTTAAAACATAGAATACCATATGCATACACTTTGCAACAAAACGGAGTTGTTAGAACAAAAAAATCGACATTTGTTAGATGTAGCAGGCACTGTCCAGTCATCATAATGTCCCACATTATTTTTGGGCGACGCTATTATTATGGTTTGTTATCTTATAAATTGCAAGGCCTCAATTGAATAAAAGGTCAAAATACTGTACCAAATTCTTTTTCGTAGCACACTTTCGTTTAACATTAGACCAAAGACTTTGTTCTATTTGCTATGTCCACAACTTCAAGACGAATAAACTTGATATTAGGGAACTAGATGCATTTGGGTATTCTAGACCTCAAAAAGATATCCCCTTTATGACCTTCTATGAAACAACTTTTTGTATCAGATGATGTCACTTTTATGGAGTCTGGTTTCTAAATTCCTGTAACAAATAGGTCAAAGTACATAACTATACATAACTACACCACAACAATTATGTCCCTTATATCTGCATGAGATTTTCTTTACCTAATCAACCCGAGACTTCTGCAAACTTCTGGGATCTTTTATAGCAAGATATTCATATTTTATTCAGCATCACAAGACAAGTTGAACCGCTAAACCAGAGACTTCATCCTTTTATATCCCTGTAATCCTAAAATGCATTTTCCACCTTTTTCATCCAGAGAAAATGCTTCGAAGAAGAGACTGATGATTCAGGAGTAAAACATTGCCTCTTTATTATCATGCTGGCTTTGATTTACTAGCTATGTTTATTTATCGCTCAAAAAAGTAACAAATATAAACTTGACTCGAGTTTAAACTTCTTGGCTGCAACTTCCTGTGTAACACATTCATGCAAGCACAAATATATAAATATTACAGTACACTTTTGATACTACTTTTGATGGATTACGGATTACCAAGATGTTTTTTAGATATTTAATAACCAACCCATGATAGAATGATGAGATATATATATATATATAAAATAAATCACTTGCATATATATTATATCATCTTGTAGATAAATTCAGATTTTGACATGCAGAAAGAACATCACATATTATATAATATCTTGCAGAAGAATTACCTTGGATTTTTCACATGAAGCAACAAAAATATGAGTGCGATGAGTACGGAGGAAGAGCCAACAAAAATGTAGGCCACCCCAAGGAAACTGTTCTTTCCTCCCAACCAGCTTGATGTGGAGAGAACAAGCATTTTCGTTCCACCAAAACTGTAAGTGTTATAGTTGTTCATTAGGTGTACTACGATTATATCATCTTCTTCTAAATCCTCTTCAATTCTTCCATATAATTTACGGAAACTTGGAAAAGCAGCAGTCCGCATCCACACAATAAGATCCTCTTGATCACTCAGCTGAATAATTCAATATCAAACGACAACCGCCATGATCCATTTCAACATCAATTTAGTTCAATAAAAAGGTATTAGGTCCTACAAAAGGATTATCAAGCTAAATACGATAGAAAATTAAGTGAAACTCACCGGGATAGTTGTATCTAGCTTTCCACCCCCTATGAAGGAGCCATTCTGGAAATTAAAGGGATAAACGTGTTTGCCAAATTTGTGATCCCGGTCACTCTTCCATGCGATGTTTTTTCTTTCAACGTCCAATTTCTTTGTCCCACGTGAAAAGGAATATGTGTCATTAAACAAACTCCATGCAACCAATCCACAAGGAACTATTGGGAGACCATTTTCAGATGCTTGAGGTTCACAAGAACCTGTTTTGTTGTATCCTAATCCATGCAGAAGTTGCAATTCACTTCTACTTTTTACATACCTGGATCAGACGCGTATTTGAATCAAAATGCATCATTAAAGATAAATACCCATAATATATATATATACACACACAGATCCAGAACAAAATACATGAAGTGATGTCAAACAGTTAGCAAATCTTGATATTTTGATGAATTGCAAAGAGAAACACTGAAAAGGTTGGCTGGCTTTCAGGAGGTCGACCAAGATGCTTAATTTGATTTACAATCTCTATCAAATCAAGCATAACATAATATCTTTGGATCCTTATTTATATGAGTTATTTAATTATGAAAATATTAGATATGTGCGTGGAAATATCTAGTTTTCCAGTTTGAAACGTATAATCTGAAACCACTACCTGCATATCTTTAGCATCTGACAAAATGCTCAAGCCAGCATTAAAAAATTCCTAGATTGACAATGAGATGATTCATATGATTTCAAATGTATTTTTGACCAATTCTAAATCTTGTGCAGTAAGTATAAAAGAAAACACGCATAAAGAAATCCAACATGTAATAATCATTTTCTTGCACTTTGCATTGATTGTTTAATCTAACTGTTCGAATTCAAAATCATATTGTAAACTTAGTGGCAAAACAAATTCAATTTTACAACATGCAGTAGAAATAAAAACCATTTGTAACAAATTGATGTTGATAACAAACATATATTGTATTTCTGTTCAAAAAGCACTAGGTTTGACATCAAAAAATCTAAAGCATCTCCTGTTTGGAACAGAGGAAGAATGCAACACGACGACTGATACCATAACTCCAAAAAAAAGAACTAAAAAAAAATAATTATAACTCACTAGCAAAAAATTCAATGGCAAAAGAACGGAAAAGCACTAACCGCCTGTGGTTTTGATAAAAGTTGTCCAGTTGATAATAGATGTAAATTGGAGCTTTCATATGCTTGTCCACCTAAATCAGAAATCAAAATGCACATGAGACATTCACCCATAAATGGAGATCAACTATAAAATAATCCACATAGCCACAAGGCAATCAGATTCATAAAAGTCATATAGACTAATTGATAGATGGACATAAAAAAGGATGTTTAAGTGGCCAACACTATTAACTCCATGAAACCCGGGTCACTAAACCACAAAATAAAATAGATAATGTACCACACAGGTCAACAAGTCAAACAGTACTCTAATAAAGACTTGGGGATAGATACACAAAGATGACATGTGTGTGTGTTGTTGGGGGGGGGGGGGGGGTTCAAGAGAGAACCCCAGAAAAAGGAGAACAGGGGAACTCATCAGAACTGCAATGCGAAATTTGGCATCATTTTCTTGTTGCCCTTTTTCAGAGCATTATGAAGTTCAAAAATGCCTCAAAACATGGATTGTGAAGGAAAGTAATATCAAAATGGTCAAGAAAACTACAAAAAATAAATATCACCTTTAGATACCGGTGACAACTTTTTGGAATTGATGCATTCTTGATATAAGCTACCCTATTGCTCTTGAATCCATCTGGTACACATTCAATATCATATCTGTCCAGAATTTCATTAACCTACAAGTGCAATATAAAGTAAGTTCATTTTGTCAGATTTTAGAATACTAGGTAGGACAAGTAAATATAAAAACAAGATAAACAGCACAATCATAAGAAAAAAGAAGTGAACTTTACACTCTGTGAAGCATGAAGAGAAATTAACCCAACAGGGATGAAAATGGCACCCATCAAAAAGAACGTTCCAATGACCTGAAAAGAACAGCATCAATCCAAGGCCCTTAGATACACTTAATCTGATATATCACTATCCGGTTCATCATTTTAAAGTAACTCATAAATATAGCTGAAATGTGTTTATGCACTCACCCATGCTGGTGTTAGAACTGGTTTACAAGCTGGGAGAGTTTGTTGGGTGAACTGCTGTATAGCTGCAAAAAGCACAAGTGACCATCATAAATGTGATATAGTGACATCCAACCATTTTATAAAGGAAAGGTTTTTTGCCAGTGACAAAAAAAAAGTCAGTGACTGCCTTCGTAAAAAGTAATCCATAATACTGAAACCAGCCCACTGTGTGTATTAGTGTATATGTGTGTGTCTGTATCAGAGAGAAGAGAGAGAGAGAGAGACTATAACCATAGAGAATGAAGTCTAGAAAGGGGCACACTAAATATATATATATATATATGGAACTACATTTTCTCATAAGGTTGACTCCCCTGCAAGAAGCTGAATGTAGAGTGTAGAGTAAGAGAAGACGGAATGTTCTGAAGCTAAGAGGCATTGCAGAAGAGTAAGTCAAATATTGTAACATAATCGAATATAATCTCTAAACGACATAGATTGTGAAAAAGCCTTAATGAAAAATCATCGACCCAATTCTCCTATGATTCCAAATTAATACCATGGCCCCCTGTTGATTTTTAGATTACTTATTAACTAAATCTTTCTCTCAAGCAACATAAAAAGAATAAAAACAAATGTCACCAACAGAATGTTTTATGGTTTATCAACAATAATACGATTAAAGAGTTGTAGGAGTCTGCAATTTTAAACCTTATATACAAATCAGCAACGAGTTGGTGGTCAATGCCTGACCCTAGTCAGAAGAGAGATTAACACAATGCATCCAAATGTTCATTAACAACGGTGATTATGGTCAAGCCTATCTTTAAGGTAGTCATCAGTCAGCTATGAAATTGCCATTAGACAAAAGGCCCATGAATAGATCAGAATTCAATTTAACTACCATACCAGACCACCACATCACCATAAAACCATTAAATGCCCACTACATAGCCAAATATGAAGTCTTATTCAGATAGTTTCAAATTACAAATGGTAGAAGCTTAAAAGAATTCATGGATCACAATGGAGAGGCAAAAACAATTATAGCAGATGCGATATTAGACATCAACCCCTTTCAAATCTCAAATCATCGTGTATTTTTTATTGTACATTAGTATTTATGTGCATCCATGTGCAGGAATGCAACATGACTAATATCTTTTATATAACTCTAAAAGATGACGATTAATAACCCTTGACATGGTTGGAAACATTATGGCATTGTTAATAGCTTCTCTACAAGTTATATGGATGAAATTGATAAGATGGTTGATAGTAGGGATACATCGGTCTTTTTGCAAAATTTAATCCACTCAAGTTTCAAAATAAGCAAAAATCCACCAAAACCTACAAGGGAAATAAATAAATAAATGATCCCATTACATGTTGCATCACAAAGAATGAGTCATTTCTTTCCAATCAAATCCCATTCATGTTAACCAAATGGAGCATAGTAGTTGAAAACAAAAAAGGGCTTTCCTACCATGTTACCGGTTTTTCAAATTTCTTGGTGCCAAATACTTGCATAAAAAATATCCTACAAAATATAATATGACTCTAACTTGTGAGAACAACCAAGGAAATAACAAAATAGCATTAACAACACAGTTGATCTAACTAGATTATTCTAAACCTATTCTTAGGGTTCCAATACATTAATTACTAATTTATTCCTATGCCATTTCAAGAAAAACAAAATTTATGAAGTCGAAAAATGACCCTTTTGGCATCAGAATCAAAAACCTTTCTTTTTCTCTCTTGGGAAGACAGAGGAATCAAAAATAATTACCGCTTAACCGGCCATGAAGAACTGGCATGGGCTGATGATCAGTGCCAGCAGCTGACCCACCACCTCCTCCTCCATCTAAATCCATGCTAATCAATTCTCTCTCAAAATCCTATTCAATTTTACAAATAATACAACAACATAAACACAGAGTTAGTCATTTTGACTTCACCAAAAATTTAAAATTAAAACAACAAATGGAACCCTTAACAACCCACCATTCGTAATTTTGGAAACCTATTAAGTGAATCAAGCCCTAATCAAGACAAAGATCGTACCTGTGATTTTGTGTAATGATGTTAAGCAGGAATAATACATTAAGGAATCTTAAGTGGAGTGGTTATTAGGGATTTATTAGTTGGTTTTCTTCCGCGAAAGGACAAAGGACACACATATACGCTTTAGCGCGTGCGTTGAAGAGGGCTGTTGGAACTTGCTTCTTGGATTTGGAATTTTCAGGTTTTTTGCTTCCCACATCGTCGTCACCCGTTGCTTCTTATTTAAAAGGTGGTTTATTAAAACTTTAAATTTATTAATAAGCTATTTTATAAGTTAATTTATGGTCATCTAAACAACTATACTAAAAATAAGTTATTCTTATAAGATGACTTAGACATTGTTTGGTAAAAATAAGATGAATTATAAGTCACCTTATAAAGTATCTTATTTTTATTTTTAATGTAGTTGTTTGGATGACCATAAGTTAACTTATAAGGTACCTTATAATTAATAAGTTACTTTATAAGTCATAAGGTACTTTATAAGCTACTTTTGCTGAACATAAGTCATCTTATTTTTGTCAAACAATATCTTAGAATAAACTACAATTTTGGTCCCTGTGGTTCGTACATAACTATAAAAACGATCCCTCGTTTCAAAAAAGAAATGGGATAATGATGGCTGTGATGTGTATTTTGCTTTGAAAAGAATGCATAATTCTAACTAATTAGTTGTAGAGCAATGTGTTATTACAATGTTGAAGTAAGAATCATATTGTTTGTTGAAGTCTTAAAGATCAAAATGAATGAAAATGACATTGGTTATGTTATATTTTGGGATCATCCCACAAATGTTAATTTTAAGGGTCTATAGTTTGAAAAATGTCTATTTTAATACTTAATGTTGACATGATATTTACGTGAATTAAGTGAAATTTGATGGATTTTAAGAAAAATACGTTTTTGAGAATCTTCTCAAAACTATGAACTTTTAAAAACTATATTTACAGACCTTTAAATAAGATTTGAAAAATAACAATCTTCGAAAATAAGAAGAATATCAAAATGTTTCATTTAAATCCATTTTATCCTTCATCAAAAACAAATTATTATGAATTATAACTTTCTTTTTGGTATCTTTACCAAAATACTATAAAAAGATTGTTTGATTAGAATGATTGTTTTTTCTTTATTAGGAATGAGTTAATTATTTGACGATATATTTTGTTGTATTCTACATCTTGATTGATTGATCTACTGATCGAGTTAGCCACCAATGTGGCATCGACTGAGTCAGACGATGGTTATCCAAGTTATTTTTATCGGTAAGCACTTGCTATAAAATGCTTGGTAAACAACAATTTTCAATTAAAAGTAATCCACATGGCTAGATCTACTTATAAATTGGTGGTATCAGATGATACTATTAATATATTATGTCGCAGTGTAAAAAAAGTTTACGACCTTTAATAGTGTTAGCACTTTGATTCGTTTTGTGCCACCAGTGGACATTGCCGTCGGAAATTGTGAGGCTACAGTAGCACATCGAAATTTAAATTTGAGTTTTAATGGTTAACAATAATACAACACAAAAGTCGTAATGGTAAATCATTGAAACCGGAGTTGTTTTTTTGGTGTTTTCTATCGTAACTTATACGTGTAATTTGTTTTATTTTATAATTTTATTATCTTAAATTTTGTAATTAATTTTATATTATAGTAATTATTTTGTGCTATCACTAAAAAGAAACTTTTGATCATTCATACCAGACTTCTTACTAGGACCACACTCGTAAGTCGTACCGTAATCACCACTTACCCAATTTATGTTAATAAACAACCTCTAAAACAGTAATCCTAAAAAACGTTATTTTTATTTAGTTTATGTGTCTAATAGCACAAAAACTAATTAACATAGGGCATTTTCAATATATTTTTCAAAAAGAGAAAATAAAAATTTTAAACTTTTTTTCCAACAATTAAGATAAAATCCTCAAAATTTGGAAACCTTTGTAAAAATGAGTGTTTAAGAGACAAAACTGATTTTTATTATTCCATCAAGTAAAAATACTTGAAATTGTTACACATTTAATATAATAGTATTTTACTTTCCTAAACATTTAGAGAGTGTTTGGATAGAGTATTAAACCGTAATTAATGAGAATGATAATAAAAAAAACTGTTTGATTTTATATAATATAATAAGTTCATTCTCTAAAAGCTCAAATTTTCATCCCTGGTTAAACTGGGAGGGGAATAAAAATCAATTTCCATTTTCATTCCTTGTTATTTTCATTCTCATTTCCATTTTCATTCCTTGTTATTTTCATTCTCATTTCCATTTTCATTTTCTTGACAGAACCAAACGTCCCTTAAATGTTTAGGAAAGTAAAATAGTATTATATTAAATGTGTTAAATGTTTTAACATTAATTGATTGAATTAAATATAGTTTTCCCTTTGGATTTTAATCAAAAAGAATTTGTTGAAATGCTTTATTAACTAATGGCCGAGGGTGGCTATGGGTGGTGGCGGAGGTTGTGGCTAGCTGTGGTGACCACTAAAACAAATATCATATTAAGGTTGTATGTATCAAATAATGGTTAATTAGTGATATTTTAGTTTATGTCTCATTATTGTCTCATTTTGTTTCACGGGAAATTAACACAAATAGTCATTTAGTAAAATGACTTTCACTTTTTAGCCATTTTTCATAGTTTTTTTCCAGAAATATCCACACTTTATGCAGAAATGAGTAAAATCCATTTTAGAAAAGAAAATCAATCTTTTGTACTTTACATAGAAAGTCTACTTTACGCATAATTTTTTTTGGAGACTTTATACGTAATGTAAGTACGTTTGGTATGTGTAAACTTTTTGTGTCTTTTTTTGTAAGAAGACATAGTTTACACAGAAACTTGACTTTCTACATAAAGTCTAAAAAAATGAATTGTTTTAAAAAAATGGACTTTATGCAAAGACAATGCTTCTGTGTAAATCTATGTGAAATGTGCCTATTTCAGAAGGAAAAAAAACACTTAAAAAGTGGCTAAAAAGTGAAATATATATTATGAAATGGTTATTTGAGTAAACTTCACTTTGTTCCACCTATTTTGGTGAAAAAAGAAAAAAACCTTTTTTTGCATGACATTGTCTTAGGGGCCGTTTACTAAATGCTTATCCGGGTAAGCGCTTACCAAGTCATATTACCTTATCGAAAGAATACGATAAGTATCAAAAATCTTACCAAGTAAGAGCGAAGACAAGAAAAACAAGGGCCAAGAGTCTTACCCTGGTAAGTGATGGCGACGACTCTTACCACGGTAAACGCTTACCAGGTAAATTGTTGCATACCATGCCGTTTTGATAGACTAAAATCTTACCTGATAAGTACATGATAGTGTTGAATTTTTGCCAGTAAGCACTTACCCGGGTAAGATTTGGTAAATGACCCTTTAGTTCTCGTCTCTCGGTCTCTGTCTCATATCGTACTAAATATGAGACAATATGTTATTATCCTGTTCTATGTTGTGTCAAACATGAGACAGTAAGTTTTATCCGGTTGTTGTTAGGTCCAATGTGCCAAACATAACCCTTTGACCCGACCCGATCGTTTAGGGCCCGGGCAAAATGCCCAGATCCACCCAGCCCGTTTTAGCGAGGGCGCCATTGATACTCCCATTTCCTCGAGTAAAGCTCAGCTCTTTCACGCCTCCCCCAGCCCCCCTTCATCTCTCCTTGTCTTGAAGCTAACAACAACACAAGAGCAAAACTAGAATCACCAATGGCTTCATCATCGTCTGCCGCACGAGAATTACAGAAAGATTTGGAAGCCAAAGCCAACGATCTGAGCAAACTCCAAAAAGGCAAGTCATCATCATCATCATCATCATCATCATCACCCTTTGATTCTTTTGATTGTTACAGAATCGTAAATATTTTGATTTGTGTTACGTCATTCAGACATATCAAAGAACCACCAAGTCAGAAAGAAGTACACCATCCAGCTTGGTGAAAACGAACTCGTCCTTAAGGTCTCTTTCTCTTTGGCATTCTTTCGTTTTACTGTTTTCGATATTATTTTTTGTTTTTGTTTAGGATTTATTGAAGTAATTGAGTCTATTTTAACTATAACGATGTTTAAGATTGAAGCATAGAAATGATCATTTCCATCTGTTTGAATTTAGTTGACAGCAAGGAAGTACATGAAAAGAAGTATGTTGGTTTAATTTTGGAATAGACTCCATGCCAATTTTAAGTTTACAAAGAATAACAGGTTTGAAATCAAGAATCAAATATGGCTCTTTTTGGGTGAAATAGGGAGGATTAATCAATTAACACAGTCAACCCCTAGTTCCTTCCCTTTAGATATCTAATACTGTATTGTACTAGACTTGCATATGATTAAAAGAAAGTTAAATTACATTACCAAAGCTTGAACGTTAAAGCTAGATGTGAGCAAAGTGTTGCAAAAGGAATACTCTTCTTAACTAATTGTATTGAGATTTAATTGTTCTCCTTCTTTGATTTTGTTTCTAAAGGAATTGGATCTGTTGAATGAGGATGCAAATGTCTACAAGTTGATAGGACCAGTGCTGGTAAAGCAGGATTTGGCAGAGGCAAATGCAAATGTTCGGAAGAGAATTGAATATATTTCAGCTGAATTGTAAGTTTATTTTGTTTTAAATTTTATGCTAAGCTTATGGGTGCCTGTTTTTAAGAACCGATGATTGATTTTTTGTTGGATAAAAGTTTTAATGGATTTGACTTGCATTTTTATGTAACTGACTTGACATGGGTGCATTGTATCTTATTGATCTTTTCTATATTATTGGTCCATTGCATTGAAGGGAGTAATTAATGGGAGAAATAATTATGGTGGATCGTGTTGCTCAATAGCAAAAAAACTGCAAGAGAAATTTTAATCTATTTGTGACATTTTGTTGTTACGTTTCCATGATCCTGTTTTGTTGCTTAAAGTTTTTATCATTCTTTACAGCATATGCTTCTTTTTAGTTTGTTCTCTGAATATTGTTCTCTCCAATGCCCCTTAATGTGGTGACTTCGTGTCGTGTTCTTCAAGAATGATATTCTGCAAATCTATTTTTAAACCATTTGTGATATCTTTTGTTTAAATTAGAAGTTTTACTTTCTTTTCATCCATATTTTGGTAGGTTATTGACTGATATCAAAAATGCAAGGGTTTGTGAGCTTATAGCCCCACACATGTTCCCATTGCACTTGTAGATTGGTATACGAAGTAATCTTTTCATTGTCATTGTAGATGTTGAAACAGGTGGTTATATGTATATATTGTTGTTCTTGTTTATTGTTAATGGAACCCAAATATGATTTACTTCCTCTTGGTCTGGTTTGGCCCCCTTCCATCTAATTTTGTCAAAGCAAGTTAGTGGTTTGCAATGGGGAACTAGGGAAATGATAACCAAAAACAACAATTGGCATACACTACTATCATTAGAGCCTTGTTTGATATGTTGAATTGCGTGTTTGATGCTCTCTCTCACACATACTAAGATCTTATTCATGTTACAACTTACAAATCAAACGTAAGCAGCTGTTTTTGATATAGAAATGTGATGATTTTTAGTTATTCCCTACTTTCTGTGGTCTTTTTTGTTGCTAATATGTGCATTGCACTTAATTGTTATGCTTTGTGGATGCAATTTTTCAGTTTGATGGATTGCCCCTTTCAGTATATTGTTGATTTACATGTTAAAAGTATATCTCATCACCAAACAGTTAAAAGCTTCAGGAGTTCTTAGCCATGGAACTATTTTTAACTGCATGCATGATTTTTCACAACAGGAAGCGTCTGGATTCAACTCTTCAGGATTTGGAGGAAAAGCAAAATAGCAAGAAAGAGACGGTCAGTGACCTTTTCTCTTTTCCTGTTGAAATATGTTGTATGTGGTGATTTCATTTACATGCTATAATATATGATTCATGGTGGTCTCATTTATATAACTATCGAGTCTATAAAAGAACCATGTGAGCACTTAAGCTCTATGCTGGGGAAATTCAGTTTTTGTTGTGTACTGCCCTTTGGCATTACGACTATGATAAGCCCGTAATGAGGTTTACATACGCAAGGAGGAAGGTTAACTGCAGTTTGAGGAGGGGTAGTTTGGGGAATTAAGAGTTGTTGTGGTGCTTTCTGTTTGTTTGTTAGAAGCAGTTATAAAGGAATATAAAGAAGAATTGTTGGTAGGTTGTAGGGAGGAGTATATTGTGGTGCCTTTATATTCATTTCCATTTATGGCCAACCGAAGTACCTTTTCGAAAAGAGGCTCACTAATCTCATTTAGCCTTTGCTGCTGGCTGAAACTTCTAACTCAACATTTTACTTTAGATGATGCTTTTAGATGTCAAGTTTAAGGTGCTAGTTCAGTCCAAGGGTGCATGGGGAGAGTATTAGCTAACCTACGCATGCCATAGTCCATCGAGTTTCGATATTAAGACACATTTATATTTAATTCCAATCTATCATGTTGTAAGAATACCCTTTAGGAAGCCATGGCGAAGGCCCCTTAAGAAAATTTTGTTGATTCCTTATATTAGTTTTTCTTACATAGAATGTATGTTTTTTGGACAATACTAAACCGATGATTGCATGTGAATATTTCAAACCAGCTTGGAAACATGAGACCATATAAAGATGGTGAGGTCTCTTCCTGAACAAGGTGGTTAAATCTGATCCCATAAAAGCCATTTTTTGACATCTAATATGTTAAGGAGCCAATGTAGGTGTACCCAAGGCGCAAACACAACGAGTCTTGTTGCTTAATATCATGCACACGTGCAACTTAAAGATTAAAATGATATTCAAATTTACTTGATCAGACATTAATAGTGAAATATCGTATATGTATGCTGTAAAGAAGTGAAAACATCTTCCGAGAGTCGGACTACAACATAGCATTGCTATATTCACCACTAGAAGCAGGAAGGAGGAGAGGGCATGCTTTTTTAGCCTTTTAAAACAGACCCGAATGAGACTTTAATAGATTATCCTACAATAGAGGTGGTTTAGCGTAGTAGACTGGTTATCCAAGCGTGATTCTGTCATTCTTTGTGTTTGTTGATTTTGAGTTCTTTTTGTTTCTAATTTTAGGACCATTTTACTGTTTTATTTCTCTTCTTTGTTATGCTTTTTTTTTTCTTTCTATCTTTGTTTTTGGGTGATGCATCTTATCTCATTTTAGAATCAAACAAGAGGATCAGGATGTCCATCCAGATAAGATATATACAAAAAGTGTCTTAATTTGACCAGTCATAAGATTAAATTTGGAAACTTTTGGGACGAATAAACCAACCATAAAGTGTCGATTGCTAAATGAATTTGATTTCATCTAGATAGTAATGAAATCAAGGAGAAGTGGGTATTTCATGTGGTTTCCATGTAGTAATTCAGACTGATGTGAACAGTAGTTTTGTTCGGAATGAAGAAGTTGGAGCTACAAAACTTTGAGATTCTAGACTTCATTTGTTCATTACCTATACCCCAAGTTTTATGTTTCCCTTCTTTCTCTTGTTATTGGAGTTTCGAATAAAATGGTAGATATAAACGAACCAATTATAAGCTCTAATAACTATTCAAAATCGATAAATATTTGACCACATTGTCTTTGCTTGGAACCAAAACCTCATTTTTGATTATTTTATAAGTTGAGCAAAGACCTTGTTTGATGTGTGATTCATGAAGCTTTTGGGAATCATAAAATCATTTCATTGTAGCTGAATATGAAAGTATGGTCTCCTAGTCTAGACACCATTTGCACTTGCAATTTTCTAGGATATAGTGGGATATTTTTCTTTTGACCTTATCATGATATCCCATCTTTGTTATGCTTCTGAGGGTCTTCACGGAAACAACTACTCTACTTTTTGAGTTAGAAGTCAGGTTCACATACATCCCACTCAAGACCCCACTCTAGGTGGGACAGGGACATATTGGGTTTGTTTGGTTTTTTATCATCATGACCTCATGATTCTTGTACCATTTGGACATACATCATATATCATACATCATACATCATATATGAGAGGGAGGTTCAAGGGAAAACGCTAAAAAAAAAAAGGAGAAAACCAAAGAACAACCTGGTGGCTTCCATGTGGACGGTATGCATTAATGCATATCGGTAACTTGTAACATGCATTAATGAATATTCATCAATGCATCTGTAATGATAGATGCATTGATGCATAAGAACAAAAATTACCGGTATGCATTAGTGCATACCGTCCACATGGAAGCCTCTCAGGGTGTTCTTCAGTTTTCTCTTTTTTTAGCGTTTTCCCTTGAACCTCCCTCTCATACATGATATGGCAATTAGCATCTAAGAACCGTCAGTTTTTTTTTCTTCTTATATCTCTTTTCGTTGTGCAGATTTTCAAGTTACAACAAAGGATTCAATCGCTTCAGGCTGGAAAAGCCAAGGCTTAATTTGCATTATGACAAATATGCATTTGGTTATGTTGGTTGTTTTGGATGTAACTTCTTTTTGGCTTTAAACGGTGATTGTTTTTGCTCGTAATCAAGAGACATTTATGCATATTTAGAAATTTGTTTCATCTTTGTTATCATGTAAAATCCAGAGAATGTTATATGTAGGTGATTGATAGGATATTTGCGTAATCATATTTGGAATGTGGGTTTTAACTACAATGTTACATGTTTATTTTTGGTTTAATTTTTAAGCAACGAGTGGAAATGGTTGAATCAGATAAGTCATCATGTAATTGTTATCCATATTCAGTTATTTTATTCCAGACATGTAGAATCTAATTTCATCTACAAGCTCAAAAAGCGTGTTGTATCATCGGCCATGTTACACATGTATTTGATTAGTTTGAGAAGGTTGGTGTAGAGAACAATGGGGCGTATTGAACTACTACAACTTCAACTATTTCTGACATATATACTACACGTAAAGAATACATATTAAGTTCTAAATACTTGATGAATCTGCCAACTTCTATTCTGTCAATATAAACGTGTTAAATAGAATCATTCAGACCCTCCTAGGTCATATGAGATTGGTCGATGTGCCCACACCTGGACAAAATGAATCATTTGCACTGAAGGAAGGAACAAAGATAGAATAAAAGAAAACACAATGATATAGATGAATCATTTTCCAATGTCAAATAATTGTTGACTATTTTTGGTAATTTTTGTAGTGGGATTCATGTTATAGATTATATATTTTTGATGGAAGAATGTAAATAAAATAAAAGTTAAAAAATAAAAGAAAATATAGTTAAAAAGTGTCAAGGGTTTGTTCGGTAAGAGTTTAAATGTATAATGGATATGGCTTATACTTATAACCATATCTATTTGTTCAGTATGGGCTTATTGGGTCAGTCCATGGCTGAAATCGCTCAGCTAAAAAACTTGTGTCCTTTGTTTCAACCATTAAATTTTCCTCAACTACCCTTCTCCCAGCTACTATGCATTAAATAAAACAAATCCTTCCCCCTTTTCATCTTCATCTACATCCCTCCATTCTCCTTTTAGAACATTAAACATCCAAAATTTTCCAATTGATACAATAGTTGTTTCTTGGTTTGGCAAGACATACAACATCTACAAAATTTCCAGAATATACTTGTTTTTCGGCTCTTCATCCCAAACCAACCCTTCGATTCTTATTCATCTTCTTTTGGGTTCTTCATTTATGTTTTTCTTCTTGTTCGATTTTGGTTCTTGTTTTTCTTCATTTCCAATCTGGTTCGATTTTTTTATTCTTGTTCCAACCAAGTGCCCCCATCTCTCTCATTCCCCGTCATTTTCATCCCCAGCCTTCTCGTTCTCCCCTTCTAGTTTATGGGTTCTATTAATGAACCCCAATTAGACAAGTAATTATTCATAGAAGAAACAAGAAAACTCAGCATGTCATAATAAACCATAGGACAAGAAGAGCAACATGATTTCTGCTCCAAAGTGTGAGCAATCCCATTAGTTTGTCGCCTAGCAAAGTAGACATAGTAAGAGTCTTCTTGAAAGACAAAAATATGAAACCTCGAGATAATATCCCCAAACTCAGAAACATCATTTTCTAAAGCATAGATAACATCAACTGCTTTTATGGCATCTGATTCAAAGATTACCTTGGGAAACTCAAGTTCGGTCCCCAAGACACAACATCAACAAGTGCAAGAGCTTCATGTTCCTTGATTAGCGGGATTCCATCCACGTTAGATATTTAAGCAGCTAAGAATTTCCCTTTATCATTATGAAAC
Organism: Silybum marianum; assembly: GCA_036898165.1. Taxonomy (NCBI): domain Eukaryota; kingdom Viridiplantae; phylum Streptophyta; class Magnoliopsida; order Asterales; family Asteraceae; genus Silybum; species Silybum marianum. The sequence continues at coordinate 22,062,435 of CM072538.1, forward strand.
ACTGCAACTAGTCTTACACATGACATATCCTCTAATATGACCACGTCAGTGTTGCCTTTTACAAAATTCGCAGGAGGCTAATGCCATAGTACACAAAGGGGTAGGACTTATGGTAAAGTTTAAACAAGACTTTAGTTCTTTGGCCAATTGGTAGCATCAGAATTTGAGACAAGCCACTTGATTTCTAACTCGTTTTGCATCAATATATTTGTTAACACGTATTTGGTACAATAGATAAAAAGGTCCATGTGGTTTTACATATTTTTCAACTACATGTTCGAATAAGAAAATGTATCAATTGCATTTTTTTTTCAAATACACATTGAAACAAAAAAAAATGTCACTTTGGTTCAAATTTACCTTGCATATGTCATTAAAATGGTTAACAAGTGTTTTCGTTCCCCGGTTTTGAAATTAGCAAAAGACGTTTTATATTTAGTATACAATTATTTGACAAATATAGTATACAATTTACATCGAAATGAAACATGTTTTGTCTCAATTCAGACTTTAGGAACATATTTTCGAAAACCTCAATTTTGGTAAAGGTAATGTCTTTAATACAATCATTGAAAAATATTATAACATTGTGAGCAAATAATTTGTAAACTAAAGATCCTAGTTGTAATTTTTTATATTAACAAAATATGTTTTTTCATATCTGGAAAGTTTCATTCGTTGGATATACAACAAAGTTGTCATTTTTTTGTATTCTTTGGAATTTTGTTCCCCCACCGCCTACCCGACTTCTTCACTCGGACCAATTCGCCTACCCGACTTCTTCTATTTAAAATGATTTGTGTATCTACCCCAATAATACTTCCTGGTGGTATCAATCAGAATGTCTTATTTGTCTTTCTAGAAAAATGAACATCTTTTATCGACATAGGGCTAAAGAGAGAGCCAAAAAAGGAGCAATTTCCCATGATATAAAAGCTTATGGACCGTTTACCAAACGCTTACCGGAAAGAGTCACCACCCTCACTAACCTTATCGGGTATCACCGTCACCCATCAAAATGGATTTTGGTAAGCGTCTCTTACCCGGTAAGTACTCACCGAGCAAGAGTCTTTCCATCATTTCATTTACTGGTTAAGGTTCATTGTCCTTGTTATGCCTCTTACCAGATAAGATTCTTAGTCTTTGTCATGCTCACTCAGTCAAATAAAGAACACCTGATAAGCGTTTGGTAAGCAGACCCTTTGAAAGTTACAGAATGACTAATCCATAGCAATCATTGTCCAATGTCCATAGATCAATGACACTATAAGAAGAAAGAAAAGAAATAGATCTTCACTTGCATTTTTAACACTCGAGGAAATAGCACAAGAGTTCACAGATTAACTGATCCTGATCAACCACCATGGATTTTTACTTCCTCTTTGCATATATATATATATATATATGTACTAGATTTGAACAACCACTAAACTTCTATAAGGTTTCTAAATCCTCTTATTCCGATAACCACAGGCTAAAATGATGATGCATATATAGCTAAACTGAATTCTTCACCTCATATAACTCTGCGGTTTCAACAACCTGCCTCAATGCTTCTGCGCCCAAATGCACCAGAACCTATGCAACAACGTATATTACTCCATCAGTCTCAAAATAACTTTCCACAATTCTATTTTAGTTTGTCCCAAAATAAGTGTCCACTATAAAAATTAATTGTCTACTTTCCAGTTTTACCCTTAATTATGGGATGGATAAATTCATTACTCCCTCTATTGTTAAGGGTAAACTTGTCATTTACTTAATTAAAAAAGTGCAATAATTACACATTTCTAAAACTTTTGGATAAAAGAAGTACTATGCAATGTCAAATTTTGGGTTAGATGGGGAATTTTAATGAATTACTAAAAGATGTGTTACCTCATTTGCATCCTTATAGCAACCGGAATCGTCTTTCTTTGGCCATGTTACAAGCCAACATCTGGAAAAGAATTGTAAAAGATGATAAGATAATATATAATCATCTTGTCATAGTTGTTCCCTAACAGTGCGTTCAGGAAAAGGGCAAATTGCATGAAAATGTAACGTACTTTGCTCTAATTCTTATCTTGTGTAACATACTTTCAAAACCTTCATATTAATACATCAGATATGATATCCCAATGATGTGATATCCCAAACATCTAGACGTACGTACGTTACACAAAAGCAGAATCAGACCAAAGTATGTTGCATTTTCAGACGTAAATTAGGTACCTAAATGTTTGAGATGTCATATTTGAGGTACTAGAATAAATGTTTTGGAAGTACGTTACACAAAATAGGATTCAGACCAAACTACATGATATTTCATGCAATTTGCCCTAAGGAGAATGAATGAAATATTGGAAGGAAAGACATGAAAGACGAAGGAAGAATCCGAAGAAAAACAATAAAGAAAAAAATTGTTATATAGATGCATAAGGTTCTTGATACAAAATCTGTTGAGAACAAACAAAATATTTACCAAATTCAATAAATGTATCGGAGTTCTTCAATAAAGATCATATATAAATGCAAATGACTTGCTAAGTCAAAGCTACATCTCCCTTATCTTGTTTTGCTAGCTATTCTTTGCAACCATTTATCTGAATTACTCATTTATGGATGTCTTGGATCTCTCTAGTTTTCATAAACTTTGTCAAAAAAAAGTATTGGTTTTTTCCCAACTGTTGGAGTCCCACATCGGCTAGACAGAGACCACCAAACCTAAATATATGTAGGAACCTCCCCTCTCTTTTTGAAGGGCTCTTGTAGAGAGATTCAAAGGGGTTCTACGTATCTTCTAATAGCACAACCTAGGGACTTGACACACTTTTTCGCCTCCGTTTGATGGAGTCTCACATCTGCTAGACACAAACCATTAAACCTATATATATATACATACATACATATATGGAACATCCTCTCTCTGTAAGGGCGGGCTCCATATATCTTCACATGGTATCAGAGCCAGGGTCTAGCACCACCTTAACCTAGGGTCTCGACACATTTTTTCACCCCCGTCTGAGGGAGCGTGTTAGAGTCCTACATCAGCTAAAAACAAACCATCAAACTTGTATATACATAGGAACTTCTGCTCTCTCTATAAGGGATCTTTTAAAGAGAGACTCAAAAGGGTTCCACATATCCTCACACCAACAATGGTAAAAAAAGGAAAACTTTGTGATATGGGCAAAAGCGGGCAAGATGTCAACATGTGACCTTGCATTAGAAGGAGAGAAGCCTTTAAGGATTTAGAAAGAAAGAATATATATATGAGAAACTTTCAACTTATGAAAACAAATACATGTGAAACTTTTTCAAGGTGAAACAAACATATGTGTAATAATATCTTAAATCATAGCATTTGATGAAAAAAAACATCAAAAAAATATTTTTTATATTGATTTGTACGAGTTTGTATAGTTTGTAACCTTTGACTGGTTTGTATTTGAAGATGTGTCTATATATATATGTATATGTTCATCTACTTGATGTGTAGCTGAGACGGCACTCTATCTTCATAGGAGTTTACCATGAGTGACAAGTTACATGAAGAGGTCAAGGGTCAATGGCCTAACGGCATCCGGGTTACTGGTAGATCCCAATCTCCTTAAAGGCAAAACTCTATGTGAGTTTTACCTTACATAAATATTATATACTTCATAAATAAAGTTACATGATTGAGCATCTTTAGAGGAATTCACCACCACTATAATAGTATTCTTTCCGAAGGCTAATGTAAGCATATTAAAATGAGCAAAAAAATGGCATTATTATATAACCTTTCCTTTCCAAGGCAGCATGAAAGTTCTTCAGCTAAGGCTCGACCAGGTCCATCACCATCTGTTGCCAATACAATTCGAGATGCCTACAAGAAATACATAAATAAATATACATACATACATACATACATACATAAACCATCATCGTGGCAGAATGGACTAACATAGCTGAAAGCAAAAGAACAAGATTGCATACCTTATCAAGATACTCTTTGCAGTTTAATAGATACTTGTATCTTGTGTCCTAGTTGTAGAAATAAGGATAAACAATTTAATAGATAAGCAGATTAATATACAATTGAATAGAGCAAGCTTTAGATTCATAAAAGAAAACAGATTAAGTGATCAGAATGATTAAGAGGCTCTTATGAGATAGTGCAAAATGAAATGTAATTGTTTGGTAATTGTTCAAAATGAATCGGGGCTCTGAATGGTTAAGGGAGGCCCAAGATACAAAATCATTCAGAGGGTTTTGGAACCATCAAGAGGCAGACCTTTTTTTTTGCAAAACATGATTCACCTCTTAACGATTCAGATGCTGCCTCTTAATGGAACTGTTAAGAGGTAAACAAACAACACCTAAATGATTTATCAGTAACTAGGTATAAGTGACTGTGTTATTCTTATTAGAAAACATAATTTGTTCACTGCCAACAGTTAAATTAACAACCACTAAGGAGCCATTTACCAACACAAATTGGGTAAGCACAAACTGGGTAAGAGTGCTGTCTGGGTCAGCACTAATCACTGACCAAGTAAGAGATTCTTAATGTTGGAAATTACTAGGTTCAAATTCCAAATCTAAAAATATATTCTTTTTGAGAAATATGCATTTCATAACTCAAAAAGAGTAAACAAATAAATCAGGGTCAATATAAACCTGTTTTTTAGACGGTAATGAAGTTGACACTTGTTGAGGTGCACCATCAGGAACACTAACACAATTTAGTATTCCAGCTTGTTCCATTGACAGCTTATCCATTTCCCCCTCGACCTACTATCACCATTGACATCACATACATATAGATATAAATAAAAGTAGCCATAATATAAGAGATGAAATTTGTTAAGAGTTATTACTATAACAATTTCATTTCCATCCTTTATGCCATCAACTCCATATAATATCCTTTCTCCATGCTTTGCCTGAAATTTTTACCAGATATCCATTTATCTTTTTGCATGTAAAAATTAACCATGAAAAGCATCATAAAAAGAAAATGATAACGACTTCAGAAAGAGGGTAAAAAAAAATACATTTTGCTAAATCCCAACCTGCCAAAACTTTCTGCTTGTTATGCTGCGAAACTTACAGTTGACAAGCTCTCCATTCCTTCTATACGTATAAGCTATCACATTCTGTTTCATGAAAAAAACACATCGTTATAATTAAAGTATGGAATGCAATAGATTTATAAGGTTAGATAAGAAAAATAGCAAGATTTGGAGAAGGCATAGCAATAAGAAAAGGGTGATCTTAACAAGTGGTAACAAAATAAAAAGTTGGATAAACAAAAGAAGCAAAAAGTCATCAATCTGTGCTAAACTTCCGGAAGCAACTAGTTACTAGCATTCATGGTAATATGCCAATATACATACCTTATCATCAATTGTTTGCATAACAGAATTTTTCTCCAAAATTTCTGCTGATATCATTCGCTCAGCAAAGTACTCTTTTAGCTGAAGCATGTAATAAGAAAATATCATTCCAGATGGCATTATATATATATATATATAGAGAGAGAGAGAGTCAGGTTCATACGAAAACAATAACCAAATGAGAGAACACGAAAATGGCTGAATCACATGTGATTTCACTATCACGTGTAAAATCACATGTGAATCATGGACTTTGGCCTATCCCTAACCAAGATTTCTAACAATAATTTAACCAAGTTTTAACATATGCACAACAATAGAAAGAATAAAAAAAATCAGTTCTGAATTTTGATAAATAAACTGAAGTAAACAAAAAGAACACGAGAAACCATTGGCTGATGTAACTGAAGAAAGAGGATGTTATAGAACATACAATATTCATAATCCCAATCCTATAACCACAAACATGTGAATCAATAATCCGCAATGAAAGGCCTCTAGAAAGATATACATATATATGTGTGTGTGTGTGTGTACGTGCTATATTGACAGAAAGAAGCATCATTGAATAAATTGTTGCAAAGAAGGCAACTCCATGACACAAAGAGCTTATACTACAGAAATATCTATCTATATGAAAGAGTAGAGAATATGGTGAAGTACCTCATCACCTAACGGCTCTAACCACAAGTTCTCTTCGGTCATTTTTTTAGGGAAGTTAACTTGATTAACTCTGTGGACTACATCTTGTGCACGCCCTACATCTGCCAAAACCTGCAATAGTATTATATATATACTTGACAAGTAATTTAATCTGCAATATCTAGTAAACAAAGTGAAAGAAATAAAATTTCAAAATTATGCATACATGACCAGCCCATCCACATTCAAAATTAAAGCATCTCCACATTGCAACTTTCCTGAATATAAGAAGGAACAATAAGTTCTTTAAGAAGTCTTGATTTTTCATGGTAAACTAAGTAATTTCAAAATGTGAAAATATCATATACAGTTTGTTGCAAATTTAACAACATTATTATATTTGAAGCACTTGCTACAAAGCCAATATGGTATGCAATTTTTCTCAAAAAATTTAAAACCCATATCAGTTTTGAAGTACAAAAGCAAGTTTTTTGTGCCTACAATCAAAACTTTGGCTCTTTTCTTACTGTCTTTTTCTGAAAGTTGTACAAAGAAACTGCTTACTCATTTTGGTTTATGTGGAATGATAGACTCCTCTCTTTGGACTCCCCACCTTTGCACTGTTTGAAGAGAATGTAAATGCCATTAACAGCTAACTCTTAGAATCAAAGTAATAGAACAAATTTGCAAGCAAAGTCAATGGATATTATCCCTCTCTCCCAAAATTAGAGTTAAATGTCAATCTTGCTGATCAATCTCGCTATTTTTTGAATTAATAAGAACGTGGGGTTCCTTATTTTCCTCAAAACTGATGCAAACGAGCATCTCCAACAACTTTTCTATAATTTCTCTAAAATAGAGAATGAAAAGGCAAATCTCTAAAAACATTTTCTTCCAACTCCAACAGTTTTTCTATTTTAGAGAATCTGTCATTACTTATATATTAAAATATTCAATACATTTAATAAAATATTATTTCTCTCTCCTACACATTTAACTCAATAATTTTGATTGGTTGTATATATTAAAATATTGTTTCTTTCTACTAATTAAGAGATTTTAGATAATTCTCTATATCTAGAGATTTCTTCCTGATTCTCTAAAATAACAAACAAGATAGCAATGTTGTTGGAACATCTTAGAGATACAAAACTCATTTTTTTTCTATTTTAGCAATACTATTGGAGATGCTCTAACTGCAAATCCAAAAACTTTCTCAATATGACCTAAAAGGTCAAATTACCAACTCCATATTGGCAACCTTAAGATGGAGAGCAGAAAAAAACTGGAGTAATAGGGAGAATGAAAGGAAAACTAAATGAATCAATATTCATACCAATGGACAAATTAGGTAAGTGTATTGGCCAGGGGTACAAGAATCCCAATTTATCCCAATATCCTCAACTTTTTGCTTTAAAGCTTTACCTCCTCGCCCTCCTTCATACAAATCAAGTACCTCTTCATCCTCTTTAAGTTTCGCTAAATTCACTTGAATGAAAATGTCACCCAATTTCAGAAAATAATCAAAATTACAACGAGATATGGAAAACAGTGAAGATTAAGACAGCAAATAACTTAAAAAACCTGAAGATTTTTGAGGATGTGGATAACGCAAAGAGAATAGCTTGAAACGTGGGAGCAAGAACATGGATTTTGCCTGAAATTGGTGGAAATTGCAGTTGCAATTTGATGTTTGAATAGAATGGAACAAGCTTTGCTGTAGGGAAATCATTTGTTTGCAAAGAACGAATCGCTGGCTGCTTTTCCACTTTCTGGCACGAAGATAAGAGCATTAGCGGGAAAATTTGTTCAATCAACTACGCTGGAAGTACAATTTTGATACCAAAAGTGAAAGAATGAAACATCAAATATAATTTTTTTAAGAAAAATTAAAAATTAACAGGGTATTATGAAATTTATTAGTAGGATTTAACGTATTTATGGAATTCAAGCTAACCTGTTTGGGTGGCAGAATTGGAATGGAAAGTGTTAAAAGAAACTGGAATTTGTCTGTTTGGTCACATAACGTAGCTTTTGAATTTTAATTTGATCAGATGGACATGATGTGACAATAAAAGTTGCAAAAAGGATGTTCTTATAGAAACCTTCGTTGAAGATGGTTTAAGAAATTATAAATACCATAATAATTTGTAAAATTGAGAATGTAGGTAAATGATTTATAGTTTGGTTGAGAACTGTATTTTCATTGCAAACCAGAAAACAACTATAGCAAGTGGTCAGGACATTCATTATTAATGTTGTAAAAAGTTTAGGTCAATTATTTATGATGAATATGGACATATGGTGCGTTCTTGATGGTTCACCCATCACAATGAAAATATGGTTCTTAACCAAACTTCCTTCTATTAAAGATGATAATTAATAAGAATAAATGTATCCAAAAAGTTTTGAAAACAGATCTATAAGAAAAACAATTCAAAACAAAATTATGTTGATCCAAGTTACGAACCAAAAAAAAATTATACAATGATTACTTTTTCGGTTCAACAAATGAATACCACGAAATCCCAATAACCAATATAAAAAACAATTTTGTAACGGAAAAATTGCATCAAAATGAAACAGTACTTTATTTAGGTTAATAACTAACTCTTTTTGATACACCTAAATAAATTGCTATTATTTCCACACTCATTAGCATTAATATCAAAGGCCTCCTATTTGTTTTTCCAACTCAAGGCCTCTCCTTTGATGCAAAAGCTATGCAATTTTGTTCATAGATACTATACAAAAGAATCTTTAATAAATACAACAAAAAGATGTATATATATATATATAGAGGAAAGTTCAAATGTGAACTCATTTTTGGTTGTGAACGCGAGGACGAATCTCAGCCACTTATCCGGTCAATAAAAGCGGCTTTGACCTGGTTCCCCTCCTTTAATAATCTCCACCCTCCCATGAATCGCGTCAATCCTCCGTGATCGCGTCCACCATAACCGAAGATGTGTGGCTGAGATTCGTCCTCACGTTCACAGCCAAAATTGAGTTCACATTTGAACCTAACCGTATATATATATATATATATATATATATATGTAAATATACTTTGATTGAAGCAATCAATGAATCATACAATGACCCCATTCCTTTCTTTTTCCTTCATCAAGAAATTGCATGCTAGCAAAGCTGCCCCAACTGCAGGTTCCACCTGCAACAACAACAACAACACAAATGAATTCACAGCAGATTTCTTTCTTTTTCTTCAAACAAACGAAACGAGCAAATTAGATGGGCCCACACAAAAGGTCAAACATGTGCCACCTGCAAAACTGAAGAAAGAGCGAAAAGCTACAATATTGCTGATAATAATCATCCCTATTTTTCCTCGTATACTTGGAAAACAATTAAAAACTTCCATTAAATCCATGACAATTTCAAACTACTTGGTTGGACTATCCTAGAGGGAGGACCAGGGGAAAACCTCAAAAAAAAAAAAAACTGAAGAACGCCCTGAGAGCCCTCCATCCGGACGGTATGCACAAATGCATACAAGCGATTGAAGCTGGTTTTTTTTTCTATGCACAAATGCATGTTACAAATTACCGGTATGCATTTGTGCATACCGTCCAGATAGAGGGTCCCCGGGGTGTTCTTCAGTTTTCTCTTTTTTCGAGGTTTTCCCACTATTCTATTTGTTCAAGATTTTCTCAAAGCAAAGATCAAAATTATAACAATGATCTTATTGCACACTACGAAACATGTAAAAAAGCTATGAGCACCATGCTAGTTGTTCATCCCATAGGTCAACATTCTAGTAGTTAGTAATATGGCCGAAAGCCAATCATGAAATGATTGTATTTGGAAACAATTGAGTTATTTATGATTAGTAAAACCATTGTCTATTTATCATATGTCAAATGTTATACTCTAATTTAATTTCTATATTGTATGATGCAATAATGTCATTTTTAACTTTATGATTATATGAAATCAATCAAATCGATACATCCCTCCCAAAAGTTCAAATGAAACGCGCTTCCCATGAAGAAGTGAAATGACAGTTTGACCCTTGTGTGCCAAAAGAAAACCGGAAATAAGGTCATGTCTATGTGTCACCTAGGGGTGTAACCATCCTTAATTTGTATTGGCCAAAAACAATCATATTATTTAGAATTGTTGTAATAAAGAGGTGACAAAACTGACCTTTGGTCGAACAGGGAAAGCACCAGGGTAGGTTTTGATAAGACAGTCGACAACTTTCTGGCCTATATCCCAGTTTTTGTTAGATATGAGGACGCCACCAACCAACACAACTGGAAATCGGCCACGGCCATCTGCAGCCAATCATCAATTCATTCGTTTAGAAAGCCTTTGTGTTCATTAAGTAAATAACATAATGATAACAATAACAACAAAAGGAAAGTAATTTATATTGTTTATTTAGGGGACATTTGATTCATTTTAAGGAATGGGAATAGGAATGTGGGAAAATGGAACTCATTCCCCCCTCAATTTTTTGAGGAATGCTTCAGCACCTGCAATGGCCCATTTCATTGCATCAAACAGCACACCATTAATGATTTCCATTTCCATTCCCCCCACCCCCTATTACCCCAACGGCCCAACCAAACATCCCCATAGTTGTAACTTAAGTTTCCATGAGCAGCAAATCATATACTCCCTCCGTCCCAAAATAAGTGTCCACTTTCCAGTTCTACCCTTAATTATGAGATGGAAAAATTCATCTCTCTATATTATTAAGGGTAAAATTGTCATTTAGTTCAAGAAGTGTACAAATTACACATTTCTAATATAGTGTGCCTTTTTCATTGTGGACATTTTTATGGGACCGAGAGATTATCTTGTCTCTCTCTCTATATATATAGAGAGAGAGGGAGGTTCAGGGGAAAACCTCAAAAAAAACTGAAGAACACCCTGGGAACCCTCCATCCGAACGATATGCATTTGTGCATAGACGCCACGGTATGCACAAATGCATACAAGCAATTGAAGTTGGGTTTTTTTTTCTATGCACGTATACATGTTACAAATTACAAACTACAAATTACCAATATGCATTTGTGCATACCGTCCAGATGGAGGGTTCCCAAGGTGTTCTTTAGTTTTCTTTTTTTTTTGAGGTTTTCCCCTGAACTTGACCCTATATATATATGTATGTATGTATATATATATATAATATAATTGGTGTTGTCTCAATGAAAAGAAATACTTATAAATCTTGGATAAAGCCGCACCTTCACCACTCAAACCAAGTCTCTGAACAACAGCTTTCACAGCTAAAGCCAATTCAGCCACAGCATAATTTAATATCTCATTTGCAACTCCATCACCAGCTTCTGCACAAGACACCACTTCCGGAACCAGTGCTGCAATACGGGCCCAAGATGGATCTGCATAGGTCCACCTTGTCCCAATAAGACAAAAAAACAAAGACAAAACCAGTTGTGAAATGCTATACCCACACCGACAACCTTTTTTCCTAATATTCATTCAGCCATTTCATTTCTTTATTTCTCTAACTATTACATTAATTGCACGATAGTCTGAATGGTACATAACCCTAGAATCATTTCAATCCATTTACTTCATAATCTTTCTAAGAAAAAATAATTAAAAATTCATGAGAGAGATAGATACCCAATAAGCTCATCTGGCGAAGAAAGATTTAGTGATTTCAAAATAGAATCTTTAAGCATTGTTTGTGGACCTCGGCCATCATGAGCTCTGATAACAGCTGTCAACGCCTTAGCGGCAATCCCATAACCACTGTGCACCATAACTGTAACTTATCAGATAAGCTCGAAAATAAATAGTTGCATACCCATTGATGCAGATGGGATTTTTCAAAATAGAATCTGTAAAAAATTGTGGAAGTTTTTATGGTTTTAATTTGACATGGGTAGTTTAGTAATTTTACACAAGATTACCTGCCCCAGTCACCCAAGATAGGTCCGCCACCGGCTGCACGAGCCTCCTTTCCGTTTTCGGCAAAACCATAAGCGATGCACCCTGTACCTGCAATCAAAACACATCCATGAAGTTTTCCCATGGACCCACTTGCAAGAGCTGCTACTGCATCATTCTGAACGTAAAGCTTCACATGCCTTGGAAATATGTCCCTGCCAAAATTCTAGTATTAAATAATCAAATTGGACAAAGGAAGAAAAACAAACCGTAGGCAAGAGTTATACAACTTCCAAGATACATAAATACATACATTATATATCTATAGAGGGTCAGGTTCAAGGGAAAACACCAAAAAAAAAGAAAACTGAAGAACACCCTGGGAGCCCTCTATCTGGACGGTATGCACTAATGCATACCGGTAATTTGTAACATGCATTTGTGCATATGTACCAATGCTTCTATAATTATAGAAGCATTGGTACATAGGAAAAAAAACGCTTGTATGCATTAGTGCATACCGTCCGGATGGAGGGCTCCCAGTGTATTCTTCAGTTTTCTCTTTTTTTAGTGTTTCCCATGAACCTCCCTCTCTCTCTCTCTCTATATATATATATATATATATCTAGAGAGAGAGAGTGAGGTAGCGGATAACCCTCAAAAAAATGAAAAGATGAGGAACACCCTAATAGCCATTCATTTGTATCGTATGCACAAGTTATGCACATGAGTGCATACCGTACTGATGAATGGTTATTAAGGTGTTCCTTAGTTTTTCATTTTTTGGAGTTTTCCTGAACCTGACCCTACATAACGGGTCAGGTTTAGGAGAAAACCTCAAAAAATTAGAATACGGGTCAGGTTTAGGAGAAACCTCAAAGAAATAGAAAACTGAAGAACACCATGTAGCCTTCCCTCTATATGGTATGCACAAATGCATACTGGTAATTTACAATATGCATTGGTGCATGGGAAAAAATAATTTCAATCGCTTGTATGCATTTGTGCATACCGTTCCAATGAAAGGCTCCCCGGTGGTTCTTCAGTTTTTTTTTTAGGTTTTCCTCTCTCTCTCTCTCTCTCTCTCTCTCTCTCTATATATATATATACACATATACACACACACACACAAAGAGGGAGAGAGAATTTGGTGGATTAAGAGTGGCAAAGGACCAAAGACAAAACCTCAACCAATTCACTATCCTTTCCTGATCTTTTGGATGATTAACACCCGATACACCTAAACAAACAGCTTTAACTGCGGATTTCTTTGCGCCTGATTTTGAAAGGGCTTCCATCATCACCTGCTCCAATGTCTCTCGGGCTAAGGTTTCTATAATAATGAATTCAAAAGAAAAAGAAGAAGAAAAAAACACTGTCAAAAAGCCAAAGAAATGAACTATGTTTGTTGCTTATGTCATCCTCTAATCAATCAATGACAAGAGGTAAGCAATGCAAAATTGAATTCTATCATAGCACCAAAAAAGCAACTTCTTTCCCCCAACCTCTATTTAAACAATTGAAATATACCCTTTATGACTTCATAACTCAAATATATTTGAATCCCACATCAATATTAACGAATTAAAAAGCCAAATTAATCGGAATTAGATACCTCCGACGCTGTTGTGATTGGAGCAACCGGCAATGGCGCGACCAAGAACAGGAAGGGGATCAGGAAGATGATGATTTGAAATAGGGAAAAGAGGCATACAAACACAAATGGTTGATGTTGTACCACCATCCAAACCTAAGATTACTGGTTCTTCATCGCATTTCGAACCCAGATGAAGATCGGAAACACCCCCATTTTGGGTGTTGTTCGTTGTTGTCATCGGATGTAACCCCAAATCGATTTCTCAATTTCTTGAATTTCTATAACGAGTTGACTCACTTTACAAGATGAGCAGGATCAAGATCAAGAGCAACACTATCTTTTCATTTCGAGTTTACCGCCCAAGATTTAACATTTAGCAATTTGGTTTCTCTACGAATCTACCCAAATGTTTTTGGAGGATTAAATCAAATTTTATGCTAAAATTATGTTCACAAATATACCCATTTGTGATCTTGGAAGAAAAAGATCCCTAATTTATAAATGTGTATATTTTTGGGAAATACAAATTAATGTCTATCTTTATTCCTTTTGTACCCCAAATTTGATTTGGTTTGATTTGATTTCTTTACAATTTGTAAATAATTTATAAATTAAAATCATGTAATATTAAAAGGATTACATAAATAAAAGGATATGTATATATTTAATTTGGATAAGATTAATGGGTTCATACCGTGACAATGTGACTTCAAAAGAATATGATAGTAAGGTTTTTTTTAAGAAGTGTTTTTCCTTTTACACCCTATTTTACTTTTTAAATGTACCATACTCTATCTTATTTATCTATTTTAATTGGTAATACACTAACATATGTTTATCTATCAATTTTAATTAGAGGTCATATGTATAGATTAGGGTTTAACATATAGAGTAGGGTATAAAAGATAACACCCTTTTTAGAATTATAAACTTTGTCTTGAATCAATATGAGATTTTGAAAACCACAAGGGTTGTGGTGTATTGCTTGAGATCTTAGGAATATGATGGACTATTACATCTGTTCAGGGTTTGATTTATCAGGACTGATATATTACAGTCATGATTTGTTGGGATTAATTCAGGCTATGTCGAGATACTCTTCACAAATATGAGATTTTACCAAAAAATGGATTTTTAGTTATGTTTTAGCTTAATTCCTATGACTTTCTACTTCTTATTTTTTTTTCATTTGGTCAATTATAATGTTTTAACAATTTAGCCTAATGCTCGATTCTTTTACATTATTACCAGATTTTACTAATTTGTTGATTCTTTATTACGATTGCAAATCTTTAATCTCTTCTTTTTGGAGATTGCAAATAATGGTCTCTAATTTGAAAATTGAATTTTTTTATTGACTAGTCATGTTCATCTTTATTTTTCCTATGACTAATTTTATGATTGAAGCAACAAGTACAACCCTATTTTAATAATCTTTCACTTTCTTGTTATCTTTTCTCTCTCTTTCTTGTTCCACTAGCACCCTTACTTGCAATTTCTTTGACATCCTTTATTGTGATACTAGTTGTCATTATTCAAAGCATTAAAGCCCTTGAAAAGGTGCACAAAAATTGAGAGTTAAAGCAAAATTCAGTCCTAGAATCAAGTTACGGTTTCTTAAGAACTTGAGGTAAACAACAGTTGGTAATCCTTCAATTTAACGACTTATTGGAGAAAATAGATTATGAAAAATTGATTGAAGATTTTGTTTCCAACAATATTAGAAAAATTATTTTATTTAAATTAATTTTGTATGTTAGTTTTTTATTTAAGACATCTTTATTGTTTTAATTTGTGAATTAACCTTTAATATTTTGTTTATCTCATTTGTTATATATATATATATATATATAGGGTGGGTTCAAATGTGAACTATCTTTGATTGTGAACATGAGGATGAATCACAACCATCCATTTTAGATCAGATCAAAAGATGAGAGATAAAATTCACGGTGGCATTCTTGTAAATAAGTGGAAAACTCAGGTCATGGCTTAAATCATAAATACAACCTGACGATTTAAATCAGAACTAGACATCATCATCTTCCCCATATTTCTTCATCATCTTCCCCAAATTTCTTCATCATCTTCCCCATATTTCTTCATCCTCTTCCCCAAAAGAAATTTCACTTCCGTCTCCAAATTTCTTCATCATCTTTCCCAAAATAAATTTTCGCACAAGTTTGTTTTTGCTTTGTGTTCCTCCTTAGAATCACAAGTCTTTTCAGATCCAGATTCTTTTTCTTGATGAAGTATAATAAGGTTATTCAAATGTTTTTTTCCCTTTAACATGATCGTTCATCATTTTATCAGAGAAAGCTTCTTTGAAACACATTTGCTTGAATTCTTGTTTTTTCAAAACCTTTGGTTCCATTGTAGGTTATATTCAATCTGAATATAAACTACAATTTTGGGTTTGTATACTTGTAGCTTATATTCAGACTGAATATATTCTATAAATAGGTGTTTGAATAATTGTAGCTTATATTCAGACTGAATATAAGCTACAATTTGGGGTTTGTATACTTGTAGTTTATATTCAGACTGAATATAAGCTATAATTTGGGGTTTGAATAATTGTAGCTTATATTTAGACTGAATATAAGCTACAGTTTGGGGTTTGAATAATTGTAGCTTATATTCAGACTGAATATAAGCTACAATTTGGGGTTTGTATACTTGTAGCTTATATTCAGACTGAATATAAGCTACAATTTGGGGTTTGAATAATTGTAGCTTATATTCAGACCGAATATAAGCTATAATTTGGGGTTTGAAAATTGTAGCTTATATTCAGACTGAATATAAGCTACAATTTGGGGTTTGAATAATTGTAGCTTATATTCAGTCTGAATATAAGTTACAATTTGGGGTTTGTATACTTGTAGCTTATATTCAGTCTGAATATAAGCTACAATTTGGGGTATGTATACTTGTAGCTTATATTCCCGCCTTTCATGGCCACATATCTTTCCGGCTAAGGAATGGGAAATCCTTCTCCTGTTCCATGAATCCAATTTGCATTTCATCCGGGAAAAGCCACGAATAGAACACGCTGAGCCAAATCTTCTTCATGTAAAACCTGCTTGATTTAGATCGGGATTCAGGAAAGAACTCTCATAGATCTTTTTTCCTTTTGGAAGATACAGGAGCGAAACAATCAACCTATTGAGCGAAATGCGGCAAAAGGAAGGAAAATCCATGGACCGACCCCATCATCTCCACCCCGTAGGAACTACGAGATTACCCCAAGGACGCAGTCTGAATATAAGCTAAAATTTGAGGTTTGAATAATTGTAGCTTATATTCAGACTGAATATAAGCTACAATTTGGGGTTTGTATACCTGTAGCTTATATTCAGACCGAATATAAGCTATAATTTGGAGTTTGAATAATTGTAGCTTATATTCAGTCTGAATATAAGCTACTATTTGGGGTTTGAATAATTGTAGTTTATATTCAGTCTGAATATAAACTACGATTTGAGTTTTGAATAATTGTAGCTTATATTCAGACTGAATATAAGCTACAATTTGGGGTTTGAATAATTGTAGCTTATATTCAGTCTGAATATAAGCTACAATTTTGGGTTTGTATACTTGTAGCTTATATTCAGTCTGAATATAAGCTACATTTTGGGGTTTGTATACTTCTAGTTTATATTCAGACCGAATATAAGCTACAAGTATACAGGTTAGTTTATATTCAGTCTGAATATAAGCTACAATTATTCAAACCCCAAATTGTAGCTTATATTCAGACTGAATATAAGCTACAATTATTCAAACCCCAAATTGTAGCTTATATTCAGTCTGAATATAAGCTATACGTATACAAACCCCAAATTGTAGTTTATATTCAGTCTGAATATAAGCTACAATTATTCAAATATCTAAATACAACCTGACGATTCAAATCAGAACCAGACATCATCATCTTCCCCAAATTTCATCATCATCTTCCTCATATTTGTTCAAATCAGAACCAGGCATCATCATCTTCCCCGAATTTCTTCATCATCTTCCCCAAATTTATTCACGCCATCTTCTTCGAACCTCAGATTTCGTCAACTCAGACAAAGAAGAAAGGTAAGAAGGAGAACCCCCACACCTGCAACTTTTTTCTTTTCTGCTTATTTTCTTTTTTGTGCCTCCATCGTGTCTGGATTTCAATTTCTTTGACCGTGAATTTCAATTGATGAACACGATTTTGGATTTCGATTTTGTCTTTGTCTTACGATTTTGGATTTTGATTTCCAAATTCGATTGAGAACTGGAGATTTTTACTCAAAAATTTAATTCAGATAAAAACTTCCAAAATTACCCCTCAAGCCATGTTTAAAGATTAGCTTGAATATGGATTAGATGAAGGGCTGAGATTCATCCTCATGTTCACAATCAAAGATAGGTTCACATTTGAACTTTCCCCTCCCTCTCTCTATATATATATATATGAGGAACTTCATTTGAGTGACGAAATATTTTAAGAAGAGGACATAGTGGGTATTTTAAAAATCTCTCTTTAACTTATGTTTAATGCTTCTCATGTTAATCTTGTTATTTTTCGAGTCATTTTAGACACTTGATGGCGTTGCACCCAATATATACATACACATTAATTACAATCAAATGTCAAATACTTTTCAATTATTACACATGATTGTTCATCAATGAAAAATAAATAAAGAGTGTGAAAAATTGATGAAATCATTGGTTGTAGAATGAAAAAGATTGTGTACCAAAATTGATGGAGAATGTATATGAGTTAAAGGGAGTTTTTACATTAGATCAAACACAATCTGAATCACAAGCTTAATGAACTTGTGACTAAAATTACCATTTCAATCTTTTCTATGATTTAGGTACAAAATAAAATATGACTATTTGGTTTGGTTTGGCTGGGCTATAAAGCTACCAATAAGGACCGTTAAATAGCTCATTATTTACTGCGGGTGTTTGGTTAGTTTTCCATTAAGTCCTTAATGGATAAGTTGTTTGTGTGGATTAAGCTGTCTGTATAGATCAGGAAGGTTTTTGTTTGGGAGGGTTTTTTCATAAATGGAAGAAGCGTATTTTATAATTGGAGGGGCAGGTTAGGAATATTTTTTTTTGGCTTGCTACATAAAGCCCCCCCTCCCCAGATAACTTAACAAGCCACTTTCTATATCATTAAGCCATTACCAAATAGTTGTGAGTTCCATTAAGCTCATTAAGCTGCTAACAAACAGGCCCTTAATCAGTGTACAATACACGGATAACAACTAACGCCAGTAAAATCACATACACTTATAATGTAACAGTAAAAACTCATTTCTAGCAAACCAACCGATTGAAAACAAAACTTGAGTTCTTCATCAACCAATCAAACCAACGATAAAAAATAACTATTTATACTTTTTGAATATGGTAAAAAAAACTTACCTTTTGTTCGAGGGTAATTAAAGCGTATTGTATCATTAACTTATGAACAAGCACCAATGCTACCATTGCTTTAACCATGGGCACAGCTGCAAAATCACCCATCAAAGGTAAAATAGACATGGAAACATAGATGAGATAACAAACCAGTAAATGGGTTCTCAGAATGAAAATGAGTTCACTTTTTACCGAAAGATATTCATATATTTGTCGAATGCAGATGCTGTATAGGGAAGACTCTCGTTTTATTCTACAGTTTTTAGAATTGTATCTGTTTCAGTTTTTGAATACCTACTAGCACGAGAAAAGAAAAACTACTCCCTTCGTCCCAAAATAAGTGTCTACTTTCCAAATGTACCCTTAATTATAATATGGAGAAATTCATTACTCCCTATATTATTAAGGGTACAATTGTCCATTAGTTCATTAAAGAGTAATAATTACACATTTTTATAACTGTGTCTTTTTCATTGTGAACGTTTATTTTGGGACGAAAATAGTAATATACACGGACAAAGCTCTTGGGACTACACAAGGATCATGTTGACCACGAATTATAAAACTTAAGAGGCAGCATCTGAATCGTTAAGAGGTGAATCCTGTTTCGCAAAAAATAAGTTCGTCTCTTTATGGTTCCAAAACCCTCTGAATAATTTTGTATCTTGGACCTCCCTTAACCATTCACAGAGCCCTGATTTCATTTTGAACAATCACCAAACAATTATATTTCATTTTGCACTATTTCACAAGAACCTCTTAATCATTCTGACCACTTAATCATTCTGCACCAAATCATTCAGTAACTGCCAAACAGCCCCTTACTTTACAATGCTATAGAAGCAAACAACAATACCATCTGATCAATTCAGATATCAGCTCTGGATGTCACTATTCAAGCCAAACAACCAGAGAAACATACCCCCATTGATCTTCTGTAAAATACCACTCACCAATAATCCTTTTTTCTTTCTTCTCTCTTTGCTTGGTGACCTAACTGTTCATCTGATTCCTTAAAAAAATATAAAGATTTGAGTTTAACCAAGCCAATTAAGAGAGAAAAGAAAGCGGTTTCTTTTTACCAATAATCCCCACATGAACAACATCCATTTCTAAACCGATGAAACCTGCTCGAGTCCCTAACCACAATATCCCTTCCAACAATCTTGGAAATCACCTTAATTGCAGCATGACAATCCACACAAGCTCGCAAGTTCTTCATCACTACAATCGGTGACCCTTCTGGTGTACTCATGAGTGCAAAAGCAATTGCCAGCCGTTCGCTATGATATTTAAGCGATTCTATTTTAACTTCCTCGTTCACATTTTGTAGGATGACACTTGTATCTGGCTTATATCCTTCCTCTTCCATCTTCTTCCCCAAAACACCAATCTTCATCCTAATATCATCAATTTCAGGATGAGTTCTATCATTTGCAGTAAAAACATGAACATGGTGGTTAACTTCAACCCAACTGTATGCAGTTACTTTCTTAACTCCTCTATCTTTCATTGCCTTTTTAACTTTACTAACATCTTCCCATTGTCCTGCTTCTGCATATATATTCGACATATTGACATATGGAGCTGCATCCCTTAGAATCTCCATCTTGAATAAAGCATCTGCAGCCTTTTTCGCAAAATCTTGATTCTTGTGGACCCTACACGATCTCATAACCGAAGACAGCATGATTTCATCAGGCTCAAATGGCATTTCGTTCATTAATCTTTCCGCTTCCTCAAATTGTCCACATCTACACAACAGATCAACCATGGATGCGTAATGTTCTCTTTTGATAACGATTCTGTGTGTTTGAGTCATGGATTTGAAGTGAGTTAGCCCTTGTTCAACGAGCCCACGATGGCTACAAGCGGTTAGAACCCCCAGAAAGCTCACTGAATCTGGTTCGAGACCCGACTTGACCAACTCATCAAAGGTCTTTAACGTGGCTTCACCATCACCATCTTGTGCATAAGCCGAGATCATTGCATTCCATGAGACTATATTCCTAACAGGCATTTCTTCGAACACTTGTATTGCTTCTTTTATATGCCCACATTTTGCATACATATCCACAAGAGAACTACCACAGAAAACATTTGAAATACAACCTAATGTGACCGTCACAGAATGTAATTGTTTCCCTAGTGAAAGAGATGTCAGATTTGCAGAAGCTCTTAAGGTGCTTGCAAAAGTTGCTTGGTCTCCATAAACATAATCTTTACGCATTTTCTTGAAAAGCTGAAGAGCTTCATCGTAAAACCCTTTTTTAACGTATGCCGAGATTATAGCAGTCCATGGAACTGCGCTTCTATCAGGGAGGTTTTCAAAGATCGCTTTAGCTTCCTCAAAACTGTCACATTTTGCATACATGTCCACTAGGGCATTTCCGACTAGAATATCCGAATCGGCCTCTGTTACTAAAATCTGAGCATGGATTTGCTTGCCGATTTTTAGATTAAGTTCGTTTGCTGCTAAGCTCAGCATTGTTGCAAAAGGAAATTGTTTCCTATTGAAGCTAGTCGACTGTAATTCATGGAAGATATCTAAAGATTCCTTCACTTTTCCAGCCCAAACGAATCCAGTGATGATTACATTGTAAGATACACAATCCAGCAATGGCATCTCATCAAAGAGTCTTTTTGCGTCATTAATACAATTGTGTTTTGAGTAAAAGTCAAGAAAGGCATTGGACACGAATACGTTCCAAAAGAAGTTGGATTTGATAACAAGTGTATGGAATTGATGGCCAAGAGAAACGTCGTTTAGCCCCAAACTGGCACATATGACTGCTGCAAAAGTGAACTCGGATGGCATTATACCCGAACTTTGCATTTCTATGAAGAGGTTTATTGCTTTATTGTTTAATCCATCATTTGAGTATCCCGTTATCATTGCATTAAATGTCACTGAATCCCTTATTGGCATCTCCAAGAAAAGCCGATTAGCTAACTCAAGGGTGCCAGTTTTGCAGTAGGCATCAACTAAACTATTGCAAACCTTAAGTTTCCCACTAAACCCTAGTTTCACGATATGGGAATGAACTTGAGTTAATGTTTTTGTCATTAGTGTCTCATTGCAAGAAGACAAGAGCGTTGCAAATGTCACATAGTCGGGAACTGTTCCCCACCTACACATTTCAGCATAAAGCTTGAAAGCTCCAATCGGTTGATTGTGTTGTGAATAGCCACCGATTAAGATCGTCCAAGAAACCTCCGTCCTAACGGGCATGCCGTCAAACAAGTCTCGTGCACGAGCAAGATTGCCTGATTTAACATACCCAGAAATCAAAGTATTTAAAGAGTAAGTGTTCCTATGGCGCATTTGATCGAACAGTTGGTGTGCTTGAGCTACTTGGCCATCGGCCACAAGATCGTTGAGCTTAAAGTTGGAGCGTGATGTGTTTGGGTTGAATCCTGTTTTGACTATTGTAGCATCCACAGAATGTGTGACAGTGGTTTTGGTGTACAGTGAATACAAAAGCAGTAAACATTGTCTTTTCGGATATATGGTAGTTACACCTGAGCTGACGAGTCTCATAGGAAAGAAAATCATATGAAATTGTTGTAAAGATGTAATCTTTCTTACATTTTACTACTATATCCAAGCCACAATATAACTTGGTTTATCAAACTGGAAGAAGTGCTTGAAATAGGATGGCAAGGCACCTGTCGATTATACAACATGGCATCATTATCATAAAAAAATTTGGAGCCTTCAGAAAGCATCTCATATGCACCAGTGACATAAGATGTATCCATCTAATAGTCTCAGTGATTAATAAAATGTACTAATGAATATACAGTCTCATGTGGGCTGATGAAATGAAACGTATCCGAAATGATATATATCATACTGATTCATATGTGATCAACTACATTACATAATAAAAATTCTACTTCAAAATTTACTCCCATTGGGGAATTTAGTCGAACATTTGGTGCTCATCGAAAACAAAAGGGTCTAAAAAATAATCAAAGGAATCGACAAACAGTTCGTATTCATGCACATTGTTCATCAAACACCTGGTGTTCATGAAAAAAGCAAACAAGAAAAATCAAAATGGAACATACCAGAAGGGAATTGGAGAAATCAAAGTCACGGAATCCGCCTCTTGAAGCAGAAATGATTGAAACGAGGTGAATGAAGGTCTGATTAAGACGCCATGGATCAAAAGGTTCCTCCTGCTGCTGAATTGATCGCAAGTTACAGAGATTGAGATTTGAAGGTTGCCGGCTACTGTTGTTTCTATGCCATTGCCACGAGAGTGAGAAGAAGCAATGCAGGAGCCAGGAGGGTAAACTTTGAAAATAATTGAATAAATAATTTTTTATTTGAATAAAATAATTAAGACAATTTAAATACCTATTATAGCTTGCATCAACCTCATTCTTATAACAACTCATTTTATAGATCTATTCATATTAATAAGCATGGGTTTCATGTGAGGACAGTAACAATTTATCAGAATATGACGATAATCCTCAGCCAATTATTTTTGTATATAAAACTTTTATGTATAAAATCACATATGATTCATGTACAAAATCATAAATGATGCTGGCGACTTTCCATGCGACTTAAGTGGTCCCAAAAGTCGTCCGCTACATTTAGTGCAAAATTACATGTGATCTTATACATGAAAAAAGCTCATCAAATTCTCATAAATTGTTATCGTCCTCGTATGAAACTGCCCCTTAGCAAGTATATAGAATACAAATGTCAAAAGAATATATAAAACACTAATGAAATGTGACTTCACACCAAGTTTTAATAAAAGAATTAAAATTTTGTTATAAAAATACAAAATAAAGTCAATAAAATATATAAAAACTAACAAAAAAAAGTCAATTCACACCAAATATAAACAAAAACCTTGTCTTGTATAAGAACTTTTTCAAATGGTGGTTGTTTTAAGAACCTACATTTTGTGTTAATTTATAAGAACTTTTAATTAGAGATTGCTATATGCATCTTTAATTCCTTATTTATGATAGAGTTAGATCAAATCATGTGTTAAAAATGTAAAAAGTAAATTTTGATGTTAATGTATGTCAGAAATAAATTAGTAGATAGAGATGCATTTAACAATATAGAGGATGCATTTTAACCCGCTATATTACTAAATGTATCCCTACTTATTAACTTTTCTTCACACACTTTTGAACTTTTCAGTATATTATATCACACTTCTTAACAAACATAATGTACCTCCAGGGCCGTCGTAATCTTTTTGGAGGTCCTGTTACATGCATTCATACTAAAACTATATATAGATCGTCTTAAATAGTAATAAACAAAATAAAATATAAAAATTCATATCATATTAAAAATCTTATAAATTAAAACAACAAACATGTTTAATATGATAAAGTGGAAGAATATCAAAGAGCCGTTTTGATCGGCAAATTCTCAAACTAAATAATCGTTTTTGATTTTGAAATAAATTATACAATCGTTGGGCTATATAAATTCGGACCCAGTTGCAAGTAATTTAACACCCCTAAAAATGGGAGTTAATTTAAACCAAAATAAAATGCGGAATAACTTCTACTTCATAAAACATCACCCATAAAGATGGGGAGAAAGTTAGAGTGAGTTTACAACATCTATAGGAAAGTTAAATGACAACCTAGTAATCTATATAATTCAAAATACAGATTAAGTTTGGGTGTCACTAAAATCCTCAAAATAATCTTCTATGTAACTCCATCTATACACACGAGGTGCACTTCAAAAGAATGCCACTACCGGCACCTAGCTTCTCTCATCCCATCAAGCCCCATCCGCTTGATCACCTGATATACATGTCATTTTAAGAAAAGTGTTAGGCTTAAAGCCTAGTGAGAACAAACAGTTCAAAATATAGAAAAGCCATTTAAACTTCGAAAACGGTAAATAAACATATAACCGAAAGCTTTTCTCAAAACATCTCTTTTTCTTTACTTCTGCGATTTACACCTGAAAGATACGCTTTACTTCTCTTGGGGGAAACTTCTACGGGAATGACCCGTCATCACATTAATCCTCACGAGTTCAACCCCAAACCGGGATCTATTACAGGTGCTCTCCCCAAGTGCTTCTGACTATATGTGCCTATGGATCCATTACACTAGTCTAACATCTTAATACAATTGTTTCCAATGTATTAGCTTCTCTTCACAAACCTTTGTGAAGTATAACATCGTGCTTCCAAGAACCTTCCTTCCAAAATTAGATCAAATTATCATTTAGGTTTATACATCATTTTTCTTGCATTTAAAACTCATAAGAGTATTCCAAAACCGTTCTTGACATCCAATTCATCATTTCAAAGAAAACCATAAATGACACATTTTGACCTAGTTTTACCAAAATCTTCCAAGTATAGAAATACTCATTTTAAACATCATATTAAGGTAAAATACTTCATTTTGACATGTATAAAGTTTTAAAGGTAAGAATGAACTCACAAGCTAGAGTTTGACAAAACCCTAGAAAATCTCTTAAGAGGATGGAAGTGATCAAGAAATCTGAAAGGAAGCAAGAACACCACTACTTGAAGCTTTAAATGCTTGAACCACTCTTAAATCTTCAACTTGAAAGGAGAAATTAATAAGCTTGGATGAGGTAGGTGGAAGAAAATGAAACCCTAAAATCGCCTTCAATGTTTTTCTCCCGTTACTGAGTTTTGGTATCTGATCAATGAGAAATGGAGCTGAAAAATCGCACTTAAAAGTGGTCCAGGACCACCCGGGCGATCTTGCCCTGCGATCATGACAAGGCATGATCGCCTGTCATGATCGCACAACCCGTACCGCGAATTTCGTGCTTAAAATTGATTTTTTTGGATATCTGGTTTTCTCGCGATCTTGCCTCGCGATCATGACAATGTCAAGATAGCATGTCATGATCGCAAACTAGGTACCGAAACTCAATTCGGTTCCGGTTTTCGCTCCTTTCTTCCAGATCAATGTAACCCAACATTATACACTTGAATCTTTCCATTTGCCCAAAAATAATAATATTACAATGCTAAATTACATAACCTTTCGCTAAATTTCCGGGTGTTACAAGTAAAATTGGGCCCCAACATATGGGGGCCCTGTTCAAAAACCAAGATTTAACATGCTTATCGACGGCCCTGTATTCCTCAATGGAAAAAGTAGAAGATAGAACGTAAAAATATTCAAATTTGGAAAACATCAAAAAATGATTGTTATGGGAGATTTTTTTTTAGTATATTCCACTAATAGAATATTTTAAAATAAATATTTAGAGATAACAATAATATTTTTTTTATTAGATAAATGGAGTATTTTAATAATATAATCAATGTTGTAATCTTCAAAATAAAGAATCTGTCGAAGTTGAATGTGTTTTTGTTATAAAGATTTTAAAGTTTCATCCTTTATTTTAGAGAATGTTTTGGAGATGTTCTTGCTTCTAAATTTACACCTTAAATAATGAATTTCTTCCTTCTTCTTAGAGCCTAGAGGTTCAAAAATCTCTAAAACTTTGCCTTGTTTTTTTAGAAACCTCTTAATAACCTATTCTCGCCTATTCGGTAAGAGGTTAGCAAATTTAGACTGTGTGTTTGTTTTTTCTCACTTATCACAGTTCGTCTGTTAAGGTTGATTGGAGCAAAGAACGACATGATGGGGGGGACACTCTAAGTAAGCTCTTGGGGTTGGGGTGTTTTTGTGATTAACTATAGTAAAAAAAATGTTATCACATTATCGTAAAATGAAATTGTTCTCATTTGAAGACTTTTCGAAACATAATATACACAAATATAAATCATATGCGTAAATATACAATATATGAGGGAAGTTTAGGAGAAAACCTCGACAGAAAAACTAAATAACACTTTGGAAGACTTTCATCTGGACGGTTTGCACAAATGCATACAAGCGATTGAACCTGTTTTTTTTTCCTTATACACAGATACATGTTATGCATGTGTACATGTTATAAATTATCAGTATACATATATCTATACTGTTTAAATAGAAGGATACCAAAATGTTTTTTTTTTTTCTTTTTAGATTTTCCTCTAAACCTGAACCTGACCCTATAATATATATATATATATATATATATATATTATACGTATTGGTTCTAGAAGATACAAAATAAGTAACGGTATCTACCCTAACAATAATGATTTATTTTAATTTGGTTAGTTTTAGCCGTTTATTTCTATCATTATAAATGGGCGGCAAAAGTTTATTCCCTAATTACCCACTTGCCTACGTCATGTCAAATTACTTTTTTCTATTCCTCCTCTTCACCACGGTGGCACTCACCACCACCAATCTCCGCCGTCTCTCCGCCACAGACACCCTCTCGCCGGCACCTACAAAACCCATTTCACCACCACCCGTATCAATACAATCACCACCACCACCACCGTCGCCGCCGTCTCCTTCGCCGCCGGAATACATCCAGCAACAACAACTCAAGAACATAATCGACGCCCTAATCGGCGCCGGAGACTTTGCAACGTGGGCAAACATTCTGTTCAATCCCAACACTAATTCATCGATTCCGACAACAACCACCGCCGCACTCATCCCAACCACCGCCACCATGTTCGTCCCCGGCAACGACGCCCTAACCCACCTCTCCGCCACCGCCACCGGCGCCTATAACTTCGATCCATTCATCATCCCTTACCATATCCTCCCACAACGATTAACATTCTCGGAGCTCCAACTCTTCAAAACCCAAACCCGACTCCCCACACTTTTGCCCTCAAAAACCATCATAATTACCAACAATACCGCTGCCAATTTCACCATTGATGATTCCTTAATCAAACAACCTGATATTTACCTAACAGCCGCCGTTTGCGTCCATGGTATCGCCACCGTCTTCGATTACAAACTCTACGGCGATGCTCATGCTGAGTCAGCTCCGCCAACTACTTCCGTTCAGCCGCCGCCGCTGCCGACGACGGACGATACGACGACTCTCACTCCTCCGCCGCCGCCGGAACTTGTAAGAAATTCATGTGGTTCGATTCGTGTTGATTTCTTGATACTTTTGTTACTAATTTTTGCTTGTATTTCCAATCGGTAGAAACCGTTTTCAATTTTCTTTAATTTCAAGATTGTTGTATTCGTTGAATTCTTGTTCAAGAACTGAAAAAAGTTTGAAATCTCCATTGATGTGTTCCTGTTTGTTTTCTTAACCGAATAACCACCATTTGGATCCGAATGAAACTGCCCGACCCATTTGGGTCTAGAGGATCCGAACCCATGGATCCAGCCATTTGACCTAGATGAGCGATTCAAATGATAAGAGTAAATTGTGATTTTTTATCCCTGTGGTTTGTTAATACTTTCAATTTTCGTCCCTGTGGTTTGTTAATACTTTCAATTTTTGTCCCTGTGGTTTACAACTTATGATATTCATTCCTATAATTTGCAATTTATTGCTAATTTTCATCCCCATAGGCTTGCACTTTATTGCTAATTTTCATCCCTTTAACCGTTTGCAATTTACTGCTGATTTTAGACTTCTATTCCTAGCTTTAATTCATACCTTTAAGTACAAAGAAAAGAACCAAAATAGTAAAAAACCGTAAACCATAAGAAATAAAACAATAACAAATTGTAATTTATAAGGATGAAATAACAATAAATTACAAATCATAGATTGAAAACCGTAATTTCTAAACCATAGGGACGAAAATTACAATTCTAAGCAAACCACGGGGACAAAAAACATAATTACTTTAAGTGATGTCTAAAGTATGCATCAAATTGTTTACAATCTAATAACGAAAGGGGCATTTCGGGTAAGAGTCATTATCTTCATCTATTTTATCGAGTAAAACTTTTTGCAATGAAAGTAAGTTTCTTGGTAAGCCTCTTCTATCTCAATAAGCGTTAACCAGATAAAGTCATCATCCTCATTTAAGATTATCTCAAACGAATTAAGGATCTTCATAAACTATACTATAGTAATCACTTAAAGTGACATATAAAATAATTAATTTCTATGTGACTAAAATTAACTGAAAAATTATCTCAACCATATAATAGAGATGGTAACATAACATCTTCAACATATTTTCTTAAAAAAGATTTGAACAAGTTTTTTTCTTGTTACAATTATTAATGCACTATGTACAAGATTTGTTACAAGTTTTAAACCGGTTCCTATTTTAGACGATCCGTTCTAGATGCTCTAACCGGTCTTTGGACCCATAATCAGTCTTTTAGCTTTACCCGTCCCCGACTTTTAAAATGGATTACATAGGTTCGTTTGGTTTACGATCCTATTTAGATACAAATATTTACAGATAGAAATGCATAATGCAATCAAGATTTATATATATATAAATAAGATAATAATCAATATATTGCAAATGACAATCAGCAGATTAATTTGCTTACAATGTTGAAATATAATACAAAAAATATGGATGTGAAGCCCTTCACCTTACATCCTTTGACTTGATGTCCACATATTCACCAGTTACTCTGCACCAATAAATAAATTCAACAAATTATCATATTCTATTTCTCCTTACACAACCAAAAATTGAATTCTTTCATAAATCTTTCCTTATTTCTATAAGCACACATGTAAGCAGACCTGATCTCTACCTCGAACAGTCCAAAAAAAATGAAAAATAAAGATTATTAAAAAGCAACATACCTATTATACGTCAAGAATGCATCACCTATCGTTCCCGAGACTTTATTCCGTACCTTCCGCACACAAATCTTGAAAGAATTTAAGAGAAACAGGATAAGCATAATGCATTTTTTTTTTAAGTATATAATATTTATATACGGCAAATGCAGCATGCATGTTACTGGGTGCATTTGGTCATGTCTGCAAAGATTAATGCATAATTGATTAGAATCATAATAGTACCTGCACTAGATCCATTGCGCCTGCCTCAGGATCCCTATTTCGATGAATAACAATTCCATTATCACATTTATTAATAAAATGTGCACTTCCACTGATATCGTATAGATTTGGAGGTTTTCCGGTCCATTGCTGCAACTGTTTAGGATGCGCCACAAACCAAACATGGCATGAATGGTGTTGGGCAAATCGTTTCACGCTCGTTAGCATCTGACTAACATATTCCGTTTCAGTCCTGTTGGTGCATCGAATTCTTAGAATAAATTTCCAAAATATCATAAAAAGAGTACTTTCATCCGTCCCAAAATAAATGTCCATAATAAAAAAGGCACGGAGTTTTAGAGAGGGAGGTTCAGGAAAAAACCTCTAAAAAAACTGAAGAACACCCTGAAAATCCTCCATTTGGACGCTATGCACATATGCATACAAGCGACTGAAGTTGGTTTTTCTTCTATGCATTCGTGCATATGCACCAATGCATGTTACAAATTACCGGTATGCATTTGTGCATGCCGTCCAGATGGAGGGATCCCAGGATGTTCTTCATTTTTCTCCTTTTTTTGACATTTTCCCATGAACCTGACCCTAGTTTTAGAAATGTGTAAATATTACACTTTTTAATAACTAAATGAAAATTCTACCCTCAATAATAAAGGGAATAATTAATTTCATAAGTCTCATGATTAAGGGTAGAATTGGAAAATAAGCACTTACTGATTGGAAGGGCGCTGGTGATCAAGCTCATTGTATGGATCAATAACGAGTCCGTTAACCCCATGTCTAAGAACCGCAGCTTTTGCAAGATCAAGGACCCAAGTTATACTTGGTAGGCAATCATTCTCGCACCTATTTCCATCTTTAACTTTTAGCATAAAAAAAGTATGAAGAACTCGAGCTACTTTTTAACTATATGATATGATTTGGAACTAATAAAAAAATAACAAGCAATGATGTATTTTGGAACACACCGTATGAGATGAAAAGTGTCACTCAACCATTGCTTTCCTGCCTCCAAATCCTCTGGAGTCATTCTTTCAACAGATTTTGCATACCTGGGATACACCATGATATCAAACACAAAGTAAGAGAAATGTGTGCAATCATGAAAAGAAAGGAATAATATATACATATATATATATATATAATAAGTAAACGAACACCAACCGATGAAACTTCATAAATATTCCCTCTCATCAAAAAGTAGGGATGCATTAGATCTTTTGTGGTGAGACATTTTAAGGATCCAAAACTGATAAGAACTTTTTGATTATAAAAACAGTCTGAACTGAGCTAACCTCACATCAAAGAACGGCTTCTTCAAGCGCTTTTCGAGAAGTTTCCTTGCATGCTCTCTAACCTAAAGATAGAGAAACATAAAGCAATCACTTATCAGTAATATATAGTTGCAACTATTATATTTACTCGTATATTTATGCATGCATCATCTCGTTACTAAAGAATCTCATTTCAAGCACAAGAAAGATGAGTGCATGAAGCTATGCAAAAAAGCAAATATAAAAAAAGAAGAAAAAACATGAAGACAAAAGCAATATCAATTTCAATGTCCAACAAAGATTACGAGTAAAATACCAAAGATTATATCATTTCTTAATGTCATATCCACAAAGGATTATTAATAATACATTTGAGGAACATGAATACCTTGTTCTCCATAGAGCATAGTGCAAACTTCCAACCAACGCTTTCATTAAGATTGCATAACAACGCATCAATCCACTCGCTCTTTCCTGAATTGGGAACTCCAGTGACTACAGTCAACTCTCCTGGCACAACCTGGGTAGATGCAACATCATAGTTGTTACAATAGCACATTCAAGCAAGCTTAACACGTTTTTCGAAACGTCTACAGCATCTTCAATTATCAATTTCATATATATATATATATATATGTAGGGGCGGGTTCAAATGAGAACTCAAATTTGGTTGTGAACGTGAGGACAAATGAGAGCGCGACACGTGTCATATTCATACCAAATAATGAAGCAAAATATTAGATTGAATATATTATTATTCAAACTGAATGTAGTATTATTATTCAGTCTGAATGTAGTATTATTCAGATTGAATACCACTACATTCAGTCTAAATGTAGTATTATTCAGTCTGAATATTTTCCTTCACTATTCGGTCTGAATATGACACGTATCGCGCTCTCATTTGTCCTCACGTTCACAACCAAATTTTTCTCATTTGAACCCGCCACTATATATATATATATATATCATATACTCAGTATCTTCCTTCACATATATCTTCTCAGAATAGCCAACAGTCCCAACATCCAGTTGGCTGTAAACATTAAGACATGTGCTGCAATATACAGAGATGGAAATGTGGCACACTTATAGCAAGTGTGTAGCTCTATAAAGAACAATTAAGACATACATTATATAAATCATCGATAGCCTTCCATCCAGTTGAAATTCCAATCTCACTACCAAGGGTCTGATAGTAATATGCATCAATTTCACTGAAGTAATCTCTAAAGTTGAATAAGCCTTTGATAGGGTACAATTCAGCAGTCTGAATAACTTCCCTCAAAACAGCAGGCCCCATGAACATTAGAACCTGGCAAAAAGAGCTTATGGTTCAGCAATTTCAACAAGTGATTAAATATCTATACCAATTAAGGCAATGGTTAAGCAAAGGAAGTTACAGAACAATTACATATTTTAATTATTTGGCCAATTATGAAAGGTAGAAACATACATTTTATAAAGTTATTGTATAAAGTTTTTATAAATGTATTATGGAATAAAAAACAACTGAAATTACAGTCTACATGCATCAAACCTCATTAGCATCTTTAAAATGCTCCTTTTCGTTTTTGCTTGGCCATGTGACTCGCCAACACCTGTTTAAGCAATAACAGAAAAAACCTTAAGCGGTGTTGGAAACCAGAAACCAGAACCAACAAATAAAGCCAACATTCCAACCTTTCTCTACCAAGGCGGCGTGCAAGCTCTTCGGCTAAGGCTTGACCAGGTGGGTCCCCATCAGTGGCTAGAATTATGCGAGAAGCCTTCAAGATATGAAAAATCATGTTGACTTTAACATTTTGGAAGAGAGAGAGAAACAAAGAATAGAAAGTAGTTAAACTTACCTTTTCCAAATACTCCTTGCAGTTCCATAAATATTGGTATTTTGTGTCCTACATTCATAAAAATACAAAAAAACCGCAGCATTGAACATGGTCAAAAGAAAAATACACATTCATAAGTCAAGAAAAATTATCAAACATGCCTCAGAATGAGTTTTTAAAAACCAAAACAATACTTTTATCATAAATATTGGTATTTTGAGCAAGAAAAAAAAACTATAGAATTCAAATTGGATTAAAATTGAACCTTTTCGTGAGATGGTAAATCTTTAGAGGAAACTTTTGGAGGAGCGCCATCAGGGACACTCACACAGTTGCGAAAACCAGCTTCTTCCATTGCAAGTTTGTCCATTTCCCCTTCAACCTGTTATGAAAGAATAATAATTAATTATTAAGTACAGGAAAAGAGAAAAACAAGTCTCAGGTGAAGTGAGCCACATTTGTAAATAAATGTATTTCAAGATGAAAATATTACAATGATGATATCACTTGCGCCTTCTATATCATCGAGTCCGTATAATATTTTCTCAGTATCACTTTCCTGTAGAGTATGAGCAAAACCATCATAAGCTTTTCTCAAAGTGCGATATTTTTAATCTTACACATATATATATAGCTGCATATCTCTAAACATATAAATTTTGCTAAATAGATGTGGAAGCAATAGATGAGACAGAGAGAGAGAGAGAGGACCTGCCAGAACTTTTTTTCGAGATCTCGATATTTGCAACTAACGAGTTCTCCTTTTCGTCTATAAGTAAACGCAATAACAATCTGCCAACACAACATTGAGCATGAAATTACAAACAGATTAAACTGACTTCATCTTCTCCTCAAGTAGCTGTATAAGGGCCTGTTTGTTAGAAGCTTAATGAGCTTAATAGGACTCACAGGTTATTCGTTCAGCTATACATGACTGTTTGGTAGCGGCTTAAAGATATAGAAAGTGGCTTATTCAGTAGGCTTCTGAGAAGAGGGGGGGGGGGGGGTGGTGTTATGCAGCAAACCAAGTTTTTTTTCCAAACCTCCCCCCCCCCCCACCCCCAATTAAAAAACAAGCTCCTTCCATCTATGAAAAAACCCTCCCAAACAAAAACCTTCTCGATCTATACAGACAGATTAATCCATACAGACAGTTTTATCTATACAGGACTTAATAGAAAACCAAACAGCCCCTAGGTCAAATCCACGTGGAGAAGGCAAATTATGTTCTGTACCTGATTCTCATAGCGTCTTTGCATGACAGAGTTTCTCCTTAACGTCTCTTGAGATATCATTCTTTCAGAAAAATATTCAACTAACTGAATCACAGAAATAAGAAAATATCAAACAGAAAACTACATGCTCAAAGTTACATATCTTGGAAAGAATGTATCAAATCATCTCAAATTACTTGTCATTCCTTTAATAATGTACTTAATGCGCGCATTCCTAATTAGTTGCTTCACCATTTTGTTTTGCAATCATCAAAACTCAAAAGATTCAAAACCAACCACTACGTCATAATAGCGGTCGATAGAGACTCCATCTCATATAAAAGGAATAACCTAGAGTTATTTGTTTTAATTTAATAAAGATAAATATGACTTATGATAACAAGAAAAACACAAGGTTAAAAGAGTCTTTTGTCATTTGTGCTACCCGGAACCAACTCCCCTTCTTTTTCCCATTTTCTGTATATATACGGACTTTGTGTAATTCACCTTTAAAATAAATAAGTAAATAAGATAGAAAATTCTACATCGTGGCACAAAGGTTCTAACTTCAAATCTTCCTCTTGAATTTCCTTAATTCTTTTCACTCTGTGGAGTTTCTTCATCGTGTTATAACTTGACTTGACATCTGCGAAAGCCTGCAACACCATTAGACAATTAGAGATAACGAACGAAATGCTCAAATGAAACCAATTAGTAAAAAATGAGGTATGTTACCCGTGTACTGCCTTTCCATCCACACTTAGCTCGAAAACAAGTCCACACAGCTGCATTACTACAACAATTTAACAAAATCCCATTTTATTAAATATATATATATAAGAAAATAATTGCAAGAAAATGAAGCAACTTACCCATCCTCAGCAACGAAAAGAGAGAGTGCCTTTTCACCAGACTCACCACCTTTGCACTGATCGAAATAAAGAAACATCTTTTTTAATTATCTCCAAATAAAGAAAGAAAAAGGGGATGGAAAAGAAAGTACCACAAAAGGAAGACTTGAAAAATATCAAAGAGAAAAAGCAATGTTTATGCATACCATGGGGCAGAGCAAGCCATATGTCTGGCCAGGCTTACAAGATCCACAGGGTATTCCAATCCCTTCCAATTTCAGTCTAAGTAGCTTTAGCTGTTGGGAATCAACTATTTCCTCATCAGGCTTCTCTAAGCATACTTCAGAAACTATAATTTATAAAAAAGAAACATCCATCATCGATTATCCAAAACAAGAAGAGAAATGTTCTCCAACTTAACTTGATTGACTCAATGTTTTTAATTAGAAAAATTAGAAACCACTTTTTGATAACAGTATAGAAAAGTACGTAAAAGAAATGATTATTTTGAGGCAGGGTTGATAACTGAATAGATTGGCATCGAAAAGTACGTATCAGTAAACCAATGCAGATATGAAGAGTATAAGGTGGTGGCCATAGTACGAAACCCTAAAAGCACTAATACAGAACAGAGACAATATGGGTTTGTTTGTTTTTTGCTTAATGAGTTCAATGGCTTATTCACTCAGCCATTAAGCAGTGTTTGTTTAAAGCTTCTTGAATAAAAACATTGCCCACTAAGAAAAAAGCATTTAGTGATAATAAAAACATAAGAACATCTAATATAAAGAATAAATTTACCATATGTGAAAGCGAGTAAAAGGCTGTAGGAAACAACATACCAAAGGATGAAACAAGAAATGCACCTACATAGTATCATGAACCATATCATTGTGTCTCTTTCTCCTAGGGTAAGCTCGAAGTCTGAGTAGTATATGGAGTCATTATAGTTCATGAGCAACAACATCGATAACCTAACCAAAACCTTAAGATTACTTGATGATATACTAATAGCATCCTGCTAATTCTAGAACTAAAACATCACCCTTTTGTGAACTAGAATTTTCAATAAAGATGTAATAACTTTATCTACCATCAAGTCATAAGAAGGATTTTTATTCCCTACAAGGGCAAAAGACATATACAAGTAATCATAAAAATGGCAAAATTGCTTCCCTAGAAAACAATAATAGCATTATATTGATCCGGCATGATGATGGCTACCACCAGAAAATGTTCATTTTGTGATTGAGAAGTATTTTTCCATTGACGGGTGTGAGAATAGGTTCACTCATGCTACTTCGGTGCCACAGTTTTCTTAGATTCTCTAGAAAAGATAACTAATGGAGTTGTGCATATTTAAACGCCACCCTCAATCAAATATGTAGTAAAAGAAGAACCATCCACTGATACCATAAGTGAAAACTTGCAATTAGTTCCAAGATGAAAGACTCAAAAAAAAGGTAGAAAGTAACTCAACAACTACAATGCAAAGTTAACTTTTACATATCCTATGGTTCAATCAGAATATTGGAATCATTTGATATTTTAACTTGAAAGTAAGTGAATGGAGATAGAATGCTATCATTGTTCTTTGTATGTGATTTGGTGAACCTAGGTAGAAGTTCCAAAATGTGAGAAAGGTTGATAGATAGTTAGATACCTAATGGCATCACTGGTATGTGCAATGATAGCATAATAAGTGGGTTGCTCCTTAGTGTTGATCATTTGGCTGAACTAGATATGATAGATTCATCACAAATTCACAATCCTACCAAGTAAAGCATGAATCTTGAAGTGTGATATATCATAATACCAAAATACAAAACACTTAAGGCACATAATACCAAGCAGATACTATGTTTCCTATACTTCTAACAACAACTTTAAAGTTC
The DNA here is from genome assembly GCA_036898165.1 of Silybum marianum. Classification (NCBI taxonomy): domain Eukaryota; kingdom Viridiplantae; phylum Streptophyta; class Magnoliopsida; order Asterales; family Asteraceae; genus Silybum; species Silybum marianum. The sequence continues at coordinate 22,099,274 of CM072538.1, forward strand.
AATTTTCTTTTCCTAACTTAACACTAAATATACACAATCCAAACTTAATTAAATGAAACGGAAATAAAGGTTGGATTGATTAGCTGAGTGATAACTTTACCTGGTCTGGGGATACTGGCATGAGAACAAAAAGATAAGTTAGAGGGTTTAAGAGATAAAGAAACCAATTTGGGTACTGAATTTGAGGGCAAACCAGATGAAATCAATTTGTGTAAATTGGATTTGTTGTTGGGATAGCTTAATGAAGAGGATGTAGGTTTGAAGTGGAGAAAGTGGTTGGAAGCCATAATGGGAGAGAGCGCGTTGGAGAAGAAGAGACCGTGGAGAGAAGAACGATGCCTAAGAAGCATCTCTGTGAAGTTCTACGTAGGAGTAAACATGGCGTTCATTGCGGCCGTTGGGGTTTAAGGAGCTTCAATGGCGGAAAAAAGGGTTTAGGGGTTTTTGGGAGGGAGGGAAGGAGGGAGAAGAAGCCGCTGATAACTAGTGGGCGCGAGATGCCGGTTTTGTGTTGCTATAATTTCTTTCTTATAAACAAAAATATTATTTTTATTGTTACAATAATCGGATTGTTATTATTAGACCCAAAAAAATATAAAAAAATGAAAAACCGAAAAATATTTTGTTAGCTTCTCATCTGGACGGTATATAAAAATACATACTGATAATTTATAACATGCATTTGTACATAAAAAAACAGTTAATTGTTTGTATGTATTTATGTATACCGTCCAGATGGAGGCTCTGAACTTCCCTCGTATAGGAGAACAATTAAAGATGTAGAAAATAATACGGGTGAGATCGGTCCAACAATGGTACTGAATCGAGAGGTACCGAAGTTATGTCGGACTCGGAACTAACACCGAAAGTCAAACCATGTGTGTAGGTTCGGTACCGGTTCGATTTCGGTTTCAATGTTTCCCCTGAAAAATACCGAAAATGTAGGAACTTAGGAACCAAGTACCGAACCGATTGCATGTTGTTATCATTCAGTTCGGGTTCGGTTCGGTATTGGTTTGGGTTTGGGTTCGGGTAATTGGTCCTCCAGTCTCATTGCTAATAGGTAGTCATGAATCTTTTTGTTTTTCTGTTAATTATAGGTGTTTAGGCTAGTTTGTGCGTCCAAGCACATATATAAGCTGTCATAAGAAGATTTTGATACTAAGGGTGCGTTTGGTTTGCATGATTGTTTTCGAGGGATTTGGATTTCATAGAGGGATTTAGATTTGGATTGGAATGAATTTGAAATCCTATTATGTGTTTGGTTTGCAGGACTTGGAATGGATTTGAATTCCATTTCGTTATAAATCATGTTTGGTTTGTAGGATTTGGAATGTGTGATTTAGTTTTTTTTTTTAATTCTTTCTTTGTTTTTAAATAATTTGTTTTCATTGATAACATAAAGTCCATTAAAACTACATCGTATGCAAAAATGTATCCAATAAACGTTTATCAGTTAAAATAATTACTCCGAATTATCGGGTAAGAGACTCTCGGTGTTTGTTATCGTTCTTATCGAAAAGTTAACAATAGGCTCGAGCTCGAATATTTTTTGAGTTATCGAGCTTAAGTTCGAACTCACGATCTATTCTCTCGTTTATCAGCTTGAGCCGGATAATGTTTATATTTTTATTATATGATTAATAAATATATGGGCATGTTTGCATGACTTGAAAAAGTATATGTTCGAATGGCCCGGCTCAGTTTGACTCCGCTCGAAAAATTGAATTGAGTTCTCGAACGAGCCGGGTCGAACATTAGTGTTATAAAGCTCGATTCGTTAAGTTAAACGAGTTCTAGTTTATGTTCGAGATCGACTCGTTCCCTAGAATTATTAAGCTCGAGCTCGAGATAAACGAGCTCGAGCTCGAGATAAACGAGCTCGAGTAGCTCGAATCGTTTACACTTAAACGGATAACATATACTAGTTGACATAATTAGGGTAGACTATTTGAATTAAAACATATAAAGTTGATCTAAACATTTTATTTATTTATTTATTAAAATTTAATATGTTTAAAACTAAATAAAGATGGGTATAAAATGATATAAGAAAATAAAATAAACAAAGATGGAGAATGCAAAATATGAATCAAGGATACATGGTGGGATTGGGATTAGAGGCGATTTATGAAATCCATGGGATTGGGATTTCAATTACCAACCCATACCAAAGGATCTTCAAATCCATCAATCATGGGACTTTAAATCAATCCTAGGATTTCAAATCCGAACAATCCCGCAAACCAAACATCGAATTGGAATGGATTTGAAATCTGAATCCCCCCAAATCCATTCCATTCCCGCAAACCAAACGCACTCTAAGAGAACTATTTGCGATGGGTTCTTCTACCTGAAATTGGATGACTTCTTCCTATGCTTTCCTTCCAAGAACTTATGATTTCTCCCTAATTTCTTCCTCTCCGCATTCCTCCTCTTCACACACTGATTTGCACTAATGAGGAAAAATGAGAATGTTCCCTTCCATTTGACAATATATACTATGGGCTTTCTCCTACAAAGCCCTAGCCCATCTTCTAAACATCTAGAGCCCAACCAAATATAGCGTGGACTCAACTTTTCTTTCTTTCCAAAACACATTACTCCCTATGGTGATACCTTAAGCATCACCAGATCACCTATTTGATCACTGATACGTGAGACTTTAAGTAGGAATTCTTCAGGTATCACTAAGTCATACGCAAGATCTCACACCATTGCTGAAGGATTTTCAAATCCATCAACCCGTACCAAAGCAGTTCAGTGATCAAATACGAATAACCAAGTTCATTGCTGAAGGATTTTCAAATCCATCAATTCGTTTCTATCTTCAGTTAGGTCTTCGACCGTTGCTGAAGGATTTTTCGGTGTGAGTGTTGTTCTTCAGATCTTCTAAGCTCAGATAGTGTTCATGAGTTTCAGCGATCATTGAGTGCAATCAGTGTTTGCTATCTATCGCTGAGTTTGAACAGTAACATGAACTTGGATTTTCACTAAGCATATAGAGAAATCATATTCAAGTCACTAAAGAAGTTTGGATCAATATAATTCTTATGATATTCGATTTCCTGTAGTTATAGTTCATTTCACTAATAAAATTAACAAAATCCTATTAACACAATTATCCCATGATCATGTATTTTGGTTTTGTTAGACTTGTTTGTTTGTTTTTTATTATCCTTTTCTGTTAAAGATAATATATTATAATTTAATATATTTTCATATTATATTGTTATCATAAAAAATAAAAGCATATTATGATTTTTATTGCATTTCAATTCTGGTCCTATGGTTTGTTATACAAATTATATAATTTATAACTTTTCAATTCAACATGAAATGAAAATGAAAAATTGACTTAGGATTTTTTTAACAAAACGGACCAAAATCAATATAATTAGAATAAAAAATTAGTTTGATTAAGGAGCAGGAAAGATGAAGCCTAAGTTGCATCTCTTAAAAAACAAAGTAGCAAATCATTTCTTCCTACTATGAACGCTAAAATAAGAATATAATTTAGGCTATGTTTGGCAAACTAGCTGACAAGCTTAGCTGATGACTTATAAGCTGGCTGGTAGCTGATAAGCTAGCTGATGACTTATAAGCTGGCTGGTAGCTGATAAGCTAGCTGATGAACAAATTATGTTTGGCAAAAACTAGTTGATAACCATTTAAATGACTAAAAATGATATCTTAAAAAAATAATAATTAATATTAATAAAGGTATAATTGGAAAATATGACAAAAAGCTCCTCATAAGCTACTCAAAGTAGCTTATAAGTTAGCTTATGTGCATCCAAACATGTATACTGAAAATAAGCTAGCTTATTTTTGCCAAACAATGCCTTATTTGTTGATGAGTTTTTTTTGGAACATCAGAGTTTTATTAAGACCAGCAAAATGATAGAGAAAGAGTTACATACTAAATATAGTTAAAAGAGAGTTTTGTAACCACCACACCTAATTAATATTTAGTTTTTTTACTCCTGTTGTACACCAAAAAATACGATTGTGTAACAATACTATCCCATAGCACCGTCTTTTTAAGTTTCTTCGGTCCAAAAATTGTCAAGGTATATAAATACAAAATGTCCAAAACTATATCACGTACATACCTAGTTACCTATTAACACCTATGTCTTCAATTGTGGCTATGATTTTGCTGTAAATGAGGATTGTTAATAATCCTTAACACCTACATGTTCTCCTTTTCATACGTAAACAGATGAATGGTTACCAAGTATTCTTGTAAATCAAAAAGTAGTTTTCTAACCCCCTAACCCTAAACTCCAAAGTCCACACCTAAAACCCTAACCCTTAACCTAGGAGCAGAGCAAGAAATTTTTAATAGAAGGAACACCATATAAAACAAAATAAAAATTAAAGTTAAATTTTGAATTTTGAATTTGAGATCGATTAACTTGTTTATTTACTCAAATTCGATGTTTTTGTATTTTAATTATATAATCTGTAAACACATAAATATGTTTGGCTTGAAAGTGTATGCTCGAATGGCTTGGCTCGGTTCGACTCGTAAAGTTTAATCGAGCTTTCGAACGAGTCGAGTCGAACATTAAGGTTATGGAGCTCGACTCGCTAAGTTAAGCAATCTTTATTTTGTGTTCGAGATCGACTCGAGATCGATAATTGTTAAGCTCGAGATCAAGATAAACGAGCTCGAGCTCGTTTATACAAAGCCACGGTGTCCAGTGTGAAGGGGAGGGGTGGGTACTCTTTGTTCCGACAGACATGTCGTGTGTTTTTGTAATGTGAAAGCTGGATCGATTCTACAATTTGGAGAGACTAAAGACCAAAGTTTTGTGATATGCCCTTTTTATTGAGAAAAACATAAATTATTTGGAGGAGCCCTCTCATTAGGAGTTGAATACATGGGTCTATTGTTAAAAAAAAGTATTCAATAGGGCCTAAATACCACTAAATCTTTATATATATTAAAGTAACAACCAAGAAGAATGACTTGGCACATTGAAATTTGAGGATTCTCAAATCTTCAATTGTGGTTGATTTGGGGTTATCCCACATTGGTGAAGAGTTGAAACATTTTAACAAGATGAAGTGTATAAGAAAGGGGGATTTGATGAATTTGTGTCAAATCATGAGGTTTGCCTCCTAGAGTTGTCTTATTTTGGATGATATCTTTGAAATATATATCCATGGTTGGAATCAAAACCAAGCAAATGGTAAAAATTATAGTATAAAATTAAATTTTTGTATATATATATATATATAAGGAACAACCATAAAGAATGAGGTGTCATTATGAGATTTGGATATTCTCAAATCTTGCATTGTAGTGTTGTTTTACTTATCGCACATTGTCAAGTGAATGTAAGTTTGAAAAAATGAAGGTGCCTATAAAAAAGGATATTTGGATTTGACATGAGATTGAGTATTCTCAAAATTTGCATTGTGGTGTTATTTTACGCATCCCACATAGATGAGAGAGTGTAAGTTTGAAAAAAAAGGTACTTATAATAAATAAAAAGATTTAGTTGGCTCCTTTTGGCCAACCCTCCAAGTTCATGTTGGTTAACCCTCTAAACTCATGTTAGCTAAGCCTCCAAACTATCTGTCGATATATATATATATATATATATATATATATATATATTAAAAGAACAACCAAGGATAATGATGTGACCTTCTTAGAATTGAGTATTTTATATTTCTTGAAATGAGGTTAATTTTCTCTATCCCACATTGATAGAGGGATAAAAGAATGACAATTGACCGTGGATATATAAAAGGTTGTTGAGATACTTCTGTTTCGACGCATTAGTCCTTTTGGCTAACCCTCCAAGTTGATGTTGGTTAACTCTTTAAATCCATGTTGGCTAAACCTCCAAACTAATGGAGTTGACTCATTTTAGCCAACCTTCCTTTTGCATATAAGAACAACCAAGGGTAATGTTGTGTCCCTGTAAGAATTGAGTATTTTATATTTTCTTGAAATGGGTTAAATTCTCTTTATCCCACATTGATGGAGGGATGAAATAATGACAATTGATGGTGGATATATAAAAGGTTGTTAAGATGTTTTCTTTTAAACTCATTAGGTTGGCTCCTTTTGGCTAACCCTCAAAACTCATGTTGATTAAGCCTCTAAACTCATGTTGATTAAGCCTCCAAACTCATTAGGTTGGGTCCTTTTAGCCAACCTTCCTTTTGCAAAAAAAATCAATCTATATATATATATATATATATATATATAGAAATTCTTGGGGTATTGAGGTGACACCATTAGAATTGAGTATTCTCAAATGGTGAATTGTGGTTGAGTTTTAGTTGTCTCATATTGGTGAAGAGTTGAAAGATTTGAACAAAATGAAATATATAAAAAGTGGATTGGATGCCTTTGTGTCAATCTATATATATATATATATATATAAAAGTAAAAATCAAAAGCAATGACATGACACAATGTGGATTGAGAAATTTCAAAATATTGAATTGTGGTTAGTTTTGGTTGTACCCCCTCTGAATACTCCGCCGGTATGAAAAGTTCTTAATGTTAATTGAGTGCCCAGTTCTCCAATAGATTGACCTGCAATAATACCTGCAGCTTCTCCCAATTGGACCAGGTCGTCAGAAAAGATGTTTGAACATTGAGGTGATTATAAAAGGATAATGATGCCTGCTTTTTTTATATGGTCTTTTATTTATAGTTAACTTCAATCCGTTTTGATTTAAATATTTAATCTTAGTTAAAAAGTTTATATCAAATGAATATTCTATTTTGTTGTACAATTAATATCATACACTTATTTCATTTCATGTTATTTATATTTATATTTTTATACATAAAAAGTAAGAAACCAAGAGAAATCACATGACACTGTGTGATGGATAATTCCAAGATATTGAGTTGTGGTTAACTTTTTCTATCTCACATTGATATAAAGATTATATGTCGTAACATGTTGGTGATCATTCAATGATAGAGAATTCAACTTATATGATGTGACTCTCTTAGAATTGAGTATTATATATTTCTTGAAATAAAGTTAATTTTCTCTATCCCACATTGATGGAGGGATAAAAGAATGACAATTGATGGTATATATATAAAATATTGTTGAGATGCTTTTGTTTCAACTCATTATGTTGGCTTCTTTTAGCTAACCCTCCAAGCTCATGTTGGTTAACCCTCTAAACTTTGCCTATCTTACATTGATATAAAGATTATATGTTGTAACATGTTGGTGATCATTCAAAGATAAAGAAGCCAATTTATGTATAAAAAAAGACATGTTGGTAGATGAGGGTGATTAAATGAGGAGAAAATGGTCAATTTTTTTTACATAAATGTTGATTTATAATAACTTTTATCCATTTTGGATCAAATAGTTAATTTTAGTTTAGAAATACAAAATTTTTATAACATATTATTTTTTGAATTTCTATAATTATTTCTTATTCATTTAGTTTTATTGAATTTCGTTCATCATCGATTAAGAAATTATGTTTTATCTTAACCTATTTATATATTTTATGATAACAATTTCTCGCCACCGCGCATGCGCGGTGCCATACACTAGTTAATAATAATAACAACAACAACAACAACAAGTTGAGGGGGAGCCAATGCACCCTCTTGGTGCTCATGTGGCTCCGCCCATGCCCTAACCCAACCCTTTTTAGGGGATTGAAAGTTTTCCTTACCCGCGCTGTAAACGGGTCAGACTTGTCCACGAACATCATTCATACATACTAAAAGTAAAACTCCAACATCGTAATCACAAAACTAAATCGAAATCAACAAAATCATTAGAGGGATGGAGGATTAGCAGCCTGAGGGAGGGAGAATAGTGGTAAGATTGTTAGCGTTAGGATAATTTTAACAAGTTAGTACAGGCTCGATCATTTCTTCGAGAATGGTTTTTCTAGCCAACTTTTCTACCAAGTCGTACCGATCAGGGTCGTCCCTGGGGGAGGGCGATACGGGCCCACGCCTAGGGCCCAAAAATATTAGGGGCCCAAATTTTTTCCTAGTATATAGTAGTAGTTTAAAAAATTAATACACTAAGGAAACCCAAAAAATATTGTAGTATAATCAGAGGTAAAAGAATTTAGTAACAGGGGCCCAAAGATATTAACTAATTACAATAATGAAGAAAACAAAAAAAAATTGGCATTTCATTATATGTTATTGTTTATTGTCTTTTAAACCCAATGTTATTGGCTATTGATATTTCTATACGCTTGACTATTTTCATTTTTCAACAATTCAACATATTACAACTTTAAGCTCATATGTTTGTTATTGTTATATGTTTGTATTGACTATTGCGCACTATTTGTTTATGTTGTTTGCCTAATTGCTTTTGTTGGCTATTCTTATCTATTTTTGTTTCTACATATGATATTATACTATTGGTTGATGAACTATTTATTATTTTAATGAGTTATGTCGTGTTTCATGGTTTTATGATTAATCAATAAATTTTTTAGACTAAATATATTCAGTAATGTCTCCTATATATCTCATGTTTTATAATCTTTTAAATATAATATCTTATTTAGTAGAACAAGAAGAAAAAAAAGGAATAGGAAACTCCAATATTTTCATCAATTGTACATTTAACTTCTTCATCCTTCATTGCGATTTCACTACATATTAGAAGATTATATCTAAGTTCTCAAGCGACGACTAATTAAGTTTGTAAATTATAGGTATCATTCATTATTTAATTATTCTTATTATTTATTAATAAATCATCTTTTCTTTCAAATTCTTAGTCATCTTTATTTGTCTACTTGTCTAGAAAACTTTGATAATTTTTTTGTATCATTAATCTTTTTTCCTCCGCATGAGTTCCTTTTTTGTATTAAAATAACACATCTTTTTGTTATGAACTAAGAAAATTCCTACATTTAAAAAAAAACTTAACAAACAAAGTAAATGGTCGTAGCTATATTTTAGGATCCAAATTGTCCTTGTCTTCTAATACATTATAGGGAAATGTTTGAAAAAACCCAACAAACTATCCTATTTTGAATGGTTAGGTCCCTAAACTATTTTTTTGAATAAAAAAACTATTAAACTTTCTCATTTTTAATGATCAAGTCTCTGAACTATTTTTTTGAATGAAAAAATAAAAACTTTTCTTATTTTGAATAGAAAAACCATTAAACTTTCTTATTTTGAATGATTAAGTCCCTGAATTTTTTTTCAAGAAAATTAAACCATCGAATTTTTAAAATTGATTACTTACAACTTTTAAACATAAATAAATTATCTTTAACCGGTTATCTTTTAATTATTCCTCTTATGATGGATAAAAAATAGATCAAAAAGGGGGAAGATCGATGGCAGGAGCCAACAACGTGCTAGGCGAAATGAAAAGCAGACAACGTTGAGGTAATGTGGAGTGACGAGGGGAGCGATACAATTGTTTGTTAGGGGTTTTAATTGTATAGGGTTTTTAGAACAGAAAAACCGATTTAAGTTTATTTTACTTAAAAACTTTTTTAATGAGTTACAAATAACTTATTTTAAGAAAATATGCCGGTAACTAATTTTTAAAAGATCGATTGTTTCTTTGTTCAAATTTTTTTTTAAGGACTTAATCATTCAAAATGAGAAAGTTAAGAGACTTAATCATTCAAAATAAGAGAGTTTAAGGATTTTTTCAATCAAAAAATTAGTTTAAGGACTTAACCATTCAAAATGAGATAGTTTGTTGGGTTTTTTTGAACTTTTCCATACATTATACTCTTGGTTGTTAATTATCTAATAATTACTGAATATGTAAATCTTAAGTACTCTTTTATCTATATAAAGAAGAATAAAATTTCATCTCTTAATGAATTATTAGCATTTATTGTATTCAATTTCTTTAGTAATGAAAACATTTATTAAAAAAATTCAGTAGTTATTGAAGGCCCATAATTTTATATACATTTAGGACCCAAAAAATATCAGGAACGAACCTGGTACAGATCGTTCCATCCGTTAAAAACTCTAATATGGGGGTAGCTTTAACAATCTATTTTCTAAATCCTTTACGAAAAGCTTATCAATGGTTTTTAAATTAAAATGGGACTTGTCTTGAAAAAAAATTGGTACCTTCTTGTGATATGATTTTTTTTATATACCTTTCGTTCAAACAAATAATTTTAAAAGTGGATTATATGTTTTTTGGGTCTTGTCTTTTTGAATATCAAATATAATTACGATGGTTCTTATCTATACTATATTATAAAGCATTTGACAAAAATTCTTAAAAACCAATTTTTATGCAGACAATAGTGTTTATTTATGCATATTACTTAAAATTCAAGATTACAAATAGATTGTACATATGTACAACTTATTAAAGTTTCATATTTGAATTTTTGTAACTAAACTGCAGATAAACATTATTAAATACAAGATAAAAACCTTATTTTAAATCTAAAAAAATCTAAAAAGTAGTTAGGATAATCATTGAGTTATAACAGAATAGTTAATTATTATCTTGAGTAAACTACGATTTTGGCCCCTGTGGTAACCTGTTTATAACGATTTTGGTCCCTATGGTTTAAAAACTGCTTTTTTGGTCCCTGTGGTTTCATTTTGCTACCATTTTCGTCCTCACATTTAACAAAGTTAAAAAGGACTGTTAAAAAGTTTAAAAAAATTACATATTTAGTACTTGTGTTACATAAACTTTAAATATTTAATCCTAAATTTCATTATTATCTTAATAAAGTCTTAATTTGACACTTATAAATAAATATAATACATATATATATATATATATATTATCATTTTTGTTTCTTTTCCTGTATTATATTTTAATACTATATATATCATTTGAATACTATATTCGTTATATATACATATATATATATATATATATATATATTCTTTCTTTATATACGTTATAGTCATTTTGAAAACATATAATATAATTAATATAAATAAATAATTTTTTTTGATATTTTAATTAATAACTTTTTTGATAATTTAATTATTATTATTCAATCGAAATTTTATTTATTTATTTGAAACCGATTGGTATTTTTATTAAAATTTCTTTTAAAAACTGTTTGGTTTAAAATGGAAAAAGTTGTGAATCTTAAAATTATTGACAAATACGTGATATATTTTTTTTCAAAGTTTTATATTAATTTTAAATTATCATCTGAAATTTTTTAATATAATTTGAGAAAAAATAATTTTATTTATATTTAACCGGTTGTTTTTTATTAAATGTATTTTACTTTAATTTCATATTTTTCCACTATTTTTAGAATAGTGAAAGTAAAATGCATTTAATAAAACACAACCGGTTGGGTATAAATAAAACTATTTTTTTTTCTCGAATCGTATTAAACTTTTTCAGATGATATTTTAAAATAAATATAAAACTTAAAAAAAAGATAATATCACTTTTTTATCAATAATTTTAATTTATTTACAATTTTTTCCCATCTTAAACCAATCTTTTTTTAAAAGAAATCTATAAAAATGCCAATCAGTTTCAAATAAATAAATAAAATTTTGATTAAATAATAAAAAAATTATTATTTAAAATATCAAAAAAATTATTTATTTTTATTAATTATATCGTATGTTTTCAAAATGATTATAGCTATATAAAAAAAGTAAAAAAGTATTAAAATATATATAACGAATATAGTATTAAAATGATATATACATATATATATATATATATATATATATATATATATTTATTTATAAGTGTCAAGATAAGAGTTCATTAAGATAATAAATGAAATTTAGGATTAAATATTTAAAGTTTATATAACACAAGGACTAAATATGTAACTTTTTGAAACCTTTTAACAACACTTTTTAACTTTGTTAGATGTAAGGACGAAAATGGTAGTAAAATGAAACCACATGGACCACAAAAGCAGTTTTTAAACCAAAAGGACGAAAATTGTTATAAACAGTAAACCATAGGGACCAAAATCATGGTTTAGTCTATTATCTTTATTAAAAATTATAGTGTTAAAACCAAATTAAATTACGTCTTTATTAAACTTAAATTTATTTATAATAAAGAATTAATTAAAAAAATTAAAAAAAAAACTTTTAAATAATTAATTTGATAAAATTTTATTATATCTTTAAATTTATATTTTATTAAAAACTATAACCACAAAAAAACGTATTATAATATTAATAGAGATAAAATAAAATGAAACATTAATAAAGTTAACAAAAACCTGTTAAGACAATTAACCCTTGATGTATTTTAATTTGGTTCCGTTACACCTGTTTTTTTGTCCTTGTATATTAGAGATAAAAAATATAGTATTATATAATTTAATTTAATATCTTTTCATATTATATTATTTTCATCAAAAATAAAAACAATATTATTATATTTATTGCATTTCTGTTCCTTGTGACTTAACGGATTTTTAACGGTGTAAGAAAGGATCAAAATTAAAATAATTAGAATAAAAAAATAGTTTAAGGAATTGGAAAGATGATGACCATCTCTAAATGGTGAAGGAAAGAAAAAAACAAGCTACCAATTTCTTTTTACCGTGGGTTTTCATGTCATCATTGGACGATCACAAGTGGTCTGAAGTCCTTGCAAGTGAACCTTTATAGTCATGCAAGAATTTTGATAGCGTCTGGATTCAAACATGTAATAAATAAGATATTCCACTATATCTCTAAGACTTTACCAGTATGCCACAATCTAAATGGTTACGAAATCATTTTCTTCCTAGAACACTAAAGAAGAAAATAATTTATTTATTTATTTGTAAGGTATACATATACAACATGTCCAATATAACTATAGGCTATATATAGCTAATAGCATGTACATACCTATAACACCTACACATGTCCTCCATTTCATATATATACATATATATATATATATATAGGGTTAGGTTCAAATGTGAACTCAATTTTGGTTGTGAACATGATGACGAATCTCAGCCACACATCTTCGGTTATGGTGGACGCGATCACGGAGGATTGACGCGATTCATGGGAGGGTGGAGATTATTAAAGGAGGGGAACCAGGTCAAAACCGTCTTTATTGACCGGATAAGTGGCTGAGATTCGTCCTCACGTTCACAACCAAAAATGAGTTCACATTTGAACTTTCCTCTCTCTCTCTCTCTATATATATATATATATATATATATATATATATGTAAACCAAATGAATTAAAGTAGCCTTGTGAATCAATTGTTTTTTCCTACCTTGATGATGCATTTTTCCATTCCATTGTTGAGAATGACTAATCTTTCTTGTTTCATCCATCACCATCTACTTGTATCGCCTAACTTAACTTCAACACCTGCTTTATTTCAATCTAAAGGTAGAAGAAGAACTAAACTGCTCTCCGTTGTTTCCGATTTATCTCATTCACATCTTCAAACTCAAAATACGACTCCTCCTCGTTGGTTTTCTCCTTTGGACTCCAGTTGCCCCTCCCGCCTACCCAACGCTCCTCTTCTCCTCTACTTACCGGGTGTGTGTATATATATACATATATATATATACATAGGTTATTTTGAGAAGTGGTAAATATTTGAGAAGTAAAGAAGTGATCCTAGCTCTTCATATGATCAAGATTGGATTTGATTGGTCAATAATTGCGGCTTTAACAAGTCAAAATTTACGGCTATGTGAAAAATAGAGAGGGTAGTTTCGTAAATGTTGCAAATAGGCGGCAAACGGGTTGATATGTGATACCGTGTGATTCACATATGAACTATATGTTTATATGTGCACTTGTGTAGTTCACATATGAACTAATTAACTAATTCACATATGGCATCTAAAACCATGGCTTTATATATGAATCAGATAAATAGTTCACGTGTAAACTAATTAACGGATTTCATCAGACGGATTCACATATGAACTTGTTTATTGTCTATTTGTAAAAGTTACGAACTTACCCCTCTATCTTCCGAATACCCATGTGAGGAATTATGCAGTGCTTGACAGTTAAAGTCACAAGGATTATGATCACTTATTTACTTCTCAAATACTCACAACTTCTTAAATGAACCTTTCCCTACACATCTAGCCATCCATCTTCAATCATGTAAATGGATTAATTTTTCTTACTCTATATATATATATATATATATTGTTACTTAGGGATTCTTGGAACTGGGCTCGGCCTTTCTTTGCATCATCGACAACTTGGAGAGTAAGTCCAATTTTTATGCCAAGGGGTTGGGGTATATGGATTGATTATAAATATATGGGGTTAGGTTCAAATGTGAACTCAATTTTGGTTGTGAACGTGAGGACGAATCTCAGCCACACATCTTCGGTTATGGTGGACGCGATCACGGAGGATTGACGTGATTCATGGGAGGGTGGAGATTATTAAAGGAGGGGAACCAGGTCAAAGCCGCCTTTATTGACCGGATAAGTGACTGAGATTCGTCCTCACGTTCACAACCAAAAATGAGTTCACATTTGAACTTTCCTCTATATATATATATATATGGGCGGGTTCAAATGAAACTCAAATTTGGTTGTGAACGTGAGGACAAATGAGAGTGCGACGCGTGTCCCATTCAAAGAAATATTATAGTATATATTCAGTCTGAATATTCCTTTGTATATTCAGACTGAATATATACTAGACTGAAGATTCCTTTGTATATCCAGACTAAATATATACTATATTCAGTCTGAATATTCCTGTGTATATTCAGTCTGAATATTGCTTATTTTGACACGTGTCACACTCTCATTTGTTCTCACGTTCACAACCAATTTTGAGTTCGCATTTGAACTATCCTCTATATATATCTCATGTTTATCTGTAATATATTAATTTTACGAATTGATTAATACAATCACTTATATGATTTTCCTTCCTCGGCTCCAATTAATTAATCTATGGAGTTAACTATATAAACCCCCTATATATATATAGATGTAGATGTAGAAGGAGAATCATACAAGAATGCTATATATTTAAAAGAACACGAGAACCAACAAAATCATATATGATTTTACATTAATGCGCAAAAAAACCACGCGGACTTGAAGCCGTGACCGAAGTCCTTTTTTTGTGTGTTAATATAAAATCATATATGATTTTGTTGGTTCTCATGTTCTTTTTAAATAGATGGTGTTCTCGTTTGAACCTGACTTGATGTATGTATATATGTATGTATGTATATGGCACGTGTTACTGATTTGTGTTTTATCCCTTCCCTCATAATTGTAGGATGTTTGATATATGGTGCCTGCATATACCTGCTACGGATACAACACCATTTTCAGGTCTTTTCATTTTTACATACACCACTTAATTTGATAGAATGTGTATCAAAATGATAATTTGTTATTTCGCATTTTGAACAAGTGATTACAAATAAACTTAATTTTTCTTATATTAATAGAAAGAGAAGTTTTCTCTAAAGTTGTCCATCCAATTAAAAAATGCTTCTTTTATCTACGATAAACTCTTTTTTTCTTTTGTTGTTACTACATATAAAACGTAGATATTGAAATAATTAATCGATCATGGTTAAATAAATAAAATAATCAGTGACGGATTTAGAAATTTTATTGAACGAGTGCATTTTTATGAGGATCAAATTAAAGGTCCATAAAAGTGCAGTTTGATACGGGGAAAAAGTCAACACCGTTTGACGTAAGAAAAGTCAATTTTATCGATTTGAGAAATAAAATATATATTTTTAAAATAGAATCGAGTATATGTATTTCTTTTAAATGAGATAAATAATCGACAATTTAAAAAATAATTTAATATTGACCCCACAAAATCAAACGGATTAACCTTTCAAATGACAAATTTTTTTTCATCTTACAATAATCGAGTGAGGAGGTGCATGAGAGCCTCCTCAGGTCCTAATAGGTCCATCCCTATATGTCAAAAGTAATGCTCAAGCTTGAAGGTTCTTTGTGAAATTCCCTTTAATGCATCTACCAACACCCTTTGTCCAGGGTGTTTGCATGATGTCACAACAAATTAATTAGTGCTTGTTGATATATATCTATATATAATTATATATATATAGAGGGAAGTTCAAACGAAAACGTTAAGATTTAAGAAAACCTTTTTTCATGTACAAAATCACATATGATTTTGTACTAACATGAAAAATGGACACGGGCGACTTTTGCCGCAGGTTAAGTCGCGGGAAAAGTCGCCGCTAATCATATATGATTTTATATTTGAATCATATATGATTTAGTACATGAAAAAAGTTTTCTTGTTTTCTTAAATAGATGGCGTTTTCGTTTGAACCTGCCCCTATGTATATATATATATATATATATATAGGGGAGATTTCAAATACAAACCACGTCAATTCGTACAAACCGTGTGTTTCATTGTTTTTTTTTAATAATATTTTTTCATGAAAGTGTTTAATATGATGAATTTGTTTCATATAATTCGTTTCTTCATGAAATTATTTTTCTTTCTACATGAAAATGAATTGATTCATGAAACTCTCAATTTGATGAATCTTGTTTCACATATTCTTGATTCAACAACCTTCATGTATTCTTGATGAAATTTTTTCATATATTATTGACTAATCAATCCTAATAATTAAAAAAAAGTGAAAATTAAAAAAAAAATTGGTTGCATGCGGTTTGTACGAATTAACGTGGTTTATAACGGAAATCAACCCTATATATATATATATATAGAGAGAGAGAGAGGGAGAGAGAGAGAAGTTCGAATGCGAACTCAAATTTGGTTGTGAACGTGAGGACAAATGAGAGTGCGACATGTGTCTGAATGTAGATTATTCAGACCGAATATTCAAAGAAATATTCAGACTGAATATAGTATTTATTCACTCTCATATATGGTTATTCAGACTGAATAAATACTACACGTGTCGCGTTCTCATTTGTCCTCACGTTCACAACCAAATTTGAGTTCTCATTTGAACTCGCCCTATATATACGTCATGTTATATATATATATATATACTGGTTAATGTTTTTGCCAACCTATTGTTATTGTTACATTCTTGGCTTATTGCACCAACTCATTAGCAATCCTTGATTTATTTTATTGGTTGAACTTGTGTACTAAAACATCATATGGTTCAGAACTAGTGAAGTTAGTTGAAAGCACTGTTAAGTCCGAGAACTACCAATTACCTGAGCGACCGATATATCTTGTGGGCCAATCTTTTGGTGCTTGCCTTGCACTCACTGTTGCAGCACGTAACCCTGGGATTGATATTCTTTTAGTTTTGGTTAACTCAGGTCAGTCTGTGTTTCAAGACTTAGGGGCCGTTTACCAAATCTTACCCGGGTAAGTGCTTACCGGTAAAATTCAACACTATTACTTACTTATCAGGTAAGATTTTAGTCCACAAAAACGGTATCGTATGCAACAATTTACCCGGTAAACGCTTACCGTGGTAAGATTCGTCGCAATCACTTACCCGGGTAAGACTCTTGGTCATTGTTTTCCTTGTCTTCGCTCTTACCGGGTAAGATTTTTGGTACTTGTTATATTCCTCCAGTAAGGTAATATGGCTTGGTAAGCACTTACCCGGGTAAGCGTTTGGTAAACGGCCCCTTAATGAAACTTCTTTTGGGTTCCACAATCTATTTATAGTGTCTTGTTTACAGCTACGTCTTTCAATAGGTCGCGATTGAGTCCTTTGATACCATTGTTGGAAGCCATGCCAAAGGAACTTGGTGTTGGCATGCATTATATGTTGAATCTGATGAAAGGTACTCTTTAATTATGAATTACGAGTTCGTTTATTTTACATGGGTCATTTCAACTACTACTAGATATGTATAGGCTTTGTTTGACAAACTAGCTGATAAAGATAGCTTATTATGATTGATAAGGTAGTTGATGACTTATAATGTAACTGATGACTGATAAGCTAGCTGATGAACAAGACATGTTTGACAAAAAGTAGCCGATAAACATGTAAAATGACTAAAAAGGACATGTTGAAGTGTTAGTCACTTATAATATAATTAAAATAAGTATTTAATAAAATAATATATTAATTCAAACAAAATAGTAACAATAAAATAATATAATATGCTTATTAAAAAAATTAAATTGATTATCATATATATTATAAATTTTGGATTTGTTAAAATAAAGTTAAAATAAAATTATATTAATTTATGATTTTAAGTAACTATTAATCCATTATATATAATATATAATATATAATAACTAATCAACCCCATTCTAATTCATTTGTAAATTTTCAAAAAGTACAAGTAATAATTCTAAATAATAATTAATTAATATTAGTAATAATTTAAAATTTAAATTAAAATGAATTAATAATTAATAAAATAAAAATAATATTAATTCATAATTCGAATTCAATTAAGCTTTTAGCCGAATATGAACAATAACCTAATCTGAGTTGGTAAGCACGTGGAGGGACACTAAAGTAACTCCGTACTTACTTTCTGACAAGGTATGGGGGTTTGACATTTGTGCAAAGATCAATTTTAATTTTGTTGAGTAGGCTTCATATTGATCGCTGATACTAAGTCTTCAAGGATGAAGCCTTCATGTATACATGCAAGATCTCACACTTCTATTAGATGAACATTGTTATCACTGAACCGCTTCAGATCACGAGCTATTCATCTCTTTATTCAGATAGGTCTTCGACTATCTCTGAATGGTCTGTTGTGTGAGTGTTGTTCTTCAGATCTTTTAAGTTCAGATAGTGTTCCTGACTTTCAGCGATCACCGAGTGTAATAAGTGTATGCTATCGCTGAATCTGAACGGTAACTTAAACTTGGATTTTCACTATGTATATAGAGAAATCATATTCAAATCACTGAATGGAGTTTGGATCAACATTAACTTATAAGTCATAAGTTATTTTTGCCAAACAATGCCATAGGCTCAACATGCATCTACAAAGACAACTTCATGAATATCAACAAGGCAAAGAAAAAGTTGTAATATTTTTAACAATAAGATCTCTTTTTCTTTTACATATATATATATATATATATAGGCAACGATTTGTCAATGGCATCTGAAACTCTGGAGGAACAACCTTCAAAACAAACAGATACAAGGATCCTTGAAGCTCTTCTAGCATTGTTCTCTGAACTTCCTGTAAGCTTCGATTACTAAAACTTGATAGCAGTACAAAATCGATCATTGACATAATTCAAATTTCCTCTTATCATACAAAGTTATTTCATAATTGATGTCATAACATGATCTAGACCAACTTACAAGATTTTTGTGTGTGTTCCATGAAATGTTCCATTTGAAATATGTGAAGGTTAAAAGTTATTAGTTGGATAAGTGTATGATGGTTGTTATTATTAGATATAATGCTAACAAATTGATGGTTGAGGTTACAGGACGTAGCTGAAGTATTTACTATAGAGACCCTCCTATGAAAATTGAAGTTACTTGATTCGGCTTCTTCGTACACCAATTCACGCCTTCATGCTGTCAAAGCTCAAACCCTAATTCTATCCAGGTTCAACATTTTAATATTGAATTCCATTTGATCAAATAAAATTATAAATCCTTTTTATTGAACACAAGTCTTTCATGTGACCTATTTTATTTTGCATTGGTGTTATTTCCATTATGAAGTTCATTGTGACAAAAAGCAAGTAAACTTTGTATATTATTTAATTATTTGTCAAATCATTCCTTTATTCTTCAACTCCATCAAGTGTCAACTGATCTATCTTCTTTTACTAATTTGTGCATTAGAAACTTCTAATTGTTATTGCACATCTTTGTAGTGGCAGAGATCAGTTATTACCAAGTAAACAGGAAGGTGAAAGACTTTATCGCCTACTACCAAAAACCGACATTCGTACATTTGACGAGAGTGGTCACTTGCTGTTTATGGTAAGAACTCTAAATTATTTTGGCTGGTTAATTTCAGTTAACTTGGAATGGTATAATCTTATAAATTTATCTGCTATACAAAACAATAATGTAACAAGGAAAATATAACACATCTAATCAATATATATATTTTTTCTGCTAATCAATATTTTATTACATAGTACTAAAATGGAAGGTTTTCACCTACGAACATTTCCCTGGGAATCTGTCGTTAAAAAATGATCTGTCACAAAAGTTGGTTGCTAAATAGTTGGTGGGTAAATCAATTCAGTGACAGATTACCCAGGAAATTTCTGGGTAATCCGTTGGTATTTTCTTGAAAACATCGAATTTCGTCAGAACCATTAGTATTTCTTGGGTGATCCGTGGTAATCACCCACACCCTGTGTGTTTTTTTGTGGGTGTAAGTCATTTTTTTATACTGACATTCAACCTTTAAATTGTGAGGATATTGTTATATTTTCCTTTCCCACATGAAAAATACAAAAAAAAAATGAATTTAGAACCAATTGACATGATAATGTGATTTTCTCATCCTATATGTACATGTCAAACACGACTACATATTCTCTAAAACAAATAAAAACGAGACTTCAAATATAATTGAACTTATGTGTATCATGTTTTTAGAGGGTGTTTTGGATTGCTTATAAAAACAACTTATTGACTTATTCCGGTACGGCACCGGTGATAAACACTTTTGAGTGTTTGGCAAAACAACTTATACTGGTGCCAAACCGGTGATAATGAGTTTTTTGAGAAGTAAGGAGCTCCTAACTTATTAGAAGTTGATAAACATTTTTCAGTAAAAGTTATAAGTTGTTTTAAATAAGCAATCCCAAACACCCCCTTAGAGTCGGTGATTTCTAGTATTATTTTTTCAAGTCTTTTGATTTTCACTGCTCATCTAGATTGCAACCTTTTAGCATTTATAGATAAGGGATTCATGCTTAATTATTTTTTATATTTGTTAATTTTTTTTTTCTTTTCTGAATGTTGAACTTTATCACAGGAACAACACAATGATTTGGTTACTATTATAAAAGGCACCGGTTTCTATCGGCGTACAAGGAATATTGATTATGTGTTAGATTACTTGCCATCAACCTCTTATGAGTTCAAAAAAGCAAGAGAATCAACTAGGTACCATAACTTAAACATGTTATCTTAATTGGGTAAGAATGGTGAAATTAATATAAGGATATTATATTAATAAAACTAATCTTGCAAACCAACTCTATCAAGGAAAACGTGAGAATACTGATAAGAGCATCTTCAACAGCTTTGTTAAAATAGAAAAAAAAATAAGTTTTTATTCTCTAAACTTCTCCAATAGCTTTGCTACATTGTTTGTTATAATAGAAAAAAACTTGAATTTTTTCCAAATTTAGAAAATTCTCTAAAATTTGATGGTACGAGAGAGAAATGATTATTTTATTCAAACCACCGATGATATTACATCTTTATCATTTTATAATTAGTTTTTTTTTCTTCTAAAAAGTGTATTGAGATGATAAATTTGAGAATATTAGATTAATATAATTTGTGTTAAAATCTCTAAAATAGCAAATCTGTTGGAATTGAGTGTCATTCCTTTTAGAGATTTTATCTTTTGGTTCTTTATTTTAGAAAAAATATAAAGAACCTGTTGGAGATACTCTAATCTTTTGTTAATACTTTGGGTCTGTGTAATTATTGTAGTTTCAAAATATATATGGTGGCACATAAAAAATTAGTACAGTTACACCTTTCACGAATCTTAATTTTTTTACACTACAAAGGAGGAATGAAACAGTGACACGTGCCATCGTTAATTACCACCTAACTAGGCCCGTCCCTACTGGTATACCTTCTTGTATTCATCAATTTTGTTAGTGGAAATCATAAACAAAGAACCCAACAACTGAAAATACGAATCCACACAAGTACACAAATTTCAGAAAATAAAAAAGGAAATAGGGAAAACACCCAACAAGCAGAGGAGACTATCGAGAAGTCCACTACAATAGATGTTGAGTAAATGCTTGGATAGAGATACAATGGAGATAATCTTCAACCTTAGGCATTGTTCGGTAAAAATAAGGTACCTTATTTTTAGTGTAGTTGTTTGGATGACAATAAGTTAACTTATAAGGTACCTTAAGGTACCTTATTGATAAGTTAATAAAAGTAAGGTTTTGATAAGCTACCTTATAAGTCATAAGGTACCTTATTAGCTATTTTTGCCAAACATAGCCTTAGTATAAGAAAACGTCTATATTGCATGACTGTGGACTGCAGGTGGGAAAAGAAAAACAAAAAAAGAAACCACATTGTCTAATGTGGGATTTCGTGCGACTTTAGTGGCTTACAAAGTCGCTTTGAACATTGTTTCTTTAATATTGGAACTTAACTTTTAAAATAAAGTTCACATGGTTATATAATTAATTAAGATAGTAAGAACTAAAAAGTGAATCTCATTTAGTAAGTCATAAAGACTAAACGAATAAGATGAAAACGTGTTGGACGATCCTTCTTGACGAAAACTTCACATGGCTCCTCTTCCACCAATCTGGCTTTACGAGTCTTGGCATTTTTGAGACCAATGTATTCTCAATCTCTTAGTGTCCTCTCTTATCGATGAAGCCATGGCGTAGGTAATCGGGTGTTCTATTTCTCGTGATCTATGGCTTGCATCGGAAGCCGCTTTCAGCCACACCTATAAGGCTCGAGAACTTCGTTTAAAAGATCTCCAACTCATGAAGAAGGGTTCACGTTCTGATCGAGAATATGGATGTATGTTTAAGAACTATTGCAATCAAGAAGAGGCTATTGGTCATCCTATGGATGAAACCGATAAAGCCAATTGATTTGCCACGAAGCGGTCCATGCAATTTTTTTAAGTTAATTAGAGTTGCCATTACATTCACTCTCCGAGTGCTAGTGTCACTACGTCTTAACAACTTCACCAAATAAGTATAGTTGACCATAACACCAATTATTGCGAATCACACTTTCCAAAAACCCTGAAACGCTTAACACTACCTCCATGGAATTGCCTACAACTAGGGACGGAGGTCCGGATGGGCCACAAAGGCAAACACATCCGGGCTCAACCCTCCTAGTATGTTTGAAGAGATAAAGGTCAAGAAATGAGGGATCCGGAGTACAACCCTGCAAATACCCCAAAACCATAACACAAGATTGAATTACGTGCATATGGATCCAATTAGAGGTGAGCATAACCGGGTACCCGACAATTTTTCATGAAACCGGACTCGGACCCGGAACCGGCGGTTCTTGAAAATCTGGAACCGTAACACCGGTTCCTTATATTTTGGAACCGCTAACACCGATTCCTTATATTTTGGAACCGGAAGGAACCGATAGGAACCGGTTCCGGTACCGGGTACCCGGTTTCAACTTTTTAATTTTTTTTTTACCTTATATACGATAAAAATATAACAATAAACTACAAAATACAAAATACCGACTTAAAGTAATAAACACTACAAATGATCAAAACTAATTCGATAAAAACTAATTATTACATAAACAAACTAAAAAGTTTGAGTTTTTATTTATTATTTATAAATATATAAAATATTTATTATTTAAAAGTGGCAGGTAGCGGGTATCCGGCGGTAACAGTTCCAAAAAATGAGAACCGAAACCGGAACCAGTCCTGATCGGTTCCGTACTTTAGGAACCGGAACCGGAACCAATCACATCGGTACCGGTTCCGGAACCGGCAGTTCCTAAGCGGTTCTGGTTCCAAAGGCGGGTACCCGGTTCCGATGCTCACCCCTAGATCCAATGCAACACAACCTAAATTACACGACTCCAAAATGAATGACTAACACACTCAAAACATGTAATTTTATAAACAAATATGATATAAATGCATATAATTCCAAAAGCTCAATATAGAACACTTTAAATCGGACAAATGTCTCCAAGATTCATGTAAGTCAAACTGAGCCAAAAGATTCAACATTTCAAATGACTAAAAGTGCGATTTACTCAAAAACCCTCGGTTGGGACAAACCATTTTTCAAGTGGACACATACCATTTATATTTCCAAAATGTCAATGTGCATTTTTCAAACCAAGTATATTAAAATGCATTAACACCAAAATAATTTCCAAATATAAGATAAATTATCAAAATAATTCACGCTTATGGTTTATTTAACAAAATACTCAAAGATCCCAAATATATGCATTTTTAAGATATGTTAACCCCAAAATACTAAATATGTAAATTTCATCAAATACCCAACACATTTGATAAATACTAAATAGATCATACTATAACTTTAAAATACACATTGTAGCATATACGTAGTTTTCACAAAGCAACTTGAACTCACCTTGTTAAATATTGTTAGATCCGGGGTTTACGTCAAACTCGAGTTTCATTTAGTGAAGACTTTTGATCCACAAAATTCTCACACTAAAACCGTCATCTAAAATAGCAACAAACCCAAAATATATACTAATATTAACATTAAAATTTTGATTCGAAGCAAAATCCCCTAGATGATGCAAAATCCTAACAAAACTTACCTCTTAGAGATCTTATTCTCAGCAAATCTTTCAAACTTTTAGATTAGATCTCCCCCAAAATGCCCAAGAGTAAAACCCAAAAATCAGATCTAGAGGGAGGTAGGAAGAAATAAAGTTTAGATATATAAGATGAGGAGTTTTTTTCTTGCAAAAATAAGGTAGTTTTTTAAATGTTTTGTAAAAATAGGGTACTTTAAATTTATTTTGCAAAAGTAGGGTGGTGAACTCACAATTATTTTGATTTCTAACTTTTTTAATATGATAACAAATTTCAGTAACACTCTTAAATTAATTTTAGTTATTATATTATATTAGAAGGGTATTCGCGCAATGCAGCGAGATATATCTCGATTTTAAGTTTCATTTTAATTTTTGTTTTTATCGATGTTCTAATGGTTTTATGTGGTTTTGAGAAAAAGATTTTAATATTTCAATTAAAAGTTCTCTCTTTTTATTTAATTTCTTTAATTCAATTTTTTATCATAATTTAATTTAGGTTTAATAACCAAATAATTTATTTTTGGTTTAATAATATCATTATTTTATTTGTTAAAAGTCAATGATTATCTTAATCATATTTTAGATTTTTTATATTTAAAATTAGATGTATATGCTGCAGTTGATCATAGTTATCTGTAGTTAGTTACCGAATTTAGAGATGAAGTTTTAATAGGTTGTACTTAAGCACAATTACTTGTAATCTTGAAAATTAAGTAATTAACATTAGATAGCAGTAACTAAAACTTAAAAAGTTATTTTTAATAGTTTTTGGTCAAATGCTTTATAATATAATATATATAATTATTTTATTTGTTAGAAGTCAATGATAATTTTAATCATATTTTAGATTTTTTATATTTAAAATTAGTTGTTTATCTTGTAGTTGATCATAGTTATCTGTAGTTAGTTACACAGATTTAGAGATAAAACTTTAATAGGTTGTACTTAAGCACAATTACTTGTAATCTTGAAAATTAAGTAATTAACATTAAATAACAGTAACTAAAGATTAAAAAGTTGTTTTTAAGAGTTTTTTGTAAAATGCTTTATAATATAGTATAGATACTCATCTATACACAAGTTCACATATGAACATATAGTTCATATGTGTTTACATATGAACTTGTTTGCCGCCTATTTATAATAGTTTCGTTTAAAAGTTACGAAACTATCATTCTATTTTTGGCATAGCCGTAAATTTTGACCAATCAAAGCCATAATTTTTGACTAGTCAAATCCGATCTTGACTGTATGAAAGGTTAGGATCACCTCTTTACTTTTCAAATATTTACCATTTCTTAAAATAACCTATGGCTATATATATATATATATAATTAACATGCAGATTTGTCGAGGAAGCTTTCTCTCCTGTGATGCTATCAACTTTGGAAAATGGAAAGATTGTTAGGGGCCTCTCAGGGATTCCTTCGGAAGGTCCTGTTTTATTTGTTGGCTATCACATGATGCTAGCCCTTGAATCGGCTTTTTTAGTTACTCGTACTTTTTCCGAGAGAGGGATCCTCATGCGGGCGATAGTACATCCGTTGATGTTTAATAAATTGAAAGAAGGAAGATTACCTCATGGATCACAATTCGATTTACACAGAATTATGGGAGTAGTTCCTGTGTCAGCAACTAACCTCTTTAAACTTTTGAAACGCAAGTCCCATATTTTGCTGTATCCAGGAGGCGTGCGCGAGGCGCTTCATAGAAAGGTAATTAAGATCATACTATTACGATATCTTTTTGTTAAGAAAACAATTGAAGTGCAAACTCCAAATATGTTTTATTAATAACAGGTAATGGGACTTTAATAGAAAATATGAAACTATTGAAACTACAACTATTGCTTCCAGAAATAAGGGATAAACCCAAGATTGGCAAACTAGCATCTCTAAACAAATGGGATTTTATTCCCAACCCTAGCTGACAAAGTCATCACCAACATACCTTCTAAACTAAATGCTCTGTGTTAGTTTAATTGCGACACTCTGCTCATCCCCAACATACTTCTCAACTTTTCAGAAGGCATCTAATTTTAGTGGTTTAATCAGGATGTGTGCAACATGCTCAAGACTATTGCAATGAGCTAACTGTAGTACTCCATTGTTCACGAGATCCTTGAAAAAGTAAAATCTCACATCTATATATGTGTTTGCATCTTCTATGCATGATTGGATTGTTTGAAAACTTAATGGTAGACTTGTTGTCGTAGAAAATAGGTGTTTTGTTTTATATGTAATTTTAGTTATAGTCCTATGCTTTCAAGAGTTATTTGGATACACACCACCTCATTTGCACACCGTTGTTTTAAAGGACCATGGAAAGCTTCGCTCAAGAAGGAAGAAGGCATATCCATTTGTTCCCTTTCTGCTATCAAGATCTCTAGAATAATTATTATTTGTATAACCAACACACACATCAAGATCCACCCCTTCTATAATAAATCCCATAATCCATCATGCCCTTGATGTACCTGAAAACTCGTTTAACATCAACCATGTGATTTTGAGTTGGCTTCTCCATAAACCTACCAAGCTATTAACAAACATCATATCAAAGCATGGTTGTTGTATTCTACATTAAGCTCCCAACAATTTGTTTGCATAACTTTGCATATGTTTTTCCATTTTGATCTTCTTTTTCAAGCCAAACACATGGAACAACAGAATTCCATTCAGAATTATATTGTTCCATATTGAATTTTTTTAGAATTTCATTAGCATATTTATTTTAACCCATGTGTATTCCAGTAGATCTTGGGTAGCTTCCACACACAAGAAATAACACATCTCCCCCAGTCGGTCATCTCGAATTCAACTTTCATAGAGGACTCAAATTCCTCAATCATCCTTAATTTATTTTATGTCATCCACCTATATTGAGACAATAAGTTCATCATCTTCTTTACACGCTCTCATAAATAGAGTAGGCTCATGAGGGCACTTCTGAAAACCATTCCTTGTAAAGTAAGTCTCAGTGTTATTGTACCACGCCCTTGGAGCCTGCTTGAGGCCATAAAGTGCGTTGTTTAGCTTGTATACTTTACTCTTTCTTGCATTTTTGTTCATAGCCATGTGGTTGTTCGACGTATTAGTCTCTGCAAGTCTTCCATGCAAGAACACATTATTTACATCGATTTAATGTATCTTCGTATCTTTTTGAGCCGCAAGATCAATGATTGCTATGATTGTGTCTCACGTAGCTAACAGAGTGAACACCTGGATATTCACATTGATCTGTCCCGTTTGGCTTTGGTACCAAATGTTTAGTATCTTTCTGTTAAGAAAACAATTGAAGTCAAACTCCAAAGATGCTTTATTAATGACAGTCAATCTTTTTTAAACGGAAAACACAACACAGTTAAAACTACAACTGTTGCTTTTAGAAATAAGGGATAAAACGAGACAAAATAAAAACAATCTAACATTCCAAAACAAACGGGACTTTATTCCAAACCCTAACTGACTAAGTCATCACCTACATATACCTATATACATGGCTTTTTACTATTTACGTGTAATCATAGTCATGCAAACTCTTTAACATGCATGTTTATGTAATAACTTTTTCAATTTTTAGGGGGAGGATTATAAATTATTTTGGCCAGAGCAGTCTGAGTTTGTGAGGATGGCTGCTAGGTTTGGAGCCAAAATCATACCTTTTGGTGTTGTCGGGGAAGATGATTTTGGTGAAGTAAGTCTTGTATTGCTTTTATGATACAAAAGAGAATATGATCTTGAAAGTCAAGAGTAAACTCTTGTCTAGGGACAATTTTTTTTAATAATATAATTCATGGTGCACTTATGGGTGTAAACTTTAATTACAACACATAACTGATGAATTTTGTTTGTTTAGTTAATTTTTGATTATGAGGACCAAATGAAGATTCCCTATCTCAAAAGACTTATACAAGAATTAACCGAGGAGGCAGAACAACTGAGGTACCATATAGTTTCATTGCTTTACATTCAAAGTGTTTATCCAGAAGTATATATATGTATATATAGTGTGGTCGGATTTAATTGTTAAGTGATGATGACAGGAGTAATAATGAAGGAGAGGTGGGGAATCAAGATTTACATTTGCCAGTGATGCTTCCAAAACTTCCTGGGCGCTTCTACTACCTTTTTGGCAAGCCAATCGAAACACAAGGGAGACAGAAGGAGCTGAGGAATAGGGATAAGGCACATGATCTTTATATAGAGGTGAGATCGGAGGTAGAGAATTGCCTTTGTTATTTAAAAGAGAAACGAGAAGATGATCCTTACAGGAGCATATTATCTCGCATGCTTTACCAGCTCAAACATGGCCCTCAGGCCCAAATTCCAACATTTGAACCATAAAAACTAAAGAACTAAATGTTGTAATAACAAAATAGTTCGACTTGGTGGTGTAAGACTATAATAATAAGTTCGGTGACCCCTGATAGAAAGAATGAAGAGGAGCACAATGGTTGGTTGTGCCAGGTGTGTTCCATGTGGAAATTGTTTTGTAACACTTAATGAAACTATTGTTGTTTAGTTATGCTCTAAAAATTTCAATAATAT
Source organism: Silybum marianum (assembly GCA_036898165.1). Classification (NCBI taxonomy): domain Eukaryota; kingdom Viridiplantae; phylum Streptophyta; class Magnoliopsida; order Asterales; family Asteraceae; genus Silybum; species Silybum marianum. The sequence continues at coordinate 22,128,218 of CM072538.1, forward strand.
TAAATACACCATTTGTCTTTATTTCGTGTTCCAGAGCCCAAAAACGTCGCTCAAGTTAACATCACTATTTTGAGATCCCTTATGGGGAGTTGGGTTCGCAGGATTCCGATGGAATTGGAAGGAATTGGAATGATCAATTCTATTGACCAAATTTCATTCAGTAGTTTGGCTTACCTATGGAATGGAATTGAATTCCACACATTCCACCATCCATGGATTTGGTCATTCCATCACAATTGAGAAGTAATTCAATTCTATTCCATCACATATTCTCAAAAAGACAAAATTATTCCCATCTTCCTTACTTGATCTAAACCATCATCGGTCTGAACCACCGTCGACGAACGTCGACCACCGCCGGTCTGAACCACCGTCGACCACCGCCGGTCTGAACCAACGTTCACAACCGTCGACCTCCGCCACCAACTACCTCCTGTCCGAACCACCATTGACGTCGTCGACCACTGCCGCTGACCACCACCGATCTGAACCACCAATTGGCGACTGTCAACCACCGCCTCCGACCACCACGGGTCTGAACCACCGTTGACGACCGTCGACCACCGCCAAACACTATCGACCACCATCGATCTGAACCATAGTTGTTGGATTTTGGTTTCAAAATGGGTATTTTGGTCATTACCAATATTTCATTTCAATTCCAAAGATACATTATGTGAACCAAACAGACAAATTCCAATTCCTTTAACAAATTTCATTCCAATGTCTGTCAACCAAACAGGTGCTCAAACTTGATAACATTACATTCCAATTCCTTCAAAGTCAAATTCCTTTGACAGATTCCATTCCATCCAGAAACATTCTGCGAACCAAACGCTCCCTTAGAGTATCTCTAACAACTTACCTAAAATAAGGAAAAAGGAGAATATGAGGATTTTGAGCAAATATTTTGCTCTATCTCCAAAATGGAAAAAATAAGAGAAATAAGAGTTTTTTTTTTCCTCCAAATATGGAGAAAACCCCAGAAATGATTACAAAATGAGATCACCAATAGAAAATTTTGAAAACAAATTATTTAGAAAGAGAAATAACGTTTTAATAGATGAATTGAATATTTTAATATTATAACTAATGTTGCTATTTCTAAAATAAGGAATCTGTTGGAGATGAATGCAACTATTTTTAGAGATTTTGATTTTTGGTTCTCCATTTTGAAGAGACTGTAGGGAATTTGTTGGAGATGCTTATTATGTGTCCTCAAATGAGGAAAAATTTGTCTTTTTACATCTTTATCTCGTTTTAGAAAAAAACACAAAAAAGATATTTAGTAAAAATATCATTACTAAACTTGGAAAAAAAGCATCGTTGCAGAAAAAAAACATCCATCGGTATGCCAAAGTGACTGCTTATTTCGTCTTTATCAACATCAACTTGGGCTTTGGCCTCTTTCCATGTCATTGACTAGCTTCTTCATTGTCACCGGCCTCCTCCCCTTCTCTCGATCTAAAATCCCAACTTCGGTTGCCTTCTTGTACAGATACATCCACGACCTGCGATGGTTTTTGAATATGGTTGTACACACATCTTTAGTTCCAAATTTGGTTGTAATAATGGTTTGATGATGATGGTTCTAGATTTTTTTATCCCGGATATATACACATCTTAGGTGCCAGATATGGTATGAACCTGGTTGTACACACATCCACGATATACAATAATGATTTGTTGATAGTTATTTTCCTAACGTTTATTTCTGAGATGGATGAATCGTTTTTATCATTACCGTTTTTATCCATTTCAGTAGTAAAAACCGTTGAATTAAATAATTGTTACATCCAAACTCATTTCAGTAGTAAAACCATCGAATGAAACTATGGTTTCATCCAATATTTTGATTTTACCCAAGAAATATTTTTTCTAAAACAAATTTCATTTGGTAATGATTTCATCTAAGATATATTTATATATCTATCAATCATATGATAAAAATATAAAAATTATTAAGTTCAAACCGATAAATAATTTAATCAATCACAAGTTCGAATTCATTAACAAACATCGAGTTTGAGTTCGAAAATTAAAATTTTTTCGAACTCGAACTCGAAGTCGAGCCCAATATTGAAAAAGTAGCCCGATGTTACTTTTTCGAACGGGCTCGATTAACCTACGACCATAGGGGTTCAAAACATATAAGCGCTTTTACATCCACAACCGAACGCGTCCTATAAACGCCACCTCCATCTTCTCGTTTCACCACTCGAGTGGTTCTTTTTGGCGATTCACTGAGAAATTCAAATCAAGAAGCTTTCCGTCTGCGATTACTATTTTGCCCAAATCAATGGTAAGATCTTTACTCTTCTTTATCATATAGATATATGCGTATGTGTTTATGTATGGATTTGGATGGTGATTCATTTCAGATGTAAGACTAAACTACGAAGGGTTGCAATTAATATCGCCTTTAGGGGTATACGTGTGTGAATTTATAGTCAATTTTTTTATGTTCTTGAAGGATTTATGATCTATTTGCTCAAATTTCTACCAATTTTACATATGATTGTTGTTCTTACTTTGCTACTTGATATGAATTCTGCTGAGGAGTTGTGGGCAAAAGAGTGACTTTACTGGATTATGAATTTGTGTTTTAGTTTTGGTTTTATTTTTGTGTTTTTTTTTTCTTTAGGTGTGACGTTTAGAGGTAGATTGCACTTCTTGCCTCTTTTGTAACTTTAAGAACATAAAATTGGTATAAGATGGGAGTTGGGAAGCAAGATAAGTGTAAATATGAACTACATGAGAGCTAAAAAGTAAAACCTCAAGTTCTGTACTCCCCAACACTGATAATGCTAAAACTTAAACAAGTGCAAAAATGGAAGATTATCGTCTCAATCCACTGGTTATGAGAAAAAAAGGATATTTAATTCTTTGTGTTTGATACTCAATGCTCACTGTTTCTCTCTTTTTTTAGAGTATTTCCATATATTTCATAAAGAATAACAAATACCGTTATGAATATTTAAATTAGTTTTGTTGTGAGGTAAATATTGTGATCTTAGACTATTAACTATGAGGTGAATAACTTGAATTGATTATGAATCTTAGGAGGGTGGAAGTTTATCTTCTTTTGGTGTGTGTGCACTTATTGATGGATATTTGTTTTATGAACTACTGAAAACTTATACACCTTTATCGGTTTATGAATCAATTTTTAGTGCTATAAGTGGCAACTGGCAAGTGTATATGTGAGAGGTTTTTTTTTGGTCACAATAATTGTTATTAAATGGTTGAAACTTTCCAGTCTAGTCTGAACTTTATCCTTCTCGCACCGGATATATCATAGTAACTAATCAGAACCTAACAAATTTTGTACATATCCATTTTAAAGAATTTGTTTGGATTTATATTTTGGTAGATATGATTTTGTCACTATTGGCTGATTGCTTAGCCAATAATGCTTTGTTGTATTGCAGGCTGATCCAGAACTAGAAGCTATCAGGCAAAGAAGGATGCAGGAGCTTATGGCTCAACGAGGGGGTGTAAGTGAAACTTCTGTTAATTGTGTCATTTAGTTTCATACTTTTTTAACACAATGGTATTTATGATGGAACTTGGATATAAACAGGGAAGTCAGCAAAACCCCGATCAGCAGAAGGCCCAGGATGAAGCAAAAAGGTTGTTTTCTGCTTATATTAGTGACATCAGTTGGTTTATATTCTTAATTTAATATTCATGTTGTCTCTCTGTCTGAAAATAAGTGTCCACTTTTGAGGTTGCTAGTAGAGTAAGGAAATAGGTTGGTCTAGACTGCCGTTATGCTTCTTTTCCTTCTGGAAACATTACCATCATTATTCTACTTATGTTTTTTTTTCATTTATGCACATAGCTATTATATTTATAGTAAAAGGAAAGGTGCTTTAAGTTATTGATGTAATGTTGAAACTATTAGAGAATGCTATATTTTGTTAGTGATTAGTGGAAACCAAGGTTCTAAAAATCGCGCCTTGGCGCCCCATGGTGTCGAGGCGTAGCCTTGCCACCACGTTAACCCCCTTGGCGCTGAGATAAGCGTCGAACTCGCCATGGCCCGCCATGGCGCATTACGGGCTGCCATGGTGTGTTATGCCGTTACAATTTTTATTTTATTTTTTATTTGTAAGTTATGGTTTTACAAATGATATGACGTTACAAGGCATGGTAGGAAATTTGCAATTTTTAAACTTGAATAGGGGTAAATGTAAATTTAAGTTTATAGTTTTTACGAGTGAAATACTTAATAATTTTTGTTCAGAAAAATGGCATAAACACACACACACACACACACATATATATATATATATATAGGCATGGAATCATGTAAGAAGTGGAGTTAAGGTGAAAAATGTAAGAAGAGATATCCATTGTTGATCACTTTTAATCTCATGCCCACACATGGATTGCGGTTTAGAAGGTTATTGGTCTGAACCATCTCGTTGTATCTCATTAGTGTTGATCTTCAGTTAGGAGTGATCTAAGGATGGAGATTACTTTCTACCCTTCTCACCGTAACTTCTCTTCTCACCATAACACAACCCTATGTAATATATATACACATATAAAATACATATTTGCCGCCTTAAGCCACGCCTTGGAAAACGCCATGGCCTCGCCATAACTCGTAAGGCTTGAGGCTTGACCTCGCCGCCACGCCACGCCTCACGCCATTTAGAACCTTGGTGGAAACTTTGTCAAGGGTCACTTAACAACTAAAAAAGATTAGTGGCCATATAGTTTATTACAAAGCTGGTGTTTATTGTTTGCTTGTTTTTGCTGATTTGAACTTCTTAAAATCCAGGGAGGCAGATGAGCAAAGGCAAATGATGCTTAGTCAGATATTGTCGTCACAAGCACGTGAAAGACGTAAGTAGCTTTGCCTTTGGACTTTTTTTAATATATTTTTTCAGGATCTGTATGCTTTCTTTTGATGGGAGAGTTCTTCAACTATCATAAGAGAATACAACGTCCTATTTTTATACTTTTACATTTTAGTTCCGAAAAAGTGCCTCCTTATATGTAAGTTAAGATAATATATGTGGGAAGTGTGCCATTGTAGTCAGGGCAAGGATGTCTTTTCTGTTAGAAAATAAAAGGTGCCATTAGTCATGAGGATTTTTCTTAAGCATAATGTGTTGATAATAAGGCTTCAGAATTTAAATTTTATCTCTGGAAAGTTGTGATATAGTTGAAACCTTTCCTTTTCACTATATATACTGTAGAGGCTACAACAAATTTTTAATCCGTAGCACTTGGTAAACAACCATTTTTTCAGTCGGTGCTTACTCTAAACAGAGGCTCGTACTCCTGTCATATCTCTTGCCCCGGACAACACTTGCGTAAAATGTTGGTAAACAGCCCCTTAGCCTTGCATACTCATTTGACATATAGTTAATACTTAATTATATCAAATGGAACAAATTAATTGAAATTTATGAGTATAGCAATGTCATTTGCAGAAGCTTGGCAATTTGATTTGTAGGCACAACTTCATTGTTTCTTCTTTCTATGAACCTTTCTCATTCTTTTTTGGATTGGCCTTTAGGGTTGGGTTTCTGAGAGAATGGAATTTTATGGTGAGAAGGGTAAGAAGGGATCTACACCCTTGGATCAATCCTAATTCCTAATTGAAGAGAACCACTAGATCAACACTAATGAGATACACTAGATCAAATCCCTTCTAAAGCACAATTCATGGGTTGTTTCGGGATTAAAAGTGATCAAGGGTCCAAATCCCTTCTTACACTTCTCATCGTAACTCCTATGCCATGAAATGCTTCTAATACAAGGAACACTAGTTTTTGAAGTGGAAGTTCGGTAGGAAGACTGTTTTTACACTATAACTTTGTTTTTTTAAAAGTTTTTGGAGTGGAAAGTTATCTAACTTTATATTATAAAACAATGATGATGATATGCTAGTGTGTGGAAAAGGTGATTGATTTGCTCAAATTCTGATGCCTTCAAAAAGGAATTTCAACTTGCTAGGTTTAGACTTTGCGAGAAGGACCAGTCAATTTGATGTGTCAAATTAGGGATAAGAGAACATAATAGAAAGTTATTTTAATTAAATGATTTGAGAATTTTGGTTTGATAGTAGGGGATGGAGGCAATTTAGGAGTAAGTTATATTTACTTTTTTTGACTGTAGCGCTCGCCTACTAATCAAAGATCTCCTTCCATCTATATATATACTAACTGGTCTTATCATTGCTATGTTATTGATGAAAGATTTATGATCTATAGTGATGTACCCATTGGAATATATTATTTAACTAAATGTATCATCTGTGTATATACAGTTGCTAGAATAGCGTTAGTGAAACCTGAGAAGGCCCGTGGAGTTGAAGATGTTATACTAAGGGCTGCCCAAATGGGTCAGATTGCCGAGAAGGTATCTATTGCCATCTAGATACATGTTAATTTTATCATTAATGTTTATTTACCTACTACAAATATCAATTCTGTGTGTTAATTTGTTCATATGATATATATGGTAACCAAATGCAGGTCTCTGAAGAGAGGCTCATATCATTGTTGGAACAAATCAACACCCAAACAACGAAACAGACGAAAGTTACAGTAAGTATAAATTTGGTTTCAGTTGTCATTCTTGTACCTGCCTTGTTACAATATATATATATATATATATATTTGTTTATGCTTAAGTAAGATTTAGTTATCACAATACAAATGCAACTAACACCTTGTGAGCTCGGTTTTGGATCTCTTTACTTCCGAATTATCAAACCTAGAGCATCAATGTTTTAGTGAATTGTAAATTGCTTAGTTCTAGAAAAGGGACTAATCTTAACTTGTCCTATTGTTGAATAATGTGATCTACAACATCTGCATGATAAGGACTACATATATTTGTTAATTTGTGTTAATTTGTTCATTATAAGCTCTATATATTTGATATAAATTGTTTTATTTTTTAGGTTTATAACTTAATATGAATTTAAATTGTTCTACGATATTATTCAAAACACTAATACATACAAGTTTATGTATACTAATATACACATATAGAGGGAGGTTTAAGGGAAAACACTAAAAAAAAAGAAAACTGAAGAACTCCCTGGGAGCCCTCCATCCGGACGGTATGCACAAATGCATACTGGTAATTTGTAACATATATACATATATGTTCTTCAGTTTTTTTTGGCGTTTTCCCCTGAACCAGACCCTACACACATATACATACATGTATGTATAGATGCCGCCTTTAAAAACGTTGTAGCCTCGCTGGAACTTGTAAGGCTGGAGGCTTGACCTTGCTGCTACACCACACACCTCACTTCATTTAGAACCTTGCCCCTCCCATAACCCTACTTTCGGGTGGGATATACTGGGTTTGGTTGGGTTGGTTTAGTTTAACTGAAACTGAAAAGGTTGAGTTTGTTTTGTATTTGCTCAGATCCAAAGGCGTCGGAGTGTGCTTGACGATGATGATTAGCTCTTGTAATTTCAAATTTGGTGATAACTTTGATGATGCTATCGAATTGATTACGGGTGGTATTGATTTGAGTTTGAAAACCATTTCTTGTTGGGTGTTTCAACATATTAGTATGTAATTCTTCTAACATAAGCATTCTTTCTTCTCATTCCATAGCATGTATGTGTGTATACCGAGTATGGTACGTTTGAGACTGCCCCATTTACTCTTCGAGTGAATTATTATATCGATCTTTTTGGTTAAAAATTGACGATTCAAAATACATTTGTTCTTCAAGCTGGAGTTAGGTGGGTGGCGTTTGTTTTTTAAGAGGTGCTGAAGTCTGAAGTCTGACTTCAGTTCTGAAATGGTTATGAAACGTCGAAACGAATCAGACATAAGTGGTGATTAAAAGCTTAAAATGAAAAAAACAAACAAGGCCTTAGTGTTGTAAGATGTATGCAGAGGTAGCAAGTGCAAAATGCAAACATGTAATATATTTTGTTGTTGGAAACTAAAACTGGTGGCCAAAATTAGTTGGGGGCGCTACACCCCTTGATTTTTTTTTTGTCTTTTTGTCCTATTTTGTGTACAGTCGATACCCCTTCTTTGGAAGTTATGGGGCTATTTTATCGAGTTCCTTTGAGATTTTTCTTGCACCCCTAGGTTTTCTCTATCTATTATACCCCACAATTGTGTTGATTTTAGTTACATGTACCCTTCTGTTGAAGGTCTTTCGAGCTTTTCTTGGAATTATGACAGTGGGTTATTTCAGCACTATAGCACTTGGTATTTAAATATTGGCTTGAAGGATTTTCTCTACTCTTTCTTACCCTGAAAAAGCAGGGTTGCCTTGAGTCTTAAATCGGATGATACAAGGGAAGTTGGTGATCCAATTGGAGTTGTTGTTCAGTTACTTTGATAACCCAACAGTTATAAGGTGTATCCAAACATTTTTTAAACCGAGATATGGACGTAAGATGTTATATTCTTAAATGTGTAGTTTATGAAAATTTGCACAAATGAAAAATGTAATAATCATTTTTAAAGTTTGTAAGTAGTGTCGTTTTAACGTGTGATGTTTGGATTTCTTCACAAAATTTATCACATTCTTATTTATTGTGTAATGAATCGTTGGATTGAGTTATTGATATGGACTATGATAAAATACACACTTGCGTTCAAGTAGTTTGGATGCTGACACTCTGTGTCTCGTGATCCAAATTCATGAACTTTTAAAAAAATGCATATAAAAAAATGTTGGTTCACTTTCACATATGAAACAAATATTCGTATGGTGAAATAAATACATGTGAAACTTTTAGATTATGAAACAAATATATGCGAAACAATATCTTAAATAGAAAAAAAAACATGAAAATAATTATTTTTATGTTAGTTTATACGAGTTTGTAATCTTTAACTGGTTTGTAAAATAAGTAGTCTTATATTTATTATATATATATATATAATTGGGCAAAAAAAATTGATTACCTTCAATGAAAATAATTATTTTTATGTTATGTTAGTTTATACGAGTTAATCTCATATTCATGAAATACACCTTATCATGCATGACACACCCTCCACTACTGTCGGAATTTTACAATCAAGTCCCACATCGTTGAGGGATTTCACATTTAGCCCCTCAAACTTTCATAAAAATGACATTTGTCTCTTATCTTACATAACTTTCCATAAGATACATTTTTAACCCTATGGGGATATATTTCACCACATCGTAATTTGGGATATTTTTCACAATAAACTGAGGCAAATATTGGGATGTTTTTTCCCTTTTCATACGTAAGGTTTTGTGTTTAAAGTCTTTTATTGTATTTTTTTCAAAAACATAAATAAATCTGAAATTAAAAGTTAAAGATTAAAAACTAACACTAACATGATTCAGACCCGGGTCTAAGGTGAAAGAAAAAGTATTATAAACCAACTCTACCAAAGAAAACTTATATCCTTATTGTATTTTTAAAATATATATAGCAACAATCGATACGTCTGCATCTTTTCATGAACTTAAATTTTTTACACTACGACGAAGAATGAAACGGTGACATGTGCCGGTGTAACCCGGTGCGTTTGGTATGGTGGACAAGATGTGACAGGACATAACAAAACATAATAGGTTAGTCCCACGTTTGGTATAACTTTAGGTAAATACAACATGGACTAGCTGCCACGCTTGTTCCACTCCTACCCCTGGAACTAAGTAGAACAGAGTTTTATGTACCGATCTCGTCAAAAAACGCCACTGCTTCCAATAGACGACTTCGCTGTCTCCATCTCATCGACAACTCCATCTCCATCGATTTCTCCATCTCCATCGTTTTTCATTGAACCGATTTCTCACAGAATCGATTTTCACTTATTGTTGTCCTGTTCTGTCTGCATACCAAATGCACCCTAAACGAACACGATTTGTTAGACAAAAAAATATATAAAAATGGTATATGAACCTTTTTATCATTTTATATCCCTAATGTCCCTTTGACCCTTTTCTGTCTTCACCAATATTTCAAATTTATATCATTAATCTATTTAATATATATATATATATATAGATATTAAATAATACTCCTATTTTTTATTCTCTATATTCTCTACATCCACATGATTAATTGACATGAAGTCAAGAACAATAACATCAAAGTTTGAAAAAAAGTATCTGATCGTTCTAACCAGTTGCTTCGTGTATTCAAACAGACACAACACATGTCAACTATCATCTGTAATCTCTTCTCATGGCTAGGGTTTGATTATTGACCTAAAAATCTTTCTCTTTAATCCTATTTATCAAAATCCCCTTTTTTTCTCCGTCAATCTATCCATCATACACCGTCACAACCAATTACTCTAATAAGGGTTTTTGATTTCAAGTTTTTTCGTGTTCTTCCCCCTTTTTTTTTTAATTATTATTAGCGAATTCAATCATACCCACATCGGAAAACAACAGTTATTCTATCGGAAAACCATTGATGTGTTGAAATTGAAACGGGTTTCCGGCGAAATCCATGGAGAAAGAACCACTTCTTCCAACAAATAATAGTAATACACCAAGAACACCATCGCATCTTTGTTCTCTTCCTGAAAACGATGAAATCTCTATCCCTTTACCTTTAACTCCTTCTGAACTCAAAGATATACTCATATTTGGTTCCCCAAAAGAACCATCTTCAAGCATCGTTGATGCTTTATCCCTATCGTTAAATTCGAAGCAATTTGCTTCCGATTTGAATTTCAATTCGAATTTGAATTCAAATTCGATTTCGAATTCAATCGATTCACAACAAGCTTCATCACCTCAATCATGGTTAACAGATCCCAATTACTCATTCAAAACCAATCTCCACCGATCGAAAACCGCCCCTGCCATGGCTGCAATCAACGATTTCGAACACCAATCAGAATCAAAACTACCATCGTCATCCATCGTTCGCCAAGCGGTACTGCTTTTAATCCTCTATTTATCACTTGGTGTTCTTATATATTGGTACAATCAAGATCATTTCGTTGCTTCTGAAACACATGTGGTTGTAGATGCCCTTTATTTCTGTATTGTAACAATGTGCACAATTGGCTATGGCGATATAACTCCAAATAGTGTAGTCACCAAGCTCTTTTCGATCATGTTTGTCTTAATCGGATTCGGGTTTATCGATATCTTGCTTAGTGGGATGGTTAGTTATGTTCTTGATTTGCAAGAAAACCATTTGTTACGATCTATAAAAGAAAGTTACAATCAAGATCATGATCATGATCATCATCCATCATATATAATCGATGTTAAAAAGGGTAGAATGAGGATTAGAATGAAAGTGGCATTAGCATTAGGGGTTGTGGTTCTTTGTATTGGGATCGGTGTTGGTGTGATGCATTTTGTTGAACGGTTAGATTGGGTGGATTCGTTTTATTTGTCGGTTATGTCGGTTACTACGGTTGGTTATGGAGATAGGGCTTTTAGGTCTATGGGTGGTCGGCTTTTTGCGTCGGTTTGGTTGCTTGTGTCGACTTTGGCTGTGGCTCGGGCGTTTCTTTATTTGGCGGAAGCTAGAATCGATAAGCGGCATAGGAAGATGGCGAAGTTGGTTCTTGATCAGGGTTTGACGGTTTCTCAGTTTCTTGCGGCCGATATCGATAACAATGGTTATGTGAGGTAAATGATTCGTCTTTAATATGGGTTTTTGTTTTTACGTGAATTATACTGGATTTGTTGATGTTTTATTTAGGGTTTTTGATATAGGGTCTGGTTCAGGGGAAACTTCAAAAAAAAGAGAAAACTGAAGAATACCCTGGGAGCTCTCCATCTGGATGGTATGCACAAATGCGTATTGGTAATTTGTAACATGCACTTGTGCATATGCACTAACTACACTTGTGAATAGAAAAAAAAGTTCAATTGCTTTTATGCATTTGTGCATACTGTCCAGATGGAGGGCTTCCAGGGCGTTCATTCAGTTTTTGTTTTGATTTGAGGGTTTCCTACGAACCTCCCTCTTATGATATAAATCAGTGCCCCCCTTTGTTGAATGCTAGATCAACTAAATACTTACATACATATTTATATATATGTACAATAGAACATCTTGTTTATACATATATGTTGCTGTGAGGATATGTGTAACCTCTTGGAATTTTAGAGAGTCCCTTAGAACGTTGCAGGTGAAAGAATTGTGGAAGGTTTTAGGGTTTTAATCTGAAATGGGTAGTTTAGTAATTTAGTAGTTTACCTATCTTGTGCCATTTTCTTGATTATTGTTCCATCTATTTTGGTGCCTAGTCTAATGTCGTAGCACACGTGGGAGAACAAGTTTTTATTTTATGCTCCATCTGATACGAGTGAGGATATGTGGAACCCTTTGAATCTCACTCTAAAATAGTCCTTAAAGGTGCGTTTGGTATACAGACATGATAGGACAGTTGTTCAGCATTTGGTAAGACAAAACCGGATGGATCAGATAAAATGACCAATTTACCCCTAATGAGTTATTTATATAATTTGACTAATCATGTAATTTATTAAAATATTTAATAAATTACATAAATTGATCAAAATATAGAAACCATATAAAAATAATATTTTGATGACATTAAAGTGACAATGTACAGAGCATAAAATACAATAAATAAAATGTAACGTCGAATGCATATTTGATGTTTTAGAAGAAAATTAGGTTTTATTTTAAAGTTATATTGGTAAAACATAAGTCTTGTTCCACCTTGTTCCATGAGGTGGTGGTAGAACATGTCTGAAGTCCTGCCAAACATGGAACAGTGATCTCTGTTCTGATCTGTCATGTCATGTCCGGTGTACCAAAAGCACCCTAATATTTGTTACTTTTGGTCGGAATGACTTAACCACTTGACTCTAATTTTGAACGTGTTTCATTCAGCAAATCGGAGTTTGTGATATACAAGCTAAAGGAAATGGGAAAGATATCGGAGAAAGACATATTACAAATATGCAAAATATTTGAGCGGTTGGATAGCGGAAATTGTGGCAAGATTATGCTGGCTGATCTTATGCACAACACCAACCATAAATAGAAACAAAATCAAATCTTAAATCACTTTCAAATGGGAGTTTCCGATGAGCGGAAAAAATGTGAAAAATGCACAAGGCGAGGCCGCCCCCAATTGGGTTGGAAGAGCGTTGCAGTGGATCTTATCTGGTAAGAAGCAAAGATGAGGGCTATTTATTTATTTATTTGTTTAATTTTGTTGGTTCGATGGTTGTACATTTTTGCAACGTGGACTGTTAAGATGTAATATCGTAACATGTTGGAAGTATCGACTCGCATGCTAGGCATGTGCGTAGTGATACAAAAAGACGAGTACATGTGTTGTTTAATGATGTTATCTTTTGAAAGAATAACATAAGATATATCGGTGTTATTGTTTATTTATAGATATATTTTTCGTAGTTTGTATGTTTTAAAGATGAATCTATTGTCACTATTTTTTTTTGAACGACAGCATTTTTATTGAAACTATCAAGATGCTAGACACAGTTACATTACAGAAATAGCCAGTAATGGATTTTGCAACCACCCTATCCAATTGGTGTTCCACTTACCACTTCTATTATGCAAAACCCATAGGTACAAGGGTGTAACTATATTATCCCACATCACTGCCTTTTTCGGTTTCTTTGTTCCAAAAAGCGTCCCATTTCGATAATTCCATATTGACCACAACGCTGTTGGGGCGTTTATGGAAACTTTTGTCACTATTTGAATGAAAATATATGAACATCTCATTAGATATATTCAAATTTTAGATTACTTTTATAAACTTAGGGGTGTTTATGGAAATAATATACATAAAGTAGATGAAAGGTTGTATGTTTGGACCTATATTTTTAAAATCAAATTAATTGATGCTTGGTGATTCTAAATGTAACCAAACAAATCGAGTATATCTCAATTTAAAGTAGGATGTAAGTAGATGATACCTTAACCACTAGAATCGGGAGACTGTTTTTGTGAAGACACTAAATTGTGCATGAAGCATATATGTGATATATAATACTATTCAGGAAATATAATCGTAATATAACCGTTGAATGATGTATGCATGATTAAGCGGTGTGAAAGCAGACAAGACAATATAAACTGTTTAAGAAAATGTAATACCAGGAGAAACTAATGTATATAGCAACTTAAACATGTATACATGATTGGTAAGAAAGTCGAGGAAAAAGTCACATCCTATGAGAAGGAGCCTATTTGCCTACCTTTTATCCTCCTTTCGATAAACTTGTCACCATCCATTACCTAATTCCCAGTAAAAAAACCCGGCCACTTTAGTCGTGCGCCTCTAACAACTCTTTTTTAGAGAGCAGGTCTTAAGAAATGTCTAAACCTGTCATGTCTATTTTCAGTTGGTTATCCCGCGTTATTTTAATCGGACCCCTCTTCTTTTCTCTCTCAACCATCACACTTGACACTCTCCTAACTCGTATTGTCAACTGTTTTTTTACATTTATGTCCAAGCCACTACAATCTATTATTCTCTCAGTTTATCTGTAATATGTGTAATCTTAGTTCTGACCGCAAAACTCCATTCAAAATCCTATATGACATGGTCCGATCACACGTCCATCTCAAGTTCTCAACCTTGTCATCTTTGCAACTTCCAATTTCTTCATTTGTAAACCAACACTCCAAACCATACAATGCAACTTATCTTGTTTTTTTCTGTGAAGGGTATCCCAGGTAAAGCCTAAACTAATTCCGACAAGGTTTTTTGATTGCAATATGTGACTCTGATAAACTCAGTGGCCACAATTGTTGAGAGCGCCTGGATTCAAACCCTGAGTGGATGGGATATTCCTCATCCCTCAGGCATTCGACCAGTAAGTCACAACCCTTGTGATTTCGTAACTTATCTTGTTGCTACCATGTATACATATTATTGTTATTTCAACCCCTCTTACTAATTTCCCCCTCACATTAACCAACAGAAAAATTACTTAGATTTTCGAAGTGATGAATCGACATGTAGGTTGCACATAGCAATATCCTTAATATTTATATATTTTTATAATCAAATAAGTTACATTAGTATTTGTGTATTTTTATGCAGAATTACCATGATAGAAACTAAATCAACTAAACCCCTTTTACATTTCAATATGCCACCACTTGAATATTTCTTTTAGGTCCGTCTCTAATTATAGGCTATAAAGGACAGTGCCTCAATGGTACAAGCTTCGGCTCCAAAGGTCATTGGTATCAGGAGGTCTTAAGTTCGAATCCAGGGAGGATTAAAGATCCTTCTTTTGGCCATGGAGGTTCAAATGCAGTGACTCCGGGCAACCCGTAAAGCAGGTAATCGTCCTGAGAACTGAGTTTAGTCGGCTCGCATAGCGGGTTCTATATCCAGATAAATAAATAAAACATTGTAGCATGTCAAGATTATCAAGAGTATCGACTAACATGCAGGCATGTGCCTAGCCAAAAAAAAAGAGTACATGTTTTTTTCAAATGACGTCATCTTTGGAAAGAATAACATAAGATATCAATGTCATTGTTTATTTGTTGACACATTTATAGCAGTCTTTGGATTTTCATAGCGCAAACGTTTGTCACTACTTGAACGATAATAATTGAACGAGCCATCACATATTTACAAATTTTAGATTATTTTTATCCACGGTTCAAATGACATATCAAGGGGTTTCATAAAAACAACATACAAATTGTAAACCAAAGGTTTTCAAGTTACAAATTATTATGGCTAAATATGGTTTGATTTATATTTTATGGCTATGCTTGACAAACTGATAAAATAGTCTATAGATTAGTCATATATGATAAAATTAACCGTTAATAGATCAACAATGATGTAAAAGTACAAGTTAAAAAACTACTTAAGTTTAGTATAGATGGACAAAATTAGAAAAAACAAAAAGAAGCCCTATAATTTATTTAAAAACTATTGAAGTCGTTACAAAATAAGTTAGGTACTAATTTAGCAAATGATAATTACTTAAAAAATAAATTACATTTACGGTGTGTTTGGTTGATTTTTTAGTCGGATTAATAAGTCTGTATAGATTGAGAAAATTTTGTTTTGAAAGAGTTTTTTCATCGATAGAAGGTGCATATGTTTAATTAGGAAGAGAATGTTTGAAAACAACTTGGCTTTCTATATAAACTCACATTTGAAAATCATTAAATAAGACATTTTTATATCATTAAACCATTATCAAATAATCATATATAACTAAAAAAATAAGCCGTAAATACCATCAAACTCGTCAAGTTGCCAACAAAACATCTCCAATTAAATGTTTTTAGATGACTTACTACTATTTTAAAAGGAAACTCACTCAAATGACCAGACTACACATATGATTTATCATCCTAACCATTTCTTTCTTATTTTTATCCAAATGTCATTAGGCCCGTAACCCAGGTCCGTAAGTAATATGTGGACCACCCAAAAAACGTCGTTTCCAGCTCCGTAATAGTTACAAACCTGATCCAAAAGCCGCTTTCACGTCATTTTTAGACTTGGCGTTATATGACGGATGCGGGTGGAAATGGGTTTTGGGCCATTACGGACCTAACTTAAAATGCATCGTTTTGGGTAGTTCGTAATACTTACAGACCTGGGTTATAGACCAATTGACATTTGGATAAAAATCGAAAAGAAATAGTTAGAAGAATGAATCAGTCGTTTGTTTTGATCATTTGAGTCAAATTCCCTATTTTAAAAAGCTTTTGAGAAAGGGGTGCTACATAATATATTCATAGGTTTTATTTGGGCAAAAATATCTTCTTGCAAAAACTTGTTGATACAAATTAATCCTTTTAGAACTCAATAAAAATTAACAATAATCATATTTTAGATACAAAATAAACCTTAAACTTTACTAAAATACATGAGAATAATTATTGAGAAAGTGTAAAAGAGGGGTGAAAAAAACATAAGAGATTGGAATTGGACACCACCAACACAAAGACAACCACCGTCTAACGGTTAATTTGAATCTGTAACAAAAGACATAATAGACACCTCTTCCGATCTTCATTTCTTCAACCAAACGACGACGTCAACTCCTTCCTACCCTACCCTACCCTCCTCTTGTTGCTTCAGATCCCTCTATCTATCTCTACCTTCTTCTCCACTAGTAGTTAGGGTTTCATTTTCTCACCCTCCAATTCCTATTCTTTATTCTTACTTTTTTCTACCTTCATATATACATATATATATATATATATATATATATATACATTACATTCACTTGAGGACATTCATACTACTGTCTCTGGGTAGATCCAAATCGAATCATCTACGTCTTTTGATTTGATTTCAGTTTGTTTTGTTTTGTTTTGTTTTGTTCTTGAGGCATTGCTGGTGGTTTTCTAATCGAAATCGGGATTGTTGCAACCAAAAATGGTGGTTTCTGGACCTCTAACACCTGGACAGGTAACAATATTTAGCTACTACATCTTACAATTGAAATGAAAACCTTTCTTTCATCAGTTTAATTGGCGATCTGTTTAGTTGTTTTTAAAAAAAATGCTGATTTGGAGATCTGATTTGGTACGTATATGTTGGGGTTTTCTGATTTGTTCTTGATGTGAATAATCCATGAGCTACCTTGGTTTGATCGTGTAAGGAAGTTGATGAACTTGAAGTTCGTATCTAGTCTTACCATTGTGTGGGCAAATGTGTGTGTTTTTCATTCTGAAATAGTTGTCGGTTGATGTGAGATATTGATTTGTAAGAGCATGACCTGCCTGCAATTGAGTTAATTGATTTTCTGTTTTTGGGATGATAGGCTTCAATTTTAGCATTTTTGATATTT
This sequence comes from Silybum marianum, assembly GCA_036898165.1. Classification (NCBI taxonomy): domain Eukaryota; kingdom Viridiplantae; phylum Streptophyta; class Magnoliopsida; order Asterales; family Asteraceae; genus Silybum; species Silybum marianum. Next base: position 22,145,976 of record CM072538.1, read on the forward strand.
GGTACTGCAAATTTATAGACATCAGCTCAGAATTCTGGTTGATTTTAAAGTGGCTTATTTTGGCTCAACACTGAATGTGTAGTGTATTAGCTGATAATATTGTTACCCTTTCAGTTCTATGGTTACTTATTGCAATATAATTTTAGTCTAAATCTACCCATACCTCTTGTCTCATATCTAACTAAAGGTAAATCCATTAACTCCCTATGTTATCTCATCAATGTAATTTATCACAGATAACATGGACTGTAGTATGTGATCTTATTCTATCAAATTGTCAAGTTATCCATAAGTCAAGGCATAAGGTAGATCATATGTGTGACATTCTCATACTGTCTTACAGTAACTGGAGTTTTTCTTGTTCTGTATCGCTTCCTTTTTTCCTTCATGCATAACTTTAACTTGAACCCCTTGTTCTTTATACAGGTCATGTATCTTACAGTAAATCTCCTTGTTAGATGTTTGCAAAGTCCAAACAATGATCCCCTAGATGAATAAAAACTGATCTTGCACACAATAATCTGTTCACTCAAATAGCATGTTTTTGCACTTCTTCACTTAGTGAAGCTGTTCTGTTGAACTTAATTTAGGTAAACTGTGCTGCCATTTAAAATACCAATCTGCCTGAGAAACAACTAGAAAGAAAAATAGATAGTTAAATGGATACTTTATTGTATGATTTTTAATGTCAAATCCAAACCATTAACTATGTAAGTTGAATGGAAACAAAACAAGTGAAAGGAAGAAACATAGATAAGGGTTGGTATTAACTTTTTACTCAATTAACCATGAGAAATGCATTTTGGTGACTCGTCTTTCTGGTTGGTTAATCTAGTTTTGCATTGTGTTTTTTCCTTATAGATGATTATAAGGCCTTCATTATTATCATTGTCTTGCAGGTGTCCTTTTTGCTTGGAATCATCCCTATATTTGTTTCTTGGATTTATTCAGAGTGGCTGGAATACAAGAAATCTTCAGCCCCATCTAAACTGTAAGTTTCTTAATTACTCTGTTCAGCTTCATTTGTCTCTTCTCTGTGTGCTTCTTACAGTCTTTGAGAACATGGAAACAGTCATTCAGACAATATAAAAATAATGCCTGTTTACTCGTGTTGTTTGGAAGCAGTCATTCAGACAATAGTTTGGTTGAATTGGAAACTGAGGTAACTAAGGAAGATGATCGAGCTGTTTTACTGGAAGGGGGCCTCACAAAGTCAGCATCAATGAGGCCGCCTGGTGCTTCCATTAGAGCAAACTTAATTAGGTTAGTTACTGATTTTATGGATTTCTTTTCTTGTTTTTATTCCTCCTTTTTTTCAGTGAAACCTTTAATTACATTCTGCACATTTTGATTTGTAGATTTATGACGATGGATGAATCATTTTTACTTGAAAATCGAGCAACCCTACGAGCAATGTAAGTCGTATCACTTTCTTTTGCGTTGATTATATTTCGATGGGTCTGCCCTTTAAGCTGATGCAACAATTACATTTGACTTTACCACTTCATGTAGGTCAGAATTTGGGGGAATTTTATTCTATTTCTACTTGTGTGATCGCACCAGATTAATTCCGGAATCCACAAAGGTTCATACCTCATGTTTTACCTTTTTTTGAAGTATATAATATTTATGTACGGCAAACTACCTTTTTTGATTGTTTTAAGATTCTTTGGTTGTAACCGTATTTTTTTTCCTTGTACAGAGCTACAATCGCGATCTCTTCCTGTTCCTGTACCTTCTTCTTATCATTGTTTCAGCAATGACTTCTCTGAAGAAACACAGTGACAAGTCAGCATTCTCGGGAAAGTCAATACTTTATCTCAATCGGCATCAAACAGAGGAGTGGAAAGGATGGATGCAGGCAAGAGTTTTGTCAATATTATTACTGTGCCACTGCTTTCATCTTTGTGGATTTGAATTAGAGTTTATATATATTTGCTATATGCAGTTCCTCATTCGATATTTCTTATTGTTTACCCCATTTGACACATCATATCATGGTTATATTATACTAGTACAAAAAAGAAAGTTATTTGAAGTTGCTTTTTTTTCTTCCTGTAATTTGACAGGTTCTCTTCTTAATGTATCATTACTTTGCTGCCACGGAGATATACAACGCAATTCGTGTTTTCATTGCTGCCTATGTCTGGATGACTGGTTTTGGAAACTTCTCCTACTACTACATCCGGAAGGATTTCAGTATTGCACGATTTTCTCAGGTTATTTATCTTATTGTTGATCTAGCTGGTCTTTTAGAGAATCTTGGTAATCCGCCTGTTTCTTGCTGAAATCATCGATAATATTTAATTTGTTTTAGACATCAAAATATCACATGCTAGCCACTTTAGGTAATGAGTAATCTGTTCTTACCTATCAAAGGACCCTTTATTCTTACTAAAGGTCACTTCTGTACTAAGCATATGTAAAATGTGAAAAATACATAAGATGGGATTTGAAAGCTACTAAAAAAAGTGAGGATAAAACTGGTAAGCATCAGCTCAAGATTGGCTGCATGAGACTTTATGGAGCTGCACAAGAGTAAACGAAGTACCACAAGTTCTTTTAAGTAGAATTCTAATTTGCAAACTGCTAGATGGAAGCTTCATCATTTAAACTGGTATGAACCAAGCTCTCAATTGATTAACAAGATTAAAGGAAAGAAGTAATCGGCTGTATGGGTAATTGAAAGGTAAGCATGAACATCTAGCATTCGAGAGGCTAGTCTCTCCTAAACAAACAAATTGATAATTTTCTGCATTCCCTACCCCCTCTACGACCTTCTCATTTATACTAAACTTATTGTAACTACCCAAAATACCCTTTCTAACCCCTTCTAGAATAACAAGTATGGATGGGCTTGGGCCTAAGGTGGGTACATGACATAAACTTACGACTTCTATATAGAATTGTAACTTGCAAACCGCAAGATGGAATTTTTAACATTTAAACTTTACTATGAATAGTATCATAAATAAATTTGGCTAAAAGAAATATCCCTCAATGGATGCCTAAACATATCCATGGGGCACTATTAGTGTCCTAAGTCCTCTCTTTTTCCACTTTGTTTTGTATTGTTTGTTGGGGTGGGTTGAAAATATAATCATCCTTTTTATGGTTATCACCGAGTCACTACTGTAGAAAATACTGCCATAAACTGGTTTGGTACTTTGGTAGGAATTTTCAAGTTTCCACACCTATATTGAGGCAGTTACTTTTACAATTGATTTATTATTTGCATGCACCTAATGTTATTTCTTCTTTTTGCAGATGATGTGGAGGCTGAACTTTTTTGTGGCATTTTGTTGTATAGTTCTTAACAACGACTATATGCTCTATTATATCTGTCCCATGCACACACTTTTTACTCTTATGGTGTATGGAGCACTTGCTATCGGAAGCAAATATAATGAGATAAAATCAGTGATGATTACGAAGATCCTTGTATGCTTTCTCGTTGTTATCTTGGTGTGGGAGATTCCTGGAGTCTTTTACATTATTTGGAGCCCATTTGCATTCCTATTAGGTACATTTTATCTTTCCTTTTAGTACATATTAATATACTATAACTGTAAACAACAACTAAAGATAACTCTGTAAATGAGAAGACCATGACTTAAATCCTAAAGCTATATATATATATATATAAGATTCTAACTCATATCTAATATGTAACATGATATGTCCTGAAAAGTAGTTTTTTCCCTTTTCAGGTTACAGTGATCCTGCAAAACCAGATCTCCCTCGGTTGCATGAGTGGCATTTCAGATCTGGGCTAGATCGATATATATGGATCATTGGGATGATTTATGCATATCTTCACCCTAATGTAAGCTCTTGAAACTTTTTATACCCCTCTGAAAATCTACTTTCCAGAGGCGTGACATTTGCTAAATATTTGTATGATATTATATCAGGTTGAAAAGTGGATGGAAAAACTTGAGGAGTCAGATAGCAAGCGTAGACGAACCGTTAAGGCGTCCATTGTTTCAGTATCTGTTCTGGTTAGGCTAGATTATATTTATTAAGACGTTTCTTTTATTAAAGAGTTTGTGGGCTCATATTTAGCTTCTTTTCAGGCTGGATACATGTGGTACGAATATATATACAAGTTGGACAAGGTTACATACAACAAATACCACCCCTACACATCATGGATACCTATAACGTGTGTAATTAATATTTTTGTTCTTTTACCTTCTTGCAATATTTTTGGTAGTGTTGGAACTTATGGTAAAACATGATGGTTTGTTTTTATGCTGTCAGTGTCTACATTTGCTTGAGGAATTTCACTCAACATCTTCGGAATTTCTCATTAACTCTCTTTGCGTACGCTCTCTTTAACTTCTATATTTAAAGATTTGGAGTTATAAAAAAACAACTTTTACATCTATTGACGATTCAATTATACTTTTTCCTCTGTGCTAATAGGTGGCTTGGTAAGATCACTTTGGAGACGTACATTTCTCAGTTCCATATCTGGCTAAGGTGAGTAAAAATTTATGTTTTCTTTTCAATAAAAAAGATTAACTTTTGGTGTGTCTTTATCTGTAGCACTTTTGGGTTCTTTTCTTTATGTAATGGGTCTTTTACGTACAAGATGACTGAATACATACCCGCTCCCCATTCTCCATTCTTTCTTTTATTTATGTTATGAAATGATTTCCGCTTTTTTAATTTATTGTAATAAATTACATGAGCCAATAATTGCAATCTCCTAGCACTAACCAGCATGAATGGTGCAGATCAGATATCCCCAATGCACAGCCAAAGTGGCTTCTCTCGTTTATCCCAAATTACCCTATGCTGAATTTCATGCTTACCACTGCAGTTTATGTCTTGGTGAGTAACGTATCCTTTCACCTTTAATGACATGAGATAAATGTACTAAAGGTTTGGCAGTTGCTGAATGATTAAGTGCTCAGAATGATTAAGAGGCTTTTATGATATAGTGAAAAATGAAATATAATTGTTTGGTAATTGTTGAAAATGAAATTAGGACCCTGAAGGGTTAAGGGAGGTCCAAAATACAAAATGGTTCAGAGGGTTTTGGAACTATTAAGAGGCGGACTTATTTTTCTACCAAACAGAATTGACCTCTGAACGATTCAGAGGCTGCCTCTTAATGGAACTGTTAAAGAGATAAAAAAATGTCTTGTGTTGGTTGATAATTGTGTGCTTTTAAATGCAGGTATCTTGTCGGCTCTTTGAACTGACAAACACACTGAAAACAGTTTTCATACCCACAAAGAACGATAGACAGTTGCTTTACAATTTTCTTACTGGATCAGCTATTTTTGGGTTTTTGTACTTCATTGCGTTCATTGTTGTTCAGATTCCTCAATAACCGGTAAGCCCTTCCATGCCCCTTCCTTCAAATGTATATTTAGTCTTAATATACAGCCAATGACATCCAGACCAAATACAAATCACTCATTTTTCATTTTTTGTATTTAAATGTAAATATCAAACTTCCTGGTGGAATGTATGTAATGTGGAATATATCTTTGTGTTATGTTTCTATGTTGATCTTAAGAGTCTTGACCTTTCTTTACAGGCAGGCAGGATGAAGTCTGAAAATTGTTAGAAGATATATATATATATATATATATATATGATGTCTGTTTAAAAATACAAAACATATATACTTGGAAGAATATAATTCCACACTATACGCGTCTAAAATTCATTTTTGGAGAAGATGATGGCGGTTGATTTCGAAAAACATCCTGGCTCTCATAGTAAAAGGTAATTCTTTTGTAATTTGCATTTCTGAGAAGGAGAAGAAAACATGTAAGTATGTGTAATTTAGATTCATGGTTGTAGAAAGACAAAAAACCTCATGTTTTGTTAGTTGTTTAGATCATGTGTTTGTGTTTTTTTTTTCTTCCAATTATTGAAGCATTTGTGATATTTGCAACATATTCTTTTTCGTCATTTTTTCTCTCTATTTTCACCGATGCATAGGGGTCCACGTATATTGGATGTAAGATGCCACTATACATTGGATAAAAATGTGTTTTATCCCTAGGGTTAATTCACGTGAAACCAACCTGTTTTCATGAGATCATATTTTTACACTTGAAATTTCATAGCAAAACATCGTGAAGGTAAAAAGAATCCCAACCTTGACAGCAAAAACGCTGTGAAGAACCACAAGGCTTGTGATGTACTAGTTAAGGCTTGTAGGGGATGAGGCTAGATAACCCATCTACCCTGGGTTCGAATCCAGACGTAAACAACTTGTGGCTACTGGGAAATTATATCAGGGCTGCATGCTTTAGCAATCTTAAAATTGTTAGAGTCTAGGCAAATGCCTAGGAAACCCTTAAAAAACAATGTGAAAGTTATTCACAATATTTTGCTGTAAAATTTTAAGTGTAAAAAAATTGTCTTACATAATCCCAAGTCCTCATCTCTGTCCAACAAATAAAATGAAGAAAAATTAGATTTTTATATATTTTAAATTTATTTTATTTAATTTTACATAAAAATATTTATGTGATTGTCGAATATGAATAATACGTGGAAATTTGTAAGACCAGTGAATTTTATCTCAATACGTTGGAATCCATAATTATGGACTACTAATAAAAATTACAAATTTATTTTAGTTAAAAACTGTTTGAAGTTTATTATTTACTATGTTACTCGGGCTTGTTTGTTTCTGACATTATATGGGTAATGGGTCCATGAAATAAGTAAAAATGGGCCACTTATTATAAGTACCAATCAAATTCTTCTATTAATGTTTTTTATTTTACCAAAAATAAAATTGAACACAAATGCTAATAATTTATGTTAAACAAATTTTTTACAAGACGTAAAACAATTTATAAATCAATATTATATATATATATACACACACAATCAAAGACATCATATGATATATGACATCTTTTGGGTCATAATCTCAACTGTTCGAAGTAATATTTTATGTAAAAACAATATAAATCAAGTCATTAGGGGACATTAGGTATTGTGTAGATCATGGTTTTTTGGTCTTTTCATCCATTTTTTTTAATGTTTTGTTATCTTTTTCAAAAAAGATGAAAAATAAATCATCAAACAAATGTTTGAAACTAAATCAAATTTATATTTCAAACTCAATTTAAAATCTGAAAAGAGGTTGAAAAATACAAATTTACCATCTTGAATGCTTCATGATCTTCTAAGAACAAAATAACAACAAATTAAAAGAAGAAAAAAACTAAAAGAAAATTAAAAAAACATTTATAAGATGAAGATACATATTTTAGATTTTAAGTTAGTTTTGGCCTCTAATAATCTAAAATGGTTAAAAAGTCGATGCACGACAAAGATGATGGTCTTAATTTTTAATTTTGTTTGAATTTTTATTTAATTTGTTTTATTTCTTTAAAATATATGAATACTGTATTAAAGAAGAAATGGATAAAAATACCAAGCAGTCAATTTCTCGTGATCTTGATTTAGATGGAAAAATCAAGGACGAAATGCTTTGACGTTATTTTTCTATATTGATACTGAAGGAATTAAAAACTTTTAACATAAGTCTGCATACTTGAACAAAAAAGTCGATTACTGGCGATTCCAACTGGTCCCACATGAAACGCGTCTTTAAAAAGACAAATGTAATGATGCATTTTTTGATTAACTCAACAGCTGAAGTTAACTGAAAAAATAAAACTCTAAAACTATCCCGTATTTGAACCGAGCTACACCCATTAGACACATAGCAACACTAATACATGAACGAAATTTGTAATTGACTTCACTAATTGTATGGAAAAATTGATTACTAGTTTGCATTTATATTAAGGGAAATGTTCAAAAAAACCCAACAAACTATCCCATTTTAAATGATAGAAGGGCTTGCCTTCCGCACTTTCGTATACCAAATATACTTAGAGCCTACCTGACTTGGCTAGCTACCGAGCCCGTACCGGCACAATCCGTTTTCTCTAAGCCAAGCCTAGTTCCATGTACTTGTAACCCGGAACAGCAGAATTTTCTCTAAACTTGACTTTCACTCTTCCTGCTTGCCGAACGGTTAAGTCCTTAAACTATTTTTTTGATTGAAAAAATCCTTAAACTTTCTTATTTTGAATGATTAAGTCCCTGAACTATTGACTTGAATGAAAAAACCATTAAACTTTCTCATTTTGAATGATTAAGTCCGTAAACAATTTTTTTGAATAAATAAACCATTGATCTTTTAAAAATTAGTTATCTACAAAAAAATTTAAAATAAGTTACTTGTAACTCACTAAAATAGTTTTTAAGTAAAATAAACTTAAATCGGTTTTAACGTTCCAAAAACCTTACGCAATTAAAACCCTTAGCAAACAATGGTATCGCTCTCCCTCGTCAACTCTCCATTACCCCAACGTTGTCTGTTATCCATTTCGCCTAGCACGTTGTTGGCCCCTGTCATCGATCTTCCTCTTTTTGATCTATTTTTTGTCCATCATAAGAGGGACAATCAAAAGATAACCGGTTAAAGGTAGTTTATTTATGTTTAAAAGTTCTAACTAACCAATTTTTAAAAATTCGATGTTTTAAATTTTTTGAAAAAAAAAAATTCAGGGAGTTAATCATTCAAAATAAAAAAGTTTAATGGTTTTGTCATCCAAAAAATAGTTCAGGGACTTCATCATTCAAAATAAGAAAGTTTAATGATTTTTTCATTCAAAAAAATAGTTTAAGGACTTAACCATTCAAAATATGATAGTTTGTTGGGTTTTTTCAAACACTTCCCTTATATTAATTAAAAACTAATATATATATATATATATATATATATAGGGGTGGGTTCAAATGTGAACCTATCTTTGATTGTGAACATGAGGATACATCTCAGCTATCCATTTAAAATCATATCAAAAAATCAATGCACAAGACGCATGGTGGCATTTTTGTAAATAAGTGGAAAACTCGAGTCATGGCTTAAACAATAATTAGCGCGTAGGGGCAGCATCGTAAATATAACATGTTCGTCAATTTCTTCATCTTCGTCGTCCCCAAACAACGATTTCGCCATCAATCTCTTCATTGTCGTCGTCACCAAGTAACAATTTCGACATAAATCAGTTCATCGTCGTCGTCACCAAGCAACTTATTTCCTACAGAATTGTAGCTTATATTCAGTCTGAATATAAGGTAAAATTATGTGTTTGTATAATTGTAGTTTATATTCAGTCTGAATATAAGCATAAAATGTTATGCTTATATTCAGACTGAATATAAGCTACAATTATGTGTTTGTATAATTGTAGCTTATATTCAGACCGAATATAAGCTAAAATTATGTGTTTGTATAATTGTAGCTTATATTCAGTCTTAATATAAGCTAAACATTGTAGTATCACAATGTCATGTTTATATTCAGTCTGAATATAAACTACAATTATGGCTTAGTATAATTGTAGCTTATATTCAGTCTGAATATAAGCTAAAATTATGGGTTTGTATGATTGTAGCTTATATTCAGTCTGAATATAAGCTAAAATTATGTGTTTGTATAATTGTAGCTTATATTCAGTCTGAATATAAGCATAAAATGTTATGCTTATATTTAGACTGAATATAAGCTGCAATTATGAGTTTGTAAAATTGTAGTTTATATTCAGTCTGAATATAAGCTAAAATTATGTTTTTGTATAATTGTAGCTTATATTCAGTCTGAATATAAGCATAACATTTTAGTATCACAATGTCATGTTTATATTCAGTCTGAATATAAACTACAATTATGAGTTTGTATAATTATAGCTTATATTCAGTCTGAATATAAGCATAACATTTTAGTATCACAATGTCATGTTTATATTCAGTCTGAATATAAGCTACAATTATGGGTTTGTATAATTTTAGCTTTTATTCAGTCTGAATATAAGCTAAAATTATGTGTTTGTATAATTGTAGTTTATATTCAGTCTGAATATAAGCATAAAATGTTATGCTTATATTCAGACTGAATATAAGCTACAATTATGTGGTTGTATAATTGTAACTTATATTCAGACTGAATATAAGCATAATATTGTAGTATCACAATGTCATGTTTATATTCAGTCTGAATATAAGCTACAATTATGGGTTTGTATAATTGTAGCTTATATTCAGTCTGAATATAAGATAAAATTATGAGTTTATATAATTGTAGCTTATATTCAGTCTGAATATGACCTAAAATTATGTGTTTGTATAATTGTAGCTTATATTCAGTCTGAATATAAGCTAAAATTATGTGTTTGTATAATTGTAGCTTATATCCAGTCTGAATATAAGCTAACATTTTAGTATCACAATGTCATGTTTATATTGAGTCTGAATATAAGTTACAATTATGAGTTTGTATAATTGTAGCTTATATTCAGTCTGAATATAAGCTAAAATTATGTGTTTGTATAATTGTAGCTTATATTCAGTCTGAATATAAGCATAAAATGTTATGCTTATATTCAGACTGAATATAAGCTGCAATTATGAGTTTGTAAAATTGTAGTTTATATTCAGTCTAAATATAAGCTAAAATTATGTGTTTGTATAATTGTAGCTTATATTCAGTCTGAATATAAGCATAACATTTTAGTATCACAATGTCATGTTTATATTCAGTCTGAATATAAGCTACAATTATGAGTTTGTATAATTATAGCTTATATTCAGTCTGAATATAAGCATAACATTTTAGTATCACAATGTCATGTTTATATTCAGTCTGAATATAAGCTACAATTATGGGTTTGTATAATTTTAGCTTTTATTCAGTCTGAATATAAGCTAAAATTATGTGTTTGTATAATTGTAGTTTATATTCAGTCTGAATATAAGCATAAAATGTTATGCTTATATTCAGACTAAATATAAGGTACAATTATGTGGTTGTATAATTGTAACTTATATTCAGACTGAATATAAGCATAATATTGTAGTATCACAATGTCATGTTTATATTCAGTCTGAATATAAGCTACAATTATGGGTTTGTATAATTGTAGCTTATATTCAGTCTGAATATAAGATAAAATTATGAGTTTATATAATTGTAGCTTATATTCAGTCTGAATATAACCTAAAATTATGTGTTTGTATAATTGTAGCTTATATTCAGTCTGAATATAAGCTAAAATTATGTGTTTGTATAATTGTAGCTTATATCCAGTCTGAATATAAGCTAACATTTTAGTATCACAATGTCATGTTTATATTGAGTCTTGAATATAAGTTACAATTATGAGTTTGTATAATTGTAGCTTATATTCAGTCTGAATATAAGCTAAAATTATGTGTTTGTATAATTGTAGCTTATATTCAGTCTGAATATAAGCATAAAATGTTATGCTTATATTCAGACTGAATATAAGCTGCAATTATGAGTTTGTAAAATTGTAGTTTATATTCAGTCTAAATATAAGCTAAAATTATGTGTTTGTATAATTGTAGCTTATATTCAGTCTGAATATAAGCATAACATTTTAGTATCACAATGTCATGTTTATATTCAGTCTGAATATAAGCTACAATTATGAGTTTGTATAATTATAGCTTATATTCAGTCTGAATATAAGCATAACATTTTAGTATCACAATGTCATGTTTATATTCAGTCTGAATATAAGCTACAATTATGGGTTTGTATAATTTTAGCTTTTATTCAGTCTGAATATAAGCTAAAATTATGTGTTTGTATAATTGTAGTTTATATTCAGTTTGAATATAAGCATAAAATGTTATGCTTATATTCAGACTGAATATAAGCTACAATTATGTGTTTGTATAATTGTAGCTTATATTCAGACTGAATATAAGCATAATATTGTAGTATCACAATGTCATGTTTATATTCAGTCTGAATATAAGCTAAAATTATGTGTTTGTATAATTGTAGCTTATATTCAGTCTGAATATAAGCTAAAATTATGTGTTTGTATGATTGTAGGTTATATCCCGTCTGAATATAAGCTAACATTTTAGTATCACAATGTCATGTTTATATTTAGTCTGAATATAAGTTACAATTATGAGTTTGTATAATTGTAGCTTATATTCAGTCTGAATATAAGTTAAAATTATGTGTTTGTATAATTGTAGCTTATATTCAGTCTGAATATAAGCTAAAATTATGTGTTTCTATAAACGTAGTTTATATTAAGTCTGAATATAAGCATAACATTGTCCTGATGAAGAAGCAGGCTCCAATGAAAAAGCAGAATTAACAATTTAGTTTCAGAAATCGAAAATCCGATTACTAAAATTTTTCACAGCAATGAATACGATTAACAGAGAAGAGTTCGATTTCCAGAGAGAGTTCGATTTACAGAGAAAATTTCGATTAACAAAGGATGAGAGAATTACGCGGGAGTGATAAACTTGCCTAATTTACCCCTCAAGCCACATTTAAAGAACGACTTCAATTTGGCTCAGATCAAGGGTTAAGATCTGTCCTTAGGTTCACAACCAAAGATAAGTTCACATTTGAACTTTCTTATATATATATATATTTTTATAAAGCGAGATATTATCTCTTTTTAATTACATATTTGTTTTAAAAGTAATTCTTTTTAGATTGTCTAAAAAGAGGTAACATCTTTTTGGAAAAAATTATTTTGACAAATAAACATCACAAGTTATCTATATGAAATTAATTGGTCCACATGTTTTTCAATTTTTGTCATATTAAAAAGTATTTTAGTTATTTCTTTAAGAAAATACTTTTATTAAAATATTTATACCAACTTAAATGTTGCATTTTATGAACTCAGTGTGTTTTACTTGAAAATTTTGTCTTTTATGTATTGAACCAAAAGCGATTCGATCGTATTCTCTTGGCATCTTGTTTTTTGTTTTACATATCTTTAAATAATATATACGTTTTTAATAATTTAAAATAAACGTTTCATTAAAAGAATTATTTGATTTCTTTTCATGATGTGTTAATAATGTAACATTAATTGTCATCATCAATACCTCCATTGGTGGCATTTGCTACCTGTTTTTTTGTTATTTGAGCCATTGGTCTACTACTATTCGATAAGGATAAGAATGTCACATTGAAATGTTTTTCCACAAAGCAAACATCAATTTGGATTCTTGATATATTGATTGCATATGAATATGAATATAAATATGAAATAAATCAAGTTCAAGCGGTGGAAATATGTCTACATCCTTAGATATATGGTTCTTGTAAGATATAACTATTTTGATATTTTGACTATAGTTATATGTCCCAAACCAACTAATTTCATTGTTAGTGAGTGGTATTTTTATATGTTTATATCATATGTTTGAAGTAACGTAAATATACAGTTACATATTAGCATGGTGTACCCTTTCTGTTCAATGTTTTTCTCTTGAGGGAAAGATAAAATTGTTTCAAGCACCGATAGAAACAAAAGCATCCTTTCTCTCATGAGAAAAGGACAGATTAAACGTTTGGAAGATGGCTTTTACTTAGGGGTGACAATTCTCGAAACGGCACGAACCCGTCACGAAAATAAGCGGGTTATGGTTGAAGTTTCTAAACCGCCAATCCGTCAACCCGCCAAATAAATGGGTCGTGTTCGGATTGACCCAAACGGGTCACGGATTGACCGGTCAACCAGGCAAAAATAATTTTAAAAAAAAAATATATTTTATATTTTACTTAAAAGTCTCAAATAATCAAGATTAATTTGTTTGAATTTGGTCTTTTTATTTGTTTGAAACTTGGATTTGTTTCAATTTGGTTGTGTTTGGGCTTTTTATTTGTTTGAAGCTTGGATGTTTGAATTTGGTTGTATTATTAGGTGAATTTACTTGTGTTTAGACTTTTTATTTGGTTGAAACTTGTGTTTGGACTTTTTGTTTAAATTTTGATGTTTGATTTTGGTTATATTATTAGATGACCCGTCAATCCGTTTATGACCCGGCAACCCGCTTATAACCCGCCAACCCGTTTACGACCCGCCAACCCGAACGCGTACGGGTTAGGGTTGCATATCTCGACACGATTAGCTAAACGGGTCTTGTCCAGGTTGACCTTCCCTGACCCGCCAATCCACGACCCGCCAATCCGAACACGACTCAATTGCCATCCCTACTTTTACCGTTAGTTACCTATCTATTTACGAATTCTTTGATAACAATCTACGACCCAAAAAAATTGAATCACATTTTAGACCTTTAAGTTACAATAGGTAAATGACAATCAATGATTGAAACCAACAAACATTATGAATGGACAATGCTTGAAGCCCAAAAACCAAAATCCCTAACAATAGTTAGTAACTCATTCATGAACCAAGAATATAACAATAATTTTTCTATAATTTCTCTAAAATAGATAATAAGTAATTAAAATTTTTAAAAAACATTTTTTTTAACTCTAACAATTTTTATTTTATTTTAGAGAATATATCATTAATTATATTATTAAAATATTTAATACATTTAATAAAATATTATTTTCTCTCCTATATATTTAACTTCAATAAGTTTAATTGGTTGATATGAATAAAATATTGTTTTCTTTATCCAAATTTAGAGATTTTAGAAAATTCTATACATTTAGAGTTTTCTGACTCATTCTCTAAAATAGAAAACAAGATAACAATGTTGTTGGAACATTTTAGAGAAAGAAAACCTATTTTTTTTTCTATTTTATCAATGTTGTCGGAGATCCAGCAAGTTTTCTATAATTTTTCTAAAACAAAGAACCAAAAGTTAAAATCTCTAAAAAGAATTATATTTAGTCCAACATATTTTCTATTTTTGGAGATTGTAACACAAATAGTATTAATATTATATTCTCTAATTTATCATTCTCATACACTTAAACAAATTAATATAAAATGATAAAAAATTAATTTCATTAGTGGCACTGAATAAAATATTCATTTCTCTCCTACCATCAAGTTTTAGAGAATTTTTTAAACTTGGAAAATTTTCAAGTTTTCTCTATTATAGAGAACAAGATAGCAAAGCTATTGGAGAACATTTTTTCTTCTATTTTAGAAGTTGTTGGAGATGCTCTAACGGCATCTCCAAAATGGAGAAAATAGAGATTTTGGAGATTTTGAACATTTTTTTTGCTCCCAACGGCATCTCCAAACCTTTCTCCAAAATGGAGAAAACATGAAATAAATTATTCAAATTTGGAGACATCTCCAAAAATGATTATCATGAGATAGAAACTTTTTTTTATTATGTTCGTCCAATAAGAAAATTTGACATTAAATATCTAGATGAGATAAATAATATTTTATTAGAAATATAAAATATTTTAATAATATAATGAATTTTATAATCTCCAAAATAGAGATTCTGTTGGAGTTGAATGTAATATTTTTTAGAGATTTTGATGTTTGGCTATGTATTTTGGAGAAAATTATGAAGATACTCTTGGAGATGCTCTAAGATCTCGATAATTCAAATGGAATCATTCCCATATTCATAACTGTAACACCCGGAAATTTAGGAAACATCGTTAAATCTTGTAAATTGACCCCGTTAGTTGAGTTGAATGGAACCTAGTTAATTTATGCAAATTAGATTTGGTAAGTTGAAAAATATAAGTTTGTTGTGTAGAAATTGTGTTTGGAAAGTTGGGGGTTTGAGTTTTGGTGTTGAATTAAAAAATGTAGGTCACTGGACGATTTTTTGGAGCCGCACGACTTGTTCCGCGACCTGGGGTTGCGTGGGACATCGCGTAAGTCACTGAAGTTAGGGGCAAAGGACGCTCGCGACCTGGGGTCGCGCGCCAAGTTGCGGAGGATTTTCGCACATTAAAATGCTAATTCTCGGATTTCACTTAAAATACCATAACTCCTCAACCACAAATCCGTTTTCCCTCAAATTTCTTCCTAGGGTTCCAATTTTTGGAGCTTCTCTTCTCCTTCCCCAACCATTTCAAGATATTAGACTGTAACAACCACGATTCTAAAATCAAAGATAAAACATGACATTACTCTAAAAGTAGCCATTACATAGTTTAAATGGTCGCAATTGTAACTTCATCTCAAATGTTTGCAGCGGAAATAAAACTAGCTACTGAGATTATTACAACCAACTACTAACTAGGATAGTATTTAAACGCATAGCACCTCACTTCTATCACCCAGGCTCACAACTTCCCTTTGCCCTTACCCGAACATTCTACCATGTGCTTCTCTGAAAGGTTTTCAGTTTTATAAAAGAGAGGATTAGACCAAAAGCCCTAGTGAATTCCCCAAAACAACAGTTAATATATGCATGACAGTTATAAGATAAAATGGTTAGTCATGAATATTAACTCACACTTAGATCACACTTTTATGTACTTGTTGCAACGGTAAAATATTTAATGTCACACACACCGTGACTAGCATGATCACACACACCGCGATCATCATAATGGACACACACTGTAACACCCTAAAATTTAGAGCAAAATTTAAACCAAAACGAAATGCGGAATAATATAAAAATCACCCAATAAGTGGGGATAGAGTATGGGAGTTTACATCTAAACATGGACATTAAAATAACAACCTATTAATCTATACTATTCAGAATATAGATTACAATTGGGTGTTACTAATATCCTCAAAAGAGTATGCTATAACTCCAACAATATATGCTCTAAGGCATATCTCCAAAAAGGTGTCCTTTCTCTCGACACATCAACCCGCTCTTCACTAAAGAGCTCCGTCAACCTGCTTACCTGCTAAACCACGTTTAAAATCAAGTGTTAGGCTTACGCCTAGTGAGAACAAACTGTTAAATTGATATGCAGTTAAAACGTTTAAAAGGTAAGGTATAGTGCATTTATCCCATTTAACTTCACTTGAAATGACTTACTCTTGATGAGCAAGGATCTTTTAAAAGCAACCGGGGGAGACCCGGTGTTCCATCCTTAGTGACAGATACCATAAGTAGGTCACTACACGATGTTTGAGCTAACCGTAAGAGCCAATGGCAACCGGTAACGACCGATTATGCACTGTTGGGTCACCGATGATTTGGTGATGAACCACCTTCCTTTGTATGAATGAACTTTTACAGGTTCTTTTGAAGGTCTGAAATATGCTTCAAGTATTGAAGAGTCAAAGAGTATTCAATCAAGGGTTATACATCAAAAAGTGGAATTTTGGATGTATCAACCAACTTCAATATTCAAATCCTTTTGCCAAGTCAAGATTGGTCACCAATATAGTGGGTCACCGATGGTACACTCAAAAGTCATCAAAAGTACTAAGGACATCAAATAAGATGAGGTCATCAAGTTTGATGTCATGGTCACCGACACTATAATCTTGGTCACCGAAATTGCAGGTATATTTTCTAAGGATGAGATATCAAGTCACAAGTTCAAGGGTGTACACTTTTGTCATTTAGTGAAAGATGAAGTTTATCAAGCAAAGTGTACACTTATCAATTCCAGCCTTACAAGGTATCCACCGATGTGATACATAGTGTGATGTATCACTTAACAATTTCAAAGAGATAAGTTCTTGACTCACATCAATTGCAAGACACGTGAGCCAGCAAGAACTTGGGCATCAAGCTTTAAATAAAGACATTCTCTTTTATTCTTATAAAAGGAATATTTGTCTTTTAGCTAAAAGGTTTGATGGGACTTCACAGAGCATGAAAAAAAGAAGATAAAGTTATCTGAAATTACGTGCTACAAGGAATGGTTCATCCATTATTCTAGTACAAAGGAAGTGGTCTCTTCCTTTGTCCGGAGAATAATCTTCCACTAATGAAACCTTGATGTACCGTCCACTTGCATCCCATGCATGGACACTATAAAAGGAGATGAAGTCCTTCCCAGAAATCTCACGCTTTCAACAAATCTTCAGAGTGATTATTTGTGTGACTGTGGCAAAGCTGTGTGCTATAACAGTATTGTTTTAACTTCCTTAGTGTATAAGTTAATTACTGTTATCTCGTGTGTTTAGTTTGATAGAATAGTGTGCCTGTTCTTTTCCGCATCAAACTATCTGTGTATAAATTTTTAATATTTATATTAAAAAATTTAAAAAGAGTATATTCTGTGTGTTTTATATTCAACCCCCCCTTCTACAAAACCCTCTTTTAGTTAGCCATCTCTCCTTGGGGACTAACAGTGGTATCGAAGCGATTGGTTTAATTCAATAAACCGGATGCGTGATGGCTACTACCTCAAATGTTGATGGTACCTTGCAGACCTCTTCCAGTAATACATATGATTTAGGATCTTTGGCTAAACCTCCAAGGTTCAACCCAAATAACTTTGGGTTATGAAAAAATCGCATGTTATTATTCTTGGAAGGGATCGATTGCAGGTATCCCAACATTCTCAGTGAGGGACCTATTGTTCCTAAAATATGGGCTCGCTTTGGCCCTCAAAAGGACGCTGAAGGAAAGGACATAGAGTCAGATGACGAAAGAAGTGAGAAAACTGGTAGATATATCATCAAACCTTCTAACAAATTTAGTGAAGATGATAAACGCCTAGTTGCTTTAGACACTAAAGTCAAATCTGCTCTTGCTGTATCCCTTCCTGATGAAGTGTATCACTCTCTTCTTAACCTTCCCACTGCTAAAGAAATGTGGGATACTTTGAGTGTCTTATATGAAGGCACCAAAGAAGTAAAGAAATCTAACAGGATCTGTCTTGTTAGAAAGTATGAACTCTTCTCCCAAGAAAAAGGAGAATCTCTTTCTACCTACTTTAATCGTTTTAACTGTCTTCTCAATGATCTCAAAGTTCTTGGACGAGTTTATGATAATGAAGAAGTTCTCTGCAAGTTCATGGATTGTCTCCTAGATTTCTGGGAAACTATCTGTACTTGCATCAAGAAAACCAAGGACTTAGAAATAATGCCTTTAACTGCTCTCTATGGAACTCTTCTTCACTATGAACAAACTAAGAACCAGAGAAAATCTCTTATAAAGGATATCAAATCCTCTTCTATTGCTTTAATAGGTGATTCAAAATCTTCTTCTTGTATTCCTAGAATCACCTATCCTTCTTCTCGATTACGAAAAGATATTAAGGAAGACTCTTCTCATCTGTCAGATGCATACTATAGTGCTGCTGATGATGAAGGAGAAGAATCAGCCATTGACATACTCTCTGATAGTATGGCAATGCTTGCTGGAAACCTTAAGAATAAAAGATTTTCTTCAAACTGCTCCAAATTTAATAGAAAACCTTTTTCTCAAAAATCCTCTTCTGATAAAGCAAATGAAGAATGCTTCAATTGTGGAAAGAAAGGTCATTTTGCTTCTGAATGCAGATCAAAAGCTTCCTCTTCTGTCAAACCTTCTTCTTCTTATGGCCATGACTTCTCAAAATCAGCTTCTAGAAAGCATGAAGAGAGAAATAGCCAATCCTCTAAAGAAAATTCTGAATCAAAAGAAACCTCCAGGTATAAGAAGTACAAAGCCAAATACAAGAGAGAAAAAGAGAGAAACCAAAGTAAAAATAAAACTTTGGTTGCTGAGGCTCATTGCTGGGAGGATGAGCAAACCTCTGAGAGTGAGAGTGAGTATGTCACTAAATGCCTCATGGCCAAAATCGATGAGCTAGAAGACATGGAGAAGTCACTCTACACTACCCTTGTATCTGCTGAGGGATCCACTTCAGGAACAAAGCCTCAGGTACATCCTTTTACATTTCTCTCTGATGATCAAAAGGCTGATGCCTTTGATTCTTTAACTGTTGACTTCTGTGACTTAAAGATTCAAAAGAAAAAGGCTGATATGCACATAAAATGTCTAAATGATCAACTCCTCTCCTGCTTTTCAAAACTAAAAGATTTTGATAAAATGAAAGCTGATCTGGAAAACCTACGGTACTTAAACGACAGTCTTTCTGAGGAAAAATCAAAAATCTCTTCCACTCTTGAAAAGGAACAAGAGGTTCTGTCTAAATGGACTAAATCCTCTAAGAATCTTGAAAGGATCCTTCAAGATCAAATCACCAGCAAGGATAAGTCTGGCCTTGGTTATGGAAAAGATGTTCCTCAACCTTTTGACCTTCCACTTCCTTCTTCTGAGTGTCAAGGTTTTCCTGCTGGTTTCCTTTCCGATGACGATGATGATCTCTTCGGTTACTCATCTGAGGATTCTACCTCTGTTCACTCTATAGATCTACTTGACATGCTCAAAGTAGAATCTGGTTCTAAAAAGTTTGGAGTCTTTGTTAAAGCTAAAGAAATCTCTTCTGAGTCTTCAAAAGTTTCAACTCTTCCAAGCTCTTCTTCTTCTCCCAAACCTATCCAAAGACTTTTAAACTCCTTAAGTCTGCATGAGTCAAGGTACTCCCAGGAGCAGCCTTCTGATGTTGCTGAGTATCCTTCTCCAAAAAGATTTTCTCCTCAAAAGAAAATTTTTTCTAAATCAAAATTTTCATCTAACAGGAAATCTCAAATAGTTACTGACTTTATTCCTCGGTCAGTGAACTTGAAGAAATCAAGAAATCCTGGTAAAGGTATTCTTGGACCAAGACCAGGTGTTGGACACCCCTCTTCTTCTCAGTCGTCAACCTCTGTCCAAAGTTTTGATGATAAGGATTTTAAAAAGGCATTTTCTTTAAAGAAGTGCAATAATTGTGGCAACACTCTTCATCTTGCTAAAAATTGCCCAAAAGATTTGGATCCTTTCAAAACTAAAATGCCTTCTAATCCCAAAGGACCCACCTCAAAATGGGTACCAAAAGTCTAAATTTGTTTCTGGGTGCAGGTACCAAATAAAGATCACATATGGTACATGGACAGTGGGTGTTCAAGACACATGACAGAAAACAAACTTCTTCTCTCTAACTTCTCAAAAGAAAAGGGACCCACTGTTTCCTTTGGAGGAAATGGAAAAGGGGTCACCAAAGGATATGGTACCATTTCAAATGGAACCATCACTTTCTCCAGAGTAGCTCATGTTGAAGGGCTAATGTACAATCTTCTAAGCATCAGCCAAATATGTGATTTGGGCTATAAGGTCATGTTCCAGCTGTGTGTGTGCTTGGTCTTTGATGTACAGAACAAGATTGTACTAGCAGGAACCCGACTGAATGACGTATACATAATCAACATGAAGGAAAGTGCAATAGGAAAAGCTGTGTGTCTCCTCTCTCAAGAACTAGCCAAACAAAGTTGGTCGTGGCATAAAAGGTTCTCTCATCTAAACTTTAAAACCTTGAACAAACTCTCCAACAAGGAGGTGGTTGTTGGAATGCCAAAAATAGTTTTTGAAAAAGAAAAAGTGTGGAGCATGTGAAAAAGGAAAACTCACCGTAACTTCCTTTAAATCAAAACAATGCTCTTCTATCTCTCAACCTCTTCAAATGCTTCACATGGATCCGTGCGGTCCGGTAAGCACACCCGATCCAGGTGGTAAAAAGTATATGCTAGTAATCGTCGATGAATTCTCTAGATATACTTGGGTGTTCTTTCTGAAACACAAGAGTGATGCTGCTGAAGAAATCATCAGGTTTACAAGAAAGATTGAAAATTTAAATGGTAAACTGGTGAAGTCCTTCAGAAGTGATAATGACACAGAATTCAAGAATGCGGCTCTGGAAGATTTCTTTGACCTAAAAGGAATTTCTCAGAATTTCTCTGCCGTACGCACTACTCAGCAAAATGGTGTTGTTGAGAGAAAGAATAGAACACTATGTGAAGCTGCAAGGTCTATGCTGAGTGAATCCAAGTTGCCAACCTATTTTTGGGCAGAAGCAGTTAACACTGCATGCTTTACTCAAAATAGGTCTATCATAGTCAAAAGGCATGACAAGACTCCTTATGAAGTTTTCCATGGTAGAAAACCTGCGGTTGACTTCTTCCATGTGTTTGTGCACTGTCACATGCTAAATGACAGGGAACAACTTGGAAAGTTTGATCCGAAGTCTGATGATGGAATTTTCATGGGCTATTCTCTCTCCTCAAGAGCCTTCAGAATTTTCAACCTAAGAAGACAATGCATAGATGAATCCACGCATGTGAAGTTTGATGAGTTTGAAACTTCTTCATTATCTTGTGATGAAGAAGAATTAAACCTATGGATAAATTCATGTGTTGGTGAAATTCCATCCTCCTCTCAACCCAATCCTCCAGATAGCAACTCCACTCAGCCTCCCATAAACACCACCTTACTTTCAGAACCCTCTCTTTCTTCTCCACCTCCTGAAACTAACTCTACAGAAGACCTTACCCACCAAAACACCATATCTCCCACAAACCTATCTTCACCATCTCAAATTCCCACCTCATCATCTTCTCTACCTCCTACCTTACCTCCTGCACTAAAGTGGACCATGGATCATCCAATTGATCAAATCATAGGTGATCCACAAGTTGGTGTAAAAATCAGAAGAGGCATAAGCAATCTGTGCTTATATGTCAACTTTGTTTCCATTGTTGAGCCTAAGATGATAAATGAAGCCCTAGCTGATCCTAGCTGGGTAATTGCCATGCAAGAAGAACTCTCACAATTTGAGAGAAACGAAGTCTGGAAGTTAGTTCCTCGTCCATCCAACTGATCAAACTATTATTGGAACAAAATGGGTGTTTCGAAACAAGATGGACAAAGAAGGAACTGTCATAAGAAACAAAGCAAGGCTGGTTGCTCAAGGATATCGGCAAGAGGAAGGAATTGATTATGATGAAACTTTTGCTCCTGTTGCCAGATTGGAAGCTATCCGAATATTTCTTGCCCATGCAGCTTACAAGAATTTTCGGGTATTCCAAATGGATGTCAAAAGTGCCTTCCTGAATGGTGAATTAGCTGAAGAAGTGTATGTGAAGCAACCTCCTGGGTTTGAAGATCCAGTCCATCCATATCATGTGTATAGGCTGGATAAAGCTCGTATGGATCGAAGCAAGCTCCTCGTGCCTGGTATGACACTCTCTCAGAATATCTACTTAGAAATAAGTATATACGAGGCAAGGTTGACAACACTCTCTTCTTCAAGAAATCACAAGGTAATATCATTCTTGTTCAAATCTATGTTGATGATATTATTTTTGGAGCCACCGATGAATCTTTGTGTGATGAGTTTAGCTCCCTCATGCAAAAAGAGTATGAAATGAGCATGATGGGGGAGTTAACTTTCTTTCTTGGTTTGCAAGTAAAACAGTCTCCAGAAGGTATTTTCATAAATCAAAGTAAATACATTAAAGATCTTCTGAAAAAGTTTCACCTTGATACTTGCTCTACCATGAAAACTCCTATGGCTCCTCCTCTTAGACTCTTTTATGATCCTGATGGCAATTCTGTTAATATTACAAGTTATAGAGCCATGATAGGATCCCTTCTTTATCTAACTGCAAGTAGACCTAACATTATGTTTGCTACTTGTCTGTGTGCCCGATACCAAGCAAATCCTAAAGATTCACATCTGGCTGCTGTGAAAAGGATTTTTCGGTATCTGAAAGGTACCATAAATCTGGGTCTTTGGTATCCCAAAGACTCAGATTTCGATCTCATCGGGTACTCTGATTCTGATTTTGCAGGTTCAAAAATAGACAGAAAAAGTACAACTGGAAGTTGTCGGTTACTTGGTGGAAAGCTTGTGAAAGTCGGTCAAGTAAGAAACAACATTCGGTGTCTACATCTACCGCCGCGAGTACGTGGTCAGCGGAAGTTGTTGTGCACAGATATTGTGGATGAAAAATCAGTTGTGTGATTATAATCAGATTTTCTCAAAAATCCCAATAATGTGTGACAACTCAAGTGCAATAGCCATTGCCAACAACCCTGTGCTTCATTCAAGATCTAAGCACATTGATATCAGGTATCACTTTATAAGAGATCATGTCTCTAAAGGTGATGTGGAGCTTCACTTCATTCCCACTGATATCAATTAGCTGATCTGTTCACAAAGCCCCTTGATGAAGCAAGGTCCAAATTTCTCATTGGTGAGTTAGGTATGGTAAACATAGACTAATATATTTTATATTTATATATAATGTATGTTTTATATATATATATATATATTCCATATATATATATATACTATATACATATATATATTTATAAGTTATATATGTTATATGTTTTATGTATATACACTTTATATATATTATATATATTTATAAATTATATATTATATTATATTTATATATTTATATGAAAATGATATAAAAAGAAAAAGAAAATAAATATATATATATATATATATGTATAAAGTCGGTGACTTAGTCACCGACGTGTGCTCTCTCTCTCCTCTAAAACTTTCCCAATCACCACTTCTCATCTCTCTCATAAAACCCTAACCACACCATCCACCGCTACTACTCTCTCTCCGGCCACCGAGATCCACCGAGAGCAACCACCATAATCACCCCAGCCACCGACGTCACCGACGTCTAACCACCGTGCAACTTCTCACCGACGTCGTCCTATTGAGCCACCGACGGTCGTCGTTCCCCCACCGACATTGACCCACTGCCTCCATCCACCAAAGTCACCCACCGACGTCGACCCCTTTCCGACAGCCACCACCGCCAAGCCACCGACACCGTCGCTAACCCCAAAGTCACCCACCGACGTACCACCTTACATCCACCGACGTCATCCATCCTTCGATCTAAGCCGCCGACGTCATCACTTGACGTCAGCCACCGACGTCTTGCTGACGTCAGCTTTCCGACGTCCATCCTACGAGCCACCGACGTCTCTTTCTTTCTCATATCAAGCCACCGAAGTTGCCACCTTAAGCCACCGACAGTTTATACTCACCGAGGTAACCGTTATAACCCTTCACATTCTTAACCCCTTAAAGATAACTCTTGACTTACCTCTCTTGATAAGCAAGATTCTTTGTTCTTATCCCAAATGACATCATCAATGTCAGACCATGCGCCGAATTCAACCCTAAAACCCTTAGAATTCTGACCTTTCAATCACCAAAAGTAATCATTATTTTTGAAAATTGAAATTTCCCTCTAATATATAACCTCTTCCCCCACTACTTCACTACCTTTCTCGCACCCTCTCTCTTTCTCATCTTATAACCTTCATACTCAAACCTGCAACTTTCTTCATCCTCTTCAATGGCTTCTCCCTCAAAGACCTCTGAAGAACAGACCATGACTTTTGGATCCCTATCCTTTCCTGCATGCAATTACTTTGGAAGAATAGGAGTTGATAATGCTCGTCCAGAATACAATGATGTTTGCTGGTTTCTTCAGAGATGCCCTCTTCAATATGCAATCACAGCAAAACCCAAAATGAGTAAGTTTCTTCTTGGAAACTTTTGGTTGACTTGCACATTTGATGCTTCATCGGATCAAATTCTTGCATCTGTTCCAAGTAATGATGAACATGATGTGATCTTCAATGTGGAAGATGTTAGAAGCATTCTTAAGCTTCCTGTTTATGATTCCTATGAACCTTTTCCTCTTGGTAATGAACATCAAATGGTGGTTGATGTGTTGAACTATTTGGAAGAGAAGAAGGACTCAAAGTCAAAGGGTCCAGGTACTTTACTGCGCAAGAATATGGGAAACATATGGAACTTCCTTTTTGCTCATCTGATTCTGTGCCTGAGCAAGAAGACAGGTGGCCCGGATCAGTCACCTTCCCAAGTGACTGAATTAGCACATGCTCTAATATTTCAAAGAAGGATAGACTTTGCGAGCTACTTCTTCAATGAAATGATCTCCTCATTCTCTACCCTCCGACGTCCTCAGGTACCTTTTCAACGCCTTTTCTCTCTTATCATTAATGCAAAGTTGGCAGAAAAACTGGAGAAAAGAGATGACATCATATATGATCTCCCTCTTCATCAAGTGGGAAATCAAATCATGAAAAAGGCTGTCTTAGCATCAGACAACCCTCTCCGACCATCTATGATTGAGTTTGCAAGGAATGCAACTCTATCTTGGGGAGAAAATGAGCCCCGTCTGCAAAGGACCTCAGGTATGTCTTCTACTCCTTCTGCACCTAGAGTAACTGATGTGCCCAAATCTCGTAAGAGATCCCAAGCGTCGGGCACATCTACCTCCGCACCCACCGATGCTACGAAGCCAAAAGAACCTTTGGCTTCTACCCAAGCATCTAAGTCCCAAAAGCGGAGACACTCCAAAAGCCCCCCAAAGACTTCCTCAAAGAAGTCTAAGGGTACCCAAAGGGTCTCACCTCACAAGCCACCTACTAACTCCCAAAAGTTAGTAAGTGTTGAAAGATTCCTACCCGACCCAAGGACCAGTTAACCCAACCTAGCTCCTCCATGCCCTCCCAAAAGGACATGGTTGTAAAAAGGGACATCCCTATTATTCCTTCATCAACTTTCTCTTTAGTTGATGAAGAAGACTTGGACTCTCCCATCCAAGCTGCCTCTTCTCCACCCCGTGAGCTCTCACAGCTCCCTTTCCTTACTCCACATGAGAGTGCATCACAACCAGGTGCATTTGATGGAGCATCCAAATTTACTGACTTTCTATTTTCTGACACTACACCTTGGACACATACGTCTCCCGTACGTACCAAGGTTGTGAAAGAACCCATTACTGAGGAATCCCCTCATAGGAACTCTCCTAAACGTGTCTCCCCCACATCTCCTAAATCCCCCCCAAGAAAACCTACAGGTTTGGTGGATTATTCTTCCAATGATGATGATGCTGATCAACCACCACAGCCTCAACCTTCTGCTCCCATGTCTTCCAAACAAGGAGATGATATTCTCCAGGCTTTCACCAGCTTTACCCGTGACACTATACGTCGGGTGGAAACTTTGGAAGATCAAGCAGCCAAAGACTTGGAAAGACTAGCTTCTCTTTCTACTTCTCAAGAGAACATTATGGAGTCTCTTGCCACTATTCTCACCAGAATTGACAAGATTCCAATTTCTCCTCCGACTATTGAGCTTGATGTGGATGGATCCTTCTTTCAGGAACAAGACAGATTTGTTCTTCAAAGAATTGAAAGAAAAATGAATTCTATGGCTTCTGATATAGAAAAGATCAAGACTTTTCTCTCTTCAGTGGGTTTCAAGGGTTCAACCACTGAGGGGGAGAAAAATAAGAAGACCAATGCTACCACCTCCACAGCCGCCGACAAAACAGCAGCCTTGCCAGCCACCGATGCCTTGCCAGCCACCGATGTCATCATCACCCAGCCACCGACGTGGCAGCCACCGACGTGGCTCTTACAGCCACCGATGGTGGTGTGGTCACAGAGGTGGTCTCTGTTCCTTTGGTCACCAAAGCAGCTGTTGAGGGGGAGAGTATCAGTGCTCAACCCCTTGAAACTGAAGAAGAGAAGAAAAGAAAAGAAAAGGCCAAAGGAAAGAAGCCTCTCTCTTTTGAAGAACAGCAGGAAGAAAGAAAGAGAAAGAAAATGTTCAGAGGTTCAGAAGCTGACATTCTTAGACTTTAGCCTGCTTCATTACCCACCGATCCTCTTGGGGTAATTCTCACAGAAGCTGAAAAAGAAGAAGCTATCAAGGCTCAGCTTGAGTATGATCAGACTAATGTACTCAAGCTAGCTCATGATGAAGCTGTTCTGCCAAAGTCACCGATGCAATTCAAGCTCAAAAAGATGAGCTTGAAAATATAAAGAAAAAGAAATGCGGAAAATTTGCAAAATTGGTTGATGAGGCCAAGAAGGCAAAAGAAGTAGAATGGTTTAAAAGGAGATTGAAGAATAGGAAGGATGATTCCAAGATTATCAGTGCCACCATCCAACCTCCAACCAAGAATTCTCCCAAGTTACTTGTCACCCTTAAGAGAGCTGATACTTTCTCAAAGGTATATGAAGCTGAATGGTTGGAAGTTCTTGGGATGATTGAGTGGATGGAAGTTGGTAAATGCATCTCCAAGAGCAAAAGCAAGTACAAGGAGCTGGTACTTAATATTCTCAGAAAACTTTTCATCAAGATGCTCAACATTCAAAAGGAGAATGATATTCTTGTGACATATCTTGAAGCACAACAAATGTACTTCATACAACAGGGTCTTAAAGGAGAGGTCATCACTGCTCCTAAAAACAAGAAGAAGGGACACTTTGTTATGCTTCATGAAAGAGGCATCCAGATAAATGCTTCGGGTATAGATCTTTCCATTCCTACTCCTATTGCTTACCCGGAGCAAACCATGCTGACTACTCCAGAGCTTGGGGTTTTCTTTGAAGACATCTTTGGAAACATCGGTTTCTTCAGAGCTTCTGACATCCCAAGGGCTCACAGCTCCTTACTCTCTGCTATTCTAGGAGTACCTCCGGTTGAAGACCATGTGATCACTAGGCTTATCTTGGATGAGTTAAAAAGAAGAGAACCCACTCCTTGAATATTCTTCATATAGTGTGAACTTTATTTTTCAAAGCTGTGTGTTGATTAATAAAAGTTCATACTCTTCTTTCTTAAAAATTCTTGTTAACATTTTATTTTTTCTTGCAAATACTTATACTTACATTTATTCTTATACTTATACTGTACATACTCAGTGAAAAAAAAAATCAAAAAAAAAAAAAAAAATCTGAGTCAAAAGAACCCAAAAAGAAAAATAGAAAGGGTCAAAAAGAATTCTTTTCTAACTTACAGGTATCATCATCAAATAGGGGGAGATTGTTGGGTCACCGATGATTTGGTGATGAACCACCTTCCTTTGTATGAATGAACTTTTACAGGTTCTTTTGAAGGTCTGAAATATGCTTCAAGTATTGAAGAGTCAAAGACTATTCAATCAAGGGTTATACATCAAAAAGTGGAATTTTGGATGTATCAACCAACTTCAATATTCAAATCATTTTACCAAGTCAAGATTGGGTCACCAATATAGTGGGTCACCGATGGTACACTCAAAAGTCATCAAAAGTACTAAGGACATCAAATAAGATGAGGTCATCAAGTTTGATGTCATGGTCACCGACACTATAATCTTGGTCACCGAAATTGCAGGTATATTTTCTAAGGCTGAGATATCAAGTCACAAGTTCAAGGGTGTACACTTTTGTCATTTAGTGAAAGATGAAGTTTATCAAGCAAAGTGTACACTTATCAATTCCAGCCTTACAAGGTATCCACCGATGTGATACATAGTGTGATGTATCACTTAGCAATTTCAAAGAGATAAGTTCTTGACTCACATCAATTGCAAAACACGTGAGCCAGCAAGAACTTGGGCATCAAGCTTTAAATAAAGACATTCTCTTTTATTCTTATAAAAGGAATATTTGTCTTTTAGCTAAAAGGTTTGATGGGATTTCACAGAGCATGAAGAAAAGAAGATAAAGTTATCTGACATTACGTGCTACAAGGAATGGTTCATCCATTATTCTAGTACAAAGGAAGTGGTCTCTTCCTTTGTCCAGCAGATAATCTTCCAGCTAATGAAACCTTGACAGCTGTCCACTTGCATCCCATGCATGGACACTATAAAAGGAGATGAAGTCCTTCCCAGAAATCTCACGCTTTCAACAAATCTTCAGAGTGATTATTTGTGTGACTGTGGCAAAGCTGTGTGCTATAACAGTATTGTTTTAACTTCCTTAGTGTATAAGTTAATTACTGTTATCTGTGTGTTTAGTTTGATAGAATAGTGTGCCTGTTTTTTTCCGCATCAAACTATCTGTGTGTAAATTTTTAATATTTATATTAAAAAAATTAAAAAGAGTATATTCTGTGTGTTTTATATTCAACCCCCCCTTCTACAAAACCCTCCCTTAGTTAGCCATCTCTCCTTGGGGACTAACATGCACCTTAGTACACGACCCCCAATGACTCCTACTTTAGCCCGCGCAACGGGTCAATGGCAACCGACAACAATCGATTATGTACCTTAGTACACGGCCCTACTAGACCCCTACTAGCGCATACATAGAGTCAATGGCATTCGGTAATGAACCGGCATAATACCCAACGGTACCAGGCCCTACTAGACAGCTATGCAACCAAAAAGGGACAACAGTCCCGCTTTTAAACCGACTATATGCCTATGGATCCATTACATACTAGTCTATCGACCATTATACATCTAAAGAGACGTATAAGTAGTTTTCCCAACTTGAAAACTATTCCAACAAACATATTCCTCCAAATACCGGTTTTACCAAAATTAGGTCAAATCATTTTGAGTACCAAAACCAAAGATTATGCCATTTAAATAACCTTTCCAAATATGTTAAAACATTAATGATGCTCATCTCATCATCTACAACAAAATACCCAAAATCCTCATTTTGACCTAAAACCTCCAAAACTTACCCAAATACGTAAATACTTGTAATATAAGCTTAAAATCAAAGAAAGAAAACATTTATAACAAGTATTTTGAGATTATAAGGTTTGGACTTGAACTCACAAGGCTAGAGTTAGGAGAACCCTAGAAAAGCTCCTAAGAGGATGGAGGTGATCAAGAAAACTGAAAGGAACCAAGAATGCTAACACTTTAAGCTTTAACTCCAAAAGTCCAACTTGATTTCTCCTCTTTAATGCAGTAGTAAATGCTTGGAAGAAGGTTGGTGAAGAAAGTGTAACCCTAAAAATCGCCCCTGATTTGCTCTCCAACAACTAGTATAATGGTATCTGATAAAATGAGATGAAGAGCTGAAAATCGCGCCTTAATGTACCTGCTGGACCACGCGGGCGACTATGCCTCGGCGACATTGACATGGCATAGTCACATGTCATAGTCACCGAGTTTGTACCGAAAGTCTGATAATTTTGGCTGGTTTTCCCCTCTCCGCGACATTGTCTTGCGACAATGACATGGGCATTGTAGCCTGTCATTGTCGCCGAAAATGTACCGAATGTCGTTTCCTTTCCGGCGTTCGTTCCTTTTCTTCAATCCATTGTAAACCAACATTATATACTTGAAACCTTTCATTTGGCGATAAAGAACAATATTACAATGCTATTTCTATAATCCTTTCATACGAAATTTTCGGGTGTTACACACACCACCCAATGTGAATGAATTAAACGTTTCGATTTAAAACATTCATTTTATAAGGAAGCACACGAAGGGAACTCTCCTGAATTGCCAAACCGCTTTAAATCCTTTCCAACTACAATCTCACCAACCGAACGCCTGATTTAGATCTATTAACTACAAGTTAATGACCCAATTATACTTCCACACATCCTACCTATAAACCCCTTAGGCTAGGACACCACTTAACCCACTTAATTAACCTTTAAGCAAAAACTCTAAAATGCTGAAACAGTGAGTTGCGCGGCTTGCCACGCGACTTGAAGCCGCGGGTCAGGTCGCGGGACTCACTGTTTGACCTGCACAAATATGCTCGAACTATTAAACCCCAAAATACCATTTCATCTCATTTCCAGCCATAAGACATACATAAAACTTCTCTAAACTCATACCAAAACCCTTCCCAACAACAAATAATCATTTAAACTAATCCATCCATTGATTCATGGATTTTCCTACTCATTGAAGAACATTGCTCAACAATGGAGGTTTTCATTGATTTCAAATCCTTTAGAATGAAATATGGATCCCAATACTTGAAGAATACTTCAATACTCAAACTAATAACCCAACAAACACTGATTTGAGGATTTAATCAAACATACCACCAACTAAACCATAAAACCCCATGGTTTTACACCTCCCAAAAGACCCAACTAAGCAAGAAGAGGAAGAGGAAGAACTTTCGTACCTGAAATTGATAGTTGCACCTTTGATTCTCCAAGATTTCTTCTCTTCTCTTCTCCTTTCACCAAAATCGCACCAAGCAAAACACACACACACTAATCAGCCGCATTCTCCAAGAAATGAGGGTTTCTCCCCTTTTATTTGCCCTACTATCCATTATTTACACGACCAGTCCCTGAAATTTGGAAGTTTAGGTTCCAACCACACAACTTGTAAACATTAAAATACTAACAAGGATCCAGGTTATTACATAGACCATCTTCAAGGCTCAAGATCCAAGCTACTAACTTCATCTTCTTCATCCTCTCTTCCACCATTGTTGACCAAACTTTGAGGTTTTTCTCCAAATCGCATTTGTAAGTTATTCTAACCATTTTAGACTTTATTCCTTGTTCAAACCTTTCATTTTAGTTCTCTAGAACATTATTTTGGGGTATCCTCCTTACTTTGGAGTTTTGACCATTTTGGGAGATTTAAGGTTTTTGACTAGGGTTATAGATCTGATTGTTGGGGGTTACTATTGATGTATTTTAGGTTGTTTGTGAACTAGAGATGGTTTCTAGTGAAGGGTGCTTGTAGATCTGGATTTCTATTCAAAGTAAGCTATTGGGGTAAATCTAGATTTAACCTAAATCTAGCAAGATGAATTCAAGTTGCTTTGTGAAAACGGTGTACATGCCAAAGTGTCCATTTTGAAGTATTAACATGTTTAATTGCTATTTGTCAAATGTGTGAGTATTTTGATAATATGCGAAGTATTTGGTATAAATGGTTTTATAAATCTTGTAAAATGTTTATATTTGGGTTCTCGATATTTTGATAAATAAAGCATAATTATAAGGTGTTTTAATGTTTTATTTTATAAACGGGGATTATTTGCGTCTTATGCATTTTGAGAGTATTAGATTTATAAACCATTGGAAAATACATGTTATTGCATTATGAGACATTTTAGAAATACATGAATATGATTTATTTGGGAAAATGATTTTTCTCAACCAATGTTTTGAGTAATCACATAAGTCTTGAGTTATAGAGCTTTTGCTCGGTTTTGACTAAAATGAGTCTCATGGACATATGTCCGATTTCAATGACTATATGTCGAGCTTTTGGTGTTGTATGCAGTTATGCCATAATTTATTATTTATTACATGTTTTGAGTGCGTTAGTCATTCATTTTGGAGTCATGTAAATTAGACTGAGTTGCATTTGGATCCATAGTCACATGAATCAGTCTCTTGGTTATTGAATGACTTTTGAGTCCCTCGTTTGAGGCCATAAGCCGTTTGAGATTTTAGTAATCGGTATTATAGACATGGACTTGAGTGGGAGTGCCTCTACGACCGTGGGTATTACAGAGATGGACCTAAGTGGGAATACCTTTGCGACCTTGGATATTACGATGATGTAATTCGTTGGAGTATGTTGTCGGGACCAATGTTTAGAGGTTGGTGCCTCATATAATTCACACAGGTATTCTGGGAATGAACTCATTTAGTGTCGGGTTTCATTATCTGTAATATCACACATTGGTTGGGGAGGACAAGAGTTGCCTTATAAGGGACTTGGATACCTCTTCTATCAGACGCATTTTAAAACTGTGAGTCCAAGTATGTGGAAAAAGCGGACAATATCTGGTATGGTTGGCTTGGGATGTTACAAATGGTATCAGAGCCGGCAACCGGACTGGTGTAAGGGGGGTGGATTGTAATATCCCACATTGGTTGGGGAAGAGAACAAGAGTTGCCTTATAAGGGACTTGGAGACCTCTTCTATCAGACGTGTTTTAAAACCATGAGTCCAACTGTGGACAAAATGCACAATATCTGGTACGGTTGTCCTGGGATGTTACATTACCATCGATTCTTAGTGTGAGATTATAGTATTTAAGTAGGTTTGGGGTCAAAGAGTTTCAGAGATGAATCCGTATGGGTCGGGTTCCGGGACCTTAAGTATTACGGTGGGTTCTCGTTGAGGGTTCGTACATCATGACCGTGATCTTAGGGCACTACTAACAACGTTGAAAATATGGTTTACTTTGTGTTACGCCATTGTCGACGGAAACGGGCCTCCCCCGATACCGAAAGGTATTGTTTGGGTATTGAGTCTTATCCATTATTTTCGGTGACGTTTTTAGAGTATGAAGTATTATCTATAATTTATATTATTGGATCTTTAAGCCTTAACCAAATTTTGGTATTCTAGAAAATTGTGCTTTGTCCATATTTTGATACTTGAAGCATTTAAACTTATTCACGTCTTGGGTGAGTATCGTTTGTAGAATTCGTTTTGAACGAATATTTCTATTCAAAGCTTTTGTTACTAACAATATTTTGGTCTAAAGCTTTTACTATGAAGATGATGAATTTGGGGAGAGATGTTGCTTTTATAATGAAGTCGTTCCATTTGAGAAATTATTATTTTATCAATCAATCTTTCGATTTCAACTCTTGTGCTCACTAGGCGTTAAGCCTAACCCTTTTTTCCTTTGTCTACATATGCATCAGGTTCTTGTCAGGGTTGGTACTAGCGACACGTGTGGGCTTGAATGCTAGGAAGTGGCATGATAAAGACCTAGCTATTTGGTGACGTTTTCCACATTCAGAGATAACGGCTCTTTTGGGTTTAGTAGCATCCGATCATAGTTATGTCTTAGTATAAAACTTGGTCTTTTTTTTTTGAGGTGTATTTAGAATTATTATTTCGAGAAAATTTCAAGCATTGATTTATAGGAAGGAATTTATCCTTCAATTGATGTAAAAATGAAAGTTCTAAATTAGTCATTTTTTCCAAATTTCAGGGTGTTACAATCATCTTGTCAAAAGAAGCTTGTGTACTTAATTATCATTGTAATTTCTGAATGATCACTTCCAAAAATCTAACAAGCGACATAACCATACTATAAATCATGAGTATTTTTAAGATTTTTAGAAATGCGAAATAATAATAATAATAATAATAATAATAATAATAATAATAATAATAATAATAATAATAATAATAATAATAATAATAATAATAATAATAATAATGTATGGATGAATGATTTGAAGAAGACATCCATTGATATGGAATGATATGTGAATCACACTCTTCCTAGGCAACATCACATTTAAAGTCTTTGGTCATTTGTCTTTACTGGCTTCAACTACCCCTCTCAATCAATTCTCTGCCTTCAACTCTTCATCATTAAATAAGAATGTATTTTATTTTTATTTTTTTCTATTGTGAAAATTTTAAATTTTAATGTTTACTATAACATCTCAGGTCAACCGTATCAAATAATGTTCGTTTTGTTTACACACATGGACTCACGATTTTAAAACGCGTCTGATATAGAAGGTATCCAAGTCCATTATAAAGCAACTTTTGTTCTTCTCCTCAACCAATGTGGGATATTACAATCCACCCTACTTGGGAGCCCAACGTCCTCGTTGGCACACCAGTCCGGTTCCCGGCTCTGATAGCATCAATCGTACAAGATATTGTCTGCTTTGTCCACACGCCTGTAGGGGTGAGCAAAACCCGTCGCACCCGAAAACGCCGAAAATCCCGACCCTAGCCATCCGATCGTACCCGATACTCAAAGTCCGAACTTTAGGCCAGGTATATAGGTTCGGGTAGGGTCTTAATCTCCATCAGCCGACCTGAAACCCGAATTCATATTAACTAAATATAAATACTAGTTTTTATTATTTTTCCTAGAAAGACCTAATCGTATTCATTTATATGTAAAATTGTATTATGTTATATGCAGTTATGTACTGCTCTTGTCTTTACATATGCTAAATGTGGAAAACTAAAATTATAAATTCAATTCATGGGAATGGATATGCTTTTATGTAAAATGCTAAAAGTACAATGCAATAACTTTTATGGGAATTGTTTTTGGTTGTAGAACACTCACATTTATTTAATCATATGTTATGAACTTGAGTCATCACATTTGATAGCTTCTTGATTGTTTGTATGTGGTCATCATATATTTTTTGCTTCAAAGCTACACACAAGTGAAAAGAGTTCTAAAAATTTAGTGGGAAAAAAAAATATTGGATTTATCTGAAATCCGATCCGATCAAACCCAAAATCTGACTAGGCCCGACACCCAAAACCTGATTCATCCGATTACAAAATTTGGGGCTTACATATTCTACCCGAAACCTGACCGGATTTTCCAGTTTCCACCCAACGTCCCGACCCATGTTCACCTCTACACACATGGACTCACGGTTTTAAAACGCGTCTGATAAAGGAGGTATCCAAGTCTTTTATAAGACAACTTTTATTCTCCTCCCCAACTAATATGGGATATTACATTTACAATACGATATCCAAATTATAGTTTAATAAAAACAATTTAAAGAAATATTAACTTACAAAGTTATAATACGTTCATCTTTCCCTTAGAAAGTTATAAATAATATGTTACCTTACGTTTATTAAGACATAATTACCTTTTTTTTCAATACATCAAAGATATAATATCATAGTTTGTTTATTATAACATTTTCAATTAATTTAGTTAAATCGTTTAATATAAAACGTAATAACATCCGAAAATATTAGTAACATTTTATTTATCAAATTGTTTTTCTTACATTATCTTGTCCCAAATGATACTTCATTCGCCAATTTGATAATAATCGAATAATGATAATATAATTGAAATGATTGTGAGAGTATAAATATACAAATGATATACTTTCGAGTATATGATTTTAAAATCATTAAAATACATTAGATTTTTTACTTATTTGCTTCACATAATAATCGTAGACTAAACTATAGACTTGGTCCTTATGGTTTGTCAAAAATAACATTTTTGTCCTCAGTTTCGAAAACATCTAAGATTGGTCTCTCTTTTTAACAGTCGTTAAAAATTTCATTAAATAACATGTATTTTCGTCATCTATTCAATTTGAGCATATAAAAGACAACAACAATTCGTTAAAGGAAACGAAAATGCTCCACATTTAACGAAGTTTCTTAATGACCGTTAGAGGGGACATAATTTGGATCGTTTTACAAACCATGATGATTATTTTGTAATTTCAAACCTACGATATTATTTTAAACAAACTATAGAGACTAAATCGGTATTTTACTCATAAAGTCATAATCATCCCGTTTTAGTAAAAGGACTTCTAGAATTCAAAAATAACTAATTTAGTGTGTGTGTGTATATATATATATATATATATTTCAAGATAACATCTTCGAAGGCCATTTAAAAGTTAATATTGGTGATATGCATTGTTTTAAAAGGCTAGCCGCACCAGTCGACATGATACGTCGTGGTTTAAAACGTCAGCATAGAAAAAGAGGTGATAAGATGGTGCCAACCCCATGGCCGGTCCTAAGATCTTCTACAACATCTTTAAAATGGAGAAAACAGAGATTTTGAACATTTTTTTTGCTCCAACAACATCTCCAAAACTTTCTTCAAAATGGAGAAAGTACGAGAGAGATTACAAAAATCTCCAAATTTGGAACTACGTATATATCCTTGTAAAGTGTAGAAAATAAATTCAATTTAGAGATAATGATTTGTATTTTTTAAATGTTTTGATGATAATTAAATTAGGAAGAAGAACATATATGTGAGTTCTAAATGTTTAGAAGGATATATACGTAGTTTCAAACTTTACAAAGATATATACGTAATATAGAAAGTTTTAAAGGATATAGATGAAATTTTCCCTTAAAAATATAATGAATGTTGTAATCCCTAATTAGATATATATAATATTTTTAAAATATAATGAATGTTGCAATATCCGAAATGAAGATACTGTTGGAGTTGAATCTAATGTTTTTTGAAGATTTTGAATTTTCATTCTCCATCTTGGAAAAACTTATGGAGATGCTATAAGGTTTTTGATGCTCTGGGCGAAAACGTTTATAAATGCCCTCTCAAAGAAACAATAAATATTGCGGAGTTTGTAATATACACACATATACATACACCCAGGAGAACTTTACAAATGCTCATGCTAAAACAACATTTCTTTATTGATTGTTTCTAGAGTAGTTTGGTGTAATCAAGTTATTTAGTTTTTAAGACAATTCTCAAACACAATTTAATGAGTTAATAAATAAAAGGGCCTCTATATATATAATATAGATATTTGTCGTTATAAGTCACGCCTTGAAAAAAAATCATGGTCTCACAGTGGTTTCTAAGGCTTTAGGCTTCACTCATAACGACGCCATACTTTATGCCATTTAGAAGCTCGATTATAAGTGTATAAATCCAACCAAATTAGTATTTAATAGTTATTATTTCTTTTCGCTTAGGTTTCTTTCTCTCTCATTTTTGTACAAGATAAAGGTTTTATGGAAATAACTCTTCTAATTTCCAAAGTAAAATACAAATTTGCATACCCATAAGTTTTATTAGAATTCACTTTGGAATAAAATAAGGAAATCGTGTGGGGTTATTTTGTGACTGGTTTTATCAACCATTTAAGTTATTATTATATTTTTGGGAAGGTTTACACTAATACCCTCTTGTCTACTTGTTATTTTAAATCACCAATATTCTCTCAAGAACAACCAATTTTATGAAATCTGATTTTTCACCGGAACTCTGGACGTTTGTGGAAATATCTGGTTCTTAATAAGACCCATATACAGTTTTTGGTACATTGCCATTATATTACTTGTAAGCGAACTCACTAGTTGGCGTATATTTGAAACACTATTGTGTGACATTTTACATGTGTATTATATCTCATTGTTTTTTTTTTATTTCACAATTAATCGGGAAAACACGCAAATCGAACCAAACTATAAAACCCCCTTGTTACTTTCAAAGAAACTATTTTTGCTATCAACCCCCAATCATAAACATTTATGGATTCTTCAATGTTTGTCCGCAATGGTAAGTACATTGAACATGCTTATATACGAAGAACGTGTGATACCAAATAGTCAATGAATGTCAAATTGCCATCACTCATGGGATAAAGATTTAATCTTTTTTAGAACAACAGAGATTTTTATAAAAACCTAGCAAAAAGTTAGAAAAACAAATTACATGTAAGAAATAACAAGAAAAGAGTTTTGTAACCAATTCACCCAATTAATGTTAAACGTGATACTCCTATTTGTAAACTAGAAGAACGAATGAGTCACAATATTATCCCACAACACCGTTTTCTTAGGCTTAGAAAGCCTAAAAAGGGTCCCATTTTGAAAAAACCAAATAAGAACTACCCCATCTAAACAAATAACCTCCACTCTTGGGATAAAAGTTTAAAATTGGATTCATGTTAAATGTATTGATAAGATGATTATAATGGTGTAATTTGTAAATATATACATATATATATATATATATAGATATATTAATTTATTTTAGTTAATGTATATTATGTATGTTAATAAGATAATGAAGTAAAATGAAAAATGAAAAAGTAAGGAATATAAATAAATTAAAAAATAAACTGCAAATTTGGTCCCTGTGGTTTGTTGTTTGTCTTGATTGTGGTCCCTACAAAAAAAATATTACAAGAAAACCCTCGTGGTATGTAAAAACGTTTGGTTTGGATCCCTGAGACTAACACCTGTAAAACTCCAGTCGTTAAATTCCCTCGTGTGCAAACATTTTGGTCCTTTTACTGAAACAACAAAGCACATGGAACAAACTTGCAATTTACTCTTTTTTTAACTTCAAGAAAAAACATATATACATATATATATATATATATATATATATATTATATATAAAGCACGGTACGGTGCGATCTGAACTGCGATTTGATTACGTTAAACCTTAAACCGCACCGCATAGTGCAGTTTGTTAAAATAACAAACCACAAACCACACCACAAAAATTTTAAAACGTGTTTTGCATTGTGGTGTGGTCTTTGTACGGTCTGGAAATTTAAATGACATTCATAACTCCAACTAGTGTTTCAATAAGCTAGTTTATCTTTGACGAATAATGTCTAAAATCTTGATTTATCTAATATTACAAAAGGAATCCCGTTTAATTGCAAGGTACATGTTTTAAATGCACATCATATAATTATGTCTAATTGCAAGGTACAAGAATTAAATACACATCATACAATTTATGTTATGCATTGTCACTTGTACATAAAAAACAAAAGATATTTTTGTACATAGTGTGAGTGCATTATGTACTACTATCTTTATTATACATTCAAATTACATGAAAATGGACATTATTTTATTTTTGGTAATCTACGTTCAAAAAATTCATTTCGATGAATCTACAATGTTTTTGTATATATATTTAACATAACATACAATAACTTGGTCCCCAAAGAAAACATAATATAATTTGCAAGCAAAAAACAACTTTGATTATTAAACTTTTTTGTTATGGACATAAAAAAACATTTAAAAGTATGTAATTAAAAATAAAATTTGAATTAAAGTACATTACATTGTGATGTGATTTGCCAATCCTATTTTGGGAAATTAGTTAAATAGTCATCAAAATAGCCATGGATCCGTAAATGACAGGTCAGTTATTTATGAATGAATCAAAGTGTAAAAAAAGAAAGTTTTTGAACCAGTTCCGTAATTATAGGAAAAAATATATGTAAATTTGGAAATCATCAAAATAGCCATAGATCTGCAAGTGGTATTTTACGAAGGAGTCAAAGTGTAAAAAAAGAAAGTTTCTGAACCAGGTCCACAAATTGTAGGAACCAAATATTTAAATTTGAACCATAAGGGTGGCGGCTCAATGGTTTGAGTTTGGGTTCCAAATGTCAAAAGCACCTGGAGGTCCCAAGTTCGAATCCAGGGAGAAATCAAAATCCACTTGTGGTCACGGAGGTTCAAATGTGGTGACTTCGGGCTATCAGCGAAGCGGGTGGTCGCCCTGGTATTAGTCGGCTCGTATAGCGGGTTGGATATCCATGTTAATAAAAAAATTAAAAAAAATGTAAATTTGGAAAGCACATCTGCAATTTGCGGACTTATTTTTGTGGACCTAGAACAAATTTACATGTTTTGTCCCCGCAATTGCGGATCTGGTTCATAAACTTTTACACTTTGTCCCCTCCATAAATTACGGACCTGCCCACTTGAGGACATGTGGCTATTTTGATGATTTTAGAAGAGAAATGGCTAGGAAGTAAAACCACAAACCGAAAATAATTATTTTAATTAATGTCTTTTTTATTTTAGCCAAAAGAAAATCGTACATAGTAAGAACATAATACGATATTCGTCTATTTCAAACAATGTACGTTGGGCATCTTTTATATAAAAGTAATATATACTTTTAATTTCATCATTCAAAAATTTATATATATTATATAAATTTCTTTCTGCGTCTTTCTATTATTAACAACTTTTTCCTTCTTTTTAGACGTGAAACAGTGTCAAACCAAAATACCCGATAAACATTAGTTTTCCCTGAAAAAGATGTGATCCAACCGCACCTTCTAATAAACCAAAATAGAGATGTCTTCGTCATAGACCATTGACTATCTAATATCTGGAGTCTTTCTCTCTGTCAAAGCGACTCTCTTTTATAAAATAAACCAAAAAAATGATACATTGTCTGAAATGAGAATTGACCTAAATAATAAATTACATTGTAATTGTATGGATTTAACTTTTTTATTTTAAAATAACCTTTATATTTTATAAATAACTCAGGATGGTTGGCTTAAAGAGGCTTACCAACTTATATATCATTTTATATATTAATACTAAGGATCAAGAAAAACATATATAATTGTGGAAATGATTTCCCCACAAATCTTTGCTTAACTCAAAATTAGGCAAGTTCATTTAAACACCTGACTCATGGAAATTCATTATTTAATGATTGTCTAACTTCAAGCTATACCGATTGTTTAGATCATCATCAGGACCGGTCCTAGGGTTTTTGATGCTCTGTGTGAAAATGCTAAAAAATGTTCCTATGCCTATTCTTTTAAATAAATGAAACGCCGAAACATGCAATTTTTTAAAGGGTTTGGAACTTGTTCAAGCTAGGTGTCTCATCACGAGGTTGATTCTTATTTCATAAGGAAAAGTGTAATTAGTTTTTTTTCTTTGTAAAATAGTAAATTACATTGAACTTAACAAATTCCCAATAACATAATATATTATTATTGATGTGCAACATGCTTCAACTGTGCCTGTGCTGATATAGTGATATGCTCATGTGCATTGCAAATTTCAATATGCAAGAGCAAGACTCACTATCAAAATGACAACAGCCCCTTAGCCTTAGTCTTAGCTTAGTAAGTCACTAACGCACACGACCATACATGACACAACTTTATAATAATCAATTAGAAAATTCAGGTTTTTTTTTGCAAAATTAATTAAAGATTCATATATGACTCACACAACAACTCAACAAGTTCATTCAACAATAAAAATCGATCATTTAGGATTTCTATCTATGATTTCTTGAATCTAGCATCATGACTGTTCATCGGCCGGAAACGAAATGTCATGCCTTGAAAATCGTAAAATTTGAACTTTGAAGAACAATAGAAATCGGATTGAGTGGTTGGTATATTGGGCATTAATTCACCGGTTCACGATACATATTCAATATCGATCACTACTAGACCTTAAACCTGTTTTTTATAGTTAAATCCCAATTGCCAAATTCTCAAATTATTAGACCCAAAACTAGTAATAGATAACAACTTGATGTGCGGTCACACGTGGCCAGGGCCGGCCCTAATCATCATCACTTTGGTTTCGTCGAATCAAGATTCCGTCAAGAAATCTTAATTTTTGTTCGACATGAAAAAGGCGTCCTTAAAAGGCATAGCCCATTCACAACAATTATTTTCACCTTTGAATGAAACATGAAACATCGCACGTATTTAATCCATATATATATATATATATAGAGAGAGAGAGAGAGGTTTAAATGAGAACTTTGTAAATTTAAAGGAATAAAGAAACACCTTGTGAACCACATATGATGTGGGTCCCACATAATATTAAATCATTTCTGCTTTAATATGATTTAATATTAAATCAGAAATGATTTAATATTATGTGGGACCCACATTATATGTGGTCCACAAAGTGTTCCTTTATTTCTTTAAAAAGGTGTGATTCTCGTATGATCCCTCCCCTATATATATAGGGTTGGGTTCACGTGAGACCAGCCTGTTTTCGTGAGACCAATGAGACCACATTTTTACACTTAAAACTTCACAGCAAATCACTA
This sequence comes from Silybum marianum, assembly GCA_036898165.1. NCBI lineage: Eukaryota > Viridiplantae > Streptophyta > Magnoliopsida > Asterales > Asteraceae > Silybum > Silybum marianum. The sequence continues at coordinate 22,188,714 of CM072538.1, forward strand.
TGAAGATAAAAAAATCGAACATTCACAGCAAAACACTATGAATGTTACCTTCACAGTGTTTTGCTGTGAAGTTTCAAGCGTAAAAAAGTGGTTTCACGAAAACATCGAAGTTTTAAGTGTAAAAATGTGGTCTCACGGGTCACACGAAAACAGGTTGGTCTCACGTGATCCCAAGTCTATATATATATATATATATATATATATATATATATATAGAGAGAGAGAGAGAGAGAGAGAGAGAGAGAAAGAGGTTCAAGGGAAAACGCTAAAAAAAGAGAAAGCCGAAGAACAACCTGGGTGGCTTCCATGTGTGATACAGATCGAATAGCAAAGAGATCGAGTTAAAAAGAGAAGGCCTCACTATGCGAGTCATTAGCAACAGAAGGAAGACCATTCGCGACGCAAAAGAAGAGTTTCCTTATTAACAGTTTCCTTATTTTAGATTTCCTTATTTATTTACTTTCCTTTTATTAATTAGTTTCCTAGTTAACTTAGGATTGATTTAGTTTCCTTTTTCTAGTTTTCTTTTTCTAGTTTCCTTTTCTTTTAACGTTTCCTAGTTTAGTTCTATTTCCTAGCCCATTTAAACCCTCTTAGCTTTGTTAGTTATTCATTCAATCAATAATCAATAATATTTCTTCTCTTTTTAGAGTGTTTGAGTTTTATCTCTTATTATTTAGTTCTTACGCTCGTAAGTTCTAACCCTTTTTGGATTTAGACGTTTGTTGATCCGTTTCCGCAAATCCCGCTGCGTCAGTTGGTATCAGAGCACATAATCCCTGTCTCTTTTTCAACCTAGCAATGGGAGATAACCAACCCATCACCCGAGCAGATCTTGAAGGTATCACCACCGCTTTCAATACTGCTCTCACCACCCTTACCACCACCTTCACCAATCAGATCGGCGCGCTAGTCAACGATCGACAGAGAAGAGACAGGCACCCAGGTCATCACCGACCACCCCGTTCCACAGCCAGTTCTAGTTCCGATTCAGAACCCGAAGAAGTAGCGAATCGACCTCGCAATGATCCCGACTACCGGATGAAGGCCGACATCCCCTACTTCCATGGGAATGTAGGCGTGGAGGAATTCCTTGACTGGCAGATTGAGGTCAGTCGCTTTTTTGAGATTATGGAGATACCGGAACACAAGCAAGTCAAGATGGTTGCTTTTCGCCTGAAAAGTACGGCCGCCGTTTGGTGGGATAAGCTAACCACCCAACGATAGCGACAACGGAAAAATCCCGTACGCTCGTGGAGAAAGATGAAGCAACTCATGATGGAGTGATTCCTGCCGGAGGATTACGAACAAATCCTTTACAAGATGTACATGGATTGTTCGCAAGGGTCCAGATCCATAACCGAGTACACCACAAATCTAACACCCCGCCTTACCACGACACAATATTGTCCGCTTTGGCCTAAGTCGCACGGGTTTGTTTCTGGCGACCTGGCGAGGACTTCCCAGGGGGTCACCCATCCTGGTACTACTCCCACCCAAGCACGCTTAACCACAGAGTTCCAAGAACCTGCCTTGCGTGTGGCCCCAAAACACGTTGTGTTTAGGAAGACGAAAGTTTACTTATGAACCCAACATCACTCTTATCCACGACCGATATGGGATCTGCCTAAGGTGTTACGAACACCCCCCCTTAGGGACTCATCATCCTCGATGAGGTTTACCCCACATCCCGAACGGCACAGGAGCGGCTCTGATACCACTTGTAACACCCCGCCTTACCACGACACAATATTGTCCGCTTTGGCCTAAGCCGCACGGATTTGTTTCTGGCGACCTGGTGAGGACTTCCCAGGGGGTCATCCATCCTGGTACTACTCCCACCCAAGCACGCTTAACCACAGAGTTCCAAGAACCTGCCTTGCGTGTGGCCCCAAAACGCGTTGTGTTTAGGAAGGCCAAAGTTTACTTATGAACCCAACATCACTCCTGTCCACGACCGATATGGGATCTGCCTAAGGTGTTACAACAAAATTCATCCGCCTTTCAGATCGGAACGAGATCGGAGAATCGGAAGGGCAACGAGTCGCTCGCTATATCAACGGGCTGAAAAGTTCTATTCAAGAAAGGATTGGTCTTCAAGACGCTTGGACCGTAACCGAAGCATCAGGTTTGGAAATAAAATCCGAATTAATGGAGAAGTCCACTCAAGCCTCATCTTATCGTAAGTATTCTACACAAACTCTCTCCGAGACTTCGAACTCCACACTTGATAAGGGAAAAAACTCAATGCCATGCCAAACTGTCTGTGACTTTAGTCCCCTCAGAAACACCACTAGGTCTCAAAGCAAACCCGTGGAACCAAAACCCGTAAATCCCTATGCTAAACCGACGGGACTCAAATGTTACCGTTGCGGACAACCGGGTCACTACTCTAACGAATGCAACAACCGATGGACTGTTGGATTTATTGACGGTGAAGAAGGTGTAGAAGATGAAGAGCATGATGATTATGACGGAGTCGAATTTGCTGAAGAAGACTTGTCGGAAAGAATCAACATCGTGCTCCAACGGGTCTTGCTATCACCCAAAGAGGACAGACAACGCAACAATCTCTTCCGATCTTATTGTTCCGTTAACAACAAGGTATGTGATTTAGTTGTGGATAATGGTAGTTGTGAGAACCTGGTGTCACAAAAATTAGTGGATTACTTGAAACTGCCAACACAACCTCTTGAGGCACCTTATTCTCTTGGGTGGGTGAAAAGAGGCCTACAAGTTCGAGTAACACAAACATGCAAAGTGCCCATCTCCATTGAGAAGCACTATAAAGAAGATGTAATATGTGACGTCCTTAACATGAATACTTGTCACATCCTACTTGGCCGACCTTGGCAATATGACAACGATGTCATGCATAAAGGAAGAGACAATGTGTTATTGTTTCAATGGGGCGAGCATAAGATTGCCATGACACCTGTTTCACGTTTTGAGAAAGACATAAAAAAGAAGAAGGAGAATCTCTTGATCATGGCCACAAAAGGGCATCCAAATAAAGAAAAGGTAAAGGTTCGTCTTGAAGTAGTCAGTATGAAGAATAAGGAACTAGCCGACAAACACCGCCGTAAGAAAGTGTTTCAAAAAAGAGATGACGTGATGGTGTTCCCCGGAAAGAGCGTTTTTCTGTCGGAACTTACAGAAAGCTTCAACCGAAGAAGTATGGTCCTTTCAAGATAACGAAGAAAATTAAAGACAATGCCTATGTCGTCGCTATCCCTGATTCGCTTCATATCTCCAACAATTTTAATGTTGTCGATCTGTATGAATATCACGGTGATGATTTTCCTTTAGAAGAGAACTCAGGGTCGAGTTCTTCAGAGGTGGAGGAGACTGATACAGATCGAATAGCACGTCAGATTAACGAGCAAAGAGACCGAGTTAAAAAGAGAAGGCCTCACTATGCGAGTCATTAGCAACGGAAGGAAGACCATTCGCGACGCAAAAGAAGAGTTTCCTTATTTACAACTTTCCTTATTTACACTTTCCTTATTTTAGTTTTCTTTATTTCTTTACTTTCTTTTTATTAATTAGTTTCCTAGTTAACTTAGGATTGATTTAGTTTCCTTTTCTTTTAACGTTTCCTAGTTTTGTTCTATTTCCTAGCCTATTTAAATCCTCTTGGCTTTGTTAGTTATTCATTGTAACACCCCTCGAATTTGGAAAGAGCGACTAATTTAAAATTTTCAATATTACATCAATTGAAGGATAAATCACTTCCTATAATTCAATACTTAACGTTCCTCAAATAACAATTAAATTAAGACATAAGTACAAACGGGTGTTACTAAACCCAAAAGAGTCGCTATCTCCGAATGCGGAAAACATCACCAAGAGTCTAAGCTTTATCGTGCCACTTCCTAGCACTCACGTCCACACGTGTCGCTAGTACCAACCCCAACGATAACCTGATGCACATGCCGACAAAGAAAAAGGGTTAGGCTTAACACCTAGTGAGCTCAAGATTTTTTAACATATTTATGATTGATCTGAAACCAAAAGATTTGCTTGATAAAATATAATTCTCAAAGGAAATGACCTTATTATAAAAGCAACGTCTTTCCCCAATTCAATAGACCCATAATAAAGCTTTAGACCAAAATGACATTAGAAGAGAAAACTTTAAATAGAAATATTCTTTTGACGTGATGCCAATTCCAATACTCACACGACCATGATTGAATTTATAAACGTGAAGATAGAAAACATACATTTAACCATGTTTTATAAATCGTTAACTCACGCAGACCTTTAAAAGGGATAGAAATATCCGAAGTTCACGGGAGATTCCCGATCATACCATCTTTGGTGACGGATACAAAAGTAGGTCACTACTCGATGTTCAAGCTATTCATAGGAATCAATGGCAACTGGCAACCCCAGCTAATGGCCCCCGATGACTCCTACTAAGCCCGTGCAATAGGTCAATGGCAACCGGCAACCTCCGGTTAATACACTCAAGTGCAAAGCTCCCGATGACCCCCTGATGCACCCAACGTAGTCAATGGCAATCGGTAATTACCGACTAAAACACCTAAGTGTAAGGCCTCCGATGACTACAATTGAAACCAAAAAGGGACAACAATCTCGTCTTAAAACCGACTAAATGCCTATGGATCCATTACATAATAGTCTACCCTCCAAATACATCAAACGAGACGTATTTATAGTTTTCTCAACACCAAAAACCCTTACAAAATCATTTCTCTTTGAAATACACTTTCCACCCAAAAGTTAGGTCAAAACATTTCGTTTCCAAAATCAAGGTTTATCTTTATATAAAACTTTCTCAAGTAACTTAAACCAACTATGATGTTCATTTCATCATCTAACTCAAAATCCCCAAAATACCTCATTTTGACCTAAAACTTCCAAACTCAACCAAATACATTAAATGCTTAACAATATAAGTTTAAAATCAACAAGACACAACATTTACAAACATGTATTTGAGATTAAAGGGTTTGGATTTGAACTCACACTCATGCATTTACATAATGACCCATAATGCAATAACCTGTATTTTTCAACGATTTATAATTTCCAATACTTTACCGATGCAAATACAACCAAAAGGTTTTCATTTAAAGACATTGAACCCAAATGACCCACACTTATACTTTATTTTCCAAAATGTCTAAAAGCCAAGTATAAGCCTCTTTCATGATTTATAAATCCTTTTTATACCAAATATGCAACCTTACCCAAATACTCACATATTTGATAAATAACAAGTAAAACAGGTTATTTCTTTAAAATGGACGTTTTTGGCATGTACAAAGTTTTCACAAAGTATCTTGAACTCACCTTGCTAGATTTAAGCTAAATCTGGGTTTTACCCCAATACCGAGTTCCATTCGGTGAAGACTTTAGATCCTTGAGCTACAACTCTAGATCCATGGTGCAATCCTTCCAAAAACACCTACATAACTTCCAAAACATACACAAAACAAACCCAAGAGAGAATGAGAGCTGTTGGTGCAAAACTCAAACCCTAGATCCAAGATTTCGGAGAGGTGATCGTACCTTTCAACGTATGGGAACCCCAAATCATCAAATAAACTCTAATCCTCATTGTTTCCATCTTAAAGAGCTCTGAAATACGAAACCATAGCACTTTGAATCGTCCAAAACGGAGTTGAAATGAGAGAGATATGGTCAAATGAAGAAAATCCCGATTTTAACCACTAGAGGCCGCATGCGAATGTGACATGCGAGTGTGCACTGTCACACTCGCCGGCACACTAGCCCGTGCCCAAAAACCAATATGATTCACTTCCTAAGTCACGGTACATCTTGGGCGATGCTGCCATGCGATTGTGCCATGTCAGTATCGCCGGGCACTATAGCCGGTGGCCGTTTTGAGGTGTTTTTCCCACTTTTCACCCGTTTTGATCCCGCTACTCGCCTTATGGATGATACCCAACATAATTAACTTCAAAAATGCTTATCTTTTTGATTCTGAGAGTGGAATACAAAGATGACACGGTTGATGCATTGTGCCATTGTCACTATAGCATGGTACAATTGTTGGGACCACCAACTACTTGGTGCCATCGGTGCTATTGTAACGGATGTCATAACCGCATGGCACAATAGTCGAGACCATCCTCTAAGTAACATCGGTGCTATTGTGACAGATGTCACTCTCATAAGGCACTACTGCTCAAACTCTGAAATTAACGTTCGGTTATTGAATCGCTCGGATTAACACTTTCTTCAACTAGGACGAAATTCAGGGTGTTACATTCATTCAATCAATTATCAATAATATTTCTTCTCTTTTTAAAGTGTTTGAGTTTTATCTCTTATTATTTAGTTCTTACGCTCGTAAGTTCTAACCCGTTTTGGATTTAGACGTTTGTCGATCCGTTTCCGCAAATCCCGCAGCGTCAATGTGGACGGTGTGCATTAATGCATATTGGTAACTTGTAACATGCATTAATGAATATTCATCAATGCATCTGTAATGATAGATACATTGATGCATAGGAACAAAAATTATCGGTATGCATTAGTGCATACCGTCCACATGGAAGCCTCCCAGAGTGTTTCTTCAGTTTTCTTTTTTTAGCGTTTTCTCTTGAACCTCCCTCTATATATATATATATATTTTTTTATTTTTTTTGAGTTATGCGAAAAATAAGAAGGGTTTTTGATATTTATTTTTTGATTTTCTTTTTGCTTTTTTTAATATATATTTTTTGGTTGTTATTGTATTTCCTTCCTTGACGTCATCTATTCACAACTCACTCAACATCTTCTATCCGTTCGTTTAGCATATGTGACCATATTTAAAATAAGGAGAAAGAAGTGTCCCCAGTGTTGTAAATGCATTTTGTTTGTTTCCATTAGCTTGATTTCCAAAAAAGATCTAAGGGGTCTTCAATAGATTTGGATTAATATTTTTAAATACAAAAATAAGAATAAGAATTAAAAAAAATTACATTTAACTTTAACATTTTCTTTCTATATAATGATCATATCATTGATTGTTGTTTATATCGAATAAATTTAATATCACAATAAAATTTTAAAAATAGTTTTTCCTTCAAATGGAAAGAATACAACATTCTTCTATTTACTCACCTTCTTCATTTTGCACATATGTTTTGAGAATACATAAGAGTTTTTTTTTATCATTTTAATAATTATCTCAAATTTCTAAATTATACCAAGTTAAAGAGTTTTTTTTTTATCATTTTAATAATTATCACAAGATATAGATTGATACAATTTAATTTTAGAGTTTTTTTCTTCCTGTTTTATCAATTGCTTTTTGAACATCTATAGTACGTTTTTATAAGAACCTCATCATTCTACTTTTATATGCCACATCAACACCACTTCAATAAAACAAAAACATCAAGATAACTCCATGTAACACTCATAATTTCCAAATAATACGGGCGGAGAATGGCCGGAAAAACAATCGGAGAACGGCCAGGAAAAGGGGTAGAACGGCCAGAGAATGGTCAGAAAACGGTCGTGAAATGATCGGCGAACGATCAACATGAGGCATGATATGTTACGCCCCGCGGCCTGGGCCACGTTACCTTCTGTTTGGTATGTTGATGATCCCGCGCGACCTGCCACACGATCTAGGTCGCAGGAAAGGTCACATAGACCTCCTGAATTGCATAACACCCCGATCTTTTTTTTGGTTTTTCTTTATTTGGCTCTATTTTCCTCATTTTTTGTTCGATTAGAGCATCTCTAAAATAGAGAAAATGAGGAAAGTAGAGATTTTTGACTAAAATTATGCTCCAACAGCATCTCTAAATGTTTCTCCAAAATGGAGAAAACATGAGAGAAAGTGTTTTTTTCTCCATATTTGGAGATTACCTCAAAAATGATTACCAAGTTCTAAAAAATAATATTTTATTCATACTCTATTTTTCCACCAATAATATAAAAGTTAGTTTAAAAGTTTTTAAATATATTGAATATTTTAATAATATAATTAATGTTGAATTCTCCAAAATGGAGATGTTGTTGGAGATGAATGCAATTTTTCTTAGGGCGCGTTTGGTTCGCAGGATTTGGTGGGATTTGGAGGGATTTGGATTTCAAATCCAATTCATTCCGGTGTTTGGTTTGCCTAACGGTAAGGATTTTAAATCCATGGATTCATTTAAAATCCCATGAACATTGGATTTTGAAATCCTTGGCGGATGCTCGGGATTTCACGGGATTTCGTAGGATTTCTATGAAATAATGTTTTTAAAATGTTAAAAACATTTTTTTTTGTAATAATTGATTAATAAAAATGTAATTTAATTATTTTTATATTTTTATATAAATTATTTATAAATAATGGAAATCCAATTCCATTCCAAATCCTACAAACCAAACACACCTATAATTTTCAAATCCATTTCAATCCAAATCCCTCCAAATACAAATCTTTCCATGAAATCCAAATCCCTCAAAAACAATCCCGCAAACCAAACAGACTCTTAGAGATTTTGATTTTTATGTCTTCATTTTGAAAAAAATTTAAAAATGATGTTGAAGATGCTCTTATGACCATTTTTTGGGCTAGAGACTTTTATTTTGAAGCTCTACAAGAGGAGATTAAAGGATATTAAGTTTCTTAGTGATTTTAGGGTTGAAGGTAAGCTTCTAATCCATCATTTCTTGACCTAGGGTTTGGTCACCTTGCATCCCCAACCTCCTTTTCCTTTTTGTGTTGTTTTGCTAGATTGGGAGTTGAAGGGAGTGCTTTGGAGAGATTTGCAACTTAGATCTAAGAGGCTAGCTTGAGGATTCCAAGTCTTCATCAAAGAAAACTGAAACTTTGGTTTAAAACCTAGATTTAGAATAAATCTTAACAATATAAGTTTAAGTTGCCTTGTAAAAATATATACATGTCAAAATATCGTCATTTTGAGTTTTGAACACACCTCTATGGATTTATTTTTGTTTTGATGAGTTTTGTGAGTATTTGTGATTTTGGATACATTTGGGTTATGAAATCTTTAGGGAACGTTCATGATGTTTTTACCGGATGTTTTGAGACATCGAATGATATTTATTTTATTTAATTTGGGGCAAATACGGTGCTGGAATTTCACCCAACTTATGAACTTTTGATGGTGACACAATAGCCTTTTTTGTTATAAGTTTGTAAACGTTTGATAAATGCCTATAATTGGCTTTGTTGGAATCTTGAAAATACAAATCTTACGGTTTTGAATCTTTTGCTATTATGCGTAAACAGAGTGACGATTTATGGATTTATTCATGTTATAGGTTCCATATGTTTCTTAAACGTTTGGAAACATACCTTCCCAACTTATAGTAACTATATCGTAAAATAGTCGTAAAATTTTTATAACTTTTCTTCGTAATAAGTTTCAACTGAAACCTTTCTTCGTAATAAGTTTCAACTGAAACCTTTCTTCGTAATAAGTTTCAACTTGTAACTTGTATTGAGATGATTATTTTTTAAAATTGCTTGTTTTTTAAAGAAAAATCTGATGATGCAATGATGATAAAATTTCACAGTCTAGATAATTCATATATGTTTGTAACCATTTAATAATTTTTGAATTGTGATCAATCAAGATAGTTGTATTTAGATTGTTATTTTTCTTAGAGTTAAATACTGGAACATTTTGGAGATCAAGATAGACACATGCCAAGTGTTCATAATATATTATTTGGCTTTGCTTATAATTTTACCAGTTTGGTTAAATCGAATAAACAAATATATAATTGTTTTATTATTTTATAGTTGTATACTCTTTTGAAATTTAAATAATATCCATTTTGTAACCCATTGGTAACCTCTTTCGTGTTTCCTAACTTACACATGGAAAATCGTATACAAAATTTCCAGAAAAACAAACAAATAAATTTTGATCAACAAACCTTAATAAAATAAAACCCTTATTCTGTTTATCCTATTATTGAACTAAATAATGCAAAATCTATTAAAATGATGGTTAACAGATAGTTAAAAAAAGTTGGAAATCGAATATATCGATAATTCATTAAACTGATTTGAATGTTTATGAGAAATAATTAGAGCTCATTAATTATATATAGAGTAAATTACATTCATCGTCTCTATGCCCAAAATTACGATAGGGTCTATGAGCCCTAAAATTAATGGACAAGGTCCCCATAGTTTCATTTTGGTTACGATGAAGGTCCCTAAAGCTAACTTCCATTTAAAACCTCTGTTAAGTCAGAGGCATTTTGGTCTTTTTATTTTTCTTTCGTTTTATTTAAAAATAATCTAAATAACAAAATTTATTATATATCATATATCTAACTTGATATATAAATACGCATACGTGCATCCCATTGTCCCCTCCCCCCACCCACCGGACCTCCGACGACCCCCACCTTTTTGCCTTCTCCGGTGAGACCTCACTGGCACCCTATGATCATCTTTCAAAACCATCTTTTTTGGCCCCTCCGATCATATCATAAACTAAACCATTGATGAACTTCACCTGCAACCCCTGACCACGCACCACTGCGAACTCAACCACCACTACAACCCACCTGCACACGCACCACCAATGAACTTTAATCACCCACCCACCACAACCCAACCAAACCACCTGCAACCCTATTTCTCAAGTTTTCATCAGAAAAAGGAAGGAGATCTATAAAATCCATGGGCATCAAAACCCAAAATCAACTTCATAGAGTAGATAGAGGTTGTTGTATGTGGTTGTTTGGGGAAGGAATGCGAAGGTTGTCGGGGTTGATTTCACGTTGGAGAAGGAAGGAGGTTGGGTTTCACACCGGAGAAAGGGGTTTTTGATTAAAGATTTGAATTTACATAGAAAGGATCTATGCAACTCAAAGGTTTATGGTTAAAGGTTTAGACTTGATCATGGATTTAAGTATATATTCATTTAGGTGATTAAATATTTGAATTGGGGTTGATTTAGGTTGAGTTTTGGTGTAGAGTTTGAATTTGGGTTGAGTCTTGGTGATTAGGGTTAATTTAGTATGTGTGGGTGTGTTTGGTGTTTTGTGGCCGGAGATAGAGTATTGGCCGAAGAAGATGATCGGAGATGGGTATTGGCTGGAGATGGAGAGGAGAGTCTTGTTAAATGCTTTGAGTTGTACAATTGTCATATAGAGTTGTACAATAAGAAAGAGTGTTAAATAAAAGGGTAAAATGATAAAATAAAAAGACTATTAAAAAAGGTTTAAAAGACAAAAAAAAACTTGATTTAATGGAGTTTTTTTTAACAGAGGTTAACTTCAAGTACCTCCAACGTAACAAAAGTGAAACCACAGAACTCTATAGGTGAATTTTAGGGTACAGGGACCATCATCACAGGACCAGGAATGTAATTTACTCTTATATATAAGTTACAAGGCAAATGCTATGACAACCACAAAAATGTTACAAACTCGTAAGAATTCATCTCAAAATATTATTATACATGCATTTTTTTCATTTAATATTAGAAGTTAAGATATTGATTCATATATATATATATAGAGAGAGAGAGAGAGAGAGGTTGGTTCATTTACAAACTGGATGCATCGTACAAACTCGTACAAACTATATATAAAAATAATTTTTTTTCATATTTTTTTTCATATTTTTTTTCATCAGATGCTATGATTTAAGATGTTATTACACATATGTTTGTTTCACCTTGTGAAAAAATTACATGTGAAAAAATTACATTGTGAAACTTTTACATTATGAAACAAACATATATGTAATAACATCTTAAATAATAGCATTTGATGAAAAAAAATCATGAAAAAATTATTTTTATATATGGTTTGTACGAGTTTGCACGATTCATCCAGTTTGTAAATGAACTGACATCTATATATATATATATATATATATAGAGAGAGAGAGAGAGAGAGAGAGAGAGGAAAGTTCAAATGCGAACTCAAATTTTGTTGTGAACGTGAGAACAAATAAGAGCGCGACACGTGTCTGAATTTAGATTATTCAGACCGAATAATCAAAGAAAATATTCAGACTGAATAAAACTGAATATAATGTTTATTCGGTCTTAATAATGCTTAATTACTCAGACTGAATAAAGACTGAATATATACTATATTCAGTTTTATTCGGTCTGAATATTTCTTTTATTATTCAGTCTGAATATGACACGTGTCGCGCTCTCATTTGTCCTCACATTCACAACCAAATTTGAGTTTTCATTTGAACCCGCCCTTATATATATATATATATATATATATATATGGAGAGAGAGAGAGAGAGGGGGGGGGGGAGGTTCTTCTACACCCCAGTTAAAAGTTACACCCCGTGCACTCAATCAAAACCTCCCACTATATAGTGAATTTCATAACATTCTCCATTTCATAATACATTTCATATCATTTATAATCAAATGGAACAAGCTCGTTATGAAAAAAATGTTTAAAAAGTTGTGAAAATCAGAAAATATAAAATGTTATGAAATTCACTGTAATATTTCATAACATTTTATATTTTCTGATTTTCACAACTTTTTATCCATTTTTTTAATAACGAGTTTGTTCCATTTGATCCTAAATTATATGAAATGGAGAATGTTATGAAATGGATCATGAAATGGGCGGTTTTGATCGGGGTACACGGGGTGTAACTTTTAACTAAGATGTAGAAGAACCGGACTCTATATATATATATATAATTAGTTTCACAATTTTAAATATTTTTATAAATATTTTTTGTTTCATAATCAAAAAAAACTTTTACATATATTTTTTTCACAAGATTAATATATAAACAATACTTTAAAATGTGACTTTTAATAGAAAAAATCATGTAAACATGAATACTTAATTAAATATTGGTTGTTGCAATTTTTATATTTTTTTTTAAATTCTCATTTAATTATATATAAATATATATGTGAATGGGATAGCATTGGAACTAACACCATATGAAATAGATTATTTCTTCTCCTCCCACTGTCTCCTCTATATTCTATTATTGAAATGGTGGAGGTTGATCAAGAAGAGCCATCAAGTACCCATGGTAAGATCAACCTAAAACCTTCTATTTTCTTGAATTGTTTTAGTTTACATATTATCCATCAAATAATTAACACTTGTACCTTTACAAGTTAATTATACATGTTAAAAATAGTAATTAAATAAAACACCCAACATCTTGGAAAGAGGATCTTGGTGATCTTTTAGCATGAAACAAGAGAATTTGTCAAATTCTTACCATCATATTACATATATATACACACACACACATATATATATATATATGACCTATAATTTATGCAATATGGATTTGGTGATGGCTCTAGTTCTAGTGATCTGGGAATCAATTCACTATCAAGAAAACTCTAACCAAAGTAATTTTATTATGGTTCTAGTTCTGGTTTCTAACCGTTGTACACTACAAAACAAATGACTTTTATCCATAAAAATCATTTAGGAACATTTTCGTAGGTGATTACCTACAAATCACTCAAAAATACCAATGGTTCGGTAGCATTTGACGTTTTTTCAAGAAAATACCAACGGATCCACCAACGAATATCTGGGTATAATATGTCACTGATTTGAATTACCCACAAACTTTTTATGACGAATCATATTTTAGCGACGTATTTTACACTATACAAAAGTCTTCCATTTAGTAGTGGTGTTTGGTGATTCTAACACTGTTTTTTTTTGCTGTATATATAATTATCAGATGAAGAAAATTCAAGAAGTGAAATCCAAGATGGTACTGAAAGAGGGTCATCTTCAGTTAGAGTTGTACAGTACAAGTGGTGGATGCAGGTGACAATATTCACCATATTTGTACTCTCAGGCCAATCAGTAGCAACTATGTTGGGAAGACTCTACTTCAACAATGGAGGTAACAGCAAATGGATGGCAACACTTGTTCAAACTGCAGGCTTCCCAATAACTTTCCCTTTTATCTTCTTCTTCTCTTCTTCTTCTTCAAAAACACCCCTTAAAAACCAACAAATTATTACTACAAAAAAGCCTTCTTGGATCACCATTGCTGTACTCTATGTGGTTCTTGGCATATTCTTGGCTGCAGACTGCATGTTGTACACCATTGGGCTCAACTTTTTGCCGGTTTCGACCTACTCGTTGATCTGTGCCAGCCAGCTTGCGTTCAACGCGTTCTTTTCGCACTTTCTTAACGGTCAAAAGATCACTGCTCTGATTACCAATTCGCTTGTTCTTCTTAGCTTTTCGTCTACGCTGCTTGTGTTCGGGGGTGATTCTGAACAGGCTGCGAAAACGTCTAAAACCAAGTACATAGTTGGTTTCGTGTGCACGGTTGCTGCTTCTGCAGGTATTATATAGTGTTCTGTATCGTAGATCGAACAATTTTGCAATATAACAAACTCGGATTTAATTATGACACCAAAAATGTTTAAATGTCATAAGAGAATGATTTATATATAGATAAGTCTAAACAACCGTTCGTCATATATAAATGTGTTACAATAAGTTGAAATGACGTCTTTGAATGTCGAAACAAGTTTTACAGGAAATTTTTTAAATAAATTGTCCTGTTACTGTAAATAGAGGGACTTGATTTGTAACCGATAGAATCGGACCAAATAAAGTAATAAGTGACTAATCTAAATAGATAGAGAATATTCACAATTAATTGTGATTCTACCGGTTACAATCATATTAAGTGTTTTACATTATAAAAAGATTTTTTAGGACACTTTACGAAATTATGATCTTATAAAAAAAGCTAATTGAACACTTTACTTTTCAAAAGTGTTTTAAAATGTTTTTATTGAAGGGTATTATTGGATATTCCTTCAACCCCCAGGCATTCGACCAGTAAGCCACAACCCTTGTGATTGTGTTTTAAAATATTATAATAACCAAAATGTCATAGCATTATGGTATAAGAGCATCTCCAATAGCTATGTTAAAATAGTGAAAAAAGAGATTTTAGCATTTTTTGTGCTCCAACAACTATGTTATCCTCTATGCCAAAATAGAGAATAGAAGAGAAAGATTGTAAAAATCTCTAAATTTAGAGAAATCTCTAAAAGTATATAGAAAAGAGAGAAACAATATTTTAATTATATTAAACCAATCAAAATAATTGATGTTAACTGTGTACGAGAGAGAAATAATATTTTGTTAAATGATGGAATGTTTTATTAGTATAGTTAGTGCTAAATTTGCTAAAATAGAGTAGCTGTTGGAGTTGGATGAATTTTTTTTAGAAATTTTAATTTTTCATACTCTATTGTAATTAGCATAGCTGTTGGAGATGCTCTAACACCTTTACATACACAATTGTTTACTTTTAATAAAAAAATTGTTTACTTTTATAAAATATTTTATAGGATAAATTTAAAAATATTCGGTTCTATAAAGTTGTTTTGGTCGTAGTGTTATTTTTTGGAAGGGTGTCACAAACTTGCCTTGACTAATCCCGATAAATAGTGACTACAAGAAATCAGCTCTGATAAACTGATGTCACAATTGTTGTGTACACCTGGATTAGAATTATGGCCAGATAAGATATTCCACCACATCCCAAGGCTTCAACCATTACGCCACAACCCTTGTGGTTGTCTTTGTCGTAGTGTTGTTAGATGCTTGAAGTTAAAAGTTTACATAATTTTAACGGATGATTGTAACGTGCGCAGGGTTCGGGTTGATGCTTTCCTTAACGCAACTCGGTTTCCGGAAGCTTCTGAAATCGGAAACTTACAAGGTGGTATTCGAAATGATCGTGTACCAAAACTTGACGGCAAGTGTCGTAATTCTGGTGGGACTATTCGCTAGCGGCGAATGGAAGAATATAAAGGGAGAGATGGAGGGTTTCAAGTCCGGAAAAGTTTCTTACTTAATGAATCTAGTATGGACGGCCATCTCGTGGCAGCTTTTCTCGCTCGGTTGCGTAGGATTAATCTTCAAAGTTTCGTCCCTATTCTCCAACGTGATTAGTACTTTAGGTATCCCGATTGTGCCAGTTTTCGCGGTCGTTTTTTTCCACGAAAAGATGAACGGAGTTAAGGTGATTGCTATGTTGTTAGCGATATGGGGGTTCATTTCGTATATGTATCAACACTACCTCGATGACTTGAAGGAAAAAGCCGAGGCTAGAACCGAAAATCAAGAAGTTGATCTTACGGAAACAAGAATTAGTCGATAACGGAAAAAACGTCCCATCAAATGTTGTAGATGGTTTTATATATATATATATATATATATATATGTATATATGTATGTATGTATGTATGTATAGGGGCGGGTTCAAATGAGAACTCAAATTTGGTTGTGAACGTGAGGACAAATGAGAGTGCGACACATGTCTCATTCAAAGAAATATTATAGTATATATTCAGTCTGAATATTCCTTTGTATATTCAGTCTGAATATTCTTTATTTTGACACGTGTCACGCTCTCATTTGTTCTCACGTTCACAACCAAATTTGAGTTCGCATTTGAACTTTCCTCTATATATATATATATATAAATGTAGTCGGGTCTATGTATAAATTAAAGGGTAGTAGGTGAGAGAGAGAAAAATATGATGTGTCAGATGTATTATTAGAGGGAGATGAAGAGAATAGTTGTTGTAGAAAATTAAAATTAAAATGAATTTACCATATAATGTTTTGGATTGAGTCGCGGATTTAGGTCGCTCTCTTTAAGACGTTTGTGGCACTGTCCAAATTCGTGTAAGCAGACTATCAACCATGTGTATCCCATTATACCAAGATAAAATAGCTCAATAAAACTGACAGTCAGATCTCTTGTGTTCCTTTGTATATTTATATGGTGACGAAACTGGAGAAGTTAACTTTGTTGATGATGAAACCGTGAACGAGCGATTTTTAAGACATTTGGTTTGTAGAAAGTAGTAATTGGAAGAGCTTACTCTAATATACATAATTGATTATATAGTACAAGGGCCTAATAAGTGGATTCCTTATCTATATGACTAATAAGATGAATGATTCAAAGTACCTAGCTATCTTCTAGGAAGACTAGATTTACATTATAAAAAAAAGTACAATTGTATATTCAATATTACCCCCTCAAGATGGGCCAAATTATAGAGGCTAATCTTGTCAAAGTAATTGTCAATACTATTGTGTAGACAATGGTTTAGTTAGAAGATCTTCAGGTTGGAGGCACTACTAGAAAATTGAGTATTTTTAACGAAAATTTTCAATGGAAAATGTCGTTGAAAATTTTCTACGAATTTTAGAGGGATTATTGACAAAATATAAATTTTCTATGAATTTCCGTTGAAATTCTCTCATAAAATGCATTTTCAACCAAAAACATTTTGACGAGACATTTGGTTGAAATTTTTTTTGTTGAAAATGCATATATGTTTGTGAGAGATTTTCAACGGAAATTCGTTGAAAATCGTAGAAATTTTATGTTCTATCAATAATCCTCTAAAATTCGTAGAAATCTTTCAACGACATTTTCCGTTGAAAATACTCAACTTTCTAGTAGTGACGACTGAAGAAACTTGAGCAACACGAAGAAGACCAGATTACACTTGATCTCTATTAAAACGATAATCAATAGCCACATGTTTCATTCTGGAATGAAACAATAGATTTGAACTTAGTTGTGTTGAACCCTTCTTTTCGCAATAAACAATAGGAGAAGTTGGCATGTAGACGCCAAGTTCGGAAAGCAAAGAACAAAACAAATCCACCAAAATTTAGCAACGGTTGCTACAACAGAATGATACTCTGCTTCTGTGGATGACCGAGAAACGTTGGTTGCTTCTTGGCTTTTCTTCACACCCCAAGTAGTCAAGTTTAGGTTGTCAGCCTATAATTGTTTGATTTCTTTTTATAAAAGATTTGTGAATATTAAAGTAACTAAAGAAAATAACTTGCATGAATGAATTCTAAGCAAAAAAATGTACGGAACGAGCAATTATATGTGATAAAAGAAATTATATAGAATAAAAAGTAAATTACACGAGAATATAAATAACCGTAGTAAATTACAAAGAATAAAATTACACAAGATTAAAAGACAAAGAATATAAGTTACGTTATTGTTAAACAAGAGATGCGAAAATTATACTAGATTAATGGCAAGCAACTAAGAGAATCATAAAAAGTTACCAAAGCAAATACAACCTTTAGGGTGCGTTTGGTACGCAGTCAGGATAGAACAGAACGGAACGGAACAGAACATGATGGAACAGCTGTTACACGTTTGGTAAAACATGATATGACGGAACAGGACAGAACATAACAAAATGACCAATTTACCCCCAGTGAGTTGCTTAGTGTTTTTTATCAAATAATCCACACACACATATATATATAGAGAGAGAGGAGAGAGAGAGAGAGAGGAGAGAGAGAGAGGATAGAGAGAGAAGGCGAGAGAGAGATGAGAGAGAGAGGGACGACAGAGAGAGAGAGAGGAGAGAGACAAGGGGAGAGAGACAGAGGAGAGAGAGATGAGAGAGAGAGAGGTAGGAGAGAGAGAGGAGAGAGAAGGGGAGAGAGAGAGAGAGAGGGACGAGAGAGAGAAGGGGAGAGAGATGAGAGAGAGAGGTAGGAGAGAGAGAGAGAGAAGGGGAGAGAGAGAGAGAGGAGAGAGAGAGAGAGAGAGAGAGAGAGAGGAGAGAGAGGAGAGAGAGAGAGAGAGAGAGAGAGAGAGAGAGAGAGAGAGAGAGAGAGAGAGGGACGAGAGAGAGAAGGGGAGAGAGAGAGGAGAGAGAGATGAGAGAGAGAGGGACGAGAGAGAGAGGAGAGAGAGAAGGGGATAGAGAGAGGGAGAGGAGAGAGAAGGGGAGAGATAGGAGAGAGAGAGAGAATGGGAGAGATAGGAGAGAGAGAGAGAGAGGAGGGAGAGAGAGAGAGAGTGTGTGTGTGTGTGTTAGGTTAGATGGTAAAATGGTCATTTAATCCTTGTTCCACTTAGTTCTAGGGGGTAGGATAGAACAACCTTGTTCCACATGTGTTCCACTTAGTTTCACTTAGTCCAACATTTTATCACACCAAACATGGAGCAAGCTTGTTCTGTTCTGTTCTGTTCCATCCTGTTCACTGTACCAAACGCACCCTTATGAATTAAGAAGATGAAATCAGTAGAGAAACTTGAAGAGTATGCCAACCAATGACTTTACTAAGTCAATATTGAAGACTTTTTATTAAAAAGACTTCCACTAACTTCAACTAAATAGCAAAATGTGGAGAATTCCCTAGTGTATTGTCTAGACCTTCATACAAATATATATATATATATATATATATATATCTATGGGAGGGATCATACGAGAACCACCAATTTTAAAGAAATAAAGGAATATTTTGTGGACCACATATGATGTGGGTCCCACATAATATTAAATCATTTCTGATTTGATATGAAATCATATTAAATCAGAAATGATTTAATATTATGTGGGACCCATATCATATCTGGTCCATAAGTTATTCCTTTAAAATTACAAAGTTCTCATTTGAATCTTCCTCTCTCTCTCTATATATATGTATATATATATATATACACACACACTAGCTTACCATGGGCTTTAGGCCAAAAATAACAAACAAGCCTAACTAAGATATAGCGAAAGCCCGAGCTTGTTTGCCAAAAGAAAGTGTTGAGAGAATATATTTCCTCAATATTCTTTGTAAATAAATATAGATAAATATGGGATGTATTCCTTCCTTAATAGATAGTTTTGTAATTATAGATGCTATCTTTTCTCTAGTTACGGGGTTGTAATCGCTATATATTGTGATTATTGTTTGGAATGGAAGACAAACAATTATTCACTAAAAAGCATTACGATTATCCAGCCCATAGATCGGCCCAACAACCGTACTCTTGACTTAAATCCATGAAGTTGTCCAAAAGTCGCTCCAAAAATGTGTTTTTGCTTCATCCGTCCTTCGTACGGTAATGTTTGAATCGATCGACTATTATCTAAGAAGCATAAAGGAAATAAACATAAGTTGGGAGACCTTTGATCAAACAATGACACCGATCCATCAAACATAAATTTTTAAACCATCAATTAAAAATGAGTAAAAACGCAAAATAAATAACAAACGACTCAATGGAATAAGGTAAAAATTAAATAAATGATGTGAAAATAAGGTTAAAGACATAACCTTATCAACAACTAATGAGATATAACAGTATAAAAAGGAAAGCATGAATGTAAGATCTAGTTGAGATTTCAGTTCAAGTGCAACAAAGCCTTGCTAAGGGGCCGTTTACCAATTCTTATCGAGTAAGTGTTGTCTGGGTAAGAGTGCTGACCCGAGTAAGTGTTGTCCCGAGTAAGTACTTTCCCCGTAAGAGTGTTTACCAAAGGTTTTTGGTAAGTGCTTACCAATAATAAAATGACCATTATAACCCCATGTCCCCATTATAAAAGAAAACGACAAACATAAATGAGAGGTACGTATTGGAAACAAAAAATCTGACCCGGGTAAGCATTATTTTGGTGTTGGCTCTGTCAGATCGCGGTCAGCATCCCGGTCAGATCCGTGATTTGTTAAACGTCTTGTTCCGACCGAGTCGGATTTGACCCGATCGATGCGAGTCGATGGTTAGTAAATGTACCCCTAAGACATAACATGAGGTTGATGTAATGATAGTTCTCAACATCACACTATTGGATTAAAGGACATTCTTTTCAAGTGCAGTTAGACACTCACTAGCAATACCCTTTATCGTGTCAATGATGAGTACAAATCCAAGCATGGTACTAAACTTATATTTCTTTCCATATAAGTATAAGTCTATAACTATATCAGTTGTTTGTAGCAAGCATCATTCTATAACTCGTTAACTCTCTTTGTTTACATTTTCTTCTTTTTAAAGCTCAACTCATCATAATGAATAACATATGTCAATTAAAATCAGTAGATGAAACATCAAGAAATGAAGCGAATAATAGAGTTGATAGATATTACGAAAGCAATTATCCACATACAGGGTTGGCTTATTTTCCCAACCTTCACTCACACCCAATCTAGGGTGATTAGCCCATCATGTCTTTGCAAACATAAACGAAAGACAAAGAAGTAAATGACATAAATATGATAAATTTCATGTATTTTTCAAAGTGTGTTTTTCTATTTATATGGTTATCTACATAGAAAATATATTTAATTTGTATAGATATAAAGTCTCATTCATTAGCAAACCATACAAACCAAAGAATTGCGATATTTATAGAAAATTATGAGAGTTCATTATTTATGATTAAAATACTCATAGAAGATAAACAGAGTTCACTCGTAAGAGCATCCACAGTAGTAAAATCTCTAATAATCCCACTTACCATATTTTTTTGTCACGTCATTGACACCTCGATAAAATAAGAACCTCAATAAAACCGTAGAATGAAGGTTCTTTAATTCATAAAATGTAATTTTATTTATAAATTTAATATATATATAGGGTCCGTTTCAAGGACAACCTCCTTAATTCTTAGAAAATATACAAACCTCATCTACATCACTAATTAATCTAATCTACAGTTAACATTTAATTTATGATTCACGGTGGCATAAAAGTAAATAAACAAAAGTTACAAATTTTAGGAATTAAATAAATTAAGCGATGAGGGGCAATTTGGTCATACTTCAATTAGCTTTAATATGGAATGAAATTAATCAAGAAAATTCATACTAAAATTAATCGCCCTATTTTCAGCAAGTGAATATATTCACTGATTCGGTTAGTTTTTTTTTAATTATTAATCGTAGTGAATATTCTGAATAACGAGATTCAGAGAATCGTTAAATTATTTAAACAACTTTTATAGCAATCTTCATCTTCATCTTCATCTTTATCTTCAATCTTCATATTCATATTTAGAAATCCAGAAATCACATTCATGCGATATTAATCTTCATATTCATCATCTTCATCTTCGTCTTGATATTCATATTCATATTCAGAAATCCAGAAATCACATTCATGCGATATTCATCTTCATCTTCATCTTGATATTCATATTCATATTCATGGAAATTCAGAAATCACATTCATGCGATATTCATCTTCATCTTCATATTCATCATCTTCATCTTGATATTGATATTCATATTCATGGAAATTCAAAAATCACATTCATGCGATATTCATATTCATCATCTTCATATTCATCATCTTCATCTTTATATTCATATTCATATTCATGGAAATTCAAAAATCCAACAATCTTTATCTTCATGGAAATTCAGAAATCCAGCAATCTTCATATTCATCATCTTCATCTTCATCTTGATATTCATATTGATCTATGCTTCATTCATGACTTGATATTCATATTGATATTCATTTTGGTTGAACAGAATCATCAGATGCTTCATTCATGACTTGATATTGGACTTCGACAACCCAGTTCCGTTACTTTTGCCTCCATGAACATCTTCTTCATCTGCCACCTGAAATGATTCATCATCGGATTGATTCTCTTCTTCCTTGAATGATGACGCTGTTTGTTCTCCTTCACTCATGTACGAAGACATATCGAAATTATGTTGATTAATCGTTGAATGCAACTTCAGAGGTTCTTATAAACTAATTCATTTTGAACAAATGTGAAATATCCGGGTTAATCTTGTCTGTTTTATAAACTATTCGGTGAATCTGAATACCATAAATACATTCAATCAAACAATGGTAATATTATTCATTCTAAGAACATTCCCATCAAAAATGCGGTTACCAAATTAAAAAATTATATTAAATATTATATATATTACATCATGACTATATTACCCTCATTCATTAATTAATTATTTAATTTAATTAATTTTATTTATTAAATTATGGATGGCTAAGATCGAGGTTGTATTGTTTATACAGATTACTAAGGTTGCAATTGAAACGTCCCCTATATATATATATATATATATAGGGGAGGGATCATATGAGAACACTACCAATTTAAATGAACAAAGGAACTCATTTGGGACCACATATAATGTGGGTCCCACATAATATTAAATCATTTATGATTTAATATTATGTGGGACCCACATCATATGTGATCCACAATTGTCCCTTTGTTCCTTTAAAAATGCAAAGTTCTCATTTGAACCTTCCTCTATATATATATATATATATATATATGTATGTATGTGTGTGTGTTATATAAAATTTAAAAAAATCAAATAGAGTTTATTAATTTTTTTTTGAACAACGGCAATTTATTAAAAACACTAGCAAGACGCTAGTCGATAATTACAAAACGGAAATAGCAAGGGAGTGGTCTTGAAACCACCCAACCCAATTAAATATTGAGTCACTACTCCTATAGTGCACCCAGTTATACGAGTGCGTTACAATGTTATCCTAAATATCCGTCTTTTTAGGTTTGATGGATCTGAAGAGGGTCCCGTTCCGAAAAGACCACTATGGACCAGATCACCATAAACGAAACCGCTTCCAAGCATTCAGTCACTTTTTTCCTCAACCTTAGGGCCCCCGCCCAGTTCTTCCAATCCTGAACGGAGTTGAGAATATGGATATCAAGATTCCACCACCTGCCTATATTCTTCCAGATGTTCTTCGCCTTCGCCACCTGGCACTCGAAAAAAAAGGCGATTCATTGATTCAACTTCATCTTCACATATCGGGCCAGACAGAAATTGGCATCAATATCATTTTTTACCAGATTATTCCTAGTTGGTATCTTATTCAATCCCATCCGCCATACGAAAACATTAACCTTGATGGGTACCAACCTGTTCCAGGATGTGGGTGTCTGGTCAATCTCTAATATGTTACAGTCAATCAACTTCCTAGCATAAGCCTTGTATACTCTCCCGACCCTTCCATCAGCCATCTCCATCTATCCCTACATTGGATAAAGTCATCGCGTTGAGAATTTCTGTAAGAGATTCTATCTGAGTCGTCTCCACCGCACCTCTCGGAGGTCTTCGAAGGAGAGGGATCCAATCTACCGGCGTTACTCGGTCTTTGACAGTAGCCGATTTATCAACTTCAAGCGCGTATATCCTTGGGAATTGAGATTTGAATGTGTTATCTCTTTGCCATTTCTCCTCCCAGAACAACATTGAGCTCCCGTCTCCAACACTTTTCTTGCATATAACAGATTGACCCCTTTCCCCGCCAATTGATTGACCCTTTTCAAAATGTCTATCCACGTGGAACTAACCTCGTTACTAATTTCTTGAGAGCCTATCAAGCCTTTATTTCCATAGAGATTTGATCACTTTTATCCTTAGAGAGCCTATCAAGCCTTTATTTTTTATATTAATTTTAATTTGTTAATTTATATATTTTGTTAAAAAAAACAATTAAAATAAAAATAAAAATTTATACTATAATTAAAATAAAATAAAAAATACAAAAATATTAATGTTTATAAAAAATAACACTAAATAATAAATAGTAAAATAAATCACTATTAATTTTGATTCGACCAAATATGTTCAACCAAGTCAGGAAGGAATTGATAATGAATTTCATTTGAATGCGTCTTAAAATTTTGTCGAAGATGTTTTTGGAATTCATGGATGGAATCTTGAAAACACCCCCTAAAAATCTGCAACAAGTAACTACCAGAAAAACCTTCTTGGATCACCATTCTTGCATTCTACATGTTTCTTGGTGTATTCATGGCTACAGGCAGGGCCATCTTTTAGAATGTTAAATGTGAGATTTTGAACAGGGGCTCTAAAATTTTGGGGCTCAATTTTACATGTGTTTAGGATGTTTCATCGACCTGTATACATTTATAACTGAAATTGTTTAGGTTCAAATTATTAGTTATTTGGGTTTAGGTTCAAATTATTAATAGTTTAGGTTTAGTTTCAAATTGTTAATCGTTTAGATTTAACCAATTTGTGTGCTTAACATATAGCTCCATTATCTCATTTATGTAATGTAATCAAAAGTTCTGAATGTAGCAAGGCCTCCAAAAATATTGGAACGTTCTTGACTGCAGATAACATGTATGCCATTGGACTCAACTATTTATCGGTTTCAACCTTCTCATTGATTTGCACGAGCCCGCTTGTATTCAGCGCCTTCTTTTTGTACTTTCTTAACAGACAAAAGATCATCCCTTTCAATGCCAATTTGCTTCTTTTTCTTAGTGTTTCCGTTGGTGTTGTGTTCCAGAGCGATTCTGAACAAACTGCGAAAACCTTGAAAAACAAGTACTTAAATTGGTTTCGTATGCACGGTTGTTGCTTCTGCAGGTATAGTGTTCTTTTGAATCATTCATGCTCTCGATAAAACACTTGAATATGGTTGTATGAATAAGCCCGTTAAGCTATTAAGTCAAAATTAAACAGCCCATTTAATGGGTCTCGTTTAAAAGATGACACTACAACAAAATAAGCTTTTTAGAATATCTAATAGTAATTGAACAACCTAGTAGAGAACTTAACTCGATCCTCACTATAACAAATTTGGGTTTATAAGTAACCAAAAATGTATAAGTGTCGTAATAGACACTTTCATACGATGAAACAATAAATCATTTTAACTAAAAGTTGTAATAAGTTTATAAAACGTTTTTTGGCATTTAAAAGTAAGACGACATATCAACTATTTTATAGGCCACTATTTGGAATAATGTCTTAACAGGAGCTTTTATTTTATAGGCCACTATTTGGAATAATGTCTTAACAGGAGCTTTTATTTTATAGGCCACTATTTGGATTAATATCTTAACAAAAGTTATGTTTACAGGACACTTCTCAAAAATACCGTATAAAATAGTTAATAAGACGTTATTTTAAAAAAATTCTAAAAAACTTGTTAAGACATTCAAAAATATTATATAAACTTACTACAACACCTTTAATTAGAAGGTTTTATTATTTGGTTCTATATAAGCATAAGTCTTATTAAGTCGTCTGTTAGGACATTTAGACATTGTTGACGTCATGTGAACCCCACTTTTTTGATAGTATAACCTACTTAGTATATATCATACAAACAACCATAACTCCTATACATTAACATTATAATAAGTTGTTAGAACGAAATTAGACTACTTATAACAAGTTATATTGAAAAAAGTCAGATAATTCAATTGGAAAAAAGTATCGTCTTATTAGCCTTTTTTTGTAACATATTATATTTAAAGTTAAAGTTTAAATAACTTTAAAGTAGTAAAGTAGTTTTTTTTATATTTAAAGATAAAGTTTACTTAATTTATGGAGTGATTGTGCACTGTGCAGGGTAAGACCGTCCTTAACCCAACAGATTAAGTATATTACATTGCACTATATAGTCCGTTTTAGGAATTGTCGACTTACCCATGGGTCGGTGCTTTCAGTAACGCTCGCTTTCCGGAAGATTCTGAAATAGGAAACTTACAAGGTGGTATTCAAAATGATAATGTACCAATGCTTGATCAAAAATGTTTAAATTTTACGACTATTTTGCTAGCGAGCGAATGGAAGAGTATAACAGTAGAGATGGAGGTTTACGAGCCTGGAAAGATTTTCACAATCGTGTTTTTTCATGAAAATATGAACGGAGTGAAGGTGATCACTATGTTGTTGACAATATGGGATGTTATGCCGTATATCCATCAACATTACCTCAATGACTCGAAAGAAAAGGCCAAAACTAGGAACATAAATCGTCTAGATGATCTTAAGAAAACAAGAATTGGTGGATAAAACAATTATCCGATACTATTGAAGCTTGTATCTAGTACTAGACATAGATTCATCAAACATGTATATATGTATACATAAATGATCATCAAACACACAAACACACACACACACATATATATATATATATATAAATGAAGGTTTAGGAGAAAATCCAAATAATGAAAAACTGAGAACTATCCCGATAATCATTCACCTAGACGTTATGCACATGTGCATACAAGTAATTTGAAGTTATTTTTTGGTTTTTATGTTATGCACATGTGCATATTGGACAAACTGTTTACAAATTACTTGTATGCACATGTACATATCGTCCAGATGAACGGTTACTAGAGTGTTCCTTAGTTTTTCATTTTGTTGCAGTTTCCCTGAATCTAACCCTATATGTATATTGTATATAGTTCTCTTCTTTTACAAACTCAATAATTCATACAAACTTATAAACCAGTTTTTTTTTTGTGTTTTAAAAAGGGAAATGTTTATAGAGTGTAGTTTAAATGTGAAACGTTCATATCACTTTTTTCCACACTCAAAAGAGTTTTAAACATTTTACATACTATATAAATACTTTCCAAAAGTGGTAATAAAATACTATTTTAAGTACCACTTTCTAAACATATTGCATATCCTACATAAGATTACACGATGAATAACAAAAGCAGTCTAAAGGTTTTGTTAGGTTACGTAGTTTTCCACATAATCATAATGAGTATATACCTTCACAGCATTTGCATATTCATATTCTACTTGCAAAAACAATAACTGCATAACTCTCAATTGGCATCAAACATATGGGTGAGCATTTTAAAGCATTTGCATATTATTTTCTCCTTAACTTTTATTTGTTTTCTTGCATTAACTTTTGCATTTTTTTTTCCATATTTTAACAGCTCAAGAAACTAACGAGATGAACATTGCCGATAACGAAACTGTAAATGAGCAATCGTTAATGGCTCATTGGCCTCGGAAACACAAGAAATGGGTCCAAATGATGGTCTATACCGTATTCGTACTTTTTGGCCAATCGGTTGCAACCATCATGGGTAGACTTTACTTTAACAAAGGCGGAAATAGCATCTGGTTACTAACGCTGGTTCAAACCGTCGGCTTTCCGGCTCTCGTACCCTTCTTGTTAATCTCACCGGTTCAAACTTCAAACGATCCCAATGCTGAAAAACCTAAGTATTTAACCCTCGCGTTACTTTATATCTTTCTTGGTGTATTTCTAGCAGCACTTTGTGTGTTATATTCGATAGGACTTTTATACCTTCCGGTTTCTACTTATTCTCTCATTTGTGCTAGCCAATTGGGGTTCAATGCGATATTCGCTTTTTTTCTAAACCAACAGAAACTAACTCCTTATATTATGAACTCTATTTTCATTCTCACTTTATCGACCGTTCTATTAGTGTTTCAAAACAACTCCGGAGAGTCTATTAACACCTCGAAAGGAAAGTATGCTTTTGGGTTTATATGCACTATTTGTGCATCGGCTGGTTATGCGCTACTTCTTTCTTTAACACAGCTTTCTTATCGGATTGTTGTGAAAGATGAAAGTTTTAGAGCGGTGGTGGCGATGATTATCTATCAGTCTATGGTGTCGTCTTTTGTGATCACAATTGGGCTTTTCGCTAGCGGTGATTGGCGGCGGTTGAAGGCGGAGATGATGAAGTTTGAACTTGGGAAGGTGGTGTATGTGATGATATTGGTGAGTAAGGCGGTCTGTTGGCAGATTTTCTCTATTGGGACACTCGGGTTGATCTTTAAAGTTTCTTGTTTGTTTTCTAATGTTGTTAGTACGGTTGGTTTACCTATTGTTCCGATTCTAGCGGTCGTTTTCTTCCATGAGGAGATGAATGGAGTGAAGATGGTTTCTATGGTAATGGCGATATGGGGGTTCCTATCATATATGTATCAACATTATCTAGATAACACAAAGGCTGAATCTCAAAATAAAGATTGATAAAAAGGCTAAAAAAAATTTCTAAATGCATTACTGCTGATGTTAACATATAATGGTACAAGAGAAAATGCAGCTTTGATGGTTTTAGATACTATTTATATTTATATCATACTATAAGAACACCATAAACTTACCAGCCAAAAGAAATGGTTAAACAACTTATGACATATAGAGCTTTAGACCATCAACTGCTACTTGTTGCTTTGTAGTGAAATTCGTCAATTGTTGAGTATATCATGCCTTCATCTTCAAGTGTTCTTATGGATTCCCTGTCATATACAAAATTTCCCATGTTAAGCTTTAAATAATGTGTGTATATGTGTATATATATATGTATGTATGTATGAATAATTGAATATAGAGAGGGGGAGTACATGATTTTGTCATGAGAAAGTTTCAGCTTCTGTGCCAATTCATCTGTATGGATGCCCTTTTCATTATCACTACAAATGCAAACCGGCGTTAAAAATGATCAAATTACATTCCATTGTAATCACCAAATATCAAATACAGAAACGTCCAATTGAAGAAACATAACAAGTTTCCTACCCTCCATTGGAGGCCTCAAAAGCTAAGATATCAATATGTATGGAGTCATGCAAATTCCAAGCATTTTAACTTCATAATTGGCATTTGTAATTGAATCTAAAAGAAAATTTGACAATTCGATGGTAGTAAGTGTAAATTACTCATGAAAAAAGTGATGCTAAAAGACCCATTTTGCATTTAGGAAGTCCTAGCTTTGACTTTCTAATGTCAAACAAGCTAGAAGCTTAGCTAAGAACTAATACAAGTATGCAATGCAACAGAACTTACTAGTTTGCAGGAAGCTGGAGATAAGCAAGAACCATTTGATCAAAGCCTTTCAGTCCATCAACATTGAAAGGTACAGAGAGCTGAAAATGAAACAAAAGATCATGTTATTTAAGGAAGTGAAGTGACGAACAAAGCTATAACACAGAAATGAGAATACATTCAAGTGATAGTATGGTACCTGACTCGAAAGGGTGCTCTTAAAACCATTTGTTGTCCCATTCTGAATGGGTGTGTTTGGAGTTGAATTTCCATTCTGAGAAAGAGCTGTACTATCCCCTTGTATCTTCTACAAGTCAGAGATTTGATTGTTCACATTAGAATTACAATCAAACCATATCTATAAGTACACTTCCCATATGATGTGTATTCGATATTGCGTACCTGAACTTTTGAAGTTCGCAAATGGTTGTGTATGCATGCGATGAAGTGAAAGGTGATCTCATCAAAATTTGTCACAGGCCTGAAATTTCACAAAGATATATTTTTATCCAAACTATGGCAACAACCAACAACTAGCAACAGTTTCCCTGAATGTAAATTCTACTTAAAAGAAACTTTTTTTCATTTGTAAGCCAAGGAATAAGAGCCAATCTGGTTCACTTTTGCACCCATTTAGCAAGTTATTATGAGAGCCAATATGCATCACTTCAAAAGAGAGCATCAACACACATGAGAAATGTATCAAGATTTTTGAATGGTATAAGCAATTATGCACCCATTTCAAAAAGAAAGTTACGGAAAGATCTTCTTGCAATACATACCTGACTGAAAAGATAGCAACATGCCTTTCACCTTTAAAACTTTTTAAGTGTCCATCAACACGGACATAAATCCCTTCTCTGTCAAACAGAAGTGATCATAAGAATTCCATTATGAAACCATGAAAACCCAAATAATTCATATCCATAAGGCTAAGGGTCTCATAATCAAACTAGAAAAATCAATAAAAAGGGATCCTATGAAGTAACTCACCTAACCTCCTCCATTTGCAATTTATCGATTGGTTCATTCAGCCTACATAAAAATAGTGCTTCAACAATAAATTTCACAAAAAGAAAATGATATCTCATCTATCCAATAGAAGTCAAGCACTTGATTTTAGCTAATTCAATAATATTTTCGAATTTCCAAGAACCATGAAATAACAATAAAAGGTAGCAAATAGCTTTACCATCTCTTGCATTCCAATTTTCCAGTTCCATCATCTAATGTAAAGGTAACATCAGTGTTCCTTTCCACTATGTTGAACACCATTCCCACCACCGTAACCTAAAATTATGAGAAATCCAAGTTGAAGTTCAGCAACTAAACAATCAAAAAATCAACTTCACTATATCACCAAACACAAAATCAAACATTGATCTTATGTTGGTCAATACAGCTCTATTTCACAATCTCGTGATTAGATCCTAACAACAACAACAACTCGCTTTTTCATCATTGGATAATATGCACAAAACTCAGAAATTGCGTGTGCAAAAAGCCTCATGGTGCATAAATCGGAAAACATACATTAACAACATCTGCACCGGCAACAACGAAATTGGACTTATCGTCACCGGAGTGAGAGGCTTCACTGATCTGCTTTATCGTCAGCGGCACCACTCCAAACGTGTCTCGATTCTACAAATTAACAGTAATTAAAAATCGTTAGTAAAGCCGATAACAAACGAAACGAAGAGAACGAACTGTATTGAAGAGAAATAGGAGGTTTGATTACGGCGGCGGCCGGAGAATTGGTGATCTGAGTAGACGTATATCCACCGTCGAATTGACTTTCCGAGAACATCATGATGTTAACCTTTGATGCGGCTGAATGGTATACAGATCGATTGCAATGGAAGTCGAAGAACTTCGATTGCTGAAAAGATGATTTTATATGTGTCCGATTTTCCCGCCAATTTGTAGCTCGATTTCCCGCCACAGGGGCTCAAGGTCTACCCTTGTGTTTTGAGTAAACTACAAAAATGGTCCTCTAACAATTGGTCAACTTGTAAGTTTAGGTCAATAACTTTTTTTTATAATGCTTTTAGCACAAATTCTAATGGTGTTGGGTTTTTTTCCCGGATAACCATGGATTTTCAGGTCAGTTTGTGTGCACCGACTGATCTCCTGGATGACTCAAATAACCTGGAGTTATCGTAGGTAAACTTCCATGGCCACCAGAGACGGACCCAGTGTGGTAGCTTAGGTGGCACGTGCCACTGTATTGTATTGTTCCTCTATTAAGCTAAAAAAAATTAAGTTCGTGAAAGGTGCAATCGTATTCTTTTAGAAGTTGCCACTGTTTCAGAAGGTGCAACTGTATGGGAAACGTCTTGGGTCCGTCCCTGATGGCCACAAGGGCTTTGGCAACGTTTGGATTCGAAGTAAATGAGATTCTCCACTACATCCCTATGAGTGTTAACCAGTACACACAACCTAAGTGATTACCGATTATGGTGTTGGTTGATGGCCATTAGGTACGGCATGTGCATAGCATGCCACCTCCATTGGTAGAATAAGTTTGAGAGATTTAGACTTCGTTGAAAATTCTGAAATTTTTGGTGTGGTTGGTTTGTAAACTTTAAACGAAATTAAATTCATTCATTATTGGTAATTTATAGAATTAATTAAATTATCTTTTATTAATTGGTTAACATATTTTAAAACATTACTACAAACAAATCATATGAAATCCAGTAAAACACTAACTATCCTTATGGGATTTTCAATTCATCGTTTATGAATTCCAAATATTTCAATTCTGGATTCCTGTTTAAATCAAACATAAGATTGGAATATAAAATATAATCTAACTCCAAATTTCACCAAAATCCTGCAAGTACCGTTAATTTGTTCGACCAATAAGTGTACTTTGCCCCCTTCATCTATCTATCATGGAGGACAATATAATTTACAGAGCGATTTGCAATATTTTATAGAAAATTAAGGTATATAGGATAATATAAAACTTAATGAATAATTGTCGAATGATTAAGAGATCTCAATGATACAGAGGTTGTTTGGAACCAATGCTAAACAAAAGATAGTCGTTTAATTAAGTATTATGTATGGAACATTTCAATAACCAAATACAATCATATTGAACTTAAAAACTATTTATAAAAGAAAGATCTACCTGTGAAAATTGAATGACTATATATCGAATGAAAATGAAGCGAGAACATAAATAATACATATAACTTGTGGTTCTTAAGTACATGAATCCATTTAGAGTCGAACCCAAGCTTACCACTACAATATAACATGTGTAAAACACACAGATCTTCATATTAAATACACGCTTTTATTTGTGTACTACTTATTCTCAAAACCATACCAATTAATAAATGTTCATTCCTTGCACGTGTCTCATTTTCGTCACTTGTAGATTTGTGTTTGAATCTAGAAATTAACAGAGAATAACAATAACATGAGCCAGATCGACCTACAACAAATAGGCATTTGGTTATAACACACAATACAAACTGAGATCAACAATCAAAATTTATGTCATCTCATAAAAACCATGATAATCCATTATAAAAATCACATTACAAACTTACTTATTGGTGGAATTTAGTGATTTTGTTTTGCCAACCAAGCACGTGTACGATATTCTCCCAGTGCTCGTAGAGGAAAGATGTTCCTATACTCGGGATAATGTAGCATGCAGTTTTTCATGTACGCTCCGGTGATATCCTATAGATACAGTCTTGTGTCAGTATCGAGTCATCCATAGTGTTAGAATATGTGGAACTCATTTATATCTCTCCTTAGAAAATCCCTTAAAAGGTGGATTTGGTATAAAAACAGGATTAAACATGAGAGAGTAAGGTAGGCATGTTAAAAAAACTACGACAAGATTTAAAAGGGTTTTAATTTGGCATTGACATTTTAATAATTTACTAATCTTATCTATATCTACTCGGTTTTTTGTTCCACCTAGTTTGGTGGGACAAACATAGTCTAATGTTGCACCAAACATAAGAGTACTTCTTCCAAAACACATCCTAACAGAGAGAGGGGAGGGTAACCCCATATATATAAATATCTATATCTATATCTATATCTATATATATAGAGGCAAGATCAAACGAGAATAATATCTATTTAAAAGAACATGAGAACGGGTAAATCACGTGCAAAATCACATATGATTTTCCATTAATGGTAAAAAAAAAAGTGTGCGGGCGACTTGTAGTTGCGACTTCAGGTCGCGGGGCAAAGGTCGGTTGAATCACATATGATTTTGTATGTGATGTTAGTGTAAAATCACATATGATTTGTGCGTTCTCGTGTTCTTTTAAATAGATACCGTTCTCGTTTGATCCTGCCTCTCTCTCTCTCTATATATATATATATATATATAGAGAGAGAGAGAGAGAGAGATTTGATGGGGGTTGGGTTCATGTGAGGCCACATTTTTACAGTTGAAACTTCAAAGTAAAACACTGTGAAGGTAAAAAAATACGAACTTTCACAGCAAAAACACTGTGAAGGTTACCTTCACAATGTTTTGCTGTGAAGTTTCAAGTGTAAAAATGCGGTCTCATGAAAACAGTCTGGTCTCACATGATCCCAAGTCTATTAAATGGTCTATGTCTAGCTGATGTGGGACTCCAACACATAGAGTGAAGAGAAACCTATCATGATTCAATGACTAGCAAGCAAACGAGTAGGCCGAGAGGGTGTTTTGAAACATACCTGTTGTGGAAAATCTCCGTTATCCAATTGCCCATTAATCAGCAATTTTGCCGCCTTATGTAAAGGCGTTGCATCCCTTTCAAGCTTTCAAACAAAACCAGATTGTGTTAGAATCACCATACATATATATATATATATAGTCTTTTTTCGTACTGTAAATCTAAGGAACAAATATTTTCCAAAATTTATCAATCAAATATCGTTGAAAAAGGTTCTGAACCTGTCCAGCGTACAAAAGACCGAGCATTGCCCAAGCTGTTTGCACAAAATTCGTTCGGTTTCCCTCCAACGGTATGAATTTCTAGTTCGATTTGGTCCAAAAAGATTAATTAAAGATGGTTAGATTATATTGCTAGAATGCAAGAATGGGTAAATATATTAGAATTTGATGCTTATTTACCTCTTTTGGGCATGATTCAAAGCTCTCTCCCCATCCACCTTCTGCGTTTTGTGTCGAAAGAAAAAATTTGACGGCTTTACGAACAGTTTCGCTGTTTTCGTATGTCTTTCCACATGCTACCAATCCTTGCAGCACAAAATATGTGCCATAAATGAAGCAAATACCCCAATAACC
Organism: Silybum marianum; assembly: GCA_036898165.1. Lineage (NCBI taxonomy): Eukaryota > Viridiplantae > Streptophyta > Magnoliopsida > Asterales > Asteraceae > Silybum > Silybum marianum. The sequence goes on from CM072538.1 coordinate 22,223,363, forward strand.
ATACCTGTTGTTAATTAGAACCCATCAGATTACTCTCTAAAAGAGCCCTTAACAGTATAGAATGAATCTAACGTATATTAAGAAATGGTCCAAATATAACTGATGTAACATTTTTTTTCCTCATTTTCCTTCCAATCGAGGCTAGACATGCACAAATGTCCTAGAGGTAGACTTTGACCTCCTCTGATATGGTCCAAATATAACTGATGTAAGATTTTTACATGTCCCCTCCAATCGAGGCTAGACATGCACAAATGTCCTAAAGGTAAACTTTGACATGCTTTGATACCATGTAAGAATATGTGGGACCCATCAGATACAGATGTGGGACTCTAGCAAGCATAGGTGAGGTACTTACCAAGAACCGTCCTCCCATTGCTTCTTTTCCAGATATCGTATCCCTTTTTCAACAGCAATTTCTATTTCCTTCTCGCGATGCCCAGGATGGAGATGTTTGAACATTGTCAGTGCCTGAATTATCGAACCGGTACATTCAACATGCCTAAAACCACCAACATAAAGTTAATCTGTTACTATATATATATATAGGGTTGGGTTCCGGTGAGAAACATAAGAAGAGATCTCCACCGTTGGATGCACATTAGGATGAGATGCACCGAGATGAGGTGCACGTAGATGCACTGGATCAACTCTCTTCTAAAGCACAATTCATGGGTGGATATGAGATTAAAAGTGATCAAGGGTCCAGATCCCTTCTTACGCTTCTCATCTTAACTTTTCACTGTTCTTCTCACATGATTCTATGCATATATATAGTAAAGTTCAAATGCAAACTCAAATTTGGGTGTGAACGTGAGGACAAATGAGAGCGTGACACGTGTCTGGAATATACAAATAAATATTCAGACTGAATAAATACTATATTCAGTCTGAATATTTCTTTGAATGGGACACGTGCCGCACTCTCATTTGTCCTCACGTTCACAACCAAATTTGAGTTCTCATTTGAACCCGCCCATATATATATATATATATATAGAAAGATGACTAGAGTAACCGAAACAGAGAAAATGGTTAATTACTCTCTCTCGACCACAATGTCTGCAAAAAGTTCCGAAGGATTCAACTTCTGCAACACAACGACAATAGATTTAGGATTTAGGATTAAGGATTAATTAAGCTTACGGGTATCGCGAGATTATGCCAAAGGATTAACCTCTAAATATGGTTTCGGAACAGGTGCCTCCCAGATTGCGAAACCACCGCTGTCCGGATTCTGGAATGAGTTCATAGAAATTGGACCCAAAAAACAAGAAGATCAACGACAATCGCTACAAAGATTAACGAAATGAAACGAAAGTAATGAGAAGGTATAATAATTTACTTGTAAGTAGAGGAGGACGTTAATAGCATCGTATAATCGCTCGTTGTCCGCCTTTTCTCCAGCGATTTCTTTCGGCATTTGAGATAATGCCAAGAGACACTTCATAAGAATTCAAGAAAAGTTCGAGTTAAAAACTCTATTTTCTTATAAAAACAAGTGTCGTATAAAAAGATCCTATAAACAGTGGCGGATCCAGAATTTTTATCCAGTGGGGTCACCATTAAGGTAGACTAAATGTGCATAAAGTCACCCGACGTATTTTCGTATTTTTACCCTAATTACACCGTTTCGAAGAATTTTTAAAGTTTTTTTTTGGTTGATTTCGAGAGATTTCTTAGTGTTTTTGTCGATTTCGGAAGACTTTTTCGGTTTTTTGATTGATTTTCAAGAAACTTTTTTAGTATTTTTGGCAATCGCTAGCAAGATGGGGTCCCTTGGAAAAATTTACTGGGGGAACTAAGAGTAAGTTTTGTATTTTTGACTTTTTTAACTTATATAGTTTTTTTTTTTACCTCTGGGTCCTTTCCCCCCTCTTTTTAACACTGGATCCGCCCCTGCCTATAAACTTATTGTAACGCTTTTGTTTGGTCATATAAACTTAAGTCTTGTAAAACAATATATTATAAACATTTTGGAAGTCCTGCAAACCCGAATTTGTTGTAGTGAGAATAATTTTTTGAAGTTACCTTCAAAGCTTCAGCTGTGCAATCCGAGACGACCCAACCATGATCTTGATCAGAGAAAGTCCATGCCCCTTTCGTAAATTGGCGACAAATTTCAGCATAATCTCCTTCTGGGTTGTCTTTGATCTAATATTAATCCATTTCACATATCAAATCTAATGAATAATTGGAAGGAATAAAAGGACAAAATCATAACAAATTGAGCATATATATATATATATATAGAGAGAGAGAGAGAGAGGGGAGGGGTTCATGCGAGGACGGTAACAATTTACGAGAATACGAGGACAATCCTCAGCCAATCATTTGTACATGAAATTTTTTTCATGTACAAAATCATATATGATCCGGTCGACTTTCCATGCGACTTAAGTGGCACCAAAAGTCGCCCGTTACTCGTTAGTGCAAAATCACATATGATTTTGTACATGAATTTTTTTTTTCTCGTATTCTCGTAAATAGTTACCGTTCTTATATAAACCCGTCTCTCTATCTATAAATATATATATTGATTAGAACCTGTGATTCTTTCAAGTAGAAATGAGCTTTCTTGAGCGAATCTCCGTATTCTTCGACCATATTACTGGCTATAATCGCTTGAGTAGCAAGAGTGCAATCCCACAACTGACTACCGAAGCTTTGCATCTTCATACCATCCTCCGCCACCCATAAGTAATCAGGAATTCTTGCGATGTGTCGTTTGAATTCAATCCCATCTGGATCCTCCGCATAAAACGACATAAGTTGCAAAGCCTACAAGATTTGTTGCATTCGTTCAGTAAACATCTCATGACTCAAAGCAACAGACTGGCCCAATAACTTATAATTCAACTTAAAATCATGGTAAAAGTTATTGATAATCCATGCACAACTCTGACTTTATAAGAAGCGCACAAATCATTTTTTTTCTTCTTTTGTATCTGTATGAGACGGATTGTTACATTAATGGGCTTGGGTGGGGTTCATTCCCAAAAGCTAGCTCAAATGAGAAGGATGCACCAAAACCCAATACATATAGACATAGAGATGGTTTCATTTGCAAACCTCCCTTGTATTGCAAACTTTACAACCTTTCTGTATACCATTGATGATATCAATCAAGTGTCAATATTCATTTGAGTTATTTATGTCAATGTAGTTTTTTGGTAATTAATTGATTAACATAAATAACCTAAATGAATTTTGGCCCTTGATTAAAATATATATCTTCAATGATATATAGAAGGGTTGCAACGTTTGCAATATAAAAGAGGTTTGCAAACAATTTCTCCCTTATATATATGGGGCATAATCAAATGAGAACAAAAAAAAGTTAAAAATTGTAAGAACTTTTACTTTAAGGTATTGTTTTACATATGATTTTGTTTCAACTAAGACTAAGATTTAACATATTAACGTGTAAACTTGCCTTGTCAACACAACCAAGGCATATGAAACGACTCTCTTCGGCTCCATAGCGCATTAGATCAACGACTCGCTTGAGACCCTTTTCCCTGAGCTTACGGAATGGCCATTTTTTCATAAGCGGTTCGCTGAAGTAGTGAAGACCATCCCATAGAAGATCTTGTATGAAGGAATGAGGGTAGAACAGATCCTCCTGAATATATTTATATGAAAGTTATTTATATATATGCTTAAGCTTTATTCTATGTTACTCCAAAAATCAACCTTTTCTTTAACTATTTGCAATACAGGGGTATTTGTAAGAGCATCTTTAATAGAAGTTGTTATAAGAACCTTCTTTTTGTACGTTTTGTTGTCACATCATGTCCACCTCATCAAATTAACAAATCTTCAAAAACTCCACAATGGTAGTTTTTATAAGACCCCTTTTTTTTAGTCTCATTAAATATGTTATATTAATATATATTATATAAAATCAAGAAAATAAAACAAAAAATAACTAAATGGTCACTTCTTACAAAAAAACATGGCAAAGAACCAATGTTCTTGTTCAAACACCTATGACATGTTAGGTTCTTATAAGAACTCTCACAATGGTCTTTCTTATAAGAACTTGCACTTTTAGCTTAGAAGAACCTTGCATTTGTATTGAAGATGCTCTAAGAAAGCTAAATATCATGAGAAGAAAAAAGTAAGGGAAGATTCATATGTGAATCGTTGAAAAACATCTATTTGAATATGCATATGTGAACCAATGTTATCCATATATGTGTTCATAAAACGGAACCTAAAAAATTATTAGGAACCAGGGAATCACTTACAACCACGTTGGCATATTCATCAGGAATATGAACGTGTTATTCATATCATGAATGTGTGATTTATGATGAATAACACTTCCATATTCATGATGAATATTCATCCTTAAGAGGGACATGTGGCATATGCATGCTCTAGGTAGATCTCGGTTCCTAATTAATTTTGGGTTCTAATGAAACTTTCCTCCAAGTTCATATATTATATACATCATCAAATTAATTTTTTCAATGATTCACAGATGAACCTTCCACTTTTATATATCTTCTCATGATATTTAAACCCTTTTTTACAATACACACATATATATATATATATATGTATATATATATATATATAGTAGGATTAAAAGATGGAGATTGTATGATATACCTTGCAGCAATTATGGCGTTGTTTATTCCAATCAATCTGGTGATAAGGGATGGGATATATTTCTTGTCTTATAGATAAGACAAGATCTGTAATAGGACCATGAAAGGCTTTACCATATAAATGTGACATTGGCATATATGTTTCACGACAGTAACACCACATTTTTGCTGCATATATATATTCCACCAAAAACCACATATTTAATTAGTCAATATCATCTTCAATAAACACATATCAAATATACCTATTTTTAATGGGTTTTTTTAGAACAACGTTATTTTATTAAAACACTAGCAGCAAGATGCCAGTCGAGAATTTTTTTTAATGGTTTTTTTTTAACTTACCGGGATGATAAGGCAAGAAGTTTGGGAAAAGCCAGAATTCGGGAGGAAGAGGGTTGCAACCTTCCCATTCATACACTCCAAGGGCCTGTTGTAATTTCATTGAAAACTTGTTAAAATTTAAAAATAAGATTAAAGTATATAAAAGACGACAATTATTAGAATTACACATTTTTATTGACGATAAATAAAACTGTGAGTAATTCACTCATCATATATTAACGGGTTCAAGATAATATGCGATCTTGTTGATTTTTTTTGTTTAAATCCGAGTCTACCAAAATTATACTAAGAAGTTGTGTTAGTAACATGTTACTAAGAATATTTGTATTGATATATTGATTCATTAACTTTATCAAATCATTTATTTATTATCTATCTACCAAAATATTTTTGCAATTTATGGATTCGGTTTTACAAGTCTCACATTTTTATTTGATTGTTATTAATTAATGTATATATAAAATTAACTTATTTGCTTTATATAATAAACTAAATAAGACCTTCTAATGTTAAATACATTTGTTGATTGAAAAATTATTAATTATTGTAAAAATAAAAGAAATTACAAATAGAATTTTGAGATGACCAGATACGCACCGCAATAAAAACTTTGCCCCAGGAAGGAATGGAGGTAGCACCCCCGTGGTCGAGCACCCATTTACGGCCTCGAGCAATAGCGCTATAATCATCGTCATCGGATGGAGGGCCTTCTCCAAGGATTCTTAAGGCGATATAGTTTAAAGCACTGCCCATCATCGTACTCTTCCCTGATATATAGAATCCCCATCCTCCATCTTCATTCTACACCAACCAACCATACACATTTGTATTAGAACATCTGTAACAGATGTTTTTAAATAGAAAAGATAAAGATTTTAAATTATTAATAATATTTTACACACATTTAATAAATCGTCATTTTCTTTTTAAAATAGGACATTTTGTTTTACAAAAACGTATAAAAGAAAATTTTAATGTAAGGGGGAGGCTAATCACACCCTTACATATTGCTAATGACACCCGTAAGAGTGGATTTCATCCTCACATATGTCTACATCAACTTCTATTATAGTACCAAAAACTCAGTACACAAGTGTCATTAGCACTCCCTTTGCTCATTCAAACCCTACCAACTATAGCATCTTCTTTTACATTTTTACAAGAATGATGGTTAATTTAACAAGATTTTCCCATTTTCAGGCATTCTAACTATTTTAGGAAAAAGAAATATCTTGTGATTCTTGTCCTTTTCTGATATAAGTGTTTTTTTAATCATAATATTTTATAAACCCTACTATTTATAAAAATGTAAAAGTAATACCGGTTGCAAGAAACATATATACAAAAAACATTAATTACGAAAACGTTTCTAACAGTTATGTTAAAATAGAAAAAAAAAAATAGATTTTATCATTTGTGTTGCTCCAACAGATGTTATTCTCTATTATTAAATAGAGAAAAGATGAGAGAGAATATAAAATTCTCTAAATTTAGATAAATTTCTTAAACTATATAGAAGAAAGAGAAATAATATTTTAATTATCTCCAATCAATTAAAACTATTGAAATTACATGTGTAGAAGAGAGAAGTAATATATATTTTATTAAATGTATTGAATAATTTATAATATTGTTAAGTTAATAAGATTTTGCTAAAATATAATAGTTGTTGGAGTTAGGTACAATTTTTTTAGAGATTTAATTTTCCATACTTTATTATAGAAAAATTATAGTTTAACTGCTAAAGACGTTTTCATGATTTTTCAATGAAAAATGTATCAAATTTAAATAAATTTTGCTTACAGTTTTACTTTAGAACAGCACAAATCATAATGTTTATTTGAATCTTATGATTCAACACTTTTCATTTAAGAAACGTTTTTTTTAAAAGGATTTAAGAAATTGAGTGACCAAATTCATGTTCTTCACGATATGAGTCAAATCAAAGTTGAATTGATTTTGATTATTTAAAATGAAAAGTTTTGAACCATTAATTATTCGTCAAGAGGAAGATTTTGATACATGACTCTCAAAGTAATACTAAAAACTAAGTTGGTTCAGTTTTTAAGTACAATTTACCTGTTTCATTTATAAATAAAAAAAAATCTAAAAATCATAATTTTTTTGGAATATTGTGTTTTACGTATTTAATAAAATAAAACTAAAATTCCACATCAAATCAAACAAGTTCAGTATGTTTCATCCGAAAATAAAGTCTTAATAATGATATGTATACAGATCGGACATCTATTTAAAAATAAAGCTATTATTTTATAAAACCCTAAAACTTACCGCTCGTTTGTGTTATAATCCAAAAAAAGTTAATTTGTTTTATTCTATTCTAAAAAATCATTAAACACAAATAATGAAAATATATGAAAACATAATATAAAATGGATTGAGAGGGAATGGATATAAATAAAAGCTAAAAATAAAATAAAAGACAAAATAGAAAAAGTAATTTTACTCGGTTATTAAGGAAACATATGAACAACTATTTTAAGGTCAACGGTATTAACATGAAAGTAATTTTATTTAAGAAAATCAATATATTTAAAATCTCAATTTTAAAAAACCAACTTTTAAACTTTTTATCAATGGACCCAATAATTAAATTCATGTTACTTGAAACAGAAACAAAAATAAATTTAAGGGTTATTTATCAAATATTTATCGGATATTAATGTTTATTAGGTGTCATTATATATTATCTTAGTGTGACTAAACATTAAAATGACCGAAAATCTTACCCATAAGTTAGGAAAAAGACTTTTACTCGGTTAATTAGTACTCACCGAGTTAATTAGAAATACTATCAACAATCCATTTTAATGACCAAAAATAGTAAAGATGGTAAGTTTTGGCAAACGTTTATCTGATAAAAGTTTGATAAAAGGTCTCCTTATATCTCACAATAAAAAAATGTTCAAAGTCGTTTTCTCAAAATACGAATCTTGCAAGTTTTTTTCCCATCACAAATTTAATTGGAGATTTTATAATCTTTTTGTCAAAATAAGAATAAAACACAAAATTAACTTAATTTTGGAAGAATTTACACATTTGTTTAATGGTTGTATATTCTATAAATTAGCACCTCGTTATATTTTCTTAAAAGAAATTAACATAGAACTCGAGAAATTTATCAACCAGATATCACTTGTAAGTATCAACACGTTCCTAATTAATAATAAAAGTTGAAAATAGAAAACCGAATATTGAAAAAAACAAACTTGGGTTGTTTCAAAACCGACATCATCAAACGGTTCAACTTATTCAAGCTTTAAGGAAAATAATTGACGTTCTAGCTTGAGGTTTTTACGGTTTTAAACTAAAAAGAAGAGTATGTAAGTTTTATTTCTTATACAATAAAAATATACATTTTCAGTTGATAAAAAATCTTAAACGCATAGTCATTAATTTAAAAAAAAATTATATCAATTAAATAAAAAATCACCAATTTTTATGAGTTTGAGTTATTTTTTTTTCTTCATAAGTTATAATAAAAAACACGAAAAATTTCGATCTTTGCATACTTGATGGTTGTACATGTAACGAATCATCTCTTGCTTGTGATGTTTTGTCAAAATTGTGTCCATCGTGCCACTTATATAAAGGGCAAAAATCTGCAAAATCCAAACACAAACAAAATTAACCTATTGAATAAAATTACAACAATTTATATATAATGTCATAATACTGAAAATAAATGTTTCAATGTTTTTGGAGGTTCTAAAACTTTTGATTTTACCGACAAAAGTCACAATCCTCACTTATTTTACCAGATAAACACCTAACAGATAACAGTTTTCTCCCTTACTTACCGCTTAAGGTTTCAGTAATTGTTATGTCTTTTACCGCTTAAAGTAAGTGACACCAGTAATCGTTCATTCGATAAGCGTTTGATGAACGCCCCCTTAATTACCAGGTTAGTGCCTACCGGATAAAAGACAGTTATCAACAATACATTTCGATAACCAAAAATGTTACTCGATAAAATAACTGAGAATGTGGTGACGCTTAATTAACGGATAAGCTTTTTATAAAACACTCTAAAATTATTTATAAAATTCATAAAGATTGAACAAAAAATATTTATAAGTCAATCAGATCCATACTAAAAAAACCTTTTGGTTTTATAAATTTGTGATCCATTCAATTTTTTTTATTACCATTTATAAGTTTTTTTTCCCTATAAATTTACAAGTTTTAGATGTTAATTAATGTTTTGTATTTTTGTAGTGGTTACATACAAGGGGAGGGGTGAAGAAGAGAGGGCCAGCGTTTTCAGCCGGCCAATGACCATCCCATGCTTGAATCGCCCGGTTCAATCGAACCGCTTTACGTACTGCTGTCGTCACCGCCTCATACTTCACCTCTTCTTCTTCTCCAAGTCTCACCACTGGTTCGCTAAGATCAATTCCACTTTCCTTAATCAGCTGTCAATTTTTCACATTCAGATTCAAATTCAAACCTCAAATCACATATTTTGTATCCAAAATCACACACACACACATATATATATATATATATATATTCGTTAGAGGAAAGTTCAAATGTGAACTTATTTTTTGTTGTGAACGTGACGAATCTCAGCCACTTATCCGGTCAATAAAGGCAGCTTTGACATGGTTCCCCTCCTTTAATAATCTCCACCCTCCCGTGAATCGCGTCAATCCTCCGTGATCGCGTCCACCGTAACCGAAGATGTGTGGCTGAGATTCGTCCTCACGTTCACAACCAAAATTGAGTTCACATTTGAACCTAACCCTATATCGTTAACTGTATAACTATATATATATATTAAGGACGAACCTGCATACGCATGAGTAAATCGCTGCAACAATGGATACCGAGCTTCTTCTTATTAACGAGGAACTGTTCTCTGGCGTCTTCTATTCGTGATCGTTCTTCTTCAGTTCCGGCCGTTGGATCGAACTCCCATATCTGTCGGCCGACGAAGTTGTTGGTACTAAACAAATTCTCGTCCTTTCCTTCACCGATTTTGAGTTTCCACATGATCAAAGTGATCGATGAAGTATGTGTGTATTTCTGGCAAAAGCTCAGCTTATTGTTAAGGAAGGAATGGAGGGCAGTTATCATCCATTGTATCAATTATATATACATATATATATATATAATGAACGTTGGGTATTTACTATTTTTACCGTTAAGTTAAGGGGATTTATGGGAAAGTGTTTTTTTTTGGCCATATTGTGAGGTCTGCGTTAATTTTTGACATGGGAGACCTTTATTTGACTTTGATACATGTGATAATAGACTCCGATCTTATTTTTTTTTTTTTTTTTTTTTTTTTCTTCTTCCTTCCTTCCTTCAGAGAGACGATGGATCCAAGATTTTTATTAAGGTAGATTAAAAACCTGCAAAGTCACATGATTGTTTTTTGGCCTGATTTCAACGTTTCAAGAGATTTTATTTTTTGACAGTTTAGAAGTTTTCCGGTTTTTTTGATTGATTTCAGTGTATTTTTTGGTTGATATTTCTTATGTTTCCTAATATCTCATAGCACCCTTTAAAGTTTGATGGATCATGGACCTTTCATACCTCAAAAAATCCTACTTGTTAAAATAAGTTGAGCGGGTGTACAAGAGCTAGCTCTGGTACATATAGGTTCTGTAACATCCCAGACCAACCGTACCAGATATTGTCCACTTTGACCACACACTTAGACTCACAGTTTTAAAACACGTCTGATAGAGAAGGTATCAAGTCCCTTATAAGATAACTCTTGTTCCCCTCCCCAACCAATGTGGGATCTTACATGTTCGCCCCTAGTTTAGAACATCTATAGTGGAAGGTTCTTGTAGCCAAAAAATATAGGTGTTATGATAACCACAATTGGAGAGAGTTTTTGTTAAAGAACTTCACATCATTTGAGTTCACATCATTTGAGTTCTTGTATGAACATTGATTCTTGCTTAAAATGTTGTATGAAATTACATTTTATTAGTTTTTTTATATTCTTTTTATCCTATTATATCCTATATTATTATTATTATTATTATTAATAATAGGTATATATTTATATGAACATGACCCATAAGAGAAGTTCTTATTAAAACTATCATTGTAAAGTTTATGTATGTTTTAATTTGATGAGTTGAAAATAATATAGTAAAAAAAATTATAAAGAATAGGTAGAATCTCTATGCATTGGAAATGCTCAAAAAAACATTTTTTTCTATTAAGATTTGTTATCCATTCAACGTGATATAAGAAAATCTTCCCAAAACTCTATGTATATTGTTTTAGTATTTTACTTATTTTAAGCGATTTGCCAATTCTAGTTTTTGAAGAAAGTTAGAATAATGATTCTATTTAAGTTAATTATATATGTTACTTTATCATTTTAATACATTTTTTGCTTTAAATTTATAAGACTTTCAATATAATATATGCTATAAACTGTTATATATTGTTTCATTTATTACTCATCTTGACATGATGGCTTATTTATTAAATCAATCATTTACGAGTGATTGTATAAAGTTAAGAAAACAATAAATGCAACTTCATAACTATACTAAATTATTAATGAACATTCTCTCAATCATTAATTAAAAAGAAAAACATTTCATTACTTAACCTTAATATAAACCTTTACTTATATTGATTATTAAATATATGATATATATATATAGGTCTCTTAATTACAAGAATGATTTGAGAAAATTCGTCAAGCAAAACTAATAAATAGACTACAATAAAACATGTTTTTAAGATTGAATGCAAATTAAAGGAACATTTCTCAATCACATACTAAAAAAATAAAGAAAAAAACTCTTTTATTTTAACGTTAATTTAATGTTTTATTTATACTGATTATTAAAATGGTACGGCTCTTGATGACAAGATAGATTTGAGAAATTTGTGAAGCAAAACTGATAATACATTACAATGGTTTTTAGAAAGGAAAAAAAATCAAAATTATATCATTTAGAAAACTATTATGACAATCTACTGCTTGTTAGGTTATTAAATTTCGTTCTAATAACGTATTGCAACACATTTAGTTAACGCAACATGATTGTCGATTTCTTAGCTTTATGTTTTCAGTATTTACTCTGTTAAGACGATTGTTGGCATTACTACTAGAAAATTGAGTATTTTCAACGGAAAATGTCGTTGAAAATTTTCTACGAATTTTAGAGGATTACTGACAGAACATAAATTTTCTACGAATTTTCGACGAATTTCCGTTGAAAATCTCTCACAAACATATATGCATTTTCAACCAAAAAATTTTCAACGAAATGTCTCGTCAAAAAGTTTTTGGTTGAAAATGCATTTTGTGAGAGATTTTAAACGGAAATTCGTTGAAAATTCGTAGAAAAATTATGTTTTGTCAATAATCCCTTTAAAATTCATAGAAAATTTTCAATGACATTTTCCGTTGAAAATACTCAATTTTCTAGTAGTGCATATAACATATACCTTTTATTATAATGATATCACAAATATCTTAGAATGATTACCGTGTATTGGAATGAGGCCCACCTTATTGGGGAACAGGGGCGGACCTACCTTTTGGGGAGGGGGGTCCAGTGCTACCGCTCAACCTAGTGCCTTAAGGGTAAAAAATATCGTGTTTCGTAAGTTTTACATGAGTTTACATGAGGTGCACCCACTGAACTCTGTCAACTTCAAAAGTTAAGGGAGCACAACTTTTGAAATCAACAAAAAACCTTAAAAAAATCACTCGAAATCAACCAAAAACCATAAAAAATCACTCGAAATCAACCAAAAATCTTAAAAAGTTCTTCGAAATCAACCAAAAATCTTAAAAAATCCTTCGAAATCAACCGAAAAACTTAAGAAAACCCCTAAACAGGGAATTCGGCTAAAAATCCCTCAAAATCAACCGAAAAATATATCAAACAACTTTGCAGACATTTGATACAATTTAAGGGTGCACCAGCTCGGAAAAAATCCTGGGTCCGCCACTGTTGGGGAATCCGGTGTACCCCCGCTGGGGTCGGGCTGGATTCTCCGTAAATGGTATATGCAAAAGTTAAAACCACAGAGAGCTGAAATCGTTTAAACAAACAATGTATATGATGTTTTGATTTTGTTCACATATGAATATTTGATACTCCATAAAAATAAAATTTTGAAAATATGTGATATTTAAACATGAACCATTATCGATCCAGTGTGTTCTTTAACACGTTTGATTTAATATATCTCACATAAATGTGTGTGTGTGTGTTGGGGGGGGGGGGTCCCCACCCGCCCCATTCCTATAAAGGGATTTGATTTCGTGAAACGATTTAGAATTTAGAAAGATTTGGATTTTCGTCGTGCGTTTGCTTTTTAAGGATTTAGAATGGAATGGATTTCATGATTTATATATAATTTTTAAAACAAATTACTATGAATAATTACAAAATAACTAAATTATTTTTTATTAATTGATTTTTAACATATTTAAAATATTATTTAAGAAAAACGTATGAGACCCTGTGAAATACCAACAATGATTTCTATATCCAAACGTTTGTAATATTTCATTATTCAAGATTCAATTTTGGATTTTACTTTAAAACAAACATGAGAATGGAATAAAATTCAATTTCAAATCTCACAAACTAAAAAGACGCATACTGAAGTAAATTACTTTGTAACAAAATCTTACCGGATACCGTTGCACATTTAGTAGACAACTTAATCTAAAAAAGTATTATATATATATATATATATTTCAAATTTATACGAGAACAATAATCAAATAAAATAATAAGAAAACGGTCGGGTCATATGTGATTTTACATTAAAATAACGTGTAAAATCACATGCAATTCACCCGGCTTTGTTGCGGTCGCAGGCCATATCGCTTGTACACTCTTGCATTGACTCTTGATATAAAATCACATGTTATTTTGTACATGTTATTTTCATGTTCTGTTATTTCTTTATTATTCTTGTTTGATCATTCCTCCTATATAATAAATATATATATAATATTCTTTTTTTTGGAAAGGGTATCCTAGGCTTTGCCTAAACTAATCCTTCACAATTTTAAAACTGATAAAGCATGCAGCTTTGAGATAATTTTGCAGTGGCCACAAGTTGTTTGCGCCTGGATACAAACCTAGGGTAGATGGATTATCTAGCCTCATTCCCACAAGCCTTAACCAGTACGCTACAAGATAAAGTAATAGTTATATGTCTTAACGATAAAGTAATAGATATATGTCTTTAGTTGATCTAAAACGTATACCACAAATATATATAGTCAATTTTCACACTAACATATTTGTTTGAGCTCTTCAACTAATGATACTAATAACAACTTTGGTCTAAAAAATGACGTATGAGACACAAGTAGACGTTTGTTTGAAATACATATGTTTTATATTCATAGTTAAGTAATCTACTAACAACTTTTTTTGGTTATTAGATATAACCCGATCTACAACTAAAAAGGTACTTGTGCATTGACTGTTGCTCAATTGTCTTGTTGTAATGAATTTTTTTTAAATGTATTAAAGGTGTACCTGCTTATTTTTGACAGGGGATTGAAATATTTTAACACAAGACTTACAACAGAAAACAAAAATGGCTGAAATGGTCTAAATTGTTGGATTAATACTTGTCCATTGAGATGTTGTAGGTTCGGCTCATATTTTTAATGAAGATCCAATATTTCATATTTTCAAATTCAGTTTCTATTACTGTTTAGAATAAAAATGAAGGCAAGTAAAATGGAGAAGGGACACATAACCTTCCGTAGCAAAAGATAACAACAAACCAATTAATCTAATATAATGTTAAAAAATTCTATATAGTTTTCATTCTTATGGTCTGATGGTGCTAATCGTTTTAAAATTTTCTTGGTCTGTCTTGGTGTTATTTACGGAATTGAGGCATTGTGGTATATGCTAATGCAATCAATGTAGCAGTCACACAATATAACGGTACATTTACCACTTTTTACGCTTCTTACAAAAGATTTTTTTCTCATGTGATTCCATATATATATATATAATTTTGAAACCGTTAAAAAAGGTTAACCGTATATATGTGCATACGGTGAATAATCCAAAAATTTATGTTACTAGTGACACCAATAATTGGAGTAAAAGCAAATAAAAATGAAATTTAATTATAATTTTTTTTTGTCATTTTCATTGTGCAATTTATGTTTCACATTCGTAATAGACACTCGTTGCCTTAGCTCTGTCGGTTAGATAATCCTTCTCAGTATTCTTGTATGTAACCTCTCAATTTTTGTTATAATGAGTTTCATGCTCACTTTGTACCAAAAAATAAAGACTTAGTGGCTGTTTACCAAACGCTTACCTGGGTAAGCGCTTACCCAGGTAAGCACTTACCAAGTCATATTACTTTACCGGAAGAATATGACAAGTACCAAAAATCTTACCGGGTAAGAGCGAAGACTTGGAAAACAAGGACCAAGAGTCTTACCGGCCGGTAAGTTATGACGACGACTCTTACCACGGTAAGCGCTTACCGGGTAAATTGTTGCATACGATGCTGTTTTGGTGGACTAAAATCTTACCCGATAAGTAAGTGATAATAGTGTTGAATTTTACCGGTAAGCACTTCCCTGGGTAAGATTTGGTAAACGGCCCCTTAGTCCAAACATAAATTAAAAAGATGTTTGTGGGTTTGCACTTGAAGTAAATTTTTGGATGTGAAAAACCATTGTCCCACATAGGTGGTGGTAAATATAACCAATACTTAATTTATATATTTCATGATTAAAATGTTAAATCACTATGATTAAAAAGGCTTTCTAAGATTTGGGGGTTTATCCCCTAAGATGAAGGTTCGGGTCCCGCATACTGCCCATATAGATGTCACTATGGATCCGAATCACTAACTACTAACTACTAAGTCTGAAATGTGAATGTTGATTAAGAAAGTTTTGCTACAAAAAATATCTGTTTTTTCGTGTTCAATAATGAACGACAACTTATGTTTTTATTTAATACAATTTATATCCTACCAAACAATGTTTACTTTAACAATTCTACAACATATTAGCATCACTAAAGATCGTAACTTTTTTATACTATAATTATACAATTCATCGGTTATCACATGGGACCCTGGTCCCATCTACATAAATCTACACCTACAATCTTATATGTACACCTTCTCAAGATTATAAATGGTAATAGTAAAATTTTAATATATTCAAGTTTCTATTAATGTTATATTTTTTTGTTATAACTTAGTATCGACTTTTCTTTTCATAAAGGATGACTATTTTTGAAACGTGTAATATCAAATATGTAGGGATGGAGCCAGAAACTTTCATGAGGGGGAGCACAATGTAAAATATAAATTGCAAAATAATGATATTATTTTCTGAAACCTATCTATGATATCTTCATTATCAACCTTGGTAAAAACGTCATTTTCATTATCAACCTTGGGAGGTAATTAAATATGATTGGATTATGATTTTGACGACGTGTGGCTAGGGTAAAAATCAGATTTTGGGAGGTAAATATGATATTACGATTAATTGGTTAGTACCTTGGTGGGTTTTAGACTTTTAGAAGACCCGATTAAAAAAATGAGATTGGATGGCTCCAAAGTAAGAAGGTTCAATTATAAATTAAATTAAAAAAATATTTTATATTAAAATGCATTAAAAATGATTAGAATCCAGAACCACCTTCCTATATATGGCACATTAGCCAATTTATCCAATTGACTGTTTATTTATTAAATTAAATTAAATTAAATAATATTATCAATTGAAAAAATTAAAAATTCAGAGAGTAGCCAAGCCCCTTCTGACTCTCTATACTGGCTCTGTCCCTACAAATATGGTCGTCAAGAAGGGAATTTATTTTTTTCTTAAATTTAAGAATATATTTAATTAACAAGGGAAGAAATACAAAAAAAGGTTAGAATTTAAGAATTATAATATTTATTTAGTTGGATTATAAAAAATTGTTGGTTCTAGAGAGTACGAGAAGGAGGTGAAAATGTGGTTTTTGGAATGCAAAACATGAGTCACGTGTAACACACGGCACCATGCATGCCTTATTGCATGGGAAACATGGATCACAATGGATTGGTAGGGACATCCAAAACAAAGTCGTTACACGTGTCATTTTATTTTACACTTGTTTTATATAAAATATTTGTGATTATTGTAAATTGATCAACTAAAACCACAATAAAATAATGTGGTTTAAAAATAAGGATGATTCGATAAGTTTCTATTTTGCTTTTGTTTTAGAATTTTTCATCCTGTTATCCTTAAAGTAACATTTATTCGTTGAATAACGGTCCTTCCACTCGGCACTGTCGGATTATTAAGGCAGAGACATGTGTTCTTGGTAAACAGTTGTCCAGGCCTGGTCACTGTGACCCCCTTTTTGAGGAGGCACCCCTTCTCCCGAAGTTACGGGGCTATTTTGCCGAGTTCCTTAGAGAGAATTGTCTCGCGGCCCTAGATATTCTCTACTTACCCACTTGTGTCGGTTACTGATTAGCTGAATAGTTTAATGGATAGTTCAACGAACCCTGAAATATAGTGTAAATTCGAGAAAAAAATATTTGTCATATAGGATAGACAAAAGAGTTATACGGATAATTGAATAAGTATTTGTTTGTGTTAGTCCCCAAGGAGAGATGGCTAACTAAAAGAGGGTTTTGTAGAAAGGGGGTTGAATATAAAACACATAGAATATACTCTTTTTAAATTTTTTAATATAAATATTAAAAATTTACACACAGATAGTTTGATGCGGAAAAGAACAGGCACACTATTCTATCAAACTAAACACACAGATAACAGTAATTAACTTATACACTAAGGAAATTAAAACAATACTGTTATAGCACGCAGCTTTGCCACAGTCACACAAATAATCACTCTGAAGATTTGTTGAAAGCGTGAGATTTCTGGGAAGGACTTCATCTCCTTTTATAGTGCCCATGCATGGGATGCATGTGGACAGCTGTCAAGGTTTCATTAGCTGGAAGTTTATCTGCTGGACAAAGGAAGAGACTACTTCCTTTGTATTAGAATAATGGATGAACCATTCCTTGTAGCACGTAATGTCAGATAACTTTATCTTTTTTTCTTCATGCTCTGTGAAGTCCCATCAAACCTTTTAGCTAAAAGACAAATATTCCTTTTATAAGAATAAAAGAGAATGTCTTTATTTAAGGCTTGATGCCCAAGTTCTTGCTGGCTCACGTGTCTTGCAATTGATGTGAGTCAAGAACTTATCTCTTTGAAATTGCTAAGTGATACATCACACTATGTATCACATCGGTGGATACCTTGTAAGGCTGGAATTGATAAGTGTACACTTTGCTTGATAAACTTCATCTTTCACTAAATGCCAAAAGTGTACACCCTTGAACCTGTGACTTGATATCACAGCCTTAGAAAATATACCTGCAATTTCGGTGACCAAGATTATAGTGTCGGTGACCATGACATCAAACTTGATGACCTCATCTTATTTGATGTCCTTAGTACTTTTGATGACTTTTGAGTGTACCATCGGTGACCCACTATATTGGTGACCCAATCTTGACTTGGCAAAATGATCTGAATATTGAAGTTGGTTGATACATCCAAAATTTCACTTTTTGATGTACAACCCTTGATTGAATAGTCTTTGACTCTTCAATACTTGAAGCATATTTCAGACCTTCAAAGGAACCTGTAAAAGTTCATTCATACAAAGGAAGGTGGTTCATCACCAAATCATCGGTGACCCAACAATCTCCCCCTATTTGATGATAATACCTGTAAGTTAGAAAATAATTCTTTTTGACCCTTTCTATTTTTCTTTTGGGTTCTTTTGACTCAGATTTCTTTTTTTTTATTTTTAATTTTATTATTTTTTTAACTGAGTATGTACAGTATAAGTATAAGAATAAATGTAAGTATAAGTATGTGCAAGAAAAAAAATAAAAATATTAACAAGAATTTTTAAGGAAGAAGAGTATGAACTTTTATTAATCAACACACAGCTTTGAAAAATAAAGTTCACACTATATGAAAACTATTCAAGGAGTGGGTTCTCTTCTTTTTAGCTCATCCAAGATAAGCCTAGTGATCCCATGGTCTTCAACCGGAGGTACTCCTAGAATAGCAGAGAGGAAGGAGCTGCAGCCCTTGGGATGTCGAAGCTCAAGAAACCGATGTTTCCAAAGATGTCTTCAAAGAAAACCCCAAGCTCAGGAGTAGTCAGCATGGTTTGCTCCGGGTAAGCAATAGGAGTAGGAACGGAAAGATCTATACCCGAAGCATTTATCTGGATGCCTCTTTCATGAAGCATAACAAAGTGTCCCTTCTTCTTGTTTTTAGGAGCTGTGATGACCTCTCCTTTAAGACCCTGTTGTATGAAGTACATTTGTTGTGCTTCAAGATATGTTACAAGAATATCATTCTCCTTTTGGATGTTGAGCATCTTGATGAAGAGTTTTCTGAGAATATTAAGTACCAGCTCCTTGTACTTGCTTTTGCTCTTGGAGATGCATTTACCAACTTCCATCCACTCAGTCATCCCAAGAACTTCCAACCATTCAGCTTCATATATACCTTTGAGAGAGTGTCAGCTCTCTTAAGGGTGACAAGTAACTTTGGAGAATTTTTGGTTGGAGGTTGGATGGTGGCACTGATAATCTTGGAATCATTCTTCCTGTTCTTTAGTCTTCTTTTGAACCACTCTACTTCCTTTGCCTTCTTGGCTTCATCAAGCATCTTTGCAGCTTTAGATTTATTCTTAATATTTTCAAGCTCATCTTTTTTAGCTTGAATTGCATCGGTGACTTTGGCGTGAACAACTTCATCATGAGCTAGCTTGAGTACATTAGTTTGATCATACTCAAGCTGAGCCTTGATAGCTTCTTCTTTTTCAGCTTCAGTGAGAATTACCCAAGAGGATCGGTGGGTAATGAAGCAGGCTGAAGTCTAAGAGTGTCTGCTTGAGAATCTCTTATCCTTTTCCTTCTCCTTTTCTCTTCCTGATGATCTTCAAAGGAAAGAGGCTTCTTTCCTTTGGATTTTTCTTTTCTTTTCTTCTCTTCTTCAGTTTCAAGGGGTTGAGCACTGATACTCTCCCCCTCAACAGCTGCTTCGGGTACCAAAGGAACAGAGACCACCTCTGTGACCACACCACCATCGGTGGCTGTAAGAGCCACGTCGGTGGCTGGGATGGTGGTGGTGATCAGATCGGTGGCTGCAGGGGCAGTATCGGTGGCTGCTGTTTTGTCGGCGGCTGTGGAGGTGGTAGCATTGGTCTTCTTATTTTTCTCCCCCTCAGTGGTTGAACCCTTGAAACCCACTGAAGAGAGAAAAGTCTTGATCTTTTCTATATCAGAAGCCATGGAATTTATTTTTCTTTCAATTCTTTGAAGAACAAATCTGTCTTGTTCCTGAAAGAAGGATCCATCCACATCAAGCTCAATAGTTGGAGGAGAAATTGGAATCTTGTCAATTTTGAAGAGAATAGTGGCAAGAGACTCCATAATGTTCCCTTGAGTAGTAGAAAGAGAAGCCAATCTTTCAAGTCCTTGGCTGCTTGGTCTTCCAAAGTTTCCACCCGACGTATAGTGTCACGAGTAAAGCTGGTGAAAGCTTGGAGAAGATCATCTCCTTGTTTGGAAGACATGGGAGCAGAAGGTTGAGGCTGTGGTGGTTGATCAGCATCATCATCACTGGAGGAAGAGTAATCCACCAAACCTGTAGGTTTTCTTGGGGGGATTTAGGAGATGTGGGGGAGACACGTTTAGGAGAGTGTCTATGAGGGGATTCCTCAGTAATGGGTTCTTTCACAACCTTGGTACGTACGGGAGACGTATGTGTCCAAGGTGTAGTGTCAGAGAATAGAAAGTCAGTAAATTTGGATGCTCCATCAAATGCATCTGGTTGTGATGCACTCTCATGTGGAGTAAGGAAATGGAGTTGTGAGAGCTCACGGGGTGGAGAAGAGGCAGCTTGGATGGGAGAGTCCAAGTCTTCTTCATCAACTAAAGAGAAAGTTGATGAAGGAATAATAGGGATGTCCCTTTTTACAACCATGTCCTTTTGGGAGGGCATGGAGGAGCTAGGTTGGGTTAACTGGTCCTTGGGTCGGGTAGAAATCTTTTCAACACTTACTAACTTTTGGGAGTTAGTACGTGGCTTGTGAGGTGAGACCCTTTGGGTACCCTTAGACTTCTTTGAGGAAGTCTTTGGGGGGCTTTTGGAGTGTCTCCGCTTTTGGGACTTAGATGCTTGGGTAGAAGCCAAAGGTTCTTTTGGCTTCGTAGCATTGGTGGGTGCGGAGGTAGATGTGCCCGACGCTTTGGATCTCTTACGAGATTTGGGCACATCAGTTACTCTAGGTGCAGAAGGAGTAGAAGACATACCTGAGGTCCTTTGCAGACGGGGCTCATTTTCTTCCCAAGATAGAGTTGAATTCCTAGCAAACTCAACCATAGATGGTCGGAGAGGGTTGTCTGTTGCTAAGATAGCCTTTTTCATAATCTGATTTCCCACTTGATGAAGAGGGAGATCGTATATGATGTCATCTCTTTTCTCTAATTTATCTGCCAACTTTGCATGAACAATAAGAGAGAAAAGTCGCTGAAATGGTACCTGAGGACGTCGGATGGTAGAGAAGGAGGAGATCATTTCATTAAAGAAATAGCTTGCAAAGTCTATCCTCCTTTGAAAAATTAAAGCATGTGCCAATTCTGTCACTTGGGAAGGTGACTGATCCGGGCCACCTGTTTTTTGCTCAGGCACAGAATCAGATGAGCAAAAAGGAAGTTCCATATGTTTCCCATATTCTTGCGCAGTAAAGTACCTGGACCCTTTGACTTTGAGCCCTTCTTTTCTTCCAGATACTTCAACACATCAACCACCATTTGATGTTCATTACCAAGAGGAAAAGGTTCATAGGTATCATAAACAGGAAGCTTAAGAAGGCTTCTAACATATTCCACATTGAAGATCACATCATGTTCATCATTACTTAGAACAGATGCAAGAATTTGATCCGACGAGGCATCAAATGTGCAAGTTAACCAAAAGTTTCCAAGAAGAAACTTACTCATTTTGGGTTTTGCTGTGATTGCATATTGCAGAGGGCATCTCTGAAGAAACCAGCAAACATCATTGTACTCTGGATGAGCATTATCAACTCCTATTCTTCCAAAGTAATTGCATGCAGGAAAGGATAGGGATCCAAAAGTCATGGTCTGTTCTTCAGAGGTCTTTGAGGGAGAAGCCATTGAAGAGGATGAAGAAAGTTGCTGGTTGCAGGTTATGCTTTTGTATAAGTGAGAAAGAATGGGTGCGAGAAAGGTGGTAAGTAGTGGGGAAGGAGGTTATATATGAGAGGGAAATTTCAATTTTCAAAAATAATGATTACTTTTGGTGATTGAAATGTCAGAATTCTAAGGGTTTTAGGGTTGAATTCGGCGCATGTACTGACATTGATGATGTCATTAGGGATAAGAACAAAGAATCTTGCTTATTAAGAGTGGTAAGTCAAGAGTTATCTTTAAGGGGTTAAGAATGTGAAAGGTTTGTAATGGTTACCTCGGTGACTTGTACAACGTCGGTGGCTTTATGAAAGGGACAAACGTCGGTGGCTCAATAGAGAGGTTTACGTCGGTGGATGAGATTTGAGAGAGTGAGTCGACGTCGGTGGCTAGTGAGAGACTCGGTGGCTCGACTCGGTGGCTCGACGTCAGCAAGACGTCGGTGACGTCGGCGGTTAGGGCAAAGGTGGGTGTATCGGTGGCTCGTCGGAAGGTGGCTACGGTGGTTGTATCGGTGGCTAGTGGTGTCGTCGGCGACGATGGCTTGTGGTGATGGTTCTCGGTGGCTCGGCGTAAGGGTAGCCGTCAGTGGCTGGGGCGCCGATGGTGGGTGATTATGGTGGTTGCTCTCGGTGGATCTCGATTGCCGGAGAGAGTAGTGGCAGTGGATGGTGTGGTTAGGGTTTTAGAGGAGAGAGAAAGAACACGTCGGTGGCTATGTCACCGACTTTATACATATATATATTTTTATTTTCTTTTTCTTTTTATATTATTTTCATATATATATATATATAAATATAATATAATATATAATTTATAAATATATATATATATATATATAAAGTATATATATAAAAAACATATAACATATATAAGTTATAAATATATAAATGTATATAGTATATATATATATATAAAACATACATTATATATAAATATAAACTATATTAGTCTATGTTTATCATACCTAATTCACCAATGAGGAACTTGAACCTTGCTTCATCAAGGACTTTGTGAACAGATCAGCTAATTGATAATCGGTGGGAATGAAATGAAGCTCCACATCACCTTTAGAGACATGATCTCTTATAAAGTGATATCTGATATCAATGTGCTTGGATCTTGAATGAAGCACAGGGTTGTTAGCAATGGCTATTGCACTTGAGTTATCACACATTATTGGGATTTTTGAGAAAATTTGATTATAATCACACAACTGATTTTTCATCCACAATATCTGTGCACAACAACTTCCAGCAGCCACGTACTCTGCTTCAGCAGTAGATGTAGACACCGAATGTTGTTTCTTACTTGACCAACTCACAAGCTTTCCACCAAGTAACTGACAACTTCCAGTTGTACTTTTTCCGTCTATTTTAGAACCTGCAAAATCAGAATCAGAAAACCCGATGAGATCGAAACCTGAGTCTTTGGGATACCAAAGACCCAGATTTATGGTACCTTTCAGATACCGAAAAATCCTTTTCACAGCAGCCAGATGTGATTCTTTAGGATTTGCTTGGTATCGGGCACACAGACAAGTAGCAAACATAATGTCAGGTCTACTTGTAGTTAGATAAAGAAGGGATCCTATCATGGCTCTATAATTTGTAATATTAACAGAAATGCCATCAGGATCAGAAAAGAGTCTAAGAGAAGGAGCCATAGGAGTTTTCATGGTAGAGCAAGTATCAAATTGAAACTTTTTCAGAAGATCTTTAATGTATTTACTTTGATTTATGAAAATACCTTTTGGAGACTGTTTTACTTGCAAACCAAGAAAGAAAGTTAACTCCCCCATCATGCTCATTTCATACTCTTTTTGCATGAGGGAGCTAAACTCATCACACAAGGATTCATCGGTGGCTCCAAAAATAATATCATCAACATAGATTTGAACAAGAATGATATTACCTTGTGATTTCTTGAAGAAGAGAGTGTTGTCAACCTTGCCTCGTATATACTTATTTCTAAGTAGATATTCTGAGAGAGTGTCATACCAGGCACGAGGAGCTTGCTTCAGTCCATACAGAGCTTTATCCAGCCTATACACATGATATGGATGGACCGGATCTTCAAATCCGGAGGTTGCTTCACATACACTTCTTGACTAATTCACCATTCGGGAAGGCACTTTTGACAGCCATTTGGAATACCCGAAAATTCTTGTAAGCTGCATGGGCAAGAAATATTCGGATAGCTTCCAATCTGGCAACAGGAGCAAAAGTTTCATCATAATCAATTCCTTCCTCTTGTCGATATCCTTGAGCAACCAGCCTTGCTTTGTTCCTTATGACAGTTCCTTCTTCGTCCATCTTGTTTCGAAACACCCATTTTGTTCCAATAATAGTTTTGTTGGATGGACGAGGAACTAACTTCCAGACTTTGTTTCTCTCAATTTGTGAGAGTTCTTCTTGCATGGCAATTACCCAGCTAGGATCAGCTAGGGCTTCATTTATCAGCTTGGGCTCAACAATGGAAACAAAGTTGACATATAAGCACAGATTGCTTATGCCTCTTCTGGTTTTTACACCAACTTGTGGATCACCTATGATTTGATCTATTGGATGATCCATGGTTCACTTTAGTGTAGGAGGTAAGGAGGGAGGTAGAGAAGAGGATGAGGTGGGAATTTGAGATGGTGAAGGTAGGTTAGTGGGAGATATGGTGTTTTGGTGGGTAAGGTCTTCTGTAGAGTTAGTTTCAGGAGGTGGAGAAGAAAGAGAAGGTTCTGAAGGTAAGGTGGTGTTATGGGAGGCTGAGAGGAGTTGCTATCTGGAGGATTGGGTTGAGAGGAGGATGGAATTTCACCAACACATGAATTTATCCATAGGTTTAATTCTTCTTCATCACAAGATAATGAAGAAGTTTCAAACTCATCAAACTTCACATGCATGGATTCATCTATGCATTGTTTTCTTAGGTTGAAGATTCTAAAGGCTCTTGAGGAGAGAGAATAGCCCATGAAAATTCCATCATCAGACTTTGGATCAAACTTTCCAAGTTGTTCCCTGTCATTTAGCATGTGACATGCACAGCCAAACACATAGAAGAAGTCAACTGCAGGTTTTCTACCATGGAAAACTTCATAAGGAGTCTTGTCATGCCTTTTGACTATGATAGACCTATTTTGAGTAAAGCATGCAGTGTTAACTGCTTCTGCCCAAAAATAGGTTGGCAACTTGGATTCACTCAGCATAGACCTTGCAGCTTCACATAGTGTTCTATTCTTTCTCTCAACAACACCATTTTGCTGAGGAGTGCGTACGGCAGAGAAATTCTGAGAAATTCCTTTTAGGTCAAAGAAATCTTCCAGAGCAGCATTCTTGAATTCTGTGCCGTTATCACTTCTGAAGGACTTCACCAGTTTACCATTCAAATTTTCAATCTTTCTTGTAAACCTGATGATTTCTTCGACGGCATCAACTCTTGTGTTTCGGAAAGAACACCCAAGTATATCTAGAGAATTCATCGACGATTACTAGCATATACTTTTTACCACCAGGCATGGGTGTGCTTAACGGACCGCACGTGATTCATGTGAAGCATTTGAAGAGGTTCGAGGAGATAGAAGAGCATTGTTTTGTTTTAAAGGAAGTTCTGGTGAGTTTTCCTTTTTCACATGCTCCACACAGCTTTTCTTTTTTAAAAACTATTTTTGGCATTCCAACAACCAGCTCCTTGTTGGAGAGTTTGTTCAAGGTTTTAAAGTTTAGATGAGAGAACCTTTTATGTCACAGCCAACTTTGTTTGGCTAATTCTTGAGAGATGAGACACACAGCTTCTCCTATTGCACTTTCTTTCATGTTGATTATGTACACGTCATTCAGTCGGGTTCCTGCTAGTACAATCTTGTTCTGTACATCAAAGACCAAGCACACACATAGCTGGAACATGACCTTATAGCCCAAATCACATATTTGGCTGATGCTTAGAAGATTGTACATTAGCCCTTGAACATGAGCTACTCTGGAGAAAGTGATGGTTTCATTTGAAATGGTACCATATCCTTTGGTGACCCCTTTTCCATTTCCTCCAAAGGAAACAGTGGGTCCCTTTTCTTTTGAGAAGTTAGAGAGAAGAAGTTTGTTTCCTGTCATGTGTCTTGAACACCCACTGTCCATGTACCATATGTGATCTTTATTTGGTACCTGCACCCAGAAACAAATTTAGATTTTTGGTACCCATTTTGAGGTGGGTCCTTTGGGATTAGAAGGCATTTTAGTTTTGCAAAGATCCAAATCTTTTGGGCAATTTTTAGCAAGATGAAGAGTGTTGCCACAATTATAGCACTTTTTTAAAGAAAAGGCCTTTTTAAAATCCCTATCATCAATACTTTGGACAGAGGTTGACGACTGAGAAGAAGAGGGGTGTCCAACACCTGGTCTTGGTCCAAGGATACTTTTACCAGGATTTCTTGATTTCTTCAAGTTCACTGACCGAGGAATAAAATCAGTAACTATTTGAGATTTCCTTTTAGATGAAAAATTTGATTTAGAAAAAATTTTCTTTTGAGGAGAAAATCTTTTTGGAGACGGATACTCAGCAACACCAGATGGTTGCTCTTGGGAGTATCTTGACTCATGCAGAGTTAAGGAGTTTAAAAGTCTTTGGATAGGTTTGGGAGAAGAAGAAGAGCTTGGAAGAGTTGAAACTTTTGAAGACTCAGAAGAGATTTCTTTAGCTTTAACAAAGACTCCAAACTTCTTAGAGCCAGATTCTACTTTGAGCATGTCAAGTAGATCTATAGAGTGAACGGAGGTAGAATCCTCAGATGAGTAACCGAAGAGATCATCATCGTCATCGGAAAGGAAACCAGCAGGAAAACCTTGACACTCAGAAGAAGGAAGTGGAAGGTCAAAAGGTTGAGGAACATCTTTTCCATAACCAAGGCCAGACTTATCCTTGCTGGTGATTTGATCTTGAAGGATCCTTTCAAGATTCTTAGAGGATTTAGTCCATTTAGACAGAATCTCTTGTTCCTTTTCAAGAGTGGAAGAGATTTTTGATTTTTCCTCAGAAAGACTGTCGTTTAAGTACCGTAGGTTTTCCGGATACGACTTTCATTTTGTCAAAATCTTTTAGTTTTGAAAAGCAAGAGAGAAGTTGATCATTTAGACATTTTATGTGCATATCAGCCCTTTTCTTTTGAATCTTTAAGTCACAGAAGTCAACAGTTAAAGAATCAAAGGCATCAGCCTTTTGATCATCAGAGAGAAAGGTAAAAGGATGTACCTGAGGCTTTGTTCCTGAAGTGGATCCCTCAGCAGATACAAGGGTAGTGTAGAGTGACTTTTCCATGTCTTCCAGCTCATCGATTTTGGCCATGAGGCATTTAGTGACATACTCACTCTCACTCTCAGAGGTTTGCTCATCCTCCCAGCAATGAGCCTCTGTGACCAAAGTTTTATTTTTACTTTGGTTTCTCTCTTTTTCTCTTGTATTTGGCTTTGTACTTCTTATACCTGGAGGTTTCTTTTGATTCAGAATTTTCTTTAGAGGATTGGCTATTTCTCTCTTCATGCTTCCTAGAAGCTGATTTTGAGAAGTCATGGCCATAAGAAGAAGAAGGTTTGAGAGAAGAAGAAGCTTTTTATCTGCATTCAGAAGCAAAATGACATTTCTTTCCACAATTGAAGCATTCTTCATTTGCTTTATCCGAAGAGGATTTTTGAGAAAAAGGTTTTATATTAAATTTAGAGCGGTTTGAAGAAAATCTTTTATTCTTAAGGTTTCCAGCAAGCATTGCCATACTATCAGAAAGTATGTCAATGGCTGATTCTTCTCCTTCATCATCAGCAGCACTATAGTATGCATCGACGGATGAGAAGAGTCTTCCTTAATATCTTTTCGAATCAGAAGAAGGATAGG
The DNA here is from genome assembly GCA_036898165.1 of Silybum marianum. NCBI lineage: Eukaryota > Viridiplantae > Streptophyta > Magnoliopsida > Asterales > Asteraceae > Silybum > Silybum marianum. The sequence goes on from CM072538.1 coordinate 22,251,475, forward strand.
TGATTCTAGGAATACAAGAAGAAGATTTTGAATCACCTATCAAAGCAATAGAAGAGGATTTGATATCCTTTATAAGATATTTTCTCTGGTTCTTAGTTTGTTCGTAGTGAAGAAGAGTTCCATAGAGAGCAGTTAAAGGCATTATTTCTAAGTCCTTGGTTTGCTTGATGCAAGTACAGATAGTTTCCCAGAAATGCGGAAGACAATCCATGAACTTGCGAGAGAACTTCTTCATTATCATAAACTCGTCCGAAGAACTTTGAGATCATTGAGAAGACAGTTAAAGCGATTAAAGTAGGTAGAAAGAGATTCTCCTTTTTCATGGGAGAAGAGTTCATACTTTCTAACAAGACGGATCCTGTTAGATTTCTTTACTTCTTTGGTGCCTTCATATAAGACACTCAAAGTATCCCACATTTCTTTAGCGATTGGGAAGGTTAAGAAGAGAGTGATACACTTCATCGGGGAAGGGATACAGCAAGAGCCGATTTGACTTTAGTGTCTAAAGCAACTAGGCGTTTATCATCTTCACTAAATTTGTTAGAAGGTTTGATGATATATCTACCAGTTTTCTCACATCTTTCGTCATCTGACTCTATGTCCTTTCCTTCAGCGTCCTTTTGAGGGCCAAAGCGAGCCCATATTTTAGGAACAATAGGTCCCTCACTAAGAATGTTGGGATACCTGCAATCGATCCCTTCCAAGAATAATAACATGCGATTTTTCCATAACCCAAAGTTATTTGGGTTGAACCTTGGAGGTTTAACCAAGGATCCTAAATCATATGTATTACTGGAAGAGGTCTGCAAGGTACCATCAACATTTGAGGTAGTAGCCATCACGGATACGGTTTATTGAATTAAACCAAGCGCTGCGATACCACTTGTTAGTCCCCGGAGAGATGGCTAACTAAGAGAGGGTTTTGTAGAAAGGGGGTTGAATATAAAACACACGTAATATACTCTTTTTAAATTTTTTAATATAAATATTAAAAATTTACACACGGTATAGCTTGATGCGGAAAAGAACGAGCACACTATTCTATCAAACTAAACACACAGATAACAGTAATTAACTTATACACTAAGGAAGTTAAAACAATACTGTTATAGCACACAGCTTTGCCACAGTCACACAAATAATCACTCTGAAGATTTGTTGAAAGCGTGAGATTTCTGGGAAGGACTTCATCTCCTTTTATAGTGCGCATGCATGGGATGCATGTGGACAGCTGTCAAGGTTTCATTAGCTGGAAGTTTATCTGCTGGACAAAGGAAGAGACTACTTCCTTTGTACTAGAATAATGGATGAACCATTCCTTGTAGCACGTAATGTCAGATAACTTTATCTTCTTTTCTTCATGCTCTGTGAAGTCCCATCAAACCTTTTAGCTAAAAGACAAATATTCCTTTTATAAGAATAAAAGAGAATGTCTTTATTTAAGGCTTGATGCCCAAGTTCTTGCTGGCTCACGTGTCTTGCAATTGATGTGAGTCAAGAACTTATCTCTTTGAAATTGCTAAGTGATACATCACACTATGTATCACATCGGTGGATACCTTGTAAGGCTGGAATTGATAAGTGTACACTTTGCTTGATAAACTTCATCTTTCACTAAATGCCAAAAGTGTACACCCTTGAACTTGTGACTTGATATCACAGCCTTAGAAAATATACCTGCAATTTCGGTGACCAAGATTATAGTGTCGGTGACCATGACATCAAACTTGATGACCTCATCTTATTTGATGTCCTTAGTACTTTTGATGACTTTTGAGTGTACCATCGGTGACCCACTATATTGGTGACCCAATCTTGACTTGGCAAAATGATCTGAATATTGAAGTTGGTTGATACATCCAAAATTTCACTTTTTGATGTACAACCCTTGATTGAATAGTATTTGACTCTTCAATACTTGAAGCATATTTCAGACCTTCAAAGGAACCTGTAAAAGTTCATTCATACAAAGGAAGGTGGTTCATCACCAAATCATCGGTGACCCAACAGTTTGTGGCTTAATGGACTGTATAGGATGTATAACTCATTCAGCAAACCATCTTTATTATGTTCGGTTATGGCTTAATTGGACAACTACATCTTATTCACTCAGCCAAGAAAAGGCAGTTGTCTAGCTTCTACCCTAATTTTTCTGTTTTTACCTTTCTCATTAAAAACCATTCAACCTCTCTCAACAAAAGAAAATTCTCCTCCCTTGACTCTTCCTTTTCAACACCTCCGTCAAATCTTCAACTCCAACACCCGTTCACGATCAAGTTCCATCCACTGATGTTTTTACTCATGTTGCAACCACCGATATTCTCGTTCCATCGCCTCCTTCTTTCTTCTGGTTTGGATATAAATCTCTTTGTCCTTTTTAGAAATCAAAACACCGTCCTGAAGAAATCCAAACATTTCTCAATAGTTTCCTTATAGAAATGGCTATCTCAAATTCACGACCGGGAGCATCGAGTTGGCTCATCATCATACACATGGTCGTGATGAGAGGAAGAAAGATCGTCTAGAACTTGGCTAAAGGAGAGAGATTTGAACTGGGTATTGACTATTTCTTGTGAGAAACGAAGGAGAAATCGATTAATTTTAATCGATTGGTTTGGTTATAGATCTCGATCTCCATCTTGATATTATCCTTTTGATTTGGTTACATATTTTATATTTGGGTTCTACTTAAAATCATGTATCTAGGTTTTGGGTCTAAGTTATATTTGTAAAATTTGATTTACAAATATTCAATGTAAAACAAAGGATAAAATAGTCATTTTACCATGCAGACCGTTTATTAAGTATAACAATCGAACAACAATCTATTAATATTATACAAACAAATATATCAATATAAACAACTTGATCCGTACATCACTTAATGAAAAATGAATTGAATAACCCCCAATAGACATTGACTTTTGTAGTTTCAAGTAGGAGATGACTAAGGTCATCTGGAAGATATAGTTGTGGAAGGGAATCGTTCAGTTCGAAAAAAGCGAAAAGCGATGTATTATCAGATTCCTTGGGTCGTTTGAAATATAGCAAAGTTAGGACTGATGACAAATCGATTAAAGCTACCAGAAGAACTCAAAGGTGTGCATGGCACATTCCATGTGCAGTGGCGGATCCAGAAACGTTTTTGGTTAGGGGCGCATTTTAAGGTGTCAAAAAACTTCCGAAACCAAATAGTTCATCTGAACCAAAACGGTTTCAGGTTATTCGTTTTCCGCTTAAATGATAGAAGGTTTGTTTAGGTCTCCCAATATCGCAAAGGTACGATGTCAATCAAGTAATACATACTAAGGCTATGTTTGCAAAAATAAGCTAGCTTATAAGCCAACTTATAAGCTAACTTATTTTCAGTGTACACGTTTGGCAAACCATAAGCTAGCTTATTGAAACATTACTTGAAGTAGCGTTTTGGAAGCTTATTGTCATTTTTTCCAATTATAATCCTCATTAATATTAGTTGTTAATTATTAATTTTATTTTCTATGCCCTTTTGGTCATTTTACATTCTTATACGCTAGTTTTACCAAACATGATTTTTTCATCAGTTAGCTTATCAGCTATCAGCTAGCTTATTAGTCATCCGCTAGCTTATCAGCTACCAGCTAGCTTATCAGCTAGTTTGCCAAACATACGAATATTGATCCAAGGAAGCATGAGATTAAGTACCACAAGGTTACTATAACTTCTAGCTAGACTGTGTTGATAACGTGAATTAGGTTATGACTAGTAAAGCTAATTATCTAGAGAATGGAAGTAACACAAAACAATGGTTGAGAAAATGATTAAAGCACCGCAAAAGAATTACTTAAATGATTAGGAAAAGATTGGGGGATGTAGTTCATTTAGGTTCTACCAAGCATACAAGTTATCACACATTTACAAGTCAACACTCAAGGTTAAATATAAAAATTCCTCAATTGTTCATTACACTTTTTTTAAGCAATAGCAAGATGTATCATGTAATGTATATTGAAATCTCTCGATTAGTAAACAGAAACACTCAACCTTTTAAGCATAAGCATTGAAAAAACATAACTAAGGTTTACATCTATATCAAATATCTCACTCTAGGTTCAAATATACTTTATCTAGCTGTACTCCCAATTTCTCAAAAGAAAAATACAACCATAGAGTTAGCAAGTCGTCCAATCTAACAAAACCTGGAGAACAAGATAAAGAAACTCAACCAACAAGGTGTAACAAGTAATAAAATGCAATAACCATATATTCATCAATAATCCATCATTCACCCAACCTCAAAATGTTTAGCTTGTGCTAGTGGTAGATAACAATATCGTTTAAAAAAAGAAGACAACCAAGTACATTGTTCTCAACAAAATACAATAGAAATTAGACCTGGCAAAAACTGACACGGCACACAAACTCGACATAAATTAAACGGGTTTGGCTAATACATTTCAACCCGTCTAAGTAAACGGGTTGACACAACACGACACAAAAATTAAACGGGTAAGGTCAGGGTCAAAAACTTTAACTCAAAAATGACCCGAATAACCTGTTTATATTAGGCCCCTTAAGCAAATAGCGTCAACAACCCACAGTTTATAGTTTTTTTAACAAAGTAAATACTAAATAATAATAAAAAGTGATTGTACATTTCATATAGGCCTGGCAAAAAGTGGCATGACATGCTAACTCGACACGAATTAAACGGGTTTTGGTAATACATTTCAACCCATTTAAGTAAACGGGTTGACACGACATGACACAAAAATTAAACGGACCGGGTTAAGGTTAGGCACTATCAACCCGTTTAATTTTGAACCCGACACGACACAACACGTTTGCCAGGTGTAATAGAAATGAAAGACTGGAGGGGGCTGGAGGAAGATTCACAGTTATATTTGAATTTGACCAAGTATTATGTTGAAACTTTTGAAGACATCAGGGTCAGGACATTCGCATATATGCGAGTGGAGCATGATATCGTGTTTCGAAAGAAGCATACTCACGATATTCGACCTCTTAGCATCCAGGGACCATATTTCAAACAAAAAAACAATTACTTGGATGAAACTCAGAAACAAGAAGTGAGTACTGGAATTGATAGCTAATAGCGAAAACAATTATCCATTTTTTCATGAAAATGTTTAATATGATAACATAGTTAAATATAATTCTTTTCTTTATGAAATTATTTCATATATTTTTGTTTCTATATGAAAATGAAATTGTTTCATGTATTTCTCATTTTGATTAATTTTGTTTCATATATTCTTGATTAATCAACCCTCATGTGTTCTTGATGAAATCTTTTCACATATTATGACTAACGAATCCTCATAATCAGGAAAAAGTGAAAAAAATTAAAAAAAATGATTGGTTAAATGGAGTGTGTACAGTTCGTACGAATTGCATGGTTTGTAATGGATATCTCCCCTATATAGGCCTAGGATCGTATAAGGAGAGTTAAGGTGACAAACATAAGAAGAGATCTAAACCATTGATCACTTTTAATCTCATGCCCATCCATGTTGCGCCTTATAAGGGAGTTGATCCGGTGCATCTCGATGCACCTCATCTTGGTGCATCTCATCCATCGAAGGGTGGAGATCCTTTCTTACGCTTCTCACTGGAACTCTACTTCTCATTGGAACCCAACCATATGTATGTATGTATGTATGTATGTATGTATATATATATATATATATATATAGAGAGAGAGAGAGAGAGAGAGGGACCTTCTTGTGTTAACCTAAGTATTTGTGTTAACCATGTTAACCCAATCTAGATCATACAATCAATAGATCAACGGTCAAAAAAGGTGGCATAATTGTAAAGAAGTTTAAAAAGTGAAACGTGGAGAAATTTTAAAAAAGGCTCAAACATAAGTGAACAAAGGGCTAATATGTCATTTTGCATTGAAAGATATTTTGAGAAAAAAATAGAGTTTCCATCTTTTTCGATAACTGAAAGGGGAGAGGGCGTCTTCAACGGGATTCCGTCCATCGACAAATTAGGGGTCGATTTCATCATCCGATTTTTTGGGGTTTTTGTTCATGTCGTCGAATATGGATGAAGAAGGTGAAAATTTCGGCGCCAATTTGAGAAAAAGAGGTAAATTTTCGAGTTTTTTCATCCAATTCAGAGTGGGAAATCTCGAAAATTTTCTAGGGTTTATTGTGTTTTGGGGATTTCGTTGATCTTGAAGAAAATGGATGATAATGGTGAAAATATCGACGCGAAATTAAGATTACGAGGTAAGATTTCAAACTTTTCATACTATTGATAGCAGGAGATTTCGAAAAAATTCTAGGGTTTCATTTGTTTTAATCGATTAGTATATAAGGTTTTGTTTTATGTTCATCGTAGTTCGGAAAACCAAGAGAAAGCATTACCAAAAAAGCTTTATCTAACTATAAAAACACAATGGAAACGACTTTGGATTATTGAAGGATAATCAGTATACGACTGATGAAGGTATTCGGTTACTGTTATTGAAGATTGCACCAGTGAACAAGTTCTGTGTTTATAAAGATTGTAATATGTTCTTGGTTCACTAGTGAACAAGTTCCGTGTTTGTAAAGATTGCACCAGTGACACGTTATGTGTTCATAAAGATTGAAATATGTTCTTGGTTCACAAGTGAACAATTTATGTGTTTATAAAGATTGCACCAGTGAACAAGTTATGTGTTTATAAAGATTGCACCAGTGAACAAGTTATGTGTTTATAAAGATTGCACCAGTGAACAAGTTATGTGTTTATAAAGATTGCAATATGTTCTTGGTTCACCAGTAAACAATTTCTGTGTTTATAAACATTGCACCAGTGAACAATTAGTTCTTATTTCACTAATGAACAAAGTATGCGTTTGTGATGAGTGTAAAATGTGTTTTGAATTGGTGAACAAGTACTGTCTTATTAGTGGGTGTATTATATACACTGTTCATTGATGAAAGTATTAAAGATAATTAGAGATATGCTCAAATACTTAACTATGCTAAATTTAAGGAATTTATTAATTATATAATTAATTAATTAAATAAAATTATATATACAAATTACAAAATACGAATTTACCCCTGCTAAATATAATTAATTTATTTAATTTCATAATTAATGAAATTTTCCTATTGGTTGGTTTGGGTTAACATGGTTAACACAAATAGTTAGGTTAATACAAGAAGGTGCCTCTCTCTCTCTCTCTCTCTCTCTCTCTCTCTCTCTCTCTCTATATATATATAAGCGTAAGATCGTGTGAGAAGAAGAGTTAAGGCGAGAAACATAAGAAGAGATCTAAATCATTGATTACTTTTAATCTCATGTCCACCTATAAATTGCGCTATAGAAGAAAATTGATCTGGTACATCTCGGTGCACCTGATAAGTGTTGACATTCAATTAAGATTCATCCAAATGTGAAGATTTCTTCTTACGCTTCTCACTGGAACCCAACCCGATATATGCAAATTTAAAAAAAAATACTGAATGTGATGTATATTTAAGATTTAAGAACTATAGACTATGGACATAAGTTGTACAAAAAGGTTGATGATGAAAAGAAAATTATGAGTAAACTAGAGAAAATAACGTATTCAAAATTAGAAGGATATTTCTATGTACCAAAGTATCAACCCGACCAACTCGTACGGTTTGGTTGGGTTGGGTTGCACTTTAATCTGGGTTGAGTTGAGATTCTTTAAATCTCAAGCATTGAGTTAGTTGTTCAAATGTTTTCAACCCAATCAACTCAACCCATGAACACCCCCACCCACAAACATAGGATTTTGAAATCCCATAATTTGTTGGTATTTCATGAATTTCGTAAGATTTGGATGCAATAATTTTTTTAAATATGTTAAAACTATTGTTTAGGGGTGAGCTCGATACCGGATCGATACCCAACCGGTACCGAAACCAGGTAGTACCGAAACCGGAAATGTCAAAATCCAATACCGAATATCGAACCGATTAGTGAAATTCGGTACCGGTACTGGTACCAGGATTTTCGGGACTATAACCGTTTTGTACAATTTTTTTGAACGACTAAGGTTTTTCACCTTTTACCATTAAACGCAATGACAAAAACCAAAATCACTTAACCAAACCGGTACCGAAATCCCGAACCGAACCGGTCCCGTACCGAGCCGGCATCGAAACCGAAAGTACCGAAAACCAAAAGTCATAAATCCCAATACGAATCCCGAACCGATTAGTGAAATTCAGTACCAGTACCGGTTCGGTTCGGGACTGGTTCGGTTCGGAATTTCAGTCTGTTCCGCTCATCCCTACTATTGTTTGTGATAATCAATTAAAAAGGGTAATTTGATTACTTTTAAAAATTATTTATAATTTATTTTTATCAATTATTTAAAAAATGTAATCAATTCCACTTCAAATCATACCCACTTTAGTGATTTCAAATACTTCTAAATCCAAATCTCTAAAAACCATTCTATCAAACCAAACGCCCCTTTAAAAATTTTAAATTTTGATTCTCAGTCTTAAAAATGCTCGTATGTTTTATTGATATTAGCAATTAGGCATTTATAAAGGACGAATCGCTGCAAGATGGCACTGAATTCTCATGTTACGATCAACGAAAATGCCAATCACGAATCAAATGGACAACTAGATGTTTCTCGCACATTAAAATGTGTCATTTGGGTCGAAAAAAGACACATCCCTTATCGTTTAAATTACATTTTTGGAGCATTTGTACAATATCATGGACCCTATGATGACGACATTGAGGATAAAGACTAGACGGATGAAGACAGACACTTAAAAACGGAACAAATATGGAAATAATACAACAGATATAAACTAATTTAAAAACGACACAAAAGTAACAAAGATATAGAAGATTGAAGACAAATTTGGAAACCATTTACCCAATCACTTATCCAGCAAGAATAACCTCTAACTTACTTTACTGGATAAGATTGTAGCTCAAAAAGGTATCATATCAACAATTTACCCAGTAAACACTTACTGGATAAAAGTTCCTCACTTAACAGATAAGATTCTCCACCCTTATCATCTCTCTTACCTGGTAAGTTTCTCGACTTTTGTCATGTCATCCGACAAAGTAAATGACTCAATAAATGTAATATACGTAGTTTTTCATTATATTCCAACCAAAAAACTACCAATATTTCATCCAAAATATAGAAATTGTAAAAAGAAGACAAAAACATCAAGAATAAAACCAAATAACCTTTGGCTTAGCCGTATGTGAGCCTTTAACCTTCTAAAATGTCGGTGGTTCAAAACTCAGCAAAGACGAGGAAGGTGTGTGAGTTCCTTTATTCCATTTGACGTATATAAATATTATATATTTTCCAAAAATATCAAGAATAAATTTTCAATAAAAAAATTCAGTGTATTCCAATTGCTTAATTATAAATTCAGAATACGAAATGGTAGAAATTTGTAGAATTTTCTTTAATGGAAAGCACTTTGAATTTTATACAAAAATCGGACGAGAGACTGGACCAGACCAGTAGTTACACCCGCGGCCCATTTCTAAACTCTCTTTCCAAATGTAGGAAGAAAAAGCATTTGTAGAATCACATATAGGGGGATATTTCAATTATAAATCCAACAATTAACAAAATCTACAAACGAATCTAATAGTCCATCTAGTCTAATAAATATTAGATTTTATTTATTTAATACTTCAAAGTCATAATCATAATTAATAAATTTATCATCTTCCATATATATATATAGAGAGAGAGAGAGGGGTTCAAATGAGAATTTTTGATTATTAAGGGAACAAAGGGACACATTGTGGACCACATATGATATGGGTCCCACTCCACAATGTGTCCCTTTAAAGAGGGGTGGTTCTCGTATGATCCCTCCTCTATATATATATATATATATATCATAATTAATAAATCATGATAATTGTCAATAAATATCTGAATTGTTTCCTAATATAATAGTTTGCAAAGTTTGTTGGACTTAACCATCGATTACAAAACCTTGTAAAATAAATAAAGGTATATTTGTAAAAATGATATCTTTCATTAATTTTCTCTCATGATTAAAAACACGGAGATTTATTTATTTTTCTTTCTTTTCTTTCCCTTCCAAGAAGGCTAAATATAAAAAAATCATTTTCTTTTCTTTTCTTCCCAAATTCTAGATCAGAGTAGAATAGTCGGTCATATAGAGATTAAAAATAAGCTCGTTCCGAGAAGAGGTAATTTGCATTTTACAAGATTGGCACATAAACGATCAAAAACTCGAAGTTAACCAGATAAGAAGCTGCTATTGGCCAGCGATACCAAAAGCAAACCATGGTTGCTTTCCATGCTAAGCCAATGCTAGACGAAGAGCAAGCAAATACTCTCGGGTCTGTTTTAGGATTATAGTTATTAAACATTTAAACTAGATCCATTTTACATTATTTGCGTTTCTTTTCTTTTTTATTGTATTTTGACTTCTATGATGACACTACAACAAAATCGGGTTTATAGGACACCAAATATATCTAGTTGTCCTAATAGACCGCTTATAGAACCACAAATAATAAATACTCATGTCTAAAAAGTGTTACAATATGTTTAGCACGCTTTTGGGCATCTAAAAAGGGTTTTTTACATTTTTAAGATAAAGTGTTGTATCTGTTATTTTATAGGACACTAACACATCTTTTCATAAAACAATTGTTTTTATAAGACCCTTTTTCAAACAATATCCTATAAAATAGTTGATACAATACTTCATTTTAAAAAAAATCCCAAAAAAAACTTGTTAAGACGTCCAAAAGTTTCCTATAAATGTTCTGTAACACTTTTAGATACGACGTTTTATTGTTTGGTCATACAAATTTAATATCTATAAAACAATCTATTAGAACCCTTAAAACATTTTTGGCGTCCTATAAACCCAATTTTGTTGTAGTGAGAATCTTGTTGGCAAACTACAAAAAGGAATATGAAAATGATGCAACTAAAAGACCTTAAAATAAAGGTTCATCAAATTTGAGACAAAGTAAACATACATTAATCAATGGCCATAGCTTCTGAACTCCCAGCAGCAACATCCTCCACGATGTTCTTGTTCTCGTACATTGCCATTCGCATTTCCTCCACCATACTCTTTTGTTCTTCTTCAATGGTGTTCTGTAACTCATCCACCTGCATAACATATCAAGAACACAAATGAACGGTATGATTTTAATACTTTTGGAGAAATAAGTAAGATCACTCATTTGGGAATGGAAGATTTTAAAAGACAGCTTATTCGATAAGCTATACATGACTCTTTGGAAGTGGCTTAATCACATAGAAAGTGGCTTATTCATTAAGCTTCTGATATACCCAGTTATTTGTTTTGGTATTTTCACCGGCTAGAATTAAGTCAATAGTTATATTGACTGATGGATAAGAGTGCTTTAATGTCTGTTTCACCCTTCTAGGCATAGTTACTGGTTGAAACAGACAAACATTTTGCAAATACTACAGATCTTTTTTACTTGCTTATACAAATGGTATTGAAGGCAATCCCTAACCTAAATGTGCTTTTTCGCTGGAATAACTGTAAATACAATTTTTCGCAAATACCACAGATCTTATTTCTCGCTTATGCAAATACTACAGATCTTTTTACTTGCTTATCCAAATAGTTTGAAAGTTCCAACTCTTGTTTTCTGTTCTTTACTCATGAATTACATTTACCTGTTGTTTTAATTCACCCCTTTGCAACTCTTGTCATGTTATTTTGAGTCGATTATTAAGTCAAAATCTTCTTCTGTAAGGTAATTACCATCACTTATGTTTCTTTTTTTATTTTACCATGTTGGTTGATAAATAACCCAGTCAGATTGATTTGTTTCAGTTATTGGCTTATTGCTATATGTTTAACACTTTAACATAAAGCTTCTAGTCCCAAGTTTTTTACTAAAGATCAACTAGCATGAAGAAAATTTACAAAAGCAATCCTCAAAATAGTGAAAGATGCTTTAAGTAACAAAACTTAGATAACACAATTTCCGGACACCAACATATTCCCTATCCCATTTCAGTGGGTTTGAATTGAGGATATAATTGGAAGAATAGTTATTCAAATACATCCTTCCAAAGATTTAACATGAACGTGTTACCGAGAATTACAGTAAAATACAGACCAAGATTAATATAGTTATCATGTTCTCTCACAAAATCACAAATTCATATAAGCATCGAAAGCATAAAGCATTCATTGTGGCTATAATAAGAAGTCAAGATGTATCTCTCTCTTTGGAACAAAGCTTCCAGTTGAACTTTGAAGGAAGGTATTTGTCGTAGGTAGTTATGGACCTTATGGTTAATTCATTTATTATAAGATGAAGTGAGGTCCATGTCATATGCACATGAAGAGACAATGGTGAAAAAGTAACACAGGCTAACAGGGCAACTGAAGCAGTCTGATGGCACGATGTCATAATTCAAGTTGAATGCTTACAACTGAAAGTAATAGTCTCTAAACTGCTAGAAACCAACTGCCATTCAAGTTATACAAACAGTGTGCCTCAGCATACCAGTTCTGAACACTAAAAATTTGAACCCAATAATATCTGCAATTCTGCATATAGACCTTCAGTACAAAAGTCACTTAATAGAGACTTAGGGGTCCATATTTCTACAATCAGGGTTCCACCTCCCAACTTAATTTTGATTTGTGCCACTGGATCCCTCCTGAACCTCCATAGAATCCACATGAAACAAAGATTTCAAACATTCTAGATTTCTAGGAACAAAGTTCCAAAGGATTTGACTTTCTCTGTCTAAGGACCTAAAAACATAACTAACTTCATATAATGTTCAATTAAGTAAACAACAATAGCCATGAAGACACCAGCAACAACACTGAAACCACCAAAATGGGTTCTATAATATCAATAAACAAATGCGGTACACCAACTCGGGATATATGCGGTCCATAACTCCAGTAAATTTCAAATTATCTGGGACCAACATCTAAGATCAGGTGTTGCAGGACAACAGTATGAGTCATATAGGTTTCCAAGCTGGGAAGTCTTCTTTTGTTTTGTAACATTTTGCCCAAAATGTGCAGAATTCCCAGAAGAGGTCAAAAATTAGGTGAAACTTCACCCATTTTCTACCACAGTGAGATCAGAAATTAAGAGTTTAGAACCTTCTGGTTGGATATGGCAGAAGAACCTGCACGTTTTGAGCCCAAATAATAACTTTCTATATGATTTGACAACTTTGCACTTTGATAATAGTTAGTTTAATCTTTAAAACTCCTCTGTTAAGAAACTTGTTGGCTCATGTGTTTTGAAGTAAATTAGATAAACTCTTCTTAATACAATCAAAATTTCAACCATGTAACTGAAGAATAAAAAAACAAATCTGATCAGAATAATTGGTTTAAGCTTTTTGCATTTTATAGTTACCAACATGAGTAAACATTACCTGCATTTTGCAGGTACTTGAGGGTTGGCTGGGGTGCCTCTTCCCCAGGACTCACTTTGAGAGAGTGATCATTATAAGGATCATAAAGATCTTGGATCAACATCATCATATATTGGATCCATTTGGACAATTTTATGGACTGGCGTGCAAGCATTTTGGGCTTCTAAAGCAGGTGCCTTTAAAGATGCAACTATTTAAACTTAAACATTCACAAGAATGAAATAATTTTCCACATAAGGTAGAGTTGGTTTCTTTTCTTCTTTTTGATTCAAGAAGACAGAAATATATACACATATAGAACATGTATACTTTGGACATACAAAGATGGTTAGTGGCATAATTTTCTACATGGACTAAGATAACATTCTGTTATATGAACAAGGTGTTCCTAAAAGGGGGAGAAACAGCATGCGTCAAAGAGAGCATCTAGACCATGAAAATTCTCACATTAAAGTCTGGTATATGATGCAAGCTTAGATTTAAGATCACAAGAAGTATTTATTATTCAGTATTTTCATTTTCAAAATCCTCCAAGTCAAATCTAACTTTCAGGTCATGCAGTTCTGGAGATAGTTAAAGTTAAACTATGCATGCCCAACCTCTCTGGTTCTCTTCAATCTGTTATCAGATTAAATAAAAAACAAACAAATAACCAGCCTTTGCCTACATTTTACCAAGTTAAACAAGAAAAAATTGTTCTGTTTGGATGTCATGAAGCGAGTAGCCTAGTACCAACGACTTGGAAGCTCAGTGTACTGCTACAGTTCAAATTTTGACTAGAGTGCATGTTGCAAATTAATTGTAAGCAAGGCATCATGTTGAGCAATACAAGATTCTACATCAGGTGGAAGAACTAAGAGTTATATGAATTGGTGTTTGTTTAGTTTGTATTGATATATTTATTTATAGATATTCAGAATTTGAAATACAATCCATCGAATATTTTATCAAAACAAATGTAGCTATATTCAAGTTTGTTTCGTTAATCTTGGATAGATATGAATTTGAGTTGTAATTTGATTGTTATCTAATTCAAAGTTGGTTGGCAATGGGATTTTCCGGTTACCATTTACAGGCCTGCTAGGAATCCAAAGCACCATGTTGGTAATTTGGGTTTGCGAAAGAACCTCAAGCTACATGGTGCGCCTACTATTCTATCACTGGTCCATGACTACAAGAGCTATGTAGTTTCCTTTATTTCTATGTTGGGCCAAGAGAACTCTACACATATGTGCCAACTACAATGCAAGCATCACATACAGTAGCAAATAACATTTTAAGGATGCTTAGTGCTTACTATGCAAAAAGTACATACCACGTGCAATAGAAGAGCAAATTGCTTTTTACGAAGCTCTAATGTCCTCGAACTTGCAGTATTCTCCGCTTCCAAGGCTGCAATCTCCTTCTCCAGTTCATTAATCAGCTTCTGAGTCTCAGATCTGGGCTGCTGTGCAGCAATCAACTTCCTAATCGTCTCACACTCCTCCTTATGCTTCCTCTCCACCTTGCTCTCCTCAAGTTGCCTCTTCAAATCCTCAATATCATCTTGTGCCTCCACTATCTTCCTATTAATCTCATCATTCAACTCATTGAAATTCTCCTTCTCTCTCACATTTGCGTCAATAACCGCCTTCGTCTTCACCAATGGGAGCTCAAAAGTCTTGAGCTCCTGCAAGAAAGCCTTGGCAAGCCTCTCACAATCAGCATAATTCTCTGCGTCCTTCTCAGTTTCCAGAGCAAAAGCAGTGAACTTCTTTTGAAGCTTTTTCAAAGGAGGTTCACCTCTTGTGGTTGTTGTTCTTGTGAGAAGCCTATGTTTGATGATCATATCATCTTCTAGGGCTCCAAATGCATAGTGTGCAGCTCCACCCGTTGTTTCTCCTCTACCACTAACTTTCCTAGGTTTCAACATTTAGCTAAGCAAAATTTCTCTGTTTGATTTAGTCCTGAAATTACGATTTTTCATCAAATAAATGAAGAAATAAAACATCAACAAGAATCTAGATAGTCACATATGACCTAATTTCTACACAAACAACGTCACGACTCACGATCTTATAAGTTATGAACCAATTCATGAAGATAAACGGCAAGAGAACGCACCTTTGTTTGTGATATTGCAGATTCTGAGGAGTAGATGAATACGCAAACGGCGGCCGCGGCCTTTTTCCGGCGGTAGGCAGTGAGCATCAAGCGGTGGAGGTGGTCGCCATCGCAAGAGATTTCTATTTTCGCGGTGGCCTTTTTAAGGGCATAAGTGCATAAAGCTTTTTTTTCAAAATAAAATGATTACCGTAACCTAAAGTAAATATAATCACAATTTTATTAATTACATAAATAATTTTATATTTACTTTTAAAGGTTCAAACTATGAATGTTAATTCTTCACATGACACGAACCCAAATGAAAATAAACGGGTTTGGATTGAATTTTCTAACCCATCAAGCCATCAACATGTTTATTATACGGGTCGTGTTTGGGTTGATACATTTGTTTGCTGGTTGACCCGTAAAGTTAAACGGGTTAAGCGGATCATATACGAGTTAAGCATATACAGGTTAGGGTTGATCAATGCGACACGATTAGTTATATTATCGTGTACGAGGTGAGCTTTTATGACCCGCCAATCGACGACCCGTCAAGTCGAACACGACACGGTTGTCGGTCCTAGTTCAAATGAGATTTCCATAGTAACCTATAATGGTATAGGCAATCTTATAGGTGCTTGGTACATTAGAAAGGATAGGACAAAACAGAACAAAGATCATTGTTTTCATGTTTAGTAGAACTTATATTTTGAACACAGGACATAGTAGAATAAAGTGGAACATATCTGTTCCGCTCCAACCCCATTGAACAAGATAGGACAATGTGGAACAGACTTATATTTTATCAATATGACCTCAAAATAAAACGTAATTTTTTTAAAACATCAACTATGTTTTCCTATTAACATTATTCATTATTCATTTTTTAAAATTTATTTATTGTATTTTATGATCTTAAAATTTTCACTTTATTGTTCTCAAAATATTATTTTTGTATCGTTTCTATATTTTGATTAATTTATAAAGTAAACTCTAATTTTGGTTCCCAAGGTTTACTGAAATCTTTAAAAGTGAGACCTGAACTTTGTTAAGTCTAGAAATCGTCCTTGTGGTTCTTATTTTGCTCTGAAAGTGGTTCCTAGTCACTAACTTTGTTAAAAATGTGTGTTAAAATAAGGGGCATTTATGTCTTTTATTCCATTTTCTTAATTTCCTTTTAACGTTCAAAAAAATATTATATTATATACATGTAGAGGCTGGTTCATTTACAAACTGGATGAATCCTACAAACTCGTACAAACCATATATAAAAATAATTTTTTCATGATTTTTTTTAACAAATGCTATGATTTAAAATGCTATTACATATATAGATATGACACACAGCAAACTTGCAGAGATGAAACTTGGTCATCCCCAACACCCAACCCATCTTCGTACTCTTCTAATCTCCATCTCGGATGTGGCTTTTTGACCAGATTAGGTATAAGAGAGTTAATGTTTTTGGTTAATTTTATGGTGCAAAGTTAAGCAATGTTGGGTTTTGAGAATATAGAGGAAGAAGATTATCTAGCTTTTGGGCTTTTGGCATGTTAACATTTGCAAAAGCGGGAGGGGGAGGGGGAGCAGGAGGGTCTTGATTTTGTCGGTAAGGAAGGAGGGGAAGTGAAAGGTCTCGATTTTAGCCGGTGATAATGATAACGATGGTGGTGTTCGTAGGATGGAAAAACGCAGGAAAAAACCCCTTCCTCATCTATGTGTATTTTTTTTAGTGTTTCTACACAGGGGCGGAGCCAGTATAGAGCCATAAGTGGCCTGGGCACCCACTGAAATTTAAAAAAAATTATTGATATAGATATAAGTTAATTTAATGTAATTTAATACACAAACAGTCATTTGGATCAAATGGTTAACATGCCTTATATATAGGGAGGTGGTTCTGGGTTTAAATCCCCTCCAATACATTTTAATATAAAATATTTTTTAATTTAATTTATAATTGGACCTTATTACATTGGACCCATCCAATCTTATTTTTTAATTGGGTCTTCTAAAAGTCTAAAACTCACCAAGACACTAACCAATTAATTATAATATCATACTTACCTCCTAAAATCTGATTTTTACCGTAGCCAAACATTGTCAAAATCAAAATCCAATCATATTTACCTCCCAAGGTTGATGGTTGACAATGAAAGGACGTTTTTACCAAGATTGATAATGAAGATATCATTAATAGGTTTCGGAAAATGAAAACTCGACGATGTCATTGTTGATTTTGTAAAGGTCTGAATATTATGAATATAATATCATTATTTTGCTATTTATATTTTATCATATGCTCCTCCTCATGTAAGTTTCTGGCTCTGTCCCTATTTCTAGAACGAAAATACTTATTGTGTAATTGTATGTGTTGTGTGTGTTTGTTAAGGAAAATAAAGGGCTTTTAGGCTTCTAATTGTATTTTGTGTTACAGTGTGGGGGGAGGGGGGGGGGGGGGGGGGGAAGTGGAATTCCGATATAGTAGATGATGATTGTGTGAATATATTAAAGTAAATTGTATATAATATCAAATAGATATTATAATTATACATAAAAATTTAAATGAAAACTCAAATTTGATTGTGAACGTGAGAATAAATAAGAGCATGATATGTGTCTGAATTTGTATTATTCAGTCTGAATAATAGTATATTCAGACTGAATGTACTGAATGTAGTATTATTCAGACTGAATAATATTATTATTGAATATTTTCTTTATTATTCAGTATGAACATGACACGTGTCGCGCTCTCATTTGTTCTCAGATTCACAACCAAATTTGAGTTTTCATTTGAACTCGTCCCTATAATTATTTAACATAAACATTTTTTATTTTTTTAATGAAAAAAAGGTAAAAACGTAATTCATGAATAAGGATAAAAACAGAAAACCACAAAATAATAGATAGATGACATAAATATTAAATACCCCTTATTCTAATAGATATTTAGACATTTTTAACGGAGTTAGTAATTTGCGATCATTTTTAAAGCAAAATAAAGACCACAAGGATGATTTGAAAACTTATCAAAGTTTAGGTTGCACTTTCAAATATTTCACTAAACCTCGGGAACCAAAATTAGAGTTTACTCTAATTTATATAACTCATTAAATATTAATAATATATAAAAAATATAAAATAGAAATTGGAAACTATATAAAGTTTTTATTTTTGTGTCATTTTGAATGTCTTGACGAAATTTTTTTAATGATATATCTTGTATGTAAAATATTTATTTTATTATAATTTAATAAATTATATTACTAATCAAACTATATAAACAACTCATTAAGAGCAAATTGGTTATTTTATCTGTTTTTTCTAGTCTAGCTTTGTGTTACCAAAAGTTGAAAGAACAATTGTTCTATCCTATTTTGTCTGCATACCAAATGCGCCGTATAGAAAATCATGGGTTTGCAAGACGATTTGGTCTGGGACCTAGATAACATACCAAGTCACTGAATCAGTCAGCCTTTTAATATAATTTCACATGTGATATAGATGTTCTTGCAGTTTTGTTTAAAGACGGTGTTCTCGTTTAAACTTCTTCAACCCTTGCTACTTTCCTTTTTATGATTATTGACTTAAAAAAAATCAAATTTAAATCAACTTTGCGAACTAAAAACCTGATTATTGAACTTGTAAGTCATTTTTTGGAGAGTTTACTTTAGAAAAAATTATTTGGAGAACGATGTCTTTGATGTAATTACGAAAACATATTGTTTTGTGAAAAAAATATATTATAACTTGATAAACAAATAACAAATGTTTTTGGAAAAAATATTCAACTTTTATTGTTTGAGTTGTTTTGTCGTAGCTACCAAAAAATAGAGTTCTTAGAAATAGGTTCTCAAAATATATAGAACTAGAAACAAACCACATTTCATTTTGATTAATTCATCTCATTAAAAAACAAAGGTTATCAATATGGTAGTTTTAAACTTTTTTTTTTTACAAAAACTATCACGTTGGAAATCTTTAACCTACAAACCGTTGATAGTATCTATATTTGAGTGAAAACACAATCATATAGGTTACATCTTAGCAACTAAAAGATAGATAAAATACAATTGTTAATTGATAAGTTATAACAGAGACAAAATGTATTTGATGGAAGATCTAATTATGAACCTAACCGCAACTATTTCTTGTTGATGACAAATATTTCCTTGGTGTTCTTATGTTAATCATGGTGTAATGCTTGAGTTTCTAAAAAATCATATTAAGACAACATGAATAGTAGATTACCAATTAGTTGTATTTTAATATATTATATGATGACGAGTTAGTTTGTCTCATTTTCTTAGCACTCAGTAACAATAAAATAAGATCGAGTTGTATTTGTATGCATATGTTAGTGGTAACTGGTCAAATATTTCAAATATTAATTCTATATGTGAAAACCTGAAAGAGATTAGTCTTCGATCGAAAGTCTCCTCGCATTCGTCTTGTTGGCATGTCTCAAGGAAGGATTGTAAATTTCAACAGCTTGTCGTGAACTTAAATTCGCTCAAATGAATATCCTAAAAGTCATAGTCACTTAAAGTCCAAGTTTAATAGTATAAATTGTATAAATTTATCGAAAAGAAAGTTATTCATCTCCTGTGACCAGTCTCTATAATTGTCGTCACTCAAGGTGTCATTCACGTGCACCTGTCACGGATAATCTGATGCTTGAATGTAGTAGGCTGAGTTGGGATCAACCGTTGGCAGAGAGGATCCACCTGTAGTTGTTTCTTCAGTTGTTTTCGTCATGGCGATGACGGTTTTGTGTTTTGGGTCGATGTTCTTTGGAATCGCTTAATCTCTCGCCCTGATACCATGTTAAATTGTAAAGAGTATTTTGAGGTTGCATTATTTCATTGATCACCAAGGAATATAAATACATGGGAGTCCAACACTATATGGGAAAGGATTCATAAAAATCTCGTAAAACAAGGTAGAGATATGCATATCAATATCAATATCAAGATAACTATAGGAAAGGAAGTCGAATGACTATGGTAACTTGATTTCCTTCAAATTCAATAAATGGTTATTGGATCCTTGGATCAAACCAAATTGATTCGAGACTCGCTCCCATGAGGCTTAAATGGTTACCAAAAATGGTCCTTAGCTCGTCATGAATGTGAACTTGTTTTCAAACATTTAACGATAGGAAAAGCAAGTCTATTTAGGATAAAGAAGGGTTCGGTCAAACGATTTTTGGCACTAGTCTTCCTCTAATTCAGGTACCGCCATGGCCCACACTATATATATATATATATATATATATTGAAATGCCTACAAAAGTCTAAACCCAACTCACATACTGCCTTATTAAGCCATGAATCACCATACGATATAAAGTATCGTATACGAACCAACAAACTTACTTGTCTAAATCCATTATCGTGTACGCAAAAAATTGAGGATTACAAATTGAAGTTGTAACCAAAACTCGAAACTATAACAAACATATTGACTCACACAGAACACATGCCGTTATTATAGAAAGTCACAACATCAATAACACACATCTTTAGCAATGAGTTTAGGTTTTTTAAAGGAAAAAAGAACTCTTTCAGTCTTGTTTGCTAACATTTTTTTGTTGACGATTGCAGAAAAGATGGATACTGGATAATAGACCACGTTTCCCTAGTTGTTTATATTTTTAAATACCAAGAACAATTTATCTAAAACTATTGACTTGATTTTGATATTTTTATGGTTACAAATTTGGTTTATGAGTCTCTGCAACGCATTAATCACCGATCTTGAATTCATTTTTGGTGGATGTCATCCAATTTTATTATGAGCAGTCACGTCAATTTTCCATAAAAAAATCACCTGATTCGAATATGTATGTGAACTCAAAATAACGTGTCATCATCAAATGCTTCTATATTTGGTGTTTTATATACGTTTTTAAAAAGTCTAAATCCAATAAAAAATAATGGTCAATAACTATTACGGTTTTTAAAAAACCAGATTCACCGGTAATATATTGGTTTTGGTGTTTTCCTGATTAAAGAAAAATAATGTTTGACGACTATTTATGATAATTTATCTGACAATGGAATAATTACAAGTCCTTTGATACTGACATAAAATATTTATTAAAACAATAAATTAAAATGTTATATACTTATATTACTCCCATCTTTTTTTTTATAATTTTTACTTATAATTAATCCAATGATAATTTTACTCTTAATTAATATATCTATTTTATCAAGTATTAAATATTTATCCATTAGTTAAAAGATAGATTTAGAAATTTAACCATCTATTTTTAAAGTGTACATTCACGTTGGAACAAAAAAAATGTGGCACTTGTTTTAAAAATAGAGAGATTATTTGTAAGAGTTCATTTCCATATCCATTAATGTTGAATGTATATAATCAAGAGTTTTGATACATGTTTTAGGGCATTTATAGGTATTTTATAATTGTGGATGTTCATGTCGGTTTGCATGTATCTTGACAGACTCGACTAATTATCGACCCTGAGGTTAAAAGTCAGGTAAACCACCACCAAATCGTGAGGGCCTAAGAGGGCCCGAATTGATGACCAATAGGAGCAAACTTAAGGACGAGTTATACATTTTAATTTGAACCTGTAACGATATTACATGATACACGCGATACACATCACATACACCACGGCATAAAAAAAATGTAGATGCAATGTTCTTCTATACGGTTGAACTTAATTGACTCGTTGCAGTATTTTTTTTAACTAGTAGGTGTTCGGATCAGTTTATGCTCGGACCAATTTATGCCTACAACAATTAATCTTGTTGTAGTGTAAAAGTAATATTTTTTTTGGGATTGACATCCTTATGGACACTCGGCTCTTAAGCTAAGTAGCAGACAAATGTGTAGTTGATTTAACGGCTCACATAATGTATAGTGTAGTTGATTTACCTCTCACATGATGCTATCAGAGGAAGAGCGGTGTGGACCATCTTGGAGATTGTCAGTTAGAAAACATTTTACACAAACATGTGAATCGTCTGTCAAGTTATTGAGTAGGGTGGTTGCAAAACCCCTTACAGGTTATTTTTGTAATGTAATTGTTTCCTAGCACCTTGCTAGTTTTAATAAAAATGTTGTTGTTCAAAAAAACATATCTTTCAAAAGAGCCCCTGAGGAGAAGAGATTTTACAACCTATATTAAAGAGAAATAGTCGAAATCTAGCTTATGTAAGATTTTGACTGTCTTTAAATTGTTGAAATTTCAGAAATAGCCATTTTCAGACTTATATTTTACCAAAGAAAAATTCGAACAGGATTTACCAAAATAGCATCAGGTTCGCAATTACGAAGGGCCAAATATGTAAAATTCCAGGAACCAAATATGTCAAATTTGGAAATTACATTCGCAATTTACGAAGCTGATATTGAGAACCTAGACCAAGTTTTACATATTTGGTCCCTGAAATTGAGTACCCAATTCATATTTTTTTTACATTTTCAACTTTTACAATTACGAACTTGATGACTATTTTGGTAAATTTTGTTCGAAAGTGGCAATTTGGTAAAACACAAGTTCCAAAATGGCTATTTATGATAATTTCCCAAAAAAGAAATAGTTTAAATCTAGCTGATGTAAGACTTTAACTGTCTTTAAATAAATCTACAGGTTTCTTTACCCATATCCAAACCCGTCATTATTAATTACCCATTGAATACCATCCAACGAGACGGGTTTTTATAAAACAAACGAGTCCGATTGGTTCACGGATCCAATCCTCTTACCCGATATGTTAATCACAAACTCAAAAGGGCACAAAAAGCATGAATTTGAATAAGAGATTAACACCTTTTTAGCCAAAGAACAACCATCAACCCTCCAACCACCCATCTTCACAACTAGTTATGTCATGTACGAAACATGGTGATCAAATAATACTAATCATCACCACTAGTTTTATTTCCTTTCATTTTTCCCACTCCCAAAAACCCACGCATTTCCCCGTTTTCCGATGTCAACACCACCTCTCACCACCGTACCACCGCCACATGCCGCCGTGGCTCCACTTCGAACCACCAACAGAAACTGGTGGCTGAGAATGGTGGCACACACACTATGCGTTCTCTTCGGCCAAACCATTGCTACCTTACTCGGAAGACTTTACTACAACAAAGGAGGAAAAAGCGTTTGGTTAACGTCACTAGTCGAAACTGTCGGTTTCCCGATTCTAATTCCGTTCTATCTTCACTTCAAACCGTTAACATATCGTCAATTGTCAGAAACCGACGGAATTAGAACAAACCCGCCTTCCGTTTACGTCCTTTTAGCGATCTACGTTTCTTTAGGGGCACTTCAATCCCTCACCGGAATCTTGTATTCCGTCGGACTATTCTACCTTCCGTTATCGACTTTTTCGCTCATATGCACGACTCAGCTCGCTTTTAACGCTTTCTTTGCGTTCTTTCTAAACGCCCAAAAGTTAACGCCTTTAATCGTTAACTCGTTGGTTCTCCTCACCATTTCCACCGTTTTACTCGTTCTCCAAAGCGATTCCGAAGGGAATCAAGTGGGCGTTTCCCGAAAACGACACCTGAAACTCGGATTCGTTTCTACGGTTATCGCATCCGCGGTTTATTCGTTGGGTCTTTCGTTAACGCAATTATCATTTCAAAAAGTACTAAAAGGAGAGACTTTTAATATGGTTTTAAATATGATTATATATCAGTCGTTAGTTGCGTCTATTGTCACGATTCTTGCGTTATTTGTTAGCGGACAATGGAACGATTTAGGGAAAGAAATGGCGGGTTTTGAACTCGGGAAGATAATGTATTTGGTCATCATGATTTGCATTGCGATCGCGTGGCAGATTGCGACCATCGGTGGAGTCGGTTTGATCTTTGAAGTATCGTCGCTTTTTTCGAACGTTATTAGTACTTTGGCGTTGCCGATAATCCCGATTCTAGCGGTTATAATCTTTCATGAAAAGATGAACGGGATGAAGGTGATCGCTACCGTGCTAGCGATTTGGGGGTTTGCTTCATATGTGTATCAACATTATCTCGATGAATCCCAGCCGTCGATCGAAAATGAAGTTGCCGATGAGGTTTCAGAAACGTAATAGAGAGAATTTATCGAAAGTGATGAGAAGAAAAGTTGCAGGAGATCGATCGGTTTTGCTATTGGTTCGGTATGCGATCATTAGAAGCCGGGGGTTGATCGAATTGGATTCCATTTAAGTAGCAAGAGGGAAACTTCAGCTGATTGAAAAATCTCGAAGCCGAGTGCAAGCACTAGAACAAAATCGGTTTTATTAGACGTCAGATATGTATAAATGTCATAATAAACTGCTTTATATTACTTAATTTATAGAACCGAACAATTTTGTGTTCTATAATAGGATGTATGTTAGGACGTATTTGAGCATCCTAACACGTTTTTTAGACATTTGTGAAATAAAATGTCATATTAGCTTTTTATAGGAGACATCCTATTAGGGGTGCTTAAAAACCGACCAACCCAACTCAACTTGAAATAACTCAATCTGCAACAACCTGATGTCTAATCGAGTTGTAAAATCCTCAAACTGCAGGTATTGAGTTGATATCGGATTACTTTTATTTGAACTCAACCCAATCCGATGAATCCGATAACCTTTTATTCTTCTTGAATTTAATATGATTATTGAGTCTCTATTAATATGCACATCAGACAATTACACAATCACATACTCTCTTCATATACATGTATCTTTAATATGTTCTTCATATATATATATATGATATATATATTATATGCAAATTGAGAAAATTAATTAAATACAATATACTTATAATTTAAGAAGTATCTATAAGTTGTACTAAATGGCTGATGATGAAAAAGAAATTATGAGTAAAGAAAACAACATATTCAACAGTAGGAGAATATTTTGATGTACCAAGGTATCAACCCGACTAACCCGTACGGTTTGGGTTCGGCTGTGTTGCACTTTGGTTTAGGTTGGGTTGAATTGAGTTTTTTGAAACCCCAAACATTGATTTGGGTTGTTCAAAATTTGAACAACCCAAATCAATGTTTGGGGTTTCAAAAAACTCAATTCTTGGGTTGGGTTGGGTTGATCGGTTAAATGCATTTGAACTTCAAATGCATTTAACCGATCAACCCAACCCAAGAACACCCCTATCCCTATATTCTAAGAACAAATCTTTTCTAAAGAACAACTATTTTTACACGAATTTTCGAATAATATCATATAAAAGCCCAATAAAACTTTTTATTTTAAAAGTATCTTGAAATAAACTTGTCACGACACCAAAAAAACGTTCTTGTAACCCTTTTTGCATAAAATACACAATTATTCAATTCTATAAATTTAAATTAAAGTCTTAAGGGGGTGTTTGGTTATAGCTATTAATGGAAATGATAATTAAAAAAACCGTTTGCCTTTATATAATATAATAGGCTCATTCCCCTGGAAGCCTAAATTTTCATTCCTGATTAAACTCGATTCCCATTTTCATTCAATGTCATTTTTATTTTTCATCCATAATTTCATAGTTGCCAAAGCGACTCTTATGTTTTCCCTCCCTCCGGTTCGTGAATGTGAGGCGTATGCTCTCATAGACGTTATTTTATGGCTTGCGATCAGGGTTTATCCAATGTCTTATTCGAAACGGACGCCAAAACAGTTGTGAATGCCATCTATGACCCGAGCCATGACATCTCGGAATTTGGTGATATTATCTTTGATATTCGACGGATCCTTGATCATCATGGAAACTTCTAAGTTCATGCAATTGGGAGACAAGTCAATAAAGCGACTCACTTAACTGCAAGACACTCTCGTTCTTTATCTTGTCCTATAGTTTTTTTAATGTAACTTCGTCTTTTCTTTTGCATTATATTAACGACTTTTATAATGATCACAATTTTAATGATATGATTAATTCTCGATCGGGTGATGAGAATGCCATAGCTTGATTGTGACTCAATCACTCCTTATCAGGGCCGTCTTAGGGTCTGTTTGTTAGCAGCTTAATGGGACTCGCAGCTTATTCGGTCAGCTATACATGACTGTTTGGTAGTGGCTTAATAATATAGGAAGTGGCTTGTTCATTAAGCTTCTAAGAGGGGAGCTTTATGCAAAAAGCCAAGTTTTTTTTCCAAACCTACGCCTCCCAATTAAAAAACATGCTCCTTCCATCTATGAAAAAACCTTCTCAATAATTAACACAGACAACTTTATTCATACAGGACTTAATGGAAACCAAACAAACAACCTTTTAATCTTTTTGGAGACCCTGTTACACTCTTGCGTCTTAAATTAGTAATAATTAATTAATAAACAAAATAAAATATAAAAATTCATGTTATTTTAAAAATTGTATAAATTAAAACAACAATTAAAGATAATAAAATTGATAACCCAATTAAGATAAAAAATTGACCTTCAGTTGTTCCACTCGAAGTTCGAAGATCAGCTGATCATTGATCAACACACCGAATGATCGAAAGGACGAGGACCTCCATGGCTCCATCTGCTTCGTCTTCTATAGTTCGATATTGTTGCTGCTCAATTTTGAGTTTTGAATATAGAGGTATTTTCGAACCTTAATTTTTAGAGTTCGATCTATGTAGTTTTAGCTTTTGCTTCTCTCGGATTCTTCTTCTTATTGTTAACATTCTCAGTTTATGATTTAAATATTTACCAACTTGGATGATGCCTTGAATGTGTTCGATGAAATGACTAGTAGAAAACATAAACTTGCAATTAGAGTAATTCAGTTGGATGTAAGATGATATTCTGGTATTGTCAAGGCTGCAACATGCGAACACCATTAATCAATTGGTATCATGACTTCCGAGAAACAAAATTAGCAGTGGTGCACAAGCATCCGGGTCCATGGAAAATGACACCCGTTGTCTTGTTTCAGTATCTTCAAGGTGGGATAAAAATAAAAGGTTTGTGGAGCAGAGAACTGCCACCTGGAGGAAAAAAATCAGAATCGATGTAGCCAATAGAAATGCAGGTAAAGATTAAACAAGATAAACAATCTAACCCAAATCATCATTATAAAAACACACCCCAAATCAACTCATTTTCATAACTCTAAGCAAATTCTCCTACTTTCAAACTATTCTCTTCCATCCAAGCTCAACAATGGCTGCTTCAACCATGGCTCTCTCCTCTCCTTTTGCTGGACAGGCAGTGAAAGCAGCTCCATCTGGTTCTGAGCTTTTGGGGAATGGACGTGTTTCCATGAGGAAGACATCAGCCAAGCAGGTTGCATCTGGAAGCCCATGGTACGGCCCAGACCGGGTCAAGTACTTGGGTCCATTCTCCGGTGAGGCCCCAAGCTACCTGACTGGTGAATTCCCTGGTGACTACGGCTGGGACACCGCTGGGCTTTCGGCAGACCCCGAAACCTTTGCCAAGAACCGTGAACTTGAGGTGATCCACTGCAGATGGGCCATGCTTGGAGCTCTAGGATGTGTCTTCCCTGAGCTTTTAGCCAGAAATGGTGTCAAGTTCGGTGAGGCCGTCTGGTTCAAGGCTGGAGCACAGATCTTCAGTGAGGGTGGACTTGACTACTTGGGCAACCCAAGTTTGGTTCATGCCCAGAGCATCTTGGCCATTTGGGCTACCCAAGTCATCTTGATGGGTGCAGTCGAGGGTTACAGAATTGCCGGTGGACCCCTTGGTGAGGTTGTCGACCCACTTTACCCTGGTGGTAGCTTCGACCCATTGGGGCTTGCGGATGACCCAGAGGCTTTTGCGGAGTTGAAGGTGAAGGAGATAAAGAATGGTAGGCTAGCCATGTTCTCTATGTTCGGGTTCTTTGTTCAAGCTATTGTGACTGGAAAGGGACCATTGGAGAACCTAGCTGACCACCTTGCTGACCCTGTTGCCAACAATGCTTGGTCATACGCTACAAACTTTGTCCCCGGAAAGTGAACACTGATGTTGATGAGAGAGTACTGTTTTAGGTGAAATCTGATGCCACTCTGTTTGTGAATTATTAAAGAATAGTATATATAGTTATTTCTTGGCCAATTATATTCTGAACTTTGTTGTTCGTTGGTTACATTATCTAGTCTTAGTTTAGCTTTCTGCATTGTAGTATGCATTCTCCACACTTATGATTCACAACACATCGACCTTCTGCTGCAAAAATTGCTTCTGCGTACGCATAGTTTTCTGCCTTACACTGCTTAGGCTTAGCCAAGCAAATTCTGTGCAGTTAGCCTGCTGGTTAAGTCTGATGGACTGCTATTTTGGCATATGGTTCTAGCTGCATTAAGAATAATCATTTTCTGCACAACTGGGACAGATGTGAATAGGACACATGATTTTTGCATTTTAAGGCAGCTGTAGGGGCTTTTTCAGCTAGTGATTGCTCTAATTCAGTGCTTACCAGCAGAAGCTTTTTTGGGCAGAATTCTGCACCTGTTTGAAGCTGTCGCTTGTCTGCAGCTTGTTTTGGCATCAATGAGTAATTGCTTGATATGCTTGTTACCCTTTTGACACTTAGTTTTGGACTTCTAGACATGTATCAAATGAACACAAAACTAGAAATAAGATTAAAAACAAGTCACTTGGGATTTTGTAATGATAATCCATTCATACAGTGTATGTTTATGAATGAATGAAAAAGGTAAAACAATTCGGTCTTGAAGGTTCATGGTGTGGTGGTCTGCCTTCTAACCGCGCATGTTGGAGCCAGAATCAATGGAGAACATTGGGTATCCCTTTCATAACTGATCAAATCCACAAACATTTTGAACAGTTGAAAGATAGAAAGAATAGAACAAAATGATATCTAGTGGGGATGAACAATGAACAATATTAAAGAAACCTGTCTAATGTTAGGGTTCATCAACTACGAAGGACCCGTTTGGTTTGATAGAATGTTTTTGAGGGATTTGGATTTTGTGGAAGGATTTTGGATCTTTGGTGTGTTTTTTGTTAATTTGTAGGATGTGGAGTGGAATTGAATTCCATTCTTTTATAAATCATGTTTGGTTTGTAGGATTTGGAATGAAATTTAGTTTTTTTAGGAATAATTTGTTTGTTTTGAGGCGATGGAGAGATTATTGCAGATTTGATGAAAGGGGCAGTGTTGAGATGTGATAGAAACAATTGAAATCCATGGGATTTGGATTTGAAATGACAGTCATCTCCAGGGGATTTCTAAATCCGTTGGTTGTGGGATTTCAAATCCAAACTTTCCTTCAAACCAAACACAAGATTGGAATGGAATTCAATTCTAAATCCCTCCAAATCCCGCAAACCAAACGGGCCCTAAAGTAGTTTCTAAAGATAACTCCTCATTGTACAACATTGCTCACTCTCATTTAATGTAATGTTGCAGTTAGTTAATTGTCTAAAGTAATTACATTTATTTTCTTTTCTATTCGTCATTTTATGTTGATGCCCATAGTTTATCTGTATTTCGATATTCACCAATTTTAGATTGTTTACATAACTAGTTCATGACTTTTAGCAAATTAGTACTTAGATTGATCGACCTATATACTACAATACCCGTACAGTTGCGGTAATTAACACACAACATTTACTAATGAACAAACTTCGGTAGTTTAAAACAAGCAATTAAATGTTATGTATGCGAGTAAATGTTAGTTATGAAAAGCCAAACACAATTAAGCATTTATCTTAGTGGTATTTGAACCATTAGTTAGTGTATGAAAATTTAATCAGATACTACTCATTGCTGTGTTAAAAAAGGGTGTAGCTATTTGAAACTCTTTATGTTAAACTGAACTTTAATATTGGTATGTGTAAGAGGAAAAATATAGGAGGTTTATTTAAAATCAACCTAAACAAAAGGTGCGGTATACAAGCATTGTGGTCCAAAGAAAATGACACCCATTTCCTCCTCTTGTCAAATGTCTCCATAATATCAATGGCTTGTGGTACACAATCTGCCACCTGGAGATATGTTGTTAGAATCTTGGTTCCCAATCAAAATGGAGGTAAAGATTAAACAAGATAAACGATCTGATCCAAATCATTGTTATAAAATGAGTCCCCAAGTCCATCCAATTTCATAATTAAAACCAAGTCTCCTACTCTAAACACATTCTCTTCATCCAAGCTCAACAATGGCTGCCACCAGCATGGCTCTCTCCTCTCCTTTTGCCGGACAGGCAGTCAAAGTAGCTCCATCTGGTTCTGAGCTTTCTGGGAATGGACGGGTTTCAATGAGAAAGACAGCAGCCAAACAGGTTGCTTCTGGAAGCCCATGGTACGGCCCAGACCGTGTCAAGTACTTGGGCCCATTCTCCGGCGAGGCCCCATCCTACCTTACCGGTGAATTCCCTGGTGACTATGGCTGGGACACTGCTGGGCTTTCCGCAGACCCCGAAACT
This sequence comes from Silybum marianum, assembly GCA_036898165.1. NCBI lineage: Eukaryota > Viridiplantae > Streptophyta > Magnoliopsida > Asterales > Asteraceae > Silybum > Silybum marianum. Next base: position 22,282,332 of record CM072538.1, read on the forward strand.
TTTGCCAAGAACCGTGAACTTGAGGTGATCCACTGCAGATGGGCCATGCTTGGAGCTCTAGGATGCATCTTCCCTGAGCTTTTAGCCAGAAATGGTGTAAAGTTCGGTGAGGCGGTCTGGTTCAAGGCTGGATCACAGATCTTCAGTGAGGGTGGACTTGACTACTTGGGCAACCCAAGTTTGGTTCATGCCCAGAGCATCTTGGCCATTTGGGCTACCCAAGTCATCTTGATGGGTGCAGTCGAGGGTTACAGAATTGCCGGTGGACCCCTCGGTGAGGTTGTCGACCCACTTTACCCTGGTGGTAGTTTCGACCCATTGGGGCTTGCGGATGACCCAGAGGCTTTTGCGGAGCTGAAGGTGAAAGAGATAAAGAATGGTAGGCTAGCCATGTTCTCTATGTTCGGGTTCTTTGTTCAAGCCATTGTGACCGGAAAGGGACCATTGGAGAACCTAGCTGACCACCTTGCTGACCCTGTTGCCAACAATGCTTGGTCATACGCTACAAACTTTGTCCCCGGAAAGTGAACACTAATGTTTATTAGAGAGTACTGTTTTAGGTGAAATCTGATGCCAGTTTGTTTGTGAATTAATGAATAATAGTATATATCGTTATTTTTTCAGCCAATTATGCTGCATCACATAGTTCAGGTTGTTTTTGCTCTAATTCGGTGCTTACAGCAATTATTTTCGGTAGAATTTTCAGCACCTGTTATTGCTATGATCAACTCCACAAGATTTTAATTGGTTGAAAGATAGAAAGAATGAAGCCAAATGATATCTGGTGGGGATGAACGATGAACAAAGTTGGAGCAACGTGTCTAATCTTAGGATTCATCAACTACTTAAGGGTCTAATGTATCTAGTTCCTTAAAAGAGTTCCACATTGCTTTTGGGATTGCTAAGATTTGATGCACCGGACACAGGTTTATTATTAATTAAGGCAATCGAATCATAAATGCTTGCGATACCATAAGGCTCTAGAATGATAATTAGACACAACACAGACATTAACAACAAACACTAGATGAGATTCAGGTGTTTATGGGTATTAAGTATTAACAAGTCGTTAATTAGTTGGCTAATGACCCGAACTCTGCAAAAGGTGACTTAAATTCACAACTTGTTAGAACGGATTTTTACACGACTTCCTTCCTTACTTTGCAAGTCATTTATACATGGGACAACCCTTTTGGTACATTACAAGCAACCTCCCACATGACTTCTGCTAAACTAAAAGGGTATATTAAGGTTTGTTAAGTAGATTAGTTAGTGGTCAAGTTTTCGTTACAATAGTTACAGAACAGTAACCTCCGTGTATAAATAGGTGGAAGCCTATCCTTCAATTCATTCAATCAAGTGAGAAACTATCTCTTCTTACACCAGATTCTTCTTTCATAATATGGTATCAGAGTGTTAGTGCTCTTCGCTCTTCGCTCTTCGCTCAACACTCTAATATGGTGAATTCATCTCTCCAAATTGTTGGTAAATCATTTCCTCTGTTGCTTTTAATGTGAATTCACAGAACAAGGGACAATCGAACAAATAGAATACAATCAAACAGAGGTCGTATTGTATGCATTGCAAAATTCAGGTCATAAGACGGATAAATGCTACAAAAATACTTGGATTTCCTCTTGGATATAAGTCTAACAACATATCTGTTCCACATAATCATATGAGTAACAACTCATATCTATCATGTCTAATCGATTGTGTAATGTTTTTGTGGTTCCAAAGGCTCATGAGTAGTAGTGTTGTCATTCATGATTTGAGAACAAAAGGTTTTGTATGTCGAGGGTTGAAAAGGTAAAGTTGCTTATTTGAATTGGGTTTCTGTAGATATGTGGCATCGAAGGTTTGGCTATCCTCATAGGAAGTTTTAGATTGTTCTCAAATGGAAGTTGTCCCTAACAATAGTTGCTCTAGTAGTAAAAATCCATGTATGGTTTTCCCTTCGACTTTATTTTAATAATATTTCAATTCAGAACTTTTTTTTTGATTCGTTATGATGTATGGAGGCTATTTCAAACCCAGTTTATCGGGGTCGTCAGTTTTTTTAACGATTGTGGACATGCTTTTAAAAATCGTTCAAGGCATACGCCTCTCTCATGGTTCTAAAAAAGTGTGGTTTGACCCTTCCTCTTCCTCCAAGCAACCAATTTTTTCACACCCTCTCTCATGGTTTCACTATTTCCTCTGTCAAGAACCACTGAACTAGCGCCTCTTAGTAATTTAATATTATATCTGTGTATATATATACAAATGTATATATATTTGTGTAGTATATATACATATTTTGGTGTATATATATTTCCGCCTCGAGGCTCGATTCCGCCTTTTAAAACCTGGATTGTGGATGATCATAGTCGTTTTATGTAGGTTTATATGCTTAAGCACAAGTATGAGGTAATCATAATTATTCCTCAGGTCTATGCTATTATCAAGACACAATTTGGCAAGAACATTAGAGGTCTGCGATCAAATAATGCTAAGGAACTTGAACTTGCCAGTCTATTGTGTCACGGTCATCAACTGAAGAGGAGTATAGAGCTATGGGCCATTACATCCACTGATTTGGTTACGCCAATTACTTCACAATTTTCAATGTCGTTCCAACTTATCCTACTTTGTTGTTATGTGACAATTTTCAATGTCGTTCCCTAACATATCATACGTACACCCATACTTAATATTGATATGTATAAATTCAAAAAAAAAATGCAAGACTCCTTACACTTAGCTATTTGGACCTCTTTAGGTTAAAATTCAAATCAAAGCTTTGGAAATGTAAAAAATGAACTTTAATATTGATATGTGTAAGAGGAAAACTAGTAGGCAGGGTTCGAATAGAACAATAAGGGTTCATTTAAAATCAATTCAAATAAAAGCTGTGGTATACAAGCGTTGTGGTCCAAGGAATATGACCCTGTTTTCCTCCTCTTGTCAAATGTCTCCATAATATCAATGGCTTGTGGTACAGAATACTGCCACCTGGAGATATATTGTCAAAATCTTGGTTCCCAATCAAAATGGAGGTAAAGATTGAACAAGATAAACAATCTAACCCAATTCATCACTATAAAATCACTCTCCAAATCAACTCATCTTCATAACTTCACCAAAGTCTCCTACTTTCAAACCATTCTCTATTTCCATCCAATGGCTGCTTCAACCATGGCTCTCTCCTCTCCTTTTGCTGGACAGGCAGTCAAAGTAGCTCCATCTGCTTCTGAGCTTTCTGGTAATGGACGTGTTTCCATGAGGAAGACTGCAGCCAAGCAGGTTGCATCTGGAAGCCCCTGGTACGGCCCAGACCGTGTCAAGTACTTGGGCCCGTTCTCCGGTGAGGCCCCATCCTACCTGACCGGTGAATTCCCTGGTGACTACGGCTGGGACACCGCTGGGCTTTCGGCAGACCCCGAAACCTTTGCCAAGAACCGTGAACTTGAGGTGATCCACTGCAGATGGGCCATGCTTGGAGCTCTTGGATGCGTCTTCCCTGAGCTTTTAGCCAGAAATGGTGTCAAGTTCGGTGAGGCAGTATGGTTCAAGGCTGGAGCCCAGATCTTCAGCGAGGGTGGGCTTGACTACTTGGGCAACCCCAGTTTGGTTCATGCCCAGAGCATCTTGGCCATTTGGGCTACACAAGTCATCTTGATGGGTGCGGTTGAGGGTTACAGAATTGCCGGTGGACCACTTGGTGAGGTTGTCGACCCACTTTACCCTGGTGGTAGTTTTGACCCATTGGGGCTTGCGGATGACCCAGAGGCTTTTGCAGAGCTGAAGGTTAAGGAGATAAAGAATGGTAGGTTAGCCATGTTCTCTATGTTCGGGTTCTTTGTTCAAGCCATTGTGACCGGAAAGGGACCATTGGAGAACCTAGCTGACCACCTTGCTGACCCTGTTGCCAATAATGCTTGGTCCTATGCAACAAACTTTGTCCCCGGAAAGTGAACATTTATGTTGATGAGAGAGTACTGTTTTAGGTGAAATCTGATGCCAGTCTGTTTGTGAATTAATAAATAATAGTATATATAGTTATTTTTTGGCAAAATTATATTCTGAACTTTGTTGTTCCTTTGTTACATTCTCTATTCTTAGTTCAGCTTTGTGCATTGTTGTATGCATTCTACACACTTATGATTCACAACTCATCGACCTTCTGCTGAAAAAGTTGCTTGTGCATAATCGTAGTTTTCAGCCTTAGAAACTTCTGCACACCTTGTGTCTGTTTAGGCTGCATTTAGCCACACAAAATCTGCACAGTTAGCCAGCTGGTTAAGTCTGATTGACTGCTATTTTTGCATATGGTTCTAGCTGCATTAAGAACCATCATTTTCTGCAGAATCGGGGCTTCAGTTGTGCATAGAACACATAATTTCTTATAGAAAGGCAGCTGTAGCAGCTTTTTTAGCTTGTTTTTTCTGTAATTCAGTGCTTACCAGCAGCAGCTCTTTTGTGCAGAGTTCTGCACCTGTTTGCAGGTTGTTTGAGCTCCAATGAGCAATTGCTTGTTACCCCTTTGACACTTTGTTTTGGACTCCTAGGCATGTATCAAATGAACACGAAAACTAGAAATAAGATTAAAGACAAGTCACTTTGGAACTAGGATATTGTAAAGATAATTCATTCATACAGTGTATTTTGAATTCTATTCTTTTTGTAAATTTTTGTTTGTTTTTAAACAATGGAGAGATTAGGACAGATTTGATGAAAGAGACAGAGTAAAGATATGACGTAAACAATTGAAACCAATTGGATTTGGATTTGAAATGACAGTCATCTTCAAGGGATTACTTGTGGGATCTCGTTGAAATCCTAGGATTTCAAATCCAAACTTCCTTTCACATCAAAAACAGGATTGAAATGGAATTCAATTTTATATCCCTTCAAATCCTGCAAACCAAACGGATCCTAATGTAGTTTTCTAAAAATAAATCCTCACTGTACAACATTGATTACTCCCATTTAATGTAATGTTGCAGCTAGCTAATTGTCGAAAGTAGTTGAATTTATTTCCTTTTTATTTGTCATTTCATTATGATATCCATAGTTTAATTTGTATCTCCAAATTCACTAATTTTTAATTATTTACATAACTAGTTCATGATTTCTAGCAAGTTAATACTTATATCGATCAACATGTATGCTACAATAACCATACACTTGCGGTAATTTAACACAAAACATTTACAAATGAACATACTTGTGTAGTTTTAAACAACAGATTATAATTTTTTTATGCATGATAGTAAATGTAATTTAGGAAAAACCAAGCATAATTAAGCACTTATCTTAGTGATAATTGAACTATTATTTAGTGTACGAGAATTGAATCAGATACTACCAATGTTTTAAAACCAGGGTTTTTAGTTGACCTTAGTGTTTTAAAACCCGGGTTTTAAAACACTGGATATTACTCATTGCTGTGATAAACAAACAAAGGGTGTTACTAATTGAACCTCTTTAGGTTAAAATTCAAATCTCGTCTTTGGAAATATAAAACATGAACTTTTATATTGATATGTATAAGAGGAAAATAATAGGAGTTCTATTTAAAAACAACCAAAAAAATGTGTGGTATACAAACATCGTGGTCCAAAGAAAATGACACCCATTTTTTCTCCACTTGTCAAATGTCTTCATAATATCAATGGTTTGTGGTGCAGAAAACTGCCATCTGGAGATATGTTGTTTAGAATCTTTGTAACCAATCAAAATGAAGGTAAAGATTGTACAAGATAATCAATCTAACCCAAATCATGTTTATAAAGTTACTCCCCAACTCTATCCATTTTCATAACTTAAACCAGTTAAGTCTCGTACATTCTCTAATTCCATCCAAGCTCAACAATGGCTGCCTCAACCATGGCTCTCTCCTCTCCTTTTGCCGGACAAGCAGTGAAAGCAGCTCCATCTGGTTCTGACCTTTTTGGAAACGGACGTGTTTCCATGAGGAAGACATCAGTCAAACAGGTAGCATCTGGAAGCCCATGGTATGGCCCAGACCGAGTCAAGTACTTGGGCCCGTTCTCCGGTGAGGCCCCATCCTACCTAACCGGTGAGTTCCCCGGTGACTACGGCTGGGACACTGCTGGGCTTTCTGCAGACCCTGAAACCTTTGCCAAGAACCGTGAACTTGAGGTGATCCACTGCAGATGGGCCATGCTTGGAGCTCTAGGATGCGTCTTCCCTGAGCTTTTAGCCAGAAATGGTGTCAAGTTCGGTGAGGCGGTCTGGTTCAAGGCTGGAGCCCAGATCTTCAGTGAGGGTGGGCTTGATTACTTGGGCAACCCAAGTTTGGTTCATGCCCAGAGCATCTTGGCCATTTGGGCTACGCAAGTCATCTTGATGGGTGCGGTTGAGGGTTACAGAATTGCCGGTGGACCCCTTGGTGAGGTTGTTGACCCACTTTACCCTGGTGGTAGTTTCGACCCATTGGGGCTTGCGGATGACCCAGAGGCTTTTGCAGAGCTGAAGGTGAAGGAGATAAAGAATGGAAGGCTAGCCATGTTCTCCATGTTCGGGTTCTTTGTTCAAGCCATTGTGACCGGAAAGGGACCATTGGAGAACCTAGCCGACCACCTTGCCGACCCAGTTGCCAACAATGCTTGGTCATATGCCACAAACTTTGCCCCTGGAAAGTGAACAGTAATGTTCATGAGAGAGTACTCGTTTAGGTGAAATCTGTTGTCAGTTTTTTTTGTGAATTAATAAATAATAGTATATAGTTACATTTTGGCCAATTATGTTCTGAACTTTGTTGTTCGTTGGTTAATATTCTCTATCTTAGTTTAGCTTTCTGCATTCTACACACTTATGATTCACAACACATCAAATTTCTGCTGAAAAAGTTTCTTCTGCATAATCATAGTTTTCAGCCTTAGAATTATTGTCACTGCTTAGGCTACATTTAGCCACGCACAATCTGTGCAGTTAGCCAGCTGGTTAAGGCTGATTGGCTGCTATTTTTGCATATGGTTCTAGCTGCATTAAGAACCATCATTTTCTGCACAACCCTGGCTACAGACACATAATTTCAGCATAGTAAGGCAACTGTAGCAGCTTTTTCATCTTGTTATTTCTGTAATTCAGTGCTTACCAGCAGCAGCTCTTTTTGTGCAGAATTCTGCATCTGTTTGCAGCTTGTTTTAGCTTCCATGAGAAATTGCTTGATATGCTTGTTACCCTTTTAAACACCTTTCTTAGACTTCCTTGTATCAAACGAACACAGAAACTAGAAATAAGATTAAAAACAAAAATTACCTGTTACTTGGGATTCTGTAAAGATAAAGTATTCATATGAAACAGTGAAATGGGTAAAATGATTCGGTCTTGAATGTTCATGGTGGGGTGGTCTACCTTCTAATCACTCACGTTGGACCCGGAATCACTGAAGAACATTGGGTGTCCCTTTGATCAACTCGACAAATGTTTTCATCTGTTGAAAGATAGAAAGAAATAGAGCAAAATGAACAATATTAGAGCAACTTGTCTAACGTTAGTATTTATTAACCACTAATCTCCCTGTTTGGTTTGACAGGATGTTTTTGAGAGATTTTGATTTTGTGGAAGGATTTGGAATCTTCAATGTGTTTGGTTTGTAGGATTTGGAATTGAGTTAAATTCCATAAAAATCCTTTTATAAATCTTGTTTGGTTTGTTGGATTTGGAATAGAATTTTGATTTTTTGTAAATATTTGTTTGATTTGAGGCGATTGGAAAGATTAATGCATAAGAAGCGGGGGGTAGAGATGAGATGGAAACAATTGAAATCCATCAGATTTGAATTTCAAATGAGAGTCATCTCCAAGGGATTTTTAAATCCATCGGTTGTGGGAATTTCAAATCCAAGCTTTCCTTCAAACCAAACAAAGGATTGGAATGGAATTCAATTCCATATCCCTCCAAATCCTGCAATACAAAAAAAAGTCCCCTGGGGTCTTATATGTATAGTTGTTAAAAGCGTGTCCGAGGCGCACCAAGGCTCTAAGGCTCATAAGACTGAAGGTCTTGGCCTTTTTTGAAGTCTAGGCTCATTAAGGCCCTGCGTCTTGCCTGAGGCACCTTGGCGCGCCTCATAAAGAGTTATTAAATACCAAGTCAAACCCCAATATTAAATAAGTTTTCTCATCTTCTTATCTTTTAGACGTCTTAAAAAAAGAGTTGTTAAATAGATGACATAAGTCAAAACCCTAATATTAAATACTCCGTTCTTATAACTTCAAGTCTCTTTCTCTATAAATACCCGTACCTTGAAACTTCTCCCTCATGGCTCATGCTTTAAACCCTTCTCCCTTCTGCCTCTATCGAAGTATTGTTGGTTGAAGGCTTTTGTACTTGCTACATATTTGAGTTGTATATATCTGGGTGCTCTAATTTAGCACTAATCGGTTGAAGATGATTAGTGTTATTATGGTGAATAATGAAAATTTGAATACTAAAATTTAGCATTAGGGCTCAGTAACTTTCGCTTTATTTCGAATTTAGTTCATTTTTCTTTAGGACTTTCGGTTGGAGATGGTCTGACTGGGATGTGTTCTTGCCATGCTTTCAATTACCTATTTGTTACTTTTTCATACTCATTTTTCTCGTTCGTTCAACATGTGCTACCTGTTTGCTCAGATTCTAGCACAAGGCGGGGATCGAAGATCTTCATTGAATCAACTGCTTCATATTTTGGGGTGCAAATCAAGTATGTACATCTCACCCCCAAGATTCTACTTCAAATGAGATTTTTGGCTGTTTGATCTGTTTGGTCTTCCTTGGTATTTGGGCTGTCAATGAAAAAAAAACCGAATCAAATATACAACTGTTTGGTTTCCGGAATTTTGTGGAAATTCCAATCCTGCACTTGGTTTAAAGGAAAGTCTGGAATTGAAATCCCGGGATTTCAATGAAATCTTACAAATATTGGATTTAGATATCCCATTGCGGTAGTTGGTATTTGATGGGGTTTCATAGGACTTATTTATAGTAATGTTTTAAAATAGATAGATTAAAGACATTCATTTTGTAACAATCAATACAGAACAAAACTCAATTTCATTCCAAATTCTATAAACCAAACACAACAAATATTCCAAATCCTTTCAACTCTAAATTCTTCCACAAAATCAAAATCCGTCAAAAACATTCCGTCAAACCAGACTCTTATAAGTATATTTCATTTGGGAAAAAATACATTTCCCGTTTTCTCCTCTTGTCAAATATCTCCATAATATCAATGACTTGTGGTACATAAGACTGCCACCTGGAGATAAATTGTCAGAATCTTGTTTCCCAATCAAATTGTCATTTAAAATCAACCCAAACAAATGGTGTGGTATACAAGCATTGTGATCCAAAGAAAATAGACACCCATTTTTTGTCCACTTGTCAAATCAAATGTCTTAATAATATCAATGGCTTGTGGTGCAGAATAGTGCCACCTGGAGATATGTTGTTTAGAATCTTTGTAACCAATAGAAATAAAGGCAAAGATTGTACAAGATAATCAATCTAACCCAAATCATGTTTATAAAGTTACTCCCCGACTCTATCAATTTTCATAACTTAAACCAAGTCTCTTACTTTCAAACCCTTCTCTAATTCCATCCAAGCTCAACAATGGCTGCCTCAACCATGGCTCTCTCCTCTCCTTTTGCCGGACAGGTGGTTAAACCAGCTCCAACTGGTTCTGACCTTTTCGGAAATGGTCGTGTTTCCATGAGGAAAACAGCAGCCAAACAGGTTGCATCTGGAAGCCCATGGTACGGTCCAGACCGAGTCAAGTACTTGGGCCCATTCTCTGGCGAGGCCCCATCCTACCTAACCGGTGAGTTCCCCGGTGACTACGGTTGGGACACGGCTGGGCTTTCGGCAGACCCTGAAACCTTTGCCAAGAACCGTGAACTTGAAGTCATCCATTGCAGATGGGCCATGCTTGGAGCTCTAGGATGTGTCTTCCCTGAGCTTTTAGCCAGAAATGGTGTCAAGTTCGGTGAGGCCGTCTGGTTCAAGGCTGGAGCCCAGATCTTCAGCGAGGGTGGGCTTGATTACTTGGGTAACCCAAGTTTGGTTCATGCCCAGAGCATCTTAGCCATTTGGGCCACCCAAGTCATCTTAATGGGTGCGGTTGAGGGTTACAGAATTGCCGGTGGACCCCTTGGTGAGGTTGTTGACCCACTTTACCCTGGTGGTAGCTTCGACCCATTGGGGCTTGCTGATGATCCAGAGGCTTTTGCAGAGCTGAAGGTGAAGGAGATAAAGAATGGTAGGCTAGCCATGTTCTCTATGTTTGGTTTCTTTGTTCAAGCCATTGTGACTGGAAAAGGACCATTGGAGAACCTAGCTGACCACCTAGCTGACCCAGTTGCCAACAATGCTTGGTCCTATGCAACAAACTTTGTCCCCGGAAAGTGAACACTAGTGTTCATTAGAGTACTGCTTTAGGTGAAATCTGTTTTCCAGTTTGTTTGTGAATTAACAAATAATAGTATATAGTTATTTTTTCAGCCAATTATGCTTTATCACATGGTATATTTATTATTATTGGGCACCTGTTATGGATAAATGCTACAAACTACATGTATTTCCACTGAGATATATGTCTAACCACATACCTATTGCATATAATCATATGAGTAATATGGTTCAAGATGTGTCGTTTTCCGAATATGAACAACCCATGTCTGTCCTGTCTAATCGATAGTGTAACGTTCATGTGGTTCCAAAGTCTCCTGAACAAAATGTACCCTACACAAGTATGCATCATGTTTTGTATCTTCACACCTGCATTTCCTTCTTCTTGGATTCTTGATTCAAGAGCATCAAGACACATTTGATATGAGTTAACTTATATTCAAGACATTCAAGGTTCAACGTTAAAATTGCCAAATGATATAGTTCGACTATTCTTGATAAAGTGGTTTATGCTCCACAGTTTCGTTTAAATCTCATCTCGGTAGGAGAACTTTCTTCAACGGGAAGGTATGAGGTTCTTTTCAATACAAAACTAGTGTTGTTATTCAAGATTTGAGGACAAAGGAGACAATTGGCAATGTCGAAAGAATTCCTTTGATCAAATTCCATATCTAATGAAAATGTTGAATTCCATCTGATTGTGCTCTTCATCTTCTACGCTACGCTACATATAACAGTATCCTAGTATTGTGGTCGAGGGATGATATTATTATCTGCTCATTCATCTACTCAGATTTCTAGCATTTTCTGATTCTGATTACGACATGTGTAGTGACACCCGAAGATCAACAACTAGATTTTTTTGTGTTTGTGGGTGGTTCATTATTGTCATGAGTCCAGACGTCCACAACAATTGTGGCCACATAGTTTAACAGGGCTGGTGTCCTAAGGTCGTATTTGCCGGGATTAGTCTAGACCTACGATACCCTTCCAAAAAAATGGTTATAGTTAAAATGATAAATAATAAATATATGCTAAATTATATCAGGGTGCTCTAATTTAGCACTAATCGGTTGAAGATGATTAGTGTTATTACGGTGAATAATGAAAATTTGATACTAAAATTTAGCATTAGTGCTATCTTTAGCACTTTCGGTTAGAGATGGTCTTACTGTACCAAATTAAAGAAGAAAACAACACGTTCATGCCAAATGGACAATAGATTTTGCACAAACCGTGCCTAACATGAAGAAAAATCATCAACAGAAAAGTTGGCACGGATCGTGCAAGGCAGGATGACAAACTTGTAATATTTTACGGTTGGAATTTTACTTGGGTTTAACCCATCTTTTGTACTTCCAATCACATTCTATGCTGGATTTCTCTAAATTTGGAGATTTATATATATATATATATATATATATATATTTTCTCTCTCTCTCTCTCTCTCTCTCTCTCTCTCTCTCTCTTTATTTTAGCGTACACTTTAGCATAACCGTTGGAGAGAAAAGAAAAACTCTTAAATCTCCAAAATCTCTACTGTAACATAGTTGTTGTAGATGCTTTTAAACTGGGATGTGTTCTTGCCAATGCTTTCAATTACCTATTTATTACTTTTTCATACTAATTTTTCTCGTTCTTCGTTCAACATATGCAAATGCTACCTATTTGCTCAGATTCTAGCACAAGCATGGGAATCGAAGATTTTCATTGAACCTACCACTTCATATTTTGGGGTGCAAGTCAAGTATGTACATCTCACCCCCAAGATTCTACCTTTTAGCTGTTTGATCTGTTTGGTCTTCCTTGGTATTTGGGTAGTCAATGAGAAGAAAACCCAATCAAATATACAACTGTTTGGTTTAAAGGAAAGTCTGGAATTGAAATCCCGAGATTTCATTGAAATCTTACAAATATTGGATTTAGAAATCCCATTGCGGTAGTTGGTATTTGATAGGATTTCATAGGACTTATTTGTAGTAATGTTTTAAAATATATTAAAGACATTCATTTTGTAACAATCAATTAATAACTGGTAATTTAATTATTTTTATAATTTATCTATAAAGAACAAAACTCAATTCCATTCCAAATTCTATAAACCAAAGACATCAAAGATTCCAAATCCTTTCAATTCTTTCACAAAATCCAAATCCCTAAAAAACATTCCGTTAGACCAGACTCTTAGAAGTATATTTCATTTGGGAAAAAAATACATTTCCCGTTTTCTCCTCTTGTCAAATATCTCCATAATATCAACGACTTGTGGTACATAAGACTGCCATCTTGGTTCCCAATCAAATTGTCATTTAAAATCAAACCTAAACAAAAGATGTGGTATACAAAATGACACCCATTTTTTGTCCGCTTGTCAAATATGTCTTAATAATATCAATGGCTTGTGGTGCAGAATAGTGCCACCTGGAGATATGTTGTTTAGAATCTTTGTAACCAATAGAAATGAAGGTAAAGATTATACAAGATAATCATCAATCTAACCCAAAATGTTTATAAAGTTACTCCCCAACTCTTTCCATTTTCATAACTTAAACCAGTTAAGTCTCCTCCTACATTCTCTAATTCCATCCAAACTCATCAACAATGGCTGCCACCAGTATGGCTCTCTCCTCTCCTTTTGCTGGACAAGCAGTTAAAATAGCTCCATCTGCTTCTGAGCTTTTTGGAAACGGGCGTGTTTCCATGAGGAAGACAGCAGCCAAGCAGGTTTCATCTGGAAGCCCATGGTACGGTCCAGACCGAGTCAAGTACTTGGGCCCGTTCTCCGGTGAGGCCCCATCCTACCTAACCGGTGAGTTCCCCGGTGACTACGGCTGGGACACTGCTGGGCTTTCTGCAGACCCTGAAACCTTTGCCAAGAACCGTGAACTTGAGGTGATCCACTGCAGATGGGCCATGCTTGGAGCTCTTGGATGCGTCTTCCCTGAGCTTCTAGCCAGAAATGGTGTCAAGTTCGGCGAGGCAGTATGGTTCAAGGCTGGAGCCCAGATCTTTAGCGAGGGTGGGCTTGACTACTTGGGCAACCCAAGTTTGGTTCATGCACAGAGCATCTTGGCCATTTGGGCTACACAAGTCATCTTGATGGGTGCGGTTGAGGGTTACAGAATTGCCGGTGGACCCCTTGGTGAGGTTGTTGACCCACTTTACCCTGGTGGTAGTTTCGACCCATTGGGGCTTGCAGATGACCCAGAGGCTTTTGCAGAGCTGAAGGTGAAGGAGATAAAGAATGGAAGGCTAGCCATGTTCTCCATGTTTGGGTTCTTTGTTCAAGCCATTGTGACCGGAAAGGGACCATTGGAGAACCTAGCCGACCACCTTGCTGACCCTGTTGCCAACAATGCTTGGTCATATGCCACAAACTTTGCCCCTGGAAAGTGAACACTAATTAATGTTGATGAAAGAGTACTGTTTTAGGTGAAATCCGATGCCAGTTTGTTTGTGAATTAATAAATAATAGTATATAGTTATTTTTTGGCCAATTATGTTTTGAACTTTGTTGTTCCTTGGCTATATTCTCTAGTTTTAGTTTAGCTTTCTGCATCTGTTTGCAGCTTGGTAGGATTTGGAATTGAATTGATATCCATCCTTTTATAAATCTTGTTTGGTTTTTAGAATTTGGAATGGAATTTAAATATTTGTTTGTTTTGAGTCGATGGAAAGATTAATGCATATTTGATGTAAGAAACAGGGTAGAGATGAGATGGAAACAACTGAAATCCATTGGATTTGAATTTGAATTTGAAATGAGAGTCATCTCCAAAGGATTTCTAAATTTTCGGTAAATCATGGAATTTCAAATCCTCGCTTTCCTTTAAACCAAAGAGAGGATTGGAAATTTGGAACGGAATTAAATTCCATATCCCTTCAAATCCTACTATATCCTGCAAACCAAACAGACCCTAGGGGTCTAATTTGTCTAGTTAACACTGCCTTTGGGATTGCTAAGATTCTGATCCACTCGACACTAGTTTCTATTAAATTACTACTCAGATCGATCAACCTGTATGCTACAATACCAATACATTTGTGGTAATTTAACACACAACATTTACTAATGAACAAACTTATGATAGATTTAAACAAGAAGTTACTGAAAATGTTATGCATGATGGTAGATGTTATTTAAAGAAAAATAAAAGCATAAGTAAGCATCTATCTTAGTGGGTATTTGAACCATTCAAAAATTGAATCAGATACAACTCATTGTTGTGTTAAACAAAGGGTTTTTGCTATGTGGACCTCTTTAGGTTAAAATTCAAATCTAGGCTTCCAAAATGTAAAAATAAAACATAGGATTCATTTAAAATCAACCTAGACAAAAGGTGTGGTATACAAGCATTGTGGTCCAAAGAAAATGACATCCATTTCCTCCTCTTGTCAAATGACTTGTGGTGCAGAATACTGACACCTGGAGATAAATTGTTTTAGCATCTTTTTAACCAATCAAAATGAAGGTAAAGATTATACAAGATAATGGATCTTGTCGGTAAAGTCTGCATACCAAACGCACCCAAAAAGATCCACATTGCCTTTGGGATCGCTAATATTTTTGATACACTAGACTTGATTTAATTACTATGCAATCAATTGAATGTGTGAGAATAGGTGGACCACCCCTAGGTCAATATCCAAAAGATCCCTTGAGGAGAAAGGGGAGATTCCAACATATATACAGGAGCAATGGTCCAAGTCTAGCCAATGTGAGACTTCAACAGGTTGCTTGAGAGACCTTACGTTTCCTAAATTATTAGACACAACATCATTAACAACAAACACTAAATGAGATTTGGGTGTCTATGGGCATTAACAAGCCATAATTTAGTTGGCTAATGACTTAATGATGTAGTATGGGTCTGAGAGTTAACGAGTGTTTTCACATATGATTGGAAAAAAAGAAAACAAACTGCCAAAGAAGCGTCAAATCTTGAATTGAAAACTGGAAGACTTGCGTTAACATGATTCTTATGCAATTGTGTTGCGCACGCCTTGTACACATAATGCTATGATATTTGTATTTGACTATATTGATTCCTCCTAACTACTTTAGGATTATTGTTTGTTTCTTTTAGTTACTATTTAGTTGTTTCCTAATTAATTTAGGATTATTATTTGTTTCTTTTAATTATTATTTATTTTCTTCCTAACTAGATTAATCCACTTCATATGCGACTTCGATCAAGTTGCATTCAATGTCGGGTTATGCTTAGAATCGTACTACACGATTTCCTATGCGATTTGTAACTTGCCTTCGAAGTTGCATATTGAGCGAGTGGTTTTTTTTATGGGTTTAGACCAAATTTATCATCTAAGGGGTTGTTTAATTACCTCTTACCCGGGTAGAGAAGATGTTTCCTAACCCTTCTTATCGGTCCATGAGATGATGATGCAATAAGCTAAGGAAGGGACTCTTACAGTCTTATTTGGTCAGTGATTAGTGCACACTCGAACCACACTCTTACCCAGTTAGGATTGACCCAATTTGTGTTGGTAAACGACCCCTAAGACTCCACACGTGCGTACATACACCCATACTTGTTTGGTTCCGTTACTTGTATTCAAACATCATTGATTATAGTGCAATTCTTGGTGATCTCCTTTGCATGTGGTTTTCGCCTGACTTGGATTCTATGTAAATCTTTTATTTTGTTATCTAATCGACTGATTCTTACGTTCCAAGTATTTAAACAATTTGTATGATTAGGTCAAACTTTATTTCATTAGTTTTCTTATTTGTTGATGAGATATCATTGGTTCTTATGATTACTCTTAAGTAGTTATTTTAGATATAAGATTTCCTTAATTTGTGTGTGTATCCATATATATATATATATACATACATACATATATATATATATAGGGGTGGTATCCGTTGCAAACTAATCGATTTTTGCAAACTGTGCAAACTCGTAGTGAACACAATGATAAAGCACCAAGTGGATATTCATGAATGTTTGAAAGTGTTCACGAACGGTGAAAGTGTATTCACGAATGACGAAAGTGTATTCATGAATGAAGAAACTAGCCGGGAAAACACGTCGGATAAGACGAAGTCGTCGGAAAGTGTGTTCATGGCAGGAAATTAATAAATATTAATTAAAATTGGTTAAATTATAAAAAATGACGATAATACCCACAATGAATTAATAAACTATTAAAAAAATTAATAAAATATTAAAACAATGTTATCCACATGGCTTATTTCTATTGGATAATGATGAGTTTGCAAGTGTGCAAATATTGAATAGTTTGCAAAGAATACAACCCTAATATATATGTATATATATATAGGCATAATTTGTAGGCCAAAGATCGTGTGAGAAGAAAAGGTAAGGTGAGAAGCTTAAGAAAGAGATCTGAACCCTTTATCACTTTTAATCTCATGGGTGGCCCGCCCATGAATTGTGCTTTAGAAGGGAATTGATCCGGTGCACCTCGTTAGTGTTGACATTCAATTAGGATTGATCCAAGGGTGAAGTTCTCTTCTTTAGCTTCTCACCATAACTTCCTTTCTCACCGGGACCCACCCCTTCAATGGTTTATGTTCGGGGAAAACGAATGATTCTATTTATTTTTATAGGCCATTTACATCGAAATATTGGTTGATTTGGTGAACAAATTCGAGAGGCTAGTGGAAGGAAGGGTAAAGAGACCGTGCTAAAATCAAAGCCAAAATGGCAGAGGTCGTGCAAAGTGGGTAGAAGCAATGGCACGGATCATGAAAGGCAGAGTGCCAAACTTGTAATGTCTTTCGGTCAAAACTTTACTTATTATTATCCACATAATCATCGATTCGTGACTTTTAATGAATTACTATTTAGGTCATTATTTTCTTGTGGTTGACCCCTATGGTACTTGTACATTTATGATATTTAACATACATCACTTACCCATGAACAAACTTAGGGAGACAATTCTTGTATCAAGAATGTTATTTTTTATGGTAAATGTTATTTAAGCATTAATCTTACGAACAACTAATGAAAACCAAACATATCCGGTATATCTCATTCAGAATACGACGAGAGGGCATTTTAGTCATTAACGAGCGTTCAGAAATTGAATTAGATACAACTCATTACTTACGTTAAACAAAAGCAGTGGCATACAAGCGTTGTGGTCCAGAGAAAATGACCTCCGTTTCTTCTTCTTCTTCCTCTTGTCAAATGTCTCCATAATATCGATGACTTGTGGTAAAGAAGACTGCCACCTGGAGATAAATCGTTAGGATCTTGGTTCCCAATCAAAATTGAGGTATAGATTGAACAAGATAAACAATCCAACCCAAATCATCATTATAAAATCACTCTGCAAACCAACTCATTTTCATAACAATACCTACTTTCATACCATTCTTTAATTCCATCCAAGCTCAACAATGGCTGCCACCAGCATGACTCTCTCCTCTCCTTTTGCCGGTCAGGCAGTCAAAGTGGCTCCATCTGGTTCTGAGCTTTCTGGGAATGGTCGTGTTTCCATGAGGAAAACAGCAGCCAAACAGGTTTCATCTGGAAGCCCATGGTACGGTCCAGACCGAGTCAAGTACTTGGGCCCGTTCTCCGGCGAGGCCCCATCCTACCTAACCGGTGAGTTCCCTGGTGACTACGGCTGGGACACAGCTGGGCTTTCCGCAGACCCTGAAACCTTTGCCAAAAACCGTGAACTTGAGGTGATCCACTGCAGATGGGCCATGCTTGGAGCTCTAGGGTGCGTCTTCCCTGAGCTTTTAGCCAGAAACGGTGTCAAGTTCGGTGAGGCCGTCTGGTTCAAGGCTGGAGCCCAGATCTTCAGCGAGGGTGGACTTGACTACTTGGGCAACCCAAGTTTGGTTCATGCCCAGAGCATCTTGGCCATTTGGGCTACACAAGTCATCTTAATGGGTGCGGTTGAGGGTTACAGAATTGCTGGTGGACCCCTTGGTGAGGTTGTCGACCCACTTTACCCTGGTGGTAGCTTTGACCCATTGGGGCTTGCGGATGACCCAGAGGCTTTTGCAGAGCTGAAGGTGAAGGAGATAAAGAATGGTAGGTTAGCCATGTTCTCTATGTTCGGGTTCTTTGTTCAAGCCATTGTGACCGGAAAGGGACCATTGGAGAACCTAGCTGACCACCTTGCTGACCCAGTTGCCAACAATGCTTGGTCATATGCCACAAACTTTGCCCCTGGAAAGTGAAGTTAATTAGAATGTCTATATATGAGAGTGTTTTGTTTAGATGAAATGTAATGCATTTTTTTTTGTGAATTAATATGCAATAGTATATAGCTGTTTCTGAGCAAATATGTTTCTGATTTTTCACTGGTTTTTGCATTACTTCACTTTTTTGCATACCTGTGCTCATTACTTAGCCAACATCATAGTTGAAGTTATAAGTTTGTTGCTCACATTGTGTTTAATTTTATATTTAATTTGCATACATGCTGTATTTCTGTCAATTTGTATTGTTCCTAATCTTAACCATTTGATCTATGAGAATATGTGGAACCTGATCAATCTTTCTCCAAAAGAGCCATCGAGGAGAGAATGGAGGTTCCAACATATATTGAAGATAAATGCTCCTAGTATAGCCGAAGTGGGACTTAACATCCCCTCTCCAACGGAGGCTAGATTCAGTGGCAGACACACCCTTTTGGGGATGGAGGGAAAGGCCCCCAATGAAGCCAAAATCTTAACAAAAATATAAAAATTTACTCTCAAACTTTTTCCCTATTTACCTCACCCCCCCCCCCAAAACTGTCCCCATTGAGAGTTTTAGACGATCAATAAGTTGAAACCAATTCATATGAGAGTAAAAATAATATAAAATAGTAAAATGTGTTATTCGGGTTGACAGAAATAGTAAAAATTTACCGAAAACACGAACCATTTAACCTACAAATCGAATAACCCGAAACCGTTTTGCTTTGGATGGGTTATTTAGCGTCGCGATTTTTACACCTTTAGGTCTGCCCCCAATCAAGTAAATTTCTGGATCTACCACGGACTAAATGGGCACTAAGAGCATCTCCAATGCAAGGTTCTTATCAGCAAAATGTGAAGTGCTTTATAAAAACTATCATTGTGGAGAGGTTCTTATAAGAATCTAATGTGCCACAAATGCGTGAACAAGAACCTTGGTTCTTACCATGATTTTTGTGAGAAGTGACATTTTATTTATTTTTTATTTTACTTTCTTGATTTTATATAATATATATATTAATATAACTTATTTAATGGGATCCACAAAAAAGAGGTTCTAATAAGAACTACCATTGTGGAGTTTTTGGAGATTTCTTAATTTGATGAGGTGGACATGAGGCGGAAACAAAAAGTACAAAAATAAGGTTCTTATAACAACCTCCATTGGAGATGCTCTAATAGTCTCAGAATGTCAAGGGAGGGCTATACTGTCTAGTAAAGATTACGCTAGAGCGTCGAGTCCCTAGAGTGGCTGAGGCAGATCTTGGTTTTGATATCATGTGAGGTTTAAGAATATGTAGAACCCCATTAGATAACTCTCCAAAAGAGCCCTTACTTCTTCTTGCACATTATATGGCCAATGGTTGCCAAAGAAAAACGTTTTGTAGTGGAAATGTGAATGATCAACTCATTTTAATACTTTTCTAAAGGGAAGTGTTTTGCATTGCTTTACTAAAAAAATTATCTGGGTTTGGAAAAAGAACCAAGGATACTGATATATTGGCAGCATTTCAAATGCCCTTTTTGTGTATTTCATTGGACTAGTAATACTACCATGTAGTTTTTCAACAATTTATGTAGGTAACAGTGGTGAATGGCAGACCAAGGAATCTCTCTGAGCGGGTGCACCTTTAACTCGGTCTCGGTGGGCGCGCAAAATCGCGGTTTGACCTGGGGGAGGTCAACACGATTTGACCATGGAAGAATCAATTGTATTGATTTGGAGAATAAAATACATTTTTTTTTCATATGGAGTCAATCTTGATCTTTAAAACAAATATATTTTTTTTGAATTTGAGATAAATTATCAACAAATTTTAAGATGAATTGGCATTGAGAAGGAAAACAAATCATTAAAAAAAACTAATAAAATCAAAATGGGAGAAAAATAAACAAAAAGTTGTCTTGGTTTCAAAGTATTTAAGGGCACCCCTTAAAATCAAGCGAGTGCACCTTTCAGACGTCTAATTTTTATTTTCTCTTGCAATAATCAAATGAGCGGGAAACCACAAGGGTGGTGCCTCAATGGTTTGAGCTTGGGCTCCAAAGGTCGAAAGTACCCCAAGTTCGAGAGCGGGTGTGTGGGAGCCGTATCCCCTCTTAACCTTGACGGTTGGCTATGGATGATTAAATTTGGCACCATTGGCTACGAGCGGCCAATGTTGGTTAAAGCCTATTGGCTACCAACTGTGGTTGCTATTTGCTAATAATGAGGTCATTGAACTCTTTGTTTGTTGATGTGACATCAAAAGTTTCTAAAGATTTGTAATTAGCAAGTTTTGGTAATTTGAATGAAGATAATATGTTATGATATGCCATCTAAGAAGGGAATCATTGATTTAAAAGAAAGAAAGAGTATGCAAAAACTAAAGAATTTACCGAATTTCTAATGAAGGTAAGCAGGATATAAAACTTACTGTTGTGTTAAAGAATAGCTAGCAGTGGTGTACAAGCGTCGTGGAACTTGTGGTACAGACAAAATGACACCAATTTCGTCCTGTTGTCAAATGTCTCCATCTTGGGAGAAATATCAAAGGCTTGTGGTGCAGAGAACAGCCACCTGGAGAAAGCAAAAAGACAAAATAAGAATTTTTTAAACCAATCAAAATGAAGGTAAAGATTATACAAGATAATCAATCTAACCCAAATCATGTTTATAAACTTAGTCCCCAACTCTATCCATTTTCTTAACTTAAACCAGTTAAGTCTCCTACATTCTCTAATTCCATCCAAAGCTCAACAATGGCTGCCACCAGCATGGCTCTCTCCTCTCCTTTTGCCGGTCAGGCAGTTAAAGTAGCTCCATCTGGTTCTGAGCTTTCTGGGAATGGTCGTGTTTCCATGAGGAAAACAGCAGCCAAACAGGTTTCGTCTGGAAGCCCATGGTATGGCGCAGACCGTGTCAAGTACTTGGGCCCATTCTCCGGTGAGGCCCCATCCTACCTAACCGGTGAGTTCCCCGGTGACTACGGCTGGGACACCGCTGGGCTTTCGGCAGACCCTGAAACCTTTGCCAAGAACCGTGAACTTGAGGTGATCCACTGCAGATGGGCCATGCTTGGAGCTCTAGGATGCGTCTTCCCTGAGCTTTTAGCCAGAAACGGTGTCAAGTTCGGCGAGGCGGTCTGGTTCAAGGCTGGAGCCCAGATCTTCAGCGAGGGTGGACTTGATTACTTGGGTAACCCAAGTTTGGTTCATGCACAGAGCATATTGGCCATTTGGGCTACACAAGTCATCTTGATGGGTGCGGTTGAGGGTTACAGAATTGCCGGTGGGCCCCTTGGTGAGGTTGTCGACCCACTTTACCCTGGTGGTAGCTTTGACCCATTGGGGCTTGCAGATGACCCAGAGGCTTTTGCAGAGTTGAAGGTTAAGGAGATAAAGAATGGTAGGCTAGCCATGTTCTCCATGTTCGGGTTCTTTGTTCAAGCTATTGTGACCGGAAAGGGACCATTGGAGAACCTAGCTGACCACCTTGCTGACCCCGTTGCCAACAATGCCTGGTCCTATGCTACTAACTTTGCCCCTGGAAAGTGAACTTAATTAGAATGTCTGTATATGAGAGAGAATTTAGATCAAATCTAATGCAAATTTGTTTGTGAATTAATATCCAATAGTTAATGGCTGTTTTTGAGCAAGTTTATGTCTGATTTTACATTGGTTTTTACATTAGTTTACTTTTCTGCTTACCTGCTCATTAATTAGCCAACATCATAAATGAAGTCAGTTGAAGTCTGTATGAAACCAGGCATAAAACATAGGAACCCTTTGATCTTAGACTAACTGCACAAATATCATGATTCAGTTGAAAGATGACAAGAATGAATCCAAATAATGTTAAGAGGGATGAATGGTGAACAATGTAATGTGCTATTTCTTTCTTGTATGGATTAAAAGCTAAGCTGTTTGTTTGTTGCATTGAATAAGTTTCTGATTTTAAATGACATAAATGATCATTTTACGTCCTTACTGTTTTTCTTTTTGTTTTGATTTTCATTAAACATCTCGACTTTTGAGAATCAAACGGCTCCCTCATCAACTTCAAATTTGACATATGAAACAATACAATTTGCTACTGTTTCAGTAACCAGATATAACTACACAAGAATCACTGTAAATAGAAGGGCAAGGTTGAAAAAAACTGAAGAAAAATGGCTGAACGGGACAACACACCCATTCTAGCTTATTTGGTTCAGCTATTTTTGGTCATCGCTTACTAATTACGCCATAAACAAACACCCAAAAATGGCTTAGTGAATAAGTCATCCAGACCAGTAAACCCAAGTAAAAAACATTCAGCTCTTAAGGAGGACACATCTAATGTTAAATTCAACACCCAAATAACTAAGGTTCTAATCACACTTTGGTTTATGATTAAGGCGCCATCTTGAATGATTGAAATATTTTATGGCTCTACAATGACTTAACTTTGGTTGACATTGGCTATGAGAGGCCAATGTTGGTTACTATTGCCTATCGGCTACCAATTGTGGTTACTGATAATGTTCTGAATATGGTTGTGGAACTTTATATTTGCCGATGTGATATCAATGGTTTCTAATGATTCGTAATTAGACATCAAAAAGGAAAACTAATGATGATTTAGAAGAAAGAATATAGAAAAACAGAAACAAATTTCTAAATTCCTAATTAAGGTATGAACATACAATTTAGTGTTGTGTACTTCTGTTAAACAATGGCTAGCAGTGGTATGCAAGCGTTGTGGTCCAAAGAAAATGACAGCAATTTCGTCCTGTTGTCAATTGTCTCCATCTTGGGAGAAATATCAAAGACTTGTGGTGTAAGGAACTGCCACCTGGAGAAAGTCAAAGACAAAATAAGAATCTTTATAGCCAATCAAAATGAAGGTAAAGATTTAACGAGATAATCAATCTAATCCAAAATCATGTTTATAAAGTTAGTCCCCAGTTCTATCCATTTTCATAACTTAAACTAAGTCTCCTAATTTCAACACATTCTCTTCATCCAAAGCTCAACAATGGCTGCCACCAGCATGGCTCTCTCCTCTCCTTTTGTTGGACAGGCAGTTAAAGTAGCTCCATCTGGTTCTGAGCTTTCTGGGAATGGACGGGTTTCAATGAGAAAGACAGCAGTCAAGCAGGTTGCCTCTGGAAGCCCATGGTACGGCCCAGACCGTGTCAAGTACTTGGGCCCGTTCTCCGGTGAGGCCCCAAGTTACCTGACCGGTGAATTCCCCGGTGACTACGGCTGGGACACTGCTGGGCTTTCCGCAGACCCAGAAACCTTTGCCAAGAACCGTGAACTTGAGGTGATCCACTGCAGATGGGCCATGCTTGGAGCTCTAGGATGCGTCTTCCCTGAGCTTTTAGCCAGAAATGGTGTCAAATTCGGCGAGGCGGTCTGGTTCAAGGCTGGAGCCCAGATCTTCAGCGAGGGTGGGCTTGACTACTTGGGAAACCCAAGTTTGGTTCATGCACAGAGCATCTTGGCCATTTGGGCTACACAAGTCATCTTGATGGGTGCGGTTGAAGGTTACAGAATTGCCGGTGGACCCCTAGGTGAGGTTGTGGACCCACTTTACCCTGGTGGTAGTTTCGACCCATTGGGGCTTGCGGAAGACCCAGAGGCTTTTGCAGAGCTGAAGGTGAAAGAGATAAAGAATGGTAGGCTAGCCATGTTCTCCATGTTTGGGTTCTTTGTTCAAGCCATTGTGACCGGAAAGGGACCACTGGAGAACCTAGCCGACCATCTAGCTGACCCTGTTGCAAACAATGCTTGGTCATATGCTACAAATTTTGTCCCCGGAAAGTGAACAGTAATGTTCATGAGAGAGAGCGTGTAGGTGAAATCTGATGCCAGTCTGTTTGTGAATTAATATATAATAGTATATCGTTATATTTGGCCAATTATGCTGCATCACATAGTCCTTGCATTGGTAATTAACATACTTCAGTTGCTTAGGTTACATTATCCACATCTAATTCAGCTTTCTGCATAGTACTATCATACTATGGTTCTGCATTCTACACTGCTGCAAGCGGCATCAAACATGCAAAAAGAATTAAATTTAAAAAAACAAACTTATTCCTAAGTGATGGTGTAAATAGGGAGTCATGGTCAACTCAAGAATTTTGTGTTAATTTGCAGTGCACGTGTGTGTCATAATAATACGCCACTCAATTAATTCTATTTAAGCTAAAGACTAGACTAGAACTGAAAAACTAATTGGCAAAATTGACATTACTTTCATAAGAATTGAGACTGAGAACTTGACTAAACAAATAAACTAAACCATATCTAAATCTCAAAATATTGATGTTAAAACAACTAAGAACAAAAAAATAAACCAACTGCAAACTCAACTCCCAGATAATAACAAAGAAAACCTATTGTGCATTCAGCCAACATTCAATTATGTCCCACTAAAAGTCCCACACAAAACGAAAATCTCATTATGATTCAAAGAAGTCCAAGAACAATTGTATCAAATAATCTAATAAGAATTTCAAAATTCCAAATAAGAACGAAGAAACAATCAAGAAAATCAAACCTTGTGAACCTCAGAACTTATTTGAATCGATCTGTCCTCCCTTATCAACACTGCTCTCCAGAATGTGATCAAGAAACTGGAAACACAGCTGCCCAGCAAATTGAGAAAAACAGTCAGATATTACACTATTTTTGGAGGCCACCAGCAGCTATTTTCGGCGGCTTTGAGTCTGTTTGCAGTCTGGTGCACTTAAATTTCTGTACCGCATGGCTGCTTTGTAGTCCTTGCTTCCAGGATGGGTGTAGAAAGCTCTTTATTGAAAAATATAATGATTAGGGCAATTGCATCAGTTGCTGACAAGTAGAAAGCTTGTTTCTGGTGTACTTAAACATCTACAGCATATAGACACATATAGGTCAATGGTGTGTAGCTCAGTTGGTAATGGGTGGGGGTTAAGTTTGTCAAAAATCGAATTGTCTCGGGTTCAAGCCCGGGCGCCCTCATAGCCACAACCGCTGATCAGTGAGTCAGGTATGCCCCCCACATTATGGAATTGGCAGCCGATTGTTGGCCGGTTGGGGTTGCCGGTATCAACCTTTTCTCAAAAATATAGACACATATAGGACAGTATTCATTTTATAGAAGATTTGAGGCCTTCTAGTGGCATAAATAAAGTTTCTGAATTGAATGGATGCCAACATAATCATTGAACTCAAGTTACTTTGTACGAATTAGTTGCTAACATTGTCTTTGATTTTTATATTTATTTTGCATACTTGTATTTTGTCAATTGTTTTGTTCCTAATCTCTGTCTCAGAGATGATGCCTTTAGCCATTGCAAAACAATGATGGTAAGGATTGGCAATGAACGATCAATTTGGTTGCCATTGCCTATGAGCGGCAAACGTTGGTTACCAACTGTGGTTGCTAATAATGTTCTGAATATGGTCATTGACGTATATGTTTGTTTGTTCACGTGATATCAGTAGTTTCTATTGATTAGTAATTAACAAGTTTTGGTAATTTGGATGAAGATAAAATGTTGACATCTAAGAAGAAAAGTTAATGATGATACAGGATCAGGGATATCATGAATTAGAAGAAATAATATGCAAAAATTGAAATAATTTACCGAATTCCTAATGAAGGTATGCAGGATACAACTTACTGTTGTGTTAAACAATGGCTACCAGTGTTGTACAAGCGTTGTGGACTTGTGGTACAGTCAAAATGAAAACCATTGCTTGTTGTCAAATGTCTCCATCTTGGGAGAAATATCAAAGGCTTGTGGTGCAGAGAACTGCCACCTGGGAAAAGCAACAGACAAAATATAAATCTTTGAAACCAATCAAAATGAAGGTAAGGATTTAACAAGATATCAATCTAGCCAAAGTCATGTCTATAAAGTTAGTCCCCAAGTCCATCCAATTTCATAATTAAGACCAACTCTCCTACTCTAAACCCATTCTCTTCATCCAAGCCCAACAATGGCTGCCACCAGCATGACTCTCTCCTCTCCTTTTGCCGGACAGGCAGTGAAAGTAGCTCCATCTGGTTCTGAGCTTTCTGGGAATGGAAGGGTTTCGATGAGGAAAACTGCAGCAAAGCAGGTAGCCTCTGGAAGCCCATGGTATGGCCCAGACCGAGTCAAGTACTTGGGCCCATTCTCTGGCGAGGCCCCAAGCTACCTTACTGGCGAATTCCCCGGTGACTACGGCTGGGACACAGCTGGGCTTTCCGCAGACCCTGAAACCTTTGCCAAGAACCGTGAACTTGAGGTGATCCACTGCAGGTGGGCCATGCTTGGAGCTCTAGGATGTGTCTTCCCTGAGCTTTTAGCCAGAAACGGTGTCAAGTTCGGTGAGGCAGTCTGGTTCAAGGCTGGAGCCCAGATCTTCAGCGAGGGTGGGCTTGACTACTTGGGCAACCCAAGTTTGGTTCATGCACAGAGCATCTTGGCCATTTGGGCTACACAAGTCATCTTGATGGGTGCTGTTGAGGGTTACAGAATTGCTGGTGGACCCCTTGGTGAGGTTGTTGACCCACTTTACCCTGGTGGTAGCTTCGATCCACTGGGGCTTGCCGATGATCCAGAGGCTTTTGCGGAGCTTAAGGTGAAAGAGATAAAGAATGGTAGGTTAGCCATGTTCTCCATGTTTGGGTTCTTCGTTCAAGCCATTGTGACCGGAAAGGGACCATTGGAGAACCTAGCTGACCACCTAGCTGACCCTGTTGCAAACAATGCTTGGTCCTATGCTACAAACTTTGCCCCTGGAAAGTGAACTTAGTATGTCTATATATGACAGAGTGTTTAGATGAAATCTAAAGAAAATTTGTTTGTAAATTAATATGCAATAGTATATGGTTGTTTTTGAGAAAATTTGTTTCTTAATCACATTGGTTCTTGCATTAGACACTTATTGGACATCATTATTTTATTAGAATATTTGAGGCATTGTGGTTGCAAAAGAAAGTTTCTGGGTTAAATGGATACAACCATCATAGTTGAAGTCAAGTGATAAAAGTTAGAAAGGTATGCAGAGCAGGTGTGGTTTCTGCATACCAAAGTAATTCTTCCTTTTTTTTTGTGTTACGGTGGTGGTGAGCCTTCTAGCTACTCATGATGGAGCCAGAATCGGTGGCGAATATTAGCGACCCTTTGATCTTTGATCAACTGATCCAAATAATGTTAAGTGAGGATGAACGAGAAACAGTGATAGAAGGCTAGGTCGAATGTTACTATTGGACGGAAACCTAAAATATGGAGTATTGGCAATAGGCGGTCAGGTCACAGGCATATGTATGCGGCCTAAGAGCGGATTGCAGGCCAGAACTCCAGCGATAAGTGAACGGCACTCACTGCTACAGGTCCAATGTGTCTGGCTCCTTAAAAGAGGACACTAGGTTGGGCATTGCTAATATTCTCACACTTTGGTTTATAATTCAGGCTATTGAATGATTGAGATATTATATGGCTCTACAATGATCATATTTGGTTGCCATTGGCTATGAGTGGCCAATGTTGGTTACTATAGCCTATCGGCCACCAACCGGTTGCTAATAATTAGGGCTATGCCGGAGGGTGTTCAAATGGAGATACTGAACAGGGTCTCTAAAACGTTGGGGATGTTTTAGTCTAATCCTTATGCCTTCTCCCTGTTATTTTAGCTCATGTTTTAGCCCAATCCTCCGGATTTCTCCTTTTTATTTTAGCCTTAGCTATTAAACAGATTGAAGATTTTGTTTTGAAAAATGTTAGAAGAATGATTTTATTTCAGTGAATTTTGTATGTTGCTTTGTATATTTTTTTGTTGTCGTAATTTGTATGACATTTAATATAATATATGGTATGAACTTTTATGAATTTTATTCATTACCCATCTAGTAGTCGATCTAGTCTTGGTACAACAGTACAAATGTAACATGGCCTCCAAAAGGATGGGAACGGCCCTGCTAATAATGTTCTAAATATGGTTGTGTAACTCTTTGTTTTTTGATGTGATATAAGTAGTTTCTAATGACCAAAGGGTCTTTGGCCTAGCGGTATGTGAGTCCTTGGTCTTCTAGGAGGTTGGGGGTTCAAACCTCACCAAAGGTGAGGAGGGTGTGTGAGTTTTCTTATTTCATTTGCCGTATATAAATATTATATACTTCAAAAAAAAGTAGTTTCTAATGATTAGTAATTAGCAAGGTTTGGCAATTTGGAAAAAGATAATATGCTGTTATATGATATCTAAGGAAAATTAATGATGATGTAGGATCAGGGATATCATGATTTAGAAGAAAGAATAAGGAAAAACTATTAACAATTTTCCTAATTCCTGATGAAAGTATGCAAGATAACTTACTAGCAGTGCTATACAAGTGGTGTGGTACAAAAAAATTGACAATTGTTGCTTGTTGTCATATGTCTCCATCTTGGGAGAAATATCAAAGGCTTGTGGTGCAGAGAACAGCCACCTGGAGAAAGCCAAAGACAAAATAAGAATCTTTGTAACCAATCAAAATGAAGGTAAGGATTATACAAGATAATCAATCTAACACAAATCATGTTTATAAAGTTAGTCCACAAATCTATCCATTTTCATAACTTAAACCAAATCTCCTACTTTCAACACATTCTCTTCATCCAAGCTCAACAATGGCTGCCACTAGCATGGCTCTTTCCTCTCCTTTTGCCGGGCAGGCAGTCAAAGTAGCTCCATCTGGTTCTGAGCTTTCTGGGAATGGACGGGTTTCCATGAGGAAGACTGCAGCCAAGCAGGTAGCCTCTGGAAGCCCATGGTACGGACCAGACCGAGTCAAGTACCTGGGCCCATTCTCTGGTGAGGCACCAAGCTACCTTACTGGCGAATTCCCTGGTGACTATGGCTGGGACACTGCCGGGCTTTCGGCAGACCCTGAAACCTTTGCCAAGAACCGTGAACTTGAGGTGATCCACTGCAGATGGGCCATGCTTGGAGCTCTAGGATGCGTCTTCCCTGAGCTTTTAGCCAGAAATGGTGTCAAGTTCGGTGAGGCAGTCTGGTTCAAGGCTGGAGCCCAGATCTTCAGCGAGGGTGGGCTTGACTACTTGGGCAACCCAAGTTTGGTTCATGCCCAGAGCATCTTGGCCATTTGGGCTACCCAAGTCATCTTGATGGGTGCTGTTGAGGGTTACAGAATTGCCGGTGGACCCCTCGGTGAGGTTGTCGACCCACTTTACCCTGGTGGTAGCTTTGACCCTTTGGGGCTTGCTGATGACCCAGAGGCTTTCGCAGAGCTGAAGGTGAAGGAGATAAAGAATGGCAGGTTAGCCATGTTCTCCATGTTCGGTTTCTTTGTTCAAGCCATTGTTACCGGTAAGGGACCGTTGGAGAACCTGGCTGACCACCTTGCCGACCCTGTTGCCAACAACGCTTGGTCGTATGCTACAAACTTTGTCCCCGGAAAGTAAACTTAGCATGTCTGTATATGAAAAGAGTTTAGATGAAATGTAATGCAAATTTGTTTGTGAATTAATATGCAATAGTATATGGCTGTTTTTGAAAAAGTTTGCTTCTGATTTTACATTTGTTTTGCATTGGTTTACTTTTCTGCATGTTCTATACTTGCTCATTAATTAGTGAACATCATAGTTGAAAACTTGAAATCAAGTCACTTTGTAGAAGTTAGTTGCTCATATTGCATTTAGTATATAGCTTGCATACATGTATTTCTGTCGATTGTTTTGTTCCTATGCATTTGGTATGCAGGACAGTACAGTACAAAAACTTTCTGTCCATGTTTGGTGCGACATTTAGACTGGGACAGGATAAAACTGAAAATAGATGGAACAACAATGAGGGAGATGGGACAAGATCTGTAAATTACTAAACACCCATGTCAAATTAAAACCCTACAACTTTGCAGAATCAATGGAAAACATTAGCAGCCCTTTGATCTACTCCACAAACATCTTGACACGGTTGAAAGATGGCAAGAATGGTTCCAAGTAATGTTATTTGGGGATGAACGATTAATAGTTTAAGGACATGTCTAATGTTACTATCCGGTGACTGCTAATGTCCAATGTGTCTGGCTCTGTAAAAGAGAACATTGGCCCGCTTGGCCATTGCTAAGGTTCTCACTTCTAACACAATGGTTTATAGTTAACGCTATCTTGAATGATCGAGATATTATATGGCTATGAAATGATCACAGACTCAACACATATATCAGCAATAAATACTACAAGATTTTAGGGTGTCTACCAGGCCTTAACTCGTTGAAATATTAGATGGCCAATGACATAGTCATGAGATGAAATTAAAAGTTCACGAGTGTTTGGTTTTGATATCTATCTATTGTAACAAGTAGTGGAAATGCAACGATCAAGCCATTTTAATACTTCTATGAAGTTAAGTGTTACTCATTGCTTAACTCCAAAAAAATTGTATGACTTTTTTTGTATATCATTGGCCTATCAAGCATAAACCATGTAGTGTTTCAACTTTCAACAATTAATGGTGGTAAGGGTTCACTATGAACGATTAAATTTGGTTTCCATTAGCTATTAGCTGCCAATGTTGGTTACTATAGCCTATCGGCTACAAGCTGTGGTTGCTAATAATGTTCTGAATATGGTTGTTGAAATCTTTATTTGTTGATGTGAAATGATATCAATAGTTTCTAAATTCTAGTGATTAGTAATAAGCTAAGTTTTGGTAATTTGGACGAAGATAAAATGTTATCATATAACATCTAAGAAGGAAATTAATGATGATGCAGGATCTTGGATATCATGATTTAGAAGAAAAAATATACAAAAACTGGAACAATTTACTGAATTCCTAATGAAAAGTTTGCAAGATAAAACTTACTGTTGTGTTAAACAATAGCTACCAGTGGTGTACAAGCATTGTGGACTTGTGGTACAGACAAAATGACACCCATTTTGTCCTGTTGTCAAATGTTTCCATCTTGGGAGAAATATCAAAGGCTTGTGGTGCAGAGAACAGCCACCTGGAGAAAGCAACAGACAAAATAAAAATCTTTGAAACCAATCAAAATGGAGATAAAGATTAAGCAAGATAATCAATCTAAAACTAACCAGCGTTGTGGTACAGACAAAATGACAACAGTTGTCACTTGTCAAAAATCTCCATCTTGAGAGAGATGTTAAAGGTTTGTGGTGCAGAGAACAGCCACCTGGAAAAGGCAACAGACAAAAGAACAATTTTTGTAACCAATCAAAATGAAGGTAACGATTATACAAGATAATCAATCCAACCCAAATCATGTTTATAAAGTTAGTCCCCAACTCAATCCATTTTCATAACTTAAACTAAGTCTACTTTCAACACATTCTCTTCATTCAAGCTCAACAATGGCTGCCACCAGCATGGCTCTCTCCTCTCCTTTTGCCGGACAGGCAGTGAAAGTAGCTCCATCTGGTTCTGAGCTTTCTGGAAATGGACGTGTTTCAATGAGGAAGACAGCAGCCAAGCAGGTTGCCTCTGGAAGCCCATGGTACGGCCCAGATCGAGTCAAGTACTTGGGCCCATTCTCCGGCGAGGCCCCAAGCTACCTTACAGGCGAATTCCCTGGTGACTACGGCTGGGACACTGCAGGCCTTTCGGCAGACCCCGAAACCTTTGCCAAGAACCGTGAACTTGAGGTGATCCACTGCAGGTGGGCCATGCTCGGAGCTCTAGGATGTGTCTTCCCTGAGCTTTTAGCCAGAAATGGTGTAAAGTTCGGTGAGGCAGTTTGGTTCAAGGCTGGAGCCCAGATCTTCAGCGAGGGTGGGCTTGACTACTTGGGCAACCCAAGTTTGGTTCATGCCCAGAGCATCTTGGCCATTTGGGCTACCCAAGTCATCTTGATGGGTGCTGTTGAGGGTTACAGAATTGCCGGTGGACCCCTTGGTGAGGTTGTCGACCCACTTTACCCTGGTGGTAGCTTCGACCCATTGGGGCTTGCCGATGACCCAGAGGCTTTTGCTGAGTTGAAGGTTAAGGAGATAAAGAATGGCAGGTTAGCCATGTTCTCCATGTTCGGTTTCTTTGTTCAAGCCATTGTTACCGGAAAGGGACCACTGGAGAACCTGGCTGACCACCTTGCCGACCCTGTTGCCAACAACGCTTGGTCATATGCTACAAACTTTGCCCCCGGAAAGTAAACACGGTATGTTTATGAGAGTGAGTGTAGATGACATCTGATGCAAAAATTTTGTGAATTATTATGTAACTGTATATGGTTGTTTCTGAATCACATTGGTTCTTGCATAAGTTTACTTTTATGTGTGTCCTTTGCCTGCACATTAGTCTGGCCTTATTCCGGGTAATATAACTTCATACTGTGGTTCTTGATTCTATGAATTGAAGCCATTCATGCCATATCTACTTTCTGCTGCATAATTTACTTGGGAACAATCAAATTTCTGGTTTAGACTTGTGCACACCTTCCCACAGCTCTAGCTGCAATTAATTAGACAGGCAACCACTCGGGAGTTTGGCAACTAGTTTGGTCTACTTGTCAGCTAGTTTGCTAATGGTTCTAGCTGCATTAAGAACCATCTTTTCTGCACAACTGGGGCTAGAGATTTGGACTGAACATGCACAATTTCTGCATAAGATTCCCCAGACATGTGGTGTAGTTTTTGTCCATCTTTTGAAATATAATAATATATATATATATATATATGAAAATTACTCACCCACACTCTTCCCTTTACATATAGGTATATTTGTGAATAATAATACAATTTCATACATTCGCTCTGCTGCACACTTGAACCATTCACTTCACATCTATTTTTCTGTCTCATGAATAGCGTCTGCACAATCGTAGTTTTTCTAGGGCTGCTAATACAGCTTACATTCAAAATGATGCAATAAACCCAACAACCAAATATGTGGAATACAAATGGGAAAAAAAGTAATTTGAATCCCTATGTGTTCAACTGTTCATATGTACCAATTGATGAAAACCAACCACGATATATCAAATGCAACGTAAAGCCACTAAATGACACAATGGATTAAACGTGGTATGATGGTGTACCTCCATTGTAGAGAAGGGGCTTGTATATGGATAAACATTACAATAGATCAACACTTGTATGTCTTTACAATAAGAATCACCGACAAAAGCTCAAAAACTCGCCTATGAAAGAACAAAGAAGGAAGAAGATACTATATGTGACCTAGAAATCACATTATAACTTCGTAAATTGACACTAACAACACACACTCAGATAGGCACCTGGAATTCGAGTTTTGGTAGGAAGAAGATGGGTCGCCGGAGCACACCGTCGCACAGACCCCAATACGACGGTTAGGTTGCGTCGCAGGGAGCCAGGGAGGATAATCGGAACCGGCTTAGACCACGCGAGGTCCAGTCGCTAGCCAGTCGCGTAGGGAGCACAAACATAAAACCTTGGAATATCTTTATCCATATACAAAAAATCTCCTCTTAGAACATGATAAAGAAACCATGTTAAAGGAATGTTTGGTAAAAATAGTAAAAAGATACATTATGACTTATAAGGTAGTTTATCCAAACCTTATTTTTATTAACTTATCAATAAAGTACCTTATAAGTTAAATTATGGTCATCCAAACAACTATATTATAAGTCACTTTATTTTTGTCAAACAATGCATAAATCTTAATGTTCCTTTTATTTACTTTCATTGCATTTACGATTATTGGTTGCCTTTATTGCACCTTATCATTTGTTTACTTCATTAAACATGTTTGTAATATGGTCATTTTCAAAGTTACTGTTAGGTTTGTTAAATACATTGTTTTTATTTTAAATCTTGTTTATATCAATTTGAAAAATTCCACAACAATAATACCATGTTGCTCGTGGCAATAGGTTGAAGGGACATATACATATGCAACTTGTCGGTGCAACTTCAGCTACTTGTATAGTCGTATGCAACTTGCAACTTTTGTACCATAAATTCCATTTCAAAATTATGTGGCTTCTTTGCTTTTCATTCGACTTTGGGTTCCTTTCATTTGATTTAATAATAAAAATATGAGAATATGTGGACCACCAAATTACTCTCCAGAAGAAACATTTCAGAAGAGTATGGAGGTTCCTAAGTATGTGTATGAGACAGACAGTAAGAAATATGTGGTATGTAAGTAAGGAGAGGATATGAATAACAACCCCTTTATAAAGAAAATTAAAAGTAACATAGGAGTTTGTGTATGATTGTACTGTCTATAAATGAACTAATAATGTATTAAATAATTTTACACTAAACATTTGCTCACAAATATGGTCTTTTAGATTAAAAGTAATTATCATAAAAGTCTTATTTGGCTTAATTGGCAAAGTTGAGAATGTTAGATCATTCTGTAAGATTGATGAGCATGTTTTTTATGTCAACATTGTTCGTGTCATTGAATACAATCTTTATGCACACACCCCCAACACTTGCGCAAGTCTTACTGCTAATTTTTTGTGATAACGAGCATTTGTAACGATTACTTACAACAATTATAACATACGTCGGACATATAAAAAAACTACATTTTTTGAAAATCATTATTGAGTTGTCAATGAGTAGATTTAGGGCCCGTTAGGTTTGATAAATTGGTTTTGATGGATTATGATTTCATCGAAGGCTTTGGAATTGCGAAATTTGAACCACTCCAAAGTCCCAAATTAGTCTTGGCCTTGTACCCATAAACCGAACTCAGACTTTAAGGCTTTTTGTTCATCTTTAGATAGGGGTTTTCGATTGGTTTTTCCTTAAGCCCATGGTTAAGTTGTTTGTATAAATAAGACTACATTGTTATTCGGTTGTTGTGCTAAATAAACGGTCTAAATTACATAAATAATCATTTTACCCTTCAGTCTATATGTATTAATTAAACACCGATTAAAATTAATGACTGGTTTCTTTCTCTCCAAATTTCTTCCTCTTTACAACGTAGAGAAATTGTCGTTTTGATCAGAGGGATTCGTGAAAGTGGTGGGATTTTTTCGGATGGTTTCAAAAGCGTTTTTGATCAGAGTGGTGGGCTTTTCTCAAAGGGTTATAAGAGTGTTTTAAAAAGGATATGGATGGAAAAATGATGGTTGAATGTATATGATACCAAGTTTTTGGCTGATTGAATAAGCCATTAGTTAAGTCATTAAATCATACTTGAACAATCATGTAATGTATAAGCCATACAACAAGTTCAGTCAATTAAGCCACAACCAAACAACCCCATAATTAGTCATCCATCCACTCTATATAATCATCCCAAAATAAGCATATACAATTACAACTTAATTCACAAACAAATTCACACGAAATTTCATCTACACACCCTCTAATGTATTAATAAACTAAGCTCACTTTCCGGGGACAAAGTTTGTAGCATAGGACCAAGCATTGTTGGCAACTGGGTCAGCAAGGTGGTCAGCCAGGTTCTCCAATGGTCCCTTTCCGGTCACAATGGCTTGAACAAAGAACCCAAACATCGAGAACATGGCTAACCTACCATTTTTTATCTCCTTCGCCTTCAACTCCGCAAAAGCCTCTGGATCATCTGCAAGACCCAATGGGTCAAAGCTACCACCAGGGTAAAGTGGGTCCACAACCTCACCAAGGGGTCCACCAGCAATTCTGTAACCCTCAACCGCACCCATCAAGATCACTTGTGTAGCCCAAATAGCCAAGATGCTTTGGGCATGAACCAAACTTGGGTTTCCCAAGTAGTCAAGCCCACCTTCGCTAAAGATCTGGGCTCCAGCCTTGAACCAGACCGCCTCACCGAACTTGACACCATTTCTGGCTAAAAGCTCAGGGAAGACGCACCCTAGAGCTCCAAGCATGGCCCATCTGCAATGGATGACTTCAAGTTCACGGTTCTTGGCAAAGGTTTCGGGTCTGCGGAAAGCCCAGCCGTGTCCCAACCGTAGTCACCGGGGAACTCACCGGTTAGGTAGGATGGGGCCTCACCGGAGAATGGGCCCAAGTACTTGACACGGTCTGGACCGTACCATGGACTTCCAGATGCAACCTGTTTGGCTGCGGTTTTCCTCATGGAAAC
This sequence comes from Silybum marianum, assembly GCA_036898165.1. Taxonomy (NCBI): domain Eukaryota; kingdom Viridiplantae; phylum Streptophyta; class Magnoliopsida; order Asterales; family Asteraceae; genus Silybum; species Silybum marianum. The sequence continues at coordinate 22,318,927 of CM072538.1, forward strand.
ACGACCATTTCCAAAAAGGTCAGAACCAGATGGAGCTGGTTTAACCGCTTGACCGCCAAAAGGAGAGGAGAGAGCCATGGTGGAGGCAGCCATTGTTGATGAGTTTGGATGGAATTAGAGAATGTTTTGTTGGATGGGGTTATGAAAATGGGTTGATTTATTTATAAAGATGATTTTGATTAGATGGGGTTATCTTTGTTGTATCTTTATCTCCATTTTGATTGGGTAGAAAGATTCTAAGGCTTTCTCTTCATTTTGATTGGGTACCAAGATTCTAAGGCTTTCTCTCCACAAGCCTTTGATATTTGACAATCAACAGTCGCTGTCATTTTCGTTGGACCACATCCTAAAACTCATTACTCGGTTATAAAGTTATAATCCTAAAACTCATTATTTCTTTGGCAACGTTGTCGTTTCCTCTTCAATCGACTTTGAATACATAGTTCATATTTGTCGTATTGAGATTCAAGAATGAACTCAAACGAGTATAATGTAAATTTAAATGTTCCAAGTAGGGTTGGTTTGTAAAAGGTGAATTCTATTCATACCTCCTCCTACAGCTATTATGATCAGAAATTTTTGTGAGCAGGTGTACCCTAAGGTTCAGTGGCGGAGCCACATGTAAACTAATGGGGTCTCTTGACCCGGTCTTTCTTTTTCCGGGGTTTCAATTAAAAAGGCTAAAAGTCAAAAGTTTAAAAACTCAAGATTTGGCTTAAAAAATACTTTTACCCTTTACAAATGGATTGGTTTTTATGCTTAAAGAACCCTCTCAAAAAATTTGACACTCTTTTTGAGCTTGACCCTAGTCACCTAAGTTCCTAGATCCGTGGTAACGTTGGTCTGTGACTATGGGGAATTCACGATTCAACTAAAGAATAGTCAATTTTGTTGATTTGAGGAATAAAATACACTTTTTTTTTTCAAATGGAACCGATCTTGATCTTTAAAATAAAGCGTCGATTTTTAAGATGAATTGACTTTTGGGAAATAATACAAAGCATGCAAAACTTGATAAAATTAAAATGGAAGAAAAAATTATAAATTAAAAGTTTAAAAAAAAAAGTTAACTCGAAATAAGATTCAAACCCATAACCTCTTGTATGTAAAGCACTAATCCAACCACCTCACTCATGTTTAATTTGTCATATAAATCTTTTGAGCTACAGTTTATGCATATTCCTATATTGCGGTAACGACTCAGACAGAGCAGCTTACCTTGCTATGGTGAGTTATAGAATCGCTGGGAAATGAGTGAGTCCTTGCTTATTGATTAGTTATAAAATTCTTATGCAGTATATAAGGACACTTCTCAAAATCAAGCAGATACATCTTTTTAGATGCCAATTTTTTTATTCCGTGCAATAATAGAATCACCGGATGCTCGGGAGCCCGCTTCCCTTTTAATAGGTCAGCCCCTTAATATGTGAATGTGAGGGAGACAGTCGGTAATTAAAAAAATAGGTGATATGTGAGTGAGAAGAGGGTATGAATAGCAACCCTTTTATAAAGACGTTTAAAAGCAATATATGAATTTGTGTATGTTTGTTATTGTGTATAAATGAACTAATAATGTATTAAATAACTTTAACCTAAACATTTGCACAAAAATATGATCTTTTAGATTAAAACTAGTTATCATAAAAGTCTTATTTGGCTTAATTGGCAAAATTAAGAATGTTAGAGCATTCTGTAAGAGATGTAGCATATTTATGCCAACATTGTTCGTGTCATTGAATATAATCTAGAGAAAGTTTGTGCACACACTTTCTTTCTATTTCTAAAATAGTTTAAACATCAAAATCAAAATTATTTTTTGAATTCAATGTCCTGAAATCCGTATTTTCTCTAATTTAGGTGCTAAACTTTAAAGTAAAATATTTGGAATCGATACTTGGTATTATCACTTTATTACTTGTAAGTTACTTTTAACCTAGGGTGTTAAAAAGCCAAGAAACTAGGTCGAACTGTTTAATCCGAAACCGAAAAAAAACAGGGTATTCACGGTTGGTTTCGGTTTTGAATTATAGGTGATCTGGAATGAAAAAACCTGGGTTTTCGGCTCGCTTCAACCTACGGTTTGGTTTCAATTCGGGTACACAGGTGTCCATAATCCGTCTAATGCTGTTCAGTTCACATTTTCCCTACTAAAACAACCAAACCAACCTTTGAACACCCCTAACACTTTCACAAGTCTTATTGCTAATTTTTGTGATAACAAGCATTTGTAACAAATACTTACAACAATTATAACATACACCGGATATAAAAACTACATTTTCTGAAAATCATTGATGAGTTGTCAACTAGTAGCTTTAGGGCCCTTTTTGGTTTAATGAATTGTTTTTGAAGGATTAAGATTTCATAGAAAAAGTTGGAATTGCAAAATTTGAACCACTCCAAAGTCCAAATTGGTCTCGACCTTGTACTCATAAACCGAACTCAGACTTTAGGCTTTTTGTTCATCTTTAGATAGTTGGTTAAGTTGTTTGTATGAATTAGACTACATTGTTATTCGGTTGTTGTGCTAAATAAACGGTCTAAATTACATAAATAATCATTTTACCCTTCAGTCTGTATGTATTAAACACCGATTGAAATTAATGCCTGATTTCTCTCTCTCTCTCCAAATTTCTACCTTCCTCTTTACAACAACGTAATTTTTGATCAGAGGGTTTCATGAAAGTGGTGGTTATTTTTTGAAGGGTTTCATACGTAATTTTTATAAGAGTGGTGGGCTTTTCTCAAACGGTTATAAGGTGTTTAATAAGGGTATGGATGGAAAAAATGATGGTTGGATGCATATGATACACACTTTTTGGCTGATTGAATAAGCCATTAGTTAAGTCATTGAATCACACTTGAACAATCATGTAATATATTACTTACCGCATAAGCCATACAACCAATTCAGTCCATTAAGCCACAACTAAAGAACCCTTTAATTAGTCATTCATCCACTCTACATAATCATTTAATTCCCCAAACCAACCATATACAATCACAACTTAATTAATTCACAAACAAATGCACCAAATTTCATCTAGACACCCTCTAATGTATAAATAAACTAAGCTCACTTTCCGGGGACAAAGTTTGTAGCGTAGGACCAAGCGTTGTTGGCAACTGGGTCAGCAAGGTGGTCAGCCAGGTTCTCCAATGGTCCCTTTCCGGTCACAATGGCTTGAACAAAGAACCCAAACATAGAGAACATGGCTAACCTACCATTCTTTATCTCCTTCACTTTCAACTCCGCAAAAGCCTCTGGGTCATCCGCAAGACCTAATGGGTCAAAGCTACCACCAGGGTAAAGTGGGTCCACAACCTCACCAAGGGGTCCACCAGCAATTCTGTAACCCTCAACCGCACCCATCAAGATCACTTGTGTAGCCCAAATAGCCAAGATGCTTTGGGCATGAACCAAACTTGGGTTGCCCAAGTAATCAAGCCCACCTTCGCTAAAGATCTGGGCTCCAGCCTTGAACCAGACCGCCTCACCGAACTTGACACCATTTCTGGCTAAAAGCTCAGGGAAGACGCACCCTAGAGCTCCAAGCATGGCCCATCTGCAATGGATGACTTCAAGTTCACGGTTCTTGGCAAAGGTTTCGGGGTCTGCGGAAAGCCCAGCCGTGTCCCAACCGTAGTCACCGGGGAACTCACCGGTTAGGTAGGATGGGGCCTCACCGGAGAATGGGCCCAAGTACTTGACACGGTCTGGACCGTACCATGGGCTTCCAGATGCAACCTGTTTAGCTGCGGTTTTCCTCATGGAAACACGGCCATTTCCAAAAAGGTCAGAACCAGATGGAGCCGGTTTAACCGCTTGACCGGCAAAAGGAGAGGAGAGAGCCATGGTGGAGGCAGCCATTGTTGAGTTTGAATGGAACTTGGAAGGTAAATATGTTAATGAAGTTATGAAAATGAGTGAATTGAAGTTGTTTGTTTATAAAGATGATTTTGGGTTAGAATTGAATGGGTTATCTTTATATAATCTTTACCTCCATTTTGATTGGTTATAAAGATTATTATTTTGTCTGTGGGTTTCTCCAGATGGCAGTTGTCTGCACCACAAGTTTTTGATATTTCTTCCAAGATGGAGACATTTAACAAGTGGTAATACAAGCAACGGTTATCATTCGTCTCTATAATAATGTTTTTTTTGGTATGTATTATTTATTATATACCGTATATTCAAGACTCTAGAGTCATCTTTATTTTTTATAAGGTTTGAATCATTGATTTTTTGTAACGTTACGTTTTATTGATAAATGTCATTCGACCAATATTTATATATAAGAAGTTGTAAAATTAATTTCAAATCAAATTAAGGTTATTCGTGTATTAACAATGTAAAGAAGGGGGTTCATATTGATGTGTGTGCAACTAGAGATTTAAAACCTTTATCAACCAAAAGATATATAGTAGAGACTCATGTTCGAGTTATGTTTACATATTTTTTAAAACATAAGAGATTTATAAAAAAGACACCAAAATTTAAATTGAAAAAAAAAATAGATTTGATAATAGGGGCACTCAAACCAATGCCTTTTGTACAAAGGAAAGAACATGTATCTAATGTTTTAAAACCCAGGTTGACCCGGCCAATTGAACGGTGAAAGAGAGCGGGTCAACTATGGACGGATTTTTGGCAATTTCTAACCCGGATTGATCCGGCCGGGTTTAATAAAAAACCGGTTGAACCGGGTTTCATCAAAAAGTGTATTTGGAATGAGAAAAAATTCACGTTTATGTGTGTTTTTTAATGTATTTGGATTGATATAAAACTTATTGTTATGTTATTTTTAATGTTTGAGCTTATGGACATCAAATTCTTTGTTATATATATATATATATATATATATATATATATGCAGAAAAATGGAAAATGAAAAATACAAGAAATTTTTTGAAACTAGGTTGAACCGGTTGATCCGTGACCCGGTCACCATACCGGTTCAACTAAAAAACCGGGTTCTAAAACATTGCATGTATCTATACCGTTATAGCCTTGGTTTGTAAGGTGTGAACATTTACATGGTTTGTATTTGATTTTTCTTATATATAGAGGTATCTTCAAATATAAACTCTTCCAAGGTTACAAACTCATGAAAATCAATATAAAAACAGTTTTTTCATGGATTTTTTTATCAGATGTTATAATTTAAGCTATTGTTTTACATATTTTGTGTTCACATTATGGAAAAATTACATGTGAAAGAAATATTGGTTCAATTCCACATTATTAAACAGATATTCATATGGTGAAACAAATAAATGTGAGACTTTTACATTATGAAACAAATATGCAAAATAATATTTTAAGTAATAGGATATGAGGGAAAAAATGAAAAAAAATATATATTTTTATATTGGTTTTCACGAGGTTGTAACCTTAAGGGAGTTTGTATTTGAAGATGTGTCTAAATATATATATATATATATATATATGGTTGATTTCCATTACAAACTCGATAATTTGAGCAAACTTTGCAAACCAACGTGGACCAATAAAACTATGATTTTATATATTATCTATAGATATATAGACTTGAGTGGGGTTCAAACGAAAATATTCATGTACTAAAATGCGAAAATACTTTTGGGTCTCCAAATAAATTAATTCATAAAAAAATTAGAATAAATAAAAATAAATGAGTATTTATTAACGATTTATAGTTATTTCAGATTTGTCTTTATATATCTTATCGTTGCGTTCTCAATTTTGAGAAGAAAATAAATAGAGGGAAATTAGTTTGTGTTCTCGAAGTGGAAGGGAAAGAAATGAAAAAAAAGAACTTTTCATGTTCTTAGAAGATATAGAAAAAAAGGAAAAATGTTATTTTTATTAATATACCCTTTAAAATATATCTAGGATGAAAAATTAAATAGTTTTGTAATTTTAATAATTTTCTAAAAGGGTTTTGATTTTTTTTTCTTTTCATTTCGTTCCCTTTCTTCTCATTTGGGAGGAAATTAACTTATCATTTTTTTCTCTCTTTTTCTTTCATTACTCTCTTAAAAAGGTTTCAAGGACACGTGTTTTTTATACTTTCCCTCCCTTTTCTCTGCAAAAAGTTTCGAGAACACAACGTAAATGCTGTTAGTATCATCAAAGACTTCTTATGCTAATGCATTCATTGTCGATAATGATGTAATTTTTGTTGTGATAATAATGTAATAATGCTTCGATAAATCGGAAACTTCTTATAATGTGATGATAATGTGATCATGTTGTGATGAATCAAAAATCGGTGATGATCACGTCCATAATCATCAGCTATGTATATTCATTATATTAATTACAAACTTTTTTTCTTTTTACCCCTACATGCCTTTGATATTAAAAAAATTGGTATGTATTTATTTAATATTTTAATGTTCCGTCAATTCTTCTAAACAATGATCTAAAAATAAAATGGATTTACAAATATTTCTCATTGCATTTGCATATATCACATGTATTCTCGTTTGGGTCTTCTTTATAGACTTATATCACATATAATATTATTCAACTGTATAATATTTAATGTTATATAAAAGTATATAAATTATATAATATATATGGAGATATAATATTATATACTACTTGTAGATGTATAAATATAGAAAATATAGAATATATTTGTGAGGGGAATGTGATGGGAAAAGTAAAAGCGTGATAAAAATTGTCTTTTGCTACATTTGTTATTTTGATGAGACAAATAAAAAATGGTAATTGCCACTTTAAGTTACAATAATTAATATAATCTATTTCAAAACAACATTAAAACATTCTCTATTCTAAAAAAGAGTTTGATCGATATGCATTCTAGACCCTATGGTAACTTTGACCAATGTTTTTATTAACAGCATCCAAGGTTCAAAAAGGCGTGAGCCGTGAGGCATGACGTGGTGGCAAGATCAAGTCTTACGCGTCACGTGAAGACGCAACGTTTTTCAAGGCGTGACATAAGAAGACAAATTTGTATGTCATATAAACAATTATATATAAAGATATATCTTTTCTATATAGTATCTAATCAAATAATGATATTAATTAATGTACATTTATATTATAAGAAGAATAATCATATAGATTATTATTATAAAAATAGTTTTTTGATTAAATATTTAAATAGAATTTAGAAAGGTAATTTTACAGCTTCATTTTAATCGTGAGTCCATAACGTTTATAAATTCGTGAAATTGTGAGTGATGTGATTAAATAAACCTATAAAATTGTAAAATTAAAGTTAAAAGTATAAAAATCCGAAAGATAAAAAATATATTTTTTTTGAAAAAAATCATGGGATTCAAAAAAACTCGTGCCACGGCACGCTAAGGCGCGCCTCAAGACGCCATGGCGTGATCCGCGCCTTATAGAAACGTTATGGGTTGTTTCGTAACGACGGAGACGCGTCTTACGTCATATCACGCCATGACGCACACCATGTCGCGCCTTTTTGAACACTGATAGCATCCAAACGGACCACCAAATAATATATCATGAACTTGACGAGTTAACAGTTGTTGAATAGTTTGGTACATCATAATTAAATGATCAGAATGATTAAGATATTTTTTTGATATAATGCAAAATGAAATATAATTGTTTGGTAATTATTCCAAATGAAATTAGTGCTTTGAATGGTTGAGGAAGATTCAATATACAAAACGATTCAGAAGGTTTTGGAACCATTAAGAGATAAACTTGTTTTTTGCCAAACATGATTCATATCTTAGCGATTCAAATGTTACCTTTTAATAGAGGTAAAAAAGCAACCCCTAAAACTTATTTGATAAAGGTAAATTTTGGATATTAAGAGTTGAAGCTAGTGATTGTTCAAGATCAATTGGAGACTACTCTAGCAAGTATACATACACGTTTTTCCATGGGCGATGATCGATATAAGAAAGATGAATATCTCGTATTTCTTGTGCTAAAATGAACAATTGAACACTCTATGAATGTGATTACTTGGTTATCAATGAAAAGAGAAAATTACGTAGGGTGGACTTGAGCAATTCAAGTTGCTCTTTGTGTGAAAAAAAAATTACTCCCTCCGTCCCAATTTAAGTGTTCACAATTAAAATGACACACAGTTTTAGACATGTATAATAATTACACTTTTTGATAAACCAAATGACATATTTACCCTTACTTAATTTCTCCCCCACTCATAACTCTTAAATATTTATGCATTAATTAAAGATAAATTTGAGAATTTAGTTATTTACTTTTGAAACTGGACACTTATTTTGAAACAGATATAAATAAAAACATGGACATTTAAATTGGAACAGAGGGAGTATTTAACTTAATCAAACTCATGAGATATCATGAGAACTCCTCTAATATAAAGTATTGGTGGGATTGAAGCAATCTCCATGTATGTTCCATAAGCATTCAATACAATCGAATAAAGCATACATTCTACCATAACACATGTGAAAAAGCATGAAAAATATGCTTAATGTTGCCTCAAATATCAAAGATATATTCTTTGTTGATACCCTTTGAAAAACATGTTTGATTTTCAAATTCGCATAAAAAATTTAATACATTCATCATCGAATGGTAATAGCATTAAAAAAAAATTAAAGGACGAAAAAAACCCTTAACATGGAGAAGACAAGATAGGGAGAAGCATAATCATCTCAGACAGCTTCTCTAAAATAGAGAAAATGAATTTTTGTTCTCTAAAATGTTTCAGCAACTTTTCTATCTTGTTCACTAAAATAGAGAATAATGAAGAAATCTCTAAATATAAAGAATTCTCTACAACTTTTTTTGAACGGCAAGTAAGATTATATTAATTGAGCCAAACAACGAGAATACAAAGGGGATTCTCTAAAACTTGATGAAGAGAGAAATGATTATTTTATTCAATTTCACCAATGAAATTGAGTTATTATTTTTTTTTATAAAAAGTTTTTGAAAAAAAATGTATTGGGATGATAAATTAGAAGATGTTATAATAATATAATTTATGTTAAAATTTCTAAAATAGAGAATTTGTTGGAGTAGGATGTAACTTTTTAGAAATTTTATGTTTTGGTTCTCTACTTTAGAAAAATTATAGAAAAACTGTTGAAGATGCTATAGACCTTGTAGCAATATGACGAGGAGAATTAATTCAGATACATGATGCGAATAGAACTAGATATTTCAGGGGTTTGAGAATTCAAACTATTAAGTGAGAAACAATAAAGAAAAAAAAGATGAAGAAAGAAGAAGCTATCAGGACGTGGAGTTATACGCAAGCAGGGACGGAACACAAGTCTTCTAATTAAGGGGGCCGAACCCAACAAAACATCTTTATTGATAAGTTCAATTCATCATAAAAAAAACTGTCTGATAGGAGAATAGAACCTATGACCACATATACAGGGGCCATATACACATAACCACCTGAGTTAAGCACAATTCATTGATAATATTTCTAATATCTAGTATTTAAGGAATAAAACGCCGGGGCCATGGCCCCCCTAGGCCCCTATTGTGTTCCGCCTCTGTACGCAAGGGTGAAGGAGAGAACGTCCAAGAAAGTTATGTATTTACAGAAAGTAACGAATAAACAGGAAAATGATTTAAAAATAATCATATTGAACCAATCTTAGGGAGATACATTATCAAGAATATATTGAGCTGTTTAACGAGATTATTGAGAAAAATAAACTCAAAAGTTCATGTAAAGCCATCTTAAAAACATCTAAAAATTTGAGAACTTATCGACCGTTCATCAAGACCATTAAGAAAATAAATATGGAAGTACTGGTTGGACACATTTGGATATAGCAACAGAAGTATATTTTAATATTTAAAATTATTAGGATATTTAGAAAATTTTCAAAGAATATAGCATTGAACAAACTTTTGATATTTGGGGTAACATTAAGCAATATTTTCCAAAATTCGCATTGAAAATAGACCATCTATTCTATGATTGACATATGATATTCCTGATTGCAAGCAAAAAAGACAAGTGATTAGCTTAAACAATGTCTACATTACAGTTATCCAAGAAGAGCCAATGAAGTTGCCACAATAACCAAAGATAAGTGTGAACCTATGGGTTTTTTGGTTCAAAAAATAACCCTAGGGATGAAATATAAGGTACGTAACAAAAGCACGATTTGTATACATTGCAAACATATATATATATATATATATATAGAAGAAGATGCGTCAAATTATTCCTGATTGATCAGGCATCATGAGTAATAGAACGAATGAGATAAACATAATTGTTTTTTATTGATTAAACATTATGAGTGTTGGGACTACTGAAACAAAGACAATAGGACATAGAGCTGGAAAATATGAGGAACGAGTGTCGACCTAGCTAAATGTTAGAATTGGCCAAGAACGCAAAGTAATACTAGGGCCAATCCCAATCCCCAACCCCCCCACACACACACACAACAAGTTCAGTCGACACGAAATCTCCTTCCTCTATTTTTTTATATTAAAGTTCACAAAAAAACAAAATTTATCAAAACTTTAATAAATTAAATATTATTTTCAAAATTTGAGGTAATCCAAATAAAAATGGGGGAGACTAATGGTATTTTTATATCTTGTTAACGAACACTTTTATAAATAAATTCTTCCACACATATATTAATATCAAAAAAATCTTTTTTATAGTATAAATTGTTTAACACAAATAGATGTCATTAACATTGTCCATAAAAAATATGTTGTTTTTCAATAAATTTATTCTCCATCAATCATTTGGAAATACGTTATTATTTTATTTTATAATTTTCAATAAACTAATAATGTATCTTTAAGTAACGGATAAATAAATAAAAAACTAAATTTTGATTAAACAGATTTTTACTCGAAATAATCCAGTTAACTTTAGATTAATATTAATATAATTCCCCAATTTGGATATTTAATAATTAACTTTAAACCCCTAATTTTGGCCTATAAAATCTAATCAAACTCACCCATTTTGATTCTCGTAACCTCCATTTCTACTGCCTTTTTAATTTCTTCCATTCTTTCTTTCCATCTTACAAACTGCCATGGCAACTGTAACTCCCCTCTTCTATACCCTTCTTTTTCTCACCCTTTCAGGTGCTCTTTTCACTTAATTTCTTTTTTAATTCTATTCAGTAAACCACCATTAATTTGTGCTTTAGATTATGCATCAAAGTTGGCTAAAAAGATTCAATCTTTTTGTGGTTTTTTTGGGTTTTTTTCAATCTTTACGGATGGATTCGCTTCGATGAATGATCGTAGATTAATTAACTACCTTTTGTGCTTTTAGTTTATCCATTTTGAAGTTTTTTCTATGGTAATTTATAGATAGTGATGATAATGGCTTTGAAAAACAATCTGTATCTATGGATGATTTTGATTTCTTTTTGGATCGAAAATCTTTAGTCGAAAAGCTCGTTAACTTGATTGGTAAAATCTAAGATTTGTTAATGAATGAGTTGATAAATCAATAAATCTAAGCATGTATATAATCCTCTTGAAACCACATTTTCAATTTTTCTGATTGTTTATTTAACTTTAATCCGTTATATATCTTTCCCGTAAAATCCGTGGGATCGTTATGTCTTTTTATTGAATTTTGCAGGTGGTATGTTGAAGCTTTCCAAAGGACAAGCATCTGGGCAGGTACAATAATTCAAAAAACTAGTCATGCATATTTAATCAATAAATTATAAAGATTTCTTGAAATCAAGATTTCTTGATACAAAGATTTCTTGAAATCAAGATTTCTTGATACAAAGATTTCTTGAAATCAAGATTTCTTGATACAAAGATTTCTTGAAATCAAGATTTCTTGATATAAAGATTTTATGATATAAAGATTTCTTGAAATAAAGATTTCTTGATATAAAGATTTCTTGATATAAAGATTTCTTGATATCAAGATTTCTTGAAAATATTGCAAAAACCCAACTAGAAAACTATAAATATATCGCATTTTGATGATTGATTTTTAACAAATTTACGATTATGGTGTTTTAGGGAGCTTGGTGTGTATCGAAGCCATCGGCTACAGAAGACGAACTTCAACAAAATATCAACTTTGCTTGCGCCTTTGTGGACTGTAACGTTATACAACCGGGTGGGGCGTGTTACGACCCACAAACATTCTCGAGCCATGCTTCGGTTGTCATGAATCTTTACTACCAAAAACAAGGAAGAAATTATTGGAATTGCGATTTTAGGAAATCCGCTCTCATTGCTGTTGTCGATCCAAGTAATTAGCGGAAATCTATGATTAAAATCGAGCTTGTTTTGATGATTTTGATGAAATTGATAATGATCGTTGTTGTTGTTTTGCAGGCTATGGTGATTGCAAGTACGAGTATGCGCAATAAATAGATTCGTGTTATAAATTGGAGAATGTTTTTATGTTAGTTCAGGGTTGATTTTACAGCAATTTTATGTGTTTGTGATTGTTGTAATTCATCAATGAATTTTATGAGGGTATAATTAATTAATTAAGTATCATTTCTCTCATCGTTTATGTGTTTAGTAACTACCATCATTTGAGAAATTCATTGTAAATTCATGCCTCTGTTAGATAAGACTAAGACTGCAGTTTCATTTAAAGAGTTGTGTCCGTGGACTGAAACTGCAGTCGCAGTTTTATGATGGGTCTGGTATGACCCATCATTAATTGATACTATTTTTGTTAGTAGTGGGTGCTCAGACCGGTTTGTGAGCACCCTTGGGATCTAGGTGAACAACCAAGAAAATCTCCTAGTGGAACTAGTGATCTTTATTGTCACTGAACTAACCCCTCAAGGTTGGAACTGATATTGTAGTCTCAACTCGCGGTCCTGACTGGTCGAATGAGACCATAAGTATGATATTCATCATGAACCAGTATTGGAGTCTCAGTTTGTGGCTTATAGCCGGTTTGATGATACCAGGGGCGGACTTATGGTTATGAAGGAGGGAGGGTTAAGGACTTCATTAAAAACCAAAAAAAAAAAACTACAAGGGTTAAAAAGTTTTTTCTTCTAGTTTCTCACTTAGTTCGTCCATTGATTTTTTGTAAGAGACCCCACAATCCTAACCGACTCCAAAAAGTCTCTTGAAATCAACCAAAAAAGTTTCTTGAAATCAATCAACAAAACCAAAAAAGTCTTTCGAAATCAACAAAAACTTAAAAAAAATCCCTTGATATCAACCAAAAAACCTCAAAAATCTCTTGAAACACTGACGATTTCACAAGCCTTTACTCTACCTTAAAATTAGATAAAAATTATAGATCCGCCACCGGATACCAGTATTAGCATCCATTGTTAATTGATATCCGAATCTCGGATCATTGAACCATTAGATCAAATATGCAAATCATTTGTTTGTTAATTCAATTGCACTATAGTGTCATTGATAGGGATTAAAGAAAAAAGATTTTCACTTTAAATTCTTTAAAGTGATGATACTAATGGATCCGATTTGAGCATATCCATTCGTATTTTATACCATATTAGTTTATAAATTATAATTATAAATACGGATTTAAAATAGATGTTGATATTTTATATAGATGTATCCATCAAACAACATAAAATGCATACGCTTTACGACATCTTAAAACTTTTTTGTTGTGTTGTTTACAATTTTGAATCATGAAATTGGAATTGATTCCGTCCACGGACTAATTTTTCTAAGATTTTTAGATGAAATATTTATATTTTAATAATTATAAAAACGTGTAAAATATCTTTCTGTTAAAAAATAAAAAATGTCGAAAATGGGTCGGGCTCGGACTGGCCAGCCCATTTACAACCAATTTATGTTGGTCCGACACAAGACTAATATTTGGCAATATCTATGAGTTCGGGAGTTCAACTGTTTGAGTTTGAGCGACAACGAGCTTTTTTATTTTGATTTAGATTGAAACTTTTCTAGATTGTTTTGGACTATAATTTAAATAATTATGCATGGTATTTGGATTAATTACGGATTTTTTTAGTTTGTGTTGGACTAGTTATTATTATGTAGTTTAGAGATATTGAAACTCTTTTATGTCATTGTCGAATTTAGTTTAAACTTATGATTTTATAATTTATTGGAATTAAAATGCGTTAAATACAAACTGCATGACAAAGTTGTCCAGTTTTCGTGGTTTGTAGCAAAACAAGCCATTGGAAAAGAAGATCAAAGATCAAAACAAGAAATCGAAAGAAATGGTGCAAGAAATGAAAAATGTGGGATCTCCATGAAACAGTTAGAAACAGAAGCACCAATTAAACCGATCTTTTGTTTATACTTAAACTCGAATTTTCTAAATTTATGACCAACCCTCCGAATTTGGATAAAGAAATTTTCACAAATACTTTACCTTATATAAAACCCCTAAGATCAAAGAGTTGATTTAGCTTCTTTGGATATGGTTGATAAGACGGAACATTGGATTTCCAATGATTCGTCTGTGAGAAAGAATGTGGATCGGAATGATTTTGTGATTGACCTGACTTCTTTTAAGGATAAAATTTGCTCTCTCTGTCCCTGGCTTCTACTTTCACATACCTTCTGGCCTCAGTCGTTGACTTTGCCCCTTCCGCTCCTCCATTTAACAAGCAATTTAGTGGTTGTTCGCTCCTGAACGAAGCTATTAGGACAGTGGCTTTGATAGCGCTTTCTCAATGAGAGAGATCATATCGTGGTAGAGCTCCTATCCGTGCTTTGACAAATCGGATAAATATAGTGAAACGGTTTAATACGTTGCAATCACGTAATTCTCATTCTCATGATGTCGATGAATTTGAGATTTTTAAGAGTAATGATGTTGCAAAACAATCATGTTATTCCTACATCCGGTGGAGTTTGTCAAGTTACAAGAAGTATCTGAGTTTTATCCATGGTTCTAAATAACTCGTTATGACATCAAGACTTGAGTTCATCATCATGTTAAACCCTAAACTCCACTATAAGGTTTGACTTGCATTGTAACGCATTATGGCGTGCACATGTTATGGGACGTTATGACACATTATTTTGTTAGGTGTGAGGCAATTTTAATGTTTAACTTGAGTGATAAATGATACTTTTGTACGGGACCTAAGACTAAAATAAATTAAAAATTAAAAATTAAAACCCTAAATAGGTACATATTTAAAATCCTATACACAAAAATTTAACTACAAATTCTTCAAAAATTGAAGAATTTTGTGAGCAAAAATTCAAGAGATTCAATCTCAATTTTTCACTCTATCATTTTCTACAAGATCTATATATTTTCTTTTACATCAATCTTTTTTCTACTTTTTTTAGTTTTATTACTTACATGAGTTTAATTTGTTCTACAATATTATCCAAAACATCAACACATAAATTTAAAATTTAAAAGGGTGTGTGTATATATATATACCGCCTTAGGACACACCTTAAAATCTGTTATGGGCCTTACTGTAACTTGTAAGGCTCAAGGCTTAACCTTAAAATCTGTATATATATATATATATGTGTATATATATATATATATACACACCTTAAAATCTGTTATGGGCCTCACTGTAACTTGTACTTGTAAGGCTCGAGGCTTAACCTTACCACCAAAACTAAATCAATATCATCCCATTGAACCATTATTTTAATAAGTAGCAAAAAGAAGATAACATAAAAAGGCAACAATTAAGCATCCATTGAACCATTATTTAACCCAAATTAACAACAAAAAAAAGAAACCATTCAAAATAACCAACAACAACAACAACAAAACAACACCATCATCATAATCATAATCATAATCATCATAACCAAAAGATGAGAGAAATTTACCATAAACTCCCTTATTTGTATCAATTCTCCACTTTCTGCAGTTCTACTTTAAGGGATTTCAGATATTTCACAGCTTCATCAAGCACACCAACTGTATTCATTCGGTTTCCACCCGGCACTATCCCTCTTAGCGAATTCACCATCTTCCTCATCTTCTCTCTTTTTCTTTCACTCGACTTTTGGGAACAAGATGACGATAATACCCCTAGCCCGCTCTTTCTTAATGGTCTCGAAGAACAAGAATCTGCAGTATCGCTTGCATCATTTCCATGAGTCCGTCCAGTGCTAACCTCTTCTTCTTCCTCCTCTTCATATCCATCATCATCATCTTCATCTTCTTCTTCTTCAAAACTCAACAATAAATCAATATCCGCTGAATCTTCTTTCATAACAGACTCGATTTCTCTAGGGTCATTTATGTCATTTCGCACAACCATCCTATCTTTGATATAATTCAGACCCGGATAACCAAAACCCGGACCCACAGCTGGGTGGTACATAATCTGACTACGGTTATCGGTTCGATCAAAGATTATGAAATTTCTCGGGCAAATCTTCGAGGGCTGGAAATCGACATTTTCACCAAAAATCGATGAAATTGGAGGAGGATTCGAAATATATCCACTACCCACTTGATCGGCAAGCGGGATTTCGGTTTTTTGACGTAAGTGTTTTTGGTCACTCTGCATTTGTTCCGTTTTTACTCTCGATCGTCAAATTATTGGTTTCTAGTTTTTTTTTCTTTTTTTTTCGGGGTTTAATTTAGTAGTAGAAGAAAGAATCCTAAAAAAGGCAATGAGAAGAGCAACAGAGGTGCCCTTATGTTATTTCCATTTTTCGTTATACTCCAATTATCGTAGTTACCAGCAGCCAAACATACAAATATATCTTTACCGTCTTTCTAATGAAACAAATAACCAAATAACTGCCTATTTCCCAAAGTTGTAAACTGTAAACAGACTACGTAATGGGCTTAAGCAACTGTCGGAAATATTCAGCCTGTAATACAAACAGTATATAAATAACCATTAATCCAAATGCTCACTGAATAATGCAAACTTTTAAGAAAATTACAACCATTATAATGCACACATCAATTTGACATGGGTGGTTTAGTAATTTACCGATTTTGTCCCACCTCCCTAATTCTTGTTCAAAAGAATGCATGTTTGTAGTGGCTTAATGGGACTTGCAGCTTATTTGGTCAGCTATACATGACTTTTTTGGTGGTGGCTTAA
Organism: Silybum marianum; assembly: GCA_036898165.1. Classification (NCBI taxonomy): domain Eukaryota; kingdom Viridiplantae; phylum Streptophyta; class Magnoliopsida; order Asterales; family Asteraceae; genus Silybum; species Silybum marianum. The sequence continues at coordinate 22,335,916 of CM072538.1, forward strand.
CGATATAGAAAGTGGCTTATTCATTAAGCTTCTAGGGGGAGCTTTATGCAGAAAGCCATGTTTTTCCCAAACCTATCCTTCCAAATTACAAAAACACACTGCTTCCATCTATGAAAAAAAAACCTCCGAAACAAAAACCTTACCAATCTATACAGACAGATTAATCCACACAGACAGCTTTATCCATACAGGACTTAATGGAAAACCAACCAAACAGCCCCTCAGCCTGGTCGTGTCATAGTCTAATATCGCATCAAAACCTCATGTAACAAGGGACACAAGGTCCCAAGGGATTGACCATTAGACCATTCCCTTTTGGTTCCTAATTAATTTATTTTAGTTTTTATTAAAGATCTAGCGGTGCTTGAGAATAAGTTTTTAGCAAGATACCTGAACTACAAGAAACATAATGAACTAAAAGATTCGCACTTTATAAACTAAAGTTCCAATAGAGTATAGACACATATAGTTTAGCGCTATTTCCGTGAAAACTTGTAATAATGATGACAATGATTATAACGATATAAACAAACATAAAGATTTTTACCTGGCAAACTTGCATCAAATTGTAGTACGCAATGATCCCAACACTCATTTTAATCTTCCCAACCTCCTTCAAAACTCGAATTCTCTTTTGTGCAACACCAATGAACATCCTCAATCCGCCACCCAGTATTTAGTATCAAATAAAAAAGCAGATTACACAACTAAAAAACCGAACGAGTTATACCCTGTTTGCACAAAAAAATAAAGAACCAAAAACCCACTATTAGCACATTATATAAACATTCAATCGTTTCTTAAACGTTACATATAACTTTCAGGCCACACACTTATTCAGACAAAAAAACAAACAAATTCAGACAACAAACTAATTATCTTGATTCTTGAGTACCCAATATTACAAACATTCGTTGTTCCACAGATTCCAACATTATATAAACTTCGGTTGTTTCTTAAAATCGATATTATTTTTTGAGCACCCAATATTACAAACAGATTTTCGACCAAAAAAAAAGAACAAAGATCTATAATACCAAAAAAAATGCAAATTCTCACCAACAAAATCAAGTTACAGGATGACGCGAAAGAACACCACCAATCGCACACACTTTCCAAAGTAATTAATACCCAAAGCCTTCCAAGGCATGTTGATCTAGTTCTTCAAAATCAAACTCATATGATGGTTCCCCAACACCTTAAAACTGAAAACAAACATAACCAAAATTCAAAAGTTAGTTTAACTACAAGCTCAAAGAACATTTCATTCCATTTTGCAAACACCCAAAATCAATCAAAATCATCCATAACCATTGCACTTATGCCACACAAATTTGCATAAAATTGCTGAAAAACATAAATGGTATGAGAGATTGACACTATCTGGGACCTAAAAGCCTTCATTTGATATCGATTTAGGATCTTTTTGAAAGTGAATTGTGATCAGTTGAAAACTTAAACATCCAAATTTTGCAGGGTTAGGAGATTAATAAGTTTAGCCCCAAATCCTCAAAAAGATCAAGAACACCCCAATTGGATTAAATAAATTTTTTTAGATGACTTCAAAAAGAATGAGATCTAACTACATGAGTAGAGAAATACTCACTGATTTCAACCAAATTTACAAACAATCTACTGTAAAATCAACAGATCTGAGAATTAAACCAAGAAAATAACAAAATCCGTCCAAAATAGATCATATAATGTAATCCAAATTACAAAATCTGCTAAAGAAATCCAATTTCAAGTAGAAAAAGTTACATAAAACAAGATGAAACAATTTAAAATCAAAACAGAAAATTGCGTAAAGAAACTACATACCCAGAAGATGAAGATGAAGATGAAGATGAAGATTGTCGTAAATTGAGAAAAAAGATGTTTGATTTGTGAGTTTAGGAGAGACAGGTGAAATGAATGTTGAAGACTTTTTGAGATCTAGAAATGGAGGGTGGTGAAGTGGGTGTGGCTGATTTTTTAGTTTAGGGGTTTGTTGGAGAGTGTGGTGAATGTGGGCCGTTGGATCAAAGACTTTACGGGCATTGCGGTGGAGGAAAGTCGCCGTTGGATTGGGATTTGAGGAGCATGCGTGGGGAGGCATGGGTCCCACTCAGGGTTTGACAAAATGCAAATAAATAGTATTAATCTCTTTCCCTTTGGGATATGGTTTTCAAAGTATTTTAATTTGGGGAGTGCTAATGACATCCTTAATTATGGGTGGACACGGAATATAATGCATTTTATAGATGTGTATACGGAATTTAATGTATTTGTGTGAGGATGACATTCATCCTTAGGGGCGTCATAAACACACCTTAGGGGTGCCATTAGCCTTTCCCTTTAATTTTTACCTTGACACGACACAAACACTATACCATTTTCATGTCTATCAAGGGGAGTGGAGTGTTAATGGCACCATTTTAGTAGGGTGTGTACGGAAATTTTTTGTATTTTTATAGCTTTGGGAATTGAAAAGGGGGGCTTTGACTTAGACACGTGTGAGGATGATTTATTTTTGTATGGATGTCATTAGCATACTTTAAGGGTGCCATTAGCCTCTTCCTTATGTAAATATATTTTAAATATTTAATGCATTCGTATAGGTCGCTGATGACACTTTTATCAAGTGAATCCTTCTCACATACATCTATATTAAAACCAAGCGTTTTACATCTTTAAAAGCATCTCCAACAATTATGACTTACCTTTTATATTTTAAATAAATAATTTAACTTAATTATGACATAAATAGGAATGTATATAGAAACACCTACCAATCATATATATGGTAGGAGTGGCAATTTTCGATGCGGCACGAAATACGATACGAACCCGACACGAAAATAAATGGGTTAGGACTGAAGTTTCTGACCCCCCCAACCCGTCAACCTGCCAAATAAACGGGTCATGTTCGGGTTGACCCGCCAACCCGTCAAAAGAATTTAAAAAAAATTATATTTTACTTAAAAGTCTAAAATAGTCAAAATGAATTTGTTTGAATTTGGTTGCGTTTGGACTTTTTATTTGATTGAAACTTGGATTTGTTTCAATTTGGTTGTGTTTGGGTTTTTTATTTGTTTGCAACTTGGATATTTGAATTTGGTTGTATTATTAAGTGATTTTGCTTCTATTTGGACTTTTTATTTGTTTGAATCTTGTGTTCGCACCCCGTTTATGACCCGCCAACCCATTTTTTACCTGTCAACCCATTTTTACCCGCCAACCCAAACGTGTGCGAGTTAGGGTTGCATATCTCGACACAATTAACTAAACGGGTCGGGTCCCTAACCCGCCAACCCGATTACCACCCCTGATATATGGATGCATTTAAGCAACCTATTAATAATTCATATATGAAATTGTATTTGTTTTTGTGTTTTAAGCGCAAGCATTTCGAATTTAAAGTTGAGCAATTAAGCCTTTACTTATGATTCATGTAATGTTCTATTATTTGTCCATTTGAATTCTATTTCATAGTTTTGAGAAAGCAAAAGAGTTTTTCGATTGTTATCGATTTTATGGAGTATTATGTCATATTATAATTACACAATATTATCTTAGAAGGTATACTTAAATATGCTTATTCGCTCACTATCAATTAATATTAAGGAGTTTAAACGTACAATTTTGATACATTATATACATGTACTAGTTAGTTGTAATAGAGTAAAGATATTTAAATACAAATATACTCGTGATCGCAATTTTAAAAACTCGGTTAAAATTTTGAATTGTTTTTTGATACGAGTATAAAATTAAAATGAACAAAATAGTCTTTTATCTATACAATTTGTTTAACCAAACAATTAATTGTAGTCAAGTTAATATGGATTTTTTAAATAATTAGATAAATATATGGAGTTTATCTATGTTATGGAAAAATTCAAGAGAAACAAAACCTCAACGGACACTAATATCTTAAGCAATTAAGTGTTTGGACATTTTCTTGAACATATAAAACCATGTACTACGGCAACTACTCGACCTCATCATTACACCTAAGTTGAGAGACCAAAATGAAAAGAATAAAGACACTGAAGAGTTAAGTCAGACAATTATTAAGACAGGGAATGCTATTACCTGTACCAAATGCAACAAGAAATGACACAACTTAAGTGATAGGATGATACGACAACATGAAGCTTGGACTTGGTATGTTTTGTTTGAAAAACATTTGGACTTAATAATGTTGTCTTTAGTTTGAAAACATCTTTATTTAGTTATAAAGTTTGGTTTTGGTTATGTGACTTTAGTGAATGGCTACTTCTTGTTTTGGTAATGAATGGATGGATATGTTGATAATGCATTTATGTTTGTTTTGCTTTATCTTATGGTTTGGATTTGAACATTTTGCTAAATATGTTGATAAGAGTGGATTTTATTTGTTTTTTTAATGGCCATGGCCATTTTTTTGTAACTTGAATTTAGTGTGCTTACTGATCATGAACATTTGTGTTATAGACAATTGCGTGTGAAAATAATTCATGGTTTGATATGATTAATGTCAATAACAAGTTTTTTCTTATACTGGACCACAATAAACAGTTTTTGGTAATGTATCGCTATAATTAACTATACACATCTATTCTCATTGACAATAAAAGGAAAACACCATTTTCATTACGTAAAAAAATCCAATCGCAAAGATTATTCACTTTTTTACATGAGATTAGGTCAAAAAATAAAAGAAAATGTTACAAGCAATAACCAATTGATGCACAACAAGATTTTCAATCTATGAGCTTCAACAGCCTTAGCTTTCAAGTTTGCTTCAAGATTGTTCTTGGACATCAGTAAACCAGTAATCACTTAAACGAATTAAGGATGTGTGGAAGGGACAGCCCACCCAATGAAGTGACAATTTGATGTCTCTACAAAAGGATAAATCAGACTTAGGGCATTTTTTAGTTAGTGGAGATGAAGCAAAACTAAATACTATCAGTTATATATTTGAACAATAATAAAATATTTGACTTGGGTTATTGTGAGTCCATGAAGTACGGATAATTTCATGGGCGCTACAAATTGCATATCATCATTAGAGCGTTGCTTGTTGGCTTCAATGCTTAAAAAAAAGGAGGGAAACGATCATTAGAAATGACCCATTTACCCTAAAAATGCAAGGCGCATGGGAAGAGTTAACGATATGTCACTAAACAAAGTTAGAGGCACATATCAAAATCGAGCAAACCACATTCCATGATTTTTTTGTAATAAAGGAATTGTAGGAACTAAAACCAAGAAAATATAAAAAACATGTGAACCAAATTCCCGATTTCTTAAGAAATTATGATATCCAAAGACCATTAGACAACTGTTTAGGGATGTAAATAGGACGGAGAATGTACCACCTATCCTCGATTCCCACTCCCGCATCCGGGTTAGGAACAAGTAATATTATCCCTAACCCTTTCTTGATTATATTTTAGATATAAAAATCAACCCCAACCCCATTCCCGTCCAGAAAGTTGGACCAAAGGCGGACCAAAAAAAGTTTTCAAACGACGACAATATTTGACAAAAGTAAAAGAAATTGACATTCTCCATAAAAAACATGGCAAATTTGTTGCTCGATCCTTTCCGGGTTCAAGTCTTATCGCCAGTGCTTTTTACATAAAATTTCAAAATCACCGAAAATTTCAAAAAAAGTGTGCAAACTAAAATTTTAAGCTAAAAATATGCTAAAAAGGGACTCAAGCATGCAACTTCATAAATAAGAAACCTTATTTTAGCATCAATGACCAACTCGACCAAACGAAACTTTAACCAATAACTCAATTTCAATAAATATAGGGATTCATAACAAAAAAAATAAAACATTACAGTAACAGTTTTCAAAAATGTAATTTTTTCTAATTACACAGAAATTATCTCATGGCACTGTATACCCAACGTAAGTCCGACTAGGGTCGGCTCCCACCACCCCATGCCCCCATTAGAGTACCCACTTTCTTTAAACTAACCTGAAAACTGAGGGGTAATTTACCAAACATTTATCTGATAAGTGTTTATTGATAAAATTCAACACTGTCAATTACCTATTAAATAATAATGTAATAAGTTATTCCATGAAAACCGTATCGTAAAATTCAACACTATGGTAAACCCTAACTTTTATCCAGCAAACATTTAGACCTCAAAACCTAAACCCTAGACCCAAATGAAATCGTTGATTGGAATTGAAGCACTTTTTGGGCGGATTCTTACTTGATTTCATTTGGATTCATCAATCCCCAGATCACAGAGTTCCAATTTTCTGTGTTTTGTTCAGAGAGCAATGGAGTTGGCTACGAAGGCTATGGAATTTGCGAGCAGAGCAGCAAACAACAACACCGTAATCAACGTCTTCCTCGTGGGTGCGTTCGCAGGGTTGACCGCTAGATCATTCAATCAACAAAGCCAGATCGAAACTCTAGAATCGCAAAGGGATTCGCTTGTGAAATCCAATAAAGCAATGCGACAAGCCATTTGGGATTGGAAACAACAGCTCTATGCCGAGGCTGAGGCTCATAAAAACCCTATTGTTCCACTCTCTAAACTCAAATCAATTTACGGCGAAGTTCCTACACCTCCCCAATCAGGTCAGTTGTTTGAGTTGTTCCTTCGTATATTGTGTCTTGTTCCTATGGTTTTCTTGAAGCAATTAACTGTATAATTAGTTGATTGTGATGAACAAATATATGAACGATGTGCTGAAATTATATGATTACATAATTGGCTTGATTCTTATTGAAATATAGGAAGTGGTAAGATTGGGTATGATTTGTGTGAATTACTAGAAAGCAAGTTGAACTGTTAAGACCTGCTTAGATGAAAACCAAATTGTCTCGATGAAGAAAGATCAAAATGAGTAACTGGTTGAATAATCGTTCAGTGACTCTTTTAAGAGGCAGATAAACACACCTATAGAGCTAGTAATGTGTGGAATTAGGTATACTGTTAAGAGATCAGTTAGTTTATGTTTTCAACTGAGATCACTTCAAGATTGATGCTAAGAGATGGAATTTGAGTTTCTTGACATTTCATTGATTCTGCACTATTTGTAGGGTGTTTTTTCTTTTCTTGGGAAGTTCAGATTTACATGAATAGTTTATGGCTGAATGTTGCATTTGTTATCTTTTAGAGCATATATCATTTTGATATATGTAGGAGATATAGACAAGTGTAATGAGGTTTTTGTACATATCCATTTCCCATATTTACAAACCCATCTTCAAAAACCAAAAACTCAACGGGTTTCTGCTTTGCTGTAATGGGTTTTCTGATAACACACTAGCAGAATTAAAAGATGGAATTGCTACTGTAATCAAGAGATTTAATGGAAAAATCGAAAGGTTAAAAGGCTGGTAGCTTTCGAGAGGCCAGTACTCTCCCAAGGCTCTTGCCTAAACCACATAAAACTGAGTACTCTTTCTTGGTTCTCTAGCTCTTATTTATACTTGATCTCTGCATTACGTACTTGTACGCCTTATGCAGTAACTACTTGTACGCCTTATGCAGTAACTACTTGTACCACTACTAGTATAGTGTGTATAACATTTTCATTTTGATAAAATTTGTTGTTTGCTCTAGTGTTTATGTTTTAGTATCTATGCTGTTAATCACACTGTGGTTAACGGTAGTCAAATAGCAGTCCCGTGATTACTGGCGCTATTTCCGCTAAATGAACCCCACATAGTGGCCGTAATACGGTAATAGTGCTATTATATGGTGGGCCATTTTGGTGTTAAGTGGGCTTCTACATTTGTCATGGCTTGGGTTTTGTTTTAGGCGACTTAACTAGGTAACATTAGTGATTCAGCCACACACAACAATAAGCAATTCAACCACACGTTCACACACACACACACACACATATATATATATATATATAGAGAGAGAGGAAAGTTCAAATACGGACTTATTTTTCATTGCAAACGTGAGGACAAAGGAGCGCGCGACACGTGTCCTCGGCATCCACATTTAGTATGAATAACGAAGGGCATTCGGTATGAATAATGAAAGGGAAGTTCATATGATATAATATTCAGTATGAATAACACATCATTTAATATGAATAACACACGATCATGATTCATTTACGATGAATAACCCGTGGACGCAGGGGGCACGTGTCACACACTCTCCTTTGTCCTCACGTTCGCAATGAAAAATGAGTCTTCATTTGAACCCGCCCCTGTATATATATATAATTTTATATAATATACGTATATATATCTTGTATCTTCTCTTCATTCCAATAAAGATCCACCCTTTGATTTTGTTTTTTATATATTTGTAATAACAAAATTGCATTTTCCAAACTACAAAATTACCATTACTACTAGCTTCTATATATATATACATGTATGATTTTCAGATTTCAGATTTTGATGGTTGTAACAAAAGGAAAGGAGGAGGGTAAATATGTCATTTTAAACTTGGAATTTTGCCTAAATTCCTTTGGTATCTTATGCAGGTGGATCTAGCGAGAAGAAAGAGGGAAAAGCATCTGCAACTAAAATCGTAATCTGAGCGCTGATGGAACTAAAGAGCAGGGATGGACCTAGAAATTTTTTCAAATGGTTGCACCGTTCAACTATAAGAAAAAAATGTCGAGATATTTTTCACAACATCATAATTGGTCTATTGGTTAGTTCATTGATTTTCATGCGTGAGGTCTTGGGTTCAAGTCTTTTATAGCGCAGTTTTTTAGAAATATAATAAATTTGAAATTAAAAGCAAAAAACTAAGAAATTGATACTAGCAAGATTCAAACTTGGGTCTTGGGTGTAGGAAAAGCCTTGCAAACCAACTCTGCCAAGGAAAACTTGTGTCCATATTATAGTTTTAAAATATATATGGTGGCGCGTTGCAAAAGGATACGGTTGCACCATTCAGAAACCTAATTTTTTTACCCTTCGCCGGAGAAATAATACGGTGGTCTGTGCCACCGTTGGCTACACTACGGCTCCGCCCCTGCTAAAGAGGATCGTCCTTTTTCTTTATTTATAGGTATAGGAGATTTTACATTTTGTACTTATGGCTATAGGGTTGGGTTCCGGTAAGAAGAAGAGTTAAGGTGAGAAGCTTAAGAAGGGATCTCCACCGTTGGATGCACATTAGGATGAGATGCACCAGATCAATCTTGTATCAAGTGTGATTCATGGGTGGGTTTGAGATTAAAGGTGATCAAGGGTCCAGATCCCCTCAAACTTACGCTTCTCACCTTAACCCTCATTCTCACACGATCCTGCGCATATGGCTAAAATGGTTTCACTAATGGCCCCTTTTGTCGGTTTTTCTTTATACACCGAACGTTTGCTTTCAACTTCTTTTTTAAGTGGTATCAACAACATGAAATGAAGGTGTCATAGAGTCCTAAGGGTTCTTGCTTAAGGTTAAGCGATCCTAAACTTTGATATCGTCATATTTGTTATATCATCATCATCATCATCATCAACGCTTTTTCTTGGAAAGGGTATCCTAGGCATTTGCCTAGATTAATCTCTGATAATTTTAAGACTGCTACACAAGTTGTTTGCGCTTAGATTCGAACCTGGGGTAAATGGGTTATCCAGCCTCATCCCCCACAAGTCTTAACCAGTACGCCACAAGCCTTGTGGTTATCATCATCAATGCTTGTGGGTTAATCATCACATCCTTGGCATGCAAATTGAAATTAAGACTTCATCTTTTTTCTTTGTTTTACCAACACATTGCTTATATGCAAGTGCGCATCCAGAATTTTTTGCTTGCGATACACAAAATCATTCAAATAATATAATATAAAATATAATAAATATTAATAGTAAAAACTAAGTTTTATTATTAAAAAAAAATTGATGTACAAGGGTTTTTTTCTATTGTTTTTAACCAAAGGGATCTGAATTTGTGATGTAACATATAATGAGACTAATAATAAGTTGTAAACATTTTTTTTTGTTAAGTTAAAGAATCACATATCAATTTAAAATGGATGCAACTTTATTACGAGGAGTGAAGTGAGCACTAGTTCGTACACCTTTGCTTATATAGATCCATTTCTCTTTCATTTCCTTAACTTAAGTGTTAAAAACTACCAACAATGGTAGTTTATAATATATATATATATATATATATATATATTTTTATTATTTCAAAAAGAAATTTTTTTGTTAATGTCACAAACGCTATGAACGTTAGTAATCTTCTATTGTTTTTCATAAAACAACATTATCTTTAATTAATATATGGAGAAAGTTCATAAAACAACAAGTTTGTTTATTCACATTTGAATAAGAGAACAAGGGAACCTTTATCAACTATTAAATTTAAAAAATTGATGACTTGTATTTGTGTTTTTTTGACTTTTTTCTAAAAAAGCTTTTAACAACCTTTTATATCTGATTCATTAAGAAGTAGGATCATTTGTTTTTTTCAAAGACACTTATGTGTTATTGTTCTCTTCTTTGTTAAGAGGTAAACCAACCTCTTATTTGCCTCTTATTCTTCTCCAATCCTCATCAACGACGTTTCTCAATCGATTAACCTTAATTGATCATTTCTCTCAACCGGTTCTTAACAAATCGGTCCTCACCTATCTCAATTGATGTATTCTAATAGAATTTGATCAATGTGTTAAAAAACATCAATGACATATTTTCGTTTAAATGAAAGCTAATTATATAATTTAGATGTAAATTTCGTAATGATGATGAATAAATATGTGAAATTGTATAAGTGTATCTATAAATTCAACATTATAATTTTTTAATGGGTAAAATAGACAATTTAATCAAATTCGGACATTTATCAGTTTACAAAAACAAACAGTCTTATTGATTTAGATTTCAGAATTCAATACCACCTCTTATTAATCAGAAGTGGAATATGACTTCAGACTTCAACACCTCTTAAAAAAAACAAACGCCACCTAAGCTCTCCCTATAATCATGGATTTTGTTTTGACAAAATTTAACCATCCATATCATTCATAACCGTTGGATTAAAATAGATTTTGTTTTGCAATCCATGTGCCACTGTTTTGGCACCTTAATAGCAATAAGGCTATGTTTTGTAAACTAACCGATAAATTGGCCGGTAGCTGATGAACATATTATGTTTAACAAAAACTAACTGATAAACATGTAAATTGACCAAAAAAGACATCTTGATTTTTTTAATAGAAGGAAATTCTATTAAAAATGAAGAATGTGATTCTTGCCATGACTATGAGGTTTGTATTAGTTGGTTAGTTTTATAGTTGGGTCAATATTATTTGATTTATATTTCAGAGTAGGTAGAGAATGAGATTCTTGTCATGACTCATGAAGAACGTGGCTTTTTTTTCTTCTTTTATAAAGGAATTTTGTTTGGCTAATGATCTTTTGGTGGTTAATTGTCACTTATAACTTAATTAATTGATGTTTTATAGGAGGCAATGGCTTTGCAGATGGCGGGCTCATTGGCGGCAACAACGATTGTGCAGTTGGCACACGATGGCAACAATAAAGTCAACTGGTTTGCGATCTGTGATGGTGAAAAGTAATGATTGTGAGTAATCTTTATTACTTGGAAGGCAAAATATGGCGAAAAGTAATGATTGATGGTTTGATTATTTGTAGGCATTTTTGGCTATCAATGGTGATGAAGAAATGGTTAAACATTCAGCCAAAGCATAATAACCTATTAGCCTTAGTGAAGATGAAGTTGATAAAGGGCTGAAAGTGAAGACTATGGTATACAATTATGTACAAACCTAAAAAAAAGGTCCAACTAATATCAAAAGACTAACACGCCACTAAGTTACAATTTTTTAATTAACCTGGATATCCAACTTGTTATACGCGCTAATTAATCCCAGTGCAATATTTGAAATACTTAATTTACTATTTGTTATTATTTCAGATTCAAGGAATCATGAAAATTGCAAGGTGGGGTTTTTTATAGCTTTGGGGATCATGGTAGCCCAATATATGAAGACCTTCCCTCGACTGAATTACATGCATGGGTTTTGCAAATTGGTTGCTTATGCCTTCAGGGTGGCTGGATGGGTTACCGGTGTTATGCTTGGGGTAGCACCAAAAGGTACGTCAGCTCACTGGAATATAGGTCTTGGTCTATTCTGCATCTCCACGGTCTAGGTAAATTGATATTAGACCCAACTATAATTTATCTTTAATTAACCAATACCTCTTTTAATTATAATTTTTTCTAATGTTTATTATAGTTTTTCTCATCCTTTTACAGACCCACCAAGGAACACGGTTCAGGGTGTAGTAGGACATATTTCATCATGCCTCGGGATACAAAATAGTCATATTAGGGATCTTCAAGATCCCTAATACGACTATTGTGTAGCCCCAGGCATGATGAAATATGTCCTACTACACCCTGAATCGGTGTTCCTCTTTACGTGTGTAAAACGATGAGAAAACCTTTAAATAACGTTAGAATTAAAAGAGTTACTAATTATAGATTGTAGTTGGGTCTAATGTCAAATTACCTGGACTGTGATCGTAGAGATGTAAAACAAAGCAATTCCTATATCCCAGTGAGTTGACGAACCTTTTGATGCTACCCTAAGCATAAGATCGGCGACACATCCAACCATCCTGACGACATCAACAACCATTTGGCAAAACCCATGCATGTAAATTCATGCGGGTTCTACCAAGGGGAAGGTCTTCATATATCAGGCCACTATGACGCCTAAAGGTATAAAAAACCCCAACTTACAACATTCATGATTCCGTGAATTTGAAACAATAGCAAAAAGTAAATTAAGTATTTTGATTTTTGTCATTTAATAATAGTAGGACAATAAAGTAGGAATAGAAAAGCAAACAAGCAACCAACAATAACAAAGAGTAAAATAAGTATTTTGATCATAACAAACTTTTCTTCAAAATTGGTTTCCTTTCTTAAATATTTGCAAATATCTCATGAAGTTATAATCCCAATTGATCAAATCCGCGTGACCACGCTCTACTGTTGTCCCAAATCGGCGATGCACCAACAACCAAAATACATAGTTGCTCGAATTGGGAAAAAAATCGGTTGTCCAAATTTTACTTATTCCAAGCCTGTCCCACCAATAAAATATTTACACGTCATTTTATTTTAATAATTAATATATAAATATAACGGTGGTTAACTTAATCGTCCACATACTCTCTCTCTCTCTCATGTGTCACTCTCTTTTACCGTTTCTCTCTCTTCATGCGCACTCTCTTCGCCCCTCTAACAGGAACTAAAACCGTCGTGGACTCTAAAAGATACCAAAAAAATAGAGAGGCAGAGAGAGTTGCGCGTGTAGAGAGAGAAACTGTAAAAAGAGAGTAATACATGAGAGAGAGTATGTGGACGATTAAGTTAACCACCATTATATTTATATATTAATTATTAAAATAAAAGACGTGTAAATATTTTATTGGTGGATGGGCTTGGAATAAGTAAAATTGGGACTACCGATTTCTTTTCCAATTGGAGCAACTATGAATTTTGGTTGTTGGTGCATCGCTGATATTGGGACCAACTGTAGAGCATGGTCACGTGGATTTGATCATTTAGGATTATAACTTCATGAGATATTTGCAAATATTTAAGACAGAGACCAATTTTGATGAAAAGTTTGCTATGATTGACTGTGATTTCAAATATATTCTATCTAGAGTAAATTGTGGATCAGGTCATTTAGTATATAACAATTACGACCGTTGAATCTATCATGACTTATTTATCACGCATAATTTATCGACATTGGTCTAGGTAGAACGGAGCCAGAATATAGAGTTAGAGGGTGTATCAAACATAAATAATTAAAAACAATCAAATATAATATTAATTTTCTAAAAATGACAAATACAAAGAAATTATATTAATGAAATATACTTATTAAAAAAATATATGTAAGTACTCAAATATTTTATATGAGTGAAATACCAAGTTTTATTTTATTTTTTACATTTTACCATTTTTATTATCAACGTAAAAAATATTATTTTCAATAATCCAACAATTTTCGGTGCCTAACTCAATTGACAAAAAAGGCGGTTGCCTAAATACAAGATAGGTCCAAGTTCGATCCTAGGCTCCTCGTTAGCCTCGGTCGCTTAGTGAGCCAAAACTATGCCCCCTCACATTAGTGTCTTTGGAGGCAGATTCCGCATGGTGTCGATTGTGGTTTTTGGTAATAAAGTTTTTACGCAATCCCAACAATCATTCACCCACTGATTTCCTATTCTATTGCAAAATATATTATATACAATGTTTATACTTGAAAATGTTTTCGCATTTATTGCAGTCTCAACCTATTATGTGAAAAAATTAAGGAGAAAAGAATGACTAAAGTGCCATAACTTAATAATATATTTTTTATATACTGATAAAGGTGTAATCGTATTTTTAATTTTGGTTTTAGTTGAAAAATGTAAGGTCGAAGTGATGGAAAATGACACGTTTAATGTTTTTTTTTATAGTTTCAACCTTTTAGAATATCAAAAACAATATTAACAACTTTAACACTTAACCATATACAAATAAAAACATTAATCTTTCATATTCACTGTGCTTTTTATATAAAAAATGTATTTTAAATTTTTTTTTAGGGGGAGCACATACTCCCTTGGTGCCTATGTTGCTCCGCCCATGAGCACATGCTATGTCCAGAATAAAATCGTTCATCTATGTATTTTTTTTGGGAGGTTAATGACACATTTAGATGTTGGTAATGACATTCCTACAAATGAATTTATTTTCATACACATCTATATCAAAACCAACTTTTTACATTCTCAAGACAACAATAGTACAAAAAAATTCCGTACACACCCCTACTAAAGGGGCGTCATTAACAGTCCCCATCTTTCATAGTTAATAGTCATTATGTTTTTATATTAAATACAAGGATCAAAAAAATAAAAAAATAAAGAGTAAACTATGATTTCCTTTCTTTTGGTTTGTAAAAGATTGTGATTTTCATCGCCGTAGTTTTAAAATTGTAATTTTTGATACCATTTATTGTTATTTTCGTCCCCATAATTTATAACTTATTGTTGCTTTCGTTCCCGAGACTAAATCCGTTAAAAAATCTCCATTTAACCTAAGGGTATTTTACTCTTTTTGGTTTTGTTTTTCTTTTTGGTTTAATAAATATCTTTTTTTTTGGTTTTCTTTTTGTTATTTTAGTCTTTAATTTTATAAAAGAGTAAATTACATGATTGGTTCTTGTGGTTTACACTTATAACTTTGTGCATCCCCTTTTCAAAATAGTTATGGATTTGATTCTTGTGGTTTAAATTTTCACACTCCTTTGGTCCTTCACTCTAACTCCGTCCCATTTAATTATGTTAAGCACATCACATGCAACACACATGATGGCAAAATTGTCTTTTACGCACTGTGTAATTTTTTATAAACTATAGGGACCAATCATGTAATTCACTCTAATATTTATTATTATTATTATTATTATTTTGATTTTATTTTTTTGTATAAATGTTAACCCTAAAACTTTCTAGAGGAAAGTTCAAATACAAACTTAAATTTGATTGTGAACATGAGTACAAATAAGAGTACGATATATGTCATATTCAGACTGAATATTTCTTTGATTATTCAGTCTGAATATGACACGTGTCGCGCTCTCATTTGTACTCATGTTCACATCAAAAAAATAGTGGGTGGCGGGGGTGGAATGCTAATATTATTGATGCTATATTACTATATATTAATTGATGATGGTGGTGGTGGCAGTGGATATGTTGCCGGTGAAGGTGGGACGGGGAAATGGCGGTGGTTAAATTTATTTTTATCTTTCTAAAAGAAATTATAAATTATCTTACATTTGCTACAAAATGGAAAGCAAAATCCTATACACAAGGTCGGTCCTGAGATTATGAAGGCCCCGTGCGATAAACTAAATGTGGCCCTTAATTTTTTATACACTATTTATTAAGTTATTTTCTATACGTTTGATAATAAAACGATCAATGGTTCGTCTTTGACTTTGAAAAAATTATTCATTTTCTCTTCTTTTTTGACGTTTAAATCTATTTTATTCAAATTTTTAGGTTGTAGTCATCATATTATATATAAAAGTAATCAATCATTATCGTCGATTACAAAAACACATATTAACAAAAACGTTTTATAAAGCTATAATCGTTAAAAAAATCAGAGCATATAGAAAAATCAACATAAGTTCAAATTTGTTTGTTCTAAATTTCATTTAACGTTCAAAGAATATTATATAGAAAATTTATCAAAGATATATAAAAAAAACTAAATATTCCATATTATTGAATCCAATTTTGTACCTAGAACTTTAGAATTGAAGTGAAAGAGCAAGAAAGACATTGTTTGATAACCACAAAGATTGAAGAAAACAAACAAAAGAGATTAATTAAAAATTAGGGATTTTTTTATTTGAGAATAAATGATAAAAGTAAACCATCAAAAAAATTACATAACTCAATCGTCCAATTATTAAAGAATTAGAAAATAAAAATATTAAATTTTTTTTATTAGGAAACAACAAATCAGTAGAAAATTTAATTATGAAAGAAAAAAAATATTTAAATAGTTTAATTATAGGAATAATAAAGAATTAGAAAACGATAAATCCTTAAAGAGGAAACAACAAATCATTAGGAAATTTAATTAGGAAACAAAATATTATTGTATTAAATAAGAATTATGAAAACAAAAAATCATTAAAACCAAAAACATGGAACGTTTTACCACTTAGCTAAAGAGAGCTTTTCCTCTAAAGAATGCATTAAAGTTTATATTAATATAACTAAATAATTTTTTAAAATACCCAGACCCTTGACAATTGGAGGTCCCATGTACACCCCCAGGGCCGGCTCTGTCTTTACATATGTTAAGTAATAATTACATCCCTCAACCATGAAATTCAGTGGAATGTAATGGAATCCGATCCATTCATTCCGTAAATCAAACATCATTAAAGAATTTGGTTGAATGAATCTCAGACAATGTTATGCACGAATATTCAAATGCAATGGAACTGTAATCACCAATCCTTAATCGCAACTCCCAGAAGCTTAGCATACTAGGGTGGCGTTTGTTTTTTAAGAGGTGTTGAAATTTGAAGTCTGATTTCAGTTCTATATTGGTTATAAAACATCTAAACGAATCAGACATAAGTGGTGATTAAGAGCTTAAAATGAAAAAACAAACAACGCCTAAATCTATCCAAATAAACCTTGATCTTCATCCCACTAAATTTATCAACAAGCATCTCTAGATTATTTCCGTTACCAAATTATTAAATATAAGGGTTATTATATATATTTAAATATAATTGTGTCATGAAATAATAAGATAATGGACTTAAAAAGGTAACCTATGTATAACTTTCAAAGTGTATTATCCTAATAAAGAAATAATTTGAAATTACACATATTCTAATAGTAAAAGAAAATGCACCGATATAGTTAAAAGATAAATAAAAACTACCTTATTATTTCTCGCTTTTAACCCTGATAGAACATGATTTCTATTTCGTTTTAAATTTTATGAGTTTAAAACCAAATAATTTTATTTTTATTGTCAAACAAATATACATATGAAAAGAAAAAGTAAAAAATATTACAAGAATCAGGATCATATGAAACCATACTGTTTTTATAAGACCCGAAAGACAGTAAAATAACACTGAACCTTCACAGCAAAATACTAAGAAGGTTTTGTGTTTTTATATGCCTTTATAGCTGGTCTCACGAAAACAAGCTGATCTCACGAGAACCCAAACCAGTACTACAAAAACGAGTTTTTAAACTTCTATCTTAAACATAATTCGTACAAAACCGGCGTCCAATAGAGTTTCAAACCACTCAAATTATACATTTTTTTAACAGTTAGTTTCAAACCTACAATTTAACATGTTGCATATATCTAATACCAAAAAAATATAAAAACATAATTATATTTAAATAAAAGTAGCAACATGTATTGACAACTTTGAGAAAGGGAAATGATATCACACAATTACCATACCAAAGAAGAGGAGAGAGAGAGAGAGACACTAATTATTACCACCATCTGTATAACATAAATCAATCATCCAAAATGGTGTCTCCACCCATAACGTCCCATTGATCCATCATCACCACCACTAGAATCCGGGCTGTAGCCCGTTGACCATTTCGGTTGACCTCGACCACCGTTACCTCCAAACCCATATCCTTTCGGGTTCGGGCTCGGGCTCCGGGGGACCTGATAGGTTACATTGCCTCCGGAGCTTGATGTGTCAAAGGCCAGCCCGTTAGCTGACACTCCTCCTTTTTTAACGGGCTGGCCTTTGTGTTTTCCTAAGTTTTGAGCCCGGACCTTGGCTTTGGCTGATTGGGTTGGGGCCATATAGCTTGGGACGTGGTCCAGACCCGACTGGCGTTGTGACTGAGAGTGTTGTGCGGAGTCGAGTGTCTCCCCACTGAGCCGGCCCGTGGTGATGTATTCTGAGCTCAAGGGTGTGACTAGATCCATTTCTACGGTTTTAATAGACACATCGTCGTTATTGGCGAGGGTTAGGTAGGATCCCTCCGTGGGCCCGATAGGGTGTGGGTGGTAGGGTTGTGATGCCATCCAACTCTCGAGCCAATTCCATCCCCATTGTTGTTTTTCGCGATCATTGGGGGGATATAACGCGGCCTTATCGTATTCCGGATGCAAGAAATGTTGTTGTTGCTGCTCTTGCTGTTATTAGAAACAAGAATCTTAAGCAGTAATTAATGGGAATGATAATGAAGAAACTCAAATTTTCAATGTAAATTCCATGTCTATCTGTCATTTTCATTTTCATTTGCATTCCCTTATCAGAACCAAACGCCTAGGGAAGTGTTACATTCCTCACAATGATCCATTAATGCATTACCAATAACAAATCAAGTCAACTAAGGCCATTTTTGACAACCATAAGCTAGCTTATTTTGTAAGTTGATCGAAAAAATCTGTTTGATAAACCGTAAACTAACTTATTTTTTCAACTTATTGAAAAAACCCAGTTTGGTAAACCATTAAAAACCCTATTTGGTAAACCGTTAGTTTATAAGCCAACTTTTTGAAAAGCAAACCTGAGATAGTTTATTGGTTTGTTTTCCACCTTTTTCAATTAAGACCCTTACATTTTGTATAAAATTCCCCTTTATTTTTCCTTATCATTTAACATTGTTATCTATCTCATTAACTAGTTTTTACCAAACATGACTAATTTATCAGCTAAATTATCAACCAGATTGCCAAACATAACCTAAAGCTAAAGCATACTCGAAAGATTATTATATATGTATACTAACCTGGTATGCGAACGCATAAGCGAGAGCTCGTTCTCTTTTCATTTCTGCATCATGTTTTCTCAAAGTACTTTCTTTGATCTTTTCAAAGCTTTGTTTTCTATTGTCTTGTGGTTTCGATGGTGCTATCTTCCTTTCATCTTCCCCAACTTTCTTATGGAGTTTCTCATGTGTCAACTCGAGTCTGCGTGCACGCACTCTTGCCTGTACACGTACCAGGGCTTGCATGCACCGCATTGTCATCTGAGCTTGCTTTCGGACGTTATGGCCCCTTACTAGTGCCTGCAGCCTCACCAGTCCCTTTAATGCTCGTAGTGCACGTCTAGCCTGCAGATTAAACACACTCAGTATATCTCATTCGAAAATAAGGTTTTGATATGTCCTCTTCCCCCGTAGAAGGGTTTACTCACGTTAGTGGCATAAATCTATACGGGTCTTACGAAAAAAAGATTTGAGTTATTTTGGAAAATATATTCAACCAACTTCAATTCTTTTACCTATTAACATCTTAGAAGATTTTAGAAAGCCTCATATCACTTAGGGGGTGTTTGGTTGAAGGTATTAATTAGTAATCAATGGGAATGATACTGTTCGGTTTTATATAATATAATGTGCTAATTCCCCCATTAAACTGGTGGGAAACTGTGAACAAAAAGTCATTTTCATTTCCATTCCATGGCATTTTCATTTTCATTTTCATTCCTCAACCTGAACCAAACAGCCCCTTAGTTTTTGAATTTTCGGGCGCCAATGAATTAGTAGTAGAGTTTAAATTATCTAAAATACCCTTTAACAATGGCAAGATATAGAAATTATGGTGACCATAATCAATGCTATCAATCTAGAAGTAATTTGAGGATGAAATTTTGCTGAAAATGAAACATTTCATTTATTTTGAGACAACCATAAAAAGGAAATTGTTTGTGTTTATCTAGGAAGGAAGAAGTATATAATATCAGATTATCAGAACCAATGCAAGAAGAATGAAAATTTTCAAATTTAAAGAGGATTAATACTTACCAAATATCCTCTATAGTATGATTGTATGAGGATAGCAGCTCTTTCTTCTTTAGAATGGCGGCCATAACCGGCTAGACGAACAACTTTAGCAGCAGCTTGAGCGGCAGCAACAGCGGCCTCAGCTGCAGCAGCGGTGGCCACCGCTACAGCAATAGCATGATTCCGATCTTCACCCGCCTGTGACAATCGATCACCGTCACTCTCCTCATTAGTGACATCCGGTGAACTCTCTGCTGCTGGGAAATGCTCAAATGAAACAACCTCTGGTTTATCTTCTTGCCGTTTCTCCACCACATTCTCCTTGCGAAAACCATTCTAGTATTCATTCGCTTACAAAATCGATTAATTCCCAAAATAAATCTCATTTTTAAAGTTGATTAAAACTCTAAGTAATATATGCAAGTATTAGGGATTAATATTATAGGTTGATTGTGAATAAACATAAGAAGCACATGATCAAGGGACATGCATGATGTGATATCATAGGTGGCCTGATGGTTATATCTCACGAATTGCTGGGCCAAATTGCACGGTGGAAAGGGTAAGGGGTGGGGGGACCATTTGATCATAGTAGTAAATGTGGAACCTCCTTCAAGATAAAACCAAAAGGACAAAATATCACATGATTAATGATAAGAGTTTAATTGCAGAAAAAGCAATATGACCTTTTTGGAACATCTAATTTCACCACAAATAAAGCCTTAATGGTGTGTTTAAAACCCTAACTAAACAGAATTTCAAAAAATCCATTGTTGATTCAAGCATTACATTTATTCTATTCTGACTACAATTGTAAGTAAACCTATCTGATCAGATCAGTATTCAGTAAGAACGAATAGATCAAAAAGTAACTATGATTCGTACAAATCTTCAACTACAATGAAGAAAATGCATTTTTCTATGAATAATTAAGCGATAAAAAGATAAAATCAACCAGATAATTAACTGACCTTATCATTGAAATCCTTATTGGAAGGTTTGAAGACCTTTTTAACCGATGAAAACCAACCAGTTCCTTTCTTCCCCATCTGAAAACAACAGATCAAATGGCTGAATGAATCCTTGAAATGAATCTAGAGAAACAAACAATTGAAGAAAATGAGTTTTTTCATGAAAGTATATATACATTGAGATTGAAAACAGAGATGTGCATGAAATTGAGTGATGAAAACCTGGAAGGATTCAGTGAGATCGTGGCGTGATCTGATTGTTGTTGTTGATGATGATGATGCTGTTATTGATCGATTCCATTGATAGCAAATTGATGATGAAAAATGAAAGGAAAACAGAGAGAGAAGAGAGTATGAGAGAAGAAGAAGAAGTAGTAGTAGGAGTAGTAACTGCTAGGCGCTGAAATGGCGTTGGTTTATTAATCGTTGTCACGGGTGGGTAGGTTTCCATCCTAATTGCTATTTGCTACTCACTTCTCCAACTACACTTCCCACATACTCCACAATACCCCTTTATAAATACATACATATACATATATTATATATAGATATAGAGGATCAGGTTCGAGGGAAACGTTAAATAAATAAAAAACTAGAAAATGGACAAAAAAACGTATCAATAAAGATAAGGTGAGAAATGTAAGAAATGATCTGAACCCTTGATCACTTTTAATCTCATACCCACCTATGAATTGTGTTCCTTACGAGACTTGATCCGGTGGTGGATCCCAGTGCATCTCATTAGTGTCGATCTTTAGTTAAGATTGGTTTAAGGGTTCAGATTCTTTTTTACGTTTGTCACCGTAAGTCCGTAACTTCTCTAATCACGAGAACCCAACCCTCAATATGGATGTCAAATTAACGATAAAAATATGATCGTTTTTTTTTGCACTTTATGTCCCTCAATTTTTATTTATTTTTTCATCTTTTTACGAATAAAACATAGGGGGATGGAGATTTTTTAATTAAAGGAATGATGTTATAAACGTTCAGTTAATCACATCCGTTAGATCATCCAATCTAACGGTTGATAAGATGTTTTTTTGGTTTTCATTTAGATAAGTTTCTTCTCTTAGACCTCCCTCTAGATATACATATATTTATATTATAATAAGAAAGACAAAAAGGTTGAAAATGTACGAGTAAATGATTCATACATGAATCATTGACAGAAAAAAAATGTGGATTTATACATGATTTTTTAATGGATTTCATTTTCGGGTTTACCAATGATTCACATATGAATAACTTATTTTTTACGTTCTCTATATTTTCTCTTTTTTTGTTTGAACGTTTCTCTACAAAAAAAACATTTGGTAAATTCTTAAAACAACTTATTAAGTAGGAATGTACTGTTTATTAATACATGATCTCTTAAATTCATGTTTACAATTCCTTGTATGCGTACAATTTCTTGAATATTTAGGTTTGAAACTTCATAAAATCGACTGATACACACGATAAAGTACAAAATAAGTGTTGAGTTATAAATATTCTCTTTCTTAACAATGAATAACATAATTTTTTATCTTTGGTAGAATTGTATATCTTATTGCATTATGTACACAATAATATTTATATTATGTATCTGTGTGTCTGACGCATAAGAACATGAACGCATCAAAGCGTTCAATCCCTCGTGCAAAACGGAGATTTATACTGAACATATACTACTTGTTGTACTATAGTTTATTCAAAAATCAACCTATTGAGATGCAAACATGCGATATAAAATTAGTTGTTTGATTTTTGCTTTTCGCAATTGATTTAAATTTCTTTAGCAAAAATTTGAACTAATGAAAAGCTTCAACAAGTATAAAAAATGTTGGAATCAACTACCCAAATCTTTGATCAAATGACTTTTTACGTTTATCAACAAGGTTAAAACTAACTACCAATCAGTCATTGATAAAATAAAAGTTGCGCTCTGAATAGTTCTTCTATACAACTACTTGCATCAAGCTAAAGTGAATTACGTTGTTGAAACCATACATGAACTTTCTTGTCCATTCGTATAACTACTATAAAGTTTTGATCTTAACCTTGAATGTGATACGCAATCCATGTGTATTTTGATGTTAAAGATAATGTCGTTTCTTGTGGTCCTTGTAATACAAATTGCACAAGGTGCAATTAGTTTCCAAAATTTCGAATTTTATGGACCCATCTCAGTATGCCAATTGGATGATCGAAGAAGAAATAATCCATTGTAGATCCCACCATTTGAATAAATCGACGTTGCCTGGAGACAATGTAGAAAAAGGTGAGGTGATCTATTGTTTCGACTTCTTGTATGCACCATGTGCAAAGTGCATCTTTGGCTTCGATTTACTATTTTTTTTGGCAAAACAAGGAAGCTTTGAACCCTTGTCGGATATTGGTAGTAACATGAAGGTGTTGAGGAACTTCTGTGTTCTAAAGTTAAACCAAACAAACTTAGTATATCCTACTTAAAAATATTGTTTGGGATAAAATGTACATAAATCTGTTATTTATCCAAAGAAGTAGAGTGATTGTGTTTTTGTAAAGACTCATGGCTTGTAAAAAAGTGTTTCCAAAAAGGTTTTGGGGAAGACCATAGTGCTTTAGAAAGCTTGTAAAAGTAGAGAAGAGTTTGGGACCAAAAGGTAGATTACAAAGAGTTTTTGAAAAATTTATATTACAAAAAAGTTACTTCACCGTTGTTGTTAGAACCTTTCTTCATTTTGAAGGATATAATATTTATATACTGAAAATACCCATACACATTTCTCACCTTTGATGGGTTTTAAACCCTTAACCTCGTAAGAGGGTGCATTCTATCGGTAATCTGGGTTCTACTGGACCAGTAACCTTTTGGTGAGAATTGAATAAATTTGTGATCCTTAAACAATTGATAATACACTACAAATTGGGTGAGTTATTATGTCTGAACTTTCAAATAGAGTACTTAATGTGGCTTTTTAGTTATATGACCAACAATTTGACGTTTTATATGACGACATTACAATAACTTGTTATGAAAAAATAAACAGCTTAACAAGTTCCATTATTGGTTGTTATGGTGAAGTTGAACAACCGAATAGAACTTAAGAAACATCGCCTTATTCGACTTTTTATGAGACACTTCTTGAAAAACATTTTACAACAAGCGTGTTATTTAACACTCTTCAAAAAATGTCATAATTTATGTATTGTGTCTTATTAGATTGCTCATTTTTATCCTACAACTAAAATATAATTTGTTAGTTTGTCTAACTTCATTCTAACAACTTATTGTAATCCTTTTATATGCATATACACAGGTACTGATGTTACAAACTAAAAAGCATAGTTTATATTAGGATCGTTAGGCGTCAACAACATACCCATTTCGTATTAATGATAATTAGAGACGGCAAAAATTTGATCCTGGACCGGGCCTGGTCGAGTCCAAATCAGTCCCGATCTCAAACACTATTCACCTTAACCGGTCTCGGTCTCACTCGTGAAGGTAAGGCTCGGTTAAGCTTAGGATGTAACCGGTCCCGGTCTCGGGCCCGACCCAAACCGGTCCTATGTTAATTTTTTAATTATTCTTTTTGATAAAATTTTAATAATATTTTAATATATGTAATTGGGTCACTCAAGTACACTTTAAAAATACGTTTTATTATAGTTTTATTATTGGTTTTCAACCAAATACACTTAAAATACGTTTATTATAGTTTTATAACTGACTTTCAATCAAATACACGTAAAAAAAATTAGAAATATATTTAATAATACATATAAAAATACATTTATTTTAGAAAAACCGGTCCCATATCTGGTCCCTGGCCGGGCCAGGCCAAGTCCTGAAAATTGCTCAAATCCATAACTGGTCCCGAACTGCAATCCTACTACTGACCGCCGGCTCCGGTCCTCTGCCGGTCCCGGGCCGAGCCGGGTTCGTTTTGCCATCTCTAATGATAATAGATGTAGCATACCCCAACTATCTAGTTATGTGAAAATATAATATGTAAGCATCCATATTTATGTTTTATAAATAAAAAGTAATAGTAAGGTTCAGTGGCGGACATAGCTCACAAAAGGGGGGTCCCATCTCCCGGTGAAATGCTTAAAAAAAAGTATGTAGGGTAAAAAATCTTTAAAATATTGTATTTAGCCTTAATTTCCTCCAGTAAAAAATTTCAAGGGACCCATTATACCGGCAATTGACAAAAACATTAAAACGTCTTTTGAAATCAATAAAAAACCCAAAAAAATCTTTCAAAATCGACAAAAATATTAAAAAAATCTTTTAAAATTGACAAAAACAATAAGAAAATCTCTTCAAACCAACTAAAAAACTTTAAAATTTTCCCGAAATACGTCGGGTGAGTTTACGCGCCTTTAGTCTATCTTAACGGAACTCCGGTGGACAAATTTTCTGGATACGCCAGTGGTAAGGTTGATGGTAAATTTATTGATAAAGTAAAATAACATTAGTCAAAGTGTGAAACCAAGATGATGAAGCCAAGCCATTAATTAATAAATATTACACAAAACAATATTTAAAACCTAATTGAAGAAAACGATGGTTCCATGTCCGTGAAGGCATCAACAATTCATCATAAATGATCCAATATTTCGTGGTCTTTGACCATGAATAATTAAAGAAATAAAACACAAACGAAAACAAAAAATTAAACTACAAATGAAGAAGGTGTTATGCATTTATTTAATTTTATAATTCAATTTCCATTATTAATTTGAATGTGTCATTTAATCTAAACTATGTTTCCATATCAACCAAAATCTACCACAACAACCACATCAAATGACCACTTAAATCTCAAACTTAACATTTGGTTTCACCATGAAATTTGAGTATAAATTCATGATATTAAAATTCATTCATATCTACATGCATACATATATATGTAGGTATATGTTTAAAAGAGAAGATAATTAATTTATGAGAAGACGAAAAAAATATAAGCTACATAAAATTCATTAATTAAAAAATACAATAAATAAAAATTAGGATAATTACCACTTTAAATTAAATAAATCCTTAAAGTGTCATTCTATCTTTTAAATTTAATTAATTTATATATTTTTTAATCAAATTCTATATATATATAAAAAAATCCACATACACTTTAATTTGGTTACAAAATACTGACAATTTAAATATCACATGTGATATTCACAATCAATTCATATGTGATAATCGTGGATATTTTTGTTAATCATATGTGATTATGTATATTTATATGTATAGATCTTTTTGTAATGTAAATATTATTACATGATAATATGTCACTTATATTCAAACGTATATTATATGTGATATGTACAAAAATTCACGTATTTGATTATATGTGATACATAATATATCATATGTTAAATGAATCTAATCACATCTGATTCAAAATGTGGATCCAAAAAATGGTGAAAAAGATAATTAATTAATTAAGATAATGTTTGTGAATATTACATGTGATATTTGAAGAATATTGTATTTTTTTTAATCAAAAGTGTATTTAAAAGAAAAAGATTATATAAAACTTGATAAAAAATTATGAATTAATTAAAATTAAGATTAAATATATCTAAAGAATATATTATGAGATTTTTAAGGATTTATCCAATTTAAATGGTAATTATACAAAATTTTAATTAATGGATTATGTAGCCAATGCATATTCTTTCTCATATTCTCACAAATTAGTTAGTTTCTCGTATGATAATTTCTTTATATGCGTATATATGCAGTGGCGGACTCAACTAACAAGGGGGTTTAAGAGCCTGTTAAAAAAAGAAAAATTAAAATTTTCACGGGTTAAAGTAAAATTTTTATAACTTTCACTACAACAAAAATGATTTTATAGGACGCCTAAAATGAAAAAGCGTCCTAAAAGATTACTTTATAGGACACTAATTTATAGAACCAAACCAAAAAGTGTCATATCTAAAAGCGTTACAATAAGTTATATGACGGTTTTAGGCGTCTTAAGTTTTTACGACGCTTTTAAAATAAAGTGTCCTATTAACCATTTTTAGGAAACTTTTGAAAAGGGTCCTATAAACCCATATTTTATAGGACACTTTTGAAAGCGTCGTATAAACCCATATTTTATAGGACACTTTTCAAAAACGTCCTATAAAATAGCTAATATGACACTTTATTTTAAAGCGTCGTAAAAAAACTTGTTAAGACGCCTAAAACTGTCATAAACTTATTGTAACGTTTTTAGATAAGACACTTTTTGGTTTGGTCCTATAAATTAGCGTCCTATAAAGTATTCTTTTAGGACGCTCTTTCATTTTAGACGTCCTATAAAATCAATATTGTTGTAGTGTTTTTACTTATATTTCCCACTAAACTTTTGCAAGGGACCTCGTAACACTAGAAATCAATCAAAGAAATCAAAAAAGTTTCTTGAAGTCAAACAAAAAACACAAAAGTCTTTTGAAATCAATCAAAAAAACATAAAAGTTTTTTAAAATTAATCAAAAAAACTGAAAAAAAAAATTATTCGAAATCAACAAAAACACTAATTTTTTTTAAATCAATTAAAAAATCTTTAAAAATATCACGAAAGATGTAATTAATCCTAGTCTGATAGGATTATAGGAAACAAAATTAAAAGAAGCGTCTGATCAATTAATAAAAAAAACATGTGGGGTGCAAGTGAGGGCGACTCAGTCCAGGTGTCCGCTTCAGGAAGGTCGGGGGGTTTATTGACAATTTGGAGCAAAAAAAGTTTCAGCTGCGAGTATGTGGTGAAGGAGGAAAATTTTGTGGCAGTCATAGGCAAGTGGCTCAAAACAGACATCTTAGTGGGTTTCATCAATATTTATGGACCGAATGATCAAAAAGAAAGGAAGGAATTATGGGCAAGGTTGAGCATGCTATGTGAAAGATCAGAAGTCAAATGGGTTCTATTTGGAGATTTCAACGAAGTGAGAGACGATCATGAAAGAATTAACTCGGTCACTAGTAAGAAGGGAGTGGACGAATTTAACGAATTTATCCGTCTAAACAAGCTTGAGGACATCCGGATGGGAGGTAACAAATTCACAAGAATTAGTGATGATGGAAGAAAATTGAGCAAACTGGATAGATTCTTGGTCTCTAGAGATTGTGATGATTGTTGGAGTACCTTGGGGGCAAGAACTCTAGAGCGAAAACGGTTGGATCACACTCCAATCATCCTTAGTGATGAGAAGGTTGACTTTGGGACCAAACCCTTCAAGTTCTACGATGTATGGCTCTTGGATAAAAGTATTGAAGCAAAGGTCAAAGAAGCTTCGTTAATGGAGACGAGATCACTAAATCAAATGTGTAGGTTTCGAGATAAGCTCAAAAGGGTAAAGCAAGAACTAAAGAGGTGGCGACAAGAAAGATGGGGAGAAGTTGAGGAACAAGCACACGCCTTAAAGGAAGAGGTGAAAAAATGGGAATCGCTAGGTATAACAAGTAATTTGGACGATAATGATAGAATAAAGTGGAAGGAAGCAAGAAAAAAATGGCTCGATATGGATGAAAAAAGTCTAGCCATGGCAAGACAAAGGGCAAAGATTAAGTGGATTAAAGAAGGGGATGAGAATTCAAAGTTCTTTCACACGACTTGTAAAAACCGAGAAAGAAAAAATCATTTACAAGGTCTATTCATTGATTCGGTTTGGGTGGAGGATCCAAATAATTTAAAAGGGCACGTGCATGACTTCTTCAAAAATAAATTCGCAAATCAATCGGAGTACGAACATAGACTAGAGATGAGAAGAGCAAAGAAGATCTCAAAAGAAGACGCCAATTGGTTAGGAATGAGGGTAATGGAAGAAGAAATTAGAGAGGCAATTCAAAATTGTGGCAATGACAAATCGCCTGGCCCGGATGGATTTACGATAGGCTTTATTAAAAGATTTTGGGAAGTAATTAAAGATGACCTAATGGCGGCAATCGAAAGCTTTTGGGACAAGGAAGAATCGTTGGAGGGATGCTATGCCTCATTACTTACTTTAATCCCGAAGAATCCTAGTCCCATGGGTCTCAATGAATATAGACCCATAAGTCTAATAGGGATTTTATACAAGATATTAGCAAAGACTTTGGCGGATCGGATGAAGACGGTGATGGAGAAAGTAATAAGCAAAGAACAAAGCGCGTTCTTAAAAGGTAGATCTATTCTTGACGGTATACTATAGCCAATGAAACGGTAGAATTTCTCAACAAGAAAAAGAAGAAGAGTGTGATATTTAAAGTGGACTTCGAAAAAGCGTATGACTCGGTTAAATGGAATTTTCTCTTGGAAGGGTTGACAAAGATGGGCTTCGGTGAAAAGTGGAAAAGGTGGATAGAGGCGTGCTTAAAATCGTCAAGAATCTCGGTATTAGTCAATGGCTCTCCAACAAAAGAGTTTCCGATAGAGAAGGGGTTAAGACAAGGGGACCCACTAGCCCCTTTTCTCTTCTTGGTGGTAGTCGAATGCCTCCACATCATGGTGGAAGAAGCAACGGAAAAAGGGATCAAAGTGGGTAAGGAAGGTGTATCAATATCACATCTACAATATGCGGATGATGTGATATTTTTCGGAGAATGGGAGGCAACAAATTTAAAAAATATTATAAGGGTACTACATTGCTTCTTTGAGGTCTCGGGCCTAAAAATGAACATGGGAAAAAGTAAGCTTTATGGAGTCGGAGTATCGGAAGAAGAGATTAAAGAACGGGCAAGAGACTTAAAGTGTGGTAGCGGCAAATTACCGTTTATATATCTTGGGCTACCGGTGGGAGCGGCGATGAGAAAACAAGCAAGTTGGAAACCGGTAATAGAAAAGATGAAGAACAAATTATCGGCGTGGAAATCGAAAGTGCTTTCTTTTGGAGGACGAAGAACGTTGGTAAAATCGGTACTTGGTAGCGTTTCACTATATTATTTTTCCTTATTCTGAACCCCAATAAGTGTGATGAGAGAGTTAGCACGTGTGAGAAGTCACTTCTTTAGGAGGGGGGGGGGGGGATAGAGGTGAGCAAGTGAGGAAGGGTCATTCTTGGGTTAAATGGGACAAAGTGTTGGGTAAATTTGAAAGAGGGGGTCTAAATATTGGGGGGTTAAAAGAGTTAAATTGGGGCTCCTAGGGAAGTGGTGGTGGAGGTTTCAGAATAAGAAAGATTCGTTATGGAAGTCGGTGATCAAGAGTATTTATGGTAAATATGGAGGATTGTCCGAAGACTCATCAAGAGGAAGAGGGGGCGGTTTGTTGTGGTCAAGCATAACTGAAGTCGGAAAAGAGGTAGATAAATTAGACATAAGCTTTTCTTCGTCATTTGGCTTACAACTAGGACATGGGGCAAATGTTAGTTTTTGGGGAGATTTTTGGGTCTCAACTGAGCAACTAAAGAAGAGGTTTAATAAGCTTTACTGGCTAGAGGAGAACAAAGAGGTAACGGTAGTAGATAGAGGGTGTTGGGTGTGGGCTGAGTGGGTGTGGAATTGGAGTTGGAGAAGAGAGCCAAGGGGAAGAGAGGCCGGTGAGCTAGAGGAGTTGTCTAGGATCCTCTCGAATATAAAACAAAAAGTTGGGTGTTCGGATAGAGCGAAGTGGAGTTTGGACCCAAATGGAGAGTACTCGGTGAAAGGACTAAGGAGCTTGATAGAAGAAAAACGCAGCGGGGAAGATGGGAATAGAACGACAACATCATAGGAGCGGGCGGTTCCAAATAAGGTAAATATTTTTATTTGGCGGTTGATGCTCGGGAGGCTACCATCTCGTACAATCTTGGACAAATTGGGAATTGATTTAGACTCCCTTCTTTGTCCAAGATGTACTAAGGAAGTAGAAACTATTGAGCATGCACTCATTCGATGCGATGAAGTCCGAAAATTGTGGAGACAAATAGGTGTGTGGGGGAAGGTCGATGTAGGATCATGTAACACGGTAGCGGAGTTAATCGAAGCAGGAAATAAAAGAGGTAATAATGAGATAAGGAAGAAACGGTGGAAGGTGGTAGTATGGGGCGTCCTCTACTTAATTTGGTTAAATAGGAACAAATGCATCTTTGAAAAGGACAAAATCGTTAACGGACATCCTCTTTGAATTTCAAGTAAAAATTTACGAATGGATGTCACAAAGGGACAAGAAGATGAAGATGGAGTGGCAACAGTGGTTGTCCGACCCTTTCGGACTGTGAAGATCGTCGATACAGAGTTAGTAACAACAACATGATGTGATGCGGGCTCGATAACGTGTTCGAAAAGTGTTCAGAAAGTGACAGCAGGTCCGAGATAGTTTCTGTGGCAGCAGGACAGCAACAGACGGATGGGAATTGAGGGGCTGAAATCCAACGGATCCGGCATGCAGTTCACTGCTGGTGAACTTGGAAGCGAGGGGGCATCGGTATCTGTTTTGTTTACTCGTCTGGTCTCGTTCCTGTTCGTAAATGTGGACTTTTGTGTACTCTGGTGTTTTATTTTAATGAAATATATATGCCGTTCAAAAAAAAATTAAGCTAAAAACATGTCGGACACCTTTATGAGACTTTAATCTATCTTAATTAAAGATGTTCATACCAGACAAATTTTTTGGATCCACTACTATATTTACGTATGCATAAATGCTTACCCATTCAAAAGGCAAAACTTTGTATGATTAAAATCGGACGGTAAAAATGAAACGAAATATATAAATTAATTATGATTTTCTTTTTGGAAAACCATGGACGAAGAGTCGAAGACTTTATCGACTCCTATTAATTACAACACTTCCTGAGAATGTCCACACCTACTAGCCATCTTAACTCTTATTACTGTATCTAAATAGATAAATAAATATAATATCTGAATTTTAGCTAACTAAATTTATGGGATTCAATTCAAGTGATAACATCAGAACCTTTTAATCAGTATATATATACACTACTTTTAAAAATAATTTTTGGATATATACTATATAGTTATAATTTTGTTTTACATTACAAAAAAATAAGAATTAAAGAGGTATATATATATATATATAGGTGGAGGTTCAAACGAGAACACCTCTATTTTACGAGAACGCGAGAACACCCTTATCACATGTGATAATACACGAGAGGGGACTTGATGGTGTGTGGATGACGTGCCTTGCTATTTAGGTCGCACCAAAGATCGTTTGCGTCTTTGATTTAATATCACATATGATGGTTTTGATTGATTATAGTATCACATCAAAGACACCCTTATCATATGTGATAATATATGTGATGGAGCTAATTAGTGGTGTAAAAACGACTTGATCGGTAACCTAGATCATGCCAAAAGTCATCCGCATCTTTGATTTAATATCACATGTGACATGTATATTATATGTGATGGAATAATAGTATCACATGTGATTTTCTATAGTAAAAGAGTGTTCTCGCGTTCTTGCAAAATGAAGGTGTTCTCGTTTGAACTCTTCCACATATATATATATATATAGAGAGAGAGAGAGAGAGAGAGGAAAGTTCAAATGTGAACTCATATTTGGTTGTGAACGTGAGGACGAATCTCAGCCACTTATCCGGTCAATAAAGGCGGCTTTGACCTGGTTCCTCTCCTTTAATAATCTCCACCCTCTCATGAATCGCGTCAATCCTTCGTGATCGTGTCCATCATAACCGAAGATGTGTGGCTGAGATTCGTCCTCACGTTCACGCCCAAAATCAGCTCACATTCAACCTAACCTTATATATATATATATATATATATATATATATATATATATATATATATATATATATAGTTGCATACCTAGCCTTGAATGGGTTATTGACAAGTAGGACATGTGTTGTGCCCTTCTTGGGAGGGTTTATAGTCTTCTAGCATCATCCAAAAAACATCCATTTATGTGGTCACAAGGGTTGCTTTCAATTCAATTCACTTTACTTCATTTTTATTTGTATACAAAGTACATGACAAGTATTCCTAGCGGATGGTACATGATGGATTATATTTAGGAAAATTGATAATTACGTTATTTTCTATGTATTTTAATTAATTATGTCTATGAGATGAAAATAATAATAATGATGATTAGATTACATCTTTATGTATCTGTAATTGTATAAACTGTATAACCGAATCATCAACAATATTTGAAGTAGTGATATTTTATTCATATGATTATTTTTCAATTATGTATTAACTAAGAAATAACACCGTGTTATGCACGGTGAATACAAAATATTAATATAACAATAATAATAATGTTGAAATTAAAATAAATAATATTTAGAGAATATTATAATTGAATAAAATAAAATAAAAGTATTAAATTTTTATATGTTAAATAAAATAAAAGTATTAAATTATGTTAATTATTGTTTACATAAGAAATTAAAAATATGGATGAATATATAATTTTTGATTATATTGATAGTTATGTGAATAAATAAAAATAAAAAATCGTAAGAAAATGAAGAGTTGCTCATTAAATGATTCATTACAAATAAAAAATAAATCAAAATTTCAACAAAAAAGATAAATACTAATATTTGGTTCTCCTTGATTCTCTTTACTCTATCTTCTTTTATATATATATATATATATATATTTTGATTGTTACCTTTAAATTTTTATATGTTAAATAAAATAAAAGTATTAAATTATGTTAATTATTGTCTACATAAGAAATTAAAAATATGGATGAATATATATTTTTTGATTATATTGATAGTTATGTGAATAAATAAAAATAAAAAATCGTAAGAAAATGAAGAGTTGCTTATTAAATGATTTATTACAAATAAAAAATAAATCAAAATTTCAACAAAAAAGATAAATACTAATATTTGGTTCTCCTTAATTCTCTTTACTCTATCTTCCTTTATATATATATATATATATTTTGATTGTTACCTTTAAATTTTTATATGTTAAATAAAATAAAAGTATTAAATTATGTTAATTATTGTCTACATAAGAAATTAAAAATATGGATGAATATATATTTTTTGATTATATTGATAGTTATGTGAATAAATAAAAATAAAAAATCGTAAGAAAATGAAGAGTTGCTCATTAAATGATTCATTACAAATAAAAAATAAATCAAAATTTCAACAAAAAAGATAAATACTAATATTTGGTTCTCCTTGATTCTCTTTACTCTATCTTCCTTTATATATATATATATTGATTTGTCTAAATCGTAAGAAAAGGGAGGTAACATCCTGGGGGGATTGTGGATGGTATCTCAATCTATCCAGGTTTGAATCCAAGGGGAATCAATTTGAGGGCATGGGGAGTACCCAGTCCTTGTGATGGTCCAATCTTTGACTGGGCTTTCCCCCAGCCCAGTCATAGACTGTGGTTGAGCTCTAGGTCCAGCGTAAGCTCGGCCGGAACAGCGGCAGATTAGTGGGCTGCCCTTGGATTCCCGATACCGCGGGGGATGCGTGCGGTGCGTGTATGCGTATGTTCGTGGTAGTCGTTCGTGGGTTCGATGCCGCTATGGCTTTCAAAAAAAATGTGTATCCATGTCTTTATCCATGCATAACTTATTGATAAAATAAAATGCCTTAGTGATGTTGAAAAAGATTGAGGATGTATGATGTTGATGTTGTCTTTGATGATGAAGTCTTACGAGGGATTTTTGTTCCTAGGCAGAGGTGAGCTTTGAAATGAGGGTTCACCATGACTGTCCAGCATTTCCGACAAGAGGTTGATAGAGGACGATTAAGACATAGGTGCCAAAAATGATGCTACAAGGAAAGCCAACTTCAGTCGAAACAACAACAAGCATTGTGACGTTCTGGTTGAGGCCCTGGAAGAATGTGGTGGAATATCCTATCTGTCCAGAGTTCGAACCCAGGCATACACAACCATTCTACCCACCGTTATCGGGACTGATTTCTTGCAGTCATAATTTGCAGGGATTTGTCCAGACATAGCCTGGAACACCCTTAAAAAAAGACTTCAGTCGAAACCAAAACAAACATAACCAACATCTCGTTTAAGGTAGAGTCTGGGGTAGGATGCACATATATTTTTTTTTTCTAACCTAAGAGGATAGAGAGATTGTTTTTATGAAAACCAGCAACTTACAGTGGTCGTGAAAAGCAAAGACCACAAACAACATTGATTGTCTCTTAAAAGTATATGAACTTGTCATGAGTTGTTATAATAACCCGAGTTTCAATTTTGGTAAAAGGACTTGTGTCAAATATTTTCTGTTTGAAATCGTATCGATGACAAAGATTAGAAAGAGGTTAATTTTACTTTTGAATTTTTATTTATTTATATGTTATTTGATTAAAAAATGTCTATTTGATACTTTGATGAATGAAGTTGCCAAGTTGGTGAAGAAGTGAAGGACAAAAAAAAGGTAAGTGTCCTTTTTACAGATGAAATAGGCTAGTTTAGGTACACCCTTTCTGGATTGCATTTAAAGGAATAAATTATATCCAAGTATTTTTTATATTTTTGTTACAAATTTATTCATAATAACAATATACTTGTATTTCCGTATATGTACTAATTTAATTATTTAATATTTATTTTAATTTAATCCAATTATTTGATATAAAAATATCATCAACAATTGAGATGATTAATATTGCTAGTTTTGACAATTTATTTAGTAAAATTGAAGAAAAGTGGAACATAAATATAACTGATATAATTATAAAATTATAAGTATATAACTAATAATTTCATTAACAAAAATAGATAGTTAAAAAAGTATAAAAATACGATAACCATTTTATCTATTTCTCGAGCTTTACTTTCGGCTATCTCATAACATTTTTAATTTAAAAATAACCAGAACATTATAAAAACTTTTTATTAAGTTATTATAATCTTTAATAAAACAATTTAAGAGGTTATACAATTATTACAAACCGTTCAACATATTTGACCTATTTCCTACTTAATTAAGATATTTTTTTCAATTTTACATATTAAACATGTTATTTATAGAATATAACCCAAATTAGCTCAATTTTCATATAACAAGAAACGATTTTATTCCAAAATACATTGAAAATTGATCATATTCATTTCAAGTCATTATTCGTTTTTAAGTTATGTTGAGCCATTTTGATCCTTGCCATGGACCGATATCAAGAGTCAAGACCACATGTAGAAGAAACAGGTTCAATATATATCAATTATATATTTTAATCACGTATTCAAATTAGAGGTGGTTAAAAATCGATCCTGGATCAGGCTCAAATCGGTCCCGGTCCCAGTCCCAAATAGTGATTCCATAATAGGTCCCGGCGTAACCGTTCTTGGTTTCGATCCCGACCTAAATACGAGCGTCCGATTAAGGTGACCGGGCCCTGGCCCGACCGGACTCAGATCGGTTCTGGTCCCAAATAGTGATCCCGTAATCGATCCCGGCGTAACCGTTCTTGGTTCCGATCCCGGCCCAAATACGAAGGCTTGGTTAAGATGTATGAGGTCCAGTTATGAGAACCAATCCTGGGCCGACTCAGGCCCAAGTCGTTTCCACTTAATTTTTTACTTTTTTCAAAATTGATTTTTAACATTTCTTTTTTTGAAAATTTTGATCAATTAAATACTAGGTTTTTATTTCAACTGGATCAATGGAATACACTAAAGATACATTTTTGTCTTTAATCAAATACAATTAAAAATACATTTAAAGATAAACTTAAAAATACATTTACAAATAAATTTTAAATAAAAAATAGACCCGGGCTGAAAAGCTCGAGAAATCAAATGGATTGAGATAGAAAAAATAAATTGGATTTTGTGAGAGTCGATAGTCGATAGAGAATGTTTTGCTATAGGAATGGCAGAACAACTTTGTAAAATAGAGGATATTTGAAAGAAAATAAAACTTATTTATACTTTGTCTTTTTAGTTATAGATTTGTCTATATATATACTATTAACTTTTTGAAACTAATTTTCTTATTAGTATAGATGGATAATAGTATCGTGAAAACACCATCGTATATGATACTTAATCTGGACGTGATGGTGTATGGGTGACTTGGCCCACGACCTATAGTCCCTGCCAAGGTCGCTTGTGTCTATATTATACCTGTTTATCACATGTATGTGATGATATTGTGTTTCAGATGGACTTGCACTTTTGTAAAATTTGCACTTTTGTAAAATGGTATTGTTTTCGTTTGTACTCATTTTTATGTATGTATATATATATAAACTTCGGATCATGTGAAACCATAATGTTTTTATGAGACCATGAGACATTTTTTTACATTTGAAACTTTACATCAAAACACTGGGAAGGTAGCCTTCATAGTCTTTCTTATCTTTACAATGCTTTGACGTGAAGTTTCAAGTGTAAAAGTACGGTCTCACGAAAACAGATTGGTCTTACATGAACTCAATCCCATGTATATACAGGGTCAGACTCAAGGGAAAACCGCAAGAAAAAAAACCATGAGACACATCCTGGTAACCGTTCATGTGGAGGGTATGCACATGTGCATACAAGTAATATGTAAGCAATTTGTCCGGTATGCACATGTGTATAACATACACACGTACATAAAAACCAACAACTTCAATTTCTTATATATGAATACCGTTCGGATGAATAGTTACCAAAATGTTCTTAAGTTTTCCTCTGAATCTCCTTTATGTATGTATGTAATATATATATATATATATATGTATGTATATACAAGCTGTGTGTATGTGTGAACACGTGTTTCTTTTTCTATCAACCTTTTCCATTTTCTTACTCCATTTTAATATATACATTGTACAACCACATTTTGCATAAAAGTACAAATAATAAAGCATATAAAACCAAGGCAACGAAATCAGAACCTCTTTGTGGCTCTGATCTTATTCATCCCATTACTTGCTTTCATGTAAATTAATCCAAGAAAACAAAAACACAATAAATAAACAAATCAATCAATCAATCTTCCTTCTACTTCATTTTCTGAGACCAAATCTAAGCTCGTGAAATTTTCATCTGATATGGCGCATCTCTGCTAATTCAATGAACACGAAAGTCTCGAACACTTTAGAATTCAAATATGGCAACCACAACACACATAGTATACACAAAGCTCTGACACCAAAACGACAGTTTCAAGAACTGAAACGATCTTGAAAAGAATCCCATCAACCAACCATAGTTGTAAGTTGAACTTCGCCTTTCGAGGAAACCTGACGTTGCCCAATTTCCTCCATACCCCCTTGTTCTTTCCTTGTAGCCTCTTGAAAAAGAACGAGAAATCTGTATTTTTCTCGTCCATATCTCTTATATCTGTAATTAATTTCGGGTTTAGGGTTTAGAGTTTAGAGCTGATAAAAGGTTTGTTTTTTGAAATGTGAGATGGGTTTCTTGTAGAAGCAAAGGAAGGTATTTATAAGTGATTTTGTTGTGTTGTCATGACAACGACTCAAAGATGCCATTTTTAAGAGACGTTGGATTGAAGGTGGAAAGGGGATAGTTAGTGAAAACTTTTCATTTTGCACCCCTTGGATTTCTTCAAGTTGCAATTACGGTACCTTACTTGATAAATAAGTCCTATTGCGACATCTAGCACGATGATAATAGATATGCAAAAGAGGTTGAATTGGATGCACAATATGATTTTTAAATTTTTTAATAACCTATTACTTGTATATGCAAATTCATATTTCTACATACGTCTAACTAAAACCAAATAAACTAAATTAAACCAAATGATCTTAGTATATCTTATTTGAATGTAAAGTCTGAAAGGTTGTGATGTACACACATTTTCATTTTATCAAGAAAAAAAATAAAGGGTTATTTCCATATAACCAGAACAAATATTATGTTTTATTTTTGTGTAAAAAATCAATGTTTTAAACCCGGGTTTTTAGTTGATCCGGTGTGGTGACCGGGTCCCGGGTTAACTGGTTCAACCGGTTCAACCAACGGGTTAACCAGTTTCAATAATTCTCTTAATCCCTTGTATTTTTTTTTCATTTTCTGCGTATATACATATATATAAAGTAATAATTTGGTGTCCACAAGTTCCAACATTAAAAATATACAAACTGCAAGTTTTACATCAATCCAAATACATAAAAAAACACATATAACACACATTTTTTTAAAAATTTTTGAATTTTAATATAAAAATAGGTTAACCGGGTTTGAGAAACGGGTTTACCACCGGTTTAACCGGGTTTTTGAGAAACACGACCGGTTTGAAACGGGCCGGTCATATGCACTAACCCGACGCTAGTTAACCCGGTCACTACCCTGGGTCCTGATCCAACCGGTTCAACCGGCCAGGTTAACCCATGTTTTAAAACATTGTAAAAAATTACTAATTAATCGATGTATTTCTTTATAAAGTTAACAAGGTGTGTAAATACAATTACAAATTTTACGTAAACTTGTAAATTTTAAAATAAAGTTGGCATGAATTGTCATTTTATTGAACTTGAAGGGTTGTTAATAAAATTTATGAAAAGTTAGTTTCGTAGTCCCGCGTTCATAGCGTCCGATGATTATATTCGTGGCAGCGTGGACGTCTTGGTTGCTGTGGGCCCACCTGTTTTCTTTTTCTTTTTACTTAAGAAATTAATTTGTTTCAAATATAAATAAATTTACATAATCTGTCTTAAAATAAATGTTAAACTGTTAAAAATATATTATTCATTTTTACATTTCAGTTTAAATTTAGAGATGGAATTTTTTTTATATTATAAAGATCAAAGAGAAAAGTGCCATTTAGTTAATTAAAAACGATTTAAAGATAAATATTATTAAAATTATATCTTTTTCGTCTTAAACATATATTTCTAGTCATAAAAAGTGTTTATAAAATATCATAGTATTTTAAATAACAAAATTAAGGATAATTATTATCAAA
Source organism: Silybum marianum (assembly GCA_036898165.1). Lineage (NCBI taxonomy): Eukaryota > Viridiplantae > Streptophyta > Magnoliopsida > Asterales > Asteraceae > Silybum > Silybum marianum. The sequence continues at coordinate 22,375,945 of CM072538.1, forward strand.
ATAAAAGTGAATTTTGTTTTCATTTTTATTTTTGATAACTAACTTCAAAAATTTCTTTAAAAATTAACGAAAGTAAATAATTTTAGTTTTGTTTATATCTTAAAATTCAAATAATTTAGAATTTGGTGGCCAGATATAGAAAGACTTTCTTTAAGCAACATATCTGTTGTTCAAACAAATGAGTTTAACAATTTGATATAAAATAATTAAATATAATATAATTTATATTATTAAAATAAAGATTATAATATTTTTAGACCGTTGGTTGATTTATAGCGGTTGAAAAGGTAGGTGCTTCTACAGCTATAATCCAAAGACAAAATCAAATGCCACCTTGCAGGATTCCATGCTTTTCTTCTCGTATGTTGTAAAGCATAGTAGCATGCCAATCATTTCAATATATATATACCCTTCTATTATCACATAATGTCTATTTTAGTCCCTCGAATTATTTCTTAACATTTTGGTTTTTAAGTTTGTTATCATGAGAAATGACTTTCTTTGTGTTGATTTAACATTTATGGGCCGTTTAGCAAACACTTATTCACAGTGGTGGATCCAGAAACTTATGAGGCTGGGGTCTTAACTCTTAAGGTGGCGTTTGGTTCGTTGGAATCCGACGGAATCTGAAGGAATTGGAATGGTCAATTCCATTGACCGAATTCCATTCATACGTTTGGTTCATTCTTTGAATTTTGATAAGGAATTCAAATTCCACATATGGTGGAATGTGAATTCCTTCAATTTGAGCAAGGAATCTCAATTCCTTCGTACCATCTTTGAAGGAATAAATTATTATTTGCTTATATTTACTCAATTTCATTTTATCCCACCATGATGATGGATGTCACCATCATCGCCACCGCTGTCACCACCCCCGCCACCGCCGTCACCACCACTGCCACTGCCTGTCGCTGCCACGTGGCCACCACTATTGTTGTCATTGTCACCTCCAACACTGCAATTACCATCGTTACCACTCTCTGCTTTACCAACACAACCACAATCATCACCACCACTACCGCCGCCACCATCACTACCACTACCATCGTCACCGCTACCTCCAACCCTACCATCACCATCGTTACCGTATCTCCTTCACCCCGACCACCACCGTCATCACCACCCTGCCGCCGCCGCCACCGCCGCCACCATCGCCATTGTCGCCACCACCATTGCCGCCACTACTATCGGCCCCACCATTACTACTATTGTCATCGTCGCCTCCAACACTACCATTATATCGTTATCATTGTCTCCTTCACCAACATACAACACAATTGTCACTACTCCATCCACCACCGCTACCGCCACCACTGTCATCACTATCGTCGTCCCACCGCCACCGCCACCACCGCCGCCAGCACTACCGGCGCCACCACCACTACCGCCTCCACCCCACCACTAGTATTATACCCAACGAACCAAACATGCATATTCAAATTCCTTAGACAGATTCCATTCCAATTCCTGCCAACCAAACGCATGGTCAAACATGATTAAATTCAATTCCAATTCCTTCAGATTCCAATTCCTTTGACAGATTCCAATTCCAACAGATTCCATTATGTGAACCAAACGCCACCTAAGGGTATAAAAAATTTGAATCGAATAACTCAACCGAATCAAAATGGTTCGGTTAACCGAATAAGAGTAACTTTCAGTTTCGATTTTTTATATAAACTTATATGTTTTCCTTCTAGCGGTAATATATATAAAATTAATATTAGGTGAATTAATTTATTTTTAAACTAAGAATAAGAAACTGAGATATATTTAACAAAAACCAGCAACCAATGATATCGTTGTAACATGATTGAAAGAACTAGCGGTAACAAAATAATCATTGTGCTGTGGGGAACAACCGTTAATCGAGGGAGTGAGGGGTTTCGTCAAAAAGGATTGTGCCACTGGAGGGAATCGTCATAAAAAGACTGGAGGGACATAAAGACATAAGAGTAAAAATAAATAAATTCTTAACTACATTACATACAAAATTAACATTTGAGTGAGGCCTTCCCCCCCCCCCCCCCAACCCCACCCCACCCCACCCCATGCATGTAAGTCCGTCACTGCTTACTCAATAAGCGTTTATCGAGTTACTTACCTTACTGAGTGTATATGAAAAAGATCATGAATCTTACCGGTAAAAGTGATGGTAAGGACCAAGAGTCTTACCCAATAAGCAAGTGTAATGACTCTTATACGAAAGTGTTGCATACGATGTTGTTTTGGTTAACTAGAGTCTTACCCAATAAGGTAAATGAGAGTATAGGCTTTCAACAATAAGTGCTTGTCGAATAATCATTTGAGTAAACGGCTCATTGATTTTGTAAGTCAGTTATATATATATATATATATATATATATATATATAGTTTGATATGGTTAGTGATCATTAGATTTCTTTTCTCTGAACTCTAATTATGATACCAGATTTTTAAAAGTTTAAACTTGCAATATTGTTAATTTGTTATCACCATTATATATACTTATTTTATACTCTTGATCATTCAGTGTAAGATTTTGTATGATATCATCTCATATTACCCACTATGTTAATTTCTTAAGGAAGAATTTTGTCTTACTCAGATGTATGATCTACTCATCTACAATAGGTATCATAAAAGTTGAACGAACTCAAGAAAATCTAGTTGACTTTTATGAGTCAACGGTTGTGTGCAAAATGCAAAACAAAACGTGATGGCGGGGAACAATACGTGAAAGATTGAATGTAACGAGCAATATAATTTTATTTTGCGAAATTCAAGAGAAAAGAATTGTATTTGTCTTCTAAAAAATGAGTTAGCCGCAGAGAATAGAAGCAATATAAATACAAGAAAAGACTAAAGGCTAATGATACAATCTACGAGATATGGCTAAACTAAAAGTACCTACTATATAGGAGATAATGGCAAAGCTAAGATATATCTATATCCACATGGTAAAGTTTATCATCATGGTATACCTTTTACTAGAGACTAATTTGGATAAACCATATTATCAGCTTTAACAAATTACCTTGTTACAAGTTACAGTAATTATATAAAATTGAATTTGTTAATAAGGATAGGTTGAAGAATATTGAACTTGAACAATTGAGTTTTAAAGTAAACAATTAAATGTTTCTTTTTTTTTTGCATCAAATTAGATTTCACTTGATGTTGGGCAAGTTGTATAATGATGTTACAACTCAAATTAACATATTTTTAAATTAAAATACCCAAAATGTATCATGAAAACTAACTTACAATAAACATTGGAATATGAACCAAAGGCACACGACTATGTTGGTTAGATAGGGTAGAAATTGATATAGGAAGTCTATTGTGATTTGTGAATGTATTCGTAGTTTTATCAAAACTAACATATGCTATGATATATGGTTATTTGATACATATGTGTAAATTGCTTTTAGTTTCATCTTCATCTTCATCTTTATTCCATATAGTTCCATCTATTTTGGTAGAACAAAAAATAACATCTTTGGTCCGATCTTGTTTATCTGATTCTATAATTATCTCTAATACCAATCATTCTCTCTGTCCCATGTCACGTCAAACGTGGAACACTTGATTTTTGTCATGTCTCATTTGTGGCAAACGTAAAACTATGAGTTTTATCATGTTCTGTTTTGTCGAATCTCATAGACCAGATACAACCTTATGGATTAATCTAAAACATCCGGCAAAAGATGCATGTATTTTGTGCGAGGGGAATGCACAACTCGTTTTAGAGATTTTTTTTAACGTTATGAAAGTTAATATAATCGGGTTGTTTTCAGTTTCCCTCTTATTTATTTCTTTAGATTCATTTCTAAATGTTTTTAAGTAAGCACTTGTTTACTAATACACAATTGGATTGGTCGCAACATATGTCAACTACATGGGAGTTGGAATACAAATCATGTCTAGCTCAGTTGGTTTTCCCAAGAGCGGTAACATCCTGAGGGGGATTGTGGATGATACCCCAATCTACCCGGGTTCAAATGCAAGAGGAGTCAATTTGAGGGCATGAGGAGTACCCAGTCCTTGAGCTGGTCCAGTCTTTGACTGGGCTGCCCCCAGTCCAGTCATAGACTGTGGTTGGGCTCTAGGTCCAACGTAAGCTGGGTCGGAACAATGACGGATTAGTGGGCTGCCCTTGGATGCCCGATACCGTTGGGGAGGCGTGCGTGCGTGTGTGCGTGTGTTCGTGGGTTTGATGCCGCTATGCCTTTCAAAAAAAAAACATGGGAGATGGAATGTTTTTCACCTATTTATAGAGACGAAAATTTTAACCACTGGTACGAGTACCAACAGATATCAGTTCTGTTTGACAGGTAACATGCCAGGGATAGGGATTTGTTTTCATACTCAAAGCAAGTTGGGGATACCATTAACCACCCCTAATATGACACTGATTAATTTTTTTTATTTTATTTAATATATGTATAAGTGTTTATATGGATAGACAAAAAATTGTGTAAGAATAAAAGTTAAGGTGAAAAGCCTAAGAAGATATTCGAACTTTTGATCATATTTAATCTCAAACTGATCCATGAATCACGTTTGATACGGTGATTGATCCGATGCATCTCATCCTAAATTCCTAATGTACATCTAAAGGGGAGATCCCTTCTTACGTTTATCACCTTAACTATCTTTCTCACCAGAACCTAACCCTAGATGGATAAATATGTATATATTTATACACACACACATCTAACCATAGGTTCACATGAGAAGTGGTAAATATTTGAGAAGTAAAGAAGTGATTATAGCTATTCATGCGGTCAAGATTGGATTTGACTGGTCAATAACTGCGGCTTTGACTGGTAAAATTATGGCTATGAGAAAATAGAGGGAGTAGTTTTGTAATTTTTACAAATAGGCTGCATACGGGTTCATATATGAACTATATGTTCATATGTGAAGTCATGTAATTAACATTTAAACTATTTTAACCAATTCACATATGAACTAATTAACTGATTTATATATGAACATGATAGATAACGAGGGGGGGAGGGGGGGGGGTGGGTACGAGTTCCAACTAGGACTGTCATAGGAGCGTCAAGCCACTCAAGTTAGAGGAGCAATTTTCCACTCTTAACTAGGGGTGAGCATAATCGGGTAACCGACCATTTTCCATAATCCGGAACCGGTTCCGGTACCGGGTACCCGGCTTCAACTTTTTTATTTTTTACGTTGCATACGATAAAAATGTAATTATAAACTACAAAATACTGACTTAAAGTAATAAATACAACAGATGGTCAAAACTAATCCGATAAAAACTAATTGTTACATAAACAAATTATAAAGTTTGAGTTTTTATTTATTATTTATAAATATATAAAATATTTTTTATTTAAAAGTGGCGGGTAGCGGGTATCCAGTGGGTAACAGTTCCAAAAATATGAGAACCGGAGCCGGAACTAGTCCTGATCGATTCAGTATTTTAGGAACCGGAACCAATCACATCGGTTCTGGAACCGGCAGTTCCAAAGCGATTCCGGTTCCAAATGCGGGTACCCTATTTCGATGCTCATCCCACTCTTAACCGCTGCACATGGAAGAGGATTGGAGGCACCCTCAACCTCTTAAGGAGTTATAGAATGTATATGAACCCGTTGACGCCTATTTGTAAAAGTTACGAAACTATCCCTCTATCTTTTGTATGCCTATGCGAGGAATTATCCGGTACTTTATAGTCAAAACCGCAAATGTTAACCGAATGAAAAAACAAGTTCATTTTTTTTTCAACCAACAAGTTATTTTTTTATTTCTCAAATATTTATCATTTCCGGTTTCAACCTTTCCTCGTTATTAGTATTTGAATTTCAATAAATACAATTCATTATAATTTTAATTTTAAAATACATTAAATTTTTATCTATCGGGTGCCCGCCCAAACCCATCGGCCGACAATACCCGCCCCGATTTCCATCCCGTTTCCAATAATTTCTTTCAAAAGCGATCGAGAAGCGACTAATCTTCGCCGGATTATCATCCAAGAGTTCATGTGCTTGAACCAGTAGACCGATTGATTCTCCCATGGATCACATCTTCTCCATTCTTTTACTATTAGTAAGATTTTTCACCCTATTTATCGTGACTTTTTCCCCCTTTTGCAAATTCTCTGGTGACGAGTAAGAGAATGGAATCTCTGTGCATTTTATTTTAATCAACAGATTCTTTAGAATCAGTTGTTGTTGTTTCGAAAGAAACATCAAATTCAAGGATCAGTTGTAGTATCACTTCTTTGTGATTGCTAGTTGATAATGGTATAGGTTATAGATATTTTGTAGAACTGTAACAATATTTGAACTCTCTGCTTTGTTAATTGCATCTTATCAAACAACAAAATGGATCTTTATCGTCTGTATTCAAACATTTGTTAGGTTTGAATTTGATTTAGCTGGATAGAAGCCATGGATGGATTCACATTCACCCATTCGAATGTTTATATAGCATAAAAACATGTTATATATATATATTGAATTGTGGCAAAATAGGTATACACTCTGCTTTGTTGTGTGTGTTATATAGTAGGATCATGGTTCCACCATGTCCAATTCTACAAGAATGGATGGAGATCTAGGCTTCATCACATTCAAATCCTACACAAAATTAGCCTTTTTAGACGGTATCAACATACATTACTTGGGTTCCACTTTGGCCGAAATAGTGTATCCACCACTATAGTCAAATGCATCACTATCATTCCTTTTGAGCGTAGCTTCGTTATAAGGATGTTTAGGTGCGCTTTTCACAGACCCAAACTCAGTTGCAGATGAGGAAGCCGATGTAGATTCTGTGTGGAGTCCATCCGTAATCAAAATGGTCTCGAGTGCCTTCACAACTTCACTCATAGTTGGTCTATCTGCAGCTGAATCTTCCACACATTGCATTGCTAGTTGTATAAACCTCCTAAAACCAACCATATGTGTCATGTTTTTGATGCTCGGATCCAATAAGTCCTTGAATTGATATTCTTCTTCTTCATTGGTTTTATCCATCGCTAATCTCATTTCTCGCACAATGTACTTCCCTTTCTCGATAGGTGGTCTAGCTGTTAGTAGCTCAAGCATTACTACACCAAAGCTGTATACATCACTTTTATCGGTCAATTGTTGTGTCATGTAGTATTCAGGATCTAGATAGCCCTGTGAAACATGATGAACGTTAGAAGAATTCAACGGGCTGTTTAGCTGAATGACCTTCTAAATTTAAGAATTTAACCCTCTAGTGTATTTCTTCTGAACCGGTCAGATGAGGTCATTGAGCTAAAAAGAATTTTTAGAAGTTCATACTGCTGAATTTAAGAATTTAATCGTCTGAACAAAGAGACTCACCAGGGTACCCTTAACTTGGGTTGAGACGTGTCCTTCACTGTCTGAAACTAGTTTAGATAGGCCGAAATCTGCAACTTTTGCTGTTAGATTTTCGTCTAAAAGGATATTGGTGGTTTTGATATCTCTATGGATGATAGGAGGATCTGCCAGCTCATGTAGATAAGCGAGCCCTCTTGCTGAACCAAGAGCAATGCGGAGTCTTCTTTTCCAGTCTATGTAAATTTCTGATTTCCCTGAAAATTGAGAGTAGATGAGTTACTTTCAATGGTATTAGGTTCGACTATTTTTTTGGATAATCATGTGGCCAGGGCTTGTGCCCATCTAGACTAATATCATAAGGCCATAAAGTTAACAGCCAGATCGAATTCGTGACCACTTGGGAGCAAACCCAAGGCCTTACCTTTTGAGCTACCCATAAAGGTTAGGTTTGACAGTACGAAGGGGTTGTTTACTTTATTTTTTCATTAAGACCTTTATGGTTTAAGTTGTCTGTCTGGATGAATTTGACTATCATAGAGACCTGAATCCGATGGGGTTTGAGGGAGGCAAAGATAGAGGGTTGGATTATTTCTGGTGTTAATTTGTTTGAGGTGGCCTAATGGGTTCAAGTGAAGGGTCCTGGCTTATTCCATATAGCCATTTTGGCTTCAAGGGCTTAACAATTAAGCCATAAAGAAACACTCATGTATGGTTGAGCGAATAAGCTGCCTAGACCCAGACCATTAAGTTCATTAAGCTGCAAGTAAACAGCCCCTAAGAAATGGGAAAATGCAAGTGTAAACTTGTGATCAGTGGTCGAGATATTCACCTGTTAAGCTGTCTCTGAGCGTTCCATTAGGCATAAACTCATACACCAGCATTTGTTCTCCTTGTTCAAAACAAAACCCGACAAGGCCAACAAGATTTTTGTGATGAACCCGCGAAAGCAACTCAATTTCGGTCTTGAACTCGTGTCCACCTTGCCTTGATGCTTGCTGAGCTCTTTTGATAGCAACTACTTGCCCCCCAGGTATCGTTCCTTTGTAGACCTTCATCAAACCACCAAAAACCAATCTTGATTTGCAAAAAAGGAACTATATTCACAAGTAAAATCGGTTCAAAATGTCAATCTGATGTATATATGTATATATATATATATACCTTGCCATAGCCACCATATCCTATCTGATTTTCACCAGAGAAATTGCTGGTACATTTCTTGAGTTCATCGTAAGAAAACCATCTAGCTCCCTTTAGTTGTGGTGCACCTCCACCTTCTTTACCACTTGAAGCCCAAGATGCTGCATAAAACAAGATTTGAAAATGGGAAGTTCTGAAAAGAGGCTAGGTGACAAGAACTTACCGAAAGGTCTACTTAAACCAATTGCTTTTTCAGCACGTTTCTTTTGTCGAACAGCATATAGAAGAAGTCCAATAAGCATGATTACTAAAATGGTAGAACCAGTAGCTATCCCGATAACAGTACCAACACCAATAGAACCACCTCCATGGCCTTCTGAAATATATCATAACTCAAAAGTTGAACCCCACCAATCTTACACACTTATCTACAATATAATTATATAAAGTTACCTGAAAAAATATAAGGAGTTGCTATGAAAAAATACGGCCCGAATCCTGCTGGAGGCTTATAGGTCTGATTGCTTAAGTAAAACCCCATCATCTGAATCTCTGACCGGTTAAAATGCTTACTTCTTGACGGAAAGAGTTGTAAGTACACCTGAAGGTAATCATCAGTATTGAAGAATGGATTTTGCAACGAAACCGAGCCAGGTGTCAAGCCTAGTTTCACCCAAAGGCTCATTTCTAAAGAATGCCAAATATTAATACTAGATAACTCTCGAAAAGAAGGTGCTCTAAAATACAATGTGCCTTCATACGGATAAGCACAGTCACATGTCTGAGGGCTGAGTTTCTGATCAGACGGACATAGTTTGCTCCCACAACTAGTTAAGCTGGTTGAGTATGCCTTTGAGGTTTGTTGCTGAACTCGACAATAAGTAGTGTGTGCTAGAGCTGTATCGCATACGGGATTCCCAGATAGTCTGAAAAATACATAGAACAAAAGATGGATGACATTTTTCTTAATCAACTGTAAGTATTTTAACTTAGATGGTAAAAAGATAAGTTCTTACTCCAATGTGTTTCTGTATTCTGTACTTAATGTTACAGCTTCAATCTTGTTGCTTTGCAAATCTACTAGTTGTAGTTGCTCACTGATGCTGCTGCCCATATTTAATGTATCGTTGAGCTTATTGTTCTTCAGTTTCCTGTTTAATGGTTATTTGAGAACCAAGTAATCATATGAATTTGCTAGTAAATAAAGATAACTTATAGAAGTGAGACTCCAAATAACTTTTTGACCCTTTTGAACATAAAAATTGGATCTTGAAACTAATAGGATTGATATCTGAAGTTAAAGTTTGTGAATCTTACACTTGTTGAATTCCTGATAAACTGAAAAGCTCTTGTGGCAGCTTCCCTCTGAGTGAAGCAAACTCCATAACCCTTGGAAGAATACCAAAAGTTTAATATAAGATTACTTTTTTATGGAAGAAAGTTTTCGACTTTGTATTTGGGTATTTATTGAGAACTCACAGAGTGCTTAATGATGGTAAGGTGGAAAACCAAACTGGAGGGTCAGATTGGCGAAAGGAATTATTGCTTAAGTCCCTGAACGAAAAGAAGCATGACGGCTTAGAATGACACTAGTCCAACATAAAAGTTTGAAGGGAAATGCATATACGGAAAATCGGCTTTATAGGATGCCAAATATGTCTAGATGTCCTAATAAACTGCTTTATTGGAATTTGAGTTTATAGGACCAAACAATTATGCATCATATGTAAAAGTGTTACAATAAGCTGATAAGACACTTTTGGATGTCCTAACAAGTTTTTTAGAACACTTTTGAAGTAAGTGTCCTATTAGTATTTTTTTTATAGAAGTGTACTATGATCACATCTTTTTATAGGACTCATTTCAAATAATGTCATATAAAAAGAATAATGTGACGTATATTTCAAAAGTGTCCTAAAATCTTGTCAAGATGTCCAAAAGTGTTCAATGAACTAATTGCAACACTTTTACATAGGATGCATAGTGTAGTCCTATAAAACATTCTACAAGGACATTTATATATATATATATAGAGAGAGAGATATATATTCGGCGCCCTATAAAGCTGACTTTGTGGTAATGACATCAAGTTGATCTTCAATGAACTTACACATAACTGAGGGCATTCATCCCATTTAAATCCGGCAAAGCTCCGAATAGATTATTGTGACCTAAATTCCTATAGATATTCAGAAAGTCAAAAGTCAAAGTCAAATGCGAAGATCTAATCTGCTGTTTGGTTTGTATTAAAAGAGAAGATTGACTCACAATTCACTTAGACTTGTGAGGTTGTTGAGGTTCAATGGAACCTCGCCTGTGAACGCATTTCTATCTAGCCGACTGTTGCACATGAACCATTCAAGCGATTGGAAGTTATCGCTTTGAACTGTTTTACGATCAAATATTGTGGAAATTAAGGTTGTTGATGTTACTTACAGGACCTCTAATGTCTGAACATATCCAATTGTAGATGGGATTGTTCCAGTAAATTGGTTTCCATCAAACAATCTGTCATTGCACAACATGAAACAGTCAGATTGTGAGAAAATATGGAAGGCAAAGATGTCTTTGATGGTGTAGACTATGGCTCTGATACCATGTTAGAATATGTGTAACCCCGTTAGATTACTATCCAAAAGAGTCATTGAGCAGATAATTCAAGAGGTGAGCATAACCGGGTTTCCGGCCAAATTTCATGGAACCGGGACCGGAACCGCCGGTTTCTGGAATTCCGGAACCGTTAATATCGGTTCTTTATATTTTGGAACTGGAACTGGAACCGGTGGGACCGGTTTTCAATTTTTTTTTAATTTTTACATTGCATACAATAGAAATGTAATTTTAAGTCTACTATAAACTACAAAGTACCATACTAAAGTAATAAATACAACAAATGGTCAAAACTAATCTGATAAAAATGTAATTTTAAGTCTATTATAAACATACATAACTGGTCTAACTCTAACCTAAAAGGTAATATAATTTTATTAATAAATATATAAAATAATTTTGATTTAAAAGTAGCGGGTACCTGTCGGTTCCGGTTCTTGGTACTCAAGTAACCCAACGGGACTAGGTACACGGTCCCGGCGGATACCCAGCGGGTAACGGTTCCAAAAAAATGAGAACCGGACCGGAATCCTGATCGGTTCCGTATTTTAGGAACCGGAACCGGCAGTTCCAGACCAGTTCCGGTTCCAAAGGCGGGTACCAGGTTCCAATGCTCACCCCTCATATTTGGGGGGTGGGGGTTACAACATATATTGAAGAGACAATGTCCAAGTCTTGCCGATATAAAACTCTAACACGAAACATGGATAACCAAATACAATTTTTTTTTGCAGGGGTCGGTTTTCAACTCACACATGTATCAGCACCATGTCGTTGCTGAAAAGTTGACCAGGAATTCCGCCTGAAAGCTTGTTCTTATTGAAATGGCTGCCAATTCAGAAAAAGTTTCATGCTTCAGACTCTTTGAGGTGCCCGAATAAACACGAAAAAAAGGTAATCAAACTTACAAATGCTTAGCATGTTTTAGCTGATCCAACCCTGGTTTGGTGTCACTTGATACCGGAATGGACCCTGTGAGATGATTTTCGGCAAGATCCAACCAATAAAGTTTGGAAAGTAATCCCAACGAAGAAGGGATTTCACCCGTCAAATTGTTTGTGTTCAAAGCCCTGTTTGCAATATGTTAATCGAAATCCGTTGTAGCATATAGTAGTTCTAACGTTAAGATCGGAGTTAATTTGCCAGAAATACCGTCATCTTTCCGAAAAAAAAAAAGAAAGAAAAATCAGAGTTTGAGAGATACATACAAAAATGATAGCTCCTTAAGGTTTCCCAGTTCAGCCGGGATGCTACCGGTGAAGCTACAGCCCGCTAGAATTCTGAGATATAACGCGAAAATAGGTGTCATGAACATAGTGTTTGTTAGGCTCGATGATATGTGGAACCCGATTACTTTCTGAAAGATCCCTTAAAGAGAGAATGGTGGTTCCAACATATATATATATATATATCTATAAGTAGAAAATGTCCAGTTTTAGTTGATGTGAGACTCTTTAATGGTACTAAATGAGACACGGTTGTTTGAGGACTTACAATATGTTAAGGCTTTTTAGGTCTCCTATTCGCGGAGAGATTGAACCAGTGAGGCCGCCATTAAACGACAAGTCCCTGGAACACGAATCAAAATTTGTTTGTATATATATATATGTTGTGCGATGGGTGTTTGAAATTTGAGTCGAGTTGTAATGTTTCTCACAAGGATGTTAGGGCTGTTAGGCCACCAATGTCGCCAACGAGCTGACCAACCAGGCCCATGCTCGACAATCCCCTGCATACGAGAGATCCAACCGGTGAATTCAACAGAAATAAAGCGGAAACGATACTTAGGCCTCACTAGGCAATGCTTGCAATGTAAATAGTTGCTACCAGGGCAAAATGCATCAAAATGTAATGAAGTTTGCATTAGGGGCCGTTTGGTGGTTGCTGAATGGTTTGCTTTTTATGATATAGTCCAAAATGAAATATAATTGTTTGGTAATTGTTCAAAATGAAATTAAGGCTCTGAATGGTTAAGGGAGGTCCTGGATTCAGAGGGTTTTGGAACCATCAGGAGACATAAACTTAATTTTTGCCAAACATGATTCACCTCTTAGCGATTCATAGGCTACCTCTTAATGTTGTTAAGAGGTATTAAATTTTTTTCTCAAGCAATGTAACAGAGTTTCAAATTTCTATCTAATGTAATAAAGTTTCAAAATTTCTTATTTTTCACCTATTTAGACGGGTAAGCAGCTAATCTTGTAACCCTTTCGTGAACGGGTATCCATGTCATCAAATGTCGTTAGATTGGCAACAACAAGTTACCAATCAAAATGGGTACAAATAGAAAATTTTGAAACATTGTTGCATCAATTGAGAAAAAAAAGTTATTCATTACATTAAATAGGAACTAAACCAAACTTTATTATATTTGGTTGCATTTTGTCTTTTCTAAAACTCATCTAGTTTCCTGTTTTTGTTTTATTATATATATATATATATATATAGAGTTGGAAAAGGAAAGTAGACCGACAATGAGACGATCCTCGAGTCGCTGCAGGTGACACCTTCCCACGAACATGGATCATTCGACCTTCCCCAACTCGGTGGCGTATTTCGCCACTGATCTTTCAACGCTCGAAGTGCCTCCGCTGCAATCACAGTAAGTTAAATTTCAAGTACTTGGCGGTCAATGCCAATAACAAATCTAAGGCCTTGTTTTTTTTTTTTCATTTTATGTCTGATTCATTTAGACGTTTCATAACCATTTCAGAACTGAAATACCACCCCTTTTAAAAAACAGCCGCCACCTAAGTCACTTACCGTCACCGGGGTCCGTATCGGAGAATACAACCTCAAATTCTATGTAAAGAAGCAGCAGCAAACACCACCATAAATGCGATATGCAGAGTGCCATTTGATGGAAAAGATAGAAAATTTGGTTATGCAGTTTGCATCTGAGAAAGGTGTGTTAGTTAGTTACTGGTAGTGGTGATGGTGGTAGGATTTTAACGACTTTGGGTTTTGGTTTGAGTGTGAGTGTGGGAAGCAAAGCAAAAGGCATGGGTATTGATGATGATGATGATGATGATGATAAGACTACTGTAGTTTAGCTTAGATTAGAAGCCAATCCAACAAACACATTACCACCACTACCAACCAAAATACAAATTCATCATGTTGTCACCGTTGCCATCATTTTAAGTCATAATATGGTGTGTGTATATATATATATATACATATATATATATGTATATGTATAGGGTTGGGTTCACGTAAGACCAGTTTATTTTCGTGAGACACATGAAACCACATTTTTACACTTAAACTTCACAACAAATCACTGTGAAGGTAAAAAAAAAATTCGAACCTTCACAACAAAAACACTATGAATGTTACCTTCACAGTGTTTGCTGTGAAGTTTCAAAGTGTAAAAAAGTGGTTTCACGAAAACAACGATTTTTTTGTACCTTCACAGTGATTTGCTGTGAAGTTTCAAGTGTAAAAATTTGGTCTTACCGGTCTCACGAAAACAGGTTGGTCTCACGTGATCCCAAGTCTATATGTATATGTATGTATATATATATATGTATAGGGATAGGATCGTGTGAGAAAAAAAGTTAAGGTGAGAAGCGTAAGAAGAGATTGGACCCTTGATCACTTTTAATCTCATACCCACCCATGAATTGTGCTTTAGAAGAGAGTTGATTCGGTGCATCTTATTCTAATGTGTATCCAAGGGTGGAGATCTATTCTTACGCTTCTCAGTTAACTCTCTTTCTCACCAGAACCCAACTCTGTATATATATATGTGTGTGTGTGTGTGTATATACAGATACATCTTCAAATACAAACCATTCAAATGTTACAAACTATACAAATTCGTACAAATCAATATAAAAAATATTTTTACAACGAAATTGAGCGAGCTAGGTGTCAGCCCTGAATTTGTATAGTTTGTAACATTTGATTGGTTTGTATTTAAAGATGTATCTATGTATATATATACAGGGTTGGGAAGGTGAGAAGGAGAGTTACAAATATTTGAAGAATTATATTTTTGCAAATATTTTTACAAACTATTTACATTTGTAACATAATACATATATACTTAACCAAACTCGAAAAACCGTGAATTATCCTTTGTTTTTTAAATTAAACTTGATTTAAGAAGAGCAAATATTCATCTCATCGATTAGTATTTCAATAATTTAAATAAATCAGATAACTATAATTCAATATTCTTTAAAAAATTCCTCAATAAACCAAGATTATTTACTCAAGTAAATAATCTCAGTATTTATATCCTCATCTCAATAGTTTTCTTCCAATATGGGATTGAAATAGAACTTCCAACCTCACATCAACGATATAATTTCCAACATTTGTATTCCTCAATATTTATAGATAATTAGTACAAAACATAATATAGGTTGTATAAAGAAGGATTACATAATGAACCCAAATATACATACACACACAATTTAAGAAGCATAAAGAAATTGCTGTATGGATCAATTATACATATATATTCTAGATTATCATATGATCAAGGTTTGAAAGCCGAGAATGCAACAACGGAGTTGTGTCCGCCAATACCAAAAGAATTCGAAATGGCTGCATATATAACAAAAAGGTTTGAATAAGTTAATAATATATTCATGGCAAATGAATTGAATGAGAGACATTTGGATACAAACTTACCAACATTGATTTCATGTTGCTGTTTTTGATTTGCAACAATGTCGAATCCTATTCCAGGTTCTTGGTTCTACAGATTTAATAAGTAAACGTAATCAGAATCAAAAACAAATAAGGGAAAAAGGTACGAGTATAAGCATCATGGAGATACGAATTGATTAATGGTGGGATGCAACCATCCTGTCTGAATTGCTTTAATTGTGGCAATGGCTTCCAGACCTCCGGCTGCTCCCATGCCATGTCCGATCATAGACTGGAACATTATTAGCAAGAACATATTTAATGTCAATATGAATCTAGTTAACCATGTTGCGGGGTTTAATTACATATATTTGGATCATGATCAGGTTCACCTTGGTAGCGTTCATCTTGATCCCTAGAGTTTTCTTGAATACCTTTTTGAGAGCCTTTATTTCAGCTGGATCACCGATCACTGTGGAAGTTGCATGTGCATTGATATAATTTACCTCCTCTATCGACACACCAGCATCCACAAGGCTGTTTTGAATGCATGATGAAACACAAAGCCCATCGGGTCGTGAACTTGTTATGTGATAAGCATCACAATTAACCGCACCTCCCAAGTATTCTGCAAGGATTGGTGCATCCCTTTTCATTGCATGATCTAAACTTTCCATCACCTGCATAAAAAAACACATTAATATTCAAATATAAGAATCAAGATAAGCTACATCACATTCAACAATAAGTGAATGGATATATAGATCATATCCAAATATGAAAATGGAGGTGGTGGAGTTACCAAAACACCAGCACCTTCACCCATAACGAAGCCATCTCTATCTTTGTCCCATGGCCTAGAAGCAGTCTTAGGATCATCGTTTCTTTTAGACAATACTCTAGAAGCGGAACCACTTGCCATTATTACGAGATTGAAAGAAGCGTCGACGCCACCGGCAATCATCAAATCGGCATCCCCTTCACGGATATGACTTGCAGCTACATAAAAGCAAAAATTGGAGGTGGCACAAGCAGCTGAAATGGAGTAATTTGGTCCCATAAAACCAAGATCCATAGCGAGCATGGTTGGACCCATGCTTGATAGGATATTAGGTGCCATAAATGGTGTGAGTTTACGATGACCTCTGTCTATGAGGCACTCCACACCATCAGAATGTACGGTGACATCTCCGAATGATGATCCAACAAGTACACCAGCACGGTTCTTATCGATCTGTACACACCATGAAAAAGTACCGTTACCATCGGTTCCAATATTTAGAGACACGAAAAAGTGAATGTGTTTTGCACGTTGTGTTCTCATTCTATAGCATAAATTACATCCTTTTTGTGTCCGGTTCTAGCATATCTCATGTATTTTATTACCTTTATTTAGTTTTCTCCTTTTGATTTCATGCTTTTGCGAGTAGTTCCATTTGGAAAATGGAGATTACAAACTCTGGATTTGCAGCTATGATCATGGATTGAACTCGACTCTGTGAATGATTCTACGAGTTAAAGAGTAATTGTATACCATTCTCCATTTTATGCTTTGTTTTATTTCTTGATATATGTTCCTAGCTTAGATATTTGAGTTTTCATTGTTGGTTTCAATTTTTTGCAACTATTTGTTCCATAGATCTAGATTATTTAAGTAATTTCAAAATTTTTACTTTTTACTTGGTTTTGGTCATGTTTATCTCTGAAATTAATAATGTAGATCCATTACTTTGTTCTTCTTCAAATTTGCATTAAAGTTCATGTTTCTAGATTAGGTTATATTATTGATTTCTATATAGTCTTTAATAATCTAGATCTAGGGCTTATGTGCTTTATCTTGTTTAAATTGTTTTTTTTTTTTCATAAACCAATTCTTGTTTAACCATGTTTATTACTTTAAAACCATGTTTCTTTGATTTATGTTTGATTGGTTCATAGTTTAAGGTGGATATTGGTAAGGACTTGATATACATCAATTGGTTATTTTAAGTAGTCCGATAAAATGGTTGTTTGATTAGCCTACCAACGGAAATTAAGGGTTGTTAAATGATCACAAATAAGTAATTGTGGATTTAACAATTGAGATTACAATAGAACTTACGTTTTGACTTTGGGCTAACTAATGAGCGATTTTTGTCGTATAATGGAAATAGATGTTTTGAACATTTGCGAATATTTTGTCTTGCGTAATGCTTCTTTTTAGAATAGACTCCAAAGGAATAATCGATTTTCAATTAAGAAAGGCTTTTGTAAGCCTTGGAATAGGGGTAAAAGTAATATTTGAATTTGGCAAATCCCACTTTAAAAAGTCCAAACCGGTATTCACCATTTTAGATAGCTTAATGTAAAATTTAATCTTTTTCAATTTGAGTTGTTGGTGATAATTTGATTTTTTTAATTCTTGTTTTAGTTGTTAATTTAGTTTTACTTTCTCCTTAATTTTGTATGTTTATTTAGCCTTGTTTGATTCTGAACTTCGTTATGTTTAATGCAGGTTAAGTGATTTGTTGTTTTATTTGGTTCCTAATATTAATCCAATATTTGATAATAGATTGCGCATAACTAGCAATATGTGAGTAAAATTTGTCTTTATTCCCTTGTCTTCCCCTGTTCAACTCGTATGCTACGACACCGTATGATTGTGGTTAAAAACGATTTTAAAACTCAAACATATTGAATTACACACACATATGTATATATATATATATATACCTTGGAGCTTTCATCACCGCCAAGAGCAGCATTTTCAAGAGCTTTTTTCCCTGCAACAATGCAGTACCGTTGACAATCATCAAGTCTTCTGTCTTTATCGGCATCAATATAGCCATTTGAGTTGAACTCACGAATCTGACCACCGAATCGGGTTGAGATCTTTGAAGCATCAAATTTATCGATTAATGTGATTCCATTCTCTCCAGCTAAGAGCATGTCGTAGTATGTATCAACGTTGTTGCCAAACACGGAGACAAGACCCATACCTGTAACCACTACTCGTTTTCTGGGATCTTTTTCCCGTTTTAGGGAGGTGGCAGAGGTTAATACTTGGTAGCGTGCAGTGGTGGTGCGTGTCGGTGATTTGACAAATATGGATAAAAAGTTGATGGGGATCGAGTTGATCAGTGGGGATATCGAGATAATTGTTGTTTGAAGAAGAGCTTGAGCTTCCATTGTTTTGTAGGGAATATGTGTGACGCATTTTGAGTCTTTGGAATCGTTGAATTTAAATGAAAAGGAATTATGGTTTTCTACTCAATTGTGATTTGTGAGTGAGACGTGTGGAATTGAAGCCACATTTAAAATAGAGACCTACTATTTAGGAGATAATTATGGCTAAGCTAAAGGAACATACTATCTAGGAAATAATGTCTAAGCTAATCTATAATCTATAACTAGTCTTTGGCTTCATGCTTTGCGTGACGGTCACGATCAAATTAATTTGATGTTCAATAGTTGTTGAATAGTTTTGAGATACATACAATAATGAAAAAAGAAAATATTAAAGTTTCGAAGCCACTATAATTATCAGTACTAAATAAATAAAATTATCAAACGAATATACAAAGTAATGAACCGTCCAATGCTCAAATGAGGTTCAAATACATTCAAAATTATTGATGTTTCTTTTTAGAACAAAAGAATCCACATAATGTATTAAGAATGTGCACTCTTATTGAAATCAACATTCTCAATTATAATTTTGATAACAATTTTCAAAACTTGCAACAACTTCCTTTTTCCACACTACTTCAACAAACGCTTATATTCCGCGTGGATTGTTGTAGTCATTAAGGTTCTTGAAAAAAAGTGAATAAATGAAGTAAGTCGGTATAAACCCATTACATATGTAATATTGTAATTTAAACTTTTAATTGCATATTGATTCATGTTACAAACACAAACATATCTTAACACCTAATAATCTTCTACGTCTCTCAAATATTTCAATTTTACCTAATCATTAGCAAAAACATTAATTACAAACAATAAAAAAAAACCTCCCTATTTCTCTTAAAATGCACTACCTTCACTTTATGCATATCTTAGGGTTTTTTTCGCCAATTTATGATATGGGTAATTGTCATTTGTTTGCTTGAACTTCTTAAATTATGAGAACTTCTCAAAATTTGAGAACTTATTTGCTTATGCTTGAAAATGGACTTCTTTTTTGGTATTGATTTCATCAAATAGGAACTCTTCACAAACCTTCGGTATCCACTATTGGAGATTTATAGCATCAAGAGTATCGATTTGATCATTCTTAGCCATCGGATTCTGTCGATTTGTTGAAAGGATGACCTGAAAATGAAAGGGTTTTGTCGGATTGAGAAAGTGTTTCAATATCATCACTTGCCTATATAATGTAAATAGACATAACTTCAACAAAATTAATTCAAACACTAATCATAAATATGGGTAAAATAGACATGATCATATAACTTGTAGTTTGTCTAAACAAAACATCCTCAAAGATGTCAATTTAAGTTTAAAAACATTGGCAATATTATGGCTACCAAAGCCTTTAATATACAATTTTTTTATTTGTTAACTTCAAACCAACAAAATAGACCCAACTCATTAATGATAAAATCATAATTCATGCTTCATGAGGCAATTAAAACACAAACTCAATAGAAAAAAAACATTTCAGTGTTCATCAAATGAAACGAAACTTAAATCATGATTCATCAAAAAGACAAAATACAAGTTATAATTTATCAAATGAACAAAACCCAATTCTTGAAATCAATATATATATATATATATATATATAGGAAATCAAAATTATATGGTACATTTGTTGTTAAATAATGTTGAAGTCTAGTATGTACTCTTGAAAGTCATCAAAGCCTTTAGTAAGCAAAAAAAATTAGTTGCTAATTCCAAACAAACAAAAAACACTCACTCGTCATATTATCAAAAGTCATAATACCCATGATCAAACTAAAAACACAAAAATCAATTGAAAACCATTTCAAATTTCATCATGGAAAAGTAAAAATCATATTTCCAAAAAATGTGCTTATTGCGAACAGTTAAAAAGGTTTATGATCTTACACGTAGTTAAAGTAGCAACACAAAGTGATGGTCTGCAAAGAAAGCTCCATTTCTCAGTATTGTCGTTAAGATTTTAGTCATTTTTCTTGTTTTTTTGTCTTCAATCTTGCTTCATGAAGATGCTGATGGATTGAGATTGTGAGATGCAAAAGAAAAAAAAGGTGTATAGAGAGGAGGATGACGTTACAAAAGATGAAGAGTTTTGAATTAAATGTAAATAAATGGCTATTATTGATTGATGGAAAATTAGGAAAAATAGTCTGAATAAAAAACGAAACAAAGCCAAGACAAAAATCAAAAGAAAACCATTTCAAATTTCATCAAGAAAAATTAAAAGTCATATTCCCGAAAAATGTGCTTATTGCGAACATGTAAAAAGGTTTATGATCTTACATATAATTAAAGTAGTAACACAAAGTGACAGTCTGCAAAGAAAGCTCCATTTCTTAGTATTGTTGTTAAGATTTTAGTCATCTTTCTTGTTTCTTTGTCTTCAATCTTGCTTCATGAAGATGCTGATGGATTAAGATTGAGGGATCCAAAAGAAAAAAAAAAGGTGTATAGATTGAGAGATGCAAAAGGAAAAAAATGATGTATAGGGAGGAGGATGACATTACAAAAGATGAAGGGTTTTGAATTAAATGTAAATAAATGGCTATTATTGATTGATGGAAAATTAGAAAAAGTAGTCTAAATAAAAAACTAAAAAAAAGAGGTGCCATGTGGACGATTCATGTGTTGTGGAGGTGCCATGTGGACGACTCATGATTCTGCTTTATATAGATATATAGATAGGGATGCTTATGGGTTGGGTTGATCGGGTTGAAGGCATTTTATTAGCCCAATCCAATGCTTACGATTTGAAAAATCTCAACTCAACTCAACCCAACCAATCCAATCTAAACCAATTCGTACGGGTTGGTCTGGGTGATCGTTTAATACTTTGGTAAATGTTTTGATTTAAGATTTTGTTTCACATATGTTTGTGTTTGTAGAAAAAAATATATTATATGTGAATACAAAAATGACTGATCACTTATTTGTTTCATTGTATGAATTTCGTTTCATATGTGAAAGTAAACCACTGTTTTTTGTTTACATATAATTTTTTTTTTCTATGAACACAAATATATGTGAAACAATATGTTAAATCATAACATTTGATGAAAAAAATTATTTTACATTGGTTTTTCCCTTGGTTTCCATGTCAGTATGACCGGTAAATGGTTAAATCGGTTACTCGAGTACTTAAATGTGTGAAACTTTCCATCTCAGGTACCAGAATGAAAGTTTTAAAAGTATGTTACCCAATATAGGAATTAAAATAAAATATGTCACCTTTTGATGCAATTTGCCGTTTTTGGGTGTTATCATATACTAATAGACTAGAGTGTTACAGTAGACTAGAGTGTATTTAGAAAAACTCAAAGACTAAACACACATATTTCATAAAATCTAGAGTAAATTACATTTGTGGTCCCTGTGGTTTTCATCAACTTACAAGTTTGGTCCCTATTCAAACTGATTACAATTTTGATAATTGTGGTTTTCATTCTGTTTCACTTTTGGTCCCTTTGACCAACTTTAGTTAAAAAGGGTAAAGGTATTATGAAAAAAGACAAAGATAATGTAAAAGAACCATAATACCCCTACTCTTTTTAACTAAAGTTAGTCAGATAGACCAAAACTGAAATAGAATGGAAACCACAATGACCTAAATTGTAATTAATTTGAAATAGAGATCAAACTTGAAAGTAGATGGAAATTACAGGGACCAAAAATGTAATTTACTCTAAAATCTATAAAGTCACATCACTTGAAAAGTTGAAAAAAAGGTGTTATCATATTCACCCTAATCTATATATCATGTCATTGAGTTAGATTAGGTGTAGATGCCTACTTTAATAAAGAGGGCTGAGTACCCTTTTGTCAGGTTTTGCATACTCCCTTCATTTTATCCCCCTCACACCAAGCCACCAATATTAATAGTTGGGTTTTTGTTTTTTTTTTAATTTAAAATTACACTTTATACCCTTATATTTACTTAATTAATTTGTTTTACGTCTCTTATTTTTACATTTTTTGTTTTATACCGTTGTCACATTAACATACATAATCATATATTAACCAAAATACGTTAAATAATTCATTTCTATTTTAACAAATTACACCATTATAATCATCTCGTTAATAATTTCGAAATAAGTCCAATATTGAATATTTTTTAAGTTAATTATATTATTATATCATATATACTACGATTTTTTTAATACTTACACTTTATAAGGTTGTAGTTAATTATTAATTTATGGTATGTACCTTGATTTTACACTCTTATCACATTAACATATATAATCATATATTAACTAAAATATGTTTTTATTTTAACAAGTTACATCATTGTTTATGATAAAATAATTAAATATTTTTTATATAGTTAGTTTTTTTTATACTTTTGGTCATTATATTATTAGTTTTTTTATAACTTTTATTTCTACCATTAACATCGTTCAAGTGCAAGCAATAAGTTGTTGATTAGTACACATTCATAAGAGTATTGAAATTCTTTTGTTTAAAACCAAATTACTATATTTTTGTAGGACCAAATAATTAACAAAGTTTAGGTTATTTTTACCAAATAAATGTATATAATTTTATTAATAGGGACGTACAACTGTTTGGTCTTATAACTCATTTTATAAACCCATTGTAATACTTTTATATAAAACCTACATTTGTTTTGTATAATGAAATTCGTCGAAGGGAAAAAAAAAGAAATAACTTATGGACAAAACAATTGTATGTTCTATTAATAAAATCACATACACTTGTATGGTAAAAATAGCCTAAAAATAATTAATGACATGGACCCGATGAAATTTAATTCTGCGTAAATATGCGCCTTTGAAAAGGCTTTATTTAAAGTGGATTCGCGAATGAGTGCGTCCGGGCCCTCCTGCCATCATTTCAATGAGTCATAAGGCTTCCCCTCACCTCAGTCTTTTTGTCATAAAAATTTAATTGTTTGGTCCCTATGAAGAAAAAAGAGTAAAAGACGGGTACTCAATAACTTGAATTTGAGTGTCGTAGTGACACAAATCAAACTAATAAGACGATAAACTACAATGACAAAACAATATGAAAAAAACAAATTGTATGAAAATATTTAATTGTTTTATTTAAAAAATAAAAAAGTAATATATATTTTTATGTTTAAATTCTTTTATAAAAAATATATAGTATAAACAATCAAAGTCTTTAAAATATTGTAATTTATCGTAATACATTTGTATATATATTAGATAATTAAATAAAATACATATTTTAATACTTTATTAATTAATAATAACATAAATTTAGTTAATTTATGTAGTTATAGGGTAGAATTAAAATTAGAAACGTAAGGAATATTAAAAAAGTTGAAGGATAAAAGTAAAAAATATCAAAGGATTAAAACTGAAATATTATTGGGTTAAAACCAAAAAATAAAAAAATTGGTAGTTTCTTGTTTTGTGTAAGAGGGGTATAGAAAAAAATAGGGTAAAAAAATATAAGAAGGGTAGGGATATAATAACCCTTAATAAAATTAATGTAATCAATGAAAAAGTTCAAAAAAATTAAAAACAAAAATATATATTGTAATATTGTAAATAGGGAGGCTAACGACACATCTAAATATTGTTAGGGCCTGTTTAGTAGTGGCTTAATGGGCTTAATAACCTATATAACTTATTCACTAAGCTATGTAGAAGTGTTTGGTTGTGGCTTATTTGATAAAAAAAATGCTTATTCGCTCAGCTTTTGGATCCTCCTTGTCCAGATTCAGCCATAAAAAAAGACCCTCCTACCCCTTCTATGTTTGACCTTGCTTCCTTTCTTTCTCAAAAAGACAACATACCTGCTTCATCGATGCCATTGACGAACGCCCTGCTCATCCTTTTCTCATTGATTTCTCCTCTACGCTGGTCGTCGATTTCTCCTATGTCATGCTCATCGATTTCTTCTCTGCCCGAGTCGTCGATTTCTCTTCTACCCGAGTCGTCGATTTCTCTTATGCCTTCTATCATGCTTATCGATTTCTAATCAACTTCTCATGTGGATTTTGTTCTTGAGTTAGACGATTTTGAACATCGTATATTGGTGTCGATTTCTCCTCTGCCCTCTGAAGGAATTTTAGGGTTTGTGGGTTTGATTTCTGCTAATTTAGGGTTCTTGAGTTAGGCGATTTTGAACATCATATATTGATGTCGATTTCTCCTCTACGCTCTGAAGAAATTTTAGGGTTTATGGGTTTGATTTATGCTAATTTAGGGTTCTTGAGTCAGGCGATTTTGAACATCGTATATTGATGTTGATTTCTCCTCTGCCCTCTGACGAACTTTTAGGGTTTATGGGATTGATTTCTGCTAATTTAGGGTTCTTGAAGCCTGATGGAGACCAAATGTTCTTTAATGAATCATTTCTGAGTTTGATGTTCTTTAAAAGTTTGTTATTTGGTTTGGTATTCTTCAATCGATTCTTTGAGTTTGATGCAACAATACACTACGCTTTGGTCATCTTCTTCTTCTTCAATCATTTCTGGGTTTGTTGTTCTTGATTGTTTTAGCAATTTTTATAACCAAAAATAAATAAGAGGGTAAAATGGTCATTTTCTTCATTCAGATGGTTTATTCAGCCCAACAAACAAACAATGATTTTAACTAATCCACACAACCAACTTTACTCATATAGCCATCTTTATCCATACAAGACTTAATGGAGAAACTGCCAAACAGGCCCTTAATCTCATCCCTACAAATGAATTCCTCTTCACGCACATCTATATCAAAACCTCTACTAAATACAAAAAATTCCATACACACTCTTATTAAACGGCGCCATTAACACTCCCCGTTGTAAAGTTCTATTATAATTTGATGTTTCATTTGATCAACTTATTTGTAATTTATATTTTCAACCAATATAAGGTTGTAAATTTGTAACATAAAATACAAAAAGAAAGCATATGATAAAACAATGTTTATATATATATATATGTGTGTGTGTATATATAGGGGGTGGGTTTAAATGAGAACTCAAATTTGGTTGTAAACGTGAGGATAAATGTGAGTGTGACACGTGTCACATTCAAAGAAATATTCAGACTGAATATGGTATTTATTCAGTCTGAATATTTCTTTGTATGTTCAGTCTGAATAATCTATATTCAGACATGTGTCGCACTATCATTTGTCCTCACGTTCACAACCAAATTTGAGTTCTCATTTAAACTTTCCCCCCCCCCTCTCTCTCTCTCTATATATATATATATATATCTATATATATATATCTATATATATATATCTATATATATATATATATCTATATATATATATATAGGGAGAGGTTCAAATGAGAATTTTTTATTTTTATGGGAACAAATGGACACGTTGTGGACCACATATGATGTGTGCCCCACACATTAAAAATCATATCTGATTCAATGGTGGGTCCCATTGAATCGATTTTTTAATGTGTAGGGCCCACATCATATGGGGTTCACAAGGTGTCCCTTTGTTCCCTTAAAGATGGGTGGTTCTCGTATGATCCCTCCCCTATATATATATATGGTAATAATCAAATAAAAATCACAAAAAGTTACAAACTTGAGAAAATCGATAAAGAATATTGTTTACATGATTTTTTTTCACCAATACCTATTATTTAAGATAATGTTTCACATATGTTTGTGTTCACCTTATAAAATAATTACATGTGGAAAAAAATTGGATACACCTAGTGAAACAAAATATATGCGTAAAAAATATTTATATGGTGAAACAAATACATGTGAAAATTTCACAATGTGAACACAAATATATGTGAAATATTATCTTAAATCCTAACATTTGATGAAAATAAAGCATGAAAAAATTTATTTTTTTATCGGTTGTCACGAGTTTGTACGAACCACTTCAATTCGTACAAATTGCATTCAACCAATCATTTTTTCACTTTTTTCTAATTATGAGGGTTGATTAGTCAATAATACGTGAAAAAATTTCATCAAAAATACACGTGGGTTGGTTAATCATGAATATGTGAAACAAGTTTCATCAAAATGAGAATTTCATGAAACCATTTCATTTTCATGTTGAAACAAAATAATTTCATGAAAAAAATAATTATATGAAACAATTTCATCATATTAAACACTTTTATGAAAAAAAATTATTTAGTTAAACAATGAATCACACGGTTTGTACGAATTGACATGGTTTGTATTTGAAATCTCCCATATATATATATATATAGAAAAAGGTTCATGCGAGGACGGTAACAATTTACGAGAATGCAAGGGCAATCCTCAGCCAATCATTTTGTACATGAAAAAAATTTCATGTATAAAATGATAGGATGAGGATTATCCTCACATTCCCGTAAATTGTTACCGTCCTCGTATTAACCTATTTATATATATATATATATATATATATATATATATAGGGGAGGGATCATGCAAGAACACTATCAATCTAAAGGAACAAAAGAACTAATTTGAGACCACAATAAATGATTTTTTATTTGTGGGCCCCACATCATATGTGGTCCAAAATGGATCCTTTGTTTTTTTAAAAACCTAAAGTTTTTATTTGAACCTCTCCCTATATATATATATATATATCTCGAGGTTAAACCAAATGAAAACGACAAAAAAATTAAGAACAGTAAAAACTAATCTAAATTATACAAAGGTTTTAATAAAAGATCATTGAACATGATGACATTTTTCATAGTATTTTAAAAAATCAGGTCTAATCTCACATCTAGTTTAAAAATAGAGGGCTATATTAGGTTTTTATTAGTGTCTAACCACCAGCCAATTTCTTTGACTTTCTTCTCTTATCTCCTTTGTTGTACCTTTCAATTTATTGGCTTCAATATGTCTCTTTATTGTGCCTTTCAATTTCTTCAATTCTAGAGGGAAGAATGGAATCCGATATACCCAAACCCCCACTCTTTCCCATCACACCTCCATGAACCATGAATCCGGCTAATTATGCCGCTCAGATAGGACTGATAAGGATAAATCCGTTATGCGTTATGTTTCGATCTGATAGATAAGGGTATGAATATAGAAAATTTTATCCATTTATCCACTTATACATTATTACCCGTTTGCCCAAAATTTTAGAGGGTAGGATATGGATAAATGGTTTTTAGTTATCCATTTTACCTCGAAATAATATATAAATATATATGTATGTATAATTATAGGTCAGGTTCATGAGAAAACTTTAAAAAAGAAACTGAAGAACATCCTACGAGCCCTCCATCTGAACGGTATGTACAAATGCATACCGCTAATTTGTAACATTCATTTGTGCTTATGCACTAATGCATGATATGCACTCGTGCATAGAAAAAATCAATTTCAATCGCTTGTATGCTTTCCTGGATACCGTCCAGATGGAGGGATCCCAACGCGTTCTTTAGTTTTGTTTTTTGAGGTTTTTTTTAACCTCCCTCTATAATTGTATATAGTTAAATATTAAGTTATATACAAATAAATATATTAAGTTACATAGTAATATTTTTATAATGATATCATATATGTTATATATTAATATATAATTTTAGAGGGAGGTTCAAGGGAAAACACTAAAAAAGAGAAAACTGAAGAACACCCTGGAGCCTTCCATCTGGACAGTATGCACTAATGCATACAAGCATTTTTTGTTTCTATGCACCAATACTTCTATCATTACATATGCATTGATGAATATTTACTAATGCATGTTACAAATTACCGGTATGCATTAGTGCATACCATCTAGATAAAAGACTCCTACTAGGGTGTTCTTTAGCTCTTTTTTTAGCATTTTCCCTTGAACCTGACCCTATTAATATATAATTTAAATTACTTTTTACACTGAGTAAAAGAGTTCATGATGATTGTATGAAAAATACAATGAGATCGGAAAAATAAATAACAATAAAAAGTGTTGTTTTACAATTTTTATATTGTTTTAGAACATTATATTATGATTATATTTAGAGTAGGATTACAATAGTTACTATAACAAAATTGATATGAAATAATTATTATATTTCTCGGCGTCAATCCCAAATACGAAAAAAAGAATTTGAGCATTACCCGCTCTATCAGATAGGACGATCAAATAGGAAAGGATACTCTGAATCATAGAACTCTAATGAAATATACGATCAACCAACATGCTTTTGTTTCCTTTTCTTGTTTAGTTAAGTGAAGGTCAACCCTTATCTCATTTCCCTCCTATCGGAGAGGAAATGTCGGGTTGATTGTGTTCTCAAGGCCGAAGGCCAAGTCAAAGACAAAGATTGTGCCCCTCGGACACCTCTGAAGAGGGTGCCGCCCCCGCCTATTCCTTAACCATAAAGGAATATAGAAAGAAGAAGATTTATGAATTTATGTCTTACATATATGTTTGAGGCTTAACAAAATTATTATAGTTCAAAATGAAATTTTGTTTTACCGTTTACTCATTACACGTTTTGTTATCCGGTATTTTAATGGGTAGGGTAGGGTATGGATAATAAGTTTATGAGATGAATAATTACTCGTCTCATTACCTACTATTTTAAATGGATTGGATAACGGGATAACTTTACCCTATCCATACCCTACAACGCTCCAAACCTCCTCTTCCGTGTTCCTTTCCGGTGGGAAGAACAACCCAAAAGCCACACCCCTGTACGAACCTTCCTTGAAGACTTGCAGTGGTGGAATCCAACAAAACACCCTCCCCTACAACCATCCTCTGACGGTCCCGGAGAGTGGAAAATCCTTGCTTCCATCATCTTCCTTCAG
Organism: Silybum marianum; assembly: GCA_036898165.1. Taxonomy (NCBI): domain Eukaryota; kingdom Viridiplantae; phylum Streptophyta; class Magnoliopsida; order Asterales; family Asteraceae; genus Silybum; species Silybum marianum. The sequence continues at coordinate 22,405,502 of CM072538.1, forward strand.
ATTCATGACAAAACGTCGTCGTAAGGGGAAGAGACAAGGGTCTTTCGACAGTAGTTGTAGCGGTGGGTGGAATCCGACCAACGATTCTAGTGGTGGATAGCAACAAAATGGTAGTTTCGTGGGGTTTATGAAGGTGTTCAAGGCGATTGAGGATTTGGAGAAGGGTGCAATCATCAATATTATGTAAAGTTTGTTCACATAGTTGGGGTTTTTTGTTTTCCAAAATTATGTTTGATTTTATAAGGTGAATTCACATGTAGATGAAATCTTGTGTTTTGATTTAATTAGGTGAAATACCATATAGATGGAAATGGCTTTGATTTCATGGGGTGAAGCAGATTATATATGAAAATTACATCTTGTTTCATGTGGTGAAATAGCATATATACATAGAGGTTCAAGGGAAAATCTCGATTTTTTTTTAAAAACACCCTGGGATCCCTCCATCTAAATAATATGTATTTGTGCATATATCCATATATGCACAAATGCATACAAGCGGTTTTTTTTTCTATGCATAAATTCATGTTACAAATTACCATTATGTATGTGCATACCATCCAAATGGAAGGCTCCTAGATGTTCTTCATTTTTTTTGAGGTTTTCTCCTGAACCTGACTCTCTCTCTCTCTCTCTCTCTATATATATATATATGAACATTATTTTTGGATTTCATAAGATGAAAAAGCATATTTATGAAATTTGTATTTTATTTCATGGGGTGAAATAAGGTGATCAGTAGGTGTTTCACAGGGTGAATCTCTCTGTATGTTTCATAAGATGAAACTCTGTTACCAAAATGACGATTATGCCCATTTTCTAATTAAAAACACCTTTAAGTTAAAACCATAGGATCAAAACCAAATTAATTAAGGCTTAGATCAATTGTCAAGGTTTTCAACTTTTTATGGTTTTCATTTGATTATCGTCATATATATACTGTGTGATTCAGTTAAAAACCCCCAAAAATGAAAAATGAACAGTTAGGATCAATCTTTACTTCTCAAATGAACCTTTCCATATACTAGTTATCGTTACTAAACGAAAGACTTTTGCCTACGGAGTTTTGCCTACGGACTTTTGCCTGAGAAATTTGTTGCTAAAGGGGGATTCCTCACAAAACCATCACAAAAGTTGGTGGGTAATTCAAATCAGTGACAAATTATCCAGGAATTCTTGGGTGATCCGTTGGTATTTTCTCGAAAAAAATCAAATTTTACCAAACCATTGGTATTTTCTGGGTGATCCGTGGGTAGTGAATCACCGGCCTACAAAAATTTCTCTAGGTATTTTTGTGAGTAAAAAGTCATTTATTTTGTACTGTATGCACCCGTATAAAGTGATGAGATATAAAAAATTTCTTTGTAAACCATTAATAAAACAGGAATGCAACCATTTACTGGAAAAAGATTTAATCCTTTATGCTTTAAACAAGATAAAATTACGAATACAGTCGTTAATTACATTCGGATCACTTTCATTACACTTGCGGTTGCCACTGCCACTACTCATATAGTTCCTCTTTATTTGATCTCTTTTTGTTTTCTTATCATTCATTCATTAACCAAGATGAGTTCGGTTTTTACATGATGTTTTTGTTCACATGTAGTATCTATGGACTTTTGTGAACGGATCACCTAGAGAATGCGAATTTCTGGGTAATCTGTCACTAATATGAATTACCCACCAACAAGTTACCTACCAAATTGTGACGGTTTTGTGAGGGATCGCCCTTTAGCAACAAATTTCTCAGGAAAAGGTCCGCATGCAAAAGTCTTTTGTTTAGTAGCTTCCTCGTTAATTATAAAACTCTTTCGGGATCAAATTTCTTCCAGCTATGAATCTTTCATGTTGACTAAATTAAGATAAACCTGGATGCTTGTTGAGCAGGATATCATCTATTGATATAGAGAGAGTTGCAATAGAAATTGAAGAACAAATTGATAAAATCAAACAGAGACCAAAGTGAGTACCACGCGGCTACATACCTGCATGAAAGGCACCTAAGCCATTGTTTCCCTAGAAGTTGCTTTTGTTTTTGGCGCCTACCATGCATACCTTTTCTCAAAATGGTTTCCTTATCACACACCGTCCCACCATACGTATTCCTTTCTTTAATTGTTTAATAATTATCTATTTTATTTTCTTTTCCTAGTTTGATAAGGTTATTGGTTTTAGTAATTATTATTAGTTTCCTTTAAAAAGAGTTTCCTAGTTAGATTAGAATTAGGATTTGCTAGTTTCCATATTATCTTAATTAGTTTAGCTATAAATAGGATTCATTGTTTTCATTATTATTCACATTATTATTGATTCAATTTCTTCTCCTTGAGAATTTTTTAAGAGTTCCTCTTAATTTCTTGAGTTTTACTGTTTGTAATTCTCAACCCTAAAGGGTTTAGACGCTTGTCGATCCTTCCGCAAACCTACGCTGCGTCAGTTGGTATCAGAGCAGGATTCGCCTGTCCTTTTCACTAACCATGGCAGATCAACAACCGTCCACCAAAGCAGATTTCGCCCAGATGACTGCGGACATCACCGCATCTCTAGACAATCTGACGACGGCTGTGAACCAAGTTCTCACCCAACTCACCAACGGTCATCGACCGAGGAGGGAGAGACCTGTAGAACCGATTAGGGTTCCGCCCCGCGGAAACCGTCATCGGATCGATCCATCCAGTTCCGAATCCGAAGAGGAGGAGGAAGAAGAAGTACCAAACGATCCGAGAAGAAACGTCCATGATTACCGAATGAAAGCAGATATCCCGTTCTTCTATGGAACTATGGGAGTGGAAGAATTTTTAGACTGGCAAATCGAAGTTGATAGATTCTTCGAAGTCATGGAAGTTCCCGATCATAAGCAAATAAAAATGGTTGCTTTTCGTCTTAAAAGCACCGCCGCCGTGTGGTGGGATAAACTCGTAGTACAAAGACAACGGCAAAGAAAAGGACCAGTGCGATCATGGAAAAGAATGAAGCAGCTCATGTTAGAACGTTTCATGTCGGAAGATTATGAGCAAATTCTATACAAGATGTACCTCGAATGCAATCAAGGTACAAGATCCGTCACTGATTATACCACGGAATTCCTACGGTTATCCGAACGAAATGAAATCGGAGAAACGGAAGGCCAAAGAGTTGTTCGTTATATCAACGGTTTAAAGTCGACGATCCAAGATAAAATCGGACTACAAACCGTGTGGACCGTAACAGAAGCTTCAAGCTTGGCACTAAAAGCCGAGTTGATGGAAAAGTCGGCGCGTTTCTCATCTTATCGTCAATATCAAAGAGCTACAGAAATCCAAACTCCTATTGCCGATAAAGGAAAAGTAGTTACAAGCTCACGAAACACCAATCAACCTTCTCAAGCCAACACCGGAAGTTCTAGTAGCGGCCCGCAAGGAAAGACGGTTCCTCCAAAGACCAACAATCCGTACGCCAAACCCACTGGTCTAAAGTGCTACCGATGCGGTCAACCGGGGCATCGATCCAATGAATGTACTAACCGAAAGACGGTCGGGTTAGTAGATAGTGAAACAAGTGGAGAAGATTTGGACTATGATAGTGCCGAGTTCGCCGAAGAAGAATACGAAGAAAAGATCAATATCGTACTCCAAAGAGTACTCTTTTCATCAAAAGAAGAAGGCCAAAGAAAGAACCTTTTTCGATCCCATTGCTCCGTCCACAAAAAGGTATGTAATCTCATCATCGACAACGGGAGTTGTGAAAACCTAGTATCCCGAAAGTTGGTCGAACATCTTAACCTACCCACTCAACCCCATGAGGCTCCTTACTCTCTTGGATGGGTTAAGAAAGGCCCACAAGTTAGAGTCACACAAACTTGTCGGGTACCCATCTCGATTGGAAAGCATTATCGAGAAGAAGTTTTATGTGACGTTCTTGACATGGATGCATGTCACATCCTATTGGGCCGTCCTTGGGAATTTGATAATGACGTCACCTACAAGGGGCGAGACAATGTCATGTTGTTTCGATGGGGCGACCGAAAAATCGCCATGGCACCCGTTAGTAGCTTTGAGAAGGCACCCGAAAAGAAAAGCGACAACCTTCTCATTCTAACTACTAGTGAGCAAGAGATGGAAGAAGACGCAAGGAAAGCCGAAATCTTTTGTCCAATCGTCATTAAAGGATTAATGAGCGCGGAAAAAGTCAAGGCCGAAACTCCAAAAGAAGTAGAAGAGATACTTGAAGATTTCAAAGAGTTAGTTGCCGATGACTTACCTCCCGAGCTACCACCCATGAGGGACATTCAACATCAAATCGATTTCATTCCGGGAGCTAGTCTACCGAATTTGCCTCATTACCGGATGAGTCCTAAGGAGAACGAGATCCTTAGAGAACAAGTTGAAGACTTGCTCAAGAAAGGCTTCATACGAGAAAGCATGAGTCCGTGTGCCGTACCCGTACTCTTAGTGCCGAAGAAGAATAATCAATGGAGGATGTGCATCGATAGTAGAGCTATTAATAAGATCACCATCAAGTACCGATTCCCCATCCCGCGATTGGAAGACATGCTTGACGAGCTATCCGATTCCACCATATTCTCCAAGATCGATCTTAGGAGCGGCTATCATCAGATTCGTATTCGATCGGGCGATGAGTGGAAAACTGTGTTCAAGACACCATTCGGACTCTATGAATGGTCGGTCATGTCGTTCGGTACATCTAATGCACCAAGCACCTTCATGAGGACTATGAATCAGGTACTACGCCCTTTCATTGGAACTTTTGTGGTCGTTTACTTTGACGACATTCTCATCTATAGCCAAGAGAAGATTGATCACCTCGATCATCTTCGCCAAGTCCTAACGGCCCTACAAGAGAACAAACTCTATGTCAATCTAAAGAAGTGTACTTTTTGTACGGACAAGCTTTTGTTCCTTGGTTTCATAGTTGGGGAAAACGGAATCGAGGTGGATGAAGAGAAAGTGAAAGCGATTCGAGAGTGGCCGACACCAAAGACAGTCACCGATGTCCGTAGTTTCCATGGTTTAGCTACCTTCTATCGGAGATTTGTCCGGAAGTTCAGTACCGTCACCGCTCCGATCACGAAATGTCTAAAGAAAGGCAAATTTCAATGGGGTCCCGAACAAGATGCAAGCTTTGCCTTGATCAAAGAAAAGCTTAGTACCGCACCCGTTCTAGCATTGCCCGATTTTGACAAGGTTTTTGAAGTAGAATGTGACGCGAGTGGCATTGGAATCGGTGCAGTCTTATCTCAAGAGAAAAGACCGGTCGCCTACTTTAGTGAAAAATTAAGTGAGGCCCGACAAAAGTGGAGCACATACGACCAAGAATTCTATGCGGTGGTTCGAGCTTTACGGCAATGGGAGCATTACTTGGTTCAAAAGGAGTTTGTCTTGTTCACCGATCACCAAGCTTTGAAGTTCATCAATAGCCAGAAAACGATCAACAAGATGCATGCTCGTTGGGTAAGTTTTTTACAAAAGTTCCCTTTTGTGATCAAGCATAAATCCGGCGCCTTGAACAAAGTTGCCGATGCCCTTAGTCGGAGAGAAACCTTACTTGTGACTTTGTCACATGAAATTGTGGGTTTCGAAGTATTGAAAGAACTCTACGAGAAAGATCATGACTTTGGAGACATATGGGAAAAGTGTAGTAACGGCACCCCTAATGATGATTTCTATGTCCGGGACGGTTACCTTTTTAAAGGCAACCAATTATGTATCCCCGATTCTTCCCTACGGGAAAAATTGATTCGTGACTTGCATGGAGGAGGATTAAGCGGTCACCTTGGTCGAGACAAGACTTTCACTAGCTCAGAAGAAAGATATTATTGGCCACACCTTAGGAGGGATGCCGGTTCGATCGTGAGGAAGTGTTACACTTGCCAAACCGCAAAGGGACGAGCGCAAAACACCGGTCTCTACACACCTCTACCCATTCCCGAAGACATTTGGCAAGACCTTTCGATGGACTTTGTATTGGGTCTTCCTCGTACTCAAAGAGGAGTAGATTCGATATTTGTTGTGGTTGATCGTTTCTCAAAGATGAGTCATTTTATCGCTTGTAAGAAGACCGCCGATACAAGTAATATCGCAAGACTTTTCTTCAAAGAGGTAGTACGTTTACATGGTGTTCCGAAATCGATCACTTCCGATCGAGACACTAAATTTCTTAGCCATTTTTGGATCACACTTTGGCGACTGTTTGGAACGACTCTCAAGAAAAGTAGCACCGCTCACCCCCAAACTGATGGCCAAACCGAAGTTACTAACCGAACGTTGGGAAATATGCTTCGAAGCGTGTGTGGTGACAAGCCAAAACAATGGGACGTCGCCTTAGCACAGATTGAGTTCGCTTACAATAGTGCCGTTCACACCGCCGCCGGTTGCTCTCCTTTTTTGTTAGTCTATACTTCAACTCCGAGACACGTGGTCGACTTGGTTAAACTACCTCGAGATCCCGGAGTTAGCATCGCGGCTGGAAATATGGCGAAAGAAGTTCAAGCGACAAAAGAGGCCGTCAAAGCTCAACTCGAAGCAACCGGTTTAAAGAATAAAGCAGCGGCCGATAAGCATCGTCGGAAAAAGATTTTCCATGTGGGAGACGAAGTGATGGTGTTCCTCCGAAAGGAGCGATTTCCCGTCGGTACTTACGGAAAACTCCAACCCAGAAAATATGGACCGTTTACAATCACAAAAAAGATTAACGACAATGCTTATGTCGTCTCTCTACCCGATTCGTTGCATATATCGAATACCTTTAATGTCGCCGACATATATGAATACCACAAGGATGATTCGATTATTTTAGATGAGAACTCGGGGTCGAGCTCTTTCGAAGTGGAGGAGACTGATATAGAGAGAGTTGCAATAGAAATTGAAGAACAAGTTGATAAAATCAAACAGAGACCAAAGTGAGTACCACGCGGCTACATACCTGCATGAAAGGCACCTAAGCCACTGTTTCCTTGGAAGTTGCTTTTGTTTTTGGCGCCTACCATGCATACCTTTTCTCAAAATGGTTTCCTTATCACACACCGTCCCACCATACGTATTCCTTTCTTTAATTGTTTAATCTATTTTATTTTCTTTTCCTAGTTTGATAAGGTTATTGGTTTTAGTAATTATTATTAGTTTCCTTTAAAAAGAGTTTCCTAGTTAGATTAGAATTAGGATTTGCTAGTTTCCATATTATCTTAATTAGTTTAGCTATAAATAGGATTCATTGTTTTCATTATTATTCACATTATTATTGATTCAATTTCTTCTCCTTGAGAGTTTTTTAAGAGTTCCTCTTAATTTCTTGAGTTTTACTGTTTGTAATTCTCAACCCTAAAGGGTTTAGACGCTTGTCGATCCTTCTGCAAACCTACGCTGCGTCATCTATGGTTGTCATTTCTCCTTTACTCATCCTTGGCCTTGTAAAACAGTGATCAATATGAGATAGAACATCGATCTACAAAGCCTTGGGGTAGTTAAGCCACATAAATTTGTATATTTAATATTTATGATGCATAACCTTAACAAGCATTGATCCATGGCCTTCACGATTATTAACACGTTTTCCACACCTTGCATCATGACATCTATGAGAAAGTTCCCAACAAAGTTACAAGAAAAGACTCACAAGGGTTGTGGTGCCGGAGTGGTTAAGGCCCCGGTGAATGTAGTGGAATGTTCTATTTGTCCAGAGTTCCATTCTAGGCGTACAGAATAAGGTGGCGGCCACTAACACTACAACAAAATTGATTTAATAAGACGTCTAAAATGAAAAAGCGTCCTAAGAGAATATTTTATAGGACACAACCTTACAGGATCAAACCAAAAAGCGTCATATGTAAAAGTGTTACAATAAGTTTATAAGACTTTTAGGCATTTTAACAAGTTTTACGACGCCTTTAAAATAAAGTGTCGTATTAACTATTTTATACAACACCATTTGAAAAAGTGTCTTGTAAACAAAAGTGTCCTATAAAAAAGATGGGTTTATAGGACACTTCTGAGAAGTATCCTATAAATAGCTAATAGAACATCTGATTTCAAAAGCGTCGTAAAAGCCTTGTTAAAACGCCTAAACGCGTCATATAAACCTGTTGTAATACTTTTAGATAGAACACTTTGTGGCTTGGTTCTATAAACATAAGTTTTATAAAGTATTCTATTCGGACGCTTAGAAAATCTAGACGTTCTATAAAGCCAATTTTGTTGTAGTGTAAGTTTATCAGAACTGATTTGCAGGTTAATCAAAAAAAAAGTTTATCAGAACTGATTTATTTTAGTCACAATTTGTCGGGATTAGTCTTGGGACACCCTTCCAAAAAGAAGTTGGAAGAAAAGAGGCTTGCATCTCGGGAATACGCATATATATATATACACACACACACATGTATATATATTATATATATATATATATCAAGTAGCACAAATCAATTCAAATGAATGTAACACAATCATTATAGGCAACAGTGGCGGAGCTGGTTAACAAAAGGGGGGGTCCCAGGACCCCATTGAATATTAAAAAAAAATTATATAGGGTAAAAAAATATCAAAAATGCTTAATTTAGCCTCTCGTCCCCCCAGTAAAAAAATTTAAGGGACCCCATCTTACCCGCAATTGACAAAAACACTAAAAAAGTCTTTTGAAATCAATATTAAAACCGAAAAAATCTTCGAAATCCATAAAAACACTAAGAAAACCCTTTAAAATCGACAAAACACTAAGAAAATCCCTTAAAATCAACTATAAAACTTATAAAAATTTCCGAAACACGTCGTATGACTTTACGCGCCTTCAATCTACCTTAAAGGGACCCCAGTAGACAAAATTCCTGGATCCGCCACTGATAGGCAAGGTTCTAAACGACGTGAGGTGTGGCGTGGCGGCATGGTCAAGTCTTAAGACTTAGGAGTTACGGCAAGATCCCACAACGTTTTTCAAGGCGTGCACTAAGGCAACATATATACACACACACACACACACACAAACACCATCATACTTGTATGCAGTGGCGGATCTAGGATTTTTGCTTAGTGGGGTCACCTCACCATTAAGGTATCCGACGTGTTTTTACTCTAATTACACCGTTTCGAGGATTTTTAAAGTTTTTTAGTTGGTTTAGAAAGATTTTCTAGTGTGTTAGTTGATTTCGAAAGATTTTCTAGTGTTTTTGTCGATTTCGAATGACTTTTTCAGTTTTATTATTGATTTCTAGAGACTTTTTTAGTGCTTTTGGCAATCGCCGATAAAATAGGGTCCCTTGAAATTTTTTATTGGAAGCACTAAGAGTAAGTTTTGTATTTTTGATTTTTTTAACCTATGTAAAAAAATTCTGACCTCTTAATCGGGTTCCCTTCCCCGCACCTTTTATATGCTAGATCTTCCCCTGCTTTTATGTGTCATTGTTTTGGATGATAATTTATAAATTCACATAAAGTAATAAAACTAAAAAGGAAAAAGAACCATTGATACCAAACATATAGAACTTATAGAAAATGATATCAAGAGCGTAAAATCGGGATTAAATCTTTTGTATATCTACTTGCTACCTTTTTCAATTTTCAAAGACTTCGTGTTCGACTTTTCGTGTACGAGAATGTCAGTAAGCAGTTACCTATTTAAGGTTTTAGTTTTTAAGTTTCTTTTTTATGTTTAGTTACATCCTAGCTAGGACTTCTACATAAATTATCAGTTACTGTGCAAATTATATATTAAAGTAACCCCACATCTCGAAAAATAGCACATCGTAACGTGCCATCACGTGTTGTATTGCGTCATAACATGTCAAGCTTATCATATTGTTTCTTTTTTGATAAAGGCGAAGAAATCATTGCAAATTTCTTACTACTCATATAGTCCCCCTTTATTTTATCTCTTTTTGGTTTCTTGTCATTCATTCAAAAACCGAGATATGAGTTCGGTTTTTACATGATGTTTTTGTTCACATGTTGTAGTATCTATCAATCTATATGGAGTTAATTCCCTCCTTGAACTTCAAATGCCATGCAGAACTAACCTTTCATCTATCTTCCTCGGTATAATTTAAGCTCATTGATGTTGAGCACCTGAGTTTCGGGATCAAATTTCTTCCAGCTATGAATCTTTCATGTTGACTAAATTAAGCTAAACCTGCATGCTTGATGATATATCTATGGTTGTCATTTCTCCTCTCATCCCTGGCCTTGAAAAACAGTAATCAATATATGTGAGATGAACATCTAGAAAACACCTTGCGACAGTTCAAGAACATAAAGTTCTATATTTATGATGCATAAACTTAACAAACACTGATCCATGACCTATATATTATGAGTTACAACAGTAAGCATATAAATTATTACATATTTTGTTAAGATGAGTAGGAGGGAAGTCCAATATCCACCTATCTAATTTGCATAATAATAAGACGATTCTGGCTAGGAAAAATAAGAAAAATGAGGCATTTGACTTAGCAAATTCTTTAAAAGGAATAATCATTACAATAAACTTGGTTTTATAAATTGTAGAAAATGTAGGATCAAATAATAGTTTGCTTTAGAAAAAATACGTTTATAGGATCAAATAATTGTGTACTCTAGGTAGATATTATGGTACAGTAAGTCCATAAGACGTTTTTTTAAGTATATAATATTTATATACGATAAATGCAACAAATAAACTCACGTACGCTCCTCATCTTAGGTGCGATTTAACAAGTTTTTCAGAATAATTAAATTTGATATAAAATGTTAATTAGTTTTTTATATTAATCTTTTTGTAAATATGTCTTATAAAAACAACTATAATCTATACTTATATTATAAACATTTGATAAAAACTCTTAAAAACCAATTTTATGCATTAAGTACTGTTTATTGATGCATATTACTTGAAAATTCAAGATTACAAGTAATTATGCGTGAGTAAAATTTATATATTAAAGCTCCATTTTTAATTTGTATAATTAACAACAAATAAACATAATCAAATACATGATAGGCATTTAATTTTAAATATTAATATGTAAAATATAATTAGGATAATCATTGAGTTATAACTGAATACTTAATTATTATATTTAATTATCAAAAGTTATATTATTAAATAAAAATAAATTAGTTCGTTATTAAATTTAAATTAAATTATAATAAAAAATCGAATTACATAAATCTATATCTATATCAAAGGAAATCATCCAACAATGACTTGACGCATTCTTAAAGCACCATTCTCCATAGGAATTTTCTCATTGTTTTTAGTTTTTTAATAAAGATCACACCTAGTTACATTAAAAAGTTTTAAATAGTTAATTTAATATTAAAATCAATATATTTTTATAAAAAATGATATTTTCAAGTTTATATTTTAATTAAAAATAAAAATATTATCGTATCTCGTAGCATTACACAAGTATCTTTCTAATATAAAAATATATGTTTACAATTCTTATTGTCATTCTATAAAAATATCATTAAAATTTATTAGGATTTTCATGTACATCCTATCATCCTATTGTAAAAAATTTACGTCAATACACAACAGTTAAATTTTATAAGCTTGAGATTTATTAAAAGTCAATTAAAATATTTAAACTTCTTTCATGTCTTATAAAACAAAATTTATTATAATGAATGTAATATAAACTTACAAATAAAAATCAGAATTAGTAGTTTCATTTTATGTAACACGCAAAGAGTGGCAGATTTTTGGACATTTTGATAATTTATAACTTTGTGTTTCGTTCAAAAGTAAAAAAAAAATATTAATATCAATTATAATATATTTTGATAAAAAATTGTAAAAATAAGTTATTGACCATTATATTGAAGCAGATCAAGCTCATTGTTTATGGTACATCTAATTGAATAGTAGTTACTTGTAAATATATTGACGTAAAAATATATTGAGTATTCTCATGTAGATATATATTGTAGATTAGCTTAGCCATTAGCAACTAGATAGTAGATTCATTTAGCGTAGCCATAATTAGCCCCTAGATAAGTAGGTTCTTATGTTTATATGTGGCTTTAATTCCATACGTCTAACTTAGAGTTGAGTAGACAACCATAAATTTTCTTCTCTTAAATTTAAGAGTTCTAAAGCTTCAAAATCTTCATACATAACACTCTACAAAATTATGGAAGCTCAAGCACTTATTCAGACAATAGCTATCTCGAGGACCCCACTAATTAACCCGCTTCCCAAAAACTTTTTATCAATATTTGTCAAATCACCGGCACGCACCACCACGTCACACCGTCGATTATTAATCTCTGCCACCACCCTAAAACGGGAGAAAGATCCGAAAAAGCGAGTAGTCGTTACAGGTATGGGTCTTGTCTCCGTGTTTGGAAACAATGTTGATACATACTATGACAAGCTCTTAGCCGGAGAGAACGGAATCACATTAATCGATAAATTTGATGCTTCAAAGTTCACGACCCGTTTCGGTGGTCAGATTCGTGGGTTCAACACAGATGGCTATATTGATGCCAAAAAAGACCCGAGGCTTGACGATTGTCAACGATACTGCATTATTGCAGGGAAAAAAGCTCTTGAAGATGCTGCTCTTGGTAGCGATGAAAGATCCAAGGTATATATATACATATGTCTGTATGTGCATGTGTAACTCATTCTGTTTGCGTTTTAAAATTATTTGTAATCACAAACGACGTACAATGTCGTAGTAGACGGGTCGAACACGGGGAGACAATGGAATAGGCACATATTTACTCATGGTATTACCTAGTTGCGTTCAATCAGTTATTAAAGCTTGGATTGATACTAGAAATCAAATACACTACTAATCACTTAAGTTAACGAAGTTAAGAATCAAACAAGGCAAAATACATACACGAAATTATGGAGCAATTAAAACTAGATTAATAACTAAAACAAGAATAAAATGACAATCATAACTCAAATTGAAAAAATTAAATTCTACACTAAGCTATCTAAAACGGTGAATACCAGTTTGGACTTTTCAAATTGGGATTTACCAAATTCAAACGTTACTTTTTCTCCTCTTCCAAGGCAACAAAAATATTTCGTAACTGAAAATCGATTATTTACATAACACTTAATTATAAAAAGAAGCATTAAGCAAGAAAAATGTTTCCAAATAATCAAAACATACATTTCTTGATGTGATAAAAATCACCAATTGGTTAACCCAAAGTCATAACCAAAATTCCATTTAGATCTCAACTGTTAAATCATCAATTACCAATTAATCTGTTAGCCAGCTAATCAAATAACCATTTTATCAGGAAACTATTTACTTACAACAATCATTTGATATAAATCAAGTTCTTACCAATATCCACCTTAAACTATGAATCAATCAAACATAAATCAAAGAAACATGATATTAAAGTAATAAACATGATTAAATAAGAATTGATCTATGTAGAAAATAATTTAAACAAGATAAAACACATAAACATTAAATCTAGATTATCAAAGACAATAAATCAACAATAAAACCTAATGTAGCAACATGAACTCTAACGTTATTTCTAGAATATTTCTAGAAGAGCGAAATAAAGAATCTATATTATCAATATGAGAGAATAAGCATGATCAAAACCAAGGAAAAAGCAAAAAGGGGTAAGTACACGAAATAGCAACTAATTTCATAAATTTCTTTATATAATATTGTAGTTTTAATTTTATTTATTATAAATTTATAACAATTTACATTTTAAATTATTTTTTATTAGAATATTGTATTTTAAAATTTTTACCAATTATATATAACAAAAGGAACTTCTTTATTTAAACTAAGATGACATGACACAAGTTATCAAATTTCTTATGTCATGTCCTTGTCCACATAGGATGTCCATGGGTAAATTTTGATAACGTCACGTTTCTTAATACGACATTGTACTTTGAATTATTTTTTTTATATATTATTTAATCAATATATTAAATGAACAATTGTTATGTTTTTTTACCAAGAAAATATTTATCTTTTAAAGAATATATCATAGTTGTTTAAAATTTACTTGACATATACATTTATTTTTGAATTCTTCATTTATTTTTATCATTTTTGAATTATTCAAACACACAAAATTTACTCTTTTTAAAATTTTTTAATATAAATATTAAAAATTTACACACAGAAGTTTGTTGCGGAAAATAACAGACACACTATTCTAACAACCTTAAACACATGAAACACATGATAACAGTAATTAACTTGTACACTAAAGAAGTTAAAATAACACTGTTAGAACACATAGGATTGCCGAAATCAAACAAATGATCACACAGAGGATTTGTTGAAAGCGTGAGATTTATGGGAAGGACTTCATCTCCTTTTATAGTGCTCATGCATGGGATGCATGTGGACAACTGCCAAGGATTCATTAGCTGGAAGTATATCTGATGGACAAAGGAAGAGGTCACTCCCTTTGTACTAGGTTAATGGATGAACCATTCTTTGTGGCACGCAATGTCAGATAACTTTATCTCTTTTTTTTCATGCTCTGTGAAATCCCATCAAACATTTTAGCTAAAAGACAAACATCCCTTTTATTATAAGAATAAAAGAGAATGTCCGAATTTAAGGTTTGGTGCCCACGTTCTTGCTGCCTACGTATCTTGCATTTGTTGTGAGTCAAGAACTTATCTCTAAAAATTGCTAAGTGATATATGGAACCATGTATCACATCGTTTAGTGCCTTATAAGGTTGGAATTGATAAGTGTACACATTGCTTGGTGATCCTCATTTTTCACTAAGTGCTGGCAAGTGTACATCCTTGTATTGGTGACTTGTTATCACAACCTCAAGTAAAGGCAAATTGCAATTTTCGGTGACCATGTATGAGAATCGGTGACCTCATGTACAATGTCGGTGACCTCCATGCAATGTCGGTGACCTCTATGTACCATGTCGGTGACCTCATCTTTTGGGTCGGTGACCTCATCTTGTATTAGTGACCCAATATAACATCGGTGACCTCATCCTCATCTTGATTCGGCAAGTGGTCTGAATATTAATGTTAGTTGATACATCAAAAATTCCACATTTTGATGTACAACCCTTGATTGGATAGTTTTTGATTTTCCAATACTTAAAGCATATTTCAGACATTCAAAAGAACCTGTAAAAGATCAATCAAATAATAGAGAAGGTTCATCACCAAATCATCGGTGACCCAACAATTAATATAACAATATTAAGAAAGCTTGTAGAGCACATTTTATCCTGCTAACATTTTAAAAAACGTAACCACAAGAGTGGTGCCTCAATGGTTTGAGCTTGGCCTCCAAAGGTCGAAAGTACCTGCAGGTTCCAAGTTTGAATCCAGGAAGGAGTAAAAATCCCCTTATAGCCACGAGGTTTAAATGCGGTGACTCCAAGCTACCTACGAAGCGGATGGTCGCCCTGGGATTAATCGGCTCGTATAGTCTTTATTACAAACAAAAATTTTTAAAGGATATGTGTTTTTATATACAATTTAATAAGAAAACAAAATATTTAATTTACATACAATTTAATAAGGATATGCTTTTAATAAATATTAATTTAAAGGACATGCCTTTAATAAGGATATGCCTTTAATTTACATACAATTAAATATTAATTTAAAGGGTAGGGCAAATTGTATTAAAAGGTAACCTACTTTGGTTTGATTTCTGTTTTGGATAACGTAGTTTCAAAATTTTTATTTTGATACCTGAGATGTGATATCTCAAACATTTAGGTACCTCTTTATTTAAATTGAGGGGCATTTTTGTCTTTTTATTATATTTTTAAAAAATAACATATTAAACTTCTACCGTACAATTACTCAAAGCTTTGGTACAAGTATTGAAGCCATCTCCTTTAACTCTTGTTTCCTCAAAAAAACCATTGACAGTGACGTGGTTTCTACCCCTTTGCATTCCACAGTTCCATTACTTTCTGGATATTCAAGCAAAGAATCACAAATACCATTGATAGTGACTATACCTTCTTGAAGGTCATATTTAGGGAAATATCGATGATCTGCAAGTCCTTCCTTTTTCCTCATTGTAACTATTTTTCAATAGTAATGGAGATGTGGAATGCAAAGGGATGGAAACGGCATCACCATAGGTGGCATTTCTTTTCCTAATAACGCCAAATGCAAAGGTTTATCAATCGATTCCTCTTTTACGTTTCCCTTGTTCATATGTTTGTTCTTCGAGTTAAAGGAACTGCTCGATTAACCGCCGACTAATTAAGACGAACAATTACATACAACTCAAATCATCATCACTGTGATAATCAATCAACAAATAACAAATATTTTATCGAAACGATCAAACAACATATAAACCGATACATGTTGGTGATTTAGCTTTGGAAAAACTCCGACCCTACACAATATATTTACATATTTGATATACAAAATATGTGAGAAGAACTGCAAATACGTATATATTGATCGATTGTTATCGTAAATTGCTATAAGCTATCAATAAGTTATATGTATATATGTATAAATAATTGTGTAGAGAGAAGAAATGGATCAACTAGAAGTCTCCTAATCAACCATTTTAAGTACCGCCGGCGGTTTTTTTTTTAGGAAACATGAGTTAAAGGAGATGATTTAATGCTTAAGTACTTGTACCAATGCTTTGAGTAATTGTACAGTAGAAGTTTTAATATACTGTTTTTTAAAGAAAATAATAAAAAGACAAAAATACCCCTCAATTAAAATAAAGAGGTACCTAAATGTTTGAGATATCACATTATAAGTACCAAAATAAAAGTTTTAAAACTACTTTACCCAAAACAGAAATCAAACCAAAGTAGGTTACCTTTTAATGCAATTTGCCCTAAAGGATATGCCTTTAATAAAAAAAAGTTTAAAGGATATATGTTTTTTGACCAAAATAAAATAATAAGCGTTACCTTTATTACAAACAAAATATTTATCTAGAAAATAATATATCACATTTATTTATAAAATATTTTACTCTAAAATATTTAATTTACATACAATTTAATAAAAAAACTTTAAAAAGCTGAAATGTTGTTTTTATATCGTCAAAAGAAAAAGTGAAAAACCAATAAAATAATTTGAAAGAGGTTATTTATTTAGGCCATGTGATCAAAATATGTGTCATCTCCTTATAAGATTAAGTCATGGACTATCAATAACTTCCACCATTATTTTAAGTTACATTTAAAGTTATTGGGTGAATCCATTACTTTGAACTTTGGGGAGTTACACTTCATTTAAGGTAAGCAAAAGACAGTAATGGGTTAACCGGTTTAAGAGGTAACATTAACATGTTATCATTGATATAATAGGTAGATTTTTTAAAGTACGATATCTTAATAAAAATAATTCAAAAAAAATATTGTTGTAATAAAAAAATAAAAATGCAATGTTATAATAAGAAAAGTTATGAAAGTATGTTGCAATTTTATGCCTTTAATATTTTAAGCCAAAGTAATAAATCATGAAATTTCTTAAATAATCTATATCCATAGAGCAAATAGTTGCAGAAAATTGAAATCAACAATCAAAACTCAAATACCTAAGCTAGATACATGAATCAAGAAATAAAACGAAGAATAAAAGGGAGAAGAAGATACAATTAATCTCTAATTCCTGGATTCATTCTCAAAGTCGAGTTAATCTCCATTTTCCAAATGAAGATAAAAGTCTATCTAGTGGGTAAAGGAATATCTAAAAATTGATAAAAAAAAAAGTATGATGGAGGCTTAATCCCTAAAATATCCCTATTGGTTTGAGCTTGGACTTCAAAGGTCAAAAGTACTTGAAGGTCCTAGCCCCTAGGTTCGAATCCAAGGAGAAATAATAATCCCCTTGGGTTCAAATGTGGTGACTCCGGGTTACCCGCAAAGTGGATGGTCACTATAGGATTAGTCGGCTCGCATAGCGGGTTGGATATGCAGGTTAATAAAAAAACTTAAATTTCTAGCCCAAATGACCAAAATAACCCTAACTAAAACCAGATTTTCAGGCGTAACATCGTTCATGGACTCATGCCCTATACTGCGTGTAATTATTGGGCAGTGCAAAGTTGTCAAAATCCAGAATTCCTATTGCTCGTGGCTAGACAACTTAATTACTCGCGGGCATGAGCAGCTTCCAATTCCTTTTCTTCATCTTTTTCGCTTTCTACACTGTTGGCACTTCGTTCTTTGTTTTCTTTCTCGAGTCCACACATATATGCACACTGAAAATACTTTAAGAAATGTGAATATACACACGAAAAAATAGGTATAGAGGTAAAAAAATAGGTATAAAAAATGTAAATATACACGCTAAAAACAGGTAAGAAAATGCATATGACACGTTTATACCGAACACAAAAATAATGCAATTTATGCTAAAAAAAAATGAGAACAAAATGTGTAAAACACGTTCACTTTTTCATGTCTCTAAATATTGGAACTAATGGTTACTGTACTATTTGATGGTGTTGCACAGATTGATAAGCACCGTGCTGGTGTACTTGTTGGATCTGGAATGGGATGTTTTACCGTACTTAGTGATGCAGTAGAGTGTCTGAGAGAGAGAGGTCATAAAAAACTGTCACCATTTTTTGCTGCTTATGGTACACCAAACATGGGTCCTGCCCTGCTCGCCATGGATCTTGGTTTTATGGGACCAAACTATCCCATTTCAGCGGCTTGTGCAACCTCCAACTTCTGCTTTTATGCAGCTGCAAATCATATCCGTGAAGGGAAAGTTGATTTGATGATTGCGGGTGGCGTCGAAGCTTCCTTCAATCCCCTACTTGTAGCAGGTTTTTCTAATTGGAGAACATTGTCTAAAAGAAATGACGATCCCAAGACTGCTTCCAGGCCATGGGACAAAGATAGGGATGGCTTCGTTTTGGGTGAAGGTGCTGGGGTTTTGGTAACTCCACCGCCTCCATTTTTCAGCCTCCATTTTTCATCTTTGGATATGATCTATATATCCATTCATTTATTCTAAAGTGTAAGCTCAAAATTTTGTAGCTTTCTTGCTTTTTATATTTGAATATTTGTTTGTTTTTTATGGAGGTGATGGAGAGTTTAGCACATGCAATGAAAAGGGGTGCACCGATTCTTGCAGAATACTTGGGAGGTGCAATAAATTGTGATGCTCATAATATAACAACTCCACGATCCGATGGACTTTGCGTTTCATCATGCATTCAAAAGAGCCTTGTGAATGCTGGTGTGTCGGTAGAGGAGGTAAATTACATCAATGCACATGCAACTTCCACAATGATTGGTGATGTAGCTGAAATAAAAGCTCTCAAGAAAGTATTCAAGAAAACGGTCGGAATCAAGATGAATGCTACCAAGGTGAATGAGTTCATGGTCCAAATATGTGATTATCCCTACAACATGATTAACTAGATTCATATTGACATTAATTATCTTCTTCTTATGTTCCAGTCTATGATCGGACATGGCCTAGGAGCAGCAGGAGGTCTAGAAGCCATTGCCGTAATTAAAGCAATTCAGACAGGATGGTTGCATCCCACCATTAATCAATTTGTATGTGCATAATGGCTACATTCCTACATTTTTCCTTTTGTTGTTCTTTGATTATGACGTTTACTTACCAAATGTGTAGAACCAAGAACCGGGAATAGAATTCGACACAGTTGCAAATCGAAAGCAGAAACACGAAATCAACGTTGGTGAGTTTCTTTTTAGTTCTCTCTTGTTCATTTTTCATGAATATATTGTTAACTTATTCAAATGTTTTTGGTATGCAGCTATTTCAAATTCTTTTGGTATTGGCGGACATAACTCTGTTGTTGCCTTCGCGGCTTTCAAACCTTGATACGATAATCCAGAATATATGTATATTTGAGAAATAAAACAACTTCATGTCATTTCAGAAATGAAAAAGTTTATACCTAACAGTTTATTTATGCTTCCTAAATTGTATGTATGTATATTTGGGTCCATTATGTAATCCTTCTTTATACAACCAAGATTACGTTTTGTACTAATTATGTACAAATATTGTGGAACAGAAATGTTGGAAATTTTAGTGGTGAGGTGAGGTTGGAAGTTTTATTTGAATCACATATTGGTAGAAAACTTTTGAGAAGAGCATATAAATATTGAGATTAGTTATATTAAGTATATAATCTTGGTTTATTGAGGAATTTTTAAAATAATATGGAATTATAATTATTTGGTTTATTTGAATTATTGGTATCCTAATCAGATTAGATAAGGACTCACTCTTCTTAAATCGAGTTTAATGAAAAAATATGTGATAGTTCACAGTTTTTAGAGTTAGGATAAGTATATCCCTACCAGCTTACAAATATAAACAGAGGGTTTAACATGTTCACTCTACACACTAACATTCAAGACCTGCTCTTTGATTCTTTACTTTCTGCCATCTTGCTTCATCACGCTTCTGTATCAATTTTTGCAAAATATATTAGTTTCATGGCTGTTGATAAATGATCCATATGCTGGATCAAATCATCGGGATAAGTGATTCTTAGACTAACAACGAATGAGTATCACCAAAATCTCTAATGACATGGATACCAATTGTTTTGTACTAATTATGTATAAATATTTAATACTAGTTACGTTTTGCTTCTTTTGTTTAGATATAGATGAATGGCTTTTTAAATTTCCTATTTTTTTACCCATTTAGACCGGTAAGCCGTTGATCTTGTAACCTTTAGTGATGTGGATATCAAGTTTATCGTGCTCTTCGCTGTAACCCGTTCATAAATCGGTATCCATGTCATCAAATGTCGCAAGATCTGCAACGGCACGTTACCGGTCAAAATGGGTACAAATGGTAGACCGACAATGAGACGATCCTCGAGTTGCTGCAGGTGACACCATCCCACGAAAATCCCTCAAAAGACTAATTATATCCTAAATAAATACAACCCATATACAACCCAAATCATACTCATAAAACCTGCAAGGATGAATTAGAATGGATAAAGCCTAATTCCAAAACACATTAAACAAATTAGAAACGACTAATTAATTATATACCAAAACAATAGTTACTTAAGCTAATTATTTGGTTCTAGAATAATTTCAAGAATTTGTTAGAACTGGGGCAGAAGCAGCAGAAACTGTTTTGGAAACGAATTCCTTAGAACAGTATTTTAATTTAAATATAGAAGCAGTAATATATAAAAAAAAATTACAGAAGCAGAATGATTAAAGAAAACCGAGGCTCGTGTTGGACACGATGCCCTTAAACAGATTCTCGGTCTGTTCCCAGGGTACAACGGTACAAAACATTCGGTCGGTTTAGCCTACAAAATCGCCAAACCGCACCCCCCTCTCTGCGCGTGTAGGTGTTGGAGAAAAAACCTATCAAAGAGCTTGTAAGCCCTTTGGAGGTTTTTTACTTATAAACTACTTCAAGTTTATGCCTCCTTCCTATGTGGGACACTTCCAAATCCATCAAGAGTTGCTACCATTTTCTAACCGAATGCTCTACTTTGAGCATCGATATCTCATTCACACAATCTCCATTTTGGACACATAATATATGGTTTCGAAGCTCTCATATAGGAGAACACAAACCCATAAAATTATTATTATATACAACGCATATACATATAATTACTTGCGTCCAAAGTTAGTTAAAAACCACATTTTTAACTAAAAATTTCCAACAGAATTCAGCAAGGTTGAAACCCGTTAAAACACAATAAGTGAATCCACAAGCATTGATTCTTTAATATTTTTCGCTACGAAAAGTCCTCAATCCCAATTCTCTGCCAAAACAAACATAATTGCATGCTTAAAAGTAATTAAAATAGTTACCTAAGCTTGAAAATTGCCTGAAGACGGAAAACTTGCTTTAGTTGAATACGATTAATAAATAGGCATTAAAAAGCACGTCGATTTTGGGTTTTGAAACCATTAAGCATTCGATTATCGGAAAAAAGAAGATGTTAAGGGAAATTAAAACCAATAAAAAATTAACATGAACTTTGATATAATTGACCTAATTCATGAAACACATTGCAGCGGAATTAGTAGATTAACAATCCAACATGTAAACCTAAATAGTATATGAACCAAAATCAAATTGAAAGAAAATCCCAAATCAGATGCTTATGATCAATACATCAAAACAGGAGACAAACATTAATGTTCAATAGAAACCGACCTAATTCATTAATAGCCATTGCAGTACTAAGTGGAATCAGTAGATTAACACTCCAAAATGAAAGCTGCATAATATGTAAATCAACAAAGAATTGAAGAAACCTTAGTAAATTACGAACCAACTCTGACGAGAACACGACAACCGGAAGATAGACGACATATGTTGGTTAGCATTAATGTATTATCACATTCAATAATCATAGATGTACCAATTCATTCAGATCTGTTTACTAGTATCTATGATCTTATTTACAATACACCAAGATACTGCAAAAAAAGGACCGATCAAGTATGAATCAACATAAAGAAATCTTCAATTCGAGATAAGAGATTAAAATGAAGTGATAAAACAAGCTCTAAATTGAATACCAAAACATCTGATTATAGAAATCCACTCTCAATCCTCGATGAACATTTATTTCGAATAAGATCTAATTGGCTTCAAAATAAAATAAAAACGCACTAGGTCGAATGTAGTTCAAAAATTGAATAAACATGTAGCAGAAGAGAATCGATTATTACCTGAACAAAGCTAATCAACGAGGCACTAGATATCAGAGACTTAGAGGCGATAGTTGAAGACGATGAGAGAATGGTCCTTATGCAGATCGAGAGAGCTCCGACGGTGGCGATAAGGGTGGTCTGGTGGTGGAGAGACGGTGGTGGTCGACGTGGGAGTAGGAGCACAGTTAGGCGGCGTCTGAAAATATAAATAGCTCGTATAAACTAGGTCAGAAATGTAAACGCTTGCCAGTGAATAAGAAAATTAAACCCTATAGCCACGACAAGTCATGGCTAAAAAATAGAAATATTTTATTTTTCTTCTTTTAAAAGGATAAACATTTTAATTTTAATTTTAAAAATAAAATTTTATTTTTGTTCTATAGCGACGACATTTCGCTGCTGTTGGTCTCTCGAATTTTAATTTTCTTCAAAATATTTTTCATTAAAAATTAGCGATGACAATTCGTTGCTGGATATATTATCAATTTTGTTTTATTTATTCAAATATATCGAATGGAGGAAAAAATATTTAAACGCCTAACTGCAACGACATGTCGTCGCAATAGGTATGTATTTTTTTATAAAAAAAATTCACCCCTTCAGTTTTATGTAAAAATATTATTTAATACCTACAGCGACGGCTCTCGGTTGTCGCTAAAGCCTTTGTCGCAATAGAACTGATTTCTTGTAGTGCCAGCTCGGTGGCGGTCTTTCAACGCTCGAAGTGCCTCCGCTGCAATCACAATAAGTCAAATTTGAAGTACTCGGCGGTCAATGCCTATAATGAATCTAAGTCACTTAACGTCACCGGGTCCGTATCGGAGAACACCACCTCAAATTCTATGTAAAGCAGCAGCAAACACCACCATAACCGCGATATACAGAGTGCCATTGATGGAAAGACAGCAAATGTTGTTATGCAGTTTGCATCAGAAATGTGTTTTAGTTACTGGCAGTGGTGATGGTGGTAGGATTTTAACGACTTTGGGTTTTAATTAAGAGTGTGGGAAGCAATAAGTAATTTTAATTTCAAAAGTCTTACAATAAGCTCCGATAATACGTTTTTGGACGTTATAACAAGTTTTTTATGATGTTTTAATTAGTTTTTAAGAACACTTTTGAAATAAGTGTCCTATTTGTATTTTTTTATTTATAGAAGGATATAATGAACACATCTTTTTATAGGACACATTTTCAAATAATGTCATATAAAAATAATAATGTGACGTATATTTCAAACATGTCCTAAAAAATTGTCAACATGCCCAAAAATGTTCTATGAACTAATTGCAACACTTTTTACGTATTGTAGTCCTATATAAAATAGTTTAATAGATATATTCACCGTCCTATAAAACTGATTTTGTCGTACTAATCAAGTTGATCTTCAATGAACTTACACATAACTGAGGGACCTCTAGTTTCAATATTTTTCACTTGTTTAGACAGGTAAGTAGCTAATTAATCTTGTGACATTTAATGACATAGATATCAAGTTTATAATGCTCTTCACCGTAACCCTTTCGTAAACGGGTATCCATGTCATCAAATGTTGCAAGATCCGCAATGCAAATTACAAGTCAAAATGGATACAAAACAAAGAGAAAATTCTGAAACATTCTTGCATCAATTGAAAAAAAAAGTTCTTTGTGCACTAAATAGGAACTAAACCAAATTTTATTATATTCAGATGCATTTAGTCTTATCTAAAACTCATCTTGTTTCCGGTTTATGTTATATTATGTATATATGTAAATTGTAGAAGTGTTGGAAAATGAAAGTAGACCGACAATGAGACGATCCTAGAGTTGCTGCAGGTGACACCTTCCCACGAACATGGATCATTCGACCTTCCCCAGCTCGGTGGCGTATTTCGCCACTGGTCTTTCAACGCTCGAAGTGCCTCCGCTGCAATCACAATAAGTCAAATTTGAAGTACTTGGCGGTCATTGCCGATAATGAGTCTAAGACCTTGTTCGTTTTTTCATTTTAAGCTCTTAATCAACACTTATGTCTGATTCATTTAGACGTTTCATAACCATTTCAGAACTGTAATCAGACTTCTGTTCTGTCCAGGGTTTGACAAAGTGATTGAGGCTCAGGGATGTGGTGGAATATCTCACCTGTCCAGGGTTTGAATTTGGGCATACACAACAACAATTGTGGTCACTGAATTTATCAGAGTTAATATCTTACGGTCATAATTTGTCGGCATTAATCCAGGCATATTAAACACCCTTAAAGAAAAAGGACATTCCCATTTGGATATAGTTTATAGATTAGCTTAACCCTTATCTCCTAGATGGTAGGTTTCTTTAGCTTAGCTATTATTTCCAAGATATATAGTAGGTTTTTTAGCTTAGTCATGATTATCTTTTACATAGCCGGTTCTTGTATTTATATACGCCTTCAATTCTATGCGTCTAACTCACAATGAGTAGACAACCATAATTCTTTTACTATTAAATTTAACAATTTCAAAGCTTCAAAATCTTCATACATAACACTCTACGATATAATGGAAGCTCAAGCTCTTCTTCATACAATAGTTATCTCGGTGTCCCCACTAACAATTCCCAGAAACTTTTTACCCGTATTTGTCAAATCACCAACACGCACCACTTCCACACGTCGCCGGTTATTAACCACTGCCACCACCATAAAACGGGAGAAAGATCCCAAAAAGCGAGTAGTCGTTACAGGTATGGGTCTTGTCTCCGTGTTTGGTAACAATGTTGATACATACTATGACAAGCTCTTAGCCGGAGAGAACGGAATCACATTAATCGATAAATTTGATGCTTCAAAGTACCCGATCCGATTCGGTGGTCAAATTCGTGGGTTCAACTCAGACGGCTATATTGATGCCAAAAAAGACCGGAGACTTGACGATTGTCAACGGTACTGCCTTGTTGCAGGGAAAAATGCTCTTGAAGATGCTGGTCTTGGTGGTGATGAAATCTCCAAGGTATGTGTGTACTTCATTTTATTTGAGTTTTAAAGTCATTTGTAAACGCAAGCGTATAGTGTTGTAGCATACGAGTCAAACACGAAGAAAGAAGGGAATAAACATAGATTTACTCACGATTTATATTCAAGCAATTATTAAAGATTGGATTGATGTTAGAAATCAAATAACACAACTAAATCACTTAAGCTACACTAACGAAGTTAAGAATCAAACAAAGCTAAATACACACACAAAATTAGGGAGCAAATAAAACTAGATTAATAACTAAAACAAGAATAGAATTACCACCTAATAAGCACTAGCAACTCAAATTGAAAAAAATAAATTCTACACTAAGGTATTTAAAATGGTGAATACCGGTTTGGATTTGCCAAATTCAAACGTTACTTTTGCTCCTCTTCCAAGGCGAGAAAAATCTTTTGTAACTTAAAATCGATTATTTACATATCGGGTTAATTCTAAAAAGAAGCATCAAGAATGACAAATATTCTCAAATAATCAAAACATTTATTTTATTGATGTGATAAAAATCACCGGTTAGTTAACCCAAGGTCAAAACCAAATTTCCATTTAGATCTTAATGGTTAAATTAATTACCATTTAATCCGTTAGTCGGCTAATCAAACAACATTTTATGACGAAACTGTTTACTTAAAACAATAAATTGATATAAATCAAGTCCTTACTAATATCCACCTTAAACTATGGATTAACTGAACATAAAATGGATTAAGTGAACATAAATCAACGAAACTTATGAAAACATGTCTAGCCCAGTGGTAAAGTAACATCTTGGGGGGTATGGATGGTATCTCTGACTACCCGGATTCGAACCCTGCGGTGCGCATGTGGAGATATCCCGATCATGGGTCTGCCACTTAGTGGTACCCTTAATTGGGCTGGCCCGTGATCGATGGGATTAGTCAGGTGGCACCCTTAAGTGGGAGCCCGAATACCCCGAAAAAGTGTGTGTGTGTGTTATCTTGCCTTTCAAAAAAAAAAAATCAACGAAACATGATATTAAACAAGTAAACATGATTAAATAAGAATCGGTATATAAAAAACAATTTAAACAGGATAAAACACATAAACCCTAGATCTATATTTTCAAAGACGATAAAACCTAATCTTGCACACATGAAATCTAACTCCAATTTGAAGAAAAACAAAGTAATGAATCTGTATTATCAATTTCAGAGAATAAACATGACCAAAACCAAGGAAAAAGTAAAAAGGGGTTAAATGCATGAAAAACAACATACTTTCATAAATTTCGTAGTACAAAATTGTAATTTTAATTTTTTTTATAATAACAATGTGCATTTAAATTAATTTTGTTAGAGCATTGTATATTGAAATTTTTACCCATTATAACAATGAGTAACTTTTTGATCTGAATTAAGATGAAATAACACAAATTACCAGATTTCTCATGTCATGTCATTGTCCGTATGGGATGTGCATATGTAAATTTTTGCTCACATATATTTATTATTCGAACATCTCTTGTTACAACATTTTTTCTTTGAAAAAATTTGATTTTACTTATTATTTAGTACATATATTCAGTAAATTAGAAGATTTCTAAATTGTTCATTAACATGCCGGTATTAAGAAGACTAGTAAAACACAATTTATCTTGTTAACATTTATTTAAATATATATTTATCGAACAACGAATTTAAAAAACTGTTACGGTTTTTTACCAAAAACAAATATTTGTCTTGTAAAGAATATAGTATACTTGTTTAAAAAAATATACTTGATATATAACTTTATTTTTATTTTTTTATAATTTTTAAATTATTCATTAATATAATAATATTAAGAATGATTAATTTAGAACACAATTTATCTTACTAACACTTTAAAAAACGTTAAAAGATATATATGTTTTTTGACCAAAATAAAATAATAAGTGTTACCTTTTTCATAAACAAAATATTTATCTCTAAAACAATATATCATATTTATTTAAGAGATATTTTTTAGTCTACAATATTTACTTTGCATACAATTCAATAAGAAAAAGTTTAAAAAAATTGAAATGTTTTTTAATGGGTAGATTTTTTATGTACGATTAATTTGAAATACATTGTTATAACAAAAATGAATGTACAATGTTATAATAAGAAAATTTATGAAAGTCGGTTATTGTTTCATGCATTTAACCAAGATAAAAATCATGAAATTACTTAAATAATCTAAATGTATGGAACAAATAGTTACAGAAAATTGAAATCAACAATCAAACCTCAAAGATTTAAGCTAGAAACATAAATCAACAAAGACAAAACATAAAAGGGAGAATAAGATACAACTACTCTCTAATTCGTAGATTCTTTCTCAAAGTCGAGTTCAATCCATGGCTATAGCCATAAATCAAGAGTTTGTAATCTCCATTCTCACCAAATGAAGATTAAAAAACTACTCTAAGTAGGTAAAGGAAAACCTAAAACTTGATAATAAAAAAAGTATGATGGAGGTATAATCCCTAAAATATAGCACCAAAAATCTTATATACCCAAATGACTCAAATACCCTAGCTAAAAATAGTTTTTCGGGGTTTGTAGAGCCGTTTGCAGACCCGCGCCTGAAACGATTGCGGTTGTGAGCATTAAAAAAATTGTCAAAATCCAAAGTTCCTCTTGCTCGCGGCCACACAACTTAATTACTCGTAGGCTTGAGCAGCTGCCAACTCATTTTCTTCATCTTTTCTGCTTTCTATACCACCTGAACTTCCTCCTTTGTTCTCTTTCTCGAGTCCACACACATGCACACTAAAATACTAGAAAAAACGTGAATATACCCGTCACAAAGTAATAGGCATCAAAAAGAGAAAAACTAAACAAAAATGTAAAAAAATGCATGTGACATGCTATAGCCGGAAGGGTAAAAATCAATTTATGCTATAAAATGAGAACAAAATAGGCGAAACACATTCAATTTTTTATCTCTAAATATTGGAACCGAAGGTTATGGTACTTTATAATGGTGTGTGCAGATTGATAAAGACCGTGCCGGTGTACTTGTTGGATCTGGAATGGGATGTCCTATCATATTTAGTGATGCGGTGGAGTGTCTAAAAGAGAGAGGTCATGACAAACTATCACCATTTATTGCACTTTATATGCTACCAAGCATGGGTCCTGCCATGCTCGCTATGGATCTTGGTTTTATGGGACCAAACTACTCCATTTCAGCTGCTTGTGCAACCTCCAATTCTTGTTTCTTTGCAGCTGCAAATCATATCCGTGAAGGGAATGCTGACTTGATGATTGCTGGTGGCGTCGAAACTTCCTTCGTTCCCATAGGGCTGGCATGTTTTGCTGCTTGTGGAGTATTGTCTAAAAGAAACGACGATCCCAAGACTGCTTCTAGGCCATGGGACAAAGATAGAGATGGCTTTGTTTTAGGTGAAGGTGCTGGTGTTTTGGTAACTCCACCACCTCCATTTTTCATATATGGATATGATCTTTATATCCATTCACTTTGTCATGCATATAGTGTAAAGATCAAAGTTTTGTAGCTTATCTTTCTTTTCTTATTTAAATGTTTGTTTGAAATTTATGCAGGTGATGGAGAGTTTAGAACATGCAATGAAAAGAGATGCACCAATTCTTGCAGAATACTTGGGAGGTGCAGTAAATTGTGATGCTCATCATATAGCGAATCCACGATCCGATGGGCTTTGCGTTTCATCATGCATTCGAAGGAGTCTTGTAAATGCTGGTGTGTCAGTAGAGGAGGTAAATTACATCAATGCACATGCAACTTCCACAAGGATCGGCGATCTAGCTGAAATACAGGCTCTTAAGAATGTATTCAAGAAAACTGCAGGGATCAAGATGAATGCTACCAAGGTGAACGAGATCATGGTGCAAAGATGCAATTTTCCTTACAACATGATTAAGTAGATTAATATTGACATCAACTATTTTCTTGTTTATATTTCAGTCTATGATCGGACACGCCATGGGAGCAGCCGGAGGTCTGGAAGCCATTGCCACGATTAAAGCAATTCAGACCGGATGGTTACATCCCACCATTAATCAATTTGTATGTGCATGCATGATTCCTACATTCCTACCTTTGCCCTTTATTTTTCTTTGATTCTCACATTTACTTACCAAATCTATAGAACCAAGAACCGGGAATTGAATTCGACATTGTTGTAAATCAAAAGCAGCAACATGAAATCAACGTCGGTGCGTTTGTTTCTGGTTCTTTCTCGTTCATTTGCCATGAATACATTGTTAACTTATTCAAACATTTTTGTATGCAGCCATTTCAAATTCTTTTGGTATTGGCGGACACAACTCCATTGTTGCATTCTCGGCTTTTAAACCTTGATATGATAATCAAGAATATATGTATATTTGAGAAATACAGCAAGTTCATGTCATTTGAGAGATGCAAAAGTTTCTATCAAACAATTTACTTATGCTTCCTAAATTGTATTGTATGTATATTTGGATTCATTATGTAATCCTTCTTATACAACTAGGATTACGTTTTGTACTAATTACGTATAAATATCGAGGATCATAAATGTAGGGAGTTTTAGTGTTGAGGCGAGGGTGGAAGTTTTATTTCAATCCTGTATTGGTAGAAAACTATTGATGTACACCCCCATCCTACTAGACTTGATTAAGATGAGGCGTGTCACAATCGAAAACAATCAAAAATTTACTATTTAAAGTACAGAGCTCTAACGGAACTCCCAAAAGAGAACATTACAACCATCAAAAATTTATACAATTAACATATTTACATAATTATATAGCAAAAGCACTAAATTAAACCGCTAGTCTTTTAGCATTCTAATCCATCTCCCACAGACCTCTTTCTCCCTGCCTCCCCACGCACACCTCAAATACCTAGTGGGTGACCCCATGTCGTCCGACCCAAAGCGCTTGGGAAACGGCTCCGCATTGCCGCTCAAGCATGTCCAACACCAATCCGGACGACCTTCTCCATGCCCCCCCCCATCCTCAGCTGTTTCCCCTGATTTCTGTCCAAGTTTCATGGTCAGGAAGCAGCATAGGTTACAAAATGGCCTCTTTTCTTGGCCTTTTTCATACCAAAACATAACCAAACCATAATCAATTAGGTATATAATTGGAACTATTCCAAGAACGAAACATATATAAATTATTGGAAATTACTTATCTAAATTCCGAGTGTTACAATTAAATAAGTGTCAAACAGGATCATCATCAAAAATCATTAAGGGGGATCAACAGAATCAACAAATTAATAGGTTTCTACTTCTATTTTAGTTGTGTTTTAAATTGCTTTGATTTTAGGTTTACATTTGAATGAAATTGTTTTTAAGATCTTGATTTAGAGTTTTTACCTTATGAATGAATTCTGGGGTTTTGATTTTTTGTTTTGTATCAAAATATTTTGTAGTATCTGCGCACATTATTTTCTTGAGTTCGCCGTCTGGTTAATATTCTCCTTATGGTAGGAAGTTCATCATTTGATTTGAAGAACTTGTTATTGAAATAAATGTGTACATTATTTGAGTTTTGATTTTAGATTTAAGGTTTTCATGATGATTTTGGGTTTTCATAGATCTTTTGGATTGATGTTCTTGATGATGATTCTTTGATAATACATTTTATGAATAAATTGGTAAAGCTTTAAACACTTGTAATCAAGCTTTAAATACTTGTATCATAAAAATTATTTTATAACCAAAATAAAAATGATCAAAATACCTCTCACATGCTAACATAAGGGAAATTTAACCAAAATGAAATGCAAACCACAACGGCATGGATGTAATTACTGAAGTCGAGAGAGTTTTTTGGTAAACCATGGAAATTATAAATTTAATTCACCATAACAAAATTAAAGAAAAACTGCAAATATGAAATAGAATTCTAAAAAATTATAAAACCAGTAAACCATATCAACTTGGAAAGTCAAAATCTTTTTATTTAAAGTGTGCGACTCTATAGTCCTATCAACCACAAAATCAATAAAAATATATAAAAGGCAAATTGCATGAAAGTTGCACTTTTGATCTGATTCATATTTCTAATAACGTAGTCCATATGATATGAGAATGGAGTTTAACTGGTATAGCAATAACTAACAAACAAGACAAACCCAAGATGAAGACAATCTAATTTCATAGACATCTCACGAAGGGTATGAATCTATTATATCTGCTTAATTGTCTCCAAAGGGTAGTGCTTTGACTCTTGACATCAATTCACATGTACATGCACTACCATAAACTTGAACTAAGGCTCGATTCTCCATTGTCGGTGGTCAACACAAAGTGTGGATCAAAAGATCTTAAAGTCGGGTTGTAACTTAGCTAAGGGTCAAGGTAGGAAATTTGGTAAAATGACAATTCTTTGGACTTTAGAAATAAAACCATGCACTAAAATGTCTACTCCCACACTTTGTGCACCCAAGCACGGTTCGATTCGGTTTTTGGTCGAAACCGAGCCGTTCGGTTTTTGAAAATCCAAACCGTTCGTTTTAGGTTTTTGGGTTTTCGGTTTTTTTTGTCGTTTCGGGTTTTATTCGGCTCGGTTCATTTTAAAACCGAATAGTTTAAAATGTTTTGGTTTCTGGTTTTTGGTTTTCGGATAGGTTTTTGGAATAAAAAAACAAACATTTCATATATGTTTAAAATTAAAATTAGGTTTATATATATAATAAAAAAATTTAAAACATTTCATATTATTACTATTATTATATATATATTAATAATAATAATAATAATAATAATAATAAATAATAATAATTATATTTTTTCGGCTCGGTTCGGTTTTTGGAGAAACCGAGTATTTTCGGTTCGGTTCGGTTTTTTCGGTCGGTATGGAAACCAAAACCGAAACCGAACATTTGGATTTTCAGTTTTCGGTTTGGTTTTATCCCGGTTTCGGTTCGGTTTTTGCTCACCCCTAACGAATGGAGCCAAAGATACCCAGGGAATTCACTTAACCACCCTCAAGTTAAAAAAATAATAGTTAAGGCCCATTTGTGTTTTGATTGGGTTTTACTTAATGACCCACTCTTATCTAAAACCCAAACTTATTTTAGAAAACAATTCAATCCATCTTTTATCTAATTGTCGCCTCCAACAGTCCAGCTCCAGAGTCCCGCCTAAATTTCCGTCCAGAAGCAGATGTACATCTCGCCCTGTTGCATAACTTAAGACGATCACACAGATCATACCATCACGGGTCCATGTTACAGTGGTCGCGCACGATAGTCGATAGGTATTCGGGTCCATGTTGCAGGATTGAATGTTTTCTAGCTATTGAGCATATCCTAAATACCACATCTATCTCACATAAGACGACACTTGATAATTTGCTTTCAAGGCATTGATTAAGCATCTCCAAAATTTGTGTGGTCAAGGTTATGATGGGGATTGTAATATACAAGGTTGGTGGGATCAAACTCTAATTTTGAATGAAAATCCCAATGCGTATCATGTTCATTGTTTTGCTCACTCTTGTAATCGTGGTGAATAAGAATTTGAAAATCGCTAGTCTATTTTTCATACTAACCAGCGTTGTCAGTGTTGTTGGAGGTTCATGCAAGCGTCGTGATTGTCTTCGAGAACAACAAACTAACAAAGTTATGGAGGCACTTAGTATAGGTGAAATCGCAAGTGGTTGAAGTCTTAATCAAGAAACTTCCCTCATCAAAGCGGGTGACACACGTTGGGGATCACATTATGGTACTTTGGTAAGCATGGTTATTATGTTTTTATCTATGATCGATGTGCTTGAGATGATACAAGAAGATGGGTTAACCCAAGAACAAAAATGTGAAGGTATGTTGCTATATAAGTCCTTGCACACATTTGATTTCATAATTTGTCTCCATTTTATGAAAACTTTATTGGGTATTACAATGAGTTATCCCAAGCATTGCAAAGGAAAGAACAAGATATTGTGAATGCGATGAATTTGGTTAGATTTTGCAAGCAACAACTGCAGCATTGGAGGTATAACGAGTGGGATCAGGTTACTTTATTTTGTGAGAAACATGATATTGATGTTTTCCATATGAATGAGATGTTCTTGCTTCCTGGACTGTCACGTAGGAAAGTTCCACAAATTACAAATTCACACTACTATCATGTTGAGTTGTTTTCTGCTGTCATTGATCTGCAACTTATGGAATTGGAGCATCATTTTATTGAAACTGGCACCGAGTTGCTTGTTTCCATGGCCAGTCTTAATCCGAGGAACTCTTTTTCAGCTTTTGATAAAAGCAAATTGATCCGTATTGCTCGTTTCTATCCAATAGATTTTTTCTGAGATGAAGCTTATGATACTTGACGATCTACTTGAGACTTATATTCTTGATATGCCGAATTCATCAGATTTTTCAAATCTAAACGGGATTGGTGATCTTGCACGGAAAATGGTTGAAACAAAAAGCGGTAAGGTGTTTCCATCTGTTTACTTGTTGATCAGATTAGTATTGACATTACTGGCTGCAACGACAACAATTGAGAAAACATCTTCTGCTATGAAACACTACTAGAAAATTGAGTATTTTCAACGGAAAATGTCATTGAAAATTTTCTATGAATTTTAAAGGGATTATTGACAAAACATAAATTTTCTACGAATTTTCAACGATTTTCCGTTGAAAATCTCTCACAAAATGCATTTTCAACCAAAAACTTTTTGACGAGACATTCCGTTGAAACTTTTTTGGTTGAAAATGCATAAATGTTTGTGAGAGATTTTCAACGGAAATTCGTTGAAAATTCGTAGAAAATTTATGTTCTGTCAATAATGCTCTAAAATTCGTAGAAAATTTTCAAAGACATTTTCCGTTAAAAATTAATTTCCGTTGAAAATACTCAATTTTCTAGTAGTGAAAATTGTGAAGAAACAAGTTACAGAATAGAATGGGAGATCAATGGTTGAATGACGACTTGGTTGCCTTTATTTAAAAGTATGTGTTTGCGGATGTTGCTAATGAAGATATCATCGATATGTTTCAGAAAATGAAAACACGTCGAGTTTATTGTTAAATTTGTAAAGTCTAGTATAATGGCTTTTAAAACGTTATTTTTTATTGAACTTTTCCATAAATATAATATTATCATATATTTATTTTTTGTTTTATTAAAGAGAACTATCCTTTATAAAATATCTGGTATCAACTGAAAAATTCAAATTATATACTTATTATACAAAAAAGTCTAAACATATTATATATAAGAGGTTAATAATTGTTTTGAACTTCAAAGTTTGTGAGATTCGTGAGAACATATGTCTTAAGGTTTTGTTTTACATAAATTTTTTCATCTAATAATAATACTTACGTATTGATTAACATATATTTGTTTAACAATGTTTTTGTTTCATATGTATTCGATTCACAATACTAAACTTTTTACGTACACTTTTTGTTTCACAAACACATAAAAAAAGTTCATATTATGAACCAACCAAGTGTAAAACAAACACATTATGAAACAAATATATGTTAATCACTACATTAAATTTTAACTATAAATAAAAAAAATAAACATATATACTCTATATCCTAATTATATAGCCTTACCACTAACCCATACTACCTTGCTTAACACAGATCATACTACGAGGGCCTCGAAATCTGCCTCCAGCAAGATAGGGCGACGCAAAAAAGCCTGATGGTGCAAGAGCGCTCACATTTTTTTGGCTATCTTAGGTGGGCCAACCGACCGACCGAGTTGGGCTGGGCGTCCATGTCACGGAACCTTTCTCTAGCCAAGAATCCCATTATTGATCGAAGGACGAAATGACAAGATGAGGTGCCCTGGGCACCCCATTTAGAAGGAAGGGTCGACGTTTTTGGGCCTGTAGCTTTACCCCTCCCCCCTTCGTCGGGCGGTCCTTGTGTATATGAAATAACATATGATACACGGGTTCTCAGATATCTCATAATTTACAAAGTTCTCAAAAGAAGGTCATCCTATATATATATATATATATATATATATTATAAAACATTTCCAACGAAACTCTTAAAGATTAAACATCTAAAGCATAAATCCACCATTTTATTTGAGAATTCTAAAAATCTCTTATTGTAAGCATAGAAGGTAGAAATCTATTAATTACACATCTCAATGCATCATGTACAACCAGGTATTGCATCTTAATTTGTTGGGACAATTTTCTTTTTATGTTTTCAAAGCTACATTTTAAAGTATTACCGGATAGATGATTGGCCCTGGTCTTCTTATACTCTTGTTTGAATTTTAAATTCAAACACCTTCTAAAATACACATTCTAAAAGCAATGTTCCGCTTGACTTCTAAATGGATTCACATACAAAAGATTCTAAAATTTCAAGATTTTAAAATTTTGAATCTATATTTCTTCTTCCCGTTCATCTTTTTTCCAACTCCTTATTTTAAAACACTATACAGTTTTAATTTTTTTTGTCTTGCACTTTATTCTACAGTATTCTCGAATTAAATTGAAGAGTGTAACAGATAACTAAGTTGGCTTCTAAGGAAATCGTATAGAGCTTTAGAAGAGTTTGATCCATACGTAAGAATGATTGTTTCCACATCAATCAATTTTGCTACGTATAACTCAGATGCTCCTGGTAATTAGTTATGCTAAACTCTTTACGATATTATGTTTAATTGATTTCTGATATGTGTTTATGTTTCTATATCTCCATTATTGTTATCACATGCTTATATAGAATTCATATATTAATAATAAATGGTATGAGAGCCTACAAATCACACTGGTTTATAAATCAATTTTAATTAATAAAAATAATTGTGGAACTTTTATCGATTCGTTAATTTCTATGATCGAATTATGACATTTATTATTAAGAAAAATGTCGGCTT
The DNA here is from genome assembly GCA_036898165.1 of Silybum marianum. Classification (NCBI taxonomy): domain Eukaryota; kingdom Viridiplantae; phylum Streptophyta; class Magnoliopsida; order Asterales; family Asteraceae; genus Silybum; species Silybum marianum. Next base: position 22,441,923 of record CM072538.1, read on the forward strand.
GGTTATTCTTTAAACCAAACCAACTTCATTTATTCTTAATTTGCTTAATTTTTTTGTGAACCATGGTGGTAGCACCGATGTTAAAAACAGAATAACAATAATAATTTCGTTAAGAATTGCATATGGGGCAGATTTAAAGCATTTGTCTTTTTGTTTTTGGGATTTTTTTTCTATGATAATACATCACTATGATAAATATAAAAACAAATTTCAACTTTTAATCAAATTTGTGGTGTACACCATGACCATAGTAAATATTGTTTATATATTATACCGTCTCCAACCCACCACTAAAAACATAAAAATCATAAAAATGAAGTTTTTTTCATCTCCAACCAACCACTAAAACACTAAAATTTATAGAGGTCTAAATTGTTGATCTCTATATTTGAAGACCAATAAAGGTGACCACTAAAAATTATACTAATATTTAATTCATGTTTTCTAATTATATATAAAGATTAATAGTTTAGCAAATTAATAAAAGAGTATAATAATAAATAGATATATTATTTTATTATTGAAAGTGTTTTTAGTGTTTTTATTTTAGTGTGTGATTGGAGTTAGATTTTTTTAGTGTTTAAGAGACCCACCATTTTTAGGGTTGTTTTTAGTGTTTTGGGTTGTAGATGTCCTTAGAAAGGGTTTTTCCTTTTACACCCTAATCTAATTCCCATTTGCACCCTAGTTTATTGTTTTATCTATTTTGATTGCGGGACACACTAACCCTCATATTTATTTAACTATTTTAATTGGGGGACATATGTGTAGAATAAGGTTTAATATCTAGACTAGGGTGTAAATGATAACACCCTATTAGAAAAGGGGAATTTATTTTCTATAGAGTCCTTGAATGCTGTTAATTAATGTGGAACTTCCGCATACAAACATCGAAAGGAGACGAAGTCTCTGCCTACCTTAAATTTCTCGTCTATATTATATATGTATATGTATATATATATATATATATAGAGAGAGAGAGAGAGAGAAAGAGAGAGTGTGGGGGAAAAGTTCAAATATGAATTCAAATTTGGTTGTGAACGTGAGGACAAATAAGAGGATAACACGTGTCTGAATGTAAATTATTCATACTGAATATTTCTTTGATTATTCAATTCAGTCTGAATATGACACGTGTCACACTCTCATTTGTCCTAACGTTCACAACCAAATTTGAGTTCTCATTTGAACTCGTCTCTCTCTCTCTCTATATATATATACATATATATATAGAGAGAGAGAGAGAGGGAGAGGGAGGTTCAAATGAGAACTTTGTAAATTTAAAAAAACAAAGGAACACCTTGTGGACCAGATATGATCCGGGTCCCACACATTAAAAAATCATATCTGATTCAATGGTGGGCCCCATTGAATCAGATATAATTTTTTAATGTGTTGGACCCACATCATATGTGGTCCACAAAGTGTTCATTTGTTTCTTAAAAAATGAGGTGTTCTTGTATGATCCCCCCCATATATATATATATAAGAGGTTCAGGGGAAAACACTAAAAAGAAAGACAACTGAACAACATCATAGGAGTCCATCATCCGGTACAAATGATTGAAACTGTTTTTTTTCTAATGCATATGCACAAATTAAATCCATGCTGAAAATTATCGGTATGCATTACCGTCCAGATGGAGGGCTCTCAAATGTTATTCAGTTTTTTTTTTTTGCATTTTCCTCTGAACCTGGCCCTATATATATGTGTGTGTGTTAAATTATTTGGCATTTTCCCTGCGAACGTGTGTGTCGGATCTTCCATCCATAATTCTTACCATGAGCCCACCAACTAATTCAAGGCCCAATAAGGGTTAAAAGATTATAAAGTCCTATCTTTTTCATGTTTCTACCAATGTGGGATAGAGGAAAACCTCCAACCTCACACTAATTTCCAACATCTATTTCTTGGCTTCTTATGTACCCATATAAATAAGAACTGTTTTTCTTGTTGGTATTTGGGAACGTGGTATTCAGTTTACACACACTACAACAAAAGTGGGTTTATAGGACGTCACCAATAAATAAGCTTCTTAATAGACCACTTTATAAGATATAAATTATAGGACCAAAAAATAAAACGTACTATCTAAAGGCTTTGTAATAAGTTTATAAGATCTTTTTAGGCGTCGTAACAAACTTTTTAGGACACTTGTAACAAAAAAACGTCACATTAGTTAGTTTATAGACGTTTTAGAGAACTGTTCTATAAACCCATCTTTTTATAGGACACTTGTGTTTATAGGACGTCTTGTTGCGGCGCCTAAAACGTCCTATAAACTTATTACACGCTTGTAGGTAGAACTTTTTATTTTTTGTTCCTATAATTTGTGTCTTATAAAGCGGTCTATTAAGACAATTATTTATTAATGATGTCCTATAAATCCAATTTTATTGTAATGATGTTACTAGAACTACTAATTTACTCATTTATAAACATAGATGTTACAAGAGGTACTTTGAAAAACTGAAGTGAACCTGTTGTTCATGGTATTAAAAACTATACAGGCCATTGACAACAATGTTTTAGGCAGCATTGACGAAAAAAAAGGGGGCTAAAACATATTGCAACATAGGGATCAGATTCTACGCTATGCACCCTAGCTAGATGGGCCAAACTGCTTGGAGTCACCAATAGTTTGCCTAGCTTTTTAGTTGCAAGTCTTTTTTGTTCTATCCTACGAAGCAGGGGTGTTTTCGCCATTTGCTAATTTTTTTCAGTTTATTCAGTCTGAATATTTCTTTGATTATTCGACACGTGTCGCGCTCTCATTTGTTCTCATGTTCACAACCAAATTTTAGTTCTCATTTGAACCCGTCCCTACCAAATTTTAGTTGGTTCAAATGAGAACTCAAATTTGGTTGTGAACGTGAGGGCAAATAATTTTTTTATAATTTTTTTTTATCAAATGTTATGATTTAAGATGCTATTACATATATGTTTGTTTCATAATATAAAAGCTTCACATGTATTTGTTTTTATAAGTACATGTATTTGTTTAATAATGTAAAAGTTTCACATGTAATTTTTTTATAAGGTGAAACAAACATATGTGAAATAACATCTTAAATCATAGCATTTGATGGAAAAAAATTATTTTTAATAAATATTTGATTTTATTTTGTTTCCTAATTTAAAACCATGATCATAATTAATGAACTTATATTTTCCATATATATCTCAACCATAATTAATAAATTATTATAACTATCTATAAATATCTCAATTGTTTCCTAATATAATGGTTTGCAAAGTTTGTTAGAATTGTCGAGTTTGCAATTGAAACCACCCCAGCATAGATATACCATAATTTTTTTTTGAAATGCAACGATGGTGAAATCCGGTAGCTTCAGCATGGCCATCACCCCTAGACAACACCACAAATATTATTATAATGAAAAACTTATCGATACAGTACAAAGATACAACGGAAGACAGAAAACCCGAGAGAGAACGGGCCACGATACAAATCGCTATACACGAGTCACATTCGACTGTACTAAATAGTGAAAGCTATCGAAACTATTTTATACATAGAGAATTCAAAGAATTCAAAGAGAAGAAAAAGAAAACCTGCACCCACACAATACTATTATCCATACCTCGAGTTGAGTTGCATATTCATGGATCACTTACGAAAAAGCCAAGCAAGGAATATCAAACCAGGACTCCCACATTAAGTTCTTGTCCTTGAGTCTAGGATTAATCCATCTAAAGGTCAGCTCCTTAATAAGTATGGTGCATTCTTCGGAAGAGAACGATTTGCGGTTAAAGATAAGATTATTCCGTGCGCGCCACATGCTGTAGGTCGCAATCCATATAGTCGATTTCCAAAGCTCCGAGTATTTACGGTCAACATAATCATGGCCATCAGCAAATAACAGGTCACTGACAGACTCACCTATATGGCTCGACGCAACACCCCACCAATCGAAAAATTTGTACCAAACGTTACGCACCGCATGGCATTTTAAAAAACAATGTGCTAAATCCTCGGTTTCGATTTGACACATGGGACATAGAACCGTATCCAAGTCTATGCCTCTTTTGTCAATTTCAATTCTAACCGGTAAACCGTTATGACGAATTCTCCAAATGAACACATTGATTTTTTTGGGGACAAGAATAGACCATACCGAGGGTGCGTTAGCAGCTGCGTTTGAGATGTAACGTTCTTCCTTTAAGTATCTCAAAGTGCACACCGAGAACCCGTTTTCAGGGTCTAGGTTCCATCTCCACGCGTCCCTTTTGTCTCTAGTTAACTGCACTGTTTCTAGCAGTTGCTTTAGTGAAGTGACCTCGTCTCTCGATCTTCCTCTTGCTTGATTTTCCCAGTTCCATTTCCAGCACCATCCCTTGTCAGACCAAAACCCACAATCACTAATCATAGAAGTAATGTTAGTATTAGAGCAAAGATGAAAAAGTCTAGAAAACTCCCCGGCGAGGACTACATTGTTCACCCATCTATCTGTCCAGAATTTTGTATTTTCACCATTTCCGATCGACCTGTTGAATGAATTCGAGAAATCGACTCCTGATTCATTGATTTTACCTCCTGCTGTTATTATATCATTCCATACAGTAAATTGGTTTCCATTTGAGGGGGGATCGATCATGAGATCAATTCTCCCGCTATCTCCGTATAAACTTGCGATTACTTTTGACCATAATGATTTTTTTTCCGTATGGAAACTGCATCACCATTTACCGAGAAATGCAAGATTGAAAGCTTTTAACGATCCTATACCGAGGCCACCAAGCATTTTGGGTGAAGTGATTTTTTCCCATTTTACCCACGACAGCTTATTCCCGTTTGTGCCACCCCAAAAAAAATTCTTCTAATGCTTTCTAAGGTGTTAATGATTGAAATTGGAGCTCGAAATATTGAGAAGTAGTAGATCGGGAGGCTCCCAAGCACGGATTTGGCGAGGGTCAATCTGCCGCCGAAGGATAGATTTTTCGATTTCCAGACCGAAAGTCGAGATTCGAATTTATCTATAACGGGCTGCCAGTTTTTCACTAACCTCATGTTTGCCCCAAGGGGAACGCCAAGGTATTTAAAAGGAGGGGATTCTGATTTGCGGTTATAACGATTGGCCATGCTATCTATTTCCGATTGTGAAACCCCAATACCCAATAGACTGTTTTTATTTAGATTGAGTTTCAGTCCAGAAGCAAGTTCAAAACATCGGAGAATTGCCAACAGGTTTCAGATGTTTTTGCTTGTCCATTCGCCAAAAAATAATGCGTCATCTGCATATTGAAGATGAGAAAGCAAAACATTTCCGTCCCCCACTTTCAGGCCTTTTTATATTCCGAGTTTGATTGCTTCTTTTAATGCAAGGCTTAGCCCTTCCGCCGAGATTATAAATAGAAATGGTGATAGTGGATCACCTTGCCTGACTCCTTTTCTCATACTAAATTAGGCGGTGGGTGATCCGTTAACAAGAACCGATATTGATGCCGAAGAAAGACACGTTCTTATCCACTTACACCATTTAGTATCGAACCCCATTTGTTAAACCTTTTGGTTGAAAGTGTATGAATTGTACCCAAATTTGATCATCAAATGTTGGTAGCTCGAGCCTCTGCCAGCAACATTGCCATAGCATCAACTGTGCTTCAAAAGGAGGCACAATACACCCTAATAATGCGAACAAAGAAGAATAAAAATCTAGTGATGGAAAACCTTACAAAATGAAAGAAAGTAAAAAAAAAATGATGAATGCTTACCCACAATTGCTGGAAATGAATACGACTGTTCCTCCCAGTTGTTGTAAAAAAACTAAAGACAGTAAAAAAAATAAATGAAGGGATGCCTACCTACACTACTTGTAATCGATGAGAGAACTCCCCTGAGGTTGCTAATACTTCTCTCCAGTCTTACCATACGACTCTTGTAGATGGAATGGGAGTTAGGGTTTGAGAGGTTTTAGGAGCAATTAGAATTTAGATATGCATTTCATTTTCTTAACTGTTGGTTGAGAGAAATTGGGGATTTGAGATTAGGCGACTTTCAACAGTTGTACAAGGCATTGATTATTTGTAAAATTAAATTTTAAGTAATTGTGCATTAATAAGCGGTACCAAAAGCATAAAAGTTTGTTTTTAAGAGTTTTAATCAAATGCTTTATAATATAGTATAGATAAGTTTTATTTAAAATTCCAATTTAGTCCCTTCAATTCAAAATATTTTAGAATATCCTTCCATTATTTAAAAATTGCATAATAAGACTTTTTTAAAAGATAAAATAAATAAAAACAAAACACATGCTACAAGTGAGCTTGGAACCTACAAACTCTTGGACGCGGCATCATCAACCAAGTTACAACAATCATCTTCACAATTCAAATTGTTGATATATGAAAATATTCTACCATAATTCTCATATATATTGTGCATAATTAAAGGATCTGTACATATCCTTTCTGTTTTCATTGGCATAGTTTTAGGATGTTGATTTTGTTTCCTTTTGTATATGGTTTCCTCCCTGTATTTATTCTCTTTTTCGGTGATGAATGAAATCAAGTTCACCCAATATTTTCATGGTATCAGAGCGGAAATCGATCCGTATAACCCCATAAACATTTTTGTCTCTCTTTTTTCTTTCTATCATTAGCCATGACTAAAACCGCAGAGGGATCCAGTCTTCCCACCGTAGACGTAATGTCTCCGTATTATATTCCCCGTCAGATAACCCTGGTCAAGTTCATGTAAGTGAAATTATTCACAATGGTAATTATAGTGATTGGCAAGACGAGATGAGTAACGCTGTTTTTGCCAAAAACAAGTATGGTTTCGTGGATGGATCAATTCCCATCCCGGAAGAGAATACAAAGGAGCATATGCTCTGGAAAAGATGCAATGCCATGATTCGTGGTTGGCTCAACAGCGCCATGGACAAAGAAATACGAAGCAGTGTGAAGTATGCAAAAATGGCCAAAGAAATCTAGGACGACCTAGAAGAACGCTTTGGTAAAGAATGTGCACCGAGAGCCTATGAATTGAAAAGGACTCTCACGTACATCAGAAAAGAGAACATGACAGTTGTAGCATACTAAACGAAGTTAAGAAGCATTTGGAACGAGATGCAATCGGTCTCCACCATCCCAAAATGCAAATGCGGGAAGTGTACCTGTGAATTATCGAAAGAGTTTCAGGCGTTGAGAGAAAAGGAGCAATTGTACAAATTTCTCATGGGACTCGATGAATCATTTGGGACGGTGAAAACTCAGATCTTGAGTTCTAGACCTACCCCAAACTTGAGTACTGCTTACCATATGGTTGCTGAGGACGAAGCGCAAAGGAACATCAGCGTACCCCGGAAACCTGGGATGGAGGCAGCGGCGTTTCAGTCCCACATAAGGAGAAACGATGGACAAGATCGAAAGACAATTAAGCGTGAGCCACAAAAAGTGTACTCACTGCCACCATTTATACACACACGAGATGAATGTTATGAATTGGTGGGTATCCCCAAACCTAAGAAAATGATCGAAAGGGTAAGGGGATAGAGAAAAGAGATTTTCGACAGAAAGACGGTCGCCCTCCTCCGAAGGCTGCCCAGACAAATGTCGATAGTGAGAAGGGAAGCGGTTCCAAAGCTCCTTTCAACGTTCCTATTCAAGGATTCAGCCATGAACAATTTGCACAGGCACAACAATTCTTCTGTGGTAAAGGTGGACTAAATTGGAAGGATGTGCAAGGGAATAATCGTCCTAGTGTTAACATGGCCGGTAAATTGTTTTCTAATGGACCTTGGGTTATCGATTCAGGTGCTACCGAGCACATTACTTGCAATGCAAGGATGCTCGAAGACATACGAAAATATGAAACCGGAATTCCTGTCAAGATTCCTAATGGTAATAGTATTCCCGTTGAAAGCATTGGAAATACATGTTTACCCAATGGGTTAAAAATTAATCGTGTTTTGAACATACCAACATTTAAGTGTAATTTGCTTTCAGTTAGCCGGCTTACCAAAGATTTGAATTGTGCTATGAGTTTTTTCCCAGACTTCTGTATCATGCAGGACTTACGTTCGAGGAGGCTGATTGGAGTGGGTAAAGAAAGTGGTGATCTATATTGCTTGGAACCCATGGAGAAGGGAAGAATGTCTTACTCGGTTACTATCGATTCAAAGATTTGGCATCAAAGGTTAAGTCATGCGTCTGATGCAAAGCTTCGAAATATTCAATTTTTAGACTTCAAGAATAAGAATGGTCATTGTGACTCATGTATACGTGCTAAACAAACCCGTTTACCTTTTCCCGTTAGCTCTATAAAAACAAGTGATTGTTTTGAACTTTCGCATTGTGACATTTGGGGTGGTTATAAGATTGCTTCGTTTACGGGTGCACATTATTTTTTGACTATTGTTCATGATTATAGTCGAGCTGTATGGGTTTTTTTGATAAATCGAAAATCTAAAGTAGCAGACTATCTAATCGCGTTTTGCAACATGGTCCAACGACAATTTGATAAAAGTGTTAAACGTATTAGGAGTGACAATGGAGTAGAATTTCAGTCCAATGAAATGTTGAGCTATTACAATAAGGAAAAGTTTTGGAGACTTCGTGTACGGATACCCCACAACAAAATGGAGTAGTGGAGAGGAAACAACGACACATTTTAGAAGTAGCAAGATCCCTTAGATTTGAAGCGGGTCTTCCGATAGAGTTTTGGGGGGAATGTGTTCTTACCGCTACTTATCTCATTAATCGGTTACCATCAAGTGTTATTAAAAACATAGCACCATTTGAGATTTTGTTAAACAAAGAACCAACCTACGATCATTTACGGGTTTTTGGATGTCTTGTTTATGCTCACGACAATAGGCAAAATAAAGACAAATTCGGTGAAAGGGGGAGGCCTTGTGTTTTCGTTGGATATCCCAACACACAAAAGGGATATAAAGTTTATGACTTAAAAGATGACAAGATTTACACTTCTCGGGATGTGACCTTTTTTGAAAACATTTTTCCTTTTAAGCAAAAATTGTCCATCGGGAAAGAAAGTGAAATCAATACTTGGTGTGAAAATGAATGGTCCATGAATTGTGATGAATGGACACATCGATCACCTACTGATTAGTCCATGCAAAGTGGGCCTGTTGACATTGAAATTATCGATTCCGTTCATGATCAGTCCATGCAAAAGGAACCTGTTGACATTGAAAATATCGAGCATGTTCATGATGAGGCCGATTCCCATGGTGCGGCACCCGTCTCTGAAAAACCCAGCTCAAACAACGTTTCCGCAAGAAGAGCTCAGGCATGAACCGGTTCGAAAAGGTGGCAAAACTCGATACAGGCCAAAATTGTTTGATAGTTACGAGGCTGAATTACCTCCATCATTAGACGACCCGCCACCCACTTCCAATTTTCCAGCACCTCGATGGTACACCCAATATCTCATTTTGTCTCCTATGATAACTTTTCACGTTCTCATAAAACTTATTTTGCGGCCATCACTTCACACGATGAGCCAATGTTTTTTCACCAGGCAGTAAAAGATCCAGCATGGCGGGAAGCAATGCAACGAGAGATAGATGCCTTAGAAGAAAATGAGACATGGTCTTTAGAAACTTTGTCGACCGGAAAGAAAGCCATTGATTCAAAATGGGTTTATAAGATCAAATATAAACCAAACGGAGAAATGGAACGATATAAAGCCCGTCTCGTGGCAAAAGGTTTCACACAGATCGAAGGCATCGATTTTCACGAGACTTTCGCACCAGTCGTAAAACTGGTCACCGTTCGTAGTCTATTAGCGGTCGCCGCCAAGAAAAATTGGTTCATCCACCAATTAGATGTCAACAACGCGTTTCTCCACGGTGATCTCGAAGAAGAAGTGTATATGAAAATACCACAAGGCTTTGCCAAAGAAAACGAGACACGAGTTTTCAAGCTTCGTAAGTCTTTATATGGACTCCGTCAAGCTTCACGAAATTGGTATACAAAGTTCACGAAGTCTCTTCTTGAAATTGGGTTTCGACAATCTAAAGCGGACCATTCATTATTTATTTTAGAGGACGGCCCTACTTTTATTTTGGCCTTAATTTATGTTGATGATGATGTTATACTTGCCGGCAATGACGATGTTGCTATCAGCCGTGTGAAAACATTCCTTGATAGTTGTTTCAGCATCAAGGACTTAGGTACTCTTAAATATTTTTATGGTATCGAGGTAGCTCGATCAGCTGAAGGGATTGTTCTTAGTCAGCGAAAGTATACCCTAGACATTTTGGAAGAGAGTGGGATGCAACGGTGTCGACCGAGCGCGTTTCCCATGGACCAAAACCTTAAATTTTTGGCCAATGATGATACCCCTGAAGTTAATGCAGCCCAATACCGACGCCTCATTGGCAGGTTACTATACCTCACGGTGACGCGCCCAGACATTACATTTGCCATAAATTTACTCAGTCAATTTCTTAGTCGGCCTCGTCAATCCCACATTGATGTTGCAACTCGGGTTCTTCGTTATTTGAAGCTCACACCCGGTCAAGGGATTTTTCTTCCTTCTAGTGGTGATTTAAAGTTAGAGGCACATTGGGGGGGCTGTGCTCTAACTCGACGATCTAGTTCTGGGTATTTCATTTCACTTGGTGGCTCACCCATTTCACGACGCACGAAGAAACAATCTGTAGTTCCGCGATCCTCTGCTGAGGCCGAGTATAGATCCATGGCCACGACCGTATGCGAAGTGTTATGGCTCCGATGGTTATTTCGTGACTTGCATGCAACACAACAAGGACCCACACCTCTCTATTGTGACAATCAAGCCGCATGTCACATTGCAAATAATCTTGTTTATCATGAACGTACGAAACACGAAAATTTCAACTAAAAAATAAAAAAATTAAATGATTTTTCATTATCGCAATTGAAGTTGAAATGGATTGTTATTTCATCCGAGAGCATGTTGAAATGAAAGATATTGAGACCCGTGCCATTTCAACAACTAATCAAGTCGCCGATGTCTTCACCAAAGCACTTGGCGCTGATCGTTTTCGGTTTTTGGTTGGCAAGTTGGGCGTTCGGAATCTTCACGAACCCACTTGAGGGGGAGTGAAAGTATTCTACCATAATTCTCATATATATTGTGCATAATTAAAGGATCTGTACATATCCTTTCTGTTTTCATTGGCATAGTTTTAGGGATGTTGATTTTGTTTCCTTTTGTATATGGTTTCCTCCCTGTATTTATTCTCTTTTTCGGTGATGTATGAAATCAAGTTCACCCAATATTTTCAATATAAATTTGGTTTTCATATAATTAAGGGTACAATTTATATTTATATGTATATTAAAAAAGAAACCACAACCAATGATGTGGCCTCTTCTTAAAGTTAGAAAGTATGTTATTTTTTTCTCCTTTTTTCAAGCTTCTCCCACCTCAATTTTGATTTTTGATATTCACGTTGAAGAACCTTTATTAGGTTACAACCTACTCATCTCCTCTTTAATAATTGCTCTTCTAATCTCATTATTCCTTTATATTTGGTTATAATTTTTCATCTTCTTCTCATGGTATCATCTCTTAATCTCTCAATTCTTCCTCTCTAATGAGTTATAATTTTGTGGAAGGAATTTGCATTTTTGTTGATTTGAGGCGTCATTCAAGAAGACTGTTGGGTCACAGATGATTTGGTGATGAACCACCTTCCTTTGTATGAATGAACTTTTACAAGTTCTTTTGAAGGTCTGAAATAGGCTTCAAGTATTGAAGAGTCAAAGGCTATTCAATCAAGGGTTGTACATCAAAAAGTGGAATTTTGGATGTATCAACCAACTTCAATATTCAGATCATTTTGCCAAGTCAAGATTGGGTCACCAATATAGTGGGTCACCGAAGGTACACTCAAAAGTCATCAAAAGTACTAAGGACATCAAATAAGATGAGGTCATCAAGTTTGATGTCATGGTCACCGACACTATAATCTTGGTCACCGAAATTGCAGGTATATTTTCTAAGGCTGTGATATCAAGTCACAAGTTCAAGGGTGTACACTTTTGTCATTTAGTGAAAAAGCAAAGTGTACACTTATCAATTCCAGCCTTACAAGGTATCCACCGATGTGATACATAGTGTGATGTATCACTTAGCAATTTCAAATGGATAAGTTCTTGACTCACATCAATTGCAAGACAAGTGAGCCAGTAAGAACTTGGCAATCAAGCCCTAAATAAAGACATTCTCTTTTATTCTTATAAAAGGAATATTTGTCTTTTAGCTAAAAGGTTTGATGGGACTTCACAGAGCATGAGGAAAAGAAGATAAAGTTATTTGACATTACGTGCTACAAGGAATGGTTCATCCATTATTCTAGTACAAAGGAAGTGGTCTCTTCCTTTGTCCAGCAGATAATCTTCCAGCTAATGAAACCTTGACAGCTGTCCACTTGCATCCCATGCATGGGCACTATAAAAGGAGATGAAGTCCTTCCCAGAAATCTCACGCTTTCAACAAATCTTCAGAGTGATTATTTGTATGACTGTGGCAAAGCTGTGTGCTATAACAGTATTGTTTTAACTTCCTTAGAGTATAAGTTAATTACTGTTATCTGTGTGTTTAGTTTGATAGAATAGTCTGCCTGTTCTTTTCCGCATCAAACTATCTGTGTATAAATTTTTAATATTTATAATAAAAAATTTAAAAAGAGTATATTCTGTGTGTTTTATATTCAACCCCCCCTTCTACAAAACCCTCTCTTAGTTAGCCATCTCTCCTTGGGGACTAACAAGTGGTATCAGAGCAGTTGGTTTAATTCAATAAACCAGATCTGTGATGGCTACTACCTCAAATGTTGATGGTACCTTGCAGACCTCTTCCAGTAATACATATGATTTAGGATTCTTGGCTAAACCTCCAAGATTCAACCCAAATAACTTTGGATTATGAAAAATTCGCATGTTATTATTCTTGGAATGGATCGATTGCAGGTATCCCAACATTCTCAGTAAGGGACCTATTGTTCCTAAAATATGGGCTCGCTTTGGCCCTCAAAAGGACGCTGAAGGAAAGGACATAGAGTCAGATGACGAAAGAAGTGAGAAAACTGGTAGATATATCATCAAACCTTCTAACAAATTTAGTGAAGATGATAAACGCCTAGTTGCTTTAGACACTAAAGTCAAATCTGTTCTTGCTGTTTCCCTTCCTGATGATGTGTATCACTCTCTTCTTAACCTTCCCACTGCTAAAGAAATGTGGGATACTTTGAGTGTCTTATATGAAGGCACCAAAGAAGTAAAGAAATCTAACAGGATCTGTCTTGTTAGAAAGTATGAACTCTTCTCCCATGAAAAAGGAGAATCTCTTTCTACCTACTTTAATCGTTTTAACTGTCTTCTCAATGATCTCAAAGTTCTTGGACGAGTTTATGATAATGAAGAAGTTCTCTGCAAGTTCATGGATTGTCTTCCAGATTTCTGGGAAACTATCTGTACTTGTATCAAGCAAACCAAGGACTTAGAAATAATGCCTTTAACTGCTCTCTATGGAACTCTTCTTCACTATGAACAAACTAAGAACCAGAGAAAAACTCTTATAAAGGATATCAAATCCTCTTCTATTGCTTTGATAGGTGATTCAAAATCTTCTTCTTGTATTCCTAGAATCACCTATCCTTCTTCTGATTCTGAAAAAGATATTAAGGAAGACTCTTCCCATCTGTCAGATGCATACTATAGTGCTGCTGATGATGAAGGAGAAGAATCAGCCATTGACATACTTTCTGATAGTATGACAATGCTTGCTGGAAACCTTAAGAATAAAAGATTTTCTTCAAACCGCTCCAAATTTAATAGAAAACCTTTTTCTCAAAAATCCTCTTCTGATAAATCAAATGAAGAATGCTTCAATTGTGGAAAGAAAGGTCATTTTGCTTCTGAATGCAGATCAAAAGCTTCCTCTTCTGTCAAACCTTCTTCTTCTTATGGCCACGACTTCTCAAAATCAGCTTCTAGGAAGCATGAAGAGAGAAATAGCCAATCCTCTATAGAAAATTCTGAATCAAAAGAAATCTCCAGGTATAAGAAGTACAAAGCCAAATACAAGAGAGAAAAAGAGAGAAACCAAGGTAAAAATAAAACTTTGGTTGTTGAGGCTCATTGCTGGGAAGATGAGCAAACCTCTGAGAGTGAGAGTGAGTATGTCACTAAATGCCTCATGGCCAAAATCGATGAGCTAGAAGACATGGAGAAGTCACTCTACACTACCCTTGTATCTGCTGAGGGATCCACTTCAGGAACAAAATCTCAGGTACATCCTTTTACCTTTCTCTCTGATGATCAAAAGGCTGATGCCTTTGATTCTTTAACTGTTGACTTCTGTGACTTAAAGATTCAAAAGAAAAAGGCTAATATGCACATAAAATGTCTAAATGATCAACTTCTCTCTTGCTTTTCAAAACTAAAAGACTTTGTCAAAATGAAAGCTGATCTAGAAAACCTACGGTACTTAAACGACAGTCTTTCTGAGGAAAAATCAAAAATCTCTTCCACTCTTGAAAAGGAACAAGAGGTTCTGTCTAAATGGACTAAATCCTCTAAGAATCTTGAGAGGATCCTTCAAGATCAAATCACCAGCAAGGATAAGTCTGGCCTTGGTTATGGAAAAGATGTTCCTCAACCTTCTGACCTTCCACTTCCTTCTTCTGAATGTCAAGGTTTTCCTACTGGTTTCCTTTCCGATGACGATGATGATCTCTTCGGTTACTCATCTGAGGATTCTACCTCCGTTCACTCTATAGATCTACTTGACATGCTCAAAGTAGAATCTGGTTCTAAAAAGTTTGGAGTCTTTGTTAAAGCTAAAGAAATCTCTTCTGAGTCTTCAAAAGTTTCAACTCTTCCAAGCTCTTCTTCTTCTCCCAAACCTATCCAAAGACTTTTAAACTCCTTAAGTCTGCATGAGTCAAGGTACTCCCAAGAGCAACCATCTGGTGTTGCTGAGTATCCCTCTCCAAAAAGATTTTCTCCTCAAAAGAAAAAATATTCTAGATCAAATTTTTCATCTAAAAGGAAATCTCAAATAGTTACTGATTTTATTCCTCGGTCAGTGAACTTGAAGAAATCAAGAAATCCTGGTAAAGGTATTCTTGGACCAAGACCAGGTGTTGGACACCCTTTTTCTTCTCAGTCGTCAACCTCTGTCCAAAGTTTTGATGATAGGGATCTTAAAAAGGCCTTTTCTTTAAAGAAATGCTATAATTGTGGCAACACTCTTCATCTTGCTAAAAATTGCCCAAATAACTTGGTTCCTTGCAAAAATAAAATGTCTTCTAATCCCAAAGGACCCACCTCAAAATGGGTACCAAAAGTCTAAATTTGTTTCTGGGTGTAGGTACCAAATAAAGATCACATATGGTACATGGATAGTGGGTGTTCAAGACACATGACCGGAAACAAACTTCTTCTCTCTAACTTCTCAAAAGAAAAGGGACCCAATGTTTCCTTTGGAGGAAATGGAAAAGGGGTCACCAAAGGATATGGTACCATTTCAAAGGGAACCATCACTTTCTCCAGAGTAGCTCATGTTGAAGGGCTAATGTACAATCTTCTAAGCATCAGCAAAATATGTGATTTGGGCTATAAGGTCATGTTCCAGCTGTGTGTGTGCTTGGTCTTTGATGTACAGAACAAGATTGTACTAGCAGGAACCCGACTGAATGACGTGTACATAATCAACATGAAGGAAAGTGCAATAGGAGAAGCTGTGTGTCTCCTTTCTCAAGAACTAGCCAAACAAAGTTGGCTGTGGCATAAAAGGTTCTCTCATCTAAACTTTAAAACCTTGAACAAACTCTCCAACAAGGAGCTGGTTGTTGGAATGCCAAAAATAGTTTTTGAAAAAGAAAAGCTGTGTGGAGCATGTGAAAAAGGAAAACTCACCAGAACTTTCTTTAAAACAAAACAATACTCTTCTATCTCTCAACCTCTTCAAATGCTTCACATGGATCTGTGCGGTCCAGTAACCACACCCAGTCTGGGTGGTAAAAAGTATATGCTAGTAATCGTCGATGAATTCTCTAGATATACTTGGGTGTTCTTTCTGAAACACAAGAGTGATGCTGCTGAAGAAATCATCAGGTTTACAAGAAAGATTGAAAATTTGAATGGTAAACTAGTGAAGTCCTTCAGAAGTGATAATGGCACGGAATTCAAGAATGCTGCTCTGGAAGATTTCTTTGACCTAAAAGGAATTTCTCAGAACTTCTCTGCCGTACGCACTCCTCAGCAAAATGGTGTTGTTGAGAGAAAGAATAAAACACTATGTGAAGCTGCAAGGTCAATGCTGAGTGAATCCAAGTTGCCAACCTATTTTTGGGCAGAAGCAGTTAACACTGCATGCTTTACTCAAAATAGGTCTATCATAGTCAAAAGGCATGACAAGACTCCTTATGAAGTTTTCCATGGTAGAAAACCTGCAGTTGACTTCTTCCATGTGTTTGGCTGTGTATGTCACATGCTAAATGACAGGGAACAACTTGGAAAGTTTGATCCGAAGTCTGATGATGGAATTTTCATGGGCTATTCTCTCTCCTCAAGAGCCTTCAGAATTTTCAACCTAAGAAGACAATGCATAGATGAATCCATGCATGTGAAGTTTGATGAGTTTGAAACTTCTTCATTATCTTGTGATGAAGAAGAATTAAACCTATGGATAAATTCATGTGTTGGTGAAATTCCATCCTCCTCTCAACCCAATCCTCCAGATAGCAACTCTTCTCAGCCTCCCATAAACACCAACTTACCTTCAGAAC
Organism: Silybum marianum; assembly: GCA_036898165.1. Taxonomy (NCBI): domain Eukaryota; kingdom Viridiplantae; phylum Streptophyta; class Magnoliopsida; order Asterales; family Asteraceae; genus Silybum; species Silybum marianum. The sequence goes on from CM072538.1 coordinate 22,458,699, forward strand.
CTTCTCTTTTTTCTCCACCTCCTGAAACTAACTCTACAGAAGACCTTACCCACCAAAACACCATATCTCCCTCAAACCTATCTTCACCATCTCAAATTCCTACCTCATCTTCTTCTCTACCTCCTACCTTACCTCCTGCACTAAAGTGGACCATGGATCATCCAATAGATCAAATCATAGGTGATCCACAAGTTGGTGTAAAAACCAGAAGAGGCATAAGCAATATGTGCTTATATGTCAACTTTGTTTCCATTGTTGAGCCTAAGCTGATAAATGAAGCCCTAGCTGATCCTAGCTGGGTAATTGCCATGCAAGAAGAACTCTCATAATTTGAGAGAAACAAAGTCTGGAAGTTAGTTCCTCGTCCATCCAATAAAACTATTATTGGAACAAAATGGGTGTTTCGAAAAAAGATGGACGAAGAAGGAACTGTCATAAAGAACAAAGCAAGGCTGGTTGCTCAAGGATATCGGCAAGAGGAAGGAATTGATTATGATGAAACTTTTGCTCCTGTTGCCAGATTGGAAGCTATCCGAATATTTCTTGCCCATGCAGCTTACAAGAATTTTCGGGTATTCCAAATGGATGTCAAAAGTGCCTTCCTGAATGGTGAATTAGCTGAAGAAGTGTATGTGAAGCAATCTCCTGGGTTTGAAGATCCAGTTCATCCATATCATGTGTATAGGCTGGATAAAACTCTGTATGGACTGAAGCAAGCTCCTCGTGCCTGGTATGACACTCTCTCATATTATCTACTTAGAAATAAGTATATACGAGGCAAGGTTGACAACACTTTCTTCTTCAAGAAATCACAAGGTGATATCATTCTTGTTTAAATCTATGTTGATGATATTATTTTTGGAGCCACTGATGAATCCTTGTGTGATGAGTTTAGCTCCCTCATGCAAAAAGAATATGAAATGAGCATGATGGGGGAGTTAACTTTCTTTCTTGGTTTGCAAGTAAAACAGTCTTCAGAAGGTATTTTCATAAATCAAAGTAAATACATTAAAGATCTTCTGAAAAAGTTTCATTTTGATACTTGCTCTACCATGAAAACTTCTATGGCTCCTCTTAGACTCTTTTCTGATCCTGATGGCATTTCTGTTAATATTACAAATTATAGAGCCATGATAGGATCCCTTCTCTATCTAACTGCAAGTAGACCTGACATTATGTTTGCTACTTATCTGTGTGCCCGATACCAAGCAAATCCTAAAGAATCACATATGGCTGCTGTGAAAAGGATTTTTCGGTATCTGAAAGGTACCATAAATCTGGGTCTTTGGTATCCCAAAGACTCAGGTTTCGATCTCATCGGGTACTCTGATTCTGATTTTGCAGGTTCAAAAATAGACAGAAAGAGTACAACTGGAAGTTGTCAGTTACTTGGTGGAAAGCTTGTGAGCTGGTCAAGTAAGAAACAACATTCGGTGCCTACCTCTACCGAAGCGAATATGTGGCTGCTGGAAGTTGTTGTGCACAGATATTGTGGATGAAAAATCAGTTGTGTGATTATAATCAAATTTTCTCAAAAATCCCAATAATGTGTGACAACTCAAGTGCAATAGCCATTGCCAACAACCCTGTGCTTCATTTAAGATCAAAGCACATTGATATCAGGTATCACTTTATAAGAGATCATGTCTCTAAAGGTGATGTGGAACTTCATTTCATTCCCACTGATTATCAATTAGCTGACCTGTTCACAAAGCCCCTTGATGAATCAAGGTTCAAATTCCTCATTGGTGAATTAGGTATGATAAACATAGACTAATATATATACTTTATATTTTATATAAATATGCATTTTATATATATATATTCTATATATATATATTATATACATTTATATATTTTATAACTTATATATATTATATATGTTATATATATACATTTATATATTTTATAACCTATATATATTATATATGTTATATATATATATAAATAAATAAATAAACAAAAATAAATATATATATGTATACAGTGTCGGTGACTAAGTCACCGATGGTACCCTTCTCTCTCTCTCCTCTAAAACTTTCCCAAATACCTCCTCTCATCTCTCTCATAAAACCTAAATCACACCATCTATCGCCACTACTTTCTCCGGCCACCGAGATCCACCGAAAGCAACCACCATAATCACCCACCGACGGCTACCCTTACACCCGAGCCACCGAGAACCATCACCACAAGCCACCGTCGCCGACGACACCACTAGCCGCCGACGACCACCCACCGACGTTTCCCTTCCTTCCGACATCGGCTCACCGACGGTTGCCTTTCACGGTGACAAATCACCCACCGACGTCTGACGTCACTTTCCGACGTGACATCCACCGACGTCATCTGTTCCCAAGCCACCGACGTTTACCTCAACACGAGCCACCGACGTCATCTGTTCCCAAGCCACCGACGTTTACCTCAACACGAGCCACCGACGTTATCTGTTCCCAAGCCACCGACGTTTGTTTTATCCACCGACGTCTATTCTAAGCCACCGAGGTAACCGTTACAACCCTTCATTTTCTTAACCCCTTAAAGATAACTCTTGACTTACCACTCTTGATAAGCAAGACTCTTTGTTCTTATCCCTATGACATCATCAATGTCAGACCATGCGTCGAATTCAACCCTAAAACCCTTAGAATTCTGACCTTTCAATCACCAAAAGTAATCATTATTTTTGAAAATTGAAATTTCCCTCTCATATATAACCTCTTCCCCCACTACTTCACCACCTTTCTTGCACCCTCTCTCTTTCTCATCTTATAACCTTCATACTCAAACCTGCAACTTTCTTCATCCTCTTCAATGGCTTCTCCCTCAAAGACCTCTGAAGAACAGACCATGAATTTTGGATCCCTATCCTTTCCTGCATGCAATTACTTTGGAAGAATAGGAGTTGACAATGCTCATCCAGAGTACAATGATGTTTGCTGGTTTCTTCAGAGATGCCCTCTTCAATATGCAATCACAGCAAAACCCAAAATGAGTAAGTTTCTTCTTGGAAACTTTTGGTTAACTTGCACATTTGATGCCTCATCGGATCAAATTCTTGCATCTGTTCTAAGTAATGATGAACATGATGTGATCTTCAATGTGGAAGATGTTAGAAGCATTCTTAAGCTTCCTGTTTATGATACCTATGAACATTTTCCTCTTGGTAATGAACATCAAATGGTGGTTGGTGTGTTGAACTATTTGGAAGAGAAAAAGGGTTCAAAGTCAAAGGGTCCAGGTACTTTACTGCGCAAGAATATGGGAAACATATGGAACTTCCTTTTTGCTCATCTGATTCTGTGCCTGAGCAAGAAGACAGGTGGCCCGGATCAGTCACCTTCCCAAGTGAGTGAATTAGCACATGCTCTAATATTTCAAAGAAGGATAGACTTTGCAAGCTATTTTTTCAATGAAATGATCTCCTCCTTCTCTACCATCCGACGTCCTCAGGTACCATTTCAGCGACTTTTCTCTCTTATTATTCATGCAAAGTTGGCAGATAAATTAGAGAAAAGAGATGACATCATATATGATCTCCCTCTTCATCAAGTGGGAAATCAAATTATGAAAAAGGCTGTCTTAGCATCAAACAACCCTCTCCGACCTTCTATGATTGAGTTTACAAGGAATGCAACTCTATCTTGGGGAGAAAATGAGCCCCGTCTGCAAAGGACCTCAGGTATGTCTTCTACTCCTTCTGCACCTAGAGTAACTGATGTGCCCAAATCTCGTAAGAGATCCAAAGCGTCGGGCACATCTACCTCCGCACCCACCGATGCTACGAAGCCAAAAGAACCTTTGGCTTCTACCCAAGCATCTAAGTCCCAAAAGCGGAGACACTCTAAAAGCCCCCCAAAGACTTCCTCAAAGAAGTCTAAGGGTACCCAAAAGGTCTCACCTCACAAGCCACCTACTAACTCCCAAAAGTTAGTAAGTGTTGAAAAGATTCCTACCCGACCCAAGGACCAGTTAACCCAACCTAGCTCCTCCATGCCCTCCCAAAAGGACATGGTTGTAAAAAGGGACATCCCTATTATTGCTTCATCAACTTTCTCTTTAGTTGATGAAGAAGACTTGGACTCTCCCATCCAAGCTGCCTCTTCTCCACCCCGTGAGCTCTCACAGCTCCCTTTCCTTACTCCACATGAGAGTGCATCACAACCAGGTGCATTTGATGGAGCATCCCAATTTACTGATTTTCTATTTTCTGACACTACACCTTGGACACATACGTCTCCCGTACATACCAAGGTTGTGAAAGAACCCATTACTGAGGAATCCCCTCATATACACTCTCCTAAACGTGTCTCCCCCACATCTCCTAAATCCCCCCCAAGAAAACCTACAGGTTTGGTGGATTACTCTTCCATTGATGATGATGCTGATCAACCACCACAACCTCAACCCTCTGCTCCCATGTCTTCCAAACAAGGAGATGATATTCTCAGGCTTTCACCAGCTTTACCTGTGACATTATACGTCGGGTGGAAACTTTGGAAGACCAAACAGCCAAAGACTTGGAAAGACTGGCTTCTCTTTCTACTTCTCAAGAGAACATTATGGAGTCTCTTGCCACTATTCTCACCAAAGTTGACAAGATTCCAATTTCTCCTCCGACTATTGAGCTTGATGTGGATGGATCCTTCTTTCAGGAACAAGACAGATTTGTTCTTCAAAGAATTGAAAGAAAAATGAATTCCATGGCTTCTGATATTGAAAAGATCAAGACTTTTCTCTCTTCAGTAGGTTTCAAGGGTTCAACCACTGAGGGGGAGAAAAATAAGAAGACCACCAATACAACCTCACCAGCCGCCGACGCCAACGCTGCCAAAACAGCCGCCGGTGCCAGCATCATGCCAGCCACCGATGTGGCTTCTCCATCTTATCAAGCCACCGACGTGGCAGCCACCGACGTGGCTCCTACAGCCACCGATGGTGGTGTGGTCACAGAGGTGGTCCCTGTTCCTTTGGTACCCGAAGCAGCTGTTGAGGGGGAGAGTATCAGTGCTCAACCCCTTGAAACTGAAGAAGAGAAGAAAAGAAAAGAAAAAGCCAAAGAAAAGAAGCCTCTCTCTTTTGAAGAACAGCAAGAAGAAAGAAAGAGAAAGAAAATGTTCAGAGGTTCAGAAGCTGACACTCTTAGACTTCAGCCTGCTCCATTACCCACCGATCCTCTTGGGGTAATTCTCACAGAAGCTGAAAAAGAAGAAGCCATTAGAGCACAACTTGAGTATGATCAGACAAATGTACTCAAGTTGACTCAAGATGAAGCCACTCATGCAATGGTAAAGGATGCTCTTCAAGCTCAAAAAGATGAGCTTGAAAATATAAAGAAGAAATCTGAAGCTGCAAAATTGGTTGATGAGGCCAAGAAGGCAAAGGAAGTAGAGTGGTTTAAAAGGAGATTGAAGAACAGGAAGGATGATTCCAAGATTATCAATGCCACCATCCAACCTCCAACCAAGAATTCTCCCAAGTTACTTGTCACCCTTAAGAGAGCTGATACTTTCTCAAAGGTATATGAAGCTGAATGGTTGGAAGTTCTTGGGATGACTGAGTGGATGGAAGTTGGTAAATGCATCTCCAAGAGCAAAAGCAAGTACAAGGAGCTGGTACTTAATATTCTCAGAGAACTTTTCATCAAGATGCTCAACATTCAAAAGGAGAATGATATTCTTGTGACATATCTTGAAGCACAACAAATGTACTTCATACAACAGGGTCTTAAAGGAGAGGTCATCACTGCTCCTAAAAACAAGAAGAAGGGACACTTTGTTATGCTTCATGAAAGAGGCATCCAGATAAATGCTTCGGGTATAGATCTTTCCATTCCTACTCCTATTGCTTACCCGAAGCAAACCATGCTGATTACTCCAGAGCTTGGGGTTTTCTTTGAAGACATCTTTGGAAACATCGGTTTCTTCAGAGCATCTGACATCCCAAGGGCTCACAGCTCCTTCCTCTCTGCTATTCTAGGAGTACCTCCGGTTGAAGACTATGGGATCACTAGGCTTATCTTGGATGAGCTAAAAAGAAGAGAACCCACTCCTTGAATAGTTTTCATATAGTGGGAACTTTATTTTTCAAAGCTGTGAGCTAAATAAAAGTTCATACTCTTCTTTCCTTAAAAATTCTTGTTAATATTTTATTTTTTCTTGCACATACTCATACTTACATTTATTCTTATACTTATACTGTACATACTCAGTTAAAAAAAAATTAAAAAAAAAAAATCTGAGTCAAAAGAACCCAAAAGAAAAATAGAAATGGTCAAAAAGAATTCTTTTCTAACTTACAGGTATCATCATCAAATAGGGGGAGATTGTTGGGTCACCGATGATTTGGTGATGAACCACCTTCCTTTGTATGAATGAACTTTTACAGGTTCTTTTGAAGGTCTGAAATATGCTTCAAGTATTGAAGAGTCAAAGGTTATTCAATCAAGGGTTGTACATCAAAAAGTGGAATTTTGGATGTATCAACCAACTTCAATATTCAGATCATTTTGCCAAATCAAGATTGGGTCACCAATATAGTGGGTCACCGATGGTACACTCAAAAGTCATCAAAAGTACTAAGGACATCAAATAAGATGAGGTCATCAAGTTTGATGTCATGGTCACCGACACTATAATCTTGGTCACCGAAATTGCAGGTATATTTTCTAAGGCTGTGATATCAAGTCACAAGTTCAAGAGTGTACACTTTTGTCATTTAGTGAAAGATGAAGTTTATCAAGCAAAGTGTACACTTATCAATTCCATCCTTACAAGGTATCCACCGATGTGATACATAGTGTGATGTATCACTTAGCAATTTCAAAGGGATAAGTTCTTGACTCACATCAATTGCAAGACACGTGAGCCAGCAAGAACTTGGGCATCAAGCCTTAAATAAAGGCGTTCTCTTTTATTCTTATAAAAGGAATATTTGTCTTTTAGCTAAAAGGTTTGATGGGACTTCACAGAGCATGAAGAAAAGAAGATAAAGTTATCTGACATTACGTGCTACAAGGAATGGTTCATCCATTATTCTAGTACAAAGGAAGTGGTCTCTTCCTTTGTCCAGCAGATAATCTTCCAGCTAATGAAACCTTGACAGCTGTCCACTTGCATCCCATGCATGGGCACTATAAAAGGAGATGAAGTCCTTCTCAGAAATCTCACGCTTTCAACAAATCTTCAGAGTGATTATTTGTGTGACTGTGGCAAAGCTGTGTGCTATAACAGTATTGTTTTAACTTCCTTAATGTATAAGTTAATTACTGTTATCTGTGTGTTTAGTTTGATAGAATAGTCTGCCTGTTCTTTTCCGCATCAAACTATCTGTGTGTAAATTTTTAATATTTATATTAAAAAATTTAAAAAGAGTATATTCTGTGTGTTTTATATTCAACCCCCCCTTCTACAAAACCCTCTCTTAGTTAGCCATCTCTCCTTGGGGACTAACAAAGACAAATCATGGTATGAGTTTTTGCTTTTGTAAGTATAGTACTTCGTCTTTTAATCATGGAAATTCTTACTAAAGTTGGAATTATGAAGGCATAAGAATCTTTTTTGTGTGTCGATAAAGTGGCATATGAGTTCTTGATGAAATAAGGTAACATTTTTCAAGCATAATAATCTATATTTATCTTTCAATTCTTCCTCTCCATTCAGTTTTGATGGAGGCGATTTGCATTTTTTGTTCATTTGAGGCGTCATTAAGAAGACAGATCATGGTATGAGTTTTTTCGGATGTAAATATTGTATTTCGTCTTTGAATCATGGAAATTCTCACTAAAGTTGGAATTATGAAGACATGTGAATCTTTTTCTATGTGTCGATAAAGTGACATATGAGTTCTTTGTTTTTTAAAGGCCGACATATGAATTCTTGATGAAATAAGGTAGCATTAACTATCTTTTTGTTTGTGTATCCATGAACTTGATAAACGTTATGCAAGAATATTTATGCATTAATGCTAGAAGAAGGTATCAAGAAACATGAGTTATGGTTTTTTCAAATTGGTAATCTTCCATATGCTTTTCAAGATATCGATGTTCATTGGTCTGTTGAGATTTTTTTCTTCTCTATCATTAGGCTTGAAAATTATTTTCTAATGTTTTAATTCTTAATCTTCCTCTTTGTTATTTTTTTTAATGAGGGTATTAAGAATGGAAAGGGAAGCGCTCTCTTATATTTGCTAAGGATGTTAGTTTTTCCGTCATCTACAAGTAGATTAACAAAACATTGTACATATGAGTAGATCATCTAAATGACATCAATTTAACTTGGTACACCAAAAGGTATGTTGTTTCATCAATGCTTATAGTTTGAGCTCATTCTACTGTAACATATAATATGTTTTTTCATCAATATTTTTTTTATTAACCTGGATATCTAACCCGCTATGCGAGCCGACTAATCCCAGGGCGACTACCTGCTTTGCGGGTACCCTGGAGTCACCGCGTTTGAACCTCCGTGGCCACAAGGGGATTTTTAATCCTCCCTGAATTCGAATTCGGGACCTCCCGGTACTTGTGACCTTTGGAGCCTAAGCTCAAACCATTGAGGCACCACCCTATATTTTTTTCATCAATATTTGCTCCTCTTTTTTGAGTTATTTTACCTAGAAAAAAGGTGGCAACGAAAGAAGTAGTGAAGTAATGCAGGATAACAATCGGTAAGTAGTTCCAACAGGCCTTTTTGGCTCGTACAAAAAAAATCAGTTCTACTTGATGGATGCATGGTGTCACCTTCTATGCCGAATAGATATCAGATTATCTTTTAGTCTACACATGTATAAGATTTCCCTTTTGATCCGTTTTATCAACCATGACTACAAGAGGCATATAGTAAGGTAGGGAATGAGTATGTGTATCAGTGGCTTAAATTATGAAAGTACATTGACTTGAGGTATGTTATTGAAATTTAAGCTTGGGGTTAATTATTGTAATTTACACTCAATTGTCACCAACTACGACTGAAACCATGCTTGCAATGACAACCAATAAGGGTCAAGATTTTTGATGGTTTACACCTCCTAAAACATGTATGTCGATACATTTATTAACATTTCACATTATTCTATAACTAATTATCAATACTTATTATACGTATCTGTTCACACATGATCAATAGTATATTGTTGTCTTTTGAGTCACGTTTGTGTAGATCCCAGATTAAGCGAGCACAATGATAATTAAGTATAAAGCAATATGAACACAAAGTGATTAGAGAATTTCCGTAGTCGTATATCTCACTTGTATTGATTACAATATGATTTGACAGTATTTAACTCTCTTGTAATCGACTTCTTACCACTTGATAATGAATAGCTCAAGACTCCTATTTATATTAAACCATTAATCTATATAAGGAAGGTAAGTGTTTTAGGCATTATACAATTGTCATTTACAAGATAATTATCCTTTCCTTATCTTAAACCTTCCTAATTAATTACTTTGTTGACTTTGCACTTTTGGTCCTTCATGTCTTCAATAGTTGTCATCTCGGATACAATAATTTCAGACCTAACAAAAGTGACTTTGCACTTTTGGTCCTTTGTAGTCGAGATTACAATTCAGCAAATCAGCACTCTTCTTTTGAATATCATGAAACTTGTGTCAACAAATCTTTCCTCTTGATTCTTTTGCTCCCCCTACGAAAATGATCTCTTGTAAGTTCCGAAGCTCCCCCTTAACATTAGCATGAAAAGAAATTCGAAGGAGCCTTGAAGTCGTAGGGTATTCAAAACTTAGTCGGGTCAGCCATATTGATAAGCTCAGATGTGGCTTAAAAAATATTGGGTCAACATAAAAAGATGCACTTGATAAGTCTTCAACTTTATCTTCAGCAGTCGACAATTTTTCTTCAAAAATCAAGAAGTAAGTAAACTTGACAAAATTAGTCTTCTACAAATCAACTTTTCTCCCAAATAAGCATGTCGTGTCTTTGATATACAATCTCTCCCCCTCAGAATGATAAGGAGAATCCGAATCATTATGAATAACCAAAGACAAAAAAGAATTGTTAACTAATGAAGCGTGTAAAAACTAACATACAGAAGCACGTGAAGCAACTGTTATCACTTAATCAAAATAAATTCAATTGAAGTGGCCTATTTTCAGAGTTGGCAATGATGAATCTCTGATAGGACTTCCAGTTATCATTGAAGTAAGTTTAGAAAACTAATTTCTCAAACTGTTCCGGCATTAACACGAAGTTATGCTTGTTGAATCACAAAGATTCGTGCAATGTGTCAAAGAAATATTTGTATATATTTTGGCTCAAAAATAGACTCGATTGTGCATAGAATATGAAGTTCGGAGACTGGAAGTGTGTCTTCCTTTTTCAATATATTAATCTTCCGAGTGAAGAAAAGATAGCAGATATGCTCATTCTCCGTGATATATGAAACAAATATCTTTTGTGAGATACTTGAGTAGTCGTGTGGGGTGACACAAGTTATCGACATTGGGTCCATGTCTATTTCAATATTCATTTCCAAAGAATTGAGAATGAATAGATCATGTGGCTACCCGGATAACTGTTTAGGTTTGGTGAAGACCAATTATTTTCTTTGAAGCCTTGTCACACTCTCACATTCTCTTTTATCTCACAAGCACTCAATTTATACCCTTTCAAAATATCTATCCTAAGGGTGTGTTTCATGGGAAGGTCCTTCCGGCTTTGGATTGACCATAGAAACTTCTAATTCCTATCACACACAAGGAGTCGAAACATGGAAGTACGAGTTCTGAACTGATGTATTCAGAAGTCATGCTGAAAAAATTTTGGTTAAGAGCAGGTCCATGGCTGAGATACTATGAAACTAAGTAAATGGAAAAAAAAATGTGGTACTCCCCTCAAATGTAGCATAACCTTTTGAAAGATTTTTATGTGATGTGAATATTCGGAATTTAGAACACACATGACGTACCTACAAAACAGATTAAAAAGATTTTGGTACCCAAGTTTTGTTGGGTCCTCGGAGGTTAGCTTTAGATGCAATAAATGGGGAAGAGGCGATACTGTAAGTACCATACCATTTATGAATGAAATTTTGATTAACAAAATCATTTGTTCCACATGTAGAACAACAAATCTTTGTGGCACTTAGACTAATTAGCTGATTGATAGTTTGACAAAATAAGGCAAATTAGTTTTGGAAACAAATGATTTTTCATCAACTACAGGAGATGTATGTGGCAAGTTTCTAACACTATCATCTGTAGTTGATTTCTTTCTCCAAACCATCTTAAACTTTTTGAAATTTCCGGATTTAGCAACAAAATCATTATGAATCTGTTTAGAATTATGAGTTCGAAAGCTGAAACATGAATAAAACCACGTTTAGCATTTTTCACATAATGAGAATTGATGGGTTTGGATAAGTGAGTTTGATCCTTTTTGTTAGAAAACAAATTGCTTGTAGAGCACTCATTCTTAACTCCTGGAGTGAAAACAGATTCCATTGGTTTCTTCCCTTTATCTAAAATTTCCTTATGACTTGGAAGAATTGGACTGAAGTCAAAGTCAGCATTTAAATCGTTTAAACATTCGTTGTCGTCAAGTAAAGAAAGATTAGAATTTGCATCCGAAAAATACATTGGCTTAAGGTCATCCAATTCACCATCAATATGGTCGAGAGTAAAGGAAGTCTGGCTTTTAGGAGGAAAAGAAATGGTAATTGATTCAGTGGGACAGTCTTTTGAGTTATGTTGAGAATGTTTGGGATTGTCATATCAAGTGAATCGAATTCTTCAAGATCATCTAATTCCTAATCTATCTGTTCTTGTGAGAGAAAACATTTTTGTTTTAGAGGACAGTAGTTAGGATCAATCGGGAAGTATGAAAAATCACAGTCATCCAAATATGAGCTGACAAAGGCTTTACAAGAAGAGATATTTGAAGTTGTATCAACTTCGGGGTTTTGAGTTTGTAAAGTTTTGTTTTCTAAAGTTTGAATTGTAGCGATTAATGCCTCTTTTTCCTTCTCCGACGAAGAACGTTCGAGTTCCAACACTTTTTCAAGTTGAACAATTTTCTTTTCTAAAAATAGAGTGGGAATGTAGGGTTTACATTCAGGAATTTTATTTTGAAGTTATTCGTCAGAATAAGAGGGAAAATAGTCATTTGGAAGAGTTTCTTTTGAAGATTCCTCATCTATTATTTGAGGATAGTAGAAAGGAATTTGATGAAAATTCTTGTTTTGTCTTTTCTAATCTTCCCTTTCTTCGACGTTGGACTCCGACTTCGTAAATGGAATTTTGTAATCCGAACCAAGGTTCAGATATTCGAATTTATAAATAGTCGGAGTATTGTAGATGGCCTTTTCTAAATATTTCGGATTATCAGATCCTAATCCAGCTTTTGAACTTAACTCTTTTGGAATGTTTAAATGAATTGTGTGTTCCATTTGACCAATTTTATACAGTTTTAGTTCCAAATCTTTGAGTTTTTCCAAAAGGTCTTGTCTTTAAAAACTCACAAATTCATATTTTGATGAAAAATCTTCGGTCTCCCTTTTAGATTGGTTAAGTTGAAGTGTGAGATCCGAGATTTGTTGTTTTAAAAGAATGTTTTCTTCTTGAAAAGCAGTTTTCTCCGTTTGATGATTGTGTGCAATACTTTGAGATGTTGCAAGTTCGGTTTGGTAAATTAGCAATTGATTATGATTATTTTCTAAACGAGCCTCTAATTTGGAAACCAAGAGTTTCTCGATTTTCAATTTAGATTGTAGTTCTTGCAATTGTATCATCATGTCATTCATAAACTGATCATAATCCGAGAGACTTACCTCGGGGGGTTTTGTGTCTGAACCAATTTCCATTGCTTCGCGATTCGTCATTGTACTTGGCTTGATGATCTCGATCAGTGAGTTTTTGGTAATTTTCTGAGATGTTTTTGTGAAACAGAAAGTTTTCTCGATTGACTTATGTTTCGTAAATAACTTCAGAAAATCAGAAAAACTTAGATCGTCTGCTCTAATACCACTTGTAGATCCTAGATTAAGCGAGCACAATGATAACTAAGTATAAAGCAATATGAACACAAAGTGATTAGAGAATTTACGTAGTCGTATATCTCACTTGTATTAATTACAATATGATTTGACAGTATTTAGCTCTCTTGTAATCGACTTCTTACCACTTGATAATGAATAGCTCAAGACTCCTATTTATATTAAACCATTAATCTATATAAGGAAGGTAAATGGTTTAGGCATTATACAATTGCCATTTACAAGATAATTATCATTTCCTTATATTAAACCTTCCTAATTAATGATTTTGTTGACTTTGCACTTTTGGTCCTTCATGTCTTCAATAGTTGTCATCTCAGATACAATAATTTCAGACCTAACAGTTTGTTTGAACAACCAACCATACTTAATACTGATGTATGTATGTAAGAACCGAGGTACATAGAAAGTATGGTTTACCACAAAATTTAAAACCTCTTCCCCCCCCCCCCCAAACAAACTTGCCTCAATATAACATTGTTTAATATTTGTTTGGTCTATGCTATAAACAATTTAATGTATATTACATTTTATTAAACAATTACAAAAGTACTATTCTTTCAATTTATGTTGTTTAATTGTATTGTTAGTTTAGCTATATAATATTTTTAATTTTGACTACACATTTCATTAACGGAATGACTATATGGGTAACAATTTAGAAACAAAGAGTTTGCTTATAATATTGTTTTTTAGTTTTTGTAGAAGAAATTTTTTATACAATTAACTACATTTGATATGCTTGTTAATTATAAATTTTTATGTAGGGTGTATTAGTTTTGCATGCGCCAATCATAATGCTTAATCATGTGTACATATACACTTGTGATTAATCATTTTTGTACAAATTCAATTTCTACATATATATATATATTTCAAAAGTAAAGAAAACATATGTCAATATCGTTAATCTAATCAGACTCCATCAGTCCAAAAGTACTCCGAAGATCTAAGTATAACAATTCTAGCAAATATATGTGAACCATGTGAAAAAAATGATGATTAGACTTACAAAAGATTTCTGTGGTCTTTTTGGTTCTAAAAAATGTATAATGTTGAATAAAAAAAATTATGTAATTCTAAACGCTCAGTAAGTTGATTGTTTTACATTTTATTTCGGTAGATGTTAATTTAACAATTATATATGATTCATCTTAAGTAAATATTTTATAACAAAAAGTTTTCGTCACCGCGCAACATTCGGTATCACACACTAGTTATAATTGAGCGAGTGCACTCTTTTAAAGTCTCATTTTTTTCCTTTTGCAATAATATAGTGAGTAGGTACACAGGACCCCGCTCAACCCTTAATAGGTCCGCGTCTTATCTCAATAGGTATCTACCGATATGGGATTGAAGTAAAACTTCCAACTTAATCTTAACACTAAAATTCTAGACATTTTATATTCCACAATATTTTATACATAATTAGTACAAAACAAAATCCTAGTTGTATAAAGAAGGATTATGTAATGGACCTAAATAGACATACATACAACTTAGGAAACCAAAATAAATTATTTGGTATGAAATTTTGTATCTCTACATTGTCATGAAGTTGCTCTATTGCTCAAATATACATTTATTCTTGATTATTATATCAAGGTCTGAAAGCCGAGAATGCTACAACAGAGTTGTGTCCGCCAATACCAAATGAATTCGAAATGGCTGCATACCAAAAACTTTTGAATAAGTTAACAAATCATGGAAAATGATGAACGAGGGGGAACCGGAAACAAACTCACCAACGTTGACTTCATGTTGTTGTTTTTGATTTGCAACAGTGTCAAATTCTATTCCCAGTTCTTGGTTCTACAAATTTGGTAATTAAACGTGTGAATCAAAGAACAAGAAGGGGAAAAGGTAGGAGTATTGGGTATCATGTGTTGGAAATAAATTGGACTTTAACATTATCCGTATTAATTATTAAAGGACAATTGATTTAAATATTATACTTATCAAGAGAATTCTATATCAGTTATAATCTGGTTACAAATTTGGATAAATATCTCCTAATATGAGTAGGATAATCATTAAGTCTCTAGCTTTCCATGGTCTATATATATAAAGGAGATCAAGTCCCTATAGCCTACACGAGTTATGCATTCAGTTCAGCCCCATTCGGAATCAAACCGTATAGAGCTTTAGAAGACTTCGATCTACAAGCAACGATAACCGCTTCCGCTTCAATGAACTCGTTGCGTATAACTCGAGTGCTCCAGGTTAGATCTATTAAACTCTCTATGGTATTATGTTAAATCGATTTCTGATTATGTGTTTATGTTCTTATGCCTTCATAATTGTTATCATATACTTAAGGATAATCTCATATGAATATAACAAATGGTATCAGAGCCCAAAATCAACATAGGTTCATAAACCATGTTTTAAGTATCGATTCATTCATTAGGATTGATTTGAAGTTTATTAATTACCGCAATAATATGACAATAGTATAATTGGTGTTTCTTATTATTAATATATTTGTTATGAGTGTTATTGGATATGAGTTTCACCAACAATAAGAAACAATAAGAAACAACGGACTTCAAAATTCATTTTTGGATGTTTAGAAAAATTCTGGATAATTTTTTAAGTCTACCGTCTCTTTAAACATTTTCTTTTTTTCCCAAGGGATATATGTATTTCCTGCGTTTTTAGAAAGAAAAAGAAATCACATGTACACAATGACAATATTCCTTTATTTGTCTCTATCGGTCCCTTAGCATTATTTTATGTTATTTTCATTGATTTTGGAAAAAGGGGCAATACTAGTTCTTGTTGCTACATGTCTTGTACATTAAGAATTTTAAAAACCTCTATGTGAATTTAGTCGAATAATTGAATCTGTCATAATGATTATTTACAATGTTTATCCTTTTTATAGAATTTCTAAAAAGTGTAAATATTTTTTGGATAAATATGAAATATATATATATGATTAAATTATGATTTGATTATCAATTTAAATTGAATTTGAGGTGTTTTAAAATTTTACTGAAGATATTTAATTTGAGAATTAAATCGGTTATATATAAACGTACGAATTGATTAATGGTAGGATGCAACCATCCTGTTTGAATAGCTTTAATTGTGGCAATGGCTTCCAAACCTCCGGCTGCTCCCATGCAGTGTCCGATCATAGACTGGAACATAAACAAGAACATAGTTAATACCAATATGAATCTATTTAATCATGTTGTGAGGACAATTACATATTTTGACCATGATCTGGTTCACCTTGGTAGCATTCATCTTGATCCCTGTAGTTTTCTTGAATACCTTCTTGAGAGCGTTTATTTCTGCCATATCACCAATCATTGTGGAAGTTGCATGTCCATTAATATAATTTATCTCCTCTACCGCTATACCAGCATTCATAAGGCAACTTTGAATGCATGATGAAACACAAAGCCCATCAGATCGTGGATTCGTTATATGATAGGCATCACAATTTACTGCACCTCCCAAGTATTCGGCAAGAATGGGTGCATCTCTTTTCATTGCATGTTCTAAACTCTCCATTACCTATAAAAAAAACCCAAAAAATGATTCAAATATAAGCAACAAGATGAAATCCAAAACTATATGTTCTTCATTAGAGATGAAAAGTGGACGTAGTGAAAATTGAAATTACCAAAACACCGGCACCTTCACCCATAACGAAGCCATCTCTATCTTTATCCCATGGCCTCGAAGCAGTCTTGGGATCATAATTTCTTGTAGACAATGCTCCAAGAGCAGAAAAACCTGCCAACCCTATGGGAACAAGGGAAGCTTCGACGCCACCAGCAATCATCAAATCAGCTTTTCCTTGACGAATATGCTTCGCCGCTGCATAAAAGCAGACATTGGAGGTCGCACAAGCAGCTGAAATGGAGTAGTTTGCTCCCATAAAATCAAGATCCATAGCGAGCATGGCAGGACCCATGTTTGGTAGCATATAAGGTGCCATAAATGGTGTGAGTTTCTTATGACCTCTCTCTAGGAGGCACTCTACACCATCAGAAAATACGGTAAGAGCCCCCATTGATGTTCCAACAACTACACCAGCACGACCCTTATCGATCTGTACACCATTGAAAAGTACTATAGTTAACCCATTGTTTCAATATTTAAAGACACAGAAAAAGTAAATGAATTACATACCTTGGAGATTTCATCACTACCAAGAGCAGCATCTTCAAGAGCTTTTTTCCCTGCGACAATGCAATAACGTTGAATATCATCAAGTCTCCGGTCACTTTTGGCATCAATATAGCCATCAGAGTTGAATCCACGAATCTGACCACCAAATTGGGTTGGGGACTTTGAAGCATCGAATTTATCTATTATGGTGATTCCGCTCTCTCCGGCTAAGAGCCTGTCATAGTATATATTAATGTTGTTTCCAAACACAGAGACAAGACCCATACCTGTAATGACAACTCGTTTTTTGGGATCTTTCTCCCGTTTTAAGGTGGTGGCAGATGCTAATACTTGGCGGCGTACAGTGGTGTTGCGTGTCGGTGATTTGACAAATCCAGGTAAAAAGTTTTTGGGGAGCGGGTTGATAAGTGGGGACACTGAGATAACTGTTGTATGAAAAAGAACTTGAGATTCCATTATTTTGAAGAGATGGATGTATGAAGAGTTGAATCTTTGGAACTATAAAGTTTTTAAAGAGAAAATATTATGGTTATCTTCTCAATTATGAGTCAGGCATATTGTAACTGAAGCAACATATAAATACTAAGTACAAGGATTTAAAACATAAAATATAATGACACCCATCTCGGAGATAATTATGGCTAAGCTAATAACCCTACTATCTAAGGATATAATTATGGCTAAGCTAATAACCCTACTATCTAAGGATATAATGGAAAAGCTAATCTACGATCTATATCCATTAAACAAAAATCTTTTAATTATTATTAAAAATATTAATTTTTTTTCAAAAAAATTTGTTATTAATTATCTTCTAAAAATAAAATATTATAATTTGTTCTAAAATTCTCTTTCATTTAATATCATTTATTTCGTTTTCTTTTTTATCAGATTATAATTTCATTTAATCACAACTGTTGATTACAAAAATGAAATGTTTGGATCAGTTAAAATTACAATGCAGGACCCCTTTCCGACGGCCAGATCCGTCGAAAATGGTGGTTTTCGTCGGTATTCCGTCGGAAACAATTCATCGGAAAGCAGGTCGTAGGAAAATCCTATTCCAACGGACTTTTCCAACGGATTGTATTTCCGACGGATTTTCCGACGGATAACATCTCCGACGACCCTTCCGTCAGTAACACCTTTCCGACGAATACGTTTTCCGACGGAAATTCCCGACGGATTTTCGACAGTTATTTATAATTTAATTTTTTTAATTTTTTTTAATAGATTCCGTCGAAAATTTCTGACGGAAATAGTCGTCAGAAATGACCTATTCTGTGGTAGTGTAACAAAGTTAACACTAATTATAACTTGGTTAACAAAAGAAGATGTCAATCACATAGGTTGTGGTGTAGTGGTTGAGTCCTTGGGGATGTGGTGGAATATCCCATTTGCCTACGGTTCGAATCTCAACGTATATAACAATTGTGGCAATTGAATTTATCAGAGGCTGATGTTTGCAGTCATAAATTACCAGGATCAGTCCAGGCATAGAATGATAGATATTTTTTAAATAAATAATGAATATATATAGAATGATATGATGATTTGTTTTTAACGATATTTTTTAAATAAAATGTTATATTAATTTTTTTATAAAATAATTAAGAGAAGCGTCCTACAAACATGTATTTTTATATTATAGTTGTTTTTAAAAGACATTTACAAACAATTTAATATAAAAAAAACTAACAGAACATTTTACATTAAATGTATTCTGAAAATTTTACAAGGGCATCCAAAAAAATAATGAATTTATTGTATTTTGTTTATTAATTTTA
Organism: Silybum marianum; assembly: GCA_036898165.1. Taxonomy (NCBI): domain Eukaryota; kingdom Viridiplantae; phylum Streptophyta; class Magnoliopsida; order Asterales; family Asteraceae; genus Silybum; species Silybum marianum. Next base: position 22,477,646 of record CM072538.1, read on the forward strand.
ATTATAAAATAAATATTAATTATACTATATCAATTATTATTTTTAATTATTATTTAATATATTAACATATCAAAAATTAAATGTAACAATTTTAAAAATGTTCATGTAGGATACATAAAAATTTAAGTCATGCTTATTTTATTTTATAGATAAATTAAAATATACTAAATAATTTTAATAAAATATTTATTTTAATTATTAATTATATTTTTTTAAAGTATTAATTAATTATAATATGTGAAATTGATCAAATTTATTGATATTCATATGTAATGGTTATGAAAATCATTGATAATGTATATTTTTTCTAAATTTTGTTTTAACAAATTCAAAATTTATAGTATATATATAATAATCAATTTTAAATTTATTCAATTAACATTTTATATTATTTAATTATTTACTATTTTGTTTGTAATAATTAACATATTATATTATTAGAAATTTATTTGAGTTATATTATGAAATATTTATAATTGACTATTTTTTTTTCAAGATGCCATTTTTGAACATTTTACAATGTTAATAAGCTAGTTTTTGCCAAACATAACTGATCCATCACTATCAGCTACCAGTTAGCTTATAAAGCATCAGCGACCTTATAAGTCATCAGCTACCTTATCAGTCATAAGCTAACTTATCAACTATTTTGCCAAACATAACATTAAATGAAGCAGATACCTAAATGTTTGAGATATAATTAATTAAATGAAGCAGATATCTAAATGTTTGAGATATAATTAAGGGAAAAGTCTAAAAAAACCCAACGGACTTTAGTGTTTGGAATGATTAATTCATTGGACAATTTTTTGGAACGAATAAGTCCTTGGACATTCCAAAACCTATTAAATAAATCATTAGACATTCTGAAACCTGTTAGATACATTCTTATGACTTATAAATTTGGTTAATATGGTAAAATAATAGAAAAAGCCTAGAAAAGTCGCAACGAACTTCCATATTTTGAACGATTAAGTCTTTAATCAATTTTTGAAAGAAAAACAACTTCTATTTTATAAAACAAAACAAATATATCACTCATTACTCTTCCCAAAACATAAAAAAGTTGTACCAAAATATAAATAATTTGTATACAAAAATTGGGCATAATTTACCAAAAGTTGAACCAAATTAAAATATATATCAAAATTTGCATCAAAATATACCAAAATTGTGCCGAAATATAACAAAAGTTGCGCTAAAATAAACAAAATAATTTATGTTAAGGTCGTGGCATGAACTATTATTTATTTGCATCGTTAATTTCTGATTGAGATTCAAACATTTGACGTTCTTGTAACCCTTCTTCATGTCCAACAACATCCTCACTTCCATAACATTCTTCATCATCAGAAACAACAATCTCACCTTTATTACGGTTTCATCATTAACAACACCGTCACTTGAAATAGAATATGGTAAGATGCCTTCAGACCATGCTAGTTGTGGCTAATGATGAAGATAAAGTGTAAGCAATATTCGTTAAATGTTATTTGAATCTGGAAAAAAATGGCTTACCCCAATCGTTGATTCTCCTATGATTGGATTATAAAAAACACCTACAATGGTTTCTTGTTGTAGTCGGTTTCACAATATAACTGATCATCAAACTGTTTTGTTTAAGTTGATGACATGACATTATGTTCATCTTCAAGGTCCAAGGAGAAAAAAAGGTTGACATATGTTTACTTGAATGATCGGTTATATTATAGCTAGGAACATCAGTGCAATTAGATGCGAGTCTAGAAATAAGAATAACAACCACTTCATCACAATTCACAATCTGAAAATAAAACTTATCATATTCAAAACTTCAACAACATATGTATACGTATTTCTTACGAAGGCATAAAGTAATCATTGTACTTATCTATTTTGTTAGCAATTGGTAATATATCCATTGTCATATTTCTTGAAGTACACAATATATAAAATTCACACCGATCTCCAAGATTATCATTATGCAATGTAATTGAGTTTGTTGTGATGACAAAATAGGATATTTCAAAAATATGGAGTTTGCTGTTGAGTTCTGTGGATGAGACGATATATAAAATCCACAACAAACTCCAATATTATCATTATGCAATTCAAGAATTCAGGTTATCGTTGTTGAAAATCTGGATGTATCGATGAATAGAACCTGAACTAACATAAGTAAGTAATGAATCGAACTTGAAATCAAACCTAAAATCCGGATGTGGCGATGAATCGAACCTGGACCAGTGCGACGGCCTAGAACAAGGCGACGATCTGGAATCGGGCGATGAAATGTGGCAACGACGATGGGATGGGCTGAGGGAGATGGGGAAGGACGGTGGTGCAGGGAGGTGACCGTATGGAGACCAGGAGGTGTAGGGCAACGGGATAAGACAGACGTGATGGGCCGAGTATTAGATTTTTGGTTTTTTTTAATGTATTTTTACCTACTAAATAGGTTGCAGGTTACCTCAAGGATATATCTATCAGGTTTAATAAAAAGTCTAAGGGTTTATTTAACCTGTTTTGGAATGTCCAAAGACTTATTCATTCCAAAAAGTTGTATAGGATTTAATCATTCCAAACACTAAAGTTCGTTGCGTTTTTTGGACTTTTCCGTATAATTAAATGGAGCAGATATCTAAATGTTTTGAGTTGTTATATCAAACGATAAAATAAAAACTTTGGAGTACGTTATTACAAATATAAAGTAGACTGATTGAAGTGCAACTTTCATGCAATTTTCCTTTTACATAGTTATTGATTTCTCGGTTGAAATGATCATATAGTCGCACGCTTTACAAGTTTACATAAAAAGATTTTGACTTTCCAAGTTGATGTGCTTTTTACAGTTTTTTAGAATTCATTTTAATATTTGCAGTTTTTCATTTCATCCCTCAACTTCATTAGTTACATCCATGTCTATGCGGTTTGCATTTTGGTTTGGTTAGGTTCCTGGGTGTAACGGTTGTTAAGAGATCTAAAACTAAAAGTTCCCTCATGTTACTAGTATGTGAGGGGTATTTTAGTAATTTTTATTTTGTTTGTAAAATAATTTATGCGGTACTAGTATTTAAAGCTTGATTACAAATGTTTAAAGAATCATCATAACTAACGTCAATCGAAAAGATCTGTCACCCAAAAGCATCATGAAAACCTTAAATCTAAAATCAAAACTCAAATACTGTAAAAAAATTGCAATAAAAAATGACGAACTCAAGCAAATAAGGTACAAATTTATTGCAGAACATTTTGACACATAACAAAATATCAAAAACCCTGGAAACAATTCATAAATCAAAAACTTCAAATCAAGATCTCAAGTACAGTCTCATTCAAATACAAAACAAAAATCAAAATAGTTTAAAACACAACTAAAATAGAATAGAAACCTATTGGTTGATTCTACTAATCCCCTCATGATGTGATGATGATCATCTTTGACACTTAGCTAAATATGTAAAAAGTTCTAGCCGAGAGCACATTTAGTGACTGAGTATGTTCAATGCTTAGTGATGTTTCCTTTGTAATTAACTTAAGTTGTAAATCACCGAATGCTAACTCTGCGATATCAATGAATCTCTTAGTGATTACTCAATGACCACAAAGACAACCTCCACAACACAAACCATCGAAACTTCAAGCTATGTCAAAGATATAGCTGAATAGAACCGCTTATCTAAAATAGCGAGTACTTAGAGCATCTCCATCAACATCTCTTAAATTGAGAAAATGGAGATTTGTGAATAAAATTATGCTTTAACAGCATCTCTAAATGTTTCTCCAAAATTGAGAAAACATGAGAGAAAGTGTTTTTTTCTCCATATTTGAAGATTACCCCAAAAATGATTACCAAATTCTAAAAAATAATATTTTATTCATACTCTATTTTTCCACCAATAATATAAAAGTTAGTTTAAAAGTTTTTAAATATATTGAATATTTTAATAATATAACTAAAAGTAAATTACATTTTTGGTCCATGTGGTTTTCATCCACTTTCAAGTTTGGTCCCAATTTCAAACTAATTACAATTTTGATCAATGTGGTTTCCATTCTATTTCACTTTTTGTCCCTCTAATCAACGTTAATTAAAATGATTAATTAACCTAAGGGTATTTTTGACATTTTACCTTTTGTTTTATCTTTTTCATTTTTTGTTTTATTACATTAGAAAGCAAATTACAATATTGGTCCCCATGGTTTGTCTTTTTTTTTTGTGTCTCCTGTCTTTTTTTTATCTCTCATTTTATATCATTGTTATACTAATATAATTTAAACTAATAATACATTAAAAATACGTATGTTGTTTTATAAATTACACCATCAGAAAAGATTTGTCGTTGTTTTGAAAATAAATTAAGTATTGAATATTTTTATATTTTAATGCAATTTATCTGATATATTTGTAAATCTGTCTACACTTACAGATTTTCTTTTCTGTTGGATTTAAAAAAAATTCCTTTTTTCTTATGTAAAAATCAAAGTTTATCTATATCTATTTATTAAAAACTGTATCGTGCTTAGATATTTCATTTAATCGAAAATTTTTTATGTCACTGTTTCAGATCAAATAAAGCAATAAAAGATTGTTTGGTTTAACATGATGTTTTAGACATATTTGGATTTTTTGTGTACAAAGTTGGAATAGGTAATGTTTAGAATTTTGGGGTATTTGGTTTGTTGTTTGGATTGAAAATGAATATCATTCTCTATAAATAAAATATGAAAACAAATTATAAAAAGAATTAAATCTAACAAAATGCTAAGTACATGATGGGATTTATTTAAGTTTATATTTTGAAAAAAGTTAAATACTAATTATGTTATAACGTTTTTTATTTGATACACATTTAAAAAACATTATGTTAAACCAAACAAGCTCTTATTGCTTTGTTTGCAGGGGCGGAAACCCATTGAGGCTATTAGGGGCCAGGGCCCCTGGGCCTTTTAATCTGCCAAGGAAAAATAATTTGGGTTTCAGCTTAGTAAAAAAAAATAACTTTGGGCCCCTCCACTAGTTAGTCCAATAGAAACAATAGTCAACAGATATAGTCTATTAGCACCAGATTCAATTTTGCAACCTGCTAAGAGTAGACAGATTCACGTCTCTCTCGACCAAGAACTAAGCCAACGACGAAGACTCTGGCCTCTCTCGACAAAGACCCTCTATCTCGAACTAAGCCGGCGACGACGAAGACTCTGGCCTCTCTCGATAGTCGACGACTAACACCAGCAGTCACTGAGAGCAACCCCTGCCTCTCTCTCCCTCTCCCGTCTCCAATCTCCATGGATGAGCCTGAAGAACCAAACCCAAATGCTAGTGGTATCCGTGTGATTTTAAGTTCATCTTTATCAAATAATCGGATTCCTTCAACCCCTAATTCAAATATATAATTTTTTTTTAAATTGATGAGATTGAAATGATTAGGTTTAAATTTATTTAATAGTTTGATTGGGTTTAAAATGCTATTGCTTGAGCCATGAATCTTGATTAGTTTTGAATTGTTTAATTAATTATTAGGTTTAAAATTATTAGAAATTGTTTGATACTTTGATTGAGTTTGAATTTGTTTGATAGAAAACTGTTAGATACATTGATTGGGTTTGGATTTGTTTGATAGAAAAGTGTTAGATACTTTGATTGGGTATTGATTTGTTTGATATAAAAACGAGATTGAATCGAATCGACTATCGAGCATTTGTTTCCTCTCTGCCTTCGCTTGAGTCTTGGTGGTTTAAATTTGTTTGCTAGGAACATTAAACATAGAAGCACATTTTTTATAGAAATAAATGGTGTTTAGGTTCCATAGTCCATTCACTTCATCACTTGTTTGAATGGGTCTCTTTGAAAGCATCTATGGTTTAAATTTCAAAGTTGTTTAGTTTAGGAATGAACCAATAAGTACGAGGAATCTTTTCCATCTATGGCTCGTGATAGATGCCAAAAGAGAATGTTTGGGAGAGGTTATAACAAATTAGCAGGGGATTTGTGATTATGATAAAATCATAAGAATACACTCTGGCCATGGATCGGATTTTAGAAAGAGAATACATTTGAAACAATAAAAATATAATTACCGAGTTGCCAATTTCTCAACTTCTTAGCTTCTTGGCCTTCACAGGTAGAGGGTATAGGTGTGTGCCAACCTCTGTATGCTACCTTTTAGAAGGATCAGAAATTTCATTTTTAAGTCATGTTTTTATGATTGACCTCAAACAGTTGAGCCCAAGCTTTATAAAGTGTATAGATGAAAATTAAATAAGGCCAAGATATAGATTCAAGGTTGTTAATATGACAGTTATTTATGATCAAGATTTATTTGATACTTAAAGAACAACTAGATGACTTATTGTTCTTTGGCCTTTTGTTGTGAGATTTCTTGGAAGCATGCATGGAAGAAAAGAAAAAAAGAAAACTTGGTCCCTACTCTTACCCAATACTTGGCCACTACCCTATGAAGCTTACTCCATACACCTTCCAAGACTTGGTCCCTACTCTTGGTTGCTATATAAATAGCACCTCATGGCACCAACATATTCATCCCATTAGTTTTCTTTCTTCCTCTAGATATAACACCTAAATACTCTTTAGTTAGTATCTTTTCTATATATATAGAATTTGTGAGATACGAGAGTGTTTTTGAAGACTTGGTGTTCCGGAAGAATTGCTAGTTGATCACGGATCTTAAGATCCTTGTACAAGCACTTTGTAATCTCCATGGTTGGTAATAATATTCTTGCTCTCTCTCTTTGGTGGATGTACACTATCACACCGATAGTGGAACCACGTAAATTCTCGTGTTGCTAATTTTTTTTTGGTGAACTTGTCATTTACGTAGATAATAACATAAATTGTTATTATCTATATTGGGGTTGTTTATTTCGTTAGAGTCATCGTGCAACATCTAGATCATTGTTATCCGCATTTGTTGTCGGGTTATTTGTGTTCTTGGATTTCTATTCGTTTTGGGACCCTAGAAATCATTTGCAAGTATTTTTCGTGACATAAATTTCCTAACAATTGGTATTAGAGCTTCTGATCTAGATTTGTAGTTTGTGTAGAAAATATACATAAACTAGTTTGCATAGATACCTGTCTCTATGTCTGAAGCCGAAAACCCATTTGGTTTTGGTTCCTCAAACCAAACCCATAGATCGTACCAAGAGGGTACATTTAATTTATCTGGGGCTGGGATTCGTATACAAACTTGGAACGGGGATGGTGATTTTGGTAAATGGCAGTTCACAACATCTGCTGCACTTAGAAAAAATGGAGTTCATCCGGTAGTATTTGCCAAAGACGAGTTAGACCCTAATATGTCTTACCTTAAATCTAGAGAAATGGATGCATGGGCATTTACTACTTTGCAGATGGCTATGGGAGAGAACGTCATTTCTGAGATCGTTTCAGAAAAGACTGTCGCCGGTATCTAGAGTAAACTTGAGAATCTTTATCTCAAGAAAACTCTGACGAACAGGTTGTTATTGATGCGGTCATGTATTTTCTTCAAAATGAAGGAAGGCACTTCTATTAAAGCTCACATGACCGAGTTTGAATATATCATAATGGAGTTGAAGTCTACAGATGCGCTTCTTGCCAAAGATGAAGAAGCTCTTGCTATGATTCTGTTGTATTCACTTCCCGAGAAATACTCACAATTCACTAACAGTTTTATATATGGAAAGGAATCTTTTTCTTTATCTGATGTGAAGACATGTATGATATCTGAAGATCAAAGGATCCAAATGAGGATCGGTAACAACCCAAGAGAGAACAATCTTAGCCACGGTCTATTTGCTGATAGAGGCCGTGATGATCAGCAATCCTCAAGAGGAAGAAATCATGGGCGCTATCAATCTCGCAGACCGGGCCCTAGAGGGAAATCAAAGGTTCGTGGTGATTGCAATATTTGCCACAAACCGGGCCATTGGGTGAAAGACTGTCCGAACTTGAAAAATAAGGACAAGACAAAGAGCGAATCTTTTGCAGTTGCAACCGAACATGATGTAGGCTTCTCGGCAACGGCTACGTCACCGAATGGTGATAGACGTTGGGTATTGGATACCGGAGCCTCTTGTCACATGACACCGTTTCGTGACTATTTCTCTACCTTCGAAAAATTCGAGGGTAATAGCATATATATGGGAAATGATACATCATGTTCTACTCAAGGTATTGGTACGGTTCGTATCAAGATGTTTGATGGCATTGTCCGAACATTGTACAATGTCAAATACGTTCCGGGCATGTCTCGTTCACTTGATCTCACTTGGACTTTTGTCCAAAAATGGTTGCAAGATTCGTATTGAAGATGAGAGCATGCATATATCTCAAGGGAACTTTGTTGTTTTGAAAGGCAAGCAGGCGGCAAACAATTTATTTCATTTGGTTGGCGAAACAATTTCTTTAAAATCATGTGTGGCGGAAAGTACAAAAACTGTGGATGCTACTCGTTTATGGCATCTACGGTTGGGTCACACTTCGGAGAAGAACTTGGAGGTTTTACGAAAGCGGAAGCTCATTAGCGTCAACACGCCGACAAGCCTTAATTTTTGTGCCAGATGCGTCAAGGGGAAACAAACACGTGTTTCTTTTGGTGTTGGAAAACACAACACCAAAGGAATCTTGGATTATGTTCATACGGATGTTTGGGGACCATCGAGCACACATTCCCTAAGTGGAGGGAGATATTTTGTATCCTTTATTGATGATTTCTCACGTAAAGTTTGGGTGTTTGTTTTGAAGCACAAATCGGATGTCTTTGAAAATTTCAAGACTTGGTTAGCACACGTAGAAGTCGAGACCAGAAAGAAATTAAAGGTGCTTAGATCCGATAATGGTGGAGAGTTTACTAGCGGTAACCTCAAGACATTTTGCTCGAGTAAAGGCATCCACCGTCACTTCACTACACCTGGAGATCCCGAATCTAATGGGGTCGCGGAGCGGATGAATAGGACACTGTTGGAGAAAGTCCGATGCATGCTTTTGACATCGGGGCTTTCTAAGACATTTTGGGCCGAAGCTTTGCACACCGTGGTGCATATTGTGAACAGGTTACCTTGTTCGGCCATTGGAGGAAAGATACCGGAAGAGTTGTGGAGAGGTAAAAAGAATATCTGTATAAAATACATATGTGTATTTGGTTGTCCTGTTTATGTGCATATTTCAGGCCAGGACAAGTTAGATCCTAGAGCCACCAAAGGATCTTGGCTCGGCTATACAGATGGCATCAAGGGATACCGAATCTGGAATTCCTTGACTCGTAAAGTGATTCATTCTCAACATGTGACATTTGATGAATCTCCTATGTTGAAGTCCTCTTTGGACTCTCAATACTCTCAAGAACCGGAAGTCATCTCTACTGTTGCTCCTAGTGCCGATGATGTGGAGACAGTAGAAAGTCCTATTGTTATGAGCCCATCTGCTCGTAAAATTATCCTTGGATTACCTGATGATGAAGTTGTAGAAGAAGTCATCCCACCAGTGATTCCTTCTAGTGATCCTTTGTCTACTACTGATGAAGACATGCAAATGATGGTGGAGATCAAGAAGATGAGGAGATCCCAGTTGATGCACCTACTAGACGTAGTCAGAGAACTATTCGTCCCCCTAACAGGTATGGTGATTGGGATTTTGCTAACATGAGTTTTACAAATCAGTTGGAGTTTGCATTACATGTAGGAGAAGAAGAGCCTCTTGATTTGAAGGAAGCATTGGCTTCAACCCACAGTTCCAAATGGCTATCTGCCATGCAAGAAGAGATGGAAGCTCTCTCAAAGAACAAGACTTGGGAACTTTGTCCACTACCGAAAGGTAGTCGGGCAATCGGGTGCAAGTGGGTGTACAAGGTCAACGATGATGATCGTTACAAGGCTCGTCTCGTTGCTAAAGGATTTTCACAACGGAAAGGTATCGAGTATGACGATATTTTTGTTCCCGTTGTTCGACACAGTCGTGGCTATGCACGATTTGGAGCTAGAACAGTTAGATGTGAAGACCGCCTTCCTACACGGAGACTTGGAGGAAACTATCTATATGAAGCAACCCGATGGTTTCGTTTCCGAAAGCAAACCGAAGTATGTTTGTAAGCTCACGAAGTCCCTTTACGAACTAAAGCAATCACCTCGTCAATGGTATAACAAGTTTGACTTGTTTATGCTAACCCTTGGTTTTAAGCGCAGTGAAAAGGATGCTTGTGTCTATCATAGACAAAGCAGTGGCGTTTTCACTTACTTACTTCTTTATGTAGATGACATGCTTATTGTCTGCAAGGACCGATCATAGATCAAACGACTAAAAGATAAATTAAAGTCGAAATTTGAAATGAAAGATCTTGGTGCGGCGTAGAAGATTTTGGGCATGGAAATCGTACGGGATAGAAAGTCCTGTACTCTCAGATTAACACAACAGGCATATATCCAAAGGATATTGAAGCGGTTCAATCTTGATGGTGCCAAAACGTCTAGCACTCCGCTACCAAAGCACATCAAGATTACAAGTGAAGATTGTCCGAAGGATAACAAGGGAAAGGCCGAAATGTCAAAGGTTCCATACGCCAGTGCGGTCGGGAGTCTTATGTACGCCATGGTGTGCACTCGTCCTGATCTCGCACATTGTGTCGGAGTGGTGAGTCGGTTTCTCGCGAATCCGGGTCAAACACATTGGGTAGGCGTTAAAACGGCATTCCGATATTTGAAGGGAACCGAGACACATGGTCTTATATTTTGTAACACCTTAGGCAGATCCCATATCAGCCGTGGACAGGAGTGATGTTGGGTTCATAAGTAAATCTTGGCCTTCCTAAACACAACGTGTTCTAGGGCCACACGCAAGGCAGGTTCTTGGAACTCTGTGGTTAAGCGTGCTTGGGTGGGAGTAGTACCAGGATGGGTGACCCCCTGGGAAGTCCTCGCCAAGTCGCCAGAAACAAATCCGTGTGGCTTAGGCCAAAGCGGACAATATTGTGTCGTGGTAAGGCAGGGTGTTACAAATGGTATCAGAGCCGCTCCTGTGTCGTTCGGGATGTGGGGCAAACCTCATCGAGGACGATGAGTCCCTAAGGGGGGTGTTTGTAACACCTTAGGCAGATCCCATATCGACCGTGGACAGGAGTGATGTTGGGTTCATAAGTAAACTTTGGCCTTCTTAAACACAACACGTTTTGGGGCCACACGCAAGGCAGGTTCTTGGAACTCTGTGGTTAAGCGTGCTTGGGTGGGAGTAGTACCAGGATGGGTGACCCCCTGGGAAGTCCTCGCCAGGTCGCCAGAAACAAATCCGTGTGGCTTAGGCCAAAGCGGACAATATTGTGTCGTGGTAAGGCGGGGTGTTACAAATGGTATCAGAGCCGCTCCTGTGTCGTTCGGGATGTGGGGCAAACCTCATCGAGGACGATGAGTCCCTAAGGGGGGGTGTTTGTAACACCTTAGGCAGATCCCATATCGGCCGTGGACAGGAGTGATGCTGGGTTCATAAGTAAACCTTGGCCTTCCTAAACACAACGTGTTTTGGGGCCACACGCAAGGCAGGTTCTTGGAACTCTGTGGTTAAGCGTGCTTGGGTGGGAGTAGTACCAGGAAGGGTGACCCCCTGGGAAGTCCTCGCCAGGTAACAAATCCGTGCGGCTTATGCCAAAGCGGACAATATTGTATCGTGGTAAGGAGAGGTGTTACATATTTGGTTTACACAATGATTGTGAAATTGTTGGATTTTGTGATTCTGACTATGCAGGTGATCGAGTCGGTTGGAGGTCCACATCCGGTTATGTATTTACCTTGAGTGGAACAGCCGTTAGTTGGAGATCACGGTTACAGTCTTTTATGGCATTGTCAACCACAAAAGCCGAACTTGTTGCGGCGGTCGAGTCTGCAAAAGAAGCGGTCCATTTGAAAGAACTAATGAATGGCTTAGGCTTCGAGCAACCTTCCGTACGCATTTTCTGTGATAATCAGAGTGCCATTCATTTAGCAACTAATTTGGCTTTCAGTTCTCGGACAAAGCACATAAATGTGCGTGATGCATATCTTGTTAGATTACATGAAGCGAAGGTCATCTATTTGAAGAAAGTCCTGACAGATGACAATGCTGCTGATATGTTCACAAAGTCGCTACCGCCAGCTAAGTTTGAGCATTGCTCAAACTTGATCCAGCTTCGTTTGTGTTAGTGTCGTTGGGCACTTTGGCACAGAGAGAGAGAATATTACCACAGGTGACAAAAACGACTTCTTTGGGGAGTTATTACTTGGTACGTGTTTTGGGTTGCTTAGCTCGTTCGTTTTATTGAGATTGCACACTTGAGGATTTTGTTGATTTTGGCTTTGACGGGTGATGGCCGAGCCGAAGCTCGTCACTTTCAAAATGCATTTTGTTACCTCGTGTCAATCTCTATCAGCTATTTGTTCGTGGGTGTTGGATTGGTTCATGCCTTGGTTTCGTTGGGTGTTTTGTACATCATGGTGGAGTGTTGAAAAAAAAACACATATATATATATTTTTGGATGATGTACAAATATTAAAGCTTAAAGAACAACTAGATGACTTATTGTTCTTTGGCCTTTTGTTGTGAGATTTCTTGGAAGCATGCATGGAAGAAAAGAAAAAAAGAAAACTTGGTCCCTACTCTTACCCAATACTTGGCCACTACCCTATGAAGCTTACTCCATACACCTTCCAAGACTTGGTCCCTACTCTTGGTTGCTATATAAATAGCACCTGATGGCACCAACATATTCATCCCATTAGTTTTCTTTCTTCCTCTAGATATAACACCTAAATACTCTCTGTAACACCCCTAAAAATGGGAGTTAATTTAAACCAAAATAAAATGCGGAATAATTTCTACTTCATAAAACATCACCCATAAAGAGGGGGAGAAAGTTAGAGTGAGTTTACAACATCTATAGGAAAGTTAAATGACAACCTAGTAATCTATATAATTCAAAATACAGATTAAGTTCGGGTGTCACTAAAATCCTCAAAATAATCTTCTATGTAACTCTATCTATAAACACGAGGTGCACTTCAAAAAGAATGCCACTACCGGCACCTAGCTTCTCTCATCCCATCAAGCCTCATCCGCTTGATCACCTGTTATACATGTCAATTTAAGAAAAAGTGTTAGGCTTAAAGCCTAGTGAGAACAAACAGTTCAAAAATATAGAAAAGTCATTTAAACTTCGAAAGCGGTAAACAAACATATAACCGAAAGCTTTTCCCCAAACATCTCTTTTTCTTTACTTCTGCGATTTACACCTGAAAGATACGCTTTACTTCTCTTGGGGGGAACTTCTACGGGAATGACCCGTCATCTGGTCGATTACTCGACCACACAAGCTCAACCCCAAACCGGGATCTCTTGCAAGTGCCTTCCCCAAGTACTTCTGACTATATGTGCCTATGGATCCATTACACTAGTCTAACATCTTAATACAATTGTTTCCAATGTATTAGCTTCTCTTCACAAACCTTTGTGAAGTATAACATCGTGCTTCCAAGAACCTTCCTTCCAAAATTAGGTCAAATTATCATTTAGGTTTATACATCATTTTTCTTTCATTTAAAACTCATAAGAGTATTCCAAAACCATTCTTGACATCCAATTCATCATTTCAAAGAAAAGCATAAATAACACATTTTGACCTAGTTTTACCAAAATCTTCCAAGTATAGAAATACTCATTTTAAACATCATATTAAGGTAAAATACTTCGTTTTGACATGTATGAAGTTTTAAAGGTAAGAATGAACTCACAAGCTAAAGTTTGACAAAACCCTAGAAAATCCCTAAGATGAAGATGGAGGTGATCAAGAAATCTGAACAGATGAGGGGCACCACCACTTGAAGCTTTTTAACCCCAAAGCTCTACTTGATCTCTCCTCTTTAATGGAGAAATAAATGCTTGGAAGGAGGTTGGTGAAGAAAGTGGAACCCTAAAAATCGCCTCTGCCCTTTGCTCCCAACACTGATAATTCGTAACTGATAAAATGAGAAAAGGAAGCTGAAAATCGCACCTTATTGCACTATGGAACACATGGGCGACTATGCCCTGGCGACTATGACATGTCATAGTCGCGAGATTTGTACCGAAAGTCTGATAAATTTTGGCTAGTTTTCCCTTCTCCACGACAATGCCTTGCGACAATGACATGGGCATTGTAGCCTGTCATTGCCGCCGAAAGTGTACCGAAAGTCAAAATTCACCCGACTTCCGTTCCTTTCCCCCAATCCATTACAACCCAAAATTATACACTTGAAACCTTCCATTTGCCCATAAATAAAATATTACAATGCTAAATTACATAACCTTTCGTGCTAAATTTCCGGGTGTTACACTCTCTAGTTAGTATTTTTTTTATATATATAGAATTTGTGAGATACGAGAGTGTTTTTGAAGACTTGGTGTTCCGGAAGAATTGCTAGTTGATCACGGGTCTTAAGATCTTTGTACAAGCACTTTGTAATCTCCTTAGTTGGTAATAATATTCTTGCTCTCTCTCTTTGGTGGATGTACACTATCACACCGATAGTGGAACCACGTAAATTCTCGTGTTGCTAATTTTATTTGGTGAACTTGTCATTTACGTAGATAATAACATAAATTGTTATTATCTATATTGGGGTTGTTTATTTCGTTAGTCATCATGCAACATCTAGATCATCGTTATCCGCATTTGTTGTCGGGTTATTTGTGTTCTTGGATTTCTATTCGTTTTGGTACCCTAAAAATCATTTGCAAGTATTTTTCGTGACATAAATTTCCTAACACATACATGTGATTTTTGTGATTCTTTTCCATTTTAGCCATGTTCAAGCAAACAGTTTATGATATGAAAGAGATTTCGCGATCTTTTCCAAACATAAAGTCGTATTTAAAATGTCAAAATATTTGATTTTTAATTATTATTCATTGTTTATTCTTAGATTCTATTAATACTTCTTTAGATAATCAATAGTGTGTTTGTATTTGAACTTCACTCTGTATTTTATTAAATTAAAGCAAGTTAGATTCATCTATGTGACACGTAAAAATAATTAGATTCGGCCCTCGAGGTTAAAAAGCTTGTGTTCCGTCCCTGTTTGTTTGGTCTGAAATAGAAAAACCAATTAAATGAAATATCTAAAAATGACACAGTTTTTTACTAAATAGACATAGATAAATTTTGATATTTATATAAGAAGAAACAATAATTTTTTTAAACCCAACAGAAAGGATTTCTCTATAAGTGTAGACGATTTACAAATATATCAGATAAATTGCATTAAAATATAAAAATATTCAATACTTAGTTTATTTCAAAATATCGACAAATCTTTTCTGATGTGTACTTTATAAAACAAAATACATATTTTTAATGTGTTGTTAGTTTAAATTATCATTAATTAATTAGTATAACAAAGGTATAATTTTAAAAATAAAAAAAGATAGGAGACACAAAAAATAAAAAAAGACAAACCATAGGAACTAATATTTTAATTTGCTTTCTGATCTAATTAAACAAAAAATGAAAAAGATAAAGAAAAGGTGAAATGTCAAAAATACCCTTAGGTTAATTAATTATTTTAATTGAAGTTGGCCAGAGGAACCAAAAGTGAAATAGAATGAAAACCACAATGACCAAAATTGTAATTAGTTTGTAATTGGGATCAAACTTGAAAGTGGATGAAAACCACAGGGACCAAAAATATAATTTATTCTATAATTAATGTTGAATTCTCCAAAATAGAGATGCTGTTAAAGATGAATGCAATTTTTTTAGAGATTTTGATTTATATGTATACATTTTGAAAAAAAAATTAGAGATGCTGTTGGAGATGCTTTTAGAGCATCTAAGAGATGCTAAAATTTAATACAATGACTTGAAATAATAAAAAAAATATGATGGGTGTCCTTGAACCCTAAAATTCATGGACATGTCATGTGATTTCCGTTACGATGAAGGTCCCTGAAACTAACTTCCCTTAATAAAAAAAACTCGGTTAAGTTAAAATGCCTCTGATTTAACTGAGGTTTTTAACAGAAGTTAGTTTCAAGGATCTCCATTGTAATGAAACTAATATCACGAGACATGTCCATGAATTTAGGGCTCAGAGACCCCGTCATAATTTGTAGCAAACCACAAGGACCTAGAATGTAAATTCATGTAGTGATTCTACTTATAATCAATAAAAGAAATTGAAAAGTAAAAGTTTGTAGTTGTATTCATCCCCCCCCCCCCCTCCCACCCCCCACCCACAAACCTTAATAGCCTTATTATTCATCTTGAGACCAACACTATTAGATTCAGATCTCATCCTAGGACCAACACTATTAGAATCAGATCCCGTAAACTCAAGCCATTCATCTATTTAAACAAAAGAAATAAAATTTGAATCCTTCGTTTAAGCCTAACTTAGCTACAAAAGTGACACGACTAGAAAACGATGCTTTTGATTCGTGATCATGCTGTGAGGTGGTCATCAATGTTGAGCAAGACCTACATCAGAAGTAGGCGCATAGGCTATAGAATCCCGCCTTCTACGCTATCGGCTGTAATTTTGATATTCCATTACTACCTATAAAGTTAAATCTACCAATGGTATGTAAACCTAAGGACAAGACTAGAACATGTGAGACTGACGATTATACTGGATTCTGAAGCAGTCTATTCCCAAGCTAAATCCACTCCAGTGTATTTATTTTCTAACAAGTTTGATCTTCAAAAAGCACGAACACAACTATACACATATTTAGAAATATTGTCCTTACAGACTTTTAGTGATACTTATTGCCTCTTAGTCTAGGAATCACTTAGCCCATGATTTGCTACAGTATATTGATCATTTATCAACAACCATGAAACTAATATATTGCAAACAGTTGATGCAGAAGCGTGATGAAGCAAGATGACAAGAAGTAGAGAATCAGAGAGCATATCTTAAATTTTGGTGTGTAGAATGAACATGTTAACATATGTAATCTAAAAGGGATATACTTATCCGAAATCTAAAAACTATGAATCATTTTGTTCTTTTCATTAAACTCAATTTAAGAAGAATGACTCCTCTTCTATTCGATTAGGATTTCAATTATTTAAATAAACCAGATAACTATAATTCAATATTATTTCAAAAATTTCTCAATAAACCAAGATTATTTACTCAATTACTTAATTTTTTGTGTGAACGGTATCCTAGCCAAAGCCCAGACTAATGCCGAAAAATTAAGTTTTTTGACTGCAATAATCAACCCTAAATATGGGATTGAAATAAAACTTCCAATCTCACCACACCACTAAAATTTCCAACAATTATGTTCTCAATATTTTATATATAACTTGTGCAAAAAATAATCTTGGTTGTATAATGAAGATTACATAATGGACATAAAAAACATACACACAATTTAGGAAGCATAAATAAATAGTTTGGTAACAACTTTTGCATCTGTCAAATGACATGAAGTTGCTTTATGGATCAAATATACATTTATTCTCGATTATCATATCAAGGTTTGAAATCTGAGAATACAACAACGGAGTTGTGTCCTCCAAGACCAAAAGAATTCGAAATGGCTGCATACCAAAAACGAATGAATAAGTTAACAATTAATTCAAGGCAGATGAACGAGAGAGAACCGGAAACAAACTCACCAACATTGATTTCAAATTGCTGCTTTTGATTAGCAACAATGTCGAATTCTATTCCCAGTTCTTGGTTCTACAAATTTGGTAAGTAAATATGAGAATCAAAGAACAACAAAGGTAAATAGGTAGGAATGTAGGCATCATGCACATACGAATTGGTTAATGGTGGGATGCAACCATCCTGTCTGAATTGCTTTAATTGTGGCAATGGCTTCCAGACCTCCAGCTGCCCCAAAGCTGTGTCCGATCATAGACTGTAACATAAACCATAAGATAACGAATGTCAATATGATTCTAGTTAATCATATTATGGAGACATTTACATATTAGGACGATGATCGGGTTCACCTTTGTAGCATTCATCTTGATCCCTGTAGCTTTCTTGAATATCTTTTTGAGAGCCTTTATTTCAGCTAGATCACCAATCACTGTGGAACATGCATGTCCATTAATATAATTTACCTCCTCTATCGACACACCAGCATCCACAAGGCTGCTTTGAATGCATGATGAAACACAAAGCCCATTGGATCGTGGACGCGTTATATGATAAGCATCACAATTTACTGCACCTCCCAAGTATTCTGCAAGAATTGGTGCATCTCTTCTCATTGCATGTTCTAAACTCTCCATCACCTGCATAAAAAGAACATAAATATTCAAATATAAGGAACATGACGAGCTGCACTCTACTATAAGTGAATGGATATATAGATCAGATCCAGAGATGAGAACTTGAGGTGGTGAAATTACCAAAACACCAGCACCTTCACCCAAAACTATGCCATCTCTATCTTTGTCCCATGGCCTGGAAGCAGTTTTGGGATCGTTGTTTCTTTTAGACAATGCTTCACAAGCAGAAAAACTAGCCATTACTATGGGAATGAAGGAAGCTTCAACGCCACCGGCAATCATCACATCAGCATTCCCTTCACGGATATGATTTGCAGCTGCATAGAAGCAAAAATTGGAGGTTGCACAAGCAGCTGAAATGGAGTAGTTTGGTCCCATAAAACCAAGTTCCATAGCGAGCGTGGCAGGACCCATGTTTGATTGAATAAAAGGTGCAAAAAATGGTGTCATTTTATGATGACCTCTCTTTATGAAAGACTCCACACCATCTGATAACATGGTAGAACCTCCTAGCACTGTTCCAACAAGCACACCAGCACGATCTTTATCGATCTACGCACACCAACAAAAAGTACCATAACCATCGGTTCTAAAAGTGAACATGTTTTGCACATTTTGTTCTCATCTTATAGTATAAATTGCATCGTTTTCTTGTCCAATTCTAGCATGTATCAACATTTTCTTAGGTTTTTGTTTTTGTTTTTTTTCTCTTTTTGATGCCTATTATTATGTCGTGTGTATATTCACATTTATGAGCATATTTTCAGTTTCCAGGTGTGTGTGAACTTGAGAAACAAAATAAATAAGGCAGTGCATGCGGTGTAGAAAGAGAAAAAGATGAAGAGAATGAGTTAGAAGTTACTCACTCCATCAAGTGATTTTGTGGCGTGGCCACTAGCAAGTCCCTAAATTTTTTGTTAGGGTTATTTCGGTCATTTGGCCTGTATTTTTAAGGCTTTTGGTGTTGTGTTTTTGGGATTAAGCCTCTATCATATATCATTTTGGAGAATGGAGATTACAAACTCGGGATTTGTAGTTATGGCCATAGATTTGAACTCAGTTTTGATGATGAATCTACGAATTAGAGAGTCGATTTTGAGAGTGAATCTACGAATTAGAGAGTAATTGTATCTTTTCTCCATTTTATGTTTTGTTTTATTTCTTGATTTATGTTTCTATCTTACATCTTTGAATTCTGATTATTGAGTTCAATTTTCTGCAACTATTTGTTCCATAGATCTAGGTTCTTTAAGTAATTTCATGATTTTTATTTTTTCCTTGGTTTTGGTCGTTTATCCTCTGAAATTGATTATATAGATTCATTACTTTATTCTTCTTCAGTTAATTTATCATCTTTGATAATCTAGATCTAAAGTTTATGTATTTTATGTTTTTTTAAATTGTTTTCTTCATAGGTTAATTCTTGTTTAATCATGTTTATTAGTTTAATATCCTGTTTTGTTTTATTTATGTTTGATTCATAGTTTAAGAAGGATATTGGTAACAACTTGATTTGCATCAATTGGTTGTTTTTTAAGTAAAATATTTCCCGATAAAATGGTTGCTAGATTGGTCGGCTAACGAAAGTTATGGGTTGTAAAATGATCACAAATACGTAGTTGTTGATTTAACAATTGAGATTAAAATAAAATTTAGGTTTTCACATTGGGCTAACTAATGAGTGATTTTTTTTTCGTATAATGAAATTAGATGTTTTGGATATTTGGAATATTTTGTCTTGCTTATTGCTTCTTTTTAGAATTGACTCACAAGGAAATAATCGATTTTCAATTAAGAAAGGTTTTATTAGCCTCGGAAGAGGGCAAAAGTAATATTTGAATTTGGCAAGAAAAGTCCAAACTGGTATTCGCTATTTTAGATAGCTTAGTGTAGAGTTTAATCCTTTTCAATTTGAGTTGTTAGTACTAATTTGATACTTTTTATTCTTGTTTTAGTTGTTAATTTAGTTTTGCTTTCTCCTTAATTTTGTTCCTTTATTTAGCGTTGTTTGATTTTCAACTTCGTTGTGTTTAGTGTAGCTTAAGTGATTTGTTTGTTATTTGATTTCTATAGTATTAACCAAATCTTTGATAATAGATTGTGTGCAAGTAGCTAATACCGTGAGTAAATTTGTGTTTATTCCCTTGTCTCCTGTTGTTCAACCCATATGCTACGACATGATACGCTTGAGGTTACATTTTAAAACTCAAACATGATGAATTATATACATATATTATACCTTGGAGCTTTCATCACCACCAAGAGCAGCATTTTCAAGAGCTTTTTTCCCGGCAACAATGCAGTATCGTTGACAATCATCAAGTCTCCTGTCTTTTTTGGCATCAATATAGCCATCTGAGTTAAACCCACGAATCTGACCACCGAATCTGGTTGGGAACTCTGAAGCATCAAACTTATCGATAAATGTGATTCCGTTCTCTCCGGCTAAGAGCATGTCGTAGTATGTATCAACGTTGTTTCCGAACACGGAGACAAGACCCATACCTGTAATGACTACTCGTTTTTTGGGATCTTTCTCTCGTTTTAGGGCGGTGGCTAATACTTGGCACCGTGCGGTGGTGGTGTGTGTTGGTGATTTGAAAAATATGGGTAAAATGTTTATGGATAGCGGGTTGATTAGTGAGGACATCGAGATAACTGTTGTATGAAGAAGAACTTGAGCCATTATTTTGTAGAGTTATGTATGAAGATTTTGAAGCTTTGGAATTGTTAAATTTAAGAGAAAAAGAATTACGGTTGTCTACTCAAGTGTGAGTCACACATATGGAATTGGAGCCACATTAAAATACAAGAACCTACTAGAATGAGATAATTATGGCTAAGCTAAAAGAATCTACTATCTAGGAGATAATGACTAAGCTAATCTACAATCTTTATTCACATAGAAATGCTCTTTTACAAGTAACTACAATTTGGATGAACCATAGGCGATGAGATTAATTTGCTTTTTACCGAAACTGATACAAGCGCGCGCGCACATACGTGTATATATATATATTATTTTTTTTCTGTTTTACTACTAAACGAAATATTTTTGCCTACGAAATTTTTTTGAGAAATATGTCGCTAAAAGATGATTCCTTACAAAACTGTCACAAAAATTGGTGGGTATTTCAAATCAGTGACTGATTACCCAGAGATTCTCTAGGTGATTCGTTTGTATTTTCTCGAAAAGCATCAAATTTTATTGAATCATTGTTATTTTCTGAGTGGTCCATGGGTAATCACCGACAAAAAAAATTCTGGATAATTTTTATGGACAAAAGTAAGTGTCTCTCTCCCTCTCATATCACATAATATTAGTATTAGGATGTGTGGAACCCCTAGTAGAATCTTCAAAAAATCCCTTGAGAAGAAAGGGGAGGTTCCAACATATATACAAGAACTATGGTTCAAGTCTAGCCGATGTGGGACTCTAACACGCCCCCTCCAACAGAGGCTAGATGGCAAAGATGTCCAGAGTGCCGAGTCCCAGGAAAAGATGTCCCAGATGGTAGACCGTGGCTCTGATACCATATTAGGATATGTGGAACCCTTAGATGAATTTTCAAAAGAGCCCTTGAGGAGAAAGAGGAGGTTCCAACATATATGCAAGAACTACGGCTCAAGTCTAGCCAATATAAAACTCTAACAATTAGTAATTCACAATTTTTTATCGAAATATATATTATAATAATATCAATATTTTTTTACTTTTGAACTAAACACAATGTTTTAAATTAAAATGTCCAAAAATCTGACACGTTTTGCGTGTTACATATAAAATAAAAGTACTAAATCTAATTTTATTCATAAATTTATACTATATTTATTATAATAAAATTTATTTTCTAAGTCTTAATAATTTGATTGACTTATAATAATTAAAACTTTATTTTATAAAAATAAATAATTGTATATTTTATATAAATATATATAGGTGGAGGTTCAAAAAAAAAAACACTCACGTTTTACGAAAATGCAAGAAAACATCTCCAACAGCATCTCTATAACTTTATCTAAAATAGAGATTCAAAATCAAAAATCTTTAAAAAAATATTACATTCATCTCCAACAGCATCTTCATTTTGAAGATTACAATTCATTATATTATTAAAATATTTTATATTTTTAATAAAATATTATTTATCCTATCTAAAAATTTAATTTCATTTTTCTTATTGGTGGAACATAATAAAAAATAATTTATCTCTCATGGTAATCATTTTGGAGATGTCTCCAAATTCTCCAAATTTGGAGATTTTTTTAATCTTTTTCATGCTTTCTCCATTTTGGAGAAATTTTGGAGATGTTGTTGGAGCAAAAACAATGCTCAAAATCTCCAAAATCCCTATTTTCTCCATTTTGGAGATACTGTTGGAGATGCTCTATAGGCCTCAAAATTATTTAACACATAACTAAAATTAAAATTAAAATAAAATAACTAATTAGAGATAATCATGTTATTTTGTGTTTATCTATAATTTTGGTAAAATCACATAAAGATAAAATCACGTTATTTATCACAGCAAAATTACATAATTGGCTTTAATATATATATATATATATATATATATATATATATATATATATATATATATATATTCATCATACAAATGCGGTGTGATGTACTTTTTTGCAAATTTGGTTAAAACCCTATTCTTAAATGCTTCTTTCCAAAAACTACGATTGCAGGAAGGGTAACAGTACGTTAGTATTGTTACCACTTCGCCTATAGACAAGTCTGATTAAATAATTTTTTATTTCATTTGTTCGAGTTTTTTCGATTTATTTGAGAATGTTTCTTCATAGTTTGGTATCTTAATAAAAGTCTTAAAAAAGAGTTTTTAATCCTTTCATGTTAAATGAAAAATGTTATTCAATTTTGGTTATATATGGTTTGATTTCAATTTAAATAAAAATAATGAAACCAAAATAATTTATATATTAATTACTACAATAAATTATTTTTTATAGTTTTATATATTTGGTTTTTCTAATTTAGTTTTTCTAATTTAGTTTTTCTATATTGTTTCATTCTTTTGTTGATGAAAAGTTTTTTTATTTATTGATGAGAAGGTTAATAATAAGTATTTAATTATATATTTATTGTAATAAGTGACATTAAATGTAATAAATGTTTCTTTTATTAGAGATAGGTTAATATCAAATATCTAGTTATATATATTAATTTGACATCTATTTTCATATATTGGTTTTAATTTCTTTTATATTAATTTATATATTGATTTTAATAATATTTTAAATGATACTTTTTTTTTAATTTTATTCATTGATTCAATTTTTTTTTGAACGAAAACAATCAGACTTATGTTAAACCTAAACTCAATACAGTGATGTTCGACACGTTTGACCGATATATAGAGGACACCTGAAAAAACAAAAAACTTTACCGACCCAATCAAAGATGTTTAATTTCACTTGAAAATAATACAAATCAGTATATATGTTGTACTAAGAAAAAAAATGGTTGAAACTCGTGTATGGTCATTTTGTAAATATATTATTTTTAATTATATATATATATATATATATGAAGAGTCTTGTGTAAATAATATAAATAACAATGATCATAAGCTATTATATAATCATCATCTTCATTTTATTTAATTATATTTTATAATAAATTTATTATTATGTAGATCAGATACAAAAATATATATTATCATATTCAAATGTGGTGTAAATATTATTATACATATTAATTGTAGTTTCACTTATATAAAATTAGTTTATATATATATATATATATATTCGTTACTTGTTGTGTAAATAAATAAATTTAGAGTCATGTGAAATAAAATAAAATAAATTCGGGTGTAACTAAAGAAGATAAATAGCCTAATTAATTTAATGTTTGTAAATATATATATATATATATATATATATATATACTAGAAGGATACTCGCGCAATGCAGCGAGATACATCTGGATTTTAGGTTTCATTTTAATTTTTGTCTCTATCGATGTTCTAATGGTTTTAAAAAAACGATTTTAATGTTTTATTTAAAAGTTCCATTTTTTTATGTAATTTCTTTAATTCAATTTTTTAATCGTACTTTATTTTGGGTTTAATAACGAAGTAATTTATTTTTGTTTTGATAATATAACTTTTGATAAAGACAATAATTAAACTTGATAAATATCTTAATTATATTTTAATTTTTTTATATTTAAAATTAGATGTTTATCTTGTATTTGATCATAATTATCTGTAGTTAGTTACACGAATCCAGAAATGCAGTTTTAATAATTGTACTTATGCATCATCTACTTGTAATCTTGAAAATTAAGTAATTAGCATTAATTAGCAGTACCTAACGCTTAAAAAGTTGTTTTTAAGAGTTTTTGACCAAATGCTTTATAATATAGTATAGATATATATAGGGGATGGATCAAATGAGAATCACCCCTCCTTAAAGAAACAAAGGAACAAATTGTGGACCACATATGATGTGGGTCCCATATAATATTAAATCATTTACGATTTAATATTAAATCATATTAAATCATAAATGATTTAATATTATATGTGACCCATATCATATCTGATCCACAAGTGTCCATTTGTTTTTTAAAAATACAAAGTTCTCATTTGAACCTTCCTCTATATATATATATATTCAATAATTGTTATGTGTACAAATAATAGACTCACGTGAAATAAAATAGTTTAAAAAAAATATTAGGTGTAACCAAAGAAGATTGATAATCTAATTAATTTAATGATTTTGATGGTAATTACATCAATAAAATAGACAAAGTTTGAGATTTTTTTTGGGATTGAGATGCTTAGAAAATGCCACTTTATTGTTGGTGTTTTCTTTTTATAAAGTTAGAAACTTAGAAATTAAGAAACTGTAATAACATAAAAGCCGGATAAGATAATTCAGAACAAAAACAAAAAAGTTATATAGAATTTTGATTTTTGTTGTCAAATAATAAAAAATAACTTTTGAGAAACTAAACAACATAATCAAAACAAATTTGAGCAAAAAATCCACATAAAACGCAAACACGACATAAATATCAACTGAAAAGTTTGAATAAGAAAAAAAAACAAAAAATAACAATTGTGAAAAAAATTCAAATAAAAACCAAAAAAATCATTAACACACACACATATAATACATAAAAAACATAATTTTTTTAATAACAATTTTGACAGAAAAAGAACAATTATATCAATAAAATAGACAAAGATTGAGATTTTTCTTGGGATTGAAATGCTTAGAAAATGTCACCTTATTTTTGGTGATTTTTTTTATAAAGTTAGAAATTAAGAAACTGTAAATAACTTAAAAAACATAGAAGATAATTTACAACGAAAACACAAAAGTTATATGGAATTTTGATGTTTGTAGTCGGATGAAAAATAACTTTTGGGAAAACAAATTTGAGTATAAATCCACATAAAACACAAACACGACATAGATGCCAACCAAAAAGTATGAAGAAGGAAAATAACAAAAATAACAATTGGGAAAAAATTTCAAATAAAAACCAAAAAACTCATCAATACACACACACACATATAATACATACAAAGGACAATTCTTTTAAGAACAATTTTGACAGAAGAAGAACAAATATAGTACCAACATAAATATCAATTATAAAGTATAAGACAGAAAAAACAAAGATAGCACTTGTAAATAATATCCGAATTAAAAAAACAAAAAACTTATTAACAAAAATGTATAATACTACAAAACATAAAAAGTTATATGGATATTTTTTTATTAAAAAACAATGGTACCGATCAGAAAAAACACACACGTATAAACACATCAACAATATATAACTCACAAAAAATACAATTAATGTAAATTGTGTTACCAATAAGATTTATGTACGATGAACAACGATACATGTCGGGAAAAAAAGCAACAACAAAAGAATACGTATGGAAAAGTAAAAAAATGTGTAACGATAAATCACATTTTTTAAGAATATAATTTCTAAATACCTCTTTAAAATCTTCTATGTCTTCTTCAACTCTTATCATATTCATCCCCCACCAAAAGATGTATAGGTTTTCGCTTTGCTTATTATTACAATTTTATAGAACAAATTTCAAAATATGTAATGACAAATCACATTTTTTAAAGAATATAACTTTTACATACCTATTTAAAATCTTTTATGCTTTCTTCAACTCTCATCTTCTTCATCCTCCACCAAAGGATTTATAAGATTTCATTTCGCTTATTATTGCAATTTTATAAAACAAAAATCATTAAGAAATAAAATGAAGTAAATAAAGAAGCATATCAAGAGTTGGGGGGTTAAACTTAGGTATAAGTAAATGAAGAAGCAAAATCAAAAGTTGGAGGTTAGACATGGTTATGCAAAATTATGAAAAACCCTGATTAATAATAAAATACACATTATTCATCTAGGGACAGAAAAGTCTTTAACATATTTAACATTTAAAAAAATCAAAAACTTAGAAAAAAAATAGAAGTGATTGTGAAGGTGTCACGTGGACTCCCAATGTTTCCGCTTTATATATATATATATAAATTAAAAACTTAGAAAAAAAATAGAAGTGATTGTGAAGGTGCCACGTGGATTCTTATAAAGGTGCCACATGGACTCCCAATATATTTTGATTGTATAAAACCAAATTTATTGTAACTTATAAAATCAATTTATTTTGATTGTATAAACTTAATTCAATTTTTTCTTGAAATAAAGCTTTTGATTAAAATAATACTTTTGCCCATCACCCTTTACTCTTCTTTTCAACAATCAGCAGAAATTAGAGCATAGGAGATTCTTAATAAACTTTATTGCTCTCCATTCAACACCACACTAGCCTCTAAATTGTCTTAATCAATTGGTTGAATTTGACGTCTTGAAGTGGCCACTCTCGAATCACATTTTTGATGAAATCTCGACTCTTTAACATAATGTCATATTAAATGGTTTTAGTGTATGTAAATACACGCTTTTAGCTCATAAGAATATATTAGACCAAAAATAAAGATTTAGGAGTCAGAATGACCGGAATTGACAAAAGAAAGTTAAAATAAAAGACATGTAATAACTCTAAATTTAAGGTTATCAAACACTAATATCGTATTTGTTTTAATGGTCACCAGTCACCACCGCTCATTATCGACCACCGTTGGCTACCTGCACTACTACAACTTCCTCTGCTATCTCCATAACCACCTTTGCCACCTGCACTATGACCACCACTTGGCTACCACTACCACCTCTACCTTTGCCACATCAACTACAACTACCTCTTACATCATTTTCGACTACCACCACTACCAATACCACCACCATCGGCTACTACCACTACCTTCATGACATCGGCTACAACCACCACTATCCACCATCTTCACATCTTTTTGAGTCACCTTCGTCCACCACCCACCACTGCCTCTACCTCCACCAGCATTGTCACTACAACAACCTCCACTATGCTTCTTGTCCACCATCATTACATCATCCATAATCACTATTATCCTCCACTACCACCCCTGTCATTTAACTCTAATACCGCCCCACCACCACCTCTATCTCCACCACATTAGTAACAACTACCTCCTCAACCCTTCCCGGCCTCCACCACCACCACTTTCCACCTTCTTCACATCATCCACAATCATTATTGTTCATTAGTAACCACCACCTCTACCCCTATCACCATTGTCGCTACAAAAACCTACATCGTGCCTCCGTCGGTCATTAAGAATCTATTGAACCCAATAAAACATAGATTTTTGTTTGTACGAACCATTTTTTTTTCAAACTATCATAAATTATATCATTCTCTTCATCCACATTAGGTACTATTATGCATTTATGTATATAAAAATTATCTAAAAGTGTTCATAAATAAAAATATTTAGATAATTACTTGATTTAGATAATTTATAACTATTATATAATATATAAAATCATGAAACAATTTTAACTTGTCCACTCTTCTCTTATCCAGTCTTAATCGTACAAACACCAAACAAGACAAAATGTGTTCTCTTGGCATCACCAGTTATGTCATATCCAGTCTAATCTAATGATCAGTGACAGAGTTATTAGAGGACAGCGGGGTGATGATGCCCCTTCTATATATCTATATAAAGGAGAATCAAAAGATGACGTGACATCTTTAGAGAGTTTGAAACATTAGTTGCTATATATCTATAAATCTCTAATCTCTAATCTCTAATCTATAATCATCTATAAATCTATAATCTTTTATAAGTATATAAATCTAAAATCTAAAATCTAAAATCTAAAATCTATAGTCTAAATTGAAAATCCAAAATCTAAAATCTAAAGTCTAAAACCTATAAATCTATAATCTATAATCTACAATATGTAATCTATAATATGTAATCTATGAATCTTTATTTATCTATCTATCTATCCATATATATATATATATATTTATATATATACATATATAAATATGTATATATATATACTTATAGGAGCGGTTCAAATGAGAAAAATTGGTTGTGAATGTGTCATATTCAGACTGAATAATCAAATAAATATTCAGACTGAATATTTCTTTGATTATTCAGTCTGAATTAAGGGTGTTTGCAGTCCGGTTCGGGCGGTTTAACCCATCAAACCACAAACCAAACCACTATGGCGGTTTAGAAAATTTTCGAACTGAGCGGTTTGGAAGCAAGTGACCAGACCGGTCAAACTAGACCACAAAAAGGCGGTTTGTTCTGACCGGTGTAGGCGGTTTGAGCCTTTTAATGACCTTTAAACAAAAAAAATGACATTTATATCTAAAAAAGAATTCCTATCAATATTGCACAATTAAAAAAAATCATATACGAAATTATAAAAAAAACGTCTATATCTAAAATTATAAAAAATACATTGAACAAATGAAAAAAAGTTAAAGAAACCCACTAGGGGTGTTCACGGTGCGGTTTGAGGCCAAACTGCAAACCGCACCGCATATGCGGTTTGAACATTTTCCTAAACCGCAAACCGCACCGCATAAACCTCAAACCGCATCAAGTTTATGCGGTTTGTACCTATTGCACTTTATGTCGACAATTCAATAATTATAAGTTTAAAAATACATTATAAAATTAACGATAAAGTGAACATATTAAAAAATAAAGAGCTTTGATACATTCGACTTTCAAATACATATTGCATAATTAAAAAATACACTAAGAAATAAAAAATAGACTATAAACTAAAGTGAGTTAGGACATGTCAAACAATTTAGTATTGTCAGTTGTCATATTAAATCGAACTCAAAGTCAAAAAACATTACATAAATAATATATATATATATGTTTTATGTAAAAATTAAAAATATATATAAAATATGCGGTGAGGTTTCAAGTCTACCGGTCTGTTAGGATGCCTCAGCTGCATACATCACTGCACTTCCACTAGATAACTCGAAACTGCAAACCGCACCGCAGTGCGGTTTGATAAAATTGCAAACCGTATGCGAAAGTTCTAAACCACGTTTTGCGGTGCGGTTTGGCGGTTTGGATGAACACCCCTAAGACCCACCAACAATAGTTGGAATTTTGGACAAACATTGAACAAGACGAACTATATTTTGTAGTTTGATTTTTGAAGAGTTTTAGAATTTTGCCAATTTTGAAATGAAAACTAAAAAAACATAACGTCTTTGACAAATCTTTATAATTGGGCCATAAAGATAAAACCTACAACATGAAAAATAAATACAACTAATACATTTTTTTTGCGGTTGGTTCGGTCTAGACCGCTCAAAAAAATGTTCAAACCACAGACCAGAACAGACTAAGCGGTTTGGCTACTTTTCAGACCAGACTGGACCGCCAGACCTCTCAAACCGCCAAAAACGGTCCGATTTGACTTGGTTCGACCGGTTTAAGTGCTCCAGCGGGTTTTTTGAACACCCGCTAGTCTGAATAATCTACATTCAGACACGTATCGCGCTCTCATTTTTCCTCACGTTCACAACCAAATTTGAGTCCGTATTTGAACTTATATATATATATATAGGGGAGAGATCATACAAGAACGCCTTCTATTTAAAGGAACAGTTTGTGGAACACATAATATTAAATCATATATTATTCAATGGGCCCCACCATTGAATCAGATATGATTTAATATTATGTGAGACCTACATCATATGTGGTTCACAAAGTGTTCATTTGTTCCTTTAAAAATGCAAAGTTTCCATTTGAACCTTTCTCTCTCTCTCTCTCTCTCTATATATATATATATATAAGTAAAAACCTAGAGAAATGACATGACACAATGTGGATTGAGAATTCCAAAATATTGAAATGTGGTTAACTTTGCACTACTAAACAAACAGGCTTTTCCGACGGTCAAATCCTTCGGGAATTAGGTTACTGACGGATTTCCGACAGATTTTTGCGGGTGTTGACTTTTCTTTAATCCGTCGAAATAGACCATTTGTTTAGTAGTGTTGGTCATCCCACATTGACAAAAAGATGATGTGTTGTAACATTGGGATGATTATATAAGAGAAAAAATGCCAAATTTTTATTTACATTTTTTATTTATAGTTTACTTTAATCCATTTTGGATTAATATAGTTAATTTTAGTTACAATTTTTCTTTATGTTGATTTGATATTCCATTTTGTTATACAATTAATATGATATCTATACTTATTTCATTTCAAGTTATTTATCTTTATATTTTTATATAGAGTGAATTGTGGATTTGGCCCCTATGGTTTGATAGTTTAATTGACTAAAGTCCTTATAGTATCTTTATATGGATATGGTCTTTGTGGTATTCAGTTTGTTTTTGTCATGGTCATTCTAATTAACGCCTCCGTTAACTTTGATAAATCAAAAACCATTTTTGCATTTTACCTATTCTTGTCTTTTTCCTATAAAAATTAAAATAATATTTTTATACACACACATATATATATATATATATATCTATTCATATCAAAATAAGTAAAATAAAAAATTATTTTATCATTTAGTTTTGTTTAAATTAAAATTATATTAAATACCATATAAATGATCGTTTTAATATTTTTGTCTATAACGATATGAAACCTAGTTGAATTTATATAGGAATTTGTTTAATTTTAACTTACAAAGATGAGAGAACATATTAATTTTTCATTTGGTGAAAATTTAAATAGTTTATTGGATGAAAAACAATATGAAAATCGAAAACCTTATTTTAGTATGTTAAAATTGGAGTTCATTTCTTAGTTGTTTTAAATGATTGGTGTTAAAATATCGATAATAAACTTTTTTATTGTAATGATAGAAAAATAACAATAAAATTAAATCGTGTTTAACATAATTATTTTTTTAATTTAAATAAGTCAATCATAAAATCATATTTTATTTTATTTAGAGCGAACAAAATAAGATATGATTTGATTAATTTAAAATTTTAGTTGCATTAAAACTCATTTATATAACTAATTCTTTAAAAAATTTAATATAATTAAATCGTATTTAATATAATTAATTTTTTAAAACAATATAATTAAATCTATTTAATATAGTTAAATTTAGAATAATATTATATTTTTTATTTTGATATAATTATATATATATATATATATGCATAAAAATGTTGTTTTTATTTTTATATGAAAAAGACAAAAGAATAGGTAGATGGCAAAAATGATTCTTGATTTAACAAAGTTAACAGAGCCGTTAGTCAAAGGGACCATGACTAAAACAAATTGAATACCACAAGGACCACATCCACAATAAAATACTATAGGGACCATAGTCAAAAAACCATCAAACCACAGGAACCAAATGCACAATTCACTCTTTTATATATATATAAAAGTAAGAATCAAGAGAAATGACATAACATAACATGATGTAGATTGAAAAAAATCGAGAATATTGAATTATTGTTAACTTTGTCTATCCGATATTGATATAATATTTATCTTTATATA
Organism: Silybum marianum; assembly: GCA_036898165.1. Classification (NCBI taxonomy): domain Eukaryota; kingdom Viridiplantae; phylum Streptophyta; class Magnoliopsida; order Asterales; family Asteraceae; genus Silybum; species Silybum marianum. The sequence goes on from CM072538.1 coordinate 22,509,822, forward strand.
TATAGATATAGATATATAAAAGTAAGAATCAAGATAAATGACATGGTACAATATGGATTGAAAAATCCAAAATATTGAATAGTTAACTTTGATGATCCCTTATTGATAAAAAGATGATATGTTGGAACATTGGGTGATTATATAAGGAGAAAGATGCCATTTTTTCTTCATGGTATTTCATTTATGACTTATTTTAACCGATGTTGGAGTAAATAGTTAAGTTTAGTTACAATTTCTTTATGTTGAATCAATATTCCTTTTTGTTATACAATTAATATGATGCCCTTGTTTTATTTCATGTTGTTTATCTATATCTATATCTATCTATATAGATATATACATGTAAGAACCAAGAAAAATGACATGACATAATATAGATTCAGAATTCTAAAATACTGAATTATGGTTAATTTTGCCTATCCCTTGTTTTATTATTCTAAAATCTTTAATTGTGTATTGGTTTGAGTATCTCATATTAATGTCGAGATGATTTTGAAAAGGAAGGTAAGTATGTGTGTGTATATATATATATATATATATATATATATATATGAAAGAGTAGGGATTTTTTTTTAAATTGAAACGGTTTATAGCAACATAAAGAGTTGGCTCTTTGTGTCGTCAATTTTCACCAAAACTATATTTATACAGAAATTAATTTTTATCTTTATATTTTTATATATGAAAGGAAAAACCAAAAAAAAAGGTGGTACCTACAATAAATTTTTCATATTCTAAAATCTTGAATTGATGTGTCGCTTTGATTTCACATCGCGGTGTCGATGTGATAACGTGGAAACCTAAGATGAGTATATGAAAGGAGTAAGGATGTCATCCTTACCGAATTGATTTGTAGCAAATTTAAAGAGTTGACTTTTTTACCGACTTAGTTTGGCAAAAATAAGTATATCTTTATATATTAGCTTCTGTTGGATTATGTGTCATCATCAAAAGAAAGTGACTGATAGAATACTTTTCAAGTACTAGAAACTACCATAACGAATATTTCCTTTTCATTGTAAAAACATTCCTATTTAAAGGTTTATGATTAATGAGAATTACTACAGATTTCTTTTATCTACTCTATTGTTGTTCTATTTCGTTTATACTATAACACGTTATCAGCATGTATGCTAAATCCGTTCATCGATAGATTTTTTGGCTTCCAACTTCATCAATCGGTCTTCAATAATACACTACAATCCAAGTAAGCATTCTTACACTTGAGTGTTTTTTGTGGGTCCTCCCACACAATCATAAAAGATAGGCTAATATTTACTCCTCCAACCAAAATACTTAGACGATGAACTGTCATTTTCTTGTTTGTACAAAATTAGTAGTCATTAAAGGACTATATTAATGAGAACCTTGTTAAGATAATTATAATATAAGAATGAAAATGGGTATATATGTACATCAACTCTAATGATATGAAAGGAACGTATATTAGAGAAATTAATGGGTCACACTAGTGGATTATCTAGGTCATAAAATCATATTATGTCACCAATAAAGAACTTTGGGACAATTACACATATATGTTTCGACATGACCTTGTGGATCATCATGGTTATGACATAATGATCCGTGTATTGAAAAATACATATAAACACATTATCTTTCGAGTGAAAGGCAAAATAAAGCAATTAACCAAATTACAATTGTTTACTTCTGCAGCACAAGAAGCAACACCACTATCATAATATGTCATCTTGAATACCTACAACTTTTGTATACCCTAATTCGTAGCTAAGACAGGAATGAGACCATCCTAAAGCTAATTTAAAAATATTTCATTCTTACAACGAATACAAGGTATTGGACATAAACAACCTGAGTGCAGGCCATTGAAGTATTTTATGGTTCTGGTTTCAACACGATGAACGCAAGTCGTATTATTGTCCACATAAGATGCTGCACTCTAGCACTAGTTACACGTTCAAAGGCTCACCACCCTAATCATCTCATCAAGTCTACATGATTTGGAATGCTAGATAATTTACATCATAAGGAATCGATAATTATTGCATATATATTCGAATAAATGTAGAGTTTCCTATACCCCATATGTATATATATAAAATGGTCTTATAAAAGCTTTCATAAAAAAAATATAGATGGTATATAGAGAATTGGTTATGCGCACGCATGGGGTTATGCAAATATTACAACCTTACTCATTTGTTTTTAGACCCACTACTAGCCAACCAATATCATGTGTACCAGTTGGTAACTAGATATAAGCCTGATATTTTACATTTACGCATGTTTGGTTGTGTAGTATATACGTGCCAATTGTGCCCCCACAGCGCACCCAAATGGGTCCTTCAAAACGATTTAGTATAAGTTGGATATGAATCCCCAACAATTATCTGCTAATTTGAACCCTTGATGGGTGATCTCTTTACCGCTAGATTTGCGGGTTGTCACTTTGATGAGACAGTGTTTCCGTTGTTAGGGGGAGATAGGAAAAAGGATTTTCCATGGGAACGACAGGAAGTGTCATAAAATATTCTAACTCTGTCTCATTTTGATCCCCAAACTTCACAATGTAAAGTTGAAGTCAAACGAATCAGACTCGACACCTGATACGTTTTATGTTATTCTACAAGTGACAAGATCACATATACCAGCTGCAAATATACCCGTAAGGATAAAAGTCCCCAAACAAGGGCACAACGCCACTGAAAAGCGCGTTGCAATCACACATGGTGGAGGTGTGGTTGAGGTCGTGGCTCCCAAAAGGAAATGGGGGAAGCTACTTGGTTCGATAGATGCTCATCTAAGGGAAGAAAAGAGTAAGGCACAACCATTTATCATCAACCTCTCATGAGATTGTCTCTGACTAAAATTATGTATATGAATCATTACTGGAGGACGCTCCGAAGTTAATATTGATTCCAGAGATCAAAGAAATCTCAAATGAATTATAAGAGTGCATATGAGTCAATGGTCAGATCATACTTACTCATTGATGATATATTCACATATATCGTTGCTCATGAGATGATCGAGCACGATAACATCGAACCATGCTTAGTTGAAAAATGTCAACAAAAAGCACATTGACCTAAATGAATAAAAGCAATACAGGAAAATTACATTTGACAAATAAACGGGTATTTGGTCCGGTAGTGCTAACCCACCAAGTGTAAAGCCCGTAGGATATAGATAATTCATTTGTCAGAAAAGCTAATGAGAATAATTATGTCATGATGTATAAGGCTCTCCTTTGGCGCAAGGTTTCTCACAACGCCCTGGATTGATGATGAGAAGACTTGCTCTCTCGTGATGGACGTTATAACGTTCTGCTAATTAATGGCACTATATAAAAGTGCTTGATGGCATTATATTACCAGAAACCACGAAAAGCATTTGCAATGAAATTAAAATGCTCACTTTATAGATTAAAGAAATCTAGTCGGATATGGTATACATGCCTAGGTAAGGGATATAAGAACGATGAATTATGCCCATGCGTATTTATAAAGAAAACGAGTTCTAGATTTTCAATCGTAGCTTTATATGTCGATGTTATGAACATAGTAGGCACTCTTAATGAAATAAGAGAAACCACAAACTACTTGAAATCTAAAGTTGAGATAAAAGATCTTGGGAAAACACGTGTTTACTAGTTATATGAACTGAGACACCGAGCTTGTGGAGTATTGATCCACCGATCCGCATATGTCCAAATGATCGGGCGATAATATGGACAAAGAGCATCTAGCTAGCACTCCCATGATCGGTCGAAGTGTTGGATATAAGGAAATATCCATTTCGTTTAAAGGATAAAGACAAAGAGGTGTTGGGAGTTGGAATTCCCTATCTAAGTACAATATGCACATTATTGTTCTTAGTACAATATACTTGATCGTATATTATATTTTTCAATGAACTTGTTAGCTAGATTTAGCTCGGCGCCAACGCAACATCATTGAAATGATATCAAATTAATATTTTGGAACCACTGATGTGGGCTTATACTTCCCTTACAGATATAAAAATGGGATTGATAATGGAACTTCAATGCCTACTTTAAATATGAGCGGCAAAAGTACTAGCCCTAATAGAGAAGCAACAAATAGTGTCTTGGTATGTCTTTGCTGATATTAATTATTATTCTAACTCATACAAAGGTCATTCCCAAGTTAGATAACGAATTACCATAGGGAACATGCCAGTTGCTTGGAAGTAAACTAGACAAACCCTTGTAGCTACCTCTTCGAACTATTCCAAGAATGTTACTCTAAATGAGACTATTCAATAGTGTACATGGCGAAGGACTATAAAATTACACATATTAGAGAAACTAGTGTTTTGAGTTCATACAATATCCCACTTGCATATATGAAAATAATGCATCATGTATCAAAGAAATGAAAGTACAATACATTAAGGGTGATAATACAAAGCATATTCTGCTCTTTTTTATATACAAACATTAAGTTTATATCAAGGTTCAAAAAGGCGTGAGACGTGGCGTGGCGGCGAGGTCGAGCCTTAAACCTTACGCGCCACGACGAGGACGCGGCGTTTTTCAAGGCGTGACATAAGGCGGCAAATTTGTATGTCATATAAACAATTATATATAAAGATATATGTTTTCTATATATTATTTAATCAAATAATGATATTAAAAAATGTACATTCATATTAGAAGAAAAAAAATCATATAAATTATTGATTAAATATTTAAAATAAAATTTAGAAAGGTAATTTTACAACTTCATTTTAATCGTGAGTGCATAAAGTTTATAAATTCGTGAAATTGTGATTAGATAAATCTATAGAAGTGTAAAATTTAAAGTTAAAAGTGTAAAAAAAAATATAAAAAAAAAATATTTTTTTTGAAAAAAATATGCCATACAAAAACACATGCGCCGAGGCGCGCCATGACGCGTCTTACGCCATATCGCGCCATGGTGCGCCTTTTTAAACCCTGGTTTATATACAATCAACAATAACAAATCTCCTCTATATTCAAGTGAATCAAGTAATATGTAAGGAGAATGTGACATATTTGTTTACCAAATCATTATCTAAAATCATATTTGGGAAACATATAGAAAGTATTAAAAATGTAAATGTTTTCCATATTCTCTTGATTAATGCACGAATCAGGGGGAATAGTAGACAAAATGGAGTCTACTATATATGTAATATTGGTATGTTGTGCTCTTTCCTTCACCCAAGGTTTTATTTTTCCAATTGGGTTTTGTTCCTTGGTGTAAGGTTTTAGTGAGACAACAATTATATATCATCCTACTTTCCTAACTCTTATGATTAATGTACGAATTTATGAGAATATTAAACTAAAGGAAAAGTTTATCTATTGGAAAGAAGCTAGTGCATTGTACTCTTTCCTTCGTCCTATTTTATTTGTCCTACTAGGTTTTTGTTTGGGCATAAGGTTTTAACGAGTCAACAGTTGTGAACCATCACTCCTTTGATTTGGCACAAGGGGAGTGTTAAAGGATTATGTGCCATCATCAAAAAGAAGTGATTGATAGAATATTTTCCAAGTATTAGAAACTACCATAATGAATATTTCCTTTTCATCGTAAACACATCCTTGTTTAAAGGGCTTATGATTAATGAGAATTACTACAGATTTCTTCTCTCTACTCTATTGTTGTTCTATTTCGTTTATACAATAACATCTTCCAAAATTATTGAATTGTAAAAGAGACAAAGGGAGGGAATCATAAATTAAAAAAACATAACGTTTCTTTCAATTTATTTAGGAACCTAGGATCACATCAAAATGAATGAATGACATATAACGACCCGTTCATAGCTTATCCTTGCCCTTAGACGCACTTTCAACATAACCCTTATTTGAAAATGGTTTTAGTTTTTGAAAATCGAGGGTTAGACCAAAAGGTCTAGTGAATCCCAAGTAATATCACAGAATAGAACTTAAATCAAGAAATGAGAGGTTCATAAAAATGGAAGCCATGTAAACCAAATAGTGGATCATGTACAAAGTTTGTAGAAAAACCAATATTTGTCTCACAATTCCACATGCAACAAGAAGTTAGAGTTTCGCACAATTCCACATGTGAATACCAATAAATGGGAGCAAGTGGTCCCCGTCCAATATACACCCAAAATAGATTCGAGGTATATGGATTATAACTTCCAAGAGATTTGCATTATCTTAAGGTACACTACCTACTATTGTACATGTCCAAGTAAACAAACATATCATTATATACATAGGCCAATGCAATTATCCAACATTCATATAAACCATTTGGGATTTTAAATAATTAACATACTTCCAAGTTAGAAATACCATAATCAGTGTAGTTTATAAATCCATTGACAAAAAGTGTAGTTTAAAGTCAAGGGAACTCACATGCAATGCAACACACTACTCTAAATGCTAAAACGACTACTTGATCCAAATTGAATACCTGAATTGGATGTCAAGAAATTGGTGTTAAACCACATTAAACATCCTAAAAGTCAACCCTTATGATCCTTAAAATAAACCCTTAAGCCATATATCGCACCTAGCACGAAACAAGAAACGGACCAAACCGAACGAGGTGCACCATCAGTGAGTTGGGAGGCCTAGGCCGTGGGGAATCCCGCACAAGTCACTGTTAGGCACTAGTTCATCCCTTTTCTTGCACAGCTCCGAAAAATGCTCCCGAAACCCTTTCCAAGGTTCAAATCTCGATTTAAAAGCCTAAAATTAACCAAACTCATTCCTAATACTTTAGGGTTTATCCAATACCAATCCAAATACTAAAACCTACTCCAATTAATCTATCAATTTCAAATCCAACAAATACTCAAAATATGAACTTCTAAGAATAATCCTTGAATACCACATGAAACATCAATGGCAAAGGGTTTTCTAGATAGGATTAATTGATTGAATCTATCTAGGATGTTTTACAAACAAAACCGCAACTTTTCATCCATTCTAAAACATATACTAGAAATCCAAATCCCCAAATTCAAACTAAAACTCCATTAATAGATACCTTAAGCAAGAAAAAGATGAGATATACCTTAAAGATGATGATTACTCAATAAAAGCTTCAGTTTCTCCCAAAACTTGCTGAGATTTCTTCTTGCTTCTTCTCCAAGTGTTTCCTCTCTAAAACCCTCTCCCAAATACGTATCAGGTGAAGAATGAGATGAAATGAAAGGTCTACTCCTTTTTAATTTATATTTACATGCAAGTCCCCGCAGAAAGAAGGGTTTACACTTTCATCTAAAAATCCAAATGCATTATCAAAAGATGGTCTAGGGTTATTACAACCTCCTTGATGCGTCTCTTTATTTCTTTCACTTTTCTTTTCTTGACCTCGATGTATATATGCTTAAACTGAATTAGACCATTTGTGTTTTTTATTGCTTGTACAGTGCAAGGAAGAAGAAACCTTTTTTACTTTGATTCCCATTTGAAAAATATGCTCAACTTTTGTTTTCTTTTAATTTTTGTTTTGGTTGCTTGTACCGTACAACTCCTTGATGCACAAGTGTCCATTTTTCTCACGTTTGCCACAAACCTTTGCCCTGTAAATAAACATATATAAAGACGGTTAATGAGGTCTTTTTAACCATAAAAGTATGATACAATGTAGGGAATTTGATGTTAAATAATGTATATATTATCACCTAGGAGAGATATGAGTGTCTTATTGAAGCTAGTGATTGGATAAAACAAGTTGTTATAGCAACACTTTGATGCGATAGCAATACTTTCATGCCATAGCAACACTTTGATGCTTTTTTTTAACAACAAGAAATGAAAATATATTAGAGCAAAATCTAGCAAGGCGCTAACTTACAAATCATTCGTAAAACTTAACAAAGCGGGTTACAACACCAGTTTTCCCACCTAATGCTCATCCCCATCTGAACTCTATTTTTGACCCACATGAACAAAAAAAGCTGAACATCCTTCATAACTTCACGGGTGGACTGAAGGTTTCTGTGGAAGACTTTTTCATTCTGACTCCTCCAAACAACCCATGGGACCACTAGGCAAATCATAGATAACAACATTTTGATCGTTTTCTCTCCATCAAGGTTCGAAATCAACTCAAAACCTCCTCGAAAGAAGAAGGTGATGCTGGGATCTCGGACCACCAGTGGTGCAGCAAAGCCCATAGCTCTTTTGCTGAAGAGCATTCGAACATTTAGTGGCTCTCCGTCTCGTCGCTAACATTGCAAACTTGACAATGGGTAGATGGGACCCCAACTCCTCTACTAGACAAGTTACTGCAAGTAGGGAGTTTACTAATCGAGCGCGCCAAAACAACAAGTTTAGTTTTCCTGGAACTTCTTTTACCCAGAAGGTCTTGGGTTGAACTCGATCTAGAAGGCCGTTGTCTGTCATATTTCTCAGATCGACAACCGAGAAAGTCCCGCTAGTTTCTGGATTCCATCTCCAAACGTTGTTGTTGAAATCAAAGTACTCCCCAAGTGCTTGATTTATACCCAATCGGGATACCAACACCGAGCCTAGCCTCTTGACCGTGAATCGCACATATCACGTCTTTCCAAAAACGAGCCGTTTTCTCTCTTGAATCTCCACCACCACTTTTCTAACAAAGCAAGATTGTGCGCCTTAAGACTCCCAATATCTAGACCACCCTTTTCCTTCGAGTTTAGAGATTTACTTCAAGCCACCCATGTGATTTTTCTGTAATTCGAGTTGCCACAAAAAAAACGGTTGCGGATACTCTACAGTATATTTATAACAGATGATGGGACTTTGAACAACGAGAAGAGGTAATTGTTGCTATAACTAAGGGTGCTAAAAAATCGACCAATCCAACTGACCCGGGCCCGAACATCCCATAAAAACCGGAAAAAAATAACTCAACCATAGGTAACATGATTCATAGTTAATACAATCTATCGGGTCATTTGAACCCAACTCAGACCGATGAAACCAATATCTTTCTATACAATGGATTTAATATGATTGTTAAGTCCTTAATTAATATATGTATATTGGACATTAGATTAAGCTATATTCAAAATTATAAATTTCAGCCGTAATTTACTTTCTTATTTGCATGAACCTTCAACTTTTTTTTTTCCGAGTTTGTTATCCTTTTACGTATATATGTTCTCATTTTGGTTTTACTTCATTTAAACGTGGAAACATATCTAGATTGTAAAATGATGTATCAAGTTTCAACTCGATCAACCCGACCAATCAAATCCAACCAGCGCCGCATGGGTTGGGTTGGGTTGTAGTTTTTCTTGGATTGGGTTGGGTTTTTTAAATGTTTTCCACCCGACCAACCCAACCAATATACAACCCTCGTTATAACATCATTTTTACTATATTTCTATAGTTGCATCGTTATAACGAATTCTTACGCCGTTGCTAACTTTTTTACTTTCTGTTATAATACCAAAACCCTAAATCCATTGAATATGTTGAGATGGACCGGGGGCTTAAGTGGTTCACACGGTGGCATGAGTCACCGTATTATATTTTCATCGAAGGGTAATTTTTTGGATTTGTTAGCGGTGCAACCCTATCGTTTAGGGGTGCTATTAAATAATTTAAAACTGAACTTATAACACAAATAAGACAACTGGTGTAATAACTTTTCCCAATTTTAGTTATGGTTTTGTTGAACTTAGAGATGGTCCCAGGTTCGATCCCAAGTTAATGCAAATAATTAATTTTTTTAGGCGACAACTCTATATAACATTTAATAACATATTAAATACTCTATTAGTTTTATAGTTAAATAACATTTAACAAACACTCTATTAATTTCATATTTAATCATTAATTTTCCCAAAAATATTTTTAATTTGTTTTTAGTTATTAAAAACCATCAATATCAAATACCAAAATAAAAAAAAAACTCTTGAAATAAACAAAAAAAAACGGAAAAAATCTCTCGAAATTGATAAAAAAAACTTAAAAATCCTCCAAAAAAAAACTTTTGAAATCAACCAAAAAATCGACAAATTCCTTCGTAATCAAGCAAAAAAACTTTAAAAATCCACCGAAACGGTAGAATTAGGTTAAAAACACATCGCAAGATATTGACCATTGGTAAAAACGTAAAGACACGCCGATAAAAACCGTATTTTTTATAATTATTTTGTATTTATGTTATATGGTGCCACCATATAAAAAAAATATCATCCGTTCCTGAAATTTTGTACAAGGAAATTAATGTCGCATTTATCAAGTCCGTGAGCTTCACATTCCTTTTTCGTTACAGTCTGTTAATTTAAAATGTGTTTTACGTTTTTCCTAAATTCAAATCTATATGTTAAAGACATTCCATAACAATTATTTATCATAACTCAATAGTTATATCACTGTCCAAATTTATTTGTATTTTAATTATTTTTTATTTATAATGATTATTACTTTTATTTCATTTAATCAAACTTTTATTATTATTATTATTCTAAAACTTCAGTTTGTATTATGTTAAATACTCTTTTATCTATGATTAATTTTATTATTTTTTATATTTGATTTTTGTTTTTTATTAATATTTAAAATAAAAAATATGTTTTTTAAACAAGGATACAAATAAGACGAATAATTAAAAACAAATCGTTATAAGTTTTTTGATAACAAGTGATGAGCAATATTATTTGACTCTTTAATTAAAGGTCGATAAACAAGAAATAGATTATTATTTAAATATTTAAAATCTTAAATAAAAATTGATGATTATTCTTTAAATTTTAAAGTTTGAAAAAATGATGCATTATTTTATTAATTTTTAAACTTGCAGAATGATCGCTGCTATATTCTATTACTACTAACAACTTTTTAATATGAATTTATTACATATATATAGTATATATTATATCGAAGACAATACAAAGAAAAGTATCAAAAAGAAATTATTACTTTTATTCAAATTCACCATTAATATATATATTGTAATATTTTATTTGTATCTTTTTATCTTTTAATTTATTAAGTTACTAGTCCTATTTTGATTAAATTAATTATTAAAAGTTAAAAATCATGCCATTTTTACGATAGCAAAAACCTAGATAGAATTAAAAAAACAAAAATATAATGTAATCATAATTAGTAAATAGGCGTCTAATTAGAAAGTACATAATGTGTTCAAATAGAATCACCTTAAGCAGTTCAAAATCGGGTCGAAATAAGATCGAAGTAGAGATCGTTAAGGATTCGGGACTGTTTGTTCCTCGAAACAAGTCTGACTCCTTTTTTCTTCCGTTTGGTATTACTTGTTTGGTTTTATATGTTTTGGTTTAAGTGCTCCTATTAGCAATTGCAGATTAGCTGCAGTGCTGCACACTGTTGTGTTGTAATGGTTTTGGTGGTTTTGTAATAAAAGTGGTTTTGTTGTGCTATTAAAAAAAAGAATCGCCTTAAAATACCATCCTCGTATATTTTTTTCAAGTATGGATGATTTATTTTCCAAATATATCTTACATGATCAAGAGAGACTTCTAATTATTTATTATCATTTCATCAACGAATTCATGGATAAACGGAAAAAATAATGTTATAAACAATTAACCATAATAAATAAAACGTCATTTAGGACTTCTTATTATTGATCTGAATTACTGTTGTCAACAATCAATAGCTTATTAAAAGAACTAATTGGAAAATTATATATCCATCAAAAATTTGAACACTAAGGCTATGTTTGGCAAAGGTAGCTGATTAGGTAGCTTATAACTGATAAGGTAGTTTATAACTTATAAGATAGCTGATGACTTATAAGGTAGCTAATGAATAAGTCACGTTTGGCAAAAAGTATCTTATAAACATGTAAAATGACCAAAAAGTAGCTTGAAAATAATATTAATTAATATTAATCACGGATATAATCGGAGGAAAATAATAAAAAGTTCAATAAGTCACTAATAAGTCATTCCCAACTAACTTATCAATAAGTTAGCTTATAAGTTAACTTATAAGTCATAAGTTAGTTTACCAAACATGTACCTTATTTTTGACAAAAATGCGTAAATAAGTTAAACCAAAACTTCATTTAATAAAGTTTTCCTGGTTTTGTCCCCCGTTTTCCAAAAAAAAAACTTTATCACGCAAAACGTCTTAGTTTGACTTTGAGAAGGGTGTTCAAAAATATCATGCTTATAATATTGTTTTTTCTCTTCATTCCTTAATTTTGTTTGAAATTACAAATATCATTTTGAAAAATCATCAAAGTTAATAATTATATGGCTGCGACTTGTGATAATGTAAGCAAAATTATACATATTTTATTAAGACGAGAAGGAGAGAAGTTCAATATCCTATCTAATTTGCATAAAATTAGACCATTCTGGCAAGGAAAAATGTGGCATGTTGGCATTTGATTACAAATTCTTTAAAAAGAATAAGCATTATAATAAATTTGATTTTATAAAATGTTGAAAATGTATAAATGTGATAATAGATTGCTTTAGAAAAATCAAGCTTATACAAATATACAATCAAACAATTATGTATTTTATATAAATATGGTACAATAAATTTATAACATGTTTTCGCACACCTTTACAATTTTTTCATAAAAAATTTGATATACAATATATTAGGTATGTATATATATATATATATATATAAAGGGAGGTTCATGCGAGAATAGGGATGAGCTCGGTACCAGTCCCGAAAATACCGAATCCCGAATATGAAAAAATCTCGGTACCGAATACCGAACCGGTAATAGAAATTCGGTACCGGTACCGGGATTTTCGGGACTAACACCGTTTGGTACCGTTTTTAGGGACGACTAACTTTTTTACATAGCTCAAAATGGTTTTTCTAATTGTAAAGTAAGTGGGGAGGAACTCATTCAACTTAAATTGACCTAAAAATGATTAAAAAACACCAACAAAAAATAATTTTTTAATTTTACAATTTGACATCCAAAATATGTAACGATAAGAAAGTGGACTTCGTTCGTATATATGTATATATACGTATACTTGGTATGTATACAGTGTTACATACATGTCAAAAAAGTGTGGAATATTTGGGTGGAATATTACAAGAAACCGGGTTTTGAAGAAATTACGGAACCGAAATATGAAGAAAAGATTGATATTTGGGGGGGATATTACAAAAACCAAAAAATTTAAAAAATTTAGTGGATTTGGTATAAAAATGGAAGATATAATGTTGGGAAAAAAGGTTTTTTATACCAATCCAAAAAGAAAACGGTTTTTTTTCAATTTGAAAGTGTCCGTAAATATTACTCGGTTCGGTTCGGGATTTATGGGTACCAGTACCGGTACCGAACCGAAAATACCGAATCCCGAATATGAAAAAATCCCGGTACCGAATACCGAACCGGTAATGCTATTCGGTATCGGTTCGGTACAGGACCGGTTCGGTTTCGGGATTTCGGTCCGTATGCTCATCCCTATGCGAGAACGTTAACAATTTACGAGAATGTGAGGACAATTTTCAGTCAATTATTTTTTTACATGAAAGTTTTCATGTACAAAATCACATATGATTCATGTACAAAATCATAATGATTTTGTACTAAATCATAAATGATGCCTACGACTTTACATGCGATTTAAGTGGCCCCAAAAGTCGCCCGCTACAGTTAGTGCAAAATCATATGTGATCTTGTACATGAAAAAAAAACTCTCGTCCCTATATTTAGATATGTATATATAGGGGCATAATCAAATGAGAACCCTCTAAAGATAGATAACCATGAGATCTAATCTTAACCATAAATAAAAAAGGGTAATTTGGTAAATTGACAAATTAAATAATTAATCATTTTAATATTTATTTTTCTGTTACAAATCAGATAAAGATTAAGAACATCTATTTCCTAAATTATCTAACCGACTAATATCAAAACAAATCGTATTATTCATTTAATCGATTTCCCTTGATAGTCCGGCTTTAAAATAGTTCAGCAGCAGAAGGTTGAATAGATTTTACACAGAAAGTTATAATCAGTGATCTGATTAATATGTGCTACCTTTTTATGAATTTGTATGGTACATCTTGATTAATCCCGGTATCATGTTTTGTACCACATACCTCCCTCTTTCTCATCCATTTTCTTGATTCAACATGTACGAGCAATGGGTAACACTTTCAGTTTCGAACGGGGTTTTCTAGGGTATTATCTCCGGCGTTGAAGGTTCTTGAGCAATTAGAAGCGAGAGGGTTTTTATCCGATATTTTAAATGATGGGTTGATCATATTTTTGTATGATATCTTTTTTGATTTACTTCTAATGTTGTTATGCATTTCTTCCTATAAATTTGGAACCCATCTAAATTAGATAGGAATGAATAACAAGTGTAATTACTATGATACTCTTATGCTTTTATTTTAATAATTTATTTTCCTTTAATTAAGGCAATATAATAAATTATGGGATGTTTTAATTTGGATCAATGATCAAGATATTATAGGGTTTAGATGGGATCTCATGGTTATCATAATTAACCTAGATCTTTTGAAGAGCTCTGTATGTGTATATATATATATACATGTATATATATATATATATATATATGTCTATAAGACAGCTTTCATAATGATTTTATAAATAAATTAATACAATATCTTATTTAAAAATTGATTAGGATTTCCCTGTACATCCTCTTTCGTATTCTAACATATTTATTTAAAATATGCAATTGTTTTTGAGAAAAGTTTAAAAAGACCCCAACAAACTATTTGATTTTGAATGATTAAGTTTTTTAAACTATTTGATTTTGAATGATAAAACCCTTAAACTTTCAAAAACTAATTAAATAAATCCTTGCAACCTGTAAAAACAGGTTAATGTTATAAAAGTTTGAAAAAAGTTTAAACAAAAAGAATAAACTATATGATTTTGAATAATTAAGTATGTGATTTTCTAACGAATAAATTCCGACTTTTTTTCCTAATTTTTTTTACTAAATTAATTCTTGAACAATCTTTGAACAAATAAATCACAAACTATTTTTAGAAAAAAATAAAATGATGAACTTAATCTTGAAAATAAATCTAGAACTATTTTTTGAACAAAATCATATATATATATATATATAATTCCTCTCACCGACAACAAAGTACAATAAATCAATTAAACATAAATAAATTATGCATTTTTCACTACTAATTACAAAACATATAAAAGTTTTGCTTAAAGCATAAATTAAATTCATCAACTATATTTTTTATGTATAAATATTTTTGATGTATCTATTTATGCTTTAATTAGGCATTATTTTTATATGTTTCAGAATTAGTAATGAAAATGATATATGTTTTCTCTGTGTACTTTGTTGTCCAATGAGAGAAATTGTATCTATTTTTTTTGTTCATGGTTTTATTATAAAAAAATTCGGATTTATTTTATTCAAAATTAAGTTCATGTTTCTGTTTCTTCAAAATAAATTGGGATTTTTTTTAAAAAGGCTCAAGAATTTATTTGGTAAAAAGAGTTAGAAACAATTTAGGGATTTATTTGTTAAAAAAACCAACATTCAAAATTAAATAGTTTATTGAGTTTTTTACACTTTCTCCGGATTGTTATCGCATTAATCTGTTTTTATAGGTTACTAGAATTTATTTAACCGGTTTTTGAAAGTTTAAGAGTTTTATCTTTAAAAAAAAATAGTTTAAGAACTTAATTAATCAAAATCAAATAGTTTATTGGGTTTTTTTAAACTTTTCACTTTTCTGATTCATCCAAATTGTATAATACTTACTTGTAAAAGAGCATTCCAACGTGGGTATAGATTGTAGGTTAGTTTAGCCATTATCTCTTGGATAGTATGTTCTTTTATCTCCTAGATAGTAGGTTCTTGTATTTATATATGGCTTCAATTCCCATACGTCTCACTCACAATTGAGTAGAAAACCATAATTCTTTTTATCAAAAATTTAATAGTTTGAAAGCTTCACAATCTTCATAAATAACACTCTACAAAATAATGGAAGCTCAAGCACTTCGTCATACAATTGTTATCTCAGTGTCCCCGCTAATCAACCCGCTCCCTAAAAACTCTTCATCCATTTTTGTCAAATCACCGGTACGCACCACCAACACACGTCGTCAAGTATTAAACTCTACCATCGCCCTAAAACGGGAGAAAGACCCGAAAAAACGAGTAGTCGTTACAGGTATGGGTCTTGTCTCAGTGTTTGGAAACAATGTTGATACATACTACGACAGGCTCTTAGCCGGAGAGAATGGAATCACATTAATCGATAAATTTGATGCATCAAAGTTGTCAACCCGATTTGGTGGTCAGGTTCGTGGGTTCAACTCAGATGGCTATATTGATGCCGAAAAAGACCGGAGACTTGATGATTATCAACGGTATTGCATTGTTGCAGGGAAAAAAGCTCTTGAATATGCTGCTCTTGGTGGTGATGAAAGCTCCAAGGTATATACATATACACCTCTACATACATCCGCATCTCTCATTTAATATCACATGTGTATTATATGTGATGGAATAATAGTATCACATATGATTTTCTATAGTAAAAAGGTGTTCTTGCGTTCTCGCAAAATGAAGATGTTCTCGTTTGAACCCTTCCCTATATATATATATATAGGGAGGTTCAGGAGAAAAAGCAAAAAAAGAGAAAACTAAAGAACACCCCGCGAGTCGCCATCTGGTAACATGCATTTGTACATATGCACTAATGCATTGATGCATAGAAAAAAGGAGCTCAAATCGCTTATATGCATTTGTGCATATGCACTAATGCATTGATGCATAGAAAAAAAATACCGTCCAGATGACAGACTTTCAGGGTATTCTTCAGTTTTTTTTTAGCGTTTTCTCATGAACCTCCATCTATATTTATAATGAGAGAGGAAAGTTCAAATGCGAACTCAAATTTGGTTGTGAACTTGAGAACAAATGAGAGTGTGGCACGTGTCAAAATAAGCAATATTCAGACTGAATATACAAAGGAATATTCAGACTGAATATAGTATATATTCAGTCTGAATATACAAAGGAATATTCAATCTAATATATATTCAGTCTGGATATACAAAGGAATATTCAGTCTAGTATATATATTCAGTCTAAATATACAAAGGAATATTCAGACTGAATATTGCTTTGTATATTCAGACTGAATATATACTATAATATTTCTTTGAATGGGATACGTGTCGCACTCTTATTTGTCCTCACGTTCACAACCAAATTTGAGTTCTCATTTGAACCCGCCCCTATATATATATATATATAGAGAGAGAGAGAGAGAGAGGAATGTTCAAATGAGAACTTTGGATTTTTAAAGGAACAAAGGGACACTTGTGGACCACATATGATGTGGGTCCTACATAATATTAAATCATTTCTGATTTAATATGATTTAATATTAAATCAGAAATGATTTAAAATTATGTGGGACCCACATCATATGTGGTCTACAAATTGTTTCTTTGTTCCTTTAAAGAGGGGTGATTCTCGTATGATCCCTCCCCTATATATATATATATATATATATATATATATATATATATGGGCTTAATCTTTTGAGAACCCATTTTTTGTGAGATCCATGATATTTATTCTAGGCCACCAATTTAAAATATTTAATTTTGTTAATTAATGAGATAATTAAGAAGATAGTTATTGTATTTATTAAATAAAATTTACTGCATTTTTTAGGAAATGTCATATTGATCTCTTTTTCTCTCATATTCTCTGTTCTATCTCTATATTAACAAACACATTGTGCACATATTGTAAACACAAGATAAACATATTGTGAACACAATATAATGTAAATTTAATAATTTCTTACTGCAAGGTTCACAATATTTTCACAGTCAATTGTGAGTACGGAAAAATGAGAGGGAAGAGAGAAAAAAAATAGAAGACAGGAGAGAGAGATATTTAATTTATTATGTATACATGTATATATAGCCAAAGGTTATTTTGAGAAGCGGTAAATATTTGATAAGTAAAGAATTGATTCTAACCATTCATACGGTCCAAATTAGATTTGACTGGTCAATAATTGCGGCTTTGACTGATCAAAGTTTGCGGCTTTGGCTGGTCAAAGATTACGGCTATGGGAAAAATAGAGAGAGTAGTTTCGTAATTTTTACAAATAAGCGACAAACAAGTTCATATATGAAACTATGTGATTCACATATGAACTATATACTCATATGTGAATTTGTGTAATT
The DNA here is from genome assembly GCA_036898165.1 of Silybum marianum. Classification (NCBI taxonomy): domain Eukaryota; kingdom Viridiplantae; phylum Streptophyta; class Magnoliopsida; order Asterales; family Asteraceae; genus Silybum; species Silybum marianum. The sequence continues at coordinate 22,527,971 of CM072538.1, forward strand.
AACATATGAACTATTGTAACTGATTCACATATGAACCTGTGTGATTCACATATAAATTAATTAACAGATTAATATATGAACCTACATGATTCACATATAAACTAATTAACTGATTCATATATGAACCTATGTGATTCACATATGAGCTAATTAACTTATTCATATATGAACTCGTTTGACGTCTTTTTGTAAAAGTTATGAAACTACCCCTCTATCTTTTGCATGCCAATGCGAGGAATTATCCGGTGCTTCACGATTAAAGCCGAAAATGTTGACTAGATGAAGGGCTATGATCACTTCTTACTTCCTAAACATTTATCACTTCTCATTTGAACCTTTCCACTCACACACACACACACACACACACACACTGTAACACACCGTCTTACCACGACACAATATTGTCCGCTTTGGCGACCTGGCGAGGACTTTCCAGGGGGTCACCCATCCTGGTACTACTCCCACCCAAGCACGCTTAACCACAAAGTTCCAAAAACCTGCCTTACGTGTGGCCCCAAAACGCATTGTGTTTAGGAAGGCCAAGGTTTACTTATGAACCCAACATCACTCCTGTCCACGGCCGATATGGGATCTGCCTAAGGTGTTACACACACACACAAATATATATATATATATATATATATATATATAGGAGCGGGTTCATACGAGAACGGTGACAATTTACGAGAATGCGAGAAAAATTCTCAGCCAATCATTTTGTATATGAATTTTTTTTTCATGTACAAAATCATATGTGATTTGTACACATCAAAAAGGATATGGGCGATTTTATACGTGGTCTAAGTCGCGGCTAATCATATATGATTTTGTACGTGAGTCATATGTGATTTTGTACATGAATCATATGTGATTTTGTACATGAAAAATTTCATGTAGAAAATGATTGGCTGAGAATTGTCCTCGCATTCTCGTAAATTGTTACCGTCCTCACATGAACCTCCCTCTCTCTCTCTCTCTCTCTATATATATATATATATATATATATAGGGTCAGGTTCAAGAGAAAACGCAAAAAAAAAACTGAATAACACCCTAGAATCCCTCCATCTGAACGATATCCACTAATGCATAATCGTAATTTATAACATGCATTTGTGCATATGCACCAATGCTTTTATAATTATAGAAGCATTAGTGGATAGAAAAAAAAACGATTGTATGCATTAGTGTATACCGTCCGGATGGAGGATTTTCAGAGTGTTCTTCAGTTTTTTTTTAGTATTTTTCCTTGAACCTCCCCCCTCCTCTCTCTCTCTCTCTCTATATATATATATATTAATTATGTGTATGTGTTTGTAATTCACACTATTTGAGTTTTAAAATTATTTTTAACGGCAAACATAATATTGTAGCATACAGGTCGAATACAGGGGAGGCAAGAGAATATGCACATGTTATGCACAATTAGTTATCAATTTAAGATCGGATTAATACTAGAAATCAAATAACACAATAATCACTTAAGCTTACACTAAATATAACAAAGTTAAGAATAAAAAAAGGTTTAATAAGCACACGAAATTAATGACCAAATAAAACTAGATTAACATTTAAAACAAGAATAAAATGACAATCTAATTAGCACTACAACTCAAATTGAAAAATATTAAATTCTACACTAAGGTATCTAACTGGTTTGGACTTTTCTAATTAGGATTTGACAAATTCAAACATTACTCTTGCCCCTCTCCCAAGGTGACAAAAATCTTTCGTAACTGAAAATCAGTTTTTCCATATCGATTAATTCTAAAAAGAAGCTTTAAGCAAGACAAATGTTCCCAGCTAATTAAAACATCAATTTCCAAGTTGTGATAAAAATCAACAATTGCTTAAACCAAAGTCAAAACAAATTTCCATTTAGATCTCAATTGTAAAATCATCAATCACCGACTAACGATCATTTAACAACCCTTAACTTCCGTTAGTCGGCTAATCAAACAACCATTTTATCGGGAAACATTTACTTTGAACAACTAATTGATACTAATCAAGTCCTTACCGATATCCACCTTAAACTATGAATCGATCAAACATAACTCAAGAAAAGATGATATTAAACTAATAAACATGATTAAAGAAGAACGGATCTATGAAGAAAAATACTTAGACAAGATACAAAACACATAAGCCCTATATCTAGAATATCGAAGACAATAAATCAACAATAAAACCTAACCTGGCAAACATGAACTCTAATTCACATTTGAAGACGAACAAAGTAATGAATCTATATTAATTATAAATTTCAAAGACTAAAGGAAAAAGTAAAAATCATGAAATTTATTAAATAATCCAAATCTATGGAACAAATAGTTGAAGAAAATTGAAATCAACAATCAAAACTCAAAGATCTAAGCTAGGAACGTAAATCAAGAAATATAACCATTGCATAAAAAGGGAGAAGGAGACATAATTACTCTCTAATTCGTAGATTCATCCTCAAAGTCGGGTTCAATTCATGGTCATAGCTGAATTCCAGAGTTTGTAATCTCCATTCACCAAATAAAGTTAAAAATCTATTCTGAAAATTGGTAAGAAGTATGATGGAGGCTTAATCCCTAAAACATAGCACCAAAAATCTTATCCAGGCCTAAATGATCGAAATACCCCTAGCTAAAAATAGATTTCCGGGCAACGTCGTTTGCGGATGCAAGCCAAAGACGCTCGCGGTCGTGAGCAGTGCAAAACTGTCAAAATCTTGAATTCTTCTTGCTCACGACCACATAGTTTAATCACTTGCGGGCGTGAACGACTTTCAACTCCTTTTCTTCACTTTTTTTCGCTTTCTACACCACTTGTAGTCTTGCACTTCCTTTTTTGTACTATTTCTCGAGTCCACACACGCCTATACACTAAATATACTCGCAAAAATGTGAATATATTGGTGACAAAGTAATGGGCATTGAAAAGAGAAAAACTAGCAAAAAGGTAAGAAAATGCATGAGATGTGCTAGAATCAGACACAAAAACGATGCAATTTATGCTATACCATGAGAACAAAACCTAGAAAATACATTCACCTATTCATGTTTCTAAATATTAGAACCAATGATTACAGTACTTTATGATGGTGTGCGCAGATCAATAAGGATCGTGCTGGTGTACTTGTTGGGTCTACAATGGGATGTCAGACCAAACTTAGTGATGTTGTGGAGTGTTTGAGAGAGGGAGGTCATCAGAAATTGTCACCATTTATTGCACCTTATATGCTACCAAACATCGGTCCTGCCATGCTCGCTATGGATCTTGGTTTTATGGGACCAAACTACTCCATTTCAGCTGCTTGTGCAACCTCCAATTTCTGCTTCTGTGCAGCTGCAAATCATATCCGTGAAGGGAATGCTGATTTGATGATTGCCGGTGGTGTCGAAGCTTGCTTTGTTCACTTGGGAGTGGCATGTTATTCTGCTTGTGGAGCATTGTCTAAACGAAACGATGATCCCAAGACTGCTTCCAGGCCATGGGACAAAGATAGAGATGGCTTCGTTTTGGGGGAAGGTGCTGGTGTTTTGGTAACTCCCCTACCTCCATTTTTCATCTTTGAAAATGAACTATATATCCATTCACTTATCATAGAGTGTACAGATAAAAATTTTGTAGCTTACCTTGCTTCTTAAATTTGAAAATTAAAAACAGGTGATGGAGTCTTTAGAACATGCAATGAAAAGGGATGCACCAATTCTTGCAGAATATTTGGGAGGTGCAGTAAATTGTGATGCTTATCATATTATGAGTCCACGATCTGATGGGATTTGTGTTTCGTCATGCATTCAAAGCAGCCTTGTGGATGCCGGTGTGTCAGTAGAGGAGGTAAATTACATCAATGCACATGCAACTTCCACAATAACTGGAGATCTAGCTGAAATAAAGGCACTTAAGAAGGTATTCAGGAAATCTGCAGGGATCAAGATGAACGCTACCAAGGTGAACCAGATCATGGTCCAAATATATAATTGTCCCCACAACATGATTAACTAGATTCTAATTTGCATTAACAATCTTCTTGTTATGTTCTAGTCTATGATTGGTCACAGTGGGGGAGCAGCCGGAGGTTTGGAAGCCATTGCCACAATTAAAGCAATTCAGTCAGGATGGTTACATCCCACCATTAATCAATTCGTATGTGCATGATGCCTACACTCCTACCTTTTTATGTTATTTGTTCATTGATTCTCATGTTTATTTGTTCATTGATTCTCATGTTTACTTACCAAATCCGTAGAACCAAGAACCAGGAATAGAATTCGACATAGTTGCAAATCAAAAGCAGCAACATGAAATCAACGTTGGTGAGTTTGTTTCTAGATCTCTCTCGTTCATTTTCCAAAATATATTGTTAACTTATTCAAACGTTTTCTGTATGCAGCAATTTCGAATTCTTTTGGTATTGGTGGACACAACTCTGTTATTGTATTATCGGCTTTCAAACCTTGATGTGATAATCTAGAATATATGTATATTTGAGAAATAAAGCAATTTCTTACCAAACAATATATTATATTTTTTTGAAAAAACCAAACAATTTATTTATGCTTCCTAAATTGTACGTATGTATATTTGGGTCTATCGTGTAATCCTTCTATATACAACCAGGATTATGAGAATGACAGAAGAGGAAGAGACTCAATTGGAGCAATTTTTTGATTAGCCTTTTTTAATCCTTGATGCTAGACTTTAAATAAACAAATTACAATGCACGACTTCCTAAACTTAAGGAACAGGATTACTAATTAAGAATTGAAATAAACATGGAACAATGCAAGAGTAGTGGTCCACTCCTATTCCTAAATGGCTAAATGCATGCAACAACTTGAGATAATGGAAAAATAAACGTCGAACATGCATGTGACTAAAATAATGGGAAATGGGTCTTGGTCTTCCTCTTGAATAGGTCTTCACTGCTCATAACGAATAGGTCTTCTTTTGACTCGGACGGGTCGGGTTTGAGTCGGTTCATGGCTGGGTCGGGTCGTATCAGTATGTATGATGGAAATTTTAGTGTTAGGTAAGGTTGAAAGTTTTATGTCAATCCCATATTCGTAGAAAACTATTGAGAAGAGCATATAAATATTGAGATTAATTAATTGAATAAATAATCTTGGTTTATTGAGGAACTTTTGAAATAATATCCAAATATAATTATCATGTTTATTTAAAATTTTGAAATCCTAATCGATTAGATGAGGATCTACTCTTCTTAAATCGAGTTTAATGAAAAAAAAACATGGGATAATTCACACTTTTTAGATTTCATATAAGTATATTCATATCAGGTTACAAATATAAATAGAGCGTTTAACATAAGTATATTCACTTTTTAGATGTGCTTTTTGATTCTCTACTTTAAGGAAATCTTTAAGGAAAAGGTTTATATACAAGTAGTTTGTTTGTGCTTTTTAAAGATCAAACTTGTTAAAATTAAATATGGAGGTCTTGCTCAACATTGATGACCACCACCACCACAAAGATCGCGAATCCGATCATCTCTTAGTTGGTTCACTTCGTAGCTAGGTTACGCTTAAAAAATTGGTAGCTTAAGATTTAGATTTTTCTTCTTAATTTTGTTAAGATGGATGAATGGTTTGAGTTCAAAAGATCTTATTGTAATAGGTTTCTACTAATATTTCAGTTGTGTTTTAAACATATGTTTTTGATATTAGTTTCGTATCTGATGAAAGGAGATTGTTCTTGAGATCTTGCTTTGGAGTTTTTACTTTATGAATTCTAGGGTTTTTCCAATTAATTGATTACTAGTGTGTGCCACTTGCGTGGTGATAAGATTATACTATTAACAAATATGTTACTATGTTAACTCGTTAAGATAAATCTAATTTATTGTTTGACAACTAATAAAATACAATGTATCATTTTATTTGACCTTTTTAAGTGTAAATTGTTTTAGCAAACATACACAATATTAGGGGTGAGCAAAACCCGAAAAACCCAAAATCCGACCCAAAAACCGATTCGAAAATATCACTAAAAACCTCCAGTCAAAAAACCCGAAACTTGAAAATCTGAAATTTAAAGGTTTTATCAGATAAGTAGGATTGGGTTGGGTATCCAAAATAGACACTCGAATACCCGAAAAACACGAATATTTTTTGTGCTTATACATGCTACCCCTCTCTTTCTTATATAGTAGCTTCCAAACCTCAAGTTTTCTTCTAAAAATCGATATGGGACGGCTTCAAGAGTGAAAAGAGAGAGGGAGGCGCTGATGCCCTCATCCCATATCGCCCTACAAAGCTTTTTTTTCTTCTTTACTCTACTATATATATGGATAGGGGTCTCTTTTTTTGTTTCCTTGAGTTTCTTCTTCCTCTTTTCTAAGGGCTTGAGTTGTATGTAGGGTTAGTTGAGACTTAAGAGTGCCCTATAACATGAACTTTTAAAACGTTTTTTTAGAAATTTGGTGATCGGATACCCGATCTGAACCATCAGATGTTTACGGGTTGGTTCAGTTTTGGTCGGATTTCGGGGTTATAATTTCCTACCCGATATTTGATTGGGTTTTGGGTTTAGGTCCCTGAACCAACCCGACCTGTCTGATGCACAGCCCTACCATAGAGGGTTGGCCAAAATGAACCAATCCAATAGTTTGGAGGGTTAGCCAACATGAGCCAACAACATATGTTTATATGATTAGTCAAAAGAATCCAACCCCATGAGTTAAAACAAACACACCCTAACCTCCTCTCATATACCTACCATCAATTGTTAATCTTTCATCTCTCCATCAATGTGAGATACACAAAAATCTCAATGCAAGAAATACATAATACTCAATTCTTAGAGTGCTACATCATTTCTTGTGGATCTTACTTTTATATATAAAAAGAAACAAATATAGATACCTACATTTTGTTCCTCCTTTCACAAACCTACCCACTATATTCGAACAAATCAATTTCTCATGGTAATCTAAAATTAGCCAAGTCTATTATTTAACGAAAAAACATTATTCTACTAACTTGTTATATAAATTGATTTAATTTGCAAAAATAAAGTAGGTCAGATTGATCCAACCATATGAGTTGACACAAAACTATTCACCTATTTATTCTTATATGCACTTTATATACTTAAACTCGCATCTTCTCAACAATGTGAGATGATGAAACTCAACCACATTTTAATATTTGAAAATTGTCAAGTCATCATCTATTGTTCATCTCCTCCTTTCTTATACCACATTTCAAGATTTGACAATACTAAACTTTCATTATTCCACCTCATGTCTTGAGGTTGTTGTTTTATATATATATATATATATAAAGATATAGATTTAAAATATTATAGTACTACCTCAACTCCTATTGCTGTTCATTTATAATAAAAAATAATTATTACTCCAAATTTAGAGGCCAAACGATGGTTTACATAGTTATATCATTCTTTTTATTATCAAAAGTATCACATGCTTATTTTTATATCTATATATTTATCACACTCTATCAATGTATCAATTTTTCATCAATGTGGGATCTCCAAAAACCAACCACAATGCAAGATTTTAAAAAACACAACTTTCAAGATGTCATCTCAATAATTTAAAGTCATCTTTTATATGGGATAAAATTTAACCGTATTTGAAGATTTGAGAAATACTTAACTATCATAATGAGAATTGCAAATGAAAGTGTTGACTCACTTGAATCAACAACATGACTTGCATCAAAAAAATTCTCATCCAGCTATCACATATATACACCACTACATTCCTTCAACTTTTTTCTTTCCACCAATGTGGGATAGCCAAACTAAATCACATTTCAATACTCAAATCTTATAACGCCAACTCATTCTTCATGATTTCTCTTTATATATATATATATATATATAGATTGTTGGTCCTTTATAATAAAAAATAACTATTACTCCAAAATTAGAGGACAAACGATGGTTTATATAGTTATATCATTCTTTTAATTATTAAAAGTATCACATGCTTGTTTTATTTATATATATACTTATCACATTATATCAATGTATCAATTTTTCATCAATGTGAGATCTCCAAAAACCAACCACAATGTAAGGTTCTAAAACACACAACTCTCAAGATGTCATCGCAATATTTTAAAGTAATCTTTAATATGGGACAAAACATAACCGCATTTCAAGATTTGAGAAATATTTAACTATCATAATGAGAATTGCAAATGAAAGTGTTGACTAATTTGAATCAACAACATGACTTGAATCAAAAAATTCCCATCCACCTATCATATTTATACACCACTACATTCCTTCCACTTTTTTCTTTCCACCAATGTGGGATAGCCAAACTAAATCACATTTCAAGATTTGAGGATACTCAAATCTCATAATGCCACCTCATCTCTTGAGGTTGTTGTTTTTATATATATATAAAGATGGTACCCAGTGGCGGATGCAAAGGCAAAAAGGGGGGTCCTCTCCCTCCAGTGAATTGTTAAAAATAAAAAATTTATAGGCTAAAAAATAAAAAAATTACTAAATTTAGGCTTAGTTTTCCCTAGTAAAAATTTTCAAGGGACCCCATTTTGCCCGCGATTGACAAAAACACTAAAAAAGTCTGTTGAAATCCATAAAAAACCGATTTTTTTTTTGAAATCGACAAAAACACTAAGAAAATTCATCAAAATCGACAAAAACACTAAGAAAATCTCTTGAAATCAACTAAAAAACTTTAAAATTTTCCCGAAACACGTCGGGTGACTTTACGCCTCTTTAGTCTACCTTAATGGGACCCCAGTGAACAAAAATTCTGGATCTGCCACTGATGGTACCATTAGTATTGTATATGTTTGTCAAGTTTTGTGGGAGCTTGGCAGATCCACTAACCAAGCCTCTGACGAGAGACTTGGTGGGATCAACTACCAGAGACATGGGTCTGAAACCATGTAGAATTAGTTAGTGATGGAAATCCAACTTGGATTTAGTGCTCCTATCTAATAAGTTTAATGGGTAATAACAAGTCACTTAATTGATAGAAGGTACTAGAGATGGCCAAAAACCGATACCGGGCCTTCGTAACCGGTCCCAGCCTCGGTTTGCTCGAAAATTGTTTGGCCAGTTTAAGGTCCTCCGAAACTGGTTATGGGTAACCGAGCCCAAACCGGTCCTACATAAAAAATGATAAACTTTTAAATTTACTTTAATATATGTAATTGGGTCACTCAAATACATCTTAAAAATGCGTTTTATTATAGTTTTATAATTAGTTTTCAATCAAATACACTTAAAAAATACGTTTCTCATAGTTTTATAATTGATTTTTCATCAAATACATTTAAAAATACTTTTTATTATAAACTTGTAATTGTTTCAATCAAATACTCTTAGAAAGTTAGAAGAAATACATTTAAAAACACATAATATATATATATATATATATATATATATAGAGAGAGAGAGAGAGAGAGAAGTAGGTTCAAATGAGAACTTTGCATTTTTAAAAGAACAAATGAACACCCTTAGGACCACAAATGATATAAAAATATGTTTTTTAAATGTTACAAACTAGTGAAAACCTATATAAAAATATTTTTTTACATGATTGTTTTTCATCGAACCTATAATTTAAGATATTGTTTTACATATATTTTGTGTTCACCTTATGAAATAATTACATGTGAAAAAAAATTGATTCACCTAGTGAAACCAAAAATATGCATAAAAAAATATTCATATGGTGAAACAAATACATGTGAAAATTTCATCTTATTAACAAACATATGTGAAATAATATCTTAAATCCTAGCATTTGATAAAACAAATTATGAAAAAAATTATTTTTATATCGGTTTTTACGAGTTTGTAACATTTTTATGGTTTTTACTTGATTAAACCCCTATATAAATATATATATATATATATATATAGGGGTGGGTTCAAATGTGAACCTATCTTTGATTGTGAACATAAGGACAGATCTCAGCCATCCATTTAAAATCAGATCAAAAAATCAATGCCTAAAACGCGCGGTGGCATTTCTGTAAATAAGTGGAAAACCCGAGTCATGGCTTAAACATTATTTAGCGCGTATGGGTATAATCGTAAATATAACATGACCGTCAATTTCTTCATCTTCGTCTTCCCCAAACAACGATTTCGCCGTCAATCTCTTCATCGTCGTCGTCACCAAGCAACAATTTCGACATAAATTAGTTCATCGTCGTCGTCACCAAGCAACTTATTTCCTACAGAATTGTAGCTTATATTCAGTCTGAATATAAGCTAAGATTATGTGTTTGTATAATTGTAGTTTATATTCAGTCTGAATATAAGCTATATGTTTGTATAATTGTAGCTTATATTCAGTTTGAATATAAGCATAACATTGTAGTATCACAATGTCATGTTTATATTCAGTCTGAATATAAGCTAAGATTATGTGTTTGTATAATTGTAGCTTATATTCAGTCTGAATATAAGCTATATGTTTGTATAGTTCTAGCTTATATTCAGTCTGAATATAAGCATAACATTGTGATATCACAATGTTATGTTTATATTCAGTCTGAATATAAGCTATAATTATGTGTTTGTATAATTGTAGTTTATATTCAGTCTGAATATAAGCTATATGTTTGTATAATTGTAGCTTATATTCAGTCTGAATATAAGCATAACATTGTAGTATCACAATGTCATGTTTATATTCAGTCTGAATATAAGCTAAGATTATGTGTTTGTATAATTGTAGCTTATATTCTAATGTGTTTGTATAATTGTAGCTTATATTCAGTCTGAATATAAGCTACATGTTTGTATAATTGTAGCTTATATTCAGTCTGAATATAAGCTACAATTATAATTGTAGCTTATATTCAGTCTGAATATAAGCTATATGTTTGTATAATTGTAGCTTATATTCAGACTGAATATAAACATAACATTGTAGTATGTTTGTATAATTGTAGCTTATATTCAGTCTGAATATAAGCTACAATTATGGGTTTGTATAATTGTAGTTTATATTCAGTCTGAATATAAGCTATATGTTTGTATAATTGTAGCTTATATTCAGTCTGAATATAAACATAACATTGTAGTATCAAAATGTCATGTTTATATTCAGTCTGAATATAAGCTACAATAATGAGTTTGTATAATTGTAGCTTATATTCAGTCTGAATATAAGCTATATGTTTGTATAATTGTAGCTTATATTCAGTCTGAATATAAGCTATATGTTTGTATAATTGTAGCTTATAGCTTATATTCAGTCTGAATATAAGCTATATGTTTGTATAATTCTAGCTTATATTTAGTCTGAATATAAGCATAACATTGTGATATCAAAATGTCATGTTTATATTCAGTCTGAATATAAACTACAATAATGGGTTTGTATAATTGTAGTGTATATTCAGTCTGAATATAAGCTATATGTTTGTATAATTGTAGCTTATATTCAGTCTGAATACAAGCATAACATTGTGATATCACAATGTTATGTTTATATTCAGTCTGAATATAAGCTAAGATTATGTGTTTGTATAATTGTAGCTTATATTCAGTCTGAATACAAGCTATATGTTTGTATAATTGTAGTTTATATTCAGTCTGAATATAAGCTAAAATTATGGGTTTAGTATCAAAATGTCATGTTTATATTCAGTTTGAATATAAACTACAATAATGAGTTTGTATAATTGTAGCTTATATTCGGTCTGAATATAAACTAAAATTATGTGTTTGTATAATTGTAGCTTATATTCAGTCTGAATATAAGCATAACATTGTAGTATCACAATGTCATGTTTATATTCAGTCTGAATATAAGCTAAGATTATGTGTTTGCATATTTGTAGCTTATATTCAGTCTGAATATAAGCTAAAATTATGTGTTTGTATAATTATAGCTTATATTCAGTCTGAATATAAGCATAACATTGTAATATATATTCAGTCTAAAGAGCAAGTCACAGTAGAACAAACAATTCAACATTAGAGCCAAATTCTCGGTATGTATTTTCGAAATCTATAACAGCATCGCAATCAGTGAACAAATCAAATGTTTGATCTACAAAAAGAGATGAATTTTCAACTGGATCACACTCAATCGAATTTCCAGATGAAGAAGCAGACTCCATTGAAAAAACAGAATTAAAAATTTAGTTTCAGAAATCGCAAATCCGATTACTAATGTTCTTCACAGCAATGAATACGATTAACATAGAAGAATTTGATTTCCAGAGAATATTTTGATTTCTAGAGATAGTTCGATTTCCAGAGAGAGTTCGATTCCCAGAGAAATAAGCGGGAGTGATAAACTTGCCTAATTTACCCCTCACGCCACATTTAAAGAACGACTTCAATTTGGCTCAGATCAAGGGCTGAGATCTGTCCTTAGATTCACAACCAAAGATAGGTTCACATTTGAACTTTCCTATATATATATATATATATATATATATATACTAGAAGGGTACTCGCGCAATGCAGCGAGATATATCTCGATTTTAAGTTTCATTTTAATTTTTGTTTCTATCGATGTTCTAATGGTTTTATGTGGTTTTGAGAAAAAGATTTTAGTATTTCAGTTAAAAGTTCTTTTTTTTATTTAATTTCTTTAATTTAATTTTTTATCATAATTTAATTTAGGTTTAATAACCAAATAATTTATTTTGGTTTAATAATATAATTATTTTATTTGTTAGAAGTCAATGATTATCTTAATCATATTTTAGATTTTTTATATTAAAATTAGATGTTTATTCTGTAGTTGATCATAGTTATCTGTAGTTAGTTACATGAATTTAGAGATGAAGTTTTAATAGATTGTACTTACGCAAAATTTACTGGTAATCTTGAAAATTAAGTAATTAGCATTAAATAGCAGTAAGTAAAGTTTAAAAAGTTGTTTTTAAGAGTTTTTAACCAAATGCTTTATAATATAGTATAAATATATATATATATATATATATATAGGGTTCATTTTCGTTACAAACCACGCCAATTCGTACAAACCGTACAAACCGCATGCAACCAATATTTTTTTTTAAATTTTTTTCACTTTTTCTTAATTATTAGGGTTGATTAGGCAATAATATATGAAAAAATTTCATCAAGAATACATGAAGGTTGGTGAATCAAGAATATGTGAAACAAGATTCATCAAATTGAGAGTTTCATGAATCAATTCATTTTCTTGTAAAAAGAAAAATAATTTCATGCAGAAAAGAATTATATGAAACAAATTCATCATATTAAACACTTTTATGAAAAAAAAATTATTCAAAAAAACAATGAAACACGTAGTTTGTACGGTTTGTACGAATTGACGTGGTTTGTATTTGAAATCTCCCCTATATATATATATATGTATGTATACAAGGGGCTCTTCAAGGGAGATCTAAGTTAAATATGATAACTATGAGATCTCATCTCATCCCTTGAAATTATTAATCAGTGGTCCATAATTAAAGAAATTAAATATGAAAAAATATTGTCTAAATTAAAGAAAGATAATTTAATTAAATAATATGTAAAAGGTATCATTGCAATTCAATGGGCCTTATCTAAATAAGGCGGGTTCCTATATTACGGGAAATAATTAGAAGAAATATTATAACCAAATCAATTAAAATCAAATGAAAAAGCATCGTTGCAACTCAAATACCTCTTCAGATTCCAATTTTCGTACCGGATAAATTTTTGTATCACACATATTCATAAATTTGTATCACACATGTATTCATAAAAAAATATTCTAATCAAATCAATTTTTATATCACATATATTCTAACCATATCAATTTTTCTATCGCATATATTCATAAATTTGTGTCACACATATTCATAAACAAATTTATTCCAGAATACAACTTGAAAGACAAAATTGGTGTCAAAAGTTAGACTTTTATATAGTAAAATAAATAATTACGGTTTCATTGAACGTTGTGTATATCATGAATCTACTCAAAATAATGGTGGTGTTTGTATTTTTGATCGTTTTTGGTTTTTTATGAAACTTTTGCTTTCCAAAAAAATAAAGAATTGTGGTAACCGATTGCAGAAGAATGGATATGTACAGGATGAATTTGAAATTAAGAGATAACGATGGAAATATATGGTAATTGCCAGCTTTAGTTATGTATTTAATAAATAAATAAAAAAGAATTTGTTTGGTTGTCATGGAATTTGCAATTTACTAATATACATACTTTTAATTAATGATTAAATTAAATGATTGGTCTATATTGAATCTCACGTTTATCATAAATTACACAGTTCTCATATGATTAAGCCCTATATATATATATATAGAGAGGAAAGTTCAAATGTGAACCTATCTTTGATTGTGAACATGAGAACAGATCTCAGCCCTTGATCTAAGCCATATTCAAGCTCCTCTTTAAATGTGGCTTGAGGGGTAATTCTGGAAAAAAAAATCAAACTGCTCTTTGATATCACTCCCGCTATTTCTTCCTTCTCTGTTAATCGTCTTCTTCTCTGTTAATCGTCTTCTTCTCTATTAATCAGATTCATTGCTGTGAAGAACTTTATTAATTGGATTTGCGATTTCTGAAATTAAATCGATTGTGATCCAGTTGAAAATTCTACTTTTTTTGTTGATTGCGATTATGTTACATGTTTCGAAAATACAGACCTAGAATTTGGTTTCAATGTTGAAGATGCGTCGATCTATATCTTATATTCAGACTGGATCTATAAACATAAATTATAAAAACACCAGATTGTAGTATATATTCAGTCTGAATATAAGTTAAAAATTGAAGTTTGTATAATCGTAGCTTATATTCAGACTGAATATAAGCTAAATTTTGAAGTTTGTAAAATCGTAGCTTATATTCAGACTGAATATAAGCTAAATTTTGAAGTTTGTAAAATCGTAGCTTATATTCAGACTGAATATAAACACTAAGAGTCTTTATATTCAGACTGAATATTAGCTACAATTATACAAACAACTAGTTGTAGCTTATATTCAGACTGAATATAAGCTACGATTATTAAACTTCAAATTTTAGCTTATATTCGTATCGAATATAAGCTACAATTATATAAACTCATAATTGTAGCTTATATTCAGTCTGAATATAAACATAAAATGTTATGCTTATATTCAGACTGAATATAAACTACAATTATTCAAACACATAATTTTAGCTTATATTCAGACTGAATATAAGCTACAATTATACAAACTAATAATTGTTGCTTATATTCATTCTGAATATAAACATAAAATGTTATGCTTATATTCAGACTGAATATAAGCATAATATTTTATGTTTATATTCAGACTGAATATAAACTACAATTATACAAACACATAATTTTAGCTTATATTCAGACTGAATATAAGCTACAATTATACAAACTCATAATTGTAGCTTATATTCATTCTGAATATAAACATAAAATGTTATGCTTATATTCAGACTGAATATAAACTAAAATTATTCAAACACATAATTTTAGTTTATATTCAGTATGAATATAAGCATAACATTTTATGCTTATATTCAGACTGAATATAAGCATAACATTTTATGCTTATATTCAGACTGAATATAAACTACAAGTATTCAAACACATAATTTTAGCTTATATTCAGTCTGAATATAAGCATAACATTTTATGCTTATATTCAGACTGAATATAAGCTACAATTATACAAACACGTATTTTAGCTTATATTCAGACTGAATATAAGTTACAATTATTCAAACACATAATTTTAGTTTATATTCAAACTGAATATAAGCTACAATTATACAAACCCATAATTGTAGCTTATATTTAGTTTGAATATAAGCATAACATTTTATGCTTATATTCAGAAACTTCCTGTGATAAAATGATGAACAATCATATTAAAAGGGAAAAAACATTTGAATAACATTCTTACACTTTATCAAGAAAAAGAATCTGGATCTGAAAATGAAAAGACTTGTGATTCAAAGGAGGAACACAAAACAAAAACAAACTTGTGCGAAAATTTATTTTGGGGAAGATGATGAAGAAATTTGGGGCGGAAGTAAAATTTATTTTGGGGAAGATGATGAAGAAATTTGGGGAAGATGATGAAGAAATTTGGTGAAGATGATGAAGAAATTTGAGGAAGATTATGAAGAAATTTGGAGAAGAAGATGATGTCTGGTTCTTATTTAAATCGTCAGGTTATATTTAGGATTTAAGCCATGACCTGAGTTTTCCACTTATTTACAAAAATGCCACCGCGAATTTTCTCCCTTGTATTTTGATCTGATTTAAAATGGATGGTTGTGATTCGTTCTCATGTTCACAATCAAAGATAGGTTCACATTTGAACCCACCCCTATATATATATATATATATATATATATATATAGGGAAGGGTTCAAACGAGAACACCTTCATTTTGCGAGAACGCGAGAACACCCTTTTACTATAGAAAATCACATGTGATACTATTATTCCATCACATATAATACACATGTGATACTAAATCAGAGATGCAGATGACTTTTGGCGTGATCTAGGTTACCAACCAAGTCGTTGTTACATCACTAAGCTCCATCACATATATTATCACATGTGATAAGGGTGTCTTTGATGTGATATTATAATCAATCAAAACCATCATATGTGATATTAAATTACAGACGCAAACGATCTTTGGTGCGACCTAAATAGCAAGGCACGTCATCCGCACATCATCAGGTCCTCTCTCGTGTATTATCACATGTGATAAGGGTGTTCTCGCGTTCTCGTAAAATGGAGGTGTTCTCGTTTGAACCTCCACCTATATATATATATATATATATTACATAACCTGTCCTAGGCCTGGTCCCATAACCTGCTGGCCAGGCCGTCGAAACTCTCTAAATCCATAACAAGCAGAATTCGGGCCTATAACTGGTCCCGAGCCGGCCGGTCCTCTACCACTCCCGGTTCCTCCATCGGTACCGGGTCGGCCGGTCCTCTACCCGTCCTGGTTCCCCCACCGGTCCGGGCCGGACCCATTTGGTCATCTCTAGAAGGTACTAATGGATCCATGTAAGTTAAAAGATAGTACGGCGTTGCCGAGAATAAGGTTGAGTTAGTCTCTTAACAAAGTTTAGAGGCATCTTAGCAACAAAGATATTATAGATTGCCTATATGACTAAGAGGTGGTACCACCTTAAATGAAGAGTAGTGGTTCATCTTTTAATAAGTCATGAAACAGGGTTTGGTGCATGACCATATACGCGTTTAATGACAAAGCAAGGATGGTAGATGATGAGTCTAAGTAAGTCGGAGTGATCACAAGACTGAAGGCTTCAATCCTAAGGATGCTATTGAATTGATCTCTTCTTGCATACTTACATCAAATATGGTTTAATCTCAGTGACACCACTGTGACATCACCTGCTATGAATCTTAAAAAAACTTTCCAACCTGGTGGGGATTGTTGGTAGTATGTGTGAGGTTGGAGGTTTTCCTCCGTCCAACATAGGTAGGAAGATATAATTTAGACGAATTTATAAGCCTTTACCTTACATTGGGATTTGAACAAGTTAACGAACTCATGGTGGGGGGGCCATGAATGAAAGGTCCAATGCACACGTGCCTATGGCCGAGGCCAAGGACGAGGGCACGATATTTACGGAATGGCGCGAGGAGGCATACTTTGCACTTTGCACTCCGCATCGGAGCAGAAGGAGCCTCTCCCCGAGCTCCCGTGTTTCTTTTTATAGAAAATTATTGAGAGAATTAGGTAACTACTGAATTATTATCAGTAATTATCTTCATAGTTAGCAGAGTGAAGAATCCTGTTTTTAATTAATTAAACTTACGATTTTTAAACCTTAAAAAACATGTTTATTGAATATATTTTATATTGAAGACATAGTCTACAACTAACCCCATCTTCTCCCATTCTTGGGAGAAAGACGAGGAACATGGAGGTTTAATCCCAATATAAATATCGGATTAAACCTCTTCCAAAAATTCACTTTGAAAATCTGCTCCTTCTCTCTCGACTTTTCTGTGTGCATGATCTTCTCTTGATTTTCAGCAATGACTTTGCCATCGGTTTTGTGGTCGTAGTTGTTGACAAATCAAACCTCGAGACTGTATCAAATCATGGGCTTTGCGACTATAAACTCACAACTTTTAGAGTGTCCTATAAAACCTTTAAGGAGAGATATGGGTTCATGCCATGCATAATTTTATTTTTCCGAAGACACAAACAAGTTGGTTTTTACACTGTCGCATTGCAATTTACTTTTCATTCACTAAGTGAACAATGCTGCTTCTACTCCTTTCTTTCATTAAATCTATTGCGGATGATAGATTCAATCAGTGTGGCAGTATTTGGTTTGGGATTTTCTGTTCTTGATAATAAAATTGTGATCTTGATTTATAAAGATTCAGATTTATTAGTTTTTTTTGTTTTATTGATATAGCTTTAAACTCTTTAGTTTTGACTAATACGAAGTTATATTATTTTTTTCAACATTCAGTGATTCCCTATCCTTCTGAATAAAAACTGAAAGTGGTAGATTATGGTTTTACACACACAACACACACATCATGTCAACGAATGGGTTCTCGATCAGTCTCGATGGAACTTGATGGGTGTTTTTACAGTGATGAAGAACTTGGTGTCAGGTCACGTACTTATGATGTTGTAGAAGGTTATTTTCGGGTTACAAACTTATGATTAGGGGTGTGCAAAACCCGAATGGTCCGAATTCCAAATCCGAACTTGAACCGAAAGTACGGTGTTTGTGCTAACCATCCCCCCCCCCCCCCCGCACGGGGGTGGGGGGTTGGGGGAGGTATTTTGGTTGAAGTTGTGTTTGATTCTTAACCATCTGACCCGTCCAAAAACCCAAAATATATATATATATATACATATATATTTTTAATATCAAATTATATTTATTTATCTTTTGAATAAATATTGGTCATGCATGCTTTTTGTAATTCTAAAGGATGATGCTATAGAGACATCCCTCTATTTACTACCTAGACATCCCCTATTAGTCATCATTACATAATTATTTGTTCTTTTGTCTACTAATCATTATAATTTAATTATTTTGTTTTTTTTTTTTACAATTAATAATTATGTTAATGTTAATACTTTTATTTTTAAATAAATAGTATGTTCTTGTTAATCTATTTTTTTCTTCTTATTTTTCAATTAATCTTATATTGTTATTGTTATTATTTGAAGTAGTATTATTATTGTTTTCAATAGGCAAATTTTGTTACTTAGATTTGAAATTTTTCAAATAATAAAAATAAATAAATTACTATCAATTCAAAAATGTTCAGGTTAATATATAAAGAAATAATATTATAAACATATTAAGATCGTAAAATGAAATACCATAAATAAGATGATAAACGATAGAAATAATATATTGATATTATCTTTTAGTTACTAAAATAAAAATAAAAATAAAATAAAAACAATTAAATTGTAAAACTGCAGTTAAATAAAAATTAAAAAATAACATTAGAATAAAAATCTAAAATTATCTTAATTTAGTAATATTATTATGATAAAACTTAAAAAATAAAAAACTCAAATTATTTGGTTAAATTGAATGATTATGATTAAATTAGGTATTCTAGTTACAATTTCCCAAAGGAAAAAGTTTAAAAAACCCAACGAACTATCTTGTGATGATTAAGTCCCTAGACTATTTTTTTGAATGAAAAAACCATTAAACTTTCTTATTTTGAATGATTAAGTTCTTAAATTATTGCTTTGAATGAAAAAACCATTAAACTTTCTCATTTTGAATGATTAAGTTCTTAAACATTTATTTCAATAAAACAAACCATCGAACTTTCAGATTAGTTACTTACATTATTTAAATCCAAAAAAAATTGGTAACCAACTTGGAAAGTTTTAGAGTGAAAAATAAAACTTAAATCAGTTTTACCGTTCCTAAACCCTATGCCAGTCAAAACCCAATCAAACATTGATATCACTCCCCCCTCACCATTCTTTGTTGTCCCATCGTTGTGCGTTTTCCATATCGTCTATCACGTTGTTGGCTCCTGCCATCGATCTACTCTTTTTGATCTGTTTTTTTATCTTTTACTTTAAACATTTCTACTCGATTACAAATAGTTTTTTTGTTAAAAGAATGCATGTAACCAATTTTTAAAAGTTCGATAGTTTATTTTTTTATAAATGTTTGACGACTTATTCATTTAAAATGAGAAAGTTTAATGATTTTTTCATTCAAAATGATAAAGTTCAATGTTTTTTTATTCAAAATAATAGTTCAGGGACTTAATCACTAAAAAATGGAAAGTTTAATGGTTTTTGGATTCAAAAAAATAGTTTAGGTACTTAACCATTCAAAACAGGATAGTTTGTTGGGTTTTTTTGAACTTTTCCCTTTCCCAAACTAGTTAGATTTCAGTCAAAGTAATAAATGAACCCTATAATTTATAGGGGGGTATCTCTATATTAACACCCATTTCTAAACCTACAACCGTTTTCATCAAATCCTCTCAATTGATTAAAATATCCTCAAAATCTATTGAATATATATATATATATATATATTGTTTGTATTATAAGTATATTCGGACCCGAACTTAAAGCAATCTGAAATCCAATACCCAAAATTTAAGCCATGTTTCCATACATCAAAATTCGATGGGATTTTTGATTTGTCCACTCAACCCTCCTCATGCATACCCTCCTTATGATTTAAAAGGATATGTTTTAGAGTGTTGATTTATTGTACATATTTGAACGTAAATAATCATAATGAATATTACATATATATATATATATATACATTTCAAGTAAAAAAAGATTAAAAAATCTATATTGAGATGGATGTAATCTATGTTACTTTATAAAGCAAATATAAAAACAACCTATAAAGAATAAAGTACTAAACCAGAAAGTGCTTCATTTTTAAGCATTTACGCTGTGTTCTCGAATTTGGAGAGAAAGGAAAGGGAAAGAAAGGGATGGAAAAGAAAGGGAAAGAAAAGAAAGGAAAGGAAAATAAAAAAATTATTTGTGTTCTCGAAAGTGAAGTAAAAGAAAGGAAAGGAAAGGAAAGAAAATAATTTTCATGTTCTTAAAGAGGAGAGAAAGGAAAGGAAAACTGTTATTTTTACTAATATACCCTTAAAATTAATATAATATAGGATGAAAAACTGGGTAGTTTTGTAATTTTATTAATTTTTTAAATAATTTTAATTTTTTTCTTTCCTTTCCTTCCCTTTCCTCCCACATTTGGGAGGAAAGATTTGGAAGGAAAATAAGCTTTAGTTTCCCTCTCTTTCCTTTCCTTTCTCTCCTAAAAAAGTTTCGAGAACACAAGGTTTTTTCACTTTCCTCCGCTTTCCCTCGCTTTCCTTTCATTTCCTTTCTTTCGTTAAATGAGTTTCGAGAACACAGCGTTACACTCCCAAGATGTCTATTTCAACTCCCAATATATATTTCAAAAAGAAAACGAATGGTTTTCTCCTGGCGTTCCATTTCCCGTATTGTCATTTTCTTCCGTCATTTGGGTCGATCAAAAGTGAAAACCCTAGCCTCCTTCTTTTATGTTCTCTTTCCCCATCCCCTTCTTCTCATTCTTCGACGAACAAAGTTAATCCATGACACCCAATTTATCCATCAACGACGGTCACGGAGACCAACACCCATCGACAACTACCAGTTCTGCACAACAAGACCATATTCCCCATCGATCACCGAAAAAATCGTCAGACTATCTCACAGTGCAAATAGATGTTTAGCTTTGTCAAGACTTAAACGGTCCTAACTCTTGTTATTATCGTATCATTGTAATGCACATTTGAACTTGACTTTTCACCTCCAACAAATTCAACGAGTTTGTTGTTTACTTGGATTTGATTTTATCGATTTATTCTACATTAGGTAAAGCTTTTGTTTACATATATATATATATATATATATATAGATCCAATTGATGTTTTTCTCAATTATATTTTTTGTTCATATTTCACGAAGATGAGATCTTTAGAAGATGGAAAGAGTAGTTACTTGGAGGTTTTGATGTCAGCTATGTTGAAGGTATTTGTTGTCCTTCTTCACTCATAAATTCTAAGTATTGGTCGAGTGATGTAACATTAGCAAGATATTATTATTTTATTCTACGTGTTCTCATTTATTAGTTTGCAAATATTAAGAATATACCCCGGCCCTATATTGCATAATATATATAAATATTTCCTTTATAGTTAAAAGTCTCGACTTTAAATCATTATCTTTTCGTTAAATCGTTAAAAGTCTTAGCTATAAATCATATTTTTATACCAAGTGTTCTTGGTTTTGCAAAGACTTTGAATAACCATCTTGAGCTTTTCTCATTCTCAATACTTTATTTATTTAAAGACTCTGAATAACCATGTTTATGGAAGTCGTGATGACATGAATTGTGGTTTACCTAGCTTGTGGTTTGTAGGCATAGGATTGTGTGAGAAAGAGAGTTAAGGTAAGAAGCATAAGAAGCATAAGAAGCGTAAGAAGGGATTTGTACCCCTTGATCACCTTTAATCTAAAAATCACCCATGAATTGCATCTGCTTCATAAGAGGATTGGTATTGGTCTGGTGCATCTTATCTCAGTGCATCTCATCCTAATGTACATGTAAGGTTGGAGATCCCTTCTTATGCTTCTCATGTTAAATCTCATTCTCACCGAAATCAAACCCATGGTTTGTATGATTGCAAAAGGAGACCATGAATCGGGATTTCACTTGGTTTGTGTTTTTGCAGTTGCTTGGTAGAGAAAGCCAACCCTTCATATCAGGGATTTTATACTTCACCTTTATGCTTAAGGCTTGCAGGTTTGATCTCGTTATTATGATATATTTGAAAATTTTAGCAAAATTTTGACTTTTGAGAAACACTGTTTCATTTGTTTGACCAATTCACACAGAGGTTTTCTTTTATTTTACATGAACTTGAACTGAGTTTTGTTTCAAATGCTACAAGATATTTTAACAATTTTTTGTCCACTAATTGTATAAAATGTTATAATCCTATTGTTTACTGTTTAGGTTGTTTATCACGTAATTGTATGAAAATTGTTTCTTTTTATTCAACCGTTATGGTGTAAACAATTATTTATATGATAAGTTTTTATCTTGTTTCTATAACTTAAAAAGAACACTAAATCACTTTTAGTTCAAGACCTTGCATTGTTGAATATGTTTTATGGAAAAATTATATATGTAATTATTTACTTCTGCTTCGTTTTTTCCCAAATCAACTAGTTAACTATTTCTCTTTGTTGGCTTGGCTTGGTACATCCATTTTTGGTGCTTTATCCTTTTAATACACTATTATTTTTTTTACACTGACTGATCATCATATGTTGAATCCAACATGCTAGTGCTCATATATAACACTATGTTTGATATCCTTTGCCTTACTCATATATAAAATCTATTTTACGACATGAATATAGCAAATCATGTATATATAGTAAAAAAAAACTGAGATCCGAGTCTGTAACTTAGCTTCTCAATTAAGTTTGAGTATGACAACAATGATGTTAAGGCTCATATTTATGTTCATCTTATACACTCAGACCTTGATTTTAAGTGATATGTATGCCGAGATATTTGATATTATGTTTTTAGATTCTCAATAAAATTTGACATTTCAACGTGGGAGAATGCCCACCCATCTTAATCTTCTGTGTGTGGCTAGAAGATGAGCCATGGTTCTGGTTAAGGGAAAGAGAAAGGGAAAGTATCCGTCTTTCTAACATAGAAACTTGTTTTTGGAGAACAAGCTTCTCGTTTCTAAGCCGGGTATTGTAATCATTGATAATTTTGAAATTTTTGGTCAAAGTTTCACAATGATCACAAAAGAGTGTAGAGGTCTGGCTAGTGTCTTTGGTAACGGAAAAGTCAAGGGGAAGTTCAGTATAGTTTCTGAGTGAAAGAGAAACAAAAAAGTTATTTCCTAAACTCTGTCTAGCTGAAGAAATGGCTTCAGCATAATCGTTAAAGCCTTTGTATATAGGACCGGGATATCCTTGAGTGGCATCAAGAACTTTGATCCATGTATGAAAGAAACCTGTCTTTTTTCCTTTAAACACTACATAAAACTTAAAACGTTTAGCAGTCTGGTTAAAATGGTCTGATAAAGCGTTTAAACAAGCAATAAAATAATTAGTGTTTTTAGGGTCTTTGCCATAGGCAACCCAAAGATTGTCTACTAAGCAACGTTCCTCTTTGCTAAGAGAAATATGGTTTTGTGTTCTAAAAGAGACATTGCTGTATGGTGGAAAAACAATTAAAATGTTATTTCCAAAAATAAGACGTTCTTCTAAAGAATGTCTTGTCTTGCTACTAGAAGTCTGATTAATTATAGGTCTTGATGTATGATTATTTCCTGAAGGAAATCTTGGTCTTGGAGGGGGTCTAGACATCTGCAAAAATAGCGAACACATTAATAAAAACATTAATATTATTAATTAAATTTATGTTCTAATATTCTACTAAGAATGTCTGCAGCTTTGTTGTCACTACCTTTAATATGTTTAATCTCTATAATTAATCCAGTATTATTAATTCTATCTAAAAACTTTAACCAACGTCTCCGACTACTTCTTTTACTTTCGCCTTTCATTTTATTGTAAAAAGAGACAATTGCTTCACAGTCTGTTCTAATAATAATTTATTTTTTAGATATGATAAAAAAATTCAAAACTGTCTGAAGCATAATTTATGGCTAATAATTCTGCATTTATACTAGTGATATTACCCTTTTCGTTGTAAATGTCACTACTATAACGACAAATTTTTTCAAAGATTTGTCAACATATTTATGGGGTTTGCATAAAAGAATTGCTCCCCAACCTTTACTACAACCATCAGTCTCAATTATCAAATAATCAGTATCAAGAGTATAACTAGTTCTGGTAAAAAATTTATTTCATTTTTTAGCTGCTGCACAAGCTTAACATCCTCTTGGTTAAAAAAAATTTGGCCGTTTGGAGAAGTTTCGCATTTAAGGGACCGGCTATTTTTCCGAATTTTTTTATAAAAGGTCTAGCGTTATTTATCAATCCCAAAAACTTTTGCAACTGTTTCAAGTCTTCTAGTTTATTTGGAAAATCAAACGCGAAGGATTTAAATCCCTCGGAAATTTCCGACGGGTTTTTTAATTTTTAATTTTTTTAATTATAAAAATCCGTCGGAAATTTCCGATGGATATGAATCCCTCGGAAATTTCCGACGGATTTTTATTTTTTTATTTGTTTTTAATCGGATCCGTCGGAAATTTCCGATGGATTTTTTCCGTCGGTAAAATCCGTCGGAAATGCCCTTTTTTGTAGTAGTGTTACCCGTAGTCAAACATTAAAGACGCATCGGGGTTTTGCGGAAGGATCGACAAGCGTCTAAACCCATTAGAGTTGAGAATTACAATTAGTAAAACTCACAAAATTAAGAGAACACTCTTAAAACTCTCAAGGAGGAAAATAATATTATTGAATAAAACTTGAATTACAATGAAAATATTGAACCCTATTTGTAACCTAAAACTAGGAAAGTAAATCAAACTTAATTAAGAAAAAGATAATTACTAAACTTAAAACTAATCCTAATCAAACTAGATAGGTAAAAGATAATTATTAAATCTTAAAAACTAATCCTAATTAAAATAGAAAACTAAAAAGATAATTGAAAAGAAAATAGAATGTTTAAGGAAAGCCAAAAAAAAAGAATATGGATATGGAATCATGGATATGGATACGAAGTATGGAATGTGTATAAAGACCAAACAATATGTTGGGCGGCTTTCATGCGGGTACAGCCGTATGGTTATCCGCCAGGGCGGTTTGGGTGCGGGTCGAGTCACTTTAAAATTGCATTTTTCTTTATTCGATTGCCAACTTTCGGGCGTCCTTTGAACTCGTTTTCTTTTTCTCCAATGATCAAATAAAAAGCTCATTAAGCCCCAGAATCTCTCTGTATCAATTTAGCTACAATGCTCATTTTTAGCTGGTGAGCGTGGACGTCTATCTTTTTTCTCTCTTTTATTTGAGCCTTCTTTAATTTAGTCATAAATCATGCATAGTTTTCTGTTTTAGTTGCATTTAGTTTATACATCATTGCATTAAATATTTTAAAAATCCAAAAAAAATGTTGACTAAGGGCCATTTTTGCCACTTTTCAAGTCTAGGGGTCGTTTTTGCCACTTTTCAAACTTGACTACTACGCCAAATGGTACTACGCCATGGCGTAGTAAGGTCCAGATGCCGTTTTTGCCACTTTTCGAAACTTCAGGGACCGACTACGCCATGGCGTAGTAGGAATATGGCGTAGTCGGGGACTTTTTTGCAAAAATTGGGAAAAATATTGACTACGCCATGGCGTAGTATCATTTGGCGTAGTCAATGGCTATTTTTGTAAACTGATTCTCTGAAATGGCCATTTCAGCAAAATTCTCTTTATTTTTTGAATATTAATATGATTGTTGAGTATTTATTAATATATATTAGACAATTATACCATCACGTACTCTTTTCATATATATATATATATATATAGTTAATCTATTTTCCATCTCTATATACTTTCCTTTGTATACATGTCCATTAAATATATATATATATATATAACATTGAGATGAATGTGATATACTTAAGATCTAGGAAATATGAATATGTTGTACCAAATGGCTGACGGTGAAAAAGAAATTATGAGAAGACTAGAGAAAACAAAATATTGAAGGTTAGGAGAATATTTTGTTGTACCAAAGTGTTAACACGACCAACCCGATCAACCCAACTAACCCGCACGGGTTGGGTTGGGTTGCACTTTGGTTTGGGTTGGGTTGGGTTGAGATTTTTCAAACCGAAGACATTGGGTTGGGTTGTTGAAATTCCTTCAACCCGATCAACCCAACCCGTGAGCACCCCTACTTGTAGTAACCACCACTCACTTAGCATTAATCTTTTGGTTAGGTCCAGTAGTGTACTTTGTGTTTGTTTAACCAAGATGTAAAGATTTTTCATGAATGCGGTTTTCCCTTAATTAGTCACTTGCATGCACCACTTTGCATGTTGTTGTCCCACGTAACTTTTAGGAGTAAGTTTATTACCGTAGTCCCCCTACATTATACATATATATGACAACTTGGATGTACATACCTTGTGAGAATTTAAGTAGTATTAGATTGACACAAATCCCATCCCATTTTTTTTTCTTGTGTGTTACCTCCCATCGATGTATATTTCTAGGTTTTTGATTCATTTCTCGTCTAAAATGATTATAATTTTTGCATAAAGGCCTTCTTTTCTTAGAAAAAAAATCCAACTACCAAAAAGACACAAAAAAATTCCCCCTTTTGAAACCAATTTGAGTTTAAACACTTACCTTTTCTTGAACACCATTCATTCTTAAACATCCAAAAAGTACACATATAGTTTCGTTTATGGAATCGAAAACGGAATGAAAAATTTAGTTTGAATAGTATACACAATCATAGTTTCAGGGTTCGTAGTCCATTAATAAGCATAGCTTGTGGGTTTGAAAGAAAATCAATCAGAAAAATCGAAAGAAAAAAAGAAAGAGAAAGAGAACGACGTATGAATATATATATATATATATATAAACATATATAGAAAGAGGTACATGCGAGGACGGTAACAATTTACGAGAACGCCGAGACAGTCCTCAGCCAATTATTTTGTACATAAAAACTTTCATGTACAAAATCACTTATGATTCATGTACGAAATCACATATGATTCACGTACAAAATCATATATGATTAGCCGCGACTTTTCCCACGACTCAGCCCACGGGAAAAGTCGTCCGTGTCATTTTTATGCTAGTACAAAATCACATATGATTTTGTACATGAAAAAAATTTCATGTACAAAATGATCGGCTAAGGATTGTCCTCGTATTCTCGTAAATTGTTACCGTCCTCGTATGAATCCGCCGCTATATATATACCAAAGGGGGTGGAGGAAGTAGCAATTGTAAAGATGTTAAAAAAACCAATATAACTTAAATCCTACTCAGTATCAGTACTCTCCTTAGAGGGTTGTCCAAAACACAAATTTAGTTAAGAAGCGTATCTTCCCTTAAAATATACATGCAAACACATGCAAAAATAAAGACTCAACTAAATTTTAAATACAAACTCACAAAACATAAAAACACATACATGCATGAATACTTTTCAGCTCATCTCACACATATATAATGTTTGACACATACAAAACACATAAACAAGTACATGCATGAATACTTTTCAACTCAACTCATCTCATACATATATAATGTTTGAGACATACAAAACACAAACACATACATGCATGAATACTTTTCAGCTCATCTCATACATATATGACACACACAAAAATATAAAAAATAAACATGCTGAATTTATGTACTATAAATCCTATACATGCATGGAAACTAAGACACACAAACATATATATATATGCATAAAATACATATTCTTGCATCCAAAGACCACAAAATAACAACAAATTTACATAAAAAAATTAATGCTAAAAACTTCAGAATTAATTTTTGTATAAAAATATTTTTTTAATTATTTTAATTTTTGATGAAATCTTTCTAAATTGGTAACACTACTGATACCAATTTTTATCTTCGGTAGAATCAAAGGACGACAACACACGCTCACTCCGGCCTAACTAAGTCCGTACTCCGGGTCACTCGAGGTCAATACCGGTAATGTACTAATTTATAAAGAAATCAATTTTTTGACACTCAAACACACACTTAAACAAAAACATAAACACAACTTTTATTTGAAGATTATAAATACAAAATACAAGGGAAGGTTACTATATATCTAATATTATATTATGAAAACCATAAGGATTTCCCTTTCGGGAAGCCCCTTAAGGACTTATTACAAAGATTAAAACTTAAAAAGGAAACTTACTTATGATAACTCCTTCAAATCTTCAATGTAAACTTGCTGGAAAATTCTTCATGAAAGAGAGAATTGGAAAGTTGAAAGAGTTGTAGGGAGGAGAGAGTGGAAGGGAGAAGAGAGTAGGTGGGTATAAAAATCTCTGATAACTCCCTGTATTATTCCGTTGATCTGGTTTCTAATCTTGTTTGGATTTTTGGTCTTTTTCTTTTTGGACTTTTTATTTTTATCTTTAAAAGAACTAGTTGTGTACCCGCGCAATACGGCGGGATGTAAATTTTTATTCGATTTCAAATTTTTTCAAGATGTCATAAAGCATGTATGGCGTGGTATTACTATAGCAATCGATTTTCAATACCACGTACCAACAAAATTCAGAAATGTGTTTCAAAACGTGTCAAAAAGTCGAAGGTCATCTCAAAAACAAGTTATTTTTATTGACAACATAGGAAGATAGGTTCACATTAAAATGACCAAATTGAAAGTAATAAAAAGAACATTGTTTTAAAACCAAAAATACATATTATTTATTCTTTGATTCTTATTACAAAAAAGAAATTTCACCGCAAATCAATAGAGATTACAAGAAACAATTGTTTCATTTATCTTCTCATCAAATTCATTTTTTTCCTGCAACCCACTATTCCTACCCACTCATTTCTCTTCTTCATTTTTTTAAAATTTTGCTTGGTTGTTCATCCTACAAGTCTGCACATGTAGCCATCCCACCTTTCCACCACCTGGCTGCTTAAAAAATCAAATTTGTCAATTTAGAGACACAAAATGAGATAATGATTTCAAGATACATAAAGAAACCCATGATATAAATCATTTGTGTCAATATTCTTAAGAAACACTTTGGTCTAGAATTCTTCTAAATCAAAAAATAAAGAATAGTGTCTTCAAAAAGATGGAATGAATACCGAAAAAAAAAAGAATAATGGGTAGAATCTAACTTGGATTGAAATAGAGTAGCATGTAAGCATATAGGCTAATCAAGTTCCATATAGGCTAAACTTGATAGGCAATAAAAAAACAACAGACACCAAGAATTTTCAATCTCGTTTATCTTCATAAGTTATCAAAAACTGATCCAAAAGCCGTGAATGTTGCTGCTTTTCTCTACCAGAATCAAGTAAACACAGAGTCTATATACATGAATATGACTTGAAGAGTTTTTCTTATTTCATATTTGAGCAAAACAATCTGCATGCCATGAATGTCTTAGATTTCACTCTTAGGGTGTTAAACAAAGTAAGAATCGTTTTCCGCACTTACCATGCAAGACTATTGGTCCTTAGGCCTCTTACCAGGTAAGATTCTCGGTCCTTGTGTGTCATAAAACTCGATTACATCGCTATAGATGTCCTTTGAGCCCATCCATCAAACCGAATGCGGAATGAGAAACTAAAATAAATCAATATAAGTAACAAATTCCATATTTTGAACATAATTTGAACCAACAAAATTGCCAATTACGTAATAAAAAACAATAGGCAGTAAGAGGAAATTCCATCAAACCCAGGATAAATGAGTCGATGGTACCTTTATGTTTGCCAAGAAATAAACAAAATGATCCTGTCCTACAACCTTTCAATTGATCGCAGCATCAAATCTTATTATTCATATGCTACAATGGGATTAAGCACAATCAGTCCAGCAATGTTCACGATCTCAACCCTTGAAAACAGTTCAATCAATCTGCAAAAGTTTTTCCTACATCGATCTCATCCATTCAAGCAGCTGAAAACACTAAAAAAATAGCAGTGGTCAACGATTCAGAAAAAAATGGTTACATAATACAGTGAAAGAAGAAAAATAGTTACCAAGGAATTTGAAAGTAGGGCATGATCCAAAAGGCTAAATCTTTTTGGGATGTATAGTGATTTAGTGAATCAGTTAAGATGGATCTTTACGGCTGTATGAACACTACAAACTTTTTGATTTGTTATTCAAGTATATAATGTTATGCTCCAAAACGTAGCTGAAAAGATTCAAGGAGATAAATAAGGTCAGGTTGATAAATAGATTTATTGGGATAAGTGGGCTGGTTTTACAAAAGCTTCTTGAAGGGCTTATTGAATCACCAAAATGTTTTTTCTTCATTAGATGATTTTAGTTTTCATTCCCCTACCTGCTATATTGATGTTAGTTTTTTCTCCACCAGAAGGGCTTATTGTATATGTGTGTGTCAAAAGTTTGTTTTGTGTGTGATATATTGATGGTTTTGTTGGGTTCTTTTAAGTTTGTAGATTTGTAACTTTTCAAGTAAAATTCGTAAAACTTTTATATAATGTTATGCTTCAAAACGTAGCTGCAAAGATTTAAGGAGAAATTTGTGAAGAAGTCGCTAAAAAGTAAGGTCGGGTGTAAACAGATTGTGAAGAGTTTGACATTGCACCAAAAGAAAGACAGATTGTATATATATATATATATATGTGTGTGTCTGTGTGTGTAAACAGATTGAATATATATATATATGATTATAAACAAAAGAGTTTGACATGGCACCAAAAGAAAGACAGAAACATATTGGTTAACATTTGTTTCTAAACACCATGGAAATTCAGATTCACCAAAAAAAACATGATTATAACACATTCACCAAAAAACATGATTTCGTCAAACATGTAAAAAGAAAGAAAGGGGCAGATAAAAGAAAGAAAGACAGAAGCATAGTACCTTCCTCGGTGAAGAGGGAGAATGCGATAATGGAAACCGGTGGTTGAGAGAGGGACAGTCGTCGAGCAGGAATGGAAACCGGTGGTCAAGAGAGGGACAGTCGTCGAGCAGGAATGGAAACCGGTGGTCGAGAAAGCCGGTGGTTGCCGTCGAACAGAGAGATTGAACAGGGAGAGTGTAAGAGTGAAAATCGGTTGAGAGAGAGGAATATTTGAGATGAAGATACATATACAACCGGATCTTGAAGATTGAGAGAGCCATCTTGGAGATTGAAAAAAAAGATTCTTTTTTTTTCAACTCATTTATATTTAATTTTAATCCATTTTTTACAAAGTTGTTCTTTTGACAAATTATAGGACCTCTTTGTTTTCGGGGCCTCTATTGAGTTACAGACAGAGTTCGAAAAGGTCAAATTTTTGATCATTCCATCATCTATATCTATGATTGAGTTGCGAAAACTTCTGGATAGGTATCCTATGATAGATAATATCCCGGTATACGGTCTCCTTTTTAACCTGAGAAAAGTAAGCAAAATTGTTCTGCGAATCGGGCTTTAATGAGTTCTAACATGCAACGTCAAGCAGTCCCTCTTATTGAGCAGTCATCTTGGGGATGAGAGAGAGAAACCCTAGCCTCCTCACGATGATGATGATGCATTGGGGATATAAAAGGTTTTGAAGTCTTTTAAATATTTTAAGACTTTAAGACTGATGCTTAAGGAGGTTGTACCTAATGCAAAAAGTGTGTATATTAAGACTTTGAAGGAATTTCATTTATTAAGTAGTATAGATATTTCCGACGGGTTTTTTAATTTTTAATTTTTAATTTTTAATTTTTAATTTTTAATTTTTTTTATTTATAAAAATCTGTCAGTGATTTTCAACAGTTTTTTGTATTTTTTTTTCAAGTTTTTCTTATTTGTATGACCTTTAACTTGATTTATTTCGTATAATTCGTTATATGTACATTTGTATATTGTATATGTATGCATGTATGTCGTGTATTTTACTTGATGGTACGTATATATGTATATGTATCCATGCGTGTGGACCTTGATGGGTCTTGAAGGGCTTTAATTAACGACTCTTAATGAACTACAATGGATCTTGATAGGCTTTAACGACTCCTTTTGAATTACAATGGATCTTGATGGGCTTTAACGACACCTACTGAACTACTATATGGGACATGATGGTCTTTAACGACTTAACGAACTACAATGGGGCTTGATGGGCTTTAACGACTCTCAATGAACTACAATACGGCTTGGTGGGCTTTAACAACTCTTAATGAACTACGGTGGACCTTTGATGGGTCTTGATGGCTTTAACGACTCTTAATGAATTACGGTGGACCTTTGATGGGTCTTGATGGCTTTAACGACTCTTAATGAACTACGGTGGACCATTAAGGCCCATTGTAGTCCATTAGGAGTACGTAAAGCCCAACAAGGTCCATTGTTGTTTAATAGGAGTCATTAAAGTCCATCAAACCCATTGTAGTTCCTTAAGATTCGTTAAAGTCCATCAAGGCCGATTGTAATTCACTAAGAGTCGTTAAAGCCCATCAAGGTCGAGTGTAGTCCATTAGGATTATGTAAAGACCAACAAGGTCCATTGTTGTTACTAGGAGTCGTTAAAGTCCATCAAGCCCATTGTAGTTTCTTAAGAGTCGTTAAAGTCCATCAAGACCGGTTGTAGTCCACTAGGAGTCGTTAAAAGTTCATCAAAATCCATTGTAATTTAATTATGATTTTAAAAAATGACTCCTAAGACCATCTCCAATAAACTCTCTATTTTACTCTCTATATTCACTCCAATGAATTCTCTATTTTACTCTCTATCTCTATTATACTCTCTATATTCACTTATTCACTCCAATGAATTCTCTATATCACTGTGTCTAAAATAGAGAATTAAATAGTAACTTTCTAAATATAGAGAGTTACTATTCACTACTCTCCGTAATGAAATGTATTTTATTGTAGTTTAATTATGATTTAAAGAATTAATGATAGATTAATTATATATATTAAGTTTAGAGTTAATATTAAAATTATAAAATAAATCCGAAAATTTTAACAAAAATTTATATTCCCCCTCTTTTTTTTCACTCCCGCCCCCCTCTTGGTCCAATTCCCACCTCATTCCCCTTTCTTTATGTGAAACTCGCTCCAAACAGGAGCCCTAACCCTTTTCTAACCTAAAAATACATCAGCCTCCATCCTCCATTCTCCATTGTTCTCCGCCGCTCTCTCCGGCTCTGAAGAACTCACCGTCGAAGAACGAAACCTCCTCTCCGTCGCCTACAAGAACGTCATCGGTGCTCACCGTGCTTCATGGCGTACAATCTCGTCGATTGAACAGAAGGAGGAGTCACGGGGTAATGAGGATCATGTTTCTGTGATTAAGAGTTACAGATCGAAGATCGAGAAGGAGCTTTCTGATATTTGCGATGGGATCTTGAAGATGCTTGATACGAAACTCGTTCCGTCGGCTTCTACTGGTGATTCGAAGGTGTTTTATTTGAAGATGAAGGGAGATTATCATTGTTACCTTGCTGAGTTTAAGACTGGCTGCTGAGAGTACTCTTAATGTTTATAAGGTTGCTCAGGTTAGGGTTTCCTTTTTTAATTTATGCAACATTTTGTGTGTTTATGTAATTATGTGTGTAGATTTGCTAGTATATAACTTGAAATTTAGAATCTGTTTAGCCTATGTAATTGTTATTTAGATTTGCATCTGAAGAAGATTTTGATCTGTCATGTTGACTCTGTAGATTTGCATATGTTAATCAGGAATTCCATTTAACATTAATTTAGGTTTCAGTCATTGATCTGGTCATATTAGATTTACTTATATGCAGGGGTGTGAGCATTTGACCCATGAGAACCGGCCCGGACCGGGACCAAACCGGGGACCGGGACCAAACCGGGGACCGGGACCAAACCGGGGACCGGGACCAAACCGGGGACCGGGACCAAACCGGGGACCGTCCAACACTAAAGCAGTTTGTGCTCCCAACAATGGACCAAGTGCTTGCTGATTGTGCTCGAAATTTGCCTGATGCTCGAGAATCAAAAGCTGTCTCTTTTCTCCAAAATTATTATCAAGTATGATTAGGGGATAGGGTGCAATGATAGATGATGTATCTTAGACGTTTGTTTACATTGTGCGATACAACTAGTATATATGGTTCTTGAACTTATGTTTTGATTTGGGATTGTTGAGAATGATTTGGAAATTGATTTGTTAGTTAATATGCATTATATATACGAATATAATTTACAGGAAAACAAAAAAAAGAATTAATTATTTTTTTTAGAAAAAGTTAAAATCTGTTGGTAATGAAATCCGCCGGAAATCCGTCGTTCATGGAATCCGTCGGAAAAGCTATCCGTTGGAAAAGCCATCCGTCAGAAAAGTTATCCGTCGGAAATCTGTCGGAAAAAGCCGTCGGAGTAGGCTTTTCCGACGAGGGTTTTTCCGACGAATTTTTCCCGACGAATATTTCCCGACGGATTTTTGACCTTTCCCGACGGAACTGACCTTTTCCGACGGAATTGACCTTTTCCGACGGAATTGACCTTTTCCGACGGAAATATCCGTCGGAAGAGGGCCCTTTTTTTGTAGTGTAAGGGAAATCAAAATCAACCCGGCGAGTGTGGTTCATGAAAATGGTGATGGCAAATATGACAATGATGCACGGTGAACGATGAATGTATTTTGATGGTGAATGATCAAATCTTATCGTTTGCCCAGTGGTGAAAGACAAACTAATTAAGCACTAAGACCACAATATTTTCAATGACCGTTCTTAAAGAAAGCAACACAAGCTATTTTTAAACATATCAAAGTAAAAGAATCATCTAAATGAACAAAAGTTTGGAAAGAATGTATCCAATGATGAGTTGTATGCTTTTTATATATGGGGATAAATGAGGATGTTTTTTGAAGTATGAAGAGAACACATCAGTTACACCCCTTTGAAGCACTTGGAGTCTTGCAAAAATTGTCAAACAATAGACAAGAGGAGACTTCGCATATAACTCACAAAATACCACAAAACTCAAAATCCAATAATCACAATAAACAAAATTGTGTAATTA
Source organism: Silybum marianum (assembly GCA_036898165.1). Lineage (NCBI taxonomy): Eukaryota > Viridiplantae > Streptophyta > Magnoliopsida > Asterales > Asteraceae > Silybum > Silybum marianum. The sequence continues at coordinate 22,563,661 of CM072538.1, forward strand.
TGAATGACTAGTAACTGAAGACTCTATCGCATGTCATACCTTGAGGCTCTAAAAAAACACCTAGAAGTAGAACTTGCACAAAAGATGAAGCAAAAAACAGAAGCAATCCACTACAAAACAAATGACTTTCACTCACAAAAATTCATCCAGGAAAATTTCTTTGGGTGATTACCACGTATTACCTAGGAAATACAAATGGTTCCTGTAAAATCCGATGTTTTCAAGAAAATACCAACGGATTACTCAGGAATTTCCTGAGTAATCTGTCACTGATTTGATTTACCCACCAACAAATTAACCACCAATTTTTGTGACGGTTTTGTGACGAATTATCCTTCAGCGACGGATTTCCTAGGGAAATAGTCGTAGGTGAAAGCCTTCCATGTTAGTAGTGATCCAGGAAACAAAAAGGGGGAAAAACCATAGAGGGAATTTGCTATTTTCCAACTGGATAAATAAAATTTTTAATTTTAATTTGAAGACAAAAACAAAAAATGGAAAAATAATTCTCGAAGGGTTCGCACCCGGGGTAAATTTCTTCACCCCGGAAGCAACTGTGCAGAAAATTTTATATATAAGAAAGGAATGTGAAATATTTACATGTCTTGGGAACGCTTTTGGGGGTCGATTTTTGAGCGCTTTAGAATCGGTCATAGAAAATAGGGGGAAACACATGTCCGTATAACGTTGTGACTTTGACAATCAAAGCAAGAATTAAACATAGGAGGGGGATGACTAATTTAGCATCACGAGCTTGATGAAGAACTGTAAGATTGGGGGAGAGAGATTGAACAAATCGGTGAAAAGTCAAAGGATTGACTTAAATGATAAATCGGATGACTAATGTGTTTTCATTATAAAACCCATAACCGATAAATATTTAAGAGTAAAGAAAGAATGATCAGTTATTGTTCGACTTGACATAAAAAAAAATTGAATCACGGTTAAATAAAAATATTGCACATGAGACACATCACTATAACACTGATAACTATTTATATCATAGAAAAATACACGTCTTAATGTCCCGTCAACCTACACTATTAAATGTGGTTAATTAAACTCTGTGAAAAGAGGTGAACATGAATAGAAGAAAAAAATTAAATACGCTAACCCTAATGAATGGGGACGAAAAGAGAACGGGATAAAGACTTATAATAAATAGTAACGGGTTGTTTGGAAGTGACATAATGAGCTTAATAACATATATAGATGATTCGGTAAGCCATACATATATGTTTGAAAGTTACTTAATTATTTACAAATTGACATATCCGCTAAAAGCCCATCACCATGAGTTTTATCCATCAAATCACCCCATCCCTAAAATGCCCATCCGTTTTTTACCGCCCCTCACTTCACAAAAGATCGTATCTGGTTCTTTACCTCTCAACCACAAAGTAATGTGTGTTTCTTGTAGTTTTTACATACCGAAAAGGGAATGAAGGTCCATATATAGTTTCCATATCACAAGGTTATGTTGTTAACACTCTATGTTTTGTTTTGTTTTTTTTTTTAAGATTTAAGATATATAGGTTATGTGTTTCTTGGTGATCATGAATTTACAATTTGAATGAGCTACATCGTTTGTGTATTTAATAATTTGAATATTTCTTGTTCTTGATTTCATCTTTTCTACCATACGCGCGAAAACCCTATTTTTATTTTATTTTTTGTCCATTTGTTTCTTTGATCTAGAATATGGTTGATCATGGTTTATTAAAATTTTTATTTATACATTTCAATTTTATTGACCTTTAAACATAGATGTCATGAGTGGCGGAGGTAGTTTTCTAAGAAAAGGGGGGGTCCAAGGACCCCACTGAATGTTAAAAAAAATAATTATATAGGGTAAAAAATATCAAAAATACTTAATTTAGCCTTTTGTTCTCCCAGTAAAAAAATTCAAGGGACCCCATCTTGCCCGCAATTGACAAAAACACTAAAAAAGTCTCTTGAAATCAATATAAAAACCGAAAAAATCCTTTGAAATCCACAAAAACACTAAGAAAACCCTTTAAAATCGACAAAAACACTAATAAAATCCCTTGAAATCAACTACAAAACTTATAAAAATTTCCGAAACACGTCGTGTAACTTTACGCGCCTTCAGTCTACCTTAATGGGACCCAGTGGACAAAATTCCTGGATCCGTCACTGGATGTCATGTTTAAAGATCCCTTTGTTTTCATATTTTAATAATGAATTGGAGATAAAAACACCTCCATTTTTCATTAGGTGGGATGGAAATAAAAACATCTGAGGTGCCAAAGGTTGAAAAAAATAGATCAAAACTAAAAAATTACCAATTATGAATCGAAAATAAAATTTTTTATAAAAAAGGTTGAAAAAAGAAAGTAAATATAATTTATTAATTGATTAAAAGAAATAGCAATTTTTTTACGGGAGAATTTCATACACGTCCATAAAAACTTGTAATATTACGCATATATCATTGTAAACTTTGAAATTACGTCTATATCCTTTTAAACTTCTAAAACTCATATATATGTCCTTCTTTCTAATTTATTTATTATAAAAATATTTCAAAAATATAAATTTAGGGGCTGTTTGGTAGTTGCTGGATGGTATAGAGCTGGATGGTACATAGGTCTGGATGGTATAGAGGCTCTGTATGATATAGTGCAGAATGAAAAATGATTGTTTGGTAGTTGCTCTGAATGGACAGTCTGAATAAGAACAAATGACTATTTTACCCTTCTAATTGATTAGGTTTGGTTAGAAGGTAGTTCAATTGAAAGTCATTGAGGCATTTCATCAAACACCTATTGTGCATATGTGAATTGACATATAAAATCTTCTTCCTCTATTTATAAATGATCACCACAATCAAAAAATTTCTTTCTCGATTACCATTTACAATGATCACCACAATCAAAAAATTAGAAACACTGTTGAATAGATTATACGACTTTCATCTAGACTGCACAACAAGGAACCAAAAAAACAGGTAGCTAACAAACCAAAATCAGTAGCTAAAAAATCAAAATTGGCAAACGAATCAGCAAAAAAACCACAGTAATCTGATCTGCTCTTTTGAGTCTGAGCGATTCCATGAGAAATAGCAGATTTGAAAAACCCAGATATAGATGGAGAAACAGGAATCGAAATCGATGGGGCTGAGAGATGCAGAAAAAGAACTCGATGGAGGAGAGATGCCTGAGAGATCGACAGACAGCAGTGAGAGATCGACAGAGAGCAGTGAGAGATCGAGAAAGATCGCTGTATCATGTAAGGAATCGTGGAAGAGAAGTGGTCGGAGGTGTCGCACACGGTGGTCGGAGATGTCTCACGCAGTGGTCGGAGGTGTCGTGGAAGAGAAGTTCGTGGGAGGCGGCATAGGCGGTCACCTAATAACCGCAGTGGTCACCTGGAAGAAAAGTTCGTGAAACGTGGGATTTGGCCGACGGACGGTGGATGGCGGCATAGGCGGTCACCTTATAACCGCAGTGGTCACCTGGAAGAAAAGTTCGTGAAACGTAGGATTTGGCCGACGGACGGTGGATGGCGGCATAGGCGGTCACCTTATAACCGCAGTGGTCACCTGGAAGAAAAGTTCGTGAAACGTGGGATTTGGCCGACGGACGGTGGATGGTGGCGTCGGCGGTGGAAGGGACGGCAGCCGGCGGTGGTCCTGGAAGACAGCAGCAGCGAGCATGAGAGAAATCATGATGGGAGAAGAAAACAAGTGAAGAAGGCGTTGGAGAGTGGAGAAGAAAACAAGTGAACAAAACAAGGGTATTTTGGAGAAAATAAGGGGTCTGAATCATAACCCAAGAAGTTAGGGCCTGCATCCTTCAGAGGCTTTTTGTTCCACTTCAGATGACAATTTTTTTTTTTGCCAAACAGCCCCTAGCCTCTACACGATTCAGACGTACCTCTGAATGGCACCATTCAGACCTAAACAAACAGCCCCTTACTTAAATACCCTTATGTTTTACCCATTTCCTAATCACCCTTATGTTTTACCCATTTCCTAATCAGCTTTACAATGATCTTTTGTTTTACCCGCTCGATACTACTATGTATATTATTTAATATCATTGATGGACCCACCTATTATCCCTAACACCAAACCAACAGTTTCCTTTTTTCACTACACACCCATTTGCAAGGACTTAAGGATGAAATTCTCCCTTTTTTTTATTTAAATTGTTATGAAAAAAAAATTAAAATAAAAGTATACTACAAAAGGATGAAAAAAGAAAGCAAATACATTTTTATTTATTTAAAAAATACTAAAAAATATTTTAGAAAAAAAAATAAAAAATACTCAAATAGGGATCAGATGGTTAAAGATTGGAGGTGGCCAATTGTCGTAAGGCTTTAGGCGAACACCCCTTCTTGCATATTTAAATGCAAGCAATGACCACTCATCACTTCCCATTAAAACTTGCCTGAAGGATCATGCCTTCCTAATTCTCCCCTTATCCCCTTTTATAACATCTTCTTAAACCAATCTTTTTGCTTTCAAATCGATATGGGACCATTCACTATACTTATAATTACTAATTACTAATTACTAATTACCCTTCCATATTCATTTATTAATTCACATAATTAAATATGTCATCATATCTTTTGGTAAGTGCATATTAGTAGGACCCAAAGGTGAAAGATACTGGAAGGAAAATCAAGGTGAGAAGTGTAAGAAGGATCTGAACATTTGATTACTCTAATCTCAAACGCACCTGTAGATCATGCTTGATATAAGAATTGATATGGTGTTTCTCGATACGTCTCATTCTATGTGCCTTTTCTTGTTATGAACATTTAATATGGAATGGAGAAGAATATGTGAACGTCATGTCTATGTTCGTCGATTTGATGATATATATGATGAAATTAATTTTATTATAACTATGTCTCAGATTTCACATAGCATGTTTTTTTAGTACGAAAACTAATTAAAAAATCATATACAACTACATAATAGGTCAACAATCAGATGTGGTTGATGATATTCGACAAAAGTTAGAAAGAAAAAAGAAGAAGAAAATATCGATTAATGTAGTATTTTTACATAGGAGTAGCAATTCTCGACACGACACGAAATCGACACAAAAATAAACAGGTTTGGGTTGAACTTTCTGATCCGCCAAAGCGTTTATTAAACAAGTCGTATTCGGGTTGACACATACGGGTCACGGGTTGACCCGCCAATCCGCTTAAAATAATATATTTTTTTGAAAAATAATTTTTGTTCTAAGTTTTCTAAAATAATATTGGTATTAGTATTTGAACTTGGTTGTAGTACTGGTATTTGAATTTGGACGTTTGAACTTGGTTGTATTATTATGTGACCCACCAACTCGTTTATGACTCACCAATTGACCCGCAAACTTGTTTATGATCTGTCAACCTGAGCGTGTACGGGTTAGCGTTGAACATTTCGACACGATTAGTCAAATGGGTCGTGTCCGAGTTGAGTCTTCCTGACCCGCCAACTCGCCAACCCATGACCCGTCAACCCGAACACCACACGATTGGCACCCCCTATTTTTACTTTGTATTTTAATTTAATGTTTTGGTGGTAAATAAACATTATGTTTTTAAATTAATGTCATGTGTTAGCATAATTTTGGATATTAGCTTCGCAATTGCGAACCTTAGGGGTGCTCAAAATACTGACCAACCCGGCCAATCCAACCCAAAAAAACTCAACACGAGGTAATTCGACACATAATTAATAAAAAAATAGATCAAACCGCATCTATTGGGTTGGAATCGGGTTGAGGTAATTTGAACCCAAAAAACCTCAATCCGAAGTAACCCGACACATAATTGATACAAAAATAGGTCATACCGCGTCTATTGGGTTGAAATCAGGTTGAGGTAATTTGAACATAACCCAACCCGATGCCATTAGATACTATGAATATATTTCGATTATTAAGTTTTTGATCAATATAGGTACATTAAATCAATCCGTAATTAAGTATATTCAAAACTATATTACAATTCAACAACTTAAGTGAAATCCAATCCACGAAATAATTTGATCTATGGACAGCATCATTGTGGTAAAGGTCGTAATGCCAGAGGAATCATTACCGCAGGGCATAGAGGGGGAGGTCATAAGCGTCTATACCGTAAAATAGAAGTTTTATTATTATTTGATTAAAATTATATGAAACATAAAAATCCTTCTAATTCTCTTTTCAAAAAAAAAGTCCTTCTAATTCTAATGGAGGGTGAATCCTATATGATCGTGTTACAATTTCTCCCCCAAATTCATGTGGCGGTGGTCAGCCATCAAAGATCGACAATACACCTTGAAAAACATCAAGATCAGCCATAATCAATGGCCACTTCTTCCCCTTTGTTCCTCGCTAGAACTTCTATCTTTCACTCCATTAAACCCTTCTCCAATATCACTCTTTCACCCTTCAAAACCCCCCATTTTCACCTCAAATCAACCAGGGTTAGTAATCTCATCAATTCCGTTTCTTACGATTCATGTTGTCATAATTTTAGATAATTTGCTTGTTTTCAGATGGAAAGAAGTGAAATTAAAGCACAAATTGGTTGTTTTCAGATGAAAACAAGTGAAATTAAAGCATAATTTGGCTGTTTTCAGATGAAAAAAAGTGAAACTAAACCATAATTTGGGTGTTTTCAGATGGAAAGAAGTGAAATTAAAGCATAATTTGGTTGTTTTCAGATGAAAACAAGTGAAATTAAAGCATAATTTGGCTGTTTTCAGATGAAAAAAAGTGAAACTAAACCATAATTTGGGTGTTTTCAGATGGAAAGAAGTGAAATTAAAGCATAATTTGGTTGTTTTCAGATGGAAACAAGTGAAATTAAAGCATAATTTGGTTGTTTTCAGATGGAAATAAGTGAAATTAAAGCGGAAAACCAAGTAGGTGAGGATGGAATGAAGAAGAAGAAGAAGATATTCGTAGCAGGGGCCACCGGAAAAACTGGGAAGAGAATCGTCGATCAGCTACTGGCCAAAGGGTTTTCCGTCAAAGCCGGTGTTCGTGATACCGATAAAGCTAAAACAACCTTCCCTAATCAAAATCAAAATCAAGATCTTCAATTCGTATGTATAATCTTCTATAACTATAAACAATTAAATGTTACAATCGATCAATTTGTTGAATTGGAATCCATACATTTTCAATTTCAGGTGAAAGCAGATGTAACCGATGGTTCAGATAAGTTAGCAGAAGCCATTGGTGATGATTCAGACGCTGTCATATGTGCTACTGGTTTTCAGTATTCTTGGGACTTATTTGCTCCATGGAAGGTTTCATCTTTCTTCATCTTTCACTTCTGATTTCACCAATCTAGCTACTCTATGGTAGTCTGCATACCGGTGTTGCTTTTATCGAGCTGCTTGGGTTCAGACTCATTTATCTCGAACTGGAGCTTAATAATTCGAGCTTAGTTAAAGTCATATGTTCATATATTGTGGAATCTAAATTTATAAAAAAATGGAGCTCAAGCCAACAAAAATAAATAAATTAACCATAAACAAGTTTATAAACCTTAAATCTTAGGTATAATTAATTAATTAGTATAAACAAGCATCTAGCTCGAGCTTGAACATTGAAAAAATATTAGATTTTGAGCTCAATATTATTTTCTCAAGAAGAGATTAAACAATCTACTACTCGAATCGGTTCAGCTCAGCTCGTGAATACCCCTAAGTCCTACAAAAATGCAAACTAGTTGACTGCTAGTTGAAAATGTAGTTGTTAGATATAAGATAACTGATAGTTGAAAAACTAGTCATGTTAGTAAACACCATCTTAGAGCATCTCCAAAATGGAGAAAATAGGGATTTTTGAGATTTTGAGCATTGTTTTTGCTTCAACAGCATCTCCAAAACTTCCTCCAAAATGGAGAAAACATGAAAGAGCTTACAAAAATCTCCAAATTTGGAGAATTTGGAGACATTTCCAAAAATGATTACCATAAGAGATAAATTATTTTTTATAATGTTCCACCAATAAGAAAAATGAAATTAAATATTTAGATAAAATAAATAATATTTTATTAGAAATATAGAATATTTTAATAATATAATGAATTGTAATCTTCAAAATGGAGATGCGAGTTGAATGTAATATTTTTTAGAGATTTTTTATTTTGAATCTCTATTTTAGAGAAAGTAAGTTATAGAGATGTTGTTGGAGATGCTCTTATAAGCTAGATAACAATGTTAAATGACCTAAACTTAAAGCATCTCCAACAGCTTCTCCAAAATGGAGAAAATAGAGATTTTGAGACAAAAATTTACTCCAACAGCTTCTCCAAAATGGAGAAAATAAGAGAGAGAATGTTATTTTCTCCAAATATGGAGAACACCCCAAAAATGATTATAAAATGGAACCACCAATTGGAAAAAAAATTAAACAAATATTTAAAAAGAGAAATAATAATTTAATAGATGAATTGAATATTTTAATATTATAATCAATGTTGGTTTCTCCAAAATGGGGAATCTGTTGGAGATGAATTTAATTTTTTTTAGAAATTCTGATTTGGTTCTCCGTTTTGGAATTTTTTTTTGGGGAATCTGTTGGAGAAGCTCTTTACATGTTGTAAAATTAATTAGAAAAATATTTATAAAAAAAAAGATAGCTTATAAGCTACTTTATTGCTAACCAAACAAGGGTTTTTTCAATAAGCTATAAAAAAATAAGTTAGTTTATAGTTGTCAAACTTGGGTAAAAGTGTAATTTTGGTCAATCTTATGTTTCAGGTTGATTATTATGGGAGCGTAAACCTAGTTGAAGCATGTCGGAAAGGTGGCGTGAATAAGTTTATCCTCATAAGTTCTATATTGGTCAACGGTGCTGCAATGGGCCAGTTGCTTAATCCAGCATACATAATCCTCAATGTTTTCGGATTCGTTTTGGTGGCAAAGCTAAAAGCCGAGGAATACATACGTAAATCTGGTATTGATTACACGATTATAAGGCCCGGCGGCTTAAAAAACGACCCACCAAATGGCAACATTGTCATGGAACCAGAGGTACTATATTATATATATACATATAAAACATAGACCCTTTTGACTATTTCTGGTCAAATCGAACAATTTTCAAATTAAAAAATGACATGATTTTGTTTTCGGTTTAAACGTTAAAAAGTTTGTTATCGGTACTCCTTCGTATACAATATCAGATCGTGTGCTCGTTTACGTTCATATCTTATCGAATATACAAACGTTCTTATCGTAAATTTGGCCTGTTTGACCACAAAAGTCAAACTGTAGCAGAATTCCTTTTTTTTTGTCTCCCTCAACTGTATCTTTTTTTTTAAGTATATAATATTTATATACGGCAAATGAAATAAGAAAACTCATACACCTCCTCACACTCTCCTCACCTTTGATGAGGTTTGAACCCCCGACCTCCTAAAAGGCCAAGGCTCACACACCGCTAGGCCAAAGACCCTTTGGTCCCTCAGGCCTCAACTGAATCTTACTGGTACCAAAGGGCCTTTGGCCTAGCGGCATCATAGTCTAGGAGGTCAGGGGTTCAATTCTCACCAAAAGTGAGAAGGGTGTTGATTTATTTATTTGTTGCATTTGTTGTGTATAAATATTATATACTTAAAAAAACTGTATCTTACCTTTTATCTCTCTTATGCACTTATGTAGGATACACTATCCGAAGGATCGATATCGAGAGACCAAGTAGCGGAAGTGGCGGTTGAGGCTTTGCTTCATCCACAATCTTCTTATAAAGTCGTTGAGATAGTTGCTCGAAATGAAGCTCCTAAAAAGACATTTGAGGAATTGTTTGGTTCCATCAAACAACGGTGATTTGTGTGGCCATTAAACAAATTATTCGTTATATTTTTGTCATTCTATACGGTCGTATAAATAAAAAATGTAGTCGGGTATGCCACAATACATCATCATTAGCTCAACTGAACATTGGTTTCAATGGAAGATTCAAACTCTCGGGTTCAAACGTGATTGATATATATATATATATATATATATATATATATATATATATATATATATATATACAGATGGAGGTTCAGGAGAAAACGTTAAAAAAAGATAAAACTGAAAAAACATTCTGGGTGGCCGCCATCTGGTAACATGCATTTGTGCATATGCACTAATGCATATTTATACATTGATGCATAGAAAAAAGGAGCTCCAATCGCGTATATGCATTTGTGCATATGCACTAATGCATATTTATGCATAGAAAAAAATACCGTCCAGATGGCGGACACTCAGGGTGTTCTTCAGTTTTATCTTTTTCTAGCGTTTTCTTCTGAACCTCCCTCTATATATATATATATATATAGAGAGAGAGAGAGAGAGGGGGGGGGGAGTTCAAATACAAACTCATATTTACATACAAACTGATTCAAATCAATATAAAAATAATTTTTTTTTCATTATTTTTTTCATCAAATGCTATGTTTTAAGATATTATTACACATATGTTTGTTTCATAATGTAAAAGTTTCACATGTATTTGTTTTCATAAGTTGAAAGTTTCTCATATATATTTTTATGAAAAAGTTTCACATGTTTTTGTTTTATAATGTAAAACTTTCACATGTAATTTTTTTCACAAGATGAAACAAACATACGTGCAATAATATATTAAACCATAACGTTTGATGAAAAAAAATCATGAAAAAAATTATTTTTATATTGATTTGAACCAGTTTGTATATAAATATGAGTTTGTATTTGATCATCCCTCTATATATATATATATATATGTATATATATATGTCTCTATATATATATATATATATGTGTGGGTATATGTGAGATAGAGAGATTTAGCAGGATGTAAAATTTTGCTGTAAACCAAGAATTGAAAATTAATGTAATTTCTCATTAAAAAGATAAACATCTGAAAATTATTAGGAAAATCAAAAATGCTGCTGCCCAGGATCGAACTGGGGACCTTTTGTGTGTAAGACAAACGTGATAACCACTACACCACAGCAACGGATCTGAAAATGATTCTCGAATAAAATAGATATTATATTCATCTACAGTCATACCCCAGTGGCGGAACCACATAGGGGCCTATGGGGGGCCATGGCCTCCCCGCTTTGTTAGCTTATATATATATTTTATTTTCAATATATTACACAAAGAGCTTGGTTGCTCTAGTGGTTAAAGCCTTTCAAAATAAAAAATGGTATATATGATTGGTCATATAATCGGGGTTACATAGATGCCTTTTATGGAACATTCTTCACTGTGGGGATGAGAAAATTGGCCAAATTCGCTAATTTTTTTGATAGACGAATAATTGATGGAATTCCAAATGGAGCTGGTTTTATGAGTTTCTTTGTAGCAGAGGTTATTAAATCGGTAGGGGGTGGGCGTATTTCTGTAGGATTTGAACCTACGACATCGGGTTTTGGAGACCCACGTTCTACCGAACTGAACTAAGAGCGCTTTCTTATCATAATAAGACTGTTTGGGTTCGAATCCCATAAAATGTTTTTTGTAATTTTTGTTTTTTCCTTCCAAAATTTCTATTTTTTAATGTATTATGTTTTAACAATTTCTAATACTAAATACATAAAATTAGTTTTAACAATTTCTGCTCTTCCTTCCATAATTTCTATTTTTCTTTATGTATCATGATATTAGATTATTAACATCAAATATATAAAATTAATTTTTTTAAATATAAAAAACAATTTACGGATAAAATTTGACACTATTAATTGATAATAGTATAAAAATATAATAAATTTATATTATAATTTTCTGGTTAATAGTTTAAAAACTTTGAGTTTTAGAGACTCTTTACCCAATTACATATCCGGTAGACGTTTACGGATAAAATTTGACACCTTGTTGGGTAAGATTTGTACTCTATCAAAATGACATTATATGTAACAGTTTAACCTGTAAACATTAACCGAGTAAGAGTCGTAACCTTACAAGATTAGACACTTGATTTTTACCATCATTCTTACCGGATAATATTATCGGTTCTTGCCATGTCTATTTGGTAATGTAATATGACTTCCGTAAATACTTATCGGGTAAAAATTTGATAAATGACCCCTTCTTTAGTATTCGTTAACAAATTTTCTCTAAAATTTAATATTATAACATAGAAAAAAGTAAAAAAGGTTTCGTACAGTACATATCATTTGTATCTTAAAATTTTTGTAATATTATATTTTCGGCCCCCGAGATCACATCGGTGTGTTCCGCCCCTGGTCATACAAAATCCACTATGTTAAAAATTAGTTAATTCTCAAAAACCAACCCTCCATTGTACTCTTTTAACTCAACTTTCTGTATTTTTACTTCTTCTATCTCAAATAAATGCCGATAATTAAAAAAACAAAATGTATAATTATTATCCTTTTTTAATAATTAAATTACAATTTACCTATGAATAGAGGGAGGAAATAATTTTTTATTTTATAATTAAAGATAGAATTGTAAAATTAAATTACAATTTACCTATGGATAGAGGGAGGAAATAATTTTTTATTTTATAATTAAAGGTAGAATTGTAAAGTAAACGCTTAATTTTCTAAATGGATATTTATTTAGAAAAAATAAAAATTTAAACACTTATTTAAAAAAGAAAAAAGTTTTAAAAAAATCCAACAATTTTAAATGGTTAAGTTGTTAAACTGTTTTTTTAATTGAAAACCATTGAACTTTCTTATTTTGAATGATTAAGTCCCTGAACTTTTGATTTAAATGAAAAAACCATTAAATTTTTTCACTTTGAATGATTAAGTCCCTAAATATTTTTTTAAATAAATAAAACATCGATCTTTTAAAAATTAGTTACCTACATTTTTTTTGAATAAATAAATCATCGATCTTTTAAAATTAATTACCTACATATTTTTTTGAATAAGTTGCCTGTAACTCATTAAAAAGGTTTTAAAATAAAAATAATCGGTTTTATCTTCCAAAAATCCTATGGAATTAAAACCCCTATGAAACAACGGTACACTACCCATGTCACTCCCCATTACCCCAACGTTGTACGTTCTCCATTTCATCTAACACGTTGTTGGTCCATGCCATCGATCTTCCGCTTTTCAATCTATTTTTTATCCATCATAAGAGGGAGAATTAAAAGATAACCGGTTAAAGATAGTTTATTTAGGTTAAAAAGATGTAAGCAATCAATTTTTAAAAATTTGATTGTTTAATTTCTTGAAAAAGAAATCAGAGACTCAATCATTTAAAATAAGAAAGTTTAATGATTTTCTCAATCAAAATAAGAAAGTTTAATGGTTTTTTCAACCAAAAAAATAATTCAGGGACTTAATCATTCAAAATTATAAAGTAGTAATGATTTTTTCATTCAAAAAAATAATTTAAGAATTTGCCCATTCAAAATAAGATAGTTTGTTGGATTTTTTTAAAGAAAGAGTAATTAACGAACAATAAATAAAATAATCAAGTACTTCAAATACATTTGACTAGGTCATATGAAACCAATGTCATAAACTCCTTTGCTTCATCTTTTGTTATTCTATCCATAATCCATATAGGACATGTTTTCAACCAAAAATTCTAAATAAACCACAACTTTTAATACACTAATGATTTGTAACGAAGAATTTCTTCATGGATACTGTACTCCATAATTCAAAAGTTTTATCTCAAGGCTTTATAAGATACCATATATATTCTTTCACATAATGGATGACGAACCAAACTCATATTTTTTATATATATAATAAATAGATATAAAATTACATTTCAACAATCACTCATCAAACACAATAGTAAAACACTTTGTGTCTATTCACGATCAAAAGATCTAAAATCTATCATTTATATCTGACCACCCAATGGACTAGTTAGACCAAAAATGCCAGATTTACCATCGAACAAAAAACATCCACATTTTTTTAATCAAATACCCTTTTCTTTAGGCACTTGGTTAATAGATGCCTTAAACCAAGGTATCAAAACAGAAGTTCTCTTTTGGTACATTTTGTATGCTTCAACTCTATACTCTTGTTTCAACATCTTTCTTTCAACAAGTATGGTGACATAGGCTAAGCACAAGCTATTAACCAATGCACCAATAAACCCCCAAGTGGACCCTAGGTTCCACCCAAAGATGACCACACCCCACCACCATAATTGTTCACCAAAGTAGTTTGGGTGTCTTGAATAGTACCATAACCCTTCATCAAGATTAGCCACCATTGGCTTTCCAACCTCTTTTAGCTTCTCATTTTTGGTAACAAATGTGTGAAGTTGTGTGTCTGCAAAATGGGCATAAATGATGCCTGTTATGCAGACGATTGTGGCGGTTATGTCCCATACGTTCAGTGGTTGGTTCACCGTGTGGACGATGTACAATGGTATGCATACGCCAATTAGAAATACCTGCGTAACCATTTTGTAATTATTATAACAATATTTATATTTTGAAACTACAAACTTACTATAATACTGAAAGTGGATTTTTTTTAAAGGAATGAAAATTTATTTAAAACCAAAATAGTGGGACCAGTTTTACGAGCTCATTTTATATGTTTTTTTTTTTTAATAAAGCTCATTTTATATGTTGTTTTATAGATTTTGGAACAACAAATTATTTTCTATAAAACAGGGGTGGTTTAAACTTTAGAGTCACCTTAGAGCATCTCTAATCGAAGATTCTTATATGCAAAAAGTGTAGTGAGTTTAAGAAAACTACAATTATTTTCTTCCATTGTTTAGATCGAGATCTGTTAAAAGGTGTTCAAAACGGCGCAAATTTCTGTTTTTATCAATAAATCAACTGCAAAATTGCTTACTTTTCCTTATGGGTCGTTGAAATGTTGTTTTCATTAGCATTCAATACTTACTAGCAGCCCTTAAAAAGAACCCAATTCTAATGAATGCACTTCAATAGAACCCAATTGGGTTCATAAATCATAATGAATTAACAAATATTCATCAATGAATAAAGTAAAATACGCACCTGTTGAATGAGATAAACAGCAAAAAAGGAAATCCACCACCAATTTTTGCCATACTGTCGAGCCAAATCGGTGAACCTCCAGTCTTCTCTGGCACCCCACTGCCATTTTTCCCGGCGAAAGTAGTTGTGGGTCAACCTGATTGACCAAACCCAAGTCAACACCACCACCACCGTTGACCGCCATGGGTTGAATTCCGACAACGGATGACTCTTAAAGTAATGCACCATCAACACCGGAATCACCGTCCAGTAAACATCAATCATCTACAAATTAAACCACAATAAACATACGAAATTCTCAGAAACAGAAGGAAGAAATTAGTGAAATTAGCATGAAATTAGTGAAATTAGGATGAAATGGTGAAGAACGCCCTACCCAATTGCTGGATTGGATGAGACTAATGATCCAGAAAAGGACATTGGTGTTGAAGAAGAAGAGGGCGTTGACTAAGAGGAGAGGGTGGTGGTAGCACCATGACCAAATTGGGTGGTCGGCGGTGGCGGAGTGGTGGTCGGCGGTGGCGGAGTGGTGGAGGAAGGATGTGTAAAAGAGAATTGAAGGAAGAGGAACCACAAATGCAATCAAAGCGTTCTTCAAATTCCCACCCATTTTTGTTTGATCAAAACCTAAATCCTCCATTTCTATTATATACTACTCATTTCTTTTCTTTTATATATTTTTTAAATTCAAAATTATTAATTAAACAATTTTAATAACAAAGATAAAATTATAGAATAAAGTAAAAAACTTTTATATCATACAAAATTTTGTAATCATTGATTAATAAAAGACATTGTTTCTTAAATTAAGTACACTTTCATTTGGATAAAAATCACTTTGTCGTAAATTCACATTTTTCATTCATTTTCTATCAATAAAATTAAGACATATCAGTTTTTCATTTATTTTTAATTTGTTTGATTCATTTTTTTTCTCTCTCTACTTATGTGTATCCATATAATTGATGGATATGGATAAGACATGAAAATTTAGGATGGGTGATTTTCATCCCTTTCACCCGGTTTTTATAAACGTTAATTTAAGAATTTATTTTTTTAGAGTAAACTATAAATTCAGTCATTAGAGCATCCACAATGCGGTTTTTGAGAGGTTTTTTTGGAGGTTTTTCAAAAAGTAAAAACCTCTTTTTGAGGTTTTTCACTAGGGGTGTCAATTTTGTACCATGACAAACCAAACACTTCAAATACCAATCGTACCAATTTAATTGGTACCAATATAGTTGGTTCCGACTTAATTGGTTGGTAGTACCGTACCAACTATCTAAAGTTGGTTGGTACGTGGTATTAGAAGTAATGTACCACGGTAATACCATACCGTACCGACTTATTTTTTTAAATTATTTATTAATTAAAATTTAGTATAATACAACATATTTTGACCATTTAAAATGTTCTTATTTTTAGTTTTGCTAAATTATGATATGTATGGATAGATAGAACTTCATTGAATTCATTCACCGAATTCTAACAACCTTAGTAGCTCGTTCATACCTCTACGATCCGTTGTTGCTTTCCGATGACCGTTTGTATTAGATTATTAAAGAATGATTGTATTAATATGAAAATTATTTGAATACTTGTATATGTAGTGATAAATTGTACAATACATATCAAAATGTGATTTAGATACTCAATGATTTTAGTGCATCTAAATCTAGTTAGCAAAGATGTAAATATAAATAAATTTTTAACTTCAAGTTTTAGTTGGTGCAAAACTGTACCAACCGAAAAAAGTTGGTACCAAGTATAGTTGGTTGGTACATGGTATAAAATTTTGTGTACCAATTATAATTGGTTGGTACACGGTATATAGAAAAAAAAACATGGTGCCGTACCATGTTCACCCTATTTTTCACAATGTGGAAAAGTTTTTGGCATGAGGTTTTTGGTAAGGTTTTTCGTCATAGGTTGTAACTGCACGACCTGTTTTCAAAGGTTTTTCGTATTTAATCAGTTTTAATTTTATTAAATTTTATAAAAATCTCATATTAATCAATTTTATTTCTTAATATATGTAAAGTTTTCATATTTAAATTTTATTATATATTAACAAAAATATTAAATTAATTATATATTTTATACATTTAAATCAAATGTCTTAAATTTGAGTTTTTTATACAAACTTAACATATTTTTTAACAACTCACTTTTTACTTTTTAGTATTATTTTTTTTAACTTTTATTGCATGTATTTTTATAGATTTCTCAATTACCAAATTTTTATTTTTAATTGTAAATGTTTTTAAACTTATCATTTTTTTCATACTTTTATACAGTGTTTACGTATTTCTTAATAACCTAATTTTTATACAATTTTAAGACATTTTAGTATTAATTTTAATGTATTTATTTTTATAAGTAAGAATATAAATGATATGAAGTTAGAATAGTGGGATCCTGAAAATTTTGAAAAATTTGTGAAAACACTCAGGTGAGGTTTTTCACATAGATAATGTATGTAGAGGTTTTTAGCTTGTTGAGGTGGCAATAAGGCGTGAAAAGACTTAGTGAAAAACCACAACATTGTGGATGCTCTTATGGTGTTGTCTGAAAATAACATTTTTGTCTATGTAATTACAAAACTACAAGATGGTTATTGAACACACCTCGATTTGATTCATTTCTATAACAATCATATAAAATGCATTAAATTATGATTATTTTTGACCTTTTACCAATTTTTGTGTTTTTACTCAATTAAAAACCATACTAACCAAATTAAAAAATCGATAGTCTTTTTTTACCCAATTAAAAATCACATGGTCAAATTACAATGATCATTTTGCAAGTTTAAAACTACAAAGACAAATGTATTCTTTTAACAAACTATAGGGATTAAATTTGTAGTTTACTCTTTTTCTATTTAAAGCATATATGTTATAATGTTAGTGTGTTTTTTGAATAGACTTGGGATCACGTAAGACCAGCTTGTTTTTATGAGACACATGAGACCACATTTTTATACTTGAAACTTCACAGTAAAACACTGTGAAGGTAACATTCATAGTGTCTTAGCTGTGAAGATTCGATTTTTTTTTATCTTCACAGTAATTTGCTGTAAAGCTTCAAGTGTAAAAATGTGGTTTCACGGGTATTACAAAAACAGATTGGTCTCACGTAAACCCAACCCTATGTGAATATATATTCTCTTTTCAAAAAAAGGTATTTTTACAATAACATTTGTTTTAAAAATATGTTTCTTAAACGGTTAAACCAACAATTGTTTAATAAGTTATAACATTTTGTTTTAAAAAATATGTTTCCTAAACAAACAATTGAATGAAATTACCTATGCTTTGTAAAACTACGAATTTAATATTTTTATAAAATTAAGACCAATACTTTAATTGTATGAGGTGTTTCCATTAATATATATTATTTAATTGGAGTATTAAACTATTAATACCCCATGATTATAAATAATTAAAAAGAAAAACGTATTTAAAAACAAATTATAAACAAAGAGTTGCATGCTATAATTTTCTTGGGATCTCCGAAAGTGTCCACGCTACAATTATTTACGCAATCCCCACGCTATAATTATAGAAAACAATCATTACTTATTTTGACCGTGGATTACTATTTGAACTAATTATAAATTTACTAGAAGGGTACTCGCACAATACAACGAGATAGATCTTAATTTTATGTTTTATTTTAATTTTTGTTCCTATCGATATTTAATGATTTTTATGTGGTTTTGAGAAAACGATTTTAATGTTCATTTAAAAGCTCTCTTTTTTATATAATTTATTTAATTTAATTTTTTTATCATAATATAATTATGTTTAATAACAAAATAATTTATTTTTGGTTTAATAATATAACCTTTTATAATGATAATAATTAAGTTTTCTGTTAGAAGTAATGATTATCTTAATTATACTTTAGATTTTTATATTTAAAATTAAATGTTTATCCTGTATTTTGGATGATAGTTATCCCCGGTTAGTTACACGAATTCAAAAATAAAGTTTTAATAAGTTGTAATTAAGCACAATTTACTTGTAATTTTAAAAATTAAGCAATTAGCATTAAATAACAGTATCTAAGCTTAAAAGATTGTTATTAAGAGTTTTTGGTCAAATGCTTTATAATATAGTATAGATACTAAATTGATATCAGAAATTATAAGTGAAAGTACTCATAATATTCGTTATGAAATGCCATTTTATTTAATACTCAACGTATTTTATTTTAAATGAATCGGTTAAAATGTATTTAACACACAGGAAAGTTTAAGGTAACGTTTGTTTTTTAAGAGGTGTTGAAGTCTGAAGTCTGATTCCACTTCTTATTTATAAAAGATGGTGCTGAAGTCTGAAATTCGAATAATTTAAACTGTTTGTTTTTACGTCTTAAGTTTGAAATCTGAATCAATCATTGTCTTATAAATCCTTAAAAATGTGGGTGTATGCAAATAAAATGAATTAAGTGATGAGGTTACCACTTTTTTTCCAGATGATTTTCAGACTTAAAAGAGTTTGAAAAAAAAAACATAACAAACGGTCTGAATTTAAAAACGTCTGAACAAATAAGTGATCATTAAAAGATAAAATTAAAAAAAAACAAACAGTACCCAAGTTTTTTCACATTTGATAAAATATAGACTTCGAAACAAAATTATACATAATTATTTTTTTTATGATATTTTATTAAATAAATTGTATATAACTAATAATAGATTAATTTATTTAAAAAACATATAAGAAAAAAAGGGAAATAATATTTTTAGAAGATGGCGCGAATGGCTTTACAAGTCAGTCCTCCAGGTTTCTTCATCATTTTGATCCCTACACAACTCCGGAATCAACGCATACCGTGCTGGATTTCTTTCGGCGGAAATTGCAAAACCTACCCCCAACTTTCTATATATGACAAACAACCCCCTTAGACATTCTTTCAGATTAATTTGTATTTTCAATATTTTGTTTTTTTAGTTAATAATTTTTCTTAATTATTGGAGAATAAAATCATAGAATATAAAAAATAACATTCGGAATTTTAAACCCATTTATTTATCTTGAAAATGCTTTTAGAATTTTAAATTTTATAGATTTTTAAACAAGTAAAGTGTTGTATTGATGTTGTTATTATTATTTTATATTTGGTTTATTTTTTTGAGAAATTCTCTTTTTTCACCGTGATTTACACTGATTTGAAATTATTTCCATTTTTTTTTTCAATATAATATTACTTGATTCAAATCATTATGTTTGTGTATCAATAATGTTTCTCGTGTATCTATATTAATTCTTTATTTTATGTTGGGTGTTACTCTTGTCTATATACAATTGACTTAGGCAAAACTATGACGACTCGTGGAATAGATAGCAAGCTCCGCTTAAAAACAGATGCAAGATAACTTCAAAAGCAGTGAGCTCTGCAACAGCGAAACGAGCCGTGGTAGCCTATTAAGTTAAGTTTTTGAGTTGTATCATCCGTAATATAGGAGGGGTCCGTACCTTCTTTAGATAGATCCCCCCTACTCCTAATGTAGAGCTACCATAAAATAATAGTTATTAGCTAGGCTGATATTTCATTTACTTGTAAATGAAGAAACAAAATAAAGCGAAATAGGTGTGATATTCATTTGATTGGAAATACAAAAAATAAGGTATAGTATGCTAGAGCATCTTTAATAGATTCTTTAAAATTACATTAAACTCTAAGAGATTTTCTATTTTGAAGATTACAACATTAACTATCTTATTAAAATATTTTATACATGAAATAAAATATATTAATCTCTCATAAACATTTAACATCAAGGTTTTTTATTGATCCGTTGAACGGAATATAATAAAATTTTGTTTCTTTTTCATTGTAATTATTCTTTTGAAGTTCTGTAAATTTGGGGATTTTACATTTTCTGTCATGCTTTCTCCATTTTAAAGAAAATTCTAGAAAAACTGTTGAAACAAAAATTTACTTAAAATTCCAATTTTCTTCATTTTAAAAAATCCGTTGGAGATGCTCTCATTTTGAAAATGGCCACTAGATTTTACACCAAACCAAATGTTACACTAGTTTACTCTAATGAGCACACCAAATTTGATGTAGAAAACAATAACAAGAGTAAACTACGATTTTCGTCCCTGTGGTTTGATGTTTGTAACGATTTTCATCCCTGGTCTTTAAAAACTGCTATTTTCGTCCTTATGGTTTTCTTTTTGTTTCGCTTTTCGCCCTTGGGTCTAACTCTGTGGAAAAAAAGCTGTTAACTTAGGGGTAAATTGGACTTTTCAATTTTACCTTTTATATTATATTTTTTTATTAAATTTTTTTAAGTATATATATATATATATATATATATATAAAGTACCTTTGTACCTTGTACCTGACACTATACCCTTTCCCCTTCACCACTTTCCTTTTATGACTTCCATCACCTCCAGCAACCCACATCACTTCCCAATTCCCCATTTCTTGTTGTTGTCCATCCTCTTCCCCTTCCCTGCTATACTATCCAAATTTATTTTTGTTTCTTGAAGATTGTCATGAAAGTTGTTTGTTTTTTGACATTTTGAACTAAAGCATCAAAATTTGAGGTGTTGGTTTTGGGTTTTTGCCTTCCTCTTTTAATCAATGGGTTTGGTTTTGGAATCATTCCTTGTTCCAATTTTGTGAAATTCCAGTTAGGTGAAGATTTCAGTTCCATAAAGATAACCCCCTTTCTTCAATACATCTTCTTTAATATTTTGACTTTTCATTTTCTGGTTCTTTCTCTTAATCTACTTTTTTTTTTCTAAAATTCCTTAATAAAAATTAGTCCATGATTCTGATGAAGAGTGAAACAGATTAATTAAATGGGTAACCAAAAAAAAAGGATTCCAAGTTCTCAAAATAACTTTATAAACAGAAGACAAAAAAAACATGTAGAAATAGATTTGACATTGATATAACTTGAGATATGTGGAGATAGAGGAGTTTTTGGAGCTTTACAACCTTTCAAATTTGCATGCAATCCATCTAAAACAAATGAGGAGTTTTTGTCACCACACTTTACCGGAGCTTTTTAGCAGGCACTGCTGCTTTCTTCACTGTCAGAGGGTCGTTTGGGAATGGAGGAGAGAAACGAAATTGTCAACAAAACATTGAAGAGAAGAGCTCGTTTGGAAAGTGGGAGAAGAAGAGGGGAAGGGATGACCTTCATCGGAGAAGAGGGTCACACCGGCGATGAAGCCTATGGAGGTCGTCGGAGGAGAACGAGAATGGTGGAGGTTGTATTCCCTCTCTTACACATATGTATAATATTATTTAGTAAAAAGGAAAAGTAAAAATATGTAAAAAGACTACAATGTCCTTAACTTAATAACCTTTTTTAACAGAGTTAGACTCAAGGACGAAAAGTGAAATGAAATGGAAACTATAAGGACGAAAAAAACAGTTTTTAAAGACCAGGGACGAAAATCGTAAGAAATATCAAACCATAGGGACGAAAATCGTAGTTTACTCCAATAACAAATATGGTGTAACACTATTTTTTCACAATTACATTTTTGGTTCTTTAACTTTGAGATTTATGTATTATTATTTTTAAGAGTTCAAACTTTCATAGTTTTTTTAATCTATATTATATTATAAATTATATTTGTATTAATTGTAAGTTTAAGTTTGAGTTAACTGAATGATTATTTATTCAACTTATTTTATGATTTTGTCCAAACAAAGTAGATGTAGAAGGGGGTGTAAAAGATAACATATTTAATTCATAATTAATAATAAAATTTGGTTGTAAGCATGTTATTGTAAAATTATGGGTATAATTTGTAAATTTGATAAAAGTAAGGTTATTATCAAAGAAATTAAGAATAAAAAGAAATATACCTATAGAACGATAATCAAACGAAAACAAAAAAAATGTTATAAATCCTTGAGAACCGATATAAAAATATTTGTTTACATAATTTTTTTACAACAAAAACTATAATTTAAAATATTGTTTCACATATGTTTGTATTCATCTTATGAAAAAATTATATGTGAAAAAAAAATTAATTCACCTAGTGAAACGAAAATATAAACGTAAAAATAATCATATAGTGAAATAAATACATGTGAAACAATCACATTATGAAACAAAAATATATGAATTAATATATTTGTAAAACTGACATATTTATTTTATTTTCCCTTTCATTGACCACTGAGACCAACCCCCAAGGCCGGTTTTTGAACTAATAAAGATGGCTACTTCTTCTAACCACTCCCTAGTTCTCCTTCATCGGGCATCATAGTTGGTTGTGCAAAAAGGTTTTTGTCTTTCGTGATCTAACCCCTTTCTAGTTTAAATTCGAGATCTCCTTGAATATTTATTTTCTTTTCCTTCACTTTTAAAAACACAAATTAAAAAAAAAATCTTTTTTTCCCTTTTTTTCTTTTCTTTCCATTTCTTTTATATTATTTCCTTCTAAAACTCGAGTATGAAGATAGTCTTATACTAGATCTATCAAGGATCAACAATCGCATTTCAATAAATGCCACTCACATGGCTTTGTTTTAATGTAACACATGTAAATCTAAAAGTCAAAAACCAAAAGGAAAAAAAAACTACCCAAATAAAATAGTCCCGAACTCCCAATATTAGAGAGAGAAAAACTTTTCGTTGGGCCTTTGGGTGGGGCCAATGGGGCGGTCCAAACCAGGACCATTATTTCATGCTCTGGCCGGTCCAAACCAGGACCATTATTTCAGGCTCTGGCCGGTCTAAACCAGGCCATTATTTTAGGCTTTGACCGGGCCTTGGTGTAACTTATCCTAGACAAAAAGAAAATTCAGTGTGATTGTGATTTTCAATCCTAACTCGGTCATATTGTCCGGTCTTCCCTAACAAGCCTTTATTAGGCAAGGCATGGGCCGATCGTAGTCCCTGAGATTTTTGTTCCTCTCCAATCGTCGTATTGTCTCACGATAAGACCACAATATGTTTGTATGGTACCTTTGTTTTTATCACTCACTGTCATTTTCGAGTCCATCTTTATTTATCTATATTTAGCTTGTACTCGTAGAAAAGGAAAAAGAACACCCCATGTGCACAACTACATACAACCATAAAGTCAATTTGGGAAACTAAACTTACAAGTCTGAAAATAAAAAAAATTCCCTTCATAAAAGAATTCAATACGGACCACCAGGCAAGAACTAGAGCGGAACAAAGGTGATGCAACAATGACGATAAACAAGAAAGTAGGGATCAGGGAACCAATATTTGGAGGGAGACCCGAGAACAGAGGGACGCCACCCGATCAAAACGTAAGACATATTAGGGGCCTGTGGTGAATCAACCCAACACTAAGTTTTATCACGATGCCAACATTTCAATTGTTTGCAAGTTATTAGAAATACTCAACCTTAATTACTTCAAAGTGAAGACTCATGACATACCAACTAGATCTAAACCAAACTTTGGCCTAGTACAAAAAAATGCCTTAACCAAATCCCATTCGACACAGTCTAACCAATTACATAAAATTTCATCGCAAACAGTGGCGGATGTAGAGGTTAAAACAGGACCCCACTGAAATTGTTTAAAACAAATTTATATAGGTTAAAAAAAATAAAAAATACTACATTTATCCTTAGTTCCCCCAAGTGAAATTTTTCAACGGACCTCATCTTGCCGCTGATTGACACAACGCTAAAAAAGTCTCTTCAAATAAATAAAAGAACTAAAAAAATTCTTCGAAATTGACAAAAACACTAAGAAAATCCTTCAAAATGGTAAAAAAAACACTAAGAAAATCCGTTGAAATAAACTAAAAAGCTTTAAAAATCCTTCAAAACACGTCAGGTGACTTTACATGCCTTTAATCTATCTTAATAGAACCCCAGTGGACAAAAATCCTGGATCCGTCACTGATCGCAAAACATATCATAGATATTCGTCACCTTCAATCGCACATATATTACCAAATACATTAGAGTCCTCTTCTTTATTTCATTGAAACAGTTAAAATCAACCTGTTGAAGTTATTCATAAACACCTTCCTCAGAAAACAGTTTTCAGACCTAACTTTGCGTACCTTAATGCAAGTTTTTCAAAAAACACAACAACAATATGTCATTGTATAATAACACAGGGGGTGAAAACGAAAATAGTTTTTTGGCGTTAGAGATCACAAGATAAAAAGAAACCCATAGATTTCTGAAAATGGCAGATTTTTCATCGAGATCAAAACGCCATGCCGAAGAACAAGGGAAAAGGAGGTAAGAATCGAAAGAGAGGTAAGAACGAAGCCGACGACGAGAAACGAGAGCTGGTTTTCAAAGAAGACGGTCAAGAATATGCACAGGTCCTCCGTATGCTCGGCAATGGCCGCTGTGAAGCCATGTGCATCGACGCCACCAAACGCCTCTGTCACATCCGTGGGAAGATGCATAAAAAGGTATGGATCGCCGCCGGCGACATCATCCTCGTCGGCCTGCGTGATTACCAGGACGACAAAGCTGACGTCATTCTCAAATACATGCCGGATGAGGCTAGGCTGTTGAAGGCGTACGGCGAGTTGCCGGATAATATCAGGCTTAATGAAGGTATCGCCGGTGGACTTGATGAAGAAGATGATAATGGCGTTGATGATTATATTGAGTTTGAAGATGAAGACATTGACAAAATCTAGGGTTCGTAAAATCGTAAATTGCCTTTTTTTTTTCGCTTTTCAATTTCGATTTTTTTGGATTTCAGGTTTTCAATTTTTGTGTTGTTTGATCGTTAAATCATTGGATTTATGCAGTGATTGAATCGGAGATTGGATGGATAATGGATTGGCAGGGAATTGATTAAATCCCCAAAATTGGGGGTAAAAATTAGGGTTTGTACAGAATAAGGTCTTTGAATGAATGATATTATAAATGTATTAAAGATGATAAATGTGTAAGGATCTGAATAAAGGGGATATACGTATTGATGATCATTACTCTGTTTTTGTTTGTGTATGCCCTACTTATCTTGGTTGTTTATTGTAAGTGCTTACCCTACTTATCTTGGTTGTTTATTGTAAGTGCTTACCGATATCATTTAGCTTATTGATTAAGCATTATAAGGACAGAGAAGCTTAACCGGTAAGAGGCAAGGACCAAGAGTCTCTCTCGCTAAGTGAAAACGACTCTTATTAACTTTTTTATAAAAATGTTTATCAACTTTTGATAAATTAGAATAATTTAACTTTTTTAAAAACTTTTTATTACCGGTTTGACAACGGTATAAGCTGTTTATCCAAACACTGGATAAACACTCAAAAGTCTTATTACTTATCGGTGCCATACCGGAATAAGTCAATAAGTTGTTTCTATAAGCAATCCCAAACACCCCCTTAAGATATTTACCAACAATCCATTTTTATGGCCGAAAATGTTATACAGTAAGATAAATGGGGTGATATCTTTTGTTATCGGTAAGAATTTAGTAAACGACCCGGTTCATCCAAAAAGAGTTTTGAACCGATCAAGATGTTCGACTTGGCTTGTTCAAAAACTCGATTATATTTTTTGAGTCGAGTCGAGCCAAGCCGAGTCATTCGAGCATATATTAAGCATACAATAAAATATAAAAATTATTTAGCTCAATCTGATAAACGAGTTAATCGATCGCAAGTTCGATCCCATAAACGAGCATCGAGCTTGAGCTCAATAACGCGAAAAATATTCGAGCTCGGGCCCTACATTGAAAAGTTAATCGAGCTCGAGCCCGGTAATAATTTTTCGAGTCTGGCTCGATTAACCTACTATTCGACTCGGCTCGGCTCGTTTACACTGCAAATTGCAACAACGCCTATCTATAATTAAATTAAGTTGGTAATTGGGCACCAATTAAGAAAATTTTGTGAACATCAATCAATAAAATGTTGTACAATCCTTTATTATACAATACCAACACCCTTTATCCATTTGTAGAGATGGGCATCAAGAACTAGTTAAAAACAGACCGATTTGCGACCAGCTAAGATCAAGTTACGCAACTTTTCACGAGTACCAGTATGCCCATCCATATTCGTTTGTAATAATCGTAATTTAACACACCAATATGTTCTTTGTTGGTAATAAAATCGACACAATGTCAACTGAATACACAATAATAACAAAAATACTAACACACTAAAACCACAGTAAATCAATCCCTCAAACGATAACTAAAACACGGGCTTTGCTTAATAGTCGTTTATATAATTAGTTTCAAACGATTAACAGATGTCGTTTCTAATATTATGTTTTTGAGTTGGTTAAGATAACGAATACTTACATTTGATGATGGCAAAAATCATGTATTTCCTTGTTGTTTAGCTTGAGCTTTCAATTTCTCCAATTGTTTTCGAAGATACGCTTGTTTTAACTTCTCTCGCCGAACAGCCACCTGTTCTTGCCTGCGGACTTTCAGTTCAGACACTTTTTCCCGAGCTTCATTCACTTCTTCATGAACTTCCCTGAATAAACACAAAAACACCCCATCAAAATAAAATAAAAACCAAAAAAACCCGATATATCTAGAAAGACTAAGGTTGGCATACAATATATGGTCCCACAAATATATATATATATACATACATAAGATGTGAAAAGGTAGGAAAAAACTAAAACAAAAAGTGTTACTTCTTTCTTGATAATGGGACACTTCCATTTGTTCTAATATCTTAGAGGAGTGATGATATTATGGACTATTTAGATTACATATTTCTCATTATACCATAAAACTGAAAACAATGATAATTGAAAATGTAATTCTATCATTGAGAGAAGTAAAAAGACAGGTCAAAACAGTCAAATTATAAAATCCTAAATGCCAAAAAAAAAGATGCATATAAATCCTATATCTTCAACACCCACCCACCCTCTATATAAAAGAACAAGTCAGCTGGCTCTTTGATTACTGAGATATGCATACCAGCATGAATTCATCTCCATCAATTTGGCTGTTAATTTAGTGTGATTTACAAGAAATAGGCAATAAAGATTGAATTAGAACAGGCTGCAATTTAGTGATTTAAAAATGGGTTGAAATAAAACATTAATAGCTTCAAACGGGAACAGAGTGAAATTGGTGTCCTCAGTCATCACTTTACTACCCTCAAAATATTATTTTTATACGGTTTATAAATTTTGATTAATTTATGTAATTTATCAAATATTAACGATAGAAAGTAATATAGAAAAGGTATAAAAAGTTAGAAACTACATAAACTTTTTATTTTGGTGTCATGTCACTTTTATCGTCTTGACAAAAACTTTCTAATGATCAAAACAAACAAAATATAATTAATCAAAATATATAAACAAATCATTAGGGGTAAATTGGTCATTTTATCGGTTTTGCCTTGTACAGTTCTGTCTTACCAAACGCTGAACAATTGTTCTGTTCTGTCCTATCCTATCCTGTCTGGATACCAAACGCACCCGGAAAAAAAAAAGTAGGAGTGTGGATCATCTAACAAGGAAAGAACACTTGT
Organism: Silybum marianum; assembly: GCA_036898165.1. Lineage (NCBI taxonomy): Eukaryota > Viridiplantae > Streptophyta > Magnoliopsida > Asterales > Asteraceae > Silybum > Silybum marianum. Next base: position 22,592,066 of record CM072538.1, read on the forward strand.
TGAAACAGAATTTGTTTTTCTCCTTCTATATTATACATGAAGTGGAGCAAAGTCAAAGAGTTGTGAAATCAACAAAAGCAACCTTGGCGAACATCTCAAGATGTTGATAATATATATAGACTATTTTAAGAAAGTCAGGACTCTAATACACATAGGATATTTTCTTGATAATAAAATCATTCCACGTAGAACATTTTCTTGATCACAATCTTTTAGAAACATTATTGCAATTGCCACTCTATTTTTAAAGATATATAATAAAAATGAAGAGTGTAATTACCTTACAAAACGTTTATGCTCATCGTTATCTACTGTACCAGCTGCCCTGCCGAGCCCCATAGCTTTTGTATCAGGCAACACAGGCTCGTCATCCCTATCAGGCTCACGTTCAGCCATCTCTGTGAAAAATAAATCACGCCCTTGAGGTTGTTGTGATACCTCTTTTACGAGGCTCTTACTGAAGAAATCCACACAATATTTCTCTTTATCTTCCTCATCAGATAGTTCTCCCCTTGCCAGCTTTTCATACAGCTCAGCTTTCTTCTCGAGGGCTGCATAACTGGCTGACCCATCCTTGATTGCTTTCATCTCGAGCTTATCCCTGAAAGTTATAGAAGTTCTCATGAGAAAAATCCTAAATATATGCATAAAAAAAGGAAGGTGTCAACTTGAAAGCTAATAAGATGTTACAGCCATATAAAATTTGTTCTTGTACATTTAGAACATTTAACTTTTTTTATTTTGTGAGGCCCATATATATATATATGATGTGAAATGTGATTATAAATTCCATTTGATTGATGCAAGGAGCAATAAAGATGGGACCCACAAAATATAGAATTGCAAACATAAACCTTAATTACCATGGAAGCAGTTTCCAGTAAAGCCTTTGTTCTGTCCATGGAACTTAAACATTATGGCATGTTTGCTTTACATGAAATGAGGATATGTTTATATAACCAAGAGATATGCATTTTATAATGTGTTTTACACATAAGCCATGAAATTTTTATGAATGTTCTGTATGACCATAAATATCCAACGTACGAGATACAGAATGTAGGGATGTCTTGCAAATGGACCTTATGGGGCAACCTTTATGAACCCCGGGTTAGAAAACCTCAAGGCAAGTATAACATACTTACATGTTGCATGTGAAATCTCAAAAAAGTATTTTATGCATGAAGAGTTTTATTGAATTATTATTCACAATTGGATAATTATTATGAAAATTGTTTATTCATGAAACCATAACTACTCACTAAAGCTTATGTATTCCATGTATGTATATATGTAATATATGAAAGAAATAAAGTTATATTTAGTTCACATACAAGACCTAATAGTATCAAGAGAAAGTAACCGCACCCATTAGGATTTCAACGCAATAAACATTTTGGCCAACAAAGTTTCTACTATAGAAACATGAAAAATCATGAAGCAATTTCTCTCAAGTGACAATCATCGAGTTGATACTTACAAACCATGGAACTAAGGGCACACTCCCTAAAGGTAAACCCCTCAGTCCAAACCATAAAGATAACTCTAGATAAAGAATATAACCACCTTTTTCTTAAAGAGATAAACGAGTTAATAACTTTCTATGTTCTTCACTAAATGAATCATGATCAGGTCTCTCTTTTAACTTATAGTACTCTAGCGTACGAACGGAAAGACAATCTTCCAAAATCGAGATTAGGTTGTAGTCTTTCAAGCCAATTTGTGTGATTAGGATCCCCCTCCCAAAAAAATTAAGGAAATTGGAGAAATTAAGACTAGCATTGAGGTACTCTTTCCAGCTTTTTGAGATGGAGCTTATGATACTCGACAGTCAACTTGAGAGTTACATTGTTGATATGCAGACAGACAGACAGTACGATTGAGTTTCCTAATCTAAAAGGGATAGAGATCTTGCATAGAAAATGGTTGAAACAAGAATGGATAAGGTAGCAATACATTAAACATTGAGTTACATACCCTAACGAACCCTAATTAGACAATGAACGTGGATAGTAACAATGGAATAAACAGACAATAGATAAAATCAAGTTCAAGATAGGATATTTCGTACTTGTGAGAACGATCGTCGACGCCGGAGTTCTTGGCGGCAAATGGATCATGAGGAGTTATCTTCTTCTTTGCACGGTGGACTTCGAGTTGATCGGAGTTTTTGTTGGAATTAATAGATTTGGCTTCTTCCTGAGACTTGTAAAGTTGGGCCTTGAGCTCAAGAATCGACGACGCCCCTACACCGGCGATTGCACGGTGTTTCTTGGGCATGATTGAGGATTCCGTCAACCATCCTAGAGATTCCACCACCACTCTCTTCTTCTTCTTCCCAATCTCTTCCTCGTTCATCCTCTCCATGAATTCGAATTGATTGAAACCGTTGTTCTATCTCGATTCCTTGTTGCCAAAAAAAAAAACAAACCCTAATATGATTGTTTATGCTTCCGATTGATCGATAATATATTTAGGGTTTAAGTTTCATGGATCCAATCCCCAATTTCCTTTGCTCGCGACCTCCAATCGCATCGAATTGGATACGCCGAAACTCGTAAACTACTCCATGGGTTTTTGAAATATTTTAAAGTGAATATTTAATTATTTTTGGTTTAAGAGCTATGTTAAAATAGAAAAATAAGGAGAGATAAAATAAAAAAAATTAAATTTAAAGAAAATTTTAAAACTCATTTAAAAGAAAAAAGAGAATAATATTTGAATCATTTTATCAATAAAATGTTAATGAAAGAGAAATAATATTTATTAATATATTAATTATGTTAATAATATAATAAATACTAAAATCTATAAAATAGAATAGCTGTTGTAGTTGAAAATATATTTTTTTATATTTTGACTTTTCTTGCTTTATTTTAAAAAAATATAACATAACTTTTAAAGATTCTTTAATAAAATATAATTTATATTTCATAAGTAATCAATTTATAAGGATTCTCCAAATTTAAATAATTTCTATCATTTTTTTGTATTTTTTCTCCATTTTAAAAGGAATATCTTAAAGAAAAAAGATCCTCAAAATTGTTATTTTGTAGAATCTGTTGACGATGTTTAGAATTGATGGAGATGAAAAAAATTTATTATAGAAATAATTGTGTGGTCAAACCTGATAACATTCAATTCCAATTTTTTTAGGTAGCGTTCGGTTTGCAGAATGTTTTTTTTGGATGAAATGAAATTTGTAAAAAGAATTTGACTTTGAAGGAATTGGAATGAAACGTTGTCAGGTTTGATCACCTGTTCGGTTGACAGAATTAAAATGTAATGTGTCAAAAGAAATTGGAATTTGTCTGTTTGGTTCACATAATGTAACTTTATAATTGAAATGAACTGTTGGTAAATAGCCAAAATACCTTTTTTGATTCTTATTGATATGAATATCAAGAATACAATTACACACCATTTTTCACTTTTTTAATTCTTATTGATATGAATATCAAGAATTACACTTAGAAAACAGATTGTTGCGGAAAAAAACAGATAAAATCTATTCTACCAATCTAACAATTAGAAAACAAAAACATAACTTAAAACACAAAGAAGTTATGCTACTGCCGATTTCAGCTTCTCACTTAGAAGATCCCTCTCTTTCTAAAAGCATAGTTTGCATGAGGACCCTTCTTCTCCTTTTATAGTATCCATGCATTACATGCATGGGGACACTTGTCACAATATCATTTGTTAGTTGAGTTTCCTTTGGACAAAAGATGGGGTGTCATACTTTATAGTGCAGGTGAAAGGACATAACACTATTAATCTTTTCTTCAAGTCCTTTTTTGTCAAATCAAGTTTTAGACAAGGACAAACTTGGTGGCCATGTTCTTGCAGTAGACAAACAAACATTTGGATAATGTTTGTATCTAAAACTTGGGGGCCACATTCTTGCAGTAGACAAACAAACCTTTGGATAATATTTGTATCTAAAAGTTGGAGGCCACGTTCTTGCAGATATTGATGACAAAGAGATCTTCTATTTTGACTAAGGAAAAATTGAGGAGTCATCAACAAATCATCGGTGACCCAACAAAATGATTAGCGATGGTTCAGATCGACGGTGGTCGACAGTGGTTCAGATCGGCAATTGTCAGTAGTGGTTCAGATCAGTGGTGGTTTAGATCAACGGTGATTCAGAATGGTCGGCGGTGGTTCAGATCACTGGTGGTTGGCGACGGCTCAGATCGGTAGTGGTCGGTGGTTGTTCAAACCGATGATGGGCGACAATTGTTCAGATCGATAGTGGGCGGCGGTGGTTTAGGTTGGTGGTGGTAGGCCGTGTTTCAGATTGACGGTGGTCACCGGTGGTTTATATCAGCGACGGTTCAGATCGATGGTGGTCGACGGCGGTTCAGATCGGTGGTGGTCGGCGATGATTCAGATTGAGAAGGAGGTGTGCGACTATTTTATCATAATAGGGTTAAGTGACATATTTGAGATTATGAAATTAGAACATTTCATTCTATCAAAATACTACTTTATTTTACCAAGGAAAGTTCAATTCTCTTATTTATGGAATTCATTGAATTTGAAGATTCTTCCATGAAAAAGACTGAACCAAACAACGGAAATAAAATTTTATCAATATAATTCAACATTTCAATTCCATCAGATTCCTTTAAAATCTACGAACCAAACATCACCTTAAAGTCAAATTCCTTTAACATATTTCATTCTAACCAAAACATTTGCCAACCAAACACCTCCCTCTTCGGTTGTGTCTCCGAGCACCTTCTTATTTTTTATGTTATTCCAAAATTTTAAACATCACATTTTATAAAACTATTATTATATTTATTCATTAAAAATTCTAATAAAAAAATTAATGCATAAATAATACATACATACTTATACCTATTAATTATAGGTTCTATATAAAAAAATTTATAATAACTATATAAAATGTTATTAAGTTTACTTTTAAAATAAATTGACCAATTAACGTTTTTATATGATACTTTAAAAAAATGTCATATTATTGTATCTTTTTATAGAACATTTGTTTTGTAAGTCATTTTTTCAAATAGTATCATAAATGTGACATTTTATTTTAAACACGTTCTAGAAATTTATTAAGATGCCAAAAAACATTATTGTAACACTTTTAAATATTACACACAGTTGTTTGGTAATTATTGGCACATGTAGACACTTTTTCACATTTTATAAACTTAATTTTATTCTAGCTAGAAGTATAAATTTAAAGTTCTTGGTTAATTTTATTTAAATATATTAAGATGAATGTGAAACAAAAAAGAACAAAATAACAATTTCCACCATATTGTTTGTAACAATTCACCACATCAGGGACACAATATAGTATGGAGATCCATTCCCATTCGATCCAGAACCGGTCCACATGGGATTCTACCTTTTTTAACTCTCCAGATAAAAACACAAACCTTTTTTGGGATATGCATTTCAGCCACGAAGTTGGCTCCACCGTCTCGTTTATGTTGTTTACTCCCCTTTCCATTATTTCTCGCAACGTTTTTACATTGAATCCATTTGTTTCATCTATCGACCATACCTCTTTATCTTCTCGATCCCTTTCCGGTTGGATGCTTTCAAGAATACGAGTGAGCTCTTCCACTTCCCCGGCTTCTCTCCCTCTAGGTGTTCTCCTCCGGTTCCATTTCCAATACCATACGCCATCCCGCCACTCACCTCTTTCTGCAACCTTTGTATTTGGGTTTCGTTCTAGTCGATAGAGCCTTCCAAAATCTTCTTTGAGCGCCTTCGGTCCGGTCCAAAAATTAAACTTATAAAAAATTGAAATTACGGTTTACTCATTTACAAATTGTAAGATATTTCAGTTTTTTATCATAAACAAATCACGGTTTTTTATATTTTTAGTTATCATAGTTTCAAATTTTTATGGATTTAATTTCTATTATTAACGTAACTGCAAGCCGTTATGTGTTAGCTATTTACTCGTTACGAACAACATGGGAAATTGTTATTTTGTTCTTTTTAGTTTGACATTCATATGATTATATTTAAATAAAGTTAACCAATAACATAAAATTTATACTTCTACTAGAATAAAATTAGGTTTATAGAGTGTCAAAAAATGTCTACATATGTCAAAAAATTTCAAACAATTATACATCATACTCAAAAGTGTTACAATAATTTTAGGAAACTTTTTTTAACATCTTAATAAATTTCTAGAACATGTTTAAAATAAAATGTCATTATTGTTGAAGAGGGAGACGGGGAGGGGGTCATTATTGTTGTGGGGGTGAAGTCCATTAAAAAGGATAAATACGGGAAAAAAAAGTTAACCAAAAAATAAATATATTCATTAGAAAGGAAAATTACAAACATTCAACTCCAATCTTTGATCTTTTAAATCCTTAAATGCTTCAAGTGCCTCATCAGACATCAGTCAAACTGTTTCTAGTTCAGTGACTAACATAACTACTAGTTTTTGCCTCCACTCATCAATGCTCACAACATCAGGATGCTTTTTTGAAGCCTTTTCTAACGTTGTGTGGAAACTAGTCTTCAATTCCATCATCTTGTTGATGTTGTCCTCAAGTACAGTTACATACTCCTGCACATATATACGATTATACGATTACCTATTTGACACAGTTACCTATACGATTACTAGATAATGTCAAAAATAAACCCCCATTTTTAATACTATTCATATTATCAAAATCACATATGATTTTTAGAAACATACAAAACCACATGTGATTCACATATGATTTTGTACAAATGTTAATGTAAAATCATATGTGCTTTTGGACAAATGTAAATATAAAATCATACGTGATTTTGAACAAATATTATTCACACATGATACAATGTCAATTATGTCAACAAAATCACATATGATTTCAGTATCATATATGATTTTGTACAAATGTAAATGTAAAATCATACATAATTTTGTAGAAATGATATTCACATATGATTACAATGCCAATTATGTCAACAAAATCACGTATGATTTCAGTATCATATATGCTTTTGTACAAATGTTAATGTAAAGTCATATGTGATCTTGTACAAAATAAAATCACATATAATTTTATACAAATGTTATTCACACATGATTACGATGCCAATTATGTCAACAAAATCCCATATGATTTCGGTATCATATATGATTATATCAACACCTCAGTCAAAAATCATTTGAATAGTATTACACAAATCCTATAGTGATAAGTGAAATTTCACAATCCAATTTTCAACTAATATAATATGTGTTATATAAATTTGTTATTTTTGATGTACCTCGATACTAGATGGCGACGTAGGGGGTTCTTAATTCATTCACATAAGGTTCTGATACAGAGAGGATTTGAGAATTAACGAGACTTTTAGTCGATCTTTGGAAAAGAAGAAAACGGTTTCGAAAGAAGCTCGTAAACTTGTATCGGAAACTGAAAAATAGTTTCTTGCGCAACTCAGATTGTGTGCCGAGTCGCGGACGCATCCTAACGAGTCCCGAAAGAATTGTTTTTATTTCTTTATTTAATTATTTTATTACTTAATTAGTTTAGGATAATTATTTTTGATAAGCCTTATTAGTTTCCTTATTTTCACCTTTCCTTATTTCTTTAGTTTACTTTTCTTTTAATGTTTCATAGTTTAACTTAGTTTCCTTATTATTAGGTTTCTTAGTCCTATTTAAAGGACCCTAGCCTAGCCTTATTATTCAAGTTTTTGATTAATAATATTTCTTCTCTTTTGAGAGTATTTTGAGTTTTATCTCATTATTCGTTAGTTCTTACGCTTGTAAGATCTATTATCTTTTGGGTTTGACGTTTGTCGATCCGTTCCGCGTTTCCTACTGCGTCAGTTGGTATCAGAGCAAGCTTCTCCTATCTCTTTTATTAACAATGACCGATCGACCCGCTACCAAAGCAGATATGGCAGAGATGACTGTGGCTGTTTCCACAGCACTCGCTAATCTGATAGCGGTTGTCACAAACTCCCTCAACAATGTCAACTACAACTATCGGCGTAGAGACAGAAGAAACAAACGAGTTAAGGTTCCGTGCAACGGTAACCACGACCGCCGTATTATCAATCCAGTTTCTTTTCATGTCAATCTACAGTCCATTCTTGAGAAGCCGTCAGAAAAAGACAAAGACTTTTCCGGCATGGTCAAAGGTAATAATTTCTTCTCTATGGCAGAACCGCATCAAGAAATCTGTACCGAGCCTAAATAGTCGCCAACAACTTTCGAATTAGAGGTCGAAGAAATCAAAAGTGATCCAACAAAAGACATTCCCGAGCCATCGAAACCTTTGTTACAAAAAGTCAAGAAAATTGATCTCACATGTGATGCTCCTGTTATTCCAGCACCCTTTATCAGTTTTGAAAAGGTATCTGACAAAAAGAATGCCAACTTGCTCATCATGACTACGAGAAAGCAAGAGATGGAAGAAGATGCGGAAAAAGTCCAAGCCAAGATTTCGAAAGAAGTAAGCGAGACTCCGGAACAAATCGAGACAATCACCGGTAAAGTTTTTCTCACCTATTATCCTTTCGAACTTGATAATGTATCTCTTGTATGGAGGCGATCACGGACTCACTCTTTAGAGCTTGAAGACCGAATTACGGGTTCGAACGTTATGAAGAGAATAATATCTTATGAGTCGGGTGAAGATGCGTTTCAAGTGAACTCGAGGTCGAGTTCTTTTCAAGTGAGGGTGACTGATACAGGGAGGATTCGAGAGTTAACGAGACTTTTAATCGATCTTTGGAAAAGAAGAAAACGGGGTCTCATAAACCTGAATCGGAAACTGAAAAATAGTTTGTTGCACAACACATGTTGCGTGTCGAGTCGCGGACGCATCCTAATGAGTCCCGAAAGAATTGTTTTTATTTCTTTATTTAATTATTTTATTACTTAATTAGTTTAAGATAATTATTTTTGATAAGGCTTATTAGTTTCCTTATTTTCACCTTTCCTTATTTCTTTAGTTTCCTTTTCTTTTAATGTTTTCTAGTTTAACTTAGTTTCCTTATTATTAGGTTTCTTAGTCCTATTTAAAGGACCCTAGCCTAGCCTTATTATTCAAGTTTTTGATTAATAATATTTCTTCTTTTTTGAGAGTATTTTGAGTTTTATCTCATTATTCGTTAGTTCTTACGCTTGTAAGATCTATTATCTTTTGGGTTTGACGTTTGTCGATCCGTTCCGCGTTTCCTACTACGTCAGTTCATCCAACTCTCTTAATCCCAACCCTTATGCCTCCATCTCTGACTCCATCCTCATCGTTAACATGTCAAATGACCATGACCTTATTGCCGGTCTCTGTCGTATAATGCGAGACACGTCCCACTTAATGTTATCCACATACAATAACTGCAAGAAAAAATTAATAAAGATTAAAATTGTTTGAACAAATGTTATCCTTCAAGTTACATACATCTTTATTGCGAGTTGTCAAAGGTCCACTAAAGTTGTCCATGTACCACTAAAGTTGTCAAAGGTCCACATAAAAATTCTTTATAATTGGTGTCGCTCCATATGTTCTTGCAGAATCGCAAACGATTAATTATGTACCCGCACCGGTTGATGTCTCAAAGGCTCGTGTTTGGTGTCAACCGAGTAAGAACGTTCAAGTCACACAGACCATTGTATTTGCATTGACCCATTGTGTTGCAAAATAAAACAATAAAGTTCAACATGAAATTCCAATCTCCATCATTGGATAACATGATCTGGCGGCTAACATCAGTAGGTCGTATAAGCTGTTTATTAAATTGCTTCAGCCATTCATTCTTTATTTCGACTCTGTAATCTTCTGTTACATACGTATCGTACCTGATGTGTCCCATCGGGGGTCCTATCATATCTCGTACTAATTCCTCCTTAACGTGGATTGGGCCTTTTGAGGTGTTGATGGTCAGTGTGTATTGATCAAAGTTTAGTGCCACATGTAGACCAAGACTTGCTGGTATCCCATCTAATTTTAGCCCTTCAAAACCCATCTTAGTCATGCATTTTTGTTGAGCCTCTGACATCGATCTAACCGCATTGAAAAGAGGGTTTGGTGTCGTCCGTACTTTTATACCGCCTTGATTCTTCTTTGGCCTATTATCAATCTCCAATATTCCCTTATCCTTTCCTCTTGGCTTACGTCTCTTTCTTGTAATTGCATTATCTATCTCAACACCCTCTGGGCAACCTCGTTTGGCCCTTTGATGTTTATCACTTACACACCCTACACAAAAGTATTTAACTAATTTAAACCAAATATGAATAACAAATGTTCAAACAGTAAAATAATATGGTCACCTATGATTGAACAAATTTCAACCAAATATGAACCACATATGTTCAAACAGTAAAATCATAAATGCAAAATGCAAAATGCAAAATGCAAAATCATTATTGCTTTTAGTATTGTGACCGACCAATTTATAACAAAATGCAAAATCACATATGATTGAAGGATTTGAAACCATATGTGATTCATATATGTTATTTACTATCACACCTATAATACATCTTAAGACATAAAAGAAGCATTAGATTAATCAAGAAAATGAAAAATCACATATGATGTTAGTATTGTGACCAAACCAACTTATAACAAAATGGAAAATCACATATGATTGTAGTATTTGAAACCATATGTGATTCATATATGTTATTTACTATCACACCTATAATACATCTAAAGAATAAATGAATCATTAGGTTAATCAAGAAAATGCAAAATCACATATGATGTTAGTATTGTAACCAAACGATAAGATATTGCAAAATCCCTTATGATTTTACATATTGCATCCAACCAACAAATTACATATTGCAACATCTCATATGATTGAACTAATTTTAAGTGATTTTGAATCACATATGTTCAAACACTAAAATAAAAAATGCCAGAATGCAAAACCACTAATGCTTTTAGTATTGTGACCAACCAACTTATAACAAAATGCAAAATTACATATGAATCACATATGTTCAAACACTATTATCATTAAAAAAATCGAATCATGCTTACCTGCTTCAGTTATTACAGATGGGTTGGAGGGGTTTGGGTGATTTTGTCCACTTTGTTGAAAATCAATCAAGTCTTGCTGGTCATCGACCGTTTCCTTGCCCTTTTTCGTTGGACTACTTCTCTGTAAACTAAGGATTTTGTTACTATTCTCTAGTGATCTTATAATCATATGATTTTATTTAGCTTATTATCTGTCTAATGCAATCACACATGATTTTGACCAAATGTTAATTTCAAATCACATGTGATCATATATGTCCATTAAACAGACTTCTATATAACAACAAAATCATGTGTGATTTTGTTATCAGCTGTGATTTTCTAATGAACAAATTACCAACTTTATTCCTAATTTGAAGATCATATGTGATCTTATAACCGTATAATGCAATCACATATGATTTTGTAAATCATGTGTGATTTTGTTATCAGTTGTGATTTTCTAATAGACAAATGACCAACTTTATTCCCCATTTGAAGATCACATGTGATCTTATAGCCGTATAATGCAATCACACATGATTTTGTAAATCACATCTAATCTTATAACCGTATAATGCAATCACACATGATTTTGTAAATCATGTGTGATTTTGTTATCAGTTATGATTTTCTAATGAACAAATGACCAACTTTATTCCCCATTTGAAGATCATATGTGATCTTATAGCCGTATAATGCAATCACACATGATTTTGTAAATCACATGTGATCTTATAACCGTATAATGCAATCACACGTGATTTTGTAAATCACATGTGATCTTATACGTGTCCATTAAACTAGCCTCTATAAAACAACAAAACCATGTGTGATTTAAGTATCAGCTGTGATTTTCTAACGAATAAATTACCAACTTTATTATCCAATTGATGATCATATGTGATCTTGTAACTGTATAATGCAATCACACATGATTTTGTACAAAATGTTAGATCACCCATGATAGTATTTGTTCATTAGATCACATATGTTATGTGACTTTATAACCGTCAAATGCCATCAGACGTGATTTTGTACCAAATCTTAATGTAAAATCATATATGACGTGACCCAAACCACTATATATTACTACCCCAAATTACCATACATGAGATTGTTTCATACATCCAATACTACGTCTTTGAAGACGTATAAATACCAAAATATTGTTTAAAAAGCTTGAACGAAAATCAAAAAACATGTTCGAAGATGTCACATCCTCTCTCTCATCATCATCTCCGGATGAACCCTCCGTCTCCAACCTCCACCGTATCACCACCACCAGCACCACAGTCGATTCCAACTCTGCAACCCGTGTCCGTCGATCGCTGTCGCTACCCATCCGTGTTCGTCGTTGCAGCCATCAGTAGCAGATTGTTGCTATCGGCTGTGTTATCCTCCACCGTATCTCCTCCAACGTTGTCGCTACCACCACCGTCGCCGCTGATTCCAACTCTTTCAAGTCCAACTCTCCTCCACTGTATCCCCTCAATGTCCATATGCCCTCCCTAAAATGTCGTTTCCCCGAAAACAGGAATAACGATGGCTTTTCTTTAAACCCAGATCTGCATCATACCAAATCAGAAAATTCGGATCTGGAATTTTTTCTAGTTTTTCTTTCTGGTTAATGGTTTTTGAAATCGATTAAGTATCCAGATCTAGTTTTTCTTTCTGGTTAGTGGTATCACAATGTATCTTGTTTGTATTGAATATCACATTGAGGGTCATTTGTACATAGCTTGTTTTTAAACAATATTGATGTTTTAGGTATCACAATGGTAACAATGTGGTCTTACAGTGTACATTGTATGGATTTTGAGTATCACATCACATATCTTCCTTTAACAATATTGATGTTTTAGGTATCACATTGTATACTTTTTGTTTAATTGGTGTTCGCCGGAATTATGATCGGAGATTGGAGAGAGGAGAGAATTTTTTAAAATACCTAAAATGCCCTTTAACTAAAAATTTAATTCAAAATTACCAAAATTATAAATTTTCTAATTTATCCTTGGTATGTGGTTGAGATTGGATCTCACAGTTATCACAGATTAACAAGATATCCCATGAAGAGCCCCATATATATATATATATATATATATATATATATATAGAGAGAGAGAGAGAGAGGTTCATACGAAAACCTCAAACATTTAAAGAAACACGAGGACGATTCTCATCCAATCAACAATTAACAATATTAATAAAATAATAATATTAAATACAGTGAATAAGGATATTTACGTCATAATATACAAAGCACTATTTTAGGATAGTCATTACTACCTAAAAATATGGGATAATATTCCATTGACTAAATCAAAACATTCTCCAACGTTTTCCCCAATCAAAATCCAATATTTTATTAGATTAATCATATCTCAATTTGTTTCAGTGAAGCTTTTTATGAATATGTGATTTTGACATGTAATAATATGAAGCTTTCCATCAAAGCACATATGATTTCTAATAATATGAATATGTGATTTTAACATGTAACCTGCGTCAAATAAGCGAGTAATATTTGAGATTCCGTAAGTAAATGATACTTTTTGTTTTGTCGAGAAAAATCCGACAACCAATTGTTGGCTCTGAATAACCAGCACATCAAGAAGATGTGATGTTACACATACGATGTGATGTTAACCTGCATCACATACAATGTCCTAAATTGGATATATCAATTGTTAGTATAACCTGTAAATTTGTAATGTAACTTGCATCACATGCTATGTCATGATCAACAAAATATATAAATTTTCATCAATAATACATGAGCGAACGACCAACATCTAAACCATACCCAATTTTGAAGAGCTACCTAATTACGCAACGGTGTAATTGTTCATCAAAAATTATTTATCAAGAAATACCTAACTAAGCAAAGATATAAATTCACCAACAAAATGCTAACCAAAATCTAACATCCAAAAACACCTTTATTCACGATATTCGAAATATAACAGAAATCGAAGGCCTAAACAACTCCAACACATTTCTTTTTCATTGCTTCTTGTATTATTGTCTCTGTCATTTTAGCGTCATCATTTGGAAAATATGTTACTTTCCTGATAATTTTAGACCTCCAAACATTATGGCTTGTAAGTAGTATCTTTGATAGGCACTTCTTACGAAATTTCTTCACTTCAACTTCTTGAGTTGCTGATTCTTTCACAAATTCGACTTTCAATCTACTCACCGTTTCATCCTTGTAGACCTCCATATGGCGTATTGCAAACATACCAGAGTCGTTAAAATTGACCATCGTTCTCCCCTAGTTGTTTGCTTTCACCTTTGACATGCTATTAGTGCGAGGATGATCTACTGATTTCAAATAGTTGACCATTGATGAATGCTGCAACAAATTATAAAAATCACATAAGATAGAAAGGTGTGACATCACATACGTTAACTGAACAAACATTCTTACAAAGTCATATATGTTTACAATAACATAAACTTATTTTACCTAATAATAACCCCTTATTAAAGCAGTTAGGTATGACATCATGTGTACCTATATGTCAGCTTCTAATAACCACTTATTAACATATATGCACCTATGTCAATTAAATACAACAACTACAAATCATTTGTGAGCAATTTCCATATAAGCATATGAAATTACAGAATAACCTAATTAATAGCATTCTAGAAATCACTTGTAAGACATTGGAAATAAAGAAATCAATTGCCACACTCAAAATCACAAATAATCATCTTTTACAAATCATACGTTATCTTGATTACTTATTTTTTTTATTTTCCATCCTATTATAAACTCCCAATGTTAAACATTTGATCATTATTTATCATGTGCAAGCATCATCCATATTACTTTTATTTTCACCTGATGTAAACCGGTAATAATCACTATTGATCCATTCAGCAATATGTTTACATAAATCAATCATAGATGATGTATATGTAAAACAGTAAATACAATATTCCATATAAGCAATCATTCCATTGAAATATACAAAGACACGTTACAATATCATATATCAAATGCATAATCACTAATATTTCATACTTAATATATGATATATGTGTACAAAATTTCTTATAAATAACTACGGTAACTACAAAATCACTTATGATCAATATCCATATAAGCAAATGAAATTACATACATAATTCATAGCTTCTCATCACAACTTGTAAAACATTGAAAATAAGGGAATCAAATACCACACTCAAAATCATATATAATCATCTTTTACCAAATTAGTAGAAATTATGAAAATCAAACCTGATTCAACACCCGTGTTCTTGTTCTTATTGAAATCACGCTTCAACACATTGAACAATGAATTCATCGTCGATGTCATCAACCGAGTTCTTGAATTCCTAACTGGGTTTGTTTTCTTAGCAAGTCTTACACTCTTTTTCACACCTTCAATCGGTAAAAACATGATTCTATAACCTATTAGGGTTTCTTTTTCGCAAAAAAAAAGCACCAAATCGTAAACATACCTCCTTGATTCATGATTTTCTTATGAATTATTCTTCAACGATGGTTTTAATCGAATTTTTGTGGTGAGCGATGAACAAAAAGTAGCAGATTTAAGAGAAAAGAAGAAGAGTTCAATAGATTGTGAAAATTTCTTGAAGATATCACTTCCTCGTGAAGGTTGAATCAAATGTATTTTGGTAATGATTATCTTGCCCTAGTTGATAGGTAGAATAACCCCTTGTTTATCGCACGCATATCTCACCACAAATTGAAATTGAAATTTCATTCAGTTTTACCCTCTAAAGCAATATACCCTGGTTGAAAATTTCAATTTTGGTCCATTATTTACAAAAGTTGCCACCGTTTATATTATCCATTGATCAAATCCAATCAAAAGGTTGAGATTGTTCCCTTTGTTTTTTTAAATATACTACGTCCTTGTTTGAACCCACCCCTATATATATATATAGGGAGGGTTCAAATGAGAACTCAAATTTGGCTGTGAACGTGAGGACAAATGAGAGCGCGACACGTGTCATATTCAGATTGAATAAGCATAAATAAATACTATATTTAATTTTATTCGGTCTGGATATTTTTTTTATTATTCAGTCTGAATATGACACGTGTCGCGCTCTCATTTGTCCTCACGTTCACAGCCAAATTTGAGTTCTCATTTAAAATGACCAAAACACCCATATCCTATATAGGGGCGGGTTCAAATGAGAACTCAAATTTGACCGTGAACGTGAGGACAAATGAGAGCGTGACACGTGTCATATTCAGACTGAATAATAAAAGAAATATTCAGAACCAAATTTGAGTTCTCATTTGAACTTTCTCCTCTCTCTCTATATATATATATAGAAGAAAAAGGCAACTCTATACATTTCTCGATGAGTATGTAGAGCAATGTGCCAACTAGAATACACACATAAATATGGCATGAAAACATTCATCATCATATAACTATAAGTATAATTTTATTACAAAGAAGGAAAATTGAAGATTTGTGATACAAAATAAAAGAATGTGCCTCTGCTATTAATCTCACAAGGTCGGGGGTTCAGGACGAGTATTCAACAATGGCTGCAGTGCTTTAACCACAATGCTCATGTTAGGCCTCAAGTCATGTTTAGATTGCACACATAAGGCTGCCACTGCCGCCATCTGTGTCAATAGTAAATTAACAAGTTTCAATCATATCTATAGCTCGCTAAAATAACAACTTATACATGATTATATATATATATAGAGAGAGAGAGGCGGGTTCATGCGAGAACGGTAACAATTTACGAGAATGCGAGGACAATCCTCAGTCAATCATTTTGTGTATGAAATTTTTTTCATGTGTGATTTTGTACTAGCATCAAAAATGACACGCACGACTTTTGCCGCGGGTAAAGTCTCGGCTAATCATATATGATTTGTATGTGAATCATATGTGATTTGTATGTGAATCATATGTGATTTTGTACATTAAAAATTTCATGTACAAAATGATTGATTGAGGATTGTCCTTGCATTCTCATAAATTGTTACCGTACTCGCATGAGCCTCTTTCTGTATGTATATGTATATATATAGGGGCGGGTTCAAATGAGAACTCAAATTTGGTTGTGAATGTGAGGACGAATGAGAGCGCGACACGTGTCATATTCAGACCAAATAATCAAAGAAATATTTAGACTGAATAATCTACATTCAGACACGTGTCACGCTCTCGTTTGTCCTCACGTTCACAACCAAATTTGAGTTCGCATTTCAACTTTCCTCTCTCTCTCTCTCTTTTTTTTTTCTCTCTCTCTCTATATATATATAGAGAGAGAGAGAGAGAAAGAGAGAGAGAGAGGGGCGTTCAAATACAACCCCTCTAAATCTTACAACCTATGCAACCCACTTATACACCATTCATTTTCTTTTAATTTTTTTTAATTAATGGAAGTTACAACCGACTAAATTCTAACCGTTGATGATCAAATTAACGCTCCTGATTTGGTTGTAAGAGTTGTACAAATACAAAGGATTGCATAATAACACCCCTCTATATATATATATTGTTTTTTTGACTAACAAAAAATCATATATAATGACACACCTTGGCAACTGCCTTGGGAGGGTATTCTCCATTCAATCCAGTGTCAACACACTGTTTTACCTTATCTTCCCTCAGTTTTGGTGTTGCCTGCCATGCCAACATTTCAAATTTTTTTAAATGTTTAGATTACAAAGAAACTATATATATATATATATATATATATATATATATATATATTACAAGGATTAATTACGCAACATATACCCAAGTGACTAGACTCTGTTGTCCACGTGGCAAAGTATGGTCAACAGGCTTTCGGCCAGTCAAGAGTTCCATAAGAACAACTCCAAAGCTGTAAACATCGCTCTTCGTAGTCAACTGTCCGGTCATGGCATATCTGACATAAAAAGTCATGAAGGGCACATAATTAACATCCTCAAACAGAGACATAATTATAATTATAATTATAATTCACCTTTTTAAGATTCAATTAAAAAAGAAGCTAGCTTACTCAGGTGAATAATAACCAAAGTTACGAAAAGCACGATTGGAATGAAGACGTGCTGCTATATCTGGGGATTGGTTTGCTAAGTCAAAATCTGCAATCTTAACAACATCATCTTCGAAAAGCAGAATATTACTCGACTTTATATCTCCATGGATGATAATATGAGGTTGTGCCTTTTCATGCAAGTATTCAATCCCTTTAGCAACCCCAACAGCAATTTTAACTCTTTGGGACCATGATAATAGAACTGGACCTTCCTGTGGCTGTTGTCCACCTTTAACACCTTTCCATCCTGCATCCACAAATTAATTAACACAAATATATAATGTTAATTAGTTTTCTACTTGTGGTGAAGGACAAATGTTCAATACCTATATATCATTGATGCTAGCTAGATGAGTGTTTTTTTTATAATAGATGAATTAATGACAAAAAATCTCTCAAATTCCCAAAGGCAATTAAAGATCATAATCTGTATTATCATATGTATATGTAGAACCCCTAGATGAATCTCCAAAAGAGCCCTTAATATATATACAAGAACAATGGTCCAAGTCTAGCTAGCCGATGTGGGACTCTAACAATCTGTTCAAAAAATGAAGTGCCAAAAAGACTTTTAAGGAGGTATATATATAACACTTGCCATGAAGAATGTCATGAAGAGATCCATTTGCAGCGTACTCATAGGCAAGTACTCTCAAACCACTCTCCACACAATATCCAAGTAGCTTCACAAAATTATCATGTTTAAGCCGTGATACCATAGAAACCTGCCATGACAAACTCAAAAAATAGCAAACCCAAATCAGAATATATATATATATATATATATATATATATATATATATGGACGGGTTCAAATGAGAACTCAAATTTGGTTGTGAACGTGAGGACAAATGAGATTGCGACACGTGTCCTATTCAGTCTAAATATACAAAGAAATATTCAAACTAAATTTAGTATTTATTCGGTGTGAATAATGTTTATTCTGCTTATTCAGTGTGAATAAGCATTATGCATTATTCAGACGGAATAAATACTATATTCAGTCTGAATAAGCATTATTTAGACCGAATAATTACTATATTCAGTCTGAATATTGTTTGTATATTATAATCTATATTCAGACACATGTGGCGTTCTCATTTGTCCTCACGTCCACAACCAAATTTGATTTCGCATTTGAACTTTCCTCTCTCTCTCTCTCTCTCTCTATCTATATATATATATATATATATATATATGAATCGGCAGGTTCATACGAGAATGCTAACTATTTACAAGAATACGAGAAACTTTTTTAATGTACAAAATCATATGTGCTTGGACTGGGCGACTTTTTGGGCTACTTAAGTCGCACGGGGAAAAGTCGCCCGGATCATGTATAATTTTGTACATGAAAAAAGTTTCTCGTATTCTTGTAAAAAATTAACATTCTCGTTTGAACGTTTTTCTATATATATATATATATATTGATGTAATACCAACTTCATTAAATAAAGACATTAGCAACCATACCTGAGCCAAAAATTCTTGTTCTTGTTGCTTGCTGTAGCCTAACATTTTTATAGCTGCAGCCTGCCCGCTTCTTAAGACACCATGGTACACTTTTCCATATGATCCCTCACCAATTAATGAATTTGTATTAAAGTTATCCGTAATTTCCTCCAACTCGTCCACTTGAAGAGCAGGGACAGCAATAGGCTGGATGGCTACAGCCTGTGTGTCCTTTGGTGCAGCCTCAGTGGCACCATAACCAGCATTGTTTCCTTAATTAAGCAACAAACTCACAAGTAAATCCCAAGACATTGTATTCATAGATGTTAGATTTGAAGTTATGGCAAATTGCAACCTATAAAACCACAAGGCTTGTGGCTTACTGGTTAAGACTTGTGGAGGATGAGGCTAGATAACCCATCTACCCCCCAGGTTCGAATCCAGGCGCAAACAACTTGTGGCCACTGAGGAATTATCTCAGGGCTGCATGTTTTAGCAGTCTTAAAATTGTCAGGGATTAGTCTAGGCAAATGTCTGGTATAATACCATTTCCCAAAAAAAAATTGCAACCTATAATCAAAGCTTGATACTTCTTTATATGGATATCAATCTCCTGCCTAATTGATACTTCTTTAAAATTGTCAGGGATTAGTCTAGGCAAATGTCTGGTATGATACCATTTCCCAAAAAAAATTTGCAACCTATAATCAAAGCTTGATACTTCTTTATATGGATATCAATCTCCTGCCTAATTGATGCTATCTATTTCAAATGCAAATAAACTATGGAGTTGCGAGTCAAGACTAAAGTTGTCCATTTTGAAGAGTGATAAACATCAAGTTGATGTGATTAAAAAGTTAATTTCCGCGCCAGAAACATTGAATTATCAACAAAAATCTTAATTTAATTAGCATTTTTAATTAATCTGAAAAATGGGAGCGGTGGATTACCGGCGGACGAAATCCGCCAGAAACGGAGAGATCCGCCGGAAACCAAATCACCGACGAGCGTTTTTCCGACGGACCAAATCCGCCGGAAATACCTGTTTCCGACGGATTTGGCCGCCGGAAATGCTCTTTTTTCTAGTAGTGATACATGTTAATTAGAGTTTTAGATAAAAGATTACCTGCTGCATTATTTACAATGAACGGTCCATTATCATAAGACTTGTACATATCATCCAATTCTAACCCCACATGATGCTGCTTCAACTTCTTTTCCTTCTTTAACTCATATTCAACCTATCAATTATATACTTTTATGCATATATATATATATATATAGAACATTCTTTATATATAATCTTGGAATTACAAAAAAAAACATGTATTAATTAATTGTATTGTATTTAACATATATATACCTGTATTTTCAATGATTCTATTAGCTCTTTCACCACAAGATCCAGGGCAGGCCGACATCCTCGATCATCGTGGACGCACCCATAAGCAACTGCTGAAAACTTATTCATCGATTCCAAACTCATTTCTTCCCTTACACGAGGATCAATTATCTCAACCAATTTGTTGTTTTCATAGTAGTCTTTGGCCGATCGGGCTGATAACTCAAAGTTATCAGTACCCTGATGACTAAAAGAGCACAGTCTTCCACACAAAACTTCAAATAGTACCACGCCGAAAGAATATACATCAGATTCTTTCTTTACAATACCAGTAATAAAGTATTCCGGTTCACAATACCCTAGTGTGCCACAAGCATGGGAAATAACAGCACTTCTATTTAAACCCGCTAAACTTAACTTTGACAATCCAAGATCGGATATTTTCGCAACCCAATTCTCATTTAATAAAATATTTGCACTTTTTATATCTCGATGGATTATTGTTTGATGTTTTCCAACATGGTTATGGAGGTGATCTAATCCCCGTGCAGCATCAATACATATTCTGAGTCTTTGCCGCCATGTAATTAGAGGAGTACAATAATCTGTGTTGCTATTGATCATTAGATACTTATCGAGACTTCCACGTGCTGCATACTCATAAACAATGATCTTTTCTTTTTCTTCATCGCAATAACCAAGAAGAGAGATCAAGTTTGGATGGTTTTGACCGGTTAGCAGCTGAATCTCTGTCAAAAACTCCTTTAAGCCTTGACCGAACTGCTCGTTTAACCTCTTGACAGCAACTGTAGTCGAATTTCCATTAATAGAAAGTTGTCCTTTGTACACCAAACCATATCCACCTTTTCCGATGCATGTTTGGAAATCGTTGGTAGCTAATTGTATCTCCTGCAGTTGTATTTTAAGATGTTGTGACTCTCTCAGTCCTGACATTATATATACTATTATATATATATAGATGGAAAATATATAGCCTGAAGCTTAGAAGGGTTGTTAGCTGCTTAATTATGAATGGATATATAGGAGAAGAATAGTTCAATCTCTTGTGATGATGAACTACATACATACATACAGACATTGGCAATCAAATAACTAGAGTCATGTTTATTAATTAATAAATTTGTACCTTAAAGTTCCCGTCATACATAGTTGACTTTATTTACAAAGCATATGTGTATTTATCTTTTAGAAGAAGGGTGTTTCTATGGTCAGACTAATCCCGACAAATTATGGCCTGGATTCGAACGTTGATCGGATGAGATATTCCACCGCATCCTCAGTGCCTCCACCACAACCCCTTTTTTCGGAAAGGGTATCCTAGGCATTTTGCCTAGACTAATTCCTGGCAATTTTAAGACTGCTAAAACATGCAGCCGTGATATAATTCCCCAATATAATTCCCTAGTGGCCACAAGTTGTTTGCGTCTGTATTCGAATCTGGGATAGATGGGTTATCTAGCCTCATCCCCCACAAGCCTTAACCAGTACGCCACAAGCCTTTCTTTTAATCTTTTCAACGTTTTCTCAATTAATTAATATGTGATACTTTGTTTTTTAGAATTCAGTAGGTAATTCCGCAGGCAATAATTCATTTTTTTGTACCTTTTTTCTCAAAATAGATCAATAATTCAGTAGGTTCCAACGCTAGACTCCAACAATTAGAAACAAGAACTAAGAAAACAACAGATAATTAAGTTTAAATTATCAAGTATTGGTGTACCTACCATTGTATGGAATATCAATTTAAAACTCATCATAACAATTAAACATTAAATTTTATGGATCAACTTGGAGTCGGCGTTATAGTTTAATTTATTTAGCAATTAAGCACATATAATCACCAACTTGTATGTTTACAAATTGGGTGAGCATGATTAACAACTAATTAATTTTAAAGATTCTTGTTCATAAGAATAATAAAAAATCATTAATAGTTTTTAAAGAGTTCTTTAAATTTAGAGAATTTCCTACTTTACTCCATTACGAAGTGTATCACAATATAGTTTTGTTGTTCTACGAAGTGTAACACAACGTATCAATAATGTTTTTTTTGTATCACAATGACATTTTGTTATTTTATGAAGTGTATCGCACTGTCTTTTTTTTGTTATTTTATAAAAGGTATCACAGCGTGCATCATGTGTTAGCCGGAATATTCGTCGGAATAAAGTTCGCCGGAGAGAGGATAGTGGAGAGAGGAGAGATAAGATTTTTAAAATGCCTAAAATGCCAATGAATTAAAATTTTAGCTCAAATTTCTAAATATATTAACTTCCTAATTTATCAATTAATTTGTGGTTGAAATAGGTTCTCATAGTTATCATAGATTAACTAGATCTCCCATGAAGAACCCCTATATATATATAGGGGTGAGTTCAAATGTGAACCTATCTTTGATTGTGAACATGAGGATGAATCACAACCATCCATTTTAAATCAGATCAAAATATAAGGGATAAAATTCGCGGTGGCATTTTTGTAAATAAGTGGAAAACTCATGTCATGGCTTAAATCATAAATACAACCTGACGATTTAAATAAGAACCAGACATCATCTTCTTTCCCAAAATTCTTCATTATTTTCCTCAAATTTCTTCATCATCTTCACCAAATTTCTTCATCATCTTCCCCAAAAGAAATTTCACTTCCGCCCCCAAATTTTTTCATCATCTTCCCCAAAATAAATTTTCGCACAAGTTTGTTTTTGCTTTGTGTTCCTCCTTTGAATCACAAGTCTTTTCCGATTCAGATTCTTTTTCTTGATAAAGTGTAAGAAGGTTATTCAAATGTTTTTTTTCTCTTTGAAACACATTTGCTTGAATTCTTGCTTTTCAAAACCTTTGGTTCCATTGTAGCTTATATTCAAACTGAATACAAGCTATAATTTCGGGTTTGTATATTTGTAGTTTATATTCAGTCTGAATATAAGCTACAATTATGGGTTTGTATAATTGTAGCTTATATTCAGTCTGAATATAAGCTAAAATTATGTGTTTGAATAATTGTAGTATATATTCAGTCTGAATATAAGCATGACATTGAGATATCACAATGTCATGTTTACATTCAGTCTGAATATAAGCTACAATTATGGGTTTGTATAATTGTAGCTTATATTCAGTCTGAATATAAGCTAAAATTATGTGTTTGAATAGTTGTAGTATATATTCAGTCTGAATATAAGCATGACATTGTGATATCACAATGTCATGTTTATATTCAGTCTGAATATAAGCTACAATTATGAATTTGTATAATTGTAGCTTAAATTCAGTTTGAATATAAGCTAAAATTATGTGTTTGAATAGTTGTAGTATATATTCAGTTTGAATATAAACTAAAATTATGTGTTTGAATAGTTATACTATATATTCAGTTTGAATATAAGCTAAAATTTGAAATTTGTATAATCGTAGCTTATATTCAGACTGAATATAAGCTACAACTAGTTGTTTGTATAATTGTAGTTTATATTCAGTCTGAATATAAGCTAAGATTTGGGAGTTTGTATATTTGTAGCTTATATTCAAATCGAATATAAACATAACAATGTATTATTACAATGTTATGTTTATATTCAGTCTGAATATAAAAACTCTTAGTGCTTATATTTAGACTGAATATAAGCACTAAGAGTCTTACTGCTTATATTCAGACTGAATATAAGTTATTATTATAAAAACACCTAATTGTAGTTCATATTCAGTTTGAATATAAGCTACGATTTTACAAACTTCATAATTTAGTTTATATTCAGTCTGAATATAAATATGAACTTTGTATAATCATAGCTTATATTCAGTCTGAATATAAACTACGATTATACAAAGTTCATATTTTAGTTTATATTCAGACTGAATATAAGCTACGATTATACAAAGTTCATATTTTAGCTTATATTCAGACTGAATATAAGTTACTATTATAAAAACACATAATTGTAGTTCATATTCAGTCTGAATATAAGCTACGATTTTACAAACTTCAAAATTAGCTTATATTCAGTCTGAATATAAGCTACGATTATACAAACTTCAAATTTAGCTTATATTCAGTCTGAATATAAGCTACGATTATACAAACTTCAAATTTTAGCTTATATTCAGACTGAATATATACTACAATCTGGTGTTTTTATAATTTATGTTTATATATTCAGTCTGAATATAAGCTACAGATCGACGCATCTTCAACATTAGAACCAAATTCTCGGTCTGTATTCTCGAAACAGGTAACATAATCGCAATCAGTGAACAAACACATGTTTGATCAACAAAAAGAGTAGAATTTTCAACTGGATCACAATCGATTGAATTTTCTGATGAAGAAACAGAGTCTATTGAAAAGAGGGAATCAACAATTTAATTTCAAAAATTGCAAATCCAATTAATAAAGTTCTTCACAGCTGATACGGTTAATTTATTAACCGTATTTACACTCACTTTGGTATTATTTTAAGTCATTTTTAGCTACTTTTAATTAGTATTTTTAGTTAATAGTGTTAGTTGTTAGTTTTTTTATATATTGCCTAGGAAATAAGAAACTTGAGTTTTTGGCTATAAAATGTTATAAATTGATACAATAACTCATGATTTTCATTCTCTTCTTTCTCAGATATGTAGCCGAAACTTTTTACGAGAGCCAATACGATGGA
This sequence comes from Silybum marianum, assembly GCA_036898165.1. Classification (NCBI taxonomy): domain Eukaryota; kingdom Viridiplantae; phylum Streptophyta; class Magnoliopsida; order Asterales; family Asteraceae; genus Silybum; species Silybum marianum. The sequence goes on from CM072538.1 coordinate 22,617,573, forward strand.
GATGACCAAAAGATGGGCCGAAACCACATATAATGGTGTTAAAAAATTGTGTTATTTTGTTGGATCAAACTTTTGATACATTTGGGCTACTTGTTTGTTTAGTTTTGTTAATATTTGGTGGGCTTGGCCTTTGTAAGGATGGATGATACTTGTGGGTTAGCAAAAAGCCTTACCCATTAAGCTCCTTGTATAAATAGGATGCTTGGGTTCCCATTTCATCATCTCATTCCATTCTTCACATCTCTCACTTGAAAGTGTGGAAACACACTTTGGTGGGTTTTGTGGAGAAGTTTAGTTAGTGTTTATGGTTAACAACTTCTTCATAGTTGTTGGCTATAATTTATCTTTGTAGTTTCAAGAAATCAATATATGGTATTAGTTTACAAGTGATCTCAAGTTTTATAGTATAAAGTTTGTTAGTGGTTTTTGTTTTCATCTCATCTCATCTCATCTCTCTCTCTCATCTCATCTTCAAGAAGTAAGTAAGAAGCAACCTTTGGCTACAAGTTATTTTTTATTATTGCAATTTTTTGCTTTTGAACATCAAGTTTATTTAAGGTATTCTTGTCCTAAAGTGTGCCTCAAGATTACTAACGGTAAACTTGTCCCAGGCACTCTTCTCAAGATCATTATCTATAAACTTGTTCATGTTCACTTATTCAAGATTGTCAATGACAACTTGTCCTAGATTTCTCACTCAAGATTACCAATGGTAACCTTGTCCTAGATTTCTTATTCAAGTTCGTTAACACAAACTTGTCCCACTTTTACTTTTCTGCACTTTAACGCTTTCTTTATGCTTTTATAATCATAGTTTGTTGTTTCATTTACGTTTAATCTAACTAATTATTGTCTTTATATTTGTCAAAAATACCTTATAAAAACCCATTTTTAATGGAAGGCTAACACCCTTAAGTTTGGGGTGTAAGTTCGTAAATTGAGATTTAAACGTTAGTAATAAAATAAAAAGGTGTATCGAATATATAATAGTAGTTGACAAACTTGTCATAATTGGATCTTTAATATTTCGTGGAAATACCCCTAAAGTTAATTGACAACTAACTATCGGTATTTAAACGGCATAACCTCAATGAGGTTATAAAAAAGTATTAATTTTCTAAGACAACGATTATTATTATAAAATATCTCTTTGTTTAATTATTGACTTCGTCTCAATTTATCCTTACACCTCGGGCTTGCTTTTTATAATTGTATTTTCTCAGCGTTACCAACCAACCAAACAAATTAGTTAATCAAAAATCCTCTTGTTTTTCACCCTCTGAAATCAGTCTTTATAAAAGTCATGTTTTTCATCCTTACAAGCTTTAACACCATCTCTGTGGGAACGATAAATCCGGTACTTTGTACTATTATTATTTGTTAAATACGATAGTATTCCAAGGTGTATACTTGCGCCGAGGTATATTTTCTGTATTGAATTTGAAGGGTAACAATACTTCTGCAACAACAGCAATGAATCTGATTAATAGAGAAGAATTCGATTAACAGAGAAGAAGACGATTAACATAGAAGAAGACGATTAACAGAGAAAAATTCGATTAACAGAGAAGAAGACGATTAACATAGAAGAAGACGATTAACAGAGAAGAAGACGATTAACATAGAAGAAGACGATTAACATAGAAGAAGACGATTAACAGAGAAGGAAGAAATGAGCGGGAGTGACATCCAAGAGCAGCTTGAATAAAAATTGCCATAATTACCCCTCAAGCCACATTTAAAGAGCAGCTTGAATATGACTCAGATCAAGGGTTGAGATCTGTCCTTATGTTCACAATCAAAGATAGGTTCACATTTGAACTTTCCTATATATATATATATATAGTCACATATTTTATTTATTAAGTTGAACCAATTACAAAGTTTGATATAATAAAATATTTATATATAACTTATTAATTATATATATTAGAAGAACGACTAATGATGATTAGGTGGATTTATATGTAAAGTATAATATTGATTCTTAATAATTTAATATATAATACACTAAAAAAATTATTGTGCGCAGTGTGAATCATAAAAGAACTCAATATAGGGTGATCATTCCCTCATTTATCATCATAATTCCAACGATACATCTACAAATCAAACATAAAATCATAAAAAATTGAAATTTAATCCCATTACATTTTGTGCCAATAAAACATTTGAGGTGGTGTTTGGAATCTGGATGGAAATAGGAGTTGAAATTCTTTTGTATCATTTAAAAAAACACTATTATACTATTATATTTACTTTATACCATCCTACCACAATGGATGTCACCATTGTTGCCGCCCCCACCAGCAACGTTGCGGTCATCACCGTCATTACCATTGCTGCCTTCACCACCACCATCGACGTCAACACCATCACTGACACCACTGCTGCTTCTACCCATCACAATTATCATATTCAATGAACCAAACAGATATATTCAAATACTTTTGATAGACGCATAGTCAAACATGATTAAATTCAATTTCAGTTTCTTCTTATGCCAGTTCCTTTAACACATAGCAATTTCGACATATTTCATTTTGTAAACCAAACGCTATGTTCTATCAAATTCAATTCCATTTTAACTCCCTCGGATTCAAATCCTTTAACAATCCTACCCTTGCAAAAAACTTTATGTGAATCAAATGTCAGACTTAAGAGTAAAGAGTCTTAAGGACATGTTTGCAATTTGATTTCAAAAAGGACCACCTACGATAACGTGGACTAGTACAAGGACTGTTTTTGTATAAAATCCATAATGGTATTTAAGAACACGAGACAAAGTCATTAGTCCTTAGAGTAAATTATGGATTTGGTCATTGTGGTTTGTCGTTTATTATGAAATAAGTCCCTGAACTTCATTTCTCCTAGAAAAACCGTCAGGTTTTGTATTTGATCCCTCATCCTAAAGACCATCTGTCAAGTACGAGGGTAAGATGATAGTTTTCTTATTTTTTTCTTAAATCTTCTTCTTCTCCAACCAAAACATAAATCAAACCTTAAATCAAAAATCTAAAACAGACTTAAATAAAACCTTAATCTAGCTAATCAAACCTTCTAAACTATTGGGATGATGTTAAAGTAATGATGGTGCGATTTCAATAAAGTAGTGACAAAAAGCCAACAACTAAGAATAACAAATCAATGGTGTTTAGAAGAACAACAAATCCATCATAAGTTTTTGAAGAAAAACACGATGAACAACAAATCAATGGATTTTTAGAGGTTTTGCTTGTATTATTTTAATTTAGTATTCTGTGTTCGTGATGTTCATATCAATTATGCTTCTGTTTCTCCTCATTTATTATTTCGAATTGATATTTATAAGAAAATTAAATTCAAAAACAAAATTTGAACTGTTGTGTGAATAACCAAAAAAAAATAAGGACAAAATTGATAGAGGTGGATCGAGAAGAGGAAGACAAAGATTCACAAAAATAAACAAAATTAAAAAAATGTTAAAATAAGAAAATTGGGGCTAGGGACCAATTCTAAAACAATGTTTCAAACATTGAGGGTTCTAAAATAAAATGAAATTCAGGGACCAGTTCTACAATAAACGTCAAACTAAAGGGACCAAATCGAAAGTTACTCAAGCTATTAATCACCCGTTCACCCTAATCCTGATCCACATCCACACACACACCTCACACTAAACTCTACACAGTCCACACTCCACACTCAAAAACCTCAAACAAATGGCATCGCAAAATCATCATCACGAACATGATCACGATCACCATCATCATCATCATCATCATCATGATCATGATCACGATCACCATCATCATGAAAACGGGTAAGTAAATCCTCTTTCATTTCAAGATATCCTGTTTGTAGCTTTTAATTCCATAATAATCTATATTCACTTGATGATTCTCAGATGAATACGCTTGTTTGCCCATATATATATATATATATGTATATATACAGATATATAAGTAGGGATGGTTTCAATTGCAATCACAACAATTCCAACAAACTTTATATATATATATATATATGGAAGATGATAGGTTTATTAATTACGATCATGCTTTAAATTAATAAACAAAATAAAATCAAATATTTATTAGAGTAGATCGAAGGCTGAGGTTGATTTTGTAAAGTTTGTTGGAACTGTTGAGTTTGTAATTGAAACGTCCCCTATGTATATACTTATGTGTGTAGAGACAGACTCAAACAAGAACAATATCTATTTAAAAGAACACGAGAACCAACACACAAAAAAAGGACTTTGGCCACGGCTTCAGATCTGTGTGGCTTTTTCGTACGTTAATATAAAATCATATATGATTTTGTTGGTTTTGCAGGTGTTCTTTTAAATATATAGCATTCTCATATGATCCTCCTTCTATGTGTGTGCGTGTATATATATAGATATATATATATATATATATATTAATTTGGTTATTTTGTATGAATCAGGAAAACAAATGGAGCGTCGTCATGGGTAGGGAAAGATGGGAAGGTGTACCATAGCCACGATGGTCTAGCACCACATTCACACGAACCGATTTACTCACCTGGCTTTTTTAGCCGAAGAGCACCTCCCCTTGTTACTAGAGATTTTAATGAAAGAGCTTTCACCATTGGTATCGGTGGCCCTGTTGGTACAGGGTAATATTGTCTTTTTAACCATATTTCATTTCATCTTCTTTTTAAATCCTCTTTTTTGATATTAAGTTTCATTATACTTTTGAATTTGATAAAAGTGTCAAAATGTTTTTTCCTAATTAAGTTGTCACTTGGGCATTGCAGAAAAACAGCTTTGATGTTGGCACTTTGTAGGCAATTGCGTGACAAATATAGTCTTGCTGCGGTATGTAATGTATTCAGGTTACAAATGATATATATATATATATGTATGTATATATAAATGAGTATATATATTTAGTAACACTTGTCTGAACAACTAACTATTCAGGTTACAAATGATATATTCACAAAAGAAGATGGTGAATTTTTGGTGAAAAATGGAGCACTTCCGGAGGAAAGGATACGTGCTGTGGAGACAGGAGGCTGTCCACATGCAGCTATTAGGGAAGATATCAGCATTAATCTTGGCCCTCTTGAGGAGCTATCTAATCTGTACAAAACAGATATACTTCTTTGTGAATCTGGCGGAGGTAATTGCTGATATTTCAATAGACTTGGGGGCTGTATGGTTGGTTTTCTATTAAGTCCTGTGTGGATTAATCTGTCTAATATAGATTGGGAAGGTTTTTGTTAGGCAGGGTTTTTTCATAAATAGAAGGAGCGTGAATTTTAATTGGGATGGACATGTTTGGAAAAAAACTTGGCTTTCTGCATAAAGCCCCCCCTAGAAGCTTACTTAAATAAGCCACTTTCTATATCATTAAGCTACTAGCAAATAAGACTTTTCTCCCATTAAGCTCATTAAGCTCCCCCTAGAAGCTTACTGAATAAGCCACTTTCTGCATAAAGCTCTCCCTAGAAGCCTACTGTATAAGCCACTTTCCATATCATTAGGCTACTAGCAAATAAGACTTTTCTCCCATTAAGCTAATTTATCTCCCCCTAGAGGCCTACTGAATAAGCCACTTTCTGCGTAAAGCTCCCCTAGAAGCCTACTGAATAAGCCACTTTCTATATCATGAAGCTACTACCAAAAAAGACTTTTCTTCCAAATAAGACTTTTCTCCCATTAAGATGTCTGTGAGTCCCATTAAGCTCATTAAGCTGCTAACAAATAAGCCACTCTCTGTATCATTAAGCTACTACCAAACAATCATCTATAGCTTGCCAAATAAGCTGTGAGTCCCATTAAGCTCATTAAGCTGCTAACAAACAAGTGCATATCCGTTATCTTAATTGATATTTGTTTAATTCATGTGGCTGCAGATAACTTAGCTGCCAACTTCAGTAGGGAACTGGCTGACTACATAATCTATATCATAGATGTTTCCGGTGGTGATAAAATCCCTCGGAAAGGAGGCCCAGGCATTACACAGGCTGACCTTCTCGTATGTAGTTTGCTTTCAATATAACATTAAACATTTAATTAAACCAAAAATTGTTGAAAATATCTAAATATTTATTTAAATTTTCTGTAACTTTCAGGTTATAAATAAGACCGACCTTGCAGCAGCAGTTGGGGCTGATTTGGGAGTCATGAAGCGTGATGCACTTCGAATGCGAGATGGTGGACCGTTTGTATTTTCTCAGGTATGTTTGATGAAATGATTCTTAGAGGGACGTTCAAGGGAAAACACTAAAAAAAGAGAAAACTGAAGAACACCCTGGGATCCCTCCATCCGGACGGCAAGCGTTTTTTTTTCTATGCACAAATGCTTCTACAATTATAGAAGCATTGGTGCAATGCACAAATACTTCTATAATTATAGAAGCATTGGTGCATATGCACAAATGCACGTTACAAATTACCGTTATGTATTAGTGCATACCGTCCAGGTCCAGATGGAGGGCTCCTAGGGTGTTCTTCAGTTTTCTCTTTTTTTGGCGTTTTCCCTTGAACCTGATCGATGATTCTTAGAGGGAGGTTCAAGGAAAACACTAAAAAAATAGAAAACTGAAGAACACCCTGGGATCCCTCCATCCAGATACAAGCGTTTTTTTTTTCTATGCACCAATGCATATATATGCATTAGTGCATATGCACAAATGCATGTTACAAATTACCAGCATGCATTAGTGCATACCGTTCAGATGGAGGGCTTCTAGGATATTCTTCAGTTTTTATTTTTTTTAGCGTTTTCCCTTGAACCTGACCCTTGATTCTTAATACCCATTTTTACTCCTTTTGTCGGTATTTTATTTCCAAATTTAAATTTTATATATGTTTGATATATATATATATATATATATTTGCAGGTGAAACATGGGGTTGGTGTGGAAGAAATTGTGGAAAACATTTTGCAAGCCTGGGAAGCAACAACTGGCTCCAAACGCCGATGATTCCGTTAAGAAAATATCGATCTTTAGAAGCAGAAGACGTGGCTTTTAGTTCGGTAGACTTGCTGTCTTTTGAATTTTTTTTGGTGTTTCGTTAATCAGTAGTAGGGTACAATCTTCAATGGTTTGGTTGCTAAATTGCTTGCAAATGAGCCTATTGTGGATTTGGAATAAACACTAGATTATTAATAAGCTTAAGAAATAATTACTTTATAATTTGTATTTTTTTTTATAGGGGATGGAACACATTAGGTGTGTTGTAAATAGAATAAAAAGTTACGGTTGGCTTTAAGTTTTTGTTGCAAACGAACCATCATTTATGTTTGAGTGAATTATACTGTTGGTCCTTGTCCTTACTTGAGGGTTGTTTGGTAGTTGCCGAATGGTTTGGTGCAGAATGATTAAGTGGTCGGAATAATTAAGAGACTTGTATGATATAGTACAACAGGAAATATAATTGTTTGTTAATTGCTCAAAATGAAATCAGGGCTTTGAATTCAGAGAGTTTTGGAACCATTAAGATCCATGATACAAAATAATTCAGAGAGTTTTGGAACCATTAAGATCCAGGATACAAAATAATTCAGAGGGTTTTGGAACCATTGAGAGACAGACATATTTTTTTGCCGAACAAGATTCATCTCTTAGCGATTCAGAAGTTACCTCTTAATTAGAACTGTAAATAAACAACCCTTAATGTTTCAAAGCCTAAAATTCTAGGAACGTAAATCAAAAAGAAATTGAGCTCTGAAACACAAACCAAGGACCATCGGTCTAATTAATGTTAAAAAGGAAAATCGTATTCTGTTTGTAACGTCTTCTAAAAGCTCGACTCCGTAAGTTTGTGCAATACAACTTGAAAGTTTCGAAATATGCATCTCTTCACGTTTCATCAGGTAACGTTATTTTTGGGTCAGTTTGTAGTCGTTCTTCAACATAGCTTCACTCTTTCACAAGACCACCGGAAAAACGCAAATAGACATACTCCATATGCAAACCACACACATACGCACATTTCTCCCGGGCCCAATAGACCCCCACAAGTTTCTATGTTCTTTTTTTCTTAAACAAATGAACTTCATCTGAGTTTGAATCCATCCTTTTTTTGGAAGGGTGTCCCAGGGACTAATTCCGACTGAAAGACATCAGCCCTGATAAACTCAGTGGCCACAATTGTTGTGTACGCCTGGATTTGAACCCCGAACAGATGGGATATTCCAGTACATCCCTAGGGCCTTAACCAGTACGCCACAACCCTTGTGGTTTCTGGGTTTGAATCCTAGTAACAATTAAATCAAACCCATTTCAATTAGGGATTTGTAATTATCAAAGCTAGATGGATGTAAGATATATAAATTTAACATTTACACCACCACCATTTGAAAGAATCAACTCAAAACTGCTTTTGTCTATTATTACCATCAATCCAACACAGAAACAACAATTAACAAGAATGTCAAATAAACCAAGAAAACCAAAACATGAATGTGGCACACCCTTCAATTGTATTCTTTTTCGACGGTTAGAATTCAAACTAAGATTTAATCTTCGACTTGCGACCAACTAAAAGTTTTTTAAATAGTCGATATTTTAACTTATCTATTGAATTTTCAAGCTCCGTAGGGTAGAGCTGAGCACAGAAAGTTTGTTAGGAGAACTCTGCTTGTAATCCTTCTCCAAAGCGGCAGCTGCCAATCCCGAGATCTCTTTGTCCTCATTGTTCCTCCCTTTTGTCAGTTGTGCAATTGCAGAAGTGCACTATATCCACAAAAATAAATAAATATATATATATATAGAGAGAGAGAGAGAGACAAAGAGAGGAAAGTTCAAATGAGAACTCAAATTTGGTTGTGAACGTGAGGACAAATGAGAGGACGACACGTCTCTAAATATAGATTATTCAGACCGAATAAATACTATATTCAGTTTTATTCGGTCTGAATATTTCTTTGATTATAAATTTGAGTTCTCATTTGAATCCGCCCCTCTATATATGTGTATATATATATATATAGGGAGGTTCATTTACAAACCAGTTAAATGTTACAAACCATACAAACTCGTACAAATCAATATAAAAATAAGTTTCTTCATGATTCTTTTTCATCAAATGCTGTGATTTAAAATATTATTACACATATGTTTGTTTCATAATGTAAAAGTTTCACATGTAATCGTTTTCATAAGTTGAAAGTTTCTCGTATATTTTTTTATGCAAAAGTTTCACATGTATTTGTTTCATAATGTAAAAGTTGCACATGTAATTTTTTCACAAGGTGAAACAAACATATGTGTAGTAATATCTTAAATCATAGCATTTGATTAAAAAAAATCATGAAAAAACTTATTTTTATATTGATTTGTACGAGTTTGTATAGTTTGTAAATGAACCAGCCTCGATACATATATATATATATACCCTTTTGTTAGGATGCAAATGCAACCAAGACCCCATTAAAATCGATAAAAAAGATGGTTATAAAAAAACAGATAAAAGGTGAAAGAAAGAAAGCTCACCAAGCAAATTCCAAACAGTGCTCTGGTGTTTTTCCCTCCTGTTAATTCTATGGTGGATGCATAATATTTCTTAGCAGTCTGAAGGTTTTCCAATCCACCTATTGTGTAAATCACCTATTTCAAAACATTTAATAAAGATGGTTCAGTTGATGGATGCAATAATAATGAACATATGTTAGATTAAAACACGGAGTGAAGAGGCATAGTAAAAATGCGAACATTGACGGAAAGAAACAGCCACAGAATGACACGACACATAAAATGATACAAAATTATCCTAAAATTATTAAGTAGAAGGAGGTTCAGGGGAAAACCTCAAAAAAAAAACTGAAGAACACCCAGGGAGCCCTCCATCTGGACAATATGCATTTGTGCATAGACGGTATGCACAAATGCATACAAGCGTTTTGGCTCCCAGGGTGTTCTTCAGTTTTCCTTTTTTTTTTGAGGTTTTCCTTTGAACCTGACCCTATATAAGTATTATATATAAGAGAGACGTTAAGGGGAAAACGCTAAAAAATGAGAAAACTGAAGAACACCCTAGGATCCCTCCATCCGGACGGTATGCACAAATGCATACAAGTGATTGAAGTTGTTTTTTTTTCTATGCACCAGTGCATATATATGCATTTGTGCATACCGTCCAGATGGGGGGCTCCCAGGGTGTTCTTTAATTTTCTCTTTTTTGGCGTTTTCCCCTGAACTTGACCCTTAACCATATGGGACGGTTTGGAACTATACGATAATACGACACAATATAAAATAATGATACAAATTGTATGATTTCAGAATATTTAATAAAGAAAATTTCAATTACGAATCTTATACGGTTGAAGTATAATGTTGTATACATCTTAAACATACTTAATTTTTTACATGTTAATTTCATAAATTTGTATGTATCTTTTTCCATTATATTTATATTTTTATCAAAATCAATTTCACATAGGAATATGCATTTGATAAAAATGAAGAATGCCTTGAACTAAGATCATTCCTAAATACAAGTTTTGCAGGAACACATCATCTCTTAACATCTGCCATAGACTATATGTCCTATGATGCACGTCGGTTATAACTTATAAATGCAAGAATAATAAATTGATTTCTAGAAAAAGATTTAGAACACAAAAAATCATAATAAATACTTACATCAGCATAAGCCAAATGATACAGTGGAATCATTGGTTGAGATAAGATTAGCTCTTCATAGCAAAAAGCTGCTTGTTTATACCTAAATAAATACAGGAAAAAAAAAGATAACAAGAATTATTAAATATGGCTTGAGTTTAGAAATTTGTTTCTCTTCAAATACACATAAAGATAAGAAAACAAGCACACAAAAGCACTCACATTTGCAATGAAACGTATATTTCAGCAAGTTCTCTCCATGCATCATGATCTGCCATGAATCTAGGGAAAAGGCAAACGTCAAGTGATTTACGTTAAATAAGATCATAAATAAAGTTTATGATATCTTTCTTACATCTCGAGATATTTGTTGAGCCATTCAATAGCTCCTAAAATGTCTCCTCGTGCCTTTGCCATGGCTACCCTCCTCATACTAATAACCTATATGTATATATATATATATATAAAGATCATTAAAAAGCATATTCATTCAAAGTTATAAAGATCAAAACTTTCTTTTTTGTTAATAATTTTCCTTTCTCTTTTCTTTTTTCAACTACAAAAAGTGGAATTCTTTATTCATGATATAACATATGTATAAGAAATAAAGAATCTCACTTGATCGAGTGGGTTATCCTCTAGAAGGCTTGAATAAGCTTTTTCAGCTTCAGCCCATGAACCCTTTGCTTCAAGCAGCATTGCTTCTAACCTACCTGCAATACACAGCTATTATTAAGATCTAAAGGAGATTTAGGTAGCTTTTGTTTTTTAAGAGGTGCTGAAGTCTGAAATATGAAGTCTGAAGTCTGATTTCAATTCTGATTTATAAGAGGTGGTGCTGAAGTCTGAAACCTAAATCAGTTTAGACTGTTTGTTTTTACGTCTCAAGTCTGAAATCTGAAATCTCAATCAGTCATTGATTTAAAAATCCCTAACAATGCAAGTATACGCGAATAAGAGGAATTAAGCGGTGAGGTTACCATTTTTTTTCCAGATGATTTTCAGACTTAAGAGGGTCTGAATTTAAAAACGTCTGAACTAATAAGTGATAAGTGGTCATTAAGAGGTAGGTGGTCATTAAGAGTAAAATTGAAAAAACAAACAGGGCCTTAATGTCAAACCAAAATGCCACACAGATACTTAAGAACAAGATAGTTAACAGATGAATGTCATCAGATTCAGACCATGGTCTGAATTCACTGAAATGTGGTCATGGACCACAGATTTAATTTCCATCGCTATGGTGCTTGATGCAAACAGACATATTAACTTTAGATATAAATAGAATAGATAGGCGACAGTTTGACAGATACTTATGTGTATATATGTGTGTGTGTGTGTGTGTTTTGACAGTGATGTATTGGACTCACCAACTCGTTTGCTGTCTGGAAACTTCTTCTGTAAAACCTTTATGCAATCCTGCAAAGTTCCATCTAGATTAATAATAGCCATATATTTACCACCAAGCAATTATCAAATGACATTAAAATTGGAAAAATAAGGACAAATCCCGCTTTTAATCTTAAATTTCTTTAGTGTTCATTTTGTTGGTATTTTAATTTTGTGCAGTACTTCGACTTGCACCATATAAACACATTTGATAAAAAAGCAAAAGAGTTTAGCTGAAGAGATACTTGGATCAAAATGTATTCCAAGGGATCATGTATATATATACATACATATATATGCACACATGTATAAATATAAATATACGAAAAGATGAATGTTACCTTTGCAACTTCAAGACATTGGCAGTCCAATGCAGCAATAGCTACCTGCTCATATAAAGTCCATTCTACAATATGTAAAAGTAAAAACCATTAATCATAGAGTAAAGTTTGTTTGACACTGATGTGGTCAATATATAGCTCATATTGTTATTTTTTCTTACTTGATCATTGATTTAATTATTATCATCATTATTATTTCAACTGATCTAATGCCTAATTCCTTCTCAATTACTGATTATGTGGAGTTTCATATATTTGTAAGCAGTAATTAGTAAAAATAATGGAGCAACAGTCTTGGATTCAGTTTTAATCAATAAAAGTTCAAATTCATAATACATGCAAAAAGAAAATTGTTCTTCTATTCCTTGTGAAAGTACAACTAATGCCTACTAATTACATAATCTAAGTACAACTAATACCTACTAATTACTAATTATATGTTCTTCTAATAAGTTTTCCACCACTTTGCACAATCAGCAACAATCAATAAACTTATCAAGCTCTCTGATACCCACAAAACATACATGTTTATACTCCAATTGAACTTAGATTTTCTAAGACAAACTTAAAACCTTTTCCATATGTAAATTTTACAAAATCTTAATCAAAGATCTAATAACACCAACACTATTTGGTTTCTAATACTTGTTGTAAAATATAAAGTAGCTAATTTTTTTTCTACAAGAGTTTGAAAGCATATCAATTTTATAAAAAGTTGAAAACTAGCCATCTGATTCCAAAGTCAAATTGCAGGGGAACAGACCCAATTTACAAATGAGCATTCAAAATTAAGGGCCAAAAAGAAATTAAATTCGCTTGGAAACAAGAAATCAATCAATGATCTATAAAAAGAACACACTTCCTAGAAACAAAAGGTGGACCAAATTCTCCAAGACCTACAAATAGGATAAAGGGTTCGATCGAATCAATCTGAAAAAAACTACCCAAATTGAAATTGATGAATAAATAAGCAAAAAAAGAAAGAGATAAGATATAAAGTACCATCAGGACCGAGAGCAGAACGCCTTTTGGGGTCGTTTAAGATGGTTAAGCCATGCTTTAAGACCTTATCGGAACGACGAAGCTTGAGCTTTCGAACAAGAGAAAGATACTCCCAAGCACCACCACCTCTGTTTTCAACTTGATTCTCGAGTTGCTGCAACTGTGATTCCTCTGTTTTACTCACCATCTTTGATTCAGATTGCGAATTTCAACTGAGATCGGAAGTGGGAAGTCCGCTTGCAGCCGGCTTCACGATATTTGGAGTGAATAATTTAGGAACCATTGGTTCGATCGATCGAGTATAATCGAATACCCGTTTCTTGACCCGTACCCGTGTTCCATCGGATCCTAATTTTCCAATCACCAATTATCTTTTTTTAGTAAAGTTCAATTTGTTCTACTAAAAACTTTGAAAGGAAGACCTAAATTTTGATAAATATAGAAACAGTCCTTGTAATTTGTATTTTATTTTGAAAATAGTCCCTATCCATTAACTCTGTTATAAATTATCCTATTTTTATTTCAATCTGCTATAAAAATAAAGAATATATTAACTAGTGTGTGTATATATATATATATATCTATATCTATATTTATACTACCTTATAAAGTATATTCACTAATGTTGTGTCACACTGTCCCATGTTTGACGCAACTTAACGCAACATAGGACAAGAATAAGAACTGGAACAAGGTGGGACAACGTGGAACAAAAGATGGTTTTTTTTGTTCCACCAAAATAGATGGGACAAGAGTGAGATAAAAACTAAAATATTACTAATATACACTTGTGTGATATATTTAACCTTAATATGGTATTTGTTTTAGTGGTCACCAACGCTAGTCACGACCACCGGTAGCCACTGTTAGTCACCTCCACCTCCTCTACCACCGTCAACCACAGTTCATCACCACCACCGTTCATCGCCTGATGAGAAGTTTCTTCATCTAGATGATCAATGCTCTTTTATTCGTAACATTTTTATGGTATTTTACCTTTAGACCTCACTAGTGTTCTCTTTAGTCGATTTCTAGATTTTTTTTATTAACCTGGATATCCAACTCGCTTTGCGACCCGACTAATCTCAGGACGACCACCCGCTTTGCAGGTAGCCCGGAGTCACCGTATTTGAACCTCTGTGGGCCGTGGCCGCAGGGGGATATTTACTCCTCCCTGGATTCGAACATGGGACCTCCAGGTACTTTCGACCTTTGAAGTACAAACTTAAACCATTGAGGCACCACCCTTGTGGTTAATTTATAGATCTTTAGTCAATCAACGATATTAATCTTGAATTATATATTAATTAACTATTTGAATGATATCCTCTTCCTTTTCTTCTTATTAATTTATTTATTTATCCATCTACTTTTTTTCCTAATCAAATATCAGAGGCCAACTATAAAAGTGTTGGACACAAAGTTTGAACCTATTAAGCCTAATGGCATTCAAGTCCAACTCAACATGGTACATATCCACTTGTTTAAGGGAAGTGTACTTATGCTCTTGATCTCTAGCCTCAACTTTATCTGTTTGTTGGATATGACTTCCCAATAGAATTTGATGATTAAAATCTTGGTAGCTTATTCTTCCATGGATTTAGATACTTTCGTAATGTTTGTTTGTCAAGTTATTTTGTCGATATATATATATATATATATATATATATATATATATAGTAACGTAGAGGGAGGTTCAAGGGAACACACTAAAAAAAACCTGAAAAACACTGAGAGCCTTCCATTCGGATGGTATGCACTAATGCATACAAGCGTTTTTTTTCTATACACCAATGCTTCTATAATTACATATGTATTAATGCATATGCACAAATGCATGCTACAAATTACCGGTATGCACTAGTGCATATATAGCGTCCAGATGCAGGGCTCCCGGGTGTTCTTCAAAAAAAAAATTTGCGTTTTCCATTGAACCCGACCTTGACCTAGTAACATATATTAATAAATCTTTGTATCTAACCATTAGTGTTTTTGGTCTATGCAATGATTTAAGCCATTTGATGAATTGAAAATGATACTACAGATTCTTTTGTTTAGAGATACAGATTGTTGGCACAAATGCATAAAACAAATATTCATTTACTAGAACCGGTACTTGAAGTCATTCATTTACCAACAACATTAAAACAAAGCCTCGAATCGTTGTTACAAATGCACTACCCACCATCACTTTGATTTAATTGTCTACAGTTTCGTCAAAAACACTCAAATGTCTGTTTTTTGTGAGTATTAAAATCTTCTAAAGGTTACTAGGTACAACTAATTTTTAGCTATGTTGCTAAAATTACATATTTGTAACAAAATTTGCCACAAAAAAAATTGAAACTCACTTTCTTCCTTTGTTGTTATTGCATTTAAGTTACATACCTCCAAAAACAAAAGCCTTGTAGTGGAACTTTTGCATCCCACCACATTGTGCAAGTCCACAACTAGTGTTTGTGTTTATATATATATATATATAGGGACATGTTCAAATAAGAACTCAAATTTGGTTGTGAGCGTGAGGACAAACGAGAGCGCGACACGTGTCGAATAGTCAAAGAAATATTCAAACCGAATAAAACCGAATACAGTGTTTATTCAGTCTGAATAATGCCTATTGAGACTGAGTAAGCATTATTCAGACTGAATAAACACTATATTCGGTTTTATTCGGTCTGAATATTTCTTTGATTATTCAGTCTGAATAATCTACATTCAGACATGTGTCGCGCTCTGATTTGTTCTCACGTTCACAACCAAATTTGAGTTCGCATTTGAACCTTTCTCTCTCTCTATATATATATATAGATAGAGAGAGAGAGGTCGGTTCATTTATAAACTGATGAATTCTTCTAGTCTTTATCTTGAATCTTTCTTATTGTCTTTCCCTTTCATCTTGATATCAACTCTGACTATTACCTTCGATATCACGTCCAGGATTCCCAGCGAATCACTGATCAAAAAGCAGATTTTTTTTAGACGTACAAACCATATATAAAAATAAACTTTTTCATATTTTTTTTCATCAAATGTTATGATTTAAGATGTTATCACACATATGTTTGTTTCACCTTGTGAAAAAATTACATGTGAAAAAAATACATGTGGAACTTTTACATTATGAAACAAATAGTACATGTACTTATGAAAACAAATACATGGGAAACTTTTATATTATGAAACAAACATATATGTAATAACATCTTAAATGATAGCTTTTGATGAAAAAAAATAATGAAAAAATTATTTTTATATATGGTTTGTACGAGTTTGTACGATTCATCCGGTTTGTAAATGAACCAACATCTATATATATATATATATATATATATACACACACCCATATATATATAGAGAGAGGGTGGGGGTCAAACAAGAACAATTAATAACTAAATAAGAGAATACGAAAAAGTTCAAATCACATGTAAAATCACATGTGATTTTACATTAACAGTCAACAAAACAAAACGGTGTACGGGCGATGTGGCAAGCTGCAAGCTGCAAACCCCTAGTTTTACCACTAATCTCTGGGATACCCTTTCTCCCATTGCAAGCTGCAAAATGGTGTATTCCCTTTTCTGCAACTTTGGAATATTGGAAGACTACTTATACAACTCGTAGACTACCCGATGTTCACAATTTCCTCTTAAGTATCGCCTTCATCCTCCGTAACTCCATTCCCATTTCTCGAAATCTCTAATCCCAAATCCATTTCTAAAGATGAAGAGATGATCCGGTTGCTGCATACGAACCCTTGATAAGGGACCAAAATGGAAGGTGTTTTGTTGTGTGACGAATTAATTAACACTTATATGAGTCGATGTTGTTCCACAAACGTGATGTACAAATCAACAAAACATGAAACATAGGGATAAATCCAAACACCACCTCAAATGACTCGCGAGATGGATCTTTTAATTTCTAGTGTGAAAGATCATATACAACTACAACCACAAAGTATACTAGAAACCCTCTTATAACTTAACACCTCTACTAGCTTGAATTTGATACTATATATTTATTGGAATTGCAAGATCTACACGTCCCAAAATATCTCAAACGGGATTCCACCCAACAAGCAATATTGTAGCTAGAACAAAATTAGATCGATCAAATGTTCAACAATAATAATTAAATCACAAGCCAATGATATAAATACTAGCACAAAATAAAAATGCAACAAGGGTAACCACACCAAGAACTATGTGGTTCTACTATCAATTTGATAGTGTATGTCCACACCAAAGAAGGATATAATGTTTTATTTCACTATGAAACAAAATAGAGAGCACTTAATTACCTCACAAAACTAGTACATATATATTCTCTCTATAGGATTGCCAAAAAGTATAACAACAATCCCTAGTACCATATATATATATATATGACTCTCATTGGTGCATATACAATCTTATTAACTTCGTTTATATAAATTTATACGACAAAAGAAGTTATTCTTCCTAGTCAATTTGTTCAATCTCCGCTATCCAAAATGTACAAACACACACTTTTACCAAAATCACACATAATCCAGAGTTCCAAAAAGTGTATACATATTTTTTTATGTTACTTGAAATAGTTTTTTCAAGGCATTATTTTTGGCAAAATAATTCCCTAATGAATTACTCTTTCTGGATGGCTGAGGTGGTGGTAATTGTAATTGTATCACCTCCTCCTTTTGGTTGTTGTTTACTTGATCAGACTGCACATGAGGTAATTGATCATCTGATTTAACTCCTCCTCCTTGTTTGTGCATGTAATCCCATTTTTCTTGAAAAAGATAGAAAAAAGCCATGAAAGAGATTTGAGCTGTGAAAAGTATACTCCAAACCCTAGAACTCATTGATGTTCTTTTGTGATATTGTTTTAGACCTGTGTAGGTGTTGAAAATACCAACTAATGAAATTGTTGTCCCAAATATCCAGTGAAAAACATACCATAAGGTCCTTCCTTTAGCCCCCCTGCCAAACAAACGACACCCATTTTGTTAATTATTGTTTGCTATATATATATATATATATGGTTATTACTACAGAAAAATGCATGAGTCTTTTCGTGGTTTACTTTTCATGTAATTATAAATTACAAAATATCGATTTAAAGTAATAAATACAACAAATGGTCAAAACTAATCCGATAAAAACTAATTATTATATAAACAAACTAGAAAGTTTGAGTTTTTATTTATTATCTATAAATATATAAAATATTTAATGTTTAAAAGTGGCGGGTAGCGGGTACCCAGCGGATAACGGTTCCAAAAAAGTGAGAACCGAACCAGAACCAATCACATCGGTTCCGGTTTTGGAACCAGCAGTTCCGAGGTGGTTCCGGTTCCAAAGGCGGGTACCCAGTTCCGATGCTCACCTCTAATGTTAATTAGTTTGTCCAGCTTTGTTGTTAGAACTTGTAGGTTGCCTAATTACTACAACAAAATTGGTCTTTTAGGATGCACATGCATCTTAATAGAATACTTAACGAGACTTTAATTAGTTTATAGGATGAAAAATCGATGTCCTACCTAAAGGCATTACAAGAATAACATACAATTCCATCTATGAAGTCGGGTACCCTAACATGACAGAAAAAGTTAATCGTCATAATCTTTTTACATGACACTTTTGTAGAGTGTCATGTATATATATGAAATTCTAACATGACATTTTTTGAAAGTGTAGTATACAAATATTAATAGGACAATTTACTTTTTGTGTCATGTTAGGATGTCTAACTTCATTGAAAAAAACTTGTTACGCCACGTAACTTCGCACTAACAACTTTCAATGTAACGCCTTATATATATAGAACACAAAGTTCTTGGTCCAGTAAACTAAAAGTCCTAACCACAAGGTTTGTGGCGTACTGGTTAAGACTTGTGGAGGATGAGACTAGTAACCCCATGTTCGAATCCAGGCGCAAACAACTTGTGGCCACTGAGAAATTATCTCAGGGCTGCATGCTTTAGCAGTCTTAAAATTGTCAGAGATTAGTATAGGCAAATGCCTAGGATACCCTTTCCAAAAAAAATAAAACTAAAAGTTGTATTAAGTACTCTATTTGAACGCCTGATGATGGTTGACTGAATGACCGTCCTAATTAAGAACCAATATTTTGTTGTATTAGTTGTTTGTTCAAAAAACTTATTGTAACGTCTTTAAATAAGGCATACACATGTTCTATAAACTTAAATTCCCATTAAGACCTCTATGTTAGCCCACATACGTACGGTTGAGCGTTCTAAAAAGACCCATTTTGTTGTAATTTATGCAAATGTCTTCGGTAGTAAATAAGTAACGAATTGAAACAGCTAGCTACTACCTTTTAGGCCTGCTAAACCCGATCAAGGTTTGCACCAGGATGGCTGCATAAAGTGCGAGACCTATTCTCTGATGAGTGTTGTTGAATGAATTTTCGAAGCTCATTATTGACAGGATTGCTCCAGCAATTGCAAGAAGCACTGCAAGTATCTTGTCACACACACATTGAAAAGTAAGAAAACTAATATCAATGTACATGTTTCCAACTTCAATAACTTTGTGCAGTAATGTTAATTATGATGTTTCTATGTTGTACTATGTGAATTTTGACAAACTTTATTGTACTATATCATATGTTGCTACTTTTCTCATCATGCTGGTAACTTTTCTTGTTTTCAAAGTATGCAATTACCTGTTATATATTAGCATACACAAATTCAGAATTATAACTTAGGATGTCTAGATGATCACCAAGCCGAAGAAATTGGATGATTTCAAATTGGAGATCTATAAAGAAACTCAGAATATTTCCTAACAAAACTATGCAAAATTAAGAACGAATGTCGTTGGTGCGTCGGTATTACCCCTATACTTTTTTACCTTAATTAAAGTCCTAATTATAGGAAGATTAATGCAATATATATGGATTAAAGGAAATATGGTTAAATGATGATGGCTAGCTAGACCACCTAAACTTGTGGGATCAGCATTCATAATTACTTGTCTCTCACTATATACAATTCTAGCAATGCATGATTAAAGTGAAGTTATATGATGGCATCACAAAAAAGATGAAAATTTTAAATGATAAAAGGCATGTGACTTTCAACAAGCATACACAATTTCTTTAATTCTCCAAAATTATGTGAAATATTATAGGGAAATCTGATCTTGAATGCTGTAATAACAACAAAAAGATTAATTTGAAACCAATCTATATATATATATATATATACAATTTAATCACCTGTAGAGTTGCATGGAAGTATATTACAGCTTTAAGCCTTCTGGGGCTGCTTTCTTCTTTGTTAAACATTCTTATTATGAGTACTCCAAGAGGCATCAAGAAACCCATTGAAGCCCATAACAGAATCCCATGAAGCTTTATCTCAAATATCGTACGAGGACTAACCTGCATCATCGATCGATCATGTAGTAATTAAGCCAAATGAACCTACTTAATTCTATGAAAACAGACACCAAGAAAAGCAAAAATGAATTCTAATTAAGAACATTGAGAGGCTGAGTTGTTAATTTGGTATACCTTGAGGCGATGATCAGAATCTTGTTTGATGTATTTGTGAGGTATGATGAGATGGTTTTCATTGGATGAAGATGTAACAAAAGGTAGGAGATCAAGTACAAGAAAACTTGCAGGCATAACTGAAAGAACCAGTTTCTCAAATCCATGCATAGTCATCACTAGCTTCACAACTGTATGTGTTCAGCACTTTCTATGTGTGTGTGTGTGTGTATATATATATATATGTATGTGTATTTATAAGTGTGTGTGTGGGCGCCTGAGATTTGACAAGATCTCTCTCTTTAGATTATCTGACTTTATATATATATATATATATATACCATTGTTGATCATCTAAACATGTTGATGACCTAAAGACTTTCAATGGGAGAAAAGCAAAAGAGAAAAATATTATAATGATCCAAGTGGTCATAAAGTTGATTATGTTAATTTACCGGAAAATTTGATATATCAAAGAGACCATCATGATGTATTATATTTATCAAAAGAAGAAAGGTCGATCTTTACGTTCAAATGGTTTAATACTTTTTTGAGTTTAATGAAGTATATTGTCGAAGAAGTTAGTAATTAAATTACCAAATTAAGATATATACGTAAATATATATATATAGTGAACAGTAGTGTTGGCGGCAACTAACATGTTAAAACTATGATGAAAAAACAAATTAATGAAAAGTAGAAGAGAGACATGGTTTAGTGCAGATGAATGTGCTCTCAATCAGGGCCATCCCTTTCTGACAATCACCAACCAGCAACTCAACTTTGTCTACGCATTATAAACACCGTGAAAATACGTACACACTAACGGTCTAACACTATATATATATATATACACACACACACAAGAACCGATAAATATTTGAGAAGCCCAAATGTTGACGAAATAAATGTCTAGGATCACTTCTTTACTTCTTACCTTAACTCTCCTTCTCACACACGATTATGTGCATATGCAGACGTGGGAGCGTGTGAGAAGAAGAGTTAAGATGGTAAACGTAAAAAGGGATCTGAACTCATTTTTAAACTCACACCCACCAATGAATTGTGCTTCTTATGAGAATTGATCCAGTTCATCTTGATACATTTCATTAGTGTCGATCTTCAATTAAGAATGATCCAACAGATCATTTTTTACGCTTCTCACCATAACTTATCTTTTTACCAGAACCCAACCCTTTTAAGGAATATCGAATGTATGCAAGGGTAAAATGGAAAAAAATAGCAATCATAAAAAGCCTAATTTTTCGGGAATTTTAGAAAACCACATAATGAACAAAGAGAGTCGATGATCGTGGACGTGATGCTGGTTTTCGATTTATCACAACATTATCACATTTTCATCGCAACATTATCACACCAAAATCACATCATAAGAAGTCTTTGATTTATCAAAACATTATCACAATAAAATTACATCATTATCATAATAAAATCATGTCATTATCGACAAACGGAGATGATACTAACATTTAAGAGATAAAGACAAGTCATTAAGATAACATAAATTTTGTTGATAAATACATATTAAATTAGTATCCTTATTGATTTATTTTCATTTCTTCCAATTTTCATTATGGATTAAATTATTTGGAGGCCAAGAAATATTCTCGCATGTCCGTCAATCTCGCATTTTCGCCTATATATATATATATACACACACACATGGGGTACTTAAAATAAAAAGCTAAATATACATCCTTGCTAAGATTGTAAGAAGTAAAAGTTAAGTACGAATAAAAATGAAATGAAAAACTGAGGAACGCCTTCGTTTGGACGGTATGCACATACTGCTTTGCTTTTTGTGTTGACAAACGTTGTGATATAGTTATAAAACTCATAATCTCACAACACTAGCTCCATTGTTTCAGTAAAGCGGGAGTTACATGGATTGATGATCCCAATAAGGGTTTTAGGAAATCGATTTGGGATTGCTTTAATTTAATTTATTAGGAAATCAAAATGTTAGACATTTGTTTAGACTAATCCCTGACAATTTTAAGACTACTAAAGCATGCAGCCCTAAGATAATTCTCCAATGGCCACAAGTTGTTTGCGCCTGGATTCGAACCTGGGGTAGATGGGTTATCTAGCCTCATCCCCTACAAGTCTTAACCAGTACGCCACAAGCCTTGCGGTTAAAATTGATTAACTTCTTATAAGCAATTATTAAGCGGGATCAATACAAATCCAACAGTGAATTTATTATCCTTAAGATGATCTATGTGACTCGATGATTACCATTGATCATAATCATTAGTTAACTAACCAACTACAGTTGGATTTTTGTACATTTGTCATACATGACATAATGAAAGTGAAAGTGATGATAGATGCAACTCAAAAGTCTTAATTAATTTGAAGATCATCTTTTTTAGAGGATTTAAAATTCTACAAGACTATTCCATTCAAAAATCCAAGCGCAAACAACTTGTGGCCACTAGGGAATTATCTCAGGGTTACATGTTTTAGCAGTCTTAAAATTGTCAGGGATTAGTCTAGACAAATGCCTAGGATACTCTTTCCAAAAAAAAAAGTTAATCAATTTTAGATCTTGATTAGATCGGGGTGATTTTGATTGAGATTATATACGTAGTCATTGTAATTATTGATGCTTGAAAGGTTTTGCATGGGTTTTTGAATTCTTGAAATGTAAAATGGTGATAAGCTATACTTGTTAATCTACAACTAATGTTAAAATAGAGAAAAGAATAGATAGAAAGTAAAAAATCTTCAAATTTGAAAAAAGAAAACTTTAAATCTTGATATTAAAGAAAAAGATGTATTATTTTAATTGTTTCCACGAATGAAGTTAAATGTGTTATAACTTTTCATAAAGTTTTCTATAAAGTGTATTGAAATGATAAGTTTATAAAATATTTTAATAATATAATTAATAATGAAATTATTAAAATCCAGTAGTTGTTGAAGTTTAATATATCTTTTTTTAGAGATTTTAATTTTTGATAGCCTATTTTAAAAAGCCATTATAATATAGTTTTTGAAATCATTCTTAATCTATGGTAACCAGTTAACCAAAGTAATAATAACACTGTCTCTCTAACTAGTGTCAAAGATCTTGCAAAAGTATATTTTGTGTATTTCTTTCTCACCATAACAAAGTGAGAAAGAAATGGGGTCATTAAGTATATAGCTTTAGGTATGAGATTTTAATTTAATCCATGACCAATTTTAAAAAAATGGCTTCAAAAGGTAATGAATTTAATTTAAAAACCTTATTTTATGGTCATACACTTAAAGGGTCAGGTTTAGGAAAAAACACTAAAAAAAGAGAGCTAAAAAACACCCTGGGAGGCCTCCATTTGGACGGTATGCCCTAACATGCATTTGTACATATACACTAATGCATATATATATATATGCATTGATGCATAGAAAAAAAGAGTTCCAATCGTTTGTATGCATTTGTGCATATGCACTAATGCATATATATGCATTGATACATAGAAAAAAAATACCATCCGCATGACAAGCTCTCAAGGTGTTCTTCAATTTTCTCTTTTTTTAACGTCTTCTCCTGAACCCTCTGAAATTTTAATTAAATCAGTGGCCTATTTTTAAAAAAATGGCTTCAAAAGGTAATGAATTTAATTTAAAAACCTCATTTTAAGGTTATACACCTCAAAATCTCTGAAAAAGAAAACA
Source organism: Silybum marianum (assembly GCA_036898165.1). NCBI lineage: Eukaryota > Viridiplantae > Streptophyta > Magnoliopsida > Asterales > Asteraceae > Silybum > Silybum marianum. The sequence continues at coordinate 22,642,079 of CM072538.1, forward strand.
CTACTGAATGAGGGTCAAATGATACTAAAAAAACTTCAAAGCAAGATGGCCATCCATTCTACAATATCCAAAATCTTTAAAGACCCACACAAATTGTTCAGAAAATAACAAACATGTTTAACAAAAATTCAAACTAGAACCTGTCTTAACTTAATCAAACAGCCAAAAACCGATAACTCACTCAGACAAACAAATTGGGCCTTGAAGCCTTGTATGTGGTCTTAAGCTTTCTAGTTGGAGGTCTGACCTTCTTGAACACCAATGGGAACTTGATTTTGGAGTTATGGAACTGCTTAGTGGATTCCCTCTTGCAGAGCTTAGCGGGAATGGTGGCGGTCTTAATGACCTGAATGCAATGATGACGGACCCTGTGACGGGAAGCCATCTCGGTGTACATTTGCTCAACGCCACCGTTAAGAGTGGTGTCCCTGTACTCCTTGTACATGTTATGGTATCCAGTCCTCGATTGGTATCTCAGCCAAATGCCATAGTTCTTAATTGTTGTTGGGTTTTTCTCAAAAATCTGTAGGAAGATATGATGAAAGATGTAAATATTAGCAACTAAAACAATATGTAATCAAGTAAATCGAAGAAAAATAGTTTTACATCTCATTATATAAATATATATACATGCAATCAGGTATTGCACTACATGCTTTTCAGTTCTAATCTTTATTATGAGATGCGGAAAATCATTACCCGCTCTATTATTAAGAGTTAATTTGTCGTTTAGTTAATTAAAAAGTATAATTAACTTAGAAAACAACAGTTTAACAACCTTAAAATGTAGAGCTATCGTTGTCAAAATTGTAACTTTGTATCTAAGACCATAATGTTGACCCCCAATTGAAAACTAAAGTTTCCCCTCATCATAAGCATGTCAATGAAAGTTATTACTCAAAAGTAGACCCATATTCGATTTAGATACTAAAACTTATATGATTAATGTCATTGGTGAGAAAACCATGCCACTAGGTAGGAAAAAACTAGTGTCCCTCCTATATAAGAAATAGGACAATTGGTGTATGATATTAGATTTTATAAAATAGTCATGAAACCTAAATCTAAAGAATACTAATGATTTGTCAAGAATGCTAAAAATTCCATTAAAGCAAATTATATTTAATATTTCTAAATTTGAAAATAGATATGACTTGAATAACTTGGAAGTGTAAAAATCACAAGAACTTGAACAATATTTAGGACAAGACAATGCAGAGTGTAATTTCATAAGAACATGAATAGTTTAAAAGAAGAATCTATCAAAGCATAAGTAAAATCATAGGCATTAAATTGCCAACATTAACCAAATTAGAGATCAAACTTATGTCATGAATAAAACCAAATCACTTCAAAATTTTATGAAATAATTCACATTGCGGCTATTAATACATCTCTGCAAGCAATTTCATGATGTATAAACCAAAATGTACTTTTATTAATCTTAAGATCATTAGCTTCTCCAATTAGTAATGTGTTACAGCTTTACCAAATACCAAACAAAAAAACAAGAGGTTCTAGAAGCCTATAAAGTTCTCAAGAAGTTAACATGCTGGCTTCTAACTGCCCTACAGAGCTTTCTAGCTGCATTATAACTTGATAAACAGAAAAATCATACGACTTAGCTGGATAACAGACAGACACACCCAAAATAAGCTTAGCAAGTTACCTAAAATATCACAGAATGCAAGCAGGAAGATGTGATCGATGAACATGGAGTAGCAATTACATGAAAAAAGAGCACTTTTAACTTAGTTTATATGTTTATATGCATACATTAATCAGCCATTGTTCTATATCTTGCAACAAAATAAGACAGCAGATCGCTTAGAATACTGAAAAAACCCCACAAGCAGAAAGCCAAAAAAGATGATTTACACATGAAATTTCCCATATAGCAATTGGTTAGGCACAAATTTTTTGGGATTAATTACACATTAACAGGTGAGATAACATAGAGAGCAGGTCAATTCATTTACATCAGGAAAAAACACAACATATATGAATATTTATAAAAAGAATTCGAGGGTTTTTACCTCGTTGATAGCTAGCATCTGACCATTGCTCTTCTTCACTTTCTTAAGTTTCCTCAGAAAGTACCTGTTTTCCATCAATAAAATATGAACCTACCCATACCAAACATATGCAAATATACATACATACATATATATATATATAATGCAACAGGAATCGCGTTTTCGTGTGTAAAACTAGTGATTGTAATGTACCAGAATTTGCTCTTAGCACGGACTTCATTGGTGGCCCAGAGCTTCATACGGTAGATCTTGGGATGCTCATCTGTCTCCGTAGGCAAGGCTCTGCCTACAACCTGAAACTGATGAAACTACAACAAAAAACAGCAAAACACACAATCAATTGTCGCCATTTCAGAAAAAACCTAATGAAAACAAACAAAAGAATACCTAATTTACTCCATAGATGATCGATTAAAGAAAAAATGTAATTGATGATTTGTTCTATAAAATGGAAGATGCATCTACTCACCTTGTAACTCATCTTGCAATGCAGCCCTGTCGATCGAACTTGCACAAAGATGGAGTTGCAGAATGATAGGCGGAGGCAAATGATTTTAGGGTTTATGGTTTGTTAGATTATGAAGAAAGAAGCATAGAATTATCAGGCTCGTAAATATATGGGCCGAGCCCATTTTTGTGGTTGTATTGGATCGAAGCAAGATTTTCTCTTGACGTAAATTTGAAAGAGCCCATCAAAAATATATCTTATATTTACTTCATAGTCTATATCTATATCTATATCTATACTATATTATAAAGTATTTGGCAAAAACTCTTAAAAACATATTATTATGCGGTTTATACAATTGACTAAAACATGATTACTTAAAATTCATAAATGGTATTATAGGTTAATTTCCTTATTAAACCTATATTATAATTTAAAATAAAATCTGAAATAAAGAAAGTTTACAAAAAATAAAATCTATTTTTTTAAAACTAATAAAATCGTATTATAAAATTGATAAAGACAAAAAAAAAAATACAACATTAAAATTAAAATGGATCTCGCTGCATTGCGCGAGTACCCTTCTAGTTTGAATATCGTATTTAATAAATCTTATTTAAGATTTATAGTTTGGAAAGCTTTGTCAAAAATGGGTGGAAATTGTAAAAAAAATAAATTTAAGGAGGGACTATGACTGACAATCTATGAAAGTGTGAGTATCATTTGGAGCACGAGGAAATGGAATAGTCGGTTTCAGAGGTTTTAAAAAGAGACATGGTAGAACTGGGGGGAGAAAATCTTAGGATTTTGGCTGGAGTGGGATTGTAATCTTGTATTTATTAGTATGAGAGAGGAATCAACATGCAAACTCTATGTTAATAGGGGTGTTCACATAAAGTGTGTAATTTTTATGCACAAGGTCATGTTTACTTGTAATTATAGATACATATGAATGTTACAAGTGTTTATGCAAAATGATTGAGAAAAAAATGATACGAAATGAAGGTTTTTGTAAGTTTAATGGATACTTTTGTCAAACCGGTCAAAGACTAACTTGTTTAAAGCAAGCCCGACCTCACGAAGATTAAGGGCATTGGTGAGATAGGAGCTTGCCTATGGGTTCGTCTAGGTGTGTTAGTTAGGGAGTGATCTTAAGCTCTCAAAGGAGTTCACGTCCAGTAGGGTAGGCAAGTTAAGGGCATGCAAGCTCCCTGACCCCACGTTCAGTATAGGCGAACTTGGAAGAGACCTCATGGTTGCGTAGGAGGTCATGTTAACATCTAGTGAGGAACAATATACGTCTATTTGACAAAATTGTAACCTATATTGTTCATTCAGAGTGATTCAATTTTAACCTAATACCTATAGTTTATTGATTTTTCATCTCAATTAAGCATTGAATGGCCTAAGTTGGGTTGATTGGTTTTGTGTACCTTTAGTTATTAGTTAATTTTATAAAGTTCAAGCGTATTAATAAATAGTAACTACATATCAATAAGTTATAAGTTATGTATAATATTAAAAAAAATTATTCTATGAAGATACTTTTTGATTAAAACTTTGAAAAACTTGTTAAAGAATTGTAGTAAAAAGATATCAATATAACTATCAAATTAGAAAGAATAAAATACATAATTTGTTTACTTAAAGTATTAATCATATCTAAGATAAATTATAATATTTTTTAAAATAAGATAAGTAGGTATTTTCCAAAACTTGATTAATTCATATGAAAAGAGCAATACAAGTTTCTAGAAATCCTTCAAGCTTCAATTCTTATTATTTACAAAAAGGGTAAAATAAAAATGTTATAATAAATTAAAATATATTGTATGTATTATTGACTTGCACGTAATGTTTTAATAATTGTGTTTTGAAAAAATTAAGAGTAAACCCAAATGTTTTAATATATAGTATAGATAATATTTATATACGACACATTATACTCATCTTTTGATGAAGTTTGAATCTTTAACCTTCTGGAAAGCTAGATTATACCAATAACCATATATGGTTAAGCTAACGACCCATAAATGAAAATGGAAATGAGTTTCATTCCTCCAATTTATAAGAGAACCAGATATTGATAATGATTTCCTTGAACAGTTCTTTCAAAAAACGAATCGATCTGATTAATGAGTCATAAGAAGATAATTCATGATTCAGATGCTTAATATATTTCCATTCCTCGCCCCTTAAACTTTACTTAATTGAGGCCCCATCAACCATGTTAGAGTTAGACTACAAATTGGACAAGCTACAAGATACTACTGTGTACATGATAACTATTAACTCATGATAGTGTATAAATGTGTGACAAATAAAGAAACAAATGAAGCTTAATTAAGCTATAAATTATACTGAAATAAGACCCACATATCCTGCATATAGCATCAATATAGATGAAACAACGTATGCACCTGCAACAATCACAGGTTCCTTCAACCCACATGATTCAAGATGGTAATGCAACGGAACCATCCGGAACAAACGTCGACCAATTCCATGCACACGTTTTGTTGTCTTGAAGTACGATACCTGCTAAACAAGACTATGATTAGAATGCAAAAGGCCAGAATACATAATAATGAGTTTATTTGCTGATGCACTCAACTTGTCATGTTAAAATCTGTGATATATATATATATATATATAGTAAGAGAGAGAGAGAGAGAGAGAGAGAAGCTCAAATGCAAACTCAAATTTGGTTGCGAACACGAAGACAAAGGAGGGCACGATACCGACACGTGTCCTGTTAATGAAGATAAAGTTCATACATTATTCAATATGAATAACATGCATTCAGAGTGTATAACACAACATTCAGAGTGAATAACACAACATTCAGAGTGAATAACACGCATTCAGAGTGTATAACACAACATTCAGAGTGAATAACACACCATTCAGTCTGAATATTTCCTTTTGTTATTCAGATTGAATAGGACACGTGTCACGCTCTTCTTTATCCTCGTGTTCGCAACCAAATTTGAGTTCTCATTTGATATATATATATATATATAGGGTCAGGTTTAGGGGAAAACACCAAAAAAAGAAAACTGAAGAACACCCTGGGAGCCCTCCATCTGGACGGTATGCACAAATGCATACCGGTATTTGTAACATGCACACGTGCATATGCACTTGTGCCTCATGCATAGAAAAAGACAGCTTCAATCGCTTGTATGTATTTGTACATACCATCTGGATACGGTATGGAGGGTTCCCAACCTCCTAGGGTGTTCTTCAGTTTTCTTTTTTTTAGCAGTTTCCCCTGAACCTCCCTCTCTCTCTCTCTCTCTATATATATATATATATATCAAATTGTAACAAAGTTTGTGTAATTTTAATTTAGTGCAACGTTTGCTTCTCAATTACCGTAACAAACATTCAATTCTTCCTATTCACTTATAAACATGCTTTCAGCCTCTCTCTTTTTTTTTTTGGGGGGGGGGGGGGGGTACCTGTCCTCCATGCCAAAGAGTAGAGCGACTGTTTCCATAAAGGCCCCCACTTTGTGAAAAATGTGCAATTTAACGGATGTAACTAAACTCACAATTATCATAGCAAAGCTGATACCTGCAATATAACGGATAGAACTTCCAACACGATGACTCCAGATGTTATAAACAACGGAAAGAACATTCCTGTACAAGCAGCCATTGCAGCCAGGGCCCCACCCAACGCCAAAGTTCCAGTATCACCCATAAACACAGAAGCTTTATGCCGGTTATGAAAAAGGAAACCAACACAAGCTCCTGCCATTGATGCTCCAAAGACCGAAAGATCTGGTTTAAAATAGCAATAGCAAACAACTTGACAAAAAAAAACCTCAATCCAATGTTCTAACTATTTTAACTTTTAGCAAAAGCTCGACCACAAGTTAATTCTTTTTAAGCGCAAATTGCATAAATAAATAACTTTTTTTCTCAATTCCCACTTTAGGGAAATTTACTTCCTTATAAACAGGAGATATCAACCTTCTGAATTCATTTATTTTAGGCAATATATTACCGAAATAACAACCTACTTCCATTAAATTGCCTGATATAAAAGAAATTAGAAGTGAAAATGTAAGGGTGCGTTTGGTTGCGGAAAATTTTCCAAGGAAAATGAAAATTTAGAAAACCTGTTTGGTTCATTAAGTTTTCAAAAAATTTCCAAAAAAACAAAAAATTTCGTTTTCTAAAATCCTATGTAAATTAGAAAACTGGTTTTAATAGTTTTCCAAATTTTTGTTTTCTAAAAACTCTCACACACACTTTCACACGCGCACACACACACACACACTAATTTGAAAAAAATGGGAAATGGAAAATGAAAAGTGATATAAAATGCACAACCAAACGTGTTTTCTGATTTTCAAAAAATGGAAAATAAAACTCCACCATTTCATTTCAACCAAACGTGTTTTCTAAAATTTTCATAGAAAACTGAGAATGAAAACTCAAATCCATTTTCTGAAAACGTTTTCTAGGAAAATGAAAACAGTTTTCCGCAACCAAACGCACCCTAAATTTGCCTAAAGTGAGAATTGAGGAAATTGCTGCCCTTTAAAGAATAAGAATGGTTTATGAAAAAGAGGGATAGAAACAAAGCATACTAACCTGAACATATTGGAAGAACTGCAATGGACATTCCTATAAAAGAAAGGGCAGCAGTTCCTCCAGCTAATCCATCAAGACCATCAGTCAACTCCACCCCATTAGCCATCGATACAAAACAGAATGAAGTTAATAATAAATAAGAACCTCCCATGCAGACCAGGCCTAGCGGTAGAGGTAGCGGCACCACCATTTTGCTGCACGAAAGAGAACAAATAGATATGAGATTAACTTGCATGATAACATAGTTGTCCACAAATTTGTTTTAAGATTACTATCTATACATATAATAAAAGTTAAGAAAGGAAAAAATATAGGACAAGATTTGGCATCTTAAAAAGCATGATAATTTATTGTTTTAGTGATCTAAGATGACTTTATCTAACATTCGATGAATTCGGGTTTTTCACTGTGTGGTTCTATATATAATAATAAAAGATAACTAATAAACTATTAAGCCCTTCAAAGCCCCATAAATCACCCCACACCCACTTGAGATAGGTGCTCGTATATTCTATCAAAACGCTCAGATGTATCAGAATGTTTCAGGGTAAAGGGTAAAAATGTCGATATTTCTGTCTAGCTACTAATGATTTTAAGCATTTTTAACATATTTATCAGGGGAGATGTTGGCAAAGAAAAGAACATAATTTTTTTATATCATATTAAAATTCCAGAATGACAGAAAAATTAGAATTTTTCACTGCAAGATTTGCATCTTAAGGAAAGATGCGTGAGTTACCATCAAAAGTGTTGATCAAAATAGTTACAAGAAAGTATACATGCTGTACGGTGATGATATATTCCTGGTACATAACCAAAAATAGAACCATGTCCCCACAGCCACCTGTGCAATAAGAATCAAATAAAAGCTCATTAATAGATATTTCCATTATCGGGAGAAGATAAATCATCTTAATGATTAAGCCATAGTAAAATCTTTTTACCTCCAACAGAATTCTTATCCATGGATATAAGCCATTCTTCCTCCTTTTCACCAATCTTAAAAAGTCATCCATTAAGCCAATTGTGGCAAATGCTATAGTGGCTGCAGATGCTCCGGAAACTTCTATAGAAGAAAAACCAACTAATACTTCGGCAACAACTACACCAATAGGAATAAGAAACAATCCACCCATTGTGGCAGTTCCTTTTTTAGAAGAGTGCCTAGCTGGCCATTTGCTGATAATTTGTTGCATTCTTGAAATACGAAATAAAGGAACACATATATATCCGGCACAAGAGACCAAAAGTGCAGAGGCCATAAAAGGGCATATTAAGTGAAATGGTGGTAAAGGAAGTCTCACTATCCTCCATGCATGTGAATCCAAAAGTAGTAGAAGTACTGTCAAAAAAGTAACAAGGCCTATGTTGATGAAAATTCCATATTTAACCCTGCAATGCAAATTTTAAGTCAAGTTACAAGCTGAGAGGCTTGTCGCACAAATTTTCAATTTTGGAACGTTTATAATAACGACTTATTCTTTACATTTTGGTCACTTAGAATCCAGATTTCGGATGTCACTATTAACTTCTGTACATCTATGGTGTAATCGTTAGTTATTGAATACTCTTTTAGAGCTAATTTTTGAATAAAATCATGTATTTGAAATTATAATAAAAGATAATACTATGTTTGTCATGTATTTACAAAGTTATCTAGAACTTATTTATTTTTCGTATCTTCCTTACTTAAAGAAACTGATATTGCTAGTATTCACTATTAAGTATCTTACCTGCTTCTCCTTTGAGATCTACCCATCATTGTCAGCTTCTGAGCAGTGACTGTTAAAGAATCATCAGATTGATCCCTTGATGTTGGAATATCAACATCAGTGATTGGATTCAATATGATATCTCCATCGCTTTCTTCACCTTCACTTGAAGAAAAGCTGTACCCGACAGACCCATCACTGTCAACTCTATCATCAAATGAAAAACTAGAATCCTACAAAAAACAGAGAAAATTGGATAAATTAATTCAAATTTAATATGCATTTGCATAGATGAAAATATATATATATATATATATATATATCATGACTCTATTTCCATGTAAGATGAGTATAGTTGTACTTCAACCATAAACGTGTTCCCTACAGATATATTCAATATGGAAGAGCGAGAGTAGGCGAGAGAGAAAAAGAGAGGCAGGGAGGGGTATAGTGCCCAAAGATTTGTATTTTAATTTGTGATCCCCTTCAGAATTTCAGACTCCCGGCATATGAAAATTGTACGTTCTTCTAAAGGAGCAGTTTTGGTCCCATCTACTTCCAAGACTATGCTTTAGTCTACAGCCATTTGAATATTCATGTTGACTTAGGGCCTTACTACAGAGACTAGAACGACCACATGTTGGGAATTTTCATTCCCACATTATAGAGTGATGGAAGAAGAGAATATGATGTCAAGTCCACTGGTATTTACAAAAAATAGAACCCTGAAAGGTTGACTTGAATGGACTATGACCCGCTTTGAATTGTTCATTCACAATTTCACATAAATTCTGACATCCTCGAATTTTTGTGGATGTTTTTATAGTGTTTGGAATTCTTGACCTCCAAATCAGGACCATGAGCATCTTGGTTGTTTGTCCAACTTAGCAGTACTTAGGACCCGTTTGTTAGCAACTTAATGAGCTTAATGGGACTCACAGCTTATTTGGTCTGCTATACATGGTTGTTTGGCAGTGGCTTAATGGTATAGAAAGTGGCTTATTCAATAAGCTTTTAGCAGGGAGCTTTATGCAGAAAGCTAAGTTTTTTTCCAACCCTGTCACTCCCAGTTAAAAAAACATTCCTTCCATCTATGAAAAAACCATCCGAAACAAAAACCTTCTCAATCTATACAGACAGATTAATCCACATAGACAACTTTATCCATACAGGACTTGATGGAAAACCAACCAAATAACCCCTTAGTCAGTTAGTTGCATACCATGTTATATGAGTTGTAACTTTTTTTGCCTACCTATCTGCATGCACATTGTCATGTATTATCGACTCTGGCAAACCCGATTATATAACTAAAAATAGATCAATGTATCAACGATTAGTTTCTCTTTATTCACCAATTGATAAGCCAAAGGTTCTCATGCCCTATTGATGGCACGTGATCTTCACACATTGCACTTAGAGTACCATTATCATTTGTTCTATACATCCACACTTTTCATAAAACTATAAAATTTTTATGTCTTTAGCCAAAATACAAAGGTTTTCGATTGCTTTCTATTGCTATTCCCTACTCATTACAAATTTAAGGAGTTCAGTAATCTTAACTTTACAAAATAAGAGGTGTACATCATCGACACAAGTATCATGGCTTCTCATTGCAATTAAGACATCCCTCTCTTGTTGATATGAAGAAACTGAAACCTGAGTTTTCCCCTTTGATCTATATGTCAGCCAAGAGAGCATGCCTGTGTTTCCTAACCCACTAGGTCTATTCGTTGTACATGCTGGTACTCTTTTGAGTTCTAAACTCATATAGTCATATGCTTTGGGAAACTTTTTCCTCATTGAGTCAATCTTTTCTTTTGTGTATTTCATCATATTTGTTGATGAACATTCTCATGCCACATGGTTTTATATATTAAAGCAGAAGTAAACTGTTTTCTTTGTACTATATATATGAGGTTTCCTTCACGTATTACTATAAATGATTACAACCCTAATTGTTTCAAAAGAGAGGTCAATGCATCGATCATCAACTTTGGACTGTTAGTGTGGTTCCTATTCTTGTCGCCGACCCTCGTGTTTCAGGTACTGGCCAACAACTCAACACACCAACATCTCAACCAATCAGCAAGATGTATCTCAACCTCAACCTCCTTGTGCACCATTCATTGCAGGTTCGATAACTATGCAAAAACGAAAAACATGTTTGCACCTTTTAATCCTTGATCCTTGTATGCACCGCTTTTGTATATTACCTTTTCTTCCCAAGAATGCCATGGCTCTCCATCATCATGGTATAGTGCAATTAAAGACAACAGTGCTTGTATTTTGGTACTTCTTCCTGCTAGGAAGTTCTTTGTTGATTAACTTTAATTTTTACGACTTACGAATTACGATGATATGCTGGATGGGATTGTACTTGCCTTTTGGTACTCTTCCCTACTAGGAAGTTCTTTGTTGATTGATTTTGATCACTAAGAACTTGCAAATGCATTTCGCATTGATATCTTTGTTCACGCCTGAAATATTATCTGGTGGTAAAGGGTTACTCCGATGAGTGATGACTGATGACTATGGTAATGATCATGAGACATTTCCCATGTGCCTACTCTAGTCCGTACTTGTTTTATCTCATGTGTATGGTCTACTAGGGTTTATGGTTTAGGGTCTTGAGATAGGTATTAATTGATCAGCTACTAGGTTTCTAAGTTTAAGAGATGGAGTCTATTATTTTGTATAGCCTATATAGACTCCTCAAGCCTTGTTCAAAGAATTCTTCAAGAGTTTATTTTTTGAGGTGTGAGTACAAATAGAAAATCCTCTAAACAAACATGGAAAAACATTCATTCTAGTCATATATGTACATGCCACTGGTATTGCTAATCTTAAGAGCTTCATTCGGAAACTTAGGGCACTAACCTAGGAATACTCTATTGGGACAAAGGTATCACAATAACGTTAACGGTCCTTGCTTCACAATATCCATCATATAATGGTTTAAAAGTGGGTAATATATGCACAAATAATCAGTCAAACGTATAATTTTGGATTTATGGTTAAACTAGAAATTAAGAAGAAGAAGATACCCAATCCATGACTGCAACTACAAGTCTGTGCCTTGTAGAAGAACGCCCATATTTCTGGATTCTCGATCTCGATAGCTGTAAAAATACCAAAAGTCAAAAATAAAAACATATATAAATAACAGAAGTTCTGAGATTACAGTAAACAAGACTGTGATACTTTACCTTGAAGTAGAAACGATAAGGAAAATGAGAATTAGATGGAAGGCAGTGAATGGCTGGTTGTGGAGATCGAATTAGAAGCCCTGATCGAGGGAAATGAATGGATGAACAACAAGAATAAGATCGCATGATTAGAGAAGATATTGGTCAGTTGGATACATGGAAAGAAAGCATATTCTGTGTTCGTAGTTATTGTACATCCATGGGCATACGCAGACAATGGGGGAAAGGGAAGGATTTGAAAGGGACACAGAGAGCTTGCTTTGGTGTTAACGATGGCCGATAATCTATTTTAGTTTTCTAGTCTCCCACCAAGATTTTTGCGAGGAGGGGGCACCATCATCAAAAGAGAGCATATTCTTTTTATTCTTTATGTGCAATTATACATACGAGATGTAATTCAATATTTCATAAGTGGTATGTTGTACTTTACAAACATTAGATTAGTTGAGAATTGTGAGTAGAGATATGGATTATAGATCATTCATCACTTTTATTCCTACATATATATAAATAGCATTTTATAAAAGATTTGATCTGATGTATCTCGAAGTATCTAATCTCGATGCATCTTATTTTAATATAGTCATTTTTACGCTTCTTACCTTAATTTCTGTTCGAACCGTAATTTATAATGGTTTTAAGAAATAAGAGGATTAATTCTCTAAAAATTTATCATTAATTATATTATTTAAATACTATATAATTTTGTGATCTCAATAGTAGGGGTGGCAATTAGTCGGGTTGGGTTGGGTTCGGGTTCAACCTATTTATTAAACAGATCAAAATTTTCAACCCAACCCAACTCATTTAATTAAATGGATTGAGATTTTCAATATAACACAACCTGTTACTTAAATCGGTTGACAGAAGGTTGGTCCATTTATGATTTTTTTCAACCCAGACCGTTAAATAAATAGGTTGAACCTAGGTTGACCCATTTAATTTTAAAATATTAAATAAAATAAAAAGGCTTAGACTATTTAATTTTGTTGGAGCCTTGGAGGCAGACGACAGGAAGAGAGAGAGCTTAAAGGGAGACTTGATGGCGGGTTAGATATTACTTTATTAGGGTTTCACAGTTACAAAATTGAGGGAGTTTTAAATTTTCAATGTTTCATACATAATATTAGACATTATAATTAAAAATAAAATAAAAATATATAATATTTTAAATGGGTCGAGAACAGATTGTAAATGGGTTGAAAACAGCTTGTAAATAGGTCGAAAATTTTAACCTAATCCAACTCATTTATTTAAATGGGTTAGGCGGATTGACCCATTTAACTTAAATGGGTTGAAAATCTCAACCCAACCTGCTATTTTTGAGTTGGGTTCGGGTTGGGTTAGTGGATTGGGTCCCTTTTTGCCACCCCTACCCAATATATAAAAAACTTTAAATAAAATGATATTAATTCTAGTGTCATTGGTGTATGAAATAAATAAAAAACTCATTTCTCTCTTCTGTGTTAGGCGCCGTTTACCAAAGCTTACCTGAGTAAACGCTTACCAAATCATATTACTTTACCGGATAAATATGGCAAGGACTAAAAATCTTACCTGGTAAGAGCAAAAACAATGACCGAGAGTCTTACCCGGTAAGTGAGGACGACAACTATTACCATGGTTAGCGCTTATCGGGTAAATTGTTGCATATGATATCATTTTGGTACACTAAAATCTTACCCGATAACTAAATGATTGTCTTGAATTTTACCGGTAAGCACTTATGCGGGTAAGTTTTGGTAAACGACTCTTAGAGTTAAAAAAATTGTCTATATTTAGAATTTTCTTCATGATTCTCTATTTTAGATAACAAAGTTAAAAAGGTTGTTGAAGCATTTTAGAGAACAAAAAAGATCATTTTTTTCTTAGAAAAACTGTTGAGATGCTTATTCGTGATTTTAAAGAATTGTTTTCTAGAGTAAACTACAAATTTGGTCCATATGGTTTGTCAAAAACAACACATGTAGTTTTGTCCCTATAACTTTTAACGATTGTTAGAAAGAGAGGTCACATCTTGTAATTTCAAAACTGTAGGTATGAAAAATGTTATCATTGACAAACCACGTGGACCAAATTTGTAGCTTACGCTTTTCATTAGTATGTTCAAAAGGGGTATTTACGTTATTTTACATGCTTCTTTTAACTTTTTAATTAGAGTAAACTACGATTTTCGTCCCTGTGGTTTGGTGTTTATAACGATTTTCATCCCTGTGGTTTAAAAACTGCTTTTTTCGTCCTTATGGTTTGTATTTCATAACGTTTTTCGTCCTTCATCCTAATAAAGTTAAAAAAATTTGTTAAATGAGGAACATCTTGCTTTTTTTATAATAAACGAAGATAGAGGACTAATTATATAAAAATTGACATATCAAAGGATCAAATCTGTATCATTATATAATATATAATAAATATATTATTTTTCTTTAAATATTCATCTTCTCCAATTAAAAACGCTAAAATCAAGAACAGCAACCCAACCTCAAAAGTAAAATCAATTACAAGTCTGAACTCAAAATCAAATCAATTTTGTAACACCCCGCCTTACCACGACACAATATTGTCCGCTTTGGCCTAAACCGCACGGATTTGTTTCTGGCGACTTGGCGAGAGCTTCCCAGGGGGTCACCCATCCTGGTACTACTCCCACCCAAGCACGCTTAACCACAGAGTTCCAAGAACCTGCCTTGCGTGTGGTCCCAAAACGCGTTGTGTTTAGGAAGGCCAAGGTTTACTTATCAACCCAACATCACTCCTGTCCACGGCCGATATGGGATCTGCCTAAGGTGTTACAAACACCCCCACTTAGGGACTCATCGTCCTCGATGAGGTTTGCCCCACATCCCGAACGGCACAGGAGCGACTCTGATACCATTTGTAACACCCCGCCTTACCACGACACAATATTGTCTGCTTTGGCCTAAATCGCACGGATTTGTTTCTGGCGACTTGGCGAGGACTTCCCAGGGGGTCACCCATCCTGGTACTACTCCCACCCAAGCACGCTTAAACCCAACGTCACTCCTGTCCACGGCCGATATGGCATCTGCCTAAGGTGTTAAAATTCTATTTATCCTAAACCTAACTCAAAATCAAGAAAATTAAAAAAAACCCTCAATCAAATGTTGTTATTACAAATTAGTAGTTCCATCAATTTCTTCCTCTAACTCAAAATCAAGAACAATAGAAAACCCTAACTTCATCCCCATCTAAGGATTAACCCTAGATGCAGAACCCATCAAATGAAGAATCCACAAATCCATCTGATAAACTTTTAACCCTAAAAAACGCAAACTCAAATGAAGAACAATAGAAAACCTTAGAAAATGAAAACTCAAAATCAAGAACAATATAAAGCCCTAACTTTATCAACTTTGATAAACTCATTTGATAAACCTTTAACCCTGGAAAACGAAAACTCAAATGAAAGAATCCATAGATCTATTCTATTAGACAAAGAAAACGGAGATCAAAGATGAAGATGGAACCAAACGTTGGGTGGTTGCGTCTGTCGTCAATGGAGGCGGCTGGAGATGGAGACGGAGTTGCAGGTGCCGGCGAGTGGTGGTAGCTATCGACGAGAGGTGGCCGGAGTTAGAGTTGTGGGTACCGGCGAATGGTGGCCGGAGTTGTGGGTGCCGGCGAGTTGGAGGTCGCTGTCGGCGGAGGATGGCCGCTGCCGGAGAGGGTTGGCCGCTGCGGGAGAGGGATGGTCTGAGTTGCAGCCATGGCCCGTGGGGTTCCTTCCTTTCTGCATAGATCTCTCTCTCTCTCTCTCTACATATAAAAGGAATTGATTTTCTTTAACTGGTAACTAAAAGTTTCAAAAATAGAAAATTGTTAATTAATTGGAATATTACATAGTTGGTCCCTGTGGTTTGAAAAATGATAACAATAAAACATGGGAAAAGACCATTACTGATTTAATGGATCTTTTTAACAGAGTTAGCTTAAGGGACGAAAAAAGCAACAAAATCCAAACCACAAGGACAAAAAAACAGTTTTTAAACCACAGGGACGAAAATCGTTATAAACACCAAACCACAGGGACGAAAATCGTAGTTTACTCTTTTAATTATTTTATTTTCCTTTCTTATTTATTTCTTCACCCTTTCCTCTCATCCCCACTAAACTATTCCGGTGAACCCTTCCTATCTTCTCCGGTGACCCCAATCCATCACTAAAATCAAAATGAAAACCCTAATATCAATATAAAAATCAAAACTCAAACACAAAATTATCAGTATTTCCATGTGTTTGTATTAGTTATACAAACCCCTTTAGATCAGATCCAAAAAAAAACCCAACATTGTGACCATCATAGAGATGGAAATCTCTCTCTCTCTCTTTTTATTTATATATATATATATATATATAGAGAGAGAGAGAGAGAGGAGTGGGTTCATGTAAGAACGGTACCAATTTACGAGAATGCTAGGACAATCCCCAGCCAATCATTTTGTACATGAATTTTTTTATGTACAAAGTCATATGTGATTTTGTACTAACACCAAAAATGACACGCGCGACTTTTGCCGCGGAAAAAGTCTCGGTTAATCATATATGATTTTGTATGTGAATCATATGTGATTTTGTACATGAAAAATTTCATGTACAAAATGATTGACCGGTGATTATTCTCGCATTCTCGTAAATTGTTATCGTCCTAACATGAACCTCTTTCTATATATATATATATATATATATATATATATATATATAAGAGTAAACTACTATTTTCGTCCTTGTGATTTGGTGTTTATAACGATTTTTGTTCCTGTGGTTCAAAAACTACTTTTTTCATCCTTATGGTTTGCATTTTATTTCCTTTTTAGTCCCTCAAACTAATTTTATTAAATTTAAACCATTAAATCAAGGCATTTATGTCTTTTTCTATTTTATTTATGTTAGTCGCATTTAGGGTAATGGCAAGCAAGTAAAAAATTGTAGATGGGGGAAGGGGGATTGAATACAGTTACACAACATTTTTCACTTTTTAAATTCTTTAATATAAAATATCAAGAATTACACTTAGAAACAGATTATTGCGGAAAAGAACAGATAAAATCTATTCTAACAATCTAACACTTAGAAAATAAAAACATAACTTAAAACACAAAGAAGTTATGCTACTACCGATTTCAGTTTCTCACTTAGAAGACTCTCTCTTTCTAAAAGGATAATTTGCATCAGGACCCTTCTTCTCCTTTTATAGTGTCCATGCATTACATGCATGGGGACACTTGTCATAAAATCATTTGTCAACTGAGTTTCCTTTGGACAAAGATGGGGTGCTATACTTTATAGTACATATGAAATGACATGACACTGTTCATCTTTTCTTTAAGTCCTTTGTTGTCACATCAAGTTTTAGATAAGGACAACCTTAGGGGCTATGTTTTTGCAGTAGACAAACAAACATTTGGATAATGTTTATATCTAAAACTTGGAGGCCACGTTCTTGCAGATATTGATGACAATGATATCTTCATAAATATCCACCTAAAGAGCAAATATAACATCAGCCGAGGATATGTTAGAAAACATATCAGCTATACTTCCTATTGGCGACTCGCCAATTTTCCTTTGATTTGTTCTTTCATCGGTGGATAAAACAGTATAGAAATCGGTTGATGAAAAACCTAGTATTTGATTGGAGGTCATGTCTTCATTTTCCACAATGACACCCCTAAAATACTTATGGCACCCCTAAGTAGGGGTGGTGATTGCTTCGAAGTTAGGGAAAACATCACATCCATCAACTCTCAATTAAACCCATTAAATATTATTAATTAATTATAAAATATAATATAATATATTTTTTATTATTATTGCTATTATATATAAAATTATATTAATTATTATTAAATAAATAAATTATATATATATATATATTACGACTTTTATTAGATGTATAAAAATTATTATATGTTATTTATATTTTATTTTATTATTTGTTTATATATATATTATCGCCTTATAAAATATATATATATATATATTTATAGAGGTTTAATCAAATAAAAACAAAAAAAAAGTTACAAACTCGTAAAAACCGATATAAAAATAATTTTTTTCATTAATTTTTTTTTATCAAATGCTAGGATTTAAGATATTATTTCACATATATTTGTTTTATAAGGTGAACACATATCGGTTTTTACGAGTTTGTAATTTTTTTTGGTTTTTATCTGATTATTGTCTTATCTATATGATTTTTGTTATTTTATATATATATATTATTAAATACATAAAACATATGTATATATTATGTGAACGTGACACGTGTCTGAATGTAAATTATTCAGACTGAATAATCAAAAAAATATTGAAACTCAATAAAACTGAATATAGTATTTATTCGGTCTGAATAAATACTATATTCAATTTTATTCAGTCTGACTAAGGAAATTTTTAAAAGTCAGAAAAAGATATAACAATAGCATGTCTATACGTAGATACTATTGAATAGGTCCCAAATATATCTTCATATTAAGATTTGGAATTATGTATATAAAGTTATGGTAGATAAATATAGTATAGATAATAAATATTTAAAACAAATAAAATTATATTTATATATATATATATACAAAGAGGGACATACCTGACTTATTGGAGCAAAGATCTGCTCGCCCTTTAACTAACTGAGTTACACGCCTATTGGGCTTTGTATATATGTTATGAAGTTTATATTATTATTATCTTAATTTATTATATATATTTACATACCATTATGTATAAACTTGGAATCACGTGAGACCAACATGTTTTTATGAGACCCGTGAGACCATATTTTACATTTGAAACTTCATAGCAAAAATATTGTGAATGTAAAAAAAATATATGAACATTCACAGTGTTTTTGCTATGAAGGTAAACTTCATAGTGTTTTTGTTGTGAATGTATCCTTCACAGTGTTTTTGCTTTAAAGCTAACCTTCACAATACTTTTACTGTAAAAGTTCAGATTTTTTTTCTTTAACAGTGTTTTTGCTGTAAAGTTTCAAAAGTAAAAAGGTGGTCACGTGAACCCAACTCGTTCTTTATATACATACACACACACACACACACATATATATATATATTAGATTCTTAATTTATATCTATTTATTAAAGTATTATGTTATATATCATTACGGTTCCAATATGTATTTATTATTTTAATATAAATAAAACAGTTAAACATTTATTTATATAAATATATTTTTACTAAAAAGATAGTAAAAAGGAAAAAAAAATTAACTAATAATTTTTTATTAATTAAAAGTAAATAAGATAATAAGTGAAAAAAGTTAATTTCATAATTTATATTAATTAAAATTAATAAAAAATAACAAAGAAAAAAAGTTAATTAACAATTTAAATTAATTAAATTAATATAAATATTTATATCTATAATACAAAAGAAAAGACAACTATGGGACAGGAAAGACAAAAAAACAAAAAAAACATAATTATTAACCTATGCTTAGGGGTGCCATTAGCACTCCCCTTTCCACAAATGTTGATATGTTCCTTTGGTATCAGCTAGTCTTTGATTTGTTGAACTTTTTGAGTATGACCAGACTTTTACAAAGAACCCAAGATACAAAATATTGTAACTAAGGAAAGATTGATGAGTCATCAATAAATCATCACGACCCAACAATTTATTTTTCTAATTAAAAATTATTTATCAATTGATTCAAAAATAATAATAATATATTACATTTTAGTATTTAATATTATCATATTATATAATATATACTCTTTTATAAATAAGTTAAAAATTAAGAAGTACAGCTTATTATGCTAATGCACAAGATTTTTTTTTGTAAATCAAAAGTATTAAGTTTATGTTCATTATACACTTCAAAATTTATAATTAAAATAAAATTGCATTTATAAAAGAAAGAGAGCATACATATATTGTTATTTTAAATATAAAGAAGGAACTTAAAGTTAAGCATTATTTTAAACTCAAATAAAGAAACAAAGTTATGATATTTTATAATATTATTAAATTCTAAAATAATCAATATTGAGCTTACTTTAAATTATTGATGTGATGATCATAATAATATAATTTGTTAAAAGATATTTTTAAAATAGTATAAAGTGTAATTTAAAATTTTAAAATTTTAAAATTATTAATTTGTTTTTTAAATTATCTATCGTGAAGTTTGTGGGAATAATGTAGCTTTAAAATCTTGTATATGTAGCATAATAAGGATATAAAATGTAATTTTAAATTTTTAAATGATTTGATTTTTAATATTAGTGTAGCTTTAAAATCTTATACATTTTAACAATAACTTTTTTAACATGATTTTTAATATAGTATATATATATATTATTATATAGATATATAATATTATCCTATTATTTTCTAACAAAAAAATTAACATGCTTTATAAAAGAGTGTGTATATATAATATATAATATAAAAGATAAAGTATAATAGAATGATATTAAATACTAAAATGTAATATATTATTATTACTTTTGAATCAATGGCTAAATATTTTTTAATTAAAAAATTGAATAAAATATAAAAAGACATAAATGCCCTTGATTTAATGGTTTAAATTTAATAGAATTAGTTTGAGGAACTAAAAAGGAAATAAAACATAAACCATAGGGACGAAAAAAGTAGTTTTTGAACCACAAGGACCAAATCATTATAAACATCAGATCACAGGAAACAAAATAGTAGTTTACTCTATATATTAAAGGAGAAACCAAGGTTGATGACTTGACTTCTCCTAAAGGCTAGAAAACTAAAAGGTTAAAAGGAGGATGAACGAGAAAAAAGGTAAGCGAGTTTTCTAACATTTAGGAGAAGCCAAGTCATCATGGTTTCTTCTTTAATATATATATATATATATTATATAGAGAGATGAAGGTTCAAATGAGAACTTTGTATTTCTAAATGAATAAAGGAACAATTGTGGACCATATATGATGTGGGTCCTACATAAGAAATGATTTAATATTATGTGGGACCCACATCATATGTGGTCCATAAATTGTTCATTTGTTCCTTTAACGAGAGGTGGTTCTCGTATGATCTCTCCCTTATATATATATATAGATTATCAAGAGCAGGTTTGTTAGATTGATTAGGAACTCTGGAATCGCTTACAGCACGATACGTGACAAATAAAATATGAATATGGACATGTTATATTTAGGGAAAATTGCATCAAAATGGAACTAACTTTGACCTAATTCCTATTTTAGGGAATCAACTTTTAAAATCTTTATTTTGGGGTCTAGACCAAACTTTTGACATTTTTAAGGGTCTGATTTACCGGTTCAATAGGTAACCGGTTACCTGATATGATGCGGCAAATCATTGACTAAGAAAAAAGCTTACTTGGATAATAAAGAAATTCCACCTCATCATTAATTAAAATTTTATAACAAAGAAATAGAAACTAATTCATCTTGTTCAAATAAAAAATGGAACCCTACCATGAATGATACCTGTTGGGTCACCGATGATTTGGTGATGAACCACCTTCCTTTATATGAATGAATTTTTACAGGTTCTTTTGAAGGTCTGAAATATGCTTCAAGTATTGAAGAGTCAAAGACTATTCAATCAAGGGGTTGTACATCAAAAAGTGGAATTTTGGATGTATCAACCAACTTCAATATTCGGATCATTTTGCCAAGTCAAGACCAATATAGTGGGTCGGCGATGGTACACTCGAAAAGTCATCAAAAGTACTAAGGACATCAAATAAGATGAGGTCATCAAGTTTGATGTCATGGTCGCCGACAACTATAATCTTGGTCACCGAAATTGCGGTATATTTTCTAAGGTTTGTGATTTCAAGTCACAAGTTCGGTGTATACTTTTGTCATTTAGTGAAAGATGAAGTTTATCAAAGCAAAGTATACACTTATCAACTCCGGCCTTACAAGGTATCCGCGATGTGATACGTAGTGTGATGTATCACTTAGCAATTTCAAAGAGATAAGTTCTTGACTCACATCAATTGCAAGACACGTGAACAAGAACTTGGGCATCAAGCCTTAAATAAAGACATTCTCTTTTATTCTTATAAAAGGAATATTTGTCTTTTAGCTAAAAGGTTTTGATGGGACTTCACATGAAACGTGAAGAAAAGAAGATAAAGTTATCGACATTACGTCTTTACAAGGAATGGTTCATCCATTATTCTAGTACAAAGGAAGTGGTCTCTTCCTTTGTCCGAATGAATAATCTTCCAATAATGAAACCTTGACGGTGTCCATCCTTGCATCCCATGCATGGGCACTATAAAAGGAGATGAAGTCCTTCCCGAAATCTCGCGCTTTCAACAAATCTTGAGTGATTATTTGTGTGTGCGTAAAGTTGTGTGCTATAACGGTATTGTTTTAACTTCCTTAGTGTATAAGTTAATTATTTATTGTCTGTGTGTTTAGTTTGATAGAATAGTGCCCGTTCTTTTCCGCATCAAACTATCTGTGTGTAAATTTTTAATATTTATATTAAAAAATTTAAAAAGAGTATATTCTGTGTGTTTTATATTCAACCCCCCCTTCTACAAAACCCTCTCTTAGTTAGCCATCTCTCCTTGGGGACTAACAATACCATATCTACCGCCGCCTCCTGGTTCTTCTCCTTCACTTCCTGTTTTCAAACCTTAAATTTTATCATACAAATCATCAGATCCATTAACCCTTTTCATTTACCCATTGACACATTAATATGCAAATGGTCTTTTATGTCTAATTCTTCTTCTCAGACACGCAAGTGGGTCTCGATCTCCATTCTCCGGCGAGTTCTTCTTTGGCAACCCCAACCAAGTGGATCTCCATCTTCGACGAGTTCTTCTCGGCCGACACTTATCTCTATCCGTCCCTACTTCACAACCATCTCTCTCCACACGTTTGTTTCCGAAATGGGGGCGGTGGTGGAAATTATCACATCAAGGGATTACATCTTTAGTTCTAGGGTTTATGAAATGTATTAAATTCATGTATTAGATCTTGTAGTTTTTTGTTTCTTGATGTGTTGCGTCTGATTGTGTTCTTTTGTAGGGCTTAAGCCCTCTTTCTTTGTTTTCACAATTCTTGTGGTGGCTAGAGAAGATAAGTGAAATAGGAAAACATA
Source organism: Silybum marianum (assembly GCA_036898165.1). Classification (NCBI taxonomy): domain Eukaryota; kingdom Viridiplantae; phylum Streptophyta; class Magnoliopsida; order Asterales; family Asteraceae; genus Silybum; species Silybum marianum. The sequence continues at coordinate 22,665,203 of CM072538.1, forward strand.
AAGCTTGATGGAGAATTGAACGAGTAGCAGAGAAGGTGGTGACCTGCAGATTGTCCTAACAACTTGTACATAAATGGTCAAATATAATTGTTTTTTATATTCTAAATATGACGTGGCATATTAGTTGGCGTTTACCTGAAACATGTCATCGTAATTAGGTTATCATGTACATTAGACCCTTAAATATATGAAAAGTTTGGACTAGACCCCAAAATAGAGATTTTCAAAGTTAGTTTCCTAAAATAGGAATTAGGTCAAAGTTTGTTCTATTTTGATGCAATTTTCCCTTATATTTATCATTAATGTTGTAAAATATGCGTCATAAAAAATGTATGATTAATCATTAATAACATGTCTATATTAATCATAAATATACTATTCGATAAATATTAATCGAATAAATATTGAATAGTTAAATGTATTAGGGTTAACATTTGGTAATCTATTACATGTGCCAATTTGATTTTCTTCAATTAAAATTACATAAAACCAAAAAATACCAATATACTTTTTCACCAATTGAGTGATTAATTTTTTATACTCTTTTTTAAATAAATAAAATCTTGAAAAAATAAAAATAAAATAAAATAAAATAAAATAAAATAAAATAAATCATTGACCTTGTTAAAACCTAATGAACTTCCGTAAAGAACGATCAAGTTAGTAAACATTATTTTGAACGAATAAATTTTTATACCTAAAAAGAAAATGAATATATCTTTTCTTCATGATAAGTCAATATATCGCTAAAAAATACAATAAACTAATAAATGAAATTTTATGTCATCTCCATACATTTTCCATTATTTATTTCAGATTCAAATGACAATCTGTATGAAAACAAATATCTGTGAAGTGTAAAGATTTATTCTTTTGAAAAATGTTCAGATACTTGATTGTTTTAAATATGGAAGCCGGCTAAATTATTTTTGTTTTAATATGTTCAAGAATTTTCCCCAATAAATTCAAGTATTTTTTATTTGTTCAAAAAGATTTCAAAAGCTTAGTGGTTGAGTTTTTGGACTTCTTCCAGAAATATATCACATTATTTTATAAAAGGATAAACTATAATTTTGGTCCATGTGGTTTACACAAATTTTAATTTCCTAAAAGACTCAAAACCTCATCACGATTTGCATTTTGCTTAAAAATGGTCTCGTGTCCTGTATAATATTCTTAAAGTGTTATAACTTATGGGACCTTTTTATCCTTTTATCCATTTTTTGTCTTTTTCCTATTAAAAATAAAAAATAATATATTATTTAGTGTGTATATATATATATATATATATACTAGTGGTATATTCGTGCAACGATATATTTTTTTTTTTGTAAATCGTTAACGAAAAAGCTTTATCACAATAATACATACACCATACTCCGTCACACAATGACAAAGATTATTTGGTCTACGTCACGGTCATCATCTCCTACAAATGAAACCACAACAATGTTCTATCCTATATGGATAATAAAGAGTTCTTTCGGGCACTGATAGACAAAATGTCGTCCTCAAAACCTTATCAAGTTTCGACAATAGTTTTGTATGGTAAGAGTAATATCTCAATTTTATAACCTAAATGAGGACCAACCAACACCATTGTATGAAACTCTACTCATAATGATATATGTTAAAAATGATCCACCAAACTCTACCCATAATGTCATATTTTACAACGGGTGTTATTTTTTACACCCTTTTAGGGTGTTACCAAACTCTACCTTAAAAGAAAAAACCCTTTTACAAATGATCCAACTCTATCCATAATGATACCATGTTGACAGTATTCAAACACTAAAGCTTCTATTCTCAACAAAGGGTTATATTCCAACATTAATTTACCAAAATTAATAATCTATTGGCTAGCACAAGAGCAATATCTCGCATTGAATAACTCTAAACGTGTGTATGTATTTACAAACCAGTATAGTCATCCTCCTGCACAAGAAACATAATCCTCATGAAGATGAACGATCGGACAACTTTGATATATATATATATATATAGGGTCGTGTCTGAGGGTATTTAGTTGCAAGGTATAGAACATGCCCAAAACTTTTTGGGGCTACACCAATTATCATGTTTAACTTACCAAATTATAATGTTTTAGGCTTTATTCTTTTAACTAATTAGGCAATTCCTGATTACGGCTTTAAAAAAATGTTAGAAGAATGATTATATTAGAATGAAACATATGTTACTTTATCATTTTAAAACATGTTTATCATTTTAATTTGTAAGAATTCTAATATATAATTTGAATTTTTATATTTTATTTATTAGTTGCCTAATTGATCTATAAGTATATCATGAGTCTAAAAAAATTGAAATGCCACAAAAAAACATAAACTTCAAATATACTGGCCCCTCAATCTTTGAGTGATGTCATATTCAATTAAACCTATACCACAACCACCATTTCATCAGCAACCACACACCTCAAAACATGAACGGACCTACTATAGCGCACACGGTGTTACGTGTCACTATATTATTTCTCTGCTAAAATTAAATTTTTTACATTTATAAAAGGTGCAACCGTATTGTTTTAGAAGGTGCAACCGTATCATTTTAGAAGGTGCAACCGTATGATATTTAACAGTTCAAGAAGGTGCAACCGTACCTCATAATCTACAAAAAAAAATTCTTAAAATCAACAAAAAAGAAAAAAACTCTTGACATGATCAACCTAAAAACCCCAAAAAAGTCCCTCGAAATCGATAAAAAAAACTTAAAAATCCCTCGGAATCAAACAACAAAGTTTTAAAATCCCTCGAAACAGTGGAATTAAGCTAAAAAACATCGAGCGATATGAACGTCAGTAAAAACATAAAGACACGTCGATAAAAACCGTGTTTTTTGTCTATATTATATGGTGCCACCGTATAAAAAAATATATGGATACGTCCCTGCCTCAAAAGCAGGTAGACCATCAATAAATCTGATTTAACTATTGTTATATATGTTAGTTGTTACTTTGTGATATCTGTTTGGGTAAAAATCTACGAAACACTCGACCGTTGACTATTATGTTCGACCAAACATATTTTATGATATATAAATATTTAATACAACTCCAGGATCAATGGTCGAACGAAGCTCACATAGAAAGATCATGACACACGACGTACGGATGGTGGATATTCGCTCGACGCACGATTTCAACATATAATGCATGGTTTTAATGAATTATCCGTTAATTCTCCGTTACTTATTGTATAGGTCCGTTGGACAGTTACGGTCAACACCATTAAAGACATTAACGAAGGTCATCAATGTCAGACGACGGTTGCAAACCACCTCGAGTATAAAATCAACACCCGGATCAACAAAGAAGCCTGGATCAATCATCTTTATGCTCTAGTTTTAAGAATCATACAATTATTCTCTAAATTTCATACGATATTGTTATTTATTTTTTCATATTCCTTTTCTGTAAACGTACGATCTCAGTTCCAAAGGACGGCGTCCCTGTTTGACGTCATTTTCCCATAGTGCAACGACGGTATAGCTTCTATTGTCCGCGGTTTTTTCCCTTGTTAAAGGGTTTTTCTGCGTCACCAAATCTCTTGTCTTTATTTTTATCTATTCTTGTTGTGTTTGTCGTTAGAATACTACCTTTGACCGATCAACTCCACAAACTCCTTAAGTTGACTTTTGGTAGATCAATTTTTGGCATTAACAATATCCCACATTGGTTGAAGAGGAGAACAAAAAGCTACCTTATAAGGGACTTGGATACCTCATCTATCAGCCGCGTTTTAAAACCGTGAGTCCAGGTATGTGAACAAAACGGACAATATCTGGTATGATTGGCCGAAGATGTTACATACTTGCTATTATGGAAAAAAGACATAATAATGAGTTTCAGAACAAAACCTACTACCAAGGCAATTAAGTCCACTGGAATAACCATAGAAATGGGAGATATCCAAGAAATGTTTCAAGCATTCAAAATATAATGCCAACCCTACCAATCTACCTTCAATTAAACAATTTTGCTTTTGAAACTGTAGTTCTTTGCTGAAAACTACATTTTTAAGTTTTTAAACCTTGAACACATCTTTATTTCTTTGAACAGTACCCTCTGAAATAAACAAATATCCAGAAACTATCTTTATGACTTTCACGGTATTGCATTAACGAGTCCGGTTTAAATGAGAATCAGAGAACTAAGTTTTTAGTGTATTTTCATTGTCGAATATACTCATTGACAAAATATAGATACAAGTGAAAATATTCGTCAATGAATATATAATATATATTTATCGATGTTGATGAACATACTCATTGACAACATATATTTTTAACGTAGTTTATATATTGTATATTTATTAAAGAATACATACCATAACATTAGTTTCTATAGTTCTCAAATTATTTGTGGTTTTCATATATGAACCCTCCCCTGCAAGGGCGGAGGCAGTAGCTGCCCACTGTTAGCACAAGATAACGCTGGATTTTTAAAAAATAATAATTTATAGCCTATAAAAAACCAATGTTCATTAAATGCTAATGGTCCATTTAAATATTATAATATTGGGCTAACCCATCACCACTAATATAAAAACAATCCTATTTGTAAATTGTGGCTGGGCCCATCAATCCGCCATTTCAATTTGAAATAAGGAACATTGGAATAGAATATCTCATATATTTATTCTTGTTTTATTAAAGAGGACCACCCTTGATAAAATTGCTGGCTCCGCCCCTGTATTAATAATATGTTGCTTTGTGCATACAAAGACTCAAACTTGATCAAATAGAAGTTCTTAAAAACGTCCAATCCTGTTATATATTACGTTATCTTTCAAATAAATAAATAAAAAACCGTCAAGGCATAATTAGAGAAAAAAATGGATGAGATCGATTCAGATGATCCAATAGCATGGGCTAGGGAGAGCAAGGTTGAAAAGTTGTGTTAGAATAATTAGTCATGTGTCGCAGTCGGGTAATTAAGGAGGTAAAAAAAATATGAAGCCTAGTTGTTCATTAATAGATTTGCAGATGGGAAATCATTTCAGACACAACTTTGGTCGTCGACCACTTAGAAAACCTTGGTATAATGTAGTTTTAGTTAGATGTGCATAGATCCATTTTGATTGTTTTACGCTATGAAAGTTCGTTTGTATTACTCTAGCTCCATTTTGATGATTACATAATCAGAGTTGTTTACAATTGTTTAAATTCTTTTTTTACCTTATGCAGTTATGCTTCAGAAAAGTAAATCCAAAAATGAGCGACATCCTGAAGCATATACGGTCTATTCAACAAATTTTGTATCACAAAATCACGATGGAACACAGTAATTCATGTGACAACTATATGCAACAAGCTGGTAAAAAAAGGATTTATCTAATTTAGGGTCTATGGCATCCTGGGAATGTGAACGAATTGTTACAAAAATGTGAAAAATTAAAGGAGAATTACCATAAAAGGATTTGGTTTGGAATACAGTAGATATCCTTGGGTATATTGGAAGGATATATCATATATACATTGACGTATGTTAGATAAATGATCAAGAACAATATGCTTCCACAAGTGGTTGAATTTTTACACTTGGTGGGGTGCACTAGTTCATTTTTCGACCAAATTATATTCTTATCATCGAGAAGCAGATGAGGAAATCGATCAAGAGGAATTCTCTTGCAATTTTCATTGATTTTTTTTTCGACAGATTTTTTCCGTCGAAAAGTTCATTTTTCGACCAAATTCTTATCATCGAGAATTTTTTTTTAAAAAATCAGTTGAAAACCCACATTAATTTCAACAGAAATTTCCCTGTATGTTTTGTAGTAAAATTAGTCTGCTTGAAATTTTGTTCAACATATAAATATAGATCCCCATTCTGCACCTTGTAAACCCCAAATTGTTTCAATCTTTTTAATTACATTCAGGGGACTCAACCGTCTTCCGAAAAGAGATGCGGCTATGTTGAAATGGATGGAAAATCTTCAATAGGATCCTGTCGTTGAGGGGCATTTGCAAATTTTTAAAGAAGGTTAGTTATGATATAATATTTGATTGATTTCTATTGAATACTGAAGTCCCCTATATATAGGGAGAGATACAAGAGATACCCGATAAACTAGGAAATGATACATTACAATCCTAATTGATATACATCATCTAAATATATAAACTATCCATATATACAATTGTCTAATATACCCCCGCAGTTTGAGCTGGGTGAGGACGTATGCTCAAACTGGATCGAAACTGCGTATACAAGGAGCGTGGCAGCCCTTTGGTGAAGATGTCTGCATATTGCATAGATGAAGGAACGTGTAAAACTCGAACTTGTCCAAGACGAACCTTTTCACGTACAAAATGCAGACTGGAACTGGGTTGTGTGACGGCCGTCATCTTTATTAGTGCGTTGGTGCTGAACTGGGTTGTGTGACAGATAAACAGCAGACACATTGTCACAATAAACAACCGTTGCTTTGCGGAGCGGAACATGAAGCTCAAACAATAGGTTTCTTAGCCAAGTGGTTCCGGAGACGGCATTAGCAACACCACGGTATTCAGCCTCCGCACTTGAGCGAGAAATAGTGGGCTGACGCTTTGAAGACCAGGAGAAAAGATTGTTTCCAAGAAAGACGCAATATCCGGAAGTGGATCGGCGTGAATCTGGGCACCCGCCCCAGTCAGCATCAGAGTACGCAGTTAATGTGTGAGCTGGAGAGGCAACTATTTGTAGACCGTAGTCTATGGTGCCTTGTAGATATCGAAAAATCTTCATCATGAACTGAAAGTGAGGCTCACGCGGGGCATGCATGAAGAGACACACTTGTTGGACAGCATAGGCGATATCGGGGCGTGTAAATGTTAGATACTAGAGAGCTCCAGCCAGTGTGCGGTAGAGATTGCCATCAGCCATTGGTTTGCCGGCAGTAGCACTGAGTTTAGCGGACGTATCCACTGGTGTAGTGCAAGGCTTACATGAGTCCATAGAAGCTCTTCTAAGAATATCACGTGTATAAGAAGCCTGCGATAAGAATAATCCATGTTTATCACGAGTAGCCGTGATACCCAGAAAGTGATGAAGAGCACCAAGATTAGTCATAGCGAATTCCTGACATAAGGAACCAATAATGCTGCGGAGAAAAGTCGGGTCAGATGCAGTCACGATTATATCATCAACATATAGTAATAAGTACGCACGATGACGGCCGTGGTAATAAACAAATAAAAAGGAGTCACATATGCTACTCCGGAACCCTCGAGATGTGATGAATGTAGCAAAACGAGTATACCATGCACGCGGGGCCTGTTTAAGCCCATAAAGAGATTTCTGTAGACGGCAGACATGAGATGGATACCGGGTATCGATAAATCCTGGAGGCTGGTGCATAAAGACGGGTTCTTGGAGATTGCCATGCAGTAATGCGTTTTTGACGTCTAACTGATGTATGGGCCATGCCTGTGATACTGCGAGACTGAGAATGGTCCGGATAGTGGCTGATTTCACAACCGGACTAAATGTTTCGTGGCAGTCAACACCCACTGTCTGCGATCTTTCGTTGACGACAAGTCTTGCTTTATAGTGGTCAAGGGAGCCATCCGCCTTAAATTTGTGGCTAAATAGCCACATGCATCAAATAACTGGACTGTCGGTCGGTCGGGGAACTAGTTCCCATGTTTCATTCACCTGTAAAGCTCGAAATTCTTCTTCCATGGCTAGTAACCAATTTGGGTAAGACCTGGCGGCAGGGATGGAGGTAGGGATTGGGGAGATAATGGGGGGTGGTTGTGGTGTGGAGGTTAAGACGGGTGATAGCTTTTGTGACTCCTACTCGTGCACGGGTTGTCATCGGATGGGTAGGAGCAAGAGGGGGTTACGATGGTGTGGAATGTGGTTGGTTCACAGTAGGTGTAGAAGTGGTGGTGGGGGGTGGGGTAGATGGTTGTGTGGTGGTAGTGGGTGGTTGATCAGTCGGGGCGGTGGTGGTGTGGGGTTCGTCAGGTGAGTCATTGGTGTTGTGGGTGTGGTCAGTTGGAGCTGCGGTGGGGGCTTTTAAGCGTCGTGAATAGGTTAAGATAGGTGGTTGTGGGGATGACGAGTTGGTGGATGTTGGAGATGATGGTTGGGGAGCGGTGGTTGTGGGTGGAGGTGTGGAGTAGGGAAACATGTGGATGGGCGGATCATGAAGAAAATCGTAGGAGGTGGAGGGGGAGGGGTGTTGGCAAAGTGAAAAGATGTCTCGTGAAAAGTAACATGACGGGATAAATGGACTCTGCGTGTAGATGGATCGTAGCACCTATAGCCCTGGAAGTTGTCCGGATAACCAAGAAGACACATTTGACAGATTTTGGTTGGAGTTTGTGAGACTGGGTGGCAGATATGTTAGGATAACACGTGCAACCGTGTGCGAAGATGGTCATAAGATGGGTGGCGACCGTATAGGGAATATGCCGGTGTAGAAAAATTGAGGCGTTTGGTTGGAAGAATGTTATGGAGATATGCAGCGGTGTGAAGGGCTTCAACCCAAAATGAGTGAGGAAGTGAGGCGTGAGTGAGAAGGGTGCGAATGATATCATTAAGGCAATGGATCATGCGTTTGGCTCTCCCGTTTTGTTGAGAGGTTTGTGGGCAAGAGAAGCGGAAGATGAGACCGTGAGTGTGAGCGAATGATTTAAACTCATTATTGTCAAATTCACCACCAAGGTCACATTGAAACGTTTTAATGGTTCGGTTAAATTGTGTTTGAATTAACTTATGGAATTTTTGAAAATTGAGGAACGTGTCGGATTTATACTTAAGAGGGTAGACCCATACGTAATGAGTGAAATTATCAATGAGAACCATATAGTATTTGTAACCTGTTTTGCTTAAGATTGGAGACGTCCAAAGATCACAGTGTATAATATCAAACGGTGCAAACGTGACAGATTGTGAATCATAAAAAGGCAACCGTGTATTTTGGCAAGCATTGCATAACGAAGAATCCAATGATTTATTATACGGAACTGAAAATATAGAACGAAGTAAATCTAAAACGGTAGCGCCCTGATGACCCAATCGAGAATGCCAGCGATCTTGGGAGGTGGCTAGGAGAGCATATGAACTGGTTGGAATTGTGAAGGGGTAAAGATTGCCCGTGCTATTGTGCCGAGAAAGTAGAGTTCCAGTCTTGAGGTCCTTAATAGAAAAACCAGATGGGTCAAATTCAATTGAAGTTTGATTATCTGTAGTAAATTTGCGAACCGATAATAGATTTTTGATAATATTAGGAGTAAATAAAATATTTTTCAAAGCGTAGGAGCGAGATGGGGTTATGTGTGAGGTATGGCCAGACCCATGAATTGGAAGACTAGAACCATTGCCGACAAAAATAGAGGTGATAGGTGAAGTAGTCATAGGACTAGAAATCTTACCCGGGTCCGATGTGAGATGTGTCGAGGCTCCTGAGTCCATATACCAGGAAGAATCGGTGGAATTGAGATTAACCTGCTGCATTGTCTGGGCTAAATCTGATGGGCTGTAGTCTGAATATCCAACAAACTGAGGAGTCGGGACAGCCGACGGTCGAGAGGGTTGCCCTGTAGTCGGGCCGTTCGGTCCTTGCTATAACGTTTCAAAGCCGGGAGCGGGTCCGAAAGTATGATTTTCCCAGTAAGGTGTAGGCTGATTTGGACCGTGTGAAGGATACGGGGATGGTGGTGGGTTCTAGGTCTGTTGGTGCCATTGATTTTCTTGATTCCAGTATGGCTAACCTCGACCTCCACGCCCCCTGAAGCTTCAACCACGACCCCGGCCATATGACCCTCGACCACGGCTGTTTGCACCTCTTCCTGAGTAGTTATGGTAGGCCTGAGTTTGACCACGTTGTCCTCGGTAGGGTTTTGTGATGGTCGATCAACCGAAGTAGGTGCAGCAAGTACCGTGTGCGTTTGGTTTTGCCTTGCTGTTTGTCTGTGTTGTTCTAATTGTAACATGCTACGAGTCGTTTCCTACGATGGGGAACTTTGATTGATGTATGCCCCGGCTACATCAAATTCTGGAGGTAAACCACGAACCATCTGTAGAACGAGTCGTGCTTCAGTAACTGGATTGTCGACATCTTCAAGCTGATCCGCTAAATCTTTAAGCTTCTGACAGTAAGCTTCCATGGATGAACATGCCCCCAACGTCAGATTAGAAAATTCTTGTTCTAGGGCTGCAGCATGTGACCCTTTGTTGTTGAGAAAATTGGTTTTGAGTTTGTTCCAAGCAGCTTGAGCCGTGGTGTCACTTTCTAGGATTCGAACCATGAGTTCATCAGAAAGTGTAAGTGTACTGTATATCCATTGCAAGACTTGGGCATCGATTTCTACCCATTGGTGATAACCAGAATCAGTTTCAGATAGGGCAGGGGTGCCATCAATATGATCGAGTACCTTGTAGGCTTTGGCATGAAGACGGAACAGTTTCGTCCACGAGGAATATGTGACTTTGGTGCCATCTAGGGTTCGTATCTTGGTTTGAATGTTGGTTACCGTGTATGCTGGGTGTAAGGCCATGGCCTTCACTTCGCTGGAACTTCCATCGTTTTTGGCCATGAGGAAGGGATTGAAAACGAGATTAAAACTGAGGTGAGGCCGTAGCCTTGATCGAAGGTGATTTTAGGGTTATGGTGATAGGCTCTGATACCATAAAGAACGTTATTGTATAATATTTGATTGATTTCTATTGAATACTAAAGTCCCCTATATATAGGGAGAGATATAAAAGATACCCGATAAACTAGGAAAGGATACATTAGAATCCTATTGATATACATCATCTAAATATATAAACTATCCATATATACGATTGTCTAATAATTTTGGCTTCAAAATTTGGAGAATAAATGAAATGCCCGCAAAAGGATCCACTCTTGTATTTCTTTTTGTTGTGCTTGTCTTTTTTCTTTAAATTTGCACCGACTGAAGTTCTTAATAGTACCTATAGAACGACACACTCTTGCCCTATTTATCCCTTACAAGTCTCTATTACTTTAATTTTGCATTGACTGAAGTTCTTCTCACCATTTATGAAGATTCTATGAAATATAAAGAAAATTGATGGAATACTAAGGGGGTGTTTGGATTAGCTTATTTAAAACAACTTATGCTTTTTACTATAAAAGTGCTTATCAACTTATGTGGTACCACATCGAAGTTTTAAAAAAAGTGTTTGAATTAACTCACTACAAAAAAACGACTTTCACCAAAAAAAAAAAAAAAACCCAGCGAAACGCATGAGACGAGATCGAGTTAGCATCACACATCATCTCTAATGGTGATAACTATCTCTTCAATGAAAGTTCTATGCACAAGAAACCAGCTAATTTGAAAAGAGTGTCAAAACACAGTCAAGGACGAGAAATCAAGTTGTGTTTGAGGCATGATAGAAAGCGACCTTGCAGCTCACAGAGAGGAAGAAACATAGCAGATTCAAGAGAGAATATAGGAATTGGACTCAAATTTCAGCGAGGGATCAGAAAGAGTGCGAGCTCAATTGATAGTGGGAGCTTAGCTGATAGTGGGAGAGTAGAAAACAACCATGTTGATGAAGTTGTGTCAGAAGTTTGAGTTACGGATATCCACTAGAGAATCCTGACCTACAAAGAGATACTCTACATCAACAAACTATTTGCTATTGATCAAAGATGGTGAGCTAGAAAGTTTTCAGAAGCAGTAAAATTAAAAGAATATGTACAATGGGAGCAAAGCTATGAAAGAAGAAATAGGATTGTTACAAAAGAATCAGATCGGTCTTTAGTCAGATTACTGGCCAGGAAAGAAAGCATTGCAAAACAAATGGGTGTTCGGGATCAAAGAAGAACATGATGGCAACAAAAAGTACAAGGCACAGTTGGTAGTCAAAGGGTTTCAACTAGAAAAGAGGGGTCGATTACAATGGCATCTTCTCTCTAGTTATGGAGATGACTACAATTAGATTGGTCTTAAGTATAGTAATTGCAGAAAACTTGCATCTAGAGGATAGATGTCAAGACAACATTCTTACATGCATGGAGATCTTGATGAAGACATCTACATGGTGCAACCAAAAGGCTTTCAGGTGGCTAGAAAAGAAAACATGGTGTGCAAGTTAAAGAGAATCTTGTATGGTTTGAAACAAACACTACAATGGTACTTGAAGTTTGACAACTTTATGAGGAGGAAGGGGTCCATGAGATGTCGCATGGACTACTACTTCTGAAGAAATTCAAGTCCTATGTTATATTGTTGTTATATGTTGATTGCAAGATTAAAGAAACAACTACTACCTCAAAAATTTGAGATGAAATATTTGGGGCAACAAAGAAAATTCTTGGTATGAGCATCAAAACCACGCTCTTTGCTATTGAGGATAAAAGATGCTTCTTCTTTGCATTTATTAAGATTCTTTCTCTATGAGTGTCATAATTGGGATAGTCTTATTACTTCAAATTCAAAGGATGAGTATATGGCACTATAAAGTTATCCTAAGAGAAATACATTGGGAAGGTTCTAGAGAAGTTCAATCTAAAGGATGCCAAGGTCACAGGTACACCCCTAGGTCAATTCAAGCTTACAAAGGAACAATCACCACAAACAATGAAGACAAGGAAGAGATGCCCAAAGTTTCTTAAGTTTGGTAGTTCGATATATGCCACAGTATGCATAAGACCAGACATTGATCATGCACTGGGAGTTATTAGCAGATTCATGTCAAATCCAGGAAACGAGCATTGGGAAGCAATCAAATGGCTTTTACATTACTTGAAGGGCACATCTAAGCTAGCACTATGTTTCAAAAGGAAATGTGTTATCTTAGATGGCACGCAGATGCTGACTTGGGTGGTTGTTCATACTCAAGCAAAGGTACTACAGGTTATGTGTTCACAGAGGGAGAGGAAGTGGGAGACAAACAACTGTTAGTTGGATTTCCAGATTAGAGAAAATAGTTACTCTTTCAACCACATAAACAATACATGGCACATGCAGAAGCAAACAAAGAGCTTATATGGTTTATATGGTTGAAGTAGAAGAACTTTGTTTCAGAATTGGGCAAGAAACGAAAAGATTGCGAGTGCTGTTAATCTCAAGAAAAAATCTGGACGAAACACGTAAAGATGAGGCATCACTTTATCTGAGATTTGGTAAGTGATGGAATGTTGTCATTAAGGAAGATCCTTGGTTCAAAGAATCTTGCCGACATGCTTAATTACCTAGGCGGTGACAACTGATAAGTGGCCTTCTAGATGATTGACGAGAAAGCGTCGCACTAGTAAGAGAGACATATCCACACTAGGGACTTAATAAAGTTAGGGAACATGGATGGCAGTAGTAGATCTCATCAACCTCCTCCAAGTAGGAGATTCATAAGTTATTGAGTTTGATTAATTTGGTAGTTGGGCCAAATATTAGAGAAATGGAACTTTCTAGATTTCGGGTCCAGGTATGGTAGTTGGGCCAAATATTAGAGAAATGGAACTTTCTAGATTTCGGGTCCGGGCCCATACAGGAGTTTAACCTAATTTCCACTCTATAAATTCAATCTTATGTATCTCTAAACCCTCGCCGTCGTATCAATAAAAATCCTTCCTAGTGAGGCAGTGGACTCGCTTGATCAAACCGATCAAGTGAGCCACATAAATCCTCCATGTTCATTCTTTTTCTGTCTTCTCTGTTCCGTTGTCATGTTCGTGTGTGTGATCTTGAGCATCGTTTCCCAACAATATATAGATTGTTAAAGGCCTTTGGCGAGGTATATATAAACCGTTGATTTTTCGTTTCCTATCTAAGTATTCCAACCTAAGTGTGCTTTTTGTGCGCTAGTTCTTACCTCTTATATAGGTGGACTTGTGCTTCTTCATGTGCTATTGTGTTTGTGAATATTTAACTTTGTTTTGAGAATTTTAAGACTGTTCTAGTCTCGGATTCTACATTCGGCTTATTTTTGCATTGAATCTGGATATATAAGTTAGGTTTTCAATTTATATAACCTTGAAATCTAGGGATTTACACTTTTAAAGATGTGATTTGGATTGGAATTAATGATTATATATCTGCGATATGAAGAATTAGATTAGTTACCCATTGTAGTTATTCGTTTGGGAAAAATAACTTTGATTTTGTTTGTTCTTTGTTTTTGAGCTACTGAGATTTAGGAAAACTCACTACAAAACAAATGACTTTTACCCACAAAAATCACTAGAGAAATTTGTGTCGGTGATTACCCATGGATCACCTAGAAAGTATCAATGGTTTGGTAAAATTCGATGTTTTTTTTAGATGATATCTACGATGTTTTTTGAGAAAATATCAACGGATTACCCAAAGAATCCCAGGGTAATTTGTCACTATTTTGAAATACCGGCCCGCCTACAATTTACCCACCGACTTTTTTGTCACAGTTTTGTTAGGAATCACCCCTTAGTGACAGATTTCCAGGAAAAAAGTCCGTAGGCAAAAGTCTTTCGTTTAGTGTTGATCGGAAATAGGAGCTTGCTCGTTTTCTATTATTTTTATGGAAATTTTGAAATCTGACTTTTTCGGGCTTGTTTATTTGCCTGCAATGTTAAAAATTGATGAATCTAGATTATTCTTTTTGATTTATTTTACGCGGTTTTACTTTACCAATCACAAGTCAATGTATTTGATCTGGGTGCTACTGTTCTAATTAAGAAACCAGGAATTGAATTGCATAGCCTGGACTGTTTCTAGGAGTAATTAATGCATCATCTTTTCCTATTATAAGAATTTAAGATGTGGGTTCAATGTTCTTACTTTTATTGGAGAGATCCTGAATTTGGTTTTTTTGCATCTGTTTTGTTTTAGGTGATGCAGGAATTTTGCTGTCGAGATAACTTGGGAGATTCACATTTGTGGATAACCAACAAGACCAATATATATATATGGGTGTTGAAAAATCGCTAACTTGGTATGTAATTTTAATATTCAACTTTGATTTCTTCATCTCTTTACTTGAGAATGTAAAAATAATAATCAAGATCAATTTTCTCAAGTCTTGAATAGTTTGTCATGTTGATGCATCTAAATTTACAAACCTGTAACTCTATAACCAATATATATTATATATATTGTAACCCCACATCAGAAAGGTCATTGGAATAGATGGCATAGAAACAAGGACCTTTTGTTGCTTGCATTCACTTTTGAACCTTCTCCACAAGACTTATATGAAGGTTGTGTTTGTTTTTGTTTTGTCTAATGAAATGACTTATTTTGGTTTAAAGTACTCTTTTTATTAATATGTGGAGTTGTAGACTATGCATGCATATTGTTTTACAACTTTTAGTATAGAATGAAATACCACATCTAAGTTTCCATGTGTGTATATTAATGCAGATGAATGCATCTTGATCCACTGCTGATATTATATAATTGAAAATCAACATTGAAAATCAGTTTCTAGTTGTAATGTCAAAGCTTAATATTGAAGTGAATTATTTTCCTTAGACTGGACCAAGCATTGAGCTATACCATTGCTATTGCAAGATATGGAGTCTATGATGTCATTAAATGTTACACCAAGAAGTGGAGAACAAATTGGTATGCTTAGTAGTTGATTAACTCGATCAGAATTGCCTATATATGTCATTGTAGATCTTATAGTTCTTTATATGTGTGAAACCCTTGCTTCTGAATTTTTGTAGTTAAATACTTATATTTCTAATATTAGTTCTCATTCCCTTCACATAGACGTTTCTAGTTTCTTTTGCAGTCATGGTGGATGTGGCACATGAAGGATATCGGTTTGATGATGGTAATGGAGGGTGTGTACAACTCTCCCAAGGTTAGCTATCTCTTTGCCATATTTGCTTTGGTGATTTTAGTGTCATCATTTATTGGTGTAGTAGTGATCTATTTGATATCCATAAAAGTGATAAGGCTAACAAAATGTGAGTTAGGAGGTATGAAGTGCACACTTACTGCCGTTGCATCTAATACTTTTGATCGCCATGAGGCCAAAGGGGCGCACCCGTTGCGGGGTCCTCCGGCAGCGTCCCTGGCTAAGTCTAAACCGTTAGTGTGAAATACGATTATCTTTGAGCGAATTTCGTGATAGCCTGGCAGATTAGGGTTGAAATATTGCTCAAGGAAAGACAACTCTACGCGATCTCAATTTGTGTCCAGGTTTCATAGTGGTTTTTGACGACCCAGACCAATTTTTTCCTACATATATACTGAAGTTATTCTCCCAACTTTGAAGATACAAAAATCAATCAAGAGAGATTGAGGGATAAAACAATAAAAAAATTGGAGCTTAAATTAAAATATTGAGGGAGAAAGATGTGGTAAAGTGAGCAAAGTGATATAAATATACAGAGTACATTGTTTTGACTCTTTGTGTTCTAAACTAATTTTGAATCTGACTAGCAAGCCATATGACATATAATATAGAATATTTGAATGTTACTTAACACCAATACTACCCTTGTAACTATTTTCAAATTTGCGAATCATATAGTACATACCTCAAAAAAGATCTTATTGCAACTATTTTCAATTGGCAAATCATGTAGTACATACATTTGAGTCATTGTGGATTTAGTTATTGTCGTTATGTGTGAATTTTTCTTAGGGGTGAATACCCTTAATTAACTTCTTTCTTATGTTAATTAATTATTTTTCTTTTGGATTTTTACCAACTTTGTCCAGGGTTTTACAAATTATAAATAGTTCTCCATCTATCTGGGTCTCTGCGTTTGAAAATAGTTACAAGGGTAATTTTGTTATTTAAGTAACATTCAAATATTCTATATTTTATGACCGTGTCGAGTCATGTTCAAAATTAATTTAGGACACAAAATTAAAACAATGTATTCGATATAGGGCTCGCTGTAGAAAAATAACTTTCACCCACAAAAAATTAATTAGGGAAATTTCCGTGGGTGATTACCACGAATCACCCAGGAAATACTAATAGTTATGATGAAATCCGATGTTTTCAAGAAAATACCAACGGATTACCCAAAATTTCCTGGGTAATCTCTCATTAATTTGATTTACCCACCAACAATTTAGACACCAACTTTTGTGACGGTTTTGTGAATGATCACTCTTTAGCGACGAATTTCTTAAGAAAATGTCCGTAGGTGAAAGCCTTCCATTTTAGTAGTGGCTTAAATTTAAATAATTTCTATAAAATGTATAAAATAAATCATTTTGCTTACTTTACCAAATTTTGCTCCATCAGATATTTTAAGCTCCAATTTTCTATTAATCTGTATATCTCCGTCTATCTCTTGGTGAACTTTTATAACTTCAAATTTGGGAGAAACAGGTCTATACCCATAAAAGGATCCACTCTTGCTCTATTTTTCTATTACAAGTTTCTTTTAATTTAATTTTGCATGCATTGATTGAAGTTCTACTCACCATGGATAAATTATTTTTCAAATATAAGAGAAATTTATAGAATACATAGGAAATTAGGGATTAAGAAAAAAGATCCTTACATAGGTTTAGGATCATTGAGAAGGAAAGTTACGGTGGAAAGACAAATAAAAAAATATCGTTAATGCAAACTAAACAGTATAATAGCGCATTCAATCATTCAGCAACCATAAACTTATCACCCTAACAATGTCAACAAGGATGTCAAAATAGAAGAATAATAGTTCACAAAATATTGATTTATAGATTTAACCGCTTGTAGTTCAATGTAGTATCACAACAAATATGGGTATAAGAAGCATTCAATCATCAGATACCAAACACAAGAGAAAGTATCTGTTTAACTACTAGATAGAATAATAAAACTAATTAGGTAAACAACAAAGCATCAGAGATTTTTCTCAATTAGAATAAAAATCTGAAAGTAATTGATCACAATCCTACACAATATACATGGAAGTAACCAAGCTCATCTAAATCCACTCCTGATATTCAAAGACATGGGTAAACCTTTTCGTAATTTTCCTATCAAACATTTCAGTCTCGTAGGTGGAGCAAGTTGAAAGTGCAATACATACACGATACAAGAATTATCTAAGTGATTGAAACCATAAAACCCAAACTTCAACAATGTGTTATACAAGGCTTAGTTTATAAAACTTTGTTTTTGTTTTATTTGAACATATATTTTCTAATGCTGAAAAGAAAATTCAAATGAAAAATCATCATCATTGATTAAGATGTCACAGCAACAAAATTTAGTTTATAGACCATAATAAGTCTAGGTGTCCTAATAGAGTGTTATATAACACTTAAATTTATAGGACCAAACAAAAAACCGTAATGTCCAAAAGTGTTACAATAGATTTATACGAGAATTTTGCGTGCTTTGACAAGGTTTATATTTTTAAAATTAAGTCGTCTTAGCTATTTAATTTATGATACATTTTTTTAAAATTATCATATAAATCCATCTTTTTATAATACACTTGTATTTATAGGACAATTTTTCAAAACACGTTCTATAGAATAACTAATAGAACACTTTATTTTAAAAAGTGTCATAATTTTGTTGTTAAAACATCTAAATCCGTCCACTAAACCTATTGTAACCCCTTTTAGATAGAACTCGTTATTGTTTGGTCCTATATGAATAAGTCCTATAAGTATTGTATTCAAACACTTAGACATTTTATACGTTTTATAAACACAATTTTGTTGTACTGTATGTGGCCGGCTTTAATGGAGACATAATCTATTTCTTTTGGAAAGAGGACGACACTTCTGACAAGGAGAAACCTAAGCTTAATTCTATAGCATGATGATCTGACATTATCATGGTTACAATTATTAGGGAATACGTGTCATACTTGCCTGTGTATCTTCATTGTCAATGAGCTTACTGAAGTCATCGTTGTCCACATATTAGTTGAATGGCAAAGATAGAGGGTGTTGATTTTAACTATAGATGCATAATGCTCACATGCTAATTATAACATCAAAGAGATCTTAATTAAATCAATCTAGTTGTAAGTTTCTTTTAACTATATACAACTTGGACATTCTAAAAAATAAAATTCAGCATTTATTACGATTAAATAAAGTTAAGATTCACTTGACAATTGATTTCACTTTCATCACTAAGCGTCTTGTCATTGTTGTTAATGAATGGGCCATTGAATATCTGTGCCTCAAGCCAAACTGCAACATCACACCTTCTTTTCCATACTCCCTATCCTAGGTCTGTAATGGACTGTTTATACCGGAAGTAGAAGGTTGGGTCAATTGCAAATTTCATGTCGTGATGAATCGTCTGTACCGCTCACTGCCAACATCCATACCAAAGTTTGTAGATGGAGAAAAAAAAATTCCATTCTTCTACCAACAAAAGATTCATTGACAACCTTTTTTTTCCATGAGATAAAGAAAAAGAGTTGTGCTATTGAGAAAGCATTCAATCAATTTTTTTCATTTCATGGAAATAAAAAGTTGTCGGTGAATCTCATGTTGGTCGAAGAATTGAGTTTTTCCCTTCAACTACAAAACTTCATATGGGTGTTGGCAGTGAGTGGCGTACATAAGATTCATTACAATATGGAATTTGCGTTTGACCCAACCTTCTACTTCCAGCATAAACGACCCATTACATGACTAAGATAGGGAGCATGGAAAAGAAGGTGTGATGTTGCGGCTTGGCTTGAGGCACATATATACAATGGCACATTCATTGATAACAATGACAAGACGCTTAGTGATGAAAGTGAAATCATTTGTCTGGTGAATCATAACTTTATTTAAGTCAAAATAAAATACAATTTTTTTATTTTTTAAACACCTGTTGAATTTAGTTAAAATAAACTTTTGACTATCTCGATTTAGTTAACTTGTTTTTAATGCTGTAATTAGCATGTAAAGATTATGTGTGTTAAAGTCAGTACACTCTATGATTACCATTCAATTGATTGATGCCGATGACTACTTCAGTAAGCTCGTTGACGGTGAAGGTGCAAAGACATGTCTAGTAAGTATTTCCTAATTATAATTGCAACCATGCTACAAAATAAAGATTAGGTCTATCATCATAGGTGTCGTCCGCTTTCCAAAAATAAATAAATTAGATTAGCTCTCTATCAAAGCCGCAACATCAAAATCAATGATAATAGTGATTTTTTATGTGAAGTTTACATTCAACATTAGAAAAACAAATGTTCTAATTAAAAATAAGGTCTGTAAATGTAGCCTCATAAGCGTCGTAGAACATATTGTTTGAAAATCTGGGTTTTGTGGTTTCAATCGTTTGGATAGTTCTTTAATTGTGTATGTATTGCACTATCCAAATACTATATTTCGACCCTCTTACTATAGGTTTCACGAAAGCTAAACAACTTGAATATTTATAAACACTAAATTAACAGTTATATGTAACTGATATCGACGCTTACGAGTGGTTAGATGGGTAACGTGTAATAATAGTTACAACCACTTATGGATAAGATTGAAAAGGATCAGAAGCTACCTCAAGAAGCTAGAGTGAGAAGGCTTTGAATGCTACAACTTCTGAGTTTGAACCCTTAACAATTACAAGTATATGATATTATTAGTTAGAATACTTAACAATTAGAAGCTTATGATATTTTGAGTTAGAATCCTTAACAATTAGAAGCTTATGATATTCTAAGTTAGTAGCCTTAACAAGTAGAAAGCTAGAGCTTCTGAGTTTGAACCCTTAACAATTACAAGCATAAGATATTATGAGTTAGAACACTAAACAATTAGAAGCTTATGATATTCTGAGTTAGAATCCCCAACAATTAGAAGCTATGATATTCTAAGTTAGTAGCCTTAACAAGTAGAAACTTCTGATGCAAACTCAAATTAAGGCTTTTGAATCCATATATACTTGGTCTTCAAAACACTAAGTTCCTAACCTTTTGAATATAGTTCAGAAAGTCAGAAACTTAGAAACTTAGAACCCCTAAGTAATCCCCTCGACTTCACCCGCTAAACCCTTAACGGGACCAATGGCATGGGCTACCCATTAAGGGGATCTAAGTTGACGAGGACAACATTTGTAAGTGTGCAACAACAAAGTTTAGTTTATAGACCATAATAAGTTTCTTATTAGGTGTCCTAATAGAGTGCTATATAACACTTAACTTTATAGGACTAAACCAAAAACCGTCATGTCTAAAAGTGTTACAATAGCTTTATACCATGATTTTGCGTGCTTTAACAAGATTTATGACATTTTTAAAATTAACTCGTCCTAGCTTTTTTTTTATGATAGGATACACTTGTATTTATAGGACAATTTATTAAAACATGTTCAATAAAATAGCTAATATGACAATTTATTTTAAAAGTGTCATAAAAAACATTTACTCTTTGGACTTATATAACCTATTATAACCATTTTAGATAAAACTTTTTACTCTTTGGTCTTATATAAATAAGTCCTATAAGTATTCAGACACTTAGCCATTTATGGGTCTTATAAAGCTAATATTGTTGTAGTGTACGTGGCTTTGATGGAGACATAATCTATTTCTTTAGGAAAGATGACGACACTTCTGACAAGGAGAGACCTAATCTTAATTCTATAGCATGATGATCTGACATTATCATGGTTACAATTATTAGGGAATACGTCTCATACTTGCCTTTGTACCTTCATTGTCAATGATCTTACTGAAGTCATCGTTGTCCACATATTAATGAAATGGCTAAGATAGAGGGTGTTGACTTTAACTATAGATGCATAATGCTCACATGCTAATTACAACATCGAAGACATCTTAATTAAATCAATCTAGTTGTAAGTTTCATTTAACTATATACAACTTGGACGTTCTAAAAAAATAAAATTTAGCATTTATTACGACTTAAAGAAAGTTAAGATTCACTTGACAATTGATTTCACTTTCTTCACTAAACGTCTTGTCGTTGTTGTCAATGAATGGGCCATTGAATATCTGTGCCCCAATACTACCCTTGTAACTATTTTCAAATTTGCGAATCATATAGTACATACCTCAAAAAAGATCTTATTGCAACTATTTTCAATTGGCAAATCATGTAGTACATACATTTGAGTCATTGTGGATTTAGTTATTGTCGTTATGTGTAAATTTTTCTTAGGGGTGAATACCCTTAATTAACTTCTTTCTTATGTTAATTAATTATTTTTCTTTTGGATTTTTACCAACTTTGTCCAGGGTTTTACAAATTATAAATAGTTCTCCATCTCTCTGGGTCTCTGCGTTTGAAAATAGTTACAAGGGTAATTTTGTTATTTAAGTAACATTCAAATATTCTATATTTTATGACCGTGTCGAGTCATGTTCAAAATTAATTTAGGACACAAAATTAAAACAATGTATTCGATATAGGGCTCGCTATAGAAAAATAACTCACCCATAAAAAATTAATTAGGGAAATTTACGTGGGTGATTACCACGGATCACCCAGGAAATACTAACGATTATGATGAAATCCGATGTTTTCAAGAAAATACCAACGGATTACCCAAAATTTCCTGGGTAATCTCTCATTAATTTGATTTACCCACCAACAATTTAGACACCAACTTTTGTGACGGTTTTGTGAATGATCACTTTTTAGCGACGAATTTATCAAGAAAATGTCTTTAGGTGAAAGCCTTCCATTTTAGTAGTGGCCATTGAATATTTGTGCCCCAAGCCAAGATGCAACATCACACCTTCTTTTCCATACTCCCTATCCTAGGTTTGTAATGGACTGTTTATACCGGAAGTAGAAGGTTGGGTCAATTGCAAATTTCATGTCGTGATGAATCGTCTGTAAGCCGCTCACTGCCAACATCCATATGAAATTTGTAGTTGGAGAAAAAAATTCCATCCATCTACCAACAAAAGATTCATTGACAACCTTTTCTTTCCATGAGATAAAGAAGAAGAGTCGTGCAACTGAGAAAGCATTCAATCAAAATTTCTTCATTTCATGGAAATAAAAAGTTGTCGTTGAATCTAATGTTGGTCGAAGAATTGAGTTTTTCCCTTCAACTACAAAACTTCATATAGGTGTTGGCAGTGAGCGGCGTACATACCATTCATTACAACATGGAATTTGCATTTGACCCAACCTTCTACTTCCAGCATAAACGACCCATTACATGACTAAGATAGGGAGCATGGAAAGGAATGTGTGATGTTGCGGTTTGGCTCGAGGCACATATATACTATGGCACATTCATTGATAACAATGACAAGACGCTTAGGTGATGAAAGTGAAAGCATTTGTCAGGTGAATCATAACCTTTTTTAAGTCAAAATAAAATACAGTTTTTTTATTTTTTAACACTTGTTGAATTTAGTTAAAATAAATTTATGACTAGCTTGATTTAGTTAACTTGTTTTTAATGATGTAATTAGCATGTAAGGATTATGTGTGTTAAAGTCAGTACACTCTATGATTACCATTCAATTGATGGATGCTGATGACTACTTCAGTAAGCTCGTTGACGGCGAAGGTGCAAAGACATGTCTAGTAAGTATTTCCTAATTATAATTGCAACCATGCTACAAAATAAAGATTAGGTCTATCATCATAGGTGTCGTACGCTTTCCAAGAATAAATAAATTAGATTACGTCTCTATCAAAGCCGAAACATCAAAATCAATGATAATAGTGATTTTTTTATGTGAAGTTTATATTCAACATTAGAAAACAAATGTTCTAATTAAAAAAAGGTCTGTAAATTTAGCCTCATAAGCGTCATAGACCATATTGTTTGATAATCTGTGTTTGTGGTTTCAATCGCTTGGATAATTCTTTAATTGTGTATGTATTGCACTATCCAAATACTATATTTCGACCCTTTTACTATATGTTTCACGAAAGCTAGATAACTTGAATATTTATATACACTAAATTAACAGTCATACATATAACCGATATCGACCCTTACGAGTGGTTAGACGGGTAACGTGTAACAATAGTTACAACGACTTATGGATAAGATTATAATGGATCGGAAGCTAACTCAAGAAGCAAGAGTGAGATGGCTCAGAAAGTTAGAGCTTCTGAGTTTGAACCCTTAACAATTACAAGCTTATGATATTTAGGGTTAGAATACTTAACAATTAGAAGCTTATGATATTTTGAGTTAGAATCCTTAACAATTAGAAGCTTATGATATTCTATGTTAGTAGCCCTAACAAGTAGAAACTCCTGATGCAAACTCAAATTAAGGCTTCTGAATCGATATATACTTGGTCTTTAAAACACTAAGTTCGTAACCTTTTGAATATAATTCAGAAAGTCAGAAACTTCGAACCCTTAAATAATCCCTCGACTTCACTCGCTAAACCCTTAACGGGACCAACGACACGAGCGCTACCGTTTACGGCGATCTAAGTTGATGAGGACAACATTTGTGAGTATGCAACAACAAACTTTTGTTTATAGACCATAATAATTCTACGAGTCCTAATAGAGTGCTATATATATAAAACACTTAAGTTTATTGGACCAAACCAAAAACCGTCATGTCTGAAAGTGTTATAATAGGTTATACCATGATTTTGCATGCTTTAACAAGATTTATGAACACACTTGTATTTACAGGAGAATTTTTTAAAACACGTTCTATAAAAAAGCTAATATGACAATTTATTTTAAAATTGTCATAAAAAACTTGTTATAACGACCAAATCCTTCAGATAAATCTATTGTAATCTGTTTAGTTAGAACTTTTTACTGTTTGGTCCTATATAAATAAGTCCTATTAGTATTCTATTATATTCAGACACTTAGACATTTTATGTCATAAACCCAATTTCGTGGTAGTGTGTATGGATTTGATGGAAACACCATCTATTTCTTTTGGAAAGAAGACGACACTTCTGACAAACAAGCAGAGACCTAATCTTAATTCTGTAGCATGATGATATGACATTATCATGGTTCCAATTATTAGGGAATACATCCCATACTTGCCTTTGTACCTTCATTTAACAATGAGCGTACTAAAGTCATCGTCGTCTACATATTAGGGGAATGGCAAAGATAGAGGGTGTTGACTTTAACTATTTGCGCATAATCTTCACATGCTAATTACAACATCAAAGACAACTTAATTAAATCAATCGTCTACTTGTAAGTTTCTATTAACTATGTACAACTTGGACGATGTTAAAAATAAAATTTAGCATTATTACGACTTAAAGAAAGTTAAGATTCACTTGACAAATGATTTCACTTTCTTCACTAAGCGTCTTGTCATTGTTGTCAATGAATGGGCCATTGGATATGTGTGCCTCTAGCCAAGTCGCAACATCACACCTTCTTTTCCATAGTCCCTATCCTAGCCTGTAATGGATTGTTTATGTCGGAATCAGATCTGCACAGGAGCAAAAACCACACTCTAAATACGTAAAGCAAAAACAAATAGAAGACTCAGTGTTAGGGCAATTTTCTGGGATTTATTTCTCAACTGAAAATATCAAAGCTTACATATGAAAAAGAAAGACTTCTACTGCTATTTAAATATGCAAAATAACCTAATAAACTTGAAACAAAAATAACGGAAACAATAACCCACAAACTCCTAAACTATAGGTAACCCACTATCCATTATTCTCCACCAAACTTGGTCAACTCATGACCAAGGCAGAATTACCGTCTAACACTTCTCCCCCTGAATTCTGATTTGTGCCTCCAAGATTTTCAACTCCCAGAAGATCTTTCATCTCAGTAAACTTCACTCGTGGCAATGCTTTGGTCAGAATATCAGCCCTCTGTTCTTCTCCACTAATATGCGCTACACGAATCAATTCCTTTTCTACACATTCATGGATGAAATGGTAACGGGTGTCGATGTGTTTGCTTCTCCTGTGGAACACTGGATTTTTCATGAGCTCGATTGCAGATTTGTTATCCACATACAAATTGACTCTCTTGACTTCACAGCTGGTCAGATCTTGCAACAGACTTCTCAACCACAATGCTTGGCATGCTGCCGAAGTTGCGGCCATAAACTCTGATTCATAGGAAGACAAAGCTACTGTACGTTGTTTTTGTGTACACCACGTGATTAAATTACCCGAGAAGTAAAATGCCATTCTGGTTGTGCCTTTACCATCATCCCGGTCCATACCATGGCTGTTGTCGCTATAGCCAACTAGTTCCCCGTTTCCTCCTTGTCGATATACCAGACCATGATTAACCGTCCCTTTGATATATCTCAAAATATGCTTTACTGCTTTGAGATGACTCTCCCTTGGGGATTCCATGTATCTGCTTACTACTCCAACTGGGTAACCAAGGTCTGGTCTCGTATGTATCAAGTATCGTAAACTTCCAATGAGGCGTCGGTATTCCGTTGCGTTCACTGGCACGCCTTTCTCGTCCTTTGTCAAGATGAGCTTCGACTCCATAGGGTACTTAGAAGGGTTGCAATCAGCCATTCCAGTTGTCTGTAGTATCTTTCTCGCGTATCCAACTTGACTGATCGTGATGCTGTTTCTGTCCTATTGAACCTCGATCCCAAGGTAGTAGGACAGCTTCCCCAAGTCACTCATATCAAATACCTGCTGCATTTGTTTCTTGAATATTGCCACCTGATCATCACTCGTACCTGTCATGATCAAATCATCAACATAAACACCGACTATCAACATCGACTTTGCCCTTTGAAGCTTGTAAACTGCCTGTTCTTGAGGACACCGTTGAAAACCCAACTCCTTAAGTGTTTTGTCAAGCCGAATGTTCCACGCCCTTGGAGCCTGTCGTAACCCGTAAAGGGCTTTGTTTAATCGGTAAACCATGTGCTCTTTTCCTGCAATGCCAAACCCATCAGGTTGTGAAACATAAACCTCCTCGTGTAAATCGCCGTTTAAGAAGGCTGACTTTACATCGAGGTGGTGAACCTTCCAACCTTCCACTACTGCAAGGGCCAACAACATTCAAATGGTCTCCAAACGTTCCACCGGTGCGAAAACTTCATCGAAATTAACCCTTTTTCGCTGCACATATCCCTTCGCGACCATTCGGGCTTTGTGTTTCGTTACATTACAGTTGCATCCTTTTTTAATTTAAATACCCACTTTAAACCAATGGGCCTGTGTCCACGAGGTAGAGTAGTCAACCTCCATGTATTATTCTTCTCGATTGACTCGAGTTCTTTCTTCATCGCATCTTGCCAATCTCGATCGCATGCTGCTTCCGAGTATGTTGTGGGTTCATCCCCAGCAAGCATCAACTCTTCTTGTTCAACTTCTGTCGGTTGTGCTCTAGCATAAACGTCAGACAACAAACGAAAACCTCGAACAGGTGTGTGATCATATGTTGAGGGACTCGGATTTTGGCTATCTCCAAAAGATGCGATCGATGTACCCCCTGAGTGTGGAGATGAATTCGATGGATCACCTGGAGTACTACCGGTTGTTGTCGAAATCGACAATGGCGTCGGTGAGTTTGAATCAAATTGAGGAGTAGAACTTCCTCCTTCCACGCCAATTGGAAATTGGTCTTGAGTTTCTTCCTGTACTGCATAATCGATTGGCACCTTGATCCATTCTGGTTTCGTTGGGGGCTCACAGTCTTGGGCCACAACCCAATTCCATTTGACCTTTTCTTCGAAAAAGACATCTCGGGTTACCACCACTTTGTTCTCTCTAGGATTAATCATGCGGTAAGCCTTACTACTTGGCTCGACGCCCAGATACACCATTGATGTGCTACGATTACTGAGTTTTGTGGACTGATTTGCCGGTTTCTTTACGTGCCCAACACACCCGAATACCTTCAAGTGCTAAAGTGTGGGTTTTCTTCCTTTCCAAACTTCGTACGGGGTCATATCCTTCACCCCTTCGTTGGAGTTCGGTTCAAGATATACACGGCATGTCGAACAACTTCTCCCCACAATATATCCGGTACATTCATCGTTTTCAACAATGATCTCATGGCTTCGAGAATGGTACGATTCCGACGTTCCATCACACCGTTCTGTTGAGGTGAGTACGGGGTCGTTAGTTGTCTGTTGATTCCTTCCTGTTTACAAAAGTCAGCAAACTGTTGGGAGGTGAACTCTCCCCCTCGGTCGGTTTGTAAAGCTTTTAACTTCAGGGAACTTTCATTCTCAACTTGTGCTTTAAACTTTTTGAAAATTTCGAAAGCTTCGTCTTTCGACGTGATCATGTAAACCCACATATAACGGCTATAATCATCAATAATCAACATAAAGTAACGATTAACTGCCATGGTTGGTAGGGAGATTGGACCACATAAATCAGCATGTACCAGTTCAAGAGGTTTACTTGCACACCACTGTGCTAATTTCGGAAAAGGTTGTCGAGTTTGCTTCGCAACCATACAGCCCTCACATACTTGTGTGGGATGTTTTATATTTGGTACTCCACGTACAAGGTCTCTCCGCCCCATCGATTCTATGACCTGGAAGTTTATCTGACCCAATCTCGCGTGCCACAACCAAGCTTCATCGTCTAGACTTGCTAACAGACACACAGCCTGAGTTATGTGAAGAATTATTTTATACAAGCGTTTTTAGATCGTTGTACCTTCATGACTAATCGGCCACCTTCATCATGTACTCTCAAGTACTCTTGCAACATTTCAACTTTGTACCCAATTTCGGTCATCTGTCCCAGACTCAATATGTTGCTATGTAATGCCGGAATGAAATATACTTCAGAAATAAGTTGTTGTTCACCATTCTTGCACTCGAGGAAGATCGACCCCTTCCCTGCAATTTTAACTTTTGAACCATCACCAAGCCGTACCTGTCTAGTTATGTTCTCATCAAGTTCAGCAAAGAAGCTTCGTACACCAGTCATGTGATTACTTGCACCATTATCTAGGTACCAAGTATTTTCGTCGTTGCTATTTAGTGCTGGAAACACTTTGTCTTCATTTAGCAACACCATGTTATCTGTCTTCTCACGATAAACAGTCAGAAGCAATGCTAGTTCTTCATCTTGTGTTTGGGTTAAGTTGGCTTCATCTCGTCTATCCTTTGAGGCCTTACACTCGGATGAGAAATGACCATACTCGTCACAATTGAAACACCTTATATGACTTTTGTCTTTTCCTCTGAAACGATTGTCATTCGGGTCACGAGATGCTGTGACGTTGCCACGACCACCTCTGCCACGTATACTTCCTCTGCCTCGACCACCGAATCGACCCCATCTCCCAAGGTGTGACGAGCTACGTCCTCTACCACCTGTTGAAGAACCTCCTCGGGAAAACCTATGACTGGATTGGCTTTCCGTTCGGGTGAGTAACAAACTCGTTTCCCCACTCGTATTACCGCTACGTTGCCTTAATCGGTCCTCATAGGCCTTAAGCCTACCGATCGCTTCTTCAAACGGCATGTCATCCACATATGAGTACTGCTCGATCAACGCCACCAACTGCAAATATTTTTCTGGGACCGAGTCTAGTAATTTTCTTACCAATATGCTGTCTTCAAGGGTTGCACCGAGGCTACTAAAATTTGAGATCATTCCGCTCAAGTTCCGCGAACTCGTATATGGACTCCCCATCTTTCATTCGAGGGCCTCGAAATCGCTTTTAAGAGTGTGTAGTCTTGCCTTCTGTACACGATCAGCACCCAGATACCTCATTTTAAGGATTCCCAGACCTCCTTTGTTGTCTTCTTCTTTGCTACTTGCAACAGGATGTCTTCCGGTACCGCTTGGAAAATGAAGGCTCGAGCCGATTTGTACTTCTTCTCATCCACGACCACTCCGGTCTGTGGTTTGATGGACTCCCATATCCCATGGGCATCCATAATGGCCTCCATCTTTATCGCCCAAGTGGTATAGTTCGTCGATGTCAACATCGGGCACTGAAATGGCACTCCACCGCCTTCCTTTCCCTGTTTTGTTACGATCGACATGTCTTCTAGTCTGAGATATTTGGGCATGAACCTAAGCTCTGATACCAAATGTTGGAATCAGATCTGCACAGGAGCAAAAACCACACTCTAAATACGTAAAGCAAAAACAAACAGAAGACTCAGTGTTGGGGCAATTTTCTGGGATTTATTTCTCAACTGAAAATATCAAAGATTACATATGAAAAAGGAAGACTTCTATTGCTATTTAAATATGCAAAATAACCTAATAAACTTGAAACAAAAATAACGGAAACAATAACCCACAAACTCCTAGACTATAGGTAACCCACTACCCATTATTCTCCACCAAACTTGGTCAACTCATGACCAAGTCAGAATTACCGTCTAACAGTTTATACCGGAAGTAGAAGGTTGGGTCAATTGCAAATTTCATGTCGTGATGAATCGTCTGTAAGCCGCTCACTGCCAACATCCATATGAAATTTGTAGTTGGAGAAAAAAATTCCATCCATCTACCGACAAAAGATTCATTGACAACCTTTTCTTTCCATGAGATAAAGAAAAAGAGTCGTGCAATTGAGAAAGCATTCAATCAAAATTTCTTCATTTCATGGAAATAAAAAGTTGTCAGTGAATCTCATGTTGGTCGAAGAATTGAGTTTTTTCCTTCAACTACAAAACTTTATATGCAATGAGTGGCGTACAGATCACCAGATGTAATTTGCAATTTACCCAACCTTCTACTTCCACTATAAACAATCCATTACATGCCTTGGATAGGGAGTATGGAAAAGAATGTGTGATGTTGCGGGTTAGCTCGAGGCACAAATATCCAACGACCCATTCATTGACAATATTGACAAGATGCTTAGTGATGAAAGTTAAGTCAGGTGAATCATAACTTTCTTTAAGTCAAAATAAAATACAATTTTTTATTTTCTTTTTTACCATCCTGTTGAATTTAGTTAAAATAAACTTATGACTAGCTTGATTAAGTTAACTTGTTTTTAAAATGATGTAATTAGCATGTATGGATTATGTACCAATAACTAAATTCAATACACTCTATGATTACCATTCAATTGATGGATGCGGATGACTACTTCAGTAAGCTCGTTGACACGCGAAGGTGCAAAGGCATGTCTAGTAAGTATTTCCTAATTATAATTTCAACCATGCTACAAAATAAAGATAAGGTCTATATCATAGGTGTCTGCTTTTCAAAGATAAATAAATTAGATTAGGTCTCTATCAAAGCCGAAACATCAAAATCAATGCTAATAGCTATTTTTTTATGTGAAGTCTATATTCAACATTAGAAAACAGATGTTCTAACTAAAAATAAGGTCTGTAAATTTAGCCTCATAAGCGTCGTTGAGTATATTGTTCGAAAATCTAGTTCTTTAATTATGTATGTATTGCTCTTTCCTAATATTATATTTCGACCCTCTTACTATAGGTTACACGAAAGATAGACAACTTGAATATTTATATACACTAAATTAACAGTTATATATAAGCAATATCGACGCTTACGAATGGTTAGACGGGTAACGTGTAACAATAGTTGCAATGACTTATGTATACGATTGAAATGGATTGGAAGCTAACTCAGAAAGCTAGAGCGAGAAGGCTCAGAAAGCTAGAGCTTCTAAGTTTGAACCCTTAACAATTACAAGCTTATGATATTCAGGGTTAGTATACTTAACAATTAGAAGCTTATGATATTTTGAGTTAGAATCCTTAACAATTAGAAGCTTATGATATTCTAAGTTAGTAGCCCTAACAAGTAGAAACTTCTGATGCAAACTCAAATTAAGGCTTCTGAATCGATATATACTTGGTCTTCAAAACACTAAGTTCCTAACCTTTTGAATATAATTCCAAAAGTCAGAAACTTAGAACCCCTAAGTTATCCCTCGACTTCACTCACTAAACCCTTAACGGGACCAACGGCACGGGCGCTACCCTTTACGGCGATATAAGTTGATGAGGACAACATTTGTGAGTGTGCAACAACAAAGTTTTGCTTATAGCCCATAATAAGTCTAGGTGTCCTAATAGAGTGCTATATAACACTTAAGTTTATAGGACCAAACCAAAAACCGTCATGTTTAAAAGTGTTATAATAGGTTTATACCACGATTTTGCGTGCTTTAACAAGATTTATGAACACACTTGTATTTATAGGACATTTTTTTAAAACATGTTCTATAAAATAGCTAATATGACAATTTATTTTAAAAGTGGAATAAAAAATTTGTTATAACGTCAAAATTCGTCAGATAAACCTATCGTAATCCTTTCAGATAGAACTTTTTACTGTTTGGTCCTATATAAATAAGTCCTATTAGTATTATATTCAGGCACTTAGACATTTTATGTGTCTTATAAACTCAATTTTGTTGTAACGTATATGGCTTTGATGGAGACATAATCTATTTCTTTTGGAAAGAGGACGACACTTCTGACAAGGAAAGACCTAATTATAATTCTATAGCATGATGATATGCCGTTATCATGGTTGCAATTATTACGGAATACTTCCCATACTTGCCTTTGTACTTTCATTCATCAATGAGTTTACTAAAGTCATCATCGTCCACATATTAGTTG
This sequence comes from Silybum marianum, assembly GCA_036898165.1. Taxonomy (NCBI): domain Eukaryota; kingdom Viridiplantae; phylum Streptophyta; class Magnoliopsida; order Asterales; family Asteraceae; genus Silybum; species Silybum marianum. Next base: position 22,697,559 of record CM072538.1, read on the forward strand.
AATGGAAAAGATAAAGGGTGTTGACTTTAACTATAGGCGCATAATGCTCACATGCTAATTACAACATCAAAGACAAGTCAATTTAATCAATCTACTTGTAAGTTTCTTTTAACTATGTACAACTTGGACGTGGTTAAAAATAAAATTTTGCATTTATTACGACTTAAAGAAAGTTAAGATTCACTTGACAAATGATTTCAGTTTCATCACTAAGCATCTTGTTATTGTTGTCAATGAATTGGCCATTGGATATATGTGCCTCGATCCTAGCCGCAACATTACACCTTCTTTTCCATACTCCCTATCCTAGGCCTGTAATGGATTGTTTATACTGGAAGTAGAAGGTGGGGTCAATTGCAAATTCCATGTCGTGATGAATTTACTGTAAGCCGCCCACTGCGTACTTCCGTATGAATTATTGTAGTTGAAGAAAAAATTCCATTCTTCTACCAACAAAAGATTCTTTGACAACCTTTTCTTTTCATGAGATAAAGACAAAGAGTCTTGCTATTGAGAAAGCATTCAATCAAAATTTCTTCATTTCATGGAAATAAACAGTTGTCACTTAATCTCATGTTAGTCGAAGAATGAGTTTTTTTCCTTCAACTATAAAACTTCATATGGTAGTGAGTGGCGTACAGACGATCACCACACGGAATTTGTAATTGACCCAACCTTGTACTTCCACTATAGACAATCCATTACAGGCCTAGGATAGGGAGTATGGAAAAGAAGGTGTGATGTTGCTGGTTGGCTCGAGGCACATATATCAAATGGCCCATTAATTGACAACAATGACAAGACGGTAGTGATGAAAGTGAAGTAATTTGTCAGGCGAATCATAACTTTCTTTAAGTCAAAATAAAATACATTTGTTTTTATTTTTTAACACCTATTGAATTTAGTTAAAATAAACTTATTACTAGCTTGATTAAGTTAACTTGTTTTTAATGTTGTAAATAGCATGTATGGATTATGTACCTATAGCTGAATTCAATACACTCTATGATTACAATTCAATTGATGGATGCCGATGACTACTTCAGTAAGCTCGTTGACGGGCGAAGGTGCAAAGGCATGTCTAGTAAGTTTTTCCTAATTATAATTTCAACCATGCTACAAAATGAAGATTAGGTCTATCATCATAGGTGTCGTCTGTTTTCCAAAAATAAATAAATTAGATTAGGTCTCTATCAAAGCCGAAACATCAAAATCAATGATAATAGTGATTTTTTATGTGAAGTTTATATTCAACATTAGAAAACAGATGTTTTAATTAAAAACAAGGTCTGTAAATTTAGCCTCATAAGCGTCGTAGAACATATTTGTTTGAAAATCTGGGTTTTGTGGTCTTAATCGTTTGGATAGTTCTTTATTATGTATGCTTGCTCTTTCCAAATATTATATTTCGTCCCTCTACTATAGGTTTCACAAAAGCTAGACAACTTGAATATTTATTTACACTAAGTTAACAGTTATATATAAGTGATATTGAGGCTTACGAATGGTTAAATGGGTTAACAATGCACTACTAAAATGGAAGGCTTTCACCTACGGACATTTCCCTGGGAAATGCGTCGCTAAACGGTAATTTGTCACAAAACCGTCACGAAAGTTGGTGTCTAATTTGTTGGTGGGTATATCAAATCAGTGTTAGATTACCCAGGAAATTCCTGGGTAATCCGTTGGTATTTTCTTGAAAACATCGGATTTCGTCGGAACTATTAGTATTTCTTGGGTGATCCGTGGTAATCAACCAGGGAAATTTCCCTGTGTGTTTTTTTTGTGGGTGAAAGTCATTTTTTTGTAGTGATAGTTACAACCACTTTTGTATTCAATGGGCATATCATTCAATTTTTCTGAAGATGATAAACCCAAATCGTTAAACCTAAATCGGTCATATGTTAACCCCAAATGATTTCGTCTCTTTGGTTTTCTCGTTGCAAACCCAAATCGGTTGGATGTTAACAGTCAATCGTTAAACCCATATGTTAACCCTAAATGGTTGATACGTCTTGGATAAATGTATACATGTTTATTTCGAAAGCTATTAATTTGATAACCATCTAGGATCGTGTGGTTTTTGTCTCTCTGTTTTGATATCGTCCCTGCTTTGATTTCGTCCCTGTGTTCTTTCTTCTTTACTTCTGATTGTAGTTATTTTCTCTAGACTTGCACATGTTTTTCTGTAGGAGGTCGGTTCACAGGTACAACTTTTGTACCTACATGATACATTCTTTCTTGTTTTAAAAGGCTTTCAATTTCTTGATTGAAATATTACTCTTGTAGCTATTCAAGATTCTATTGAGTTGGTACCTTAAGAGATTAGGTTTCAAGTGTATTGATATTGGAAATTTCTATTATAGCTGGAATTTGTTTCAATTATGTCTTTCAATTATGATATATTTATATCTGTTTCTGAACCATTTTCAGTATTAATATCCAAGTCTTAATAGATCAAGATGTTGCATCAAAGGGATTTATATAGGTAAATATCACGTGTTTGTGTTGTTCAAATAACAATATTATAGGATTATGATTATTTTCATGGTTATTGTTCCAAATTATGTGGAGCAAATTGTAAGCACTAAATTAGTGCAACATGCTTAGTTAGTCATTCTATTGTCTCTGTTCTCTTGGAGTACTCGGTGTGGATTTTATTTATTTATAATTTTATGGGTATTCTTAATTGTGTTATAGGAAGAACAAAGGGTGATAGAAGCAAAAATAAGAATGAGACAACAAGAAATTCAAGATGAGGAGGAAAGAATGCTAAAAAGGCAAGATATGAGCTCTTCTAGCGGGATAATTGAACCAAGCGAGGCTGAGTATTTCTCCAGAGCAAGTATGTGTAGTGAAGTGTTATTATAAAGTGGTATTTTTGTTAAAATGTCGCTAATTGTTAGGCTGGGATAGGAATTTAAATGAATGCTAGTGTAAATAAGCAGGAAGGAAAATATAGTAAGCTTATTACAGATGAATGGAGAATTTATCCAACTCCTATCTAAATTCTTTTATTTTTGAAGTATATATATGTATACACACACAAAACAAATACCAACGCACACTCCTCATCTTTGGTGAACTTGGAAACCCTTTCTATTTGATTGTTCATTATGGACTTGGTTTTCAATATTTGTAGCACTTCATATGGCTTCAGCAAATGGACAACAAGGGCTCAACTTTGTGACATGTTGAATGAGCTGGTCAGGGTTTCTTCAAGCCACACATCAAATTTCAAACTAGATTCCCTTTCTTTTGCTAGGTGTTTCATTGCATTTTTTGTTTACAGGACATGCTAGTACATGGGTCTTTTAGATTCTTACCTATCTATACTCAAGGTGATCTTCCTTTATTCACACAAGGTTATAACTGAAATACATATAAACAATAGATATATAGTGTTTTTAATTGTTACAACATTGTGCTCTTTTCAGACTTTCTTCAATGCTTCTATTGCTTGCCATTGAAAATTAGTCATTAATTAGGTGTTTGCTGCCAGTGATCTTGAAGATGCAACTGCCATAGAAGTTACTGTCTACTCCAACTTTATGTTCTTAACCGTTGTTTTTGAACTTTTCTTATATAGATGGACATAATAGTTAAAGGTGAATTGTGATACTTTGTGTGAAATGGTTCTAGTAGTATGCCTGTATGCGACTAAATACCGACTTCAAGGTTGTGTCTCTTTTCTTTCTTGATGTGTATTTGTACAGGAAGATTCAAAAATAACTTTCAATATATAATGACATAATGTATAAATAAATAAATTATTATTTTTAAATAAAACCATACTTTAACAACGGAAATCCATCGTTGATAGGATCCGTCGCTGATAGGTATGTCGCTGATAGGGTATCGTCGTAGATTCGTTGCCTGATAGTTCTGTCGATGATATATCAGCGACCCTCAAATCAGCGACGGGCTATCAACGACAAAACTTCCCGTCGCTGATAGCCCTTACTTTTGTAGTGTTTATAACTATAACTATAACCATATATATACACACACACACATATATAGAAAGAGAGAGACTATTCTAAATACAAATTTTTCCAAGGTTACAAACCCGTACAAATCAATATAAAAATAAATTTTTTATTATTTTTTTCATTAAAGGCTATGATTTAAAATGTTATGTCACGTATGTTTGTTAAAAGTTTCACATATATTTGTTTCATAATTTAAAAGTTTTACATGTTATTTTTTCACATGTAATTTTTTCTTAAATCATAGCATTTGATGAATTTATAAAAAAATCATTTTTATATTGGTTTGTAACCTTAGAACAGTTTGTATTTGAAGATGTGCCTATATATATGCGTGTTTGTTTTATAATTAAATTTTTTTATAAATATATATATATACATAATACATATATAAATAGTATATATTATATCATAGGATATAGATTATATTAATAATATACATATAGGGGCGGATTCATATGAGGACGGTAACTATTTACGAGAATGTGATGAGCTTTTTTCATGTACAAGATCATTTGTGATTTTGCACTAACTGTAACGGACGACTTTTTGGGTCATTTAAGTCGCATGGAAAGATGTGCCTATGTGATTTCGCACTAACTGTAACGGCCGCATCATTTATGATTTTGTACAAAATCACATATGATTTTATACATGCATCATATGTGATTTTATACACGAAAATTTTCATGTACAAAAATGATTGGCTGATAATTGTCCTCACATTCTCGTAAATTGTTACCTTCCTCGCATGAACCTCTCTCTCTCTCTCTCTATATATATATATATATATATGGAGGTTCAAAGGAAAACACAAAAAAAAAACTACTGAAGAACACCATGGGGGCCTCCATCCGGACGTTATATACTAATGCATACACAAGTTTTTTTATTTTCATGCATCAATGCTTCTATCATTACATATGCATCGATGAATATTCACAAATGTATGTTACAAATACCGGTATGCACGTCCGAATAGAAGGCTCCCAAGGTGTTTTTTAGTTTTCTTTTTTTTGACATTTTCCCTTGAACCTGAACCTATGTACATATATTACAGTTTAATATATATACACGTATATATCATAATTTTTTTTATAAATAAATATATTCAATACATATATAAATACTATATATTATATTATAAGATGTACTTCATATTAATATAATACATATGTTATAGTTAATATATATGGATATGTTAATTTAATATATATATATATAATACATATATGAATATTATATATATAGAGGGAGGTTCAAGAGAAAACATTAAAAAAAGAAAACTAAAGAACACCCTGGGAACCCTCGTCCGAACGATGCATACAACCGATTGAAGCTGTTTTTTTTCTATGCACCAGTGCATATATATGTGTTAGTGCATATATATGGTCAGGTTAAAAACGTCGTCCGTCCCGATGCATAGAACAAAGGAGCTCCAATCGCTTATATGCATTTGTGCATATGCACTAATGCATATTTATACATTAATGCATAGAAAAGAAAATATCGTCCAGATGGCGGACTCTCAGGGTGTTCTTCAATTTTCTTTTTTTTAGCGTTTTCTTCTAAACCTCCCTTTATATATATATATATATATATATTATCATATCATATTAAACCCTCAAAGGTGGTGCCCGATTAGTTTGAGCTCTAAAGGTTAAACGTGTCTAAAGGTCCTAGGTTTGAATCCAATAAGGAATAAAAATCCACTTGTGGCCACGGAGGTTCAAATACGGTGACTTCAGACTACCATGAATCGGGTGGTCATCAGTACATTAGTCGGCTCACATAGCAGGTTGGATATCCATGCTAATCATATATATATATATATATATACATATATATATATATATAATATTAAGATATAGTTTATATTAATATAATGTATATGTTATAGTATTATATATATATATATGTAATAACCCAAAAAAATGTGGTTGGTAATTGCAAGGACTTGAAATGTAATTTCATGCAAGAAAGTAAAAGGTTAGGCTTTTAATTGTGTAGTATAGCAATCGTCAAATCAAACTCTCACTGGACATTTATGGTTGGGTAGATAAATTGCTTTGAAACCATTGATGGCAAGGAAAACCGTCGACCTCCGAAATAATTGGGAGTTAGTAGTCTTCGAGTAAAAAAGACAGATCGATCTAGATGGAGGTCTACGGTAAGCAAAGGCAATGGTGGATGCCGAAAAGAAAAGACGGTGCTTTATATCGTAGCCAATCGGTATGTTATTTTAAACCCTCGTCTCTGAGTACATATATATATATATATGTGGATGCTCATCTTAAATCGAGTAGAAATTGAAGGTGTTGGCTCATGGGTAGTTTAAGTTTATCGTTGGGAGTTGCGTCGTATTTTATTCTAGAATTAAAGTTTAGTTTCTTGGAATTGTAGGGGTGACGCTAACAACTTTAAGGACCGGGTTGGACAACGATTTGCATTGTGAGTTTTACGTGACTTTTATTAAAAGTGGTTGCACGCTTTATTTATAATTATATGCAAGCTTGCTTTGGATTTTATCGATAACTGATTTTTAATATATCATGCATGCATAAAATGTTCGATGATTTTTATAATGTGTTGAATATTTGTGTGGCAATGGGGATGTACTATGATATGATGATGTAAAGATGAGCATGCTCTGTGAGCTTGTCTAAGCCGTAAGAGCGGACATGCTATGTGAGTTCGCCTGGTAAAGCTGTGTGAGGTAGACATTTCCCATAATGCCATTGTTTGTGTATTATAATGTTTCAATCGTATGCATGATAAAGTATGAGACTTTGTGAAATATATTTATTGACATTGTATATGCTAAAACCGTGAATTCACTGGGCCTTAGACTCACCCAAACTCTTTTAAAACTTTTGCAACCAGACGGCTATTAGACTGGGAAGAAAAGTGGGATAAAGAGAGATATGGAGTTTGGCACCAAAGAAGGATATGCGCAGAATAAGGAATTGTTATATGGAACAAATTTACGTTCGTCAGAGACTGTAATGATAGATTATGACATAATATGTAATATAAGAGATTTTATTTCTGCGTGCAATCTAAGTGTTTGATCTTGGGATTATATTATTTAGATATCTAAGTATTTGAAAATTTGGGATGTTACAATATATATGTATATAACATATATAAATATTGGGTCAAGTTCAAGGGAAAATGCAAAAAAAATTAAGAACACCCTGGGAGCCTTCCATCTAGACGGTATGCATTAGGGGTGCTCACGGGTTGGGTTGATCGGGTTGAAGGCATTTCAACAACCCAACCCAATGTCTTCGGATTGAAAAATCTCAACCCAACCCAACCCAAACCAAAGTGCAACCTAACCCAACCCAACTCGTGCGGGTTAGTCGGGTTGATCGGGTTGGTCGGGTTAACACTTTGGTACAACAAAATATTCTCCTAACCTTCAATATTTTGTTTTCTCTAGTCTTCTCATAATTTCTTTTTCACCGTCAGTCATTTGGTACAACATATTCATATTTCTTAGATCTTAAGTATATCACATTCATCTCAATGTTATATATATATATATATATATTCATATTTAATGGACATGTATACAAAGGAAAGTATATAGAGATGGAAAATAGATTAACTATATATATATATATATGAAAAGAGTACGTGATGGTGTAATTGTCTAATATATATTAATAAATACTCAACAATCATATTAATATTCAAAAAATAAAATGATATCGGGTTGATCGGGTTGGGTTGGGTTCAAATAAACGTAACCCGATATCAACCCAACACCTTCCGTTTGAAATTTTTACTACTCGATTAGACATCGGGTTGCTTCGGGTTGATTTATTTTACGTCGGGTTGGGTTGGGTTGATCGGGTTTTTGAGCACCCCTAGTATGCATCATGCATTTGTGAATATTCATCAATGCATATGTAATGATAGATCGAGCATTGGTGCATAAGAACAATAAATGCTTGTATGCATTAGTGCAAACCGTCCAGATGGAGAGCTCCCAGGATGTTTTTCAGTTCTTTCATTTTAGTGTTTTCCTAGAACCTCTCTCTGTAAATATTATAACATAAATATATATTATAGAATGTAGTTTATATTAATACATATATATGTTATAGTTAAAATATATATGAATATATTATGATTTTAAAAAGTTATAAATAAATATAGAGTTCATATTCAATATATATATATATATACACATAACAATATATTATATTATAAGATATATTTTATATTAATATAATGTATATATTATAGTTATATATATATAGAGAGACAGAGAAACTCTTCCATTTATAAACTAATATAAATATTTTTTTATAATTTTTTTATTAAATGTTATGATTTAAGATATTATTTCACGTATATTTTTGTTTCTATGAATAAAATATTACATGTGAAAAAAAAATGTTGGTTAAGTTGCACGTATGAAACAAATTCATATGATGATACAAATAATTAAACCAACGTTTTTCTTTCACATGCAATATTTTTTCATATGAAGACAAACATTTGATAAAAAAAATTATGATTTTTTTATTGGTCTACAAGTTTCTACTTTTTAAAAAGTTTACAAAAGATTGCCCCTTCCCCCCTCTCTCTCTACACACACACACACACACACACACACACACACACACACATATATATATATAGGGTTGATTTCCGTTACAAACCATGTCAATTCGTACAAACCGTACAAACCGCATGCAACCAATATTTTTTTTAAAATATTTTCACTTTTTCTTAATTATTAGGGTTGATTAGTCAATAATATATGAAAAAATTTCATCAAGAATACATGAAGATTGGTGAATCAAGAATACGTGAAACAAGATTCATCAAATTGAGAGTTTCATGAATCAATTCATTTTCATGTAGAAAGAAAAATAATTTCATGAAGAAAAGAATTATATGAAACAAATTCATCATATTAAACACTTTCATGAAAAAAAATTATTCAAAAAAAAATGAAACATGCGGTTTGTACGGTTTGTACGAATTGAAGTGGTTTGTATTTGAAATCTTCCCTATATATATATTATAATTTAATAAAAAATTGTAAATAAATAAATATTGGGTCTGGTTGCGGGGAAAATCTTAAAAAGGAGAAAACTGACCCTAAGAGCCCTTTATCAGGACGGTATGCACAAATGTATATTAATAATTTGTAACATGCATTTTTACATACCGTCCAGATGGAGGGCTTCCAAGATGTTGTTCATTTTTCTGAGGTTTTTCTCTAAACCTCTCTCTATAAATATTATATATATATATATATTGTATATAATAATTACTATATTATAGAATGTAGCTTATATTAATATTATATATATATATATGTGTTATAATTATTTATATGTATATATATAGCAAGGTTCATACGAGATTTATGTATATTTAATAAAATAAGAGAATAATTCTGAGTCAATCGTTTAGTTGAATAATGCATTAAACAATTTTTTTCAAAGTAGTCTATAAAGACATATTATATATGGAAATTTATTTATTTCTACAAAGATTATTTAATATATTTAATTAAGATATCTATTTATGATTTTTTTTCATAGTTTTTATGATTTAAGCAATATTAATTTTTCATTTTTTACAACATTCATACAAGTTTGATTTAGTTTTTCATGTAAAATGTTTATTTTTATTGAAATAGTTTATTTAAGATTTTTTTATAATTTTCATCAATGATTACATGTGATATCCGCAATCAATCGACGTTTTTTTTTCTTCAAAAAACAATCGTTAATTTTTGTCAATGTATCATATATGATATTGATTATTATGGAAAAGAAATGTAAATTATCTACAATAGTTTATGTGATATGTGTAAATTACGAATTACGTTGTCAAATACACGTTACTTTATACATTTTAAATGTGTTTTGCTACACATCACATGTAATTATGTTTTTATTATATTTTATATTTCAATGTTTAATTTGAATCATTATTTTTCAAGCTTTAAATCACATATGATTAATAAATCATCTTGAAAAAAAATAGTTGTGATTCACATGTGGTTTTGACGAAATTGTAATTTTTTTAAAATATTTAATATAAAAATGAATACATAAATAAAAGTTAGATACGATTATTTTAAATGCATTAATATAAAATATCTTTTAAACAAAAAATTAAATTATATAAAAATCATAAATATGATAAAAATATAATATTAAATAAATGGTTTAAATAAATTTTATATAACTAAATATTGTTATACCCTTATTTATTTATTTTAAAATTAATTATTTAGGTACCATTTATTGAAATGTATGGTCCATATTCATTTTCTTATTCTCTTAAATACGTATTATTATCATACGAACCCAACTTTTTCTCTCTATATATATACATAGAGCTAGGCTAAGCAATAAGCAATCTCGCACTTTTCTGTCCTCGGGTTTGTCTCACGATATCTTTTACAACTTGTCTCACGATATCTTCTACAACTTGTCCTGCAACACTTCATTGATCAACTCAGGTCATAAAAGGATCCACTCTCGGTTTTTTTTTTTGTTACAAGTATTTTATGTTTAAATTTGCATTGATTGAAGTTCTCACCATTTATAATGATTTGATGAAACATTACTGATTCACAATAGTAAGGTTAGTACCCATAAAAGGATCAAGTGTTGTTCTATATATTTTTTTCCATTACATGGTCACTTTTACTTTATTTTGCATTGATTGAAGTACTTCTTACCATTGATAAAGATTATGTAAAATATATATAAGGGAATTGATGGAATACTTAGGAAATTAGGGATTCAGGTAAAAGATTTTTCCAAGAGCCATAAAATTAAAACAGTTAAGGATTGGCATTATTAATCAATTAATGTGTGTGTTTTAGTAATGGATTTCTCATGTTGCTTCTTAATCTGCTTGAAATTTTGTTCATTAGATATATAGATTACCATTCACTAGCATGTAAATCCCAAATGGTTTTAATTAATTTGATTATATTTATGGAAAAACTTCAAATACTATTCAGTAATTGATGAGCATTTGCAACTTTGTTGCTTCAATTTTTGGAAAATAGATAAACTGGCCATAAAAAGATCCACTCTTGTTCTTTTCTTTTTGTTTCTAGCCTTTTTTACTTTAAATTTGGGTTGATAGATTGAAGTTCTCCTCCCCAGTCTTAAAGATTCTATGAAACATTATGGAAGTTGATGGAATCCCTGGAAAATTAGGGATGAAGATAAGAGATACATCCAAGATCCATAAACCAACAGCTAGGGATTGGCACTTGGCAGTAATCAAATGTGTGTGATTTAGTAGCTTTTTAATGCTGGTTCTCAATCTGCTTGAATTTTTGTTCAACAAAATAATTACATTACATCCCCAATGCTTGTCAATCCCAAATGGCCAGATCAAAATCAATTACATTCATAGAAAATATAAAAACAGGATCTGGTCATTGATGGACATTTGCAATTTTTTGGCTATTAAGGTTCATTCCATGAGTACCATAAAGATGATTTTGATTTAAGTTTCAAGATAAAATTGGTATCAAGACAAGCATGTGACTAACATTAGTTATCTTCTAATCACCCTATTTAATTTTTTGTCTTTAGCTTATTCTTATTAAGCTAGTGATCATATGTTTCATGTGCTTGGCAATTACATAATTAAGTTTTTACGTATCATCGTTAAGTGATCACTGGTCTTTATGCCAATGGTATCGATCAAGTCTCTACAAGATATTGTGTGAATTTACTTGTTGTGTCGATAAAACAATCATATCCAGAAAAGTAAATTACTGTGCTAATATAATACACGTACAGATCTTGGCTGTGTTTGTGCTTGTTCATAAAAGAGTTACAAACAATGCCTAAATTAGTGTCAATAGCATGACTACCGTTTTGTAATCACCATGGTCACAACCACTACCATCTTGCACTGTGATGTACATCACCAGCTCTCCCTTTTCCACACACCCAGTAGATGTCTGCGAACAAAAACACCACTATTTTCATATAAGAAATATAAAGAAAGAAATTCCTTCATAAATACTTGTTTGCAAGATTGGAAAAATTGTGGCATTATGTAATTTAAACTTAGAAGATCTTAAATGTAGTCTTATATATTGAGGTCGAGGTTTGGGATTATCATACATGGATGTTTGTTCATTTCCATTACCTAGAGTTGCGTTAGTTGCTTTTTCATTGCTCGAAGTATAGTGTTGTTTTTGTGTTTTCCATTTTTCATCAATAAACAAGGTGGCTGACGGTAGATGCTTTCGACCTTTATTGGAAGTCAAAATCAAGAACTAGGTGCCTTCGAAATGATAAAGAAAATTAAAACACCACGTCATTTTTTATTTTTCGATTCTTATTATTTTTTCCTCTAACAAAATCATGATTTTTATCAACACAAAAGATATTTCTGCAAACAAAAAAATTTGGAGGAATACCGGCACCATCCCGAACAATTTCATATCATATATATTGCAAACCATGATAGGAGATTTGACTTCTATTTCAATATAGAGAACTTTAGATAACTCAATTAGAAATTATTAATATTCTTTATCCACAATAGCTTGTAATTAGGAGTAGTTAATTTCTACACTTCCTTTTTCATTCAATACGTGAATTTGATGCGCCCACTGGCAATGTGCTGGCGGGTTTTATGCAGGCATGGCTTGTAATCTTGTTCACTTGTACTTCTAGCGTCTCGCTAGCTTGTCGGCTTGAAATAAATTATAGTTGTTCAAAAAAAATTTATCATCTTCCCATAACCCTAAGTTGCCTAAAAGATGAAGGTCGAAATAGTATAAGGAAATAAAAGTCAAAATCCATAAAAAAAGAAATAAAGAAATAACAAAAGAAATACTAATTAAAATCCACTGTCAATTGTTCGAATTGTGGCATATAGAGATGCCGCCTCAGCCACAGCAACAGGGACAACGACCTTGAAAGACCTTAGGTGAAGCGGAAAGGTAAACCCGAGTGCAGCCTGAAAATGTATAGAGGTGAGGTGAAGCAGAAAAAGGGGTAGGTCTAGGTGTAGGGACGTGGGACGGGAGTGGAAGATCATCAACAGATGACTGAAAGGGGTTAGATATTTGTTTTATAGGTGAAACGGGGTGCTCTTAGCAGGCACTAAATGTATGCTAATAGAGGAAGCCAATGAATTGGGAGTTCAGCAGAGAATACTTAGTATGATTCACACCCATCCCTTTGCATATAATAAATAGTTGCCTCCACCCTTTGCATATAAACTTCTGAATTATGGTATGTTATCGTATGTGTGACCATTCAGTAGAATAAATCTTTAGTATGATGCACACCCATTGTTGGATCGAAAGTAAGATTGCAAGATTGAATCAACCAAAGTTTATTTTATATAATCGAGAAAATATACACACTGAAATCGTTTACATCGATACATATTTATAGATAATGAAGAGGTACGATCGAACCATCACAATGGTTCGCTCTAAGGTGGTTACGGTGGTGTTGGTTCGTGAACCATCACCTCTCTTCAGAAAATAACTTCCTATATACATCTATAAATACTATTTATAGATAAATATTGAGATTAATCTAACATTCACCCCCTTAATCTCAATAATTCTGAAGTAGATCTTTAACTCCAAGTAGTTGTCTCATGGTGACAAATCGTATCCTTGGTAGTGCTTTTGTCAATATGTCAGCTCGTTGTAGTTCTCCACTTATGTGTTCAACTGCTAAGTCTTCTTTCTCGACACATTCGCGTATAAAGTGATACTTTGTATCAATGTGTTTACTTCTTCCATGAAACACCGGATTCTTCATTAGTGCAATTGCAGATTTATTGTCCACATAAATTGTAACCTTTTCTTCCTTTGTATCAGTAATTTTACTGAGTAGTCTTTTTAACCAGAGTGCCTGAGTTGCTGCTGCTGTTGCCGCAATAAACTCTGATTCGCACGAGGATAATGCTACTGTTCCTTGCTTTTGAGTGCTCCAACTAATAGGTGACTTTCCGAAGTAGAAAATTATACCTGTTGTGCCTCTTCCTTCTTGCGTGTTAACGCCGTAACTGCTGTCACTGTAGCCTTGTATCATATTTCCTCCTTCATGCCCATAAGTTATACCATAGTCTTTTGTTCCTTTGATATAACGTAGTACTTGCTTGATGGCTTTCATATGCTGTTCTTGTGGGTTTTGCATGAAACGACTAAGTAATCCAACTGAAAAACTTAGATCAGGTCTTGTGTGTAGTAAGTATCGTAAGCATCCAATTAGGCTTCGATACTCAGTGGCGTCTACTGATTTTTCTTCAGTTACCTTTGTAAGCTTGAGACCTGGTTCCATAGGTATTTTTGCATCGTTACAGTCTAACATCCCTGTGTCTTTGAGTATCTTGTTTGCGTATTCAGTTTGCTTTATTGAGATTTCACCCCCGTTCTGGGTAACCTCAATACCGAGATAATAAGCAAGTAATCCAAGATCACTCATTTCAAACTTCTTTTTCATCTGGTCCTTGAAAGCTTGAATCTCTCTCTTCGTAGTTCCAGTAACTATCAAGTCATCAACGTATACTCCAATCAATAGTGTTGATTCCTTATTTGTTCTTGTGTAGACTGCTTGCTCTAAGGCACATTTCTTGAAGCCAAGTATTTTCAATGTGTTGTCTAACTTGGTGTACCATGCTCGTGGAGCTTGTCTTAGCCCGTAAAGAGCTTTCATGAGTCTGTAAACTTTTCCTTTGTCTCCTTCTTTTATAAAACCTTCAGGTTGTGAGACATAAACTTCTTCCTTTAATTCGCCTTGTAGAAATGCTGACTTTACATCCAGGTGATGTACTTCCCATTTGTTGTATGCTGCTAGAGCCAATATTAATCGTATTGCCTCGATTCGTGCTACTGGTGCGAAGACTTCATCAAAGTCTATGCCATGTTCTTGAACATATCCTTTGGCTACTAGTCGTGCCTTGTGCTTTAATATCTTTCCTTCAGCATCCCTTTTTGTCTTAAACACCCACTTTAAACCAATTGCTTTGTGATCCTTTGGTAAAGTGGCCAGTTTCCATGTCTTGTTCTTGTTGATAGAATCAATCTCTGCTTTCATTGCCTCAATCCACTTGTCATCTTTAACTGCTTCCTTGAAGTTCCTTAGTTCATCTTCTATTAGTAATAATTCATCCGTCCTGCCGTATATTTCACTTAAGGACCTGTAACCTCTTACAGGGGTATGATCAATTCTTGAATCTGTTGTAGAAGATGTATCAGCTTCTGAATCTGGTGAGCGGATGGTGGATTGTTGTGGGCTGTATTCATTAGTGTTTGATTGAGGTGTAGTAGGTACTTCTTCATCTGAGTTATTGTTACCATGTGTAACATTATTTCCAAAATCTTCATTTTCATTTGAGACATACTGAGTACCAGGTGTTTCATTATTCCCTATAATGAAATCAATCCATTCGGGTCTGTCTAGATCGAAATCTTTGGTAAATTCCTTCCAATTCCATGTCTCATCTTCCTTGAATTTTACGTCCCGACTGACGCAAATTCTATTCTTTATTGGATCAAATAGAAGATATGCCTTTGATCCTGGCTCACTGCCTAAGTTTACCATTCGTATACTTCTATCATCTACTTTTGTCAAGTGTTGTGAGGGTACCTTTGCATATGCGATGCAGCCAAAAATCCTTAGATGATGTAGGTTTGGCTTTCTTCCCTTCAATGCTTCGTAAGGAGTAATGTCTTCAAGTGACTTTGTTGGTGTGCAATTCAATATCAGTATTGCATGTCTAACAGCTTCTGCCCAAAAGTTTTGTGGCAGGTTTGTTGCCTTCATCATGCATCTTGTTGTTGAGAGAATTGTCCTATTCTTTCGTTCAACAACTCCGTTTTATTGAGGTGAGTACGGTGCTGTTAATTGCCTTGAGATGCCATTATCCTTGCAGTATTGGAGGAATTCATTTGATGTGAATTCACCTCCTCTGTCTGTTCTGAACATCTTCAACTTGATTCCAAGTTTGTTTTCCACCTTTTGCTTAAATTCTTTGAAGATCCCAAAAGCTTGACCTTTTGAGTCTAGAAAGTATTCCCACATATATCTTGAATAGTCATCTATTAGTAGGAATATGTACCTTTTGCCGGTTGATGTAGGTGGTGATATTGGACCACATAGATCTCCAAAAACTAGATCCAATGGTGCCTTTGACCTTGAATTTGCTTGTTGTGGGAACGGGGATCTGCTATGCTTTCCAATTAAGCATATGTCACAAATATTTGCCGTATGCTTGGTGGGAGGTATTCCATGAACCAACTTCTTTGAAACTATTTTCTTCATTGAGCCAAAGTTCAAATGACCCAGCCTTGCATGCCATAACCAGGCTTTGTCATGTAGGTTGGCTAATAAGCAAACGGTTTTGCCTATTTCTAGATTTGCCTTATACAATCGATTCCTTGATCGTGTAATCCTTAGTAGGATATTTTTACTTGAATCATATAGTAGTAGTAGATCATCTTCCATGACAACTTTGCAACCGCTTTCAGTTAACTGGCCTAGGCTTAATGTATTGCTCCTTAGATTTGGAATGTAGTATACCTGTGAAATGATCCGTTGTTGTTTGTTTTTGCATTCCCACAATAAAGATCCTTTTCCTTTGATCTCTACGTTTGATCCATCCCCGAATCTTACGTTTCCGGTGATGTTCTCGTTAATTTCCTTGAAATGGTTTTTGACTCCCGTCATGTGATTACTTGCACCACTGTCTAAATACCACAGATTATCATCATTTGTAGTTAACCTGCTTGGTTTGAGATTCTTCTCATTTAAGAAAACCTTCTGGTGCTCTTCAACAGTGGCTTTAAGTAGAGTTGGTTCTAAATCTTCTTCAATGAGATTTGACTGGTCTCTTTCTTGATCCTTATCTGGACATCTATTTGCATAGTGTCCATTCTTCTTACAAATGAAGCATTGTACTTTACTCTTATTAGGAGTAAACTTCTTTGTATTACTAGTAGTTTCTTTCTTGAAACTATTTTGTGAGGGTTCCCAGTTCTTTCTTTCTGATCTGAATCTGTTATTCCCTCGGCCTCGTGGTTGGTTAAATCTACCACGACCACGTCCTCTAAAAGGTTGGCTTCTATTTTCATGTCGTGTGAACATCAATCCTTCTTGAGTGTCCACGACTCTTTCCTTTTTATACTTGAGTCTTTCTTCAAAAGTCTCCAGTCTCCCGATTGCTTCGTCTAGAGACATAGTATCTAAGTCCAAGTATTGTTCAATGGATGCAACAATTTGAAGAAATCTGTCAGGTACGGCATTTAATAATTTCCGCACGAGAGTAGAATCTTCATATGTTAATCCTAAGCTTGCCGCTTTGTTAATAATACTCGTCAGTCTTGCAGTAAATGAATCGATTGATTCATTTTCTTTCATTTGTAACATCTCAAATTCCGTCTTGAGTGTTTGTAATCTTGCCTTTTGGACACTGTTTACTCCAACGTGTCTTGTCTTCAAGGCATCCCAAACTGTCTTTGCAGTTTTGTATTTTGAAATGAGAAGTAGTTGATCTTCCGGTAGTGATTGATAAAGGTAGGCAATTGCGGTTTTATCCTTCTTTACATCAGTTTGTGTTGTTGGTTGTGGGTCAATCATTTCTCAAAGACCATTTGCTTCCAGTATTATTTGAATTCGAATTGCCCAAGTAGTGTAATTTGTTGATTTCAACATTGGGCACTGAAAATGAGTAGTAGAACCCATTTCTTTGCAAATTTTGGAACTATCTCCTTGTTCCTTATTTTCTTTCCCAGTCATGGTTTTAATGTAAAACTTATATTAAGAAATTTGTTTTTCTTAAAAATATTTATAATTTTATTGATAAAAATAAATAATAAAGAAAATTTTATTATTGTTAATAAAATAAATATAAGTTTTTTTCAAAATGTATTTGCAATTAAAAAAATATATTTGAAAAGAAAATTTTTATTTCTTAAATAAAAAGGAAATAGGGTTTTGATATAAAAGGAAGAGAGCATACAGAGTGTATACGCCGCTTCCTGTTTATGTGTGTGTGTTTGTTCAAAATCGAGTACCCCTCTGATTTTGATTGGCGGTTCCTTGCCGTGATTTCCGGTGGCCTTTCTGGTTTTCCGGTCGATGCTTACTGCACCTTCCTCTCTTTCTTGATCGGTGGTTCACGATCGAAGCGATGGTGTTGCTCGGTTTTCCGGTGGTTCACGATCGAAGCAATGGTTACTGCACCTTCCTCTCTTTCTTCGATTCGATGGTCTTGCCGACCGATTGGGTTTTCCGGTTGTCTTCTCCGGTTCCGGTTAAGGTAAGTCCCCTTTTTCCCGGTGGGTGCCAGTTGGTGGTAGGCTTCCTTTTTTGGATTTCGGCCGCCCTAGGTATCCCCTTGAGATTCTGATTGGCCCCAAATGAACACTGTGATGGTGGTCAATCGTTGATCTCTGGCGGTTCTTGGTGATTTTCTTGGATCCTGTTCTTGTATATGGTAGATGATGAGAGACTTTGGTTTGATTTAAACCCAAAGCTCTGATACCAATTGTTGGATCGAAAGTAAGATTGCAAGATTGAATCAACCAAAGTTTATTTTATATAATCGAGAAAATATACACACTGAAATCGTTTACATCGATACATATTTATAGATAATGAAGAGGTACGATCGAACCATCACAATGGTTCGCTCTAAGGTGGTTACGGTGGTGTTGGTTCGTGAACCATCACCTCTCTTCAGAAAATAACTTCCTATATACATCTATAAATACTATTTATAGATAAATATTGAGATTAATCTAACACCCATCCCTTTGGCAGATAACATTACAAACTTACTCCTTTTGTACATTAAAACATGAGGATTTTCTATGAAAATTGTCAAACAACTCGAAAAGGAAACTAGATATGAAAGAGAATGGTGTTTTAGTTTTTATTTTTAGTTAGCATCCAGCAAACACCACCACCAACAACAAGCATAATATTAAGCATTTATTTGAATAAATTTTTCCAAAGGGTACCATCCCCTTTATCCAAAAAACGTTAAGCATTTATGAGCATGACTATACGTATTTAATTCTTGTGATTAAGTCTGTAACATATTTAGTATATATACACACACCTACATATAAACTGATATGATACACACAATCAAGAAGATTTAAGTACACCCATATATTCATATAAACATACACAAGCATAGACTTTGTTCTGCTTATCTCTAAATATGGAGTGGACAACGTTTGTTGCCCACCCACGTAGCATACCGCATTTAGCAAATGGGATATTTGGAGTCAGAAAACCAACAACATATGCCATGATTTATATATAAGTTTGGTTCTGTATGTAGTTTCCAATTCTTCTTAATATAGAGGATATATATATATATATATTGCCTAAGAATAAGATTGAAGCTTAGCTAAAATTAATTCCTATATTCCATGTATCGCTATATAAAAGCCGTACAAACCAGGACACATATGTTGGTCATGTTGGTTTTCTAATTGCAGCTTTGAATTGATTCTTGGCAATTGCTTTGTGTTATGAAAATTTAAACCACAAAAACCTTATACATCTAGATGTCACATTTTGTTTTTAAATGCACTTGTATTGTAATGTAATAATTAGATACATACAGAGCTATCGTTTGAGGTTTTGTGATAAAACGAGTTTCTTGTTTGATAAAAACTGTCTATTAATTATTCATGATATAACGAAGCTAACATGTGGTGCATTGTAGTTTAGGAAAATGGCATCCAGTTCGAGAGCTGTTGCTACTGAGAAAGCTTCCAATGGAAGTTTCTTCATTTCATGGAAAGAGAAGGTTGTCAATGATTCTTTGGTTGGTAGAAGAATGGAATTCTTTCTTCAAATACAAAACTTTACATGGGTGTTGGCGGTGAGTGGCGTACAGACCATTCATCATGACATGGACTTTGCAATCAACCCAACCTTCTACTACCAGTACAAACAATCCATTAGAGGCCTAGGAAATGGAATATGGAAAAGAAGGTGTGATGTTGCGGTTTGGCTCGAGGCACAAATATCCAATGACCCATTCATTGACAACAATGACAATACGCTAACGGATGAAAGTGAAATCATTTGTCAGGTGAATCTTAACTTTCTTTAAGTCGTAATAAATGCTAAATTTAATTTTTAAGAACCACGTTGAATTCAGTTAGAAGAAACGTTAACTTACAACCATATCGATTTAACTTGTCTGTAATGGTGTAATTATGCGTTTATAGTTAGTCAATACACTTTATGTTTATCATTCAGGTCATGGATGCTGGTGACTTCAGCAAGCTCATTGACAATGAAGGTGCAAAAGCAAGCCTGGTAAGTATTCTCCAATAATTGCAACCATGATAATGTCAAATTAAATGCACTGATTCTCTAAATTTCTATATAAGTTATATCTGTAAATATTTCCTTAGAAAGACGTGCGAAGAAAATCCTTTTAGTTCTATATATATATATATATTGATGCATGCTAATCCCGTTTGTGCATAGGCGTTTCCATCGGGGTTCACAGAGGCATATTCCATCCCTTCAAGAGCCCAAATGGTTCTCAAGCATGGAGGCAGAAAATTTGACGTAATAGTGGAGGATGGGTACTTGACACGGGGATGGAGTTATTTTGTTGGGGAGCATGACATAGAGTGTGGGTATGCTGTCAAGTTTCATTTTGTGGGTCACTCCACCTACGAGATTGAAATATTCGATAGAAAAAGAAGCAAGAAGGTTTACCCATGGTCAAATCTTGAATATCATGAGTGGATTTAGAGGAACTAGATTACTTTCATATTGTGTGGAATTGTAATTAACATTTTCAGTTTTTGTTTTAATTGAGGAAATTAAATATCTGATGTGTTGTTGCTTACCTAGTTAGTTTTATATTCTCCGTAGTAGTTTTTTTTTGAACGGCAAGAAACGAATTTATTAAACTGAAACCTAGCAAGACGCTAGATTACATGATGTCCGAAATATTCTCTATAGCATAGCAGTTATAAACACATATTTTCTATTGTGTTTAGAGTTTGATGATTGAATACTTCTGATACCTGTATCCGTGGTGCCGCTACATTTAACTGCAATCCAATAGACCTATATACCTATATTTTGAAAAGAGTAAATTACACTTTTGGTCTTTTGTGGTTTGCTCAAAATTTGGATTTGGTTAGTTAAACATCTATCTACGTCGAAGGTCCCTAACTTTTTAGGTATCGGTAATAACTAACTAGAACCCTCCGTAGGTAAGGAGAACCGTCGAAAGGCCGTCCGTAACGAGAACCCTCAAATCCATATAGTGCAAGAGCGCTCACATTTTTTGGCTTACTCTTGCACTTAATAGATCACCCATTCAACAGGGTATGGTCCTGAGTCTATCAAGGTGGCTTCAAATCCAGCCGGAGGTCTTCGAGCCTTGTTACGAACTAAAGTTCGATGATATGAACTGTCGGAAAGCTGTTGATGTTGGCGCCGTGTATAAAATATGTCGATAAACCTTCGATATTGGAAAGCCGTTGATAAATGCCGTTTCCGAATTAAGGTTTACCTACGGTTTCCGCCGTCGGTGATACCTTTGTTTTTAGTAGTGAGGGTCACGTGGCAGCACCCCTTGCAGTGATCCAGCAAGCGTGGGTGGGATCAAGGGATCTAGGCCAGCGCTCCAATTCGAAATGGTATGCATCATAAGTTGGCATTAAATTGTTGTTGCCTTCAACTTCAATATTTATCTTTAAATGCCTTCAGCTTCGCTGCTTATATTCAGAGCTTAATAATGTGCTGGCCATGGACGTTGACCAATGAGTGCTCTATAATCGCCAAATAACTACCTGTCATTGCGTACTTATAACAATTTAGGTGCTCGATAATCGCCAAATAACTACCTGTCAATATGTGTACTTATAACAGATAGATTTTCAGTTTTTACACATAGAAAGATAAAAAAAATCTCTATGTTTTTCTCTCATTTTTGCCTTAGAACTAGGGTGCTTGGATTTTAAATGAAAGACTCTTGTCTACAGACTTTTCCATGGGAAATCCGTCGTTAAAGGGTGATTCGTCACAAAACCATCACAAAAGTTAGTAGGTAACTTGTTTGCGGGTAATTCAATTAGGTATTCTACCGAACCATTGGTATTTTCAGAGTGATTCGTAGTAAAAACCGACACAGAAATTACTCTTAGTGATTTTTGTGGGTAAAAATCATTTGTTTTGTAGTGTCGAAATGTTATTTTTGAAAAGTGTGTTTCTCGCGATATCATCCAAGCCTGAGTTGTTGATATATCACAAACCCAGATATCTACCATACTTGATTACAACTGACGTATGACATATGAACCAGAGACCAAACATTAAATAAATACGAATATCAAACTACTGTCAATGGATTTAACCCCTCCCCCCTCCAAAACAAAGTGACTTGACAGCTGCATAAATCACTTGTATTAAGGTTGTCTACATCTGGAAGGTTATTGATAAGAACCAGAGCCCTTTTGGATCAGATCGAGGTCATTGATCATGTGTTGAAAATGTAAAATTAAGGAGGGAGGTTGATGTTGAGATTTATGAGTATGGAAATGGTAAGGGGTTTTATTTATCAATTAGTATAGGGGGTTCATTTAGAAATGGTAAAGAGGGTAATTCATTTAGAAATGGTAAGGGGTTTTATTTACCAAGTGTAGGGGGTTCATTTAGAAATGGTAAAGAGGGTTCACTTAGAATCACCCTATATATATGAAAACATCTAATAAATAATAATGAATCACCCATCTGAAAACATCTAATAAACAAGACAGATCATTTTCTTTTCTGCATATTGTATAATGAATTGAAGAAAAGTAAAAAGGAAAAGCTGTGTAGTTTGTGTCAGAAGCAAAGGCACCTTCTTTGCAGGTATAATACTGGTGTTCCATTATGACTGTTGCTACATGAATCATTCTCTTTCTCACAAGCTCAAAGACAAACCTTAGAAGAAAAGCCACAACCCTTGTATAATCATCTAGATCTATTCCACACAAGTCCCACCACCATTATGCAGGTCCTACTTGAGTGGTCTCAATTTCTAACAATGGGTGTTATTGCCAATTTTCTTAAAAGAGACTTTTGACCTATTCGAATCTATATGATGTTTTTTTTTTTGAAACGGAAACTGAAACTTTTATTACAGGCAAGCAAGAAGCTAGCAAATGAGAGTGTATGATGTGATAACAGACTCGATTCTCATGGACTTAATCTGTTAAAAGTCGGATATTATATGGTTCCCAAAAATTTAATTCTCACTGTTATATAAGAATTGCATATATTATTTAATTTGTGAAAAAAAAATTCTATTTTGATTTTTTGTTCATCAAAACTTAGGTAATTCAAACAAATAATTCGATTTACTAAAGATAGGCACAAGACTTTGATTGACAAAAATAGTATAAAACACTTTATTAATCATATCTTAGTGAATTGATGATTGTAATTCCTCTGGACACTTGAATGCTTTTTTTTTCTCTTTTTGCATTGCACAAGGACACTTGTTGTTTAGAAACGAGGCGTCGAATACAATTTTGACATGCTAATGATAGATTCTCACTAGTGTATATAGAAAGTGCAAAACCAGCTAAGTTCCTGTCTACTTTCTTTTTTAAAAGCATAGAGCACATTGTTGCCCTCATAATCTTTCTAAAAATAGCAACCATGCATATATAGCCTCTCTGGCTCTCCACATACCATTTATAACCCAAGCAATATCTCCAATTGATTATCAGAATGGCTTCCTTCCTAAGTTTCAGTCTGTTTACCCTCTACCTAGCTCTCATTTTAGCCGCCTTGATCACTGCTAACGCGGCTTTCTCTGAGCATTTCGCCAAAACAAAACTGACACCAACCACCAAAAAAATGACTCGTCTTCATTTCTACTTCCACGACATCACAAGTGGCAAAAACCCAACTGCCATGACTATAATCCGGCCTAAAACTGCATTTGGCACAACTGTAATGATAGATGACCCTTTGACCGTGGACACCAAGCGCGGTTCAAAAGTAGTGGGTAGAGCTCAAGGACTCTATGCTTTGTCTTCTCAGCATGACTCGACCTTACTTATGGCTATGAATTTTGCATTTACTTATGGCAAGTACAATGGAAGTACGCTTAGTGTTATGGGGCGGAACCCTGTTCTTGATGAAGTGAGGGAAATGCCGGTTGTTGGTGGAAGTGGGGTCTTTAGGTTCGCTCATGGCTATGTGTTGGCGAATACGGTGAGGTATAATCTAAAAACTGGAGATGCTGTAGTTCAGTACAATGTAACCGTGATGCATGCCTGATCGATACAGTTAAATTTATCTATCCCATATTATTTATGAAACCTAAGTTACAGTTCACACTGGCCAGTAGTAATTTTCTTTGGTAAGTTAATCAATTGCTATGGATTTTTGCTTCTCTTGGTGCACCATGGTTGTGTTGTATCCAAAACTAAGCAGGTACTTTCTCTATCTTATGGGGAATTGCAATGTTTTCATTTCTAGATTATGCCATGAACATCCTAACATTTTGGTATGTTTTGTAACTAAGTTTACATGTCATCATCTTTGCAAAAGGCTAATCATATATATTGTTTTGTGTCTACCGTCTACGATCCATGTGATTCCCTGTTTTTATCGTTATCAAAAAGTATTTAAACAGTTAAATAATGACCAACTGTTTCCCTGTTTTTATCGTTATCAAAAAGTATTTAAACAGTTAAATAATGACCAACTGTTTCTCTGGGACTTGTTAGGAGTAAGCAATCACATAATATGAATTGTGTATAAAATTACAAAGGAGTAGAAATAAAGAATTTCTTATATATATAATCCATATAGTAACATAATTAACAACAACAATCCAAACATAAAATCGTAAACCTTACTTGATTGGTAGATTCTTGTTGATATGAGAAATCGATTGAGGCCTACACTTACGCAGTGTCCTAAGACAGAAATTGCTCCGGTGTCGGTCTGTCTTGAGGATACAACAATCTTATTCAAGTAGCCTTGAATCAAACCCATGTTTGGTTATGAAAATGGATGTAGAGGATAGAGAGAATCAGAGGATATCTTTGTTGTGTCAAAAAATTCAATATATATATATATATATGTTTCCCAATTCAACCGCATCCTAACTGCAAAAAACCGTAGACCATCTCATTCAATGAGAGAGTCCCAAGGCCAAAGGCCTACCTTTGACATTTAATATGTATTAATGTCAAAGAGATCCCATTAACAACCACACACCAAGGTCAATGTCTTAAATGATTCATTAATTTAAGACTTCATTATTGGTGTTTATTAAGTGGGTGATTTTTCCTCTTGTCTCCTATGTGGGACACTAGTTTCTCCATCCTTAGCCAAGTTCCAACAGGACTAAGAATTGGATCAAATATTGCAATTTTGATCTAATAGAAAGAATTTTAGCTAGCTAAGACCAAACCTAAACAACTTCCACTTTTACGAGTGGTGGTCTACTTGTAACAAACCAAGGTTCTTTTTGTTTTGGTGATTTTAGTGTCATCAAGCATTTGATGTAATTGAATTTCACTTGAGATCGATTAAGGGCATGAGACAAACATACATGCACACTTACAAATGTTGTCCTTATCACCTTAGATCGCCATATAGCTAGGATCAAGGGGCCACGCCCCTAGAAAAAAATCCGGATGAAATTTTACTAAATCGTAACCTTGAATCTAGTTTTTGACTGAATCTGGCCGAGTCAGCCATCGCCAGATGATCATCGGCTATCATTGAATGTGTATATTCAGACATCGCGGATTGGTCTTCAGCTGTTGTTGATTGGTCTTCATCTAGCTGCAGGTAAGTCTTTAGCTTATCAATTTACCTGATCTCTCATTTAAATATGTAAAACGAGAATCTGGGTATATATCTCGATTTTCACAAGCCTTTGAAAATTAGAAAAAAAAAACTGAAGAAATATCCCAATACGAAATTCGTGAACCCAAGGCTAATAGAGTCGAATTGTTGTATTCGAAAAGTGCTTTCCGACAAGATTCTTAAGTTTATCACGTCCTCATTTCTTCTCTGATACACAGTCCCTAACAAGCTTCTATATAATTAATCTTCCACTAAAGAACATGATTCATGAGAAGCGAAAATGATCTACAACACATCATGAATATTTATATTAGTTGAACATAGGAGTGTTAATTGATGGCTCGAATATTTAACATGTTTGGTTCGATTTGAGAAAATAATATTAGACTCGAGCTTGAAGTGAGCTGGAATAATATATTCTAAATCCGGTCCTTGTCCTTGTGGTTTCATGTCGCTTACGATAAAGGTTCTTGAACTCTAAAATTAGGACTACCTAGGGTCCTTAATTGTTGGTAGCCTTATACCATAAAACTCATATAGCCTTATACTCTAAAACAATCTAGTTGTTGAAGAAGATATGAGAACTAGCTAAGAACTTTCAAATGTTTAATGGTTGCGCGGCTTTTATCAAGGTTTTGAATTTCGTTAAAGTTTTAGTTGTTAAAACGAGGTTAAAAGTTGTTTAACTCATATGCATGATTTGGGGGTAAATTTTTCAAAATTTTGATACGTCTTGGACAACGTGTTAGGTAAATTGCATGATTTGACCAATTTTCAATTGTTATGCCATGAAAAACTATAGCATGATTGATCATTGTTGTTGGTTTGCGTAGATATGACTTGCATGTCTGAGACTTTCTCGTATGACACTTGCTAATTTGATGAACCAATATTACGCAGCCGTGAAACTTTGAGCCATGATTGAAACATCGAATTTCAGTCTTATTTTCTCTTATGTGTGCATTGCACCACTATGACAATGACACTCTAGAACTTGCATCAATTCTCTTCAGTATTGCAATAGGGTTTGCTAGATCGATCAAAACACGATAAAGACCATTTTTTATATTTGATTTTAGCTAATTTTGCCATATAGCATACCCTCACATATTTACCCTTTTCGATAACCACTTTGAGTTTAATTACCTTTTCATTGGCATTACACCACAATATAAGCCACACACTTTCCTTATCGGACTTTGGAAACATGATGGTATGTTATTTTTTAAACCGAAGTGGCATAGTTAGTATAGATCATCTATACATATCTTCATTATGTTAATTGGATTACATGTTCTAGAAAAAGAAAAGAAAACAAAATATATAGAACTGAAAAAGGAAAAGAATATAAAGAAGAGAAGTGAATAGTCGGAGATCAATTAAAAAAGAAAATACTTTTATCTCCTAAGTTACCAAGTTGGAATAAGAGTTATACATTATATCTTTAGGGGTTGTTTGGTTCCCGGAATTTAAAGGAATTTGATGGAATTGGAATGACAAATGCATTTGACCAAATTTCTTACCGTTGTTTGGTTTGTGGAATGAATTGATTGGATTTGCATCGGATTCAACCGAATTCCATGATTGAGGGATTTGATAATTCCTTAGCATATGTGAAGGATTTTAAATTCCATTTCCTGATAAATGTATTATAATTTTCATATAGAAAGACAAAAATAATTAACCACCACCCTCGCCCCGTCCCACCCACCCCCTCACCACCCTCGCCGGCAACATATCCGCCACCACCACCGTTGTAGCCGCCACCACCACCACCACCATCAATTAATATTATCATTCCACCACCGCTACCCCATCCACCGCTACCTCCACCTCCACCTCCACCCCCATCCACCATCACCACCACGCACTACAACAAAAATGATTTTATAGGACGCCTAAAACTAAAAAGCGTCCTAAAAGAATACTTTATAGAACACTTAATTTATAGGGCGAAACCAAAAAGTGTACTGTTTAAAAGCGTTCCAATAAGTTTATAGGACGGTTTTAGGTGTCTTAACAAGTTTTTTTACGACGCTTTAAAATAAAGTGTCATATTAGCTATCTTATAGGACACTTTTGAAAAGTGTCCTATAAAATATGGGTTTATAGGACACTTTCAAAAGTGTCCTATAAAACATGGGTTTATAGCGTCCTATAAAATACCTAATATGACACTTTATTTTAAAACCGTCGTCAAAACTTGTTGAAACGCTTAAAGGCGTCCTATAAAGTTATTATAACGCTTCTAGATAGGACACTTTATGATTTGGTACTATAAACTTGTGTCCTATAAAATCACTTTTATTGTAGTGACGCCACTATTTTTTGTAGTCAAAGTCGCCACCGACCCCCACCCCACCTACCCACCACCACAACACTAATGTTGTTGTCACAATTGTCACCCTCACCATCAATAAATGCATATTTCTATTTTTTGTGAGATTGCATTCAAATTCCAATCAACCAAATGCGTGGTCAAATTCCATCCAATTCCTTTGATGGATTCCAATTCCATCGAATTCCATTCCGCGAACCAAACACCTCCTTAGTTGTTCATGATATGCCTAGTAAATGGGAAATAGTCTTGGTTTCATGTTATTGTTCCTAAAAGTCAAATATTAGTCACTTTACCAAATGTTTACGATACGTATCTTAACCCTTAGCCAAATATTAGTCACTTTACCAAATGTTTACGATACGTATCTTAACCTCCACCTCTACCTCCACCCCCATCCACCATCACCACCACGTACTACAACAAAAATGATTTTATAGGACGTCTAAAACTAAAAAGCGTCCTAAAAGAATACTTTATAGAACACTTAATTTATAGGACGAAACCAAAAAGTGTACTGTTTAAAAGCGTTCCAATAAGTTTATAGGACGGTTTTAGGTGTCTTAACAAGTTTTTTTACGACGCTTTAAAATAAAGTGTCATATTAGCTATTTTATAGGACACTTTTGAAAAGTGTCCTATAAAATATGGGTTTATAGGACACTTTCAAAAGTGTCCTATAAAACATGGGTTTATAGGACACTTTTCAAAAGTGTTCTATAAAATACCTAATATGACACTTTATTTTAAAACCGTCGTCAAAACTTGTTGAAACGCTTAAAGGCGTCCTATAAAGTTATTATAACGCTTCTAGATAGGACACTTTATGATTTGGTACTATAAACTTGTGTCCTATAAAATCACTTTTATTGTAGTGACGCCACTATTTTTTGTAGTCAAAGTCGCCACCGACCCCCACCCCACCTACCCACCACCACAACACTAATGTTGTTGTCACAATTGTCACCCTCACCCTCAATAAATGCATATTTCTATTTTTTGTGAGATTGCATTCAAATTCCAATCAACCAAACGCGTGGTCAAATTCCATCCAATTCCTTTGATGGATTCCAATTCCATCGAATTCCATTCCGCGAACCAAACACCTCCTTAGTTGTTCATGATATGCCTAGTAAATGGGAAATAGTCTTGGTTTCATGTTATTGTTCCTAAAAGTCAAATATTAGTCACTTTACCAAATGTTTACGATACGTATCTTAACCCTTAGCCAAGTTACAACCACTTAGGGGCCGTTTACCAAACGTTTACCCTGGTAAGTGCTTACCAAACCATATTACCTTACCGGAGGAATATAACAAGTACCAAAAATCTTACCCGGTAAGAGCGAAGACAAGAAAAACAATTAGCAAGAGTCTTACTCGGGTAAGTGATTGCGACGGATCTTACCACGGTAAGCGCTTATCGAGTAAATTGTTGCATACGATGCCGTTTTTGTGAACTAAAATCTTACCCGCTAAATAAGTGATAGTGTTGAATTTTTCCGGTAAGCACTTACCGGGTAAGATTTGGTAAACGGGCCCTTAATCAAGTCCTTTTGATTCACATTAAGCATTAATTAACCATCAGCTATGGAGAATTGAGAATCGATGGAAGCATATTGTAGTTCATTTTCATTTGAATTGATGCCTTGAGCGCAATACTTACACCTAATTTCATCTGAGTGAATAGAGTGTGTCTTATACCTTATGTGAGGTGTTTGTTGAATTAGCTTGTCTCATTATTTAGTTATCTTGCATGTTAGTTATTGATGTGTGGACTATGCAACTTCAAGTTGTGTTTTTACGAAATTTTGACTCAACTTGTGTGGCTGCCTGCATTTTAATCTATATTTGCACGAGGACAATAAAAGGCCGGTAAGTGTGGGGGTGTTTCAAATTTATTATATATTTTATGATCAAATCCCTTCCATAATACCATTTTGTTGGATAAAATAACCCAAAAAACGTGTTTTTATTATTCCATTACATGTTAATAAAATAAAGAAAATGCAAGGAAAAATGATTGGCATGCTTAAAAGGATTGAACGGAACAAATGGTCAAAGAAAAGCAAAACAAGGAAAATGTTATCATGACATGCCACCATCACTACAACAAAATTGGGTTTATAGGACCCTCAAAAGTATCCTAATAGAGTGCTTAATAGGACATTTAAGTTTATAGGACACAAAGTAGGTGTGTCTCATCTAAGGGCGTTGTAATAGGTTAGTGGGATGTTTTTGAGCGTCCTAATAAACTCTAAGCTTATGGTACAAATGTCGTAGTCGTAATAGGCTAGATTATGTAACACTAAAAAGTGTCCTAATAGACTATAATATAGGACTCTTTATGTTGTCACAAAATGTTTACTTTTTAATACAAATATGGGTGTCCCATAAAATCAACTATGTAACACTAAAAAGTGTCATATAAAATCAACTATGCAACATTAAAAAGTGTCCTATAAAATCAATTATGTAACACTAAAAAGTGTCCTATAAAATCAACTACGTAACACTAAAAAGTATCCTAATAGACTATAATAAGTAACACTAAAAGCATCCTAAAAAACTAAAATATTGGACGTTTCATCCAATTATAAAATCCTTCTGTAATTTTATATTTAAAAACGTATATGAAAGTTTTACGAACTAATTCGATAGAACAACATTCAATGTTATACAATTTATGAGTACCACCTACTAAGTTATGTATCAACCATAAAGTTGGATCACGACAAACTAAGTATTGAACAAATAAAGTTGGATCGCGACAAACTACGTATCGAAGAAAAGTTATACAGAAAATCTTATTGTCCTCTATGAAGGAGATGAATATAGTGTTACATAGATGAATTACGTGTAATCTTATTGTCCTCTATGAAGGAGAGATATCAATATTCGTCATGCATCACCTACAATTAAAGAACAAATAAGTTTAGTTATATGACAAACAATTCTACAATTGCTAAATCTAACAAGTTTTAAAAAATTATACACTTGCCAAAGTAAAAGGACAAGGCCACGCAATTGTTGCTCCAATTGCGTCTTCAACTGTGACAAACAATCCATATGGTCTAATCAAACGTTCCCTCCTTTTAATCGCAACTAGAACATGTACCTCACACCAATTTGGACCAATCTCCTCACCACCAACCAATTCATCCGGATCTAAGCTCTTGATCCGTCCTCTTGCCACATTCTCCATGGAATTTATGATAATATTAAAATGAACAACATCCCCAACCTACAAAAAAGTGATTGAAGAACAAAATTCTAAGAACAAGTTATTGTTCAGTTATTTGTATTATGGACTCACTTATGATCATAGAACAGTAAACGAAGAATTGAAAGGTGCTACCGAATAATTCAATTAAAAAACAACAATGGCTTAATGGCTTAATGGCTTAATGGTTCAGTGTAATTAATTAGTTAGGGTATGTTTCTTACCGGCTTAATGAGATTAATGGGACTAGCAACTTATACATATTAAAGGTTACAGAAGTGATTAGCCTTAGTTTATTGACAACAGATGATATGGGATGAAATTTTTAGGATCTTAGCCTCTGTATGTTAGCAGTAATGAGTTTAATGGGTCTCAGTTGATTCAGTCAGCTATACCTAAATGTTTGGTAATGACTTAATAATATAGAAAATAGCTTATTCATGGGCTGTTTGGTTGGTTTTCCATTAAGTCACGTATACATAAAGTTGCATCATTAAGCTTCCTGTATAGATAAAGTTGTTTGGTTGGTTTTCGGCATAAAGCTTTCTGCTAGAAGCTTACTGAATAAGCTACTTTTGTATCATTAAGCCACTACCAAACAGTTACGTATAGCTGACGGAATAAGTTGTAAGTCCCATTAAGCTCATTAAGCTGCTAACAAACAGACCATGAGTAAGCTTCTAGAGGGGAGCTTTATCCATAAAGACAAGTTTTTTTTTCTAGACCTACCCCTCCGAATTAAAAAACACTCTCCTTTCATCTATAAAAAACTCTCTCAAACAAAAACCTACACAATCTTTACAGACAGATGAATCCACACAGACAGCTTTATTCATACAGAAGTTGATGGAAAACCAACCAAATAGTTCCTAACTGAGCTTGACATTAAATCTAATTATTAAGTGCTTTTGCAGCTAGAAATGCTCCATTAGACACATAAATAAGGGGCCATCAGATAGACAAAATTGAGTTTATAGGACCAACCATCAGCACCACGGCAATCATCACTAGCACCACTAAAGCATCCTGGTCTAGTTATCTTAGCCACACCTCCTTCCAACTGAAAGCTACTATTCGACTTCCCGTTACTAAAAAAAACAAACCAGAAATACGGGCTTCTGCCATCTGAACCGCTAACAGCCGCTCCCACCTCATGACTTTTTGATTGCACCAGCTTAATGGGACAACCCAGCTTATACCAAAAATTAGCCACGACCTGCACGAACCTTCTTGTATCGCCGAACATCCCCAAAAACAGCCCTATGACTTTTTGACAGTACACAGGACTACACCAGCTTAATGGGGACAGTCCGGCTTATTCCAAAATCAATCACGATGTAGGGGGTTCGTTAGCCAACTATTCCAATCGATCCCCAACCATCTATCTTTCCATTTAATCCACTCGATTAGCATTTGGTAAATGAGCTATGAGCTATAAATACTTATTTAACTTTTGACATCATTTTCAGTATTCTACTTAATCATGCTCTCCATGAAATTATATCCCAAATAAATTTTTGAAATCTCAGGCAATATGGAGTTATACTGTTGTAGTTTTGTTTATTTACTTTATGGAATATCTTACTAAAATACCCAGAGTTGATTTATAAGAGTGATCAAGCTGTTAAATCTAGGTTCATGGTGAAAAACCATCAAAAAGTCTAAAGTATCTTTATTCTAATCTCCTATATATTTCTTGTAAACTCCAATCATATCTATTCCGAATTTAATAAATAAACCATGTTTTTGAAGGAATTTAGAAGTGAGCACGAATACACAAATACCAAAGTCAATAATATGAACACCACCATATTTTAGATTTCTTCACAGGACCTGATTTTCCAAAATAATCAAGAATATATAGTGATACAAATAACTAGACCATGGCTAAATATTATTCTGCAAATGAATATCCAAGCTAACCAACAACTTCTTTCTTATCCAAATGGTTAAATAATTAAACAAGTGAAATCCCCAATAACAAACATAATATACAACACAACTCCTGGTTCTACTTGTTATCATGCTAAACAAGGTTTAATGCTATAGTGGGGTATTTGTGTTTTTCAGCAAGTGCCTTGGAAGTATATGTCCAGTGGGTTTAACAGATACAAACTCAATGTAAATAATAGAACACGATATGATAATTATATATTCGATACTAAGAACAAGGAATAAATAGGTTAACGACAAAATTTCAATTTCAATTTCAATCTCAATCTCAATTTCAATTTCAATTTCAATCTCAATTTCAATCTCAATTTCAATCTCAATTGCAATTTCAATTTCAATTTCAATTTCAATTTCAATTTAAATAAGAACAAAATCAACAAAGGAACATTTAGTCATCAATTTCTAACGGGAACATAATTAGATCCAGGATAAGCAAACCAAACTAAACTAGGATATCCTTCTACCTCAAAGGGTAGATTGCTCCTCATGTCTACTAATTACACAAACAGCCTTAATAAAACTACTTGCACATAATTTTTAATGTAAGAATTAATAGTTAGTAACAATAACGGTTAATTGGGTTTATAAGATGAAGGAACCCCTCAAAAACTAACGGGTATTTTCCTAAGAGAATGCACGATCATAAATTTAAGAGTAAAAATCTGGGAACAGGCGGTGCATGGCAACCACTTCTTTTCTGACTACATGATCAAGTGTAGGTAATCTGCTACTAGAATTTCATGATATTTAGGATAAAAAGATAAACACGTTGGACATTGTTGTTGGGCAAGTAATCAGAGCATTTAAACAGGGCATAGATTTCAGAGACCCAATAAAAGTAAGTATTTATATATGTTCAATATGGATATAATTATCACCTGTCCTCACATTTGCTAACAAAGTTGCTCTAGACCCACGTTGCAGCTACTTGGTGTGTTCTTATAAGTCTATTTGTATGTATGCTTTTATAAGTGGCGAGATGGTTGCGTGTGGAATGGGGCACGGTGAAACCATTAATGGGATCATCTTTTTACCTTACTGCAAACATCTGGTTTCTGTGAGTAAATATAAGAGGGATGCTTACATTTTCAGTCATTATCTTTTTCATGTAAAATAGAGAGGCCACATTATGCTCTTATAATATTGGATTTTGCAACTTTTTACATGAATTTCTTTAATATTGAATGGTCTTACTTCCTTTTTTTTGCTTTCACATCATGCTGCTAAAATAATTGAAATAGTAAATTTAGCCAAAATAAGAACAAAAGATTCGAAATAAATTATTTGATGTTTCCTTACTTCCAACAGATGGTTAGCTTGAAATTCCATATATATATATATACACAATATTAACTTGGTTCCTCAATTCTTATTGCATATTTATGCTTTCCCCTAATCCTCCTTTACGATAAACTTCAATAGCTCAAAAGCATGCTGCCAATGGAGTGGTGGGTTAAAAAAATTTAAAGTGGTTTGATCTAGGATTACGATTAAACATCTTACGCTAGTAACTCAACCTAATAATCATGTGGTTTTCCATTAAGTCCTGTATGGGTAAGGTATTAAGGTTGTCTATATGGATTAACTTATCTGTATAGATTGAGAAGGTTTTTATTTGAGAAATTTTTTTCATAAGATGGAATGAGCATGTTTTTTCTTAACAAGCTTCATCATCATAGATATTGGAATAACCCAAGGCTCAAACTGCACAGATGGCAAAACAGGCCTAAATTACATTTCAGAAGCTTGATCAATATTTCCATACAATCATTCATGTGCTGAGCTTCATGTGCTGATCTCTAAACTGAGCTTCATGTGCTGGATAATGTAATCAATGCTTAAAACACCAAAACTAATAAAAGAGATAACAAATTTTACCTCAATTTGGTTAAGTTTTCAAGTCGTAGCTCCTTTCCTAACTTGATTTTGCAGCTAGAGCACCACAAACTCCATTTATGAAAATCAGATTCATCATCCTCGTTATATCACCACAAACCAATACTTAAATCAATTATATGAAACAAATCAAACAAAAAACAATCAGAGAAAATAAAAGTCTTACCTAAATTCGTTCGTTACAGGAGCAGAGGACTCGATGAAATTAATCTGTTGAACTCGTTTGAAACGCGGTAGAAGATGAATTTCGAGTGAAGAGTTTGCCGATTGTCTCAATTTGATCGAAGATACAAAATTTGATTGCCGATTGTCTCAACTTCGAGTGAATAGTTCGCCGTACAAGGGATTTTGAGATTTTGGACGTAAAGGGATTCCAATTCAATGTTAAAAGGCTTTTGCAAATGGTCTTTTCAATTATAAAATGTATTTAAAAGCAATGTGAATTCATGGATAAGATATTGGGCTTTTTAAATCTCCATTATAAAATGTCTTAATTACATTTTTATTTAACAACACTTTAAAATTTAAATAAATATAATTAGATCATATTATTTTAATCTTTAATAGGATACTTAAAAGGGTCCTATTAGCTTTAAAATTATACGACACTTAAAAGTGTCCTATTAGACTCTAAAATAATATGACATTAAAAAGTGTCATAATAGACTATAATATAGGACACTAAAATATTGTAATAAGACATCAAAATAAAGAGTCGTATTAGATTAAATCAAATAGGACACATCAACTAATGTGTCGTATTAGCCTTTTTAAAGGACGGATCTCGAAAAGTGTCCCAAAAAAGTGTCCTATAAACCCTTTTTTGTTGTAGTGCATGTCATGTCAAGGTCACAGACAAGGGTCACATATAGGGTCAATCTTCAAATCTTGAGCAGTTTTTCCATTTTTTTGGTAGAAATTGGGTTTGAAACTATTATTTGAGAGGGGAGCAGACATAGGGATGATTTTTGGAGCAAAGGAGAGGATTTTGAAACTTTTATACTATTTTCTTCTTGTTTAATTATGTAGGTAACTAGTTTATTCAATCCACAATAATGTAGTCTTTGATTTTTTGATGTATTTGATATAGAGATTCCTATGTAAAAGTGTTTGAACAAGTTTATTTGTTTCAATTTCGTATGAATGACATTATCTTTTGGTTTGATAAAAAATCATCTAAACCCTAAATTTGTAATTATTGGGGATTTTGATAAAGTGACAAATGGTATGTTTGATTTCAATAAGGTTTTCATACCTCCACCATGAATTCTTGAAATCAAAGCTCTAGAAGCCAAGCTTGTGAACTTATTGCCTTAAATCGGTGAATTTCCTAATATGTTAATGCTAATCACACTTAGGGATTTAAGATCTTGTTTAAAACCTCATTTGTTGTTAAGATTTTACAAAAGAGCGTATTTTGATTAATGTCGATCTTAGGAAAAATAGGGGTTGTTAGAGCTTGTTGATGACAACTAGTCGGTTTAGATTTGTCATGTCATCTTTTGCACCGTAGGAATTGATGATAAACTTGTTTTATCATATCGATTGTGAAGTTTTTTTCGAAAGGGTTTCCCCGGATATGCCTGAACTAATCCCGACAAATTATGACTGCAAGAAATCAGCCATGATAAACTCAGTGGTCACAATTGTTGTGTACGCTAGGGATCGAACCCTGTGAATATGGAATATTCCCCCACATCCCCAAGACCTCAACCTCAACCACTACGCCCCAACCCTTGTGATATATCAAGTGTGACGAAGTTATTGTTGGGTTTTTAATTATAATTTTTTTAATCGTATGCTTAATTTAGTGATTTGAACCTAACCCCCCTCCAAGTGCATTCCACCTGACTTACCACGTACTATTACGATTTATATTGTGATTTGTAATAGGTAGAACTTATTATTTGTCGGTCTCGATAACTTTCGTTAACCAAGTAGGAAACTCAAAACTAGAACTACCTGTCGTCAACAAGCGGATAATTTATAGCATTCGTAGAAGTTTTCCCAATCACTTTTCCTCCGTGACAAATAACACCCGGTTCATTAAGAACCAATCCAATATACACGCAAAACGAATTCATCTTATAAGGATGATAATTACTAATAAGTATTGCTACTCCAAGACATACTACGCATGCTATGAAATCCACATACACCAAGTAGTTCATATGAAGTTCAAACAACCATAATTTATAAAGCATGATAAGTTGCATACATAAAGATTTCCAATGAAACCATAATCAATATGCAAAGTTTAGTAAACAAGTCCATGTTGCAATGTAAAAGAGTAAGAAAACTCACCTGCGATATGACACACCGCCTTTTAAGCTAAAACGGCTACTTATTCCAAACCGAACACCTGAATTGGACGTCATAAAAATGGTGTTAAAACTATGTTAAACATCTCTAAAACCTTCCCTTATAATCCCTAAGCCAAATCCCTAAACCGGGTCTCGCATCTAGCCCCAAACGAAGCAAAAACGAAAATCTCAAAACAGTGTGAAGGACGACTTTTCATGCGACTTTGGCTGCTTGGAAACCCGCCTTCCTGAATGTTAGTGGGAAGGGAGAATTTTCATGCAACTTTGGTTGCTTAAAACCCGCCTTCCCAGTTGTTTGGGTCTGCACGAATTCTGCACAAATATCCTTGATTTTACACTCAACCATACCTCATATACACTGATTTTAGGGTCTAAAAACCTTAGAATTGAAGAAATTGATTAACCAAACCATAACTAACATCAAATCCCAAATAAGAGTGGATTGAATCCATCATTTCCCAACCAAAATCAAGAATCTAAACCCTAAGTTTTGAAACGATGATTGACCACTTGAAACTAAGAAAGGAAATGCGTTTTCATAAGAGATTCATGGATGAACTAACAATATCACTCTACAACTTGATTCATCCAAGTTTTCTATAGAAATACTCATGATTAAAGATTCCCCCAATACAAAAAAAAAATTGAAAACCTAAACTCCATTAATAGAAAGCTTAAAGAGTAGAGTCCATACTTTGAAGAAGAAGATGCCTCCCAACAATGGTTTTTACTCCAAGAATGCTCCAGATTTCCACCTCTTTTTCTCCTTCAGGTAGCGTTTAGTATGCAGACTGGATAGGATATGACAGAATTTGACAGGACGGTACAGGAATGGACATCACAGAACTAATTGTCTGTTCTACGTTTGGTACGGCTAGAAAAAGGACAGGACAAAACTGTTAAAATGACCAGATTGCCTTAGAATGTAGATTAATATTTTTCATCACATAATAATTATACACAACATAAATCAATTAAATAATGGGCAAAATGCAAGAAATAGCAACATACTTTCACAAATTTCTCTATTATAACATTGTACTTTTAGTTTTTCTTATTACAGCTATATACTTTCAAATTATTTTTTATTAGAGCATTGTACTTTGAAAAATCTACCCATTATAGCATTGGGTAACCTTTTCTTTTAAATTTAACTATACTAGGTTTCCATGTCACCTCATTGTTCATGTAAGTTGTCCACATGTAACATATTGTTGATGTGACATTTCTTATTATAACATTGTACTTTCAAAACATTAACTTTACATATTATTTAATAAATATATTAGACTAATTAAATTAAACTAAATTATTCATAAATATAAGAATAATGCTAAAATTTGTAGATGACAATTTATTTCCCTAATATTAAAAAATGTTTAAAAATATATTTCTTAACTAAGAAAATAAGAATTGTTATGTTTTTTTACAAATAAAATACTTATATGGAAAAGAATATATATCTATTTGTCTTAAAAAATTGAATTGACATATCATTCAATAAATGCATTAAATTAATTATATTATTTCTAAAATATTTATTAAAATGTAACAAGATTAAGAAGATTTCTAAAACACAATTTATATCGTTAAATTTAAAAAAATACAAAATAAGTATATTTTGAACTAGAAAAATTAAATCACAAGTTTTGCGTTTTTTTATCAATAAAATATTTATTTTCAAGAAAAATATCATATTTGTTAAAAAAAATGTTACTCTAGAATATTTAATTTGCATACAATTTAGTAAGAGTGATTTTTTAAAAGTGATGACGTGAGGAAATTACTAAAAAAATTGGAGATAATTAAGAAATAATATAAACTCTGTGAGATATGAATAATCAGAAGAAAAAGTGGAAATTTTTTAAAAAAAAAATTACAAGAGATTTTTTTTACTAATGACTTGTAATCATGATGATATGTTATCAATTTCATCTTATTTAAGCATGTAAGCCAAAAAAAAGTGGTGGTTAACTTGTTTAAAAGGTAACAAGTTATCCATTGTTATAATGGGTAAATTTTTCAAAGTATAATGTCTTAATAAAAAAATTAAAAGTACATTGCTGTAATAAGTAAAACTGAAAGTACAATGATGTAATAAAGAAATCTATGAAAGTAAGCTGTTATTTCTTGCATTTTTCGCTTAAATAATTTGTTCATCAAAGTTAAAATATATTTTATGAATCACATTTATGTAATTTTATATATTATATAATCATTTAGAACATGTTTATAAACTATAAAAAAACACTAAACAATAAATTTGAATAAAAACCCCCCTAAACTCCCATCCCTTCCAAAAAGAAACATGGTGTACTGTCTTCCTCTTCATCCTCCGGAAGAAACAGTCACCAATTATGCATCATTTTTAGGACGTTCTTCTTCCACCATCGCCAGGTTATCTTTACTGTTACTTTAGGATCCTTTTTCTATCACCACCCATATCCTACTCGTCAATCTTCAAAGCATATCTGAACGTTGAAGGAGAGAAGTTCGAGTGAGAGGGGAAAGGTAAAATCGATTTGGCAAAGGATTTAGAAGAATTCGATTCAGGAGCGTTGAAGTTTTCATATTTCAAACTTGAGGATTTGGGATAATTTAGGGTTTTAGATTGAGAGAGTTCACGTATGATTTGAAGAGTTTGTTTCAGATTTTGTATCATGTGGAGGGTAAATAAGTCATTTTGAGTTTAGTCCAAGTTGTTCCACCTTTTTTGGTGGACAAAAAATGGTCGATTTTGTCCCATGAAAATGGATTTTTGTCCCACCTTGTCTCATCTTGTTCTAATCCCATGTCACGCCAAACATAAGACTAATTTTTTTTGTCCCGTCCCGTTCATCCAGTCTGCATATCAAACGCACTCTCATGTTTATTCTCTAAAACATACACTACACCTTCCCAACGAGGATAGCCCTCTCATTTCTCCCATTTTTGATGAATGGGTCCTAAGATTAGAAAGCAATTGGCCCAAATAATTACTCAAAGCCCGAAGTATTAAATACTTAAAGATTTTAGGCTATTACAATGATATTACCTCTTATGTTGAGATTAGGACACTTGAGAGGACATTTTCAGCTATGAATGTCGTGAATAATAGGTTGCGCAATAGAATGAGAGATCAATGGATGAACGATTGCTTAATTACTTATATCGGAAAAGATGTTTTTACCGAGCTTGATAACGACGATATCATAGATAAGTTCTAAAAGATGAAAATTCGTCGAGGTCACTTTAAATCTATAAAGATCAAATATCATGAATATAAATATATAATATCGTTATTACTTTTGCCTTTTTTATAATGTTAAACTATTTTTTTCTATTTTATATGATGCTTCCTTATGGCCCTTACGGCTCCACCCCCTCGTTGTAGGAACCAAAACCAAGAAAACCCAAGAAACACATGGACCAAAAAAACCCAAGAACCACATGGACCAAATCGGTAATTTACATTAGTTTTTATTGACGGGTTGAGAAGGGTTCTCAATTATTTGTAGTCTCATTTGTACCTAACTCTATATACCTATGTTATTTGTATAAACATGGAGAAAAAAAATCAACTAAAATCAAAAGGAAACATTGCTTTTTTTGTAAAAAGATGGATGGATTGCTTCTGGTGTTACTTTTTCACGTCTTTCTTGAAGAAGATGCAATGATGTGAAGATGGAAGGTTGGCTTCAACTTTTTCCGAAGAAAGAAGGAGCGTGTAGCATACCACCATTATTGACCTTACGCTCCTTTGGCATATGACCCACCACTCAGCTTTTTGGCCGACCATTGTTTCGAAGATTAATTAAAGTTTAAAGATGACCACCACACAAAAAAGCACCCTGCTTTCATCCTAAGCAACAAAAATAAACCAAACGTTTTTTATGCATAAAACATGTTATTCTGCTTGCAAATTCTGATATATATTGAAGTTTACGTTTATATCCTTTTGTTCAAACAAGTCGAACCTTTCGCAAAAGCCAGTTAGTCAACTTGTCAAAAACTTTGAAAGATCGAAGCTTATGTCAAGTTGGCTCGTTGGTATTTGAACCGAATA
Source organism: Silybum marianum (assembly GCA_036898165.1). Taxonomy (NCBI): domain Eukaryota; kingdom Viridiplantae; phylum Streptophyta; class Magnoliopsida; order Asterales; family Asteraceae; genus Silybum; species Silybum marianum. The sequence goes on from CM072538.1 coordinate 22,739,177, forward strand.
CATGGTGTAATGCTATCAAGTTTACATGAAGTGTAGTTCATATTATACGGATTAATATAACTTGCAGCGAATATAACATTTCGATTTAAAAAAAAAAAGGAACACCTTTTTGGGTTGTTACTAATAAATGTATCATTTTCATTTAGTAATTGTACTATTACTGAAAATCAGTAACTTTTGTTATGATTCTTTGATTTTTAAATCCTTTTTTTTTTAATTACAATAATAAGCTTGATCAATAGTTAAAAAAAAAACTCAGTTAACTACTTATTATATAAGCTATCTGTTGTATTTTTTAAACAAATAAAGTATAATTTACTTTAAAAAATGTTTTCTTGTGATCTCTTTTTCTTTTTCTTTTAATTAGGGTGGAAAATGTATATTAAAAAACACAAGATGTTTGAAAAGATTTCTTACATGTTGAGGACTTAAAAAAATAGCGTTTAAATTAATATACGGTTTGATAAAAAAAATTATTATTAATTAAATATTTAAAAATAGTTGAAAAAACACACAATCAACTTCATATATGACATCTTGTAATAAATATTAATTACAAAAAAACTGAACTTGCAAAATAATTTTAGAAAATAAAACATTTACATAATTACAACTTTCTTAAACTACCATCTTTTTCCCCTATACAACTAACTTATAATTATAATTGGTACATAAAACTTTACACCAATATCAACCAATTTTATTTGTATACAAACTTAACCGGCTACCAAACTTTTCGTCGGTATGTGTTTCAGTGGTACCATATCACTATCACAAATATGTAAAGTTAAAAACATCAAAAACGACAAAAAGCGTGATCGATACCCAAACAAGGTCCAAAGTTACAAAGTTTAGTACTTCAAAAATTAGTACATAGTTCCAAACAATGGTATCTTTTGAAGGATCTACAAAAATCAAACAAAGTTTTAAACATGTAACACAATGTCCAAACTCGAAACCAAGTTAAGTAATATGACAATAACAAGGGAAGCTGCTAGAATTCTAGGCATCAGTTTGGAAAGAGTCATTGTTGGTCGATTCTATGCAACAAACATCAAACAACAAGAATGTGTCAAATGAATAACAAACAAAGGACAATAATAAACATGGTAATCACAACATAAGTTGTTCATCAACCCCTTTCATTTTATCGTGTGCTTATCCAAATCTTCTACAATAAACAAATGATGTTGTCTATGCTCTGAATTATTCTGTAATTCCCATATAATCAATATTCTCTTCAAATCCCCTTGTGTTGACTATATTGTTTGATTGTTGTCATTAACCTTTTGCATGACTACTTTAGCCAAGTGCAACTTGTAGTCAGGATCAAGAACATTGCATATCATGATAATCTTGTTAGTAGATTTGAAACATGCCTTGCCCAATACATGGTGAACTTGGATTTCACTGAAGTTGCAACCCTTTTCAAAACAACATTTACAAGCATGCATGCCGAAATAGGTCTATAATGTAATCATTTCGACAAATAATATGTTTGGAGTGATTTATTTTTTAAACATTAAGCCTCAAAGAAGCTTCATGATTGTTAGCGTATATAGTAGCAGGCCCGAAGGCCCATGGGCTCTAGTGTATAGTTACCTTATTAGTTGATATATATAATCTCTTGTAAACATAGATTAGGTTTGAGCAACTCAATTACGTTTACTTTTCATATCAATACAGAAGAAAGCTTTCAGCATCATCTCTCACTTTCATCAGTGGTTCTCGATTTCTAACATGGTATCAGAGCATTAGGTTTGCTTTCTTGTTCTTCTCCTTTCATATAATCCTTACCTATTTGTTTCTTACACCGTACCTTAATCTCGATTCATCCAATTTCAAACATCGACTCTAGTTTTGAAATCGATTCAGTCATCTACATCGAATCTTGAATTTGATTTTGAAACTGAGTTCAATATCGATCACTTATCATCTGTTCTTGAATTTGGTTATCGATTTTGTCATCGAATTGCTTATCAGATCGAATCTATCGAACCGCTTGTTTCAGCCCCTATCGGACTTCACGTAATCCGATTGTAACCTAAACTATCGGACTTCTTCACACCACAGTCTATTATCGGATTTCAATAACGAGCCCATTATCAGACCTATCATTATCGGACTTCAGCCCCATTATCGGACTTCACAGTACTCACCTTATCGGACTTCTCACAAGTCCGATCATATTTCTCACCTATTGGTTTTCCAAGAACAATTATCAACAATTCAACCATCATCACTATCGGATTTTCACAATTCGATCACTTATTCTCTTGTTATCGGATTCACAACAAATCCGATCATCACAATCAGACCACAATTCACGCAATTCGATCATTCCATTCTCAAATTCGATCAGCTCATAGTCACCACACAAGTCCGATACTCTTTTTATCGGATCACTTACCCCTCGTTTTCACAACACACCACTATCGGACCCACTTTTTTACGATTACGAGGTTTATTGGGATATGAAATCCAACCCTGGAAATACAAGATCATCTTCCAAATCCGATCATCACTATTCTCGAACTCTTCTTATCAGTCGAATTATTTCAAATCAGTTATCAGATCTAATCAATTCTCACAATTCACTCAGTTATCAATTACACAATTTTCGAATTCTTCGTAAACACTTCAATCACAGTATCAGACTTCAACTCAGAAGACGATCACTAACTGTTTGCTCTACAATCTTATCAGTATGAACACCAACGACCAACGTTGGACTCAGCCGGTTAAGGTATCAACAACTCCAAATGGAACTTCATTCTCAGATCTCATAGAGCTTATGCGTCGAAATCAAGAACTTATAGAACAACTCATGGCAGGTTCTATGGGTATGGACTCTCCGAACTCGACTCCTTCAGGTAATACGTGGCTTTTCGATTCAGGTTGTTGTAATCACAAGACACCTCATACTGATGGGTTTGTTTCTAAACAACCATCTCAAAACTTTCCCTCGGTTCGGTCAGCTGACAATACAGGTTTACCGGTATCTTTCAGTGGAAATTTCTCCACTCCTCATATACAATTACCTGATGTGTTACAAGTCCCTAATTTATCCATAAGTCTAATCTCCATTACTCAACTTATGGAATCTGGTCTGATGATTTTGTTTCATCCTTCTGGTTGTGTTGTACAGGATCCAAAGACCAAGCAGATCCTTGGAGTAGGCCTTAGAGTTGGTCGGATGGTTGAAGTAACTCACCTTCGTCTTCCATTGCTAGAATAAAAACGCTAGCTAATTCAGGATTGTTAGGAAACACCTCCTCTGGAAATGTTTCATGTCTATCATGTAAACTTGGAAAACATCATGTTTTACCTTTTGAAACAAATGAATTTCAATCTACTTCTTCGTTTGATCTTATTCACTCTGATGTGTGGGGACCAGCACTACATCCATCCATGGGTGGTGCTCGGTATTTTTGTTATATTCATTGATGATCACACACGTTTCACATGGATATACCTCATGAAACATCGTTCTGAATTACCCCAATTTACATCACCTTTGTCTGCATGATTCAAACTCAGTTCTCGAAACCTATAAAGATTCTTCAGGCAGACAATGCCATGGAATACAAAGAGTCGTCTCTTGTTTCTTTCCTTCGGTCTCAAGATACTCTTTCTCAGTACTCTTGTCCAGGCACATCACCTCAAAACGGTCGTGTCGAACGCAAACGCCGTCACATTCTTGATACTGTCTGTACCCTCCTTATTTCTGCCAAATGTCTAGAACGATTTTGGGGTGAGGCAGCATTTACAGCTGTCTATACAATCAATCGACACCCCACTCCAGTATTGAAACAACAAACTCCTTATGAAGCACTTTATGGGTTCTCCCCTGCATACGACCTCCTCAAAGTATCGGGTTGTGATAACTAATGAATATAATCTTCATCTCTCACACGCATAAGCTTTATATGGGAACCTTCTTTTGAAAACTAATGAAATTGTGATAACTTTGATAACTTGTGCATCATGTGCGATTTCATATGATCATATTTCTATTAAAGACTATAATTTATAATATTGATTAACATATATTTTTTTCACAATCACTACAAAACAAATGACTTTTACCATAAAAATTACCCAGAGAACTTTCAGTCGGTGATTACCCGCGGATCACCTAGAAAATACCAATGTCGGTAAAATCTAATGTTTTTTTTTTGAGAAATTACCAACGGATCACCTAGAGAATCCCTGGATAATCTGTCACTGATTTGAATTACCCACCAGCAATTTACCCACCAACTTTTGTGACGGCTTTATGAGGAATTACCCTTTAGCGACAAATTTCTCATGTCCGTACACAAAATTCTTTCATTTATTAGTGAATGTGTTTGTTTCACGTGTGCTCGGTTCACAATGTGCACCTTTTTGACATGTTTGTGAAACAAAAAGTAAACGTAAAAAAGTTTCACATTATGAAACGAATACATATGAAACAAACACATTTTAAAACAAATATATGTTGATCAATACATTAAATGATATGCTTAGATGGAAAAAAAGTCTTGCAAAACAAACATCAAAATACAGGTTCTCAAGGATCTCACATGTTTTGAAGATATCAAATGATGAAGCCTCTCTCTCTCTCTATATATATGTATATTATTAACAACGGTCCATAAGCTTTTATAATTTTAATATATCACTATAATAAAGTGTTTATTAATTTAACTAAAAAGGTATTTATATTATATAAAAAGATAAATATTAAAAACTTTATGATATAAAAACGAAAACACAAAACTTACTTTTAATTGTTTATGCAAAGTATATAAAATAATGTCATCTTAGTCTTCTCAATGACCACATAACATGACAATGAGTGTCATATATATAGCGTTAAGACGGTATTTTATTTAAAGATTACAAAGAATCAACATTCCAACCACCATTACTTATCCCACCTCAAGGATATATATTTGTCATATTTATATATTATTGTCAAATATGGTATTTAAATATTGTAGATGCGAATGGGACAAATAAAGGCAGGTCTTAGAGGCTATCTTATGGTACATTTTATATTTCATGTGATACAACTCATTTATGCATTATAAATGTTTATTCTAATTTTGTCACATATGTGGATTCTCCCCCTATTATTATTCAAAATCACATAAAAAAATAAACAACACAATAATGTATATACTGCAATTTTAAATGGTTGATTTTTCAATATTATATTATGTGAAATTGAAAATTTTACAAAATCATTACAACAAAATTTGGTTTATAGGACATCAAAAAATTTAAGCGTCTTAATAGATCATTTTATAGGACCAAAAAATAAAGCGTCTTATTTAAACTAAGGTGTTGTAATAAGTTTATAGAACGCTATTGGGCATTATAACAAGTTTTTTGGACATTTTTAATACAAAACGTCTCATTAGCAATTTTATAGGACACTATTGAAAAATTGTCATAAAAAACAAGTGTCATATGCAAAGATGAGTTTATAGGACATTTTTCTCAAATCGTCCTATAAAATTGCTAATACGACGTTTTGTATTAAAAGTGTCTCAAAATTTTGTTAAGACGCCAAAATTGTCATATCAACTTATTACAACGTCTTTAGACAAGACACTTTATTTTTTGGTCCTACAAATTAAGTCCTATAAAACGGTCTATCAAGACGCTTAGAAATTGATGGTGTGCTATAAATCTAACTTTGTTGTACTGTATGTATACATAAAATTTGTGACAACCCGTTTTGTCAATCTCTTATAAGACTTAGTTTGTGAGTTAGTATTAAAACTTCAACCACGGTTTTAATGAAGTTCTATTAGAAGTTATTTGATCGCCCTGTTGTTTTGAGCTTAGAATTATATTACATATCGTATCAAAGTCGCTTGTTATTCCATCGGGAATTCGGGATGGTGGGGAAAACTTAGCGGTGGATCTAGAAACTTAAGTGACTGAAGTCTAACTTAGGAGTGTAGAAAATTTTCCGAAACCGAATAACCCATCCGAACCAAAATTATGGTTTCGAGTTATTTGGTTTTCGGGATAAACGTACAGTTCAGTTTTTATTTTACTATTTCGGTTAAACCGAACAGTAAATTATGCCATAATTTCGTATATTTTACTTTTAGATAATTGGTTTGAGGCTTTAAACGTTTATATAAGACAATTATAATATGATAAGTTGGTTTATATTAAAGTTAACTAACAAGATATTGAGATGGATTTAATAAAAACAATACAAAAGAACATATTGAGTTGCCTACTATTGAAATGGACATAACAAAACAATACACTAGATATTGAAATGAATTTATTTCTTGGTTGCGGTTGACAAAAATCAAATGTGTGAGGTCTGATAAACTTTAATGGGTTCTTTAAGTATGGGACCAAGCCATTTGTGGAGGGTAAAATTGTAATAACCCTCAACCATCTTTTGATAAAACATTTGGATTTTGATGAAAGTGTAAAGCCTTTCATCCTGTAGGGACTTATCTTGTAAATATTGGGTTAAAAGGGAGTAAACCCTTGTTTTTCTTTTCATTTTGAACCATCTGATACATATGAGAGGGTTTTGAGAGAGAGGCACCTTGGAGAAGAAGCTAGAAGGAAACCTCTGCAAGTTTTAGGAAGGATTGAAGCTTTCGTTGAAGAATCTTCATCTTGGAAGTATGACCCATCTTCTTCTTGCTTAAGGACTCCATTAATGGAATTTTGGTTTTATTTTGGGGACTTGGAATTCTAGTTTGTGTTCTTGAATGGATGAGATGTATGGGTTTTTGTTAATAGAACATCCTAGATGGATTCAATCAATGAATCCTATCTAGAAAACCCATTTTTATTGTTGTTCTTGGAGTTACTCAATGATTCTCTTAGAAGTTCTTCATTTGGTTATTTATTAGTTTGGAAATTTATAGATTAATCTATATTGGGATTGGGTTTTAGTATTTGGATTGTTATTGGATGAACCCTCACATGTCGGAATTGAGTTTGATTGATTTTAGGCATTTAAAATCAAGATTTGGACCTTGGATTGGGTTTTGGGTGTGAAATTCGGAGCTGTGCAAGAAAGGGGACGAACCAGTGTCCTCAGAGTTTAGGTAAGACTTTTAAAGTGACTCTCGACGGGAGAATTCAGGCTATTCAGGAAGAATGCTTGACAATAACACAAAATCCAGACATTTAAGGTGTAACAGAATGCCTTAAGTGTGGGAGGGAAGTCTATCCGTATCCCTTCGCAGAGACTTGCGCGGGTTACCCCGCGGCCCAAGCCCCCCAACTCTCTGTTGGTGCACTTCGTTCCGTTTGGTCCATTTCATGTTTTCCGTCAGATACGAGGCATGGTTTAGGGGTTTATCTTAGGGACTATAAGGGTTGAGTTTTAGGATATTTAAGGCGGTTTAACACCAATTCCTTGACGTCCAATTCAGGTGTTCGATGTGGATCAATTTGTTGTTTTTAAGCCTTAGAGCGGTGTGTTGCGAATTAGGTGAGTTCCCTTGACTTTAAACTACATTTTTGTCAATAACTTTACATGCTGCACTGATTATGATACTTGAATTTTGTAAGAATACTATATTTCATAGTCAAATGTTTTATAACTTGTTTGGTGGAGTTGTTGAATTATATCATGATATATGTGGTTGCATGGACATGTATAATAGTTGTAGTGTACCTTGAGATCTTCCAAATCTCTTGGGAATTGAAATTCGTGTATCTCAAATTCATTTCGTGGGTACATTGAATGGGCACCACTTTAGGCCATTCATTACATACGAATGGGAATTTGTGCGAACACAAAGCTTAGTTGCATAGGGATTTGTGCTGCGAGCATTGGTTTTTACGACTATTGTGCATGATCCATTTGGGAGTTTTAATGACATCCTTTTATTGAACTGTTATTTCATAACCGTGTCTTTATGGGGAATTCACTAGATCTTTGGGTCTAACCCTTGCTTTCCAAAGCTTAAAACCATTTTCAGGTAAGGGAATTGGTAAAAGCTCTTCTAAGGGCAAGGGGAAGTTTTGAACTGATCGCTAGAGAATGATTGGATGGCTTAGAGTTTGACTTAGTTAGATATTTCTCAGCTTTGGTCGATTGTTCATCCGCTATACTTGGAGATGTAGTACATATTAGAATTATACGTAAAATTGTAATTGGTTGATATTTAAATATATGTCTTTATGGAATTTGGGTCGTTACAAGAATAAAATTTCAAGTTAAATTCTAAGCGTCCTTAATAGAATATTTTATAGAACTTAGATTTATAGGACCAAACCATAAATCATCATATCTGAAAGCGTTACAATAGATTTATAAGGCGTTTTAACAATTTTTTTACGACGTTAATTTTTAACATAAAGTGTCATATTAACTATTTTAGAGAACACTTTTGAGAATTGCCCTATAAACTCATTTTTCACTTTTGTTTATAGGACACTTTTTCAAATAATGCTCTATAAAATGGTTAATACAACACTTTATTTTAAATGCGTCGTAAAAAACTTGTTAAAACGTGTAAAAGTGTTTTATAAACTTATTGTAACAGATTTAAATATGACGCTTTTTAGTTTGATCCTATAAACATGTCTCCTATAAAGTATTCGTTTATGATATTTTTTTCATTTCAAATATCCTATAAAATCAATTTTCTTAGTAGTGGGAGAGATTTATGAACTTCCAATAAACTTCGATCTATGGGCTAGAGATGGTGTTACAAAAGGGTTTGATATTTTGCATACAAATGTTATTCCTTATAAAATCTAATGTGTTTATTTCTCTTTCTATTTCTACTTCTATGAAATTTTGTTTATTTTATTTTACAATGAAATATCAAGTATAATTCACTTTTAAACTCAGTCATAGGTGCATAATGCAAATTATCAAGATTTGATGTATCACGGCATTGATCTAGGGTTTTGGCTCAAGTTGATAAATGAAAATGAAAATAAATTTACATTCTTTAAGAATAATCTAGAATGAAGATTTGAGTTTTTATGAAAGAATGAATTATTATATAAAACAAACAGTTTCTTTTATTTTCATTTTGATTAATTAATGTTAATAGATCTAACCAATAACCCCAAGTTTGACTTGCTATTAATAAGTATTGGATTATTCCAAATTTCTGTGATTCATAATTAATAGATGTTATATATACACACACTCAAACTTTATATATAAAATAAATTAAAAATGTCACATATGAAGAGAGAAAAATGAAAGAAAAGAAATCACAATCCACTCATGGCTCTTGTAGAAAGATAAGAGCGACCTTTTGATTGATTGTTGTGGGATCAACAAATAATTCAACTTCAAATCACTACTTTATAAATCAAAAGGTGTATTAAACTAAAACAAATGCATTTCAAAGTATATATAATTTATAAGTTATGTTATTTATACTATATTGTAAATATTTAACTAAAATCTTAAAAACAATTTATTATTGTTTATTAATCTATAATTTTATAGAATTTAAGTTTACAAGTAAACATAACATACATATAAGTTTTTTGAACTTTATAGTAAACGAAATATGTTCATATCCAGGATCTTTATTGAGAATTGAACTGTAACATAACATTTCATCGCTATCTTTATCAAAAAAAAACTAAAATTAAAGAAATTAAATTTGAATTATTTAAATTATAATAAAATTTTGATCCAAGCAACCATACCAAACAATGAGAGTTTTTATGTTGACATCAATGTCCATATATATTTTTGATTTCTTTTTATCGGAGCTTCGAAATAGCAAAACATGTTTAACCAACTATTCTAATTTTTCTTCATCTAATTTAAACAAAAAATTCAAATTTTGTTTGTTCTAATAATATCATATTATTATAGTTTAAAATAAAATAATACATCTCATTACATCATACAAATATATATAACTAGTCAACAAGTAAGAGATAAAAGACATTAATTAAATCGATATATTATTAGATGGAAAAAAGGATGCATGCTTTCAAACATTTCATGATGGGTTGCTATTCAAAATCCTTCTTCACTTCTATACCACCTATTTATTAACATACCCCTAATAGAAAAGGTTATGATAAGGTTATGAATAGAATTAATTTTCATATTACATATTATTATATTTATTAATACTATATTTAATTTCTATTTATTAAAATCAGTAATGATTTAACCAAATAACCAACCACTTCATACCTAATATCTAAATCTCATTTCAACCTAAATTCATGATTCATGTCCTTTGGACTTGCAACCCTACTTACCACCTTTCTTACCCTCTTTCATTATTCTAATGCAAAGTAGGAATAAATAATAAAGCTGTGCATATCCCTTCTCAAAAATTGTATTAAAAAATCTCAGTGTTTTTTATAACTAATTTTTCAAAATCTTTATTTTAGAAAACTGTTATTTAAAATGTATAAATTAAGGTACCCAATAAACAAATTCATTTTTCCCAAAACGAAAACGAAAACAAAAACAAAGTGAGTTATATTTTAATGTTTCAAAATAAAAGGCTTTAAAAGTTGGTTTTCTAAAATTAGGTATCTTGAAAACTAGTTTTCCAAAATATGAATCAAAGGCAAAGTCAGTTCTGCTTTGGAGAAAAAGCAATGAATGGAAAGGAATAACTAATCGATGAAAGAACATGAAGCCATTTCCGATACAATTTTCACTTTTCCCCTATTTTAATGGTTAAATCGATAACTTTATTTAACAGACAAACAAAACCACGATCATCTTGCATTCTTGCTCGTGAATCATCCTAACACACAAGCATCCCATACCTCCTAACACATAAGCATCCTTTATAAAGTGTCATATCTAAAATAGGTTCATAGATAGCTTTTAGATGTTTTAACAAATTTTGTAGCACATTTTTAAAATAAAGTGTCATTTTATTGGACATTTTTTAGAAGTGTCTGATAAACTCATATTTTTATAGGATACTAGTGTTTATCAAACATTTTTCAAATAGTATCTTATAAAATGGTTCATACTGACACTTTATTTTAAAAACGACCTATAAACCTATCGTACCACTTTTAGATAAGACGTTTTACAATTTGATCCTATAAACTTAAGTTCTATATATAAATGATACTATTATAAGGCTTAAACATTTTCAACTTCCTATAAACCAAAACTTTTTTACAGTGATACACATGTTTTATCATGGAGTTGTTATTCTTATTTATACCTCATCCTCACTCATATACCACCTCATTTCTTACCCCATATACCACCTCATTTCTTACCCCTTGATAAAAGTTGGGTATGAATAAAATACACCTTGATTATTTCCAAAATCACTAAAAGTTAGTTTTAAACAATTTAAATTATATTTTGTTATTAAATAAGTAGCCAAAAGTAGAGGGACCATCAAGCAAACCGCCCATCAGTGGAAGTCAGCATCATCTTTATCTTTTATACATAATATTCAAATCTCCTTTCAAATTTGCTCACTAAATCATCAACCTTTTCTGTTATCAAACAAAAAGAACCCACCATCCAAACCTCCATTAGATTTCCCCAAAATACACATTTCCCCTAAAACCTGCCTTCCTCCATTTCTTCATGTTTCTCCTACTATTACCCTTTTGCCTTTGAAAATGGTTCAAAAAAAGGCTCCTAACAAGCTTGGTATCAAACCCTATCATCTTAAACCAGATAATAATACCCATTTGGTTGACCTCAAACCATCATCTCCAAAAACCCATGATCTTAAAAAGATAATGAAGAAATCAAGATCGATCAAACGGCTGGATGAATCAGCCAACTTACGATCAACGAAGAAGAAGCGATCACAGCCGTTGGATGAAGATGGAACAACTTCACAGAAGCAATCATCACCAAATTACATGAAGTCCACCAGCTGTTTTGATGCAAGAAAAGAACGTTCGCCTTCGGTAAACAAGAATCAGAGTCCGAAAGCTGAAAATAAGTTAAAAAAAGAGATTTTAGCTTCTGGGAATAAAGGATCAAAAACGTCAAGTTTGAAACTAGTGAGGACGTTAACAAAGAGTCCTAGTTTCAAACCGTTGAGATCTTCGAAAAAGTGTTCTTCTTCTTCTTCGGTGATTTTATGTGAAGATTTAGATGCTAAAAGAGCAACGTGTTCTTCGACTCTAAAAGACTCAAAGTTTCCGGATAGTCTTGAACTGAGTCCGGGAGGGACCGAGTTAACCGGGACTTCTGCGATGAAGGTATGCCCGTATACTTATTGTTCACTCAACGGTCATCACCGCCCTCCTTTGCCGCCGTTGAGGTGTTTCATGGCGGCAAGGAGACGTGCTTTGAAGACACAAAAGAGTTTTAAGCTCGGGTGTTTATCTCCACGTCACGCAAAGAAGAAAACCGAGGAAATCGTTAGCGGCCCGCTGGCGGTGATCTTCCCGGAGGAAGTTCCAGAAGAAGTGGGTATGAAGGATACACATGTTGATCGTTTAATGGAAGAAGAAAATAAAGATTTCTTTATTGAAATCTATAGCAAAGACAGCCGGGATTCGGAAAGTTCAGATATAGATTGGGAGGAGGGTAACGGTTCAGCTTCATGTCTTAATGATCATGATGTTTATGAAGAGAAAATTCAGAAGACGGGTGTCGAGATTCAAGATTCGTATGACGAACAAAGTGTGAGCTCGGGAGGTTGGTCAGAGGAGAATGCTGATTCTGAATCAGACAGTTCATATCAGGAAACGAAAACCGAAGATCAAGATTTTTCGAATTATGACGCATTTGGGGTGTCATCAACAACTAACGAAGTGGATTTTGACGATAAAATGGATGAGGATAAAATCACAAAAATCATCGAAGCAAAAAAGGACGAACTTCAAGGGTTTGCGATCAGAGATCAGAATATTAAGTGTAGCATCGATTATAAGCAAGAAAAAACCTCTCAAGAGTCAGAAACTGCCCCGGAAACTGAAAAGCGTCACACCACAATAATCTACAACATCATACAATTTAACATATCAATTTATATCAATGGAGAAAAAGCAGACCATTCAGAGGCCGAAAAAGGTGTCACTGTTCAAGTACCTGCAACTGCTGATAAGATGGAATCAGAGGAAGCCAATGAAGCCATGGTGGAGAAAAATGATGATTCCAACAACCTTACTAGTTTTCAAGAAGCTAAAGAGGTGAATCAAACGGTCATCAATGAAGAACTTCCCTTCGATGGTCAAGAAATCATTGAAACCGAGCAACTGAATGCCATTTCGTTCACCAATGAACATTCAGAGAGTTTGGGAGTCGGAGGAGTCACTGAAGAACACGAAAAAAGATCGGAAGAAAAGCAAACACATTTCACAGAAGAAATAATATCCATGGATGAAACAAATTCTTCTCTTTTAAACGATCGAGCTTTTAGAGGGTCAACAAGAGGCAAGAAACCTGATGAAGAGATGGAGGATTATCGGGAATTCAACCCAAGAGGACCAAATTTCCTACCAGAAGTGGGGGATCCAGATGGAGAAACGGTGGACTTAAGGCATCAAGAGGTGGATGAAAGAAAACAGTCAGAGGAATGGATGGTTGACTATGCTTTACAACAAGCAGTCACTACACTTAAACCAGCACGAAAAAGAAAAGTTGCATTGCTTGTTGAAGCTTTTGAGAAGGTGATGCCAATACCCAAATATGATATTGATACCCACAATAGACGTACTTCAAAAGCCTTCACAAATGCACGACCCATGCAAGCTTGCAGCTGATATCGTTGCTACTAAGGTATATAATATAACAATGATTTCCAATAAATTCTAAGGTAGTGGTTTGTTTAGGGAAATGGAAATTTATTTTGAACCCCTGACCTTCTAGGAGGCCAGAGGCTCACATACCGCTAGGCCAAAGATCCTTTGGTAAAATATATATATATATATATATATATAGGGGCGAGTTCAAATGAGAACTAAAATTTGGTTGTGAACATGAGAACAAATGAGAGCGTAACACGTGTCATTCAGACTAAATAATGAAAGAAAATATTCAGACTGACTGAAGTGTTATTCAGTCTGAATATTTTCTTTCATTATTCAGTCTGAATGACACGTGTCGCGCTCTCATTTGTCCTCACGTTCACAACCAAATTTGAGTACCCGCCACTATATATATAGGGGCGGGTTCAAATGAGAACTCTATATATAGGAGCGGGTACTCAAATTTGGTTGTGAACGTGAGGACAAAGGAGAGCACGACACGTGTCCCATTCAGTCCGAATATATTCAGACCGAATGTTGTGTTATTTACTCTGAATATTGTGGTATCATTGAATGTTGTGTTATTCATACTGAATAATGTATGAACTTCACCTTCGTTATTCATACCGAATGCTCTTCATTATTCAGACTGAATGCGACACGTGTCGCGCTCTCCTTTGTCCTCATGTTCGCAACCAAATTTGAGTTCGCATTTGAACTTTCCTATATATATGTATATCTATCTTTGTTGCTTTATATTATTTACCTCTAAGAGTGAGTAACAAATCTATGACATCATTGTCAATCAACCTGATGCCTTGTGCTGCTGTGCAGATAGAGAAGCTGCATTAACAATCATCGGTTAGTGTTCTGCAAAGCAGTGTTAAGAATTACATGATGATAGAGCTGTTATGAACTATGGATGGATGAGTTCTCAAAAGAACTTCTGGCAAGATCTATTATAATGCACCAACTACAAGGAAAGGATCGCGTTCGTTCTATAAAACTGAAGTTTTTAAGTCTAGTTTCCTCTCGAGAAAAGGCCTATATCTATCTATATGTGTTGTTGAAGTGGCACTCTTGCCTCTAAATATCAATCAAGTGTGTAATGTTATTCGTGTGCTAAGAATGTTGTTCAACTTTATTTTCGAACTCTTGTTAGCAAATTATTTGCCAAAGGCAGTGAAGTGCAAGTAAATGGGCATAAACAGATATCGGAAAATGTTTATGCAAAGGGAGGTTCAAAGGAAAACACTAAAAAAAAGAGAAAACTGAAGAACACTCTGGGAACCCTCCATCTGGACGGTATGCACAAATGCATACAAGCGATTGATTTTTCTATGCACCAGTGCATATGCACAAATGCATGTTACAAATTACCGGTATGCATTTGTGCATAGCGTCTAGATGGAGGGATCCCAGGGTGTTCTTCAGTTTTCTCTTTTTTTGGCGTTTTCCCTTGAACCTAACCCTGTTTATGCATCTATTGACTAAATTGGAGGCTATGTCATATTCGGATTTTTTTTACAATAGTTCCCTGAAGAAATACCAGATTGAGAATGATCTCAAACAAAGTCAATCATGTTATGCTGCAACCATAATAACTCAACAAAGATCACAAAATTTTCAGTTTCCAGAACAAATTATTTAATTTCACAAATTGAGAGTGCACTTAAAATAAACTCATAAGTATCTTTTTGGAGCCAAATCATCTATCTGTACCCTGTGGCTACAACAAAATAGATTAGTGCCATAAATCATCAAAAGAAGTAATTTTGCACAAATAAGATAATGATTAATCACTAGCTATTTAGTTTCTCCTCAAAAATATTAGAGTTGAGCTCATCTTGTTAACTTGATAGCACAACAAACCTCATTGAAGTGAAGGATCTTGGCCTGTTATTTAAACATCGATTGCTTCATCCCTTGATTGTACCACAATTGCAGGGGATTCAACAATAAGAGACTGAAGTTGTCCGTAGTAACTATCTAGAACACTGCCATCTGAATTTTGGGAGAGGCCATCATGGAACATTTTTAATGCGTCTGTTGTTGATAGTTTATTAACGGATTCATACAAGTTGTGGAACTTGTTTATTGTTTCCTGTGCTTCAATGATCTTCATTCTTAATTCACCAGGAAGGCAATCCAGAGCTCTGGACCACATTGCAATCATCAACGTAGAAACCAGATGTTAGAACATAGAAACGAGTACTGAAAAGAGTAAATAAATATATAAAAATATACATAGGGTCAAGTTCCGGGGAAAACGGCAAAAAAAGAGAAAACTGAAGCACACCCTGGGAGCCCTCCATTTGGAGGGTATGCACAAATGCATACTGGTAATTTGTAACATGCGTTTGTGCATATGCATAGAAAAAAAACAGCTTCAATCGCTTGTATACATTTGTGCATACCGTCCCGATGGAGGGCTCCCAGGGTGTTCTTCAGTTTTCTCTCTATATCTATATATAGTAAGAGAGGGAGGTTCAAGGAAAAACACTAAAAAAAGAGAAAACTGAAGAACACCCTGGGAGCCCTCCATCTGGACACTGATGCATACAAGCGTTTTTTCCCTATGCACCAATGCTTCTATAATTACATATGCATTAGTGCATATGCACAAATGCATGTTACAAATTACCAATATGCATTAGTGCATACCGTCCAGATAGAGGGCTCTCAGGGTGTTCTTCAGTTTTCTCTTTTTTTGGTGTTTTCCCTTGAACCTATATATATATATATATAGGGGCGGGTTCAAATCAGAACTCAAATTTGGTTGTGAACGTGAGGAAAAATGAGAGCACGACCCGTGTCATATTCAGACCGAATAATGAAGGAAAATGTGCAGATTGAATGTGGTATTATTCAGACTGAATATTTTCCTTCATTATTCGGTCTGAATATGACACGTGTCGCGCTCTCATTTGTCCTCACGTTCACAACCAAATTTGAGTTCGCATTTGAATTTTCCTCTCTCTCTCTCTATATATATATATATAGAGATATATATATATATATCACAACTTGGGTCAAATATAGAAAAATGGGAACGTACCCGGTAACACCTCTAACGAGACCCAAGTTAAATCCAACAACTACAGATTCCTTAAAGCCAACATTGAAACCTTCTTGTGCTGAAGCTTCTTTTCCTGCTATAAGGCCATCGCGATATCCAATCTATAAATGATAAAGATTTAGCAAAATAAAATAAAATAGATACACCAGTATATGTAAAGATTTGCGTATGTATTAAGGATACTGAATGGAATTGATTTTTTCTTCTTTGCCATTCTCTGTCTAAGTCAGATGACGGATCAAATTTCCCATCAGAATCATTCCATGATGATCCATCTTCACACCACTGTTCATCTTCACCATCTGAAATTAAACAGCAGATCAGGGATGGGGTACCATAGGATGGGCATACAGAAGATAAACTACTTGACTATATAAATTTCCGACTAGTATATAGATTAGCAAAAAGCGATCCTAAAACTTATACCTAGTGGATTTGATTCCTTTATATAAGGAACCGATGTTTGACTCAATTCTACTTTTGGTTTCAAGATTTCTGAGTAGAGCTCATCAGCTATACTTCTCTCCATCTGCATACCATAAAAATTGTTTACATCAGTTGTAAGTTATAATGATGAACAACAAATTATCAATCAGAGGAATCATCCGGTGAACATGGATCATTTAGTGTAACATATATATATAAGTGTAACAAGAGGAATAGCGCCAAGAGGCTAGAATTAAGTCCACCTATTATCTAGTTATGATAAAAACTAATATTATATGTACAACATATATAATTATATAAATAGATACACAGGTATCCCTTAACAGTAGATTTACTAAAGCATATACAATCAGAACTCTGCATGACATCTTAAAAACCAAATCATGCATAAAGAATACTCATTTCCCCCGAAACTCAAACATCGTACACACAAACATAATGCACAATTCTTAGCATGCCAAATAAACAATACTAACAAAGAATTTGTATATAATCATGCAATATATGTATTAAACAAAGAACTTGAGATATGTTAACTTTAGAAAAGCTGCAGATTCATTGAAGTAACTTGTTTTTACTTCATTACTAAACTGTTTCAGATTGTTCGAGTACAAGCTTTTGTACCATCTAATGTGCTTGATCTGCAAAAGACAACCTCAAATTTAGGATTTTTTTCCTTAAACTTTTGTAGTGTACCCATATGATAGTAAATACAATTCTTTAACTATTAATTTATAGATGATCATATTTCAACTTATCGAACTATTCATGTGAAAAGATTACACCAACAATTCTTGAGTAGCTTATTGATTCAGTATGCAGGTTGTTTTCAAAACACACACACACACACATATCTATATATATATATATATATATCATTGCGATGTTGGTTCTATGAGATGCAAAATAAAACCAATCTGAAACACAGTATATACCTCCCCTAATAGAGAATAACACCCAATAATTGCAATCTCGGACACAACATTTCTCTCAGGCATAACATCAAACACTTTGCTGGCAACATTAGACTACCCAAATTTCACATGGAAATTAACTAAAGAAGCAACAATGTAGGAATTAAAGGAGTACCCATGTCCAGTTACTTGAAATTAAACAGAGTTTTGAACTTTAAAAGCTCAATTAACACTAACTTGCAGAGAATTTTTTTAAAATTCAAGAAAAAAATATGATTTTGAATCACGAAAAGAGCCTCTTCTAAGTGGCCTTCATCATCAGTTGGTATGGAAATAATAATACTAATTACCATAGTGTTCTTGATCTTCATCATATAAATCATAAGTACCAACACAATAAGATTCAGTAATCAGATACGAATTTATATTAAGTCCATAAATCTTTCCATAGAATCATGGAAATCGAGAAATTGAAGACCAGTTGGAAATCAAAAAATCGGCCTGGGTGAAATCGATGTTGGACGAAATCGAAGACCATGGTTTGAAAGTTGTGGGTTTTGAAATCGTACCTGCAAGAAATTCTAAGATATGGAGGCGATAATGGAGGAAAAACAAAGCTTGGCTGGGTGCTACTGCAGTACTGCTAGAGGTCGAACGATTCAGAGAATTGTGGAACCGTTCAGAGTTGATCAATTTTTTGCCGAACAAAAATCTTCTCTGAGCGATTCAGATATGGGCTGGCTGACACTATCCAAAGCCGAACAAACAGCTCCTAAGTATAAATGGATTTCAGAAAGTCATGTATTTGGGCTATTTGCTGACTTTGGGCCGTTGCTCCTGGACCCATATTATATAAACTTTTTGTGGTTATCAAAAATTCCTTAGATTTTGTATAGATGTATGAATATTATATAATATAAAAAAAAGATTAATTTAAAATTATGGATAATAATTGAAAAATAAAAATTGGCTTATCAAAAAATCCGTAAAAATGGTATAGAATTATGCACAACAAAAATAAAATAAAACGTTTAACTTAAAAGTTTGTGACGGCCCATACCCGATAGGGATGGTAAGGATCAATAGTCTTACCTTTGTAAGTAAATGTGACGACTTTTATCCGGTTAGCTTTATAAGTAAAGGTGATATTATTTTGATGGAGTACAAATTAATTAGACCTAGCAAGGTAAGTACTAGTATCAAATCTTACCGATATACTGGATAAGTGTTTGTGTAACGACCTCTAAAACTCAAAACCTTTAATATATTAAACGAAAAATAGTAATACAATTTGTTATTTTTTATACTATTATAAAACAAAACCTTTAGATTTGCAATATAACACTATATACAAAATTAAACATTATTTAAAAACTACATGAAAGGAAAAATAAGAAATTGAAACAAATGCAACATAAGGGATTTGATCCCCGAAGATATGAGCTGCCAACACTAAGTGTTCTTTGTAGTACATTTACAGTATTTGAGTCAAAAAGCGGGGAGACCATGGCCCTCAAAGACCCCTATGAGTTCCGCCTCTGATTTTTTTTTTTTTAAACGTCAAGTTAGTAGTTAGTAGTTAGTGATTCGGACGCACAGTGACATCCATATGGGCAGTATGCGGGACCCGAACCTTCACCTAAGGGGATAAACCCCCACTCCACCATTTTTAAGAAAACCACCACTCCCAAGGCTCGAACCCGAGACCTTGAGGATGATGTAAAAACGTCGGTACCGCTAGGCCAGAGGCCCTTTGGTCAACTATGAGTTCCGCCTCTGAATTGATGAATCAACTATGGTCAGTATGATACTCACTTTTAACTTGTATGGTTTTATATGGTTATCAGTTTTATGATATATCACATCGTATTAGTTTGAAGCGGATCTATAAATTTTGAAGTGGTTAAACAATTTAATTATAAAAAATATCTAAAGAAAAAATTTATAATGTTATTAAAGATCTGTCTGTTAGTTTCTACATTTACATAAAAAAGACTCGTGTTTAAGTCTTGTCTACATATATTTACAAAAAATACAAAAGATACATAAAAAACGGGTTGGATTCCGGTGAGAGAGAAGTCATGGTGAGAAGGGTAAGAAGAGATCTCCGCCCTTGGATCAATCCTAATTGATGATCAACACTAATGGGATGTACCGAGATGTACCAGATCAATTCTCTTCTAAAGCGTAATTCATGGTTGAGCATGAGATTAAAAGTGATGAACAGTCCATATCCCTTCTTACGCTTGTCATCTTAACTCTACTTCTCACATGATCTCATGCCTAAAAAAACCAAAATTTAAGCTAAAAACAACAAATTTGAAAATAGTAGAACTCAAACCCAAACATTTTTTACAAAGGTAGGAGCATTTACCATCTCCACCATAAAAGTGTTGTGTTAGCGGTTCAGTTTCAAACTATATGGTGACACCCAACAAAACAATACAGTAACACCTTTAAAAAACGTATTTTTTTTTCTTTTACGATGGAATCATGAAGAGATGTCCATGTTAATGTATCCTTCTATATAGGTCCACCCTGATATTAATAGGGCTCAACAATTATCTTATATTTAATGTTATTTATCAATTGGTTAACAAACAACTTTATAGAATTCAAAAGGTAAAATTTTATTAAGTTATACATATATAAGATTTTTATAAGATTCTAAAAAGTATTTCATGCAATATGAGCATCGGTTTCTTTATGAGACACACTCATATCATAGGAGTCTCTAACTTCATTAACTTTACCTTCAATCGAAAGCAAGCTCCACACCCTCCCAACATCATTACCACCCCCTCCACCACGTCAATAAAGATCATCCTATAAAACTCTTACAAGTCATGGTTGTATTCATGTCCTTTAGTTCACATGTGAATTATTGAGAAATTTCATTTAAAAATTCACATGTGAATTATTGAAAAATTTTATTTAAAAATTCACATGTAAATCCATATATCATGATCTTTAACCTGAATTAACATATGCATCTTTAAACGAATTTTTTCTATAATTCATATAAAACATTCATTTCCACATTTAGACCTTCCATTATATTTATATAATTCGTTCTTTTCATTATTTCTTTTCAATAAAATGATAAAGTGTATTGGTGGACAAAAAAAACAAGTGATTTTTACTTCTATAAAACCATCTCAAACTCCTACTTTCCAAATTACTTAGAAACCCAAAAAAACAATGGATTCTCTTCTCAAAAACACTCTTACAATTACCTTCTACTTCACTCTCCTTTCATCCTTTTCACATCTCTCCCATGGAGCCTTCTCCGAGGAGCTTTTCGAAGCCATATCCATGAAACGAATGGAGAAAACGACCCACCTACATTTCTTCTTCCACGACATCCACAGTGGTAAAACCCCATCGGCAATCAAGATCGCCGGAACCCCAGATTCCGGCTTCTTTGGCGACACATATATGATGGATAATATGTTGACCGAAGGCCAAGAGGCCACATCAATGGCGGTCGGAAAGGCACAAGGATTGTATGCATTTGCCGCCCGCAACGAAATGGCATTGCTTATGGTGTTGACCTATGAGTTCACCCACGGAGACTTCAATGGGAGTAGTATTAGTGTTCTTGGCCGGAATCCGGTGATGGTGGATGTGCGGGAGATGCCGATCGTTGGCGGCAGTGGGCGGTTTCGGTATGCTAGCGGCTACGCTTTGGCAAACACGGTTTGGCTCGATCCTAAGACCGCCGATGCCATTGTCGAATACAATCTTTATGTAAAACATTACTAAAGAGATCCGATTCTTTGGAGTAAGACAAAGTTAATTATCTGTGTTTAATTATGTTTTTTTTGACGTTTTAGGTTTAAACAAATTAAGAATTGAACCCTTGTCGTTTAAGAATGAATTGTTAACGATGGCGTTTGGCCCACATGATTTTGCTCTAGAATCACATGTGATTTGGTATTTCTCGTACTTCTGTAAGTTGTAATACAACAAGATTGAATTTATAGAACACCAACAATTTCTAGGTGTCCCGATAGACCGCATTATAATTGACTCTTAGATAGTGTTTGTTTTTTAAGAGGTGTTAGAAGTCTGATTTCACTTCTAATTTATAAGTGGTGGTGCTAAAGTCTTAAATTTGAATCAATTAGACTGTTTGTTTTTACGTCTGAAGTCTGATTCAGTCATTGATTTATTTATAAATCCTAAAAATGCGGGTGTACGTGAATAAGAGGAATTAAGTTGTGAGGCTACCATTTTTTTTCCAGATGATTTTCAGATTTAAGAGGGTTTGAAAAAAATGAAAAAAACAAAAAAAAACAAACGGAACGAATAAGTGAGAAGGGGTCGTTAAAAGATAAAATTGAAAAAACAATCAAGGCCTTAAAGTTTATAGGAACAAACAATAAAACGTTTTTATCTAAAGATATTATAATAAGTTTATACGACGTTTTTTGACGTCTTGTTAAAAACACTTTTAATACAAAACATAACATTAGTTATTTTATAGAACAGTTGTAACTAATTAAAGCTGGTAACTTTCGATAGAAAAACATGTTAGAAAAAGGGTTATAGAATATCAATAAAACATTTGGATAATTCAAGGATCGTGAATTAATCACTTTCCAAAATATGTGATTTCGACCCTTTTGCCTGGGGTTTCACGAAATCATATTTGGGATAATCCAAGAACTTTAAGAATCAAAATTACATGCTTAATTTCGATTTAGAAATAGAAGAAGATACCTTGCTTTTGTGTTGTCCGTTGCGGAGACAAAGAGAAGAAGAAGAAATCATTTTTTCGTTTTTTTTCTCTAGAATTCAGTTATCATAAGGGGTTTAAATTAGATAAGCGGAACCCCCGCCTGGGGCCCAGACCCCGCCAAGGGGCTCTGTCCCTTGGAACGGGGTTCCAGGGGGCGCTGTCCCCTGACCCCCGTATTCCTGAGTCCAAATTTATCGATCTGAGTGTGCACCCCGCACCTCCAGTCTCAGAAAGTAAATTAAACTCAACCTGTCTCTATAGTAATTCTAACTACACTACTAAAATCACCAACATTGATTGAGAAAGAGAAAATGATCTACAACAGATCATGAAGATTTTTATTAATTAAACAGATGATCATCGTACATTTAGGAGCACATCAAAGAGGGCAGCAGATTGTTGGTTTAATTATACACAAAAGTAAGCAATACAAAATATAAATTAAAACAAAGAAACCCGAAGAACTCGACACATGATTATATAATTAAAAACTAACTATACCTTCTAAATTTCCATGCCGATATCGAAAACAATGGTTGATTATGCCAACAAATAACCAAACACCCATTTTCTTCTTTCATCTTATATCCATCATATCCATAGTTTTGTAACAATCTTGTAGCTAACAACATGCCATTATAGCTCAAAGGGACCCGCCCGAATCCTGCCAGTTCGAGCCGTGGGACCCACTTCTCGAGCTTTTCGTGTCTCACCCTTCTTTCGATCCCTTCACACGCTATAATGTTCTTAATATCCTCCCCAAATAGCATCTTTTCGACTTTTTGACGTTCTAATGAAGCTCGTGGAACAGTAGATTCTAAGCAATCGAATAAAGCTGCGTAAAAGATCAAAGCTTCGAGTACTCTTTCCATTAAGCTGAATTTATTATGGTTCGATTCTTGTTCAGTTACCACCATTAATTTTGGCGAAAGGGTCCAAAGGGCGTTCAAAAAGTTCATCATTTTACCCGAATTTGCTAAAGAAAATGGGGACGATGAAGTCGAATCCGGACTCGGGCTGAATGCGTTATTAGTAACGTCTTTTTTGAGGAAATCGCCTAATGTTTGTGAGTTCATCTGAAAAACCCGATTTGAAGACGGGCTTTTTTTAGCCATTTCGTCATCGAAAGCCAAAAGGGTGTGAAGCTGAAGAACCGAGCTTATTGCTAAAGCTTCTCCGGACTTATAACGTAAACACTCGATATCGAGATTATCTAATCGGCTAACGATCGGATTAAACTGAAACGGGATGTCTAATTTCTCGGCTTCTTCATTCAGCCGAACCGCCATTTGTTCTAAAACTTCTTTCTGTTGATGAATACCCGTAATCCGCAAATGAGGTGGACCTTCTGGGCGTAATCTTAACGATTGAAGAAGATTAATCCATTGTGCAGGCTCCGAAGAACAAAGATCGATAATATGAACCATCTTTTCGCCTTCCATCGATTCAAGAATCGCTTGATTAGTGATGAGATACGATAATCTCAAAAACGGACATAAATCGAAAAACAATCTTTTCACCAAAATCTCATCGGAAACCGACGTTATTCTTGTGGAATTAATCGCTTTATATAAGCCGGGCCATCCTTTAAGCATTCGATTAGCGAGTGCTTCAGTGAAATAAGCTGCGATTCGTTGCATAGTGTCACCATCGGCAGATGCAAGATGGTTAATCTGTTCGAGCCCGATGTTGGCATTTTCGATACTACCGGCAGCCACGTGGTTAGCACAGGCTACAAGAAGATGAATGAGGTAAAGACCTCTTTCTTCGGATTCCATTTCTCTTAGCCATGGATATGGTGATCCGATTCCTGGTGAAAGTGACATTAACGAGAATAAGTGAAGGGGAGATGAGCTTATTGATGAAGATCCGTCTTCTTGGCCCATTCCTGACATTTGGATTTCGAATTCGGACTGTAAAGAAAGCACGAAAGAAACGTTAGATTCGAAGATTTATCGAATAGATTTGGAAAAGAACTTGGAAACACTTCATATCATATAAAGGAATTCTTTTTTATACAGTTTTTTACTTTGAATTTTGCAGAAAAGTTGCCATGAATCAGGGGCTGTTTGGTAATCGTTGAATGGTTTGATGCAGAATGATTAAGTGGTGGTCTGAATGATTAAGAAACTTTTATGATATAGTAAAAAATGAAATAGAATTGTTTAGTAATTGTTCAGGATGTAATAGGGCTCTTAATGGTTAAGGGAGGTCCATGAACGATTCAAGATTTTTGGAACCATTAAGAGACAGACTAATTTTTTGCCAACCATGATTCATCTCTTAGCGATTCAGAGCCTGCCTCTTAATTGTTCAAAATGATTCAGAGGGTTTTGGGCGGACTTATTTTTTGCCAAACAAGATTCACCTCTTAGCGATTAAGAGACGGCCTCTTAATGAAACAGTTAAGTCTTCAATTCACACAGAAAGATGGAAACAGTGGATTCTATATGAAATTTAAAGGAAAGATCACAAAACATGAAGTGAAAGATTGTATCCAAGATTTGACAAAAAGTCGAACAATTTGAACTTGTTCTACAGAAAATATGGCTGATGAACATATATTAATCATCAAATTGTACGATTAAACAGCAAAGAAACATTCTATCAAGTACCAAATACTCAAATAGTGGTTAGAAAGATAAAAGTCATCAGAATCAATAAGAAACTGAAAGAAAATACCTGAATCAATTCCGGCAAATCGAATCAAATTCCAAAGAGGGTATTGCAATTCATTGAAACCCCAGATAATCCCATATAACAAAATTCAAACTTATTTCTGAGTTAATTGTCGAAATTATCAAGGGTTTTGCTGTGTTTGTTGGAGTGATCGAAAATCCAAAAGAGGGGTTTAGAAGGAGTTAAAAGGAGTTTGTCTTGGGGAGAACATATCCAGGGTTAAGAAGCTCTGTGCCAAATGAAAGGGATTGTTTTTGTCGTCATTGCATTGGTTCTTCCTTGGGGACATCAGAGGAATATCAATTTCAATTATGGAGGGATTTGATAGCTTTGTATATGCTACTTGCAATTTGATTAAGGGTTTGTAGGTTGATTTAACCCATTTTAGTTTTCTTTGATTTTTATTTTGATTTGGATTTGGTTGGGTTTTTTTTTTTATATTAACTTGGATATCCAATCACTATACGAGCCGATTAATCTCAGGACGACTACCCGCTTTGCAGATAGCCGGGAGTCACCACATTTGAACCTTCATGGCCACGAGTGAATTTTTTTTACCCCTCCCAGGATTTGAACCTCGAAACCTTTGAAGACCAAGCTCAAACTATTGAGGCACCATCCTTGTGATTTAATGGTTTTATTTCAATTCAACAAAAATTATATTTAGATAGAGCGTCATATCTACAAGTAATTATATCAACAAAGTTTAGTAAAATTATATATTGAAAATATAGAAAGTAAGTCTTAATATTAATATACGTGAACAAGAACTTAAATTAGTATGTAAGTGTGTATTTAACAACAAGTAGTTAGCATTTAGCCTACCCATTTTGGACAAGCATTGTCAACTAAGGGTAGTTTATCAAACACCTAATAAGCATTTATCAGTAAAATTTAACTCTATCATTTACATATTAGGTAAGTTTTTTTTTTGTATTGCACCATTAGCAACTTGTAGCATCCATATTCCATAATATTGGGATTTTTCTCTAACTTTTTCATACCACATTGTTGTCAACTCAACAACTTAAAAACTTTAACATGTCTCCTCTATGACAAAAACCTCATTCAAGATTTTTTAATAATTTTTTCAAACTTTTCAAGCTCCCATCATGTTAAACTTATATCATTTTTATTTTTATTTATAAAAATCAACATCTTATAATTATAAAAATACATATTCATTTATATCGAGAAAATATTATTACTTTAATTTTTTGTTATAAAAATAAAAAAAATGTTTTTATATTTATAAATAATAATACAATATATATTATATATAAATTTCTTATTATAACAATTGGATTATCAAGAATTTGTAGATTTTCTATAAAAGTTAATTTAAAAGAACTTAGAATATAAAATAATAAGTAAGCTAAAAATTTGGTCCCTATGGTTTGTTGGTTATAACATTTTTGGTTCTTACAGTTTTGAAATTACAAATTCGTCATTATGGAATGCAAAAATGACCGGATTTGGTCCCCGCCTCTAACAATCGTTAAAAAATCTGTTAAAGCAAGGGTATTTTAGTATTTTCTAGTGTCTCTTATTTTTACTTTAAAAAATAAACTTAGGGACCAAATTTATAGTTTGCTCAAAAATAAAATATATATATATATAGGGACGGATTCAAATGAGAACTCAAATTTGGTTGGGAACGTAAGGACAAATAAGAGTGTGACACGTGTCTCATTCAAAGAAAGATTATAGTATATATTCAGTCTGAATATACAAAGAAATATTCAGTCTGAATATTCCTTTGTATGTTCAGACTGAATATATAGTAGACTGAATATTCCTTTGTATATTCAGTCTGAATATTGCTTATTTGACGCGTGTCGCGCTCTCATTTGTCATCACGTTCACAAACAAATTTGAGTTCGCATTTGAACTTTCCTCTATATATATATATTATACTATATATAATGTAATATATACATATTGAAGATCTTCCCCGACTTACCATCAACTATTTTTTACTTGAGCATTAATTTTATGCTATAATTACACAAAACTTTGACAAATGTATGTCACTGATATTGTAGGACATTTGAAATACAAATCATGTGAGTTTGGTCCCTAAATATGTGATTTCAACAAGTAAGGATTTATTGACATTCCAAACGTTACTCATAGTTTGCGTAAACGGTTGGCAAAAGCATATGTTTAATTTTCATGAGATAATGCCATGAGTTATGGATTTGATGAACTAAACCATGTTCAATGGACGTTTGGAAGTTCACCCAACTTTAGTTGTCCAATGTTAAATGTTGATAATTGGATGTTAATTTTCATAAATTACGTAACTGTTTGGGATTATAGCAGATTATCTTTTACGAGTTGTGTAATTTAGACTGTAATGTTGTAACACCCTGATTTCTGTTCAAGTTGAAAAAAGTGTTGAACCGGGTGGTCTATTAAAGAGAAGCTAATTTCAGAGTTTGAGTGGTGGTGCTGTGAGATAGTGACATCTGTCACAATGGCACCAATAGTACTAAGAGTATGGTCGTTTTAGCTATTGTGCCATACGGTTATGACATCTGTCACAATAGCACCGGTGGTACAAGTGGTTGGTGGTCCCAACAAGTGTGCCATGTTATAGTGACAATGGCATAATGTACCAACCGGGTCTTTGGTAAAGTTTAATCCCGAGTCCTCTTTGTATTCCACTCTTAGAATCAACGAGATAGGTATTTTGAAGATAATGATTTTGGGTATCATAGTAGACGAGAAACGGGATCAAAACGGGTGAAAAGTGGGAAAAAAACACCTCGGAATGGTCCAGGCTATGATGCCCGGCGATTATGACAGTGGCATGATAGCATGTCATAATCGCACAACTGGTACCGTGAGTTAGACATGAAAAATCAGATTTTGGGGTGACACGGGCGATCATGACATGTCATGATCGCGGGGCATGATCGCGGGCGGCCCTAGTGGTTAAAAACGAGATTTTCTTCATTTGGCCATAACTTCTTCATCACAGCTCCGATTTGGACGATTCAAAGTGCTGTGGTTTCGTATTTCAGAGCTCTTTATGATGATAACAATGAGGATTAAAGTTTACTTGATGATTTGGGGTTCCCATACGTTGAAAGGTACGATCACCTCTCCGAAATCTTGAATCTAGGGTTTGGTTCTATGATTTCTGATTTGGGTTTGATTTTGGTGTATGTTGGGTTTGTTTATGATCTAGATGAAAAGTCTATAGGTGGAAACTTGTGGATTTGAAGTCCTCACCTAATGAAGCTCGGTATTGGGATAAAACCTAGATTTAGCCTAAATCTAGCTTGTGAGTTCATTCTTACCTTTCTAAAACTTTATACATGTCAAAATGAAGTATTTTGCCTTAGTGTGATGTTTAAAATAAGTATTTCTATACTTGGAAGGTTTTGGTAAAAACTAGGTCAAAATGTGTCATTTATGGTTTTTCTTTGAAATGATGAAATGAGTACGAAGAACGGTTTTAAAACACCCTTATGGGTTTTTGATGAGAAATATGATGTATAAACCTTAATGTTGTTTTGACCTAATTTTGGAAGGAAAGTTTTGGGAAGCAAGATGTTATACTTCACAAGTTTTGTGAAGAGAAGTAATACATTGGAAACAATTGTATTAAGATGTTAGACTAGTGTAATGGATCCATAGGCACATATAGTCAGAAGTACTTGGGAAGGGCACTTGTAATAGATCCCGGTTTGGGGTTGAACTCGTGAGGATTAATGTGATGACGGGTCATTCCCGTAGAAGTTTCCCCCAAGAGAAGTAAAGCGTATCTTTCAGGTGTAAATCGCAGAAGTAAAGAAAAAGAGATGTTTTGAGAAAGCTTTCGGTTATATGTTTATTTACCATTTTTGAAGTTTAAATGGCTTTTCTATATTTTGAACTGTTTGTTCTCACTAGGCTTTTAAGCCTAACACTTTTTCTTAAAATGACATGTATATCAGGTGATCAAGCGGATGGGGCTTGATGGGATGAGAGAAGCTAGGTGCCGGTAGTGGCATTCTTTTGAAGTGCACCTCGTGTATATAGATGGAGTTACATAGAAGATTATTTTAAGGATTTTAGTGACACCCGAACATAATCTGTATTTGAATTGTATAGATTACTAGGTTGTCATTCAATATTCCTATAGAAGTTGCAAACTCACTCTAACCTTCTCCCCATCTTTATAGGTGATGTCTTACGTAGTTGTTGTTATATCGCAATTCTTTTGGTTTAAATTAACTCCCAATTTTAGGGGTGTTACAAATGTAGTGGATCCATGAACATATAAGTCTTTTGGTGATATTAAATCGAGGAGCTTTGATGTTCACATTTTAAGCATGGTAGGGTAGTCATTAAAGGTTTTGCAAGATGAACTTGTGTAGAGTCGGACCTTAGGACCATCAACTTTGAGAGTGTAAAACAACTAGCGGACGAGTAGACTCTCAGGATTATTCAAGTTGTGTGGTAGAACTGAAGAGTCGTCTATTCTGAACATTGGGTCTTGATGTGGAACTCATAAGGTTGTTCACCTCGATTGCTAATATGAGATGAAACTCGATGACATTGTTAAGTGACCTACTTTTGTGTTCCATCACATACAATGGAAACAAGTCTACCCCATCATCAAAATATGTTGGTATTTTGAAAATGGTACATTTTGAAATGATGTCGTTTTATATTGAAAACATTATTTCATTTGAGAAGTTTGTCATTTTAGAACATCCTATCTATTTTTATGTTTTCATACTAGTGTTATAAATTGCTTGAACTCGTGCCTAGGTTTCAAGCCTAACATTTTTATTGTGGACACGTGTATAAGGTCCTTGTGAAGGCACTATTAGTGATGCTTGTGAATTGAGTGTTAGTTAGTGACAATTGAATTACTTAGCCCCTTTGGATGTTTCTACATCGTTTTGGAGATAGTGACAATCATTGGGTTTTAGTAACACCTGCCTTTCTAAAAAAATTTAACACTTGGTTCTAATTTTTTTAAATTGGATTCAAAATTGTTGAGTTTTAAATTTGCTTTATAAAATAAATTTGTGTCGTTTTTGTTTTTTTGTCAAATGTTTTATCTTAGAGGCCGTTTACCAAACGCTTTACCCGGGTAAGCTTACCAAGCCATATTACCTTATCGGATGAATATGACAATGACCAAAAATCTTACCCAATAAGAGCGGTAAGAGAAAAGACAATGACCAAGAGTCTTATCCGGTAAGTGAGGGTGGATGACTCTTACCATGGTTAGCGTTTACTGGATAAATTATTTTATACGATATCATTTTGGTACGCTAAAATCTTACCCGATAAGTAAGTGATAATGTCGAATTTACTAGTAAGCACTTACCCTGGTAAGTTTTATTAAACGACCCCTAAATCATCATTTTCAGATTTTGGGGTCTTACAATATATAGGGCTGTAAACGAACCGAATGTTCAAGAAACCGTTCGTGAACCGTTCGGCAGGAAGTTCGTTTATGTTCGTTCATTTATTAAATGAATGAACATGAACAAGTATTTTTTGTTTGTTTAGTTAAAAGAACGAACATGGACAAATGTCTCGTTCGTCCATTTACATTCGTGAATGATCGTTTGTTTATGTTCATTTACATTCGTTTATCTAAGTTTATTTGAGTTTTAATTTTTCAGAATACAAGAGAAATAGTTAACGAACTGACAAGTAGTGGTGTTTGTTTAAGTTTGTTTATTTATGTTCGTTTAGGTCTGTTCGTTTATGTTCATTTAAGTTGTTCGTTTGTTTAACATCTTAACGAACGAACACGAACACACCTAATTTCTAAGCAAACGAACACGAACACAAATAATTTTGTTCGTTTAGCGTTCTTATTCGTTTGTTTGTTCGGTTAAGTTAAACGAACACGAACAAACCCCCGTTCGTGTTCGTTCGATTCGTTTACAACCCTAAAGTCAATATGCATCTTTAAAAACCATCTGGATCTACTCTTCATTATAGGTGGTACATGCGGTGAAGAATTTTGGGCTCTTGAAACACGAAATAAGGGAGCACTATCGTATTTAATAGACTTTAGGGACCAAGCCAAAAAGAAACCAAAACACATGGACTAATCGTGTAATTTACTCTTTTTATGGGCTGAAGAACTCTCAAGTGTGTCATAGGGGAAGTAATTACGGACTTTTCGACTAGAAAAAGGAGAGGCCATTCGGCCGGGGATTCTGAAATTGTGGGGGCATAGTTCAACAACGCCATTGGGTAATTATGGCAACAAAACGATACGGGTATCTCAAGATTTACATTTTCTTTATTGTTATCTTCGTCCAAAAGCATGATAGTACACTCAAAACATATAATAAAACATGAACACGTAGTACCCCACGATGGATTATGCAACGCATGTCGACATAGGCTTTAACTTTTCTGGCTTTCCAACCACATAACATTAGTTTGACCAAAAATACTAATGATTCTTTTGATTTGTCTGGAGGCAAGACGTTAAACTATGATAAGTGTCCTTTTTAGGAACAATGAATGAGTAATGTTGATATTGTTAATAAACAATGAAATCTTAAAACTTTATACAATTTTAAGAAATAAACAAACTGATATATAAAAAAATATTGTATTAAAATATAGGTTAAATTAAAAAATATTGCTATTTTCTCTTTTCCAATACTACACAATTAATCTATAGCATCAACCTTTAAACAAATATTCTTACAAACTTAACTACAAACTTGTTAATGGAATATGAGTCATTTCTTTTCTTGATTTAATGGACAAGAGGTGTTTTTTTGGAATACTACAATTGTTTTTAATCCAAAGGGAACCACATTTGTTTCTTTCGGTATATATTTTGGTATATCCTTTGTAGATAATTAATTATTTTTCGTTTGTTTTAAATAAATACAGTCATTACATGTTTATTTTAATAGTGCAAGTTTAACTTACATATTATTTGTTAATAATTATTATAAAATGATGGGTGACTCTTGCTTGCGGTCTTGCCTTTCAAAAGAGACAAAATTTGTCTCGTTTATATGAAGGCGGCCTTGTATAAATCACGTGAATTAATTAAGATTATCCAAATTGTCGATAAATCGATATGATATCCATTTACAATGTTAATCTCGAGGCTTTCATCCTAAAAATTTGCTAACACTTGATTTGACGTGTGATTTATTGATTAGCTTCTAAAATACATCTTAATAAATGATGAAAAATTAATTAAAAATAAATAATGGATTTGAAGGGATTTGAATTTTAAATCTATTTCAATCTTATTTTTTATTTGTTTGATTGTCTGGATTTGAAATTATATGATTCAATTGAAATCCTACAAACATAGGATTTTGAAATCCTTGGGTGATGCTTGAGATTTCAAAGGATTTCGTAGGGTTGTATGAAATACTATTTTAAAAAATGTTAAAAACATTTGTTTTATAATAACTAAGTAATAAAAATGTAATATAATTATTTTTATAATTAGTTAATAATGTTTTTATAAATTATTTATAAATAATGAAATCCAATTCCATTCCAAAATCCTACAAAACACAAAATTCATTCTAATCCAAATCTCTCGATAAAATCTAAATCTTTCAAAAACAATCATCCAAACCAAACGGACCTTAATGAGCTTAATAGAATTTGAATTTTATGTTTATTTTATTATCGGATTTTTTTTATTTTATGTTTATTTTGTAATATAGTTTGAAAATTTCATTGTACGTATACACTACTAAACAAACAGACTTTCCATGGTCAAGGTCGTCGGGAAAACAGTGCGATATGTCAAAAAAAATTAAAGTATTTTAGAATTAAAACATTTTTATTAGAATAATTTTTTTTAATAAATGTCAAAATATTTCTTAATTAAACAATTTTAATGAAAATTAAAAAAAAATTCATCGGAAATTTCCGACGTAATTTATTTATATTTTTAAAATTTCTTGAAAATGGTTTAATTAATTAATAATTACTTTAATTAATTACTAATTAGTCGAATTAAGTAATTTAATCAATACATTTCCGACGGAATAACAATCCGACGAAAATCCGCCAGAAATCCGTCGGAAATGTATTACGATTGTATTTTTTTATTTTTATCAGATTAGGTTAGTGAAGGATTTTCGTTGGATTTTTACGACTGTTGACTTTTGTTGACTTCTCTTTAATCCGTCGGAAAACTTTTTGATGGAAAATTTGTCGGAATAGGGCATTTGTCTAGCAGTGATACGTAACAAGGTTCAAAATGACGCGAGGCATGACGTGACGGAGAGGTCAAGTCTCAAGTCTTGGGAGCCACGGCGAGGCCGCATCATTTTCAAGGCGTGACTTATGGCTGTAAATCTTTATATCATATAAGTTATTATACATGTAAAAATATATTTTCTACTATTATCCAATGAGTCAATGATGTTAAATGATTTAAATTAAGTTATACATTATAAAATAACAAATAAAACATTAAAAAGAGTATGAAAAAAACTCAAATATTGCATTACAAAAACAACGTATTAGGTAATGACGTGCCACAGACATTACGTGACGTGAGACACAAGCCTTAAGTCACGACGGCTGTTGCGGCTAGCTTTTTTGAACATTGTACGTAACTAATAGCTGTACACTTTAATGATATTTTATAATTTTTTTGTTTATTCTATAAATACATTTATTAGAATTCATTATACATAACAGTAAATTATTTAAATCATAATATATCAGTATTAAAAACCATTTATTCTTTAATATTTGAAGAAGAGCATTTTTGGTCACTTGAATAATTTTTTATAAACGTGTATTTATCTAAGAAATGGAAGTTTCATATATGCATTTATAGAATTTGAATTTTGAAATTCTAGACATGTTGCTAATAAAATGTCTAAAATTTTTATCAACAATTGCAATTCCATTATATGATTTCCTTATAGAAAGGAAAAACATGCACTTGTTTTCTTATTAGAATATGTACGAACGACAATTAATTAAATCGAAATGAATCTCCATCTCTAAAACCGATAAATATTTAAATTCAAAAAAGAGAATATGCTATTGGAAAAGTTAAAGTGTAAGATGAGAGCATGAAACCATCCGTCATAAACTTGGTGTCCATCGGGACTAATGATAAAGACAAAAGGTTTTTGGATTAGAGTACTTCATAAACTTATTTTGACTTTTAAAAAAAAAGTATAAATAATTAAATATCTTGTAAAATACCGTTAAATATATAGGTTTTGAAGAACATAAACGTAAAACATCGTTAAATTAGTGTCCAACTTATATTTGCAACGCCTTACATTATCGTAATAACATTTAAATACCACATGAACATTAATATAATCAACATATGAAACTAATTACATTTACTTGAACCGTATAAAAATAACACATGAAGTCCATGTGCCTTATATTCTCGATCCCGGAAAGCTTATGACAAGAAATATGAATTGGTAAAATTGTGTGTGTTTCATTCATTCAAGGTGAAGCCACCATTTATACACAAGGAATCCTAGATCAACTAGGAAATATAGAAAAGAAATGAAACTATCAAACAAATATTTTTCTAAAAGATAAAGCATATCTTCCTAATATATAAAACATATCTTCCATTATTTGAGAAGATATGGACTAATCGTAATAGCTTATTGTCTCGTTAAATGAACCTTCTACAAGTTCGTTAGTAATTGACTAAACTATATATTACATCCCAATAATGTTAAATAAACACCATCTTAAATTCTCGGTTGATTGATCGAATTTCCAATAATTAGTTCTTTCGACTATTAACTTAACAATACATCCAATTTGCCTCACACATCAAAAACACACACACACACACATCCAATTTTAAGTGAGTGTTCAAAGTTTCAATGATGTGTTATTGCATACGAGTATGTTCATAATAATATATTGTTATTGTATTATAAAATCTTTAGTTTACAACTTATTATAGTATACATATAAATTCTTAAAGCTCTATAAATACATTCAAACGCACGATAAAAGTTGAGCTATACTAATATATCACTACTTCCATAAAATTGACAAACAACAGAGAACTCTCTTGCCCTCTCAAACCACATAAAACCATAAAAAGATCAAGAGGGATGCAAAACAAAATGTAACATGAAGCATGAGTTTTGAGCTTTAGAATTGAGATTGGATTGCAATGTATCACATGATATACTTTTAGTAATAAGTTATTAGGTGAGTAAATTGCACTTTTGGTCCATGTGGTTGCCATCCACTCTCAACTCTCACCCCTATTTTGAACTTATTACTGTTTTAATCACTATGGTTGCCACTTTATTTCGGATTTTGTCCCTCTAGTTGCCATTTTGTTTCCTATTTGGTTTATCTTGTTAACCATGTTAAAAACTGAGTTAAGTTAAAGGGCATTTTGGTCTTTTAACCTTTTCCCCCATTTTTGCTTTATCAGTTTTCTTGCCTTTTTCTATTTTTTTTGATTAATATATATATATATATTTCATACACATGCCTAAAGCATGTGTACAACCTATAAGACACCCAAACCCCCAATCTGACGAAGTCCTACATTCCATAGTCCTACGAAGAATCATCCCTACAGTCATCTTCTCTACCAAACCCATTATTCCAACAAAAATCTTAGTTACAGAAGAAAATCTCATTTTCCAAAATAAACTTTGATACCAAAACAAACCTAAACTTGACTTCAAAAACACAAATCCAAAATAAAAACTAAAATCAATCCCTAAATCAGAAAACTTGATTCAAGCACCCCACCTGCAATATGAAGAAGTGACCCGTTCATGACATTTTATAGGCCCTAGACGGATGTAAAATCAAGGACCCTCGATAAGTATGAAAAGAAAAACTCAATAAATGTTTTTAATTAGTAATAAAATTAAATACAAGAAATGCTAATAATACATAGAGCAAAGAAATATTATTTTTCTTTATTATATTATAGATAAAAAAGTACTTAGGATTTACATATTTACGTACTGCTTATTAAGTAATTAGCAACCAATAATATGGTGTATTAAAATAACAAGGATGGTTTTCAAGTTCTAAAATAAATATTTGAGTTTGACCATTTCCTTTGATTGGTTAGTTTTTTAAAAGGTAATAACAAGAAATATGTGTTATCTTGATACGAAAAGAGAACTGATATGGAGGAAGTAATCGAGAGAGTCGATGAGAGATCAATGATAGATAAAATTATTAGGGTGTGTTTGGTAGAGAGAGTTGGTAGTAGAGAAAGGGAATTGGAAACAATTCCCTTGTTTGTTGACACCAAAGAAAAGAAGGAATGAGAAAAGAAACAATTCCATTTCTCTATTTTCATTTCACTCCCACATGAAAAGAAAAGGAGAGAATTGAAAATTTGGTTTCTCTTTGAGAATTGAAATATTTCAATTGACGCTCGTTGTTTGGTTAAGCTGTTGTTTTCGCTTAATAGAGTCTGTTTTGGCTTAATAGGGCATGTTTGGCTTCATAGGGCCTGTTTGGCTTAATAGGGTCTGTTTTGGCTTAATTGGGTCTGTTTAGCTTAATAGGGTATGTTTGGCTTAATAGGGTCTGTTTTGGCTTAATAGGGTTTGTTTTGGCTTAATAGGGTCTGCTTTGGCTTAATAAGGTATGTTTTGGCTTAATAGGGTCTGTTTGGTATGTTGTTGTGTTGGTCTGTTTGGTTAAGCTGCTGTTTTGGCTTAATAGGGTCTATTTTGGCTTAATAGGGCCTCTTTGACTTAATACGGTCTCTTTGGCTTAATAGGGTCTCTTTTGCTTAACAGGTCTCTTTGGCTTAATAGGGCATGTTTTGGCTTAATAGGGTATGTTTTGGCTTAATGGGGTCTGTTTTGGTTTAATAGGGTCTGTTTTGGCTTAATAGGGTCTGTTTTGGCTTAATAGGGTCTGCTTTGGCTTAATAGGGTATGTTTTGGCTTAATAGGGTCTGTTTGGTATGTTGTTGTGCTGGTCTGTTTGGTTAAGCTGTTGTCTTGGCTTAATAGGGTCTGTTTTGGCTTAATAGGGTACAATTCTCTGTTGAATTTTCTATCGTACCAAACAAGAGAAATGATTCTCTGTTACATTTCTCGGTTGAACTCTCTGTGCTACCAAACAAAAGAGTCAATTTCTTTTCTCCAGACCAATTCCCTTTCTCTGCAATTCCATTCTCTGCAACCATTTCTCTGCAATTCCATTCTCTGTACCAAACGCACCCTTAAGGTTTACTAGACAAGTAGAGAAATAAGGATCAATTAGAATGTGGAATAAAAGATGATTCGTTGAGATCAATAAGAATAAATAATGATTGAGACCTATAATTTGCAAGCTCAATGAATAGTTACTTGAGCACTTAATTTGCAGTGGAATCTCAATGAAAGATAAAGAAGTCAAACATTGAAAATATTTGAACTTCCTTTTCCTTCTTTTCTTATTGTACTAAAATAAGATGTTATGATTAAAAGTTCATCAAACATGATATAGTATAAGATGCATTACTAAATACATTTAGTACGTAAAATTTATTGATTAATCACAAAACAATGAAACACGTCATAACTTATAAGAACAATAGATAGATCGTCAAACAATAGTACAATATGATCATATGCAGAAGCAAAAATAGATAACAATAACCAACAAAAAGCAATTACGTGCACAACCCCCAACCAAGGGAGTGGTTACGTCAGTATGTCCCCCCTTATTCCCGACATGCTATGGTGAAAACAACATAAACAAATAACAACAATCAATAAGCAAAAATCAATATAAAATATTCAACAAAAACATATAGAAATAGCAAACACCAGAACTTAAAGTTGTTATTCGTTGAATTGTTGAAGCACGAAAACAATCAAGCAAATAGAGATAGCATAGTCAATAACATTACACATTCGTACCAGATAAAAGACATTAGAGAGGTAATAAATAATAACATATGACGAATGACCAGTTTTATTTTATTTTTCAATGTTTTTCTCCAATGTAATTAGTTATATAGGCCCTTATTATGTACTAATTTTTTTAGCCTTTTACTATATACTACAGTTTTTGGGCCTATTTAATGTGTTTTTTTAGACTAATAATGTATAGTAAGTAAAAATTTGGGGCCCCTGGTACTTTTGGGCCCTAGGGTTGAGCCCGTGCAGCCCTCCCCAAGGCATGACGCTACGAACCACCGATCAAACATCGAAAAATCTTTCACCATCAAACACCCACCACCACTCCCTACGTCCACCCATCATCAAGTACCTTTGTAAAAAAACCTAACAATCCAAGATCATCCACCCCTAGTTCAAAACACATTTCAACAATTCAGGATTTTTTCCTTCTTAGATCCAAAGTTCCAATCCAAATTAAAAAAAAATTCCATAACAACCAAGATCCAAAACAAAACAAACAAAGAATAATTAAAGAAGGTCTGCGTGTTTGTTTAAAGAGGTAGCAAACAACAATTCAGGTTTATGTTTGGCTCACATAATAAAAATGATGGAATTCTTTGAACTCCACTGAATTCCTTAAATTAAAATTTTCAACATTCCATTGGATATCCCAAATAATTCAATTCCATCCAACCTATCGCATGGTCAAATTTTATCAAATTCATTTTTAATTTTTTCAAAATCAAATTATTTTGATGGATTCCAATTCTACCGAATTTTATTATGCGAAGCAGATGCTCCCTAAATTTCTTCCAACTTGCCAACAAATACTCATTAAACCATATATTCTCCATATCAAGGTTTAGGTTTAGTAGATTTTGGAACACTGTGAATGGAGAATAAAGGAGTTGCGGGGGAGAGGTGCAGGCTATAGGTTGGCATAATATTGGTAGGCCAAATCTACAACTTTGGGAAGAAAACGTGGCTGGGTTGTTAGGTATACATACCAATATATAAACAACAAGAAATTATAATCCCTAAAATATATTTTGTTTAGTTTTTTATTAGAAAATTGGAAAAAATAAGGAAAGACTAAAGTGCCCTTGAGTTAACAAACTAAATTAACGATGGTAAGTCATAGGGACCAAAAATAAAATAAAATGACAACTACAATAATCAAGAGTGTACTTATTTCAAAATAGAGACGATACTTGATATTGACTAGCAACCGTAGGAACCAAAAATGTAGATTACTCTTATTAATTAGTTTGAGAAACTAGGTAACATAAAAAGCTCTATCTGTTTGTAATTATAAGTTTTAAGAACGAAATTTAATAATTTGTAATAAGATTTAAAAATAGATTAATTGTCTTATTTAATATATTTTTGGATGGCATTTTTTAAATAGTATCAAATGAAAACATTTTGAAAATAATATTTTCTTGTAGTTTTTGTTGGATAACTAATACACGAGCCTGGTGACAACATTGACTAATGTGTGATAACGTTATATGCAATACACGGATCATAATATTCTAAAGTTTGCTTTACGGTACCATGGGCCGGTTTTATCTTAGGAGACGAAATATCTTGAGTTTATTCCATTGAAACTAAAGTGTGCGACACCAGTTAATTTCCTATAAAAATGTTTTTCGTGATTCAAGTACTTGAGATAATTAACAAATTCCAACTCCATACGCTTAAACGACTCAAAATTAAAATCATATCAAACAAACAAATATGTCCCGCTCCTAGTATTAAAATATGAGTGAAAATTGAGATATGCACAGACCTATCTCTACCCAAAAAATAGAGCGATTGTTTTCAAAAATCCCCAACTTACAAATATCAGTTAAATATGAAACCCGTAACTATATACTTTCTCCGTCCCAAAATAAGTGTCAATATTTGAAATAACATATAATTTTAGTTATTATACTTTTTGGTTACTAAATTAAATAAAATCTTTACCCTTTATTTAATATCTCTTTTTTAACAACTCTTAAATATTTGTGTATTAATTAAGAGTAAATTTAAAAATTTAGTTAATAGACACTTATTTTGAGACAAATATAAATAAAAATGTGGAATTTTAATTTGAGAGGGAAAGAGAAAAAAGACAAGTTTTTCCTTAGAAGAGAGATCGAGACATGTCTCAGTAGCGTATAAGCATTTAAGTTGCGGTTATCTAAAGATTGGGACTGAAAATAAAGTTCTCATGCTAACATGTTACACTTTTAACTTTTCCACTTAACTTATAACATTCAGTTGATGATCGAATTGACAATAAATTCCATCTTTCCTTCATTTATCGCATCCTCGATTTCCCACACTCCACCTGCTGCAACCATCAATAAATTCCATATTTGATCTATAAACACATAAAGCACACATCTTGATTACCCAATTAACACAGCCATATGACTATATATCTATATATATGAGTCCAACATTACACATTTACACCCACATAACACTACTCCCTTTCATTCTTCGATCAAATGGAACCACCAAAGTTTTCTGTACTGTTTCTACTTCTCTTCACATCTGCAGTTTTAGTTTTCGGTGTCTCTTCTTCGTTGCATAACGCTCTTGAGAACTCTACAAAAGAGTTCGGTAACCACACAGCGTTGTCAGACTTTCGGTTACTGAATAGAAGAAGTCTCATGGCTTGTCCAGACTCTGGTCCTTATGTCCGTGTCAAAGTTAACCCGATATCCCAACTATCCGATGAGCAATATGTCACAGTTTCCGTTAGTGGTATTTTGAATCCTTCTAGAAGTGATTGGGTTGGCATGATCTCACCTTCACACTCTGAGTAAGTTGAAATATAGTATACCAGTTTTTTGATACAAGAATTTTGTTCAGTTTAATGGTGTTTTTCTAATTTAATTTTTT
Organism: Silybum marianum; assembly: GCA_036898165.1. NCBI lineage: Eukaryota > Viridiplantae > Streptophyta > Magnoliopsida > Asterales > Asteraceae > Silybum > Silybum marianum. The sequence goes on from CM072538.1 coordinate 22,780,445, forward strand.
GTTTTTGTTTTGTATATATTTTGCATGTGAAGTGTGTCGGTTTGTGCTCGAAACGCCATTCTTTATTTGCAGACAGGTGATTTAAGTTTACTGCCATTGCTATGCCATTATCCTGTCAAGGTATGTCTGCAATTTAAAGACGTGTCAACCATTGTGAATATGTCATCAGCTCTGCATAACAATTACACTATAAAAAAAATCAACCGTTTTAGATAAATTTATGAAAATATAAGTGCAAATACAGCCATAAATTTTACATTTTTTTTTCAAAATCACTTGGGATTGAATCAGAATCAGACACAGGGACGAACCCCAGTAATTTTTTTAAATGGTGGCACCATATACGATAAAAAGTAATTACAAAAAACACGGTTTTATCGACGTGTTTTACTAACGTTCAATATCGTTTGATGTACTATTAGCGTAATTAATTCCCTCTTTTCGAGAATTTTTTGATTTTTTTGCTTTATTTTGAGGGATTTTAAGTTTTTCTTATCGATTTCATGGGACTTTTTTGGTTTTTTTAGTTGACTTCGGTTTTTTGGTTGATTACGACGGATGATTGCACCACTTGAACTTTTGAATATCATACAGTGTGTATGACACCTTCTAAAACAATATCGTTTCATCTTTATTTTTTTTTAACCTTTCGGGCGTAGAGATAATACGGTGGTGCCACCTATGCCCTTTCTATGGGTCCTTCCATGATCAGACATATTAGCCCTAGCTCCTAACTTTCTTATATTCTGGAGTTTCAATTCATAGAAGTTATAGCAAGCATGCATTTTCATATATATTTTAAAGTTAAATTTGCAGCCGTATTTAGCTCATTTTGAGTTGATTTGAACTATAAGGATGGACTTATCATACCAAATGCAGGCACAGTATGTAAGCAACGATTTGGATTATATAAGCTGCAAGAAGAAAAAATGCAAGGTATATCAGAAAGGAAGATGTCTAGTTCCAACATGCGGTGCCACATTGACGTTTCATGTTATCAATATTAGAACTGAGATTGAATTTGTGTTGTTTCGTGGTGGATTTTTGACCCCTTGCATCGTTACGAGATCTAGGCCAGTCAACTTCAAAAATCCCAACCAACCTTTATATGGACATCTCTCAAGCGTTGATTCCACTGGGACAACAGTAAGTAACCTTTTCTTTTCCGTTAAGCTACATTGTACACTACTAAATGAAAGAAAAACTTTTGCCTACAAATTTTTTCCTAGAAAATCTGTCGCTAAAGAGTTATTCGTCACAAAACCGTTGCAAAAGTTGGTGGGTAACTCAAATAAGTCGAATTATCCGGAGATTCTCTGGGTGATTCATTGGTATTTTCTCACAAAACATCGGATTCTACCGACCCATTGGTATTATTTGGGGATCTGTGGTAATTACCAATACGGAAATTTTCCTATGTGATTTTTGTGGGTAAAAGTCATTTGTTTTGTAGTGGTAGGGACAAAGAATAACTACCTCCATTCGTGAATCATTGGCAACTATTTTTGCTATCAGTTAGATAATTTTCTAAGTGTGATTAATCCCTTGTTTAAATGATAACGATTCTAATGAGAAAATATTCCATGGATCATGTGGCCTACTATATAGGATTTGTTTGGTTTTGCTTATATGTATAGCCTAACTTTGGTAGAGAAATCAGTTATATTTGTAGAAGGGCGTGAATATAAATTATTTTAAAAAGTAGTTCAAGATTGATTCAGCATATTGAAGGAATCTATTTATAGCTTAGGGATTTTTTTTTGATTAACCTGAATATCCAACCCGTTATGCAAGTTGACTAATCCCAGGGTGACCACCCCCTTCGCGGGTAGCCCGGAGTCACCGCATTTGAATCTTCGTGGCCACAAAGGGATTTTTATTCCTCCTTGGATTCAAACCTGAGACCATGCACTTTTGAACGTTGGACTCCAGGCTCAAACTAATCGGGCACCACCCTTGTGCTTAGGGGGAATTTAGAAGATAGAGCTATATATAAGTTTCCATATCAAGAATTCTTGAGAGAAAAAATAACTTTAGCTTTGAGCTTCACATCTGTAACACCAAATTGATGGTGAACCAGCTCTTGGCATCCTTGATAATTGTTTTCCTCTTTCTGGAGTTTCCACGTAAAAATCTCCCGGTGTCGGTCACTTTCTCCCCCTTTTTTCATTATTTGGGTTATCCGATTTCTACATACTCTCAAAATTAGAACATTCGTCATTTGCCTTAGGGTTATTGTTGATTATTTTTGACCTAGTTTTGGGCTAAATCATTATATTAGGGGGTTGATGTTCATTGAATTTGATCCTTAATTCACAACATTGGCAAATATCTGTTGGGTGATTATCTATATATATGCAGCTTTCATGCGACTTGGCTGTTGGAACATGGTAGTATTTATCGGTATCACTTGTTTGACTTTGTCTTACATAGGAGGAGTGAAGAAAGTTCTTTTACTTTATAAGATGAAATACATTTGAATTATTTGAGAAGTGAAATGGAACACATTAAGGGGCAAATATTAGAGGAGTTTTTCGGTTATTTTTTAAGGGAAACCAAATTTGGTATGAACCATTGCACCTGTTCTTGAAGGTTGCGTCTGTTCATGAAAAGGTTACACCTTTTGGGGACTTTATAAATACTTGGTGTTTGCCTTCAATTTCTATCGATTTTCTTTTGATCTTCTTCACAAAATCCCTAAATCCATAATTATGAGAAGAACTTGTAGGATCGTTGACTAGGGTTCTTAAACTCGAGGAGGTCCTGGGAGGGATTAGCCTAGATCCATCAACGTCCTCATTTTATTGGTATTGTCAATCTCGTTTCTGTACATCCATACTGTTTTTCTAACATTGGCTAGTCATGTGAAAGTTGCCCAGCTGGTCTTTCTATTGTAGACAATCTGAGGCGTCGATGACTTGCATGCAAATTCCCAAGTCGAGTACAAGTTACTATTTATGACTATAATTCAAGACATGTGCATGTGATGACCACACATCATATTCTTCGTCACAGGACCAAATAGCCACCTTCATGGTGTGCGATTCACAAGTTGCATTCACTTCTCCTGCATGCCGCTTTCAATGTACCATAAGGTTCAACCTTATACCCGCGACTTGCTAGGCGACCAAGAAATTAAAGTTGCATATTCACAGAAGGCTTTGTGTGTCACATTTTCAGAAGGATCACCCATAAATAATAGTGTAATATACCTTTAATTAGGACTCTCCTTGTCCAAGCTTCCTATTACCCCCAATGGTTAAAAAAGAATGATTGAATCAAGAGATAAAGAAAATGATAAATGGACGGAAAAAAATATTCTCGAGATTGCAACTCAAGCGGATACTTTTATTGAAAGTATCTAAGACCTGAAAACCTTTTCAACATATTTTTCTATTCAGTAAAGGAATAGGAAGGTTAATTTGTTAATAAACAATTTCGCCTTTAATTTCTGTCTCTTGACGCTTTTCTTGGCATTGCAACTGAATTTTACTAGAAATAGTTTTTGATTCAATTTTCACATAGTTGTCTTAAAAAAATCCATATGCAGATGAGATTAACATGGGTTAGTGGTGATAAAAACCCTCAACAAGTCCAATATGGAGATGGGAAGTCTCAAGCTTCACAAGTTACAACATTTACTCAAAATGACATGTGCAGTATGTATTAACTAATCTTATCTCCTTCTGTATTGTCACATTATTGTTATTTGTTTGTTATATTTATTTAGACGGTGTACATTAAAACATGTTGAATAACATAATTTATTATCCTTACCAATGAATATATTTGATCAATATATAGCTGTGTTATGCCATCAAAATGTAAATATGGATCATTATACTAGTTCATAATTATAATATCAAAGAGGATTCTAGTAATTAAGAAAGAAGAGATTGGTTTCCAAAATACTTGTTTCAGGATGAACACCTACTAAATGTTCAACATATTACTTATTCAACCATTATTATTTGTATTGCAAACCAATGATGAGAGTGCTTTAGGGAAAAATCCTGAATAACAGTTGACATAGAAAATAAGTAACTACTAGTATTGTGCTAAAATGGTCTTAAAACAACTGAAGGTGATGGATGATATCACTACAATCGCAAATTTCTAATTAAAGGTTACCAAGATTATCTATTAATTTCTGGTTAAGTTCGATCAATTAGTTTATAGCGATCGGAACCCATTAAAACTAAAACTACTGACATATGAATTCATTTGTTTGAAAACTCAGGTTCAATTTTACCAAGTCCAGCAAAAGATTTTGGTTGGCATGATCCGGGCTACATTCATTCAGTAGTTATGACAGGGCTCACTCCTTCAACACAGTTCTCATACAGTTATGGAAGGCAAGCTTTTGAATCATTTATAAGCACTCTTCCTTGATAAAAAGAAAATCATAACTTTCCCACATAGTGTAGTGATTCAGTTGGATGGAGCAATAGGATCAACATCCGCACTCCACCAGCTGGTGGACTGAACGAACTGAAATTCCTTGCATTCGGTGACATGGGAAAGGCTCCTCGCGATGCCTCCAGTGAGCACTTTATACAGGTAGATACATTGTTTAATGGACTTAGGATCATGTGAGATCATACCGTTTTCATGAGACCCGTGAGACCACCTTTTTACACTTGAATTAACCTTCACAATGTTTTTGCTGTGAAGGTTCAGTTTTTTTTACATTCACAATGTTTTACTGTGAAATTTAAAAAAATGTGGTGTTACTGGTCTCACGAAAACAGGTTGGTCTCACGTGAACCCCCCTGTTTGATGTCATCAAATTTATTTGGTTATTGCTTCTAAAGTAATTATAATATAATAAATATGGTTATGTTAATTGTTACATATAATTTTATCTTATCAATCAAAATATAGCCTGGATCTCTCTCGGTGATGGAAGCGATGGCTAGTGAAGTATCGAGTGGAAGCATAGATTCCATATTCCATATTGGTGACATAAGCTATGCTACTGGATTTCTAGTTGAATGGGATTACTTCCTACATCTTATAAGCCCCATTGCATCTCAAGTATCTTACATGACAGCCATTGGGAACCATGAAAGGTACCATTACATATACAAGAAAATTGTATATATGAAAAGTCTTGACCATCATATTTCCTGACTGCCTACTTATATACTTCCATAATAAACTGAAAGTAGTTAATGAAATGAAAAAATCTTTTTAGTAGTGACGAAAAATAACCGCTAACATAAAGTTAATATTGAGTTTCCATGTTAGAGATTATGTCAACACAGGATCAGTATATTCTACCCCGGATTCAGGAGGAGAATGTGGAGTTGCTTATGAAACATATTTTCCAATGCCGACGCCAGCAAAGGATAAACCATGGTATTCAATTGAACTAGGAAGTGTACATTTTACGGTTATATCAACAGAGCATGATTGGTCTCAAGACTCAGAGCAGGTAATAGATAAATTAGACACAAGTATATGAATTGAAGATGTAAATTTTAATTTTAATGTGAAGATAAATTATTTTAACTCTTCTCTTTTGCATATGTAGTATCAATGGATGAGCAAGGACATAGCTTCTGTTGACAGATCAAGTACTCCATGGTTAATCTTTGCAGGGTAAATATAATTGGAAACCAAAACTAGAACTAATAAATGGTGTTTCTTTTACAACAATTATCTTAAAGCAACATATTGGAGTTTCTTCATCATATATACTTGTGTCTAAGCTTCTTGTGCAACAAACAAGAAGATCGATTATATTTCCAAAAGAACATTTATAAAACAAAATCAAGCAGCAATCTTCACAATTTCCATTGAATAGAAGTTCTTATTCGATATTTCTTAACATAAGCACTTCATCTTCTGTTCACTAGTGTATTTGCCATGAAGGACTAATTTGTAGTTTAATTGATAATTTTCAGGCACAGACCAATGTATTCAAGCTCTGCATTTCTTGTTGATAATAAATTCGTCGAAGCAGTAGAGCCATTGCTATTGTCATACAAGGTAAAGTCTTTATCAAAGTATGTCTTTGCCCTATTTTGATATTACACAACATTTTAATCACAAAATTATCATCATGATTAATTTGGTGAACAAATGCATGATTGATGTAGGTTGATTTGGCTCTGTTTGGCCATGTTCATAACTATGAGAGAACATGTGCAGTATATCAAAAGAAATGCAAACAAATTCCTATTAGAGATAAAAATGGAGTTGACACTTACAATAACACCAACTACGCAGCACCTGTTCATGTGACTATCGGAATGGCTGGATTTACATTGAAAAGTTTCCTCCCTGGTGTAAGGATAAAATTATAGCTCCTGCGTTGCATCCATGCATTTTTTTAATTCATTGATCAATTATACACAGGCTGCCAGTTGGAGCTTGGTGAGGATTAAAGAGTTCGGATACGTCAAGGTGCAAACTACAACAACAGAAATAAATTTCGAGGTGATTGCCTGAAAGCCTGTCAAAATTAACATATACATAATTAGTTTTTTCTGGTTTTGTATGGATCAAATAGAAGGAAAAACTTATTTTGAATAAAATAATTTGTTTCCGTAACACCTATTTTCATTTTTGGTGCAGTTTGTCAACGCAAACAGTCGGAAGCTTAAAGATAGATTCAAAATCATCAAAAGTTGAACTTCGTAAACATGTAAAACACCAACAAAGGCTATAGAAGATAGAATGCATACAAGAAGAAAATTAATAGGAAGATATTATAACGAGTTGGTTTAGTGTGTCACTTCGGTGAAATAACCTTTTCTACTACTATTATCAATTTGACACGTGATAATAAGTTGAATATGTATATTGATGCATTAGATTTTGTTTAGTGAGATCATATGTTAACTCCTTTTGATGTTTCTTGAACATTTGGTTTGCATTTTTTTCCACCCGGCTTATTGTTCAAAGTCTTTCTTGGAGACAATGAAGGGTTTAACTTGGGGGTTTTCTTGGGTCATTTTTGTTACACATGTTTTAATGTTTATTTAGTAATTTTGCTTTTTAGTTTTTAGTTAAAATGTGTGTATTTGGTGTAAATTAATGCCTTGGCCGACGGCTTAACCACTCCCATGATGAGGTCTGTCAAACGAAGACAATACTATTAGAAACTAGACAAAAGAAAGAGAAGGGCTGAAACCTTTAGTGTTCCAACCTTCTCATGAATCATTGGCCATTGGGAAGAGAGTTCTTCAGGATGAATTGAAGTTGTTGGGTCCATGGTCACTAATTGGTTTCTTGATGACTCTTCCATCAATATTTAGAGAAGTTAAAGGTGTATTTGTCTTCATATACTTTTTATTATTGCAAATACACATCATGATGTGTCAACATCAATATGGAGAAGGTGACATAATTTGAAGATAAACACAAATTGGCAAATGTTAATTAGTCAACTTCGCTAAATTAAGGTCTCAAGTGTCCTCTATTGCTGAAATAAAAGGTTGTGTGGGTTGTGTGCATCTCCCTTGCAAGGAATAGTGGAACACCTTTGTCCAGAGAATTTCTAAGAGCATCAACCATGTGCTTTTCAAAAGTAAAAAACCTCGATGGGTTTTTCAAAATAGTGGCCTATTTTTTTTGGAGGTTTTTGGTGAAATTTTTCGTCATAGTTATTTTTCAGACTGTTTTTTATATTTAATCAGTTTTTAACTTTATAAGAATTTTATAATATAAAATAAATACATAATTAAAATAATTATATTTAAATGAAATTATGAATTTAGGACTGATCAACAAATTTCGAGTAAGAGGGAGTAAGAGGGAATTTTGGAATCTGGACGAAGAGATGAACAAATTTAGGATTGATTTAAGCAGATGGGAATTGGAAGCAGAAAAACAACTTTGTTGGAATCATAATTGGATATCTGGAAAACTTTGAAGGACAAGTGGATGGAAAAAGAGTTCATTGAGTCAAAGATGCTTCTTCAAAGAGGTAGACAAAATGGCTAGCCAAGGGGGGTGAAAACTCTAAATTTTCCCATTCTGTTGTGAAAAGAAGACATGCAAAAACAATTGGCATGGCCTGAGCATTGAAAGGAGTTGGTGTGAGGATCCGGTTAGAATTAAAAAGGCGGTTTTCGATTTCTTTAAGGACAAATTCAACAAAACATTGGAAAATAGACCAAGATTGGTGAGTGCAGCACTACTAAACAAAAGACTTTTGCTACGGACATTTTCCTGTGAAATCTATCGCTAAAGGGTGATTCCTCACAAAACTGTCGTAAAAATTGGTGGCTAAATTGCTGGTGGGTAATTCAAATCGTTGACAGATTATCCAGGGATTCTCTAGGCGAACCATTGATATTTTCTGGATGATCCCTGGGTAATCACCGACGAAAACTTCACTGGGTTATTTGTGGAAGATGTGAGATTTCTGGAATTCCTTTCTCAAAAGTTGAAGTCTGGAATGCTGTTAAAGTGTTGTGGGACATCAAAAGCTCTGGGACCAGACGGGTTCTTTGTAAGGATATATTGGCAGATAATAAAGGATGATATCATATCTATTATTCTTTGGTTCTGGGATAGAGAGAAAATTAGTTGTGGATGTATTCTTCGTTCATTTGTTTTATTTCAAAGGTTCGAGACCCAATCGGGCTAGAGAACTTTAGATCGATCAGTCTGATTGGGTGCTTATATAAAATAATTGCAAAGCCCCTAGAAGAAAGGCTTAATGTAACACCCTCAAATCTGGAAGGAGCGACTAATTTAAAATTTCTAATATTACATCAATAAATAACTTTTCTCAAACCACAATTAGTAATAAACCTCTACAACAAACAAATCAAGTCCTATATAAGACCTACTTACGGTTGGGTGTTACTAAACCAATAAGAGTCGCTATCTCCGAATGCGGAAAACGTCACCAAGAGCCTTTATCGTGCCACTTCCTAGCACTCAAGTCCACACGTGTCGCTAGTACCAACCCCCACAATAACCTGATGCACATGCCGACAAAGAAAAAGGGTTAGGCTTAACGCCTAGTGAGCTCAAGAGTTTTTAACATATTTATGATTGATTTGAAACCAAAAGATTTGTTTGATAAAATATAATTCTCAAAGGAAATAACCTTATTATAAAACAACGTCTTTCCCCAAATTCAATAGTCCCATAATAGAAGCTTTAGACCAAAATGACATTAGAAGAGAAAACTTTAAATAGAAATATTCTTTTAACGTAATACCAATTCCAATACTCACACGACCATGATTGAGTTTATAGACGTGGAGATAGAAAACATACCTTTAACCATGTTTTATAAATCGTAAACTCACGCGGACCTTTAAAAGGGATAGAAATATCCGAAGTTCACGGGGGATTCCCGATCATACCATCTTTGGTGACGGATACAAAAGTAGGTCACTACTCGATGTTGAGCAACTATAAGAGTCAATGGCAACCGGAAACAACCGGCTATGCACCTTAGTACATGGCTCCCGATGACTCCTACGAAAGCCCGCGCAATGGGTCATTGGCAACCGGCAACAACCGATTATGCACCTTAGTACACGGCCCTACTAGACCCCTACTAGCGCATACATAGAGTCAATGGCATCCGGTATTGATCCGACATAATACCCAATGGTACCAGGCCTACTAGACTGCTATGCAACCAAAAAGGGACAACAATCCCGTTTTTTAAACCGACTATATGCCTATGGATCCATTACATACTAGTCCTACTACCGAGTACATCAACGAGACGTATTACTAGTTTTACAACCTTGAAAACCCCTTTCAATAAACCATTTCCTTCTAAATCCAAGTTTTACCCAAAAACTAGGTCAAATCATTCTGAGTTTCAAAACCAAAGATTATTTCATTTTATAATCTTTCCAAGTATTTTAAACCATTAATGATTCTCAACTCATCATCTACAACAAAATACTCAAAATCCTCATTTTGACCCAAAACCTCCAAACTTACCCAAATACACAACTACTTGAAATTAAGCTTACGAATCAGTAAAATACTACATTTACAACAAGTATTTGAGTTTACAAGTTTAGATTTGAACTCACACTCATACATTTACAAAATGACCCATAATGCAATAACATGTATTTTTCAACGATTTATAAATTCCAATACTCTACAGATGCAAATACAACCAAATGGTTTTCATTTAAAGACATTGAACCCAAACAACCCACACTTACACTTTATTTGCCAAACTGTCTAAAACCCAAGCATAAGTCTCTTTCATGATTTATAAATCCTTTTTATACCAAATATGCAACCTTACCCAAATACTCACACATTTGATAAATAACAAGTAAAACATGTTAATACTTTAAAATGGACGTTTTTGACATGTACAAAGTTTTCACAAAGTATCTTGAACTCACCTTGCTAGATTTAGGCTAAATCTAGGTTTTACCCTAATACCGAGCTCCATTCAGTGAAGGCTTTAGATCCCCAAACTAGACCTTTAGATCCATGATGTAATCCCTTCAAGAACACCTACATATCCTCCAAAACATACACAAATAGAACCCAAGGAGAATGAGAGTCGTTGGTGAAAAACCCAAACCCTAGATTTGAGATTTCGGAGAAGTGATCTTACCGTCCACCCTATGAGCTCCAAAATCATCAAGTAACCTCTAGATATCATTATTTCCATGTTGAAGAGCTTCCGAATACGAAACCGTAGCACTTTGGATCGCCCAAATCGGGGCTGTGGTGAAGAAGTTATGGCCAAATGAAGAAATCCCGATTTTTATCCACTGGAGACCGCCCGCGATCATGCCCCGCGATCATGACATGTCATGATAGCATGGCATGATCGTCTGTGTGCTGAATTTCATTTTTAGGCCACGGTACACTTTGTGCGATCATGACAGGCTATCATAACACTGTCATGATCGCCGGGCATCATAGCCTGGACCATTCCGAGGTGTTTTTCCCACTTTTCACCTGTTTTGATCCTATTTCTCGTCTAATAAATGATACCCAATATAATTAACTTCAAAATACTTGTTTCATTGATTCTAAGAGTGAAACACAAGGAGGACTCGGTATTCCACTTTACCAAAGACCCGATTGATACATTGTGTCATTGTCACTAAAGCATGGCATAATTGTTGGGACCACCAACTACTTGGTACCATCGGTGCTATTGTGACGGGTGTCATAACCATATGGCACAATAGTCGAGACGGCCATACTCTAAGTACCATCGATGCTATTGTGACAGATGTCACTCTCATAAGGCCCTACTGCTCAAACTCTGATATTATCGTTCGGTTATTGAATCGCTCGGATTAACACTTTCTTCAACTGGGACGAAAATCAGGGTGTTACACTTAAAGATGTGATAGGCAAATTGATCCTAGACATGCAAAACACATTTATAAACGATTGATTTATTTTGGATGGAGTTTTAACTACAAATGCCGTGGTAGGATTTATTAATTCCTCTAATATGAAAGTGGCCATCCTTAAGGCGAATTTTGAACATGCATTAATTGCATTAATTGGGCCTTTTTATTGGATGTGATGAGGCAAATAGGTTTTGGAGTGAAATGGATAGCTTAGATGAGAACTTGTTTGGAGTCCGCAAGTATCCGTGGTAACGGTTCACCAACTTCTGAATTTAGGATGAGTATAGGGGTTCGTCAAGGATATCCTTTATCTCATTTCCTCTTCTTGATCGTTGTTGAAGGGTTGAATGTGTCCATTCATGAAGCTCTGAATCATGGGATTTTTAATTAAGGGTATTGAAGTCGGGGTGAATGCAGTTTCAATTTCACATCTTCAGTTTGCAACAGATTCTCTTTTCTTTGGTGAATGGAATATTTCAAATCTAAGGGGTATAGCGGGGGTTTTAAACTGTCCAGGAAGCCTCGGGTCTCAAAAGAACTTTTTGACAAAAAAACAAATTATATGGTTTAGGGGTTCGTCTATGTTGATAGATTTTTTTGCACACAATCTTGGATATGCGTCAGGCTATCTTCTGTTTAATTATCTTGGACTCCCAATTGGGCGAAATATAAGTCGGACAGAAAATTGGAAACCTATAATTGAAAAGTCAAGGTTAGATTGGCTTCTTGGAAAGCTCTTCATATTTCATTTTATGGATGATTGACTCTCATAAAATCGGTTCTTGGTAGGCTCCTTCTATACTACTTCTCCCTCTTTCGTACTTCTATTCAAGTGCTTTTGACATTGTAGAGTGTGAGGCGATACTTTTTTTGGAGGGGGGGGGGGTGGGGGGATCGAGTGGATACCAACCGGAATATGGCTCGGGTTAACTGGTCTTCGGTTCTTAATAATTTTCATTCGGGAGATTTCAGTGTAGGAAGCTTAGAGGCGTCAAATTGGGGGTTGTTAGGTAAGTGGTGGTGGCGTTTTTTTGGGTAGAGGGTGATTCTCTTTAGGTAAGAGTAATTAAGAGTATATAAGGAAGCAAAGGGGGCTAGAGGTAGGTTCTTTGAGTGCTTCGAGTGGGGTTAAAGGTGTGTCGGGGAGTACAATTAAAGTTGGTAAATGATTAACAATTTGGGAATCAACTTTTTTCGAGGTCTTTCAGAAAGAAGGTGGGAGACGGTAGGCCAACTTTCTTTTGGTCCGATAAATGGCTCAGAAACTTTAAATGTTTTTAACAATAATTAAACTAGGAAGAAGGACATATATGTAAGTTTAGAGGTTTAGAAGAATATATACGTAGTTTCAAACTTTATAAGGATATATACGTAATATAGGAAGTTTTAAAGGATATAGATGAAATTTTCCCAAAGTAAAACATGGGGTGTTAAAAGAATATTAGTAATATACATTGGTTTTAGATTAGGAAAAAATTTGGAACTAAAATATTCGAGTCGGATCATTTTTTGATGTCTACAATGTGGTTTTGGATATAAACGGTGGAGATTATAACATGAATTATATTATTGAAATATCTAATATATTTTATAAAATATAATTTTTCTTTCATGTACATTTAATTTTATGGATTCTTATTGGTAGAAAAAAAGGCAATTTCTTTTTTATAGGTAACCATTTTTTAAGAGTTCTCTTATTTTTTTTATTTTAGACAATCTGTAAAGCGAAAATCGTCAAAATATCTATTTTAGAGAATCTGTAAAAAATGTCTGTCATCATGTAATAACCCAAAGTTTATAAGATGCTTAATTGTTAATCCTTGGGTTATTAATGTAAATAGTTGGGCTTGGATCTGATTTTTGGGCTAGGACTCATCCTTGTTGAGGCCCATAGTATTTATGTAAATCAAATGAAGAGAGCCTCCTCATTCCTCTCATTTTCAACCAAAATCAATATAAGGTGTGTGTGTGTGTTCTGAGTGAACGTGGAGAACAAGGAAGAAGAGGAGTTGATCATTCTTGAAGGGAAATCATCAATCAGGTATATTGCATCTTCCTTCTTTCAATATTGCATCAATGGAGTTCATTGCTAGAATCATTCGGTCTTAAACCCTAAGCTCTAGATGAGTAAACCATCCATGGTTGATCAAATCCTTTCATTTCAATGTTGATTGGGGATTTAGAGGTTCTTATGCTGAGCTATTGATTAGTTAATCATTCTTGGAGTTTTCTTATGAAATACCTCCATTGTTGCTCTATAGCAAGTTTTGAAAGATGGATTAATTGGGAGAAATCGTGATCTTATGGCTCCATATGATTGGATATCAATTTGGGAGCTCATTATATTCATTATATATGTTTTGGGGATGAATGGAATCAGTATTTTGGACATTATGAGGTTTTGGGGTTGTTTCTTAGTTGTTGGTTCGAACCAGCTGAAACAGTAGGTCCCGCGGGTTGAGGCCGCGGCTTAAGCCGCCTAACTCACTGAGTTTCGGTGAGTTCGCCCGTTTGATTTTCCGCTTCGAGCTGGAGTTTAGGCCTATGGATTAATTCTTGGGGATTAACACCCATTTCATGTCTTTGAATTTAGGCTTTCGGTTTGAAGGTTTGGACCGTTTAAGCTTCGGACCGGTTGTGTCCAATCCAGGTGAGTTCCCTATCACTTAAAATGCAATGTGGAAATGTTTCAAATGCTTACTTGTTGGTTATGGCTTTCTTTAAATGTTTCTTTATATGTAAAATTTGCCATGATCACTTTTATAAGCTTTGGGGTCGGTATGCGCATTACCTGTTTTTAGTTGGGTATAATTGGCAAAGTCATTTATAAAATCCTATAGTTAGGTGTACTAAATCCTACTAATAGGTGTGATTCTATTAAAGCCCTACATATAGGTGTGATAAATCCTATATCTAGTTGCTAATTGACTTGTCATGTTTCTCCAATATGTAATTGCCTTCTTCATGAGAGTGGGATCATTTATTCGTAATCCATTGCATGTTTTAATGATTTGTGAACTACTGAATTTGTAAACTGTTTTTATGGGAATTCACTAGACCTTATGGTCTAACCCACGTTTTCAAAATGATAAGTGCTTTATTTTATACATTTTATATATCAAAATATCCTCTAATTTATGATTTTTATAGATTAAATACCACCCCTTAGATTTGGTTTGAGATTGCTTTTATTTTATATCTAAGAAAAGAAAAAGAGAAAAAAAAGTATATATATATATATATATATATATAAACAATTTGGTTTTTGTGGTCACGATAGGCAACAGTAAAAAGATGAGGGTTTTGAATTGTCTTTCCATTTGTGTGGTGTGCACCAATTAAAAAGAAATTATTTTATTCTTAATGGTTTTTGTGTGGTTTGATTTCAACAGCAAACAAAAATGAAGCTTTAAAGAAATTGAAGTCCATGCCCACATCAGAGGCCCACATAAATCGCAGCCCAAATCAGAAACAAAGAAAAAGAAGAGAAGTTGATCCATTTGAGGAAGCAAATCCATCCCACGCCCAAACCATTCTATCGCTGCTTTCCGATGCTCAAAAACCCACGCCAAAAGCAGCGGCAGCTACTGTTTGCTGCTGAATGTTACGTCCTCGCGTGAGTTTTTACGCGAGTTTGGTCCGAAATCTAAGTAGCGATCGTCAAAATAATAAATTGGTCACGTCTTCTTCCAAGCGGTTTGATAAATGGGGTATAAAAGAGGTTCTAAAACTGACGATTTGGGGGGAATCGATCTGAGATCGATCGGACTAGAAGTGAAGAGAGCAAGGAGACGATTTGGGAAGAAATCATTCGTAATTTCTTTATCAATTAGGTAATCTAGATTAGGTTTAATTTCAATTTTATAGTTAATTTTCCTTTTCAAGCAATGAGATTGTAATCCTTTAAGGATTGGATTTGTGTTTGAGACTTCCTATATAAATATGTTTTCTTCATGTTTCATTTATGTTAACTTTGGTTGAACATCTTCATCATTGTTTGGTTGTACAAATTGATAGGACTCATTGATTTGTGTAATTTTACTTTGTATTTCTAGTCGAAATTAAGAATCCGTAATTGTTCTTAATTTTGATAAAGTAGAAATTAACACTCCGAATGACCACCAGATTATTTGGAATGTGTTGTAGGTTTTCATAATCTAGCTTAAATGATTGAGCTTCTCATCATTAGTTAGGATTGGTGTTTATCTCATTATGAATGTAATTGGTAAAACAACTTCTATGTTCGTAACTAGAGTTGTTTTTAACTAATTAGGGATTTTTCATCGAGCTTCTCATGATAGTCTAATCATAAGGATAAACAGAGTGTTTGATGCGTATCGACACTTATGGCCATTCTGAATATGAACGAAAATGTATTTGGGAAGTCAATGATAAACAAGTCTGAACTTTAATTGAATTATAACTCATTGGTAGTCTTTTATTTATTTGTTTTCCGCTTTAATTTCATATGTCTAGTTTAGTATATCAATCCACCCCCTTTTTATATAAAGCGTAAACGTTAATAACCTTTCACGACCAATCCCTGTGGATTCGACCCTGCTTGCCACTATTACAATTTAGGTTGTAATTCGAGGTAATTAGGAAATTATTATTTGTCGGGCTCGACACCCGTCAAATTTTTGGCGCCGCTGCCGGGGATTGGCATCAGTGATTGTTGTTAGTTTTTACGCTTTATTTTTTTGTTTATTTTTCTTTTTAGTCTTTAATTTTAAGTTTTTATTGTAAGCTAATCGTGTACCTAACGCCAATTCTTTTCGAGTGATTTTATATTTTTCATGGCGTATTATGCGTATGATTATGGGTCACGATACACCACCATGGAATGCGATCCAATTGAGGTACGTCTTTCTTCTCTAGAGTCAAAAATTTCGGACTTAACTGATGTTGTGAAGCAGATGATTAGTAGGAAGCCTTCAAGTTCCAACAAGAGGCAAAGGCTCAAATTCAAAGTTTAGAGAACCAGATTAGTGAGTACATATCTTCTCAAAGTCGGTGGGAAGCTCAAGATGAAGAGCTAGGATTGGTTGAAAAATGGAAAATAGAGACCACCATTGAAGAAGATGATGAAGAAGTGGTCTTAAGTACATCTCATTAACATATCGATGACACCCGTCAAATTTTTGGCGCTTTCGCGAAGCTTGAAGAACCAATGGTTGAATATGAGAAGGTGATCTCGGGTGATGGTGCCTTTGTGGACCTACAAAGAGAATTATCGCCACAATGCAAAGGCCCCATATTTGAAATCCGGATGGACTTCAAGGCACCCCAACATGTAGAAAAGAAACATGTCTAAGGCATCGATCTTTTGGATACCGGATAGTGTATAGAAGGCGTCTAGCCAAATAAACATGTAGAAAAGAAACATGTTTTTAGTTGTTTGTTTCCTTTTGTAGTTTTCCCAATCGTTGTCTAAGCTTTTCTCTACTTTTCAGGATTCCATCCCTCAATTTGGAGCTTAAATGGATGCACTCACCCCACTTGCTCATACATTGGAGGACCGCTCGTCAATCAGGGGAGTTTACTGTTTTCCCTCGTTCTTTTATTGTTTTGAGTCCCGGCAATGACAAAACTAACATTTTCAGGAAAGGCAACCTTGTATAGAGGTGAGAGAGCCAAGGGAAGAATGTGAAGGCTAGAGGATGTTCTAGCTTAGTATCTTGTTTTAGTTTAAATATTCAGCTGTTTGACTTTAGACTTTAGACTTCCGTTGTTTCGTTTTATTCGATTCTAAAGATTGTAATGAATTAATCGTCGGTTGGTTAATCATCTTGGGCCTTAGTTTTTAGGTCGTTACACACCAAAACTTAGCGGAAGTTTCAAATTTATGTTTTAATAAATGTATATCATAATAAACTTAGACAATTAACACTAAGAAAATTGAAGTCTTATTTTAAAAAAGATAGCCTTTTAATTTTACCTTTTATATTTATCAACATTTATGACAATACAAAAGTCAAAATAATTGTAATATACAAGTTTCCTTAACTGAATTTTATTAATGAAGAAAGTTTTAGTGTATTTAGTCCTGGTAAAAAAACTATTGTTAAGCTACGTTCAAGTATACAAATGCCAACCCCTATTAAATGTTTTATGATTATATAAATGTTATCTTTAAGTTTCATTTTCTTAAATACAAAATTATTCATATTTTAGTTTTTACTGGCTTTTTTAAATTTTAATACAACAAATTAGTAAACTATATATATATATATATAATTAGAAAAAACCAAATAAAATATTAAGAATTTTTTTAGAGGGATGCTTTTTTGACCTTCAAATATAGAGGTCAAGATTTTTGGCCTCTATTGTTTTTTGTGTTATAGTGGTGGGTTGAAGAGAAAAATCCCTTAATTTTAGTGTTTTTAATGTTTTTAAGGGTGGGTTGGAGATAGTCATAATTGTTGAATACGGTTCAAGTTAGCACATAATTAAAGAACCTTCATTCTTTTTGGTCAACACTATAAAACTCACAGACCACCATCTCTCGTCACTTCGTCAGTCGCCACTCACCATATTATATCTATACTATATTATAAAGCAGTTGACCAAAAACTCTTAAAAACTACTGCTATTTAATGTTAATTACTTAATTTTCAAGATTACAAATAAAATATGCGTAAGTACAACTTATTAAAGCTTCATTTCTGAATCCGTGTAACCAACTACAGATAAGTATGATCAAATACAAGATAAACATCTAATTTTAAATATAAAAAATCTAAAATATAATTAAGATAATCATTGAGTTCTAACAGAATACTTAATTATCATCTATATAAAAAGTTATATTCATTATCAAACCTAAATTTAGTTATGATAAAAAATTTGAATTACTGAAATTACATAAAAAAAAGAACTTTTAAATGAAACATTAAAATCGTTTTCTTAAAATCACATAAAACTATTAAAACATCGATAGAGACAAAAATTAAATTGAAATTTAAAACTGAGACATTGTCTTGTTGCATTGCACGAGTACCCTTCTAGTAATATTTTAATGTGTATAATATTGTGTATCTTAATTAATCAAATCAGAACACTAAACTGTTTGAGATTAGTAAGATCTAATATTAAACACTCATTTTAACATAATTGTTTTATTCAATAAATATAGAGAAGCTATTTAGTGATAAAAGAAATACAACTTATAATGCTTTTAATTAATTTACTATGTCTATAAATGGAAGCTTTTAAACTCTCATAAATAGAGAATCCATAATTTCTTCATAAAAACACTAATTAATAGTTGACAATGTTTATCGAAGTTATTACATAGTTTTTTAAGGGATCCTTAGTTTTTTTGTTATTTTCTTTTGAATTTGTTGTGTCGCATTGGGTCCACACGATGATCATAATTTGTAAAAAAAATAGATTGTTGCAAACTTACAATGCTTAATTAAAATATTATATTTGATAGTGGTTTACATTGTCATACTCCTATATATATATATGTTTTTTTATTTTGGGTTTACCGGAGATGCTTAATGGGTGTTTAAATTTGATTATTGATTTTGTTCACAATGTGTCACTATAAAAAAATGACTTTCACCCAGAAAAAATCACCCAGGAAAGTTTTCTTGGGTGATTACCACAGATCATCCAGAAAATATTAATGGTTTCGGTAAAATATGATGTTTTCAAGAAAATACCAACGGATTACCCAGGAATTTCCTGGTAATCTGTCACTGATTTGATTACCCACCACCAAATTAACCACCAACTTTTGTGACGATTTTGTGAGGAATCACCCTTTAGCTACGAGCTTTCATGGATATGTTCGTAGGTGAAAGTCTTCCATTTTAGTAGTGTATGCAAATCTTTACACAATTTTGTAGAGGTCTGTAGTTGTTAGGTTACTTGTTAATTAGAGGATAGTGGAAATTATTAAAAATACCTATAATAACTTTTATTTAGTTTTTTATTTAAAATTACCAAAATTACTAATTTCCTAATTTAACCTTTAATTTAATATGATTTGTTGTTTATATTGGATCTTATAGATCTCATAAATTGCATAAATCTCAAAAGAATTCCCTCTACGATACCATATATGTGAAAATATCTTAAATAATGATGAAAAAAATGTAACCTTAAAGGCGTTTGTATTTGAAAATTTGTCTATATATTTGATTTACGAATGCATAAACCACACATGTTGACAATCAATCCAACACATCAAGCACCCCTACAACACTTGTG
The DNA here is from genome assembly GCA_036898165.1 of Silybum marianum. NCBI lineage: Eukaryota > Viridiplantae > Streptophyta > Magnoliopsida > Asterales > Asteraceae > Silybum > Silybum marianum. The sequence continues at coordinate 22,799,989 of CM072538.1, forward strand.
TTTTAGTTTTCCAATTAAAATGGAAACATCAAATTCTTTTTTGTTGTTTGTACTTCTCTTCACTTCAGTCATTTTATTTTCCAGAGTCGCTTCGTCATTGCATAAGGCTCTTGAGAACTCTATGACCGAGTTCGGTAACTACACTGCAATATCAGACTTTCGACTACTGAATAGAAAAAATCTCTTGACTTGTCAAAACCGTGGCCCATATGTCCGTCTGAATGTGAGTTTGATGTCGGACCTTTCCGATGAGCAATATGTCACCGTTACCATTAGCGGTGTTTTGAACCCTTCTGAACACGACTGGGTTGCCATGATCTCACCATCATACTCCAGGTAAGTTGAAACATATTGGCATAGCATTCCATTCATCTGAAAAATAAAGTTAATTTACTTAAATCTTTTGTTTCACGGGTATTTTTAATTATTATATGTTGAAATTGTAGTTTTAAAAATGGAGAAAATTGCATACATAATTTCAACATGTTTTTATTATCAAGAACCTGGTTACATTTTATTACAATATTTATAAATTAACCCAATCGCAAACACAAATTGACACGAAAACCAAACAACAAATGATCTTAATCAGTTCAGACAAAATGTCTTATCTTAAACAGACAACTTAATCCAGATATGTCTAGAGCTTAATGGGCTTAATGATACACACTACAAAACAAATGACTTTCACCCACAAAAAAAACTCTATAGTCAAAAGTCTTTCGTTTAGTAATGAGAGAATTTAACCATATATGGTTAATTTGTTATTTATTGTTAATCAATCATCAAACAACTATCAACCAATTTGGTTTTACCAGCATTCCTCCCCTCCTTTTTCTTAAGGCATTAAGCCATGTTGTTTGCAGTTCTATCTCCCCTTATGTTTGCGAACTCAAGAACTTTGAGTTTTTTTTTCTTTCAAAACCAAAAATTAGATTTTACGCTCTCGTATATATAATGACTAAAAGTTTTATGTTACTTAATGTGATGTATTTCTCAAATATAGTATTTATATTATAATAATCTTTATGATAATAATAATAGGAATAATAATTAAGAATTAATGACATTTATTATAAGTTACCATATTTACATATTATCTTTGTCCTTGAACATCCTTTTTTTTTGTTTTGACTCATCCTTTTATTTAACAATTAAATTGTATTATTAAACTATTGATTAAGTTGAACCTCGTATTATTTTTATAATGTTTGTAAGCAGGTCTCCATTCAAATTTTGCATTCAGCCTTCTTATTTGTCACTCTACCCTTCAAATATTATAAATGACTTTTTTGAGATGTTTTAATGGATATTATATGATTTTATATAATGCATTCAACAAAATTGGGTTATTAGGACGCCATGCACTCATAAATAAAGGTCCTAATAGACCATTTTTTACGACGACTTATAGAACCAAAAAATAAAATGTTCTATCTAAAAGAGTTGTACTAAGTTATAAGACGTTTTTAAGAATCGTAAAAAGTTTGTTAGGACACTTTTATAAAAAAAACGTCATATTATCTATTTTATAATATATTATCTGAAAAAATGTTCTATAAACACAAGTATCATATAAAAAGATTAATTTATAGGACGCTTTCTCAAAACGTCCTATAAAATAAATAATGTGACACTAAACTTGGTAAGACATCCAAAACCGTCATATAAAAACTTATTACAACGTTATAGATATGATATATAGAATGTTTTATTTTTTGTTCTTATATATAAATTAAGTTTTATAAAACAATCTATTGGGACGTTTATTTATTCACTACACCAAATATTGTGTTAGACAACAAATGTAAATTGCCTATGTTGCTTAAGATACACTAAAACAACTAAGGCTATTATATGTTACCTAAGTTTCCTCTTAGAGAGAGTATGGTTCTATGTTGCCTAAGTATGACCTTAAGCAACATATAATTTAAGTTACTAATGTTGTGATATTTGGATGAAAAGTTGATTACCGACAACCTCAACACCAATGTAAGGGGACATTTTTTTGCCTCACTCAGCAACGGATGGGCTAGAAACTTAGAATTAAATTACTTTTTTCTCGATATGAATTTTGTTCTTAAGACAACAGAAATTTGTTCTTTTTCTTGTGGTGTTATCCTAATTTTATTTTCCTTTTGTTTTGTATATGTCTGATTGTGAAGTTCGTCCGATTGTGCAAAGAACGCCATTCTTTATCTGCAGACGGGTGATTTAAGTTTACTGCCACTGCTATGTCACTATCCTGTCAAGGTATATATAAACAATTTCAATTCATATGCAAATGGAAAGTCAGGAAGTTTTCAATTCGATCTGTATATAATCTCATTCTATCCCCTATTAATGGACTCTTTTATAGATAAACTGTAGAAGAGAAAACAGGTTCAAAAGAACCCCAATTTTGATTACTAGTTTTACAAGAATTTCATCTATTTAGAAAAATCAGTTATGATTATTTTCCATATTTAAGTTTATTTAGGGGCCGTTTACCAAACACTTATTCGTTAAGCGTTTGTCGTTAAAATTTTAACACTGCCATTTACTTACCGGGTAAGATTTTAGTCATCATACAACATTGTATGCAACAATTTACCCGGTATGCATTAATTAACCATGGTAAGAGTCGTCGCCCTGACTTACCGGGTTGCGTCGCTCTTACCGGGTAAGATTTTTGGTCTTTACCATGTTCATCCGGTAGATAATGTGATTTTGTAAACACTTATCGTGTAAGTGTTTGGTAAACGACCCCTTAATTAAGATAATCACTACAAAATAAATGACTTTTACCTACAAAATCACCACAGGAAATTTTGGTCGGTGATTACCCACAAATCACCCAGAAAATACCAATGATTCGGTAGAATCTAACCTTTTCCGAGAAAATACCAATGGATCACTCAAAGAATCTCTGGGTATTCTGTTACTGATTTTAATTACCCATCAACAATTCATCCACCAACTTTTGTGATGGTTTTGTGACGAATCATCCTTTAGCGGACAAATTTATTAGAGAAAAGTCTGTAGGCAAAAGTCTTTCAATTTAACCCATAAATAGGCCTATGTGATCTTTTTTATCATTGAATTTTGATAATAATTTGTAATATTGAGTTTTCTTTCAGTTGTACTCATCTTGTTTCCTTCCTGCGTCAGCTTACCAAACATAAATTCCTTTTATTTCTCTTACTTGAGTCGCAATTAAGCTTCTGGAGTTTAAGTTTGGATCTATCACGGTTAAGAAAAAGACAATCACAAAATGTGCATTTCAATTCATGTGAATTGTGGCATGCATAATGCATTGCCACACTCTAAACTCTAAAAGTAAACTTCAAGCATTTTTTTGGAACTAAAATTAACTAGCTCATTCTGAGTTAATATAAATAGTAAACCATGATTTAGTGTACCAAATTCAGGCACAGTATGTAAACAACGATTTGGATTATGTGAGCTGCAAGAAGCAAGAATGTCTGGAGTACGAGAAAGGAAGATGTGTAGTAACAACATGTGGTGCCACATTGACATTTCACGTGATCAATATCAGAACTGATATTGAATTCGTCTTGTTTGGTGATGGATTTTTGATCCCTTGCATCATTAAGAGATCTAGCCCCATCAACTTCAAAAATCCCAACCAACCTTTATATGGACATGTCTCAAGCGTTGATTCCACTGGGACAACCGTAAGTAACCATTTTCCTTTAACCTCTGCTGCGTTCTAGGGACACTAATAAGTACTTTATCTTTTTATGAAATATCGATCCCTAATTAGTTGAGTTAGGCCGAAAAGTTTATGATTAAATGATTAATGAATCCACTATGATCTTGCAACATTAATGTCCCACTTAACATGATGGATCTTGAAGATATGTGATTAGGGATAGATTGTCCTACCTATTGATAGTGATCAGCTTTTTTTACTGGAAAAAAATAACTTGTTGTATCAGCATTTAGAACTAATATCACTAGTTAAAATCAATCTCACTTTAACATGAATATTGTTGATCATGAAGTCTTGTTATTTACTAGCCGATTCATGTCATCTGTTTCAAATTGTTTTATAAAATCTTGTGGAGGTCCTAGATTAGTCTAGAGTAATTAGGTAGAAAGTTTTTTGTGCTCGATTTATCTCAAGGGTCGATGAACTTCTGGTGCTTTGTATGTAAGCAAAAGGCAAACTAAACTGAAGAAAGGTTATAAGTTGAAACTTTATAAATATATGGATAGGCTGTTCATTTCATGCTGGCCCAACTTATCCAGCCTATTTAGTTTGAAACTAGTTCCCTGCCAATTAAGCGACCAGTGGTAACTGTGATGCTAGCTAGGTGAAAGAATATGTTCCTAATTAATATCTTTATTTACTAATTGGATCAAGATATACAGTAATATGATCATTAAAATAGTTTTTGATTCAATTTTCACTCTGTTGTCTTAAAAAATTCCATATGCAGATGAGGTTGACGTGGGTTAGTGGGGATAAAAACCCTCAACAAGTCCAATATGGAGATGGGAAGTCTCAAGCTTCACAAGTTGCAACATTTACTCAAAATGACATGTGCAGTATGTCCTATATATATATATATCATATTCTGCATGTATTGTCATATTAGTTACTGTTTTGCTTATTATAACGGTGTTAAAAAATGTTGAGATCGAATTAAGCATAACTTTATATTATCCTTACTGATAAATATATTATAATTAATCAACACTTGTGCTATGTTATTGGAAAATGTAAATATGGATCATCGTTAATTTATAATTGTACTAAAAAAACAAAACTAAAACTGAAATTGCTGACACTTGTCTAATTGTTTGAAAATTTTAGGGTCAATATTACCAAGCCCAGCTGCAGATTTCGGTTGGCATGATCCAGGCTACATTCATTCAGCAGTTATGACAGGGCTTAATCCTTCAACTCAGTTCTCATACAGATACGGAAGGTATAGTACGTAGCCTTGGTCACTTCTAAGCATTCTTCGATAAAAAAACGTTAATTAATTTCCCACATTCTTTGTGTAGTGATTCCGTTGGATGGAGCGATAGAATTAGCTTCCGGACTCCACCAGCTGGTGGAATGCAAGAACTCAAATTCCTTGCTTTCGGTGACATGGGAAAGGCTCCTCGAGATGCTTCCATTGAGCACTATATACAGGTAGCTAGATACATTGTTTGATGTCATCAAAATTCAGTTATATATTGATTATAAAGGAATATTATGCTAAATATGTTAGGTTAATGTATATTATTTTATGCTATCTATCAATCAAAATGTAGCCTGGAGCTCTCTCAGTGATGGAAGCGATTGCTAGTGAAGTATTGACTGGAAGCGTAGATTCGATATTCCATATTGGTGACGTAAGCTATGCTACTGGATTTCTAGTTGAATGGGATTACTTCCTAAATCTTTTAAGCCCCATTGCATCTAAAGTATCTTACATGACAGCAATTGGAAACCATGAAAGGTACTATTACATATTCAAGAAAATTCTTGAGAATGATAAACCCAATTGCCTTCAATAATATGCAGAAGGTAGTAGGGGTGTTTGCGGTCCGGTTTGGGCGGTTTAACCTCCCAAACCACAAACCGAGCGGTTTGATAACAAATGACCAAACCAGTCAAACTGGACCATAAAAAGGCACTCTGACTGATTTAGGCGGTTTGGGACATCTTATGGGCTTTAAACTAAAAAACCACAATTTCTATATCCAAAATGAAATTTTTACAAATAACATTATTTAAAAAAATAGTATACCGAATTATAAAAGAAACGTCTATCTTCAAAATTAATAAAATATTAGAGAAATGTTAAGCAAATCCACCGACAACAATTGGAACTTTGGACAAACATTGAGCAAATTAGAAAACGCTTTGGAATTATTAATTTGATTTTCGAAAGACTTTATAATTTTGCCAATTTAAAAAACACAATCAGTTGAGAAATGAAAGTTAAAAACTAAAAACACAATGTCTTTAGACAAACTTTTTTTAGTTGGTCCATAGAAATTGAGACTGCAACATCAAAATTAAATATAACTAATACATGTTTTTGAATACCATGTATTTTTGGTCCATATTTTTGCAGTCAGTTTGGTACAGACCGCTCAAAAAAACGTTCAACCGTGACCAGACGGAGGGGTTTGACTATTTTCCAGACTGGACCGGACCACCAGATCGCTCAAACCGCCAAAAACGGTCCGGTGTGACTTGGTTCGACCGGTTTGAACAGCCCAACGGGTTTTTTTAACACCCCTAGAACTAGAAGGTAGTTTATTAAATGAAAAAAAGATCTATTTGGTGAGGAAAAGAATTGTTAATATAAACTTTAGCTTACAGAACCATCATGTAGTATATTAATAACATTCACTTTGTATGTTAGAGATTATGTTGACACAGGATCAGTATATTCTACCCCAGATTCCGGTGGAGAATGTGGAGTTCCTTATGAAACTTATTTTCCATTGCCGACGCCAGCAAAGGATAAGCCATGGTATTCAATTGAACTAGGAAGTGTACATTTTACGGTTATATCCACAGAGCATGATTGGTCCCAAGACTCGGAGCAGGTAATAGAAATGTGCACACAACGATATGCAGTTATAGCTTTAAATTTTAATGTCGAAGATACAATATATTAACTCTGCTATTTTGTCGTAGTATCAATGGATAAACAGGGACATGGCTTCTGTTGACAGATCAAGTACTCCATGGTTGATCTTTACAGGGTAAATATAATTGTACACCAAAAACTAGAACATAAGTAATGTTTCTTCCTCATATTTGTGTGTAAACTTATTGTACAAAAGATAAGATCATTTCTTTTTCTTAATGTATATCTAAATGAACATTTATAAAACAAATTAAGCAACAATCTCCACAATTTCGATTGAATAAAAGTTCTTATTTATTATTTCTTAACATGAAAAGGACTCCAATATCTTCTGTTCACTAGTTTAATTGTACGATCAAGGACTAATTTGTCTTTTGATAATTTTCAGGCACAGACCAATGTATTCAAGCTCAGGACTATTAGTTGTAGATAATAAATTTGTCGAAGCAGTAGAGCCATTGCTATTGGAATACAAGGTAAAATCTTTAATAAAGTATGTCTTTGCCTTATTTTAATGTTGCATAACATTTTAATCACAAAATTATCATCATGATTAATTTGGTGAACAAATGGATGGTTGATGTAGGTTGATTTGGCTCTGTTTGGCCATGTTCATAACTATGAGAGAACATGTGCAGTATATCAAAAGCAATGCAAACAAATTCCTGTTAGAGATGGAAATGGAGTTGACACTTACAATAACACCAATTATGCAGCACCTGTTCATGTGACTATTGGAACGGCTGGATTTACTTTGAAAAGTTTTCTCCCTTGTGTAAGGATAAAGTTAAAGTTGGTTACATTTTTGATGGATGACGTACATTTGCATCCATGCGTTTGTTTAATTAATCTCGTTGATCGATTATACACAGGCTGCCGATTGGAGCTTGGTGAGGATTAAAGAGTTCGGATACGGCAAGGTGCAAACCACAAGAACACAATTAAGTTTTGAGGTGAAGATATTTGATATTTGAATGCCTTCCTAAATTAACATATAAATAGTTAACTTTTTTCTGCAGGTTTTATAATTTATATGGATCACGTAGAAAGCAAATTTTATTTGAAATTAATTAATAGTTTGTTTCTTTAACACCTATATTCATTTTGCAGTTTGTTAATGCAAACACTCGGCAGCTTGAAGATAGATTCATAATCATCAAAAGTTGAACTTTGTGAATGATGCCAAAAGATTGAAGAAGGCCATAAAAATGCATAGAACAAGAGATATACAAAAAATATTATAAAGAACTTGTGTTATTTTTGATGCATCTAGTTTGATCACGAGAGAGAATGAATGAGTGGGTGTCAATATTCAACTGACAGAGACTAGTACTATCAGAATGATAAAGAGACTAGTATGTTACATCTCGGTGTCTCATTTTGATTGTCATATCGATTTTTTGTGTTTTTGTACTACTAGACTAAAAGACTTTCAACTTCAAAAATTAATTACGGATGGATCACCAACACTTTGGGGTTTTTTAAAATTTGTATCAATGGTTTCATATCCATCCCTCGGTGCAGTTCACGTGACTTGAAGAAGGGGAGGGTTGCACGGGCGCATGCCTAGGGCCCAAATTTAATTCGTTATATAGAGTAGTAGTCTAAAAAAATTGATACATTAAAGAGACCCAAAAACTTTACTAGATAATAAGGGATCAAAAATATATTACCTAATTATATTGGAAAAGAAAAAAAAATTAATCTACCATTCGTCATATGTTATTGTCTCTCTAATTTTTTTATGTGGTACCAAAGTCGAATGTTGTAGGCTATTGTTATCTCATGTACTTGGCTATTTTCGTGCTTCAACAATTGAACGGACAACAACTTTAAGCTGATGTGCTTGTTATCGCTAAATGTTTTTGTTGGATACTTAGGGACCGTTTACCAAACGTTTACCCGGGTAAGCGCTTACCAACACTACAACAAAAATTGGTTTATAGGACGCCACCCATAAATAAGCGTCCTAATAGACCATTTTATAGCACACAAACGTCCTAGGACCAAAAAATAAAGTGTCCTATCTAAAGGTATCTAAAGGAGTTGTAATAAGTTTATAGCCTATAGGACATTTTTAATAAAAAAAACGTCGCATTAGCTAGTTTATAGGATACTTTTGAGAAAGTGTCCTATAAACCCATCTTTTTATAGGACACTTGTGTTTATAGGACACCTTTTCAAATTGTGTCCTATAAAATATTTAATGCGCGTTTTTTTATTAACAGTGTCCTAATAAACTTGTTACAACGCCCAAAAGCGTCCTATAAACTTATTACAACGCCTTTACGTAGGACGCTTTATTTTTTGATATAATTTGTGTCCTATAAAGTGGTCTATTATGACGCTTATTTATTGGTAGTGTGCTATAAATCCTATAATTTGTGTCCTATATGTCATAGTACCTTACCAGATGAATATGGAAACGATCAAGAATCTTATCTGATAAGAGCGATAAGAGCAAAGGCAATAACCGAGAGCCTTACCAGGTAAGTGAGAGTGGCGATTCTTACCATGGTTAGCGCTTACCGGGTAAAATGTTGCATACGATATCATTTTGGTAGACTAAAATTTTACCCGATAAGTAAGTGATAGTGTTGAATTTTGCCGGTAATCACTTACTCGAGTAAGTTTTGGGAAACGCCCCTTATTGTTGCTTCTATTGACTAATGCTATGCTATCTCTCTTTATGTTGTTTGCTTAATAGTTTTTTGTTGACAGTTGCTATCTTTTTTTGTTTATAGAGGATGTTGTACTATTTTTTGACGATCTATCTATTGTTGTGGATCCCATTATGATCGGATAATAACGTATTGAATGTGTTTCTCTCTCTACAGTTCTCTCTAAACTCTATTACAATTCAGATATTACAATGAAAGTGTTAGTTACAGTCTAACCAACAAGAAATATTTATACTCTTGACAAGTACAACAAGTAAACTATATTATTGACTTTGTTGATTCTAAGTTTTGACTTTTCACGTCTTCAACATTGTGATCTCGGATATAATATTATTATACCTTACAATCTCCCCCCTTTGTATTCGAGATAACAATTCAGCAACTTAGCTCTGACAGTCTCTTTCTTTCAAAACGATCAAACTTTGTCAGCAAACAGTATCTTCAGCTTTGAAACAATCTTCTTCTTTGTATTCAAGCAAATCGTATATGAAAAATAACAAACTCTTTTTTTAACAAATAGAATCTTCATATCAAAACATTCATCTTGAATCAATCTTTTGAATCTTTAAAAGACTTTTCACCCGTTAATAAAACTTCAAACAATCTTTTTCAATCAACAAAGGCTTTGAACATTTAAGCTTAGAGATTTGACACTACATGTACTAATCTCTTTACCTTTATAACATGAAAGAATCCATCTTCAATACTAAATATCTTCAAATAGCTTTGTCTTGAACTTTTAAACAATGTTTGACAATTTGCTCTTTTTCTCCCCCAACACATATGATATTTTTCTATGTATCATTAATATGCGCAGAATCGCTCTACAACTTCTTATCGCATCAACAAAAAAAATTATTTGTTAGCTCTAAAGGTTCTGTTTGCTCCCCCTCAACATCAGCAATAAGTATTTTCTTGTTTCTTCTGATGATCTCTTTGCATGCATATTCATGTGTTTGCATGTGTCTTTGATATATTGTTTTTTCTTATCATGATGATTAGGAGAACGTTGAACATCATGAACCATCAAAAACTAAATCAAATCAGCTCTATCACATATAATAACTAAATGACACTTTTACTCTTAACAATAGAATCAGAGACTTTTTTTATCTCATAATAAGAGTATAATGGAAAATGAAAGTTTACTTTTGAAAATAGACGCTTGTCTTGAAACAATCTAAAATAGAAATGTGAACACTTAATTTTTGATTGAGAGAGCAATTAATTATTTAATACGTCATTTTCGGTTCAATTATGACATTTTAATTAACTAATTAAAAAATTTCTTAATTAACTACGAATTCATTTTTGTGTCATATTAATGCATTTTCTTTACATAATGAATTAAACGAATTTTAATTAATACAAATCATATGTTGCAAAATCATTAAATCAATAATAATGCATTTAACTTTGAAATGTCTCTACAGTTGAATAATAAACTAAAGATAAAATAAAATGCTAATGGGTTGTATATTTGCGAAACCCACTAACATTTTTTTTCGGTGCTAAAAATGTATAAATTGGCTAAAATAACTATTTCTTTTATATTGGTCTTCTAGTTATTTCTCTACCTAATTTACCCAAATGTCACCATCTTCGCAAATCTCCTCTTCCGAACTTATAAATCTAGATAAAAGACAAAAAAAAATAAAGAAAACCCATGTTACAAAGCTGGTCGTAGCAATTGCGACCTGGTTATTGAAATTGCGGGCCTGAGTTGAATCTGATTTTTTTTTTGTCTTTTAGCTAGGTCCGCAAATGACTGACATAACTATAAGACTTGCGGACGTGAGTGACATTTTGGCAACAATATCCAAAAAAAAAATAGTCCGGAAAATATGATCAATCCAACTCAACTCATTTTAGATCACCTTGAAAAAGTTGCCCAATCTAACCCGTAGTCGAATTAGATACCAACGTTAATAAAATATAAATAAAAGCAAAAGAGAGTATGAGACAATATATAAACAAATTAAAGGATCAAAAGTATGGGCAACATAAGTAATATCAGCAACAAGCTTAATAAACAACGTACGACAATGAAATGAGAACACTTGTATGACATTCGGCTACCATATTCTTTTTTTCACGTGTAGACCCCACTAGTCCAAGATCATCTTGTCTTCCTCTCGGAAAGCCCAAAAATAATAATTTATTTTTTAAATGCAATAGTACAATTTAATAAAAATATTTCAGTAATTATGAAATATCTCAAAAATATGTAGCAAGTATGGAAACAAAACTTACAGACGAACTACCATCAGTTTTAACTTACAACCACGTCTAATTAAAATGTCATGTATGAACTCCTACGATGTAATATTTTTGTTCTCACGGGCATATCAACCAAATGAATATTCATTATCTTCTTAAACACTATATATATAAAACAAATGATTTTTATGTACCTACAAAAATCATCAACAAAAATTTTGGTCAGTGATAACCCAAAATCACCCACAAATTAAAATACTAATGGTTCAATAGAATCCGATTTTTTTTATAGAAAATACCAATGATGGTAATCTGTTGTTGATTTGAATTACTAACCAACAATTTAGCCACCAACTTTTGTGACGGTTTTGTAACCAATCACCCTTTAACAATAGATTTTCCAGGAAAAAATCGGTAGGCAAAATTCTTCCATTTTGTAGTGAAAGACTTTCGCAATAATTTGATGGGTTTCATGTTACCAAGTACAAGGAGCGTTTGGTTCTGGCAAATGAATGAAAATAGGAATGGGAGTGAAAATGACCGGGAATGGAAATGAGAATGAATTTTCATTCCCCCCAATTTAATCAGCAATGAAAATTTGGGCTTCTGAAGAAATGAGCCCATTATATTATATATAACCAAACTGTTTCTTTTATTATCATTGTTATTAATTCATGCTTAATACCCCTAACCAAACACACCCTAAATGTTTATTAATTTATTAGATAATTAACTTCTAATTATTATGTATTGATAAGCTAGCAACTAATTGCGTATTGATTGCCAGTTTACTTTTTCGTGAAGCACCCTATAAGAAAGGAAAGTATACTTGTGGACGGCATCTTGTTCACATTTTGCCATTATATATAACGACTTCTGGTTACATAGATTTATGGGCACACATGCAATGCCCATAAGCTTTCCTCCAGCTGTTATATTTCTTTGTTCATTATGAAACCACCACAATCTATCATGTGGTTTGCATTTTTCTTGTTTTCATTAGTTTCTGTTTTTCATTATGCATCATGTTCTTCGGATTCTCTTTTATTCCCTTCGACGAATCTGTTGGATTCAATGGATAGGTTTCAGAACTATACTGCAATATCCGATTTTCGACTACTGAATAGAAGAAAACTAGGAGCTTGTCCGAACCCGAACCCTTATGTTCAAATACAAGTCGGCTCAACATCTGAACTTTCGGATGACCAGATGATCACTGTCACAGTTAGTGGGGTATTACTTCCTTCCAAGAGTGATTGGGTTGGTATGATTTCACCTTCACATGCTGAGTAAGTAAATATGTTTTATCATTTAATTAGATTTAATTATATATGTGTGAATATATATACGTATTTATGGGGTCACATTAAGGAGAAAACCGTAAAAAAATGAAAAATCTAAGGAACACCTGGAATTGTTTCCGGATGATATGTACATGTGCATACAAGTGATTTGTAAGTAATTTATCCGGTATGCACATGTGCATAGCATGCACACGTACATAAAAACCAAGAACCAACTTCAACTACGTGATACCGTCGAGATGAAGGATTAGTAGAGGTGTTATTTAGTTTTTCATTTTTCAGGGTTTTTCCTAAACCTCCTTATATATTATATTTGTGTATTTGTAAATATAACTAATTGGGTTCTTAAAATGGTATGCAGTGTTAATGCTTGCCCTCAAAACCTAATTATGTATCAGCAGACGGGTGATGTGAGTGTACTACCGCTTCTCTGCCATTATCCTGTGAAGGTAAGCACTAATGACCTTTGAGTATTTCAATTATTACCGGATGATGTGAATAAACTCACCAATCTATATGCTAATTAAACCTTTATTAGTTTCATGTTCACACCATTATTACTTGCATGGTTGATCTCAATAGTACCACCTTTTATTATGGTAGGTGGCAAATAACTCTGATTAATGTTTTCTTTTCCTTTTCTTTGGGAATAATTTGACTCGAAGTGTGAAATTTAATTACATATTAAAAATTATTAATACATGTAGTGATGAGATTGATTGCACTCACACAAATTTTCTAAGGATTTTATTTAAGTATTTAATTATAAGTCAATCATTTTTCTTATTGATTATATATCAAATTAATATTACATAATTTTGAATCAAAAGAAGTAATATGTTTATCTTTTTTGCTTGTCAGAAATTAGATGCTGGAATGAATAAGTGATACTAGGAAGAAGTAATGTTTTCCAGTCATGTCCCTATCAAATTTCAACAGTTATATAATAACACGCGGACATACGTATTTGCTGTATGTATTTGTGTCTGTAGATGCATACATATATAAAAACTCTACGAATAGTAGAAATTTTAGAAACCAAGGAAAAAACCAATATAAAATAATAAAAATATCATAATTTTTTTCAACAAATATTATGATTTAAGATATGTTTCACATATATTTGTGTTCATAGGAAAAAATTATTATATGTTAATAAAAAACGATGGTTCATTTATTTGTTTCATCGTATGAATTTTGTTTCATATATGAAAGTAAATCAACGTTTTTTGTTCACATATAATGGGTTATGTTTGGCAAACTAGCGGGTAGCTGATAAGCTAGTGGATGACTAATAAGCTAGTTGGTGACTGATAAACTAGCGGATGACTGGTGACTGATAAGCTAGCTGCCAGATAGGCTAGCCGGTGAAAAATTCATGTTTGGCAAAAGTTGGCTTATAAGAATGTAAAATGACCAAAAAAGACATATTGATAATTAATATTAATAAAAATTATAATTGGAAAAAATGACAATAAGCTCCCAAAACGCTACGACAGGTAGCGTTTCAATACGTTAGCTTATAAGCTACCTTATGGTTTGTCAAACGTGTATCCTGAAAATACGTTAAGTTATAAGTTAGCTTATTTTTGCCAAACATAGCCAACATATTTTTTTATGAACACAAATATATGTGATACAATATCTTAAACCATAACATTTGATTAACAAGAACGGTAAATCATATCTAATTTACAAACACGTCCATTATAAGAACAAGAGCGGCGGGTCAACGTGACCATCCGTAAAAATATATCATATTTCTTTCAACATGAAATATGCTAGAATATTTCTTTTTGTTATTTGCACGTCTCTTTATTTTACTCTTAGAGGCATCAACTTATCCCTTTTTGTATATAGTCTCAATGTTTTGATTCCAATTTTAGCAAAAAGAGGTGCTTATAGCGACGATGTTTGTTTTCACTTCAAGATAATGCTATGCCTATTTAAGAGATTTAATCATCCGCTAACAAAGAAATTAATCAGCAGAGCCCAGTCAACTCCTTATAAGCTTTTCTCATTTCTTCAACATACTTGACTTATTTTTAGAACTAGAAAAATTTCTTCATGGAAATCCAGAAAATTTATACATAGAATTTCGGTTCTTAGTTAAAATAAGTTTAATTATATGCAGCTAAGTAAATAATTAAATCTAAATAATTTGACACATTATTTAGCCAAATATATTCGAGCTACTACAACAAATTAATCTACCCAATTGCGACGACTCGCCGCTAAAGATCAAAATCTTGCCGCTAAGGTCTATGCAACGACTATCATCGTTGTAGAGCCGTCTCTATTGGCCCGTCGTTCTAGCTCTCTATATATAGCGACGACAAATCGTGGCAGTAGTTAAATTTTTTGTAATTTAAAGTCTTCGAATACATGTAAAAAGCAATTTTAATACCTATAGTAACGATTTCCTAGTCGTCGCTATATCCGTTGTCGCAATAGAGATGATTTCTTGTAGTCTAGGTTGTAGATCGACATGGCATAAGACTTGGTTTCCTTTATTCTTTGACTTCACCACAAAATTTGTTTTTTTTTGTTTTTTTTTGTTTTGTACTTACAAGGCTATATAGAAGCTCATGGTTTCTTTAAATCTAAGCCTCAAGAAGCTCACATGTACATATGAGCACATTTCACTGAATTCTTAGCGGTTAGATCAACTCCTGAAACAAAAGTAGAACTCTTCGATTTTGAAGTTAAGTTGCTAGCTAGATAATTCTTACCTGAGTAAAAATATTAGGAAAGGAAAACAAGAAGAGGGGATTCAAAATTATGTATTTTGCACTCACCCGAGAAGAGAAGATAGCAGACATATTGGGGATTTCAGTTTCCAGCCATGCATGTTCCTGTGCATGAATACAAATAACATAGTGATGATAGGGGATGCATTTCTTTTCTTTCATTTCCTTAATACAAGAAAATCTTACACCATTGAATTAATGTTGAATGGTCCAAAAGTTATTCGATGAAAAGATACTAAAGGTCTTATCATATATACACTTTTGTATTGCAAAGTTAGCTTGCTCAAATATAATTATAACTTATCTAACATAACCTAGATCATCCTATAATTAATTATGTGCTAGCTAGTTAAATTGGCTTGCTTAATTAATTTGAGTGACTTGTTTTGTTGTCGCCTCATGTGTCTTTATAAGTTCTCTTCAAGAGAAACTTCAAAGTGGTACGTGCATTCCACACATCCTCACATGGTATTAATTAGAGCCCTGGTCTAGCACCACCTAGCGACTCAACACACTCTTTTGACTACATCCATGGGCACCGTTAAAACCTCCATTTGAGGGGTGTGTTAGAGTCGTCAGACAAAACCGCATCAGGTAAGAGCTTTTTTAGGGAGAGAATTCTAAAGGTTCCACATGTTCTCGCATTTTTAATGAACACGAAAGCAATACCCTCTTATCTATTTGGAACTAAATGAATTCGTTAGTTCCGAAATATGGATAAATTTATGCAAATTCTGTATCTATTGATCAGCTAGTTATATATAAACTGGATTTGAATTTGAATCACATATTAGAAATGCAAGAAAGAACATGCGAGAGTTCTCTATGAACTCATTCGTTTCTATACCTGTTTGTGGTGGGTATGTGATTTTTTGAAGGGGAAGGTCATCTGATGCACGTAAAACTCGTGGGTGGAGGCACATGGAAGGCATTAGTGCGGTTGGTACATGAAAAAAGAAGGGTAAGATGAAATAAATGATCAAAGATGACCAAAAAGTGCATAAAGGTGATATAATGTTCATGTTAGTCCCTACTTAGAGATGGCTAACTAAAAGAGATATAAATATTAAAAATTTACACATAGAAGTTTGTTGCGGAAAAGAACAGACACACTATTCTAACAAACTTAAACACATGAAATCAACTTATACACTAAGGAAGTTAATTTAACAGTAATTAACTTGTACACTAAGGAAGTTAATATGATACTGTTAGAACACACATGATTGCCGGAATCAAACAAATGAACACACAGAGGATTTGTTGAAACCGTGAGATTTATGGGAAGGACTTCATTTACTTTTATAGTGCCCATGCATGGGATGCATGTGGACAGCTGTTAAGGATTCATTAGCTGGAAGTATATCTGATGGACAAAGGAAGAGGCCACTCCCTTTGTACTAGGATAATGGATGAACCATTCTTTGTAGCACGCAATGTCAGATAACTTTATCTCTTTTTCTTCATGCTCTGTGAAGTCCCATCAAACCTTTTAGCTAAAAGACAAACATCCCTTTTATAATAATAAAAGAGAATGTCTTTATTTAAGGTTTGCTTCCCAAGTTCTTACTGCCCACGTATCTTGCATTTATTGTGAGTTAAGAACTTATCTTTGAAAATTGCTAAGTGATACATGGAACCATGTATCACATCGGTTAGTGCTTTGTAAGGTTGGAGTTGGTAAGTGTACACATTGCTTGGTGATCTTCATTTTTCATTAAGTGTTGGCAAGTGTACATCCTTGTATTGGTGACTTGTTATCACAACCTTGAGTAAAGCATCTTCAATTTTCGGTGGCCACATACAGAGCATCGGTGACCCAATGCATACCATCGATGACTTTATCTGTCACTTCGGTGACCTTCATCCAAGATCGGTGACCCAAACAGTCAGGTCAGTGACCTGTCTGATGACCCAATCTGTCAGGTCGGTGACCAATCTACACTGGTGATTTCGGCAAGTGATCTGAATATTAAAGTTAGTTGATACATCAAAAATTCCACATTTTGATGTACAACCCTTGATTGGATAGTCTTTGATTCTCTAATACTTGAAGCATATTTCATATCTTCAAAAGAACCTGTAAAAGATCAATCAAATAATAGAGAAGGTTCATCACCAAATCATCGGTGACCCAATAGTTCATCCTATATGTCATATCCTTGAAAGTTTCCACTGGTAGGACCGGTGACCATGTGCCTTTTTTGGACTGTAAGAATATATTTGAGAGAAAGATAGTTTTGATAGTAGCCCATTAGCATACCTTCATAATTTCTCTAGAAGTGGCTAATTGGGTAGCTAATTCTAATTAGGTTTTTATTCTATTTCAGAAATTTCAGATTCTTTTTTGATCTCAAAATCAAAAAGGATTACTGTTTTTAGTGCTTCTAGAATATATTCTAACTGACTCCAAACTTTATTGACTCAATGTTTGATATTAACTAATGATGAGTCATAATGTTCTGCTCCAACAATTAATAAAAACATTAAGCCTCTCTGGTATGGAGCTCAGTTGGTAAATGGGCGGAGCGACTTAGTCCAAATACAACACATGTCTTGGTTTGATCCGGGCCCTCCGCTAATCTTAGCTCTAAGTGAGCCAAAAAATGTATTTTGCATTGATGTTGTTGGAGGCCAGTTCCGTGTGGGCCGGTTGGGGTTGCCGTTATCAACTTTCGCCCAAATTAACAAAAAGTTCAATCACAACAATTGGTAATTAAAGCGATAAAAGAAATAGAGAGATACTAGGATTTCTACGTGAAAACTCAAGTAGAGCAAAATCAGGAGCGAGAAACCGATCCACTATATCAATTGATTGTTTATAGTCTTGAAGAAATAACAATAATGGTGGATTTTGGGGGTTGTGCTATCATGGGTTTTCATATTTGTTGAGATGCATATAACTTAATCATCAAAATGACCTAGAAGTAGAAAGATCTATACATGTAACTAAAATGATGGATGTAACTTCAGCTTGCAACCACACAATGCATGTTCTACCTCTTTGCCACAAGCGACTTCCATTTGCGACATAAAGTTGCAAAACCATCTGACATAGACGAAATTGGCCAACTGCAAAGTCTTGATGAAATTAACATTGCAAAAATTGTACCGCAACAATTCCCCTGTGCCGGAGACTTCCTCATGCGACTTTAAGTCCTCAAGCTGTATAGATAGAGACCATGGCTCCAACCAGGTGGTTCATGACTAGGCTAATAATAAGAGTCTCAAGGAAAATCCAAGAATTCCATTTTCCTTCTTGTTCATCAATCGGAGACACAAACTCTTACATTGTTGTGGGTATATCTGTTTGTATGGAACTCGAATATTTTTACTGTTTAGTTGTTTGTATGCCTTATAGACTATGGTTGTCGTTGAGGTGCGTTTTGGTCATTTTTCCTGTAAAAAAATAACTTCCGTGAAAGTACAAAAAGTGCTAACATTAAACTAAATAGGGTTAATTAGTTCAACTTGCAATAAGGTGTGGGCCTTTAGGGATTCTCCTCAGAGGTCACCGGTTCAAGTCAGCCACGTGGACCTTGTGGTTCTTTGGGATTAGTCAAGGTATGCGCAAGCTGGCTCGGCCGGACACCACACCCATGGTTAACAAAAAAAAGGCATTACAAACACTTTAAGATGTTATGAGAAGTTAATAAAATTATAATGCAATGCAGGCACAATTTGTAAGTAATGATCCAGGCTATATGGGTTGCAATAAGAAGGAATGCAAAAAATATGATCATAAGGGCAAGTGTTTGGTGACAACATGCAGTGCATCGCTCACGTTTCATGTAATCAACATCAGAACTGATATCCAATTTGTTTTCTTTGGTGCCGGATTTCAAACACCTTGTGTTTTAGCAAAATCTAACCTGCTCAAGTTTGCAAATCCGAATAAGCCATTGTATGGGCATCTCTCCAGTATCGATTCCACAGGGACATCAGTAAGCACCTTCTTGTCAAAAACTTTAATGTAATATAATGATGCATGAAGTAATTTTTAAAGTAATTGAATACTGATTTTACAAGAACTCTCGATATGTAATGAAAATTAAAATTTTCATTCATTTTACAAGTTAACTTCGATATGATGTACCCTTGATTTTTGTGGCTTGAATTAAACTGATGGTTTCATGTATGTAGATGAGATTAACATGGGTCAGCGGAGACAAAAACTCTCAACAAGTTCAATACGCTAATGGGAAATCGCAAGCTTCTCATGTTACAACATTTTCTCAAGAAAACATGTGCAGTGAGTTCTTATGTATCTTGATCTATGTCCAATATGCACCCAATGCTTCATTGTCCTGTTGTTCATGATCGAAAACTGCCAATCATCATTCAGCATGTTCTTTTTCTTGTATTTTTATCAACAGATGGACACTATTAAATAAAAGACTTTTGCTTACGGACAGTTCCCTAGGAAATGTGTCGCTAAAGGGTAGGTTCGTCATAAAACCATCATAAAAGTTGGTGGGTAAATTGTCCGTGGGTAATTCAAATCAGTGACGGTGACAGATTACCCAGGGATTCTCTCTGGGTGATCCATTAATATTTTCTCAAAAATCATCAGATTGTACCGAACCATTGGTATTTTTTGGGTGATCCGTCGGTAATCACGCACGAAATTTCCCCGGGTGATTTTTACTGATAAAAGTCATTTGTTTTGTAGTGGGACCAAGATAATTAGCCTCGAAAATCATGTCAATACTGGTTTTCTAACAAGCATGTATGTGTCATCTTATTTATTAGTTGTCAATATATTCAAACTAATTAAATTACTCTGGACTTCTTTTCATGTTTTGAAAAATTCAAGCTTCTGCATTACCAAGCCCCGCAAAGGATTTCGGCTGGCATGATCCAGGATACATTCATTCTGCGGTGATGAATGGACTCAAGCCTTCAACGCGATTCTCTTACAGATATGGAAGGTAACTAAACCAACACTTTCATCTATTACTATATTAACCAATCTCGAACTCATGCAACAAAATTAGTTTGAAGGATATAGATACAAAATGGAATACCAAGGTAAAGAATGTGAAAAAAGAGGGATGAGATAATGTAGCTATAGTAATTAATTTCACGTTTATCTTGGTTTAATCGTGTAGCAATTCAGCTGGTTGGAGTGCTGAAATCAACTTCAAAACTCCACCAAGTGGGGGATCAAACGAACTGACTTTTCTAGCATTCGGTGACATGGGCAAGGCCCCTCGAGATGCTTCTGTTGAACATTATATTCAGGTAAAATGTTATTTTTGGACGATAATAACTTGACTGCTTAAAGAATTTCATTGTTATCCAACGACTTTATGACTTCGTGTTGTTTTAAATTTCATGATATATATGAATATAGCCTGGATCAATAGCTGTCGTTCAAGCCATGGCCGATGAAGTCTCATCGGGAAATATAGATTCCATATTCCACATTGGGGATATAAGTTATGCAACTGGTTTTCTGGTGGAATGGGATTTCTTCCTTCACCTCATTAGCCCTGTCGCTTCACAAATTTCTTATATGACTGCAATTGGAAATCACGAAAGGTATGGACCATATATAACTGCTATTATATATGTCTCTAAACCTATATTATAGACAGAGTATATATATATAGTTATTCCATGTCTTCTTTGAAAATGCTTGAATACCGTAGCAATTATATAAGTGATATCAACATATCCTAATATTAATACGGAAATAGGCTTTAATTAGGTAATGAAAACGAGCAAACAAATGGAATTATCATCATACATAATGAGACAAGGATATTATTTTTCTAATATCCGTCAGAAACTGTTAATTATATAATTAACATAAATTATTTTTTCTAAAAAAATTGGACCAATTTGTGGTGGATTTGTGAGGGAATCCATTAGATACTAAGAAAATAAATTATCCGTCGGAAATCTAATGGAAATAATTTTTTTAAAATCAGTGGCTGATTTGTGGCAGAAGTTAACAAAAGTTGACTTTGTTTAACTTTTTTAGAATCCCTCATAAATCTGTCGGTAATTTTCAACAGAAAATCCGCCAGAAAAATCCGTGGGTGAAAGTCAGTTTTTTAGTAGTGAAATATACATGATGGTAAAACTAACAGATTTTCAATAACTTGTAGGGATTATATAGATTCGGGCTCGGTATACATCACGCCAGACTCTGGAGGAGAATGTGGTGTGGCTTATGAGAGTTATTTCCCAATGCCAACACCAGCAAAGGATAAGCCATGGTACTCAATCGAACAAGGGAGTGTGCATTTTGTAGTTATCTCAACTGAGCATGATTGGTATCAAAACTCAGAGCAGGTTTCATATGATTATTGCTTCATGAATCAAAATAAAGATAATGATCATATATTCATTTCTGATGATTGACTTGCATATGTTAATGTTAATGGTGACAGTATCAATGGATGAGCAAAGACATGGCTGCCGTTGATCGATCAAGAACTCCATGGGTGATATTTACAGGGTAAAGTAGATGCATACATGGATAGAGGATAAAATGAAGTTGGAAATATCATTACCCATTGAATATTATTTTTACTAATTTCTTTTGGTTGCTATTAATTTCAGGCACAGGCCAATGTATTCTAGCTGTGGAAGTGTTGATGGTAGATTTGTCGAAGCAGTTGAACCCTTGCTAGTGGCAAATAAGGTATATATATCATCCTTTTACCTTGTGCTTCAACACACAAAGATGTCTTCAGTGTTCCATCCCAGTATCTTCTATATTATATAAAGACTTGAGATCATGTGAGACCAACTTGTTTTTGTGAGACAGGGCATTACCCGTTAGATCACATTTTTACACTTGAAACTTCACAACAACAAAACATTGTGAACGTAAAAAAAATCTGAACATTCACAGCAAAAACACTGTGAATTTCACAGTATTATTATGTTGTAAAGTTTCCAGTGTAAAAAAGTGATCTTACGGGTCTCATGGAAACAGTCAGGTCCCATGATCCCAAGTCTTTATATATAGTTTGTTAAAAAGCATATATATAGCATTAAATGTGATTATTTAATTCCTCCACCTCAAGTATTCGATTAATTTCTTGAGGTTCGAAATTATTTTGGTTAATGAGTTCAAATTAACACTTTCTTTTGGGACCAATGTAGTGCAAGGCAAAAGTATACAAAAGCAATATAGTCAAAATATATCATAAACTTTCTAATACATTTTGGGCACATATATATGCTCTATCTGAAAGTTAATGCCATTGAGAGTTATATTATATGGTAACTTTTTATCTTTCAACTATTGATGCATAAATCAGGTGGATTTAGTTTTATTTGGACATGTCCATAACTACGAAAGAACATGTGCCGTGTATAAAAACGAATGTAAAGCAATGCCAAAGAAAGGTCCTGATGGAGTGGACACATATGACAACGGAAATTATGAGGCACCCGTACATGCAATTATTGGGATGGCTGGATTCAAACTAGACAGCTTTCCTTCAAAGGTGATAGTTACAGATTTTGTTGTCTGTACGTGTTTATAGAAATTTACTCATATATATGTGATTGATTTTCAGGCTGGTACTTGGAGCTTATCCAGAATAACTCAATTTGGATATGCAAAAGTGCATACAACAAAGACAGAGCTGAATTTTGAGGTATACCAATACAATAATCCCCAAGCACCACAAAACAATTGACTTTCACCCACAAAAATCACCCTGAGAAATTTTATTTTTGGAAAGGGTATCCTAGACATTTGCCTAGACTAATCCCTGATAATTTTAAGACTGCTAAAGCATGCAGCCCTGAGATAATTCCCCAGTGGCCACAAGTTGTTTGCGCCTGGATTCGAACCTGGGGTAGATGGGTTATCTAGCCTCATCCCCCACAAGTCTTAACCAGTACGCTACAAGCCTTGTAGTTAACCCTGAGAAAATTCTTTGGGTGATTATTGGCAAATCACCTAGGAAATACTAATAATTCCGGTAAAATCCAAAGGTTTTCAAGAAAATACCAATGGATTACCCAGGAATTTCTTGGGTAATCTACTGATTTGATTTATGTGTATGTCATAGATCCAAAAATGACTTTTTGGAGGAAATAACCTGTAAAGGATGGATGTGGAACAATGAGAGCGTGAAACCCTCCTTTTATTTTCAATTTATGTTGGAAACTGTTTTAGGTTTGTAATGTATCTTGTTATAACCTAAGGTTTTCTAATTTTGAAATGCCATGAAATATAAACATTATTTATATACATATATTTCTCTGATTTTGCAGTTTGTAAATGCAAATACAAAGAAGGTTGAAGATAGGTTCCGGATCATCAAAAGCTAGCTGAACTCCATGAACATATGTAATAATTTTCTTGATTATCATATTATGTAAATCAAAGAAGAAAGAGAGATTTGATACATAAACTTCGATGACAATTATACGATCTTTGGAACCCTAACCTGTGCTGTGTTCATCTAACATGCCCTGTTGTATTATTTACTAAGTCGGAAGTTTTCATTATACTAAAAATACATCCATTTATCATAGGTTTCATTTAACTCTTGCCAAACGATAAAGCAATTAGAAAGCAAAAAAAAAACTTGACCAAGATAAAGTTCTTCAAGTACAGAACTTAAAATCCAAGACTAAACAACAGGGTTACATCTGTGTCATTATTTACCCATAATTTCATTACAGTAGGTCAAACACAAGTACCATCGATCTATAAAATGGAGTTCATTTTTTTGTTTCAAGTGCTAAAATTATTGGACAGCTCTACATATGATAGTTATCACTACCACTAAATCTATCGTTTAAATTGGATGTACAAATTGTAGTAGGGTGCAAAAAAGAGGATATCCACAATCGAGTTTAGCAATATATAACATGTTATGTTAGGAGTAATCAATCACTTGACTAGATATATGTGTGTGTGTCTATATATATATATAAAGAAATTTGCAGAAAAATAGAAATTCTTGTATAAAATTCTAGGCTCAACTCTATCGACTCTTTCTTGGAGTCATGGGAGTTCTCCAACCCGTTCTCTCGGAAAGAGGTTGGATTGTGGACAATTCATAAATATTGATTGTAGCGCCCTCAAAGACATTC
The DNA here is from genome assembly GCA_036898165.1 of Silybum marianum. Lineage (NCBI taxonomy): Eukaryota > Viridiplantae > Streptophyta > Magnoliopsida > Asterales > Asteraceae > Silybum > Silybum marianum. The sequence continues at coordinate 22,824,624 of CM072538.1, forward strand.
AGCAAAAAGCTAAATGCAATTAGATTTCGGGTGGGGATGAGAACTCTAAGTTTTCCACAGCATGGTAAATAGCAAAAGAAGGAAGAATAAGGTTCACGGTCTGCTCTTTAATGGAGTTTGGGAATCTCATCCAGGAAACTGAAGAATATGGTGTTGGACTTCTTTAAGGAGAAATTCAACGAGAGCACATAGCAGCGTCCCATTTTTCGCAGTGGGTTGTTTCGAAAATTATCAGCGGATCAAAGTAGGTTGCTCGAAGCCCCTTTTTCTCCGGATGAGATCAAAGAGGCTATTTGGAATTGCGGTGGGGACAAAGCCCCGGGCCCAGATAGGTTCTCTTTCGCCTTTCTAAAGAGTTTATGGGACACTGTCGGTCAAATTTTATTGCAGCGGTTAAACATTTCGAAAAACTCCCCTTTCTCAAGCACGATTGCAACGATTCATTCATTACTCTCATCCCAAATCCAAGGATTTTCTCTCTATTAACAACTACCATCCGATCCATTTATTGGGTTGCATTAGCAAAACCATATCTGAAGTCTTGGCCAAGCATCTGAAAGTTGTTATTGACTCGGCAATTAGGCCGGAGGAAACCGCGTACATGAACGGCAGGAATATTGTCGACGGTCCCTTAATGGTTAATGAGATCATTACGTGGGTGAAACACTCCAAAAGGTGGATATTGTTTCTTTTCAAGTCGATTTTGAAAAGGCTTTCCACAACCTAAATTGGGACTTTCTTTTCTGCACTCTTCGTCAAATGGGATTCGGTAAGACATGGATTGGGTGGGTCAAAGGCATCGTCGCTTCGGCAAGGGTCTCGGTTTCGGCAAACGGTTCACCAATAGCTCAATTCTCTCTTGAAAAGGGTGTGAGGCAAGGGGATCCACTTTCACTATACCTCTTTATTATCGCTATTGAAGGATAGATAACAACTCTTAAGGAATCAATCGGTAAAGGTGTCATTAAAAGAGTTAATCTTCCTAACAACGGTCCTACGATTGCAAGCCTTCACTTTGCGGATGATGCCTTCTTTCTCAAAGAATAGGATGAAAGAAACATGTGTTACCTTATGAAAGTTTTAAGGTGCTCTCATCAAGCATCGGGGTTGAAAGTCAACCGGGGTAAAAGCACTTTAACGGGTATTGGGGTTCCCCCCTTAGAGTTGGCTAGAATGGTGACGATCACCGGTTGTTTGGAAGGGAAACTTCCCTTTGTTTATCTTGGTATGCCTATTGGTGCCTGATGTGTTTTAAATTAATAACCGCAAGCGTATGGATTGTGTAGCATAAGGGTCGATCACAGGGAGGGGACGGTCTAACACTAACAACTTAATGATTATGGCCTAGTTATGTGAATCTGATGATTGATTTGTTTATTACGCTAATTAGACATAAAATAAATGAGAGTAAGGGAAAAAAGGAAGGAGAGAAGAAACTAACTACAAATGAAACAAAATAAATTAAAACGACAACTAGCGGACACTGGGTAATGTCAACTTGGGATTTCGGTAATGGTGGGAATTCGTTTTGCAAAAATACTTCAACCCTCTGTCGAGATGGAAAAGCTTTTCTAAACCATGACATGTATTTACTTTCGCAATACATGTACGTTGGGAAGAAACATTAAGATTTAAAACAAATATTTTCCCGATCAACGTCCCTAACTATTTGAATGTTAGGACCATTGTCATTGATCGATGTAATTCAAGTAAAAGACCAAACTTTCGTTTTCATCAAAAACTAATTAGGTTAACTAAACGTTTTGTTAAAAACAAATTAAATCGATTCCAACTTTCGTTAGAATTGAAATGGATTAAAACCCAACATCCATTTTAAGACCAATTGACGAATACCCAATACCTCAATCCTAAGCGACAACTACCCAATAAAACCACTACTAAATTAAAACCAAGAAACGAGTTAATTTATTTAGACTCTAACAAAATTAAAGATAAAGAAAACCTAAAACTATAAAAAGATCTACATTAGACACGACATAATAACGACTAATATCTACAAAAACCAAAGATGAACAATAAGATAATTAACATATTAAACCTAAAGTGCGAAAAATTAAAAGTGAGGAGTAGATAGTAAAGTAGAGAGAAGAGATGAGAGATGCATAAAAATAAAAACGGATGAAGGAAGGGATAGAAAAAGTGCAGAAAAATCTAATCGTTAAATCAACTAAACAAGAATTGAAAGAGAACAAAAGATAAAATTCAATGATTAATCGATTTAATCAATCGTTCAAACAAACACAAAATAATTAAGTACAAACTAAAGAGATTGGGAAGAAGATACTCAATAATGTATGGAGAAAATCGGATGTCAATCGATCTCCAATTGCTTACGCTTCACGTTCGATGAAGGAAGGGATAGAAAAAGTGCAGAAAAATCTAATCTTTAAATCAACTAAACAAGAATTGAAAGAGAACAAAAGATAAAATTCAATGATTAATCGATTTAATCAATCGTTCAAACAAACACAAAATAATTAAGTACAAACTAAAGAGATAGGGAAGAAGATACTCAATAATGTATGGAGAAAATCGGATGTCAATCGATCTCCAATTGCTTACGCTTCAAGTTCGAATCTTCTTCCCCAAGATTGAAAAAGAGATGGCTAGAAACTTGAGAGAAACTAGAGTAATTATCTTCTATCAAATGAAACGGCTTCTAAACAAAAACCCTAAAAGAGGTTTAAATACTCTAAAAAACAAAAGCCCAAGAAAAAGGCCCAAAATAAAAGCCCGATAAAAAAGTCCAGATCACTTTCATGGTCATGAAAGATTTCCCATGCCAATGAAAGTGCAGCAGAAACTTTAGTCTTCAAAATTTGGCTTTTTCCTTCAACTCTTCAAAATTCGGCTTTTTCCTTCAACTCTCCATCTTCGTTGAAATGCATCTCTTCTTTCACCACTTCCTCTTTGGTCATGTCTTCCGATCCTCCTAGTACGTCTACCGTGTCGCCTTCAACTCCTCGTGTAATCTGCATAAAAATATACCGAAAGCGTAAAAACCACTTCAAAAACTACTCCAAACGTGAATGACGAGAAAAAGAGAAAGAAACGATAAAAATGTATGAGACGACTAAACTAACTACTAAAATGCATAAATTAAGCGACTAAAATATACGAAATAAAGTGCATAAAATGCACTTAACAGTGCCTCTATGAGCTCTACGGATGGTTAGAAGTCTTTGGTTGACAAGTTCTCTAAAAGACTCGGGAGATGGAAGTTGGATTCGTCATTGGTTGGAGGTCGTCTAACTCTCTCTAAGTTAGTTTTGGGAAGGCTTGTAGTGTATCTTTTCTCCCTTTTCAAGGCTCCCTCGAATGTAATTCATAAGCTCGAAAGGCTTCGAAGAAGCTTTTTCTGGGGGGTTAAAGATGGTTGTCGCAAAATCACGTGTGTCGCCTAGGAGAAAGTCCTTAATAACACTAATAACGAAGGTATCGGCGGCATAAGGAGTCTTAAAGCGCTAAATCTGGCTTTATTAGCCAAATGGTGGTGGAGATTCAAAGTCGAGGATGGGCTTTGGAAGAAAGTCATATCTGCTCTCCACAATCCGACGGGAAAGCTTGGAGAGGGTCGATAAAAGCTAACATTTCACTTCCATGTCTTTTTTATAGGAAGCTTGGGAATGAAAGCAGTGGCGGATCCAAAAAAAATTTTAGTAGGGGTCACAATATTGCAGGGACAGACCCATAATTTTTTTGTACAGTGAGACATATAAAATAGACAAAAAATAATTGCAGAAAGCAAGGTTTTTATAACGTTTTTACTAACGTTCAATATGGCTCGATAAGTTTTTATTCTAATCCCATCGTTTCGAGGGATTTTTAGAGCTTTCTACTTGATTCCGAGGAATTTTTAAGTTGTTTTTATCGATTTTGATGAGTTTTTAAGTTTTTATCGATTTCGATGGACTTTTTGGTTTTATTTTTATTGTTTTCAAGAGTTTTTTTCGGTAGTTAGGGTCACTTTAGGTGATCAAGTTGGGGGGCCCTTTAGTAAAACCTCCATAAATAAATAAAAAATTACACATCATCCCATGATTTAGTTGGGGTCATAGGACCCTCTACTCAAAGGGTGCATCCGCCCCTGAATAGAAGGAATACCAAATTTTGGTTAGACACTTGTTGCGGCTGTGAGCCCCTAGCTAGTCGTTTTCCCAGACTAGCGGCTTTGGAGACTGATAAGGGTTGTCTTGTTGCGGATAGGCTTGTTCTATCTGATGTAGGCCCGGGATGGAACTGGAATTGGACTTGACCGCTAGCAAGGGTGCATGAAGACAATCAGCTGGAGCAACTGGTTCAATCTTGCGATAAATGTTTTTTTGACGTACGAAGGTGGATCTGGAAGCTTGACAGCTCGGGTACCTTTACACCAGCCTCCCTCCGAACAGCTAGCAATGACATGTTGCTTAAAAAAGGTGGCCCAATTACTAGTTGGAATAAAAAAATTCCTCGCAAGGTGCGGATACATTTCTGGAGGACAAGACTTGATCGTGTTCTAGTGACGACCAATCTTTCGGATAGAGGTATAGTGTTTGGTTCCTACTTATGCGCTCTCTGTCAGAATCATCTGGAACTGGGAGCACTTATTCGCTTCATGCCATAAAACGGTACATGTCAGAAGAGCGGTAAACAAATGGTGGGATTCTTTACCAGAGTTTACAAAGATTTTCAAGAAGTGTTTGGCGCCGAGGTGACTACGACTAAGTCCAGTACCTCTAATCTTATCAGGGATGCAATTATTTAGGCGTATTGTGTATGTAGGGTGTATTCGGAAAACATAGAAGACAAATAAATAAAGATGCCGAGTCCCGTGTTTGACACGGTTTCCTAAAAACAGATTCGCCTCTAACGGTGCGTCCGTTTCCCAGGTACAACAGCAAAACCGCTCAAGAAAGGGAGAGCCGCGAACGTAAAGTGATAGTCGTTTACCTTGCTTCAAAATGTCGAGTTCCAGTAGAGAGGAGAGGTTGTTGTCTGTGTGAAATGGAGTGAGCGGAACATCCTTTATATACTATCGAGACCGGGTCTAGAAAAAGGAAACTGGTCTACATATGGTATATATATTATTCCTGGAAATGAGATATTCCAAAACACATTTATTTGTATTTTCTTTTATATTCCATTTTTCATTTCCTCCTACATTACATGACTTTCTAGATGCCCCCTAAGTGATGTGTCCAGTCCAAAGTTTTGGAGTAGTTCGGTAGAAATCTGAGTTAGTAGGACTAGACTTGTAATCCGAGGTCGCTTTGATCTCTTTTCCTGGTCTAGCGCCTTGCTAGTTCCCGGGGTCTTTATAAATCGTCATTCAAAAAAAATTCTAGAGTAACAACATATATACAACAAACAATCTACAGAAAACAATTTGAAATCCTTACTTGATTGGTAGATTGTTGTAGTTATCGAGAAAAGATTGAGGCTTGCACCATGTAGTGTCGAAAGACAGAAGTTTTGTTGGTAACGATCTGTCTAGAGAATACAACAATCGTATTCAAGTGAGACTTGAATCTAGCAAAGCAAACTATGTTTGATGATGATTTTTAAATGAAAGAGGACAAAGAAAACCCAAAACAATTGAGAGGAAATCGAGAGCGAATTTTGGTTGGACAAAGCCGGGCTTTTATAAAAATTTTGTCCAAACTGTCACAAATCGCCATAGCCCCAAGGCCCTATCTATGATATTTAATATGTATTTATGTAAGGAGGGCCCACTAGGTACAACCACACACCAAGACCCAAGCTCTTAAATGATTCATGAATGCTCAAAGGGTTGGTGTTCATTAAGTGGGTTCCATTTCATCTTGACTGGTATGTGGGATAAGGTTTCTCATATCTAAGCCAAGTTCCAATATAACAGATTAACACTATCACCCATACGTACTACTAATTAAGAACGCAAAAAGAAAGAAAAACATGAACAAACAAACACACACAACAGTGTCCATGCTGATAAAACATAGGATTCCCAAACGGTCAAGACGTTGGTCAAGCTAAACGAGCACACTGAGCCTACGAGATCACACACTAAGCAGTAGCAACATAAAACAAGATATAAAGGGTCACTGTCTATAAGTCAACTCTTAAGTGAACTTTATACATGGATCATTTAGTTTATATAATTGCATTTTGTGTTTAGTTTTAATTGTTTTCATGTAGTTTTATTTTATTTTTAATTACGTTCATTAATCATCATTGATGGGGTTAGTACTTTTGCACCTTGTATGTATGGAAGGAGATGATGTTGGTTATTTTATGAACATTAATGTTACATCTCGTACAATCGCAATATAAATTTTAAAACAGCACCAAGAGTCCAAGAGAGTGAAAAGTGAAGCTAGGAAGAAGAGTGCTTACTGATTTAAAGCAGCCGTTGATTGAGAAATTAAACAATTTACAAACAAAACTATAGAAAAAATTACTCAATTAAAAAAATCACACATAAACCAAAAAGAAGACAAATTTTCCATCTTTACCGTCTAATAAGAAGGTATGGCCCGATTATAATTTTCATCGAAAAAGAAGGTGTTGACCCGACCCAGGACCATAACCCGATTTGGAAGGTTCGACTGAAACCATCCCTTAATCAAGCACACAAGACACATGGTGTATAATGAGTTAACGTCACGTCATAAGAAAAAAGAACGCAAAAAGGGGAAAAGATATGATCATCATCATTGTATATGTAACATATGCTACAAACGACCGTTAAAAATAAAAGTAAAAACATGAAAACCATGAACCACAAAGTCGCATTTAAAACGAGGGAAAAAATGTAACTCCTTATTTTTTTCACATGTAAAACAAGAACCCTCCAACACTTTTTCCATCTTTACCATCTAAAACCCTTGTAAATACACCATTTCTTATGTAACACCCCGCCTTACCACGACACAATATTGTCCGCTTTGGCCTAAGCCGCACGGATTTGTTTCTGGCGACCTGGCGAGGACTTCCCAGGGGGTCACCCATCCTGGTACTACTCCCACCCAAGCACGCTTAACCACAGAGTTCCAAGAACCTGCCTTGCGTGTGGCCCCAAAACGCGTTGTGTTTAGAAAGGTCAAGGTTTACTTATGAACCCAGCATCACTCCTGTCCATGGCCGATATGGGATCTGCCTAAGGTGTTACATCTTAGCTTCACCAAACACAATTAAAATACTCCAAAGCATAATCATTTCCATTCTCATTCTGTCCAAGATGGCAATCTTTACGACCCGTTTAATGTTTTTCGCTATTCTTGTTTGTTCATTAGCTGTAATCCTCGGCAACAAGTCGGTGTCAGCACAGTGTCAGGGTGACGTGCAAGGACTCATGGAACAATGTGCACGTTACGTACAGAAATCGGGCCCTAAGATTCAACCTTCACGTGGTTGTTGTAGCGTTGTCAAGAACGTAGACTTGGCATGTGTGTGCGGTCATATCACGAATGAAGTCGAGAACATTATCAGCATGGAGAAGGCAGCATTCATTGCTCGAGCTTGCGGCAAACCACTTAGCCATGGAACCCGATGTGGAAGTAAGATTTTCGCCAATTCGTGCATTTCTCTTTAAATTTGGTCTTTTTTTGTTGATTAAACTTGTCTTGACTTTGTGTTTTCTTAGGTTATGTGGTACCATGAAGGTAGAAGACCAAGACCCTGAGTTATGGAAGAGTTGGAATGTAGAACATTAATTGCTTCATTTTGTACTAAATAAATAAAAGCTATAATAACATATGGTACCATTTTATTAAGGCATGTTTCTATGTTACTTTTGAAGGATGGAAAACTTTTGAAGTTGTTACTAATCAATTGAGATATTTGGAGTTGAATATCTCTATTTTTACGATGCATTTCAATTGATACATGTTTATGTTTGAAAGTGTAGACATGTGATAAATGTTGTTTTTGGGTTTCATGATGGTAATAATGGTGGTGAAACAATTTGCAAAAATCCTTTAAATTACATTATTATTATTGAATTAAAAAGTAAATTGTTCTCTTACACTACAACAAAATCGACTTTATAGGACACCAAAAATGTTCGAGTGTCCTAACTAACAACTTTATATGACTTAAATTTATATCATCAAACATTTGTAGTAGTGTTGGTGGTACAACTGCCTGGACAATAGGCGACAAAACCCAGATGGGTTAAAACCCTATTTTTTTGGGTCATTTGTAAATGGTAGACTTTTGTGTGCTTCTTGCTCCTCGTTAGAGAATATGAGAAAAAACTTGAGAGAGTGAATTCTTAGAATTACATTTTGTTAAGTGTTACGGTTTGAAATCGGTAAGGACTTCTTAAATTCTCCTTTCGGTATTGAATATAAACAACCATTTCCCTTGTGGATGTACACTATATATCTCACGATAGTGAAACCATATTAAATTTTTGTGTCCAAAACCACTAAGAATCTTATAAAAAACTAACACATACTGCAATCAAAATCGAGTTTTTTTGTTATTTTAGATTTGGGTCGTTAGAAAAGAGAATTGGATTAATTTTCTACTCGTTGTTCATAATAAAAAAACTCACAACCGGTTACATCGCATCAATACATAAACTTGTTGAAATAAATTTAATATTAATTTACTACCTCTAACTTTAAGCAAGTAATTATTTATTTTTTAATTTAAATTTTAAATTTAAATTTCAAGTCATATTAAAAAAAATTAAAAATATACATCCAACTCCAAGCAACGGTAATAGAAATCGTTGATCTACTAAACAGGGGCGGAACACGACGATTATAGTTCGGGGGCGACGAAATATAATATTACAAAACTTAGAGATCAGTGATACACAGGTAACTTGTTTTTTTATTTGCTATGATCTACTATTAAACTTTAGAAAAATAATTGGTTAATGTAGGAACGAATCCGGAATTTTTTTCAAACGATAACACTATTTGACTATAAAAAATAAATATATGGTTTTTTTCCCCGAAAGATGGCACCATTTGACTAAGAAAATGACATTAATTAACAAGATTCGAACTCGGGTATGAGGTGGAAAAAAAGTCTTGCAAACCAACTCTATATATCAAAGAAAACTTGTTATTATTGTAGTTTCAAAATACACACGATGGCACACAACAAATTAATACGGTTGCACATTTCACGAGCTTAAAATTATTTACCCTTCGGCGGAGGAATAATTATACAGTGGCAAAGGTAGGTTCGTCCCTCAGTTGATGTAAGACTAAAACTCACAATATTCAAACTATTAACTAAAATATAACAATGCAAATTTATTATATTTTTAGACTATTATAAACTAATAAAAAGAACCTTTTAAATCATTAATATAACAATATACCAACTTAAACATTATTTCTTTTGTTATTTATAAACTAATTTTTATATATAATTAATGTTTATAATTTAATATGGGAAGAATTGACACAAGAAATTGACAAAAAGAAATCCTTTTGTTATTTAAAAAACTAATGTTCATAGAGGAATCGAAACACGGACCACAAAGATAGTAGCTTCAGGTGATAATCAACTATATTGCCAATAACTTGTGTTATGAAAGTTCTAATATGGTATTTATATCTAAAAGCGGATGGGTCATGGCCCTGAAAGGCCTCTAGCCCCTATAGGGTTCCTCCTCTGCTACTAAATTAATTTACTGGGCTGTTGAATGGTATACAAAAATATGGGTTCGATCCAAACTAATCGAGCCGTCCAAACCAAGGGCGGAACCATTACCCAATTTGGATGGCTCATTTTATATCTTGTAACTACGAAACCTACCGAAACCGTACCTAGCACACAAGACACATGGTGTATAAGAAAATAATACCACGCCATAAGAAAAAAGAACACAAAAAGAAAAAGAAAAGGTATTAACATCATCATATATGTAACAGATACACTAATAACGTCCATTAAAATTTCAAAAAAACACGAAAATCATGAACCACAAAGTCATATTTAAAACGATGGTAAAAAAAATGTAACTCCCGGTTTTTTTCACATGTAAAAGAACCCTCCAACACTTCTTCCATCTTTATTTCTTTACCCTTTAAAAGCCCCTATAAATGCACCATTTCTTAGCTTCACTAATTAAAGATCATCAAAATACTGAAACATAATCATTTCCATTTTCATTTTGATTATATCTTATGATGGCAATCTTTACAGCCCGTTTCATGTTTTTTGCTATTCTTGTTTGTTCAGTGGTTGTAATCCTTGGCAACAAATCGGTCTCAGCTCAGTGCCAGGGTGACGTGCAAGGACTCATTGAGCAATGTGCACGCTATGTACAGAAATCGGGCCCTAGGATTCAACCGTCTAATGGTTGTTGTAGTGTTGTCAAGTACGTAGACTTGGCATGCGTGTGCGGCCATATCACGACCGAGGTTGAGAACATTATCAGCATGGAGAAGGCGGCATTCATTGCTCAAGCTTGCGGCAAACCACTTAGCCATGGAACCCGATGTGGAAGTAAGATTTTTGCCAATTTCGTTTCTCTTTGAACGTGGTCTTTTTTGTTGACTAAACTCGTTTTGTGTTTTCTTAGGTTATATTGTGCCATGAAGGTAGAAGACCAAGATCCTGAGTTAAGGAAGAGTTGGAATGTAAAATATGGCTTCTATTTGTACCAAAGAAATAAAGCTATAATAACACATGGTACAATTTTTATTAAGGCATGTTTGTTTTTATGTTACTTTCACTATAAAATAAATGACTTTAACCATAAAAATCATCCAGGGAAATTTCCGTTCCGTGGGTATTCACATATCACCCCAAAAGAATATTAATTGTTCGGTAGAATTCAATGTTTTGTGAGAAAATAGAAATGACCCCAGATAATCATTGAGTAATCTGTCATTGATTTGAATTACCCATCAACAATTTACTCACCAACTTTTGTGATTGTTTTGTAACGAATCGCCCTTTAGCGATAGATTTTTTAGGAAAAAGTTCATAGGCATAAGTCTTTCATTTAGTAGTGTTTTGAAGGATGGGTTACTAAGAGCATCTCCAACAGCTTCCCGAAAATGAAGAAAATAATGATTTTGAGCTACTATTGTACTCTAATAGCTTCCCCAAAACTATCTTCAAAATGAAGAAAGTATGAGAGAGAAGTTTTTTTTTTCTCTAAATATGGAGAACACTCCAAAAATGATTACAAAGTGAGACCACCAATAGAAAAAATATTTGGAGAGAGAAATAATGTTTTGATAGATGAATGGAATATTTTAATATTATACCCCCTCCGTCCCAAATTAAGTGTTTACATTACTATTTTTGTTTGTCCCAAAATAAGTGTCCACTTTCAAAAGTAATTTTTTAATTTCCCATTCTACCCTTAACTATGAGATGGAGAAAGTTTATCTCTCTCCTATCAAGGGTATAAGTGTCATTTGGTTATTTAAAAAATGTAATAATTGCACGTTCCTAAAACTGTATGTTATTTTCATTATGGACATTTATTTTGGGACGGAAGAAGTAATTAATATTGACTTCTCCAAAATAAAAATTCTGTTGAAGATGAATGTAATTTTTTTGAAAATTTTAACTTTTAGTTCTTTAATTAGAAGAAATTTTAACAAGTTTATTAAAGATGCTCTAATCAATTAAGATATTTGGAGGTTAATATCTAGTTCTATGATTCCATTAATTTCAATTGACATTAGTTTATGCGTAAAAGTGTAGGCATGTGACAATTGTCGGTTTTGGGTGTCATGATGGTAATAATGGGTGCGAGACAATTTCCAAAAGTCTTTTTAATTTACATTATCATATGAACTAAAAGGTAAATTGTTATGTTAACTTTATTATAAGATATTTTATCAGTTTTGGACAAGAAGATTTAACGTGGTTTAATTATTATGAGATAGTGCATATCCACAAAAGAAGATAGGTCGTATATTCAATACCAAAAGGAAAAAATTTGAAATTTTTTTACTGATTATAAGATTCAAACTATAACACTTGAGAAACTATAATCCTAAGAACTCACTCTTAAGGTAGAGATGGCCAAATGGGTCTGGTCAAGACCGACGGAGGACCGAGATCAGGACCGACTTGGGAATTGGGATTGAAACCGTTTTAGGACCATTGGTTAAGGAGTTGTTAAACTTTTCATCCAAGAACAAGGCCGGCCCAACCAGGACCGGGACCGGTTATGAGCCCGACACGGAACTGGCCCAATTTTTTCAAAAAATTTACGTTTTTATAGTCGTTGGAACCGTCATGTGACCATTTTTGTGTCATTGACCCTCTATACACAATATATAAATCATATGGTGTATAGGAGAAGATACCAACACACAAACTTTCAGTTTAGTTTAAATATTTATTTGCTACGTTTTACTTCTAGTGTTAGATTTATTTTAAATGCTTCCATTTTTATTAATTATCTTGAGTTTGTTATTAGTTTAATTTTATATTTGGTAATTTTACCATTTCTTATTTTGATGTAGGAAAAATGATATCCAAATACACCAATATTGCTCTGATTTTTATTTTGGAAAAGCACCTCCAAAGTTCAAAGCATTTTGTTATAGGATCGAAGACAAACTTTTCTTTTATTCAAGGGACTCGTTAACCTGATAACCTACAAATAATGATATGGAGCCGTTAAAATCAGATGTGTCATTTTTATTTTCAAAATCAACTGCAATTTCATCTCATTAGTTAAAAAGGAAATTAATATGTACTTGATCCTCTTGCTTCCCAACTCTCAGCTTCTCTATCTGTCGACTACACCTTCGACGAATACTTTTACCATGAGGAAGACAACAATGGAGCCATGAAAAAGACGATGATGGAACCCTTCTATTGTTCCAAAAAAAGAAATAACGAAGCTCTTGGAGGAAGAACCTTTCATATTTCAAACTCATAAGTTTGTGAAACTGTCACATAGCTTCTTCTCTTTCTGATGGTGACCCTCTGTCTCTCTCCATCAACAAGCATGGCGGTCCCCTTCCCGATGTTCTTAAAGGAAATGAGTGGAGAGGCTGCAAAAGAAAAACAAAAGACATGTCGTTGGAGATTGGAAAGGGATTACAGCTACTATGTCTATAGCGAGAAGATGATTCATGCACAACGAAGATGATGCAGGCGTTGATGTGTCTTTACTTTAGGGTTTTCTTTTAAAAAAACTCAATTAGGTGGATATTCATTTTTTTTTAAAAACCCTAAAGTAAAGGCACACCTGCATCATCTTCGTTGTGCATGCATAAAGGGATTATAGCTACTATGTCTATAGGGAGAAGATGATGCATGCACAACGAAGATGATGCAGGCGTTGGTGTGCCTTTACTTTAGGGTTTTTTTTTTTTAAAATGAATATCCACCTAATTGAGTTTTTTTTTTCCTTTTTTTACTTCTTTCCCCCATATTTTGAGGTAATCGGGTACCTGCTTGTTAGATTAACGAACCTTAAATAAATAAAAAGTTTGTTTCGGACCTTAAAATAAATACTTTAGAAGTTGATTTCTCAAAATAGAAACCAGAGTATAGTTGTTCCACCTTCATGCAATTTTCCCTTTCACAAAACATGAATGAATTGTGCTTCTTCACGTTTTAGGTCTAGTTTATAAATTCTTATTGGTTTAAGTAACTGTTGGGTTCATGCATGCATGCATATTGAGTTACTTGTGTTTTATGATAACTAATTTAAGTATTCAGATATTCTTATTTAGTTTAATTGCTTTTTAGCTTTAAGTTGAATTTCATATTATGTCACCAACGAAAGTTGGGGTTATGTTCATCAATGTTCGTGAATCATTTATCTTTATGTTTAAATGAGAGTCTTCTAAACTTGAAAGGATAGTTGCATCTAGAGCCCATTCTTCTACTCCTTTTTTGGTTAATTTATTGGTATATTAATGGATTTATTAATTTAGTTACATGTCGTTGACCAAATGTTTACCCGGGTAAGTGTTTACTAAATCACATTATTTAATGGATAAATATGACAAATACCAAGAATCTTAATAAACTCGGTAAGAGCGAATGCAAGAACCAATTCTTACCCGATATGTGAGGGCGGCGACTATTACCACGGTTTATATTTACCGGAAAAATTGTTGCATACAATACGATTTTGGTAGACTAAAATCTTACCCAGGTAAGAAAATGATAGTGTTGAAAATTACTAAGGGGCGGTTTATATTACTCGAATAAGCGTTTGGTAAACCGCCCCTTAGTTAGTTAATTATATTGTTTGTTTCATTTTCACTATATTATATAGCATCATTAAATGTAAATCATAAATGTAAAATTATACAACTTGAATGCATATATATTTCAAAAATTACATACCCTTCTTAATAAGAATACAAGTAGCAATTACCAAAATGGGATAAATAAAATTAGTTATACAGATTAATATAAATACAAAGGGGTGGTAATCGTGTCGTGTTCGGGTTGGCGGGTCAGAAAAGCTCAACCCGGACACAGCCCGTTTAACTAATCGTGTCGAAATGTTCAATCTAACCCATAAAACGCTCTGGTTGGCGGGTCATAACAGGTTGGTTGGTCACATAATAATACAACCAAGTTCAAACGTCCAAATTCAAATACTAGTACTACAACCAAATTCAAATACAAATACAAATATTATTTTAGAAAACTTAAAATAAATATTATTTTGTTTTTAAATATTATTTTTGGCGGGTTGGTGCGTATGTGTCAACCCGAACACGACCCGTTTAATAAACGGGTTGGCGGATCAGAAATTTCAACCTAAACCCATTTATTTTTGCATCGAGTTTCGTGTCTTGTCGAGAATTGTCACCCCTAAATACAATCACTAGTTACTCGTTTAAAAACGTATGGATTTGTTTTTCGTAATTTCTTTAAGTAATATTTTAGCATTTATTAAGTTAAATATAGAGATTTTAATATTAAAATTATAGTTTTTAATAATTGAATTGTGAATGACTTTATAAATACTAATACTTAAATGATTATTAGCTAATCAAAATAATAAAAGCACCTATTGTAATAATTAAATTATAATTAATTATATTAATGTTAGTATTTGATTGAATATTGATTAATTATAAATAATGAAAATAAAAAAGGTTCTTATTTTGTAAACCACCAAAAGGTTGTAACCATGTAAACCAGTTTCAACCGTTTATCAAATCTAAAAAATATTTCATTCCATAAATTCATCGATTGTATTCTAATATAAAGCTTTAATCATAATTAATAAACTATAATCATATTTCTTAAATATTCAAATAATAATAAATGAATCTGCATCATTTCCATAAATATCTTAATTATTTGGTTTACACAGTTTAGAACATTTTAGTGGTTTACAAAATAAAATACCTCTAAAATATGATGTTATAAAATAGTTGTTGATGTGATAGTGGGAACCATTTTTGAAAGATATTGATATTGCATTGGTGTGAATAGTATGTATCGTTCAGTGACTAGTTGTGTAGTTTATTCCTTAGTTTAATTTCTCATTTTATTCAGTTACATTTTTAGTTTGCTTAGATTGTTGAAATAGCAAATTTTTAATCTCGAATGGATTGGTGCTTAACCCATCGCGTACTTATGAACGGCACATATGTTACATCATATGATTTTAAAACATCACCAAGGAGTGTGAAGCCGGTCACCACTTGCTACAAAGTTTGCTAGGATAAAGAGTATTACTACATAGATGTGATTTCAGGTAGCAACGAGTCAAGAAAACAATTCACAAATGAAAGTATAGAAAAATATTACGCAACTAAAAAAAATTAACACATAAATCGAAAGGAAGAGAAAACAAACAACTAGCAAAACGGAGAAAACAAAGTCATTGAAGATTTTACGAGTCCAATCAGATATTTGAATATAAATCGGCAAAAATGTTCAATCATCACTTATAACTTTTGTTTAAATCAAAACATAAATCTTGGATTTACTTTTTTTGAAGAGAATTGTAATAATTTTATATTCTTATTTATAATAAGATATTACATAGGATTACATGCCAAGATAAACGACCTAACTAAAATAAACATAAAATTATTAATTATTTTGAAAATATTCCTCCAACTCCAAATTGTCGATCCACTATTTGGCTATACTAACCACTGGGCTGGTGAATGCAAATACAAAAATATGGGCTCGGCCCAACTTATGTTTCAGGCTAAAATAAAGACCCAAAAACTACTTGAGCCGTCCATGGTCCAAACCAAGGGTGGCACCATAACCCGATTTGGAAAGTTCAATCGAAACCGTCCCTTAAGCACACAAGACACATGGTGTATAAAAAGTTAACATCGTGTTATAAGAAGAAACAACGCAAAACGGAAAAAAGATGTGATCATCATTGTATATGTGATATATGCTACAACGACAGTTAAAAATAAAAATAAAAACACGAAAACCATGAACCCTGAAGTCACATTTAAAACGAGGGTAAAAAAAAGTAACTCCCTTTTTTCACATGTAAAAGAAGAACCCTCCAACACTTTTTTCCGTTTTTACCGTCTAAAACCATTATAAATACGCTATTTCTTAGCTTCACTAAACACAATCAAAATACTCCAAAGCATAATCATTTTCATTCTTATTCTCATTCTGTCCTAAGATGACTATCTTTACAACCCGTTTCATGTTTTTCGCTATTCTTGTTTGTTCATTAGTCGTAATCCTTGGCGACAAGTCGGTGTCAGCACAGTGTCAAGGTGACGTGCAAGGACTCATGGAACAATGTGCACGTTACGTACAAAAATCGGGCCCTAAGATTCAACCTTCTGGTGGTTGTTGTAACGTTGTCAGGAACGTAGATTTGGCATGCGTGTGCGGCCATATCACGCCTGAGGTCGAGAATATTATCAGCATGGAGAAGGCAGCATTCATTGCTCGAGCTTGCGGCAAACCACTTAGCCATGGAACCCGATGTGGAAGTAAGATTTTCACCTATTCACGCATTTCTCCTTAAATTTAGTCTTTTTGTTGATTGAACTTGTTTTTACTTGGTCTTTTTTAGGTTATGTTGTGCCAAGAAAGTAGAAGACCAAGGTCCTGAGCTATGGAAGAGTTGGAATGTAGAACATTGCTTCTTTTTGTACCAAATAAATAAAGTTCTAATGACATATGGTACAATTTTTATTAAGGCATGTTTCTATGTTAGTATCTTTAAGTTTTATGATTCATTTCAATTGATATATGTTTGTGTGAAAGTGTAGACATGTGATAATTGTGGTTTTGGGTGTCATGATGGTAATAATGGTGGTGAAACAATTTCCAAAAATACATTTAAATTACATTATCATATGAACCAAAAAGTAAATTACCTTGTTAGAGATTTTTTTTTTAAATGTCTAAAAACATCCTAAAACCCAACTTTTTATTGCATAATTGGAGTCTTCTAAAGAAAGATAGATAAAATAACTAGGTAGGTTTACGTTCGTTCTTGACATTTTATAGGTTTAAGATGATTGTAAAAACAAGGGCTCTTGACAAGTATAAAAAATTCTTAAATAGACGTTTTTATATATTATCATAAACAAATTTACATACAAGAAATATGAGAATTCATACAAAATGATTTATGCAAAAGTAACCATAAATTCTATAGTCCAGATTAGAGATGGTCAAAAACCAGATTCGGGCGGGGCCGTGTCGGGCCTCAATCAGTACTGGATCTTAACAGTAATTTTCAGACCGGACTTTTTGTAACCGGTCTTGGTCCTGGTTCTCCCAAAAATTGTTCGGCCCCTTTAAGCTTTTCCATAACCGGTTATGGGTAATCGGTCCTGGTCCCGGTATCGGTTCGGGCCCAAACCGATTCCATACTTCAAAAAAAAATTATAAATTCTTAGCATTATTTTAATATATGTAAATAAGTAACTCAAATACACCTTAAAAGTACGTTTATTATAGTTTTATAATTGGTTTTCATCAAATACACTTAAAAATTACGTTTATTATAGTTTTATAATTGATTTTAAATCAAAAACACTTGAAAAATACCTTTTATTATAAATTTATAATTGGTTTTTAATCAAATACACTTAGAAAGTTAGAAATACTTTTAAAAATACATATAAAAGTATATATAAAGATACAATTTTTTTGGTAAAAACCAGGCTGGGCCATAACCGATCCCATAACCAGTCCCGTAACGGGCCCCGGACCGGGCCGTCGAATCCCTCCGAATATGTAACCGGTCCCAGATTTCAGGCCTATAACCGGTCTCTACCGGTTCCGGACCAGACAAGACCCAAATGGCCATCTCTGATCCAGACTTATTTATGCATAAACAAATTATCATAAACAAATTCCATAGTCCAGAGTTATTTATGCAAAAGTAACCATAAATTTAATAAAAGAAATACAAAATAAAGTTGGAGCTGGTAAAATCAAAAGGTTGAAAAGTCTTCAATTTTGAAAAAGGGGTTTGGTGGTAGAAAAGAAAACATACTAAATGAGTTGAAGTACCCACATACTAAAGAAAACATATATCCTAAACCAATTCTATGTTAATGAAACAAGCATTTCGAATCATATCATAGTGATTTAATAAATAAAAATCATCCTAATAAACCTTTAATATGAAATTTACTGAAAAAAATCATATGAATATGTTTAAAAAAACCAAGTTTTGTTACGATGAAGATGTAATAGAACACTATCTTTGTCTTTAAATTTCATTTCATGACGTGTATGGAGCGTGCGAGTGTATACTTATAAATACGGGTCGGTTTAGACAAAAATGTTAAATGTTGTGACAAATTATAAGAAGGAAAGATCAAGGACCGTTTGCTAAACGTTTATCCGGGTAAACGTTTATCAAGTCATATTATCTTTTTACCTGATGAATATGACAAATATCAAGAATCTTACCCGATAAGAGCAAATATAATGAAGGCAAAGACCCAGAGTTTTATCTGGTAAGTGAGACCAACAACTCTTACCACGGTTAGCGCTTATCTGGTAAATTGTTGCATACGAGGCCGTTTTGGTGTAATAAAATCTTACCTGGCAAGTAAGTGATAGTGTTGAATTTTACCGGTAACCATTTACCCGGTAAGTGTTTAGGTAAACGACCTTACCCACAACCTAGGTCACCTCAAAGGTCATTTGCATCTCTGATTAGTTATCACATGTGATTGACTATAGTAAAAAATATTTTCGTATTCACATAAAATGAATGTATATTTATTTAAACAATTTCCTCTATATATTTTAAATTATGATCATTTTCTTTAAAATTAAACCAGAATATTAATTGTTCGAGATTATAGGATTATAAGGGCATCTCCAAAAGAATCTCTAAAATTTCATCAAAATGGAGAATCAAAATTTAAAATCTCCAAAAATATTTAGATACGTCTCCAACAAATTCCCATTTTAAAGAACTCATCATTGATTATAATGTTAAATATTATAATTATCTATTAAATTTCATTTTTTTCTCTAAATATTTATTTTCAAGAATTTCTATTGTTGTTTTACAATGTAATCATTTTTGAAGTGATCTTAATATTTGAAGAAAAACTCATTCTCTCTTTTACTTTCTCTATTTTGAAGATAGTTTTGATAAATCTCTTAAAGCATATTTTTGACTTAAATCCTCATTTTTTTATTTTTTTTATTTTCTCTATTTTAGGAAAACTTTTGAAGATGCTGTTGTTATTCATAACAATTAATTTTTAATATAAAAAATATTAATTAGAGTAAAATAATAAGAAAACACCACTTGCACGTATTCGGAGGAGCGCACCGCCATTCCTAACGTCTCATGCTTTTTTTTTCCAACGGCCAAATGTGAGATAAAAGAAACCAAACACAAAGACGGTCGTGTGGGTCCCTTTTTCCTTCTAAAGAGTTGTTCGCAGTTGTCAAAAGTAGCCGTTGCCCCCCAATTATATTATTCCTACTTTTTCTTTTTCTACCCCCAAGAAAAACATCTTCTTCTTTATTGCTCCTTCTCTTAAATTTAATACTTCATATTCCATCTTGTCAAATAAATGAACTTTTGACCACCTTATTAAAACAAAATTGGATTTATAGGATGTCTAAAGTGTTGTTATATCCTAAGATAGTGTTTTATTGGACATATGTTTATATAACTAATTAAAGAATAAAACGTTTTATTTAAAAGTGTTACAGTAAGTTTATATGACATTTTTCGACTTTGTAACAAGTTTAACAAAATGTTGTATTAGCTATTTTATAAGGCAATTTCAAAAAAGCGTCCTATAAACCCATATTTTTATAGCACACCATGTGTTTATTGAACATTCTTTTCAATGTAGCATCTTATAAAATAGTTAATAAGATACTTTAATTTAACAAAGATGTCTTAAAAAACTTGTTATATATAACACTTATAAACATCCTATAAACTTGTTATTCTTTGATTCTATATAGGTAGAACCACGTTGTCACTTTAGGGGTCATATAAGCTCATTTTGTTATAATGTCTATTTGTATTTACACAAGGCTTGTTTTATACAATTATATACTCATACCCATATATAAAATTGTGTTTTTATAATATCATTATGTTTTATAATATATTAAAAAGTATATTTCACTTGAAAAGAGTCCGGTGGACGGTGCGCGGTGGGCAAGATTTATTCAAACTTGTCCTCTATGCCAAATGGTTATGTTTCTATAAAGAATTCAGGTTATATTAAAGTTTAAACGAAATGTTATAAGCAACCAAAACCGATAATACTTACCAAAATCACTAAATTTACATTAAACTATGACTCGTAAACTTTTGTGAACTAGTGAACGAAATAGTAATCACCTTAGATTAAATGATATCAAACTATTAAAGAATGAGTTATATTTTTACTACAAATGAAGTGTTTTTTATCAAGAAACTGAACTTCTGGGGTCTAAATAAGCAAGTCACTAAAATACCAGGGGGGTTAAATAGAAAATTATTCACCCACTGAAAATTCTTCAAACGGTTCGCTTTATATATGTCTGTTTCCAGTTTTAGTAGTTTTCATTTCAACTTCTGTATACCAATGAATCCTCTTAATAATAATTCAAGTGATTTGATGTTAACTCCCCTTTTATCAACCGCCACCACCACCAGTAGCAGCAGCGGTGCTAGCAGCGACGCCGACGAAACTCCGGCGACATCTCACCGTTTCATTCCTTTCAAGATCCCAAAAACACCATTCTCCGGCAACTCTTACCGGTCGCTCTCCGTTCTCACCGGCCACGATGCATCAGTTTCATGCCTAGCCATTTGTGGAGAATTCATCCTTAGTGCCTCCCATGGCAAAGACATCATCGTATGGCAACAACCTGATCTCCGACAGTTCACCAAGTTCGGACAAGGTGACGGCGCCGTCAAGGCCGTCGTGACGGCCGGAAACAAAGTCTTTTCCGCCCACCAAGATTCCAGGATTAGGGTTTGGAAAGTTTCTAGAAGTTCTGAAAACATTTTCAAACTTGTGGATACTCTACCAACCACCAAGGATTATTTGGGGAAATTCATGAAACAAAGCAATTACGTCCAAACAAGACGACACCATAAGCGATTATGGATCGAACATGCCGATAGCATATCGTGCTTAACGGTTAACGACGGCTTAATCTATTCAGGTTCTTGGGACAAGACTTTGAAGGTTTGGAGGATTTCCGATTTAAAGTGTTTAGAATCGATAAAAGCACACGATGACGCTATAAACTCGTTAATCGCCACCAAAGGGATTGTTTATTCAGCTTCTGCTGATGGAAAGATCAAAGCTTGGGGGAGAATTAGAACAGATGCTGATCCAAAAAGCTCACATTCTTTAAAGGGTATCTTGGAGGGTCATAAAGACATATCGATAAACTCAGTGGTGGTTTCCGGCGACGGCACGGTGGTTTACGGTGGTGGCTCAGATGGGTATGTAATGGGGTGGTTAGGGAGTAAAGATTTTGATAGTTGGAAGAATGTTTGTGAAGTGAAAGCACATAAAATGGCTATTTTGTGTATGTGTATAAAAGGTGAGATTTTGTGTAGTGGTTCAAGTGATATGAGTATATGTATATGGAAGAGGGAAATGAAAGGTTTGACCAAGATTGGTGTGGTCAAAGGGCATGGAGGTCCAATCAAGTGTTTACAGGCATCACCAAACAGTTATGGAGGTGGGTTTTTGTTATACAGTGGAAGCCTTGATAAAAGTATTAGGGTTTGGTGGGTTCCACATTTTGATGATAATGATGATGATGATGATGGTGTTAAGAATGAAGATTCCAATTGTTCAGATGGAAGTACAAGAATGATTAAATCTGTTCAATGATGTTGTTGGTGTGGCAGTTGCAGGTTTCTTGAAGCACTGATCCCTTTTTTGAGTGTTTGCAGTGCCAAGTTTTTGGATAGTGTTTTTTTGTTAATCTCTTTTGTTGTTGTTGTTGTTGACATATGTAATTGGTTTTTTGCAATGTTTTTTTCCTTGGAGTTGTGTTTTTTGGGCTTGGTTGTGTGGTATACAAAGTTGTATAAGATTATAGTAAATGTGATTCTTTAAAGTTTCAATTCTTGTAGCATGTATTAATGATCATTAAATTATTATATGATAAATAACTTTTCATAATTTTATATATCTTGGATTTTGTTTCAGATATGTTACAACAAAATTAGTGTGTTTAGGATGTTTGTCGTTCTTGGACATATAACTAATAAAGTACTTAATAGTTTTTTTTTCCAAAAAAAAGAGTACTTAATAGGGTTTAGATCTAAAAGAGAGACAATAATGTGTCATATATATAATGGAGTTATAGTAAGTTGTTAAACAAGGTTAACGGATCTTACAAATTTTCTAAACGAATTTGTGCCTCTTAATAAGAAACAAAAAAGTGTCAATCTTTCTATATGACAATTTTATAAACTGTTGTAAAGTTTTATAAAAAGCCAACGTATAAATATTTGCTTAGCTTTATGATTTGTCTTGTTAAATTGTTCAACTTCGATGAAACATATGTTTAATTGCTTAAATTCGTTATAATAACAAATTATAATAGTTGTGGCTCCTTAAACTTAAAGTCGCATTAAGTATAGTAGTTTGTTTGGATGCCTAAAAGGAAGGTTAAACGAGACCCATTTTATTATTATGGAGAACCTAGAAGGTGAAACAGATGACTAATGTAGTATTGAGTATGGTTCTTAGGATTAAATGGGTGTTGATTTGGTAGTCTCGTTGATCAAGTATATCGTGGATCAAGGTTAAATGATTCAAATGCCAAAATCTTATATATAGTTACTCTCCAACGTCAAAGGTTAAGCAATTTCAATGTGGAGCAATCCACCCATTAATTTATAAAGTAGTGGGAATATGAAAAATGCATTAATTTCAAATGAGTACAACTTTCGAATTAAGTGGAATTATGTTCCTTGTGACTAATCAACGTTTTAAAAAGTTCTAAAAAATGCACATGTGTAGCATAGTAGCTAAGTTGTTTTGGCATACCATCGGGTTCAAAACCCATTGTTTGAGACTCTGATTTCTAGTTAACCCTAAATTTGTGAGAATTTAGTGATTTGCATTTATTTCGTTTTCAACAAATTGAGAATTCTTCTATACATGTGTTTAGTTATAGTATTTTAACATATAATTTAATTTTTCAAGATTTTCATGCTTGCAACTTTTGGTAACGTCCTTTATTTCTCTCCATGTGCGTTCTTCATTCTCCACTAGAACGTATTTACTTCCATCCTACGTAAATTGCATTTGGAACAAAAATGTCCACAATTTTTTGTTTCCGAAAAAGTAGCTCTAATTCAAGACTGAACTTCAACAACCCTAATTAATTGTATGCGACAAAAGATACCCTTTTATAAAGTTTATATACATATATAAACTTTATATATATTTATATAGAGTATGTGGTAAATTTTAAATTTAAAGGGCTCGAGATCTGAGCATAAAGATGCTTAATTAGTTGTTATATATATATATATATATGAAAAGGAAACTCCCAAGAACATGGAGTTGTTGCACAAACATCATAAGCAAATGTTATATTAATCCCATAGGGATTTTGTCCGTATCTCAATTAAGTAATCTTCCATTTGGTTAGTTTCTTTGTTTCTCACATTGAATATTCCTCAACGTTTATTTAATTTTCTAAATAGTATTTTTGTCTTAATTTGACAAAAGTTCAATTATTTACCTAAAACTAAGGATGAAAACAGGGAGAAGAATGCAACCTCCCTTGTCCCTACTCATGTCCCTGTCTAATCACCGACGGGCTTGGGGGAAGGAATCCTCATCGGACATGAAGAATAATAATATAAATCATTATCATTATCATAATAATAATACTGTAGAAAACACATATACATAATATACATATATTGGGGCTCGGTCCTGTTATCCCCGCTCCCAACCCAAACCCACTTCGGGTAGAGAATTCAGCTCCCATCCCTTCCCCATTACTTGCGAAGGTGGGGAATCCATGCCGGTTAAATTTCCATCTCTACTTGAAATATTGCATTAATATTTTTGCAAAATGGTGACAAGTTTTATGTTAAATGAAACCCCAGGGGTCAAGAGTGATTCTTGAATGAGTTCATTTAGAGACTAGTTTCATTTTATAAAATTAAAAAAACGAGATTAGCTTTAGGAGGGTAAAGTTTGTTCTACATTACCAAATGATTTGAATTCGTAACAGTACGTTGGTGCAAATTTCAATTTGATCATGATTTTTCCGGTTTTGTTTGTTAGTATTGAGCGATAATTCCTTTCTGATGATGGTTTATTTAGTTATTTAATTATCAATCCTAGCTAACGCATGATGAAACCGTTCTAAATCATATATCTCTTTTAAAAAGTACATTGAGTCATTTACAGTCTAGTGAACCGGCCCGAAACAACGTGTAGAACCATTCTTATAATAACGAAATTCCTACTCACTATGATGTAATAGGAGAAATGATCTTGATCTCATAAAACACAATCTTCATGAATTGAAAGAGCAAGCACAAGTGTCCCTTATTTAATTTGGGAGCGCATTTACTAACGCTAACACGGTTAAATAAAATGAAACTATTAAGGGGTTATTTACTAATGCTAATAGGGTATAGTAATGTTTAGTGGATAACTATCCACACTTACCTTACTGGGTACGATTATAGGTCATCAAATTGCATTGCAAAAAATTTCAATAAGTGTCTCTTACCTAATAAGCACTAACCAGGTAAGATTCTCGATCTTTGTCATACCTCTTAATGGGTAAGACAATCAGTCTTTGTCATGATCACTAAGTAAGGTAAGTGATTCAGTAAGCACTTTACCCAATTAGTGTTGTAAGCGATCCCTAAGACTCATAAACAGTGTTGATTCAAAATTGAGATACTTCTGATGATTGATCGTGAATTCATAACTTTACGGTTTACACGGTTCAAAAGTTATAATCCTTAGAATCTGGCAAGTTTTCTTGTGCTTTTTCATGTCCGTATGATCCGTACACTATTCAATCAATTGTTCGATATCCGCTATCAAGTTATGTTAGACTTGTGAAGCAAATTAATATGACCAAAATCTTGAAAACAAGCCTTACAAGTGATCATATAAAGCTACCAAACAACAAATATCTACCATGTTAAGATATGTCATCTTTCTTTACCAACATGGAGGACCCACCAAAAGTTGAAGCAACCAAACATATCACACTTTTGCATAGACAATTTCATATCACTAACACTTTACACCAAAGCCTTCCTTCCTATATATGCCACCATCTTCAATAATGTCCATCAATTTGGATGTTTATTCTGTTATTGGATGCTTGTATCATGCATATAAAGTTTAAGCTTTATGTAAAATGAAAAAATAAATCACCATATATAGAAAAATATTAATAAAAATAATAATGTGAGTGATGGGTAGTATTTTAAATAAACGTATCCCAAACTTTTTGCTTCCACCGACCGGCTTTAGGAATATTCGTGTTACCTTGTATGCAATGCACTACTAAAAAACTGAGCATCACCGATGGAAAAAAGCAGTCGATTTTTACTGATTGTGTACCGACGGTTCTCTTGCTTTATTCAAATTTTATTTATTATTAAAAATTCATCGGAAACCCGTCAGCAACTTTAGAACACACCGACGATATATCGACGGATTCCTTTATTAATATTTTTTTTATTTATATTTAAAAAAATTGTCGGAAATGACTATTTCCGCCAAATGGTTGAGAAGTACGGCCCTATGCGAGCGTTGTGTGGGAGGAAGGAAAAGGGGCCGCATGTTTGGTGTTGGTACGTCTGGGAATCCGTGCTACGTACGTGTTTACTAATCCGTCAAGCGGGTTGAGTACCTTATAAATATTTTTTTTGGAAAGAGGACGAAACCTCTCACAGTCCCTTATAGACATATTAGTTGCTAATGGTATAGATTTGATATATTAAGAGCATCTCCAAGAGATTCCCTAAAATTTCTCTAAAATGGAGAAACAAAAACTAAAATCTCCAAAAAAATCACCAATCTCCAACAAATTCTCCATTTTGGAGAACCAAACATTGATAATAATATTAAAATATTGTAATCATCTATTAAAATATTATTTATTTTTCTTTATATTTATTTTCAAGTATTTTCATTGGTGGTTTCATGTGATAATCATTTTTGGAGTAATTTTCATATTTGAAGAAAATAATCTTCTCTCTCCCTACTTTCTCCATTTTTTGAGATAGTTTTGGAGAATTTGTTGGAGCATCTTTGGAGTAAGATGCTCGTTCAAAATCCTCATTTTCACCAATTTTTCCAATTTAGGGAAACTGTTGGAGATGCTTTAATAGATTTGTACGGATATGTAGGTAAATTTTGGGTTGAATTTCTGGATTTTGTATGTGGTTTATATATAGAGGTTAAAACGCAGAAAATATGGGATTTTAAATTGTTTTTTTTTAAATTAAAAATCCAAAAAGCGGCGGCTTACCGACGATTAACTAAACAATTTTTTTAAAAGCCATTCTAACTAGGGGTGAGCATAACCGGGTACCCGATCATTTTTCATGGAACTAGAACCGGAACCGGACCTGGCAGTCCCTGAAAATCCGGAACCGGTTCCGGTACCGGGTACCCGACTTCAACTTTTTTTAATTTTTTTATATTACATACGATAAAAATGTAATTATAAATTACAAAATACCGATTTAAAGTAATAAATACAATAAATGGTCAAAACTAATCTGATAAAAACTAATTATTACATAAACAAACTAGAAAGTTTGAGTTTTTATTTATTATTTATAAAAATATATAAAATATTTTTTGTTTAAAAGTGGCGGGTAGTGGGTACCCAGCGGGTAACGATTCCAAAAAAATGAGAACCGCAACCGGAACCAATCACATCGGTTCCGGTTCCGGAACCGGCAGTTCCGAGGTGGTTTCGGTTCTAAAGGCGGGTACCCGGTTCTGATGTTCACCCCTAATCTTAACCAGAACCTTTAGAAGTTCTTTGGAAAGTTGTCGGTAATTGGCCTCTGTCCGAAAGCCGTCAATAAACTGTCGATATACCGACACTTTTTCAGACGGTTTTTTCCCATCAGAAAGTCGTCGAATATGTCATTCCAGCGATTTACCAACGGTTTCTACTGACAATGATACCTTTGTTTTTAGTAGTGCTAGTCACAAATGCATAAGTTATATCAAGTACTCATTAAATTATAGACCAGTTTTAATCTTCGGTTTAATAATATATAAATCCTTTTTATATTTAGTAACTTTGTAAATAAACTAAAAAAGTGAGGATATATACAAACAGTTGTATTATATAGATTAAAGAGTTAAATACAAATTTGGTCACTGTGGTTTACAAATATTAACACATAAGGTCCTTCAAAGATTTTTTTAACATCCAACATCCCTGTGGTTTTTATTTTATAACACTGAAGGTCCTCCATCCAACTTTTTCGTTAAATATTAACCTTTTAGCATATTTTCTTTATTTTTCAAATCACATGGACCAAATCCGTAATTTACTTTAAACTATATAATTATATTAATATTTTATAAATTATATAATTTTTATATTTTATAAATTATATAACATATTTACATGCACATAATATTTTTATTTAAAAACTATTTATATATTTAATTTTTATAAAATGTATTTTGTATTTATATTTATATAAAAAATACAAATAATTTTATAAAATCTATGGAATGTTCAATTTATATTAGAAACAATTAATTTATTTTAATTGAATATATGGAAGCTTCAAAATTCAAATACATAAAATATATAAAAATATAAAATATAAATACAAAATAAATTTTTTAAAATAAAAATATAATAAAATCTTAAATATTTAAAGAATTAATAATTTGTAGATATACATATATACGATGAATAGAGATAATGAAGAATGTAAGATGGTAGATTTTTCTGAGGATCATTTTGATGACAACGAAGGTGTACATGCTTGAATTTAACTTTTATATTTATATTTACCATATATATTTATATCTACATATTATTAATGTTTTGTATATTTAAGATTATATTTTATAAAATTTATTTTGTATTTTTATATATTTTATGTATTTAAACCTTCCATCTATACATATTTTGTATAGATGTATATCTACAAATTATTAATTCTTGTAAATTTAAGATTATATTATATAAAATTTATTTTGTACTTGTATTTATATTTATATTTTTATATATTTTATATATCTAAATCTTGAACCTTCCGTTTATGTAATTCGTATAGCGGTCTTATTTACTGTTTATGTATTTGAATTTTGAAGCTTTTATATATGCAATTTGTATAATCTTTCGTTTATAATATAAATTGAATCTTCCATATATTTTATAAAATTATTTATATTATATATATAAATATAAACATAAATATAAAATACATTTTATAAAAGATAAATATATAAATAATTTTTAAAATAAAAATATTAGATGCATATAAATATGTAATATAATTCATGAAATTTAAAATTATATAATTAATAAGATATTGATATAATTATATAATTTAGAGTAAATTACATATTTGGTCCATGTAGTTTGGAAAATAAAGAAAATATGCTAAAAGGTTAGTATTTAACGGAAAAGTAGGATGGGGGACCTTCAGTGTTATAAAATGAAAACCACAGGGACGTTGGATGTTAAAAAATTCTTTGAAGGACCTTATGTGTTAATATTTGTAAACCACAGTGACCAAATATGTATTTAACTCTAGATTAAAAGTAAAACTTGGTTGAATGGTTTGTCTCCAAAAAAATAATTCAAAAAAATGTTTCAATTAAAATGCCATTTAAATAATTGTTTGACCGATTCTTTGCAAATTGTTTACTATATATACGCCAGTTTTTACAGTCTAGTTTCGAGAAAAATCGTTTTTAATTTGTCTTTATAAAATGTTCTTTAAGGGTAAAGCCGTCTAAAATATCATATTTTGATTGAAAAAGAAGATTTATTGGATGAACACAATATGATTAAATAAATAAAATGTCCAAAATTATTTCAGAACTTTTTTTACTAAACGACATTTTATAAATATTGGTCTTATGACGATAAAGTAGACATTATTTGTTTAATTATTCATTCTGTTTAAGCCATTTTTAAAATACAAAAAGTAGCCAATAAGATATATTATATATACCAACATTAATTCAATTATTGTATTTAAATTATTTAAACAACTTGTACAAAACAAAACACCAAAAGGACAAGAAATAACCTTGAAATGTGCCATCACCATAAGATATAAAACATTACTCATGACTTCATGTGTTCACCTCCTTACATTATGTGACACCTTTTGTCTACTAGTAATCTATCATCATTTTTTTTTCTAGATATTGTTTAGGTATATTATAAAACTGATTTTGATTTTGATTTTATTTTTATTTTTTGATTTGTTTTGGACATACCTCTTAATGTTGTATTTTTAGAGTAGTTTACATATAAATTTATTTATCTAAAAACTATATTCCATGCTTTTTTTTGTTTTTTTTGTTTGTAGCATATATATATATATATATGTATATACCTTGGTAAGAATATATATCATATTTTTTTAACAATGGGTGTCTGATCTAGTTTATGTATACCTCAAATAATTTAATAACGACTCGGAATTAACAGCCAAGAAAAACCTTCAGGACCTAAGAAGACTTGAACCACTGATCAATTGGTAGCAATCACAAGATCAGTAATAACGTACAAGAATATATATTTGATGTGTACATCTATCACAATAGGGTATTTTTCATAATAGACCAATATATAATAGCGTGTATATATATAGAACAAGAACTTTGAAAAAGTTGTAAACACTAATATCCAAGCATTTTTTAGTTTCTTAAGCACTCTAACCATCACTATTTGAGAATAACTTCATATATATGATCATTTAATTAATTTGAATGGTGTGAAGATTAATTTATTTCCCTATTACAATAACTAACAGATGAATATCGACTGTTACTGTTGCAACTAATTAAATAATTGAGCCCAAGTTAAAAATGTATAATGTGCATATCTTAGTAGCCAATCTTTGGAAAAAGACATATATAAGTTGGACCACCACAATAGAAACCACGAAGAAGAAAGATAGCAAAAGGAAGAAAAGGTTAATCGTCAATTAACCCCTCACAACTGTTGGTAATGCAATCGATGATCAAGTCATTTTTGTCGGTTATTGAAAAAGCTTTTGATCAAACGAACTTGTCATTATTTATTAGTTCAAACTCCTAGAAATATCTATTTAACCTATATATATACACGTATAATACGTATATTTTTCTTACTTTATTATATATTTATATTATTATCGTTTATATGTTCTGAGATATCTTTTATCAATTGCTCTTATGTTATTGTTTGAAAACTTAATTATGTTTTATAAATATCTAACTGGTATTGAAAATCAAAAAACTAACATACACAACTAACATCAATTTTGATGCTTGAATATGAATGACTTCATGTATTAATAATTGAATATAATTTGAGCATGGTGAATTACCCATAGAATATATATTCTTCAATAACTTTCATCCAAAAAAACGCATTTTGTCCATAAGAGTTAGATTTTTACATAAACTCTTATGATCTTCAAATGTATTCCATATAAATTGCATTTATCAACAGGGGCATTTTGAAAAGCATGATAAGGGTGTATCTTCAATTGGCCAAGTGGTGGTAAATGCATTACTATATCACTTTACACCTTTTTGTGTTCAATATATAACGATACGAGATGGGTTCATGTGAGGACGGTAACAATTTACGAGAATGTGAGGATATTCCTTAGCCAATTATTTTGTAAATGAAATTTTTTTCATGTACAAAATCATATATGATTTTGTACTAGCATCAAAAATGGCACGCACGACTTTTGTCACGGAAAAAGTATCGGCTAATCATATATGATTTTATATGTGAATCATATGTGATTTTGTACATGAAAAAAATTTCATGTACAAAATGATTGGCTAAGGATTGTCTTCGTATTCTCGTAAATTGTTACTGTCATCGAATGAACTTCTTTCATAAAGATTTATCATATATCTTTTGTCAAAAACACGTTTAGAATTAAAAGTAGACAACAGATGTTTTTCTTCCAATATGAACTTTGGTTCAATTGAGGGTTACATACAAATCAAGTGGTTTACGAATCAAAACCCTAAGGAGGCGTTTGGTTCACGGAATGGAATTCGATGGAATTGGAATCCATCAAAGGAATTTGACTTTGAAGGAATTGGAATGGAATTTGATGGAATTTGACCATGCGTTTGGTTGACATGAATTGGAATGGAATCTCGTAAAAGAATAGAAATATGCATCTATCGGGAGTGGGGGTGACAATTGTGATGAGGACATTAGTGGTGGGTGGTGGGTAGGTGGGTGGGGTAGGGTGTGGGGGTGGGTGGCGACTACGAGTATGCCGGCAAAAAATAGTGATGTGGTGGGTGGTGGGTGGGGGTGACGGTAGCGGTACCGGTGGTGGAATGATAATATTAATTGATGGTGGTAGTGGTGGTGGCAGCGGTGGCGGTGTGGGCAGTGGTGGCAGATATGTTGCCGATGAGGGTGGGGCGGGGAGAGGGTGGTGGTTAAATTTATTTTTGTCTTTCTAAAAGAAATTTATAAATTATGTTGCATTTGATACGAAATGGAATTCAAAATCCTTCACATATGTTAAGGAATGATCAAATCCATCAACCGTGGAATTCGGTGGAATCCGATGGAATCCGATCTATTCATTCCGCGAACCAAACAGCATTAAGGAATTCGGTCAATGGATTTGGCCATTCCAATTCCTTCCAATTCCAACGGATTCCGTGAACCAAACAGCCCCTTACTTTATTTTCATTACGGGTAATGTATTGATGAAGCATTCGAAGATTAAAACTAGATATCGGGTATGAATTTTAATTGACAAAGTGTTTTGAGGTATAAACTCAACTCTATTGTATTAATTTATCAAACTATACTTAAAAGGGCTGTTTGTTTACCATAATATACTTAAGGAGCTGTATATTTACCTCTGAATCGCTAAGAGGTGAATTTTGTTTGACAAAAAATAAGTCTACCTCATAATGGTTCCAAAACCATCCTCTGAATCATTTTGTATTATGAACCTCCCTTAACCATCAAGTGCCCTGATTACATCCTAAGCAATTACCAAACAATTATATTTCATTTTGCACTATATCATAAGAGCTTATTAATCATTCCGACCACTTAATCATTCTGCATCGAACCATTCATCCTATATACAATAATATGATAGTTTTTATCCACAATGTACAAGTTGAAATAACATAGGCTTTAACCGATATGCCTTTCTAAAACTTCCATCTCAGCTAGATCATAACATACGACCATCACTGATTATCCTCAAAGGTCACTAGTTCGAGTCCTACAAGGCCACTAAAGATATTCCTGATTGTTCTTCTAGACCATGAGATTTGTCGAAATGCACGTTATCCAAAAGAAGAGAAAAAAAAACATAAGACCAAAAACGTGCGATAAAAACTCACGAAAGGGTGTAACAAATAAGCGTAAATATTGTCAAATAATTAAAAGTTAAAACCTCCTTGATGAAAAGAATGTACATCAATAATAATACTCTACATACAAGATAAACACTACAACCTCACCTCACCTCACCTCACCTCACCTCACACACAGAAACCATCTTTCATGCTTTGGCTTAGCAATCTCGCAATCGTAATCAATCAAACTCGACCATCCTCAAAGAAACCACAAATTTCCGATGACATCATCTTTCCGGCAAACAATCGAGAGGGCATATATATATATATATATAATAAACTCTTGCCACTCTGGCAAACCCTTTTGTGTGATGAGTTATAAGCGGGCCATGATTAACGTCTAATGTGTTTACCTTGTTGCTTTGGAAGTGGCACACGTACGTAGGAATTAATGAAGTTTGTTACCTCCATTTTTTACACTTTTCGGTAAAAAAGGATATAGGCTTGATCATGTAAAACTTTGTTTGTGCCAATTGCAGTCACGGAAGCATCGTCAAAACGGAACCATTGATTACTTGGATAACAAGCATCCGCAGTGTAATGGCCTTTAGAAGCTTCCCTTCCGTGATGTGTTACCGAAGAAATAAGTGCATATTTCCGACCGCCCTACATATTTGTCATAAAAAGAATTTGGGTGTCAATAGTGTTTGTTTTTTAAGAGGTGCTGAAGTCTGAAATCTGATTTCACTTCTGATTTATAAGAAGTGGTGCTGAAGTCTGAAAGTTGAATCAGTTAGATTGTTTGTTTTTACGTCTGAAGTCTGAAATGTGAATCAGTCATTGATTTAAAAATCCCTAACAATGTTGGTATACGCGAATAAGAGGGATTAAGTGGTGAGGCTACCACTTTTATTTCAGATGATTTTCAGACTTAAAAGAGGGTTTGAAAAAAAAGTAAAAAACAAAAGGTCTGAATGTAAAAACGTATGAATGAACAAGTGATAAGTGGTCATTAAGAGGTAAAATTGAAAAAACACAACAGGCCCTTGGCAAAATGTTTCATCTGGAAAATCAAATTATGCTATAATTGGCAAACCAGCTGATAAGCTAGCTGTTGGCTAAAAAGCCAGTTGTTAGTTGATATGCTAGTTGATAAATTAGTCATGGTGAAAAACTAGTTGATAAATTAAATGATAATGTAAATTACCTAAAAAGAACATGTTGAAAAATTAATTGGAAAATAAAAAAAGAATAACAGAAAAAGAAGTGGAAAAAATCAAAAAATCCCTTCAAGCTTATTGAAACGCTACTTGAAGTCACTTTTCAAAAAACTAGTTTATGGCTAACCCACCAGAGCTTTTTCAATAAGCTCAAAAATGAAATGCTACAATTTTCATGGGAGGGATAAAGTACTTTTTTACATGATGTGTATATAAGCCAGTAGCTTTAGAAAGAAAAAAAACAC
This sequence comes from Silybum marianum, assembly GCA_036898165.1. Classification (NCBI taxonomy): domain Eukaryota; kingdom Viridiplantae; phylum Streptophyta; class Magnoliopsida; order Asterales; family Asteraceae; genus Silybum; species Silybum marianum. Next base: position 22,859,004 of record CM072538.1, read on the forward strand.
AACTGTACAAATAAAAAAAAATTATGAGAACGCTATTTGGGTCAACTTTTAAAATAAGTTAATCGCATCGGAAAATGAGCATAAATCAGTGGAAACAAACGTTACCTCTGTTGCCGGTGAAACAAGTAAATCGCGACTGAGTACCAGTTCAAGCGGGAAGCGTACAGATTTGTGCAATTTTGTACTTCCATTAGTTCCATAGCCAAATCGCTTCAGATGCAATATCATTATCTTTGGAAGTGTCTGTAGGTTTACAGATTTTCTGGCTGTCACAACTCCAGCCTGAAAAACAATATCTTTGTAATTAAGATGGGCATATAGTCGAAAGATGTAAATACGAATATATGTGAGAAGTTGAGCATTATTACCATGAAAATTAGAAAACTTCATTAAGATGTGCCATTTACGGTTGCTAAATACAAAAGCAGTCTTGATATAAAATTAGAAATGATAGCTTTCGTAGTTTGGGATCAAGGCAAAGGATCGTGTGAGAAGCAGAGTTAAGGTGAGAAGCGTAATAGGGGATCTGGACCCTTGATCACCATTAATCTCAAACCCACCTATGAATTGTGCTTGATATGGGGATTAATCTAGTGCATCTCATCCTAATGTGCATCCAAGGGTGGAGATCCCTTCTTACGCTTCTCACCTTAACTCTCCTCCTCACCGGTGAGAGGGTTGGGTTCCGGTGAGAAGGAGAGTTAAGGTGAGAAGCATAAGAACGGATCTCCACCCTCGGATGCAAATAAGGATGAGATGCACCGGATCAACTCCCTTCTAAGGCGCAATTCATGGATGGATATGAGATTTAAAGTGATCAATGGTTCAGATCCCTTCTTACGCTTCTCACCTTAACTCTCCTTCTCACACAATCTTAAGCCTATTGTGAGAAGGGTAAGAAGGGATCTCCACCCTTGGATCAATCCTAATTGAAGATCAATTGAAATAAATACCCTTCTAAGCTAATTCATGGGTTATTTTGAGACTTAATCTGAACCATTAGATCAACACTAAATAAAGATAATCAAGGGTCCAAATCCCTTCTTACACTTCTCACCTTAACTCTTATTCTCACACGATCCTTTTTCTAAAAAAATCAATCGCCATTTAGAGCAAGTATTCTTTATGTTTCTTCAATAAGTTTAAATTTCATGATAATAAGAGACTTGATAACACAGAATTAAATGGATTCAAGTATTGCAACTAAACAATGAGTGATTGTGCAAGCATTATCATACCTTTCCAGATGTTGTTCGATACTCGTCAAGTGTTTCTGGCATAGAATATAGCCGAAGAGCGTCTTCAATGGTAGCAACAGCTTCATGAGATATATCAAGATGAAGCAAAAGAAACGGTTGAACAGTGGCAGAGGCTTTATTTCCTGTTGACAAAAAAACATATTATATGATCATTAATCAATTTTGAACATAGTTGAATTCACATACTTTAGCAAAAGGATACAAGTGGCAAGTGTTTATTTCCAAACCAGTTCAAATAAGTCATAAGAGTGAGTTAATAAAAACTAGATTGTTGATGGGGGATTACCTCAATATAGATAACTTATAAAGATGTTATATAGTTAAGTCGTTCTTTTCATGTCCACTTTCTAAAAGTAAATTACATAGTAGAAAAAGATATAACTTACAAGAGTACACCTGGAAACCTGATACATAAATAAATTTAATATATGAAACTAGACTAATATCATGTTATAGACAAGGGATACCGGATAAATAATATGGAAGTGGATGGCTTTTCTCTAGTGTATAACATATAACCCCACTAATAATATTGTGTTGAATTGTTAGTCAGATCATCACATGGTAAAGATGTGCGAAAAATTCAACAAAAAAAGTGTGATTTCTTCCCCCAAACTAAATTTCGCAATCTTTGTGAACTAAGGGGCCGTTTACCAAACAGTTACCCGGGTAAGCGCTTATCAAGTCATATTACCTTATCGAGGAATACGACAAGCACCAAAAATCTTACCCGGTAAGAGCAAAGACAAGAAAAACAAGGGCCAAGAGTCTTATCCCGGTAAGTAATAACGATGACTCTTACCACAGTAAGCACTTACCGGGTAAATTGTTGCATACGGTGCCATTTTTGGTGGACTAAATTCTTACCCGGTAAGAAAGTGATAGTGTTGCATTTTGCCAATAAGCACTTACTCGGGTAAGATTTGGTAAACGGCCCCTAAATTTCAACTCGAGCTAAAACTTTTACAAAACTAACTCCAATAGACAAATACCAAACGCAAAACCAGCTTGAATTACTTGCAATTTATAAATAGTGATTCGATAAAGAGAACAAATAATCCAAAAAGATCTAGTAGAAAATTATATATGGCTTATACAATATTTTATATTCCTTTTAACGATGTCATATTATGTATCTAGTCAACCTGTAATAATAACAATTTACCTCCAGTTAATTTATATTAGCAATTAATTTCTTATATCTCTTGGTTAATTTTATACTCGAAGTGGAATTAGATTTAGCATTCGCCATATATATATAGAAGAGGTTTCAATTGCAAACTCGACAATTCAAACAAACTTTGCAAACCAATCGTAGCCGTCCATCTAGTCTAATAAATATTTGATTTTATTGTGTTTCCTAATTCAAAGCCATGATCATAATTAATGAACTTATCATCTTCCATATATATCTCAACCATAAATAATGAATTATGATAACTGTCCATAAATATCTCAATTGTTTCCTAATATAATGGTTTGCAAAGTTTGCATAAATGGAGGAATTTGCAATTGAAACAATTGAAACGTGCCTTATATATATATATATATATATATACATATTGCATGCTGCATCAGTTCAAAGAAAACATATTTTGACATTTATATTGGCTTACCTCTTGCTTTCACGACACTTCTCAATTGCCCTCCAAAAATTGCACTAAGCTCTGAAGGAGGAAAGTTTTGTGTTCTTGTTACTGCAGACTTGTTCTTAGGACCAACAGTCTCCCAATCTTCGTCTTCTATGGATGAAATCAGTGATGACCCATTGCCACTTGCATTTGAAGATTGTCCTTTAAGCTTTAATAATTCATCATGCATCTGATGCATGATGAAACTTAGAAACTCCTGTGCATCTTCTTGCCTAAATCAGAAAGTCAATATATTGTTAATAAACCACTCAAATATTACTTAAAAATGCAAATGAGTTAAATTAAAGAAATACTAATAGCGAATAAAATGTTGATATTAAAAACAAAAAAAACATACCTAGGCCTTCCTGAGATGCTACTAGGAACATCGGGAGTAAAATTCTTAAGAACCACTTCAAACATGGCTGGGCTAAAAGGTCTACCCACTTGCATATGATTCATGTCCTTTGAGCTTGAACCAGCAGGCATCTTGAATTCAGATATAAATTCCGCAATAGCAGATAATGTCGGATAGCCGGTCTAAATAAAAAATAGTGCAAAACAAACATTTAAGTTATACAATCGATCATAACATGGTACATATATATATATAGAGAGAGGGAGAGGGAAGTTCAAATACAAACTATACAAACTGGTTCAAATCAATATAAAAATAAAAAAAATTCATCAAATGCTTTGATTTAAGATATTATTACACGTATGATTGTTTCATAAGGTAAAAGTTTCACATGTATTTGTTTTCATAAGTTGAAAGTCTCTCATATATTTTTTTATGAAAAAGTTTCACTTCTATTTGTTTCATAATGTAAAAGTTTCACATGTAATTTTTTCACAAGTTGAAACAAACATATGTGCAATAATATCTTAAATCATAGAGCATTTGATGAAAAAATCATGAAAAAAATTACTTTTATATTGATTTGAACCAGTTTGTATAGTTTGTACTCTTCAACTGGTTTGTATTTGAACCAGCCTCTATGATATAGATATATATACTAGATTCCATGTCCATATGATGTCTCATTTATCAAAAGTATTCACATATTTGAATCTATCAAATGCACTTAAAATTTAAAAAGCAAACCTTGTGAATATTATGGGTTTTTAGTCCCTGGAAGAGCTGAACAACCGCAGAACATGACAAAAGAGCTTGTAGAGTGGCATTAAGAAAGCACATGTTCCCTGAGTTGATTAATCCACGAGGTAGTAAATATGTTGCTGAATCCATTGCAAGATGGCCATCAACAATTCCATCCAACTTTTCTTCCTTCACACCCACTATGGTTTGAAACTCATGTGTCATTGCAGAAATAGGGACATTTTTCGAGGGTATTTGTGAAGAACAAAAATTAATGTTTTCAACCGGTTTGAGCTTCATGTTACCATTAATATCAGATAGTTTTCCATTTTCTTTTGGATGTATTAAAGCTTTTGGCTTGAGATTATTGATTGGTTCGTTATGGCTACTTGTCCCATTCGTACAAATGTTAGTTGGGTTGCAATTAGAACCCTTGGAAGAAGAGTCCATATTCTTGTATGATTCATCATTGAAGCTACCGAAAGATATTTCACTTGATATCTTTAATGAGTCGAGATCTAAAGCTTTCTCTTTCACGGGTTTTTTCGCATTTTCAGATGGCTTATCAAACCATGATTTGACTTCATCTTCAGAAAATGACCCGAATAACAGTACCTGAATGATTAAGAGCAAATCAAGAACTTTACCAACCACAAAATGCATGGTTGGAAAAACATATTTCCACCATGGCAACATACTCGACCACATACTGAGTATCACTTTTATCAAAATTCTCATCTTTGAAAAACCATTTCAAAAAGCTATCTCATTTGAGTATCATTTTCTTCAAAATTTTCTCATCTTTGGAAAACCATTTCAAAAAGCTATCTCATTTTTCGTTCAAATTTCAAACCATGTCAGCTAAAGTTTCAAGCTTATCACAAATATATGACTCCTATAGTATTCTCTCTGTTCCAAAAACTAAGGAACACTTTGTCACTCAAATGTCAAAAGCATTATTTAAAAATTCAAATATGATATGGATCTTTAATATACTCCTATTTTATATACATAAAAAAAAAGTAAAATTTGATTTCATGCATGTTCAAAGTATTTGACTTTTGGTTAACGTACGCTTCCATCATCTTAGAATAGAAAGAAGTATTTGAAATTACTTTCCATTTTCAAAATAAAATACTTGTTACTCCCAATCACATAACAAACAACTTATGTAACAGTAATTAAGAAGTTCCCCAGAAGAAAAAATCGCAGCTAAATAATAAAAATGAAAACCGTTTAAATTTTAGAGTATTTTGAATGTTCCATTTGGTGTTTGTGAGTACCGGGCCTGATTATTATAGTGAATCGTGCTAGATGATATTTTTATGGAAGGTGAATACTTCACTCAATTTTAGTTGTCCGGATGGAAGTTCATGAGTATCATTACATCATCCTTTTCAAAAGAAAGAGGTGTATTTAGATTTTTATGGTCTAACTCGCTGACTTCTGTGGAATTTTAAATGTATTATTTCATCTCTTTAAGAAAGATCGTACCGAATTAAGCTTCAAAAGAATACTCCCCTAAAGAGATGAAATAATTAAGAAGTTTTGTAACAATAATTAAGAAGTTTTGTAACAATAATTAAGAAGTTCCCCAGAAGCTAAATAAAAAAAATGAGTATTCTTTTGAAGCTTAATGTCAATACAATCTTTCTTAAAAGAGATGAAATAATACATTTAAAATTCCACTGAAGTAAGCAAGTTAGACCATGAAAATCAAAATACACCTCTTTCTTTTGAAAAGGATGATGTAATGATACTCGTGTGAACTTCCATCTAGACAACCAAAATTGAGCAAAATATCCATAAAATATCATCTAGCACTATTCACTAGAATAATCATACCCAGTATCCACAGACCACAAACCCCAAACGGAACATTCAAAATACTCTGAAATTTAAACGGTTTTCACTTTTTTTACTTTTCCTTCGGGGGAACTTCTTAATTATTATTACAGAAGTTGTTTGTTATGTGATTGTGAGTAACAAGTATTTTATTTTGAAAATGGAAAGTAATTTCAAATACTTCTTTCTATTCTAAGATGATGGAAATGTACATTAACCAAAAGTCAATACTTTGAACATGCATGGAACCAATTTTTGCTTTTTTTATATATATAAAATAGAAGTGTATTAAAGATCCATATCAGATTTGAGTTTTTAAATAATGCTTTTGACATTTGAGTGACAAAGTGTTCCTCAGTTTTTGGAACAAGAGAATACTATAGAAGTTATATATTTATGATAAGCTTGAAACTTTAGCAGGGTTTGAAACTTGAACCAAAGATGAGATAGCTTTTTGAATTGGTTTTTCAAAGATGAGAATTTTGAAGAAAGTAGGGGAGTATTCTTTTGAAGCTTAATGTAGGTAGATGAAATAATAGATTTAGAATTTCACTGCAGTCAGTCTGTTAAACCATAAAAATCAAAATAAGATGATGTAACAATACTCATATGAATTTCCATATTGGACAACCAAATTTGAGCAAAGTATTCACCTTCCATAAAATAACATCTAGCACGATCCACTAGAATAATAACCATACCCAGTACCCACAGACCTCATACACCAAATGGAACATTCAAAACTACAATACCCACAATCTAAACTTTCTAATCATAACAAGCGATACCCACATCATATTTACTTCTATTAATATAAAACAATGTTTACCTTAGATTGATCAGCCATGATGTGATTGCCGTGTCAAATTCAAAGTGGTTTGTTAATCAATACGAGTATTATCAAAGAAGTATACAAAAACCCTAGAGGAAAAAACCGGAAATTCAGTAGGATTTGAGTGGGAACGAAAGCACGGAAGGTGTATGATGAAATGTCAATGACAGAAGACATTTAATAGCAAGAAGAAAGAGAAGATAACATTTAACAGAGGCAAAAGAGTGTGATCGCCGGCCTTGAAGAAGGCGGTGATGAGCCCAAAATCTGACCGATGGACGGCGGATCCACGGTGGTGAACAAAAGAGGCGGCCTGTGTTCCTCTGTTTGTATGGTTTTTGGCTTAGGTTTAGGTTTGCTCTTTTCCTCCTTTATTTTCCTTTTTATTTTCTTTTTTGGCAGAACAGCAGTTTTGGTCCCTCTAGTTTTGCAGCTTTTCTGATCTACCCTTCAAAATAACATTCATTAACTTTTAACATAATTACAAAAGGAATTCAAAACATCAAAACAACTTAGTAAGCACTCACGGAATGTTTGGTGTATGGAATCAACATCAAAAATCCAAACAACACGACTAACCTGATCAACCCATTTGAAGCAACTCAATGTCTAATCGAGTTGTAAAATCTTTAAACTGTAGGTATTGGGATGAAATTGGGTAACAGTCATTTAAACCCAACCCAACCCGATGTCATTTTATTTCTTCGATTTAATATGATTGTTGTTGCGATTGAGAATACACCTTAAACTGTTAGGACTAATGGAAAAATACATAAGTATACTAACTCATCCCATATCATTTGTAAACAAGTAATAATGGTAAGAATATCAAAATTATTGTTCTTAAGGGATAATGAAAGTAAGAATTTCCAACAAGTTGATCTTAAAATATGATTTCCAAAAAGTAAATTCGAATGAATGATCTTTGGTTTGAGTTAACGATTTACAGAGATATGACAATAATAAAAGAAAATATAGATGCAAACTTACGTTGAGATTTTAGAAAGACAAGTGCAACAGACCTTGCTAGAGTATTTAAATTAGATGTTGCAGTATTGTTTTGAACTTCCTACTACTAGTTTGAACAACTTTCTTTCGAAGTTAAGAAGGAACATCTTACTCACAACACTCAATAATACAAATCCAAGCAAATGATGCAGAGTATACGGATCTCACCATGTCGTTGCAACCTTCAATTAGGTTAACGGGGGCACAAAATGGCTATCTACAACACTCGAAGTCTTATACTGATGTTGTGAAATTCAATCTAGCACTTGAAATACAACACTCGAAGTCTTATATTGATGTTGTGAAATTGAAGAATACCCACTCTTAGTCCACTTTAATTATGTTTTTAGGATTTTATTTTATTTTTATATTCCAATCATAAATCGAGTTATTTTATTCTTATTCTACTTTTATTGAGTTTGGAGCTAGGTTTTAGAAATTGGTTCTATTCATGTTTATTATGGATAAAATGTTTACAAAAATGTTGTCGTAGTAGGTTGCCACAATATATATTGTTGCATCAACTGTAACCATCCTGGTTAGTGGTTTGGTTGAATTCAAATATTTTGTTAAAGATATTATTTGTTCTAGTTGAAGAATAAAGAGATACTCATTTGATGTAAAAAAAGATGTCAGTCTTGCTAAGATGCGTTACAAATGTACTTAAGCATTTCTTTTGCTTTACATGTTGGTTATTAACCAATAGGTAACACCCATATGTACCTTTTAAGATTTCTTAAAACACTCCCATATAAAGAGAGTCAACCTTGTTTATTTTGTATCCCATCTAGACCAAAGTTTCTCACAAGCCTTGGGTCTTAGTTCTTTGATACTATATGAAATCTTTTATTATTTTGCAATTGTTCTTCACTGTTGTTAGTTGTTGTAGCACCTGTCACTGTTTTCAGTTTACTTTTCTTGCAACTTTACTTTCACGTCATTTACATACAATCATTTATGATTACGTCATTTACTTTTAATCATTTACATTCAATCATGCTAGGCTAAACACATGAGTGTGGGTGTAAGTGAAAGTTTGTGAGATTAAGTCAAGTGTTAGTGGATAATTCCTTTATCAATAGCAATTTACTTCACTGTTCACATATGGTATAAATGTTTCACTGGATAATTCTTGACAAGGTGACGTTTGTTGTTCACCTTGTTGACAAATACTACATGTGTTATAAAGGCTACAGAGAGTTGCAACAATCTTTGGGTTGCAAAACTATATGGAGAGAAAGGCAAGATTTATATCGGTTTTAGATTGATGCATCACCAAGTGCACTTCCAACATGTGGTCTAATTTTCACTTCATCGGAAGGTCGTTCAATCTAGTAGTGTTGTAGAAAGTTATTGTTGCAGCAACCTTATAGGTTGTTATAGCAATGTTTACTACACTCTATTAGCTGAAATCCAACCTGATCTTGCACCCATGTTATCTTTTACTTTATGTTACATTTGAGTATTTGGTTACCAACTCTCTCAAATATATTTTTCTTTTGGAGCTTCATTGCTTCCACAAAATCTATTGGAATCTTACTTTAAGTTTGACTTGTTGAAAATCATTACTTTCCCGTCCCTGTGGATTGATATATGGTATTCTTACCATTATTACTTGTTTTAAGACGATATCGGGAGAACACGTATATTTGTGGTTTCCCAATTATTGTAGCCTTTTAGGGTTGCATAAATCTGACCAACGTTAAATGCTTACCAAATCACGTTACCTTACTTGATAAATATGGTAAGGACCAATAATCTTACCCGGTGAGAGCGAGGCAATGACCAGGAGTGTTATTTTGTAAGTGAGGTAAACTAAGTTTAGATTATGAACGTGAGTCACTATTGTCTTCAAAAGAATCTTGTCCAAGATTTACACCAAATATGAACAATAGCTAATGACCCAAAAGTGCCTCTACCGGCATCCAAACACTCTACTCAAGAGTTACACGGCTTGTATTGCGACCTAAATCACGCACCAACCTGTGTGACTCACTGTTTCAGCCTTAATTTTCTCTTTTCTTACGTTTTCTTGCCTAATTTCATGCCAACTCTTGCACCCACCAAATATACTCAACGATTGTATTTTTAAGGCCAAAAGTACTGCAAAAACTCTGAAATGAATACTTACCAAAATTCCGGGCATAAGTGCCCTCATGTGCTAGTCACATGAGAGTGAGATACATTTTAGTCACTTTGAAACAATTTTTAAAAATAATTTAAGTCTACAAGTGTTTAAAACTTATGTACAAAATTTTAAACATTCAAACAAAATAAAACAAAAGGAAGTTCAATCCCTCCTCATCGCTTTATCCCCCTTGTCACCACCCCATTCTTAGGCCTTCTACCTACTTCATGAATCCAGTTCTAAACAAAAATATAGACGCTAAAATCATGAATATAACAAAAATTCTATTGATATGTTCGCATCCAAACTTGAAGACTCGTTCGCTAATAAATTAAACTATCGTGAAGCCCAAACAAATCAAACCCGGTTCCAGATTCGTAAGAGAAGGGGATATGAGTATTCATTAATGCAGACAATAAACATACAAAACATCACAATAAAAAACACTGATTTTGGCTTTAACTTCCCTACCTCCATCAGAGTGGTTTAATGTTCTTCATCACATTGGGATGGTGATACGAAGTTGGTTGCTTGTTGAAGAGTGAAGAGGAGACAACAGAGGTGTTGTGTCGAAAAAGTAGTGCATAAAAGAGGTCGATGTGGCCCTTACATGTGACCTTGCCATGCCAGGGTCACTTAAAAAGGTAACATAAGCCAAAAACTCTCTAAAACCTTTGGTACACAAAGAACCACCCTTACATGCGACCCAACCATATAAGGATATCTAAATTTACGGTACACAGAATGTTATATTGACATGCTACCTTACCATGTCAAGGGCGTGATAGTGGAACATGGGTCGAATTTGCGAGATTTCAATTTTTAGGCGGGTTCTTCATAATATCATTTAAAAATCTCTTGAATCCGCCACTTAAGAGGGAATCAACCAAGAAACAACAGAGAACTTGCGACCACGTCTCACAAGCATTCGTTTATAGTCATTGATGGTTTAGATCACTTTGTAGGTTAGTATCATCTATTGAGTTTGCATTTGAATTGCTCTCTGTCTATACATAATCATAATTAGCCTATTTTCTTAATTCATATAACAGTGAATATAATCGAAAACTTATTTTGCTCAATATTTTGCTTTACTTTTATTTACATTTTGTGCTTGTGCAATGCGGCGGGATATAAAATTTGTCTACATATAATCAAAAAGGGATGTGAAATCCGTCCAAATAACGACACATAAAACTTGTTGTGCAAAAATAATGGTTCTAGTAGATAGTTAAAATAGAGGTCTTTTTTTCTGTTGCTTTTGGAGGGTGTGGGATGCAACAAAATTGCTCATTACATGCCACTTGGTGAGACTGGATCGTCTAGCAGCTCCATCTCTAGAAATGTATGAAGAAATCAAAAACAAAATTGAAATCAACATGAAATCAAGGAGCATCATAAAAGTAAAAGTTATAAACCAATTTTCACCATTTGCTATGGCCATCAATTTTGTAAAACATTGTGAAACTATAAAATCAAGTGTAGAGAAAGATAAACAAATCTTTGAACACTAGAAGGGTAGCTATAGGGAGAACATACATTGGAAATAAAAGTGCAAAGAAAGTTCCCAACTCAGTTGTAATATTATTAAGAAACAACCCTCGTATTCATCGATAATCTAAAGAGAAGTTATAGATGTAGCAGTCTAAAGAGAACCATCTTTAAACAAGGGAAGAAAAATCCTTCACAATCATCTTGATCATATTGACATTTACCAAACATTTACCCGAGTAAGCATTTACTAAGTCACATTACCTTAGAGGATGAATATGGTATGGACCAAGAATTTTACCCGTTAAGAATGAGGCAAAGACAAAAGTCTTATCCGGTAAATGGGTGCGACGACTTTTACCATCTTTAGCACTTACTAGATAAATTGTTGTATACGTTTCCGTTTTGGCGGACTAAAATATTACCTGGTAAATAAGTTATAGTATTAAATTTTACGGTAAACCACACCTTCAGCTCCATCCTTATGTGGAGACTATGCCATCAGATTCCAATATCCTTTTTATCACAATCTACATGAGTAACAAAATAAATTTAGTTAATCAAAACCATATGCATCATTAACTGTATGCATTTTTTACCTTGCACAGTTGCTTGGTGAGTAGGATCACAAATTGTTTCCATTGACAACTCGTATGCTTTAAACTCAAACCATTTTAAATCTCCAACATAGAAAATGAACCTACACAAATCATTGGTGCAAGTGTGCCGCATCTCTATAATTGTTTTGGTGATTACAAACAAACCGTATTATATTGTTTATATAATTTTTTACCTGATGTGCATATATATAAGTTACGGAGTATACATTGTCGTCTTGGAAATTGTGTCAACTTCAAATTAACGATCAAACCCAAGAAGGCACAATGGAACAGAATATTCAAGCGGCATGTGGAAATACGATTGTTTCATGCTTGGTATTTCAACTCCGAACGGTGTTACCGATCATTTATATAAAACTCTTTTATAAAAATTGAGAGTGGTTTTTTATGAAATGATAAAGTTTATAAAAATGTTTTTTTGAACCTAACTAGATTGGATAACTAAACCAAAGTTATTTAGTTGGTTTTAAAATTTGATTTTTTAAATATAAATAATAAAAAGTTTTTTTTAATCCGTTAGAAGATTCAAATTTTCAAAATGTTTGTACAAAAAAATATATCATTTTTACCTTACTCTCGTTACCTTTTAATTTTATACTCTATTCTAGGGGTGAGCAAAACCCGTCATACCTGAATACCCGACCCGATTAAAGAGTCAAATGTCATACCCGAATACCAGACCCCGAAATACAAATCGAGCAGAGTAGATTCGTTTTGGGTTTGTTTTATTCGACCTGATCCGACCCGAATACCCGAATAATATATATATTTAAAAAATACTATTAATACTTTTAAGTTTTAATATATCCTTTGGGTCAGGCCTGACCCGGGACCGGTAGGGACCGGTTATAGGCCCGAAATCTGGGACCGGTTACACTTTTTGACAGATTCGGCAGCCAGGCCCGGGACTGGTTAAGGCCCGGGACTGGTTAAGGCCCGGGACTGGTTAAGGCCCGGGACTGGTTAAGGCCCGGGACTGGTTAAGGCCCGGGACTGGTTAAGGCCCGACCCGATTTTTATAAAAAAATTATTTTTATATATATTTTGATATATTTTTTTAAATGTATTTTTAACTTTCTAAGTGTATTTGTTTGAAAACCAATGATAAATTTATAATAAAATGTATTTTTAAGTGTATTTAATTGAAAATCAATTAAAACTATAATAAACGTATTTTTTAAGTGTATTTGATTGAAAATCAATTATAAAACTACAATAAAACATAATTTTAAAGTGTATGTTAAAGTAATGTTAAAACTTTATCAAAAAAAAGTTTTTCTTATAAAAGTATAGGACCTATTTGGGCCCGGCGCGGGACCGGGACCGGTTCTCATAATCGGCCCTCATTAAGCTTAACCGGGCCGAGGTATTTTAGTCGAACCGGGATTGATTACGTCGGGACCTGTCCGGCTTGACACTATTTGGGGCCGGGACCGATTTAGGTCTGCCCCGGCCCGGGACCGGTTTTTGGCCATCTCTATACCCTAGTACCCGAATACCTTAATTTTCCAAACACCCAAAAAGTCTACCATCTTAATTCTTCTCTGCCTCTTTCTCGATCTCTCGACAGTCGACATACAGACGACCATTTTTGCCTCTTTCGATCTCTCTTCTCTCGATATACTGGTTCAGTGGTTCACGGTTCACGGTCTCTGCCTCTCTCGACGATTTCTTCAAGTTCATGCTCTCTGACTCAGAGTCTCAAACCTCTCTCTCAAGGTTTACCTCTTTCATTTTTAAATTTTTCTTTCAAGTTTATACTTTTAAAGTTGTTGTGGGTTTATTGTAAGGTTTACACAACTCTGTAATGTTTATTGTGATTATCTCAGTTCTGACAACTCAGTGAGTTTTTTGGTGACTCTGAATCTCTGATTTTGTTATTCCTTAATTTATTGGTGTATCTCTTTAGTTTAGCTGTAAGTTTAACCTTAATCAATAGTCATTGAACACCGTTGCTTGCTAGACAACTACTGAGATACACTAACAAGGTTAATGAAGTTGTCTAGCATATTGGCTAGACAACTACTAACAAGGTTTGTCTAGCATATTGGCTTGAGTAACTAGTAGTGTTACAAAGATGGGTTATTGAAGTTGTGATTGGTAATTTGCCTATTTGGTTACTTTCTTATGATCTTAATAATGGTATTTGGGATTATGTGAAGTTGTGAACTACTTTCTTATAATCTTTGATCAATAATTGTACTCTTGTTGTGACTTGTCTTACAGTTCAGTAGTTCACAATATAATCACACATGTCTCAATCTGAGACTGATAGTGCATTACCACCACCAACTGAACCAAAGAAGCGTAAAGCTGAAACAAGATCTCAGGCTTGGGATCATTTTGATAAAATTTTAAGCCCGGAAGGTAATGTGATAAGAGCAAAGTGCAAATATTGTGGGAAAACATATGCGGCTGATCCGAAAAAGTATGGCACATTCTCTTTAAAGCATCACTTAGAACTATGCCTTAAAACCCCACAATCCAAAGAAACTAGACAAACCTTGTTAGCATTCAGTAAGTCTGAGAACAATGAAAGTGTTTTGACTACTTGGGTTGAGCGGGTTGGGTTGGGTTCAAATAAAAGTAACCCGATATCAACCCAATACCTACGGTTTGAAAACTTTACAACTCGATTAGACATGGGGTTGATTTATTTTATGCCGGGTTGGGTTGGGTTGATCGGGTTAGTCGGGTTTTTGAGGACCCCTAAATCAGCGGCTGCAAACGCCATAGGTGGGTCTGGAGGTAATGGTGATGTTGCGGGTACATGGGATTAGTTGATTGTTTTTGTGAGGCAGGGAGAAAATGATTGCTCGTATAAGACCTATCTGTACTACAAACCACCCGAGTTTTCTGGAGCCGATGATCCAGTTATATGCATGAATTGATACAAGATATTGAGCAAGCGTTTGGCTCCAGCGAATGCAGGGAAGAGCAGAAAGTGAAATTCACATCTCAGATGTTGACGGGTGAGGCCCTCAGTTGGTGGAATGTCATGAAGTTCATTCTTGGGACCAAGATTATTCTAATGATGACTTGGACACGTTCAAGAAGAAGTTAATGGAGGAGTGTTGTAACGAAAAAGCAATCGACCTAACAATAGACTAATTCAAAACTCTCAAGGAAAGGAGCATGACCGTGAGGGAATACTCCTGACTTTTCGTGTAACAACCCATCCCAGTATAATCCATATAAATACAAATTTTGCATTTGTAACATACCCGCATGATAATTCATGTTGGGCCAAGCGTACCTAATCGTACGAATAAAATATGCTACGAATTTTTTGATCAAATACATGACATATATCACGGATCATGCATTGACTCTTCACCATCTACTCCACATAGCATATAGCATATTAACTCCCAAACGCATAATCCCTTTCCCTTTTCATCTCCCGAACATGTTTACCCTGAAAAGCACATGTTTGAAAACAAAAATGAGGGTTAGACCATAAGATCTAGTGAGTAAATCTTTGTTAGCATATCATGCTCAAAAATCATTTAAAATGATTTATATCCCCAATTCACAAACCCAATCATGAATAATAAAAGATAATATCTCATGACCAATACTAATAATTCCCTCTTTTGTTTCAATATACAAATATCTCTTTTTACCTCACAACATTGAGGTCCCCGTTTAACAGTTCTTGTAAAATAAAACTTTCAAATAGTTTTACAATAATAGTTGGTATCCATAAAATAGACTCAGCTAAACCCCAATTCAGTTTCTTTAAAATCTGCAAAACGAAAATTTCCATTTTCTCATAAGCTCATGATGCTTCCCACAAACTGCATCATTTTCGTACAACATAATGTTTCCCACAAACTACATTACTTTATCACACATGATGTTTCCCATAAGCTGCATCATTCTCAACATGAGTGACGTGTTTCAAATACAACATCACCTCATACGATACTTGCCCGATCGTATGGATAACAAAAGTGATGTGTCTCATATACGACATCACCTCATACGATACACGCCCGATCGTATGGACCTGCAATACAAAGGCGATCGTGTCCCATTAATAAGATATGCACGTACCATATCAACTAACACGACGACCAGAGTTTTCATCGTATCCAACTGTATTTGAAAAGGTATCGCATCAACTTATCGCGACAACTGAAATATCGCATCCTATGGTTGTGCACACTAGGTTATCGCATCTCAAAGATGCGAGGATCTAGTTGTCGCATCCTGAAGGTACGAGGATCAAGGTTGTTTGGGCCTTTTGATGCGAGAATCATGTTTGTCGCATGCGATAACCTAGGTTATTGAATCTCAAAGATGCGAGGAATCAAGTTTATCGAATCCTAAAAATGCGAGGACCAGGTTTCAACCCATCACAATGATGCGAGGACCCAGTTTATTGAATCTTAAGGATGCGATGACTTTGAATGTTTTTCCCCAGAAACTTGTTTTAACCCAAAATGTCTTCCAGAATGCTTCTTCCAATAAGCAGAAACATTTTAATAAAGTATGTACAACTAGATATGCACAGAAAACATTTCCCCATGTATAACCCACATACCTTAACTTTCTTTCAACAACCCGAAATATGATCCCATATCATAAATAATTTCAAAGTAAAATACTTTGAAATATATGCAACTCAGTTTATAAAGCTCTTTTATAAAAACTCACCTCAGTCCCGTTTAGATGATAAATCTTTATCAGATAACACTTTGGACTCCAAATATACAATACCTGAATCAAATATCAGATTACCAGTTTAAACCCAAAAATAATCGAAACCCAATGATATTCGCCAAACTCACCCATATATATAATATACGTGTATACATACTTATATGCATACATATATATAAAGACACATATGTATACGTATATGATGTGTATATATATACATACATACATATATAGACACCTACACATATATAAAGATATATACACACACACACATATATACTTGTAGAGGGAGGTTCATGTGAGGACGGTAACAATTTATAAGAATGCGAGGACAATTCTCAGCCAATCATTTTTGTGCATGAAAATTTTCATGTACAAAATAACATATGATTCATGTACAAAATCATATGTGATTTTGTACAAAGTCATAAATGATGCGGGTGACTTTCCATGCGACTTAAGTGGCCCCAAAAGTCGTCCGCTACGGTTAGTGCAAAATCACATGTGATCTTGTACATGAAAAAAGCTCCTCGCATTCTCGTAAATTTTTTCCGTCCTCGTATGAACTCGCCCCTATACTTGTATACATATATATAATATATAAAATGTGCAAGTATTCATAAATGTGGTATTTATGGTTTTATCCCTTTGTTAATCATTTGAACTTAGGCAAGAGTTATTTCAGATTTTATTCGTTTGGTAAATCATTTGAACTTTGAGGAAGTAAACAAATTAGAGAATGTCGTTGGTGGATTCAGACGAATATGAAATGGTGGGTCGAGAAGACAACGATAGTGTGATATTGGTGAACTACAATTACAAAAAAGATGAAGGAAAGGGTCAAGAACAAGGTCGCGATAACAATGCCTTTGTAATTTCACAAGTGATTCATCCTCCCACCACTGTGTAAACTTTTAATCGGTCGTCAGTTTCGTCAGAATTAGGGTTCGTTGTTTGTAATGATCAATCCTAAGTTCTTTGTTGAATATGCACGGTATCTGTTTATTTTATTATCATAATTTTGGAATTAGGAGTTGTTGTAGAATTTACACAATATGTCTTTATTTTGATTTCTCAATGATATTGGAATTAGGATATGGGTATGAGCCCTCCTCCTCCTCGTTTGGCAGCTGTAATTTCTTTGTAACTTGTAAAATGTATCCGTAAATGTTGTATTTCAGGTTTTATCCGTTTGGTAATCATTTGAACTTAGTCAACAGTTATTTCAGATGTTATCTATTTGGTAAATCATTAGAACTCCGAGGAAGTAAACAAATGGGATCACTGACGATGCAATCTTAATGCATATAAGCATTTGTTGAACCTTAAAGTGTTGAACATAAGTTATTGTTCTAAAATAACAAACATAGGCATTGAAGCTTTCGGCAAGTCGTTGATATAATTTGAAATTAATATGGATAGAGCCCCTCCTATACCTATCGACGATAGGGAAGCAAAAGCCATAGTAGAGACGATGCCAAATGTCGAGGTTCTTGAAGTTCGGTGTGGACACTTTGGCTGTGAACGACTATCGACAATTCTGACAAATTGTAAATCCATTCACCATATCGACCTTTTGGGATGCATAAATGTGGGTCTGGAGTTTGGCAGTGTGCTACGCACGAACCATAAAAGGTTCAGTTATTACCAAAATCCATGATTCGAGAACACCGAGGCTAATAATATTTATTTTATAAATTCGTACGCGACTGTTTACAAATAGACTTAATATGAGAAAACTAGAAAGTGAGTGCATGTGTAAATGGATGTAGAAAGTGAGTACTTGTGGTTTTGATTTGATAGATGCCAAATGGGAGTACATGCATGGTTGGAGACTCTTGTATTTGGCTAGGATCACTACTATAAAATTGAGTATTTTCAACGGAAAATGTCGTTGAAAATTTTCGACGAATTTTAGAGAGATTATTGACATAACATAAATTTTCTACGAATTTTCAACGAATTTCCGTTGAAAATCTCTCACAACATGCATTTTTAACCAAACTTTTTTTGACGAGACATTCCGTCGAAAAAAAATTAGTTGAAAATTTTGGTTGAAAAGACATGTTTGTGATAGATTTTCAACGAAAATCCGTTGAAAATTCGTATAAAATTTATGTTCTGTCAAAAATCCCTCTAAAATTTGTAGAAAATTTTCAACGACATTTTCCGTTGAAAATACTCAATTTTCTAGTAGTGGATTCTATAGAGTTGAATATAAATTCTGTTGATCTTTATACAAAAAATTCAGTTGTCCATCTTGATTCAAATAAATTAGGAGTTGTTGTAGAATTTGCATAGTATCTGTATATTTTTATTTCTTAATGATATTGGAATTAGGATATTGGTATATGCCCTCTTCCTCCTCGTCTGACAGGTGTAATTCTTTTGTAACTTGTAATATGTGGAAGGATTCGTAAATGTGGTCTACACAAATGTTTTGGTTAGGTTTTTGTATAGTTGGATATGAAGTATGTTGATCTTTATACAAAAGATTCAGTTGTCCACCTTGATTCAAATGAATTAGGGGTTGTTGTAGAATTTGCACAATATCTATTTATTTGAATTTCTCAATGATATTGGAATCAGGATGTGGGTATGACCCTCCTCCTCCTCGTCTGGCAGATGTAATTTTTTTTAACTTGTAAAATGTGCAAGGATTCTTAAATGTGGTATTTGAGGTTTTATACGTTTGGTAATCATTTGAACTTAGTCAATAGTTATTTCAGATTTTATTCGTTTGGTAAATCATTTGAACTCTGAGAAAGTAAACAAATGGGATAACTGACGATGTAGTCTTAAAGCATATAAGAATTTGTCGAACCTTAAAGTGTTGAACATAAGTTATTGTTCTAAAATTACAAACATATGCGTTGAAGTCTTCGGCAAGTCGTTTATATATTTTAAAACTAATATGGATAGAGCCCCTCCTATACCTATCGACGATAGGGAAGCAAAAGCCATAGTAGAGACCATGCCAAATGTCGAGGTTCTTGAAGTTCGGTGTGGACAATTTGGCTGTGAAGGACTATCGACAAATCTGACAAATTATATATCCATTCACCATATCAACCTTTTGGGATGCATAAATGTGGGTCTGGAGTTTGACAGTGTGCTACGCAAGAACCATAAAAGGTTCAGTTATTACCAAAAAAATGGTTCGAGAACACCGAGGCTAATAATATTTACTTTATAAATTGGTACGAGACTGTTTACAAATAGACTTAATATGAGAAAGATAGAAAGTTAGTACATGTGTAAATGGATGTAGAAAGTGAATACTTGTGGTTTTGATTTGATAGATGCCAAATGGTAGTACATGCATGGTTGAAGTAAGTGTTGTCAGGGTAAGTTCTGTCTGGGTAATAGTGTTCCCGGGTAAGTGTTGTCCCGGATAAGATTGTTTACTAAATGTTTTTGGTAAATGCTTATTACCATAAAATGACCATTATAACATCAGTATATTTTGAATAAAATGTAGTTTTTTCTATTACTAATAGATTAATGGGGGAAAAAACATAATGCATACTTTAAATAAATACTTACTATTTGCTTCAAAAAATAAATAAATGTTTACCATAAAAAATAATACTATTTTACTCATTTTTTTATGATTAATTGCCAAATTAGAGAGGAAAAATAATACATGTGTGAATATCATATTAAAATCACACATTGCTAAAACATTTTGAAAGCAATAACCTCTTCCTCTTCGTGTGTATCTTGCTTGTTGATTTAAGGGCACAACCGCATGTATCAAAGTTCCATCTAGTGCGCCTATAGCTCCCTGTTAATTAACCACAAATTATATATAATTGATACGGGTAATTTATTATCCGTATTTATATCTCATTTTATTAGTTTTGAGTCCTTTTTAGTTAAGTTTGCAACTCTTTATTAGACTTTTAATAATAATTCTAGTAACATGTTAATGTTACATATAGTTATGGAAATATGAATTTTTGGACGCTAAAATTACTAAATTCGATGCCATCACTCATGTTTCTATAATATATTATTTTCAGGTATAAATAGGAGCTAAAAGAGAGCAGACCGAATCACGAGCTATCAAAGATTGGGATGGTTGAAGACCTATGAATGTATGGGTTCATTTTCTTTTGTAACCTCTCAAAAATTATATGGATCAATGCTACTCTTTAAGTAATTAGGATTTTTATATTTTTGGTGGGCTATTTATATTCGGCCCATGGACGGCCCAAGGCGGCCCATTTTGGGTTTTGGCTTAATCATTAAGCCATGACTTTATGAAAATCCACTATATATAGGAGGCAAAGGGCGGTGGAGAAAATTGGGGAGAGAAGGGAGCAACAATTCTTACTTCCATAATTCCTACAACTAAATACCATCTAGTTGGGAGGAAACTAGTCTTTTGTCATGCAAGTCCATTTTGCATGAATTGTTAGCCACACCCACAAGCCACCACCTTAACTAATTAGACTTTCTTGTTTTTAGCTAGGAGTATTGCAAGTGTTAGAAGCAAGGTAATCTACTTGTGTGTAAGTTATATACTAATCATTTTATATATGTTTAGTGTGTACCTTATTAATCAAGGAAGTTGCCATCTTGTTATATCAATTATTAAGTTGGGTTCACAAAAACTTATCATCACTTTCATTATTACAAGTTACCATCAAATGTTCTCTAGTTTTAGTTCTTAAGTTCTCAAGATTTAGTAGTCGATAAACACAAGGAAACCCATCGATCTCGTCGTTGTCACCATACATTCACGAATTCTTCTTCTTTTCTTCTTATTGCATGTTTCGTTTATCGTACCTCAAGATTATTAACAATATACTTGTCCTCGGTTGTTTCTCAAGATCACTAATGGTGAATTTGTCCAAAGCATTCAACTCAAGAATATTTACGATAGACTTGTCCTGTTTAATTTACTCAAGATTGCTAATGGCAACCTTGTCCGTAATTTATGCTTTCTGTTAATTCATTTTCTTTAATTGCTTTTATAATCATTAGTTACTTTCGCATTTACGTTTAGTCTTAATTATCATCTTAGTTAATCGGCCGCATTATTTCTTGTTCATCTTAGTTGTAATCATCACAATACATTATAAAAACCCATTTTAATGAAAGGCTAAAAATCTTAGTTTGGGGTGTAAGTAAATAAATTGTGATTTATAAGTTAGTAATAAAATAAAGAGGTGTATTTAACTTTATAATAATAGTTTATCAACTTGTCATTATTAGATCTTTGGTACTTCGTGAAATTACCCCTAAGGTTAACTGACAACTAACTATCGGTATATAAGCGGTTTAACCTCAATGAGGTTATAAAAAGTATCAGTTTTCTAAGACAATAATTATTATTATAAAATATCTTTTTGTTTAATTATTAACTTTGTCTCAATTTATCCTTACACCCTAGACTTGCTTTTTATAATTGTAGTTCGTCAACGTTACCAACCAACCAAACAAATCTAGTTAATCAACAAACTCCTCTTATTTTCACTTTCTGAAATCAATCCGATAAAAGTCAAGCTTTTTATTCTAAGAACTTTTCAAAACACGCCGTCTCTGTGGGAACGATACCCGGTACTTAAACCGGTAATACTTGTTAAATACGACAGTATTCCGAGGTGTATACTTGCGCCGAGGTCTATTTTTGTGTTGATTTTAAGGGTAGCAATACTTTTACAACAAGTTTTTGGCGCCGCTGCCGGGGATGGCAAACTAAAGTTCAAAGCTTTTTAAAGCAAGATTTTTGTAAGTTTGATTTTTCTACCACTTTTTAAGAAAAACCAAAAATAGTATTTTTCACCGTCTTTTTCAGGAAAAACAAAAAAATAGTTCATGCTCAGATTGTCTCGTCGGTTATTTTTCTCAGAATCCAGAAATAATCAAAACCACAGACAACGTAGAAGAGTTGAACAAAGATCACCATCTTTACCCTCTTCCACGATGTCTGACGAAGAGTATGTCATGGATACTGAGGATCATCCTGAAGGAAATGCTGGGCCTTTGTATGAACAATTCATAAATGAACTTCCCGGTCTTGAAAATTACGAGGAAGAGGGCACTTTTATTAATGCTAACACTCCAGATGTTCTGAATGTAGTTATTGGACAACCCGTCAATCACTATTTTCGCAACTTTGGTACTGGCACCAATAATGAAGATGACCCCTTCAATGAGTTTGTTAACAATATAAATGGCAATCCCAACGATAATTTTCGAAATAATCGTGAGAATATTCGGAGAATGAATGTTGATCGTAATAACGCTAACGGAAATCCCATTAACAATGTTAGGACCAATAACAACAACAATGCCTACGGGGGTATTCTCAGAAACCAAGGAGCCATACCACAACAAAACGCTGGCCCTATTCCACAAATAAATAGGCCACCAAGGAACGAAGGAATTATTCCACCATCGAACAATCCGCAAGTTCAGGGTGGAGCTATTCCTCAAAGAAATAATCCACCTGTTCATAACAGAGTTGCTCCTCAAAGAAATAATCCACCAGAAATTGGTGGAGCTATTCCTCTGAGAAACAATCAACCTGGTAACAATCAACCGTACCATAATATTCCACAAAGAGATCAGGGTGATGACGAGGAACAAAATATTTTTAGACTTGCAAACGTAAGAGATGGTGCCATTATGTCCTACGCTATTCCAAATCTAGCCCAACTACACGCTGGAATACGTAGACCAAATATTGATGCCACTAATTTTTCTTTAAAACCCATAATGTTCACAATGTTGCAAGCAAATGGTCAGTTCGCGGGACTACCATCAGAAGATCCTCATTCTCACCTTCGATCATTTATGGAGATTACAGACTCTTTCCTAATCCCTATGGTCTCAGACGATGCTTTGAGATTAAAACTTTTTCCATTTTCATTAAGGGATAGAGCAAGAGCATGGTATAATTCTTTGAAACCAGACTCTGTAATCACTTGGAATCAAATGGCAGAAAAATTTTTAAAAAAATATTTTCCTCCCACAAGGAACGCTAAGTCCAGAAATGAGATCTGCATTTTTAAACAAATGGACGATGAAGCGGTCCCTGATGCTTGGGATAGGTACAAAGAGCTTTTGAGAAAATGCCCTCATCATGGCATTCCGTACTGCATACAGCTAGAAACCTTTTATGGTGGCTTAAATGCCACTGCAAAATCTATGCTAGACGCTACTGCGGGCGGAGCATTCACAACTTGTACCTACATTGAGGGGATCGAAATACTTGAAAAGATTTCCAACAATAACGGACAATGGTCTGACCCACGGTCTGTGCCACTGAAAAAGGCCACTGGAGGAAAATCAATGGATGAATCATACCTGCAAAACGTGATTGCGTTGAAGAGGGCTTGAGACCGACGAGTGAGAAGGGCCAAAGCGTCGAGGCAGATGGGAGGAAAGAGTGATGAGTCGACAGGGGAGGACGGAGGAGATCGACAATCGGTGAGTGGTGAGTTTGGTTGCGTTTTTTCAGTACCCTTTGCGTATCGTTGAGACAGATGGGAGGAAAAACCCTAATCGCAAGAGGAGGGAGCGATTAGTCGACAGAGGAGGACGGAGGAAAACCCTAATCGCACGTCATTTTGGGAAGGCAAGTATGGAAACGTTGAAACTGACCCGAGTAAGCATGATTTTGATGCTATCTAGGTAAATTTTCGGTTAGCAACCTGGTAATTTTTTGGTCAGATTTTCAACTTGGTAAACACTCTGACTGCTGACAGAGTCAGATTGGTCAGCAGTTAGTAAACAGTCCCTTAATATGAGAAAGATAGAAAGTGAATACATGCGTAAATAGATATAGAAAGTGAGTACTTGTGGTTTTGATTTGATAGATCTCAAATGGGAGTACATGCATGGTTGGAGACTCTTGTATTTGACTAAAATTTTATAGAGTTGGATATAAATTTTGTTGATCTTTATACAAAAAATTCAGTTGTCCACCTTGATTCAAATGAATTAGGAGTAATTGTAGAATTTGCATAGTATCTGTATATTTTGGTTTCTTAATGATATTTGAATTAGGATATCGGTATATGCCCTCTTCCTCCAAGTCTGATAGCTGTAATTTCTTTGTAACTTGTAATATGTGTACGGATTCGTAAATGTGGTATAGACAGATGTTTTGGTTAGGATTTTGTATAGTTGGTTTCAAATTATGTTGATCTTTATACAAAAGATTAAGTTGTCCACCTTGATTCTAATGAATTAAGAGTTGTTGTAGAATTTGCACCAATATCTGTTTATTTTGATTTCACAATGATATTGGAATTAGGATGTGGGTATGGCCCTCCTCCTCCACATCTGGCAGTTGTAATTTCTTTGTAACTCGTAAAATGTGCATGGATTCGTAAATGTGGTATTTCAGGTTTTAACCGTTTGGTAATCATTTGAACTTAGTCAATAGTTATTTCAGATTTTATCTGTTTAGTAAATCATTTGAACTCTGAGGAACTAAACAAATGTGATCACTGACGATGCAGTCTTAAAGCTTATAAAGCATCTCTCGAACCTTCAAATGTTGAACATAAGCTATTGTTCTAACATAACAAACATAGGCGTTGAAGCCTTCGCCAAGTTGTTGATTCATTTTGAAAGAAATATGGATAGAGCCCCTGCTATACCTATCGACGATAAAGAAGCAAAAGCCATAGCAGAGACCATGCCAAATGTCGAGGTTTTTGAAGTTTGGTGTGGACAATTTGGCTGTGAAGGACTATCGACAATTCAGACAAATTGTAAGCCCATTCACCATATCGACCTTTTGGGATGCATAAATGTGGGTCCGGAGTTTGATAGTGTGCTACGTAAGAACCATAAAAGGTTTAGTTATTATCAAAATCGGCTCGAGAACACCGAGGCTAATAATATTTACTTTATAAATTGGTACGAGACTGTTTACAGATAGACTTAATACAATAAAGATAGAAAGTGAGTACATGTGTAAATGGATGTAGAAAGTGAGTACTTGTGGTTTTGATTTGATAGATGCCAGATGGGAGTACATGCATAGTTGGAGACTCTTGTATTTGACTAGGATTTTATAGAGTTGGAAATAAATTCTGTTGATCTTTGTACAAAAAATTCAGTTGTCCACCTTGATTCAAATGAATTAGGAGTTGTTGTAGAATTTGCATAGTATCTGTATATATTTTGACTTTCTTAATGATATTAGAATTAGGATATGGGTATATGCCCTCTTCCTCCTCGTTTGACAACTGTAATTTATTTGTAACTTGTAATATGTGGAAGGAGTCGTAAATGTGGTCTAGACAGATGTTTTGGTTATGATTTTGTATAGTTGGATTTAATTTATGTTGATCTCTATATAAAAGATTCAGTTGTCCACCTTGATTCTAATGAACTAGGAGTTGTTGTAGAATTTCCACAATATCTGTTTATTTTGATTCTCAATGATATTGGAATTAGGATGTGGGTATGGCCCTTCTCCTCCTCGTATGACAACTGTTATTTCTTTGTAACATGTAAAATGTGCAAGGATTCGTAAATGTGGTATTTCAGGTTTTATCCGTTTAGCAATCATTTGAACTTAGTTAACAGTTATTTCAGATTTTTTCAGTTTGATAAATCATTTGAACTCTGAGGAAGTATACAAATGGGATAACTAGCGATGCAGTCTTAAAGATAAGCAAAAAATCTCTCGAACCTTAAAGTGTTGAACATAAGCTATTGTTCTAACATAACAAATATAGGCGTTGAAGCCTTCGCCAAGTTGTTGATTCGTTTTGAAAGAAATATGGATAGAGCCAACTTCTATACCTATCGACGACGATAGGGAAGCAAAATCCATAGTAGAGACCATGCCAAATGTCGAGGTTCGTGAAGTTCGTGGTGGACAATTTGGCTGTGAAGGACTATCAACAATTCTGACAAATTATAAGTCTATTCACCATATCGACCTTTTAGAATGCATAAATGTGGGTCTGGAGTTTGAGAGTGTGCTACGCAAGAACTATAAAAGGTTCAGTTATTACCAAAATCAATGGCTCGAGAACCCTAAGGCTAATAATATTTATTTTATAAATTGGTACGAGACTGTTTACAAATAGATTTAATATGAGAAAGATACAAAGTGAGTACATGTTTAAATGGATGTAGAATAACTTGTGGTTTGATTTGATAGATGCCAAATGGGAGTACATGCATGGTTGGAGAGTCTTACATTTGACTAGGATTTTATAAAGTTGGATATAAATTCTGTTGATCTTTATATAAAAAAACGCAGTTGTCCACCTTGATTCAAATGAATTAGGAGTTGTTGTAGAATTTGCATAGTATTGGTTTATGTTGATTTCTTAATGATCATAGAATTAGGATATGGGTATGTACCCTCTTCCTCCTCGTCGTGTGGCAGCTGTAATTTCTTTGTAACTTGTAATATGTGGAAGTATTCGTAAATGTGGTCTAGACAGATGTTCTGGTTAGGATTTTGTATAGTTGGATTTAAATTATGTTGATGTCTATACAAAAGATTCAGTTGTCCACCTTGATTCAAATGAATTAGGAGTTGTTATAAAATTTGCACAATATCTATTTATTTTGATTTCTTAATGATATTGGAATTAGAATATGCGTATAGCCTCCTCTATCTCGTCTGGCAGCTGTAATTTCTTTTTAACTTTTAAAATGTGCAAGGATTCGTAAATGTGGTCTAGACAGATGTTTTGGTTAGGGTTTTGTTGAGATGGATATAAATTTTGTTGATCTTTATACAAAAGATTCAGTTTTCCACCCTGATTCAAATAAATTAGGAGTTGTATAATTTGCACAGTATCAGACTATCAGTTGTCCACCAAAATCAATGGCTCGAGAACACCGAGACTAAATGGCTGATAATATTTATTTTATAAATTCGTAAGAGACTGTTTACAAATAGACTTAATATGAGAAAGATAGAACGTGAGTACATATGTAAATGGATGTAGAATAACTTGTGGTTTTGATTTGATAGATGTCAAATGGGAGTTCATGCATGGTTAGAGACTCTTGTATTTGACTTATTAGTTGGAGCAAGTGTCTCATTACGTACCTCTATGAGGGATTTAGTTTGGTTTAGTTGGAGCACGTATTTCATCTTAAATAGACATTTCGCAGCTATAGCGGTTATCACAATGTTAAAGTTGTGGTATAATGGACAAATAACAGTTCATATAATAAATAGAATCATACATACGCTTTTGTGTGATTAAAATAACAAGTGAAGGTGGGCTAACGTCGTCGCTTGCCGGTATTTTCGACAAATTTAGTCTGCCGAATTGAATTTTTTGTTCTTCACACGGGGGTGCTCGAATTGGAGATTTTATTTCCTAGAAATAAAATTCAACGATGATGGTGATCAAAGATTAAAAATCAATATTTTGTTATGGAAGTTATGATATTCTATTAAAATAACCGATTTTTAATTCATTATCATAACAATTGTTTCAGTTGTCATGTAAATTAAAATTTACCGAGACCCTCCTTTAATACTAATTAATTAAATGAAATGATTGGATCAGATTGGTCATCATAGTTATGATAATATTTCACGGTTTTCATATGATTATGACCTTGTAATTTATTGATGCATGTATATACTTCTTAAATTTTCACTTTAAATTAATAAAATTAACTCATAATCAATCGATTAACAAATTCAAATATATAATAAGCATCGAATCCTATGCACCGGGTACAAAAGATTATTGCCTTTTACTTAAAGTTCAAGAAGTACGCATTAATATTGCTTTGATACAAAATTTACAACATAATAAAACCCCACCACCTGAAATCAAACTTTACGTATTTTTTTTGTAAGTACTGGCAGAATTTAACTATAAAAAAATATTTAAAGAAAAATTTCACAATATTAATATTAGATCTCTTGCTTGGTTTTAAGGGCGGAGCCGAAATTTGATTTCATGATGGTCCTTTTATTGCTATTATGCAAATTAATAAATAAGATAAATAAAAAAACAAGTATATGAAAAACCTAATCTAACAATCTAGCTAGGGTTTTTGTGAAGATTGTCTAAAAGACCGTTTACCCAAACAATTATCTGATAAGCATTTACCAGTGAAAGTCGAAATTCTTACTTACATTATCGGGTAAGATTATAGTTCATTAAAAAAACATAACATGCAACAATTTACTCGGTAATTAGTGCTAACCAGGTAAGAGTCGTTACCACATGTAACATGTAAAACTCTCAGTCTTTGCTATCGTTCCTACCGCGTAAGATGATCAGTCATTATCATATTTTGATGCAGCGGGGATTTGCGGAAAGATCGACAAGCGTCGAAAACTTTTGGGGTTGAGAATTACGACACGTAAAACTCAGAAAAACTAAGAGTAAACTCTTAAAATCTCAAAAGAGAATAATAATTTTATTGAATAATAATGTGATTGAAATTTAAAACAATATATCCTATTTATAACTAAACTAATTAAGATAACTATGGAAACTAAATCAATCCTAAAACTAAACCAACTATAAAACTAATTAATAAAAGGAAACTATGGATAAGGAAACTATGGATAAGGAAACTAATAATAATGCTAATCTAATTTAGAAAACAAATAACTAATACTTTTAATACTAATCCTAAATTAATTAATAAATAAAATAATCAAATAAACAAATAAACAAATAAACACAATTCTTCTGGGACTCGTTAGAATGCGCCCGCGACCCGGCACGCAACCTAAGTTGCGTAAAAAACTATTTTTCAATTTCCAATGCAGGTTTACGAGCTTCTTTCGAGCCCGTTTTCTTCTTTTATAGAGATTGAAGAAAAGTCTCGTTAACTCTCGAAACCTCTCTGTATCAGTCACCCTCACTTGAAGTGAACTCGCCCTCGAGTTCACTTGAAAAACAATTTCATATGATTCCCTCGGACTTCGATGCGATACCAATTCACTTACATAAATTTTCGTCTTCGAAACATGTTGATCTAGCACTTTGTCTTTAGAATTCAGTAGGGTTGAGAAATCGTCAAGTGCCAAAGCATGTTGTCGTGATCGCCTCCATATAAGTGAAAGCTTGCCAAGCTCAAAAGGGTAATAGGTTACATGAACTTTACCGGGAATTGTGTCGATTTGTTTCGAAGTCTCGTTCACTTTTTTTTGAATCTTGGCCTTGACTTTTTCTACACTCATTAGTCCTTCGATAGCGGTAGGCCAACCGACTTTAACTTTCTTCGCGACGTCTTCTATCTTTTGCTCGTTATTAGTCATAATGAGCAAGTAGTCGCTTTTGTCAGAGACATTTTTAAATTGATAACAAGTGCTGGAATAACCTGAATATCATCAAGTGGCTCACCTTCGAGTATTTCGATTTCGGATTCTTTGATTTTGAGTGCTTTGATCGCGGGTGCTTCGATTTCGAGGGAAAGGATCTCGTCTTTTTCGGGTGTATTCTCACGGATAGACAGTCGTTTGTTTAGGAGAAAAATCGGACCCATAACACGGTTGTAGATATCGTCGTGCGAAACCTTGACAAGTAGGACTTTATATTTTTCACGCCGCCTCTTACAAACAGATGATCGTTTGCCCAGGTGAGAAACCGAATCCGTACTGTTGTAGATGTGGCCGCACAGAACTTTGATCGGTTCCTCGTGCATGTCCCTTCTCTGGCATTTGTTGTTGTCGGGGTTGGGAAAATGTTTGTTAACAACCGCTGTCAGATCATCTAGAGCTGCGGTAATGGCCGCAGTCATCTCGGCTAAGTCTGTTTTGGTAGACGGTTGTTGATCTGCCATGGTTAGTGAAAAGACAGGCGAATCCTGCTCTCATACCAACTGATGCAACGGGGATTTGCGGAAGGATCGACAAGCGTCTAAACCCTTTGGGGTTGAGAATTACGACATGTAAAACTCAGAAAAACTAAGAGTAAACTCTTAAAATCTCAAAGAAAAAGAATAATTTTATTAAATAATAATGTGATTAAAACTTAAACCAATAGATCATATTTATAACTTACTAATTAAGATAACTATGGAAACTAAATCAATTCTAAACCAACTATAAAACTAATTAATAAAAGGAAACTAATAATAAGGAAACTATGGATAAGAAAACTAATAATAATCCTGATATAATTTAGAAAACAAATAACTAATACTTTTAATAGTAATCCTAAATTAATTAAGAAATAAAAGAATCAAACAAACAAATAAACGAATCCTTTCGGGACTCGTTAGAATGGGCCTGCGACCCGGCACGCAACCTAAGTTGCGCAAGAAACTATTTTTCAGTTTCTGATGCAGGTTTACGAGCTTCTTTTGAGTCTGTTTTCTTCTTTTCGACAGATTGAAGAAAAGTCTCGTTAACTCTCGAAACCTCTCTGTATCAATATTCGTAAGTAAAATAAGTGACCTACTAAACGTTTATCGGATAAGAATTTAGTAAGCGGCCCCTAAATCTCATGTGACTAATCCTAATTATTTTCCTTTTTATCAAACATTTATCCATAATTGTTAGAAATTAAAATAATTAATAAGATTTAAGAAAATACACACTCTTTAAACCTCAAATATGAATATTAAGATTTAAGAACAAAAACATGAATAAAATAACTTCAAGAATGACAAAAACATGAATAGAAAAACTTCAAGAATGACAAAACTAGAACACGATAAAAAAAAGACATAAAAATATAAGAACTTAGTTATTGTGAAATCATGTGGTTGATAAGAATTAGTTATGAATACAATTCTAACTTATACAATTCTAACTTTTGCTTTAAAATAGAAAGATGAAAAAGTTATAAATCATGTCAATAGAAATGTGAAAAACTATCTACTATTTGGCAACTAGAAAAAAATGACAAACCAATACTAATAAAATGAAAAAAAATATTGAGATTTGGGTTATTAGTTAAGTTAAGAAACATAATTTTCAGATACAAAGTTTGATTAAAAAAGATATACTAAAAATTTACAAGTTATTATAAAAAACAAAGATGATGAAAGATCGTAAAAGGTAGTTAACATAAGTAAAAGTGGTTTTTTTTTTGTTAAAGGGTGTGGGCGATCCTTGGCCCACCCTGGGCCAATGGTAGCTCCGTTCTTGTTTGATTTCTCGTCCTTACCTAGAAGATATCCATGTTTAAATCATATATACATTTCTTTTTAAAAACACAAAAGGTGTATACGAAACACAAAAATCTTAACCTCAAAATTAACAAATTTAGCACCGGTAAGGGATTTTTCACAGGATTGAAATTTGACATTCTAAGAGGGGCGTTACCAAAACTTACCTGGATAAATGCTTGCCGGTAAAAGTAATAAACTATAAATTATTTATCAGGTAAGATTTTTGTATATCAAAATGATATCGTATGTAACAATTTACTCGATAAACGTTAATCATAAAAAAAGTTGTATTTTACCGGATAAAACTCTTAGATCATTATCTTACTTTTAGGGGATGTTTGGTTCGCATAATGGAATTGGATGGAATGGAATCTGTCAAAGGAATTTGACTTTGAAGGAATTGGAATGTTGTCAGGTTTGACCAGCTGTTTGGCTGACAGAATTGGAATGAAATCTGTTGAAAGAATTGGAATATGTCTGTTTGGTTCACAGAATGTAGCTTTGGAATTAAAATGAAATTTCAGTAAATGACTAAAATACCCTTTTTATTAAATTTAATTTTTTAAACTAAAATTAGTTTAATAAAATAATTATTAATTACTTTAATTTTTTTAACACTAAATATAATTTGAGCTTTTTTACAGCTAAAAACTACATAAAACAGTTAAAAACTGCATAAAACAGACAAAAACTACAGAAACTGCTAAAACAACAAAAATCATAATTTTTTACAGCAAAAATAGCTAAAAACTGCAGGAAAAAGCAAAAAACTACAGCAAGACAACATCTGTTAGGGCAAGACATATTTTAGTTGTTGCAGGAGACGATGGAGAACCTAACGGCTAGGGGTGAGGAAAAACCGAACCGAAACTGACAAAAAACCGAGAAATTGAAAACTAAGAAACCCTCCGAAATACATAACCGAAATCAAAAACCTGAAAATTGAAAAAACCCCCTGAAAAAACTGAACCGAATCGAAATCGAAAAACCGAAAACTGAAAAAAAAACCCCCAAAAAACCGAACCGAAAATCCAAGTGAAGAGGTGTCGGCTTCTTTTTTAGAGATTACGGTTATAGTTCTTTTTTATGATGAGGGTATTTTAGGTATTAAGAAAAAACAAATTCAATTCCCATGAATTCCCACCGGTAACCTAAGGAATCTCAAATTGCCTTCTTTTGGAATTCTTTGGAATTTTCCAAATTCCAATCCTTGAAAACAATGAACCAAACAAAGAAATTGAAATCTGGTCAAAAGAATTCAGATTCCAATTCCACCAGATTACATTCCATTCCGGCGAACCAAACGCCTCCTTATAGTTCTTTTAAATAAGATTCTTGTTTCTTGCCGTATTTAGAGCATCTCCAAGAGTTTCCTTAAAATGGAGAAAATGAAAAAATACGGGGATTTTGGACAAAAACTTTGCTCCAAGAGCTTCCCCAAAACTTTCTCTAAAATGGAGAAAATACGAAAAAGAAAGGATTTTTCTCTAAATATGAAGACCACTCTAAAAATGATTACTAAGTTTGACCATCAAAAAAAAACTTTGAAAATAAATATGTAGAGAAAAAAATAATATTTTAATAAATTAATGTAATATTTTAATATTTTAATCAATAATGATTTTTCAAAATGAAAAATTTGTTAAAGATAGGTATAATTTTTTTGTGTGATGATTTTGAGTTTTCATTCGCTGTTTTAAAGAAATTTTGGGGGAGGGCATTTTGTTAACATATATGATTCCTTTTGAAGAAATTCAAAAGAGATGCCCTTGTCGGTCTCTCTCACAACAACAAGAGTGTGCACACGAAAGAGGGGTTTTCGCTAAAAGGGCTGATCTTCCGTCATTTTCTCTTGTGGAGTAGTCACCAACCACCAATGGCAGGTCACAAACCACCGCAAACTGCCGCCTCCACCAACCATTCCTTTGCTTCCAAGTTAATTCTCCTCCTCACTCTACTCCCAATCACCCTTGCAGCCTTCGCTTTCGTCCTCCAATGGCGCGGTGGAGGTGTTGTAGATGTAGACGATCCGATCTCTCACTGGTCACCTCAACAC
Organism: Silybum marianum; assembly: GCA_036898165.1. Classification (NCBI taxonomy): domain Eukaryota; kingdom Viridiplantae; phylum Streptophyta; class Magnoliopsida; order Asterales; family Asteraceae; genus Silybum; species Silybum marianum. The sequence goes on from CM072538.1 coordinate 22,892,734, forward strand.
AGTTCTCACAAGTTCCCTGGAATGGACTCATCTCCGCTCGCCACCGTCGTTGATCGCCACTCATCCTCTTCCGATTGCCTCTCCCTTGGTCAATCGTCTTCTCCATCATTTCCTTACTACCATGATTGGAAATTCCGATTTGAAACCGATCTTAAACCTAAGGTATAATCTTTGCTCTTCGATTGTTCTTTGTTATTGTAGGAATTAATATATACCTCATTCGTTCCAATATAGTGTGCTTTAGTTTTTGAATTTTGATGGCAAGTGAGTACTGAGTAGCCTTCAACTTAATGGATCTGGCATCGAAATTGGAGAGAAGTATATGCTTAACTACATAAAACGTGGATACAAGTAGTACAAATAGAATAGGTGGTGGTGTTAGTCTTATAACACTTAGCTGTATGAACTTGAATTTGAGATCAAATATGTTTCACATGTGTGAAAACTTCAAATCAGAATTTGATTTAGTTCACGAAAACCCACAAATTATTAGTATTTATGCAATCTAATGAGAGAAGATGATTCTGTTTGTGTAAGTATATGGGTTCGGTTATTCTATATGTGATCTTCTACACTAAGTTTACATCTTTTACTTGAAGACAAATTATATGAAACGGTAAATTCTAATATAATTTGTGACTGCATTGAAATGGGAATGCTAGTTAGTGGGATCTTAGGCACTCAACACGACCAGAGTTCATGTTGGTTATGTTTTGCTCAGTGATTAGGATCAGATGCTGAAATTTGATAGATCAGAAGATGAAGGCCTATTGGTTATCAAAGAATTGGCTCTTACATGTTTTTTCTAATAATTTTTTGATTGAGCTATATGGATTACAACCTGAGCTAAAGATTTTTATGCTTTAACGACTTTTAAGGAGGCCTGTAGTGATGTTGACAGGGTGCGCCCCGGATTTTCGAATAGGGTGGCCCTTCGAGAAAATTTTGTAGAATAAATTATGGAGTCATCAGAATGTGAGCTATTGAAGCAATTTATTTGTTTTGATTCAAGAGTGTTCTGTTAATGCATTAGCAACTTGATCCGTTTGAAACACTTGCAGTTGCAGGCCGAGTGAGACATATACCAAAATCAGTGGGTTGGTGCATACATTTCGTTGTTGCTCAGTCAATTAAGGACCCCTTGATAAACAATTTTTAGAACACATGCACATCAAGAAACAATATATTTTAAATAAATATATAATCTTTGAAGATATGTCTCACTATATAGACATCTACTGTTTACCCACGACACATTTAGTTGAACATCACTATTTTACCTAAACATTTGCAAAGAGGCTTATACTATGTTCCCATAAAGAACTTCCCAACCGAAGACTTTGAGCATGCGCCTTGCTTCAAAATTTTAATCTTATCCATCGCTTAAAAAATACAATCAAGAAACCATATGATGTACACAATCGTCTTCAACTTGACCTGCTGCTTCATAGCCCGATGATTCTCCCCATGAAACATAGTTGGTTTTACTTCTAAATTGTTCAATCCCAAATTATGAAAATGAGAAGGTGAACCAGCAACCTTTTAGCAAACTTCACCATTCAACACAGTTCATAAGTTTTGAACATTTCTTCATTTTATTTAAATGCACATTACTGAAATTTGCTTTGATTGAAACTATACTGCTTATGATTGCTTTTCATGTGTCTTTGCATGTATCTCTTTTTTTTTCAAATATTTGACACTTCTGTCTTACTGCGATGGTATAAATCTATCTACCCATTCCGTCTCCATCAGGAAGTTGAAACTAGGATGCTGCTATATTTCACCAATAGCTATAAAATAAGGCAGCCACATGCATATGTCTTTGATGGCTCTCCAATAGGTTCTGGCATATCATGGGCTGCTTCCTGCAGTGATATTTAAGTTTAGTTTCAGTTTAACCTTGTTTTCAATATAAGCGCTGATACAATTTGGGCAGTTTCTTGAGCCCTTTGCAGTAGCGACCCAATGTTATATTTTACTTTACTTCTGTTGTAACTTTTTTTTTAAATATTTCACTCACTATGGATTTTTCTAACTTCTAACAACATTTTTTATGATTTCAGATATGCATAACAACTAGTACATCAGCCGGATTAGATCAGATTTTGCCATGGATGTTCTATCATAAAGTATTGGGAGTTGGAACCTTCTTTCTGTTTGTTGAAGGAAAAGCTGCCTCTCCTAGTGTATCGAAAGTTCTTGAATCTATTCCTGTAAGTTTCGATTCTGAGTTTTCCTTTGTAGCACATTTTTTTACTGGATTGGCAGTTTCATAGCGTATACTTAAAATGTACTTTTTTCTCAAGTTACTATGAAAATATGAAACGAACTTTGTGTTTGTTTTCAGGGAGTCAAGGTCATATACAGAACAAAAGAGTTAGAACAACAACAAGCTAACAGGTTGGTTTTTTGCCCTTAACTGTTCAATTTGAGGCTGTGTCATATGCTTTTTGTTAAGCAATCGCTAAAGAAAGGACCCAATTGTTTGAAAAAGGGATTACTTTAATGTAAACACATTTTAATTTTCGATTGTTTTTATCTGTTTGTTTGACATATAACTTCTCTATTTCCCTTGGCATCAAAAGTCGGATCTGGAATGAGACATGGCTGTCAAGTTTCTTCTATAAACCATGTAACTACGAGCTTTTTGTGAAGCAATCACTCAACATGGAGATGGCTATTGTCATGGCAAGGGTATGCTTATGATTATTTTTTTTGTGGCAAAAATCATCATTAAATGTGTTGCTATTGGTTATCCATGACACCTTTTGCTTGTAAAATTGCTAGAAATCAGGCATGGATTGGATACTTCATCTTGACACAGATGAATTGATACACCCGGCTGGTGCTGGAGAATATTCTCTAAGGCAGTTACTTCGTGATATTCCTGGGGATGTGGATATGGTTGTCTTTCCTAACTATGTAAGTTATATAATATAATATAATACCCGTCTAATGAATTGACAGGATTCTAATAACTTATTTGGAATTTTTAAGGGGCAGTTTGGTTAAGGTTGAGGAATGAAAATGAGAAAGAAAATGAAAATGACAGGGAATGAAAATAAGAATGACTTTTGATTCCCTACAATTTAATCAGGAATGAAAATTTGGGCTTCTGGGGTAATGAGCCCATTATATTATATTATATAAAACCAAACAATTTCTTTTAATATCATTCCCATTGATTACCGCTTAATACCTCCAACCAAACACCCCCTAAGTGTTGGGTAATTGCATGAGTTATTGTTCTTGCAATGTTTAATTTTTTTACCATAAATTAACAAGTGAATGTACTTCATATCAGTCGACTTGTCAAGTCTGTAGTGATGAACCATTGTACTCCCTAAAATAAAAATAAAAATGCTGAAGTTAGCCAGATATAATGTGTCTTAATGGGGTTAAGCCAAACTAGCAAACAACTCGTTTTGCAATCAGAACCCTCAATACTTGCTGTATGTGGCCAATTCTAGTGCCAATTCAGAACCTTCATTAGCAGTGCTATTTTCGGCTAATTTAGTGTTCAATTTGTATTTCCAAAAATATGATGGTTCATAAAAAACAAACTTGATAAATACAATAGTTCGACATGCCATTCTCTTATAGTTTCATGGCTGACGATGGGAATCTTTTGTGAAGAATTAAAATACACTTTTTTGTACAGGAGAGCAGTGTAGAGCGTGATGACATCAAGGATCCTTTCATTGAGGTGTTTTTTTACTATTTTGGTTTTGACTTGATTACTTTGTTTTATTGTTTTATTTTATTGTTTTGTTTTCTATTGTAATCAGTTTAGGTAAACAAGATATTCCTCAATCATTTAATGTTATCTTTAATGTGCAAGCATATTATAGGCCTTTGGATAGATGTACTATCAACAAATGATCTATGAAAACTCAAGCTCCATGATACTATATATATATATATATGTATATGCGATTTTAACCTTCTGATACCAAAGTTAGATTATGGAAGTTTGTATCAAGGGCCTCAATCTCACCAGTATCTTGTATATGAATAGGAATGTTTTAAGATATGGTTTTTTGGTTTTGTCATATGTATGAAAGTATTATTTATATGGATATTGTGTGTATATTCCGAAAATGATTTATGCGATTTTATTTTTCTATCTTTAGGTTCTGATATTTATCTGTTCATTATGTGTGTGTATCCCAGATACTATTAGTTGATGTCTCCCCTTAAAGATACCCGTATCCATGTACCAATATCTTTATCTAACATATTTTTTTTATATCCATATGATTAGGTATCTATGTTTAAAAGGAACTATGACCATCTTCCAAAAGATACCTATTTTGGCATGTACAAAGAATCTACTCGTGGGAATCCAAACTACTTTTTGACTTACGGGAATGGAAAAGCAGTTGCTCGAGTTCAAGATCATTTACGGCCTAATGGTGCTCACAGATGGCACAATTACATGAAAACTCCAAAGTATGATTATTCTATAAACTCTCTATGTAGATATATTCCCGTTTTATATGACCTTCAAATAGTTAATTTCCCGTGCCTTTTACTTTATAATCTTTATATAGAGTATTATGCATAAAAGGCATCAAGTTTATTAACTTTGATGTGATCACTTACAGGGAGATAAAACTGGAAGAGGCTGCTGTTCTGCACTACACGTATGCCAAATTCTCCGATTTGACTTCACGAAGAGATAGATGTGGCTGCAAGCCTACTAAAGATGACGTCAAAAGATGTTTTATGTTAGAATTTGACAGATCAGTGAGTTTATTGATTCATTTCTGTTTCTGTTTTACTTTCGGTTGGTCCATACAATTGTCTATAACCACGTCAGAAATCGCTTCAGTAAACAAAATGTTTTTAATTGATTCTTAGAAGTTGTATTTGTATATACCCCTTTGAAGTTTATATGAATAGAGGTTACTTCATTTAGAAACTATACGAAGAGTAGAAACTTTGGAAACCAATATAAAATAATTTTTTTCATAATTTTTCTTCATCAAATGTTATGATTTAAGATATTGTTTCACATATGTTTGTGTTCATAGGAAAAAAATATTATACGTGAACAAAAACTCTGGTTACTTTCACATATGAAACAAAATTCATACGATGAAACAAGTAAGCCATCGGGTTTTTTGTTCACATATAATAATTTTTTCCTATGAACACAAACATATGTGAAACATTATGTAAAATCATAACATTTGATGTAAAAAATTATGATTTATTTTTATTCTATCTTGGTTTTTCCCTTGGTTTCCAAAGTTTCTACTCTTTAAAAAGTTTCTAAAGGATTGTCCCTCTATATGAATATATATATATGTGTGTGTGTGTATGTATGTATATTATATACACTTGGGATCACGTGAGACCACCTTTTAACACTTGAAACTTCACAGCAAAACACTATGAAGGTTTTCACGGTGTTTTTGCTGTGAAGGTTCAGATATTTTTTTACCTTCACAGTGTTTTGCCGTAAAGTTTCAAGTGTAAAAAAGTGGTCTCACGGGTCTCACGAAAACAGGCTGGTCTCACGTGAACCCAACCCTATATATATATATATATATGCGTGTGTGTGTGTTATGCTACATTTAGTTCGGTAGGATTTTGAGGTATTATCTAATAACTTATTCTTTGATTGATTCAGGCATTCATAGTTGCTTCAACAGCAACGGAAGAAGAAAAGCTGAACTGGTAAGCTATAAAAAGACTGAAACTTTTTAGTTATACGAACCAATATTTATCTTGATTCTTCTTACATTTGTCTTCCAATTTTTTTCTGTTCACTGGACACCCTCGTTTAAATACTGTAAAGTTTACACAGAGATTGCATAATTTTGATCTAATTATGTTTATAACTTATATCACTAGGTACCGTGAACACGTGGTGTGGACCGACAAAACAATAAACTTGAAGCTTTTGAGGAAAGGCATTTTAACTCGCATATATGCCCCATCAGTAAGTATCTTAGACACAACTCATTATCTTGAAATAAATGCACCACTCCTTTAGTTTCTATTACTTTCTTCCGTCCCAAATACAAGTGTGTACATTTCTATTCTAGTTTGTCCCAAAACAAGTGTCTACTTTCCAATTCTATCCTTAACTATAACACGGAGAAATTCATTACTCCCTTTGTTCTCAAGGGTAAAATTGTCATTTAGTTAATTAAAAAGGGTGATAATTACACATTCTGTGAACATTTATTTTGGGAGCTGATAATGGATAATGGATTATCAATGTTATTGTGTGGTTTGATACAGGTTATCATCGAGGGTTTGAAGGAGTCGGGTGTGTTTAGTTCCATTATTGCTAAAGCCCCTGCGACTCTTTCAAGGGACAAATTCTTAGCATCCATCGAGAGTAGTAACTCATCGAGGGCCAGTGGGACCCATTCACAACCCCCAAGAAAGATCGGAAGAAACACAGATCATCAATCCCATGCAACTGTTAGGAAGGTTCTGGAAGCTACAGAAGTTCACGAAGCAGCCGTGCCACCATTGTCTCCTCCTGGGCCCACCATGGAAACACACGAAAACGACCTCATAGTTCAGACCAGATAGTTATCCGTGTACGTGTGCTGCTGCTTTTGTGCGTGTTTTCGTGAGTGCAGTCAGAGTTGTCGGTTAAGAGTTGACTTTGACTTGGTTTTGCAGGTTGTTCCCGATCGTGTTACCCAAGCGGGCAGGCGTACGTTAAGAGATCGAATTTGAGGGGTTGGGGTAGTGGTTGTAGAAGTATACATATTTGCTCAAATTTGAGTATTCTTATGGGATATGATATATCATATATATGTATAGATGTATTTAAGTAGCGTAACTTTGATTAATACCTATTCTATTCAGTCTTCTTGGTTAACTTTGGTGTGTGAATTGCTGGTTGAGTTGAGCTCCACTAGCTGATTCAGATTGCGTCCCAAGTGCATTTCTAAAGATTCTAAAAAATTATTTCAAAATGGAAATCAAAAATTTAAATAATGAAAAACAATAACATTCTCCAACAGTTTTTATTTTATTTTATTTTAAATATTACAATATTGGTTATATTATTTTGTTCTTTTAAACATTCTTATTGATGAGAATAATGAAGATTTATAGCTATTTTATAAGCAACCATTTTTAAAAGTTCTCTAAGTTTGGAGGATTTTACGTTCTCTTTCATACTTTTTTTTCATTTTAGATAATCTACTACAATAAAATTAGTCCAAAATTCTTAAAATCTTACATTTTCTTGCTTTATCTTTAGAGATACGGTTCTGATTAGACACGTGGATATAAGGATTTTGAAAAACCGAATTGAAGTTTACCAATGGCTAAATATATTAACCATTTCTTTTGTTTTTTTTAATTATATATTTTGTCTTTTAATAACATCATTATTAATAAATGTGCTAAAGTACCATATGGCATAGGTTATTTGCTCTAATCAAATAAGTTGTATTTTTAATACAACTTTTATGAAGTCATCCGAAAGAAAATTTTGCAACTTTTGAGGTGTATTTATGTGCTATTGTTCATATTATAGGGGCCTCTTGTGCACTATCGAAAATACCCGTAAAACGATAAACTGACCATCCAGTTTGAGCCATTGGTGGGGGTGGATAATGGTCATGGCGAGCTTCACACTAACCCCCAACTCAATCTCATCCTCTCTCCTCCGCCTTCACTCTTCAGCGCCATCGCAGATTTCCCCACTTCTACCGAGTTATCAGCAACAACTCGGTGGCGGTGGCGGTGGCGGTGGTAGTTGTCGCAGAAGCAGAGGTTCATTGGTGGTGACACGAGGGGGACCTCCAGGAACCAGCACTTACATCTTCGCATTCGTATTTCCACTTTCTCTTCTTGCTGTAACAATCTTCACTGCCATCAGAATCTCTGATAAACTCGACAAAGATTTCTACGAGGAGGTAAAAACCCCAATTTCTTTTCAGAATTTTAATTGAATTTTGTGATTATGGGATTCGATGTTCGTATGATGCACACCAACTGTTTGATGAAAGTATCTTGATGAGGTTTGTGTCAAATACGTCTACTATCTTTTTGCATATTGACCTTACGAATACCATAAACTCACATCCGGTAGAAATCATTTCGATGTAATGGATGCACATAATTTTATCAGCTGCTAATTTTCAAATTACAAATTGCATTAAATAGACGAATATGACAAGCCAGACAGATATATCATATATGATCAGGTTTATGAAGTTATCAAATAAGGAAATTTGGCGTTTTACCTTAGTGGGATAATATCAGTGTTCAAAAAGGCGCGCCATGGCGTGCGTCGTGGCGCGATATGGCGTAAGACGCGTCTCCGCCGTTACGAAACAGCCCATAAGGTTTCCATAAGGCGTGGCTCACGATATGGCGGCTTGAGGCGTGCCATGGCGCGCCGTGGCGTTCGTTTTTTTGTATGACATGAATTTTTTTCAAAAAAAATATTTTTTTTTAGTTTTTTTATTTTTTTTTATCTTTTGTATTATTACACTTTTAACTTTAAATTTTACACTTTTATAGATTTATCTAATCACATCACTCACAATTTCACGAATTTATAAACGTTATAGTCTCACGATTAAAATGAAGTCGTAAGGTTATCTATTTAAGTTATATTTTAAATATTTAATCAAAGAACTATTTTTATAATAATAATCTATATGATTTTTCTTATTCTAATATGAATGTACATTTTTTAATATCATTATCTGATTATATATTATGTAGAAAACATATATCTTTATATGTAATTGTAATATGACATATAAATTTGCCGCCTTATGTCACGCCTTGAAAAACGCCGTGTCCTCGCCGTGGCGCGTAAGGCTTAAGGCTTGACCTCGCCGCCACGCCACGCCTCACGCCTTTTTGAACCTTGGATAATATGAATGGAAATCTGTTAACATCATTCTGAAATTAACATCATTGCAGGCTTATGAAGTTATGAATTCAGGTTTACTTTTTGTTTTGCAATATGGGTTTGTTCTACAGAAAAGGTCAAATATAGCACTAGTTCTCAAATGGAGGTAGTATTGAGAACACAAATCATGTAGAACCTTTAATCGAACAATCAACATTGTGCTCGTTAGAATGGGATGTGAAACAGATGCTTAATTGTATCCTTTTTCACACTATAATGCACAAATGACGAGCATATATTTGTAATCATATGATACCAAGCTGCAAAAAAGAGTAAGGGGCCCTTTAGCAAACACTTACCGGCAATAATTACACCTTATAGGATAACATTCTCGTCCATCAAATGCTTACTGGGTAAGACTCTTTGCCATTTCCACCCACTAAAGCAAATAACATCCTTTGAGAAACAGCCCCTAAATTTGGGTACCAAAAATCAACAGTTTAAGGGAGTATATATGCTATTCCAACTTAAATTACAAATAGCGTCTGGGAAGGGTAGGATGTATGCATATCTTTTCTCTACCCAAGGGGTAGAGGCTGGGTTTCCAAGAAGATCCCCGGCTTGCAAAACAAAAAGTCAACAGTGTGTTTTATTGCTGTATGTAACCAAATCAAAGTAAACAAACCCAATATATCCCGCCTGAAACCACAAGGGTGGTGCCCAATTGGTAGCTTGAGCTCCAAAGGTCAAGGTCAAAAGTGCCTGGAGGTCCCAGGTTCGAATCTAAGGAGAATAAAAACCCCTGTGGCCACGGAGGTTCAAATGCGGTGACTCCAGGGGTGCCCTGGGATTAGTCGGCTCGCATAGCGGGTTGGATATCCAAGTTAATCAAAAATATATATATATATATAGAGAGAGAGAGAGAGGGAGGGAGGAATGTTCAAATGCGAACTCAAATTTGGTTGTGAACGTAAGGACAAATGAGAACGCGATACATGTTATATTCAGACTAAATAATGAAGAAAAATATTCAGACTAATTATATTATTATTCAGACTGAACGTAGTATTATTCAGTCTGAATAATACTACATTCAATATAAATATTTTCCTTCATTATTCAGTCTGAATAATACTACATTCAATATAAATATTTTCCTTCATTATTCAGTCTGAATATGACATGTGTCGTGCTCTCATTTGTCCTCACGTTCACAACCAAATTTGAGTTCTCATTTGAACCCACCCCTGTATATATAACCCACCTGAGGCTGTTCTATTTCTTGCAAAAGCTTTGTTGCTTATAAATGTCTTTACAAGTGAAACTGCTAATTACATTGAAAAGATTCTGATTATTATCTTTAACTAAAACAGTTAGCAGTTAATCAATCAATATTAGAAGCAGAGGATGAGGATGAAGATGTTGCAATTCCAACCAATGAAGAGCCTCCTCGTCCACGAACTCGCAACCGGCCCAAACGAGAAGCTGAGGCTCCAGGAAGGTAGTTCATTTCATTTCATAAATCTTTTAGGAAGGACAAACCGTTTCTTGGTTTTACGAAATTGAATTCATGCAGTTAATCTTCATTACTTTGATATTATATATGCTTGATTCAACATAAATTTTGTAATCTAAGTCCAATTATATATGTATAGTTCTGTGATTAAGAACTTGTGGTTATATCTTAAGTCTCTTCTGGTGTATTCTTTTGACATACTGTTTAATTAATAGTTACTAAAAGACTATATCCTAATTTGAGATTAGCCATTTTTCATGATACTTTGGGCTTGAATGTTATAGTGAAAGATAGTATTATCATATATGAATATCAATAAGTACCCTTTTAATTCACATGTGAAGACAGTTGCATTTGTCTCAGTTAACTAGTATGATTTCATAATATACACAGCCTAGGTAGATGGAACATTCACACTCATCTTGCAGCTAGTTCTCTTGTGCTAATGTGGCTAGAAAACATGATTGTTGAGATTATAGCCAAAGTGATAAGATATTTAATTATTTATGTTATTGGAATTTGGAATTATAATTTGTGGAGTTACTTTACTACTTTTATGTATATGACACTGGACACAAATCATGTCTAGCTCAGTTGGTTTCCCAAAGGACGGTAACATCCTGGGGGGATTGTGGATGGTATCCCAATCTACCAGGGTTCGAATCCAAGGGGAGTCAATTTGAGGGCATGAGGAGTACCCAGTCCTTGGGTTGGTCCAGTCAAAAGACTGGGCTGCCCCCCCCCCCCAGCCCAGTCATAGATTGTGGTTGGGCTCTAGGTCCGGTGTAAGCTGGCCGGGACAGCGGCGGATTAGTGGGCTGCCCTTGGATGCCCGATACCGCCGGGGAGGCGTGCCTGTGTCCGTGGTAGTCGTTCGTAGGTTCAATGCCGCTATGCCTTTAAAAAAAATGTATATAACACTGGACTGAACCAGCTGCATTTGGCACCCGTAAGCTAGTTATATTTTTAGCTTATTGAAAAAGTCCTGTTTGTTAAGTCATAAGCTAGCTTTTTGAAATGGTATTTCAGATAACTTTTCAATGGGCTTTAAGTTTTTTCTTTAATCACTTTTCCAATTATCTTACGCCCTTTATATTTTAAATAAACGGTTTTCTTGAGGTATCCTTTTAGTTCATTTTACATTGTTATTTAAGTTTTTCAACTAGTTTTTACCAAGCACGATTAGTTTATTATCTAACAACTATCTTGTTGGCCAAACATAGCCTAACAAAACGAGCGAGTTCTTCCCAAAATCATAGTTTTTAATAAGCCAACAAAAAGGATTACAAGTCTAGTTGGACTGTTCGAGGCCGAGGGTGTGAACCCTGAAACAATTCAATTTCTTGGCCTTCCTAAAGTTATTTAGGTGGCGTTTGTTTTTTTAAGAGGTGTTAAAGTCTGAAGTCTGATTTCAGCTCTGAAATGGTTATTAAACATCTAAATGAATCAGACATAAGTAATGATTAAGGGTTTAAAATGAAAAGACAAAGCCTTAATATTTCTTTACCTTCGTCATTACTGACATGTTGTTGACCCTTCTTAAGTCTTTACTTTTTCTTAGTTTTTTCTTCTTTTGCCAAATGGTCAGGGGTTAAATCATATAAATAATTTCTATTTTTGGCATTATTTTTAGCTTAATGTAAAATAGCAACTTACTTCTAATTTATTCCATTTTAGGCAAAATAAAAATAAAATTGTCTGATACTCCCCTTGTTAGAAGCAGAGGGTAGAGAAGATGAAATAGGGACCGAATAAACTCAAGAATCGTGTTAGAAAACACTTATCAAATATTCGACTCTAACAACCTTGGGTTCTGAACTCTATATTGGGATAATCCTTAAGTTTTCCTTTCGTTTCAAAGGTTGTGAAAACAAGATTATATACCCAAATTCTCGTTTTTACATATTTAAGTGAGAGATCGACAGCTACGGACGCTTGAACGATAATAACCGTTACTGGATAAGATTGAAGAGTAGTTATAATCAAATCACAGAAGTCTGACTCGAAAACTGGAAGCAACAAATCTGAACCTAAAGTCTGGACCCAAAGGTCTAGGTCTCTGAACCCATTACATCAGATTTAAGTTCAAGCCTGGACTCAAAGACTCAAGACTTAGACACAAGTACGAACTCAAGGTCCAGAGTTAGGTCCTTAGACGGATCTTCATAACTCTGATCATACTTGCCCAGACCACCCCAAGGGGCTCGGCTGCACAAATATCACGATCTAAGGTGATAGAGGCAACATTTGTGAATACACTTCGCACCTTCTAACTCACTTATTACTTGTTTGGTTTTTCATTTTAAGCTGTTAATCACCACTTATATCTGATTCGTTTAGACGTTTCATAACCATTTCAGAACTGAAATCAGACTTCAGACTTCAACACCTCTTAAAAGACAGACGTCACCTTGTATTTGTCTTATCATCTTAATCGATCTCAAATAAATCACAATCACACTAAAATAATTGATGCCACTAACATCACCACAACACCCCTAAACGGTTTATTTGCCTTATTAGTGCATGCATGATGCCACATAAGGAAGATGTGGCATTTATTGATCCATGTCACCAACCACAATCAGCCACCACCACCACCGATTAACATAATGTGTCATTTATTGATCCATGTGACCACCCACCACCACCACCAATTGACCACCGTTAACACCTAAAGGATAATATCGCATTTATTGATCCACGCGCCACCAACTCCACCACCACTAATTGATAATGCTTCTTCCCCTTTGGTGATTTTCTTCTGTTAACACTTTTTGGAAGACAACAAAAAGAAAAATAGCAGTATAAATTATTATATACCCGTTCTACATTTTCTCAATTTAGTTACCTGATTAACACATTAACCATTTTTATGAGATGTATGGTTAGAGGGTATTATGGTTATGTTTGGCAAACTAGCTGATAAGATCGCTTATAACTGATAAGGTAGCTGATGCCTTATAAGGTAACTGATGATTGATAAACTAACTGATGAACAAGTCATGTATGACAAAAACTAACCGAAAAATATGTAAAATTACCAAAAAGGACATCTTGAAATATTAGTCACTTATAATATAATTAAAATAAGTATTTAATAAATTAATATATTAATTCAAACAAGATAGGAAAAAATGAATGATATAATATGTTTATTTAAATAAATTAAATTGATTATCATATATTATAAGTTTTAGATTTGTTAAAATAAAGTTTAGAAAGAAATTTACACTAGTTTATGATTTTAAATAACCATTGGATATAATATATGAATAACTAGTCATTCTAATTAATTAATAATTTTTCAAATATTATAAGTAATAATTATAAATAATAATAAATTAATATTAATGAATAATTTAAAATTAAAATGAATTAATAATTAATATTAATTAATGATTAATAATTAAATTAATTAATAAAATTCAAAATAATATTAATTAATAATTAACTAATATTAATCAGGGGTATAATCGGAAGAAAATGATAAAAAGCTCAATAAGTTACTTACAACTAGTTTATCAATAAGTTAGCTTATAAGTCATAATCTAGCTTACCAAATATGTAGATAGAAAATAAGGTAGCTTATAATCTACCTTATTTTTACCAAACAATGCCTAAAAAGTAATTAATATGAATGAAAATAAAAGTTGTTTGGTTTACTATAATGTATTGGGTTCATTTTCCGAGAATCCCAAAATTTCATTCCAGATTAAAGAGGGTGGGAGGAATGAAAATTTATTTTCATTTATTGTCATTTTCATTCTTTAGACCGAGCCAAACAGACCCTTGATTAATGAATACATGCCTAAATTCCAATCATACGAGCATGAAAGTCCACGAGTAATAAAACTTAAAATGCCCAAAAAAGTTAGAAAGTGGGAAAGAAATTTAGAAACCAAATGGTTATCGTTAAATTCGTATTTAAAATCAAACGCAAATACACGGTTCTTTTATTAATTCAATGCACTCGAATACGTGTGTGTACATTCATGCACTGTGTTCATACATCATATGACAAAAGTTGTAGGATTCATATAGAAGCATAGAGAGTATATCTCTATGCATCTGACCAAGAGATGTCTAAATTTCCCCAATTGTCTTTTGATACACCCAATGCTTTCCACACAGCTTTAGAGGCATCGACAATGTTGTTAGGGCATGGAGGTTGGTAGTCATGTTCTTTATCACAACCCATTGTGGAATCACACTCGTCTACAACCATGGCTTTTACACTTCGTCCATTACCATTGATTTTGATGAAATTATTGCACCTAGCCCCTCCCTTGTACCACCCTGTAGATAGTGCCACAACAAGTGTGTCATCAGAATGGTATTTGTTGTCACACTCTGATGGGCCACCTCCATCACCTCCCTTTTGGAAACTATTTAACGTTAGAGTCGCCTTTGTATTACTAGAAACGGGTGGTGAACATTTGAAGGTGGTATAAAACTTTCCTTGGACACAACATTCTGAGTCGTTTTCTGTGTTGCATTGTCCTGGAGGTGGTTTTCTTCCCCTTATGCCACCACTTGGCTTGCATGTTTGAGCATCAATCTTCGATGGAAAGGCAACCAGCATGACAAGAAAGGCAAGAAGGCATGCATCGATGCAAAAGTTCTTCATAATTGTGTCTTTTTTTCTCACACAAGATAAAAGAGTTTGATGGAAGGATGGATGAAAATGATTAGTATTTATAGAATGCTCGGTTGTATAAAATGCCAACAATCATGAGTGATGACTTTGTTTACTATAATTTACTAATTTTTGAAGAGTAAATTACATGTTTGTCCCTGAACTTCATAAGTTTTACCTGAATTAGTCCTTAGATTTCTTTATTCCAGATTTCTCCTTGCGTTTGTAAATATTCTTGGATATTTGTCCCTCCCACCAATAAGATGCTAATTGTTTGACTAGTGATGACGTAATTTTAGGGATCTTCGTCCATGAAAGTTTTGTGTGTCATTGTGTATCTATAAATGTAATATAG
The DNA here is from genome assembly GCA_036898165.1 of Silybum marianum. Taxonomy (NCBI): domain Eukaryota; kingdom Viridiplantae; phylum Streptophyta; class Magnoliopsida; order Asterales; family Asteraceae; genus Silybum; species Silybum marianum. Next base: position 22,908,095 of record CM072538.1, read on the forward strand.
CTTAATCTAATCTAGTTTAGATTTTTTATAAAAGAATGAAAAAACATGATGAATTGAGGGAAATACCTCTTGTTTAATTTGATTTAATGAACCATTTTAAGTTTTTAACATACATTACTGGAATGAACTAAATCCAAGATTTTTTACAACCATCAGGGACAAATCTGGGACAAATTTTTTTTAAGGACCAATTACGTTTAAACCTATGAGATTCAGGGACGATTTATTTTTTAATCATTAATAACCCACCTAAAATATCTTCAACAATAAGTACAAAATTTTGGACATAAGTTAATAGTATCATGAAAAATTAAAAGTTGAGTAACTAATTTTATTTATTTATAACATTATAAAAAAACATTGATGTTTTATATTATTTTATCCTGATGATATGTTATTCATTAACAAATTTTATTTCTACTGATAATTTTTTTGTTGACTTCTAATAAAGTCATTATATGAGCTCAAACAAGTTTGTAGTCTTTTACCGTATCATCCAAATGCAAATTTTAAGTCGATGGTTTTTGTTTTTATAAGTTTATCTACATGAGTTTAAGTAGACATATATTTCATTTAAATAAATATAAAATAATCATAACAAAATAAACAATTAAGAAAACTAAATCGGCCTATGTAGCAAAAAAATCAATTGGACTCGGAATGGATTACACCCCATTTCTCACTATCACTCATTATCATTCGGACATCAAATATAATTGTGCTCACTTGATGTATCGTCTATTTATATTTTATATTTAAATAAAAAAGATAAAAAGAAGTCAAGGATATAAGAACATATGAATTATAGATAAAAGAAATATGAATTCACGTATGCATCTTCATCTTTATGTATCTAGTTGAAAAAAAAGGTAGGTAAGCAAATGTGAATTCACATATACATCTCCAAAGTTGGCCTGAGGTCAGTTTGAGAATACATGGACCCGGTGAGATTGAAATCCGGTCTAGGTTAGGCGTCAAATTCCAATAAGCTTGAAATCATTCTATTAGACCCTGAAAAAGCCTGAAAAGTCAAATTAAAACCCAACTTGAAAAAAAAACCCGATTTAATTTTTCTGCCCGAAGCCCGGTTTAGCTCAACCCAAAAAATCCCGGACCTTATTCATTGTAATTGTAGTTCACATATCCATAAATCATATACTTTTTATTCAAAGTAAATTACAAATTTTGTTCCTGTGGCTTACATAAAATCACACCATGCATCTCTAAATCAAAATAATTCTGAAAACGTTCATATGCTTACATTTTCACACGCCTTAGGTCCCTTTATCCTAACATCGTTAGATGATAGGTTAATTATGAATGATATTTTAATTATTTTACTCATGTTCTTTATTTTCTATTAAAAGTAAAAATATACAGTATTTATTAATGCAAGAGAACCCACCAACAGTCTTCTTCATCTTCATCACTTTTTTGTCTTCCTCATTTCTCTGGCAGATGCATTACCGCCCCCATCGTTTACCTTATTTCTCCAGCCTCCTAAATCTTCCATCTCAGCCACCCACATTTTTGGCCACTACTCCTCTGCCCATTACAACTACGGGAGATAGACGACGACTACCGCCTCCTTCTCTACCCCATTTCCGTCGAAACAAGTCAAACAACCACCATGTGGCAACACCCTGACTCAATTGCTCCTCTCCTTTCATGTTCTCTTCATCTGAAGATTTGATTTGCTTCTCCCCATAGTTAAAACCAAACCTCAATCTCTTCTTGCCCTATCGTCTAGCCACGACATCGAGAAACCTCATCACCAATATATTAACATTTTATCTTGGCAACCACCGTTGTTCTTCTGTAAACCCCTCATCTCTTTCTCTAATAAACTTATTTAATAGATTTTTCTTAAAAGAGTTAGGACAAGGAATCAAAGGCGTGCACAAATGTAAACCACAAGGACATTCTTCATAACCAAAGGGCCTTTGGCCTAGCGATATATGAGTCTCTGGTCTCCTAGGAGGTCGGGGGTTCAAACCTCACCAAAGGTGAGGAGGATGTGTGAGTTTATTTATTACATTTGCCGTATATAAATATTATATACTTAAAAAAAAGGACATTCTTCATAACTATTTTGATTAAGGGATACACAATATGATTTTATGTAAACCATAAGGACGGAATTTGTAATTTACTCTTTTATTTATTAATATATTTTCTAAAAGGAAAATATACGATTGTTGATAGCGCTCAAATTTTACGTAGACCATAGGGAGTGTTAGATTCTTTGAGATACAAGTCACATGATTTAACTGTAAATAGTTCGTAACTAAAATGAAATGCATAATATGATTCTTTACCAGTTGGATACACTCAAACACATACATATAAGACACAAATTGGAAGAGTCAGATAGAAGTATATTTCTATACATCTGACCATGAGATATCTAAATCCCCAATTGTCTTCTGACACACCCAATGCTTTCCAAACAGCTTTAGAGGCATCGACAATGTTGTTAGGGCATGGAGGCTGGTAGTCATGTTCTTCATCACAACCCATTGTGGAATCACACTCGTCTACAACTATGGCTTTTACACTTCGTCCATTACCATTGATTTTGATGAAATTATGACACCTATCCCCTCCCTTGTACCACCCTGTTGATAGTGCCACAACAGGTGTGTCATCAGAATGGTATTTTTGGTCGCACTCTGATGGGCCACCTCCATCACCTCCCTTTTGGAAACTGTTTATCGTCAGAGTCGCCTTTGTATTACTAGAAACGGGTGGTGAACATGTGAAGGTGGTATAAAACTTTCCTTGGACACAACAGTCTGAGTCGTTTTCAGTGTTGCATTGTCCCGGAGGTGGTTTTCTTCCCCTTATGCCACCACTTGGCTTGCATGTTTGAGCATCAATCTTCGATGGAAAGGCAACCAAGATAACAAGAAAGACAAGAAGGCATGCATCGATGCATAAGTTCTTCATAATTGTTCCTTTTTTCTTTCTCACACAAGAGAAGAATGTTTGATATAAGGGTGAATAAAAATGATTAGTATTTATAGAGTGTTTGATTGTATAAAAAATTGCCAATTTTGCAGTCATGACGTAATGACTATGTTCCAACGTTTTCATTCACTTCAAAAATTTTGTTTATTATAATTGACTAATTTTTAAAGAGAAAATTACATTTTTGTCCCTGAACTTCATAAGTTTTAGCTAGATTAGTCCTTATAATTCCATTATTCCAGATCTGTCCTTTACATTTGTAAATTATTCTTGGATTTTTGTCCCTTCCATCTATACGATGCTAATTATTTTTATCAAGTTCAATTAAATTAAAGGTATTTAGACTTTTTTATTTATTAAAAATATAATTTTGTAATATATACCCAAACCTAACCCGGAGAGTAGAAACCATGACCTCCATCACCATCTTTGACTATGGGTGGGGTTGGAATTTAATGGGATTTTCATCCATGAAAGTTTTGTGTGCCAATTTGTATCTATAAATATAATATGACTTAATATAATCTAGTTCTGTTTTTTTAATAGAAGAATTACAAAAACATCGTAAACTGATCAAAATGTTTCTCATTTAATTTAATTAAATGAACCATTTTAACAGACATTGATAGAATGAATTATTCACCAAAATTTTTTTACAACCACATGGACAAATCCGGGATAAAATAATTATGAGGACCAACTACGTTTAAAGCTACAAGGTTCAGGGACGAAAAATGCAATTTACTCTACCTTTCTTAATCATTCATAACCCATCTAAAGTACTCTTCGACAATAACTATAAAATTTTGGACATAAGTTCATAGTATCCTAACAAATTGAAAATTAAATAACTAATTTTATTTATTGAAACATTATAAAAAAAACATTGGTGTTTTATAATATTTTATTCTGATGATATATTATTCATTAACAAATTTTATTTCTATTAATAAATATTTTGGAATCTGGTTTTCATCTTTTTTTAGTAAAGTATTGATTAAAAACTATGTTGTTGTCCTCTAATAAAGTCAGCACATGATCTCAAACAAGTTTGTGGTCTTTTAGACTTTTATTGTATCATCCAAATACAAATTTTACGTTGATGATTCTTATTCTTATGAGTTTATCCACGTGAGTAAATATGAATTCAGATATACATCTTCATTTTTATGTGTCTAATTGGAAAAAAGGTAGGTAAGCAAACGTGAATTCACATATACATCTCCAAACCTAGCCTGAGGCCAATTTGAAAATACCGAGACCATTTGAGTGTGAAATCTGGTCCAGGTCAGGCTTCAAAGTCCAATAAGCTTTAAATTATTGTGTTGAAGAAACTTAAAAAAGTCCAATTAAACCCAACTTGAAAAAGGTATAATATATTTTTCAACCCAAAAAACCTGGACCTTATTCATTGTAATTGTAGTTCACATATCCATAAATCATATATTTTTTATTCAGAGAAAATTACAAATTTCGTCCCTATGGCTTACATAAAATCACACCATGCGTCTCTAAATCAAAAAATATTTTTTATTTTTTAACTCTCGACTGGGTCCTTTCCCCGCTTTTTTTTGGCACTACATCCGCCCTTACTACGACGATTACCGTTTCTTCCCTACCCCATGTCCGTCGAAACAACCATCGTGAGGCAACACCCCAACTTAATTGATCCTCTCCTTTCACATTCTCTCCATCTGAAGCTTTGATCCACTCCTCCCCCTCAGTTAAAATGAAACTTTGATATGCTCTCCTTATAGTTAAAATCAAGCCTTGATCTGCTCTTGCCCCATCATCTAACGACAACCTCGTGTCCCCCCTCCTCGAGAAACCTCATCACTAGTTAACCTGTATCTTGGTAACCACCCTTGTTCTCTGGTAAACCCCTCATCTCTTTCTCTAGTAAACCTATTTAAAAGATTTTTCTTAAGAGAGTTGGGACAAGAGACCTCAAAGACGTGTGAAAATGTAAACCACAAGGACGTTTTTCATAATTATTTGAATTTAGAAACACACAGTGTGATTTTAAGAAAACCATAGGGACTAAGTTTGTAATTTACGCTTATATTTGTTAAGGGGCTTAATCAAATAAAAACCACAAAAATGTTACAAATCGTGAAAACCGATATAAAAATATTTTTTAATGATTTTTTTTATCAAATGTTAGGATTTAAGATATTATTTCACATATATTTGTTTCATAAGGTGAAGTTTTCATACATATAAACCTCTAGTAAAATGACCGTACGTTAATTCTATAGCCTTTTTCATTGCTTTGCGAAAAGAAACTCGATTTTTTAATTTGGATTGGCCTTGGTTCGTTTAGAAAATATGGCTCGAGGAAACATATATGCAGCACTTAAGCATAACTGGATACCAACTCCTCAGAACTTAGTAAATTCAACTCCATTAATAGGTTGTATTTGTTTATCATATGAATCTTTTTTATGCATATTTTTTGTTTCACTAGGTGAATCAATTTCTTTTTTCACATATAATTATATTCATAAAGTGAACACAAACATATATGTAAATCAATATATTAAATCATAGATTTTGATAAAAAAAAATCATAAAAAATATATTTTTATATCAATTTTTACGAGTTTGTAACATTTTTACGGTTTTTATTTGATTAACGTGTTATTTGTGAATATATTTTTTAACAAATATACCAATAAATCTTTAGGAAAATATAATACGAACTGTCGAATGTTGATAGCGCTCGAATTGCGATTGCCCTCCTCTCTCAAATCTCAACTCAGTTAGTGAAACCTCGAACCCTAGCCTTGATTTTACAAATCTCACACATTGGTTTTCAGGTTCGTTTCGATTCTTCATGTATTTCTTAAACCCTAATTTGAGTTTATTGGTGTGTATATATATATATATATGTATGTCTCCATTCTCTTGATCTCTTACAACAATAGATAAGCAATTGCTGTTCAAATGAGCCATATAATACAAGTATGTGGTTGTTTGAAAACCGAGTTTAACAATGTAATGTGTAGTTGTTTGTTCACTGCTTCAATTCACCTTGATTGTGTTTCTCATCCTCAATGATTTATATTTTCAATTTTTAACATAGGAGGGAATAGATAATAGCATACAGTATTTTCCTCATTATTTGTTGGTAATAGGCTACTTATTATGCTGATTTCTGCTATTATTTTCATTAGAAAAAACATTGAAACATGTATTAAAAGGAAATTATGAACGAATCCTCAGACTTCAACAAGTTCTTGCCAATAAATTACTATTGAAAATGTGATGAATCACTTTCAAAAAAAATGAGAACTTATGAAATCTTGATTTCAATCTGTGATTTGATCAGTAATTTACTTGATTATAATATGTGATTTTAACTATTAAATATGCAAATCTTGAATTGGGGAAGTACAACTATACAAGAGGTTTTTATGCTCAATGGCTTGTTAACGATTCCGATCAATGATTATAATTGTAAATATGCAAAGCAAATGGGGTCATTTAGGTATATAACCTTATATAAGATTTTAATTAAATCCATGATCTCGGTTTCTTATTAACGAAAACTGGGGATTTACCCAAGGTTTTAAAAAGCGGAATCGGGACTCGAGGCGTTTTCCTTCCACGCTCTGAGGCGTAAGCCTCGAGGCGGTCCGAGGCGCAAGCCTTGAGGCGTAAAACAAATAAAATTTATAAATATTAATAGTAAGCAAAACATAATTCCATAGCAAATTTAAAACGTCATAGATTCATAAAATAAGTAGTTATAAGTCTAAAAACATATCAAACTACATCTTATACAAAAAACAGAAAGCAGAAAACAGGAAAATAATACAGAAAACCGAAAATAATACAGAAAACAGAAAAATAACACAGAAAACTGAAATTAAAAGGTTTATTTGTACTTTTATAGTATATAAAAGTATGATTGAGTGCTTGACTTTAAAAAACAACTTAAGTAATTTTTTATTCTCACCTCAGCGGCCACCTATTTTCAATGAATCAAGGGAGCAAACTGAGGCTTAAGTCTCAGAAACGCCTCACGCCTCAACGCCTCAAGGCACCGCCTCATGAATTGAGGCTTAAGCCTTAGGAGCGGTTTTGGACCGCCTCGCCTCGCGCCTCGAGGAGTACGCCTCAAACGATTTTGAAAACCATGGATTTACCCTATTGCATTGTTACAATCTGTGCAACCTAATCTGGTCTGGTCGGTCCATTCCATGATCAATGGCTGGGGATTAAAAGGTGGCAATTTTGTAATAGTCGATGATGAAAAGGGTAGGATAGTCAAGAATTAAACTTAATCAAGGGTAAATTAGGGATAAGCGAATCGACATTTCAAGCGTCGGAAGGAAAAAAGGAACAGATACTCAATTTCGCGAAAATCACTCAACCATGATCAATTGTAGTTTGTAGAAATCGGAGGAAAGATATTGAAATGGATGAAGATGGAGAAGACTGTGTTGACATTCCAAGAGTTCGAGGTAAGATACACTTTTAATTTAGATTGACAGTTGATGATAAATCTTCTAAATGTTTAAAAGCCAAAATCAAAAACTCAAATGACACAAGGTGAAAAAACAAAAGGTATTGCTTTTAATTTAGATTGGATAAACATTAAGTAATAACATTATAATCACTCACAAGTTTAATATTTTGAAATCATTTTTCCCAGAAATTGAATAAGATAGTGATTTTGAACAAGAAAGAATATAAATTCAAAGTAGCCCATCAAGCAAGGTACACCAGAAGTACAAAAAGAAAGAAACCCGAGCAGAGAACTCCATTCAATAATCTAAGTAATTAGGGGGCGTTTGGTTCTAGCAAGGGAATAAAAATGGAAATCGGAATGAAAATGAGTTTTCATTCCCCCGAGTTTAATCAGTAATGAAAAGCCATTTGGGCTTCTGGGGAATGAGCCCATTATATTATATAAAACCAAACAATTTCTTTTATTATTATTCCTATTAATCACTGCTTAATACCTTCAACCAAACACCCCCTTTAGTTCATTGTTTCATTAATTATTTGTAACAACGATCATAGTAACCAAAGGTAATAACAAGGTATGAAGTCAAATGTTGCTTCAACATCTTCTTCCAAGATTAAACATGACGAGAAGAAGAAAAATAAGGAGAATGACACTGAGATCGATATGGACATCTTGCGGACAAGGACGTCGCCCGTAACTCTACATGAAACAATAGCAGAGCTAAGCAATGACCAAAAGAATGTTGTCACTAGTATGGGCTTGGGTTCGATATTAGATATGGCGTTAACTGGAGTGCCTTCAAAACTTGGATTCTATGTAGTTGACAACCTAGATACAAAGAATATGCAGTTAAAACTGAAAAATGGCGTAATACCCATAACAGTAGAATCAATACACCATGTTCTAGGTTTGCCTATGGGAGGAAATAGAATAGACTTAATGGGTCAGACAGAGATTCATGAGGAGATGAACCTTATACAACAATGGAGCAAACAATTTGAGAAGAAGAAAATGAGGCCAACAGACGTAATGAGCTTAATTGTTGAATCAGGCAAATCTTATGGAATCGATTTCAGGTTGAATTTCTTGGTGTTGTTCGTCAATCTTATGGCCGAGTGCAGTACAATGGGTTATTGCAATTATGGTTTCCTTAGGAGAATAAGAAGTATTCAGATGATTAGAGAAATAGACTGGTGTAGATACATTTACGAAAAACTACGTAAAAGTAAAGCACGGTGGATAAGGGAAAGTACAACGTGCTACTATGCCGGTCCTTTGACATACCTAGCTGTAAGATCCATAATCTATTTCTATTTCATTATTAAAAGCATTAATTGAATTACAACTAATTTACGTATTTTTTTTCTTCAGCTACTATATGTTGAATCAACGGTAAGTCCGTGGGTTGAAGTAGCTATATCGGGAAATGCACTAGCTAGTTGGACTATGGAGTTGTTGGAAAAAAGAGAGACAACCGAGATTCGAGATGGTGGGTTGGGGCTTCTACCGTTGAAACCTATGATGACAAAGGAGGTAATACAATTATTGCATTTGTTAACTGATTCACTTATTCAATAAAATTGGCATATAGATATGGATTAACCTGCTTAGATTCATCATATTGTTTCATACCTTAAATACACTGATCTTGTAAATATCAATCCATTATAAATCCTTGAAATTAGGCAGTGAACGCATGATGTGGTCAGTAAGTATACATTTTGCTGTTTTTAGCATACACATATTCTTGTATGAGTAATATAAAATGACTTGGGGTGCGTTTGGTTCCTGAAAATTTTCCAAGGAAAACGAAAATTTAGGGCGTGTTTGGTTGGAGGTATTAAGCATGAATTATTGGAAATGATAATAAAAGAAACTGTTTGGTTATATATATATATAATATAATGGGCTCATTCCCCTAGAAGCCCAAAGTTTCATTCCTGATTAAACTGGAGGGAATGGAAATTCTTTCCCATTTTCATTCCCTGTCATTTTTATTCCCATTCCCATTTTTATTCCTTTGCCATAACCAAACACCCCCTTAGAAAACCCATTTGGTTCATTCAGTTTTCAAAAAATTTCCAAGAAAACAAACAAATTTCATTTTCTAAAATCCTATGTAAATTAGAAAACTAGTTTTAATAGTTTTCCAAATTTTTGTTTTCTAAAAACTTTTCCAGCAACATTTGTTTCGGGCATACACAAAAGTGAACATCATATGATGCCTTTGGCTTGGTTTCCTTGTGTCGTGGCCGAGTTTCTGGTACCTTGGCTTGGATTCCTCGTGCCGTGAAAAAAAAGTGAACATCATATAATGGGAGCAAATGTCCATCACATTTTATGTATATATAATCAATATAATGTATAGAGGAAAGTTCAAATGCGAACTCAAATTTGATTGTGAACGTAATGACAAATGAGAGCGCAACACGTGTCTGAATGTAGTATTGTTCAGACTGAATAATGAATGAAATATTCAGACTGAATAATATTATTATTCAATCTTAATAATACTACATTCAGACTGAAAAATACTACGTTCAGTTCGGTCTGAATGTAGTGTTATTCCATCTGAATGTTTCCTTCATTATTCGGTCTTAATATGACACGTGTCGCGTTCTTATTTGTCCTCACGTTCACAACCAAATTTGAGTTCTCATTTGAACCCGCCCCATATATATATATGGCAGTGGCACTCTATAATAACACACCAGTTCTAACCATTAATGCATGTATTCATCTCTTCAAGATTTAAGCATCAAGAATGGCCACACAAACTGCACCTCAAACCAAACGCGTTTTCTAATTTTCTAAAACTGGAAAATGGAAACTCCACCATTTCAACCAGACTTGTTTTCTAAAATTTTCATAGAAAACTGAGTCTGAGGATGAAAACACAACTCCATTTCCGGAATGAATTAGGTGAAGTGGTGATATGAACAGTGAAACTCATTTCAAACAAAAGAAAGCGATATTTTTTAGTTTGTAGCATGTAATTGAAAAAAGAGTAGAGGTCATATGTAAAATTATTATAATGTAACTGATTTCCGTACATTAATTAAAGGGTCTTTCACTTAGGCTTTATGTAACAGATTTTGTCCCTAATTTGAACATAATCTACTTTTTTCCCAGGCAAGTACAGGAGTATGTTCAGCGTATTGTGCTCAAGTTGGCTCTGATTCAAAAAACCAAATTGGAAGCTAAAAAAGTGATTTCAGCTGCTTTGACAAAGTTTCCAAATGAAAAGGAATTTCATGAATTCAAAGATGAGGTGGATAAGATGTTCAACAGTGGTAAGTGGTTAGGGTTCACTCCTGCAAGTGATTAATTTTGTTTAATGCATCTATTGGTTCCATTATTCACTTCAAAACAACATAAGAAAAGGAAGAAAGTTGTTTCACAGTGAAGCAATAGATTGGAACAATCACAATTATCCTGGATATATCATTATTTTTGGAACCACTTCCATAAAATAGGGATTTTTGAAAATTATGGACATTATCTCTACAAATCTTAATACCAATACTGCCCTTTTCTAATTAAAAAAAACATAAAAACCAAAATTAAATTCAATGTATTGGTTGTACGGATTAAAGGGGTTGCATTTGACGCCCCCCCTCTCTCTCTCTCTATATATATATATATATGTATTTGCATAATACTTGTTCTACATTATGATTCATACAGATATGAGGAAGAAGAGGCAGAGGGTGGAGGAGAGACGGAGGTGGGCGGCATTGCATCCGGAGATACTGGCATTAATTTTCGTAAAGATACCGCCACATGAGATGTTGATGTGTGTGCCATTTGTTTGTAAGTCATGGAATGAGGTGGTATTGGGACCGTATTGCTGGCGGGATATCGATGTGTCGGTGTGGTGTGAGATTCGCAGTGATAATGATCCGGTGAAGGTGGACCGAGTGTTGGAAAAGCTTGTCCAAAGGAGCAATTATACGGCCCGACAACTTTGTACCTTCGACATGGGAGTTCTCGGATTCTCCTCCATTGCCAACTGGTACGTCAGAGCATCTCCAATGATTAGTCTTAAATCTCCACACACACACACACACACACACATATATATATATATATATATATATTTACAGGGTCAGGTTCAGGGGAGAACATTAAAAAAAGAGAACTGAAGAACACCCTGGGAGGCCTCCATCTGGACGGTATGCCCTAACATGCAATTTTTGCATATGCACTAATGCATATCTATGCATTGATGCATAGAAAAAAAGACCTCCAATCGCTTGTAAGCATTTGTGCATATGCACTAATGCATATCTATGCATTGATGCATAGAAAAAAAATACCGTCCAGATGGCGGGCTCTCAGGATGTTCTTCAGTTTTTTTTTTTTGGTGTTTTCCCCTGAAGCTTCCTCTCTCTCTCTCTCTATATATATATATATATGTATGTTATGTAATTAAGGTGTTTGATTCTCATCCATTTTTTGTATATAAAATTTTCTTTTTGTTTTGTTGCAGTGGAAGATGTCTGATATCTTTGGTTATGCCAGCGGCTAACATCACTGATGATATGGTGTTGAAGCATATAAAGCCATTACCGCATCTTATAAACTTGGATATAGGCTATTGCTTCCAGATCACACACAAAGGTATAGCAGCATTTGGTAACAATTGCAAGTCTTTAATTGACTTGAAAAGATGCATGTTTGCCGTCCCATTTGAAGAACATTCCGCACCTGAAGATGATTCTGAAGCAAAAGCCATAGCTGACACCATGCCGGCTCTCAAGTATCTCAAACTTTGTGCCGGTAATTTTGGCAAATCGGGTTTATTTGAAATCCTCGACAAATGCAAGTCACTGACTCTTCTTGACATTTATGAGAGTTGGAATGTCGATTTGGATGATGCTGAATTTAAGCACATCACTGAAAAGCTAAAAATGTTTCTTTACTAGTCTGATATGTTCATACAAAACAGAAGTTGCATTCTGACCCTCACTCTGGGTGTAGGAAATCTTTGGTTATATTTTTGAAATGCCTACTTTTAGTCATTATAATTCTTCTCTGAAGTTGCCATAAGTCTCTAGGGTTGCTTTTGGTATGCAAATGAGACCGGATAGTATTTGATACGAGTGGATTGGACGGGTGAGAATGAGATAAGTAGGTGAAACAAATTTTGAAGGTTTTAGGGTTTTAATATGACATGGTTAGTTTGGGAATTTATCAATCTTGTCATTTCTTTTTAACTCCGCTATGCGAGCCGACTAATCCTAGGGCAAGTATAGATGGCCAAATCGGTCCGGCCGGGACTGGTTACACTTTTGGAGCGGACCGGCCTGGGACTGGTTACGGGACCGATTGGGACCGGCCCGATTTTTACAAAAAAATATGTATTTTTATATGTATTTTTAAATATATTTCTAACTTTGTAAGTGTATTTGATTGAAAATCAATTATAATTTATAATAAAACGTATTTTCTAAATTTATTTGATCAAAAATCAATTATAAAACTATAATAAACGTATTTTTTAAGTGTATTTGTTTGAAAACCAATTATAAAACTACAATCAAGCGTGTTTTGAAGGTGTATTTGAGTGATCCAATTATATATATTAATGTAATGTTAAAAGTGTTATAAAAAAGTTCTTTTTTTAGTATAGGACCGGTTTGGACTCGGCCCGAGACCGGAACCGGGACCGCTTACCCGCAACCGGTTATGAAGTAGCTTAAACGGGCCGGATGTTTTTCGATGGGACCAGTTACAAAAAGCCCTGTCCGAAAAACACCGTTGAGGCCCGTGATTGATTTGGTCCCGACCCGGAACGGGACAGAGTTTTGGCCATCTCTAGCTTAGAGTCACTGCATTTGAACCTCCGTGACCATAAGGGGATTTTTATTCTTCCTTCGATTCGAACCTAGAACCTGGAGGCACTTTTGACATTTGGAGTCCAGGCTTAAACCAATCGCGTACCATCCTTGTGGTTTTGTCTTAATTTTTTGTTTCACCTATTTATGGTCATAGTCCATTAAGGAGCTCTTCTTGCATGCTTTGGTTACAAATTTGAATGGGGGAGTCTTGGTTACTTTGAGATACAAGTCACATGATTTAACTGTAAATAGTTTGTAACTAAAACGAAATGCATAATATGATTCTTTACCAGTTGAATACACTCAGACAAATACATATAAGACACAAGTTAGAAGATTCATATAGAAGTACATATAAGACACAAGTTGGAAGATTCATATAGAAGTATATCTCTATACATCTGACCATGAGATATCTAAATCACCCCAATTGTCTTCTGATACACCCAGTGCTTTCCAAACAGCCTTCGAGGCGTCAACAATGTTGTTCGGGCACGGAGGTTGGTAGTCATGTTCTTCATCACAACCCATTCTGGAATCACACTCGTCTACAACCATGGCTTTTACACTTCGTCCATTACCATTGATTTTGATGAAATTATGACACCTATCTCCTCCCTTGTACCACCCTGTCGATAGTGCCACAACAGGTGTGTCATCAGAGTGGTATTTGTGGTCGCACTCCGATGGGCCACCTCCATCACCTCCTTTTTGGAAACTGTTTATCGTTAGAGTCGCCTTTGTATGACTAGAAACGGGTGGTGAACATGTGAAGGTGGTATAAAACTTTCCTTGGACACAACAATCTGAGTCGTTTTCTTTGTTGCATTGTCCCGGAGGTGGTTTTCTTCCCCTTATGCCGCCACTTGGCTTGCATGTTTGAGCATCAGTCTTCGATGGAAAGGCAACCACGATGACAAGAAAGGCAAGAAGGCATGCATCGATGCAAAAGATCTTCATAATTGTTCTTTCTTCTCACACACAAGATAAAAGTGTTTGATGGAAAGATGGATGAAAATGATTAGTATTTATAGAGTGTTTGGTTGTATAAAATGCCAATTTTGCAGTCATGCTATGATGACTTTGTTCCAACGTTTTCTTTCACTTCAAAAAATTTGTTTGTTATAATTTACTAATTTTTAAAATGTAGATTACATTTTTTTCCCTAAACTTCATAAGTTTTAGCTGAATTAGTCCTTAAAATCCTTTTATTCTAGATTTGTTCTTTACGTCTGCAAATATTCTTGAATTTTTGTCCCTCCTACCAATGCGATGCTAATTGTTTTTATCAAGCTCAATTAAATTAAAGATATTTTGATTCTTTTTTATTCATTAAATACACACACTTAGAAGCCAACAGAGACCATGACCTCCATCACCCTCTCCAACATTCTTTGTGTTACTGTGTATCTATATGTAACTAATAACTTAATGTAATCTAGTTTTAGATTATTATTTTTTGATAGAAAAATGAAAAACATGGTAAATAGACCAAAATGCTTCTCATTTAATTTGATTTATTGAACCATTTTAACATACATTAGCAGAATGAACTAAATCGAAGACTTTTTTACAACCACGAGAGACAAATCTGAGTCTACAAGCCTTTCTCATTTCAGTGCTCGCCCTTTGAATCTTCAGTAGGGGCCTTTAGTCTTTTGATTAGAGTAGGGGTCGCGATAAAAAAATTATGAGTACCAATTCACAAACCTATGAGGTTTAAGGATGAAAAATACAATTTACTACCTTTTTTAATCATTAATAACCCATCTAAAATACTCTTCAACAATAACTACAAGTTTTTGGACATAAGTTCATGGTATTATAAAATATTAAAAATTGAATAACTAGGTTGTTGACCTCTAATAAAGTCATCATATGATCTCAAACAAGTTTGTGGTCTTTTACCGTATCATCCAAATGCAAGTTCTACGTTGATGATTCTTGTTCTTATGAGTCTATCTACATGAGTCTAAGTATATATATCATACAAATAGATGCAATAATCATAACGAAATAAACAGTTAAAAAAAGTTAAATTGGCTACTAAGACTTATGTAACAAAAAAATCGATTGGACTCAGAATGGATTACACCCCATTTCTCACTTTCATTTGGACTTCGGATATAAAGCCACACATTGTGTATTGTCTATTTTTATTTTATATCTAAATAAAAAAGATAAAAAAATAAAGGATATAAGAGCATATGTATGGATAAAAGAAATATGAATTCACATATACATTTTCATCTTTATGTGTCTAATTGGAAAAAAGGTAGGTAAGCAAACGTGAATTTACATATACATCTCCAAACCTAGCATGAGGCCAGTTAAATACCCGGACCAAGTGAGCTCGAAACCTGGTCCAGGTCAATAACCTTGAAACTATTGTCTTAGACCCTGAAAAGACTTGAAAAGGTCAAATTAAACCCAACTTGAAAAAGCCATAATATATTTTTCAACCCAAAAAACCCGGACCTTATTCATTGTAATTGTAGTTCACATATCCATAAATCATATATTTTTTATTCAGAGTAAATTACAAATTTCGTCCTTGTGGCTTACATAAAATCACACCGTGCGTCTCTAAATCAAAATAATTATGAAAAACGTCCCTATTGTTATATTTTCACACGTCTTAGGTCCCTTTATCAGTTTATCCTAACATTGTTAGATGATAGGTTAAGTATGAGGCCATTTTAATCATTTTACTCATATTCTTTATTTTCTATTAAAAATAAAAAAATATATAATATTTATTAATGCAAGAGGACCCACCAACAGTCTTCTTCATCTTCATCACTTTTTTGTCTTCCTCATTTCTCCGACAGACACATTACCGCCCCCATCGTCTTCCTTATTTATCCAGCCCCCAAAATCTTCCATCTTTGCCACCCACATTTATGTCCACTACTCCTCAACCCATTACAACTAAAGGAGATAAATGACGACTGCCACCTCTTTCTCTACCCCATCTTCGTTGAAACAAGACAAACAACCACCATGAGGCAACACCCCGACTCAATTGCTCCTCTCCTTTCTCGTTCCCTCCATCTGAAGATTTGATCTGCTTCTCCCCATAGTTAAAATCAAACCTTGATCTCTTCTTGCCCCATCGTCTAACCACGACATCGAGATACCTCATCACCAATTAACTTTTCATCGTGTGAAAAATGTAAACTACAAGGACATTTTTCATAATTATTTTGATTTAGGGATACACAATATGATTTTACGTAAACCATAGGGATGGAATTTGTAATTTACTCTTTTTATTTATTAATATATTTTCTAAAAGAAAAATATACGACTGATGATAGTGCTCAAATTTTACGTAAATCATAGGAAGTGTTAGATACTTTGAGATATACGTCGCATAATTTAACCGTAAATAGTTCGAAACTAAAATGAAATGCATAGCATGATTCTTTACCAGTTGAATACACTCAGAATACATATACATATAAGACACAAGTTGGAAAATTCATATAGAAGTATATCTCTATGCATCTGACCATGAGATATCTAAATCTCCCCAATTGTCTTCTGATACACCCAATGCTTTCCAAACAGCTTTAGAGGCATCAACAATGTTGTTAGGGCATGGAGGTTGGTAGTCATGTTCTTCATCACAACCCATTCTCGAATCACACTCGTCTACAACCATGGCTTTTACACTTCGTCCATTACCATTGATTTTGATGAAATTATGACACCTATCCCCTCCCTTGTACCACCCTGTCGATAATGCCACAACAGGTGTGTCATCAGAGTGGTATTTGTGGTCACACTCTGATGGGCCACCTCCATCACCTCCCTTTTGGAAGCTGTTTATCGTTAGAGTCGCCTTTGTCTGACTAGAAACAGGTGGCGAACATTTGTAGGTGGTATAAAACTTTCCTTGTACACAACAATCCGAATCGTTTTCTGTGTTGCATTATCCAGGAGGTGGTTTTCTTCCCCTTATACCACCACTTGGCTTGCATGTTTGAGCATCAATCTTCGATGGAAAGGCAACCAGGATGACAAGAAAGGCAAGAAGGCATGCATCGATGCAAAAGTTCTTTATAATTGTTCCTTTTTTTCACACAAGATATGAATGTTTGATGGAAGGATGGATGAAAATGATTAGTATTTATAGAATGCTTTGTTGTATAAAATGTCAATTTTGTAGTCATGACATGATGACTTTGTTGCAACGTTTTCTTTTGCTTCCAAAAGTTTGTCATGTTATATAATTAAATAATTTTTCAAGAGTAAATTATATTTTTGTCCCAAACTTCAAAGGTTTTAACTGAATTAATCCTTAGAGCATCTTCAAGAGTAAATTATATTTTTCCCTCCCACGAATTCGATGCTAATTATTTTTTGTCAAATTTCTTTACATTAGAGGTATTTTGATCATTTTTTTCATTTTCCAATAAAAATATTATATTATAATATATATATATATATATATACCCAAACAGATGATTAAAAACCACTAGAGGCCATGATCTCCGTCTCTTCGTGTGTCACTGGAAATATATATATATAAGCATAATATAACTTAATATAATTTAGTTTTATATTTTTTGATCAAAAATGAGAAAAAAACTCATCATTAATTCATTAAGGTCTTGTTTAGTTTGCATGAATGAAATGTATGTGAGGGAATGAGGGGATTTGGATATTAAATTCATTCCAATCTTATATTTAGTTTATTGAATTGTCCGAATTTGAAATTTTAGGAGTCAACTAAAATCCAACATAGGATTTTGAAATTCTTAGGAGATGCTCGAGATTTCACGTGATTTCGTAAGATTATATGAAATAAGGCTTTAAAAATGTTAAAAACTTTGTTTTGTAATAATTGATTAATAAAACTGTAATTAATTATTTTTATGATGATTTATATTTTTTTTATAAATAATGAATTCCAATTTCATTACAAATTCTACAAACCAAACACAACAATGATTTCAAATCCAAATCCTTTCATGAAATCTAAATCGCTAAAAAACAATCATGTAAACCAAACGAACCCTTTTACAACCATGAGGAACAAATTTGGGATAAAAAAGTTATGACCGTTTAAACCTACGAGGTTCAGGGACGAAAGATACAATCTACTCTACTTTTCTTTTTCCCATTAGTAAATAGTAATCCATCTAAAATACTCTTCAAATACCATCAAGTTTTTGACATATGTTGATTTTTAGTATCACAAAAGATTTTATTTTAAATGTTATGGGAAACATTTATGTTTTAAATTATTTTATTCTAAAGATATATTATCTATTAACAAATTTTAAGTTTCTTGAACAATTTTTTGGTATCCAATTTTCATCAATGGATTTTCTAATAAAGTATTTAAATAAAAATTAGGTGTTGACCTCTAAGAGCATCTCTAACAGCTTTTCTATAATAGAGAAAATCATCTTTTTGTTCCCTATAATGCTCCAACAGCTTCCCTATCTCATTCTCTAAAATAGAGATTTTCCCAAAAATCTCTAAATATAGAGATTTCTCTAAAACTTTAAAGAGATGAAAGAGAAATAAATTTTTTATTCATTCCACCAATAAGAGTTAAATTAATATCATTTTATGTGTATATTGTTTTAAAAATATATTGGGATCATAAATTATAAAATATTTTAATAATATAATAAATGATGTAATCTCTAAAATAGAGAAGCTGTTGGAGTTGAATGTAATACTTTTTAGAGATTTTAAATTTTGATTTTTTATTTTAGAGAAAAAATAGAGAAGCTGTTGGAGATGCTCTAATAAAATAAATTATATAATCTCAATACAAATTTGTAGTCTCGGTATGCTAAATGTAACTTATTAATTTCTTTCTAATATGTATCAATATTAAATTTTCTGTATATATTATTAATATATAATTTGATATGATTTTAATATAAAAGAAAATGCATATAGTATCCCCTTACATGTATCACCAAATGCAAATGTCACGCGAGTGATTTTTATTTATTTATGAGTTGGATCTACACAAGTCCAAGTAGACATGTATATCATACAAATAATTATAAAATAATCCTATGAAAATAAATTAAGAAATTGATGCATTTTTCTAGTTGCATAGATATAGGTATATAGCCAAGGGTGGATTTGGTAGGGTATCAAGTTTTTTCTTTATTACTATGTATCAACCAATTATAAATGATACATAAAATCTTATATTGTGTATCATTCAACTGTGTTTGGTACCGACTTAATTGATATCAATTTTTTCCGGACATGTTGGTAGTGGTTTTGTATTAAATTCAAGTAACATATACAAAAATTGCCAGTATGTTCAAATTTTGAGTTTTCAAGTAATACATCTGATATTTAAGAGTTTTTAGTTGTAAAAAATAAAACTTGCAATACTTTAAATGTTCAAACAAAGCAGCAAGAGTTAAAAAGTTTAATGTTCAATACATAAAAAATTCAATAAATAAAAAAAAATAAAAAAAATCGGTACTATGGTACAACCGTGATACACGGCTTCCAATACCGTGTACCAACCAAGTTTGCATACTTGATACGATATTACCAACCGATTGTAATTTGAAATTGACACCAATTTGATTGGTATGATTGATACATCTGTTGATTGGTTTAACATTATACAAAATTGTTGATTGGTATGATTGATACATTTGTTGAAATAACGTGTCTAGAGGTTTTTATGTTATGTTCTGTGAACTAGCTAGTTGATAAACTAAACATATTTGATAAAACATAAGTGCTAAAGTTAGACGACAATTTTTAAAGGCCTAAAGGGGCATGTTGAAAAATTAATTGGAAAATATAAGGAACATGGTTGGGTATTTTTTTTTTGTAAAAAAGTCATTCCATAATTGGGTATTTTTTGTAAAAAAGTCATTGGAACTTAAGCTGATTGAAGAAGCTTTTAAAAAATCTAGTATAATCGAATAGGACTTTTTCGATAAACTCAAAAACATGCGAGTTTATGGTTCTCAAACGGAGTCATAGTCCATTAAGGAGCTCTTCTTGCATGCTTTGGTGAAGAGAATAGGGGAGTGTTAGTCACTTTGAGATAAAAGTCACATGATTTCACTATAAATAGTTTGTAATTAAAATGAAATGCATAATATGATTCTTTACCAGTTGACTACATTCAAATACATACATATATGACACAAGTTAGAAGATTCATATAGAAGTATATCACTATGCATCTGACCATGAGATATCTAAATCTCCCCAATTGTCTTCTGATACACCCAATGCTTTCCAAACAGCTTTAGAGGCATCAACAATGTTGTTAGGGCATGGAGGCTGGTAGTCATGTTCTTCATCACAACCCATTTTGGAATCACACTCGTCTACAACCATGGCTTTTACACTTCGTCCATTACCATTGATTTTGATGAAATTATGACACCTATCCCCTCCCTTGTACCACCCTGTCGATAGTGCCACAACAGGTGTGTCATCAGAATGGTATTTGTGGTCACACTCTGATGGGCCACCTCCATCACCTCCCTTTTGGAAACTGTTTATCGTTAGAGTCGCCTTTGTATGACTAGAAACGGGTGGTGAACATGTGTAGGTGGTATAAAACTTTCCTTGGACACAACAGTCTGAGTCGTTTTCTGTGTTGCATTGTCCCGGAGGTGGTTTTCTGCCCCTTATGCCACCACTTGGCTTGCATGTTTGAGCATCAATCTTCGGTGGAAAGGCAACCAGGATGACAAGAAAGGCAAGAAGGCATGCATCGATGCAAAAGATTTTTTTCATATTTGTTCTCTTTTTTTCTTCGAGAAGATGTGAATGTTTGATGAAGCGTAGGATGAAATGATTATTATTTATACAATTTTTGATTTTATAAAATGCCAAATTTGCAATCATGATGTAATGGCTTTGATCCAACAAATTGAAACACTTTTTCTTGATATATAATGTTATAAATAGTAATAATATTACCCCTGATAATTTTTCCAAAAAACTCTTCAAAGATTACTAGAAATTTATGGACACAGGTGAATGTTATAAAAAGAACAATTATTTGAATAAGTAATCAAATTTTATTCATTCCAATATTATTAAAAAATCTTTATTTTAAGTTGTTTTTTATTGGTGATTGAAGTGTCTTTTGGCATTACTCGAACTATGGTTTTGTCTTATAGCTTCTATTAAAACTTCAAAGCATTTTATTAAAAAAAATAGATATTTTCTAATAAACTTAATTTGTTGTGTGAGTGTGTGACATTTTAATATTAGTCAGGTTTGAAGCATGTAATATATTGCTTAAATGGTGCTCAAAATTATTTTATTGGAATGGGATACTATTCATTAGCAAATTTTATGTCCATTGAATAACTTTTTGTATTATACATAGTTTTCTAATTTGATATTTATGAAACACAAGGCAGTAGATCTTTAAAGTCATCTTATGATCTCATCATAAATTTGTAGTCTTTTACCCTCTCATCAAATGCATTGTTTCACGTTGATTTAACATATGGTTTAAGTATCGATTATGAAAGTTCAATTTTGTTTTATTTTTCATCCCAATTAATTAATCTCAAGCACTTTTCATTCGTTTGAAGGTTCAGACGGATCTTAAATAAAAGCCAAAAATAAGAGGAAAATTTGATCTATATGGAAACAAAATATCAATAATACATAAAAAATGTATGAAAATAAATATTCTAACATACAATTGAATATACAAAATAATGTATATGAAATATAGATGCATTTAACAGTTAGAAAGAGTCACATATATATCACCGATTAACCCTTATCACATATATATCACCAATTAGTTTTTGAATCACAGAAGATGAAAATAAGTACAATTTGATACTTGGCAATTTTTCTTTGCATTTTTCACAATTTTCTCCTTTATCTCTTCCCTTCCCTTTCCCCAAACCCGTCATCACTCTGCGGCTTTGTTGGGGGTGGAGTGGGGTGGGGTGGGGTGGAAGGGTTTGCCCCACTCAAACCTTAGAGCAAACATTATATACTTCCTTCTAATATGCCCCCTTTCCACCCTTGCCTCCAAAACATAATTGGAAATAGAAGTGGAAAAAATCTTGAAACTTATTGAAACGTTACTTGATATTTGATTTTGAACTTGAAGAGCATGGAGAGTGTTACTTTGAGATAGAAGTCGCACGATTTGATTCTCAATAGTTCAAAATTAAAATGCAATGCATAATATGATTCTTTACTAGTTGAATACACTCAAATACATACATAGAAACATAGAAGACGGAATTTTTGAAGGAATTATATAGAATGATATAGCTATGCATCTGACCATGAGATATCTAAATCTCCCCAATTCTCTTTAGACACACCTAATGCTTTCCAAACAGCTTTAGAAGCATCCACAATGTTATTAGGGCATGGGGGTTGGTAGTCATGATCTTTATCACAACCCATTGTGGAATCACACTCATCTACAACCATGGCTTTTACACTTCGTCCGTTACCAGTTATCGTGATGAAATTATGACACCTATCCCCTCCCTTGTACCACCCTGTTGATAATGCCACAACAGGTGTGTCATCAGAATGGTATTTGTGGTCGCACGCCGATGGGCCACCTCCATCACCTCCTTTCTGGAAACTATTTAACGTTAGAGTTGCCTTTGTGTGACTAGAAACAGGTGGTGAACATTTGTAGGTAGTGTAAAACTTTCCTTGGACACAACAAACTGAGTCATTTTCTATGTTGCATTGTCCATGAGGTGGTTTTCTTCCCCT
Organism: Silybum marianum; assembly: GCA_036898165.1. NCBI lineage: Eukaryota > Viridiplantae > Streptophyta > Magnoliopsida > Asterales > Asteraceae > Silybum > Silybum marianum. The sequence continues at coordinate 22,931,117 of CM072538.1, forward strand.
TATGCCACCACTTGGCGTGCATGTTTCAGCATCAACCTCCGGCGGAAAGGCAACCACGATTCCAAGAAAGACAAGAAGGCATGCACCAATGCAAAAGTTCTTCATAATTATTTCTCCTTTTTCTAAAAATATCAATATTTGATGAAAAGTAGGATGGAAAAAGATAGTATTTATACACGGTTTGATTTTAGAAAATGCTAATTTTGCAGTCATGGTGGAATGAGTTTGTTGCAATGTATTAATTCAATCTCTAAAGTTAAAGAGAAAGTTTGTCTTGTTGTATAATTAATAAATATATTTACTCTTAGTTACCCACTCCAAATACCCTTCAATGATGACTAGAAATTTGGACAACAATCGACAGTGGTATGGAAAAAATTGATCATGACAATACTTTAAATAAGTAGTTTTATTTATTCAACCTAAAAACCGTTTTTTAACCATAAAAATCCTGGTTACGCATATTAACTAATTTCAAAGGTCTGGAGAAACATTGATTTGTTTTTTTTACCGGGACTAAAATATCTTTTGGCATTACGTATAATTTTATTTGAATCATGATTTTGTTTTATAGTTTCTAACCAAATTTAATATTTGTTGACATAACATTTTGATATCAAAGTTTTTTTTTTTGAAGTATATAAGATTTTTATATACGACAATTTAAATAAATAAAGACATGTACTCTCCTCAGATTTAATGAGGTTTGAACCCATAAGCCTAGATTCCTGACCTCCTAGGGCCCTTTGGTTTTAAATCAAAGTTGTTAGTTGATGTTCAAAATTATTTTATTCCAATGATTAGATATTATTTTACCACCAAATTTTATTTTCATTGAATAACTTTTTGGTTTTCATTTTCTCATTTATTATTTAGAGTAAATTCTATATTTCGTCCCCATGGTTATTTGGATTAGGTCCCCCAAATATAAGTAAATGCATGGTCACCCTATGGTTTCACTTTTATTATAAATTGGTCATTTGCTATAATTATACCTTAGTTATGTTAAATCAAGGGTATTTTTATTTTTGTTTGTTTCTTTAATATTTGTTTTAATGTGCCACTCTGGATGTCTTATGTACAAGATTATAAACATTTAACAACTAAAAGAACAAATGCATCCACACTAGTAACCAATCCAGACAATCTCAAAACATAGGGCATAAATAGTCATCTTCTCCGATCAGTACTCGGTCCCCAGTAACCTTCTCCTACCGCCACACATCAAAACATATACAAACAGAAAAGAGCACACCCACAACCCGAAATTAACCCAAAAGCCTTTAAAAAGTCATATGTTTCGTCCTAAAGTCCAAGTTTATACATAGGGCATTAATAGTCAAAGTATATACTTTACTAGATACAATCTTCTTCTTTTAAGATCAACTAATGAGAAAGGTTTTTGTATATACACCAAAAGCAATCAATAATATCAAAATCTAATAGATTAGCTTAAATCGTCTTAACCAATAGCATGCCCAATAAGTTTCAAAATTAACTAGATTTAGCCAATGATCTTATCAAAGACATAACTAGAACAATAGTATCAAATTTATTAATAGTATTATCGATTATAAATCATTTTTTAGCATTTGATTGCAAATCATTAAACGCTTTAGCCACACACTAGAAAAATAACCCATATACCCAAAGAAATGATTGGAGATAATTGGTTTTTATTATTCTTTCTGGTCCAGACTATAATAAAAATAAGATTTCAAGAAACTCACAAAGTAACTAATGTTGCCATTTATTCATCAAAAATAAATGTCCTCTTTAAAATAAAAACGACCATCTTATATGTGCATGTCATTATAACTCAGATCAAAATATTTTGAAAGTGGATTTTTAATAAAAAGGTACAATAAACAATATTTCGTGCCTAGAATCAAATACCCAAAAAAACATGAAAGCAAATAAAAACATTTCAAATTAGTATGGGGCTGGCTGAAGCAACATTCAAAAAACAAACATTTCAAAACACATATCGTCTAGCTTTATCCAAAACAACACTTAAATATTTCATGCACTCCATATCTCATATTTATGTTCACTTTCTTGTTGATTAGCATTCTTCAAAATAAGCAAAAGATCCAAAAAAGGACATTTCAAAACAACCAAATTAAGTCTCAATCTGATGTCGGAGATGGCACATCATCATAAACATCATCATAACCATCATCATAATCGTACCAAGGGTTCTGGAAATTTTCAAGCCTGTTGATGATCTCCATAAGATCACCACCTAATCCCAAACCGACGTTCCGACATCCATTAATGTCAAGATGAGTTAGTGACTTACATTCGGTGAGGATTTCAGAAAGACCCGAATTGCCGAATAAACCATCACAAAGTTCAAGGCGCTTGAGATTTGACATGGTGTGAGCTATGGCTTTTGCTTCAGAATCATCAATAGATGAGAAACGTCCATTAAATAGACAGTGTGTTTCTTTGCAAGTGAACCAAAGACTTGCAGTGGTTACCAAATGCTGCAAGGCCTACGTGTGTGATCGCAGAGCAATGGCTGATATCCAAGTCTATAAGATTTGGCAATGGCTTTATATGCTTCAAGATCATATCGTCAGTGATGCAACTCCTTGGGATTTGTAGCACTTTCAGAAATCTTCCACTAATGTACAACAATTAAAACTAGGTGTTAATGTTTCAAATAATCAAATACCTTAACTACATACATACATACAAAGATTTATATAAAACATACCAGTTGGATACCTATAAGAATCCTAATTCTCCAATGTTGAAGGTAGAAAGTCGTTCGGCCATATAATTGCTACGCCGGACCAGCTTTTCCGCCAGCAGGTTCACCTCCACCGGATCCCTCTCATCCAGACTCCGATACCAATATTGATACGGATACCGATACCCCGGCATCAGATTAATATCCCGCCAGCAGTATGGTTCAGCCACCACCTTATTCCACGGCTTACACACAAATGGCACACACCTCACCATCTCATCGAGTGGCTGAATCCTTACGAAAATCAATGTCAAAATCTCAGGGTTCAACCCCTCCCATCTCCTATGCCTCTCCACCACCAACGCAGCCTCTTCATTCCTGCTCATTTCTGTGTATATATTTGAAAATAGATCCACTTCGGTTGATTTGGAAGATTAAGAGATGGAGTGAAGTGGGTATTTAACGTCCACGGTTCTGTATGGAGGAGTCCGAAGGTCGGAAGTTGAATGGTTAATTTCATTTTGTTGTAATCTATAAATCAGTATTTTTATTCAATTGGGTGTAAAAATAGAGTCTTGTATTTTATGGAAGACAATCTTAAAAACATAAAAAGTAATCGGAAAATCACATAGTGCCTTCAAAAATGTTAAAATTTACTTGGATATGGTTTCTTATTAAAAGTATATTAAAATTTTAATATCATTTTAAGATTAAAATTGGATAGAAAATTTTAAGCTATGATGTGGAATTAACAGAGAAAATTTCTCATTTTAATATAAAATTTTAAGCTATCAACATAATTGGTGATTGATAGAAAATTTTAATCCTAATCACGGACAATCTATTAAAAGTATATTAAAATAGATATCAAATGCCTTCAAAAAAAATATAGATATCAAAATCAAACGAGAGATAATTAATTGATTTTTTTTGTGTGTCTAACTTGTTTCCCTCTTATTTTTGTTATATTTTAACATTTACGATTTAAAAATAGGAGAGATAATTTTTTCTAAATGCTTAAAACATCTCCGACAGTTTTCTATAATTTCTCTAAAATTAATAATAAAAAGCCAAAAGTTTTAGAAACATTTTTTTCTAACTCCAACAGATATTCAATTTTAGAGAATCCATCATTATTTATATTATTAAAATGTTCAATACATTTAATAAAATATTATTTCTCTTTTCTACACATCTAATTTTAATAATTTTGATTGGTTGTGTATGTTAAAATAATGTTTCTATCTCCTAGATTAGGGATTTTAGAAATTTCTCTATATTTAAAAATGTATCCCCAAATCTCTAAAATAACAAATATAGCAATGTTGTTGGAGCACTTTAGATAATGAAAATCCATTTTTTTTCTTTTATAGCAAATCTGTTGAAGATGCTCTTATAATAAGATTTTTAGCCATATCAAATTGGATCATCTTAATCAACGATTTAGTTAGATCCGGTTCTTTTCTTTTACGAGGTTTTCTCCGTATATTTTTCCTACATGTTTATTATCTATGCTATCTTATAAAGTATTTAAAAAAAATTAGGACAACGCTTTTCAGCAAGCTTTATGTTTCGAAAGTTTCATCTTCATAACTTCATTCTTCACGTTTCGTGGTGCAATTTCGACCGCTTAAGGAGGCGTTTTCCGAAGTTTCCAAATTCAATCCTCACGTCTTCCTTTCTCTACATGGCTGTCAATTCCATCGGTAATTTCCGACGGATAATTATTATTTTAAATTTTTATTTTTTAATTGTGTTGGTCGGAAATTCATTGGAAATTACTGACGGAATTGAGTCGGTAATATCGTCGGCTGTCAACGGATTTAATTTTTCTTTAAAACAATTATCTGTCGAAAATTACCGACAGTTGTTAATTCCGTCGTAATTTTCGACGGATAATTATTCTTTTATTTTTTAATCTTTTCAATTATGTCGATCGGAAATCCGTTGGAAATTACCGATGAAATTGATCCGTCAGTAATGCTCGTTTTTCTAGTAGTGACAGCTTCCTATAATGTTTATCTAAAATATAGAAAACATAAAAAAAAACTTCAAGTTTAGAATTTTTTTTTAAACTTGATGTTGAAAAAAAAAATGATTATTTTATTCAATTTCAATAATGAGGTTGAATTATTATTAATTTGTTTTAAAAAAGCGTTTTGGAATGATAAATAAAGAATATTTTTAATAAATATAATTTATGTTTAAATCTTTAAAATAAAGAATCTATTAGAGTTGAATGTATTTGTTTTCACCTAAACTAGAACCTAATTTAACAGCTCTTTCCAAAAGGCGTGAATGTAAATACCTTGTTTAGGTATCATTGGGAAGTGCATTAACATAAATACGGCTTTAGATATTTTGACGTATTATTCTCTATTTTAGAGAAATTATAGAGAATATGTCGGAAATGCTCTAAGGACAATGCTTTGAGCAGATTATTCATGGTTTTCAGCAAGCTTTATGTTTCAAAAGTTTCAAGGTGCAATTCCGCATGTTTCAAGGTGCAACTCCGCATGTTTAAGCATCTCCAACAGATTCCTCAAAATATCTCCAAAAAAAATTACATACATATCTGGCAGATTCCCAAAAATTTATTCAAAATAGAGAATGAAATTAAAAATCTCCAAAAAAAAAGTGCACATCTCCAACGGATTCCCATTTTGGAGAATTTAACATTGATTATAATATTAAAATATTATTTATCTCTACAAATATTTATTTTCAAAGTTCTATTTGGTGGTCTCACTTGGAAATTGTTTTTGGGGTGTCATTCATATTTAGAGAAAAAACTATTCTCTTTCCTACTTTTTCAATTTGAAGATAGTCTTGTGGAAGTTGTTCTAACAAAATATTAATTTAAAATCCTCATTTTCTCTATTTTAAAAAGGTTGTTGGAGATGCGTTTTCCCAAGTTTCCAGATTCAATCCTCTATGTCTTCCTTTCTCTATCTTTGTATCCAACTCAAAATTAACAACAAATTAACTGTTTTCAAGTTAGATTTCCCGTTTTTTGCATATTGCTTTTCAATATCTTTTGGTTTTTGTTATTTGTTTTACTTCAGATTGTTTTTATAATTTGTTTTACCCGATTTTATTGTAGGTTAAGTTTGTTACCTTATTCATTTCGTTCCTTTGTCATTTTTCACATTTTTATGGAAGGCCAAAATTTATTACAACAGGAGATGTAAAAAAATACGAAAAGGTTGTACAAGATGTAAGCTCAATCCTACAGCTACCCGAAACAAGGAATCGAAAAAAGAAATACAAAAGATGAAGCACGAGGAGTACAACACCGATTTGCAAAAGGTTGTTAAAGGTTTTTTTTAACAAGAGTGGAGATCTAAATGAGATTAACATACTATTCATTTTCTTTCTTTCCGTACATGAAACAATCGTGTCATCGAAAGGTAATTTTTTTGGATTTGTTAACAGTGCAACCGTATAATTTTAGGGGTTCTCTTAAATAATTAAAAACTGAACTTATAACACAAATAAAACAGATGGCCTAGTGACTATTCCCAACTAATTAAAATTTCTTATAGAGAGATGGTTTAGGGTTCAATCTTAGTTTGATGCATATAATTAATTTTTTTGGACAACTCTGTAAATACTCTATTAATTTCGTACTTAAATAACATTTAAAAAACAATCTATTAATTTCATATTTAATCATTGATTTTTACAAAAATATTTTTAATTTGTTTTTAGTTATTAAAGACCATCAATATCAAATACTAAAAACCGGAAAAAAAAACTCTTGAAGTTAACAAAAAAACCGAAAAAATCTCTTGAAATCAAGCAAAAAACTTTAAATATCTCCCGAAACGGTTGAATTAGGTTAAAAACATATCGAAAGATATTAATCGTTAGTAAAAATGTAAAGACACGTCGATAAAAACCGTATTTTTTATAATTATTTTTTGTTTATAGTGTATGGTGCCACCGTATCAAAAAAATTCTGGGTTCGACCGTGATTTATGATATTTCTTGGTTATATCCATTTGGTATGAATAAAACTTCTTGATTAATTGATTCTTGACTCCTTGTCATGGAAGAGAGAGTGACTTACAATTATGTTGTTTAACTGTGCTCACCTCTATCTATGGTAGTATTCCATTTCTTTTTTCTATGTTAGTTTGTTACTCCCAAAATAATATCATATGGTGATAAACTTCAAAAAAAAATTGTATCTAGTTAATTATTTTAATCTTCATATGGCACCAAGCTAGTAGTCAATTATCGTAGTTCATACGAACCAAGGTTGTGCAGAAAGTCATTCAATCTAATTTAAATTGTCCGATCATAAACGGATATCCAATATGGAAATGTATCGAATCAGATTGAAAATCTCAACTTTCAAATTGGAGAGGTTGGTTCTTAGATGCTAGTCTAGCATCCAATTAAACCGAATTGATCTAATATGATAACCATCCAATTAATAACTATATATCATTATAACATTTTACAATCTTGTTGATATTTATATGCATTGTTTTTTAATAGCTTAAGAATTAAGTCAGTATAGGTAAAAGCTGGTTGGTCCACGACATAAGATTTTCGGTACCAATTATATATATATATAGAGGAAAGTTCAAATGTGAACTCATTTTTGGTTGTGAACGTGAGGACGAATCTCAGATTTTTGGTTGTGAACGTGAGGACGAATCTCAGCCACTTATCCGGTCAATAAAGGCGGCTTTGACCTAGTTCCCCTCATTTAATAATCTCCACCCTCCCATGAATCGCGTCAATCCTCCGTGATCGCGTCCACCATAACCGAAGATGTGTGGCTGAGATTCGTCCTCACGTTCACAACCAAAAATGAGTTCACATTTGAACCTAACCCTATATATATATATATATATATATATATATAGAGAGAGAGAGAGAGAGAGAGAGGATAGTTCAAATGCGAACTCAAATTTGGTTGAGAGCGCGACATGTGTCTGAATATAGATTATTCAGACTGAATATACAAAGAAATATTCAGATTGAATAAGCATTATTAAGACTGAATATACTATATTCAGTCTGAATATTTCTTTAAATGGGACACGTGTCGTGCTCTCATTTGTCCTCAAGTTCACAACCAAATTTGAGTTCTCATTTGAACCGGCCCCTATATATATATATATATTGTTGGTTGGTACAAAATATATTAGCAAAAACAAACATTGTAATGGTACCGTACCAATCAAGTGCTTTTGTGATCTTTCCTCTCCAATTCCGGCTTCAGATCAGCCTCTGTAAAAATGTATAATATATATATATATAAATAATACAGATAGATAGTGTTTGCCTCAATGATATATATAATGCATCTATTGTCTAAAACAAGATTCATTTTAACAGAATTCTCAATGGAAACACAACACAAATCAAGCATATAGAAAAGAAAGAGATTAAAAGAAAAAACACAAACCTATCTCATCATAGAAATCACTTTTGTCATAACCATGGGGATCAAAAACTTCTTTACTGAAGCAAGATCCAATCTGATCGATGTTCTGATAGGTCAAAGCATGTAGCAAGAAGTCTGGGTTGCGATATCCTTTCCTTTTGAGCACTTCCGAATCAAACCTTCTCCCAGAAATTCTCTCCACCCTCAGAAACGTTTTAATTTTTTCCTGCACCAAATTTAACAACGTTGATCAGTAGACTTTAGAGACAGAAATACGTACATATACAAATTTATTAGAGGAACTTACTTGCAGTTCATGAGAGCACTTTATCGTCTAAAGGATCCATCTCCTTCTTCTGCACATCGTTATCTTCTTTCATATTCACAGTTTCGTTCTGTTCCTTGTGAACGGCATCGTTATCGTTGTTATTGTTGTAATCAGTATACATATTTTCTTCCATATTGTAGTCCTCGTACATAGAGAGAAGAGCGACGCATTCCTTCTTCATAAAGTAACAAATAGTATCAACCGATTATAAATCAATAAAGGTAACCAAATCAATTTTGGGCAAATCAATCGGTAGCGTATCTATATCTATACTTATATTAAAAAACATAAAGACTGAATTGTGGATTTGGTCCCTGTGGTTTGATAATTTCTTTAACTAAGGTCCTTATACTATGTTTATTGTGGATTTGGTCCTTGTGGTATTCCATTTGTTTTGGTCATGGTCCCTATGACTAACGTTTTCGTTAACTCCATTAAATCAGTGGTTATTTTAGCCTTTTGCCTATTCTTTTGTTTTTTTTCTATAAAAAGGTAAAAACAATATTTACGATTTTCGAATGAACCTGCCCCTTGTTTCCTATAACTTGTGTACTTACATAGTTTTCTAAATTTCATAGAGAATATAAACTTCGGCTGAGATTTTGGTTTCGGGAGATTGTGCAATTTATCCTTGGTGCTCTATAAATTCATTGTCCTACAAGAAGTGCAACGCTTTTCAGTTTTCATTCTTGGGATGGTTATTATGTCAAATAACAGAATTTCTATGGTATTCTTTTAAAAGTTTGTTATGCTTTATTTTGGTTAGAATTAGTGAAAGATTAAAACTTTTGGAGATAATTCATAGTGGCATGGAGGTGCGGTTGCAGCATGGCTGCTGTGGTTTATTTTGTGGGCTAGGTTTGTATCGACAATAAATACCGTGAAAATATGGTTTTGGAAAGGCGTAATCTTGCTAGTTGCAATTAAAATTTCCGTCTTTCAATGTGCTTTTTATTATATGATTTCTCATATTGCAATTTAAAACTCTTCTCATCAAATGAGCATAAGTCTTTGGTGTCATATGTTTTGTTGGTTTCAGAAGTAGACCAACATTTGCTAACTCTCAACTTGGATGGTTTTTCTTGTTGATTGCAGGAAAATCCTAATGACGACAAGAACCACATCTTTACTGAAAGATCTTTGATCCGTCCACCAGGTACTTTTCTTACTTGCTCTTGGTATAACATGTCAATGTCAGAAGGTTATGCATTTAAAAAATATATGTTAGACGATCATGCATTTTTTAGAAGGTTATTATAATAAATAACCTTGCTTTTAGAGCCTAGACTTCTACCAAGATCGATTAATCATTTGGAATCAACATACTACTAATCTTTAATTCATATGCATTTCTTAAGATTTTCGTCTAAAACATATTTGGCCCACAAGTCGTGAGCTTTAGACCAAAACATATTTTATAGCAACAAAACTACAGTTAGTTAATTTAGTGATCAAGATTAGCAATAATTTAGTTGTATTATATTCATAATTAACTTTGTAGTTTTATTGCTGATAATTATGAATATAATACAACCCAAATGATTATTCGATCTTGGTAGAACTCTAGGCTCTAAAAGCAAGGTTATTTATCATAATAACCTTCTAAAAAATGCATGATCGTCTAACATATTTTTTGACATTGACATGTTATACCAAGAGCAAGTAAGAAAAGTACCTGATGGGCAGACCAAAGATCTTTCTGACGTCGTTTTTGTCGTCATTAGGATTTTCCTGCAATCAACAAGAAAAAACATCCAAGTTCAGAATTAGCAAATTGTGAAAATATCAAGGCTCGAACCCTAATCCAAATTTTCTGAATTTGTTACTCAACTGTCGTAACCTGAGCTGCAATTCTAAACCATAATAGTCTACTGGTCGGTTTCAAAACTTCAATAGTTCCTAAGTCTACTGACTGAAATTTCTGAAGCCAAATCGAATGAATGAAGATGGTTAAAGTTACTGATGGTTCAAGACTTTCAGTATGAGGCAGAGACTATAACACCAATATAACAGTGGATTATCTCCTAAAGTTTAAGTTTTTCACAAATTTTAACCAAAATAAAGCACAGCAAACTTTCAAATGAATACCATAAAAATTCTATTATTTGACGTAAAAACCATCCCAAGAATGAAAACCGAAAAGCGTTGCACTTCTTGCAGGACAATGAATTTATAGAGCACCAAGGATAACTTGCACAATCTCCCCAAACCAAAATCTTAGCCAAAGTTTATATTCTTTATGAAATTTAGAAAACTAATGCAAGTACACAAGTTATAGGAAACAAGGGGAAGGTTCATTCGAAAACCGTAAATATTTTGAGAATCGCGAGAACCAACTATTTATATTTATTCATAATGAATGTCATGACTGATGAAAATAATATTAATGAATATTTAGGGGTGGCAATTCTCGACACGACACGAAACACGACACGAACCCGACACGAAAATAAACGGGTTAGGGTTGAACTTTTTGACCCGCCAACCCGTCAACCCGCCAAATAAACGGGTCAGGTTCGGGTTGACACGAACGGGTCGCGGGTTGACACGCCAACCCGCCAAAATTTATTAAAAATAATAATATATATTTTATGTTTTATTTTAAAATATAAAAGTCTAATCAATAGAGTTTCTTTCGTTTTGTTGTGTAAATTGTAATCTCGTCCGTCAAAACTCAAACGCAGAAATGTGAAACACGAACACCTTAACTCTAACTCAGAATACTGAACAGCAGCTACGACGGCGCTCTACCTAGAAACAAGAGATTTCATGACCCCTCAACCCGCGAACGACTTGCCAACCCGCCAACCCGCGACACGCCAACCCGACAACACGCAAGTTGACTCGCCGACCTGCCACCCCGCGACCATCCCGCCAACACGCGGGTTGACCCGCCAACACGAACGTGTGCGGGTTAGGGTTGCGTATCTCGACACGATTAGCTAAACGGGTTGGGTTAGGGTTGAGCATCCATGACACGCCAACCCGCCAACCCGAACACGACACGATTGCCACCCCTAGGTTATATTCATTGTGAATAATTAATGAATAGTTGGTTCTCAAAATATTTACAGTTCCTAAATTAACATTCCCCTAGGAATAATATATATATATATATATGTTAACATACCTAATCTCACATTCTAGCTTGGCAAGAGATTAGAGCCTTTTGCTTTCAACTTTGACTCGAGCCTGAAAAACTTCAAGCCAGACAGCACCAAGTCAGCTGTCTTCTTCTTCATATGGTCAATTAGCAAATCATCATAAACAACCAAGTCCGATTCCGTTAACATCTTGCACTCTCTCATACTTGAAAAGACTTTTCTACCCTCCTCAATAGTTCCATACCGGCATATACCAGCAATAACCGCACAAAATATAACATCATCAGGTGAACAACCATCTTCCACCATCTCACTGATAACATCCATCACTTTATTGGCATCATTCGATCTACAAATATGAATAATTCTAAGAGTATACTTAAACACCCGGGGCCCACTTGTGACATTCGCTAAACAGTCACGAACAACCATGAAAGCATCATCAATTTCTCCAATTTTACAGAGACCTTTAACCAATGACACATAAGCATCAACAGACGGAATTGAAGACATCTCTTTTATTTCATTATAGCAAGAACACGCTTCATGAATCTCTCCGATTTCAATAAAGCACGAAATTGCATTGCTATAAGTACAGGAATCGAGTTCCATCTTCGATTCTTTTAATTCTTGGAAAAAAGTTAACGCCTTTTTCACCTCTCCAATCTTGTGGAGTGCCCCAATAAGAATATTGTATATCAGAACACTACAATAACCTTTCGGTTTCAAGATATCAAACACTTCTAAAGCCATAAAGATTCTATCTTTCTCTCCTTTTACCATTTGGGAGAAAAATTTCACAAGATCATCCATAACCCTAAACCCTAAACTATTCATCTGTACAAGAAGTTTGCAAAATTCATCAAATTTTCTCAACTCCGCATAAGAAACCAACATCGGATTCACAGTCTCAAAGTCGGGATTGAGATCTTCCTCGACTGTAACCTGAAAAAGTTTATGTGCCTTATTAACATGTTTCATATTACATAACCCTTTTATAAGATGATTATATATAACTAAATCCGCCCTGTATCCCGATTCAATCAAATCCTTCAACAAATCACACGCCACTCCAACTTTTCCATCGTTCACAAAGCCTTCAATCAACGATCCATAGATAGCCCTATCTATCAAATACCGTTTTTCTTTCATCTCCTTAAAGAACTCATAACCCTTTTCGACTCGATTCCCTTTGCATAATCCCATAACAAGAGTTGCATAAGCCATAACATCGGGTTGCACTTTATCGTTCTCCATTTCTTGCCAAACCCTCAAACACCCATCTAAATTTCCCTCTGAAACTAATATTTTGACCATTGCAGTATAAGCAAACACATCCGGTTTACATAATTTCCTCATTCGGCCAAGAAACTCGAGGGCTTCTTCAATTCTACCAGCCTTACATAACCCTTTTACCAAAATCATGAAAGTGATTCCTTCCTCTATTAATTTATCATTCTTGAAATCATTATAAACAGCCATAGATAAATCCAAATGATCAGTTTTCACAAGAGCATCCATGATCCTATTATACAAGAAAACTCGAGGTTTTACCCCAAATTTCTTCATTTTTTCATACACATAGTAAACCCTAAGTCCCCTATTAGCATCAGAGTGCATCCTAATTAAGATTTCAAATTGTTTTTCAGTTGGTGGCTTACCTTGCATGTTCATTAGCTCCGGCACCTGATCAGCTGCTCGGAACTGATTGTTTCTATTTAAGCAATAAGAAAAGGCGTTATAACTAGCGAAATCATGTTTATACCCTTTTTGCTTACCAGCCCAATGGAAGAATTTTGAGGAGATATTTGGATCTGATTGTACTTTTAATACTTCTGCAACGAGCTTCGGGGTGACACGCCGGAGCTTGTTGAGATCGGCGACGACCGGCGGGCCCCAGTGCTTGTGTTTTCGGAAGGAATCGACAATGTAACGGGCGATGGGAGATAGGGTTTGGGCGACGGAGAAGAATTGTTCCGATGGGGAAGGTGGCGGTGGTGGTGGGTGGGTGGTGGTGGATTGTTGTGGGTTCCATTTTTGGAGTTCAAAATTGGTGGTGAGTTGTTGGTGATTTTGATTGGGGTTGAGGGTTTGGCGATTGGAGAAAATGCCACCGCGAACAATGGGGCGGTTCTGAGTGGGTTTCCGGTGGCCGGAGATGAAGTTGAACCTTTTGGGTACGGTGGTCGGCGGCGGAGCTCTGGGAGGCATTTGCTTTACTGATTTTGCTGGCTGCCTTCGTTGATGGGATTGTACGGTAAACCCCCATTGATGAGAATATACGAAACCCCAAGGCTGAAAAATGAAAATCATATACTATGGGGGTGTTTGGGATCGTTTGATGAGTTAAAATGATTTAATTTCTTTAAAAAATTCTTAATTATTGGTTTGGCATAAGTATAAGTTATTTATTCAAACGTTTATTATCGATGTCACACTGAAATAAGTCAATAAGTTAGTTTTATAGGCAATTCCAAAAGAAATTCGATTTTTGATGGTTGAATATTTTTATATTATATGTTATTACTCTTTTCGAGTCGAGCCAGAACAATCAACGGTACGATTTTTGATTCCTAATGTGAACAAAATCGAATTTCTCTTGGGAATTACAAAAAAAACGTTTATTCTAAAATTACAAAAAGACATTGAACAAATGTAAAAAAGTTGAATAAATCTAGCAACAATAGTTTGGATTTTAGACAGACATTGAGGAAGCGGACTACAGTTTGGATTTTATTTTTGAAGGATTTCAGAATTTTGTCAATTTAGAAATGAAAACTAAAGAAACATAACGTATTTGACGAATTCTTTATCACTGGACCATAAAAGTAAAACTTACTACATGAAAAACATACACAAGTAATACATTTTTAGGCGGTCAGTTAGGTCTAACGGCTCAAAAAAATGTTCAAACCGTAGATCGGACCGAGCGGTTTGACTATTTTCCCGACCGGACCGCCCGACAATTCAAACCACCAAAAAAAGGTCTGGTTTGGCTTGGTTCGACCGGTTTGAGCGGTCCAATGGTTTTTTTGAACACCTCTAGTCCCGTGCACCCACTCACTCGATCATCGTAAGAGGGGAAAAACGAGACGTTAACAGAGTGCACCCGCTTAAATTATAAGTGTGCTCTGAAGTATTTGAAAATGAAATTAACAACGGCAAGTTGAGGTAGGTGTGATGGTTCCTACATGTCGGATAGAAATGTTGCATCTTGCCATTGATCTCAAGTTCGAGCCTTACAAATGGCCTGTTATAAAATTTTCAAAAGTAGAAGGCTTGTTTATTAAATATTCTAAAACTGAAAGGGACCGAACTGAAATTTTCATTAAACATCTCTAAAAATGGGTTTTATATTCTTATTCCGTGTTAGTGTTCATTTGTTTAATCAATCTAGGGTTCTTTGAATTTAGTTAGTTAATTTTAATTTGCAAAACATCTTATGTGGTAATAAACTAGTGTTATACTCGTCCGTTGGTCGGGTACACGGCATGACTTTAAACATTTTCTAAACGTCCTTGAAACAGACCTCAAACAAAGCGACGATTTGTTAACTTGAACAAAATGATAATATAAGAAATGTGAGCATAAATTTATGTGACAAAAGTTTTATCCTAACTCGACTGACAGCCCAAGCAATACTCCTACAATCTCACAGTGTACCCATACCGAAAGAAGAAAGTGTGGAAAATCCTCTCGGCCGTAAACCACATATCGGAAGCTCGAAATCGTCACCCTGAACTGTCTTCACAATGACAATGCCATGGATTTGGAAAGAAATCGAGAGGCAAGAGTGTTTGCCCTATCCTTTTGTCAAAAATCCAACCCTAATTACCCGATTTGGTCAATTTTACTTTATACAGTGACTGCAACTATAACCAACGATTAAAGAAGAGCCGCTTACCTATTGAAGATATGAATTGTTTCTTCCTCTTCTCTGTTTCTCTGAAAAATCAGAACTACAACCTCTACCTCCGATTGAGAGGTAATTTGTCTACGATATGAAAGGAATTGAAGATTGAGCAGCCGAATATGGTGGATTTTTGGTTCGCTTCTTTGGAGTCAATTGTTGAGGGAGGGAATTGAGGGGAGTAGGCGAGTGGGAACCGGAAGGGGGGTTAGATGACGTGGGCGACTTCAAGACTTAGTAATGGTAAAAGAAACAATTTAAAAGACTGAAATTTAGTATTAAGTTTGCTTTAAAGACGGTTTTTGACTCACTATGGTCCATATTATATAATTCTAAAATATATGTCCTTCTACTTGGTAAGACATATTGAAATGACTATAAGTACGAAACCCAAATATAATTCTATACATTCAATAACAAAGAGAGAATCAACATATAACATAAAGATAATTCTATACTAACATAAATGTTAAATAAAATAGGTGTACCTTCTATGAATATAAAACTTTCTTTTAGGAACCATCACCCTGTGAACTATTAGCCGTCTAAAAAAATAGAGAGAAACATGGGTATCACCACAAATTATTTATCGAATATAGATAGCTTTATAGAATTATGACGAAATGGTTGTGATTCGGTAGCCATTGTGTGTCACTTACTTGCAAAGAATTTGGGGCTAGTCGGTGAAATACTCAAAATCTATATATGTAAAAGAACTTGGGAAAACGAATAAGATAGCGGTAAGAAAACCAATTGAACCGAATACTCAATAGCCTCGTGATGATACTTGGATTTTTTGCCTCTTAACGGTGGTTGCTCCAATGTACTATAGAAGCCGAGAAAAACATGGTCAGATACATACTAAAGTTTCTTATCTTTAGAAATTGGTTTGAGGTCACCCTCTAACACTACATCCAGTTATTTCGAAGCTTGTATAAAATGAAAAACCATCGTCTCAAATTCCTTCCGGTCTATGCGCTCCATTTAAAAAATGTTGAATCACTTGTGTTTTTTTGCAAGACTTTGAATCGCCTTCTTCTATCTCTTGTTTGTTTTTGTTGTTCGGGGATGAAAGTGACGATTCAAGCTAAATACAGATAAGATCATAAAATTTCCACCCATTAACAAACGATAAAAAACTTTCTTAACCCAATAACCATCAAATAACACAACTCGATATCCATAAAAATTAATAAAAAAAAAGCTAGATCACCAACATCATCCACAAAAAAGATGTACAAATTACCAACAATTTTACCATTCGTTATTATACACCACCAATCCTGCACAATATATATATATATATTGTATATATAAACTAGTTATATGCCCGCGCAATACAGCGGGATGCAAAATTTGTCTATATGTAAGAAAAAAAGGTACGTGAAATCGTCCAAACAACCTGTGCATGAAGTTTGTCCTTTATCTTTCACAAGCACATCTTTGGTGAGGCTGGATCATCACGCCACCTACAGAAATATACGAAGTCAAAAACCAACACAATCGAAATCAGCATGAAATCAAGATGCATCGTAAAAGAAAAGGTTGTAAACCGATTTACAATCAAAATCAACCTCTATATCTAACAAAATTTGTTTATTATCAACAAGTCTAGATTAGATGTGTCCATAATCACAATGAAAATCGAATTTACAATTCAACTTTCTTGTTCTACTTTAAACCTATTTTTGATGAAAATTTTGTATAATGATTGAACTAAAAAAAGATCACAATAGCGATTTAAAATACGAAATAGCAATTAATTGACAACAAAAATCAATGGTGGAGAGATCCATTGAAGTTGTTGTCCAAAAAGTTTGATATGCACAAGCTAGAACCAACAAAGAAGCATAGAGCAAATGCTCTAGACCAAAATATACAAACATAAATAACTACTTTACTTAAATCAACGATAAAACCAAGTGGCAGAGAGATCCTATGGAGAGGGAAAAAGGAGAGTTGGAGGAATTGCAAAAGGCGGTAGAAGGACTTGCTCCAAATAGAGGGGGAGTGGACCGAGCATTTTGGGGACTTGACCGTATGTTGATAGAATTTGCTGCTATGTTTTTTTGGGAACGAAGATCGCGCGACATCTTGCTTCTGTCCGTATATTCGTATGTCGAGTCTGAATTTCATGAACTTTTCAGCAGGTTTGATAGACTTTTGCCAGACCTGTGGTAGGTGGTTTACCCCTCGTACGAAACAAACGAGGTCGATATGGGAGAAGGGTTTGCTACTATTTTGGTCAAGGGAGAACACGAATTGTTTCTTAGGGGAGTGTCCCATCTGCTATTTGGATTAAGAGAGCGTCCTATCTGCTCTGTTTGGGCTCCTGTTTTGAGCAAATTGGTGGTAATTTACCTCTCGTAAATTGCCGGGAAGGGGGTTTCGAAATTGTAATAATTGTTGTAAAATAGGAGCCCTGATTTTCGTTTTCTTTCTTTGTTTGCGGATATGCTGGTGGCTACCATTAAGATGTTGTTTGTATTAAGCTGCTGCTTATCTTGCTTGGGTTATAATAAAATTAAGCTATTAAAAAAGATAACAATAAAACCAAGTACTTTAATTTAATTTCCTCTATTATAATCAAGTAAAAAAAATTGACAGCAAAATTTCATATCACAATAGAAAGACCGAACAAAAACGTCTCTTTAATTGAAAGGAAAAAATAGAAAAAAAGACTAAAATTGGCAACGACAAGGTTATTGAAGCGCCATTGAGGGATAAAATCTACAACGAAACAAAACTCCCAAGTTTGAAAAAAGGGCTCAATTAAAAACATCAACCTGCAGTCCTTCGCTTCAAAGATCATCCACCGACAGTACATCCTTCTAAGTGTTTACATTACGATTCCTCCAATAGCGTATACCATTTTCTTCAGACTTTTTTACATTATGATTCCCACGTCAGCATAACCAAACCATGTAAGCTTCACCTGTTAAAAAATTTGTGTTCTCTTTTGTTTCAAAAGATTTTAGGTAATACATGTTAATTTTCGAATAAGGCCCCCTTTTTCTAAAATCAAAAAACCAGATTACACTTAATTAAAAAGGCAAATTATAACAGGCTTACATTTAAAAAACAACAGATTTCACTTAATTCCTTGTAACACTCATCTTTAAATGAAACAGGAAAGCTCACCATATGCAAAAAATGGAAGTTTTTAATTAACTAAATGAATTCAAGAAGCCAATTGTTATAGGTTGTGAAAGGGGGTCTATTCTTATAAAGAACCTAGACTTTAATCACACCATCCACCGGTTTGAAAACAAATATACATACAAACTTCAAGCTGTATGTCTATTTGTTGAACTACGAAAATGAACTTTTATTTTATAAACAAAGGGTAAAAACATATGTGCAAATGTATTTGCATTTTCTTTCAACGGATATCATCCAGAAAAATTTACCTTTGATCATAAAAGCACCAAACATGAAATGCCATGTACAAATAAATCAAACAAGATGGATAATGAATGATAAGCATATGATATCAGTCTATTTTGTAATAGAAAAACAAATACAGAGTGCAGCCATAGATATTTATTGTTTCTTTATAGTTATGCTTTAAAAAACTCAATTTTTAGGGCATTTTTCTGCAAAAAAAATTCCCAATAAATAGTACAAAATTTTGATAATCAGGTATCTAAATCCATGAAGAAAATCGATTCAAAAGCCAAACACACAAGATCCCAACAATGCGAAGTACATACGAAGCTTAACTTGAACAGAGAATGAACCACGGATAATGAAAACCTGATCAACAATAACCATAAAGAAGAGATACATGCATGATGGTCAAAATTGATACACAAACCATAGAGAACGATGAAAACAATCATCAACACTATAAAGAAGAAACCATTGGGATCGAAACCCATTATTAGGGTTTAAAGAAATAAAATCAGAAGCAATAAGCCACAATCAGAAACATTCATAAACAATAAACAAACACCGTTTGGCTTCATTCTCGTAGCAGTGATCGATTACCTTTGTGTGTATATGCATTCCCATTGCTCAAGAGTAGAAGACGATGTGGAGAGCGGTCTGCAAAAAAGAGGAAGATGGAGATGAGAAGATTTGAATATGAAATTTAAAGTCTGTTGGATCGCCATCTAGGATTGTGAAACGTCACCTTGGGGAAGGAGGAGAAGACAGAGGGATACATTATGATCAGTATGACAGCGTGAATTACAATCCTTGGGAATAGAATCCTGATAAATAAAAGCTATGCATTGAAACATTGTACATGACGCATCACCTTTTAAGATTAAGAGATTTTGAATTTCAAGCATAAAAAAGCAGTACCATATGCTTTATAAGTTGTTTTTAAGAGATTATGCATTAAAGAGTAGTACATTATGTTTAAAAACTTGTTTTTAAGAGTTTTGCAAATTTCCTTTATAAAGTAGTATAGATATAGATATACTTAGTTTAACATATAAGAACACCACCAGATCCGCCATCATGGATAAAAGAATGGTCATTTACACCCTTTTAATTTTTTTCCCACTTGACACACACCAGTTTCTGTCAAAAGATCTCACCATCCTCTAACTCATCATCGATGTATTCATACCCATAATAGTATTCGTCCTTCAAGCGTAGTCAAGTTTCTCCAACAGGTTTTTAATCCCTGAATATTGGCACGGTTTCTCGATCCCTTAGAACCGTTAGATTGTCATCCATGGTTACTGTTCTTTCCATCTGAAAAACACAATTAGGAACGGATAATAGATAAAATAAACCAACCAAAACATTCATATAAGATGTTTCTAAAAGTGAGCTCAATGTACAAAACAAATTGGAAGGTTTAACTGTTAATTCAGTATCTTAGCACAAAAAAATAGTGTGCAGTCAAACATGACATGGTTTAGAAAGTAGAGAAAGATAGCAAGTGTAATCAAATTTCAGACCTATATTTTATATAAACATAACCATGTTTCCAAGGGAAGAGAGCTTGATGAGACTTGCAACTTATTCGGTCAGCTATACATAACTGTTTGACAGTGGCTTAATAATATAGAAAGTGGCTTATTCACTAAGCTTCTAGGGGGCAGCTTTATGCAGAAAGCCAAGTTTTTTCCAGACCTGTCCCTCTCAATTAAAAAACACGTCCTTTCCATCTATGAAAAAACTATCCCAATCTATACAGACAGATTAATTCACACAGACAGCTTTATCCATACAGGACTTGATGGAAAATCAACAAAACATCCCCTAACTTAGGATTTAGGAATGGCATAAGATTAAGAAAACATGCAAATTAATTGATGATTTAAGAAAGCTACTGCCTATGAACATCCACTTACAAAGTTAAAGAGAGAAACTCATGAAAATGCAGTTTGAATAGCATAGAAGTCTGATAGCATGAAGGCAAATCAACAAATTAGAGTTTGAGACCGATATAAACAACATAACCTATTATTTTTTAAAGTTGGCATTAGGAGATAAGAGTGAGGGAGGTGACTTACAAACTTAGAAACAAACACCTCATACAATGCCTCCAATTGTCAATGGAGGGAGAGTGGACCTTTGTTTCAAACTTGCTGGAAAATCTTTCTTAATTTAGCAGTGGGCACTAAATGTGAGTAGCAGCGTCTGTTTTCATCTCCATGATTATCTCATCTTTAAAGCATCACAACCTCCCGTACAATTTTGAATAAATAAGATAAAGATAAACCCATAATTATATATACATATATATAAATACACTTGTATATAATATATATTTTAGGTATATATATATAGAGGAAAGTTCAAATGCGAACTCAAATTTGGTTGTGAATGTGAGGACAAATGAGAGTGGGACACGTGTCTAAATATAGATTATTCAAATTGAATATACAAAGAAATATTCATACCGAATAACTATTAGATTGAATAAATATTATATCCAGACCAAATAAATACTATATTCAGTCTGAATATTTCTTTAAATGAGACACGTGGCGCACTCTCATTTGTCCTCACGTTCACAACCAAATTTGAGTTCTCATTTGAACCCGCCCCTATATATATATAAAGAAAGATAGATTGCGAATTAGGGACCCCAACGATTGAGAGATAATGGAGGGTGAGAGCAAACCGCTTTCATCAACCACACGATCTCCATGATCAGGGAGGTTTAGGCGAGAGGAGAGAAATTTGTGAGGAACGTGGGCTGAGAGAGCGGGGGATATGTGCGAGATTGAAAAGGTAAGTAACTGTAATATAAGGAATTTAGACGGTCAAGATCAATTCTGAAGAATAATTTAAACGCATGAGATTAAACAGACTTACCGTGGTCAGTAATATATATATATATATAGTAATTTAAACGCATGAGATTAAACAGACTTACCATGGTCAGTAATATATATATAATTTGCAGATGCATAAGAAAACAAAATCAGAAACCTTGAGAAAAGGTGAAGGATATCAAAAAATTGAATTCTAAAAATTGATTTTTTTTTACAAAATCAACAAAAAAGTCTCTTATCAGCCAAAAAAAAACGTAAGAAAATCCATTGAAATCAATCAAAAAACTTTAAAAAATCTCTCAAAATGATGGAATTTGTTTATAAACACATCAAACAACTTTGCAACGTCACGAATGATGATGTACTTAACCGCTTTCAAAAGATGAGGCCTCGTAGAAAACAATTGTAGAAGGTAACTTGTTTTATCGTTTTAATGGACTCGTATTTTTACTTAAAAAGTTTCTTAAGCTTTTTGTTTGTGCCCCCGCTCGCTTAAAATCCTCGTTCCGCCACTAGGGGGGCAACATACGTAATCTTTAAGCCGTCATGATGGAAACTTGTCCCTGCTCGCTAAAATGGGATTACAAGCAGCTAGAAGCATTCCCACAAACCAAAAAATTCTATCCAATGGCAGGTTTGCGCCCTTTCTAGCAAGACTCAGGACCGTTAAGTGTTGTTTTCTACCTAGCATCACCAACTTCCTTCCATATGTGATCTGTCAAGGAATATATGAAAAGCAAACCATTTAAAATTCACAAAATGATCTTGAAAATTAAGATAACAGACATTCTTATATCTTATATCTACTCGGTTATCATTTCAAGACTCGAATCTGAAATATAAAGAACCACACTTTTCCCTATAATCATCAACCTTTGGGTTCCACATGTGGTTATAAATTGAATTGCAGATCAATCTGTTCATGAATCCACAGAAGCTTTTCCTCAAGCACCTCTTTAATTTCATAAGCAACAAAACAAAACTAACCTAAACTACAATAAAAATCAAGTAAAACAAACAACAGCAAAGAAAAAACTAAACTACCATATATTGAATTGGACACAGAGATGGAGAAAGCGACACATATATTGAACCTGGGAAGTTGAGGATCTTTGATCTTTTTACCTATCTGAGACCTGTTGATACACAAAATTTTCGACAAAAAGAAACATTTAGAAAAACAAATGAAACTGTGGCTAGGGTTTTGGAGAACACTTGTTAGATAATTTCAATATATCATTCTTGCTCACCTCCTGGCGATATTATCGCCACAGGAACAGAACAATCGAGAACCACAATCCATGCGTAAACTCTCCTCTCAAACATTATCGTTGGCAATACAGTTGTATGGTTGACAAATAACTAAGCACAAGCAAAAATACTCTTTTCAGAAGACCTGCTTGCTTTGTGGTCTTTTCTTCTTCTTATTGTTATTTTAACTATAACCATTGCTTATGCTAATAAAAATTCTGATTAAACCATCATGATTTAATTACCTCTAGAAGGTGTATCTTGCAATATTGATCAAAAAGTAGTAGCTCTTCACAACTTAG
The DNA here is from genome assembly GCA_036898165.1 of Silybum marianum. Taxonomy (NCBI): domain Eukaryota; kingdom Viridiplantae; phylum Streptophyta; class Magnoliopsida; order Asterales; family Asteraceae; genus Silybum; species Silybum marianum. Next base: position 22,954,356 of record CM072538.1, read on the forward strand.
AAGGGTGTTTATAAAAATTATATGCAGTTTAGTACCAAACAAGCGTTCTAGTTCATCATTGTTCAGAGTCTACCCTAAACCATTTTTCGCATTGTTTAGAAAAAGAATTCATTAAGATACCAAGCAAAGAAATCATAACAGATAAGTACATATGCAAATACAACAGAAGGTAATGAGAAATTATGACTTACCCAGATGCCGTTTAAGATTTTGCTTTTGTTTGGCCAATCTTTCTTTTGGGTTGTTGGTGAAATCACTTGCAACTTCAAACTCCTAAAACAGAATTATCAAGATATGCATATATATATATATATATATATATATATATATATATATCCACAAAACCTACCATGGCAACAATCAAACTCACTTCCTGGCATGATGATAATGTATTCCCTTTTCTTCTCAGTTATTCTTATAAAAAAATCAGGGGGTTGTAGTGGGGGGAATAACACAAATAAGATTGTAACTTAACAACACAAGTTACAAATATGTCAGCCTTATCCATGCACATGAATAGATGTGAAGAGTGAGATGATAAATAAAAGGCAGCAGAAAATAAACTTTGTACACTCTATGATATAGATAGTTGGTTACCAGCTAAAAAGTGAGCTTAAGCTAATAGTTGTTAAAGAAAAAAGTGTAGTACCTGACCGCCAGATGCCAAAAGAGCCCCAAATTCCAAGACTTTAATGAGAGCAAGAATAGGACTATTTAAAAAAGTAAAAGATATCCAAGTAAAATATCAAATTGAGAGCAAGAATAACCTCTGGAACGAAGTGCTTGCACTTATTTTGGGATGAGACTGGGGCCACAAAACTACATCCTCAACGGCACAATTTATGTCAGCCTCGATTATAGAGTTCTGCCATTGATGAATGTTTAAAACAGCCGGCAATTGCTCCAATGGCATGAGCTACCGCAACTCTCATATCTCAATTTTTTTTACTGCGGAGATACTGAGAAACTTGTAACACACAAAATAGTTGGCAAATTAATCGAAGAATGCAATAAGCAACAGTCAAACCAAGTTTCAATGGAGAACTACCATAAATGTGACCCTTAAAATTAATTTAATTTAATGCTTCAACTTGAAAATTGCTCTTAAACAGTTGTACCAAATCTAACAAACTAATGATATGAAAGCATCATTTCAGGTTCTAAGGGTCGACCTTCTCAAAGTAATCCGTTCCACCAATTCAAATACAAAGCAGATCCAAACAAGTACCAAATGGCAAACATAGGAACCATGAAGCAATTTGGTGTACATGGCATATTTGCATACCACGTATCTATGTAATAAACACTCACAGCATAATTGATCACATTCACATATGTCCCCATTCAACGTGGTTCACTATATGTTACATGAGAGATTCATCATAAAAACAATTTAGCAAGCACTGTTATATACCACCAGGAAACGTTCTCACAAAGTTAAGTGTATCTTTTTCGTTATTAAAAGTGAGAGTATCTACTGATTAACTATGTTAACTGGCGACCTTCCATGCATTATTATCTAAGACCAGCTCATATGGTCATCCCACACACCCAACTCTCTTCATTACCACCCCATATGTCAATCTTGGCTGATCTCTACCTCTTCTCACAACCTCCATCTGGTACAAGAGTGGTCTGCTGATCAGTGCATTCACAGATCTTCATTTGAAACAACCTTATCATCTGCTAACACAACTCCTTATCATCTGCTAACACAACCCATCCTTCTCCCATCCATCTTATTTATACACAGCCATCTCAACATAACACACCAAGCTTGCATACATCTTTCATGGGTCTTTTAGAGGCCCAACAGTATAAACCAAACATTATGCCCCCCCAAATACAGCAAGTCCTACTAGCATCTACTGGTTCTTAGCTTTCAACTTCAATGGAACTTTTTTATCATGCAAGACCCCTGAAGCTTATCATCATTTTATCCATCTGTTTTTACCTATGACTTCCATCACCTTGTTATGTTATGCCTATTCCCAACAGCAGATGTTTACCACATATTTTGCTTCCTGATCTATGCTGTTAATAACGACGTTATAAAGCAGCGCCGACATATCGTTTAATGGACCTACACAATATTGTGGCGGTCACATAACGGTTAGTTTAACGGAAGCATTAATAACGGCGCAATATGCTGCAACATTGACCGATATTTAGGTCATATTGCAGGCCGATATAACGTTATTGTTTTTGGGTACTTTTTTGGGCTTATTTTTAATCTTTTTGGGTTTTGGGCTTATTTTTTGTTAATTGCTTTCCTTTTATCAACCCAACAAGAAAGTCCTTTCTTTCTTAGGTTTTCCTATCATCTGACATGTTTTGGGTTTTGACACATACGACTTCCACACTCGACTTGTTTAAGTTAATGTTTTGATGTTGAAACTATATTTTTTATTAATGCAAATGATATGTTCACTAAAAATAGGGAACTATATATATATATATAATTCTACGAAATATTATATGAACCATTGTTTGTGGACCATTATACCACCGATGTAACTGTTATTTCAAATATCGGTCCCGACCGTAATACTGTATTTTCACCGTTATGACAGCATAGTTCCTGATTCAAACTCATAAAACACACTACAAACCCCTTTCAAGGAATACTAGAAGACCTAGCTTTACCTACTTTAATCTTTCTTGATTCTCCCTTCACCTCTCCATTACCATCCTTAAAAAATTAATCATTCCCTTAGACTCCCTTCTCTTTTAGTATGTCATGCGAGGTTTTATAATTTATAACATCATTACTTATCCCCTATACTCCTTTCGCTACAAGAATAAATTGCAACATTAGTTGTAAATTAAAGATGGTTTATACATTAAACCACGATACTAAAGCATTTTTTAACTGCAAATCTAAGAACATTTAAGTTAATTAGAAGGGAATTTAAAAAAGCTGACAACGGACGAGTAAATGTAATCATAGACTTGTGTTTTCCAAACTTACTATAGATCTTAAGTTCCAGAAATGCCTTGCAGGGGCCGATGAGATTGGAGCAAAGGTCTAAATGCAAACTCAAACATTAATATGTTGAAAAACACAAATGCAGGAATGTAAATTTTATGCTCAATGTTTTGTACGCATGACATGAAAGAATATCGATATTTTTAAAATCTTGTCGCTCAATATAGTCGCAGAGGCCAATTTCAAAGCAAAATACAAACTACAATGACTATTACCAATTTACCACTACTATACTTACTGAAGTTTAAGAACTTTCAAAATTCTAGTTTACTCGGACTTGAGCAAAAGCTGTGTACAGAGTCCCAGCAGATAAAGGGCAGCCGCATGTGACCCAGAGTCTTGCTCTTTCCTCTACGATTCCCGCTTCAGATCAGCCGCATGTGACCCAGAGTCTTGCTCTTTCCTCTACGATTCCCGCTTCAGATCAGCCTCTGTAAAAATGTATAATATATATAAATAATACAGATAGTGTTTGTCTCCATGATATATATAATGCATCTAAAACAAGATTCATTTAACAGAATTCTCAATGGAAACACAACATAAATCAAGCATAGAAAAGAAAGAGATTAAAAAAAACACAAACCTATCTCATCATAGTAATCACTTTTTTCATAACCATGTGGATCAAAAACTTCTTTACTGAAGCAAGATCCAATCTGATCGATGTTCTGATAGATCAAAGCATATAGCAAGAAGTCTGGGTTGCGATATCCTTTCCTTTTGCGCACTTCCGAATTAAACCTTCTCCCAGTATTTCTCTCCTCCCTCAGAAACGTTTGAAGCTTTTCCTGCACCAAATTTATTTAACAACGTTGATCAGTAGATTTTAGAGACGAAATATGTACATATACAAATACACTATACACATATACATTTATTAGAGGAGGAACTTACTTGTAGTTCATGAGAGCACTTTGTTGTTGGTGGTGGGGGAAGAAACTTGTCTAAAGGATCCATCTCCTTCTGCACATTGTTATCTTCTTCCATATTCACAGTTTCGTTCTGTTCCTGTGGAACGGCATCATTATCGCTGTTGTTATTGTAATCAGTATACGTATCTTCTCCCATATCGTAGTCGTCGTCTTCGTCGCCATACATAGAGAGAAGAGCGATGTCTTCTGATTCCTTCTTCTTGGACGCCATGGAAAGATTTCAACACGGATACTGGCAGATTACCAAATAAATAAGAAAATCATAAAGTAACAAATCACAAGTGTGTATTATCAGATTACACATCAATAACGGAAATTGAATTAGGGCAAATTGGTACCGATTCTAAAAAATAGAAGAGTTTCAACGGTATGTTTTATAGTTTACGGCTACTCTCCCTCCATATCCTTTCCTAATTCCTAATTTAGGGCAAGCTACGTTTTTCGTCCCTCTAGTCCCCATGGTTTTGAAATTTACGGGTTTTTCCTCCATAATTTGTAATTTGTTTTGGTTTTTGCCCTCTTACCAACTATACTTGAAAAGTTTCTTTAAACCGGGGTTATATTGGTTTTCTTTTACTGTTTTGTATAATTTGTCCCCACAAAACAATTTTGATCATTTATGCTTCTCACCGGGTCGGTCCAGATATTTCAGGTACCATGTGGTTTTGCAGCCAACTTTTGTTCGTAATTTTGTACTAGTGTCAATGCAACCCATTCAATCTTTTTAGCCTTATAGTAGACTATAGATACGACTTCAAAATAACTAAATCTAAACTAAAGAAAATAATTCTAATCTAAACAATAACTATAAACATAAAACAAGAATTTGGGTAAACCTAAACTAAACAATATAAGTTAAATAACCTTAACTTAAACTAAACAATTAAACAAAATAACCCTAGTCTAAACATAAAGCAAACTAAGCAAATAATAAAATAACCCGGAATCTCTAATATGTTAATATAATTAAGTAAACAGACTAAACTAAATAAGCAATAAAGTAAAACACTAAAAATAAAACAAACAGAAATCAAAATTTAGAATTTTACCAAACTAAACAGAGATGAGGAGTTCTGGTTCCAGATACGAGACAACTAATCTTCTAGTTTCCAGAAACGAGGTCGATCGAGAGAGAGAAACGAGGTTGATCGATCGAGAGAGAGAGAGAGGCGAGCGTTTTGGCTTTTTAGGTCACTGGAGTGGTCAGAGAGATGAGAGTGAGAGCAAGTTAGCAAGGTCGAGAGTCGAGACTTAAGAGACGAGAGCAAGGTCGACAGACAGTTCGTGAGTCGTCGTCTTCGTTCCAATCGTTCGTTCAAAGAGATTCACAGAGCGAGTTTTGATTTTTGCTTTTGGTCTTTGGATGTGAGAGATCAGAGAACGAGAGTCAAGAGATCAGAGATGCCCTTTACGCTTTAATCTATATCCAGTTTTCTGTTATTCCCTTAGGCCCTTGAGCTGAATGCTGATACAAATACAACACTAACATTTTTTTGGCCCAAAACCCAACCTATATATGCATACATTTTTTTTCCTGAACATGGATCAAATGCTGCCTTAGACCGTCGCCTCTTGGGCCTATGCTCTGGGCCGGCCCGGCTTCACGTTTCTTTTCCCATTTTATTTAAATATAAATAAATTTACCATTTACATTTGTATTTATATAAACTAAAAATGCAAGAATAATTTATGTAACATGTGATACTATCAAGGATAAAGCACAAACATGTATTACCAACATCGTAGATGATAATATGAAGTAAAAAAGAAATCATTAATAATATCATATGTAATTTAAGTATATTTTTTAATTAACGAGTTTAAATCATGGGCTGGAGTAATTTGAACCCAACTCAACCTGATAAACTCGATGTCTAATACTACGGATTTATTACGATTGACAAGTCTTTGATTAACATATGTACATTAAACCAACCCATAATTAGGTATATTCTAAATTATATTACAATTTCAACCTTAATTTTTACTTTATTATTTGCATGCTTTTTCAACTTTTTTTTAGCTTGTTATACTTTTTTTATATGCTCTCATTTTAATATTACTTCGTTCAAACAAAACGCTTAGTAAGATCGTTAAGTGATGTATTAAAGTTTCAACCCGGCCAACCCCGCACCGTTTGGGCTGGGTTTCGTTGTAGTTTTGCTTGAAGTGGGTTGAGTTAAAAAAAAAATCAAACCGTAAACATTGGGTTGGGTTGTTTAAATTACATCAACCCAACCCAACCCATGAACAGCCATAGCGGCAATGATTGGTATAGAGAACCAACAACAATGGAGACGACAAAGAGGAGCAATGTCATTGGATGCTAGGTATTTAAATAACGTACGATTTAAGAACGATAAAGTAATTTTTATTTTTATTTACTTTAGAACTTTTCTGGCTAGTTATAAACTTATAGATAAATTTTTTGGATTAAAATAACATACATAACAAATTTTTAAATATTCAGTTGTTTATTTATTCAAAAGATAATGTTAAGGTATTTAATTATTAAAAATAAAATAATTTAGTGATTTCTTCATTTAAAAAAATAGTTTAATAATTTAATCGATCAAAATAACAAAATTCATTAGGTTTTTTTGAACTTCTTACCTTCATTCAAATCCTAAAAGAAGTACTATGCATTATGCATAGTTATTATATATTATTCAATATCTGATGATACATGTTGATACTATGTATTTTAAGGCATTGTTTGGTAAAAATAAGGTGACTTATAAGTCACCTTATAAGGTACCTTATTTTTAGTGTAGTTGTTTGGATGACCATAAATTAACTTATAAGGTACCTTATTGATAAGTTAATAAAAGTAAGGTTTTGATAGGCTATCTTATAAGTTATAAGGTATCTTATTATCTACTTTTGTCAAACATAGCCTAAGCTTTTAAATGATCAGCTTTTAGAATTTACAATGGTTAGTTTGGGAAATTGATTCAAATAACCATTTTTACATCTAAATTGGTCTTCTAACTATTTCTCTTTCGGATTTACCTAAATACCATTGCTTCCATAATATTCAAGTCCGTAAAATTACTTAAAAGACAAAAAAAAACAAATTCAACCAATATTAACTAGGTCTGTAATTTTAGCAAGGTCTACAATATCGGTTGTTGTAATTACAGATTTGTGTTGAATTTGTTTTTTTCTTTTAGCCAGGTCCGTAATATTACGGACCTGAATATTACGGAAGTTATGTCATTTGGGTAAATTCGAAAGAAAAATGATTAGAAAACCAATTTGGATTGGAACTACATAGATTCAAAAAATTTAGAGATCGATCAAAACCCAACTAGGCGGAATAAGTTGGTGTCTATTAAGGTAAATGTGCTTATGTGGAAGTTGATGTTGAATAAACTCCCCCACCAGGGTTAATCTGGAAAAATGGGGAATCGATGTCCATTATGTTCTATGCCCACTATGTGAAGAGAAGATTGAAACCGTAAATCATTTGTTCTTTAGATGCCAGATCGCTAGAGAGATATGGAGGAATGTTGGGCGTTGGTGGAACATAGACTGATATACTTGGACCCCACAATGTCACGAGCTGGAAAGATTGGATGGATACTCTAAGATTGGTTGATATGGAACTTCCGTAATTAGACGCTTTTTGGAGAAACGAAACCAAAAAAGTCAGTGTTGTGGAATAATATAATCATACATTCGTCCTATGGGTGAAAAGTGGAATATTAATTGGAAGGATGGTTACAAAACCTTTTATTGACTATTTCTATAATGTAACTGTTTCTAGTATTTTGTTAGTTCAATAAAATTGATCACGTTCAAAAAAAATTTGAGTCAATTTCCTTTTTTTATTATAGTTGTAAAGTTTGATTATAATAACCATACGTTAAATTACATCAACAAAATAAGAAATAAATTCAAATAAACAAAATATTGAAAGTCGACTGTAACACCTTAGGCAGATCTCATATCGACTGTGGACAGGAGTGATGCTGGGTTCATAAGTAAACCTTGATCTTCCTAAACACAACGCGTTTTGGGGCCACATGCAAGACAGGTTCTTGGAACTCTGTGGTTAAGCGTGCTTGGGTGGGAGTAGTACCAGGATGGGTGATCCCCTGGGAAGTCCTCGTCAGGTCGCCAGAAACAAATCCGTGCGGCTTAGGCCAAAGCGGACAATGTTGTGTCGTGGTAAGGTGGGGTGTTACAAATGGTATCAGAGCCGCTCCTGTGCCGTTCGGGATATGGGGCAAACCTCATCGAGGACGATGAGTCCCTAAGGGGATGTTTGTAACACCTTAGGCAGATCTCATATCGGCCGTGGACAGGAGTGATGTTGGGTTCATAAGTAAACATTGGTCTTCCTAAACACAACGCGTTTTGGGGCCACATGCAAGGCAGGTTCTTGGAACTCTGTGGTTAAGCGTGCTTGGGTGGGAGTAGTACCAGGATGGGTGACCCCCTGAAAAGTCCTCGTCAGGTCGCCAGAAACAAATCCGTACGGCTTAGGCCAAAGCAGACAATATTGTATCGTGGTAAGACGGGGTGTTACATCAACCCCACGAAAACCTTCTATTCTACAAACTGCTTCAACAAGAATAACTTTTTCCTCGACACTCGACTACATTAATTTTCCAAAATTCCAAGTGTGAAAAATCAAGGATTTTAAGAAAGATTATATTTAATTTCAATGGAATTTTATTTTTTTATTTTAAATATTAAAATATTTGTACTTTTAAAATCTTTAATATATTTGGATAAAATATTATTGTTTTCTTATAGGTGTTTAATTTGAAAGGCTATTCGTCTAATTTATAAAATATCAATTTTTATTCAAAAGGTTGTATTTAGTACATGAAACAAGACAAATCAGATAAAACTCATCATTCCATGTTTGATGTGAAATAAGATATGATAACAACTTACCGTTCCACGTTTGACATGACATAAGACATGAATAAGAACTGTGAGAAAAAAATATTTTTTCTTGTTCCATCAAAGTAGGTAGAACAATATGGGACAATAATGAGACATAAAGTAAAATAATACAGTACTAATCTATTTTAATATGGTATTTATTTTAATGAACAACATCGCTAGTCGCGGCCGCCACCACCTCCATAACCATCGTTGACCACCGACCACCACCGTCCTTCACCACCTCCACAATCACTGTTAGCCACCGACAACCATTGTCTAATGCCACCACCACTACCACCGTCGACCACCTCTACCTCCTCCTCCACCACTGTCGACTGCCACCTACACCACCACTATCCGCTATCTTCACATCCTCCACAACCACCATTGTCCACTAATCACCAATACATCTACCTCCGCATAGGGGGGAGCATCGGACGGGTTCAGGTGGGGTTCGAGTGAAAAGTGTGGTAAAACCCGATCGTGTTTTGGGGTTAGGTAGAGAAACCCATCCTATAGTGTTTCGGATAGGACGGGTTCGGGTTGTACCCTAGATTGAATAAGAAGAGCATGTATATGTAAATTATCTTCTGTTTAGTTGCTAAGTATGCATAGGAAAAACATTTAATATATACCTGTGTAAAGGAAGAAATTAAAATTATCTTTTGTTCATGTGAGGTAAACATGCATAGGAAAAAATCTCATGCATTCATGTGTAATTGGTAATTACTAATAAATTTTAAACGACTTAGCATTTGTTCGGGTTTTCGGGCGGGTTCGGGTGAAGGGTATGCAAACCCAACCTGAAACCTACAATCATAAATTAATTTCGATTTTCGGGTTTTATTAATAATCAGGTAATGGTTTTTTCCAAGAAAATTGGTTCGGATCGGACGGGTTCATCGGGTTAATTCGGGTTTTGCACAGCCCTACCTCCGCAACCATTGTTGCTGCAACAAGTCATCAACGTAACTTCGTCAATTGATAAGGATCTTTCGGACCAAATAAAACATACTTTTCCATTGTATTGATCGAGTTTTTTTTGAACTACCATTAATTAGACCAAAAATTTCATTCAAATTTGGTAGTATCTCATTTATGTATGTATTTATGTATATGAAAGTTGTGTTAAAGTTTTTATAAATTAAATCATTTACTTTATTAGTGTTAATCGTAACTATTATATAATATATAAATCATCAAATAACTTGTCTAATTTTGTCTTATCCATTTCTTGTCGTACCAAACAACAAACAAACACTCGTTCTGTCAAGTCTTGTCATACCAAAAAAATGTTCTATAAAAATAAGCATTGTATAAAAAATGGTTTTATATATGACACTTTTCAAAAGTGTCCTATAACAACACTATTAGAAAACGCCTTTCAAAAGGTTGCTTGTATTCTTGGTTTTATTTTAATGAAATTGCCTTTAAAAAAACACTATTAGAAAATTTTATTTCAAAAATGTCTTATAAACCATTAGACGCTCAAAAGTGTCTTATAAACTTTTTGCAACTTTTACATAAAACACATAATCGTTTAGTTTTATAAATTACTTTTTATTTTCATTCCAAATCCAAATTCCATAAATTTTAAGTGTTAAAGCATCCATACATCACCTCTACCATAAAAATGTCTTTTAATCTCTCCATTGCATTCGAACAAACAAATCATTTATGAAATAAACAAATATTTCAAAATAAAAATTATTTCAAATCTTACAAAAACGAAATTCAATTTCATTCTAAATCCTACAAATCAAACACATTACAAATTTCAAATCTCTATCCCAATTCCTTCAACAAAATTCAAATCCTTTAAAAATATTCCGTTAAATAAAAAGGGTAAAACCTTCATTTTAAAGAATTTGCCGGATATTTTATGCATATCTTAACTTTTCATGGTGGACGAAGCGAATGACACAATATCAAGAGATAATTACTTATTTTAGGACCGATAATTACTTATTTTAGGACCTATGGAGCTTAATGGTCATTTACTAATTTTTTGTCCTCTAAATGACATGGACATGACAATAGACCGATAATCTATTGATAATCTTACTCGGTAAGAACTTTACCTTGGTATTTGAGGGTCATTACTCTTATCTGATCAGGTAAAATAAGTGACAGCTTTAACTCTTGTCGATAAATGTTTACCAAGTAAGCTTTTGGGTAAACAACCCCTTATAAATAATTTCCATACATCTTACCAAATGGTTGATCAACTCAAATACAATCAAAACACTCCAATAAAAAGAAAACGCCATCTCCATCAAGGGTTTAATTTCTGTAATTCCCGTATGGTTATAGCATAGTCCAAAAAAGCCAAAGGCATCAACCATTAAGCTCATCCAAGTTATAAGACAAATTAATTCACCAAATGACAATAATCTGTCGTAAACTATATAATTTCGAACCCTAAAAACCAACTATCCAATTAAAAACGATTATCCTATCGATTAATTGGTTTTAACATCTTAATTATTAATTTTGAACCAAATAACATTCCCATAAAACTTGTATTCAAAGTTTCTAAATGCATTCAAATCCATATCTTCTAATATCTGTAATCTGTACCCACTTCCTTCTTATATTTGCAAGTTTCAAAATAAGCAAAAGATCAAAAGAAACCAACCAAAAATCTTCAATCTGATATCGATGATGCTGAATCAATTTTCATCACTACCTTCACTATCAGAAAAATCATCACTATAATCGATCCATGGGCACCGAAAATGCTCGAGTCTTTCACAAATCGATTCAAGATCACCATTCAAATCCACATTCAGACTCCCTTCGATATCAAGATGAGTTAATGACTTACATTTTGTGACGATTTCAGAAACACCCAGATCACCAAATCGACCAAAACGAAGTTGGATACGTTGGAGACCAACCATGGAAGCAGCTATGGCTTTAGCTTCAGAATCATCTATTGGTGAACACTCTTGATCTAATAATGGAGGCATGTTTCTTTTCAAATGGATCAAAGAAGTGCAATGATTACCAAATGCTGCAATCCCTTTGTGTGTGATTTTATAACAATGGCTGATATCCAATAGTTTCAGATTTGGCAATGGCTTTATATGCTTCAAAACCATATGATCAGTGATGCTACTCATCGGAATTTGCAGAACTTTCAAACTTCTTCCACTGTAATAAAAAGGGTTTTCTTAGAAACATATCATCAAACACCTTGATTACAAATGGAGATTTAAAACGTACCAGTTGGAAACTAAGAAGAATCCGGATTCTCCCAGACGATAGGCGGAAAGTCGCTGAACTGTAAACTTGCTCCGGCGGACCAGTTTTTTGACCACGAAATCGACGTCCGGCGTACGGCTGACGGTGCGACGGCGACACCACGCCTCGACGTCGATGTCCTGCCAGCAATAAGGTCCGGCCACCACCTCCATCCATGGCTTACACACAAATGGCACACACCTCACCATTTCATCCGCTGGTATTCTTACGAAAATGAGTGCGAGCATCTCTGGATTCAAGGATTCCCACCGCCGTAGCTCCTCCGCCACCACGGCAGTGGTTTCGTCGGTCGATTCCACCACCACCACCACCCTCTTCTTGCTCATTTCTGAAAAGACCCACGTCGTTTGGTTCTTGCGTCAGTTATTTGGTTGTTTTGACAGAGGAGAGAGACTGTGTGAAATGGGTATTTGCCACGTTGCACTAGGGAGTGATCCGACGGCTGAGAAATTATTTGAAATATGAGAAAAATAATTTTTTGCTGCGTGTGTATGAAAAAGAAAATAATTTTTTGCTGCGTGTGTATGAAATATAACAATGCAATTTTTTTTGTTTTGTTCTAAAAAATATTTTTTAATCAAATAATTAATATTTTTATTAAACCATGAATATAAATAAATTTAATATTTTTTAGGAAGAAACCAATACGTATGAATAAGCTTTACGTAACAAAAACATAGCATGTATATGAATATGATACATGCGTATCAACTATCATATATTGATACACATACACTATATATATAGGTATATATTGTGCATGCATGTGCATTGTTTTTTATATATAAGTATAGAGGGAGCATATAAGTAATTAAAGTTGTTTTTTGATTTTATACATGTGCATAGGGATGGACCAAATTTTTCTGTACGGTAGCACAATATAATTTAGACAAAAAATAATTACAAAAACATGATTTTTATTGATGTGTTAGCTGTTAGAATTTTTTTTGAAGCTTTTTGCTTGATTATGAGGGATTTTTAAGTTTCTTCTTTTTTTAGATTTCGAACGACTTTTTCGGGGTTTTTTTTTGTTACTTTCAAGAGGTTTTTTGGTTTTTTAGTTGATTAAGAGGAATGGTTGTATCCTCTTGAACTTTTGAATATCATACGGTGACACTTCTAAACAATACATTTGCACATTTTATAAACGTAAAAAGTTTAACCTCTCGACAGAGAGATAATACGGTGACACGTGTTATCGTGACCACAATCACAGGTCCGTCCATGCATATGTGCATGTTATATACATGAACATACCAGACATTTTACTTTCTATTACTTGTATGTATATGTACATATTCCTTAATTTTTCATTTCTTTTACGAATTTCCTTTAGGTTGTGTTCTCGAAACTCATTTAACGAAGGAAAGAAAAGAAAAGCGAGGGAAAGCGGAGGAAAGTGAAAAAAAGTCGTGTTCTCGAAACATTTTTAGGGAAAAAAAAAAGGAAAAGAAAGGGAAGGAAAATAAAGCTTACTTTCCTTCCAAACATTTCCTCCCAAACGTGGAAGGAAAGGAAAGAAAAGAAATTAAAAAACTAATAAAATTACAAAATTACTCAATCTTTCATCCTAAATTATATTATTTTTAAATGCATATTAGTAAAAATAACATCTTTCTTTCCTTTCTCCCCTTTTTAAGAATATGAAAATTATTTTATTTCTTTTTCTTTCCTTCCTTTTTCACTTTCGAGAACACAAATAAATTTTTTATTTTCCTCTATTTTCTTTTTCTTCCCTTTTTTTTCCATTTATTTTTTTCCTTTATTTTCTCTCCAAATTCGAGAATACAGCGTTAAATCTAATCCTACAAATATATATACATGTGTGTATGTATATGTATATAATTTGGAAAAAAAAATTATAGTTACAAAATTGTAAACAAAACCAGCATCTTATTTGAGTTTCTATAAAATCAGAAGTGGTAATTTGAGTTTCTTATTTGGTATTAAAAACATGTTTCATTTTTTTAATAACGGATTTTCGTTATGTCATTTTGTAATTTTAATAAGATTTCTTTTAAGGTCCTTTTTTTTCTAAAAAGGGTAACATTAATTTTACAATTTTTTTTTATAAAAAGGTTTAAATATTATTAATTAATTATAAAAAATAAATTCTTGAAAACATATCATATAAATATATATCTGACGCCAACCTAAATTTATAATTATCATATTGGTAGAAGTAAATGATGAATGTTATCTAGTGGTGCCGCCCCTATAATTTTGCCTAGTGGTTTTTTATATCTCATCTATATCTTCCATGATTAATTTTGCTTGATTAAAAAAAATGGATGTACATAAACTAGAGATGGTCATTTGAGTCCGACTTTGAGATTGATGAGGATCGGTTATAAGATTGAAATTCAGAACTGGTTGGGATTTTGGAAGGTTTTGAAGGGCCGGTCTGGGATCGGTTGGGACCGGCTCGATTTTTACATGTATTTCTAACTTTCTAAGTGTATTTGATTGAAAACCAATTACAAACTTATAATAAAACGTATTTTTTAAGTGTATTTGATTGAAAATTAATTATAAAACTATAATAAAACGTATTTTTTAAGTGCATTTGATTGAAAATCAATTATAAAATGTATTTTTAAAATATAATTGAGTGACCCATTTATATATATTAAAATAATATAAAAGATTTATAAATTTTTTTGTATAGGACCGGTTTAAGTCCAACCCGGCCTCGGGACCGGGTTCCAACTATGTCGTGACTGGTCCGGCTTGCCATTTTGGGACCGAGACCGACTATGTCGTGACTGGTCCGGCTTGACATTTTGGGACCGGGACCGACTTGGGCCCAACTCGAGACCAGTTTTTGGTCACCTCTAACATAAACACTTGTTTGTGTGTATATATATATATATACATACCTACATAGGCAGAGGTTCAAACAAGAACATCCATGTTTTACGAGAATTCAAGAAACATTTATGGGCCTCCAAATTATTTAACCCATACTTAAAATTAAAAGAAAATAAAGTAGTAATTAATTAAAGATAATTATGTGATTTCGTGTTTATTTATAATTTTGGTGATATTCTTATCTCTAAAATCACATACATATAATATGCTAACCGGTATCAAATAACAAAATCACATATATGAATGTAAATGTAAAACGTGATCTTCGCTGGTTTTCGATTATCACAGCATTATCATATCGCTATGATAACAAAGATTACATAATTATTAGTTGATTATCAAATCAAAATAACATCATAAAAAGTCTTTAATTTATCATATATCATTATCATGACAAAACCATATCATTATCACAGTAGTCTCACACAACAAATGCATCGATATAAAAAGTCTCCAATGATAAGAATAAAATTGAAGGGATAAAAATAAATCTAGGATAACAGAAAAATATGCATAAATACTAATTTATTTTCATTTATTCTAATTTTTTATATATATTAATTAATTTGGAGGTTCAAAAGTTTTCTCGCATTTTCGTAAAACAGGGATGTTCTCATTTAAACGATTTCTTATATACATATGTATGATTTATGTTTTGTTTTTGAAAGAGTGCTATAATATATTCTCGTGAAAAATTAAAATGCGAACTCAAATTTGGTTGTGAACGTGAACACAAATAAGAGCGCGACATATGTCTGAATGTAGATTATTCAGACGGAATAATCAAAGAAATATTCAGACTGAATATAGTATTTATTCAGTCTGAATAACTGAATAACCATTAATCAGACTGAATAATACTACTATTCGGTCTGAATATTTTCGTCATTATTCAGTCTGAATACGACACGTGTCATACTCTTATTTGTCCTTACGTTTACAGTTAAATTTGAGTTCTCATTTGAACTCGTCCTTCTTGTGATTGTATTATATTAATGTCCATAATTACAAACATTACGAATTGATTAGAAGAACACGTCATTATAGAACGGGAAATATTTTTAAGATGCGTATCTCAAAAAAGGTCAACCGATGTCAATGAAAAACTAATAATATTCAAGGTATTAAAATCATCAAATCCTACCAATGATAGTTGATAGAATACATGTGATAAAATTTAACTTATATTTTTAAAATAGTGAGTTTGAAATAATTTTTAAAAATCGATCTTATTAAAATTCCAAAGTCTTCCAAATTTTAGTTCTTATCAACTTAATTATCAATTATCAACTAATTTGCTAAATATAATCTTATCCGTTTTAATCAACCTATATGCAAGGAAATGCCAACTTTGACTTTTGTGTATGTCAAAATGTGTGAACATTTTATAATTAGGGGGTGTTTGTTTGAGCTTATCAAAACAACTTATTGACTTATTCCAGTGTGACACCGGTAATAAGTCATTTTGAGTGTTTGGGTAAAACAATTTATCCGGTGCCAAACCGAAAATAAGTTGTTTTCTAAGAAGTAAAAAATTTTAACTTATCAAATTTTAATAAACACTTTTCCACATCATTAATAAGTTATAAGTCAATAAGCTCATCCAAACACCCCATTAGTTTTTCAGAAATTCTGATTTATATTATTTTGATGCCTTTAAGGTAGTGTGTAGGAAGTAGGAACTAGGACGTTTACGCCAATTGAAGTGGCTTTTTTAGTTTGAGGCATTCTATGCTCAGGCCCGTTCTTGACATTTTCTAGGCTCTGGATGAGATATAAAAAAGGCCCTCAATAAGTACAAGAAATTTTTTAATATATCGTTTTTATCATCGGAAATAACATCGAATTCAAGAAATACTAACAATTCGTATAGAACTGTTTTTTTCGAGTATTTGTAGACGCAAAATCAATCGATAATACCAAATGGGCCTTTGGCCTAGCGGTATCGTAACATTTGTCCTCCTAAGAAGTCAGAGGTTCAAACCTCACCGAAGATGAGAAGAATGTGTGAGTTTATTTATTACGTTTGCCGTAATAGAAGTTAGTTGTACCTTTTTTTGATCACCTGCTGTCCTGAATCACGTTTGTTACTTTGATGTGTTCCGAACTTATAATAACACATCAAAGGTGTTCGGTTTTACCGATTGATAAGAAAATAACATAGACTTTAACGACCGATCAAGCTGAATCCGGAGTTACTGCCATTGATTTTCGAAAGGATACAGCAACTGGATGAGATGGTGAGGACTGTATCGTTGGTAGGCATGAGCATAACCGGATACCCGACCAAATTTCATGGAACCGAACCGGCGGTTCTTGGAATTCCGGAACCGGAACCGCTGGGAACCGGTTCTGGTACCAGGTACTCATTTCAGTTTTCTTTTTAATTTTTTATATTGCATATGATAAAATATGTAATTTTAAATATGTTATAAACTACAAGCATCAACTTAAAGTAATAAATATAACAAATGGTCAAAACCAATCCTATAAAAATGTAATTTTAAGTTTATTAACTCTAACCTAAAAGGTAATATAATTTTATTAATAATATATATAATAAATTTTATTTAAAAGTAGCGAACACCCGTCGGTTCCGGTTCTGGATACCCAGCGGGTAACGGTTCCAAAAAAAGAGAACTGGAACCGGAACCAGTCCTGAGGTTCCGTATTTTAGGAAACCGTTAGTCCAGAGCAAATCTGGTTCCAAAGATGGGTACCTGGTTCCTCCGATGCTCATCCCTAGTCGTTGGTGCGTAAGCCATTGAATATGGTGGTAACCAAACCATGTTGCTGGCGGGATATCGATTTGTTGGGGTGGTCTTTCCATCGCAATTATGGTGATGAGGTGGAGGTGGGCCGTGTGGTGCAAAAGCTGGTTGAGTGGAGACAAAGACATTATACAGTTCGACGACTTTATTCCTACCTAATCGGAGAATCTGGATTTTCCTTAGTTGCCAATAGGTATGTTTTATATAAATATCCATTTGTATGTATGTAGTTAAGTTGTTTGATCATTTGCACACTTGAAGAAAAATAAACACCCACTTTTGTTGGATATCAGTGGAAGATATCTTAAAGTGGTACACATCCCAACGACTGACATTATGGTCTTTGAGAAATAGGCTAGAAGGTAAAATTGTTTTTCTGAAATGGCTATTTGAATAAAAATCCCAATTTACGTTTAGCGTTGTTCTCTACATGTTTTCATTTTTTGAAAGTGATCAATCACATATTCATTCATGACATGGACAACACACGGAATGGTATGGTGGCACGAATCATTGCATCATGGTTCTGTCGTCGTACTGTTTTGTTGGGTGTCACCATATAGTTTTTGAAACTGAAATGTTAGCACAAGACTTAAATAGTTAAGATGATAAATGCTCTTGCCTTTGTTCAAAAGGCTTGGGTTTGAGCCGTATTGTTGTCAAATTTGTTTTTTATATATCTTTTGTGATTTTAAAAATACATGGCGATAAAACTCAAACATAGGTCTCTCCTATGTAAGGACAAGAAACCAACCAACAATCTATACTAATATATATATATATATATATATATATATATATTGGAAAGGGTATCCTAGGCATTTGCCTATACTAATCCCTGACAATTTTAAGACTGCTAAAGCATGCAGCCCTGAGATAATTTCCCAGTGGCCACAAGTTGTTTGCCTCCATATTCGAACCTAGGGTAGATGGGTTATCTAGTCTCATCCCCCACAAGCTTAACGAGTATGCCACAAGCCTTATACTAATATTGTAGAATAAAATAGACATTTTTTATAATCAAATTGTGCCACCACTTGAAAAAAATTGTGAGTCCTCCTCTACAAATGATCCTAACATTCAAAAACTCATCAACAATTCAATTGACAACTATGACTTCAAAAACTTCACCGTAGAAAAACATCTACAGTAGGGTTGGAACGGGCAAAACCAAAGCTAGCTTTAGTAATCGATACACTAAAGCTGTATTTGGCAAAAATAAGCTAGCTTATAAGCTGACTTATAAGCTAGCTTATTTTCAGTGTACACGTTTGGCAAACCATAAGCTAGCTTATTGAAACGCTATTTGGAATAGTGTTTTGGGAGCTTATTGTCACATTTTCCAATTATAATCCTCATTAATATTAGTTATTATTTTTTAATATACCCTTTTTGGTCATTTTACATTCTTATATGCAAGTTTTACCAAACATGATTTTTTCATCAGCTAGCTTATCAGTCATCCGCTAGCTTATCAGCTACCAGCTAGCTTATCCGCTAGTTTGCCAAACATAGCCTAAAGGTAACAAACATGATTATTATTTTTTTTCCATCGTCAGTCAAGCAAGATCGGCACTGTCATTCAAGTTGGCAAATCTTTCATGTTGATGCACAATGTCATAGTACCATTCAATTTCACTCATGAATCCTGATGGTCATCATATCCATTTGATTCAAATCATACGGATACACCTCAAACAACGACTCAAATTTAATTTGTTAAAGTTATAAAACGAAGCACAAGGACTTAAAGCCGCCATATTTGCATTGTTTACCTCTCAAAAGCGATTACCGAACTCTTGAAGTGGGTTAGCGAATGAGAGCGTTGGAGGAGCCGCCGATCCAGAGCACGAGTTGACACTGACAGTACAAGTGTACGACAACACGGTGGTGGCGCGTGACCAGTAAAAGAGGCGAGTTTGAGAGAGAGAGTATCCTATTTTAGAGTAAACTATGTTTTTCATCCCTGGTTAGTTGAAAATTACTATTTTCGTTCACGTGCTTGCGAAATTAGGTTTTCTTTAATGTCATCATGTGGTTTACATTTCACTGCTTTTTTCGTCCATAAAGTTTACGATTCTTTGTTTTTCCCTCCCTCATACTTAACAGTAAACCATTGATGGAGGTAAAGTTTGGAACGGAAACTACAATGAATTACAAACCGCATGAACATTACAATTTAAAAAGCACGTGAATAGAAGTTGCAATTGTTAACAACCCACACGGACAAAAATCGTAATTTCAAGACACAATCTTTAACAACCCACAAGGACGAATATGACACTTTACTTCTTTTTTTGACTAAATTCTAATTTTGGTCCCCGTGGTTAAATGAAATATTTAAAAGTGGAACCTAAACTTTAATAACTCTAGAAATCATCCCCGTGGTTCTCATTTTGCTCTGGAAATGGTCACCATGTCACTAACTCCGTTAATTTTTTCGGTTAATAGCAGGGGTATTTTATCATTTAAATAAAAAGTGAAGGGAAAATTTTTATACCGGAGGAAGGCAGGGAGCACCTTTAGTTTTATTTCTTTTTGAGAAAAGGAAAAAAAATTGCAAATTATATAACTAAAAAGTCAAGGCAAAATTTTTAAAGGAAAACTTGGATCATATGCCTACAAGAGAGAGAGTCCTTCATAGTTTAGACTAAGGGGATGTTTAGTTGGCTTTCCGGTAAGTCCTATATGGATAAAGCGGTCTGTACAGACTTATCTGTCTGTATAGATTGGGAAATTTTTTGTTTGAAAAGATTTTTTAATAGATGGAATGAGCGTCTTTTTTGGTTGGGAGGAAAAGGTTTTCGGCATAAAGCTTCCTCCTAAATAAAAGCTTACAGAATAAGTCATTTCAATATCATTAAGTCACTAGCAACCAATCATATATAGCTTACAAAGCAAGGTGATCAAAATCAGAGTTTCGATCACCCCTGCCTTATTCTCCTGTTAGAATTCGATCAAAATCATTCGGGTTTGTTCCGTCATCTGAATACAGTGGCGGATCCAGGATTTCTATTCACTGGGGTCCCATTAAGGTAGACAAAGACACGTAAAGTCACCCAACGTGTTTCGGGAAAAAATTTTAAGTTTTTTAGTTGATTTCAAGGGATTTTCTTAGGGTCCGTTTGGTTCGCAGGAATGGAATGGATTTAAGAGATTTGGATTTCAAATCCATTCCAATCCTATGTTTGGTTTGTTGGATTGTCCGGATTTGAAATCCTATGATTCAATTGAAATCCTACAAGCATAGGATTTTGAAATCTATGGATGATGCTCGGGATTTCATGGGATTTCGTAGGATTGTAAGAAGTAACGTTTTAAAAAATGTTAAAAATATTTTTTTAGTAATAATTGATTAATAAAAATGTAAATTAATTATTTTTATAATTTTTTATAAATAATGAAATCCAATTCCATTCCAAATCCTACAAACCAAACACATCCTATGATTTCAAATCCATTCCAATCCAAATCCTTCCAAATCCAAATCGCTTCGTGAAATCCAAATCCTTCAAAAACAATCCCGCAAACCAAACGGACCCTTAGTGTTTTTGTCGAATTTGAAGGATTTTCTTAGTGTTTTTGTCGATTTCGAAGGATTTTTTTCGGTTTTTTATTGATTTCAAGAGAATTTTTTAGTGTTTTTGTCAATCGCCGGCAAGATGGGGTCCCTTGGAAAATTTTACTGGGAGACCTAAGGCTAAATTTAGTATTTTGATATTTTTTAGCGTGTATAATTTTTTTATAAAGAATTCACTGGGGTCCTTGGACCCCCCCCCCCCCTCTTATCATACTGCATCCGCCCCTGCATCTGATCAATAAACACATCTGTGATCGCCCTTGCCTGTTCTCCTCCTGTTATAAGTCGATCAAAATCATTCATAAGAGGTCGTAGAGGCAAGATCCTGAGATGATAATTATACAAAAATAACTTCTTTTTTTGGAAAGGATATCCTAGGCATTTGCCTAGACTAATCCCGGCAATTTTAAGACTGCTAAAACATGCAGCCCTGAGATAATTCCCCGGTGGCCACAAGTTGTTTGCGCCTGGATTCGAACCTGCGGTAGATGGGTTATCTAGCCTCATCCCCCCACAAGCCTTAACCAGTACGCCACAAGCCTTGTGGTTAAACAAAAATAACTTTTGACTAACACACATTACACATTTAAATAAGTATGTTTGGAGGGTGACTTGAACCGGAAAATATGATGGAGATGTGAAATCTTCCCGCCTTACAAGGATTGAGATGTTATTATATAAAGGATAACATGCAACAGTACTGATCAGAGCTACTGATATATAAGAAAGCTGAAAACGTACTGACCAGCTGGACAGAGTTCAGGAAAAGAGAAAACTCATGGTTTAAAACGTACACACCATTCTTATGCTAACCTATAATATTGGTTTAGAATTCATGACCTTCACCAATATAGGTTCTTTATTAATTAAGTTCCTCAACATCTTCGTTATCGTTAGTGCTTGAATTGAAATACTGTCTTTGATGCTACATCGTAAGTTAAGTTTCTATAATGAGAAAACTCAGTTTCAAACTGTTCCAGTTGAATTGGTAGATGTCAGGTTTGCATACATCCCACCTCCTTCAAACCCAACCTTTAATTACCATGCAAAGATAGCTCATCTTTTTATCTAATATTTTTGTTCCGTCATCTGAATGGAATCCATGGTGGCTTTTTAATTTGTTGAAGTTGGTGCACCAAAAGATTAAGAGGTTTGTGAATCTGAAGATGCAATCTGGTAGGATCTTGTTACATGCATGTTGTGACTTATGAGAACAGCCAAAGTATCAAGATGGGTTAGATATTTACATCTGGTGAGGATTTTCAGAAGACCCGAATGACCAAAGCGACTGTAACGAAGTTTTAGTTACCGTTTCTGCATTAGAATCATCTATAGGTGACCAAGGAGGGTTTGGGAATTGGGACCATGGTTCTTTCCAACTTAACCAAAGAACTTCAATTGTTACCAAATGCTTCAACGCTTTTGTGTGTGATTTTAGAGCAATAGCTGATTAGCTTATATCAAGACCATATCGTCATACGTTGGGATGTAAAGTGCTTTAAGATATTTTCCACTGATATTGAACAAAACTGTGTTTATTTTTCTTCAAGTGAGCAGATAATCAAACACCTTAACTACATACATACAAACGGAGATTTTTATAAAACATACCAGTTGGCGACCGAGGAAAATCTAGATTCTCCGTATAATGTCGTCGAACAGTATAATGTCTCTATCTCCACTCAACCAACTTTTGCACCACATGGCCCACCTCCGCCACATCACCATAATTGCGATGGAAATACCACCCCCAACAAATCGATATCCCACCAATAGTATGGTTTGGTTACCACCATATTCCATGGCTTACACACCAACGACACAGTCCTCACCATCTCATCCGGTGGTTGCATCCTTTTGAAAATCAATGCCAGTAACCCGATGTCTTTCCATTTCAATTATGGTGATGAGGTGGAGATGGGTCGTGTGGTGCAAAAGTTGGTCGAGTGGAGATAGAGACATTATATGGTTCAACGACTTTATTCGACGATATTGTAAGGAGAGTCTGGATTTTCTTCAATCACCACCTGGTATATTTTATATAAATCTCTGTTTGTATGTATGTAGTTAAGGTGTTTGATTATTTGTGCACTTGAAGAAAAATAAACATAGTTTTGTTGGATATCAGTGGAAGGTATCTTAAAGTGCTACATATCCCAACGAGTGACGATATGGTCTTGAATATCAGGTATTGCTCTAAAATCACACACAAAGGCGTTGAAGCATTTGGTAACCATTGCAAAGTCTTTGGTTCAGTTGGAAAGAAGCATGGACAAAGTCCCTCCTTTGTCACCTATCGATGATTCGATGCAAAATGTCAAGCGCCTCGAAATTCGTTACAGTCAAATTAGTCGTTTAGGTCTATCTGAAATCCTCACCAAATGTAAGTCAATCAATAATCTTGATATCTTTAGGTGTTTGAATGTAGACTTAGAATTTGATAATGAGCTCCAGAAGATCCATAAAAGACTCGAGTATTACCGGAACCCTTGGATTGAGAATACGTGTGCTAATATGTATTTTCTAAATTGGTATGAAACCCGGGTTAGATAGAGATTTTAATGTTGCAAATATGAGAAAGAAAGTGAGTACAAACATAGGTTGGATGTGGAATTGAATATGTGATTAGAAACTTTGAATAGAAGATGAAGCTAGGTTTGATTCTTTTCTCTTTTTTTGGTATAATAAAGTATATATTTTGTAGGTATTGGTATTTAGTTTGATCATATGTTTTAGTTGACTATTTTGTATTTTGCAAAAAGAGAATGTTTTCTAAATGACTTGAATATGTTAAAAAGATTGAGGTGGAGTTTGTTTTTTAAGACGTGCTGAAGTCTGAAGTCTTATTTCACTTCTGATTAATAAGAGGCGCTGCTGAAGTCTAAAATCTATATCAATAGGATTGTTTGTTTTTGTAAACTGATAAATGTCTGAATTTTATTTAAATTGTCTTTTTTACCCATTAAAAAAAATTATAGTGTTGAGTTTATGAATACGTTTATATAATTTCACATATTTATTCATCATTATTACAAATTTTACATCTAATTATATAATTAGCATTCATTTAAACGAAAATATGCAAGTGATGGTATTTAACACATTTAAATCCTATAAAATACATCAATTGAGATAGATGAGGATCAACTTGGTAAGAATCAAGTGAGAGAAATGATCGATTAAGGTTAATCAATTGAGAAACGCGTTGCTAAAAGTTGGAGAATAATAAGAGGCAAATAAGAGGTTGGTTTACCTCTTAACAGATAAGAGGACAATAAGACATAAGTGTCTTTGAAAAATTGAAAAAAACAAACAGTCTGAATAGTTCTACCTCTTAACGAATCAAACATAAGAAGCTATTAAGAGCTTATTAAAAAAAAACAAAAGTTTGATAATGCATTTAGTTGGCACTTTTGTATTTGCAAAAAAAAAGGAATGTTTTCTAAATGAATTGAGAATCTGTTTACAAATTTATTTATAAATGGCTTAGAATGAAATAGAATTTAGTTTGATCATATACATTTAGTTAGACACTTTAAAAATTAACAACATTGTCCTTGATGCATTCTTGTTCAACTTCTCACACTTGACGATCATGAGATAAGTTTTTTTTATTGAAATAACCGACCAACAAATCATCATGCCTAATCATCACATGGTGGTGTACTCCAATTCTTATGATTTTGTACTAACATAAAAAAAAGGATACGGATGACTTTTTCCGTGGGCTAAGTGGCGGGAAAAGTCGCGGTTAATCATATATGATTTTGTACGTGATTCATATGTGATTTTGTACATGAATCATATGTGATTTTGTACATGAATCATAGGTGATTTTGTACATGAAAATTTTCATGAACAAAATGATTGGCTGAGGATTGTACTCGCATTCTCGTAAATTGTTACAAGAAAGTAAGAAGTTTCAAAATCATATATGATTATATGTGATGTACGCTAGGATTCAAAAACACATCTTCATTTTGTGAGAATGTGAAACACCCTTTTATTATAGTCAATCCATGTAATACTATTTCATCACATATAAATATATAATACACATGTGATACAAAATCAGAGACGCGAACAACATTTGCTACGACTAGATTGCATGCAGTGGCGGAGCCACTAAGGCGCCAGAAGGAGCATGGGTGCCTCCTGATTTTTCAATTTTTTTCTTTAATATAGAAACAGTGATTTGATTTCAAGCTCAAATACATCTTTTTTTATTTATTATTTATTGGACCTCCCTAAAATTTGACCCGTTTAGGGACCGTTTATCAAACACTTACCCGATAAGTATTACCGGTAAATTTGAGACTATTACTTTCCGAGTAAGATTTTAGTCCAGAAAAAGAGCATTGTAGCAACAATTTACACTGTAAACGCTTATTGTAGTAAGAATCGTCACCCTCACTTGCCGGGTAAGACTTTTGATACTTATCTCGCTCTTATCGGGTAAGATTCTTAGTCCTTACCATATTCATCCAGTAAAGTAATGTAATTCGGTAAATGCTTATCCGGGTAAGTTTTGGTAAACGGCCGACCTTTTAGATTTGACCGATTCCGCTTTTTACATCTAAAATCACTACTAAACAAAAGTCGGTGTGGGTAAGTTTTATTGTGAGCTCTTTAAATTTTGATTTTGTGTTTTCATTAAGAAACTTGAATGCCTTCTTTTGAATGTCATACTAATAAACTAAAATACTTGAATACCAATAAATATGATGAATTTGGCTATGGACATAGATTTGTGAATAGCTGAAAAGAAGGCATATTCAGTTTGTATTAGAAATGTATATAACCAATACTTTTTGGTTATAATATGCAATTAGAAAAAATGTTCTACACACACAAGTGACGTGCATTATTGGCTCTCTTTTTTCTCCCATCATTCTTTTAAATGTTAATTGCTCTTTTGAGTACAAATAGGTAAAAAAAACCAATTGTGAAATACCTCTTTTATCTGTTAATTGCTCTTTCGAGTACAAATAGGTAAAAAAAACCAATTGTGAAATACCTCTTTTATCGATTACAATCGGTGGGTTGGGTTACAATGAGAAGAGTTAAGATGAGAAGTATAAGAAGTGGATCTCCACTCTTGGATGTTAATTAGGATGAGATGCACCAGATCAATCCAGTACAAGCGTGATTCATGAGGGGGTTTTGAGATTAAAGGTGATTAAGGGTCCAGGTCCCTTTTTATGTTTCTCATCTTAACTCTTTTTTTCACACGATCCTTCAACTATAATCGGTTACGACATAATTGGTCCCGGTTTCCAACCCAAAATGTACAACAAATATGAACCGGTATAACTGGTATTTCACATCCCGCCCACCTCCATTAACCAATGAGCAAGCGCCACATGCCACCTTTTTTTTAAAATAACTTCGACTTCACCAGTCGATTAATAAAATTTGTAATTGGTTATAGCTGATCCCTCTTTAACCGGCAGAAATATAACCGGGGCCGGTACGAATCCAACGTTAACCAGTTTGTAGGTCCTCCTCCCGCCCACAGAAGAGATTCAAAAGCAAGAAATGATGGGTGTTTTTAACATAAAGTTTAACTTCGTCTTGTAATCTGTTAATTTTGATCAGTTTGTTGATGTATATTTGTACCAAAGAAAACTAGCAACAACAAACATAAAAATTAAAAAAACATGATATCGCAAACCGTAATGCTTTTTCGCATTTCCCTGGAAATAAAAGGAAATTTTTTTTTAATAAATCTTACAACGGATAATTGAAGTTGTTCATGATCTTCTATCCAATTTCCTATCGATCGACCTTCTTTCCTCTGCCTCTCTACGTCTTTGTTGCCTGCAATTTTCATCCAACAAATAAAAAAAACGGAACAAGAGCACGCATCTTTGTATGATTATCATTTACATTCTTCTTGAAGGATAAAGAACACTTGATAATGTAACAAAGTTTGCATCCGTTCCTATTTACTATAAGAAAGTTTCAAAATTTCGTATTTCATACTTATTTTGACTACTGATCTTTTAACATTTGATAAAGTGGCTGTCAACTGGTCAAGCTGTCAATCAATATCTTTTTTTTTTCCAATTAATATAACTTGATAACTTATGTCGATATCAGTAGATTACCGGTCAAAAACAGTTACCTGAAATAAACTTTGTTGCATAAAAGATGCCTAACTGAAAAATTGAGACACAGTGTAAAAGAAGACTCACGCAAAAGCTGTGTACCCAGTCCCAGCATTAGCAGCAGATAAAAGGGCAGCTGTATCCTGCCCGCTGGTGGTCAGAGGATGTCTTCTGTCCCCATCTACCTGAGAAAATAACAATAATAATATGTAAACACATTAGCTTAATTAGTGGATCATCTACAATAATTTGCAACTCAAATATCAAAAAGAAATTAACCTTATCCCACTTGGATTTCTTATTTGGTCTGCCTTCCCGGGTCCCAGTATCAACAGCAGCTGGAACTGAATTTGATCCACCACCAGCTATTGGCGGTACACCTGCAAAAACAGCAAACACAATCAAATTATGAATTTCAAAGCCTACTAGATAAAGAAAGAGAAATTAATAAAAATTAATGAAAAAAGATATGGAGAGTCGAATCAAATCTATAACTTGGTGTGTTTACCTGGAACTACCACGATTTTTGGCGTCGGGATAGCAGCTGCAGCAGATTGTGTTCCACCAGAAAGAAAATCAATCTTTTGGTTCCTCTTTTTCTCTTGCTCTTTCCTCTCTAATTCCCGCTTCAGATCAGCCTCTGTAAAAATGTATATAATATGTATTTATATATATATATATATAATACAGATAGTGTTTTGTCTCAATGATATATAATGCATCTATTATCTAAAACAAGATTCATTTAACAGAATTATCAATGGAAACACAACACGAATCAAGCATAGAAAAGAAAAGGATTAAAGGAAAAAACACAAACCTATTTCATCATAATAATCACTTTTGTCATAACCATGAGGATCAAAAACATCTTTACTGAAGCATGATCCTATCTGATCGATATCCTGATAAGTGACAGCATGTAGCAGGAAGTCTGGGTTGCGATAGTCTTTCCTATTGCGCACTTCCGAGTTATAGCTTCTCCCAGTTGTGTTCAGTCTCATAAACCTATTAATCTTTGCCTGCACCAACTTTAACTATTAAAAAAGCCACTATTTATTCCATTTAACAGAGAAAAAGCTAAAAAGTAATTGGTATCCAAGTCCAAAGCCATGAAGAAAACGACAAAGAAATATTAGATAAAAAGATGAGCTATATTTGCATGGTAAGAGTGAACTTTAGACCTTGTCAATGATGGAACCATAAGAAACCAGCAAACCAAATTACTCAAATACCCTTTTTAGAAAAAACACAAATAATTGAAAAAAAAATGTGAACTACCAGAACAAAGACACTAGCTTTCTTGAACAAAAAGAGTTGAGAAAAGTTAAAAGGCACGTGAAGAGAAAGATTAATACAAAAGCACAAGCATCTTCAAGATGATATATCAGGCTATTTACTTTATGAACAAAAAGAATATGTACAATATACAAACACACTATACACATCTGCATTTATTAGAGAAACTTACTTGGAGTTCAACAGAGCACTTTGTCGTTGGTGGTGGAGGGAGAAACTTATCTAAAGGATCCATCTCCTTCTGCCCATCTTCAGTCATATTTACAGCTTCTTCAGGTGCTGCAGATTCTGTTTCATTTCCCTTATAGTTCATTGCATCAGATTGTGATTGATCAACATGTTCAGATGATTGAGGAGGAGTTGATTGTGTGCTTGGTGTTAATAGTTGTACTGTCCCTGGTGGTGTTCCTACACACGATGAATATTTCAGAATTCAGAAACATAAATTTTCATTTTCATCAACTTAGTTGTCAAGTCAAAAG
This sequence comes from Silybum marianum, assembly GCA_036898165.1. NCBI lineage: Eukaryota > Viridiplantae > Streptophyta > Magnoliopsida > Asterales > Asteraceae > Silybum > Silybum marianum. Next base: position 22,983,562 of record CM072538.1, read on the forward strand.
TCAACAAAAAAAATCCATCCATGGCAAAGAAATAAAACGATTGGATTTAATAGCTCCTAAATGTGAAGTGTAACTGTGTAAGGATTATCATTGTAATAATTAATAAATATTCAAAATATGAAAGACACACAGCTCGTCTGGGTCCATGAGAAAGAAGGGCATGTGACACGCCTCATGAATTGGAAAAATTGATAGCAAAGACTATAACCCCTTGCAAAATTTACAACTTTTAGATCTTGGAATACTATTAGAAATAATAACTTTATTACACGCTATTAGTTATTGCAAATCCATTGACCCCATCTACTTATTATTATAATATTAAAATATATGGCAGTACACCACCATCTGATGATCTAATTGATCCATAAACAAGAGGGAAAGCAAGCACCTTCATTGGTATTAATGTAATAAAAGATGAATCAGTAACCAATAGCCTAACAAACTCTCAATTATAAATCATCAGCTAGTAATTTGATGACTAAAAAGTATCATCACATACTTAGACAACATATTATAAATCATGTATCTCAGTATTATCATTTTTATTACCACCATACATCACTATCATGCAATTCTTAAGGAAGCTACTGTTGCTAGTTGTATTTAACCAACTATATGCATTACCAAGTTGCCGTCCCAAAGATGTAAGTAATTATGACAGCTAAGAAACTGGTAGAAACATCCAAGGGTAATTATAATGATGCACCTCAAGTCAAATTTACAGTCAAAGTTCCCATAATTCCACACAACACTCTGTACTTTATTATGAGCCTACATTAGGACAATGTATTATTATACTTTTTGAAGTTGGTGGAATAATAGTGTGGTATGTTGGCCCTTATTACAGCAGACAGTAAACTACACAAAAAGTACATATATTGCAAAATTAAAAGGTGTATGTACCATTTACGGTTTGAAGCTCTGCACCAAACATCACACGACCAGTTGCTACTATTTCCCCTTCCTGCACCAAAAAATAACTTTCAATAACGTATAAACCAGAATAGCAAACTGAATTAAGACATTGAAAGAAACAAAGAACTGCAATCCTATTCATAAAATACATATTTCATAAGTTAATGGTTCCCTAGCTTTATGGCAAAGTCGTGTTTGTTATACAATCCAATAGCTAGCGTGAACAGAATATGCAACCTGAAATGAAGTAAAAAAAATTAAAATGTTGACAGTTACATCTATATAATGCAGTTAATCATGCCGCTATAGCGGTGGTATTGCGGTTCGCAGCCCTCAGTCAAATCATGATGGGTTTTTTTAGTAATATTACTAACAGCGGAGCTAATTTCCGCTTCTTCTAGATAATAAACGATGTTAAAACCCCAAGGTTATAGACATGTTGCAGTCTTTTCATATCTTTATTCGTCGGTTATTTCAATAAGAAACTTATCTCATGGTCCAAGTGTGAGAACTGATAACCTGTAGATTTTGAACAAAAATGCATCAAGGACAAATTTAACGAAGTTAGGGGTGCTACCTGAACTATTAAGAATTGAACAATAAAGTATTTTGGAAAAACCAAGCATATGCATATGAGTATGTTTTTTACACTAGAAGTCAACAAGCTAAAAGAGAACCCAGAGAAGGAAGAAGATAAGTGAGTTGCGTTGTCTTTTGCAAAAGATGAAAGGAGAATAAGACAAACTGCCAAAGTTAGAGCACCGATCAAGCAAAATGGGTTACCAAAGTCAAACTCAAATCTCCTGGCCCTTGCTTAACTCCTTGTTCCGTAAACCACAAAAAGAAGACTAGATGAAGTAAAGAAGAAATGGGTAGCCATAGTCTAGCAAGGATGAAAATCTAGTATCTTAAAGATTTGGATCATTTGGTCTTTCAGATGTGTAGTTGTTTGTACATCTAAGTATGCACTGCTATAGTTACTTCTAACAAAGTCAATCACTCCATATAAGGAAGCTGAAAACATAGTGACTAGTTGGACGAGTTCAAGAAAAGATTAAAAAAAAGTCAATATATGTCTAAGAAAAGGTCGATCATGAAGCGAAGAGCAGCCTGAGAAGTTGATATGAAGTATTCAGAGAGGACCAAAAACGGATGATACCAAACAAGCCAAATACAAAGACAAAAATATTCCTTAATCCTAACAAGAATATCATAAAAAAGAGGGGTTATAAGAGGTCAACCAGGAAAGAAAAAGTATGTTTTATCTTCGGAATGGTATCCCAACTGAGACAACCTCAATAGAGTGTGTTAAGACGCAAGGAGGGAGTAGCACTGTAGCAGCCCCCTCCCTATCCCCTCCCATTTTGATGGAATAGCTTTCACTACAGATTAAACTAACTATTATCATTAAGTCCTCATTTGAAAAACTAGTAGAATCAGAGATATAAAGGATATGTTCAGTTATCGCATAATCTAAAGAGTGGACATATCGAGTTGAATCAAGATTATGCAACCATCCCTAGTTTCACCTACTTGTCGTGTCTAGACTACAGTAAGAGCATCTCCAATGGGTAACCTTTTCATAGCTTATTACTATTATAATTAGTCTTTAAAAAGCTTTTTACCTACTGGAGTAAAAGGCTTTTTGTTGAATGGGTTGGTATCTACCAAGTGGTTGATGCAAAAGACTTTTTCCAATTTATTTTCATTTTACCCTTTCTTTTTCATTAATTATTAAGCATAAAAAGCTTTTGAAAGGTTGGTTGCATTGGAGATATGTTTAAAAAATGACTTTTTCTTAAATAGAGTTAGTGAAGATATGAGGTGGCACATATAAAAAGTCATTATATGACTTATGCATTGTGGTTGCTCTAAGTTCCTATACATTTTAAGTTATAAAATTTTAACTCTGACTCTTTATGTTCATCTTGCTTTGTTGGCTCAATTGATTGACTGTGACTCACAACTGCTTGGTCGATAAAATCTTGAATGAGAGTTGTAATATAGAGTTAAAAAACATTGAGCACGGAAAGTATTTGTCTTATCATATCTATTTAGTATGGGCATAATGAAAATTGATACGTGATAGAAATAGAAAACTACCGGTATACGATGACAACCTATATGAGTACAAGGTGAAGCATTTTGAGCAGAAAACGAACACAACACTCCTACATGTGAGATAGAGCCTTTTGAGATGGCAACAAAGAACCTTTCTGAGTTATTCTGCTCACCTAAAGCCTAAAAGTGGTTAGTATGGGTATGCAAGGACAAGTATGATCTCAAAGGAGAGGGAATTGATTCATGTTACAGTTGTGTTATGACACATTGTCATTTGTGCTTGGGTATGAACTAAAGAGTGATATATCAAGTTATCAACCTTATTGTTTTTATGACACATTGTCATTTTTATTGCCTATTCGGTTAGGCTAATGATAATTCTGTTGATATCAGTATTTACAAACCACCCTTGCATAAATATTTATATCCTGAATATAGTTGTTTGTTAAGCGTTGTAACTCACCCCTAACATGTTTCCCAACCAATAGAGAACTGTTTGTTAAAAAATGCACCTTTTTGTGTACTTGTAATGAATGTTAAGATCATAATGCAAATTATGTATTTTTACTTAATAAGACATGCAAATTACGGTTGGTTGAGACTCCACCCCATTTCCATGTTGGTTGATTATTGAGACCACAGGTTTGAAAATAAGAGGTGTTAATGTTTCAAATCATACCCTTACCAAATATTTATCATAAACAGACTTCCATTAAAAAAAAATCAAGTTAAATGCCATTTACCAGATTATACAGAATCAAAAGCCCGTATACACAAACAAACGAAAAAAATAAAGAATTAACATTACCTCTGCTTCAGGAGACAACGCTGCCTCATCATGCCCATAATCTACAATTGTTAGAGTCCCCTTCCTACCTCTGCTAGGCTCCACACCAATCACTTGCTGAGCTAATGGAGGTGGCGGTGTCGAATTATCAATAGAAACTGGTGTTGTATTATCATTAGCAGAATCCAAAATAACAACTGGATCAACATTGCTTCCATGGTTATAACTAATATTATTGCTATTATTAAGGGCCTCAGCATCATCTTCTTCCATATTCACAGTGTCATTCACACCAACTTCGCTCTGTTCCTTGCTCTCCTGTTGAACAGTATCGTTATCGCTGTTGTTGTCATCGGTATCTATATCTTCTTCCATATCGTCATCTTCGTCTCCGTACATAGAGAGAAGGGCGATGCCTTCTGATTCCTTCTTCTTGGACGCCATGGAAAGATTTCAACACGGGTCCTGGCAGATTACGAATCAATAAGACGATAATCAAGTAACAGCCGAATTATAACAAGAGTGAAGTAACAGGTTACAAATCAAATAAAAAATCGACAACATAATAAGGAAAATTGCAATTTAGGACGAATCAATACTGAAATCAAATCAAATTAGGGCAAATAAATTAATCAAGCAAGTGAAATTGGTGTCAATTCTGAGTTAGGGTTTCGGGTACCAAACCTGAGAGACTAAGTAATGGAGACTCAGAGACGGAGTTTAAAGACTTAAAAGAGAGAGAGAAGCAGAGACGCCGATGTTCTGTTTCAGTGGCGACGACGATGGCTAAGGCGAGTGACGACCGGCCTATGTTTTAGTCCCGTGGTTTTTTCTATCAGCGGTTCGATTCGAGAGGAACTACGATTCGAAGGGGTGTTTGGAAAAGATAAAATTTCTAAAAAGAAATAATATTCAATTCCAATTCCTAATACATTCATAAATTATATTAATATAATATTCTCAAATTTATCATCCCAATACATTTTTTACAAAAAAACTTTATTATAAAATAATAAAGATTTAATCTCATTGGTAGATTGAATAAAATAATCATTTTTCATACAAAACTGTTGGAGATGTTTAGAGAAAAAAACACACTTTTTTTTTTATTTTAGCAATGCTGTTAGAGAATATTTTAATTTTTTTAAAAAATAATTATTACTGGTTTGTCTTTGATATAAGTTGTTTAAACACTTAAAAATATTTATTATCGGTGTCATATCGAAATAAGTCGATAAGTTAATATGGGATGTTTGGAATTACTTATTTGAAACAACTTATTACATTTTGTACGAAAATGTTTATCAATTTTTGATAAGTTATAATGTTTTAACTTCTTTAAAAACTTCTTATTACTGGTTTGTCACCGGTATAAGTTGTTTATCCAAACATTAAAATATCTGTTACCGGTGTCACACTGAAATAAGTCAATAAGTTATTTACACCATAAATGACATGCTAATTGCTAAAATGTTCTTTTTACACTTATTTGGTCCATAGGATACTTGTTTTTTTATTTCCGTCCCTTCAAAACAGTTTCCAGTGAACCATTTATTTTACTATCTAAAACATCTCTAATGAATCCTTAATTTTATTCATCGTAATAAATAAATGAATAGTAACTTTCTAAATACAAGAAACATGATTCATAATCTCTATTTTTTTTAAAATTTTTAATAATTACAAAGTGGTCCTTCAAGTCTTAAGATTATTATATTTTAATTGTATTTGTTGTTTAATATCAACTTTAATAAATTAGAACTATATTTATCTTTAAGTTTTAAGTTCAAATTAATTTTATCCGACTCATTTTAAAAACTAAAGTTAACGATTTACAACATAACATTTTTAATTAAACACGCCATTAAATGATTAACACATATTTTATTTAATGAAATTTGGGTTTTAATAATTTAATTCGAAATTAAATATAAATTATAATGTCGTTAAAATAATATGATAAAATTAATAAATATAAGATTATTGTGAAGATAAAAAAATATAAAGATATAATTCATAAAGTTAATAAATATATTATTGAAAATATATGTAATCAAAATAGAAGATAATATATTTGAAATATTCTCTTTTAGAGTAGAAAATAGAGTAATACTTGGGATAATACATAACACAACACGTACTTTTTTTACTCTATGATAGAGAGTAAAATAAAGAATTAGATTAGAGATGCCCTAAAGTACATTCTCGATCAATAAACGCTTACGATAAGAAAAATTACCATCATTTACCTTATCATGTAACATTCTCGACCATCAAAACGAATTGTTGCATCCGTCTTAAACTCAGTAAGCACTTACCGAATAAGACTATCAAAACGAGTTGTTAGAGATGACAAAATAAATTAGAGACGATAATATATATTGATACAGAGAGGTTCCGGAGCTTAATAAGGGTTTTATTTGATCTTTGGAGAAAAAGAAAACGAGCTCGAAGGAAGCTCGAAATTTGGAAATTAAATAAAGAAAACATAAATGAACGCATATGCAGAGTGGCTCGACCCGCACCCAAACCACCCTGACGGATAACCATGTGGCTATACCCGCATCGCACAACAATCTGTGACCATAAAGTCCATGCATCCAAAGTCCATATCCAATTTTCATGCATTCACCACGTCACCAACCATCATTCCATAGCCATATAACCATATATCCTTTTTATGGTTTTCCTTAATTATCCTGTTTCTCTTCAATTATCTTTTTAGTTTTTTAATTTGATTAGAATTCTTAGATTTAGTAATTATCTTTTTTTCTTAATTAAGTTTGATTAGAATTTTTAGATTTAGTAATTATCTTTTTCTTAATTAAGTTTGATTTATTTTCCTAGTTTTAGATTATAAATAGGGTTCAATATTTTCATTGTAATACACAACATTATTATTATTTTTAGTACAATTTCTTCTTCTCTGTGAGTTTTAAGAGAGTTTCTCTTATTTTCTTTGAGTTTTACCAACCGTAATTCTCAATCCTAAAGGGTTTAGACGCTTGTCGTTCCTTCCGCAAAACCTCGTTGCGTCATATCTATATAACAATTTAACAAAGTTAAATAGATACAGTGTTTTAAAAGACTCACACTAACAATTGTCATGACTCAAGACTTGTGTTAAAGGCTAATTGTAGTCGATGAATAATGCGAGCATTCATGAACCCATAATGAGATTTATCGTCACCGTAGGTGAGATCGTAGTGAAACCGTAAAGAGACCGTAATGAAACCATAAGGAGATCACAATGAAACCATAAGGAGACGTAGTGAAGCCATAAAGAGACCATAGTGAAACGAGATTGTAGTGAAACATAAGGACGTGGTGAAACCATACGGAGACCATAGTGGAAATATGGGGAGACCACCGACCTCCGTCAACCAGAATAAACGTGCCGACAACCAAAATGCACGTCAAAGTTGAAAACTGTCGACTTCGGCCAATGCTTCCAGAATCCGGGTTCATGAAACAACTCGAGACTCGGCATAATCTGGTTTTATGGGAGGGAGATTGAAGAAGAATGGTTGATTGTGAAACATGGTTGTAACGATCACGACAACTCCACATCCATCAATTGTATCCCAAAAATAAAAAATATTTACCATAAGGGTGTTACCTTTTGCACCCTAGTCTATATTATATCCACCAATAGAATTAGGGTGTTCATGCCTACTTTGACTTTTTTTTAGTGTTACCATACACATTATAGACTAGAGTATACCATAGACTAGGGTGTAAAAGGAAAAACCCTTACCATAAATATAACTTTATAACCTAAATGACAATTGACCGCTTAATTAAAAGTAAATACAAATTACATGGAAAACATGATTGGTTGTATTTGGTTTGCAAAGTTTGCAATATGAAGATGGTCTGCATTTGATCTCTCCCCTGGTTTTTAACATATATATATATACACACACACAACAGGTTTCAATTTCGAACTCATCGATTTACGTAAACTATGTAAACTGATCTCATCCTATAATATTTTGATCAACAACCATCTTAAGATGGTTATAAAAAATTCCAAAGTTCCGCATATTTACAAAAATATTCATGCCTACTTTGACTAGGATTAGAAAATTGTATGGTGTAGATTAGTTTGTAGAGTTTGCATGAATCAGGTGGTTTTGTAATTGAAACGGGCCCTATAAAATATTATATATGATACTTAGATTTCCGTCATAGGTCACACATCTGAAAACGACGGAAATTCTTCAATAAATTCTCCAAAATGGATAATCAAAAATCAAAATCTTTAGAGATGTTCATGTCCAACAACTTCTCAATTTTGGATAATATAATATCAATTATATTACTAAAATATTTAATATCTTTTATAAAATATTATTTCTATATCTTATACATTTAATGTAAAAGGTTCTTATTAGTAAGAACAATAAAAACAATTTCTCTTCAATAGGTAATCATTTTTAGAGAAATCTTCAAATTTGAAAATTTTCACCCGTCTCTCTTTCTCCATTTTGGAGAAGATTTTGGGAAATCTATTGTAGCAAAAATCTTTAAAATCTCTAAAAAATGGAAAAAGTAGAGACATTAGAGATTATGGGCATGTTTTTTACTCTAACAGATTATTTAAAACCTTCTACAAACTGGATAAAGTAGGAGAAAAATCTTCAAATTTGAAGAACGTCTAAAAATGATTATAGTAAAAGAGAAATATATTCCATCAATAAGACAATTTAAAAATAAATATTTAAAGAATGAAATAATATTTTATCAGATCAAAAAATATATTCTAATATTTTAATATATATCGTAACTTTCAAAATGAAAAATGTCCTGGAGTTGAATGTATTTTTGTTTGAAAGATTTTGAAGTTCCATTCTTTATTTTAGGGAAAATTTGAAGAATCTAAAGAATCTCCAATTTCTATGCTAAAATATAGAAAAAAAAGATTTTAACAATTTTTTTACTCCAACAAATATGCCATATTGTATGTTAAAATAGAGAAAATATAATTTTTTTTCCGTAAAAGTCCCAAAATTTAGAGCAATCTCTAGTTAGAGAACAAATTATGATTTTAATTCTCTCTATCAAAAAATAGATATTAATAATAAATGATTATGAGAGAGAAACAATATTTTATTAGATATATTGAATTTTTTAATACTATAATTATAATTGCTAAAATATAGTAGCCCTTAGAATTTAATATAATTTCTTTTAAGATTTTAATTTGTAATACTTTATTATAAATAATTTTTAGCATAGCTATTCCATGTTGTTAAAGATGCTAATGGCATGTTTGTTAACAACTTAACGGCTTTAACGAGACTCAAAACCTATTTAGTCAACTATACATGATTTTTTGATAGTGACTTTAATTATATAGATTTTAGGAGAGAACTTTATTTAGAAAACCAAATTTTTCCTAACCTGTATCCTATTATTAAAAAACATACTCATTTCATCTATAAAAAAACCCTCATAAATAAAAGATCTTTCCAATCTATACAGACAGATTAATTTAGGGATGGGCATACATACCGAAATCTCGAAACTGAACCGGTCCCGTACCGAACCGGTACCGAATATCATTACCGGTTCTGTGTTCGGTACCAAAATTTTCCATATTCGGGATTCGGTACTTTCGGTACCGGTACCGGTACTAGTCCCCGGTAAATTCCGAACCGAACCGGGGAATTTAAAAAATCATTTTTTTATTTGAATTGGTAACAAACTCTTTCCTTTTCTTATAGAAAATCCTCTTAAATATATTACAATTTTCAGTTATTGTATATTCCACTCAAATACGGATTTTTTCTTGCAATTCTTCATATTTCGGTTATTGCAATCCTCCAAGATTGGTTCTGTAATTTATCTAAAACCCGGTTCTTGCATAATCGACTCCTCCAATCTGGTTTCCGCTTAAGTGATTTTGGTTTTTGTTATTGTGTTTAATGGTCAACGGTGAAAAACGGTTGTCGTCCCAAAAAATGGTACGAAACGGTTCTAGTCCCGAAAATCGGTTCGGTACCGAGCTTCTCTTATCGGTTCGATATTCGGTATTGATTTTTTTCACTATCGATTTCGATACTACCCGATTTCGTTACCGGTTCAGTACCGAGCTCATCCCTGGATTAATCCACGCAAATTAACTTTGATGTTATGATGTATAATTCAAATTTGAAGGGGGGTAGATTTGAAACTTTTACAAACTTAACAAGCTTGACTATCTTCGTTGGAAACAACGCCATGGAGGTTTACCCTCTTGTTAAGCTCGAAATGGGAAAATCGAATGGTTTCTTGCAAGCAAATACAAATCACTGTTAGGAATCCGTCAACGTATCGGCTCGCAAATCCCAAAGAAAAGGGTTTCTGATTCCTACACGACACCATAGAAACTCACAACCTACATACATTGGGGTATGTAAAACTATCTCATCACTTTCTTCACTATCAATCAACGTGTGAAATCTGATGCATTTCGAGTTCAATTTCAGAATTTATTAGCCGTTTCAAACTCAATTTCTCCATGGTTTTACTTTAGCCGACCTTCTTACAGATGGTAAACGTGTTCAATTGATTTAGAAACACGTATTCACCGCCACCGCTGTCCCTTATTCGTCGTTTTCAAACACTTTATATATATCGTCAATACTTGTATCGAAGATCTTAGTTTATATCAATTTTAGAAAAAAAAAACCTAAATACATTAGAGGAAAAGGATGGTTGGAACAGAAATTGAGGGATCGACGATCAATGCGCATGCTAATGGTTTAATTCAAAACAGTAATGGTTTATTAGAGGAAAAAGTGGACGAACTTCGGAAGTTATTAGGTAAAACAGATGATGATCCTTTGAGAATTGTGAGCGTTGGTGCTGGTGCTTGGGGTTCTGTGTTTGCAGCCATGTTACAAGATGGTTATGGTCATCTTCGCGATAAGGTTCAAATTAGGATCTGGAGAAGATCTGGAAGATCAGTTGATAGAGCCACAGCTCAACATTTATTTGATGTTATTAATTCAAGAGAAGATGTGTTAAGGAGATTGCTTAGAAGATGTGCTTATTTGAAATATGTTGAAGCAAGATTAGGTGATAGAACTTTGTATGCAGATGAGATTTTGAAAGATGGGTTTTGTTTGAATATGATTGATACTCCACTTTGTCCTTTGAAAGTGGTTACTAATTTGCAGGAGGCTGTGTGGGATGCTGATATTGTTATCAATGGGTTACCATCCACAGAAACACATGAAGTGTTTGAAGAAATTAGCAAGTATTGGAAGGAAAGAATCACGGTTCCGATTGTGATTTCGTTATCAAAGGGTATTGAGGCTGAGTTGCAGCCTGAACCCCATATAATTACTCCAACTCAGATGATTAGTAGATCAAGTAAGATTCTTGTTTTTATTTTTATTTTTCGGGTTTTCTAGCTTTATGTTGATTTTATTCATAGCCTAATTCTTGATTTTTATCTAATGTTTGCCTTCTTTATGTGTTTTTCAATGATGCCTACCCCAACTAGACTTGTTTATAATAATATTCCATTCATATGTGAATAAGTTTTCTTGCACTTTTGAATTTCTTTTCCATTGTATGATTACAATTTTTGTTTGGTGGTTGGAAGCCTTCATGATGAAAGTTCTTGGAAAACTTATTTTGTAATGATTTATAAGCTTTTCCCATCATGTTGAACACCAAAAAGCATAATTTTTGTGTTAAGGTCACATGACATGCATGAACTTCAAAAGCTGCCTACTAATAGCTTTGTAGGCATTGTGAATGGGAGGTGGATTATGCATTATGTAAACATGATACTTGATGTCCCCATGGCTTTAGCCTAGGTGGTAAGAAGGTGAACATTCTTGGTGACGGAAAATATTGGGGGTCAAAAGAAGAAATATTTTTGTAAAAAAATAAAATTTATATATAAAGAAGTATTTTTTTGAAACTTTATGCCCTCTTGATCATAGATATTTAGTAATTTACTTCCTCCATGATAACTGTGGATCGTATGCCATACAGTGCTCAAGAGGGTGATGTCATACCCTTTTTGCATAACATGATATTTGATTATCATTGTTATATGACTGAATGAGGAGTTCTGAATTAGTTCAATTTTTTTACAGTAAGGAGTGTTCTCTGTATATGTATATATAACAAGCACTCGTCCGTCCAGAAAAGACGTAACAGTTTACTTTGTTGGGAAGATTCAAATCCAAATTCATTCATTTGCACTTTAGCAACCGTTACAGGAATTCTGTGACGTTGATTTTGGTCTACAAATTTTTGTTTCTAAATCATCTTATCAAGGGCAATTTGGGTATTTGATTATTAGTCAAAAACTGACTAAACCACCTGTCAACTCAACTTTTACTATATTCTTGGAGAGAGTAGAATTCACAAAGTGAATTGCCAATAAGACATGGTCATTAGGCATTAGATGCTTTTCAACAATCGATGACATATCAGCTACCAGTTGATTGATATGGTCTCGAGTGTGTTATTTTTCTATATATGGTTTCATTATTCTTTAATAATTCAACTTTTTCCATCTTTTAATAACGTTAATGTTTTTAACAGCTGGAATTCCAATGGAGAACATTCTATATCTTGGTGGACCTAATATTGCATCAGAGATCTACAACAAGGAATATGCTAATGCCCGAATATGTGGAGCAGAGAAGTGGAGGAAACCATTAGCCAAGTTTCTAAGGCAACCCCATTTCATTGTGTGGGATAACGGTGATCTTGTTACTCATGAAGTGATGGGTGGGTTAAAGAATGTTTATGCCATTGGAGCTGGTAAGATTCAGTCTTGTTTATGCCATTGTAGTCGATATTAATTGATGTTAAGAAAAAGTTCATTAATCTATACTTTTATTTCCTCTGCCATTTTCTTTTATTAAACATTTTGTTGTTTATGAACGGCTAACCCAGATGCAACTTTTGCATTGAGTGCAAGTTTTAGCACATGTATATGGTTTGCAAAAGAAAAAAAAATATGTTTCAAATAGTTTGAGCTTGAGGCTCAGTGAGCGCTTTTTTTATAAACATGTGTGTAAAGAAATAACATATTTCTACTAAAGTCAATAGGGTGGGATATTAAATGATAAAGAGGCTTTTTCTATAAGACAACTCATTGAGAGATAAAGGGATCATATAAAGGATTTACATATGGTGTTTATTATTATTTTATTTTTCAGAAACGGTCAAAATATACACACCATATTAGCAGAGATTTTGGTATCCACAACCACTTTACTCAAGAGACTTGGTACTATTTGGGCCAAAAGCTACTAGTTGCATATGATTATGTGGTTTTGAGAAAAAGAAAGTCCTAAGAATATATGCGAGTGTGATTATTCATATATATATATATGTATGTATATAAAAGCGTAACTACTATGTGAGATGGCATGGCTAGCTTTCTCATGTATCAATTGATATCTGATCTTGGTGTGTTATTTACTTCTTTGATTTTGTTTTCACAGGTATGGTAGCATCTCTAACCAATGAGAGTGCCACCAGCAAGTCGGTGTACTTTGCACATTGTACATCTGAAATGATATTTATAACTCATCTTTTGGCTAAAAACCCGGAGAAGCTTGCGGGCCCGCTATTGGCTGACACATATGTGACATTATTAAAAGGTCGTAATGCATGGTATGGCCAAAAGTTGGCCAAAGGAGAACTAACTCTTGATATGGGTGATAGCATCAAGGGGAAGGGGATGATTCAGGTGTCTTTTCTTCTCTTTTATTAAGAAAAACTAAGATCGACATATACAGTAAAAGGATGGAAAACACTGGGCTGTATACTTACTTCTTAATGAGCTTAATGGTCTGTACAGCCTATTCACTCAGCCATACAAGAGTGTTTTTTATGTTTTAATCATAAGCTGTTAAGCCAAAATGGCTATATGGAATAATCCAAGACCCTACACTTGTCCCCATTAAGCAGCCTCAAATAACTTTTATACCAAAAATGCCACAGAAATAATCCAACTGTCTCTCTCTTTCTCCCTCAAACCCATCAGTCTCGTGTCCCTTAGACAAACAAGTTTATCCAGACAGACACTTTCACTCAAGGCTTAATGGGAAAAAAAGTAAACAACCCCTAAGACTGGCATACAACTTATATGATATTTGTAATATGATATCGTGTTAGTCCACTTGTAAACCATAGGTTATCGGTTGAAACCAATTGGTGTTATAAATCTTTTAAGAATGAAATGAAATCAGAAGCTAAAATACTCATTATTTGCAATATCTATGACAACTTCTCTCTGTTATGGTTTCTAAAAAACGGCAAACGTGTCTGTTCTTTATTTCAGGGAATTTCAGCAGTGAAAGCATTTTACGAGCTACTTAGTCAATCTCATTTAAGCATTCTACACCCGGAGGAGAAAAAGCCCGTTGCACCAGTTGAGCTTTGTCCCATTTTGAAGACCCTGCACAAAATACTTATATCAAGGTAAAAAACGCTCCGATAAAAGAAGGGAAAAAGGTCTAGCTCTCAAAAGCTACTACTCCAAATAAATTCCCACAATGAAAAAGATGCACAGTAATACAACTATGTAATTATTACACTTTTTAATTAACTAAAAAGACAGTTTTACCATTAATAATAGATGGAGTAATGAATTTCTACTTCTCATAACTAAGGGGCTGTTTGTTTACCTCATAATAGTTCCAGTAAGAGGCAACATCTGAATAGCTAGGAGGTGAATCTTGTTTGGCAAAAATTAAGTCTGCCTCTTAATGGTTCCAAAACCCTCTGAATCATTGTGTATCATGGACCTCCCTTAACCGTTAAGAGCCCTAATTACATCCTGAACAATTACTAAACAATTATATTTTATTTTGGGCTATATTATAAGAGCCACTTAATCATTCTTATCATTCTGCACCAAACCATTCGGCAACTGCCAAACAGCCCCTAAGGGTAGAATCGGAAAGTAGACACTTATTTTATCAGTAATTAATGTTTTGTGTGATGTTTCAGGGAGGCTCCATCAGAGGCTATTCTTCAGGCATTGAGGGATGAGACGATGAATGATCCCCGAGATCGGATTGAAATTGCCCAAACTCATGCTTTCTATATGCCTTCACTCTTGGGGCAGTAGCCTTTAATTGTTTAGTGTTGATTATGTATTACTTGTTATATTTGCTTGCTTATTGAACAACTGATCTTAACTGAACTGAACTGTGTTTGTTGTACAATTTTGCCTTGTGTTATATTGAACCTTGTTTGTGTAAACCTATTTCCCTTATTATTTATTTGTTTATTTGTTTTGCAAGCTGCGGTCTTTACAAAAACAGTCTTCATGCCTATTGGGATAGAGTTAAGGTCTGTGTACATCTTATCGTCCATGCTGTATTTTGGATTGTTTCTCTTTGCATCATACCTTCTCTTTGTTTATTTTTTTAATCTTTATCTAATTATCAATAAGATTAATAAATAATTAGTAAGTTACCGCACCAAACCATAAACAACACATCGGTAATTGATGGTTGATAAAAGTGATTATTGAAACAGAAAACCTTCGATAACTCGTGTCCGAGACAATATTAGTGTCGAGAATGTATGGTACACCTTAAGCAAGCCCAACAGAACGGTTAAAGCCAAGATCGAAGAGTTTATCGTTAACTTACTGAAAGTTGAAACATTATAAAGATACAGTGACCACTTTATTTATTTTGCAAATTAAGAACATCGCTAACATATTCTTCAAAATGAAAACTTTCTCCAAAATGGAAAAGGCATACATATTCTTCAAAATGAAAACTTTCTCCAAAATGGAAAAGGCATGAGAGTTTGAATTTCTCCATAAAAAATGATTATTGTCAGGGAGAAACATTTTTTATTATATTCTTATCGATAAGAAACCTGAAATTAAATGTTTATGAAGATAAATAATATTTTATTACATATGTAAATTATTTTAATAATATAACTAACTTTGAAAAATTTAGAATCTGTTGGAGATAAATGTAACTTTTTTTTGAACAACAAAAAGGGGAAACTAAAAGGAGCTACGGCTCGGCCATCACCCTCAAACAGTCACCCTAAATTTTTATTAACCATAAAGAACTAGCAAGGCGCTACATTACACAAACAAGATACAATATTAACAAAAAGAGAAGCTAGGACAAGAACACCATGAAGACCACAATAAAAATTTACACTTAGCTCTATATTTCATCCATGAGAATAAGATGGCTTGAGTCGTCCTTCACTGATGAAGCTGAAAAACTTGCGCCATTGAAGATAGAGTTGTTTCTCGCTTTCCAAATAAGCCAAACCAATCCTCCAACCGCCGCCTCCACGAATTTTCTCCATTTTATTGATTTCCCGAATTCTAGGATTTTGAAGATAAATTGATTTAGTGAATCTTGTTGCCCAACTTCGATCAAACACCAATTAAAAAACCACATACACAGGTCTTTTACCGCCGAACACAAACGGAAGAGATGATCAACTGATTCTTCTTCGGATTCACAAAGCGGGCATAGTACAGAAGGGGTGTTAATCCCCCTCTTACTTAAATTATCCCTGGTTGGGATTTTGTTTAACATTAACCTACAAACGAAACAGTTAACCCGCGAGGGGGATCCAGTTATTCCAAAAACAAACGGTATTCCACAGAGGGATTCTTAAGGCCGTCAATCATACTTCTAAGAACATCTCCAACAACATCTACATAATGGAGAAAATGAGAAAAATAAAGATTTTTTTATGACAATTATGTTGCAACAACATCTCCATAAGTTTCTCCAAAATGGAGAAAGTATGAAAGAGGGTGTTTTTTCTCTCCATATTTGGAGAATTCTCCAAAAATAATTACTAAAGAAGATAAATTAATATTTTATTCATGATCTCATTTTCCCATAAAAAAAAACAGTTAAAAGTTACCACTTTATAAAAACTTTATTGAAAATTATCATTTTATAAAAAATTGTTAAAAATCACAATTTTATATAAAGTCTCGTGAACCTTATTATTTTATGAAAAAATCATTGAAAATTATGATTTATAAAAAATATGTTTAAAAGTTATTATTTTATAAAAAATTTGTTGAAAATAATATAAATATGTTTAAAACTTAAAAGTTAGATAATGTATTGAATATTTAAATAATATAATTAATGTTGATTTCTCTAAAATGGAGATGTTGTTGGAGATGAGTACATTTTTTTTTAGAGATTTTGATTTTTTAAATATCTATTTTAGAGAAACTTTAGAAATATTGTTGGAAATGCCATACAGTAAATAGTAAATTATAAAAGTACGAGGACTAAAATTGAAATTTATGCAAACATTTATACGGATATACCTGTGGGAGAGAGATTCTTTTTTCGAGAAATAGCGAGAGAGATGTCGCTGGTGGACTACGCTTCGTCAGACGAAGAAGATGAAGGTAGAGAAGAAGGTCGCCACAATGATAGTATTGTAATTTCACACACGAATGAGAAAGCTCATCCTCCCAATGAGTAAGTTCATTTGAATCTGTTTCCAATTTCATCAAAAATTAGGGTTCTAAGTTCTTTACGTTGATTCCTAATAATCTTTTATGTTTTAAACTTGCTGAATAATGAAATCCCAATGTTCGTTGTAATTATCGATTTCTTTTTTGAAAAATTTCCCAATGTTTCACCAGCTTAGTCAATTGTCGTCTGAAACTTGCTAATAATCAAATAAAGACTATATACATATATATATATATATATAGATTTTATTCTCCGGTGCCCTAGTGTTTGGAAGACGGTTTTATTCTGTTAATTGATTTATTGACTTTTCTGCAATGTAGTAAACCTGTCTTCCATGTTGATTTCATTCATAAATAAGAATTAGGAGTTACAATTTACAATTTACAAGGACATGGAAAGGGCCTTTTGGGCTCCGGGGTTCAAACCTCACCAAAGGTGAAGAGGGTGTGTGAGTTTATTTGTTATATTTGCCCTATATAAATATTATATATACTTAAAAAAAAAAGGGATCATCTATGATTGAATACCTCTTAGTATTGTTTAATTGTAAGAAATGCATGCAGAATTAACTGTGTTCAGGAACCTTTATAATGATTCTTTGTAAAGTATTGAGTTCCATATGGAATCGTTATTTACTAATTGATCTCCATGGCATTTACATTGATGTGGATGAAACTTTAGTCTCTAGTTGTAAGAAAAGGGTTTTTAGGAGCTTTGAAGTTGTCAGATGCTACAAAATTATAATTTAGAAATGCCAAGGAAAATCACTACCCACATCAAGGATTAAAGTTTATTTATCATGATTGGAGTACAATGTGGCACAGTTGACCTTCGAGGTGATAAAAAAATGAGGAATGGACACAATAACAATGATAAAAAACTGCTATTTATTTACCTTCCCTATGTTTCATTTGTTTTTTTATGTGTAGGAAATCAACGAAGTTGCTGGTTCAACAATCAGACAAGTCTATAAATCATTCAGAGCCTTCTACTTTTAGGCTACCTGATGCATCGCTTCTCTTGGATTCCCCTTCTTTGCCATCCAATATGATTGGAAGCTATGACCACACTTCTCGAGTTGCAGCTGCCATGGCTCAAAATGAATCACGCAAAAGAGATTCCAAAGAATCCACACCTTCTTATCCTCGTGGCAAAATTCCAAGAGGGAACTTGCCACATTCAAAAAATGTTCCAGAGACAGCACGTGGTCTTCTTCGTCCACCTCAGCTTAGTGGCAGGTCAGTTTGTGATTCTTATCTAAAATGATAAAATGTTATCCAAGTTATATATATATATATATATAGGAGAGTTTTCAAATACAAACCAAGCAATTCGTACAAACTTCATGGTTTCATTGTTTTATTGAATAAAAATTATTTCATGAAAGTGTTCAATATGATGAAATTGTTCCAAATGAATCTTTTCTTCATGAAATTATTTCATATATTTTTGTGTCTATGTGAAAATTAAATTGTTTCAAGCATTTGTCATTTTGATGAATCTTGTTTCATATATTTTGATGAATTTTTTTCATATATTATTGACTAATCAACCCTCATAATTAAGAAAAAGTGAAAAAAATCGAAAAAATGATTGGTTGAATGGAGTTTGTACGATTTGTACGAATTGCTTGGTTTGTAATGGATATCTCCCCTATATATATATCATCTACTAGACAAATATTAGAAACATTTATTAGAAACATTTCTTCTATTCCTGAAACTTTATGTTGCCTTTTTCTTATTTACTCCCAATATCCCAAAAAAGATGCAAAGTTGAATTTTGAGGTTAAAACCAAGTTTATACTTCTAAATGATATGATTTTGCTACAGAATTCAGTGTTGATATTTTACGGCTTAACAGTGTTTTTTTAACACTGGGAAAGACTGTAAAACAACTTATGTCCCAACTCCCAAAGCTAAAAGTGTTTGTTATGAAGTTCAATGTGGGTTTCATATCTTAAAATTATAACCATTTTATTTCGACTTGGAAGTTGATATCAGTCTACCTGATCTTGAAAGTCAAATTACGTTCTCTTTACATGGAATAAAGATATTTTGTTTTTTGCACTTGTGTATGCACTTAATTGAACATAGCCCATGTGTGTTTTTCACCTTTTTTCTTTATTTTCTTAGAGGGATAAGCAGAAAACTTGCTTTATGTAACCACAAAGCTTTGATTTTTGATTGATGGCCATAACTTGTTGATTTAATAACTTGTTTGTGAAGATAAATAGTCTACATGATACAGTTGTGTGAAAAAGCACGCTTTATCACTTGCACTTTCCTTATACAGTAACCACTTTTATGTTCTTTTCCTTTATTTGATATATATATATATATATATATATACACACACATACATTATACAGAGGAAAGTTCAAATGCGAACTCAAATTTGGTTATGAACGTGAGGACAAATGAGAGCGCGACATGTGTCTGAATGTAGTATTATTCAGACTGAATATGACACGAGTCGCGCTCTTATTTGTCCTCACGTTCACAACCAAATTTGAGTTCTGATTTGAATCCGCCCCTACACATATATATATATATATATATATTACCTTAATAGACACGACTCATCAGCAATTGTCTTCTGTTTCATAATTGATGTAATTTGTATGCTTTGATGATTAAATATGAGGTTTTTGCTTCAGGAGCAATGTGGTTACGGAAGATATAACCAAGTTATTTACGCGAAGAAATGGGTCTGAATCTTCCTCTTCATCTTAATTTCTTTGTAACTTGTAGAATATGCAAGGATTCATAAAATGTGGTTGGTTTTAGACAATTGTATTTTGCAATTTGGAATGGTTAGTTAGTGGTTAGTTATCAAGAATTAGCAGCAAGCAGACATATCATATGTTTGGATTAGGATATTGTAGAGTTGGATATAAATTCTGTTTATCTTTATACAAAGATTCAGTTGTTCTTTTTGGGGTTGTTACATAATATATATTAGAATAAAATATCGATGTGCCTTCATATGATTGACGGGAAAGAAATGACATGAAGTGAAGTTTTGAGATAGTAGATTTTTATTCGTTGGAATAAAATCCAATTCATGTACCTTTTTTATCCGTCAATCATGTGCTGATACATCTGTATTTTTTACGAAGAGATAATAACAAAAGTAATTAAATAAATATATATACACAAAATTGTTGATGAGCCTCGTAGAGTTTTGAGAGAGGAGATTCCTATTCGTTGTTGTATCGTGTATGTGTTTTTGGACCGGCATGGAGGCGTGTGTCGGGTCTTGGGTTCAAAGTGACATTTAACATTGTAAAAAACTTTATTTTAATTTATAAAAACTAGTTGTGTATCCCTACAATACCCAAAATATTAAAATTTTATGGCAAATTAGGAATGAAAAATTAGGCCCTGTGGTGGAAAACAGTTTAATAATTCTAGAGTACTCCAAAATATTAAATATGGATCTAGAGTATTCTACTATACTTTCTAACTAAACAGAGACTAGATGACCCAGGGTTCCACCATACTCTTGACCGATCTAGAGTACTCCGGCTTTCAGGACAACCTTCATGCAAAATGTGATATAAGGTTGAATTTTGATTCTCCCAAAATTATGTCTTATACCTTTTTGTCACAAAGGGGCATCTCTTATAGACTCGGATTCCGTGTCTAATATTCTTTCGGTTGTTTTCAGAATGAAAATTTATCGTATATAAATGGAACACCTATCCTTTGCACCCCCACCTATATACCGTCTAGACATATAGATTGTAAATTATTGTATACAAGTTGAACACCTTTTGTTTGCACCCCTAACTATCTCCTGATGGTGGTACTGATGACGATAGTGGTAACTAAGAATGAAAGGATGTTGGGTTGATGGCGGTTTCTTTAAAGTATATAATATTTATATATGGCAGATGAATTCACACTCTCCTCACATTTAGTGAGGTCTGAACATAGGGTTTTACAGGTAATTCTAGTATTACTAGGCCAAAAACCACTTTGGTATGATAGTGTTTTCTTTCATCAACAATAATTGACCCAAAGTTATCTCGGTTACTGGTAGAGCCTAACCTCCCACAAGGTCAAGGGATCAAAATGAGGAGTGTATGTAAGTTTTGCCTTATATAAATGCTAAATACTTTAAAAAACACACCATATGGTAATAAAATAGATGCATACTATATGTAGCCCGCGTCTACCACACAAAATTGGCACAAACACCAAACTGGTATTTTTAAAGTATATACTTTTCCGCGTCATAAAATGCATGTCTTAAAACATCATTTAGCTACTTGTTGTGCATAAACTTTATTCAACAAGCGCTACAATTTTTCCAACCGTTGCTATAAACCTAGAATAACAACATACCATCGTATCTCAATACAATTAAAAGAAAATTTTCAAAGTACCATATATAAATAAAGAGCAATAAATCAAAGTAAATTTAGTTTTTATCCCCAATGCAAAATTTAAAAACACTTAAAAAGAAAAAAAAAACCAAACCAATCTGCCCCTTGTATTCTACCCTCCCTTTTAACATGAAGGTTTTAACAAACTTGTAAACCAAACCTCATAAAGAATATAAATTTGAAAACTGAACCTGAACCGAAAACCTTCAAGCCATGTCTGGACCCCTTGGAAGTGGTTCGTAGCCATCGTGCTGCTTGAATGCACCAGGGTGCGTAGAAGATTCGACCGGGATGAACTTGAGGATGGCTCCAATGGGCAAGCTAATGGCTCCCAATAGAACACTGGTGGTCCATAAATTCTTAGATAATGGCACCGTGGATGCAAATGTCCCTAAAAATTCGACTATGATGATTTGGAACGTTACAGTACAGATCATAACGATCATGAACACCCAACTATCAAACATTCCTCTTAGCACATTTATCTTCTCCATATCACGACTGTTTATTTCGTTAAATACCTGAAAAAAGAACACCAAATTATACAACTCGGTGTAATGACCAAATGCAAGTTTTTTAGGGACATTTTGTAAATAATGCGTCCTGTTAGGTAGGGTTTGTTTTTTAAGAGGTGCTGAAGTCTTTAGACTGTTTGTTTTTACGTTTGAAGTCTGAAATCTGAAATTTATAAATCCCTAACAATGCGGGTGTATGCGGATAAGAGGAATTAAGTGGCGAGGTTACCACTTTTTTTTTCCAAGATGATTTTCAGACTTAAGAGGGACTGAAAAGAACAAAAAAACAAACGGTCTTAATTTAAAAAGTCTGAACGAATAAGTGATAAGTGGTCATTAAGAGGTAAAATTGAAAAAAACAAACAGGGCCTTAGTCTTTTTATATGACATTATTTGAAAAAGTGTTCTGATATGTTTTTTTTAAGTATACAATATTTATATACAACAAATGAAACAAATAAACTCATACAACCTCAGTGTCCTTGATATGTTCATAGGACACTTTTTGAAGAAGTGTTCTAAGAAACTTGTTAGGATGCCCAAATACGTCCAAACATC
Organism: Silybum marianum; assembly: GCA_036898165.1. Taxonomy (NCBI): domain Eukaryota; kingdom Viridiplantae; phylum Streptophyta; class Magnoliopsida; order Asterales; family Asteraceae; genus Silybum; species Silybum marianum. The sequence continues at coordinate 23,006,257 of CM072538.1, forward strand.
CTATATAGGACCTTTATATAGGACACACAAATGTTTGAACCTATAAACTTAAGTCCTATAAAGCAGTCCATTATAATATTTAGACATTTTTGGCGTCCTATAAAGACAATTGTTGTTGTACAACAGGATCTTAAGATCATGGATGTGAGGAGATAAAGATACCTGGCAGAACACGAAGGTATTAAAGATCATTGTATTGAGGACGATAGTAGAACCAGGTCCATGGAGATTAAGAAGCCGCTTTCCGTCGAATTGGAGAATGCCAAGGACAATGAGTTGATAAATGCTTTGGCCAATGATATTCCGCCACATAATCTTTGTTATAAAGTTGACATCCCTCCCAATAGGGGGTCTTTTCATTAAGCCATCATGAGGAGGTTCTGTAGCCAAAGCTAAAGCACCAAGTGTATCCATGATCATATTCACCCAAAGCAATTGAACGGCAGTAAGAGGAGCAGACCCTGAAATGTTACTCCAAAAGATTCTCAGTGAATCATTCATGGCATGTAGATAAATATAACAACTTTGGTTAGAGGTATTAGACAGTAATTAATGGGAATGATAATAAAAGAAACTGTTTGGTTTTATATAATATAATTGGCTCATTCCCCCAGAAGCCCAAATTTTCATTCCTGATTAAACTGGGGGAAATGAAAATTTATTCCCAGTCATTTTCATTCCCATTGGGGGATTTTCATTCCCTTGCCAGAACCAAACGCCCGATTAAGGCTATGTTTGGCTAACTGATAAGTAAGTTGTTAGCTAAAAAGCTAGTTGTCGGCTAATAAGCTAGGAAGTGTTTGGTTAGAGTTATTAAGCAGTAATTAATGGGATTGGAAATAAAAGAAACTGTTTGGTTTTATATCATATAATGGGTCCATTCCCTCACAAGCCCATATTTTCATTCCAAGTTAAACTGGGGGTAATGAAAATTCCTTCTCATTTTCATTTCCATTTCCCTACCTGAACCAAACAGCCAAAACCCCTAGAGCTTATTGAAACGCTGCTTGAGGTAGCGTTTCAAAAATCTAGCTTATAAGCTGGCTTGTGGCTATAACCAAATGGGACTTTCTCAATAAGCTCAAAAGATAAGGTAGCTTATGGCCTAAGTTATATAGGGAAGAGAAAAGACCTGCTGTGCATGCAGAAACAAAATTGGTCATGAGTGCAACCACATTAACCGTCAACTGGAATTGCACAAACTTTTGGATGTTTATGTAAACTGAACGACCCCATCTAGCGACGTATACTATTGTCCTAAAGTTGTCATCCATAATCACAATATCCGCATTTTCCTTTGCAACCTGTCAAGATAAAAGAACAAGATTTCATCATGGTCCTTTTGGTAATCAATGTTTCAATCGTGATCCAGCAATCTCCGATTCTTTCATTGATGGTAACGAATCTTTTGAAGTTTCATTTCATAATATTAGCAAAATTCAAAATGCATTTAAATAAGTCAATACTTGATATGGTTTATCGTTTATTCAGATTTGCTCTAGCTCACAAGTCATTTGGGGAAAATCATATCCCATCCCTTAAAATTTGATTATGTCTTTTATTTGAAAAAGTGAAACATCAGTTTGTTGGTTTCATTGTCAATCCTAGAGGCATAATATATATATATATATATATATGGGCAATTACAGGAAGAACTGATTAGTTTGTAGAAACTGTAAGAACCCATGTTAACCACAAATCAATGGTTAAATTAGGAAACTTATAATTTGGTAATTTTGATTAAATTTTTAATGAAAGGCATTTTAGGTATTTTAAACTCTCCTCTCTCCTCCCTCCGTCCACATTCCACCGTGATACAATTATGTGATACCAATTTGATTCCCTCATTGTGATACACAAATACATATAAGATGCATTGTATTACCCACTGTGATACCCAATTTTACCAATTTACCCTTTATGTTATTTTAGTAAGTAACATTAACTATTTAAAATGATTGGTCCACATTAGTTCTTACAGTTTCCACAAACTAATCAGTTCTTATTTGAATAGACCCCTATATATATACACACACCTCTTGCCAACTTTTTTTTCCCTTTTTTAGAAGGGGGGAGGATAGAATCAAGAAAAAGGAAAAAAGGTTGAGCATATCAGTCACAAACCTCAGTTCCAGCTATACCCATGGCTAGACCGATATCGGCTTCATGCAATGCAGGAGCATCATTAGTTCCATCACCAGTTACAGCAACAACTTCCTTCAATTCGTTCCTTAAAAACGTAACTAATTTATGTTTATCCAAAGGCAACGATCTTGCCATCACTTGAAGTCTAGGTATTATTTCCTTCAACTGTTCAGCACTTTTTTCACGAAAATCAGGCCCTTCAATCGCCAAACCATCTGCTGTCAAAATCCCACATTCTTTAGCAATAGCTTTAGCCGTATTAATATTATCACCAGTAACCATCCTAACCAATATTCCCGCATCCAAACAAGTCTTAACAGCTTCTTTCACCCCTGGCCTTACTGGATCCTTAATTCCAACTACTGCAATTATCGTGTAATTATTATCGGGAATGTTATCATTACTTATGGATTCCTTTTCTATATCCTTAAAAGCCAAACATATAGTTCTAAGAGCTTCACATGCGAAACCATTTATCACATCTGTTATAACTTTCCTTTGTTTTTCTGATAATTCCACAATCTCTCCATCTTCATTCACAATCTTATCGCAAATTTTTAATATAATTTCAGACGCACCTTTGCAGAATGCTCGTAGTTTTCCACCCGGAAGAGCGACTAACACAGACATCTTTTTCTTCACTGAGTTAAAAGGTTCAACTTTTAGTATCTTAACACCTTTAGATTCTGCATTATAACTACTCTGAAAAAGTAATCCAAATTCTAAAATTGCGGTTTCTGTTGGAGAACCGATTATATTTGTTCTTCCATTTTCGTCCTTCACGATCTCGGAGTTGGTATTTAAAAACACAGATTGCAAAAAAACAGTCAAAACTTTCTCAGATATGGAAGATTTGAGATCTTTAGTTTTAATCTCTCTAGATTCACCGGCGACCCAAAGTTTAGTTACGACCATATGATTTGTGGTTAAAGTTCCTGTTTTATCCGTACAAATGCAAGTGGCTGAACCCATCGTTTCACAAGCTGAAAGATGCCTCACGAGGGCTCTATCGTTCATAAGTTTCTTCATGGCAAAAGCTAAACTTAAAGTCACCGCCAATGGTAGCCCTTCTGGCACAGCAACCACTAATATAGTTACTGCTATAGCAAAATAGTTCAAAAGCTCCAAACCATCGCTCATATACCATTTACCCATTTCATTTCGAACAATTTTCATGATTATAAAACGTGCAGTTAGCACTAGAAACGTTAAAACTGCAAAAGCTAGACCAATTTTTCCGATAATGGTAGCTACACCGTTAAGCTTCACTTGTAATGGAGTTTCATCCTCTCCACCTTCACTTAAAGTTACCATTAATCTTCCCCATTCTGTTTTCATTCCTACAGAAGTTACCAGCATTTTACCTGAACCATCTTGAACTTTAGTCCCTGATAGTAAAAAAGGTCGTTTTTTATCTATGTTAACCGGTTCACTTTCACCTGATAAACTTGATTCATCAATAGATAAACTATAACCATCGATAAAGATCCCATCTGCAGGCACTTGATCTCCAATCGACAAATGAACAATATCTCCGACCACTAAATCATAAATGGAAACCTTTTTTCTAGTCCCATCTCGTGTGACTTGAATTATGATGTTTTTCTTTTCTTTATCCAAATCTTTAAATTGCAAAGATTGCTTATAATCACTAACTGCAGTAACAACCACCACCAAAAATATGCAGAGAATTATTCCCAATCCATCGTACATACCTTTCGGCCACCCTTCAGTGGCAATGCCAACACCAACGGAAATCACAGCACAAACCATGAGAATGATTAGAGTCAAATCCTGCAAAGCATCCCAAACAAACATCCAAACGGGCCTCGGGGGCTTTTCAACAAACCGATTAAAGCCAAAGATTTGCTGTCTTTTTTCTATATCGCTTGAAATGACACCATCTCTCAATGAGACTTTGATCTTTCTTGAAAGTCCTTGGAGTCCTCCATGGAATTCGTAAGTTCGGTTATTATGGGAACGGACTATGTATGCAAGATCTTCAGGTTCAATATCGTAACCTGCTTGAACAACTTCTTCAGAGAGCTTACGTTCGGTTCTGTTAGCAGCTGTACTAATCAAAGAACAAATTTGAGAAGGGAAACAATATTGGAATAAAGTTATCATTTATATATAAACTTTGAGAATTTTATTTATAATATTTGAGACTATATACCATCAATGAACTGCAATGCTGCTTTTTGAACGTATAAAGCTATCCGAATCTTCTCCTGATTTACAGAAAAAGCAAACCCCATTAGAGTACAGAAAGCAAAGAACACATAAAGAAAGATTCAATGAATTCCAAATTTTGGAAAATTAAGGTTAGAAAGCCACCAAATGCATATCTTTCAAACTGGTGGTGGCTTGTTGAATGTTTTAACTTCAGTCAACATACTAAAAAGAATGCTAATATAGACTTTTCCTAACCTCTTTGTGACATTTTCACAAGCACTTGGTATGCAGATACTAATTCAAACATTTTCTCACCTTCAAAACCATGAAATCACTGCAAATTGGGATGTCCATGAGAATACGTCAACAGTTTCGTTACAAAAACCGAGACTTTACGATCATTCAACCACAGAAACACCCCCAAAAACTAATTACAAACGAGATAGCCTTCTAATACGAAAATAAATAAATAATTACGAGTATAATAGATATAGTACTGGCATTGAACCAAATTCATCAAAGGAAATAGTTATAGAACACCGACACGATTGACTTCGCTTAATAGTCAAACAATCAACAGTTTTGTTGATCATTATGGTTCTTCAGTTACAAAAAAGGTGGTGGGTAAGTGTAAATCCGCAAATAAATTTCTGTTTTCTTGGAATTCAAGAAACAAAAAGAGTGTTGATTTTTAGTTTAAGAGTTTTACTGTTTCAACATAAAACCAAAAAATATTCCACAACGTCTGAAACCTGACAAAAACCCATGAAAAGTAAGCAAATGATCGTATAGAATTACTGTCAAAAAAACGAAATTTCGAAGGAAGTTGCTTGTAAAATAAGGAAGAATACATATATATATATATATATATAGAAAAGATTTATGCGAGGACGGTAACAATTTACGAGAATACGAGGACAATTCTGAGCCAATCATTTTGTACATGAAAATTTATGATTCGTGTACAAAATACCATATGATTCACATACAAAATCATATATGATTAGCAGCAAAAGTCGTGCGTGTCATTTTTTATGCTAGTACAAAATCACATATGATTTTGTACATGAAAAAAATTTCATGTACAAAATGATTGGCTGAGGATTGTCCTCGCATTCTCGTAAATTGCTACCGTTCTCGCATGAACCCGTCTCTCTCTCTCTCTCTCTATATATATATATATATAGGGACGGGTTCAAATGAGAACTCAAATTTTGTTGTGAACGTGAAGACAAATGAAAGTGCGACACATGTCAAAATAATCTGAGGGAGGTTCTTCTACACCCCAGTTAAAAGTTACACCCCGTGCACCCCAATCAAAACCTCCCACTATATAGTGAATTTCATAACATTCTCCATTTCATAATACATTTCATATCATTTAGGATCAAATGGAACAAACTCTTTATGAAAAAAATGGATAAAAAGTTGCGAAAATCAGAAAATATAAAATGTTATGAAATATTACAGTGAAATTTCATAACATTTTATATTTTCGCAATTTTCGCAATTTTTTATCCATTTTTTTCATAACGAGCTTGTTTCATTTGATCCTAAATGATATGAAATGTATTATGAAATGGAGAATGTTATGAAATGGATAATGAAATAGAGGGTTTTGATTGGGGTGCACGCGGTGTAACTTTTAACTGGGATGTAAAAAAACCGGACTCTATATATATATATATGCGTTTGTTTGTGGTTTTGTGGCCATGGCACGTATATCCAACGTCAAAGATTATGATATAAAAAACATGGATTCATTTTAGACTCGAGAAAAAAAAATACAAATGTCGTTATAAAAAACCGCCCATTAAATGTCAAAGATTAAATAAAACGACGAAGACTTATAAAAAGCTACTTTTAGATCTCTTTTCATGGTCGTACTATGACTTTATGAAGGTTTGCTTACAAACTCGAGATTAGTATGAGGGTCATTCAAAACACACACGTATGTATGTAACAAACAAAGATATTTAAGGTATGAGATTTTAGTTAGATCCATAATATCCTGATTTATTAAAAGAAAATAACATACTTATCAAAATATCATAAGTTTCATTTAAAGTTAATTATATGCCTAAAAATCTAATAAAAGATGTTTTGTGTCATGAAAAACGTTTTTTCTTATTTACGTTCGTGTCAATAAATGAATCGTCTTATGTGTGTGCAAGTGAATAACTATACATTAAGTATGGGAGTTGATTGTTAAATTTGGAGATGGTCTTTTTTCCGATGGTTAAGGAAAAACAATAGTGTAATTTCTTAAAAAAAACGATTTAAAATTTATGTTTGAACAAAATATAAATTATATTTATTTTTTATATGGATTTATATAAAAGAAGTGTTTAATTGGAGGTATTTAGCACTAAATAATAAGATCGAATACTCTTGCTTTTATATGATATAATCAACTTATTACCTCCAAAACTCAAAACTTTTATTCTAAATTAAATTGGAAAATGAAAATTCATTCTCATTTTCATTCCTCAGTTTTAAAACATGAATCCATTAAATTGTTTCTGACTTATTTTTAAAATATTTATATAAACATGGACTTCAAAGCACTTAGCAAAAAATTATTACAATCATATGTACTAATATATCAAAGCACTCTTCGAGACACTCGTATTCACTGTACATTTAACTCACATTTTATACTTTATAATAGAAGCACAAAAAAGAAATTTTTTACACATAGTGCATTTCAAATTCTTGATAAAAAATAAATGCACTAATAATTTGTACTTAAGGTTTTATACACTATAACAAATTTAATTTTTTAGGGATGTAAGATATGTCTAATTATTTTAATAGACTATTTTATAAAATCAAACAATTGTATATTTTATAAAAAAAATAGTTACATAAGTTGATAAAATATTTTTAAATGTCATAACAAGTTTTTTATGACATTTTTGAAACAAAACGTCTTTTATTACCTTTTTTATATCAACTAACTGTAAAAAAGTTGTTTGGATACTCAATGCGTTATATCAACTAAATGCGTTATATCAACTAACTGTAATATTTTTACATATGACACTATTATTTTATTTTATAAATGTTAGTTTTATAGAATAATTTCTTAACATATTTAGACATATTTAACATTTTATAAAACGATTTGTTACGGTGATAAATGTTAGGGTATATATATAACTTCAAGTTAAAATTAAAACAAAAGTCAAATCTGTGGGAAAAAAACACATCATGGTAAACATACACCATAGATTAATAACATAGATTGTTTCTAAATTAGAGGCTTAAAATGACCCTCATATTTCTTTCCCTTATTAATTAAGTCATATCGTAACGATCAATTAATTAACGAGGTTTTGGGACCACAATGCACATTTATACATCGTTGACATATAGATATATATACATCACACGCAAATATATATTGCACCATACATATTTATCTTCGTTTTTTGCATAATACATCCTTTCATTATCAAGAATATTGTGTCAATAAAGATGTTTACAAATTAATTTCTTCGGTTTTCAATGGAAAACTTTATATGTAACCTGTCATTTAACAAATTTCAAGTTCTAAAACGCAAGGAATTATTAACTTTTATATTGTAATTTTTAAAGAAACTTCTACATACTTAGAGGAACGATCAAATACAAACCACTTATATTTGTACAAACCGTATAAACCATTTTTAGCCATCGATCTCATTGTTTAATTTAATTAAAATGTTTCATAAAATTGTTTAATGTGATGAAATTATTTCCTATATAATTCTTTTCTTGATGGATTGTTTGATATATGGTTGCTTCTAAACTGCTTCATATATTTCTCTAAAATTAATATAATAAAGATGATAATGTCCGTAATAAACTCCCTCACAATAAAATGACTAATTAACCTCTCATAATTAAAAAGGTGAAAAAGAAAAGAAAATTTATGATTGATTGAATGAGGTTTGCACGGTTTGTACAGATGACTTGGTTTGTAAAGTAAACCACCCCTATACACATATGCACATATAGAATATAAACAAACATAAGAAAGTTGTTGAGAACCGCATTTCCATTGTGAACCGTGGAATCACCGAGAGTGCGCCATGTATCCATTCATAATGAATAAAGGACGTGATTTTTTTTACAACATTGATGATGAATATCCCAAACACATGACACACACTTAGTGGTGGTTCCCTTGTTTGCAATATGGTTCTCAACTGAACCTGCCCCAAACATACAAACACACACACAGACAGACACACACATACACATCAAACAAATATATGTTAATCAATATTTTAAATCCTAGTCGTAGATGAAAAAAAATCATATGAAAAACACATATCATACAATTCTCAAGATTATCACAATTTAATAGACTCTCAAAATAATATCTATATATATGTGATGAATTATATAGATATAGATCACATGATCTACAACCTTTCACCGTAAAGGAATGTAGATATATATTCACTAATACTATGATCATGGTTCATAATATATATATATATATATATATATCCATCTCTTTTCAAGAAAACAATTCACAATCTAACATATCGTGTAAGTTTTCATCTGTTAATTTCAAACAAAATTAATAAATGGAAAAAAGAAAGATATTCGAACCTGGATCTTTCTTCGTTTCTTCTCGGCTGCAGCCCGTTTGGCAAGATCAGCCACCATACGAAACCTGCGACGAGGGTTCTTGACGAGCCACACGGCTGACCGCCATTTCTTGAGCGCTTCTTCGGTCGGGTTCTTGTGTTCGACCTCAAAGTTCTCCTTCAGATAACTCTCCATAGCTTTTCTTAACCAATCCAATCACATGTGAATTGGAATTACGTTTTTTGTGAATTAATGTGAAGATTGGTACAATAGATCAGAAATGAATATGTGTGTGTATGAGTTTAAAGTTGTACGGACATGTTCAAACTCCGCAAAACTAGAAGTGGAAGCCTACTACTATGCTCCTACAATGGCTGACCCTTTCCTATTTATGAGTACTTGCAAAAATAATTTACTTAATCTACCCCAAAAAAGAACTTTATTAATATTGCAATTTCTAACCCTCAACTAGCAACAAATACTCGAACCCCCGTCCCTCGATTTCAAGGTTCAGTGAAAAATGCTAAATAAATGAAAAATCAGAAAACTGTGAAAAAGTATATCAATATGAATATCAAATTAACAATCCAAATATGATCGTTTTTTTATATAATCTCGAATTTGTTTATTTTCTCGGAATAAAAAATAGGATGGGGGGGGGGGGGGGGGGGGGTTGTGGGGTTGAGTTTTTCTAGTTCAATTTTTTTTTGTTTAAACCACTCATTTAGTCGCATCCATTATATCATATAATTTAAGGGTTAATAAAGTGTTTTTTAATAAGATTAGATTTTTTGTCCAAGAATCTCCACCCATTCTAAGTGGACAAACAATAACCCTTATGTCTTGTTGCTTGTTCAAAAGACTTTTTCTTTTTACTTTGTTTGTTATATATTTATCTTTTCGCGAAAGCCTAGTTCCAATCTTTAGGATTTGTGTGTTTCCTATTTCTTGGTCGGGCTAATTTTGAATATCAGAATATGTAAAATCTTTTAATATGTTGGTAGAATAGTATTTATTTAAGTTGGCAAAAAGAGATGACAAAAATAAATTGTAGTTATGAAGAATCTAACATCTAAACAGGTTCTCAAACCCCATTTGATCAAAGATGGGGACAAGGACGACGAATTCCCATATTTAGAAACCTAGTAGAAGGATGATATTCCCTTGGGTCCACAAACCCGGATAAAATTTATGATATAAATAATAAATTATGTATCTAGGAGAATTTTCTTTTAAAAACTTGTATTTAAACCATTAAAAAAATTTAAACTTTTTTTTCTCTCTTCTCTGTTCTCTCTCTCTCTCTTCCTTATTTTTCTCTATCCTCTCTTTTTCCTCCGTAACACACACAATGACAAAATTGAATATGAAATCAAGATGAATAACTTTCTTAAAAATACTTTTAGGTTTGTGAACACACTCCAATCTACGAGATCTGCTATAGCTTATGAACACAAATCAAATCAATAAACTAAATTTAAATATATTTCATTTGTGAACATCCACATCCTAGTAGAAAAGTTATTAATTTTTTTACATCGTGTTTACAATGTATATGTTGAAACAGAGATGAGAGAGAGAAGAGGAGAGACAGAAACAGATAAGTATGAAAATTTTTAAAAATGCATTAATTTTAATTTAATAAATAAAAATAATTATATCATTAATTAACAATATTAAATATTTTAAATATGTGATTTAGAATGGATCTTCGGATATTCAATATTTTAAACTTCTCGAAAAAATAAACCAGTTATATATCTTAACATATGATTATTTTATGAAATTTCTTTTGTCTAATTTACATACTCCGTTTAATATTTTTAATTCATGCACCCTTTAGTTAATTAATATATTTATGGATATAAGATAAAGATAGGTCTTTTGTAGACATTTTCTTGAGGCATATGGGAGAAAATTCAAAATTATTAACATGTATAGTAATTTGTATTTGATTATATCTTCTACGAAAATGTTGTATTTGGCCAAAAACAAAAAAAAAATTAATATATTTTTCATTTTGGCATATAATATTATTTTTAGAGTCAAATACAAATTTGGTCTATGGTTTACAAATATTAACAGATAAAGTCCTTCAAATATTTTTTAACGATTAACATCCCTGTGGTTTTTATTTTATAACACATAAGGTCCCTCATCCAACTTTTCCGTTAAAGATAACCCTTTTTTAGCATATTTTTTTTATTTTTCCATTTTTCAAACCACATGGACCAAATCTGTAATTTACTCTAAACTATATAGATATATTTATATTTTATGTATTATATAATTAGGGGGGCTTTCAGTTACAAACTGTTATTATGTTATGCACTATACAAACCGACATGGACCAATCATGTTTCAGTAATTAATTTTTTTATATTAATAATATTATATTCAATCAAGGGTATTACAGTAATTCTACCATTTATTTATTTTATTTTTAATTATTTTTGCAGTCTTATTTTTATCAATAACGGTTAATTTGGGATAGTTGATTTTGTCAGTTCTTATCTTGATTCACTTTCCATTATCCTCGTTCATCATACAAATCACCATAGTTGTAATATGATATGCATCCAGCTTGAAGTTTTATTTCGATTCATAGTAACGGGTGATTCAGTTGCAAAAGATGTTTCTGATGTCGTTTCCGATAGTCATACAAATCATAGTTTTGATGGGTCTGTAAACGTGATTATTGATATAATATTGATGAACGTGAAATGAACGATGTATGCCATTCGGAAACGGTTATTGTCTGTGATGATGTATGCCATAGAAGTTTTCGAAGGTTTGGAGTTAGTTTTTAGGGTTGGGTTTTTGATCGAGGTTTCATCAATTTAAACGCAGAACCGTCGGGTTTGATTTTTCCTTGTTCAAGTATGTATTCATGAAACGAAATTTGTCGTCAAGTGTTAGGATATTTAAGTCAATGGGTAGTGATATTCGTGAAGATGCACGGTGGTTCATGAAACTTCATAGTGATATTCATGAAGTTGAAAAGTGGTTCATGAAACTTCATAATGATATTCATGAAGTGGAAAAGTGGTTCATGAAACTTCATAGTGATATTCATGAAGTTGCACAGTGGTGTTCAGGACTTCACCGTCTACCATATCGTCTGCAAGCTCCGACCACCACCTTCTTCGGCCTCCTCCCTCATAGCCTTCATCAACTTGTTTCCCTCTTCTCTGACAACCACTGTAACGACCCAAAAATTCAAATATTCAATTTCTATAAATCGAAGCCAAGACGGCTATTTACAACTCCCAACAATGAGTAAAAACTAAAACTCATCACTAATGTACGCAGCGGAAAGATAAGAAATTACGACCACAACTGAGAATCTTTGCTACTAAGTTGAGGAAGCTAAGTCTAAACCACTTAACTCCGAGCTCACAACTTGCTCTTCCGTTGAGTTCTCAATTTCACAGAATACCTGTCTGAAAAAGGTTTATTTTGAAAACGCGGGTTAGACCATAAGGTCTAGTGAATTCCCCATAAAAACGGTAAATAGTTCCACAGTTCAAAATCATTTAAAAACATGCAATGGTTTACGAATAAATAATCACATTCTCATAAGAGAATGATTTATGTAGTGGAGAAACATGGCAAGACAAAAGCACACCTAAACATAGGATTTTAACCACACCTATATGTAGGATTTTTATCACACCTATACGTAGGATTTTAACCACACCTAGATAGAATTTTTATAATGAACTTGCCAGTTGAACCCCAAGTAAAACAGGTAATGCGCATACCAAATCCCCCCAAAGCTTATAAAAGTGATCATGACAATTTACATTTAAAAGGAACATTTAAAGAAAGCCATAATCAATAAGTAAGCATTTAAAGTATTCCACATTGCATTTTAAGTGATAGGGAACTCAGCTGGATTGGACACACCATGTCCGAAGCTTATACGGTCAACACCTCCAAACCGAAAGCCTAAATTCAACAACATAAAATGGGTGTTAACCCCAACAAAATACTCCAAAAGTCTTCTATTAGAGACTTAAGATAAACCCCTAAATCATGCCTCGCATCTAGCACGAAACAAGAAACGAAGCAAAAATTGTAATTTCCCAAACAGTGGGAAAAGTGGGTTTCATGCGGGTTCTACCCACTTACAACCCACTTTCGTGACTGTTTCACTGCACGAATTCTGCACCTAATTTTCTCAAATCCAAACCCATTCAAACTCCTCATATATTGATTTTAAGGTCCAAAAGACTTAAAAATGATGAAATTAATCACCTAAACCAATTCCATCCATTTGATCCCATGGATTAAATCCCATTGGAGAACTCAAATTCATCCATGGTGGGTTTTTATTGAAAACAAACCCAAATGTCATTGAAACAAACCATTAATGAAGATGATAACTCTGTAACATCTAATCATATCATATCTATTGATTTGAGAACTTACATTAACATTTTCACCAACCAAAACATAAAACCCCATGGTTTCCTAATCCCCAAATGACTCAAATAAGCTAGAAGATGGAGAAGATGAAGTATTCATACCTGAAATGGTGATTGATTCTCCAAAACTCTTTCTTCAAGAACAAAGCTTCTCCTCCTCCTCCTTTCTTGCTCTTCACGATTGCACACACAAACACACTAATACTGATATGAGAAATGAGAGAAATCCTCTCTTATCACCTATTTATATGTTGGGCTCTCACTAAAATGTGCCCTAGCCCAAGGAGTATCAATCAAAGCCCGTTCATCCTAATTAAGGTCCAAATACAAAATTAGTCTTAAAAATTTAGGATTATTACAACCACCGTCTCCAACCTCCTTGAGCCTTCTCCAGCTCTAAAATCTTTGAGACACCCATTTCGAATCTATATCAAAAAATCCATCTCTAATCTTGATCTAAATACCTTTCTTTGTATCTAAAAGGGAGACTATTGAGGAAGAACCAGAACCATGGCAAGTTAACTTAATTATTTTCGGAATGAGTTCTTGAAATTGGGTATGTATATGAAGATTGAGGATAAATTTTATTTTCAGAATGATTTTTTGATTCAAAAACTGTTGAGTATCAATCGGGATAGGATTCCCGAATTATCTGGGTGAAATTAGATTATGTGTTGTCAAACTGATTTCCTGAAATACCCTTCACGCCTTCAAAATACATTGAAATTAAATCTGAACTTCTAAATATTTACCATCTATGCCATCGCATCAACAATGACCGTGGATCAAAGAAATGTGTGGTATGGATGAGTTTGCAAAGTTTGTTATCATTAGGCAGTTTGTAACCGATACCAATCCTATATAATTATATTTGTATTTTATTAATTATATAAATACCATATTTTATAAACTATATACATAATGCACCTTATATTTTTATTTTATTTATATGATATATTTTATTTATCTTTTATAAAACGTATTTTGTATTCATATATATATATATATATGTATAATATAAATAATTTTACAAAATGTATGGAAGGTTCAATTTATATAAAAGCACTAAATCAAATCACTACACAAATTGTATAGATTGAAGGTTTAAATACATAAAATATATATAAAAAATGTAAATATAAATACAAAATAAATTTTATAAAATATAAATACAAAATAAATTTTATAAAAACATAAATATAATATTAATCTTAAATATACAAATAATTAATAATTTATTGTAACACCCCGCCTTACCACGACACAATATTGTCCGCTTTGGCCTATGCCGCACGGATTTGTTTCTGGCGACCTGGCGAGGACTTCCCAGTTGGTCACCCATCATGGTACTGTTCCCGCCCAATCACGCTTAACCACAGAGTTCCAAGAACCTGCCTTGCGTGTGGCCCTAAAACGCGTTGTGTTTAGGAAGACCAAAGTTTAGTTATGAACCCAGCATCACTCCTGTCCACGGCCGATATGGGATCTGCCTAAGGTGTTACATTTATAGTTATACATATGATATTGTACGTGAATTTAACTCTTATATTTATATTTATCATATATATTTATATCCACATTATTAATTTTTTGTATATTTATAGTTTATAAAATTTATTTTGTTTTTATATTTAGTATTTTTATATATTTTATGTATTTAAACCTTCAATCTATACAATTTATGTAGTGATTTGATTTAGTGTTTTTAGTATAAACTGAACCTAGCATATATTTTATAAAATTATTTATGCTTTATATATAAATATAAATATAAATACTAAATATATTTTATAAAAGATAAATAAAATATATCATATAAATAAAATAAAATAAAAATATAAGGTTCATATAAGTGTGTATTATAGCTTATAAAATATGAAAATTATATAGTTTATGAAATATGATATTTATATCTATATTATATTATAAAGCATTTGGCAAAAACTCTTAAAAACATATTCTTATGCAGTTAGTACAATTGATTAAAGCATAATTACTTATAATTTAAAAAATGGTATTATTTTGGTTATTTTGGTTAATTTCCTTATTAAACCTATATTATAATTTTTTAAAAATATCTGAAATAAAGAAAGTTTACAAAATAAAATCTATTTTTTCAAAACTAATAAAATCGTATTATAACATTGATAAAGACAAAAAAATAAAATACAACATTGAAATTAAAATGGATCTCGCTGCATTGCGGGAGTACCCTTCTAGTAATTAATAAAATACACATATAATTATATAATACATAAAAGAGTAAACTCTAATTTTGGTCCCTATGGCTTAGTGAAAATTTTGAAAGCCGGACCTAAACTTTGATAAGTCTAGAAAGCGTCCTTCAGGTTTACATTTTACTTTGAAAATGGTCCCTCGTTACTAACTTCGTTAAAAATCTCCGTTAGACTAAGGGACAATTTTGTCTTTTTACTTATTTTCCTAATTTCCTTTTAAAATAAAAAAATATTCGATATAATATATATTGTCTTCTTCATCATCTGTCTTCTTCCTCGTAACTCCGACGAGGACAACGGTCAGTCATAGTGAGATCTCTGGTGTCATCAAGCTGTGCAATCGTGGTGGCCGATGATATTGAGTTGGATGACATGAGGACCAGAACTCCAGTTCGATTTACCAGAGATGATGTAACACCCCGCCTTTCCACGACACAATATTGTCCGCTTTGGCCTAAATCGCACGGATTTGTTTCTGGCGACCTGGCGAGGACTTCCCAGGGGGTCACCCATCCTGGTACTACTCCCACCCAAGCACGCTTAACCACAGAGTTCCAGGAACCTGCCTTGCGTGTGGCCCCAAAACGCGTTGTGTTTAGGAAGGCCAAGGTTTACTTATGAACCCAGCATCACTCCTGTCCACGACTGATATGGGATATGCCTAAGATGTTACAAACTCCTGTCCCTTAGGGACTCATCGTCCTCGATGAGGTTTGCCCCACATTCCGAACGGCACAGGAGCGACTCTGATACCATTTGTAACACCCCTCCTTACCACGACACAATATTGTCCGCTTTGCCTTAAATCGCACGGATTTGTTTCTGGCGACCTGGCGAGGACTTCCCAGGGAGTCATCCATCCTGGTTCTACTCCCACCCAAGCACGCTTATCAGAGCCGCTCCTGTGTCGTTCGGGATGTGGGGCAAACCTCATCGAGGACGATGAGTCCCTAAGGGGGGTGTTTGTACCACCTTAGGCAGATCCCATATCGGCCGTGGACAGGAGTGATGCTGGGTTCATAAGAAAACCTTGGCCTTCCTAAACACAACACGTTTTGGGGCCACACGCAAGCGAGTTCTTGGAACTCGTGGTTAAGCGTGCTTGGTTGGGAGTAGTAGACGGGGTGACCCTCTGGGAAGTCCTCGTCAGGTCGCCAGAAACAAATCCGTGCGGCTTAGGCCAAAGCGGACAATATTGTGTCGTGGTAAGGCGGGGTATTACAGATGATGAGATGATGGACCGGTGAGCGGGACGTCTCTATTGGCAACAAAACTTCAGTTCGATCTAATTCCAAGGTACCCAACCTCATCAGCCGAGAACAACGTGTCTGTAATGATGTCGATTTCCGAAAACTCCGATTGGGAAAATCCATGTTCGGAAAACTCCGGCCGGGCGTGTCTCCATCAGTCAAGAAAGACGGATTTGTAATGATGTCGATTTTCTAAATGTGGTGTGAAACAAGTTAAAGAACAAATTAAGGTCGTAATTCGTTCCTCCATCAAAAATTCAAAATCATTTTTTCCAAGCTTCTTTAATGGAGGTGTTCCTTTCATCCACCATACTTCATTGTGCCGGTGTTTTTATAACTTACTTGAGTTACATTCTTTATAATTATTTATCTATTTTATTCATTTATATACATACATACATACATACATACATACATACATACATATATATATGACTGCCACACACTCTGGCTTGCCAAAAACCAAACCACATGAACGAATCACAGAACCAAACCACATGGCAAATCGAAACACTTGAAAAATTAAATAATAAGAACAAATCAAAGGGAAAAATCACCAACGTTAAGTACGAGGAAAAATCAAAACATTTGCAAAACCAAACGTACAAAAACCTTTGTGTGATTTCCAGTTCTTGGAAAACGATGATGGAGATCATCACTGTTATCTATATGGTCCCTATTCATGCCGATGGTGGAGATGGATGGACAGTGGTGAGGGGAGAGCGGATGGTCAGAATGAGGGGAAGGAAAGAGGTGGTGTCCAGATGGTGAACGGTGTTGCAGTTCGCCGGAGCAGGAACGGGCCGGTGTCGGAGTTTTCTAATACGGTGTTGCAGAATCCCGATAATAACCTGCGGGAACAAATTACCGTTCTGATGCAGGCCGAAAACTCCGGGTATGATGTTGTAACACCTTAGGCAGATCCCATATCGGCCGTGAACATGAGTGATGTTGGGTTCATAAGTAAACCTTGGCCTTCCTAAACACAACGCGTTTAGGGGCCACACACAAGACAGGTTCTTGGAACTCTGTGGTTAAGCGTGCTAGGGTGGGAGTAGTACCAGGATGGGTGACCCCTGGGAATTCCTCGCCAGGTCGCCAGAAACAAATCCATGCGGCTTAGGCCAAAGCGGAAAATATTGTGTCGTGGTAAGGCGGGGTGTTACAGATGTGGAGCAAGTATTTCAACTCCGGCAAGACGAAAAGAATCCATGATGAAAAATCGGTTTTCAAGTAGAGAAGCCATGGATGACGTGTTGGTAAGTGTAGATGGTCTCCACCGTTTCCGACACCAATTTGAGAGACGATTGAAATTAAACCTGTCGATATGATCATCGCCAAAATTTACCTGGTTGTGGTCATGTGGTGTCTGCTGTGTGAACAACAGAACAAGGTAAGTAAGTGGTCGGCGGCGAATAAGAGCAAAAACCCAGAAGAAAAAGGAAGGTGATGATTGGTATCCATGGCGGTGGTCCGGTGGAAAGAAATGGAAATGAGAAGCACGGTGATTATTTTGTGTGTAGATATACATATAATGTATAATATTTTTTTAAGATCATAAAATATAAAAAGACAAAAAAGCCTTTCTCCTTAACGAATTATTTCAACAGAGTTAGTGACTAGGGACCATTTTCAAAGCAAAATGAAAACCACAAGGACGATTTTTAGACTTATCGAAGTTCGGGTCCCATTTTTAAAGATTTCATTAATCCACGGGGACCAAAATTAGAGTTTACTCTACATAAGATATAAATATATCTATATAGTTTAGAGTAAATTACAGATTTGGTGCATGTGGTTTGAAAAATGAAAAAATAAAGAAAATATGCTAAAAAAAGGTTATCTTTAACGGAAAAGTTGAATGGAGGACCTTATGTGTTATAAAATGGAAACTACAGGGATGTTAATCGCTAAAAAAAATCTTTGAAGGACCTTAATCGTTAATATTTGTAAACCATAGGGACCAAATTTGTATTTAACTCTTACTTTTATCTTTTTAGATAAAATGAAGGGAAAAACATCACAGGAGTAAACATAAAGAATCTAGCTTTCAAATATTATTTTCAAACGCTCGAATGAGACCGATTCTTACCATATGCTTTTAATAATGTGGTCGTGATCTTCCTATTTAGGGATATCTGTTCCCCGATAGAGATGAGGATGTGGATTTTATCATATAAGGCGAAAATAGGAATGGGGATTAGGGATCGAGGTATTAGCAATTCCATCAACTTAATTTACTTCTAGGTTATTATTTAATGCATTAGCAATCACATCAACTAAATTATCGACGTTATCCATTATTTAACATAGGATTTAAAATGACATACATGTAACACTGAAGCAAATCTTTATAATATGTCGTAGTTTTTTTTATAACATATTCCTAATTGTTTCAAACAAAAGAATGTAGTATTGATATTCAACTAATATCAACGTCATTATACGTTACTCGGGTAATAATATAGTAATCGAATAGCATAAACCAAATACTCTATTTGCAAAATTATATAAAAAAAGAATTAAAGAACTAGTGAAAATTTGAAAAATCTTTCATAAAGTTCCCAAATGTATCAAAGAACATTATTATGTGAAACTTCTAGGTTATAAAATCCGAACAATAATTTTTGTCATAATAAATATTAGATCCTTTTGTTACAGTTGTGGAAAAAAGTTGTATATTCAAATATTGATCAATACAATCTAAAAAATTACTAGAATAGGTCAGAACTGACAAGGTAAAGGTAAAATCTTGGTATGATTCAGTCTAATTTGATACATTTACCCCGACTTTTTAGTTTGTTCTATTTAAAAAGTATAATAAAATAAGGGGATAAAATAAGGGAAAATTTCATCTATATCCTTTAAAACTTCCTGTATTACTAATATATCTTTGTAAAGTTTGAAACTACATATATATCTTTCTAAACCTCTAAAACTCACATATATGTCATTCTCTCTAATTTAATTATTATTAAAACATTTAAAAAATACAAATCATTATTTCTAAATTGAATTTATTTTCTAAATTACTTAACTACCCTTTTGAATATCCTTCCCAAAAATCGTGTGATTTGTATTTTTTTTTTAAATGTTTTAATAATAATTAAATTAGGGAGAAAAACATATATGTGAGTTCTAGATGTTTAAAAGGATATATATGTAGTTTTAAACTTTACAAGGATATACAAGTAATATAGGAAGTTTTAAAGAATATAAATGAAATTTTTCCATAAAATAATCAACAAATTTCAAAAAAACGAAAAAAGATTTAAAAATTTTGGGCTGATATTTAACGGATTTGGGCTTTATTTGGTCCAAAAGATATCGGGTTGTTTGATCTGGTCCAAACCGATGACATTATGGTTGGTCTGATTCTCTTGTTTTTTTTTTGTAAATGAAATCCCATTTAGTTTTCTTTCTTAATGCTTTGAAAGCATCTTTTCAACAAAATTAAATTTAATTCTGCGCAATTTTCTACCAATTTTTAAAATATAAACCATCATTTTTCTAAATTAACTAGATAAAAGCTTAAACCAATTCCCTAAGATTAATTACAATTAATTAATAGCATTCTTAAATAAAATAGTTACGGTTTTAATTCTATTAGCTTAGAGAATCATAACTTATATAATATAAAGTTGTTGATTCATTTGTAGAGACTGAACATATCTAATACAGTTATCATTTCCATTATTTGAGATGTCGTAGAATCATTCCAATGGCATGTAACACAAAATATATGTATTGAACAAAAATGATTGAATATGTATCGAACAAAAATGATTGAAAACATACCAAATTTTTAGCGCATCTCTTTTTAAAGTTATACAAGTTACCTCATTGTATTTCGATTGTAACTTGTTTTGTATACTTAATAATGAGATTATTAACTAAAACAATGAATGGAACTCCCACTTGAATCACCATATTAATCGCGTTCATGATACAATTGTTGATCAAATTACCAGTATTGACCATTTGGTCATCCTAGTAAACTGATATTAATTTATCACACGCCTCTTTTACGTGCCATCTCAACTTACTATTGTATTATTTCTTATGGAGTTTTCCATATTTTTTGTGCCTTTTTCCCATTTTGAGCTGAAAAAGTAATATCAAAGTATAGTACGAGATAACTTGCATATTTTGTAGAATATATGAAGATGTTGAAGAAAAGTAGAAATCGTAAGTAGTTGAAAATAATCGTTTGATAAAATTTTGTTGTTAAAAAATTGAACAACGAATTTGCTTTTTAAAATAGATTACTATTTTACATAAATGTACTAAAAGCCAAAGTATTCATGAAAAATGAGAATATAAACTCAAGATTGCTAGTGAAGAATGAGAAAGAATTCAAGGAAAATTAATCATCCACAAATCTATTTGTACCAAAACTCAATTTATTTAACTTTTCCAATTTTTACCTCCAAAATTACACGTTTAATATACAACATACGATAATATTATACAGAAAAATATTAACAAAATATTAACATTTAGTTCTGTATAATAATGTATATATGTGTGTACATCATAACGGGTAAATGGATAATGAAAAACCATTTATCCATATCATTCCTACCCACTAAAATATCAGATAAACTATAATGGATAAATGGATAAATTTTTCTTAGTCATACCTTTATCTTACGGGTCAAAATATAAAGGGTAACAGTTTTATCCTTACCTATTGGCAGTCTTAACCGTAAAATCAAAAAATAAACTGTCGTATGTTCAAAAACGAACTAGGCTTGACGAAGATAGGCTTTGAATCGGGCCAGTCGATGACTAACTTATAACCGGTTCTTTGACTAAAATATGTAACTCACTTTGTAACTAATTGGGCTTAACATGTCCCATGGGTGTATGGTTCCGTTTTTTTATACTTCTCTAGTTTATAATTAAAAAACCGACAAGAAAGGTTAAAAAAAACAGGTTCTTAACAAAAGATTCAAAAGTGTAAGTGTGTACATATTTCTTGATAGCATATACTTAATAAGACATGAGATCATGTGAAAAGTAAAGTTAAGGTAAGAAAAGTAAGAAATGATATTGACCCTTGATCATTTTTAATCTCAAATCCACCCATGAGTCGCACTTGATACGGTGATTGGTCCGATGTATCTCATCTCGGTGCATCTCATCCTAATGTGAATCCAATGGTGAAGATTTCTTCTTACCATTCTGAACCCAATCCTACTTTATAAAACATCAATCATATATTTATGTAACAATAATTATTTTTTTCATTCAACTTTAATTAAATTATCCGTCACAAATCATCAATAATTGTTAAAATATTTAGATTCTCCCTTAAATTCTTGTATGAATCATCTTCTAATTTCAAGTTGCTTATTATTCCTTGTAATTTTGATTAAAAATGAAAGAAAAATAGTGTAATCCCTGTAATTACAAAAGTTTAATTATATAATTTATATATATATGTTAGTTTAAATTTATACAGTACAAAGTTTTTATTTTGTTGTTTTGATATTTTTATTGTTGCTTTTTATGTTAGACGGAGCATCGTGTGAGAATATGAGTTAACATAAGAAATGTAATAAAGGATTTGAACCATTGATCACTTTTAATCTCATTCTCATCCATGAATTACACGTCTAACACATGAATTGATCTGGTGTACCCCTTTAGTGTTGATCTTGCATTAAAATTGCTCTAAGGGTGGATATATCTTTTTACCTTCTCATCATAACTTTCATTCTCACTGGATCCCAGCCCTTTTGTGTTATGGGTTGGGTTCCGGTGAGAAGTGAAGTTATAGTGAGAAGCGTAAGAAGAGATCTCCACCATAGAATGCACATTAGGATGAGATGCACCAGATGAGATGCACCGGATCAATTCTCGTAAGGAGCGCAATTCATGGGTGGGTTTGAAATTAAAAGTAATCAAAGGTTCAAATCTCTTCTTACGCTTCTCACCGTAACTACATTTCTCACACGATCCCATGTCTTTGTGTTATTATATTATTTCTTTAATAATCACCATATCTATCACTTTGGATCCTTCGTAAATATTTAAGTTTACCAACGGTTTGTCTGTATTACTTGTCGGAGTGGGATTTTTGTCGGTGATCTGTCAGAAATTACCGACGGATGCTAGCCGTCAGTAAAACTGGTCGGTGATGCCTATTACCTAGTTTTCTAGTAGTGGTAACTCTAAAGGACTTGGTAGCACTAGCACCTTGTAAACGGTATAAAATATGACATGGCTTTAACTCGTGTCACGCAATTTTATAGTCAAGTCTAAAACTAATATGGAAATCACTGTTAAATTTCAACGAAGCTAGTGTTGTATATTTGTCTTTAAGTAATAGAGCATGTATAAATGTGTGTGTATTACGAGTTTATGTAAATATTGTATGTATACATGTCTTGTCTATGAATTTATATACGACAATTAGTATGGAAGCAATGATCCTATCATGCAAACATAAAACCATAAAGAGTCAGTTATCGATCACCAAAAGTTTGTCGTACTATCAATAAGACTCGGCATGTTTACCTTATGTCGATAATGAGTCAGACCTTTCTCCATTATTGGCCTTCAGGGTCCCACAAAATTATAGACCCAACTATATTGTCCTTGGCAAATTTGGAGCTGAAGATCCTAACGTCATCTAATCAACAACACGTACAAACATTAAGTAAGATATAATTAAACTGTAATTTTACGGATTTTAATTATTTCACAAATCGTGAATGCTTTATTTTTTTTTTCTCAAAAATAGAAGTTTTTTTGTTTTATAATAAAATGGATTAATAGATATTTAAAAAAAAGGTCCCCCATCGTTGTTTGGTTGTAAAAGACTAAAAGCAAATAAAACCAAACAAAAAATGAATTGAGGGTTCAATGAGTCATCACCATTTCCCATGTGCATTGGTGTTATGTTTCTCGTGTTTCTCGTGTACATTATGCATCATGACATGTACTTCATATCAAGCCGTGATTAGCGGCTCGAAACCGACCAACTTTGTAAGAGCGTGGATACTCGGGTATCTTTTTTTTGGAAGGGTATCCGAGGACTAATTCCAACCTTAAAAAAATCAGTCCTGGTAATCTCAGTGACTACAGTCATTATGTATGTCTGGAATTGAACTGTGGACAAATAGGATACTCCACCACAACATTGATATTAGAGTAGAGAATTAAAGAAAAAAACATGAAAGAGATCTCAAAGATTATTTTTCCTAAAATTCTCGTTTGGTCCCTTTATATCATAATAATACCTTCCCCTTAATAAATATTCGGTTTAGATTGGTCACTGAATCCGAATATTAGCTATTTGGAGTCGTAATTTGACGAAGAAGCCTTGTGGTATTACAACATGTGATTAAATAAATAAAAACGCAAACCACAAGGGTCGTGCCTCATTGGTTTGAGTTTGGGCTTCAAAGGTCAAAAGTACACGGAGGTCCCAAGTTCGAATTCAAGAAGGAATAAAAATCCCCTTGTGGCCATGGAGGTTCAAATGCAGTGACTCTAGGGTACCTGCAAATCGAGCAATCACTTTGGGATTAGTCATCTCGCGTAGCGGATTCGATATCCAGGTTAATTTAAACAAAAAACAAGCATGCTCTATATAATGATTCCCCATTTCAGTTGATTTGTCTACTCGGGTATCTTAACACATTGATGAATGTCAATTTCATGTTTATGGCGTTTTCGTCTTTTTCTTTTCGTCGTGTGGATTTTCGGTATGACAAAGATTTGTTAGATTTCAGTTTCTGACACTGGATTCGCACTCTCAAGAGTTTAGTCGGTTAAAAAGTAAAAGGTCATGATTACATTAAAATAAACAAATAAGGACTATTATTCAAAGGGTGACCTGTTTGCTAACATTTATTATTTTTACCACGTAAGCGTTAACCGTATAAGAATAATGTTGCTTACTGACACTCTATGACCCACAATGGCGTTGACCAAGATGTTGTCCGGACAAGTACCAAGATTAAGAGGTGGACCAAAAAAAGTGATGACACCATTTAACTATAAGAAAGATATTTATAAATATTTTTCATAAGAGCGTTACACATTTGTTATTTGAACTTGCCTTGTCTTTGAAACTCATTTAAAACACAAAATCTATTGAAATTAACCTTGATATATAAGCCGAAAAGTAAGAGATTTGACAAATGTGAGGCTCAAATCTGCACCCCATTGGACAACGCATCACTGCTAACCATCTCTATCATCACAAACTTGTGCAATTATTTTAGTTTCAGAAAGTATTAGGGAACCCAAGAAGACAATATGGTGTCACCCTTCAGAAACATAATTTTTTTTTCTATTACAAAGGAACGATGAGTTGTGGACATGCCACCATATGCTCTTAACTAGGTCATCCTTGCCAAGAGTCTTAGTTACTAGGTTAACACTTATTTGGTTTGCATCAGTAAACAAACGATAAGTGTTGCTTTTATGTTAATCGTGGGTGTCCAGACCAGTTTGCATTCACCTTGACTAATGTCATGAGGCTTTAAAGATAATAACCAAATAAATACCCAGTGACCTTGAGGTGACTCAAGCTAACGTCCAATGCAGAAGGAATCCCAAGGCCTAACTTACTTGTCAGTTGAGTTAGCTCTCAAGGTTCCCAACGTATTGTTTCCTGTTAAAAGAATACGCATTCTCTCTTTCTGTTATTAATTGATCCTGAAAAGAAGGTCTAAGCCCGATTAAGCTTGACAAACCCATTTCATTTCTATAAATTTGATAGAGGAAACAACTAGGCCAAAAAAATTAGGTCGGATTTAGGATATGTATTTGAAATATTATTTCTTATTTTTTTTGAAATAAAATTTTAGTCATTTTTATTAATTAAATTGTCTTTTTTGTAAGGAAAACATAATATAAAACCTAGAAAAAAGTACATGGATTCAACAACGCACAGAAACCAAAGAACAAATAAAAGCACCGCACCTACAACAAATGAAATGTGAAGAACAAAAAAATCGAAAGCACAAAAAGGGCAAGGAAGGGCGCAACACTGCCTAGTATAAAAGGTTGTTACACTATTGAACCCAAGAGAAAGGAAAGTTCTTAGTGGGACCGGAAAACTAGAAATGTGAGAGAAGACGCGATCCAAATGTCCCGACAAATGAGAATTAAACACAAGTTGATTTTAAGTCTTCCGGATTGTATATTAGGCAGCCCAAAGTACTGTATGTTAGAACTCTTGTTGTTACGCCATTTTGTTTGCGGGATTTTGTGGGATTTGGAGTTGGATTCCATTCCAATCTCGCATGTGGTTTAAAGAAAAGTCCGTATTTAAACATTAGATTTAGAAATCCCATTGAAATAGTTAGTATTTCACGGGATGTAACATCCTAAAAAGGGGTGAAATAAAATATGAAAAGAAAAATAAAAATAAAAATAAAATGAAATCTAATTTTATTTGACCAAAGTGTAAACCATGAAGATTTGAGGGATCAATTCTATCATTTGTAACGAAAGAGAGAAGTGAATGATTTGTTTTTAAGTTTTCTATTGAACCCCAATAATCTCATGCTTCATATTTTTGTTTTTATGGGTCGATTTGGTGTTAAAAGTTGTTAGGTTTTATTTTTTAAAACCTAAATTTTAAATGAGAACTTGAAACTCATTACTTGGCAAAAAAAAATTAGTTATGTATGTCAAAATGTTGATAAAAGTGTTACCAAGACCTTAATGCAAAAATAATGAAAAAAAAAACTGAGTTAAACTCATGCTCAAAAATGGAGTTGTGATTATTTTAGGTTATTGCGGACCACCTTATCATTTAAGTCATAAAAAAAAGAATATACGAAGATGGGAGTTAAGGGGGTCAAACCCAAGACCTATTGTTACAAAACAAAAACATCTTACCATCTTACTATCAACATATGAAACTCTTTTGCTCTTTTAGGATATTGAAAATTTATTTGTCAATAGCGTTGAAGTATAATGTTAAATGGGATATGTAAGTCTTAATGAGATTTACAATGGGAAACTTATCTATGTACAAGTTCATTTTGAGCATTATATGATATTGTTAGGTCTGAAAAGATTGTATCCGAGATCATAAATATTAAAGACATGAATGGCCAAAATGTAAAGTAAACAAAGTTATTATTTAGGAAGGTTTAATATAAGGAAAGGATAATTATCTTGTAATTATGGCAATTCTATAATGTCTCAAACTCTTTTAGTTTCTTTATCTCTTATGACTTCTAGTATGTATAAATAAGGGTCCTAGGCTATTCATTAGAGAATGAGATTTAGAGAGCTTATTAGAGATATCATTGTAATCTTGATTTATACAAGTTAGATTTGATATAGTGAAGTTATTCATCTTGTTCTTCGTGTTCTTGCTGACTTATACACCGTTACCTGATAATCTGGGATCCACAGATATGTATGGTGATGTATGTGTATGCACGATGTTTCAGTTTTAATACATGTTACGGTATATTTTACATGTATGTTATTTATGATCAGTTACATGTTTTATGTTAATTGTTTTCAAACAATTTAGCATGCCATTCTATTCAACAGTTTTACGATCAATTTAAGGCCGGGGATTTTTCAAGTAAGTCAAGGACAAGTGGCATGACTCTGACAAGTGTGTGATCGTACAAAACATTAAGTTCAACCCAAGACATGTTAGTGAGAAAATGACTCAATACCCAACCAGAAAATTTATGAATCTCAGTTCTTTCACCACTGCATGTTTTCAAAAACTACACACTATTTGATACAAAGTTTAAAAGTTGATTTGTGTAACGTGAAATAATTTTATTCATGCAAACAATGAATCAGCTGAGCCTTTTAAGCTGATTAATGGTATACATCTCAGGGACAAAAGGTTCAAGGTTGGAAAAAGGAGAGGGCAAGCATAGATACTTGGCCTATGCATTAAGGTTCAATTTATAACACAACCAGGTATAATACAGGACGAGTTAGCATTTATGTTACATATTTATTGTTTTAAAGTCTTCCGCTGCAAACGATTTAAATTTAGCAGTTATTTTAGAGTTAACACAGAAAAGTTATTGGTGATGATGTAATTTTTCTCATGGCAAAAATAAGAGTGTTACACGGGATTTCATAAGATTTGTTTGTAATTGATGTTTTAGAATATGTAGAAAACTTTCGTTTTATAATAATTAATTAATAAAACGCGATTTAATTTTTATAACTTGTTTTTCATGAAATTATCTACAAATATTGTAATGCAATTCCTTTCCAAAGCCTACACTACAAACCATACACATCAAAGATTCCAAATAATTTAAGGAATCCCAAATACCTAAAAACCATTTCATTAAACCAAAAGTGTCCTTATGACTTTCCACTGCGAGGATGTCATCAACCCATTGCAAATCCATATCCATCATTTCCGCCAAAACGACGGGCGTCTGTTTACTGCTTGTAAACACACAGTCGTCAATCCGGTCTGATGTGCAGCTCTCGTGGTCCTCAAACAGCTGTTGTTTGGAGGGGCAGAAGGTAAAGAACCTGTGTAGTGAATTTGGTTTCCTGGTTTTCATTTGTTTCGGTATTAATTTTGGTCATGGTGATCCCTGTTTCGTTAAGCTGTTTTGAGGGATGTTGTGTAAAACTTGATGGTTTTCTTTAATAAAATTCTGCATTTTGTTGTTGAAAAAAAAACCCATTTTTGCCAACGAAATATTTGATTCAAAACACCAAGAACTAATGTGCATCCAACAAAGAAACGATCAATCGAGTCCAATACTGTAATTGCACTTGAAGAACGTCGAACGGAGAATAATATTTGTAATTTTTGTTTCTTTCACTAAAATGTGTTTGAGATAGTTTGTTTTAAAGAAATCATGTTACATTTAAGGGAAAATTTTATCTATATCATTTAAAACTTTCTATATTACGTATATTTTCTTGTAAAGTTTGAAACTACGTATATATCCTTCTAAATCTCTAGAACTCACATATATGTCATTCTTCCTAATTTAATTATTATTAAAACATTTAAAAAATACAAATCATTATCACTAAATTGAATTTATTTTCTAAATTATTTAACTACCCCTCAATTTAAAGATAATGATTTGTATTTTTTAAACGTTTTAATAATAATTAAATTAGAGAGAATGACATATATATGAGTTCTAGAGGTTTAGAAGAATATATATACGTAGTTTCAAACTTTACAAAAATATATACGTAATATAGGAAGTTTTAAAAGATATAGATAAATTTTTTCCTACATTTAAATGTTAATTATTAGAAGATTTATTTTGTAAATTTTATATTACCCGTATTAATTTTAAGTGCTTAAAATAACTCAAAACATCATGTAAAAAATTGTTAAAATAATTATCAAACAAAATAAATACTAATTACTAGAAAACAATCGGGTCAAGTTGATGTAACTGGGCCAACAAACCATGGACTAGGTCCAAGCCTTTGTCGTATAACTAAAAAAGATATGATATAACATATTTTTATATCATGGTTTGCTCATTTTAAATCATTGTTACATTAATTTTTTTATTGACATATTAATATTCTTTTTTCATATGATCAAATTTTGTATAATAAATTGAGGGTATAACTTTTTAACATGATATTTTCTTCAAAAAAAAAAACTTTAACATGATATTTTCTTCAAAAAGAAAACTTTTAATGTTATGCTATGATTTTTGATGCGGGTGTTGGTTTTATTTATAAAAACTATATGGATAGTTTATTTAATAAGATTTTGATTATAAAGAAAATATAATTATAGGTTGATTATTAATTTATACTATATAAATTTTCCCATTTAAATTATAGAAATATTTTGAAAAAATGAGAAAGAAATTATAAAATATTTGATGCCTACAAATAAAATTGCATACTTAATATACTACAATAATAATATTAAAAATAATTAATAATACAACATAAGTAAATTTACGGCGTTGTTGGTTTAAGAGTATTCAAAATTTGATTTTCATGTCATTTTTTTCTGTTCTTCGATCGTTGTTTAATTTTTTCTGGACATGTGTCTTAGGCTATGTATGGACTAATCTCGATAAACTGTAATAGCAAGAAATCAGTCCTGGTAAACTTTATGGTCACAATTGTTATCTACATATTGAATCGAACTCTAGACAGATTTGATATTCCACCACAATCCCTGGACCTCAACCAATACGTCACAATCTTTAGGGTCTTCGGTCATTATTGATTCATTCCCATCAATTTCAGTTTTCACATGTATTCTTTACTTTTTATAAGTAGGAAAGTCATCTTCAAAATACATAACAAGTTAACGAATAAATGTTTGCAATCCGATTTGATTGTTTAGAGATTTTACAACGAGTTAAAAGAACACGAAAACAATGATTAATGTAACTTTATTATTCTTTATGTTAATTTAATGTTTTATAATTTAATAAATGTTATGTGTTTGATTTATTTTTATTAATAAATTAAATGTTCGCATATACAATAAAATTAAAAACAATAACATAATATTTTTGAATGCATATTTTCAAATATTACATTATTACAAATAGAAAAGTTTAGGAAAACTAACTATTTTATTTTAAATGATTTAAGTCTTAAACATTTTTTCAAAATAGACAAACCATTGAACGTTATTATTTTGAATTATCAAGTTCCTTAACATTTTTTTTCTTTTAATAAATAAACCATCAAATTTTTAGAAATTAGTAAACTACATTCTTTTAATCCGAAAAAGTTACGTACAACCGTTTATGAATGTTTTAAAGTAAAAAAACATTAGTTTACTATTCCTAGACCTTGTGTCATTCAAACCCCTAGCAACCAATGACATCGCTTCCCCTCGTCACCCCTTCATCGCCAGCTATCCATCACTTACCCTCGCCGTTATTGACCACCGTTATTGATTTCTCTCTTTTATATGTGTTTTTTTTTATTCACCCAGATCCGTTTTTTCAATTAATTTTTTGAGGAAAAAAAGATTTGAAAAACAATGAAAACAAAGAAAAATGAGATCCATGGCAGGGGCTAATCCTAGCAATGGACGCTAAAGAGTGGATGACGATGGGGGTGAGAAGTGGTGGTGAGGGTGAGTGATGTTATGTATGAAGGGTTTAAATGACGTAAAGTTTCAGAACCGTAAACTGATTTAAGTTTTATATTTATTTTAAAGCATTTGTTACTAGTTACAAGTATTTTTTTTATGGATTAGAAAATGCAGGTTATCAATTTATAACGGTTTATTTGTTTTGTTTATTTAAAAATGTTTAGAAACCTAATTGTTCAAAATATAAAAGTTCAATGGTTTATTTTTACAAAATAAACTTATCATTCAAAATAAAAATATTTAATGGATCAAGAGAATATCAGGTCTGTTTTGGACTGGGAAGTGCTGCCGATTGACGAATCGAATCTTGGCTCGCTGTCCTACCGACGAACCAGTCTAGAAACCATAGATTTCGTAGGACGATTGCCCATGGCTACTAATAAAATCAGACTAGGAACCAAAAACCATTAATTCGACTATTCTAGAGCCTATTCTAACTGTTGTGTTTTTATGAACTTTCTCTTGTTACAAAACACATTGTATGATTTAAAACAATCTTTTTATGTTAATGAATAAGTTAATATTTTGGTATTTAATTATAAAGGAAAATTTAAAAAAAACCCCGAAAAACTATCTCATTTTGAATGTTTAAGTCCTTAAATTATTTTTTTGCATTAAAAAACCATTAAAGTTTCTCATTTTGAATGATTAAATCCCTGAACTATTGATTTGAATGAAAAAACCATTAAATTTTCTTATTTTAAATGATTTAGTCTCTAAACATGTTTTTTGAATAAATAAACCATCGATCTTTTAAACATTAGTTACTACATCTTTTTTTTAAATAAGCTACATGTAACTCACTAAAAAAGTTTTAAAGTAAAAATAAATTTAAATCGGTTTTACCTTTCCAAAAACCCTACGCAATTAAAACCCCTATTAAACAATGGTATCGTCCCTTGTCACTCCCCATTAACCCAGCGTTGTCCATTCTCCATTTTGTCTAACACGTTGTTGGACCCTGCCATCGATCTCTCTTTTCTGATCTATTTTTTATGTCCATCATAAGAGGGAGAATCAAAAGATAACCGGTTAAAAAGATGTAAGTAACCAATTTTAAAAAATTCGATGGTTTAATTTTATTGAAAAAAAATCAGGGACTTAATCATTCAAAATAAGAAAGTTTAATGATTTTTTCATTCAAAATGAGAAATTTTAATGGTTTTTTAATTCAAAAAAATAGTTCAGGAACTTGATCATTTAAAATGGGAAAATTTAATGATTTTTTCATTCATAAAAATAGTTTAGGAACTTAACCATTCAAAATGGGATAATTTGTTGGTTTTTTTTTAAAATTTTCCCTTAATTATACTAGATAACTTTTATGGAAATGATGGAGAGATAATTTTATTACATTTATGTGGCATTAAGGAATAGGATAGAAATAAATACTTTTTGAAACAAGGATAGAAATAATTTTAGTGGATGGTAATTTTAAAGTAGTTGTTAAAGCTAGTATGATATTTTATAAACTGTATTAAGATTTCTTTTTTGCACCGAATGCTCTTATATCTGTGTAATAAGTTCATTGGTTGGCATTCGTATACTATATTTTTAAGGGAACGATCATAGATTTACAACCAAACCCATTGTAATTAATAATTAAGCATGTAAAATTTTAAAAAGATTAATTTTCAGTATATTGATGTAATATTTCAAAATAAATTGCCTTAAAAACATGTCAGTTATTAATTCATGAACTAATTGAAGTCATTATAAGTTCTCAATCAGTTAATAGGTGGATATTTGTCGTATTTACAATCTTGCCCATGTGGGATTTTATTGTACTATAAAAAAAATCACCTAGAAAAAATGATAACTTAATTGTATGCGTTAAAAATTGTATCTTTTACATTTTGTTATTCACAATTTCAAATAATAACATGTTGTATACATAAATATGTAAATCTAGTCGGAACAAACAAAAATCCTATTTTATTACGCTATTTAAAAATCATATATATTTAAACTTCAACGAGAACTAGGACTAGAAATGTGTATTTAATAGAAAAAGCAACTAAGATCGTTGTTGATAGTTGACAAGACCGAGCGTTTTGTTGAATAACTTCAAGTGAGATGGCAAGCACATGAAGAAGAAAATAATACATAAACAATGACCTAGCAAAGCACAAACACAAACACAAAACGACAGTTAAAGCTAACCAAGAAAACGAAACATACCAGGGAGTTGGTGTTGTCAATAAAAATGTGATTAGGCTAGAAACCGTGAAAACAAAAGCACAGATGCGAAAGTGCACAAACACATCATCAGAGAACCAAAGATTTAGAACGTGTTCGTAACAATCGACGAAAATGTACCAAATAAGCGAAGAACTGAATGCTTAAAACGTGCAACTGTGACAGTAACCCCTCAGATCATCAACGCAAAGTCGGGACAAAGACGAGGATTAAAGATTATCAAGGCTAGCCATGAGAATTTATTTTTGTTTGATTTTGTAAGATAGTCAACTCATCATTAAGAGATTGAAGATTCTTAAAAAACACTTAAAGCATATGTTGAGAGACCACCTTTCATGTGTTGATAGGATGTTTCCAATGTTGCCAGTTTTTTTGTTTTCATAAAACATCAAATCACTTTTTTTAGAAGCAACTCAACCCTTATTTCACTCTTGTTAGGAAAAAAAATGTTAATGCTATAACTTTTATATTTATTTAATAAAAATGTATGATTATTTATCGATAAAACAACGTAACTGAATTGATGAACTTCTGCTTGTACGGTTTCAGATTTTGAGCATCGGTTCATAATTACTTCAAATACCCATGATTCTAAGTCTTTGGGAATTTGATTTAGGGTCGAGGAGGTAACTTGGATTTGTTCACGTCAAATGAAGTGAAGTTTAAATATTGTAGGTTTTTTTTGACATGAAATCTATCTCTTTCAGTTGGAGGTAGGTATAAACCTTCGATGTAATTCAAAAAGTTTTATTGCATGTTCATCTGACAATCTCAATAAATCCGGTATTTGAGGCATGCATAGCTGGATTATGTTGTTTTGTTTTTCAAAAATCCAAATCTACGAGTGGGTCGATATTGATTGATGTTGAAGGCTCATCGCAGCCTTATTCGATCTTCTAAATATTGTAGGTCGCTTTTTCTAGTACTCGACCGGCATTTGTGCTAGTGATCATGCCCCCCCCTCCTCCTTGACGTTTCTTTGGAGGTATTCACCTTTTGTACTGTACTAGCTTTTGAATTCCGGTCTTTTTACCATTAGTACATATATGAATATTATCTCAAGTACAAGGTTGTTGTGTGTTGGATCATGTTGATTAATGTAAACAAACAGTTCGTGAATTGAGTTTGGATTTCATGGTCACCGTAAATACGTCTATAATGTAAACAAAAATGTGGTTATGATGAAAAATATATGCATTAAGTTATATTTATCAATATTTTTTTGACTAGATGGTCAACTTGAAATAAACTATGACTGTTAGTGGCGAACTCATAATTTTTTATGAGCAGATACATCTTTAAGGTGGATCCAAGGTTTGTAAAGTTGTGGTTTAACCAAGGAAAAGTTCAATTGTGTCTATTTGATGCAAACTAAGTCTTATGTCCGATTTTTTTTTGGAACAATGCCACTGTTCTAAGGGACTTTTTATGGTTGATTTCGTAGTGGAAGTTAGAATAATAATTGATTTGCATGTATCATTAGTTTTAAAAAATAAGAAATTACAATGTATTAATTTTTAAATGTGATCAGTTTTATAGATTTTTCAATTTATTTTAAATAAACACGTGTTGGTAAAAAACTGAGTCAAAAATCAACTTTAAAATTAATGAGTAAATTAGAAGGAACAAGATTCTGAAAAAAATAAAAATAAAGGCAAGCTATAGTAAACATGAAAAATCGAGCACATGACCTTAAAAACGCTAGGTAGCACCCGGACCATCCTAGCTACTTCAAGGTATTTATCAGAATTTGGTTTTACAATATATAAGAGCACCCATAAAAAATTAAGATTGCGTAAAGTTACAGTCTGTAAAAAAAATTCATTACAACGAAACTACTGAGTGGGGGTTTATGTACAAGAAGGTCCATCCATAAAGATTATGTTTGACAACAATAAACTAACTTATTTTTTGAGTTTATTGGAAAACCATATTTAATAAGATATAAACTAGTTTTTTTGGAAAACTACTACATAAAGTTTATTGGGTTTTCTTTTTATTTTTTTTAAATATGTGCTTTATATATTTGTTTCAAACCATTTTACATTATCATTTAATTTTAACAACCAATTTATACCGAATATAACTAGTTTATATAATTACCTTATATATCAATAGCGGACCGTTGTTTAATTTTTTTACTAACTTATTTACCAAACATTAGTTTATTAGCCACCAGTTAACATATCAATTTGTTTGCAAAACATATTAACAAGGGGTCGTTTATCAAACGTTACTCAGGTAAGTGTTAACCAACAAAATTCAACAGTATCTCTTAATTAACAAGTAATATTTTAGTCCATCAAAACGGTATCATATATAACAAATTACCCGGTAAATGCTAACCATGATAAAAAAACGTCGTCCTCACATACAGTGTAAGACTCTAGGTCCTTGCCTTCGTTCTTACCGGGTAAGATTTTTTTATTATTGCCATATTTATCCGATAAAGTGATGTGACTTGGTAAGAGCTTACCCGGGTAAGCATTTGGTAAACGGCCCATAAGTAACACAAAACAAGCCGACAGTCTTTTCGGCTGGGTTAATGCTAAACAATTTCGGCTTTTCCATAACAATTTAAAATCAAATTTTGGTACGAAATCATGATGATGACTGAAAAGAAGACAGCTCCATACCACGCTTTCCCATCACTGATAGTGGACCGAAGCTGAACTTTGGTCCTTGGCCGTAGATCCTACAATACAAGGGAGTCTACATGCCCTTTTTCGGGCTTTTTGATAGCCGCTTTCTCGTATTTCAATCCTTACTAAATTAGTGAAATTGGGGAAACTTTCGAGTTTTATTGTTTGGATGGATGATGTTGTGGTGTTGCCGGAGAAGGATCATGTCGGAGTCGATCGGCGGTGAGAGGATGTTGGGGTTGGTGGGTTATTGATTATGTGGGGGCGGTTTGGGGGGGGTGGGGGCGGTGGTGGTAATGAAGAACAGGGGGCAATATGGGACACTAATAGTTTGAAGGGGGCCGGTGGATGGTGGTTTGGTTTGTGGTGTGTGAGCACTGAGCCATGGATGGGAGGAAATGGGAAATGAGTAATTGTGAAAAAGACTAGTCTACCCTTCAAATACATTTTTTTTAAGTATTTGTGATGTTTGAATATTAACCAAGGTTCAAAATAGCGTGAGATGTAGTGTGGCCTTAAATCCTACATGCCATGGACATGACTGTTTTTCAAGACGTGAAATAAGATCGTAAATTTGTATGTTATATATATATATAATATATATATATATATATAGGGTTGGATTCACGTGAGACAAGACGGTTTTCATGAGACCACATTTTTACGTTTGAAATTTCACAGTAAAACACTGTGAAAGTAAAAAAAATCTGAATTTTCACAACAAAAACACTGTAAAAGTTACATTCACAATGCTTTGTTATGAAGTTTTAAGTGTAAAATCTGGTCTCACGGTTCTCGCGAAAACAATCTGGTCTCATATGATCTCAAGTCTACACACACATATGTTTTCAATATATTATCGTTAATGATATTAGAATATTTATATTAATATTAGAGTAAGAAAAATCATATAGAGTATTATTATAAAAACAATTTTTGATTAAATATTTAAAATAAAACTTAGGGGGTGTTTGGATTAGCTTATTAACTTATAACTTATTGACTTCCTGGAAAAGTTCTTATAAAAAATTGATAAGTTAAAAATTTTAACTTCCTAAAAAATGACTTATCATCGGTTTGACACCGGATAGGTTGTTTTTCCCAAACACTCAAAATGACTTATTAACGGTGTCACACCGAAATAAGTCAATAAGTTGTTTTTATAAGCTAATCCAAACACCTCCTTAAAACGGTAATTATAAAACTTTGTTTTAATAATGAGTCTACGGCGTGCATGAATTCTTGAAAGTATCAACGATTTGATTAAATGAATTGTTATAAGTGTAAAATCAAAAGTTAAATCTGTAAAAATATAAAAGTAAAATAAATAAAAAAAATTAAAGAAACAAAAAATATAGTTTTTTAAGTCACGCCTTGTAAAAAAAACACCTCGTGCACGTCTCAAGATGCCTTGACGCGAGTCACGTCTTACAGAAACACTATAGGTCTTACAAAACAACGGAGAAGCGTCTTACACTATGTCGTGCACTGACGGGCACCATGAAGCGCCTTCTTTAACGCTCATATTAACCGTTAAAACATTTTAATTTATTGTGACATATATTAAATCAGTCAGATCTTTTTTGTAAGAAATTAATGTCACCCCTTTGTTTGTTAACGTCTTGTTTTATTTGGACGTTGGATACATTTATTTCATGAAGGTACACAATTTCATAACCTATGGTTTTAAAAATAAAATTTAGATAGAAAAATGATCAATTTTTATTTTTTTAGAATGAATTATATTTTTCCTCTCTATGATATAGTGTTTTTAGTGGATCCTCTATTTATTTTGAAAAATTCACAAGTTAGGTCTTTATGTTTACATTTATTTAATGATATTGGTTTGTAGTACGACAATATTGTAACGTCCGACCAACCGTATCAGATATTATTTGTTTTGTCTACATACCTGGACTCACGTTTTTAAAAGACGTTTAATAAAGAAGGTGTTCAAGTCCCTTATAAGACAAATTTTGTTCTCTTCCCCAACCAATGTGGGATATTACAATCTACCCCCCTTGGGAGCCCAACGTCCCCACTGGCACATCAGTCCGGTCTCCGGCTCTGATACCATCTGTAACATCTCAGACTAACCGTGTCAGATATTGTCTGCTTTGTCTATAGAATTGGATTCACCGTTTTAAAACGTGACTGATAGAGGAGGTGTCAAAATTTATTATAAGACAACTTTTGTTCTCCTCCTCAACTAATGTGAGATATTACTGATATAAACCCAGCAAGTTAACTTATTCTAGAACCTAATTCATTAAAAAAAATGCAACCACAACGTTCAATTTGGTTTGTAGTGTGAAGTTTCATTATATTTTCAAAAAAGAATGAAATTCGCTAAAAAAAACACCAAACCATAAAAATATAATTTACTCTCTATTTTATTATAATTTTATCTTTCTCATAAAATATGGGCATGATGACAAAAGTTATAACGTGATCAATTTTTATGACGATATTTATAAATACAATTGATTTCTATTAAAGTATAAGTCAAAATGTTATTAGTTAATATCGTCATTTAAGATCACTAGTGTCTTAAAAGTTTTTTTTTCACTCTAGAGAACATTCAATTTTTGAATATCTTGACGAAAAAATGGTAGTCGGATTTAAAAATGCGACAATTTTTCAAAAGACAATACATTTTGAAATTGACTCATATTTATGAGGACTGAATTTAAAACATGATGGAATTTATAACGACAATTTTTTGAGACAAGACCAGTTTTAAAATATTTTTTGTCAAAAAAAAATTAATGGAACTTTTTTGTCAACTGATTTTAAAATGTCAGGACGAATATTTATAAAAAAAATAAGTTATATTTAGTAAATTAGTTAAAAAAACACAGTCGTTTATTTGAGAACTCATAAAACTTTGATATCTTTGATACCCGGTTCATCATGTGTAATTTCACTTGATTTATTTTTCTACAATTTAGATTTTATGTATTGATCAACATATATTTGTTTTGTAATGTGCTTATTTAATGATGTCAACATTTTTTATGTGTTGGTGAAACAAAAAAATACATGAAAATAATTTCAATATTGTGAATCGAAAACATGTAAAATAAATACATTGTGAAACAAATATATGTTAATCTATATTAAATTATAGCTGTATATGAAAAAAAAAATCATTTAAAATAATAGATTACGGTGATAGTTTTCATAGTTATCATAACATATGAGGTTTTTATTTAATTATAGTATAGTATATTAGTATTTATTTTTTGTTTTAATTTTTTTATAAAACAAACTAATCGATAGAATACAACATAAAAATTACTTAAACGAAAATTATTAAACACACATGGTTAAAGAAAAATAATAATAAAGTATCTAAAATAGTGTTTTAAAAAGTTAATTTATAAAAGCAAACCAAAATTTCTTTAATATAATTTGAAAATATCAATTTATAATTATCACACATGACTATAAAAATATGAATGATTTAGTTGGCTGACTTTAAAAACTATGGCTAAAACCATTATTTTTAAATTTTGATTATTTTAAAATAATGATTTTAATATTTCCAAAAAAATTCTCCAAAACTAGTAACTAAAACAAAAATAAAATATTTACAGTTTTTTTTTTATTATTATTAGTAAATAAAAGATAGAAAAAACAAGAAATCCCAAGACCCAAAAGATTCCAAGAGATTTTGGGAGGCCGAGGCAGAGGTAAAAGGGAAAGGCTTTTGCATGCGTGTGCCTTTGCATGTTCTTCCATTTTATTATTATTATTACCATTAAAATATTCATTTTTATATTTTTAAAATCCAACTTTACAAGTTTTTAAATCATGTTTTCAGTAAACGCTGTAATTTCCTAAATACAAATACATATCTTTTACTCCCTTTTATAAAATGCTTATTTTATATTTGAAAAATTCAAATTATAACATATTAATATATAAATATAACTTTTTAGAATTTCATTTTTAAATCTTGTTGAACTAACAAAATAAAATAGTTTAAATAGAAAATAAACATGAAGTCTTATAACGAAAACACACTATTTTACATCAAAACCCTATTAAAGTATATAAAATTCCGTCTACATCTCTATTTAGGGTGTCATTAGCACTCCTTTTTTATAATGGGGAAGACTAATGGCACCCCTTAAAATTGGGAGGCTAATGACACCCTAGATATTGTTAATGACACCTTTAAAAAGTGAATCCTTTCTCACATCTATTTACATTAAAACCTATTAAAGAACATAAAATTCCGTACACACCCCTATTTAAGATGCAATTAGCACTTTTTTTTACAATGCCAGATTTATTTTAATAATTGTTTTTGATATTTTCTTTTTATAATTATTTAGAATAAGAAATGAAATAAAAGGGAATAGTAATGTTTTTTGTTTGAAGATTTTACGGAGGGAGAAAAGTTTGATTTTATGGGCATCAGTCACATGGGTTTTGATGCAGTGGAGGACCCCACACAACCTGGCAAAATTATTTTTTTTATAAAAAATTAAATAATAATAATAATAAATAAAAACAAGTGGAGCCCAGTGCATAGTCAGCACCCATGTGGAAGTGTCCCCCTTTGTGGCCCTTCTTTCTCTCCCTTCCATCCATCATCCAACACAACATGACAAAATCTAATTTTTTTTGATAAACTACAAACTTGGTCCCTATGGTTTGTTAAAATAACATTTTTAGTTCTTATAATTTCAATATTACAGGTTTTCCATTGTAGTTTGCAAAAACAATCGATTTTTCCTTCCTCTGGTGAACACTAAGGTCTTGTTTGTTTTTTTTTCATTTTAAGCTCTTAATCACCATTTATGTCTGATTCGTTTAAACGTTTCATAACCATTTCAGAACTGCAATAAGTTTTCAGACTTTAGCACCTCCTAAAAAACAAACGTCACCTAAAAATCCATTAAATGAGGAGCATTTTATTGGTTCTTTTTTTTTTGTTTTTTTACTGAATCAAACAAAAACACCTGTAACTTACATAAATGCAAGAGCACTTGTAACTCATCTTTTTTTTAAGTCATCGTTTTAGAAAGATTAATGGACACTAAAAATATTAAATAAATATTTAATATTTTTTTAGAATATCAAAGGCATACAAGTAAAATGAGAAAAACTGCAAATAACATAATGAACAGATAGAGTTAATGATCGTGGACTTGAGCATCACTTGATATCATCATCATCGTCACAACCTAATCATATCACAAGAAGACTTATATTTATCAAAACGTTATTACATTATTATCATATCTAAATCACAACATAATCGACAATCGATGCATCTTAAGAAATCTTTGATAATACTAGTAAACTTTAAAAAGTAAAGGCAAATATAAGATAACAGAAAATTATTGATAACTATTAATTTATTTTTGTTTATTCTAATTTTATTATAAGAAAAAATAATGGACAAAAATGTAAAAAAAGAGTAAACAACAATTTTGATCCATTCGGTTTTTTGTTGGGTCAAAGACAAAACAGTCGGTAAAAAAGATGAAAATGTCACTTATTTAATGGGAGATTTTAACAACAATTAGAAAGAGGGACTAAAGGCAAACATTTTCATAAACTAGGATAACCATCTTGTACTTGAAAAACTATAAGGGTGAAAATGTTACTTTCGACAAACCACAGGGGCAAATTGTAGTTTATTGTAAAATCTTATAGTATATCAACATGACTTATTTAAAGCGAAAACTCAAAACATTTACGAATTCATTCATATAAAAAATCATATGGTATCTTATGTACCATAGTTTTAGATTTTATGTTTGAGTTATTTTTATTTCTTTTCAATAAATACGAATATTATAACTTAGTACAAATCAATAATGGCTACAATAAGTTTCATTTTTTTGTAATATCTCTATTTTATATTTTGTAAAACAATAACAACGGTTTGGTTTGCTTGATTTATCAAGATTTTGGTGCGATTTAAAATGAGATTCTATTCCAATTTTTTAGTTTGAAAAAATCTGTTAAAAATAACTGATAAAATAGTTGAAATTTGATAAGTTAGTTGATGGAGGTTTTTGTAATAACTTTATTTTACATTTTTGTTGTTATTTCATGTCTATCTTGTCAAATTAAAATCCTCAAAAACTCTATAAATAATTATTATAAAAACTTTTTTATGGGTCCCATTAAATAAGTTATATTATACAAACTCAATAAATAAAATAAAAAATAAGTAAAATGTCACTTGTAACAAAAATGATGGTAAAACCAAAATTCTTGTTCAACCACCTATGACACATTAGGTTCTTTAGAGCATCTCCAACAACATCTCTAAAAAAATTCTAAAATGGAGATACAAAAGTTAAAATCTCTAAAAAAAATTGCATTCATCTCCAACAACATCTTCATTTTGGAGAATCAATATTAACTATATTATTAAAATATTCAAAATATTTAAAAAAAAATTAAACTAACTTTTATGTTATTGGTGGAAGAGTGAAATATGAATAAAGTATTAGTATTTTTACTTGGTAATCATTTTGGGGGTGAACTCTTTCTCACTCATGTTAAGGAACTTTTAGAGATGCTGTTGGAGCACAATTTTAGTCAAAAATATCTATTTTTCTTATTTTTTCTCTATTTTAGAGATGCTGTTGAAGATGCCATTATAAATCATCTTCAAAAGCTTATTCATAATTTCTCCAAAATGGAGAATCAAAATTCTAAATTTTTAAATTCAACTCCAAATATAGTAAATATTAAAAAATATGCAAATAAAGTTCAACTCCAAACATAGTAAATATTAAAAAATATGCAAATAAAACATCACTTGTAAACACCAAAATTTTATTTCACACAATGAAATAATACAATATTGCTAAATTGAAACTGAATTAGTGTTGTTCGACAATGTAAAAACAAAACAAAGTTGATATAAAATGTGACTTAAAAGTGAAAGTGAATCAGTAAAGTGTTCTTTCATGTTGTGAAACAACACTTTAGTATTTCACGTAATTTTTTTTGTATCTTTTCACATGATGAAACAACACTAAATTGTTTCACCATGTAAAACATTGTGTTGTTTCATAACATGAACAACACTTTACTGTTTCACATTACATTTCAAGTCAACTTTTATTTTGTTTTGTTTTCAGTTGCGAAACAACGTTACAATATTTCACCTTGTGAAACAACAATTTATTGGTTAACATTATCGACATATGTTGTTTCACAGTATGAAAGAATATTTTAGTGTTTTAGTTTCAATTTCTCATCACATTTCACATAAACTAATTTTTTTTTCACATTTCGACATCGTATTATTTCAATGCGTGAAATAAAACTTTGGTGTTTTCAAGTGAGGTTTTAATTACGGATTTTTATGTTTAATATATTTTATCTTCTCATGTGATATTTTTATTAAATAAAATAGTCAAATATATTTTATAAAAATGTATGTTTTTCTATACGTTACCAGTCAATAATGCATATGTGAGAAAGTAACGAGTAAAAATTAACTTAATAATACAATAAACTAATGAAATATAAAGTATTGTTATAATCTAATAAAAATTGAAATATCTTATTATTACATATAAATTGGATCACATAAGATTGAATTAAAACAAAATAATAATTTATTTTAAATTTTGATATCCATAAAAAAGAAGTGAAAAACAACTAAGAAAAAAAATTGTGATTGTATCTTTCCTTAATTATTTGTGTAACATTAATTAAAGTTATTAGATTAGAGTGATTGGATGATTTAGACCGGTTCTTAAGGTTCTCAACTTTTTACGGTTCTCATTAATTACTGTATATATAATAAACCAACTATATATAACACAAAGAGTAGGATATCAACAATGACTGAATAAAATTATATACAGTTATGCTGAAACATGTTTCAGAAACATATATATTCAATTATTGTTCCTAAAGATTTATATACTATTGTCATTATCAAAAAATATATATATATATATATTGCATCATTGACTTTAATAAAATTGTATCTGCTTAAATGCAACAATTCAAACCCACGAAATTGAAGTTTCATAAAAAAAATATATAGTTGCTTATTATTGAAACCAACACTGTTTTACTTTAAAATTTTAAGTGTAAAATGATGATCTCACAGATGTCAATAGATTGGTATCACATAAAACCTTTTACATATCCAATGGTTTTATTTTTACTTTATCTTGTTATTAGTAGAGCATATTCTACTTGTTAGTGTCAGTTTTTTAAATATATGCAACACTTTTTATCTTAAATTATTCAAAATAAATATATGCAACACTTTTTATCTTAAATTATTCAAAATAAATATATGCAACACTTTTTATCTTAAATTATTCAAAATAAATACAGTATTTTGTTAACTTTTTCCGTGGGTTACTCACGATAGTGAACAAATATAAGATTCAAACTCCAAACAGTTTTTGAGCAGATACATTGTCTGCACGTAATATAACCATTTAAACAAATCCAAGTGAGTTAAAAAATATATATATTTGACCATTCCACTTGGAAAAGGGACATAAAAACATGACAAAAAATATATATATATATATATACATATATACATATATAAAAGATGCTCCAAACCAAGATTTAATATTTAAAAACAAACAAAATAAAAACCCTTTGTGTTTTGTCATTTCTTCAT
This sequence comes from Silybum marianum, assembly GCA_036898165.1. Taxonomy (NCBI): domain Eukaryota; kingdom Viridiplantae; phylum Streptophyta; class Magnoliopsida; order Asterales; family Asteraceae; genus Silybum; species Silybum marianum. Next base: position 23,050,631 of record CM072538.1, read on the forward strand.
TGTCATGTCTATTCATAGCCTGATCATGATGATGATGATGATGTATACATACATACATACATACATAACATAACATAACATAATAATAACAACATTAACTAGTTTATGGTATAAAATCAAACCATTTCTTTTCTACTGTTTTTTTTAACACTAAATCTCATCTACCACATCCCCCCCTCTCCAACACCCATGTGCTTTTACAAATTTGCCCCTTTCTTCCTCACTTCTTTCAGTGGCTGTACACTACATCAAATGGACAAATGCTCTTTTTCTTTTTTCTAACACAAACACACACTACACAACAACAAAGGCTAGTATTGTAATTTTACAGCCCATGGGGGTTTCACTCTGCTACATACATTTGACTTTTTTTCTTCTTTGACTTTTCTTTTTTCTTGATTCTATGACAACAAGCTTTGCTTTAATGGCATCTTAAAATTCTTTAATGGCACAATGAGAAGGTGAGGGGGAAGCAGGATCCTGATGATACACTTTTGCTGCATTTTTTCTTTTACCTATATAGTTTTGTATGGTAGTAAGTAGTATTGGCGGTGGCGGTGGCGGTGGCGGTGGCTGGCGGCGGACGTTGGCGGTTATTGGTGGTGGTGATGATTTTACTAAAGATCTCATCTGGGTATGCTTTCTTGTTACATATATTCAACTTCTTCCTGTAAAAAAGATGAAACTATTAACATATTAAAACACGAAGAAAAAAAATGGATCTAAATGGAAAGAAATACGAATTCGGATGATCTTTTTACCTACACTAAGGAAGCTAAAAAAACGGAATTAAAGACTACATTCCGATGGCACCGTGACCCGAAGAAAACCTGCATCAACACCACAATTCGTTAACCAAATGATTTTATTTTCTAAATCGAGTGAAAAAAAAATACATGTACATTGTCTAGCTACCGGTTAACTTATCAGCTATCAACTAATTTATTTGCTGGCGGTTAATTTAAAACCAGATACCAGTTAACTTATCAGCTATCAGCTAATTTGCTGGCAGATTGAAATGGTGTTTAACAAAGTACCTCGGAAACTGAAAGTAACACGACTTCAATGACGCCAAGTCCAATGTTGAAGTTGCAGGGAGCAATGGTGACGTCATCAAGCTACTACCATTGTTGGTGGAAAATGGTGCAGAAGAAACTGGTGAATTCTTGTGGGTGATCTCATCATCATCGTTCGAGAAGATGGTTCGGTAGTTTCCGGAAGCTTTCGGTGATGCAAACAGATTATCGGGAAGATTATGCTCCAAACTGCATATATTTTTTTACCCGATTTAGAAAGATCGAAAACCGAAAAACATATACCAATTGAAGTAAAAATGGCATATAATTAATTAATTATATATACCTTTCAGGCAAATCAACATCTTCATGATGAGGGCTTGATTTCCCATTGCTATTTTCATCTTTAAACTCCAATGATTCCTTCTCTTTCTCAAGGTTTAAAGTTGCCTCTAATGGCTCATCAACATTGATAGTTACAGGTGTAACCATTTTAGAAATCAAACCATCCTCTGTACAACAAAAAATAAAATAAAATTCATTCAATCACAAAAGAAGAAATTATTTCTATTTTTAGAAAGAATTGAAGGGTTGTTATTTATTTGTTAATAGTAGTACCGGAATCGGGACTGGAACTGCTGCGGTTATCGGAAGCGAAAACCGACGAGTGGTTGAGGTAACTCGGAGAGTAACAAGTGGGCGACGGAATGGCGGCACCGCTAGATAGCGCACGGTGGTGGTGGTGGCTCCGTTTCACGTCGAGAAGCTGTAGATCCATCAGCCGACGATTTTGGAGCTCGATCGCATGTTGAAAATCCGCCTGCTCTTCCAATTTTTTACGCCATAGTAAATCTTGGCTGTTGTACAACATCCGAGCCCCTAAAATTCGAAAAACACATAGATTTCAAAAATGTATACAAAGTGGGGTTACGAATAGTGTGTATATATATATATAGAGAGAGAGGGGAGATTTCAAATATAAACCAAACAATTTGTACAAACCGTACAAACTCCATGGTTTCATTGTTTTTCTAATAATTCTTTTCATGAAAGTGTTTAATAGGATCAAATTGTTTCATATAATTCTTTTTCTTAATGAAATTATTTCATATATATTTTTGTTTCTATATGAAAATGAAATTGTTTCATTTATTTCTTATTTTGATTTTGATGAATTTGTTTCATATATTTTGATTAACCAACAAATTTTTTCAGATATTATTAACTAATCAACCCTCGTGATTAACAAAAAAGTGGAAAAAAAAAATTAAACAAATTTTTTCACATGTTAACGATTAATCAACCCTGGTCAATCTCGTTTCATACATTCTTCTTCGGTTTCTACAAATTGCTTGTTTTGTATTTGAAATTTCCCATATATCTATATCTATATCTATATAGATAGATATCGAAGATTCACATTGCAAAAATGAGAAGCATACCGAGCTGCAGATCGAAGGGATCTCGGGAGTCGAAACCGGTGGGGCTGCCGCAAGACGAGAATTCGCCACGATCCATTTGCTGCTGTTGTTTCCGGAACTTATCGGGGACTTTCCCCTTTTCTTTGTACGGTTTCACGAGAACCCGAGCATCACAAACGAAATGCGGGTTGCCTTTAGCCAGAATGAGCTTAACAGTTTCAGCATAAACAAAAGTCACGAAACCAAACATTCTTTTTTGCTGGTATGGGATCCGAACATCTTGAACCGGCCCGTAAATGCTGCAAAAAAATAAGTAAAAAAAACCCAAATAAGATTAAAAAAAAGTTCTTTATGAAATTTAAGATTTAATGGAGATGGTGAAATCGAACCTGAAGTAATTGGAAACATCTTCTTCCCTGAAGGTGCTATCGGCCGGAAAAGTTAAGTAGATTTGTCGTGAACCGGGGTTCAGCATACCCATCGAGAAATCATTCCGGTCCAGTCTCGACCGGCCGAATTTGTTCATCTCTTCCCCCATCATCAATGCCGCAGCGGCGGCGGCCGCCATCCTACAAATTTAAGAAAAAAAAATCAAATTTAGTAACAATCGAATGTTAATTTAGTGGATTGAAGTGGTGGATTTCAGATTTTTTTTACCTGGGGCTATCTGATTGCAGAGGTTGCTGTTGAAGAAGAAAATTCATGGATTTGGGACTGTTTGGAAACGGGAAATTGGGAGATGAGCCGGCGGCCGCCATTAACAACCGTTGCTGGTGGGCGGATTTAGATCGGAGAAGCTCTTGGCACTGTTCTAAAGCGTCAAGTTTAGTCAACGAACCTACCGTCATAGCCGCCATATCACCTTCGCCGGCGCCGCCATGAGTGAACCTGCAACTAGCTCCGTTTTTACAGTAACCTCTAGCGAAATACAAACAAGGTTTCCATCCATTAGGGTCTTCACCAGAAGCACCTAAACAGATATCGTTCGCGGAGGAGCTTCGGCGATGTGGACCGCCGGCGGCACCGCCGCCCCACGGCGAAAACATGTCACCGCTGCCGTTTGGAGAGACCAAATCAGGGTAGAAAAAGTCGCTGGCTTTAGGGCCGAGAGTCGGAGAACCGTCGTTGAGAAACGAAAGCTGGTCTTGGATTTGTAATTCGTCGATCAGATCAGGCTCACCGCCGCCGCCGCCGTAGAACGGCGGAGCTGAGGAATTCATGGTGGACGGAGAAGAACCGATTCCGATACTACTTAATCCGCCATTATTAATCAGATGGTGATCTTCTGTGGGTTGAAAATCGGAGAAATTGGAATTAGTCCAAGAAGACGATAAGCTTGGAATACTGAGAGGTGAAGGGAGATTAGTAATTCCGCCATTAACGAGTCTTGAAGTAGTTGAAGAATTCGCAGAATTTTGGCGAGAAAGAGAGTGGGAACTGAACTGCGACGGCGACGACGGCGTGGAAGGTGTCGACGGCGCGTTGCCGGAAGAAATGCCGAGTTCTTTGCGAGCTTGAAGAATCACAGAGTGAACGAGGGATTCAGGACCAAAAGCTAACCGAATCATTTCCTTCTCGCCATGATCTTGAATAAGAAGAAGACCCATGATTTTGGAAGCATATTCAGGATCCAAATTTTGGATCCTTGTGAACACAACTCTTGTTGCTTCATATGAATCCATTCTTGATCGAGTAAATTTCTCAAGAAACCCACAGATTTTTTTTTTGAAAACAAACCCACAATCCACCAAGATTTGTGAGCTCGAAATCAAGAAAGCATAGCTAAAAGTAGCTGCACCTCAATTAGTTGCTCCTGTAGTAAAGGTAAAAAAAGACTTAAAATCAGAAGAAACTCCATGGAAGTTCAACTTTAAAGAAGAAAAAAAAACCCAATAAAAGATAGCTAAATTCAGAAAACCCCATTAAAGAAAGCTTGCTATTTTCAGTTAATTCGAAAAACCCCAAGAAGAAAAAAACAATTTACATTAAGAAATCCCCATGAAAGAAAGCTTGCATTTTTCTTGTTTAATTAACTCGAATGAAAAAAAGGGGCTCAAAGAAAAGTTGGAGTTTTGCAGATTAAAAAAAGAGAAGTATACCCGTGTTGTTCAAAGTAAAAACAAGTGTTGGTTGAAAATTTTCTGCAAAAAGAAAGATGGAAAACAACACTGGACAAATGGAAAAAAGTTGATCAAGAAAAAGAAAAGCAGCAAAAAACCATATTACATATAATGCTTTTCTCTTTCACATTCTCTCTCTCTCTCTCTCTATACATATGCAAAATATGTGTGTACATATATATATATATATATATGTGTATGTATATATTTTCTCTCTCTAGAACCTTTTTATTCCCTAAAAATTACCTGTTGGAAACAGAAAAAAAAAGCAGGATTTAATCTTACCCATGAAATTGAAAAAAGCTCAAGCTAGTCTTTTCTTCTTGTTGATGATGGTGGTGATGATGATGATTATGAGTGATGATAGAGGGAAAGAAATCTAAAGCTAAAGATAAAAGTAGAGTTACTGAAAGTGATATATATATATAACTACTGCTGCTTTGAAAAGAAGATTGAGATGAAGATGAAATCAAACCATCTTTGCTTCTTTTGGTGGTTGGTTTTGGTATATATAGATATATATATGTATATATAAAGTGATGGAGGATTGCAGTTGCAGAAGCAGAACAATCAATTGCTTTGTAGTTGCTGCTACTGCTATCAAAGGGAGGTTGATTTGCAGAATAATAATTATAAAGCACCTAAACAGTACCCCTTTGTTATGTTGGTTTCAGTGGGTAAGTGGAGAGAGAGAGAGAGAGAGAGAGAGAGAGATTTTAACCTCTCTTGAATCTCTCTCCAGCTGGAGTGTGTTTGATGATATAAAGTGAAGAATGCAGAGTGTTACTTATCACCCCTCAAGTTAGAGATAATGTCAGTTTCTTTCTATAAGTTTTTTTTTTCCCTAAATGTATCTCATGTTAAAAAAAGATTAGTATATTCAGGAGATTCTTTTTTTTAAATTAAAAATATTGTAAAGTTAGATTTAAAAAAAAATATATTCTAACTTTAACAGATTTTTTGTTTTAAAGATTTTAATTATAATTATATTATTAAAATATTTTTAAAATTTATCATTTTAATACCCTTTTTAAAAACTTTTTTTTAAAATATAATAGTTTAACTTATTTCATAGGAAATGACAAAAAAAAACACATTTCTTTCTCTCTCTTTGAATAAAATATTAGAAAAAATTTTAAAGGTGAAATTTTTTTTTATTTCTCTAATATAAAGATATTATTGGAGATGCTTCCTATAATACCTAAGAGCATCTTCAAAATAGAGAAAATAAGGATTTTGGAGATTTTAAGCATTTTTTTTGCTCCAACAGCATCTTCAAAAAGAAAAAAAACATGAAAGAAACTATAAAAATCTCTAAATTTGGAGACATCTCCAAAAATGATTACCATGAGAGATAAGATTTTTTTTATTATGTTCATCCAATGAAAAATTTTGAAATTAAATGTTTAGATGATATAAATAATATTTTATTAGAAATATAAAATATTTCATTAACATAATGAATTTTATAATCTCAAAAATAAATATGTTGTTTGAGTTTAGTGTAATATTTTTTAGAGACTTTGATGTTTAATTTTTCATTTTAGAGAAAATTATGGAGATGCTCTAAGAGCATCTTCAAGAGCTTCTCTATAATTTCTCTAAAATAGAGAATCAAAATTCAAAATCTCTAAAAAGTATTACATACAACTCCAACATCTTCTCTATTTTAGAGATTACATTATTCATTATATTATTAAAATATTATATATTTCTAATAAAATATTATTTAACTTCACCTAAACATTTAACTTCAATGTTTCTCTCTCAAAGTAATTATTTTTAGGGATATCAACAAATTTGGAAATTTTTGTACCCTTTGTCCTACTTTCTCTATTTTAGAGAAAGTTTTAGGGATGCTATTGGAGCAAAAAATTGCTCAAAATCCCTATTTTCTTTATTTTAGAGAAGTTGGAGATGCTCCAATATGGATAAAAAAAATGTATATTAAATTGGTAATTTAAAAAATTGTATTCAGATATAACGATTTTTATCTTAGTTTCTGTTTACTGCAGTGATAAATTACTTTTCTCAATGTTCGTATTTTTTGTACCAATTTGATCGTTGATAAATTTAACCAAGGTTAAAAGTTGAAGATGTGTTACAATATAATTATAATTTTTCAAGCTAGGATGCCAATTGATTTAGGTTATTCGCTAAGAGGTCACCTTTTTTTTGAACGGCAGCGTTAGTGTTAGTGGTTATGTTAGTAACGAGTTAAACTCCAACCCCTGGGGCAGCGCGGGATCGAATCCTCGCACCTCCACAGAGCCACATCACCTATGAGGAATAATACCTCCACCATTTTAGGGGAAACCACCACTCCCAAGGCTCGAATCCGTGACCTTGAGGTTGTTGTAAAACCCCGATACCGCTAGGCCAGAGGCCCTTTGGTAAGAGGTCACCTTATTTAACAGTCTACATTATTTTCTACCCACAACAGCCCTAACTATCATTTGCACTGTTTTCTTCCTTTAGTCCTTTGACATTTCCCTTGTTTAATCTCCATGATGCAAAACCCCATTTCATTAATGGATCACTTGTACTGTGAAAATTTCCCTAGTCATCCACCCCTCTCATTCAATCACAATTTCTCCCATTTTTTCTCCAACACTTCCTCCATCCCACCCTTTTTCTCTTGCCATGTTGATCAAAAGGTGCCTGACCTTTCCAAAATCAAAGCTCAAGAAATTCTTAAACTCGATGACTTTGCAACAAAACAACTCTTTAAACTCAATGTGGTTGTTTAATGTGTGTGCCTTAATAGTTTGGTGGATCTTTGTTTGCGTTTTTGTGGTGTTTTATCGTGTGTGAACGTGTTGCTATGTTGTTTATTTGTAGCTCATTTATGATGTACAAATGGAAGATAAAAGGGTCATTATCCAGGGACGAACAACAAACGTTGGGTTAGGATAAATAACTAAGTGTATACATGGTGCATTTGGATTGTTTATTGTTGTCCAAGAACAAGCAAGAGTCAATATTTGTAGTCATAAAACGTTATTTTATGTGTTTGCTTTGTTTTAATTTGAGTTGAAAGCTTTCTTAACATAGTAATTTGTGTGTTCAACTCAAACATATTAATGTTCATAAGCATTGACTACTCCTGCTTAATCGTATTAGTTTTCTTAATAGTCAATTTAGTATGAATATGGTAGTTAATGCATCCATACTATTCAAACTTCTTTGACCTAACAAATGGAACGGTTTTTATAAACGTTGAACTCTTATATATCTAAATATAGAATAAACCAAGAGGTGTTTATTTATGTAAGATGAATTATGTGTTTTTGTGGGGCATCTTCAACCTAATCACTAAAAAATAAACGCTAAAAACATTATAAACACTAAATACTGTAACACCCGGAATTTTCGCTACTATCTCCTATGTTGAGTTCATCTTTAAATGTAGTCGTCTAGTGTTTAAGCTAAGCTCCTTTGAATGTTTTTAGGTGTTCTAGTGTTGACATTTCAAAACTCAAGAAAATTATCGATTATGGAAGTAAAAGTGGGTCAAGCTAGTTGCAAAGTTAGTTTCAGAACTGAATCTAGTAGGTAACTAGTTGTAACTAGCAAAAAAACTAGCCAACACCTGAAGCTAGTTGGTCGATAGTTGTAACTAGCGAACAATTCTGTTGGCTAGTTGGTCGCTAGTTGTAACTAACGAATAAACTAGCGAACACCCCCTAATCAGCTTTTTAAGATCCCATTTTTGGGTTTCCACTCTCATTTTCTCACCTAACTCAATTCTCTCCCAAATTTCTTCCTCCCCCTCATTAAGTGCAATTTTTTGGAGTCTTTACTCCTCATCACCAACCATCTAGGAACATTTAATCCATCATCTAAAGGCAAGATCCAAGTCAAGTTTTCAAGATTCTAGTGCTCTTGATCTTCTTCACCAAATTTTCTTCCTCACTACGCTTTATTGAGTTTTTCTAGGTGATGTGCTTTAAATTTATAACCGCAAGCGTACGATTGTGTAGTAGGGAGGTGGCGGTCTAAACACTAATTACTTAATAATTATGGCCTAGTTATGTGAATCTGATGATTGATTTGATTAGTATACTAATTTGACATAAAGTAAATGAGATTAAGGGAAGACGGAATGCAAAAGGGAGCTAATAGTAAAATGAAACAAAGCAAATAACGACTACAACTACAGGGCACTAGATAATGTCAACTACGGATTTTGGTAATGGTGAGAATTCGTTGTGTAATTTTACTTCAACCCTCTCTCGAGGTGGAAAATCTTTCGCAAAACGTGTACGTTGGGAAGAAACATTAAGATATAAAATGAATATTTTTCCCAACGTCCCTAACTATTTACATGTTAGGACCGTTGTCATTGATCAATTTAATCCAAGTAAAAGACCAAACTTTTGTTTTCGTCAAAAACTAACCAAATTAACTAAATGCTTTGTTAAAAACCAATTAAATTAACTCCAACTTTCGTTATGGTCAAAATGGATTAAAACTTAACATTCGTTTTTAAGATCAATTGATAATACCAAAAACCTCGATCTTAAGCGACGATTACCCAATAAAGCGATTACTAAATTAAAACCAAGAAAGTAGTTAATTTATCTAGACTTCAATAAATTAAAGATAAAATAAACTTAAACCTAACAAAAGATCTACATTAGACATGACCTAACAACGACTAACATCAACAAAAACCAAAGAAGAACAATGAACTTCTAAGCAAACATGTGCAGAAAATTAGACTAAGTGCAGAAAATTGATTTAACCTAACTAATTTGCACAAATTGAAAGTGTGCAGAAAATTAATAAATCTAACCTAATGTGCAGAAAATTAAAAAGGAAGAGTAGAGAAGGGAGATGCATAAACAATAAAAAGAGATAGAGCAAGGGATTGAGAAATAGAGAAAAATTGAAACTTGATACAAACCAACAAGATAATATTCGAGAACTGATCGATTAACATAAATATTCGACCAAAACACAAGATAATCATATATTCGACCAAAACACAAGATTAACATAAATATTCGACCAAAACACAAGATAATCAAATAAACTAAGGATATAGGGATGAAGATACTCAATAATGTATGGAAAATCGGATGTCAATCGGCATCCAATTGCCTAGGCTTTGAGCTCGAATCTTCTTCCCCAAGATTGTAGAAATCGACAAAAAAAATTGAGAGAAAACTCAAGAAATCGTGTTCTATTCGAATAATACGGTCGCCCCCTCAAAACAACCCTAAAAGGGGTTTAAATATGCAAGACAAAAAGCCCAAAAAATAGGCCCAGACGACTTTCACGAGCGTGAAAGTAAACAGAAAGTCCAAAATGGTCAGACACGGTTCACTGGCGTGAAAGATTTCTTCATGCCCGTGAAATCAAACAGAAACTTTTCTTCGATTCTGAGGGGTTTTTTTCGCGACCCTGAAGGCTATCCTTCGCCCCCGTGAAGCGTGGCAAAATATCCAATATTCAAATTTTCCAACTTTTTGCTCAAATTCTTCATCTTCCCGAATATCAAATTCTTCTTTCTTCACTTCCTCCTTGGTATCGTTCTTCAATCCTTCTGATCCATCCATCATATATCCATCAATACCTCGTACAATCTGCACAATTGGGAATTTATTGTGTCTTACAATTGGGAATTTATTGACAAAATGGGACTACATATCTTGATGAGAATATATGTACAAAGTTTTGGTGCTGGGTGATGATTAATACATTTAGATTGGTGTATTTAATTATATGGCTAGAATATAATGGATCAATAGACATATAGGTCGGTTTATATATTATGCGAATGATTTTATATCTCATTTATAAAATTGGAAATAGACATTGTGATTATTATGTAATTTCCAACCATCATTCTACTTTAACTCGGAAATAGGCATTGCGATTAGAAGGTAATTCCCGAGCAAACGAGCTTATGTTCATAAATGACTATATTAATGGATTTGTTTGATGTCAATGGCTACCGGACCTTTATGTGACACTATAATAATATTGGTTTGTGACTCGCTTTTGTGTTTTTGCACAACTATTGGTAAATCAGGTCTCCCCCGTTATCTTCGAATGTTTTGCACCCTTCCAAGGACAAGTGTGAGTTTAGTTTTATAAATAGTGTTTGGGTAAAAATTTATACCCAGAATCTAGAGACAAGGATCTTTGTAACACCCGGAATTTTAGAAAAACCTCAAAAAATGGGGTGAAAGGCTTTCATTTTAATGGATTGAGTATCATCTAATTAATTCATGTTGTTTACTGATATTAAGTTGGGATTGCCAAAATTTGGGGTTAGAAATTGTTTGTTGTTTGGGGGAGTTTGAGAATGTGCTGCTGTATAAAAAAAGGACCCAACCAGAGCCCAAAAACCTTCGTCGTGACCAGCTCCGTGACCTCAAGTCACGTGGAGCCTCGCATAAGTCTCTGTTGAGGGGGCCTGTCGACGTGCGTGGCCTGCGCCGCGATCCTAGGTCGCGCGCCAGGTCACGAGGATGCTCTTTTTTTGCGCAGTAACCTCTTAAAACCCGGATTTCAGCCCCAAAACCCCTCATTCTCATCCCCCCTCGAATTTTTTTCCTCTCTTCTCAAACCCTCCAATTTTTGGAGCATTTCTTATTTTTCCTAAACCATTTCAAAGATATTGGCTCCTCATCAAAGCTCAAGATCAAGCTACCACTTCATCTTCTTCATCCTTTCTTCTACCATCGTTGACCAAACTTTGGAGTTTTTCTTCAAGTCGCATTTGTAAGTTATTCCAACCATTTTAGACTTTATTTATTGTCAAAACCTTTCTTCTTGGTTCTCTAGAACTTTATTCTTGAAGCATCTTCGGTATTTTAGAGTTTTGACCATTTTTGGAAGATTTGAGGTTTTTGACTAGGGTTTTATAGAGATGATTGTTGGAAGTTATTATTGGTGTATTTTAGGTTGTTTATGAACTAGACAAGGTTTCTAGTGATGGATGCTTGCAGATCTGGACTCTTCTTCAAAGTGAGCTTTTAGGGTAAAACCTAGATTTAGCCTAAATCAAGCAAGATGAGTTCAAGTTGTTTTTTGAAAACAGTGTACATGCCAAAAATGTTCATTTTGAAGTATTTAAAATGTTTTACTTGCTATTTATCAAATGTGTGAGTGTTTTGATAAAATGCGTATTATTTGGTATAAATGGTTTTATAAATCATGAGAAACACTTATGTTTTGGTTCCTAGACATTTTGATAAATAAAACATAAATATGAGTTGTTTAGATGTTTTATTTTATAAATGTAGATTATTTGGTATTATGCATTTTTAGGGGTATTTGATTTATAAACCTTTGGAAAATACATGTTATTGCATTATGAGACATTTTGAAATATATGACTATAATTTTATTTGGAAAATGGTTGCCTCAATCTACGATGTTTGTTTTAAGTAACCATGTAAGTGTCGAGTTATTGCGCGTTAACCCGGTTTTGACTAAAATGAGTCTTGAGGACATTTGTCTGAATTAAATTGTTATACATCGAGCTTTTGGGGTATACACAGTTATGGAATAATTATATGATATTTTACATGATTTGAGTGTGTCGGTCATTCATTTTTGAGTTATGTAAATTATACTGAGTTGCATTGGATCCATAGGCACGTTAGTCGGTCTCATGGTTATTGAAAGACTTTCGAGTCCCTCGTTTTGAGACCATAAGCTGCTTGGGTTTTTTAATAGACCGGTATTACAGAGATGAACCCAAGTGGGAATGACTCTGAGATCGTGAGTATTACAGAGATGAACCCATGTGGATGATGCATCTGGGACCCTGGGTATTATGATGATGAAACTCGTTGGAGTATGTTGTTGAGACCTATGTTTAGAGGTTGGCGCCTCTTATAGTTCACACCGGTATTTTGGGGATGAATCCATACAGGGTCGGGCCCCATTATCATCGGTTTTTAGTGTAAGTCTATAGTATTCAAGTAGGTCTAGGGTCGGGGTGTTTCGGAGATGAATCCGTATGGGTCGGGATCCGGAACCTTAGGTATTACGCTGGGTACTCGATAAGGGGTCAGGCATCGGTGTCGTGATCTTAGGGTGCTACTCAACAACGTTGAAAATATGGTTAGTTTGTGTTACGCCATTGTCGACAGAAACGGGTCTCCCCATCACCGAAATGTGCTGTTTTGAGTATATAGTTTTATCAATTAATTTCGGTGACGTTTTTAGAGTATGAAGTATTATCCAAATTTTATATTACTAAATCATTGAGACTTAACCGCATTTTGGTATTCCAGAAAATGGAGCTTTGTCCATAATATGGTATTTGAAGCATTTAAGATTATTCACGTTTTGAGTGAGTAAAAGGTGTAGAATTCGTATTTGAACGGGTATTTCTATTTAAAGCTTTCATTACTACGGTATTTTGATTTAAAACTTTTATCATGAAAATGATGAGTTTGGGAAAGATGTTGTTTTTATAATGAAGTCATTCTATTTGAGAAATTATTATTTAATGTTAGATCTAATATTTTATTGTGACAAATAAGGAAAGGATGTGCATTAATTGTAAAACTAAGTTTATAATTCCTTAAACTCTTTCCTTCCTTAAATAGGAGTCTAGTGGTTATCATAATAAGAGTCGATTACTAGAGAGTCGATATACTGTCATATCAATATTGTAATCGTACAAGTGAAATATACGACTACGAAGCTTCTTTATTCTTTGTGTTCTTATTGTTTTATTCGATGTAATCATTGTGCTTGCATATACTGGGATCAACATTTAATCTAGCAGTCTTTTGATTTCTACCGATTATAAATATGTCATAAACTTTTGAGCGTACTAGGCGTTAAGCCTAACCTTTTTCCTTTGTCGGCATGTGCATCAGGTTCTCGTTGGGGTTGGTACTAGCTACACGTGTTGACTTGAGTGCTAGGGAGTAGCACGTTAAAGATCTAGCTATTTGGTGACATTTTCCGCATTCAAAGATAGAGACTCTTTTTGGGTTTAGTAACACCCGACTGTAATATGTTTTAGTATAAAGCTTGCCATATATTTTGTTGAGATTTATATAGAATTGTTATTCGAGGAAATCAAGTATTGATTTATAGGAAGGAATTTATCTTTTAATTGATGTAACATTACAAAATTTAAATTAGTCTCTCTTTCCAAATTTGAGGGTGTTACAAACAATGCTTTTTCGGTTAAACCTCACGATCAAGAAGGAACATAAGTTATGAGTTATAAGTCACAAAGACAAGTGAATAACCGATCATACGTCACTTTCGATTGGTTGGTCGTACTATCTATTTTACAACTTACGACTTGCAGCACACGACACCCATCATGTAACTTATGACTAACGATTAAACTGACAAAAAACCGTTTTCTTAGTATCTTTTATGCAGGATCTTGGGTATTAAACGAAGAATCCGTCACCGGCCACCAATAATTAAAGTCAAACAATGACTTCAACTATTATGACCGTTGAAGATGCGATCAAAGCAAATTAATGGCAAAATAATAGTATAAAAATGGCAAAAGACTTCATTCGGACACACTAAGACTACTCAGGATATACAAAGGCAATTCATCAGAAATCCTCTCGAAGCTCTCAAGAACTCACGACATCATTACATCTCACAGCGACAACTCACGACAACAACAATTTAGTTACGATTACACTACTGTTTACATATGTACTTACATCCATTGTTCCTAAGGAAGACTTCTCTGTTTGACGTTACTTTCATTAGTGCATCGACGATCCCAACCTTCGTCCACAATTTTTACTTTCGAAAGAGGTTTTCCGCGTCACTAGTTCTTTGTGTCATCTTATTTATATTTCTTTATCTCATTTTATCGAATGATACATTTTATAGTTGATCAAGTTTCAAATCGCACCTTAAGTTGATTTTCATTAAACCAATTTTTGGCATTAACAGATTGACGTCGTCCATGGGATACAACTAGAAAAATCCTTCGATAAACGTTCGTGCTACTAACGATTTCTTATCGATACTATTTTAGGAATATGGCAGGTATTGGAGCCAAGCAGAATGTCCTAGCTCAAATGAGGGAAAAGTTGGAGGAAGCTCGACAACATATCAATCTGTTAGACGAGCAAAATCGTAAAGCTAACCAAGAAATTCTCACCTTAAGAACTCAAAACACTAGGTCTTTCACCATAATCAAAATTCAACAACCGGACATCCGTTCATCCCATTCCAGCCTTGTAGTTCCCTTTTAATCCTCGTCCGAACTTCGACCAAAATATGCAACCACCATTACCTACACAACCAATGCCTTTCACCCGTCCACTGCCACCTCCATCTACAATGGGGCGATCGTTCATTTTGATCCCTATGCATACAACCCCATTATTTTCAAATTCTACGACACCAAACATCCCCGTCACTAGTGACAACTTCGAGTCTCCTACGATCCAACCCCCATATGAATATCGACGTAATTGCACAAGGGTCGGGTACTATTCCAACTTTTATAACTAACGATAAATTGGCAGATGATCCAGTCGCTCGACGTTTCAAACAATTGGAAGAACAAAACGAAAAATGTTGTCGTTAGTTTCTGTTGTCGGGAGCAGCCTTAGTTGTCGACATAGAACCTCTAACAGGATTCTGAGCCTCACCTTTTCCTGATTCCATTGCTTTGGTCGACATTCCTAAAAAACTACAATATTCTGAATTTCACACCCCAAGTATTCTGGAGTATCCCAACGAGCACATTGCGCAGTATAAGCAGCTCGTGTGGACATCGTTAATACCTCAAAATTATCAAAAAATGTACATGTGCAAAAGTTTAGGAGCATCCTTTACAGGCACAGCTCTGCAATGTATTAAACTAAAGAAAAGTAACTTCAACCCCACAATAAAAACATCTTTAATATTATAATAATAATAAAACAATATATGTATTTATTACTTAATGTATTAAACTATTAGGAATCTAGGGCGGGTTCAAATGAGAACTCAAATTTGGTTGTGAACGTGAGGACAAATGAGAGCGAGATACGTGTCATATTTAGACTGGATAATCTAAATTCAGACACATGTAGCGCTCTCATTTATCCTCACGTTTACAACCAAATTTGAGTTCGCATTTGAACTTTCTTCTAGGAATATATATATAGAGGACGATAATCAAATAAAACCACAAAAAGGTTACAAACTCGTAAAAACCGATATAAAAATATTTTTTTTCATAATTTTTTTTTATCAAAACCTATTATTTAAGATATTGTTTCACATATATGTTTGTGTTCACCTTATGAAGATATAATTACATGTGGAATTTTTTTTTATTCACCTAGTGAATCAAAAATATGCATAAAAAAAATTCATATGGTGAAACAAATACATGTAAAAAATTTCACCTTATGAAACAAATATATGTGAAATAATATCTTAAATCCTAGCATTTGATAAAAAAATCATGAAATTTTTTATTTTTATATCGGTTTTTACGAGTTTGTAATCTTTTTGTGTTTTTTATTTGATTAAACCCCTATATATATAGGGGAGGTTACAATTGCAAACTCGACAATTCAAACAAACTTTGTAAAATCGACAACTCAAATATTTGATTTGATTTTGTTTCCTAATTCAAAGTCATGATCATAATTAATGAACTTATCATATTTCATATATATATCTCAACCATAATTATTGAATTATGATAATTGTCCATAAATATCTCAATTGTTTTCTAATATTATGATTTGCATAAATGGAGGAGTTTGCAATTGAAACGTGTCTTATATATATATGTGTGTGTGTGTGTGTATATACATACAGATGTTGATTCATTTACAAACTGGATGAATCCTACAAACCATATATAAAAATAATTTTTTCCTGATTTTTTTTCATCAAATGTTATGATTTAAGATGTTATTTCACATATGTTTGTTTCACCTTGTGAAAAAATACATGTGAAACTTTTACATTATGAAACAAATACATGTGAAACTTTTATATTATGAAACAAACATATGTGTAATAGCATCTTAAATCATAACATTTCATAAAAAAAAATCATGAAAAAATTATTTTTATATACGGTTTGTAACGAGTTTGTAGGATTCATCCAGTTTGTAAATGAACCTTTATACATACATACTTATAAAGTGATATATATTTTTAAAGGCCTAATTTATTGACTTTTAAATATAAGAGACAACATTTGGAACCTTCATTTTGTAGTGTTTTAATATTTGATTGAAGGTAGAAGCATCTTTACTTTTGTGTTTTTAATGTTGTGTTAGAGATGGTAAGAAAAAGTTTGTACAAGTTACTGGTTAAAAATAATGAAAAAACAAGGGGACAAAGTGAAAAGTAGTTCATAGATGAAGGGGGCAGTACGTAAAATGAGTGGGATCTAGATCTGCTACACAGGTAGTACACGTTCACTCTTTCCCAAAGGCTTTTACAAAAAATACAATATTTCACTTAACATCATTTTTGAAATAAATATTCACTTAACATTTATTTTAATTTAAAATATTAAAAACTAGATAACTATGAATATTGGATTAACTGTCTCGATTAAATTTATATGTTTTGGAGTTGACAAAACCTTTTTAATGGTTTCAAGGTGTATTTAAGATTTTAGATTTTCAATTTGCTATAAGTAATTTATTAATTTATTAATTTGTCATGTTTTTTTAATTTTTATTTCACTATTTTGATTGATAACAAAATATTTTTATCTCATTCTGTCTTATCATATGTATTTTAGGGGGTGTTTAGCATTACTTATTTATAAACAAATTATACATTTTTTTATTAGTGTTTATCATCTTATTTAATGAAAATGATAGATTTAAGGTTGAAATGGTAAATTGATTTTTATAAGTCATAAGTTGATTTTGATAATTTAAAAGTTTTTAACTTATTAAAAATTCCTATTTATCGGTTCGTCACTGGTATAAGCCTTTTTTTTTTCCATCCAAAAACTGAAAAGTGTTTTTCATTGGTTTTACACTTATATAAATCAATAAGTTATTTTTATAAGCAATCTCAAACACCCCTTTAATATCCTATAGATGTCAAATAACAAGTTTTGATCCTACCATTTATAGAGTATCAAATCCATCATCAAATAAACTTAAACCAATAATAACTTTTAAAAAACAAATCCAAAACTTTATAAGTTAAAAATATTCTTAGTTAAATAAACACTCATGAACTAAAACCCATATTAATGATGTGTTATAATGATTGCTATCAAATATAAAAAATTGGGTTTAAAATAATAATAATAATAATAACAGTAATCCAATGTATTTATTTAATTTTGTAACATGCGAAGTATGTTTTGGATGTGTTTTGTAAACCCAAAAATGGTGTTGACGGAATTTGCACATGCCATACAATCATAATTTGAACATATCTGTTTTTTAATTATCACGTTTGTTTTTTTATTATTATAAATAAAATTAATTAAGTAGCACACCATCCTTTTTAATTATCATGTAATAATTGTTCTATAAATACCATGAATAATATTTTCATATACAAAAAATAGGAGAGTAATTTTTTTCTTTGAAAATCAGATATAACCAAAAAAAAAAATGAAGCATGTAGATATTTTTACCTTTAAAAATACCCCGTTTTAGTAGATTTTGGGGTTAAAAATACAATTGATATTTATTTATATTTTAAAAATCAGAATCAAATATTTATTTGATTGAAATGGGACATATTTAGAATATTTTTACTGTTTTAGTTTACACATAATTTTATATTTTGTTGTATAATGGTAATGTTAAAAACCTAAAATCTAAAATATTTTATGAAAATAAAAGTACCTGAATTATTTTGCAAAATTGGGACCCGCGTACTCTCTAATTTATTGCTACTGCTCAGGTCCATAATCAAGACTTTATTATTAAATAGTAAATACACATATTCAAATTTCATTATATTTTTTTAATATATTTTGTATTTACTAAAGTTATTTCCACCTTCTGTCATTCGCTCTATTCCAACTATTTTTATTTTTTATTTATGAAAATATTTTGTTGATTAAATTTAATTGTTTATTCTTATCATCAAATATATCGATAAAAAAATCACGATAGTTTTAAGTTTTTAATATTACATAATAAAAAAATATACTTTGATTGGATTAGGATTAAAACATGTCAAATGTTACAACCTTTTGGACTAATAAAATGCGGTTGTTTTGTAAAAAGAATTAAACTGTTCTAATTAGAATTCAGAACAACGATTATTTGATGTGATGGAAGGGTAGTGTATATTATTAGTACGACGAAAATATTAAATATATAAATATGTTTTTTATTTACGTGATATAATAAACCACCAAACTTGTCGTACACTTTTTTTAATATATTTACCATGTCTTAAATGTTTGTGTTTGCGTCCATGGGAACATATTTTACTTCGTTTGTATCATGTAATGAGAAGGGTTTTGATTAGGTCATGATTTGATATAAAGTAAAAGAAAATCAAGATATTTCCTATATGGGAAGTGCTAACGGTATCCTCTTAGCAGCGGTGATGCACAAAATTTATTGTACTTTTGTAACTTTGGGATTATAGAAAAGAGTTTTGATAATGATGTGTGTGAGGATAGGGGTGAGCATCGGAATCGGGTATCCATCTTTGGAACCGCAACCGCTTCGGAACTGCCAGTTTCGGAACCGGAACCGACGTGATTGGTTCCGATTCCGGTTACTAAATTACGAACCGATCAGGATCGGTTCCGGTTCTCATTTTTTTGAAACCGTTACCCACTAGCTACCCGCTAATAAAAAATATTTTATATATTTATAAATAATAAATAAAAACTCAAACTTTCTAGTTTGTTTATGTAATAATTAATTTTTATCGGATTAGTTTTAACCATTTGTTGTATTTATTAACTTAAGTCGGTATTTTTGTAGTTTATAATTATATTTTCATAGTATGCACTGTAAAAAAAATTTAAAAAGTTGAAGCCGAGTACCCGGTTCCGGAACCGGTTCCAAAATATAAGGAACCGGTGTTAGCGATTCCGGTTCTGTTTCCGAATTTCCAGGAACCACTAGTTCCGGTTCCATGGAAAATAGTCGGGTACCTAATTATGCTCAGTTGCTCACCCCATTTTGTATCAGTGCCATTAGTAAGACATAGGGGTGTCATTAGCCTCCCCCTTCCCAGATATGGGAAATTGCCCTAGATGGACAAACTGCAAGTTTGTTTCACACCAATGACCATCTCTCTCTTAAGTTTACAAAAATGTCAATACTTCCTCCATGCATCTCCCTCATACTTACGGAACTATCAAAACGACGTCGTTTTGGGCAAGTCTGTGAGTCATCTCCCCATACCTGCGGATCTAGGCTAAAACGACGTCGTTTTCTTGAATTTTTTTTAAAATTACAAAATTTCTCCCTAACGTTCACAAATTTATCTTTTCATAATTTACAATAATTTATGGTTTTCCTCTTAATGATTTTGGTGGTGGAAACGGGTGGATCCGGGTCTCGGCTGGAAACGGGTAAACCACCCAAATGACGTCGTTATGGGCTAGATCTGCAAGTATAGGGGGAGATGACTTACGGATTTGCCCAAAACGACATCGTTTTGGTAGTTTCGTAAGTATGGGTAAGATGCATGGTGGAAGTATTGACATTTTTCTAAACTTGGGAGAGAAATTGTCATTGGTGTCAAGCAAACTTGCACTTTGTCCATTTAGGGCAATTTCCCAGATATATATATATATATATATATATATATATGTGTGTGTGTGTGTATGTATGTATATATATATATATATATATAGAGAGAGAGAGAGAGAGAGGTTGGTTCAAATACAAACCAGTTGAACGGTACAAACTGATTCAAATCAATATAAAAATAATTATTTTTAATCAAATACTATGATTTAAGATATTTTTTTCATCTCTATATATAAAATATGTGTGTAATAATGTGCTTCTTCTAACGTTTTCTCGCGCAAACCACCAAGTTTAGGAACCCATACGCGGTCACCCAAACATTTCACACTATTACTGTTACATACTAACAAGGACACACTTTCGGCCATCCTTTCACTCTTTAGGTTTTCTTCTAAAAGCGTTTCATATTGAAACTTCTTGATCTATTCCAAGATAGTAGGTGTCGCTTCAGCTCTAAAAGCCACTATCTTGATTGGTTCTCCCCTATCCTTACGACTTAAAGCATCGGCTACCACATTTGTTATTTCGGGATGGTAAAGGATCTTACAGTCATAATCATGTAACAATTCAACTCATCTTCTCTGCCTCATATCCAACTACTTCTGATCAAACAAGTGCTTGAGACTCTTATGATCAGTATAGATTTGACATTTCACCCCATAGAGGTAATGCCGCCAAATCTTAAGCGCGAAAACTACTGCCGCCAATTCCATGTCGTGAGTAGAGTAATTTCTTTCGTGATCATTGTCGCGAAGCATAGGCAATCACTTTTCCATGTTGCATAAGCACACATCCCAATCCCAACTTGGATGCATCACTATAAATCACGAATCCTTCTGTTCCGTCCGGTAATGATAAAACCGGCGCACTACTTAGTTTTTCTTTCAACAAACTTAATGCCGAATCTTGAGCATCTGTCCACAAAAACTTGACATTTTTCTTCGTCAAGGAGGTTTACGGTGTTGCTATCCGCGAAAAGTCTTGAATGAACTTCTGGTAGTACCCCACTAAACCCAAGAAATTCTCACTTCTGACGGTGATCTCGGCGGTTTCCAACTCTTGATAGCCTCTATCTTTTGCCGGATCTACTTTGATTCCGCCTTCGGACATGCCCTAGAAATTGAACTTCCCGCAACAAAACTCATACTTTGAAAATTTAGCATAAAGCTTCTCTCGCTTTAGCAACTCCAACACTAGACGAAGATGTCCTTCATGCTCACTTTCCGTCTGAGAATAGATCAAGATAACGTCGATGAAGACAATTGCACACTTGTCTAACAACGGGCCACACATGCGATTCATCAAATCCATAAACGCTGTCGGAGCATTTGTTAAACCGAAAGGCATAACCAAGAACTCATAGTGACCATATCTCGTTCGGAAAGTCGTTTTAGGTACATCTTCCTTTCTCACTTTCAACTAATGATAACCGGATCGTATGTCTATCTTTGAAAAATAACTTGCTCCTTGAAGTTGATCAAATAAATCATCTATTCTAGGCAACAAATATTTGTTCTTGATAGTTACCTTGTTTAACTCACGATAATCTATACACATTCTCATAGATCCATCTTTCTTTTTGAAAAACAGTACCGGTGCTTTCCACGGTGACATACTAGGGCGAATGAAACCCTTGTCGAGTAA
Organism: Silybum marianum; assembly: GCA_036898165.1. Lineage (NCBI taxonomy): Eukaryota > Viridiplantae > Streptophyta > Magnoliopsida > Asterales > Asteraceae > Silybum > Silybum marianum. Next base: position 23,072,506 of record CM072538.1, read on the forward strand.
CTCTTGAAGTTGGTTCATCATCTCCTTCATTTCCGCTGGTGCTAATCGATATGGTGCACGGCCTATCGGTGTGGCTCCGGATACCAAATCGATTCTAAATTCTACTTGTCGATCCAGAGGTAATCCGACAAGATCATCGGGAAACACTTCGGGATATTCTTTCACTATGAGTACCTCTTCCAATCCCATCTTTTCTCTCTTTGAATGGATTACATATGCCATAAATCTTAGACACCCTTTTCCTAGGCATTGCCTAGCCTTTAGCATTGAGATTATACAAGACTTTCTCTCACTTCGATCACCATAGATCACGACCTCTCTCCCTCCCGGTAAATTGATTCGAATCAATTTCTTCTTACAGACAATGTACGCATTGTTGCTTGCCAACCAATCCATCCCCACAATTACATCAAATTCCCTCATCGCCATTAGGTACAATAGCAATGGGATAAGAGAACCTTCTATGCTAATACTACAACCTTCTAAAACTTCTTTCATCAAAACCCGCTTATCATCGGTGATTTCTACTTCGAACCTATGATCCAACCGCTTTGGCTTGATATATAGAAGCCCCATGAAAGTAGTTGATACAAATGAACGGTTCGCACCCGAGTCAAATAACACCTTGGAAAGAGTTGAGTTAATAAGAAAGGTACATGTCACCACATTAGGTGACTCCCGCTTCCGCTGTAGTCATCTGAAAAGCTCGCACTTGAGCTCGTGGAGCTTCCACCTTCCTCTCATCCCACGAGTAGGTCCACCACAAAAGTTGCTCATCACGCTCACCCTTGTAGGTAGCTAACAACCACAATATTAAAATAAAGATAATTCATGCCATTACTCTAAAGTAGCAATTACAAAGGTAAATAGGTCCCAAATTTTCACTTAACCTCAAGAGTTTGCAGCGAAATAAGTAGCTACTGAGATTATTACAAAAATTAGGTTAAACTAGGCAACTATTTATCCAAGAGTAGTGCCCTCACTTCTAGCCTCCACGCTCAAATCTTCCCTTTCCCTTATTAGAGCTCTCAACCATATGCTTTCCTGAAAAGGTTTTCAGTTTAATAAAGAGAGGGTTAGACCATAAGGGTCTACTGAATTCCCTCAAACCACAGTTAAGTATGCATGCCATTTATAAGATTTAAAAATGTTAGTCATGAATATTAACTCACACGTATCCACACTTTGGGATAAAGTTACTTGTTGCAACGGTAAAACACACTCACACTGTGACTAGTTGATCAGGCTCACACTTGCCCATTGGATACGGGTATATAAAACGAATTCATATCTCTTTGTCGGGTACACACTTCCTGTCTTATGATTTAAATACAAATAAGCATTCATTTGATTAATTAAACACACGAAAGGAACTCACTTGAATGCTAAGCTTAGAGTGTTTGTCTCTAAATATGATCACCCCAACCGAACGCCTGAATTAGATCAAGTAAACTACAAGTTATTGACCCAACTATACTCTCAAATATCCCACTATTAAACCCCTAAGGCTAGGACACCACTTAACACCCCCAATTGTCCCTTAAACAAAAACTCAAAATCGATGAAACAGTAAGTCACGTGGCATGCTGCACGACTTAGGTCGCGGAAAAGGTCGCGGGACTCGCTGAATTCCCTGCACTTTCCTGCTCGAACATCAAAGCCCCAAAATCACCATTACCACCATTTTCACTCCACAAATGACATGAAGCTTGTCCCAAACTCTTATAAAATAATCCTTACGATTAAGAAACTTATTTAAACCATTGATTAACACACACATGGATGAACACGAAATCATCTATGGAGGTTTTTGATTGATTTCATTTCCAAAATGAAATGGGATAACATCAAATATGAAGAAATCATCTCTATAATACTCACACATTTCATATTTGCTGATTTGAGTGTTTCAACCCCATATTACCATCACCAAACAATAGAGTACAAACCCTAAGTACCCATAAGGTTCTATAGAGAAGAGAACATGAAGAAGATGATGTTTTATACCAGAAATTGATGATTGATCTTTCACTCTTCTTGAATTTCTTAACTTCTCCTCTCTTCTCACCTCCAAATTTCACCTCAACACACACACTTAATTTTCAGCCGACTTAACCAAATGAGAAGGGTTTCCAACCCTTAATGACCCCTATTTACACCTTCAGTCCCTGCAGGTCGAAAGTTAAGTCCTATCTCTACCTCCTTTGATAATTTATTACATTTAACAAGATTCCGGGTTATTACATCCGGGTAAACATTTGGTAAGCGGCCCGTAGTGTAACTGGCATAAATTTAAAAGTTAGATGATTGTCTTTGACATCTTTTCTGATTTAGTCGCCTCTTTGAAACTTTTTGGAAATTTGATAACCTTTTTGGATATAATCCCTGATTATATGTGTGTATCAATAATTAGTATGAAATATTGATGACACCGATTATAATAGACAAGTTTTTCCAATATATTATTGTATTTGATAATTGATGAAAGATAGTTTATTTAATAAAATACCAAGTAAAACGTTACACTTTATACAATGAATGAGATACAAAATACGTATCCATCATATGATCATTGAAGGGTATATGATATACTAAACATTTCTATTAAATTATATCTTGAATTTAATACTATACTCTTTTGGAAAGGAAAAGAGTAACTTAATATTGTATTATAATAAAGGTATATTGATTCTTTCTGGTAATCATTATGTTCATTTTTTTGTTTACAAACCCAGACCACTTAAAAAATGGTAAGGTAAACCAATTTTAATTGTTCATCTAACTTGATCAATATTTGTTTTTATAAATAGCTTGATCTTTTCTAATCTAAAGTCATGAATATCCTAACCATAATGAATGAATGATATGATGAACATCTTCAAAAGAAAAATATAGATTGTTTTTATAATATAAGATTTGTGTTTTTTTGTATTTGAAAGTCCTCTTGAAATGTATATATATATATATATATATATATATATATATATATATAAGGACAAATGAGAAGGTAACACGTGTCTGAATGTAGATTATTCAAACTGAATAATCAAAGAAATATTCAGACTGAATATAGTATATTCAGTCTGAATAAGCATTATTCAGACTGAATAAATACTATGTTCAGTCTGAATATTTCTTTGATTGTTCAGTCTGAATATGACACGCGTCGCGCTATCATTTGTCCTCACGTTCACAACCAAATTTGAGTTCTCATTTGAACTCGCCCCTATATATATATATATATATATATAGGTTGGGTTCCGCCATTCTGGTGAGAACTGAAGTTACGTTGAGAAAAGATGAGAAGTGATCTCCACCACTGGATGTACATTAGAATGAGATGCACCAAGATAAGAAGCACCAGATCAATCCCCGTATCAAGCGCGATTCATGAGTGAGTTTGAGATTAAAAATGATCAAAGGTTAACTTCACTTCTGACATGATCTCATGTGTATATCTATTGGTGGATTATTATACAACCTATTTCATTTGTACAACCAATGCAATCCAACCTCAGTCGTCCATTTAACATAATTAATATGTGGTTTGATAAATATACATATATATATATATATATATCAATCTTAAATACCACAAATTTTTGTATATTACATTCATATTTGGTGAATTTTGAACCTTTGATGTTAGAGAGACTGACCTACATTTAGAAAATATTTTGGAAACTTGACAACAAGATTGGATGCTATCTTGATGATTTATGCATGTTTTTTCAAATAAATGTCACTAATTAACTATTAGTGTTGATAATGATGAGAGTAATATTACAAAACTCACCAATTGTGGGCCTAATCATCATAATATTAAAAAAAACAATGCAATAACATTTCAACCACTAAATGTATAATTTAGAATATATTTCATTTTCAATAGCATTTTTAGACTTAATTATAAATAAAATAAAACTATTGATTCTTATTCAATAATTTGATAAAGGTTAATTTATATTTAAATGAAATATATTTTATTATAATTATTAATTTAAGTAAAATACTTTTAAAATCTTTATTTTGACAAACATATTATATGTTTGGTGGTATTAAATGAACATATCATGTTTTTTTATAAAATTAAGAGAAACATATGATATCATTTGGTAAGCAAAAGAGCAACTATTAAAACTTTGTAAACAAAAAATCAGTATTGAACTTTTTTTATAGCAAATTTCTTGTAACAGACAAAAAAATGTAATTTTAAAAAATAGATTTTCAAAAATGAAAATACGAACAAAGTACGTTACATTTTGATACAATTTGTCATTTGGAACCAACAATCATTATTACATAATTCTATCAATATCATTATGACGTATGATTGCTTAGTAGGTGGACGTGATTTATTCGGCTTAAGAAAAGAAGAGAAAGAACAAAAAAAATTGAGAAATAAAAACAAATAGTTGTGTATATTATTTGACATGTCGCCATAAATATTTTTTATATTAAAATTATTGATTGAAATATAAAAATAAGATAAAATTTATGAAATGGATTAAAGTATTATAACAATAATGACAATAGATTAACAGAAGTGCCATATCATCCAAATGATGACATGAATATCTATATAGTACGTTAATGCTATTATATAAAAGATATTCCTTTTATAGGTATTTAATTTCAAATACATGTGAATTAATGGGTTTGCATATGATAAATGGTAGTTTTGTAACTTTTACTGATATACAACATAGATTCACATATGAACTATAACTACATTTCATATGTAAACCTGTTAATTTAGTTCACATGTGAACTATTTAACCGATTCATATATGAACTATAACATTACAGACTAACCGTACCACATATTGTCCGCTTTGTACACACCTGCACTCACGGTTTAAAACGCATCTGATAAAAGAGATGTCAAGTTCTTCATAAGGCGACATTTGTTCCCCTCCCTAACCAAATGTGGCATAAACGGATCCAATTAAGGCATACGATGGCACGTATCACCGTATTATTTCTCCGTCGAAAGGTAAACTTTTTTATTGTTATGAAAGGTGCAACCGTATCGTTTTAGAAGATGCTACCTTATGATATTCAGAAGTTGAAGAAGGTGCAATTGTATCTCATAATCAACCAAAAAAAAACAAAAAATACTCTTGAAATTAACCAATAAAACCGAAAAGTCCCTCAAAATCGATTAAAAATACTAAAAAAGCCTTTGAAATCAAGCAAAAAAAAACCCTTAAAAATCACTTGAAACTGTGGAATAAGGCTAAAAGCACATCGAGCGATATTGAACGTTAGTAAAAACATGAAAACGCGTCCATAAAAACCATTATTTTTGTAATTATATTTTGTTTATATTATATGGTGTCACTGTATAACAAAAATTCTGGGTTCGTCCCTGCAATGTGGGATATTACAATATACCCCCTTGGGAGCCCAACGTGCTTATTGGCACACCAGTCCGGTTCCCGACTCTGATATCATTTGTAATGACCCAAAACTCCAAAAGACAATAATATGCATAATTAACCAAGCTCCAAAGCATTAAGCCTAAATATATATTACATCTCAAAGTTTTGCAGCGGGTAAACACATCCACAGGCCAACCATACCAGATATTCCGTTTTGTCCACACAACTGGACTCATAATTTTAAAACACATCTGATAGAGAAGGTAACAAATCATTTATTCCCCTCCCCAACGAATGTGGGACATTACATGAACCCACAGGTTCATATGTGAATCAGTTAATTAGTTCATATGTCAATCCGTTAACTCGTTCATACGTCAATCACAATGATTCATATGTGAATTACACGGGTTCACATATGAACATATTGTTCATATGTGAATCACACAGTTTCAAATATGAACCCGTTTGCCAACTATTTGTAAAAGTTATGAAACTATCCCACTACTTTTACATTGCAACAAATTTTGATTAGTCAAAACCGCAATTCTTAAACACTTAAATCCGATCTTGATCGTATGAAGGGCCAGAACCACTTCTTTACTTCTTAAATATTTACCATTTCTTAAAATAACCTATAACAATATATGTATGTATATATGTATAATATAGCATATATGTACCGACGTGGGCTAAGACCAATCATAATCCTCTATAAACCAATGTAAAAGTGTGGGTCAACTTTTCGTGAAAAATTAAGAATCAAACTCAAATATGTTTTTCCTCATCGACCAATTTTTACATAGAGGTAGACGATAATAGTATTAGGGTTTAAGGAGTGGTGGGGTCTTGTTTGATCATAGGAAACTCAAACGGTTAATTATAAATGGAAAATATTTTTAGATTAAGCATGAAACTAAATTCACATATGAATGAAGACCAACCTTGAAACATCTATAAACGTTTTTATAAATTTTACCTATAATTTTATCCTTGTAGTCAAGTCAATGCTCTTTGTAACTTTGCTTTATAACTATAGGGGGAGAAGTGATAACTAGCTATACCATATTTACTTTTCTATAGGCTCGACCTTAAAAGAGGGAGTAAAAACTGACTTATAGGGGTTGCCAGTCATAGCTATAGGAAGAGGGAATCCATTTAATCCATCATAAATCACATCATAACTTATACATTAAACGATATTTTCTAGTATATTTAATATGACAAATTAAATATCAACATGATTATAGGGTGACCAAGAATTTTTGTAAAGTGGGTGTACCTTTTAAAACGGATCAAAGTCCTGTTAATCTGTCTGATGTGCTTTTAGCCGAATTTCGCACTTTTTTGAGAGATATTTTTTGGTTAATTTTGAGAGATTTTTTAAGTTTTTGGTTGATTTCAATGGACTTTTTCGGTTTATGGTTCATTTCGAACGACTTTTCGATTTTTTGGTTGATTCTAAGGGGGTTTTTCGGTGGATGTTCCTTGTATTTTCTAATATCTCGGAGCACCGTTCAAAGTTTAACGATACACCTTTCAAGCCTCCAAAAAGAAAAATTATTGATGAAATTCAGTTGAACCAATGCATAGGACCACTCGAGCATGAATAAGTCTGCCCATGAACCTAATTATCCATATAACATGCATAATACCTTGCTTGAAAATTACCTCTTACCTCTTAGTATTTCAGTTTTACTCCAAAAAAATTCACAGGACCGGTTTGTATTTTTATTGTCCTTAGACATTGAATTTATGTAACATCTTAGACTAATCCCGCATCACTAATGAACAAAGGATAATGTTAGGTAGGCATGATTGATACGTCAAACACATATAAGATTTGGGTTTTTTTAAGGTGGGAGGGGGTAAATCTCACATTGATGGAAAGTCGGATTTGTGAGCCCGTTCATGTGGGGTGGGGGACTCTAAGAACCCCTCCCAATAGATTTGTATACTCCATATGATTTTTAGAAATTGGAATGGAATAATATCGATTAAGAACTCAACGTGATTTTCTCCTTCATGACGTACGGGCCAAGAGACAGTCTCAGGAGTCTCAGGTAGCTAATCAGACACGACCCCTCTTTTGACGGATTCCTCTTTTTTCTTAGTTATGGGTATTAATAACTTTCACAATATCCATAATTGTTTTAAGTTTATTTAGAAGTTATTGCATTGGCCTATTGCTTTAAGCTTGGACATTACAGTTTGTGGGGGAAAATATGACACCATGAAATATGTTTAACTTCTAATATTTTATGAAAAACTATGAAAGATAATTTAAACTATATTCAAATAATAGATACGCGATATATTCACGAGCATTGAGTAACTCAATATAAAATATATAATATTGAACCAATTTACAAGATTTGAACATAAGACGTTTGAAAAGGTTTAACTAAACATAAAATTTATATAAAGTAGGACCGTAAAAACATACACATTTATAGACATTTATTAACTAGATATAACGTCGATACATGATACTAACTTAGCATTTCAATTTCCAGACAGTTTTAAAATTATTTAAGAGGAATTTTTGGTTGGCAGAAAGTTTTTGAAAGAATGAAAGACGTCAAAAAAACTGGCTTGAAATATGTTAAAGAAATTAGAATATTTCTATTTAGCATAACATAACTTCGAAAATTTTAATGAAATAATGATAAATGATCAAAATATGTTTTTATGATATTTTCATACATTTTTTATTAACTTTTATATCTAATCTGTTATGCGAACCGACTAATTCCTGGGCGACTACCCGCTTCATGGATAGTCCAGAGTCACCACATTTGAACCTCCGTGGCCATATGAGATTTTTAATCCTCCCTGGTGTAATAACTCGGAATCTTGTCTTGTAGAGAAATGTGCAAATAAGGTGGATGGTGTCTAATTTCCTAAACATCAGGGACTGAAGTTGTAATAATGGAAATAGTGGGTCATTAAGGGTTTGGAAACCCTCTCATTTAGTAAGAAACGGCTGGTGGCTTGTGTGTGTTTTGGTGTGTGCGATTTTGGAGAGAAAAGTGGAGAAGATAAGGAATTCTTGAAGGAACAAAGGACTAGCAAGCAAATTCAGGTATAAATGTTTATCCTCTTCATTCCTCTATTGGTTTAGTCATTTGGATGATTTATAGTTGGGTTTTATGGTTAGAGGTTCTTGAATGGTTGAATAAACCTTCAAATCAGTAATGGTTAGGTCAATAGAGTATGTATTGAAGTGTTTCTCAAGTATTGGGATTCATATTTCATTCTAAGGGATTGAAATCAATGGAAACCACCATAGATGACCTTGAGTTCATCTATGGAGATGCAACCCCATGAAATTAATGGATGGAATGGACTAAATGGTTTAGTTGTTGTCGAAAGTCGTTTATTAAGTGTTTTGGTCAAGTTTCATATCAGTTTTGGGGTGGAAATCAGTAGAAATGTGAATCTGGGGTTTTGTTGTTCGAGCAAGAAAGTGCAGGGACAACAGTGAGTCCCGCGACTTTTCCTGCGACTTCAAGTCGCGCGGCAAGCCGCATAACTCACTGTTTCAGCATTTTGTAGTTTTTGCTTAAAAGTTCGTTTGGAGGCGTTAAGTGGTGTCCTAGCCTAGAGGGTTAATAGGTAGGATGTGTGGAAGTATAATTGGGTCATTAACTCGTAGTCAATTGATCTAAATCAGGTATTTGGTTGGTGGAATCGTAGTTGGAAGTGTGTTAAGCGGTTTGGCGATTCAGGTGAGTTCCCTTCGTGTGCTTCTATTATAAAATGAATGTTTTAAATTGAAATGTTTTAAACCATTCAAATTGGGCGACATGTGGCCGACTTTTTGGGCGGTTTGGGCCCGTTAAAAGTCACGGTATGTGTGACCAGCACTATTCACGATGTGTGTGACGAAGGTGTGATGTACTGTTGCAACAGGTACGGAAAAGTGTTTTAAAAGCGTGAGTTGATATTCATGACTAACCGTTTTCTCTTATAACTGTCATGTATGTTAACTTTTTTTGTTGGGAATTCACTAGGCCTTTTGGTCTAACCCTTTCTTTTATAAACTGAAAACCATTTTCAGGAAGGCATATGATAGAAAGCACAAGTAAGGGGAAGGGAAAGTTGTGAGCTCGAGGAGCATAGAAGTGAGACGCTACTTGTATAAAATAGTTGTCTAGTTTAGAGTTATTGTTATAAATCTCAGTAGCTAGTTTATTTCCGCTGCAAACTATGAGATCATGTTTTACATTTGGGAACAATTTATGTTTGGAATTGTTATCTTTTATCCAATAAAACGATTTACCCTTGTTTTAGAATCGTGGTTGTTATACCTGGATTAGAACTTGAAACCTCCTGGTACCTATGACTATAACCTTTGGAGCCCAAGCTCAAACCATTGAGGCACCACCATTTTCATACATTTTTGCTGAAACTAAGGCTGCCTTAACAATAGTGGTGGTAGTTGTCGCAATAGTGATGGTGATAATAGTGGTGTTAGTAGTGGCGATGGTGACAACGGTGGTGTCAGCGATGGTGGCTACGACATTGGACGTGGTGGCGGTTACGAGTGAGAAGAGTGAGGTGTTGAACTGGTGCAGGTGTTGATTAAATTGGATCCATATCTTCATTTCTTGTCTTTTTAAAACTATATTATGAAATAATTGGCATCAACCACAACATGAAGTTCAATCCTCGACTACACAAATAAATGATCAATATTTCAACTACAAAGGGGGTCGATTAACCCTAGATAAATTCTCAAAGAAACTTGTCGTTTGGAAAGCTAAAACGTTGTCTTTTGGTGGTTGATTAACCCTCGTTAAATCCGTTCTTGGTAGCCTACCTTTGTACTTCTTCTCGTTGTTCCGTGCACCGCTGAGTGTTATAAATTCTCGAGAGAGAATGAGACGTGAGTTTTTTTTCTTTCTGGGCGGGGGGGCTTCGGTTAAATGGTCTGTAGCTCTTTCTCCCTTGGAGGGGGGGGGGATTGATATAGGGAGCCTAATGGCAATGAACTATTCGCTTCTAGCTAAGTGGTGGTGGAGGTTTGGTCATGAAAAAAACTCCTTATGGGTCAAAATAGTTAGTAGTCTATATGGTGCTGAGGGGGGTTTACGGAGGGAGGGATCTGGTAGCTTTAGAGGACATGGGAGTATTTCGAGCAACATTATTTCGCTGGGTGCGGTTATGGATTCCTATGAATTAGATTTTTCTTCCTCTTTTGTAAAAAAATTGGGTGATGGATTGTCTATTTCCTTTTGGTGGGATATTTGGTTGGGCAATTTCATCTTTGTGAGCGTTTTCCGCGGTTATTTAGTTTGAAAAAGGATAAGGGTAAAAGTTGGTAATCGGGGTTATTGGGTAGAGGACAAATAGGTTTGGAATTGGGAGTGGAATAGGGATTCTAAGGGACGAGCCATCAATGAGTTCCATGATCTGATCATTTTATTGCAAAATGTTCAGTTTCTTCATAATCGTGGGGACAAATGCTGGTGGCTTTTAGACATCGACGGACAATTTCGGTCAAGAAATTAAAGGTGTAACTTGAAGAGAAATTTCTAAATGAAGGTGACGCTCTTTTGGAAACTCGTTGGAACTCTCTTCTGCCTATAAAGATAAACGTCTTCGTCTGGCGGGCTCTCCTTGGAAGGCTTTCGGTCCGGGTGGCTTTAGATGATCGAGGGATCGATTTGGACTCAGTATTTTGTCCTATTTGTAACGAAATGCAGGAAACGGTGGGAGCATTGTCTCGTGAGATGCAAGTTCGCAAAGGAAATCTGGGACTTGGTTGGGAATTAGTGGGATCTCGTAATTAATTCGGAGAACACTATTAACAGTGTCCTAAATTATCCGGGTGGCACATTGTTTTCAGGTTCGCTCAAAAGGATTTGGACAACAACTATTTGGGCGACTTCATACTTGATTTGGAACCATCAAAATAACTTGGTTTTTAAAAAGGAATCACTATTTGCGGAGGTTTTGTTTGCCGACATTCGGGTTCAAAGTATATGAGTGGATTTCAAGAAGATATTGTAAAGAGTTTATCCCTTAGGATTGTTGGATTGTCTCTCCTCACCAAAATTCCGATTAATCTCGTTTATTTTAGTTGGTTTCGTTTTGACCGGATCGTTTGTAGTTTCCTTGTTGTCTTTGTGGGTTGGTTGCTTTTGCATTTTGTTATCTGTCTTCTTTGGATTGGGTTTGCTGCACCTCGCAGTGGAAGCCTTTTTGTTGTATCTTTGGCCTTTTTCTTAATAAATGATAATGTCTTTCAAAAAAAAATTCAACTATAAAATTTGACAGAATCAAATCCGTTCAATTCAGGACCCAAACATGACCAAATAATTTGTCATTCTAATTTTATCGAATTCTTAGGAATTCCGCTAACCAAACACCCTTTCAACTTAAAGAATTTTATTTTAGTCATTGATACCATTTTCAAATTTCAAAGACACAATTTGGAATGATTAGGCTCCTATATGCCCCACTCATGTATGTCTACATACATAGGATATATATATTTCTATATATATAAAAGCGTTACTTTTGTGTAAATAATTGTAGTTATGATGATGATTGGTATTATGGCATAATGTGTGGAAAGATTATTAAATGAAAGAAAGAAGAGTAGGTATGAATGATGGTGTCATGTAACACTAGAAAAATACAAAATATATGAGGATTTGCATGGCCCCATCTTGATTTTTTATGTTTCCTCTTTCCCATCTATCCTCCCCTCCATTTTCCACAATAAATCATAAGAGTAAATTACGGTTTTAGTCCCTAAAGTATGTCATTTTTATATGTTTTGTCCTTTATCTTCATTTTATTAAAAAACACCCTCCACATATGTAGTTTTTTTATGGATTTGATCTCTAAGGCATGGAGTTTTTAAGGATTTGGTTCTTAAGACAAAAGGTCGTCCATTGCCTCCGTTGTACAAGAGTAAATCGGTCTTTTGGTAATTTTTATATGTTTTAACATTTTTCTATTAATTTAATTTTCTTTTCTTAAATGTTAATCTAAAAAAAACAAAAAATAAACTTTTAAAAATACCAATGTTTTAAAACCCGGGTTTTTAGTTGACCCGATGTGATGACCGGGTCCCGGGGTAACTGGTTCAACCACCGGGTTAACCGGTTTCAATAATTTCTTTTAATCCTTTGTATTTTTTTTCATTCTCCTGCCTACATACATATATATAAAGTAATAATTTGATGTCCATAATTTCCAACATTAAAAATACACAAACAACAAGTTTTACATCAATCCAAATACATTAAAAAACACACATAACACACATTTTTTTTAATTTTTTTTTAATTTTAATATAAAACGGGTTAACCGGGTTTGAGAAACGGGTTTACCACCGGTTTAACTGGGTTTTTGAGAAACCCGCCCGGATTGAAACGGGCCGGTCATATGCATTAACCCGGCGTTAGTTAACCTGGTCACTACCCCGAGTCCCTGTCCAACCGATTCAACCGGCCGGGTTAACCTGGATTTTAAAACATTGAAAAATACCCTCTTCAACTTTGTGACTTATCCTCCCACCACCATCAAATCTTAAGATCGTCGATATAATAAATCAAACACAAAATTTATAACAAGCAAAATCAAAACTGAGATTATTCATTGCGTCAAATGGTTATACAAGATTAGATTGTTTCCCCAATTTAAATCAAAAACACCAAACTAAATAAAAATCCTATACAATATATAAACTAAGTATCAAAACCCTAATATAAGTCACAACCTAACCTAAATGAAAAAATCAAACTAAAAAGACACACAACCGGAATCATGGAAGCAGATCCACAAGATCTCTTGTAGAAGCCTCAAGAGAGAGGGTTACCGGAGGAGAAGAAAGAGAGAGGGACGTCGGAGGAGACGAAGCAAATATGGTTCCTTCACGTTGCGGTGCTGCAGGTCTGGTGGGAGTGGAGATAGATTGATGTTGAAAGGGGAGTTAGAGACAGTTGAGCGGCAATGCGCAGATCTGGTGATGATAGTGCCGACGGTGACAAAGAAGAGGGAGAGGGAGTCCGATGGTGTTTTAGGAGGAGATGGAGGATGATGTAGGCGCCACAAGTGGTGACTTCCGATGGTGAGAGAGAAGAGAGAGATGGAGGATAACGGTGGTCTTGAGGGAGGATATGACATGTGCCCGGATAGTCCAAAGTCTCGATAGTCAGCTCTTGGTTTTCCAGTTGAAAAACAACTTTAACAAAGCACCATACCAAAAAGAGAAGCTCTAGCTTCTGCAAATGAGTTTAGTAGCACGCAAGGCTCATAACATTGAGTGCACGGATTCAAACTTGTATATTAAGAAGGCGATGGCTGATTGATGTTCGTAGACCCATACTCATTAGAGGTAAAATAGGCACAAACATAAAAAGCGGTATATTCCGAGGTGTATGCGTTAAGCCAACTACGTGATGAGAATTGGGAAACAGAATTGGCAGATTCCGCTGAAGCTACAAGGTCAGGGACAACATGTGTTAAGCCAATGCGTAAGTGGTTTATTTAGGATATCCGTCCATGGAAGTTATACTGGTGAATTGCAGAGAGTGAAGCAGCCCAAAGTACTCGTCGTAAACGTGAACGGTCGTACTCGCGGGGGGACCTCAGGCTTAAGTCCTATCTTTAAACCACGTTGACGTAGCGACGCCTATATCAAAAGAATATACGAGCGAGGAAGTTTATAAATGGCTTTTTCAAATCATTGGTGTCACCATGTTGAATGAGCTTCATCCCAACTTCAGAGTCCATTTCGATGATGATGACTGGGGGTCTTCTTCCCCTTTTTCTTATTGGAAATCCTCTGTAAACCCTTCGTGAACGGTCGTACTCGCGGGGGGACCTCAGGCTTAAGTCCTATCTTTAAACCACGTTGACGTAGCGACGCCTATATCAAAAGAATATACGAGCGAGGAAGTTTATAAATGGCTTTTTCAAATCATTGGTGTCACCATGTTGAATGAGCTTCATCCCAACTTCAGAGTCCATTTCGATGATGATGACTGGGGGTCTTCTTCCCCTTTTTCTTATTGGAAATCCTCTGTAAACCCTTTTCTCTGCCTTTTGTTCTCAGGCGCGTAGCCCTATCGCTGACGAATACTTCGTCATCTGAAAACAACCGTTCTCCTCGTTCATCACTCAACTTTCTTTCTGTTGCTTTTCTTCCAAGATCTTTTGCAAATATGCGGATCTGTCTTTCAGGCTTCTGGCCTACTCAATTGTGGCAGGAAGTATAAAAAGTCCTTCCCTACTATATGTCAGTATGGCCACGTTCTCTCTCTCTCAAGGATACATAAAGTAAATTCAGTTTGGCCCTCGATTTAATCATAAATTAAAGGAAAAAAAAATTAAAAACCATAAATTAAGGAAAAATAGTAAATTGACCATTTACCCTCGTACTTAACGGAGGCAATGGACAATTGTTTGCCTCAGGGGGCCAATCCATAAAAAATTGCATACGTGGAAGGCTTTTTGTAACAAATGAAAATAAATGATTAAATCCGTAAAAATTGACATACCTTGTGTATTAAATCTATAATTTACTATAAATCATATAAACTTTTTCTTCTATTATTCATCAAGTTAAAATTGTTCGATTTCATAAATCGAATCGCCACTTGGGTCTTCGATTACGACAAGTGTTGATGATCTAGAAGCGATCATGATCTACCTGTTTTTATTTTTATTTTTATATTGTTAAAAATGATATGATATAATTTATTAAATTAAAACATTTTTATATATATTTAGAAAAATAAGTAATAGATGAAATATGATAATGGTTTATGGGAGTAGGGTCTTTTGTCATTTTATTTAAATGGAGCCCACAATAAAAAAATGATAGGAATAGGCATAGGGCATAGAAAAAGCACAAAACACTCATAAACAGAGGACAGTGATGTAAATTTGCTTTCCAGAAAATTTAATTTGCTTTTCTTTCTTTCAACTTTTTATGATATTTAATATTCCTCATAGGGTGCAAGTCCATTTTCATCCCCCAAAAAAGTTATATATATATATATATATAATAATAATAATAATAATAATAATAATTTCAGAAACTTTTTTCCATTGGGCATGTGCACATTTCAACTAAACTTTCATTGCTTTTTTTTGTTTTCATTTTTTCTGTATATTAAAATTTTATATAGAAAATTGATGTATTTACATCCCATTAGTATTTTATGATCAGTTTCAAAAGATATATTTAGAAGTTTTCTATTAAAGAGTCAATAGTTTGAATAATATATTTTAAAAAATACGTCAAGTTTACTTATTTTACTGTTAATAATGTGTTAGCAATTGGCATTAATTTAGATGGATTTCAAACTTTAGACAGTTAAATGTATTTTAAAAATAAAAATCGAATTAAAGTATTTATTTTTCTTAATATGATTTTTCTTTTTTATTATTAAAAACAAAGTAATTGTATTGATTAAATTTTGACATAAGTTCGAAAAGTATATGAAAAAGTAGAAATTGAGCAATATTCATGTCTTGATTTGCATTTGGTCTAAAGTTACGACAATGGATTTGAGAATATTGTAATACTGATCCAATGATGTATCACTGTTGGTTTTGAGATAATATATTTACATAAATATTAAAATACTAAAAATGAACGTAGAGTTTGTACTATTCGACATAAATAATTGAAAATGTTAGAATCTAAAGCAAACTGAAGTGAATTATGAACACATGGAAGTTGGGGGTCCGAGTGGTTATGGTTATGTACATTAGGACCATAATAGACTCAACTTTTAGTCAAAACTAAATCAAAGACTATAATTGAATGATTATGTTTAAGGGAAATGTTCTTATCCGGTATCTTTTTTATTTAATGAACAGTGACGTTGATATTTATTTTGTATTAATCTTTTTTTGTAAAAATCGAAAATCAAACAAATGCAAAAAAGAATCAAGTCATTTGATCCAATATGACAAAAAAGTCTACGTCCAGCATAAGAGATTGAGATCTGGTAAAAAGTATAAAGAATATCGGTTCATATTCATAGTCAACAGTATTTGCAAGGGTGAACTTATATATGGGTATACAATGGCCCCGGTCATAACTTCATGGTTCCGTTGTAGTGGGAAAAAAATTACGTTATTGAATTCTGCTACCACATAATGTTTCATTATGTACCCCTATAATTTTTTAAACTACACTTATAATAGAAGTTTGAGCTAGCTAAGTTGACTTAATGTGCTTAATTAGAATTTGCCTTCAAAAGAGTGTGGGTTCTAATCTCGTTGTTGACAAAATTCTTGTGTTTTAGCTCTTAATATTCATTTCTTTGTAGTTTTCGTTTTAGACAAAAGTTGGAGGCAATCAGTAGTGAAAGGAATCGAACTGGTTATTGTTATTTGAAAATACAAATAACTAACCAACTAAGCTAGTATGAATTGATTTAAAAGTTCTATAGTTTTGTTAGTTGTGTTTGTTTGAAAAAGATGATGTCACCGTTTGGAAAAATAATAGTTCCTCCTCTGAGTATCTGCTAGTTGTGTTTGTTTCACATTCATTGGATCTGTGACGTTGTTTATCGTGGATGAGTGCTTCTATATGAACAACATCTAGGTCAATTTAGAGCATTTAAAACATGAAGAAAAATCATGATGCTAATATGTATGTGAGGAAATTAGCATGGATGAGGTTCAAATAGCATGTAGAGATTGGTTCTTTTGGAATCATTCTTTAAGGTTTTATATAGAACTAATCGAATAGGTAAAATAAAAAATTTCTCATTAAGAAAACAAATTGAACTGGTCAGAAATCTTTCAAAGTGTATTAAAAAAATGAATCTGATTTTAATAATATAACTTTGTAATCACACTTAATACAATACTTATTCATAAGATAAAAAAAGGACGAACAATAAGTGTTGCGGGTCACCCCATTGGACATGCACTAAAAACTTACTTTTTGAACTGAAACCATTTTTGCTCATTAATATAAATGATCTAATTATGCCACATTAATATGAATGATCTAATTATGCCACATCTAGGTATATGAATTTTATCATATAAGAGAATAACTTTTAGAAATCTTTAGAATAACATATGAATTAATCTTTGAATCAATTGTGAGTGATCATTTTAATACTCTACCACTAATCACATCAAATATTGATTAAGATGGTGTCTTATATTTAAGTCACTTTTAACTGACTATTTCCTATTTTGGTCAAGTGATTTTTTTTCATTGATATTTTATGTAACATAAGATATACAAGTATTACGTTTTTTCTTTTTTTATTATTGTAAAAGACAGATATTTACATATTAATTATAGGCATTAATTTGAATTCATTTACTTGTGAAATAACATACTTGCATTAATATTTTGAAAATGAACATGGAGTTTGTCCTTCGACATAAATTAATTGACAATGTCAACATTTAAAGCAATTGAAGTGAATTAGGAACACATGGAAATTGGGGGTCCAAGTGGTTATGTAAATTAGAATCATAATGGATTTGATTTTGGTCAAAACTGAATCAAAGACTAAAATTAAATGATCACTAATGTTTTTATTTGGTATCTTTTTTAACTAATAATGATGATGTTGATCTCCATTTTCTATTAATCTAGTTTTTTAAGAATCGAAGATCAAACAGATTAAAAAAGAATTAAGTCACTTAATCCTATGTGATAGAAAAGTTAGAAGACGTTTATTTTCAAGATGTGTTGAAACATGAAGTTTTTTTTTTTCATTTCTGATTGATAAGAGGCGGTGTTGAAGTTTGAAATCTGAATCAATTACATTGTTTGTTTTGGTAGACTGACAAATGTTTGAATATGTAATAACTACTGTAAAGAGAAAATCAACAACCAATATGTTTATTTTTTACTTTTAGGAAGTCCAAATTCGCTCAAAACGTAATAGCTACTGTAAAGAGATAATCAACAACCAAGATGTTTAATTATTGTAAAGGGATTTGAAAATTCCACAAAACACCAGATAGGTAATAAATAAAAACGCACAAACCAAATGGGTAATCAAAAAAACGCACATACCAGATGGGTACCCAAAAAAACGCACAGACTAGGGACTGAACAAACATAAATCATTGAAATACATTACTTCTACAAACAGCCCATAAATCACATACCATAATTAAGAGGGGAAATCGACATACATGGACGAATTACAAGGACGAGCCACAAGGATGAACCACAAAGACTAACTACAGGGATGAACCAGAAATAAGGAAGGGAGATCTATATATATTTGGAGATTGATTTGGAGACCGAGAGGCTTGAGAGGTCGACTTGAGAGATTTAGAAGGGTGGAGGCTTAGTATGGGTAAATAAGAGGTATTAAGGGTTTAGATTACCATTTTTCCCATACGTTTTTAAGAGATAAGAGGTGGTTAAGAGGCATACTAGTGGTGTTCATGGGTTGAGTTGATCGGGTTGAATGTATTTGAATAACTCAACCCAATGTTTGTGGATTGAAAAATCTCAACCCAAAGCAAATCGTACGGGTTGGTCGGGTTGATATCTTGGTACATCAAAATATTTTGCTAACCTTATATATGTTATTTTATCTACTCATAGTTCATTTTTCATCATCAATCATTTGGTATAACTTACACACACTCCTTCAATTTTAAGTATATCACATTCAACTACTTTTCTTGATTTGCTTATTTATAGAGATGAATAAGTGATTGAAAATATATGTATATGAAGATGATATGTGATGGTGTAATTGTCTAATGTACATATTAAGTGAGAACGTAATAATCATATTGAATTCAAAATATAAAAGGATATCGGGTTAATTGGGTTGGGTTGGGTTGGGTTCAAATGACTATTACTCAGTTCTAACTCAATACCTACGATTTGAAGATTTTACAATTCGATTAGAAAATCGAGTTTCTTCGTATTGAGTTATTTCACATTGGGTCAGATTGATCGGGATTTTGAGTACCCCCTAGTGCATACAGTGGCATGTGCCACAACTTTTCCGCCGCGATGAAAAAGAATTATCTTCCTGAACAGGGTCACTATAATGTTTATTTATGTTCCCCTATATTTCTTGAAACTACACTTGTGACAAAAGTTTGAGCTAACAATTCTGATTTTATATAAAACATATCTTAAAAGTAAAATAAAAAATTACTAAGAAAAAAAAAACATAATGAACACGTCGGAAATCTTTCAAGGTGTATTAAAGAAAATGAGATGTTATTTTAATAATATAACTTTGTAATCATATTTATTACCGTCGTTACTGGTAAAGTTTAAAATAAACAAGCAAAAAGTGTTTGCGGGTGAACCCAATCTTACTTGACTAATTTGGAATGCACTAGAAAAAATTACTTTTTAAACCAAAACCAAATTTACCCAATCAGTTAATTATGTCACCTCTAGGTATATAAGTTTTATAATGTAAGACAATAAATATGGCAAACCTTTATAATAACACATTGATTCTGAATCAATTGGAGCAATAATTTTGATACTTAACCATCTGTCAAAAACTAATCGAATACCTTTTTTTAAACCCGAAAATAAATTTTTTATTAATATTTGTTACTTATGAATTTGTCTTGTCTTTATGTCACTTTTAACTATCCATTTTCTATTTTGATCGAGTGATATTTGATTGATATATTCCTGTCCGATAAGATTTATAACTTCCACTTCTTTTTTATTAGTAAACTAATATATATTTCCATATAAATTTATAAAAAA
This sequence comes from Silybum marianum, assembly GCA_036898165.1. NCBI lineage: Eukaryota > Viridiplantae > Streptophyta > Magnoliopsida > Asterales > Asteraceae > Silybum > Silybum marianum. Next base: position 23,092,603 of record CM072538.1, read on the forward strand.
GTAACTTTTTGGATCATATTTTGTCTTCAAAACCTCAAATGGATAATGTTTTTTTCAAAGTTGGTTCAGTTATTTATAACTTTTTAATAAATTAATATGAATTTAATATTATACCTACAATCATATTTAATACATTAGTTATCTATAAATATCAAGATTAACAAAAAAATGTTGGTAAATCAATAAAAAGTCAACATTAAGAGGATGTTTGTAAATGTAGGAACCATACGAGTTACACTTTTAAGATAGACTCATAGACCAAAGATTGTTAATTAAATCGAAGTTTAATATTTAAATGAGCCACATTGAGTTGGGTTTACTAGTTTAGTTATTAGGCTTCATTTCATGGTAAAGCCTAAAATATCTTTGACTAACCATATTGGTTCATAGCTCGTTTACAACCATACGGTGTTTACTCTTTCAAGTTTTATTTACATTCTTCGTTTTTATAACCAACGGGTCTAAATCCACTTTCTTTTTCTGATTCATGTGTAGTCGTATATGAATTAAGTCTGATTTTAAAAAGCCATTAATAACAAATACTCAAAAGTCAGGCAACACTAGTTTGGCTTTAGACGATTGCCCTTGGGGTTTTGTGATGTATTTATGGAGGTCTTTTGTTTTTCAAACATGTTTGTTTTAGCTTGTTGGTTTTTTTGTGGGCTTTTTAAGCATTTTAGTACATGCTTATTACCTCATTTGTTGTATCTTGTTTCATTAAACTTCTGATCTTTGTCTTTAGATCATGATCCTATTGGTGATAATGGATTTTCGATAACAAATCTTATGTCTTTTTCCCAGATAAAAATTTATTTCTACTAGAACAAGTCCGCTGCAAGCCGAGAGAAAAAAATGACTCAACCGAACTGAGGCAATATTCACCAAGTGGAACTATATACTATCTTTACTAGGTCCGCCGCCCCTTCCCCTATACATGGCTGCTTCTCACTCACCAAAGCGTACTTCGTTTCCTGGGACGGGTGGCTCCCTCTTTCTTCCGGTAAGAAAGCGGTTGATAATTTTACAAATACGAAGTATATTTGTATTAAAAAGAGTTTGTATTCAGGACAGTAACAAATTCAACTGAACAAGAACATGTATGAAATAATATTCATAGTGTTTAACTTATCTTTAATATTGACCATGTTTCTTTTTTGCTTCCTTTGTTAATATTAGCTTCTCTTTATGTTATCCAATAAACTAATAAAATATATTTATAACAGATAATATTTCATTATTTAAGATATAAATTTTTGTTACATCTTTAAAAAATATGGGCCTAAAGCTACATATATAATGAAAGAATGTTGATGGCCCATTAAGGTTTTTATCCATTTTTTTTCCTTTTCTATGCCACATCTAAAAAAATCAAATGTTCGAAAAATAAGGTGACGATACCATCTTTTTAATTCTATGTTTAGTTTGTAACAGCATCTTCAACAGTTATTGTAAAATAAAAAAATGGAGGGTTTTAGCAATTTAAGTGCTCCAATAGCTATGGTATATCAATTGCTAAAATAGAAAAATGGGAAAAAAGAGAAGAAAAATCTCTAAATTTAGAGAATATCTACAAATATATAGAAGAGAGAGAAACAATATTTTAATTATATTCAACCAATCAAAATAATTGAAGTTAAGTGTGTAGGAGAGATAAATAATATTTTATTAAATGATAAAATATTTTATTAATATTGTTAATGATAAAGTTGCTAAAATAGAGTAGCCGTTGGAATTGGATGCAAATTATTATAGAGATTTTGACTTTTAATATGCTATTTTAGAAAAAATTTACAATAGCTGTTGGAGATGCTCTAAGAATGCTATAAAAATCTAATGGGATTAGTTGGTATTTCATGAAACTTGTTTGTAATAATGTTTTGAAATATATTAAAACATTTGTTTTTTTAATAACCAATTAATAAAAAAAATAATTTAATTGTATATTTTTTTTTGAACGGCAGCGTTAGTGTTAGTGGTTATGTTAGTAACGAGTTAAACTCCAACCCCTGGGGCAGCGCGGGATCGAACCCTCGCACTTCCACAGAGCCACATCACCTATGAGGAATAATACCTCCACCATTTTAGGGGAAACCACCACTCCCAAGGCTCGAACCCGAGACCTTGAGGATGTTGTAAAACCCCGATACCGCTAGGCCAGAAGCCCTTTTGGTAATTTAATTGTATCTATAATTTGCTTTTATAAAGAATGAAATTCAATTCTATTACAAAAACTATAAAATAAATGCATTGAAGATTCCAAATCATTCCACAAAATCCAAATCCCTAAGAAATGCCCCATCAAACAAAACATATCGGGGGGCAAGTTGTTCGCAGAATCGAATTCGGTGGAATTCGAATCCATCAAATTAATTTGACTTTGAAGAAATTAAAATGAAATTTGATGGAAGTTGACCGCACGTTTGGTTCAATAGAATGCAATTCCTTCACTTATGATAATGAATGATGAATTCTTTAATTTGTGGAATTCAAAGGATTCCTTATATTTTCATTATGTGAACCAAATACAAGATTGGAATTTGGTCAAATGAACTATCTATTTCAGTTCCTTCAAAATCAATAAACCAAACACCTCCTTAGTTGTTTCCCTTGTTGTACTGAACAAACCTTGAATTTAGTTCTTGACCTAAGCCAGGATTTTTACATGTTATATATATGTTATCACTTTCATATAGAGCATGCTACTTAGATGTTCATTGCATACCAAGTTTTAAACTCGAGTCGCTCCGACAACAATTTTCGGGCCTTAAAGAGCTTAGCCCACTTTTCATTTTTTTAGCTTCAAATGATCCACATCTTGCTGAATATTATATATAACAACTATTCATACTGTATTTTTCTATTGAGTAACGTATATCTTTTGTTTTTGTCTCTCTTATTCAAAAATTCGTTGATTGACACCGTACCATCACAAAAGACCCATCGTCTTTCTTCCAATTGCTACCATCAATGAACCAATAGACTTTAACAATGCTATGAACAAGACAATTTTTATGGCCTAACAACTGAACTAGATCAAAAAACTTGAATGATTAGTTGCATTTGCTGGATCTAAATCATTTATGCAGAAACTCTTTCTCTTTTCAACCTCTTTTGAAGAGTAATCTAATGGGATTTTGCATATTCTCACATGATATGAAAATCAAAGTCTATCACTCTAGATAGTTGACATTCTGTGACAATCTGTACTCGTCTAGCCCTTCAGATATCATATACCCTATTAATACTTTCATACAATCTATATCTGTCTAGCCCCGTTGGATGAGGCGTGTTTATATCATGTGTTTTGTTTTTATAAATAATTAAATATCTCTATGTATATATGAAATAGTGACAAGTGAAGGGTAGACATGTGGCCACCGATACAAACCGTCCAAATGGAAATTTCCTTCACCACATGCAAATATAGCCAAAAATGCCATCAATTAATCCTCTTGCGTGTTCACGTTTTTTCTTGAATTGACAAAACACGTTTTGTAATTGGGACCGTTTATTCATCTCAAAAAATTATATAAAAAATGTAAATATATATTTTTACCTTTTAGTTTAGAATCATGTTTAATATTATAAATTGATTTATAAGTTTGACTTGATTTTTTAAAGCTTATTAAAAAGATTTTATATTTTAACTATAAATTAGTTTATAAATTAGGACCTCTCCAACTCGAACACTAAAAATTAACACTAAAAACACTGTAAATAAAACCATTTAACTTAAAACAAGAATGCATGTTCATTTCCTTGCATTCTATCCTTATGTTTATGATACAATATTTAAAATTTACATGATATGTATCAATACTTTCATTTGCTATTTTTTGGCTTATATTTTCATTTGTTGCATTTGTAATGTCAATAAATTAGATATATTCAAAACTTAAGTATTACACTGTTTATGAAGCAGTTAATGCGAGGATGGTAACAACTTACGAGAATGCAAGGACAATCTTCAGCCAATCATTTTGTATATGAAATTTTTTATGTACAAAATCACATATAATTCATGTACAAAATCACATATGGTTTACATACAAAATCATATATGATTAGCCAAGACTTTTCCTGCAGCAAAAGTCACGCATATGTCATTTTTGATGAAAAAAATTTCATGTACAAAATAATTGACTAAGGATTGTCCTCACATTCTCGTACATTGTTACCGTTCTCGTATGAACCCGCCTCTACTGTTTATTTGGTTACCGAGTTAGTTGGTTGGAAGGTTGGGTTAATACTTATTGATCTGATTTTTAACGGTTGATTTTTAATTCACCTAGACTAGGCAACAAATTCAAACAATAGGTTGGGTTAGGTCTTCAAAAATCATATAAGTCCATAAACTTGTCGGGCCAACAATATCGATCTTAAAAGATTCTATGGATGGAATAATTCAAAACGATAAATTTTGACAAATAAAAAGCTTGTAGGGTTACGTCCAATATGAGTTCACGTGTTTAATCAAAATCTACAGGATTTAATATGTTTTGTTTCCGCCTATAATACAATAAGATATGATTTATTACCTTTAGTTTCCTAAAACCTATAAACAATGGTGGGATAAGAAAATATTAAATGAGACTATATCTACAAATTGATTACAATTTATGGTGGAAAAATATTCAAAATTTTGATTTTATATAACACATGTTTTAATTATAGATTCCAACACGAAAAAGAAAGTTGAAAATTCATTTAAATAAAAAAGTAAAATTATAGGTGGAATTATGACACATTATGAAAAAAAAAGCTTATTACAGGTTGATCTAATTGTCTAATATACATATTAATTAGGATATTGAGTTTAAATGACCCTAATCTAATATCCACTATGTGTAAATTTATTAATTCGATTAGGCATCAGGTAATTTTGGATTGGGTTGGTCACCTCTAATGTTGACCAACCGTCACCGGATCAATATCAAGTTTTTACTAGAAAGTCTTTACTCAGTCATCTTTGTTGATATATAAACATGACATCAACACCATATGTGAGCATCCAAGTGGTTTTTACTTGCCTTTTTCTTTGTTTTGTTGTATTTTGTTACCGTTTTAGGGTCGTTTATTAAACACTTATTGAGTAAGTGTTTACATAAGAATATTTTATTATTGGGTGAGCATAGTAATAATCAAGAATTTTACCAAGTAAGAGGCAAGACAAAGATTGGGAGTTTTAGGGGCCGTTTACCAAAAACTTACTCGGGTAAACGCTTCACATCACCTTACAGAATGAATATGATAAAGACCAAAAATCTCACCCTTAAGAGCGAAGGCAAGGACTGAGAGTCTTACTCGGTAAGTGAGGGCGACAACTCTTACCACGATTAATACTTACCGGGTAAATTGTTGCATATGGTGCCGTTTGGTGAACTAAAATCTTACCCGATAAGTAAGTGATAGTGTTGAATTTTACCGGTAAACTGTAAGCGTTTACCGGATAAGTCGTTTACCCTTTGGGTAAACGACCACTTATTCGTTAAGTGAGGGTAGTGACTCTTACATGGTGATATATGTTTACCAACAATCTATGTTGTTGGTCGTGAATGTTAACGGATAAGGTAAATGATGGTGGTGAATCATGCCGGTGGTAAGTGTTTGATAAACATCCCCTTAGTTGATCTAATCTTTTCATTTTAAGTCGAAGATTTTTGTAGAAACAGTAGTTATTAACCCTATATTTGGATAGAATACGTACACCTATACTCTAATTTCAAGGAATAAAAATACGTTTTCTATAAGCTTCTTGTTTTTTTTATATCCCACCAATTACGTAAATACACAATAAATTTAATATAACTTTAATTTATATTCACATTTACATTATAATAGTCTATATTTATATGATCGATGAATAAAAATAAAGGGGTGTTTGATTTTAACTTAACAAGCTTAATGGACGGTTAGCTTAATTGATTAAGTTATATTAAGGTGTTTGATTTTAACTTAATACTAAGAGATTACTTAATATGTTAAGTTAGCTCATTCTATCTTAATACATTAAATTAGCATTTTTTCCAAAATTACTCTTTTCCTACAATTTTTAATCACATGTCTCATTAAAAAAATAAAAATTACCAACATGTATAAATTAAACAATAATACTTTATTATTTTAAGTTTTTAAATATTGTTTTATGAACTCGTTGAATTCATATTATTTATTTTATTTTAAATAGTTATTATTGTTTTCAATTTTTTGTCATTTTAAGTATTTATCAAACGATGTATTTTTATTTAAATCTGCATCATCAACTTTTGGATTGCACCCCTCACTTAGGGGATCTAGAAAATCATGTAATATAAGAGGAAACACAAATTTGATATACAGACATAAAGTTAAAATAGTAATTTTTGTTGTTCAAATTATTTATTCAGAACAAAAATCAAACAATAATTTATCTTAATTTATTCAGAAAAATTAATATTTAAAGACAAACTTAATAGACTCAAAACTTAATTAATAAAAAATCAAACAACTCGCGTTTTAGAAAGAAAGAAAAAAACATTTTTTTATTCATTAAGAGTGATTTTGAATAAAAAAAAGAAGTTAGTTATAAAAGTTTGGGGGAGAGAATGGTGTGGATGGAGTGGGAAAGGGTGGTGGTTGTAGATAGCGTAACTTAACACGCAATTGTCTGAGTCTCACAGTCTCACCTTCTCTTACTCCTCTTCCACCATAACTACACATTAATCCAAGCTTTCTCTCCACTTCCATCTCAGAATCGCAGGTAACTTTCCCTTTCTTCATCTCTTTTTTCGATTCATTTTGTTGTAAGTTACTGTGTTTTAATTTAATCTTCAAGTTTGAATTCTATTTAATACACAAGTAGTAAATGTTCTGTTAAGTGTTAGATCTGGTTCTTAATTGCATGTAATAACTTCCTTTAAATTTATGATAGATTTGGTCTTAATTGCATACAGTAATTTCGTTCTGTTGAGTGTTAGTTTGGTTTAGCATATATGTTTTTTCTAAAATTAAAGATGTTTATAAATTCATGACTGTATTTTGGAATCAGATGTCTAAAAGTAATAAGCAACAAAAGAATAACCGTTAGACATGGATTGAAATTTTGTGTTTTCTGTATTCCAGGAGAAAAGATATTTGATTTTGGAGTTAAAACCTAATGATTTCTGATTATTAAAATTGATATGATTTTTGATGGGAATACTCCACAGACAATAATTTTGCTGTGTTGTGTGGTATGAATTCAATTTAGCTATCCAGTTTAATTTTCATAGGTTTTGAATTCGTATAATGGTATAAGTAAACCAACTTGACCCGTAAGTCAAAAGTAGATGTGTTATGGATTTAGAATTCGAGCCCAGTTTGATTCTGAACACACTCCACCTTTGCTTCTAACGGAAATAGAGCTTCCAAACAATATACATATAGCAATTCCTGCTTATTGGGTTCAATATTCAAAAGATCTATATATATATACTAATATATATATATATATATATGAAGTTTTGTGCCTTAGGAGTTTAAAGTTAATCGAAACCCAAGCGTCATCGTTTTTTCGTTTTCTTTTACCATGGCTGTTTGTTTACCTCTTAACAGTTCCATTAAGAGACAACCTCTGAATCCCTAAGTGGTGAATCTTGTTTGGCAGAAAATAAGTCTGCCTCTTAATGGTTCAAAAACCCTCTTAATCATTTTGTATCCCGGACCTCCCTTAACCATTCAGAGCTGTAATTTTATTTTGAACGATTACCAATCAATTATATTTCATTTTGTATTATATCATTAAAGCCTAATCATTAAGCACCAAACCATTCAACAACCGCCAAATATATGAGAAAATCTTGGAAGTAGCTGTTTTGGCGAACATCTGTAGTTTAACATGTAATCTGTTTAATCCTATGATTTGTTGATGTCCCATGTTTTCATAACACGTAAACTTATTGTTCATTTCAGAAACTTGTCGGTATGGAAATCCTGTCCGGTCATTCCGGGCCTTCTTGTCAGCAAATAACTTTGACACAAAAGTTTCCCGAGAAAATCTTAGGCTCATTCCCACCAAAGTTCTCAAGAAGAAGAAAACAGAAATTTGTTTGTGATTATTTGCAAAAATCTCTTCCATCTAGCTTTCGCCTTACCCCTTATAACGGTTCTCGTAAGTTTATGCCATTGGGTGCTAGTAAAGGGGTTGATGGTGTTATCGATGTAGAAAACGTGACCAAAAGAAAGGACTCAATACCTAAGATTTTAGTACCAGGGTTGCCAGATGATTCAAAAGGCGATCTTAGTGCTCCAGTTAGCAGTGGTCAATGGGAGTGGAAGCCTAAATTCAATATCCACTATGAAAGATCAGGGTCAAGAAACACTGGCTCACCTCAAGTTCTTTTTCTTCCGGGCTTTGGTGTGGGATCTTTCCATTATGAAAAGCAGTTAAAGGATCTTGGTCGTGATTTTGGAGTATGGGCGATTGATTTTCTTGGTCAGGGTATGTCATTGCCGTGTGAGGATCCCACCCGTCAGCCACGGAATGATGGTGAATCACAGATAGATAATCCTTTGTGGGGTTTCGGTGATGAGACTGAACCTTGGGCAGATGACCTTGTTTATTCTATTGACTTATGGCAGGAGCAAGTACGATATTTTATAGAAGAGGTACACAACAGACATATATATATATATATATATAGAGAGAGAGAGAGAGAGAGAGAGAAAGAGAGGAAAGTTCAAATGAGAACTCAAATTTGGTTGTGAACATGAGGACAAATGAGAGCGCGACATGTGTCATATTCAGACCGAATAATGAAGGAAAATATTGAATAATACTACATGCCGCCTTTCCCGGTCCTTTTCTTTTAGTGCTTCGACCCGAAGCGATAGCTTCTAGCTAGTTCAGTGGATAAGATGGCTGCGCTCCGGCTCACTCAAGATCAGTCTGAATATTTTCCTTCATTATTCATTCTGAATATGACACGTGTCACGCTCTCATTTATATTCACATTCACATTCACAACCAAATTTGAGTTCTCATTTGAACCCGCCCCTATATATATATATAAATATATTCTTCAGTCTAATAAGAGGTTACCTTTATTTGCGTATGTCAATTATGATACGGCATTCTTGTCTTGCTAGTTTAGCATCATACACAATTACACATCCTAATTAGCAACCTTTGACATCCTTAGCCTTTCTCATGGTGGTATGAAACTGATGTAGGACATTTATTTTAATCTAGTCAGATGTAGCTTCGATATCTTCATATATGTAGCTCCCTTACTAAATAATTGATCCCTCCAAATAAGTGAATATTTGTTATAAATCTAATTGTCATAAATATGTTACAGGTCATCAAGGAACCAGTTTATATTGTTGGGAATTCACTTGGGGGATATGTTGCACTTTACTTTGCATCATGTAACCCTCATTTAGTGAAGGGTGTCACACTCCTCAATGCAACACCATTTTGGGGATTCTTCCCAAACCCTGAAAGATCTCCAATCTTGTCGCAAATGTTCCCATCAGCTGGAGCATTTCCTCTTCCTCCACGTGTCAGAAAAATCATGGAAGTTGTGTAAGTTATTATACTTTATGATCAACAAGTTCATAACTCCCTCTCTCCAGCCTCATTTAATATTGTTTAGCCTCAAGTACATAAAATTTGTTAGCTTATAAAATTTCTTTATGTTTCTATTTTGTATATATATATATATATAGTTGGGAGAAGATGAGGGATCCTAGAAGCATCCGGGAGATACTGAAGCAAGTTTATGCAGATCATTCTACAAATGTAGATAAGGTCTTCTCTCGCATACTTGAAATAACAGAACATCCAGCAGCGCTTGCATCATTTGCATCGATAATGTTGGCTCCTCAGGGAAAGATATCTTTTGATGAGGCTTTAACCAGGTATGGAGCACATATTTTATTACTATTGTTCCGTGTATGTCCCATGATAAACATAAAAAATCATATTCGGATGTCCATTGTTCAGCATTACTTAAAAATTTCTATTAAGAAAGTGGACAATGAGATTATGAGAGCGTTTCTTTTCGGTAAAATAATATAGCAGGAAATTTCTCTTTATTATAGAGGTGATTATTTGCAGGATTGCCCAACTTATTTCATTAAATTGTTCAATGGGTCTAATATAGCAAAAACCAAACCCCTTTTTTTGCGGGTTTGATAAGTTGTTATTTCCCACGGGCTAATGGAGCTAAAAAATCTTTTCCCTTTAAGGGAAAAAGCATAACCTATGTAAAATCATAAGTCATGTGAAATCATTCAAAATACACAATTTTCTTTCCAAGTTAAAATAAGATTTGTTATATGTAAATCTTATGATAGCTAAAGAATAGAAAGTACTTTCACAAAGTTTTTTTTTATATATAGAAGAGTATTAATTAGGATAATAAGTACAACATAGGCTTCTAAGAAGTATTTATAAAAAAAATATATATATTACTTATAATGGTTGTCCAAACCGCCTTTCTAGCCTACCAAATTTAGCGGGTCGTTCTGTTTGTGAACAACTCTACTTTATTGTGCTCTATATTGATGTTACTGATTTTTATTCGTATTTTTGTAATTGTAGATGTAAAACTCATGACATACCCATATGCCTCATGTACGGAAAAGAAGACCCGTGGGTGCGACCTATGTGGGGTCAACAGGTGAAGAGACAGTTGCCTGAAGCTCCTTATTATCAGATAAGCCCTGCAGGCCATTGTCCTCATGATGAAGTTCCAGAGGTATGTAACATCAGTCTAAACATCTTATTTATTTGCCGTATATAAAAAAACATCTTATTTATTTATTTGTCGTATATATAAAAAACATCTTATTTATTTGCCGTATATAAAAAAGAACATCTTATTTATTTTTTGAACAGTTTCTTGAGATTAGTTTTATTCGGCATCCATCCTTATGAGTAAATGATGACTGAAGTTTGTGGTTTTACTTATATTAACCGGCATAAAAAAATAGCATGTGGATTCAAGGACCACAATGGTGCCAAAAAATGACATCAGGCATTGATTGCTTTCTATTATTTCATTCACCACTAGTAACATGTAGGTAGGTAGGTAGGTAGATATTGGTGCCAAGCTAGTAAAATATGAATCATAATAATGAAATAATAGACGTAATAAATTTAATTAGCCTTTGCCTCTAAGAGCATCTCCAACAGATATTGTAAAATAGAAAAAAAAAAGATTTTTAGTATTTTAATGCTCCAACAGCTATGGTATCTCTAATGCTAAAATAGAGAAATGCTAAAAAAGGGTCAAAAAAATCTCTACATTTAGAGAATCTCTAAATGGAGAGAGAAAATATTATTTTAATAGTTCCACCAATTATTTGAAAGTTTGTTCAAAAAAGTTGTAGGAATATTAAATATATTAAATATTTTAATAATATAATTATAATAGATTTGCTAAAATAGAGTATCTGTTGGAGATGAATGTAAAATTTTATAGAAATTTTGACTTTTTTTACTCTATTATAGAAATTTTTTAGCATATCTATTGGAGATGCTCTAATATGCTTTACTACCTCGGCTGCTTCTTGGAGACCGTGGCCGATCCAAGATTTTTGCTTAGTGAGGTCAACTTTAAGGTAGACTAAAGGCCAACAAAATCCTCCAGCTTGTTTTTAGCCTAATTAAACTGTTTCGAGGAATTGTTAAAGTTTTTGGTTGATTTCGAGGGATTTTTTAGTATTTTTGTTGATTTTGAAAGATGGATTTTTGGATTTATTTCAAGAGATTTTTTTGTTTTTTGGTTGATTTCAAGAGAGGTTTTTTGGAGTCGGCTAGGGTTGTGGGATCCCTTGCAAAAATTATTGGGGAAAACTAAGTGAAAAAAGTTAAAAAAAAAACTTTTAACTCCTGTAAACTTTATTTTTTATTTTTTAATGGGTCCCTTCCCCCCACCCCTTCCTAACTAAGTCCACCACTGCTTGGAGAACCGACAAGATCACCCCAACCTGATCAAAACCTCATGGGTTGAAGTCAAGAAAACGGTCCCTTAACAAAAATATTGTGTATAATGCTATGTTTTGTGAACTAGCTGATAAGCTAGCTCTTAGCTGAAAAGCTACTTGACAAACTAGATAATATGTAAAATTAAAAGGATAAGGTTTTTGGTCGTTTGTGTATATAAAATATAAAGGGCATAACTGGAAAATGGTTAGTAAAGCCCATAAAGCTATAATTGAAACGCTACTCGAAGCAGGTTTTCAGAAAGCTGGTCATAAGCTAGTTTATGGCTTACAAATGGGAGTTTTTTTTTTAAATTGTAGGTTGTGAATTATCTACTACGTGGGTGGATAAAAAACTTGGAGTCAGAAGGTTTTGTTGCATTGCCGTTGCTTGATGATGAAAGTGGTCGGGATGACGTTGCTAAGGATTTGGAATACGTGAGAGACGGAACTAAAAGATCCGTGCGGGTATGGTTTTACGGGTCCGAGTTTTCAATTTGGAGCAAATCGAGTTCGTTTCTCAACACCCAGTTACAAAGTCTTGCAATGAAGTTCAGGTGATGGATTATTGTCTTCAAATATAACTAGTGTGAATTTTTAAATATTTGTTCAAATATTACTAGCATTTGTATATTAGATGTATATAAATTAAATTAAATTAATTAATTGTAGCTCATTAGAAACAGTCTTTGGATAGGTATAGCCAAATTTATTGGATCCTATCAATCTAAAATTGGTTTTGAACTTTTATGATGCTTTTGAAGTATTTTTCAAAGATATATATTTCTTTTCTTTGTTTAATTTTATCTCGATTATTTGAACGATTGACTCGTTATGATCATGAAAAAGACGGTTCTTTGGCCGAGTTTATTGTCACTTGTGGGTTAACCTAAGTCATGGTTACGGTTAGAGGTGCATAATATAAGCTAAAAATTTGCCAAAAAATTGGACCAAATTTGGACTGGCGGTTCTAACAAGTCTGTAACCGGTTCTTTTGGGTTTTTTCTTATTTTATAAAACAAATACATATATAAAAGAATGAAATAGACAACTCGTTTTAAAAATATCTCAAACTTTTATTTAATTGTAGACTAATAGATCGTAAGAAAAACAAATTCGTTAAACTATAATATTATAAAGCAATTAATTACAAACATACAAACCTTTTTTTTGGAACAATAGAGATTTTATTAAAACTAACAAGGGGCTAGAATAATAATTACAAGACAAAAATAGCCGGTAAAGGGTTTTGTTATCACCCTACCCAGTGAATATTCACATTCCTACTCCTACTATGAACCAAAAGAAATAATTGTGTTACGATATTGTCCCACAACATCGCCTTTTTAGGACTCATTGCTCCAAACAACTTCCTGGTACGAAAAGTCCAGATAGACCACAAGGCTGTGTAAATAACCGCTTCTAGGCATTTTACCTCCCCCTTTTTCAACCATAAAGACTCCATCCAACCCTTCCAATCTGAGACGTTATCGAAGCCAGGAATGTCAATGTTCCACCAGCGACCTATGTTCTTCCAACTATCGCGAGCCAATTGGCATTCAATAAACAGATGATTCACGGATTTTGTCTTCTCTTCGCAAATCGACAAAGAGTAGATTGGACATCAATTCCGCTTTTTCAAGATTGTCCGTGTTGGGAATGTTATTTAAACCCATCCTCCACATTAAAATGTTTACCTTAGTAGGCACTAACTTGTTCCAGCTAGTTGGCATTTCAATCACCAAGATTTTGGAGTCTATATATTTCCGGACAGACACCAGCATACATAATATGACACTTTATTTTAAAAGTTTCCTAAAAATCATTACAACATCTTAAAGCCTACAAACCTATATTGTAACATTTTTTATTTGGTCTTATAAAACATTTTATTATGATACTTAGACATTTTAGGCGTTCTACAAACCTAACTTTGAAGCAGTGACATGTAAATCCTACCCTTGTCAGTAAGTATGATGATTTTATTAACGGTAGTCATGAGTTTACACTTTTTTACAGTTTGCACCAGTATCAACAGTGAAAGTTGTTGTTTTTGCATCTCCAAATATCCAAGAATTTTCATGTAAAGACGTGTAACATGAGAAGACAAAAGCCTATGTCGTTTTCGTGCATTGATTTATTCTGTAAACATTCAATAATCAATACTGTATTCGAACATGGATCTCTGGATTTGTACGAAAAGAAAAAAAAGAAGAGTAATTGATATTGGTGCATGTGAATACGTAACGACTTACGGCTTACGTGGGCCCATCGGGAACGGTAAACGACGGAAATAACCATGGTAGGGAGGTGTAAAGCCTGATTATGTGGGAAGGAATATACGAATTAGAAAAGTCAAAGTACAAAAGCCAAATTATGTGCCCCAAATCCCGCAAGTAACGACATCGTTTCCACAAGTTATTCCCTACGATTGCATGCTTAGATATTCTCTTACAACAAACAGACAAAAGAATAGGGTTTCACTTGAAATTACCTTTTCGTTTTTATTTTTTGTTTTTATTTTTACTTTTATTTAATGATTTATATTGATTTGAGTTATAAATTATTGCTAATAAGTCGAAATTCGTTTAAAGTATTCAAAAACCAACGACATTTTACGTCATATTGTTAAGACAATTGATTGTTTATTTTAGTAATATAGGATTTCGTGATTATATTATATACATAAATACATTAATTATTTTTAAATGAAAAATTAAATTAAAAAAAAGTACGTACCAACAAAGTTAAACTCATATGATTCATGCTACTTGTATTTCAAACTTTATGTTTAATAAATTAGTTGATAAACTAAGTTGTACTTGAGTTGATAAGTCATTTTAATGAATTAAGGTCTATTTGTTTCAACGTAATGAGACACACAACTTATTCAATCAGTTATACATGACAGTTTGATTATGACTTAATAATATAGAAAGTGGCTTATTCAATAAGCTTTGGGGGAAACTTTAGGAACAAAGACATTTTTTTTCCAAACTTGATCATCCCAATTAAAAAGCACGTTTCTTCCATCTAAGAAAAACTTTAATCTATACGGACATATTAATCCACATAGACAACTTTATTCATACAAGACATAATATAAAATCAATCAAACAGTCATTAGTCATAAAAACTAGAGATTGTTAAATTGGGCTCAGCCTGGACCAGGACCAATTACAAATTTTATAGGATTTCAAGGGCTTGGCTCGGGGTCGGATATATATAGGACTGATTTTTCAATTTTAAAAAGTTTTTATTAATTATATTTTGTAATATTAGTTTTTTATGATTTTTTACAAGATTTTTAAGTTATTTTTTACTAGATACTCAAATTTCTTTAGAAAATTTAAAGATCTTTTTAAACAAATGTTCAAGTAAATGCACGATTTAAAGTGTATTTCAATGTTGAATTTCAAAAAATCATAATTAAAAAAACATTATTAATTATTTTTTGTACAAAAAATTAAAAAAATGGGTAAAACTAGACCAGGCCCAAGACCGGATTTGGGGACCAGCCTGCTGGGACCAGAACTAGGATCAGTCGTAGGATTTTTGGTTGGGACCAGGATCAACCAACCCAATTTTGTAGGGACCAATTTAGGAGCGGCATGACCCAAGACCGGTCTTTGGCTATATTTAATAAAACTAGTTGATAAATGTTAGTCCCCAAAGGAGAGATGACTAACTAAGAGAGGGTTTTGTAGAAGAGGGGGTTGAATATAAAACATACAGAATATACTCTTTTTAAATTTTTTAATATAAATATTAAAAATTTACACACAGGTAGTTTGATGCGGAAAAGAACAGACATACTATTCTATCAAACTAAACACACAGATAACAGTAATTAACTTATACACTAAGGAAGTTAAAACAATATGTTATAGCACACGCCTTTGCCACCAAACAAATAATCACTTTGAAGATTTGTTGAAAGCGTGAGATTTACGGGAAGGACTTCATCTCCTTTTATAGTGCCCATGCATGGGATGCATGTGGACATTGTCAATGTTTCATTAATTTGGAAGTTTATCTCATTGACAAAGGAAGAGACCACTCCCTTTGTACTAGAATAATGGATGAACCATTTCTTGTAGCACGTAATGTCAGATAACTTTATCTTCTTTTCATTCATGCTCTGTGAAGTCCCATCAAACCTTTTAGCTAAAAGACAAATATTCCTTTTATAAGAATAAAAGAGAATGTCTTTAGTTAAGGCTTGATGTCCAAGTTCTTGTTGGCTCACGTGTCTTGCAATTGATGTGAGTCAAGAACTTTTCTCTTTGAAATTGCTAAGTGATACATCAAACTATGTATCACATCGGTGGATACCTTGTAAGGCTGGAAATGATAAGTGTACACTTTACTTGATAAACTTCATCTTTCACTAAATGTTGAAGTGTACACCCTTGAACTTGTGACTTGATATCACAGCCTTAGAAAATATACCTGCAATTTCGGTGACCAAGATTATAGTGTCGGTGACCATGACTTCAAACTTGATGACCTCATCTTGTTTGATGTCCTTAGTACTTTTGATGACTTTTGAATGTACCATCGGTGACCCACTATATTGGTGACCCAATCTTGACTTTGGCAAAATGATCTGAATATTGAAGTTGGTTGATACATCCAAATTTCCACTTTTTGATGTACAACCCTTGATTGAATAGTCTTCGACTTTTCAATACTTGAAGCATATTTCAGACCTTCAAAAGAACCTGTAAAAAATCAATCAGACAAAGGAAGGTGGTTCATCACCAAATCATCGGTGACCCAACAATAAATTAGAGAACAATATAAATAACCGTATATATATTCAAAATTAATTAGAAAAATATAAAAGATATGATTGAAAAAAGAGAGATAAAAGAAAAACCCAAGACTTATTGAAATGATATCTTGAAGTAATTTTCAAAAAGTTAATTTATGATTAATCAATCGTAACATTTTCAATAAGTTCAAAAGGTAAACTAGCTGATGGTTGTCAAACAGTGTCTAAAAAAATCAAACAATTTGACCGATTACCTGCATGTATATTTTGTCACCTGCATCTTTTATCGATACATTTTTGACGTTTTATTAAAAAGAAGTAAACAATATTTTTTGTTCATGTGGTTTATTGGAGCTTGCTATTTTCATCCTTGGCGTTTTCGAAATTACCCTTTTCTTTTTTTATGGTTTACAATTCATTATTATTTTCATTCATGTGATTTACATTTCATTGTTGTTTTCGTCCATGTGTTTTACAAATCGTTGATACTTTCATGTCTATCTCATAAATAACAATAAACCACTGATAAAGGTATCCTCATGGATTAAAATAATAATAAATTGCAAACTACAATGGCAAAAATCATAATTTCGAATGCACATTGATAAAATATCGTACCCCTTTGTCCCAAAACAAGTGTCCACATTTTTATGTTAATTTGTCCCAAAATAAGTGTATAATTTTGAAAAACAAATGTATATTTTCATTCTACTCTTAATTATGAGATGAATAAATCCTCTATTATTAAAGATAAAATTGTCATTCAGTCTAATAAAAATATAATTATTTCACTTTTCTGAAACTATATATGTATTTTTCACTCTAAACATTTGTTTTGGGACCGATAAGCAGTAATTTTTAACAACATAAGCCATAGTTTAAGAAAATGTATTTAATGACAGGGGCGGAACACAAACCTTCTAATTAAGGGAGCCGAACCCAACAAAACATTTTAATTGGTAAGCTTAATTCATTATAAAAAAAACTGTGTGACAGGAGAATAGAACCTATGACCACATACACAAGGGCTATATACACATAACCACCTGAGTTAAACACAATTCATTGATAATATTTATAATATCAAGTATTTAAGGGATAAAACACAGGGGCCATGGCCCCCCAGGCCCCTATTGTGTTTCGCCTATGATGATATGATTTGATTTATGAAGAGGGTCAAAGACATGAAGTTACTTATAGAAAGTATTGGCCAAGTTTGTAGAAAACAAACACAAAACATGTTTTTTGTTCGAATCACAATGTATGTCGTACTTCTTTTTGTTTTATTTTTATTAAAAAGTATTTTAAATATTTAAGAAATAAAAATATATAATAAATAATTGGAGATATTTAAAAAGCAGACTTCTTTGTTGTTTATTGTCCACCTTCGGACAGGAGCAAATACCCAAAAAGTTACGTGCTCCAAAAAAAAGAAATTAAAGTCAACTACAAATTTGGTCCCTCTAGTTTGTCAAAAATAACACTTTTTGACTTTATAGTTTCAAAATTATAAGATGGTCATCGTGGTTTGTAAAAACGACAGTATTTGGTCCCTCTCTTTAACAACCGCTAAAAAAAACGAGATGTTTTCGTTCTTTTATTGCTTTTTTGTATTTTATCTAATCAAAATTCATAAATACCAAAATCATAAAATCCTTTTTAGATTGGAAAAAAGATTAAAAAATGGATAAAATGACGCAAATGTCTATCATTTAACAAGTTTTTGACGGATTAGTGATGGTTTCCCGATAAATTTGAAATCAAATGGGGAGTACGTTTTCCTACAACTCTCTGATAAAATAGCTGAAAAAGGTCCCATTAGTAGCCCATCCCTGATTAGTGACAGGTTTTCGAGGGCCAGGAAATTTATCGGAGCTCCAACGGTTATTTAAAAAAAATCACCGGTGTCCCGACAGTATTCTTCTTCCGTTTAACTACAATAAGAATAATCTAATACAAATTAAAAAGATGATTTTTTAAATTCATCGGACATTTGTCGGTATTATGTTAATTACCGATGGATAATATTTTATTCAACAGAAAATGATAATTTTAAATCCGTAGGAACCCCATCTGTATTCTACATCGATTTGATTAAAATTAAAATAATAATCTAATTGAAAATAAAAAGAAAGTATGAAATCTAGCAGAAATCCGTCACATTTATGTTAATCTATCGATGAAACCTCGATGACTTAGTTAAAAGACTTGTTTTTGGCATATTTCGAAGAGAAAATTGCATCAAAATGGAACCAACTTTCATCTTTTTTCCTATTTTAGGGAACGAACTTACAAAACCATCGTTTTGGGGTCCAAACCAAACTTTATGTTTATTTAATAGTGATATGGCTTGGTGACATGGCTTAAGTCAATGCCAACTATATACCATGTCATATTTAAATTATAAATTACAAGAAGTCTAAAAAAATGAGGTGGCATCGATAATTATAACATGTCTCAATATTTTTTTTATTTAACAACTAATATTTAATATCATTATATAAAATAAAATAAAGGTAAATTACATCATTTCCAATCTATTGCAATATCTAGAAACCAACTCATCTTCCAAGTCATCTCAAATGAAAATTCAAGAACAACCATTGATACCTAGATGATTATTAAGAACACGAAAATGTGAACCCATATTATTAATTTAGAGCATATCGATTTTAGCCATAAAACAAATACAAACACAAGAAATAGATGAATATTATAATACGTTCAAAAAATTTATGCAAAATACCAAGATAGAAATATATTTATACAAAAAAAACTCTAAAGCTGTGAAAGAATATCTTTACATATGAATAAAAAAATTCCTAAAGCAACCGAATCAACCTGGATCAACGACGAGATTCACGATCTGGAAGATATGAAGATTATAGGCTTGTACCTTGCTTCACAACCTGGAATGGATATGGACAGTCATGTGTTTTCATAGTAAATAAATTTGGGTGATGATTTGGCTGGAAACCCCAAATGGTTAATATCAACCTAATACTTTTAATTGTTAATGCCACCTTGTATAAAGGTAACCGGTTACCTATTAAACAGGTAAATCAGACTCTTAAATAAACATAAAGTTTGGTTTAGACCCCAAAATGATGATTTTAAAAGTTTGTTCCCTAAAATAGGAAAAAGGTGAAAGTTGGTTCTATTTTGATGCAATTTTCCCTATTTCGAAACTAATACAAATACAAATAAGTATTTTTAACCTGTCTAGTTAGGTATTCTTTATATACACTCATATTCATATACCTTTATTTGCTTACATACAAAAGTGTGTGGATGAATGACTGATGTGTATATATATAATTAAGTACTACATATTCATGTGTGTGACTTGCTCATGTATAGCTATGTATGTGTATATGATTCATTAAAGGCCAGTATGAGACGATATAACCTAATTGTGTGCTTCAAAACTATATTTTTTAAGTTTTTATTGATCAGGGTGTCGAAAATCCGTCTAATCAATGATATGATTTTCGACGGATGAATTAATAAAAATTTAATTTCTTAGTTTAAATAGTTCTAAATTGTGTTTTCTTCATATTCTCAAAAGTATTCTAAGTGAATGTTCTTGAAAGAGTTTTGTGAATATTTGTCAGATCAAATAGATTATTTAGGTCATGTTTACCTTTCCTTATTCCGCAAACAATATATGATTCTTTTATTTATATCAATAAGAATTAAAATATGAAAAAATTGTGTATTAGTATTCACATACATATCACGCATTGCTTTGACATACCTCAATGGTAGCCCTTACTCCTCAAGACTTCTCATCCCGATGCTATCACATGTCTTCTATGAACACAATGTGTATACCCTTACTACATTTACTAAAATTTTCCATTAATTATTACCATCCATTGAACTCTTTGGAATTAATCTCAATTGGTTTTTCATCATTGCTGTTTCACACCACACCATAACGTCAATCTCCATGATTCACATCCTCCCATAGTTTCACAACATGAATATTTAGCTAATTTATACCACAATACTTTTCGTTCTCACAACCCAGCATGTCACATTTGTTCTTATAGCGGCACCACCACATTAAGACTCCACTCTTCAAGCATCGTAGCAATCTTGAGAATAAAGTTAAAAAGGATTCGTCAATCACAGTACACTGTCTTCCCTAGACACAACCATATCTTATTCCTTCCAGTAATTTTCCATAGTGCCATTTTCAGTTCGCTTTTCCTAATTCTTTAACAAAAACAATGATTTCTCTTTCAGTGTTTGTTAAAATTAATGACTTGATAAAAAAGTTACCTAATTAATTACTTGCGAACGATGTATATATTTGTATTATGATATGTGATTTGAAATGAGCCAAAAAGGCCGAGGGGTGAGTTGGACATGTGCCACAATTTTAGTTATAAAAAATAATTAGAATTTGTCTTTTTGTAAATGTGTTTACGAAGGTTCCCAATTTGGAAAAAGCAAAGCATGATGGCAAATGAGTGCTTTGACCCCATCTCTCAATAATGTATCATCATCATCATCATCATCATCATCATCATCATCATCATAATACGCCATTGACATGCTTCATATGCATATAGATAATATACATAGAGAAAGAGGTGGTTTTATTTATAAATCCATCTAGTTATATAAAATTTTAAAATCATTTTAACGATAGATTTCATTGATTAATAGTCCATATCATTTTCCTACTATTTTTGTTAATAAAAAATATTAAATACGGTTATTAAATGAAGTGACATCATAAGGATAAAATGGAAAAAAATGCTAAAAATTCCTAAAAACGCTACTAAAAAAAATCATAAATAAACTTTCTGGTATTTAATCTATTTTCTAAAAAAAATCCTAAAATTCTGTTTAGAAATCTATTACAAAAAATATGAAAAAAAGCCCCATGATCTCATGGTTTCAACGTTTCGAGAACCAAAAAAAGAAACTCATGATTTAATAAATGAAAAAAAAACGGGTCCTCAACTTAAATCATCATTTCAGATATCAAAATTGATCTTCTAGCCATTTCTCTCTCCCGGGTTGAAGCAAATGTCACTATTTTCGTAATATCCAAATCTACAATATTACGGACCTAGCTAAAAGGAAAAAAAAATCAAATTCAACGCAGATCTGTAATGACAGTGGCCAAGTCTGCAATTTGCTACGGTAAACTAGTTGAATTTGATTTTTTTTGTCTTTTAGCTAGGTCCGCAATATTGCATACGTAGTGACATTTGAGTCAACTCGGGAGAGAAAATAGTTAGAAGACCAATTTGAATGTATGAAATGGTCATTTGGAACAGTTTTCACAAAAAAAAAATCTCACGATTTCCTGTGTTTCACTCAAACCCGTCATCTATTGGTAAATAAATGAAACAAAATATTTAGACCCGCAATTGATGAATGAACGAACCAAAATATTCTACATTACAGAACCCGCTATTAATGGACACCTGCAACCTAAACTAACTGGAGGATTCGATTCAACAATTTTTTGCCAAACAATAATAATTTTTTTTTTACAAATTCATCAAATAAACGGTTGTCATAATAAATATTATCAATATCCCAAAAAATAACATATATATTAATTAGCGGACAACTACTATAAACATTAAAAATAATCCGTTGAAAAGTAAATTAACCATAAAACCTTCATAAATTAATTTTTTTTAATAATATTGATAGGCTGAAAAGGGATTACAATGTTTGTAGAAATTGAATGGTTTGTATTTGATAAAATGGAAAAGAAAAAACAATGAATAATTTGATTACACATATATATATATAGGGGCCATACAAGGGAGGATTCGGTTTGTGATAACTGTTAGATCCAGTTTCAACCACACATTATTAATAATCAATGACTGTTATTAAAATACTAATTTTGGTAATTATTCTCTCTCCTCTCTTTGGCCGACAAACCTTACTCCGACCAAACTTATTCCGACGTATACAATAGTGGTACCCTATGAGATACCCAAGGACTTGAGACAAATCGGCTGTGATACACATTATGTACCACTGTGATACCCACTGTGGGTTGAGACTAGATCCAGTTTTGTGTAGCCAAGAAGGCGAAACAGGTACGATCCCACCACCGTGACCCCATCTTCGATATGCATACTACAAAGCAACAACGACCAACACGGACAAGCATCATGGGGTTCATAAACAAGGACCAATAAGGGCGCTTTTCTGTGAGATTTTCCGATGAGAGGTTAGACCCGTAAAAAGTGAGGATGGGTCGTTTCCATACCTTAGGGAATTTGGCGACCATTGAATGTTTTGAGGGTGAATAGAGAGAATGCGGAGAAAACAAAATCAACACAAATCAATTTGGTTGAGAAATTTAAGACAAAAAGGTCTAATAAAAGATAATTAGTGAAATAAAAAATTGAATTAAATTACTGATATTACTAGTACACCTTTATTAAGTAACTAAATATTAATAACTGTTTGTCTGAGGTTGGATCTCATAGTTTTCACAAACTACCGAGTTCTCATTTGATTAAACCATATATATATAGGCTGGATCTTCTACAACCCAGATAAAAGTTACACCCCATGCCTCCCAATCTCAGCCATCCATTTCATAATTCAATTTTTTTTTATATAAGGGTATAATAGTCTAATCACATATCAAAATAATAAAAAAAATTATATGCAAAATAAAAATAAAATCATATTTTAGGCAGTTTCTTTTTAAACATGGTAGTTATCCCAATAATTAAGGAATTAATTCAAAATTCAAATTTTAAATATTAATCAAGATCAAATTCATGAAAATTAAGGTACTGCATAAATCATAATATTAAAAAAAATCTGCAAACATGAATTCAGGTATGAACAATAAGTAAAATATGAAAAACATATTAAAAAGCACATATCTTTCAAATAAGTGGACATACATCGGCATACATAAGAAACAACACATATCTATGAAAAACCTATGAAAAACCTATGAAAAACACATAAATCTTTAATCTAAAAACTCAGGAATTTTGAAAAACATATGAAAAACCTATGAAAAAATCTGCAAAACCCAGAAATGATGAACATGAACCCAGAATGATGAAGATGAACCCAAAACTGATGAAGACGTGCAAAACCCAGAAATGATGAAGATGAAACATAATTCGAAAGGCAGAAACATGAAGATGATTTCATATATGTAATGATTCTATATGAAAAAACACATATCTTTCAAATAAGTGGACATACATCGGCATACATAAGAAACAACACATATCTATGAAAAAACATATGAAAAACACATAAATCTTTAATTTAAAAACCCAGAAATTTTGAAAAACATATTGAAAAACCTATGAAAAAATCTGCAAAACCCAGAAATGATGAAGATGAACCCATAAATGATGAAGATGAACCCAAAACTGATGAAGACATGCAAAACCCAGAAATGATGAAGATGAAACATAATTCGAAAGGCAAAAACATGAAGATAATTTCATATATGTAATGATTCTATATGAAAAATAAAACCTATGAAAAACACAGGAATCTTTAATTAAAAAACCCAGAAATTTTGAATAACATATGAAAAATCTGCAAAACCCAGAAATGATGAAGATGAACCCAAAAATGATGAAGACACGCAAGACCCATAAATGATGAAGATGAATATGTTCAGATCAATGTTCAAGTGGTGGTGATGGTGTTGTATCCAGGCAGCGGATGATTGCAACCATGTTTAGAGCTTCTTCCAACTTTTTCTATACAAAGTCTTCACAATCTTCAAGCAAATCGTCTCCGAAAACCCTATGATTTTTTTGAAATAACTTCCTTGTGTTTATGTGCGTCAATTTAGGGAAGGATGTGTATCTTGTTTTACCTTAATTGCTAATCGAACGAGATTTCCTTTTGATTTATTTCATTATTTAAAAAATATATATTCAAATTTCCATCCGTGCCCTTATGTCTTGAATTGCATACCGATGGTGCCCCAGGTTTTCGATTTAATTACGCTTATGTCTTGAATTGCATACCTTGACATGCCGTCATAGGATCGTCCGCACACTTTTTTAGTCATTAATGTAAAATCACATGTAACTTTATAAATAATTTGCTTATTTTCATATTTTCTTAAATGGATATCACTCTCGTATAACCTGTTTCTAAATCCATAAAAGAAAGTCTGCAAATTTTATATTGAAGAACTCTTGAAATTGGGTCCATTCTCTTTGTATTTATATATTGCCTTCCATATAAGATGTTTTAATGCATCTTTGTACGTCATATTCATCATCATGCAATCCCAAAAATAATAATGTGATTTTTTTAGATGTTTTTGATTAAATATGATATCTTTTTTTTTTGGGTCCAAGTCTAAAGGTGTTTTAATTCATCTTTAAAGAAATGTTGGATGATATTTATATGGGTCTTTAAGATTTTTTATTTGAGCACCGTATTTGTTTGTTTATTAAATATAAATTATATCTTTTTGCAATGAAAGTATTAAAGATACTGAAGTTATTTACGAAGGACAATCATATTCAATACATGACCAACCACATTAGGTTACAATGAAGAAAGGGTGACCCATTTCAACCGCTGCTTATTTAAAAAAATATTACCATCAATCAGTGACGGGTTCGGAATTTTTGTCCACTGGTCTTATTAAGGTAGACTAAAGACGTGTAAAGTCACCCGACGTGTTTTCGGAAAATTTTAAAGTTTTTCAGTTGATTTGAAGGATTTTTTAGTGTTTTTGTCGATTTTGAAGGATTTTCTTAGTGTTTTTGTCAGTTTCAAAGAATTTTTTCGGCTTTTTTTATTGATTTCAAGAGATTTTTTTAGTGTTTTTGTCAATCGTCGGCAAGATGGGATCCCTTGAATTTTTTTATTGAAGGGAACCAAGGCTAAATTCAGTATTTTTAATATTTTTTAACCTGTATAATATTTGTTTTTTAACATTTCACCGAGGTCCATGGACCCCACCTTTTTCAAGCTACATCCGCCCATACCATCAAGTTGTTATATCAAAATTTGTAATATATGTTAAATATGTCCAATTAAAAAATATCATCGACTTTAATTTGATATTAGAACCTTTTTTATTCTACCTATTTTGATTTTAAGGATTTTTTTTTTTTGAAAAAAAAACTTACTTTAACAAATTATACGATAACATTTGGAGGAATTAAGTGAAATAGTCAACCTTCAAACTCCAATTAATTTTATACCTACTTTTTTTTTAAAGCAATTCTCAAATAGTCATAGCAATTAGCAAATGCTTGTAAACCATCTTTTTCTAATTAAAAATAGGAAAGAAATATGATTTGGGAATTAATTATATTTTTATAATTAAATAGTCAATTTATTTTATATGTCTTACCCTTTTATTTTTTTATTATTCATTTATACTCTTATTATGTTATATATATATGTTAAAATAAATTGAAAAATAAAAAAACGAAAAATAAAAAAGTAAGCATTATAAAATAAAATAAATAATTATTATATGTTAAAGTTTAATTTTAATTTTAAAGTTAAAAGGTTTGAGCTTTAAGATCTTTACATAGGTTACGTAATTTGGCCTAAACTGCATTTTTATCTTTAATAAAAAAAATGGTTTATATCAAATATGTAAAACATTTGTGTAAAATCCAACGATCTTTTTGAGAATTTCTTTGAAAAGGTGATTTGGAGGTGAAGTGGAGTAGGTTAAAAACATCTTTATATGAGTATATATTGTTACACGCATTTTTATATAATTTTAATATATAATTTAACTTAATTTTAATATAAAAAAATAAAAAAGTTCACCCTAATATTGATAATGTACTACTTGTACATTAAAAATAATATGTCATCAAAACCAACAACCACCACACTCTTAACAACTATCGCATCACTTTCCTACCCTCCTCGCCACTCCTTATCCCTTATTCCTTTTTCTTATTTTTCTTCTTTTTTTCATTTTATAATTTTGACTTTCAAATATATATTTTTATGTCTTGATGATAAGCTAAATTTAAGTTAAAGATATTTTAGTTGATAGAACTCTTAGCAAGTTGACATAACCTCCTTCAATGAAGGAAGAAAGGCAATAAGAATTAATGAGCATCCAAAGGGCATTAATGTTTATACAAAGAGAAATATGAAAAGGAAAGATAGGATAAGAAACAAGACAAGGGTTTAGATGGGATAGCTAGCAAAGAGTATGGGCAACACCATTTGCTTGTCTACTAATAGCCTTAACCGAAAAAAACTCACGATTAAAAAGCATAGAACACACGGTAATATTTTAATAGGCTTAGATCGAACGACTACAAGCTCTCTTTTTTTGGAAGCGTGTCTCAGACTATGTCTAGACTAATCCCGACAAATTTTGACTGCAAGACATTAGCTTTGATAAACTCAGTGGCCACAATTGTTGTGTAAGCCTCGAACGACTACAGGCTCTCCTTGGCAATTGCGAGACACCATTCAAAATCCGGCTTTCGCATTGTTGGGATGACAAAAGCATCAGTATTACATTTAACAAAACCACTGTATGAGGGATACCATAAATGACCACAATCTGGGGTATCTGTAGACTCCGATCGACGCCTCAACTCATTTATCGCAAGCCACTCCAAGCGAACCAAACTAGCTCCTTGCACAATCGTGGCAGGATTTTGGACCGTCTGATCATAAAACGTCATTGCGCATGTACCAGATACTCCATAACAACATAATGAATTTATTGGCCACCGTATTATGGCAATATCGCAAGATTCCAAACAAGAGATCCGGGAAGGTACTGACCCACTAGCTCCCATAAACCTGACTCCAACCAGACCTCATTCGTAGTGGGGCAATCAACAAAAAAGTACCAATTATTTTTCGGATTACGCTGACATAAAATACATAAGCACGAAGTTGGAATTCCATGCGCCTGAAGATTCCGATGGTTGGAAAGGATATCAAGGGCTATTGTCCAAACAAAGTGTCAAACGTTGTGTGAGTATTCTAGCATTTTAGATACAAGACTAACCATCAACAAAGACATGGGAGTTTGAATCTATCCTTTTAGTAAGAGCAATAGAGGATCACCTTTTAGTGTGGTCGCACATAACTAGTAACTTTGTCATCTACCCAAATAAAGTACTTGACAGAGGATACACAAAGCATAACCATGTCAACTGACCAACGAGAAAAAACAAGAGATAACATAAGAGCCTTGAAGTAGTGCCAATCGAGTCTGTCATAAGCCTTCGATATATCAATTTTAAAGTCGGCCTCTACTTTGAGAAATGTGCATCAAGCCTCGAGTTATCAGACTCAATGAACCGTGGTCGAATGAGATTAGCAATTAACTCAGGTGATCCACTTCCTTCCGTAAATAACTTAGAGAAGTACTCGGTAACCACATTGCAAAGCCCATCTCCATTAGAGATCTAATGACGATTCTCATCTTTCAACGTCTTCTTATTAACTTGTGTTTTAAATTATTTTGAAACTCATAATCTTAAAATATATTTCTCTCTTATCCTACTTCAAAACCATTATTATAATCATAAGGCTTGTGGCGTATTGGTTAAGGCTTGTGAGGGATGAGGCTAGAAAACCCATCTATCCCAAGTTCGAATACAGACGCAAACAACTTGTGGCCACTGCGGAATTATCTCAGAACTGCATGCTTTAGCAATCTTAAAATTGTCAGGGATTAGTCTAGACAAATGCCTATGATACCATTTCCTAAAAAAACCATTATTGATTTTTGCTTACTGTATAAACTGTTTTTATTAAAATTCTCAACTTTTTTGTCATTCTTATTTTAATCTTAATACATACATACATACATACATACATACATACATACATACATGGGACCTCTTTTCCGTATATAATTCATGGTTGAGTTCGATTCTTTTAACCTATAAGAATCTTATTTATATTCATAAAAAAGATGATAACTTTTGGTAATGAGTCAAGGAGTTGTGCAACCACCCTTCTAAAATTTTAGTATAGGTGCACCTACATGCACTCTTCCATGGGACCTCTTTTCTATCCACCAAATCATACCTTCTTCTATACATTTCTTTTCATTTATCCTAAAATCAAATCAAAATTCAAAAAGTTATACATTTTTCAAGGTCAAAAGTGAATATATTTATAAAATCTAAAATTTATAAAATCAAAAAATTTACAAAGTGAACCGATCGTCCCCGATCATACCGTAATAACGTTTTCCAAACAATGTCATCCTGAAATTTATGCATAATTAGAACTTAGAACGAAAGAACAAGTTCAAATCTTTTTAAGACATGTATTCTTCTTTTTATATGTTTTCGGTGTCAGAGAATTAACACGTCTTTTAAATATGTGATTTAAATTAATAAAAGTGGCCGTGTGAAAATGTGATTTAAATTAATAAAAGTGGCCGTTATTCACACGTAAGGATAAAAAAAATGGACAAGATGTTCTATATCTTTGCACAATGAACAAATACAAAAAGAAAAGACACCCATCTCGGCCTTTTGGCTAAGATCAAGCATTAGTATCTGTTCTTATCGATTTAATCACAATACGAATAAAAAAGATTAAACATAAATAAACCCAACAATAATGTAATCTAAATCAATCAAGAAAAGACAAGACCCTATGTGCATAGGGTCTTGTTACAAGAAGATGTTAAGCAGTCGTTTGAGCGTAAGATTTAGATCGAGCGACTGCATAACATCTTCTTGTTGTACTACTACCGATACTTGAAACCTCTCCAACGGATCGATTACGTTCAAACTTATTATCACCACTAACAACACTCCTAAAACTCGAACCCTCGTTCCTCAATCTCGACCTCCGATGAACCACTTGTGTTTTCATGGTGTTGTCATCATCTTCTTCATTCGCAACCTTTCCGGCCATTAAATCCATTAAATTGTTTCGAAACCCTAAATCGGAATAAACCCTTCTCGGATTACTCAACCGCTTTCCGTCATCAAAACCGCCACCGGTTTTCGGCCTCGAAGAAGAAACCACCTCCACCGGCCTTCCGACGTTTTCCACCATTAAACACGGATTACTTAAACCATTCCACGATCGAAGAGGGACCAATTTCGTCAAGAAACTAAGCGATTCGACGATTTCGTTCATCGATGGTCTTCGTTCCCTACAAGATCTCACACATTTGGCTGCAATTAGCCCCAATTGCTTCCTGACCGTCGGATCTTTCGGTGGCGGAATTCGAGGGTCAAAAACACTCAAAAGTTTCCCTCTTCTGATCAACGGAATAGCCCAATCGACGATCGACGGCGGTGAATGGCTGACGTCAATGGCTTTCCGGCCGCTAATGATTTCTAATAAGAGAATTCCGAAGCTAAAAACGTCGGTTTTAGTGCTTAAATTATCTGGGGTTACGTAACCTGGGTCAAGGTAACCCATGGTTCCGGCCGGCGGTGTTGATAAAAGACGGTAATCGTCGACGTGGCACCGGAGGGCTAACCCAAAATCGCCCAATCGAGCGTTGAAATTCCGGTCAATGAGAACGTTGGCCGACTTAATATCACGGTGGATCACCGGCGGAACGGAGGAATGGAGGGTTTCGATTGCTTTTGCCGTCTGTAAAGCTAATCGAATCCGGCGGCCCCAATTCGGCGGCTGTTGGGTGACGTGGAGGGTGTCGTAGAGGGTTCCATTGCTCATGAATTCGACTACTAATAACCGATTGTGGTGTGGGGTGTTTGTGAATCCGACTAAATTAACGAGACGTGGACTGTGGAGTTTGGATAAGATGTCGATTTCGTTTTCGACTTCGTTTTCCGGCACGGCGGAGACGGCGGAATGGTGGTGGTGGTGGTGGTTTTGGTGTGAGGGTTTTTTGACGGCGACGAGACGGCCGTTACGGAGGAGAGCTTTGTAGACTAATCCATGGCTGCCACGGCCGAGGAGTTTCTGATCGGAGAAATTATTGGTGGCGGCTTCTAAATCGCTGTAATCGAAATGTTGGATTTTCTTGTTGATGATGGGTGATTCTAAATCTTGATTTCTTTCATGAATTTTATCGGATTTTTTTGATGGATTATGAACAGAGATGGTGGATTCAGCTTTACAAGATAAATAACCCATCAAAATTTTGTAAATTATTTGGTTTGATTTTGGTTAGATATTATACATACATATGAGGATGAAAAAGGAATGAAAATGGAAAATGGAAAATGGAAAATGGAAATGAGATGATAGAATGGTGGACCAAGAAAGTCAAAGAAGACATCCATTGGAGATCACAGGAAGTAAATGGTGTACCCCACCGCACACGATAACAGCATGTAAACGGATTTACTCCTTCTCATCAGGTCAAGTTCTTTGACCGCTATTCCCTTTTTACCCCTAATAATCATTTTACCTTTTCTTTTTCTCTCTTGGTAAATTAGATTCTCCAAAATTTCTTTAAAATTAGGGAAATTTTCAAAAAAACCTACTATTTCATTTTGAATGGTTAAATCCTTAAACTATTTTTTTGAATGATTAAAATCATTAAATTATTCCATTTTAAATGATTAAGTCTCTAAACTATTTTCTTGCATTAAAAAATCATTAAACTTTCTCATTTTGAATGAAAAAACTATTAAACTTTCTTTTTTTGAATGATTAAGTCTTTGGTTTTTTTTTCAAAAAATTAAACCATCGAATTTTTAAAAATTGGTTATTTACATCTTTCTAACCTAAATAAACTATCTTTAAACGGTTATCTTTTGATTCTCCCTCTTATGATGAATAAAAAAATAGATCAAAAAGAGGAAGATCGATGGCACAGGCAACAACATGTTAGGTGAAATGGAGAACGAACAACGTTGGGGGTAATTGGGAGTGACGAAGGAGAGCGATACCGTTTTTTGTTAGGGGTTTTAATTGCGTAAGGTTTTTGGAATGGTAAAACCAATTTAAGTTTATTTTTACTTTAAAACTTTTTTTAGTGAGTTACAGGTTACTTATTTAAAAAAATGTAGGTAACCAATTTTTAAAAGATCGATGATTTATTAATTCAAAAAAAATATTTAAGGACTTAATCATCCAAAATGAGAAAGTTTAATGGTTTTTTCATTCAAATTAATAGTTCAGGACTTTATCATTCAAAATGAGAGAGTTTAATGGTTTTTTCATTCAAAAAAATAGTTTAAGGATTTAACCATTCAAAATGAGATAGTTTGCTGGGTTTTTCTGAACTTTTCCCTTAAAATTAAGAATCAAAAGTTAAAATCTCTAAAAGAATTCTGTAATTATCTTCAACAGATTCCTTATTTTGAAGAATTAAAATATAAAAATACTCATTTTATCTATTAAAATATTATTTCGATTTTTAAATATTTTGTTTTCAAATTTTCCTATTGGTGGTCCACTTTATAATCATTTTTGGAGTATTCTTCATATTTGGAGAAAAATGTCTTCTCTTTCCAACTTTCTCCATTTTGAAGATGATTTTATGAAAGCTGTTGGAGCACATTTTGGCTTAAAATCCATATTTTTCTCCATTTTCTTCATTTTAAAGAAGCTGTTAGAGATGCTCTTACGGATGTTTTTAACATTTTTGGTCGTTTTTAAATTAATGGAATATGTTTTATAAGTTGGGTCTATGTTGTTATATTTTTTAGTAAGTTCGGTCCGTAAATAATTAACGATTTGGATCCATATGGTTGCATTAAGGATTTAGAGACACGATTTGTTAAATTTGCAAAAATGGATAATGACCGTTAAAATATATAATCATATAAACGAAACTTATAATTTTGTATTTTCATTCTTTATTTATGTTAAAAGATATTTTTAGGGTGATGCGGATATAGGGCTATTTTGATGGGGGAAATTGTGAAAATGATATAATCTTTATTATAATATACAATACTTATTGTATACTTATAAAACTTATTAAAATTCAAGCTTACTATTTGTTATTATTTACTAAGGAAAATTGTATCAAAATAGAATCAACTTTTATCTAATTCCTATTTTAAGGAACCAATTTTAAAAGTTATTATTTTAAGGGTCTAAACCAAACTTTATTATATACATAGTTTATTAAATATTCATTTTTGAATTTAATAAAATCATTTGATAAATTCGGCCGAATCATAATAAGCGTTAAATCTATAATATTGTATAATACTTCATAAATTTTGGATTTTTCTTTCTTAATAAGGGGTCTATTGGTATATTTATTTTCGATTTATAATTAAAATTTTATATTATGTTTTATTGTACTAACTGGATAAAAAAATTATGTTACAGGATTTATAAGTTAAAATATTTCTATTTAAGCATTCAAAGTTTGAAATTATTATATTTAAATCCGTATTATTTATCTTAAAATTCATGTCAAATTTCATCTATCTTTTATGTAAACATTAGATATTCAAATAAACGATTTTCATACGATATTCTTAAATAAAGAGTTTAAAAAAGATGGGTTTCTAAAATTAAACCAATTATATTCCATTCATTTTTTCTTAAATATAAAATCAGCTAAAAATTATTTTATACCAACATTCTATATCCACTAAATTTTCTTTTATCATTTTATACAAAATAACAATCTAGATAAAGATTTTAAAAGATTGTTTTCTAAAATAAGATAAGAAATACTCCATACATTTTCTCTTTCATATAAAATCAATTAAACTTTGCTTTATAACTAGTTTTTATACACAAAAAAAAATTCTCAAATGAGTTGTATGAGAAAATAATAATATTACCACTATATTAGGAAAATAGCAGAAAAGGAAAGGGTGAATGTGACGGAAATGGAATTCTATGTTGGAAAGGACAAGTGATGTTTACACCTCCCAATTAAAAATTATCTATCACACCATATATATATATATATATATATATATATAGAGGAAGGTTCAAATGAGAATTTTGCATTTTTAAAGGAACAAAGGGACAGTTATGTATCACATATAGGTAGTCCACAATTTGTTCCTTTAAAGAGGGTGGTTCTCATTTGATCTCTCCCCTATATATATATTTATATATATAGAGAGAGGTGGGTTCAAATGTGAACCTATCTTTGATTGTGAACATGAGGATGAATCACAACCATCCATTTTAGATCAAATCAAAAGATGAGGGATAAAATTCACGGTGACATTTTTGTAAATAAGTGGAAAACTCAGGTCATGGCTTAAATCATAAATACAACCTGACGATTTAAATCAGAACCAGACATCATCATCTTCCCCAAATGTCTTCATCATCTTCACCATATTTGTTCAAATCAGAACCATGCATCATCATCTTCCCCATATTTCTTCATCCTCTTCCCCAAAAGAAATTTCACTCCCGTCTCCAAATTTTTTCATCATCTTTCTCAAAATAAATTTTCGCACAAGTTTGTTTTTGCTTTGTGTTCCTCCTTAGAATCACAAGTCTTTTCAGATCCAGATTCTTTTTCTTGATGAAGTATAATAAGGTTATTCAAATGTTTTTTTTCCTTTAATATGATCGTTCATCAATTTATCAGAGAAAGCTTCTTTGAAACACATTTGCTTGAATTCTTGTTTTTCAAAACCTTTGGTTCCATTGTAGGTTATATTCAATCTGAATATAAGCTACAATTTTGGGTTTGTATACTTGTAGTTTATATTCAGACTGAATATATTCTATAGATAGGTGTTTGAATAATTGTAGCTTATATTCAGACTGAATATAAGCTACAATTTGGGGTTTGTATACTTGTAGCTTATATTCAGACTGAATATAAGCTACAATTTGGGGTTTGAATAATTGTAGCTTATATTCAGACTGAATATAAGCTACAATTTGGGGTTTGTATACTTGTAGCTTATATTCAGACTGAATATAAGCTACAATTTGGGGTTTGAATAATTGTAGCTTATATTCAGACTGAATATAAGCTACAATTTGGGGTTTGTATCCTTGTAGCTTATATTCAGACTGAATATAAGCTACAATTTGGGGTTTGAATAATTGTAGCTTATATTCAGACTGAATATAAGCTACAATTTGGGGTTTGTATCCTTGTAGCTTATATTCAGACTGAATATAAGCTACAATTTGGGGTTTGAATAATTGTAGCTTATATTCATCATCTTCCCTAAATTTCATCATCATCTTCCTCATATTTGTTCAAATCAGAACCAGACATCATCATCTTCCCCGAATTTCTTTATCATATTCCCCAAATTTATTCACACCATCTCCTTCGAACCTCAGATTTCGTCAACTCAGACAAAGAAGAAAGGTAAGAAGG
Organism: Silybum marianum; assembly: GCA_036898165.1. Classification (NCBI taxonomy): domain Eukaryota; kingdom Viridiplantae; phylum Streptophyta; class Magnoliopsida; order Asterales; family Asteraceae; genus Silybum; species Silybum marianum. The sequence continues at coordinate 23,127,540 of CM072538.1, forward strand.
AGAACCTCCACACCTGCAACTTTTTTCTTTTCTGCTTATTTTCTTTTTTGTGCCTCCATCGTGCCTGGATTTCAATTTCTTTGACCATGAATTTCGATTGATGAACACGATTTTGGATTTCGATTTTGTCTTTGTCTTACGATTTTGGATTTTGATTTCCAGATTCGATTGAGAACTGGAGATTTTTACTCAAAAATTTAATTCAGATAAAAACTTCCAAAATTACCCCTCAAGCCATGTTTAAAGATTAGCTTGAATATGGCTTAGATGAAGGGCTGAGATTCATCCTCATGTTCACAATCAAAAATAGGTTCACATTTGAACTTTCCTCTATATATATATATTTCCAATATTAAATGATATGTTATATGTTACCATCTTCGACCCAAGATGTTATACTTAATGTCACCAGATGATGTCATGATATCGTTAAAGGTGTCATAAAACACACATAATCTTGTTGGTTGAATGGAAGTGTTGCGTTACTAATCGCAAAACTGAAGTATAAACGTCTATGTTGATTTCAATTGAAGTTGTGTTTTTATAAAACCAGAAGTGAAAATATAGGTACATGTTGGTCATTTTTTGTAATACTATAACAGAACAGTTTAAAATTCTCAACAAACTATGACCCATTGTTTTAAAATGCTCTAATGGTTTTAAGTTAACCCTTTTCTCGGTCCTTAGTTGGTTAAGCCTCTTAGTATACTTTCATCAAAATGCCCCTTTATGTTACGATGACTATTATGATTACTATAATCTAATGCCCAATGCTTCATGCTTACGTTTTTCGGTGATATTTTTAATAAGTGGATTGTTTTTTCAATAAAGTTTTTGTTTATGGAAAATAATTGCGCGATTGGATGGGAAAAGGTGAGGAGGAAAGCAAGTGGTTAATTTATTGGTTTGAAAAGAAAAGAAAAGAAAAGAAAACAAGTGATTTGATATGGTAAAATTGGACCATAAGCATCACATTTGAATATTTAAAGTGAACCCACTCTAAAAAGCAAAATTTTAGGATTGAAAAGGTTGGGGGTGGTTCAACATTTGGAAATGTATTCAAAATGGTTTAAAAGTAGATATGTATAAGATGGTCAATGGTTGGGGTTGGTTTGAATATAACTAGATATCGGATTTAAAAAGACCAGAATAAATTAATTAGATTAAAAACAGATAAAAACCGTTAGTTTTTAAATAATATTTGTTCTTTTTAGCGATAAACCAATTCCAAAAAGGTGAGGAGAGAGGTGGGGCCATGACCCTTGTTTTTTCATGTAATTACTAATTTTAATAATTTAGTTTTGATGCAATTAGTTACTAAACAAAAATTAGCAAGGTTTAAAATGGTTTGAAACATGACGTGACGGCAAGATCAAATCTTAAGTGTTACACGTTAAGGCGATGATACAGTTTTTTCAAGATGGCAAAATTTATATATTTATATATAGAATTATATATACACACATATTATTCGTTCATATAATGATATTAAAAGAAATACAATTCATATTAGAAGAAAAACATCCTATAGATTATTATTATTATTATAAAAATAATCTTTTATTAAGAGATGTAATTTTGAATTTTTTTTTCTTGAATTTTTTCAACATATAATTTTTTTTGAATTTTTTTAAATAATGCAAAAATGTTATTCTAATACATTTTAAAATATGTAGTTTGGTCAATCAAATACCTTTAAAAAATGCTTTTTATTAAAATTTTTGTAATTTGTTTCAATCAAATACACGAATTATAGTGAGATTTGTGACCGCTTTTTTTACATTTGTGAGTTGGTATCTTCCCCATACACCATATAATTTATATATAGTGCACTGTGTATAGAGGGTAAATGGGACGAAAAAACAATCATATGGACGTTGGGCAACAATTTGACCTTTTTTTTAAAAAAAAATCGGGTCAGGCCCATAACCAATCCCGATCATGCCGGGCCTTATTTTTTTGATAAAACCGTAACCGGTCCTTAACCGACGGTTCCAAACCGGTCCTAAATCAGGGTCAGACCCATTTGGCCAGCTCTATTTGGGACTACTTAGGCCGCCTTGCAAAATTCGTCGTCGCTTGTTGACCTATGAGCTTATGGACCTTTATTTTTCAGCTTGAGAAGGAAAATTGCATATAGATTTTGTTTCGGAGATACCATAAAGCCTAATAATCCATGTGATGGGTTAGATCAGATAGCTTTTAGAGATCTTGGCTCTTGATTTTGCTTAAGGAATTTCTTCGACGCAACTTTTTAGACACTGAAGTTAATAAAAACTTTCTGCGATTACAGTTTTGTCCATAAATAAATTCTCTTTATGGTGGTCTTGCTTACTAATAACATGTTGCTAGAGTTAGTTGGTCACACTAAAGGTACACTACTAATCAATTAATATCAAACCTTTATCATTCAACATGTTGCTCTTGATCATTTCACAAGTGTAACAAAAGTAGAATGTAATGATGAATTTCCCTATTTCCTTCCCTTGCATGTTTGCATTTAAGGAGTTGTGTCGTGGTAGAATAAGAACAAAATCTTGTTAAATTATCGTTTGGTTCAAGAAAAAGTTATTTTGTTACAAAATCTTCAGTGGATGATTTTAGGAATAATTTATGCCAGGATGATTAGATTTACAGTTGTAATAGGACCGTTTTCTTTAGATTTGTTCAAGATATAGATATCTTATGCGTAGATAAATTATTATTCTACAGAAAAAGAGAAAGATCGATCCTCGGTACCCAATGAATAGGTGACAAGAGACGTTTAGTGTGAGTTTAGCAACTTACAAGTTTTTATCATATAAGTTATTGTTTTGAGCTATTGAAAGTTCTTATATTTCTGTAATCTTTGTCGCTCTAGAAAAATCGGTTGTTTTCCATTTAACAAAACTCGAACTTAGTTGTTGCTCATGTATATTGGATCTCATTGTTGTTATTTTACATTGAAATTTCTAAAGGATTGTACAAAAGTGGTGCCACTATGTTGATGTAGGTAACATTTGTTTTGTAAGAGGTGCTGAAGTCTTAAGTCTAATTTCACTTCTGATTTATAAGAGGTGGTGCTGAAATCTAAAATCCGAATCAGTTAGACTGTTTGTTTTTACGTATAAAGTCTGAAATCTGAATCAGTCATTGATTTAAGCGAATAAGAGGAATTAAGTGGTGAGGTTACCACTTTTTTTAGATAATTTTCACGCCTAAGAGGGTCTGAAAAGAAAAAGAAAAAAACAAATGGTCTAAATTTAAAAATGTCTGAACGAATAAGTGATAAGCGGTCATTAAGAGGTAAAATTGAAAAAACAAACAGGGTTGTAGTGTTCGCATAACAAGAACCTCAAGCACAATAAAAATCCTTGTTTGGTGAAAATGTTCATTATTATTTTTAGGCCAGAATGTAACAAATTTTGCCTTAGTCTCTATTAAGTGCAATAATAGATTTTTCCCTTGAATTAAGGGCTGTTTACTAACCACTTACTCGGGTAAATGCTTACAAGTCATATTAACTTATCGGATGAATATGACAATTACCAAGAATTTTACCCGGTAAGAGTGAAGACAATGAAGGCAAGGAACAAGAGTGTTACTGGGTAAAGTGAGGGCGACGGCTCTTACCACGGTTAACGCTTACCGGATAAAATTGTTACATATGAGACCGTTTTGGTGGACTAAAATCCTACCCAGCAAGTGATAGTGTTAGATTTTACTGATAAGCGCTAGATTTTACTGGTAAGCACTTACCGGGTAAGTGTTTAGGTAAACAACCTCTTAGTGTAACAAACATTCAATTATTTATTCCTATTTTATACTCATTTCAACCAATAACCAAAAAAGTTTGTAGTGACGGGGATGGCTAGTTGTCAACTTGTATTTATAATTCTTGCTTGCGTGAAAAATGCCATATCAAAATGAATCGACGTCACGTAGATTGGAAACCTGCTTATGACTTATGAGGTAAAAATGGGTATGAAATAGTAAAAATTGAATATTTATTAAACTAATTAATGGAAAAAAAGTTCTCATTACACTAGGAATTAAGACAAATTTTCAGTGGATTCCAATTGTTATTTTGGGACCATTGCCAGTTAAAAATGGTTTGAAAATCAGTTAAAAAAAGGTTTGAAACAAAGCCAAAAGTAAGAAGAGATACAAAATGGAGATGAATAAAAACTAATCCTTCAAAACTTTTCACATATTTCTTTCTTTCTGCTAATCAAATCAAGAAAAAACAAATCTATTTCAATACACAAACAAAAACCAAGAAATCTCTCAAAAACCCTTGTCATCTAACTTGTTTAACCGCCTTCAAAACGTCATAATTAATTAATTAATTAATCTTTTTTAAGAAGAAAAATAACCCGAATGAAGGAAGATGGAGAGCAATACGTTCTTTGTGTACAAAAACAAACGGGTCTAACCCAAATTAGGCATTGACATTATGATTGTTGATAAATGTTATAAGAGGGCTCTCTCATTCACCTTGCATTCTGCCTAATCCTGATCATTCGTTTCAGCGTTGCTAACCAGAAGCTGCATTCATCCCAGTCACTGGTCGTAAGATCCACCTGCACCACCACAACAAAAAAAACAATCATTTTAAGTGTCAACCAATACTGAACAATGGTTGAGTTCCATTGAGAAGATAAGTTATGGTGAGAAGCGTAAGAAGGGATCTGGATCCTTGGATCATTCATAATTAAAGATCGACATTAATGAGATGCACCGGATCAATTCTCATAAGGAGCGCAATTCATGGGTGGGTGTGAGATTAAAAGTGATCAAGGGTTCAGATCTCTTCTTACGCTTCTCACCTTAACTCTTCTTCTCACACGATCTTGCGCCTACTGAACAAACCCAATAAATCCCAAAGAGAGATAGGTTCCAGGGAGGGTAGGATGCATGCAGAACGTACCTTATAAACAGATTAATTAGCAATGAAAGGGTAGTTTCGTCATTAACTAAAGTAGTTATAAGGTTGGTTATGTTAGAAGATTGGTTAATGAATTGGTTTCTTTTGGGTATTTGAATTCAATCACAAATCCTCCAATTTTCTCACTGTTATTATATACAGAGGCTGTTTATGTAAAGACCCTTGGTTTAGAAAACAAGAAATAATGATACCTGGATTTTGAGGGCGGTAGGGAAGTCACCACGATCCAATGCTTGACAGAGCTGAACAAGCTTTTCAGCAGCATTTTTGGAAATATCACCATTGTTTAGTTTGGCAAACAATGCACCTATTTTCTTTGAGTTGTCATCGATCTCACGCTTCTTTGCTGGAACTGCACGCGAACCTCCCAATGCTTCCGATGTCTCATTGAAGAGTCTAGTCAACGTTCCAATAACTGCCCTTTGCTGGGCTGAAACATAAAACACTTTTATTAAGCCAAAAGTTCAACACATCTGCACTTCATATCCAATTCTTTCCTGGTGGACAGTAAGGGTCTGTTTGTTAGCAGCTTAATAAGCTTAATGATATAGAAAGTGAGTTATTTAGTAAGCTTCCAAGGGGGAGCTTTATGCAGAAAGCCAAGTTTTTTTTCCAAACCTGCCCCTCCTAATTAGATAAACGCTCCTTCCATTTATGAAAAAACCCTCCCAAACAAAAACTTCAGAATCTGTACAGACAAATTAATACCCACAGACAGCTTTATCCATACAGGACTTAATAGAAACCAACCAAACAGCCCTTAATTTAGTTCACCAAAAATGAAAAAGGCATGCTGAATATGACAAGGATTCAAGGAATGGTTTTGGGGGAAGAAAAGAGAAAGGATATACCAGGTACATTCGATACATCAGCAGTCTGTACTGTTGGAGGAGGGGCTGCAACAGGTGCTGCAGATTCTGGAGTACTGTTGGGTGGCATTTGACCTGATGTTGTTCTTTGCATTGGTGTATTATTAATGGGCATGAATCCTCTTACAGGTGGTGTGGGAGCCACATCATGTGGTAACTTCGGACCAGAAGTAGGAACCATTGGAGATGGGACAGGCCCAAGGGAAACAACCCCTGGTGGTCCTGCTTGATAATTGGAGTTGGCAGTCACCTGAGACTGGTAAGCATCCTGAGACCGTGGCAGTTAGAACAATAGAATTTACATCAAGGATAGTAAAGAATATTATATATATATATATGCACACATACAGGATATAACTGAGAACCCAAGGTGGGGGGTTGCTGGTATTGATCAGCGTTTCTCATAATTGGAGGTGTCATAGGAACAAAGGGTCTTGCAGCAGGTTGAGTTGCAGCTGCTGGTTGATTGAAGCCCATCTGAAAGAATGCAAATGGATGTCGATCCTTAGGAGATAGCATGATAGTCAAAGAATTCCAGAACCACCAAAAAAGCATGAAACTTATATATAAATAGCAAACCCTAATAGAGAAGTAAAAGTGGACCATGGAATGATTATCTCAAATACAGCAGTCTATATCCATGATATTATTTTTATTTACGTACCGGAGGACTGGGAGCTGCAGGAGATGGAACAAACATGCTACGTTGTGGTTGTGGTTGTGGCTGTTCATATTGATTATTGTACAAAGGAGCAGGTTGTTGTTGATACTGTTCTTGACGATAAAGCTTCTCATCCTGAAAAAGAAACAGAAAAGACGATGCAAACTTGTTTACATATGGTAGTCTTTTAAAAGAATTATATGTACTTTCCGATACTACGTTCAAAGTATTACAACCTTTTCCCATCTTATCTGGAATTCCAGGACTAATATATATATATATATATATATATATATATATATGGTCGGAGAATTGTATAATCTGTCCTTTTTAGTGAACAGTTCTGGCTCCACCAATGGAAGTGGGAAATATGTTGGTTGATGATAAGATAAAGCATTAAATACCTGATAATAGTTTTGAAGAGGCTCCACAACAGAAGTGGTTTGTTGGTTTGCACCATATACAGCTCCTGTATGTGTTTGAGAGTAACCGTAATCTGTAGACATAGTTGCAATTTGTTCTAAAAGAAAGAAGAAAAGAAAGGGTTTAATCAGAACCAGCAGCAGCCACTGAAGACGCTGTATATATACTTGGACCCAAAAAGGGTAGTGTGGGAATGCAACTCAACTTAACAAGCCAAAACCTCTTTATGTTCATGCATAGATAAAACTCAAGAAAAACATATTGAACTCAAAGCTGTACAACATAAATTTTTTGGAAGGTTTCCATTCAAGTACAAATCAATGCACAAGCATAGACATCAACTAAGAGAACCAACACATATTTATGTTTGCTGAACGGTGATTCTTACAGAATGATTAATAACTTCAAAAGTTTCAAGAATATGATGATGAAAAGAGATGCCCTATAAAAAATATTTATCACTTGATGAACTAGCATCTTCTGTGCTGCAAATAAGGCTTGGAGGAGCATGTGAAAAACAAATAAGCTAAAACAAGAATCGGAAAGGTTTAGCTTTTAGTATTCGGAAAAATAACAAACAATTCAAAGAATGAAGAGGTTATAAAGCTGATATAAGAAGTGATTGACCAACATGTGGTCTTCTACGGTTCTACCACATCACCATGAAATTCAAAAAGACCCATAACTCTAGGATGTAAAGATAAACCTGTAGGAATCCTTTATATGTGGTGGCCTTCTAACGTTACATCTTTCCTACAAGAGAATAATGTGCCTTGCTACAACCATTTATTTTTCATGAGTTCCACTAACTTATATCAATTTCCATGCAATGGGTAATACATTATCAAAACCTTGAATATTTACGTCAAAAATGTGAAGAAAGATAATCATTTAACACATGAAAAAGAAACATGACCCAGTGTTGAATATAAAAATGCTACCATAACACATACCGGGTTCAGATGAGAGGGCAATCCGATCTCGTAAGACCACAAGTTCCGGAGATAGATCTTCAGTGCCCATTAGCTTCAAATATTCCATGGCTGTTGATAGAAGTCCTTGACTTGCTAATATCTCAGCATATTTCTCAACAAGTTTGCATAAAGAAGCACTGAATCTCTTTTGCCCAGTTGCTAAAGCAAGGACAACAGTTTTCTCCATTAAATCCTGAACATAAATATAAGATATAATTAGCAATGCACCAAAAACAAAAGACTACATGTTTGTTTGATTTTATTCTTTTTTCATATGCTCTCTTCTCTTTTATCTACTCTTCATTTCTCGGTCTCGATTATCCATCTTTCCCACTTTTTACTAGCACGATTACAATTTAGCTAACATTCAAAAGTGTTTCTGAAAACAAAGGTTCGTAAATATATATACTTCTGAAAAGTAGAAAACAGAAAGAAAAAAAAGTGAAAACAAGAAAAATTAAGTTTCGACATGAGTTAGTGCTTACTTGAAGAAGATCAACATAGGACTTCCCTTCATGCTCGGCTGTAACCTTCTTTGACCAGATCTCTACAGTTCTATCAATATTCCCAGAACATATATAACAAAGAGTTGCCGCTAATGTATTACCAGCAGTCATGAGTCTCGAAGCAAGGGTATCACAAAGTAAAGTCCACTCGTCCCTCTGTGCAAACTGTCATTAAAAAAGGTGATTATCATCATCAAATGATCAAAATACATATGCATGCTCTTTAAACTGATACAGCATTAGGAACGTCTTAATATTAGATTAGAATAGAACATCCAAACAATTGCATATTATCGTAAAACAACTTCCAGGCTATACAGTTAGCCCAGCTGTTTGTGGAAACCGCGATCAGGATCGTGATTTGAAATAGCAGTAAAAAATTAAGTTCATAAACAAATACAAATACAACTACATATTATATATATATATATATGGAGAGAGAGAGAGAGAGAGACAGAGGCCGGTTCATGTGAGAACCACAAAAAATTTAAGAACCATGAGAACCTGTATATCCATTGATGCATGCATATATACAGGCAAAGAAACAAAAAGAAAAAGAACAAGAATCTATCATCCTTTTTATGATCTAAACCAATTACGTTGTTTGAAAGCAATGGAACTCATTCTTCACTTTAGCTTGAAATTTGTCCATCCAAACAAGCTAACTCTAAACCAATTCGGTGTAGTTTTTCCAATATAATGTCACAATCTAGTCTTAGAAGGTGCCTTATTTACAGATGTTACTTTCCAGCAGTCAATTTTATATTTGTAAGATTTTTCTATTAAGATCTGAGTTCTTTGATCTTGTTGATATCTCTGTTTCAAGTACCTGCGGCCATGGGAGAAGTTACTCATGATGCTCCTTGTCCCAATCCAGTTATAACTTCTGGAGAAAAAAAATATTGATATCCTAAAGATTTTCTCATTACCACTTCTAATACTCCTTGTATCCCGTTCAGTAACACAATAGCATTTTAGCTTATCCCACTCACCATGATTTTTATGCCCAAGGATCTACCAATCACTTTATTCATATTTTAAGAGTAACCATTATATATCCAGAAAATTGTCTAAAGCCCTTGCCATCTTGGATGGTTCAAGGCTACACAAAATAAAAGATTGCTCATAAAAATAATGAGATTTAGGATATTGTTAGCCTTCCTCCTTGTCAAGATTTGGATGGGTCTCTGATGTCTGACAGTTGTTCGATTGTTCATCTCAATTGACGAAGGAAGATGTATGATGATAATGCGAAAGTTACGCATATCTCTAGTAAAAATATTTCCTATGGGCTTACAAACATAATAAGTCGATTATCATCACTTTTTCTGTGATAACATTGTTAGTATTCTCAGGAACAACCGTCTTCAATAAGCCGCCTCGTGAGGTGTAATATGATCCTGTAAGTAGCAAGCTGGGTATGTTTGACATATTTGCTCCAATTTGAAAGTGTGTAGATATGCATGATGTCATGATGTTTCGGTTAGTCGTTTACGTCCCTGCCAATCAGCTCATATATGCACACTTTTTATTCTTCTATTTTGTCAGCAATATATTATACCTTTAAGACCTTTTTACACTGAACTTATAAAAGTGAAAAAAAAAATTCGCTTCTAATTACTAGCATGGCTTTGTGGACCGGATGCACTTTCTGGTAACTTTAGTATCGCATCATTTTTTATGGACTCACTCTTCATTTGGTGGAAGGAAATTATGCCCATCAAGTCATCAACCAATGCTAACAAGCAGAAATAGAGAAATAATCACCCTATTGCAAAAGATGGAATTAAATTGTCCATCTTTCTGCCTCCCAACCATAAGGATGTACATGAACAAAATAATTGTTTTTATCAGAATAGACACATATTGATGCAATATAGGCATGAAGTTATCACTCATAATTTTGGCAACTTACAGTGCAGAGGAGAGCAAGAGTTTCTTTCCAAGATTTCAGGGGCCTGATATTTACTAGGCTAACAAGGTCATTATTTACCATTGCAGCAACAATCTGTGGGTCAGGAAAAGATTAAAATGAGAAACTGGAGCACTAAAAAGTTGAGAACTGAATAATCTATAATAAAACTAATTATAGGTAAACACAACCCATCAGTAATTAAAATAGATCAACAGTTTAAACAAAGAGAGAAGAAAAACATGCCTTCAAGTAGGGGGAAGCATTCTTTTTAAGGTATTGATCACGTGTACTCTCCCACAAGGAAGCACCACCAACCTGTGCAATAACTAAAGCATCTGCCATCTTATTTGCAGCTATGCACTGGGAAACAGCTCCCTTGTAATCCCCAACAACCAATGCACGTTGAATAGCATCATCAAATGAAGTATCAGCAATTCCCTCTTGTAAATCACTTCCATTTGTTGGGTCTTCCACAGCTGGAACAGATTCTTCAAAGTTATTGTGAGAAGTTGACACAGGTGTGTCACCTTTAGGACTTGGAAAATTGTTAAAGAAATCTTCGCCATTATCAGACGGAGAGTTGATTGTCTGGTTTCCCTCCATAGTCATAGATCCTTCTTTAGCTTCGTCAATTTTGTCAAGACTCAGAGAACTTACATCCTGAGCCAGATCATTTTGTGCTGTTTCATTAAGTTCTGGAGGTAAAGTGAAGCCAAGGTGATTTAAAAGCTTAGTCCTTGCTGTTCCATCATCTTCAAACATAACCTTCAAAAATCCCCATGTTTCTCTGTCATCTGCAGATCTGTTCAGGCAATTCAACAAAATCCAAGCAATAAAATTGATTCAGAACGATGAAGATAAGAAAAGAGAAGAAATTTGTGCTTTATTGCAAATACATACTCAGACTCTTGAGTTTTTTTGTCACATAAAATCCTCAATGAAGATCTCTCTCCACTACGCATTGCAGCTTCAATTTCAGATGAGGTGCCAACTAAACTATGTTCAGTAACCAAGTCATGCACATCAACCTGAAATATTATTAGAAGAGACTTAGATACTAAAAGTTATTGAAAGAGAGAGGCAGTGCAAGACCCACTAGAATTACCTCTGAAGCTCCAGATGAAGAACCAGTTGCATGAAAAGAAACAAGTTTGCCACCAAAACCGAAAGAGACTCCAGCTCTGCGTTGGTACCATTTTGGGGCTCTTAAAGGTGCTGCACAGAGATCATAAATAAATAATAACACAAACTAATATGTATAATACATCCAAAGGGAAAATAAAACAAAAAACACTATAATTCCAAAGAGGAAAATATACAAGCCAAAGGTGGAGCTGAAGGGGTTCCATAAACAAAACCTGTCTATTTGATAAAAAAAATATACAAGCGTAATATACAATATAATAATAATAATAATAATAAAATAGACCTGTCTATTTGAAAAAACAGAAGAGGTTCCATAAACAAAACCTCAACTTGAAAACCATATAGAGATTGATTCCAAAATGAAGAACCACGTTACCTGAGCCAAAGTAACCCTCACCAGCACCATATCGAGCGCAAGCCTTCATAAAAGAACATATATAAGCATCCATATGTTAAAATAAATATATATTTGACAAGTTCCCATCTAATACGTTGTCCACTTTGTGTAACCCCAAAGTAAGTACAAGAACATATAATAAGCAACATGCAAAAAGAAAAAAAAAGGTCTGTGACAATTGTACAAACATTTCAACTTCGAACCAGAATTTATACATAGATAAACAAGGTCGGAGAGGATGCTGTATAACTGGCCTTCAAATCCCACTAGGGCAAGTGCTCACATGCTGCTCCATCCATGACATTACCATAGTACTTTTACTAGCATGGTGTAAAACAGTCTTGCAAGAACAATAACAAAACATAAGGACATCGATAAGAGCAATATAGCGCACCTCAATGTTATAAATACCAATTTTCCCGTCAAATGAAGATGCAGATATGACCCCGGGTAACTTCGGATACCAGTGCACATCAAAATTCCAATTTGTTCCAGCTGGAAGTTCAGAGACAATCTACAGTTCAAAGATCACTAGCAGCTTTAGACATTAAATAACCACAAAAGTTTGCAGAAGTTCAGTAAATAACATAATTAAGATAAATAATAAAAATATCTACATACCTCAGCTGAATTAATGTCCCAGCAAATAGTGCGGTTGTCTTTGGCACACGTAAGCAAATAGGAGCTATCATTGGGACACCATGACATTGCAACAACACCTGGTATATCATTTTGTTATAAAACTCAGATGAAAAGGAGCATGAAAAAATTCTCTAAAAAGTTTAAAGCATATAACATCTATAATTTTAAATGATGTCTAGCTAAGCATCAAATTGATGAGACCTCTTTATATGTATATACTATATCCTGTCATTGTTTATACTTCAATATGATTAGCCATTATAGACAACATGTACTGCTGGTAAATTATGTTACTTAAAATGTTACAGCAAGAATACTAGAACTGTTAGAACACAGACCAACCCAAATTGCAAGTGTTTAATAAGATTAATAGTCAAGTGTGTCGGCTTGTAAACTCTGCAAGGTTAAGAAATTGTTAAGCACCTTGGAATATTTACTTGTGCAACTGTGTTGTCAGATTAAAACGTTATTTGTTATTTTGTTAGTTAGATCTAATTTTGTGGGAATCAAATAGTATTTAAGAATTTCACTTATTTTCATGTATTTCCACCTTGTCTGTTTGGAACTTTGGTTCATGAATCTGAGAGATTTGAAGCTGTGATTTACATTTGTGAGACTTAATTCAAGTTTGATAACTAGATATTTAAGTGTCATTGCTATTTTTCTTTTCCCAGATGTGTTCAACAAACATTTAGTTAGGCCTCAATCATTTAGCATACCTACTCCTTACCTCACTTCAATAAAGAATAGGGAAAAATGCATCAAAATATAACGAAATTTTGTATTATTTCCTATTTAGTGTAACGATGAATTTTTTCTCAATTAGTGTAACAAATGTTCAATTCTTCCTATTTCGTACCCATTTTACCTCATAAGCGGGTTTCTAACCTGCATAACATCGATTGATTTTGATGTGGCATTTTTTCACGCAATCAAGAATTACAATATAACTTGGCAACTAGCCATCCCCGTCATTACAGGGTCTTCCGGTTACCGGTTAGAATGAGTATAAAATAGGAATAATTCAATGTTTGTTACACCAATTCAAGAAAAAATCCGTCGTTACAATAAATAGGAACTAAGGCAAAGTTCATTGCATTTTGATGCATTTTGGCCTAAAAGATATTAATGAACGCCTCCACTAAACAAGGATTTTTATTGTGCTTGAGGTTCTAGTTATGCGAACACTACATCAAAATAGTAGCACAACTTTTGTACATCGTTTAGAATTTTCAATGTAATATTACACCAATGAGATCCAATATACATGACCAACAAAAAAAAACTAAGTTGAGTTTGTTAACCGAAAACAGCGGATTTTCCTATGGTGACAGATTACAAAAACTATAGGTATTTTCAATAGCTCAAAACAGAAGCAACTTCTATGATAAAACTTTTAAGTTGCTAAACTTTACACCAGATACATCTCTTGCCATCTATTCAATTGGGTATTGGAGGGAGGGGGGGGGGGGGGGGGTTTGATCTTTCTCTTCTGCAGAATAATAATTTATCTAGGCATAAGATATTAATTGATAACTAGTGTGTACCTTTAGTGTGACCAACTAACTCTCTCAAGGGTGACATTGTGTTCCGCATATCCCATAGCTGCACGTCAAAAAGGAAGGTAACTTACAAGAATAACACTTTCACTTTATAGATACATAAATGAAAGCATAGAGTATTACCCTTAAAGAAGGTGAAGTATCATCATCTGAAGCAACAATAAGCTGAGTAGCAAAATCAGGATGCCATTGCAAAACTGAACATCTTCTTCTAACCGAATCTGAGAAACTGTAAATTGGAAACTTCATAAAAAAATTGTTTACCATTAACAAATCCACCATGCTAACTTTGCATTCGACTGCATAAAATTACCTTATAATTGGCTTTTGCTTCCTAAGGTCCCAAACCACTGAAACCAAAAATTAAAAATATATAACATAAATGTAAATGAACTCGGATAGCTTAAATACAATCTGGTGATTCCAATTCATACCAGTTGCTCCATGAAAAGAAGTTGATGCCAAGATAGGCTGGACCTTCTTATTCCATGACAAAAATGATATTTCTCCATGTGTCACAGACTCACTGCCCTGCAGATAGAGGTTTGTAGATGTCAACAATTCGGTGAGGATGCCCGAGAGATGGAGAGACAATGCAACTGAACTGAAGTACCAAAGTAACACAGGGATCTTTATAATAAATTGCTTTAACCAACATACCAAAGCATATAAACTCCGGTTTAGATAAACTATAGAATGACACAGTAAACAAGCCTAAAGTAATAAATGAGCCTAAACAATAACAAAATAAACATTCTTAAACTTGATACTATGCGCACAATGCAGTACTTGAAATTTTGACCAACTAAACAGATTAGATGCATTGAACAACACTTGACGTATCGTTTAACATGTTACACAAACCAGATGAGAGGCTAAAATTGAGATCTATGAGAGATTAAAAAAAGATAAATAAACCTAAACTCACTTCTGCAACGTGAACGACATTCTGCTGTTTTCTCTTAGGTACTTGTCACATGAATAGAAATGTGCTATAATATTTTCAATGTGCTGCAGTGACAAATACTTACTATGTTGAAAAGCATATACCTAGCTACCCACCTATACCTGTGATCTCAATAATGAGTCTTAGAGCAAAAGCTCACTAAGGAATTCTTTTACCAAATTCTATATTAAAATTTATGCCAATAAATTTGGTATTACTATGATCACCTGGTGCATCATCAGATTGTACTATATCCCAGTTTTATTTTTAAAAAAATAAAGTAGAAATTCGGGAATCATGTATTGTTAATGTGGATGATGATCTATTGAGCAGTCTTTATTGAAAGGAGAATGCTAGAGAACATAGCCTACATCGGTGAAACATCAATCAGGAGCACCAAGCCACCAATCTTCTGAAAGAGTAAAATAAAATAACCCTCACAGAAACTACAACTGAATATAAGGGCCTACAAAAGTGATCTTGAGCCTAAACACAAAATTAAGCACACAAAACTTGCATAGAACATAGTGTGCCTTTAGCATTAATTACTTGATAACTTAGATGCCTCGTTCCAACTTCCAAGCAAAACATAGAGCTTAAAGATACTTAGTTATGGTTATAAGAGATAGATATCCCAGTATGGAGTTATAAGAGAGTAAGAGACAGATTTCCCAGGTAAGACAGTCATTAAAGCGACACAGTGAAATATCACACTCATGATCCACATGTTGGGGTGATGCACCTTGCATGGTATCAGTAAGTAAGACCACCATACAGAATTTGTACAGAACATTCAGCCATAGCAAGTTGAAATCAATGGTAGGTAGGAAGTTTCTATTAACTGCGGTGCCTGAAAAGCTGCTTTTTACCATGTAAGGTGCTGAGATCGTGAGTAAAATTTTGAATGGATAGCTGAGCTGCAAAATCCATCCTTGAAGATTTTTAATTGGTAAAGACCCTGTGCAAAATCCAGGAGCCAAGATCCCTAAAGCTATCTGATCCTGTCAGTGGAACCCATGAGTGGCGAAATCCCATGCATAGGTGTCACCTTGGTGGGCTTTATGGTGTACCACCGAAAACACTACGGTATCTCCTAAACAAAATCTTTTAGGAGTATTAGGTACACGCAGCACAACATGCCATATATGAATCTCAACATACGCAAAGCCCTACCATCTTTATCTATATACAATTTCCCTTCTCAAGCTGATAACCGAAGAGCCCATAAGCTCCCCTCGTTTACAATAGGTCAATAAGGAATGGCCACCGTGTGTCTTTTGAACCGTCTTTCACGACATGAGACATAGTGCAAGCATCCAATTCGCTGTTTTCCAACACCTTTACTTTCCTTGTCATCTACTTTACTCCATAACCAAAATACATTTTCTGACAAGCTAGGCTTCTCATGCCAACGCTGCTATTCTGTTGCTAAATAGTTTAGCTTCTATACAATCTACCCTCTTCAATGTCCAGTCAAGTGCAATGAATTATCAACAAGCAAGCCTTCTAATCCAAACTAGCTGGGATCAGACTAATAGCAGTAAGATATGAAATATCAAACACTTTTAATATCTGTTATATACCATACCAAATTTTCTCTTGGTCACGATGCTAGCTCAATGAATTTTTTTAATTATTCAAAGCTCACTTCTTTGACACACTCCAAAAAGTACCTCTATCCCATAATCGTTGCAACAACAATATCTGGTACCATCTTTAGGAGCTTGTTTTCATTTAGGATAAAGATATTGAATTTTAAACCAAACCAGGCACAGTATATCCCACCTGGAGGCAGGGGCATGTACTCAGACCCGGCCTTTACCTAAAGACTAGAGAGGTTGTTTCCGTGACAACCCCCAGGTTAGTGAAATGTGTGTGAAGGGAGAAAAACAGTTATGCTAAAAATGTAATTTCAACTTTTGGAATTTTTCTTAATATACCAAGAGTTCCCTATAATTGTGTGACAAAGTTAATGTAGCATCTAAATTTGACAGTGGGAGTAAGATAACAAAAGCAAGCATCCCAATCCCAAAGGGATGGAAGATATGAAATAAGTTCAATGAAAAATCTTAGATCTCTTCTACGTCTTTAATAAAGATTGCATCTTAAACATATAAATACTAAATTACTAATAAGAAATTTCCATATGAAACATAGTTTAAAATTTAGCTAATGCAAGTGTAGTAAAGTGATAGTTACCTTGAGAGGAGGAAAATGTGTAGGCTCCGTTGGTTTAGAAAAATCCCATATACAAATTTCACCTCCTTCAGCACCAGATGCAAGATGGTTTGGTGAAAGGGAACTAAACTCCAGACCACGAACCTGGAGCAATAAACATGATCCACAGCATTTTCAATAATGATTTATTCAAATGCAAAGGCAATGAAATCCTAGAAGATATCACATTCCCCATGCCACAAAAAAAAGGAAAACTCACAGGCCCTTTGTGTCTTGATAGTTGTTGAACAAGAGCATTTTCACTTTCCTCCGAACTAGAATCAGTGAAATAAATGATAATGAGTCTTCCATGAAGATAAGAACATAATATGGCGACTACTACTTGCCAGTTGCCACTACGTCATGAATAAAATAATAAATCATAGGAGGTATTACTGAGGAAAGCAAATCCTATCTGAAATACAACTTTCCAATCATAAAATTTATAAAACTGAAAAAGTAGCAGGACTTTCTTGGAGAAAACTTCATTTCTATTGGTTTGCATCTCTGTTTCGAAAAAAATTCTACATAACCCGATAAGCATGTATCCTGCTATAAAAAACAAGGTCTCCTTTAAGGATCTTGAATGATAAAATCAAAGGGAAGAAAACAGAGGGACATAACTAGCTGTTGCTATTGTAATCCTTAGGTAGCCAAATAACTAAGAGTGCAGTCAGTACTCATTCAATTCAGAAAACCACATGGAGCCAAATATAGAGCTAGAAGACCTCCCTGCAATGCTAGGGAGCCTACTGTCTAGCAGTCACAATACAGTTACCAGTCTACAATCTATCAACACACCACATATCAAACACCCTAAAAGCCTGAAATTACTTAAAATGGTACTATATCTGTCCAAAGGGTGCATCATTACAATTTGGCACACTCTCAAGAATACCTTAGCTCATTTAAGTTGAACATTTTTCTAGTAAGATTATAACTTCCCAAAGTGCCTTTCTGCATACAAAAACTTCCAAACAGGTTAACATCTAAATGCACCATGGCATGCCAATTGCCAAATAGTATTCTTACAGTTTTGTGGAAATGAGAGGTGAGGGAGTGTTATGCTAAAGGACAAATGAAAAATGATCGGAGCTGAGCTACAAGTAAGCATATAATTCACCATTGTCACAAACACATCAGAAGTCCATTCAAACAATTTCCTCAGATTCAAAAGCAACGAAGAACAATCTTATTCACGATTCGATCAACTTCATTAAACGACCGCAATTCTGAATCAGCTATAAAGAATTACATCATTAACAGCACCGTACCTCATGAGTAAGCGAGGGTTCCAGACACCGATGTTGCCATCTACAAGGCCACCGGCAATGAGACCGAATGAGAATTCTTCCGAACCAGATGACGGTGATTTCCCCCATGACAATCGATTAAACGGTTCTGAACTGGGTATGGCTCCAGATAACGGAAGGTTACGATCGTCAGATTGGAAATCAAGCTTGTAGATTTCAAGATTCGCAGAAGAACTAAACGACATGTCTACGGCTCCGGCCATAGTTCCGGCGGCAAGGAATGGCGCATCGGGGGCAAACGCCACCGATGCCGATCTAGTCACTTCCTTAACGCAGGCTGATGTAGCCATTTTGATTCGATTAACAATGAATTAGATTGGAATCTCAAGATCTAAAAGGGGGATTTGTATTTCTAGGGTTAGGCAGTGATCTTAAATGGGGAGACCCAAATCTGTGGTGCTTTTGCTTGCCGTCTCTCCTGTTTCTTCAGTTGTTCATCATGGTGTGCGTTTATAACAGTAGCAGCACTAACCTATATTATTAACGACGGCTTGTCCGTCATTATTGCCAATCACATGTTGCCACGTATTATTAAGAAATGACAAAATACTAAAATATCAATGTAATATAGTTCTTGTTATTCTTAAAAATTCATTTTACATCACATTTTATCATAATTATCTTCTTAATAACCACGTTACAATAAAAATCTTGCACCTATTATATTATTATGAGCGTTTTTATTAAAAGTTAGGGATTTTATGTCGAAACGATTGCTCGTAGAGGGCAAGTATGTTTTTATCTCGTTCCCTTTGTTGATTTTGGAGTGGAACTATTGTTTTAGTTTGGTCTATTAAATTAAGAAAAAAATTGTAAGTCCGCAATTTTAAGTGATGGGATAAACGAAGGAGGGTCTGATCATAAAACTCTGTTATTTTTATTTATACGAAAATAAACTCATGATGGATTCGAAATAAATTCACATGTTTTATTAGGATGTATTTAAGCGTGTTTATTTAATGGGATGTAAATGAAATGAAAACAGTTGTCGTTTTTTCGGTTTCATTCTTTCATTATAAAAGATAAAACTAAAAACTCACATTGCTGGACTTATATGATGCAAAGTCAATGATTTTCCAAAAGAACATGGAACTACAAGCCAAGCCTTGTACTAACACAATGAAGTGGTGTTTGGTTTACAATTAGGGTGCGTTTGGTAGGGTGAACAAGGTGGAACAGAACATGACAGAAAAGGTTAGTCCCACGTTTGGTATGACTTTAATAAAATGGAACAGGGACTAAGTGGAACAAATGTGAGACACGATTGTTCACTCTTCCCCCCTAGAACTAAGGGGGTGTTTGTTTGAGCTTATCAAAACAACTTATTGACTTATTCCGGTGTGGCACCGGTAATAAGTCAATCTGAGTGTTTGGGTAAAACAACTTATCCGGTGCGAAATCGGAAAAAAATTGTTTTTCAAGAAGTAAATTTTTTAACTTATGCGCTTTTCATAAACACTTTTCCACACCGATAATAAGTTATAAGTCAATAAGCCCATCCAAACACCCCTTAAGTAGAACAAGGTTATTTTTTACCCTTTTACCCTCTAACCTAAAAACAACAAAACACGCTCTCTTTTCTCTTCTTCTTCTTCTTCTTCTTCTTCTTCTTTGCAGCCTCCACGATCTCTGCTATCTCTCTCGTCTTCTTCCTCTCATGATCTCTGTTATCTCTCTCGTCTTCTTCCTCTCCTCTCACAATAAAGCATGATTCCTCCCACGAAATCCCTGTTTCGATTTTGATTTTCATTTGTATTTCGATTTTCGATTTTGACCTTGAAATCCCTGTTGATTTTGTAATCGATTCCTCTCACGAAAAAAATGTTGATTCTGATTTTGTATGAGGATCGATTTGCAGAACTTGGTCACTGTTATTTACACTGATTTAATCATTGTTATTTACACTGATTTGCAGACCTTGGTCCATGTTATTTACACTAATTTATTGGTTTATTGGTGATGGTTTTTTGGTTTGTGAAGTTGGGTTTTCTTGATTTTCTTGCTGATGATTATGCAATTGTATATGTTTGTTGTATGTATACACAGTGGCAAGCATAAATTGTATATGCTTGTTGTATGTATACACAGTGGCAAGCAATAATTGGCTACTGATTTATGTGTTCTTCATATTTGGCTACTGATTTATGTGTTCTTCATTGTTTGGCTACTGATTTATGTGTTCTTCATACACAGTGGCTGCTATTTTTTATTTTGGTTGTTTATATGTGTTCTTCATGTGTTTAAGAGCATAAATCTTGTTATTGTTAATTTGTTTTAGATTGATTATTTGGTTAAAAAAACACTAAACAACTCACTAGGGGTAAATTGGTCATTTGAACCAGTTATGTTCTGTTCTATCCCGTCATATCATGTCTTACCAAACGTAGAACACCTGTCCTGTTCTGTCTCATCCTGTTTTGTCATGTCCTGGTTGCCTACCAAACGTACCCTTAGGAATCACTAGTTTCCAAACTTAAGATGATGGATCAGTCTATGACCGATTAGGCCAATTGATCAGGCTCATATAGATCATAGTTTTCAAACTTAAGAAATGACAGGTCTTTGGAATGACCGAGCTCTTTTGAACAATTGGGACTGGACTTCAAAAGATAGTTCTTATGCTCTTTATCTTAGGGGGAGTTTCGGTTCACGGAATGAAATTTGGTGAAATTATAATTTATTAAAGGAATTTGACTTTGAATGAATTTGAATGATATTTCTTTATTTTTGTATAGTATAATGTAGCTTCAAAATTGGAATGGAATAATAAATGACCAAAATACTCATTTGTTACATTTTCATACTTTCTTGCTTAAATTATAAATATAATATAATGATAATATTAATTGGTGGGGGTGGGGTGGTGATTTGTGACAAAGATGATGGTGTAGATGGTGACTGGTGGGTGGGGGTGGTTGCTGTAACGATGACAATAGTGGCATGGTGGTATTGAGGGTGGGTGGGGGTGGTTGCTGTAACGATGACAATAGTGGCATGGTGGTATTGAGGGTGGGTGGTGGTGGGTAGGTGTGGCAGATGTGACGGGTGGGGTGGTGGCTAAATTTGATGCAAACGCTATTTTTTTAAATCGAACTATAAAATATGTTACATTTGACAACGATGAAATTTAATTCTTTCACATTTACCAAAGAATGATGAAATCATTACTTTATGGAATCCAAAAGAATTTAAAAGATTCCATCTACTTCAAGAAATGAACTAAACAAATTAATTGGAATTTGGTAAAGGGAATTTATGATTCCAGTTCCCTTGAAATATTGTGGATTCCATGAACCAAAGCGTTTGGTTTGCAAGATGTAAATTGGTGTAATTGGAATCCATAAAAGAATTTTGAGTTTGAAGGATTTAGAATAGAATTTGACCACACATTTGGTTGGTAGGAACTGAAATTGATCTCTCAACAGAATTTGACCACGATTACCTCACCCACCTCCACTCCACCCCACCCCTCCCCTACCATATTGATCACCATACCACTACTATCATCATCACTTTTACCACCCCACCCCCACCCCATAACCAACATCACCAAGCCACTATTGTCGTCATCACAGCTGCCACCCCTATACCCATAGCCCAGCGACCACTATGTCATTATTGTCATCATCATAGATACCAACCCGCCCCATACCCTACCCACCATGTACGCCCCATAACCACCAGGATTGTCATATAACTTCCACACCCACCTTACCCGCCCCCCGCTCACATCCCACCCTACCCACCATGGTAGTAGCATGGTTGTGGTGGGCAGGGGGTTGGTGATGTTGATTAAATTAGATACAAACGAATGGAATTCAATTACTTCACTTATGCCAATGAATGATGAATTTATTGATTTGTAGAATTCAAAGGATTCCATTCATTTAATATATGAACCAATCAAATGAATTGGTATTTGGTCAATGGAATTGACCATTCCAATTCCCTTGAAATCATTTAAATTTTGTGAACCAAATAACACCTTATTGTATGAGATTGTAGAAAAATTCTCAACTTTAACACTATGGATAATAAATCATAAAAACATTTTTGTTGGTGCAACATTTTTTTTTGAAGTATATAATATTTATATATGACAAATGCAACAAATAAATGTAGGAACAGGTAGGCAAACAAAGGTAAGTCGATCACTGGATTATAATGAGAATCGTGTGAGACACTTTCTGAATTGATATTTCGACCCTATGCCTGGGTTCATGAAATTCGATCTAGAATAAGACTCAAAACACTTGCGTTTTTAGGCACAAAAACGAAAGCAAACCATTTGGAAAGTGTATGGGAGTGTTCAAAAACCATGTCCTCAATTCACGAGTATAAATTCTTATTTATACTAAAAATAGCGTAACTGAAATAATAATCATGGCTGAAATTTAGGAGTAGTGGTCAGTTACACAATTTCTAGTAACTGCTCAATAACTGCACCATTAATGCGTAGTAACCGTTCAGAAGTAACTGATCAGAGACGACCAGAAGAGCTCTGGTCTAAAATCCAGAAGAGCTTCTGGTCTAAAGTCCAGAAGAGCTTCTACATAAGCCATACAGAGCTTCTGCATAAGCTTCTTCTGCATAAGCTATGCAGAGCTTTTGGACAAGCTTCTTCTGCATAAGCTATGCAGAGCTTCTGGAGAAGCTTCTTCTACATAAGCTATCTTCTGAATCCCAATACAGAAGCTTCTGTATAAGCAATACAGAGCTTCTGTATAAGCTATCTTCTGAACCATTTCCCACTTTACTCCAAGTCCAATAAAGCTCGACTGGCCCAGTCGAGTCTTCCAGAGGATGTCAGCATCGAAACCAGTTTAGACTTGACTGGCTCGACTGGCCCGATCGAGTCTTCCATAGGTTGCCAACACCAAAAACACAGAGGTTGCCTGGAACCAGTCGAACCTTGTTCCTTGTTGTATTCAGTCGTTACTGGGTTCATACTCGCCTTATAACAAGTGTGCACTCCGCACCACCTAACTTGAATTAGAACACAGTATGAAACCCATATAGACATCATGTTATTTCCAATCACATAAATGAACCCGTGACACTAAAATCACAAACAATAAACTCACACATTTTCTTCACCTTTGGTGAGGTTTTGTTGGTGCAACTTGGTGGAGGTAGTTGTTTGGTACAATACATTTGATTTTTATAATTTTTTCACTTCACATATAAACATACAATGCAGGCTACAAAAGTTTGAAAGAAAAGAGAAAATAAGCATACTGATATAGAGTGATTCACTTTAACATTTTGTTTTTTTTAATCGAACAGAAAATAAAAAAGGGATGTTAAGTGTAAATAAATAGAAAAAGGGGGTTGTTAAATAATATAATAAATAAAATTAAAAGGGGTCGTAAAATAGTTATTTTAAGTACTAAAGATAAAAAGGGGCTGGAAAAGGGGATAGAAAGGGGTTGGGGGCTAGAAAGGGGTTGGAAGCTGGTGATGAGGTGTTCTATGGTGGCATGTGGTCTATGGGAGGATGCCACATCAAGTAGTGTCTGACCTAGTTCCAAGTTTCTCAACATTTGGTATAAATAGGAGCTCATTTTTGTTTTTTTAGGATCATTTTATTACAACCTCTAGCAGAAAACACACACGCACACACATACTTACAATCCCATCTTTTGTGAGGGAGAGGAAGGGAAGATTGGTAACAAAAAGAAGAGGACTGTAGAATTTAAGCTCCAAATAGCCAAAACCAAGGTGATTACTTGTCTCTTCTCTTGGTTTGGTTCCCAAACTCGCGATACATATTTGTTTATATGTTTTTTGTGGACATTTGTTCATATTTGGTTATGTAAACAACATGAACAACCGTTAATGGTATAGTTATGAGTAGGATGTTATGTGTGTCATTGAAATGCATATTAGAAGAATTTTGGTCAATGGTGGAATGAGAATCATTGAGACGGTATAACCCCGGCAGGGGTCATGGAAACGATCCTTGACCCTTGACAAGGGGTTCCAAATAAAAGTCCGAAAGGGGCAACACCTACTGGAAGAAATTGGAAATATGGAAATCTTATGTTTTACATGCATATAGATGATATAATAGCTTATTTGAGGATGCAAATATATTTCCTGGAGATTTTATGCATTAACTTGAGATTTGTAATCATTAAGTCAATCAAATGGCTTAAAGTTATAAATATGTATGTCAGTAACGGACAAGGCTACTTGAGAAGTGAAAGAAAGTCTCGACGAAGTTATAGAAAACTACATTTCGGGCTCCAATCGGGTGTTGTTTTGGTTTGTATATTTGGTTTTAGAACACGGTTTAGTATGTGTTATTAGAAGGTAGAAATATACTCTGTAGCTATGATTCATTGGAATGTTTGGCTTAAAATAAACTACGTTTTTTTAAACTTAATCGATTCTGTATTTTTGTTTCTAATATGTTTCTTTCATTTATATATAAATGGATATTATACTTGGTTCACAAAACCCGGGTCTCCGTTTAGAGATGGAAACACAGGGTGTTACATTCACCAACTTGACTAGTCCATTTTTTCTTATCTTGCCTCATGACATGCCGATCGACTATATATTATTATTTGAAGGTAAAACACAAACCACTTTATACATTATTCAAGTAAACACTCTTCCTTTTGCGAAAGTTTAAACAAATCAATACTCACACAAAGTAAATCGTTTGTCATGATAATCAATATCAATGAAGATCACAAATGATTTATATTTCAATACAAATGAGTGTTTAAGTAGTAAAATAACTTTATGTGTTAAGTTTTTGTAGGTTGGAGAGAGTAATAATGTGTTTTTCAAGTTGGCAAAAATTATCATAAAGTTGGATAAATGTCTCTATTTATACCCGAAGAATTTTCAAGAACAAAGTCTTTACGAACCTTCGAGAATAACTTTTTTCATAAATCTAACCATTGGACAGTGTATTGGATCAAACTGTAAAGTTGATTTATCAGATTGTAAATATCTATATTGCTCCTGATAAATAATTGATCAATTTTTTTCTTGAAAAGACTGAAAAAAAACAAACAACTATTTTAAATAACATTAATATTAATATATTAAAATAAGTATTTTAAAATGTTTAAATGATCTACCATAAATAATAATAATATAATGTATTAAAATATAGCAAAACTCATATAAATTCCAATATAATAAAACAATGGATTTTTTTTCCTTCAAATCATTCAACAATAAATAATCAAGTAAAATATTTGAGTACACAATTATCATTTAAAAAAATTATATAATAATATTACAAAATAAAAGTTATGAGTTAACTAAATTATTACATGAGATCGTGTGAGAAGTGAACTTAAGGTGAGAAACGTAAGAATGAATCTGAACCTTTGATTATTTTTAATCTCACACCCATCATGAGTTGCATTCCTTACGAGAATTAATCCGGTGTATCTCATTCTAATGTGCATCCAACGATGAAGGTCCTTCTTATGCTTCTTACCATAACTTATCTTCTCATCGGAACCCAACCATGTAACAATAAATATTTTTCTTATTTCTATTTATTATAAAAATTTATGTGGTTTTTCAAAAAGTGAAATTTGTGTACTTCCGTTAGGGTTAGAAGGAAAGCGAAGGTTAGTACTCATAATCTTTTTCTCAAAATAGGATTAATAAAGTTCAGATCAATATACGATGTTTCAGTGGTACTGTACAAGTTATTTATGCAGGAAACATCTGGATTTTGAAAATTATGCTCTGGAAAAAAAGAATATAGCCAAAGAGACAAACAAAATCCAAACCACCACCGCCCCAACCACCACAACCACAGCTTACGACGATCACCACAATCAAACCCCCAGCGATCGTCACTTCTAACCACCGCCTCCGACCCCTATACTCGCCGGCGACGGTCACTGGTAAGATGTTCAGGGATGAGTCGGCATGCAACACTTACAACTATGGTGACTCCGTTTACTGGGATGCTCGATACGTTCACGAGGCATCCGCTGGTTCATTCGATTGGTACCAGCGTTACCATGCCCTTCGACCTTTTGTTCGAAAATATATTCCAACCTCTTCTCGCGTCCTTATGGTTGGTTGCGGCAATGCCGGTATGCTATTTCATTCTAATTTCTATCAGATGCAGAGGATTTATGCAGTGTTTTTTGCGGATTTTAAGGTGCTTTTAGTCGAAATGAAATGATGCTACTGTTCTTTACATGCCATGTGGGAGTACGATTTAAATTTATAGCTGAATCATGTTTGAAGCTAATTTGCTGTCTTAGGGCAAAAATTAAAGACAAAAGTGTGGCCTTTTGCTGTGAATTTAATAGTTTTTCCTTAGAGTCTGGATTTTGTTCTGAAGGGGAAACAGTGGTTTGATGTTGAATTGGCTTCTTTCCCTCCTTTTATGCAAAAGAAGACAAAGAACAGGGTATGCATGATGAAATCAGAAATTCATTACAGAATAATGTAATTTCTGATACATAATTGAGGCACAAACACTTACTCAATATTCTGCTGACTGCCATATTGATATTAATTACTCATCTTGTTATGAAAGTAGTTACTGTTTCAACTCACAAATGAATTCGTATAATTGGAGATAACTACTGTTGTACTTTCTCATGAGTGAAGCTGTAGTGATAGTGCTGTCTTTTACACATCTTGCCTGATTCAATTTGATGGGATTGATGGTTTTAATGATTGAAAGGAAGTATTAGTACGTACGATATTGGTTATTGAGTATTGACTTATTTTCTTCAATTCAGTGCAGTTTGCTAGCCCTTTTATGTGCCTCACTCTTATTTTTTGTCAAGCATCATAAGAAAATGGAAGGCAAAGATAAAGAAATCCAGATAACCTCACTCACACTAGGGGAGGTTTATATATGAGTTTTATGGATTTTTGTTTCCCCTTGTCTTTTTTCTTTTCCGCTCACCCTATCTTATATTCAGTATGAGTTACTGATGGTTATTTGGTGGTCCGCAACTTTTTATCCATACCATTTGATTCCACCAATCAAATTTTATTTTCATCTTCTTCTTTTTAATTCAATGTAATAAGATTACCTTTGTAGTCTCTGTTATCTCTCTCCTATTTCCTCGTCTTGATATTAGGCTGAACAAAGAGAGAGTTACTTTGTCTGTTAGATGTTTCAAATGACCGAAGTTGCTAGGCTACTCTTGTACGAATCTTGTGCTCTTGCACGCCAAACCTTTTGATTTTGTGATATTTTTCAAGTTTGGGTTTCACATTTGAAGGTTACAATGAAGATGACACTATCACCCCTCTAATTTCTGGTAATGAATGTCGATGCAGCTTCTTTTATTATGTCATCGCCCATGACCACCTTTTTTGTTGTTGTTAACCATGGATGTCCGGACCAGCTTGCACACACCTTGACTAATCCCATAAGACCCGAAAGATAACAACTAGAAAACTCCCCAGTGGCTTTGAGGAGACTTGAATTTGCGGCCCATGACCATCTTCTTGACATTTAAATTGACATACCACATATTAAGAGTTTGATTGTGGAACATGATTGGTGAACATCAGTTTGATTGATTGCTACATAGCACTTAGATATTATTGCTAATCAGGTTTTCATGGACGATGCATATTAGTGATTCTGAATTGTTGAGATATAGACCTTGAAAGAGCATTCAGGTGTGTTTGAGGTCTAGTTCTGTTCAAACTGCTAGCATGTAAAGAGAGGATTAAAATTCTATTGCTACTTTCGGGACAAGGAAAATTTGAAGAAGATAATCTGGTGTCTTGAATGTTGGCTAGAGATTGAATTTTGATAACTCAGGGCATTTGCAAAATTCAGTAAACTGTCTTTTGCTATCTCCTCCATCTCTTACCTAACTCATCCTTTTTCCTTCCAAATCTCTGTTTGAGGAGTGTGTCTCTCAGTGGCCTCCCTGTATACTGTTGCTTCTTGTTTTATGTAATTTGATGATCTGGCTTGCCTTGCTTTATGGCAATTGCTCTTTCCCCTTTTGTCATAATCTCTTTTTTGTTGCATTTTAGCTCTTTTTGCTTGTTTTCCAAATCTCATAAATTGGTTGGCAGCGTTTAGATTGGTGGTGAATATACCTCTCCAATGTGAATGCCTTCAGAGTGATTTGTTGCAATGAAATAAATATATACCTGAGGTCAATCATTGTTAAACAGATTATAATAATAAAAGTAAAGACGAAGCTATTTGCTTTGATCAATGTTTGATTTGGGAACTCAAAGATATAGTGCGTTGATTGCATCAACTTGAGAGATTTTTCCGGTTTATTGCATGAACCAGAAGTTATTGTGAGGTCACTGTAATTCTAAATATTAGGATGCTGAGTCTTCTTATAAATGATTACATGACTTGTGGAAAGATTAAGGGGGACAAGGAATAGGTTTTACATCAAATCGAGCTAAAACATAGTCCACTAAATGTAACTTTAGCTGTGGCTTAGAGAATGAAAAAGGTGACAAGTGTGCCTTAACAAATTGTAGTCTGGAAGGACATATTCTGTTTTCAGTGATCAACATTATACAATGGCAGAGAGATTGATGGAGATGTTAGTTATAGAACACTAGCAGGTTGGATGAAATACTGACAAGCTTTAAGAGTCTTGTGTGCCCAAAAAGTCCCATCCAAGATGAAAGGTAATTTTTATAACAAGGGAGTGTGACCTGCTATCATTTACAGGGTAGATTGTTGTGCCACCAAAGACACCATCTAGATTAGACAAAATGTAGCATAAATGCAAATGTTTTGGCACGTATGTGGGCACATATTGAGGGAGATGTGAAGTCAAACCTGTTGAGGAGAAAATTGAAGCAACACTGCATAAGATGCTCTTGTGTCGTATTGTGGACTCCAACATGGACCTTCGATGCTAGGTTAGAAAGGAGGCTTGTACTAAGAGGAAATTGCTAGGACAAAATATGGTTGATGTCCAGGTTGTCTTGCGTTCTTTGATGTAAATCTTAATATGTAGAAGTGGCTGCACAGTAACGTATTGGTAATTAGATATATCAAGTGTTGCTGATTGTTAACAGTAGCTTAAAAATGTGTTATTTTGCTTAATCATTTTTTTACAAATATGATGTTTGGACTCTGAAGAAAATGCGTAAGTGAAGTAGTTGCTTGTTTAACGTGTAAAGGAACTCCTTTGGTCAATATAAATAATACTATTATCCATGTTGATGAGGCTAGAGGATTCCAGATATAAGCAAAGCATAAGAAGCAAGGATGGAACGGCTAAGAAGACGTGTCAAGCGTTGCCAGCTATCATAAGGATGCTGTTTAGTTTTTTAATGAATTAATTGAGACAGTTGTGTTAGTTGGAGTAGGTTGGTTAAGCGTATGCAGATAGATGGGAGGGGGAGGGTATTGAGTACTATCTTCTTTTATATTTCTCCAGTCAGATATTACAAATCTTCTTTTACAATTTTTATGCTGCTGACTCTTTCCTTTTTCTTTCTTTCCTCTTCTTGATATTTATAAAAGTGCTTTCTATGAACTACCACTTTGTGTGTACTCAATGCATATCTTGCAACTGCATGTTAATGCATCTTGTTTTTATTAATACTTGTGGTTGACTGTGAGATTGCTGAACGATAAACGCATTTTCTTTGTAGTTATGTCAGAGGACATGGTTAAGGACGGGTATGAAAGCATCATGAACGTTGACATTTCCTGTGTGGCTATTGAAATGATGCGACGGAAGTATGAGCATGTTCCTCAGTTGAAATGTATCCTCTTTACAGACTTGGCTACTTCTGTTTTGTTAAAATGTCTCCGGTGTTTGATATTTTGTGGTAAATTACGGTTATTAAGTTTGCCTTATCATATCTAAAGACTTGCAGATGGATGTTAGAGATATGGGCTTTTTTCTGGATGACTCATTTGATGGTGTAATTGATAAAGGTATATATATATATATATGTATATTTGTTTCTTTTGTTCCTATGGTTTAAATCTGATTCTAATTTTAAACAGGTAAGTTCCACCTATTCCACCCAAGGTTTTCATGTTTCAGATTTTACCAAGCCTTCAGATCTGAAATTCTGAAACTATGTTAATTCGGATCAACCAGAATCATTGGTATGTGTGGTCAAGTGCGTCTGGATGTCCAAACTCTAATGTTTTTTTTAATATTGGTATTCTTTCTTTTCTAAAAGTAGATATTATATTTATACATTCTCCTTTTCACTTCAGTACGATCAAATTTCCAGGACTATTTAGAATCCTTTTTTAGTATTTTTTTTAAAATCATTTCGTGCATGCTTTGCGAGAGAATTAACTTAAATGATAGATTCTTCAAAAGTTGTTGGTTTTGACATGAAATTTTCGGTGTTGGTTGTCTTTTCATCGTCTGAAAAATCTATTAGTCTTAAATATCTTGACATTTGTTTTCATATTGATTAATTGGCTTTTATTGACTTTTCATCTAGTTCCCAATATCTAGACATAGGACCTTAAACTTGGATGTTAGCATTGTAGCTTCAAAACATATTATGCATTCTACATCTATATAAGAACAATCACATATAACAAACTGAATTAGTACCCGTTATTTTGCCCATTTCAAGTTTCTCAATTTAAATCACAGATTACATATTTTAATCTAAGTTTTTCATAACTGAAACATCATCAAATAAGTCTGTTTGCTGGACATTTTGGAAACTCGGAACCATAGGAGAGGCGTGTCTACTAATACTATGTTATGAGGTTTGGTAGTATTTGGAATCAGGGTAAACCTTGGGAAGTTTTGGTGGAATTTACTAAATTTAACCATGTATTTTTTATATATTAATGATCCTTTTCTGCTCTTAACTTTTGCATGTTTTCTGATTTGTGGGTTTTAGGAACTCTTGACTCGTTGATGGTAAGCTCTACATTTTTTGCACATCAGATTTTTTTTCCTTGCTAAGGATGTTCTAACTTCTTTAACTTTGATTTTGAAGTGTGGAACTGATGCTCCAATTAGTGCTTCTCAAATGCTGGGGGAAGTGAGCAGGTTGTTAGTTGATTTTAGCTTAGATGTCCATTATCACCTAATATACTGTTTTATATAATTAAGAGAACCATAAATAATATGATCTGTCAACCATAGAATATATATATATGTGTATATATATATATATATAGAGAGAGAGAGAGAGAGGAGAGAGGAAAGTTGAAATGCGAACTCAAATTTGGTTGCGAACATGAGGACAAATGAGAGGGCGACAAGTGTCCATTCAGTTTGAATAACGAAGGGAATTCGGTATGAATAACGAAGGTGAAGTTCATACATTATTAAGTATGAATAACACGCATTCAGAGTGAATAACACATCATTCAGTTTGAATATATTCAGACTGAATGGGACACGTGTCGCGCTGTTCTTTGTCCTCACGTTCACAACCAAATTTGAGTTCGCATTTGAACCCGGCCCTATATATATAGGGTCGGATAATTAAAAAAAAAATTGAAGAACACCATGGGAGCACTCCATATGGACGGTATGCACAAATGCATATTGGTAATTTGTAACATGCGTTTGTGCAGTGCATAGAGGAAAAAAAACAGTTTCAATCCACAAATGCATATTGTCAAGATGGAGGGATTCCAGAGTGTTCTTCAGTTTTCCCCTGAACCTCCGTCTCTCTCTCTCTCTATATATATATATATATATATATATATCTATAGGACAAATCAAATACAAACTGTGCAAGGTTACAAACCTTACAAACCAATCAATTAAGATATTTGTGGAAATAATGAAGTTATATTATAATTTGGATATTTATGGAAGATGATTAGAGTTCATTAATTATACTTAAAGCTTTACATTAGGAAATAATCAATGTATTTATGAAACTAGATATTCGTTAGCCTAGATGGACGGTTGAGATTGGTTTGTAACATTTGGTTGGTTTGCATTTGATGTGGCCTCTCTCTCTGTGTATCTATATATATATATATCATTGCACCTCGATATTTGTGATAACGTCTCTTATTTTATTTGTAGGATCCTTAAACCTGGAGGGACCTATATGTTGGTAGGACAGCGAAGCATTCTTCTAAGTTATACCCCCTTTTAAAAAAAACTTATATAGCAGATATCATTGACTACTTCTTTCTACAGATTACATATGGTGATCCAACGGTGAGGATGCCTCATGTAAACCGGCCAGCTTACAATTGGACAATAGAGTTGTACATCATACGTGAGTTCTTTATTTATTTCATGCTTTTTTACTTTCTGTTTTCTCTCAAGCATGTTGTAATTTGAGGTGATTTTTTTATCATGGCTGTAACTGTGTACAACTTTTAACGCCTTAGCAACTTCAATTATAATTTATTTAGTAACTGTGATTTTCTATTTATAATTTGAGCTGTTTGGTATATGTTAAATGATTAAGTGGTCAGAATGAAAAATGAGTGTTCAGTAAGTATTCCGTCTGAATGACAGAAAATGGATGATTGTAGCTTTTGGTGGTTTCTATCTAAACCTAGCTAAATATATTTAGATACAACATGATTTTTAATTCCAAAATACCTAATATTAATATATATATATATAATGAATGAGTTTATAATTGTACTGCAGCTCGGCCTGGATTCCAAAGAGCACCGGGTTCAACCTCATCTCCTAAATCATACCTGTCACCTATTCCTGTAACAGAGAAGGGGCTTCTTCCTGCTGATTTTGTTTTAGAAGATCCAGATTCTCATTTCATATACGTCTGCAGAAAAAATTCGGATCTCACCAATTCATTAACACTTGATATTTGATCTCATTAAGTAAACACAGGATGAGCCAGGTCAGGTTTGTTAGTTTGTTCATCTGCAAACAGTTATATATATATATATATGTATATATGATGATGATGGTGGATGTTTATTGCATTTGCATGCAGGTTGTAAAAGTGAACTAGTGGTTAGAGAATGCCAGAAGCTTTATTTCTTCTTCTCTTTGTGCATGGCAATGGCATGGCATGTCAGTTTCCTTATCCTTGCCTTTTATTATAATTATAATTATTTTATTTTAATTCTATTGTTGATTTGACATATATATAGGAAAGAAACATGAATAAATATGAGAGTCAAATATTATGGGATTTTATTTTGTTGTTGTTGGTGGTGATTGATTGGTCAAACTATGGCTTTTAAAAGTATCTTCCATGTTATTTGTTATTGATACAAAATATAAAAACACTTGGACATTTTGGTCATTTCAGTTTTTGATTTTTCCATCCTATTCTATGTGACATTTTTAAGCATACAATTCTATGTTGAGTTAACCGAAATTTGTAAGCATACAATCCTTTTTGGATGACCAACTTCATTGGCAAAGCTTCATCACAAGTAATTTGTTACAATTTTTGTGAACAAAAAGATGGTCATATCATATGGCTGGTTGGGAGGTTAGAAGTTAAAAAGAAGTCACAACCATCATATAAACATTGGTGTCAATTCAGGGGTGAAACACAAGCCTTCTAATTAAGTGGGCCGAACTCAACAAAACATCTTTATTGATAAGCTCAAATTCATTATAAAAAAACTGTGTGACAGGAGAATAGAACCTATGACCACATATACAGAGGCCATATACACATAACCACATGAGCTAAGCGCAATTCATCAATAATATTTCTAATATCTAGTATTTAAGGGATAAGACGCAGGGGCCATGGCCCCCGTAGGCCCGTATTGTGTTCCGCCTCTGTGTCAATTTCATAAATGTCCCGAACTACTCCAATCAATCAATTCGGTTTTATAATTGGTTTTACGTATCCGATGAACACCGTATAAGTGACATTAAAAATGTTGTAATGAATCTGATGAACACACTATAATGATATTAAAATGGTGTACTAAATGATAAAACATTGAATTTGACGTAACATTATTCATTTATATTATACATTGATGTTATGCTTTCAAAACTACAAATTGGTTATTCAAGTTTGAGATTTGTGTATTTTTACTTTCTTACATATATTACATATAGATTAGATTTATATTCATTTTTTTAGTTTTTATGTATTCAACTTGTATAAATTTGTAACACCTTTATAACCAAAATATCGACCAATTTAATTTTTCGGTAAAACATCAAATAAGAAATAAATATTTTTCTAAATGTCAACAGTTGATTACGATAATCTAACGATCTACATTAACAAATAATAATTCGAACGTTACACAAGACCTATATCAGAGATAAGTGTTACTAAAACCCAACAACAACCGTTATCTACAAAATACAAGTGACGTCTCAAGTCTCAACATAACTAACTCTTTCTCATGCCTTTAATTAGCACTCAACTCAATGCAGCGTAGATGGAGAGGTGGTATATTATCCTTTTTATCATTATTTGAATAATGATAAAAAGGATAATATTTAATAAAAAATAAATAAAAAGCCAAAAATTAGAAAGGGTAAATTAAAATTTTTGGTCCATGTATTTTTTAGTTGAGTAGAAGTAAAAAGGATCGGTAAAAAGACTAAAATACCTCTTATCTAGAGTTCTTTTAACGACCGTTGGAGGTAGAGACTAAGTCCGGTGGTTTTTGCAAACGATAATTTCGAAACTGTAAGAAACGAAAAGTGCTACAAACAAATGAACAACAGGGACCAAATTTGTAGTTTACTCTTTTTTTTTCTTTTTTTATTATTGATGACCTCCACTTCTTTCTCTGACAAACTTTCTAGTCATCTTCTCTATGATTCTGAATCTCAACCAAAATTCTAAAACACCAGATCTAAAATAAAAAACTCAAATCCCAAATTTTAAAATTCATAAACTCAAATCCAAAATCAATATAAAATAAATGTAGAATCGAACCCTAAATCTAAAATCAAACATAAATCTCAAACTAATTCCAAAAGCAAAGCCAAATAAAAAATTGAAACCTAATTCCAAAAAAAACAAACAAACAAACATACTTTGAAGCTAAAATGGAAGGTAAGTGAAATACAGGGACCAGTTTTGTAAAATCTTGAAACTTAGAGGTCGAATAACAGACAAGTGAAAAAGGATGCAAGTTAGAAGTGGGTTTTGGAGTATCCCGCATTTTGATTTTTATCATATATCAATCGCGTAATTTCAGGGGTAAGTATAAATTGACCACAATCTTTTCCATTTCTCTTGCAATTCAACATTTTCAGTGTTCGTTTTAATTTTAATATTATGGTATTATGTTTTCTTGAATCGATTGATTGGCATTATAAATTAGGGTTTATGGTGAACGATTTCTATTTCATTCATGAAAGGCGGTTGTATCTCCTTCTTTGATCATCGGTTTCTTGAATTTTGTTCAAATTTTCAGTAAAAACCTTTTCAGCAGGGATAGGGATGGAGTTGAGCCTCAGTGGGAATGCTTTGAAGACGTTTGCCCGATCTATTACGTGTCTCGCACGTATTGGCAATGAGCTCACCCTCCAAGCTTCCCCTTCCCAGGCATGTTCTTCCTCTTCCTCTTCTATGCTACGCTACCTATAATATAACACTCAATTCACCTACTTGCTTGATAAGATTTATGCCTTATTTTTATGTTTCTGATTCCTTTTGAATTTGGGTTTTGGTTGTAATGAGCATTTGCCAATTTTCCATCTTTATGATAATACTTAATTGCAAGCTTTTGACATTTTGCTTCATCTTGAACCAATCTTAGTGGATAATACATGATTTTGGTCCCCTATGGTATCATTGGTCTTCAAGTCAAGTACCCTTGGAAATAGGTAAGACAACATCAGAAAACATAGTTTTGTTAAAAAGCACAAACACAGGTATGCATTATTATCATTGGTATATGTTTTAGGTACTTTCTTTAAGAGATAAAAGGTGCTTAGTTTCAAGTTAGTGATGGCACATAGAAGAGAGTTTCTAAGAGTTACTAATTTACTGGTTTCATTATTTATCATGTTCTTATTATCATTGATCTAAGGCAGCTTTTATCTTATCTGCCAGTTAGCTTTGCATTCTCTTAACTCTTCAAGGTCTGCGTATCAGTCTATCACATTAAAACCTTCTTTCTTTGATGTGTACACTATTACTGGAGCCCAAGTGCAATGCAGCGTGCTTTTGAAGGTATGGTTTTATCTCTGTAAAAATTTACCATCTTGATCTGGTATGGACATAAGGAGTTTTACTCTAGGAATTCCCATGCAGGCCATTTGTTCTGTTCTTAGGACACCATTAACAAGCATTGACCATATGACTGTGCTATTGCAAGATCCTGATGCATCAAAAGTGCAGTGGACTTTGGACTGCAACAATGGTGAACTGTTTTCTCTTTGCCCTTCAATTGTAATGTTGATTCATTCCTCCTATCTAGCACCTTACTATCTAAGTAATAAATATTGGATTTTTGACCTTCCAAAAGGTTTATGTTAGTTATATTTCAGACTATCAAGTTGCTATATTATATGTGAGCATAGTTGCAGCATCTTTAGTCTCATAATCTTTTTATCTTAATTATGTGACGATAATGTACTTGAACACACTGGGATTGTTGTGATTGTGATTTCTTCAGGTATGAAAAAATCATATTGGATTACATGCAATGTTGAACCAGATGTACAACTTCTCTCTCTCGATAGAAGAAGGCTCCCAAGCAGCTTTGTAGTGAGACCTCGTGACCTCAACAGATTACTAGCTAATTTTCAGTCGACACTTCAGGAAATAACGGTCATAGCAACAGAGACCACATCGTTACCATCTGATGCCGCAAATGAAGTTGGAGGGAAAGCTGTTGAACTTAGAAGCTATATAGACCCAAGCAAAGGTAAGTTATCCTACAAAGTTCCTTTTTTTTTTCTTCTTCTTCTTCTTAACAATCTCATCTTATGCAGAAATTTATCAAATTCTTTTCTTGTAGAAAATGATTCATCACTACACACTCAGCTGTGGATAGATCCTTGTGAAGAGTTTGTGCAATATACACACTCTGGAGAGCCTGTAGATGTAACCTTTGGTGTGAAAGAGTTGAAGGTACTGTGAAACATTTATCTCAAGTAACTGGGACCGTATTTGTCGTATAGGATTAGGGCTAATATTTATATATGGCAAATGAAACAAATAACTCACACACCCTCCTCACCTTTGGTGAGGTTTGAACCCCTGACCTCCTAGTTCTAGGAAGTCAAAGACTCACATACCGCTAGGCAAAAGGCCCTTTGGTCCCCCTAAGTGTATTCGGTCTTTACATTTCCAACTGGTTTGGTTCATTAATTAATAATTCGGAATCATTTGGCATGATTGTTTAACTTATACCGACTCCTTTGGCAGGCATTTCTTTCATTTTGCGAAGGATGTGAAGTTGACATACACTTGTATTTTGAGAAAGCTGGCGAGTAAGGATTCTTTGTC
The DNA here is from genome assembly GCA_036898165.1 of Silybum marianum. Taxonomy (NCBI): domain Eukaryota; kingdom Viridiplantae; phylum Streptophyta; class Magnoliopsida; order Asterales; family Asteraceae; genus Silybum; species Silybum marianum. Next base: position 23,165,367 of record CM072538.1, read on the forward strand.
TTCATATATTTACTTAGTGCTACATGCTTTTAAATTGTTCCCTTGGCTCTTCATTATGAGCTTTAAAAGTTGAAAATAAATTCAAGTTGATAGAAGTGAGATGCAGTATTTGACCTGTGAACTCAGTTTCTTCTTTTTCCATTAAAACCCATAAATTAGAGCCCACTTTTGACATTCAAGAGTCAAACAGTTTAGTTTTTAACCCTAAAGTCAATATTGGTAATCATGTTCATTTATTACTATTACAATAGAAAACATTTTGAGCAAACCAATTGGAAATGTTAATGTAATTTGGAACTCCAAAAATATTAAACTTGGTATTTCAAAGTAAAATCAGATTCTATTTTTGGGACATGGAATATTTTGTAGTTTATTTTAGTAAACCCTCTGCTTGTCTCTATACACATGCAACATATGTCTTTTTTGTGTCATATAACAATATAATGTATGAAATTATAAACCATCAAAATTGGTGCTTAACAAATTATAAAAATCAGCCACTTTGCTGGAAATCATCTACTACATCCATTCTACTTTGTGATGGCTTTGTTTATTTTCATTCAGTCAATCAATTTAGCCAAAAACAGATAGAAGACTTTTGAAATTTTCTTCTTTGAAACAGGCCTATTCTGATGGCACCTAAATTTGGCCTAGAGGATGGCTCGGTTTCAAACTTTGATGCCACTTTGGTACTTGCGACCATGTTGGTGTCCCAGCTACATGACAGAAGAACATCAACAGCTCCTGCAACTCATGGAACAGAGGACCAACCACAAGAAAGACCAAAAGGAAATGATTCTCAACATCCTGATCACACTAGAATTTGGTCGGAACTTTCAGGTATGTTTTTTCTCATTACTCACCTTGTGACCAAACAATATGCATCCATGACTTTAATGTACTCAAAACTTTACTTTATAAATATAAAAAAAAACCAGCAAGTGCCACCAAAAGTGCAACCGGACCTCCTCAAGAAAGGGAAAGAGATCATAATACAAATGGTTATGGGGATATTCCGAGGATTAGCACAATGCACATCTCCAAAGCTAGAGAAGATGGAAGAAATTTGGCAAACAACACGTATCCTAAAATGTTAAATTTTTTGTTTGGTGAAAACATGTGCATGGTGGAATGTGAGGCCTCAGTTATCATTCTTTTTAATGTTCCTATATTATGATACTTGTTTTTTTATGCAAAAATAACCCATTCTTTTTTGTGAAAAAATGGAGACTAATAGTTTGCAAGAGCAAAGAATTTGGACATTGTGGAACTGAAAATGAAGAAAAATAAGATATCCCTATTTGATACCTGTGTCCATAATCACCCATTCTTGCAAATATAGTGAATTTTGCAAGAAAGATGTGAAATTTTTCATCGTAGTTAAGTTGGATGTTAACTATATATGTTGGTGAGCATTTTCTATATTAATGAAGTAGCAAGTTAACTATTTCTTGACTCTATTCTAGCTATCCTGCAATGCAAAGTGAACATGTGGAAGAAGAAGCTCAAGGTTAGTAATTAACAGTCAGTAATGGATTTAACCATTCATTTCTAAGCAACTATTCTTATTTATTTATTTATTTATGCAGAAAGGAATGGTGATGGCACGGTCTCACAACGTCATCTCAGTAATTGGGTGGATGCAGATGAAGATGATGAAGAAGAAGGGGAGGATTCAGAACCCTATGTTCAGGCAACACCACCATATTGTGAGGAACAATAGTACCTATGAAAAATCTGTTATTGTATGGCCTCTCTTTTCTTCTCTTTTCATTAAGTCAAATGAAACAAATATTTAAACTAATTAGATATATATATATAATATATATTTTTGGCAGACAACATCAAATCACATTAGTTCCATTCTTTTTTTCATGATTATGCATGTAACATCCCAGGCCAAACCGTAACAATAATCCGTTTTGTCCACACACTTGGACTCACGGTTTTACAACGCGTCTATCAGCTGAGGTATCCAAGTCTCTTATAAGGAAACTTTTTGTTCTCCTCTCCAACCAATGTCGGATCTTACAATCCACCCCTTTTGGAGCCCAATGTCCTCGCTGGCACACCAGTCCGGTTGCCGGCCTGTAACATTCTAGGCCAACCGTACCAGATATTGTCCGCTTTGTCCAGACACCTGGACTCACGGTTTTAAAACGCGTCTGATAGAGGAGGTATCCAAGTCCCTTATAAAGCAACTTTTTGTTCTCCTCCCCAACCAATGTGGGATCTTACAATGCATGCATCTTCAAATGTTCTTATCCCCAAGTAACCCCTTTGGGTTTTTTACCATTTTGGTTTTCTCTTCATTCAACATCCTCAAAGGGACTTTGTGCCTGTAACTCATGAAAAATATATTACAACTTTATATTTTGTGTTAAAAAAATAAGGCCTTGTTTGTTTTTTTCATTTTAAGTTCTTAATCACCACTTATGTCTGATTCGTTTAGACGTTTCATAACCATGTTAGAACTGAAATCAGACTTCAGACTTCAGCACCTCTTAGAAAACAAACGCCACCTAAGTCTTCTGGTGTTGTTTCAAGAAAAGAAAAAGAATTACAACTTTATATTTTGTGTGATAACCAAAAATTAATTTACTACTTGATTAGAATTTTAAAACACTTGAGGAGAAATATAAAAGAGTTGCATTGCCTACGTGAATGTGTACTGAAATTAAGAATTAAATATATATACTTCAATTGGAGATATTTTTAAAGTAGTAATTGAACAAAAAATAAAGACTCATCCATCTTATTATTATTTTTCATTTTAAGTCTCAACACCTAAGTACATAGTTTAAATATCAAATTGCATATCATTAATGTTCTAAAAATAAAGTTAATTAGGAATACTACCGTTGAAATAAAAATATCACATAAATTATTAGCATACCTAAAACATATAACATACATTTTATTGAACCATGAAATGAATCCATTGTTGGACTTGGACTACTAAATCCAATCAATTAGAACTTGGACTAGTGAATCCATTGTTGGTCTTTTATTTCGGTCTTCCTTCGTACATCTGAGACCGATTTCAAACAGTTTTTCGTAAAATTTTAGCATTATTTTTAATATATGTAATTGGGTCACTCAAATAAACCTTAAAATATGTTTTATTGTAGTTTTATAACTGGTTCTCAATAAAATACACTTAAAAATACGTTTATTATAGTTTTATAATTGGTTTCAATCAAATACATTTTAAAAATACTTTTTATTATAAATTTGTAATTGGTTTCAATCAAATACACAAAGAAAGTTAGAATTACATGAAAAATACATATAAAAATAATTTTTTTTGTAAAAGCCGGTCCTGGTCCCGGGTCGGGACAGACCGGTCCTTCGAAACCTTCTAAAACCCCAACCGGTCCTGGATTTCAGTTTTATAACTGGTTCCGGGTTGGGCTGGACCTAATGGCCATCTCTAGGTGAAACCATAAAATGAATTAATGATTTTTATTTAAAGTTCGTACCATAAATTGAATGAGATGATTAAGGAAGCTTAAACAAGTTCATAGATAAAATTAGAAATTTCATAGATGAAACAATTAAGTAAATGAAAATTTTAGAGGGTGTTTTGGATTGCTTATAGAAACAACTTATTGACTTATACTGGTGTGGAACCGGTGAAAAACACTTTTGAGTGTTTGGATGAGAAAAAGAAAAAAAAATTATACCGGTGGAGAACGTGTGAAAAGGAGTTTGCAATAAGTTAAAAGTTTTTAACTTATCAAAACCAACTTATGATTGTACTAATTATCTGTTTTGCGTTTGGTAAGCTGGACAGGACGGAACAAAACTATTAAAATGACCAAATTATCTTTAATATATTTTTATATGTAATATTTATAAATTATACAATTAACTAAATTTAAATGATTTTACTAATAAAAAATTACAGTAAATTACATAAATCACAAATTTATAATTTTTTCAATGTAAAATTATTTAAAACACTTTTAATCACAAATCATTTTAAACTAAACAATAAACTAAATTTTTATTTCAAAAAAAAAACAATAACTAAATTTAATTAACCCCCACCCCTATCAAAACTCAGGTGACTCGTCTTCCTCGATTAGGTTTTTTAACAGCAACATCCAGTTTCTTTCTTCTTCTCCTTCTTCTTCTTTTTCTTCTTCGCGTCTTGCTTCCAGGTTGTGCCTTCTTCCATCACCATCCATCTCCTACTTATCGATCTTCAAACCCAACTTTGGACGTTGAAAACCATGGAAATCGACAACCATGGAACTGATAAATCATACATGAACGAAAACCATGGAGAAATTGTACCGAAGAAATCGAAGTTGTGAGGGAGGCGATAAAGAATCTGAAGAAGTTTGTGCAACTTAGAAGGAGTCGATGATATTGGATTAGGTTTAGGAATTAGATGGTGTAAATAAGGGTAATATAGTAATGTTTTAATTTAGTCTCATTTGTTCCACCTATTTTGATGGAACAAAAAAACTCTAGTTTTGTCCATGAAATCAAATTTTTGTCTCATGTTGTCCCATCTGATTTTTGTTCCATGACATACCAAACATGTGACTATTTTTTTTTGTGTCGTCTTGTAACACCCGGAATTTTCGTTACCATCTTCTATTGTGGATTCATCTATAAATTTAGTTCTTTAAGGTTTAAGTTAAACTCTTTTGAATGTTCTTGGGTGTTTTAGTGTTGACGCTTCAAAACTCAAGGTAATGTTTGGTTAAGGAGGAAAAAGTGGGTTAAGCTGGTTACAAAGTGAGTTCAGAGCTGAAACTAGCTTGATAACTAGCCTAAAGGACCGTTGCACTCAACAAAGGTTAGCGCGGTTAGTTCGATGGTTGCATAAATCCAACCCACTTGGTAACCAGCGTCCAACACTGGTTCACTCAATTTATGCTTCGTGTGGGTTACCTCGATGGTTACCGAAGTCTAACCCACTTGGCAACCAACGTCCAAGACCAGCTCACCCAATTCATAGCCGCGTGGGTCAGTTCGCTAGTTATCATGGTCTAACCCACGAAGTAACTAGCGAACGCCTATGTTTAGCGTTTTTAAGGACCAAAAATCGGGATCTTCCTTATTTTAGCCATATCTCTCTCATTTTTACTCCGATTTGGGTGATTCAAGTTGCTATGGATTCGTCTTTTGAAGCTCCTCAACATGGAAGCAAATATGGTTAGAGGTTATTGGTTGATTTTGGAGTTCAAAGAAGTGAAGGTAAGATCATATCTTTGGTTCTTTGAATCTAGGGTTTAGTTATTTTGCACCAACAACTCTCATTCTTTATATTTTGGTCTTTTTATTTATGTTTTGGGGGTAAAGGAAGTGTTCTTGAGAGGATTTTCACCATAGATCTGGGGGTCTAGCTATTGGAAGTCAAGTCTCCAACTTTGGGAGCTCAAGATTGGGGTAAAACCTAGATTTAGCCTAAATCTAGCAATGTGAATTCAAGTTACTTTGTGAAAACTATGTACATGTCAAAAATGTCTTTCTTGAAGTATTAACATGTATAGTTACTATTTATCAAATGTGTTGAGTATTTGATGAAACTTACATACATGGTGTTTCTTGGGTTAATACATCTTGTAAATGCATATATTTGGGGTTTTTGCATATTTTGTCAAAAACATCACAAGTATGGATTGTTTTAATGTCTTATCTCATAAATGAGGATCTTTTGGTGTTATATGCATATTTGGAGTTGGCGATCTTATGAACAGTTTAGAAAATACACTGAATTGCATTATGAGGCATTTTGAAAATGATGGAATATAACTTCATTTGGAAAATGGTTTATCTCAATCAAAGATGTTTGATTTGCGTAATTAAATAAGTGTAGAGTTGTTGGGATTTTGCTCGGTTTTGGCTAAAAAAGTCTTGGGTACATTTGTCCGATTTAAATTGCTCTATGTCGGGCTTTTAGAGTTATATGCAGTTATGGCATATTTATTTGATAAATTACACGTTTCGGGTGCGTTAGTCATTCATATAGTATTGTGTAATTTTATGGCTAGATTGTAATGAATCCATAGGCATATATTATTTACGAATGGGTCATAATCCCTATTTTAGACTTGGTACCTATATAAACGAAAGACATAGTGTTGAGCTTGAAATCCATATAAGCAAATGACATAGTGTTGTTAAGCTTGGTACCATATAAGCAAAAGACATATGTTGTTGAGCTTGACACCCATATAAGCGGTAGACATAATGTTGTTAAGCTTGACACCCATATAAGCGATAGACATATTGTTGTTGAGCTTGACACCCATATAAGCAATATAGATTGTGTTGTTGAGCTTTGTACTCGTATAAGCAAAAGACATAGAGTTGTTGAGCTTGTTAACTCCTTGAACTAAAGATCTAGGGTGGTTAGGCCTATTGAATAAACACGGATATGTGGTTTACTTTTATTTCGTCGCATCTAACGGAAATAGGTCTCCCCGTCACCGGAAGACGTGGTTTTGGGTATGGAGTCTTATCCATTATTTTCGGTGACATTTTTAGACTATGATGTATTATCCATAATTTATATTATTGGATATTTGAGACTTAATTGTGTTTTGGCATTTTGAACAATGGAACTTTGTCCATATTTTAGTATTTAAAGCATTTAAATTTATTCACATCTTGAGTGAGTAAAGGGTGTAGAGTTGGTATTTGAACTGGTATTTCTTTTTTAAGTTTTCTTTACTACGGCATTTTGATTTAAAACGTTTATCACAAAATGGTGATTTGAGAAATATGTTGTTTTTATAATGAAGTCATCCTATTTGAGAAGTTATTATTCAATCAAGCAATCTTTTGATTTCAACCGATTATGAATATGTTATACTCTTAAGCTTACTAGGCGTTAAGCCTAATCTTTTTCCTTTGTCGGCATGTGCATCAGGTTCTCATTGGGGTTGGTACTAGCGACATGTTTGGGCTTGAGTGTTAGGATGTAGCACGTTAAAAATCTAGCTATTTGAAGACGTTTTCCGCATTCGGAGATAACGACTCTTTTGGGTTTAGTAACACCCAACCGTAATTATGTTTTACTATAAGACTCGACCTATTTTTTGTCGAGGTTTATATAAAATTGTTATTCGAGGAGTTCCAAGTATTGATTTATAGAAAAGAATTTATCCTTCAATTGTTATAATTAATATTCAAAATTTTAAATTAATCGCTCTTTCCAAATTTAAGGATGATACACATCTTGTCTTATTCAATCTACATATCAAACACAACCTCAATATTCATTATTCTCATTTAAACTTTCCCTTTTAACAAATATATGCACAAAAATAATTGCCATCGTTATGTATTTACGGATAGTTGTGACCACATGTTTTCGACCTTGTTTTATTTCTTTTCAAAATCATCTTTATTTTATAATTATCGTCGAATTCAAGTTAATAGTTTTTATAAAACTATATATTTACTTGATCAAATTAACATTATAAAATGATTGTTTCAAAATATAAGAATGAGTACTATGGTTTTTACATAAATTTTGGATTTGGTCTATACAATACACTCTCTACATTAAATTTTTTAATTTTATAGCATTCAAAATCCTTCAAGTTAATGCCATTAGAGCATCTCCAACAAATTCTTTAAAATACAAAAAAATAAAATCTTGTTTTTTAAATATCTCTAATAACTTTATTATCTTGATCTTTATAATAGAGAAGACTTGAATTTTTTCCAAGTTTAGATAACTTATCTAAAATTTGATGATGGAAGAGAGAGATTATTATTTTATTTAATCGAACCAATGACATTTATTTTATATTAAGTTTTTTCCTTAAAAAATGTGTTGGAAAGATAAATTAGAGAATGTTATATTAATATAATTTGTGTTAAATTTTTTAGAACATTTATTAAAAATAAATGTAATTATTTTTAAAGATTTCAACTTTTAATTCACTATTTTATTAGTTACCAACCATTAAAAAAATCAGTCTTAAACTACAAGAATTAAAAATGTAATTCACTTCAAAATTTATGATTTACATATATTTTTCATAAATTCTTTTATTAAAAATATTTGAAGGTTCAATTAACAATTTATTATTATTATATAATTTAATAATTATACTTTATGCACAATTATTTAATTATTAAATTTTAGAATATCTCATAATATATATATATATATAATTATTTTTAACTAATAAATAAAAAAGACTATTAAATTTTTAGAAATACAATCTATAAAATGTCAATACCTACAAAATCTTTTAATATCGAGAATATTATAATTTATCTTTCTCTAAAGGTTTTTTTTTTTGAAACATCTTTCTCTGAGTATTAAGAACATGATTATCAAGTTTTTATCTCCTTTTCTAAAGATAAGTTCAAAAAAAACCCAGAATATTTGATAAATATTATATATACTCGTGTGTAACCATCTCTTAAAAATTGATTAGTTCATGTGAATCTCTTTTAGATAATTAATTAATAGTTATCACATAAATATTAATACGTACTATATGATATTATATTATATTATAAAATATATGGTTAAAGATATCACAAACAAGATATTGTTTATAAATAACCTTTAAAATTGTAGATTTACAAATAATTATTATATGCATACAAATACTTAGGGAATATCCAATAAGATCTTTAAAATAAAGGAAATATTCTTTTTGTTATCTATTTTACTCCAACGTTTTTTTTATATTGTTTTTTAAAAACATCCCCAATATATTCTCTATACTTTAATTAATATAAAAATTACAAGTCAAAATATTTACAAAAAATTATATTTAACTCCTATATTTTCTCTATTTAAAAGATATCAATACTTATTATATTATTAAAATATTCTATAAATTTATCGGATAGACTTTTTAATAATAATTCAATCTCATTGATAACAATGAATAAAATATTAATCTCTTTTCACACATCAAAAAAATTCTATATTTTAAGCTTCCTCTAGTTTTATCTATTTTAAAAAACAATGTACAAAATCTGTTAAATCAAGATAGAGAAAAGATCTAGAATTTTTCTATCTTATAAAATCTGTTGAAAATGCTTAAGATTAAGAAAATGAAAAAAGATACATTAATTCTAGAGATTTTGACAAATAAATAATAAATTAGTTTTATCACTAAACAAAAAGTAAAATCTTTAAAAATAGTTACATTCAAACTAAAGATAATATTATAATATTATAATATTTTGTTTCCAACATACTATTTTAAGAAATGAGAATAAAAATGGGAATGCATAATAATAGGAATAGGAATAAAATTTTCATTTCCACTGATTTGATAAGACATGAAAATTAATAGTTCTAAGATAATAGCCTAAAAAGTCCATTACAATATCAAACAAAACCGTATTTTTTATTATTATTTTCATTTCCTACCACTCTATACCTCAACCAAATTCCTTCTTAGACCATTAATGCCAACAGAAAGAAAAAAAATGGTTTTATCTTTCTTTTTACAGATAAACTAATTTAATTTTCACCGATGATATTAACTTACTACTATTTAAATGTTAAAAAATGTGTTAAAATGATAAAATTATATGATAATATAATGTGTATTGAAATATTTAAAATAGAGAATCTATTTGAATTAAATGTAATTATTCTTAAAGATTTTATTTTTTATTTAAAATATATAAATTATCTGTTGAAAATATTTTTACAGCTATTTAATATATATATATATTTAATCAGCAATATATAACTAATATTAATGTTAATTTCAAATTATTAATTAATTTAATTGTAAATTAGTTTTAATTATTGATTATTATTATTATTATTTTTTATTAATTATTTTATATTATGGTTATTTATTCGGATGCACAGTGCTCTTCTATAATGTATATCATTTTCACAAATTTTTTGAAATCTTGCTTTCTTATGTTATAGAAATCGAGAAAGCTTAAGCATTGTTTCAATATTTGCTTGACCAGAGTATTACCGGGTTGCTGATTATTATTATTTTTATCAATTATTTTATATTATCGTTATTCAATATATTTTATTTCAATAAAATATTTAATTTAATTATTTTCCCAAAAAATTATTAATTAACTAAGATATATAAGATTGACAAACTTTGTTTTCATTTATATTATATATAATGGTTATTTAAAATCATCATTTAGATATTTTCTAAAATTTGTGTTTAATTATAAATTTAAATTCTTTTGTATTATATATACACACTAATTTCTATTATTATTTTTTTCTTTACTATATGGTTTATATTAATTAACATATTGTAATATCAGTAAATTTTATTTTGTATATAGACCATAAAAAGTTAAAATTTTGTTATTTTTAAACATGTATGTTTTAATCATCTTATATTTTCAACTAAGTTTTTATTAAATATATTTATTTCATCAACTAATTTGTCAAAAAATAACCAAAATTGTATCATGAAAAGATTTCTTTTTAAAAAAGAATGAAAGTAGAAGGGTGAAATATTGAAATATATGGTGTTCTTTCCAATTTCAACCCACTTTCCGAAAACAAATAAAGGCATTAATTGGCAGAAAAAAAAACAAGAGTGGGACCCACCCATAACATAAACCAACCAATGTGGCAAAAAAGAAAGAAAAGAGTCATGCAGGCAATAGACTCTCGTTGAATTGCCATGCAAGCTTGCCGTTTTCCATATCTATTTCGCCATTTGGGGAAAACGCCTCTTTATCTTCCCCACTCTCCCCATATTTAGCAACTTACCCCATTCACCAAACAGGGTTTTTCAAGGTTTCTTTTTTCCTCTTTTATATATATATATATATATATATATATCTATATCTATATATATTTATATATATAGATATAGAGAGATAGAGAGAGAGAGAGAGAGAGAGAGAGGAAACAAAATATTAATTTGGGGAAAGGAAAAAAAAACCAGAAAGAAATTCTTGCTCAATTGGGTGTTCGATTTTGTGGATTGAATCGAAGATGGGTAGAGGGAAAATTGAAATCAAGAAGATTGAGAATGTAAGCACAAGACAAGTGACGTTTTCAAAGAGGCGTGCTGGATTGCTTAAAAAAGCGCATGAACTTTCTGTTCTTTGCGATGCTGAAGTTGGAATCATTGTTTTCTCTAATACTGGTCGTCTTTATGATTTCTCCAGTTCTAGGTATTCATTCTTAATTATTGCATGTCTTTTTTCTTTTTTTTCCCCCTTTTTCAAGTTTAAAATCAAGATTTATGGTTTAATAATGGGTGTGTTATTTATTGTTTTAAATCTTTCAAGTGTTATTTGTTTTGGGGGTTTCAATCGAAGTTTTTTCGATTTTCGATTCCTGTTTATTGGACTTGAAAAACTTCGATTACTTATGGATCTGTATGTTTGCATGTGATTAATTTCAAATTTTCATAAAATCAGTTCAATCGATTCATATATATGCATTCTTGATGATGATTAACTAAGATCCCCAAATCGATTCTAAAGAAACGTTTCTTGCATTTTAGTTAATCATCATCAAGAATGTATATATGAATCGATTTTGAACTGATTTTGTGAAATTGGAAATTAAATGATAATTTTGTATCTTGGATTTTGGATTGTTTCTATTTAGTCAATTCAGTTTTGTATCAAGATTTGTGTCTGCATATTTATCATTCATTCATTCATTCCAATTTTCTTAATCTGGTTTCTATGGAGAAACTGCTTAATTTAATGTTAATGTTGTTTTTTTTAGAAACCAATTAAGGTTTTCGAAAAATAACAGAGGGATTTTATAGACTTATGTTTCAATCTTCATATGTGAAGATAGATAGCAGTGGATGCTATCTATTTATGCAACAATTTTTGGTTTCTATCTATCTATATCTATATATATATATATATAGTGCACTCAATTGATCCTCTTTTGGTGTTTTTTTAATTTCATTTTGTACATGTTTCTTCACTTTTGTTGCTTTCTTCTTTAAACTACCTACTTTAAAGGATTATATATAAGGAGGTGAACATCTTTACAGAATGAGTAGGTGACCCATGTGACAAATATTTTACATCTTTTATGATGACCATGAGACCAGTACAGTTTTTGCAGTACCGTCTAAATGTTACTCATGTCAATTGTCATGTCTTACGGTTTTCAAAGTAGGATGTAGGGCCCTCAATCGAATCGTTATTTCAAGGTCCTAAAATAACCTTTGGTAAATAGATTTTTTTTAATGATTTTAGCATCAAACGAAAAATATTTTTTGTTAAGAAAGTTATAGTATATTGTACGGTTAGTATATGCGTGACAGATGTTAAAGATACCATCAAACTTAGTATCCGATGATGTGGGATGATGGCGAGTCTTATTTTTGTATTTCGTTTGACTTGTTCATTCTTTCATCATATCTCTTCATATATATATATATATACATATTTATATAGAGGAAAGTTCAAATGTGAACTCATTTTTGGTTGTGAACGTGAGGACGAATCTCAACCACTTATCCGGTCAATAAAGGCGCGTCTTTCTCCCTCCTTTAATAATTTCCACCCTCCCATGAATCGCGTCAATCCTCCGTGATCGCGTCCACCATAACCGAAGATGTGTGGCTGAGATTCGTCCTCATGTTCACAGCCAAAATTTGAGTTCACATTTGAACCTAACCCTATTTATATATATGGTAACTTTGAGGGTATCTCTTCATCATATATATTTATATATATGGTAACTTTGAGGGTATCTTTAGCTATCACATTACTAATTACATCAATTTATAGAGAAAACAAAACTATGCAAAAAAGGGTATTAGTCATCACTCATTCTGAAAGGATGTTCACCTCCGTACCTGCTATGATAAAGATGCAGGGACAACTATAGAAAAAACCGTGAAGTAAAAAAGAGAGCTAAAAGTTGCAATTTAAACCTTTTCATTATATAGTAATTTGATTTTATGTATATGATATTTTCATGATATTGCAGCATGAGGGGAATAATTGATCGGTACAATAGGGCTACCGAACCATCTACATCACAATTGCAAGTTGAGATGGTACTCAAATCTTATATTTTTCCCTTTTCTCTTTGGAATTCTATTTTTATATTTCATAGTTAAGATTTGAAACATATGTTATGTCTAGTATCATTCTAGCCATACAAGATTGCGAGCTAGATCTCTATTTTATCATATATATATATACACCCATTGTTGATTTCTTGTATTTCTTCTTTTGTGAATAGAGGCAAGAACAAGCTGAGCTTGAAACTTTGAGAAATGAAGTTGCAAGACTAAGAGGCGAAAATGCGTATGTTCTCATTTCATTATATATAGGAGGTTCAAATAAGAAGTTTAAATATCTTGAGAAGGTAAGAAGGGAAGGTTCATATGTGAAGCCATTGGAAAAAATATGAAAATCTATTTTAAGATGCATATGTGAATATGGATTCACATATGCATCTTCAAATGGATTTTTTCAATGATTCACATATGAACCTTCTCTAAACATTGCCTTCTTATGATATGTAGTCTTCTCCTTATTTGAACCTCCCACTACATATATACACACATATATATATGTGTGTGTGTGTGTGTTGGTCTTTCCCTTGCATATTGCAAAGAGATGGTAAAGTTATGTTGTGAAACTTTTGGTGGTTATGTTGATGGTGTAGGCGGTTGATGGGCAATAATCTTGGTGGCACGAGCGTGCAAGAACTACACAAATTAGAGCAAAAACTGAATGATAGCTTAATATCGATCAAAGAAAAGAAGGTTGGTTTTTATCTCTCCACTACCACCATCTTAATTACCATCATGAACAACTAATGTGTGAATATATATATATATATATTATATAAATGGTTAATGATCTTTTCAGGATGCTATGTTGTTTGAGGAGATTGAACGATCAAATCGCAAGGAGCGAGAGCTGGGCTATGAGAATGAAGTTCTTCGAGGAGAAGTAATATATTGGATTGAATGAAGTTTCTTAATTAATTAAGTAATCTTGCTTTTGTTTAATGTTTAGTTGTGTGTTGGCAGATTGATAAGTTGACTCGGTTTATTCCGTTAACTCAGCAGCCGAGTCAACCAGGTTTCATAGAATACACTCCTGCTTCTGCTACTGCTGTTGCTGGGCCAAGTAGCAGCGCTGGTCTCTCGAAGCAGGACCGAGTTAGCCCTGATACCGTGTGCTACTATGGATCCGACAACACGGATTCAGAAACCGTACTTCAATTGAGGTATGGATCTATCCAAACTCAAATTTATCACATATATGTATAGGGGAGGGATCATACAAGTACACCCCCTATCACCATTGAATCAGATATGATTTTTTTAATGTGTGGGACCCACATCATATGTGGTCCACAAGGTGTTCCTTTGTTCCTTTAAATTTACAAAGTTCTCCTTTGAACCTCCCTCTCTCTCTCTCTCTATATATATATATATATTATAGGGAAGTGTATGAGAACACCTTTATTTTGCAAAAATGCGAGAACACTCTTTTACTATAGTCACTCAGATGAGATACACATACTAATTAAGAGGTGAATTCTGTTTGGCAAAAAATAAGTTTGCCTCTTATCGGTTCCAAAACCCTCTGAATCATTTTGTATCCTGAACCTCCTAAACAATTCAGAGCCCTAATTTCATATTGAACAATTATCAAACAATTATATTATTTGAAACCTTCCCATATATATATATACACACACGCGCTCACACACACACACGCACACACTTTGTTGCTATTATCATATTTGCATATAATGTAAACATGCTTTGAAGATGGATCATGATGAAAACTGTAAACCGGATGAAGCCAGTAAATCTGAAACTGTACTACTTTCTTTTGCCAACTCCATGGGTCGATATGATGTTTAATTTGTTCTCAAATACGTTTGTGAATCAATCTGATATGGATTGTTAATTTTTGTTGTGCAGGCCGCCATGCAATGACCGATTGAAAATGAAGGAGGTGGAGAAGAGAGAAAGTAGTTCGAGTAGTTCGTCTGATAGTGAGGATATGGAGGAGTGATCAATCGTCATTGTTATTGCATACCTCCGTAGGAGATTGTTTGAATAACGTTACAAAGTTTTGTCGAGTCTTTAGTACCTTAATTGGGATTCATTTCCATTAATCTGAAACATTCATTGTTCTTCATTTAGTAAGTGAGTTTACATATATCAGATACTCCAAGATCCTTGGAGCTCAATTGTCTCAAGTGATTGGAGTTGCTTCATAATAGGGGTTATAAACTTTGAGTCAAAGGGTATTTTCAATACAAAGTAGAAGGATATATTGTCTTTTATATGCACATGTGTATACCGTCTAGATGAATAACCCATTCATCAGTTTTTCACTTTTTTTTTTCGGTTTTCTTTTGAACCTGGCCATATATGTATATATATATAGTCTTATGATCGTGTGAGAAAGAGAGTTAAGGTGAGAAACAAAAGTGATCTTCACCATTCGATCAATTCTAATTAAATATCAAAACTTATTAATTTTTTTTTGTTAATTGTTAGGGTAATGATCTGTAAGTTGATGTCTAATTGCTATATTTTGTTAATTGTTTTATTATTTTGCTATAAAAGTGACTTTTATCTAAAAAAAGTACCAGTATCTAGAATTGATAGTATGGATGGCAAAAAAACCCGAAATTGATGGTGAAAACCGAAACTGTCGGGTCAGGCTTGGGGATGTACG
Organism: Silybum marianum; assembly: GCA_036898165.1. NCBI lineage: Eukaryota > Viridiplantae > Streptophyta > Magnoliopsida > Asterales > Asteraceae > Silybum > Silybum marianum. The sequence goes on from CM072538.1 coordinate 23,181,006, forward strand.
GGGAGTGGATCGAGAACACATTTGGGGGTTTTAATGGGGACGGGGGCGGTGATCACTGGCCCGGCCCGATATGTGTGTATATATATATGTATATATATATATATTTTAATTTATATATATACTATAATTAAAATTTAAATACTTTTATCCACTCTACCTCAACAGCCCAAAAAATTTACGAAAAAGTCTAACTTATTTGTCTATTCGTGAAAACGTGATGTTAGTTGTACGATGTTTGAACTTCTGTTTACTTTTATATTGTAATTAAGACATTGTTTGTAATTGGTTTGATTATGTTTGAGACATTTAGACTGACATCTTTAGAAAAATTGTAATTTACTTTTAGTTGTGAAAATTAACATATTATTTTTTCTTGACCAGTTCAGGTTTTAGGTTCGGTATAACCAATGGTGAATAGGGAAACCAACGGGAAAAGGGGATTTTTACCCTTAACGGGGATCGAGGAAACTACAGTGACCCGATGGGAATCCCCGATAAGATCCCCGACAGGGATCGGGACGGTTACAGGGACGGGGATACCAATAACCGGCCCGAATCTGACCCGTTGCCATTACTGATTGATAGTGGTGGTTATAATTCTTGTAATATTCTTCAACCAGCTCTACTCATTGAATGCCTAAAACTGTTGATTTGAATGATCTTTCTTGGGGATCCATCTGAAAGAAGAAGTTATGATGTATCACCCTAATTAAACAAATACATAAATTATCTTGCCAAGTACATGATCTTAATTACGATCCCAAAAGCAAAGCTTTTGAATCCGACATTGGGATTTACCGTCTTTCGACCCGGTAACGCAACGCAGGGAGGACAAACCACCAATATTGCCCTACTTATTTTAAAAGACAAATATATCCTTCTACTTTGTATTGAAAATACCCTTTGACTCAAAGTTTATAACCCCTATTATGAAGCAACTCCAATCACTTGAGACAATTGAGCTCCAAGGATCTTGGAGTATCTGATATATGTAAATTCACTTACTAAATGAAGAACAATGAATGTTTCAGATTAATGGAAATGAATCCCAATTAAGGTACTAAAGACTCGACAAAACTTTGTAACGTTATTCAAACAATCTCCTACTACGGAGGTATGCAATAACAATGACGATTGATCACTCCTCCATATCCTCACTATCAGACGAACTACTCGAACTACTTTCTCTCTTCTCCACCTCCTTCATTTTCAAGCGGTCATTGCATGGCGGCCTGCACAACAACAATTAACAATCCATATCAGATTGATTCACAAACGTATTTGAGAACAAATTAAACATCATGTCGACCCATGGAATTGGCAAAAGAAAGTAGTACGGTTTCAGATTTACTGGCTTCGTCAGGTTTTTTTTACCATCAAGGATCCCTCTTCAAAGTATATTTATATTTTATAAAATGAGACAATACCAACAAAGTGTTAATATATATAGTAGGTTCATATGAGAATAGTAATCAAATAAGAAATCGAAAACGGATATATATATATATATACGTGTGTGTGTGTGTGATAATTCAAAAGATCCGTACCTCATGCCCAACTGAAGTGTCGTTTCTAAAACAAATATAAGATCTTACGTTATAACTAATATGGATTTTTGATTCTAAGATTAATCGATGGTTCTCAAAAAATTTGTTTCAACCCTAAGGTCTCGTTTGGTTTGCAAGAATGGAAAGAATTTGAGGGGATTTGGAATTCAAGTTCATTTCAATCTCATGTTTGGTTTGCAAGATTGTTCGGATTTCAAATCCCTCAAACATAGGATTTTGAAATCCCACGAGGGTGGTTGGAATTTCAAGTGATTTTGAAAGATTTGAATATGATAATGTTTTAGAATATATTAAGAACATTTGTTTTCCAATAATCTATCAACAATAACTAATAAGGTAATTTATTTCTTTTTATAATTATATGTAATTTGTTTTTACAAATTATTTATAAAGAATGAAATTCAATTCCATTTCAAATCCTAAAAACCAAACATACCAAATCCTTTCAATTTTAAATCCTTCCACAAAATCAAAATCCCTTAAATTAGTCCATCAAACCAAACGCCACCGAAAAGTTTAAAACGGTGATTGAAAAACATTAACATGATGTGACATGAAAACTCAAGTAATTTCTATTGATTTACATATAGTATTACTTCAAATAGCCCAACTTATATAAATCTATATATTAAAGGTATATCATAGGATATTTTTATTGACAATGCTATATAAAAATGATATGGTAGATAATATTAATGTAGACATAATAAACGGTTTTATATTAATTATTAGTATTTCTTGAATTCAATGTTATTTCTCATGGTAAAAACAATATATCAAAAAGTATCGAGGGCCACTTTTTTGCATTTCGCCTAGAGCCTATAAGATGTCATGAACGGGCCTGCAAGGATCTCAAAGTATCTAATATGTAAACTTCTTGCTAATTAAAGAACAATTGATGTTTCAGAATGGAAATGAATCCCAACTAAGGGACTAAGGACTTGACAAAACTTGTAACATAATCAAACAATCTCCTATTGGCACACACAATAACTAGAACAATTTTATCTCTCCAACTTTCTCCATTTTGGAGATATGTTTTTAGGGAATATATTGGAGCACAATATTGATTGAAAATCTTCATTCTCTCCATTTTGGGGAAACTGTTAGAGATCACATGTTGGGGAAGCTGTTGGAGATCATATATAGCCATATAGGTTAGGTTTACTGGAAAGTAGACTGGCTTTGTGAGACCGGTAAGATCACATTTACATTTGAAATTTACAGCAGAATATTATGAATGTAAAAAAGTTTGAACCTTTAAAACGAAAACACTGTGAATGTTACCTTCACAGTGTTTTGCTATGAAGTTTCAAGTGTAAAAAAATGGTTTCACGAAAACAATTTTGTGTCACATGATATCAGTCTGTAACACATTTTAATGTATCAATTAATAAACAATATAAAGACTTATGTAATATATCATGATTGGCTCTTGTGTGTAATTCAGTTGGCAAAGAGACGGGATGTCTTCGTCCAAATACAAGACAGGTCCCGAGTTCGATCTCGAACCCTTCCGCTAGCCTCAGTCTCTGAATGAGCTAAAAAAAGCCTATTACAAAAATCAAATTTTTACCCAAATATAGATCGTGATTAAATTTATGCATACAAGTCATCTGATATTTAGATTGTTGTCAAAAGTCATGTGTGAATGATATAGTTTTTAAGGTTATCGCCTTTCAACCTGTTAGGCGGTATATCAAAGACTCGAGCAAAACATTCAATAAGGCGAACACACATAAATGAAATAAAAGGTTGTTTTGTTCAGACAGGAGAATGGAGATTAAATGAAAATGAAAATAACAGGAAATAAGTTTTTATTCTCGTTTAATCTGAAACCAAAAAACCCTTGATCATCACCAGAAATACAGGTGACAAAAAATGATCCAACCCGTGAATCCAATCCAAACACAACTCAAAATTAGTACGTAGGTTTGGTTGATATTTTCAACCAATTTAAGTGAATGCGTCAGTCCACTTAACCCATTTATTTTAATGGGTTGGACTGGGTTGAAATTTCCGACCTGCTTACAACTTGTTTTCTTTCCATGTAAACTATTATTTTATTTTATTTTATTTTTGATCAAATATTATTATTTAATTATAATATTTATTTTCAACTTGTCTTTCTTTCTTATCTATGATAATGAAACCCTAATAATCAGTTCATTATGTCCGCCTTCAACACAACACTCCAACTCTCCAACAGGATCAAGAGGAAAGTAATATGGAGAGGGAGTTGGTGGAGGTGGAGGTGGAGGTCAAGTTAGGGGTTGTTCGGTTCGTTTTCTGTTAAGATCTGTATGGATATAGTTGTTTGTATTGATATAGTTGTATGTATGTTAACAGATAAATTATTATTCGGTTGTGGTGTTGATAAACAGTCTGAATGTCATAAATGACCATTTTACCCCTGATCTTTTAAATAACTTTTAATTATAAAAGTAAAGTAATTTTGGTCTTTATCACTCTTCCATATCCTTACTATAACTAGAACGATCGATCACACTTCCGGATCCTTACTATAAATTTTATTGTGAGAAACCATATACTAACAACAATCTGTGGAATCAAATGGAGAAAATGTTTGCCAAAGATTATCAGAAGATGAAAGCATAGAACATGTCGGGGTGTTGAAGGAACTACCATTCTACTCATGGTGGTAATTTCCTGGGGTTGTTTGGCCCATGGCAGTGAGGTTGATCTTTCAAGAGTCACAGTAGCTTAGAAGTGGATGAATGTGTTAGTGTATGCCTAAAATCCAATCATTAGATCATTATGTTTGGACATTGTGTCATGATTATTAATAAATGAAAGGCATTGTCCAATTATTATATTTATGTATTATTCTGTGTTATATCTAAACATAATAATAACCATAGAATAATGTATTCTAAAATGTCCATAATCAAGTATTAAATTGAGTTTAGGTTGATTTAATACGATACGACTAGTATATGCAGGGATTTGTATAGAGATACAGAATCCACATATGGGTGCGTGATAACTCTCAATTTGAATTTTATTTACATTTCGTTAGTGTGTCTTTTTATTCCTTTTTAGTATGTGTTTTTCCTTTATGTATTCATGTTTCCCCTTTTTATTTATTTATATTCATTTGGAGTTGTTGAGGATAAAAATTTGTATTTTGATTAATGTATGTGGCGTTTTGGAGCTTATGCATCGTAGTGGCGAGTCACCACTGTGGCGAGCACGAGTTGGACGATTTTGGCAGCAGATTTGTTGCTAGTTTTATGAAATATGGTGCAGATTTCAGTACTTGGTCAACCATGAGATTATCATGAAATTGAAGAACAAAGATGACAATAGAGATTATGACAAAACATAGGAAGAGAACACCATTAAGAGGTCCCTCTCCTCTCTCAAGTCTCTATCACGAAGATAGGACAAACATGGAGAAGAAGACAACTTTGGATGGTCCCTTTCTCCTTGCCAAGTCTCTTTCACCCTCTCTTTTTTCCTCAACTATATAAAGAGGTCTTGGGACAAGGCTTTAAAGACACCCATAACTTAGAAATTCAGCTGATAATTTAGTCTTGCATTTTACTTTGTAGTAGTTTAAATTTCTGCACTTCAATTTTTGTACTAGCGGCCAGTTTACGTTTAATGCAATTTACGTATTTACGTATTTTCGTTTTTACATTATGTATTTACTTATAAACAGTAACTAAACCCCCCTTTGGGTGTGGGTGCAAGCTGAATCCGAGAGGTCAAAATGTAACACTTGGGTGTTACCACTTTTTGCTAACTCTTCGGGTTGGTCATTCTAGTTGAAGCTTCATCTTAATGCAGACAAGCTGATCACTTGTAAGTGTTGATATTAGATCTTTGACCCAGAGATAGGAGGATCCGAAATACGGCTTGAATGATGGAAGGAGGTTTGAAAAATTCTTCAATAATCGCATAGAGATATGAGTTTTTGCATAATCGTATTAAGATTTAGATATCAGTCGAGTGGGTGTGTCATAGAGATATGCGCACCCTTCCACATCCGACGGAGCTAAGATTTTCTAGATCTACTTAAATACGATTGGCAAACCGAAGGTTAGCACTTGTGGCGACTTTATAATAAAACCGTTTTCACAACCTATTTGACGTAGCTTCGAGAGGAGGAAATTATATGGGACTACATTGTGACCGACTTTATTAACCATTTAAGTTATTAAAATACTATCCGGGAAAACTTATACCCATGCCTGCTTTTTATAAATTGTTATTTTTCAGACTTTAATATTCCACCAACAACAAATCCTTTTTATAAACTCTAAACTTTGCACCGGAACATCGTAAGAAAATCTCCGATTCTTAGTAGTTAATCCCTGTGGAAAATGATCTTTGGACTTACCATTGTATTACTTGAAAAGCGAGCGCAATATTGGTATGCACTTGCACCACTATTGTGCCACGGTTCACATGTGTCTATTTTGCTATTAGTGCGAGATGGGATCTTGTACTGGACGTGAGTCGTTATGACGTTTCATTGGATGTCATATGAGCGTCATACACGTTTCTCATGTGGTCATTGTACAGTTAGTCATTTGACTTGAGATCATGGAGTTTTTTGTGTTAGTGGTGTACTTTGATATTTGACTCTAACCATTCTCTAACTGGGTGACAAATTTGTTGTTGGGTATATCATATATCACCTAGTAGTACTAGCTTGTTCCTCTTGTATAACGAGAGTGTTCACCAGTGAACGACGGGTTAACACGGTTAACACAAATAATTGAGTTAACACTTGAAGGAGCCTCTATATATATATATATATATACGTAATTTTTTAAGAACCCCATTTTTTGTGATAACTTGAGTTCCATTCTAATCCAGATAAATTAAAACAATTAATTTTTATTAACACTAATTAGGATAAGGGTTGTTTAGTAATTCTAATATTAGAGAGATAATTATGGTAATTGTTTTTTATTAATCAAATACATAATTAAGCATATCTTCAATTTGTTTTCCATGATTATAGAATTCAATTACCAAATAATGCGTACAATCTTGTTAAAATAGAACAAAACGTATATGGAGAAGAAATTGTAGAATCGTGAATTACAGAACAAGATGGAGACGAAATTGACGAAGATGAAGAAGAACAACGATGTTAAAGAAACAACAGAACAAAACGATATTGAGGAATGTTCTGAAGATTCTACACAACAAGTACACCTCAATAATGATATTCAACATTAATTTTTTTGTTGTGAAATTAATATGTTCACAACGTGTGCACATGTGTTCACCTTGTTTATGTGCTCACATCCATCTTTGAGTGCACTACTGTTCAACTTATTCACTATATGGTCACCGCCAATGTATACAACATAAACCTTTTTAGGAACAATGGATTGTGAATATGAGTGTTCACATAGTGTTCAAGTCATCGTAACCTAAACCAATGTCACAATGTTTTACAATTAATTATTTTTTAGTTGGTCACGACTCACAAGGAGAGAGGGAGGAGAGATGAGAGAGGAGTGAGATTACAAACTAACCATAATGACTTTTCTACCCCTAAAAATTAAATATTCCTTAAAATGTGGAGGTTATTTTAAAACATATCTAAAAATTCATTTAATTAAAATAACACCTAATTAATGAGTTTATGTGACTTAGAATGGATCTCAAATTCCCACAAATTTAAAGGATCTCAAAAGAAGGCTCCCATACATATATATATATATATATATATTTATAGATATTCCACCTGTTGCTCCTGCTTCTTTCTTCCAAGGAGTTGGAAACCATATCTAGCATTTGGAAAAAAGAAAAAAAAGAAATAAGATTTCCTCTTGGTGTAGGATATCAAGAGGATCCAATGCATTTGCGTGGATACCTTGGAGACAACAGGATGAGTTCGTTGCTAGATTCATATATGATATTAAAGGGTTATTGCTCGTACTAGTAAAATTTTGAAACAATCATCCTGCCCCGTTTCATATGAATCCTTGGAGGGATGCGGTTATTTTCCGCTGAGTATATGGTTGTATCCCAACATAATGATGTTTCATTCTAAGAATGATGAGAATGTTTGATTTGTCACAAGTTAAAATTACGGGTGGTTTCTCACAATAAAAATTACAGAAACCGCAATCTATAAAAGTAGTAGAAAACATACCTCAGGCTCATAAAATAGCAGAACATTAGTTTGAAATACATATTCCATTAACAATCAGTATGCATCAGGAACTGCTTCTTGCTCATTGGATCCTCAAGCAACACCACAACATCATTCAACTTTACAAACAACTCTTCCCGTTCACTCACGCCAAATCTTTGATAGTCATAAGGTCTTTTCTATCATTGCTTCAAAACAACCCACGAATATCGGACAAGAATAGCTCACTAGAATCTCCTGAAGCTCGTGGTTCGTCCTTTCATCTATTATCACAAATGCAGAATCCATGACCCCTACTCTTCCACAACTACCTTTTCATCTTCAGAAAACTAATCCAGAGATGCAACACATGTGCCAACAATTCCATGGGTGGATATGATGTTTTATTTTTTGTGAATTAATTTGATATGGAGTATTAAATTGTTACCATTTGAAGATGAAGGGGGTGGAAAAGAGAGAAAGTAATTCAAGTAGTTTGACTGATATGGAGGAGTGATCGATGGTTATCGTTATTGTGTGTCCCCATAGGAGATTGTTTGATTAACTCTAAAGTTTTGTCAAGTCTTTAGTCCCTTAATTAGGTTTCATTTCCAATTCTAAACATCAAATGTTCTTTAACTAGCAATAAATTTACATATCAAGGTACTCCAAGATCCTTGGACTTGTATGATTTGTATTTGAAACTTGATGGGTAATTTATGATATTTTTTTGATAAATCATTAAATACTTTGTTGAATTCAATCCCATGATTTTAGTATCAAAGACATCAAAATGTCAACTACCTAGTACAAGATTCCTTAAAGCAACATGACATTTATTCATTATAGTTATTCTTCAAAAGATGCTTCATAATTCAGCCGGTTAAAATGCAAATCATCCAAGAAATCGATTCTTCTTCCAAAAAGTTTATAAAGTCCACATCATCAACAACTGTCCCATGCTATGAATCCTTTCATAGCACCAAAAATAAACAACTTTCACTCCAAATCGTCAAAACATGACAACTTCTCCTGCTTAGCTCCAGACTCAACACATGGTAAAAATAGAACAAAAAACTCAATATTTGATGTTCGGGAAACTAAAATAGATAGAAATTCCTATAAAAATAAGTAAATTTTTTATTCTTTTTGTATACTCGACATGCTGCGACATACTCTCAAACTCAAATCTAGCCACTTGGATCTGTGTTTTTTTTTCAAGAGACGTGTGTTTCAAAAGGGTATACATGGAGTATTGTTGGTTTAATGTAGACAACACAGCTATGCCAGCTTAGCAAATAGGTCGCAACCCAACGGTACAAGGTTTGCAAATAAACCGTATTCTGTTAGGAAGGAGGTGTTTGGTTCGCAGAATGGAATTCGATGAAATTGGAATTGAATGAATTGGAATGGAATTTGACCACGTGTTTGGTTGATAGGAATTGGAATGGAATCTCGCAAAAAATAAATAGAAATATCCATTTGTCGGGGGAGGGTGACAATTGTATCGACAACGTTAGTAGTGTGGTGGTGGGTAGGTGGGGTGGGGGTGGGTGGTGACTATGACGGCAAAAAATAGTGGTGCGGTGGTGATGGTGGAGGTGGCGGTAGCGGTGGGTGGAATGTTATTAACTAATTGATGGTGGTGGGAGCGATGACGGTCGTGGTAGCGGATATGTTGCCGGCAAGAGTGGTGTGGGAAGATGGTGGTGGTTAAATTTATTTTTGTCTTTTTAAATAAATTATGTTACATTTGTTACGAAATGGAATTCAAAATCATTCACGGATGCTGCTAAGGAATGATAACCTCATTCGATGGAATCAGATAGAATCCAATCAATTTATTCCGTAAACCAATCAGCGTTAAGGAATTTGGTTGAAGAAATTTGTCATTCCAAATTTCCAATTCCATCAAATTCCTTTGAATTCCCCGAACCAAACAGCCTCTTAGAGGCTGTTCTAAAAATTCCACATATTCTCACACATCCCCACACAGAAACTGTTACCAAACAGCCCTTCAAAGTCAAATCTAGACCTGAATCGAACCCAGAATCCAAACTGAGATCGTTTCAAACCATGACCTAAAATCAAAACCTAAACGATTGTGGATGACCTGTTTATCGATCATTGATGCATATGGTGGTGGACTGGTGGTGATATCGGTTCGTCGGTGACAGGTTGTGGTTGAACCGGGACGGACGGAGACCGGTGAGATCTGGGTGGTGTTAGCGGTGGTGCATGGGAGATCGAGGGTGGCATGAAACTGGTTGACGGTGGAGACACCAGTAGAAGCTTGTAGGTTCGATCGGTCGTTCGGAAGAGGTCGGCGAGGGAAAGCCGGAAAGGGTACTCAGATGTGGCCGACGAGGAAGGGAGTCGCCGGTGCTCAGATGTGGCCCGTCGAGAACCTTTCTAGGTTTTGTTTGTGTGTGTATTTCCAGACTCGATATATTGTTACATATATTTATAATTTTGGTCCTTGGCATTTTTGTAAATAATTAATTTATTTGACGAGTAAATTACAAGTTTCGTCCATATGGTTTGGTAAAATTTTTGGATCGGATCCCTCAAGTGAAATAATTATAGAGATAGTCATTATGGTTTCATTTTTGTTATGGATCAGGTCCCTTTTGTTAACTATCGTTTAAAATGATATGATTTAAGATATTATTACACATATATTTGTTTCATAATGTAAAAATTTCACGTGTATTTGTTTTTCATAAGTTGAAAGTGTCTCATGTATTTTTTTATGAAAAGTTTCATATGTACTTGTTTCATAATGTAAAAGTTTCACATGTAATTTTTTCACAAGGTGAAACAAATAATATCTTAAATCATAGCATTTGATGAAAAAAATTATTTTTATATTGATTTGCCAAGGTTTCTAAGTTTTTACCATTCGTAAAGTTTTTAAATGAACCAGCCTCTTAAATTGTAAATATCTATATATTGTTTGATCTATATATTTTTAATTATTTAAAAATATAATTATTAAGTACATTAATAAATATTAATTTTAATCTATATACTTCTAATTATTTATGACTAAAATAAATGTTAAATTAAAAATTCTTACCGTTACTTTTTTATTGAAAAAAGACAAAAAAAATCGAGCAAAATAAATATAAGAAAATAACGATTATATTTTTGTAGTCAAAAAATGACATCTATATATACTTTTTCAAAAAAAAAATCGTGGTCTTCTAGTTATTCATTTATTTAACGGTTACTCTAAACAAAACAGAGGAAAACCGTAAAAAATGGAAATTGGAAAATCATGAAATAATGGTTAAAAAAAGTATATCGATATGGATGTCAATTTAACTAGAAAAATATGATCGAACCATATTTTAATTAAAAAATTAAAAAAAAGACTTAAATTAATTCATTTTTTAAATAGATCGATCTTAAACCTTAGAGCAATCCAATCAAAAGAATTAAACTAAATATCTCCAAAAACATCATCATAAGAATTAAGCCACTTAAAAATATGAGCAGTCGTAAGTTTCCATAGAAAATAAGTTGGAATTCAAAAAACCATTTGTCACATATCTAAATGTAAACATAACAAACATATATACCTTATTTATTTATAGATAATTATATAAATGTAATTACTTAAGTAAAAATTAAATTTATAGTAAATTGTGGATTTGGTCCCTGTAGTTTAATAGTTTTTTAGGCTATGATTCTTATACTATCTTTGTTGTGGATATGGTCCTTGTAGTATTCAATTTATTTTGGTCATGGTCCCTTTGACTAACGGCTCACTAGCTCTGTTAAATCAAAGGTCATTTTTGTCATCTACTTATTCTTTTATCTTTTTTCATATAAATATAAAAACAATATTTTTATCCATATATATATATATATAATTAATGATATAAAAATAAATAAATTATGATATTATTGTAAATATGATTTGTATAATTAAAAAAAACAAAGGTTCTAAATGGTGTGAGGCGTAGCGTGGCGGCGAGGCCAAGCCTCAAGCCTTAGGAGCCACGACGAAACCATGACGTTTTCAAGGCATGACTTACGGCGTCAAATTTCAAATTCATATACATTATTATATATAAAAAACATATGTTTTGTATTGTTACTCAATGAGTTAATAGCAATAAGCAAGTTAAATTAAGTTATATGTTAAAAACTAGTAGATACGACATTAAAAATGTAAAGAAAAATCAAATATCGAATTATAAAAAATGCGCATTAGGCCATGGCGTGCCACGGCTTAACGTGGCATAAGAAACAAGCCTTGGTGCCATGGCGGCTGTGCGACGAATTTTTTAAAACATTGAAAAAAACTTAACTATATTAAATAGATTAAATCATATTTTTTTAAAAATTAAATATATTAAATTGGATTTAATTATATTAAAATTTTCAAAAAATTAATTATATAAATAGGTTTTAATGCAATTAAAATTCTAAATTAAACAAATCAAATCATAAAACCATATTTTATTTATTTAGAGCGAATAAATAAAATATGGTTTTATGATTGATTTATTTAAATTAAAAAAAATATGTTAAACACGATTTAATTCTATTGTTCTTTTCTATAATTGCAATAAACAAACTTATTATCGATATTTTAACACCAAAATTATTTAAAACCAATAAGATATGAACTCCAATCTTATCATAAAATAAGGTTTTCGATTTTCATATGATTTTTCATTCAAAAATTCAACGTCAACTATTTAAATTTTCACCAAATGAAAATTTCATATATAATGATATCAAAATTAAATACGATATAATTTTATCCTTTTAATATTTTTGTCTATTTCGATATGAAAACTTGTTGAATTTATATAGAAATTTGTTTAATTTTAACTTACAAATATCAGAATACATATGAATTTTTCATTTGGTGAAAATTTAAATAGTTGACGTTGAATTTTTGAATGAAAATTTATATGAAAATCGAAAACCTTATTTTAGTATGATAAAATTGGAATTCATATTTTAGTGGTTTTAAATAATTTTGGTATTAAAATATCGATAATAAGTTTGTTTATTGCAATGATAAAAAAAGAACAATAAAATTAAATTGTGTTTAACATATTTTTTTTAATTTAAACAAATCAATCATAAAAACGTCTTATTTATTCGCTCTAAATAAAATAAAATATGATTTTATGATTTGATTTGTTTAATTTAAAATTATAATTGCATTAAAACTTATTTATATAATTAATTATTTGAAGTCTTTTATATAATTAATATAATTAATTTTTTAAAACATATATAATTTAATCTATTTAATATAGGTAAAAAAAATTTTAAATTAAACAAATCATATCTATAATAATGTCATATATTATTTATTTTGATATCATTATATATATATATATATATATATTGTATGCATAAAAATATTGTTTTTATATTTATATGAATAGGACAAAAGAATAGATAGATGGCAAAAATGATCCTTAATTTAACAGAGAGACGATGACCAAAACAAATTGAATACCACAAGAACTATATCCACAACAAACATACTATAGAGATCATAACCAAAAAAACTATTAAACCACAGGGACCAAATCCACAATTCACTCTTAAATTTATTAAAGCAAAATACGAAGAACTCATATAAAATCTATAATAAATAAAAATGAAACAAATTTAATAAATTTATTTAGTAATTATTTATTCATATATTATCAATTTTAATTTATTTACTTTATACATTTATTAAATAAAATAAAGTGGTAAAAACGATAATAATACAAAAGCCAATAAAGCAATTTGAGTTATTGTTCAAACATCTGGATTTTTTTAACTTGTGACCAAGCAAGCATATGTATCCTACAATGAAGGTTTTTATAAGAACCTAAAAAACAATAACAAGAAACTTTTATTGTGGTCTTTAAGTGAGGGGAAAGGATTGTTTATCAAACCTTTTCTCAGGTAAGTTTTTATAATGTTTTTAACTCAAAATTTTACTTTTACGAAACATACGTTCTATCTTTTAAATCTCTTAACTTTTTTAAACTCCATAAAATAATTACCTGATAAACACATTCATATACATAAAACGTTAACACTTATTAATTAATACTACAAAATATTTTGTATTAATCAATAGTGATCGTTTAATTTAGGCTTTGTTATAGCACTCAAGAAAAGATCGTCAACTCAATTTCTATTAATATGTTAATTAATCAATAGTGATGACAACACAAGAAGTTGAATGTAAAACATATACGATTAACATACATTTAAAAGATTACATGAAACATGAGGGAGGTTTAACAGAAAACGCTATAAATTTTTTGAAAAACACCCTAGGAACCCTCTATCCAGAAGGTATGCACTCATGTATATAAAAGTTTTTTCTTTTCTATACACCGATGCTTCAAAATTATATATGCATTAGTGCATATGCACAAATACATGATACAAATTACCAGTATGCATTAGTACATACCGTTCAGATAAAAGGCTCCTAGATGTTCTTCAGTTTTTTTTTTTTTACGTTTTATTTGAAGTAACCCTATGAAACATAATCGAACAACACGTGCATATAGACTTTTCCAAACCCGATCTCGTCCTTGTCTACCCAATGTATATCCATTTACACTATTAAATATTAATACTACTTAAATTGTAAATTTGTAAGGCTAAAATTTTAGTGCAACCAACAAGTTTAATTTGATATTATGATTAAATAGACCATGGCATTTATTTGCAGTATAGATGTGCAAAAAGCCCGAAAAAGCCCAATGGGGCCAAGTTCTTTTTGTTCTTTCCAAAATCTCATCGCACAAACCTCAAGGTAGCTTTTTGTTCTTTCCAAATTTCATTTGATATTACATAATATTCTTTTGTAATTTAAATAATGTTATGATTTTTGCTTCATGTTTTAAATGACAATATGATTTTTGTTTCAACTCTATCAGAGCCAACACACACACACATATATATATATATATATATATATTAGGGTTGACTAATCAACCATAATAATTAAGAAAAAGTAAAAAAACAAAAAAAAAACAATGAAACACGAGGTTTGTACGAATTAACGTGGTTTGTATTTGAAATCTCTCATATATATATATATATATATATATATATATAGATATAGATCATACGAATCACCTTTTAAAGGAATAAATGGACGCGTTGTGGATCACGTATGATGTGGGTCACATAATATTAAATCATTTCTGATTTAATATTAAATCATATTAAATCAGAAATGATTTAATATTATGTGGGACCCACATCATATGTGGTCCACAATGTGTCACTTTGTTCCCTTAAAAATCAAAAGTTCTCATTATATATATATATATATATATGTAAACATAAAATATTAGAAATAAAAATCAAGTCTGTGATTTATCAGAGGAGAAAATATATGAACATGAAACATATAACCTTAGACTCGTACATCGGTTATATTTGAACCATTTCCTATCTACATATATATGTTGGAACTTTCTTTTCTCTTCTCAAGAGCTTTTTTGGAGATTAATCTAATGGTTCCACATATTCTAATATGATATCAGAGCCAAAATATATCATTTTGGATCAGTTTATACCCATCTAGCGTCCTCACCTGTCTAACCCCCTTTCGAACAATCTGTGCTCACCTAGTCTTTGTTGAATAAACATGTTAGAGTCTCACATCGGTTAGACTTTGACCATATTACATCTACATATGTTGGAACATTCTGTTCTTCTCAAAAACTCTTTTGGACATCAATATATAGAGGTTTCACATATTTTCAAACATGCAATGCTTCTGTTTTTATTTAGAAAAACATTATTTTTTTCTGAAAACATAATTTGAAAATTTTTATTTTATTGTTTTTAAATAAACACTTTAAAATGGTATAAGAAAAATTATTTTAAAAATCAAAAAGTAAATTTTCAGTTTTCCCAAAAAGTTATGGAAGGGGAAGTACGGTTCCGTGAAGCTGCGACTTGGTGATTTGTTGTACTACAATTATTCCATCATTTCTATGTGTACTACCTACATTGAAGTTTGATTTAATTATACTCCATCCCCTTATCTTCTCTTCATAGACCCTTTCAGTCCCTTGATCACTTTTAATCATATTTCCACCCATGATTTGTGCTTTAGAAGAAATTGATATGGTACATCTCGGTGCATCTTATTAGGGTTGATCTTCACTTAAGATTGATCATATGGTGAAGATCCGTTCTTACCCTTCTCATAGTGGAGGATTCAGAACTTTAAGTGACTGGGGCTCTAGGGTATAAAAAAATTCCGAAACCTAATAACTCACTCAAACCAAAACGGTTTCGGGTTATTCGGTTTGCAGGTTAAAAGATTTGGTTAACCAAATAAGGTAAATTTCCTTCTAGATGAATTGCTTTGAACATATATAAAACTAAAATAACAAGAAATTGAGATATATTTAACAAAGTCATCAACCAATGTTATCATTAAAAAGAGAATGAGGGGTTTCGTTAAAATGGACTAGGCCAATGGGGGGGAGCTATCGAAAATGACTGTTAGGAACTAAGCACATAAGTGTAATTTTTTTACTTACAATATTTAAAAGAAATTACAATTGAGTGGGGCCTTTTCCCCCGCCTTTATTATTGTATATCTGTCCCTGTCTTCTCATCTTAATTTTCATTCTCACTGGAACCTGACCCTATATATAATATGTATATATATCAAAACTTCAGTAGTCTTGAACAAAATCTTGCATAACTTTTGTAATAAAAATAGGGTATGTGTTGCATATTTTCCAAACTTGGAGGTGCACAACAAAATTACAAAAATGTCAAGCATCAAAGATAGGACAATGTACTAACATGTTGGGTGGATGTACTACGAATAGATGTCATGGTCTATAATACTTACAACTTTCATTTATGATTTTAAACCATCTCATCATCAACCGATCTCATTTAAGTATTCGATTGTTTGTTTTGATGAAGTTATAAGGTTTATAGTTTATGTAAAATTAATGGTATAGATGGAGATGTGAGAGTAGACAGGGACGAGACAGAGCCCGAAAAAGCCTGATCAATACTTGGATCTGTATTGTTGTCTTTTCCATGCACTGCCTCTTCCCTGGCTATCCTTTTTCTCTCTATGCTCGTGTTGTTCGATTATGTTTCATGTGGTCTTTTAATTGTTTTGTGTTAAGTTTTCGCACATTGTTGTTAGTGTACATGATTAACGTATTTGTGTAAATTGACTTGACTATCTTTCAATTGGTTGATCATGCGAGTTATAATGAAGCGCAAATGATCAGGAGGAATACTTGAAACTTTACCGTCTGCGTACTGTATCTCACTATATTTCTATTATTGTGATCCCCATTTTTTAAAACGACAAATATGTTTGAAAACGCTTGTTTGACGTAGAATGGGACATGCTATTAACGTCAACTTTTTGGTTAATCTGGTCCCACACACCCTGCTTTCTTCTTTAAGTCGGAGTGTAGCGAAGTGATTCTCCAAAGAGTGAAAGTGGAACAAGAGCTAATCTGGTCCCACACACCCTGCTTTAGGACATCGCAATATACCTCTTTAATGATGGTTCATGAGGCAGGTAAAGTGAGTTAGTGAGGGGTTGAGGATGCTAAAGGTAGTGTAAATGCTTTTTCTACAAATTATCAATCATTTTTATATATCTCTTCTTTTACATTGATCTAATTTTATGTTTGTTGTACACATCAAAAGTAGTTTATTGTTTTTATTATTACCTAAAAGATCTCATTTAAACTTATTGTCGTTTACCAAGCACTTACATGATAAGTGTTTATCGATAAAATTCAACACTATCATTTAGTTAGGGGACGTTTACCAAACACTTACTCGGTAAGTGCTTACCGGTAAAATTCAACACCATCATTTACTTACCGAATAAGATTTTAGTCAACAAAAAGTGCATTGTATGCAATAATTTACCCGGTAAACGCTTACACACTCACTTACTAGGTAAGACTCTTGGTCCTTGCCTCACTCTTACCGGGTAAGATTTTTGGTCTTTACCATATTCATCCGATAAAGTATTGTGACTTGTTAAGCGCTTACTCGTGTTAGTTTTGGTAAACGGCTCCCTATTGTCACAATAATGTGCTTAAACATAGTCTGCAAAGTTTTCATGATCAATCGATCATGCAAAATTTGACATTCCGTTACTAGTTTCAAATGTTTTCTTGTAGATTTAAACGCTCACTATTAATATCTTAATCATGGTTTTATCCAATAATATAAATTATATTGTTAACTCTTAATGGTAAGCGTTTACTGGCTAAACATTTAGATAAGCGGTGCTTGGTTACCGGTTCACACAATTATAATATTAAAAAAATAAAAAAATAATCAAGGACGCCTTCTCTTTTCTATAAGAATAAAAAAGTTATTATTTAAAAGGAAAAAAAAAATTAATGACACATAATATTTTATTTCTAAGCTGCTCAAAAGGAATCAAAATTTCCTCCCAAAATTGAGGACTTCGCCGGGAAGCAATCAGAGGAACGATTTTCCGATTAAGATTCCGGCCGGAATTTCAATCAGAGTCAGTCATGATCTGTGGATACTTTTATCGTTCACCAACTCAATTGGCTGCTGCTGGTAAACCCTATATCCACCATACACATAGTTTTTATTTTATATATAGTTTGTATAATTAAATTTCTGTAATCTCTCCTAGCACAAAAGAAAGGGGCGTATGTTGAGTTTTAAGGTCTAATAGCGTGAATTTTGTTTATGTGTTGTAGTTTCTAACTTTCTAATGTCATAATGGTTTTGATCCTTTTAGAATACACAACTTGGAGATTGGAATTTTATCTTTTTTGATGTTAAAGTTGAAGTTGTTTGTCTTCTTTTTGGCTAGTTGAATGATTTGATGCTAACACAAATGTGATTTCTTGTGAATACATTTCATATTTAGTTAATTTCAAATTGGCTTGTTAGTTAGATTAATTTGATATGGTGTATCTTCAATATTTTCTTGAAGAAGGGGAAGTAATAGCCAACGTAATGTTCCACTCGATGTTGCTTGATCTGGGTTATACAATTGGACAATTGCAAAGAACAAGCCGACTAATCTTTTATTAAGAACACTAAAATGAAGCAATTATCATCTCTTACCAAAATATTCAAGATTTTCCCTCTCTTTTGTGAACAAAGATCAGGTTAGCTTTCCCCCCTTCTTCAAGTAAATATCGAAGATACACCATTTCAGAACAATCTAACACGCGAATATGGAATTTATGAAATATGAAATGTATGCATAAGAATAACCTATATTCTCAATAAATCACTTTACACAAGTGTTAACAAGATTTGGAACAGTTTTAGCATTAACTTTCGGTTTTAGGTTGGGGCCTTTCGGCATTACGAGCATAACTGTTGAGGTCTTGTTCTTTGTGGCATTGTCTTGTTTATTTGGTTATTAGGAGTATGATATGAATTGTTAGATTCTCTTGTTATTTATTTAGTGAAAACTTATGGTTCTTGAATCTTTGAGTTTTTCCTGTCTTCTATATATCCACATTGTCTCACTTTGACTAAACTTTATGAACTATGAGCTTTTGGTGGGGCTTCTATGATGCATTTCATTTTGGATAAGGTTGTAGAATAGAGAAATCTTCTTGCTTCTTTAATCTTTTCAATGGAGCAATTATAAGCTTGTATTTCTTTCTTAGCTTGATCATTTATTCCTAAATCAAGTTTTTTTTTTCATATCCTTTCTTTACACTAAAACTTCTCAAATACACGCTTATCAATAGATATTTTACATTGTTAGTAATCAAGGATTTTTGCCATCAGCTCGACCCTCTCACCTCTGTCTGTCGTCACCGCCCGACACTTTGATACTCCTAATAAAAATAACTAATCTCTATGTCCCCCTTACCAAACTTTGTAACTCTAAGTGGGCGTTTGGTTTGATGGAATGGTGTTGAGGAATTTGGATTTTGTGGAAGGATTTGAAATCTTCAGTGTGTTTGGTTTGTAGGATTTGAAATGGAATTGAATTATTTATAAATAATTTATACAAACAAATTATAAATAATTATAAAGATTATTAAATTACCTTTTTATTAATTGATTATTACAAAACGAATGTTTTAAACATATTTTAAACATTATTGCATATAAATCCTACGAAATCCCATGAAATCCCAATCATCCCATAATTATTTGGTTATTGTGTGAAACGGGTAGGATTTTGTGGGGATGTATTACTTGTGTCCGTCTCTGAACCGACATAAGTTCATAGTTTTCCTGTTTAGAAATGGATCTAGATGTTACAGTCCTACCTTGTGAAGGTACTTCCATTTATGCATACTAATACTTTCTTCCTTATCACTATTCCCTTCTTGACTCCGGTTTTTGACGAGTCCTTGGAATTATTTGAGATCTTACGATGTGTTCTCTAATCCGGAGAGAAGAGAAAGGAAAAGAAAGGGAAAGAAAAGAAAGGGAGGGGAAAGAAAAGAAAAGAAAGTAATTTTTTTATTTGTGTTCTTGAAAGGGAAGGAAAAGAAAAGAAAGAAAATAATTTTTTGTGTTCTTGAACAGGAGAGAAAGGAAAGGAAAATTCAATTTTTACAAATATACCCTTAAAAATATACCATTTATAATGAAATGTTGGATAGTTTTGGAAGGAAAATTTTGGGAGGAAACTTATAATTTCTTTCCTTTCCTTTCTCTCCTAAAAAAGTTTAAAGAACACAAGTTGTTTTTTACTTTCCTCCCTTTTCCCACACTTTCCCTTCCTGTCCTTCCTAAAATGAGTTTTGAGAACACAGCGGTAGTATCGAGAAATCTCCTTCAGACCCTGCACCTTGATCTCCAATGATACTGGTCTACATAAGGCATATAAAACAACATTAGCATTGTGTTTTGGATCCCAAAGCATGGGACTTTATATGGTTCCACCACTCCCACTAGTTATTACAACAACGCCAAAAATTATGGTTTTAGTCTTTTAGATTGCAGGATGAAAGAGGTAATTGTATGTTTGTCGATGTGTTGTTTAAAACTGTGATGTAGTGATTTGTTGTTCAGGAGGTGCAGTTGGTAGTAAGGGAGAGAATATAGTGGAAGATGATTTTACCAATTTATCCTTTGACCGTGACTTTTAGATTTTTATCAAAAAAATTTAGACCATTGCCTAATGGCATTTGGGGAAAAGTTGTCTTACTAAGGAATTAACACAATGGCCCTATAAAGTTTAGTCCTTGTGGTACCATTTGCTCTATGTGTCTAAAATATGCATCAACACAATTAGAATTTATATCCAGATGGTGGGTCTATTTCATAATTATATTCTTCTAAACACTATAACATAATATAAGAAAGTTAGAAAACCAAATCATAACCAAAAATGGAAACTGAAATCACAGATATGCATGACTTAATAAAATTAACATAAATGGTTCTTGCTCACCAGAAAAATAATCTCTATGTATGACTAGGCACATAGTTTAGCTGAATTTTTTCGTGAAATGTCTAAAATACCCTTCAACAAGGACAAAACAAGTAGAAATCTGTGTATTCAAATCAATACCGTCACTCTTTTCTAATGAGTTTATATGGAAAACAGGTAGTTTTAGCTTGAAATTTACCACAATTGATATGTTAGGATTTCTAGAATATTGTAAAGCGCTGGAAAGATTTCTAAAATAATTAAAACATAGAAAAAGTTTCTCGAAAAGGGAAAATTGGAATGCAGTAAAAAAGTTTCCAAACATAGCAAAGGGGCGCGGTGTGGCCGGGGTGGAAAGAGGCATAACCCGGCCCCTTAACCTACAACGGATGGTTGGGACCAGTAGGGTTTTCTGTCTTTATAAATAGACATCAAGACAAGGTTTGTCCGCACCCGCGAGTAGAGATCCTAAACATTCTCTTTTTGTCTTTATTCTCTTTATTTTTTGTTTTATTTTGTTTTTGTGAGATACTAAAGTTAAGACCAAATATGGTGAGAAGTAGGATAGAGCTTAAGTGTATCGAGGATGTTCAAAAGAGAAGGGTGTGTTTCTCCAAAAGGCGAGCTGGCTTAATGAAAAAAGCCAGTGAATTGTCTATGCTTTGCAATGCTGAAGTTGGTCTGATAGTGTTCTCAGCCACTGGGAGACTATATGAGTTTGCCAGTTCGAGGTCTCCTTCTTTATGTTTTCATACTAGTTGCCATTGATTTTGATTCTTTTGCTACCACTTTTCGGTTTTGAATTTGTGTTCATCCTTTTTATGAACCCGAAGTTGGTTTTGAATCTTATCGAAGTTGATTCCTGTTTTCTTTTTTTATTTTCTGTTATATTAATTTATACATCTACTGATTTGGAGGTTTTAGATGCATCCATTGAAGTGTTAAGGTTTTGTAGGTTGTTACAGTTTATCTAGATTTTATTTCTAACTGTGTTTGCATTTAAGTTGCTTGCATAATTTTGTTTTTGGTTTCGTTGCAATGATTGGATTTGGATCCTAAACATTCTTAAATGTGCATTTTATCGATCCATCTCTGTTTTTGGTTGTTGGTTGACTGGCTTTGTTTCTTGGTTTTGGTTTTGTGAATTCTTTTTCAATTTATAGCGTTATTTTCATGATATAAAATGAATTCTAGCATAAAAAACTCATTTTTTTTAGCATAAAACACTCTTCTTGTCCTGCTTTATTAGTTCACTTATGGAAATAGTTATATCCTCCCTAATAAAAGCAAATCACTTTTACTTTTTATATAAAGATTCTAAGTGTTACAAATTTATAGATCTTTACTGTTGATTCTAGATTATGAAATAGGGGCAGGATCATTTAGGAACCCAGTAAACACCTATTTTGTGAGTATTCGTCATGAATACTCATAAAGAGGGTGGTTCTTGGGTTCCTAAATGAACCTCCCTCTCTCTCTCTCTCTATATATATATATATATATATATTTTATTTTATTTTGTACGGACGCCTGTTCTTTCCTTTTCAAAATTCATTTATGATTCTCCAACAAAGAAGCATATGGTGTTATTTGAAAAATGGAAACCAAAAATCAAGTGTTAAAACCTTCTCTTTTGTTTTTATGGAATTCCATTTCCAAAGGTGGTTGTTTTTGGTTTTCATTTTGAGTCCTATAATTTGCCATTTTGTGTGCTTTAGGGGTTCCATCATTGTTTATTAGAACTGAATTTTGTTCGGATTATTACTCTGCCACTTTCACATAGAATATTTATATATATATTTAAATACTATTTTTATTCTGTTGCAGCATTTTCCAAATAATCGAAAGGTACAACACATTTACTGGACCATCGGTATCATCATCACCATCACCATCACCATCATCGTCACCATCTCGAGCTCAACCTGATCTGTCACACATTTTGGTCGATCTTTCTTTTTCTATTTTGTGCTTTTTCTTTCTGGCTTATCATTTTTAAAGTTGTAAAATTGTTAATAAGTCAGGGGTATCTTATTCTGATGTTCTTTTTAATCTTTCTTCCATTTTTTAGGCACAACAAGCAGAGGAGATCAGAAACCTAAAAGATGAAGTGATGTTGCTGGAAAGAGAAAATATGTATACAATCCCTTATAACTTACACAAAGTTAAATTCCTGTTATGATGTTACTTCTGAATTTTCAAATGCTATTAAGACAAATGAATATATATATATATATATCTATATATATACATGAAAAGATGCAAAAATGAATAAAAAGTATAGAAAACAGAGAAAAGAAAGCAATAGAGTTTGATATATATGTATATTGAATTTGTTGAAGGTCACTGCTGAAGAAGGTTGAGCATTTGAGCATTAGGCAGCCTATCTTTTATGAGAATGCTAACTTGGAAACAACACTCACTTTGAGGTAATCTTGCTTTTCTTAACATCTAATATTGTTTAAATTTTTAGTTTTCTAGAAAGTAGGAGAAAGATGGTAAAACTTTCTAAATCTGGAAAACTCCCTAAAAAAGATTGCTTTGGAGGGAGAAATGATTTCTTATTATTCCCACCAATAAGAATATTTGAAATTAAATGTTTAGAAGAAAGAAATAATACTTTGATTGAATGTATTAAATATTTTAATAATATAATTAATGTTGTAATCTCCAAAATGGAAAAGTTGTTTGAGTTAAATGTAATTGTTTTAGAGATTTGATTTTTGATTTTCGAGAATCTGTTAGAGGTGTTGCCATTGCGGATAGACAAAGGCCTAAAATCTCAATCGTTAGTGTTATTTGCATTTTATTTTCAACAAAACCGTAGACAAAGAGAAAAACTTAGTTTATTCTAGAAACTTTATTACAAATTTAATAACTTGATAGATCATAGAACAATTGTATATATTCGTAGGCTATTTAATCTTTGTAATAATAACTTGTGATCTTAGAATTGTATGTTCGAATCAATCTAATGAGGTTTAAATTTGATGTTCAGGCCACCTTCTTCCAACGCCGGCCTGAGGATGGAAATGCCAAGGAAGGTATTTGGTTCAACGAGTAAGATGCAGATGTGATGCCATTGCCATTTTTGTCTACTATTTTAAGTTTGATTTTATCGTTTAGTAGAAGCTAGTGTCACAATTTTGTGTTAGATTGGCAATCTTTAGTAGTTTATTGAGTTGGGTTTTGAAGAATGTTATTGTTATCTGAAATATGTTTTTAGTATTATCAGTTATTAATCTTATATATGATATGTGTGGTTCCTTTTCTTGAAGTATATAATTATATATGGCAAATGCAGCAAATAAACTTACGCATGTTTCCCACCTTTGGTGAGGTTTGAATCCCTGGCAGGCCAAAGACTCAGATACCACTAGGTTATAGGAGATGTGCCTCCTTCATGTGGCCATTATGTGTTCTATTGCTTATACTTCTGGTCAATGATGTTTCAAATGTCTTGTCTCTTTTTATAACCGGTTAAAATTATGTTATTGTGTTAGTGAGTCGATATTATGATTACCAAAGTACCAAGTTTGAATCAAAGTGTGTAATACTATAGTTTTCGGCATCTTGATTGCTTATATTTGTATTGTTATTGCTTACTTATAATGATTTTTTTTTCAGAATTAGCAATTATGCTTTTCTTTATTTTAGATAACTTTCACATGTTGGGTGTCTTCATGGAAACAATCACTTTACTCTCGTGGTAGAAATAAGCTTTGTATACATATGATCTTGCAGTATCTACCTTCGGGTGGGATATACTAGACTAGCTGGTGTAGACCTTATTTTAACCGGTTTTAGACCTTAACGAGTCCTTGCGCCTTAATTGCTCTTTATGATAGCATTTTTAAGTCATTTAAGGATATGACCTTAAATGAATTTTTAATTACATCAATCACCTTTTATCAAAGAAAAAAAATGTGTTTATACTCATGAGAAGAAGAGTATTTAATTGAAATCCCATTTAAGGTTATATACCTAAAAAATAGTCATAAAAAGATCATAAATTTAATTAAAATCTTAATATATTTAAATATATCCACTTTTTGTAATAGAGATTCTTCAAGTTTAGAGAAATCATGTATAGTAATTGTATTTTACTTCTTTAGGAAGAGAGTGGATATACATTAATGTGCAATTTTTTTTTTGGAAATTATCATTTTATAGTAACTTATACGGAATAATTTTATAATATAATTAATATTGAAATCTCTAAAAGTAGAAAATTGTTAGAGTTGAATATTTTTTTTTTTAAATTTGACTTTTATTTTTCTATTTTAAAAAGATTAAATAAAAACTGTTGAAGATGTTTTATACTTCCAAACAATATTGGACCATATAAGTATTTAGTTTTGGTAATCATAAAGTCTAATAACAATTTTCATTCCTAATCAGATTTTTACAATATTTAAAAGACAAAATAAAGAAAGGAATGATTACAAAAGTAGCATTCGGTGTCTGATGTCACAAAATAGCCAAAAATTTTTTACTTTTATAAAAACGAGCCACACAACTTGCAAAATGGGTTTACGAGCTCCACTTTATCAGTTTTACTATACGAATCTTGACTGTTTTTAATATAAAAAATTGTAACGTAGGGCTTGCAAAGTTGGTCTATTTTGCGAGCTTACATTCTTTTGTATGAATCTTGACTACTTCATTGAAGTTTAACACTTTTTGTAGTTTTAGCCTTTTAGGGTTAGCAAATTGGTGTTGAATACACTCTAGAATATAAGTATGAGCATGTTCCTAAGTAAGAGCCTAGATATGGGGTCGTATTTTAAAACAACTTACTGAAATTTTTGAGTCAGGGGCTAATCATAGTAATGAAATGGTATTGGTGCAAGATACAAAACTGTGTCCATACTGGGTTAAGGCTGAAAGTGAGTTGATAACCTCGAACACAAGTGCACAACAATGTTATCGGATATTTCTAACCTTAATGATAGTGATGGTCCCCATATTTTTCATTTGGTCAACACGGTAAATTGTTCATTAATTAAGGGGCATTTTGGTCTTTTTATTATTAAATAAATTTTAATGTATACATGCTTAAACCATACCACCCATTAGTGCATCCACAAAATCCCAAAACCCGCCCTACATTCTTTCCTCACGTCATTTTAGAATAATCCAAATTGAAAAATCTTAAAACTTTGTTCAAATGTTTAAACAATGCAAACTGAATCCATCAACAAGTATTTCTTTTGAACATAACACGAACTAATAATAACACAAATGTTGAAATCAAAATCAAATAATACAAAAGAAAATGCAAAATTTAATTTAGTTACCATTTAAGAATATCTCCAATGGCTATTGTAAATTTTTTTCTAAAATAACGTATTAAAAGTCAAAATCTCTATAATAATTTGTATCAAACTCCAACAACTACTCTATTTTAGCAATTTTATCATTAACAATATTAATAAAATATTTCATCATTTAATAAAATATTATTTCTCTCTCCTACACACTTAACTTCAATTATTTTGATTGGTTGAATATAATTAAAATATTGTTTTTCTCTCTTCTATATATTTTAGAGATTCTCTAAATTTAGAGATTTTTCTTCTCTTTTTTTCCCATTTTTCTATTTTAGCAATTGATATACCATAGCTGTTGGAGCATTTAAATTGCTAAAATCCTTCATTTTTCTATTTTACAATAGCTATTGGAGATGCTCTTATATATCTATTTTCCCCATGTAGTGACCACTTTCAAATTTTTGAGATACCAGATAAACCAAAATGTACTTACTCTTAAAAGAATTACAAAATAAACATTACATATTTATTCATATATACAACCTATAAAAAATTGTTGTTTCTATACATGATTTCAAAAAGATTGAAATGAAAACAATACAATACAATAATTTATAATCTAAATGAAGAACTTAATATTTATACAAAAATAACAAAATAAAATTCGAAATTAGTTTCCACTAATTATTATTCCTTCTAAGAATTTCAAGAACTTCATTCCTAGCAGCCATAATCTCTGCAAAAAGACCTTCTTCTTCTTCCTTTAAACCCTTCAATCCATCCTCAAGAACCTCCAATCTTGCCTTCAATTCCTTTGCAGCATCGGAATCACCATTCCCATTTGAAGTAATCAAACGCACACTTTCATTCACTCTTTCCAATTCCATCACCAATCCCCCTTCTTCCATCATCTTCTTCCTGAAGATCGAATCCAAACCCACCAACGAAGAATCTACAATCATCTCCATAATCGGCTTATTATCGCTCTTTAATCCCGATAATACAACCCCACATACCCAAATTCCACTAGTTTTCAGAATCAAGATAGCTTCATGAAAGATCCTTTCTTTTCCATTCCCATTCCCATTTCTATTTCCATTTCCATTTCCATCAATTCTTGTGAATTTCTTGATAGAATCATCATGTGAATATTTGATTTCTCTCAAACGTTCAACAGCAAGATCTGGGGAGGTTTCCATGATTCTGGAAGCATGAGTGAGTGAAACCCGATGTGAATTAAGATGAGAAAGAGAACAACTGATGGAATTAAGAAGTTCCAACATGTTAATACTGTAATCGAAATAGTCTTCAGTGGAATCAGATTCCCATTTACTCATCGGATAATCAATCTCCACCATCAGCTTCGTAAAAGCATCGTTGAATATCTTTAACATATGAAAACATTGGTGGATCCATCTTAACGACAAGATTTCTGATCCAAGTTTCAAACTTTCCGACACCCGGTGTATGTTTCCGGCGACAACTAATCGGAAAGCTTCTAAAGAGGCTTCAGACATCCGGCAATGGCGATTGTGGGAGAACCCAATTGTTTGTAAGTGGAAAAGCATTGATTTATATTTTGATTTTGAGATATGGTGAAATTAGTTGATGGTTTTTTAGGTTTATATAGGAATTTGGGTTAGTGGTATTGTGATATATACAGGCAGCAGCCAGGAAGATTGATGATCACAGCTTAACAGTTAAGAAGTTTTGAGTTTGTGAAGATGGTCAAAGGTTCTTATCCATTAAGAAGCTTAATATTTTAATCCCACACGTTTTTTGTCTACCACTTGGTGGATTTGCTTTTCGATTACTCCTTCGCATGTTTCATGACTTGCTTCCGTTTGATTGTTTTTGTGGCACGATGATGAATGAATGAATAAGGAGTAAATAGAAAATGAATTTACGGGTTTCCCGGAAGGAAAACATTATTACAAATTTTTAGATTTAATCTAATCGTATTATAAAATATGATATACATACACGTAGATATATAAGATCGTGTAAGAAAAAGAGTTATACATACACGTAGGCCTAAAATCATGTAATAAGGAGAGTTATACATACAAGTAGGCATAACGTCGTGTGAGAAGAAGAGTTAAGGTAAAAACCGTAAGAAAAGATCTGAACCAATGATCATTTTTAATCTCATATTCAACCATGAAGTGCGATTTAAAGGTGAATTGATCTGGTGCATCTTGGTGCACCGAGATGAGGTGTATCTCATTCTAATGTGCATCCAAGGATGATGATCTCTTATTACGCTTCTCACATTAACTCTCATTCTCACCAGAACCCAACCCTATACATGTATAAGAATATAGAAGAAAGTTTAAATGAAAACTCTTTTTTCATCATGAACGTGAGGACAAATGAGATTGCAACACGTGTCATTCTGTATGAATAACGAAAGACATTCAATATGACTAATGAAAGTGAAGTTAATACACTATTCATAATGAATTATACATGACCGTTATCTATTCAGGATGAATAGCTCTTGAGCGCATAAGACACATGTCGCGTTCTTCTTTGTCATTACGTGCACAATGAAAGATAACTTTCATTTGAACCCGCCCCTAAGAATATATTTACACAACTTTAGTTCTGTTTGAAATATTTAACTACTAAGGTGTAATTTGTTTGCCTCTTAACAGTTCTATTAAGAGACAACATTTAAATCACAAAGAGGTGAATCATGTTTGACAAAAAAAACTTTTATCTTAATAGTTCCAAAATCGTTTGAACGGTTTTGTATCTCGGGTCTCCCATAATGATTCAGTACCCTGATTTTATTCCGAACAGTTGTCAAACAATTATATTTCATCTTACCCCATATTATAAGAGTTTCTCAATCATTCTGATTATTTAAAGATTCTGTAATAAACCATTCACCGACCGTCAAACAACCATACTTTGGTACAATGTTTTTAAGGATGGAGTCTCCCAAAATATGCTCCCTTTACCCAAAAAGTGGGCCTGACTTGACCCAATAGATCCAACCACTTTTAGGCTTCTAGCCCAAACCAATTTTAATCTCTTAAAGATTTATCTTGCTAGAACGACTTGGGCCCACTCGTAAGTGATATTGGGCCTGATCCGATATTTCAAACTTCAAACGGTAACCAAGTGGATCTAATATTGGGCTTAATGGGCTCAATCCTAATTGGGCTTTCGGTAGTTTTTATTTTGTAACGAGGTTTTAACCGTTTAAGTCCTAACCACATCCGATCCGATCCTTGTTATAATTCCAAGCCTAACGGTCCAGAGACATGATCGAATCCAAAAAAAATTCAAGTGGTACAACGAAACAAAATGGTAACACCATTAAAAATCCCAAAAAGAACTACACTATGTTGGAACGATTTTGTGGTAATTAACAAGATACCCACTCGAGCTTACTAAATCTACAAATAGTTTTTCTTTTATAATTATGTACATAGAGGAAAGTTCAAATGCGAACTCAAATTTGGTTGCGAAAATAAGGACAAATAAGAGCGCGACATGTATCATATTTAGGCTGAATAATCAAGGGAAATATTCAGACTGAATATAGTGTTATTCAGACTGAGTAACACTATATTCAGACCGAATAACACTACATTCAGTCTGAAACACACTATATTCAGTCTGAATATTCACCTTCATTATTCAGTCTGAATATGACACTTGTCGCACTCTCCTTTGTACTCATGTTCACAATCAAATTTGAGTTCTCATTTGAACCTGCCCCTACGTGTGTGTGTGTGTGTGTGTATATATATATATATATAGAGAGAGAGAGAGAGGGGAAAATTCAAATGCGAACTCAAATTTTGTTGTGAACTTGAGAACAAATGAGAGCGCGACACGTGTCTGAATATAGATTATTCAGACTGAATATACAAAGAAATATTCAGACTGAATAAGCGTTATTCAGATTGAATAAATATTATATTCAATCTGAATATTTTCTTTGTATATTCAGACTGAATAAACACTATATTCAGTCTGAATATTTCTTTGAATGATACACGTGTCGCATTCTCATTTGTCCTCACGTTCACAACCGAATTTGAGTTCTCATTTGAACCCGCCCCTATACATGTATATATATACATATATAGAGGGAGGTTCAAATGAAAACGCTAAGTATTTAAGAAAACAAGAAAACCTTTTTTCACGTACAAAATCACATATGATTTTGTACTAACATGAAAAAATGGACACGGACGACTTTTTCCATGGGTTAAGTCGCCGGAAAAGTTGCGGCTAATCATATATGATTTTGTATGTGAATCATATATGATTTTGTACATGAAAAAAGTTTTCTTGTTTTCTTAAATAGGTAGCGTTTTCATTTGAACCTGCTCCTACATATATATATATATATATACACATATGTATATATATATATATATAAAACGATAAACATACATTGTGCGTAAATGGTTTTTGGTCGTATGTTGAATCCAATCCAAGTTTTAGGAACACCCTGTATTGTCTCGTGTAGGTCGAGATGAGACGAGACCTCGTAAAACGTAATACCGCTGTTATCCCTAACAAAAACCAAATAATGGGTGTTGTAAGGATTGCTACGAATGTGCCAAATATATATACAGTGGATAGAATAGCAGGACCCATGCCTTCCTATGCTTGTCTTCATATGAATATTACTATATATAATTATATATTCACTATTTTCTTGCTTGGCTTTTTTGTACACTTTCTTCCCATAAAAGAATAACACTCATTTTATAAGTTGATCTATAATTAAAATAATTAAGAATTGTTATATATGGTGTAATGAAAGTACTCGTGAAGTTGGATTGGCTCTTTCGATACAACTCCGATCATGAATCCAATAATTATCCTGTGGACAGGTGATAATGATAATGACTTATGTGAATAATTTTACACCGACCAAGGCATCAATCAAGGCTAATTATATAAATCTTTTAAAATTCGTATATATATATATATATATATATAGAGAGAGAGAGAGAGAGAGAGACTAGAGAGAGAGGAGGGAGGAAAGTTCAAATACAAACTCAAACAAATGAGAGCGCAACAAGTGTCTGAATGTAGATTATTCAAACTGAATAATCAAAGAAAATATCCAGTCTGAATAATGTTTATTCAGACTGAATAAATACTATATTCAGTATGGCACCACTGGGATCTGGAACCTACATGCATGCTGATGCTCACGATTATAGCCATACCAGTGATTTGAAGGTGTCGCACTCTCATGTGACCCCACGTTCACAACCAAATTTGAGTTTTCATTTGAACATGCCCCTATATATATAAAGTCGGGTTCAAATGAGAACAATAACCAAATCAGATAACACAAGAACGACTAAATCATTATGTGGTTTTACATTAAATTCGCGTGTAATCACATATGATTACGCCTAACCTTGCTTTCACGGTGTTTTGTAGTCATATGTGATTTAAGTACAAAATCACATTTAATTTTGCCTTTCTCATATTCTCTTATTTCGATCATATATTCGTTTAATTTTTGCTATATATATATATATTAGTAATGCATGACCTTCAAAGTACATTCATAAATCCCAATTTATAAAAGGATATCTATTGGCCTTCTTGCTACTATCCTATAATTATTCGACTTATGAATAATTTGTTATAGGATCTATACGTACTTAATGTCAATCCTTGTACGACATTCATAATTATAGATTGTGTGTATATATGTGTGCATATGTATATTGTATATTATATATATATATATATGTGTGTGTGTGTGTGTGATGGGGGTTGATGTATAAGTTGATTGGATGATGGGAAGATCATGGAAATGTTGTCTTAAAAAATTAAGAATATTGTAATGGAAAGAAACTGGAGATGTGTATGGTATGCTACTGCACATGGATTAGTTGACTCTAGTGATCAATTATTGAATAATTTCATGTGGCCTGACAGCAAATTCTTTGAATTTTTGTATATTTTTTAATATATACACTCACCATTAGCTTTTCTTTTCTAGTGAAACTTAACGAGTTTTTGCATTTTATACTGATCATAATTCTATTGATTTCAAAGGTTATTAACTCGTTTTGTATCCCACCAGAATGATGAGGGCATAACTCCGTCATAAATTAAGAACTTTAACAGTTGTGTACGTAGTTCAGCTACATAGACATACGTATTTAATGGCATTTTGATCATTTCATTATTGTGATGTGTTGGTCTGTATGACTTGGCCTCTGACTGATCCGCTTGAGCGTACGTGCCTTTAAATGAGCGAAAAACGAAGTGGATTAGAGGGAAATACGTGTTAATTTATTTGATGCATTCAATTTGAGGAGGGATGATTTTGTGATTTGTTAGTGTAGGTGATTAAATATTTTAAAGAGTTGACAAAAGCTTGTTTAAATTGGCTCCAATTTTCGTGTTTGTGAAACTTTGTCAAGGTTTGGTCCCACATATGAGAAGAAAAGAAATGTCATGATTTCATAAATCTCGATTTTGTATCTATTTGAGTTGACTAACGTCGACAAGACTAATACAAAGCAGATACATATCTTATTATAGTCTGTATCTGAATAAGGGTGTAAACGACGTTTTAATCATGTGAAATCTCCGCTTTACACTGAAGCAAAAGGAGTCTAACCTATTTGATCTATATAATGTGATCAAGATTAGCAAATTAGTGTGTAATTAGGAGAAATCGCATATTGACCCTTTTAATTGACTATAAACCAAAAGTCAACTATTTCATTTAATGCAAAACAAAATTCTTCAATGATGATTTCGATGCAGAAGATGGGTTGTTATAATAATCAAGTAATGATGAAATTAATTAACCAATGTCCAACAAGTTTTCATTATCAAGAACATCTTTTAACACTTTATTTAAAATAGAGAAAAATATTATTTTGTTTTCTAAACTCCTTCAACAGATTATCTATCCCATTATTTAAAATAGAGATTTATGAAAAAATCTCTAAATATAGAGATTTCTCTAAAATTCCAAATAGAAGAGAGAGAAATGAATTTTTTATTTATTTCACCAATGAAAGTAAATTAATATCAGTTTATATATTTTTTTTTCTTAAAAGTGTATCGAGATAATAAAATTATAGAATATTTAAATAATATAATCAATAGTGAAATCTCTAAAATAGAGAATCTGTTGGAGTTGATTGCAATTTATTTTAGATATTTTAACATTTCGTTCTCTATTTTAGAGATATTATAAAGAAGCTGTTGGAGATGCTCTAAAAATCCAAATGCAAATAAGAAAGTAATAAAGAGAGATAAATAGATATCAAGATTTTTACATGGAAAATCCAGATTGGGAAAAATCACAAGCATAGAACATTGAGAACCGATCTACTCTATAGATTGAGTGATCACAAGCTTGAAGAAGAGCAAGCAATGATGTTTTACAACAATTGTGGCTTATGGGTAGGGGTGTACAGAAAACTGCCAACTCGAGAAACCCGTCAATCCAACCTGTTAACAACTCAATTAAACTCAAACCGTCAATTACGAGGGTTAAAATTGAGTTAGGTCTAGCTCAACACGCTCAACCCACCAATCCGTCGCTAATATATATTTTTATAAAATTTTATTTATATATAATATAAGAATAAAAAAAATACTAGTTTATTTAGCCAAATTTACAACCCAAAGTATATATAAAATACATTTTACATACCGATTATAACTTTTGCGGCCCAAATAATATATATTATACAATTTAGAACATTACATCCCAAACATTTGTTATATTTTACATTATCGATTTGTTGAAATATTGTATGTATCCTCCCGATTTGTTATAGTTTCTTGCATAGTTGTATGTTTTCTACCCATTTGTTATAGTTTCTTGTAAGTTGTAACTTTATCAATGGAAAATACTCCTAACTCTCCAAAAATTGAAGACAACGATGAACCAAACACGTCTAAGAAAAGAGAAGGTAGTACCTCAAACGTTTGGGATCATTTTTTCTAAAAAAGAGTCTAGATGTGTTTATAATTATTGTAGAAAAGACTATGTTTATCATAGTAAGCGAATTGGTACAAATTCTTTGTGTAATCACTTAAATAGTCAATATAAGAAGTTGTAACACCTTAGGCAGATCACATATCGGCCGTGGACAGGATTGATGTTGGGTTCATAAGTAAACCTTGGCTTTCTTAAACACAACGCGTTTTGGGGCCACAGGTAAGGCAGGTTCTTGGAACTCTGTGGTTAAGCGTGCTTGGGTGGGAGTAGTACCAGGATGGGTGACCCCTTGGGAAGTCCTCGCCAGGTCGCCAGAAACAAATCCGTGCGCACACCTCTGTAGGAGGACAAAGCGGACAATATTGTGTCGTGGTAAGGCGGGGTGTTACAAATGGTATCAGAGCCGCTCCTGTGCCGTTCGGAATGTGGGGCAAACCTCATCGAGGACGATGAGTCCCTAAGGGGGGGGGGGTTGTAACACCTTTGGCAGATCCCATATCGGCCGTAGACAAGAGTGATGCTGGGTTCATAAGTAAACCTTGGCCTTCCTAACACAACGCGTTTTGGAGCCACACGCAAGGTAGGTTCTTGGAACTCTGTGGTTAAGCGTGCTTGGGTGGGAGTAGTACCAGGATGGGTGACCCCCTGGGAAGTCCTTGCTAGGTCGCCAGAAACAAATCCGTGCGCACACCTCTGCAGGAGAACAAAGCGGACAATATTGTGTCGTGGTAAGGCGGGGTGTTACAGAAGTACTCGGATAGAGTGGTGATATAAAAAACAAAAAGTGTTAAGCTTTCATATTAGCAATGATATTAAGGTGTCGTTTAATAAGGAGAATTGTCGAAAAGCCATGGCTAGGTTTGTGGTGAATTATGAACAACTCTTTAGTGGTGTAGAGGGTGAAAGATTTAAAGAACTTTTTAGTAAAATTTATCGTATTTCATTCCTCAATTTTATGTGATTACCAAACCACTCAACCAGCCGAACCTGTCACAACCCGCCAAGGTTGGTTTGGGTTGGGTTGGATGAATATTTTCCAAAACTGCCATAATTTGATTGAGTTGTAAAAATATATCAAACTGTCTAACCCAATTCTATTGTAATGTTCTCTCTAAGAAAGATTAGCTCGCTTTAATTCTTTTTATGTACATGATACTCGAGAGTGCTTAACCTTTGATTCTTCATAAAAAGGTAGGTTACAAAGTGCATATGAGTTAGATGGTGACATGTAAATAACATATATCATGGGAAGAGGATATGCTCATGAAGGGGACACCGGACATGTATGGTTCAAGTAAAGAAAATGTTAGTCAAATTAGATCTAGTCGTGCTTTCAACTATAATGTTTCAGTTAAATTGGCATATTCTATTTAATAGAAGCATCAACATTCTACGTTCTCAGTAGTCAAAGTTTTTTTTAGTAGGACTACTCATTCTATAATAATAACAAGTTATATCTGATTAATCAAGTTTAATTACAAGAAATAAAAAGATGTAAAAAATAATAGGATAATATAAGAAAAGGAAGATGGGAATGGAGTGTGAGGGAACTTTATTGGATGAAAGAATGAACATCCTCATGATGGTCATGTGGCTTGTTTGGGAGCAATGATTGGAGTAAACATGTGTTAATTTAGGGTTTTTGGACCAATAATGCAAAATTAAATATTAAATGGCTAAAAGTGAAAATTGATGATACTCTATAGATGAATATTGTTATTCGCTCCAAACAAAACCATGTAAAACATAATTATAGAGGTGGTAAAATGGGCCTGGTCCGGCCTGAATCTTACGAAGGCCTAAAACCAAGATTGGTCTTGGCCCTGCCCGGCCCAGCCCGAGACCGGTAAGCCCCGAATTTGAGCTCGAGGGTCATAACCGGTTATGATTTTTAGAGATTTCTTTGGCCCGACTCGGTGATGGCTCTGTTCTCGGCCCGACCCGATTCCAATTCAAAAACTAGTCGTTTACAGTCGTTAATGTTGTCGTTTTTTCCCATTTTTTCCCCGTTTTTTGTTTTTTAAATCTCCAAAACACTATAAATAAGTCTTGTGTTGTATGGATTTAGACATCAAACTCACAAAACAAAAAACATTCACAACATTATCTATAATTCGTGTTTTCGACTCATTTTGAATAATTATTAAATAAAAATTATAATAAAACGTATTTTTAAAGTGTATTTGAATAACTCAATGAGATATTTCCAAATATAAAATTGTAATTTTTTTTTCAAATGACCGATTTTGGCCCGGTTACCCGAACCTTTTTGAGCTCCAGCTTATTCGGGCCATACATTTTTTATATGGGCCGAGCTCGGGACCGGTTGCCGTGAACATTGTTTCGGCCCAGGACCGAAATTTTGCCACGATGTTAAAATTAATAAAATATAGTAAAATGATTAAAACCCGATGTTCCAATGGGTATGCTTATAACTTTATAGAATAGCGTTTTGTTGATATCAGTTATCTCAAAATTTAAAATAAAGTGTTATTTCTTTTGTTCAGCCTTTCTGGTCTAGAAGTATAAGTTTGAGGTGAGAATGTAATTTCAATAAAGTTTGGGGGTGAAAATGTAATTTCACATACAACTTGAATGTACACCATTTGCAAATTGCAATCACCATATCTCTTGAGTTTTGTGAGGGTGATTTTCCCAAAAATCATATTCCCCTTGTTCTTTCTCTTGTTTTCTTCTCAACCTCTATTTAAATTTAATTATTATTACTTATTTTTTTATTATTTAGAAGCAAAAAAGTTATCATTATGGCATTAATTAATATACATTCACCTAAACATAAAATAAAAAGTTGTCGATTTGAACAATAAAGTTAAACGTGACAATTAATGTATATCCTAAATGGATTTTTATTCATTTTCTATTATAACAATATAGTTTAAAAAAGTTATATTTAAATATTACAATGAACATTTTTTTTAAATTATAAACTTTTTATTAAATATGAATTTCAAAGTATATTTCCAAAATAATAATTAAATAAAAAAAAACATTTCAATTTTTATACAATAAGCTAGTCAAGGAATTATTCTACACAATATAAATAACGATATTTTTCACGCTTCGATTAAATTGTAAATTTTGTACTATATCATATAATTATAAAAATTAGACAATGATATCTCACACAAAAAACCTGTCACGTATACATGTTTTCAAAAGATTTCCACCACAAAAAACAGTAATTTTAGTGACGACTTTTGTCAACGCTTAATGTCCATTTATTTTTACAAACGGTTTACATCGACAACTTATCTTCATTATAACTTATGACTGAAACATGCTCGATCTTGCTAAATACGAGTAGCCAAAGCTCATGGTACAACATTTTCTCTATATGATATTCCACTAAACTTTTATTTTTTTAAAAGGTTTTCACGTTGAAATCCATATTCACATTCTTCTTCTTCTTATTATTATTCTAAAAAAGAAAATCACCGGTGGCAATATTTCTTTAAATAATTAACAAGTATTTAATTTAAAATTATGCATTAAATGAAGAAGAATGGTTACTTTACATTTACTTGTTGCTTAATCATTGAAATTAGTTGAGACCAACATGTAAACGTACGTCATCCACAAATCACAATCTACACATATAAATTAATAACTCCACACAACACTTTTGGATCCAAACCCTAAAATTTATAAACACCATCTCTCTCTCTCTCTCTCTCTCTCTCTCTCTCTCTCTTCTTTCTCTTTCTAGAGAGAGAGACAACAATGGCTAATAAGACCCTTTTGGTTCTTTTCCTCTTTCTTTCAGCCAGCAGCTTAATTCATAAAGCCCATGGCAACAAGCAGCTTCATTCGTTGGTTCGATTCTATAAAGCCAAAATGTCGAAAGACAGTACCATAAATACCACCAGCCATTTCGAGCCCGTTAAGCATCTGCATAAACCTTCAGCATTTGTGGATCATCGAGCTCAAAAGGAGAATGATAAGATCGAGAAACTTCCGGGCCAACCGTACGTGAAATTCGACCAGTATGGTGGTTATGTTACGATTAACGAAACTGCGGGCCGAGCTTTTTATTATTACTTTGTTGAAGCTGAGAATCCAAAGAAGTCGTCGTCTTTGCCACTTCTTCTTTGGCTTAATGGAGGTACGTATTGAATCTTTTTTCATGCAATTATATATGTATATGTATATATATATATAGGAGGAATTGAATTTGAATTCCGTATTAATTTGATGATTAGAATTTGATGGAAAGTAAAGTAGTAATAAAAAGTGTAGAAACTTTTGAAGAGAATTATGGTGGCATGTGATGATGTGAATCATTTTCCCTATCCACCGGAGGTGCAAAATTAAAGGGTTGGAGTGTGTTGGACGGACATAGTATTTTATTATTATTATTATAGACTTGCTAAACCCCCCCCCCCCCACACACACAGATATAGATATATATATATATATATATATATAAATAAAGAGAGAGGAAACTTTAAATACCAACTCAAATTTGGTTGTGAACGTGAAAACAAATGAGAGCGCGACACGTGTCTGAATGTAAATTATTTAGACTGAATAATCAAAAAAATATTCAGACCGAATGTAATATTTATTCAGTCGGAATCTCAAATTTGGTTGTGAACGTGAGGACAAATGAGAGCGCGACATGTGTCTAAATGTAGATTATTCAGACTGAATATTACACGTGTCACGCTCTTTTTTGTTCTCATGTTCACAACCAAATTTGAGTTCTCATTTGAACCCCCCCACATATATATAGAGAGGGGGGGGGGGGAGCTAGGGAGAGAGGGGCTTGCTAAACCATAAAAAATAGGAAGTTAAAAAAACTCTAATAAGCAATTCATTTGTTTGCTATATAAAATAAATGTACAAGTAATTTGTCTGATATATACATGTACATAAAATATACACATACTCTATTAAAACAAAGAACATTTTCATTTACTTCTATATATATAAATATATATATACGAATAAATTAATAATTATATATAAACTTGTGATAATGTGAGATTATAATGTTTTCGTTGGGAATCGTGAGACCATCTTTTTAACATGAAACTTTACTGTAAAATATTGTAAATATAACATACACAATGTTTTTACAACGAAGGTTCATACATGTTTTTCACTTTCACAATCTTTTAACATAAAGTTTTAAGGTGTGGACCCAATCCATATGCATAAATTATATATATATATATATATATATATATATATATATAAATGGAAAAAGTATTTCCTGCCAATCCGATAGGGAACTTGACTGATATTAAAATCAGGAAAAGTAAAAGACAATCAATCCAATGAATTTTTTTAACTTCTAAAAGGTACAACAAATGGCTATTTTCTATAATAAAAGTAGTAGGAAATACAACAAAATACCCTTATAGTTTATACTATGTTTAAATCGTCTCTTAAATTAATAATTTTTTATTATATAAAAAAAATATGTTGACAAAAAAATGTTGTTCTTAAAATAGGTTCAGACTCTTTTGAGAAAAGTTTAGTTGTAACACCGATTTCTATTGCATAGTGGGGTAGGGGTGTAAATGATTTAATCTTTTTTAATGAGATATTCGAGCTCGTTTATTTTAAGGTCGGTTCGGTATCGATAACAAAATAAAGCTCACTTTAATTAATGAGTTGAACTCCATTACACAAATGTTCAACTTGTTTGAAAAGTTTGATAAAAATTTATGAGTTAAATTAAGCCATTAATTCAAACATACAATTTTTCAAGCCAAACATATTTATATGTTTATAAAAAACAAAATATAGAAATAATCGAGCTTGAGCAAATAAACGAGAGGATCTATCTTAAGTTCAAACATTGAAAAATAATCGAGCTCGAGCCTAATATATATTATTTTTCAAGTCGAACTCGAATAACTTGCTAGTCAACTTGAATTGGCTTGTTTATACCCCTAAATTGGGGGATGAACGAGAGTGCATGTCCCTTTTTATCCTGAATAACGAATATGAATTTTTTACAACATTAATGATGAATGTCCTATAAATATCCCTGGTACGTGACGCCCTCTTGTTTGTCACTCACTTCGCGACGTCGACAGAAAGTCGGTTTGCAACTGAATTGAACACACACACAGATATATATATATATATATATGTATATATATATAGAGAGAGAGAGAGAAAGAGAGAGGGGGAGGTTCAAACGAAAACGCTAAATATTTAAGAAAACAATAAGACATTTTTTCATGTACAAATCGCATATGATTTCGTACTAACATGAAAAAATGGACACGCGCGACTTTTGCCGCAGGTTAAGTCGCGGGAATCGCGGCTAATCATATATGATTTTGTATGTTAATCATATATGACTTTGTACGTACATGAAAAAAGATTTCTTATTTACTTAAATAGGCAGCGTTTTTATTTAAACCTGTCCCTATATATATATATATATATAAAAGTCGGTTCAAATTAATAATAAAGATAAAGACTCCGAGAATGTTATGAAGGATGTTAAAAGAGAGAGTTTACATATGAATTATAGAAAAAAACTTGAAAATAATTTATTTAAATATTCATATTTGAACAAACATTACGAAGTTTCCATTCTAACATTTTCACTATATTTAACTATTATATATATCTATCAATGCATTGATTGGGGGAAATGTTTGGGAATTAGTACACGAAAGTAGTTGTATGATGTTGGTTCTTCCTTGAAAAGACAAACACTCCATCATCTTCTCAAATATATTTATCATACATAATTATGACTTTTACTTTTTAGCTTTTATATATAAATATATCAAAAATATCAAATAAAATTAAAAATACTTTAAGAATTGTAAAAACCATATATATATATATATTGATGCATAAGTGTATGATCATGTGAGAAAGAAGGTTAAAGTAAAAAACGTAAAAAATGGTCTGAACCCTTAGTCACCTTTAATATCAAACCCACCAATGAATCGTTCTTGATACTAGGGGCGGAACACAATAGGGGCCTAGGGGGGCCATGGCTCCTGCGTATTATCCCTTAAATACTAGATATTAGAAATATTATCAATAAATTGCACTTAAATCAAGTGGTTATGTGTATACGGCTCCTGTATATGTGGTCATAGGTTCTATTCTCCTGTCACAAAGTTTTTTTTATAATGAATTGAACTTATCAATGAAAATGTTTTGTTGAGTTCGGCCTCCTTAATTAGAAGGCTTGTGTTCCGTCCCTGCTTGATACGATATATGATCCAGTGCATCTCAATACAGCTCATCTAATTTGCATCCAAAGACGGAGATCATTTCTTACGTTAACTTTCCTTCTTATCAAAACCCAACCCTCTTATTATACGTTGATAAACATGCTAATTGACAATTACATATTTTAATAAATGTATATTTAATATTGTACATGCTGTCATAATTCTCAAAAATATCTATCATTTTATTTAAATTTTTATATTTATACACATTAACAAATAGATATGTATATATTCACATGACAACGACCACATATGATTATGACAGCCCATGACAATAACTAAGAGATAACCAATACAACAAATATAACTGATATGAAAAAAAAGAATCTATAGGTTGATGATGTTTCTACTTGCTACTACTTGTTAGGTTGTTAAGTTTTGGTAAAATAATTTATTGTAATACCTAAATAAGTTAATATTCACCATAATAAAATAGGAGTTACAGGATTATAGGACGATTAAAATGTGTTTATATGGGATTAATATATCTAAAAATGTTATAATATTTTTATAGATAGTTTTTAGACTCTTTAACATATTTTTAGTCTGTTTTTAAAATAAAATGTCATATTAATCATTTTATAACACTATTTGAAAAAGTGTTTTTCTACGAACACACGTGTTTTACAAACATATATGTCCTATAAAAAGATGAATTTATATAATACTTCTTAAAAGTGTCATATAAAATTGTTAATGCAACACTTTATTTTAAAAGCGTTCTAAAAAACGTGTTAGAACGTATAAAATCGTCCTATAAACATATTGTAAGTTTTTTTAGATATAATGGTTTATAGTTTGATCCTAAAATATTTAAGTGTCATATTAAGACGCTTAAACATTTTATCTGTCCTATAAACCCAATTATATTGTAGACTTTAAAACCATATTAAATACTTTGTTTAATCAATTCTAAATATACTAACATGCCAATTTTATTGTGATGTGTACACACATATATATAGGGATGTTTAAACAAGAACACTAACTAAATAAGAAAATACGAAAATAGTCAAATAATGTGTAAATACACATTTGATTTTACATTAACTGTCAACAAAAGAGTCAGCGGGTGACGTGGCCAGCAACCATAGGTCCCGCCAAAGTTGTATGTGTCATATGTGATTTTATACATGATTTTAGGGTAAATCATACCTGATGACCGTTTTCTTATTCTCTTATTTAATTATGATTTTCGTATGAACCTAATTATATGTATGAGCAGGTTTGCTTGAAAACCGAATTTTCATTACGGAACTGGAAAACTACCAATAACGTGTCACGTGTCATGGACATTTGATCACGAATGTTACAAAAAAATCACGTCAATTATTAATGATTAATATAGACACATGAAAACCTCTCTATGGTCCCCGATTCGAAATGAAAATACAATTTTCAATCAAACTTTCACATCTATATACATGTGTGTATTATATATATATATAGAGAGAGAGAGAGTGTATGTGAGAGTGTGTATACATATAATACTATTATTATTTATAGGAGTAAACTACCCGTAGTAAATGAACCCACACAACGCTTGTCACTCGACAATCTTCCTCCATCTCACGCCATCATGCGTCTTCTCATAAATTAAAATAAATT
Organism: Silybum marianum; assembly: GCA_036898165.1. Lineage (NCBI taxonomy): Eukaryota > Viridiplantae > Streptophyta > Magnoliopsida > Asterales > Asteraceae > Silybum > Silybum marianum. Next base: position 23,224,170 of record CM072538.1, read on the forward strand.
ATAATCATTTTCTAATATTATTATTATAAATTAAAAGATCTATTGATAGGTCAATACCATTCATTTTAACTCCTATTAAAACTTACTCGTTTTAATTAATAGTGTTTATCTAAGCTGTTAAACCGTTTATACCTTCTCATAAAATACGGTTTAAAAACGTTTGTGGTGCGGTTTACATTTTTACTAAATCGCGTATACGATGTAGTTTACGGTTTTGAGTTATCAAACCGTTGTTCAAACGCACCGCAAAACATATTTTGTATATTTTTTAATTTTGTATGTAACATATATATATATAGATATATATATAGGGACATATTGAAATGAGAACTCAAATTTGGTTGTGAACATGAAAACAAATGAGAGCGTAACACATGTCATATTCATACTGAATAATAGTATTATTCAGTCTGAATTATACTATATTCAGACTGAATGTAGTATTATTCAGTCTGAATATTTTCTTCATTATTCAGTCTGAATAATACAAATTCAAATACATGTCGCACTCTCATTTGTCCTCACGTTCGCAACCGATTTTGAGTTTGCGTTTGAACTTGTCTCTCTCTCTCTCTCTCTCTCTATATATATATATATATATATAATTTATTATTTATGTGATGTTTTTGGATTTTGTGTTTTGAAACTTTGAATTTGATTCAAGTGGCAATATTAATAAATTAACTTAATACTTTTAGATTATTTTTAATAACGCAATTTGTGTTTGGGAATTTTATGTATTGAAACTCTTTATATTTTTGAACCACGGTCACTTTATCGTTGATTTTATGATTTTTTTTAACTTATAGTTTTTGGATTGTAGACATAAAATGCAGTAGAGACAAACTGCATAAACCGCACCGTACCACACCACATTTTGCAGTACGGTTTAGTGTGGTTCGAGGTTTACACAATGCGGTTTATAGTTTGAAAAAAAAATACTCAAACAGCATATAAGGTACTATATTAAACCTTAAACCGCACAACAAACACCCAAATTTTAACCAATTATTTAACCCACAAGACCCGTACCTATTTAGTTTCTGCTTCTTGCAGAAATATTTGCTTGGGGGTGGACTCCTTTTTTGGCTTTGTAAGATTTCTTCTATTTTAAAAAAAAACTTGTTGCCTTTAAAAAATAACTGATTATTTAATAATTATAATTATCAATTAATTACATTGGCATAATTTAATAAAGAATAAATTATTGTGTCTATTTTAAAATTAATAAAATCTCCACTCATTATTGAAGTTATCTGATAAATTAAAATAAATACCACATGAATAAACAGCTCATGTTTTAGAATCATATGATGGACATGGTGGGATGACAGGGTCACATGTGCATATATCATACCCATCTTCCCTCTTTCACATTTTACCTCTACATGCATGCTCATGCTCATGTGCATACATACATCATATAAATAATATTATACATACATGTTATATTTTGTATAAATAACTTATTCATAACTTAAATGATTGTTACTGAAAATTTATATTGTTAATGATTACTTAGATTTGAAATCACGTAAAACCAACCTATTTTTATGAGACCTGTAAGACTATCTTTTTGCAATTGAAACTTCACAACAAACACTGTGAAGGTAACTTTCATAATATTTTTGTTGTGAAGGTTCAGATTTTTCTTTATCTTTACAACGTTTTGCTGTGAAATTTCAAATGTAAAACAGTGGTCTCATCGGTCTCATGAAAACAGGCTGGTTTCATGTGACCTAACCCATGACTACTAAACATTAATTCTGTTTAAATATTTAACTATCAACCACACGTATTATTTAGGGCCGGGTTGTTCGTCGCTTGCCTATGGAGCAATGCAAGAGCTCGGACCATTCCGAGTTAACAGCGATGGAAAAACTCTTTACCGAAATAAATTTTCTTGGAATCGAGGTAAAAAAGATTTATCTTAACTAAATTTTGTTAATTTTGGTTTGCAAATTAGTGCTTACGTCGAATCGAATTTTGGGAAATTTGCAGCCGCGAACGTTTTGTTTTTGGAGTCACCAGCAGGAGTAGGGTTTTCGTACTCTAACACATCTTCAGACTACAAGAACGGGGGTGACAAATCAACAGCTGCAGATAATTATATATTTTTATTGAATTGGCTCGAGCGATTTCCCGAGTATAAAGGGAGGGACCTTTATCTTTCTGGAGAGAGTTATGCAGGACATTACGTGCCTCAGCTTGCCCACACCATTATTTACCACAACATCATCGCTAACAAAACCCTAATCAACCTCAAAGGAATCCTCGTAAGTGTTCTTTCGCCACAATTTTCTTATTTTTATCGTTATTAAAAAGGATTTAGTATAACTACACAATTTTACAGAATCTTCAACAGTTACTTCGAAGTCAAAATATTTAAAAAAACGTATAGAAATTTTAAAATCTCATTTTTCTCTATTTTAACTGCAGATATCTATAAACTATCTTTTATATTTCCTTTTGTCCTTTGAAACATTCAAGTACAACCACTAGATTGAAGGTAGACCATTGGTGCACCTATTATATGGTTCCAAATGACAATTTTGGTAGGACCATGGTGCATGTTATGTGGTCATATGCTAAGATGGCTAGAAGACTATTCATAAAGGCACAAAACAACAAAGTCCATATATAGCTGCATTCACCATCATTATATGCTACAATTATTGGACAACATTTTGTTTTCATGTTTGTTCAAGTGTTAAATTAAATATGTATAATTTTTTTTATAAGTTTGTATAAGAGAGTGGGAAGGTTCCTAAAAATATACAGGTTTGATTGTCTGTGTTTATCCCATATGAAACTCCAATACGTCCCTTTACTGTACTGAGGATAGATATGCTAAACCTGACGGAGATAATGTTAGGATATGTGAAACTTTTTTGAATGATTATAATTAAAAACTCATTATAGAGACGATTCTATAAAATTGGTTTTATAGGACGTCAAATATGTCTAAATATCCCAATAGACTACTTTATAAGACTTAATTCGTATCATAAGACCAGATAATTGTGTGTCTGATTTAAACGTGTTACAGCCATTTGAAATAAATCGTCATACTGTTATTTGTATATGACATTATTTGCAAAATTGTATTTCCAATGTGCTTTTAAATTCTTGATGAAAATTGAGGAGTAGTTTTATATCCGACACCTATCCGTCGTTGTGAGTTATGTGGGTTAATAATGTTGGTAGCCGGTATTGATTTGCAAATTTTATGAATCTATATTTGCAGATTGGAAACGCGGTGATCAACGATGAGACAGACACGATCGGGATGTATGATTACTTTGGTTCACATGCTCTGATTTCTGATGAAACTGCTTACGACATCCGCAACTACTGTAACTTTTCACCGGAGGCAGTCACACAACCTGATAAATGCATTGACGCCACAAGTGATGCCGATTACAACATTGAAGTTCTTGATATCTACAACATCTATGCGCCTTTATGCTTCGATGGCAACCTCACTATCAAACCCAAGAAGACATCGGTACGGATTTTAATTATTTATTAAAACAAGTAGTTTTTAGCAACAACAGAAGATGTCACAAATAGCGAAAACCCATCATTTTTAACATATGGTATTTTGGTTTTTTTGCGACCATCGTTTTGCAACTAAATAGAAACCATATATCATCGCAAACAGCTTCTTGCTAAAACATGTTGTCGCTAAATATGCGTCGGTATTACACTCACTATCCTAGTAGTGATGTTTTGCACAAAACACACACACACACACAGCGCGCGCGCACACACACACACACACATATATATATATATATATATATTTATATATATATATATATATATATTTATATATATATATATAACTTACCTTCGGGATTTCTTTGGTGCATACAGTGGCAAAATATCGATCCATGTAGCGACTACTACACGTACGCTTATATGAATCGTCGAGACGTTCAAGATGCTCTACATGCCAATGTCACCAAACTCGATCATGACTGGGAACCATGCAGGTAAGCTCACTTAATTATCTTTTTTGCGACATAAAGACGTGTCGCAAACTAAATATTAATGTTAAATTTGTTCTGTATCTAATTACGATACAAAAAATATGGTATTGATATCATGCAGTGAAATCCTCAAAGGTTGGCAAGATAGCGCTGCAACTGTTATTCCGCTCCTAAAGGAATTCATGAAGTTTAAACTCCGTGTTTGGATATTCAGGTAACGAACAAACAACACCCTACATTAATTAGTTACAACCAAAAATAGTGATGGAAATATCTGTCGTAAAGTATTGATGAGTAAACCAATACTTTTAGCGACAGACATTTCCGTCACCGTAGGTATAATTTGATTTCGATTTTGAAATGAATTACATGGGTAAGAGTTGCATATGAATTTCTACTTTTTCTTTTTGAATTTCAGTGGAGATACAGATGCAAGGGTGCCAATTACTTCAACCAAATACTCCATTAGCTCCATGAAGCTTCCTATAAAAACTAAATGGCATCCATGGATTCATCAAGGGGAGGTATAATTATAACATTCATTTAACTGCTATTATATATGAACTTAAATCACAATTTAAATTCTCAAGATACTATATCAAAAATCGGTTTTTATCATATGTTAAATATATCTAAATGTTCTAATTAGACTACTTATCATACTTAAGTTTATAGGAATAAACAATTGTGTGTCCCAATTTAAAAGAAGCTACAATAAGTTGATATGACGTTTTTTGATGTCTAACAAGTTTTTAAGACAAATAAAACGTTTTATTAGTCTTTTTAAACATGTTATTATTTGAAGAAGTATCCTAAACAAATATGTATTCATAGAACACTTCTCAAAAATGTCGTATATAATACTTTATCTTCTTAAAAAATTGTTAGAATGTCTAACAACATCCTGATCAACTTATTGTAACACTTTTATACATGACGTAAAATTATTTAATCTGAATAAACTAATTTCTTGTGTAAAACAGTAGTCTGTTAGGATATTTAGACGTAATAGGTGTCCTGTAAAGCTGATTTTGTCGTAGCAGAATCAAAAGTTAAGGTACTAAAATTGAACTGAAATGACAGGCGGGCGGATTTGTGCAAGTTTATAGCGGAGATCTAACATTAGCGACGGTTCGAGGGGCAGGGCACCAGGTGCCAAGCTACCAGCCAAAGAGGGCTCTTGCACTCATCAAACACTTTTTATCAGGAAAGCCACTAAAGGATTCTTCAAGACCTTCATGATTCTATATATACATTTTGGATAAATTATCATTATTCTTTTACAAATATATGCACATCAATGTTTTCTTCTTACAGTTAATTAACTGTAATTAGGCCAATTTAGTTGTTGATCATTGGTGATATAAAGTTATTTCTTTTAGTTATTCAAACTATATAATATTTATATATATAAAAAATGTAACAAATAAACTAACAAACTTTGCTCATCTTTGATGAGATTTGAACTTCTGAGTCTAGAAAGGCTAATTAAAGACTCGAATACCGTTAGATTAAAGATCTTTTGATCAGTTCTAGTTTTCCGGCCACCATACCAAATAATATGTCTAAAATCTTCAGATCTGAGAACTATTTTATAATTAGAGCTTCTATTTGGTTCTTTTATATGGGATTTTCGATTCAAGAAGTTTGTAGAATATAACTTTGCCTATTCTATAAAACAATTTTCTGTCAACAACATCCAACAGCAAATGGAATCCTAGAATTGAGCAAGTAACACTATTAATAAAATTTGTTTTATAAATGTTTTAATAGATTACTTTATAATTAAGACTGTATTTTATATGTACAAATGATTATGTAAAAACATTGTAATAAATTTACAAGACATATTTTAACGTTTTAACAAGTTTTTTAAGATACTTTCAAAATAAAGTTTTTGTTGTATGATATTATCTGAAAAGTGTGATACAATAAAAGTGTACTATAAAAATTAAAAGGAGGTGGTATAGACACTAATATGATGCTTTATTTTAAAAGTGTCTTAAAAAACCGTCCAAAAACATCATATAAATTTATGGTAATGCTTTTTACATATGACACAATATTGTTTGGTCTTATAAAGTGGTCTATAAACCCGATTTTAATGTGGTATAACTAGAAGCAAGAACAACATCAAAAGAACGTATCTAGTAGTAGCAAGAACACTAAGTTAACAGGGGATAGGAGTTTGAGGGATGCTTCATGCTTGGGTAGTATTCTCTTCCAATGTTGATGTTTATCTATCATATTTTTGTTGAAAATGTGCTACAAACCAATGTATAAATGGTTCATGAAAACAGAAAAACCGCATGCCATGGACGTCTGTGAGGGCCCTCCTCTGACGTCCACAAGACCATTTTCATGTTAGAAGTCAGAAGTCTGTCTCAGTTATGCCGAAGCAACAAATATATCCGTGCTTCGGTGCTTGTTGGTCAAGATCATGTCACCTATAAGGCACGATTGTGTCATGTGGATAAATGCAAAAATCATGTTATTTAGCTTTTGATTTGTATTGGGTTTCTTCTTGTTGCCTACAAAACAATGAATCTAATTAAGTCCAATAATGAAATCAATTTCAAAAGGCCAGATGCCTTCTGATAGAAGTTCAGAAGGCCACATGTCTTTGGAATAAAAGCTCAGAAAGTTATCCTCCTTCTTAGTGGCGGACGGGTGAGTAACGCGTAAGAACCTGCCCTTGGGAGAGGAACAACAGCTGGAAACGGCTGCTAATACTCTGTAGGCTGAGGAGCAAAAGGAGGAATCCGTCCAAGGAGAACAAAAGTTTAGAAAGCTACATGGCTTCTGAATCCAAACTTAATGCATACTGTTTCAGGGCCATCGCCAAGGGGATTAAATTACAACAACACTAAAATATTTAATGACATTAAAATCACTAATAAAGTTTCTTCTTTGTATGTGGATGCACACCATCTTTCTGGTGGTAGAACCAGGTTATATATGTGATTTGTCCTAGTTTGCTTTCTTTATTTGTTTCTATGATGCAATTACTTTAGTTTCATTAAAGTCAAAAAGAACATTTATCTCATAAAGTTCTATAGAAAGTTATGGTAAAAACCAATCAATTGCATTAGCATAGTAACATGTTTGATCATTATCATATTTATTAAAAAAAAAGTAATTTTAAAAAATACATTGGTTTTAATAACAATTTTAAGAGTCCATTGATCAACTTATAAATGAAGTCAATATATAATACTATTTATTACTCTGCTTTTAAATTTTCAAGAATACAACTTTTAAACAATGAATCTATATATTTTTAGGGTGCGTTTGGTATACTGGATATGACATAACAGAATAGAACAAGAATCATTGTTTCACGTTTGACAGGACCTTTATGTGGAACAAACAGAAACAAAGTATACAAACGAAACAAATTTATGTTTTACCAATATAACCTTAAAATGATACCTAATTCTAACCACAAGGCTTATGGTGTACTGGTTAAGACTTGTGGGGGATGAGGCTAGATAACTCATCTACCCCAGGTTCGAATCCAGGCACAAACAACTTGTGGCCACTGAGGAATTATCTCAGGGTTGGATGCTTTAGCAGTCTTAAAAATTGTCAGGGATTAGTCTAGGCATGCCTAATATACCCTTTCCAAAAAAAAATGATACCTAATTCTCTTTTTAAAAAAGATGTTTTTCTCTTTACATTTTATTCACTCTTTAAATATTTTATACTCTTTAAATTTCACTTTATTGTCCTTAAAATATTATTTTTTACGGTTTCTATATTTGATGTAATTTATTACATATTGATGATAAAATAAAATAAAATAGAAAATGTGTAAAATAAAAATTAGAAACTACATAAACTTTTTATTTTGATGTCATTTTAGTAATTGACAAAACTTCCTATTTTTTTTTATAAAAATATTTTTTTTATTATATAATTTAATAAATTACATAATTAATCAAAATATATAAACAATTTATCTTTATTATAGATAAATTGATCATTTTATCAATTATGTTTTATATATTTATATCTAACCAAAATACTAAATAGTTATTCTATTTTGTCTAGATATTAAAACAAAACCTTAAAAAACAACAAAGTGACATAGTAACATAGAGGAAGGTTCATGTGAGGACGGTATTTTTTTACGAGAACGCAAGAAGCTTTTTTCATGTGATTTTGTACCAACATCAAAAAATATGATTTTGTACTAACATCAAAATCACATATGATTTTGTATGTGAATCAAAATCACTACATGAATCATATATGATTTTGTACATAAAAAAAAGTTTCTCGTTTTCGTTCTCGTATGAATCTGTCCTTAGTAACATATGTGTGTGACATTGTGAATTGTGAAACACGGTTACATTTTTGTAAATAGCAACTACATCAATAATCTAGGCCTAACTCGTACGGCCCACATACAGCCCGTGAGAAATTTATTAGGGCATTAAAAAATAATACGGAAATTAAAAGCAAAAATAGCCCTATTTCATGAGAAAAAAACACATTTTCTTCATGATTTTTGGTTGATTTATTACATATATTTTTCTAAAAGCATAGTAAAAAAACAAAAGTAATAAATAAAGTTTGAACAAGTGCTATGCAAAATGCAGAACTAAACGAAACCAACCTTGCCAAAAAAAGACCAAAACCTCATTAAAACATAGGACTGAACTAAAACACCAAAATTAATATCGAAAACACAAGCCTAAACAATTAAAACACAAATCAAAGCTTATAAAAATCATCAACTAAACAATAAATCCTGATAGTAGGCTTCAAACCAACTTAAACACATTAATCATGAAGTCCACAACTGCTACACCAATATGATTAAAAAAGACTAAATTTATTTTCACTCTTTGACAGTCGGTTATATGACAAAAGTTCAATATTTTGTAAACAATCATTTTAAAGGTACGAATCTCCACTATAAAAAACGGTTATGATTTAATATTTTTGCAAGAGAGCATATGCCGATAACGATTTAAGTTGCAAGGATATATTTTGCAAGATCATTTCAAAGTGAAATCTCATGTCTAAATTGTTTTATTTACACTTTTGTTCTGATTCTAAATTGTAAAAGTCGAATCATTTATATGGGAACATCAACAAGCGTCATGTGTTAGTTGGTTTTAACGTCTGATTTATCGTGCTTAAATATATAGACGAGTTTTCAGATACAAATCATATAATTGTTACAAATATTTTGTTCCACGTAATGACAAATACATTTTTCTTGATATGTGTATCTTAGGATTTTGATTCAACAATTTAGTCAAAAACCATGGTAGTTCCAAAAAATTGTTCGTTTTTGTCCAAAAGAAATGTTAAATTATCTCGACACGTGTTCAGATAACTACGACCTAGATAGAGAACAACCACTGGTTGCAATTTCTTTTATAAACAAAAGTGTAAGCTACATTTTTGTCCTTATAGTAGTTCGATAAAGTTTCTATTTTTATCCCTATAGTTTCAAAATTACAGTTCTCGTCCTTGGGGTTTGGATTTTGTTGTTGTTTTTGTCCCTAACACTAATTAGTTTAAAAAATATGTTGAAATTGGTAAGGATTAAAGATGTCGGTAAAAGTCAAGATAATCAATCCCAAGAGCCATCGGTCCAACGTTAACCAGTTTATTGGTATTAAAACATACTCTTAGGATTAATGAGCTACTTAAGCTCGTTTATCTTGAGTTCGAGCTTAATATTTCTCGAGTTTGAGTTGATCTCGAACACAAACTAAATCCCGTTTAACTTAACTAGTCGAACTCGAACACAAAGTAAATCTCGTGTAACTTAACGAGTCAATCTTCATAATCAGACCCGGTTTTCGATTAAATTTTTGAGTCGAATCTGGCCATTCCAACATACATTTCATGTTGAGCAAATATGTTAACATTTTCATAAAACATATAATTGAATGATAAATATTATTGAGCTTTCGAGTTCAAACATATAAAAACTTTCAGTATAATGTATAACTAAAATATGTTAAACGAGCATCGGACTCAAACTCGAACTTGAACATTGAAAAAAATATTTGACTTTGAGGTTGAACCCTACTTTAAAAAAATTATTCAAACTCGAGTTTTATATTAATTTTTCGATTAAAGTCGAATTCAAATAACCTGCTACAACTTAACATGAACAAATTAACAGTTAACAATAAACAATGAAGAGAAAAAAAAATTAACCCCAAAGATTCTCTATCTATCTCACTCATTTCAATCAAGTCAATGATTGACTTTAAATAAAAATTAAATAAAATTAATTTTATTAGTTTTCAAAGGAGCAAGTGGGAGGTTCAAATGATGGGTCAATAGACCATTGCAAAGGACCAGCCTGTGACAGCATATAAGCCACTGTTTCTGTTCTCCACTATTTCTTTTAACTTACCTTTTGAATTTTTGAAGTCAACTTTTTTATGTTTTTGAACCAATATTTTATATGGTTTTTGTTAAAAATTTAATTCAAAAACTATGCATTACTTATGGCTGTTAAGTAGTTTAATATTGAAGAAAATATTAGGTTTAATTGTTTTAAAATCCATGAGAATTTTGAAGATTAGAATCAGTGATTTTGACTTCCAATAGTCAAAGTAGTTTGTCTTTAATTCAGTAGTTGCTTTCTGCTTTCAATGGTTATCAAACGACAAAGGAAGGACAAGAATAGGGTCCTCATTGACCAATCAAAATCACATGATTCACATCCCATTTCTATGGTAAAATAGATAAACACGTAATTATATTTATAATATATCAATGTAGGATAATGTTCATTTACGTACCTAACTATTTGTGAACTGATGATAAACGAGAGCACGTCACGAGTCTCAGACAATCATGTTATATTCAGCATGAATGATATAACATTCATCATGAATATTGTAAAAAAAATCACTTTCATTTTTCATGATTAATGGGATATGAGTTGCACTAGTCAGTTATTCCCCGGTTTATAATAGAAATTGGGTTTACATCTAAACTTTCATGTATAAATATATTAGTTTAATATAATTTTCATAAAATTTTCCAATATTATGAAGAGTTTATATTTTTATAATCATATCAATAAGTTGTGTGCTACTAGTAATCTTCTATAATGGTTGGAAGTTAATAAAAAAAAGTTATTGGGTTTTTTGGGTTTGGAGTATCGCCTCCAGAAATGTTCTAAGTTGGACTTATGCCTGTTAGGGATGAGCTCGGTACCGGACCGGTACCGAAACCGGGTAGTACCGAAACCGAGAGTGGAAAAAATCAATACCGAACCGATAAGAGAAGTTCGGTACCAGAATTTTTGGGACTAGAACCGTTTGGTACCATTTTTTGGGACGACAACCGTTTTTCACCGTTGACCATTAAACACAATAACAAAAACCAAAATCACTTAAGCGGAAACCGGATTGGAGGAGCCGATTGTGCAAGAACCGGGTTTTGGATAAACTACGGAACCGATTTTGGAGGATTGCAATAACCGAAATATGAAGAATTGCAAGAAAAAGTCGGTATTTGAGTGGGATATACAATAACCGAAAATTGTAATATATTTAGGAGGATTTTCTATAAGAAAAGGAAAGAGTTTGTTACCAATTGAAATAAAAAAATGATTTTTTAAATTCCCCGGTTCGGTTCGGGATTTACCGGGACTAGTACCGGTACCGAAAGTACCGAATCCCGAATATGGAAAATCTTGGCACCGAACACCGAACCGGTAATGATATTCGGTACGGGACCGGTTCGGTTTCGGGATTTCGGTATATATGCTCATCCCTAATGCCTGTTATGGGGTACTGATTCTAAGTGTGTATGTCTAACAAGAATGTCATGAATTTAAGTCGAGAAGTTTGTGACAACTCATTCATCATTGATAAAAAAAAAGTGAGAAAAGTTTCAGTATTGAGTACTTTAAGTTGTGGGGGTGCTACAACAAACGCAAAAGAAGTAACGATATGTGTTGTATTTGTTCTTGTGTTTTAAGTGTTCTTTTTCATGTTTTAGCTTTCATTTTCATCATTCTGGCATTACAATTGCATCATATTGTGTCTTTGTGTCAGTTTTGGCTTTGTCTTGTGGTTTTGGTTGGTTGTAGGTCATTTTGGATGCTTGATTCAAATTTTAATAGAAGACAAAAGGATGAGTTTTTTAAATGTGTTGTTGTGATTCCACAAAAGCATTTGTCAACAAGATAACTGATTGTAAATGATGAGTTCCGAGCATATATGGAAGAGCCAAGCATTGCCGGATGTGCGCAAGGATCGAAGCAAACAAAATGGCAAAAATATGTTTGTGCATAGCATACTTTAACAGTTTCACCTTGATGTGGTATTTTAGTGATATCTCAATCGTCTAAGCTCAGATAGACGATTCAAGTGGTTATTGAAAGCTAAAAAAATGAGCAACAATATTCATGTTTTGAGTTTGGCTCAAGTCATGGCAAAAATAGAAGAAAATCGCTTGACTCGCACAAATTAGCCAAAAAGCCTGGCACGGACCATTAAACGTTTATTTCTTTTGAAAATACAAACTATTAACTGTTGATTTCAAAGTTCATATAATAACATTAACAAATGGAAGTTGAACATTTTTATTTGAGGGATACTCTAACAAAGCTCTAGTTTGTTATTATAAAAATCTGTTACAGATTAAATCATTTGGTAAACTGTCACACCCCATTTTCTAACAACAGGCCATGACATCATACTCTCCTCAAACATCTTCAAATATCAACCACAACTACTTAAATAATAAGAAACTATAACCTTGCAACATCTAAACATTATAAATCAGCAAATAACTTATTCCTACATAGTTTTATTTTAGAACCCAATGGGGAGTATATATTGCGAGTTTGTGACTACTTCAATTGATTTACCACTATACAGTATGAGTTTTTCCTATGTACCATGTATCAATTGTAGGTAAAATTTTGTATCATGTACTAACCAATTTTACTTGGCACCAAAAATTTTCAATTGGTAACATAATGTTATTGTTTATACCAACTTCAAGTTATAATGTAAAATGTTCAAATTTCAGTAGTTAAATAACAAAACTTGAAATTACAAAGCTTGGTAGTCTTTAGATCTTAAAGACAAAAACTAATACAAACATTCAAATAAGGGCATGTTTTGTAGGTTAGGTTACTGAAAGAGGCGGTATTATGGTGAAAAACGAGAAGTATGTTGCATCATTAACTAATTTAATTAATAAATAATTAAATAAATTGGTATCATGCTACTATCATGGTATCCAACCAACCAAGTTTGCATACTTAGTATGACACTACCAACCGACTTAAATTGGTACCAGTTTAATTGGTACGGTTGGTACAATGTTGATTGGTTTTATTTGGTACCCAATCTGATACCCGTAGTTACCACCTTGACGTATCATCTCCTCCTCACCCCATTGTTGCTTCGACTCCGATAAACCCACCTCTCCATTTAAACTAGGGGTGAGCATCAGAACTGGGTACCTACCTTTGGAACCGGAACCACTTCGGAACTGCCGGTTTCAGAACCGGAACCGATGTGATTGGTTCCGGCTCCTAAAATACGGAACCGATCAGGACTGGTTTCTGTTCTGGTTCTCATTTTTTTGGAACCATTACCCGCTGGGTACCCGTTACCCGTCACTTTTAAATAAAAAATATTTTATATATTTATAAATAATAAATAAAAACTCAAACTTTCTAGTTTGTTTATGCAATAATTAGTTTTTATCGAATTAGATTTGACCATTTGTTGTATTTATTACTTTAAGTCAGTATTTTGTACTTGATAATTACATTTTTGTCGCATGAAATGTAAAAATAAATAAATTAAACCATTCCAAAATATAAAGAACCGGTGTTAGCGGTTCCGGATTTCCAGGAACCGTCGGTTCCGGTTCCAGTTCCATAAAAAATGACCGGGTACCAGATTATGCTCACCCCTAATTTAAAAGCAACTTCCTCATATTTCACATCTAGTCCTCAACTTCAGTGAATACTCGTTCATTTATCCCCTCCCAATGATTTTATTATTACGCTTAGATAGAAAGATCGAAATGTTACGTAAATAGGCAAAATTAAATATATATGAAATATTTGGCATCATAAACAACAACTCATGTTTTAGACAATATCGTGAAAAAGTTATTACCCGTTTAAAATGTTTATATAAATTTTGTGGTACTGAAAACAATTGTCATCACAAGACTATTCTTAATAATAATATCGTTTAATAAATTTTTTAAACATAATTAATTTGTAAAACTAGTTGATGGATAACTATATAGTTATATTATGTAAGCGATGAGTTTCAATGAGAATAAGAGTTAAAGTGAGAATTATAAAAAGAGATATACACCCTTGGAAGTTTGAGATACACAAAAATGAGATGTACCGAGATGCATCAGATCAATCCCCTCTAAGAAGTAATCCGTGGGTGAATTTGAAATTAAAAGTGATAAGAGTCAGGTTTATTCTTACGATTTTTACTTTAACTCTTTTTTTTTTCACATAATGTTATGCCATTACATGAACACTAATATTATTTTGTAGTTTTAGTTATATTGATTAACAATTAAGATAATATTATTGCCATTTTAAACTGCAAATAAAGTGCTAAACTTTTTCTTTAGTTTCTATTTAAGAATTTGGTTAGCAGTTATCGGTTCAGCTCGTCAATTAAGATACCAAACCACAAATAATTGTTTTTAATATATAAATCCAAAACTTTAGATAAAAGTATGTTTCCTTAAATTATTTGAAGTGATAGTATTGTCCTAATTAATATTACAACATCATTTTCTAATTAATTAAATACATTTTAAACAACTATTACAGATATTATGTGAAGGGTATATGTGTCCATTTGACCATTTATCTAAATTAGGTGGGTTTTTTTAGGGCTAATTTTAAATGAGGTTTTAATTAACTACATAACCTTTTAAAATCTAAAATTAACTTAATGACCTTATAAATGTTTTATTTCTATAATATCTTTAATGAAATTATTTATAAAAAATAAATATAAAAACTGCAAATTGTAATATGACTAACCTACCCTTAATGGACTTTTAAAAACCTGACAAAATAAAAAACGTGACCTTTCTTCCCCAAATTGAAAACCTAAAAACCCTAATGAAATCTCATTTCTTCTCAAATAAGTCTTCCATTCTCTTTCAGCTTTTAACTTTTTTGATTAGTTTTTCTTTAATTTTATAATCTTATTACCACATTAGGACTAATATCAATTTTTTTTGGCAACAAGCATTCCAATTGATGGGATAAAAGGCTCATTGAAACAGAAAAGAAATAAAAATAGAAGAAGTTATTCGTAATGTTTGATTTGAAATATTTAGAAATATGAACGTTGAATGTTTTCATTGAATGAAAAAAATTATAAATATTTTAAATTATGATTTACAACAGTTTTCATAAAAAATCAACGTTATTTGACGAAGAATATGAACAGAGAGTTAGACTGGCCTGGTCGAGCCAGACTGTTCCAGTCGAGATCGACTAACCGGTCGTGTACTCGTGTTAGACTGGTCCAGTCGAGATCGACTAACCGGTCGTGTTAGACTGGTCCAGTCGAGCTTTCATGAGATAGTTTTCCCGTTCGACTGGATCCCAATCAAGTTAGACCGGGTCTATTAAACCTCCCTTTGGATTCGATAATTGTTGACTAACAAGAATGCAATACATGCTAGGGGTGTAAATGAGGCGAGTCGAGTAGTAGGTTAATCGAGCCGGGCTCAAAAAAGTAATACTGCTAACTTTTCAATGTAGCACTCGAGCTCGAATATTTTTTGAGTTATCGAGCTCGATACTCGTTCATGGGTTTGAACTTGTGATCGATTAACTCGTTTATCGGCTTGAGCTCGATAAATTTTATTTTTTTATTGTATGATTAATAAATATATGAGCATGTTTGGCTCGAAAAAGGATATGTTTGAATGGCTCGACCCAAATCGACTTGAAAAATAGAATCGAGTTTTCGAACGAGCCGAGTCGAACATTGGTGTCATAAAACTCGGATCATATTAAGCTAAACGAGTTTTATTTTGTGTTCGAGATCGACTCGAGCTCGAGAATTATTAAGCTCGAGCTCGAGATAAACGATCTCGAACTCGAGTAACTCGTTAAAAGCTCGAATCATTTACACCCCTATGCATGCATATGAGTTGTTCTTTGAATACTAAAAGTTGGCAATTTAGATGCTTGCATATGAAGAAACCTTTTTCTCGATTCCTAACAAATGGAGTGGCATACTCCTGAAGATAAGACGTCAATGAAGGGAATAGTCACCGATGTTCCCAACACGCGCGAAAGAGCTCAATGTTACTATATTAATTATATCACGGTGGTAATTCAATTGACTTTTCAAAGAAAGTACAATGAAGTTAAATTATGTACAACTAAGATCTCTTGATACAACTCAACAACTTAATCCAGTAGGGTACAACTCAATCATTCATGCATATTAAAAGTGCTTGACTAGCACCCGTTTAGTCCAATTGGTCTTGTCATGCTTATTAATAGAGCTCAACTGGCTCCCGTAGGGTTAGATCGAGTCCAATCATACCAGTTAAAAAAGTTTGAATGGCTCCAGTCTAGTCCGACCGGATATGGTCTAGCCAATTTGTAAAAGTTTGACTCGATCCACAAGAGGCTTACCAGGCATGCACTTAATAAAACTCAACAAAAAGATAAGATTAAATACAATAGGACTCTAACATATCTATTCATACATATTAATAATGCTTGATAGGTCGAGTAGGGTTTAACGATACCATGTACTTGGTAGAACCCAATGGTGATAGTTGATTATGCTAAACATGTTATAATTGAATTCCCACTAAATGTAACTAAGATGATAATATAATATACTTAAAATATAAGTTTATATATAATATGACTCAAACAAGTATATTAATAGGTATTCAATGCTTAATTGGTCCAATAGAATCTCATAATATATATCATGTACTAAGTAGAACCCAATTGTGTTTCAACCATGATAGTTATTATGCTAAACTACTTTCAATTAATTTCTCACCAGTTCTAACCAAGACGATAATATAATATGACACACTTACGATGAAAGTCTATATACAACATAAGTTTAATTGTTTCATTCATATGTTTTAAAAATGCTTGACTAGTCTAGTAGTTTTGATGATATCACATACTTAGTCGAACCCAATTGTGTCCAATCATAATAATTGATTATGTGTTGAACTATTTTCGTTTGAATTAACTATCACTAAGAGATCAACATACCAATATAGTTAGACTGCGTCCAGTCATGCTAATTACAAAAGCTCACGAGTCCATTAGAGTTACATTGGATCCAGTCATGCTAATTACAAAAGCTTGGCTAACTAATTTACTTGAAAACATGATAAATTTGATTACATCAAAAACGTATCCTCCTACTTTATTACATTGATGATAAATCCAAAAAATAAAAATATTACAAGTTCCAATCAACCAAATAATATCCACAATTAACTAAGCTCATCAAAATGTCATAGTGTTGTCAACGACCTTTCGAATTGATGATTCCCATGTCGAGTTCTATTAACTTGAGTTTGTTGTATTCCACAGTCATTTGTACCTTTGTTTGAAAAAAGATAATAATTAGATTCACTAAATATGTAATAAAATGATTAAGATTGAAAATAAGTAAATTTGCTTACTTTGTTCGTTGAGGAACGTGTAATCGACGTATATATGACCACGAGCGATGTAGATGCTCAACAATTTACTCCAATTATTCAGATAAATTGAGCATAGTTGGAACACTTGAACCCCAATAGTCGTGAGCTAGAGTCATTGGCCACTGTTCCCTCTTGGATCACCATTCTTTGTGCCATCCATTTAGAACAAATTATCCGTTGAGTTGTAGCTAAAGTAACATATACACAACCTGAAAATTATTTCACAAACAAAAGACGTTATTGGATAATTAGAACTCCACTAACACAACCCATTCTACAAACTTGAATGGCCAAGTGTAACCCAACTGGTCCAGTCTATCTACTCGACTGGCCAAGTCTAACTTGACTGATCTAGTCTAACTGCTCTACTGACCAATTCTAATCTGGCTAGATCTGGTCAATCGATTGCGTTCATTCAAGTAGTCCATAGGCAAAGTGAATTGAACAAATAATGTCTAACCTGACTGGCGAGTCGAACTATTCGACTGGCCCAGTTTAACCCAACTGGTCCAGTCGAGTAATCCAGAGGCAACTTGAATATCAAGGTAATTAGATCGGACCCAAAATGGGCTGACCAATTCAAGAGACACGTGCTTCAGCTCCACGCAACAAATAAATGGAAACTATATGCCACAGGCATGCCACAATTTAATTATTAAAAAAATACTACATACTTGTGTAAAAAATGTCACTTTGCAATTATGGAAAAAAGCTAACCAGTTTTTTGCCACGGACATGCAGAGCAAAGGCAATGCTAACATGCTTAGGGGAATATGCATATAACGTAGAAGAGAGGTATTGATTTGGTATCTTTTTTTCCGAACCAAGTAATTAGATGATTATCAAGATTCAACGAGTTGGAGCAAGAATTGGAAATGTGAATCTCTTTATCGATGCTTGACAATCAAATATTATAGTTGATCCACCTAGAGTTTGCAAACTCGTATATTCTACCTACATCTTGGTCTAAATCATCAATCCAAAGACTGATTAAACAAGTACTGTAAATATGTTATGATCTACGTGTTAAAAGTGGCAGTCATTCACTTGGTAAGAGGTATGATTTCTGATAAATATTCTCAAGTGAATACATTCCATAAAGAACTTTATGCTCAAAATTTATAGTAGGTTCTTTGTCTAACAATAGGCTATAGGTTAAGCTTAGATGAACTATATATGTCATTTCTCTCAAGACGGTATACATCATAGATATGAAGAGATATATCACCATAAATCTAACATGAATTAAACAAATTAGGCATGCTCCTGTATTCTCCGAAGGTTGGCAAGTTATGTAAGATTCATTAATATACCATAGTCTAAAATGCTAAAGACACACAGAAAGTAAAAGTTAGTGTTCTAACCTTGAAGAGGGTTAATTAAGTTAATCAGTGAACATACCAACTCAAGTTCATCAAAGTTTAATTATGTTTTGATATCATCAGTTGGTTGATTTCTTCCGAAGTAAATAAAGAATTCATGAAGATAGAGCTAAAAATCAAGAAACTAACACAGGAAACAATCATAACAAGTAATTGTTAACTAAAAATATTCTAAAAGTACAAACTAGCTCAACATAGTTGGGGTAAGATGCATTACATTTCGGCATAAGTCACCAATCAAAATCATAAATGGGTTTCACCTGAAAGCAAATAATTGAGAGAAGCAAATCTGATGGTAAAATGGTGGTGGTCGGCCCACAGAGTAAGATTACAAGCAACAACAATCAAACTTCAGGCGGACAACAGGAGGCACGCTTAATATAAGGCGGCAGTCGAACGATGTTGCGACGACGGTCGGATGATGTTAGACGGTGGTCGAACTATTGATCTTCCCGGAGACGGAGACGGAGACAGAAGAGGGAATACGATGAAGAAATAGGAAGCGATGAAGAAGAGGGGTGGTTTATAAACTAGGGCTTTTTATTGATTTGGGGATTTATAATTTGGTTTTAAGTTTGGGGCAGTTTGGTAAATTACCTGATATAAATTATTAAAAATTAATATAAACTAAAATAAAAATAATAGGAGGTCATTTTGTAAAACCCATATTCTTAGAAGGTTATCTAACTAAATAGCCCGTTTTTTTTTAACAACAATATTTTATTAAGACTAGTAAGGCATTAGAGAAGCAGTTACATACTAGAAACGGCTAAAAGAGGGTTTTATAACCACCCTGCCCAATTAATATTTAAATTCTTACTCCTATTGTAAACCCAGTTTTTTTGCTCCGAATATTGATTCATTGCGAAATTTCCAGAGTGACTAAAAAGCTGTATATGCAACTGCTTCTACATAATCTATTTCCCCTTTCTTCAGTCTCATATCCTGCGTCCAATCCTTCTATTATGCGGCGTTGTGGTTTAGTGGTTAACATGTAAGAGGGTGTTCTAATCTTCCTTCGTATAAATTCTTGCATTTTGTCTTTCTTCCTAAGTGAAAAGACACATTTTTACAAATATTTTTTTCTTAAACATATCATTTAAAATGAATGGTTGGATAATTTTGTAATTTTAATATCTTTTAAAGGAATTTCAGTTTCTTTCTTCATTTTTCTTTTATATTTAGAAAGAAAGTTTTGAGAGGAAACATAATAATTATTTTCTTTTCTTTTCATTTCTTTTATCCCCTAAAAGATTTTCAAATACTCGATTTTTTTACATTAAGAACGTTATGTGACAAAGTCGGAACTAAGTATCCACAATGGTTAGCCCAAAAAATGACCTGTTGTTTTTGTTATATTAGATTTCTACTAACTTTTTACTAACAAAATTCTATCTTCAAAAGCCTTTCCAATGCAATAACATTTTCAAAAGATTTTTTTATTTATAACTATTTTTTGTAAACATATTGTTAGGATCCAAAGAATCCTATGAATTTGGATCCTATGTTTGAAATGTTTTGTAAAAAAAAGATCTTCAGAATCTGAAGATGAGTAGTTCAGAAGTTCTGAACTAGTGCTAGAAAGATAAATAAAGTCATCTTCAGAAGTGCAAAATATATGTTCAGAAGTTCTGAATAGATTCTGAAGTGAAAATTCAGAAGTTCTGAAGACAATTCAGAAGTGGTTCTGAAGAGCAAAGTTCAGAATTCTGAAGACAGTTCAGAAGTTCTGAAGAACTTCTGAATAGAGTTTTTGATGACGTGTCTTAATGTCATTGGGCTGTGATTTAAATACATGTAACTGTAGCTTTACATTTGTAGTATATATAGAGAGTTTGTTAGTTAGTTAAAATGGAACACCACATATGAGAGTCATCTAAAGGTGTAAGTGTGTGTTTTCTATATTCAGTATATCAATAAAATGAGGATTCCTTGAGCAATCTATCAAATCTGTTGTAATATGGGATTAACACATAATTTAGCCTCGTCTATTTAAAATGTTGTATAAACCGCCCTCCCTTCTATAATTTATTATTATTTTAAGTCTACCTTTGATTTTTTTTAACAATTACTATATACACATTCAAATAAATAAAAACATTACAATATTATATGCTATTTTAAAAAACTAGCTAGCCTTAAACCTGAATTCCATATTTCTTCTTACATATAAGATTTTGTCAAATACTATGTTCTATAAATCGGTAGTTGGTTTTTGCAAAACATCGTATACATTTGTATATAAGGTGAAGCATGTGGATTGTACAAATTGTATACTTTCACATCTAATCCCACAACCAAACAAAATTAAAATTTTAACTATAGATTTTGAAAGAATAAAAGATATTAGAATATTTATTTTATAGTTAAAAGTTGGAAGTCCGATATAAATACTATATAATATTTGTGTTTTTTAATGCCAACATTAATATCATTTTAATCATCTTGACGACAGTTCTTTAATAATTTATGTTGTTATAGAAAGTGTTTGATTTTATTTAAAATATATAATAAATTAGATCAATTAATGAAAGTATGATAAGGTCAGACGAAAATATGATTTGAGGTAGAACTTTGAACGAATTAAGGCTATGTTTGGCAAACTAGCTGGTAAGCTAGCTTATAACTGATAAGTTAGCTGATGGCTTATAAGCTAGTTGATGACTTATAAGCTAGCTGGTAGCAGATAACCTAACTGATAAACATGTTATGTTTGGCAAAAACTAGCTTATAAGAATGTAAAATGACCAAAAAAGACATATTGAAAAAATAGTCAATCACAAACATTTTATATTATAATTCAAATAATTTTTTAATAATATAATTAAAATAAATTTCTGATAATATAATATGTTAATTAATACAAACAAAATAGTAAAAAACTAAATAGTATAGTATGTTAATGGAAAATTTTTAAAATTGATTATTATATATACGTAATATATATTTTCAATTAGTTAAAACAAATTTAAAATATATATATATATATATATATATATATTAATCTATAATTTTAAATAACCATTACATGTGATATGAATAACAATAAAATTGTTCAAACTCACATATCATAATTAATTAATGTTTTTCAAAAATATAATTAATAATTAAATTACATATTTTCTTACAATTATTTAACATATTTATAAAATAAAATTAGTATGACTTTAATATTTATGTATCTTACATAAATATTTTTAAAATTGTTATATTTATTTTTCGATATCTAAATATATTGAATAATAACTAAAACTATAATTTATACGATAGTTAATAATGTTTATAAATAATTATTATTTATTGTTAGTATCTATTGTATAATTAAAAATAATAATAATTTATAATTAATTTTAATTTCTATAAACTAATGTCTATGAATAATTAATATTTATTTAAAATGAACATTTATTTATAATTAATATTTATCAATATTTAATATTTATCAAGGATTGTGTCTTACGCCACGTTAAGCCTGTGGCACGCCATGGCCTAATGCACAATTTTTGTAATTTGATATTGATTTTTCTTTACGTTTTTGATGTCGTATCTGCTAGTTTTTAATATATACCTTATTTTAATTTGTTCATGTTGGTCCCAAAAAGGATCTACAAGAGTTAAATACTAAGTAAACAGTTTGTAGAAGGGGGGGGGAGGGGGGTTGAATACAAACACAAAAATTTTGGTTTTTAAATGAGTTTATTTCTTATAAACAAATTTACAGTTACAAGCGGATTTAGAACAAGTTAAAAACCTATTCTATTGTAACTAAGGAAACACACGGTTTGATGCACAAGAAGATGAAAGAAAGAAATGCAGAAGGTAGAGGCTAGAAGAAAAGTATGCATGAAGATGAAGAAGATATCTTCATCTATTTATACCCGCTTGCATTTAATGCAAGACAAAGGTACATGCCACGTGTCAAGCTTGGATAGGAAGCTTGTCCTTGTAAATAAGACAGCCATGCTTTTGGCCGAATATGAACAGTACCGTATCAGATATGATGGGGACATAAGAGTCAAGTCGTACGTCCTTTTCTGACATGGTTCTAGGTTTGACTTTTGTGCATCGAGGATAAGATCAAACTTTAATCTTGCAGAGGAAGCTTCATTTGATCGCCGACACCGAATGTTCAAGGATGAACTTCGGTGTTCTTTGAGACTTCACAAGACTTCACACTTTGAGTAGATAATCGCTATCGCCGAACCGCTTCAGTCACTTAGCTGATTGTCTCTTTCTTCAGCTTTGGTCTTCGATCGTTGTCGAATGGTCTTCCGGTGTGATAGGCGATCTTCGCGTCTTCGAGAGATAAGCTTGTTGATCCTTGATCTTCGGCGATCGGCCGATAGCAATCGACGTATGCTATTGCTGAATTTGAACAGAAGCTTATCTAAGGAATTTCACTAAGTATAGTAAAAGAATCATATTCAAATCACTGAGAGGAGTTATGATCAACAATCTCCCCCTATTTGATTATAATTAAGCAACATAGGAAAATTGCTTTTGAAAGATTAGTAGGGACTTATAAAATTTAAAATACATTTTCTAAGTACTAATCTGTAAAATCTTTTTCAGCTAAACTATTATCTGAATTGAGTTTCATTTATAAGGATATGAAATCACAATTTTTACAAGTAGAAGAGCTTAAAGTACATTCACTGATTGAACTTTCAGAGTGAAAGATCAGTGAGTAAAAGATAGTGTATCGAAAATAGAACTCTTATGTTCATTGTCCCTTTTACTATTTTCAGGGATCTTTTCAGTACTAGGGTGGAGTAAAGTACTTTGAATTTCATTAATTAGAATTTGAAGAATTACAGCGAAATGAAGTTACAATGATAAAGATAAAGTACTTGTACACTGAAGAAATATTACAAAGGAAATAGAAATCTATGACTAGTCAGAGATGTTCTCATTTCTTCTTTGTAGCTCATTCTCATAAAGAGTCTTCTGTCTGTTCATCAGAGGAGTATCTGACCAGCAGCGCCAAAGCATGATTTTTATGAGAGAGGATGGTGCCCTGTGAATTTCTTGGTTTCTGAAAAGTCCAAGAACCCTTCATTATCCAAGAATACCATACCAGGTTCAGGTAGTGTGATGATTTCGTCTTCTTGATATCTTCGGTCTTGAGGAAGAGAGGTGCGAAGCATTGATATATCAGGGAGCTCAAGATGACCAAGAATGCTTTGATAATCAAACTTAGTTTCATGCTCATTCTTCGAACTTGAGCCACCTTCAGCAACTGATCTTTTCTTCTTTGATGGTTCAGGGAGAGGGGGAACTTGTACATGTTGAGACATTCTTTGCAGCAACTGATTCAACTCATCTTCTACCACATTCTTGAACTTGGATTTGGAGCCCTGAATGGCATCTCTGATTTCGAGCCATTCAGTGTATCCATATAACCTTAAGAATTTTGCTTCTTATTTCTCTGTTCTGGATGGTCTTGTCATTCTTACGTATACCTTTGGACCACCTCTGTTAGAGTGTCGCCCTTGGATAGTTACGTGAATGATTTTTTCATCAGATCTTCGAAAGTTCAGCATCTCTATGCACCAATCCAGTTCTTTGTCTTTCTGAGTTGTGGCTTCAGTGGTTAGTGCAGTGAGAATCTTCTGTTGAGCGAGAATGGGATCTACATTCAGGTTTTCGTGTACAAGTTCTTTCTGAGCCAGAGTTGCAGCGAGTCGTTCACTCTTTTCTAATTGCTCTTTGGCTGCTTTGTCTCTTGCTGAGTCTTCCCTGAGAATCTTTCTTGCTAAAGCAAGATCATTCTCAGTTTGCTTTATTTCTTCGTCTCTGATCCTCTGAGCTATCAGAGCTTGTTCTCTCTCTTCCTTGGATAAGAAGTAAAATTCATCTACTATTCTGATTGGTACAACGTTTATTGGGTCTTCTTGGGGCACCCTTATTCTTTTTGCTTCGAATTCCCTTAGGAATTTTATTCGCCTTTCTTCCTCTTCAGGCTCGCTTATTATCTGCTTCTGAATGCGACGCCGAGGGATGAGGCCTTCTTCTTCCTCAGAGTCAGTTTCTTCTATGTACATAAACTGCTCATTGGAAGAAGGTTCCTTCCTTGTAGATGAGTCCTTTGGGGGACGGGGATCACTGAGGGAAGGAGAGGAGGAAATAGTTTTGTCAGAGGGAATTTTAGTGGGTGAAGAGGAGTGTATGGGAGATTCAGAGAGAGGAGTAAAATAAGGGATAAGCTGAAGCGATACCTTATCAGCGGTCTCCCCCTCTGATATTGGGATGGTGGCCTCAAGATCGACCACTCTGGCTGAGGGTCCAGCTTCGTCCCCCAAGGGCTCTAGCTGAGATGTACTTGGTCTGGATAATCTGAAATGCTCCAGTGCAAAACCCAAGTCATCATCATCATCATCAACCTCATAGTGAGGGATGCGTTCCTCTTCTTCTTCATCATCCTCTTCCTCATCATCATCATCAATTCTTGTAGTTGAGGAAGGTTCTGGTCGTTGGATGTAGGGAGAGATCCTTTCATCTGGAAACCGACGATTATGCTCGCCGATAAGTTCGTCAGCGAACTCTTTGGCCACCTTCTCCCCCTCAATGTTATCATGGGGCAAGACGTGGACCATCAGAGTGCGAACATTTGTGTACACGGCCTCCAGCATGGTCCGATCAGCATCAGCAAAGGAAGGACCAGTCCCACTGAGCCTTGAGAGAGCCTGCAGAATGTCAGACTGAGTCTTTTGAATAGACTCGAGGACAGTGGCCTGAGCATCAACCTTCTGCTCAATGTTGAGGAGGGATTGGTGAAGGTCCTTGTGATCGTCCTTCAGGTTCTGAACATCAGACACCAAGTTGCTGACATTCGTCTTCACTCCTGGAGTGCCAGCGACCTGTCTGAAAATCAACTCTGCTGAAGTTTGCAGAGTGTCCGGCCCCCGGCCCCGGTCCACAGCACACTCATTGACCAGATGATCAATGGCTGGGAAAGTGGGAGCAGGCAGGGACACAAGAGCCAATTCAGTGACTCTGGGAGGAAGCTTGGGAGCCAGGTTCTCCATCTTGACATCCCTGAGCTTTTTGGCACTGGGAGGGCGTTGAGGAGACTGCATCATCGGCTTCGAGGTGGTGGTGGTGGTAGTCGTTGTCGCTGAGTAGACAGGAGCAGTGGCAGCAGCTGATGACATTGACAAAGAGGCGAGAAAAGAATCCGGATCAGATGATGGATGTAAAATAGAACTATTTTCCTTGAGAGTATCGTGAGGATTACTCTCAGGGACTACTTTTGTAGAGGCAGTGTCCTGAGGATCACTGACTAGTGTCTTAGAGTATCTGAAAGAGATACTCTGAGGTCCTTTTAAATTGGCTTTCCAAAACTCAGATTGCCTAAACAATTTTGAGGTTTGGACCGCGTGCATTTAAGCATTATCGGAGATAGGGACAACTATCACTGAGTCATTTGCTGATGTGAGGACCAAAGAAGTAGAGATGGAAGAGGTAGAGAAGGCAGTGAAAGTAATACCTGATCCAGCTTCAGCAGAGCTGGCTATAACACCTTCAGAGACCTTAGTCACTGATGGTGGTGGTAGTGCTGATGAAGCTTCAACGGCAGCAGAAACCGTTGGAGTGGCTGTGGATGAGGGTGGTGATTGAAGTGCACCAGAATCAGAGAGGATGGTCTGTTGAGAGACCACCTTCTTGGGTTTCTTTGATGCGATGGTCTTTATATGACCATCAGCGGGGGATTTCCTCTTTGCAGCAGCAGTGCCTTGGGTACTCGCTGAGGGGATGGGCAGCGAGGAGGACACTGAAAGAGGTGCTCCTATGATTTGGAGCATATAGGGAGTGAGAGGAGCATCATCTGGACGTTCTTCCAGGTCCAGAGATTTCTTCCCTACCATGGAGAAGGCGAAGTCACCAACCTTCGGGTAGCTTTCCCCGAAAGCTTCTTCAAGGATGATTGAGAAGAAACGTGGGTAAGGGATAACGTGATGTCTGGTGGAGGCGTTGAGGCGGCTGCACATATCGCTGAAAATGTAATCAGCATAGTTCAGAGGGTGACCAGTGCAGAGAGAGAAGGCAAGATCCTGAAAATGCTTGCTCGCCTGATCGTGGGAGCCAACTTTTGACCCCAGGCACTGAATGACCTGGGTGAGAACATATTGCCAGCGAGCAGGGAGTCGCTTCTTCTCCAGCTTAGAACCCACCGTCTTCACTAAGGGGTTCTCCCACTTGTAGCCAATGGAGTCCAAGAAAGCATCAATCTGCTGCTTTGTTGGTTCAGCACCCCATTGTTCATTTTTCTTTCGCTGAGGGAGCCTGAGCGCCTTTCGTACAAACCCTGCTGTGAACGCGAAGTAACCAAGGTTAGGGATTGTGAAAGAGATAGCAGGGAGGACATTGCCCTTGTCTGTCTTCAGCGTAGTACATTGCGCCGTGTACCGGAGAGCCTGTAGATGAGACGCAATGCCCACTGGGTTGTGGACGAAAGCATACATCAGCGGGCATGCCTTTAGGAAGGTTGCAGCATCCTTGAACTGAGGGCGTTCAGAGGGAATGTCCACCAATGCAATGTAATTGCATGGCTTGAAGGTTGATTTCTCCATCTGAAAGTGACAAGTTGGTGCAGCGACCAACTGGTTAGCAGCAGTGGTTTCAGCAACGTTGGAAGCAGAGGCCATTTCTATAGGAAAAATGGCAACACCGAAGAGATAAATCATGGTTTTAATACATGAATGTATAAACCAGAGGTTTGGTATTTAAAAGTACCAAATGTAAGATCAAATAAACAAGTGTTTTGATGAACAATATCAAAATGCTTGTTGGCAATTAAAAAAATTTAAAGATAAATAAAATAGTATAAAACGTAAAAAAAAATTGTTCTAGAACAGGGTTTTGAAAGTGAAAAACTTTTCAAAAACAAGATTTTATAGATTTTAAGAAAGAAAAGAGATTAGAAAAGAGATTAGAAAGGTGAAACGAGTTGTTTCCAGTTCTTGAGATAAGGTTTAGATCAAACCTTAACCGTGTGAAGAAGAAAAATGCACTAGTGCGTGTTCTTGGTGTTCTTGCAGAAAGCTTGAAGATTCAAAGTTTATCCTTTGCCTTTAGAGAAGTTATGAAAGCGAAAGGAATAAAGTGAGACAAAAGGAATGCTTAAATAGCAAGAGGAGAGAGAAAAAGAGAGGATAACTAAACGACGGTTTTTGCTTTTTGAAAAAGAAATGATGACCTGGCGCACGTTCCAAGAAAGGAGTTGGAATGGAAACGTCGCGGTCCGTCGTGTGTCAGAAAAAGGTCTGACGTGTCCTTTTCTTAAATATTTAAAAAGATTATAAAGATAATTATCCAAAAGGAAAGTTTATCCTTTATAATTTTTAAAAAATTCATCACTAACAATAAAAGATTGTCAGTGAGGAGTTTTAATTTTTAAGAGAGACATTCTTTGATGAGAAAAGATATCAAAGAGTGTTAAGGATTAGAAGATAATACCTGAGGAGATGACCTAGATATCGCTGAATCAGAGTTTAGTGAATAGAGAATTTGAAGGCTTTATTTGTAATCCTTTGTTGGTCACTGACTAAAGAGTTATTCAGCGTTCAACATACCAAGTTCGCTGATGAGTAGATTGAATCTTGTTTCATCAAGAGGCTTGGTGAAAAGATCAGCGAGCTGATATTCAGTAGGAACAAAATGAAGCTCAACTTCACCATTCATCACATGATCTCTGATAAAGTGATATCGGATCTCAATATGATTGGTTTTGGAGTGGAGTACAGGGTTGTTAGCAATTGCTATAGCACTTGTGCTATCACAGTAAATAGGAATTTTTGAGAGCTTTAGATCGTAGTCTCTGAGTTGATTTCTCATCCAAAGGATTTGAGCACAACAACTACCGAAACGCTACGTATTCGGCCTTGGTGGAAGTGGACACTGAGTTTTGCTTTTTACTTGTCCAACTTATTAACTTACCACCTAGTAGCTGACACCCACCAGTGGTGCTTTTCCTATCAATCTTACAACCTGCAAAGTCCCTGTCAGAATAACCGATAAGATCAAATCCTGAGCCTTTAGGATACCAGAGACCAAGATTTGGAGTTCCTTTCAGATATCTGAAGATTCGCTTTACAGCGATTAGATGGGATTCCTTCGGTTCAGCTTGATACCGAGCACAGAGAAAGGTAGCGTACATGATGTCTGGTCTACTCGCTGTAAGATACAGCAGAGACCCAATCATTCCTCGATAGGCAGTGACATTTACTGGTTTCCCATTGGGATCCTTGTTTAACGTCAGAGGAGGCGCCATAGGAGTCTTCATCGTTGAACATTGATTCATGTCAAATTTATTCAGCATGTCTTTAACATATTTGCTTTGACAAATAAAAATTCCTTTGTCAGATTGCTTAATCTGCAAGCCTAGAAAATATGTTAGTTCACCCATCATACTCATT
This sequence comes from Silybum marianum, assembly GCA_036898165.1. Lineage (NCBI taxonomy): Eukaryota > Viridiplantae > Streptophyta > Magnoliopsida > Asterales > Asteraceae > Silybum > Silybum marianum. Next base: position 23,253,666 of record CM072538.1, read on the forward strand.
TTATATTGTTTTTGCATTCTTGCAGCAAAACGAGTGCATAATTTGGGTCTTGTGGAACCAAAGATAATGTCATCAACATATATCTGAGCGAGAATTGTATGACCTTTATATTTTCTTAAAAACAGAGTTTGGTCAATTTTTCCACGAACAAATTTTTCTTTAAGAAGAAATTTAGAGAGGGTGTCATACCACGCTCTAGGAGCTTGTTTTAACCCGTAAAGAGCTTTTTCAAGTTTAAAAACATAGCCAGGGTGGTTAGGGTCTGAGAAACCAGGGGGTTGTTCAACATAAACTTCCTCGCTGAGTTTTCCATTTAGAAAAGCACTTTTAACATCCATTTGAAAAACTTTGAAGTCTTTATGGGCAGCATAAGCTAAAAAGAGTCTTATGGCTTCTAAGCGAGCTACAGGGGCAAAGTTTTCATCATAATAAATTCCTTCTTCCTGTCTATAACCTTGAGCAACAAGTCTAGCCTTATTGCGAATTATAGTCCCGTTTTCATCTAGCTTATTTCTGAAAACCCATTTGGTTCCTATGACGGTTTTATCAGAAGGTCTAGGAACAAGATTCCAAACTTTATTTCTACGAAATTCAGTCAGTTCTTCTTGCATAGCTGAAACCCATCTAGGGTCAGAGATAGCTTGATCTATCTTCTTAGGTTCAAAGAGAGAAATGAAGTTCACATAAAGACAGATATTACCTGTACCTCTACGTGTTTTGATACCTGCAGTGGGATCGCCAATAATCTGATTTATTGGATGATTTGCAGTCCATCGTTGAGCTGGTGGTTGAGGAGAAAGATCAACAGCAGATTCAGCGACATGTTTTCAGATTCTGGAATAGGACTTGTTTCAGCAACAGGTACTTCATTTAGAATCAATTCAGGGGATTGATTTTCAGAGGAGGTTTGGTTATTCACAGAGGAATTTTCAAGAGATGAATCAGTAGCAGGAATCTGATTTAAAGGAGTAACATTTATCCCTGAAGATGGATTATTGTTACTTGTTGAGTTTACATGGATTTCATCATCACATACATCAGCTGGAGTTTCATTGCTGAAGTATGTTTCAGGTTCCCCATAATGAGATTCCATCCAAGCATTCAATTCTTCATCATCATCAAGATTATGAGAAGGATGAATGGGACGAGATTCATCAAAGTTGACATGCATAGATTCTTCAACATCTTGTCTTCTTTTGTTGAATACTAGTGAAAAACTTGGACACAGAGGAGTATCCAAGAAATATACCATCATCAGCTTTAGGATCGAATTTACCCAAATGATCTCTGTCATTCAGAATGTAACACGTACATCAAAAAATGTGAAGGTATTTCAGAGTGGGTCTTCTCCCATGAAATAATTCATAGGAAGTTTTCTTGAATCGCTTAACAATCAAGGACCGATTCTGAGTAAAACATGCTGTATTGACAGCCTCAGCAGATTTGAGTTGGAAGACGTGATTCGCTGAGCATTGAGCGAGCTGCTTCGATTATAGTTCGATTTCTTCTTTCAGCAACACCATTTTGCTGAGGAGTTCTTACAGATGAGAAGTTGTGAGAAATGCATTTTTCTTCAAAGAAACTAACCAAAGTACTATTTTTGAATTCAGTACCATGATCACTTCTTATGGAGCGAACGAGTAAGGAGTTTAACACTTCCATTCTTTTGATAAAAGAGATTATCATTTCAGGGGTATCACTTTTGGATCGAAGGAAGAACACCCATGTGTATCTGGAGTATTCATCAACAATCACTAAAGTGTATTTCTTTCCAGAGATTGATTGGACATTGACAGGTCCAAAAAGATCCATGTCGAGTAGCTGAAGAGAAGTGGTCACTGAAGAAACTTGCTTTGACCTAAAGGAGGCTTTTGTCAGCTTTCCCTTTTCACAAGCTGAACAAAGAGATTACTTTGTAAAGGTGTGATTAGGGAGGTCTCTGACTAAGTCTTTTTGAGACAATTCATTTATTGTCTTAAAGTTGAGATGAGAAAGTCTTTTATGCCATAACCAGTTTATGTCAGAGGATGGTTTAGAGATAAAGCACATGTTCTCAGAGTGAGAACTATTCATGTTTATGACGTATACATTTTCAACTCTTTTGCCAGAGAGGGCAAGCTTATCATTTCCGTCAGTGACAGCACATCTATTCTTTAGGAATAGAACATTGAAGTTTTTGTCACACAACTGACTAACGCTCAATAGATTGTGCTTTAGTCCCTCAACGTAAGCAACACGAGAAAAAGATGTGGCTCCGTTGGACAGAATTCCATAACCTTTAGTGTATCCTTTGCCATTTCCACCAAAGGTCACTGATGGACCAGCTTCTTCTTTGTAGTCAGAGAGCAGAGATTTTCTGCCAGTCATATGCCTTGAGCATCCGCTATCAAGATACCAGATACCTTTGGCACTCTGCATACAACAAAAGATTAATTGTTTAAAGATACCCATATTACTATGGGTCCTGCTTGGTTAGATACAGGATTGGCGGAAGTACTACTAGCTGAAGAACTCTCTTCAGTGGATATCTTCACCTTAGATGGTTTGGCAACTTTGGTGGATTTCACTCTTGCTGATTTATCAGCTTGAGCTACTTTCTTTTCATGAGCTAGTTTATCAGCTCTAGTAGCATTTGGACACTTGCTTGCAATGTGTGTTGTTTCACCACAGTGAAAGCATTTCCTATATTTAAAAGATTTGGAGTTAAGAGAGGGAACAAGAAGTTTCTCAGGGATAGGTCCAAGAATTCCTTTATCCATGGTCCTTGGAGGTATTACGACCTTTTCAGGGGTAGGAGTGAGATCGATTTTAATCTTGGGAGTTGGTCTCTGAGAATAATCAGGGACTTTCCCAGATTTAGAAATCTTCTCTGAGGACTTCTTATTCTTATCTAGAGATTTCTTATTCTTAGGAACATGGTCAAGAACCTTGTTCTTGATCATCTTCTTAGAATGATCCTCATGAAGCTTCTCTTTAGAGGAAGTGGAAGAAGAGGTTGAAGAGGAAGGATTAGGGATAGAAGAGATAAACATTCCAAATTTGAGCATGGAACGATCATTCTCTGATTCTTCCTTTTCAGGGTTATAGCCTAACCCACTTCTCACTTTCATAGGTATTTGGGCATTGATAATCTCATTGACTTTATCATAAGCCTTACACCATCCTTTGATGGTTGCTTTTTCAGACTTGAGATCAGTAATAGCCTTTTCCCTATCAGCGATAGCTTGTTGTTTCTCAATGCTTATTGTTTGATTTGCAAAAACTTGGTCTTTGAGAGAATCCTCAAGTTTGGAAAGTTCTTTGATTCTTAAGTGGCAATTTTTTAATTGTTCAGATAAGTCAGTGTTAATTTTCTCAGCTTTTATCTTTCCATTCAAAGCATTGTAGAAGTCAACAGTCATTGCATCGAGAGCCGACAAGTTATCTTTTTCAGAGAGTAAGGGGTCAGAGGGAATGTTTACCTGAGTAGACGGAGACTCAGAGGAAGAAGTTTCAGAGACTTCTTCAGCATCCTCTATTCTTGCCATCAGATAGAGAAAGGCAAGATCTTCTTCATCTGAACCATACTCTTCAGAGGTCTTGGCCCAGTCATCTTCAGCATCCCAGTCAACTTCTTCAGCGACAAGGCCTTTGCCTTTTTGCTGGTTTTTCTTCATATCTCTGTATTTGTTTTTCATTTTCAAATACTTCTCACCGTTCTATCGTAGGTATGGGAGGAAGTGGGAGCGACAACTTTCTTCGACTGCGCATTCACTTGCAAAATGGCCCTTTCTCGACAATTGAAACGGATCGGCGAGGCTTTTCGGCGAGGCAACGTTTTCTGTTTTTCAGAGTCAGAGAGGTTAGAAGATTTTCGAAAATTGCTCTTTCTAGCAAATCTTTTAAAGTTGTTGGTTAAAAGGGCTAGAGAGTTATCAAACTCAGAGATGTCAGCATCAGTGAGTTGATCCTCTGAATCAGTTTGACCTAATTCAGTAATGGAGGTTATAGTGGAAGAAGAACCATTTTTAGAAGAAGTTCCCTAAGAAGTCACAAGTGCCAAAGAAGTACTTTTAGCACCTTTGAGTTCATTAATAAGGTTCTTTCTTAAAAGCTGGGATTGTTCCTCATTTAAGAGCATCCCATATAATGCACTTAAGGACAAGGTTTCAAGATTCTTTGACAGTTTTATACATGTAGTGTACACTGCCCATTGATCAGGGAGTGCCTCCATGAACTTTGTCAGAATTTCAGCGTTTGACACTCTGTCAACTGATTTGAGATCGATCAGTAGACAGTTGAACCGCTGGTGAATTTGAGAAAGAGATTCACCCTTTTGATACATAAAGCTTTCGTATTTTCTTACGAGGTTTATGCATCTAGTAACTTTAACCTCAGAAGTTCCTTCATATTGGATACATAAAGTATCCCACATGGCTTTTGAAGTCCTCATTTTCATGACGGAATGATAGACTTCATCAGGTAAAGCCATTGCTATTATAGATCTAGCTTTAGAGTCAATAGCAATTTCTTTCTTGTCTTCTTCAGTCCATCTGTTAGGAGTTTTAACAATACTCCTTTCAGGGATGGCTGCAGTAGTAGTGGTGGCAGGAACACTAGCTACTATAGTTATTGGAACGAATGGTCCATTTTCTAGATAGTAGGGAATCTTTGGATCAGATCCCTCTAGAAATAGAGACATTCTTTCCTTCCATAATGAAAATTTATCATGGCTGAACCTTGGAGGTTTAGCTAAAGATCCATTATTGTTGTATTTTGTATTAGGGTTTGTCATTTTAAATATATTATATTAAGAAAAATATTTTAAAGAAAAAGAAAACAACACGGCTCTGATACCACTTGTTGGTCCCAAAAAGGATCTACAAGAGTTAAATACTAAGTAAACAGTTTGTAGAAGGGGGGGGGGGTTGAATACAAACACACAAATTTTGGTTTTTAAATGAGTTTATTTCTTATAAACAAATTTACAGTTACAAGCGGATTTAGAACAAGTTAAGAACCTATTCTATTGTAACTAAGGAAACACACGGTTTGATGCACAAGAAGATGAAAGAAAGAAATGCAGAAGGTAGAGGCTAGAAGAAAAGTATGCATGAAGATGAAGAAGATATCTTCATCTATTTATACCCGCTTGCATTTAATGCAAGACAAAAGGTACATGCCACGTGTCAAGCTTGGATATGAAGCTTGTCCTTGTAAATAAGACAGCCATGCTTTTGGCCGAATATGAACAGTACCGTATCAGATATGATGGGGACATAAGAGACAAGTCGTACGTCCTTTTCTGACATGGTTCTAGGTTTGACTTTTGTGCATCGAGGATAAGATCAAACTTTAATCTTGCAGAGGAAGCTTCATTTGATCGCTGACACTGAATGTTCAAGGATGAACTTCAGTGTTGCTGAGACTTCACAAGACTTCACACTTTGAGTAGATAATCGTCGCTATCGCCGAACCGCTTGAGTCACTTAGCCGATTATCTCTTTCTTCGACTTTGGTCTTCGGTTCTTTGAATGGTCTTCTGGTGTGATAGCTGATCTTCAGGTCTTCAGAGATAAGCTTGTTGATCCTTGATCTTCAGCGATCGCTGATAGCAATCAGCGTATGCTATTGCTGAATTTGAACATAAGCTTATCTAAGGAATTTCACTAAGTATAGTAAAGAAATCATATTCAAATCAGTGAGAGGAATTATTCATTACTATTAACTCATTGAGTAACAATACAAAACATATGTTTTTTATATATAATATTCTATATGAATTTGAAATTTGACGTCGTAAGTCACGCCTTGAAAATGTCACGGCTTTGCCATGGCTCTTAAGGCTTGAGGCTTGGCCTCGCCTCCACGCCACACCTCACGCCATTTAGAACCCTGATATTTATCAATAATTAATATTTATTTATAATTAATAATAATAGTAAATAAATCAATAATATTAATCAGGGTATAATTGAAAAAAGTGTCAAAAAGCTTCTCATAAGCTACTTCAAGTAGCTTATCGATAAGTTACTTCAAGTAGCTTATCGATAAGCTAGCTTATAAGCTGACTTATAAGCTTGTTTATGTGTATCCAAACGATTACTTAAAAAATAAGCTAGCTTATAAGTCAGCTTATAAGCTAGCTTATTTTTACCAAACATTGTCTAAATGATTTAGAAGGTTTAACTTGAAGCATTAGAAAGCTAAGGACAAGTGGGTGTGGCTTTTGGATGAGGATGGAGTTTTCTCTTTTGAAGGATTTAAGGAGATGGTAGATGAGCGGTGTTGAAATAAAATGGAACAATTTTGTTCCAAGAAAAGTCTGCATCTTCCTATGGGTGATTAAGACAAGGCAGGATCCTGGTGCGTTCAGTGTTGGCAAATCTTGGCTTTGATCTTCACTCTTCTTTATATTCCCGATGCGGGGATGAAATTGAAACCGCCAATCATTTCTTACTTTGTTGTAAGGAGGTCTCAGATGTGTGGGTAAAAATTTATGGGTGGTGGGATTTTGACTTCCCCAACATGGTCTCCATTGCGGATGTTTTTTCGCTTGAAGATCTTCCTTCGCTTTCTCTGATGGCAAAAAGTTTGTGGCAAGCGGTCTTATGGATTTCAATGTATGTGATTTGGAGTTACCGTAATAAAATGGTGTTTTCGGAACAGGTTCCTTCGCCTAACGTTAATTTTTCAATGGTTAACTTATCGTACAAAGGTTTCAGAAATTCTTGAGCAGATTGGTGTTGCAATCCAAGAGTCACTTGTGGGACTAAGTTTCGATATTCAGTGGGTTTTCTGTTGGTTTTTTTTGCTTTGATTTTTTAGGGTCTAAGAAAGTTTGTTCAGCTGGGGTTGTGTAGTTTGTTTGGATCTGGCCTTTTTTGTTTTAGGTTTTCTTGTCTTGTAATGGGGTTGTTTTCTTTTGTTTATTTCTGCCTCTTGGAGAAATTGCACTTCTGGTTTTGTTTCTTTTGGTTGGTTTAATAAATCGTTATTATTCAAAAAAAAAAAAGATGAAAATGTGATTAGAGAGGGGAAAATAAAGGTTAAATTTGGAAATCTCTGTTTATTGGAGGGGGTAAAATGAGAATTACCAAATTCTCTAACCATTAAACGATTTTATTAAACAACAGTCACCTAGGATTTTTGCTAAGAAAATATACTTTTAAAGTTGATCAAATGTCTGTAAAATTGTCTGATGTGTTTTTAGCCAAGTTTCGTCATTTCTAATGCTTTTTTTAATGTTTTGGTTGATTTTAAGAGAGTTTTATGGTTATCGTGGTTTATTTTGACATACTTTTTCATATTTTGTGGTTGATTTATATATTATTACATATTTTTATTGATTTCGAGAAAAAAAATTCGGGTTTTTTGGTTGATTTTTCTTTTACTTTTTTAATATTTTAGGATAAAATTTAAAGCTTAATAGGTGCATCTTTCTTACACCATAAAAAAGTCTACTTACAAAAATGGTTACGTAGATGTACAAGACCCTCTTCAGCCCTTATAGGTGGTCCACCCTTACCAATATATTCTCCTAAAAAAATTTAAAAATAGGAAAAAAATCAAAATCTTTAATATAAATAATACTTTGTTTTGAACAATAATTTTAAATAATTAATTTCTGTATATTTTTATTATTCAAGTGGTTGTTCCCATAAAAAGAATCAAATCTCTATGAATATAAATCCATAATATCCATGTTGAAAGTGACGTTGAATAATAATGTATTACTAGTAGTAGAACTTTTGCTATTTAAAATTACATCCACCACATTTTTTTAATATCCTACTTTCTAACCAATCTCAATGCCTATATTTTTACATTTCTATAATTAGTATTATCCATTAATAAATTATCATTCATAATTCGATCATATCTGCCAAATAAAGATATAAAAAAATGGAACATGGATGCTACACCCAGAAATGGAACAAATTAGTACCCTTTAAGGTCAATATGTTCGTGTGACGAATGGGACTGAACAAAATTCACACAAGAGATAATCTTGACAAACGAGGTATTGATGTACAATCCTTACTTTGTCCACTTTGTGACAGAGATGGAGAATCTGTGAATCATTTATTTTTTAAATGCAGCTTCGCACGGGACATATGGAGGAATTTAGGGCGTTGGTGGAACGTCGATATCCCTAGCTTTAATAATTTTCTTGACTGGAAGAGATGGATTGATGCAGCTCGTGTGAGGAAAGGAGAGACAAATTGTTTGGAGGCGGTCGTTTACACTGCGTTATGGTCTAAATGGTCTTTCCGAAATGGAACTCTTTTTGGATCAAATAAACCTAAAAAAGCGACGATCTGGGATAATATTGTAACTCTCTCGTTTTTTTGGGTGTATAATAGGAGTAGGTGTTTCAAAGTTAATTGGGTAGGTTGGCTGCACCAATCTCACTCTTACTATTTCTGCTTCGTAATGTTATACTAGCTTCTTGCTAATGTTTTTGTTCTTACGAGTTTAATAAAACTGCCGCTGTTCAAAAAAAATGAAACATGGACCAAGAATTACAGGAACAACTTAACCAAAATCAATACAACTAGTTAAAATCACTTTGATTTTTTAAATACATACCAGTTTTATTTATACACTAATGATTGTTTCATGAAGGACTGAACATCCCGATAATAACCGGTTTTAAAAGTCTGGTCAAAAGCCGATTTTTGAAGATTTAGGTGTCTTGACTTGAACTATTGTCTACGATAGCAATGATGGATTTAAGAAAAATACTTGGTTACGATATGCATCACTCAAATACCATCGGATCCAAACCAATTGTAGTTTTTCACAATTCTCATCAGAGCTCAACCTTATATCTGTATACCAAAATCATAATTTTTGATTTTTAATTACTTAAATTTTACATGGATTGTTGTAATAAGATACGTGAGAGGGGTTCATGCAAGGACGGTAACAATTTAAGAAAATACGACGACAATCCTCAGTCAATCGTTTGTCAATGGATTTTTTTTTCATGTACGAAATCATAAATGATCCAGGCGATTTTTCCCATGCGATTTAAGTGGCCCGAAAAGTTGTCCGCTCCAGTTAGTACAAAATCATACATGAAAAACGTTTCTTATATTTTCGTAAATAGTTAGCGTTTTCGTATAAACCCGCTTCTAAGATACATTTAAATATATAAAAAATTGACATGTGGAAGATGTTTTTGTTGACTCGTCAATGTTAAGACAAAAGCAAGTGGTTACACCTCTTGGATTTTATTAATATTAATATTAATAGTAATTTATTTTAAAAATATTTTATAGTACCAAACATCACGCATTACATGTATACGACGTGGCCAAAACATGTGATAACTGTTACGTCTTTTCTTTTCTTTAGTTACTTCTCATACTTTCTTTGCACCTTTTTTTATGTGAAAAGATAATAAAATATACGTTTTAATAGAGTTTCTTTAAAATATATATTAATAATGGTAGATAACAAAACAAATAATTGTCCTTTCAGAAAATAAAAAATTGACCATTTTTTTGTTCTCCTACATATACCAAAAAGACCCTTGTATTTCCAGGAATCTACCAAAAAGACCCTTGTGTTTCTATTGGCGGCCCCATTAGTCTTTCACTCGCAAATTTTCTATAAAGAAGACTTAAATCTTCCTCACTAAACATTTTTTTTTGTTGAACGACAAGTTAGTAGTTAGTGATTCGAACCCACAGTGACATCCAAATGGACAGTATGCAGGATCCGAACCTTCGCCGGATAAACCCCACTTCTTTAACGCCCCAGAAAGAAAACCTCCACGGGGAGGCTCGAACTCAAGACCTCCTGCATGTGGTAACACACTCCTGACCAACTCTGCTAGGTAGATGGTGGCACTAAACATTTTATTGAAGATAATATTTTAAAACATGTATTTATATCAAGATTATTTATTGTACGTTTTTATGAGAACATTATTTGAATGATCATGACATTTATTGTACGCAAGTTTTATTCATGTGTTTTTTCGTACAAATGTTATGAAACCGATGAGAAAAAAACAATTTGTTGATGCAAAAACTAAATACATCATGTACAACTATTCAAAAAACTAGATAAAAAGCATATGTTATCTTCTAAACCTTGGAGGAACTCGGGGCGTTATGACTACTACGTCTCGGTTAGACTTAATCAGGGCAAGACGGTCTGGTATCGTTTTATCAAACAGTCTGTTATCAGGGTTCTCAGCGTAACATACATAGTAACAATTCACACAAGCGTGAGGCAATGCCATTGCAATCCTCGTCTGAAAAGTAAATATTAAAATAATCAGAACAATAAAAAAACATATTTTTTGGATCATTTGAAAAAAACATATGATACTAACCATTAAATAACCGACGATGAAGGCAAGGAGAGAAATGGTGGCGGTGAAGCCATTATGCACGGCGGCCGTCCAAGAAGCCACCACGATAACGCATATAGAACCGCTACAAACTCCGGTGAGGAAACATACGGCCGTGGTGATGTCGGAATCAACGATGGTTTCCATTTCTCGTTTTTCGAAAAGTTCCCAAGTGTCTTGTGATGCTTTCACAAACCCTTTTCCGTATGTTGCTATCTGTAACGAATATATAAAAAATAAATTCAAATTGTTTCTCATAAAAATTATAAAGTATATTTTTATTGAAGGAGGCTAATGACATCTGTACCCATGAATTTCTCCTTACACACAGTCACACATCAACATTAAAACCTGCTTTTTCCGTTCTCAATACAATAAAAGTACATCAAACCGCAAGGGGTAGTGCCTTAATGGTTTGAGCTTAGGCTCCAAAGGTCGAAAGTACCTGGAGGTCTCAAATTCGAATCTAGGGTGGAATAAAAATCCCCTTGTGGCCACGGAGGTTCAAATGTGGTGACTCCGGGCTACCCACGAAACAGATGGTCGTTCTAAGATTAGTCGGCTCACATAGCGGGTTGGATATCCAACTTAATTTAAAAAAAAAGGTATATCAATTTCAATACAGAGATATGCCAATAGGATTGCTTTTTAAAATGAATTAGGTAGGATAGGGACACTTCTCCTTTTTAACCAATGCCTAGAAATCATATAATAAGTGGCAAAAAAAGGGACCCTTTAACAATAAAGTGGAGACATTCTTGAGACCAACTATATGATATTCTAAAATCAATATTTATAAATATCATATAACAAACATGAATATATTCAAAAATAAAGATTTGCTTGCTTTGTTTCTTGAAAAAAGAAAGCACTAACTCTTAACTAGAATTATAACATTAGGCTAATCTAATAATAACAGTCAGAAAAATCTTCAGTGATCTTGAAAAAACAGTCGACTCGATAATCTAACTAACCTTTTATTAAAATACGAAAAATCGTCAAAAAATAGATTTATTTACCTGAACATAAGCCCAACCATTGCCATATCTAAAAATAGCTTCCATAACTTTAAGACAACAATGTGCACAAGAGAACATGAACTCATCTTCTCCCTCGAGCAAATTCAGACCTCGAGCAACGATTCTCAGAGCTTCAATGGTGGGAACGAATAAAGATCCTAAACACGCACTTCCAAGATTCTTGGACATTGCTCTTTGAAAACAAAATTGCGTGTTCGATTGCATCCCCCTAAGATAATACAAAGAAATCACCCGACTAATAGTCAAATTAGCGACATTTCTCATCACCTCCGCAGTCCAAAGCAAGCTCAACACCAACCCAATAATCACCAATGGCGGAAAATAGAAATTCAAAGCCCCAATTACAGCTAATATCCAAATCGACATCCAAACGAACCCGATTCCAAGCATCCAATATGTGGGTCGGTTTATATCCGCGAATTTTGAAACGGGTTCGAGTGATTTGATGAAAATTTTACTGCAAAATTTGACTCTTTGAGTCACCCAACAAGCGTACAACCCATTTCCGATGGAAAAGAAGATGAACACCACCCCAACTCCGTCGGTGGTGGGGCGTTGGAAGCAGATGAGGAGGATTCCGGCGGATAATGTCATGAGGAAGGAGCTCCAGAGGATGAAATGCACCATGAAATTAGGCCAAACCCTAACTGCTTTCTGCCATGTGAAGGCTAATGTGATGCTTAAAAGAGAAGCAGCTTCTACTTGTGGGAGAAAGTAGTGAATTACCCTTCTTTCTTTTCTACCTGAAGTTCCTCCTTGAAGTAATCCTTGGATCCCTTTGTACACCAAGAAGAAGACCAAACAAACAGCCGCCAAGAAATGGAGTGTGAATATGAAGAGAGATATCTTGTTGGTGTATTTTCTTGAATTTAGTGTAGTCAAAGTTTGCTGACGAACATCACATAACAACAAAATTATTAAAATTAGAAGAAAACCCACAAAATTAATTGACGTAATAAAGAAAACCCAGAATTTGTAACTGAAAATAAATTCAAAAAAAGGAAGAAAAAGATTGAATTTTTGAAAAGTTTGACTTACTTGAGGAGTAGGTGTGTTGTGGGTTGGAGTGGGGATGGGGATGGGGGAGGGGATGGAGCGTGGATTAGCGGTGGGTGGTGGTGGAGATGGGTGGTGGGTGGCGGTGGGTGGTGGTGGTGGTGGTGGTTGTTGTTGGTGGGTGGTGGTGGGGCCACCACGGTTAGGGATATGTGTAGGTGGTACTCTTGTGGCATTATCAATCACAAGTCTTAATGGATTTGTAGCACTTAATCTTTGCATTCTTGACATATGCATATCTCTTGGTGGTTGTTGTTGAAAACCCATCTCACCTTTTTCCAAATCTTTATGGGTTTCTTTTGTTTCAATTGTTTCTTTATTATGCTGTTGATGATCACCATCTTCATTTTCTCTCTCTAAAACCTGCAAAAAAAAACAGGGGAGAAGAAGTGAGAGAAAGTTCTTAATTAGAAGCAAGAAAATGAAATCAATCAAAAGGAGGTTTAATCAGATGATGTAATTTACAGGTTCTCCGGCACCCATCTCCGGCGGTGGCAGGTTTCTCCGGTCGGTGGTGACGGTGACGGTGACGGTGGCGGCGGTGACGGAGGTGGAGGAGATTGAGAGTTTGTTTTTATGTTGATTGTAGAGGCTGCTGATGATATTGGTTTGGTACTGTTTCTTTCACCGAAACTTTACAATTCCACCTAAGAAAGAGAAAGTAATTTATGAAATAGTCCCTAGACTATTTAGTAGTTTCATTTTTAATCCAATAAGTATTGTTATGGGAATTTTTATCCATAATCTAATATTTATTAACAATATGGTCTATCTAGTATCAAGTTTGAAGCCTAATAAAATGATTCAGAAAAGTGCATTATAAATTTAACAAATGTCTTATTTTGTGTCTTTTGATTTGATGATTCTTTTATACGTGAAAAGACAATAAGAAGGATAAAATAAAACCATCTTTAATGGAAGGTTTTTATAAGAAAATCGTAGTATTGATAAGATCATTTTTAATAGATTTTCAGAAATGGAGAGAGTATAAATTTTGAGCAAATTTTGGTTATAAAACTTTTTGTTGAAACGGAGAAAACATAAGGGCATCTCCAACCCAACCATTAAAATATAATCACTAAAAACACTATAAACACTAAAAATGAGACACTAAAAAAATTCAACTTCAATCATACACTAAAAAAAACACCTTAATATTATAATAATCTTAAAATATATATATCTATTCATTGTTTAATGTAATAAACTATTAATTTATGTATACATAATTAGAAAAACTAATATAATATGATTATAAATTTTTAGTGGCTTACTTTATTGGCTTCAAATATAGAGGCCAACATTTTATCCCTCTAAATTTTTTAGTGTTTTAGTGGTTGATTGAAGATGATAACACCTTCATTTTTGTGTTTTTAATGGTTTTAGTGTTGGATTGGAGATGGTCTAAGGAGTGAAAATTTTCAAAATTGGAAAACTCCCTAAAAGTGATACGGTGAGAGAGCATGAGAAAAATATAATTTTTATTATATTTTCATCAATAAGAAATCTTGATGTTAAATATTTATAAGAGATATAAAATATTTTATTACATGTATAAAATATTTAATAATATAGTTAATATTGTAATCTTCAAAATAGGTAATCCACTAGAGTTGAATATATTTTATCTTTTTAGATTTTCAGTTTTGATTCTTCATTTTAATAAAATTTAGAAACATCTGTTGGAGATACTTAAGTCGTTACATGTTTTTGGAGATCTTGTACAAAAACCTAAATTTTTACCTTAAACGTTGTATGAAATAACTTATTATTTTTTTTCTTCATATATACATATAAGGGCTTAATCTTTTGAGAACCACATTTTTTGTGATAACTTGATAATTATTCTTAGTCAATCAATTTAATTAAATTGTTATAAGATTTAATTAATATAGAGGGTTAATTTGGTAATTTTATAAACATGACAACTAACATATTTATAATATTTAATGCCATAATTACTTTCTCTCTCTCCTCAAGCTAAAACCCTGGCCGTATTATCTACTCTTAGACCAAACCCATCTTCAATCGCTAAACCCTTTCCTTCCAATCAAATCCATTATCCGCCTCAATGTTGTTGCCGGAAAGTCCAGCCCTAAAGTCACCGGACGAAGCCTTTGCGTTGTCGTCATCGGCGGTGGACCAGCAGGCGGCGCAGCCGCCGAAACCCTAGCGAAAGGCGGAGTGGAGACGATTTTGATCGAACGAAAAATGGACAACGCTAAACCATGAGGCGGTGCAATTCCACTGTGCATGGTCAGATAGTTTGACTTGTCGTTGGATATTATCAACTGCCATGTCACCAAGATGAAGATGATCTCACCGGACGAACGCCAACTTCCCCGTTCCTTTCTCCGCCAAAATCTGCAACCCACCACTTATTCCGTTTTTCGTGGTGACCACTCACCCTCTCGTCCGCGGATATTGGTTTCTCATGTATGATGTAATTTGTATTGGTTGTATATCCATGTTAATATAGTGAAATATAAGGTTTTGGGTTTCTACAAAAGCTGCATCCTTTTGTTTTTGTTTCTCTGATGTTTTAAATAAAATGAAGTTTTCTAATGCATACTGGTAAGACACTTTTGTTAGAATTAGGATAGGAGAAGAGCGCATAGAAAGGGTGGTCAGGCTAATAAGCAGTAAAATCATTGTTTTCCACAAAAGAATCACCAATTGTGGGGTCATGATAATAAGCAGTAAAATTATTGTTTTGCACATTGTGTTCACAAATTTTATAACATCACATTGTGTAAAATGGGGTGGCTAAACGGAGGAGGAGAATGGGGAGAGAGAGAGAGAGAGAGAGAGAGAAAATTTACAGAATACCTATAATGCACTTTTATTAATTTTATAATTAAAAATTACTAAAATTACAAGTTTCCTAAATTAATCGAATGTATTGGCTGAAAATTGATCTCAAGTTTTAACAAAAGTTAGGGTTTCCAAAAGAAGGCCCCCCACATACATACATACACACACACACACACACACATATATATAGGGGCGAGTTCAAATGAGAACTCAAATTTGGTTGTGAACGTGAGGACAAATGAGAGTGCGACACGTGTCTCATTCAAAGAAATATTCAATGCTTATTCAGTCTGAATATTTTTTGTATATTCAGTCTGAATAATCTATATTCAGACACGTGTCGCGTTCTCATTTGTTCTCACATTCACAACCAAATTTGAGTTCACATTTGAACTATCCTCTCTCTCTCTATATATATATACATATATATGAGACGCGTTCAAATGAGAACTCAAATTTGGTTGTGAACGTGAGAACAAATGAGAGCGTGACACGTGTCATATTCAGACTGAATAATCAAATAAATATTCAGACTGAATAAAACTTAATATAGTTTGTTCAGTCTGAATAATGCTTATTAAGTCTCAATAAGCATTATTCGGACTGAATAAACACTATATTCAGTCTGAATATTTCTTTAATTATTCAGTCTGAATAATCTACATTCAGACACGTGTCACACTCTCATTGGTCCTCACGTTCACAACTAAATTTAAGTTCGCATTTGAACTTTTTAGGGTTTCCAAAAGAAGGCCCCACACATACATATATATATATATATAGTAAGGTTCAAATGAAAATTTGTAAATTTAAAGAAATAAAGGAACACCTTGTGATCCACATCATATGTGATCCACAAAGTGTTCCTTTATTCCTTCAAAATGGGTGGTTCTCGTACGATCCCTCCCCTATATATATATATATATATATATGAGAACGCGAGAACACCCTTATCACATGTGATAATACACGTGACAGGACCTGGTGGTGTACAGACGACGTGTCCTGGGACTTAGGTCACCCCAAAGGTTGTTTGCGCCTATTATTTAGTATCACATGTGATGGTCTTGATGGATTATAGTATCACATCAAGAACATCCTTATCACATGTGATAATATATGTGACGGCGCTTAGTGGTGTAAGGGCGACTTGGCCTGCAACATAGATCGTGTCAAAGTCGTCCACGTCTCTGATTTACTATCACATGTGTATTATATGGGATGGAATAATAGTATCACATGTGATTTTTTCTAGTAAAAGGGTGTTCTCGCGTTCTCGTAAAATGGGGGTGTTCTCGTTTGAACTCTTCCCTATATATATATATATATATAATGATTTAATATTAAATCAGAAATGATTTAATAAAAAGAGGGATCATACGAGAACCACCCATTTTTAAAAGAATAAAGGAACATTTTGTGGAACACATATGATGTGGGTCCCATGTAATATTAAATCATTTCTGATTTAATATTAAATCATATTAAATCAGAAATGATTTAATATTATATGGGACCCACATCATATGTGGTCCACAAGATGTTTCTTTATTCATTTAAATTTACAAAGTTCTCATTTGAACTTTTTTCTCTCTCTCTCTGTATATATATATATATTTTAATCACTAAAATATAATAATTATTGATTTTGAAATACACAAAAAAAACCCGTAAAAAAGGGGGTTTCTACGAGTATCTTTATAAAATTTTAGAGCATTTTCCAACAGCTTCTCTAAAATAGAGAAAAAAAAATTTGTTTTCTATAATGTTTCAACAGTTTTACTATCTCATTCTTTAAAATAGAGATTCATGCAAAAAATTCAAATATAAAAAATTCTCTATAACTTCAAAGAGATGAGCGAGAAATAAGTATTTAATTCATTCCAGAGTTAAATTAATATCATATTATATATATATATATATATATTAAATTTATTGGGATTATAAAATTATAGAATATTTAAATAATATAATTAATGATAAAATCCTTAAATAAAAAGTTTGTTAGAGTTGATTGTAATTTATTTTAAAGAATTTAACTTTTAGTTTTTTTTTTTAAATTATAAATAATTTGTTGAAGATACTTTTATAAATAATGTAAATTTAATGGACTAACAATAAACAATCGAGAGAAAACCTTCTTATTTAGGGGTGTTTGATATGTAGTGAGATTTCACTTTATTGAGCACCTATTTAATATTTATAGTTAATATATTTTTCTTATTTTTATCCCAATTTGAGTCATTTTGTTATCTTATTTTTCATTTATAGTAGTCGGAGCTAAGTATTTGATTTACTTGTCTTTTTGCACTTTTGGTAGTTTATTCTCTTTCAGGTGAATGCTGTTGGAATGCTGCAGCAACTGGCAGCAGTAGAGGGACATGTTGTTGGCAAAGAAAGGTTAAATCAATGGAAGGATCTAGAATAATCTAGTAGTTACTTATTACATTATGGTTTGTATTTATATTTCCAGCTAATTTAAAAAGCATCTTGTAATATGATTGAAAGTTGATGGAAGATGCCTTGTACTTTTGGGATGATGACCTATGGACTTTTTGTCCATCATTTTGGATTCTTGTGACACCTCCTAGTATAAAAGGAGGTGTTGGGGTCATTGTGTTACCAAGCTCCATCAGTTCTAAACTGATTTTGTATAGTATTCTCCTTATGTTCTTCAAGATCTTCATAGTGTTCTTCATGTTCTTCATCTTGTTCTTCATGTTCTTCATGTAGCTTACTGTTTTCCGTTACTGCAGCATTGCATTTTTACATTATTGTTATTTACTTACTTGCTCTTTACATTCTTGTTATTTACTTTCAAGTTCTTTACTTCCAAGTCATTTACTTTCTTGCACTTATATTTATTGTTATTTAAATTTCAGTTATTTACTTTCAGTACTTTACGATTATGTCTTCATTTTTAGTTATTTACATTTCTTGCATTTTTATTATAGGCATGAGTAGCTAATTTTTATTAGCTCGGGTGTAAGAAAATGGTGAGGTTTTAAACCAAAGGAAAGTGGGCATTATTCTTTAATAATAATGTTCCACTATTTCATCTAAAGTTTTATAAATCCAAACGACACGTCTTGACGGGTTGATCATTTTGATAGTGTTAATGTGTCGTGGACTCAGGCATGAGTCACGATATGCACGTCAATCCGAATGATATGAGAAGTATACTTGGAAGAGTTACCTTTTATGTTTTTCTTGTTGATTATTCTTGACAAGTCGGTCACTTATCAAAGTGTCAAAGTGCCATGGACTTAGGAATAATCCATTGAATGCACACCAACTTGGATGATATGGAATCGCCTCGGAAGGGGGATTATTTAGACAAAGGAATTTGCTAAGCCCATCTATTTTGAGAATACCACGTTGCTATCACTGGTCTTGATACCACATAGGAATATGGGTTGATAGCTAAACATTAGTATACTGGTACAAGTCTGGAAGGAATACTCAAAATAGGTAGTGGAACTAATTATTGCGGACTCAGTTGCTGTAGCATTCCTACAGCATTGCCCACTAGAACTTGTGTTTAAATCTCACCATGGATCTTACACCCTTGCTATTTGTTTTATTATGTTATTAATCTGTTAAAGTAACCCCCAAATCAATCACCAATTGCAATCTTCAAATTCGCCATCTGAAGTTAGTTTGTCATCTCG
Source organism: Silybum marianum (assembly GCA_036898165.1). Lineage (NCBI taxonomy): Eukaryota > Viridiplantae > Streptophyta > Magnoliopsida > Asterales > Asteraceae > Silybum > Silybum marianum. Next base: position 23,272,595 of record CM072538.1, read on the forward strand.
AGATCTTGCAACTCAAGATACCTATCCCTGTGGAAAACGATACTTGGTACTTACCATTTTATTACTTGAAAGACGATATTGGGACTATATTGTATACTTGCTTTTGGTTCTAATTATCACATGTCTGTAGGTGTGTAAAACCGCCTGTCAGTGTTCATCGGTTGACATCCATTGGATGTGAGGGAAACCGAACCGATCCAATCATTCATTGGATGTTGGATTTTGCTAACCGATCTGATCCGATTAACATCGGACAACCGAACCGATCCAATGGATGGTTGGATCGGTTCAGTTCCATCCATTGGATATTTTTATTGGATATCCAATGGATATCCGTCGGATATCCAATGGATGATCCAATGTGATTGGATCCATCCAGTGTGTTAATTCAATCCAATTTTTAACAATGAAAGAAATTAATTAATCATTTTTAATATGTGTTAAAACAAACACAAGTTAGGCTAAAATTTCAAAAACTAACACAAAAACAAATTTTGATTTAAGCAAAATGAAGACAAACTAACTGGGTGATGGTTGGATGGATAACTGGATGGTCATCAGATTGTTAATTGGATGGTAACTGGTTGATATATCGGATCGGTTCGGTCGGATTTCATCGGTTCTGGATGGTCATCCAACAACTGAACCGATCCAATTGGATGTTGATTTTTTCAATCCGATCTGATCCAATTACAATTGGATATCCAATCATCATCGGTCAGTTCTAATTGAATCGGTTGACTTTCTGCACACCACTACTTCTTATAAGACCGATGAAAGTAAACTGACCTTTTGGAAAACTTTGCCCTTCGAAATTGGTCACATGTTAATCATGTTAATATTAGCACGTGAAGGGACGTTTTCTTTAAGGATTGTTTGTTTTAGATAGGAAATATATAGAGAAATAATAAATAGGGTAAAACTGAAAGTTTGTAAATAGTTTAAGGACTTTTCTGTAAATAACTCTAATAATTCTTTCACGTATCGAAATACAGACGGAAGTGGTTACTTTTTCCTCGTTCTTGTCATGAGCAATTATAATAAATAAATAACATTAAAGTGTTTGTAATATTTTTCCAACATAAATTTGAAACGTATTTAAAAAAAATTAAATTAGAATTTACCAAAAATTTCCCTGCGACAACACGTTATAATTATTAAGATTCATTATAAATATTTTTTTTTAATATTATTAATTGAATATTTTTTATTAAATTAACATGTACTATTTTTTTTTAATTAATAAAAAATTAAAAGAACAACGGTTTTAAAAAAAGCATGTGATGGTGCGCGTGTTGAGACGCGCCAATTATGATTGCGTTCTACTTTTATCGGGTTTAAATTCGGTGTGATCTCATGTGACAGTGGTGCAGGTCGGTTATGATGTGGGTGTTTGAGATGATCAAATGGAGGGCTGCGATTGGATACAACAGAGTATATGCAAACGTGAATTATTTGTTCAACCAACAAGTGGTCAAGTAAAGCTGAGTCACGATCCCAAAGTCTTAACAACCCCTGGATTACTTAATTTATGAAGGATCCAGAAATTTTTAAGAGTGATTGTATAAAATAATTACTGTAATATAAACTATTTAAAAATCAATTAAAAACCATTATACGGTGTCTACTAAATATACGTTAAGTATTTAAGTTATTAAAAAATTATTATACTAAAGTATTTTTTTAAAACTATCTTTTAAAACTTAAAACCAATCGACTGATGATGCATTTTATGTCTTTCACTTGTTGGTATACATGATTGGCTCGATATAGAACATATTAACCTAAAATGTAAACAAGTTAAATATAAAGTCTATATAGGTCAACTATACACAAAATAACCCTACATAGTTAACAAGTTATTATATTAACACTATTACATCATTATAAACAAATAAACTTATCCAAAAAAGATGCTAATAATTTGTAATCACGTTAAATTGCATTAATGATGATTAAATATCGTATTTATCATACATGCATTATATATACATTTTTATTTGTGTTAACATTGAACTCATTTCGAAGGTATCGATAAGACCTTTCAAACGGTGTAATTTGCAAAAAGAAAAAACGTACTTTTTCAATGTATTTTTACTCATAATTAATTAACTAATTAATATAAGAAAATGGGTATAAAACGAAAAATGAAAAAGGAAATGAAGCAATTTTAAAATGTTAAAGTTTACTTTTGAAAGGTGTAAACTGTAACTTATCACCAACCACCATCCTAACTTGACCGGAATGGTGGAGTTTTATTTGCTAATTTTTCATACCCCCTAAATTTTTTAAAGTTTATGACTTAATCCCAAAAAAGTTATGGTTTCACCCCAAAAAAAACTTAAGGGTATGTTTGGTAGAGAGAGTTGGCAGTAGAGAAAGGGAATTGTTTGTTGACACCAAAGAAAAGAAGGAATGAGCAAAGAAACAATTCTTTTTCTCCATTTTCATTCCCTCCCATATGAAAAGAAAAAGGGAGAATTGAAAATTTGGTTTCTCTTTGAGAATTGAAATATTTCAATTGACGCTCATTGTTTGGTTAAGCTGCTGTTTTGGCTTTATAGGGTCTGTTTTGGCTTAATAGGGCATCTTTTGGCTTATAGGGTCTGTTTGGCTTAATAGGGTTTGTTTTGGCTTAATATGGTCTATTTTAGCTTAATAGGGTATGTTTTGGCTTAATAGGGCATCTTTTGGCTTATAGGGTCTGTTTGGCTTAATAGGGTCTGTTTTGGCTTAATATGGTCTATTTTAGCTTAATAGGGTATGTTTTGGCTTAATAGGGTCTGTTTTGGCTTAATAGGGTCTGTTTTTGGCTTAATATGGTCTATTTTAGCTTAATAGGGTATGTTTTGGCTTAATAGGGTCTGTTTTTGGCTTAATATGGTCTATTTTAGCTTAATAGGGTCTATTTTGGCTTAATAGGGTCTGTTTGGTATGTTGTTGTGCTGGTCTATTTGGTTAAGCTTTTGTTTTGGCTTAATAGGGTCTTTTTAGCTTAATAGGGTATGTTTTAGCTTAATATAGTTTGTTTTGGGTTAATAGGGTCTCTTTGGCTTAATAGGTTCTGTTTCGCTTAATAGGGTCTCTTTGGCTTAATAGGTCTGTTTTGGTAGGGTCTGTTTGGTATGTTGTGTGCTGGTCTGTTTGGTTAAGCTTTTGTTTTGGCTTAATAGGGTCTATTTTGGCTTAATAGGGTATGCTTTAGCTTGATAGGGTATGCTTTGGCTTAATAGGGTCTGTTTGGTATGTTGTTGTGTTGGTCTGTTTGGTTAAGCTTCTGTTTTGGCTTAATAGGGTCTCTTCGGCTTAATAGGGTCTATCTTGGATTAACAGGGTCTGTTTTGGCTTAACAGGGTTTGCTTTGGCTTAATAGGGTCTGTTTGGCTTAATAGGGTCTCTTTGGCTTAACAGGGTCTGTTCGGTATGTTGTTGTGCTGGTATGTTTGGTTAAGTTTCTATTTTGGCTTAATAGGGTCTGTTTTGGCTTAATATAGTATGTTTTGGCTTAATAGGGTCTCTTTGACTTAATAGGGTATGTTTTGGCTTAATAGGGCCTGTTTTGGCTTAATAAGGCCTGTTTTGGCTTAATAGGGTCTGTTTGGCTTAATAGGATCTGCTTTGGCGTAATAGGGTTTGTTTGGTATGTTGTTGTCCTGGTCTGTTTGGTTAAGCTGTTGTTTTGGCTTAATATGGTCTGTTTTGGCTTAATAGGGTACAATTGTCTGTTGAATTTTCTGCCGTACCAAACAACATAAATGATTCTCTATTACATTTTCTCGGTTGAACTCTCTCTGCTACCAAACAGAAGAGTTAATTCCTTTCTGCAGACCAATTCCATTCTCTGCAACCATTCCTCTGCAATTCCATTCTCTGTACCAGACGCACCCTTATGGTTTCACATGTTAGAACCTTAAAAAAATTACACTTAGCACCCCAAAACTCATGGTTGCACATGCAACCACATCCATAATGTAGATCCGCCCCTGAAAACATGTTATCAATATGATTATGGATACTAAGGGTTGAGTTTAAAAAACTGTGAAAGTAAAAATAGTGTTTTGTTGTAAAGTTTCTTTAAGGCGTTTTTTTGTTAGTTTTATTTGTTAGTTTTTGATCTTTTATGTTTCATACTTTTAACTTTAGATTTTTTCACTTTTATAGAGTTATCTAATCACGCCGCTCACTCACAATTTTATGAATTCATAAACGTTATAAACTCACGATTAAAACGAAATTGTAAAATTACTTATAAGTTATATTTCAAATATTTAATCAAAAACTATTTTTATAATAATAATCCATATGATTTTTCTTTTTCTAATAAGAATGTATTTTTTTTTTGTTCAAAAAAAAAAATAAGAATGTATTTTTAACATCATTATCAGATTAGATAATATATTGAAAACATATATGTAAATATAAAATTCTATGCATGACATACAAATTTGTTGTCTTATGTCAAGTTCTGAAAAACGCCCTAAGGCTTGACGCTTGACCTCGTCGTCATGCCTCATGCCATTTGAACTTTGCTCAAATACAAAATAAATGTAAAAAGTTTTTTTCTAATATAACAAAATACTCCATAATACTGTTAATCAACAATTATTTTTTTCACTCTTTCAAAACCATACAAATTTATAAAATAAAATCACAAGAGAAGGAATAAAATTGTATTGTATTATATACATTTCTAGTTTATGTTTTAATTAATAAAAAGAAAAGGTAGGTTTGCTTAAGAAGAAAGTGTGCACAAAAAGGATACATCATCAGAAAAATCCTAAAAAGGAGTATCACAATAATAAATAAATCAATCCAACAAAGTCTATCACCGCCAAAATCCCAATTCATCAAAATAAAAAGACTAAAGAAATAACTGTATTGAAAAAAAAATGAAAAAAATATTAATCGAATGAAATTTATACGGTTTGTAAGAATTAACTGATTTATAATGAATATTTCTTACCAAGTTTTTACAAGAACAATTTCTTTTAATACATAAAATATTTTATCAAGTTTTTACAAGGACAATTTCTTTTAACACATAAAATAAAAATCATTGTATCTATTCTATAACAACCTAAAATAAAAGTTGATTTAGTTATTCTATAAAAACAAAAGTCATGATAAAAAAAAACAATTTAATACTTTGTATATATAAAATACAAAAAAAAAGTGTGAAAAAGTTGTAAGTCGTAACAACTGATAAAAGAAGATTGCAACCAATTAAACTTTATTGATCTACTAGTTTTCTACAACAAATTAGACCTCTCAAGTCTCAACGAATTCTATGTACCAGATAAAAGTAGGAAAAAAAATTGTTTGTCTTATTTTTGTTGAAAACCAATCGATAAATCTATCACTATGCTCATCTTTTTTTTAATCTCAGGTTCAAATTTTACATGAGAAGCAAATTTGAAGAATACTAGTCATTGGCGATTTTTATTTTGAAGCTCATAAGTTTTTATTTTAATTTTATGTGTTATTTTTCCTAGACAGGTCACTTATATTATGTGCTTATGAATATGATCGTTCATCCTAACGATCGAGACATGTTAAAGCTGCCTTTCATGTGACGACATTTTTGTTCATTTTGTCTTTGATTTTGTTTTTCCCCCTTTTTCATTAATGTCTCTCATGGCCCCCCTTCAGGTACGACCCATTTGTGTTCTACCTCTTACACCTTTATTCTTTGTTTCGACTCCCACTTGTAGGACTCGAACTCCGAGATTCACAGTATCTATGTGTTTTGAAGCCACCTCCATCGTCACAACCAGTCTTCCGCATCTTCTTCTACTGAGTAACGACCATCTTAATTTTTTGAAAGGGTTTCTTGTTTTTTTTTGAAGCATATAATACTTATATACGACAAATAAATAAATAAACTCACACACTCTCCTCACCTTTGGTGAGGTTTGAGTCCCCGACCTTTTAGGAGGACAAGGGCTTACGTACTGTTAAGCCAAAGGCCCTTTGGTGTCAAGGATTTCTTGTTATGTTCTTCTTCTTAAACATGAGATTCGAGTTTTTTCTTGTTTTTTTATTTTGATTTAGAGCTTGTAGTTTAGATTTAGAAATATCTCTATATGTTTGAAGGAATGAGGTTCTTGTTTATTTTTCCTTTGAAAATTTTGTGTATGAATGTTTTATGGTTTTCATTTTGAAGAAATATTCAATAACATCTAATAATAATAACAAGATATTGTGTTTTAATGTTTTTTTGGTTTGATTTTGAAGATATTCTTGATGGATTTGAGTGTTCTGAAAGAGGTAGAAGAAGCAAAATGACCAAAATACCACCACATGAGGGACACTTAGGCATTGTTTGGCAAAAATAAGGTGACTTATAAGCCACCTTATAAGGTACCTTATTTTTAGTGTAGTTGTTTGGATGACCATAAGTTAACTTATAAGTTAATAAAAGTAAGGTTTTAATAAGCTACCTTATAAGTTACTTTTGCCAAACATAGCCTTAATGGTTGTAATTAACTCCACAAGGAAAAAACCACGTTTGAATAAACCTCGACAATTTTTGTAATTAACTCTAAAACATATAAATTTAATTATAATTATGAAGAAAAAACTAGATGTATTTCCCTTTGTTCTTGCAACATTGAATACTAATCTTTAAAACAAAATGCAATATAAATTAAACTCTTATTATGCATTTTTTGAAATAAAAAGGCATTACATTTTTCAATCAAAAGCAGAGTAAAATATTTCATCTTAAAAAAACTAATCAATATAATGATATAATAAAGTGGAGTGCAACTTATAAACTTTATAAAAAGAAGAAATGTTACAATTTGTTTAATAGAACCACAAAATCTTCCAAAAAAGACCACATAGCAACTAACTATATGTAAGAAGAAAAATTAATCCTTTGAAGCCTCACCAGTTTGATGTTTGACTATACTCAATTGACCACCTTCTTTATTGGCAGCAGTAGCTGCTTTCACCTCATTGCAGTAGTTGATAAACTTGCTCAGCTCCTGATCCAATTCAAACAACATTCATTATATTTTATATCCAATTACACAAAAATAAGCCCACAGTAAGGTGTTGTTCGTTTATTTTTCATTTTAAGCTCTTAATCACCACTTATGTCTGATTCGTTTAGACGTTTCGTTTCAGAACTTAAATCAGATTTCAGACTTCAGCACCTCTTAAAAAACAAATGCCACCTAAAGGTGCATTTAGCACGTGGACAGTACAGAACATTTACACCACATTTGGTTCCAACATGTTTGCGGTACTATGCAATATGCATATCGAAATTCTTAGGCCAAAAAGAACCATATGTTTCATGAGCTTCTAGATCAAACCTACGACTAATTTGAATAAATGAGCGTCAATTTGCGGCTATTAATTCTTATTTGAAAAAATAACAATTCTAACCATTGTGTGCTTGACCTAAGGGGCGGATTCGGAAATAACCTAGGGAGCGTCTGTGCCCCTGCTCTATCGTTTCAACACGATAGCATAAATATTAGGTTAGGACTTAGGAGTCTCGAACACCCACATTGTTAGGGATGTTTAAATCAATGACTGATTCAGATTTCAGACGTAAAAACAAGCCGTCTAACTGATTCAGATTTCAGACTAAAGCACTACCTTTTATAAATCAGAAGTGAAATCTGACTTCAGACTTCAACACCTCATAAAAAGAAACGCTACCTTAATTGATAACTACAATAATCTATCAATAATGTATTTGAACAAAAACATCTTGCAGTTAAAAAAGTTGCAATAATCTGAATCAATTTTGAATTGGAAAAACAAAAAGGTCATCATCCAAAACTGAAAATCAGCAATTTTTAGGACGAGATAGCAATCAATACATTAATAAAAAGGAAAAGAAATATAAACTAAAAGGCAAAAAGAAACCCTACCCGATCGCTGTCCATCTCCTGCGTAACCTTAGCAGGCTTCACAACTCTCTTTCCTGCAAATTCAGGAACTCAAATTAAATCAAATCAAATCAAAACAAATTGCAGGCAAAAAACAAACAGAAACAGAAACAGAAAAAGAAAAGGAAATTGAGGTCGAAACCTTTGCGAGTTTTGGGGGCTTTTCCATGGCGGCTGGGAGGAATCGTTTTTCTCTTCTGCTGGCCTTTGAAGAGGGTGGCTTTCTGCGTCATTTTTCTGTGATGCAACAAAAAAGGGGGTTTTGGGGCGTTTTAGGGTTTCTGAACATCTGTGTATCTTAGCGGTGTTGGGTGGGTAAATGTTCCATCCTTTCCAAAATTTTCTATTATTCCAACTTTTGCCACCAACGTTTTCTTTTTTGAAATTTTACCACTCAAACTTTAAGCGACCACTGTTTGCACCGGTAAAGATCTTTTTTTGAGCAACCGTGGGTTTTCGGACCAGTTTGTATGTAAGGATATAAACTGGATGGATAATGCATCCCCGACCCCGCCACGACGGGTTCAGAGGACCCATTGGGTACCCGTTTAATAAAAAATAATGTATTATAAAATTAAAATTATAATGAACCGTCACTATTTTAATTACCAATATTGAAAAATGGTTTTATTTTGTCATTTATATGAATGTATACATATATTTATTTATAAATACTATATACATATATTAAATAAAATAAAATAAAATAAAAATTAATCGGTTCGGATTTTTTTTCCTTGTTACCTGTCAAACTAGGGAATTCCCACCCTGTTAAGGTCGGGTACCCACCCTAACGTGTAAAATTTCTATCTATATTGAAAATACGTTGACTAATCCCCTGGAGACCACGAACGACTTGGAGTTATAGCAATTGATCCTTCATGGCAACAAGGATTTTTGAGGCGCCTAATTTCCAGCATGCATTAATTTATTCAAAAATGTTTTCCAGAAAACTAATCACCCAAAATCGGAAAGTTCGTTGGGTTTGTTTAACTCTAGTTTTAATAAACTTTTGCCTATTTTTGATTAAACAGAAGGGAAATGTATTTTAGTTTTAAAAACAAAGTTTTACCCATTTTTTATCACAACCCTTGGATCAAATCCATCAAATGTTTGAGATATGTTTCGATAGTTTATGACATTTTTGTTGTTTTTATTTTATATATGATTTTTATAGAAACTAAGAGAAAGAAAAGGATAAAAGAACCAATATGCCTTGAGTTAAAAGAATCTATAAGTATATATATATATATATAAAGAAAGATGTTGGAGGTATGACTTGGCATCTCCTCAAGTCTAGAAATTTACTCATCTTTTTTCTCATTCATCATCTCCTTAATCTTTTTTTCCCAAATTTTTCAATTAACTTTCTATTAACATTGATTATTTATTTATGTTTGCATTCAACACCATCCCTTGATATTCCTTAACTCCTTTTCATCTATTAATTGTTTTGTTTTACATTCTTCAAAGAATAAACCTCCAAGCCCATTCTCATCTACTATATATTTTAATATGTCTCTTTTGCTTTCTAATAAGTTTTTTTAATTCAATCTCTTTCTTCCCATTTTCATCACTTATATGTTCTTCGTTTCATAAACCGTTGTTTCTCAACAAATCGATTCTCAAGTTACTTCAATAAGATTATCCAGGTATGCAATATCCATGCATCCACTTTTGTCTTATATAGTTTTTGTAATTCTTTCACAATGAAATTGAGAGTTTGTTCTTGACAACGCTTGTAGAGTTTTGATAGCAATGACGATTCAATTATGGAATCTTGAAAGTACTACAAAACCGGAAAGAATGCCATTGAATCCGCTTTAGATGTCATCATAGAAGAAATTGTTCTTCTTTTGATGTAGCCTCAACAAATTCCTTATTTCCATTTTTAATGGTTATTTTTTTCAAGTACAATTGGTGAAAACTAATCCGGGTATGAATTGTTTTTACTTCTATTGAGATTAATTTTTTTTTGTTTACTTATTTATCTAATATTATTTTTTCTAATTTTTTTTTCAATGATGGAACAGGGTAATTATTTTTTGTAGTGGTTTTAGAGTTTTGACGACGACAGTTAATGATTGAATTTAAAAGTGTTACTCTCTTTGATTCATCCTCCTTAAAATTCAACGTGTCCCTTTTTTAATGATTTTTTTTTTCAGTTCAAAAGAGTAATTTAGGTATGCATTTCTTCTGGATTGTTTTGGGATTTTAGAGTCTTTTAACTAACGTTTTCTATTTTCTTTTCTATGTTTTTCCAATATAACCAACGATTTGTTTTTGGACTTATTTAAGAGTTTTGATGACAACCATTGCGTTGATGAAATCTTGAAGTATTACAATTTGTGATGTGTCATCCCAAAACCTTCAATATTTTCTTTTTTATTTTATCTACTTATATCTTTAAAAAGGTAAGATCAAAGTTAAATGTAAAACCATCTATCGTATTTATCTTTTCTTTTCATTTTTATGTTACCCTAAAGCATTAAACATTTTCATTTTTAAATAAAAAATAATATATATAAATCTTCATATAGTATAAGTTTAAATATCTCAAACAATCATTAATATATATATATATATATATGTACGTGATTGTGTGCGTATAAATCATTTTATTTTATTTCTTAATTTAAGTTAGAAGTAACGTTCTCTCCTTTCACACACACACACACACATACACACACACATATATATATATATATATGCGAAAAATGTAACTTAAATATTATGTAAACTTAAAAAAACTTATTACAATCATAAATTGGTGTAGACGACACAATGGTAAGACCATGGGGATTAAGTATTCTCAAATGATGTATTGTAGTTGAGTTTTAGTTATCCATATCAGTGAAGAATGAAATATTGAAATAAAAAAGTGTGTATAAAATATGTGGATTGGATGATGTGACATCATAAGAACTAAGTAATCTTAAATATTAAAATGTGACTTGGTTTTGGTTATCCCACGTTAGTAAAAAGATGTTAAATTGAAATGTGACTTGGTTTTGGTTATCCCACGTTAGTAAAAAGATGTTAAATTGAAATGTGACTTGGTTTTGATATGTAAGAGGATATGATGCATTTTTGACAAATTATAAAATTAATGGTAATCCTATTTTTATGCGGTAAAGTTACTATAATAACTTAGAGCGTCTGTAGTGGGAGGTTCATCAAACTTTAAGGACCAATTCTTAATTTTGTTTACCATTGGGAGTAGGAGGGTTTTTGCCACCTATAATGAATTGGTTCGATTCCTCCTCAAACAATGGTGGGTCCAGTAATAATAAGTAATAAAATATTACAATTTTTTTTTAAAAAATTCCTTTATCAAACCAATAAAAGTTAGTTTAAAATAATAAAATTATCTCTACAATGACCATTCTTTTTAAAAAGTACATTAAAAAATGAAGTTTATTTAACTGTCAACAATTATTCTTAATAAACGTAATATTTTCGTTTAAATTTTTATTTTTATCAAAAATTATTATAGCTATTAAAATTTTATTATTATTTCAATTTATTGTAAGAAAAATTTGTAAAATTTAATTGTCGTAATTTATATATATAAATATTTTTTAATTATTATAATTTTTGTTATCATAATTTTTATTATATAAATTATGGACCGGTCCAAAATTGAGAACGAAAGGTTTATAAAATGTGTAAAAAATGGAAAACCGATTTGACAGAGTCATGCACCTCTGAATAGGTTCATGATTGTGGATGTTTTTAAGATGAGTGATGCATTTGTGACAAATTATAGAGTTGATATTAATCTTATATTTTTAGAAAATTATATAATAGCTTGCTATCCTGATTTTTCAATGCTATCTAATGTTGATCAACTAATTTGCATTAATAGTAATATGGTTATGGGATATATCATTTGAGTTTTAAATAATACAATACAAAACTATTACTGGTATATCTCAAATTCATGGTAATAACAAACGAATAAGAATATATGCAAGTTAACGACTTATGAAAATATGTTCATTTTTCACATTATATTTCATTAGTTATTAACTGAGAAATCACTCTTTATTTTAACTCTGTTTATTACTACAATAAAAAATATCATCATACCGCACGGGCCCAACACTAGTTTTTCTTTAATGAAGTTAGGGTGAGAGACCAAATTCATTATAAAAATGCATACCACAAAGACATTCTCCATTATCATTTCATTGAAGTTAGGGTGAGAGACCAAATTCATTATAAAAATGCATACCACAAAGACATTCTCCATTATCATTTCATTGAAGTTAGGGTGAGAGACCAAATTCATTATAAAAATGCATACCACAAAGACATTCTCCATTATCATTTCATTGTGGGGACGATATAATATCTATATAAACTAGTAAACAACATGGAAAGGGCGGGGTGATTTTACACGAATACAAGACAGGTTCTAGATTCAGTAATTGAGTGAACCAAAAAAATGTCTCATTGTATTGATGTCCTTGGATATGGTTTTCGTGTGAGGCAGTTGGGGTTGTGTTTAATCAACTATTGCCCAAACTAGTAAACAAGGGTCAGATGATCGTAACGTCTTTCTTCATGTACATTGACATTAATGTCGAAACTATTAAACCGTATCGAGTACTTGTGCTTTATGCATTTAAGATTTGTATGGTACAAGTGAGATGAGTTGAGCCAAGTGTATGTCTAAAGTTGTTTGACATCCTACCATTAATGTCCATTTTTGGAAGATTTTCAAACAACATTCAACCATTAAAGGCTTACCATTTCTTTAGGTCGTCTCTCCTCACCAACCATCCTTTGTTGTTTTATCTAATTTCTCCAAATTTTTAATGTGAAATTACTAATTTACCCTTTATTCTACAAATTTTTATTCCAAATTTCCTATTTTGCCTTATATTTCTCCAAATTTCTATTGTGAAAATCCTATTATGCCCTTCTTCAATCTTCACAAGGTGTATAAATTCATACCCCCAAGTAATTTCTTCCTCCCATCCCAACCATCAAAGGTCAAAGAGAATCAAACATGTTGAAAGCCATTAGAGTCACCACCCTGTGCATGTTAGCAATCCTTCTCCTTTCCATGCTATCGTACACCATTGCCCGTCCGATCCCGGCATTCAATGATGTTACCCCTATCACAACTCATCACACCGTAAGTCATTTTCTTTTTCATATCTTTTCATGAATTATCTTCCTCTCTTCACAAATCTTGATGGTGTGATTTAGCAATACAAAAATGTTCAAATAAAGAAAGACAAAAAGGTTGAGAATGTATTTATATGTGTATCATTGGTAAACCTGAAAAAAAAAATCCGTTCGAAGATGCATATGTAAATTCATATTCGCTTACCTATCTCTATACCAATTATTAACATATGACAATGTATATGTGAACTTGCATTCCATTTTACCAATGATTCACATATGAATGATTTATTCGCACGTTCTCAACCTTGTTGCATTTCTTCTTTAAACCTACCTAATCTCTCTTTCTCTCTCTCTCTCTCTCTATATATATATATATATATAGATATATAGATATATATATAGAGAGTGAGGAATGTTCAAATACGAACTCAAATTTAGTTGTGAACGTAAGGACTAATGCGAGCGCGATACGTGTCTGAATGTAGATTATTCGGACCGAATAAATACTATATTCATGAATATTTCTTTGATTATTCAGTCTGAATATGACACGTGTCGCGCTCTCATTTGTCCTCACGTTCACGGCCAAATTTGAGTTCTCATTTGAACTCGCGCTATATATATATATATATATATAGAGAGAGAGAGAGACGAGTTCATGCGAGAACAGTAACAATTTACGAGAATGCGAGGACAATCCTCAATCAATCATTTTGTACATGAATTTTTTTTCATGTATAAAATCATATGTGATTTTGTACTAATATCAAAAATGACACGCACGACTTTTGCTGCAGGAAAGTCTCGGCTAATCATATATGAGTTTGTATGTGAATCATATGTGATTTTGTACATGAAAAATTTCATGTACAAAATGATTGACTGAAGATTGTCCTCGCATTCTCGTAAATTGTTACTGTCCTCGTATTAACCCCTCTCTCTCTCTCTCTCTCTATATATATATATATATATATATATATATATTTAACATCTCGAGCATAAAAATAAACTTTTCAAAATGCACATTTTTAATCAGTCGAATCTCGAGTTAATAATATATGAACAATTTAAGTGATTTTGTATGTATTTTCAGGAGGAAGAGATGGCAAAGGCTAAAGTTGACGAGAAGTGTTCAGGACCGGGAGAAGAAGAGTGCTTATTGAGAAGAACTCTTGCTGCTCATCTTAATAATTATATTTATACCAATAAGACAACATCATGAAATATTGAATATGTATTGTATTTGTAAAAAGATGTCTTTTTAAATAAGAAAAATTAAATAAAGTAATTGTTATAGATTTTATGTGCTTAATTAATTATATGCTATCATATTTTCTTTATTTCACCATCATTACGTTTTTTAATAATTATTTATTATTCATAAACTTTCCTTGATGAGGCTTTCAAGTGATCCGAACCTGGAAGTTAGAGCTGGAGGAGGTCGTCGAACGTTTAGATCGGACCGCAAGTAAGAAACAGTTATCGAGGCCAAAATGAAAAAGAAGTTCTCGTTTATTTATTTTAATTCTTTTTTTATATTTTATTCAGATGTGGGCACTCCTCAGCCAGAGGACAATCTCTCAAATACACGTTAAGATGTTGAACCTTTTTCTTTTCTTTGTTGATTCCTCTCTAGCATTAAGAACACATTTTAAATAAGACCAAACCTGATACACAGTTTCACTTTAACAAAACAAATGAAGTAAACAACCTCTGTTGACTTCTAATACATAAATTCATTTAGAAGGCATTTGAAAGGCCATGTATCTGAGAGTCTGTCATCCATAGGAAGAGCATTCATAAGGAATGTCGAGAAGAAGAGAAATAAACCCATCTTAGGAGGAATCCAAAATATTGAAGCAGAGGATAGGAGGGAGGAGTAAGGTTGAACGTGATCGATAACAACTTTTCAACGAACAAAACTAGTGGATATCCCATTTCAATATGTTTGGTGTCAGCGGCAGTCAGTCAGAGGCGGATCCAGAAAATTTTCGAAGTGATTGCATCAATTAACTATTGTAATATAAAATAGAAATTAATCAAAAAATACAGTTTATTAAAAACAATATATTAATTACTAACAAAGGTTAACCGCTAATATTAATAAATTATTTCCACAACTTTAGATAAATCTTTAGATTTTGAATAGTTATGGTTTATAGTTTCATCTTATACATTATAGAACCAAAATAGTGGTTTCACAGGATACCACAAACTAGGTTAGGCTTAGATATGGGCAATCCGAGTAACCGGTTGGACCCGTAACTGAGCGTGATCCGTTGGGCCGTAAGCGTTTGTGATCCAGGCTTGGTTTTGGTTAACAAGACCATTTACGAAATTGATGAGCTATGAACTAAGACCATATAACCGCTTATTTCAATGGGAGAGGTTCAGAATAACCCAATAAAATTTCCCATTTTGATTGATTAAGTCTCTGAACTTTTTTGAATTAATACATAATTAAATTTTCTCATTTTAAATGATCAAGTATCTGAACTTTTTTTAATAGATAAACCAATGGACTTTTTGGAAATTAGTATGCATCCTTCTAACCAAAAATATATATTTTGCAACCAACTATGAAGGTATTAGAATAATAATAATAAAAATCTAAATCAGTTTTACCATTATCGTTCCTCCTAGTCGCTTCATCGTCATCAGCTTTCTATCACCGCTATTGGCCTCTCCCATCGATCTCCGACTTCTTATTTTATTTTATGGTTTTCAATCCTCCCTCTGTTTTGATTTGTCTATACGTACTCCATTAAATTGTTGTAAAAGAGAAAGAATCAAAAGACAAAAAAAAATTAAGAACAAAAGATTGATGACAGGAGTCAACGACGATGATAGACAGTATGGAGAACGGTCAACAATAAAACGATGAAGGGGAGCGATGCCATTGTGTGTAAGAGATTTGAATGATGTAAGGTTTGAAAATAATAAAATTGATTTAGTTTTCTTTTACTTTAAAACATTCCTATATGGTTATAGGTACATCTTTTGGTCAAAAGAATGTAGTAATAGATTTTGTTAAACGTCAATGGTCTATTTATTAAAAAAAAAGATTCAAAGACAAACCGTTCAAAATGGAAAAGTTAGTTAGGTTTTTTTTAACTATTCCCTATTTTAATTTAAAAAACGTTAAAAATATACTCATAATTTTTCTTTACATGTTTGATATTTTGCTTCATTGAACAACAATTTTTTTTGAAGAATCACTAAATCATGGTATAAGCAAAAAACGGAGACCCTATAACTACAATATTTAGTTCAACTATTCACAAAATCCAACCAACCATCATGTCAGATATTAGTGGATATCTGTAATGTAAAAGCTGACCCTAATACCTACAGTTAACAAAAAGAAAAGTTTCAGATATTCACATCCTGCAAGACTTCCATAGAACCAGTACCAACTTTAACCGGCAAACCAAGACAAATCCTAGCCGTTGGCGTCTCCAAATCATCCTTCAACCCAAAAGTAGCAGCTTCGACTATATACTTAGAAGCAGTCTCAAATGACATCTTAAGAAAAGGAGACACCAATTCAGATATGTTTCCAAATCTATTCATGGGTCGATACCCACCCGAATGAGTCATATAATCTGCAATAAGACTCAAATGCCTATAATCAATCTCAACTCCATAACTACAGAAAACGTTCTTCATCTCCAATATAAGGCTCGTTCTTGCAGCTTCAACTCCGTAAGTTTTGAGCATTTTGTATATATTGTTGGAATAAATATGGTTAACATCAAGATCTTCTTCCATGTCCCAAAAAGCCGGAAGTTCGACCCCAGAAGCCTGTAATACACACGGTAAACATCCCGTTTCGTCTTTTTTCTTGTTTTCTTTCATGTTTTCTTTCAATTTCTTCATTTCTGGGTGGTTTTGATTCCAACAAACTTGTTTTTACGTTTACATTATATTTCACCGGTTGGCATTGGTCCAGTTTTCCGGATCCCTTGATGTAAACTTTCGTTGCAGCCTTCTGTACAACCTGCAAAATACCAACAGATTACCCAGAGAATCCCTGGGTAATTGTCACTGATTTGAATTACCCACCAACTTTTGTGACAGTTTTGTGAGGAATCACTCTTTAGCGACAGATTTTCCAGGAAAAGTCTATAGGCAAAAGTCTTTCGTTTAGTAGTATCTGCTGATCTTGTGACATTTGATGACGTGGAGACCCGTTTACAAAAGATTATAAAAACTTGGGACCCATGGCATCAGAGGTTATAACATGAGCAGGTTACTAGTCGAAATAATTACAAAAATAGGAAATCTTGAAGCTAAATAGAAAAATTACAACAATGCATTTGTGCAATTTTAAAGCTTACCTCAGCCAGCAAGATTTCTGGTTCATTTGTAAACCTGAAATGGACTTCAAGATTCAAGTTTTTAACTTTCACAAATATGGCCCTATCGAATTTTCTCCCCACAAATTCCTCTGATTTCACTTTCACTTCATCTTCATCTTCACATTTATCTTCAAGATTCAAGTCTTGTTCTTGTTCTCCATCTGTTTCATCATCAGTTTCAATTTTGGTATCGCCATTGGCCTCATCACTTTCACTCTCAAATCCCAAAGATTCATCACTTTCTCCATCTGTTTCAGATTCAGATTCATAATCCACTGAATCTGTAGTTTGACGTTTCATTTTATCGTACTCTGAACCAAGATCATCGGCTGTTTCATCCATGTCATCATCATCATCTGATCCATCATTATCTTTATTAACATCATCATCATCAGCCTCACTGGATCGTTCAGATTTTGAGCTTTGAATACTTTTGATTCCATTAATTCGCGATAACAAAGCAACATGTCGTTCAATTCCATCCTCCAATGCCCTTAGAAAAACGTTTCGAAGGGTTTCTTGACAGTTTTGTAGCAATACATGTCTAGGTTGTTTTAGTTTCACCATTAGCTTATAGATTCTGCATGGTTGATTGTTATGAACTACAAGCGGCAATTTTGAGACTTGTATACTACGCATAACTTCTGCAACAGATAGCTTCTTTACTTTCTCCACAAGTCTCTCAGCATCTTCCCTACAATTGTTTCATAAGGGATATAGGTCAAAATTGGTAAATTACTAAATTACCCATGTTAAATGGATACTCACATTGATCTGCCTTCTAGCAGGGGACATGTAATGATTGGGGTCTTTATGTTGGCCGAAGCAGTCGTTAAGATCTCCTGCAAACGTGGAATACCGAGTGTAACGTTCATCTCACCACGTCCAGCAAGATGAAAAGTGTTGAGCCTGCAAAGTAGGGTTCAATATAAAGCAACAAACTTTATATCCGATTTTTCCATGATGTGATGAAATATGGAGATAGAACGTAGAAAATGAATAAGAAATGGGATAAAGAAAAGGACATTTTACATGAATAAATGGGCTAAACATCCTTTTATTTGAGCACCTTACATATATATATATAGGGGCATAGTCAATTGAAAACAACAAAAAAGTTTAGGACCGTGAAAACCAATAGTAATCATGTGATGTTTCACATTGTGAAACAATGCATGTGAAAGAACATTGTTGTTTCACATTGCGAAACAAAAAATACACATTGCAAAACATTACTATATTGTAAACATGCATTGTCTCACAATGTGAAGCGACACATGATTAGTGGTTCTCACGGTTCTCAACCTTTTTGTGGTTCTCATTAGATTATTCTCCTGGAGGGAGGTTTAGGGGAAAACCTCAAAAAAAAAACTGAAGAACACCCTGGGAGCCCTCCATTTGAACGATATGCATACAAGCGATTGAAGCTGTTTTTTTCTATGCACAAGTGCATATGCATGTGTGCATGTTATAAATTACCAGTATGCATTTGTGCATACCGTCCAGATGAAGGGCTCCCAGGGTGTGCTTCAATTTTATTTTCTTTTTTTGAGGTTTTCCCCTGAACCTGACCCTATTATCCTATATAGATATATGTATCTATGTGTTTATACGTGTAGATACATATACGTATATGTATCTACCGACATATATACAAGCAGAACCTTACGTCATTTGGGTAGAAGGTTCACCAACCGATTGACCAGCAATAATACCAACTGGCTCTCCTGGCTGGGCAAGACTGGAGAGATACTTTTGTCTTACAAGCATCAACAAATCATCTCGGTTCTCCTTCGTAACCTTATGTTTGGAACTTTCAACTTTATCTTTTACGCCTTGTGGCAACTCTTGAATATTACTAAATTCAAGTGGCTGGCTTAACTTTTGGCATACTATATCTCGATTCTTATCATACAGTAAAAAAAACACATATTAGTTTATGTTCAAAACAAACAGCACAAATTAAAGATATTTAAAGAAAACAAATAATAATAAAAAATCTCACCGCTCCCAACACTTCAACATTATTGAGAAAGCTAGTTTGATGTACATCCACACCATCTTCACCGTAATAAAACTGAACAATGGAGCCATCAGCATCACGGACTGTGTAATCGTACGAAACTTTCAGGCTCTCTAGATTCTTTACAAGGCACCTTTGTAGATATCCACTACGAGAAGTTTTAACTGCCGTATCAACCAACCTAAATACCAACCAAGTTATTTGCAATTAGTTATATATATAAAGATAAGTAAATCAAACTAAACGAGCCCAGTATATCCCACCCAAAGGGGATGGGGTACCACCTATTGATAACATATATTTAAAGGTTGAGGAATAGTAGTGTACCCTTCCCGGCCAGCCATGCAGTGAAAATAGTATTCTTGTGGGCGAAGACCAGTTAAAAACCGATCGATAATATAACCACCTGCCTGAGAAGTGAAATACCAAGGTGGAAAGCTTGGTAAAGTCTTCCCGGAAATCATTCGAGGAACTCTTTTGCCTTCCAACTCTTGTTGACCAAGCAAAAAGGATATTTGTTGAAAGTTTACCTGTTTGTTTGTTGAAAAATTAGAAATTACAAAACATAATTTATAAAAAAAAACAAAGGGTTCTAAGAAGCAGAAGATGGACAAGAATTGTGCTATAAAATTACATACTAGCACTCGTTAAAGTTTATTTAAATTCCCAATACTAAATGAATAATTCTTTCAACTTACCGAACTACCTTGGCACCACTAATTGTCATAAGAGAAATGCAGTTTTGCGGGAAAGGTTTTAACAATCCTTTTGGCAACCATTTTTTGCTAATCATGGAACCTTTATCCCTCAGTTCTGTCTGCATGAGATTATCCAAGCTTGCAGTGGCTGTTACACCATTGTTTTGTATTATTTTCTCAGTTTCCAGTTGCAGCTCTCTTGTGCCTATCAAGAACACTTATCTAAATCAGCTTCTTGATGAAACAGACCAAAAAGAAAATTTAGATATGATATATATATATATATATATATATCAATCAAGTCAAATTTCCCAGATAAAAACCTTAGTACCAATAGACTTGTAACTCAAAAGTTGATAATGGGCAATTTAGAGATGCACAAATAAAAGCAAATAAAAGCCTGAGCCTTCTCATTTACTTCCTGAAGTAATCAAGTCACATTCATAAATGAAACACAGCTAAGCTGTCTGATACTTAAATTCTTACCTATTTTTTGGTTCTCCAACTTGACAAATTTGCGATGAACCTTTTCACCTACATCTTCACCTTCAAGTTCCTTCTTCATTTCTTTGTCACAATCAGGTGACACCATGAGGTCATCTAAACCACAAGTAAATCCATGGAACTGAAGATGAATTGTTAGATAAGATTTATAAACAATCAAAATATATATGACAGGTTAATATTATGCAAACACCCTTAAAGAAACACATAGGGCAGAGACTTATATGTTACATATTGTTAGTATGACACTAACCTGTAGAAAAGAAGTGAATAATCTACTAAAAGCTCCAAGCAAAAGTCCTGCAATGTCTGATCCATAAAGCTCTTGCACAGTATGAACCAAACCATACTTGCTAAACTGGGCTTTATCTATCACACCACACACAAGCTCATTCTTCCAAATCAACAATCTGGTTTCATCAATCTCTTTCAGCCCGACTTCCCAAGCCTCACTTTTACATTCTATATGTTCTTTCTTTTGCTGTTTATTTGTTTTTCTTTTATCCTGTGTAGCCTCCTTTCCTTGGAAATACTGCTCTGGGATCTTCACTTTGTTATCAACAATGCAAGGTGTATAACCTCTAGTCAGATGATTTAATATTGCTGTTATGACCTACAAACACAAATAAGAAAACTAAGAAATTAACGTACCATTCATATAACAGAAATTTGATTTTTTTGGAAGAGAATAAACAAATAATACGGTATTTATTTTATGACCTGCTTCCCGGTCCAAAGAGGCTTTGGCTTCCACACTGCTGGAAGTACAGGCTCCATAAAACACACTTTATCAACTATAGAAATTTTACCACGTTTTGAACTGCCCCCAGAAAACACACCAGAAGCACTGAGAAGTTGATTAAAATCTTCACGGCTTAAAAATGCATCCTTCATTGTGAGAAGTACAGAACTAACAATATGATCCTGCATGACCAAAAGTTTAATAGAAAACAAATCATGAACATGTGAAATGATGGCAAGCAATTAAAACACAATTTGTACTTTATTTTGTCAGCATGTGGCATCTATTAACATGATAATTTCAATAAGATATATATACCCATTCACATTGAAAGATGTGAACGTAAAAAAAAGGCCAATTACAAAGTCAAGTTGAAGACTTCTATCTCGATATCAATGGTAAGAAGAGTAATAAATAAGAACTTGTATAAGAACAGTGGGTGTTAGCAGGTAATCATTCACCATTCATTTGACATCTTGTTAGTCTCGAGATTAAAATCAAACAACCATGTACATTATTCCTCTAGAAGTCTTAAAACATACATACAGACATCATCATGGATTAAGATTTTCTTACTTTTCATCTTCCTATAAGTTTCCTTCACCCCAAGCACCCTCAATCTACTTCCAGACCTTCTGTTGGTATTATTAACATAATCCAAAACAAGTAACATTTGTAGACCTACCTTTATACAAAACATCATGACAACCTTATTATTTCTCCACATTAAGTGTATTTTTTACCTCCTCTTGCACAATACCAACTTTCTAATGCATATGCCTCTATATACATAATGTGAATGCCTGTATATATAGTTATATACACTTATATTCGTGCATTTATGAATAGACTTGAGATCGTGTGAGAATAAGAGTTATGGTGAGAACGTGAGAACAAACCTTCATGTACCTCAACTATCACCATGAGTGAAACTTAATCAAATTAATGCATGTGAAAGAATTGAAGGTATGTAAGAGCTCGTGAAGGTGAGTAAGATAAAAGTGAAGATTAAGGTTAATGAAGGTAGAAGAAGATAGTTGAAGGTATGTGTTTTTGGTCGGCAATCAATTGAAGGTCAACGACTTTTTAGCCGTTAGATCAAATAATCAACTCATCCATCAGTTTAGAAGTATTCTCACCATTCTCACCATAACTCTTATTCTCACTGGAAACTCAGCCCTTTATGAGTCTGTAATATATATATATATATACATATATAGATATAGATATGAGCTGATATATATAAATTGCTATATCACAGTTCATCCATAGACAAGCCAAGAATGTGTGAATAGATTTTAAGATGTTATAACCTGAATCAAGCCCCTAACAGTATCTCCCCTTGTTGGAACTATATACTGATTGTTTGCATTCACGATGTTATAGGCTTCAGCATGCACGAGAGATCTCATCTTGCGGCAAGTGAACATTCATTTCGTCTCCATCAAAATCCGCATTGTAAGAACTGTATTAAAATTGACAACATAATAAGACAAAGAATGAAACCTATAAAAAATTTAATCACCATGAACACTGCAGAGCATATACTTGATCTTAAGGGGATAGCCTAGTGATAAGGCATTTTCTTAAACTGCAAAATGACCGTAAAGTCTTGTGCCAATGTAAGAAAATAAAAAATATATAATGATGGAAGTGCATCAATAATACTAACCTGCAATTTGCATAATGCATCCGAAGAGTTTTCTCACCTTTTAGTACCCGAACTACATGTGCCATTATACCGGGCTTGTGAAGAGTGGGCTGCAATGTAAGTTACTTAATAAGCTAACATAAGAAAGGAACAAAAAGCGAGGAGAGAGAGGGGGGAAATGGGTATTTTAAGCATACAGAGTTCTAAAAATCTTTTTGTACATCATTTAATGTAAAAAGTTCAGCAAGCAGCAATCAAAACCGCTTCCATCAATTCAATCCATCGCCAGACGAAATTTAAAAATTGAAATATCATAAACGATATAAGAATTGTAGCTCCTGGTGTTTCCACAGGTCTTTTAGGACATTTTTTTAAATGCATAACTTTCTTTGTGTTAGGAAGAGGCATTCAATGTATCAGAAGGTCATGCACTTAAAAACAATACGTCGGAAGGTTATTCTCCTAAATAACCCGTGTTTCACATGCGCTTTCCTCTATTTGAAATAAAATTAGGCTCGGAACCACTATGACAAGACACATAGAGATGAAAGAATGCAGCACCTGGCAGTTCACAAGAACAACATCTCCATCCTGCAAGTGCCGATACACAACTTTACCCTCAAATTCGTAGTCACGGCTATTTTTGGATTGTATGCTAGAAGAAGGTAACTTTCTGGATATTGAAATTCGCTCATCTTTTATTTTTTTGTCTAGCTTGACAGTTGACACCTTATCAGCATAACGGGTCGCTCCTGGATGGATATTTGGACCATTAATGATAGCATTCCTCAGTTTAACAACATTCCAAGGAGTCACTCTCTGCAGAAATGTAATTCAAGATGTATGAAACGTATAAAGGCTTCAAAGTCTAACATTGATGCGTAAAACATATTGTAATTAACAATTATCTTAAACAGATAGCTTAAGATAACTATGCATCATATATTATGTATTATGTGTATGAGTAACAATACCTCTGGGTAGGTCAATCTGAGCGCAAAATAAGGAGGAACTCCAATCTCATTAACTGATAGATAAGGATCAGGTGAAATAACGGACCGGCATGCAAAGTTGACTCTCTTTCCCATCATTTTCTGGCGGAAGATTCCCTGTTTTCTTTCAAGCAACTGCCATATCCCAGAATTTGCATTTTTCAGATTTTGACCTTCAATCAAGTACACAAAAATCAGACGCAATTTAGGTAATGTATTAATAAACCATGCAAAACGTGATAACAACATATCAAGAAGAAGAAAAATTAAATACAAGCAGCACACAACCTGCACCAAAGACATAATGTTCATCACCTTAAATGTTGATTGCAATTACTATTTACTAAAAAGATGTTACAAAATGGACAGTATCTCACCCAAGAAAAAAACATATGTTTACAAGTGAGACAAATAAGTGGTAGGTGTTCATGTCAAATTATCATACTAAATCTTGAGAGGAATATAGATTACAAGTTGACCCAGACATGCAACTGTGCAAGGCCATGTTTGGCAACCACAGGCTAGCTTATTTGTGAGTTACTGAAAAAGCCCCATTTGGTTAGCAATAAGCTAGCTATTCGAAACTTCTTCCAGAAAAAGCTAACTTTTCGAAAAGCTGCTTCATGTAGGGTTTCAATAAGCTCCAGGTGTTTTTTTCTGTTTTGTTCAAGTATACCCCTTATCTTTTTCCAACTAATTTTCCAACATGTCTTTTTAGGTCATTTTACATAGTCATCTAGCTTATCAACTAGTTTTTACCAAAGATGACTAGTCTATCAAGTAGCTTATCAGCCAACAACTATCTTCCAGGCAACATTGCCCAAGGTCATGTTTTGCAACCATAAGCTAGCTTATTTTTTGATAATATTGCAAATATGATATGGAATGCAAATATTATCCATTAAAGCTAAATAACTTGGAAAACTCTTTACTTTTGTTGTTAGTTATTTTCATACGATGATATGTATTGGTGGTTTGTTTGAATTATATTATTATGCAATGTTATAATTGAGTAATTTTTCAACATGTCATTTTTGGTCATTCTATATTTAGCAACTAGTTTAGCAGCTAGTTTTTGCCAAACATGATTAGTTTATCAGCTAGATTTTAAGTCAACAACTAGCTTATCAGCTAGTTTGCCAAACATAGCCTAAATAGACAGCAAACATCCAAGTCCTTGATGATTACAATGGGATGCAATCCGCACAGCAAAATTCAAGAGACAACTATTTCAGTGTGTTACAACCCAACATCAGACTTCTCTGCAGTCTGTTTTCCCTTTCCTAGAATTTATGTAATAATTTTTATGAAGAGGTAAAATATACACCACCTTGAGAATGAAAAAAGAAAGAACACTATCTTGACAGGTAGATGAAACATGGAAATGGCCTACTTCAATTTTGCGATAATGAGCAAATATTAGCTATTAAAAATTGCTTGTTGTTGCATGCTTGAGAAAACGGGTTTCGACATTAATGATACACAATGCTTTTACGGGTATACAAAGCTTGTTCGATTATTGAACTCACACAGTTGAAGTTTCTTTAAAATCTCCAAAAGCATACGATTCTACCTCTTCATTTTCCCGGAGAACTTCTTGGTCTTTTTTTTTGTGTGCACAGATGTAAAATTGTAAATAAATATCAACATAAAGATATGGATGTAATATCATGATAATCACAACCATGAATGCATATGAGAGCACATCACAATCCTTGATGCAGAAAATGACTCACTTGTGGCAGCCTTGCTGTTGAATAGAACATTCACAGACTGCTGCAAGTCCCTCCAACGATCAGCAATCTTTGATCCTTCAAATTTGTTAATATGAGCATTTGTCAATGCTATATTTGACTGTAGCACCTTGCTTAGTAACACCGTCTGTGGATTCTCCATCACCTGTAAGTTAACGATGACGTTATCAAGTAAATACATTATATACCCCAAATAGATAAATGAGAACTAAAAAAGAAGAAATGTCATGAATAGGTGATGATAACACAAGAAGAAACCGAAGGATCATTGACCCAACGGTACCCAGATTACCGGGAGGTAAAGGGTTCAATCTCACCAAAGGTGAGAAGCATGCGTCAGTTTTACCATATATAAATTTATACTTCAAAGAAAAACACAAAAGAAAAAACAGAAAAATCCACAAGGTCACTGAGTGTGAATCAGAGGCAACTCAACTATTCCTACACATCCTATAAAATTGAAAGAGTACTTGAGTAGCATGCATCCTTATAAGTATCATACTTACAGATTCACCCGCCACGGCAGCAGGACGAAATTTTGTAGGGGGAACAAGCAAGGCCTCTAAAAAGAACATAGAGTAACTAGTACTTTTGGAAGATCCACTTAACCGCTCCTGCTGGATATCGCATATATATATGAACAAAGTTCAGCTTCATTTTCCCACAAATATTCCTTAATTATATTCATCACCTGAAATTATGTTGAGTCAAAAAATTAGTAGGGAATAGAAGATCCTGATGGTTGATTACTATACTATTCTCAGTTCTATATCGCAAGTGAAACTGCAAAACAAGTATCTTGGTGTGTACCCTAGATGGTAAAAGAGAGCCTGAAAAGTTGTTTTTCAGCTCTTTGAAGTCAGAGGGCACTTTTGACCCTATCTACTTTACATTCCTTCTTTTAGATGAGGTGGTAGATAATGAATTGGTTCCAGCAGTATCGGCTACGTCATCTTCTGATCGGTTATTAATATTTATTGCCTCGGAAGTGTTGTCCTCTTCCCCACCTTGCAGCTCTTCATCGTATCGAATAACTCCCAACTGATAACCTTTTATACAATTCTTTTCCGCATCAGCAACAGACATATCCTATTACACATTCATTTATATGTTAGCAGCTACAGTATATAAACTTTGAAACATACACAACAGCTTTATATCACCCTCATAATTGACAGTTACAACACACACCTTGACAAACACGAATTACGCATATACATCATCGCATGTATATTGTACAAGCTAGTTCCAGTGCTGCACACCAGCAGGTTGACATTAAACTTTCCCTCTAACAAGTGCAATTGACAGCAATATGCATGTTGTTATCACTCTGAATATTGTCCTACTAAGTTGGCTTATCTCTATTTGAGTTTTTGATATTTTATTACTGTTCAGCATTATCTTTACTTCATACCCTCAATAACCTAATCAACAAAATCCAAGTCTGTGTAGCAGATTGCAGCCTAAGAGGCATGGACATAAAATACAACACTGCCAGATGATACACTATTTCTAAGAAACAGGATACTGAATGTTGTAGGATCCACTAATTTCGGATCATACATGTAAGAAATCGTTCTGAAGAAGAAGAAACTCTACCTGATAAATGAATTTAATTAAAGATGTATACATAGTGTAGTGACGAGCATGAAAGCATACTATGGCAGGAAAAATGTCTTCCTGGTTACTGTACGGTGAAACAAAGAATATTAAGTCCTCATCATGAATGAGCTTTATTAAGGCATAAAAATTGGCATACCATGTTGTTTGCTTTTTGCACAAGCATGGTGTTGAATGATGAGATAAATAATAAAGTTCGAGGCATGGAAGAACACCTTGATAAAAAAATGGAAGATGCATAAGCATGTATGAGCGATAAGTAGTTAGAAATAATCTCATTCAGCATTCCAGATTTGTATGAAAAAGATGAAATGACCAATAAGAATAAGATCAGGGTATCTTAGATGGTATACTCAACTCCAATGTAGACAATTGTATGAATCCATACAAAGAGTAGACCCGTAGAAGAGAATGCAACTAAGAGAGATTGAGATCAACCTAGATTCACATGGAAAGTAATGAAAAGATATTTAAGGAAATAACATAGACCAGAAAATCTTGGCCATAAGAGGACTCACCTATTTTATCTTACATTAAGTTTTACCTTTTTATAGCTCATATCAAGTTTTACACTATTTACAATCCATTTGTATTCCATTTTTAGCCAATCCAGTAGAAATAGATCATTGGAAAATAAGAAACAAAACATAACTACAGTATTCAATCAACACCAAATGCAAGTATAGTCCAAAAGGCACCGGTTTTGATTTCTTTTCTTCAGCTTCACTTTTCCCTTCTTCATGTTCTAAACTTCTAATGTCACTTTGTTTTCATGTTTCTTATAATTAGAGTTTGAATTGGAAAAGATTTCAAGTTTTAACCTTGAAAAATCATTGTAGCTGATATAAATCTTATTTAATAGTTATTGTTCATCCTTACATACCCAAAATCCACATGAAGAAATCCCCTTGTGAAAGAAAGATGAGCAATATTCATCATTTCCCAACCATGACATTCTCTCCAAAAGCGATTTTTGGGTAGGTTAAACAGGACCCCGGAAATTTAAAATCATCATACAGTTCTAAAAGAAATTAATGAATTAAATAAGAGCAAAAGAGAATGGAAGGATGATGTAGCCTTGATGGATGATAACCTCTAGTTATATATGTTTTAAATACTTATTTTACACCTTTAGGATAGTTTATTTTATCTTTATATCCCTAAATTGAGTCTTTTATTTCCTTATTTTATATTTGTTGAGTCATGAAGCTAAAAGTTGTGATTTATCTGTTTTAGTACCATTTGTAGGCTTATTTTGGTGTTTTGGACAGGGCAGTGTTGTGCAGCATTCATACAGCATTGTTGGCTGTTGCTTTTTGGCGAGCTTATTGGAATCAGCTGTGGAAGTATGTGCTTAAACTGACTTTTTGTAATCTGAAGAAGGGAGCTTTAGAAGACTTTTGAAGACCTTAATGTCTAGTTATTATAATACTTGCTTATCAAGTTTATCTTGTACTTTTGTTGACTTTTTATCAAACTTGGTGGTCAAGTTTGGGTAGTTTCCTTGTAATTTCTCTTTATGCTTGTAGTATAAATAGGGGTTAGTGGTTAGATTTGTAAATCATCCCACCAAGTATCATTTGGCTCTAAGCCTTTGATACTTGAAACTCTAAATATTTGGCTATTAGTTATATAATTCCGTAATCGTTGAAGTTTATTTTCTTGCACCTTTAAATTCCCGCCTTTAATTTCTGCAATTTATTTTAAGTCTTTTATTTTCTGCAATTTATTTTCCGCAATTTAATTTTCGCATTTTACTTTGTCATTTAAATTCAGTTCTTTATTTTCTGTCTTTAATTTTAAGCAATTAATTTCCGCACTTAAATTCATGCAATTACTTTCTGCAATTTATATTTCCTTGCATTTACAATTCAGTATGAGTAGCTAAATTTCCTAAGTGTGGGTGTGAGGCAGATGGTGAGATTATAATCCAAAGGATGGTGGACATTGTTTCTTAATAACAATGTCCCATCATTTCATTTCAAGTTTTTATAACTCCATATAACACTTCTTGACAAGTTGATCACTTTGAAAAGTGTTAAAGTGCCATGGACTCTGAGAGGAGCCATTGGATGACGTAGGAAGTAATATGTGACAGTTACTAACAACGAGAGTTGTAAACTATTTTATTTAAATTGATTAATTCTCGACGGGTTGGTTGCTTATCAAAGTGTTAAAGTGTAGTCGGACTCTGAAATGAGCCACTTGGAACACACCAACTTGAATAATATGGGAATCTGCTCGACAGAGTAATTTTAAACAACGACAGTTGTTATCCATATATTTTGAGGACTCTACTCTGCACTGCCACTAGTACTGATACTGCATAGAAATATGGGTTGAATCTAAACATCAGTGCAGGTATTGAAGTCCGACAGGAATACCCTCAAAATAGATGGTGGAACTTGTTATTTTTGAACTACAATACTGAGAGGTATTGGTCCACTTGAATTTGTGTTTATGTCTCACCACAAGTCTTACACCCATACTGCTTTCTGTTGAAACAATCATACAATTCCAATCCAAATCAAGTTTAATCTTCCAAATTCATTTTCTGAAATCATTTCTTTCATTTTACTTTTACTAATCTTTTACTACAATCCCTGTGGACGAAACCCGGTATTCTATACCACTTTACTACTTGAAAGGCGATAGTAGGATTGAAAGTATACTTGCTTTTGATCTTATTTGTCACGTATCGAAAGGTATATAAATATCTTATCAATGGAATAGGCAAAAAACCATACAGAAAAGGACAAACTAATATCATTCTTATATCTTATGTAACTGGATATGAGTGTACTAATAACTATATATATAAACATGCATACATACATAAAGAGAGAGAAGATGTGGGTAGTGAAATATGCTCTAATCTTTGTTAGGTGCACCATCATTTCATGCTACAAGCCTACAACTCTAACGCCAATAGGTGTCTATTATGATGTTTGAAGTCTGGTTATCAAAGATGTTAGCTTAAATCATCTGGTAAAATATAATGCACAGTAACTCCTGAAAAAAATACATAACAAAAAGCAATATCAGAAAGAAGGTTTAAAACTAACCATATGAAACGATCCAAACGTAGGTTTGCTAATCTTCGGATTTTTAGCTTCGCAATATTTACAAGACTTGCTATTGTTAACCAGAAATTCTTTCAAAACAGACTTTGCTTCTATATACTGAACAGACGTCCATATCTTGTGTTGTGTTTGTTCAGGGATGTCACTTTGTGAACCAGAGAATAATGTAGAATTTGAAACATGGCTACCATCACTATCCTCCAAATCGATACCTTTGTTATCTGAATTACTGACAAAATCTTTGGCCTCAACAACATCACCTTTTGCTATCTTCATTAGTTTAGAAGTACAAATGTCAACCTAAAGAAAAAAGATATAGGTATTCATCAGTAGATTAACAAAATAAGATTTTTATGTAAAATAAGACAATGGGTTGTAAGAATAAGTATGAAGATGCATGTTACGGTTAGATACAAAGTAACCTCACCTTTGCCCACTCTAAAATGATGGCAAAAAAAGCAGGTCCCGTAAGAGGGTGTACAGCATATCAAAGAGCAAGGGGTTGTATACTGGTGAAACAAGATCAATGTGACCACAATGACCTGGGCAATTAAATGACTCCTGATTACACAACTTACAGCTGCAAAAGATAACAGTTTTCAGATTAAGCAAACATATATCATGTTACAATTATCTCAGTCTTGTTTCCAGAAGCTAGATTTGTTGTGCTAATGACATCTAGAAGATCACTTGTACAACTGCATCAATTGTCTAACATCACAATTGAATATAAAATTAAGGTGACAGTATATTTGTGAATAAGCAATTCATTTGGGTCCAAACTACTTATTCAATAAGGTTGTGTTTGGTACATGGGACTGGACAAGACATGACAAAACTCACTGTCCCATGTATGGCACGATAGGGGACAAGACAAAAACTCATTGTTTCATGTATGGCGTGACATGAGACTAGGAGGGACAAAAAAGACTATTTTTGTTCCACCAAAATAGATGGAATGGAACGGATACTAAAAAATTACTAATCTAGCCTCATTTGATAATAACCCTAATATGGTATTTGTTTTTTGTTTTTCTGAAAGGCAATATGGTATTTGTTTTAATGGTCACCACTGCCTATTGCCGCCGCCACCACCAACGGCCACCACCGCCCATCACCACCACCACAACTACCTCCTCCATGTCGGCCGACACCACCATATCCACGTCATCCAGAGTCACCGTCGTCCACCAGCCACCACCGCCTCTACCTCCATCACCATTGTCGCTGCAACAACCTCCACCACTCCTCCGCTAATCCGTAAGGATCTTCCAAGCAGAATAAAACATAGTTTTCCTTTGTATGAACCGGGTATTTTCAAACTACCATCAATTATATCAAAATTCTTCATTCAAATTTGGTTTGTATTTGAACTTCCCTCTATATATATATATATACATATGTATTTATTCTACATGAAAATTACGTATTTAGGCGCAATTTGTCTAGTCATGTCCTATTCGGTCCTATTCGTACCAAACATCATAAAGATAACTCCAATCATGTTCGCATACCAAACGCTACCTAAAAGTCATCGAGAGCATAAGGTATACATAGGCATCAAGTTGCCAATTATATTAAATGACTTTCCAATTTCCATTCAACACCTCCTCCCACTTTTTTGGACCAAAAAAGAAGAGGATCAAATAGGTGGGTTTCTTCCACCCTATCATCCCATCCCTTCCTTTTTGTCTCAGATATAAATAAACTGCATCCCTTGCCTCACTTTCTTCCTGATCGAAAACAAAATTCAAACATATCACTTTGAAGAGAACAGAACTTACTTTCCATACTCATCCATAGGGCCCAACAAAGGATCATACAATCCTCCTGGCTGGTCTTCCAACACTGTCAAGTAAAATGGGGTTTGTAATCCTTAAAACACTATGCTTCCTGACCTCTTCATCAGTCATGAAACTGAATCTTACACCCTCAACGATCTCTGACGCACCCTGCAATAATAAGCTTGTAATTAGAACCACACAAAAGTTGTTAAAGATTTTCATGTCTGTCTATCCCATCAACTCATTCAAACATGAAAATTATGAACTAACTAAACAACGTTCTAATCTAATTACATTAAACTACCAATAAAAAAAAGTCTGTATCAAACCTAATACACTTGGAATGTGAAATCAATACACCTTGTACCTTGTATTTGCAAATTTAACACCAACAATACAATGTTGTATCCGTATCACTTACAAATAGAGTTTGTTCTAGTCTCAAACAGAGTACACATAATAAAGATGATCAAGAGCTAGTTACAAGTTACAACAGTAGAGAATATTAAAACTTAATACTAAACAAAACTCACAATTAAAAACAAAACAATCACTGGTCTACTATATATAAATATACCTCAGTAGTGGTCTGAGCCATCTCCTACACCTAATGGCGGTGGTGTTCGCTGTCGACTGTGAAGATGAAGGTGAAGTCTTTGAGCTGTGATCTCGGCTGCAGGAAGAGGGTTTTGAATATTTGAATCGCGAAAGAGAAAGGTCCAAGAGGCCTTAAGCCCAAGCGGTTAGCATTTTGGTTGGCTGCGGTTTGAAGTAATCAAATAACCCAATTTAATACCTAATTCATCAATCAACTATAAATTTGGTCCTTACGGTCTCAGAAATTCCAAATCCACCATTATGGTAAGAAAAAACATCGGATTTGGTCCCTATTTCTGATGGCTTGCAAAAAGTTCCGTTAGATGAAAGCCCTTTTATATCCTTCTGAATTATGATATTTTACTTATAAAAAAGTAAAGGAATGAGACTCATCTCATTGAGAAACCCGGTTTAAACGGGATTCCCTACAAAACCAAGGACTGAGATGCCTAAAAGTTAAAAACTAGGGATAGACTATGGAGACCTGTATAAAACCAACGACTGAGATACTTAAAAGTTAAAAACTAGGGATGGGGACAGGGACATACACGACGTCGGATAGCATGGTTCTTGCACTGTCCCCGAATATTAACTATATTACATATTTTTATTTTTAAATGTATTATTTATAAATAATTATATTTAATTTAGATAAAAACGTGGAAAGTTGAAATTGTGATGTTGTGATTTTGTTCACATATGAATATTTGATATTCTATAAAAGCAAGTTTTGAAAATATATGAGATTTAAACATGAACCATTTTATTGATTGAGGTTTAGTGTTGTTTAACGTACTTGATTTAAAACATCTTTTATTAATGGAGAAAAAAAAATCTCCGATTCCCTATTGGGGATCCCTGTTCCTCGTTCAGGATGGGGACGGGGACGGAGATTGGTATCGTGGACAGGGATGAGGATCAGGTCCCATCCCATTTTCATGCCTAATTAATCAAATCAATTCCCTCCCTAATTTTTACCTTCGACAACCCAAACCAAAAACTCTCTAGTCATCTTCTCCTATCACCACCACATCGACACACCTCCTTCGGTCGTTTTTGCAAAGCATAATGATCATCTTATAATTTTAAAACTGTAGGAATTAAAAGTGTTACAAACAACAAACCACGTGAACCAAATTTGTAGTTTGCTCTAGTATAGTTAATAAAATAACCATTTTTTTTTATTTTTAAGAATAATTGTTAAAGCATGTAACCAATTTAACGAATTTTTAATTTTGTCATAAATGGGTTTTACATGTTGTAAAAAGACAAAAATTTCATCTATTTAGCCAAAAAAAACCACAATATTCGCCAATTTTAGGGGGGTTTGGCGAATTATTATACAAATACATACAAGAAGCAAATAAATTATGTTTGCATACTAACAAGTAACACTAATGTTTGTGTGTGTATGTATATAGCTTTAGTTTCACACCTCTTTGGATGCCTTAATCCAATTCTTTTTTTGTTGATATTAAGAATTTATGGTAGATAGCAACAGTATGCAAGTGGGTAACGAGAATTAGACAAAAAATAGGAAAAAAAATGTTACTTAAAAAACGACCAAAAACGAGAATGAGATCAGACTATGTATTAGGTAAATATAAATAAAATTTTATCAAAATTATTAACATCATGTTGGCGAGTTGGGTTGGGTTGAGTTAGACCTAACCCAATTTCAACCCTATTGGTTAACAGTTTAACGAGTATGGGTTTTGATGGGTTGTTTGTGGGTTAGGTTTGAACTGATTGGCAAATTTTTTTGTAATGCCCTATTCATGAGCCATCCCACCTGCTGTCTTAAAAATTTGGTGGCATTAATTTAAATAATTAGGTCCACTTCTATAAGTTGCATCTAATCAGTCGGAACAAAATTTTGTTACTTCAAGTTTAGTACAATATTAGATTGGAATCATATTGGACTGAATGAAAAGATAATGCATTTTTTGTCCTACCAAAATGAATGGTACATAAATCGAGGAACTTCCATGTGATAGTTTCATTTTTCTAATGGTTGCTTTGGTTTGGTTACAAAAGGCTCGATAGTGGATTGATTCGAATTATTATGTCATACGTTGACTAGTTGGGCCTTAGCAATTGCATGACCGACCGACACCAATCCATCAAGCTAAGCCCAATTACTTGACAAGTTCGGTTTCAGTTAACCGTAAACTAGTGTGTGGCACTGTGCGTTGCGCGGTGACAACTATTTTTGTTAGTAAGTATTTGAGTATGTTAATGTGAAACGTAATTTGTTAATTAACAACTAATGAAATGCAGTGTAAAACATTGAGGGTCCGTTTGGTTTGGGAGATTGTTTTTGAGGGATTTGGATTTCATGGAAAGATTTGGATTTGGAGGGATTTGGATTGAAATGGATTTGAAAATCATAGGTGTGTTTGGTTTGTAGGATTTGGAATGGAATTGGATTTCCATTATTTATAAATAATTTATATAAAACTATAAAAAATTATAAAAATAATTAAATTACATTTTTATTAATCAATTATTACAAAACAAATGTTTTTAACATTTTTGAAACATTATTTCATACAAATCCTACGAAATCCCGTGAAATCCCGAGCATCCGCCAAGGATTTCAAAATCCTATGTTTGTAGGATTTCAATGGAATCCTAAGATTTTAAATCCGGACAATCCGACAAACCAAACACCGGAATGGATTGGATTTGAAATCCAAATCCCTCCAAATCTCGCCAACCAAACGGGCCCTGAAAGCAGCATTCGAAGGTGCTTTAGGTGTACATTGTTTGGTAGAAGTTGAGTTACAAAAATAATGTTCAAATGTTGAAGTTAATCGAACTTGTGAGTACACAATGTTAAGCATTATGGTAGGTGTACATTGTACAAAAAATTAATCTTTTCAGTTTAGTCTATAATACTTGTGTTTGCGACATTGGATTAGATTCAACTAATTGATTGAAGTTGATTGCATTTATATTGCACTTGAAAATTATATGAAACAAGTCAACCAAATATGAAAATATCTTTTATATATGTCAACTTATAACATAATCAATAATTACAATTTACCAAAAATCAAGAATATGACCAACTATCCGGCATAAGTTAAAAACCCCAAGAAAAAAAAGGATACATGATATAAAAAAGACCCCCAAAAAAGTTTATTTTTACTTTTAGCACTATCAATCGATAAAAGATTACTTCCCAGTCCGTTGAACATGAAAATTGAGATCATCTAATATCTCACTGATATATATCATGATGCATATTTTCTTACGTTTTTCTATGTTTTATCGTTCCTTGTTTTTAGCTATGTGTTTCTTTTCGCTTGAATGTAATGTAAAAGACGAAAAGATCGTGGGTCACTTTTATGTATTAATTCATCGCCAACACAACAAAAGAAATACCTAATATTTAGAATTTAGTCTCATCTGCACCAATAGTTGAGGCCTCCTTGATCCGGGTAGTGAGTTTTCTAAAAACACCAACAATTGTCAACACGCACTCTTGTTTCACATAGCATAAAAAATAAGGCAAAAATAACAACCACGTAAACAATTATAGCTTCTTAATTATCAGATTTCAATATCATATCTTCAAACAACTACCGATAGGAACTCGATCTCAATAGCATACCCTTTACTATCAATCACCAACGATATGTCAACATGCACTAACAATATCGCAAGAAAAAATAGGGGGGAAAATAACAACCACATAAACAATTATAGCATCTTAATTCACAGATTTCAACATCATATCTTCAAACAACTACTACTAGCATCTCGATCACAATGCATACCCTTTACCATCAATTACCAACAATATGTCAACATGCATTAACGACTTCTTTCACATGGTAGAAAAAACAATGGGCAAAAATAACAACCACATAAACAATTATAGCATCTTAATTCACAAAATCCAACATCATATCTTCAAACAACTACCGATAGCATCTCGATCTCAATAGCATACCCTTTACCATCAATTACCAACAATATGTCAACATGCATTAACAACTTTTTTCACATAGCAGAAAACATTGGGGCAAAAATAACAACCACATAAACAATTACAGCATCTTAATTCACAGATTTCAACATCATATCTTCAGAGTTCAATCAACTATTGGTAGTATCTAGTACCACCAACATCATCACAATTACCCTTTACAATAGCATACCCTTCACCATCAATTACCACATATTGAAACTAGTACCACCAACATCATCACAATTACCTACATTTCAACTTTCACATGGTTCCTAAATAAACTACCCCAATACACACACACACACACATATATATATATATACATATACATACACACATACATACATACATACATACATACATATATATATATATATTAGGGACAATGGAAAAAAGCGTAAATCCTGTTATAAAAGCGTAATTCAAATACAAAACAAATATATAGTCAAGTAATTATTATATCTCACTTATTGAATCCTTAATAACGAAGATAAAAGTTCAAATCTAGAATAAAGCAACGAAATAGAAATAAATTAGATAATCCAATCACAACTCTAAACACCAGGAAATTGTCACACCTACATCGGGAGAAGGTGCTAAAATGGTGAATGGCGCACAGAGTGTGACTATCCTAGAAGTCTTCTTCACAATTTTTTGAATAAGCCATTTCTTAAATTCTAATGTGTATTTTGTGATTATTGAAAGAAAATATGAACATGAGGTATGGAAAGTTTGATAGGTGATTGAGAAAGTTGTTGAAAATTCGATTTATGATGGAGATACAGGATGCTAGAAGGTGTATAGGGTAAATGAAATTGAAGTCAAACCTAAACATAAATGACAATATGCAAAATTACCAAAAGAACCATTTATAAGCAATGACAGAACTGTCATGTAGGGGCTTTAATGTCTTTATCACATTAAAAATCTTTTAAAAAATCTAAATATCAAGAAAATTTGCGAGGAGATTTATTGCTCAACATTGTGTTGCTTCACAATTAGAAGTTGTTATCTTTATATATATAAAAGATGATAAAATGGACCGGCTTGAGGTTGCTCATTCATGTTTAAGAAATGTTAATAAAATTATTTAACTTCTATATGTTTTTTTCTTCCTTTTATTTCATGTATTGTTTTTTCCCCTACTAAGACATATATGAAATAAGATGGTTGAACATGGACAATATATAAACAAATACATTATAACTTATCCACTTTAATCCTTTTCAACAATCGCTCATAAATTAAACAAAATACAAATACGTATAAAATGTAGACCAAAATATTGATGGTGAAATTATGTTCTCAAAGTGATGCTTGAAAAGTCCGGATTAGAATTCTATCTCTCAAACAAGAAGTAAAGAGAGTAATTTTAGAAGAAGTACGTACATTATTTAAACAAATTAGATGTCAGAAAAAATAAATAGCATAAAAATATAATATATATTCAAGGATAAACACATTATCACCATAAAAAAACACAAGGAAAGAGACCAAAAATAAACGGATAAATGTTAAATGGTTGCTCTACGACTTTCCATCATAAAATATACCACGGGTCCACTTTTCGTGTTTGAAAGTCTAAACTAGTCCCTTTTTTGACACCGTTAGATAAGACTTCACTAAGTCGGTCATGTGGTCCTCACATGAAAAACATTTTCGTCACGTCAAGACACATGACTGATTTATTGGAGCCAACTCTATAATGTCATGTCAAGAGAGGGACTAATTTATGCTTGTAAACATAAAAATATACTTTATGAATTTTATAGAGGAAAACCAAAAAAACAACCATATATAAAAAAAGAAAAAAATGAGTCAAATGACCATTTTTCTCGTTCAAATTGATCTCCTAACAAATTCTCTCCAAACTTTACGCAAATGTCATTACGTCTGCAATACCCAGGTCCGTAATAATTGTGGACCCACTAAACATCATTTTTTGAGTTTTTTGGCCTAGGTTTGTAATGACAGGTCTAGGGGTGGCAATCGGATCGTGTTTGGGTTGACGGGTCAGGACAGGTCAACCCAGACACGACCCGTTTAGCTATCGTGTCGAGATATGCAACCCTAACCCGCACACGGTTGGGTTGGCGGGTTGTAAACGGGTTGGCGGGTCATAAATGGGTTGTCAGGTCATAAACAGATTGACGGTTCACCTAATAATACAACCAAATTCAAACATTCAAATTTTAACAAAAAGTCCAAACACAATTTTCAAACAAATAAAAAGTCTAAACATAAGCAAATTCACTTAAAATACAACCAAATTTCAAACAAATAAAGAGTCCAAACACAACCTAATTGAAACAACTCCAAGTTTTAAACAAATAAAAACTCAAAACACAACCAAATTCAAACAAATCTATTTTGACTATTTGAGACTTTTAAGTAAAAAATAATATATATTTTTTGACGGGTTGGCGGATCAACCCGAACACGACCCATTTATTTGGCGGGTTAGAAACTTCAATCCCAACCAGTT
Source organism: Silybum marianum (assembly GCA_036898165.1). Taxonomy (NCBI): domain Eukaryota; kingdom Viridiplantae; phylum Streptophyta; class Magnoliopsida; order Asterales; family Asteraceae; genus Silybum; species Silybum marianum. Next base: position 23,311,917 of record CM072538.1, read on the forward strand.
TATTTTTGTGTCGGGTTCGTGTTGTGTCAAGAATTGCCGCCCGTCACAGGTCTACAATAATTGTGGATCCGACAAATGTCATCACTAGAAAGAACCCCTAAGCTTACAAAATTTACATATTTAGTCCTTATTGCGAGCATGACATTATTACATATTTGATTTTATTAATTTCTTTTTTGTCATTTAATTAGATCGACTGAGTTAAAAGCAAGCTTCTAAATAGCGTGAGGCGTGACGGCAAGGTCAAGCCTTAAGCCTTAAAAGCCACAACAAGTCATGACGTTCTTCGAGGCATGCCTTATGACGACATTATATATAACATTATGCATATATAAACTTTTGTTCCGACTATTACTCAATGAGTTAATGATATTAAGCTATGTTATATATTAAAAAAAAAATAAGACACTAAAAGGGCAAGAAAAATCAAATATGGTGTTACAAAAATCACGCATTAAGCCATGACGTGTCACAGACATAACACAACATCAAACACAAGCCTTAAGCAGCGTGTCACGACGGCTGTTAGTAGCGTGTTTTTTAGAACATTGTTAAAAGGGTTTTGCGACCCTAATAATAACCTTTGTATACAATTCAAAAAGAAAAATAGTTAGAGGCCAATTTAAATGAGAAAAGTAATCATTTGAAAATATAAAAAAAACACCGATGAATATATATATATATATGTGTTTTTTTTGGGTATGTTTTAGTTTTAGAATAATATAAAAGAAATATTTAAATTTTGCGCGTATGGAAAGAAAATCCTGTTGGCAACCGAAATTGACCTTGGAAATCGTGGACCAAATAAATAAATTTGAAAAGTGGGATTACATTGACGCCGGCGCCATCTCCAGCTCCACTTCTCCGATCGCCGGCCGGTTGTCTTTCACTTCAATCTCCACCCACCACAATGTGCGGGATTTTTGCCTACTTGAATTACGATGTCAGCAGAGAGAGACGTTACATCCTTGAACTACTCTTCAATGGACTCCGTCGTTTGGAATACAGAGGTTACGATTCCGCAGGGATCTGCATCGATTCTTCCTCACCATCCATCCACGATTCCCCTCTTGTCTTTCGTCAAGAAGGAAACATTGAATCCTTAGTCAAATCTGTCTATCAAGGTATTCTTATTATTATTATTATTTTGTTTTACAAAACAATACCCTAGAACTAGCATTTCATCTTTCCCCCAAATTCACCACTTTCTGTTTTATAGGAATCATGTTTAATTTTCAATTTTCCATGCCCAATGGTTTATGTTTTAGTTAACCTTTGATGATGTGAAAGTATGATGGTTTGCTTGCATTATATTATCTTGATGCGAAGAGAAGAAAACAAAGTAGTGAGCTTTTCATCGAAGAAGATATAGTTAACCTTTTTTCAAAACTTTGAATAGTTTGGCAATTACATATGTAAGGAATTTTAAGTAGTCAATACTGAAAACTGATGCTATAATTGTCATTGTGTTATAAGAATATGGTGTCAACCAAACCCTTTTAAATCAGTGGTAGAGTAATGCAATTATAAGTCTTTGGTTCAAATCCTGTAAGGGGTTCTGTATACTTTTCTGTTGTAGTATTTGAAAGAAGAATCGGTAGTAACAAATGATGATCTTTTATTTCATAAAAGTTGGGACTTGGGAGCAATAGTTCACATTATTACTCAGAATGCTTATGGCATACTATCTGCGATCTTGTAATAATAATGACACACATATATTGTTGAAAAAGTGTTTTTTGGGAGTGTTGTATTCATTAATCAGCCTTTTGAATCCATGTTTCAGAGGTCTCTGCTACTGACCTAAATCTGGAAGAGTCTTTCTCTATTCATGCTGGAATAGCACACACCCGGTGGGCAACCCATGGAGAACCAGCTCCAAGGAATAGTCATCCTCAATCATCTGGTGCTGGAAATGATTTCCTGGTTGTTCACAATGGAGTTATCACCAATTACGAGGTCTGCTTACAGTTTTCCATAAAAGTTTCATATTTTTATGAAGTATTTACATATTGTTTCAAAATATTGATTTTTATCATATACTGTCAATAGCGACATTTCTTCTCTTATTATATTTCCCAACTTGTATGAATTAATGATTTTAAGTTTTGATTGTAATCTTGGGTCCTTGATGCACATGGCCAACGTTTTTGGTCCTTGATATCATTCTATATCAACTATTGCTGCATTTATCATTTCTGCTTAATGCTTATATGCTCTATCTATGTCAATGGCTGTGTGATTTCTTGAAATTATATGTTCATAGTTACTTTTTTGGGCATATGATATTCTTTCTTTCATAAATGCTGCAGGTGTTAAAGCAATCTCTCCTTCGACAAGGTTATACTTTTGAATCTGAGACTGATACGGAAGTGATCCCGAAGCTTGCAAAATTTGTTTTTGACAAAGCAAACGAAGGAGGTACAGCTAAATCTGTTTTCTCAGGATCTCAAGAACAGTTTAGGGTGTATACTTTTTATTTAAGTGTAGCGCACATAAGTGTCTATTAACACCATTTAAAATTAAATGAATCTTTATTGCTGCAGGTGATCAAACTGTCACGTTCAGCGAAGTTGTGCTCGAGGTTATGCGACATCTTGAAGGAGCCTATGCGCTTATTTTTAAAAGTAGACATTATCCAAACGAATTGATTGCTTGCAAACGTGGTAGTCCGTTGCTTCTTGGTGTGAAAGTAGGTTATGCTTGAAACACATGAATTATAGCAACCTAAATCTCTTGTTGTTTAGAATGCATATAAAAAAAATTATTATTGTTACTAATATAAATACAACTTTTATTTGTTTGCACTGTTATTGAGAAATGAATTTCATCTGCAGGAATTCACTGAAGGACAGAACAAAGGAACATCCTATAATGATATGAAATTTATTTCAAAAAATGGTCACCCTAAAGAACTTTTCCTATCTAGTGATCCTCATGCCCTTGTTGAACACACAAAAAAAGTCTTGGTGATCGAGGATGGTGAAGTTGTCGATATTAAGGTATATATCCTGCAGCTATTTGCTATAACTAGCTATCATATCTGCATCATAAGTTATTTGGTATTCTAAATTGCTTTCTTCAATTGAATATTTCTTTTATAATTGGTGGTATCCTGTCTTCTTCCGTATATCGGAAAAAAATTCGCCTTTTATGTTTTGCATACTTGTTTGCTTTGCTTAAGAAGTTTTGTTTGGCTAGTGGAAAATTTTATTTCCAAATGCTTGTACTCTGCATTCTCTTTAAAAATTTAGGTAACTTTATAAATTCATTTTTGTAATGAAATTAATGGCTTGGAGGAGTTGTATTCCTAGGAAATATATTATTATTTAAGTTTTGATTTGGGGGTTCACGTCCACCAGCTATTATCCCAATTAGGTTTTTATGTGATCTTTTAGTGCTCATTTATGTGCTATATACATGTGAACTTTTTTTTGTCATCATTTGTTTCAGGATGGAGGAGTGACGATCCTCAAGTTTGAGCACGGAAAAGGGAGCGATGGAAAATCTCTTTCAAGACCTGCTTCTGTGCAGCGTGCATTGTCCATTCTTGAGATGGAGGTTGAGCAAATAAACAAAGGCAAATATGAACACTACATGCAGAAAGAGATTCATGAGCAACCAGAATCCTTAACAACGACAATGCGGGGCCGGCTTATACGTGGAGGTTCCAGTAAGAGGAAGAGTGTCCTATTGGGTGGACTGAAAGATCATCTGAAAACTATCAGGAGGAGCAGACGGATTGTTTTTATTGGATGTGGCACTAGCTATAATGCCGCTTTAGCTGCAAGACCTCTATTGGAAGAACTTTCTGGTAAGTGCTTGTTTAATCTGTTATCAAGTACTAGTTAGGGGCTGTTTGGTTGGTTTTCTATTAAGTTCTGTATGGATAAAGCTGTCTGTATAGATTGGGAAGGTTTTGTTTGGAAGGGTTTTCTCATAGATGGAAGGAGCGTGTTTTTTATTTTGGAGGAGCAGGTTTGGAAAAAAACTTGGCTTTCTGCATAAAACTCCCCCTAGAAGCTTATTAAATAAGCCACTTCCTATATCATTAAGCCACTACCAAACAGTCATTAATAGCCGACTGAATAAGTTGTGAGTCCCATTAAGTTCATTAAGTTTCTAACAAACAGGCCCTAAGTCCTGTATGGATGCTGTCTGTGTGGATTAATCTGTCTGTGTAGATCATAAAGGTTCTGTTTAGGAGAGTTTTTTCATACAGAAGGACTAAGGAGCGTGTTCTTTAATTGGGAGGGGCAAATTTGAAAAAAACTTGGCTTTCTTCATAAAGCTTTTCCCTAGAAGCTTACTGAATAAGCCACTTTGTATATAATTAAGCCACTACCAAACAGTCATTAATAGCTGAATGAATAAGTTGTGAGTCTCCCATTAAGCTCGTTAAGATGCTAACAAACATGCCCTTAGTATGCGGTTTGTATTTATTGGCTACATGCATTTGACAGGTATACCTGTTATGATGGAGATTGCAAGCGATCTGCTGGACAGGCAGGCACCAATTTACAGAGACGATACAATAATATTTGTTAGTCAATCGGGTGAAACAGCCGACACTTTGAATGCCCTTGAATATGCATTGGAGAATGGTGCATTATGTGTCGGAATTACAAACACTGTTGGTAGTGCTATTGCCCGTAATACTCACTGTGGTGTTCATATAAATGCTGGTAGTGAGATTGGTGTGGCGAGTACCAAGGTCGGTCAATTGCGTTTTAGATATATTTTTAACCTCGTTTGTATCTTATTTATATCATGATCTTCATATTCAGGCATATACAAGTCAAATAGTCGTGATGGCTATGGTGTCTCTAGCAATCGGGGCTGACACAATTTCTAGTAAAACACGAAGAGAGGCAATAATAGAAAGCCTTCTTAACCTCCCAGGTATGCTTTTATCTTTTTTCCCATGTACAATGAGATTATATGCCTCCCCCCCCCCACCCCCACAAAATAGTGTGCTGACTAGGTCTGAACCAAACCAAACGAACTCAGTATATCCCATCTGGAGGTGGGGATGGCCCGCTAGACCCTTCCTGTCCGGCCCGTTAGAAAAGTGGGTTTGGACTTTGGATTATCATTCTTGAAGAAATGGGCGGGCCCAGACGGACTTGTTAAACTTAATGGGTGGGTATGGACGATGGAATTTTTTTTGGGTAGGCCCGCATGGCCTGTTAGTATTTTTATAATAATTATCAATTTCTACTTAATTATGATTCATGATAATAACACTCTTTAAGAATCTAAAAAGTACAAACATAATTAGCTCAATTGATCAATTTCTCATTTGGTCATTTCCTTTATCGACACTTCATATTTTGTGAAACAATTTTTTTCTTAATTATGTACATTGTTATGTATTTACGTCTAGTTTTAAGTTGGAAAAGGTGTTATGTATTATTTTACATAATTTGTGATTTTTATATTAGTTTGGTTTTCTTGAAAAATTTAGGCCTGTTAGGCCGTGGGCAAAACGGCCCGTCCATAGTATATATGCAGACCTGACCTCTATTCTAAAGGGTAGAGCGGCTGAAATGTATTTTACTAAAATTTATTCAGGCAAAGTGAGGGAAGTGCTGAAACTTGATCAAGAGATGAAAGATCTTGCACAATCATTGATTTCTGAACAATCACTTCTTATGTTTGGAAGAGGATATAACTATGCAACAGCTCTCGAGGGTGCCTTGAAAGTTAAGGAAGTGGCACTTATGCACAGTGAAGGTATACTTGCTGGTGAAATGAAGCATGGACCGTTGGCTTTAGTTGATGAAAACCTCCCTATTGTTGTCATTGCTACTCGTGATCAAAGCTTCAGGTTCATTTAATGTCGATTTTAATAAAAGATTGATTATAAAGCAGTTCACTTTCAACTTGTTTTGCTTTACTCAAATTTCTTTTTCTTTTTATTTTTATTTTAACAGCAAACAGCAGTCGGTTATTCAACAACTTAAGGCTCGTAAAGGACGACTGATAGTGATGTGTACAGAAGGAGATGCAGCAGCTGTATCTGGTGGGTCCGGCCGAGTAATTGAGGTTCCTCTAGTTGTGGATTGCTTGCAGCCTGTTGTCAACATAGTTCCATTGCAGGTGATTTAACTAAATATTTAATATATCTTTCTTGTCTTTCTTTGATTTATTTTGGCCGTTTATCATCTTATTAGTCTGTGTGTGTTTATATAAAAATATCGTTGCATTCTTTGTATTGAAATTAGAATTACCTTATGGTTAATATGCATTATGTGATAATGTGTGTTTTATGTTATGTCATGCATGTTGGACTATCATCCAAGACTGCAACTTTATGTTTAGCCGATAAAAACGATCTTTTCCATCTCCTAAAACGACTTTTGTTCCTTTCATACCGCATTTTGTGCATACCGTCTATGCACAAATGCATACCGTCCGGATGGAGGGCTCCAAGGTGTTCTTCAGTTTTTTTTTGGAGGGTTTTCCCTGAATCTCCCCCCCCCCCCTCTCTCTCTCTCTATGTATATATATATATATATAGAACACGTTTCAAATACAACCTATCCTATTTGTACAATCAATACAACTCTTGACCATCCATTTTGTTTTTTCAGTTTTTTTAATTGATGATCTGTAACCACCTTTTTGACCTCATCAAATGCTGATTGTAGATGAATTAATTGATGGTTAAGATGAGGTTGCACACTTGTACTGGTTGTACTAATGAAATAGGTTGTAAAATAAACCACCTATCTCTCTCTCTCTCTCTCTATATATATATATATATAGGGTTGGATTCTAGTGAGAATGGTAGTTAGCGCGAAAGGTAAGAAGGAATCTCCACCTTGGATCAATCTTAATTGAAGTCTTTCTGTCCATCAAGATATGCTAATAGTCTGCATAGTGCGTACATATATGTGACGTTGAACCGACTTTTGAGCTTTTTTTTTTTCAATTTATTGTGTACATGCAGCTATTGGCTTATCATTTAACCGTTCTACGGGGCTACAATGTTGACCAACCAAGGAATCTAGCAAAGAGCGTGACAACCGAATGAAATGTCCAATATTCCGTCAACAAAAGCAGAGATAGCAGTTGAAGATAGGTGACACTGGATTTTTGGGTTTCAATTAATTATTTATATGGGCTACGCTCTTTCTGTGTGTTTGTTAACAGACAGTAAGTATGATTAGGTAGTAAGAGCGATTTAACAAAGATGAAGGTATTCGTTAGATTTCCATCTCGAAAATAGAAATCTTTATCTTTAAGGTTATTATTTTTTTCATCCATCAGGTGTTGATGATCATGATCAGGTAAAGTTGATAACAGACCGCAATGTATATCGTAGTCTCTTTCATTCAATGCTTTTCTTTTTGTGTTTTTAAGTTATAACTTGTTTTGGACTCGTCATGTTGAAAATGTATGAGCGTAACGCTTGGTACTACTTTAGATCGAATGTGTCACTATGTAACCGGTTATGGCATAACCGGTCGGTTTTTAGCACAAAATGTACTGGTTATGGCATAACTGATATGGACCAGTTATTACTCATTTTTGTACTTGTTGTTTTATTTTCCAATTATTTCTTAATCCCCAACGAGCTCCACACAACACTTTTTAAAAATAAGAGTAAATTACATTTTTGGTTCTTATGCCTGTCACTGATTATTAAGTCTTAGTTCCTATTTAGAAGTTTAATTAAATTTTTGGTCACTATCGTTGTCACTTTGTTTCGCTTTTGGTCCATCTGACCGACTTCTGTTAAAAAGGTTGTTAAATGAGGACTAAGGAGGCATCTTTGTCTAATTTTATTCTTCCTTTAAAAATATAGAATAATCTTATAATATATTGTATATTAACTATATATATATATATACACAGACATAGATGAGTGGATTCAAATGAAAACCGAGTTCTTGTTGTGAACATGAGGACAAAGAAGGGCATGACACGTGTCCCCTGTGTCCATGAGTTATTCATCATGAATGGCTCATGTGTTATTCCCTATTGAATGTTGTGTTATTCATACTTAATATCATTCATTATGAATAGTTTACGAACTTCACCTTCGTTATTCATACTGAATGAGACACGTATCGTGCTCTCCTTTGTCCTCACACTCGTCATGAAAAAATGAGTTCGCATTTGAACTTTCCTATATATATATATATATTATAATTCATGCGTAAATGCGAAGAAGACGGTTCCACAATACCGTCATTAGCTTCTGCTTCGCACCGGCACCCCTCCCTTGATGGTGAATGTCAACTCCAAGGACCAAAACTGCAAATTTACTTTAAAAATAATTTTGTCTTAACCGGTCTATTTGCTGGTGCTTCATAACCAGTCATTTATTAATAATATATATATATATATATATATATATATATCTATCTGATAAGAAATGATCGGTCCCTCTTGGTCAGTTGGATACATTTATATTTAACTTTATCTGTTGTATTTAACAAAAATATAAGAAATTTGTAAGCAGACGATTATATCAATAGTAGGCTATTTATGGTATAGGTATAGCCCACAAATATATATGTGAAAAAACGGACAATCACGCGGCTCGGGTTAAAGTAAAAAATGAAATAAAAGATTTGAATCAATTTACTAATTTCCCATTTGTTTACTTCTTAAAGTTTCTTATCCAATAAAACTCATTTTGCTTCTTTCCAAATCAGTGATTGATTACCCAACCAAATCGTTATTTACTGATTCAACAATAATGTAAAAAACCGCATGATGGAATACTTTCCAATGCTTAATCAGTAATGCTAAACAATTAGGGGTTGTTTGGCAGTTGCTGAATGGTTTGATACAGAATGATTAAGTGGTCAAAATGATTAAGAGGCTCTTATGATATAGTGCAAAATGAAATACAATTGTTTGGTAACTGTTCAAGATGTAATCAGGCTCTTAATGGTTAAGGGAGGTCCAAGATACAAAAATGATTAAGAGGGTTTTGGAACCATTAAGAGTTGGACTTATTTTTTGCCAAACAGAATTCACCATCCAGAGACTGTCTCTGTCTCTTAATGGAACTGTTAAAGAGGTAAACCAACAACCCCTCACTCTATCTTATCAAGTAACTAAACATTGATCGACTCTTACCGGGTAAGAGACGTTTTTCCGGTTTTTACCAACAATCTTACCGGTTACAAACCGGTAAGAAAAAATCTTGAGTTAGAAAAAAGATGATATAATAACTTGAAACTTAACATAAAACAATATTCTGTCAACTCCATTTAAGAAGCAAATGATGACCAAAACAAGATTTAAGAACACTTTTATTTCAAGTATAAAAACTCAAATTATTAAAACACTGTGTTACACATATATTGTATCTCAACCTCAAACTAAAAGCTTTATAAAAAAAACAGTACCTTTAAAAATGGGGTCATCATCTTGATTTGATACTCTCCACAAATCCACTGCTAAGAAGCCTCTCCACATACTTCCCCAATATATCCACTTCCAAATTCACCTTCTGCCCAACTTTCTTCAATGGAATCACAACTTTCTGCTGTGTATATTCAACCAACATGAAATTAAAACACTCTTCTTCATCAAAAACCTTCACAACGGTCAAACTAGCCCCATCCACCGCGATAAACCCTTTTGGCACGATAAATTTCAAGATTTCTGGTGATGTTTTCACCTTAATCCATAAAGAATCTCCTTCTGGTTCCATTGAAACAATCTCCCCTGTACCATCCACATGACCCTGAACAAAATGACCTCCCATTCGAGTTGAAGGTTTCACAGCTCTTTCCACATTAACAAGTGAACCTTTTTCCAATTCGATTAATGAGGTTTTTCTTAAAGTTTCAGGGGCCAACCCGACTTTGAATTCTAATTGTTGTGGGTTGAATTCTGTGACGGTTAAACAAGTGCCGTTTACGGCTATGCTGTCACCAAGGTTGACATCTTCAAGAACGGTTGGTGAATGGATTATCATGTCGAATGATTCCCCAGATTCGTCAAAACCCAGTTGCCTAACTTCTCCCATTTCTTCAACGATTCCAGTAAAAAGAGATTTTATCTGGTTTCGTTGGTGGGTCTTTAGGGTTAGTGGTTTTTGGGCGTGGGATTTGAAAACGAGCGAAAGGGGGAGTTTAGATTTGAGATTTATTGAGGGGGTTAACCTATGGGGGTTGTGGGTTCTGTTGAGGTGATTGTAAACTGGGAATTTAGGGATGGAAGTTGGTATTCTCATCAGGGTTTTTGAGATTGATATACCAGCGGGTGATGAAATCGCCATTGATAACAAGTAATTAAAATCGACGATACCTTTTCAGAATAAAGATGCTTGCTTTTTTCAGTATCCTCTGTTTGTATGGATATATTCCTGTAATAACAAAGCATCATCAGCAAATCTAGTGGAAATAACAACCAAAAGAAAAAACATTTTAAACAGTTTTTCATTGATTTTGTTTCGATTTTAGTTAGAACTGAACCAAGAAACTGAGAAAAAGAAGCTTACAATCGGAGGTATCTAGAACAACATCTAAAATCATCCTAAAGTTATATTCAATATAGCATAAATTAAAGGGAATAACCTCTAGCCACTTGATCACATAAATCAAATTCCACAAAAAATGATGAAAAATCAGAATGAAAATTGAAATGGTAATCCGTGTTGAGCGGTTGGAGTTTGATCAAATAAAATGGACTCTTCTCGCACACCCTGGGCCTCACGTTCCTTCAATTTCAAATCAATAGCTAAATTTTGTAATCATGAACAAAGTATTCAAGGTTTTCTGATGATCAAATTGTAGAGTTTGATCGAACTATTTGAATCAATAATTTGGAAGCACATACATAATAGTTGCAGAAATAAGGAAGATGATACAGTTTGGTATTTGTACACAAGTTCAATCTATCTAGATTGGGTGAAAAAGTAATGAAAAATTGTGAGATCTAGGGTTTGTTCATACCTGTATAAGTCAAATCGCAGACCGAGAGAGACAGAAGCGACGGCCGGCGACTGTATTTTGGATAACCTAGGTATAAATATATGTATATAATTTCACAATATTTTCAAGTGCATGGTGAACAAACGTTTCATCTTGTTTGGTTACAAATAATGTGGTAGAACGCTTTAGAAATAAGTTTATCAACAGATTGATAAAATAAGATACTTTATAAGTCATCTTATAAATTACCTTATTTTTTAAAGTATATGTTTGACAAACTATCCTATAACTTATAAGCTAATTTATTGAAAAACTAGTTAGAAATGATTTATTGAAATTTTTATCATTTGTTTTCAATTCTACTTTGATTAATATTAATTAATATTATTTTAAATTTTAATTATAATTATAAATTAATATTATTTTTATTCTATTAATTAATTATTAATTATTAATTCATTTTAATTTTAATTTTAAATTAAGGAAAATTCTCATCTATATTTTTTAAAACTTCTTATATTACGTATATATCCTTGTAAATTTGAAATTACGCATATGTCGTTCGAAACTTCTAGAACTCACATATATGGCATTATTCCTAATTTAATTATTATTAAAACATTTAAAAGGTAATAAATTCAGAATGGTAGTTAAATAATTTAGAGACAATAATTTATATTTTTTAAATGTTTTAATAATATTTAAATTAGGAAGAAAGACATACATGTAAGTTCTAGAAGTTTCAAACGATATATACATAATTTAAATTTTATAGAAATATATTTGTAAGATATGAAGTTTTAAAAGATATGGATGAAAATTTTCCTTTTCACTTTGAAATACTTAGGGTGCGTTTTCCAAGAAAAAGTTTTCAGAAAATGGAGTTGCGTTTTCATTCTCAGTTTTCTATGAAATTTTTTCAAAACGCGTTTAGTTGAAATGGTGGAGTTTTCATTTTTCATTTTTAGAAAATTAGAAAACGCGTTTAGTTATGCATTTTCTACCAGTTTTCATTTTCTATTTTAATTTTTTTTTTCAAATTAGAAAGTGTGTGTACACACACACTTTCGCGCGCGCACACGCACGCACACTTTCACAGACACACACACACATACACTTACACACACACTTTCACAGACATAAACACACATTCACACACACACACACACACTCCTTCACCTTCACTTTCACTTTCACACAGACATACACTTACACACACTTTCACAGACATAAACACACATTCACACACACGCGCGCGCACACACACACACACTCCTTCACATTCACTTTCACTTTCACACAGACATACACACACACACACACACTCCTTCTCATTCACTTTCACTTTCACACAGACATACACACACACACACTTTCACATGCACACACATTCACACACACACACACACACTTTCACTTTCACACAAACATACACATACACACACATACATTTTCACTTTCACACAGACATACACATACGCTTTCACTTTCACACATACACACATTTTCACACACACACACACACATATATTTTCACTTTCACACAGACATACACATGTTTTCACTTTCACTTTCACACAAACATACACACATTCACACACACACACACACTTTCACACACACTCACTTTCATACACACACACTTTCACAGACACGCACACACACACACACACACTTTCACTTTCACATAGACATACACACACATATATTCACACACACGCGCGCTCACTCACACATACATACACACGCTCACCGCGCCCACCACACACACATATTCGCGCACACACACGCGGCTTTCACTCACACACCCACGCGCGCACACACACGCGCGCGCACACTTTCACTCACACGGACATACGCGCGACACTTTATTATCTTTTTCTTATTTCATAATGTGTGTGTGAAAATGTGTGTATGAATGTGTGTGTGAATGTGTGTGTGAATGTGTGTGTGTGTGAAGTGTGTATGAAAGTGAAAGTGTGTGTGTGTGTGAAAATAAAAGTGTGCGTGAAAATGAAATTTTGTGTGTGTGTAAGTGTGAATATGTGTGTGTTTGTGAGAATGTGTGTGTGTGTGTGAAAGTGAATGTGTGTGTGTGTTTGTGCGAATGTGTGTGTGAAAATGAAATTTTGTGTGTGTGTGTGTGTGCGTGAAAGTGTGAATGTGTGTGTGTGTGTGTGTGAAAGTATGTGTGTGTGTGTGTGTTTGTGCGAATGTGTGTGTGAAAATGAAATTTTGTGTGTGTGTGTGCGTGGGGGTGTGAATGTGTGTGTGTGTGTGTGAAAGTATGTGTGTGTTTGTGACAATGTGTGTGTGTCTAAAAAAGTGTATGTGTGAATGTGTGTGCATGTGTGTGTGTGAAAATGAAAGTGTGTGTGTGTTTATGTGTGTGTGTGTGTGTGTGAAAGTGTGTGCGTGTGTGTGTGTGTGAAAATGAAAGTGTGTGTGTGTGTTTATGTGTGTGTGTGTGTGTGAAAGTGTGTGCGTGTGTGTGTGTGTGAAAGTAAGTGTGTGTGTGTAAAAGTGCGCGCGCGCGTGTGTGTATGTTTGTGAAAGTGCGTGTGTGTGAAAGTGCGTGTGTGTGAAAGTGTGAATGTGTGTGTGTGAATGTGTGAATGTGTGTGTAAGTGTGTCTGTAAAAGTGTGTGTGTGTGTTTGTGAGAAAATGAAAGTGTATGTGTGTGTGAATGTGTGTATGTGTGTGCGAATGTGTGTGTGTGTATGTTTGTGCGAATGTGTGTGTGTGAATGTGTGTATGAAAGTGAGTGTGTGTGAAAATGAAAGTGTGTGAATGTGTGTGTGTGAATGTGTGTATGAAAGTGAGTGTGTGTGAAAATGAAAGTGTGTGAATGTGTGTGTGTGTGTGTATGTTTGTATAAATGTGTGTGTGAATATGAAAGTGTCAATGTGTGTGTGTGTGTGAAAGTGTGCACACATGTGTGTGTGTGTGCATGAAAATGTGAATGTTTGTGTGTGTGTGAATGTGTGTGTGTGTGTGAATGTGTATGAAAGTGTGAATGTGTGTGAATGTGTGAATGTGTGTGTGTGTGTGTGTGAAAGTGTGTGTGTGTGTTTGTGCGAATGTGTGTGTGTGAAAATGAAAGTGTGTGTGTGAATGTGTGTGTGTGTGTGTGAATGTGTGTGTGAAAGTGTGTGTGTGTGTGTTTGTGCGAATGTGTGTATGTGAAAATGTGTGTGTGTGTGTGTGTTTGTGTGAAAATGTGTGTGTGTGAGAGAGTGTGAAAGTGTGTGTGTGTGTGTGTGAAAATGTGTGTGTGTGTGTGTGTGTGTGTGTGTGTGTGAAAGTGTGTGTGTGTGAGTGTGAAAGTGTGTGTGTGTATATGAAAATGAAAGTGTCAATGTGTGTGTGAAAGTGTGTGCACGCACGTGTGTGTGTGTGTGAAGGTCTACATGTGAATGTGGAAAAGTTTTTAGAAAATGAAAATTTTGAAAACTCAAAAAAGTTGTTTTCTAAATCCAATGTAAATTTAGAAAATGAAAATGAAAAACCAACTAAACGCGTTTTCCAAATTTTCATTTTCTCTGGAAAATTTTTCTAGAAAACAGAAAAAATTTCACGAACTAAACGCGCCCTTAGCTTTTGGTTTAACGTTTTGAGAGTTTGCATCATTGTAACCTTTGGTTTGATTTTGGTTTCTATTTGGTGAATAAAGACCATCCTATTTGTATATGATCATTCATTCGTGATAATTTATTTAATACATATTGCATTTATAGTCATCTTGCATGTTTTTCTTCTTAGCTAATACATTTATCATTGTTATTAAATCCCAACATACAAGTGATTGAAAAATAATATGTTTCTAAAAGTGATGATAATAATACAATATCATATCAACAAATATTCAAATATGTTGCTAAATGTGTCTTAATCAGGTAACCTGTTGGAGATGTTTACAGAACAAGATAGCAAATCTGTTGGAGATGTTTAGAGAACAAAAACTCATTTTCTTTTCTTTTTTAAGGAAGTTGTTGAAGATACTCTAATTAATTGTTGTTCAAACAACTTAGGGATTGTTTACTACTTGCTTATCAAGTCCTTCTTACTAGTCCACGATGTTGACCGAGATGTTGACTTGGTAGCTAAGGAAGATGCTAAAATGATAAGCTAAGAGAGAAACTCTTACTCGACCATTTATTAGTGATTAGTGTTAAACCATACTGCAGTTTTTACGCTGTTAACGCTTACCCAATTTATGTTGATAAATGGTCCATTAGCATCTCTTGGATCAAAATGTACCTAAACATCAATTTTAGTTTATTTGGACCCTTGATCACCTTTAATCCCAAAACAACTCATGAATTACGCTTTACAAGAGGATTTCCAGTGTATCTCATTAGTGTTGATCTAGTGGTTCTCTTCAATTATGATCGATCCAAGGCTGGAGATCCTTATTACCCTTTTCACCATAACTTCCATTCTCACTAGAACCCTACCCTTGAGACGAAGGACACTGTAAGAATGGATTTAGATCCTTGATCACTTTTAACCCTAAAACAACCCATGAATTACACTTTAAAAGAGAATTGATCTGGTGTATCTCATTACTGCTGATCTAGTGATTCTCTTCAATTAACATCGATCCAAGGTGGAGATCCCTTATTACCCTTCTCACCATAACTTTCATTCTCACTGCAACTCAACCCACACACCCAGTATATCCCACTTGGAAGTAATGTCAAGGGAAAAGTAAGATACAAACAAACAAGACCTCTGTCCAAAAAAGTAAAATAACTGTTTCCATGACAACATTGTGTTCTAAAAACTTTGTCAAAAACATTTGGAACAAAATGAAAAGTAGGGAGGAACTTAAGCCCAAAGGTAAAATTATGAAAAACCTCTACAAACAAATGTACATTTATCATCAAATGTAGAAAGGCAAACCATCGTTATTTTCCCATGTAACGTTGTGTACATGTACAAAAATCAGAAAAGAGCGAAAAACAAATTTATCCTTTGATCATTCTCGGATCTTTTGAATTCCAACCCAACGTGCATAATCGACCCACCTGTTAAGCAAACGTAAAAAGAGAATTAGAAACTTCCCGAAGATAATCTAATATGATGTTTGACGTTAAATTCGAAGATTTTTATTACATTAACGATCCTAGAAACGTGTTGCCTGTTCGGACTGCAAAGCAGACTGCACTCAAAATAAGCTTATGTTGGTGTAGAAGTGGTTCTAACATCCGCTGTTCGATCACCCCTGCCAATACTTGGTACCTGTAATGTGAAAAAACAAACTCAGACCACGTGCAATATATATATTTAATTTTCATACAATTTAATAAGAAAAATTAGAAGTACAATGCGTAAAAAAAAAAGAAATTGAAAGTATATCGCTATAATAAAGAAAAATATAACTATAATGCCATAATAAGAATACAATTTGAAAATACATTCTGAAAATATGGTGATAAATTATATACAATACATGTATAGATATATATATACACATTATATATAGGGCGATAATCAAATAAAAACTGTAAGAAGGTAGAGGACCGTGAGGACTAATCTCAACCACCATTAAAGAGTTTAACCAAAGGTTACTAATCATGATGACATTTTTGTAATATTAATAAAAAGAGAAGAACGTAATAGTGATTTTGTTAAAGCCATAGTATTTGACTTTTCTAATTCATCGTTGACTACACCTGGATTAACATAGTGAATCTGGTGAATTAGTAAGTGTTTTGGATTCATATGTGAATCTAGTGAATTGGTATGTGTTCTACGAATAACAATCAACTATTTTTGGATTTCATGTGGTGAATTAGTATGTG
Source organism: Silybum marianum (assembly GCA_036898165.1). Classification (NCBI taxonomy): domain Eukaryota; kingdom Viridiplantae; phylum Streptophyta; class Magnoliopsida; order Asterales; family Asteraceae; genus Silybum; species Silybum marianum. The sequence goes on from CM072538.1 coordinate 23,328,629, forward strand.
TTTCATATGGTGAATCTGTGTATTTAATATGATAAGTGAATATGTATGTTTCATCTAGTGAATCTTGTTACCATAATGACAATTATGCCCTTTTAGACTAAAAATAGCTTTCAATTAAAACCATAGGATCAAAACCAAATTAAGGCTTAGATCGGTCCTCATGGTTTTCAACCTCTCTTTGTTTTTTATTTGATTTAACCCCTATATATATATATATATGGATCTTCCAACGCCTCAAACTTCAAATGATTACCAATACATATAGAAGTTGAAAATCAAATCAGCATACACAAAAGAAGAATCTAGAAGCAAGTATGATGGGCAATCATTCAAATACTAAGATGATTTTACTTTAGCGGTTATCCTTCTAAATAACTGAAATCTACATCAGGTAATGACCGAAAAGATCTATAGGAATGAAAATAGCAGATAAGTTATAAAAAACAGTAATATATATATATATATATATAAACAACATACCTAAGGTTGCTAGAAACTGCCATATAGACACCATAAGCGACACTAGTGGACAAAATGGGAATGTCCTCCTCCTCAGCTTCAACGGCAAAAGATTTATCAACGGCCTTCCTTGCTTTAATCAGCCCATTTGTTATACCTGTTCCAACCTGATATATATAAATTCCATCAGCATTCAGTATAGGCTACAAAAATTATAATTTTCGATAAAAAAAAGAAATTTGAAGTATCTATTACTACAACCGCTATTAACCATGATAATAAAGTTCAAAATGTTCACTTACAAGAGATGCACCAGTCCCAACGGCAAACAGCTTGGCTCCATTACGCTACAAAAACCAGATCAAAAGATTTAAAAAATTTGTAACTCGGAGAATGAATTCGATACCATAAAATGCCATATCCACAAACATACCACTATGGCACCAATTCTCTGCAAGAATGAATAGGATGTACCAGCCAAGGCAACCTGCATATGGGAGTAAAATAGTCGAGTAAAAGATTAAGACAAAAGTTGATATAAGTTATTATAGTTCTATATACATAGGGTCAGGTTCACGGGAGAACCGCAAAAAGATGAAGGAATGCCCTAATAACCAATCATATGTAAAGGATGCACATGTGCATAGAAACCAGGAAACATATTCCATTCCTTGTATGCAAGTGTATACCTTCCAGATGAATGGTTATTAGGGTGTTCCTCGATTTTTTATCTTATTGGGGGGTTTCCCCTGAACCTTACTCTAGGGTCGGGTTCAAACCACAGAAAAATGAAAAACTGAGAAACACCCTGGTAAACCATTCATCTAGATGGTATGCACATGTGCATAAATAAAAGTAATTTCTAAGCAATTTGTACGGTATGCACATGTGCATAAAAGTAATTTCTAAGCAATTTGTCCGGTATGCACATGTGAATAAAAACCAAGAAACAACTTCAATTACTTGTATGCACATGTGTATACTGTCCAGATGAAAGGTTATCAGGGTGTTACTTAGTTTTTCATTTTTTGGGGGTTTTCCTCTGTACCTCTATATACATATATATATATATAAATATATATATACATGCATATATATGATAGCTATGTGAAGCTACATACAAAGTACTACATACAGACAAATTTTGACAAAAAAAGGTATAGAAATTACAATCACTGTAATAAATTTATACAACATAAATCTTGAAAACCACTAGGGTCTTTCTTTCAAAAGCCAAAGGTGGAGTCTTTTTGCCGTAAAAAGAAAAAGAATCAAGTTTATTTATTTGAGCAATCACCTGAAATGCGTTATCAGGGCATCCCGAGAAGAACTTGGCAACTTGTCCAGCATTGATGGCCATGGGTGATCTAAGAGAAACAGTAGGAGCAGGAAGCCACACAAGCATGAAATCCGCAATTATAGCCATTATCTGAAACAAACTTCTATTAGCAACAAAGAAAAAGCTCCGGCAAATGCATAACTTTTAATTAAAAAAAGATCATAGATATCCTCTAAAGATATAAAAAATTAACAGCAAGAGTAATATGTAGCATTTATAGGTGAAAGAAGCCATACCACATCAGCAAAAACAAAATCCAGCTCCTTAGTAAAATTTTCCCTTCGCTTTTCCAATTCTGCAGCACTCTATATGACCACCAAAGTGTGTCGAGAAAAAAAGAAACCCAGTTCAGGATAAAGAATGTAGATAGAATACGGGAAAAAAGAAAAACAGAAACAAGAACGAAAAGCAGAAAAAAAAAGTGAAAAATATCGCTCTTGAACGAAATTCTGATAGATATAAGTGCAAACACATGTACAAATGATATTAGTAATGACTAATGGGCAATGGCTGTTTGTTTACCTCTTAACAGTTCTATTAAGAGGTGAATCCTGTTTGGCAAAATATAAGATCGTCTCTTAATGGTTCCAAAATCCTCTGAATCATTTTGTATCCTGGACCTCCCTTAACTATTCAGATTCATGATCTCATTTTGAACAATTACCAAACAATTGTACTATATCATAAGAGTCTCTTAATCATTCTGCACCAAACCATTCAGCAACTGTCAAACAGCCCCTATAAGGTCTACCCAATAAGGGATGCTCGTGGTTTTTAACTTTTATGACATAATGTTTCATTTACCATTTTGTTGTCAAGAATAGAAGAAGGAAGTATTTAAAAAACATAACAAGCAAAGTGCTTGATGATTTCTAACAGCCAACTCTTAAGAACCATATGTAGATATTGTCCCTGGCTACACTTCTATCATTTACATCCAAAAGCTTCACAATTGAGAGATAACTGATCAAGGACTACAAGCACCATATTATCACCTAGGCATCAAAGTACCTATATCAATGGAAGCTATGGTGAGAAGGGATCTCCACCCTTGGATCAATCCTAATTGAAGATCAACACTAATGAGATGCACCGGATCAATTCCCAAGCGCAATTCACGAAGAGGGGGTGAGATTAAAAGTGATCCAGGGTCCAGATCCCTTCTTACACTTCTCACCTTAACTCTTATTCATATCTAAGAAATGATATGAATTCATCTTTTCTAGCACACGCCAATATGCATAACCAAACTAAAATTTTGTTACAAATTATATGAACTTGAAAATGAAGGTTACGAATTTCGAATAAAAATAGATACTTTTAACTTTCTTACTTGAAAAAAGAAAGCCCATTTGACTTCAAATGTCAAAAATACCTCCATCAAGTAATTGGTTTATGTAGTTTTTATCCTTTTCTCAATCTAGATATTATTCTTGATTCATGACCAAAAATAAAGAAAATCCTCAAGAAAATAAAAAACAATCTCCTCAAAAAACAACCGTTTTTACAATAACAAATTTCAATCATTTAACCCATTTTACAGACAAAAAGAACATGAAAACAAACCTTAGTGAAGATGCCAACACCACATTCGATTCCAACTTTAGTTAAGAAAAGATCATCAGCAAGCAATCTTTCCTTAAACCCACCAAATTGAAGCAACCAACGAAACACAGCCGACTTTTCGAGTTCCAAATACCTTTTCACTATCGATCCAGGTATCTTTCCACCATCGATCGATGCTGCAATGTCTTTTGGAATACTTTCTAAAGATCTTCCAGCTTCAGATAATACAAGAAATGCCTCTGCTTTATTTTTCTCTCCTGCATCATCATCACCACCACCACCACCATCTCCTCCGCCGCCGCCGCCTCCTCCACCAACACCACCACCATCGCCACCATCCCCACCGGAATATGATCTGGTTAGTTGGGGAAGACGGTTGTGGACCTTATTAAGGGTAAATGAGAGATGGGTTTTGCGGGTATGGGTTACAATTTTGAGATTGAGTGGAGTCAGGTGGCGGCCGTTGCTGTGCCGCCGGTGGTGGTGGTGGTTGTTCGATGGTTGGAGGGTGAAAGATCTAATGGTGGTGGCTGCCATCTCTCTCTCTCCTCTTTGTTGTGAAGAAAGAGAGAGAGAATGAGAGTGTGTGTGTGTGTATATAGAAATGGAAGTAGAGAATAACCCCCATTGTTACTCCATTTGAGTGAGTGATCATATTTTCTGGTCAACCATCGACGTTTACCCTTTCGTTTCCTTTAAACCACATAAAAAAATATTCTAAACAACAAAAATAGAAAATAAAGATTCATGTTATATCGTTATCAATCTTTTTAAAGATATTTATACCATTGAAAAGGATTATATGGCAACTATAAAAACTGTATTTTATTAAAAAGGATCTTATAAAATAATTGTAAATACATGTTATAATTACGGATTATATTTTGATATTTCTTTTTTTTAATAATTTATAAGATTCGGTACGAATATTGGAATATTTGATGAGATCTTATGTCAATGATCACATGCACGATCATATGAGACTCTCCAACTCATGCATCCATGATCCATCTAAATGATCGCCTTTGACTGACTTTGACGTATCAGAGATTTTTAAACCGTCAAGCTGTATTTGTTTATTTGTTATACAGGACAAGTTCCGACATTTTTGATATGCTACTTTCCTTAAACCACTTTTACTTTTGCTTTCTTGGTAATCATACAAATCAAGAAATTGACTTTGAATTATTTTTGGAAAGATATCAATTCTCCTTAAACCCGCAAAAATAAACAACCGTAATTGATATGTTCTTTGACAGCGATTAGAAAGATGTGTTTAACCTCTTCATCATTTTCATTTATCAAATTGAAAGATGTATGTCATCAACTATTCAATCATGTTGGTATAAATGTGCGAGATTTAATTTTAAATGATTAATAGTATTTTTTTAATTTTGATGTTTTGCTGATTACAAATATACTAATTGTCTTATAATCTAATCAAGTAATATTTCATATGAACGTCGTCTCGAAAAATCAGAGCTATTTGGAGAAAATCAAGAATGCTTTAGAACACGTATCAATTCAATATTCAAAAATTAAATCCGAGTAAGATATGAAAATCAAAAGATGTAACCATTCTATCATCTGAATTTGAATTGAATCTCGAGTGATATAAATAAATATAAAATGTTTTCTAAAAAGATCTTTCACAAAACTTTTTTTAACTTATTATAAAATATTATCTTGAATTCATAGAAATTAATTTTCATATCAAAAAAGATCTTTTTTAAATGTAATATTTTAAAATACATTCATTTTGTAAAATAATTCAAATTGACTTTGTAATCCCCGGTTTATGTTATTTGTATTAAATCAACCAACTTTTTTGTCCATCACTTTACGGTATTTATGTTCGACTTTAACTTCTCTTAATCATGTCTCATGGAGTTTCTCCCTTATTCATATAGTCCTTTATTTAAAAATAAGAAAAAATTATTTAACCACAATAACTGCCTCAAGTACTATTTTTACCCAAGGCTTTGCTACTTCGGGTCTGAATGTCATAATTTGTTTAACCAATAAAAAAATGTAGATTTTACATTGTAATAATTAACCAAAGTTTTCGAACGGTCAAAACTTATGTTCAGTGTGAACCCGCACTTGGTGACCCATGCAGACTTCCACTTACAGTCTAATCAGTTTTTTTTTTTCGTTATAGATGTCAGGCGTTTGGCACTTTAATATGCAACATAAGACAACTAGTATGTAGGTTGATTCAGTTTAGATTTCTATGATGATCAGTTGGGTGCTCAATATTGCTTCTTCAACCAACATCCATACATTTGTTATCATTAGATGAGATCACAACATATGATTACAAGAATGAAGGCAAATGAACATAAACACATATCAAAAATTTGATTCAACATGATATCCTAAAAAGTTTAGTAGAACTAACTTAGAGCATTCGAGTTGGGTGTAGTGAAATTGATTGATACGGAAGCAGTCATCCTCACGTATGGATTAAAAGTCTTCTAAAGCTCTATAATGTTTGCTTTATAATAGGGTTGAACTGAATGCATAATTCGTGTAAACAATAGGGACTTGATCTACTTTATCCATAGGTCATGGAATCCTTGATACTCATCCCATAAGAAGTTCTAATTTATCTTTAGCTTTGATTTCAAATAAAATAAGATATATATTGTAACACCCTGAATTTTATTAATTTGAACGATACGTAGGTTGGTAAGACCGCGCGAGTCGTATATTTGGGTGAGTTTACATTCGAGTCGTATATCCAGACGGTTTTACGCAGGAGTCGTTGAGTATTTGGCTCGGTTTTGACTCATGTGAGATTTTGTGAACATTTGTCCAGTTTTATTTGCTTCATGTTGAGCGTGGGACATGATATGCATTTATTGCATTTTATTTGAGAATTAATTGTTTTGATTGTATTGATCATTCATTTAGAGTCATATAATTTAGACTGTAATGGATTGGATCCATAAGTTGAAGGGTTATTTACTTATAACTTAATTAGCGTAGATTTACATGGCTTATTCGCTCAACCATGCAGAAACGTCTTTTTATGGAATAAGTCATAACCCCTCACTTGTTCCCATTAATTCGTGTAGACAATACGAGGTCGCGATGTTATTTAAGGCGTGACTTATGACAGCAAATCTTTGTTATCATATAAATTATTATACATATAAACATATATTTCCTATTATTTCTCAATGAGTCAATGATATTAAATGATTGAAATTAGGTTATACATTATAAACTGACAAATAAGACATTAAAAAGAGTAAGAAGAAAAAAATGTTGTATTACAAAAACCGCACATTAGACCATAACGTGCTACATGCATAAAATGACGCGAGACATGATACTTAAGTCATAACGCGCTATAACGACCGTTACGGCGAGTTTTTTTTTTAAACACCGATAAAAACTTACATAAAATCATTATTATCAAATCATGGTTATTTTAATATTAAAAATGGTTGGTGATTGGCATATATCAAAGTGATTAGGCCTACAAACCGCATTATGAAACCGAATTGTTCCATCAGGAAAATAATCAATTATAACCAAAAGGTAACAAGAATGTATTCTAAATAAAATATTAAAAAGTTATTCCTTTTTAATCTATAGTTGTCCAAATTTGTGAAGTTATTCCTTTTTTTCTGTTAATTTTTTTTATTTATGGAGAAAGTTAAAAAAAAATCTACAAAAAGAAAAATAAAATATTAAAAAGTCAAAATCACAAAATTGGAGAATTATAACTCTATTTTAAGAAAAAATAACATGTAATTCCAAATTTTCTTTCTTTTAAAGATTTTGACATCAATTATATTATTAAAATATTTAACACACAAACACATTATTAAATATAAATTGATATCAATCATTGATAACTAAAAATCATTATATTTGGTCTATATATGTCTTATCATTCGGACTTTAGTTTCAAGTGAGACATATTTGGTTCATTTGATTACAATCAATCATTGATAACTAAAAGTCATTACCAAGGACTCAAGTAGCTAGGTAATACAATTATGACCACTGAGTTTATCAGAACTGATATCTTGCAATCATAATTTGCCAAGATCAGTATGGGCATAGCCTAGAACAACCTTCCAAGAAAAGTAGAGCAATTGTTTCCATGAAAACGACTTGCTTGTAAAAAAGTATGAGAAACAGATAAAGCTTGCCCATAAAGTTCGAAAAGGTCAAGAAGACAAAAGCTCAACACCATTAGAAACAAAAAAAGGCGCAAGATAACAAAATTAACACTAACTCTCAGTTTAATCTTCGAACTCTGGTAAATCCTATATGTCAGCTCCCTAACCCTACCCCACTCCATATACCCTTCCTCCTGTCTATGCTAGCTACATGAAGCAATGCAACGACCTGCTAAATGTGCTGCAAATTCAGAAACAATGAAGCCACAGTAGCGTACAATTTACGTGTGTTTTCTCAGTTGGCATACCTTAAATATTCACAAGTTACAAATTCCGAGGTTTCGCACCTGCGAATCGTGCCATATTAGCATCAAAAAGATGTTTTTAACACACTTCCTTTCTGATTTACAACATCACAATGAGAAAGAAAGAAAGAAAGAAAAAATCATTAATAACAATCATCATTCACTTATTTTTCTTACAGTTTTTAGCAATGGCTTTCCCCCAATAATCCCATAACAGACCCCCAACTTCCTCCAAGTTTCCACACTGCAAAGGGGAAACAGCATAGTTTTAGAAATGCTGAATGACAATAGATAAAATAAAAATAATAATAATAATAATAGCAGCAATGAAAATGAGTGTTTGATATAACCTTCTGATGGTTGGTCAATCCATGGGCCATTCATCACTGTCAGAATTGTACACGATTCGCCATATTCCAAATCGGATAGCAGTTTTGGAGTAAGCAAGAAACACCTATATATATATATATATATTAAAAAGATGTATCGTATCAATCAAGCTTTTGGGATCAAAGTTGATGATAAAAAAGAACAGGCCAAGGCGTCGTTCGCATGGTCACCATTCTGATAGATTTAATTTTGGAGTTACAATAGAATAAGAAGAAGAAAAAAAGAGAGAAAATGGGCAATCGATTAGAACAAAAGTCCCTCAAAAACAAAGAACTAATCACTCAGACAGTAACCACAATGCTATATCATATTTATCAGAAATCGTAATATATATGGTGACTAAAATGGCCAGTTTCTCATAACAAACCTATAGCAGAACCAACTTAGATTCAAAAGTTCTAAACCAGCCGGATGAACCATGCACACCCTTAGGTAGCATTTGATATGCAGACATGATTGGATATTTGGTGTATGATACGACTAGGACCGGATAGGACAGAATTAGACAAGTTGCCCCTAAAAGTTATTTGATGGTATTATATATCATACAAGTTATAAATGACACAAAATAAAATAAATATTTAAAAATTTTAATTTATAAACATTTTACACTATTTTCATATACATAAATCCATACATATATAATTTTGATATAATTGATGGTAGTTCGAAAAAAACATGATTCATACAAAGGAAAAACTATGTTTTATTTGGTTTGGAAGATCCTTATCAATTGACGTAGAGGCAGTGAAGATTGTTGCAACAACAATGGTTGTGGAGGTAGAGGCAACAGTGGTTGGTGGGGGACGGTGGTTGTGGAGGACATGAAGATGGTGGATAGTGGCAGTGGTGGAGGAGGTAGTTGTAGCCTGGTGGAGGTAGTAATGGTGGTTGGGTAGTGGTAGTGGTAGCTGATGGTGGAGGTGGAGGTGGAGGAGGCCTACGATACTAGCGGTGGTCAGTGGCCGACAGTGGTTGCGGAGGGAGAGACAGTGATTACTGATGTATGACGGTGGTTGTAGAGGACGACGGTGGTTGTGGAGGACGTGAAGATGGTGGATAGTGATGGTAGTGGCGGCCGACAATGATGGGAGGAGGTAGTTGTCACCAATGTAATGGATGTAGTTGTCGCCGATGTAGTGGTGGTGGTGGTGGGAAGTGGTTATGGTGGAGGTGGCCCACGATGGCAATGGTGGTGGTGATTGGTGGCCGACGGTGGTTGTGGAGGTGGTGGAGGTTGTTGTAGTGGAGGTGGCCGACATTGGTAGTGGTGGTGGTCGTTGGCCAACGGTGGTTGTAAAGGTGGTGGAGGAGGTTGTTGTAGTGGAAGAGAAGGTGGCTACCTGTGGTGGTGGCTACTGTGATTAGCGGTGTTGACCATTAAAACAAATATTATACTGAAGTTATATATCAAAAACGAGGGTAGATTAGTAATATTTTAGTTCCTGCCTCATTCTTGTCTCTTGTTCCACCTATTTTAATGAGCATTTTTTTATCCTTACTGTGATTGAATAGACCTTTCCAATTATAAATTTCTGAAACTGCAGACAACATGCACTTAAAAAGACAATCTTTTTTGAAGATATTAACCGAAAGAAATCCTTACTGTGGTGTATTAGGTTGACTTGCAGCTCTGACTAATTGCTGGAACATCTTCCTTTCATTAATAGGATCCATTCCTAACAGATATCAAAATAAGTAACATCACAATCATGCAGAAAAAAAATTGTTAATCCAGATAAAAGAATTGTCACAATGAAAAGTTAAACAAAAAACAGATAGGTTATCTTAAATCAATAACGCAAATAAACATTTACAAACCTTGGTTTATCTCATCAACAACCCTAAATGGGCAGTGAGTGAGGTCTTGTAGCGAAACAAGGTAAAGAATCGTTGAAACTGATCGTTCCTATGCAAGAATAAGAAAGATTGTAATGAGATATGACAAAAATACGAGAATTTTAATAGAATAAATATAAACAACTCATCATTATACCCCTCCGGATTGGTGGTGAGCACTTAGAACTTGAAGTTGTCCTGCTTGCCTGATATTCATTGTGAAAATAAAAGTATATATAAACAGTACAGTTCTGTAAAACGAAAACTATAAGGCAAATTTCCGTAGAAACTAAAAATAATGAATGCCAATATACCAAAATAGTAGAAGAGACAAATTAAATCAAAAGAAATTCAATGCATTCTAATAAGACAAAAAAAAGGGTTAGAACAGAAATTACCTGAACTTCACTTTAATAAGAATTCCATAGCTATCAAATTCGTTACCGTGTTCATCTGACCACAAAAAATAAATCAATATAACAGTTGATTAATTTATTATAAAAATTCTTATAAACTGCACGTACCCAATGAAACCTCTCCTGCAACAGCCATTTCTTGAAAATTCCTGCTAAATGTCTCATTTATTTGAGCAACTAAGTTTCTAAGTGTCGGAAGCCATTTCTCCTGCAGGCAGCAAAAATCATAAAATTGTGTGATCGTAAAACTAAAGCAATGATCATTTATTTTTATAAATACTTCTCTTCTTTTTCAGAAACTCCAACATTATAGCAGAAATAATGTGGTTCTAAAGAATAAAGCTGAACTTCTTAACCTTCAAAGTATTCAATTCATTTAAACGAGTAGCCAATCCCTTTTCATCTGATTCCAGTTTCGTTGAGAGTTCCTTGATCTGTTAAGGAAAAAAAATGGATGAAATATAATGCAGATATGTTTATATATAAATAGATAATTTGAGTGCAAAAGAAGTTTACTTTTCTTTGACGGTGCTCATATTCCTCCAAAATGTTGTGATTCAGAAAGAGAATAGAATTGGCTTGAGAGGTAATATCTTGAATTGCAGCATTCAATTCCTCAATGGTTGAAGGAAGCTATAGAACAGCAAAAAATCTCATTAAATCAATAATAGACCTCACAATTGAAGCAGTCAACACAATGCATACAAGGGGAAACTAGGGTTATCTCATAAGAGTTGGAAAAATTATATGGTAGCCTTCATTTTAGCCTTCTAAAATCACTGCATTTTTAAGATATGATGATCTGCAATTCTGTTGGTATTAAACGGCATGTTCCACATTTAAAATCTAATGTTTCTTTCATATGGACAACTAGATGTTCAGTAATTCATCAGACTTCCCCTTTTGTAGGTTTCAATCGCCATATGTTAATATATATAGGGCCAGGCTCTGGGGAAAACCACAAAAAAAAACCTGAGGAGCATTTTGATAACCGTTCATCTGGACAGTATGCACATGTGCATACAAGTAACTTGTAAGCAATTTGTCTGGTAAGTACATTTGCATAACTTGCACACGTGCATAAAAACCAAGAAACAGATACTTGTATGCACATATGCATACCGTCCAGCTTTATGGTTACCAGAGTGTTCCTCAGTTTTCATTTTTTTTGGGGGGTTTTCCCCTTAACCTCCCTATATATATACACATATATATATATCACTCATTTGAAAGTTTTCCTCTAAGTATGCATATATGTTCACATCACCAATACATATAGTTGATATGACAACACCAATAATGCAAATAGTTTATGTATTACAAGTACCAAACTAAATTTCTCAGCCAGAATTTTCAGTATCAAACCAAAACTTAATTTTTGTTGTTACAATGGATATTGTTTGTGGAAGCCATACCCCCACGCACAGGTATGTGGGACCCACTATATGGATCAGGTGAGACTTGTCTATAGGGGTAAGGCTTAATCCACAAGCGCTGCTCAAATTTCCTAGTTTTTCATTCACTAGATGTCTTAAACAAGATAAAGATAGTACCAGTTCATTTGCATAATGCCACCACAGTTATATCACTTATGAAACAACAAAATAAATGTTAACCAAACCTGAAGAAATTCCTGTTCAAGAGCACGAGTAATAACTGCCACTGATTCTGCAGCTTTCTTGGCAGCTGCCAATTGTTGTCGATGGTCCTCCACATCCTTCTTACCTTATCAAATGTTAAAAACAAACAAACACAACTCGTCAAATTACCATAAACATTGTCAAATTAAATCTCATTATGCCAGTCATGAACACTGTACTAGCCACTTTATATCAAGGAGTGATTAGAAGAAACATACAATTTTCAAAATGTAAAGAAGCTTGCAATGCAAGCTTTTCTTGCTGCTTGATACTTGCTTCCATCTCTTTAATCTGACCAAAGGACAACGAACAAACATCAGATAATTTTTATTTTTTTATATAAAGATGTGAGTGATTGATCACACACAATGCCTAATGTAATGATGTTACATGAACTCCCAGTTAACAAGATAAATGAAGATCAAAACATGTATAAATAATGAAAATACCCCCCAAAAAACTTTTAAGAATATTTTCATTTCTGTGCATTTTTTAACAAAAACTTCACCACATTGGTTATTTTGGTGTACCAAATCCTTCACGGCATATTACAAACATTTAACCAAGTAACACCATAGTAGAAGAGCACCTTCATCTCAAGTTCAATGGAGGCCATGTACTTCTCAGCATAACTTTTTCTTTGACCAGTAGCTTGAGTGAGAAGGTTCTGCAGACAGTACATGACCAAAGTCATAAAACCAAATATGGCAGGCCATATGAATTAGTAAAAAAAAGGCTCATTTCTCCAAGATATCTACCTTAATTTCCAATACACATTTAAATCTCTGAATATTCAAATTCTCAACATCTTCAACGAGCTTTGACATTATAATAGCCGCATCTTCTTCCCTTCTCAATGATTGTAATTTTAACTTCTTTTGATCTAGAAAAAACAGCATACTTAGTTGGAGAATATAAAGATTTCTTGATTACATTACATCAAGAGTTATAAGAAAAAAAGGGGATACTTACTAACTCGGTTTTCTAGCTCACGATGTTTCCTTTTTTCATGCTGTACTTCATTAACAAGATTCTCCTGCATGATGAGATAAGTAACTTCGTTAAATGTAATGCATAAAAGAATTATTCACATTCCCAATAAGAAATATTTTTGTCATTTTAACATACACGTTGTTTTTGCAATTGAGCTTGTGCATCTTCTAACTCCTTTATCTCACTCTGAAGTGATTTGACACTTGTTTCCAGAACAGAGATAGTCTCGTCCAACTCCCTGCTCTTTCCCCTGAGCGTGTTTAATTCCTCACCATCCGTGTCTGAAAAGATCGACACAAGTGCCAAACGGATCATTACTTTTATTGATAATAACTGATAATAACAAACTAACATGATAAATGACACTCTTAACGATATGAAAGAAAATACTAACAAGCAAACACACCTATATTCAAGAGATAGGAAAAGAAAAGAAAAGAAATAAGCATAACCCTCTCCTGCCATTCCCACTCTGTAAATAGACTATCTCAAATCCAAAATACTTAAATTGCCTCTATTATAATTTTTATACTTACACCTAAAATAGACATAAAATGGTTTAGATTTAGGCCTAACAACATGCTAGTCAAGAAAAGAAATAGGGGTAGTTTCGGAACTTACTAGACAAAAGAAGACGAGAGTCACCCACTGATTCCACAGATGCTGAAACATGACCACCATATCTGGATTTAGACCAGCGATAGTGATTATCGGGAGTCCAAAGATCCATTATACCAAAATTATGGGCCATGTCTGCATTTTCATCGCTCTTTTTAGACCCTATATACTGGCAGAATAATTAACAGAACACAAGTTTTAGCATATAATTATTAGAGGATATAAATCTTATACACCTTAAAATATTAATGGTACCCATGTATATAAGCAAGATCAGAACAAAAACATACTGAATGTTCTAGACCAGATTGTCCAATCAAGACCTCTTTGACTGCATATGGAGCATCAAAAACTTGATCAAGCCTTGAATATATGCCCATGGATGACATCTGCTCATTTCATTAAAATGGAAATAAATAAATAATGGTGACATAAAGCATGTATGCAAGTAAGTAAAAGATAATGATATAACATGCCTCCTGAGATATATGCAACGGCTCTGGATTGTGACCTGCATCAGCCACATGATTTATGACTGCAACATCAAATGATCTAAGGTTCTTGAACAAATAGTCACGGTCAGCGGAATCCTGAGTTATAAAAGCCTGCATTTAGCAACAGAAAAATAAGGAATTAGCAATGAGACAGCAAAGTGGAACACTTAAATGGATGATTTTGTAGCAGGGAGAAAGTTCTTCCAACTTCAATTTAATAAATAAAAACACTACAACAATGGTGAATTCTTTGAGGTGGGTTAAGGATGTGGAATATAGCATGTTACAATTATTCATTTTGCCGAGTTTTAGAAGTAAAATTACATTTCATTTGTCTTTTGATGGTGGCAGTAAAGATTGGATTCATTGCAAATTAACATCAAAGAAAAAAAGATAAATGAAATAACCGCGTGTAAGTTTCTTTCATGCACAAGAAATAAGTGATAACTTCGTACCATAGATATTGAGAGAATATTTGGAGGTAGTTCCATGGAACACCTAAATCCTGATGTTTATATCTTCTTCCAGAACTTAGAAGAAAGTTCCTTTATTGTAACACAAATAACGATGCTTTTTCTCATGGGGTAAATGGGCGAATACAAATTATATCTAAGTATATCCTTGACTGAACATTTCATCTTTCATGACTCCAGACTAACTTCATTTTACTTTTCATCGATTCAGATTTTAGGTGCTGATAGGCGTACAATTAACTCACGGACTATTTCCACAAATCTCCTCTAATATTGCGTCCAATTGACAATTAGATCCCAACATTATGTAAAAGCTACCACTAGCTTCCCATTACGTCAGCAGTATAGACTGTAATCAAGGGGCATAATAGTCTTATTGTGTGAAGGATTTTATAAAAAGCAAAAATAAGCTTTTAGTCCCGTGTTTCTTTTAACCTCATTGACAATGGAGCAGGCCCATTCCTGACAATTTATAGTCCCCGAGCAAGATGTAAAGAAGGGCCCTCGATATGTACGAAAAAATATTCAATACATTGTTTTTATCATCAGAAATAGCATTGACTTTAAAAAATACTAATAATTCATATAAAACCATTTTCCGAGTATTATTTGACACAAAATCAACCAATAATTAAGCCTTTTGATTAAGGTCAGAAAAGTATGAGAACTGAAGTCAAAAAGTTCTGAATATAAGGTACCTTCCACATGTAATACGGAACATGACTCTCTAAGTAGGCAGCATGAAGCTGATTCGAGATGTTAACCTGAAGCATCGTTGAAACCAGTTTAAGAAAATAAAATTAAAAAAATTCAACATACAGAATGCCACAATCTACTTCTTTTATGCAAGTGAGTGAAATACCTCAAGTAAGACAGGACCATACACCTCCCTCTTAAATTCATGTCGGTGAGATTGTACCCAATGATAAGCATCGGATATTTTTTCAGCTCCAGAGTTACGTAACGCCTGTAAACGTTTATTTTTAATATTTTCCATCTCTCTTAACCTACAAAAGTACAGAAACAAGCTGGATGAAATGCAGAGATAAGGGATAATAAGCAGATACAACACTGTCTTGGCCTAGAGTTGATCGTTTTCACCTTTCTGCAGATTGCCTTGCTAATACTTTATTTCGATCTAAAAGCTTCTCCTTTTCTTTCTTTTGGTATCTCTTCTCTCTTGCAGATGCTTCCAACTCTAATATCTCAGCCCCTAACTTTTCCTGCAAAAGTATATTTCTAATAGTTATAGTTTCAGAATGTGTTCGAATTACTATCTGCGAAAATTGCAAAAGTAATTTTTTTAATGATAAATGATTATTTGCTTTAAAGAAGTATGACTCACAATTTTATCTCTAGGAGGTTCAAAGGGTGGAAGGTTTTGTAGTTCCGATTCTGCATCTGTGAGATCTTTTTCAGCTTTAATGATTCTCTCCTGCCGTGATTGTTCTTGCCTCTCCAATTCTTCCATGTCATGGTACTTTCCTTTCACTTTGAGACACTAAATAGTATAGAAAAGTAATAATAACAAACCAATATATAATGTAACTATTTATTCAATATTTATAAGACCACAAAATACAAGAAGCAGAAATAACTAAATTACCATACCAGCTGATTTTCTTTATCCACCATTTGCTTGTGTGACGTTTCAACTTTATCAAGAAGGTCTTTGAATTTTTTGCATTTGGTATCTTGTTCCTTTTTTTCCAGCTTTCGGTTCCTACAAAAAAGACCACAATAAAGTGTCTTCCCTAGTGTTACATACAAATTTGGGGTAAACTCCATTTTAGATGTATATTATATGGAATAACTTATAGAAAATAGATAGATGAAAAACAAACATACTCAATGGGTTCTCTAAGTTCATTTAACATTTTGGCTGCTGCATCGAGGTTCTTCTTTGCCTCCTTCTCCTGATCTTTAGCTTCAAGATATGTGGCCTTTTTCATGTCATATTTCAGCCATGGCAATTTCTTCTTCATAGATTCCGCCTGTAAGAACATGGAATTAAAAAGAAGGATCTAGAAGTTTCCATAAATTACATGTGACTGTAAAACAAACTTGCAAGAATACCTTCGCTAGAAGTTCATCCCGTTGACGAACACGCTCCACGTCTCTTTCTTGTTCAGCATTAAGTGCCTTTAGTTGACTTAGCGTTTCTCTGTTCCTCTCGACAGCCTGAAAAAAAGTACAAAGTGTTTTATGATTTTTTGAAAGATAAATATTCAGTATTCACCATTTGTAATGAAATCAACAAGCTTACCTGTTCAGATCTCTGCAATTCAGCACTTGTATCAACAAGAGCACGATGCAGGACAGGAAGCTGAGGATCACCTACAGCCTTCTCTGTTTCTTCTAGAAGTCTCACCGGAGATAGTTTAGCAAACTCACACACCCTATCTTGCGGTAAAAACTGAACATTCCAAACATAAACAAAAGGTGAACATTGAAATCAAACAAAAAGTACAAGTTGAAAAAGAAAATGTACAATTTGCTAATTAAGATTAAACAGCAATGTACAATTTTACAATGCAATCATATTTATTGTATGCTTGGTAAGAAACTCTTAAGAACTCACTTGTGTAAGATTGTTGACTTGAATATTGAACTTTTGTATTAGTTCAGTAATCTCCTTTTTAGAAGCAGCTCTGCCTGTAACAGAGGTATATAGATCAGAAGTCATGAAAATGAATTGTGTTCACAGTCGACACTGATTATGTATATATATCATTAATAGCCTTATTCAAGAATCAAATGTTACAAATGCACATATGTATGTAATAAAAATGCTGATTAGCTAATAAGACATCTGAGAAAACTCATTTAAAACAATAAAACTTTATAGAAACATATTACCATTAAATAGCCACTCGGACTTATTACGTGCATCTATTTTACGCATTATGATAATCTTCTCATCTGGAGTGTCACCTCTCAAGGAAATTTTAGTATAACCAGAATCCTCCCCTCGCTTGACAAATGCACCAATAGTCCCAGCCCTCCCGAGAAGCTGCATAAATACAAACTCACAATCTCAACAACTGTTCCAAAGTAAACCAACCAAATGTTGAAATATAGCTTGAAATTATGACCTGAGGTTCGCCTCCAAGACCAAGAGCGATTGCGCACACCAAAGAGCTTTTACCAGACCCATTTGGTCCGATGACAAGGTTCAAACGAGAACCCGGCTTGCAAACCAAGTGATTAAAAGTCATGAAGTTGTGAATTTCAATCTCTACTATATTTCCGGGTAAATAATCATCGGCCCCCCTACTGAAGAAACATAAATTACAAAATAGGATCAAGAAAGCATAAAGATTAATATTTTGTGTATGCACCAAACAACTTCATGCCAACTGATTACCAACTAACTTGGGTAACTGTCCCCTTCCTTTACACTAGGGTGTTATTTTCCTCTTTTTTTGTTATAAAACTTGCTAGAGGTGCTACCCCCTTTCCCAAAAATAACTCTACATTATAAAGATAAGAAAATACTGCATTTAACCTCCAAACTTATGCATGGACCCAGATTAAAGAGGCAAATGGGGTGCCCAATAAAAGGTTCATATCGTGTAAGCTTGACTATACTCCATGCCAGGGCCAATCTCACTAAAATAATGAATACAGTACTTAATTGTTTTCCTTCCTGCAATTCTCAGCTGCATCAGCCATAAATTATAGAATAAGACGAAAAAAGCATCGGACTTCGAAACTCATGTTAAGGTATGTTATGACCCTTGTAAGGATTTATATTTTAGAAAAGATTTAGGAGCCGTTTAATAAATGCTAACCGGGTAAGAGATTACCTCACTTACCTTACCGGGTAAGATTCTCGGCCATCAAAATGGCATTGTAAGGTTGTTGGTAAGCGTCTATCACCCGGTAAGTGCTAATCACCACCCTCACTTACCAGGTAGATTTCCGGTCCTTGCCATCCTCTTAACGGGTAAGATTCTCAGGGTAACTGACCCGGTAACGCTTAAACGTTAGCTCTTGGTAAACGGCTCCTTACTTTTAAACAAAAAACAGGTTATAGACGTTTGAAATTCAATTATGATCTAAAAGGTCATCTTAATTCTTAAGTGCTCCAAGAAGCACCTGCAACATTAAGACTTTTAGGTTAGGGCAAATATAAACAACAGGTCAACTGATGGTAATGTTGCTGATAAGTACATTTCTCATCATAAATCCACACAAAAAAAACACAAAATTTCAATAACTGACCACAAGAAGACAAGATCAACTATGACAGTTGCATAATATCTCAAAAGTGTTGAGCTTTACTATCTAACCATCGGTATCATGAAGTACATAAAGATGCAAAACCAAAGAAGAATGACAATACGCTAAAGATTGTGTTTCTGATATACTCCATATAAGTTAATGCAGTAACCCAAATTACTCACAAAAGTTATAATCAATAGCAATTCTAACTGATAAACAGCCGATTAGGCAGAAAGCTTTATCTTAATTGAAGAAAAATCGAAGTTAACAAGAAAATAAAGGGTTTCGATCGATATGACCTGACAATTTTGGGGCGTTTAGCCCGTGGTTCGCCCATTTCCGAGTCTGCGAACACTTCGACGCCGATCGATTGGGAGGATTTTTGGAGAAATTAGGGTTTTTGCGGGTAAGTGTGAAGAAGATGATGTGACAAAAGGGGAGTGAAATTGGCGCCAAGAGAGAAACTTGGATGTTTTCTTTTGTCACAGTAATTACTCTCAATTAGGGTGCACATTGGATTGGATTCAATCCCAACATAATTAATTGAAATTTAACATGTTCCAAACTTTATTTTAAATTTAATTCAACTAAACACTTATTATTAAATTCGGTTTAATTAGGTTTGACTTTTATCGTATCGAAAATACTGGTCATTTATGAACTGATCATACGTTATAATATTTTTATATCAGTTGAAGATCCATTCAAAACATTTATATATACAAAGAGAATATTACCATTACAGATATTATAACGAATACGCGATATGTTAAGACATAACAGATACATTTTAAATATATAGGATATAGGGTGATCTCCTGGGAGGGCGGGTCTGATGTACATTCAGGCCGCACAAGAAATATGACCCAGTTTTTTTTGTATATACTATATAGTATATGAGGTAGTAGTTCAAAATGATGAAATGGGTCTCACCTAGTCACAAAAAGTTAGGTTATGTTTAGCAAACTAGCGGATAAGTAAATTGTAGTTGATAATGTTGATAATTAGGGTAGGCGATAAAATTTGATGAAAAAACATGTTTGGGAAAACTAGCGTATAAGAATGTAAAATAATAATAACTAATATTAATGAGGATTATAATTGGAAAATGTGACAATAAGCTCCTAAAACGCTACTCCAAGTAGCGTTTCAATAAACTAGCTTATAAGTTAACCTATAAGTTAGTTTATGGTTTGTCAAACGTGTACACTAAAAACAAGCTAGCTTATTTTTACCAAACATAGCCTTAGTGAAACTAGTTTTTTTTTAAATAAGGTCAAATTAAATAGGACTGTTTCAATATTTTTCGAGATCATGTTATATATGTTATGCACGTATTAAAATATAGTTCGTTTGATAAGTAATGAACAAAATAAGATATACAAGTTCATGTTATGTTAAAAATGATATGAATTAAAACAACAAAAATATTTAAAATTACAAAATGAGAAAATGAGAAAAATATCAAAGACTCGTTTTTACTTTTGATCGACAAATTCATAAATTAAAATAGTCGTTTTTTTATCTTGAAAGACATTAGATAGCTCTTAAAGTGGTTTTCTATTGCTGTTTTTCCGACGGTACCTCCATTTTCTCCGGCGATGTATATCGAACTCAAATTATTTCCATTAACATGGGGGTAAAGACAAAATTAAATTAAAAAAATAAAATGAAAATTGCAATCCTAGTCGATTTCGTTTGCCACTGCAACATATTTTTAATACTATTAATAATAGGTAATGAATATGAGTTATTATTAAATAAATGATAGATGCCTAGGTTGGAGCAAACATTTCCTCGTTCCTTAACCAACTCAACTACACGTCATTGACGATAGATGTCTAGATGACAAGTGTCACAATACAATTGATTCGTTTCAGTTTTATTAGATAAATAATTATCTAATCAAAAAATAGTTTTGATAAAAATATAAACCAAAATTCATATTCTTTTAAATCTTTACATATAGAGATTAGCCATTGTTTAACAAAAATATAATAGCTTATTAGCTGATGTATAAGGTAACTTATTTTTTAACTAATCGTTTAGATGCACACTAGAAGGGTACTCGCACAATGCAGCGAGATCCATTTTAATTTTAATGTAACACCCTCAAATCTGGAAAGAGCGACTAATTTAAAATTTCTAATATTTCATCAATAAATAACTTTCCTCAAACCACAATTAGTAATAAGCCTCTACAACAAACAAATCAAGTCCTATACAAGACCTACTTACGGTTGCAGTTACTAAACCAATAAGAGTCGCTATCTCCGAACGCGGAAAACGTCACCAAGAGTCTTTATCGTGCCACTCTAGCACTCAAGTCCACACGTGTCACTAGTATCAACCCCCACGATAACCCGACGACATGCCGACAAAGAAAAAGGGTTAGGCTTAACGCCTAGTGAGCTCAAGAGTTTTTAACATATTTATGATTGATTTAAAACCAAAAGATGTGCTTGATAAAATATAATTCTCAAAGGAAATAACCTTATTATAAAAGCAACGTCTTTCCCCAAATTCACTAGTCCCATAATAAAAGCTTTAGACCAAAATGACATTAGAAGAGAATACTTTAAAATAGAAATATTCTTTTAACGACATACCAATTCCAATACTCACACGACTATGATTGAGTTTATAAATGTGGAGATAGAAAACATACTTTTAACCATGTTTTATAAGACGTTAACTCACGCGGACCTTTAAAGGGATAGAAATATCCAAAGTTCACGGGGGATTCCCGATCATACCATCTTTGGTGACGGATACAAAAGTAGGTCACTACTCGATGTTGAGCAACCATAGGAGTTAATGGCAATCGGTCAACAACCGATTATGCACCTTAGTACACGGCCCCCGATGGCTCCTACGAAAGCCCGCGCAATGGTCACTGGCAACCGGTCTATAACCGATTATGCACCTTAGTACACTCGCCCCTCGATGACCCCAAATTGCGCATGCATAGAGTCAATGGCATCCGGTAATGATCCGGCATTATACCCAACGGTAAGAGGCCCCCTATGACTTCTATGCGACCAAAAAGGGACAACAATCCCGCCTTTAAACCGACTATATGCCTATGGATCCATTACATACTAGTTCTACTACCGAATACATCAACGAGACGTATTACTAGTTTTCCAACCTTGAAAACTCTTTTCAACAAACCATCTTCTTTCAAGTCCAAGTTTTACCAAAAATTAGGTCAAATCATTTTGAGTTTCAAAACCAAAGATTATTTCATTTTATAACTTTTCCAAGTATTTTAAACCATTAATGATGCTCAACTCATCATTTACAACAAAATACTCAAAATCCTCATTTTGACCCAAAACCTCCAAACTTACCCAAATACACAACCACTTGAAATTAAGTTTAGGAATCAGTAAAATACTACATTCACAACAAGTATTTGAGTTTATAAGTTTAGATTTGAACTCATACTTATGCATTTACAAAATGACCCATAATGCAATAATTTGTATTTTTCAATGATTTATAAGTTCCAAAACTCCAAAGATGCAAATACAACCAAATGGTTTTTATTTAAAGATATTGCACCCAAACAACCCACACTTATACTTTATTTGTCAAAATGTCTAAAAACCAAGTATAAGCCTCTTTCATGATTTATAAATCCTTTTATACCAAATATGCAAACTTACACAAATACTCACACATTTGATAAATAACAAGTGAAGCATGTTAATACTTTAAAATGGACGTTTTTGGCATGTACAAAGTTTTCACAAAGTATCTTGAACTCACCTTGCTAGATTTAGGCTAAATCTAGGTTTTACCCCAATACCGAGTTCCATACGGTGAAGACTTTAGATCCTTGAGCTATAACTCTAGATCCATGGTTCAATCCTTCCAAGAACACCTACATGACTTCCAAAACATACACAAAACAAACCCAAGAGAGAATGAGAGTTGTTGGTGAAAAACCCAAACCACTAGATTTGAGATTTCTATAGAGCGATCTTACCTTCCACCCTATGAGCTCTAAAATCATCAATGGCCTCTAGCCATACTTGTTTCCATGTTTTAGAGCTTCAAGAGACGAATCCATAGCAACTTGAATCACCCAAATCGGAGCATTATTGAGAGAGATATGGTTCAAATGAGAAATATCCCGATTTTTGGTCTTTAAAACGCCGAGCGCAGGCCGATGCCGTATATGGACGCCGCTACATTCGTAATCGGCATTGGTAACTCACGCGGCTCTCTTGACCAAACAGACTGCGACACTAGTTGTGAAGCTAGTTGCCATGTCGTAACTGGCATTGTAACTCACGCTAAGCACAAATCAAGTAAAAAGAGCTTAGGGCTACTTGTGAAGTTAGTTACGATTTGTTAACTGGCTTTGTAACTCACGCTTTAACTGGCTTTGTAACTCACGCTAAGCATATTTGAGTGCAAAAGTGCCTAGGCTAGTTATGAAGCTAGTTTCAACTCTGAAACTCACCTCGTAACCAGCTTCCATCCTAACCCACATGAAAACTAGCCTTAGACGATGTTTTACCCATATTTGCTTCGTCTTAGCTCCAAATTGACTCTGAAACATATCGTTGGACTCCTTCTTTAATTCTCCAACCAAATATGATATAAATACTTGAAAATAGGCCTGAAATACCAGAATTCTTGTATCAGTCTTTTCCAAAGTTTCATAAACTTAACTAAAATTTCCGGGTGTTACATTTAATGTTGTATTTTATTTTGTTGTCTTTATCAATTTTATAATACGATTTTATTAGTTTTGAAAAAATAGATTTTATTTTTTGTAAACTTTCTTTATTTCAGATTTTATTTTAAATTATAATACAGGTTTAATAAGGAAATTAACCAAAATAATACCATTTTTGAATTTTAAGTAATCATGCTTTAATCAATTGTACTAACCGCATAATAATATATTTTTAAGAGTTTTTGCCAAATGCTTTATAATATAGTATAGATAAACTACTTGAAGTAGCTTATCAGGAGTTTTTTTGACATTTTTTTCTAATTAAAACCTTGATTAATTTTTTTTAATCTATTATTACTATTGATTATTAATTTATAGTAATTAGATTAATTGTTAACTATTAATTAGTTTTATTTATACATTATTGATTAATTTTAATCATACAATAGATGCTAGTAATTAATTATAAAAATTAAACTAGTGTGTTAGTTATTTTTTAGTTATTGTTCAATATATTTAGATATCAAAAGGCAAATATAACAATTATAAAAATGTTTAAGATACGCAAAAATTAAAGTCATGCTTATTTTATCTCATAGATGATGAAAATATGCTAATTGATTCCTTACACGAAAATTGGAACCCTAAACAACCTAACCTAATACGTGGACGAAACCATAAACAAAAATTGGAACCTGTATGGTGGATTACCTGGAAACGCTTCTGGAGAAGCCCCTGGTCTTCGATTTCAAGTTCCATACTTTTGATTTTGAGCTCCATAGACGCAGATGAAGGGTATGGTTTCACACCTTTGATATCTGGTGAATGCTTCTGTTTTGCAAAGGTAACAAACTTGCAACCAAGAGACAAGAGAGAACAATGTTCGTCGGGATGTGGAGGGAGCAATGGTATCGATGGTGATGGTGATGAGTGAAACGAGCAGCTTTTTTTAGAATGAGTTCTAGACTTGGGAATAAAATAATTATTATTAATTTGATAATATATTTTAAATAAAAAATCGAGGTAAAAAAGACTAGAATGCTCCTCAAGTGAGGGGCACACGATGGACTTAACGAGACCTTTTCTAACGGCGCTAGTGGGAGGGGAAATTTTGTGCTAAAAACTCGTTTTTGGGACAAAAAGTGTACTTTATGTTTCAGAGGGACCAAAATCAAAAGCATGTATTCACAAGGGACCAAAATCAAAAACATGTATTCAAAAGGGACCAAAAATGTAATTTACTTATAATAAATATATGTAATTTAATTATTAATTAGTTATAATATATAAGGTTTGATCAATTTTGTTGTTATTTTATGATTATTTAAAATTATAGATTAATATATTTCTAAAATTTATTTAAATAAATTCAAAATTTATGATATATATAATAATCAGTTTTAAATTCTTTCAACTAACATATTATATTATTTTATTATCTTGTTTATATTAATTAACATATTATATCATTAGAAATTTGTTTTAATTATATTATTAGAAATTAGTTTGAAGCATATTATAAAATGTTTGTAATTGACTGTTTTTCAAAATGTTTTTTTTGGTCATTTTACATGTTTATAAGTTAGTTTTTACCAAATATAATTTGTTTATCAACTAGCTTATCAGTTATCAGTTACCTTACAAGTCATCAGCTAAGTTATCAGTCATCCGTTAGTTTGTCAAAGATAGCCTAATATTAACATATCAACACATCAATATTTCTCTTTCAGGCTAATATGTAATATTGATTATAAGCTTTAGTTGTTTTATTTATTTTCAAATGTAAGTTTTTTATATTTATAATTACGTTTTAAAATATGAAATCGCTTTTATTTAAAATTAAAAGAAATATATATGGTAAAATATTAAATATATTTTTTATAAAATGATTTTAAGATTGAGTTAGATCATAAATAAAATATAAAAAATATTAGATTGGATTGGAGTTAAAGATTGAGTAGGTGGAAGAAAGATAAATTATTTTTGTAAATAAAGATTGCATCGGAGAAGTTTGTTGTTAAAGATAGTTTGACACAAACGAACATCGTCGTGAATCATGCAACCCCTGTTCATTAATTTATGATATATAAAATAAGCTTATCCCCAATTTCATGAATGCCTTCGTGAATCATGAAGCTTAATTTCATGCAACCTCTGTTCATTTCATTCAACCATGATGTGGCAATAAATTGTCATCTTCATATTCAGCTAACACGGTTGGGTTGAGTTTGGTTTCATGAAATTGTCATCGTGATCTTAATCTTAGGTGGCGTTTGTTTTTTAAAAGGTGTTGAAGTCTGAAGTCTAATTTCAGTTCTGAAATGGTTATGAAACGTCTAAACGAATCAGACATAAGTGGTGATTAAGATCTTAAAATGAAAAAATAAACAAGGCCTTAATCTTCATCTAACATGATTGGTTTTCGGTGAAATCCTCATCGTCATGGGAATGGGTTTCTCAAATTCAGGGATGCCTCGTTCCCCCCTGTAATCGTGTTCTTGTGGCTTGAACCGTTTACAAATATTGGGATGATTTCTTGATTAGAAAACCAGATTTAATTGGGATGTGATATAAACCAGATTATTTTTGGCAAATTAGAATGATGATCTCTGTAATTGGCACGGCTTGATTGTTTTATGAAATAAATTAATGATTTTCTTAATAATTACCATCCATGCCACCACCTATTGATCATCGTGGATTAGAAAATTGTATGATATAATTTTGGAATGAATGTTGAACCGCCGCAAGCAACTCGTGACATAACTATAAGTAGTGGTAGTAATACTTATGCATACAAATAACCATACAGGGGGTTGGGTTCCGGTGAGAAGGGTAAGAAGAGATCTACACCATTGGATGCACATTAGGATGAGATGCACCAAATCAATTCCTTTTTAAACCGCAATTCATGAGTGGACATGAGATTAAAAGTGATCAATGATCAATGGTTCAGATCTCTTCTCACCTTAACTATTATTCTCAAACGATCCTAAGACTAACCATACATATATATATATATACATATGTACACACACATATACAGGCGTAGGATCGTGTGACAAGTTAAGTTAAGGTGAGAAACGTAAGAAGAGTTCTGAACCCTTGATCACTTTTAATGTCAAACTCACCCATGAATTGCGCTTCATACAAGGAATCATGGATTGATCCGGTGCATCTTGGTGCATCTCCCATTCTAATGTGCATCCAAGAGTGGAGATCTCTTCTTACCCTTCTCACCATAACTCCCCTTCTCACTGGAACCCAACCCTACATATACATATATATGATTATATGTGCAGATGAGCCTATAAATCAAAATGGATTACAACTTATATATAAGTATATGGCTACAAAGAAGTATAATTTGGGGGGTGGATTTAAATGAAAGTTGATTATTTATGATGATCATCTTTGTGAAGATTATGAAGAATGTACAAGGAAGCAGAAGATAGGAATATACAAAGAGAGTAGGTTAACAAATCAAAACCAGTGGCGATCGTCACCATTTTGCTCTTCTCAAACATCTTTACTAAAAGAATCATCACAATCACATGTCCAACTTTTGTCTTCAATTCATCAAGCGAGCTGATCTTCATCCATTGAGGTCGCTCCTACAACATATCATATTATTAGTTAAAACTAAATATATCTATAATTTCAAGCATATATATATATACATATGTCTTGGTTATAGATCCCATTTGCTGTTTGATATGTTTAATACTAGCAATTAACATCAAGGGAAAAGCCTGATCCCCATGTTAATAACATGAGTATATTTAAGGTGGTCTATGAAATCATAAGCTATTTAGATACCTTTTGTTCTGCTGATAATTGGGTGATTTTACAAAAACATGGAGTGCTGAAGAAGGCTCCTAACCTCAAAGTAATAGTGGAAAGATTCTAACCATGACTTCATCCAAAATGTTACTCCAAATCCTATAGGAAGAATTCCAACATGCATACTATATCCACACACACACACACATATATATATATATATACGGAGAGAGAGAGGGAGGTTCAGGGGAAAAACTCAACACAAAAAAACTGAAGAATACCCTGAGAGCCCTCCATCTGGACGGTATGCACAGATTGAAGTTGTTTTATTTCTATGCACTAATGCATGTTACAAATTACCGGTATGCATTTGTGCATACCGTCCAGATGGAGGGCTCCTAGGGTATTCTTCAGTTTTTTTTTGAGGTTTTCCCCTGAATCGGACCCTATTTATATATATGGAGTAGGGTTCAAACGAGAATAGTACCTAAATAAGATAATAAGAAAACGGTCGAATCACATGTGATTTTACACTAACCACGTACAAAATCACATGTGGTTCACGCGACTTTGCCCCGCGACCTGAAGTCGCGGCCAAAGTCGCCTGTACACCTATTTTTGCCCGTTAATGTAAAATCACATGTGATTTTGCACATGATTTGGCCATTTTCGTATTCTCTTATTTAGTTACTGTTCTCGTTTGATCCTCCCTCTATATCTATATGTATATGTGTGTGTATTCATGTATCCCTCTATATGTAGGCATGTATGTACTCTATATATACACACAAGACGAAGGATTGTGCGAGAATAGGAGTTAAGGTGAGAAGCATAAGAAGGGATCTGAACCCTTGATCATTTTTAATCTCTCGCCACCCCATGAATTGCGCTTATCACAGGAATTGATCTGGTGCATCTCATTAGTGTTATCTTCACTTAGGATTTATCCAAGGGTGGATATCTCTTCTTACCCTTCTCACCATAACTTCCATCCTCACGGGAACCCAACACATACACATTATATATATACACATATAATGTGTATGTTGCAGTGTACTTGTGTCTTATACAAAAACACACACGTAAAACAAATATATATATATATATGTAGCCATATGGATGCAGAAAGATTGTAGCATAGAGCTAGCAAAGTTTTACATAACTGTTTAGGTAGTGGTGTGATGGTTTTATATTCGTTCCTACCAACTCTAATCGTCTTTGTGAAATTAACTGGAGTATAAAAGCATGATAAGCAGAACTTCATTAGAAGTAAGAACAAAGCCTTACTCTCAAAGCAAACATCCCAAACAAGTTAGAACTCTTGAGAGCACGATCTTCTGCTGGCGGTATATTATCAGGTGAATTACTGATGAATAATCCGTACAAACCCATTGCAAATATTAGCATGACCGTCCCAGCAAGATAAACATCTGCATTAACATTATATAAAATAATTAGCAAATTTTTTAATACCTTTACTAAGGAACATGATATTGATAGACAAACACTTGTAAACGAGCCTACAGTCTATTTCCAGGAAGAAAATAATTCATACTTTTGATTCGATGGAAGAATAAAAAATCTATGTCTACAGAAACTCACCTATTGCTTCAACTAAACGTGTCACCATCTTCCCTGAAAGATTTCCTTTCAAACAGCCCGTCCAGTAGATTTTGTATGCATCCATAATATATACACAACCCTAAGAAGATCTAAACAAAGTCAGCATCACCTAACTTGTCCTAATTTAACAAAAATAAACGCAGAAAAGGCAAATATAACTCATCTGTTAATGGCGCATATCGTTCTCAAAATGTAAATGCAAGCAGAAAAGGCTAAAAGTTGATTAATCTATTTGCTACTCAGAAAACAATACAAGCTAGATACCAGCATGGTCACTAGTTAAATTAGAGGATGAAAAACAATTTATGGTAGTTCGAAGAAATGCCACAATCATCAGCAATAAATTTGGAATTCTTGGTGTTATAACAGATATAATCTATTGACGTACATGGAAAATAAAACTAAATGTTTTTCATCAGAAGAACTTTTAGGTCCATTGCTAAATTACTATTACAACAATAATTTAACATCATGCAATCATCAGTCTAATTTGCATATAAAAAATGACCTGGTAAAATGGTTCATAATTATAAAAAAAACGAGTTTAAAGAGAATTACATCTAGAAAGCATAACAATGAACCAGCCAATGAGCCTGCAACAGCCAGAAGTGCCAAAAACCGGAAGTCAAATATCACCTGCAAAGCAAACCATGTCCATTATAGATAATTCCACAAAGAAGAACGATAATTAGTAGATGAAGCATTTTGAAAAACACAAATCTTGGAGATGTGCAATAAGGCAATAGTTAAGAGAAGTGTTCTAAATCTAACATATTGACAAAAGGACAAGCTCATTAAAATTGTTGATTAATTAATAAATAAAAATGAAAATATGACTTCGATAATTGATAAAAACATATGCATAATTGTTTTTACTCCAGTAGGTTCAATATAGAAAAAAACATGAAGTTGATACTTGATATATAACATATGCATAATTGTTTTTACTCGAATAGGTTTTGAGTTATAACTTCTCCCGAAACTAATAAATTAGAGCTCTAGCTAATCCAAATCCGGTGGTTAGAAGAACCAACAGCTCGTAACAAATATAAATAGTTGGGTTATAAAAATGTATTGTATTCAAGCTTTGTTTTCCTTGTATATTGACTTTCTTGTAAGGGTATAAATACCCATGTCTCTTGTAACCATGTACATAACTTTGAAGTGAGATATATGACATTTTGACTTTCTCTCCATACTATGACTTTTTCTCTCTTTGTGTTCTTGATTGATTCATATTAGGTTGATCATATTTGGGAATTACATAAATGCTTAAGGATCACAAGATGAAAGGAAATAAGAAGAAAGTGACGAAACAAAAGACTTTAAGAAATCAATGTTCTTTTCAAATTCATTATGCAAGTAATTATTGTAAGAATGATCCACTATTTAACTTTCCATTATACCATTTAATATTCACCAAAGAGCCATTGGTTTAGCGGTATCCGGGTTACCGGGAGAGCCTAGCCTCCATGAGATCAAGGATTCAAACTTCACCAAAGGTGAGGATGGTGTGTGAGTATTTGCCATATATATTATATATACTTAGAAAATGATGTAACTTTATATTCAAATCTCTATTTTACTACTTAGAAGCACGCCTTTCTAGCTTTACAAGAGCCAAACTGATTCAGTGGATTATGGTAAAGGCTTGAAGATAGCCACAACACAATGGTACTTTATCCTTTCTATTCGCCAGCATGTATAGATTCTATTTTCTTAAAGTTCAAAATGCCATGAGCATCAAATCTATTTAATTGCTAATAGGTAATACTTGGAGGAATAAACCTAATCAAGGTTGGGATTTCTATGTATATATATATGCTAAAAAAGATTTCACACCTTCACTAAAAGATAGTTTTTTATCAGTCATTGAGCAATCATAACAGCAGTGCCATTTTCTCTGTAACTTATTGAAATTCCTACCACCGTTCTCATGTTTTCGGTTAATATAATAAAGATGGTTTTCTAAAGTGCTGCTTTCCTTCACTTATCATATTTAAAGGGGAAATCCCTGGAGGAACTTCTGGACTTATTGGATGATTTCCAATGGCAAGATTGTTAAAATTACTAGGAACAATCTTCCAGACTCTCAATTGGATATTTATGATATCCTATTTGATGCAATTTCGAAGTTTGCAAACCAAAAAAGGCTCCCATAGCACATACACAATTCAAACAAACACAAATACCTAAACAAATCCTCATATTCCCCCAAATTCCACTGAGATTTAAAAAAAATCAAGTCGCAGAACGAGAAACATACCCTTTCAATATCGGACTCAGTAGACCTAGCAAACTTCAAGGCAGGATCGCTTCCATTAGGGTTTGCAAGCGCGTAATTGAAGCTGTTATCAGACGATTTGGACGATGAATCAACGGCGAAAGGTGTTTTTGAGGAAGATGGGTTTGACTTTGACTTGGGTTGCGGTGAGTCTATAGAAGCAAATGAAGTCGAAAAGCGTCGTGAAAAGGAGGTTGTTGTTGTTGGTGTGATACTGATAGCACGTAAGATCGGAAATAATAGTCCTCCGCCGGAGATGGATGATACCACCGGAGACATATTTTCAGGGAGAAGAAGTGTGTGTGAATTGTGGCTATGTATCTTTTGGGTTTTTTTGTGGCGGGTAGTGGTTTGAAAGGAACGGTCACATTGTCTCGCTTCGCGTGGGTAAATATTGTTTGGCGGTGACTTAACTTATAAGCTACCTTATCGAGAAGTTAATAAAAGTAAAGATAAGCTACCTTATTGAGAAGTTAATAAAAGTAAGGTTTTGATAAGTTACCTTATAAGTCATAAGGTACCTTATAAGCTACTTTTACCAAACATAGCTTAAATAGCCAAAACGTCATGCATAGGATTAGGGATGGTGATTTGCCCCGTCCCGTTGGGAATTCTCCGTTAAAATGGGTACCGGGGCCCGAGATCTCCTAAATGTTGAAAACCGGGGCCAGGACAGATCCGGGTAATGTATTCTCCAACCCGCTCAGTCCCTGTATGTATATATTAACTAAAAATACATATTTTTAATATAATTTTTACTATTTTAAAAAAAAAATATTGTTTAACCGGGTATTGACCAGGGATGAACACAAAAATACCGGGGATGGAATTGGATTTCCCGTACCTGCCGGGGACCGGGGATGAGATGGTGAAACCGGGGCCCGGACCGGGGGATTGTATTCCCCATCTGCGTTTTCAGTTACTGGATTTAGAGAAAATTACAAAAATAGTCCCTGGACTTTGGTCAGATTTTAAGTATGGTTTATGTCATTGGAAATTATAACGTCTCGTTTTTGTTATGCTTTTGGTCCGTAGTTGTTAGGGCTGCTATGTGCTACCGTTGTATGAGGGGCAATATGGTTCTTTTTCCCCAATTTCCTTAATTTTCTAATAAGAACCGTGAGAACTACTGATTATGTTTTGTTTCGCATTGTAAAAAATGCATGTGAATGTACAGTGTTGTTTCGTAATATGAAACAAAAGAAATAGTTTAAATAGACATTAAAAAGAATACTTGAATTGTGAAACAACATTGTACTTTCACATGTATTCAGGTTCTCACGATTTTCAACTTTTTTATAGTTTTTATTTAGTAAGTTTCATATATATACATATACATATATATCCCCTCTTCTTCAGGGCACCCTTCCCCTTTCTACTTTCCCCTTATTCTTTGCAAAAGACTACCCCCTATGAACCACCCTACCTCCCATAACCTCCCTACAAAAACCAACCCGTAAACCCCCTCCATTTCGTCAACCATTCTTATCCGGTGACCCCTTGGGTGAACCTCAAAATGTTAAAGCACATGTTCGAATGTAGTATGGGATCTTCAAACCCAATTACGATACCAAAAATAGTAGCACATGTATCGTCTCCTTCTCTAATACTCCATTGCCCCTGCCACCATTGTCTTCTTCCACTCCACCATTGTTCGTGCTATAACCAACTACCAAAGATCAAGCTTGCAAACATAGGGGATGTCAGAAAATAATGGGATGTCGAAAGAGGTTTGAGATTGTTCTTTCTTTGATGCAGTTTTGCATAACTTCAAAACGTAGTTGTTTGTTCTTTCTTTCTCCCAATAGCAGTTGCATAGGTTAATCCAAGATCAAGGTTAAACAATGGTGAATCAACAAGCCAACAATGAAGGTATGAAGGTATGAAGGTGAAATGTAGTAGTGCCTTTGGGAGGATGGGGAAAGTGATTTTTGGGATGTGGAGTCGGAGGATTTTGGTATGTTTTAAGAGTTTTTTTTTCCTTTTAACTATTTTTTCAATAAAAGTAAGGCAAAAGGGCCACATTACGCCTCACTTAACGCTAGTCACCAATGGGATTAACGACCATGGACCAAAGGCGTTACAAAATTTTAAATTGAAACCTTGATGATGTTCTTTGTAATTTCCAATTGTTATTGTTGGTGAGGGTACTCAAAGTTTTCCCTCCATTCAAGGAAGATTTTTGTAATTACTCTTGAATTTAAATTTACATGCTTTAAAGGTAAAATAAGGAGTTAATTAAAAAAAATGCCTAATGTTTACCAAAACTTTAGTTTTTGTCCATATCTTTCAAGATTACAATTTACAACAATATCAAAGTTCTGCATTTTATTGCGAAAATGGTCCACGACCGTTAGAACCGTTAAGTTGTGTCCACAATGCCCACGTGTAATGTAAGTCACATGAGAGCTATTTTGTCATTTTACTTGTTTTTAATATAAGAACTTGGTATATTCTTTTAGAAATCCTACACAAAATTTTAAATTGTATAAAACATGCAAAATGACTAAAATACCCTCACATGAATTGCACACGAAGGACGCTATAACGGCTGCCCCTAATGTTTCTAATGGACATGGATGATTTTCTGGACGAAATGCAAACCTTGATGACACTCCTTGTAATTTCAAAAGAAGGGTACAAAAATCAATGTTTTGGTAAACCTCATGGATGATTTTTGTAATTTACTCCAAAATAAATAAACATATTAGTATACTTATATATACTTTTTTGGACGACATTTAACACACTCACAGATCCCAGGTGTATCCAGATCCAAAAG
Source organism: Silybum marianum (assembly GCA_036898165.1). Taxonomy (NCBI): domain Eukaryota; kingdom Viridiplantae; phylum Streptophyta; class Magnoliopsida; order Asterales; family Asteraceae; genus Silybum; species Silybum marianum. The sequence goes on from CM072538.1 coordinate 23,362,692, forward strand.
GGCACCGACTAATCCCTACACCCATGAGGTTCATAAGGCTGGATCATGGATACTAGGCCCCATACATACATTCACCAACACAATGACACAAAAGATCTTTGGATGAATCTAAGCACGATCGAGAGCAACACAAACTGAATTTTATGCCTTAGTAATTCAATTGAGATTCGTATTTATAACTCCAAGTGATAACGCATTTGAATTGTACTATAAACATATATATATATATATATATATATATATCATGATCCTAGGCCTAGACATTAACTTGGGACTTAATTATTTATGATCATCTTTGTGAAGATTGTGAAGAATATACAAGGAAGCAGAGGATAGAAATATACAAACAGAGTAGCTTAAAAGATCTAAACCAGTCGCTATTGTCACCATTTTGCTCCTCTCGAACATCTTTACTAGAAGAATCATCACAATCACATGTCCAACTTTTGTCTTCAATTCATCAAGCGAACTGATCTTCATCCATTTAGGTCGCTCCTGCAACCCAATGGGATTATATTAGTGGTTTTACATCAATTCCTTACCAACTCTGATTGCTTTGTGAAATTAACAAAAGTATATATAGGGTCAGGTTAAGGGAAAAATGCAAAAAAAAAATGAAAAGAAACGAGGGGCACCCTGATAGTCATTCATCTGTAAAATATGCACATGTCCATACAAATAATTTGTCTGGTATGCACATATGCATAGAATGCACAGAAACCATCAAACCAGGAAACATTTCCAATTACTTGTATTCACATGTACATATCATACAAATGAATATCGTACAAATGAATGGTTAATAGGGTGCTCATCGGTTTTCATTTTTTGGGGTTTTCCCTGGATCTCACTCTCTCTCTATAAATATACAACATGAAATAGAAACTCACCAAATGTTAAAACCCATGAAAAGTAGTTTCATGTAGATGAAACAACACATGTGAAAACCAAACCCGTGAACCATCCAATAAGTTTGATTTTTAGCAATGATTCATATTGTTTCACATGTTTTCTTGTATGTGAGTATGAGTGTGTGTTTCACGTATAAAACATACTTTTGTGTTCTTTTCACACACAAAACATTAACATTGTATAAACACTGCATGTTCACATGTGTTGTATAGAAACTGGTTCTTGCGGTTTCTATTTGATTTGCCCTATATATATATATATAGGGTTGGGTTCCGGTGAGAAGTGAAGTTATAGTGAGAAGGGTAAGAAGGGATCTCCACCCTTGGATATACTTTAGGATGAGATGCACCGAGATGAGATGCACCAAGATGCACCGGATCAATTCTCGTAAGGAGCCAATTCATGGGTGGGTGTGAGATTAAAAGTGATCAAGGGTTCAGATCCCTTCTTACGCTTCACCTTAACTTCACTTCTCACACAGTCTCATGCCTATATATATATATATATAAATAACTTGAAGCAGAAGCTCATTAGAACACATCCTTACTCTTAAAGCAAACATCCCGAACAAGGTAGAACCCTTGAGAGCACGATCATCTGCTACGGGTATATTATCGGGCGAATTACTGATGAATAATCCGTACAAACCCATAGCAAAGATTAGCATGACTGTCCCAGCAAGATAAACATCTGCATTAAGATTTTAAAAAGACCAATTTTAATACCTTTACTGGAACTGATATTTATAGACTAAACACTCGAATACAACAATAACATGCGAAATTGCTTGTAAAATAATGATGCATGGCTAATAGATAAATGTTGGTACGCCAATATGTACCACTCATGCAAAAGTTTGAAGCATGGAACAACTCCACAAAGTTAAAGAATTGGGATATCGAACACATTATAGAGAACAATATAGCATAACAGTATAACGCTTTACAATTACTAGTTATAGAAAGGTTTAATTACTGGTTACGTAGAAGTCTGCAACTATTTGCTAATCAAGGTAAGTTTTGTGTACCACTCCTTCTGAGTTGTAATTCTTTTCAAGTATCTGGACACAAGTGATGATTCTTATTAAATTATTTGTATGCACGCACTGTATTCATATTCTAAAGCATGTTTAATTGCAAAGTAGTATGGCTTACTTATCGTGAATATTCTAAAGCATGTTTTATTGTAAAGTAGTATGGCTTACTAGTCGTCAATGAAGTTATAAGTTTTAACTAAATGTCTGATCATTTTCTAGTTGTTTTTATGCTCGTTTTAAATTTAATAATTAGAGAATGAACTTCTAACTATACATATTAGTAGGAAAAGCTTGATGGTACTTAGTTGGCCAGTCTACACACATAAGAATGCGATGACAAACGACCAAAGTGACATTCAGGGGGTACTAAAAAGTAGTTGATTTTTATCATAAACTATAATATGATAAGAATGTATACATAACGATCCAAGCTATTGTAACTACTAGCTCTAGTTTGATGAGCATTCACTTCATGTGGTAGACATTTCAGCTGAATCACTTCTAAAGTTTATGCCCTAGAATGGTTTGTGTTATTTGATAAGAATTGTGGTTCAGTGTTTATTTCTAGAGGCCTGAAGTTTTAACAAAGTGAATGATCATCTAAAGGAAAAGAGATAATAGTTCCATGGGATTTGAAGCTATGTAAATTCCTATGTACATAAGCCTTTTGTGGATTTGATCCCAAGGCCCGTCTTTATAGTTTGGCATCAGAAATAGTGCCGAAGAAATATACAGATATATTAGATTGTGAAAAGAAACTTAACCCTAAGATTAGCATGACTTCTGCATAATATATATTGCACTGGTTTGTGCAAAAGGTTTGCAACAGTCCAAATTGTTAGTATCTTATTTAAGTTGATTAGATATCTAATTCAGAAGATTAAAAGATTCAACAGCAGAAAGGGGACGACCATAACAGAAGTGGGACCTAACTTGTTTACAAATTATAAGGATCTAGTGGATCAAAAGCCTAACATGCCCAGGGAATCAAGTGAAACAACAGAAGAAAACAGTCATTGATAACCAAAGTTAAAAACTAGTAAACTATCATAGAGTCTTTGTTTGGAAGGGAGAAAATGGCTCATACTTTGGATCAAATAAAAGATATAAAGAATGGAAGTCTTTAGAAACTCACCTATTGCTTCAACTAATCGCAGTACCATCTTCCCTGTATGAACTCCTTTCGAACAGCTTGTCCAGTACACTTTATATGCATCGACAATATAAACACAACCCTAGGAAGATCTAAACAAGTCAGCATCACCTAATTCACCCTAACATAATGATGCAAACAAAGAATGTGCATATGTAACTCCTCTGTTAATGTCACATATCATGCTCAAACTGTAAGTGTATGAAAAATGGCTAGAAGTTGATTTGTGAGAATATGTGGAACCCCATCAGATTACTCTCCAAAAGATCCGTCGAGAAGAGAAGAGAGGTTCCAACATATATTGAGGAGAAATGGTGCAAGTCTAGTTGATGTGGGACTCCAATGTGATTAACAATTTACTAGGAATAATTTTATATAAGTTAGAAACCAGCATTGGCACGTGATAAATTTGAGGATGAACGCTAATGTTAGTAGTTAAAAGATTTGCCAGCCTTTCAAATATAACCTTTGCAAGTCTTGGTGTTATAGTGGATATTCAATTGACTTACACAGAAAATAATAATCAATGGTTTTCATCCTAAAAGATTTTCTAGGTCCATTACCAAGTTACTCCCATAGTAATAAAAGAATATTACACATGCTATTACCTCAATAATTGGACCCGGGAAAGAATTATGCCATTTTAACATCATGGCAGTCTAAGCTGCACATTAGCCTGACATTTTGGTGATGATACAAAATTACTAAAATGAGTTTAAGGAGAATTACATTTAGGAAGCATAACAAGGAGCCGGCCAATGAGCCTCCAACAGCCAGAAGTGCCAAAAACCGGAAGTCAAATATCATCTGCTCAATAGCAAACAGGAAAACAAAAGGCAGTATTAAGAGACTACAAAGGAAACCATGTCCTGCATAAATGGTCCCATAACGATAAACAATATTTAGTGGATGATGCATTTTGAATGAACATAAGTTTTGATACTTGATGCCTTATATTCATAAGTATGTCTACCCAAGTAGGTTCTGTGGTATAACTTGTTCTAGAACTAATAATCGTAGAAATCTATTTCATTCAAGTTGTCTGCTGGTTAGGAGAACATATAAATTCGTAATAGATATAAATCTCAAGGGATCTCAAGATGAAGGAGATGGAAATTGGCAAGAAAGTGAACAGAACATAAATCCTCAAGCAATCAATGTTTTTTTTTTCAGATTCATAAAAGAAAAGAAGAAGAAAAAAAAGCGAGAATGCTTCTTTGGATTCATTATGCAAGGAATTATTAATCAAGAAAAGATAGGAAAATGCTTCCATATCAACGTCCATGGACTGAAACTCGAATACGTAAACAACTCATCATATATAATATCCCCAAATTCCACTGAGACCCTGACGGAAGAAGAAACACACATACATACCTTTTCAATGCCAGACTCAGTGGACCTGACAAACTTCAAAGCAGGATCGCTTCCGTTAGGGTTTGCAAGTGCGTAATTGAAGCCGTTATCGGAGGAATCAACGACAAAAGGTGTTTTAGAGGAAGACGTGTTCGACTTTGATTTTGGTTGTGGCGGAGGTGGTGGAGATTGTGATGAGGAGAGAGAAGCAAACGGGGTAGAAAAACGTCGAGAAGAGGATGTAGCAGTTGTTGTTATGGTGGAAAGTAGGATCGGAAGTGGCCCTCCGCCGGAGATGGATGATACCAACGGCGGCGACATTTTCAGGGAGAGAAGTATAGTGTGTGTAGATTGAGTTGTGGGAGTAGTGGCTATGCATCTTGTTGGTTTGTGGGGCCAAGGCTTTTGTGGCGGGTAGTGGTTTGAAAGGAACGGTCTCGTTACGTTATAAACCATTGGTAAATAACTAAATATCGTTCTAGTCTGTTTCGTAACATTTACAGTGTTTTTGTTGTGAAGGTTATGATTTTTTTATCTTTACAGTAGCTGTAAAATTTAAAATATAAAAATATGATCTAACGAATATCACGAAAACAGTCTCATCTTAAATCTTAATCACTAATTATCCCTTCTCACCGGTTTTAATTCTTATTTTTTCCTTTATTAAAAAAAGGCTAACATATCTATTTAAAAAAAAGTGATTCGTAAAATACCTTTTTTTTACAAGTTCCTCGAAGATTGACACAGATTCGTTTAAAAGTACAATTTTATCTTTATCATTTGACAACTAACAAGAAAAAAATACAACTACTTTAGGTTTTTGGCGAGTTATTTTTTCTAAATTTCCATCTTTTGTGTTACAATAAAAATACAGTAACATAAATAAGTAACGATGAACTTGGTAACAAACAAAACTTTAATATAAAATAAAGTAGCAATGAAAAAAAAAACAATGATAATAGAGAATAATGACAAACATATACTATTACAAAATTTTCAATATAAAAATACTATTAAATAATTTTTGATATAGGATTTTAAAACGGAAAAAAAACATAAGAAAAAGAACTTACAAAATAATATTTTTTATTATAAGCCATATATAACACATAAAATGGTACCATATTCAAAAATAAAATTACAACTTATTAAAAAATCACATATTAAACAAATAAATACAACTCACAAAATAAGAGAAATCCTATTTTGGGATTTTTTTAAATATTGAACAATGTTAGACCAAACTTTAAAATTAACTTATTGTATAAGTTGTGAGATGGAAAACAAACAAAAAAAATTAAAAAAATGGAAAAATGCAACTCGTAAGATAATAAAACCTTATTTTACAAGTTGGATGTTTTTATTCCAATAAGTTTGACAATTTAGTAATCTACTACCAAAAAGGCAAAATATATATGAAAAAAGTCGTTCGAAAAACAAAGATACGAACTCGTAAAATAGCCAATTGAGCATGACTTGTTTATTTGTCATTCAAATCAATCAAAGCAAAAAAAATATTTTGCATGGGGTTATATGTAGGGGTGCGCAAAACCCGATCGGCCCGAATAACTCGACCGAACCAGATCTGAAAACCCGAAACTATTCGAAACTCGAATACCCCGAATTATAAAGTAGGATCGGGTTGGGTGGGAAATCCGTCCGAACCCGACCGAAAAATCCGATTAAGAGCTGCTGATGTTTTATAAACTTTAGAGCTGCTGTTTTACTATGGAAAAATGCCTAAAAGTGGAAAAATACCAAAAACTCATATACCCGATACCCGAACCCGCCTGAAACCCAAAATACTCAAACTCGAAATACCCGAATAGTTACGGACAGATTTCGGGGGTTCCTTCTTTCACCCAATACCTGATCGAGTTTTGGGTTTTGGGCCCCGACCCACCCGAACCCGACCGATGCATAGCCCTAGTTATATGCATTAGCCATAAAATATGGATTTGTTAGCAAGTGTTTTGTAAGTGAAAGGCAAATCTACTTTCTTGAATACAAATACAATGGTGTGGGACACCGTTTTGTTTCTCTGCCGTAGTGTAAAAAGTTATATAGTTGTGAAATATGTCACTGTATATATATATTTTGAAATTATAATTACGAGACAAATTTTCTTTGGTAGAGTTAATTTGTGTGACTTTTTTTCCACCTTACAGTTACACGAGGGTTCAAAATCTCGTTTGTGTAATTTTTTTAGTTTTTAACTTTTAATTTCAGATTTATTATGTTTCTGATTTTTTTTTGTTGCAATAACGACTTGAACACAATACCTCACGTATGGAAAACAAAAAACTAACCAATGATAATGATAATGATGATTTTGTGATTTTTTTTAATCTAGGTTTCTTATAGCCAAATGATACCAGCATTTGATTTTTTTAGATCTGTCTTTATTGTAAGTGCATATAGGGTAAAAGTATTTGTTGTAAGTATTGACCGGATAAAAATATTTTTCCTTACTTATCAGGTAACATTCTTGGTCATTTGCCTATGCCTTCTTATCGGATAAAATTAGCGTTGGTTGCAATGCTTACCCAATAAGATAAAGTAACATCCGATAAACATTAATTTGATGAGCGTTTGGTAAACGATCTCTAAAAACACATAAAAACATAGGGAGCAGTGGCATATTCACTTGGGAGGGATTTGGGGGAAGGGATCCCATTTTTTTGTTTACAAGAGTTAAATGTATTTTTTTTAACTTCTTACTTAGTTCTCCCTAGGGGTGAGCGAAACGAACCGAAACTGAAAATCCACATAGTTCAGTTTTGGTTCTGGTTCCATATTGACCGAAAAAACAGAATTGAACCAAACCGAAAATGCTCGATTTATCCAAAAACATAACCGAAATAATATAATTATTTTTTATTTTTTAGTATATATGTATAATAATATAATTATATTATTTAATAAATGAAATATGATTCTCATCATGTTCTCGCCCTAATATTTTTGACCTAAATCACAGATCGACAAATCCTTATTCTAGATTTCCCTCCCTCGTGACCTCGTCCCTGAAGGTCTGAATCAATCCGAAACTATAAAAACCGAAAACCGAACAGTTTAGATTATTAAAAACCGAATGACTCAGTTTTCAGTTCGGCTTCGGCCAAAAACCCAGTTTTCAGTTCGGCTTCGGCCAAAAACCAAACCAAACCGAACTGAACCGTACTCACCCCTAAACATCTCCCAGTAATTTTTTACAAGGGACCTCACAACCTTAGTCGACTTTAAAAAAGTCTATTGAAACCAATAAAAAAAATCGAAAAAGTCTCTTGAAATTAATCAAAAAAAGCTGAAAAAATCTTTCGAAATCGACAAAAACATGTCGGTGTAATTAGTCTTTTTAAATCTTTCGAACTTAACCAAAAACTTTGAAAATCTCTCGGAATGGTGTAATTAGGTTAAAAACACGCCAGATGACTTTACATGACCCCATTTGACAACTTTTTTTTGGATCAGCCACCATAGAATAGCACTAACCAAGTTCGAGTTAGAGCAAAGCTCGGGGGAAAAAATCAAAAAACCCAAACCCAAACCCAAAGGGGAAGTCCGAAGAAAAAGAAGTCAAAGTTTTGACTTTTTTTTCTTCGTGTTCCCATTTTTATTAGTATGCCCGAACCCGTTTCAATGACCCATAAGAAATCTGGAGCTTTGAATTTGGTTTTGTCGGAGTCGTAAGTGGGGCCCTTCGGCATCTGAGGTGGCGTTTCTCCATAAACCCCTAAAACTGAAAGCAAAACAAAAACCCTAATTCATCTTTCACCTCCCTCCATATCTCTTTCTTCTGCTTCTGCCACTGCTACTGCTGTAACACAAGAAGACTGGGAGAACATAATGGGGATATTTGAACCCTTTCGTGCAATTGGATACATTACGAGCAGCGTTCCTTTCTCTGTTCAGAGATTGGGCACCGAGACCTTCGTCACAGTCAGCGTCGGGAAAGCCTGGCAGATTTACAACGTAAGAAAGCTTAAATTTATGTTCCTTTTGTTGATTTTTTAGTTGTATTGATTCTGTGTTTTTCTTGTTATGTGGTTTGTATTTAAGACTGTAACCGAAATCAACATAACATGCTTTCTTCTTGTTTTTGACAGTGTGCTAAGCTCAGCCTGGTTCTCGTTGGTAAGTTTATTTATTCGTTTTACTATAATTATGTGCTGTTAGATGAATCTTTTTTGTGAAAGGATACACGGGTCCTCAGGAATCTTAGATTGACCCATAGCAAAACCAGGGCTTCCTGTTTAGTGTTTTGGTATTGTTTTAGGCCCATGTCACTGGTTTCGGGGACTTTATTAAGGTGTTTGCTGTTGTTCTCGTAATTCATTAGTTTCTGCGAGGTCTGTATATTGTACAGCCAGACTGGCATAAAACAATCACCTTTTATCTTGAATTGATACATGTTCTCTTAATTCTAGAAATTTGACCGTTACATTAAAGTTACAACAATTATTGGTGTTAAAAATATGTTGAAGTCCCTATCCATTTGATGTTGGAACGTACCATGGGGAAAGTAGTAGTTTTGAACTTGCAAGGAGAAATGCATCTGCTTTTGTGGTTTGGAAGGAGAATGAGTAACTTTTAAGGGGCGTTTGGTTCGCAGGATTCTGACAGAATCTGAAGGGATTGGAATGATTAATTCTGTTGACCAAATTGCATTTAGGCATTTGGTTTACCTATGGAATGGAATTGAATTCCATACATTCCACCATTCTTGGATTTGGTCATTCCATCACAATTGACAAGGAATTCAATTCCATTCCATCCCATTCTCTAAAAATGACAAAATTCTCCTCATCTTCCCTACTTATTTACCCAGACCCATATGACCTCCATTTGAAAAACTTCACCAAATCGAAGAGCAAAGAGACGATGAAGAGTCTGATATACAACACTGCCACTTACCACCACTTATCAAAACCACCGTTCTAAGCCAACGCCAACCACCACTGATCTGAACCACCGTTCTGAACCATCGTCGACCACCATCAATCTGAACCACCCTTCCCTCCTTTTCAATAGATGTCTGCTTGCTAAATCCTTGATACAATACAACACTCATACACCTGTTAATTTCCAAAATCCTTTCCATAATTGATGAAGATTTTTGTCTCTCCCACAAAAAATTCCCAATAATCGAGAAAAATGCCACTGTTTCTTTGTCCAGATTCATCATCCATGGCCACCGTATCTCAATGTTTTTCCGCCGGATCCACTTGTTGTTCCTCTTTTGCTTCCTCCATTTCGAGAACCTCCACTTGTGTTAATGCTTTGAAACTATTGGAGGAGCTTTAGATTTGGATCTCTCAACCAAATCATGTTCTTTTTGAACAATGTTCTGGTAGTGTCTTTGGCAACGAGTATTGGTTTGATTTGGAAAATAAGCTACAATGATGAAGAAACCCTATCTTCCAAATGGCATAGCTGGGGAAATCTACAACATAAGCTTCATTTACTTATAGTTTAAGAAATAAATTATAAAAACTATCATAAAGGATATTTTGGTCATTTATCGTTTATTCATTCCAATTCCGAAGCTACATACTACTAACAAATTCCATTCCAAAACCAAACACAGGGTCAAATTCAATTCCTATTCCTTCTAAGTCAAATTCCTTTGAAATATTCCATTCCTTCCTAAAACATCATGTGAACCAAACTCCCCCTTAGACATCTAGATTCATGCTAGTTTAACATTTATTATTTGAGGGATTGTTATTTGCATTTTCAAATGCTTGTGACAGCTAAATGTTATGTGGGCAGGGGGGGGTGGTCATAATTACAATGAGAAAGACTAAATTGATATTCACCTATATCAGTTTGAATTTGATAGAATTCCATTTAAAAAACCCTGCATTTGACCAGAAAAAATAACATACTACTTCAATTTGTTATTATTATTTATTATTATATTTAAAGTGCTGCAACTTGAAACTGAAAGAATATACATGGATCTTGTCTTGATGCTCTAAATATCTGCTATATCTAAACCCTTTGGAGCAGCATGATGGTACCTAGTTTTAATCTTGAAAATGGAATTATGTATATTCTGGACAATAAGTATTTGCATGACATCTGTCTACTGAATCAACAACCTTCTTTTTCTTTTAGGATTTTATATGTAGTCTCAAAGAGACTGGCTTTAGGTTTCTTCATCCAAAGCATTCAGAATGCAATTTCATGAAATAATTTTCTTTGCTCTAACTTTGTTCATCCGTAGTTGCTGGATAGACGAACTAAAAAGGATCCAACTTTAGCTTTATTTTGTTATCTGTGATTAAATCTCCGAGCCTGGCTTCTTTTTGATATTTGGACTTTCTTGAAAGGTCCTCAACTTCCAAAGAAGATTCGGGCTCTTGCATCATATCGTGACTATACATTTGCTGCATATGGAAATGATATTGGGGTATTCAAGCGTGCTCATCAGGTTCTTCATCTGCAGCCTTCTTACTTAATAGTTTGTAAAAGGTCTTGTTTGACAATTAAGCATGCTCAGGAAAATTTCTTTTTGATCAGCTACATGATTGCTACTTCAGTTTGCATTCTACATGTGGTCTCATGATATTCATTTGTTCGAAGTTCTTCATATTGTCATTTAATTTTTAAGTCTACGCATTCGAGTCACATGGTTCTACATAGGACATGCTAAAGATAACAGTGCTGCATTTTATATTGGCAGGCGAACACTTGCATTTGCAAACTCATGCAAGTAGAAATTTCTCTCACTGTCATAGGTCCTTAGATGTTTGCTTTCACTACTTGCTTATTCAGAGGTTCAAAGGCAGTTCGTGAATGTTATGTTGTCTGTATTCGTTCTCTCCTGTTTTTATTTTGCTTGTCTTTTCCCTCTGTGATCCACAAGTTTTACACAGTTACAGGATAGAAATCAGCAAACATGAGAAATTACTAAGAAATCAACTATAAAGTTCAGCAATTTTTTTGACAGTTCTCTTTTATGGATAAATTATTGTTTGAAAACATGGCATACCAAAGGTCCATTGTTTATCATAAGCTGTCAAGTTGAACAAGGGAATGGCTTGATTATGCTCCCCCATCTCTACCACTCGTCTGGAGTTGTTTCTATTTTTTTGGAGTACTCCTTTTCTTGAAATCTACTTTGTCAAAATTTTATTGAATATGGTAGCAACAGTAATTATTGTTGTTTGTTATAATTATTTAACTGTATGCAAAAAAGACAAGAGGGATTTAATGCCTTTTTAGGTATTTTCTTGAAACATACATATATGCAAATTGAGGTGAAAGACTTTTTGCATACAAACAGGTGGCTACATGGAGCAGACATAATGCCAAGGTTAACTTGTTGCTACTATTTGGAGAACACATCCTTAGCGTTGATGTAGAAGGCAATGTTTTCATATGGGCCTTCAAAGGAGCCGATGAAAATCTCTCTCCAGTTGGACATATTTTGTTAGATAGCGAATTCACTCCAAGTTGTATTATGCATCCAGACACTTACTTAAACAAGGTAATCATTTAGCTTCAATTTGAAGGACATCTGTTGCTGCTTCATTACATATTACTCAGAACAACTTATTTGAGGCATTTAAACAGGTGATTCTTGGAGGTCAGGATGGTTCACTTCAACTTTGGAACATCAGCACAAAGAAAAAGCTTTATGAGTTCAAAGGCTGGAAATCGTCTATAAGTTGTTGTGTTTCTTCTCCGGCTTTAGATGTTATTGCTGTTGGTTGTGCTGATGGAAAGATTCATGTTCATAATGTTCGTTACGATGAAGAAGTAGTTACTTTTAGTCAATCCACTCGAGGTGCTGTGACTGCCTTGTCATTCAGAACTGGTAAGATCTCAAAAGGATCAATCATTGTTAAAGAATGTACCATTTTATTTTTTGTAACAGGACACCTGAATTATGCATCATGATAATTTCATGTTTAACTTGTGCACCTAGGGCTGTTTGTTTACCTCTTAACAGCTCCATTAAGAGGCAACCTCTGAATCGCTAAGAGGTGAATCCTGTTTGGCAAAAAATAAGTCTGCCTCTTAATGGTTCCAAAACCCTCTGAATCATTCTGTACTTTCGACCTCCCTTAACCATTGAGAGCCCTGATTACATCGTGAACAATTACCAAACAATTATATTTCATTTTGCACTATATCATAAGAGCCTCTTAATCATTCTGCACCAAACCATTCAGCAACTGCCAAACAGCCCCTTAGCTGCATCTGGAGCTATCTTTTCTAGTTTTTACTCGATAACCTTGTTGTGCAGGTGGGACTTTGACTGAAAAATACTCCTTTTGTATTAGTTGGTTTAGAATTATTGTAGCTTCACTTAGTTGGGCCTTGGGAGTAGATGGTAAATTTTTCTAATTAAGAATGTTAATTTGTTTGTATTATTGACATATTTAAATCTATGGCTAGCCTCAAAGAGCATTTGCGAGCATGGTTGTATTTGGCACATCATGGCCTCTTTGTTGATTTTTTCTCCATCCATCATTCAAACTTGGAACTTTGGGTCAACATTGTGGATTAAGGGATGGGGGATGCTCACAAAGATTAAAATGAATAAAGTGGAAAGATGGATATAACTGTTTCTTTGAAAATCGTAGCAACTTGAAGGGAAGTTTTTGGATGATTGCATGTCCAGTTATGTTATATGGTTTATGTTTAATGTCAAGGCATATTATTTGAATAATGCAAGTTTAACTTGAGATCAGCCCTGCATATTGTCAGATGAATTCTTGAGTCTTGAAAGGGATATTTATAATTCCTTTTTTGTTGTAATATCGCTCTTTCTGAATTTCTCATTCTAAATCTGTAAATTTCAATTGTAATTGCTGTCCTTGTCAAGTAATTGTCAATTTTCATTTTATTTGACAGATGGTCAACCTCTCTTAGCATCTGGAGGTTCATCTGGTGTCATAAGCATATGGAATCTTGAAAAGAAGAGGCTTCAGTCTGTTATTAGAGATGCTCATGATAGCTCTGTGATTTCATTACATTTCTTTGCTAATGAACCAGTGTTAATGAGTACATCTGCGGATAACTCTATAAAGGTAACGATGAAACACTACAAGCTCTTTCCGATATTTGTTGTGCTTTATATAATTATATTTACCAACCAAAGCACACAGTGTGCAAAGGCAAGCTGTTGTGCTAATCTGCAATAATGGACCCTCTGACGACATTATCTGCATTTCACTTGTAGGACTCTTGTAACTCACTTAAGGCTATTCTAACTGAAATTTTCCTATAACTAATCTAGTTCATGCCATAATATTGCATGCTAATTTTGCAATAGCTGACACCAAGGGGTTGGCTTAGCGGCACTCATTAGGTTATATGGTGCTTCATGAAGCATTGTATCTCGATACATTATATCTTACTTCATATGTTCTTGTAGATGTGGATTTTCGATACAAGTGATGGTGATCCTCGTTTGCTACGGTTTCGAAGTGGGCACAGTGCGCCTCCTCTTTGTATACGGTAATATGATGTTATGGATTTATGATAACCTGAAACTTCCATTATGTATGCAATATTGTTTACGCCAGTAATGTGGAAAAAAGTAGGCCTATTATTTTAGCTTTCCTTTGACATACAAAAATGTGTATATGTTAATTTATGAATGGAGATACGGCTATATTGTCTATTGAAATTGTTGGGGTGAGCTTGCAGGTTCTATGCTAATGGGAGACACATTCTATCTGCTGGTCAAGATCGTGCGTTCCGCCTCTTTTCTGTTATTCAGGTTGGATTCCATCTTTACACTTGCAGTATTATATATAATTATATATATGTTTGAATATATATATATATGTGTGTGTGTGTGTGTGTGCGTGTGTGTGTATGTATGCATATGCATTCATGTATCATACATTTGTATAGATACATGAATATATTTGTATATATTTGCGTGCACATGCATATAATTTATTGTGAGATTGTTTTTTAAAGTTTTTGGAATGTTTAGATTGTTTCTTGTGTGTCTAGAAGCATATGGGTACTACTGTACAATTACTTTTGTGCTGCGTCAGTGACCATTAATTAAATGTATTGGGTGGATTTGAACTTAACTTCAATGTTTTCATGTTGTCTCACTTTTTTCAGCCTGTGAGGCTTTTTTCTTTTATTGTAGTTTAGCCTTTAGGTATATTTGAAGTTACATGTAGATTTTCTAAGAAAGTGGTTTTTTGCATCTAATATTTATTTATTATTTGTTGCAATCAGGATCAACAAAGTAGAGAGCTTTCTCAGCGTCATGTAACAAAAAGAGCAAAGAAACTCAAGCTGAAGGTATGATGAGTGATGCGCTAGTACTTTTTGGATGATGGCATTTATGCTCTTTTACCATTGCAATATTGTCTTCTATTTTCTTTTCATTTAGTGTATATCGAACATTAATTATCTTCTTACATTTCTTAACATGTTATGTTTCAGGAAGAAGAAATAAAACTGAAGCCTGTGATTGCATTTGATGTTGGTATGTCACTTCTATCCTTTTTATGTCTCAACTTTGTAACCTGTTGGTTTCAGCAATACTTTATATCACCATCCAAGCTTGTCATCTGATGTTTCATTTTTGGGCTAATTTTATTAGCCGAAATCAGGGAACGGGATTGGTCCAATGTAGTTACATGTCATATGGATACCGCACATGCATATGTTTGGAGGCTGCAAAATTTTGTTCTGGGTGAGCATATCCTGACACCAAGTGCAGACGTTCAAACTGCAGTGAAGGTAATAAGTCTGCCATGTGTCATTATTTGATTTGTTACGGTAATTTGCATCACGGTCTATTTGCTTATTGCTACTTGAAAGAATATATTTGGTTCAATTTTTTATCATCTCTATCCAATTTATGTGTGGAGGACAACTTAATAAGCACTTTTTATCTGATGGCAGGCCTGCACTATCAGTTCATGTGGCAATTTTGCTATATTAGGCACAGCAGGTGGTTGGATTGAAAAATTTAATCTTCAATCAGGCATGAGCCGAGGATCTTATGTGGACAAGTCAGAAAAAAGAAGTTCTGCTCACGATGGAGAGGTGGTTGGGGTTGCTTGTGATTCAACAAATTCCCTAATGATCAGTGCAGGATATAATGGGGATATAAAGGTATGTATACTTATTAAATTCATGATGTGCAATTGTTTCATCCTCAGAGGTGGCTCTTATGTAGAACTCTGTATTTAGTGATATAAATTCTTTGATTTCTGCATATCTTAAATCATGTTCTGCTTTAGGTTTGGAGCTTTAAAGGGCGTGAGATGAAAGCTAGATGGGAAATTGGTTGCACAGTGGTTAAGATCATTTACCACCGTTCTAATGGTACGCCTTTTGCCTTCTGTAACTCACATGCACGAACCTTCACACATATATACGATGCTCTTAATATATATATATATGATGAGGCTTCTTGAATGATTTCAGGTCTTTTGGCTACTGTTACGGATGATTTAATTATTCGTATGTTTGATGTTGTGGCACTAAAAATGGTTCGTAAGTTTGAAGGTCACAGTGATAGGATCACTGACGTTTGTTTTAGTGAGGACGGAAAATGGCTTTTGTCATCAAGTATGGATGGTACTCTTAGGATTTGGGATATCATCTTAGCTAGGCAGATTGATGCTATACATGTTGATGTATCTATTACTGCCTTGTCTTTATCGCCTAATATGGATGTTTTGGCAACAACTCATGTTGATCAGAATGGAGTCTACCTCTGGTAAGTACATCAACAAAGTAATTACTGTATGGCTTCATATTTTAGCTTTTAAAGTAAGTTAATATATATATATATATGTATGTATATGCTTCTGTGTTATCAGGGTAAACCAGACAATGTTTTCCGGAGGCCCACATATTGATTCATATGGAAGTGGAAAGGAGGTAGTGAATGTTAAGTTGCCTCCCATCTCTTCAGGAGAGGGTTCTAAAGATGATGATGATGATTCTGATAAGCCTGCTTTAAGCAACGCTCAGCCTCAGGTCATGATTAATACTCTAGTGCGTGAGAAACAAATCCCGGACCTAGTTACACTTTCACTGCTGCCGAAGAGCCAGTGGCAAAGCTTGATCAATTTGGATATCATAAAGGTTCCTCTCTCTCTCTCTCTATATATATATATATATATATATATTTCTCCCCTCTTCAAATATGCTTTATTCTTCAATTCTCTCTTAGGAATAATAATGTTTGACAACACCTACTTTTAGCGAGTTGATATATATATATATACAGGAAAGTTCAAATGAGAACTCAAATTTGGTTGTGAAGGTGAGGACAAATGAGAGCGTAAATATTTTGAGTTCGCATTTGAACTTTCCTCTCTCTCTCTCTCTCTCTCTCTCTCTTTGTGTGTGTGTATATATATATATAGAGGACCGATCTAATTGATGGTTACGATGTGGGTTGCAAGGGTTGCAACCTTTTCATGGGTTGCAAAATAACACTCCTCTCTCTCTCTATATATATCTTGACAACCGTAAATATTTTGGGAACGTGGGAACCAACTATTCATGTTTCAACTTTTATGCATGATGAATTTCGTGATAAGCATTCATGATGAAAATTATTCAATAGGAAATACATGAATATCATGATGCGTGGTATCATGAATAATGAAATGCATGATTATTTATCATGAATAATACATAAAATATTTGGTTTCCATGTTTGAAAATATTTATGGTTTTTGTTTGAACTTTCCTTCACATTCCAATTTATCATGTAATTATAACTGTTCTTTTTTGTTGCAATTTTCAGGCCCGCAATAAGCCGATTGAGCCTCCAAAAAAACCTGAAAAGGCGCCTTTCTTCTTACCATCAATACCATCCCTCTCGGGAGAAATATTGTTCAAGACGAGTGAGCCAACTAACGAAGGAAATGAAACACAAGCTGATGACTTTGATAAAACCAACAGAAGTACGGATCTGCCCTCATCACCCTTTGTACAATTTCTCCAGTCGTCTGTTGAAACAGAGAACTGTAAGTTTCTGGTATTTAAGTTACTATTACATTGTTAACTGAAGAATGGGCCCATTTACTTCTTCTT
Organism: Silybum marianum; assembly: GCA_036898165.1. Taxonomy (NCBI): domain Eukaryota; kingdom Viridiplantae; phylum Streptophyta; class Magnoliopsida; order Asterales; family Asteraceae; genus Silybum; species Silybum marianum. The sequence continues at coordinate 23,380,199 of CM072538.1, forward strand.
AAATGAGGTACAAATGACGAAGTTGCCCCTAAACATTCAAATTTAATATTCATTTGGATTTTTCACTAAAATAACGACATTATTCACGTGTTGGTAGTGTTCCATAGTCAAATTTGATGTTCATTATGTCCCCTTTTTTATATACCACTCCCTTGATCCCAAAATAAGCATCCACATTTTTGTTTTAGTTGTCCCAAAATAAGTGCACTTTCAAAAGTAAGCGACCACTTTCCAATTCTACTCTTAATATGAGATTGATAAATTCATCCCTCTATTGTTATCGGTAAAGTTGGCATTTTATTAAATAGAAAGTTAATTTTGTAACTTCATTTTACGACGGTAATGCTACTTTCAAGTATTTCCTTGTTCCATGAATGTTTAACATCTTTATCATGCTCCACACTTTTCAGTTGAGGCGTTCACAGATTATCTCAAAAGTTTATCTCCTTCAACGTTGGATGTGGAACTAAGAATGCTTCAGATTATTGATGATGATGATGAGCAAGAACCCGAAAATAGGCCAGAGTTGTTGGTTCTTGAACTTATACTCGAGTATTTAATACACGAAATATCATTCAGAAACAACTTTGAATTCATACAAGCTGTCATCCGATTGTTCTTGAAGGTACACACTTTTAAACATATACTCAACTACTTAATACACACACCACCTACACCATAGTTTTACTGGTTCAGGGGGGAAAACCTCAAAGAAAAAGAAAACTGAAGAACATCCTGGGAGCCCTCCATCTTAGACAGTATGCATTTGTGCATAGACGGTATGCACAAATGTATACAAGCATTTTTCTTCTATGCACGAGTGCATGTTATTCATGAGTGCATGTTACAAATTATTAGTATGCATTTGTGCATATCGTCCAGATGAAAGGCTCCCGGGGTGTTCTTCAGTTTTAGCCCAAATCTGGTTTACTTTCTATTTAGTGTAACAAAGAAATTCATCTCTAAATCAATGTAACACAGTTTCAAACTTTTCTGTTTTGTTCCCATCTTAATTGCCGATCTTGTAACATTTGACGGCGTGGATACCTGTTTATGAAAGGGTTATGGGAAAATTTAAGTCGTTAAATGTTACAAGAATGACACAATAGGAAATTTGTTACATGATTGAGAAAAGAAGTATTTGTTACACTAAGACAAACTTTATTACATTTTGGTGCATTTTGTCCTTGCTTCAAATTGCGGACTTGAATGTTATTTTGATGGATATTGAGACGATTGCTTCATAAAAAATATTGATTAATATTTGTTTTTGCTAGATACACGGTGAAACTATTAGACGGCAGTCCAAGTTACAAGCCAAGGCACAGAAGCTTCTGGAAGCTCAATCTGGTGTATGGCAGAAGTTAGATGGGCTTTTTCAGAGTGCCAGATGCATGGTCACGTTTCTTAGTAACTCACAATTTTGACCATCTTTACTTACATACAACGGGTTCTTGTGCTTTTTTATCTCCGATTTTTCTACAACAAAAATCTTTCGGAAAATGAAGATGACCTGAGTAGGATTCAAGATTCGACCCTTTTCTCCAAAATGTACGATAGAATATTGATATCAAAGAGTTGCCCGTTTCATAAAGAATACGAGCCTGTAAAAATTAGTTTGGAGAGAATGCAAGAGGCTTGGTTTTTTTTGAGGAAAATATGAAGAAACACATGATGAGCACAGGGAATATTTGATGTATTATTAATCCTTTATTTTTTAGTGATTTTGGAATTGAGTTATTGCTGGATGAATTTTTTTGGAGATTAATTTACTTGTAATAATAGTTTTAGAATGCTTGAAGAAGCAATATTCATACAAAATTTTGTGCACCAAATTTGCATCAACAGCTTAATCATTATTCAAGGGGCGATGCCCCTTGTGAGGTTCTAGGGGCAGCACCTCTGACGGGGTCCAAAGGGGCAGCACATCTATTCCCAAGAGATGCTACTTTTTTCCTTTAACAAAATTAACTACCATAACACCTCTTCTGAAAAGGCGTGACCTTTTTCTATATATATATATATATATACACACACACGCACACTATGTGCTGTTTGGGAGACATACGTTTTTCCTTACTGCCACTCGGCCGAATTTGTCTCTCAAAACATAAAGCAAGGTATTCTGTGTTTTCTAATCTAGGATTTTGTCTGAAATCCGGATTGATTTGCTGGATGATTCCAAATCTGAATTCGTGTAACTCCAAGCTATAGGGTCAAATTACAGATTCTGGAAAGTGTTTTATATACATGATCCAAGAGATTATCCATTATTGATATTCTTACCCCGGTTTCTAACAAATCATGCCAATTCTTATCTATTTTTTGAGCTTTAATTATATTTTTCAAAATAATTCATATACAACATTCCGAGAATTTTTTTCTAGCCAAAAATGTTTTTGTCCTCATGCCCTAATTTCAAAATTCCTCCAATTATCGAGATTTTAACTATTTTCTTTTTAGTTGGTTTTTAATAATTTAAATCCGGTTAAATTCAAAACTTGTTTACAAATACGTAATAATATGTGATTTTCCTTACATCTCCTCCTCCCGGATAGGTACGTAATAAAAAATATCATTGTTTTAGAAATGGTTATGATATTAATACTTTCCAACCTGCAAAAATGGCAATGTCCTTACGTATTAGAGTAAAATGTGCTTCAATAAAATTAAGTTAATTCCATAATTACAATATTTTTTATTTAAAGGAAATGTTTCTATGTCATATAATAAAAGCTTTAGTTATTCACGTAATCCTAATTTTGGTTTGGCTTTAGTTTTATTCATACCATGAAATATTTAGATAAACCTCTTTAATTCTAAAAATATTAACTACAATTTATTAATGAATGACAAATTATGAATAAAATGTGCACCAGTTTTGAAAATCTCAACTCAACAATATTAATGGATTCTTAAGAAAAAAGAATTAAAACTAAAATGATTTTAGTATTTTTATCATTTGAGGCTGGTTCATTTAGAAACTTTACGGAGGGTAAAAACAACTTTGGTAAATCAATATAAAAAATAATTTTTTAATGATTTTTTTTCTTCATCAAATGCTATGATTTAAGATATTATTGCACATATGTTTGTTTAATAATGTAAAAGTTTCACGTGTATTTGTTTTTCATAAGTAAAAAGTTTCTTATATATTTTTTTTATGAAAAGTTTCATATGTATGTGTTTTATAATGTAAAAGTTTCACATATAGTTTTTTCACAAGGTGAAACAAATAATATCTTCAACCATAGTATTTGATGAAAAAAAAGTTCATGAAAAAATTATTTTTTATACTGATTTACCAAAGTTTCTAGATATTTACCTTTCGTAAAGTTTCTAAATGAATTAACATCTATGTTTATAATCAATCACATATGACTATATTTTTATTTTGCACAAATGTATATTTTGAATTTTTTTAATCAGGAATTGTACTATTAATTAAGCACGATTTATTTTAAAATTTTACACTATATATATATACATAACTAGCCTTTTACTAATATATCTCTTAATACATAAACAAATCTCAATATATATCGTTTTGATCCCACATTTTCATCTACATAGATTATAGACGTCATAATATAATTTGTATTCCGAAAAATGCATTTTTCACACATTTTCTTATTCTTGAAACCTAACATTCTTTATATCGTTAGAAAGTACATTATCACCCATCACCATCTTAAACATGATGAAAGTAAACCACAAGACTTGTGGCGTACTGATTAAGGCTGGCGGGGAATGAGACTAGGTAACCCATCTATCCCAGGTTCGAATCTAGACGCGAACAACTTGTGGCCACTGGGGAATTATCTCAGGGCTGCATGTTTTAGCAGTCTTAAATTTATCAGAGATCAACCTAGGCAACTGTCTAGGATACCCTTTTAAAAAAAAATATGATGAAAGTTTGAATATAGATTTCTGACATGGTAATTCAATGTATCTTTCAGTGAATATATTGATTCCAAAATTTGAACCATCTTAACTGTTAATTGTATGGGTTCAAGAGTATTTTATTTTTATTATTTTTTATCTTATGTCCAAATAAATACATAGTTCTTGATGCATGTATTATTACATTTTAAACTTTGGATCAAAAAATGTTTTAAAATCATCTTGTGTCAACATATCTTGCTAGATAGACAAAAAATACAGATGATGATGGAAGTCGTTGATTTGGAACACACTACCGAAAAGTAGAGTTTTTTACATCATTTGGACGAGAGTTTTTAGACATGACGTTGATCTATTTCACTACAAAATAAATGAGTTTCACTCACAAAAATTATCCAGAGAAATTTCACGGATCATCTGAAAAATACCAATGGCTTGGTAAAATTCCATGTTTTTCGAGAAAATACCAACGGATCATCCAAAAAATTGTTGGGTAATCTATCACTAATTTGAACTACCCACCAACTTTTATGACGGTTTTGTAAGAAATCACCTTTTAACAACAGATTTCTTAGAACGGTCGTAGACAAAGATATTTGATTTAGTAGTGTTTGTAAAGTATAATACTATAATATCACCAAAAAATTACCGACCACTATTGCATAATAAATTGAAAAATATATTTTATTTACATGTTGGTGATTATCCTTCGATGATCTACATACGTGTACTTAAATATATATATATATATATATATATATATATTTTAAAATTTTGAAAATTAAGTTAAATTCCAGTTAGGATGTCTGTCTAAACGGATTTTAAAACAATGTCAACTTAAAGAAAATATGGAAAATGCAATTAAGCTTTCATCAGTATGCGTTAATTCAGTAATCACCAAAAGATTACTAATAAATTTTTAAAAAAAAAATATTAAATTACAGAAAATCAGAAAATTTATTTAAATTCTCGTCATATATTTTCTATGATTACATTTGTTTTGTTATTCTAACAAGGTAATTATATATTTCTGGATTCGGTATCTCATACATAAATTATTGAGGTATCATATTCATAACTATATATACTATACCGTTAAAAAAAAACTATATATACTATAGTTCAATATTTTGTTATTGAATTAACATTAAATTATTGTGTTATCTCAAAATCGAGGTCCTATTTTAATTCGTTCCAAGTGAAAACTAAGATTTTTTCTTTTGAAACATATAAGAGCATCTTCAATAGCCTCTTTAAAATGAAAGAAATAGAAAAAATGAGGATTTTGAACAAGTGTTTTGCTTCAATAGCTTCCTAATAATCATCTCCAAAATGGAGAAAATAGAAGAGAGAGTGAATTTTTCTCTGAATATGGAGTTCACTCAAAAAATGATTACCAAATGAAATGATCAATAGAAAATTTGAAAAATAAATATTTAAAGAAATAAATAATATTTTAATAGATGATACGATATTTTAATATTATTTTGAAGAAATTATAGGGAATTTGTTGGAGATGGATGCAATTTTTTTTAAAGATTTTGTCTTTTGATTCTTTATTTTAAAGAAATTATAAGAAATTTGTTGAAAACGTTTTAGTACCAGATGTAATTATCAGCTTTCGGTTTTCTTGGTTTTTTTAATTTTTTGCGATGGTCATTTGAGATCTTTTCTTTTGGCTTTGGTTCTCGTTTTGATTCTTTATCTATTGTAGGTTTTTATCCTTTCCTAGCTAGTCCTCTTTTGTTTAATTTCTGTTTCCTAGTGGGTTTTGGAATGTTTTTCTATTTCTCATAAACCCTCTCGATGCCTTTTGCTTTTTGTATTTCCATCTTTTTAATTAATAAAAATTGCCTTTAAGGATCTCATATAATAATAGGTAAAAATATTTTTTTTGAAAGTATATAATATTTATATACAACAAATAAAACAAATAAACTCATACACCATCCTCATCTTTGATGATGTTTGAAACCCTGATTCTTTAAAAAGTTAAAGAGTCACATACCGCTAGATCAAAGGTCTTTTGGTAACTAGATACAAATATTCATTGCTTTAAACATAATTTTGATATTTTCAAACCGGATAAATCGGTAAAAGTGACCAAACGTACGTATATTAAATTAAAATGATATAGTAGTTTTCAATATTTACAATACGCCTCACAAGCTTCAAGATTTAGCCGGCAAAGTCCATCTTTCGTACAACAGTAACATTCCAAAGAGATGGAATCTATTTGACAAGTAGTTGTAAAACAATTTGGACTTTTAATCTTTTCACTAATAAACTTTTCATCATTTGAGCTCAACGCCTGCACCTTCCTGCCAACACTATTTGACGTGCCTGGATCACAAAAATATATAATATCACCAACGCAATAGGAAAATATTATATATATATATACACACACACATATAGGGGCATGTTCAAATGAGAATGAACGTGAGAACAAATAAAAGTGCGACACGTGTCCCATTCAAAGAATTATTCAGACTGAATATAGTATTTATTCGGTCTGAATATACAAAGAAATATTCAGACCGAATATAAATATAGTATATATTCAGTATGAATAATGCTTATTCTGAATATCTCTTTGTATATTCAGTCTGAATAATCTATATTTAGACACGTGTCGCACTCTCATTTGTTCTCACGTTCACAACCAAATTTGAGCTCGCATTTGAACTTTCCTCTCTCTATATATAATATTCTTACGTTCTCGTTGCTTGAACACATATATAGATAGATAGGTGGAGGTGCAAACGAGAATACCTCTATTTTATGAAAAAGACAAAACACCCTTATCATATGTGAATATGTGATAATACACGTTAGGGGACCTGGTGGTGTGCGGATGACTTGGCGTGTGACCTAGTCCCGCCACACGTAATCTCAGTCTTTAATTTAGCATCACATGTGATGGATTATAGGATCAACTCGACGACACTCTTGCCATATATGTCTATCATATGTAGGCACAAGATCGTGTGAGAAATTGAGTTAAGCTGACAAATATAAGAAGTGATCTGGACCCTTGATCATTTTTAATTTCAATCCCACCCATGAATTGTCCGGTGCATCCCATCCTAATATGCATCCAAGGGTGGAGATCTCTTTTTATGTTTCTCGCCATTACTCTCCTTTTCAGTTTTCACCGGAACCCAACCCTATATGCATGCTTGTATGTTATGGAGAAAAGGATATGAATACATACATTCATGAATGGATTCAAAAGAAACGATGAGAAGGAAGAAGAGAACCAGAGACCTATAACTAGCCATTGCCTTTGAAAGATGATGAAGTTGTTATTGCAAATCGAAGTGACAAAATGAAGGGGTATTTATAAGTAGATGTAACGAACTATGACAATGGCTCAACTATATCAACTAATGCACGCAATCCGATTTGATTAATTGAATTTTGCAAATGAAAATAGTTCAATTATATAAAAATGCACGAAATAAGCAAGTAACAACCCCCCCCCCCCCCCCCAACCCTACAACACACACACGGAGAGGGACGAAGCCAGGATTTATGTCAAGGGTGGTCCTTAACACGGATAAAAAATAATGGCAATTTTTTAAAGGTTTTATGTACCGACTTATATGTGATGAGATAATCGAACTTATAACTCCAAATGAAAATGTGCACATGAAATAGAATTGTTTTTCAATACAAAAAGGACACAACTCTAAACAATATTTTTACATAAGGAAAGGTAGGTAGGATTTTCTAAATTGGAAAGACAAATTTGGTTAATTTTTTTAATTGAATGTTTTGTATCCGCGAGAATCTCATTTCTTTCGATGAAGAAGAGATTCACCTTCTTATCTTATATTTCTACATCTAGGATCCGACTTGTATCATGGATACTAATAGGAACTTAACGAGTATGGCAAAAAAAAGTTTGATTCAGAGGGAAAAGAAGAGGTACTCTCAAATAATCAAATGAACTCTACACAATTTTATAGAAACCCACTTAGAAGAGACATCGATTAAAAGTTCTTTAATTTATATTTATCATCAAACCAAAGTGAAAAACAATCCTACCAACTTTATCATCAGAAACTTCATTTTACTCGAATCAAATCAATTAAATCGGGGAAAAAACTAAAACAAAGGTTAATTTTCTAAATGCATCACAACTAGATACAAATATGAAAACTAATAATCAAGATTCATCCATCAAACCAAAATTATACTAAAGAAATATAAATTCTAAATTCAATAACTCCTAGAGAACACCACATAATAAATGAAAAATGGATGACAACAAGAGATTGAGAACAAATGTAGGGTTGCTAATTAAATAATCAATATATTAAAGAGTCTTATGTTTTGGTGTTTTTGGTTTTACTTTTGGACCTAAGAGTGTAAGAGGTTGACACCTCATGGTGTGACATTTTAAATGAAAAGTAGTAATTATTAATGTTGGACTATATAAAAAATTATAAAATAAATTCCTTGAGGGTGGGCCGGTGCTAATTTGGTTATTGCCATTTTGCCTGGTGTAAGCTGGGATTTTGCCCTTGCAAAGCACCAAGTTTCTATTAGGCTGCAGATCTTCTAATACCCACCCTCTTTTGTGATTCAAGAAAAACCCTAGATATTAGAAGCCCCCAATAGCCATGCCTTTGGCTGATTCTAGTTACATTTCGTAATGATGCATGCATGCAATAACATCAATTCCTTGAAATAGGTTCATCCTTGAATTATCAGAGATCGAGTTCATATTTCCAATCTTATTTTAGAGACTACTTTCCGCATAATAGTAAGTTTTATAGTAGGTGTTATGTGTAGAATCTTACTTGGTTCATCTATGTTTATAATTATGCATGTTCACGAGTCGTAACATTTTGAACAAGTTCCTATGTTTCAAATAAACAAACAACAATGAGCCTACAAGCAATTTATCACCAAATATGCAAATAGTGAGATAACCAAGATTCAATGTCAAATATGCAAATAACCAATATTTTCAAGATTCAAGGCATCAAGAAAGAAAATAACCAAATAGATAAAGGAAATACTAGATAAGAACTAGAAGGAAAACGCTTGGAAGGAGAAAAACCAGTTGGAAGTCGGTTGGAAATCACTCAATCAAGGTATCGAGAGAAAAATCGAGGGCGATGGTGGTGGTTGGTCACTACCTCACTGGTGTTGAGATGTACGTGTTGCCTTGGGTAAAGGCCCATCTCGCGCACTAGCTGTTCTACATATTCTAGGATAATATATATCTTTTGTAGTTATCCTAGTCAATATTCTCGGTATATATATATCCTATATATATATATTCAATACAATACATGGACTCCTCGACGAACCTTTTACCAATTGTAACACCCTCGACTCATGATCAATCATATTTTCGGAATATTGAAGAAACAAGTTTGAGCTTTATATATATATATATATAGATTGGAATTAAACTATTGCACCATGATTTCTTAATTGAAGTTGATATTTATTTCTAAAATAGTTCCATAATATTTGGATATATCATATAATTTTCATTACTACTAAAACAGCTTCATAATGCTTCAAAATTTATTCCCCTGGGGCTATGGATTCTTCATCTGTGACTGTGACTCCGACTTGTGTTGCTTTTGATTAAATTAGTTACCGGCGGGCATGATCCTATGAGCCACATTTTCGACAAATCTAAAGTAGGCCTCACTCCAAGGTCTTCTAATCCACAAGATCAAAAAGGGGACCAAAATACCAGTAGCAAATCCCAGTCCAACACTCAAAGGAAACCACTTATCGTTGTCACCTTCATCTTTCTTGTCACTTGGAACAACCCGTGTAGTTTTGCAGTTAACAGCAAGGGGAGGTCCACAGAGATTTGGATTTCCAGCAAAAGAAGATTCCCCAAAGGTTCCAATCTGCGTTCCAAAAGGGATCCGACCTGAGAAGTTATTATTGGACAAATTCAGACGACCCAAGAACGTTAACGATGATAGGCTTGAAGGAATGACACCAGAAAAGTTATTATTTGAGAGATCAAGTGAACCCAATTGCGCTAAGTTAGAGATGCTATCTGGCAAGCGACCGCTGATCTGGTTTCTTGACAGATTCAAGAACCTCAGACCGACCAGCTTGGTTAATTCAGTTGGAAAAAGGCCATAAAGTCTGTTTCGTGAGAGATCCATGTAAGCTACTAGCGAAAGAGTTTTGTTGTACTCTAGAAACCCGCCTTCAAGATTCACAACCAGCCTTTCTTCATAGTACATTCCTCTATAAAAACCATAAAACCGATACTGATTGACAATATGGTCATGAGACATGGCAGTGAGATTGCCCAAGTTTGTGGGGATAATGCCACTCAAGTTGTTGATCGCGAGATCTAGGACTTGCAGATTGGATAAACCATGAAAATTTCTGGGGATTCCTCCAGAAAACGAGTTTGACCTCAAGCTTAGAATTTTGAGACTTGCAAGACTATTTCCTAACCATGGTGGAATGTCTCCTGAAAATCTGTTGTTTGCTAGATCCAACGTCTCCAGGGTCGATAAGTTTTTAAGAGATGAAGGGAGCTCTCCTGAAAAGTTATTGTTGTTCAGGTGCAGTGATCTGAGTAGTTGTAAGTTGCCGAAAGATTCAGGAATAAAACCTGACAAATTGTTGTATCCAAGGTCCAAGGCTTTTAGGTATGAGCAATTTGCAAAGGTTGGAGGAATGTATCCTGTAAAAGAATTAGATGATAGATCAATGACTTGAAGTGATACCATTTCTCCTATAGAAGATGGGATTTCTCCTGATAAATGGTTACTTGCAAGCGAGAGGAAGATTAGATTTGGCATGATTTTCCCGATGTTGTACGGGATAACACCATAAAACTTGTTGAAAGCAAGACTAAGTAATTCAATTTCAACACTTGGAAGAGGGATAGGTCCTTCAAAAAGGTTAAAACTCAAATCAATGTCCGCAAAGGGAACTACATCAAATAATGAGGGTAGCTTCCCTTGGATCTGATTGAGGGAAATGTTTAACAAGGATAGGTTAAAGGACATGTCCCAAAACCAGTTGGGTATGGAATCAGAAATGCTTGCATTTGAGAGATCAAGAAAGTTGATATCTTTCTGAGTTTTGAGCCAATTTGGAAAGGATGGACCTACTTGGCATGAGCCCAGGTCTAGAAATCTGATCTGGAAAGGGGGGATCCAATCATAGCTGAAACTTAAAGACAAGGAATTGGAAGAAAGGTGTAAGAATGTTAGTTTACTTAGATTCGAGAAATGGGCTTCAGAGACAATGCCAGTTAGATAATTGAAAGAGACATCAAAGATGATCAACTCCGGTAGCTGACCAAAACTCTCTGGAAGACTCCCATTTAACTTGTTCCCTGCAAGTCCCATATCGGTTAGTCGTTGCAATCTCCCTAAAGAAGCAGGGATTGGACCATCAAGATGATTGTAATTCAATCCCAGTTCTTCAAGATTTTCCAACTGACCTAGCCATTCAGGCAGTCTTCCAACTAACTTCTTGTTGGTCAATCTCATTATCTGCAGATAAGGCATGGGTCTGTTGGATACACAACTTTCAACCCCTTCAAGAAACTCAGGTAAATATCCTGTCATGTTGTTCCCTGAAACATCCAAAAACCTCAATTTGCAAAGTTTACCAATAGAAGCAGGAATTCCACCCTCAACGTTATTATCAAAGAGACTCAAATAAGTGAGAGATGTCATGTTGCCAATGGCAGCCGGAAGTTTACCATGTAGTTTGTTTGAACCCAAATCAAGAACCTCAATTTTTGGTCAGCTTCCCCTAAGCAACTGTGTGCAGCTAGCTGTGAGATTGTTATTCATGGCAAGGTTCACATACCATAGATTTGCTAGTTCACCTAGACTAAGCGGAACTCTTCCATACAACCCGCATCTACTTAAATCTAATAACGAAAGGCTTGTCAAGTTCAAGATCCATTTAGGAAACTTGGAATCAAAACTATTCATAGAGAGGTCTAAATCTGAAAGAGATGGAAGAATATTAACAGGCAAAAGAGCTGATTGAAGTCCACAATTTGAAAGATGAAGTATTGTTAGTGAAATAAGATTGTTTAACATTCTCAACCAGTCTGAGTCTACCATCGAAAGGTCAACTTCATTCATTTTGAGATGTTTTAAATCACTGAGCTTGGTCAACCACCGAAGATTGTCGGCTGTTAAACTTCCAAAGTTGGTTGAAACATCAAGATACTGTAAGTGAGAGAGGTTTCCTATATTTGGAGGAATTCTACCATTAAACCCGGCTGTCGAAAGGTTCAGATATCTCAAATTTCTTAATGAACCAATAAACTCAGGAATTTCAATGTCCAGAAAGGTATTGTAGCTCAAGTCTAAATAAGTCAAGTACTTGAGATTCAGCAAAGAAGGTCTAATCTCACCACTCAGGTTCCAGAAACCATACCTTCCAGGCTGATCATCGTAACCGATCAAAGGATATGGGTTATGCAAATCAACCTTCAAAACAGCTCCGGTGGATTTATCACAGCCAATACCATGCCACTAACAGCAGTTATTTCCTTTCCATGAAGAGAGTCGGTCCTCAGGATCAAAGAGGCCTGATCTGAAGTTTAGAAGAGCTTCTAATTCAGACTGAGAACACTTTGCAACATCAGAAGAAGCATCTGAGAGAAGAACTTGTGATGTTATTAGAAACAGAATTACAAGGACTGGAATGGCAATGACTTTATGATTAATCATCTTTTTTGAGCTCATGCAAAGAGAAACAAAGTTGTTCGGATGTAGTTTTAATTTGCTTACTTATTAACTACATTTCTACGACATAGAATTAGTCTGAATTACATATTTAATTCCCATGAAATGGCTGGCTGTAAACGAGTAGGTACCCCTTTAAAAAATCAGCAGTTGTTTTCAATCTAATTTCGCTACCCGTTTAAATAATCAGCAGTAGGTTTCAATGTAATTTCGCTACTATGATCTTTGATTAATTAAATGAATAAGAGTTGACTTGACCATGACCTACTATACAAAAGAATGGGATGGATACTTTTCTTTAAACTTTTAATCGTCAAATTAGTTATTATTTAAAATTTCAAGATTGAATATTAAGTACATAACTTTAAGGCCTACAATCAATACACGAGTCTCTAAGCAATTGGGGATTCATTTCACTTTATGTTCACTAACATCTTCTTAATTTGAGGTACTTTTTTCTGGTTTGGGGTTGGTTTTTCTCTCTATCTCACACACACTACCTGTGAAACTTTTGAAACAAACATACGTAAAACAATTTCTTAAATCATATAACATTTTGATAAAAAAATATGAAAAAATATATTTTTATATTGATTTTCAGGAGTTTGTAATTTTGGGGGAGTTTGTATTTAAAGATGTGTCTTTCCCTATATATATATATATATATATATATATATATATATATATATATAGCGGTGACATCCGTCGCAAACTAATCGATTTTTGCAAACTGTGCAAACTCATCGTGAACACAATGATAAAGCACCAATTGGATATTCATGAATGTTGAAAGTGTTAACGAATGGTGAAAGTGTATTCACGAATGGCTAAAGTATATTCATGAATGAGAAAACTTGACGGAAAACTCGCCAGAGAAGACGAAGTCGTTAGAAAGTATGTTCATGATAGGAAATTAGTAAATATTAATTTAAAAATGGTTAAATTATAAAATGATGATAATACCCTCAATGAATTAATAAACTATTAATAAAATATTATTTTAATATTATCCACATGGCTTATTTTTATTGGATAACGATGAGTTTGCAAGTTTGCAAATATTGAATAGTTTGCAACGGATACCACCCATATATATATATATATATATATATATATATATACACTTGGGATCATATGAAACCGGCCTGTTCTCGTTGGCCTGTTCTCGTGAGATTTGTAAGACCATTTTTTTAACATTTCAAACTTCATTTTTTTAACATTTCAAACTTCACAGTTCGAAAGTTCGAATATTTTACCTTCACAATGTGTTTTGCTGTAAAGTTTTAAGAGTAAAAAAGTGGTCTCACGAGCCTCACGTGAACCCAACCCGAACCCAACCCTATGTATATATATATATATATATATATGTATCTTGATTTCACCGTGATCTTCTTGATTATCTTGATGCAAATTATTATTTGTTTATCTTATCTTCTTGTTAGAAATTCTTTTTCTTTGATAATGTCTTCCCTTAATAAAACACCTAGTCGGGTTGAAATCCCCACCGAATTAAACAAACATCGTTTTTTCCCTCTTCATTTCTACTTAGAAAAGATACATGGAGGAGACCTCATTGTCTTCTAGAAATAAGCTGTCATTATCAAGGTGCCGTCCACGGTCCACAGCTTATTGAAAATTGATGTATACGTTATGCACCAACTCACATCAACAGCTTAATCATTTAATCATCCTAGCTATCTATATAATATTCTACATAAGCATAGCCACATTATTTCATTTAATATAGGTATATTTTAGTTGATATAAATGTTACAATCAGTTCTTCATGGAGCGAGAATCAAAATTGGTTCTCCAAATTTAATGTGATTATGTAAATTAAGTTTTCGTGAAGACAGCCAATCTTTAAAAGGTTTCTAGATGGTTAAAGTATTGGGATTTAGATTACGATTACTTTCTTCTTATCTCTTTATTATGCATATCTCCTATCCTATATTTGTGGTTTATCTTTGTTTCCTAGTTTATCTTTGTTTCCTAGGAAATCTCTTTTGCTATTATATATATAGCCTCAATGTATTCTGTTTTGATGTAACAAATAAGAAAACCCTTATCTGATTATCAATTTTGTCATGGTAGCATCCAAATCCTAAAAGTCTCAAATAGCCGACAGACATGACCGGCGGCGCAGAGCCCTCAAACAAAAGGAATGATGCACCGGATCCGAACTCACCGTTCTACATCCATGCATCCGATTACCCGAAACAGATGCACGTCAACGACAATCTCACCGACAGCAATTATGCAGATTGGTCGCAAGAGATGATGAATTTTCTCTTCGCCAAAAACAAGGTAGGCTTCGTTGATGGCACCATCGAGAAACCCGAAAAGACACATGCCAACTACATGTTGTGGATGCGTTGTGATGATATGGTGAAGGGCTGGCTCACCACGACAATGGAAAGAGACATCAGAGGAAGCGTAAAATACGCTAATACCGCTTCAGAAATTTGGGCGGACCTTCAAGAGCGATTCAGAAAGGAGAGTGCTCCTCGTGCCTACGAGCTCAAGCAAACGCTGGCATCTACCCACCAGAATGGGGCGTCCGTGTCAACATACTACACCAAGCTCCGAGCCATATGGGACGAGATGCAAGCTGCGTTGCCCTTACCCCGCTGCACATGCAGTGGATGTAAGTGTGACGTCACCAAAAACCTAAGTCAACTGAGAGACAAAGAAAAATTGTATGAATTCCTCATGGGTTTTGATAACGAATTCTTCGTCATTAGGACCCAGATTTTGGCTACAAATCCGATTCCTAATCTGGGGAACGCTTACCACCTTGTTGCCGAGGACGAGCGGCAAAGAGCTATTTCTAGTGACAAGAGACCTTCAGTAGAGGCAGCGGCCTTCAAGACCACCATGCCAGTCCGACGAGAAAGCACTCCAAACCAGCGACGTGACAAAATAGGGCCCATCGATGCGAAGAAAGGAGAGATCGTTCAAAACTGTACTTTCTGTGGAAAGGATGGTCACTCCAAAGAGGGGTGTTTCAAAAGGATAGGATATCCCGAATGGTGGCCGAGAAACAAAAAGAGCACGGAATCGAAGCCAAAAGCTGCCTGTGTCGATACGGAATTGAGTCCCGTTCCAGGCTTGAGCGCCGACCAATACAGGACTTTTCTGAAGCACTTTGAAGGGAAGGAAGCTACGAATAAGGACGGGATCAAACCGACAGCTTACATGACAGGTAAAAGGGATGTTAACAACGATTGGGTTGTGGACTCGGGATCAACCGAGCACATCACCCACAATGATGGCATTCTTGAAAACATAACCAAAACTCGTTTTGAAAATCCTGTTCTTATCCCTAATGGTGATGCTATCCCGGTTGAGGGAAAAGGAAGTTGCTCTCTGCCTGGTGGTACTAAACTCAATGGTGTCCTTCACATACCTAAATCCACTTGCAATCTTCTGTCAATAAGTCGAATATGTAAAGATCTTCAATGCGCAGTAACCTTCTTTCCTGATTTTGTGTTATGCAGAAGCTGTACACGAGGACCTTGATTGGTGCGGGTGAATGCAAGAGGGGTCTGTACCGAATGGGAGTCCTTGAGAAGTCTAGAAGAGCGATGATGACGACGGGCGACATTTGGCACAAAAGGCTAGGTCATGCTTCAAACGAAAAGCTTGCCAAAATCGAGTCTCTTAGTAGTTTTTCTTTTAATAAACAGTGTGATTCTTGTTCTAAAGCCAAACACATACGGCTTCCCTTTTCAAACAGTGAAATTAAAACTAGTGGTTGTTTTGAATTATTGCATTGTGACATTTGGGGCAAGTACCGTACTCCTTCTTTATCAGGAGCTGGTTATTTTTTGACTATAGTTGACGATTTCAGTAGAGCTGTTTGGGTTTTTCTGTTGAAACTTAAACATGAAGCTAGCAAACATCTAATGAATTTTCACAAACTGATAAAGAATCAATTTGACAAAAACATTAAGAAGATTAGGTGCGACAATGGCGGCGGATTTACCTCGAACGACATGCTGAACTTCTATAATGAAGAGGGGATCAAACTTGAGACCTCCTGTCCACACACGCCTCAACAGAACGGAGTCGTTGAGCGGAAGCATCAACACCTCCTTGAGACGGCACGGGCCTTAAGGTTTCAAACAAACCTTCCTAAACAATTTTGGGGTGAGTGTGTCTTGACTGCCACCTATATCATTAATCGACTACCATCTCGTGTGACTGACAACAAAACCCCATATGAAATCGTTTTTGGTCAAAAGCCCGACTACGACTTCATGAAGGTTTTCGGTTGTCTAGCTTACTACAGAAACACAGAAACCAAAGGTGACAAGTTTGAAATGAGGGGGAGATCGGGGATTTTCTTGGGATATCCAACGGGTACAAAGGGTTATAAAATATATGACATTGAGAAGAAAAGAATGGCAGTATCTCGAGACGTGAGATTTCATGAAACAAAATTCCCTTTCACCGAAACTGAAAGCGAGGCATGTCGAGGTGATTGTTTTGATGAAACCGTGCCTTATGAGGTTCCCAATGATGAGGAACGTGGGTCAGACTCGGTCGGAAATCAACATACTCCGTCAAGTGATGATTCCGTGCCTTATGAGGTTCCCAATGATGAGGAACGTGGGTCAGACTCGGTCGGAAATCAACATACTCCGTCAAGTGATGATTCCGTGCCTTATGAGGTTCCCAATGATGAGGAACATGGGTTAAACTCAGTCGAAAATCAACATACTCCGTCAAGTGATGATTCTGATTCTTTGCATGGCAGCGAGGCTGAGCATAGCCCTATCAGTCACAGCGACAACGATCAAACTGCTAAACACTCACGACCTCAACGAACCAGAACACAGCCACGTCACTTGCAAGACTATATCGTTCAGCTGCCCCATTCGGTCGACCCTACGCGCACCCCGCCAATTCAAAGCTCTTCCACGGTACACCCCTTAACAAACTATGTTTCTTATAATAATTTCTCTAACTCTCACAAAGCTTTCTTAGCTGCCATCGATTCTATCGATGAGCCAAAATGTTTCCATCAAGCAGCCAAATATGAGAGATGGAAAGATGCCATGAAAAGAGAGGTTAGGGCACTCGAAGAAAACAATACCTGGACCATTGAAGATTTACCAGAAGGCAAACGAGCCATCGATTCAAAATGGGTATACAATATAAAGTACAAACCAAATGGGGAAGTAGAGAGGTTCAAAGCACGTCTGGTTGCCAAAGGTTTCACGCAACTGGAGGGCGTGGATTATCATGATACCTTCGCTCCAGTCGCTAAACTTGTCACTGTACGCACTTTGCTTCTCATTGTCCATTTGTCAAAAGAAATTGGTCCATACAACAACTAGACGTCAATAATGCTTTCTTGCATGGTGACTTAAACGAAGAAGTGTACATGAAGATCCCTCAAGAATTTGCTAAAGAAGGAGAAACGAAAGTATGTAGGCTCAGAAAGTCATTATATGGCTTGAAACAAGCTTCTCGAAATTGGTATAAAAAATTTACCAATGCCCTTCTCGAGCTACCGTTCAAACAGTCAAAGGCAGATCATTCGTTGTTTATATTACAACAGGAAAATGTCTTTATAGCAGCCCTCATTTACGTTGATGATGTCATCATCGTGGGGAATGACACCAACAAAATACAAGAAACGAAAGAAGAACTTGACAAATGATTCAGCATCAAAGACCTTGGAAATCTCAAGTATTTCCTTGGGATAGAGGTTACTCGTGTCCCAGAAGGCTTAGTGTTGAGCCAACGGAAGTACATCCTTGATATACTTGATGATTGTGGTATGCAAGGGTGTCGGCCTAGTGCATTTCCCATTGAACAAAACCTTAAACTAGACAAGGCTGAAAAGGAGCCGAAGGTTGATGCTAGTCAATATCGAAGAATAGTTGGGAGATTACTCTATCTGCAGGCAACCAGACCAGACGTAGCCTATGCGGTAAATCTTTTAAGTCAATTTGTCGCAGATCCGCGCCAACCTCATATGAATTGTCACACCCCGCTTAAGCGGAAACACGAGGCGTGATAGCCCAAGATTTCATAACGATAGGATAAAAACAACACCAACCATCCATTCAAATACACAATAGTTTAAGTTAAAAAAAAAATTTACATCGCATCAAATACAAGTTCTAACAAAACAAGGTAAACCAAGTGTTTAAACTAAACAGTTTCAAAATAAACAAGATGGTTGATGTCGATGCGCCCACATAAAAGAAAATCCAGTTAATCTTTTCTTACCCCTGAAAAGCATGATAAAAACAAGGTCAACTACAAAGAGTTGGTGAGTTCACAGGTTTTCAATATTTCAAAAAAAATCAATTGTGTGAGTGAATATGAGCAAAATAAATTTTTGGCACTTATTGATATCTTAAAACGTTAAGGCATTATGTACTCTAAATTTTGTATATAAAGAGCCACCACTAAACCTTTCGACCACAAAACAATATTTTTAATTCTACCTTAGCGGTGGGACTAATACCCCACATATGTAGAATCTTCGTTTTTAAGTATCGTGCACCCCTACCTGTAGTTTCTAGGTGGGATTGCTATCCACACCCCTACTTATCGGTTTTTAGGTGGGATTGTCCGTCCAAATAGCGCTATCCACAAATACCCTCGGCTCCTCACTTGAGTTAATAGTAGTGTACAAACTTTTATGTTACATTTTACTCAATATAACTATTAGTGTACATGCCTTAGTGCCCACAACATCAAATTTAACAAGATTTCATAATCATAATTACAATGGCTCATAAAACACATTCAATCATGCTTTTCACCCCAAAACGTATAAAACACTTTGAAAGAGGGACTGTGAATACTCACCTTATAGCAACGCTCCGCAACGCAAAACAATACAATCCGAATCTCCGCACAACAACCTAACGCTTCCCTATCAAAGAGTAATACTCAAAACCGTCACTTATAGGTCTAATACTACTTAGAGGTGAATAAATCTTAAGCCCATAAGTGTCTATATATGTCCAATTATACAAAATGCCCATATGCTCATTAATATCGTAGTTTATACCGAAAGTGATCTTATTATCCATCACATGATCAATATTTATAAAAATCAATTAAGTCCAGAATTTCTCTTCTGGACAGAAACTAATTGTCCTAAAAATGATCAGTTTTCAAGGGCTTCCAAAATGATCTTGTTGGTTCCAGATTCCTTTAAACCGATTGTTAATTGAGAGTATTGAATCAAAGTGAAATGCGGAAGCAGATCAATTAACAATTTAAATCAATAGAACAGTAAACAGAATGAAGAACAAAGATTATGAAATGATAACTTTGAATCAAAGTAGACAAAGTTATGAATTACGCACAGTATTCTTCAAAATGTAAATGTATTGATCGACAACTTTTACAAACACAATATAATGCTATTTATACAGATACAAAAACAGAAAGTCAAAATGCTAGCCAATTACAAAGTGCCATGTGTCTAAAAGGGAGCGTCTAACAACAATTAGTTATACAAGAAGAGTGTGTTGACTTTTGTAGACATCTCTTCTTTGACTCATACTTTAATTTCTAACATTCTCCCCCTAAGTATGAAGTCAAAAAAAAACTTTCTTCAGAGAGGATCAACAACAGCAATGATACTTGAAATATTATCGATAAGCTCTCTGTTCTTCTGAAGTCCATCAAGTCTTTTCTCTACTTTCTTTGCAACATCTGGATTTGTCGTGTCTAAGCCAAAGATAGCACTTGATGATGTAGACTACCTTAGAAGAGTATTTGTGAGCTTCTTTGATGCGAAAGAAGCTTTTTCCATTTGGTCTTTTGAAGATGATTCCCTCTTACGGATTCGATGAAAGTCTACCCACTCTGAATTTGCTTATCCCTTCAAGTTCCTCATTTGGTGCGAGAGATAGCCGGATTATCCATTTTGAAATTTAAGCCAACTGAAGTCGACTCCGCCTTTTGTATCTAATGTATGATTTCATACATAGAATAATTCTAGTGTAGGCAACATGGTCTTGTGGATCTTTGCGTTCAGAAAGCTGAGTCTTCATAAATTCTTCCAGAAAAATGAGATCAGCTGGATGGATGGACAACAGATCATTATCACATATGTAATAACTCTTGTTGTTTGATCTGACTACCTCGTAGATTGTGTACCGAATGGGTGTATCTTGAAACTGCTTATGTTTCATGGCTGTGATCTTTGTAATTGGAGCAGTAGTGAAAACCGTCTTTCTGTCTTGTTTATGAGCCATGAAGTTATCTTTAACTTCATTGCTTACATTGTATTGGTTTGCGAAGTTAGGCATCATGAGATAAATCTTCGATCCGTTGGAGCATACATGTGCCTTTTCTCAACTTCAAGTGTTGGAAGTTCAATGTTTCCAACTTTGTTTAATTTTTCTTCAAATTCTCCTCTTCGATCTCTTTCTCGCTTCGAGCGGCCTCTCTGCTTCCGACTCTTGCTCTTTCTTCACTTCAAAATTTTGTCTCTGTAGTTCTTCTTCAAGTCTAGCCTTCTCTCTTTCCAGATTCTCTCTTTCAGCCCTCTCTATCTCTATTTGTTCTTCAACAATTAGCCTCTAGCGTATTATCTCTTCTTCTTTTTCTTTTTCAGCTCTGAACACTTCCTCATCCTCCTCTCGGCCCTTTCTTCTTTTCAGCTTTAGCTCTTTCCTTTGCGGCTTTAGCTCGTTCTCGTTCTTCGTGAGCTCGACTATTTCGGCCACTTTCGGTAGGAGAGCTCGGGATTCTGCTTTTTCCCATAACATCCATAATGAACTTAGCTAGATCTGGATCTCTGGGTAGAGGCCCGTAATGCGTAGCCGAGAGGTGTTGGAGTGATTGGCACTTGTTTTGAAGAAGAAGGTTCTTGTGATGGTTTTGGAGTTGAAGAGTCGGCGGTGGTCGTGTTTGGTTACGGTGGTGTTTGTTTGGCTTGCTTAGGCTCAGGACCTTTCTCCCCCTTCTGAGAATCAGGATCCTGATCCTCAGAATGTTTTCTTTTCAGCTCTGCCTTTTTGCAAGCCCTTTCCTCCTTGGCTTTCTTCTTGGCATTAAACGCCTCGGCAATAGAAGAAACCGGAGGCACGAGTTGAGATAGAGTAGATTCGATGGCAGCAATTTTCTGGTCCGTCGAGGATGTGGAGGGCTTGGAAGAGTACTTTGAAGCGATGGAAGACATTCGCTCAAGAATAATCTTCTCGGAAAGAGGCGAGATCGGTATTTCTTGACGAGCGTAGACCCGGAAGGGATCATCGAAGGAATGATGGTCTTGATAATCTTCTCGTATATCGGCCACCGTGCAGAAAGGTTTGTATGCCTCTCGCATTTGCTTGAAGACCATTATTCAATAGCAAAAATTGTTCGACAAAATAGGCCTTCGATCTTCTTGAGAGGTACTCATTTGGCGCCGAAGATACTGTTAAGAGAGAGTTCGACTTTCAATTTTAAATTGAAGGCTCGGAAAGAAGAGAGTTGTTAGTGGTCACGGATAATTTTAGATCTTCCACGGATCTACTGAATTTGATCGGCAAATGCCAAGAACGCCGCATTTGTGACTAAAGCAAAAGATGTAACCGGTGCATCTCCAACACATGGAGCCCTTTACCCTCGCGTTCGAGGGGCCTTCTACACCGTTTTGACGTTGAGTGTAGAAGGACTTCCAACCGATCCTTGAGGGCCGTTATTCACGAGCTCCTCTTCGGTTGTTCCGATTGTTTCAACATTATCCTCATCATCGAGAGGATGAGGTCTTGAAGACGGTATGCTTACCTTGGTGAAGTGTAAACACTCCGGTAAGAGGTGCATTCCTAGGCCGTAACCCCTCCGATGGGAATTCATTAGCATACTATCCTAGGAGCAGGATGTGGACTCATCCTACGTGCGTATTGGTATGTCGATCACGGAGACATGAACATGTGGTGAAGGAAGTGGCGAGTTCTGGGGCGAATGAACTCTTATATTATCATCATCATCCTTTTGGGAGGATGATGAAGTGGAGGTGCTTTCCCCAGATGAATTTGATTCAGAAGAAGAAGTATCCTCTGAACGGCTGGTTTCTTGGTGGTTTGAACTGGGCTGTTCTAAGTCAATGAGTGGAGACGTGGTGACATCAACCTCAGAAGTTGTGGTTGCCCTTTGGGGAATAGGAGAGGAACACTCATATGTGTCTCTGAGGACATCTTCTGTACCTTCATTTAATAGAAGGTCGGCATGGGTAGAAGCACTCGGATGTTCACTCCTATTTTTCTCAAGCTCATGCTCACCAGACCCCTGACCACCTACACCTGGCTCTAAGTGCTCTGGGGTAGGAATTCTCTGTTCTGAGAAAACCATAGAGCTTCTATAGATTTGGAGATTAGAAGATGTTGGTTCCAGATTCCTTTAAACCGATTGTTAATTGAGAGTATTGAATCTGAGTGAATTGAGGAAGCAGATCAATTAACAATTTAAATCAATAGAACAGTAAACAGAATGAAGAACAAAGATTATGAAATGAATTACGCACAGTATTCTTCAAAATGTAAATATATTTATCGACTCTTTTTACTAACACAATACAATGCTATTTATACAGATACAAAAACAGAAAGTCAAAAAGCTAGCCAATTACAAAGTGCCATGTGTCATAAAGGGAGCGTCTAACAACAATTAGTTATAACAAGAAGTGTGTGTTGATATTTGTAGACATCTCTTCTTTGACTCATACTTTAATATCTAACATTCTCCCCCTAAGTATGAAGTCAAAAAAAAATTTTCTTCAGAGAGGATCAACAGCAGCGATGATACTTGAAATATTATTGATAAGCTCTCTGTTCTTCTGAAGTCCATCAAGTCTTTTCTCTATTTTCTTTGCAACTTCGGATTTGTCGTGTCTAAGCCAAAGAAAGCACTTGATGATGTAGACTACCTCGTAAGAGTATTTGTGAGCTTCTTTGATGCGAAAGAAGCTCTTTCCATTTGGTCTTTTGAAGATGATTCCCTCTTCGGTTCGAGAAGTCTACCCACTCTGAATTTGCTTATCCCTTCAAGTTCCTCATTTGGTGCGTAGATAGCCGCATTATCCATTTTGAAATTTAATCCAATCGGAAGTCGACCTCGCCTTTTGTATCTAATGTATGATTTCATACACGGAATAATTCTAGTGTAGGCAACCCGGTCTTGTGGATCTTTGCGTTCGTAAAGCCGAGTCTTCATAAATTCTTCCGAAAAAATGAGATCGGTGATGGATGGACAACAGATCATTATCACATATGTAATAACTTTTGTTGTTTGATCTGACTATCTCGTAGATTGTGTACCAAATGGGTGTATCTTGAAACTGCTTATGTTTCATGGCTGTTATCTTTGTAATTGGAACAGTAGTGAAAAAATGTCTTTCGTCTTGTTTATGAGCCATGAAGTTATCTTTAACTTGCTGACATTGTATTGGTTGGCGAAGTTAGGCATCATGAGATAAATCTTCTGATCTGTTGGAGCATACATGTGCCTTTTCTCAACTTCAAGTGTTGGAAGTTCAATGTTTCCAACAATGTTTCCAACTTTATTTAATTTTTCTTCAAATTCTTCTCTTCTGATCTCCTTCTGCTTCTGAGCGACCTCTGCTCTGACTCTTGCTCTTTCTTCAGCCTTCAAAATTTTGTCTCTCGTAGTTCTTCTTTAAGTCTAGCCTTTTCTCTTTCCGCATTCTCTTTTTTTCAGCCCTCTCTATCTCTATTTGTTCTTCAACTATTAGCCTCCGGCGTATTATCTCTTCTCTCTCTCTTTTTCGGCTCCGAATACTTCCTCATCCTCCTCTCCGGCCCTTTTAGCTCTTTCCTTTGCGGCCTTAGCTCGTTCTCGTTCTTCGTGAGCTGCGACTACTTGACCCTTTCACCGGGAGAGCTCGGGATTCTCGCTTTTCCCATAAGATCCGAATAAACTTAGCTAGCTTTGGATCTCCGGGGCAGAGGACCGTAATGCGTAGCCAGAGGTGTTGGAGTGAGTGGCACTTGTTTTGAAGAAGAGGGTTGCTGTGATGGTGTTGGCGTTGAAGAGTCAGCAGTGGTCGTGTTTGTTTCTGGTGGTGTTTGTTTGGCTTGCTTAGGCTCAGAACCTTTCTCCCCTTCGAGTATCGGGATCCCGATCCTCGAACGTTTTCTTTTCGCTCCGCCTTCGCAAGCCCTTTCTTCCTTGGCTTTCTTCTTGGAAGTAAACGCCTCAGCAAGAGAAGAAACCAGAGGCACAAGTTGAGAGATAGTAGTTTCGAGAGCAGCAAGTTTCTGGTCGGTTGAAGATGTGGAGGGCTTGGAAGAGTACTTTGAAGCGATGGTCGACATTCGCTCGAGAATAATCTTCTGGAAAGAGGCGAGGTCGATTTCTTGACAAGCGTAGACACGAGGGATCATCGAAGTTATGATGGTCTTGACAATCTTCTCGTATATCGGCCACCGTAGCCGTAGTCTACGAGAGGCACGTAGAGATTCCGGAAGTTGAGATATTGCCTCGTATTTGCTTGAAGACCTTTATTCAAGAGCAAAAGTTGTTCGACGAAGATAGGCCTTCGATCTTCTTGAGAGGTACTCATTTGGCGCCGAAGATCCGTTGTGTGGAGTTACGCCTTTCAATTTGAAATTGAAGGCTCGAAGAAGAGAATGATTAGTTGTGACGGATAATTTTAGATCTTCCACGGATCTCGAATTTGATCAAGAAATGCCAAGAACGCCGCATTAGTGACAAAATCGAAGATGTAACCGGTGCATCTCCAACACATGGAGCCCCTTTACCCTCGCGTTCGGAGGGCCTCTACACCTGTTTTGACGTTGAGTGTAGAAGGACTTCCAATCCGATCCTTGAGGGCTATGCATGTGCTCCTCTTCGGTTGTTCGACCGTTTCAACGGTATCCTCATCATCGAGGATGAGGTCTTTGAAGACAATATGCTTACCTTGATGAAGTGTAAACACTCCGGTAGGGTGCATTCCTAGGCCGTAACCCCTGCGATGGGAATTCATCGATCTATCCTAGGAGAGGATGTGGACGCATCCTCTCGTGCTTGTTGGTATGTCGATCACGGAGACATGAACATGTGGTGAAGGAAGTGGCGAGTTCGGGGCGAATGAACTCTTATATTATCATCATCATCCTTTTGGGAGGATGATGAAGTGGAGAGGTGCTTTCCCCGGATGAATTTGATTCGGAAGAAGAAGAAGTATCCTCCGAACGGCCGGTTTCGGGTGGTTTGAACTGGCCGTTCTAAGTCAATGAGTGGAGACGTGGTGACGTCAACCTCGAAGTTGTGGTTGCCCTTTGGGGAATCGGAGAGGAACACTCATATGTGTCTCCGAGGACATCTTCTCGTACCTACATTTAATAGAAGGTCGGCATGGGTAGAAGCACTCGGATGTTCACTCCTAGTTTTTTTCAAGCTCATGCTCACTGCACCCCAACCACCTACACTCCGCTCTAAGTGCTCGGGGTAGGAATTCTCTGTTCGAGAAAACCATAGAGCTTCTATAGATTTGGAGATTAGAAGAGCTAGATGGGATTAGGTTTAGCATGTACTGGATAGTTCTGCGGGTGCGTAGTAGCCGATCTTGTCAATGGTTGATCGATGGGAGCTCATTGATGCAATTTTGCGAATGGCCGAATCGTGGGAGCTTCGATTGCCCCAATTGCGGGATGAGTGATGAGAGATAGAAATCGTGGGAACATGAGTCTTGGTAGTGGCTTCCCCGACTTTGATGGAGCACCTTAGTATGCACAATGCTTTGATCTCTTGGAAGATGAGACTTGCATAGTCCAAGGGTCGATTGTAGAACATCCCATACATAATCGTCGAATGTTTCGGCTAGCTTGATCCGTAGAACCTATTTTGCAGTTAGGCTCTTGTTGAGTATGGAAACGAGTAGATTCCACATTGGGGGTAACTTCTTCCTTTTGAATTCGGACGGCTGGTAAGAGGTTCATTGTAACCCGGGAGATTGATGAAGGCTAGGAGGGCTTCGTGGAAGGGTTTTCTTCTAGGGCGAGGATTGGGAATGGTTTGCCCGTCGACTTCGATCACCGATAGGGGAAGATGAAAATATTTGGCGAGTTTTCTTTTGGTGATTGGGATTTGAACGACAATTTCCACTTGTTCGGGATGGGTGACGGAACCGGCGAGTGTTTCATCATTTTTGATGATCATTGTTTGCCACAGTTCTTGGACATAGATTTCAGGGATGTTTGGGTTGGTTAGGGTTAGGGCTCGATTCAACTGGGTCGTTGTAGAAACTCGATCATGATGCGAAATTCCGGTTGATAAGTGTTAGGGTTGAGCGATACTCGCACATTGTTCGCCTTCAATGGCGGTTTACAATGGGAGTACTATCGAGTGGAATCGATGATTCGTCTTCATCATTGTTGGTAGGATGGGCACAGGTTGGAAGCCATTTTGAAATTTTGAATGCTTGACGAACACTTTGTCTTTGCAATGAGAATAAACACCGATTTAGGGAATATTTGCGAGGAAGAAGATGAAGGTTGAAATTGGGGGTTTTATGTGAGAGAGAAAGCGTAGAATGGGAAGGGGTTATTCAGTTTGGGGAGAAACAAAAAAACGGTTCATTTGAGGCCGAGGTAAGCACGCGTGTATACACATGCGGGGTTTCGATTGGAGACACGTGTACGACGAGACACATGTATGATGATGATTTAGTAGCGGATGCGATTTTTCTTAAAGCGAGAAATAAACAAAAGTAATAAAAAAAATCGTTTAATTAATCAATTAATTTGGAATTAATTGAATAAACACAAAATTTAATCTTAATTTTATTTATTTAAGTTTAAAAATCGATCAAGTGAGAACAAAAATCACATGAGAGTTTAGTTTCTATAAAAGAATAATAAAGAAGAATTTGCATTAAACATATAGATTTAAACAACCTTGGAGGCAAGAGTTGATTGAATTTATATATTTAATGGAAATTATAAGAATTATCAATTTATAGAAAATTTAGTTGAAAAACATGTCGACTTGATTTATATTTAAAAAAAAATTTGAAATGAATCAAAAGTCTAAGAGACCTTGGCGGCAAGAGAAACTCGGAAGCATAGATTCAAATAAAATTTAAGTAAAATAGTAAATCGAGAAGACAACCGCAGTTAGACTTAGACGAATATCTTCTTCATTGTGAAACTCCCCCGTGAATGGTAACCTCCCCCTTGAATGGTAAACTCCCCCTTGAATGATGAACTCCCCCTGTAGTAGCTTCTTTTCCTCGTTTCTCAATCTGTACTTTATGATATATCTTGAAAGAAGAATATTATTATGAAACGGAAAATCAGAGTAATTCAGAGGCTTCTGAAGTGTTCTGAAGAGTTCAGAAAGCATCAGAGACTTCTGATGACTTCTGAAGTATCGTCAGAATAGTTCAGAGGCTTCTGGATGCTTCTGAAGAAATCATTGTTACATATTAAGCATTCCCCGACTTGCTAATTAAGAAGTTAAAACGACTCTCATCAAGAGCTTTTGTGAAAATATCGGCAAGTTGATAATCGGTAGAAACAAAATACATTTCGATTGTACCTTTTCGACATGATCCTTGATGAAATGATACCTGACATCGATATGCTTTGTTTTGGAATGCTGAACTGGATTTTCTGTAATGGCGATAGCACTTTTAGAATCACATAGGATGGGAATCTTATCGTATATCAGACCATAATCTCGAGTTGGGTCTTCATCCAAATAACTTGTGAACAACAACTAGCAAGACAACATATTCGCTCGTAGATGTGGATACGCAGCTTTGTTTCTTGGATGTCCAACTTATAAGTCGATTTCCCGAAGTTTGACGGCTACCGATGTACTTTTTCCGTCAAGCTTACAACTGCATGATCGAATCAGTATACGCCATTAAATCAAATCCGGAATTTTTAGGATACCAAAGGCCCAACGATGGTGAACCTTTTAAGTACCTAAAAATTCTTTTTTACAACCCAAATGAGACTCTTTAGGATTGGCTTGATAACGAGCACAAAGACAAGTGGCAAACATAATATCGAAGTCTACTTGTTACGTTAAATATAAAAGAGAACCAATCATTCCTCTCCGTAGCCGGTAATATCAACAGATTTGCAGGAGTCGAGTCCTAATTTCATACCAGGAGAGATGGGTGTTTTCATGGATGCTGAGTTTTGAAGATGAAACTTTTTAAGCATGTCGTAAACATATTTTGCACGATTTATAAAGATACCGTAGGTACTTTGTTTAACTTGAAGTCCTAGGAAGAAAGTTAATTCTCCCATCATACTCATTTCAAATTCAGTTTCCATCAACTTAGAAAACAAATCAACTTCTGTTTGATGAGTAGAACCAAATATTATGTCATCCACGTAAATTTGAACTATAGTTAACATACCTTTGCCTCTTTTGATGAACAGAGTTGTATCAATTTTACCTTTTTCATATCCTTTGCTGATCAGAAACTTCGATAGTCGTTCATACCAGGCTCTTGGGGCTTGCTTTAGACCATACAAAGCTTTGTCAAGAAGATAAACATATTCTGGATATTTTGCATCTTTGAAACCATCAGGTTGTTCGACATACACTTCTTCTTTTAGACATCCATTAAGAAATGCACATTTAACATCCATTTGGTAGACTTTGAAGTTTTTGTATGCAGAGAAAGCCAAGAATAATCTTATTGCTTCTAGTCTTGCAACAGGAGCAAAGGTTTCATCATAATCGATACCTTCCTTCTTGACAGTAGCCTTTAGCCACCAAACGAGCTTTATTTCTGACAACAATTCCATCTTCATCCTTTTTGTTCCTAAATACCCATTTTGTACCAATAGCAACTTTGCCTTTTGGTAAAGGAACAAGACGCCAAACTTTATTTCTTTCGAATTGAAGTAGTTCTTCCTGCATTGCATCCACCCAGCTTGGTTCAACTAAGGCTTCATGTACACGTTTAGGTTCGATCATACTAAGAAAATTAACAAAGAATGCTTCATTTGCGATAGCAGCATCGTGTTCGACCCCTCGTATGACTACCAATTATAAGATCTGGTGTGTGAGATTTAGTCCATTTCGTCATTCTGGGTTGAGAAATTGAATGGATTGTTTCATTTGACGAATTGATTTCATCTGGAAACACAAAATCTTCTTTGTTTTCTTCTGTATGTCCTTCTGGTATCTGTTTTGTCACCTGTCCTTGTGTCTCCCCTCGGATGATGAAACGAGTAGCGTCTTGGATCGGCGATGTAGTAGTGGGAACTTCCGGGAAAAATAGACGTGTCGAGGAAAACGGAAGCGAGGACCGTAGGAGAGTAATGCCCGAGGCTTGGAGAATATCCGGTATCCGCAAATGTGGAGGTGATATAGCTTCGACACAACTTCGTCGCCCCGAAAATCATGAAAAATAGCATCAATCTCGGATTCTCCGGAACTTTCGAAAGATAGTCGAAGTAACGTATTAAGCTTGAGTTCAAGTAGAGTGTTCGGAAGTCGGTTGGGTGTTATCATCGAAGTCAATGTTGATGCTTTCCATAACGATTTTTGTTCGTAAGTTAAAAACTCGGAAAGCTCTTGAATTTAACGAGTAGCCTAAAAATTTAGCTTCATCGGACTTCGGATCAAATTTGCCAAGATTATCTCTGTCGTTTAAGATAAAACATCTGCAACCAAAGATATGAAAAATTTTTACAGATGGTTTTCTTTTATTAATCGGCCATAAGAGGTTTTGAGATGCCTCGACAATAATTGAACGGTTTTGAGTGAAACAAGCGATGTGCCTTCGGCCCGAGAAGTGAATTGGGAGACCAGAAGCTGCGAGCATCGTTCTAGCTGCTTCAACCAAGGTTCATTGCGACGTTCAACTACACCGTTTTGTTGTGGAGTGCGAACAAATGAGAAGTTTTGAGTAATTCCTTGTTCAACAAGATACGATTCAAGCTTGGCGTTCTTGAATTCTGTACCATTATCACTTCGAAGCTGCTGAATCTTCTGATGTAGAAGAACTTGAATTCTGGTCATCATATTCTGTAGTACCACTGGGACTTCTGACTTTTGACGAACGAAAGCAAGCCAAGTATATCTGGAAAATTCATCAATTAGTACCAGAATATACTTTTTACCGGTATAGACTCGAATTGCAATTGGACCACGTAGATCCACATGTAATAATTGCAGAGGTCTACTACAAGAATGATCACTTTTTGTTTTATGAGATGCTCGTTTAATTTTGCCCATTTCACATGCAGGGCAGAGGTGATCTTTTTGAAAATGAATATCTGGAAGTCCAGATACCAGTTTGTTTTTAACAAGCATCTCAAGATTATTAAAATTTAAGTGAGACATTTTATGATGCCAGAGCCACGCAACCTCACTCTTTTTGGAGATGAGACATAAAGTTTCCTTACCATCCTTAGAGGTAAAATTCATCATATACAAGTTACCTTTCCTGTCTGCTCTCCAAAGTTCTTCACCTGCCTTAGAGAATAAATAACAATGTTTTTCATCAAATACTACTAGTATTTTAGAATCACAAAGTTGACTTACACTAAGGAGATTATGTTTGCCGTAAACATGAGCTACCTTTGATAAGGTGATATTACCTTCTTGTAGAGTTCCGTAGCCTTTTATTTGACCCTTACCATTATCACCAAAAGTTACTACTCCACCTGATTTGTCCTTGAATTGGGATAGTAAATTTTGGGATCCAGTCATGTGCCTCGAGCATCCAGAGTCAAGATACCAGATATGCACACGCTGTTTCTGCAATCAAAAAAAAAATCAGAATTTCTTAGGTACCCATCGCATAATGGGTCCTTTTATGTTAGCTTTTGGAGTATGCTCGTTTTTTGATTTAACAGAAGGTAAAGACTTTATTTTTGGTTTTTGGTTTTTTTGAGTTTTATTCTTTTTGTGACAACCATATTTTGAATTGGAATGATCGTAGATTTGCGAGAAAAATTGTTTTAACTTTAAGAACGTTGAAAAACATTCGGAAGACCGAAACATAGAAGATTGAATTGAATTTTCATTGCGAGAATGGTAATTACAATTATTCTTTCTAAAGTCTTTTCTAGTATTAGTTGTTCTAGAGAACCTATCTAGACTAGACTTTTGTTTTAGTTACGGCGTTTTCTTCTCTCGTGTTCTTCCTCGATCTACTTTTGCGAAGCTGCAGTTATTTCTTGAAAAAGGAACATAAGAATTAGAGGATTTCCATTTGCCTTTTTGAATATTAGTAAACTTCGGAAGAGTAGAGTTTAAAATCTTTTGATTTTGCACTTTGTTTTTGAAGTTCGCCTCTTTCTCAAGTTCAAGACATGTTTTGGCTTTGAGACACATATCGAAGAAGTCCGGATGTATAGATACTAATTTTCTCGGTTCCGGAACAACGGGAAGAATGGGTATACCACTTAAAAGTTTAGCACAATCTCTATCGAAGCTCGATTTCTTGAGATTTATCGGTATACAAATAATCATCCTTTTTATCGGTAATTTACGAATTATTGGTGATAACTTTTGATGATTTAAAAGAATTTATTTCTAAATTTGAAATGTAATTTGCGAGTTATCAAAAAATTCTTCATCATTATTGTCATTCTCCCATGGATACGTAATCTCGGCCAAACTTTCGAGTTTCGTAAAGATGTAAATCTTCAAATGAACAGGGAGAGATCTCTGGATGATTCTCACAAAGAGTTTCATTTCTAAAATACTTGTCCGAGTAGAGAGAATATCGCTTTCAAACATAAGTCGTAGATCTTCCTCTCGCTTGACTTGGAACAAAAATAGGCCTCTGGATTCAAAATTGTACGTTTATTTGAACCAAAATTGAAAATATCATCTTTCTTCTGAACTTTATTTAGATCAACATTTGTTTTATAACAATATTCAATATTTTCGAATTGAAGTTTGCTTGTTTTATGATGATTTTCATATCTAGATTTTTTAAAAATAGATTTTTCATACAAAATTGGAAACTTTGGCTTCGTATTTGTCCAACACAAAAAAACGATTTCGGATCCGACCTTTTCTTACACGTGTAGGGATCTAGGTCCTCGAAACCAAGTCCAGATCTTCCTACTTGTGTGTTAATTTTGTCATGAACCTTCTGTGCATCCAGATATGTTATAATCTGTAGCTTTTTCTGTTGAAGTTCAATGTGTAAAAATTCTCTCTCTTTCTGAAAATAGTTTTTAAGTGCTACGAGTTGAGTCTATCACTCTCTTTGTCTCGATTTCTTTCCTTTTTTCTTCCGTGTTTATTGAGATTCAAAATTTCCTTTTTAAGTTTTTCTTGGAAAGTTTTAAACTCATGGAAATTGTTTCCTTTGCGTATTTAATTCGAGTTTTTCTTCGTAAGTAAATCCATTTCTCTTTTGAAAATATCTCTTTCCCTTTTGATTGTAGAAAGAGTTTTCTCGGTACTTTTTCGTAATTTCTTTTCGATTGTGAGTTTCATTTAGTTCCTCAAAATTGTTTGATAACATCACAATCGTTTGTTCAAGCTCGGATGATTCGGAGAAATTACTAACCGGTGACTCGCAGGGTTGATCCTCCGATTCGTTTGTGTTTGCCATTCCACGGAACATGGCTTCATCACCGCCGGATTCATCTTGCACCCGATTTTCTTTTTCTCGCAAAGTGTGCTCTTTCGGTGACATTGTACTTATATTTGTTTTTGTAATAAGTCTTATCCTTTTCCCGAGCTCCTCTGCAATCTCTCGAGTAATGTCCGGTTTGCCACATCCGTAGGACATCTTTCTTCCTTTTTAATTCTTCTTCTTCTTTCTTCTTCTTGTTTTCTCTACTCTCGTACTTCTTGTTTAGGAACATAGGGACGATCAAATCGTTTATTTCCTTTCAAAGACCTATTTCCAAAACGATTAGTAAATTGCTTGGTTATTAAAGCCGGAGAGTCGGCAAACGCTTTAATTTCATCATCCGATTCGAGTCATCTTAAGAGCCTACGATATGAAGGCCTTCGATTTCTTCCTGTCATCACTTCGTCTTGATTCCTTTAGTTTCGAGATCAAAGCCGGAGGACCTCCGATGTTTGTTCTTTTACGAACAACTTCTTTTTCATGAGCTTGCGGTGTACCGAATACATCATGCGGCGACCATTGTTCAAGATCCCGATTGGCTTGTAGTGACATGGATAGATTTGACCATTCGGGGTTTAACCTTTTGAGAAATAGAACATTGTTGTCTTCCTTTGATCTAACAATGTCACATCTCTTGCGAGATTAATCGGATTGTTGAATCGATGAAATGTTTGTTCCGTAGATTCATCGATCGATGCTTGAAAACTATTATATTCATTTAGAGCTTGGGCTCTTTCCGTTCTTTTTCATTTTCGCACCACCTTCTAAGAGATTCTCCGATTGATCCCATAAATCTTTTGCGTGTCACATGAGTCCGTAGATTGAAAAATCTCATTTGGAATGGCCATTATCAACGGAGACTTAGCTTTCTTAGCTAATTCCACCTTAGCTTTTTCTTCATCGATCCGATTATTCCTTGACTTCAACCGATCTTCTTTGGTACCTCATCCGAATTTGCGGTGGTGGAATTCGGGAATAGTAGTGGTGGGAACAAACGGACCATTTTGAATAATTGGATATAACTCAGCATCCAATCCCTCATAGAAGTTAACCATTCGAATCTTCCATTGTGGGTATTCATCACGTACAAGAGTTGGAGGTTTAGTCAGGGACCCAGACGTATAAACAGCATTCAAGCTCGAATTTGTCATTTGAGTATGATAGAAGAGAAAATTTGAAGATTTGAAAGAAATTTAGAACAATTAAATTTCAAGAAGAACAGGTCGATAATATCACTATTTCTTCAGATTACAAAATGAATGACTCAATTTAAGAGAGGATTGTTAACGATTCAACAAAATTTCGTAAAACAGAGTGGATTGATAAACAAATTTTGAATCTGAGAAAATACTGTTCGATTGAAAGGAATTCTTTCAATGGAAGAGATCTAATAATCAATAGATTGATTAGAAGGCTCTGATACCAATTGTTGGTTCCAGATTCCTTTAAACCGATTGTTAATTGAGAGTATTGAATCTGAGTGAATTGCGGAAGCAGATCAATTAACAATTTAAATCAATAGAACGGTAAACAGAATGAAGAACAAAGATTATGAAATGAATTACGCACAGTATTCTTCAAAATGTAAATATATTTATCGACTCTTTTTACTAACACAATACAATGCTATTTATACAGATACAAAAACAGAAAGTCAAAAAGCTAGCCAATTACAAAGTGCCATGTGTCATAAAGGGAGCGTCTAACAACAATTAGTTATAACAAGAAGTGTGTGTTGATATTTGTAGACATCTCTTCTTTGACTCATACTTTAATATCTAACAGAAGAGCTAGATGGGATTAGGTTTAGCATGTACCTGGATAATTCTCTGGGTGCAGAGTAGCCGATGCTGTCGATGGTTGATCTATGGGAGCTCATTGATGCAATTTTGCAGAATGGCTGAATCAGGGGAGCTTCGATTGCCCCAATTGCAGGATGAGTGATGAGAGATAGAAATCTTGGGAACATGAGTGCTGGTAGTGGCTTTCCCTGACTCTGATGGATCACCTTAGTGTGCACAGCTGCTTTGATCTCTTGGAAGATGAGACTTGCATAGTCCAAGGGTCGATTGAAGAACATCCCATACATTATAGTCAGAATGTTTCGGCTAGCCTGATCCAGAGAACCTATTTTGCAGGTTAGGCTCTTGTTGAGAATGGAGACGAGTAGATTCCACATTGGGGGCAACTTCTTCCTCTTGAATTCGGACAGCCTTGTAAGAGGTTCATTGTAACCCAGAAGATTTATGAAGGCTAGGAGGGCTTCTGTGGAAGGGTTTTCTTCTAGGGCAGGATTGGGAATGGTTTGCCCATCCACTTCGATCACAGAAAGGGGAAGATGGAAATATTTGGCAAGTTTTCTTTTGGTGATGGGGATTTGAACGACAATTTCCACTTGTTCGGGATGGGTGAAAGAACGGCGAGTGTTTCATCGGTTTCGATGATCATTGTTAGCCACGAGTTCTTGGACATAGATTTCGGGGATGTTTGGGTTGGTTAGGGTTAGGGCTCGATTCAATCGATGTTGTTGTAGAAACTCGATCATGATGCGAAATTCGGTTGATAAGTGTTAGGGTTGAGCGGACTCGCACATTGTTCGCCTTCAATGGCGGTTTCACAATGGGAGTACTATCCGCGGTTGAATCGATGATTCTTTCTTCATCATTGTTGGAAGGACGGGCACGGTTGGAAGCCATTTTGAAATTTCGAATGCTTGACAATAGAAAACTTTGTCTTTGCAAAGAGAATGAACACTGATTTAGGGAATTTTTGCGAGGAAGAAGATGAAGGTTGAAATTGGGGGTTTTATGTGAGAGAGAAACTGTAGAATGGGAAGGGGTTATTAAGTTCGGGGAGAAAAAAAAACGGTTCATTTGAGCTGATGTAAGCACGCGGGTATACACATGCAGTGTTTCGATTGGGGACACGTGTACGACGAGACACATGTATGATGATGATTTAGTAGCGAGGTCGTTTTTCTTAAAAGCAGAAATAAACAAAAGTAATAAAACAAATCTGTTTATTTAATCAATTAATTTTGAATTAATTGAATAAACACGAATTTTAATCTTAATTTTATTTATTTAAGTTTAAAAATCAGTCAAGTGAAAACAAAAATCACATGAGAGTTTAGTTTCTATAAAAGAATAATAAAGAAGAATTTGCATTAAACATATAGATTTAAACAACCTTGGAGGCAAGAGTTGATTGAATTTATATATTTAATGGAAATTATAAGAAATATCAATTTATAGAAAATTTAGTTGAAAAACATGTCGACTTGATTTATATTTAAAATTTTTTTGAAATGAATCAAAAGTCTAAGAGACCTTGGCGGCAAGAGAAACTCAGAGCAGATAGATTCAAATAAAATTTAAGTGAAATAGTAAATCAGAAGACGGTAACCGTAGTTAGACTTAGACGAATATCTTCTGCATTGTGAAACTCCCCTTGAATGGTAAACTCCCCCTTGAATGGTGAACTCCCCCTGTAGTAGCTTCTTTACCTCGTTTCTCAATCTGCACTTTATGATTTCTCTTGAAAGAAAAATATTATTATGAAACAGAAAATCAGAGTAACTCAGAGGCTTCTGAAGTGTTCTGAAGAGTTCAGAAAGCATCAGAGACTTCTGATGACTTCTGAAGTATCGTCAGAATAGTTCAGAGGCTTCTGGATGCTTCTGAAGAAATCATTGTTACATATTAAGCATTCCCAACTTGCTAATTAAGAAGTTAAAACGTCTCTCATCAAGAGCTTTTGTGAAAATATCAGCAAGTTGATAATCAGTAGAAACAAAATACATTTCGATTGTACCACTTTTCGACATGATCCTTGATGAAATGATACACGACATCGATATGCTTTGTTTTGGAATGCCGAATCGGATTTTACGTAATGGCGATAGCACTTTCGGAATCACGAGAGGATGGGAATCTTATCGTATATCGGACCATAATCTACGAGTTGGGTCTTCATCCAAATAACTTGTGAACAACAACTAGCGACGGCAACATATTCGAAACCTGCTTGTAGATGTGGATACGCGGTTTGTTTCTTGGATGTCCAACTTATAAGTCGATTTCCCGAAGTTGACGGCTACACGATGTACTTTTTACGTCAAGCTTACAAACCTGCATGATCGGAATCAGATGCGCCATTAAATCAAATCCAGAATTTTTAGGATACCAAAGGCCCAACGATGGTGAACCTTTTAAGTACCTAAAAATTCTTTTTACAAGACGAATGAGACTCTTTAGGATTGGCTTGATAACGAGCACAAAGACAAGTGGCAAACATAATATCGAGTCTACTTGTCGTTAAATATAAAAGAGAACCAATCATTCTCTGTAGCTGGTAATATCAACATTTACCGGAGAGGAGTCGAGTCCTAATTTCATACCCAGGAGAGATAGGTGTTTTCATGGATGATGAGTTTTGAAGATGAAACTTTTTAAGCATGTCGAAACATATTTTGCACGATTTATAAAGATACCGAGAGGTGCTTTGTTTAACTTGAAGTCCTAGGAAGAAAGTTAATTCTCCCATCATACTCATTTCAAATTCGGTTTCCATCAACTTAGAAAACAAATCAACTTCGTTTGATGAGTAGAACCAAATATTATGTCATCCACGTAAATTTGAACTATAGTTAACATACCTTTGCCTCTTTTGATGAACGAGTTGTATCGATTTTACCTTTTTCATATCTTTTGCCGATCGAAATTTCGATAGTCGTTCATACCAGACTCTTGGGGCTTGCTTTAGACCATACAAAGCTTTGTCAAGAAGATAAACATATTACGGATATCTTGCATCTTTGAAACCATCGGGTTGTTCAACATACACTTCTTCTTTTAGACATCCATTAAGAAATGCACATTTAACATCCATTTGGTAGACTTTGAAGTTTTTGTATGCGAGAGAAAGCCAAGAATAATCTTATTGCTTCTAGTCTTGCAACAGGAGCAAAGGTTTCATCATAATCGATACCTTCCTCTTGACAGTAACCTTTAGCCACCAAACGAGCTTTATTTCTGACAACAATTCCATCTTCATCCTTTTTGTTCCTAAATACCCATTTTGTGCCAATAGCAACTTTGCCTGTTGGTAAAGGAACAAGACCCCAAACTTTATTTCTTTCGAATTGAAGTAGTTCTTCTGCATAGCATCCACCCGGCTTGGTTCAACTAAGGCTTCATGTACACGTTTAGGTTCGATCATACTAAGAAAATTAACAAAGAATGCTTCATTTGCGATAGCGCATCGTGTTCGACCCCTCGGAAAGGACTACCAATTATAAGATGCCGTGTGTGAGATTTAGTCCATTTCGTCATTACGGGTTGAGAAATTGATTGGGTTGTTTTATTTGACGAAATGATTTCATCTGGAAACACAAAATCTTCTTTATTTTCTTCTGTATGTCCTTCTGGTATCTGTTTTGTCACCTGTCCTTGTGTCTCCCCCTCAGATGATGGAACAGAAGTAGCTTCTTGACTGGCAGATGTAGGAGTAGTGGGAACTTCTGGACAAATAGACGTGACAGATGAAACAGAAGAAGCAGGACCGGAGGAGAGTAATGCCCGAGGCTTGGAGAATATCCGAGTATCCGCAAATGTGGAGGTGACATAGCTTCGACACAACTTCGTCGCCCGTAAAATCTTGAAAAATAGCATCAATCTCGGATTCTCCGGAACCCGAAAGATAGTCGAAGTAACGATATTAAGCTTGAGTTCGAAGTAGAGTGTTCGGAAGTCGGTTGGGTGTTATCATCGAAGTCAATGTTGATGCTTTCCATAACAGTTTTTGTTCGTAAGTTAAAAACTCGGAAAGCTCTTGAATTTAACGAGTAGCCTAAAAATTTAGCTTCATCGGACTTCGGATCAAATTTGCCAAGATTATCTCTGTCGTTTAAGATAAAACATCTGCAACCAAAGATATGAAAAAATTTTACAGATGGTTTTCTTTTATTAATCAGCTCATAAGAGGTTTTGAGATGCCTCTTGACAATAATTGAACGGTTTTGAGTGAAACAAGCGGTAGCAACGACTTCGGCCCCGAAGTGAATTGGGAGACCGAAGGCTGCGAGCATCGTTGCTGCTTCAACCAAGGTTCACATTGCGACGTTCAACTACACCGTTTTGTTGTGGAGTGCGAACAAAGAGAAGTTTTGAGTAATTCCTTGTTCAACAAGATACGATTCAAGCTTGGCGTTCTTGAATTCGTACCATTATCACTTCGAAGCCGCCGAATCTTCGATGTAGAAGAACTTGAATTACGGTCATCATATTCGTAGTACCACCGGGACTTCGACTTTTGACGAACGAAAGCAAGCCAAGTATATCCGGAAAATTCATCAATTAGTACCGAATATACTTTTTACCGGATAGACTCGAATTGCAATTGGACCACGAGAGATCCACATGTAATAATTGCAGAGGTCTAGTACAAGAATGATCACTTTTTGTTTTATGAGATGCTCGTTTAATTTTGCCCATTTCACATGCAGGGCAGAGGTGATCTTTTTGAAAATGAATATCTGGAAGTCCAGATACCAGTTTGTTTTTAACAAGCATCTCAAGATTATTAAAATTTAAGTGAGACATTTTATGATGCCAGAGCCACGCAACTTCACTCTTTTTGGAGATGAGACATAAAGTTTCCTTACCATCCTTAGAGATAAAATTCATCATATACAAGTTACCTTTCTGTCGCTCTCCAAAGTTCTTCACACGCTTAGAGAATAAATAACAATGTTTGTCATCAAAGACTACTAGTATTTTAGAATCACAAAGTTGACTTACACTAAGGAGATTATGTTTCAAGCCAGAAACATGAGCTACCTTTGATAAGGTGATATTACCTTCTTGTAGAGTACCGTAGCCTTTTATTTGACCCTTACCATTATCACCAAAAGTTACTACTTCACCGATTTGTCCTTGAATTGGGATAGTAAATTTTGGGATCCGATCATGTGCCTCGAGCATCCGCAGTCAAGATACCGGATATGCACACGCCGTTTCGCAATCAAAAATCGACTT
This sequence comes from Silybum marianum, assembly GCA_036898165.1. Taxonomy (NCBI): domain Eukaryota; kingdom Viridiplantae; phylum Streptophyta; class Magnoliopsida; order Asterales; family Asteraceae; genus Silybum; species Silybum marianum. The sequence continues at coordinate 23,420,425 of CM072538.1, forward strand.
TCTTAGGTACCCATCGCATAATGGGTCCTTTTATGTTAGCTTTTGGAGTATGCTCGTTTTTTGATTTAACAGAAGGTAAAGACTTTATTTTTGGTTTTTGGTTTTTTTGAGTTTTATTCTTTTTGTGACAAACATACTGTGAATTGGAATGATCAGAGGTTTGCGAGAAAAATTGTTTTAACTTTAAGAACAGTGAAAAACATTCAGAAGACTGAAACATAGAAGATTGAATTGAATTTTCATTGTGAGAATGGTAATTACAATTATTCTTTCTAAAGTCTTTTCTAGTATCAGTTGTTCTAGAGAACCTATCTAGACTAGACTTTTGTTTTAGTTCTGACTTTTTCTTCTCTGTGTTCTTCCTCTGATCTACTTTTGCGAAGCTCATTTATTTCTTTGAAAAAGGAACATAAGAATTAGAGGATCTCCATTTGCCTTTTTGAATATTAGTAAACTTCGGAAGAGTAGAGTTTAAAATCTTTTGATTTTGCACTTTGTTTTTGAGTTCTGCCTCTTTCTCAAGTTCAAGACATGTTTTGGCTTTGAGACACATATCTAAGAAGTCTGGATGTATAGATACTGATTTTCTCGGTTCTCGGGAACGAGAAACGGGGAAGAATAGGTATACCACTTGAAAGTTTAGCACAATCTCTATCAGAAGCTCTGATTTCTTGAGATTTATCAGTATACAAATAATCATCCTTTTTATCAATAATTTCTGAATTATTTGTGATAACTTTTGATGATTTAAAAGAATTAATTTCTAAATTTGAAAGGTAATTTTCAGAGTTATCAAAAAATTCTTCATCATTATTGTCATTCTCCCATGGATACGTAATCTCAGCCAAGCTTTCTTGAGTTTCGTAAAGATGTAAATCTTCAAATGAACAGGAGAGATCTCTCGGATGATTCTCACAAAGAGTTTCATTTCTAAAACACTTATCCAGAGTAGAGAGAATATCGTTTTCAAACATAAGTCGTAGATCTTCCTCTGCCTGACTTAGAACAAAAATATCTGCCTCTGGATTCAAAATTGTATGTTTATTTGAACCAAAATTGAAAATATCATCTTTCTTCTGAACTTTATTTAGATCAACATTTGTTTTACAACAATATTCAATATTTTCGAATTTAAGTTTGCTTTTTTATGATGGTTTTCATATCTAGATTTTTTAAAAATAGATTTTTCATACAAAATTGGAAACTTTGGCTTCGTATTTGTCCAACACAAAAACGTATTTCGGATCCGACCTTTTCTTACACGTGTAGGGATCTAGGTCCTCGAAACCAAGTCCGCATCTTCCTACTTGTGTGTTAATTTTGTCATGAACCTTCGTGCATCCGGATATGTTATAATCGTAGCTTTTTCCGTTGAAGTTCAATGTGTAAAAATTCTCTCTCTTCGAAAATAGTTTTTAAGTGCTACAAAGTTGAGTCTATCACTCTCTTTGTCTCTCGATTTCTTTCTCTCTTTCCTTCCGAAGTTTATTGAGATTCAAAATTTCCTTTTTAAGTTTTTCTTCGTAAAGTTTTAAACTCATGGAAATCGTTTCCTTTGCGGATATTTAATTCGAGTTTTTCTTCTCGTAAGTAAATCCATTTCTCTTTTGAAAATATCTCTTTCCCTTTTGATTGTAGAAAGAGTTTTCTCGGTACTTTTCGTAATTTCTTTTCGATTGTGAGTTTCGCTTTAGTTCCTCAAAATTGTTTGATAACATCACAATCGTTTGTTCAAGCTCGAGATGATCCAGAGAAATTACTAACCTGGGTGACTCGCAGGGTTGATCCTCCGATTCGTTTGTGTTTGCCATTCCACGTAACATGGCTTCATCACCGCCGGATTCATCTTGCACCCAGCTTTCTTTTTCTCGCAAAGTGTGCTCTTTCGGTGACATTGTACTTATATTTGTTTTTGTAATAAGTCTTATCCTTTTCCGCAGCTCCTCTCGCAATCTCTCGAGTAATGTCCGGCTTGCCACATCCGTAGCAGTACATCTTTCTTCCTTTTTAATTCTTCTTCTTTCTTCTCTTCTTCTCGTTTTCTCTACTCTCTGTACTTCTTGTTTAGGAACATAGGGACGATCAAATCGTTTATTTCCTTTCAAAGACCTATTTCCAAAACGATTAGTAAATTGCTTGGTTATTAAAGCCGGAGAGTCGACAAACGCTTTAATTTCATCATCCGATTCGAGTCATCTTCCGGAGCGATCTCGATATGAAGGCCTTCGATTTCTTCCTGTCATCACTTCGTCTTCTCGATTCCTTTTGTTTCGAGATCAAAGCCGGAGGACCTCCGATGTTTGTTCTTTTCGAACAACTTCTTTTCATGAGCTTGCGGTGTACCGAATACATCATGCGGCGACCATTGTTCAAGGTCCCGATTGGCTTGTAGTGACATGGATAGATTTGACCATTCGTAGGTTTAACCTTTTGAGAAATAGAACATTGTTGTCTTCCTTTGATCTAACAATGTCACATCTCTTGCAGAGATTAATCGTATTGTTGAATCGATGAAATGTTTGTTCCGAGATTCATCGGTCGCCGCTTGAAAACTATTATATTCATTTAGAGCTTGGGCTCTTCTGTTCTTTTCATTTTCGCACCACCTTCTAAGAGATTCTCCAGTTGATCCCATAAATCTTTTCTTTGTGTCACATGAGTCCGAGAGATTGAAAAATCTCATTTGGAATGGCCATTATCAACGAGAGACTTAGCTTTCTTAGCTAATTCCACCTTAGCCTTTTCTTCATCGGTCCAGCTTATTCCTTGACTTCGAACCGAGTCTTGCCGGTACCTCATCCGTATTTGCGGTCGGAATTCCGGGAATAGTAGTGGTGGGAACAAACGGACCGTTTTGAATAATTGGATATAACTCGGCATCCAATCCCTCATAGAAGTTAACCATTCGAATCTTCCATTGTGAGTATTCATCACGTACAAGAGTTGGAGGTTTAGTCGGGGACCCGTACGTATAAACAGCATTCAAGCTCGAATTTGCCATTTGAGTAGGATTGAAGAGAAAATTTGAAGAATTGAAAGAAATTTAGAACAATTAAATCTCAATTTGGTAGAAGAACAGGTCGATAATATCACTGTTTCTTCAGATTACAAAATGAATGACTCAATTTAAGAGAAGATTGTTAACGATTTAACAAAATCTCGTAAAACGAGTGGATTAATAAACAAATTTTGAATCTGAGAAAATACTGTTCGATCGAAAGGAATTTCTTCAATGGAAGAGATCTAATAATCAATAGATTGATTAGAAGGCTCTGATACCAATTGTTGGTTCCAGATTCCTTTAAACCGATTGTTAATTGAGAGTATTGAATCAAAGTGAAATGCGGAAGCAGATCAATTAACAATTTAAATCAATAGAACAGTAAACAGAATGAAGAACAAAGATTATGAAATGATAACTTTGAATCAAAGTAGACAAAGTTATGAATTACGCACAGTATTCTTCAAAATGTAAATGTATTGATCGACAACTTTTACAAACACAATATAATGCTATTTATACAGATACAAAAACAGAAAGTCAAAATGCTAGCCAATTACCAAGTGCCATGTGTCTAAAAGGGAGCGTCTAACAACAATTAGTTATAACAAGAAGAGTGTGTTGACTTTTGTAGACATCTCTTCTTTGACTCATACTTTAATTTCTAACAGATCTAGTTTCCTATATTTTTATATAAGATAAGTACTGCGTTATGGTCTTTGTGACCAAATTTCATGCCTTTTGGACATGTACAAGTTGTCCAAATAATTCATGCAAAACATTATGTCACAACCGGTAAAACAGATTACACCATGTTAGTAAATCACTCATTTGAGGAGTTATACTCAGTGTTTTCTAGAATTTCCAGTTGGATTAGAATCATAACTCATAAAGGAAACTTTTGAGATAAGAATCACTGATTTTGAAGAAGTTATGAAGGAGGTATGACACTACAAAGTTGCATGCACAATTCTGTCATTAGCTGACAGATTGCACACTTAACTTTAATAAATTGATTAGTGCCTCAAAACATCATATTTTTGCATGAAACTGGATCCATATGAATACTAACTCATAAAATGAAGTTCTAGAAGAAGAATCATGCATTAAAGACAAATAACAAAGGAGATACTAACACACAAAGTAGAGTTTAGCTGCTGGTGGTTTCACAGATTGCACACCTAAAGTATTTTAGGTGTTTGGAGGGTCAAAACTCCATATTTTTAAGTGATTCCACTTGCAAACTGAAGATAACTCATAAATATAACTCTCAAAAGAAGAATCAACCTTTTTCATTGAGTTTTGAAAGAGATATGGCCATTTGAACATGCATGCACAATTCTGTCATTGTTTGACAGTTTGCACACTCATTTTGTTTTAATCATTTGAAACCTCAAATCACCATATTTTTGAATGAAATCAGATGCATATGAAGGGTAACGCATTAAGCTAACTTCCAGAAGAAAAATCAAGTGATTTGGAAACATATTCAAAGAGTTATGGTTGTTCAAAGTAGGGTTTACCTACTGTTGAACTTCCAGATGCACATGCATCTTTCTATGAGCATTTAAGGGGTCAAAACTCAATGTTTTTGAGTGAGACCACTTGAATTAGAACCCCAACTCACTAAATAAACTTTTAGAAGGAAGATTTTTAACATTTTAACATGTTTATTATAAGAAATGGACGATTTTTGCACATGCAATGAATCTGTCAGCAACAAAAATCTCCATTGTTGTTCAAAAACACATAAAATCATGATTTTTACCCATTTTCTTGAGTTTTATTTGTGTAGGTCATAGATTATCACCATTTTATAAACATTTTACATGTTTTGGTGAAAAATCTCTCCACAAACTCAGAAAATTCAAAGGTTTAGAAGAAGAATGCTTAAAATACAAGAAAGTGGGTTTTTCACCCAAAAATGCTAAGGAAAGAATAAGATGGTGTTTATACTTACATGGAGTGGGCCCTACCCAAGCCAATTTATTTAAAAAAAAAACTCATTTTAAGCCCAAAATGACACAATTAAAAGACCATTTCTCAATTTTTGGCCTTTTTCCCAAAATTGGTAGCCCATTTTGATTAGAATCTTAATAAAATAAAAGTTTTATAATTAAAATACTAAAACTATATATTTTATATAAATTGGGTATAAACTAGAGCATTTGGCACTGTATTGGAAGTTTCGGACAGTTACGGGTCGGAACCGGACATTTTTAAGCGACTACCGGAAATGCTAGGGGTTTTTCGGCCATTCTAAACCAACTATTTCTTAATCTTAAAATTTAAACTATATAAACACTAATAAACTTAATAGAAGCTAACCTGAAAGCTCGAATTTTGACAGTTGTCACATGAATGCAGTTGTCCGAGTGCTTCGGTACCTAAAAGCTACTCCAGGTCAAGGAGTCCTTCTTCCACGAGAAGGTGGTGGTGATCTCTTGGCATATTGTGACTCTGATTGGTTAGGATGTCCCCTTACTCGAAGATCTAGAACATGTTAAGTGCTATTATTCGGAGGTGCACCTATCTCTTGGAAAACAAAGAAGCAATCTGTGGTCTCCCGATCTTCAGCTGAAGCTGAATACGATCCATGGCGTCAACAGTTAGTGAAATTTTATGGGTTAGATGGCTGCTGAAAGAGTTGGATGAAAACATTACTGGACCTACTCCTCTTTTGTGCGATAATCAAGCTGCTCGTCATATAGCTACCAATCCCGTTTTCCACGAACGGACAAAACATGTGGAAATGAATTGTTTTTTTTTTTCGTCAACGAGTTGACACCAAAGAAATTGTTCCACGTTCTGTTGACACTAAACAACAAATTGCTAATCTTCTCACCAAAGGCTTAGGGACACAACAATTACAGTTTCTTCTTGGCAAGTTGGGCGCTCGAAACTTACACGCTCCAACTTGAGGGGGAGTATTGGGATTTAGATTACGATTACTTTCTTCTTATCTCTTTATTATGCATATCTCCTATATTTGTGGTTTATCTTTGTTTCCTAGTTTATCTTTGTTTCCTAGTTTATCTCTTCCTAGGAAATCTCTTTTGCTATTATATATATAGCTTCCATGTATTCTGTTTTGATGTAACAAATAAGAAAACCCTTATCTGATTATCAATTTTGTCATAAAGATATATTAATTTATTATCTAATTCCCTTAGCACATGATAACTAAGAGGTAGGATACTTATCATTTTGTGTTTTAAACAATACAAAAAGCTCTGCATATTTTAGGATAAACACCAATTAGGTAACTACATGACAAAATGAGAAGGTTGTTCAAACTTTATGAAAGAGAAGGGAAGTGTGTAAATGTATTTGTTGTATATAAATATTATATAGCTAAAAAACTAGATTATAATGATATTTGGTGTTGAAACAACTTTAAAATAAAAAAAGAAAAGTGGTCTTTGGGAAAAAAATTGATAAAGGGGATTTTTGTAATTTACTTTAGTACATTTCACACTTCCTCAAATCGTTCCTCTTTTTGTTGAAAAAAATTAATTTTCACATTTAATTGTTTAAGTTACATGGTTGTTCATATGCCAATAAGGGTTGTTTTTAAGTCTTCTGGACTATTTATCTTCCTTTTCGGTTATAGTTTATGCCTATAAAAAGGGTATTTTCTGTTTTCTAATAAAACACACAACAACAACTCTAAGTTGGCCTCTAAAATTCTCTTGTTTCATTTGTTTCTCCAACAATTTTGATATCAGAGCAAGGTTCTTTCTGAACTGGGAATTTTTTTTTGGCAAGTACGGCAGCCAACAACAACAATGTTAACATTTCTCAGCCACAAATGCCGATGTTTAAAGGAGATTCATATGAGCTTTGGAGCATCAAAATGAAGAATCTGTTTCGATCACAAGACCTTGGGACTATGTAGAAACAAGCTATGAGGAAAGTAAAGATGACGAGGTTCACAACAAAGAGCATCAGAAGCGAGATGCCAAAGCACTCTTCTTCATCCAGCAAGCAATAGACGAGGCCATTTTTCCAAGAATAGCAACAGCTAATACGGCCTAGGAAGCATAGACGACACTCAAACAGAATTTCAAGGCTCCTTCAAAGTAATCACCGTCAAATTGCAAGCATTACAACGCGAGTTTGAAACTTCCTTGATGAAGAGTAACGAATCAATACAACATTTTCTGGCAAGAGTTTCGGTGATCGTAACACAAATGAGATCTTATGGAGATTAACTACAGGAAGAAACAGTGGTTGCTAAAGTCTTAAGGAGCTTACCGCCAAAATTCGATCATATAGTGGCAGCTATCGAAGAATCTAAGGATCTCTCGACTTTCTCGTTTGATGAGTTAATGGGTTCACTTCAAGCTCTTGACTTTCTCCTTTTCATTCCACCATACCGTAAAAGTGATAAAAAGTGGCCTTCCTTTTCCTTTGTTCTTTCTACTTCCGCTACTATACTATTGAAGGTTCTTTCCCTCTACCTAAAGCATCAACACGCACGAGTTCTATCTTTAAAATTTGAGGTTGATGCGGAAAATTGATCCTTTTTGGTTAAACCTAAAGCATCAACAATATTGTTTATTCAATTCTCTACACTGATGGCGTATATTATGGGGTTTAAGACTGGGAAATATGTAAATATTAATTTATGGTAAGTATGTGAATTTTTTGCAAAAATAGGGTTGTTTTAAAAATACTTTGTAAAAATATGGTTGTTTTAATTTTCTTTGGTAGAAATAGGGGTGTTTCTTAGATTAAACATCTTTACAACTTTAACCACTTAACTTTTTAAACAAATTTCAGTCCAAAAGGTTAAACACCTTTACAACTTTAACCCTTAACTTTTCATACAAATTTCAATTATACAATTCTTTTATATTGCATGGTTGTTGTATTTTTTTATATATCTATTTTTTTATATTATTTTTCTTCTTAATTAAACAATTTTTATAAATCAATTTTAGTTCAATTACATTATTTATTATTATTTTTTAATTAAAACCTTATTCAAAACCTTTTTTTCAAAAAAAATACAAAATATTATAAATTTATTTTACATGTAATGTTTCACTTAAGTATATGCAAAGCTATTTAAACAAAAAATTGTGTACCTTATGTTTGAATGATGAAGTTCGTCGTTGATAATGTAGAAGTAAAAGAAATTTGATGAACAATATGTGATTAAGGATGATGAAAATTGATGAAAAATAAATATTATATTTATAACATCCAAAATACTTGACTTTATACAAAAAATAAATTATTTTTTTCACCTAAATTAAATACACATTTTTAACTTTTTATTTTTTATTATATAAAATATTTTATTTTTGCTATTGATTTTATTTGATTATATACTATATTTTAGCCTTTTTTTTCATATTTATTATTCTATTCTATAATTTACACATTTATATATGTTAAAAAAATATAATACATAATTAAGAAAATTAAATACAGTACGGAATTTTTTATACATAATTTTAATTTTTTATAAGTTATCTATTTATTTGTATTTTTCTTTATTCATTTAAATTTACACAATTTAAATTTTTTATGTTGGTTTAATCTTAAGTTTTTAATTTTTGTATGTTATTTGAATTACACACCTTTAGATGTTTTTAACTTAATTGTTTTACACATTTTTAACAACTAAAATCATGTTGATTTGATTACACATAATATTTACACAATTTTTTTGTTTTGATTTTACACGATTCTGAAATGAATTATTTTTAGATATTTTAAACATTTTAGCTGATTATATTTTATACATCAATAAAAGTAAAAATAATACAAATGCAAATAACATTCAATATTAGTATCAACTATATATTTATAAGATTTAAAACTTATACATAAAATATAACAAAAATATAATAAAAAATAAACGGGTGTCATGGTAAGTATAGATGAGATATTTTTACAAAAATATAATAAATTCGTTTTAACTATCTATTTACAATAACTAAATTTATACAAAATATAATGACGGTATAATATAATAACTAAAAAAAGTTTGGGTCTAATTAGAATTTATTTCATATTAAAAGGGGTTGAATTTAAAATAGTTATGGGGTCTACTACCCTATTTTTACAAAACAAATTAAAAACCACCCTATTTTTATAAAACAAATTAAAACAATCCTATTTTTACAAATCATTTTTAAAACAATCTTGTTTTTGCAAAAAACTCTAGTACGTAAATCTTTAGTTAGTTTTTTTCGTTTCTCATTTCTTTTAGGTTTCTTTTATTATTGCCATCCAAGATTTGGGGTTTTTTTTTTATTTTCTTTTGACTTCTCTGGCGTTATACCAATATGTTTAAGCACTAAACAACTAGTAGGATAATATTTACCGGATAATTGTTTCGGTACAAAACAAATTATATTTACCTACAAAAGTTACCAAGGAATTCTTTCGTCCGGATCACCCAAAAAAATACCAATGATTTCAATAGAGTCCAATGTTTTTCAAAAAATACTAATGGATCACCCTAGAAAATATTGTGTAAAATGTCACTGATTTGAATTTTTCACCAACAATTTATCCACCAACTTTGTGACGGTTTTATGACCAACACCTCTTTAGCGATGAATTTCATAGTGGTTTGGTTGCATTTTACCTAGGGGTGAGCATCGGAGATTGGTTCCGGTTCTCATTTTTTTGGAACTATTACCCGTCGAGACCGGATACGTGACTGTACTCGTACTCAGAACCGGAACCGACGGGTACCTACTACTTTTAAATAAAAATTATTTTATATATTTATTAATAAAGTTATATTAACTTTTAGGTTAGAGTTAAATGAGTTATGTACGTTTATAATAGACTTAAAATTATATTTTATCGGATTAATTTTTACCTTGTATTTATTATTTTAAGTTGATACTTTGTATTTTATAATAGACTTAAAATTAGATTTTTATCGTATGTAATGTAAAAATTTTAATTTTTTTTTAAATCGGTTATCCGGTTTCTGTAACACCCCTAAAAATAAAGAAATTAGCAGAAAATTTAAACTTTCAAAAACCTTTAGTTACGAGATAGCTTACAAATAAATTACATAACATCCTCCCAAAAAGACAACAACATGCGTGTTAGATATTCTAAATAAACTATCTAATCCATAAACAGACTTAGAATAAGTCGGGTGTTACTAATAACATCAAGTCTGCTAACTTCAAAACCAATGACGTTCTTACGCCATCCTAACGGAACCTCTCAAGTTCCATTACAACCTTGAAACCTATTAATACCTGATATACATGTCGATAAGAAAAAATGTTAGACTTAAAGCCTAGTGAGTTAAAGAAATTTATCTCTTAAGTAAAAGCATTGAAACCCGACAACTTTCCCTTTTTCCAAACGTTACCCTTGTATGAAAGCATTTATAAATGAGGGAGGGTATTTCCCAAAATCACTATTTCCAAATATAAAGCTTAGTCATGAAATGTCTCTTTAAAGACTAACCACCTAGCAACTTTATTCTTGAACAATAATAAATAAGATTTGACTCAAGAATCATATAAAGTTTGATAATTACCATGTACCCCGAATCACCGAAAGTGAGGATAGACTCAATACCCAAGCAACACCTTTCGGTGACGGGGGACACCCAATTCTGTCTATTGCGGCGTAACACAAAGTAAACCAATATTCGGCGTTATTGAGTAGTGCCCTAAGATCATGGCCCGATGTACGACCCCTCATCGAGTACCCACCGCAATACCTAAGGTCCCAGAGCCCGACCCATACGAGTTCATCTCCGTGACACCCCGACCCCATGCCTACTTAGATACCATAGACTCACACTAAGACCAATGATACTGGGTCCGACCCTAAATGAGTTCATCCCCAAAATACTTGTGTGAACTATAAGAGGCACCAACCTCAAAATGGGTCCTGATGTCTTACCCCAACGGGTTCATCATTGTAACACCCAGGGTCCTTGAGGCATCAGCCACTTGAGTTCATCTCTGTAATACCCACGGTCCCAGAGGCATCACTCACTTGGGTTCATCTATGAAATACTGTCTATCATAAAGTCTAATAAGGAGCGGCCTTGAAACGAGAGACTCAAAGGTCTTCCAACAATAAATATCGACTCATATGCCTATGGATCCAATGCAATGTAGTCTAACTCTACACGACCCCAAATGAAAGATAAAACTTCTCAAGATAAGTAATTTCCAATAATTTAGCATGTACGAATAATGCATTTAAGACTTCACCTTAAGTCTTAAAAAACCAGTCAACGTCCCTAAAGTCATTTGGATAAATCTCTTAACAACCTTGTAAAACCTTTTGACTATTTCAAATAAGGACTAGTGTAAAGCCCAAAAATAATTATAATATGTTTCCCAAAATCATTAAAGTCAAGGAAATGGTTTATCAAATATGTACACTTTTGTAATCAAGAGATTAACAAACAATTGCCCAAAGTTCATAAATTGGGTTAGACCCCAAACAGGTTTGATTTCACAAGGGGGCAGCAATTTTTTTTTAGCAAGTAGGTAGGTATCTCATTCAGAAATCAGATGAGCCACCTAAAAAAAACAAAGTTACCGTTTGAGTTTTCACTTTTCACGCTTACCATTACCTAATATTAACAATGATAAACTAATTGATATTTTCGCTTCATAAAACGCAAGAAGGTATTGTTTTAGATGATGTACTTTATATTTTGTTACACGGGGTTTTGGTTTATGTCCCCCCGTTGCATTATTTTTGTTAAAATCGGCGTGGGAATGAGCCGCCTAGATGTCTAGGTTCCAAACCCCTTTTAAATAGTTCATTTTGGTTGAATATAAACACGTCAGGGGCATTTTTTTGGCTTTTCGCTATGGGCAACCTAAATCTCAGGACCGGCCCTATTCGGTTCCATGATATTTGGCCGGGTACCCCGTTATGCCAACCCCTAATTTGACTTATTTCTAACGCATTAATTAAAAATTCCGCTCAAATCCAATCTAATTCAGTTATGGCATCATTTTCCATCACATGGTTACAAAACGACCGTTATTTATTCTTTTGCTTATATATATATATATATATATATATATTCATTCAAACATTAAATAGAGTAAAGTCTGAGTCACTTATAGGCTAAGTTTGTTTGGCAAAAAAAGACCAATATCTTAATGATTCCAAAATCATCTAAAAGATTTTGCATCTAAGGTATCCTTAAACCATTTGGGGACCTTTCTTTCCAAGACCACCCTTCTAATCTTAGGCAGCTTATGATCCTCTTTCCATGTGATATTGCTTTCTTAATTCCACTTCTTACCTTCAAGTTACTATATCTTGTTTTTTGCGGTTCCATCTGAGCTGAAATATCCATGCTAATGTAGACTACAAATTGAAAATATGTGATTTTGGTCTAGCCGTACGTACATGCATCATTTGATGATTTGGTCATATGGTGTCATTCTACCAATAATTAATGCACTTAAGAAACAAGTGGGTCATTAATGCAAGTAAAAGGTAATTATACAATATCACCAAAATAAAATAACTTTTGTTTTTGAAAAAAAAGGTAATTTGCGGAGTGTTCCTACCAAATTCAATAAAATACTAAAAAGTATATTTCAACGAAGGGTTTGCGGATTTGAAGGGTATTTGCCTATTTGGTGATAAAAAATATATTTTGAGGCTAAAAGATGTGAGAGAATTTAGATACACAATTTTAGGATCAGGTTCATGAGAAAACCTTAATAAAAGATAAAAGTGAAGAACACCCTGAAGGACTTTCATCTGAACGGTATGTCCTAACATTGTAATAACCCAAAAACTTTGTTGCTAATCTTGGATTATTAATTTAATGCTTTGGGCTTGGATCAGATATGAGTATTGGGCTAGGGTTTGGTTCTTGGAAGTCCATGGTATATAAAGGCCAAGAGGTGAGGAAATCCCTCATTTTCCCTCATTTCAACAAATCAGTATAAGGTGTGTGTGTGTTCTTGGTGAACGTGGAGAGCAAGGAAGAAGAAGAGTTGAGCATTCTTGAAAGGGGAATCATAAATCAGGTATTTTGCATCTTCCTTCTTTTATTTTTGCATCAATGAAGTTCATTGATAGAATCAATGGGTCTTAAACCCTAAACTATGGATGAGCAAACCATCCATTTTGCATCCATGGTTGATTCAATCCTTTCATTTCAATGTGGATTGGGGATTTAGAGGTTCTTATGCTGAGCTATTGATTTTTTATTCATTTCTTGGAGCTTCCTTATGAATACCTTCATTGTTGCTCAATAGCAAGTTTTGAAAGTTGGATTAGTTGGGAGAAATCATGTCCTTATGACTCCATATGATTGGATATCATTTTGGGAGCTCTATATATTCATTATATATGTTTTGGGACTGAATGGAATCAATATTTTGATCATTTTATGGGTTTGGGGCTGTTTCTTAATTGCTGGTTCGAACCAGTTGAAACAGTAAGTCCCGCGGTTTGAGGCCGCGGCATAAGCCACATAACTCACTGAGTTTCGGTGAGTTGGTCCGTTTGATTTTCCGCTTCGAGCTGGAGTTTAGGCCTATGGATTAGGGGTTTATTTTAGGTCTTTAATAGAAGACTTTTGTGATAATTCGTGGGGATTAACACCCATTTCATGTCTTTGAATTTAGGCTTTCGGTTTGAAGATTTGGACCGTTTAAGCTTCAGGCCGGTTGTGTCCAATCCAGGTGAGTTCCCTATCACCTAAAATGCAATGTGGAAATGTTTCAAATGATTATCTGTTGGTTATGGCTTTCTTTAAATGTTTTCTTTATATGTAAAATTGCCACGATCACTTTTATGAGCTTTGGGGTCGGTATGCGCATTACCTGTTTTATTTGCGTATAACTGACAAGGTCATTTATAAAATTCTATAGCTAGGTGTGCTAAATCCTACTAATAGGTGTGAATCTATTTAAGCCTACATATAGGTGTGATAAATTCTATATCTAGTTGCTAATTGACTTGTCATGTTTCTCCAATATGTAAATTGCTCTCTTGTGGGATCATTTATTCCTAAACCATTGCATGTTTTAATGATTTATGAACTACTGAAATTGTAAACTGTTTTTATGGGAATTCACTAGGCCTTGTCTAACCTACGTTTTCAAAACTAACATTTTCAGGAAAGGGAACCTTAGATAGAGGTGAGAGAGCCAAGGGAAGGATGTGAAAGCTAGAGGATGTTCTAGCTCAGTATTTTGTTTTAGTTATTTTTATATTCAACTGTTGACATTAGACTTCTAGTATTCCGCTGCATTTATCTATATTTTGATCTGAGATTGTAATGAATTAATCGTTGGTTGGTTAATCATTTTATGATTTTGGATTTTGAATTATATCCATCTTGGGCCTTAGTTTTTGGGTCGTTACAAACATGCATTTGTGCATATACACTAATGCACATATATGCATTGATGCATAGAAAAAAAGAGCTCCAATCACTTGTATGCATTTGTGCATAAAAAACATAGTCCAAATAATAGGCTCTCAGAGTGTTCTTTAGTTTTCTTTTTTTTAATATTTTTCCTTGATCCTCCCTCAAACAATTTTAATATTTAAATAACTTACACCATTATTTTAGATCTAAAATATCTATGATGTAATAAGTTCGTGATGAAAAAAATTATCCAAAAAGAGGAGCAATTTTTTTTTTTATTATAGGGGCCAATAACTATGCCCTTTTCTAGTTTTTTTTGCTATATGTATTTGGAGCATTTATAATGTTTTTTATCAAGTTGTCTCATAAATTTTTTCTTACCTATTATTATTATCTTAACAATCTAAAAACCTCTATGTATCTTTATTATGTAAAAACCTCAGTCAAGTTTTCATAGTGTTTTCAAAATTTTCAGGGTCCCGTCAATTTAATTTCATATCATTTATATTATTATTTATAAAAATAAATAAATTAAAATCAATACAAATACATATTTATTTATATCAAAAAAATACTATTGCATTAATTATGTATTTATTATACATAATTTTTTTTAAATTAATACAAATACATGATTTTCTTGAGAGTAGAAGTTTGAATATAAAACTTTGATGGTATGAATCAAATAGTTTAAAGCGTTATATTTATAGAAAAATCCAGATAGGTAAGTTAGTATTTATTTATAGTAAAGTGTATAGAAATATCCTTAAAAAGTACTAAAACGTATAAAATTGTATAAAAATTTGGGTTATCAAAAAATCCTTAGAATTTCTATAAAAATTTGGGATATTAATGAATATGTTAATACTCTATAAAAATATGGAATATAAAAAAAATGATAAGTTTAAAAATATGTACAATTAGAAATAAAAATAAGGTCATTAAAAAATCTATAAATATATGTACAATAAAAAAAATAAAAATTGAGTATGAAACCTTAAATATGAAAGCTTTTACATATATTAATTTAATTATATTTAAATATATAATTAATTTAATGTTTTTATTTGTATATAGTAAAATTTAAATATGAAAGTTTTGCCATATCTATACTATATTATAAAGCATTTGGCAAAAACTTTTAAAAACATATTATTATGCGGTTAGTACAATTGATTAAAACATGATTACTTAAAATTCAAAAATTGTATTATTTTGGTTATTTTGGTTAATTTCCTTATTAAACCTATATTATAATTTAAAATAAAATCTGAAATAAAGAAAGTTTACAAAAAATAAAGTCTATTTTTTCAAAACTAATAAAATCGATAAAGACAAAAAAATAAAATACAACATTAAAATTAAAATGAATCTCGCTGCATTGCGCGAGTACCCTTATAGTATTAATAAATAAAATTGATTAAAGAAATAAAACTGATCAAAGAAAACTTTTATAAAATCTAATAAAGATAACACTGATTAAATTCAAAAACCTATAAACAAGTAAGTCGTGCATTTATGATCTATGACGAAAAATCTTACCAAAAACTTTTTATAAAAAATCTTTACACAATATGAAAACCCTAAAAAAAAAAAGTTTTTACTTTTTGAAAAACATCTCAAAAAGCCCTTAAAAACCTCCTAAAAACGACATTACGGATGCTCTCAAAACAAGCATTGTTAACCATTCACTTGTGAATAAATACAAATTATTATGTACAATTGCAAATTGAACATTTAAGTAAAATAACAAAAACATATACCGACTACATGAAATAATAGTAAGAGTTGAATATAACATTATTTACATGTATTTTAATTATACGAATTTCAAAGATATAGTTGAAAAATACTAAAAAGAGTGTAATAATATGAACGTTAACTAGTTTATAACCCGTGTGTCATATGAGCGCAATTTGAAATAAATTTCATTACGAAAATGGTTTTTAACTTAGGGTTTAGGGCCGATTGTATTTCTGCCAAATTTAGGCTTTACTCTATTACTTTCTCAAAATAATAACTAAAACACTTAACTTGAGAAAATGTTTTTTTTTTCCGATTTTATGTCTGCCGATTTTAGATTTGAATTCATTTATTTCTTAAAATAATGACTGGAAAAAATTAAATTGACAAAATGATTTTTTTGCCGATTTTATAGCTGCCGATTTCAGAGTTCAATCTATTTTTTTCTCAAAATTACTCAAAAAAAAATTAAAAAAGAAAATAGTTTTTAGGGTTTAGGGTCGAGTTTATATCTGTCCAATTTAGGCTTCATTCTATTACTCCCTTAAAATAACGAATGAAATAAAAAAATTAAGAAAATAGTTTTCTTTTCTGCCGATTTTATGTCTACTGATTTTAGACTTCAATATATTTATTTTCTCAAAATAATATTGAAAAAAAATTAAATTAAGAAAATGGTTTTTTTTTCTGCCGATTTTATGCCCGCCAAATTTAGACCTGCCGAATTTATAATTGCCGATTTTACGTCTGCCGAATTTATGCATGCCGATTTAATGTCTGCCGAATTTATGGTTGCCGAATTTACGCATGCCCAATTTAGACTTGTCGATTTTATACCTGCCGAATTTATGCATGCCGATTTAATGTCTGCCGAATTTATGCCTGTCCAATTTAAACTTGCCGATTTTATACTTGCCGATTTTATCTCTGCAAAATTTATACATGTCGATTTTATAACTGTCGGACTTATGTCTGCCGAATTTATACCTACTGAATTTATGCCTGCCAAAATTATGTCTGCCAAATTTATGCATGTCGATTTTATACCTGCCGAAATTATGTTTGCCGAATTTATGTCTGCCAAATTTGCCGATTTTATACCTGCTGAATTTATGCCTGCCAAATTTATGTATGTCGATTTTATACCTGCCGATGTTATGTCTGCCGAATTTATGTCTGGCAAATTTATGTTTGTCGATTTTATACCTGCCGAATTTATGTCTGTCGAATTTATGCCTGTCAAATTTAGACCTGCTGAATTTAGATATGCCGAATTTATGCCTGCTGAATTTATGTCTGTCGATTTTATACCTCCCAAATTTATGTCTGCAGAATTTATGTCTGCCGATTTTATACCTACCGAAATTATGCTTGCTGAATTTATATCTGGCAAATTTATGTTTGTCGATTTTATAAATGCTGAATTTATGCCTGCCAAACTTCATAACAGATCCATGGTTCATCACTAACATGTTCATCACTAATTGGTCGTCAATTGACAGTCATAAAATTATGTTCTCGAATTTAAAAAAACATATATAATAAGAAAAGAATTTATTTTTATATTCTTAGGAAAAAATATCACATGTATATATATAGAAGGAGGTTCAAACGAAAACGCTAAATATTTAAGAAAACAAGAAAACTTTTTTTCATGTACAAAATCACATATGATTTTGTACTAATATGAAAAAATGGACATAGGCGACTTTTGCCGCGAGTTAAGTCGCGGGAAAAATCGCGGCTAATCATATACGATTTTATATGTGAATCATATATGATTTTGTACATGAAAAAAGTTTTCTTGTTTTCTTAAATAGGTAGCGTTTTCGTTTGAACCTGCCCTTATATATATATATATATATATAGAGGGAGAGAGAGTCCCGATCATTTGTTAACTTAATTAATTGTATTAACTTTGTTAACCGATCTAAGTCTTTCATTATTTTAATCAACGGTTGTGATTAAATTGAGACTATAATATGATAAAAAGTAAATGAAATAAATGATATTAAATGAAGGGCAACTTTGAAACAAATTATTATATTTTATTTTTGAAAGATAATTAATAATATGTATATATTATTTTTGGAAGAAATAATATTTTATTTTTGGAAACTAATAAATATTTATAATAATATTTATATGATATTTGTTTAAAGATAAAATTATAAACTTAATAGGTGAATTTAAGAGTGAATCACTGATTTTTGTTTAAAATTCATAGGTTAAACCAGAAAACGAGGTAATAACTTTTATTTAAACTATATAAGTGGAACCATATAATCAAAATTTATTAGTGAAACCATATAATCAAATTTCATAGGTGAAACCTTAAAGTGAAAAAATGATTTTTATTTATAGTTAATAGGTGAAACCAAAAACTAAATGAGAATACTAATAAAGTTTAAACAAGTTCATCGGTGAAATCAACAATTTCATAGGTGACCAATTAATTGAATAATATAATGAAGGAATGTAGTAATTAAAGAATGTACTAAGTGAACAAGATATATAAGGAATGTGGTATCAATAATAAAAAATGTCCGGTTAACAAAGTTAACACAATTAATTAAGTTAACAATTGAAAGGGTCTCTCTCTCTCTCTCTCGGGTTCAAATGAGAACTCAAATTTGACTGTGAACGTGAGGACAAATGAGAGCACGCCATGTGTTATATTCAGAGTGAATAATCAAAGAATAGTCTGACTAAATAAACATTATTCAAAATGAGAGAGAGAGAGAGAGAGTAGAATACGATTCCTTCAATTAATTTAATTTGATTAAAATCGGATATATTTATTTTTACTAATCAGGAGACCCTTTCCATATTAATAACATATTTACCATTAAAATCAGGAGATCTTTTTTCCCTAATTTGTCGGTAGAAAATCGGAACAAAATCGGGAGCAAATCAGTATAAAATCGGCAACCAAAAAACAATTCAACAAAAAAGACATGTATCAATCAGTGAGATCATTTAGACGGAAAAAGAATAATATGTAAGCGGGAAAAAAATAAAAGTAGCTCACCAGAAAACAACGAGTGTCCACTTATATTACTTATTTATTATATTTTTAAATATTTTAAGTATAAAAAAGTCGGGTGATATATTTTAGTTTTACCTTGTTTGATATCCAAAAAATGGCATTAATTGCTTTTAAATTATTTTACAAAAAAGTTTTTAAACAAAACTTTCAGGGGGTGTTTGGTAGAGAGAATTGAGAGGAGAGAAATGGAATTATCTTGTTTAGGAGAATTGGTCTATAGTGTAAAAGTAGAGAAATGCATTTCTCTCCATTTTGAGGAGAAATGCTGAGAAATGGTCCATCTTTGCCACCCGCCCTTGCCGTCCGATCTTCACCTTGACATCCGCCCTTGCCGCCTGCCTTTCAATTTGCCCCTCACATCTTGCCGTAGAGATGGCCAAAAACCGGGCTCGGACCGGGTCGGGCCTCAATCGGTCCCGGGCCTAAACAATAATTTTCGGACCGGGCTTTTTGGGACCAGTCCCGGTCTTAACGATTTCAAGCCGGCCTGTTTAGTGTGCTTTCGTAACCGGTCCCGGGCCCAAACCGGGCCTTCAATAAAAATTATTTTTTATAAAAACATCAATTGTGTTTATTAATTTAATATATGATATATGTAATCATTATATATATGCAATTGTGTCACTCAAATACACCTTAAAACATGTTTTATTGTAGTTTTATAATTGATTTTCAAACAAATACATTTAAAAAATATGTTTATTATAGTTTTATATTTGGTTTTTAGTCAAATACATTTAAAAATACGTTTTATTATAAATTGTAATTAGTTTTCAATCAAATACACTTATAAAATTAGAAATACATATAAAAAAAATATAAAAATATAATTTTTTTGTAAAAATCAGGCCGGTCCCAATCGGTCCCATAACCGGTCTCGGGACGGGCCGGGCCGGTCCTACAAATCGCTCGAAAAATGTAACTGGTCCCGGTTTTCAATTCGGTCCTATAACCAGTCCTTACCGGTCCCGGGCCGGGCCGGGCCAGGCTTTTATCGGTCCCGGTCCCGGTCCTCCGTCGGTCCTAGGCCGGGCAGGGCCCATTTGGCCATCTCTACCTCTCCGTCCGCCATTTCTCTGTTTCATTTCTTTGATGATACCAAACAAGGGAACAATTCCAATTCTCCACCCAATTTCCATTTCTTCCTATTTCTACTTCTCCTCATTTTCATTTCCTATTTTTGTATTAAATAGATTGAATATTTTAATATTATAGTTATTAGGAAAATTTTAAAATAGACGGTGTTTAATATTATTTTTTGAGATATATACTTTTGCATTTCCTTCTTTATTTTAAAAAAGTTATAACAAAAATTTATAAAATATGTTCTTAGTACTTAGTACATAATCCTTGGAACAAATCTGAATACATCGTCGTGATCCTCATAAGTTAATTTACATCATGATATAGATTTCATGATTCACAAAAATTGATCTTTCTTTATATCATTCCAGTGTATGGCATTTATCACTCATACCCTTTACGGTAATCGTGTTATAATCAAAAAATTGATTACATACCCTTGCAATCATCTAAATTTTACAATTTCAACGGGATTTCACTTATTTTTAACTTTTGTTTGAATAATACGTAATTTCAAATGTATGTATGATAACATTTTAAACTAATTGGACAAAATGATATATAATCATTTTGTGTCGACATATGAACCGTCATATTTTTTATAATTACATTTGTTTTATAGTCATAACGATGTAATTACTTTTCATCTTGTAGATACATTCTTTATGTATAAACCTCATAACCATACTCTCAATATCTATTATTCAAATTCTCATAAAAGTTACTATTTTATCTCGAACAAATGGACCATAATTTAAACGTATACATGAAAAATCCAATATTTTATTTGATAAATGTAATATTAATTAGTTAAAAATAACATTATTTTAGATGTAAATTTGATTTTTCAAGACCCGCAAAAATTGGCAAATATGATCAATTTTGATAAAATTATAACATGTTCCCAATTAAGTACATTTATTCTCACAAGTATCATAATCTAGATAACAAATGTTGTTTTTCCAACAACAGTAACATGGTACATAATTATTTTCATGACAAGCACCTTTAAAACAATCAATAACAATTTTTTCACCTGTAACCCTTTGGTCATTTGAGCTCAACGCCATTTTCCTGCCAAGATTGTCTGATGTGCCTGGATCATAACAATAAAACAACTAATAGAGTGAGGAAATATGTATATGTGTGTGTATCTATATATATATATATAGAGGAGAGATTGTATGAAAACCATCCCTCCTTAAAGGAACAAAGAAACAATTTGTGGACCACATATGATGTGGGTCCCACATAATATTAAATCATAAATGGAACAAGGGACGTAGGAACTGCCCTTAACTGTCCGGAAGGCTGAAATAGCTTTCTCGGGAGCCTCTGGGAGGTCGGGGTATTCAATCCCATGATACTCAAGGAGCAGGGCGTCGTATCCCAGGGGTTCTACTAATACATCGTATAGCGGGTTCAGGCTTGAAGTTATACCAAAAATGGAATGGGACAGTCATTCGAAAATGAGAAAATAAGGGTGTCAAGACATCTATATGACCAAGATGGCCACCTCACGAATTGGATTCAAACCAATATAAAAATGATTTAATATTACGTGGGACCCACATCATATGTGATTCACAAGTGTCCCTTTAAAAATGCAATGTTCTCATTTGAACCTTCATATATATATATATATATATATATAGGGAGGTTCAAGGGAAAACGTTAAAAAAAGATAAAACTGAACCCTGAGAGCCCGCCATTTAGACAGTATTTTTTTTCTATACATCAATGCACATATATATGTATTAGTGCATATGCACAAATGCATGTTACCAGATGACGGTCTCCCAGGGTGTTCTTCAGTTTTCTTTTTTTTAGCGTTTTCTCCTGAAATATATATATGTATATATGTTATGGAGAAAGAGGAGACAGAAACATACATTCCTGAATGAAGGCAAGAGAAGCAACGAGAAGGATGAAAACAACCAAAGACCTGCAGTTAGCCATTGCCATCGGAAAGATGATAAGGTTGTTAATAGCATACTGAAGTGACAAATGAGGGGGTATTTATAAGTGGATTTAAGGAGATGTGCCAATAGCTAATTTGGCTTTTGCTATTTAATTAATTGCATGAACGACTAATTAAATTTTTCCTTTTTCATAAACCATATATAAGGGAGAGATGATTTGCAAACCTCTTCATTTGGACAAACTACTCAAACCATTAGAGCATTCACAAATCACAATGTAGGTTTTTCCTATTAAGGGTTTTATAAAAACCTCTATTGTAGGACACACTTTATTGTCGAGTCACAGGTTTTTATAGACACTCAAGTGTTTGAACAATAACCCAGGTTGTTGTAATTTGCTAATATTCATTTTTTATTTTTTATCTTTTAATATTTATTTTATTTTAATAAATTTATAGAACATATAAATAAAATTAATTAAAACGATATAAATTAAATATTATAAAATACATTTTAAATTTTTATTTTCTTTAAATCTTATACAAGTTTTTTTGTTATCTCATTATATTTAGATTATATATATAATTAATTTATAAATGTAAATTAATAAATGTAAATATATTTTCTATAGATACATAAAATTGTTATATATATATATACCATATTATAAAGCATTTGACAAAAACTCTTAAAACCCTATTTTATGCATGTAGTAATATTTATTGATGCATATTACTTAAAATTCAAGATTACAACTTATTAAACCTTCATTTTTGAATTCGTGTAATTAACTACTGATAAACATAATCAAATACATGATAAACATCTCATTTTAAATATACTAATTAGGATAATCATTAACTCCTAACAAAATATTTAATTATTATTTTTATAAAAAGTTATATTATTAAACCAAAAATAAATTATTAAACCAAAATTAAAATATAATAAAAAACTGAACTAAAGAATTACATAAAAAAGAAACTTTTAAATAAAACATTATAAATCGGTTTCTCAAAACCACATAAAACTGTTATAGGGTCGATATATTCAAAAAATAAAATGAAATATTAAAACCAAGATGTATCGGGCTGCATTACTCGAGTACCCTTCTAGTATATGGAAAATGGAAAAAGACAACGAGAATTAAGAAAGTTATCAAATTCCCCGTAATTCTCCATATCCACGATATTTTCCAAGACTTATGAACTTTTCAAAATTTTCCTACATCCAATTTGGTTGAATATATTTGATCGGATCAAGATAACGTGTGATCTATGTTACTAATTATTACTTAGTATTATTTTTTATAAATATTAACATTTTTTTTGTAATTCTGCACTTCTTTCAATTATAGTATAAAATTATATTAATGTTCTAATTAAATTTTCAAATATGTTAACAAGTTATATAACTCAACAATTAAAAAATTAATATAAAAAAGTAAAAATTAATAATCATATTTAAATTTTTTAATAATTTGATAATATATACATTAAAAATTAAAAATAAGAAAATTGAGGTTTTGTAAGAACCTCTATTATAGAATTTATGGAGGTTTTTAATTTATTAAGGTGATAATGATGTAGCAGGAAAAAACATGGCTACTGAGGTTTTTGAAAATTCTACCATTATGAATGCTCTTATATACCACTAATTTTCATGTTTATCAATGACTTAAGTTTTATTATGTAAAATAATTTAATAAATTAAAAAGGATTATATTAAGTTTTATTTAA
Organism: Silybum marianum; assembly: GCA_036898165.1. Taxonomy (NCBI): domain Eukaryota; kingdom Viridiplantae; phylum Streptophyta; class Magnoliopsida; order Asterales; family Asteraceae; genus Silybum; species Silybum marianum. The sequence continues at coordinate 23,444,324 of CM072538.1, forward strand.
AAAAGATAAAAAAATGACAAAAACAAATAGACAATAAAATAATTAAGTTACCATAAATACATTTACAGAAAATATGGTTAACCAAATCCAATAAATCTTATAAAAATTTCAAAGAATATTTCAATAAGCCTTCGTATTTGATAGACGGTCGTTTTTTCTTCTTCAATCGATGATAGTATCTGATTTTAGGAATGATTGTAGAGCGTTTGGAAAAGATAATGAAAGGGTATATAAGTAATCTCTAAAATAAATTCAATTTACTTTTAATGATTTGTATTTTTTAAATATTTAATAATAATTAAATTAATGAGAAGGATATATATGCGAGTTTTTCATGTTTAGAAGGATATATACGTAGTTTCAAATTTTACAAGGATATATACGTAATATAGTAAGTTTTTAAGGACGTAGATGAAATTTTCCCTAAAATGTTATTATGTGGGTTATTAGACATCTTGATAAATAAAACATAAATGTGGTTGGTTTTGATGTTTTATTTTATAAATGAATATGATTTGGTCTCATATGCATTTTGGAAGTATTTGATTTATAAATTTTCAGAAAATACATGTTATTGCATTATAAGACATTTGGAAAATGTGTGAGTATGATTTCACTTGGAAAATTGTTTGTCTCAACCAACGATGTTTATTTTGTTCCTTGTCATGTAGATTAATAGATTGTTGTTTTAGTGTCCGTTTTATGTTGTAACTCCTATACTCTTTCCATCTATTGGGTGAATTTAATTAATTCCGCTTTTACTTTTCGGTTTAATTTTGCTCTAATTTTTAGGGTGTTAAAAGTTGGTATCAGAGCTCTAGTTTAATCGAACTAGATATGAACCTAAGATGCCTAGACTTAAGCTGAGACTTTAAGTGATGTTATGTGAGAATGGGTAGACACTAAGATAGTAGAGCTTTAGAGTTGATGGAAATGCACCAACTATATGTGACTTTTGTAATGAGAATTCTTATATGTATGATATATTTAAAATATCACGTAGCTAATGCTATTTTGGGTATATTGTTATGTGAGTATGCTTATTACTATAAGTTACGATGATTGGTGAACGTCTTATACATATTTATGTTAGCCTTGTCTTACTTCTATTCTATGGTTGTGTCGGGCTGAGAGAATTAATACGCGCACTAGATTGCGAAATGAAGCTAACGGCGCGAATAACAGTATTTCAACTCTGAATCCTCAAGTTATAGTGGAGGTCACTCAATCATCTATGACCCCTCTTGTTCCAACAAGAATTGTGCCCAAAATAGATCGTCTGCTTGAAGTCAACCGTGATCCGGGCATCTTTTAATGATGAAGCGAGCTCACAGGATGAGTTTGGACTTAGTATGTTACAGGCGGTTAATCCCTCTGCAGCACCACGACTTGAGACTTTCTCAAGATATTCGAGTAAAGGGATGCCAGTAACCGAAGGCATGAAGCAACTACTGAGAACAGAGTAATGGACCCCGAGGGTATCAGGACAGGTCCCATTACTGAAGAGACATCTGTGACGGAAGTGAGAAGAACGAGAAAGGGTTGTTCATACGGGACCTTCTTATGCTCTAAAACACCTGAGTTCGCCGGATCAGATATTCCGGTGGTTTGTATGAATTGGTTACGAGTGATCGAGCAAGCTTTTGGCTCGAGTGAATATGAAGAAAAGGAAAAGGGTGAAGTTTTCTTCACAGATGCTTAGGGCGAGGTTTTACCATGGTGGGACATCACCATGACTACCGTGGATCAGTCATAATCTCTATGATCACTTTGGAATTATTCAAGCAAAATTTTTGGAAGAGTATCACAATGAGAGAGTTATCGGTTGTATCATGGATGAATGTTCGGGCTCTCAAGGAAGTGAGCAAGACGGTGAGAGGGTATGCTCGCCTATGTTCTTTTGATTCTGGTACTACTATTCTTTTGTGTCTTCTACTTTCCACCCAAGAAATCATGTACCTTTTAATACTTTGGAAGATGCCTATATTGTTGAGATAGCCGATGACAAGTAAGTTCTAGTTCGGAATATTCTTAAGGATCACATGTTGGAAGTTGAAGGGAGTAAGTTTGAGGTGAATCTTGTGCCTATGTCGATAGAAGGGTTTGATGTGATGCTAGGAAGGGATTGGTTAGCCGAGAACCAAGCCGAAATCGATGTTCTAAGAAGTTAATCCGGACTCCGTTATCGGATGGCATTATGGTGGTAATCTATGGGGAAGGAAGGAAAGACGAGCTAGCTTGGTTAACCTTGGCAAAGGCACCCAAGTGTTTAGTCAAGGGATGTCTTTCGTATATAACCTATGTTTTAGATGCGAAGTTAGAGAAGAGGAAGTTAGAGGATGTTCGGGTCGTTAGTGAACTTCCCGATGTGTTCCTCGAAGATTTACCCAGTTTGCCACCCGATAGACAAGTGAAGTTTCAAATAGATATAGTGCCGGGGGCCGCTCCGATTGCTAGAGCACCATGCCAGTTGGCACCATCCGAGATGCAAGAGATGATGATGCAATTGCAAAATCTCCTTGAGAAGGGTTTCATGAGACCAAGCTCGTCATTTTGGGAAGCTCCGGTCTTATTTGTGAAGAACAAAGATGGCACGATAAGGATGTGTATCGATTATAGAGAGTTGAACAAAGCAACCGTGAAGAATAAGTATCCACTTCCTAGGATCGATGATCTCTTTGATCAACTGCAAGGAGCGGGTTGTTTCTCAAAGATCGATTTATGTTCGGGTTATCATCAGGTGTAGGTGAAGGAGGAGGATGTAGCAAAGACGACATTTAAAACGCGATACGGGCATTATGAGTTCTTAGTAATGTCGTTTGGGTTGACGAACGCACCAGCGATGTTTATGGAATTGATAAATCGCGTGTGTCGACTGTTTCTAGATCACCGGTAATAGTATTTATTGATGATATTATTGTTTACTCTAAAAACGAGTTAGGTCATGAGCAACACCTTCAAGAAAGTCCTCGAAGTGTTAAGAAAGGAGAAGTTATACGCCAAATTCTCTAAGTATGACTTTTGGTTGAAGGAAGTACAATTTTTGGGGAGGTGTTGGTTCAACAGAGATAATGATTAGTGGTGATGAGTTGGTTCGCCTGTAGGTTTAACGGGTTTTCTTAAGGATTGTTAGTGGAAGGGACCAATTCGGTCTTTTTTGCATGCCACAATAACGATCTTGTAACTTCATAACTGTAGGGACCACAAGTGTTACGAACAACAAACCAAAAGGACCAAATTTGTAGTTTATTCAAAATATAATAATTAAATATTTTTAAAAACTATATTTTTTATTTTGAAATTTTGTTGTGGGATAAATGAAGTAACACTTTATATATTATGTATGCTTTGGGTATTTAGTTTGTCCCACATAGATCACATCATAAACTTTGGTTTGGCTTATATTGTTTAACCCATTTCTTCTATCAGGTTGCCTAACTAACTAGGTGGGATAATTAACAAATATTAAAAGTCAAGAGGGCTTTAGGTCTTGGGACTCTTAACAATTAACACGATGAGGAGATGGATGGTTGTTGGTGAGAAACAAGAAGATGTGCGACCTAAGCCACAGAGTACCCATATAAGTCATTGTCTCAACTCCCGTAGTTTCTCATGCAACTTCGGGCCGTATGTATATACAAATCAATCGTTTTTGGCAGACATAATTTCATAAATTATATGTTACTCATTGTTCTAAAATCAGTCATCTTGAAAGCATCTTTTGACTCGTCAGGTTTGGGTTTTGCAACTTGAACGGATTGTTGAATTCTAGTCAGCTGTCTAATCTTATGGTGCGAGGAACAAATTTCTATCAAAGGGTGCTACGAATCGCAGGCCTAATCCTCACACCAATCTTCATCAAGTTTATTGCAATAGTCGAGTTTGTGATCCGATTCTTAATCTGATTTCCAATTCTATATACATATACTTATATATAAACGAATTACACACACACATATATATATATATATATATGTATATATAGGTCAAATTTTCTGCAACCCATCATTATTTAAGATATAAATTTGATTTTTCCAGAGCTCGATCGAAATTACATCTCAATATAGTATTTGATAATAATAATATTTTTCATTGACAATTGGACTCACAAACACCATGATCTGTCCAACAAACTTTAAGTTTTAGACAACAATAACATCTTATGGAGCCGTAACCCGTATGACAAAAATGTCTAAAACAATGTCCAATAACGATCTTTGCACTTGTAATCCTTTGGTCAATTGAGCTCAATGCCACTTTCCTCCCAAGACTTTTTGATGTGCCTAGATCGCAACAACAAAACCACACACTTAATGAGTAAGTTATGTATTTATATATATATATATATATATATATAGGATGATAATCAAATAAAAACCAAAAAAAAGTTAAGAAGTTAATTTAGGACTAATTCCAATCACTAATTTAATTTAATCTATGGCTATGAATTGTAATGGCAATTTTGAAATAATTTAGAAGTTTATGGTTTATTATGAATTGAAATTAAAACTAGAAGGGCATATTAGGGTTTTAAATCCAATAATCAAACAAATGGGCTTCGTTAGCCTACTCCTACTCCTACTTCATCTTCCCAGCTTCTTTGTTGCTTTAATCAAACATATTAGGGTTTTAAATTGTCTTCTTCTTCATTTTCTTGCTTCCAGTTTTCACGATGTGGTAGCCTCCGACGCGACGGTTTCTTGAATATTATTAAAAGTGAGTGTGTGATTTGAAAATCGAGATCTCTAGCGATTCCATTTCTCCGATCGAGATCAAAGTGCACCTACGGTGACCGTGATTGAACCATGAACGCCCCCTCCCATTTCTTCTTTATTCGACGACATCCTCTCATCTCGCCGGCTTCCCGCCTCCGCCACACACCATCTCAATCGTCTTCTTCCCTCGACACCCATCTTCAGATTTGAAAACGAGGATATGATAGCACAGAGACGAAACCCAGATCTTAACAACCATCAAATGATGATGCTCTTGAAGTGTTGGGTTTTCGACCGTAAATCCTCATAAACAAAAACGTAATACACAGGGACGATCTAGTTTGATTTGATGGGTTTTCAAGAAGTTATGATGGATTTTGGGAGTTTCAAGAAGTTAATCAAATGGATTATGTTCTTGTGTTTATCGCTTTTTTTTCTAATTTAATCCTGCTGATAATTATATCATAGAATGTGGATCTCCCAGCAATACCATCATCGAAAATCATTGTGTTCTTATCTGATAATTTGGCTGTTAATTTAGCATTTGGAGGAAATAAAAAATTTGAGAAAGAGCATCCATCGTGTATTTCATGTTATGAAATAGCATATAGTCAAAAATTGTGTGTAGTTACATGAGATGAAATAACATATAAACAAAAATTGTATTTGATTCGTAAGGTGAAATAAGTTATAGATAGAAACAACTATGTTTGATTTCATATGGTGAATTTGTGTTTCATATGGCGAATAAATTTGTATGTTTTATTGGTAAATTTGTGTTTCATATGATGAAATTAATCCGTATGTTTCATCTGGTGAATTTTGTTATTAAAATGACGATTATGCCCTTTTTTAATTAAAAATAGTTTTAGATTAAAACCAAATGATCTAAGGGTTAGATCGGTCCTCACGGTTTTTTACCTTTTTGTAGTTTTTATTTGATTGAACCTCTATATATATAGAGTTATGTATATAGGCGTTATCAAGAGAGAACTCAATAATTTGTGATAATCATCCAATCTTAACCACAAATTAAATGTTAAATTAGGTAATTAAATTTTTTTGGTAATTTTAACTTAAAATATTAATTAGGGACATTTTAGGGATTTTAAAAATTTCATCTCTGTCGTCTTCTCTTTTCTCTCTCCGACGAATCTTATATGAACACAAGATAATATATACTGTGATACCTAAAAAAACATTGTTAAAATAATAAATACAAACGATATTCACCGTGAATTTGTGATACCCAGATATACATACAAGAAGTACATTGTGATGCTTTTGTTAAACAACAAAAATACACAATGTGGTATTCTTTATAAAACAACGAAAATAACGAAAATGCACGTCGTGATACAATTCATAAAACAACAAAAGTACATTGTGTTACACATTATAATATATTGTGAACATTATCATTATGATACACTTTAATCCACAAACATCTTTAAAAAACAATATATATATATATATGGGCGGTTTCAAATAAGAACTCAAATTTGGTTGTGAACGTAGGGACAAATGAGAGCACGATATGTGTCATATGCTACTGAATAATCAAAAGAATATTCAGACTGAATAATCAAAGGAATATTCGGGCTGAATATAGTATTTATTCAGTCTGAATAATGTTTATTCAGACTGAATAAATGCTATATGCAATTTTTATTCGGTCTGAATATTTCTTTGATTATTCAGTCTGAATAATTTACATTCGGACACGTGTCACGTTCTCATTTGTCCTCACGTTCACAACCAAATTTTAATACTCATTTAAACTTTCCTATATATATATATACTAGGTAATTAATAAATTAGGTGATTAAAATTTATTAAATATTTCCTTTCAAAAATAATTAATTAAATCTTTTGATGAGTTGTTAAAAATAAAAATACTAAATTATCCTTTTACATTATTTAAGAAATATTCTTAAAATCTTTAATGTGCCGTTTATATATAAGATTAATTAAGCCCCTATGTATATATGTATATAGAACATGTTTCAATTGCAAACTCAATAATTTACGTAAATTATACAAACTGGTCTGCACCTTAGAATATTTTGATCAAAAACCGCCATCTTGAGGCAGTTACAAAAAAATCCTAAAGTTCCGTATATTTACAAAAATAGCCCGCCTTTTGATCATCGTGGATTTAAAAATTGTATGGTGTAGATTAGTTTGTAAATTTTACATGAATAAAAATGGTTTCTAATTAAAATGGACCCTACGTATGCATATATATTATGTAGAAAGGGAGATACATATACATACATTCATGAATATTGATGGCTAGAGAAGTGATGAGAAGGAAGAAGAGAACCAAACACCTGCAACTAAACAGTGCCATTGAAAAGATGACCGCTGAAGTTGTTAATTAATGGCATATTGTAGTGACAAAATGAAGGGTATTTATAATTAGATGTTGAGGAATATGTCTAGGCTAATTTGGCTTTTGTTATTCAATTAACTGCATTAATTAATGATTTATTTTATTTTGCACTTAATTCATGCAAGAAATAATTTACTTTTTTAAATGACGAAAAAAATGATGTGATAATAAAGTCAAGTTTAAATGTTAGGAACCACACAAGAGTCTTCAATCTTTGACGAAAAACGTGATGTGATAATAAAGTCAAGTGACGAAAAATGTGGTCCGACCGGCCAGGTTGGGCCGGATTTTAAACACTGCACAAGACTATGACGTTTTCAATCTTTGTTATATGATAACAAATAACAAATCTCTATATATCATATATATTATTTACAGAGAAATAAGTTTTCTATTATTAGTTAATTAGTAATAAATATTAAATGATCATATAAATTAAATTATATACCAAAATTAAAAAGTAAAACACAAAAGAAAAAGACAAATAAAATTGAAAAAGTAAAATAAGATAAAAAAACCCAATCTTATATAAGTACCTATTAAGACATAACGTGCCACATATGTTGGCGTTGGTTAGAAACAAGCCTCTCCAAACACTTACAAAAATGCAGTAATAATATTTCCCCCTCAAATATATAAGATATTTTAAATAATTTATTAAAATATAAATATAAAAAATTACATAGTACTTGATAGTTTTTTTTCTTAAGAAAAGTCGATAAAAACTCAACGAAATTTTCAATTTAGAGTGATTAATTAGTCTTTGTACATCAATCAAAAAAGTAGATTTACAACGATAGATTATTTTTCCATCTTACACCAGTGACTAAACACGAATATATCCTCATTTTCTTATAATATATAATATAAAAAACGAAATTCATTAAACTTATTTCAATGATAGATTTGGTCAATTACTTAGTCAATTACTGTAAATGATAGGTTTCAATGATAGATTTAGTCAATTACAGTAATTGACTAAGTTTTACAGTATTGTATAAGTATTCAATTAATTCAAAAAATATCATTTTCGTTTTCTTAAATGGGCCTCTTTCTACTGATCTCAGAGATTCATCATATATGATACTCTAGTCAGATTGTTCCAACGAATAACAAAATGCTGGATAGCAAAATCCATGTACCCACCTCAATTTACTGTAGAAATTTTTCGGGATCAATGTTTGGATAGTACAACAAAAAATACTTATAACTTATTTGTTATTGGCTAATATATCAACAAACATGTCAATTACTGTAAAACTTTTCAATTTGTAATCGAGCAAAGAAAATAATTCTTATACAACAATTGATAGGAGAATATTTTTTTGTCAAAAATGTTCTCGTTCCCTAATTTCAAAATTTCTCCGATTATCAAGATTTTAATTTTTTTAAGTTGGTTTTTAATAATTCAAATTCGATTAAATCCATAACTCAGTTTACTTATACGCAACAATATATAGGTAATAAAGATTATCATTGTCTTAGAATGGTTATGATATTAAGTACTCCAACCTGCAAAAATGGCAATGTCCTTACGTAATAGGATAGAATGTGCTTCAATATAGTTTAATTCCATAATTACAATATTTTCTCATTTAAAACAAATATTTCTATAAAAACCCTTGTTATGATTGTTTTGACGTTACTAACAAGCCACGTAATCCTAATTTTGGTTTGGCTTTATTCATATTATCTTATAAATACAAATTATTAACGAATGATAAATTATGAATAAAATGTGCACGAGTTTTGAAAATCTTAACTCAACGTTAACGATGAATTCTTAAGAAAAAATGAATTAGAATTAAAAACGATTTAGCAATTGTAACCATTTGTATACGTATGTTTATAATCGCATATGGTTATATCGCTAGCATATGTCTAACCATTGGTATTTTCTCATAAAACATCGAATTCTCCGTATCATTGGTAATTTTTGGATGATTGTCGGTAATTTTCGATAAAAAATTTCGATGAATGATTTTTATACGTCATAATATTATTTGTATTCCAAAACATGCGTTTTTCACATTTTTTGGATGATTTTCAGTAATTATCGATAAAATTGCTTAGTCATTTATCACCCAACGGCCAACACTATCTTAAATAGGGTGAAAATTCGAATATGGATTTCTGACAATGGTAATTCAATATACCTTACAGTAATTTTAGTTGGACCCATCATGTAAAATGCGCTCTACTTGCAAAACTATTAATTACAAAGATGGAATCATCTTAATTGGTTAATTGTATGGGTTCAAGATTTAGTATTTCACTTCTATTATTTTTATCTTATGTTCGAGTAATTATACATAGTTCCCTCGTGCATGTATTACTACATTTTAAACTTTGGATCAAAAAACTGTTTTAAAATCATCTCGTGTCACCAAAAGCTTACCGACAAACTTAATAAAAAATTATTAACTTAAAGAAAATCAGAAAATTTAGTTAAATTCCTGTCATATATTTTCTAAGATTACATTTGCTTTATAGTTATATAACTGGGATAATGTGAGACTAGACTGTTTTTGTGAAAACCCGTAAAACCATTTTTCTTTATACTTGAAACTTCATAACAAAACACTGTGAAAGTAACCTTTACAGTGTTTTTTCGTAAAGATTCAGATTTTTTTTTACCTTCACAATATTTTGTTGTGTGTTTTAATTATAAAAATGTGGTCTCATAGATCGCACAATAACAAACTGGTTTCACACAAAAACATCCCAACAAGGTAATTTTATATATTTCTCATCACATACATAATTATTGATGCATCATATTCATAACTATAGCTCAATATTTTATTACGTGAATTAACATTAAATTATTTTTTTTATCTCAAAATAGAGGTCCTATTTTAAGTCATTACAAGTGAAATCTCATTTTTTTTTGGTAACATATAATACAAGTTGCAATTCTCTGTCAATCTCTCAGGTCTTTTTTGGGTTCTTTATCTTTTTAGTTCGATTGTTTGAGCTGTCTTCTTCTAGTTTCGATTCTCATGTGGGTTTAGTCTGTCATAAGTTTTTATCTTTCCTGGTCTTCTTTCGTTTCGATTTTAGGTGGGTCTTAAAGTATTTTTTGTGTTTCTCGTAGATCCTCTAGATGCTTTTTTTTTGTATTTCCATCTTTCTTAATAAAAATTGCCTTAAAAAAACCATAGAAATACGGGATTGTCAAATTGGGAAAAATTGGTAAAAGCGACCAAATGTATGTTAAATAAAAAGTATAACATTCGATAGTTATAATACTTTTCAATATTTACAGTAATCCTGACAAGATTCAAGATTTCCCCAGCAAAGTGCATCAATCGTGCAACAGTAACAGTCTACAGAGACGGAATCTATTTGGCAAGTGCTTCTAAAACATCGCGGACTTTTAATCTGTTCACTTATAACCCATTGATCATTTGAGCTGAACGCCACCTTCCTGCCATCACTATTTGACAAGCCTGCGTCACAACAGTAAATAAAATCACAAACTTGATAGGAAAATATTATATATAATATATACAGAGAGACAGGTTTAGGGAAAAACCTCAACAAAAAAAAGAACCTAAGAACGTCCAGTGTGTCATCCATCTTGACGGTATGCATTTGTACATACAAGCGATCGAAGCTGTCTTTTTATATGCATTAATTACTGTATATGCACAAAGGCATGTTACAAAGTATCGGTATGCATTTGTGCATACGGTCCAGATGGAGGCTCCCAGAGTGGTCTTCAATTTTTTCTGTTGAGGTTTTTCCTTGAACCTGACCCTATATATATATATATACATATAATATTCTTACATTCTTGTATTTTCACCTCATTTCGTTTGAACACACTCACACACATAAGTGGAGGTGCAAATAAGAACACCTTCAGTTTATGAAAACGCGAGAACACCTTATCTCATGTGATAATACACGTGAGGGGAACTCGTGATGTGCGGACGACTTGACCGTGACCTAGGTCGCGCCAAACGTTATCGACAGTAGCGGCAGATCCAAAAACTTTTATAGTTGGGGAAACTTTCATTTTCGGCTTATTACAGTTTGTTTAACCGAATAAAGATAACTTACTTGGTTTGGTTTTTAGTTAATCTTTTATATTTTGATTACCCCGACATATTATACTACTATTTATATATTTTTCTATATAGTTTCCACTTAAACTAAATGAACACGCTACATGTACGTTAAAACAAAATTCGACTTGGTTCATAATAAAGAAGAACAAACAATTAAACCAATTTGTAATATAAAACATGTTGACACTTGGCATTAAACCGATTTGTAAATGAACACAATGTATAATGATTAATAAATATATAAATTAATGATTAATAAACACATAAGTTAATAATTAATAAACATGTAAGTTAAGAGTCACTAGCAACAAATCAACGAACAAGAAGGCAAACAATTATATTTGATTAGAACAAATCATGATTAAAAGACATAATCAAAATAACAAACCCAAATTAAGTATCAAATTCAAGAATCTTAAATCAAAACACAATTAACAAATACAAAAACTATATAAAAAAGAGTTGAGTAGTTGGGGTCCCTTAGCCTTTTCATGTTTGCCAACCCAATAAGAAAACATGTTTTAAAGTTTTTTTTTAACGTTGTTTGCATAAATTAGTAGGGGTCCTATGACCCCTAAGGCTAACACTAACATCCGCCACTGGTCATCGATATCTCTAGTTTAGTATCACATGTATATCATATGTGATGGATTATATTATTATATCGAGAACACTTTTGTCACATTTTTATTATATGTATGCATGCATGCATGCATGTATATTATGGAGAAAGGGATATGGATACATACATTCATGAACGGAGGCAAGAGAAACGATGAGAAGGAAGAAGAGAACGAGAGACGTACAACTAGCCATTGCCTTTGAAAGATGATGAAGTTGTTAGTGTCAAATCGAAGTGACAAATGAAGGGGTATTTATAAGTAGATGTACCGAAATGTGGCAATGGCTCAAATTTATCAATTTATGCACGTGATCCAATTGGATTAATTCAAGAGTAAATTACATTTCTTGTCTTTGTGGTTTTCATCCACTTTTAAGTTTGATTCTTATTTTAAATTAATTACAATTTTAGTCATTGTAGTTTTCATTTATTTCACTTTTGGTCATTCTGACCAACTCTAGTTAAAATAATTACTAACTAAAGGGTATTTTAAACATTTGACCTTTTCTTTGTCTTTTTTATTTTTTGTTTTATTAGATTAAAAAATAAATTACAAATTTAATCCCTATGGTTTGTTTTTTCTTATTTTTTGTGTTTTCTATCTTTTTTTTTATTTTTCATTTTATGCTAGTGTTACAATAATTAATTAATTAATGATAACTTTAACTAAATAATAAATCAAAAATACTTATTTCATTTTATAAATTACACCATTAGAAAAGATTTTTCGATATTTTTAAAATTAGTTAAGTGTTGAATATTTTTAAATTTTTATACAATTTATCTGATATATCTAGTAATTCATCTACACTTACAAAAAAACTTTTTTGTTGGGTTTAAAAAAGTTATCGTTTTTTTATAGAAAAATCAAAATTCATCTATGTCTACTTATTAAGAAAATGTATCTTTTGTAGATATTTTATTTATTCCAAAATTTTCTATGTCTGCATTTCAGATCAGACAAAGCAATAAAAGTTTGTTTGGTTTAACATAATGTTTTTTTAAACGTGTATCAAATAAAAAAAATTATAATATAATTATTATTTAAGTTTTTTCAAAAATATAAATTTAAATAAATCCCATCGTACTTAGCATTTCATGAGATTTAATTATTTTTATAATTTGTTTTTATATTTTATTTATCGAGAATGATATTCATTTGTAATCCAAACTACAAACCAATTACACCAAAATTTTAAACATTTCGTATTCCAAATCCTGACATAAAAAAAAATCCAAATATGTCTGAAACATTATATTAAACCAAACAAGCCCTTATTGCTTTGTTTGATCTGAAATGCAGGTATAGAAAAACATCTATTAAATGAAATATCTAAAAACGATACATTTTTATTTAATAAATAGACATATATAAATTTTTATTTTTTCTTACATATATAAGAAAAAATGGTAATTTTTTTAAACCCAACAAAAAGTTTTTTTGTGTAGACGAATTTACAGATATATCAAATAAATTGAATAAAAACTTAAAAATATTCAATACTTAACTTATGTAATAACCCGAAACATTATGCTAATTCTTGGATGATTAAGTTTAATCAGTGGGCTTAGACCTGATTAGGTTGATGGGCTAGGACTTATTATGTTAAGAGCCCATGGTATAAATAGGGTGTAGAGAGGAGGGTTTATCATTTCACCTCATTTCTCTAAATCAGTATGGTGTATGTGTGTGTTGATGTGTTTTAAATTTATAACCGCAAGCGAACGGATTGTGTAGCATATGGGTCGATCATAGGGAGGTGACGGTCTAACACTAACAACTTATTGATTATGGCATAGTTATGTGAATCTGATGATTAATGATTCAAATGATGATTTTATTGAAATATAGAATAAAATGATAGTGAAACATAAAAATAAAAGCTAACGAAGATCAGGTAATGTCATTCTTGGGTTTCAATATTGGTGAGTATTTGTTGTTTAAAATACTTTAACCCTCTTTCGAGGTGAGAAATTTTTTCTAAAACAAACTCACACATACTTTCGTGGGATGCAAATATTGAAAAAGAAGCATTTAGATAAAACAAATGTTTTCTCATTCTATGTTCTTAACTATTTGCATGTTAGGACCATAGTCATCAATCAATTTGGTCTGAATTAAAAATCAAACTTTCATCCATATTTCCAATTAAACAAATTAACCAAACACTAGATTGAAATCAATTAACCATAGAGCAACTTTCGTTGGTTGAAGTCAATCGACTAAAATCTAGCATTCGTTTTAAGAATAATTGATTAATCCCAAAAGTTTCATCCAAGACGACAGAACTCAATCATACGAAAGACAAATTACTCTACGAAACGTAAAACATAAATCTAATGAAAACGGTAAAGTTGAAGTAAGAAAGCTAAATGAATTGATCCAAAGAGTGTCACTCTTCAAGAATCAATTCTTAACCTAAGAGTGCAGAAATTAAATAAAGCATAAATGAGAGAAAAGAAAAGGGAGAAGAACACTTAAAAAGATGGACAATTTTATAATCTAAAAGGATAGGGAAAGAGATATGATACAATGGTTGTAAGATGAAGATTCATAAAACTCCATCTTCATCTTCAATCCATAAAAGTGTAGTTTCTTCATAATAAAAATAATGAAGAACTCACATAGAAAATAATATAAAACTAAATCTAAATCTATAGCCATAGATCTATTAAACAAAAAGAAGAATAAACCCTAGTCTAGGAGAAAGGGAGAAGAATAAGAGAGAGAATTGGGAGGAGGCTACTCCCAGAAAATAATCGGCCTCCCAGAAAATAAACCCTAAAAGAGGTTTAAACAAGTAAATCAGAAAAAGCCCAACGAAAAAGCCCAAAAAAATTGACCCAGCCGATTTTCATGGTCATTAAAGATTTCTCATGACCATGAAAACACAGCAGAAACTTTAGTTCTTCAAAATACAGCTTTTCCTCCATGTCTTCGTCTTCGTGTTCGTGGATGCAAATTACTTCTTTTATCGCTTCCTCTTTTGTCATGCCTTTCGATCTTTCCAATACGTCTACCGTGTTTCCTTCAACTCCTCGTATAATCTGCACAAAAATATATCAAAAGCGTAGAAACCATTCCAAAAACTACTCTAACCGTGGATGACGAGAAAAAGAGAAAGAAACGATAAAAATGCATGCGAGGACTAAACTAAGTACTAAAATGCATAAATTAAGCAACTAAAATATACGAAATTAAGTGCATAAAATGCACTTAACAAAGCACTCACAAGCTAAACTTTCTTGTCCCCAAGAAAGAAGTAGAAAGTGTTCGGGGAAAAATGAAAATAACAAATAAAAAAAGGTAAAAAAACGAGTTATCCCACAATCTCACAAGGTATAATCGAGCATTAAGACTACATAGTACATATACAACTAAATGCCATGAGTTGGATTAAGTCGAAATAAATAGGAACGTTTGAGTACCAAAGCGTCAACCAACACACATCAATCAAGCATATCGCAAAAGAAAATCGCAACCTAAAAAGATTTCTTAAACATACCATAGCCGCTAAGGGAGGGGATGGTGATCTGTATGGAAGGTAACTCATGGTGTCGCTCTATGCTCTCAAGTGTATAAGGACGTGTATACGCTCAGTTCCTTCCCATTTGAGAAATATGCAATGCATTCTTATCACGTTTGAAACAATTCTCGAGTCTAATGGTTTTCATAAAAATTGCATAAAATGAGGACTTTTAGGTATGGTTTAAGGGTTAAGGGTTAAGGTAGGGATTAAGCTTGGTTAACTGGGTTTGAACATTTTTTTGTGCACAAGAGTTCTTTCCTAAGATCTCAAACGGATATCAACTTATTCCTTGAAAGACCAACTATATAAATGAATATGCATATAATTTTTTTTTCATGCATCCTTTTTTTTGTTAATTTTTTTTTTTTTTTTCTCTTGAACTCACAAGCTATGATTGTTTTTGGAGTTCTACTAACTCACAAGCTATGCTTGTGTATCCTACTCAAACTACATGCTTCAATCCGTTTTCAATTCCCGGCAAAAAGAGTTATATGTGCATTTTTAGGTGATTTAGGTGTGTATGGTGTTTAAAAAAAAGGTAAGTTTTTAGGCTCTAAGTGGTTGCAAGAGGGAAAGTACTTTTGTGATTTTGTGTATAGGGATGATTTTAAGAAAAGATGACCTCTATGCAAAAATTATGAAAAGTTTAGACGAGAAATGAGTCAAGAACCTAGAAATACACCTCGACGGGAGGTAACACACAAGAAATGAAAGATGAGATCGGTTATATATGTGTCAATCTATTTGGACTCAAAATCTCACAAGGTAATTCCATCCATAATAGTCACAGTTTGTAATATAGGGGGGCTATGACATGCAAACTAATCCTAAAAGGCTACGTGAAACAATATGCTTAGCGTTGTGTACAAGTAACAATCTAAGATATCATTGTTCCTATAAAAAAAATCATTTAACATCATGGCAAAGAGTTGATATACACTTAGTAGACCAAACAACTCAAAAATGCAAAAAGAAGATATGGTGTACTACGAGTCTTACACAACAGAGAGTAATAAAAAATCTTTTTGGATTTTTATTTTTTTATATGCAACCTAGAAAAGTGAAATGCAAAAAAAATGAAGTTAAACTATATGCAAAGAGAAAGAAAAGAAAAAAGAAACAAAAAAAGAAAAGAAAAACATCCACTTACAAGCAAAGAGGAGCATTGTCCTCAATACTCATGACAGAGTGAACGGAAAGAAAAAGAAAAATCACGGGTGTGTAAGATGATGGATGCGTGCAATACAAGTGTGTGAAATCACATCCTATGTCCGTCCAGTGGCGACCCGATCTAATGAAACACAAATACGACCTAAATAACAAGTTTCCAACAACGAAGCATGTACACGACACAATCCACAAGCTAACCGACGATGTATTCAATACTTTAAAAACATTGACACAGAAATTACAGTCACAGCTATTTATTCCAACCTATCGTCTGCCCAAAGATGGCAGCCCAAACAAGATCATAAATGTCTATTATCACAATGGACCATCAAGCAAACATCCAATACATGAAACTAATCAGAAAATGCGATCGAGGAAAGAATGTACCCATTTTGTCATAACGTTGCTGTTGGGATCTGGAAAAGAGGGCTCAAAAAATGCTTTTTTTCACGGTTGGTTGCGAGAGAGAGCCTGAATCGTACCCAGAACAGATGGAGCCACGATGGTCGTGGATACTGGTGCACGACTGTGGACTGAGTCGCCGGAGGCGGCGATGGTGTTGGCTTTCGGCTGAGGAGAAAGAGAGAAGTAGGTGGCGCGATGGCTGTTGGTGTGAGCGGAGGCGGCGACTAGTTGGAACCCTATGAGAACGGTGGCGGCGATGGCTAGAAGGGTTAGGAGGTGAGCGATGGTGGTGGAAGGCGGTTAGGGTTTTCGAGCGAGAGGCAAAGGTTGACGCCCTCGCCGTAGAAGTGAAGAAGATGGGTGGCGGCGATATATGAGAGGATGATGAAGATTTGGTGGTCGAAGGTAGAGATCGTGAGAGAGAGAGAGTGCGGGAGTTGTTGATGGCGGCGGCTGTTGTAGTCGGAGGAACCACGACGGCCGTAGGTAGCAGGTGGCGGTGGTGAGAGTCGATTAAGAGAGAGAGACGACGACCAGGAGATAGGTCGCCGGCGTTGCTAGGGTGAGCGGGGAGAAAGACAACGGCGATGATGGCGTTGGATGGTGATGGTGATGGAATGAGACATTGAACACAAAAGAAAAGAAACCTTAAGGGGGCGTTTGGTTCGTAGAATGTTCTTGGATGTAATGGAATCTGTCAAAGGAATTTGACTTTGAAGGAATTGGAATGGAATGTTATAAGGTTTGACCACTTGTTTGGTTGACAGTCATTGGAATGGAATCTGTTAAAGGAATTGAAATTTTTCTGTTTGGTTCACATAATGTAGCTTTGGAATTGGAATGAAATATTGGTAAATGACCAAAATACCTTTCTAAATATTTTGAAACCGAAATCCAACAACTATGGTTCCGATCGATGGTGGTCGGTAGTGATTGGCAGTGGTCGATGGTGGTTTAGATCGGCGGTGGTTGGTGGTGGTTCATATTAGAGGTGGTCGATGTTGGTTCAGATCGGTGGTGGTCGACGGTGGCCGGCGGTGGTTCAGATCTACGGTGGTCGAGGACAGTCGACGGTGGTTCAGACCGGGGGTGGTTAGCGGTGGCGGTGGTCGACGATCGTCAACGGTGGTTCAGAGCGGTGGTTGGCGGTGGCGGTGGCGGTGGTCGACGATCGTCAACGGTGGTTCAGGGCGGTGGTCGGCGGTGGTTCAGCCAGGGGTGGTTGGCGGCGGCGGTGGTTGACGGTCATCAAAGGTGGTTCAGACCGGCGGTGGTTGGTGGTGGTTCAGATCAGCGGTGGTCGACGTTGGTTCAGATCGGTGGTGGTCGACGGTGGCTAGCGATGGTTCAGATCGACGGTGGTCGACGGTGGTTCAGACCGGCGGTGGTTCAACTGGGGTGGTTGGCGGCGGCGATGGTCGACGGTCGTTAACGGTGGTTTAGACCGGCGGTGGTTCAGCCGGGGGGTGGTTGGTGGCGGCGGCGGTCGACGGTCGTCAACGGTGGTTCAGACTGGCGGTGGTCGACGATGGTTCAGCCGGGGGTGGTTGGCGGCGGCGGTGGTCGACGATCGTCAACGATGGTTCAGACCGACGGTGGTTGGCGACGGTGGTCGACGGTGGTTCAGACCAACGGTGGTCGACGTTCGTCAACGGTGGTTTAGATCAGTGGTGGGTCAGATCAAGTAGGGAAGATGGGGATAATTTTGTCTTTTTGAGAATATGAGATGGAATGGAATTGACCTTCTCAATTGTGATGGAATGACCAAATCCATGGATGGTGGAATGTGTGGAATTCAATTTCATTCCATAGGTAAACCAAACGACTGAATGGAATTTGGTCAATGGAATTGATTATTCCAATTCCGTCTAATTCCATCGGATTCCTGCAAACCAAACGCCCCCTAATTTAATTTCCTAATTTTTTTTTCTTTTTATAAATAAATTTTACAGAAAATAGAAAAACATGGTCAAGAAAATACTTTCATGCCCAAGTATATTCCGCAGAAACATTCTTAAGAATTTTCATGCTCAAGTAAAAGTTTTCAAGCCCAAGTAAATGGGGCAGAAACTTTTTATGGAACTTTTCATGCTCATTTTTTTTTTCATGCACAAGTAAATTGGACATAAACCGTTTTCGAAAGAGTGTATTGACTTAAATGATCACTGATTTGTACGGGTTGCGTAAACACATAAAAGACGGATAACCGGTATGTTCTCGTTATAAAAACACGTTACGCTACCCAATAGGCGAGAATTAAATAAGAGGTAGAGATAGAAGGATCGGTGATGTTCGGCTTGACATAAAAAATACCGAATCCTGAAAATAATAAAAATAGCACATGAGAAGCGTTTAACGAAATAAAGATAGAATCACACATCATTTTTAAAGGTAATAATTATCTCGATCTTACAAAACACGTCTCAATGACCCGTCACTCACCATCTTTTTCGTCAATCGTGACTTGTCATTCCCGTCTGCACATTGGCTAAACTACACAAACAAAAATCTTCAAGCACACGATTAAACAAAATAAAAGATGAGATGACGAAAATAAAAATAAAAAAAGAAATGGGGCAAAGGCATAGACTAGAAAATCAAAAAGTAAATCAGTGCTAGGCTAGTCTCCTCCCTGGCAGCGGCGCCAAAAACTTGATGTGTTTTAAATTTATAAACGCAAGCGTACGGATTGTGTAGCATACGGGTCGATCACAGGGAGGTGACGGCTAACACTAACAACTTAATGATTATGACCTAGTTATGTGAATCTGATGATTAATGATTCAAATGATGATTTTATTGAAATATAGAATAAAATGATAGTGAAACATAAAAATAAAAGCTAACGAAGATCAGGTAATGTCATTTTCGGGTTTCAATATTGGTGAGTATTTGTTGTTTAAAATACATTAACCCTCTTTCGAGGTGAGAAAGTTTTTCTAAAACAAACTCGCACATACTTTCGTGGGATGCAAATATTGAAAAAGAAACATTTAGAAAAAACAAATGTTTTCTCATCCTATGTTCCTAACTATTTGCATGTTAGGACCATAGTCATCAATCAATTTGGTCTGAATTAAAAATCAAACTTTCATCCATATTTCCAATTAAACAAATTAACCAAACATTAAAGTGAAACAAATTAACCACAGAGCAACTTTCGTTGGTTGAAGTCAATGGACTAAAATCTAGCATTCGTTTTAAGAATAATTGATTGATCCCAAAAGTTTCATCCAAGACGACAAAACTCGATCATACGAAAGACATATTACACTACGAAACGTAAAACATAAATCTAATGAAAACGGTAAAGTTGAAGTAAGAAAGCTAAACGAATTGTTCCAAAGAGTGTCACTTTCCAAGAATCAATTCTTAACCTAAGAGTGCAGAAATTAAATAAAGCATAAATGAGAGAAAAGAAAAGGGAGAAGAACGCTTAAAAAGACGAACAATTTTATAATCTAAAAAGACAGGGAAAAAGATATGATACAATAGTTGTAAGATGAAGATTCATAAAACTCCATCTTCATCTTCAATCTATAAAAGTGTAGTTTCTTCATAATAAAAATCAATGAAGAACTCACATATAAAATAATATAAAACTAAATCTAAATCTATAGCCATAGATCTATAAACAAAAAGAAGAATAAACCCTAATCTAGGAGAAAGGGAGAAGAATAAGAGAGAGAATTGGGAGGAGGCTACTCCCAGAAAATAATCGGCCTTCCAGAAAATAAACCCTAAAAGAGGTTTAAATAGGTAGATCATAAAAAGCCTAACGAAAATGCCGAAAAAAATTGGCTTAGGCGATTTTCATGGTCATGAAAGATTTCTCATGACCATGAAAACACAGCAGAAACTTTAGTTCTTCAAAATACGGCTTTTCCTCCGTGTCTTCGTCTTCGTGGATGCAAGTTACTTCTTTCATAGCTTCCTCTTTTGTCACGCCTTTCGATCCTTCCAATACGTCTACCGTGTTGCCTTCAACTCCTCATATAATATGCACAAAAATATATCAAAAGCGTAGAAACCATTCCAAAAAGTATTCCAACCGCGGATGACGAGAAAAAGAGAAAGAAACGATAAAAATGCATGCGACGACTAAACTAAGTACTAAAATGCATAAATTAAGCAACTAAAATATAAGAAATTAAGTGCATAAAATGCACTTAACATGTGTGTTGGTAAACAAAGAGAAGAAGAATAGAATGGAGAAATCAGTATCGTGGGAAGGAAGTTAGCAAAGAAAGCTTCATCATTTCAGGTATTGAATCATCTCCTTTATTAAGTATTGCGTCTTTGATAGTTGGGGTTCTTCAATGGTGATGCTTAGATGCTAAATCCCATATGCTTTGGGTTAATATTGAAAGGATTGGGTTGTCTTTTGTTAGATTATATAGTCATCACCATTGAATGAAGAACTTCTAGTGTTCAACAATAGAGTTACTGATTTGGAATCTCAATTGCAACTCCATTGACGAATACTTGAGAAATGGGATTTGCTAAATTAGCTGGGTAAATCATATTCTTATGATTCCTTCATGTTTGAATTGTTTCTTTTGCATTTGTGTTGCAATCAATGAAAATCCACCATGAATGGACCTTGAACCTTCAATGAGGCTTTAATCCATGGATTCCCATGAATGGAAATGGATTAGTAAATGTTTGGGGATGATTCCTAGGTGTTGGGATTGAGTTTTATGTCTTAAAATTGAAGGAAATCGATTTGGGTGCTGGTTTTGGGGTCTTTTACACGAAATGGCTTTTTGCAGGCAAAACAGTGACTAAAGCGGGTCTTTGGCGAGTCTAGACTGGCTTTAGCGGTTGTTTGAAATTTCAGTTTTTATTTAAGTCTAGTTAAGGGCCGGGGTTTGGGTCCTTGTTTGAGGAATTTTCAAGTGAGTCTTTTGGCGTTACTTTGGGTTTGTAAACTCATAATTTGATAACCTTAATCCAGGGGTTCGATTGTTGTATTTAGGCTTTCGGTTTGGAGGTTTTTGACCGTTTAAGCTTCGGACAGGGTGTGTCCAATCCAGGTGAGTTCCCTATCACTTAAAAATGCAATGTGGTGTGTTTCAAATGCTTACTTGTTGATTATGGTTTCTTTAAATGCTTCTTTTATATGCAAAATTGCCATGATCACTTTTATAAGCTTTGGGTTCGGTATGTGCACTACTTGTTTTACTTGGAGGTTAGCGGCAAGGCCTTATTTATTATGTCCCAGACCACTAGTGGTTTGTGGTTGTACAGACTTGGTCCTTATGGACTGGTGTATCGCTAAGAGTTTGCGATGGTGTTTGCCTTCGCCTCTTTCCTCCAAACGTATTTTGTTCCCACTTTTGGGAATGGGTTAAACTGTTGATAAACCATTGCATGTTTTTAAATGATTTTGAACTATGAAACTGTTAACTGTTTTTATGGGGAATTCACTAGACCTTTTTGGTCTAACCCACGTTTTCAAAATAAACCTTTTTCAGACAGTTATTATGTGGAAATGGGAACTCAAAGGAAGAGCAAGGTGTAAGCTTGGAGTGAAGTGGTCTAGACTTAGTTTCCTCGTCTTAGTAGCAAAGATTCCCAGCGGTGGTTGTATTTCTTAGATTTCGTTGTGTATCTTAGTGACGAGTTTTAGTTTTTACTCATTGTTGGGAATTGTATTTAGTCGTTTGGCTGTGATTTATAGAATTTGATTAATTGAGTTTTTGGGATGTTACAACTTATTTTAAAAACATCGACAAACCTTTTCTGATGGTGTAATTTATAAAATGAAATACGTATTTTTAATGTATTATTAGTTAAATTATTATTAATTAATTAATTAATATAAGGGTATAGGATGAAAAATAAAAAAAGATTGAAAACACAAAAGAGAAAAAATGACAAATCATAAGGAGTGAAATTTTAATTTAATTTCTAATCTAATAAAATAAAAAATGAAAAAGACAAAGAAAATGTAAGATATTTAAAATACCCTTAACTTAACTAATTATTTTAATTAATGTTGGTTAGAGGGAGAATAAAAATCATAATAACTGAAATTATAATTAAATTAAAATAAAGACCAAACTTAAAAGTAGATGAAAACCATAGAGACAAAAATATAATTTACTCTTAATTCAATTTTACAAGTGAAATAGTTAATTTATATAAAAATGCACGAAAGATACAAGAAAAGAATTTCCCCAAACGAGATGAATGAATGGGGTGGGCGTTATAATAACTTGTCCTAAATGTATGAAATTTGATATTTATGAACTCGTTATTAAGTGACAACCTTACAAAATCTTGTTTGTTTTCACACTTGAATTTATAATTTTAAAACATATTTAATAGAAAAAGTATTCGATCCTTTATACGACAATTTTGATTCCTTTCTTCATCTAATATGGGATCTTATATTATAAGCTTCAAATGTTGGTTATTAATAGCTTATATTATTATTATTATTATTATTATTATTATTATTATTATTATTATTATTATTATTTGAAGCATATAATATTATATACAAAAAATACAACAACTAACTCACAACCCTTCCTCATCTTTGATGAGATTTGAACGTCTAACCTCCTATAAAGGCTGTTTCTTTGAATTTGTGGTGTTATAATACTTTAAGACGTGATGAAAATGAGGCATGTAATTTGTTGAGGGTTGACCTATTAAGGTTTGAGCGGGATCTTGTTTACTCGATTATTGTAAGATTTTTTTTGAGGTATATGATAAGGGTGCATACGCTTTATTATGAGGATACTCTTAAATATTTGGAAGTTGGTGGGATGGTTGTTAACTCATGTAATGTAACGATTCTTAAGAAATCCTAGGTTCAACATATACATATGTTGTTCAACTGTTTAATTTTTTTTAAATAATTCATGAAATTTAAAAAAAATAGAAGAGTGTTTTGAAATATTTTGAAAGTAAATAAACCAAAATTTCAATAAAATTTATCTGAACAATAGGTTTTTGTTTCTAGTTATGTTCTTCAATCACCATCCATGAAAAATTGTCCATCCTCTTCTCTAATTGGTATTTTCCAATCATATAATTCGTTACAGTTTATTTATTTGTCCTAACTTACTTTTATTTTATTATTGATTTGCCTTATTTACCCTAAAATTTAAATTAATTTTTTTTACTTCAACAGTGATTAATCATGAATTCTAGATTTGTTTAAAATTTGATTTACATTAAATCTGTTTAGTCAATTTTTAATTGGTCAAACCCTAGTGTTGATTTTAATTTGATTAGTTTATTTTAGGGGTGGCAATGGGTCGACCTAGGTTGGGTTCGGGTTCAACCCATTTATTAAATAGGTCGAAAATCTCAACCCAACCCAACCCATTTAGTTAAATGAGTTGAGATTTTCAACCCAACCTAACCTCCAACTTAAATGGGTTCAACCTGGGTTCGACCTGTTTACAAAATTTCAACCCAACCTGTTAAATAAATGGGTTCAACCTGGGTTGACCCATTTAATTTTATGTATAAAAAAAACAAATAAATAGGACCTGGGTGGTACTATTGAGATGAACGACAGAACGAGCCGACGAGAGTCACGAGACAAAGAGATGACGTAGGCGAGAGAAAGAGAAGAGATGGCGTCGGCAAGAGAACGAGACAACAATCGCGGAGGAAGACGAGAGCAGAGACACCAGAGGAAGACGATAGCACAGCGCCGGACGAGAGAGAGCAAGCTAGGGTTTTTTCCTTTTTTGATGGAGGCGGTCTAAAATCTAAATGAATCTAGAGTTTTCCTATTTAGGTTCACTTTTTTAAACACTAAAATTTAAAAATTATATTTTAAAAATAAAATAAAATAAAATAAAATATATTAAGTGGGTTAAAATCAGGTTGTTAATGGGTTGTAAATAGGTTACTAATGGGTTGAAAATAGGTTAAAAATGGGTTACAAACATGTTGTAAATGGGTTACAAACAGGTTGTAAATGGGTTGAAAACAGGTTAAAAATAGGTCAGAAATTTTAACCAACCCAACCCATTTATTAAATGGGTTAGGCGGGTTGACCCATTTAAGTTAAATGAGTTGAAAATCTCAACCCAACCTGCTACTAATGGGTTGGGTTGGCGGGTTGGGTCACTTTTTGCACCCCTAGTTTATTTTAAGTTGTAAAGAAAAACAAACTTGAAGATCTAGAAAAAAAGAGATAAAGACAACCAAGCCAAATCCTAAAAATTAGAAAACTTTAGAAAGTCATCCAAAAGGTCTCTTGTAATGACGAGATTATGTTAAAAACACATAAGTATAAGACACATTGTTGCTTCTTGTCCAAAAGGTCGTTAATTTCATTTGAAAAATGTATTTTATTCTTCATATTAATATAATTTGCTTTTTATCAGGTCAAATCGTGTTGAATCCTTGCGTCTACCGCAATTTTGCGACTTTAAATATACACGTGGTGAAAGTAATTCATGGGTCTACCATTATCCGTTACCAAAAAATTCAAATAGGTTGGCTCACATTTCAAGCTCATAAGTGGTGTTCGAGAAACATTTAATTTTGATGGATGAGAAACTAAATATTTTTTCTGTTGATATGATTTATCTTGTTTTAATATGTATATATCTCATCTTGAGAAATCTCAAGCATGAAGTAGGGCAAAGGGCAAGCCGCTGTTTGACAAATAATGAATGATTGTCGAAGAATGATTAAAGTACTCTTATGATATAGTGTAAAATAAAATATAGTTTTTAGGTAATTGTTTATAATGATATAGTACGACAAATATATATATATATATATATATCATATAAATTATTATACAAGTAGAGGGAGGTTCAAGGGAAAACATTAAAAAAAGAGAAAACTGAAGAACACCCTGGGAGGCTTCCATGTGGACGGTATGCACTAATGCATACTGGTTATTTTTGTTCCTATGCATCAATGCATCTATATAGATGCATTGATGAATATTCATTTATGCATGTTACAAGTTACCGATATGCATTAATGCATACCGTCCACATGGAAGCCACCCAAGTTGTTCTTCGATATTCTCTTTTTTTAGCGTTTTCCCTTGAACCTCTCTCTATACATGTAAACATATATTTCTACTATTACCTAATGAGTCAATGATATTAAATAACTTAAGCAGGTTATACATTAGAAACTAACAAATAAAACATTAAGAAGAGTAAGAAAAAATATATACTACGTTACAAAAACCGCGCATTAGGTCATGGCGTGCCACATGCATAACGTGGCGTGAGACACAAATCTTAAGCCACGACGCGCCACGACGGTTGTTGCAATGAGTTTTTTTGAACACTGAGTTATAGGTTATAAATTGACTAACATACAGGTTATAATTAAGGTTCACACATTCATATATATATATATATATAGGGAGGTTCAAATGAGAACTTTGCATATTTAAAGGAACACTCTTATAACCACATATGATATGCGTTCCACACAATATAAAATCATATCTAATCCAATGGCGGGTCTCATTGAACCAGATATGTTTTTATATTGTGTGGGACCCACATCATATGTATATCTAAGGGTGTTCATTTGTTCTTTTAAATATAGGATGGTTTTGTATGAACCTGCACCTATATATACATACACATATATATATATATATTGTGATTTAAGTGTTTACATATGAATCTTAAACTGTTTCAAAATCTAAGTTATAAATTTTAAATCAGTTCACATACAACTTATTATCAAAATTCATGTGTGAGCCTATATTGGGATTTATATGTGAGTCTATGTTAAGATTCACATGTTCACATATGAACCAACAAGGAAAATTAATATTCACGTTTACATATGAGATTTAATTTGATTTGTAGATCATAAAATTGTCAATAATTTTAAGGTGAAAAATTGGATTAAAAAAATCAATAAGTATTAATATCCAAAAAATTTAAAAAAAATAAGAAATAAATTACGATATTTGATATTCTTTTTTTCATAGTTACCTTAAGTAGTGAATAAAGATTTGAAAATAGAAATTTTAACGTAGTGGTTGAGATTGATTTTCCCATTCTCATATTTTAAAGGTTTCTCATTTGAATCCGTGAATATATATATAATAGAGGAAGATTCAAATTAGAATTTTTGATTTATAAAGGAACAAAGGGATATTTGTGGACCACATATGATGTGGGTCCCACATAATATTAAATCATTTCTGATTTAATATTATGTGGGACCCACATCATATGTGGTCCACAAATTGTTTATTTGTTTCTTTAAAGAGGGGTGGTTCTCGTATGATCCCTCCCCTATATATATATATATATATATATAGGTAAAGATTCATACCAGATCTATGGACGGACTCAACATGGTGTCATAGGTGGCATGTGCCACCGTATTATCTTCGTCGAAGGGTAAAAAGTTTAGCTTTGTGAAATGTGCAACTGTATCGCTTTAGAATGTGCAACCATATTATTTTAGAAAGTTCAAGTGGTGCAACTGAAAGTATAATGAAAACATGTTTTCTTTGGTAGCGTTGATTTGCAAGGTTTTTCTTCCGCCCTAAACCCGATTTCGAATCCTGTTAGTGTCATTTTCCTAGTCAAATGGTGCTTCCATATTAATTTTTTCCCTCTATTTGTTTCTTATAATTAAATGGTGTCATTGTTTGAAAAAGTTCTTGGGTCAATCCTTGACCAGAACACATATGATTTATGCAAATACAAGAACACCTTTAAGCCCATCATTATGTATTAAGTCACTGTTTTAGAAGAATTGATGGAACATTAAATATTAAATAAATATATACCATTCTTTAGGAATATCGAAGACATTTGGGGTAAAATAGGGAAAAACTACAAATCACATGATGAATAAATAGAGCCAATGATCTTGTACGTGATCATGATGGTTTTTGATTTATCACAACGTTATCAAAGTAAAATCACATCTTTACATAACAATATTTTAACATCATATCATTACTACAACAAAATCATATCATAAGAAGTCTTTGGTTTATCAAGCATTATCACATCATCATCGACAACAAATACATCATCATAGTAAGTCTTCAATGATAACAACATTAAGGGATAAAGACAAATATAAGATACCTGAAAATTGTTGATAAATTCTAATTTATTTTCATTTATTCTAATTTTTATTAATTATGTGTTAATTAATTTGGAGGCTCAAAAATGTTTCCATATTTTCATAAAACATGAGTGTTTATTAGCCTCATAAAAAAATCAATAGTGTTCTCGTTTGAACTACACCTTCTCTCTGTATATAGAGAGAGACTTGCCCAATACAAGTTGAATACAACGTTTAAAACGTGAACATTAGGTAAACTATCAATATATAGCGTAAATGCGTTGTTAAAATGTTTTTGTCCTTGTATCCGGATTTCATAATTTCTCCGGTTGTCACGATTTTAGTAATTTGCTTTTAGTTTGTTTTTAATAGCGTAAATAATAATCTTATGGTTATGCATTCCAATACTTTCTTTAATCATACGTAATATTAGGTAAACTATCATCATTAATACTTTCCAAAAACTACAAAATGGCAATGTCCTTACGGGTTAGATCAAATATAATTCACTAAGCTAAGAATTACTAAAAA
Organism: Silybum marianum; assembly: GCA_036898165.1. Taxonomy (NCBI): domain Eukaryota; kingdom Viridiplantae; phylum Streptophyta; class Magnoliopsida; order Asterales; family Asteraceae; genus Silybum; species Silybum marianum. The sequence goes on from CM072538.1 coordinate 23,472,817, forward strand.
TTCTATCAAATGTATTTCAATAATATATTTCATTAAAATCATGCGTCTCCCAACACCTAAAACTGTAGATGCATAAATGAAATGGTAACTGGTTTTGGATAAGTAACGAACGACCATCAGTTCAAGAAAGGACAGGTTAAAAAGGCCCATCCCAGAAACTAGTTATAGGCGAAAGTGATGCGGCTTAGATATGGAGGATCGGGCCTTGTTGTTTTTGGAGGCCTATGATCGGGCCACCAAACAGGGCCGCACTTAAACGACCATACTTTTGATCTGGGTGTCCGTTTCGGGTCGACGACCAGGCGAGTCGAAGCTACTTCGAGGAGCACGGGTGGTTAGGTCCGAAAGGGCCTAACGGACTTTTGAACCTCGAAAAAGCTGTTTAAGTGGACCTTTCGGACGTTTTAGTGTTTTTTTTTGTCTTATTTGGGCTTCTTTTGTTGGGCTTCTTTTGTTGGGCTTTTCTGTTTGGCTCATTGTTCTTTTTAGGCCCTTTTTGTTTTAGCCTTCACATTTAAGTTTTTTCCTTGTAATTTGGATGGTCATAACTAAAATTTATAGACTTTCGATTTTCTTTCCAAATTTTGAGTTCTTTGTTGAATTCGATATTTGAAGCCTACGATTCAGAATTCTTCGAACGAATCAACGAATCTTAGAAGAGATTGTCCAGGGGTATTCATTGAATCAACGTGGTAATCTAGTTATTTCGTTTATTCGCTGCATCCGAAGGTCACTTTGGTCTTAAAATTCGAATCTAAGACCGGTTCTTAACTCGATAAAAATAAATTACAAATAAAGACTAAAACCGGTCTTATATAGTTAACCCAAAGTTTGTCTCTTCAAAGCCCGGTGAAAACTCGAAAAATCTGGTCATTATTTTTAACCTTAGGACTATAAAATATTAAAATAATATAAAACCATAATGTTCATTAATCAATTGTGAAACTAATTCACGTCACCAAATGGTTGTTTATGACCAAAGTTTTGAAAAGTAACATAATGATAAAAGAAATGTTGTTAAAAAAAATGGGATGCTTCACCAACACGACAAGATTTTAAACTACAACTTTTATCCGAAGTTTGAAATGTATATAATATAACTAGCTGTCTGCTCGTGCAATGCAACGGGATATAAATTATTCGTTTTGTAAATCAAAACCAGTGAAGACGTGTTTAATGTTTTGGGCAATGTGAGACCAAATTATACATGAATTATCATTAAACAGCCTCCACATGTCATAATGATCCTAACCCCACGGCGGTGAAAGGATCAAAGAGACTGGTGTTGTTTCTCATTCATGGTCACTTGTGGAAAAAAGCGTTACCGTGCCAAAATAAATAAAACTCTAAGAAACAAGTATCTCATAAATTAAATCACATGAAATTATAAGCACGGGCTAGCTTTAATGAAAGTAAGTAAGAACTAACAAGCCACATAATTGATAATACACAATGCACAAAAAGGACATGGAACAATTTATTAAGCCATAAATTGGCACGTTTTCTTCTTTCTAGAACACATAATGAAAGATTGATGCTTAGCAGCAACTACAACACTTATCACGAAGTAGAAGAAGAAAGGTCTCATCTTATTTGTCTTGTATAGCTTAGACATGCACTATGTACATTGTCGTCCGACCATACGGAATTGGACTCTTGATATCTTCTGTGATTGCATATAACATCCATAAACAAACACAAAATCCTTTTTTTAAACCATGTGTGTATGGACCAACTTGTGACCGGTTCGATTAACCCTGTGTGGCTTTGAAGAACAGCTAGAAAAATCCTCAATGGCCTTGCCGCCTTGGTTGGACTCAAACGGATGACCAAACGGGACGAGCTCCATAGGCCCAAGATTTATTACCAGTTGAGCTAACCTCAATTTAGTTCCAGATGCAAGGCTTCTTGTCTTTGCAAGGATTATGAGGGAATTCTTACTTCACAACCTTTCTTTTGCGTTATGCAAAAAGACTGTTATCGTGACTTGAAGAAACGTCTCTGGATAGAAAAGGTGTACTCTTCAAAAACACATTTTTGAATCTAAAATGAGAACTTACCATTTTCTTGGATATGTGTGGGGCATCGGAGTTGATTCAACTTAAGATATTTCCAATAAAAAATGTTAAGTGAATGAAACTGAAAGAACATATATGTTTTTCTGACAATTTTTAGGGTGCCAAAATGGAAAGAGACAAGGCTCACGCTTTTGACTACATGCAGATGCACTTCATGATCAAGTTTATCCAAACATTTCATAAATCACATACATATATTATATAGGCGTAGGATTATGTGAGAAGTTGAGTTACGATGATAAAATTAAAAAAGGATATGGACCCTTGATTGATACATTTAATCTCAAACTCACCGATGAATTGGGTTTTATACAGGGATTGATCCGGTATATCTTATATGCATGTAAGGGTGGAAATATCTTCTTACACTTCTCATCGCAACTCTCCTTTGCACCGAAACCCAATTTCTTAACATGAAACCAAATTCTAATAGCCTTTTGACCTAACAAATGGTGTACCACCAAGAACAATCACATATCCAATTCAAATATTGGTAATCACAAATAGAAAAAATAGTCAGCACATTCATTCAAAACATGAGGCTTCATGGTGAAAACTCAAATGACCAAAACAAATTCACAAAAACCATTGATGTTGATGTTATTTGTAGTAGTTGTAGTTGTTGTTACTTTAAGCAAACCTTTAACCCACTTGAATTGCAAAACACAACCCAAGTTGATGATACAAGAAAAAATAATAAAGTTTTGTAATCATATTTGTCGGAACCTACTATTACCATTGTCATGTATAAGTCTTCAATTATTAACATGTATTTAAGAATTATAAAGTATAGATATGAATTTCATGTTTTTAATCCTCTTTAATTTACAAAAATCATTATTCTAAGATTATCTTCAATCTACTATTACCCAAATTTGAAATGCATCCAAGTATTCAACATTCCAAGTATATGCAAATTTCTAGATGTACTTAAGAAGAAATTAAATCACCTTGATCTTCTGTGAAGACCTTAATGTTGGCTCTTGACTGATTTCGAATCCTACCCTTTCAACTCTTTCTCTCGCTTGAGGCTGCAAGTGATTTTAACTTACTCTAGTTTATGCGACATTTATCAGCTTCTTCTATCAGAGCAAACTCTGCCAACGAATTAGTTGTCTCTTTCTTGGAATGAAGGAAATAATTACTAAAAATAAATGTAAAGTTTTCACAAGCAAGGTCAAATATATAATAAAAAAATTGAATCAAAACAACCATATTGGAGCTGAGGAGGATATAAATCGTACCATCGTTAGAAGAACCAGGAATGGTCCGTCCTTGGCTCTTTATTTTACATGCTTCAGATGGAACCGATGCAAGGAGGAACGACAAGCGATTCCTGTTATGAGAAAGGAGAGAAGAGAAGAGGGAATCATCATGCTAAGATTTTGGAGAAGGGTTATCAGATTCAGTGTGGTTGTGATTAGGTTCTATGGACTGCTTGAAACTTGAAGAACAAAACCAAATAAAAACCAACAGATGGTAAGGTTCACAACCATTAATGTATACATAAAACAAGTACACTCGGTGTGTAATCCTGAAGAAGAATAGTAGACAACACATTAATTTATCATTTCCGCATCTTTATAATCTAAGACCCAAAGATCCAAGAGTTTGATAAAACCTAAGAAATTGAATCTTAAAGAACAAAATCGGAAATAATAAAATAAGAGACGAACCTTGGAAGGTTTGAAGTCTGTTTGATACAGACGATCCTTTTATCTTGAAAACAAGAGAAAGAGATTGAAGAGGAGTATACAGGAGTAGGAGGATGTGACAGAAGGATGAGTTTGAACTCCTCATGAATCAATTTAGGCTCATCGTCATCTCCATCTAAAATCGGTGAATCTGTTTGTGTGTGATAGAAGATATGGATGAAAGATGTTTATGCGCCATTAGAGGATAGAGATAAACTAACAGTCCCACGTATAACAATAGAGGAGTTGAAATGGTCAGAGATACGTGTTTCATGAAGTTGTACTAAAGCAATGGAAACTTGTAGGTTTAAAAATTAAGTAATTTAACTTTAAATAATGGTACATAAAGCTCAAAAAGTTGTTTTTAAGAGTTTTAACCAAATGTTTTATAATATAGTATATATATATATATATATATAATAAAAATACGTACCTATATAACTAACGATCTTCTACATGGCAAGCAAACATACAAAAGAGAACGTTGATGTAAATCATATACTCAACAACACCCTACAAACCTGCAAACTATAACTACGAAATGGATATGAAGAATATTCATAATAAAAAAAATAGGAGAACTATCTTTGTACAGAATACTTGTTTCAAGCAAAGGAAAATGGATTTGTAAAGTCTTGGAACTTTCTGAAATACAAAATGGAAAAAAGAGAAAGCAAGTTAAGAATTGTAAATAGAACAATTTGAAGGTAAGAGGCCGTTTATCGAACTTTTACCTGGGTAAGCGTTTACCAAGTTAGATTATCATACCGGATGAATATGAGAAGGCCAAAGGCAAGGACCGCAAGTTTTACCCGGTAAGTGAGGGCGACGACTCTTACCATGGTTATTGGTTATTGGATACTATTTTGATGGACTAAAACTTTACCCGGTAAGTGTTGATAGTGTTGAAATTTGCTAATAAACACTTAGCCGGGTAAGCATTTGGTAAACGACCCTTTAAGTTTTGTAATTTCCATGGACATCAAAGAGAAAAAGTATTGTCATTTTTGTAGAAAGTAGCAACTATCTTTTTAATCAATTTGGATGCAAATTAACCTATAAGTTACTTTTTAGATGGAAGGGAGTAAATTTTGCTTTAACTTGCAAGATTGTTGCTTACCGAGACTAACCCAATAAGTGCTTACCGATTATCTTACCTGGGAAAAATGGTGATAAGGATGGAGAGTTGAACCCAATATGTGACGGTGACAACTCTTACCCAGTAAAAATGGTGATACGGATTGAGAATCTTACCCAACAAAAGTGGTGATAAGGACCAAGAATCTTACCCAACAAAAAGTGGTGATAAAGTACCGAGAATCTTACCCAACAGAAGTGGTGATAAGGACCGAGAATCTTACCCAATAAAAGTGAATGATAAATACCATGGTACACAAACCAAATGAATTAATAAAAAATGCATGTCTACAATTACACAAAAACAAATGTGGTCTGAATTATAGTACCTCAGAAGAAGCAGGGAGCTCGATCGTGTGTTGAGTTGAGAGCTTGATGAACTGGAATATATGTAACTGAGATTGCATTAAACAAGTTAAAAAATTTACGAAAATAATACTCATAAGAGATGTTTTATTCTTAGCTTAAAGGAAGACAAGTTGCATGTTAATGAACATAAAAAATTTCCTTGCCGGTAACTCTATTCAGATTATAAAAACATGACCTAAGGTTCCCAAAATAATAGGAAGTACCTGCACCATTGATAAATTACATAAGTGAAAAGAAGATTGAGTGGGAAATTTCAACCATGATGAATTTGGTGTACCAAAAGCCTTTAACACATAATTTGTACTAAAAATCACTTTGACAACATATATATAACTCCATCAATGTTAAGAGCCTGATCAACCATATTATGGGTTAGTGTTTATACTTGTGAATGACTACAAGAAGACAATAAGAGATCTTATAGAAAACAAAAGAAATTAGAATCATGAAAACATGTTCAACTATGAACTACACCATATCCCAATAGCCTCAAAATTGAATTCCAGTTGCTTTCATAAGCTTCTTGGAATGTGACCTGAACCTCTATCAGCATTAGAAACCATGTGTTAATCCGAGATCAAAAACCAAACGCAAAAGCAGGGTAACACCGATAACGGGTAATCATAAGCGATTTCATTAACATGTTCACAACCAAATGTAACTAAAGCATTGGAAAAGTGAATACTCAACTAAAAATGTAACATACATTCCAAAATCTTGAACAAAACTCAACTCAAATCCTGCAATTGAGGAAAAGGATGCAATTTAATAATAAGAATCGTCGACATAATAGCAAAAATCCATGAATTTGGGATGTAAAACCCAGTATTACCGTAGAACAGACTCATACCCAAACCCAAATCATAAACATGAATCCAATAAAAAAACCTAATCCATTGTAAAAGAGAACCCAATCGTTAATCACCTGTTTTTTCAGTAATATTTATCCAGGAGAGGGGGCAAAGCTCTACAGCATATAACGCGACGCTGCTGGTGATTGTAGAAGACGAACAGAGCTTTTAAGAGAAGAATTCGCACAAAATTGATAAGAGAAGGAGAGAGGATTTGAATATTAGGAGAGGAGAGTCTCGCACGATGCGGGGTGTAGGTTAGGATTAGGATGGATTTCAATTTGTGGATTTGGGTTAACTAATTAACTATAGATTTGGGATATGCATAAACGTGTGTGCATTAATAACTTGTATTAAAGCAACAATCACTTGTAAAGTTAAAAATTAAGTAATTAAGCTTTAATTAACGGTACATAATGCTTAAAATGTTGTTTTTAAGAGTTTAAGACAAATGTTTTATAGTATAGTATAGATACATATATCGAGAACTATTATTCAAAAATAAGAAAGAAATTAATTTTTTTATTACTAATAATATTAGGATGATTACAAGATATTTTAGTTCTCGGAACTTAAAAAATAAAAAGCATATGAATCACCATTTTTTAAAGTCCTAAATTTTTACCTTATTAAAGGTCAATGGTGATGTTTGATAAATGTACATTATAATGATATATAGAAATTTCGATTTTGAGAATCAGAAAAATACATAAACAACATTATGATATATGTAACATAATGTAGATATAAAAATATGAGAACCACAACCATGTATTCCAATTTGTAGCTAGGATAGTTATGTATTTCTGAAAAGACTAGGGTCGTGCGAGATGGCACGATGTAAATTAATTCGTTAAAAGAAAAAAATGCTTAAATTCACTTTTATTATAAATTTTCAGGATTGGTGTTTAACAAAATATAAACAATTATCATTTGTGAACATAAACACATGTACAAATCTTTATGATACATCATCAATTGATAACGCTTTTTGTTATTTCATATCACAAAATGACAATTTATGACAACCGTAACACCCCAGAACTTACCTTCCAAATATAAATAAGATTCAAGGTTTAACCCAAATAAGATTAATCACTAGAGATTATTTCATTACATAAATCAATAAGCAACAGAATTGTCTAAAGTCAACAACTGGATATTCTAGTCGAAACATGCTAAAATAAACTCTTCTCTAACACTTCACATCCTCCTCTTGCCCTTATCTCCTTTCACCGCAATGTACCTGCTTGAAAACGGTTTATTTTGAAAAGTGAGGGTTAGACCAAAAGGTCTAGTGAATTCCCATAAAAGCAGTTAAGATTTCAATAATTTAGAAACCAGAAAATATGCAATGGTTTACCAAATAATTTGACCCATTCCCTTATTGGGAACGTTTACGTATTGGTGAAATATGACAAAGGTAAATCACCAACGCACTCCCTTAGCGACACACTAGTCCATAAGGACCAAACCTATATGTCCACGCTCTCTTAGTGGTAGTAGGATTTAATTATAAATAGAGTCTTGCCATATATCAAAAAATAAACAGATAGTGCACATACCGACCCCAAAAGTTTGTAAAAGTGATCATGGTAAGTTTTCGTATTCAAAAGATGACAAGCTAAAACCATAATCAATATATAAGGCATTTGAAACACATCACATTGCATTTTTAAGGGATAGGGAACTCACCTGAATTGGACAAGCCTTGGCCCAAGCTCAAACGTCTAAAACTTCCAAACCGAAAGCCTAAATTCACCAACATAAATCGGGTGTTAACCTCAAGTAATACCTCCAAAAGTCTTTTATTTTAGTCTTAAGATAAACCCTTAGATTGAAGGTCCAAGCCCAGGCTTTAAATGAAAAAAAATCAAAACGGACGAAGTCGTACCAAACAGTGGGTTGCACGACTTTTGCCGCGACTTAACCCGCGGGGCAACCCGCACGAGCCACTGTTTAGGCTTCCTCATCCCCGCAGCTTAAAACCACCAAATCTCCATTGATTTCATCCAAATACACTGATTCTATTAACCCATCCAATGCATATAATGATGGAATAAATTCTTAAATCAAAACCCAAACTAAATGAAATCATATCTAGTAGATTAAACCAACAATTTCTCACTTCTATTCTTGAACTATCATCAATGGAATTGAAAATAGAAACCCAATCCAATAAGGAGAAGACTCCATTGATGAACAAAAGCAATTCTTTTCTAAAATGGATAACAGCTAAATGACGAATACTTAAATCATTGAACTCCTTCCATCATTAAACCAATACAAGAGACAAGAATCCTAAAAACAACCATCATAAAATCTAAATAGGGAAGATAGGGAGTTCTAATGAAGAAGATGAATCCATACCTGAAATTGATGATTTCTTTCTATGCTTGCCTTCCAAGAATTGATGATTTTCCTCAATTTCTTCTTCTCCATGTTTCTCCTCTTCACACCACATACAACACACACTGATTTGTGCAAATGAGGTGAATTAGGAAAATCCTCACTCTCTACAACTATAAATAACATGGGTTTGATTCTAAAAAGCCCTAGCCCAACAGAAAAATATTTAGAGCGCAACCATTTCTAATATTAAATGTTTGGGCTATTACAACAACCGATTTAGTAAAAGAAATTATCTAAATCAACTTAATTTTTTGTAAAATATTTAATGTTACTAATTTATTTATGCATTTTTATAGATATAAACAACTTCACTTGGAAAATTCCAATAATAAAATCAATTTGCATGAAATATTTCCAAAATTTGAGCCATTGGGATATTTCATTATATCTCCTTATAAATAGTACTCCTTCACTTCAATATGCCATTAACAACTTCATCGGTCTTCTTAACAATGGCAATGGCTAGTTCCAGGTCTCCAGTTCTCATATTCATTCTAACCACTTCTCTAGCATGCATTCAGAAATGTATGTATCGTTTATATCACCATCTCTCCATGATTTACATATTTACATACGTATATATACATATATTTATAATTTTCTCAGGAACAAAGTGTGTGGTTTGATTGTTGTGATCCAGGCACATCAAGTAGTCTTGCTTGGAAGGTGGTGTTAAGCTCGGACAACCAAAGAGTCGCAAGTGAAAAGATCAATATTGGACATTGTTATAAAGCTGATTGTAGGAAAAGTGTTGACCCAAATGATTCAAAATGTTATTGTTGTATGTGTGATGGAATTTGTTGGACCGATAGTTATACTTGTGAGAAGATGTGTAATGAAAAACATTATAAGTAATGAAACTTGACATGTATATGGTCACTTTTGATATATATATATATTGCACCATTTGAAACATCAATTTTATGTTTAAAATAATCAATATTTTTACCTGATTATATAATATATCATCAAGGAAAAATCTTGGATTTCACACGTACGAGCCTAAAATTGTACATCTATCTTTAGAGATAAAATAATAGCCTAATGATAAATAATGATGTAACAGAATATTGAACTACAATTAAGAATTTGATAAATAAATAAAGACGTACGAGATGAAAAATAATTATGTTGCTATATTTATACAAAAACGTAGGTTCAATTATCCACACCAGGTGATTTTAAATCATATTTTCTATCTTATATTTAAAATGTAGTATACTATATATGTGTGTGTTTGAGTGTAACACCCTGATTGTCGTCCTTGTTGAAGAAAGTGTTGAACCGAGCGATTCAATAATCAAATGGTAATTTCAGAGTTTGAGCAGTGGTGCCATATGAGAGTGACATCTGTCACAATAGCACCAATGGTACTTATAGTATGGTCGTCTCGACTATTGTGCCATGCGGTTATGACATCTGTCACAATAGCACCTGTGGTACGCAGTAGTTGGCGGTCCCAACAATTGTGCCATGTTATAGTGACAATGGCACAATGTATTAACCGGGTCCTTGGTAAAATGCAACCCCGAGCCCTCTTTGTGTTCCACTCTTAGAATAAATGGAATAAGTATTTTGAAGTTAATTATATTGGATATCACCTACTAGATGAGAACGGGATCAAAACGGGTGAAAAGTAGGAAAAAACACCTCGGAGCGGCCAGGCTATGGTGCCCGGCGATTGTGACAGTGTCACAATCGCTTGTCAGAATCGCTCATGATGTACCGTGACTTGGAAAATGGATCATATTGATGGTGGACATGGGCTATTGTGCCCGGAGATTGTGACATGGCACACTCGTATGTCACAGTCGCCGACGGCCTCCAGTGAATAAAATCGGAATTTCCTTCATTTGACCATAACTTCTTCGTCACAACTCCGTTTTGAGCGATTCAAGTTGCTATGATTTAGTATTTCAGAGCCCTTTAAGATGGTAACCATGGGGATTTAAGTTTACTTAATTATTTGGGGTTCCTAGAAGTTGAAAGGTATGATCACCTCTCCGAAATCTTGAATCTAGGGTTTGAGTTTTTGCACCAACAACTCTCATTCTCTCTTGGGTTTGTTTTTGTGTATATTTTGGAAGTTATGTACGTGTTCTTGAAAGACTTACACCATGGATCTAGAGGTGTAGCTCATGGATTTAAAGTCTTCACCCAATGGAACTCGGTATTGAGGTAAAACCTAGATTTAGCCTAAATCTAGCAAGGTGAGTTCATGTTACTTTGCGAAAACTATATATATGCCAAAAATGTACATTTTGATATATCAACATGTTTTAATTGCTATTTGTCAAATGTTTGAGTATTTTGATGATATGCGATTATTTGGTATAAGAGGTTTTATAAATCTTACGAAACGATATATTTGGATTCTTGACACTTTGATAAATAAAACACATTTCATGAGATGCCTTGATGCTTTATTTTATAAAATGAGGATTATTTGGTGTCGATGGTATTTGGAGAATATTAGATTTACAAACTGTTTGAAAATACATGTTATGGTATTATGAGACATTTTAGAAATATAAGAATATGGTTTCATTTCGAAAACGGTTAGTCTCAACCAATGATTTGAGGAAACTACATAAGGGTTGAGTTATAGAGCTTTTGCTCGGTTTGACTAAAAAGAGTCTCATGGACATTTGTCCGGTTTAAATAATATTTTACATGCATTGGAGTGCGTTGGTCATTCGTTTTGGAGTCACGTAAATTAGACTAAGTTGCATTGGGTCCATATGCATATAAGTCGGTATTTTATTTTTATCTCAGAATAGGCATTGTGGTAAAGCGTGTCATTCTTGAGGCAAGAGCTTATGTGCACAAACGACTATAATATTGTATTTGGTTGATGTCGATGGCTACCAGACCTTTATGTAACGCTCTATTTTATCTATTTTCTCAGAATAGGCATTGTGGTAAAGCGTGCCATTCTTGAGGCTAGGACTTATGTGCACAAATGACTATAGTACTGGATTTTGGTTGATGTCAATGGCTACTAGACCTTTATGTGCTGCTCTTTAACATTGGTTCGTGGCATACCTCCATGTCTTGTCACGACTAGTGGTAAATCGGGTCTCCCCCGTCTTCTTCGGATGTTTTATTCCCTTTCAAGGAAAGCGTGAGTTATTTGTTTTTAAAATTCGGTTAAAGCTATGTTTTCTAACTTTATGTTTATAGCTTTATTTATGGTCGTGAAAGTATGGGCTTGTTCGCACGTTAAACAAATATTTCTATTTTAAGCTTTCTACTAACGATACTTTGGTCTAAAACTTTTATTATGAAAACGTTGAATTTTGGGAAAGATGTTTCTTTTATAATGAAGTCATTTCATTTGAGAATTATCATTTATCAAGAAAATACTTTGGTTTCAAATCAATTATAAATATGTTTTAAACTCTTGAGCTCACTCGGCGTTAAGCCTAACCCTTTTTCTTTGTCGGCATGTGCATCAGGTTATCGTTGGGGGTTGGTACTAGCGACACGTGTTGACTTGAGAGCTAGGAAGTAACCTGTTAAAGATTTAGCTCTTGGTGACGTTTTCTGCATTCGTAGATAACGACTCTTTGGGTTTAGTAACACCCGACCATATATAGGTCTTTGTATAAGACTTGAATTATCTTTTGTAGAGGTTTTATTACTATTTGTTATTTGAGGAACTTCAAGTATTGAATTATAGGAAATGATTTATCCTTCAATTGATGTAATATTAAAAATTTTAAATTAGTCGCTTTTTCGAAATTTGAGGGGTGTTACATTGAGTATATGTTTGTGTTTGTATTGCAAACTATCTAATATATTGACAATAGAAAAAAAATATCGATAAATATTTTAGTACTTAGAAAATTAGGGCGTTTTATTACCAAAAACATTAAGACACTACAACGAATGTATATAAATTAACGTTTTTAAGTTCCGCATTTTTACCATGTTTATATGATGAATTCATAAATTAACGTAAAATCTAACGATATAAAGAATGTCTTATTTTGAGAATAAAAAAATACATTGTTTTGAAATGTATATCACACTAGGATTTCTATAAAAATGTGATAATCACAACCATGTTTACAGTTTGCAACTTATGATATATTAGGAAAAGAGCTAGTGTTATGGAATATTGCGTCTCAGACTCCATCTCCTAGTTTGCCTCTTGTCTTTTCTGATAACGCCATTGGACTTTTACCAGCCGAATCTCTTTATTCTCAAATATTTGACTTTGAAATTAGTAATGACTTGCAGGGTTTTCTTCAAAACACAACTTTTCGTCTACCGTGATCTCCGGTATTGGTACATCTAATTTGGACCAACTAAACACTTTCTCAAATTTGACACATGGAAGGTGTTGTGACTTGCGTTGAGCTCAACTAGCAGTTCAAAACGATAAGATACCTCTCCAATATGGTCGGTAATTTGAAACGGTCCAGTGTACCTTGGACTAAGGTTACCTTTTTTTCCCAAATCGGACAATTAAATTCCATGGTGATACTTTCAGCATTACTTGATCCCCCACCTGAAATTCTATAGGTTTACGACATTTATCAGCATAATTATTTTATTGATCATGTGTCGTCTTGATTTATACAGGAATCTAATCGATTTTCTCAGCATTGCAGTCATTTGAATGATCTCCGGACCGGCTAGTTGTCTTTCTCCCACCTCGTTCCAACATAAGGGAATTCTGCATTTTCTACCGTATATAACTTCAAAGGGTGCTGCTTGTACACTTGCTTGATAACTATTGTTATAAGCAAATTCAATTAGAGGTAAGTGATTTACCCATGAGCCTCCTAAATCAATTATACAAGCACGCAACATATCTTCAAGGGTTTGGATTGTTCGTTCACTTTGCCCATCGGTTTGAGGATGATAAGTCGTACTCAATTTTATTTGAGACCCCAAATCTCTTTGAGGCTACCCAGAACTTTGAAGTAAAACGACTGTCACGGTCAGATTTAATAGACAACAGAACACCATGTCGAATTATGATCTCATCAATATATAATTTGGCCAGCCGTCCAACAGATGCACTTCTCTTATGGGTAAAAAGTGTGCCGACTATGACAAACGGTCCACTATGACCCAAATAGCATCAATACCTTTCGGTGTCTTTGGAAATTTCATTATGAAATCCATGGTAATATGATCCCATTTCCATACCGGGATTTCTAACGACTATAAGTTTTCATTAGGTCGCTGATGTTCTACTTTTACTTGTAGCCACGTTAAGCAACGTTCTACATATTTCACAGTGCCTCTTTTCAAACCCGGCCACCAATAAAATGGTTTCAGGTCTTTATAAATTTATTAGTACCCGAACGAATTGAGTACCGTGATTTATAAGCTTTATCAAGGATTATCACTCGGAGATTTCCAAGGTAAGGCACCCATATTCTGTCTTCAAAGCATAGAATTACCCGACCATCTTTTATCAACTTTGAAGTCAAATCACCAGTTGTTTCTGGCTTTATATTTTATTCTTCTAGGGCTTCTACCTGATATTTTCGTAGTTCATCAAGAATACTTGGAACTATTTCTTTTTGAAGTGCCACATCTTTAATCATTCCACCTTTTTCCTTGCGACTTAAAGCGTCAGCCACTACATTCGCTTCCCAGGGGTGATAAAGAATCTCAAAAATCATAATCACTCACCAATTCTAGCCACCGTCGCTGCCTCATGTTCAAATCTCATTGATAGAATAAATGCTGAAGACTTCTATGATCAGTGAAGATTTGTTACTTCATTCCGTACAAATAATTTCTCTAGAGTTTCAAAGCGAATACGATAGCAACGAGTTTCATATCATGCGTTGGAAATTGTCGTTCATGGTCCTTTAACTGACGTGAAACGTAATCAACAACTTTCCCCCGTTGCATTAATACACACCCCAACCCCAGTTTTGAAGCATCACTATACACTACGAAATCTTTTGAACCTTCTGTTAACGATAAGATTGGTGCAAATACACAATCTATCTTTCAAAAGTTGGAAGGCTTGAGCCTGTGATTCTCTCCAAACAAACTTCATATTCTTCTTTGTTAACATTGTTAATGGTGTTGCAATACTGAAGAAATTATGTATAAATTTTGTTAGGTCTGAAATTATTGTATCCGAGATGACAACTATTGAAGACATGAAAGACCAAAAGTACAAAGTCAATAAAGTCAAAATTAGGAAGGTTTAATATAAGGAAAGGATAATTATTTTGTAAATGGCAATTGTATAATGCCTAAAACACTTACCTTCCTTATATAGATTAATGGTTTAATATAAATAGGAGTATTAGTCTATTCATTAAGGTGTGAATGTAAGTCAATTACTAGAGAGCCTAAATTCTGTCAAATCATATTGTAACCGTACAAGTGAGATATCCGACTGCGAAAATTCCTCAATCACTTTGTTCTTATTGCTTTAATCGATTTAATTATAGTGCTTGCATATACTGGAATCTACAAGTGGTATCAGAGCAGACGATCTGAGTTTTTGCGCTTTTCTGAAGTTATCTACGAAACAGAAGGTAATTTTTCGATTTCTGCGTTTATGAGTTTTTGTCGATTCATACTATCATAGCTTAACCCGATAAAAACTCATAATCTTAAAAAAAAAATTCTTTTTTCATCGATACATACCTCTGTCTTTTAATTTTTCTCGATTCTTATATCTGTTTTGCTGTGTTTTTCTCGACTCTTACTTCTGTGTTTGCTCGATTCATACGTCCGTTGCTTAATTTTTTATCGATTCATTCATCTATTCCTTAAATTTTTATCGACTATTACTCAAAGTAATTAATCTGCGTTAATTAAAATTATCCTAGTTTATTTTATTTACTTTTGAAACTCTTTACATAAGAAAACTCAGGAACTAGTGACTCCTGCAACTTTTCTTACTAAAGAATTCTCTAGTAAAAATCATAAACTCTTGTAATTTTGATTTTTCATTAATTGAACAAATAAGAAACTCGAGAACTTAGACATATTTGTCCATAAAAAGACTTGTTTATTTTTAGTCAAGAACCCTTTGTTCTTGTTTTCTGGCTTATCAATTAAAGAAAACTTAGATTAAGTAATTTTGATCTTTTATCGAGTCCACTTGAGTCGACAAAATTTTTAATCGAGTCTACAGGAATCGATAATTTTTTTTTCTGATTCATTGCCTTATCGAGTCAATTTTTTTTGTCGAATATTGATAAATTTAGAAAATCAAGGATATTGGGTACTCAGTGATCGATAAAACTTTTTTTTTCGACTCAAAATTTTTTCCTTAGAAGTTTTATCGAGTCTCTTTTACCCGACAATAAATTTTATCGAGTCTCAAACACCCGACAAAAACTCTTGTCAACTAAGCTTCACCCGATAAAAGTTTTTTTTTCAATCCCTATTGTATCGAGAAAACTTTCTGTTTTCACGAGACAAACTCAGAAAATTTCAAAAACTCACTGATCGAGATCATCAAGCCAAGTACAATGACTACTCGAGAAGCTATGGCCATTGGTTCAGACACAAAACCCCCCGAGGTAAGTCTTTCGGACTATTATCAAATTAATGACATGATGATACAATTGCAAGAACTTCAATCTAAATTGAAAACCGAGAATCTCTTGGTTTCAAAATTAGAAGCACGACTAGAAAATAATTATCATCAACTGCTAATTGCCCAATCTGAAATTGCAACATCTTGAAGTATTGCACACAATCATCAAACGGAGAAAGCGGTTTTTCAAGAAGAAAATATTCTCTTAAAACAACAAATCTCGGATCTCACACTTGAACTTAACAAATCTAAACGTGAGACCGAAGATTTTTCGTCCAAATATGAATTTGTGAGTTTTCAAAGACAAGACCTTTTGGAAAAACTAAAAGATTTTGAACTAAAGCTGTACAAAATTGGTCAAACTGAGCACACAATTCATTTGAACGTTCCAAAATATTTAAGTTCTAAAACTGGATTAGGATTTGATAATCCAAACATTTAGAAAAGGCCATCTACAATACTCCGACTCTCTATAAATTTGAATATCTGAACCTTGGTCCGGATTACAAAATTCAATTTATGAAGTCAGATTCCAACGTCGAAGAAAGGGAAGATTTGAATAGGAGAAAAAAAGATTTTCATCAAATTCCTTTCTGCTATCCTCGAGTAGTAGAAAAGGAATCTTCAAAAGAAACTCTTCCAAATACCTATTTTCCATCTTATAACGACGAAGAACTTCACACTCAAATTCCTGAATTTAAACCGTATTTTCCCACCTTGTTCTTAGAAAAGAAAATTATTCAACTTGAAAAGGTGTTGGAAACTGAACGTTGTTCGTCGGAAAAGGAAAAAAAGGCATTCATGTTAAAAGTTCAAAAATTGGCAAACGAGACTTTACAATTAAACAAAAACCACGAAAATTATTCTATTTCCAATATTTCTTCGTGTAAAGCTTTCGTTAGCAATTACTTAGAGGATTGTGAAGAGTTGTTTACATTAGATCCAAACTATATTTCTCCTAAACAAAAATGTTCCCCGTCTTCCGACCAAATTGATGATGACCTAGACTCTCTTGAGGAAATGCCTCGTTTTGACGAGTACACTGATTCCTCATCGAACCTTAAATCCACGGAACAGTTAAATGATTTAAATGCCGATTTTGACTTCCATCCTACACTTCCAAATCATACGGAGTTTTTGGACAAAAGGCCAATCGAATCAGTTTTACCTTCAACTGATCCGAATGAGTGTTCCACAAGTCAAATGCTTACACTCATTCTAACTAAAAGGATCAAACTCATTTTTCGAAACCCATCAATTCTCATTATGTGAAAAATGCTAAACATGGTTTTATTCATGTTTCAGCTTTTCGAACTCATAATTCTAAACAGTTTCATAATGATTTTGTTGCTAAATCCGGAAATTTCAAAAA
The DNA here is from genome assembly GCA_036898165.1 of Silybum marianum. Taxonomy (NCBI): domain Eukaryota; kingdom Viridiplantae; phylum Streptophyta; class Magnoliopsida; order Asterales; family Asteraceae; genus Silybum; species Silybum marianum. Next base: position 23,490,264 of record CM072538.1, read on the forward strand.
GTTTAAGATGGTTTGGAGAAAGAAATCAACTACAGATGATAATGTTAGAAACAAGCCACATACATCTCATGTAGTTGATGAAAAATCATTTGTGTCCAAGACTGATTTACCTCATATTGTCAAGTCAATCGAACATCTAATGAGTCTAAGCACCACAAATCTTTGTTGTTCTACTTGTGGAACAAATGATTTTGTCGATCAAAGATTTGCTCATAAATGGTATGGTACTTACAGTATCCCCAGTTCCCCATTTATTGCATCTAAAGCTAACCTCCGAGGACCCAACAAAGCTTGGGTACCAAAATCTTTTTAATCTGTTTTGTAGGTATGTCATGTGTGTTCCAAATTCAGAATATTCACATCACATGACAATCTTTCAAAAGGTTATGCTACATTTGAGGGGGAGTATCACATTTTACCATTCTTTAATAATTAGCTTCATAGTATCTCAGCTATGAACCTGTTCTTTAATGTTTAGCTTCATAGTATCTCGGCTATGAACCTGCTCTTAACATTATGACTTCTAAATACATCAGTTCAGAACTCCGACTTTAATACTTCAAACTCTTTGTGCGTTAGGAATAGAAGTTTTAATCGTCAATCCAGAGCCGGAAGGACCTGCCCATGAAACAAATCCCTAGGTTAAAATTTTTGAAAGGATATATTGAGTGCTTGTGAGATAAAATAAAATTGAGGGTGTGACAGGACTTAAAAGAAAATTGGTCCTCACCAAACCTAAACAGTTATCCGGGTAGCCACTCAATCTATTCATTCTCAATTCTTTGGAGATGAATATTGAAATAGACATGGACCCAATGTCGATAACTTGTGCCACCCCACTCAACTACTCAAGTATCTCACAAAAGATATCTGTTACATATATCACGGAGAATGAGCATATATGCTATCTTTTCTTCACTCGGAAGACTAAGATATTGAAAAATGAAGACATACCTCCGGCCTCTGAACTTCACATTCAAATGCACATCGAGTCTGTGAAATGTATTTTCACATCTTGAGCCTTAAAATTAGCATTTAATGCATCAATACTTTCTACACATTACACGAGTCTTTGTGATTCACGAAGCATAACTTCGTGTTAATGCCGGAACAGTTTGAGAAATTAGTTTTCTAAACTTACTTCAAAGATAACTGGAACTCCTATCAGAGATTCATCATTGCCAACTAAAATAGGCCACTTCAATTGAGTTTATTTTGATTAAGTGATAACAGTTGTTTCATGTGCTTCTGTATGTTAGTTTTTACACGCTTCATTAGTTAACAGTTTTTTTTCTTTCTTTGGTTATTCATAATGATTCGGATTCTCCTTATCATTCTGAGGGGGAGAGATTGTATATCAAAGACACGCCATGCTTACATGCTTATTTGGGAGAAAATGAAGATGACAAATGTTGATTTGTTGAAAACTGATTTTGTCGAGTTTCCTTACTTGATTTTTCGAGAAAAATGATTTTGTCGACTGCTGAAGATAAATTTGAAGACTTATCGAGTGCTTAATACCCGACATAAATTTTCATCGACATCACCTGACCCTACAAGTTTTATACCCTACGACATCGCGGCTCCATCGAATTTCTTTTCATGCTAATATTAAGGGGGAGCTTCGGAACTTACAAGAGATCATTTTCGTAGGGGGAGCAAAAGAATCAAGAAGAAAGATTTGTTGACAAAAGTTTCATGATCTTCAAAAGAAGAGTGCTGATTTGCTGAATTGTAATCTCGAATACAAAGGGGGAGATTGTTAGGTCTGAAATTATTGTATCCGAGATGACAACTATTGAAGACATGAAAGACCAAAAGTACAAAGTCAATAAAGTCAAAATTAGGAAGGTTTAATATAAGGAAAGGATAATTATCTTGTAAATGGCAATTGTATAATGCCTAAAACACTTACCTTCCTTATATAGATTAATGGTTTAATATGAATAGGAGTATTAAGCTATTCATTAAGGTGTGAACGTAAGTCAATTACTAGAGAGCCTAAATTCTGTCAAATCATATTGTAACCGTACAAGTGAGATATCCGACTGCGAAAATTCCTCAATCACTTTGTTCTTATTGCTTTAATCGATATAATCATTGTGCTTGCATATACTAGGATCTACAAATTTTCAGTAGTACCCCGCTAACCCTGGGAAGCTTCTAATTTTCGTTGGCGACTTCGGTGGTTCCCATTTTTCAATTGCTTCAATTTTGGTCGGATCCACCTTAATGCCTCCTTCTGAAATGATGTGTCCCAGAAATTGTACCTCTCGTAACAAGAACTCACACTTCGATAATTTAGCATAGAGTTTTTCTCATTTAGTAACTCTAATATTAACCGGAGATGATTAACATGATCTGCTTTCGATCGGGAATAGATACGAATTTCATCGATAAATACAATTACGAATTTATCGAGATATTGAGTACATACATGGTTCATCATGTTCATAATGGCTGCTGGCGCGTTTGTTAACCCAAACTACATTACTAGGAATTCGTAATGCTCGTACCTCGTACGAAATGCAGTCTTGGACACGTCTTCCTCTTGAACTTTCAATTGATGGTACCCCAACCTTAAATCTATTTTTGAGAAACAACTAGCCCCGACTAGTTTGTCAAATAGATCATCAATTCTAGGAAGCAGGTACTTATTCTTTATTGTCAGTTTGTTTAGTTCCCGTAGTCTATACACGTCTGCAGTGATCCATTTTTGTTCTTTACAAATGGAACCGGTGCACCCCAAGGGGATGTACTAGGTCTAATAAATTATTTCTCGAGTAATTGTTTCAGTTGGAACGTTATTTCATTCATTTCTGACGGTGCCAAATGATATGGTGCACGAGCCACCGGCACAGCCCCTGCTGGCACTAAATCAATTCTAAATTGAATTGAGCGATCTAGTGGAAGATTTGTCAAATGATACAAAACAGTAAACACTACGCCAACCTTTGATGAGAATGAATCGAAGATGCAATAATCGATTTAAAAGAGTGATGCGAAAATGCTCAAAGTTCAGATATAACAGAGACATATTTGAGAGTGGGAAATTTTGAAATGGTGTGCTAGACAAGATATATACAGGAGAAGAGAGAGAAAAAGTCGTGTCTGGTCAATGACACGTGGCGCACAGCCATTGACCGCGAAGGCGGTGTGAGAGATGAATAGTCGCCTTCGCACAAAACATATGCGAACGTGACGTAGCTTTCGCACAACACATATACAAAAGTGAGATGGCCTTCGCACAACACTTGTGCGAAGACACGTGTCACTTAGGCAGGTGAGGCTTGCATAAGCCTATGTGAAGCTAATCGAGGCTCGCATAAGGCTTGTGCGAAGGTTACTGTTCAAGAATGCCTTCGCATAAGCCTTATGCGAAGCCAAGAGAGGCTCGCACAAGGTCATGCGAAGGTGCATGCGTTGGAATTTTTTGTTAAACTTTTGAAAAATTTGACATTTTGAAAAATTTGACAAAAATAGCCCAAAATTTATCAAGTTAAAAGATGTCCAACTTTTAACTGATTTTAGTTCAAAAAGAGTTTTGCTCCCCTTCAACTGATGCAGGTGAAAAATTTTGTCTGTAAAAAATTGTCATCAGATTGGGTAGCTGAAAATTTATGTGTTAGTTTGGAGAATTTTACATGCTCCCCCTTGGACAGTGAACTGTAAAAAAATAAGAGCTCAAAGAAAAACATTGTTAGTGAAAAATATTGAGTTCCTCAAAAACTTGTTAGATCAATTGGCTCCCCTGAAAGGATTAACAAACATCAGCAACAGACAAAATATAAAAATAATTAAGGACACTATAAAATAAAAATAAGGAACTATAGTTTGAGAAAACATAATATTAAAAATCAAACCCTCAAATTCAGCATGCCAAACTTGGATACTAAGAATTGGAATCGTTTTTCATCCAATGCGTAAACAAGTCAGCAAGCTGATATTCTGTATTCACAAAATGAAGTTCAACAGGACCTTTCTCAACATGGTCCTTAATAAAATAATATCTGATATCCATATGCTTTGTCTTTGTGTGTTGGACTGGATTGGCTGAAATCGGAATCTTCAAGTCTTAGTAGATGGGAATCTGGTTGTAGTAGAAGTTGTAGTCCCGCAATTGTGTACGCATCCACGGTACATGGGAGCATCAACTGGCAGCAGCTACATACACCGCCGCAGCTGTAGAAGTGGAAACACAATTTTGTTTCTTCAACGTCCAACTCACCAGTTTGCCTCCTAGGAACTATTTGTGACTGGAAGTGCTTTTCCTGTCAATCATGCAGCCTGCTTGATCAACATCTGAATAGGCCTTTAGTCCAAAACCTGTATCATTTGGATACCAAAGACCAAGATCAGGTGTACCTTTTTGATATCTAAAAATGCGTTTTACCGCCAGAAAGATGAGATTCCTTAAGTGTAGCCTGATATCTTGCACATACACAAGTAGAAAACATTATATCTGGTCGACTAGAAGTTAAGTACATTAAAGAACCAATCATAACTCGATAGTACGTCGGATCAACAGCTTTTCTGTTGGGATCAGCTTCGATCTTAGAACATGTTGCCATCGGGGTAGCAATAGAAGTACAATTCTCCATACTGAATCGTTTCAATATATCGAATATACTTGGATTGATTTATAAAAGTCCCCGTAGTCAGTTGTTTTACTTGTAATTTGAGGAAAATTTTCATTTCTCCCATCATACTCATTTTAAAATGTTTTGTCATCAAGCTAGAAAACTTCTTAAAAACTTTCGGATTAGTCGAACCAAAAATAATATTGTCTACATATATCTTTATAAGAATAATTTGCTCACCTTATCGTTTAATGAACAAAGTGGAACTAATTGTACCTCTTGAGAATTTAGATTTGGTTAAGAAATCGGTAAGTATGGTATACCATACATGAGAGGCTTGTTTAAGACCATAAAGAGCCTTGTCGAGAATGTAGACATGATTTCGATGTTCTGCATCGACAAAACCCTACGGTTGAGAGACAAATACCTCTTCTTTCAGTACACCATACAAGAACGCAGTATTTACATCTATTTGGAGTACATGGAAATTCTTGTGTGCTAGGTAAGCTATGAACATCTGGATGTATTCAATCCGAGCCACCGGGGCGTATGTCTCGTCATAATCAATGCCCTCTTGCTGTCGATCCCTTGGCAACCAGTCTTGCTTTATTTTGTACAATGTTCTCATTTTCGTCCTTATTATTTTTGAAAATCCACTTGGTACCAATGATGGTCTTGTCCTTCGGACGAGGTACTAGACGCCAAACCTTCAGAGATTTGAACTTAATAAGCTCTTCTTGCATTGCTATAATCCAGTCTGGGTCAGCTAATGCTTCAAATACTTTTCTTAGAAAAGATGCAAACATGCACTCATTCGCATTAGCAGATCTGGTTTGAACGGATCTCCAATAATTTGATGAATCGAATGTGTATTAGTCCATATTGTCGAATTAGGCAACGGATTGTAGATCGACTGAGCATTGTCAGGATCAATAAACTGAGTTGGGGAGACTATGGGGGTGTGTTCCGGAGTGACTGATGGTGTAGAAACTGATGCTTAGGCCTCATCTATATGAATTGCAGTTGGTACAACCATATCAGAAGTAGCAGATGGTTGAACCTCTGGCTAAATAGATGTGGCAGAGTCAGTACTATCAGTCGTAATTTGTGTCTGAATAGGAGTTGGAGGCACAAGTGCAGAAGTTCGAGTAGTTCGCACAGCTTTAGAAGGAGTTATTGGAACAGTTTCTGAAGAGGTGGTCGAGAAATCAGACGGACTTGAAATTGAAACTGATTCTCTTGGTTGAACAACTTCTGATGGTTTGCACTGACTATTGCAAATTGTTCTGAATACCCTTGATGAAGTCTATGATAATTTCCGGGGATTGATCCTTTGTTCACAACAACTTTACCCATGTGTACCAAGAAAAATCATCTACAATAACAAAAGCGTATTTCCTACCATTATGGTTTGAACGTGCATCGGCCTACAAAAGTCTATATGAAGATGTTGAAGGGGTCTTTCAGTGTTGAACTCGACCTTCGGTTTATAAAAAGGCTCTCTTCATTTTACCCATCTTGCAAGCAGCACATAAGTATTCTTTTACAAATTTCAGGTTAGGTAAGCCCGTTACTAACCCTCCCTTTACCAGCTGATTGATATTCTTGAATTTTATATGAGAGAGACGTTTATACCATAACCAATTCTATTTCACAAAGGCTTTGGACAACAAGAAAATCGCTTTCTCAGACTTTAGATCGGACAGATTGATGGAGTAGAGGTTGGACATTCGAGTACTAGATAAGATTTCAATACCGTCTTCTTTGCAAACACTACATCTCTTAGCATTGAAATTTACCTCTAGATCTTTGTCGTAGAACTGTTTGATGTTGAATAGGTTATGTCCCAATCCTTCCACATAAGATATCTTTTTGATTGTGAAGTTGTCCTTGATGAGGTCGCCATACCCCGAGATCGGAGAAAAATGGTCATTACTAAATCGAACCTTCCCGCAGTATTTTTCTGTGAAGTTAGCGAGAATCTCCTTTCTTCCATCATGTGTTTGGAACATCCGGAGTCCAATAACCACACATGGCAGGTATGAAAAATGTGACTAAGCAGTTTTAAAAGTAACCATAAGAAAATGGGTCCTATAGGGTTAGTAGACAACTTGACTTTAGGAACCCATTAGTAATTGGGTTCCTTTGAATTTGTGAACATCTTTGTTTTTGGCACCCAAATGGGCCCTTTTCTTTGTGACAAAATCTTGGGTATCCAATGAAGGTTGGATCCTTTTGTTTTCACAATAAGATCTGATTTTGGCAACCATTTGAAATTGGGCCCTGTGTTCTTAGAATAAAGATGTTGATGACCATGTGATACAGATATGTGAGGATCGACAACATAATTCAACAAAATCATTCACACCACATATAGAACAACAAATATTATCATGAGCAAAAGAAAGTAATTGATGTATTGGATATATTGTTTTGGGAAAACATGATTATTTCACATCACATTAGGCTCGTCCTACTTAGGTATTTCATAAACCTCATGTAGGCCAATGGAGGCTAGCATCTTTTGTTGTGTGATCATTTTGGCATATTTCCTCCATTTAGGTAGCAGATTGTTGAGGAACTTCACATTATTCTCAATTATACACTTCTCAATTTTATTCTTGGACATCTCATTGAGAAGACAGACGAAACAAACATAGATATCTTCTATGGATTCACCCTTTTGCATCTTGAACTGTTCATAACTGATGATGCAGTTGGTCACCTTAATTTTATTTCCAAGTTTAGTCCCCATCATCATCTTTTCCAGTTGATCCCATATCGTCTTTCCACTTTCTTTGAATGAATACATACTGGTGTAGATATCATTTGGTATGCTTTGAAAGAGGAATGACTTTGCTTGTAAGTCAGCTTTGTGTCTGTTCTTTTCAGCTTCAGTCCATTTGTATCTGGGTTTCAGTACGATTTGGTCATCTAGACCAGTCATGGGGGGTGCTTTCGGTGGTCCATTGAAAATTGAGTCCAGAATGTAATTCCTATTGTCATATAAAACAAAGAAGTCCAAGAATCTATTTTTCCATTACTCATATTCGCCTCCGTAAAGAACCGGAGGGTTTGTGGCAGATCCAATCGTGAGTGCATCTCTGGAAGTCATGTTCATTATAATTTGCTACAAAAGATCTCAGATTAAAAAGAGAAAATTCAAACAGTTAGTCAATCAAAGTCAAACTTTTGAAAAAGTCAACTTTTTGGTAAGATAAAGTTTTCTTAAAAAAAATTCTAAGTATGAAAAGTTTCGCACGACACAAAGGATACTCTTGTGAGAGGCTTCGCACAACATTGATGCGAAGGTTCGTATAAGATATGCAAGGCTAGTGCAACGCTCGTACGAGGCTCGAATGAGGTGAACGTTTGCGAGGCTCGAATAAGGTATGCATTTAGATATTTCATTACACCTGGTTATAAATAGTACTCCTTCAATTCAATACGCCATTAACAATTTCATCGGTCTTCTTAACAATGGCAATGGCTAGTTCCAGATCTCTAGTTCTCTTATTCATTCTCACCGTTTCTCTTGGCTGCATTAAGAATGTATGTATCTTTTATATCACATTCTCTCCATGATATACATACTTACATACTATTAGGAGGGTTCAAGGGAAAACACTAAAAAAAAGAAAACTGATGAACACCCTGGGAGCCATCCATCTGAATGGTATGCACTAATGCATACAAGTGTTTTTTTTCCTATGCACCAATGCTTCTATCATCACATATGCATTGATGCATATTCACAAATGCATGTTACAATTACCGGTATACATTAGGGCATACCATCCAGATTGAAGGCTCCCAAGGTGTTCTTCAATTTTCTTTTTGTTTGGGGGTTTCGCTTGAACCTGACCCTACATACTTATATTTATATATATATTAATAATTTTCTCGTGAACTGAGTTTGTGGTTTCATTGTTGGGATCCAGGTACATCAAACAGTCTTGCTAGGGAGGTGGTGTTGAGCTTCAACGACCAAAGAGTCATAAGTGAAAAGATCAATATTGGACATTGTTATACAGCTTATTGTAGAGAAAGAGTGGACCCAAATGATTCAAAATGTTATTGTTGCATGTTAGATGGAAATTGTTGGATCGATGGTTATACTTATGAGAAGAATTGTAAAGGAAAAATATTATAAGTAATGAAACTTGACATGTAAATGGTCATTTTTGCCATACCATTGGAAACATCAACTTTATGTTTCATAAAATGAATATTTTACTTATCAAAGAAAAATATTGGATTTGTACCGGCCTAAATTTTACATATTTTTTTTGAAGAAAAAATAATAGCTTAATAATAAATGATGTAAAAAAATATGGAAATACATTCGGAATTTGATAAATTAATAAACACGTATGAGATGATAAAAAATTATGTTGTCATAATAATAAAAGAAATTATACAAAAGTGTAGGTTCAACTATCAACACGAGGTGATTTAAATCATATTTTCTATCTGATATTTAAAATGTAGTATATTATATGTGTTTGTCGATGTGAGTGTATGTGTGTATTTGTATTGGAAACTATCTAATGTATTAAAATAGAAAAATATACCTAGATATTTTAGTACTTGTTAATAAATTAGTGCAATTACATGATATTTTAGTATTAAAAACATTGAGACGACTACAAGGAAATGTATATAAATTAACGTTTTTAAGTTTTGAATTTTGAGAATAATTTTTTTTTTTGATTTTGAGAATTAAAAAAATATTAGATTATTGTACATTCTAATGATATAAAATTTATATAAAAAATGTATATAAATTAACGATTTTAACGTTTATAAATTATTGTACATTCAAATGATATAAAAAATGTTTGATTTTGATAATAAAAAAATACATTATTTTAGAATGTATATCGTCACGCTAGGATTTCTATAAAATGACGTATGATTGAAAAATGTGAGAATCACAACCATGTTTTACAATTTGTAACTTATATTACATTAGGAAAAAGACTAAAAAGACTGGTATTGTAGAATATTGCATGATATGTTTTTTTTAATGGAAAGTAGATAAATGAATACATAAAATTATTATTAAAAAAATTCGGGATTTATGTTTTAGCAAAATAGATATTTTAATCATTTGTATATATACATTATGTACAACTTGTTTTGATATAATGTCAATTGACTACTTAGTTATTTCACTTCACCAAATGGTTGTTTATAACCATGGTTTTGAAAAGCATATTTCTATAGTGATAAAAAATGTAGATACAATAAAATCGAACTCTTTATTTATCAATACGATATGAATATAAACCACATCTTTGATTCGAAATTTGAAATGCAATACAATACATATATTGAGAACTGCAATTCAAAAATAAGAAATAAATTAAATTTTTTATTACTCATCAAATTAGGACGAAAGATATTTTAAATTCTCAAAACTTAAACAATGAAAAGCATATAAAATTAACATTTTTATGAATTCTTGAACTTTTACTTTATTTATCATCGAGGTTGATGTTTGATAAATGTACATTATAATGATATATAGAATTTTTGATTTCGGAATTCAGAAAAATAAGTTAACAACATTATGACAGATGTAACATAATGTAGGTAGAAAATTTGAGAATCACAACCATGCATTCCAATTTGTCATTACGATGGTTATGTAATAGAAAAAGACGTGTTGCGATGTACCATGATGTAAATTAATTTGTTAAAAGGAAAAAAGATAGATGAATAAACTTAACATTTATTATAAACTATCGGGATTGGTGTTTTAACAAAATACAAACCATTATCATTTGTATACATAAACACTTGTACAAATCTTTATGATCCATCATCAATTGATAAGGCTTTTTGTTATTTCATGTCACAAAACCACAGTTTATGAAAACCGTTTTAGTAATAGAAATTATCTAAATCGACTTAATTTGTTGAAATATATTTATTGTTACTAATTTATTTCTGCATTTTTATAGATATAAACTACTTTACTTGGAAAACTCAATTAATAAAACCAATTTTCAATAAATAATTCAAATATTTGAGCCATTTGGATATTTCATTACACCTGCTTATAAATAGTACTACTTCACTTCAATATCCCATTAACAGCTTCATCGGTCTTCTTAACCATGGCAATCGCTTGTTCCAGAACTCTAGTTCTCTTGTTCATTCTAACCGCTTCTCTTGACTGCATTCAAGAATGTATGTATCTTTTATATCACCCTATCTCCAGGATATACATACATACTTACATATATGTACATATATTTATAATTTTCTCGTGAACTGAGATTGTGGTTTCATTGTTGTTTTACAGGTACATCAAGCAGTCTTGCCAGGAAGGTGGTGTTGAGCTCGAACGGCCAGAGTGTCCCAAGTGAGAAGATCAATATTGGACATTGTTATAAAGCTGATTGTAGGAAAAGTATTGTTCCAAATGATTCAAAATGTTATTGTTGTATGTATGATGGAATTTGTTGGACCGATAGTTATACTTGTGAGAAGAATTGTAAAGGAAAAATATTATAAGTAATGAAATGTTAGGTCTGAAATTATTGTATCCGAGATGAAAACTATTGAAGACATGAAGAACCAAAAGTGCAAAGTCAACAAAGTCAATAATTAGGAAGGTTTAATATAAGGAAACGTTGCTTTATTGTAAATAAGGCAAGTGCATAATGCTTTATATCATAGTTTCCTTATTACGATAACTGTTCTACATATAAATAGAGGGTTAGGGTCATTCTTTAGGTGTGCGCGAGATTATTTATTAAGAAGAGATTAGAGTGAATATTAGTCGATTACTATTGCTTTAATCGATATAATCATTGTGCTTGCATATACTGGGATCTACAAGTGGTATTAGAGCAGACGATCTGAGTTTTTGCGTATTTCTGAAGTTATCCACGAAACAGAAGGTAATATTTCGATTTCTGCGTTTTTTTAGTTTTTATCGATTCATACTGTCTTAGCTATACCCGATAAAAACTCATAATTTTTAAGATCTTTTTTTTCTCGATTCGTTCTTCATTCTTTTGACTGGTTCTCGATTACGCTTTACCCGATAAAAAAAAATCATATTTTTTTAAGATCTATTTTTCTCGATTCATTTTTCATTCGTTTAAATTTTTGTCGATTCATCGTAATATATCCTTGATTTCTATTCAAACTATTTAATCTGTTTTAATTAAAATTATTTTAATTTATTTTGATTACTTTTGAAACTCTTTACATATGAAAACTCAGGAACTAGTGACTCTTGCAGCTTTTCTTACTAAAGAATTCTCTAGTAAAAATCATAAACTCTAGTAATTTTGATTTTTTTTTCTTGACTGAACAAATAAGAAACTCGAGAACTTAGACATTCTTGTCCATAAAAAGACTTGTTCTTTTTAGTCAAGAACCATTTGTTCTTGTATTCTGGTTTATCGGTTAAAGAAAATTCGGATTAAGTATCTTTGAATTTTTATCAAGCCCTTCCTAATCGACAAAATTTATTTTATCGATTCATCTGGAATCAATATAAATTTTTTATCGATTCGGTTTTTATCGAGTGAAAGATTTTTTTTGTCGAATCTTAATCTATCGAGAAACTCGAAGTTATCGAGTCCCTTGTGATCGATAAAACTCTTCTTATCGATTCTATATTTTCTGAGAAGTTTTATCGAGTCCTCTATACCCGACAATAATTTTTATCGAGTCTCAAACACCTGACAGAAACTCTTGTCCTCAAAGCCCAACTCGATAAATAAATAAAAAATTGTCGACCCCTACTCAATCGAGAAAACTTTATGTTTCACAAAAACAAACTCATAAAATTTCAAAAAAAAAAAAAACTCACTGATCGAGATCATCAAGCCAAGTACAATGACCACTCGCGAAGCAAAGGCAATCGGTTCCGACTACACGCCCGAGGTAAGCCACTCTGACTATGATTTTTTTGTTTCCCAAATGCATGATTTGATGCTTAAATTAAAAGAATTACAATCTAAGTTGAAAATCGAGAAACTTTTGGTTTCCGACTTAGAAGCACGACTACAAAATAATCATCATCAACTGCTAATTGCCCAATCTGAAATTGCTACATCTCGAAGTATTGCACACAATCATCAAACGGAGAAAACGGTTTTTCAAGAAAAAAAAATTCTCTTAAAACAACAAATCTCGGATCTCACACTTCAACTTAACAAATGTAAAAGTGAGACCGAAGATTTTTCATCAAAATATGAATTTGTGAGTTTTCAAAGACAAGACCTTTTGGAAAAACTCAAAGATTTGGAACTAAAACTGTATAAAATTGGTCAAACTAAGCACACAATTTATTTAAACGCTCCAAAAAATTTAAGTTCAAAAGCTGGTTTAGGATTTGATAATCCGAAACATTTAGAAAAAGCCATCTACAATACTCTGACTATCTATAAATTTGAATATCTGAACTTTGGTCCGGATTACAAAATTCAATTCATGAAGTCGGATTCCAACGTCGAATAAAGGGAAGATTGGAAAAGACAAAACAAGAATTTTCACCAAATTCCGTTCTGCTATCCTCAAATAGTAGAAGAGGAATCTTCAAAAGAAACTCTTCCAAATGATTATTTTCCTTCTTATTCTGACGAAGAACTTCAAAATTAAATTCCTGAAAATAAACCCTACATTCCGACTTTATTCTTAGAAAAGAAAATTATTCAACTTCAAAAAGTGTTGGAACATGAACGTTCTTCATCGGACAAAGAAAAAGAAACATTACTTTCCAAAATTCAAAAACTTGAGAACGAGGCTTTACAATTAAACAAAAACCGGGAAAATGATACAATTTCAAATATGTCTACATGTAAAGCCTTCGTTAGCTCGTATTTGGATGATTGTGAAGAGTTGTTTAAATTAGATCCAAACTATATTCATCCTAAACAAAAATGTTCCCCTTCTTTCGACCAAATTGATGATGACTTAGACTCTCTTGAGGAAATGCCTCGTTTTGACGAGTACACTGATTCCTCATCGAATCTTAAATCCACGGAACAGTTAGATGATTTAAATGCCGATTTTGACTTCAATCCTACACTTCCAAATCATACGGAGTTTTTGGACAAAGGCAAAAAGCCAATCGAATCAGTTTTACTTCCAACGGATCTGAACGAGTGTTCCACAAGTCAAATGCATTACACTCACTCTAACCAAAAAGATCAAACTCACTTTTCCAAACCCATCAATTCTCATTATGTGAAAAATGCTAAAGCTTTTCGAACTCATAATTCTAAACAGTTTCATAATGATTTTGTTGCTAAATCCGGAAATTTCAAAAAGTTTAAGATGGTTTGGAGAAAAAAATCAACTATAGATAATACTGTTGGAAATATGCCACATACATCTCCTATGGTTGATGGAAAATCATTTGTTTCCAAGACTAGTTTGCCTTATCTTGTAAGATCTATCAATCAGCTAATTAGTCTAAGTGCCACAAAGATTTGTTGTTCTACTTGTGGAACAAATGATTTTGTTGATCAAAGGTTTATTCATAAATGGTATGGTAATTACAGTATCCCCACTTACCCATTTATTGCATCAAAAGCTAACCTCCAAGGACCCAACAAAGCTTGGGTACCAAAATCTTTTTAATCTATTTTGTAGGTACGTCATGTGTGTTCTAAATTCCGAATATTCACATCACATGAAAATCTTTCAAAAGCTTATGCTACATTTGAGGGGAGTACCACATTTTTACCATTTATTTAGTTTCATAGTATCTCAGCTATGAACATGCTCTTAACATTATGACTTCTGAATACATCAATTCAGAACTCGGACTTCAATATTTCAAAACTCTTTGTGCGTTAGATTTAGACATTTCAATGGTCAAACCAAACCCGGAAGGACCTACCCATGAAACACATCCCTAGGTTAGATATCCTGAAAGGGAATGATTAAAATAAAATTGAGTGCTTATGAGATAAAAGAAAAATGTGAGGGTGTGACAAGACTTTAAAGAAAATATTTGGTCTTCACCAAACCTAAACAGTTATCCGGGTAGCCACATAATCTATTCATTCGCGATTCTTTGGAGATGAATATTGAACTAGACATGGACCCAATGTCGATAACTCGTGTCACCCCACCCAACTACTCAAGTATCTCACAAAAGATATTTGTTTCATATATCACGGAGAAAGAGCATATCTGTTATCTTTTCTTCGCTCGGAAGATTAAGATATTGAAAAAGGAAGACACACCTCCGGTCTCCGAACTTCACATTCAATGCACATTGAGTCTGTGAAATGTATTTTCACATTTTGAGCCTTAAAATTAGCATTTAATGCATAAATTCTTTCTACACATTGCACGAGTCTTTGTGATTCCTCAAGCATATCTTCGTGTTTATGCCGGAACAGTTTGAGAAGTTAGTTTTATAACTTACTTCTATGATAACTGGAAGTCCTATCAGTGCCAACCCGCTGCCAACACTGCATATAGGCGACTTAATTAATTTTTTTTTTGATTAAGTGATAACAGTTGCTTCACGTGCTTCTGTATGTTAGTTTTACACGCATCATTAGTTAACTATTTTTTTTGTCTTTGGTTATTCATAATGATTCGGAGTCTCCTTTTCATTCTGAGGGGGAGAGAGTGTATATCAGAGACACGACATCACGACATGAGAAAAGGAAGATGACAAATGTTGATTTGTTTTGAAGATAAAGACTGAAGTAAATATGTTTTGTCGACAGCTGAAGATAAAGTTGAAGACTTATCAAGTGCTTAAAACCCGACATAAAGTTTCATCGACTCTTTTATAACCGGGTTCGAATTATGATGGTTTAAAATAAATATTGTTGGAAACTTTAGGGTTGGATTTGATTAATTGATCAAAGTTGAAGGTTTGATTATGTATATGATAGTCACCTCCTCGTGACCACCCTTTTAACAACCAATGTAAATTCTTTTTACATGCACACTCATGCATATGATAGCATGAGGTGCAAACCGCTTAGCCAAACAAATCCACCGCCACTCTTTTCTCTTATTATATATATATATATACATGACTTTGGTAATTGATTTTAGAACCATAAGAAATTTAGAGAAAAGAGAAAGTGAGTTATGTTTTTGATCACGGTGGTTTCCGAAAGCAAAGAAGTAAAAGAGGTTTGATATTTTGTTATTGTTATTGTGTGTATATATATTATATATATATGTATACAAGTATATATATATATATGTTGGTAGGTTTGGCGAATATTATTGAGTTACTGTTAGTTTCGAGTTTTGACCGGTAAAATATTATGCGATTCAGATTTACATGATCAATACCTGAATTTGATACCAGCCAGAAGTTTACCTGTCTATTTAGGACCGATGTGAGTTTTTATAAACAAATTTTATAAATTGAAATGCATATGTTACGTGAAAGGTTCTTATTTCGATAATATGCCTAATTGATATAATTCGATTATTATCGTTATATGAGTTGTTGGGAAAAATAACACATATGAATTTTTATTTGAGAAGTTTTATTAAATATTTTCCACGTAAAAATATGTGTTATTTGACGAGATAAGGGAGCTTTTACAAAGCTTTTGTAAAATACGTGTTTTTCCGTCACACGTGATTTATTTCATATAAATGAGATTATATGATGACAATTGTTAGTATTTTGTGAAAACTAACAAGTGAAAGAGGTTGGCCAAAACTGTTTTGGGTCACGAGTAATTATGGCGGTGTATCCGCGTTGAGTGGACGGAGAAAACGTATAAATGATTGTGAGTTTTTATGAAAAAGCTTTATAAACTGAATTGCATATATTTCAAAGTATTTTACTTTGATATATTTATGTTATGGGAATTGATTTAAAGATGGTTGAGAAAGTTAAAGTATGTGACTTTTGATGAAAGAGATTTATAAACTGAGACGCATATATTTCAAAGTACTTTTCTTTGATATTATTTACAATATGGGATTTGATTCGGGTTGTTGAAAGAAAGTAAAGTATGTGAGTTCTTATTACAAACCATTTTCGAAATGAAATGCATATTATATTAAAGAGTTTTATTTCGATAATATATCAAATTGGATTATTATTATTATTTAGGATACATGGTTCGATTATGGGTTGTTTAGAAAATTAACACATGTGAGATCTATTTGAGAAATTATTATTAAATGATTTCCTTGTAAAAGTATGTGTTACTTGATGGGGTGTGCAAGAGCTTTCTTTTGACCATTTTCGAACAACAATGCGTACATTATCAAATGGTTATTACTTCAATATTATACCGTTTTGGTATGTTTACTTTATTACCGTTAACTACGATACGGTATTTTTACATGTTGTTAGAGATTAACGCATGTGGTGAAATTAGTGACTTCTGGGGTTTAAAAGGTACTTACACAACAGGAGCAGGGTGCGTTAGGACTATGATGGTTCGCGCAAATGATTATATATATTGTGCCCACGAATTCGTTTCGTGTTTGGCTAGGTTATAACCGGTAGGGATTGCAACCGTACCGGGATGTTTGAAATTTTGAGCAGCGACTGTTGTGGCAAGTTACCTGGGTGAGAGACTGAGCCTGAGTGTTAACTTACTACTAACAGATTTAAAGGCTCTCCGACAATTTGGATTGCGCATGGGTGTCAACTATATGTTTAACGATTTCGAAAGGTTTTATCATGAATTTGTTTTATTGCAACTATTGCATTAACAGGGATTTACTCACTAGACCTTATGGTCTAACCCTCATTTTGTTTTCAAACATGTGCTTTTCAGGATAAGCATGTTCAGGGGAAGAAAATGGAATATGTGTTTGGGAGTAATATGCTACATGCTATATGGAGTTGATGGTGAAGAGTCATTGCATGATCTGTGATGTATGTTTTAATCAAGTCATGTATTTGATCGAAAATTTAGTAGCATATTTTATTTGTACGATTAGGTACGCTTGGGACCCAATGTGAATTATCATGCAATTATGTTATAAATGCAATATTTGTATTTATATGGAAAATTTTAGGACAGGTAGTTACAGTTGGTGTCAGAGCCTGAGTTTAATAGATTTAGGTATTCAAGTTGATACCTAGACTTAAACTAGGAAGTATGTTGCATGATAATGTGCCCCTGTCTTGCGTAGAACCTTTGAGGGTATTAAATATAATGAGTTAAAAGGGGGATATGTGCGGTAAATTCAAATTACCCTGATCAAAGTAATCATGAATTTACAGGTGCATATTTGTACTTAAAGACTTTATTATATTTGTGGGAATGTGATTAACGCATGCTTATTTGTAAGTCGTTATGTGGGGGTTATTCTTATCTTTTTGGGGGAGAGTTGTTTTATTATTTAAAAATAACCCGGGAAGATTTTGATTGTGAGTCGGTAACCTATGGGTTTTGACCGAGTTATTTTGGGGAATTACTATTGACACGCCTTCAGTATTCTGAAACCAGATTTATTAGGAGTTTCAAAAGTAGTATAGGAACCGAAGGGAAAGAATAGATCGTTATTTCTTCAAGTGGGTAAATCTAAACTTATGCGGTCAACTATTGTCATAATTCAAATGGGTATGTTTATGTAATGTTTTGGGGTTTTGTAAATCTCTGAATTATTCTGTTGAGCAGAATTTGCTAAAAGTTGTGTGGTTATTGAAAGAGGGAATATTTTATGACTAACTTATATATTAAAGTTTTGTCATAAATATGAGAAGATGGAAATCAATCAGTTTAAAGCAAAAGGGTGAGCATATCATATGGCTACAGTAAAAATCAAAAAGACATCAGATGGGGTGTCAGATACATTTGGTAATTCTTGTTCATATTGCAGTATTAGTTGAATTGATATTGACTGTTATTATGGTCTTCTATTGATATTGAATATCAGCATGTAAAGCCCAAGTCTTTGGGTTATGCTTTGGTACATGAATCAACTTATGATTATCAGATTGTGGTTAATAAGTTTTTGATAACTGCAAATTGATGTAGATGGGTGAATATCATCGGTATATATTCATTCTGAAATGCCTTGACGAAAGTTGTTATTATAATTGTGGCGAATTGATGATTAAGAGTTTCGGCCAGTATCGTTCGTACAAATAGGTTGATTAATAAATTTTTGGAGGTATAAATATTATCATCACAACTTCTATGGTTAAGGAACTTTGGGTTTCTGTGATGGGTCCTTCATGGAGAAATGGGGAAAATACTCTATTATAAGGAGACTGGATTGAAGAGAGGGTCATGGACACAAGAAGAAAATGAGCTTCTAGTTGATTATATTATGTTTGGAAAGAATTCATGAGGAGTTAGAGTTATGGGTTTTGAGGGATATCGTTTGGGATGGCTATCTCATCAGCAACAATTACGGTTGAGGTTTTGGTTAGTATTTTATCAATTTGGTAACGGTTTTATTAAGGGCTTTCTTGTGTATTTTCAGTCGGAAAGTCATCACACCAAATTCCTCCATTTAATGTTAAAACTTTTGGAAGCAAGAAAAGTTTTATTTTGGCCAAATTATTCAAGTAAGAATTTGATTTTCAAGAAGTTTAGTTTTGGAGGCATGTGGCGTCGGAGGAATCATTTTGATAAGTTATTTGATAATTTCCTTACAAAGATTTGATTCTTTTTGTATTTGTAAAAATGGATTCGGTCCATTTATTTGATTACCTTATGGGTTCATTTTCAGTGGTTGGATTTCAAAGGAAAATTGAATTATTATATTTTTGATAATATTCTTGGTAAAATCTTGGTTAAAGATTTTTGAAAGTCTTCCAAGAAAGACCGAGAAGGATCGACTCTAATAAATCTTGTGACTTTGGTTGCGAGTTAGAGCGATTAATTGTTATGATTAAAATGTCTTTCGTACTCTTTTTGAAAAGAATGGCGTGGATGTAAATTTTTAAATTTCTAAACGCATTTTGGAAGTTTGGAATCGTTTAAAGAAGTTTAATATTTTGGCGAATTTATTTAAAAGATTTCATTGCAAGTTAAAGTTTTGATTTCTTGCCGAATATGAAATCTTTCTTTAAAATTTTGAAGTATGTGAAACTTGAAATCTTTTGAGTATATATGATAAGAATCTATGGAGAAATTAGATTCTTTGAGATTATTTTTAATAGTCAAAAATCTTGACGAAAGGTTTGTACTATTTTGGGAAAATGAATTTTGGTTTCTCTTTGATGAATTCCAAAACAAAGTTCTATAAAGTTTATTCAATTATTTTAACGTTATTGAATAAATGTGGAGTATAGTAGTTATTTATTTTGGTAAATAGCTACCATAGCTTCAAGTGTTACGAAAGGATTGAGGGTTTAGATATTTCGTTCCTCTGATAATGTACGGAAACTCTTGACATTTTTAGTGTCAACTGGAGTAAAAGCATGATAGTCGATATATTGACATGCAAAATGTTAGGGATTATTAGTGATGCTCTGAGTTGTTAAATTGATGACTACGGCGGCTAGATAGTTAGACCTTTGTAGAAAATGGTCAAGTATCTTACAAAGGTTTCAGCTGGAAATATTATGACTTCTTGTCATAGACGGCTGTCATTTCTTCGATCATAACATGGGGATATTGGTTAATTTTGATGCATTGGTCAAGTTATATTTGGATTAGTTGTTATCATGGCTGGAATGACTCTTCTTTTGACATTTTAATCGATTCTGATTTGGTAGAGGCGCAATGACAGAATTCAGAATCGGTTGTTGCTATTCTATTTCGGGGGGTTGTATTACTTTGTATATGTGAATTGGGTGCAGTTATGTCATTGTTGATTCAACTGCTCCACAATGGTATTCACCTTCAGGCTTCTTCTTTGGAGTCTCGGAAATTTCTTTAACAATCATTATGTTCTTCAATTATAAAATGATTGTTAACACTCAACAGTTTGGATGTTGATGAATACGTCGGAAATACTTGTATGTTTGTAGTTTTGACTATTGAAAGTTTGTTCAATTGAAGGTTCTCTGAATCGGTGAGCCTAAATGACTTATATTTTAAGTCATCAAGAAAGGTAATATACCTTGGGTTTCCTATCTTGGGTTACTTTTTGTTTATTCTATATTGTATGGTGTAACAACAAAAGGGGTTGATTTGGTTTGGGGTTATACATCAGCTGGCGTTATGATTCTTGATTGGAACATGGGGGCATGTTATATGGGTTTGTGTTTCTTCGGAGATTGTGTTATTGATCTGCTGGTTATTGGCATATCTCGTGTCTTCATATGCTTTGAAGTTCACTAGTGGTACCTTGGGTACCGTATCAGTTATGCAGTTGTGGGTTTAGAGTAATACTGACAACCTTATTGTGATATTATGAACGACTGCAAGAAGATTGTGGTGTATTTATGTTGAGCTACCGTCGAATAAAATCGTTCAGATTTGTGAGCAGTTAGAGACGTTTCAAGGCAGTTAGAAAAGTTGCAGTGACGATATTGTGTGTCGATAAAAAGTTCAGGTTTGCAGACAGTATACTTGTAAAAGTATTATCGTGGAACAGGGTTGTTCGTTTTGGGTAACTCTGGAAATCTGAGTTTATGATATATTGGTGAAAGTGTTCTCATGAATTAAGATTGTCCGTTTGGGCAATAACGGAAGCCTAATATGTGGTGTATTAAATCTTTAGTGATCTGTGATCAGATGGGTTTGGTAGTCTGCCAGCTTGATCGTTTCGAGAATTTGAGTAATGATCTAAGTATCTCTTATGTGTTTAAACTGAGAAAATGTGTAGGGGATCTGAATGGAGATCGAAATAATTGGCTTTGTTCTAATGATTGAATTTCGGGACGGAAGTCTTTTAACGGAGAGATAGTGTTATAACCGGGTTCGAATTATGATGGTTTAAAATAAATATTGTTGGAAACTTTAGGGTTGGATTTGATTAATTGATCAAAGTTGAAGGTTTGATTATGTATATGATAGTCACCTCCTCATGACCACCCTTTTAACAACCAATGTAAATTCTTTTTACATGCACACTCATGCATATGATAGCATGAGGTGCAAACCTCTTAGCCAAACAAATCCACCGCCACTCTTTTCTCTTATTATATATATATATACATGACCTTGGTAATTGATTTTAGAACCATAAGAAATTTAGAGAAAAGAGAAAGTGAGTTATGTTTTTTATCACGGTGGTTTCCGAAAGCAAAGAAGTAAAAGAGGTTTGATATTTTGTTATTGTTATTGTGTGTATATATATTATATATATGTATACAAATATATATATATATATATGTTGGTAGGTTTGGCGAATATTATTGAGTTACGGTTAGTTTCGGGTTTTGACCGGTAACATATTATGTGATTCAGATTTACATGATCAATATATGAATTTGATACCATCAAGAAGTTTACCTGTCTATTTAGGACCGAGGTGAGTTTTTATAAATAAATTTTATAAACTGAAATGCATATGTTACATGGAAGGTTTTTATTTCGATAATATGCCTAATTTATATAATTGGATTATTATCGTTATATGAGTTGTTGGGAAAAATAACACATATGGATTTTTATTTGAGAAGTTATTATTAAATATTTTCCACGTAAAAATATGTGTTATTTGACGAGATAAGGGAGCTTTTACAAAGCTTTTGTAAAATAAGTGTTTTTCCGTCACACGTGATTTATTTCATATAAATGAGATTATATGATGACAATTGTTAGTATTTTGTGAAAACTAACAAGTGAAAGAGGTTGACCAAAACTGTTTTGGGTCACGAGTAATTATGGCGGTGTATCCGCGTTGAGTGGACGGAGAAAACGTATAAATGATTGTGAGTTTTTATGAAAAAGCTTTATAAACTGAATTGCATATATTTCAAAGTATTTTACTTTGATATATTTATGTTATGGGAATTGATTTAAAGATGGTTGAGAAAGTTAAAGTATGTGACTTTTGATAAAAGAGATTTATAAACTGAGACGCATATATTTCAAAGTACTTTATTTTGATATTATTTACAACATGGGATTTGATTCGGGTTGTTGAAAGAAAGTAAAGTATGTGAGTTCTTATTACAAACCATTTTCGAAATGAAATGCATATTCTATTAAAGAGTTTTATTTCGATAATATATCAAATTGGATTATTATCATTATTTAGGATACATGGTTCGATTATGGGTTGTTTAGAAAATTAACACATGTGAGATCTATTTGAGAAATTATTATTAAATGATTTCCTTGTAAAAGTATGTGTTACTTGATGGGGTGTACAAGAGCTTTCTTTTAATCATTTTCGAACAACAATGCGTATATTATCAAATGGTTATTACTTCAATCTTATACCGGTTTGATATGTTTACTTTATTACCGTTAACTGCGATACGGTATTTTTACATGTTGTTAGAGATTAACGCATGTGGTGAAATTAGTGACTTCTGGGGTTTAAAAGGTACTTACACAACAGGAGCAGGGTGCGTTAGGACTATGATGGTTCGCGCAAATGATTATATATATTGTGCCCACGAATTCGTTTCGTGTTTGGCTGGGTTATAACCGGTAGGGATTGCAACCGTACCGGGATGTTTGAAATTTTGAGCAGCGACTGTTGTGGCAAGTTACCTGGGTGAGAGACCGAGCACAGTGTTAACTTACTACTAACAGATTTAAAGGCTCTCCGACAATTTGGATTGCGCATGGGTGTCAACTATATATTTAACGATTTCGAAAGGTTTTATCATGAATTGGTTTTATTGCAACTATTGCACTAACAGGGATTTACTCACTAGACCTTATGGTCTAACCCTCATTTTGTTTTCAAACATGTGCTTTTCAGGATAAGCATGTTCAGGGGAAGAAAACGGAATATGTGTTTGGGAGTAATATGCTACATGCTATATGGAGTTGATGGTGAAGAGTCATTGCATGATCTGTGATATATGTTTTAATCAAGTCATGTATTTGATCGAAAATTTAGTAGCATATTTTATTCGTACGATTAGGTACGCTTGGGACCCAATGTGAATTATCATGCAATTATGTTATAAATGCAATATTTGTATTTATATGGAAAATTTTGGGACAGGTTGTTACAGACTCATCTCGGCCCGACATAAAGTTTCATCGACTCATCTTGGCCCGACATCAATTCTTGTCGAATCTACTTGGCCCGAGATTTTTTTTCATCGACATCACCTGACCCGACAAGTTTATATCCTACGACATCACGGCTCCTTCGATTTTTCCAATAATGCTAATGTTAAGGGGGAGCAACGGAGATTACAAGAGATCATTTTCGTAGGGGGAGCAAAAGATTCAAAAGAAAGATTTGTTCACAAAAGTTTCATGATCTTCAAAAGAAGAGTGCTGATTTGTTGAATTGTAATCTCGAATACAAAGGGGTAGATTGTTAGGTCTGAAATTATTGTATATGAGATGACAACTATTGAAGACATGAAGGACCAAAAGTGCAAAGTCAACAAAGTCAATAATTAGGAAGGTTTAATATAAGGAAACGTTGTTTTATTGTAAATAAGGCAAGTGTATAATGCCTTATCTCATAGTTTTCTTATTACGATAAATGTTCTACATATAAATAGAGGGTTAGGGCCATTCTTAGTTGTGCGCGAGATTATTTATTAAGAAGAGATTAGAGTGAATATTAGTCGATTACTAGAAAAGCCTAAATACTGTAAAATCATATTGTAACCGTACAAGTGAGATATCCGACTGCGAAAATTCTTCAAACATTTTGTTCTTATTGTTTTAATCGATATAATCATTGTGCTTGCATATACTGGGATCTACATGAAACTTGACATGTATGGTCACTTTTGCCATACCATTGAAAACATCAACTTTATGTTTCATATAATGAATATTTTTACTTGATTATATATTATATCATTAAAGAAAAATATTGGATTTCACTCTACCGGCCTAAATTTTTACATATATTTTCTTAAGAAAAAATAATAGCATAATAATAAATGATGTAAAAGAATATTGAAATACATTAGGGATTTGATAAATTATTAAACAATATATGAGATGACAAATAATTATGTTGTCATAATAATAAAAGAAATTATACAAAAGTGTGGGTTCAATTATCAACACGAGGTGATTTAGATCATATTTTCTATCTAATATTTAAAATGTAGTATATTATATTTGTTTGTCGATGCGAGTGTATGTGTGTGTTTGTATCGGGAACTATATAATGTATTAAAATGATAAAAATATACTTAGATGTTTTAGTACTCATTAATAAATTAGTGCAATTACATGATATTTTAGTATTAAAAACATTAAGACGACTACAACGAAATGTATATAAATTAACGTTTTTAAGTTTTGAATTTTTACATTGTTTAATATGGTGATTTGTTAAATTATTGTACATTCTAATGATATAAAAAATGTTTGATTTTGAGGATAAAAAAATACATTATTTTGGAATGTATATCGTCACGCTAGGATTTCTATAAAATGACGTTTGATTGAAAAATGTGAGAATCACAACCATGTTTTACAATTTGTAACTTATGATACATTAGGAAAAAGACTAGTATTGTAGAATATTGCATGATACGTTTTTTTTAAATGGAAAATAGATAAATGAATACATAAAGTTATTATTAAATATTTTTGGGATTTATGTTTTAGCAAAATTGAAATTTTAATCATTTTTATATCTCCGTTATGTACTACTTGTTTGATATAATGTCAATTGACTAGTTAGTTATTTCACGTCACCAAATAGTTGTTTATAACCACGGTTTTGAAAAGCATATTTCTATAGTGATAAAAGAAATGTTGTTACAATAAAATGGAACGCTTTAGTTATCAACCCGATATGAATATAAACCACATCTTTGATTCAAAATTTGAAATGCAATACAATACATATATTGAGAACTGCAATTCAAAAATAAGAAATAAAATAATTTTTTTATTACTCTTCAAATTAGGACGATTACAAGATATTTTAATTCTCAAAACTTAAACAATGAAAAGCATATAAAATTAACATTTTTATGAATTCTTGAACTTTTACCTTATTTATCATCGAGGTTGATGTTTGATAAATGTACATTATAGTGATATATAGAATATTTGATTTCGGAATTCAAAAAAATAAGTAAACAAACATCATGACAGATGTAACATAATGTAGATAGAGAATTTGAGAATCACAACCATGCATTCCAATTTGTCTTTGCGATGGTTATGCAATAGAAAAAGACGTGTTGTGATGTAGCACGATGTAAATTAATTTGTTAAAAGGAAAAAAGATAGATGAATAAACTTAACATTTATTATAAACTATCGGGATTGGTGTTTTAACAAAATACAAACCATTATCATTTGTATACATAAACACTTGTACAAATCTTTATGATCCATCATCAATTGATAAGGATTTTTGTTATTTCATGTCACAAAACCGCTGCTTATGACAACCGTTTTAGAATTAGAAATTATCTAAATCGACTTACTTTTCTGTAATATATTTATTGTTACTAATTTATTTCTGCATTTTTATAGATATAAACTACTTTACATGGAAAACTCAATTAATAAAATCAATTTTCATTAAATAGTTCAAATATTTGAGCCATTTGGATATCTCATTACACCTGCTTATAAATAGTACTACTTCACTTCAATATCCCATTAACAGCTTCATCGGTCTTCTTAACCATGGCAATCGCTTGTTCCAGATCTCTATTTCTCTTGTTCATTCTAACCGCTTCTCTTGACTGCATTCAAGAATGTATGTATCTTTTATATCACCTATCTCCAGGATATACATACATACTTACATATATGTACATATATTTATAATTTTCTCGTGAACTGAGATTGTGGCTTCATTGTTGTTTTACAAGTACATCAAGCAGTCTTGCCAGGAAGGTGGTGTTGAGCTCGAACGGCCAGAGTGTCCCAAGTGAAAAAATCAATATTGGACATTGTTATAAAGCTGATTGTAGGAAACGTATTGTCCCAAATGATTCAAAATGTTATTGTTGTATGTATGATGGAATTTGTTGGACCGATAATTATACATGTGAGAAGAATTGTAAAGGAAAAGTATTTTAACTAATGAAACTTGAGATGTATATGGTCACTTTTGCCATACCATTGGAAACATCAGCTTTATGTTTCATATAATGAATATTTTTACTTGATTATATATTATATCATCAAAGAAAAATATTGGATTTTACTCTACCGGCCTAAATTTTACATATATTTTCTTAAGAAAAAATAATAGCATAATATTAAATGATGTAAAAGAATATGAAAATACATTAGGAATTTGATAAATTAATAAACAATATATGAGATGACAAATAATTATCTTGTCATAATAATAAAAGAAATTATACAAAAGTGTGGTTTCAATTACCAACACAATGTGATTTAGATCATATTTTCTATCTGATATTTAAAATGTAGTATATTATATGTGTTTGTGGATGTGAGTGTATGTGTGTGTTTGTATTGGGAACTATCTAATGTATTAAAATGAGAAAAATATACTTAGATGTTTTAGTACTCATTAATAAATTAGTGCAATTACATGATATTTTTAGTATTAAAAACATTAAGACGACTACAACGAAATGTATATAAATGAACATTTTTAAGTTTTGAAATTTTACATTGTTTGATATGGTGATTTGTTAAATTATTGTACATTCTGATGATATAAAAAATGTTTGATTTTGAAGATTAAAAA
This sequence comes from Silybum marianum, assembly GCA_036898165.1. Taxonomy (NCBI): domain Eukaryota; kingdom Viridiplantae; phylum Streptophyta; class Magnoliopsida; order Asterales; family Asteraceae; genus Silybum; species Silybum marianum. The sequence continues at coordinate 23,517,521 of CM072538.1, forward strand.
ACACATTATTTTGGAATGTATATCGTCACGCTAGGATTTCTATGAAATGACGTATGATTGAAAAATATGATAATCACAACCATGTTTTACAATTTGTAACTTATGTTACATTAGGAAAAAGACTAGTATTGTAGAATATTGCATGATACGTTTTTTTAAATGGAACGTGGATAAATGAATAAATAAAATTATTATTAAATATTTTTGGGATTTATGTTTTAGCAAAATAGAAATTTTAATCATTTGTATATCTCCGTTATGTACTACTTGTTTGATATAATGTCAATTGACTACTTAGTTATTTCACGTCACCAAATGGTTGTTCCACGGTTTTGAAAAGCATATTTCTATAGTGATAAAAGAAAATGTTGTTACAATAAAATGCAACGATTTAGTTATCAACCCGATATGAATATAAACCACATCTTTGGTTCAAAATTTGAAATGCAATACAATACATATATTGAGAACTGCAATTCAAAAATAAGAAATAAAATAATTTTTTTATTACTCTTCAAATTAGGACGATTACAAGATATTTTAATTCTCAAAACTTAAACAATGAAAAGCATATAAAATTAACATTTTTATGAATTCTTGAACTTTTACCTTATTTATCATCGAGGTTGATGTTTGATAAATGTACATTATAGTGATATATAGAATTTTTGATTTCGGAATTCAAAAAAATAAGTAAACAAACATCATGACAGATGTAACATAATGTAGATAGAGAATTTGAGAATCACAACCATGCATTCCAATTTGTCTTTGCGATGGTTATGTAATAGAAAAAGACGTGTTGTGATGTAGCACGATGTAAATTAATTTGTTAAAAGGAAAAAGGATAGATGAATAAACTTAACATTTATTATAAACTATCGGGATTGGTGTTTTAACAAAATACAAACCATTATCATTTGTATACATAAACACTTGTACAAATCTTTATGATCCATCATCAATTGATAAGGATTTTTGTTATTTCATGTCACAAAACCGCAGCTTATGACAACTGTTTTAGTATTAGAAATTATCTAAATCGACTTACTTTTTTGTAATATATTTATTGTTACTAATTTATTTCTGCATTTTTATAGATATAAACTACTTTACTTGGAAAACTCAATTAATAAAATCAATTTTCATTAAATATTTCAAATATTTGAGCCATTTGGATATCTCATTACACCTGCTTATAAATAGTACTACTTCACTTCAATATCCCATTAACAGCTTCATCGGTCTTCTTAACCATGGCAATCACTTGTTCCAGATCTCTATTTCTCTTGTTCATTCTAACCGCTTCTCTTGACTGCATTCAAGAATGTATGTATCTTTTATATCACCCTATCTCTTGGATATACATACATACTTACATATATGTACATATATTTATAATTTTCTCGTGAACTGAGATTGTGGTTTCATTGTTGTTTTACAGGTACATCAAGCAGTCTTGCCAGGAAGGTGGTATTGAGCTCGAACGGTCAGAGTGTCCCAAGTGAAAAGATCAATATTGGACATTGTTATAAAGCTGATTGTAGGAAACGTATTGTCCCAAATGATTCAAAATGTTATTGTTGTATGTATGATGGAATTTGTTGGACCGATAATTATACATGTGAGAAGAATTGTAAAGGAAAAATATTTTAACTAATGAAACTTGAGATGTATATGGTCACTTTTGCCATACCATTAGAAACATCAGCTTTATGTTTCATATAATGAATATTTTTACTTGATTATATATTATATCATCAAAGAAAAATATTGGATTTTACTCTACCGGCCTAAATTTTACATATATTTTCTTAAGAAAAAATAATAGCATAATATTAAATGATGTAAAAAAATATGGAAATACATTAGGAATTTGATAAATTAATAAACAATATATGAGATGACAAATAATTATCTTGTCATAATAATAAAAGAAATTATACAAAAGTGTGGTTTCAATTATCAACACAATGTGATTTAGATCATATTTTCTATCTGATATTTAAAATGTAGTATATTATATGTGTTTGTGGACGTGAGTGTATGTGTGTGTTTGTATTGGGAACTATCTAATGTATTAAAATGAGAAAAATATACTTAGATGTTTTAGTACTCATTAATAAATTAGTGCAATTACATGATATTTTTAGTATTAAAAACATTAAGACGACTACAACGAAATGTATATAAATTAACGTTTTTAAGTTTTGAAATTTTACATTGTTTGATATGGTGATTTGTTAAATTATTGTACATTCTGATGATATAAAAAATGTTTGATTTTGAAGATTAAAAAATACATTATTTTGGAATGTATATCGTCACGCTAGGATTTCTATTAAATGACGTATGATTGAAAAATATGATAATCACAACCATGTTTTACAATTTGTAACTTATGGTACATTAGGAAAAAGACTAGTATTGTAGAATATTGCATGATACGTTTTTTTAAATGGAACGTGGATAAATGAATAAATAAAATTATTATTAAATATTTTTCGGATTTATGTTTTAGCAAAATTGAAATTATAATCATTTGTATATCTCCGTTATGTACTACTTGTTTGATATAATGTCAATTGACTACTTAGTTATTTCACGTCACCAAATGGTTGTTTATAACCACGGTTTTGAAAAGCATATTTCTATAGTGATAAAAGAAATGTTGTTACAATAAAATGGAACGCTTTAGTTATCAACCCGATATGAATATAAACCACATCTTTGATTCAAAATTTGAAATGCAATACAATACATATATTGAGAACTCAATTCAAAAATAAGAAATAAAATAATTTTTTTATTACTCTTCAAATTAGGACGATTACAAGATATTTTAATTCTCAAAACTTAAACAATGAAAAGCATATAAAATTAACATTTTTATGAATTCTTGAACTTTTACCTTATTTATCATCGAGGTTGATGTTTGATAAATGTACATTATAGTGATATATAGAATATTTGATTTCGGAATTCAAAAAAATAAGTAAACAAACATCATGACAGATGTAACATAATGTAGATAGAGAATTTGAGAATCACAACCATGCATTCCAATTTGTCTTTGCGATGGTTATGTAATAGAAAAAGACGTGTTGTGATGTAGCACGATGTAAATTAATTTGTTAAAAGGAAAAAAGATAGATGAATAAACTAAACATTTATTATAAACTATCGGGATTGGTGTTTTAACAAAATACAAACCATTATCATTTGTATACCTAAACACTTGTACAAATCTTTATGATCCATCATCAATTGATAAGGATTTTTGTTATTTCATGTCACAAAACCGCAGCTTATGACAACCGTTTTAGTATTAGAAATTATCTAAATCGACTTACTTTTTTGTAATATATTTATTGTTACTAATTTATTTCTGCATTTTTATAGATATAAACTACTTTACATGGAAAACTCAATTAATAAAATCAATTTTCATTAAATATTTCAAATATTTGAGCCATTTTGATATCTCATTACACCTGCTTATAAATAGTACTACTTCACTTCAATATCCCATTAACAGCTTCATCGGTCTTCTTAACCATGGCAATCGCTTGTTCCAGATCTCTAGTTCTCTTGTTCATTCTAACCGCTTCTCTTGACTGCATTCAAGAATGTATGTATCTTTAATATCACCTATCTCCAGGATATACATACATACTTACATATATGTACATATATTTATAATTTTCTCGTGAACTGAGATTGTGGCTTCATTGTTGTTTTACAGGTACATCAAGCAGTCTTGCCAGGAAGGTGGTGTTGAGCTCGAACGGCCAGAGTGTCCCAAGTGAAAAGATCAATATTGGACATTGTTATAAAGCTGATTGTAGGAAACGTATTGTCCCAAGTGATTCAAAATGTTATTGTTGTATGTATGATGGAATTTGTTGGACCGATAATTATACTTGTGAGAAGAATTGTAAAGGAAAAATATTTTAACTAATGAAACTTGAGATGTATATGGTCACTTTTGCCATACCATTGGAAACATCAACTTTATGTTTCATATAATGAATATTTTTACTTGATTATATATTATATCATCAAAGAAAAATATTGGATTTTACTCTACCGGCCTAAATTTTACATATATTTTCTTAAGAAAAAATAATAGCATAATATTAAATGATGTAAAAGAATATGGAAATACATTAGGAATTTGATAAATTAATAAACAATATATGAGATGACAAATAATTATCTTGTCATAATAATAAAAGAAATTATACAAAAGTGTGGTTTCAATTATCAACACAATGTGATTTAGATCATATTTTCTATCTGATATTTAAAATGTAGTATATTATATGTGTTTGTGGACGTGAGTGTATGTGTGTGTTTGTATTGGGAACTATCTAATGTATTAAAATGAGAAAAATATACTTAGATGTTTTAGTACTCATTAATAAATTAGTGCAATTACATGATATTTTTAGTATTAAAAACATTAAGACGACTACAACGAAATGTATATAAATTAACGTTTTTAAGTTTTGAAATTTTACATTGTTTGATATGGTGATTTGTTAAATTATTGTACATTCTGATGATATAAAAAATGTTTGATTTTGAAGATTAAAAAATACATTATTTTGGAATGTATATCGTCACGCTAGGATTTCTATTAAATGACGTATGATTGAAAAATATGATAATCACAACCATGTTTTACAATTTGTAACTTATGGTACATTAGGAAAAAGACTAGTATTGTAGAATATTGCATGATACGTTTTTTTAAATGGAACGTGGATAAATGAATAAATAAAATTATTATTAAATATTTTTCGGATTTATGTTTTAGCAAAATTGAAATTATAATCATTTGTATATCTCCGTTATGTACTACTTGTTTGATATAATGTCAATTGACTACTTAGTTATTTCACGTCACCAAATGGTTGTTTATAACCACGGTTTTGAAAAGCATATTTCTATAGTGATAAAAGAAATGTTGTTACAATAAAATGGAACGCTTTAGTTATCAACCCGATATGAATATAAACCACATCTTTGATTCAAAATTTGAAATGCAATACAATACATATATTGAGAACTGCAATTCAAAAATAAGAAATAAAATAATTTTTTTATTACTCTTCAAATTAGGACGATTACAAGATATTTTAATTCTCAAAACTTAAACAATGAAAAGCATATAAAATTAACATTTTTATGAATTCTTGAACTTTTACCTTATTTATCATCGAGGTTGATGTTTGATAAATGTACATTATAGTGATATATAGAATATTTGATTTCGGAATTCAAAAAAATAAGTAAACAAACATCATGACAGATGTAACATAATGTAGATAGAGAATTTGAGAATCACAACCATGCATTCCAATTTGTCTTTGCGATGGTTATGTAATAGAAAAAGACGTGTTGTGATGTAGCACGATGTAAATTAATTTGTTAAAAGGAAAAAAGATAGATGAATAAACTAAACATTTATTATAAACTATCGGGATTGGTGTTTTAACAAAATACAAACCATTATCATTTGTATACCTAAACACTTGTACAAATCTTTATGATCCATCATCAATTGATAAGGATTTTTGTTATTTCATGTCACAAAACCGCAGCTTATGACAACCGTTTTAGTATTAGAAATTATCTAAATCGACTTACTTTTTTGTAATATATTTATTGTTATTAATTTATTTCTGCATTTTTATAGATATAAACTACTTTACGTGGAAAACTCAATTAATAAAATCAATTTTCATTAAATATTTCAAATATTTGAGCCATTTTGATATCTCATTACACCTGCTTATAAATAGTACTACTTCACTTCAATATCCCATTAACAGCTTCATCGGTCTTCTTAACCATGGCAATCGCTTGTTCCAGATCTCTAGTTCTCTTGTTCATTCTAACCGCTTCTCTTGACTGCATTCAAGAATGTATGTATCTTTAATATCACCTATCTCCAGGATATACATACATACTTACATATATGTACATATATTTATAATTTTCTCGTGAACTGAGATTGTGGCTTCATTGTTGTTTTACAGGTACATCAAGCAGTCTTGCCAGGAAGGTGGTGTTGAGCTCGAACGGCCAGAGTGTCCCAAGTGAAAAGATCAATATTGGACATTGTTATAAAGCTGATTGTAGGAAACGTATTGTCCCAAGTGATTCAAAATGTTATTGTTGTATGTATGATGGAATTTGTTGGACCGATAATTATACTTGTGAGAAGAATTGTAAAGGAAAAATATTTTAACTAATGAAACTTGAGATGTATATGGTCACTTTTGCCATACCATTGGAAACATCAACTTTATGTTTCATATAATGAATATTTTTACTTGATTATATATTATATCATCAAAGAAAAATATTGGATTTTACTCTACCGGCCTAAATTTTACATATATTTTCTTAAGAAAAAATGATAGCATAATATTAAATGATGTAAAAGAATATGGAAATACATTAGGAATTTGATAAATTAATAAACAATATATGAGATGACAAATAATTATCTTGTCATAATAATAAAAGAATTTATACAAAAGTGTGGTTTCAATTATCAACACGATGTGATTTAGATCATATTTTCCATCTGATATTTAAAATGTAGTATATTATATGTGTTTGTGGATGTGAGTGTATGTGTGTGTTTGTATTGGGAACTATCTAATGTATTAAAATGAGAAAAATATACTTAGATGTTTTAGTACTCATTAATAAATTAGTGCAATTACATGATATTTTTAGTATTAAAAACATTAAGACGACTACAACGAAATGTATATAAATTAACGTTTTTAAGTTTTGAAATTTTACATTGTTTGATATGGTGATTTGTTAAATTATTGTACATTCTGATGATATAAAAAATGTTTGATTTTGAAGATTAAAAAACACATTATTTTGGAATGTATATCGTCACGCTAGGATTTCTATGGAATGAGGTATGATTGAAAAATATGATAATCACAACCATGTTTTACAATTTGTAACTTATGGTACATTAGGAAAAAGACTAGTATTGTAGAATATTGCATGATACGTTTTTTTAAATGGAACGTGGATAAATGAATACATAAAATTATTATTAAATATTTTCGGGATTTATGTTTTAGCAAAATAGAAATTTTAATCATTTGTATATGTACATTATGTACAACTTGTTTTGATATAATGTCAATTCACTACTTAGTTATTTCACTTCACCAAATGGTTGTTTATAACCACGGTTTTGAAAAGCATATTTCTATAGTGATAAAAGAAATGTTGTTACAATAAAATGCAACGCTTTAGTTATCAACCCGATATGAATATAAACCACATCTTTGATTCAAAATTTGAAATGCAATACAATACATATATTGAGAAGCGCAATTCAAAAATAAGAAATAAAATAATTTTTTTATTACTCTTCAAATTAGGACGATTACAAGATATTTTAATTCTCAAACCTTAAACAATGAAAAACATATAAAATTAACATTTTTAAGAATTCTTGAACTTTTACCTTATTTATCATCGAGGTTGATGTTTGATAAATGTACATTATAGTGATATATAGAATTTTTGATTTCGGAATTCAAAAAAATAAGTAAACAAACATCATGACAGATGTAACATAATGTAGATAGAGAATTTGAGAATCACAATCATGCATTCCAATTTGTCTTTGCGATGGTTATGTAATAGAAAAAGACGTGTTGTGATGTAGCACGATGTAAATTAATTTGTTAAAAGGAAAAAAGATAGATGAATAAACTTAACATTTATTATAAACTATCGGGATTGGTGTTTTAACAAAATACAAACCATTATCATTTGTATACATAAACACTTGTACAAATCTTTATGATCCATCATCAATTGATAAGGATTTTTGTTATTTCATGTCACAAAACCGCAGCTTATGACAACCGTTTTAGTATTAGAAATTATCTAAATCGACTTACTTTTTTGTAATATATTTATTGTTACTAATTTATTTCGGCATTTTTATAGATATAAACTACTTTACATGGAAAACTCAATTAATAAAATCAATTTTCATTAAATATTTCAAATATTTGAGCCATTTAGATATCTCATTACACACTTTATAAATAGTACTACTTCACTTCAATATCCCATTAACAGCTTCCTCGGTCTTCTTAACCATGGCAATCGCTTGTTCCAGATCTCTAGTTCTCTTGTTCATTCTAACCGCTTCTCTTGACTGCATTCAAGAATGTATGTATCTTTTATATCACCTATCTCCAGGATATACATACATACTTACATATATGTACATATATTTATAATTTTCTCGTGAACTGAGATTGTGGCTTCATTGTTGTTTTACAGGTACATCAAGCAGTCTTGCCAGGAAGGTGGTGTTGAGCTCGAACGGCCAGAGTGTCCCAAGTGAAAAGATCAATATTGGACATTGTTATAAAGGCCGATTGTAGGAAACGTATTGTCCCAAGTGATTCAAAATGTTATTGTTGTATGTATGATGGAATTTGTTGGACCGATAATTATACTTGTGAGAAGAATTGTAAAGGAAAAATATTTTAACTAATGAAACTTGAGATGTATATGGTCACTTTTGCCATACCATTGGAAACATCAACTTTATGTTTCATATAATGAATATTTTTACTTGATTATATATTATATCATCAAAGAAAAATATTGGATTTTACTCTACCGGCCTAAATTTTACATATATTTTCTTAAGAAAAAATGATAGCATAATATTAAATGATGTAAAAGAATATGGAAATACATTAGGAATTTGATAAATTAATAAACAATATATGAGATGACAAATAATTATCTTGTCATAATAATAAAAGAATTTATACAAAAGTGTGGTTTCAATTATCAACACGATGTGATTTAGATCATATTTTCCATCTGATATTTAAAATGTAGTATATTATATGTGTTTGTGGATGTGAGTGTATGTGTGTGTTTGTATTGGGAACTATCTAATGTATTAAAATGAGAAAAATATACTTAGATGTTTTAGTACTCATTAATAAATTAGTGCAATTACATGATATTTTTAGTATTAAAAACATTAAGACGACTACAACGAAATGTATATAAATTAACGTTTTTAAGTTTTGAAATTTTACATTGTTTGATATGGTGATTTGTTAAATTATTGTACATTCTGATGATATAAAAAATGTTTGATTTTGAAGATTAAAAAACACATTATTTTGGAATGTATATCGTCACGCTAGGATTTCTATGGAATGAGGTATGATTGAAAAATATGATAATCACAACCATGTTTTACAATTTGTAACTTATGGTACATTAGGAAAAAGACTAGTATTGTAGAATATTGCATGATACGTTTTTTTAAATGGAACGTGGATAAATGAATACATAAAATTATTATTAAATATTTTCGGGATTTATGTTTTAGCAAAATAGAAATTTTAATCATTTGTATATGTACATTATGTACAACTTGTTTTGATATAATGTCAATTCACTACTTAGTTATTTCACTTCACCAAATGGTTGTTTATAACCACGGTTTTGAAAAGCATATTTCTATAGTGATAAAAGAAATGTTGTTACAATAAAATGCAACGCTTTAGTTATCAACCCGATATGAATATAAACCACATCTTTGATTCAAAATTTGAAATGCAATACAATACATATATTGAGAACTGCAATTCAAAAATAAGAAATAAAATAATTTTTTTATTACTCTTCAAATTAGGACGATTACAAGATATTTTAATTCTCAAACCTTAAACAATGAAAAACATATAAAATTAACATTTTTAAGAATTCTTGAACTTTTACCTTATTTATCATCGAGGTTGATGTTTGATAAATGTACATTATAGTGATATATAGAATTTTTGATTTCGGAATTCAAAAAAATAAGTAAACAAACATCATGACAGATGTAACATAATGTAGATAGAGAATTTGAGAATCACAATCATGCATTCCAATTTGTCTTTGCGATGGTTATGTAATAGAAAAAGACGTGTTGTGATGTAGCACGATGTAAATTAATTTGTTAAAAGGAAAAAAGATAGATGAATAAACTTAACATTTATTATAAACTATCGGGATTGGTGTTTTAACAAAATACAAACCATTATCATTTGTATACATAAACACTTGTACAAATCTTTATGATCCATCATCAATTGATAAGGATTTTTGTTATTTCATGTCACAAAACCGCAGCTTATGACAACCGTTTTAGTATTAGAAATTATCTAAATCGACTTACTTTTTTGTAATATATTTATTGTTACTAATTTATTTCGGCATTTTTATAGATATAAACTACTTTACATGGAAAACTCAATTAATAAAATCAATTTTCATTAAATATTTCAAATATTTGAGCCATTTAGATATCTCATTACACCTGCTTATAAATAGTACTACTTCACTTCAATATCCCATTAACAGCTTCCTCGGTCTTCTTAACCATGGCAATCGCTTGTTCCAGATCTCTAGTTCTCTTGTTCATTCTAACCGCTTCTCTTGACTGCATTCAAGAATGTATGTATCTTTTATATCACCTATCTCCAGGATATACATACATACTTACATATATGTACATATATTTATAATTTTCTCGTGAACTGAGATTGTGGCTTCATTGTTGTTTTACAGGTACATCAAGCAGTCTTGCCAGGAAGGTGGTGTTGAGCTCGAACGGCCAGAGTGTCCCAAGTGAAAAGATCAATATTGGACATTGTTATAAAGCTGGTTGTAGGAAACGTATTGTCCCAAGTGATTCAAAATGTTATTGTTGTATGTATGATGGAATTTGTTGGACCGATAATTATACTTGTGAGAAGAATTGTAAAGGAAAAATATTTTAACTAATGAAACTTGAGATGTATATGGTCACTTTTGCCATACCATTGGAAACATCAATTTTATGTTTCAGATAATGAATATTTTTACTTGATTATATATTATATCATCAAAGAAAAATATTGGATTTTACTCTACCGGCCTAAATTCTACATATATTTTCTTAAGAAAAAATATTAGCATAATATTAAATGATGTAAAAGAATATGGAAATACATTAGGAATTTGATAAATTAATAAACAATATATGAGATGACAAATAATTATCTTGTCATAATAATAAAAGAATTTATACAAAAGTGTGGTTTCAATTATCAACACGATGTGATTTAGATCATATTTTCCATCTGATATTTAAAATGTAGTATATTATATGTGTTTGTGGATGTGAGTGTATGTGTGTGTTTGTATTGGGAACTATGTAATGTATTAAAATGAGAAAAATATACTTAGATGTTTTAGTACTCATTAATAAATTAGTGCAATTACATGATATTTTTAGTATTAAAAACATTAAGACGACTACAACGAAATGTATATAAATTAACGTTTTTAAGTTTTGAAATTTTACATTGTTTGATATGGTGATTTGTTAAATTATTGTACATTCTGATGATATAAAAAATGTTTGATTTTGAAGATTAAAAAACACATTATTTTGGAATGTATATCGTCACGCTAGGATTTCTATGGAATGACGTATGATTGAAAAATATGATAATCACAACCATGTTTTACAATTTGTAACTTATGGTACATTAGGAAAAAGACTAGTATTGTAGAATATTGCATGATACGTTTTTTTAAATGGAACGTGGATAAATGAATACATAAAATTATTATTAAATATTTTCGGGATTTATGTTTTAGCAAAATAGAAATTTTAATCATTTGTATATGTACATTATGTACAACTTGTTTTGATATAATGTCAATTCACTACTTAGTTATTTCACTTCACCAAATGGTTGTTTATAACCACGGTTTTGAAAAGCATATTTCTATAGTGATAAAAGAAATGTTGTTACAATAAAATGCAACGCTTTAGTTATCAACCCGATATGAATATAAACCACATCTTTGATTCAAAATTTGAAATGCAATACAATACATATATTGAGAACTGCAATTCAAAAATAAGAAATAAAATAATTTTTTTATTACTCTTCAAATTAGGACGATTACAAGATATTTTAATTCTCAAAACTTAAACAATGAAAAGCATATAAAATTAACATTTTTAAGAATTCTTGAACTTTTACCTTATTTATCATCGAGGTTGATGTTTGATAAATGTACATTATAGTGATATATAGAATTTTTGATTTCGGAATTCAAAAAAATAAGTAAACAAACATCATGACAGATGTAACATAATGTAGATAGAGAATTTGAGAATCACAACCATGCATTCCAATTTGTCTTTGCGATGGTTATGTAATAGAAAAAGACGTGTTGTGATGTAGCACGATGTAAATTAATTTGTTAAAAGGAAAAAGGATAGATGAATAAACTTAACATTTATTATAAACTATCGGGATTGGTGTTTTAACAAAATACAAACCATTATCATTTGTATACATAAACACTTGTACAAATCTTTATGATCCATCATCAATTGATAAGGATTTTTGTTATTTCATGTCACAAAACCGCAGCTTATGACAACCGTTTTAGTATTAGAAATTATCTAAATCGACTTACTTTTTTGTAATATATTTATTGTTACTAATTTATTTCTGCATTTTTATAGATATAAACTACTTTACATGGAAAACTCAATTAATAAAATCAATTTTCATTAAATATTTCAAATATTTGAGCCATTTAGATATCTCATTACACCTGCTTATAAATAGTACTACTTCACTTCAATATCCCATTAACAGCTTAATCGGTCTTCTTAACCATGGCAATCGCTTGTTCCAGATCTCTAGTTCTCTTGTTCATTCTAACCGCTTCTCTTGACTGCATTCAAGAATGTATGTATCTTTTATATCACCTATCTCCAGGATATACATACATACTTACATATATGTACATATATTTATAATTTTCTCGTGAACTGAGATTGTGGCTTCATTGTTGTTTTACACGTACATCAAGCAGTCTTGCCAGGAAGGTGGTGTTGAGCTCGAACGGCCAGAGTGTCCCAAGTGAAAAGATCAATATTGGACATTGTTATAAAGCTGATTGCAGGAAACGTATTGTCCCAAGTGATTCAAAATGTTATTGTTGTTTGTATGATGGAATTTGTTGGACCGATAATTATACTTGTGAGAAGAATTGTAAAGGAAAAATATTTTAACTAATGAAACTTGAGATGTATATGGTCACTTTTGCCATACCATTGGAAACATCAACTTTATGTTTCATATAATGAATATTTTTACTTGATTATATATTATATCATCAAAGAAAAATATTGGATTTTACTCTACCGGCCTAAATTTTACATATATTTTCTTAAGAAAAAATAATAGCATAATATTAAATGATGTAAAAGAATATGGAAATACATTAGGAATTTGATAAATTAATAAACAATATATGAGATGACAAATAATTATCTTCTCATAATAATAAAAGAAATTATACAAAAGTGTGGTTTCAATTATCAACATGATGTGATTTAGATCATATTTTCCATCTGATATTTAAAATGTAGTATATTATATGTGTTTGTGGATGTGAGTGTATGTGTGTGTTTGTATTGGGAACTATCTAATGTATTAAAATGAGAAAAATATACTTAGATGTTTTAGTACTCATTAATAAATTAGTGCAATTACATGATATTTTTAGTATTAAAAACATTAAGACGACTACAACGAAATGTATATAAATTAACGTTTTTAAGTTTTGAAATTTTACATTGTTTGATATGGTGATTTGTTAAATTATTGTACATTCTGATGATATAAAAAATGTTTGATTTTGAAGATTAAAAAACACATTATTTTGGAATGTATATCGTCACGCTAGGATTTCTATGGAATGACGTATGATTGAAAAATATGATAATCACAACCATGTTTTACAATTTGTAACTTATGGTACATTAGGAAAAAGACTAGTATTGTAGAATATTGCATGATACGTTTTTTTAAATGGAACGTGGATAAATGAATACATAAAATTATTATTAAATATTTTTGGGATTTATGTTTTAGCAAAATAGAAATTTTAATCATTTGTATATGTACATTATGTACAACTTGTTTTGATATAATGTCAATTGACTACTTAGTTATTTCACTTCACCAAATGGTTGTTTATAACCACGGTTTTGAAAAGCATATTTCTATAGTGATAAAAGAAATGTTGTTACAATAAAATGCAACGCTTTAGTTATCAACCCGATATGAATATAAACCACATCTTTGATTCAAAATTTGAAATGCAATACAATACATATATTGAGAACTGCAATTCAAAAATAAGAAATAAAATAATTTTTTTATTACTCTTCAAATTAGGACGATTACAAGATATTTTAATTCTCAAAACTTAAACAATGAAAAGCATATAAAATTAACATTTTTATGAATTCTTGAACTTTTACCTTATTTATCATCGAGGTTGATGTTTGATAAATGTACATTATAGTGATATATAGAATTTTTGATTTCGGAATTCAAAAAAATAAGTAAACAAACATCATGACAGATGTAACATAATGTAGATAGAGAATTTGAGAATCACAACCATGCATTCCAATTTGTCTTTGCGATGGTTATGTAATAGAAAAAGACGTGTTGTGATGTAGCACGATGTAAATTAATTTGTTAAAAGGAAAAAAGATAGATGAATAAACTTAACATTTATTATAAACTATCGGGATTGGTGTTTTAACAAAATACAAACCATTATCATTTGTATACATAAACACTTGTACAAATCTTTATGATCCATCATCAATTGATAAGGATTTTTGTTATTTCATGTCACAAAACCGACTTATGACAACCGTTTTAGTATTAGAAATTATCTAAATCGACTTATTTTTTTGTAATATATTTATTGTTACTAATTTATTTCTGCATTTTTATAGATATAAACTACTTTACATGGAAAACTCAATTAATAAAATCAATTTTCATTAAATATTTCAAATATTTGAGCCATTTAGATATCTCATTACACCTGCTTATAAATAGTACTACTTCACTTCAATATCCCATTAACGACTTCATCGGTCTTCTTAACCATGGCAATCGCTTGTTCCGGATCTCTAGTTCTCTTGTTCATTCTAACCGTTTCTCTTGATCGCATTCAAGAATGTATGTATCTTTTATATCACCTATCTCCAGGATATACATACATACTTACATATATGTACATATATTTATAATTTTCTCGTGAACTGAGATTGTGGCTTCATTGTTGTTTTACAGGTACATCAAGCAGTCTTGCCAGGAAGGTGGTGTTGAGCTCGAACGGCCAGAGTGTCCCAAGTGAAAAGATCAATATTGGACATTGTTATAAAGTGATTGTAGGAAACGTATTGTCCCAAGTGATTCAAAATGTTATTGTTGTATGTATGATGGAATTTGTTGGACCGATAATTATACTTGTGAGAAGAATTGTAAAGGAAAAATATTTTAACTAATGAAACTTGAGATGTATATGGTCACTTTTGCCATACCATTGGAAACATCAACTTTATGTTTCATATAATGAATATTTTTACTTGATTATATATTATATCATCAAAGAAAAATATTGGATTTTACTCTACCGGCCTAAATTCTACATATATTTTCTTAAGAAAAAATAATAGCATAATATTAAATGATGTAAAAGAATATGGAAATACATTAGGAATTTGATAAATTAATAAACAATATATGAGATGACAAATAATTATCTTGTCATAATAATAAAAGAATTTATACAAAAGTGTGGTTTCAATTATCAACACGATGTGATTTAGATCATATTTTCCATCTGATATTTAAAATGTAGTATATTATATGTGTTTGTGGATGTGAGTGTATGTGTGTGTTTGTATTGGGAACTATCTAATGTATTAAAATGAGAAAAATATACTTAGATGTTTTAGTACTCATTAATAAATTAGTGCAATTACATGATATTTTTAGTATTAAAAACATTAAGACGACTACAACGAAATGTATATAAATTAACGTTTTTAAGTTTTGAAATTTTACATTGTTTGATATGGTGATTTGTTAAATTATTGTACATTCTGATGATATAAAAAATGTTTGATTTTGAAGATTAAAAAACACATTATTTTGGAATGTATATCGTCACGCTAGGATTTCTATGGAATGACGTATGATTGAAAAATATGATAATCACAACCATGTTTTACAATTTGTAACTTATGGTGCATTAGGAAAAAGACTAGTATTGTAGAATATTGCATGATACGTTTTTTTAAATGGAACGTGGATAAATGAATACATAAAATTATTATTAAATATTTTCGGGATTTATGTTTTAGCAAAATAGAAATTTTAATCATTTGTATATGTACATTATGTACAACTTGTTTTGATATAATGTCAATTCACTACTTAGTTATTTCACTTCACCAAATGGTTGTTTATAACCACGGTTTTGAAAAACATATTTCTATAGTGATAAAAGAAATGTTGTTACAATAAAATGCAACGCTTTAGTTATCAACCCGATATGAATATAAACCACATCTTTGATTCAAAATTTGAAATGCAATACAATACATATATTGAGAACTGCAATTCAAAAATAAGAAATAAAATAATTTTTTTATTACTCTTCAAATTAGGACGATTACAAGATATTTTAATTCTCAAAACTTAAACAATGAAAAGCATATAAAATTAACATTTTTAAGAATTCTTGAACTTTTACCTTATTTATCATCGAGGTTGATGTTTGATAAATGTACATTATAGTGATATATAGAATTTTTGATTTCGGAATTCAAAAAAATAAGTAAACAAACATCATGACAGATGTAACATAATGTAGATAGAGAATTTGAGAATCACAACCATGCATTCCAATTTATCTTTGCGATGGTTATGTAATAGAAAAAGACGTGTTGTGATGTAGCACGATGTAAATTAATTTGTTAAAAGGAAAAAAGATAGATGAATAAACTTAACATTTATTATAAACTATCGGGATTGGTGTTTTAACAAAATACAAACCATTATCATTTGTATACATAAACACTTGTACAAATCTTTATGATCCATCATCAATTGATAAGGATTTTTGTTATTTCATGTCACAAAACCGCAGCTTATGACAACCGTTTTAGTATTAGAAATTATCTAAATCGACTTATTTTTTTGTAATATATTTATTGTTACTAATTTATTTCTGCATTTTTATAGATATAAACTACTTTACATGGAAAACTCAATTAATAAAATCAATTTTCATTAAATATTTCAAATATTTGAGCCATTTAGATATCTCATTACACCTGCTTATAAATAGTACTACTTCACTTCAATATCCCATTAACAGCTTCATCGGTCTTCTTAACCATGGCAATCGCTTGTTCCAGATCTCTAGTTCTCTTGTTCATTCTAACCGTTTCTCTTGACTGCATTCAAGAATGTATGTATCTTTTATATCACCTATCTCCGGGATATACATACATACTTACATATATGTACATATATTTATAATTTTCTCGTGAACCGAGATTGTGGCTTCATTGTTGTTTTACGGGTACATCAAGCGATCTTGCCGGGGAAGGTGGTGTTGAGCTCGAACGGCCGCAGTGTCCCAAGTGAAAAGATCAATATTGGACATTGTTATAAAGGCGATTGTAGGAAACGTATTGTCCCAAGTGATTCAAAATGCTATTGTTGTATGTATGATGGAATTTGTTGGACCGATAATTATACTTGTGAGAAGAATTGTAAAGGAAAAATATTTTAACTAATGAAACTTGAGATGTATATGGTCACTTTTGCCATACCATTGGAAACATCAACTTTATGTTTCATATAATGAATATTTTTACTTGATTATATATTATATCATCAAAGAAAAATATTGGATTTTACTCTACCGGCCTAAATTCTACATATATTTTCTTAAGAAAAAATAATAGCATAATATTAAATGATGTAAAAGAATATGGAAATACATTAGGAATTTGATAAATTAATAAACAATATATGAGATGACAAATAATTATCTTGTCATAATAATAAAAGAATTTATACAAAAGTGTGGTTTCAATTATCAACACGATGTGATTTAGATCATATTTTCCATCTGATATTTAAAATGTAGTATATTATATGTGTTTGTGGATGTGAGTGTATGTGTGTGTTTGTATTGGGAACTATCTAATGTATTAAAATGAGAAAAATATACTTAGATGTTTTAGTACTCATTAATAAATTAGTGCAATTACATGATATTTTTAGTATTAAAAACATTAAGACGACTACAACGAAATGTATATAAATTAACGTTTTTAAGTTTTGAAATTTTACATTGTTTGATATGGTGATTTGTTAAATTATTGTACATTCTGATGATATAAAAAATGTTTGATTTTGAAGATTAAAAAACACATTATTTTGGAATGTATATCGTCACGCTAGGATTTCTATGGAATGACGTATGATTGAAAAATATGATAATCACAACCATGTTTTACAATTTGTAACTTATGGTACATTAGGAAAAAGACTAGTATTGTAGAATATTGCATGATACGTTTTTTAAATGGAACGTGGATAAATGAATACATAAAATTATTATTAAATATTTTTGGGATTTATGTTTTAGCAAAATAGAAATTTTAATCATTTGTATATGTACATTATGTACAACTTGTTTGATATAATGTCAATTGACTACTTAGTTATTTCACTTCACCAAATGGTTGTTTATAACCACGGTTTTGAAAAGCATATTTCTATAGTGATAAAAGAAATGTTGTTACAATAAAAATGCAACGCTTTAGTTATCAACCCGATATGAATATAAACCACATCTTTGATTCAAAATTTGAAATGCAATACAATACATATATTGAGAACTGCAATTCAAAAATAAGAAATAAAATAATTTTTTTATTACTCTTCAAATTAGGACGATTACAAGATATTTTAATTCTCAAAACTTAAACAATGAAAAGCATATAAAATTAACATTTTTAAGAATTCTTGAACTTTTACCTTATTTATCATCGAGGTTGATGTTTGATAAATGTACATTATAGTGATATATAGAATTTTTGATTTCGGAATTCAAAAAAATAAGTAAACAAACATCATGACAGATGTAACATAATGTAGATAGAGAATTTGAGAATCACAACCATGCATTCCAATTTGTCTTTGCGATGGTTATGTAATAGAAAAAGACGTGTTGTGATGTAGCACGATGTAAATTAATTTGTTAAAAGGAAAAAAGATAGATGAATAAACTTAACATTTATTATAAACTATCGGGATTGGTGTTTTAACAAAATACAAACCATTATCATTTGTATACATAAACACTTGTACAAATCTTTATGATCCATCATCAATTGATAAGGATTTTTGTTATTTCATGTCACAAAACCGCAGCTTATGACAACCGTTTTAGTATTAGAAATTATCTAAATCGACTTATTTTTTTGTAATATATTTATTGTTACTAATTTATTTCTGCATTTTTATAGATATAAACTACTTTACATGGAAAACTCAATTAATAAAATCAATTTTCATTAAATATTTCAAATATTTGAGCCATTTAGATATCTCATTACACCTGCTTATAAATAGTACTACTTCACTTCAATATCCCATTAACAGCTTCATCGGTCTTCTTAACCATGGCAATCGCTTGTTCCAGATCTCTAGTTCTCTTGTTCATTCTAACCGTTTCTCTTGACTGCATTCAAGAATGTATGTATCTTTTATATCACCTATCTCCAGGATATACATACATACTTACATATATGTACATATATTTATAATTTTCTCGTGAACTGAGATTGTGGCTTCATTGTTGTTTTACAGGTACATCAAGCAGTCTTGCCAGGAAGGTGGTGTTGAGCTCGAACGGCCAGAGTGTCCCAAGTGAAAAGATCAATATTGGACATTGTTATAAAGCTGATTGTAGGAAACGTATTGTCCCAAGTGATTCAAAATGCTATTGTTGTATGTATGATGGAATTTGTTGGACCGATAATTATACTTGTGAGAAGAATTGTAAAGGAAAAATATTTTAACTAATGAAACTTGAGATGTATATGGTCACTTTTGCCATACCATTGGAAACATCAACTTTATGTTTCAGATAATGAATATTTTTACTTGATTATATATTATATCATCAAAGAAAAATATTGGATTTTACTCTACCGGCCTAAATTCTACATATATTTTCTTAAGAAAAAATAATAGCATAATATTAAATGATGTAAAAGAATATGGAAATACATTAGGAATTTGATAAATTAATAAACAATATATGAGATGACAAATAATTATCTTGTCATAATAATAAAAGAATTTATACAAAAGTGTGGTTTCAATTATCAACACGATGTGATTTAGATCATATTTTCCATCTGATATTTAAAATGTAGTATATTATATGTGTTTGTGGATGTGAGTGTATGTGTGTGTTTGTATTGGGAACTATCTAATGTATTAAAATGAGAAAAATATACTTAGATGTTTTAGTACTCATTAATAAATTAGTGCAATTACATGATATTTTTAGTATTAAAAACATTAAGACGACTACAACGAAATGTATATAAATTAACGTTTTTAAGTTTTGAAATTTTACATTGTTTGATATGGTGATTTGTTAAATTATTGTACATTCTGATGATATAAAAAATGTTTGATTTTGAAGATTAAAAAACACATTATTTTGGAATGTATATCGTCACGCTAGGATTTCTATGGAATGACGTATGATTGAAAAATATGATAATCACAACCATGTTTTACAATTTGTAACTTATGGTACATTAGGAAAAAGACTAGTATTGTAGAATATTGCATGATACGTTTTTTTAAATGGAACGTGGATAAATGAATACATAAAATTATTATTAAATATTTTTGGGATTTATGTTTTAGCAAAATAGAAATTTTAATCATTTGTATATGTACATTATGTACAACTTGTTTGATATAATGTCAATTGACTACTTAGTTATTTCACTTCACCAAATGGTTGTTTATAACCACGGTTTTGAAAAGCATATTTCTATAGTGATAAAAGAAATGTTGTTACAATAAAAATGCAACGCTTTAGTTATCAACCCGATATGAATATAAACCACATCTTTGATTCAAAATTTGAAATGCAATACAATACATATATTGAGAACTGCAATTCAAAAATAAGAAATAAAATAATTTTTTTATTACTCTTCAAATTAGGACGATTACAAGATATTTTAATTCTCAAAACTTAAACAATGAAAAGCATATAAAATTAACATTTTTATGAATTCTTGAACTTTTACCTTATTTATCATCGAGGTTGATGTTTGATAAATGTACATTATATTGATATATAGAATTTTTGATTTCGGAATTCAAAAAAATAAGTAAACAAACATCATGCCAGATGTAACATAATGTAGATAGAGAATTTGAGAATCACAACCATGCATTCCAATTTGTCTTTGCGATGGTTATGTAATAGAAAAAGACGTGTTGTGATGTAGCACGATGTAAATTAATTTGTTAAAAGGAAAAAAGATAGATGAATAAACTTAACATTTATTATAAACTATCGGGATTGGTGTTTTAACAAAATACAAACCATTATCATTTGTATACCTAAACACTTGTACAAATCTTTATGATCCATCATCAATTGATAAGGATTTTTGTTATTTCATGTCACAAAACCGCAGCTTATGACAACCGTTTTAGTATTAGAAATTATCTAAATCGACTTACTTTTTTGTAATATATTTATTGTTACTAATTTATTTCTGCATTTTTATAGATATAAACTACTTTACATGGAAAACTCAATTAATAAAATCAATTTTCATTAAATATTTCAAATATTTGAGCCATTTGGATATCTCATTACACCTGCTTATAAATAGTACTACTTCACTTCAATATCCCATTAACAGCTTCATCGGTCTTCTTATGGCAATCGCTTGTTCCAGATCTCTAGTTCTCTTGTTCATTCTAACCGCTTCTCTTGACTGCATTCAAGAATGTATGTATCTTTAATATCACCTATCTCCAGGATATACATACATACTTACATATATGTACATATATTTATAATTTTCTCGTGAACTGAGATTGTGGCTTCATTGTTGTTTTACAGGTACATCAAGCAGTCTTGCCAGGAAGGTGGTGTTGAGCTCGAACGGCCAGAGTGTCCCAAGTGAAAAGATCAATATTGGACATTGTTATAAAGCTGATTGTAGGAAACGTATTGTCCCAAGTGATTCAAAATGTTATTGTTGTATGTATGATGGAATTTGTTGGACCGATAATTATACTTGTGAGAAGAATTGTAAAGGAAAAATATTTTAACTAATGAAACTTGAGATGTATATGGTCACTTTTGCCATACCATTGGAAACATCAACTTTATGTTTCATATAATGAATATTTTTACTTGATTATATATTATATCATCAAAGAAAAATATTGGATTTTACTCTACCGGCCTAAATTTTACATATATTTTCTTAAGAAAAAATAATAGCATAATATTAAATGATGTAAAAGAATATGGAAATACATTAGGAATTTGATAAATTAATAAACAATATATGAGATGACAAATAATTATCTTGTCATAATAATAAAAGAATTTATACAAAAGTGTGGTTTCAATTATCAACACGATGTGATTTAGATCATATTTTCCATCTGATATTTAAAATGTAGTATATTATATGTGTTTGTGGATGTGAGTGTATGTGTGTGTTTGTATTGGGAACTATCTAATGTATTAAAATGAGAAAAATATACTTAGATGTTTTAGTACTCATTAATAAATTAGTGCAATTACATGATATTTTTAGTATTAAAAACATTAAGACGACTACAACGAAATGTATATAAATTAACGTTTTTAAGTTTTGAAATTTTACATTGTTTGATATGGTGATTTGTTAAATTATTGTACATTCTGATGATATAAAAAATGTTTGATTTTGAAGATTAAAAAACACATTATTTTGGAATGTATATCGTCACGCTAGGATTTCTATGGAATGACGTATGATTGAAAAATATGATAATCACAACCATGTTTTACAATTTGTAACTTATGGTACATTAGGAAAAAGACTAGTATTGTAGAATATTGCATGATACGTTTTTTTAAATGGAATGTGGATAAATGAATACATAAAATTATTATTAAATATTTTCGGGATTTATGTTTTAGCAAAATAGAAATTTTAATCATTTGTATATGTACATTATGTACAACTTGTTTGATATAATGTCAATTGACTACTTAGTTATTTCACTTTACCAAATGGTTGTTTATAACCACGGTTTTGAAAAGCATATTTCTATAGTGATAAAAGAAATGTTGTTACAATAAAAATGCAACGCTTTAGTTATCAACCCGATATGAATATAAACCACATCTTTGATTCAAAATTTGAAATGCAATACAATACATATATTGAGAACTGCAATTCAAAAATAAGAAATAAAATAATTTTTTTATTACTCTTCAAATTAGGACGATTACAAGATATTTTAATTCTCAAAACTTAAACAATGAAAAGCATATAAAATTAACATTTTTATGAATTCTTGAACTTTTACCTTATTTATCATCGAGGTTGATGTTTGATAAATGTACATTATAGTGATATATAGAATTTTTGATTTCGGAATTCAAAAAAATAAGTAAACAAACATCATGCCAGATGTAACATAATGTAGATAGAGAATTTGAGAATCACAACCATGCATTCCAATTTGTCTTTGCGATGGTTATGTAATAGAAAAAGACGTGTTGTGATGTAGCACGATGTAAATTAATTTGTTAAAAGGAAAAAAGATAGATGAATAAACTTAACATTTATTATAAACTATCGGGATTGGTGTTTTAACAAAATACAAACCATTATCATTTGTATACCTAAACACTTGTACAAATCTTTATGATCCATCATCAATTGATAAGGATTTTTGTTATTTCATATCACAAAACCGCGGCTTATGACAACCGTTTTAGTATTAGAAATTATCTAAATCGACTTACTTTTTTGTAATATATTTATTGTTACTAATTTATTTCTGCATTTTTATAGATATAAACTACTTTACATGGAAAACTCAATTAATAAAATCAATTTTCATTAAATATTTCAAATATTTGAGCCATTTGGATATCTCATTACACCTGCTTATAAATAGTACTACTTCACTTCAATATCCCATTAACAGCTTCATCGGTCTTCTTAACCATGGCAATCGCTTGTTCCAGATCTCTAGTTCTCTTGTTCATTCTAACCGTTTCTCTTGTCGCATTCAAGAATGTATGTATCTTTAATATCACCTATCTCCGGGATATACATACATACTTACATATATGTACATATATTTATAATTTTCTCGTGAGCGAGATTGTGGCTTCATTGTTGTTTTACGGGTACATCAAGCGATCTTGCCAGAAGGTGGTGTTGAGCTCGATCGGCCGAGTGTCCCAAGTGAAAAGATCAATATTGGACATTGTTATAAAGTCGATTGTAGGAAACGTATTGTCCCAAGTGATTCAAAATGTTATTGTTGTATGTATGATGGAATTTGTTGGACCGATAATTATACTTGTGAGAAGAATTGTAAAGGAAAAATATTTTAACTAATGAAACTTGAGATGTATATGGTCACTTTTGCCATACCATTGGAAACATCAACTTTATGTTTCATATAATGAATATTTTTACTTGATTATATATTATATCATCAAAGAAAAATATTGGATTTTACTCTACCGGCCTAAATTTTACATATATTTTCTTAAGAAAAAATAATAGCATAATATTAAATGATGTAAAAGAATATGGAAATACATTAGGAATTTGATAAATTAATAAACAATATATGAGATGACAAATAATTATCTTGTCATAATAATAAAAGAATTTATACAAAAGTGTGGTTTCAATTATCAACACGATGTGATTTAGATCATATTTTCCATCTGATATTTAAAATGTAGTATATTATATGTGTTTGTGGATGTGAGTGTATGTGTGTGTTTGTATTGGGAACTATCTAATGTATTAAAATGAGAAAAATATACTTAGATGTTTTAGTACTCATTAATAAATTAGTGCAATTACATGATATTTTTAGTATTAAAAACATTAAGACGACTACAACGAAATGTATATAAATTAACGTTTTTAAGTTTTGAAATTTTACATTGTTTGATATGGTGATTTGTTAAATTATTGTACATTCTGATGATATAAAAAATGTTTGATTTTGAAGATTAAAAAACACATTATTTTGGAATGTATATCGTCACGCTAGGATTTCTATGAAATGACGTATGATTGAAAAATATGATAATCACAACCATGTTTTACAATTTGTAACTTATGTTACATTAGGAAAAAGACTAGTATTGTAGAATATTGCATGATACGTTTTTTTAAATGGAACGTGGATAAATGAATACTTAAAATTATTATTAAATATCTTTGGAATTTATGTTTTAGCAAAATAGAAATTTTAATCATTTGTATATCTCCGTTCTGTACTACTTGTTTGATATAATGTCAATTGACTACTTAGTTATTTCACGTCACCAAATGGTTGTTTATAACCACGGTTTTGAAAAGCATATTTCTATAGTGATAAAAGAAATGTTGTTACAATAAAATGCAACGCTTTAGTTATCAACCCGATATGAATATAAACCACATCTTTGATTCAAAATTTGAAATGCAATACAATACATATATTGAGAACTGCAATTCAAAAATAAGAAATAAAATAATTTTTTTATTACTCTTCAAATTAGGACGATTACAAGATATTTTAATTCTCAAAACTTAAACAATGAAAAGCATATAAAATTAACATTTTTATGAATTCTTGAACTTTTACCTTATTTATCATCGAGGTTGATGTTTGATAAATGTACATTATAGTGATATATAGAATTTTTGATTTCGGAATTCAAAAAAATAAGTAAACAAACATCATGCCAGATGTAACATAATGTAGATAGAGAATTTGAGAATCACAACCATGCATTCCAATTTGTCTTTGCGATGGTTATGTAATAGAAAAAGACGTGTTGTGATGTAGCACGATGTAAATTAATTTGTTAAAAGGAAAAAAGATAGATGAATAAACTTAACATTTATTATAAACTATCGGGATTGGTGTTTTAACAAAATACAAACCATTATCATTTGTATACCTAAACACTTGTACAAATCTTTATGATCCATCATCAATTGATAAGGATTTTTGTTATTTCATATCACAAAACCGCAGCTTATGACAACCGTTTTAGTATTAGAAATTATCTAAATCGACTTACTTTTTTGTAATATATTTATTGTTACTAATTTATTTCTGCATTTTTATAGATATAAACTACTTTACATGGAAAACTCAATTAATAAAATCAATTTTCATTAAATATTTCAAATATTTGAGCCATTTGGATATCTCATTACACCTGCTTATAAATAGTACTACTTCACTTCAATATCCCATTAACAGCTTCATCGGTCTTCTTAACCATGGCAATCGCTTGTTCCAGATCTCTAGTTCTCTTGTTCATTCTAACCGTTTCTCTTGACTGCATTCAAGAATGTATGTATCTTTAATATCACCTATCTCCAGGATATACATACATACTTACATATATGTACATATATTTATAATTTTCTCGTGAACTGAGATTGTGGCTTCATTGTTGTTTTACAGGTACATCAAGCAGTCTTGCCAGGAAGGTGGTGTTGAGCTCGATCGGCCAGAGTGTCCCAAGTGAAAAGATCAATATTGGACATTGTTATAAAGCTGATTGTAGGAAACGTATTGTCCCAAGTGATTCAAAATGTTATTGTTGTATGTATGATGGAATTTGTTGGACCGATAATTATACTTGTGAGAAGAATTGTAAAGGAAAAATATTTTAACTAATGAAACTTGAGATGTATATGGTCACTTTTGCCATACCATTGGAAACATCAACTTTATGTTTCATATAATGAATATTTTTACTTGATTATATATTATATCATCAAAGAAAAATATTGGATTTTACTCTACCGGCCTAAATTTTACATATATTTTCTTAAGAAAAAATAATAGCATAATATTAAATGATGTAAAAGAATATGGAAATACATTAGGAATTTGATAAATTAATAAACAATATATGAGATGACAAATAATTATCTTGTCATAATAATAAAAGAATTTATACAAAAGTGTGGTTTCAATTATCAACACGATGTGATTTAGATCATATTTTCCATCTGATATTTAAAATGTAGTATATTATATGTGTTTGTGGATGTGAGTGTATGTGTGTGTTTGTATTGGGAACTATCTAATGTATTAAAATGAGAAAAATATACTTAGATGTTTTAGTACTCATTAATAAATTAGTGCAATTACATGATATTTTTAGTATTAAAAACATTAAGACGACTACAACGAAATGTATATAAATTAACGTTTTTAAGTTTTGAAATTTTACATTGTTTGATATGGTGATTTGTTAAATTATTGTACATTCTGATGATATAAAAAATGTTTGATTTTGAAGATTAAAAAACACATTATTTTGGAATGTATATCGTCACGCTAGGATTTCTATGGAATGACGTATGATTGAAAAATATGATAATCACAACCATGTTTTACAATTTGTAACTTATGGTACATTAGGAAAAAGACTAGTATTGTAGAATATTGCATGATACGTTTTTTTAAATGGAACGTGGATAAATGAATACATAAAATTATTATTAAATATTTTCGGGATTTATGTTTTAGCAAAATAGAAATTTTAATCATTTGTATATGTACATTATGTACAACTTGTTTAATATAATGTCAATTGACTACTTAGTTATTTCACTTCACCAAATGGTTGTTTATAACCACGGTTTTGAAAAGCATATTTCTATAGTGATAAAAGAAATGTTGTTACAATAAAAATGCAACGCTTTAGTTATCAACCCGATATGAATATAAACCACATCTTTGATTCAAAATTTGAAATGCAATAAAATACATATATTGAGAACTGCAATTCAAAAATAAGAAATAAAATAATTTTTTTATTACTCTTCAAATTAGGACGATTACAAGATATTTTAATTCTCAAAACTTAAACAATGAAAAGCATATAAAATTAACATTTTTATGAATTCTTGAACTTTTACCTTATTTATCATCGAGGTTGATGTTTGATAAATGTACATTATAGTGATATATAGAATTTTTGATTTCGGAATTCAAAAAAATAAGTAAACAAACATCATGCCAGATGTAACATAATGTAGATAGAGAATTTGAGAATCACAACCATGCATTCCAATTTGTCTTTGCGATGGTTATGTAATAGAAAAAGACGTGTTGTGATGTAGCACGATGTAAATTAATTTGTTAAAAGGAAAAAGATAGATGAATAAACTTAACATTTATTATAAACTATCGGGATTGGTGTTTTAACAAAATACAAACCATTATCATTTGTATACCTAAACACTTGTACAAATCTTTATGATCCATCATCAATTGATAAGGATTTTTGTTATTTCATGTCACAAAACCGCAGCTTATGACAACCGTTTTAGTATTAGAAATTATCTAAATCGACTTACTTTTTTGTAATATATTTATTGTTACTAATTTATTTCTGCATTTTTATAGATATAAACTACTTTACATGGAAAACTCAATTAATAAAATCAATTTTCATTAAATATTTCAAATATTTGAGCCATTTGGATATCTCATTACACCTGCTTATAAATAGTACTACTTCACTTCAATATCCCATTAACAGCTTCATCGGTCTTCTTAACCATGGCAATCGCTTGTTCCAGATCTCTAGTTCTCTTGTTCATTCTAACCGTTTCTCTTGACTGCATTCAAGAATGTATGTATCTTTAATATCACCTATCTCCAGGATATACATACATACTTACATATATGTACATATATTTATAATTTTCTCGTGAACTGAGATTGTGGCTTCATTGTTGTTTTACAGGTACATCAAGCAGTCTTGCCAGGAAGGTGGTGTTGAGCTCGAACGGCCAGAGTGTCCCAAGTGAAAAGATCAATATTGGACATTGTTATAAAGCTGATTGTAGGAAACGTATTGTCCCAAGTGATTCAAAATGTTATTGTTGTATGTATGATGGAATTTGTTGGACCGATAATTATACTTGTGAGAAGAATTGTAAAGGAAAAATATTTTAACTAATGAAACTTGAGATGTATATGGTCACTTTTGCCATACCATTGGAAACATCAACTTTATGTTTCATATAATGAATATTTTTACTTGATTATATATTATATCATCAAAGAAAAATATTGGATTTTACTCTACCGGCCTAAATTTTACATATATTTTCTTAAGAAAAAATAATAGCATAATATTAAATGATGTAAAAGAATATGGAAATACATTAGGAATTTGATAAATTAATAAACAATATATGAGATGACAAATAATTATCTTGTCATAATAATAAAAGAATTTATACAAAAGTGTGGTTTCAATTATCAACACGATGTGATTTAGATCATATTTTCCATCTGATATTTAAAATGTAGTATATTATATGTGTTTGTGGATGTGAGTGTATGTGTGTGTTTGTATTGGGAACTATCTAATGTATTAAAATGAGAAAAATATACTTAGATGTTTTAGTACTCATTAATAAATTAGTGCAATTACATGATATTTTTAGTATTAAAAACATTAAGACGACTACAACGAAATGTATATAAATGAACGTTTTTAAGTTTTGAAATTTTACATTGTTTGATATGGTGATTTGTTAAATTATTGTACATTCTGATGATATAAAAAATGTTTGATTTTGAAGATTAAAAAACACATTATTTTGGAATGTATATCGTCACGCTAGGATTTCTATGAAATGACGTATGATTGAAAAATATGATAATCACAACCATGTTTTACAATTTGTAACTTATGTTCCATTAGGAAAAAGACTAGTATTGTAGAATATTGCATGATACGTTTTTTTAAATGGAACGTGGATAAATGAATACTTAAAATTATTATTAAATATCTTTGGAATTTATGTTTTAGCAAAATAGAAATTTTAATCATTTGTATATCTCCGTTCTGTACTACTTGTTTGATATAATGTCAATTGACTACTTAGTTATTTCACGTCACCAAATGGTTGTTTATAACCACGGTTTTGAAAAGCATATTTCTATAGTGATAAAAGAAATGTTGTTACAATAAAATGCAACGCTTTAGTTATCAACCCGATATGAATATAAACCACATCTTTGATTCAAAATTTGAAATGCAATACAATACATATATTGAGAACTGCAATTCAAAAATAAGAAATAAAATAATTTTTTTATTACTCTTCAAATTAGGACGATTACAAGATATTTTAATTCTCAAAACTTAAACAATGAAAAGCATATAAAATTAACATTTTTATGAATTCTTGAACTTTTACCTTATTTATCATCGAGGTTGATGTTTGATAAATGTACATTATAGTGATATATATAATTTTTGATTTCGGAATTCAAAAAAATTAGTAAACAAACATCATGACAGATGTAACATAATGTAGATAGAGAATTTGAGAATCACAACCATGCATTCCAATTTGTCTTTGCGATGGTTATGTAATAGAAAAAGACGTGTTGTGATGTAGCACGATGTAAATTAATTTGTTAAAAGGAAAAAGATAGATGAATAAACTTAACATTTATTATAAACTATCGGGATTGGTGTTTTAACAAAATACAAACCATTATCATTTGTATACCTAAACACTTGTACATATCTTTATGATCCATCATCAATTGATAAGGATTTTTGTTATTTCATGTCACAAAACCGCAGCTTATGACAACCGTTTTAGTATTAGAAATTATCTAAATCGACTTACTTTTTTGTAATATATTTATTGTTACTAATTTATTTCTGCATTTTTATAGATATAAACTACTTTACATGGAAAACTCAATTAATAAAATCAATTTTCATTAAATATTTCAAATATTTGAGCCATTTGGATATCTCATTACACCTGCTTATAAATAGTACTACTTCACTTCAATATCCCATTAACAGCTTAATCGGTCTTCTTAACCATGGCAATCGCTTGTTCCAGATCTCTAGTTCTCTTGTTCATTCTAACCGCTTCTCTTGACTGCGTTCAAGAATGTATGTATCTTTAATATCACCTATCTCCAGGATATACATACATACTTACATATATGTACATATATTTATAATTTTCTCGTGAACTGAGATTGTGGCTTCATTGTTGTTTTACAGGTACATCAAGCAGTCTTGCCAGGAAGGTGGTGTTGAGCTCGAACGGCCAGAGTGTCCCAAGTGAAAAGATCAATATTGGACATTGTTATAAAGCTGATTGTAGGAAACGTATTGTCCCAAGTGATTCAAAATGTTATTGTTGTATGTATGATGGAATTTGTTGGACCGATAATTATACTTGTGAGAAGAATTGTAAAGGAAAAATATTTTAACTAATGAAACTTGAGATGTATATGGTCACTTTTGCCATACCATTGGAAACATCAACTTTATGTTTCATATAATGAATATTTTTACTTGATTATATATTATATCATCAAAGAAAAATATTGGATTTTACTCTACCGGCCTAAATTTTACATATATTTTCTTAAGAAAAAATAATAGCATAATATTAAATGATGTAAAAGAATATGGAAATACATTAGGAATTTGATAAATTAATAAACAATATATGAGATGACAAATAATTATCTTGTCATAATAATAAAAGAATTTATACAAAAGTGTGGTTTCAATTATCAACACGATGTGATTTAGATCATATTTTCCATCTGATATTTAAAATGTAGTATATTATATGTGTTTGTGGATGTGAGTGTATGTGTGTGTTTGTATTGGGAACTATCTAATGTATTAAAATGAGAAAAATATACTTAGATGTTTTAGTACTCATTAATAAATTAGTGCAATTACATGATATTTTTAGTATTAAAAACATTAAGACGACTACAACGAAATGTATATAAATGAACGTTTTTAAGTTTTGAAATTTTACATTGTTTGATATGGTGATTTGTTAAATTATTGTACATTCTGATGATATAAAAAATGTTTGATTTTGAAGATTAAAAAACACATTATTTTGGAATGTATGTCGTCACGCTAGGATTTCTATGAAATGACGTATGATTGAAAAATATGATAATCACAACCATGTTTTACAATTTGTAACTTATGTTACATTAGGAAAAAGACTAGTATTGTAGAATATTGCATGATACGTTTTTTTAAATGGAACGTGGATAAATGAATACTTAAAATTATTATTAAATATCTTTGGAATTTATGTTTTAGCAAAATAGAAATTTTAATCATTTGTATATCTCCGTTCTGTACTACTTGTTTGATATAATGTCAATTGACTACTTAGTTATTTCACGTCACCAAATGGTTGTTTATAACCACGGTTTTGAAAAGCATATTTCTAAAGTGATAAAAGAAATGTTGTTACAATAAAATGCAACGCTTTAGTTATCAACCCGATATGAATATAAACCACATCTTTGATTCAAAATTTGAAATGCAATACAATACATATATTGAGAACTGCAATTCAAAAATAAGAAATAAAATAATTTTTTTATTACTCTTCAAATTAGGACGATTACAAGATATTTTAATTCTCAAAACTTAAACAATGAAAAGCATATAAAATTAACATTTTTATGAATTCTTGAACTTTTACCTTATTTATCATCGAGGTTGATGTTTGATAAATGTACATTATAGTGATATATATAATTTTTGATTTCGGAATTCAAAAAAATAAGTAAACAAACATCATGACAGATGTAACATAATGTAGATAGAGAATTTGAGAATCACAACCATGCATTCCAATTTGTCTTTGCGATGGTTATGTAATAGAAAAAGACGTGTTGTGATGTAGCACGATGTAAATTAATTTGTTAAAAGGAAAAAGATAGATGAATAAACTTAACATTTATTATAAACTATCGGGATTGGTGTTTTAACAAAATACAAACCATTATCATTTGTATACCTAAACACTTGTACATATCTTTATGATCCATCATCAATTGATAAGGATTTTTGTTATTTCATGTCACAAAACCGCAGCTTATGACAACCGTTTTAGTATTAGAAATTATCTAAATCGACTTACTTTTTTGTAATATATTTATTGTTACTAATTTATTTCTGCATTTTTATAGATATAAACTACTTTACATGGAAAACTCAATTAATAAAATCAATTTTCATTAAATATTTCAAATATTTGAGCCATTTGGATATCTCATTACACCTGCTTATAAATAGTACTACTTCACTTCAATATCCCATTAACAGCTTAATCGGTCTTCTTAACCATGGCAATCGCTTGTTCCAGATCTCTAGTTCTCTTGTTCATTCTAACCGCTTCTCTTGACTGCATTCAAGAATGTATGTATCTTTTATATCACCTATCTCCAGGATATACATACATACTTACATATATGTACATATATTTATAATTTTCTCGTGAACTGAGATTGTGGCTTCATTGTTGTTTTACACGTACATCAAGCAGTCTTGCCAGGAAGGTGGTGTTGAGCTCGAACGGCCAGAGTGTCCCAAGTGAAAAGATCAATATTGGACATTGTTATAAAGCTGATTGCAGGAAACGTATTTTCCCAAGTGATTCAAAATGTTATTGTTGTTTGTATGATGGAATTTGTTGGACCGATAATTATACTTGTGAGAAGAATTGTAAAGGAAAAATATTTTAACTAATGAAACTTGAGATGTATATGGTCACTTTTGCCATACCATTGGAAACATCAACTTTATGTTTCATATAATGAATATTTTTACTTGATTATATATTATATCATCAAAGAAAAATATTGGATTTTACTCTACCGGCCTAAATTTTACATATATTTTCTTAAGAAAAAATAATAGCATAATATTAAATGATGTAAAAGAATATGGAAATACATTAGGAATTTGATAAATTAATAAACAATATACGAGATGACAAATAATTATCTTGTCATAAATAATAAAAGAAATTATACAAAAGTGTGGTTTCAATTATCAACATGATGTGATTTAGATCATATTTTCCATCTGATATTTAAAATGTAGTATATTATATGTGTTTGTGGATGTGAGTGTATGTGTGTATTTGTATTGGGAACTATCTAATGTATTAAAATGAGAAAAATATACTTAGATGTTTTAGTACTCATTAATAAATTAGTGCAATTACATGATATTTTTAGTATTAAAAACATTAAGACGACTACAACGAAATGTATATAAATTAACGTTTTTAAGTTTTGAAATTTTACATTGTTTGATATGGTGATTTGTTAAATTATTGTTCATTCTGATGATATAAAAAATGTTTGATTTTGAAGATTAAATAACACATTATTTTGGAATGTATATCGTCACGCTAGGATTTCTATGAAATGACGTATGATTGAAAAATATGATAATCACAACCATGTTTTACAATTTGTAACTTATGGTACATTAGGAAAAAAACTAGTATTGTAGAATATTGCATGATACGTTTTTTTAAATGGAACGTGGATAAATGAATACATAAAATTATTATTAAATATTTTCGGGATTTATGTTTTAGCAAAATAGAAATTTTAATCATTTGTATATGTACATTATGTACAACTTGTTTTGATATAATGTCAATTGACTACTTAGTTATTTCACTTCACCAAATGGTTGTTTATAACCAC
This sequence comes from Silybum marianum, assembly GCA_036898165.1. Lineage (NCBI taxonomy): Eukaryota > Viridiplantae > Streptophyta > Magnoliopsida > Asterales > Asteraceae > Silybum > Silybum marianum. Next base: position 23,552,377 of record CM072538.1, read on the forward strand.
GGTTTTGAAAAGCATATTTCTATAGTGATAAAAGAAATGTTGTTACAATAAAATGCAACGCTTTAGTTATCAACCCGATATGAATATAAACCACATCTTTGGTTCAAAATTTGTAATGCAATACAATACATATATTGAGAACTGCAATTCAAAAATAAGAAATAAAATAATTTTTTATTACCCTTCAAATTAGGACGATTACAAGATATTTTAATTCTCAAAACTTAAACAATGAAAGACATATAAAATTAACATTTTTATGAATTCTTGAACTTTTACTTTATTTATCATCGAGGTTGATGTTTGATAAATGTACATTATAGTGATATATAGAATTTTTGATTTCGGAATTCGAAAAAATAAGTAAACAAACATCATGACAGATGTAACATAATGTAGATAGAGAATTTGAGAATCACAACCATGCATTCCAATTTGTCTTTGCGATGGTTATGTAATAGAAAAAGACGTGTTGTGATGTAGCACGATGTAAATTAATTTGTTAAAAGGAAAAAAGATAGAGGAATAAACTTAACATTTATTATAAACTATCGAGATTGGTGTTTTAACAAAATACAAACCATTATCATTTGTATACATAAACACTTGTACAAATCTTTATGATCCATCATCAATTGATAAGGATTTTTGTTATTTGATGTCCCAAAACCGCTGCTTATGACAACCGTTTTAGTATTAGAAATTATCTAAATCGACTTACTTTTTTGTAATATATTTATTGTTACTAATTTATTTCTGCATTTTTATAGATATAAACTACTTTACATGGAAAACTCAATTAATAAAATCAATTTTCATTAAATATTTCAAATATTTGAGCCATTTGGATATCTCATTACACCTGCTTATAAATAGTACTACTTCACTTCAATATCCCATTAACATCTTCATCGGTCTTCTTAACCATGGCAATCACTTGTTCCAGATCTCTAGTTCTCTTGTTCATTCTAACCGCTTCTCTTGACTGCATTCAAGAATGTATGTATCTTTTATATCACCCTATCTCCAGGATATACATACATACTTACATATATGTACATATATTTATAATTTTCTCGTGAACTGAGATTGTGGTTTCATTGTTGTTTTACAGGTACATCAAGCGATCTGCCCGGGAAGGTGGTGTTGAGCTCGAACGGCCAGAGTGTCCCAAGTGAAAAGATCAATATTGGACATTGTTATAAAGCTGATTGTAGGAAACGTATTGTCCCAAATGATTCAAAATGTTATTGTTGTATGTATGATGGAATTTGTTGGACCGATAATTATACTTGTGAGAAAAATTGTAAAGGAAAAGTATTTTAACTGATGAAACTTGAGATGTATATGGTCACTTTTGCCATACCATTGGAAACATCAACTTAATGTTTCATATAATGAATATTTTTACTTGATTATATATTATATCATCAAAGAAAAATATTGGATTTCACTCTACCGACGGCCTAAATTTTACATATATTTTCTTAAGAAAAAATAATGGCATAATAATAAATGATGTAAAAGAATATGGAAACACATTAGGAATTTGATAAGTTAATAAACAATATATGAGACAGGGGCGGAACACGACCATTACAGTCACGGGGGCCGAAATATAATATCATAAACATTCAGAGATCCAAATAATACATAATAGGATGGACTTAGTACAATACCAAGAAAAAAAATTCTCCAATACCGATGTACCAACCATTTATTATTGGTATGTAAAATCTTATACCTGGTATTAATCAACTGGGATACAAAAAAATCGGTTGGTATTGGTTTTGTACGAACTTTAAGTTTACATATATAAAAATTTGTTATTATATTCAAAGTTATACCAACCGATTGTAATTGGTAGCGATTAAATTGGTACCTATTTAATTGGTACAGTTGATACACATGTTGGTTGGTTTAGGTTGATACAAAATCACAAACCCCCCAATACATGCGTAAGTTGTATATATTTTTTCTACGATCTACTATAAAATTTTTAGGAAAAACATTGGTTAATATAAAACTAAAACTCATAACTTTCAAACCGTAAACCGCAAAATAGTAATATAAATTTCTTATATTTTTAAACTAATAGAAAGAAAACCTTTGGTAACAACTAAAACATTATTTATTTTTATATACAATGATATTAATAAATCAACATGTAGTAGAAGGTAAAGAAAAACTAATGTTAAGAGATTCGAAAGCATGTCCTCAAGGACAGGAGACAGAAATTATAACCAATGTTGAGCTAGACTTCATATGTGTTGAAAAAGTTCATATATGGTATTTAGCTCAAAAAACGGGGTGGCCAAGGCCCTATAGGCCTCTATTGTGTTCCGCCCCTGATATGAGATGACAAATAATTATGTTGTTATAATAATTATACAAAAGTGTGGTTTCAAATATCAACAAGATGTGATTTAGATCATATTTTCTATCTGATATTTAAAATGTAATATACTATATGTGTTTGTGGATGTGAGTGTATGTGTGTGTTTGTATTGGGAACTATCTAATGTATTAAAATGAGAAAAATATACTTAGATGTTTTAGTACTCATTAATAAATTAGTGCAATTACATGATATTTTTAGTATTAAAAACATTAAGACGACTACAACGAGATGTATATAAATTAACGCTTTTAAGTTTTGAAATTTTTCATTGTTTGATATGGTGATTTGTTAAATTATTGTACATTCTGATGATATAAAAAATGTTTGATTTTGAAGATTAAAAAACACATTATTTTGGAATGTATATCGTCACGCTAGGATTTCTATGAAATGACGTATGATTGAAAAATATGATAATCACAACCATGTTTTACAATTTGTAACTTATGGTACATTAGGAAAAAGACTAGTATTATAGAATATTGCATGATACGTTTTTTTAAATGGAACGTGGATAAATGAATACATAAAATTATTATTAAATATTTTCGGGATTTATGTTTTAGCAAAATAGAAATTTTAATCATTTGTATATGTACATTATGTACAACTTGTTTTGATATAATGTCAATTGACTACTTAGTTATTTCACTTCACCAAATGGTTGTTTATAACCACGGTTTTGAAAAGCATATTTCTATAGTGATAGAAGAAATGTTGTTACAATAAAATGCAACGCTTTAGTTATCAACCCGATATGAATATAAACCACATCTTTGGTTCAAAATTTGAAATGCAATACAATACATATATTGAGAACTGCAATTCAAAAATAAGAAATAAAATAATTTTTTATTACCCTTCAAATTAGGACGATTACAAGATATTTTAATTATCAAAACTTAAACAATGAAAAACATATAAAATTAACATTTTTATGAATTCTTGAACTTTTACTTTATTTATCATCGAGGTTGATGTTTGATAAATGTACATTATAGTGATATATATAATTTTTGATTTCGGAATTCGAAAAAATAAGTAAACAAACATCATGACAGATGTAACATAATGTAGATAGAGAATTTGAGAATCACAACCTTGCATTCCAATTTGTCTTTGCGATGGTTATGTAATAGAAAAAGACGTGTTGTGATGTAGCACGATGTAAATTAATTTGTTAAAAGGAAAAAAGATAGATGAATAAACTTAACATTTATTATAAACTATCGGGATTGGTGTTTTAACAAAATACAAACCATTATCATTTGTATACATAAACACTTGTACAAATCTTTATGATCCATCATCAATTGATAAGGATTTTTGTTATTTCATGTCACAAAACCGCAGCTTATGACAACCGTTTTAGTATTAGAAATTATCTAAATCGACTTACTTTTTTGTAATATATTTATTGTTACTAATTTATTTCTGCATTTTTATAGATATAAACTACTTTACATGGAAAACTCAATTAATAAAATCAATTTTCATTAAATATTTCAAATATTTGAGCCATTTGGATATCTCATTACACCTGCTTATAAATAGTACTACTTCACTTCAATATCCCACTAATAGCTTCATCGGTCTTCTTAACCATGGCAATCGCTTGTTCCAGATCTCTAGTTCTCTTGTTCATTCTAACCGCTTCTCTTGACTGCATTCAAGAATGTATGTATCTTTTATATCACCCTATCTCTAGGATATACATACATACTTACATATATGTACATATATTTATAATTTTCTCGTGAACTGAGATTGTGGTTTCATTGTTGTTTTACAGGTACATCAAGCAGTCTTGCCAGGAAGGTGGTGTTGAGCTCGAACGGCCAGAGTGTCCCAAGTGAAAAGATCAATATTGGACATTGTTATAAAGCTGATTGTAGGAAACGTATTGTCCCAAATGATTCAAAATGTTATTGTTGTATGTATGATGGAATTTGTTGGACCGATAATTATAAAGAATTGTAAAGGAAAAATATTTTAACTAATGAAACTTGAGATGTATATGGTCACTTTTGCCATACCATTGGAAACATCAACTTTATGTTTCATATAATGAATATTTTTACTTGATTATATATTATATCATCAAAGAAAAATATTGGATTTCACTCTACCGACGGCCTAAATTTTACATATATTTTCTTAAGAAAAAATATTAGCATAATAATAAATGATGTAAAAGAATATGGAAATACATTAGGAATTTGATAAGTTAATAAACAATATATGAGATGACAAATAATTATGTTGTTATAATAATAAAAGAAATTATACAAAAGTGTGGTTTCAAATATCAACACCATGTGATTTAGATCATATTTTCTATCTGATATTTAAAATGTAGTATATTATATGTGTTTGTGGATGTGAGTGTATGTGTGTGTTTGTATTGGGAACTATCTAATGTATTAAAATGAGAAAAATATACTTAGATGTTTTAGTACTCATTAATAAATTAGTGCAATTACATGATATTTTTAGTATTAAAAACATTAAGACGACTACAACGAAATGTATATAAATTAACGTTTTTAAGTTTTGAAATTTTACATTGTTTGATATGGTGATTTGTTAAATTATTGTACATTCTGATGATATAAAAAATGTTTGATTTTGAAGATTAAAAAACACATTATTTTGGAATGTATATCGTCACGCTAGGATTTCTATGGAATGACGTATGATTGAAAAATATGATAATCACAACCATGTTTTACAATTTGTAACTTATGGTACATTAGGAAAAAGACTAGTATTGTAGAATATTGCATGATACGTTTTTTTAAATGGAACGTGGATAAATGAATACATAAAATTATTATTAAATATTTTCGGGATTTATGTTTTAGCAAAATAGAAATTTTAATCATTTGTATATGTACATTATGTACAACTTGTTTTGATATAATGTCAATTCACTACTTAGTTATTTCACTTCACCAAATGGTTGTTTATAACCACGGTTTTGAAAAGCATATTTCTATAGTGATAAAAGAAATGTTGTTACAATAAAATGCAACGCTTTAGTTATCAACCCGATATGAATATAAACCACATCTTTGATTCAAAATTTGAAATGCAATACAATACATATATTGAGAACTGCAATTCAAAAATAAGAAATAAAATAATTTTTTATTACTCTTCAAATTAGGACGATTACAAGATATTTTAATTCTCAAAACTTAAACAATGAAAAGCATATAAAATTAACATTTTTATGAATTCTTGAACTTTTACTTTATTTATCATCGAGGTTGATGTTTGATAAATGTACATTATAGTGATATATAGAATATTTGATTTCGGTATTCAAAAAAATAAGTAAACAAACATCATGACAGATGTAACATAATGTAGATAGAGAATTTGAGAATCACAACCATGCATTCCAATTGGTCTTTGCGATGGTTATGTTATAGAAAAAGACGTGTTGTGATGTAGCATGATGTAAATTAATTTGTTAAAAGGAAAAGAGATAGATGAATAAACTTAACATTTATTATAAACTATCGGGATTGGTGTTTTAACAAAATACAAACCATTATCATTTGTATACATAAACACTTGTACAAATCTTTATGATCCATCATCAATTGATAAGAATTTTTGTTATTTCATGTCACAAAACCGCAACTTATGACAACCGTTTTAGTATTAGAAATTATCTAAATCGACTTACTTTTTTGTAATATATTTATTGTTACTAATTTATTTCTGCATTTTTATAGATATAAACTACTTTACATGGAAAACTCAATTAATAAAATCAATTTTCATTAAATATTTCAAATATTTGAGCCATTTGGATATTTCATTACACCTGCTTATAAATAGTACTACTTCACTTCATGTAATAACCGGGTTTATTATAAATACCGGTTGATTTTATAAGGGTTGTTTTGTTTAGTTACTTGAAGCTAAGGGTTGAGTTGGATAAAATCCTTTTCTCTATTTTAATCATCCACCCATATTGACTAATGGGATGTCAACACACACACATGCAAGTGTGCATGCATGTGTTTGTCTTGCTGTTGTGTCCTCATGCGAATCCACCACCACCATCTTATATTTACTTAGTCTTTTAAATAGAAGTATGGATTTTAATAAATTCATTTTATATATTGTGAGTTAGAACTTTGAGAGAGAATAGACTCTGGGTCTCTGTGGTTTCGTAGAAATCAGAAAGAGAAAAGCTTTAAGGTAAGGTTTATAATCTAATTATAAGCAATGACTTGTTAAGCTTTAAGTTTATATCGAGGTTTTAACCGGTAGAATCGTATGTTATAGTTGTACGTTGTGATTTGATCGTTACCGGTTAGAAGTCTTGAAGTTATCGATTGATATCGTTCGAGGTGAGTGGTTACAAAGCTTTTTGTAAAATACGTGTTTTTCCGTTACACGTGATTTATTTCATATAAATGAGTTTATATGATTTTGCTTGTTAGTAATTTGTGAAACTAACAAGTAAAGGGTTGACCAAAGTATTTGGGTCACGAGAGTTGTGGTGGTGAATCCGCGATGAGTGGACGGAAAAAACGTATAAATGATTGTGGGTGGTATAACCAAAATAAATTAGCCATTTGGAATGGCGTGAATCAGACCATTTGCTCGTGAAGCAGGCAATGGTTTGGAAAGAACGAGAGAATGAACCTGGTGAGAGTAATACCGGTTGAGAATATTGAGAGGACGTGATGCCTCTAGACCTGGGTTATGATTGGAATCTGATTCCTGAAATTGTTAAGAATTTTGTTATCGGGTCTGTTTGACTCGAGGAAAATGGTTGTCGATTCCCTTTGATGCGAGAACTGGACTTGTCGAGTCCTTTGACTTTGAAAATGGTTTTTATCGGCCCCATAGGACCCGACAAGAAATCTTATCGGCTCTTTATGGCTCGACAAGAAATCTTGTCGGATCTATTTGGCTCGACAAGTGGGTTTGTCGGCTCTATATGACCCGATGAAACACCATGTCGACCCTATGGGACCCGAGGAAAATGTTGTCGGACCTATATAGCCCGAGGAGCAAGTTTGTCGGATCTATATGAATCGATTTTCTTGTTTGTCGGATCTATTTGATTCGAGAACCTTGGATATCGGACCCTGGATTCGATAACTTTTGTTGTCGGGTCTAGGTGTTGCGATAAAACAAATTGTTATAAAATGATTTTTAGTTTTCCTCAGATCGTGGTTTAAACACGAGGGAAATGACTCACTAGACCTTTAGGTCTAACCCTCTATCTTTTAAAAATAATTTTTACAGGGTAGCATCAGTCGGAAGGGAAAGGCAAGAACAAGATGTAACTTGTTATGCTAGCTTATGATGTACTTGTATTATAAATAAGTTGTAATACATGGAACTCGTTGTGTTTATGAAATCTATGTATTTTTGGCTTTTGGTTTATACGGGCTGTTACAGTTGGTATCAGAGCCTTGGTTTAAGAGATTTAGGTATCTTTCTGATACTTAGACTTAAACTAGATGCGGTAGACGAGTATTTTCACTCATGGTTAGAGCCCGGGGAATGTGATTGAATATAATTGGGTTAAAAGAACGGCAAGTGCGGTATATTTAAATTACATATGGCCAATGTAATCATAAATTTACAAGTACTTGTTTGAACTTGAACATCCTATTATGTTTAAATATGTGATTAATTGTATACATGTTATTGTTGCAGTTAGATCGAGTTAAGATAAGATGGCTGGAAATTCTAGACGATCCGTTAGGATTGGTTCTGAGAATCCCGAGAGAGAAAACCCATCTGTAAGGGTTATTCCAGAAGAATTATCTGTAGGCCGTGGTAGAGGCCGAGGAAGAGGAACTCTGGGTACTGAACATCCCGAAACTACTACTACCACTAGAGGTCGAGGCCGAGGCCGAGGCCGAGGAAGGGCTAGGGGGATACAACATGAAGTTGATTCTGAACATGAAATATCAGCCCAAGAAAGCTCGGCAATGGGCCATGGAAGAGGTAGATCACGAGGAAGAGGTCGAGCACAAAACCCTGGTTATGTTACTCCAGAAATGTTAGAAGCTCAACTAGCTAAATTTCAGGATACTTTGCTCTCTCACCTTGGGCATCACTCTCAGCCCGGGGCCGATAGAAGACGGTAATTCCTGAAACTCACGAAGAAGTGGAAGCAAGTACCCCCGTGACTGTGGCATCGGCACCACCAACCTCTTCGTCTATGGCTAAAAGAGGTGACATCAAAATGTTTTTAGCATGCAAACCTCCTACGTATTCTGGCGAGCGGGATCCTGTGAAAGCCATGTGTTGGTTAAAGGAGACGGAAATGATGCTAAGGACCAGTAAGACCTCAAAAGAAGACAAAGTTATGTTTGCAACTTCGAGGTTACAGTCAAGTGCTCTATATTGGTGGGAAGCCTTGATGACTTCAGATCCAGATATTCTAGAGACAATGTCTTGGGAGAATTTTTCTGCAAAATTCACAGAACAATATTGTCCAGAAGCTGCAATAAGATAGTTGGAAGACGAATTCTTGGAATTGGTGCAGAAAGGTAGACCGGCACATGTGTATACCGAGGAATTTTCTGAGAAGTGTAGATTTGCTGAATCTTATGTTAATACTAAACGTAAGAAAGTGAAAAGATATATATGGGGATTAGATGCCGAAATCAGGAGGAGTGTGATCGTCAGAAACCCTGTTACTTATATTGCTGCAATAGATGCGGCCGAAACCATCGAGCAAGATTGTATCAGGGAAGCAAAAGAGAAAGTGGGTGAGAAAAGGAAAGGAGAAGAGTCAACGGTAGAATTTCGTACACCGAGATTCGTTGGGTATACCAACCGTCCGATTCAAAAGATTTCTGATAAAGTATGTACCCGTTGCCATAAGGTACATCAGGGAGAATGTAACTCTGATCCACGAAAGTGTTACAAATGTTTTGAACCAGGTCATTTCGCCAGAGATTGCAAGGAAACATTACGTTGTCTCACATGTAAATCTCCTGATCATATCCAGCCAAATTGCCCACAGTTGAGGGGTCAAGGAACAGGTTATGCTGGGGGAAATCAGTCCAACCGAGGATCGACTTATAACAGGAATTATCAAAGTGGTCGTGGGGAAATGAAAAGAGGGGGAGCTGCAACAAGGGGACGTGCCTTTCAGATGACAAAAGGTGAAGCTGAAGAGAACCCGGAAGTCGTGACAGGTACTTTTCTTGTTAATTCAGTCAGTGCCAAAGTGTTATTTGATTCCGGTGCAAATCGTTCCTTTGTGTCACCCTCGTTTATTGGTTGTTCGTATGTTAAGTCTAAGATGTTAGATGATGTCTTAGTACTAGAAACAGCGAACGATGGGGAAGTTTTTGTTAAGGAAGTTTTTGATAATTGTGTTATAGTTGTGGAAGGGTGTGACGTACCTATACAACTGTTCCCTATGCCATTAAGAGAATTTGATGTTATAGTGGGTATGGATTGGTTAGCTAAGAATCAAGCCAGTATAATCTGTGAAAAGAAAATGATTCATATCGATTTACCGGAAAAAGGGCCAGTGGTGATTTATGGCGATCGGCGAAACCGTTGTTCCAGTCTTGTTTCTGTTTTAAAGGCTCGGAAATTTGTGCATAAAGGGTGTGTATGTTTTCTTGCTTACGTAATTGATAGTAAGAAAGAAAAGACCAAGATGGATAATATTCCCGTAGTATGTGACTTTCCGGAAGTATTCCCGGAAGACTTGACCAGTTTACCACCTGATCGATCGATAGAGTTTCAGATCGAGTTAATACCAGGAGCTGCACCAGTAGCACGGTCACCTTATCGGTTAGCTCCTTCTGAATTAAAAGAGTTAATGACGCAGTTAAAGGAATTGCTCGACAAAGGTTTCATCCGACCGAGTATATCTCCATGGGGTGCACCGGTGTTGTTTGTAAAGAAGAAAGACGGATCAATGAGAATGTGCATTGATTACCGTGAATTAAATAAATTGACAATTAAGAATAAGTATCCGCTTCCAAGAATTGACGATTTATTTGATCAATTGATTGGGGCGAGTTACTTTTCAAAGATTGACTTGCGGTCCGGTTATCATCAGTTAAAGATACGTGAAGAAGACGTGCCAAAAACGGCCTTTCGTACACGTTACGGACATCATGAATTTTTGGTGATGCCGTTTGGACTTACGAATGCGCCAACAGCCTTTATGGATATAATGAATAGAATATGTCAACCATATCTCGATAAGTTTGTCATTGTATTTATCTATGATATATTGATATATTCTAAGTCTGAAGAAGAGCACGCAAATCATCTTCGATTGATTATGGAATTATTGAAGCGGGAGAAATTGTATGCCAAGATGTCAAAGTGTGAGTTTTGGCTCCGTGAAGTTCAATTTTTGGGTCATATTATTTCTGAGGCAGGTATTCAAGTAGATCCACTTAAGGTTGAAGCCATCGAGAAGTGGGAAGCACCGAGAACACCGACAGAAATCCGAAGTTTTCTTGGATTGGCCGGTTATTATCGAAAGTTTATACAAGATTTTTCTCGTATTGCTACCCCGTTAACGGGACTTACGAAAAAGAATGTAAACTTCGAATGGAAAGGAGCACAAGCTGAAGCCTTTCAGATGTTAAAAGACAAGTTGTGCAGCGCGCCAATTCTATCCTTACCTGATGGTTCAGAAGATTTCGTGGTCTACAGTGACGCCTCGAAGCTGGGTTTAGGCTGTGTGTTAATGCATCGTGGAAAGGTTATCGCTTATGCCTCAAGACAGTTGAAGGAGCATGAAAAGCAATACCCTACTCACGATATGGAGCTGGCAGCTGTGGTCTTTGCACTAAAGATTTGGAGACATTACTTATATGGAACAAAATGCCAAATTTTTACAGATCATAAAAGTTTGCAACATTTGTTCCATCAACGAGATCTGAATATGCGGCAAAGACGATGGTTAGAATTAGTAAGCGATTATGATTGTGAAATTCTATACCATCCGGGAATAGCAAATGTTGTGGCCGACGCACTGAGCCGCAAAGAGAAGAGTGGGACGATTAAAGCTATCGCTTTACGAGCTGAATTGTTGCCAAGTATTCATGAAGAGTTGTAAAGAAATCAAGGTGAGGCCATCAAGGAAGAAAACATCAAACGAGAACGACTTGGAGGTTTACTATCTGAAGTAGTAAAAGATAGTCGTGATTTGATGTGTTTCCGAAATAGAGTTTGGGTGCCACGATTTGGCGATATAAGAGAAAGAGTTTTGAGTGAAGCTTTTTGTAAAATACGTGTTTTTCCGTTACACGTGATTTATTTCATATAAATGAGTTTATATGATTTTGCTTGTTAGTAATTTGTGAAACTAACAAGTAAAGAGGTTGACCAAAGTATTTGGGTCACAAGAGTTGTGGCGGTGAATCCGCGATGAGTGGACGGAGAAAACGTATTAATGATTGTGGGTGGTATAATCAAAATAAATTAGCCATTTGGAATGGCGTGAACCGGACCATTTGCTCGTGAAGCAGGCAATGGTTTGGAAAGAACGAGAGAATGAACCTGGTGAGAGTAATACCGGTTGAGAATATTGAGAGGATGTGATGCCTCTAGACCTAGGTTATGATTGGAATCTGATTCCTGAAATTGTTAAGAATTTTGTTATCGGGTCTGTTTGACTCGAGGAAAATGGTTGTCGATTCCCTTTGATGCGAGAACTGGACTTGTCGAGTCCTTTGACTTTGAGAATGGTTTTTATCGGCCCCATAGGACCCGACAAGAAATCTTATCGGCTCTTTATGGCCCGACAAGAAATCTTGTCAGATCTATTTGGCTCGACAAGTGGGTTTGTTGGCTCTATATGACCCGATGAAACACCATGTCGACCCTATGGGACCCGAGGAAAATGTTGTCGGACCTATATAGCCCGAGGAGCAAGTTTGTCGGATCTATATGAATCGATTTTCTTGTTTGTCGGATCTATTTGATTCGAGAACCTTGGATATCGGACCCTGGATTCGATAACTTTTGTTGTCGGGTCTAGGTGTTGCAATAAAACAAATTGTTATAAAATGATTTTTAGTTTTCCTCAGATCGTGGTTTAAACACGAGGGAAATGACTCACTAGACCTTTAGGTCTAACCCTCTATCTTTTAAAAATAATTTTTACAGGGTAGCATCATTCGGAAGGGAAAGGCAAGAACAAGATGTAACTTGTTATGCTAGCTTATGATGTACTTGTATTATAAATAAGCTGTAATACATGGAACTCGTTGTGTTTATGAAATCTATGTATTTTGGGCTTTTGGTTTATACGGGCTGTTACACTTCAATATCCTATTAATAGCTTCATCGGTCTTCTTAACCATGGCAATCGCTTGTTCCAGATCTCTAGTTATCTTGTTCATTCTAACCGCTTCTCTTGACTGCATTCAAGAATGTATGTATCTTTTATATCACCCTATCTTCAGGATATACATACATACTTGCATATAAGTACATATATTTATAATTTTCTCGTGAACTGAGATTGTGGTTTCATTGTTGTTTTACAGATACATCAAGCAGTCTTGCCAGGAAGGTGGTGTTGAGCTCGAAGGGCCAGAGTGTCCCAAGTGAAAAGATCAATATTGGACATTGTTATAAAGCTGATTGTAGGAAAATTGTAATACCCGTCAATTATATTCATATATATATATATATAAATATATAATTATATTTATGTATGTATATAAATAATGGATTTATATATGTATATAAATTATGGATTATATATGTATATAAACTATGGAATAAAAGAAAAAGAATATGTATATATATATATATTCTCTATAAATTGAAGTTGGGTTGATTATGGTTTTAAGCCAAAGTTGAGGGGTTAGTCTTGCAAACCCAATTTAAGTTTGGAATCAGGTTGTGGGATGTTGAATCCGTGCGGCACAATATTAGGGGGAAGTATTTTATTTGTTTCTCTTGATTAAACCCAACCCTAAAACCCTTCTAATTGCAGAGAAGTCCCAAGCGATTCATGAAGGAAAGACGGATTGAAAGACGGGAGGAAAAAAAAGCAACGGTTTCAAGTAGCCGCGTCGAATCCTCTTCGTCTTTAAGGTAAGTTTCTGTCCCGATATCAAGGTTATGTGATTCGTTAATAGGTTTCAAATTTTGGAGTCGTTTGGAGTAGAATCGGAGTCGTTTCGGTTGGCCGAAAGTCACCGATTCGTTCTATTGTGATGGCAACAACAGGGGCTGTTTAAATAGTCAGAAAAGCCCCGAAAATTCTGCTTGTTTTTCCCTCTCGAGTTTAGTCTAAAATAATGATCAAGGTCGGTATTGTAGCTGTCAATTTATTGTTGAAGAGAGGTTTTAACCACCGTAAAATTTGGGTCAAAATGACTCGACTTCCGGTCGAAAGTGCTGCTGTTTATAGGACCATTTGAGAGTTGGTATTTTCTGAATTTGTTACTGCATACGTGGGTGTGAAATTCCTTTCCTTGAAGAAAAGAAAAAGAATTGCTATTTTGCTAATATAAAGTCTATGTATGGCATATGAATATTGGAAAACCTTACATATGGCAGCAACTTTTATTTCTCCCATTCTTCCACTTTTGCTTATTCCAATCCAGTAAGCCTTTGCCTTATAAAACTTTGGATTTCTATTTTTTTTTATCCTACAAGCTACATGTTAGTTCAGTTTGGTATTTTTTTTAAGATTTATAAGTTTAGTTATTTATTATTTGTTAAGTAATGGTTGATCAAGTTAGTTGGTTACCTTATGGAATCAAAGTTAGCGGCAAGGATTAATAGTAACGTGGGTATTATTTTTAGGTCGGGATTAAAGAGGTGGACTCGGTGATTGGTTAAAGTTTGTAAAGGTTTAAGGTACGGATTCTTACCCTCTTTATATATACATATATATATATATATATATTATACGAACTTTGGGATCGATTGTTTTGCCTTCATTTGCATTCAAATATATGAAATTCCATAGCGTCTTTCGAGTCATATTCGTTGGTTTCTTAACATTTTTGGAGGTTCAACCTCAATTGATTCATGGTTGTTAATCGACATCACCATTAATAAAATGCGTTTTTTATTAAGTTTGTTGTCGGTAATATGTGTTCATTTGACTCGATTTGACTTTGAGACCATCACTAATAATTTTGGAAAATCTTTTACTTGACTTCGACCTATTCATAAAGTGTTATAAGTTTCGTTATGTCACATGAGTTATGATATTTTGATTCCGGGTATTTCGAGCTACTAACCACCTACAGGGGGTACCGTAGGCACGTCATTGTGGCACCGATGGCGTGACACCCACCGTGACGGTGTGATCAGTTCACGGCGTCTCCTCTTTTGTGCTCGTGGGTGAGCTATTTTGGTGTGATGGGTATTTGATTTAGGACGCGTATGGGTCGACCCTAGTATATGTATGTGATTTGTTTGTATGGTGGATGTCGGTGCAGTGCCCAACGCCGCATCTCACAATAGTACGTGCGGATCTGCAGGTCCAATGTACAGGCCATTGTGGTCATATGTCTGACACTTGTTCTATCTGTAGATATTCAAGTGTATGCGTTATTTGTGCTCGATATATTCCTCCGTATGTTTTCGTTTGACTATGTAAATTATTGGACTTACTAAAAATTGATAACTTTATTATCCATCATTTTGAGATCAGTTTTGCATATTATTGTTATTACCTTCTTTGCTATATTTGTTCATCCGTTCACTGAGCGTTTGGCTCAGCCGTGTATTTCCTTTTCTTTCTCACGACAGGTAATCAAGGGGGCTGCTAGGAGGTGTGAAGGAGAGTAGATAAGGATCTCAATTTCGATTGCAAGAGTTTCTAGATATTTATTTGACCTTTCCGTTAGTATTCTATTTTTTTTAATTTATTGGTTTTAGACTAGCATTTTTTTTAAGGTTAATAATTGGATTTAGTTGTTTGTTGGGAGTTTTATTTATCTATTTATTTATGGAAGATAATTGATGGTATTTTCTTGGAGAATTAATTATTTATTGGAGACTATAATATGAGTATTTTATAATTCTGATTCGTTATCTATCCGTTTGGTTAAGATTTGATAGTAACCCCCCTTTCCTTTGGAATGGGGGTGTTACAATTATGGTATCAGAGCTCTAGGTTCGATCTTGTAGAAAATCAAATAGGTTTGACCTGTGAGTATTGGGTAGAATTGGGTTTAGAATTTAACTGATTTAGTTTTGTTGGCCATTCTTCATTCGGTATGTTTGATAATTTTTGTTTTGATTTCTTTTAGGATGCCTCCTCGCCGATCTAACCGTAACAGGCATAATCAAGGAAACGGGTCTCTTAATCCGGAGAGTAGTGTGGACCCCGCGATTTTGGCAGCGGTGAATCAGGCAGTTTCTAGTTTATTGCCAACTCTTGTGGCCCAGGCAGTAGGGGCAGCTCAGCAGAATGTGGGTGGAGAAAATCCACAAAATTCAAATCAGAATCCAACAGGAGGTTCTGGTGGAGCAGGTGGAGGAGGTGGTGCTATTCTTGTGTGGCTTGAGAGGTTTCAGAAACAGAAACCTCAATCGTTTAGTTCGGCACCAACACCCGTCGAAGCCGAAAATTGGATCTCTCATATTCAGAAGATCTTTGAGGTTTTGGGGTGCCCGGATGTGCATAAGGCTAAGTTGGCGGCATATAAGTTGGAAGGGGATGCTCAGAGATGGTGGGATGCCATCAAACAGGCTAAAGGAAGTGCTTACATCGATGCCCTTTCTTGGATGGAATTCCGCGATGCATTTTATCAGCAATATTTCTCACCTGCTGATAAGAATGCGTTCGTGAGGGATTACAGTGCAATCCGCCAACAGAATAATGAGTCCGTAACGGAGTTCTTAGCGAGGTTCTTGAGGCTCGCAGGTTTTGCAGGGTCGTAGGCTGGGACACCATCGGACCAAGTTGAAAAATTTAAATGGTCGCTTCACTCCAGGTACCGTTCCAAACTAATTAACAGTAAGTTCACCGATGTAGCACAAGCGGCAGATGCTGCCAAGAACATCGAGATGGAACGAGAAGACTTCTTAGCGTTCAAATCAGATGGGGGTAAGAAAAGAAATCGAGATGGGCAACAGATTCAGCAAGTGGGGCACCAAAATCAGCAGCAGGGAAGTAATCGTGGTAATCAGTGGGGGCAGAATAGTAACAAACGTCAAGGGCAGTGGCAAAGTCAGAATCAGGGTCAGAGACAATCTTATCGTCAACAGGGGCAAGGGCAGAATCAAACTCGTTTTCAAAGGTCGGGCGATAAGGGGAACCATGATTCAGCCTCTTTGTGCAAGACTTGTGGAAAACGCCATCCGGGGGTATGTTACAGGGCTACTGGAGCCTACTTTATATGTGGTCAAGTGGGACATTTTGCTAATGATTGCAAGAATTCTCGTGGTAAAGACAAGGGAAATGATACTAAGGCGGCTAGTGGAGGCCGAGTGTTTGCTCTATCAGCTGATCAGGCAGCAAATTCAGGTATGATTTCGGGAATGCTTTCGATTGGTACACATGATATTTATGCTTTATTTGATACGGGGGCAACCCATTCTATGGTTTCTTTGATATTTGCTAGTCGTCTTAAAGTGCCTAGTTCACTATTAGAATCGCCTTTAGCCATTGCTACTCCTTTGGGTAATTATGTGGTTATATCTAGAGAGTTTAGAGGGTGTCCTTTAAAGGTAGGAGATCAGATTCGTGAGGCCGATTTACTTCCTATCAGTATGACCGACTTTGATGTTATTTTGGGTATGGACTGGTTGTTGAGACATCGAACAACCATTGAATGCCAAACTAAGCAAGTGATCTTCGGTGACAAAGAGAGGCCTGATTTTGTGTATCAAGGGTCTCAACCAAAAAGAGAAGTGAAGATCATATCTGCTATGAAAGCTCAGAAATTAGTTTCTCGCGGATGTCAAGGATTTCTTGCTTCAGTTAAAGATACGTCTGCAAAAGAGCTTTCCATTGAAAGTCAACCGGTTGTTAGAGAATTTTCTGATGTGTTTCCGGACGAACTTCCCGGAGTACCACCAGTTCGGGAGGTAGAGTTTACAATAGAGTTGATTCCGGGTGCCGAACCCATCTCTAAGACACCTTATCGAATGGCACCATTGGAATTGCAAGAGCTTAAAGAGCAATTACAAGACCTTTTGGAACGTGGGTTTATCAGGCCAAGTGTGTCTCCGTGGGGTGCTCCAGTGTTGTTTGTGAAAAAGAAAGATGGCTCTATGCGGCTATGTATCGATTACAGAGAATTGAATCGGGTCACCATCAGAAACAGGTATCTTTTGCCACGTATTGATGACTTGTTCGACCAGCTTCAGGGAGCCAAACACTTCTCGAAGATTGACTTAAGGTCGGGTTACCATCAGTTGAGGGTAAAAGACCAAGATATTCAAAGACTGCATTTCGCACTAGATACGGGCATTTTGAGTTTTTGGTGATGCCTTTTGGTCTGACCAATGCTCCAGCTGTTTTCATGGACCTGATGAACCGGATATTCAGTGCATACTTAGACATATTTGTTATCGTATTTATTGATGACATTCTTGTATTTTCTAAGTCAAAGGAGGAGCATGAAGACCACTTACGCATTGTCTTGAGAACACTACGAGACAAGCAATTGTATGCCAAATTTTCTAAGTGCGAGTTTTTGCTTGAGCAAGTAGCATTCTTGGGTCACGTAGTGTCAGCTAAGGGTATTACCGTGGATCCTTCAAAGGTTGAGGCCGTCACTAATTGGCAAAGACCCACTACAGTGACCGAAGTCCGAAGCTTTTTGGGGCTTGCAGGCTACTATCGGCGGTTTGTTGAAGGGTTTTCCTCTATAGCACTACCTTTGACACGGTTGTTGAGGAAGGGTGTGAAATTTATGTGGAAAGACGAGCAAGAGAAAAGCTTTGAAGAGTTAAAAAAGAGACTGGTTTCTGCACCCGTACTCACTTTGCCCTCGGGAACGGGAGGATACCAAGTCTATAGTGATGCTTCCAAAAATGGTCTCGGCTGTGTCTTAATGCAAAATGGAAAAGTTATTGCTTATGCATCTAGACAGCTTAAGCCATACGAAGTGAACTACCCCACTCATGACCTGGAGTTGGCGGCAGTGATCTTTGCATTAAAAATCTGGAGGCACTATCTTTATGGAGAAACTTGTGATATTTTCACAGATCACAAGAGTCTCAAATATATATTCACCCAGAAAGAACTTAATATGAGGCAAAGGCGTTGGCTAGAGCTTCTTAAAGATTACGATGCAAAAATTCAGTACCACCCAGGAAAAGCCAATCTAGTAGCAGATGCCCTCAGTCGAAAGAGTTCAGGGAGCTTGTCATGTCTTACTACTCAGCCTCATATTATCTTGGATATGGAACGTCTGGGTTTGGAAGTTTATGCAAATCATTCAGATGGGTGTCTAGCAAGTCTCACAGTTGAGCCTACTTTGATTGCTCGAATCAAAGAAGCCCAAAGGCATGATGGAGAGTTATGGGCCATTTTGAAAATGATTGAAGATGGTAAGCAAGTTGATTTTCGGGTTGATACTGACAACGTAATATGGTTTGGAAATAGATTGTGTGTACCCGATGATCCAGATATTCGTGAGGCACTATTGAACGAGGCTCACAATTCGCCATTCTCTATTCATCCTGGATCCACCAAGATGTACAGAGATCTGAGGCAACACTTTTGGTGGAACAGAATGAAGCAGGATGTGGCCAACTTTGTAGCAAGGTGTCTTACTTGCCAGAAAGTCAAAATCGAGCATCAACGAGCAAGTGGATTTCTGCAACCACTAGAAATTCCAGTGTGGAAGTGGGAGAATATCTCAATGGACTTTGTAACTGGTTTACCGAAGACACTTAAGAAGAATAATGCCATTTGGGTAGTAGTCGACCGCTTGACTAAGTCGGCTCGCTTTCTTCCTATTTATGAAGGATGTTCAGTCAGTAAGTTATCAGAACTCTTTCAGCAAGAGATTATTAGGCTTCATGGCACACCAGTATCTATAGTGTCTGACAGAGACACTCGGTTCACTTCACGATTTTGGAAAGGTTTTCAAAGTGCATGGGGCACTAGGCTTAGATTCAGTATAGCGTTTCACCCGCAAACGGATGGACAGTCTGAGCGTACAATTCAAACTTTGGAGGATATGCTAAGATCATGTGCTTTGGAATGGTCCGGAAGTTGGGACGAATATTTGTGTTTACTCGAGTTTGCCTATAATAATAGCTGGCAGGCAAGCATTGGTATGGCCCCATTTGAGGCTCTATATGGTCGGAGATGTCGAGCACCGGTATGTTGGGATGAGGTTGGTGAGGCCGTTATTGAAGGGCCGGAGCTGGTAAGAGTCACTAATGAAAAGGTGGCAGTGGCTAAAAAAAAGTTGAAAAAAGCTCAATCTCGTCAGAAGTGTTATGCAGATAAGCATCGGAGAGCTTTAGAATTTCAAACAGGAGATCATGTGTTCCTTAAGGTTTCTTCTTTTCGAGGTATACGACGATTTGGCCTAAAAGGGAAACTAAGTCCAAGGTACATCGGTCCATTCGAGGTTCTAGAAAGGGTCGGTGAAGTTGCTTATCGTCTAGCTCTTCCACCTCAACTTTCTCATGTGCACAATGTGTTTCACGTTTCGGCGCTTCGAGGCTACAACTATCATCCATTGCATGTAGTGCAATATCCACTTGATAAGATTCATGAAGATCTCTCGTGCAAAGAAGAACCGGAAGCAATATTAGACAAGCAAGAGCGAGTTATGAGGAAGAAATCAATACCGTTCGTTAAGGTATTGTGGAAAAACCACCCGGAACGTGAGGCCACTTGGGAGATGGAAGAATCTATACGTTCAGAATACCCTCATCTCTTTGAAATCTTGTAAGTGTTATCCCCATGAATTTGTGTTCTTAGCTAGATTTCGAGGACGAAATCTTTTCTTTTGGGGGGAAGAATTGTAATACCCGTCAATTATATTCATATATATATAAATATATAATTATATTTATGTATGTATATAAATAATGGATTTATATATGTATAAAAATTATGGATTATATATGTATATAAACTATGGAATAAAAGAAAAAGAATATGTATATATATATATATTCTCTATAAATTGAAGTTGGGTTGATTATGGTTTTAAGCCAAAGTTGAGGGGTTAGTCTTGCAAAACCCAATTTAAGTTTGGAATCAGGTTGTGGGATGTTGAATCCGTGCGGCACAATATTAGGGGGAAGTTTTTTATTTGTTTCTCTTGATTAAACCCAGCCCTAAAACCCTTCTAATTGCAGAGAAGTCCCAAGCGATTCGTGAAGGAAAGACGGACTGAAAGACGGGAGGAAAAAAGAACAACGGTTTCAAGTAGCCGCGTCGAATCCTCTTCGTCTTTAAGGTAAGTTTCTGTCCCGATATCAAGGTTATGTGATTCGTTAATAGGTTTCAAATTTTGGGGTCGTTTGGAGTAGAATCGGAGTCGTTTCGGTTGGCCGAAAGTCACCGATTCGTTCTATTGTGATGGCAACAACAGGGGCTGTTTAAATAGTCAGAAAAGCCCCGAAAATTCTGCTTGTTTTTCCCTCTCGAGTTTAGTCTAAAATAATGATCAAGGTCGGTATTGTAGCTGTCAATTTATTGTTGAAGAGAGGTTTTAACCACCGTAAAATTTGGGTCAAAATGACTCGACTTCCGGTCGAAAGTGCTGCTGTTTATAGGACCATTTGAGAGTTGGTATTTTCTGAATTTGTTACTGCATACGTGGGTGTGAAATTCCTTTCCTTGAAGAAAAGAAAAAGAATTGCTATTTTGCTAATATAAAGTCTATGTATGGCATATGAATATTGGAAAACCTTACATATGGCAGCAACTTTTATTTCTCCCATTCTTCCACTTTTGCTTATTCCAATCCAGTAAGCCTTTGCCTTATAAAACTTTGGATTTCTATTTTTTTTTATCCTACAAGCTACATGTTAGTTCAGTTTGGTATTTTTTTTAAGATTTATAAGTTTAGTTATTTATTATTTGTTAAGTAATGGTTGATCAAGTTAGTTGGTTACCTTATGGAATCAAAGTTAGCGGCAAGGATTAATAGTAACGTTTTGGGTATTATTTTTAGGTCGGGATTAAAGAGGTGGAATCGGTGATTGGTTAAAGTTTGTAAAGGTTTAAGGTACGGATTCTTACCCTCTTTATATATACATATATATATATATATTATACGAACTTTGGGATCGATTGTTTTGCCTTCATTTGCATTCAGATATATGAAATTCCATAGCGTCTTTCGAGTCATATTCGTTGGTTTCTTAATGTTTTTGGAGGTTCAACCTCAATTGATTCATGGTTGTTAATCGACATCACCATTAATTAAATGCGGTTTTTATTAAGTTTGTTGTCGGTAATATGTGTTCATTTGACTCGATTTGACTTTGAGACCATCACTAATAATTTTGGAAAATCTTTTACTTGACTTCGACCTATTCATAAAGTGTTATAAGTTTCGTTATGTCATATGAGTTATGATATTTTGATTCCGGGTATTTCGAGCTACTAACCACCTACGGGGTACCGTAGGCACGTCATTGTGGCACCGATGGCGCGACACCCACCGTGACGGTGTGATCAGTTCACGGCATCTCCTCTTTTGTGCTCGTGGGTGAGCTATTTTGGTGTGATGGGTATTTGATTTAGGAGGCGTATGGGTCGACCCTAGTATATGTGTGTGATTTGTTTGTATGGTGGATGTCGGTGCAGTGCCCAACGCCGCATCTCACAATAGTACGTGCGGATCTGCAGGTCCAATGTACAAGCTACATCAGCGCTCAAATTCCTTCATCCTTATTGCCTTGGCTTCGATGATCAACCTTTAAGGCCATTGTGGTCATATGTCTGACACTTGTTCTATCTGTAGATATTCAAGTGTATGCGTTATTTGAGCTCGATATATTCCTCCGTATGTTTTCGTTTGACTATGTAAATTATTGGACTTACTAAAAATTGATAACTTTATTATCCATCATTTTGAGATCAGCTTTGCATATTATTGTTATTACCTTCTTTACTATATTTGTTCATCCGTTCACTGAGCGTTTGGCTCAGCCGTGTATTTCCTTTTCTTTCTCACGGCAAGTAATCAAGGGGGCTGCTAGGAGGTGTGAAGGAGAGTAGATAAGGATCTCAATTTCGATTGCAAGAGTTTCTAGATATTTATTTGACCTTTCCGTTAGTATTCTATTTTTTTAATTTATTGGTTTTAGACTAGCATTTTTTTTAAGGTTAATAATTGGATTTATTTGTTTGTTGGGAGTTTTATTTATCTATTTATTTATGGAAGATAATTGATGGTATTTGCTTGGAAAATTAATTATTTATTGGAGACTATAATATGAGTATTTTATAATTCTGATTCGTTATCTATCCGTTTGGTTAAGTTTTGATAGTAACCCCCCTTTCCTTTGGAATGGGGGTGTTACACGTATTGTCCCAAATGATTCAAAATGTTATTGTTGTATGTATGATGGAATTTGTTGGACCGATAATTATACTTATGAGAAGAATTGTAAAGGAAAAATATTTTAACTAATGAAACTTGACATGTATATGGTCACTTTTGCCATACCATTGGAAACATCAACTTTATGTTTCATATAATGAATATTTTTACTTGATTATATATTATATCATCAAAGAAAAATATTGGATTTCACTCTACCGACGGCCTACATTTTACATATATTTTCTTAAGAAAAATTAATAGCATAATAATAAATGATGTAAAAGAATATGGAAATACATTAGGAATTTGATAAGTTAATAAACAATATATGAGATGACAAATAATTATGTTG
Organism: Silybum marianum; assembly: GCA_036898165.1. Classification (NCBI taxonomy): domain Eukaryota; kingdom Viridiplantae; phylum Streptophyta; class Magnoliopsida; order Asterales; family Asteraceae; genus Silybum; species Silybum marianum. The sequence continues at coordinate 23,575,610 of CM072538.1, forward strand.
TTATAATAATAAAAGAAATTATACAAAAGTGTGGTTTCAAATATCAACACGATGTGATTTAGATCATATTTTCTATCTGATATTTAAAATGTAGTATATTATATGTGTTTGTGGATGTGAGTGTATGTGTGTGTGTGTTTGTATTGGGAACTATCTAATGTATTAAAATGAGAAAAATATACTTAGATGTTTTAGTACTCATTAATAAATTAGTGCAATTACATGATATTTTTAGTATTAAAAACATTAAGACGACTACAACGAAATGTATATAAATTAACTCTTTTAAGTTTTGAAATTTTACATTGTTTGATATGGTGATTTGTTAAATTATTGTACATTCTGATGATATAAAAAATGTTTGATTTTGAAGATTAAAAAATACATTATTTTGGAATGTATATCATCACGCTAGGATCTCTATGAAATGACGTATGATTGAAAAATATGATAATCACAACCATGTTTTACAATTTGTAACTTATGGTACATTAGGAAAAAGACTACTATAGTAGAATATTGCATGATACGTTTTTTTTAAATGGAACGTAGATATATGAATACATAAAATTATTATTAAATATTTTCGGGATTTATGTTTTAGCAATATAGAAATTTTAATCATTTGTATATGTACATTATGTACAACTTGTTTTGATATAATGTCAATTGACTACTTAGTTATTTCACGTCACCAAATGGTTGTTTATAACCACGGTTATGAAAAGCATATTTCTATAGTGATAAAAGAAATGTTGTTACAATAAAATGGAACGCTTTAGTTATCAACCCGATATGAATATAAACCACATCTTTGATTCAAAATTTGAAATGCAATACAATACATATATTGAGAACTGCAATTCAAAAATAAGAAATAAAATAATTTTTTATTACTCTTCAAATTAGGACGATTACAAGATATTTTAATTCTCAAAACTTAAACAATGAAAAGCATATAAAATTAAAATTTTTATGAATTCTTGAACTTTTAGCTTATTTATCATCGAGGTTGATGTTTGATAAATGTACATTATAGTTATATATAGAATTTTTGATTTCGGAATTCAAAAAAATAAGTAAACAAACATCATGACAAATGTAACATAATGTACTTAGAGAATTTGAGAATCACAACCATGCATTCCAATTTGTTTTTACGATGGTTATGTAATAGAAAAAGACGTGTTGTGATGTAGCACGATGTAAATTAATTTGTTAAAAGGAAAAAAGATAGATGAATAAACTTAACATTTATTATAAACTATCGGGATTGGTGTTTTAACAAAATACAAACCATTATCATTTGTATACCTAAACACTTGTACATATCTTTATGATCCATCATCAATTGATAAGGATTTTTGTTATTTCATGTCACAAAACCGCAGCTTATGACATCCATTTTAGTATTAGAAATTATCTAAATCGACTTACTTTTTTGTAATATATTTATTGTTACTAATTTATTTCTGCATTTTTATAGATATAAACTACTTTACATGGAAAACTCAATTAATAAAATCAATTTTCATTAAATATTTCAAATATTTGAGCCATTTGGATATCTCATTACACCTGCTTATAAATAGTACTACTTCACTTCAATATCCCATTAACAGCTTCATCGGTCTTCTTAACCATGGCAATCGCTTGTTCCAGATCTCTAGTTCTCTTGTTCATTCTAACCGCTTCTCTTGACTGCATTCAAGAATGTATGTATCTTTTATATCACCCTATCTCCAGGATATACATACATACTTACATATATGTACATGTATTTATAATTTTCTCGTGAACTGAGATTGTGGTTTCATTGTTGTTTTACAGGTATGCATATTTTTAATTTCCTCGTGAACTAAGTTTATGGTTTGATTCTTGAAATCTAGGTACATCAAACAATCTAGCTAGGAAGGTGGCGTTTAGCTCAAACGACCAAAGGATTACAAGTGAAAAGATCAATATTCCATTTTGTTATAAAGATGACTGTAAGGACAGTATTGGTCTAAATGATTATTCAAGATGTTACTGCTGTGTATATGATGGAATTTGTTGGGAAGATAGTTTTACTTGTGAAGAGAACTGTAAAAATAAAATATTTTAAGTAACGGGTACACATATATGGTCACTTTTGCCATATTTTAAGCTTTGGAAATTTCAAGTTTATGTCTAAAAAATAATAAATATTTTTGCCTGGTTATATATCATGTCATCAAATAAAATCAAGATTTGATAAGCGCCTAGAATTTTGTGTATATATATATATATATATAGAGAGACCGGTTCAAATACAAACCGATTGAAGGGTATAAACTGGTTCAAATCAATTAAACATGATTTTTTTCTATCAAATGTTATGATTTAAGATATTATAACACATATGTTTGTTTCACCTTGTGAAAAAATTACATGTGAAACTTTTACATTATGAAACAAATAAATGAGAAACTTTTTCATTAAAAAAATATATATGAGAAACTTTCAAGTTATGAAAACAAATACATGTGAAACTTTTACATTATGAAACAAAGATATTTGTAATACTATCTTAAATCATAGCATTTGATGAAAAAAATCATGAAAAAAAATTATTTTTATATTGATTTGAACCAGTTTGTACCCCTCAACTGGTTCGTATTTGAACTTCCCTATATATGTATTATGTTTTTTGAGAATTAAATAATAAGTCATTAGTAAATGGAGTAATAAAATGTTGGGTCGTTCCTAAGAGCATCTCCAACAGCATCTCCAAAATGAAGAAAATGAAGTTTTTGAGCATTTTTTTGCTCCAACAGCATCTCCAAAACTTTCTACATAATGAAGAAAGTATGAAAAAGATAACAAAAATCTCCAAATTTGGAGAAATTGGAGAAATCTCCAAAAATGATTAACACGATGGAGAAATCATATTTTATTATGTTCCACCAATTAGAAAAATTGAAATTAAATGTTTAGATAAGATAAATAATATTTTATTGGATTGTAAAAGTATCTCCAACGGCATCTCTAAAATAGAAAAAGTAGGGATTTTTAATAATTTTTTGCTTCAACGGCATCTTTAAAACTTTCTCTAAAATAGAGAAAATAGTAGATAGGGTACAAAAATCTCCAAATTTGGAGATATCCCTAAAAATGATTACATTGAGAAAAAAATATTATTTTATTATCTTCCACCAATAAGAAATATTAAAGTTAAATTTTAGGTGAAAGAAATAATATTTTATTAAAATATATAATATTTTAATAATATAATTAATGATATAATCTCCAAAATAGAGAAACTGTTGGAGTTGAATGTAATTTTTTTAGAGATTTTGGATTTTAATTCTCTATTTCAGAAAAATTATAGAGAAGCTGTTGGAGATGCTCTAAATAAAATAGCCACTAGTACAGTAAACTAAATTGATTATTAATGTCATATCAACGTACATTTGTGGCACGAAATAATACAATAAACTATGGAGTATAATCCTCAATGAGAGATTGTGTTTGGCAAATTATATGGGTCGAAAATTTTAGCAAAACCGGCTCGCGAGATTTCGTATCCGCAGATCACGGACACACATAAGTTCGATCGATTTAACCTACGAAATCGTCAAATCTCACACAAGTTCGGTTTTTCAACCGAAGATGTTGGTGGTTAATTAAAGTTTTAAGTAATTAAGTGCAAAATGGATTAAATTTCATTTGTTATCCAACGCTTTTCTACGCTTTGTCTTTTTAAATTAAAAACCTTTTACTTCGTTAATTTTTAATCTAAATCATCTTTAAAATAATAAATATTTTAATAAAAAATTATATAAAAAATAGCTTTTAATTCTCTTCAATCTGATATCCATTTCAACGTTCATGTATATACATATACGTTCTAACGTTCATATGTATACAACTCTTTAATATTCATATACGAATATCATGTTCTTCAAAAATATATAACCTAACTATAATATTCGTCATGGATACTTATGTATGTTTACGTGTATACAAAAAGGTTTCAATATTTATATATCAATATGATATTCATCATTAATATATATTTTCACTATAATTAGTCATAAATTCATAATGAATATATATGTTATTCATCATGAATATACTATACTTTCAACCTACATACTCTTGTTTTTCTTTATCGATTCTCGATTCGTCTTGATTTGTCTCAATGGGTCTCGATCCGTGTTGATGGGTTCTTGATTGTTCTCAATGAGTTGTCGATCGGGCCTAAAAGGGTTCTTGATAGGTCTCTATCGGTCTCCAAAGGTTCTTGATGGAAGATGAAGGTGATAGGTTATGGTTTTACACACACACACTAAATCAATCTATGGGTTCTTGATCGGCCTCGAAGGGTTAATCGATTGGCATTGATGGATTGCGGCTAAAGTCTTGCATGTCTAAGTGCTAAAATTGCGACTAAAGTTGCGGCTTGACTCATCCAAGTCGCGGTTAATGTCATGTAACTCTCTATTTCACTTTTGTGACCTTTCTCGCCATTAAAGTTCATATAATAAATACTAGGTAATAGGAAATCAATAATATATGAATAAACAAAAGTAGATTTGAAATCCTAAATATAGATATAAGTTGGATCGTCTCATATAAGTTGGTAATTTTTTTTTCCAAAGGTTACGAGTTTTTTAGTTAATAACAAGAAATCTATATATTCTAATACAAAAATAGAATTCATGTAGATGGAAAAATCAAAAAGAGTACGTCAGAGATGAATATGAAAAATATATATAATGTTTTCTATGCAAAATAGTTTTAGATTTTAGTAGTAGATAAAAAACTTAGAGAAACAATAAGCAATGCTATAAAATGAACAACCGATTAACTTTTTACATGTTTTCTTGTCAATGTAATTAATTAATACATGTTTGGGCCTTTAATATAATCTAAATTCTTGTTGTATCATATTAGATAAGTTTTTTTGTGTAAATTTTATTTACCAACTTTTTTGAACTACTACTATATAGTATGTACGGAAAAATTGGGCCTCTATTTTTTGCCGGCCTTGGGCGTACGCCCGGCCCGCCCTCCCCCAGGAGTGGCACTGGTCTGCCCCTGCATTATAATTGTCAAATGAGATATATTATATGGGTATGACTTAGGAGAGAACCTTGAATGGATTGAGCTAGAACGTGGGTTAAAAATCAAAATATATATGATTAGGTACATGTTAAAATATTTGAAATTGAGCCCCAAAAAATTTGGGGGAACTGGACAAAAGGAAACGAAGTGGCTTAGACAAATCTTTTTTGTCGATAACCTCAGACCAATCCCTTCCCTTTCTTCACCGGTAATTCAGTAAAGCTCACTTCGCTTGACAAATATATAATTTATCTTTCGACTAAGAAGTGAACCAAGTAGCAGAGTGACTACTGATTTCTGCTCATAGTTCCTCTCTTGTTAGTGTACTCGTGATAGAGTATCTTCAAAATGGAGATGCTTTTGGAGTTGAATGCCATATTTTTTAGAGATTTTTAGTTTTAAATCTCTATTTTGAAGAAAATTATAGAGATGCTATTGGAGATGCTCTAACATTTTAGAGGCCCTGTGCAAAAAATCCTTTTAGTTTAGAATATACATGTAAATATAAAATAATTATAAACAAAATAAAAATAAAATCAAACCAATATTTAGATCTATAACCTATTATACTTTCATAATCAAGATTTTTTAGGAACTCATTTTTAATCGTAAATTCGTAATAAACTTAATATCTCTTGAAACATAGTCGGTTACAAATGAATTTTCAAGGTGGAAGAGCATTGCAATTTTGTGACCGTGGCAAAAGAAAACCAAATAAAAAAATGTGGTTTTGACTTTTTGGAAGATAATTTAAGTTGTGTTATCATAATGTTTTTTACAAAGGAAAAAAAAATAAACTTGTGTTGCCGAAACTTTTTTAGAATAGAAATGAAGGAAATGAAAGAAAAAAATACTAATAAATTCTTTTTCAAAAGTCAAAACTTTATATCCAAATATGGAAGGAAAGGAAATGAAAGAAATTAAAACACTTTAAAAACACTAGTGTGTGTCACCACACGTTGTGTAGTAACGAAATTATTTTGTTAAGAAATACGTCATCATAAGATAAACGTAATTCATTAATTTACAATATAATAAAATGCAATTTAATCATTATATTTGAGTCTTTTAATCGCAAATCAACTCAAATGACAAAAGAGAGCAACCGCTACCTCACCAAGGCTGTGTTCTCGAGGTTTTTTACGAAGGAAAGAAAATGAAAGGAAAGGGAAGGAAAGTAGAGAGAAAAGAAAAAATTTCGTGTTCTCGAGTTTTTTTAAGGAGAGAAGGGGAAGGAAGAGAAAGGAAAATCCTTTTAATTTTCCTCCCAAATGTGGGAGGAAAGGGAAGAAAAGAAAGAATTTTTTTAATAATAATTAGAAATATTTATAAAATTACTTATTTACCCATCAATTACATTCTCTTATAAAATAAATAAGGATATATTAGTAAAAATGACATATTTCTTTTCCTTTCTCTCCTACTTAAGAACATGAAAATTTATTTTCTTTCCTTTCCTTTCCTTTCCTTCCACTTTCTACAATCTCAAAAACACAAATAAAAAAATTACTTTCTTTTCCTTCCTTTTCTTTTCTCTTCTTTCCCTCTCCTTTCTTTCCTTCAAAACTCGAGAACAGAGCGCAAATGCACCTAATGCTTTTTTAATTATTGTGACAAAATTATCAACCACAATTTTATGCTTTTGAAGGTGTAAGTATAAAGTTTTATCTCTAAAAACCTAAGCAAATTGCTTTGATATTCCTACAAATTTTACCGTCGGTCAAGTTTTTTTCAGTTAAAATATGGTTATCTAATAAAAATTACATATGTTTTAGAAAAATCTAACAGATAGACGTTTATCATTCGTGTTTCAATATATAATACTTCAGAGATTCATCGAGAAAGGTTAAAAACTTTTTTTTTGTCTCTTTTGTTATCAGTCATTTTCTATTGCAAAAGATATGCCAAAGATTTGTTCATATTTTCAAAGGTGGATCCAATAAAATTTTCAAACAATTTTTCAACAACCATTACAAAACAAACATCTTCGAGATTTTTAATACTTCATTTTCTTGATTACACGAATTACCAAACATCATATCCTAAAATAACAAATTGTAAACCAAAAGTTTCACATGATAAACATCAATATTGAGTATTACTGATGTGGGCTTGGACGTGGAGCATCGGGCCTTGATGTTCTTGGAGGCTTATGATCGGGCCAACAAACAGGGTCGCACTTAAATGACCCTAACTTTTGATCTAGGCGTCTGTTTCGGGCCGTCGACCAGGCGAATCGAAGCTACTTCAGAGGATCACGTCGTGGTTAGTCCTAAAGGGGCCTAACGGACTGTTGAAACCCCAAAAAGATGTTTAAGTGGACCTTATGGATGTTTTAGTGTTTTTTTTTGTCATTTTGGGCTTGTTTTGTTGGGCTTTTATGTTTGGCCCGTTATCTTTTTTAGTTTTTGTCTTCATATTTAAACATTTCTGATGTAATTTGGATGGTCACAACTGAATTTTAGAGACTTTCGATTTTCTTCCCAAATCTTGAGTTCTTTGTTGAATTCGATATTTGAAGCCTACGATTCAGAATTCGTCGAACGAATCAACGAATCTTCGAAGAGGTTGTCCACGGTATTCGTAGAATCAACGTGGTAATCTAATTTTCCGTTTATTCGCTGCATCAATTACACGACTTAAGAATCAAAATACTTCACAGAAGAATATTATCTTATTCAAAAACTTCAACTTACATTGATGTAACAAAATCAGTCGGAAAATAGAATATATAGAAAAAGAAAATCAATAAAAAAACCCTTGATCAATCAAAGATAATCCACTAAATTTCCTACATAAGAAAAACAAAAATCTATTAAAAATATCGAAAAAAATCAACCTAAGACACACACACACACACACAAAGAAGTAAAGAAGCAAAAAAATAATAACTTGGTGGGATGAGAATTGCAAGCATTTTGTATTTCGAGAATTATCAACATCCTTCAATGTATGTGAACAATACTGACAAATAGCTAACGGAAAAAGAAGAAAAATAATTGAAAAAAATGAAAGAAGAATTGTCATGTTTATAGGCTTCCATAGTTCCATCTCATTCCTTACGGTTGTTGTCTTTATATAGATATAGATAAAAGATTGATATAAATAAATAATTGATTGGAGAATATGAATGGTTCGGAATTATGTTACTTGAATTAATATAGAAAATTAATCGTTTGAAGTTGAATCAGAATAGAAAGCAAATCAATGTTCAAAAAACTCTAATAAGTTAATTCAACATTTTATAAAAAAAGTGTACTTGCATATTCTTTTATACACACATCATAAACTTCAATCAATCACAATGGAAAATTAAATAATATAAAGATTACATGAATTTGTTGACCCCATACTTGGAGAATATTATGGCTATGTACATGTTCAAAATGCTCGTGATTGAAGTTATTCTTCTTCTCAATTGGGAATTCTTTGATGTGGAGATTTTTCAATGGACTTCTTTCATGCTTAGTCCTCCTATTCATCCATGTCAACTACCAAGTGAGCTTAATGTTCAATTTATAATATGTGAGAATTAAAAAGGAAGTAAAGAAGAAGCAAATGAATAGTTATAGGTTATGCTTATAATATGTGAAAATTAAAAAGGAAGTAAAGAAGGAGCAAATGAATAGTCATGGGTTATGCTTAGGAGTGAGAAATTACAAAAATACCCAATCTAATAATAAAACATAGGTAATTCATTTAGGGGTAAAAAAGTCATTTGTATATTAAACATTTTAAAAAATTAAAAAAATAAGAAAATTCATATCTATGCTTTCTACTACACAATTGTGCCACATCATTAGACGTGGTTTCTCCTTTAATATATATAGATTATTGAAGTCGAAATTTGTAAAAGAAAATTACATCTTTTCTTTCCTTTTTCTTTTATTCAAATACGTAAAGAAAAAAAATTGTTTCCTTACCTTTTAAGAACACAAATAAAATATTAATTTCCTTTTTATTTATTTGATCTCTAATTAGAACATACCGGTAGAGAAGGGAATCATGAAAAACGAAAAAAAATAATTAGAAAAAGAATTACAACTTTTTAAATCAAATCATATCTGAAAGTTCACGAGATTTTTAAAAATTATTTTTGTTGGGTCACCGATGATTTGGTGATGAACCACCTTCCTTTGTATGAATGAATTTTTACAGGTTCTTTTGAAGGTCTGAAATATGCTTCAAGTATTGAAGAGTCAAAGACTATTCAATCAAGGGGTTGTACATCAAAAAGTGGAATTTTGGATGTATCAACCAACTTCAATATTCAGACCATCTTGCCAAGTCAAGATTGGGTCACCAATATAGTGGGTCACCGATGGTACACTCAAAAGTCATCAAAAGTACTAAGGACATCAAATAAGATGAGGTCATCAAGTTTGATGTCATGGTCACCGACACTATGATCTTGGTCACCGAAATTGCAGGTATATTTTCTAAGGCTGTGATATCAACTCACAAGGGTATACACTTTTGTCACTTAGTGAAAGAAGAAGTTATCAAGCAAAGTGTACACTTATCAACTCCAGCCTTATAAGGTATCCACCGATGTGATACATAATGAGATGTATCACTTAGCAATTTCAAAGAGATAAGTTCTTGACTCACATCAATTGCAAGACACGTGAGCCAGCAAGAACTTGGGCACCAAGCCTTAATTAAAGACATTCTCTTTTATTCTTATAAAAGGAATATTTGTCTTTTAGCTAAAAGGCTTGATGGGACTTCACGAGCATGAAGAAAAGAAGATAAAGTTATCGACATTACGTGCTACAAGGAATGGTTCATCCATTATTCTAGTACAAAGGAAGTGGTCTCTTCCTTTGTCCATCGATAATCTTCCAGCTAATGAAACCTTGACAGCTGTCCACTTGCATCCCATGCATGGACACTATAAAAGGAGATGAAGTCCTTCCCAGAAATCTCACGCTTTCAACAAATCTTCAGAGTGATTATTTGTTTGACTGTGGCAAAGCTGTGTGCTATAACAGTATTGTTTTAACTTGCTTAGTGTAATAGTTAATTACTGTTATCTGTGTGTTTAGTTTGATAGAATAGTCGCTTTGTTCTTTTCCGCATCAAACTATCTGTGTGTAAATTTTTAATATTTATATTAAAAAATTTAAAAAGAGTATATTCTGTGTGTTTTATATTCAACCCCCCCTTCTACAAAACCCTCTCTTAGTTAGCCATCTCTCTTTGGGAACTAACAATTGGTATCAGAGCAGTTGGTTTAATCTCATAAACCAGATCTGTGATGGCTACTACCTCAAATGTTGATGGTACCTTGCAAACCTCTTCCAGTAATACATATGATTTAGGATCTTTGGCTAAACCCCCAAGATTCAACCCAAATAACTTTGGGTTATGGAAAAATCGCATGTTATTATTCTTGGAAGGGATAGATTGCGAGTATCCCAACATTCTCGGTGAGGACCTATTATTCCTAAAATATGGGCTCGCTTTGGCCATCAAAAGGACGGCGAAGGAAAGGACATAGAGTCGGATGACGAAAGAAGTGAGAAAAGCGGTAGATATATCATTAAACCTTCTAACAAATTTAGTGAAGATGATAAACGCCTAGTTGCTTTAGATACTAAAGTCAAATGCTGCTCTTCTTTGTTTCCACTTCCGATGATGTGTATCATTCTCTTCTTAACCTTCCCCTTGCTAAAGAGATGTGGGATACTTTGAGTGTCTTATATGAAGGCACCAAAGAAGTGAAGAAATCTAACGGGATCTGTCTTGTTAGAAAGTATGAACTCTTCTCCCATGAAAAGGGAGAATCTCTTTCTACCTACTTTAATCGTTTTAAGTCTTCTTAACGATCTCAAAGCTCTTGGACGAGTTTATGATAATGAAGAAGTTCTCTGCAAGTTTATGGATTGTCTTCCAGTTTTCGGGAAACTATACGTACTTGCATCAAGCAAACCAAGGACTTAGAAATAATGCCTTTAACCGCTCTCTATGGAACTCTTCTTCACTATGAACAAACTAAGAATCAGAGAAAGTCTCTTATAAAGGATATTAAATCCTCTTCTATTGCTTTGATAGGTGATTCAAAATCTTCTTCTTGTGTTCCTAGAATCACCTATCCTTCTTCTAATTCTGAAAAAGATATTAAGGAAGACTCTTCTCATACATCGAGATGCATACTATAGTCTTTGATGATGAAGGAGAAGAATCGACCATTGACATACTCTACGATAGTATGGCAATGCTTCTTTGAAACCTTAAGAACAAAAGATTTTCTTCAAACCGCTCCAAATTTAATAGAAAGTCTTTTTCTCAAAAATCCTCTTCTGATAAAGCAAATGAAGAATGCTTCAATTGTGGAAAGAAAGGTCATTTTGCTTCTGAATGCAGATCAAAAGCTTCTTCTTCTAAACCTTCTTCTTCTTATGGCCATGACTTCTCAAAATCAGCTTCTAGGAAGCATGAAGAGAGAAATAGCCAATCCTCTAAGGAAAACTCTGAATCAAAAGAAACCTCAAGGTACAAGAAATACAAAGCAAAATACAAGAGAGAAAAGGAGAGAAACCAAGGTAAAAATAAAACCTTAGTTGTTGAGGCTCATTGCTGGGAAGATGAGCAAACCTCTGAGAGTGAGAGTGAGTATGTCACTAAGTGCCTCATGGCTAAAATTGATGAGATAGAAGACATGGAGAAATCACTCTACACCACTCTTGTATCTGCTGAGGGATCCACTTCAGGGACAAAACCTCAGGTACATCCTTTTACCTTTCTCTCTGATGATCAAAAGGCTGATGCCTTTGACTCTTTAACTGTTGACTTCTGTGACTTAAAGATTCAAAAGAAAAAGGCTGATATGCATATAAAATGTCTAAATGATCAACTCTCTCTTGCTTTTCAAAACTAAAAGATTTTGACAAAATGAAAGCGTATGCGGAAAACCTTCGGTATTTAAACGACGGCCTTTCTGAGGAAAAATCAAAGATTTCTTCTACACTTGAAAAGGAACAAGAGGTTCTGTCTAAATGGACTAAATCCTCTCAGAATCTAGAAAGGATCCTTCAAGATCAAATCACCAGCAAGGATAAGTCTGGCCTTGGTTATGGAAAAGATATTCCTCAACCTCTTGACCTTCCACTCCCTTCTTCTTCTGAGTGTCAAGGTTTTCCTGCTGGATTCTTTTCCGATGACGATGATGCTCTCTTCGGTTACTCATCTGAGGATTCTACCTCCGTTCACTCTATAGATCTACTTGACATGCTCAAAGTAGAATCTGGGTTCAAAAAAGTTTGGAGTCTTTGTTAAAGCTAAAGAAATCTCTTCTGAGTCTTCAATGGTTTCAACTCTTCCAAGCTCTTCTTCTTCTCCCAAACCTATCCAAAGACTTTTAAATTCCTTAAGTCTTCATGAGTCAAGGTACTCCCAGGAAGCGACCTTCCAAGTTCTTTGAGTATTCTTCTTCAAAAGGATTTTCTCCTCAAAAGAAAAATTTTTCTAAATCAAATTTTTCATCTAAAAGGAAATCTCAAATAGCTACTGACTTTATTCCTCGGTCAGTAAACTTGAAGAAATCAAGAAATCCTGGTAAAGGTATTCTTGGACCAAGACCAGGTGTTGGACATCCCTCTTCTTCTCATTCCTCAACCTCTCATTCCAAAGTTTAGATGATAGGGATTTTAAAAAGGCTTTCCTTTTAAAGAAGTGCTATAACTGTGGCAACACTCTTCATCTTGCTAAAAATTGCCCAAAAGACTTGGCTCCTTGCAAATCTAAAATGCCTTCTAATCCCAAAGGACCCACCTCAAAATGGGTACCAAAAGTCTAAATTTGTTTTAAGGCGCGGTACCAAATAAAGATCATATATGGTACATGGATAGTGGATGTTCAAGACACATGACCGGAAACAAACTTCTTCTCTCTAACTTCTCAAAAGAAAAGGGACCCACTGTTTCCTTTGGAGGAAATGGAAAAGAGGTCACCAAAGGATATGGTACCATTTCAAATGGAACCATCACTTTCTCGAGTAGCTCATGTTGAAGGGCGATGTACAATCTTCTAAGCATAAGCCAAATATGTGATTTGGGCTATAAGGTCATGTTCCAGCTATGTGTATGTTTGGTCTTTGACGTACGTAACAAAATTGTACTAGCGGGAACCCGACTGAATGACGTGTACATAATCAACATGAAGGAAAGTGCAATAGGAGAAGCTGTGTGTCTCCTTTCTCAAGAGCTAGCCAAACAAAGTTGGTTGTGGCATAAAAGGTTCTCTCATCTAAACTTTAAAACCTTGAACAAACTCTCCAACAAGGAGCTGGTTGTTGGAATGCCAAAAATAGCTTTTGAAAAAGAAAAGGCTGTGTGGGGCATGTGAAAAAGGAAAACTCACCGTAACTTCCTTTAAAACAAAACAATGCTCTTCTATCTCTCAACCTCTTCAAATGCTTCACATGGATCTATGCGGTCCAGTCAGTACACCCAGTCTGGGTGGTAAAAAGTATATGCTAGTAATCGTCGATGAATTCTCTAGATATACTTGGGTGTTCTTTACGAAACACAAGAGTGATCTTTGAAGAAATCATCGGGTTTACAAGAAAGATTGAAAATTTGAATGGTAAAGCTGGTGAAGTCCTTCGAAGTGATAATGGCCTTGAATTCAAGAATGCGCTTCCGGAAGATTTCTTTGACCTAAAAGGAATCTCTCAGAACTTCTCTGCCGTACGCACTCCTCAGCAAAATGGTATTGTTGAGAGAAAGAATAGAACACTATGTGAAGCTGCAAGGTCTATGCTGAGTGAATCCAAGTTGCCAACCTATTTTTGGGCGAAGCGATTAACCTTTGCATGCTTTACTCAAAATAGGTCTATCATAGTCAAAAGGCATGACAAGACCCCATATGAAGTTTTCCATGGAAGAAAACCTACAGTTGACTTCTTCCATGTGTTTGGCTGTGCTTGTCACATGCTAAATGACAGGGAACAACTTGGAAAGTTTGATCCAAAGTCTGATGATGGAATTTTCATGGGCTATTCTCTCTCCTCAAGAGCCTTTAGAATCTTCAATCTAAGAAGACAATGCATAGATGAATCCATGCATGTAAAGTTTGATGAGTTTGAAACTTCTTCATTATCTTGTGATGAAGAAGAATTAAACCTATGGATAAATTCATGTGTTGGTGAAATTCCATCCTCCTATCAAACCAATCCTCCATATAGCAACCCTTCTCAGCCTTCCATAAACACTACCTTACCTTCTGAACCTTCTCTTTCTTCTCCACCTCCTGAAACTAACTCTTTAGAAGACCTTACCCACCAAAACACTATATCTCCCTTAAACCTTTCTTCACCATCCCAAATTCCTACCTCATCCTCTTCTCTATCTCCCTCCTTACCTCCTGCACTAAAGTGGACCATGGATCATCCAATAGATCAAATCATAGGTGATCCACAAGTTGGTGTAAAAACCAGAAGAGGCATAAGCAATTTGTGCTTATATATCAACTTTGTTTCCATTCTTGAGCCTAAGCTGATAAATGAAGCCCTAGCTGATCCAAGCTGGGTAATTGCCATGCAAGAAGAGCTCTCACAATTTGAGAGAAACAAAGTCTGGAAATTAGTTCCTCGTCCATCCAACAAAACAATTATTGGAACAAAATGGGTGTTTCGAAATAAGATGGACGAAGAAGGAACTGTCATAAGGAACAAGGCAAGGTTGGTTGCTCAAGGATATCGGCAAGAGGAAGGAATTGATTATGATGAAACCTTTGCTCCTGTTGCCAGATTGGAAGCTATCCGAATATTTCTTGCCCATGCAGCTTACAAGAATTTTCGGGTATTCCAAATGGATGTCAAAAGTGCCTTCCTGAATGGTGAATTAGCTGAAGAAGTGTATGTGAAGCAACCTCCTGGGTTTGAAGATCCGGTCCATCCATATCATGTATATAGGCCGGATAAAGCTCTATATGGACCGAAGCAAGCTCCACGTGCACAGTATGACACTCTCTCGAATATCTACTTAGAAATAAGTACATACGAGGCAAGGTTGACAACACTCTCTTCTTCAAGAAATCTCAAGGTAATATCATTCTTGTTCAAATCTATGTAGATGATATTATTTTTGGAGCCACCGATGAATCCTTGTGTGATGAGTTTAGCTCCCTCATGCAAAAGGAATATGAAATGAGCATGATGGGGGAGTTAACTTTCTTTCTTGGTTTGCAAGTAAAACAATCTTCAGAAGGTATTTTCATAAATCAAAGTAAATACATTAAAGATCTTCTGAAAAAGTTTCAATTTGATACTTGCTCTACCATGAAAACTCCTATGGCTCCTCCTCTTAAACTCTTTTCGATCTCGATGGCATTTCGTAAATATTACAAATTATAGAGCCATGATAGGATCCCTTCTCTATCTAACCGGCAAGTAGACACGACATTATGTTTGCTACTTGTCTATGTGCCCGATACCAAGCAAATCCTAAAGAATCACACCTAGTCTTGTGAAAAGGATTTTCGAGGTATACGAAAGGTACCATAAATACGGGTCTTTGGTATCCCAAAGACTCGTGTTTCGATCTCATCGGGTACTGCGATTACGATTTTGCGAGTTCAAAAATAGATAGAAAAAGTACAACCGGAAGTTGTCGGCTACTTGGTGGAAAGCTTGTGAAATTTGGTCAAGTAAGAAACAACATTCGGTGTCTACCTCTCGCCGAAGCGAGAATATGTAGGCTTGGAAGTTGTTGTGCACAAATATTGTGGATGAAAAATCACTTGTGTGATTACAATCGTATTTTCTCAAAGATCCCAATAATGTGTGACAACTCAAGTGCAATAGCCATTGCCAACAACCACATGCTTCATTCAAGATCAAAGCACATTGATATTAGGTATCACTTTATAAGAGATCATGTCTCTAAAGGTGATGTGGAACTTCATTTCATCCCCACCGATTATCAACTAGCTGATCTGTTCACAAAGCCCCTTGATGAAGCAAGGTTCAAGTTTCTCATCTGTGAGTTAGGTATGATAAACATAGACTAATATATTTTATATGTATATATAATGTATGTTATTATATACATTTATATATTTATAACTTATATATGTTATATGTTTTATATATATATTATATGTATACTTTATAGATATATTATATATTATATTATATTAATATATTTATATAAAAACAAAAATAAGAAAATAAAAATATATTATATTATATTAATATGTTTATAAAAAGAAAAAGAAAAATAAATATATATATATATATAACGTCGGTGACTAGGTCACCGACATAAGCTATCTCTTTCTCTCTCATATCTTTTTCCCTAACCCTAAAACCATACCATCCACCATCCATTTTTCGACGTCCACCATCACTGTAAGCCACCGAAAACCACCATAATCACCCACCGTCGGCTCCCAAACCACCGACGGCGACCCTACGGCCACCGTTAACAATCTTCGAACCACCGACGGCGACACCGTCACCATCCACCGACATCCACCCACCGACGCCGTCACCATCCACCGTCTCTCAAGCCTCCGACGTCGGCGCCCCCCTTTCCGACGCCGACGACATCCTCAATCACCGACGAAAGCCACCGATGCCATACCTCACAGCCACCCACCGACGTCTCTCTCTCATCTTGGTTCGAGCCACCGACGTTGCTCCCTTGTTCTAGCCACCGACGGTTGCTCCCTTGATTGAGCCACCGACGTCGACCTTTCGTCTAGCCACCGACGTTGCTCCCTTGATTGAGCCACCGATGTCTCCCTCTCTCACTAGCCACCGACGTGTATCTCGTTACTGAGCCACCGACGTTTGTCCCTTTTATAAGGCCACCGACGTTTTTAAACTCTCCAAGGTAACCTTTTCAAACCTTTCACCTTCTTAACCCTTAAAGGATAACTCTTGACTTACCACTCTTGATAAGCAAGATTATTTGTTCTTATCCCTAATGACATCATCAATGTCAGACCATACGCCGAATTCAACTCCAAACCCTTAGAATTCTGACCTTTCAATCACCAAAAGTAATCATTAATTTTGAAAGTTGAATTTTCCCTCTCATATATAACCACCCATCCCACTACTTCACCACCTTTCTCGCACCCACCTTCTTCTCACCTTCAAAAGCAAAAAAAAAACAAAAACCTGCAACCTGCAACTTCATTTTCTTCTTCAATGGCTTCTCCTTCAAGAATTGGTGAAGAACAAACAATCACTTTTGGATCTCTCTCCTTCCCTGCATGCAACTACTTTGGAAGAATAGGAGTTGACAATGCCCATCCAGAGTACAATGATGTTTGTTGGTTTCTTCAGAGATGCCCTCTACAATATGCTCTGACAGCAAAACCCAAAATGAGTAAGTTTCTTCTTGGAAACTTTTGGTTAACTTGCACATTTGATGCCTCATCGGATCAAATTATTGCATCTGTTCTAAGTAATGATGAACATGATGTGATCTTCAATGTGGAAGATGTTAGAAGCATTCTCAAGCTTCCTGTTTATGATTCTTATGAACCATTCCCTCTTGGTAATGAACATCAAATGGTGGTTGATGTGTTGAACTACTTGGAAGAGAAGAAGGGATCAAAGTCAAAGGGTCCAGGTACTTTGTTGCGCAAAAACATGGGAAGTATTTGGAACTTCTTCTTTGCTCATCTGATTCTGTGCCTGAGCAAGAAGACAGGTGGTCCGGATCAGTCACCTTCTCAAGTAACTGAGCTGGCACATGCTCTTATTTTTCAAAGAAAAATAGATTATGCCAGCTATTTCTTTAATGAAATGATCTCCTCGTTCTCTACCCTCCGACGTCCTCAGGTACCATTTCAGCGACTTTTCTCTCTTATTATTCATGCAAAGTTGGCAGATAAATTAGAGAAAAGAGATGATATAGTATATGATCTCCCTCTCCACCAAGTGGGTAACCAGATCATGAAAAAGGCTGTCTTAGCATCAGACAACCCTCTCAGACCTTCTATGGTTGAGTTTGCAAGAAATGCAACTCTTACTTGGGGAGAGAATGAACCGCGTCTTCAGAGATCTTCAGGTATGTCTTCTACCCCCTATGTACCTAGAGTCACTGGTGTGCCCAAATCTCTTAAGAGATCCAAAGCGTCGGGCACATCTACCTCCGCACCCACCGATGCTACGAAGCCAAAAGAGCCTTTGGCTTCCACCCAAGCATCCAAATCCCATAAGCGGAGAAACTCTAAAAGCCCCCCAAAGACTTCCTCAAAGAAGTCTAAGGGAACCCAAAGGGTTAAAGCACATGATCCATCTACTGGCTCCCAAAAGCCAGTAGGTGTTGAAAATATCCTCACAAAACCCAAGGAACACTTAGCTACTCCTAGCTCCTCCATGCCCTCTCAAAAGGACATGGTTGTACAAAGGGACACCCCTCTTATTCCTTTATCAACTTTCTCCTTAGTTGATAAAGATGACTTGGAGTCTCCCATCCAAGGTACCTCTTCTTCACCCCTAGAGCTCTCTCAGCTCCGTGTCCACACTCCACGTGAAGATGCACCACAACCAGGTGCATTTGATGGAGCAACCCTCTTTACTGATTTTCTGATGTCCGACACTACTCCTTGGATAGGTACGTCTCCCGTACATGACAAGGGTGTGGAGGAACCCATTACTGAGGAATCCCCTCAAAGACACTCTCCTAAGAGTGTCTCCCCCTCATCTCCTAAATCCCCCCCAAGAAAATTTACAGGTTTGGTGGATTATTCTTCCAGTGATGATGATGATACTGATCAACCACCAAAGCCTCATCCTTCTGCTCCCATGTCTTCAAAGCAAGGGAATGACCTTCTTCAGGCTTTCTCCACCTTTACTAGTGATACTATCAAAAGGGTGGAGGCTTTAGAAGACCATGCATCAAAGGAAATGGAAAGAATGGATTCCCTTTCCTCATCTCTCAGGTCTAACATAGAGGAGTTGTCGGTGAGTCACCCAACTCTAATGACATGTTTAGATCTTCTACATTTGGATATCCTTGATCTTCGGCAAGGATTCTCTTCAAGTCAAGCATCTGTGCTTTCATCCATTCAGGATCTTCGAAGCACCTCTTCTCAGCAAGCCACCAATATCTCTACTCTTATTGCAAATCAACAGGCAATAATGGAGTCTCTCTCAAGTCTACACACCAAGATTGATAAAGTTCCAACCTCTTCTCCAACGGTTGAACTTGACATTGGTGATTCCTTCTTCCAAGATACTGACAGGTTTGTCCTTCAAAGGGTAGAAAAGAAACTTGGGGGTCTCTGCTCTGATGTGGAAAGGATAAAGGATTTTCTCTCTTCAGTGGGTTTCAAGGGTTCAACCACTGAGGGGGAGAAAAATGTGAAGACCTCTACAGCAGCCAAAGCCGCCGACGTCAGCATGCCAGCCACCGATGTGGCAGCCACCGACGTGGCCCCTACAGCCACCGATGGTGGTATGGTCACAAAGGTGGTCCCTGTTCCTTTGGTACCCGAAGCAGCTGTTGAGGGGGAGAGTGTCAGTGCTCAACCCCTTGAAACTGAAGAAGAGAAGAAAAGAAAAGAAAAAGCCAAAGGAAAGAAGCCTCTTTCTTTTGAAGAACAGGAAGAAGAAAGAAAGAAAAAGAAAAGGATGAGAGATCCTCATGCAGACACTCTCAGACTTCAGCCTGCCCCAGCACTCACCGATCCTCTTGGGGTAATTCTCTCTGAGGCTGAAAGAGAGGAAGCTATAAGGGCTCAGCTTGAGTATGATCAGACTAATGTACTCAAGCTAGCTCATGATGAAGCTGTACATGCCAAAGTCACCGATGCAATTCAAGCTCAAAAAGATGAGCTTGAAAATATAAAGAAAGAAATGCGAAGGCTGCAAAATCGGTTGATGAGGCCAAGAAGGCAAAGGAAGTAGAGTGGTTTAAAAGAAGATTGAAGAACAGGAAGGATGATTCCAAGATTATTAGTGCCACCATCCAACCTCCAACCAAGAATTCTCCCAAGTTACTTATCACCCTTAAGAGGCGATACTTTATCAAAAGTATATGAAGGTGAATGGTTGGAAGTTCTTGGGATGAGCGAAGTGGATGGAAGTTGGTAAATGCATCTCCAAGAGCAAAAGCAAGTACAAGGAGCTGGTACTTAATATTCTCAGAAAACTCTTCATCAAGATGCTCAACATCCAAAAGGAGAATAATATTCTTGTGACATACCTTGAGGCACAACAAATGTACTTCATTCAACAAGGTCTTAAAGGAGAGGTCATCACTGCTCCTAAAAACAAGAAGAAGGGACATTTTGTTATGCTTCATGAAAGGGGCATCCAGATAAATGCTTCGGGTATAGATCTTTCCATTCCTACTTCTATTGCTTACCGGAGCAAACCATGCCGACTACTCCGAGCTTGGGGTTTTCTTTGAAGACATCTTTGGAAACATCGGTTTCTTCGAGCATACGACATCCCGAGGCTCACGGCTCCTTCCTCTGCTATTCTTGGAGTGCCTCCCATTGAAGACCATGGCATCACAAGAATGATCTTGGATGAACTTAAACGAAGAGAACCCTCAGATCCATGATCTTGCAGACGTATAGTACAGTATGAACTTTATTAATCATGTACTCTGATCAATCCTATGTGTTGATTAATAAAAGTTCATACTTTTCTTCCATCCCATCTCTTGTTAATATTTTTACAAGCTTTGCACATATTTAAATTTATACTTATTCTTTTGTTCAGTTTATACTCTATACTGTACATACTCAGTTAAAAAAAAAAAAAAATCAAAAAAAAAAATTAAAAAAAAATGAAAAAAAAATCTGAGTCAAAAGAACCCAAAAGAAAAATAGAAAGGGTCAAAAAGAATTCTTTTCTAACCTACAGGTATCATCATCAAATAGGGGGAGATTGTTGGGTCACCGATGATTTGGTGATGAACCACCTTCCTTTGTATGAATGAATTTTTACAGGTTCTTTTGAAGGTCTGAAATATGCTTCAAGTATTGAAGAGTCAAAGACTATTCAATCAAGGGGTTGTACATCAAAAAGTGGAATTTTGGATGTATCAACCAACTTCAATATTCAGACCATCTTGCCAAGTCAAGATTGGGTCACCAATATAGTGGGTCACCGATGGTACACTCAAAAGTCATCAAAAGTACTAAGGACATCAAATAAGATGAGGTCATCAAGTTTGATGTCATGGTCACCGACACTATGATCTTGGTCACCGAAATTGCAGGTATATTTTCTAAGGCTGTGATATCAACTCACAAGGGTATACACTTTTGTCACTTAGTGAAAGAAGAAGTTATCAAGCAAAGTGTACACTTATCAACTCCAGCCTTATAAGGTATCCACCGATGTGATACATAATGAGATGTATCACTTAGCAATTTCAAAGAGATAAGTTCTTGACTCACATCAATTGCAAGACACGTGAGCCAGCAAGAACTTGGGCACCAAGCCTTAATTAAAGACATTCTCTTTTATTCTTATAAAAGGAATATTTGTCTTTTAGCTAAAAGGCTTGATGGGACTTCACAGAGCATGAAGAAAAGAAGATAAAGTTATCTGACATTACGTGCTACAAGGAATGGTTCATCCATTATTCTAGTACAAAGGAAGTGGTCTCTTCCTTTGTCCATCGAATAATCTTCCGGCTAATGAAACCTTGATGTACCGTCCACTTGCATCCCATGCATGGACACTATAAAAGGAGATGAAGTCCTTCCCGTAAATCTCACGCTTTCAACAAATCTTCGAGTGATTATTTGTTTGGTAATGGCAAAGTTTGTGTGCTATAACGGTATTGTTTTAACTTGCTTAGTGTAATAGTTAATTACTGTTATCTGTGTGTTTAGTTTGATAGAATAGTCTGCCTGTTCTTTTCCGCATCAAACTATCTGTGTGTAAATTTTTAATATTTATATTAAAAAATTTAAAAAGAGTATATTCTGTGTGTTTTATATTCAACCCCCCCTTCTACAAAACCCTCTCTTAGTTAGCCATCTCTCTTTGGGAACTAACAATTTTTTTATATAATAATCTTTTCTTTTGATTTGAAACTTAATTGATCTTAAAAGAAATTTATAACTAGAATTAGGAAATAGTTAAAACCCAGTAAAAAAAAATTCATTAGTGTGGAGCGAGACTCAAACCTAGGGCTTTAGCCAAAAAAAATTCATTAGTGCTAACCGTTGTTTTAAGTAGTATATTTTCAATTTTATGTACTAACTAAATTATAAAATTATTGAAAACAAATTAAAATTTCGGAGGCCCCTGATAAACAGAGGCCTTGTGTGACGAAACCACTTCGGACGCCCTATCGAACGGGCCTGATAAAATATTGAACTATACTTACGAATTTGATAGATTAATAAATACGTTCAAGATGTGAAATAACTATGTTGCTATACTGAAAAAGGGGGAATGTTATAAAATGGTGAGTTAATTATCAACACAACGGTTGTGGAAAAATCGTACTTTTGGGTTTTGTTTAGGTGTAAAGGAAGTAGAAAAAATCCGATTGAGTGGAGATGGTATCTATTAGATAGTGTCAGGGGTTTGTAATGCCGCTTTTTTCTGCTAGCAGCTTGCTAGCTCTTAATGAAATCGTTAGCTGTTGTTTCAAAAAATTATATATATCAACACAACGGTGGAGCTAGTAATTTTATAAAGGAGGGTCATGTCTAGTAAAACAAAGTTTTAATACGCATTCGAGGATCTTAGGAAAGATCAAGTAAGTTGATTTCAACAAGACTATATCACTACTACAGAATCAGGCATTTTCGATGGATTTTTCCGACGGAAGTATTCCGTCGGAAATTTCCGACGGAAACGATTAAAAAAAATAAAAATAGATAAAATAAAAATCCGTCGGAAACGGTTCCGACGGCTTTCCGACGACGTTTCTGACGGAATGTTTTAATTAAAAAATGAAAAAATATATATATAAAAATCCCTCAGAAATCGGTAATTTCCGTCGGAAATTTCCGACGGATTTTCCGACGGTTTTTATTTTCTATTTTTTATTTTTTTTAATTAATGAAATCCGTCGGTAATGCTTAAATTCCGTCGGAAATTTCCGATGGATTTCCGACGGAAATGTTTAAAACGGCCGCTTTTGAACTTTTTTCTTATTCTTAATGGTTCTGAAACCCATCAAGGCCCATTGTAGGTTGTTAGGAGTTGCTAAAGCCCAACAGAGCCCATTGTTTGTCATTAGATATCGTTAAAACCATTGTCGCTCATTACTGGTCCTTAATTAAACCTATATATCAAGCTAGGAATGTACATGTTGTAAGCCGTTAGAAGTTCTTAAAGCTCAATTGGGCCCATCGTAAGCCGTTAGGATTTGTAAAGCCCATCAGGGCCCATTGTTGATTATTAGAAGTGGTTAAAACCATCAACTCCCATTGTAGGTCGTTAGGAGTTGTAAAACCCATCAGGGCCCATTGTTGGTCGTTAGAAGTGGTTAAAAGGTATAATGGCCTATTGTAGGCCGTTAGAAGTTGTAAATCCCATCAGGGCCCATTGTT
The DNA here is from genome assembly GCA_036898165.1 of Silybum marianum. Classification (NCBI taxonomy): domain Eukaryota; kingdom Viridiplantae; phylum Streptophyta; class Magnoliopsida; order Asterales; family Asteraceae; genus Silybum; species Silybum marianum. Next base: position 23,599,196 of record CM072538.1, read on the forward strand.
GGTCGTTAGAAGTGGTTAAAACCATCAAGATCCATTGTAGGTCGTTAGGAGTTGTTAAAGCCCATAACGCATTGTAGGCCGTTACGAGTTGTTAAAGTCAAAAAGTCCCATTGTAAGTCGTTAGGAGTTGTTGTAGACTGTCAGGGCCGGAGGCCGTTAGAAGTTGTTAAATCACATCAAGACCTATTGTAGTTCGTTAGGAGTTGTGAATGCCCAAGGCCAATTAGGATTTGTTATAGTCTATCAAGATCCATATTAAGACAGAGTTTTTCGACGGATGTTACGTACTGGCAAGTTAATTAGACTCGTTTAAAACGTTACAGTTAATTAATATATTAAAGTTAACAAAACCCTAATTAACAAATAATTATTATCAAAATTTTAAAACTATATAATATTTAATAAATAAATATATAATATATATTATTTAGTAATTAAAAATTAATATTTAAGAGATTTCCGTCAGAAAGTCCATGTATAAATGCTAACCCTAAACGTCACTTTTTCAGTTTGTCGACTTTGCAACTCAAAAAACTCCGGCAACGATTTCCGGCGATATTTTGGCAGATTTTGTCACCACCACCACCTTCACCACCATCGCCACCACCACCTTCGAGAAACCACCACCCTCGCCTCCACCGTACACACCACCCCGTCCCCACCACTGCCACCACCGTACACCACCGTCCCCACCACTGTCGCCACCACCCTACACCACCGTCCCCACCACGTTCACCACCACCGTACACCACCGTCCCCACCACCGTCCCCACTATCGTACACCACCTTAAAACCTCTCCGGCGACAGAAACTCCGGCGACAGGTCCCTCCGGTGGTAGGTTCCCTCCGGCGACAGAAACCTCCGACGGATTTCCGACGGAAACCTCCGACGGATTTCCGTCGGAAACCTCCGTCTGAAAAAACCTCCGACAAAAAGTGAGGTACAATTATATGTATTTATATGTATGTTATGTGTATTTATATTATATTTTATATGAATTAGGGGGATTTATATGATGATTAATTTGTATGAAGTAGTATAATTTATATGTGGATTAATGTGTATGTTTTATATGTATGGATTAATATGGTGGATTAATGTGTATGTTTATATATATATATATATATATATGTTTTAATATGTATGGATTAATAATATGATGGATTAATATGATGTATTAATATTGATGTTTCAGTATCTATGTATGGATTAATGTGACAGTATATGTATGGATTAACATGTTCAAGTTTATCAATGTTAGATAGTCGGGTTGCCATTTGTTGACAAACATTAGGCTTGATTAATTTGTATGAAGTGGTATAATTTATATGATGGATTAATGTGTATGTTTTTATATGTATGGATTAATATGGTGGATTATTAGTATGTATGTTTTAATATATGTATGGATTAATAATATGATCTATTATTAATATGTATGTTTTAGTATCTATGTATGGATTAATGTGTTGTTATATGTATGGATAAATATGTTCAAGTTTATCAATGTTAGATGGTCGGGTTGCCGTTAATTTGTTGGGCAAACATTAGGCTTGATTTAATATATTATGTATGTATATGTTCAAGTTTATCAAAGTTTATATTGTGTGTTCAAGTTTATCAAAGTTTTAAGTTATTATTAGTTTTTAAGTTTATCAAATTTAAATAGTTGGGTTGTCATCTGTTGGGCAAACATTAGGCTTGATTTAATAAGGAAATATCCATTTTATAGTCGTTATGATGGCGAAATTTTTTAAAACCCGTTACACTTAGGATTTTAAAGTTATTCAAAACTCACTTCTTTGATTTAAAACCCATGGTTTGACTTTCAACTAGTCAAACCATTACACTTAGGGTTTTAAAGTCATTCAAAACTCATTTCTTTGATTTAAAACCCATGGTTTGACTTTCAACTAGTCAAACCACTACACTTAGGGTTTTAAAGTCATTCAAAACTCACTTCTTTGAATTAAAACCCATGGTTTGACTTTCAACTAGTCAAACCATTACACTTAGGGTTTTAAAGTCATTCAAAACTCACTTCTTTGATTTAAAACCCATGGGCTGACTTTCAACTAGTCAAACCATTACACTTAGGGTTTTAAAGTCAAGAAGAACTAGAGCTAATGCAACCTCAACTTGACGCTTGTGCCCGGGCACAAGTTGGGGAATCAGAGTTTTCTTCTTGGTTCCTAAACCGCATGAGTATATATACCAACATATTAAATTTACACGTGAAATTACCAATAAATGTGTTTAATTTCCTATGTTGTTTTATAGGTCATGGGGGATTCATGTGAATCAAATGAACAACTGCAACATCTAGCACGCCGACCATCCCTATATGCACGGTCATATAAAGGATATTTCGTCAATGGTTACACGTTTCATATGGTAACCCATGCTGCTGGTCGGGTCACACATAAAAAGCGGTGTATATGTGAGGGGTACTAATCACGACGACTCCGAGTTAGAGGGGGACTATTACGGATTGTTGGATGACGTGTTAGAGGTTGAGTTTTTTGGGCATAACGTTGTGGTGTTGTTCAAATGTACATGGTTTGATACTCCTAGTAGAGTTAGAGTTGACCGTAAACATGGGTTGGTCGATATTAAACATAAATCCAGATTAAGATCCGATGACCCTTTCGTCCTAGCATCACAAGTCGAGCAAGTGTATTACACACCGTATCCTTCAGTTGCAAAGGAATTGAAGAATTGGTGGGCGGTAGTCAAGACAAAGCCTCGTGGAATATATGCAGTTGCAGAATCTGCTAAAGGTCTCGACGATGATGATGATGATGATGATGATGATGAACAATTCTTTCAAATCAATGAACAAGTAACTTCTACAACATCCACAAAACCAAATGAGGACCTTAATTCAGTCTCTCTTGCAACCGGGGAGACCACCTTCGTGCCCACACATTCCGAGCAGGAAGATGTATTCGAAAATGATGCTAGTGACGTCGAGGAAGAATTTGAAGACACAGACGATGATTCCGATAACGAAGATGCATTTATTTTATCTGATCATTCTTCTGATGACTAGTTATGTAGAACTTATTGTTTATATATGTATATCTGTCTTTGTGTATGTATATCTTCTTTATGTATGTATATCTTCTATCTTTGTGTATGTATATATGTCTTTGTGTATGTATAACTGTCTTTGTGTATGTATAACTGTCTTTGTGTATGTATATCTTCTTTGTGTATGTATATCTTCTATCTTTGTGTATGTATACATGTATTTGTGTATGTATATCTTCTATCTTTGTGTATGTATATGTAACTTTAAACCGTTATCTAATTTCAGATGGTGGGAAAAGGTCTGAGCAACAAGGGGAAGGCGATTGCTAGGAAATTGTTCAGTCGCGGAAGTAGCAGCTCATCCGGGAGTCAACAGCCGACAGCCGCAAGTGAACATACCACACCTGCGAGTGAACAGACCACACCCAATGGGTTGGATCATATAGAAGAGAACGAGGATGATCAGCTAGATCCAGAGATTGAAATAGATGAGACCCCGGCACCACAGCTAAGACGACGAGGCGCCACTGTTCTACGTGAGCCTTCAAATAATCGCGATAGCCGACGGGTGATCCACCTTCTGAGTGGCCGGTAAGTAGCTAGTTACGGTTAAGGTTTTAACTTTTAACACATAACAAGCTTATACATACTAATGTCTTTTTTTGTTGTACATTTTGCAATCGAGAAGTTTATCGGAAAACGAGGCTATTCGTGACGTGGCTGCAATATGGAGGTCCATGTTCAATGGTCCGTGGGCTCGTTATACGCAGATCCCTCACGAATTTTTTTTTCAAATGTTCGGAGAGTTTAAGGTTAGTAGAAAAGTCTATAGAAACTATTTATTGTAATTTTATAACTTAACACAAACAATGATCAATATGCAGGCTTGCTACCAGTGGCCATCCGAGCAAGATGAGACCGTGTTCCTAGAATTTTGTAATTGCTTGCAATCCACTTATGCTGATAGGATGGGAGAGCTTGGATTAAAGGCATGGAGGCGGGCACAAGCCGTCGATGGGATACCGTTGGATCAACAAGACTTTGAGCGGATCCGGCCATTCTCTCCAAACTGGATGGACGCGACCTTATGGCACCAGATGATAGACCAGGTATGACGGATTTTTGTTGTTACGGGTTCGTTTTAGTTTGTATGTATGTTGATTTTTATCTTTTATGTTTTAACAGGTCTGGACCGCCGATGATGGGGTATTTCAGCGTCAATCCGCGGCCAATAGGGCCAATCGTTCGCGGTCAACGGCCCCCGGGCATACTGGAGGTTCAGTTAGCACGGTTGTCCATCGGGCACGGATGGTATTGATCATTCATCTACTATATTAAATGTATATAATTTATTATGAAATTTTTTGTCTACTAACAACTGAAGTCGTATATATATATATATTGAATGTAGAGAGAAGCATGGAACCATGAGCCCCTAATTAGTGAGGTATTTGACCGGGTACACTGCACGAACAGGCAGCTAGTTCCCGGTGCGACCGGACCTCCCACGGATCCTCCTATATATCTTGATCCTAATCACGAAGGGTGGTCGGTAAGTTTAGTTTTTACACAAGATTTAATTTGTTTTTTATGATTGGCTTGTTTTATAGGATAAAGTTGTAATTAGTTTGGGCTGCCGTTGTTGGGCAGACGATATGTGTAAACTAATTAAAAGCATGTAATGGATATGTTCCAATTACAGTAGTTATGCTACCGAAATGTCTATAAGTTTTATTTGTTAACACATTTTTGTTTTGGTGTTTGTAGACGTCGTTCCGCAGTAGGACACAAGAGGAATACCCGGATGTTGATCCGATGACCCTTAGTCCGGAGATACAGGGTCATTTGTTAAATGTGGATTCATTTCAGCTAGAGACTTTGAGAACAGCGAAGGAGGAAGAACTGAGACATAGATGGATTGAACGGGAGGCAGAAGCGGAGTGGTGGCAAAAGTACGAACAAGACAGGCGACAACAAGAGGCCACGAGACTGCAGTTTGAGTCATTCCTGGCGTAGTTCCAGAACCCGGAGCAGATGCAAGCCTTCATGCAGCAGTTTCAGAACCAAAACCAGAACCAGAACCCTCCTGATTAAATAAATACAATGACGATGCTATATTTTGTAATTTTGTAGATTTAAAATTGTTTCGTTTGTCAAAAACAGTTCAGTTTGTTATATACAGCTTTGTTTAAAACTGTCTGATAAATTCTGGATACAAAATGTACAGGAAATTTGATTTTTAAATTATTATTTTTTCTCGGAAAACACCATTTTCGACGGAATTTCCGTCGGATATGGTCCTTAAAATCCGTCGGAAATTCGTCGGAAAAGGTAGCCGTCGGAAATGTTACATATTCGTCGCAATAATCCGTCAGAAAAGCCGTCGAAAATCCGTCGCAAATGATATCCGTCGTAAATGCTATCCGTCGGAAATGCTATCCGTCGGAAAGGGTATCCGTCGGAAATCCGTCGGAAAAATCCGTCGAAATAGGATTTTCCGACGAGGGTGTTTCCGATGAATTTTTTCCGACGGATTTTTGACCTTTTCCGACGGATTTCCGACGGAAATATCCGCCGGAAAAGGGCCCCTTTTTTGTAGTGTATTTAGGCCTATCATTGTTAATTGGCTCCAATGAATCAACAGTTGTTTTTCTCGTTATCAAAAATTTATTCATAGCTATAACATAATCTAATAATTTCATTATATTGCCGGGAAAATATAAACTGAAAAGTATTATTCAACAAGCATTGCCTATGATCAAAAAACAAAAATAACCCACAAAAAAAAAACCACAACCAAGTGAAATTGAAAAAAAATGATTCAATATAATCAACATAAACTGATAATCATCAAAAAAACGAATATCTATTTGATAAACAAAAGTGATAAAAGTGATAAATAAACATATCACTTTGTAAACTCTAAGCCCTAAATAACTAGATAATTGATTTGAAGAATGAAGAATTAAAGTCAAAGAAGAAAATGAATACCGATCAAGTATTTAGATTTTAGGGGACTGGGAAGGATCAATTTAAAGCGTGTGAGATTGTGCAGATTTTGAACGATTTGGACTCATGTCTGATTTGGGCGGGAGCAACTCAACAAAGGCGTATTGATATCTTAGGACTCGAAATTGGACTGTTGAATTTTGGGCATTGAATGGACATGAAGTTACATTAAACCAGATAGGAGTTGGGCTCTGTATTAATAATAATATAAAATCATCTTTGGAATTTAAAGAAGGGGCTAACCTGACTTTCACTTTCATAAAAGAGAAAACTGGACTTAATTACACTTGAGGGTGGGGCAGTAAGGGCTCTTGACCATAGTTGGTTCTGCTCATGCGATGATTTTAAATCATATTTTTTATTCGATAACTAAAATGTAACATAAAATAACATAGATGAAAAAAAAATGCAAGAATCACAATCATGCATGACAATTTGCAAATGTTGGGAAAAAAAACTAGTGCCATAAATGTTTCATCATGTACTTTCTTTTAAATCGAAAATAGATAAATGAATAAATACAGTTATTACTAAAATTATTCAGGACTTATGTTTTAACAAAACATAAATTATAATCATTTGTAAGTATACACATATGTGCACGTTGTTTATGTTGTCAATTGACAATTTTATTATTTCATGTTACCAAACGGTTGTTTATGATCACGGTTTAGAAAATTAAGTTGCTATAATGATAAAATAATTGTTGTTACTTGTTATAAAAAATGTACGGTTCAGTTATTAGCACGAGACCGTTAAAACCGTATCGTTGTAGGACTACATACTAGACTATGCTTTCTCTCCGGGCCTTTGCTAAAAATGTTGAAAGGAAGGGTATTCCATCCAGCGTAAGCATCTCGACTGAAAGGCTTAGGAGACATCGTTTGATGCAGGAGTGGCAGAATCGTTGGCATTAGAAAAAAATTAGTGTTATTGATAACCCTCAAATTCGAGTTATTTATTGTTCAAATATCTTGTTTTATATCATTTTACGTATGTACTTTGCTTCTTTCTACTTCTTTGATCTAAAATGTTTTTAAGAGATGATGAACTACAAGGATTTAATGTTATTTTAAAACCGTCATTGTTGGATTGTTAACACAATCCAGCTACTCTGGAAAATTTCGAGGAAGATTTGGATAAGATCTCAATTTCAACCATCAACATATTTTCGATTAATTTTACTTTATTACTTTATTACTTGAAAAGCATCGAGGATCTAAAATTGGATTTTGTTGTTTTGGAACTAGGACTTGGATTGGTTTGATTATGACGCTTGTTTATATGCTTCTTTTTGTTAAATTATCATCATCACCAAGTAATTGTTTTGTGGTTTTGTATTTTTTTTTATTTAATTAATTTCTATGGGTCCTATTTTGAACTTTGGAAATATATGCGTAAAGGAAAACAAAGCTCTTGAACTGGAGGGCCTAAAAGTCTACAACCATGAATTATCACTTTCAACATTGAAAGAAATTCAATTATTGCTTGTCATCATCATTTTGGGGAGAAAGGGAGGATTGGTTCACGTAGGAACCATTTACTAAACGCTTACTCGGGTAAGCGTTTATCAAATCATATTATTCTACCGGATGAATATGGTAAAGACCTGAAATCTTACCTGATAAGAGCAAAGGTGATAAAAACAAAGGCAGGAACCAAAAATATTACCCAGTAATGAGAACGATGACTCTTACTACACTTAGCATTTACCGAATAAATTATTTGAATATGATACTCTTTTGGTAGACTAAAATCTTATCCGATATGTATGTAACAGTGTTGAATTTTTCAATAAATTTTTATCCAAATAAGCGTTTAACAAACGATCCCTTAATATGTTTGTTCAAAACTTTTTTTTTAATGGTACATACATAGACTTGGGGACCAAAAAAGAGAGAATTCTTTCCCCTTTAATTTGTCATAGTGTGGGGGCTTACACCACGAGCTATTAACACACCCTAATATTTGCATTAATATACATCAGCTGCACATGGATAGTACATACAAGGGAATTGAACTAATAAAAGAAAGAAAGAATTCCTCCTTATGGTTTGTTGTTTATAATTATTTTTGTTTCTGGTTTTTAAGAAATGTTTTTTTTTTGTCATTATAGTTTGCAATTTGTTCTTCTTTGGTCTCTCGTTTGTTTAAGATCTCTATTATCATTATAGTTTGACAATTTGTTGCTTTTTTTTGTTTCTCGGTGGTCTGTTTAAGATCTCCATTAAGTTATGGGGACAGTTTCGTTTCAAAATATACATGCTTAAGTATGCACAACCCATTAATGCTTTTCACCCATCATCACCGCCTTCCGCCACCCACCACCATCACCACGACACCACCTACATCATGAACTTAACATCAATAATAAAATACGAATATAATAAAAATACATGGATACAAACAACGGTAATCTACAAATTCATTAAAAAATGTGATACAAAAATCTCAAAAATCAAATCCTGAAATCAAATTTCTAACTGATCAAATCCTAAATAAAAAACATATATAATCTCAAGCATTTTGTGGTTAGAGATTAAACAAAGGTTACAAGATGAAACGAGTGGAAGTACTATATATTGGTGGTGCCCGGTCCATACACTGAGTGACTGAAAGTCTGAAACTATCTCTTGGCTTGAGTTCGGTTGATTGCTTCCATCGCCATGAGCACAACTATACAACGTAAGGGTTTGTGCCAAAATTGCCACACTAATAGCTAGAAAGTTTCTCATATCTTTGGTGTCAAATAACTCGACAACCGCACCAGTATACATTAACTTAAAACGATTTTGTAAATTTTGTAAGTTTAATTTTAATCACTAAATAACTAATCAAAGCTGAATATATTAAGTGTATAACACGACCATCTTTTGAGTTTCATAAAATATAATTGACCACCTCCTTTTGTGTATTTCGTGGGCCATTTAGCATTTTGTTTAGGAAGAAAGGAGGATTGAGTAACGATTTTCGTAAAAAAATGTATTTTTATACTATTTTTTTTATTTAGAAAAGACTATTTAAATTAAGAAACCAATAACTATTAAGCACATTGGAATAAAGACAAAATAAATAGGAAATAGGGTGTTGCCAAAGGAACACCTCCTATAAATTATAGAGTTTATATATTACTTTTTGACTAAAATCTAATTACTTTAAAAATTATAAAAGATGCTTACTTTAGTTGCAATCATTAAGTTTTAATCACAACAATAATAATTTATGTTTTTACTTTTTAATTTTTGTTATAATAATTTTATTAAATTAAGATAATTAAAATTATTTATCTTGATATTATTTTTTTAATATTTATTTGACACTGCAGTTTTATGATTTAACTATTTTTTTTAATAAGTAAAAGATATTCATAATATCGTATATTGTTTTTACTTTTAATATGTTAAATAAAGAAAAAAAATAATTTTAAATTAAAAGTATATTTGTAAATATATTCCTGATTTTAACCCCAAATAATCATAATATATATATATATATATATATATCATTCCCATCTCTTCATATTTTCTTACAACATTCAACTCCCTCCACATCTAGAAATGTCTTTCTCCTTCTCAGCACTGCCTTTAGCTCAACCTGAAGACATACTCCATGACCTTTCACCCTTTATGCTAATCCATAAAAATGGACACATTGAGCGCCTCGCATTAGAAGAGGTCATCCCTCCATCCACCGATTACGACTCCACCGGAGTTTGTTCCAAAGATGTCGAGATCTCATCGAAAACCGGCCTATCTGCCCGGCTTTACCTGCCAGGAACAACTACCTCCCATAAACATAAGCTCCCTCTCCTAATTTACTTCCATGGTGGTGGTTTTATTGTCGGAAAAGCCTCCGGTACCATTTTCCAACCCTTCCTCAACAAACTAACTTTGGAAGCAAACATTGTCGTCATTTCTGTTGATTACAGAAGAGCCCCCGAACATCGCTATCCAACCCAATACGATGATTCCTGGGACACCATCAAATGGGTTGTTTCTCATTCAACCGGAAACGGCCAGGACCCATGGCTTAATGAATTTGCTGATTTTGAACATCTTTTCTTTAGTGGGGAAAGTGCTGGTGCAAACATAGCTCACCAAATGGCGATGCGAATTGGGTTAGAGGATCACTTGGTTAGTTTTGGTGAGCAAGTTAAGCTTTCAGGGATTGTTTTGATCCAACCTTACTTCTGGGGGGAAACCCTAATCAGTGGTGAGGTCGTTGCTGATTCGAGGGAAAGAAATCTCTTGGAAAATATATGGCGGGTAGTGAACCCGGGTACTAGCGGTTTGGATGATCCGTTAATAAATCCGGGTTCAGACAGGAATCTTTCGAAACTCGGGTGTAAAAGGGTGCTTGTTTTTGTTGCAGAGAAAGATTTGTTGAGGGATAGAGGATGGTATTACCATGAAGTTCTAGGGAAGAGTGGATGGAATGGAGAAGTAGACATAATTGAAGCCAAAGGAGAGGGACATATTTTCCATTTGTTTACACCCTTTTGTGAAAATGCTTTAACTATGTTCAAGACTCTCTCATCGTTCTTCAATGGGATCCAATGAATTATGCTAGTTGTAATACTTTATTTAATAAAGATCTATTTTCTATGAATATGAATAAGAATAAGAATGTCTATTTTTCCTAATAGGCAATGGCAATCCATTTGATTTTGTACAAGTTATAACTTATATTTTTCGTATTTGGATAATTTATAGTCAGACGTAGACACACAAATGGGTTATAAAGAAACCGCAGATCGGGTAAATGCACAACTAAACTTCTTAGATAAGTAATTGTTGTCCATCAAAAGTGTACATCTGTTAGGTAAGACGGGTTGGGGACATTTCATAACCCGACCCGACTACATTGGTCACGAAAAGCACATTCAAAAATAGTATGATAAAACCCATCACATTTTGGGTTGGGTTCAACTTATTTTTAGAAATATAGGTAAATTAAAATTTAATACCTAAAACATATGGAAATCAAATATTAGCCTTTAATACTGATCAATCACCTAAATTAGTGGCGGATTCAGAATTTTTGCCTGGTGGGAACACCTTTAAGGTAGGCTACAGACTCGTAAACTCACCCGACATGTTTTTAGCCAAATTACACCCTTTCGAGGGATTTTTAAAGGTTTTTTGGTCGATTTCAAAGGATTTTTAATGTTTTTATCGATTTCGAAAGACTTTTTTAGTTTTTTTTATCGATTTCAAAAGACTTTTATGATTTTTGGTTGATTTCAAAAAGCTTTTTAGATTTCTTTGATTGATTTCTAGTGTTACGGATCCTTTGCAAAAATTTAGTAAGGGGTTTTTTTATGGGTCCCATCCCCATTTCATATTAGTTGAGTCCGCCACTATGACCCAAAATACTAAAAGTCTACAATATTAATCCAATGAAAAGTTTGATCGGCTAAACTAAAATAACAAAAGATGTTACAATGAAAGGTCAAAACGAAAATAAAAATTTTGAGAAATTCAAAGAAAAAATATTCAGTTTGCAAGAAAAAGTAGAGCATACCACGATGGATTTGAAATGGAAAATAAACAAAAGAACAACATAATAATTGTCAAACTAATGCCTTCGATATATAGAACCAAACCACTACTAGAAATAATATATTTTATTGAAAAGACGTCATCAGTAATAGATATTTTGAATGATATTGTCTATGAAATGAATTGATTAAAGTAATGCATCTGGGGAGGGCCCGACATGACAGGTCTCGGCCAAATCTGAAAAGTAGCTTGTCAAACATTTGCATATATCATCGTCTTTAGATAAGTTGTCCTGTATGCCAAATCTGAAAAGTAGATTGTGAGTAGTCCTTTTCAAGTAATTCAATCACCTAAATATTATGTACAAAAAAAGTCAGTTTCAGCGATGGTGTTAGCGACGAAAAATTTCATCCACAATATGTACTGACGATATGTCGTCTCTATAAATTGTTTGGGAGAATAAATAGACTTTAGCGACGACAAAAGTCGTTGCTAAAAACCCTACTTCTTGTGATTAATGACGCAATACTTATTGAAGGAATATGAAACTATAGTAGAAGAAACATGCCTCCGTTGTTTACCAGCAACATATGATTTCTTGCTGCAACTGGTTGATAAAACTGCCATAGCAAAATCTGGATCCTGAGTCGTAAACTCTGTACCAATAGTTGTGGATCAGTAAGGTAACGAGTGCTAGCATGTGGGTCATACACCTTATATACAATTTACAAAAATAAAACAAAAAAGTATGTAATTTTTTAAAATTTCAGCAATATAGTGACTTTAAATCGAATATTTCCATGACTAGTGTCTAGTTTTTAACAAATATAGTTATCTATTAAAGCAGTTATGGATTTAGAAATTTATATGACTGGGTCCTAAGGGTATAAGAAAGTCTGAAACCGATAATCATCCAAACCATAAAGGTTTCGGATTATTAGGTTAGTGGGTTTAACGATTCGCTTAACTGAATAAGCTAAGTTTCGGCTTCGGTTTTTACCATATGGGTGAACGCAAGAATACTAAATTATACTAATATATAATTTATATATTTTTCTTTCGGTGAATTGATTTGAGCATATATAAAATAACAAGATATTGAGATGTATTTAATAAAACCATCAACCAACTTATCATTGTACCATGATTACAAGGACTAGCAGTAACAAAACAACCAATGTGAGACAATGTTTTAAAACCCGGCTGGTCGAACCGGTTGGACAGGGACCCGGGGTAGTGACCGGGTTAACTAACGCCGGGTTAATGCATATGACCGGTCCGTTTCAACCGAGAAAACCCGTTTCTCAAACCCGGTTAACCTGTTTTTATATTAAAATTCAATTTTTTTTACAAATGTGTGTTATGTGTGTTTTCTAATGTATTTTGATTGATGTAAAACTTGTTGTTTGTGTATTTTTAATGTTGGAACTTGTGGACATCAAATTATTACTTTATATATATATATATATATGTATGTACGCAGGAAAATGAAAAAATTAGAAGGGATTAAGAGAATTATTGAAACCGGTTAACCCGGTGGTTGAACCGGTTGAACCAGTTAACCCGGGACCCGGTCACCACACCGGGTCAACTAAAAACCCGGGTTTTAAAACATTGATGTGAGGAAGAAGCACTCTCAAGCGAGTAAGTGGGGTTTTTGTCAAAACGGACCGGACCACAGGAGAAACCGTTGTAAATGGCCGGAGAGAACCAAGGACAATTGAGTAAAAAAAAAAACTTTTACCTAGATTATTTAGAAAAATTAAACTGAGTGGGGCCTTTCCCATACCATATCGTGTAAATATGCCCCTGATTAAAAGACCATTAAAAGGACGAAATAAAGTCATTATCACAAAGAAGACCGTTTAAAGACAATTAGAGGTGATTAAAGTTCAAAAGAACCTGTTCTGTGTTCTCGTTACAAGTTTACCACAAATTAAAACCAATCATAACAAGTAAAGTCCCATTAGAACCTATAAAAGCCAATAAGAGGCTCATTAAGACACATTATTACCGATAAAGGTCCACTTTAATTAAATGCATTAGAACCAATTAACACCTGTTAGAACCGAATAAAATCTATTACCATGCATAAAAAACCTGGTACAAAGGATTAAAGTTTTATTCAATCAAGCCTCATTAGAAACCGATAAATCCCATGATTAAGTCCAAATACAACGGCCTTTTATAATTCATGGAACCCGTTAAGGCCTATTAATTACACCAATAATACTCGATAAGAAATAGAAAATCTAACTTCAAATTTGATTTGTCAGTAATATCCGTAAGTGATGAACAAAATCATTGATGGACATGGAAAACATGGCTTGAGAAAAATTCAAAACAAAAATATTGTTAATATGTCGGTAGTTAATAGAACTCAAGGGCGATGGATTACCAATAGCATTCCGAAATTTTAGTTTTATATTTCTTTTTGATATTTTCTATGTCCATCGGTAATCCTTCAATGATGTAATAGAAAGTACAAACGATAGCCCTTAGAAAATTAGATTCTCAATTTTTCTATTTGATGTTTTTCCACGTTCGTTGGCAATCCTTCAGCGATATAGTATAATTAATTAAAGTATTGGCCGATGACCATTGGCCCTCCAAAATTTGGTTTTTGTCTTTTTTTTTTGATAATTTCTAATATCGGTCGATAATTGTTCACTGTTGCACACATACCACCAATGGATGTATAAAAAACAAAAAATGGCAAAGCGACTATGATATTTTTTGTCTTTATTTTTTTGTCTTATAAAGCAGTCTAATAGGACGCTTTGCAATTAGTAGCGTGATAAAAACTCAATTTTATTGTAGTTAACAACAATTGGGATTGCATTTTACTACGATGTGTTTTTAATTCAGGAATCGACAAATATTTGTTAAAATAGAGAAAAGAGTAAGATTGCCATTTTTCCTTCTAACTTAACAGATATTTGGACGGACGTTAAGATTTAGGACCAACCCAAAACAAAATGCAAACTAGGGATAGAGAGGGATGTATTGAGCGAGTAACACATCCCCCCATCCTAGAACCTGACCCTGTTTCCTACTAATCAATGACGAGTTCAGGGGAAGGAATCCCCGACACATTCGAGGAACCCGTTGGGTACCCACATAGGTGGAGCCACCCTTCGCCCATGGCAGGCCCAAGATCTCTCTCAACTTTAAAAAAAAGGTTTTCATATAGCCCATTCTAAGCCACCATTACACACAACCTCACCCCCAAATTCCATTAAAGGTTCTTATAATTTGTAATTTCAATTTTTTAACTTTGTTGTGTATTTTGTAAATATTATTTTAGAGAATTATTCGGAGAATTATATGCGTGTATATTAAATTAAATATTTGGGATATGTCTATTAAAAGTAATTTATGTCTTGTTTTAAAATGCTTTATTACATGTGTTGGGTACAAAAAAGAAAATACTTTTATATATATATATATATATATATATATATTTTTAAACTTATTTAGTAGGAGGTTATGCATCTTTGATGTATTATAAATCCACGAGTACTCAGAGACTGAATTGTAGAAAATGAAAATCCACCAAGTTTATTGTTGAATTTGTTGGTGTACCATTTTTATAAGGTAGTCGTATATGTTTATTTTTGTATTGATAACTTCCATAAGTATAATATATTTATATATTTGTTTATTTATATATTATATTTATGTAGTTATATAATTATATTTAAGAAGACCACCCTAAACCAAAATCTTGGCTCCGTCCTTGGGTACTCATGTAGTGAAAAAACAATGTATTTAAGATATTGAAATTATTGTGAATCGTTACTACATTAAATTCCAATATTAAAAATCAAATATATTTGTCATTTAATAATAAATGTATATATAGATGATTGGGTTCAAGTGATAATGGAAGTTATTGTAAGAATAATAAGAATGAATTTTCATCTTTTAATAAATCATAATTAAATATCAACACTAATAAACACACATAATAATATGATAGATTGAACCAATATAACCCATTCTTGACTAGGTTGACCTATATATGTAGTCTGCTTTGACCATATATGGGTCAATCTAACATGGTTTGACCATATATGGGTCATGTTGACTTCATTAGATCGTATTTCACTACAACCAGACCACTCATTTTCGACGGTCAAACCCGTCGGAAAAAGTGGATTCCGTCGGTAAAGGTCTGTCGGAAACCAGTGGTAGGAAAAGGCTATTCCGACGGCTTTTCGATGAAAACAATTACCGACGGCCACACATACGAGGAAATTTACGTCGGAAACCTTTATCGACGGATTTCTGATGGAGACTTTTTCCGCAGACGTCATTTCCGACAGTGCTTTCATTGGCATAGGTAACGTCCAAAAAATCGTCCATTAACCCGACGTACTGCCTGCTAAGACGCCCATGGGCGCCATTCTTTATATACATCCATCCTCTATCTGTCGACATATTCAATAACTACAACAAAGAACGAAGTAGTTAGTTGACATAAGCAAGGTAGAGGTGGTGTAATGGTAAGTCAAACCATGGGTTTAAATCTAAGTGTAATGGTTTGACTACTTGAAAGTCAAACCATGGGTTTAAATCAAATAAATAAGTTTTGAATAACTTTAAAACCGTAAGTGTAATGATTTGACTTCTTGAAATTCGAACCATGGGTTTTAAATCAAATACAGAAGTTTCGAATGACTTTAAAACCCTAAGTGTAATGGTTTGACAACTTGAAATTCAAACCATGGGTTTTAAATCAAATAAAGGAGTTTTGAATGACTTTAAAACCATAAGTGTAATGGTATGACTACTTGAAAGCAAGGTTCAAAAAGGCGTGAGACGTGGCGTGGCGGCAAGGTCAAGCCTTAAGCCTTACGCGTCACGGCGAGGACGCGGCATTTTTCAAGGCGTGACATAAGACGGCAAATTTATATGTCATATTATAATTACGTATAAAGATATATGTTTTCTACATAATATCTAATCAGATAATGATATTAAAAAATGTACATTTATATTAGAATAAGAAAATTCACATAGATTATTATTATAAAAATAGTTTTTTGATTAAATATTTAAAATATAACTTAAATAGATAATTTTACGACTTCATTTTAATCGTGAGATCATAACGTTTATAAATTCGTGAAATTGTGAGTGATGTGATTAGATAAATCTATAAAAGTATAAAATTTAAACTTAAAAGTGTAAAACTACAAAAGATAAAAATAAATAAAAAACTAAAAAAAATAATTTTTTTGAAAAAAATTCATGCCATACAAAAAAACGCGTCTTACGCCATATCGCGCCACGACGCATGCCATGGCGCGCCTTTTTGAACACTGCTTGAAAGTCAAACCATGGGTTTTATATCAAATAAAGGAGTTTTGAATTACTTTAAAACCCTAAGAGCATCCACAATGGTGAAGTCTTCTAAAGATTTTTTCTATCTAATCACCTAATATAAAAAGTTGTTTAATTGTAAATCTAATTCAATGCAAAAAAAAGTCTTTCAAAGGATTATAAGAGAGATAGTGTGTGAGAGACAAAAACCACGGAAACCTATTCTTCAAAAGCTTAGAGCATCCTCAATGCTTAAGTCTTACAAAGATTTTTTCTAGACTAAAAAGTTGTTTTATAAATTTGTTCCAATGCAAAAACTCTTTTGAATAGGTTATAAGTGAGATACTGCAAGAGACAAAATCTATAAAAACCTTTTGTTCAAAAGCTTATTGTATGAAAAGCTTTATCAAAAAGCTTTTTAGAAAACCTTATCCAAATGAAAATGTTAAAAGCTATGAAAGGGTTGTACATTGGAGATGCTCTTAGTGGATAAAAAACTTTTCCAATAAGCTTTTTAAAAAAGTCTTTTGACATCCAATGTAGAAAAGTCTTTTAAACAACTAATTAAAATAGTAATAAGCTTTGAATAGCTTATGCATTGGAGATGTTCTAAGTGTAATTGTTTGACTACTTGAAAGTCAAACCATAGATTTTAAATCAAATAAAGGAGTTTTGAATGACTACCTAAGTTTACTTTTTAAAAATTTCGCCATCATAACGGTTATAAAATGGATATTTCCAAATTAAAGCAAGTCTAATGTTTGCCCAACAAATAGCAACCTGACTATCTAAAATTGATAAACTTGATCAACACTCAATATAAAGTAATAAAAGCTTTGATAAACTTTAACAAATAAATTAGTCCACATATATAACCATTTCTTATCACATTCACATATACATATGAATTCATTATATTAATCTATACATATAACCATTATATTAATCCATACATATAACCATCCAATTAATCCATACATATTATATATATTAATTCATGCATATTAATCCATCATACTAATCCATACATGTTAATCCATACATATTAATCCATCATATTAATCCATACATACAACCATCATATTAATTCATACATATAACCATCATATTAATTAATCCATACATATAATCATCATATTAATTAATTCATACATATTAATCCATACGTATAACCATCATATTAATTAATCGATACATATTAATCCATAAACACTTAATAAACAGTGGTCACTTAATTAATAACTTAACGGTACCTCATTTATAACAATTGTACCTCGCGGAAGTCGGTGGTCTTTTTCAGACGGAGGTTTCCGTCGGAGGGTTCTGTCCGCCGGAGGGTAAGCAAGTCAGCCGGAGGGTTTCTATCCGCCGGAGGGTTTTTGTCCGCCGGAGGGTTTCTGTCCGTCGGAGTTTTCTGTCGGAAAAATCTCACGTCGCCGGAGTTTTAATAAATGAAGAGTGGTGGTGGCTTCGTGGTGGTCGATGACAGGTGGCGATGACATATGGTGGCGATGACAGGTGGTGGACGGTGGTGGTATCGACGGTGGTCGCCGAAGGAGGACGCAATGGTGAGTTTCTGAAAATAAGTCGACAATGGTAAAATGACGGCTACGGTTTTCTTATATAGGTCACACTTTCGACGGATTTCCACCAGAAATTTTGCCGAAAATTTCCGACGAATTTTCCATTTTGAATATTTAAATATTAAATATTAATTATAAAATATTAATTATTAATTATTAGTTGTTAGTTATTAATTATTAATTTATTTTTAATTGCAAGTTAAATCAATAAATTATTTAGTTTTAAAATTTTTAATAATCATTATTTTATACTTACGTATTTAATTAACTTTAATATGTTAATTGAGGGGTTATATAACGACTCTTAACGAAAACCATAGACCTTGATAGAAATGACTCTTAACGACGAACAATGGGTTTTAACGGTCCTTGATAGGCTTTAACAACTCCTAACGAACTACAATGAGCCTTGATTGGTTTTAACAACTACTAACGAACTACAATGGGTCATGATGGGTGTAACGACTCTTAACAGTTTACAATGGGCCTTAATGGGTTCTAACGACTCTTAACGGGCTACAACGGGTCTTGATGGGCTTTAACGACTCCTAACAGCCTACAACGCGTCTTGATGGGCTTTAATAACTCTTAACGGCCTACAATGGGCCTTGATGGGCTTTTACCACTACTAACGGCTTACAATGGGCCTTTGTGGGCTTTAACCACTACTAACGGCCTACATATCGGCCTTCATGGGCTTTAACCACTACTAACGGCCTACAATAGGCTTTCATATGTTTTAACGACTCTTTACGAAAGACAATGGGGCTTGATGAGTTTTAACGACTCTAAACGAACTACAATGGAGCTTGATGGGTTTTAACAACAATTAATACACATATATGTACATATAGACAAATACAAACGTATATAGACATACATGCACACAAATACGTATACAAGTTACATATGCATATTATACTATACGTTTATGTGTATACACATGTATATATACATATATATGTATACTACTCGTATAACATATATATATATATATACGTACAATCAATTGACATATAGGACACACATGCATACATATACATATACATGACTTGTAAAAATAACGAATTATAC
This sequence comes from Silybum marianum, assembly GCA_036898165.1. Classification (NCBI taxonomy): domain Eukaryota; kingdom Viridiplantae; phylum Streptophyta; class Magnoliopsida; order Asterales; family Asteraceae; genus Silybum; species Silybum marianum. The sequence goes on from CM072538.1 coordinate 23,618,725, forward strand.
AAAGTAATTCAAGATAAAGGTCATACGAATAAGAAAAAGTTGGAAAATCGGGAAAAATCTGGAGAATTGGCCCAAAACCGTCGGAAATTACCGACGGATGGAAACTACCGACGACTGGCAGATCCGTCGGTAATTTCCGACAGTTTTAACCGTTATTAAAAAAATAGAAAATAAACAATAAATATCCGTCGATAATTTCCTACGGATATTTTTTTTTTTAATTGTCAAATCCGTTGAAAATAATTACCGACGGATTTGTATTATTTTATTTTTACTTTTTACTTGCATCCGTCGGACATCCGTCGAAAATGCCCTGTTTTATGGTGGTGGTTGGGTCAGTTTGACCATATAGCGTTTGGTTTTGACATGGTATAGTTCTTTTTCACGATCCTTAATTAAAGATATTATTAATTTGTTTCATTATATGCTACGATGCAATCACACAAATAACCTTGTTTTGTTGTATATTGATTTATTGGTTAACTCGACCACACCACAGTGGGTGTGAATGGAGGTCGTCCTGAGACTAAATGGCCCCCATGAGAAATTTTATGTGCCCAAGAATGTTGTTTCTTTCCAAACACATTGGTGTTGAGGCGCAATTGAGAATTCCTTTCTTGCCGGTTTAATTGTCACACTTACGTGATGGTGTGACTATGTACAATACCCTATGATTAAAGTGTTTTCGACAAGTTCACATGTTTATTTGAGATGATACTTTATCACAATGCTTAAACTTATATTGTTTGTGTCGTCAAAAACATGCTTGAAAACCGTGAAGCATTGAAGCTCACATGGCCTTTAGTCTAATCAATAATCTTAATCTATTATAATCAACGCAATTCAAGGTAAGGAAAGCTTTGTGACTCGAATTTATTTGGGGTTGTGATTTAAAACCTTATAGTTTTTGGTCAACATTTTGATTGGTATTTTATATCATAATTTTCTACTAAATGAAAGAGTTTTGTCTATGAATTTTTTCATGAAATTTTTGTCATTAAAGGATGATTCATTACAAAACCATTGGTGATTAAATTGTTGGTGTGTAATTCAAATTAGTGACAGATTACCTGTATATTTTCTGGGTGATCCATTGGTATTTTCTAGAAAACCATCGGATTATATCAACTCATGGGTATTTTTTGGATGATCCGTCGGTAATCACCAATGAAAATTTCCCTGAGTGATTTTTGTGGGTAAAAAACTCATTTATTTTGTAGTGTTGTATTAAGCTCCATATAAGCTATATATGTTATATTTTTGGTTATGATATGATTGAAATGATACAAGGTTCTAAATGGCATGAGGCGCGGCGTGGCGGCGATACCAAGTCTTAAGCCTTAGGAGTTACGGCGAGACCATGCCGTTTTCCAATGCGTGGCATAAGGCGGCTAATATGTATAATATATATATATATATATATATATATATATATATGGTTGGGTTCCGGTGAGAAAGAAAGTTATGGTGAGAAGGGTAAGAAGAGATATCCATCCTTAGATCAATCCTAATTGAAGATCAACACTAATGAGATACACCAATATGTGTCAGATCAAATTCCCCTCTGAAACGCAATTCATGGGTGTGCATGAGATTAAAGTGATCAAGGGTGGATATCCTTTCTTACGTTTATTACCTTAACTCTACTTCTCACATGTTTTGAACATATATATATATATATATATATATGTGTGTGTGTGTGTGTGTGTGTGTGTGTGTGTTTGTTTATGTCAATGTTCTGAACCGTAATGATCAAGTATTTAACCCGTAAAAACTATAAACTTATATTTGCATTTATCCCTATTCAAGTTTTAAAAATCGCAAATTTCCTCTCATGCCTTATAACGTCATATCACTTGTAAAGTCATAACTTAAAAAAAATTAAAAAAATTTAAAAAACTAAAAACTTGTAACGCCATGGCGTGCCATAACGAGCTAGACGCGTTATCTCCACGCCAAGGGGGTTAACGTGACGGCAAGGCTGTGCCTCGGTGCCATAGCGACGCTAATGCACGTTTTTTAGAACATTGAAATGATATACCTTGGGTTGACATATCCACAATGAAGGTTTCTAGTGAGGTTTTTCATGGGGTTTTTAGAAGATCTCCACTGTGTGACATATGTTCTTGTTCAGTCTTGTTCAGTCACATGTTCTTGTTAGAACTCAGGTGCTTGAACAAGAACCCTGGTTATTCTATCCATTTTTTTCTATTATTATTTTATTTAATTTTTTATTAGTTTGTAACCATTTTATTTAATAAATCTATAAAACATATAATTTAAAATTAATATAAGAAATATAACATAATTATTATAAAATAATATTTTTAACTTTTTTAATTTTTGTAAAAGTTTATACAAGTTTTTTAAATGTTCCATTAAATTATTAACTCCAACTCGAATTGTTTGAACACATTGGTCGAATTGAAATTATGAATGATCTATATTATTATTTGTTATTTAATGTTAGTTATAAAAATAAATATTTTTATAATTTTGCAATTCTTTTTACTTGTGCTATAAGACTATGTTTGTATTTTAAATTTTTTAAATATATTAACAAAATATATAAATTAACAAATTAAAATTAGTTATGGAAATTGAAAATTAATAAATTATTTTTGAATTTTTTTATAATATATAAATATATAATATTTATACAATAATTTATAAATAAAATTATATTTTATTAAAAATAAGGAAAATGAAATTTTTGTAAGAACTTTCATTGTAGAGTTTTCTGGACGTTCTTACTTTGATGAGGTGACAATAATGTATCAGAAAAAATATGATAAATAAAAATTTTAGAGGTTCCCTTATTATCGATGTTCTGATAATTTCATTACAAGTTATTCAAGAATCTTGATCCAAGGGTGGACCTATAATGGTGCCTACGGTGGCAGGGGCCACTATATTATTTCTCCGACGAAGGGTATTGGGTTTCTAAAAGATGCAACCGTATCGTTTTGTTGTGTGTCAGCATATATATTTTAAAACTACAATATGAACACAAGTGTCCCTTGGTAGAGTTGGTTTGCAAGCCCTTTCTTACGCCTAAGACCCTAGTTCAAATCATGCTAGTGTCATTTTCTTAAGTTTTTGCTTTTAATTTCAAATTTATTATGTTTTTAAAGAAAATTCACAATAAGAAACTTGAACCCACGACCTCACATATGAAACTCAGTTAAAACTCAATAAACTAACCAATAAACCAATTATAATGTTGTGAAAAATATCTCGACATTTTTATTCTTATTGTTAAATGGTGTAACCGTTTGAAAACATTTCTGGATCCATATCTAGTCTTGATCCATACTGTATGTAAATATTTCTGAGTTCTTGTCTTTGCTACTGTTTCCATTTCGTGTTTTCTTACAGATAGACTAAGATGTATTTGAAAAAATCCTTTTGTAAACAATAGGTTGTAGGGTTTTGATGCATCATTCATTTTTATGATTCGAGTGAGATATAAATCACGGGTTAAAACGGTGATTTGGATCATGGATTTCGAGATCCCCAATGGTCACCATTTTCCAGCACGATTTTTTATTTTATTTTATTGCAATACATTACCATGTGGGTATTAAACTATCATGGTGTAGAAATAAATAAATGGAACATATCCTGACAATCACTAAATAATTATATTCCACAATCAATTAACAAGAAGTCATGGATAGGTGAGGAATCGTTACTTTTTAAATTTTAAATATATAATTTAACATAATTTTAACATAAAAAAATTGTATATATTCTTTTTATTGTTGGAACTTCTCCGTAATGTTGTAAAACTCGGGTTTTTAGTTGACTTAGTGTGGTGACCGAATCCCGGTTAACTGGTTCAACCGGTTCAACCACCGGATTAACCGGTTTCAATAATTCTCTTAATTTCTTATATTTTTTTTATTTGCTTGCATACATACACATATATAAAGTAATAATTTGATGTCCACAAGTTCCAACATTAAAAATACACAAACAACAAGTTTTACATCAATCCAAATACATTAAGGTGTGTTTGGTTGGAGGTATTAAGCAGTAATTAATGAGAATGATAATAAAAGAAACTGTTTGGTTTTATATAACTATAAACGTACCCGCTACAATGCAGCGGAATTTAAATATTTCATCAACATTAACGTTATAAGTCTCGAACTCTTTTAAAATCGGGTACATTTCTAGTAATGGTGTAATTTGTAAAAAAAGAAACATATTTTTTTAATGTAATTTGATTCGTATACGATTATTTATTTTAATATGATAGAAGTGTAAAACGAAAAATAAAATAGTAAGAAATATGAACGAAATTTAAAAACTAATTAGAGTATAGATAAAAATGTAAAATGAAAAGGTAAAGAAAATTAAATAAATAACTATAAGACATAAAATGTAAATTTTTTTAAAATAACTCGTTACATATTCATGTATATAATAATATGATTAAATCGAAAAATATTAAATATTAGACTCATTTTGAAGGTATTGACGACACGATCATAATGGTATAATTTATAAAAATAGAAACTTATTTTTTAATTGTCTTATGATTCATATACAACTATTTAGGTTAATACGATAAAAATATAAAATGAAAAATGAAAAAGTGAAGGATATAAAATAGATTAAATAACTAACTATATGGGTGTCAAGTGTAACTTAATATTTTAAAATAATTTAATTTATAAATTTATATAGGAAGGTGGAAGGTGGAAGGTTGGAGGTTGGAGTAAAATACTAAAGCTTTAGATATTGTACTTTATGCAAGAAATGTTGCACCTCTTAAAAATGTAAACTCAAACGTTTAGCATGTTTTATATAATAGTATAGATATAATGGGCTCATTCCCCCAGAATCCCAAATTTTCATTCCTGATTAGACTGGAGGGAATGAAAATTCATTCTCATTTTCATTCTCTGTCATTTTCATTTCTATTTCCATTTTCATTCCTTTATCAGAACCAAACGCACCATAAAAAACACACATAACACACATTTTTTATTTTTTATTTTGAATTTTAATATAAAAATGGGTTAACCGGGTTTGAGAAACATGTTTACCACCGGTTTAACCGGGTTTTTGAGAAACCCGACCGCATTGAAACGGACCGGTTATATGCATTAACCAGACGTTAGTTAACCCGGTCATTACCCCGGGTCCCGGTCCGACCGGTTCGACCGGCCGGATTAACCTGGATTTTAAAACATTGCTTCTTCGTGCCCAGTTAGACCCTGCCGCTTTCTTCCATTTTCAACTTTTTCATTCACTTAAAAAAAGTGTCGTTAAAAATTTAGGTGGTGTATTTTGATATATTGTTAAATATACTTCTACACAGGGGCGGAGGCAGAAACTTTCATGAGAGGGAGCACAAGATAAAATATAAATAACAAAATAATGATATTATATTCATAATATTTAGACCTTTACAAAATCAACAATGACCTTGTCGAGTTTTCATTTTCTGAAACCTATCTATGATATCTTCGTTATCAACCTTGGTAAAAACGTCATTTTCATTATCAATCTTGGGAGTTAAATATGATTGGATTCTGATTTTGACGACATGTGGCTAGGGTAAAAATCAGATTTTGGGAGGTAAATATGATATTACAATTAATTGGTTAGTGCCTTGATAAGTTTTAGACTTTTAGGAGACCCAATTAAAAAATAAGATTGGATGAGTTCAAAGTAAGAAGATCCAATTACAAATTAAATTAAAAAATATTTTATATTAAAATACATTTGAGGAGATTAGAACCTAGAACTACCTCCCTACATGTAAGAGACGCTAGCCAATTGATCCAAATGACTGTTTGTATATTAAATTAAATGATACTGTAAGATAATTTATTAAATTATATCTATGTTAATAAAAAAAATTCAGGGATGCCCAGGCCACCCCTGGCTCTATGCTGCTCTGCCCTGCTTCTACATATTTATTTCCTCTTCATATAGGTGTAGCAATGTTAAAATTTATTTTTTACATTTATAGTATGTGCTTTAACATGGTTCTCACATATATAGGTTGCACAGATGACATATGTAGCAAAACCTAAACATATTTTGATTTTAGAAAAATCATAAAAAGTCATTTTTATGATTTATATATATCATGAAATAGTCAACGTATGTTTTATAATTTATCTCGAAATAAACGTAAAATTTGCAAATCGACTTAGCAAATATGGAATTATATTTAATATTATTTATGCAGCTTATGACTGTTCGTAACAAATGGTAAAAAGTTGACTTTTTGGCTATATAATATATGGAGTCTAAAAATGATTATCTTTGTGATTTCTTTTTATCTTTTAGGGTGCAACTATCTTTTGCTTTCTATAATTGTGTTTTAATTATGGTTACAGTTTACAATTATGCTGTCTATGCATATCATCATCAGCATGTTTCTTTTCTTTTAAATATTTTTCTTAAAATATCTGTTACATTTATCCACATGTGATATGATGATTTTCAGCCAATTAAATTCCACATTATTTCATTTTAATATCAATTTTGTTGATTTTTTTGTTTCTAAGAGTAAATGGTTGGAGATGGAATCCATAATCTAGCGGGATTTTTTTGGCCGTTGGACTGAAAAAGATGATACAGAGCAGTCTTCTTGATCAAGCTCAACCTAAGGCCTTTTAGATAAAAACAGTCATGGGAAAAATCAACCTTCTATTTTGACGCGCCCGACCAGGTAAACTCCCTACTCACACTAAATTGAATATTAGGGGAGTGGGAGTCGGAGTCCCCTCTCCCTTTTGTCCAGTTTGCAATGTTATAGATGAAAGGGAGAGCCACCTAATGTTCGAATGCTCTTTAGCAAAAGAGCTATGGCTTTTGCTGCACCACCAGTGGTCCGAGATCCCAGTAACAACTACATCTTTTGAGGAGGTATTGGAGTTGATTTCGAACCCTAATAGAGAGAAAACGGTCAAATTGTTGTTATCCGTGTTTTTCCTAGTCATCTAATGGGTTGTTTGGAGGAGTCGGAACGGAAAAGTCTTCCACAACAAGCTTCAGTCTATCCGTAAACTTATGAATGATATTCTACATTTTCCCTTTCTGTGGGTCAAAAACAAAGTTAAGATGGGGGAGGGGCATTAGATGGGAAATTTGGTGTTGTAATTTTCTTTTAAGTTTTTCGGATGCTTTGTAAGCTAAGTCTTACTAGGTTTTGCTCTAATAAATTTGTTTCTTGACGTTAAAAAAAATTAGAATTTTTATAGAAATATTATTATTTGCTAGATTATCTCTCTAACCTTATTTTAGCGTTTCTAAATAGTAATTAAATCTTTGTCCAATTTACCTACTTAATGCAATTTCCTTTTACATTTAACTTAAAGATTGCTTTATTTTTTTATTTGATTTTTAAATATTAATTAAGTTTTGGCTTAGTGGTAGGTAGAGTCCGGTCTCTTAATTAACTTGACCAAAATAAAATTATTAAAAATAAAGAATGTGTGAGAATTCTTTTATATATAGATGAAACATAGTTTTCTTAATTAAAAGGATGCATTATGCATATAATTAATTATGGTCGTGAAATGTGAATTAGGAAATGTTTTGAATAATGAAGCTTTAATCATTATCATTTACAAGACGATCGAAGCTTTAAATAGCTTTTACACGGAGATCCAAACCAGATATATTGCAAATATCAACGATAGGATTTTTGTTTAATTTTTAATGACAAACACGTGGTTGAATAAATAAGCTTCTATAATTTTATTACAAAAAAATTGTTGTATCAGATCGATCATTTTTTATGACAAATTAATTAAACCGCAAGTTGTATTAGTTTATTAAATGTATGTGTAATCGAAAGACAAAATACAATAAACTGAAAGAAATTATTTGTTTAATCCTTTTCTGTCCTTCTTCATTAATTTAAAATATTAAAATTACTATATAAATATTGCAATCATCCTCAAAACTTGAGTGTTATAGATCATATAATGGAGTCAAAATACATAATTACGCTTTCCCTCTTCATCATCATTCTACATTTCATAACTTTTTCAAATTCAAAGTCAATCGTTAAGAATCTCCCAGGATTTGATGGTGATCTTCCTTTCACTCTTGAAACTGGGTATGTTTAATTTCATTATTTTCATTTTCAGCTTTTTAATTGATCTTGTTTTTATTGTTCCAAAAACCCTATAATTGAAGCTCTCTTTTGTTTTGTTTTTATGTCTGAAATTAAGATATGTTGGAGTGGGAGAAGACGAAGCAGTCCAAGTTTTCTACTACTTTGTTGAGTCTGAAAGAAACCCGGCAGATGACCCTCTTCTTCTTTATCTCACCGGGGGCCCTGGCACTTCTGGACTTTATCCATTTCTCTATCAAATTGGTAATATTCTTATATATACATATATATATATATATATATATATATATTATGAGGAAGAATCGTGTGAAAACAAGAGTTAAGATGAGAAACATAAGAAAGGAAGAATTTGGACCCTTAATCCGGTGCATCTCATTACTGTTGTTCATCAATTAGGATTGATTTAAGGTGGAGATCTCTTCTTATTTTCTCACCATAACTTTTTTTCTCATCAAAACCCAACCTACCAACATATACATAAATATTATATCATCCATAGACATGACAACGTGAACGGGAACGGGGAATTCAATCCCCGGCCCCAGAGTCGATGTATGAGAAATTGAATCCCTTTGGGTTTTTTTTGTAGGGCCTATCCTCGGTCCAATATCCCCGATTAAACAAAAAATGATTAAAATTGGTTGAAGAAAAATACAATATAATATGTAATATATAAAATGTAATTTTAATTTATATATATATATATATTCATACATACAAGAGGGGGTGGGTTGAGGAATACCTTACCCAGTCCCGTTTTTCGACATGTTAGGGATTCTCGGCCCAGACCCGATACCAGTTTTTACGGGAAATCCCTGTCCCGGTCGGTGCGATGAACTTATACCCTAAGAAGATGGGAAAATAATCATGCCTAATTATTATTGATTCTCTAAGTTCTCAAAATATTTATAAAACTCCATTGTACCTACCCATATATATATATATATATATATATAGAGAGAGAGAGAGAGAGAGGGGAGGGATCACATGAGAACATTACCAATTTAAAGGAACAAAGGAACTCATTTGGGACCATATATGATGTGAGTCCCACATAATATTAAATCATTTATGATTTAATATTAAATTATATTAAATCATAAATGATTTAATATTATGTGGGACCCACATCATATGTGATCCACAATTGTGCCTTTGTTCCTTTAAAAATGCAAAGTTCTCATTTGAATCTTTCTCTCTCTCTCTCTCTATATAACAAGTATTCTCTTCAGAATTTTTTAATTTGTAAGATTCATGAATCCAGTTTAAACCACAAAAATTTAGTTAAAAATATAATTTAAAATAAATTAAGACAACAGACTTTTCTCTTTTCTATCTTCTCTCTCCTCTACATAATATACATGTACAAATAATTGAATAACCACATAATTTGTGCATATTGTGAACACTTTTTTACAAAATACTATTATAATATGTGAACATCAACACACTATAAATCTACAAACTCTGGTATAGCTTGTAATATTATGAAGACTAACTAAATTAGTAAAGTAAATTTAAACCTACCACTTGTGAACACTGTAGAAAAAAATCTTAAGATTGTTTATATTCTGTTCACCTTCTGTGCATATTTAATGATGTGTGTGTATATGATAAGGAGAGAATGGTGACAAAGAGATATGTATGAAATTTGTTAAAAAAAAATACATTAATTTTTATTTAAGAGCATCTCCAAGAGTTTCCTCAAAATGGAAAAAAGAAAAATATGGGGATTTTGGACAAAATTTTTGCTTCAAAAGTTTCCCCAAAACTTTCTCCAAAATGGAGAAAGTAGAAGATAGAGTGAGTTTTTCTCCAAATATGGAGTTCACTCCAAAAATGATTACTAAATGAATTGATCTATAGAAAATTTTGAAAAATAAATATTTAATGAAAGAAATAATATTTTAACAGATAATGCAATATTTTAATATTATTTTGGAGAAATTATGGGAAATTTGTTGGAGATGAATACAATTTCTTTTAAGATTTTGTCATTTGGTTCTTCATTTTGGAGAAATTATAAGGAAATTGTTGTAGATGTTGTAATAAATAACAATAATTATCTTATTAGTTAATAATATTAATACTTAAAAAGCTAGTTACTTAGGATTGATCTAATGGATCTTACAAAAGTTAGTAAAATGTTTATAAACCCTTATATTAAATGTGAAATAGTAGTTAATCAGAATTATTCTTAAAAATACTAGTAATGTGATATGTGATTGATTACAACAAGACGTGCTTTCAAATGTATGTATATATATAATATTTGTATGCATAAGGTCCATGTAATATATATACTACTAAAAACAAAAAGTACCTGTTTTCTACTTTTGTTTCTATTTATTATTCCAGATTTTCTTAGATAACCTAAAAACCTCCTTTTTTATACTTGAGTAGAGTATTCTTTTTTTTAGATTACGCTGATATGCTCAATGTTTGACCAGTGAAAAAATATGTTCGAAAGTTAACTGCTTTCTGATATACTTTCCCATTAGTCAATCCCCCTATCTATTTCCATCTTTTCTCTTGATTGTTGTTAATTGAAAAGAAAAATTAACAAGACTGAATCGAAACTCGAAGATTAATACCAACATTGACTAAGCACGGCAGTGCTTCTAGGTTTCTGAGATCTATTCTGCTCAATTGGAGCTTGCCCATAAGGCTTGATATATGTATTAACTTTAGGTTGAAGATGGCAGGAGCTCGATAGGAGCTCAAATAGAGCTTCATGCTTGATCGAGCTTGATGTGTTCAACTTTAATTTTCCCTTTGAAATCCGTCGGTAATAGCAATTGTTATTAACAATTAGTGTTTGTTAATAATATATCTACTGGCATTAATAACGTACTGCAAGTCTAATCGGACATTACCGGCAACTAATTAATATTAAAGATGGATTAACCAACTAACATTGATATAAATTTTTATTTTTGAAGGTCCATTAAGTTTCAATTTCGAAAGTTCATGGAAGAATAACATCACATTGGAGTTGAATCCAAATTCATGGTCAAAGGTTCACACATCCCCATATATTTATCTATATGTCCTTCTATAATATTCATTAACTAATTTTTTTGTATACATGTTTAATTTATTGTATGTATAATGCAAAGACAAATAATTTTGTAGGCAGCTAGTGTGATATTCGTAGATCTACCCGTTGGTGTTGGGTTTTCGTATGCTAAAACATGGGACGCATCGAGGAGTAGTGATTCCATTGTTACTTTACACAGTTACGAATTTCTAAGAAAGGTCAGACAAGTTATATAATGCTTTGTTGAATTTTTTTTTTGAAAATGACATAAAAATTTATACATCAACACTAAAACAAAATTGATTTTATAGAATGTCTAAAATATAGAAGCGTCTTATAAAAATACTTTATAGGACGCTAGTTTATAGAACTAAACCAAAATGTGTCATATCTAAAAGTGTTACAATAAGTTTATAGGACGTTTTTAGGAGTTTTAACAAGTTTTTTAGGACTTTTAAAATAAAGTATCATTTTAACTAATTTTATATGACACTATTTGAAAGTGTCCCATAAAAATATGAGTTTATATGACACTTCTCTAAAGTGTTAGTGTCCTAAAAAATAGCTAATAGGATATTTATTTTAAAAACGTCCTAAAAACTTGTTAAAACGTCTAATAACATTCTATAAACTTATTGTAACGCTTTTAGACAAGACGTTTTATATTTTGGTCCTAAGCTTTATAAAGTTTCTATCAGGACAATTAGACAATGTAGGCGTCCTATAAAGCCTATTTTCTTGTAGTGCAGTCTCTTTAAAAGGACTCAAACTCATACCTTAACTAAAGGTGGTAGAACCTTATTTCGTACAATATATTGAACCAAATGACTATTTCTTATGTGTTGGCCCTACGAAGGTATAGTAGTAGCTTTGTTATTTACTAGGAAAATTATTAATGAAACTTACTTTGTGTGTTTATATATGTGATGATGAATGTCATGTGAATACAGTGGCTTGTGGAGAACCCCAGGTTTCTGAGTAATCCATTGTACATATCTGGGATTTCATACATGGGCATTATCGTACCAAATGTAGCTTTGGAGATATACAAGGGTAAGAACTTCTATTCTAACTAGAGATATACAAGATGCACCTTTCATATATATATATATATATATACACACACACACCTAATACATTGATCCCTCCAAAAAAAGAAGGCTTGATTTTTATTACATTCTATTTACCGTTTTCTCTAATTTTGTAGACAATGAGCGTGGAAATCAACCACAACTCAACATTAAAGTAAACGTCTTACTATACAAACTTTTTAATGTTATTGCTAAATTATTTGGTTAGTTCATGTACAATTTAATTTTGCAACTAAAATTATCAATTCAGAAAAGTAATTTTCATGCTTCAATGACTTGTGGAACCCCAAATTAATACCCCAAACAGTCCTTGAGGAGAATATATGGTTCTAGGATGTATATAGTATATACAAGTGAAATGATTTAAGTCTAGCCGATGTAAAACTTCAACCCCCACCCCCATATATAGAGACAGATACCCTTAATGACCAACTTTGCTTTAGTACTTGATGATGCAAAACATAAAATTAACCAATGCTTTCCCGTGATACAGGGATGCCTACTTGTTAGCCCTCTCACTGACAAGTTCATCGACTTCAATTCAAGAATTGACGCTGCTCATCGCCTTGTACTTATATCAGATGAACTCTATCAGGTAATAAACGATATTCATATCAAATCCTTACATATTAACTTCGATTATGAGTAAAATATATTTTGTCATTCCGTTAAAAAAAATTATATATGCTATATTTCAGGCTACAAAAGAAACTTGTCATGGTGACTATTTACACAATGATCCTGAAAACACCTTATGTTCGAATAATCTTGAACGGGTGGATGAGGTACGTAGGAATCATTAAGGACCTTTGGGATTTTGATGTAGCACAATTTAAATCCAAATTCTCAATTGCAGTGCACAAGCGGGATTAACTTCTCGAATATATTGGAGCCACTATGTGATGAAACAAACATGAAGCCGTCTTGTCGAGTAATTTTCTTTCTCAAATGTGTAGATCGACACATATTTATAAATTATTAGTTAAGAAAAACACGGAAAAGTGACTTTACCATTTTCTTAATTTGTTTAGGAAGCTGCTAACATATTTGTAGAAGCTTGGGCAAACAATAAAGATGTTCAGAAAGCTCTCAACGTTCGTGAGGTACGTTATTCATATTGACTTCATAACTTACGACACTATTTACTCAATGATGATGGGAACAACTCGACTCATTTGTTTCTTTGGGAAACCAAAAGAAATTAGGTAAACTAATCCAATAATAGAAAATAGTATTGTATCCCCCTAGGGTTAAGAATGCTCCACAAATCGGTATGAATATCAAAAGCAGAAAATTTTGTATTAGTAGATGGGGAAAAAGGAAGACAACAACAATTAGGCAAACATGACAAATATTAAAAATGATAGGGCATTCTACCAAATGTTTACCCCGGTAAGAGTTTATTAAAAATGATAGGGCATTTTACCAAATGTTTACCCGGGTAAGCGCTTATCAAGTCACATTACCTTACCGGTGAATAGGGTAACAAGAATTTACCCAATAAGTACGAGACAAGGACCAAGAGTCTTACGTGGTAAGTGATGTCACCAATAAGTGTGAAACAAGGACCAAAAGTCTTACGTAGTAACTGACAGTGACGACCCTTACCACGGTAAGCGGCTAAAGCGAGTAAATCGTTGCTTATGATGCCGGTTTGGTGAACTAAAATCTTACTCGGTATGTAAATAATAGTGTTTAATTTTGCCGCTAATCACTTACCATGTAAGATTTGATAAACTGCCCCGAAGTCTTTACAATTACATTAAATATATGATTATTTATCCTAAGGTGAGTTAAATGTTTGGGCTTTGGGCCATGATAGACTTTTTCCGGTGGTCATTAAAAAAGTCATATTCAAGTCATATTCTGGTGACTTTCGTCAGTAATCCGCCACTGATTGTTAATTTTTTTTATATTCCGGTCATATGGGCGGAAATAAAATTTTTAAATAAATAAATAACTTTAGTTACATTAAATTACCGATGGAAATAAAAAATTTAAAGAAATAATAACTTTAATTACATTAAATTACTGAAGGATTTTTAATTAATTTTCTTTAAATTAAAATCCCGTCGGTAATTTAATGTAATTAAATTTAATTATTTTTTTATCTTTTTAGAAAAATAATCTCGAAAAATAATCATTTTACATTTTCCGGTGACCACCGGCATTTGCAGAAAATGCAAAAGTAATTATTTCTACCGATAAATCTAGAACCTGCCGGTAAATCCGCCTAAATCCGCCGGAAATTTGATAAGCGGTGCCCATTTTTTCGGCAAGACAAATCCGCTTCAGTAACTCCTTTTTCCGGCGGATTTGTCCGCCGGAAATGGTGCCCTGTTTGGTAGTGAAATGACTATGCCATACGGTTGTAGAATGTGCATCACAAGCTAATGGAGGGTTGGATTCAATTGATCACGATGATAAATGATAGAATTCCCCTATATGCTATTGCACAACATGACCATCCCAATCTGAATATCCTTTACAAAAAAAACAAGGGGTTCAAATTTGACTGAAACATACTTATCACGAGCAAAATTGACAAACATATAGGAGGTTCTTTATAATTTTTGGTGCATAAAGATTAATGTCATATAGAGTTAGTAGTTGGAGCAAGTTGAATAAATGCAAGCTCCCAAAACCATAGATTAACAATAATATGAAAATTCTCACCATTTAATCAGAATTGAACACATTATAATAGAGAAAGGATACATATTTATGCTAGTAAATTAGGAACACGAATATTATAAAGACAAGTGATTGAATAATCTATACCAGAATTTAATTAGTCTTATAAATTTGGACCACATAGTATTTCAATCAAAATTAAGGTGTCCCTTATTTCAACTCTATATGGTTCAACACTCTTTGAACATAGATTTTTATGCGCAGGGAATAATCGAAAAGTGGGAGTACACGAACACAAGTATCCGATACTATTTAGACAAAAAAGACACCATATATTACTCCTATGACGTCTTCAGCAGTATCGAAGACCATCAACAACTTCTTACTAAGAACTGTCAAGTTTTAATCATTTGGTAATTGCCAATAATCTTTCAGATAAAATAATTATCATTTCATCGATCGAAAAAAGGTTTAGTTTGCAATTTTTATTCCTTCATGGTTCGAATTTTGAACTAATAAAGATAACTAGTTTTGATTGATCAGCGGTGACCATGACATGACATTCCCATACGTGGGCACACAAAAATGGATAACAAGTCTTAATCTTTCGATTGAAAGCCAATGGGAACCATGGTTCGTTCGTAAGCAAGTTGCAGGGTGAGTTTGTTCAAACTTCGATTACCTTTGGTTCTATTTTAAATCGAATTTTATGAATCCCATTTTTTCTCATAAATTAACATACATTACTGAAACTATGGTTGCTCGTTCCCTTTTTGTAGATATGAAATGACATATGCTCAAAGTCAGTACTCGTTAAAATTTGCAACTATTAAGGTAAGAAACATGGTAGTACTTGTTTGAATTCTTTATATTTTCTTGTTGAGGAAAATTATCCTTATGTTATAAGTGGAGTATTAATTCATCATCATGAGTGACTTGAGAACGTATGATCCACTTCTTTCGAAATGAACCATTAACAGACCATAGGGCATATATCACTTGTATTGTCGTTACAAAAAGTGGTCTTTTGGAGTTGTGGGAGGTCCAACCGTTTTGGGTGCCTTATAATATATAGAGTACACAAGGAGACTGTTCTTTTATAAGACCAAAATTTTTGAGTCTATACAAAAGCATTAAAAAAATAAGTTGGTACCATGGAGCTAGGCAAACTGATATAATAATGGAAATAAATAATATTTTTGGAAATTTTTGAAAATAGTCTTTTTTTTTTACTTGTGGTTTTACCTCCTAACCCATTTCTTCCAGAAGTTACCAAAATAGTCATCAAGTTCGCAATTGTCAAATTCGCAATTGTGAATGAGGAAAATGTAAAAAAAAAGTTTTTGAAATAGGTTCGCAATTTTAGGTTTTTAAATATGTAAAATTTGGTAGAAATATCAATTTCGCAATTGCGAATTTAATTTCCAAATTCTACATATTTTGTTCCTGAAATTGCGAACCTAGTTTAGAAACTTTTTATTTACATTTTCATCCCTTCGGATTTTTGCAATTACGAACCTGATGACCATTTTGGTAACTTTTGAAAGAACTGAAACCACAAAAAAATGGTTATTTTGGCAAATTTCCTTATTTGTTTTATATCACATATACACTCTCACACACACACATACACACACACACACATACATACATACATACATATATATATATAGAGGAAAGTTCAAAAGAGAACTTTTGATTTATAAAGGAACAAAGGGACACTTGTGGACCACATATGATGTGTGTCCCATACAATATTAAATCAAAAATGATTTAATATTATGTGGGACCCACATCATATGTGGTCCACAAATTGTTCCTTTTTTTCTTTAAAAAGGGGTGGTTCTTGTATGATCTCTCCTCTGTGTGTGTATATATATATATATATATATATATATATATGGAGGCGGGTTCATGCGAGGACGGTAACAATTACAAGAATGCGAGGACAATCCTTAGCCAATCATTTTGTACATGAATTTTTTTTACTGATACAAAATCATATGTGATTTTGTACTATCATCATAAATGACACGCACGACTTTTGCTGCAGGAAAATTTTCGGCTAATCATATATGATTTTGTATCTGAATCATATGTGATTTTGTACAGAAATCATATATGATTTTATACATGAAAATTTTCATGTACAAAATGATTGGGTGAGGATTGTCCTCGCATTCTCGTAAATTGTTATCGTCCTCGCATGAACCTCTTTCTATATATATATATATATATATATATATATATATATCTATATATATATATATAGGGTTGACATCACGTGAGACACGCCTGTTTCCGTGAGACTGTGAGACAACTTTTTTACTCTTGAAACTTCACAGCAAAAACACCGTGAAGGTAAAAAAAATCTGATGGGTTCACGTGAGACCAGCCTCTTTCCGTGAGACCCGTCGGAGATCCGTAAAACCACCTTTTTACTCTTGAAACTTCACAGCAAAAACACTGTGAAGGCAAAAAAAATCTGAAACTTCACAGCAAAAACACTGTGAAGGTTACCTTCACAGCAAAATTACTATGTAGGTTACCTTCATAGCAAAAATATTGTAAAGATTCATATTTTTTTTACCGTCATAGTGTTTTTGCTGTGAAGTTTCAAGTGTAAAAAAGTTGTCTCACGTGTCTCACGGAAACAGGCGTGTCTCACGTGATCCCAAGTCTATATATATATATATGGGAGATTTCAAATACAAACCACGTCAATTCGTACAAACCACGTGATTCATTGTTTACGTCAATTCGTACAAACCGTACAAACCACGTGATTCATTGTTTAATTGAATATTTTTTTCATGTAAGTGTTTAATATAATGAAATTGTTCCATATAATTCTTTTATTCATGAAATTATTTTGTTTCAACATGAAAATGAAATTGTTTAATGAAATTCTCATTTTGATGAAACGTGTTTCATATATTCATGATTAATCAACCCCCATGTATTCTTGATGAAATTTTTTCACATATTATTGACTAATCAACCCTCATAATTAAGAAAAAGTGAAAAAATATAATTGATTTAATGCGGTCTATATGAATTGACGTGGTTTCTAACGGAAATCAACCCTATATATATATATATTAGGGAGAGGTTCAAATGAGAACTTTGTAAATTTAAAGGAACAAAGGAACACCTTGTGGACCACATATGATGTGTGTCCCACACATTAAAAAATCATATCTGATTTAATGGTGGGCCCCATTGAATAAGATATGATTTTTTAATGTGTGGGATCCACATCATATGTGGTCCACAAGGTGTTCCTTTAAATATACGATGTTCTTGTATGATCCCTCCCCTATATATATATATATATAGGGACGGGTTCAAATGAGAACTCAAATTTAGTTGTGAACGTGATGACAAATGAAAGCGCGACAGTCTGAATAATCAGACTGAATAATCAAGAAATATTCAGACCGAATAAAACTGAATATAGTATTTATTCAGTGTGAATAATATTTATTCAGTCTCAATAAGCATTATTCAGACTCAATAAATACTATATTCAGTTTTATTCAGTCTGAATAATAATTTACATTCAGACACGTGTCACGCTCTCATATGTCCTCACATTCACAACCAAATTTGTGTTCTCATTTGAACTTTCCTCTCTCTCTCTCTCTCTCTATATATATATATATATATATAGGAAGGTTCAAATGAGAATTTTGCATTTTTAAAGTTCAAACGAGAAGTTACAGGTATATAGGGTCAAGTTCAAACGAGAAGTTACAGGTTGTCCAAGAAGATGAGAAATTTATGATTACATGCATGATACACAAGCTTAATCATATATGATTAAATACATGTTGCATTGACAACACTTAGACGTTTACTCATATATGATTAAAGACACCCAAAAAACTTCTCACTTTCTCAAAAGATATTTAACTTCTTGCATGATCCTCTCTGTCTCTCTCTCTCTCTCTATATATATATATGTGTGTGTGTGTGTATGTATGTATATATTCAGCGAGTGAAGTTCATGGAAAACCGCAAAAAATGAATAATTGAGTAACACCCAGGTATCGTAACATGTTCATTTAGACGATATGTAAATGTGCATACAAGTAATTTTGGTTTTTATGCACAATTGCTTACAAAATTACTTGTATGTGCATGAACATACCATACAGATGAATGGTTACTAGAGTGTTTCTCAGTTTTTATTTTTTATCCCCTGAACCTCTTTCTCTCTCTTTATATATATGGGGGGTGGGGGGAGTCAAATGAGAACCTAAGACATGTCGAAAACCCATGAGAACCCGCTAAAATGCATGTGTAGTTTCACATGTGAAACGATACATATCATTTTATATGTAACACACTATAGTACTAGTATCTTTTCATATGTAAAACAAATACATGTCCATTAATTATAAGTTTCCCGTATGAAACAATAAATCACATTGATTTATGCATAATCATTTATAAACCCAATAATTTGTACAAACTTATAAACCAGTTTTCATGTATACATAAAAATTGGTTTGTAAATTTACATGAAGTATTGAGTTTGTAAAGGAGACTCTTCTCTCTATCTAGTGTTATATAAAAAATTAATATGATTATTTACTTTATGAATCATATTAACTTACTTAACTTTGTACTAACAACTTATCTATAATGCTTTGGTATATAACGTATAATTTTTTATCTTTAAAAAACGAAATCACGTAAATACTCTAATGAGACCTCGAAGGACGGTTGGGTATTCTAAAATACTCATTTTCTTATAATAAGTTTAAATGAGATGATAATGGATCGAACATATAATGAATCATGTGTGCTTTGTAGGGTGCGGGTCATTCAGTGGCATTGTACAAGCCCGAAGAAGCTTTCATGATGATGGATAGGTGGCTAGCTTCGCATACTTATTCAAGTGGTTTGTGACCCTAATATTAATTAGTTGGATTTTGCATTCATTGATTCAACAAGATTGTTTCGTCCATCTTGTTTCATAATACCCATTATAGTGTCTTCTTCTATTCATTAAACCCATTTGTTATGCGCATAAAGCTGATAACCGAGTGATCAACTATTTAAGTCATTTTTTCTCACTACTAGAAATGTTGCCAATAGCAACGATCTAATTCCATTATTAAATACTCAAAAATCTATTCCTAATAGCAATTGGCAAGGGATTATGAGTTGTAGAATATTAGCAATGTACTTTTAACTTGTTTACCAATCGACTAAGGTTGGTAAGTTCTAATACATGATTTAGCAATAGATAACATCCGTTACTATTTTTCTTCACACATTTTCGATATGCGATCTCTTTTAAGTTTATACCACAAACTTATGGATATTCTAGCATAGGAAACAACGGTTTAAGTATTAATTCTGATAAAAGTTATAAAATTACTTTGTTAAAACAATCAAGGAGGCGTTAACAACTATGGATAATAAAATTTAAAAAACAAGGTAAAAGACTGAAATTTAAACTAACTAGGACATAAAAACTTTCCAGAAGTAGCTAGCGGGTGTCAAATAATTTTCATCTCAACTCAATACTTTCTTCAATCTCCAAAGAATTCGTGTTCGATTATCTGTGTAATGGAATAAGAATAAGTCTATTAAAGTCTTATGTTTCATATATAATTACAGTATAACTTATACACTATATATTAAAAACACAAAAATAAACATGCCTTACAAAAGCACACGCCATAAAGCATCATAACATGTCATAACGCATTACATGGCAAACCAACCCTTAATTAAACCGGAATATATCTCATGAACTATTAGATGGGATTTTTAATTACCAAGACCTTAAAGAATGTATATATATATATGTGTGATTTTATATCGTGTGGGACCCACATCATATGTGGTTCTAAGGGAGTTCCTTTGTTCCTTAAAATATGCAAAGTTCTCATTTGAACCTCCCTCTATATAGGGGAAGGTTCATTTGAGAACACCTTCTATTTAAAGGAACAAAGGAACTCCCCTATGAACCACATATGATGTGGGTCCCACACAATAAAAAAAATCATATATGATTCAATGGGGCCCATCATTGAATCAGATGTGATTTTATATCGTGTGGGACCCACATCATATGTGGTTCTAAGGGAGTTCCTTTGTTCCTTTAAATATGCAAAGTTCTCATTTGAACCTCCCTCTATATATATACATATATATATATATAGGGGCAGAGGGGAGAGATCATACAAGAACACCCTTTTTTTAAAGAAACAAAGGAACACTTTGTGGACCACATATGATGTGGGTCCCACATATTAAAAAATCATATCTGATTCAATGGGAACCACCATTGAATCAGATATGATTTTTTAATGTGTGGGACCCACATCATATGTGGTCAACAAAGTGTTCATTTGTTTCTTTAAATTTACAAAGTTCTCATTTGAACCTTTCTCTAGGGCAAATTCATACGAGAATGGTACCTATTGAAGTAAATAAGAAAATGATACAATCCTATGTGATTTTCCAGTAACTAAAGCGGACAACTTTTGGGGCCACTTAAGTGACATGTAAAAGTCGTCCGGAATCATAAGTGATTTAGTAGAAAATCATATATGATTTTATACATGAACGACTATTCTCATATTCTCATATATATGTTTTATTCTCATATGAACCTAATTAGATATATATATATATATATATATATATAGAGAGAGAGAGAGAGAGAGGGAGGGGGAGTTCAAATGAGAAGTCAAATTTGGTTGTGAACATGAGGACAAAGGAGAGCACGACACATGTCATATTTAAACTGAATAATGTAGGAAAATATTCAGACTGAATCTAGTGTTATTCAGTCTGAATAATGCGTGAACTTCACCTTCATTATTCACTCTGAATGTCCTTTATTATTCAGACTGGATGGGACACGTGTTGCGCTATCCTTTGTTCTCATGTCTGCAACCAAATTTGAGTTCGCATTTGAAATTTCCTCTATATGTATGTATATATATACACACACATATACACATCTTCAAATACAAACAGTCAAAGGTTATAAATCGTACAAACCAATATAAAAATAAATTATTTCATGACTTTTTTTTATCAAATGCTATGATTTAAGATATTATTACACATGTGTTTGTTTCACCTTTTGAAAAATTTACATGTGAAAAAAATACATCTGAAACTTTTACATTATGAAACAAATATATGTGAAAGTTTCACCTTATGAAAACAAATACATGTAAACTTTTACATTATGAAACAAATATATGCGAAATAACATCTTAAATCATAGTATTTGATGGAAAAAGATTATATTTATATTGGTTTATACGAGTTTGTAATCTGGGAAGAACTTGTATTTGAAAGAGTCTGTCTCTCTCTTTCTCTCTCTCTCTCTCTCTCTATATATATATATATATATATATATAGAAAGAGGTTCATGCGAGGACGGTAACAATTTACGAGAATGCGAGGACAATCCTCAGCCAATTATTTTGGACATGAAACTTTTCATGTACAAAATCATATATGATTCATGTACAAAATCACATATGATTCACGTACAAAATCATATATGACTAGCCACGACTTCTCCCGCGACTTGCGCACGAAAAAAGTTGTGCGTGTCCTTTTTGATGCTTTGATTTTGTACATGAAATAATATATGATTTTGTACATGAAAAATTTCATGTACAAAATGATTGACTGAGGATTGTCCTCGTATTCTTGTAAATTGGTACTGTCCTCGTATGAACCCGCCTCTCTCTCTCTCTCTATATATATATATATAGTAGGATATACATTGAATCTTAAACTGATTCAAAATATCAATTATAAATCAATCTATAATTTAGATTCACGTGTTCAGCGATATTGTGATTCACATGTGAACATTCACATGTTCAATTATGAACCTTAAGTTGATTCAAAATCTCGGTTATAAGTTTTAAATTGATCCACGTACAAGTTATGATTAAGCTTAATAAGTGATATTATGTTTAAATTCAAATTTGAATCTATGTTTGAACTCACATGTTCACATATGAACAAATATATACCTAATTATCATTGTCTGATAAATGATAATGGTTTGTTGGGTTTATTTGCATTTGGTTGCATTTCTAACGACCTATGAATAACATTGATGTTCATGTTCACGTATGAGATTTAGGTAAATGGGATTTAATTCGATTTATAGATTATAAAATGGTTAGTGTTTTCAAGATGAAAATTAGATTAAAAAATTGATGATTATCAAATTTCAAAAAAATGTTAGTGAAAAAAATATGGGATATAAAAGGATGTTTGATTTTTTTTAATAGTTATCTTAAATAGTAAGAAAAAAGACTTGAAAATAAAAATTCGAAACTAGTGCTTGAGATTGATATTTTAGTACAAATCAATCTCAATCCTTCATATACTCTAATAAATATCTGGTTCTATAATATCTTAATTGTTTCCTTATTCAAAGCGTTAATCATAATAAATGAACTTTGATCATTTCCAATAAATATATAGATCATAATAATCAAACTTCGTCATTTTCATACATATCTCAATTAGTTAATTTATATGGTTGGTATAAATTAAAGGGTTTGTACAAATTAGAGAGTTTGTATTCTCTATAAATAATAAAATATTTTTGTAAACCATGCCCAACTTAACGTTTTATTATACTAAAAGAGACCCGATTCATATTATGGAAATTAACCAAAATAGTCAATTTTCTCAACCAACTTCAGTTTTTACTCACTTTTGACATCGAATTCTCATTTACCCAAAGTTTATGTAAATGCCTTAGGCATCTAGGTAAAGCCTTTTTTCATGTTCGGTTTCTCGTAAACCCCTTTGGATGGCGGTGGTGTGGTGCACTCTCTATTCTATTCTGTTACATCATAATCATGTTTTCCCAACATTCGGCTCATCAAATTGATCGGTTATTTAATCTCCAAGTATTGTCGTTTATTTGGATCTCCAAATGGGCAAAGAATTTTAACCTTTCTTGGTATGGTTGGTGTAGTGGGTGCGGGTTAATTGGGTAATTTTTCTTGGGTTCGTCGATCTCCGTAAGGGCTCATTTGTTTTTGGTCATTGTTTATGTTGGGAAACGACCTCAAAGTCATGCACACATACACAACAATGGTAAGTAAAAGCAGGAAAAAAAAGAACACTATGAATTTACGTGGTTCACTTGATCAGTTTGATCAAGCTAGTCCATGGACTTGCTAGTAAGGATTTTTATTGGTATGACGACTTGAGTTTACAATTACATAAAGTTTGAATTTATAGAGTGGAAAATAGGTTATACTCCTGTGTGTGTCGTGACCTAAATCTGGAATGTTTTCTTTCTCTAATATTTGGCTCTACTGCCAATTAATCAAACTCAAATGTGTGAGAATTATATGTTGTCCTAACCGAATATTCTCAGAATATCTCAACCCTACATGAATCCTCATACTCTTTGCCCTCTCGTTCAATGTTTTGTTAATTCATTCAGCACCACCATTTTGCTAGGGCGTCTCTGAGACTATTTTCAACATTCTAATCCCATGTTGAGGACAATAATCAATAAATTCTCTACTGCTATATTTACGTCCATTATCACACTTCACACACTTTACATTCAAGTTAGCCTCATTTTTAACAATAGATTTCCACATCTTAGACGTATTTAAAACATCAGATTTATGTTTCAGAAAATAAACTCATACTTTTTTGGTGGAATCTTCGATGAAGATGACGTAGTACTTTGATTCGCCTATTGATGAAGTTGACGTAGGCCCATATACATCCGTAACCAGCTCCGACTTATCAGGTTTTTGTTTCATACCTGATTTTGCAAAGGTGGCTTTTTTCTGTTTTCCAAAAACATAAGGCATCAGATGCCATATTTTACTTGGAACCTTTGAAGCTAGAATCTTCATACCTTTCTTGCTCATGTACCCAAGTCTTTGGTGCCACAATGTAGAGCCCCCGGTCATCAATAGATACGTTGACTCAATCTGTTGGTACTTCAAACATGTATAAAGTCTCCTTTTAATAACCACGATCAACAACCAAAACGCATTTTACCACTTTCCATTGAAGACAAGGTGATATCCCTGATCATCCAACTACCCAACTAGGAACAACATTCTCTTTGAGAACTAGAATGCATCTCACATTCTTCAACATTCATTTAGTTCTAAGAGGAGTTTTGATAACTATGTCACGCATGCCCTTGATGTCCAATGTTTTATCATCTGCTAACCAAACCTTGCCAAACTTTCCAGCTTTGAACTTTGCATCATGTCCATGCAAGGAGAGGCGTGGAATGAAGCTCTAGAATCCATAATACATGATTTAATAAATGGACTATCAACACAAAAAATTAATCAATGTGTTATCAGAATCTTCAAAGGCTACGTTAACTCCCTACTCACCTTTTCTAGTTGGCCTTGCTGTATACTGATTTTTGAAGTGACCACTATGTATGCAGTTTAGTAACTAATCTCTTTCATGTTCTTCGATTGCCCCTCCATATGGATTTCGATCTACCTTTTCCTTTATTTTTTTCCCCTGTCGAATCTTCTACTCCTGCCTTCTCTCTAAGAATCAGATCTCGAATTTCTTCAAATGTAATAGTTGAACTAACAGCTTAACCGTGGTAGACTAGTACTTGTTACAATCTTGTTTTATAAGTCTTTGGGTTTATGTGTTGAGATCGAGAGATAAAATACATAATTTTTAGAGATAAATCTGTTATAACTCGAGAGAGAGAGAGAGAGAGAGAGAGAGAGAGAGAGAGTAACAGTGAATTTTGTGATTGTGTATTCATTCAATTAGAAATTACCTGATAATAATTACGGCTAAAGTGTTCTATGTGAAAACCATTAGGACCCCAATTCTCAACTGCCTTACTCCTAATAAAGTTTTCAACTTTCCGTTCTTTAAAATTGTTCAAGATTTTCTTTAGTTTAACTAGTAATTTAATTATTCAACCAATCCAAATTTCGATCGTCCAGTTAATATTTACTATAGTCATTGTGTTACTTAGTCCCTAGTTCCCTAGGTTCGATACTCATACTTTCAGTACATTATTACTTGACTCGACCCGTACACTGCGATCAGATTTATGGGGGGAGGGGTGTAAAATCTATTTTTCATTTTCACTCAGCCTACCGTTCAAGAAGTTTTTTCACGAAGGTAGTAACCAAAAGTGTAAGTTTCTAATTCTAATTTGAAGGAGATCGTAATCGAGAGGAAGTTTCACAAGTATATCAGGTATTTTAATAAATCAGAAGAAAGAATGATTATATTAGATATAAAGTTATTTAAAATGGTTATTTTAATTATATTCCTTAAAAAAAATCTTGTTTTACACATATGAAGATGCTTTTATAATTTCTCTACGTAAATTAACTATTTTGATGAATTTCCTTTGATAATAATTTGTTTCGGAATTTTTTTTGTTTGGTTGAAAAGTGGTATTTGAATATATGGATACGAGATTTGGTTTGACACACGATGGGAGTAATTAATTGGGTAGTCGGGAGTAGGTACGGTTTGTGTATAAATAAGAGTTAGGTACGGTTTTGACTAATGGGTTTATTATTTATTAATGAATATCATTACTCCGATTTGTTTGTTTATTAAATATAAGAATTGTAACAATTTGAACTATATTTTTGGTCCTTTGTGATTTTATTTGTGCTTTACATTTTTGGTCCCTTTATGATTTTATTTCTTCTTTAAAAAACAAGGGTTGTGTTTTGTGTAATTGATTGATCAATCGAGTTAACTCCGTTAGTTTAAGGTTCATTAACCTATCATTTGATCTTTATGTGAAGGGCATGCAATTAACTTAGAACATTTTATCTCTATATCTCCGTTTTTCCTTAAAATAATAAAAACATAAAGTAATATTTTATATATACACACAAATTAATCACTACAATACAAATTACTTTTATCCACAAAAATTACAGGAAAATTTCCATCGGTAATTACATGAAAAATATCAATGGTTCGATAGAATCCAATATATAATTTTCAAAAAAATAGCAATGGATCACTCGAAAAATGCTTGGATAATGTGTTACTAATTTCAATTACCCACCAACTTTTATGACGGTTTTTTGACGTATCACTTTTACTGACATATTTCTCAGTAAAAAGGCCCTAGATAAAAATCTTTCATTTAATAGTGAATACCGTCTTAATTCTTGTGAACCCTCATCCCCTCAACCATTTACCGCCAACACCCTCATCTCTTGAATCTGGGTTTCAAAAATCGAATAAAAACCGAAGACACGAAGGCATTGTTTGAAAATTATGGTTGCGTGGAAGAAGAGGAGTTAGGTTTAACCATGATTCAAATCTGATCCCCTATTCAAATAACCATAACCCTGATTAAAGTGTTTGGTGATTTTGAAGTAACAAATTTTCTTTCCATTTTTCCCTTTATTATATCCCGGATACGAGAACATAATGGAAATTAGGGTTTTTGAATTAAAGAAATAGGTGATGGAAAAAATGATGGATTTGCCTCTCTAGAGGGTGTTAGAGACAGATTTCTCAGGAAAAAGGCCCTAGGTAAAAATCTTTCATTTAGTAGTGAATACCGTCTTCATTCTTGTGAACCCTCATCCCCTCAACCATTTACCGCCAACACCCTCATCTCTTGAATCTGGGTTTCAAAAATCAAATAAAAACCGAATACACGAGGGCATTGTTTGAAAATTATGGTTGCGTGGAAGAAGAGGAGTTAGGTTTAACCATGATTTAAATCTGATCCACTATTCAAATCAACCATAACCCTGATTAAAGTGTTTGGTGATTTTGTAGTAACAAATTTTCTTTCCATTTTCCCTTTATTATATCTCGTATACGAAAACATAATGGAAATTAGGGTTTTTGAATTAAAGAAATAGGTGATGGAAAAAATGATGGATTTGCCTCTTAAGAGGGTGTTAGCGACAGATTTCTCAGGAAAAATGGCCTAGGTAAAAATATTTCATTTAGTAGTGAATACCGTCTTCATTCTTGTGAACCTCATCCCCTCAACCATTTACCGCAAACCCCTCATCTCTTGAATCTGGGTTTCAAAAATCAAATAAAAACCGAAGACACGAGGGCATTGTTTGAAAATTATGGTTGCATGGAAGAAGAGGAGTTAGGTTTAACCATGATTCAAATCTGATCCCCTATTCAAATCAACCATAACGTCCCTGATTAAAGTGTTTGGGATTTTGATGTAACAAATTTTCTTTCCATTTTTCACTTTATTATATCCCGGATACGAGAACATAATGGAAATTAGGGTTTTTGAATTAAAGAAATAGGTGATGGAAAAAATGATGGATTTGCCTCTCAAGAGAGGGACACATGGCTAGGTTATGGACCTCAAGTTTACAGTTTTGACTCTAGGGGCCAATATGTTATATAAGACACGAAATAAGGATAATTATACTACTAAACGAAAAACTTTTACCTACAGACTTTTTTCTGGGAAATTTGTCGGTAAAGGATGATTCCTAACAATACCGTCGCAAAAGTTGGTGGGTAATTTGTCGGTATTTTCTTGAAAAACATCAGATTTTTCTGAACCATTGATATTTTTTGGGTGATTAATGGTAATGGTAATTTTTATGGATAAAAGTTTCTAAACCAGAATATGAGCTTAGCATAGGAGGAAAATATTTTACCTAAATTATCTAAGCTATTATATTTAGCTATACAGGGTAGGTTAAGTAAAACGCAAATCACAATGATTCTAATTAAAAAAACATATAGGAACAGACATATATCATAAATAAATCCATTAGCTAAACGGTACCTAACTCCCGAATACAGTATTAACAACTAACACCGTCTGTCATGGAATTAAATCTCCATCTATATTTTATTACATTCCTAAATAATAATCCAGCTTGCATGTGTTTTTAACATGCATTGATTATTTATATAAATAAATGTGGCCGTGAATCATATGCATTGTATAAGAATACAAAAAAAAAATTGTTAATGCACGAGATGCGAAGCTATTAGTTTAATCCTTAATTTTTTGTTGATCACTTTCAAAACTGAAAAATTATTATATATAGCAACCAACACCTTACCTGCCTGTTACCAGCATCTAGGAAAGTTAGAGAAAGTAGGAGATAGATCAATGAAATCCAAATACATGATGATTTCCCTTTTTATCTTCTTTCTACAATTCATTTCTTCATCATGCTCAAAGTCAATCGTCAAGAATCTTCCTGGCTTTAATGGCGATCTTCCTTTCACTCTCGAAACAGGGTATATTTTCATTTTCGAACATTCTTTTTGTTTTTATATCATGCAAATTCGCAAAATACTTATACCCAAAGTTTCTTTTTGATTAATTCTTTGTTTGTTTTTTATGTCGAAAGATATATTGGAATGGGAAAAGAAGATGCAATGCAAGTTTTCTATTACTTTGTTGAGTCTGAAAGAAACCCATCGGAAGACCCTCTATTTCTATATTTTGCTGGTGGCCCCGGCGCTTCTGGACTTTATCCGTTCCTCTATCAAAATGGTAATTTTCTTATATTGCAAATTTGTTTGAGATTAGTTATACTATATATACTAATACAAATTTTTATATAATGATTGAATTTTCTTTCTCAATAATTAAGGGGAGAAAATATGTGACCACTCCATCGATAAGTAGTACCCAAATTGAAAAATCGATTTTTTTATCCATGGCTGTATTTTTATTTGGAAATGAAACGATGGGAAATAACAACAAAGGAATAGTAAAAAATTTAATTATTTATTCTACGGAAAATAACAACAAAGAAATGAAACGAGGGAAAATAGAAGTCTCTTAGAAATAAATAAAGTTTTTTCTACGGATTACAACTTTTGATTATCTATTCTAAAAAATATTTAACATGTCTATTAAAGATGTTTAAGAATTTAAAAAAGTTCATGCTTTAATAATTGACCCAATTGCCAATCCAATAGTGTTGTAGTACCATAGGACTCATTGGGTTCTTATCACGTTGACATTAATAATAAATCACATCCATCATTATAAAATTACTAATGTGGTATCTATCAAGACATTAGTAATTTAATTATTTGATCCAATTCCTATATAATACAATAATATAGTTACGTACAACTTTTTGGGTTCTTGTCATGTTGGAATTAAATATAAATTATAGAGTAAACTCTAATTTTGGTCCCTGTGGTTTAGTGAAATCTTTGAAAGTGAGACTCGAACTTTGATAAGTCTAGATGTCGTCCTTATGGTTCTCATTTTGATTTGAAAATGATCCCTCGCCACTAACTCCGTTAACAATCTCTGTTAGAGTGAGGGACGGTTTAGTCTTTTTACCTAATTTCTTAAATATCTTTAAAAAAACATAATATATATTATATATTATTATTATATAAAACATATGTATAATACATATATACACACAATCACTATACTGTCGTTCACATTTCCAGTCACCACACCGTTAAGCCTCCACCCTGAAAATCATTGGACCTTCATCTTCTTCTGTTCAAGTGCAACCTCCGGTGCCATGAAAACCGGTGGACCGGAAAACTCAGAAATGACGATTTCCACCATTTTCCCACAACCCAAATCGGCAATCGCGGATCTTGACGTCCTTTTCACCCACCTAGATACTTTCACGTTTAATATCACATTGCACCAAATTACTTGTTCTTCGACCTCCAGCGCCATGGAAACCGGTGTACCGAAAAACTCAGATATGGCGTTTTCCACCATTTTTGCACAACCCAAATCGCCAGCTTGGCACCATCTTCACCCACCAAGATATTTTCACATGGGGTGAGTTTAATCGGGAAAGCAAACATTGTTCTTTCTGCAAGAACACAGAGGTGGAAAGCTCGCCGGACTTGACTGCAAAAATATCGTCGTCGGCGGTGGTGGCGAGCAGGGGCGGAGCCAAGATTTTCGTTTAGAATGGTCCTCTTAGATATAATTATGTAAATACATAAATAAGATATATAAATATATTATATCAATGAAATTTACCAATGCAAAAATAAACATATGCAACTACTTTTTAAAAGTGGTATACTAAGAAATTGAAGAATGAAAGTCGATGAATTTTCATTTTCTGCATTTCAGTCGTTGAGTACTCGTCGATTTATATGACATCAAAGATCCATAGCTTCCTATCGAATTAATTTTCATAAAAATAATAAATAAGCATTTCTTTTTTTTTACACACCCCTTTAATAAAGCATTTAAAAACAAAATACAAATTATTTTTAATAAACAAATCCCAAATATTTTATTTAATATACATACATAAATTTTTTCATAAAAACTTCCAAAATAGTATTTTATAAAATATATGATAAACTTAACTAATTACAATTACAAGTTTTGAGATCACTGGAATCTTAGGGCAAGGTTTGTTTGTGATTGGGTTATATAATATACTTTTGCAAAGTTGAGAGTGGTCCTGTGCTTATCCAAGGCTAAGGGCAGCTCCGTCCATGGTGGCGAGATAGACGGTGGCGGAGGAGCCCCGGCCGATGACGGAACCCCTTTGTCCATTCCTCTGTAGATAGAGAGATTATAATGTTTGTTGATATATGGGTTCTGTGTGTGTGTGTGTATATATATATATATATATGAAGGAGAAACGGTGAGTTGTGATTGGATCATTTGGGAAACATGAGGGAGGATCTGGTGAAGCTCCGGCAGAGGATGGTCGGCGGATGACACTCGCTTGGCTTAAAATAAATCTAATCACGTGAGGACACGTGACAGCGACACCACCGCTACGGGATTCCTTCTCTTTGGCGCTGGTTCTTGGTTTTCACTCATGAGAATTGAGAAGTTATACATTACGGTCGACGGAGGAGATGGACCTGAAAATGGTGTATAGATTGGATTGATGGAGGAAACGATGTAGCATATCGACGAAAGGTGAGGACGTTGGTTGTGTATAAACTGGATCAGTGGAGTTGACCATTTGCAGGTGGGTTTTTTCACCGTTTGCGGGTCGGTTATATATACGTGTGTGTATATATTAGTAATAATGCTAATAATATAATATAAAAAACATACTATAATTTTTTAAAGATTTTTTTAAGAAAAAAGGTAAAAAGACTAAACCGTCCTTTACTCTAACGGAGATTGTTAACGAAGTTAGTGACCAGGAACCATTTTCAAAGTAAAATGAGAACCACAAAGACGATATATAGACTTATCAAAGTTCGGGTTCCACTTTCAAAGATTTCACTAAACCACAGGGGCCAAAATTAGAGTTTACTCTAAATTATATCCATTATTATACCTTTTGAGCGGTATTCACCAAGACATTAGTATTACTCAAGTGACAAAGAATTAATTGATTCAACCAATCACTAACTCGTGTGAATCATTAGAATGTCTAAACATGTGCCATGTCCTATATGATTAAACTGAATACGATTTATGGTTACTGTATTATTGTTAATTTCAATCTATATAATTTCTTCATTTATAAATGTATTGAATAAATAATAGATCTTGATATTGCCTATATGTCAATTATATGAGGATTCATACATATATTCAAACATATCCTATCAATAGACCTAGAGGCGTCATTTCTATCATACAGGAAGGACAAATCATTTCGATCATGCAAGTCTCACCACATGACATTGTCATACGTACACTTGGCGACTAAATAGTCACTCACTACCAAAAAAATGACTTTCATCCAAAAAAATTACCCAGGAAAATTGTCGGTGATTACCCACGGATCACCCAGAAAATACCAGTGGTTCGGTAAAATCCGATGTTTTTTGAGAAAATACCAACGGATTACCCAGAGAATCCCTGGATAATCTGTCACTAATTTTAATTACCCACCAACAATTTAGCAACCAAATTTTGTGACGGTTTTGTGGAGAATCACCATTTAGCAACAAATTTTCCATAGAAACGTCCGTAGACAAAAGTCTTTCGTTTAATAGTGACTTGATTACGGAGTTATTAGATAAAGTATCATTTTGTATAAATTAACCCTACAAGCTAGACCCAGTATTATCAATTGAGATGAGGGAGTTATACTATGATCACATAAAAACACGCTAGACTCCGGTATGTTTTGGTTTGCAAAATGGTTTTGAAATGAGTGAAATGGATGGAGCTGAACTTTGTTTGCCCTCCATGTTTAATTGGGAGGGAATGAAATGAAATAATTTCATTAATTTGAACTTTTTGCTCGGTTCGTAAATGTAATTTTGGAATTGAAATACAATAATGATAAATAAGAAATTATATTTTAATGATATACTTTATAACTCTTTTGCTCCATTTATAAATATTAAAGATGGATTGACCAACTTAACATAATAAAATTATCTTTTCGCAGGTCCATTAAGTTTCAATTTTGAAAGCTCAAAGAGGCATAACATTACATTGGAGTTGAATCCATATTCATGGTCAAAGGTTCACATTCTCATTCTATAAAAAAAAATTGCTTTTAACAATTCCGATTTAATAGATTCTTTTGTTGAATCATAGATGTATATATACGTATTTTTGTATGTTTGATGCAAACAAATTGTTTTAAATTCTGTAGGTTGCTAATGTGATATTCGTAGATCTACCTATTGGTGTTGGATTTTCTTATGCTACAACATGGGAAGCATCGAGGAGTAGTGATTCCCTTTTAGCTGTACAAGGTTATGAATTTATAAGAAAGGTAAGATACTTTGTATAAAATGGAATGCCTTTCGAATCATTATGGAATAATTTTTTTGTTATATTTCTTTGTCGACTTTTTTTAGTTTTTGGTACCATCACTTCAAAACAAAAGAGCTTCATTGACGGAAAAATCTGTTAGTTATCAGACAGAAAAAACCAATCAAAATGTGACCGTTGGTTGTGATCACCGGCAAATTGATATATCACCGGCGGAAAAATTCGTCGGTAATCTGCTGGGGAGAATCAATCCGCCGGTGATCCGCCACAATCTGTTGAAAATTTCGGGCGGAAAAATCCGTCGGTGAATCCTTTTTGTTTTGTAGTGTATTGAACCGAATATGTTGGTCCTGCGAATTAATGAAGGTAGTAACTAGTTATTTACCAAAAAGATTATTAATGAAACTTTATTTGTGTGTTTAAATATGTGATGATGAATATTTGAATACAGTGGCTTGTAGAGAACCCCAGATTTGTGAGTAATCCGTTGTACATATCTGGAATTTCATACATGGGCATTATCGTACCAAATGTGGCTTTGGAGGTATACAAAGGTAAGACCTTCTATTTTAACTAGATTTACACAAGATGCACCTTCAATCCTAATATATGGAACCTAGATGAATCTTCAAAAAAGCCCTTGAGGAGAAAGGGAGGTTCCAACATATATAGAAGAAAAATGGTCCAAGTCTTGCCGATGTGGGACTCTAACACGCCCCCTCCAACGAGGCTAGATGGACATGAATTGTCCAGAGAGGGTTAGCCTGAAGTGTCAAGTCCCTAGAGTGGTAGATCTTGACTCTGATAACATATTAGGATATGTGGAACCCCTAGATGAATCTCCAAAAGAGCCTTTGAGGAGAAAGGAGAGGTTCCAACATATATAGAAGACAAATGGTCCAAGTCTAGCCGATGTGAGACTATAACACCTACATTGATCCCTTGATAATAGAAAAAGAAAGGCTTGACTTCTATAGCATTCTATTTACCATTTTCTCTAATTTTGTAGGCAACGAACTTGGAAATCAACCGCAACTCAACATTAAAGTAAACATCTTACTACATAAACTTTTTAACTCTATTGCTAAATTATTCGGTTAATTGGTTCATATACAGTTGATTGAAATAACTTATTACCTATTTGCTACAAAAAGTAAATTTTGTTGACGATGCAAAACATTAGGTTAACTAATATGCTATCGTATTATATACAGGGATACCTAATTATCAACCCTCTCAGTGATAAGTTCATCGACTTTAATTCAAGATTAGAGTTTGCGCATCGCCTTGCACTTATTTCAGATGATATCTACGAGGTAATAAAATATATTCTTAAACAAAATCGTCCCTAGTTACAAAATAAAAATTATTAACTCTGTGGTCATTTGGTTGAATTTATATTATATTTCAGTCTACAAAAGCAGCTTGTGATGGTGATTATGTATACAATGTTCCCGAGAACAGCATATGTGCGGATAACCTTAAACGGGTGGATGAGGTACATACTTATCATTCTTCCAGAAAGACATTTATGATTATAATTAACGTAACATAACTTTAATCCAAATTCCCAATTGCAGTGCACAAGCAGAATTAAGTTTGGGTTTATATTGGAGCCGGTGTGTACAGTTGCAGACATGGTGCCAACTTGTAAAGTAATTTTTCTTTCTCAAATGTGTAGATCGACACATTTTTAATTTTGTTTATAAACCAATACTTATAAAAAACACAGAAAATTAATATGAGTTTTACCGTTTCTTATAATTTTGCCTAGGACTTCACCGACACGTTTATACAAACTTGGGTAAACTATAAAGATGTTCAGAAAGCTTTCAACGTTCGTGAGGTACGTTGTTCACGGTTATTTCACAACTTAATTAAAACAATATTTACTCATCAATAACAATGGGTGTGACCATATGTCTTAAATTTTTTTAAATGTGCAGGGAACTATAGAAAAGTGGGAGTACGCAAACACGAGTATTGCTTATGATATAAAGAAAAATGACACCATATATTATTCGTATGACGTTTGGAGCACGATTGCATCTCATAAAGAACTTCTTACCAAAAACTGTCAAGCTTTGATCATGTGGTAATCCAATTACTCTTCCAATTAATTGAGATAAAATCATCATTTCATTGATTTGAAAAAGTCCAAGCTTACCATCTTAATTTAATTCTTCATATTTTGAATTTTGAATTAATTTTACTTCTCAAAGTTGTTGGTATATAATATTTTGTATCACAAAATAAACTCAAGTTCCATATCGTTACAATGCTATGTGATTATCCGTATCAACAATTTTTTTTTGAAGTTGTACTTTATTCAGTTACAACATTATATAAATATTTGAATTGACAGCGCTGATCATGACATGGTGTTTCCATATTTGGGCACTGAGAAATGGATAAAAGGTCTTAATCTTCCAATTGAAAACCCATGGGAACCATGGTTTGTTCGTACGCAAGTTGCAGGGTGAGCTCAAAACTCAAGTATTTTTTGTTTTAAGTATATATTTATTTACTATGTGAATCCATTTTGTTTCATGAAAGGGCATACATTATTGAAAACTGTATATCATGCAAAATGGTTGCTCTTTGTTTTTGTAGATATCAAATGACGTACGCACAAAGTGGATCCTCAATAAAATTTGCAACTGTTAAGGTAAGAAACATGATACTTGTTGTTTGATTAATGGTTTATTTAATCTGTTATATATGGAAAATAATGTTTATGTTATAACATAAGTAGGATGTACTTGTGAATCTGTGATTTTAATCATGATAACAACTACTCGACTTAGAAAAAAGTTTGATGAAATATTCGTCAATAACTAGCTATTGGTACGAAACAAATTATTGTTATTCCAGCAAATTAATATTATGACAAATTGAGTAATACATTTATCGAATGATTTGTGTTTTGTAGGGTGCGGGTCATGCACTGGCAATGTACAAGCCTGAAGAAGCTTTGACGTTGATGGATCGATGGCTTGCTTCTCATGATTCTTTAAGCTTTTCGTCGTAAACATTCATTGTTTTGTCCATCTTGATTTGTATTAATTTCCCATTATTGCTATTAATTAAACTTCTATTCACTAAACCCATGTGTTGCAAGTGTAGAACTAATAACAGAGGTAGTGCTCAACATTAGAAGTCATTTTCTGTCACTCCTACAAATGTTGCCAATATAGCAACCATCGAAATTCATTGTTAAATAAGACCAAATCCGTTGACACTTAATTAACAATGACATTTTAAAGATCAACTTTTAAAGAATGGTTGTCAATGCTGAATTCATTTTGCAAAAGGTAATTTTAAACCGACTGGTAAATTTCCAACGGAAAAACGTCATTGGTAATATTTATATATGTAAGTCAAAATGTTATAACGTTTGGTAAATTACTAACGTTCTAAAATTCTATGGCGATTTAAGATTTAGCATAAGGATTATAATCAGTTTTTCTAACCATTTGGTCATGGATTAACATTTTTTTGTTGGTGCTTGTAAAACTTTGGCAACGGATTTTGTTTTTGTTGCTAAGTACTATATATATATTTGCCAACGGTTTTGTAGGAATATAATCCCTTGAGTTTTATTAATGAATAATGTATCAATATATATACAAGAGAGAGAGAT
Source organism: Silybum marianum (assembly GCA_036898165.1). Classification (NCBI taxonomy): domain Eukaryota; kingdom Viridiplantae; phylum Streptophyta; class Magnoliopsida; order Asterales; family Asteraceae; genus Silybum; species Silybum marianum. The sequence goes on from CM072538.1 coordinate 23,655,907, forward strand.
GTCTAACATGAGGAAACTCTCTCTATAATCAAGGAGATTATGATATATCTGTACTAAATATAATTATGATATATCTATACTAAATATTAAGGGTGAGCATCGGAACCGGGTACCCGTTTTTGGAACCGGAACCGTTTCGGAACTGCCGGTTCCGGATGTGATTGGTTCCAGTTTTGGTTCCTAAAATACGGAACCGATGGACCGGTTCCGGTTCTCATTTTTTTGGAACCGTTACCCGTTGGGTACCAGCTACTTTTAAATAAAAAATATTTTATATATTTATAAATAATAAATAAAAACTCAAACTTTCTAGTAGTTTTTTATGTAATAATTAGTTTTTATCGGATTAGTTTTAACCATTTGTTGTATTTATTACTTTAATTCGGTATTTTGTAGTTTATAATTATATTTTTATTGTATGCAATATAACATATTTAAAAAAGAAGAAGTTGAAACCGAGAACCGGTTCCCATCGGTTCCGGTTCCGGTTCCAAAATATTAGGAACCGGTGTTAGCGGTTATGGTTCCGGATTTCCAGGAACCGCCGGTTCCGGTTCCGGTTCCATGGAAAATAACCGGGTACCCGGTTTTCCTCACCCCTAGTAAATATCACTACTAAAATGGAAGGTTTTCACCTATGGACATTTCCCCGGGAAATCCGTCGTTAAAAAGTGATTCGTCACAAAACCGCCACAAAAGTTTGTTGCTAAATTGTTGATGGGTAAATTAAATCAGTGACAGGTTACCCAGGAAATTCTTGGGTAATCCGTTGGTATTTTCTTGAAAACATCAGATTTCGTCGGAACCATTAGTATTTTCTGGGTGATCCGTGGTAATCACCCACGGAAATTTCCCTGGGTGTTTTTTGTGGGTGAAAGCCATTTGTTTTGTAGTGTATAATACAATATTGTTAACACACTCCCGCAGTGGTAGCGGAAGGTGCTCATACACTGAGACTGGCATGGTACGAAAGTCATCAAACAGGATGCGCGGAAGCCCTTTGGTAAATATTTCGGCAATTTGGTATCGAGATGGGACATGTAGTACACAGACTTCTCCCCGGGATACTTTTTCTCGCAAATGTCCATCTCGATATGTTTAGTTCTTTGATGTTGTACGGGATTGCCAAATAAGTACGGTTGAAGATTTGCTTATTTGAGTGGCATTGCCGAACTTGTTAGATTGATGGTGGAAACAAAAAAAACATATATAGCTTTTCCTCTAGCATATCGGTTATTGAATCTAGCTTTGGTTTTGTCATTGCTATCGCAACAGTCGAAATATGTTTTTCTGTCACGAAGATTGTGAAATATGTTTTGCGCAACAATATAGATGATGAATTTTTTTAATGATGCATTGATACATACCATAGAAAAAGAAGCATTCCTCAATGTTACAAATGATGATGCAATTAGCCAATTCCAAAAGATGAAAAATCGTAGGACGCAATTGTAAGAAGTAACTTTTTATCATTATTAACGAAATCATATATTTTAGTTAATTAATATTTTATTTTATATTGTGATGTTAAGAATCTACACAGGTTTAGATCTTCCCAAAATCGTGCAATCTGGCTATCTCATAGATCATCACGCATTCAACGCCATTCATAGAAAATGATAAAAGAAAGAACAAGAAACGTGGGTTGAACCCTTTAATAATCTGGAAATATATATTAGAATTCCACACTTTAAATTGTACAAATTGATACATATATATAGACACCAAAAAGGTGCCTACGAACTATTGCAATGGTTCGTATGGTGGTGGTTACTGGCGGTTCTATTGGTGTTGTTTCATGAACCATCACACCCTTTCAATTACATCAATAACCGCCCCTTTAACCGACTTCTAACTAACTGGTTATTGATTTGTCATTAGGTTCCAACATTCCCCCCTAATGACAAAATAGGAAATTCATTGTTCTTCGTTTCTTGATCCTCCTTGTTCATGCTTTCTTCAAAAATTTCGATCTTTGGTGTTGATTTAATCATGGCTTTTCGGTTGCTATTTGAACCAAATTCCTGCAGGGTTAGTGTCGCCATCTTGGTTTCAATTTTCGACTTGACTTCTCCTGATTTCTCAATTGATCAAGATTTAAGCGGGTTAGCGCCGTCATGGTGGGGTTAGCACAATGAAAAATGAAAACGTTTAGAAATCTTCAACCAATCTTCTAGTCATAATCAAACATGAAAAATGTTTCTTCTCTTGTGTGGCCATTTGAACCTTCCTGTAATTTCAAACGGCGGTCGCTTCAATCGTCGCCTCTCCGGTCTTGATCCAGTTGATTATTGAACAATGATTCTCCTAATCGATGTTCTTTGTGACGCGATGCTTACTGCCCTCGTGTCCTTTAATCGATGGTCTCTCTGACCGTTCGTCTTTCTTCGATTGTCTTCTTTTATATCTGATTTTCTTCAACACAAAACCGGTTTCTTGAATGATAATTGAAATATGATTGATCTTTGATTCTCGTTTGAACCCTTGACTCTGATACCATGTTAAAAATCTACACAGGTTTAGATCTTCCCAAAATCGTGCAATCTGGCCATCTCATAGATCATCATGCATTCAACATCATTCATAGAAAAGGATAGAAGAAAGAACAATAAACGTGGGTTGAACCCTTTAATAATCTGGAAATATATACATTAGAATTCCACACTTTAAATTGTATAAATTGATACATATATATAGACACCGAAAAGGTGTCTACGAACCATTGCAATCGTTCGTATGGTGGTGGTTACTGGCGGTTCTATTGGTGTTGTTTCATGAACCATCACACCCTTTCAATTACATCAATAACCTCCCCTTTAACCGATTTCTAACTAACTGGTTACTAATTTGTCATTAAGTTCCAACATATGACCCTACTATAAATTATGTATCCGTCATAGTTTCTTTGTATCAAGTTTATGTGATGGAAAAACAAAACGAAACTCCTACTACGTGGGGGATTGTTATTAGTCTTCAACGTGGCATTAATTTTGTCCCACATATCAAAAATTTTAACTTCATAAGATCTATTTTACTTAATGATCTATATTAATAAATTAGATGGGTTAAAGTTGTTTGGGCTTTAGACATTAAACACGATGATATTCCATACTTGATTGATCGTCTAATGCAAAAATTACTCTCTGATTCATGTCATACTATATGGGAGGAGGACTTCAAAAGTTAGCCATTATACACACGACACTTGATGACTGGGTCTTACGAATGACATCTCGTCATGCATCTCGCCTCATATCCAAACACCGCTTCATCAACACTTACTCCCATGCGGCAGGAACCTGTCCATCGATTCACAAATTCCCGTTAATACATTCATTTAAATTAAAAGAAGCCTACTGTTAGACCTAGGTTGTCTTTAGCTTTCAAGTCAAGGACTGGATCAGTCATTGGAAGCACTAGATTTATTTTGAACCATTAGGATCATATCCATGAGGACCAAAGCAAGAACCCCTCGTGACATCCTACATGTCATGTAGCACGTCCGGAAAAAGATTAACAATTTTTCAATTAAAATGTTATTAAAATTAAAAAATCAAAAGAAAAAAACTTAAAGAGAATTTTGCTGAAATAGCCATTTTGGGAACCAAAATTTCAAAAATAGCCATGACTACGCAAAGTGGACTACGCCAACTTTTCCCGAATTTTTGCAAAATGGTCCCTGACTACGCCAAAAATGGACTACGCCATGGCGTAGTCAGTCCCTCAACTTTGGGAAATTGGCAAAAATGGCCCCTGGACTTGAAAGTATGGAAAGATAGTTTGAAAAATGACAATTTGGTCCCTGTAGTATACTACGCCATGGCGTAGTATCATATGACGTAGTTGCCATTTTGAAAAGTTGGCAAAAATGGCCCCTGGACTTGGAAAGATTTTGAGTAAGAATTAAAAATAATATTTTGGCCTCTGGACCTTACTACGCCACGGCGAAGTGGCCAGTTTGAAAAATTGGCAAAAATGGCCCCTGGACTTGGAAGGGTTTTGAGTAAGAATTAAAAATGACATTTTGGCCCCTGGACCTTACTACGCCATGGCGAAGTGGCCAGTTTGAAAAATTGGCAAAAATGGCCCCTAGACTTGGTAGTTTTTTGAGTAAGAATTAAAAATGACACTTTGGCCCCTGGACTGGTACTACGCCATGATGAGAATTAATTTTTTTTTAATAAACTTTTTTTATATAATTAATTTTATAATTAAAAATGACACTTTTATAATTAATTATTTGAACCTTTTATAATTAAAAGTGACACTTTTATAATTAATTTTATAATTAAAAAAGACACTTTTATAATTAATTAATTTTATAATTAAAAATGACACTTTTTTTATATAATTAAAAATGACATTTTTATAATTAATTATTTGAACCTTAAGTATTTCGTTTTTTTTAATAAACTTTTTTTTATATAATTAATTATTAAAGAACACTTTAATATTTTGTTTTATAAATTTTTAAACCGAAAATACAATATTATAAACAATAATCGCAACATACATTTAAATACTACAAACAATAATTTAAACCGAAAATCTAGTGCGGATAAATATTTTGACAAGAGATGATCCAGTCAGCCTTCTTGTTGATTTCTGCCTCTAGATATGTGTAGGTTTCTTTGATGTCATTAATCTCCGCCTCATCTATACGTAATTCATGTTGTAGGACTTTTAGTTTGCGTTTTTTTTTCATCAAATAGCGCCTGTTTTTCTAGTTGAATCTTCCGGTTGTTTTCCCATAACTCTGCTAACCTTTCAATTTCTTCGTCTGCCTCTTTACACGATGCCTTGAGCTTTGAAGGCATGACTTGAGTTGCCGGAGGGTTTGAGTCTTGGTTGAATAAAAGGTTCTCGTCATAGGTTGGCGGGGTATCTCCGTTATGTGAACGCCTATAGTTTCGCCATGCGGCATCGTATTCTAGCTCTTCATCATCTGTTATTGCATGATGGGCCCTAGCTTTTCCAATCTGTCTCCACTCCTCGTCCGTTTCAGGCGCTCTCCATCTAAGCCTGAACCTTCCATCATTCAGTTGTTTTTTATTGGCTGAGCCTGAAGAAGGTCCAGACTCATCAACCGATCTCTTGCTGTAGCGGCGGTTTCCAGACATTGGTTAAATGTAGTAAGTTAGAGATTGCAAGTAATTTCTTCAACATACCACGTATTTATAGTTGCGATATTCGTCACGAGATAGTTAGACGTATTGGTCTACTTTTAAATGTAGTAAGTTAGAGATTGGAAGTACATTGACTACTTTTTCAGACGAATCTGTCATAACTTTTCAGCCGAATCTTGACTACTTTTTCAGACGAATATGTCATAACTTTTCAGCCGAATCTTGACTACTTTTTCAGACGAGCTTCCGTCAGCTACGCAAAGGCAACTACGCCATGGCGTAGTACCAGAGTTTTGGGGACTAAATGTGGCAGTTTTTTAAAGTTCAGGTGCTAGCGGGTATTTTTTTAAAACTTCACCACTATAAATAAATGGTCCTTGAGAAGTTCCAACACACACACAAATTTGTTATCTACCATTTCATTCCTTTTATAACACTTCGTAAATTTAGCTAACCTTCAACAAACCATGTCCGGAAACAACCGATCTGGCAAGAAGAAATCAGCTTCCAAGGCTGGAAGTTCTCGATCTGCACCCTTACGACAATTGAATGATGGAATGTATAGGCGTACCTGGCATGTGCCCGCAACAGAAGAGGAGTGGGCAATGCATGGGATAACTTTTGCCGACGAACCAATAACCGATGAAGAGCGTGCCGATTGGGAAAACGCATACTATAACTACACGGAGACATCTCCATACAATGAACCACAAATGTTTTCTTCCAGGTTTTTATACCCTGACCCAAACCCTCCGGCATCACAAGTAATGCCGGCGAAATTGAAGGCAGCGGTTAACGAGGCGAACCGGGAGATCTTAGCGCTTGGGGAGAAATGGAATAAGAACAAGGAAATACAACTTCAAAAAGAGGTGGTGATTAACCAAAGTAAAGCAGAGCTTGCAGTCCTAGAGCAAACAATTAGTACGGAGGAGATGTTGGTAAAGGAAATCAAAGAAGAATACGATGTTCTTGAGGACAAGATCAACGAAAAGGCTCAGTGGATCATCCAATGCCAAGACATCTATCCTCACTAAATGTCTCCTAGTTGAATGTTTGTTTTAAGATGTTTGCACTGTAACATTTTCCATTGTTTAAGATGTTTTTTAAGATGTTTGCACTATCCTTACTATAACAAATTATGGTTTAGCAAACAATAACTTTATAAAACAATAATTAATATTTGAATAAATTATTTAGTGTAGTGATATTTCAAATTTGATAAAACAATAATTAATATTATAACAAGTGAACATTATAATAAAAATTTGCAATAACGTTAACTTTATTGAAAAACATTATAATAGTTAACAAACACTTGAAACAGTCAACTAAAAATCAGGAACAAACTTTGGCAGCTAAAAATCAATATTAAGGTCAATACTATTATAGTCCAAAGTTCCATGTGGTTCCAACGACGTTGATAGTGAGATCGCCTTCTTTGGCTACCTGAAGGCCTTCTTGTAGGCTCGCTTAATGCAGCAGGAGTTGGGCAGTTTGTACGATTATGACCGGTTTGGCCACACCTACTACACTTTCTCTGTATTCGACCTTCACCACGAGATGGCCTTCGATCGTTGTTACGGGGTCTGCCCACTGGGTTACTTGTTATTAGGGGTGGATAGACTGGTTGTAGAGGAGTATCTGGAGACAACCATGTTGAAGTAGGTCCAACAGGAAGAATTACGTCTTCATATGTTTGCCGGTATACTGAGGCATAAAAGAAGGCTGAAGCCAAATGGCTACAATCTGTATATTCGAGATGTCTTGCAACGGTGATGGCATGACCGCAAGGTAACCCAGATAGTTGCCATTATTTTACATGTACATTCATTTGTACGCATATCGACTTTTGCATCCCTATGATCATCTCGAACCTCATACCAACCATCTACAATGCCGTATACGTTCCATCTTGTAGACTTACCCATCCTCCTTTGGATCTTGGCTTGCGCCCACGGTGTTAGATTGTGAAGCATTTGCTCTACAAAAATGTGAAAATTATGTTAGGATTTATATATTTATATTTATATTTATATATTTAAAACATTATCATCTTAGGAACCTCCTTTTTGTCGGCGTAGAAAGTACCACCGTTGTTGAAAATCTCTGAAGTAATCCATAAACATGACTATCGGTAATCTGCGGGCAAAACGGGACAACGCATTCACCGATTCTGCACTATTGGAGGTCATAATATTGAACCGAACACCAGGAAAATATGCCCTCGACCACTTATCCGGGCCAAGCTCATCCATTAATTGAGCTCCTGCAGCTACATGGAGTCGTAGAGCATTCATGTTTCGGTTGAACTCATATTCCGTATAGGCTTTGCACGCCTTCCAGAATTGACATTTATAGTGTTTTATGTTTGCGTCCCTCGTTTTGACGTTCATCTTGAGATGCCGACAACATAGAGCATGATGGGCCGTTGGGAACACGGCTGTAATACCGGCCCTTATTGCCGCAGCCCGATCAGACATAAACACCAAACCAGGCAGATCTCCAATACATTCCCTCAACTTTTCTAGAAACCAAGTCCACTCGTCCGTTGCCTCAGATTTACCTACTCCGAAAGCAATTGGTACAATGTTGTTATTTCCATCCATGGCAACGGCCAGGAACATTGTACCCAAGAATCGTCCCTTTAGATGTGCAGCGTCTATTATAAGAACACGCCGCAACTTTGTCTTGAAAGAGACGATCTGCAAATCGTAATGCAGTTAGTGTATCAAAATTATATAGTTTATAATATGTAAAGAATTGACAGAGTTACGCGTACCGCGGGTCGAAGGGCAGCAATACACTTTTCAAATCGTCCTTCTGAATCTATCTTTATGCTGGTGAAGGTACCTGGATTTTGGTGCTCCAAGTTATATAAGAACAGAGGCAGTCGGCTGAACGATCCTCAGGGGTGCCCCTAACCATTCGTATGGCACTCCATCTAGCACGCCAACCTTGGTGGTAGCCAATCTTAACACACGTACATCTCTTGTAGATCACTAATTATGTCTTTTGGTCGACATGTCCTGCTAGCATCTAGAAATTTATGTTTTAGTATACTACCCAAGATCTTTGTGTTCGCTTGACGGTGGCGAGGGATTAATTGGGTCTCGGAACAAGTGTGTACGTCCACTAACTTTCTTATTTGGAACATCTTGTTTGGCCCTCCTACGGGGTATGCCGTCATATGCCAAGAACAGTCATTTACATGACATTTCCTCGTACCTGGTTTTTGAAGATCTCGACGTTTGATACTGGAAGCCCTCTTCAAGAAACTTTCTTCCCAACTCTACAATCATCTCGTTTTTCGTGTCGAACGTCTGGTTTATTGCTATTCTGTAACTACGATTATAAGACACGGGGGTCCTTAGTTGTGACATACGACTCTGGGGTTTCAAGAGGAGAAGGCATATCAAATAGATCATTTATAATTTCAAATGAATTATTGGCAGGAGTCACCCTTTCTGCAGCTGCTTCGTCTTCATCCGTATCAGTCATGTCAAAAACAAAACCTTCATCTTCAGCAAAGCCAACAAAACGACTTTTTTCTTCTTCATCGTCTTCTTCTTCATCACCCACTTCTTCTTCTTCTTCTTCTTCTTCTTCTTCTTCTTCTTCTTCTTCTTCTTCTTCTTCTTCTTCTTCTTCTTCTTCTTCTTCTCTTTCTTCTTCTTCATCTTCAACGTTGGAACTACAACCGACATCACCTCTACCGTTCACTGGATAATCAACATGCACATAGAGTGTAGGCGGACTCTCGCACCCCGACGCTTAATTCATGAACCAACGAGCACATTCATCGTCAGATATCTGATAAATTTCGCCATTTGTCTTGTGCACTATCTTCATTTCACCGCCATCATTATCGAAGTTAAATTTTTTTTGACAGTAATCGGCCAACTTAAAATGTGTAATGTTTTTGGGCGATAGTACCTGAAATTTACTTGGTGGACCTGAGGGAATGTATTCCCACCCATCGTTTGCAAACTCCCATTTACCACCGGAACGAAGATATACTTTAACTTTTTCCATGAGGGATGGTGTGGTAACTGAGAAGAGAGCGATGTGTTGGTGGATGGTGTGGTAACTGAGAAGAGAGCGGTGTGTTGGTGGAGGGTGTGGTAACCGAGAAGAGAGCGGTGTGTTGGAGAAAAGCACCACCTGCCTTCCTTTTAAAGTCCCATTAAATTGTAGTTACAACCCTTAACTTTGTTTCATTGAAAATTTTGGTCCTTTATAAAGAGAAAGTAGGACGACCATGTGCTTTCTGCTCCACATGTGATACTGGGATGTGCCATGTGATATATGAAAAAGTTTTTTATTCGTCTGACAAAGTAGGACGACCATGTGCTTTCTGTTCCACATGTCATACTGGGATGTGCCATGTGATATATGAAAAAGTTTTTTATTCGTCTGACAAAGTAGGACGACCATGTGCTTTCTGTTCCACATGTGATACTGGGATGTGCCATGTGATATATGAAAAAGTTTTTTATTCGTCTGACAAAGTAGGACGACCATGTGCTTTCTGTTCCACATGTGATACTGGGATGTGCCATGTGATATATGGACGAAAAAAAATATTGTTTATTAAAATTTTAAAAAATCACTAAAAGATAAATATTCTATTTACGTTGTTTTTTATAACTTTAAATAATATTTTTGTATAAAATTCAAGCATTTTATTACACCATCTCCTATTCGCCTATAAATAATATATTCAAATAAATCAAATGCAGAGATGCAACAAAAATGTGAAAATTACAGAGATGCAGCAAAAAATTAGACAAAGACAAAAAGGGGGAAAATAAATCAAATACAGAGATGCAGCAAAAATGTATTTATTTATTTTTATTAGTTGTGATACAAAAAAAATAACAATGGGCAACCCGCTAATCGGTAGTACTAGCATAATGATCTGTATAAAGATATAAAGTCTCCGCCATGTAATTTCGCCAATTCTAGGCAGCTGTCACCTGATCCCCGCCGGAAGTTATGGTCTCATTATTAATCAGCCGGTATAGGAACATGCTCATAAATACTCCACATCTCCACGGCTAGAAGCCTGTTGTGGTACATTGTTAGCGTACTTATAACTGAATTTTCTGGCGGCGTTTTTAAGGCGTTGCGAATGAATTTTGGACATCACATAAGGCAGAGTAACTTTCCATTTGTCCATCATTTCGCCAAATGTGATACTGGGATGTGCCATGTGATATATGAAAAAGTTTTTTATTCGTCTGACAAAGTAGGACGACCATGTGCTTTCTGTTTCACATGTGATACTGGGATGTGCCATGTGATATATGGACGATAAAAAATATTGTTTATTAAAATTTTAAAAAATCACTAAAAGATAAATATTCTATTTACGTTGTTTTTTATAACTTTAAATAATATTTTTGTATAAAATTCAAGCATTTTATTACACCATCTCCTATTCGCCTATAAATAATATATTCAAATAAATCAAATGCAGAGATGCAGCAAAAATGTGAAAATTACAGAGATGCAGCAAAAAATTAGACAAAGACAAAAAGGGGGAAAATAAATCAAATACAGAGATGCAGCAAAAATGTATTTATTTATTTTTATTAGTTGTGATACAAAAAAAATAACAATGGGCAACCCGCTAATCGGTAGTACTAGCATAATGATCTGTATAAAGATATAAAGTCTCCGCCATGTAATTTCGCCAATTCTGGGCAGCTGTCACCTGATCCCCGCCGGAAGTTATGGTCTCATTATTAATCAGCCGGTATAGGAACATGCTCACAAATACTCCACAATCTCCACGGCTAGAAGCCTGTTGTGGTACATTGTTAGCGTACTTATAACTGAATTTTCTGGCGGCGTTTTTAAGGCGTTGCGAATGAATTTTGGACATCACATAAGGCAGAGTAACTTTCCATTTGTCCATCATTTCGCCAAAGACTTTCCGATAAGCAGGGGTATTGTTATAGCTGTCGTAGACAACCATAACGAAATCAGCTAGGTTCAAAACCCCTAGGACCCAATGCTGATGCCCAATTACAATCGGGCAGTAGACCTGGAACAAAACGCCAAACATATAGTTAATAATGGATAGGTTTGAATACAAGTTGTTTCAAATTGATGTAAACTAATTTACACACCCGTTTTAGGTTGCCCCACGATATCGAACCTTCGGCCATCCCCGATACCATGTTGATGATAAGGTCAGCACCACGACCATCACTCATGAACTTCCCAAAATCGGCGTTCATCACCGTCCATTCTGCGTCTTGATGAAGGCTAAGCATGGTATAGCCTACCCATGCATTCACATGCTAGTAAATAGTACGCTAGTAGTTAGAGAATGAATACGGTATATTTTTAAAAACACAATGAACTCAAATTTATATACTCACATCGCCGGTGAAATCACCATTGCCTTCCTCGCCCAGCAGCATGCCCCACCACGTCCTGTCAATCGAGGCCGTCAAAAAAGGAAGCCTCATCTCGGCCGACAAACGATCTTGTTTGTATTTTTGGAGGATCATGGTCGCCGCCGTTGATGAGGCTTCCTTGCCCTTGCCCTTTTGTGTCGCCTTAGGGCGCTTTGGAGCTGGCGTCGTATCAGGTTGTTTTGTAAACGGAGTGGTCACATATTGACTTGGTGCCCTCTCTCGTTTGTCCTTGACCACCGGTGTTGTCTCAGCTGTGATGCTGGACGGCGGCCGGTATACTTGTAGTCCAAGATTCGACGGCCCAGCTTGCTCATCACCAAATAATGACCGTTCAACAGTTGCGAACGGCTCGAACGATGAGTCAAAATCATCAAGCGTAACCTACAAAATAAGATGAATTGTTTTCAGTTAATTTAAAAAAAAAACAAACTTTTTTACTTACATTAGGCATGTAGGGGATAGGGGCGGTGGAGTACGGCGGCTGTTGTTCCCCCAAGCTCGACTGGGGTACATAAAGTCCTAGCTCCGTAGCAACTGACGTACCCTATTAAATCAATACCGATCATTACCAAGTAAAATATTACAAATCCCGATATAGATAGGTTTTAATACTACTTATTTAACTTACAAGAAAGTTAGAGGGGCTCGGTGACATGTATGAAGACGAGGGCATACTCATGATTGCCGGTTGGGCTGGATACTGGGAGTACCCCAAATGGTCACCGTTTGTGCCCTTAGAAAGAAGGTTGTTAAATACCACAAAATGGGGTAAAGAAAGAGTTAAATGATTGCTATATAACCATGTTTCATAACTTACCTGCTGCGGATAACAAGAGGCCGGAGCCGAGAACATGGCTGATCCGGACTGCGTAGATCGGGAGGGTTGGCCCCCCATCTAAAAAAAGTATGCAAATGTTGTTTAGTAAACATATTAAAACAATTTTAATCCAAAAGGTTAAACGAATAACTTACATTCATCCTTTCAATCTGCAACTCCAACTCCTTGATCCTTGCACTATAGTCCTCATTTATTTATTTTTTTGATCGGCATTTATTATCTTTTGCTGGTCATAGTGGGTAAACAAATCTCTATCTACTTGCTCCTTGTGATAATAGAAATCATAGTATACCTCATTCAACATTTGCCGATCCAAACTATCCCATTGGGAATCAAATGAGTCCGGGTACGGCTCATAATGTCCACGTGCGTTCCAATCGTCATGGCGGATATAGTCCGAAAAGGCTGGCGTAGCCCCACGGACTAAACGGGGGGATTGGGGGCGGTCCACCTCCATAGACGAGTGGGATCCATTGCCGGAGCCGGATCCATTGCCGGAGCCGGAACCATTGCCGGAGCCAGATGGGGAGGGAGAGCCTTGCGTACGTCGGGGCCTCTTCGATGCTCGAAGGCCCTCATGGCTATCGAAGTAAGCATGGCTATCCCTATACCAATCTGTTTGCTGCTCCGACGGATAAGCTACAAGAGGATAGTGTGGGCGCCGCCCTTCCTGGAAAATTGAAAACATAACACGTTAAGCAAATCATAGTCTTAATTTATTATAAATAGACTTCCAAATACACACAAAAACATACCTCTTGACACTCAAGGAACTCAAGGCAGGCACTTATATTTAAATTATGATTCCTGGTCCAACGAATCCCCCTCGGGGACGCGTCGGAGCATGTAAACCATTGTCGGGAGACTGGAAACACCTCCACGATCCATATCTACAAACATACAACAACACATAAATGTATGAACATTATCATAAAGGAAACAAATTTCAAATTAATAATTATCTAACCTTTAGGGCGTATGCAAAACCCGTAATCGACATCTTGTTGTGTTGGTCGCGTCGAGCCCAAGCACGATTCAACTGCTTGTAGGTCGGTTCCCATGTGTAGCTTCCCCATGGATAGCGATTAAGTGTTGTAAAACGCTCCACGATATTAAATAGATCGGGATTAACTAACTGGGAAACCTGACGTCCAACGAATACAAGTTCCACCATCCCTAGTAAGCAGACTCAGACAACATCCTCGTCGCTTAAGTTTAACATCTTATCCTTAATTGTGCTAATAACCAAGGAAAGTTACAGACGAGGATCGGGATGAACTATCTCTCCGCAAGCATCAGGAAAGACCCTCCTTAGGAAGCTGTGCTTTCGGAGGGGAGGGATGTTCGGTAGGATCTTAAATGATAGCCCTGTGATAAGGCAGTAGTCCTCTCGGCCGAAACGAAGAATGTGGCCGGAAATATTAAACCATAACTCCTCCTCCTGTCCTTCAATAGGAGGAATTTGCCTTTCTAGGAACAAGGCTGTCAAAAGACTGTCTTGGGGCTGCACGTGCAGGTCCAACCAAGGACCGAAGGGAGTAGTCCTAAAAAGTTATTCTCTAGCCGGAGAAATTAAAATTGCAGCCCGAATGTCCTTAATCAAGGAAATTTTATTCCTTATTGTGAGCATAGGGACCTACATATTGAGTTTGTAAAATTCGTGAGTTAAAACCATGATGTATATACAAGTTGTATCACGCTTAAGTTTTTTTTTTGGTGGAAGTGTGACTTCCAAAAGTTATTATAATATTTATATCATTTATAAGCTAAAACCATGATGTATATACAAGTTATTATAAAGTTCATCAATATTTCATCATTCGAAAATAATGGCAGTTCCACTGTTGGATTTCCAGGTAGTAGGGGAATCACGTGGATTACTTAAGTCCCAACAACCTTAGGGCTATTTACAGCCGTTTGACAAAATCTTTCAGTGTTATGCAATTATTTCGTTTAACGAAATATGATTGAACGTTTTCATTGGGGTGGAAGTGTGACTTCCAAAATTTATTATAACATTTTTAAGTGGTCTATTAATTAAAAAGTTGTATATTAATTAAACAGTTGTATATTAATTAAACAGTTATTATAACATTTTTTGTCGGTGTTTTTCGATTTTGTTTATAGTCGTTCATCAATATTTCATCATTCGAAAATAACGGCAGTTCCACTGTTGGATTTCCAGGTAGTAGGGGAATCACGTGGATTACTTAAGTCCCTACAACCTTAGGGCTATTTACACCCGTTTGACAAAATCTTTCAGTGTTATGCAATTATTTCGTTTAAGGAAATACGATTGAACGTTTTCATTGGGGTGGAAGTGTGACTTCCAAAATTTATTATAACATTTTTAAGTGGTCTATTAATTAAAAAGTTGTATATTAATTAAACAGTTGTATATTAATTAAACAGTTGTTATAACATTTTTTGTCGGTGTTTTTCGATTTTGTTGATAGTCGTTATCAATATTTCATCATTCGAAAATAATGGCAGTTCCACTGTTGGATTTCCAGGTAGTAGGGGAATCACGTGGATTACTTAAGTCCCTACAACCTTAGGGCTATTTACACACGTTTGACAAAATCTTTCAGTATTATGCAATTATTTCGTTTAATGAAATACGATTGGACGTTTTCGTTGGAGTGGAAGTGTGACTTCCAAAATTTATTATAACATTTTTAAGGGGTCTATTAATCAAAACAGATATATATTAATTAAACGGATATATTAATTAAACAAGTATATACTAATTAAAACAGATAAATATTAATTAAACAGATATATATTAATTTAAAAAGATATATATTAATTAAACATATATATATTAATTAAAACAGATATATATTAATTAAACAGATATATATTAATTAAAACAGATATATATTAATTAAACAGGTATATACTAATTAAAACAGATATATATTAATTAAACAGATATATATTAATTAAAACAAATATATATTAATTAAACAAATATATATTAATTAAACATGTATATATTAATTAAACAGGTATATACTAATTAAAACAGATATATATTAATTAAACAGGTATATACTAATTAAAACAGATATATATATATATATTAATTTAAACAGATATATATTAATTAAAACAGAAAGTTAAGAACTTTAAAAAAAAAACAGAAAGTTAAGAATTTTTTTTTAAAAAAACAGAAAGTTTTTAATTTTTTTTTTAATATGGAGACTGTTTTTATTTGTTTTTATTTTTCACAAAAAATCACAAAATTACCATAAATCTTTAAAAAACACAGAAACTTAAAAAAAATATTTTTTAAAAATCAGAAAATTAAGAAAAATATTTATCAAAATTCTCAACTTAAATTTTTTTTTTCCAAAAATCGAAATTTAAAAAAAAAATATTTTTAAAAAAAACAGAAACTTAAAAAAATCAAAAACAGAAAATTAAGAATGCATGATAAACTTATGAAAAATGATGAGAAAAATAAGAATGCATGATACAAATATTAAGAATGCATGATAATTTAAAAACAATTAACTCATGTACAATTATATAACTAATTATGATTGCAACGATATAAAAATAAAATTTATTGAATTTAAAACGAAATAACTTACCGTTGCTTGTGGGTGTGGAAATTCCATATTTTGACGTGTATTACTGGCTTTTGACGTGGATTGCAAAATTCTCGAAGGCGCGTGAGCTTGAAATAAAACTCGGCTTTTGACGTGGATTGCAAAATTCTTGTCGTTTTTGAAGCAACAAAATTTCGAGGGTAAAGAAAAATGATAGCAATTGATGGTGTGGACCACAACCATCAATTTATAAGGAAAATAAGAGTAACACCCGTGATTTCTCGCTTCCTAAACCATTCAGCTACCCTATTAATTGCTCAGCTACCCTATTAAATGTCTAATCGGTCAAATATCAGCAAAGAACTACGCCAAAAAGGTACTACACCATCGCGTAGGGACCTTTCCTGGCACTTTTTCAAAGTTTCAAGGACGGTCAAAGAGCATATTCCAAGGTATCTTTGACCACTACGCCAAATGGTACTACGCCATGGCGTAGTAAGGTCCAGGGGCCAAAATGTCATTTTTAATTCTTACTCAAAACCCTTTCAAGTCCAGGGGCCATTTTTGCCAACTTTTCAAAATGGCAACTACGCCATATGATACTACGCCATGGCGTAGTATACTACAGGGATCAAATTGTCATTTTTCAAACTATCTTTCCATACTTTCAAGTCCAGGGGCCATTTTTGCCAATTTCTCAAAGTTGAGGGACTGACTACGCCATGGCATAGTCCATTTTTAGCGTAATCAATGGCTATTTTTGCAATTTTGGTTTCCAGAATGGCTATTTCAGCAAAATTCTCAAACTTAAATCAGTATTATAAAGATCTACTTCGATAATAACATTGTTTCATTTAATCAACTTGAGGTTTATAAATTATGAAATGATAACTAAGGTGAAGTCGTACTTTTTAATAAAATAAACTTTTAAATTTTAAAATATAGATAATATACAAAGACTTCATCAAAGTATGCAATAAGTGTTAGAAATGCCAACTCTCAAAAGCATCGAAGAGTACTATCCAACTTGCAAATCCGTGCTCATATACCCAAATGGCCAGAAAAAAGGAAAATATATTTGAATTTAAACGCATTTAATGGTCAATTAATTTTTAAGGCAGTCAAGCACTAAACTTGAAAACAAATTAAGGTGGTAGGCAATGACAGACCCATAATTTTTTTAATACGGTGGCACCATGTAATATAGACAAAAAATAATTATAAAAAATGCGGTTTTATGCCTTTATATTTTAATAACGGCCAACATCTTTCGATGTGTTTTTAACCCAATTCTACCGTTTTAGGGGATTTTTTAAACTTTTTTACTTGATTTCGAGGGAGTTTTTCGATTTTTAAGTTGATTTCAAAAGTTCTTTTTGGATTTTTAAACTTTTTTATCGATTTTGATGGATTTTTTTTTCGGTTTTTTTGTTGATTTCAAGAGTTTTTTCGGTCTTTAGTATTTGATATTGACGGTTTTTAATAACTAAAAGCAAATTAAAATATTTTTAGGAAAATTAATGATTAAATATGAAATTAATAGAGTGTTTATTAAATATTATTTAAGTACGAAATCAATAGAGTCTTTAATATGTTATTAAATGTTATATAGAGTTGGTAAATAAAAAAATTAATTATTTGTATCAAACTAGGATTGAACCCAAGACATCTCTATAAGGAGACTTAATTTAGTTTGGAAAAACCACTACACCATCTACCATTTTTTGTGTCATTAGTTCAATTTTAAATTATTTAAGAGTACCCCTAAAACAATACGATTGCAACGGTAATAAATCCAATAAATTTACCGTTCAATTAAAATATAATACGGTGGCCCGTGCCATCGGGTGAACCATGATAGTTCTGCCCCTGGTGGTAGGTGCAATGGCACACAAATCTGTCATGTTGTTCCGTACTCCAACTAACTAATCAACAACTATTGGCTGCTAATAGATACATGTAGTTATTAATTAATATTTAACTACCTAATTAATAATACAAAACATGGCTCCAAACAACAAGTGACTCCAATGATACATTTAATTAAATCAAGTAGATTATAGATGTAGGTATAAACTAATATTTCAGCATCGACTTTTTATTTTTATTATATTTTCAATAGTAAAACTAATGGCATTAGTCATAATATTCACTAGGAGATACCAACAGAAAGATAAGGAAATACGTGGATGTTAATATTTTTTTAAAGGCAAATTTCATTAAAGAAAACCAACCATTACAATACATACCACAACCACATCGAAATTAGCCGCCCCGTCCACTGGAAGAAGGTGCATGGTGGTAAGTGTAATAGAATATGATTGTTACTCTTTTCGTCCTACATTAATTATTCATAATTTTATTATTGTTTGATGTAAAATAAGTGTTTAATTTTAAGATTAAGAATTTATTATTTTTATTTTATCTTTAATTATAAAAACATAAAATATTGTTATCTATTATTAAAAATAAAAGTGATTTTTAATTAATTAAAAAATATAATAATAACACATTTATAAAATTATATCTTATTTTTATTGTCTACATTTATCAAGGCACGTATTTGACCACACCTTGACAACTGAATATTTATCAAAGCACGTATTGAAAAAACCGCCAAAAAGATCAATTTAAAGAATCAAATATGAATCAACTTTATAGATTATTTGTATGGGTTCAATACGTATTTTCAGATAGATTTTATGATAATTCATAAAAGAATATTTACGTAAAATATTTTTCATACATTCTCACGATATTTAGTCTTTTTATTTGAACCCCTACCATATATATGATGTATGTATGTACACACACATATATAGGGAGGTTTAAATGAGAAATTTTTCGATTTAAAGAAACAAATGAATAATTTCTATTCCCATATACAATTTTGAGAAATCGAAAAATTAATTAATATTAATATAATTAGGGAAAGGGTATTATTGTCAAACTATTATTTTTGGAAAGTTACTATTCATGATCAGATTGTATAACGTGGAAAGTAAATATATTTTAAA
Source organism: Silybum marianum (assembly GCA_036898165.1). Classification (NCBI taxonomy): domain Eukaryota; kingdom Viridiplantae; phylum Streptophyta; class Magnoliopsida; order Asterales; family Asteraceae; genus Silybum; species Silybum marianum. The sequence goes on from CM072538.1 coordinate 23,674,873, forward strand.
TATTAAATATGTTTAATAAATATAAGATTAAGATCTCACAAATATCTTTACAAAATTCAAACTCGCACTACTTTTCATGAAAAAATATGGCTCCATTGTTTAAACTCCCACCAAACTCAGAATAGTTTCATTGTTTTCTATATGATCATGTAAGAACAATACATAATTACAATGTCAATTACGTCAACAAAATCACATATGATTTCATACAAATGTTAATGTAAAATCATATGTGATTTTGTACAAATTTAAATGTAAAAGCATATGATTTTGTGGAGGTTTATTTAGAATTGTTACTCGTGGAAATTCAAGTACTGGGTTATAGAAAGATTTTTATCCTTTCATTAATGTAACATTGAAAATTTTAATTTAGTCGTTGTTTTTAAATTTGAGGGTGTTACAATATATATATATATATAGAAAGAAGTTCATGCGAGGACGGTAACTATTTACGAGAATGCGAGGATAATTTTCAGTCAATCATTTTGTACATGAAACTTTTCATGTACAAAATCACATATGATTTACGTACAAAATCATATATGATTAGCCGCGACTTTTCCCACGACTTGCCCACGAAAAAAATCGTGCGTGTCATTTTTTATGCTTCCAAAATCACATATGATTTTGTACATGAAAAATTTCATGTACAAAATGATTGGCCGATGATTGTCCTCGTATTATTGTAAATTGGTATCGTCCTCGTATGAACCCTCCTCTATATATATATATGGGAGAGGCTCATACGAGGACAGTACCAATTTACGAGAATACGAGGACAATTCTTGGCCAATCATTTTGTACATTAAATTTTTCATGTATAAAATCACATATGATTTCATGTACAAAATCATATGTGATTTTGTAAGTATCAAAAAGGACACCGGCGACTTTTCCCGCGGACAAGTAGCGGGAAAAGTCACGGCTAATCATATATAATTTTGTACGTGAATCATAAATGATTTTGTACATGAAAAATTTCATGTGCAAAAATGATTGGCTGAATATTGTCCTTGCATTCTCGTAAATTGTTACCATCCTCGCATGAACCTTCCTCGTAAATTGTTACCGTCCTCACATTCGTGATTTTGATTAGTTTCCACGAGTTTAAATTTTTTATATTTATATTGATTTCCACGAGTTTCTACCTTTTGATTGATTTATGTATATATATATATATATATATATATAGAGAGAGAGAGAGAGAGAGAAGATTCAAATGAGAACGCTAACTATTTAAGAAAACAAGAAGAATTTTTTTCATGTACAAAATCACATGTAATTTTGTACTAACATCATAAAAAATGGACACAAACGACTTTTGTCGAGGGCTAAGTCGCGGCTAATCATATATGATTTTGTACATGAAAAAAGTTTTTCTTGTTTTCTTAAATAGTTAGCGTTCTCGTGTGAACTTGCCATTATATATAGAGGGAGGTTAAGGGGAAAATCTCAACAAAAAAAACTGAAGAACACCCTGAGGGCCTCCATCTGGACGGTATGCACAAATGCATACAAACGATTGAAGTTTTATTTCTATGCAACATGCACTAATGCATGTTACAAATAACCAGTATGCATTTGTGCATATCTTCCAAATGGAGGGCTCACAGGCTATTCTTCAGTTTTTTTCTTTTTGACGTTTTCCCCTGAACGTGATGTCCATCGCTTGTATGCATTTGTGCATACTGTCCGAATGGAGGGATCCTAGGACGTTCTTCACCTTTATTTTCTTTTTAGTGTTTTCCTTGAACCTTCCTATATATATATGTATATATATATATATATCTGTGTGTGTGTGTAACAGACATTTCAAATACAATATATGTAAATATTACACATTGCACAAACCAATATCGACCCTTGATTTTGTGTAATTTAAAAGTTTATACCATCATTATATTAGTTAGAGATAAAGCTAAGACTAAATTTGGGATACTGTATATATATGTGTTTGTATTTTCCATTATAAATTTCTGGGACTGCTTGGTGGATCTAAACTTTTTGGTGATAGGGGTTAAAATTTAAGTAATTGGTACGTGATCACGTGGTTGATGATTTCCTCTACTAAATATTTTAATCTTATTTATCTTTTTGATTAAGGTGATACTCCATGATAAAAAATTCTTTTGCATGGATCCAAAGAAGATAATTCAAATTAACAACCTCACATTAACTAATATACCCTAAACCTGAAAAGTAATAACAAAGAGTTCACAATTTGAGGTCAACTAACAAGCCCTAATCCTAACAATTAATAATTACTAAAAACTTATTATCTAACAAAATTTAATTTAACAATTCACAATTAACAATTAATGTAAAAAACAAATTATATAAAAAATAACTAACAATGAATTTGGGCTAAAATATTACGGGGTTCAACTTTATTTTTATTGGGGATTAAAACACATGTAAATTTATTAAAAAATATTTTATAACATAAAAGACAATTTATTTAAAACTTTATGGGTGTCATTTGACCCCCAAAAGCAACACATAAATCCGCCCCTAATTTCTATATTATAGATATTTTCTATTTCATGTTGACGGGGCTGCTACATATTTTCTAGAGTGCACTACGATTTTTGTTCCCATGATTTGTTGCTTATTGCTACTTTCATCCCTGGTCTTTAAAGATTGTTTTTTTCATCATTATTGTTTGTAATTTGTTGCCTTTATCTAACTTTGTCATAAAAAGGTGGGTTAAATCAAAGGTTCTGAAGAACGTGAGGCGTGACGTGGCGGTAAGGTCAAACCTTATGAATTCGTATTACGGCGAAGCCATCACATTTTTCAAGGCATGCATTAAGAGGGTGTATATATGAATATATTTATATGGGTATAGGATCGTGTGAGAAAAAGAGTTTAGGTGAGAAACATAAGATAAGATTTGCACCCTCGATCACATTTAATTTCATACTCACCCATGAATTGCACTTTAGAAGGAGATGATCAGGTGCATCTCGATGCATCTTATCGTAATGTGCATCTAAGGTTGGATATTTTTTCTTATGCTTCTCACCTTAACTACTTTTCTCAACTGAACCCAAACCTATTTATATATATGTGTGTGTGTATATATATATTTTGTGCTAGTATTTTGAATAATACTCTAAATATTTTAATTCATATAAAGTTATAAACTAAAACAGAAAGAAGAACCATTTATATCAAATAGATCGAACTTATAAGAAAATGATATCAAGAGTCCACTATTGAGATTAAATTTCTTGAGTCTCTACTCGCTACTAGTACTTTCTTCAAATTTCAAAGAATTTTTGTTCGAGCTTCCATCACTATTACAAAAAAGGGCATTTCCGACGGATTTTACCAACGGAAAAAATTCGTCGAAAATTTCCGACAGATATTTGACGTATTTCCGACGGATCCGATTAAAAAAAATTAAAAATTAAAAATTAAAATTTCCGTCGGAAATCCCTCGGAAATTTCCGACGAATTTTTTTAATTAAAAAAATTAAAATTAAAAATTAAAAATTCTGTCGGAAATCCCTCGGAAATTTCCGACGGATTAAAATCCCTCGGAAATTTCCGACGGATTTTTATAATTAAAAAAATTAAAAATTAAAAAATTTGTCGGAAATCCGTCGGAAATTTCCGAGGGATTTGAATCCGTCGGAAATTTCCGAGGGATTTCCGAGGGATTTTTATTTTTTATTTTTTTATTAATAAAAATCCGTCGGTTATTTTTAACAGTTTTTTGTATTTTTTTTCAAGTTTTTCTTATTTGTATGACTTTTAACTTGATTTATTTTGTACAATTCGTTATATGTACATTTATTACGTATACGTATATATAGATGTATATGCTGGAAGTAGTATGTATATACATTGTTCGTTAAGTCTCATCAAGTTCCATTTTAGTTCATTAAAAGTCATTAAGTCCCATCAAAGCCCATTTTAGTTCACTAAGAGTTGTTAAAGCCCATTAAGGCTCATTGTAGTTCATTAAGAGTCGTTAAGTCCCATCAAGGCTCATTGTAGTTACTTAAGAGTCGTTAAGGCCCATTGTAGTTCATTAAGAGTTGTTAAAACCCATTGAGGCCCATTGTAGTTCATTAGGAGTTGTTCCTCCCCTCACTTCTCACGCTCGGATGACTAGCAGGGAGGAAGCCTCTTGTCTTCGCCATTTCGTTGGAGCAGGTTCTTCCTCGGAGCCTCTCGTCTTCGCCATCTCCAAATGCTGCCTCTCACTCCAGTAGATTGATTTGTCTCCAAATGGCTAATTTATTGTGGTTTTCAGGTTGTTGTTCTGTATATGGATGAACTCTATCAGAATAAGGATGTGAAAGTTCAACCGGTCAAGCAGAAGAAATCTTGGACTCGGATCTTCTTTTCAATGTCTAATAAACGAAAGCGAATCACTTTGACAAGCTGAACCCCTAATTTTTCATCAGATTGAACAAGTGTCCATGTAAGTCCATAATATATTATTCTTTACTTAACTTAGTAACTATTTTGAAACTTGTTTCTTGGCAATAATCTAGAATTCTCAAGTTTAAAAAACCATACTCGAGTAATGTTATGTGAATCACCAAAGATGCATTAATGGAATGCAACAAAAATCTCATCTTTTTGGTTGTGGTTTAAGAGTTCTAAGAAAACTTGCTTTTCTAAGCACTAGGAAATATACTTATATAGATGCTCATCTTGTTTAAAAGTTGTTGATCACAAGTTCCTCCATAGTCCATACCTTAGTCATAGTCAACATTTTGATTTTCTATCAATCACAATTGTTAATGTTTTGTAATGGTTACTAGAGGCAGGTTTATTTAGGAATCTTAAATTGTAACACCCCTAAAAATGGGAGTTAATTTAAACCAAAATAAAATGCGGAATAACTTCTACTTCATAAAACATCACCCATAAAGATGGGGAGAAAGTTAGAGTGAGTTTACAACATCTATAGGAAAGTTAAATGACAACCTAGTAATCTATATAATTCAAAATACAGATTAAGTTCGGGTGTCACTAAAATCCTCAAAATAATCTTCTATGTAACTCCATCTATACACACGAGGTGCACTTCAAAAGAATGCCACTACCGGCACCTAGCTTCTCTCATCCCATCAAGCCCCATCCGCTTGATCACCTGATATACATGTCATTTTAAGAAAAAGTGTTAGGCTTAAAGCCTAGTGAGAACAAACAGTTCAAAATATAGAAAAGCCATTTAAACTTCGAAAACAGTAAATAAACATATAACCGAAAGCTTTTCTCAAAACATCTCTTTTTCTTTACTTCTGCGATTTACACCTGAAAGATATGCTTTACTTCTCTTGGGGGAAACTTCTACGGGAATGACCCGTCATCACATTAATCCTCACGAGTTCAACCCCAAACCGGGATTTATTACAAGTGCCCTCCCCAAGTGCTTCTGACTATATGTGCTTATGGATCCATTACACTAGTCTAACATCTTAATACAATTGTTTCCAATGTATTAGCTTCTCTTCACAAACCTTTGTGAAGTATAACATCGTGCTTCCAAGAACCTTCCTTCCAAAATTAGGTCAAATTATCATTTAGGTTTATACATCAATTTTCTTGCATTTAAAACTCATAAGAGTATTCCAAAACCGTTCTTAACATCCAATTCATCATTTCAAAGAAAACCATGAATGACACATTTTGACCTAGTTTTACCAAAATCTTCCAATTATAGAAATAGTCATTTTAAACATCATATTAAGGTAAAATACTTCATTTTGACATGTATAAAGTTTTAAAGGTAAGAATGAACTCACAAGCTAGAGTTTGACAAAACCCTAGAAAATCTCTAAGATGAAGATGGAGGTGATCAAGAAATCTGAACAGATGAGGGGCACCACCACTTGAAGCTTTTTAACCCCAAAGCTCTACTTGATCTCTCCTCTTTAATGGAGAAATAAATGCTTGGAATGAGGTTGATGAAGAAAGTGGAACCCTAAAAATCGCCTTTGCCCTTTGCTCCCAACACTGATAATTCATAACTGATAAAATGAGAAAAGGAAGCTGAAAATCGCACCTCATTGCACTCTGGAACACACGGGCGACTATGCCCTTGGCGACTATGACATGTCATAGTCGCGAGATTTGTACCGAAAGTTGATAAATTTTGGCTGGTTTTCCGTTCTCCGCGACAATGCCTTGCGACAATGACCTGGGAATTGTAGCCTGTCATTGTCGCCGAAAGTGTACCGAAAATCAAAATTCACCCGGCTTCCGTTCCTTTCCCCCAATCCATTACAACCCAAAAATATACACTTGAAACCTTCCATTTGCCCATAAACAAAATATTACAATGCTAAATTACATAACCTTTCGCTAAATTTCCGGGTGTTACAATCCTCCCATCCTTGAAATTAATTTCGTCCTCGAAATTTACAGATTAACTAAACAAACTCGGATATCTCCTCCTCATATCCTCTTCCGCTTCCCACGTCACATTTGAACCACGATGGTGCTTCCATTGCACCTTAACCATGTCGATTTCTTTGTGACATAACTTCTTAGACTTGCTTTCTAAGATCGCCTCCGGTTCTTCCACACAACGACTATTGTCGACGCGAATCTCTGAGAGAGGTATCACACTCTCTTCTTCCGCTAAACACTTCCTCAAATAACATATGTGGAATGTAAGATGTATGCCGTCCAATTCGGGTGGCAATTCCAATTTATACGCTTGCCGTCCCACTCTTTCCAAGATTTTAAACGGCCCGAGGAAACGAGGACTAAGCTTCCCACGCTTCCCAAACCTTATAACACCCTTCCAAGGGGACACTTTAAGCATAACTCGTTCCCCCACTTGGAATTCCATGGGTCTTCTCTTCTTATCGGCATAGCTCTTTTGACGGTCTTGGGCCGCCTTAAGTCGTTCTCGAATAATCTTCACCTTGTCCGCCGTCTCTTGCACAATCTCGGGTCCGGAGAATTGTTTCTCGCCCGCCTCTAACCAACATACCAGTGTCCTACATTTCCGTCCATAAAGTGCCTTGAAAGGGGCCATCCCAATACTAGAATGGTAACTATTATTGTAGGCAAATTCTACCAGCGGTAGATGCGAATCCCAATTTCCACCAAAATCAATAACACATGACCTAAGCATGTCTTTAAGAGTTTGAATAGTCCTTTCACTTTGACCATCTGTTTGGGGGTGAAATGTCGTACTTATGTTTATCCTGGTGCCTAACCCCTATTGCAATCCATTCCAAAAGTGAGAAGTGAATCGACTATCACGATCTGACACGATAGTCAAAGGCACACCATGCCTTGCAACTATCTCGTCCACATACAACTTAGCCAGTTTGTCAACTGGGCCGACTTCTCGCATTGCTAAGAAGTGAGCACTCTTCGTCAATCTATCCACCACTACCCATATGGTGTCATGACCTCTCAAGGTCTTTGGTAGTTTCGTCACAAAGTCCATAGTGAGGTGTTCCCATTTCCATTCCGGAATTTCCAACGATTGAAGACTTCCATATGGCCGTTGATGCTCCGCTTTGACCTGCAAACAAGTCACACATCTCTCTACATAACTAGCAACATCCAACTTCATGACGGGCCACCAATAAGTTAATTTTAGGTCTCTATACATCTTGGTACTACCCGGATGTATGGAGTACTTAGACTTATGAGCATCCTCTAGTAGTAGTTCTCGGTTGCCCCCAATCTTAGGCACCCAAACACGTCCTCGGAATAGCTTCAGACCACGACTATCTTCGGTTAACATCAAGTGTTGCTTCACCATCACTTCATCCTTTAAGTTTTCCTCACGCAATGCCTCCACTTGAGAAGTCTTGATTCGGTCGATCAGACTTGACACGATGTCAATTCTTGTGAGTACGACCCGCGTCCCGCTACCATACTCCTTCCTACTTAAAGCATCCGCCACTACATTTGCTTTACCCGAATGGTATAGCAGCTCGCAGTCATAGTCCTTAAGCAACTCCAGCCAACGTCGTTGCCTCATGTTTAGCTCCTTTTGATCGAAAATATGTTTCAAGCTCTTGTGATCTGTGTAGAGTGTACACTTAGTTCCGTAAAGATAATGTCGCCATAATTTCAATGCAAATACCACTGCTGCCAATTCCAAGTCATGAGTTGGGTAATTCTTTTCATGTTCCTTGAGTTGCCTTGATGCATAAGCAATTACCTTGCCCCTTTGCATTAACACACACCCCAATCCCATCTTTGAAGCATCGCTGTAAACCACAAAGTCTTTAGATCCTTCTGGCAAGGATAGAATCGGTGCTTCACACAATTTCTTTTGAAGAGTCCGGAAAGCATCTTCTTGCTTGTTGGTCCAAATGAACTTCACGTTCTTCCTTGTCAATGTTGTCAGAGAAGATGCAATCTTTGAGAAATCTTGAATAAACCTTCAATAATACCCCGCCAATCCTAAGAAGCTTCGAATCTCGGACGGGCTCTTAGGCGGTTCCCAATTCGTCATTGCTTCTATCTTTGATGGATCCACCTTCACTCCATCTTGTGTGACGACATGCCCCAAAAACTGAACTTCTTTTAACCAAAAGTCGCATTTCGAGAATTTGGCGTAAAGCTTTTCCTTCCTTAACACTTCGAGAACCTCTCGAAGGTGTTGTTCATGGTCTAACTCGTCTTTAGAGTAGACAAGGATATTATCAATAAATACTATTACCGATTGGTCTAGAAATGGTCGACACACCCGATTCATCAAATCCATAAACACTTCCGGTGCGTTCGTCAACCCAAACGGCATTACTAGGAATTCATAATGTCCGTACCGCGTTCTAAACGCTGTCTTTGCTACATCATCCTCCTTCACTTTCACTTGGTGGTAACCCGAACGTAAGTCGATCTTTGAGAAGCATCCCGCTCCTTGTAGTTGATCAAAGAGGTCGTCGATTCTTGGGAGTGGATACTTGTTCTTCACGGTTACCTTGTTTAGTTCACGATAATCAATGCACATTCTCATAGTGCCATCCTTCTTCTTCACAAATAAAAACGGAGCTCCCCACGGTGACGAGCTTGGTCTTACGAAACCCTTCTCAAGGAGATCTTGTAATTGCGTCATCATTTCCTGCATCTCGGATGGTGCCAACCGGTAGGGTGCTCTAGCAATCGGAGCGGCCCCCGGTACTAGATCTATTTGAAATTCCACTTGTCTATCAGGTGGCAAGCCGGGTAGATCTTCGGGGAACACGTCTGGAAATTCATTGACAACTCGTACATCATCTAATTCCCTCTTCTCTAACTTCGCATCTAAAACATAGGCTAAATATGATAGGCATCCCTTGGCTAAACACTTGCGTGCCTTTGCCAAGGTTAACAATGCAACTTCACCCTTCCTTCTTTCCCCGTAGACTATCACCATACTACCATCCGATAATGGAATCCGAATCAACTTCTTGGAACACAAAATCTCGGCTTGATTCTTCGCCAACCAATCCATTCCAATTACCACATCAAATCCTCCTATTGCCATAGGCATAAGGTTTATCCCAAACTTACTTCCTTCAATTTCCACCACACAATCCTTAAGGACATCACAGACAAGAACTTGTTTACCATCGGCTATTTCAACAATAAAAGCATCTTCCAAAGTACTAACAGGTACATGCAGATTTGGGTAGAAAGAAGTGGATACAAAAGAAAAAGTAGCACCAGAATCAAAAAGAACATGAGCGGGTACGGAGTTAACAAGGAACGTACCCGACACCACGTCTGCCGATGCCTTTGCTTCTTCTGCCGTCATCTTGAAGGCCCTCCCCACCGCCTTCTGACCCCCACCAACCTTCACTTGAGAGTTCCCTAGCTTCAGCTTCGGGCAACCGTTCCTGTAATGGCCCGGTTCTTTGCATTCGAAACATGTCATTGACTTGACCGGGCAATCACGAATCTGATGCCCACTCTTCCCCCATCTAAAGCAGTTACCCGGGACCGGGCTACAAGCTCCAAAATGCTTGCTCCGGCATTTGGGGCACCAGTTAGCTTCCCGCCTAGAATTGATTCTTCGATTGTTGTTGTTGTTGCTTGTGGTGTTGTAGTTTGACTTCTTGGAAGGCGCCGCATGCCCTTCCCACTTCCTCTTTTCTCCAACTCCCAACCTTTCTTCAACGCCCAAGTTAATAGCATCTTCCTTATGTTGGGCTTCTTCAATTGCTTCACGAAGAGTAGAGGGCTTTGAAGCCCGTACCCTATCCATCATATCCGCCGATAACCCTTTAATGTAAGCCTTTATCTTTTCTTTCTCATCCGGGGCCACATGCCCAACCAAACTCAGCTTCTCAACGAACAACCGGGTGTACTCTCTCACGGTTTTGTTCCCTTTCTTGAGAGCCCGAAACTCATCAGCAATCCGGTCGATAGCCCTTTCATTACAATATTCTTCCATGACCTTCGCTTTAAACATCTCCCATGTGAGCATAGAGACGATCACGGACCCAAGAGTAGCCGTGGTAACGTCCCACCATATTAGGGCCTCGCCCTGTAGCATTTGCGAAGCAAACTTTACCTTTTGCCTCTCCTCACAATCACTCGAGCTAAACGCTTGCTCGATTTCTCGCAACCACCGGATGCACTTTACCGGGTCATCCGAACCAGAAAACTCGGGCGGTTTGGTACACATAAAGTCCTTGTATGAGCAACTCCTTCCTGCGCGCCTCACTTCAGTTACAGGCATCTCCTCCGTAACCAGTACGGCCCCATTCCCGCCTGAACCTCCTTCAATATTCTCCGCAGTCGCTTCGTGCCTTCGCTGACTGGCCTCCCTTTCTTCAAACATTTTCAGCATACTTTCATGTTGTTGAGCAAAAGCAGAATTCATTGCTTGGATCATACTGAGCCTAAGCTCATCTTGTGAGCCCGCTTGTACCATAAGAGGTCCAATTCCGGGATTAAGGTTTACGGCCGGTAATTGGTCTATTCGGGGTGGTGACCTCCTAACCACAGTAGGAATTAACGGTGGTTGAGTAGTTCCCCCTGCCACTTCCTGATTCGTGACACTGTTGATTGCTCCATCAATTTCATTACGCGATCGGGTTCGCGTGTTCACCATCTTAGTCTGTCAAGATGATACACGAGAGTAAGACAAAACTAACATAAATACGTTTAACACGTTCACCAATCATTGTAACAATAGTAAAATAAGCATACTCAGAATACAATGCACCCAAAATAGCATTAGCTACGTGATATCTTGGATAAATCATATACACAAGAATCCCCATTACCAAAGTCACATTTCATGATTAGCGTATTTCCGTCGACTCTAAAGCTCTCTTATCTCAAGAGTGTCTACCCATTCTCACAAAACATCACTTAAAGTCTCAGCTTAAGTCTAGGCATCTTAAGTTCATACCTAGTTCGCTTAAACTAGAGCTCTGATACCATTTGTAACACCCCGCCTTACTACGACACAATATTGTCCGCTTTGGCCTAAGCCGCACGGATTTGTTTCTGGCGAGCCGGCGAGGACTTCCCAGGAGGTCACCCATCCTGGTACTACTCCCACCCAAGCACGCTTAACCACAGAGTTCCAAGAACCTGTCTTGCATGTGGTCCCAAAACGCGTTGTGTTTAGGAAGGCCAAGGTTTACTTATGAACCCAGCATCACTCCTGTCCACGGACGATATGGGATCTGCCTAAGGTGTTACAAACCCCCCCCCCCCCCCTTAGGGACTCATCGTCCTCGATGAGGTTTGCCCCACATCCCGAACGACACAGGAGCGGCTCTGATACCAACTTGTAACACCCCTAAAAATGGGAGTTAATTTAAACCAAAATAAAATGCGGAATAACTTCTACTTCATAAAACATCACCCATAAAGATGGGGAGAAAGTCAGAGTGAGTTTACAACATCTATAGGAAAGTTAAATGACAACCTAGTAATTTATATAATTCAAAATACAGATTAAGTTCGGGTGTCACTAAAATCCTCAAAATAATCTTCTATGTAACTCCATCTATACACACGAGGTGCACTTCAAAAAAATGCGACTACCGGCACCTAGCTTCTCTCATCCCATCAAGCCCATCCGCTTGATCACCTGATATACATGTCATTTTAAGAAAAAGTGTTAGGCTTAAAGCCTAGTGAGAACAAACAGTTCAAAATATAGAAAAGCCATTTAAACTTCGAAAACGGTAAATAAACATATAACCGAAAGCTTTTCTCAAAACATCTCTTTTTCTTTACTTCTGCGATTTACACCTGAAAGATACGCTTTACTTCTCTTGGGGAAAACTTCTACGGGAATGACCCGTCATCACATTAATCCTCACGAGTTCAACCCCAAACCGGGATCTACAAGTGCCCTCCCCAAGTGCTTCTGACTATATGTGCCTATGGATCCATTACACTAGTCTAACATCTTAATACAATTGTTTTCAATGTAATATTTTGAGAACCCAAAACCACCTATTTTATGTGGTATTCATGATGAATACCGTGTTAAATACTCATTATGAATGGTGTGACAAATACTCATTATTATTCAAGGTTATTCATCATGAACACTCTAAAAATATTTACGATTCCTTAATGAATTTGAATCTCCCTCATATTACTAAAGGGTAAAAAAGTAATTCTAAATCAAAACTTTGTCAGAAAAATGTTGTTAAAAGTTGTCGAAGTTATTATGGTACTGCAAAAGATAAGAGCCAAGGAAAGGGGAAGGAAGGTTGTGAACATGTGGGATTGTATAAAATATTAGGCTCTACGATAAATAACTATTTTGGAAGTACTACACAAGGGTTCTCACATGCTGTTGCTTTTATCCAAAGGGAGAATTTCATACACTTCCTTAAAAACTTGCATTATTACGCATATATCCTTGTAAAGTTTGAAATTACGCATATATTCCTTCTAAACCCCTAAAACTCACATATATATCCTTCTGCCTAATTTAATTATTATTAAAATATTTAAAAAATACAAATTTACTTAACTACCCTTCTAAACTATCCTAATTTATTTAAGAAAAAAAAATCAAAATAAAAAACAAAACCTAACATATGCTACCCCAACCACATTTTCCCCACCACCCATCTTCTAAAACCCACCTTTATTTTTCTGGGCACCACCATTTTTTCCGGCAACCACCCTTTTTTCCGGCCACCACCATTTTTTCCGGCAACCACCCTTTTAAAATGCACCTTTCTTTTTTCCCGCCACCACCATTTTTTCCGGCAACAACCCTTCTAAAATCCACCTTTCTTTTTCCGGCCACCACCATTTTTTCCGGGTTTTAGAAGGGTGGTTGCCGGAAAAAATGGTGGTGGCCGAAAAAAAGGAAGGTGGGTTTTAGAAAAGTGGTAGCCGGAAAAAATGAAGGTGCATTTTAGAAGGGTGGTGGCCGGAAAAAAAGAAGGTGGGTTTTAGAAGATGGGTTGCCGGAAAAAATGGTGGTGGCCGGAAAAAAGGAAGGTGCGTTTTAGAAGGGTAGTTGCGCGGAAAAAATGGTGGTGACCGGGAAAAAGGAAGGTGGGTTTTAGAATGGTGGTTGCCGGAAAAAAATGGTGGGTTTTAGAATATGGGTTGCCGGAAAAAATGGTGGTGGCCGGAAAAAAGAAAGGTGAGTTTTAGAAGATGGGTGGTGGGGAAGATTGGGTTGGGGTAGCATAGGTTAGGTTTTGTTTTTGATTTTTTTCCTTAAATAAATTAGGATAGTTTAGAAGGGTAGTTAAGTAAATTTATATTTTTTAAATATTTAAATAATAATTAAATTAGGGAGAAGGATATATATGTGAGTTTTAGAGGTTTAGAAGGATATATGCGTAATTTCAAACTTTACAAGGATATATGCGTAATAATGCAAGTTTTTAAGGACGTGTTCTTTTTAGCCGAAGTGTATGTTAGTTTATAAGTTACAAACTAACAACAGGCAATAAAACTATAACAAATAGTGTAAAATGATGAAATATGTAGATTTGGTTTATGTTTAAATATGAAAACAGATGTCGATTGATACGTCTGAAATGGAAGAAAATCTGTTAGGGGACATAGGAAATTTGTTACTTCAAGTTTTGTTGGGTTCAAGGATGCATACCCATGTGTTGATCACTAAGAGGGTTGGCCCATGTTTGTAAAAACTTCATCACAAGAAATATATAATGCAAATCAACAGCTTGTTTGGTTGTTGTTACCATCAAAAACAGTCAAGTATTTAATGAACCAAACTTGTATACATGTGTTTTTTGGACTGGTGTAGGGTTACGATGGTTAGAAAAGTTAACCGCAGTAGAAATGTTAGACAAAAAAACCTATACATAGGAGGGTAATTCTGTCATTATTACACTATCGAATCGAGTAATCTACTGTTTTCGAGAAGCCATGGCATGGTTATAAACCAGCTCCTCAATATATATATATATATATATATATATATATTATCCTCAAGAAATGAAGTATAAAACCGAGGCAAAACATGTTCTCCTAGGATGTGAAAACTGAGAAAAACAAATGGTTCTTGGACTCCATTAGTAATATGGGTTTTGCAGAAAGAATCTGTAACATGAACTCAAGTGTTCGCTTTTATATCGGCCCCATTAACTTCTACTTCAGAGCGAATGTGCCCACTTGTCGGTCTGCAAGAATTTACATTTCAAAATCGAGTTAGTTTATAATCTAATCACAAAGCAGTTTCATCTTGAATTTTTTAGGTAAGTTTGCACTTACAGGCCACTTAGCACCTTGATGGTATCATAGAATAGCCACTATAAAGTCACTACGGGTCCCACGAGCATGATCCTGATAGGAAGACTTCTCGTAAATAAATTCCGCAACCCAATTTTCTTCACAACCTGCTTACAGTTCCAGTAACTAAGTAACTAACTAACTAACTTATGGTATATTATAAGAAAAGAATCCTAGAAAAAAAAAGATTTACCAGCTTCAGGTTACCAGCTTTTTTGTTATTAAGAGAAGCAACGATATTGTCTGCAGGGTTCGAAATAATGCTGCCAACAGATGCAGCAGCATATCCAGCTAAACATGTAACCCCAAGTTGTTGTGTGATCGAACAATCTTCCTTTTATCTTTGAATCGCTTTACGATAAAAAAAATCCAAGACTGTTTACATTAGCCATCAAAAATTTGTATGATTTGTGTTTAATTTGTCCTCTTTCTATTTATATGGTTTTGTTTTAGACGATAATATTGATAATTAATATGGCATGACTATTTGATTCTTCTGTTGATGCCGAATTTGCTTGGAAGGAGATCATGAGTTGCATTCTTATCATCACCCATACCAACCACGTAAGATTCTCAAACTTAGGCAAAAATCAATACAAAGAGTGCTTGCACATCTGCAACTGGTGAAGCCCCAAACTGTGCTCACCAACCTCTTACAATTGTTGTACTTGGGTCACTCGAGGCTGTGATGATTTGTGATGAAGAAAGGCTGAAATTGGAAGCAGAGGTTGAGCGCTTGGCTGGACAGGTGATAACATGACTTAAAAAAATAGCATTTTTAGAGCGTTTTCTATTTGGGCTGTATGTATTCTAGCTAACCTAAAAGTTGTTTTGTATCTTATGATTCGTATTTTGGTTGTGGATTTAGGATGCTGATGGTGGAGAAGCACTTGAACGTATCTATGATGAGCATGATATTTTTTGTGGCACGACTACATAACTTCGAGAAGATAGCTAGATCACCTCCCCCCTCTAGATAATTAATTACCGTGTGTATGGATCTTACTTTTTGATTGAATAACATTTTAGAAAAATGAGCTTGTTTATGTACAAAGTATTATTTATATTTTTGTCATTTGGGAAGATTTTATTGTATAGGAAATTTATAATTTTAAATTATTTTTTTTATAAAAAAATGCAAATTACTGACGACTTACCGACGGAATATCCGTCGGTAAAGGCCGTCTTTTTTGTGGAAAAACAGTCGGAAATTCATCGCAAAACGTATCCGTCGGAAATGCTATCCGTCGGAAACCCTTTTCCGACGGAAAAGACAATTCCGTCAAAAATCCGTCGGAAATGGTATCCGTCGGAAGAGGCTTTTCCAACGAGGGTTTTTCCGACGTATTTTTTCCGATGGATTTTTGACCTTTTCCGACGAAACCGACCTTTTCCATCGGATTTCCGACGGAAATATTCGTCGGAAAAGGACCTTTTTTTTTGTAGTGCATGTACGAGAATGAGAATAAAGATTTACCCATGTAGGATTTTGGGTTTTAAGTTTCCTTGTAATGTTAATTTACGTCTTAATTAGGTGTTGCCAATAATTATCATTTATCCCCCAAAGTTATGTGTTTAAAAAGTAAAAAAGAATGTCTTCAAAAATAATGTGTCGTAACGCGTCATAACACGCTCGAACATGTTACAAGTGAAGTAAAAGCTTATAGCATCTCCAACAAATTCCCTATAATTTCTCTAAAATGGGAAAACAAAAGTCAAAATCTTCAAAAAAAATTATTTCCATCTCCAACAAATTTCCAATTTTAGAGGATACATCGTTGATTATAATAATAAAATATTGTAATCATCTATTAAAATATTATTTTTCTTTCTAGATATTTATTTTTAAAACTTCCTATTGGTGTTTTCAATTGATAATCATTTTTGGAGTGATCTCCATATTTGAAGAAAAACTCACTCTCTCTCCTACTTTCTCCATTTTGGAGATAGTTTTGGAGAATCTTTTGGAGCAAATTTTGACCTAAAATCCCTATTTTCTCCAATTTCTCCAGACTTCATTTTGGAGAAGCTCTTGGAGATGCTCTTAGAGTGGAGCCATAGAGTTTAACGTGGCGGTGAAACGAAGCCTTGGAATCATAACGCTCCAAAACAAGGCCATAACGAGTTATTTAGAACCATGGTTAAATTAAAGGCATTTAATCTATTACACCTTTTTCAACTTTTTTTAATTAAATGATATATGTTATGTATAATAGGGTCAGGGGAAAACTTCACAAAATAAAAAACTAAAGAACACCCTGGAATCTTTCATCTAGACGGTATGCACGTGTGCATACAATTAAATCAAGTTGTTTTTTGGTTTTTATGCAAGTGTGCAAGTTACAAATTACTAGTATGCACAAGTGCATACCGTCCAGATGAAGGGCTCTCAGAATGTTATTCAGTTTTTTTTTTGTTGAGGTTTTCCTCTAAACCTCCGTCATGTATAATATTATGTACAGACACATAATCATTTACAAACTCAAATTATATAAATTTACAAACCAATTTTCATGTACTCTTTCACATATAAAAAATTATATGGGAATATGCTTGTATATATACATATATAGTTGTTTCATATGTGAAGCGTTCAGGACTATTTTGCGTATGGAAAAAATGTTAACATTTCATATATGAAACAACACATTAAAACTGGTTTGTAAGTTTATACGAATTATTCTGTTTGTAAAAGAAATGGACTATAATATAAGGTTGGGTCACGTAAGACCAACATGTTTTCGTGAGACCGCATTTTTACACTTGAAACCTATAGCAAAACATATTATAGATGAGACTAGAAGACCGTAACCGATAACCGAATGCATGTAATCGGTTCGGTTTTTGGTCCTAAGAATACTTCAAAATCGATATTCGATACCGAGAATTTCCCGAAAATACCGGAATCGAACCGGTAATCCAATAGTCATGTGACTATTCCAATTCCATCTCTGTCTCCTTAACTAATCCATCTCGACTTCCTAAACTAATCTATATCTTCTCCTAAAATAATCCATACATTCCCCATAACCATTACTTTGATCAAAAAATCGGTATCACCATCAAAAAAATATTTGGGCCCAACGGCATCGCCATTAAAAAATCAGTAGTATCACACCATCAAGAAATCGGCACTAGCACCTCAAAATTGTTGAACTTTTGCGATTGGTTTTGATACACATTTGAATTTTTGATTGTTAAAGTTTTGCGATTGATTTTGGTTTTTTTCTTTACACACTTTCAATTCCGGCTCTAAGTGGTCCTAGTATTGATTTTCATTTCCTGATACCGAAACCGAATGGATACCGAATTTGTACATACGGTTCAGTTTTCGGTCCTAAAAAACTTCGGTACCAACCAATTCTGTACCGGTCCGGAATCGATCTAATCCCTAAAATATATAAAATACGTTTAACAAACTTTTTAACAACCGTTAGTGGACGGGACCAAAATCGAACAGAAATGCAAACTGTGATGATAAATTTGTATTAAATGAATTGTAAATACCGAAATCAAGAAAATTAGAAAAGTACAAGAACCAAAGATGAAGTTTATTAGTTTATCCCCTTTTTATTCAACCACTTTCAAAAATGGTTATTATATATAGCAACACAAAACCTTAAAAACAGAGAGTACGAGATAGGATGAAATCAAAATACATGATGGTTTTCCTTTTTATCATCTTTCTACAGTTCATTACTTCATCAAACTCAAAATCTATCATCAAGAATCTCCCAGGCTTTCATGGCGATCTTCCTTTCACTCTCCAAACTGGGTATGTTTTTGTTTTTTTTTTTTCATTCTTCTTGTTTTTATTGCCCCAAAAAACTTTTACCATAAGCTTCTTGCATTTCCTTCTTTTGTTTTGTTTTTATGTTGAAAGATACATTGGCATGGGAGAAGATGATTCGATGCAAGTTTTCTACTACTTGGTTGAGTCTCAAAGAAGCCCCTCGGATGACCCTCTTCTTCTGTATCTCACCGGTGGCCCCGGCTCTTCTGGACTGTATCCATTCCTTTATCAAATTGGTAATTTCCTTACATTGCATGCTTACATGAGCTTTATACTTGGTTATTTTAGTGTCATCAAGTATTTTGGTGTAATTGTAATTTATTAAGTCGTGGGTGTCCAAACCTATCGCTGAATCTGGTCTTCAACATCAAGTTTTCGGCCTATCGCTGAATCTGGTTCGGGCTATCGTTGATTGGTCTTCAGCTTACGCTAAACCTGCTTGTTTCTCAGATTCAGTTGTAACCTACCTTTTGTACTTATCCTTTAACGGTTTTGGTCTTATCCATTAAACTGTCAATAACCTTCGATCTCTCATTTAAATATGAAAAACAAGAATCTGGGTATATATCTCAATTTTCACAGCCTTTGAAAGAAAGAAAAACCTAAGAATTATCCACATGCAAAATTCGTGAACCCATGTATAATAGGGTCGAATTATTGTATTTGGAGAAAATTTTAAAGAACACTCTGCTACCTTTTTATTTTGGAAATGAAATGAGGGAAAGAAAAGAAGATGAATAATTGGAAATGAAATGAGGGAAAATTTTAAAG
The DNA here is from genome assembly GCA_036898165.1 of Silybum marianum. Taxonomy (NCBI): domain Eukaryota; kingdom Viridiplantae; phylum Streptophyta; class Magnoliopsida; order Asterales; family Asteraceae; genus Silybum; species Silybum marianum. The sequence goes on from CM072538.1 coordinate 23,694,116, forward strand.
AACACTCTGCTACCTTTTTTTCTTGCTGTAGTAATTGGGTGGAAGAGATAAAGGAATAAAGCTGATCTTTATTTTATTATAAAATGTATATATTAACAAAGCGATGCTAGATACAACTTCGTCAATGGTGATTAATTAACAAATTATAAAATCTTTTGTTTTCTATCCTCCCCAAATTAAATCATCCATATCTTAAGGCTTCAGACTTTAATAATATACTGTTTGATCTAGGACATGATCCAAAATGTTGTATATTCTTACAATTGAACATGAGTAGGAGCCTAAATGAACCAAGTTGAGACGAGTTACAGGTTACTCAAGATCGGCTAAAAAAACATATTACTATGTTCGAGCTCAAATAACATTTTTAACAGTAGAGCTCGAGCTCAGAATAACTTTTCAATGTTCGAGCTCAAGCTCGATACTCATTTACAAGCTCTCGAGCTAAAGATCGATTAACTTGCTTAGTGGCCTGACCTCAATAATATTTATATTTGGATTATATAATTTATGAAGATATGAACATATTTAACTTGAAAAGATGTATGCTAGAATGGCTCCGTTTGCTCAAATCAAAAAATTTAAGCGAGTTTTCAAACAAGTTGAGTCGAACATTTGTGTTATAAAGCATGACTCGTTACATTATACGAGTTTTGATGTGTTGTTTAGATTGACTCGAACTCGACAATATATCTGTGACATTAACTTAAGGTGACGTTCCACACAATTTGTTTTTTAATTAATTAAGGTAATGAGAGGAATGGAAAGAAATTCAACTTCATGAATTTGCTATTTGGTCGCATAAGTAACTTTGGAATGGAAATATAAATTATGACTCATGACAAATTATAAAATTATATGTTGGTCATATTTTAATGATTATTTGCTCGATTATAAATATTAAAGATGGATCGACCAACTAACATTGATAAATTATCCTTTTGTAGGTCCATTAAGTATCAATTTTGAAAGTTCAAAGGGCGATAATAACATTACATTGGAGTTGAATCCATATTCGTGGTCAAAGGTTAACATTCTCATTCCATCGAAATTTAAAAAATTAAGATTCCGATTTTATACATTATTTTGTTACATAAGAAAAATTGTATACATTTTGTTTGTATATTGTATGACCAAATAAATAATTTTGAAATTTGGTAGGCTGCTAATGTGATATTCGTAGATCTCCCAATTGGCGTTGGGTTTTCTTATGCTAAAACATTGGAAGCATCAAGGAGTAGTGATTCCATTTTAGCCATACAAAGTTATGAATTTCTAAGAAAGGTAAGATAATTCGGTTCAAAAACGAAACTCTTTTTCAATCATTATGAAATTAAGTTTTTGTTATGTTGCTTATCTCATGTTGCTCCTACGAATTATCGAAGGTATAGTAGTATCTACTTATTTAGCAAGAAAATTATTAATGAAACTTTGTGTGTTTATATAAGTGATGATGAATATATATGAATGCAGTGGCTTGTGGAGAACCCCATGTTTCTGAATAATCCATTGTACATATCTGGGATTTCATACATGGGTATTGTCGTACCAAATGTGGCTTTGGAGATATACAAAGGTAATAACTTTTATTCTAACTATATATACAATATGCACCTTCCATACAAAAGACGTTTTATAAAGTATATAATATTTATATATGCGAAATACAACAAATAAACTCATACACCTTTCTCATCTTTGATGAAGCTTGAATCCTGACTTTTTAGGAGGGCAAGGGCTACCACTATAACAAAATTGGATTTATAGGACGCCAAACGTCTAATAGATCACTTTATACGATACAAATTATAAGATCAAAAAATAAAGCGTCCTATTTAAAGATGTTGTACTAAGTTTATAGGACACTTTTGGGCATCGTAACAAGTTTATTAAGACCCTTTTATTAGAAAAATGTTATATTAGCTTTTTTATATGAGACAATTTGAAAAACTGCCCTATAAACATAATTGTTCTATAAAAAGATGAGTTTATAGCACACTTTCTGAAAAGTGTCATATAAGCTAGCTAATGCGAGTTTTTTATTTATTTATTAAAAGTGTTCTAATAAACTTGTTACGACCCAAAAGCGTCGTATAAACTTATCACAACGCCTTTAAATAGAATGCTTTATTTTTTGGTCCTATAATTTGTGTCCTATAAAATGGTCTATTAAGACGCTTATTTATTGGTGGCGTCTTATAAATCCAATTTTGTTGTAGTGTATGATACCGTTAGGCCAAAGGCCTTTTGGTTCCATTCAGAAGACTTGACTTATATAACATTCTGTTTATGTACCATTCTCTATTTTTATAGGCAACGAACTTGGAAATCAACCACAACTCAACATTAAAGTAAACATCTTTCTGCGTAAACTTGTTAACGTTATTGCTAAAGTATTTGGTTGGTTCATGTACAACTAAATGAAATAACTTATGGCAAATTTGCCACAAAAAGTAACTTCATCCTTCAATCGCTTACCAAAACCTTTTTTTATTAATCTAGATATCTAACCTGCTATGCAAACCGATTATTTTTTACTGGGAGTTAATAATGTTTATATTTTTACCTGCATACTAACCAAATCAATGTTTTGACCCAAAACCATATCAACAAAAATAAATTTGGTTGAAGAAACAAATTAACTTCAATTCAGATTAACTAATATGTTTTCCCCAAAATACAAAATACAGGGATGCCTAATTGTTAACCCTCTCACTGATAAATTCATCAACTTCAATGCAAGATTTGAGTTTGCTCATCGCCTTGCACTTATATCAGATGATATCTACGAGGTAATAAAGATATTCTTATCAAGATCGTGACCACATCGATCTACTTTACGAATGATAACATGTCAATTTTGTCGAAATTTGTTCGAATTTATGTTTATAATTCAGTCTACAAAAGCAACTTGTGGTGGTGACTATGTATACAATGATCCGCGGAACATCCTATGTGCGGATAATCTTAAACGGGTGGATGAGGTACACACATATCATTCTTCCAGCAAGAATACGTACCTACATGATTATTTTTTGTAGCGTAACTTTAATCGAAATTCTCAATTGCAGTGCACAAGCAAAATTACGTTTGGGAATATATTGCAGCCAAGGTGTGATGCAAGAGACATGGAGCCAACTTGTAAAGTGATATTTCTTAATTTTATATATTTTGCTTGATATAATTCGTTCATAAATCATACTTTTGGAAATTAATTAATATGAGTTTTACCATTTCTTTTAATTCTGTTTAGACATATACAGACACATTTATAGAAACTTGGGCAAACAATAAAGATGTTCAGAAAGCTCTCAATGTTCGTGAGGTACGTACGAGCACGTTATTCACAATGAGTTCACAACGTAAGATGCTATTTACTCGATAACCATGGGCGTTAACGTCAGACAAAAAATGTCCCTCATTTCACCCTATGTTTCTATATACAGTCTTGAATATTAATCTTCCTTTTCATGTGCAGGGAATAATCGAAAAGTGGGAGACCACAAACAAGAGTATCAGTTACGATTTAAAGAAAAACGACACCATTTATTACTCTTACGACGTCTGGAGCAGTATTCCAACCCATAAACAACTTCTTACCAAAAACAGTCAAGTTTTGATCATATGGTAATACTCTTTTTGTCCCAAAATAAATGTCTATATTTCTATTTATATTTATTCTAAAATAAGTATTCACTTTCAAAAGTAAATAACCTAATTCTCAAATTTACCTTAATGCACATATATATAGTTATGAAAAAAAAAGAAATTAAATAAGGATAAAAGATGTCATTTGGTTAACCAAAAAGTCTAATAGATATGTATGTCATCTCAATATCGTTTTAGAAAAAGTTCAAGCTTGGATCGTCTTCAATTATTTCTTCATATTTTTAATTTTCAACTAATTTTGACTCTCAAAGTTGTGACTACAAAATATAAATATTTCAATCGACAGTGGTGATCATGACATGGTGTTTCCATATGTTGGCACTGTGAAATGGATAAGGACTCTTAATCTTCCGATTGAAAGCCCGTGGGAACAATGGTTTGTTCGAAAACAACTTGCAGGGTGAGCTGAAAATCCAAATATTTTTTGTTGTTAGTATATTTATATCGTAATTTTTTGAAACTGAATTAGTTAATAATCCATTTTGTTTCATGAAATGGCATACATTATATTGAAAAGTATATATCAGGTAAAGTGGCTGCTCATTGTTTTTGTAGATATCAAATGACATATGCAAGAAGTGGATCCTCTATAAAATTTGCAACTGTTAAGGTAAGAAACATGACGCTTGTTTGATGAATCGTTTATATCTTGTTGCAGATAATTTTGAAACTGAGATTTTAATCAAGATAATGGATACTTGACTTGCATTAAAAATTTGTCAAATACAAACTTAAATTGACAGCTGAAATATTTATCAATAGGTGACCATTTTCTAGAAAAAAAAACTATTGGATTTGTTCGTACAAATTATTGTTTTTTCATCAAATATATTATTCCAAATCAGTAATATATTATTCAGAGGAAAGTTCAAATGTGAACTCATTTTTGGTTGTGAACGTGAGGACGAATCTCAACCACTTATCCGGTCAATAAAGGCGGCTTTGACCTGGTTCCCTCCTTTAATAATCTCCACCCTCCCATGAATCGCGTCAATCCTCCGTGATCGCGTCCACCATAACCGAAGATGTGTGGCTAATATTCGTCCTCACGTTCACAGCCAAAATTGAGTTCACATTTGAACGTAACCCTATATATATATATATATATTTATGGATTGATTTTTGTTTTGTAGGGTGGGGGTCATCCACTGGCAGCGTACAGCCCTGAAGAAGCTTTGGTCATGATGGATGGGTGGCTTACTTCTCATTCTTACTTAAGTGACTCCTAAGCACAAGAGAACAGAGTTCCATCCATCTTTATTTATACTAGTGTTCGACAGTGCCAATAGATTTTAAAAAAAATATTGAAATTAAATAGATTGTTGATTACATATCAAATATTAAACCAATAAAAATCAATATTGCATTTGATATAAATCCTCCTTATCAAACTTTGTATCAGACTCAAATAATAAAAGAAATATGTGAGACTATTTATTATAATCATGAAATGTACTATGAGGATTATTTTTTCGTAATATATAAATTTATTCTGTACATACATTCTCATAAAATATTTATATTTACCAAACAAATGTGGTGTTCTTGTCTATTTTTGTAAAATTACATGATATTTTTGTAAATTGTTTACATTTGTTGTAACGTACTTGTTTGCAATTTTGGCCAAAAAATCTTATTAAAACCACCTTTCCCGACATGTGATTGCATGAAGATGTACATTAGTCGTTAGTATTGCAACCACTCGATTCCAGGCAAGTTTGAGTGAATTGTTAAATTTTCATTTCACTTGTTTGAGTTTTTTCAAATTTCGTGAAATTGTTTCTTCATAGTTTGCTTTTCAATAAAGCATTTTAAGAAAAAAAGGTTTTATTTATCTTGTATAAATGTAAAATATTATATCGATTCTAATTTTATTTACATAGTAACTTGATTCTAATTTAAATTAAAAATAATAATTGAAATCATCTATACATATTAATGATTGTAGAAATTTATTTTTTAAAAGAAATTATACATTGATTCTTCTAATTTATATTTTTTTACAGTTTTTTATACATATTACTATATTGATTTTAATTTTAATTTTAAATTTGTATATAATTTTTAGTGGTTTTTTATTTTATGTACTAATTTTTATTATATATGTGTGTATATATCTATATATAATTATTGATTTATTTTGATTACTTTTCTAAATGATATTAAATATAATAAGTATTTCATATGTCAATGTCAAGGGTTAATAATAAATATTTATTTATATATTGATTATAATTTTATTTATATATATATACACATATAATGATTTTAATTTCATTTATATCTATATTTTGATTTTAATAAGATTTAAAATAATTTGTCAACTTTTTAATTTTATATAATGATTCCAGTATTTTATATTAATTTTAATTACACATATATATAATATATATATATACAAAATGTTATGTAAATAATGATAATTGATAATGAATCATTTAATTATATTAATGATAAGTTATGTTATATTCAATTATCATAAGTATTTCATTTATTTATATTGATTGCAATAAAAAAAATTACATGTAAATTTTTTTAATTATTTATTTATATTAATTACAACCAGTTTATCATTATATTAAGTTGTTAAATATGCATGTCAATATATTCAACTGTGATGTAAATATAGAAAATTATTTATTTTAATAATATTTTAAACGATTATAAAATTGAAGACGTAAGAAAAATGTAGAAGATGGAAATAAGAAAGAAGTTTAAAATCCAACAAAAGTCTAAAAGAATGTATATCCGGATTAGTTTCTCGAAATAAACCTCAAAAATAATAATATAAATATCCATTTAAAAAAATGACTTGCTGAAGTTATATCATTGTAACACTTTAAGGATTCAGTTATATCATAAATTGTAACACTTTAAGGATTCAGTTATCAGATCGTTGTTGTCATGTAAAATCATTGTTAATAAACAATCATCCGTTCCAAAAGAAACAAATGAAGAAGAATATAGACGACATAAGTAAAAAATATAAATTTAGAATCACAACAAAAGTCAAAAAATGAATAACACCTGAATTATTATTCTTGAAAAAAACCTGAAAACGATTTTGTTGAAAAATATAATAATAGTCAAATGAAATTCGTAGGTGATAAGAGGTTTGTAGTAACATTATACTAATCATATATAAATCTTACTTGAGATTGCTTGAATTATAAAAAAATTGTGTTTTGTTTCTTGAACTCAAACCTTCAAGAGAAGACATAAAAACCGTTGTCAAGAATCAACCATCAGTTTTGTAGGAAACAAATTAAGAAAAATGTAGAAGACGGAAGTAAAAATATAAATTTAGAATCCAACAAAAGTGAAAAAGGAATAATACCTGAACTATTATTCTACACTTTATCTTTCTCGAATCCAAACTCGTAGGCATCGAATGCTGACAAAACTGAAAACTTAAACCCGATACAAATAACATGATTGCATGCTTTTGATGATGTATCAAATTAAAGAAAACATCGTTTTTTTTGTTTTCCAATATAAAGAAGTCAATCAAGACATAGTTGATAAAAAAAAAAGATGAGCTAACCTTTGATTGACATTTGAGAAATGGAGACGAAGACGGGGTAGAAAAAAAGACGTTAAGCACTCATCGAACCTATCGTTGAAGATGCTAATATCTAGACAATGAGAGAGATAGAAGAAAAGAGATATTACCATAAGTTGTAGGAGGAGGATGTTTATGCTAATATTTAAACAACGAGAAAGATAGAAGAAAAGAGAAATACCATAAGTTGTAGGAGGATGTTGTAGAAGATGAAAGGTTTTGAAATTAAAAGAATTCATAAATACTTAATTAATATTCATCAATGAAACTTAGCAAAAAGAAGTTTTGTTCAAAAAAAAAATCTACATTGTAAGAAAATAAAAATTTGTGAATTGAGAATCCTCGTCATGCCACCAAAACAACTCCACATCTTGCTTTTATATATAAATATATATATATATATATATATAGATATAGATATGAATTTCCATTATTGGGCCTTCACTGTTATTATTAAACTTCTATTCACTAAACACGTGTTCAACATGTAGAATTAATAACCAATTGATTGATATTTTACGTCATTTAACAATCCGTACCACAAATGCTGCCTATGGCAACGATCGAAATTCATTGTTAAATACATCCAAATCCGTTGATGTTAACAATTAACAAGTGACATTTTAAACATCATATTCTTTAAAGATTGGTCGTCTAAAGCTAAATGTTTGGAAAATATTGGGTTTTATACTGATTTAGACCTAAAAATATACTTGAACCTATGATCGAGATAGATAGATATTTATGAGGTTACGTAGTCCTTAGTGAAAGCTTCGTTTTGAAAGATTTCATGTGAGGCTTGCCTCCAATCAGCTCCAAAGTCAGCTCCAACCTGCTAGACCATTTTTATGGAAATGGGCTTCAGGCCCATGCCCTTTATTTTCTCTTATATGGGCTCTTTACTTATCACTTCATATAAATAGAAAATGTCAAGTTTTTAGAGATCAAATTTTGTTATATTTTCATAAGGGTTTTCTCTCTTTTCTCTCTAAGCTTGCTCTCCAAGTTTTACTAAAGAACATCAATAACCCTTTTGATTTCTCCATTGTAAAAGTTGTAATTTCTCAAGTGTATCATCATCAAAGTGATAGTGGATCAGTTCTCGGCGTCCTCCGCCCGTGGTTTTTTCCCTTTCCGGGTTTTCACGTAAAAATCGGTGTCTCTCTTACTTATGCTTTATTTCACATATTATTGGGTTTGATTATCTTGCATTGTTAATCACTATTCCGCCTAGAATCTCGATATAGAACTTTAGTTCATTTGTTCTTGGGGTATTTGTGTTTTTATCGGGAACCAACTAAAGGGCTTTTGCAATTTGGGTCTTGGTATTTTCACAACCATTGGTATCAAAGCTCAAGGATTAATATTGAGATTTTTTGATCGATTAAAGATTGTGGGATTATTGATTTGCTAGGGTTTCATTTATGTCGACAATGAAATTCGATTTACCTTTATTGGAACGAGATACCCGATATCCGTTATGGAAAAGATGAGAGATGTTCTTGTCCAACAAAATTTGCATAGATGCATTTTGGGAAGAGCTTTTTTCCCCGGTGCTTGGACGGAAGAGGAAAAAAAACTAAATGACTTGAGAGCCTCATACTTGATTAGATTATATTTGTCTAATGATATTTTACGGGATGTTGCGGAAGAGGAAACGGCTTATCGAATATGGTGTAAGCTTGATAAAATGCTTATGACAAAGAGCTTGCCCAATAAGCTCCATATGAAGCTTAAATTGTATGCCCATCGTTTATCTGAAGGTGGTTCAATTACTGCACATCTATCGAAATTCAAAGAGATAGTTGGTGACTTGAAGAATCTTGAGGTGAAATATGACGATGAGGATTTGGGTCTAATTTTGTTATGCTCTTTGCCACCATCATTTGCTACTTTTATGGATACAATCATTTATAGTAGGGATTCCCTTACTCTTGAAGAGGTGTATACCGCATTGAGTTCAAAGGAGAAGATGAAAGAGATTATTCTCGGTCATGAACCAAAGGCCGAGGGATTGAATGCAAGGGGTAGATCATTTGAAAAATGCTCGAGCTCTTCAAGCAAATCAAGATCAAAATCTCGTGGTAAAAAGAAGTTTTGTAACTTTTGTAAAAGGAAAGGTCACATCATTGATGAATGTTTTAAGCTTCAAGCCAAAAACAAAGCCAAGAACAAGACAACGGGTTCCTCTGGGGAAGCCGATATTGTTGAGCATGATGAAGGTGGAGCTAGTGAAAGTGAAGTCATGACGGTCTCCGATGGTAATGCAAAGGCCACGGAAGAGTGAATTCTAGACACGGGTTGCACATTTCATATGTGTCCCAACTGTAATTGGTTTCATACATATGAACAAGGTTACGAAGGTGTTTTGATGATGGGGAACAATATTGCATGCCCTATTGTTGGTAAAGGCACAATTAGAATCCATATGCATGATGGTGTCACCCGAACACTTGGGAATGTGAAACATGTTCCCGAGCTTCGAAGAAATCTCATCTCTCTTAGTACCCTTGATGAAAAGGGTTATGAGTTCTCGGGTAAAGATGGAGTTGTAAAGGTTAAGCGTGGAGCACTAGTAGCAATGAAAGCTCATAGAAAGACCGCTAACCTTTATATTTTGCAGGGTCAAACCGTTACGGGTGACGTTGCGGTAGCTTCAAAGTCAATGTCTAATGGTGATCTATCCAAGTTGTGGCATCTTCGTCTCGGTTGTATGATCCTTGGTGGTATGACCGAGCTAAGTCAACGTGGTTTGTTGAATGGCCACAAAGTTACCGATTTGCAATTTTGCAAACATTGTGTGTATGGCAAGACAAAGAGGGTCAAGTTCTCAAGTGGCATTCACACGACTAAAGGGCCACTTGACTATATTCATTCTGACATTTGGGGTCCGGCTCGTGTTACTTCTTATGGTGGAGCTTCTTACATGCTCACTATTATCGACGACTTTTCTCGTCGTGTGTGGGCTTTCTTCTTAAGACGCAAAAGCGATGTATTCGAAATATTCAACGAGTGGAGAATTATGATTGAAAAGAAATCCGGTAAAGAGGTGAAATATCTTCGAACGGATACTAGCCTAGATTTTGCTCCGAGGAGTTCAATGCTTATTGTAGAAAGGAAGGCATTACAAGGCACCGTACCATTGCCCATACTCCTCAACAGAATGGTGTAGCCGAAAAGATGAACCGCACTATTCTTGAGAAAGTTCGATGCATGCTTTAAAATTCTAAAATGCCCGTGTCTTTTTGGGCGGAAGCGGCTTCTACCGCTTGTTATATCATCAATCGGTCTCCCTCGGTTGCTATTGAGAATAAGACTCCCATGGAAGTTTGGAACGGATCACCGGCCGATTACACTAGATTAAAAATATTTGGTTGTCCGACTTATGCACGTGTTGATAATGGCTCCATTTCCATCAAGAATTGAATGGACTTTTCCTGTATTTCGACCGGAAAATCTAACAGAGACATTACTGTGGAGATTCTTACCAAAAAATGAGACATTTGAAATACAAATTCCTTGGATACAAAGATGGAGTGAAAGGCTTTAGGCTATGGTGCCCGGAAACAAAGAAGATTATTACAAGCCGAGATGTCACTTTTGACGAATCTTCTATTTTGCATGATTTACCATCTCCTACATCCGAGACCATTTCTGAAAATCCTAAAGAGAAACCTCCGGTGGATATGGAGCTACCTATGCCTCAATCATCGAGCCCTCGTGTTACTAACGATTTTAATGCTTCTTTTACTTCTTCCACTACAGGTGTTCAAGTGGTAGGTGATTCTCAATCACAACCTTCACCACAAGAGCCCGAACCGTGCATTGCACGTGATAGGGGAAGGAAACAAATTGTACGCCCCGCACGGTATACTCAAGATCAAGAAGCCGATTTAGAAGCATATGCTTTGAGTGTAGCGAAAGAAATGGAATGCACCGCTGAGCCTACTTCGTATAGTGAGGCTATGAAATTAAAGGATGTGGATAAATGGATGATGACAATGCACACGGAGATGGAATCCTTGCAAAAGAACGAAACTTGGGAGCTTGTACCGGCTCCTAAAGGCAAAAAGCCGGTTAGATGCAAGTGGGCTTATAAGTTGAAGGAAGGGACCACTCCGAATGAAAAGCCAAGGTATATAGCTCGGTTAGTGTTAAGTGCATTTTTATGCACTTAATTTCATACATTTTAGTAACTTATTTTACGCATTTTGGTACATAGTTTAGTCATCTCATGCATTTTTGTCGTTTCCTTCTCTTTTTCTCTTCATTCACGGTTGGAGTAGTTTTTTGAGTGGTTTTTACGCTTTCGGTATATTTTTGTGCAGATTACACGGGCAGTTGAAGGTGACACGGTAGATGGACTGGGAGGATCGGAAGACATGACGAAAAAGGAAGCAATGACCAAAAAGGAAGCAATGAAAGAAGGGATGCATATTAATGAAGATGAAGACTTGGTCGAAAAAGCCAAGATTTATGGACCAAACTTTCTGCTGCATTTTCACGGGCATGAGAAATCTTTCATGACCATGAAAATAGCCTGGGCTATTTTCTATTAGGCTTTTTCGTTTGGGCCTTTTTCTTGGGCTTTTGTTTACAGTATTTAAACCTCTTTTAGGGTTTTTGTTTAGGCGTTTTTTCATTCTATAGAGTAAACAATTCTTGTTTTTTCTCTCAAGTTCTAGATCGATTTCATCATAGCTTGGGGAAGAAGGCTCTTGAACTCGAAGCTTATGCCATTGGAGATCGATTACATTCGGCTTTCCATACATCATTGAGTACCTTCTTCCCTGTCTCCTTAATTTATTTGGTTATTTCATGTATTGTTGAATGATTTCTATTAATCGATTAGTTATTGAATTTTAGTTCTTAATCTCTTTCAATCCTCGGTTAGTCGTATTAAAGATTTTGTTTTTCTTCTTTTCTCCTTTCCTTACTTCATCTCTATTTACGTTTATGCATCTCTCTCCCTTACTCTCTTCCCTACTCTCCCTTTTTAATTTTCTGCATATATTTATTTAGTTCTTTTTGGTTTTTGTTGATGTTAGTTGTTATTAGGTCGTGTCTAGTAGATCTTTTTCTAGGTTTAGGTTTTCTTTATCTTTGATTTTGTTAGAGTCTAAATAACTTAACTCGTTTCTTGGTTTTAATTTGGTATTCGTTTTATTGGGTAATCGTCACTTAGGATTGAGGTTTTGGGTCTTGATCAATTGGTCTTAATACGGATGTTAGGTTTTAATCCATTTCAATTCTGACGAAAGTTGCAATCGATTTAATTGGTTTTTAACAAAACGTTTAGTTAACCTAATTAGTTTTTGACGAAAACGAAAGTTTGATCTTTTACTTGAATTAAATTGATCAATGACAACGGTCCTAACAACCAAATAGTTAGAGACATTGATCGGGAAAATATTTGTTTTAAATATTAATGTTTCTTCCCAACGTACATGTATTGCGAAAATAAATACATGTCGTCGGTTAGAAAAGCTTTTCCACCTCGAAAGAGGTGTAACGTAATTTTACAAAACGAATTCTCACCACTACCGAAGTCCGTAGTTGACGTTACCCAGTTTTCTTTAGAGTAGTTGTCTTCTATTTTGTTTAGTTTATCTTTTAGTTCCTTCTCTCCTTCCATTTTCCCTTAATCTCGTTTAATTTACGTCTAATTAGTTAAGTAATCAAAACAATGATATGATTCGCATAACTAGGCCATAGTCATTAAGTGGTTAGTGTTTAGACCGTCACCTCCCTGAGATCGACTCGTATGCTACACAATCCGTACGCTTGCGGTATTAAATATAAACCCATCAAGTTTTTGGCGCGCCTGCCGGGGAGGTGACTAGCCTAGCACTGACTTACTTTTTGATTTACTAGTCTATGTCTTTGCCTCATTTTTTTTTTTCGTCATCTCATCTTTTATTTTGTTTAATCGTGTGGTAGAAGTTTTTGTTTGTGTAGTTTGGCCAATATACAGACGGGAATGAAAGGTCGTGATTGACGAAGAAGGCGGTGAATGAAGGGCCATTGAGACGTGTTTCGTAAGATCAAGATTATTATTACCTTTAGAAATATTGAGTTATTCTATCTATATCTTGTTAAATGCTTCTCATGTGCTATTTTTTATTTTACTCGGATTCGGTATCTTTATGCCAAACCGGACATCGCCGATCCTTCTATCTCTACCCCTTATTTGATCTCGGCTATGGGTTGCAGAACGTGTTTTTATAACGTGAATACACTGGTTATCTGGTGTATCTTTTGTGCGTTTACGCGACTCGTACGAATCGGTGTCTGTTTAAGTCAATCATTTGACTCCACCAAGTTGTACACTCTTCACCGGACGTGAAAAAAAAATTGAGCGCGGAAATCATCAAGAAAAGCTTCTGCCCATTTAACTTGGGCGTGAATTTTTTTTCTTGAGCATGATTTCTTTTTAGATTGTTTCTACCCAAAATACTTGGTCATGACATGTGTTTTTATTTGTTTATTTTAAAAAGAAAAAAAATTAGGAAAGTAAAACTAGGGTTTCTTTTCTTTTTACCGTCTTATTCCATTCCCTTCACCACCATCGCACCAAATCATCATCACCCTTCCAGCCGCCGGCAATCGACGCCGTCGCCGCCGTAAACCACCGTTGTTCTCCATCGATCGCCAACAGCCGCCGCCCTCTTCTTCTTCAACCAGCGTCGCTCTCTCTCCATCTCCTTCTCCCTCTCGATTCTCTCTAATCACCGCTGGCGACGCCGCCGCTCTCACCTACAGTCGCTGCCATTGTCGGCCACCACCATCTTTCTTGCAAACGCCACCGTACGCCTACCACCACCATATCCACCCTTAACCAACTTCATCGTGAACCAGTAGCCGCACAACCGGCGCTGCCCATCTACCTCCATCGAGCCCCTCCATCTCGTCTCTGTCTCGAATCAGCAGCCACCCCACACCCCCTTTCTCCCTTCGCCGCTGCTATTTCCAGCCACCAATCGTCGCCGTCAACCACCATATTCGACCACCATCAAACCACAGCCATAAACCCCTTTCGTGACCATCACAACAGCCGACTGCCACCGCCGTCGTGGTCCCCTCTATTTCCACTAGAAACCGTGCTCTCTCTTGCAACCAACCATGGCCAATTTCAAATTCATGCTCTCTCTCGCAACCAACCATGAAGCAATGCAACTTCATATTCAGAAAGCAATTCTCGTACAGGCATACCACAACAACTTCAAACTCAGATTGGGTACACTCCTTCCTTGTTGTTGCGATTTTTGATATATTTTTATGACAGTTAAGTTTATGCAAACTATTTATCTGTGCGGGTCTATGGTATGATTGTTTGTATTGATAGGCCCATCCACTGTGAAAGTTGGTTTTTGTAATCTTGTTTGGGCTGCTATTCTTGGGCATACAGTAGGTTGATTACTTTACCTGTTAGTTCTTGAATTGCTTGTGAGTTGTGGTTCGGTTTTTCTTTGGTTAATATATTACTACCTGGGTCAATTTTTGTGTTTTCTACATTGGGCCGTCACTACTGGACGGACATAGGTTGTGGTTGCACACGCGCTTATTTTGCACACACATGGTCTCTACAATGGCCCAAAGCGATACCGTTAAAGTCAGGCATTGGTGGGATGAGGTGGTTCAACCTAACATTATCAACCAGCGTTAATGTCATGGCCCCACTTGAACTTGACACATATAGTTTTTAACAAACTAATCCAGGCAACACATTCTTCCAACCGCACAATCTCCCACCGTGATTTTTCTTTTTCTTTCCATTCACTTTGACTCGAGCATTGAGGACAATGCTCCTCTTTGCTTGTGACTAGATGTTTTTCTTCGTATTTTCTTTTTCTGTCTCTCTGCATATAGTTTAACTTAATCTTGCACTTCACTTTTCTAGGTTGCATATAAAAGAAAAAAAAATCAAAAAGATTTTTTTTATATTTTTTATTACTCTATGTTGTGTAAGACTCGTAGTACACCATAACTTCCTTTGCATTTTTGAGTTATTGGTCTACTAAGTGCAAATCAACCCTTTGCCATGATGTTAAATGATTTTTTATAGAAACAATGATATCTTAGATTATTACTTGCACACACCGCTAAGCATATTGTTTCACGTAGCCTTTTAGGATTAGTTTGCATGCCATAGTCCCCCTACATTACATGCGGAGTGACTATTATGGATGGAATTACCTGTGAGATTTTGAGTCCAAATAGATTGACGCATATATAATCAATCTCGTCTTTCATTTCTTGTGTGTTACCTCCCGTCGAGGTGTATTTCTAGGTTTTAGACTCATTTCTCGTCTAAACTTTTCATAATTTTTGCACAGAGGCCATTTTTTCTTAAAATCATTCCTACAGGCAAAATCACAAAAATATTTTTCCTTTTTGCAACCACTTGCCTTCTTTTTTCTACACCATACACCCAAAAATGCACATTTAGCTCTCTTTGCCGGAAACTGAAAACGGATTGAAACATTTAGTTTGAGTAGGATACACAAGCATAGCTTGTGAGTTCAAGAAAAAAAAATAAAAAAAATATCAAAAAATAAAAATATCAAAAGAAAAAAAAGATAGATGCATTAAACAAATATATATGCATTTTCATTTATATAGTTGGTCTTTCAAATAAGTCGATATCAGTTTGAGATTGTAGGAAAGAACTCTTGTGCACAAAAAATGTTCAAACCCCGTTAACCATGAACCAAGCCTAATCCCTACCTTAACCCTTTACCATATCCAAAAGTCCTCATTTTATGCAATTTTTATGAAAGTTTTTAGACTTGAGAAATGTTTCAAACGCGATAAGAATGCATTGCATATTTCTCGAATGGGAAGGAATTGAGCATATACACGTCCTTATACACACTTGAGAGCATAGAGCGACACCGTGAGTTACCATCCATATAGATCACCATCCCCTCCCTTAGCGGCAATGGTATGTTTACAAACCTTTTTTTGGTTGCGATTTTTTGCGATATGCTTGATTGGTGTGTGCCGGTTAGACGCTTTGGTATTCATACGTTCCAATTTACTTTGTTTTAATCCAACTCATGGCATTTAGTTGCATATGTACTATGTAGTCTTAATGCTCGATTATACCTTGTGAGATTGTGGGATAACTTGATTTGACATCTCCGGAGACATTTTATATATATATATTTTTTTTTTTTTATTGTTATTTTCATTTTTTCCCGAACACGTTCTATTTCTTTCTTGGGGACAAGAAAGTTTAGCTTGTGAGTGGTTTGTTAAGTGCATTTTATGCACTTAATTTCATACATTTTAGTTACTTATTTTACGCATTTTAGTACATAGTTTCGTCATCTCATGCATTTTTATCGTTTCCTTCTCTTTTTCTCTTCATTCACGGTTGGAGTAGTTTTTTGAGTGTTTTTTACGCTTTCGGTATATTTTTGTGCAGATTATACGGGCAGTTGAAGGTGACACGGTAGATGGACTGGGAGGATTGGAAGATATGACGAAAAAGGAAGCAATGACCAAAAAGGAAACAATGGAAGAAGGGTTGGAGTAGTTTTTTGAGTGGTTTTTACGCTTTCGGTATATTTTTATTAGGCTTTTTCGTTTGGGCATTTTTCTTGGGCTTTTGTTTCCAGTATTTAAACCTCTTTTAGGGTTTTTATTTAGGTGTTTTTTCATTATATAGTTTAGACAATTCTTGTTTTTTCTCTCAAGTTCTAGATCGATTTCATCATAGCTTAGGGAAGAAGGCTCTTGAACTCGAAGCTTATGCCATTGGAGATCGATTACATCCGGCTTTCCATACATCATTGAGTACCTTCTTCCCTGTCTCCTTAGTTTATTTGGTTATTTCATGTATTGTTGAACGATTTCTATTAATCGATTAGTTATTGAATTTTAGTTCTTAATCTCTTTCAATTCTTGGTTAGTCGTATAAAAGATTTTATTTTTCTTCTTTTCTCCTTTCCTTACTTCATCTCTATTTACGTTTATACGTCTTTCTCCCTTACTCTCTTCCCTACTCTCCCTTTTTAATTTTCTGCATATATTTATTTAGTTCCTTTTGGTTTTTGTTGATATTAGTCGTTATTAGGTCGTGTCTAATGTATATCTTTTTCTAGGTTTAGGTTTTCTTTATCTTTGATTTTGTTAGAGTCTAAATAAATTAACTCGTTTCTTGGTTTTAATTTGGTATTCGTTTTATTGGGTAATCGTGGAGTTTTTTGCGAAAATAGGGTGCTTTGAAAAATGCTTTGTAAAAATAGGGTAGTTTTAATTTGTTTTGTATACTTGTTGTATTTTTTTACATATCTAATTTTTTTTTTCTTTTTAATTAGACCGTTTTTATACATTATTTTCTTTTTAATTACATAATTTTCTTTTCAATTACATTATTTATTATTATTTTTCAATTAAAACTTTTATTCAAGACCTTTATTTTAGAAAATACAAAATACTATAAATTTAAATTTTGAATTGCATAAAGGAGATTACATGAATATTTAGGAGATTTTGGGATAAATAATAGCGAATATATCGAGACCCGTTATATGTATATTGTATTTTCAAAAATTTTAATAAATCTTTTAGCATTATAAAAAGCTAGAAATTCTATTTTCATAATTCTTTGTTATCACATCATTATATTAAACAATTTAATAAATCTTTTACCATTATAAAAAGTTAGAACTACACAATTTTATTTTATTTCTTATTAGTTTTAACAAATTACTTTATTTAAAAGATTATACTAATTCATTCAAATTGGTATCAGTATTGAATTTTTATTTAATTATTAACTTTATTTTGAATTGAAAACATACAAACAACAATTTATTTGGATATAAATATAACATAAATAAAGAATTCTTCATTCAAATAAACAAAAGGAAAAATACAAGAAGTTGATAAAAAGGAAAAAAAAAATCACCTAAATTGATTACACACAGTTTTTAACGTTTTATTTTGATTTGATTACACAATATTTTACTTGTACTATTGATTTGATTATACTATATTTTAGCATTTTTTATTCCTTTTCATATTTATTATTCTATTTTATAATTTATACATTTATATATGTTTTAAAAAATAGAATATAGAATTAAGAAAATTTAATATAGTGCAACAAGTTTTTTATACACAATTATTCATAAGTTATATATTTATTTATATATTTCTTTGTTCATTTAATTTTATACAATCTTTAACTTTTTATGCTGGTTTGATATTAAGTTTTTAATACTTTATGCCATTTAATTTTACACGTCAATAAAAGGAAAAACAATACAATGCAAATAATATTCAATATTGATATCAACTATATATATATATATAAGAATTAAACTTATACATAAAATATAACAAAAATATAATAAAAAATAAAGGAGTTTCATTAAAAATATTGATAAGATATTTTTTATAAAACTATAATAAATTAGTTTTGGTTATGTATTTACAATGACTAAATTTATACAAAATATATAATGAGGGTATAAAATGATAACTAAAAATAAGGTAAGGGTGTAATTAGAACTTATTATCATATTAAAAGTGATTGAATTTAAAATAGTTGTGGGGTCTACATCCCTATTTTTACAAAAACTAATTAAACCCACCCTATTTGTACAAAATAAATTAAAACTCCCCTATTTTTACAAAACATTTTTAAAACCACCCTATTTTTGCAAAAAACTCGGTAATCGTCACTTAGGATTGAGGTTTTGGGTATTGATCAATTGGTCTTAATACGGATGTTAGGTTTTAATCCATTTCAATTCTAACGAAAGTTGCGATCGATTTAATTGGTTTTTAACAAAACGTTTAGTTAACTTAATTAGTTTTTGACGAAAATGAAAGTTTGATCTTTTACTTGAATTAAATTGATCAATGACAACGGTCCTAACATGCAAATAGTTAGGGACATTGATCGGGAAAATATTTGTTTTAAATATTAATGTTTTTTCCCAACATACATGTATTGCGAAAGTAAATACATGTCGTCGGTTAGAAAAGCTTTTCCACCTCGAAAGAGGGGTAAAGTAATTTTACAAAACAAATTCTCACCACTACCGAAGTCTGTAGTTGACGTTACCCAGTTTTCTTTAGATTAAATGTCTTCTATTTTGTTTAGTTTTTCTTTTAGTTCATTCTCTTTTTCCCTTTCCCCTTAATCTCGTTTAATTTATGTGTAATTAGTTAAATAATCAAAGCAATGATATGATTCGCATAACTAGGCCATAGTCATTAAGTGGTTAATGTTTAGACTGTCACCTCCATGAGACCGACCCGTATGCTACACAATCCGTACGCTTGCGGTATTAAATATAAAACCCATCAGTTAGTCCCGAAAGGTTATAGTCAAATTCCTGGCATTGACTATAATGACATTTTCTCACCGGTGGTGAAACATAGTTACATACGTGCATTGCTCGGGATGGTCGTGTCTAATGATTTTGAGCTTGATCAATTAGACGTAACGACCGCTTTTCTGAATGGTGAACTTGAGGAAGAGATTTATATGCAACAACCGGAAGGTTTTGAGATTCCGGGTAAAGAAGGTCACTTGTGCAAGTTTATTAAATCTCTTTATGGCCTCAAACAGTCTCCTAGGCAATGGTACAAGAGATTCGACGCATTTGTGATCGCACACGGCTTAACTAATTCATCATACGACAACTGCGTTTAATTCAAGAAGTGTGAATATGGGTCGATGTTATATTTGCTCTTGTACGTGGATGACATGCCCTTAGCAGCTAAAGATATGGGAGAAGTTCAGAAAATCAAAGATCAGTTAAATTCAGAATTTGATATAAAGGATTTGGGAGCCGCAAAGAAAATTCTTGTATGGAGATTATTCGTGACAGAAAGGCGAGAAAATTATACCTTAGTCAAAAGGGGTATGTTGAGAAAGTTCTTCGTCGGTTCTACATGTCTGAAGCAAAGTCTGTGAATACTCCGTTTGTGCCTCATTTCAAGTTATCATCCGCTTTAAGTCCTTCGACTCAAGCCGATGTTGCCTATATGGCAAGACTTCCTTATTCTAGTGCGGTGGGATCTTTGATGTATGCCATGATTTGTACCCGTCCTGACCTTGCCTATGCAGTTTCTATGGTTAGCAGATATATGGCCAACCCAGGTAAATAATGTCGGAAGGTTGTCCAATGGATCTTTCGTTACTTGAGAGGCACGACAGATCTGTGTTTGCATTTTGGGAAGAATTCTTCGGGGGTGCTTGGCTATTCAAATTCCGATCATGCCAAGGATCTTGATAATAGAAGATCCATCACTGGATATGTTTTTACTCTTGATGGGTGTGCCATTAGTTGGAAGGCACATTTGCAACCTATTGTCGCTTTGTCTACAACGGAAGCTGAGTATGTGGTTGTCAGTGAAGCTGTGAAAGATGTTGTCTGGCTCAAGGGAGTTTTTGGTGAATTTAGTGATCATCTGAAGGTCGAAGAGGTTCTTTGTGATAATCAAGGTGCGGTCCTCTTGACCAAAGATCAGATGTTTCATGATAGGACGAAACACATTGATATTCGTCATCATTATGTCCGTGGGTGGTAGCGAAAGGTGATGTTAAAGTGGTCAAGGTTAGCACTCACGACAATGCAGCGGATATGTTGACTAAGCCGCTTCTGGTAGCCAAGTTCAATTTGTGTTTCGACTTGGCTGGTATTGAAAGACGAGGTTGATGCCCTTAGGGGCGACTTGGCGGAGGATATTTCTTTTTCGAGAACTTTGATTACTTTGGTATTGCTTTGTTTATGGGTGATCGTTTTTGGCTTGAGATGAAGATCCGTGGAGTTGTGTTCTTGAAGTTGTGTTTCTTGGTTTGAAGACACGATGGAGCTTTGTTCCTTTCATGGTTGTTTGGATTGAAGTCAAGGGTGGAGATTTGTGAGTCTTGCCTCCAATCAACTCCATCTATCTCTAGTGAGCTCCAAAAGTCAGCTACAAAGTCAGCTCCAATCTGTTGGACCATTTTTATGGAAATAGGCTTCTGGCCCATGCCCTTTATTTTCTCTTATATGGGCTCTTTACTTATCACTTCATATAAGTAGAAAAGGTCAAGTTTTTAGAGATCAGATTTTGTTATATTTTCATAAGGGTTTTCTCTCTTTTCTCTCTAAGCTTGCTCTCCAAGTTTTACACAAGAACATCAAGAACCCTTTTGATTTCTCCATTGTAAAACCTGTAATTTCTCAAGTGCATCATCTTCAAAGTGATAGTGGATCCGTTCTCGGCGTCCTCCGCCCGTGGTTTTTTCCCTTTCCGGGTTTCCACGTAAAAATCTCGGTGTCTCTCTTACTTATGCTTTATTTTACATATTATTGGGTTTGATTATTGTTTACATTTTCTAGTGGTTGATTATCTTGCATTGTTAATCGCTATTCCGCCTAGAATCTTGATATAGAACTTTAGTTCATTCTTGGGGTATTTGTGTTTTTATCGGGAACCAACTAAAGAGCTTTTGTTATTTGGGTCTTGGTATTTTCACAACATTGCACATATAAAACGAAGTTAACATGAATGAGAAATTGATTGTTAAAGTAGTGGGTAGAGGATAAATGTGTCCGCGGATACAAATTCAACTTGAGGTCGACTAGAAAAGTTTATCAGCTTTCCCAAATTTCCTTACGTTTAAAGGAAACTGTGTCAAACACGGGTCTCGACTGTCCTTTATGTTTCTGTTCGGATACTTTATATAACACTAAATTCATTTTTCGAAGGATATATTTAAACCTTTTGGTAAGTTTCCAACGAAAAAAGTTAATTGCTAATTATATATGTAAGGTCACTGTTGGTAAATTACTAACATGTTAAAGTTCGTTCATTTTTTAAGATTTAAGAGGCGTTTGGTTAGCAGATTCTGATGGAATCTTGTTGAATCGCAATGTTGAATTCCTTTGACCAGATTCCTTTCCTTCGTTTGGTTGGTTCTTTTTCACGGAAGGAATCTTCAAATTTCTATGAATTCCACAAGTATAGGATTTTAACATTCCTTGGCAAATATGTGGGATTTTGATGGAATAGAATCTTATATTTTCATAATACCCATTATACCCCTAATCTAATATACCTAATTTGTTAAAATTTGTCGAACCCTAATCAGATAAACAAGCTGACACACTCCATCTTTTTCTTCTCCATCTGTTCTCGTCTCCATCTCCAACACGACACATGTTCTCATCTCCATCAAATACGAACAGCAACAACATCAACATGTATGATTTTTGTCAATCGAACTCTCTTTCTCTCTCTGCTCGAACACAAACAACAACAGTAGTTAACTTAAAATTCTGTTCTCGATTTTTGTATTTGACTATGCTTTAAGAACCCTCTGTTGATTGTCTCCCTGTCGATTTCTGCTTAACTTGCTTATTGTCTAGTTAACTTGCTTATTAGAACTAGCCTTTAGAACTCTCGGTCGATTTCTGGTTAACTTTCCTTTAGAACTTTCAGTCGATTTCTGGTTAACTTGCCTTTAGAACTCTCTGTCGATTTCTGGTTAACTTGCCTTTAGAACTTTCAGTCGATTTCTGGTTAACTTGCCTTTAGAACTCTCTGTCGATTTCTGGTTAACTTGCCTTTAGAACTCTCTGTCGATTTCTGTGTTTGATAGCTTGATAGTCAAAGATTCCAAAGTGTTTTCATTTGTTAAATTTGAAAATTGTTCTTTGATTTTGAACTCAATGGATTTATAATTGTTCTTTGATTTTCCTTTGTTGTTTGCTTGTTGGATGAGGAAATCGGAAGGCATTCATCTATGGCCCTCTCCCTTTCGGTCCTATTATCAGCATGTTGCATACATACATATATAAATCTTGTTGTTTGTTTTCTGCTTAGTTGTTTGCTTGTTGTTTGTTTTCTTGTGGAAAAGAAATTTTTGACTTCTATTTTTTGTTTGTTGTTTGCTTTTCTGTTTATTGTTTGCTTTTCTGTTTGTTGTTTGCATTGCTCTTTGTTTTTTTGTTTGTTGTTTGCTTTGCTCCTTGTTTGTTTTGTTTGTTGTTTGCTGCTTTGCTCTTTTACACATTAAAGTGTTTAATGTTTTTTATTGAAGTATTTTTGGTTAAAGTATTGAATGATTATTTTATTAAAGTATTTTTAGTTTTAAAAAACTAAATGTATCAAAAAGGGTATTTTAGTCATTTACCAGAATTTCATTAAAATTCCAAAACTACATTCTGTGAACCAAACAGACAGATCATAATTCCTTTAACAAATTTCATTCCAGTTCTGCCAACCAAACAACTGGTCAAACTTGACAACAATCCATTAACATAATTCCTTCAAAGTCAAATTCCTTTAACATATTTTATTTCATCCAAAAACCAAACGCCACCTTAGTAGGGTGGGTTTGAATCCGTAGTTCTAACCATTTGGTTATGGATTAGCATTTTTTAGTTGGTTTTTTTCATAATCTGGCAACAGATTTGTACGAGTTGGTTTGATTATTATATTTGCCAATGGTTTGTTATCCACTCATAAAAGTAACATTTAGCACTGGCCTTAATTGCGTTTGTTATTGTCAATATTTTCAGGATAAAACTTTAACAACAAAATAACCGTTGTAAGTTAACTTTAAGACAACATGACATAGGTTTCGTATAAACATGTAAGAAAAATAATCATGAACTAGAAACTCCTACATACGTACCCAATTAAATTAATGTTCTTGATGTCGACTTAATCCGATTCGTACTGTCAAAATGTCCTGTTAGGTCTGAAATTATTGTATCCGAGATGACAACTATTGAAGACATGAAGGACCAAAAGTGCAAGTCAACAAAGTCAATAATTAGGAAGGTTTAATATAAGAAAACGTTGCTTTATTGTAAATAAGGCAAGTGTATAATGCCTTATCTCATAGTTTCCTTATTTCACTAATTGTTCTACATATAAATAGAGGGTTAGGGTCATTCTTTAGGAGCGTGAGATTATTTATTAAGAAGTGATTAGAAACTGTCAAATCATATTGTAACCGTACAAGTGAGATATCCGACTACGAAGCTTCTTTAATATTTGTGTTCTTATCGTTTTATTCGATATAAACATTGTACTTGCAATTAGTGGGATCTACAAGTGATACGATCTTCAAAGTTCATCAAGATCAAGGTATTATCGAGTATATTTTCTCTCACTGTGCGTTTTTTTTTTCGGGACTGCAGAATCGAGTTTTCTGGTTTAATGGTGTTTTTGTCAATCTTAAAGTTTCTAATTGTTGTCGAAATTGAACATCCATATCGATTTCTTCTTCTTGCTTATGTACTGGATTCATCGTTTGAAGTGTCTTGCTCATCAAGTCTATATCGATAAATCGATATTTGTTAGTCGCTGGAGATTCGAAAATATCTGTCATGGAGGCAAGGGTTAAAACAGCCGGAACCCTAAATTTAACAAAAATTTTCTGGGTTTCATAACAATTTTTATCGAGCCCCAAAGACCCGACAAGAAATTCCTATGTGTTTTTATCGAGCCCCAAAGACCCGACAAGAAATTCCTATGTGTTTTTATCGAGCCCCAAAGACCCGACAACAAGTTCCCAAGTGTTTTTCTCGACTTCACTTTGCCCGATAAATTTTTTTCTCGAGTACACTACCCCCGACAACCATTATTCTCGACCCATGCTTGAGCCGACATCATGTTTTCTCGAGTCCATATGACCCGATAACATGTTTTCTCGAATCCATATGACCCGATAACATCTTTTCTCGAGTCTATATGACCCGATAACATGTTTTCTCGAACCTATATGACCTGAGAACTTCATACAGATCCCGACAAAAACTTATCTCGTCGACCACAGTTGAGTTTCAACCCAAGATTCCTTATGGCATCAAAAGAAAACATTCAAGAGCCCTGCATCATTCTTTTACATTCGGGTAGCGGAACCCCCGTGCTGAGTCTCGGTAGGGGGATCATTGTTCATGGATTTCATGCAAAGCCGGATTTGAAAAGTTTTCAAGACAAAGGTAATTGGATTCTGCATCTGGTTGGACTAATCAGAAGTCTGACTCTCTGCACTCATCATTTTGGAGTTTTTATTTAGATGCCAGTTTCAGTAAATGTATGCTTTTATTATGTGCTAATTCTTCCTAACCATTTACTGTCTAGAGGTTTGATTGTGATCTAGAATGTTGAATGACGATATTCATTCATATGATTAAGAAGATTGGATCTGAGTTTGGTTATTTTCTGTTTTGGAAGTATTCTGGAAATCGGCTACATTTTGAACAATTAAATGTCAAAGAAGCAATGCTCATCAAATATCATCTCCCAGTTCGTCATACATTTCCTCGGTGATCCAAGTTCCTTGAGTTTATCAGATTAAAGCTCTTTACACATAATTCTTATTCCGCTTACGGTTAAAAGACAGATTCAATGTTTTTCTTACTGATTATGCACTGAGCATTGAAGCTACTCGCACATGTATCTTTGATTTATGCGGCTAACAGTTGTGTCGAGTTGTCTACAGATTGAAGCTGTATTTTGTGCAATCAGTGGCGGTTATAGCACATTGAATCTGGTATTTTTCAGTTGAAACCAAAGAGTAAGAGCTTATTTCAAGGGGGAGCTTGAAAGACCGACGTCACTAAATCTTTTCCAAAGAAAGCAAGGGGGAGAAGATTTGAAGATGCTTCCTTTATAAAACTTTAGGGGGAGATTGGTAGGACCAAAAGTCCTATGTTTAGAAAGTTTTATAAAGATGGAAAAGATTGAATGTAATATTTCATATTTGGTTTAATTCTTTATGGGCTTGGGCTTACCATGTAATAGACCCTACTATATAAAGGAGTCTAGGGTAGAGGATTCATTAATGAGAGTCGTCTAAATTACTTTAGCGTTTGTAATCTTTATGCTTTCATCAATAAAACATAAGACTCAATGATTTCCACATGAATTCCTCTTTTGATCTTGTTGAATCGGACCTAACAAGATCCGAGGACCCAACAAAGCTTGGGTACCAAAATCTTGTTAATCTGTTTTGTAGGTACGTTATGTATGGTCAATATTCCGAATATTCACATCACATGACGATGTTTCAAAAGGTTATGCAACATTTGAGGGGGAGTACCACATTTTTACCATTTATTTAGCTTCATAGTATCTCAGCTATGGACCAGCTTTTAACCCGTTTTTTTTATGTACATCATGACTTCTGAATACTTCAGTTCAGAACTCGGACTTTAATGTTTTAACTCTTTGTGTGTTAGGAATTAGAAGTTTCTATGGTCAATCCAAGGCCGGAAGGACCTACCCATGAAACACATCCCTAGGTTAGATATCCTGAAAGGGAATGATTAAAATAAAATTGAGTGCTTGTGAGATAAAAAAAATGTAAGGGTGTGACAAGACTTAAAAGAAAATATTTGGTCTTCATCAAACCTAAACAGTTATCCGGGTAGCCACATAATCTATTCATTCTCGATTCTTTAGAGGTGAATATTGAACTAGACATGGACCCAATGTCGATAACTCGTGTCACCCCACCCACCTACTCAAGTATCTCACAAAAGATATTTGTTTCATATATCACGGAGAATGAGCATATCTGCTATCTTTTCTTCACTCAGAAGATAAAGATATTGAAAAAGGAAGACACACCTCTGGTCTCCGAACTTCACATTCAATGCACATTGAGTCTGTGAAATATATTTTCACATTTTGAGCCTTAAAATTAGCATTTAATGCATAAATTATTTCTACACATTGCACGAGTCTTTGTGATTCCTCAAGCATATCTTCGTGTTTATGCCGGAACAGTTTGAGAAGTTAGCTTTACAACTTACTTCTATGATAACTGGAAGTCCTATCAGTGCCAACCCGCTGCCAACACTGCATATAGGCCACTTAATTAAAATTTATTTTGATTAAGTGATAACAGTTGCTTCACGTGCTTCTGTATGTTAGTTTTACACGCTTCATTAGTTAATTATTATTTTTTTGTCTTTGGTTATTCATAATGATTCGGATTCTCCTTATCATTCTGAGGGGGAGAGATTGTATATCAAAGACACGACATGAGAAAAGGAAGATGACAAATACTGATTTGTTGAATACTTGTTGAATACTGATTTTGTCGAGTTTCCTTACTTGATTTTTTTTATCGAGTGCTTAAGACCTGACATAAATTCTCATCGACTCATCTTGGCCCGACATCAATTCTTGTCGAATCTACTTGGCCCGAGATCTTTTTTTATCGACATCACCTAACCCGACATACTTTTTGACCCAACAAGTTTTATACCCTACGACATCGCGGCTCCTTCGATTTTCTTTTCATGCTAATGTTAAGGGGGAGCTACGGAGCTTACAAGAGCATTTTCGTAGGGGGAGCAAAAGAATCAAGAAGAAAGATTTGTTGACAAACGTTTCATGATCTTCAAAAGAAGAGTGTTGATTTGCTGAATTGTAATCTCGAATACAAAGGGGAGATTGTTAGGTCTGAAATTATTGTATCCGAGATGACAACTATTGAAGACATGAAGGACCAAAAGTGCAAGTCAACAAAGTCAATAATTAGGAAGGTTTAATATAAGGAAACGTTGCTTTATTGTAAATAAGGCAAGTGTATAATGCCTTATCTCATAGTTTCCTTATTTCAATAATTGTTCTACATATAAATAGAGGGTTAGGGTCATTCTTTAGGAGCGTGAGATTATTTATTAAGAAGTGATTAGAAACTGTCAAATCATATTGTAACCGTACAAGTGAGATATCCGACTACGAAGCTTCTTTAATATATGTGTTCTTATCGTTTTATTCGATATAATCATTGTACTTGCAATTACTGGGATCTACATGTCCATTGGTCCAAATACACTCTAGTCTGTTGGAATCCAAAGTAATATAACTTATATTTCATTTCAAGAGAAAAATAGAATAATTTTTGTTTGTAAAAATCCTATTATTATCTGTATTGATC
Organism: Silybum marianum; assembly: GCA_036898165.1. Taxonomy (NCBI): domain Eukaryota; kingdom Viridiplantae; phylum Streptophyta; class Magnoliopsida; order Asterales; family Asteraceae; genus Silybum; species Silybum marianum. Next base: position 23,722,270 of record CM072538.1, read on the forward strand.
CAAACGTAAAATTCTCTAAAAAAACTGAAAACTAGTTGAACTGAACCCATGATATATAGTCATCAAAATTGATTGGATTGTCATCTAGGCAAATGAAAATCAATACAAGATAATATCAAAAGTATTTTGATCACAAACACTACTTTTGACAAGCCGAATTTTTATTGCAAACAACAGATTCTTGGCATCAAATGACTTTTGCACACTTGGAAAGAATTTGGGGGTGAAACCGCTAGAAAGAAAAAAGTCAGATCACGTTCCGATAATGCTCTGCGAAAATCGAGCAGACTTCGGTCCTAAGCCATTTAAATTCTTTGATGCTTGGGCAAATGAAGAAGGGATCAAAAACGTGGTTAAAGGAGCTTGGGAGAATGAAGTAGAACCAAATCGCCCGGACTATATTTTTAGAGACAAACTAAAAAGAGTCAAAGAATCTTTAAAAAAGTGGGGAAAAGAGAATTCGGGAATTTAGACAAAGAAGTGATGCTGTTAAAAGCAAAGGTGAATAAGAAGGAAAAGGACGTGGAGGAAAATCATTGGGGCGAGGGAGTAAGAGACTGATGGGTAGAAGCCCGAAAGAAATGGTTGAATTTGGAAGAAAAAACACTTGACATGGAAAAACAAAAAGTCAAGGTAAAATGGATTGTAAAGGCAACGAGAATTCCAAAATGTTCCATTAGGCTATGAGATATGGAGAAAGAAAAAACAACATAAGAGATTTGAACATAAATATGAAATGGACTGAAGAACCGGAGCTGGTCAAAGCTCAGGTGTATAAATACTTCAAAGACAAGTTCACATCGCAAAACCAAAATAAACCAAAGATTGATAGGGGAAAATTCAGGAAGATTACATGAGAAGAAGCTGATATTTTGGGGAGACCGTTCATATAAGAAGAGGTTTGGGAGGCAATAAAAAGGATCGACGGGAAGAAGTCTTCTGGTCCAGATGGGTTTTCATTTGGATTTATTAAAAAAAATTGGGAGACTCTGAAAAGTGATTTGATGAAGGCACTTATATGGTTTTATGAAATATAAGAGATAAGGAACGGTTGCTGTAATACTCGTGTTCCGATAATTCGTATAAGATAAATCAAAACTTAACTTAAAATGTTAAGTTTAAGTGTATTAGGGCGAAAGGTTGCGAAACTACAATAGAGGGGTTAAATTAGAATATTTGAATATTTGAATATATGTGTGTGTATATATATATATATATAGATACAGACATATAGATGATAACGATAAAAAGAAGCACGACAATGCAAGCACGACAAATAAAGAAGCACGACAATGCAAGCACGACAAATCAAGAAGCACGACAATGCAAGCACGACAAATCTATAAGCACGACAATGCAAGCACGACAAATATATAAGCACGACAATAAAAGCACGACAAATCAATAAGCACGACAATGAAAGCATGACAAATCAAGAAGCACGACAATGCAAGCACGACAAATCAAGAAGCACGACAATGCAAGCACGACAAATCAAGATTCTCTTATCCACTTAACCTATAAATATGGAATCTATCATTCAAGAATTTCTAATGTAAAATCTAAGTGAAACTAAGAAATCATCGTTTAGTTGAAGATTTGGAAGATCGGAACTTGAAAGTCCAAAGGTGACTTGCTTAACACTAAAGGCATTCGACCCTTGTATTCCACCATCTCTATCCAGGTATGGATTCTTATCTCTTTTGACACGGGGATAGCCATTTGCATAAGGCTTCCTAATCTGGAATACTTTATGATGAATTCTGAATACATTGCTTTCAAATTCACATTTTGCTAGTTAAATTCTATTGAACTTCTGTTTCTTTTGAACTATGACTTGAACTCTGGTTTGGAACATGGAATCACTTAATCTCTTGATTAATTGGATCACATTTGTGGTGTGAGCCTTTCTTGTGTCAGACTCAATATTGAGGGAACCTCTATTGAGATGTATCCATGATGATTACACGATCATGACGTCCTCATGTGTATAGTCCTTAAAAGTGGGCTTGATCAGGTACCGGTCAAATGGAGGGCGTATGGATCGATCCTAGTTAAGATATGTTAAGGCCGTGGTTAAATCTACGGAGAGGATTGATTTTGTGTGCCCCACCCCTTTCCTCAGTTATGCCTGAATGGACTGATCATCCTTCGGGAACGGTGCATCTTTTGATGTAGTTTGATTTTCGAACCCTTGATATGCCTTCGGGCTAGTTGTTTCATATGATATGCCTTTGGGTCAGTCGTTTGATTTGATATCCAGTTGCTTGAATTGACATCCTTTTGGGCCATTTATTTGACTTGATTTTCCTTTGAATTATTATTTATCGTTATGAATTCCTTTTGGATTAATTATCTCATATTCATGGTTTAAATTATTATTATTATCTGTTCACTAAGCCTTAAGCTCAGCCGAGATTTTATTTTTCCTCGGCAGATTCTAAGTGGCTGATAGGGATGGGACTTGGGGATGAGAGCTAAGGAGATGGCGGATCTAAAGATAAGCCATTATCTTATGTCAAGCTTGTGAACCTAATTGTGGCACCTTCCATCTTCCACCACGCGGGACGGGGTGTTACAAAAATGGTATCAGAGCCTAAGTTTGAGAGAATTAGGTATTGATTTAGGATGCCTAGACTCAAACTAGCATTTTTCTAAGTAAATGGAAATAAGAATTTGCGATTAAGCACTGTAAGATAAGACATCTTGAGGCCGATAGAGACACTAGCATAGAAAATCATGATGATTGTAGCAAGAATTATCATATAAAGTACGTTCATATTTTCACTTGGCAGTGTTAATATGAAATTATAGTTATATGTGTGTGCTTAATTGCCAATTATGTACAATTGATGGAGTAGTAAATGAATTCTCATTCAGTAACTGTTATAAGAGTTGAGGTTTGTAGTATTGTCATTTTGAGTGACATTTAAGATAGTGATTAGGGTAAGCTGACCATTGTGGGTCAGGGATATTGGTTAAGTTTGAACCATAGGTTTATTGAATCGTCATTATTTGGAAGACGTTTCTGAGGTCAATCGACTTAGTTATGAATTTTTGCTTTAAGATAGTTGAGCTTTCTACGGTTAATAATATTACTAATAGACTTCACAGCCGTGATTCTAAAACTTTGGGTCTCGACCACATGTATGCACACTAATTTTTTTAAATAAATTGGACGAACTATTTCACGTTTATCAAAACCTTTACGTGTCAGTTAATGATTTTAGAGAATGTTGGCACCCTCAATGGTGTAGCCCATTATTTTGAAACTTTTTAAAACAATTTAGTTGTATAAAATTTGCTTATGATTCTTATTTCCCTCCTATTATTTTTCTAACATTACAATTACTGAAATATATATTGTAAGACGATTTTAAAATTTCAATGCGACAAAAATTCTTCCAATTTGGTTAAGGGGCATACCAATACTTTGTTTCAAGTGTTGAAAAAATTATTTAGTGTTTGAGTTGGTTTACATACATGGCGTAAGTAAGTGTATGCCGGAACTAGAATAATCCCTTTGAATTGGAATAACAAATATGCAACTTTCAAACTGGTTTTATATGTATGGCATTTATGGCCACCTTGCACGACTACCTAGTTGTGGTAGTAAAGTTTTATTTGTACGTAAAATGATTATACAGATTTCATGTTTGGCAAATCTTTTGAAATTAAAAATTGGCATACTTGTCTCCTCTTATACTTGAAAAATCTAGAAATTAATTAGACCCATATATTTAAACCTTTTTTGGAAAGGAAATGTAATTAAGGATTAGAAGAGTTTTTGGGATTTGAAACATCGGATGACCTTACTTATAGTTGATTTTGAATTTCGAGATTTTTAGTTTGAGAAGTTGTTAGGATTTGGAGTATCCTAGGTATTAAAATGTTTTATAAAGTCATTATTCAGACTTCAGACTCAAACTTCAGAGTTCAGAGTTATGAAGAATCGGCTAAACACTAACTCTGCAGAGTTATCTTCAGAAGTCTGAAGATGCAATAATATAGGTCTGAAGTGTTATATTCAGACGTCTGAAGTGAAGACTTTAGATGTTTGAAAAGACATTCAGAAATTGGACAGAAACTCTAAATAGACATTGTGATAACGTGTCTTAAAGTCATAGGGTTGTGATAGAAGTGTCCGTATTTCTAGCTTTACTATTCTAGTATAAATAGTTTCAAATGAGGGATTGGCTCAATATGAGAATCGACTCCCAAAGTTCACTGTGTGTTTTATAAGGTGTTCTTGGTTTCAATATTAATAAAGAGGATAATTTGAGCGATCTTTTACAAATCTATTGTAATCGTGGACTTTCAGTAGTGAATGCATATACGGAAATTTGGAGGTATTGGGTTCATGGGTTATTCCAGCTTATTAATTTAGAGAGCTTTCCATTTCGGTAGTCCTCAGGTCGGAGAGTTTTGGGGTTATCTACTTTGATTGATTTGAATTCATGGATTAGTTGGTTGACATAATGTTATGTGTTAGTGGGGGTACCATCCTAGTGATTCCTCATGAAGGAAGAATGTTTTGGTGGCTCGTTCATTTGAGGTGTATAAATTCAGTGTTCTAGTTCCCATATCAGGTGTTAACTTCAAAGTCGATATTTGGATTTGACACATAGCAAACCAGGCATGAAGTAATTGTTGGCATAACTACGTTTACAATATAGTCATTTTTATGATAAGTGTCGACACTCGATGTTGAAGGCAAGAACCATTGAAGTACTTTAGGGTATTTCCTATTGAATCCTATGTGTTTACAAGATAAGTGGAAACTCTAAGGAAATTATATTTTATGATTGAGGTTGATTAATCGAGGTTTGCATGTTTGGTTTAGACTTATAGTTCTGAGGTTAAATGTTTAGTCATATCTTGTGAGTTGTGTAATCTTTAAGTTTGGAACAACCGACTCTCTATAGAAGTGTATTGGTATGAGTATCAAGCCAATACCAAGAATGATTTAATTAGGAAAATTTTGAGAACCCTTATAGTTGGTTGGCTTTATGACGGTTTGGGATATGGATTCAAAGTTGTGTGAGATTAAACCAAGCTAGTGGTTAGGAATTTCGTCAAGAAAAGGACGATAAACCTTTTATAGTAATGATTTGGAGGAATTTAAGTTGAATATCTTAGATAAACCTTAAGTGGAAGTTGGTTTATTGAAGAAACTTTGTTTAAAGCATTAGTAGCAATGGGTGATGCTTCAAGAATTTTTTTTTCATGATTCCTTTACTGCCTGGGTAAGGTCAACATAGTAGTAAGTATTCTGATTCGAATATTAAGTTGGGTTTGTGATGGTTCGTTATGAGAATCAACATGGTAGTTTTGATTTGAATGTAGGCAAATCCTTGACTAAGATCACGTAATGGCAAATTTAAGAAGTTATCGGGAGATATAAAATTATCATTTGCCCGTGTATTAAATTGTTGGGAGAGTACGATGAAAGCTTTAGTAAAAGTTCTAATTAAGGTGTTTGGTAGTTGTTTTGACTGGTTGATCTAAAGCCTACATTTGTTAGCAATTTGATATGAAATTGATTTTTAAGATTTCGAGAAGGTATAGTGAAAGTATAGACTGTGACGTTAGTTGTGAAAGACCGATAGAGCTAACTTAGTATTAGTGCGAAAATTATTTCAAGTGATTATGATGTTCGATTGTTGTGTTAATTGGATTAGTTCCGTGTAGAAATTAGTGGCTTCTCTTGTGAAGTAAGTAAATCTCCGTTGTTTCAAAAGTTGTGTGGGATGATTGATGTGGAAATTTTTGATTTTGTTACTTTTAGAAATTGGATCGAATTTGTCCGGTGGATTCTTCAAGTAATATATATTTTAGTTGGGATTTAAAATTTGTGATGATTTTGAGAATAACATACTCGTCCATTAAGAATCCTTTGAGGTGTTTTAGAAATCATAAGTCTTGATATAAGTTAAAACGAGTAATGTAGGTCGCTCGTTTTGAACTTTGGTTTAAGGTATAAAACAGTTAAGCTGAAAAAGGAAGATACTTGTTGTGATAGTTTTGGTAGAAGAAGGCTCTTACTAAGTTAAGGTTGTGTTTATTAAGAAATTATGTATTTTATGAGTTTAATCAGAGTTGCGTAGTGAAAGCGTCACAATCTGGTAATATTTGGTTTTTATTTTGAAAGGTAAAGAAGTTCTTTAAGTGATAATTGGTAAGTTATTTTGAAACGATGGGAATACCCAAAACTCTATAATCGATATAAGCCCTCTAATCTTATCTTAATTTCCGGGACGAAATATTCTTTTTAGAAGGGGAGAATTGTAATACTCGTGTTCCGATAATTCGTATAAGATAAATCCAAGCTTAACTTAAAATATTAAGTTTAAGTGTATTAGGGCAAAAGGTTGCGAAACTATAATAGAGGGGTTAAATTAGAATATTTGAATATTTGAATATATGTGTATATATATATGTATAGATACAAACATATAGATGATAACAATAAAAAGAAGCACGACAATGCAAGCACGACAAATAAAGAAGCACGACAATGCAAGCACGACAAATCAAGAAGCACGACAATGCAAGCACGACAAATCTACAAGCACGACAATGCAAGCACGACAAATATATAAGCACGACAATGCAAGCACGACAAATCAAGAAGCACGACAATGCAAGCACGACAAATCAAGATTCTCTTATCCACTTAACCCTATAAATATGGAATCTCTCATTCAAGAATTTCTAACGTAAAATCTAAGTGAAACTAAGAAATCATCGTTTAGTTGAAGATTTGGAAGATCGGAACTTGAAAGTCCAAAGGTGACTTCGATTAACACTAAAGGCATTCGACCCTTGTATTCCACCATTTCTATCTAGGTACGGATTCTTATCTCTTTTGACACGGGGATAGCCATTTGCTTAAGGCTTCCTAATCTGGAATACTTTATGATGAATTTTGAATACATTGCTTTCAAATTCACATTTTGCTAGTTAAATTCTATTGAACTTCTGTTTCTTCTGCACTATGACTTGAACTCTGGTTTGGAACATGGAATCACTTAATCTCTTGATTCGTTAGATCACATTTGTGGTGTGAGCCTTTCTTGTGTCAGACTCAATATTGAGGGCACCTCTATTGAGATGTATCCATAATGACTACACGATCATGGCGTCCTAATGTGTATAGTCCTTAAAAGTGGGCTTGACCAGGTACCGGTCAAATGGAGGGCGTATGGATCGATCCTAGTAAAGATATGTTAAGGCCGTGGTTAAATCCACGGAGAGGATTGATTGTGTGTGCCCCACCCCTTTCCTCGGTTATGCCTGAATGGACTAATCATCCTTCGGGAACGGTGCATCTTTTGATGTAGTTTGATTTTCGAACCCTTGATATGCCTTCGGGTTAGTTGTTTCACTTGATATGCCTTCGGGCCAGTCATTTGATTTGATATCCAGTTGCTTGACTTGACATCCTTTTGGGCCATTTATTTGACTTGATTTTCCATTGAATTATCATTTATCGTTATGAATTCCTTTTGGATTAATTATCTCATATTCATGGTTTAAATTATTATTATTATCTGTTCACTGAGCCTTAAGCTCAGCCGAGGTTTTCTTTTTCCTCGGCAGATTCTAAGTGGCTGATAGGGATGGAACTTGGGGATGAGAGCTAAGGAGATGGCGGATCTTAGGATAAGTCATTATCTTATGTCAAGCTTGTGAACCTAATTGTGGCACCTTCCGTCTTTCACCACGCGAGACGGGGTGTTACAGCTGCAATTCGCCTTTCTTAGCCTTGATACTGAAGAACTCAAACCCAACGGGGCTCGGGAATTTTGACCGATAAGTTTAGTCGGTTTTATTATAAAATTATCTCGAAGATCCTAGCAAAGAGGATTTAAAAAATAACGGACAAGGTGATCAGTAAAAATCAAAGTGCATTAATCAAAAATCGTAATATCTTAGATGGAGTTTTAATAGCGAATGAAGTTGTCGAATCCTTATTGAAGGAAAGGAGGAAAGGCTTACTCTTCAAGGTGGATATTGAAAAAGCCTACGACAGCGTCGAATAGGATTTTATTGTTGGGTTTGGTAGCAATGGGGTATGGTAATAAGTGGTGTAACTAGATCAAGGCTTCATTGGAATCGTCAACAATCTCGGTTCTAGTTAACGGATCATCGACAAAGGAATTCAAGATGGGAAGGGGGCTAAGACAAGGTGATCCACTAGCACCATTTCTATTCTTGATAGAGGCTGAAGGCCTTAATATTCTGGTTAAGGAAGCGACAGAAAATGGTTTATACGACGGCATTAAGGTGGGATGAGATGACGTAATGATTTCTCATCTTCAATATGCAGATGATGTGATCTTTTTCGGTAAATGGAGTCTAAAGAATCTTAAAAATTTAATGAAAATCATATGTGATTTTATACAAAATCATACATGATCCGGGCGACTTTTCTCATGCGGCTTAAGTAGCCGCAAAAGTCGCTCGCTCCAGTTAGTTCAAAATCACATGTGATTTTGTACATGAAAAACGCTTCTCGTAAGTATATATATATACATATATATATATATATATAGAGAGAGAGAGAGAGAGAGAGCAATAATCAAATAAAAACCACAAAAAGTTACAAATTCGTGAAAACCGATATAAAAATAATTTTTTTCATAAGTGCTAGGATTTCACATATATTTGTTTCATAACATGAAACCTTCACATGTATTTGTTTCACCATATGCATATTTTTGTTTTCACTAGGTGAATCCAAAAAAATCACATGTAATTATTTCATAAGGTGAACCCAATCATATGTGAAACACTATCTTATATTATAAGTTTTGATAAAAAAAATTATGTAAAGAAATATATTTATATCGGTTTTCACCGGTTTGTAACTTTTTTATGATTTTTCTTTGATTATCACCTTATATATATATATATATAACTAGCGAATTACAACTCTATTGTACTGCAGTGAGATACCACTCTGGAAAAGCTAGAATTCTAACCTTGTGTCAGGACGGGCCAAGGGACAGTCTCAGGTAGACAGTTTCTATGGGGCGTAGGCCTCCTATATATATATATATATAGAGAGAGAGAGAGAGAGAGAGAGAGAGAGGGGGCGGAGTTCAAAAGAGAACTCAAAGTTGGTTGTGAACGTGAGTACAAATGAGAGTGCGACACGTGTCATATTCAGACTGAATAATGAAGAAAATATTCAGACTGAATAATAGTATTATTCAGTCTGAATATTTCCTTTATTATTCAGCCTGAATATGATATGTGTTGCACTCTCATTTGTCTTCACGTTCACAACCAAATTTGAGTTCTCATTTGAACCCGTCCTATATATATATATATATAGAGAGAGAGAGAGAGAGATAGAGAGAGAAAGAGAGGTTCAAACGAGAACTTTCTTCATTTAAAGAAACAAATGAACTCCTTCTAGTCATATATATAATTTAAGAAATCAATAAAGTAATTAATATTAATATAATTAGGGGAAGGGTATTAATGTCAAACTAATTACTTTTGGAAAGTTACTATTCATGTTCAGTACAATGTAAATATTAAATATATTTAATAAATTTAAGATTAAGATCTCATAAATATCTTTACAAAATTCAAACCCCCCTAATTTTCATTAATTAAAATAGAGATCCATTGTTTAAACTATAATAAATATAAGAACAAGATAAATTAATTACAATGTCAATTATGTCAAGAAATCACATATGATTTCAGTATCATATATGATTTTGTACAAATGCTAATGTAAAATCATATATGATTTATACAATGATATTCACACATGATTACAATGTCGAACATGTCAACAAAATCACATATGATTTCAGTATCATATATGACTTTATACAAATGTTAATTAAATTCATATTTGATTTTGTACAAAAGTAAATGTAAAATCATATATGATATAATTATAATATAATATAACTTTGATATATTATTAATTGATTTTACAAAATTTGTATATTAATAATATATTATAAAGTAATAGTATATGATAATAGTAATAATATATTATAATACTATATTATTACTATTGAGTCTTACCATTTTTACCATAAAAGAAATAACCTTTGTCGGAAAGCAAGTATCAGCATACATTAATTATTATAATGTCATCCAATATAATAAAATTTGTTTTTACAAAAAATGTGGCTAGAAAGAGGTTCATTTGTTTCTTTAAATGAGGGGTGTTCTCGTACGAACCCTCCCATATGTATATATAGGAAGAGATTTAAACGAGAACTTTGTAAACTTAAAGGAACAAATTGACTCATTCACCAATAAAAAATCATATCTGATTTTCAATGATAGGCCCCATTGAATGAGGTATGTTTTTTTATTGGTGGGACCCACATCATATGTGGTCCCAAAATGAGTCCCTAATTAACCTACTGGGCCATGGTCATGGCAGATAAACATTTTCCTATTGATCCAAATCTTCATCCTCTTCAAAAGCCTCTCGCTATCTGCGATACACCAAAATCCAAATCCCTAGGAAAATGTTTATCTGCCATGACCGTGGCCCAGTAGGAAAATGTTTATCTGCCTCCAACTCGCATAATTGAAGTTTTCTTTTCTCCCCCTAGGAAAATGTTTATCTGCCATGACCGTGGCCCAGTAGGAAAATTTGGTCTTTTCCTTATATATCTTGGCGTTTTCATAAGCTCAGTTACGCCATTCCTCCAACTCGCATAATCGGAGAGGCAGTGTCAACCACCGATAAACGACAAACTCGGTCCTCTACCATCAGAAGAATGACGAGGGCCCAAGTACGGGCTACCAAAGGGAAGCAGAAAGTAGTCGAGCCGGAAACCGAACCAAGTGATGAAGTGGACGTTCCGAAGAGCATTTGCCGCCAAGAAAGCGAAGAACACAATTCAAACGCAAGGGTAAATTCTTTACTTTTGAGAAACGTTACGATCTTATGCGTAACAATAAATTGCTTGTTGAACGTGCCTTTGAACCCAAGTTGGTCAAAGAAATGTCGTTTGTTAGTAACCATTTAAAAGCTCAACAGTGGGAAAATATGATTTCTCGACCTTGTAAAGTGAACGAAACATGGGTACGTGAATTTTATGCGGCCATTGGGTGTACAAAAAATGATAACATTATTATTCGAGGATGTCGTATTAATTGGACAGCTCCCAAGATTAATGCTATCCTTGGCTTAAACCCACCATTAGTATGTTCATACCGAAGTCTTGAAAACGGTATTTTGGAGCTTAGTGATGATGTGATACTTGCTACCCTCTCTTTAACGGGGCACGATTGGGTTCTTGCCGGCAACCGAAAAGAGTTGCAAGCTTCTCAGTTGACTTTAGAAGCAAGTTTATGGTTTCAGTTTGTAAGGCACAACCTTATGCCAACCATGCCCGACCAGTCATTATCTCGTGCAAAATGTTTGTTGATATTGTATCTTGAAAGACTTGCCTTTTGATGTGGGAAGTATTATACATCAAGCAATTATTAATTCGACTACTCGACTTGATTCTCGTTTGATATTTCCTGGACTCCTTACAAAGTTGATCAAAGCGGCCGGTGTGGCCGTACATGAAGAAGATGTGATTTCTAGCAGCCATTCGTTGTTAAACTTTGGTATGATCACTCGTATCGATAAACCTTTACCCGACGAACTTATCGACGATGCAACCGGACCCGTGTCACGCGCCGTCAAACTCAAAAGAATCAATCACCGGTCACCTCCACAGCTCAGACTTCAGCCGTTCCAGCTACCACCGAACCACCTGCTTATCATATTCCTCCGATTCCACCGTCTGCAATGGGATACAGTTCGGAGGAATGGTTACGTATCCTTGCTCAACAAAATGAAGAAATTGATCAAAAGTTAACTGTCATTCTCGATATGGTTTCAACCCATGTGCAGCCGTATCACCAACTTAGAAGAAGAATCAGAAAAGTTTCGGATGTATGTTCGAGGTCACTTTCGTATGCAAAACAACTCCCTTCGCCGAACTAACCCTCTGTTACCCGATGAGATGCCACGTTTTCCACCGGGTATCATTCCTCCACAAGTCCGTATGTCGCATGTCGCACCTCCGTCTTCAACGCCGATCATGACAGCCGCCACCATCGTTTCTGTTCAGGCCACGACTGCCACCACCGTCGTATCTACTCCAGCGAACCAAGCATCCACGTCAGCTGTTCCGAACCCCACCGAAAGGGGTAATGATAACTAGATAACTCTCGGTTGAAAATCATCGTTTGTGAACAATTTTATTTTGAACTTTTAATTGTCTTTTTGTTTATTTTGATGGGATTGTTCATGCTTACACAAGACCATCTTGCCTTTTGTGTATGCAAGATGATGTATTTATCTTATTAACGATGGTTTGTTTTCTTTCGTATATTTGTATTATTTTCTATGTCTTAAACAGGTGCATGCATTTTTTTACTTCATGAATTTTGTATGTCCAAAATTGAGAAGACATAGGCCATCTTTTATTTAGCCAAAACAAATCCCTTTCATTACCAATTTTAAGCCATATAACAAACAATGTATTAAACAATGAGGACATTGTTCACTTCTTTGTTGGGGGTAGGGGAAAACCGAGTTAAGAATATTCGGTTCATATTTTAAAAATAGACCATGTTTTCTTCGTAAAATTGGAAGAAAACAAAATAATTTTTTTTTAGAACCCAAAAAGATCCTTAAAAATGGGTTTCAAATGAGTGTCAAAAACCAAAATTTACCCTTTATGAAAAATATTAAACATTTTTCGGTACAAGACAAGTTCGAGGGAAAAGAATATGAGTGTTTTTAGTCTATACATTAACCCGAGAAAGTCCTATCAATTTTGACGCTTCAAGATTCATGAAACGAAGATGTGCACTTTGCAGACTCGAATATACACCAACTCACGTAAAATCCATTTTCTTCTTTTCTTTTTACTTGAGGACAAGTAACAGTTCAAGTTCGAGGGTATGATAACTCTCGAAAATGAGAGTTATTTCGTAGTATTTTCCGTTGTTTATTCCCATTTTTCCTATCTCTACAGGCATTTATGCCTTCGATTCTTATAAAATTGTTTCACACGATGATTTGGTACCAAAAGATGTATTTCTAGTTTTCATTACTCTTTTTGCTGAAAAATCGCCACAATCTCACCACTGTGGCAAGACTGGTGTTGAATGATTAAGCTGCTGAATTCCAGGGATTATTTCAATAAAGTTTTCTGGAAAATAAAGGGAAAATTCAGCTGGAAATGAAGACATTTTGAGGAGCATGGCCTAGTCTAGATAGGATTATGGTGTAGCTTTTGTATAATGGGTATCAACCCTTTCTTTTGGTATAAATAGGAACCTTGGGTCTCCTCATTAACCACCCCTTTACAACAAGAGTTCTCTAACTCTTTCTCTCCTCTCCTCTTCCAGCACTTGCTGGTTCTTTTTATTTTTGTAAGTTTAGGTTTATTTTCTTGTATTTTAATTTATGCATTGTACCCTTGTTGCCACAACCTCGACACTGTGGTGACAATTTTTATCTTATTAATACTAATGCAAGTTAGATTTCAGTTCATTTCTGTTTATTTACTACTTTCCATGTCTCATAGTAGCTAAATTGTCTCTATGGGTGTGGGTGTGAGTTTAGCTTAAGTGTTCGTATAATATGTGGGTGTTCTCATTTTTATTACCTTAACATTTGGTCATTTAAAACGGGACTTAAACTCGACGCAGATAAGCCGCGCACTTTGAAGTGTTAATATAAGATCTTAGACCCAGAGATAGGCGGATCAAAAATACGGTTTAAATGATGCACAAAGATTCGAGAGAACTTTGAATAGCCACGCAGAGATGCGGATTTTGTATGTATTTAGCTAAGAATTCATTCGGTTGTCGTATTTTATATCACAAAGAGATTTGGGTATATTCCGTACGCCAGTGTAATTTGGATCTAAATCGCCAAACTTTAAAGTAAGAAATTCGGGAACTTTACATAAATTTACAAGTCGTCTATATGAACCTCACTCCCGAGAGGGTGGTGCGGCTCTGTAGATCTCTTATAACTCTCTGACCATGTTATTATATTTATCTTAAGAAAAACTTGCACCCATACCCATACCTTTTTAATTTATTAGTTTAATCTTGTTATTTACAATTTCACCAACTCTAAAAATCATTTTAAAACCAAATCAAAACCGAAAACTAAGAAGTTCATAAAAATCTCAGATTCTCAGTAGTTCCAGTTCTTGAGGGAATGATACTGGTATTTTACCACTTTATTACTTGAAGGCGATCATAGTGACGGTGTGCACTTGCACTGCCACTGTGGGGACTTTGTGCCCACTGTTTATACACGAACGGTTTTTACCCAACAAGTTTTTAGCACCGTTGCCGGGGACTGGCGTAATTTATTTCCTGAGATATTGATTTTTATTCGAGCCTTGGTCTTTAGTTTTGTTTTTCAGCCTTTTTCCCGAGTTGTATGCCACGGCTACAACACGGTGAGTTATTGCCTCTTGATCACGAAATCGAACGAACTATTCGTAATAAACCTACTCGCACCATGGGTGATGTTTTACCACCTCCGGTTCGAGAACCAACAGTTAAAATTGCTGATGACAAAAATCGAGGCATTCGGGACTACGCAACTCCAGAATTCGGTCAACTGGCCGCTAGGATTAGTAGACCCGATGTAACTGCAACTGCTTTTGAACCAAAACCGGTTATGTTCCAAATGATCTCCGCAATAGGTCAGTTTGGAGGATTACCGTCAGAAGATCCCATTCGCATTTAAAATCTTTTATAGAAATGACGGATCATTTTAAAATACCGGGAGTTTCGCAAGAAGCCTTACGTTTGACACTTTTCCTTTATACCGTAAAGGATAGAGCTAGAGCATGGCTAAATTCTCAACCTCCCGATTTTATTCCTACTTGGAAGGATTTAGCCGAAAATTTTCTTTAAAAATATTTCCCTCCAACTAGGAACGTTAAATTTAGAAATGAAATTATGACATTTTGTCAAGAAGAGGATGAAGCGGTTTCTGATGCTTGGGAGAGATTCAAGGACCTTTTACGGAAGTGTCCCCATCATGGAATCCCCCATTGCATCCAACTAGAAACATTTTATAATGGTCTTTCTAGTGCCGCTAAAGTCATCCTTGACGCGACGGCGGGTGGAGCTTTTACTTCAAAAACTTATAATGAAGGGTATGACATTTTAGAAAAAGTTTCAAATAATAATACCGATTGGTCAAACCCTCATGCCGTAGTTCCTAAAACCGCGGTCGGTCTTCAAGAAGTAGATGCAATTTCTTCTTTAAATGCGCAAATTGTAGCTTTGACTAATTTGATTAAAAACAATTTAATAGGAGAAAAGAATCAAGTAAATTCCATAATGTCTAACTCGCCAATATTGGATTCTTGTGTAATTTGTGGTGAGGGCCATTCATTCGAATGTTGCGCCGAAAACCCCGTTTCGGTAAACTATATTGGGAGTCACACTAAAAATAGTCCGTTTTCTTCTACATATAACTCGAATTGGCGGAATCACCCCAATTTTTCATGGGCCAATAATCCTGGACTTCAACCCCCCGGGGCAAACCAAGTCCAAAACCGACCACAAAATTCCCCGGGATTTCATCAAGGTGGTTCGCAAAGATTTCAAAATAGAAATTCATCCCAAAATTATGTACCTAGGCAACAAAATGCGTCGGATAATGGTTCACTCGAATCATTACGCAAGGGTTTTATAACCCAAACCAACGCATCCCTTAGGAGTATGGAAGCCCAACTCGGCCAATTTGCGGCCGAACTTAATAGTAGACCTCAAGGAATATTGCCTAGTGATACCGAAACCCCTAAGGGTAAGGAGCAAGTTAAATCCGTTACCTTGTGTAGTATTGATGATACGGAAGTAAATAGTATTCCACCTAAAGCTTTCGAAAATTCAACCAATTTAAATGATGCTTCACATACTTTTGATAAAAACAATTTTCCAGCTTTGTTTTCTGCAGGTAAAAAAGATCAAAATACAGATTCTGTCCAGAAAAACGGCTTCTGCCTCTACTTCCAGCAGTAAACAATTTCCAGCTCAAACTCACCACAGTGGTGAGTTTATGCCCACAGTCAAGCAGAAGCAAATTAACGAACCAACTCCTGATTTACGAGACCTTCCTTTTCCTCAAAGATTAAAATCTAAAAATGTAGATTCTTAATTTAAAAAAAATTTAGACATTTTTAAGCAACTTCACATTAACATCCCTTTGGTTGAAGCTCTCGAGCAAATGCCAAGCTATGTTAAATTTTTAAAAGACATTTTAAATAAGAAAAGGAGGTTAAATGAATTTGAGACGGTTGCGTTAACCCAAGAGTGTAGTGCACTTCTTACGTGCAAAATTCCTCCCAAGCTTAAAGACCCGGAAAGTTTTACCATCCCGTGGTCCATCGGAGGAAAAGAAGTTGGTCACGCCCTATGTGATCTAGGAGCTAGCATAAATCTCATACCCTTATCTATTTTTAACAAGCTAGATATAGGAGAGGTACGACCCACGACTGTGTCTTTACAATTAGCGGATAGGTCCATCGCTTATCCCAAAGGTAAAATTGAAGATATTTTAGTCAAAGTCGATGAATTTATCTTTCCGGCAGATTTTATAGTTCTTGATTATGAGGCCGATAGAAATGTCTCAATTATTTTAGGAAGACCTTTCCTAGAAACCGGTAGGACATTAATTGACATACAAAAGGGTGAATTAACCATGAGAGTTAATGACAAAGAAATTAAGTTTAATGTCTTTAAGTCTCTGAAATTCAGTGGAGAATTAGAAGACTGCTCATCCATTACAGTTTTAGAGGATGAATTAGAATTTAGTTCACCTCACAGTCTAGACAGTGGTAACACTGTGGAGACAGCAAAAGGTATTTTGGAAGAAAATGATTTGGAAGATATAGCTGCCTTTGAACAATTAGATTTCAAAGATAGAACTGTCCAACCACCTTCAGTGGTGGAAGCCCCAGAATTAGAATTAAAACCTCTTCCTAGTCACCTTAAGTATGTTTATCTTATGGAGAATGAAAAATTACCTGTAATTATTTCTCAAATTTAAGTGATAACCAAGAGTCAAAATTAATAGAAGTTTTGAAAACCCATAAGAAAGACATAGGTTGGATCATTGCCGATATTAAGGGTATAGGTCCGTCTCTTTGCCAACATAAGATTATTTTGGAAGAAAATAGTATTGGAAAGGTGCAACCTCAAAGGAGATTAAATCCTATTATGAAAGAAGTAGTCAAAAAGGAAATCTTGAAATGGCTAGATGCGGGTATTATTTACCCCATTTCTAGTAGTGGTTGGGTGAGTCCGGTACAATGTGTACCAAAGAAAGGTGGAACTACGGTTATCACCAATGATAAAAACGAACTCATACCCACTAGGACCGTCACCGGATGGCGGATTTGCATGGACTATAGTCAATTGAACCTAGCAACTAAGAAGGACCATTTTCCTTTGCCCTTTATTGATCAAATGCTAGATAGACTTGCCGGAAAGGAATTTTATTGTTTCTTAGACGGATACTCGGGATACAACAAATTCACATCGCACCGGAAGATCAAGAGAAGACAACCTTCACTTTCCTTTTCGGAACTTTTGCTTTCCGACGTATGCCTTTCGATTTATGCAACGCACCGTCCACATTTCAACGTTGCATGATGTCTATTTTCTCGGACATGATTGAAGACTCTATGGAAGTTTTTATGGATGACTTTTCGGTAATCGGTACGTCTTTCGAAACTTGTCTTGAAAACTTAAAGAAAACATTGGAAAGATGTGAAACCCATGACTTAGTTTTAAATTGGTTAAAATGTCATTTTATGGTACAGGAAGGGATGGTCTTGGGACACATGATTTCCAAAAAGGGTTTGGAGGTAGATAAAGCTAAAATAGAGGTAATAATGCAATTGCCCGAACCTTCTTCGGTCAAAGGCATTCGTAGTTTTTTGGGACATGCGGGATTTTATCGTCGATTTATTAAATATTTTTCAAAAATTGCAAAACCTTTGTGTAATTTATTGCATGTCGACCAAACCTTCGAATTTACCTCCGAATGTAAACAAGCTTTTGAGACCATCAAAAATGCACTTATTTCGGCACCTATTGTTATTGCCCCCGATTGGACCATGCCCTTTGAGGTTATGTGTGATGCAAGCGATTGGGCCGTAGGTACGGTTTTAGGTCAAAGAAGAAATAAGATTTTCCACCCTATTTACTATGCAAGTAAAACTCTTATAGAAGCTCAAATTGATTATACAACAACCGAAAAAGAATTACTTGCGGTAGTATTTGCTTTCGATCGTTTTCGCCCTTACTTGATTGGCACTAAAGTTATCGTTCACACGGATCACTCCGCTCTTAGATATCTCTTTAGCAAAACCGACGCTAAGCCAAGGCTTATTTGTTGGGTTCTTCTTTTACAAGAATTGATTTAGAGATAACTGATCGTAAGGGATGTGACAATCAAGTGGCCGATCATCTTTCTAGAATTGAAGGAAAGGTTTCGAGTGGTGGAAATCCTGAAACAAAAGAAATTTTTCCGGATGAGTATGTTATGGCTATCCAACATACTCACCAAAATAAGGTCCCATGGTCTGCGGATATCACAAATTATTTAGCATGTGGTTTAAAACCTCATAATTATCATGGAGCTCGTTTTCAAAAATTCATCCATGATTATAAACATTTTTTGTGGGATGATCCGTTTCTTTACAAAATGGGATCAGATCAAGTCTTACGCAAATGCGTTCCCGACTTTGAAATTCCTGCTGTATTACAGGAATGTCATGCATCTCCTTATGGTGGCCATTTTGGTGGCCAACGAACGGCCGCAAAAGTTCTACAAAGTGGATTTTATTGGCCAAGCATTTTTAAAGACTCTTTTGAATTTGTTAAGAGTTGTGACCAATGTCAACGAGCGGGGAATTTGTCCCAACGGAATGAAATGCCCTTAAATAATATTTTTGAAATTGAACTTTTTGACGTTTGGGGCATTGATTTCATGGGTCCATTTCCTATGTCGTTCAATAAAATTTATATATTGGTTGCGGTAGATTACGTCTCCAAATGGGTCGAAGCTAAGGCTTGCCCAAGAAACGATGCCAAAACGGTAGTTGATTTTTTGCATAAAAATATTTTTGTTCGTTTTGGAACCCCCCGAGCTTTGATAAGCGATGAAGGGACTCATTTTGTAAACAATACCTTAGCTACCGTTCTTGCCAAATACAACATCCAACATCAAGTTTCTACGGCATATCATCCCCAAACAAATGGGCTTGCCGAACTTTCGAATCGGGAAATTAAAAATATTTTAGAAAAAGTTGTTAGCCCAAATCGGAAGGATTGGTCACTCAAATTAGATGATGCATTGTGGGCATATCATACGGCTTTTAAAACACCGTTAGGAATGTCTCTGTACCAAATAGTTTTCGGAAAAGCATGTCATCTTCCTCTTGAATTAGAGTATAAGGCGTTTTGGGCCGTAAAAGAATTTAATTTAAACCAAAAAGATTCGGGGGAGAAAAGAAAACTTCAATTATGCGAGTTGGAGGAATGGCGTAACCGAGCTTATGAAAACGCCAAGATATATAAGGAAAAGACCAAATTTTGGCATGACCGTAGGATCAAAAATCGAGTCTTCGAGGTAGGTCAAAAGGTTCTTCTCTTTAATTCTCGACTTAGACTATTTCCCGAAAAATTAAAATCAAGATGGTCCGGACCATTCACCACTGTTGGTGTCGGAAAATTTGGCACCGTGGATCTTTTAAATCCACCAGACAATAGTGTTTTCAAGGTAAATGGTCACCGCGTCAAACATTTCCTTCCCGAATGAATGGTTGATCAACCTCAGTAAGTTTGAGGTTTTGTTATTTCTGTAAATATTTATTTTTCTGTTTTCTGTAATTATTTTTAAATTTTTTGTCAAGACAGTGGTGCCTTTGTGGCCACTATCAAGGTTATGTTTTTCTAACCTTTCAGCTAAATTTTGTTTTTATTCAGATCATTTTAGAACAGGTATTGACTAATGGTTCTGCATAAGGTTAGGGAACAAAAATGCTTTTGCAAAAAGGCATGGTATTAAAAAAATAGTAAGCATGGTGGAGTTGTTGCACCTTTTTGCAAGCTTTCAACTCTTGTCAACTTTTTCCTAAGAAAAGATGGTTTTAAGTATTTGTTTATACAAAAGAAAGGGAATTAGGTTTGTTTATTATTAAAAGGAATTCAAAGGATGATGGTTTGGCAAATAAAAAAATAGGTTTAGTTGTTTTATAAAAGTTGACTCTCAACTTTTCTTGAGTTGTCTTTAAAAGAGAGCAACATTGTTCTTAAAAAAATCTGATGAATTTGAAGTTATTGAAAAAAAGTATAAAGTGAGTATTTTTTTATTAAGGGATGTCTCCCTGTATTTTTAAAATACAAAAATGTACTTGTTTGTTCTAAAAAGACAAATTTTGAAGATAAGATTTGGGTTTAGTTTTAAAAATAAATTAAATAGTGTAAAGAAAAAGATGTCAGGTTACTTTTGTTTCAAAAAGTCAAGACCATTTTCAAAACTTTTTACTTAACCAAATTTTTTTAATCATTTTCACTTTTTTAAAAACCCCTCCATCTCCTTTCTTCTTCACTTCATCGAAAACAATGGCGAGACCCAAGAAACCGGTGAGAAACCCCACCTCCACCCCTGGCCGTAAAAGTCATCGCCGGCAACAATAGAACTCATCGCCACCACCAGCCTCCACCATTGCTTCACCTCCGGCCTCTGTTCTGTCGATTTCGATGCCGCCAAAGGGATCGTTTGTTGCTCCAACGAATGTCGCGTCGCCGCCAGCAACCACCGTCGTCACCTATGTCGAAGGCCATGCAGTAGTCACAAAGGTATCCTCTGAAATCCCTAGTTCTACTCCTCTATATAGACCCGATTTTACACAAAACCTACCCACCATTGTTGCCCTAACCACCGAAACCACTGCCACCACCGTCGCACCACCTCAGACCACCACGATCACCATTCCACCCCTAATCCCGAACACAACCACTCCTATAACAGCCTTTGGAACCCCCGATTGTGAGTGCAACCAACCCTTACCTTTTCAATCTGAATGATGAAGACCCGGAACGATTTGCCGACGTTCTTTTTGATTTCGAAACCGATCAAACTTTGGAAAATGATTTATTACCTTTCCATGTTACACCTTCGGGTTCGGTTTCGATGACACAACCAAATGTCCCATTGGGAAATCCATCACAAGAACACGTCATTCCAGAAAGTTTTGAAACTCATATGGAAGAAAATGTGATCGGAAAAGGCTCTGGCACTACAATCGGAGAGGCGGTGTCAACCACCAATAAACGACAAACTCGGTCCTCTACCATCGGAAGAATGACGACGGCCCAAGTACGGGCTACCACAACACCACCTATGGCACTCTACACCCCCTCCCCCTCCCCATCCGGTTTATATTTTCGATGAACACAGATGGTTGTGAATGGCGACGGCGACCAGACGAGGTTGAAATCCCGTAAGTGGGTCTTTGTCACTGTGAATACCAATGTAGGAGTGACGGTGGAAACGACGATGCAGACCAAAGAGAGAACCTTTCTGATTCTCTCTCTCTCTCACAATATATATATATAATCTCTTTCTCTCTCTCTCTCTCTCGTTCTATCACTGTGTATACCACTGTTGATATTATATATATATATATATATATATATTTGTGTGTATGTGAGTATATATATATATATATATATATATATATATATCTGAGAGCATGAGAGAGAAAGATTAAAGACAATTACATGTATACAATTTGGTCCTTTATCTTTGATTTAAGTGGAAACAAATAAGAAAAGGACAAAAGACGAAAATACCCTTCACTTAACTGGATTTTTTAATGGAGATAACGAGCAGGGACAACTTTCGAAGCAAAAGTGAAACGTTAGGGACCATCACTGTAGTTAGTGAACCATAAGGACTCGTTTCAAAGAAGTGGTATACCACAGAGACCATTTTTGTACTTTACTCTTAAAAAAGTATGTTTCTTTTTTTACAAATTATATTATTATAATCGTATTGTGAATATCTTTGAAATGAGTCTAATATTGAATATTTTTGAACTTAATTATATTATCAAATAATATAAATATGCAGTGAATTATTTTTAAAATTTACAGTTAATAGATTATATTTATTTAATTAACTTTTATATCTTTTACTTTTTTAATTTTCATTTATTACTATTCTCATTTAAGAGGTACAAATGTTGATGTATTATGTGCAATTTTTGAAGTTTTACAACTTCCATGATTCAACATGATAATTAATTTTTATTTTTAAATTATATTTTACACCATTATAATTTTTTATAGTTTAATTTATAGCTCTTCATTTTTCATTTAACACATTTTTTATAATAATATATATAATCGTATATTAACTAAAATATATTAAAAAACACTTTTTTTTATAAATTATACGATTATATCGTTCTTCAATACCTTCAAAAGAGTCTAATATCGATATTTTTTGATTTAATAATAACATTAAATATTATAAATACGTAACGAGTTATTTTTAAAACTTAATTTAACATCTTAATTTTTCATTTTTCATTTTTTATTTTACACCATTATGGCTTTATCTATCTATATCTATCCTATATTATAATGAGTGATTACTGTTTAGATTATTTTTAATAGTTACAAATGTTTAAATACTTGTTTTGAAAAAATCGATTAATAATGAAATTCAATTTTATTCTAAATCCTACAAATCAAACTCATCAAAGATTCCAAAATTTTCCACAAAATCCAAATTATTAATAAAATCATTTCGTCAAATCAAATGGGTCTTAGATGTGCTACTTTATTCTTTTTAAATTAAGATTGTATTTGAGTTTTATAAAAATAATGGATGTCGATTTATAAGTTCATAACGATAGACAACTTAATATCTTGAAAGGTTCGAGTATTCTAAAGTTAATGTTGATAAATATTGAAGTTCCACTGTATTGCAGCGGATACGTCTTCTAGTTTTAGAAAACAAAATTTATTATTATTTTTATAAACAAAATTTATTTTTATAAAAACAAATTTTATTATTATTTTTGTAAACAAAAAAATTATTGTCATAATATTTTCGGATATATTAAATTATAATTGCTTAGTTTTAGAAACAAGTTATTATTATTATTATTTTAAACAGAAAAATTATTATTCTTTTTTCTAATACGGATACGATTTCATAAAATAATTTCATTAAACACCAAAAAGTATATGCATGAAACAATTTCATTAAACACCAGAAAGTATATTCATAAAACAATTTCATTAAACATCAAGAAGTATATTCATGAAATAATTTTATTAAAATAAAAAATACATGAAACAATTTTTATTTGTACATAGAAACAAAAATATATAAAAAACAATTTCATCAAAAAAAAATCATATTATACACTAAACAATTTCATCAAAAAAAATCATATTATACAGTAAACAATTTCATCAAGATGACATGAAACAAATGATTTTCATAATGAAATAAAAATAATTGCATAATTAAATCATTGACGATAAGAATAAAAAAAAAATACAAGAGCACATTAACAATATAGAAAAAAAAACATAGTTAAAAGATTACCAATAGAATACCTCAATAAATTAGAAAATTGATGATTACCTAATTATCGGTTAACCAAAGCGATAAGGTAGCACTATTTTCAAGATTGCATCCATTGCTGTATGAGTAGGACCATAACTTTTTTGACGATTTTCCGGCCTCTAGTAATCAATGAACCACATTAATTTTTTTTGTACTATATATATCATAGAGTAAATTACGGTTTGGGTCCCTAAGGTTTGTCAATTGTTATGAAATTAGTCCTTTAACTTCAAAAATTACAAGAAAACCCTTCAGACATGCATTTTGTTACGGAGTTGGTCCCTCGAGCTGACGACCGTCTAATTTCTACGTTAAACACGAGAGTATTATACTCATTTAGCCTTATTTTCTTCATTTTACCATTTTTTAATTAATTGAAATTATTTTTCTTGAATACTCATCTTCTTCAAGATGAACATCAAGAACATCAACACTATTTTTTTTTAAATCTAAATCAAATCAAACTCATATCAAAAAACCAAAACCTAAATCAAACCCACTTAAGAAACTTAAATATAATCAAACTCATTAAAAACCAAAAACCTAAATCAAACCCAAATTATAAAAATCTAAATCAACCCACTTAAAAGATAAAAAAGAGAGGGATCTGAGAGAGATAGAGATCTAGAGATGTTTTAGGTTCAGATATGTAAGAGATAGAGAGAGAGAGAGAGAGAGAGAAGAGCCATATTTGTTCATCTTCTTCTCGAAAATTCCGGCGAGGTTCCACTAATTCCGACGAGTTTCCATTATTTCCGGCGAAATTCCGTTTGATGCTCTCTCTCTGGTAATTTTCCGGCACAGGTCTGGTTCTTCTTCTCTCTCTTTTATCTCGATCTATCTCTATCTCTTACAGATCTGGTTCTTCTCGTATCTCGATCTCTATATCTCTCAGATCTCTCTCTCTCTCTATCTCTTCTCTTTTTAAGTTGGTTTGATTTAGTTTTTTAAATTTGGATTTGATTTAGGTTTTGGTTTTTAAGATGAGTTTGATTTAATATAAGTTTCTTAAGTGGGTTTGATTTAGGTTTTTTTAAATTTGAGTTTGATTTGATTTAGGTTTTCAAAAAAAATATGGTGTTCATCATGTTCTTGGTGTTCATCTTGAAGATGATGAGTATTCAAGAAAAAACAATTTCAATTAATTAATAAGGTTAAATGGCCGTCAGCTCGAGGGACCAATTCTGTAACAAAATGCATACCTGAAGGGTTTTCTTGTAATTTTTGAAGTTAAAGAACTAGTTTCATAACAATTGACAAACCTTAGAGACCAAAACCGTAATTTACTCTATATCATATGATTAATAAAATATATTAGGTTTATTATTTTATTTTTAAATGATAAAAAAAAATGCTAAAAGTCTAAAATCCCTTGACTTAATAAGTTTTTTTTAACACACTTGGTAGGAGGAACCAAAATCAAACACAAATGCAAACTGTGATAATAAGTTTGTATTAAATAAATTCTACATACCAAAACCATAAAATTAAGAAAAGTATGAGGACCAAAAATGAAGTTTACTGTACTAGTTACTACTAAATGAAAGATTTTTACCTACAGTTTTCAAGAAATTTATTGCTAAAGGGTGATTCATCATAAAACTTGGTTGACAAATTATTGATGGGTAATTCAAATCAGTGGCATATTACCTAGAGATTTTCAGCGTGATACATTGGTATTTTCTTGAAAAACATCAGATTATACGGAATCATTGGTATTTTTTGGATGATCTGCCGGTTCGGTTTTCACTAATGGAAATTTACGTGGGTGCAAATCATTTGTGATAGTAATCCCTTTTTAATTCTATCACTTTCAAAAATGGTTACTATATATATAACTATATATATATAGACTATGTTTGGCAAACTAGTTGATAAGCCAGCTTATTACTGATAATCTACCTGATGGCTTATAAAAAATTTACTTATAAGCTAGTTGATGAATAAGTTATGTTTAAGCAAAAACTAACTTACGAAAGACGTAAAACGACAAAAATGACATATTAAAAAAAAATAGTCAATTACAAATATTTAATGATATAACTCAAATAAATTTCTAATGATATAATATGTTAATTATTAAAAATTAAATAGTAAAAAATTAAATAATATAAAATGTTAATTGAATGAATTTAAAATTGATTATTATATATATACTATAAATTTTGAATTTGTTCAAATGGATTTTAGAAAAATTATACATTATTTATGACTTTCAATAACCATTATCTATGAAAATCAATAAAATTGATCAACTTCACATATTATAATTAATTAATACTTAAAAAAAATATAATTAATAATTAAAGTAAATACTTTATGAAAACTATTTAACATATTTTAATTTATTTATCAAATAAAATAAGTATGACGTTAATTTTTATGTATTCTATATGCACATTTTTAGAATTGTTACATTTGCCTTTTGATATTTAACTTATTGAATAATAAATACTATAGTATAATTAGTATTTATTGTATGATTAAAACTAATTAATAAATGATAGTTAAAATTAATTAATAATGTTTAATTAAAATTAATTGATGATTTTTAATTAATTTTAATTAGTATAAGTTAATATTGAATATGAATATTAAAATTTATTTTATGATTAATAATTAGTATTTATTTATAATTAATATTCATTAATAATAAGTAATAATATAAATCAAGGGTAAAATT
This sequence comes from Silybum marianum, assembly GCA_036898165.1. NCBI lineage: Eukaryota > Viridiplantae > Streptophyta > Magnoliopsida > Asterales > Asteraceae > Silybum > Silybum marianum. The sequence goes on from CM072538.1 coordinate 23,748,642, forward strand.
GGAAAAAGTCACAATAAGCTTCTCATAAGCTACTCAAAGTAGCTTATCAATAAGCTAGTTTATGTACATCCAAACAATTACTCAAAAAATAAGCTAGTTTATAAATCAGCTTATAAGCTATCTTATTTTTGCCAAACAATGCCATATTATATATAGAGGGGTGTTCAAATACAACCCTCTAAATCTTACAACCCATGCAACCTACTTATCCATCATTCATTTTTTTTAATTTTCATTTTTTGTTTTTTTTAATCAAAGATAGTTACAACCGGCTAAATCCTAACCGTTAGATGATCAAATGGACGTTTATGATTATGTTGTAAAGGTTGTACGAATATAAAGCGTTGCATAATAATGGCCCTCTATATATATATATATATATATATAGAGAGAGAGAGAGAGAGAGAGAGGTTCAAATGAGAACTTTGTAAATTTAAAGGAACAAATGAACACTCTTAGGACCCACATCACATGTGGTCCTAAACGTGTTCCTTTATTCCTTTAAATGAGAGATGTTTTTGTATGATCCCTCCCCTCTATATATATATATATATACGGGCGGGTTTAAATGAGAACTCAAATTTGATTGTGAACGTGGGAACAAATGAGAGCGCGACACGTGTCATATTTAGACTGAATAATCAAAATAATATTCAGACCGAATAAAACTGAATATAGTGTTTATTTAGTCTGAATAATGTTTATTGAGATTGAATAAGCATTATTCAGACTGAATAAACACAATATTCAGTCTGAATATTTCTTTGATTATTCAGTCTGAATAATTTACATTCAGACACGTGTCGTGCGCTCATTTGTCCTCACGTTCACAACCAAATTTGAGTTCGTATTTGAATTTTCTTTTATATATATATATATAGAGAGAGAGAGAGGTAGGAAGGTTCAATTGAGAATTTTGCATATTTAAAGAAACAAATAAACACCCTTAGAACCACATATGATGTGGGTCCACACAATAAAAAAACATATCTGATTCCATTGAATCAGATATGATTTTTTTTATTGTATGTGATCCACATCATATGTGGTTCTAAAGGGAGTTCCTTTGTTCTTTTAAAGAGGGGTGGTTATCGTATGATCCCTCCCCTATATATATATATATATAGGTGAGAGATCATACGAGAACCACCCCTTTTTAAAGGAATAAATGAACACTTTGTGGACCACATATGATGTGGGTCCACATAATATTAAATCATTTCTGATTTAATATTAAATCATATTAAATCAGAAATGATTTAATATTACGTGAGACCCACATCATATATGGTCCACAAGATGTTTCTTTATTCCTTTAAATTTACAAAGTTTTTATTTCAACATTCCCCCCTCCCTCTCTCTCTCTCTGTATATATATATATATATATATATATATATATATATATATATATATATATATATTAACACCAATCCTTAAAATAGAGAGCAGGAGATGGAGAAATCAAAATACAAGATGATTTTCCTTTTGATCACCTTTCTACAGTTTATTACTTCATCAAACTCCAAATCAATTATCAAGAATCTCCCAGGCTTTCATGGTGATCTTCCTTTCACTCTCCAAACTGGGTATGTTTTTCATTTTTGTTTTCATTCATTCTTCTTGTTAGTTAAAACATATATACACCAGATCCAGAAGCTTCTTTTTTACTTCCTTCTTTATTTTGCTTTTATGTTTAAAGATATGTTGGAATGGGAGAAGATGACTCAATGCAAGTTTTCTACTACTTAGTTGAATCTCAAAGAAGCCCGTCGGATGACCCTCTTCTTCTATATCTCACCGGTGGCCCTGGCACTTCTGGACTGTATTCATTCCTCTATCAAATTGGTCATTTCCTTATATTGCTTTCTTACATGAGCTTATATATATATATATATATATATATACTAAAACAACATTTTGTGTTTTTATTAGTCGTTTTATGCATGGTTAATTAATTTATATTTGAATTTTTGTTTCTCAATAACTAAGTTAATTAATTCCTACACATAGTTTATTAAACCACTCACTTAGACATTATTCACAATCTCAATAAAAATTTTATTTTCTTTTTTTATAGATCTATCTACATAATCTTTACTCTTTAGCATCAACTCAATCTCACTTATTTCATTGTTTTAATAAACTAATTCAATCTATAATATTATTTTATAAATATTATATATTTAATTTTTTATCATATTTAATTATTATTTTTTAATTTGAAGTAAAAAAATAGATTAAACGGACCCTTTCCATTTTCTAAAACGTATTTATGGACTTTAATAATAGGAAAAAGTCTAAAAAAAACCCAATGAACTTTTGTGTCTTGAATGATTAAATTCTTGGACAATTTTTTTGAATGAAAAAATCATTGGACTTTATGAAACTTGTTAAATAAATCTTAGGACAATTTTTTTGAATGAAAAAATCATTGGACTTTGTGAAACTTGTTAAAAAGATATTTAAAATTTTAGAAACCTGTTAAATACATCCTTCTAACAAATAAATATTTATATTTATAAAATCAAATGAATAATAGCATTTTCATTATACTTTCCAAAACTTATAAAAGTTGGACCAAAATATATATTAAAAAGTAGCATCAAAAATATCAAAATTTGCATCAAAAATTGAAATTACACCAAAAGTTGCGCCAAAATATATTAAAAGTTGCACTAAAATATTCCAAAAATTTGGTCAAAATATACCAAAAGTTGTGGCAACATATACCAAAATATACCCAAGTAATTGTGAACAGAAAACATATAAAACAAACACATTGGAAAACAAATATATGTTAATCAATACACTAAATTTAATATAGAGGGAAAATACAATTCTCAAGGAAAAAGAAAGATATTGGATACATTTAATAAAAGTTTTTATTTATAAACATTGTAAATAAAAATAAAAATTATAAACAATGTCAAAGATTTATTAAAAAATATAAATAAACATAAAAAATATATATTAAAAAAAAAAATACTCATTTAAACACAAAAATATACACATCCTAAAAGATTTATTAAGAAAGGTAAATAAAAATAAAAAACAAATAAAAATTTAAAGACTTTACAGCAAGTTGCAAGTTAAGTTTCTAGGTAACAAAGACTTATTTGATATGTTTTAAATTGTCCAATGGTTTTTTCATTCAAAAAAAACGTTCAAGGACTTATTTGATATGCTTTAAATTGCTCAATGGTTTTTTAATAAAAAAACTGTACAATGACGTATTTGATATGTTTTAAATTGCTCAATGGTTTTTTCATTAAAAAAAACTGTACAATGACTTATTTGATATGTTTTTAAATTGTCCAATGGTTTTTTTATTCAAAAAAATTATGAAATGACTTAATCATTCAAAACACAAAAATCCATTGGGATTTTTTAGATTTTTCCGTTAATAATATATAACTATTTGGCCCAATTATTGATCCAGTCAAGCTGTAACGTGCAACCTTTCATGTTTTTGTCACGTTTGAAATTAGTAACGAATCATATTCGTTATTATAATTAATAATAGGCCATATATATATATATATATATATATATATATATATTAAGACAGTGCACCACGTACCATCTATATCACGAGAATTCATTGATTTAGTCCAGTATGGTCTTTAATAAAGGAGGACGGTTCAGGTCTACGTCTAGGGTCCATAAGAAGTAAGTGGTGGTCCACTTTTTTAGTATGTATATATTTTATATGGTAGTGAATTGGTAGTTCAAAAAAAAGTGGCAAATAAAGGGGACATAATTTTTTTAATATTTAATAGAATCTAAAAAAATTAGTATTATATTTATTTATTAAGTGTCCAACAGTGTATTAACTAATTACATTAAATAATAAATTATCTAAAAATTTAATTGGGGTTTATTTATATAGTATTGGTTTTATTTATCTAATACCAAAATCTAAAACTATTTGTCAGGAAAACCTTAATATATTCTCCATCATTTATATCACCGACTTTTTTTTTGTTTAATCCGAATGAATTCTATTTTTGTATTAGAATATAGTAAATTATTTGTTATTAACTAAGAAAATTCATCCCTTTTGAAAAAATTACCGAACATATGAGATGGTCCAACTAAGGAAATGAAGGGGAAAGAAAGAAAAGTATGGGGAAAAAAATGGTGTTTTCGAGCAGGGCCGGTCCTGAGATTTCACATGCCCTGGGCGGAATGGCCAAAAAATGCCCCTAATGTATAAAAAAGACAAATGAAACATATGATTTTTTAGGTTCTATTTAGACTTGATGACAATGTTAGAAGCTTAGGTAGAGTTTTTTTAACAACCATTTCACATGATTTTTAATCAAATCAAATCAAACCAAATTGAACCTATATATACACTGTTCGGCTTGAGCAGATGATGCCCTTGGGCTATCTGATTCCCTGGGCAATCGCCCCTCTGGCCTATAGCCAGGGTCGGGCCTGTTTTCGAGTTTTTTAAGGAAGGAAATGAAAAGAAAATGTCGATTTTTTCCCAAAACTTTCTTCTTAAATGTGGGAGGATAGGAAATAAATAATATATAATAAGTACAAATTTATTCTATATTATAAATTATTTGGCAAAAACTCTTAAAAACTATTTTTTTTATGCATGTAGTACTGTTTATTGATGTATATTACTTAAAATTCAAGATTATAAGTAATTTATGCATACATACAATTTATTAAATCTTCATTTCTGAATTCATGCAACTAACTACAGATAAACATAATCAAATAGAAGATAAACATCTCATTTTAAATATAAAAAATCGAAAATATAATTAGCATAATTATTGAATTCTAACAGAATACTTAATTATTATTTTTATAAAAATATATATTATTAAACAAAAAAAAATTACTTCGTTATTAAACCTAAATTAAAATATTAAAAAAAACTGTATTAAAGAAATTACATAAAAAACAGAAAACTTTTAAATGAAACATTAAAAATCGTTTTCTCAAAACCAGATAAAACTATTATATACATAAATAAAGATAATATAATAAAATGAAACATTAAAATCGAGATGTATCTCCCTCAATTACGCAAATGCTTTTCTAGTATTTATAAAATTATATGTCCATCCCTCGGTTAAAGTTGATAGAAAGTAAATAATGGTAGGTTTGTATAAATTACAATTTTTTCCTTTATCTTATTCTCAAAAACATGACCATTTATTTTCTTTGTGTCCATTTTTCTTCTTTTCTCTTCACTCAAGAACATAAATAATTTTTTCCTTTTTTCTTTCTTTCCCAAATTCGAGAAAACGGTGTAAAATTTAATTAAAATAATGATGAAAATTAAACATTAACATAAGATGACATGGAAAACCAATTGATTTATATCAAACATTAACTCGAAAATAATATTACCATACTCGAGCTCAAATAACTTCTAAACAGTATGTTGTCTCGAGCTCGAATGTTTTTGTCAATGTTCGAGCTTGAGCTTAATACTCTTTTACGGATTCGAACTCGACGCTCGACCTCAATAATATTTGTTCGAATGGCTCAATTTAGGTTGAATCGATAATTTTAAGCAAGCTTACAAACGTGTTGTGTCGAACATTTGTGTTATGAAACTTGACTTGTCATGTTAAATGAATTCTGGTGTGTTTTTGACTTTGACTCGAGCTCGCTCGATAACTACATCTGTTAACATTAGCTTAAGGTGACGTTTTTGGTGCGCACAATTAATCACTTTTAATTAGGACAATTAAATATATCCAAAGAACTGAAATCTAAACGTATTGGAATGAAAGTGAACTTTGTGTGACCTCATGTTTAATTGGTATAGTAGAGAATGAAATGAAAATCAATTTAATTATTTTACTATTTGGTTTGCATAGGTAACTTTGGAATGGAAATATAAATCATGACAAATTATAAAATTATATTTTAGTGACAATATTTTGCTCGATTATAAATATTAAAGGATCAACCAACTAACATCTATGAAATTATCCTTTTGCAGGTCCATTAAGACTCAATTTTGAAAGTTCAAAAGGCAATAACATTACATTGGAGTTGAATCAATATTCATGGTCAAAGGTTCACATCCTCATTAATTTCATCCAAAATTTTGCTTTTAAAAATTAAAATCCCAGACTTTATTTATACATTCTTTTGATACATAAAAATGTTTATACATTCTTATTGTATGTATGCGTAAATAAATAATTTTGAAATTTTGTAGGTTGCTAATATTATATTCGTAGATATACCAATTGGCGTTGGGTTTTCTTATGCGAAAACATGGGCAGCATCAAGGAGCAGTGATTCTATTTTACCTATACAAATTTATGAATTTCTAAGAAAGGTAAGAAAATTCATTTTAAAAATGATATATTCTTTTTTAATCGTTATGGAATCAAATTTTTGTAATGTTGCTTTGTGGACTTTCTTGAACCAAATGCCTGATTCCTACAAATTATTGAAGGTAGTAGCTATTTATTTAATAAAAAAATTGTTGATGAAACTTTTTTTTATCTGTTAATATATATTTTTTTGGAAGGCATAGCGGCATCGAACCAACAAACGACTACCACGAACACACGCACACATGCATGCACACCTCCCCGGCGGTATCGGACAGCCCATTAATCCGCCGTTGTCCCGGTCCAGCTTACGCTGAACCTAGATATAAGAATTATGATCATCTTCAACAATTATGCTATGATGTAAGCTAAAATAGAGAAAAAAAAAGTGAAGGTGGAAATCTTTAAAACTTAATTTTTATGAGATAAATATATTATTTTTAATTACTTCCATCATTGAGGTTGAATGTGTGATTTTTTTTATATTATTTTTTTATTATTTTTTATATGAAAAATTGTTTAAAGTCAAAGACGAGTTATCGACTTATTTATTACCAGACAAACGTTAAAATATAGTAAAAAATAATTTAATAAATAATATAGATTAAAATAAAAATTAAGGATGCAATTACTTTTTTGTACGGGCCTCAAAAATCTTAATATGTGAATGTAGTGGCTTGTGGAGAACCCCAGGTTTCTAAATAATCCCTTGTACATATCTGGGATTTCATACATGGGTCTTGTTGTACCAAACGTGGCGTTGGAGATATACAAAGGTAAGCACTACTATTCTAACTATATATATCCATATAGGGGCAAGTTCAAATGAAAACGCTACCTATTTAAGAAAACAAGAAAAAAAAATTCATGTACAAAATCATATATGATTAACATACAAAATCATATATGATTAGTCGCAACTTTTCCGACGACTTAACTCGTGGAAAAAGTCGTCTGTGTCCATTTTTTCATGTTAGTACGAAATCATATGTGATTTTACACGTAAAAAAAGTTTTCTTGTTTTCTTAAATACTTAGCGTTTTCATTTGAACCTCCCTCTATATATATATATATATATATTCAATGAGGACCGGCTTGTATAACAGTTTATTTATGTATTGCTTTCTATTTTTGTAGGCAATGAACTTGGAAATCAACCACAACTCAACATTAAAGTAAACATCATACCGCATACATTTTTTTAACCTTATTGCTAAAGTATTTGGTTGGTTCGTTCGAAATGATTTATGACCAATTTGCTACGAAAAGTAAATCTCATGCTTTAATCGCTTACCTGGACCTATTTTTGATTGAAAGTTAATAATGTTTTATATTTTTATCAGCAAACACATTTGACTCTCTTGGGATTTGAGATTTTGTTAAGAGACTTGATCCCACATAGGAAGGAAAAGGGAAAGTTTGATAAGTTTATAAGGCTAGTCCCATAAGCTTTTACCAAATTAGAAGACAAGCCCCTCTAAGTAAATATACTTAATGTTAAAAGATGGTCATTTAGTGTTTGGTAGTCTCTTGACCTCTCAAAGATTACGTTCACGCGCCTATCTATAGTTTTGCTTAAGAACACTGTGTTGCGGGCCTCTATATACATGTACATACATGTTTTCTTGTTTTTAGTTTCGATTTTGCGCACGTTTTGCTCTCTACATATACACATATATGTGAATTTTTCTGGTTCTATAATAAGATTCTAACAATCTTAAACAGAATTTTGTGATGGATCCTTAATCCATGATAAAGAACCATGTGGAGAAACCGGACAAATTCAAAGGGTCGGATTTTAGGCGTTGGCAACAAAAGATGTTATTTGATCTAACAACTCTTCATGTTTCAACGTGTTGACGGATGACGAACCCACAAATCCACCTGTGAGTCTTGGACAAAATGTTCCTACCGCCACTCAAATGAAATAGTGTGAAAAGGCGGTGGAAACTTGGAGAAGAAACAAGTATAATTGTAGAAATTATATACTCAGTGCTTTCGATAATTCCCTTTATGATATTTACGCGACCTTCAAAATCGCGTGAGAGATATGAGAATCACTGGAGAGAAAATACGAAACCGAAGTTGCTTGCTCCAAATGATTTGTAGTAGGAAAATTCCTACACTACAAGATGATTGACTCTAAATCAATCGTCAACTAAGTCGGGGAACTCCAAGTCATCACTCACGAGTTGGAAGTGGAAGGTATGGGAATGAATTATAATTTTCTGGTTGGGTCTATAATTGAAAAGTTACCTCCATCATGGAAGGACTTTAAATTATACCTCAAACATTTGACTGACGAAATGAACTTTGAACAAATTTTTCTTAAACTCCGAGTTGAGGAAGTTAACATGTTAGCGGATACGAGTTCCCTTGAGCCAAATGCGAACATGGTGGCTGCAAGCACCTCGAAGGAAAAGTTTCAAAAATTCAAGGGGAAAGGCATGGCCCCGAAACCATCTTTCAAGAAATATCTTGCCCTATAAAGGAAGAATTTCAAGAAATCACACGAGTTGTTAGGTGTGCAGAAAGCCCGACCAAAGGGCTAAACATTGTAGGCACAAGGGAGATCATGGTGGTGGAAATGGTAGTGGAGGCGCTAGACCTTCTCACCGAGAAAACTTGGAGGATTCTGAAACACAATTTGTCGGAGTTGTTGAAGCAAATCTAGTGACCAACACTATGGATTGGTGGCTTGATACGTGAGCCACGAAACACATTTGCAACTCCAAAAGCTCATTTGAAACCTACCAAAAAATTAGTGATGAAGAACCAATGTCTATAGGGAATGTTACGACAGGGTAGAAGGAAAATGGAAAATTAGTGATGAAGAACCAATGTTTATGGGGAAGCTCACTTTTGGGAAAGACCTTGTTCTTACAAACATACTTCATGTGTCGGACATTAGGAAGAACTTAGTTCTTGGTCCTATGTTAAGTAATAAGGGATTCAAAATAGTATTTGAATCCGATAAGTTTGTAATAGCCAACAGAGGTCTGTATGTTGAGAAGGGCTACCTATCTGAAGGGCTCTTCAAGATAAGCTATGTACATAACGAAAATGTAAATATCAATAAAGTAACGAGCTTATGCTCGACTTCTATGTACATGATTGAGTCTTATACTTTATAGCATTCTCGACTTGGACATATCAATTTTCGTTGTTTACAAAGAATGACGAAACTTGGCATGTTACAATCTTGTTCAATGAACAACAAGACAAACTCTGAAATTTTCATAGACTCAACATACACTAGTTATCCATACAAATCCATCAAGAAAAATAACGAAGTACTTCGTCTAATCCATGGTGACTTGTGTGACTATAAAGCAACTCCAACACGTGGAGGGAAAAACTATTACATGTCATTCATTAATGACTGCAATAAGGTTTGCTATGTGTGTCTAATCAATACCAAAGATGAGACTCTGAACATCTTTAAAACACAAAAAGCCGAAGTTGAAAACCAGCTTGATAAACGAAACAAAATCCTTAGATCTGATAGAAGAGGAGAGTATGAGTCTAATGACTTTGCTGAATTTTGCTCATCTAATGGCATTATACATCAAACAATGACTCATTATACTCCTCAACAAAATGGAGCAGCTGAAAGGAAAAACCGGAAATTGAAAAACATGATCAGTTCAATGTTGATAACATCGAGAGCACCACATAGCTTATGGGGCGAGGCTTGCCGCACTGCAAATATGATATTAAATAGGATCCCTCACAAAAAGAGTATTAAATGTCCATACAAACTATGGAAAGGAAGGTTACCCACCTTCAAAAGAATGAAAGTGTGGGGTTGTTAAGCCAAGCTTCAAGTTCTTCTATCGAAGAGGACAAAACATGGACTGAAAACCATTGATTGCATATATCTTGGTCTAGCCAAGAATAGTGCAGCCTATAGGTATCTAGTTCACAAGTCGAACGTAGATGACATAAATGTCAATACAATCTTAGAATATGTTGAAGCAGAATTCTTTGAATACCTTTTTCCTTACAAAGATAAGGAAGGTTAAACCTTTAATCCAAGGAAAAGAACTTGTGATGAGACAACAAGTCATAATGAATTAGATCAACGTGCTCAAAACATTCAAAATGATACTTCTAAGGTTCAACAAGAGTTTGAACCTAGAAGAAGTAAACGTGGAAGGATAGCCAAAGACCTTGGACCCGACTATATGACCTTTAATGTGGAAGGTGAACCTCAATCCTACAAGGCGGCTATAGAGTCATCGGAGGCACCTTATTGGGAAAAGACTATAAATAGTGAGATAGATTCCATCATTCAAAACAATACTTTGAAATTGGTGGATCTACCTCTGAGTGACAAACCCATTGGCCATAAATGGATCTTTAAAAGGAAACTTAGACCTGATGGTACCATAGAGAAGTACAAGGATAGATTATTAGACAAAGGGTATCGTCAAAAGGAAGGTAAAGATTTCTTTGACACCTATTCGTTGGTTACCCGAATAACGTCCATACGAACTTTGGTAGCAATAGTAGCCATTCACAGTTTGGAAATACACCAAATGGATATGAAAAGCTGCTTTCTTAAATGGCGAACCAGATGACCATATCTATATGCAACAACCTAAAGGGTTTGTTGTAAAAGGTCAATAACATAAGGTCTGCAAATTGGTGAAGTCCTTATATGGACTTAGCAAGCACCAAAGCAATGGCATGAAAAGTTTGACAACACCTTGTTGTTAAATGGCTTCCAAATCAATGAATATGATAATTGTGTATATGTTAAACAATGCAAAAATGTGTATGTTTTTATATGCTTATACGTCGATGATATGTTTATCATGGGAACTAGTTAGCTAGGATGTGATTAATCAAACCAAGAAGATGTTATACTCCTCATTTGATATGAAAGATATGGGAGTAGCCGACGTAATTCGTGGTATTAGATCAAATTCAAAGAAATTCTAATGGATACATTCTCTCCCAATCACACTATATTAAGAAAGTTCTCAGAAAATATGAACACTATGACGACAGTTATGTGGTGATCACTTCGTTTGACCCGCCTAGTGTAAAGAAAAATCAAGGAGATAGTGTGTCCCAGTTGAAATATACTCAAGTACTTGGAAGCTTGATGTATATTATAAATTGTACTAGACCAGATCTAGCATATTTGGTGAGCAGACTTAGTCTCTATTCACACAATTCTGGTAGAGATTATTGGTTTGCACTAGTAAGAGTGTTTTGATATCTCAAACATACACTATATTATCGATTGAACTATACAAAATATCATCCGGTTTTAGAAGGATATAGTGACGCCAATTGGATTTCCAACAATTTGGAAAACAAGTCCACAAGTGGGTATGTATTTACACTTGGTGGAGCGGCAACTTCTTGGAAATTATCAAAACAAATGGTGAATACTCGTTCAACTATGGAAACATAATTTGTGGCCTTAGACAAAGCGGCCAAAGAAGCTGAATGGCTTAAAAGCTTCCTAGAAGGTATTCCCTTGAGGCCAAAGCCGGCAACAACCATTTATATACATTTTGACAGTATGACAGCTCTCACAAAAGCGAAAAACCAGATATATAATGGCAAATCGAGACACATAAGGCATCGGCATAATACAATACAAGGCTTGCTAAAGAATGGGATTATATCTATCGATTATGTAAAGTCAAAGGAAAACATAGTCGATCCTTTGACTAAAAGGCTAAACTGAGAGCAAGTCATCTATATATCGAAGGGAATGGGCTTAAAGCCAAGTCAATGAGTTATTACCCGACATAAACCTAATCTAGCAACATTGGAGATCCCAAGGTCTAGGTTCAATAGGCAAACTAGTTGGGGAAAACTTAAGAAGAATAACACACAGTTATACTCGTTCCTGTGATAATATTAGTATGTATTCGTTGACGATTAAGGGTTGAATGCTAATTTTTAGTAATGCTAATAGATTTTGACGGTGGAACAATATGAAATGTTCTTGATTGGCATCACTTATGTGAGATTGGTGTATGGTCGCATCTGTGAGGACTGAGATGGCTATATTCTCTAAGAATCTCAGGACGAAAGGATACGTTCAAGACCGAAATAAACACAACCGTAAGAGTTACACTATGTGCTAGATATGATGTACGTGATACTTATTGTCTAGGCTTACTAAACAATGTGGTTAGTTCAAGACTTTGTTCACTACCCACAGAGTAGATCTGATTTGTAATCACTATAAAAGGTTCAAGTCCAAAAGACACCTTTTCAAATGTATGTCATGTTTTATTTCATGGAATAGAAAAGAATATCCTAGTATTACTTATTTTCTATTCAAATGTGGGGTATTGTAAACGTTTGAATATAAAATGTGGGGTATTGTTAGGATTTTGTTAAGGGACTTGATCGTACATAGGAAGGAAAGATAAAGTTTGATAAGATTATAAGATAGTCCCACAAGGGTTGTGGCGTACTGGTTGAGGCTGGGAGATGTGGTGGAATATCCCTTTTCTGGATTCGAATCCAGACATACAGAACAATTGTGGCCACTGAGTTTATCAGGACTAATGTATTGCAGTCATAATTTGTCGGGATTAGTCCAGGTATAGCCTGGGATACCCTTCACAAAAAAAAGATAGTCTCATAAGCCTTATAAAATTAGAAGACAAGCTCATCTAAGGATCTTGGATTGGGCTAGTATAGGAAGCTTGGCATATATATTTAATGTCAAAAGATGGGTCTTGGGTTTACCGAACAAGACAGAGACTCCTGCGGTTTCACACGCGGGTTGTGTCGCGGTGTTTCTAGGTAACTCTCGGTTTGTTCACTGTTGCTTCTCACATGGTCTTAAATCGTGTAACTTTCTGGAATCGGAAAACAGTGACTTGTGTGGCTAGAGTTGTTGCCTAAGGTCGCGCGCCTACCCTCGGGCGGCCCTCACGATTCAAATTTCGGTTAATTGTCGAATAAACGCATACGTGTATATATATACGTTTTAATTTCCCTCCTTTTCCTCCGGTTCTTTCTCAAAATTAGATCCATGATCACGTAAGGAAACTCGACATATTCGAGTTCTCGTGCAAGAAACGAATAGATAGTTGAATCCTCTAAACGGACGCTCGATACTATGCACGAGTAGGGGTGAAATTCTGTTTAAGGACACTGTATTGCAGGTCTATATCTTTCGATCATCTATCACTGATTTCAAATTAGTCTTTCTACTTTCTTTGATAAGAATTCGATATATTACATATATATATATATACACATACACATTTTCTTGTTTTTTGTTTCGATTTTGCACACGTTTTGCTCTCTACATATACACATATTTGTGAAATTTTCTGGTTCCATAACTAAGGTTCTAACATACCCAAAACTAGTATATATATGTAGGGCTGTAAACGAACCGAACGAACACGAACGGAGGCTTGTTCATGTTGGGTCATTTAGCTTAACCGAACAAACGAACGAACACAAACGGTAAACGAACGAAATTTTTTGTATTCGTGTTCGTTCGTTTAACTTAACCGAACAAACGAACTAACACGAACGAAATTTTTTGTGTTAATTAAGAAAATTTGTTAATTTGTTCGTTTGTTAAGTTGTTAAACGAACATAAACGAACAAACATAAATGAACGTGAATGAAGATAAACGAACGTAAACGAACATAGATGAACATAAACGAACAAACACGAATATAGAATAAAACCACCAGTACTTATTATTTTGTTCCTAAAAAGTAACATAACAAAAAAAACAGGGTAAACTTAGGAGCCATAAAAAAGAAATTCTAAAACTTTAATATAATTACGGATTTTACATATTAATGTCATAATATATAAATATATTTATATATATAAACAAACGTAAACGAACATAAACAAACGAATGTAAACGAACGTTCACGAACGTAAACGAACGAACGAGACCATTGTTCATGTTCGCTCATTTAACTAAACAAACAAAAACATGTGTTCATGTTCGTTCGTTTATTAAATAAACGAATATAAACAAAATTTCCGCCGAACGATTCACGAACGGTTCGGTGAACGTTCGGTTCGTTTACAGCCCTATATATATGTGTAAGTTTTTGGAAACTCATTAACAAAAATAAAATTTTGTAGACAATAGTAAACGTAAGATTAACTAATATTCTATGCCCGTTATACAGGGATGTCTACTTGTTAACCCTCTCACTGATAAATTCATCAACTTTAATGAAAGATTTGAGTTTGCTCATCGCCTTGGACTTATATCAGATGATATCTACGAGGTAACGAACATATTCTTATCGAGATCGTCAAACGTCTACTTACAAATGAAAATATGATCAGTTTTATCATATTTTGTTTGAATTCATGTTGTAATTAATTCAGTCTACAAAGGAAACTTGTGGTGATGACTATGTATACAATGATCCGGGGAACATCCTATGTGCAGATAATCTTAAACGGGTAGATGAGGTGCGTACACACATCATTCCTCCAACAAGAAGTTTACGATTTTAATGTAACATATACTAATTTAATCGGAATTCCCAATTGTGTAGTGCATAAACAAAATTTCGTTTGAGAATGTATTGGAGCCAGGGTGTGATGCAAGAGACATGGAGCCAACTTGTAGAGTAATTTTTCTTTCTCAAATGTGTAGAGATCGACACATATTTTTTTATTTTTTTGCTTGATATGATTCATTTATAAATCATGATTTAAAAACATGGAATTAATATGAGTTTAATTAACCATTTCGCTTAATTTTGTTTAGGCATATACCAACACATTTATAGACACTTGGGCAAACAATAAAGATGTCCAGAAAGCTCTCAACGTTCGTGAGGTACGTACGTTATTCACAAAGAATTCACAACATAATTAACACTACTAAACAAAAGACTTTTACCTACGGACCTTTTCCTGGGAAATCTTATTGGGGTTTAGAGATATATTATTTTTATGGAATTGAAAATGACTAGTACAACAATTATTTATAGTCAAGATAGAGGAGCAAGGCTAAATCCTATCCATCTAGCTATTACAAATCTACACCATACATGTGGCCTGTGAGTTTGTTGAAACAGAATGATGGCATGGCTTAACATTCCCTCGCGAGCCGAGCGGGAGTGTACGAACAATGAGGCTCGAACGTAATGCATGAAATCTGCCTGCCGGAAGAGGTTTAGTGAGAATGTCAGCCAACTGATTTTTGCTAGAGACGATAGAGATATTGAGGGATTTAGCCCTGACACGATCTCGAACAAAATAATAGTCCAATTCCAAGTGTTTCACATGGGAGTTGAGGACCGGGTTAGTCGCTAGATGGGAAGCGCCAACATTGTCGCAATATGATGTAGGAGGAGATGGTAGATAAACACCCGGTTCTTTCAAGAGATGTTGAATCCAAATTACCTCACAAGTAGTAATGGCCAGAGCTTTAAATTCTGCTTTAGTTGTGGACCTTGCAATAGTGATTTGCTTCTTGGAACTCCATGAAATTAAGTTGTCACCAAAAAAGATGCAATATCCTCCGGTGGACTTGCGGTCATCTGGGCAACCAGCCTAGTTCGCATCAGAAAAAGCGTAAGCGTTAATGTAAGGAGATTTTGCATCAGCGAAGGCTCGAAGACATGGTGAACTAGTCTTTCTGATAAGAAGACCATATTGCAGGGTATGCTTGAGATAACGGAGGATGCGTTTAACTGTTGCCTAGTGTGTGTCTCTAGGCGAATGCATGAACTGACACACTTTGTTGACAGCAAAGGAGATATCAGGATGAGTGAAAGACAAATACTGAAGGTTGCCGACAACACTACGATATTGTTTTGCGTCACAAAAGGCATGACCATCTGATGCGGACAGCACAGTAGAAGAGCCCATTGGAGTCTGCATGGGTTTGGCATTGATCATTTTGGTTAATGTGAGCAAATCTGTGATGTATTTGGATTGAGTTAACAACAGGCCTTCAGAACATTTAGAAACCTCAATACCCAGAAAGTATGACAAGTCACCAAGACGTTTCACAGGAAACTCCATTGCCAACATGTTGATAAGATTGTTGATAGCTGAAGGAGAAGACCCGGTAATTATGATGTCATCGACGTAAACTAATACATAGATGGAAACATTTGCCTCAGTAAAGCAAAACAGTGATGGGTCGGCGCGACAAGAATGAAAACCAAGCTCAAAAAGCTTTATGGAGAGTCTCTCATACCAAGCCCGTGGTGCCTGCCTTAGGCCATAGATAGCACGTGTTAGCTTACACACATGACTAGATAACTTCGGATGAGTAAAACCAGGGGGTTGTTCCATGTAGACGTCTTCGTCTAAGAAACCATGGAGAAATACATTTTGTACATCAAGTTGTTGTAGAACCCACCTGGCTGAGATTGCCATTAAGAGAAGTTAATGAATTGTGACCGGTTTTATGACAGGAGAGAACGTGGCATGATAATCAAGCCCTTCCAATTGAAGGAATCCTTTGGCAACCAAGCGGGTCTTGTACCGATTGATTGAGCCATCAGGCTTGTATTTGAGACGGAAAATCCATTTGCAGCTGACTACATTTTGAGATCGGGTTGCTGGAACTAACTCCCAGGTGCCAGTTTTCAACAAGGCGTGCATCTCATCATTGAGAGCTTAAGTGCAATTTGGGTCACGCAAGACTGCTATAACACTAGACGGTGTTGTAACAGAACATTCAGCAGTATAAGCAGCAAGTTTTGACAAAGGCCACAGTATGGTTCCATCGGTATGAACTTTGGGTTTGTAGATGTTATGTCGAGCTCGAGGGATGATGCGAGGATGATATTCTGATGAAGGGGCAGAAACAGGTACCTGCACTGAGGGAGGTTCATCAATGGTTGTATGAGATGGAGAAGAGAATTGAGCAGGAGGTATGTTTTGTGGAGCTGCTGGAGAAAACTGTGCACTTGAATTAGATGGAGAAGGTGGAGAGGCAGAGGTTGGGATTGGGGTTGTGAAGAGTGGTAAGTTAGAGATAGGAGTGAATGATGAAGAAGATGGAGTAGGAGTAGGAGCAGTGAAAGGAAATGTAGTCTCGTTAAAGACGACATCGCGATTTGTGAAAATTTTGTGAGTCTCAAGGGAGTAGCATAAGTATCCTTGATGATCAGAGCTGTATCCCATGAAAACACATAGATGAGAGTGTGGTTCGAGTTTGTGGCATGTGTATGGATGGAGATTAGGCCAACAAGCACAACCAAAAGTTTTCAAGAGAGTGTATTTTGGAAATTTATGATAAAGAAGCTGAAAGGGAGATTGATTGTTAAGTAAAGGTGATGGAAGGCGGTTTATTAGTATGAGGCAGTGAGAAAAGCAAAATCCCAGTATTTAAGAGGGATAGAAGCATGGTGAATAAGAGTTAGCCATGTTTCGACAATGTGTCGATGCTTCGCTCAACGGATCCATTTTGGAAATGTGAATGAGGACACGATATTCTGTGGTGAATTCCCAATTTGGTAAAAATAGATGACAATGATCGAAACTCACCCCCCCAATCTGATTGGAAATATTTGATACGATAATGAAACAAGTTTTCGATTTGTTTATGAAATGCTAAGAAAGTAGGAAGTACATCAGATTTGCGTCGTAAAGGAAACAACCATGAATACTTAGTGAAATCATCAACAAAGACAACATAGTATTTGTATCCTAAGGAAGATAAAATAGGGGATGGTCCCCATACATCATAAAAAACAAGATAAAATGGATGAGGTGACTTGAAAGGGAAAAGTGGATGTGGTAGCTTATGAGATTTGGCAGTGCGGCAGCTTGGACATTGATGGTGTGGTCGGGAACCATAAACCGGGAGTGAATACTTGGAGATGATGTGTTGAACAAGGCGGAGAGATGGATGACCAAGACGAGAGTGCCGGTGGGAGAAAGAAGTTCGTTCACCAATATGTGCTTCTGGTTGGGAAAGAGATGGAAGCACATACAAACCATTTTTAGAATCCCCTCGGAGTAGAGTTGCCTGTGTATTCTGATCCTTTACCAAAAAATCGTTAGCATGAAATTGGAAGTAAACATTATGATCACGACAAAATCGAGATACTGAGAGAAGATTTTTTGTAATTGATGGAACATGAAGAAGTTGATTAAGATGAAAATTACCAGAAGGTGTGGAGATGTTTGTAGAACCAGTGTGTTTGATGGGTAGAGAGGACCCATCACCGACACGAACAGAGTCAGATCCATTGTAGGAAGAACTTGTGTCGAATAAGTTAAAGTCACCTGTCATGTGTTGATTTCCACCGGTATCTGGATACCATAGATGGTTCGGCGAATAATTAGCATCAGAAGTAGAATGGCGGACTGGAGCAACAGAGTAATTAGCTTCTGGTGTGAGAGAGGCAGGTGGAGAAGCTTGAAACGCTTGATTAAAACGATGCCAACATGTCAAAGATGTATGACCAGGCTTAGAACAGACTTGACACATGGATCGAGGCCCAGTAAATTGATTGGGTTGTGGGCTACCATTAAACATATCTCGTCCAGATGAGAAGTTAGGGAATGAACCTCTTCGATTGAAAAACTTTCCTCTCGATCCTCAATTTCCATGGTTACGATACCCACGAGAAGAGGTAAAATTTCTCATGGCAATATTTTTTGTGATCTCAGAGGTTGGGACAGAAGGAGTATGATGCAATAATCGAGCCTCAAAGGTGAGGAGATGACTGAGGAGTTCCGGCGGAGAGAAAGGGTCGGAATGAGTGGTAACGGAGGCTACTATAGGATTAAAATCTGACCCAAGACCAACTAGGAAATAAGTTGAAATTCCTCGTCACTAAGTATTTTACCGACAACAATCAAAGAATCAGCAAGATTTTTGGTTTTGTTATAATATTCCAACACTGAATCACCCCCTTTTTTAACGATGTCAGTTGAGAATGAAGTTGTATTACCCGAGCTTGAGACTTAGCAGTAAATAGTTTTTTTCCAAAGCATTCCAGACACCTGATGATGTTCTATGATGAAGAATCTGCCCAACGATGGGCTCAGATAGAGAGGAAATAATAATGGACAACAAAAGTTGATCTTGTTGAAACCAGGTAAGAAACTCTGGATTTGCTGTTGTTAGTCCCTATTTAGAGATGGCTACGTAAGTAAGGTTTGTAGAAAGGGGGGGGGGTTGAATACAAACACACGATTTTTACTCTTTTAAATTTTTTAATATTAATATTAAAAGATTACACACAGAAGTTTGTTGCAGAAAAGAATAAACACACTATTCTAATAAACTTATCACATGAAACACATGATAACAGTAATTAACTTATATACTAAGAAAGCTAAAATAAAACTGTTAAAACACTCAGGATTGCCGGAATCAAACAAAAGACCACTCAGAGGATTTGTTGAAAGCGTGAGGTTTATGGGTAGAACTTCATCTCCTTTTATAGTACCCATACATGGGATGCATGAGGACAGCTGTCAAGGATGTATTAGCTGGAAGTATATCTGATGGACAAAAGGAGATGCCACTCCCTTTGTACTAGGTTAATGGGAGAACCATTCTTTATAGCACGTAATGTCAGATAACTTTATCTCTTTTTCTTCATGCTCTGTGGAAGTCCCATCAAACCTTTTAGCTAAAGACAAACATCCCTTTTATGAGAATAAAATAGAATGTCCGAATTTAAGGTTTGTTACCCACGTTCTTGCTGCACACGTTTTGCATTTGTTGTGACACAAGAACTTTGTCTCTGAAAATTGCTAAGTGATACACAAAGGATTATATCACATCGGTTAGTGCACCTCTAAGCCTTGGAATCGGCAAGTGTACATTATGCTTGAATCGGTAACTGTATTTGTACTTAGTATCGGCAACTGTACACTGCGCTTGGATCGACAACTGTATCTTGGCATAAAATCGGTGACTGCAATTTGTCGATGACCACACTTTGATTTGGGTAAGTGGTCTGAATTTTAATGTTGGTTGGTACATCAAAAATTCCACATTTTGATGTACAACCCTTGATTTGATAGTCTTTGATTTTCCAATACTTGAATTATTTTCCAGACCTTCAAAAGAACCTATAAAAGATCAACCATATAAAGAGAGAAGGTTCATCACCAAATCATCGGTGACCCAACAGTTGTTCCATCTTCAAGGTGCCATCAATAAATCCAAAAAGTTTCTGTCCATACAGATATGGAAGCATTTGTGCTCTCCAGAGAAGATAGTTATCATTTGATAGCTTGATTGAGACGAGGTGTGATAGAGATGATAGAGGATTTGAGGGATTTGAGATTTTGACGGGTGAGGAAGAAGAAGAAATCATGGAAGAAGGAGATTCGCCCAGTGCTGTGAAGCTAGAGCTTTGATACCATATTAGGGTTTAGAGATATATTCTTTTCATTGAATTGAAAATGACTAGTAAAACAATTATTTATAGTCAAAATAGAGGAGCAAGGCTATATCCTATCCATCGAGCTATTACAAATCTACACCGTACATGTGGCCTGTGAATTTGTTGTAGCAGAACGATTGCATGGCTTAACAAATCTATTGCTAAAGGGTGACTCCTCACAAAACCGTCACAAATTTTGGTGGGTAAATTGATGGTGGGTAATTCAAATTAGGGATAGATTACCCGGGGATTCTTTGGGTGATCCGTTGGTAATTTCTCGAAAAACATCGGATTTTACTAAACCACTAGTATTTTCTTGGTGATCGGTGGGTAATCATCTATGGAAATTTCTCTGGGTAATTTTTATGGGTGAAAGTCATTTGTTTTGTAGTGTAAGACGTACACTGTTTAGTGAATAATGATCGATGGGCGGGTGTGACCGTTAGAAGAAAAATTAATATCCCTCATTTCACCCTATGTTTCAAGAATCTTGATTAATATTGATCTTAATTTCTTTTCATGTGCAGGGAGTAATCGAAAAGTGGGAGAACATGAACACGAGTATCAAATACATGTTAAAGAAAAACGACACCATTCATTACTCCTACGACGTCTGGAGCAGTATTCCAGCCCATAAACAACTTCTTACCAAAAACTGTCAAGTTTTGATCGTATGGTATAATACCAATTAATATATATATATATATATATGCTCTTTCAATTTCAATATAAAATCATCATTTTCAACATCGTTTTAGAAAAAGATCAACCTAGTTTGCCATCTTTAGTTCCTCATATTTTGAATTTTGAACTAATTTTATATATAATATTATTTTGTATCGTAAAATAAACTCAAATTCCATATCATTTACAATGATGGTATGCGATTATCCATATTAACAAACATATTTTGTGTTTGTACTTTTACACTTTTAATATATAAATATTTCAATTAACAGTGGTGATCATGACATGGTGTTTCCATTCATTGGCACTAAGAAATGGATAAGGAGTCTTAATCTTCCGATCGAAAGCCCTTGGGAACCATGGTTTGTTCGTAAACGAGTTGCAGGGTGAGCTGAAAATTCAAGTCTTTTTTTGTTTTAATTAATAAATTTATTAAGCAATTTTTTGAAACTGAAATAATAATCCATTTTGTTTCATGAAATGGCATACATTATTGAAAACTATATATCATACAAAGGGGTTGCTCATTGTTTTTTGTAGATATCAAATGACATATGCAAGAAGTGGATCCTCTATAAAATTTGCAACTGTTAAGGTAAGAAACATGACGCTTGTTTGCTGAATAGTTTATATATATCTTCTTGTTAATTACAGATAATTTTGAAACTGAGATTTATAATCATGATAATGGATACTTGACTTACATCAAAATTTTGTCAAATACAAACTTAAATAATTGACAGCTGAAATATTTATCAATAGGTGATCATTTTCTAGAAACAAAAAACTATTGCATTTGTTCGTACAAATTATTCTTTTTTCATCAACATATATATATATATATATATATATATATATTATGACAAGTCAATAATACATTTATGGATTGATTTTAATTTCTTTTGTAGGGTGGGAGTCATCCACTGGCAGCGTACAGCCCTGAAGAAGCTTTCGTCATGGTGGATGGGTGGCTTGCTTCTCAGGCTTACTCAAGAGCATCTCCATTGGAGGTTTCTACAAGAATCTCCTTTTTGTATCCTGTGCCTCAATGCCACCTTACCGAATTAGGAAATGATCAAGAATTCTATAATGAAGGTTCTTGTAATTAACTTATAAAAACCTTCTTTTTATAGGACTCATTGATTAAATAAGTTATATTGTAATAATTAAATAAGTCAAAAAAATAAGTGAAATGACATTTTCTAAAATATTTATGGCTTGTTAAGTTCTTATAAAAATCTCTTCATAATAATAGTTCTTATAAATTAATATACTTTTTATTTATAAAAACTTTGTATCGAAGATGCTAGCTACAAGTGACTTCAAGCACAAGAGATTAGAATTTCATCCATCTTTATTCATATGTTCCACTATTGGGCCTTCACTATTATTATTATTATTATTATTAGACTTTTATTCACTAAATCCATGTGTTGCACATGCAAAATTAATAATTAGCAGAGGTGGATTCAAAAAAATTTAACAGTATTTTATATATAAAATAGTTATCGTAATATAAGTATTAAAAAATTATTGTACAAATTATGTTTTGGCTATTTTGAATCCATTAAGTATTTAAGTCATCAAAAAATTGATACACTAATTTTATTTTCAAAAAATTGTCCCTTAAAGCTTTAAAACCAATAACTGTTGGGACGCTTTTTGTTTTCTACTTGTTGATCTAGATGATCGATTCGAGATATACAACATATTAACCTAAATATAAACAAGTTAAACCTAATTAAAGTCAAAAGAGTTAAAACTCAAATACAATTCTTACTCTTATATCAGAAGCCCCACCATACCATGCGGAAAAACCCTCAGGTCGATACACTATTTTATCTACAATTTGTTTACGCTCTATATACGAAGCTATCAATTTGTTCAAATCTACATAATAACTTCCATTTGTCATTTACTGTATACTAAAGATGGCCAAATGGGTCCGGCCCGGCCCAGGACCGACGGAGGACCGGGACCGATAAAAGCCCGGCCCGGCCCGGGACCGGTAAGGACCGGTTATAGGACCGAAAACCGGGACCGGTTACACTTTTGGAGCGATTTGTAGGACCGGTTATGGGACCGATTGAGACCGGCCCGATTTAAAAAAAAAAAGAATTTATATATATATTTTTTATATGTATTTTGAACTTTCTAAATGTATTTGATTGAAAACTACTTACAATTTATAATAAAACGTATTTTTAAATGTATTTGACTAAAAATCAATTATAAAACTATAATAAACGTATTTTTTAAGTGTATTTGTTTGAAAACAAATTATAAAACTACAATAAAACATGTTCTAAAGTGTATTTGAGTGACCAAATTACATATATACAATGATTACATATATAATATAATAAATTAATAAATAGAATTAATGTTTTTATAAAAAATATTTTTTTATTGAAGGCCCGGTTTGGGACCGGTTTGGACCCGGGACCGGTTTTCGGGACCGGTTATGAAAACACACTAAACGGGCCAGCTTGAAACCGTTAGGACCGGGACCGGGACCGGTCCCAAAAAGCCCGGTCCAAAAATTACCGTTGAGGCCCGGCCCGGCCCGGCCCGAGCCCCGTTTTTGACCATCTCTACTGTATACTATAAAGACCAAGAGTTTGAACTTATGAAATCTAACGTATATTACTACCATTAGAGAGGTGAGGTTATATATATATATATATATATAGAGAGAGAGAGAGAGAGAGAGAGAGAGAGGGAGATTCATGCGAGGACGGTACCAATTTACTAGAATGCGAGGAAAGTTTTCAGCCGATCATTTTGTACATGAAAATTTTCATGTACAAAATCACATATGATTCACGTATAAAAAATTCATGTACAAAATCACATATGTACAAAATGATTGGTTGAGAATTGTCCTCGCATTCTCATATATATATATATATATATAGAGAGAGAGAGAGAGGGGCGGGTTCATACGAGAACGCTGACTATTTACGAAGACACGAGAAAAAGAATTGTGTACAAAATTATATATGATTTTGCACTAAGTGGAGCGGGCGAGTTTTGGGGCCATTTAAGTCGCATGGGAAAAGTCGTTCGGGTCATTTATGATTTTGTACAAAATCACATATGATTTTGTATATGAAAAAAAATTCGTGTACAAATGATTGGCTGAGGATTGTTCTCGTATTTTCTTAAATTGTTACCGTTCTCGCATTGAATTCAAAATTGGTTGTGAACGTGAGGACAAATGAGAGCGCAACACGTATCTGAATATAGATTATTCAGACTGAATATACAAAGAAATATTCAGACCGAATAAATATTATATTTAGTCTGAATATTTCTTTGAATGGGATACGTGTTCACAACCAAATTTGAGTTCTCATTTGAACTCGCCCCTATATATATATATATATATATAGAAATAGGTTCATGCGAGGACGGTAACAATTTACAAGAATCCAAGGACAATCCTCAGCCAATTATTTTGTACATAAAACTTTTCATGTACAAAATCACATATGATTCATGTACAAAATCACATATGATTCACGTACAAAATCATATATGATTAGCCGCGACTTTACAAAATCACATATGATTCACGTACAAAGTCATATATGATTAACCGCGACTTTTCCCGCGACTTGCCCACTGAAAAAGTCGCGCGTGTCCTTTTTGATGCTTACAAAATCATATATGATTTTGTACATGAAAAATGTCATGTACAAAATGATTGGCCGAGAATTCTTCTCATATTCTCGTAAATTGGTACCGTACTCGTATGAACCCGCCTCTATATATATATATATACACACACGCGCGCGCGTCAAGTTTAAGGCTTCTTACTAATATTAGATCAAATTTTCGGATCAAAAACTCCGAATGTGAGCCGGTTGCTTACACAATGTGCAAAATGCTAAAAATGACAATTTTACCTTTAATAGAAAAGATAAAATGTTAAAAATGACAATTTTACCTTTAATTATATATAAAGAGATAAATTTTCTTCATCTCAAATCAAGGAGAAAATAACAAAATAGATATTACTTTTGAAAAATAACACTTATTTTGCGACAAACTGTAATAGCATTGTAGACATATATTTTGGGACGAGAAGAGTATGGCATTAAACATCTTCAACTTCTCTAAAATAAAATTGTTTTTGTTCAATTAAATACCCCAACCGCTTTTCTACCTTGTTCTCTAAAATAAAGAATAATGAAAAATCTGAAAATATAGATAATTCTCTAAAATTTGATGAGGGAAAGAGAAATCATTATTTTATTCAATTCCATCAATGAAATTTGTTATTTTTTATCAAAAGTTTTTTTAAAGTGTATTGGAATTATAAATTAGATAATATTATAATAGTATAATTTATGTTAAAATCTTAAATAGAGAAGTTGAATGTAATTCATTTTAGAAAATTTTCTATTTTAAAAAAATTATAGAACATATGTCGAACATATTTATACTAAAAAGTGTATTATTTACGTCGTTCTTGTTTTTTCATAAATATATAATGATAAAACTTTATCTTTATAACCTTTAAATGACCCATCACTTGTATTAAAAACTTTGCCTCTTATGCAAAAGACGTCTGATTCATAAAATTAATATCGAAACATAAAAAAGGAATCATGTTAACATCAAACAACTTTCAAATACATGTTTGCTCTTAGTTTTGAAACATTGGTACGATCATATTACAAAAGTAGTTATAAAAAATCTCTTTGTTTAAATTAAAAACCTTTGGGTTTGTGTGCGATAAAACTGATGCATTGGACTTGACGAACGTTATCAAAGCCAATGATACGAATAAAGGCATTAGGGTACTCTTTCTTGCATTCGTTAAGCTCCTTCAACACCTGAGCTGAATCAGTGCACCCAAACATCGGCAACTTCCACATGGTCCAATATCTTCCGTCATAGTATCCTGGTGACCTATGGTTTTCACGGTACACGAACCCATGTTCCACCTCAAATTCCAAACACGGGACCCACTTGTTGCGAAGAAGATAGTCGATCTCCTTCGCCAACGATGATTCCGGTAGCGGCGGCAGGTATGAAAGTGTCTCGTACTTTTTCAATCCGAGTGGCGGCCACACCTTCATGCACTGTACTCTTCCACCGTTGCTGGGGAGGGAAGAGAAGTCATTGGTGGATTTCTTGGTGATCGGAAAAGCGGCATTTGACTTGAGGCCAGTGAATGGAGCCACCAAGGTGAGTTGGCCAGGGGTGGCAACGGTGGTGGAGGAGGAGGCGAAGATGGAGGCCATTTTGGTAATTTCACTTCACTATTAAGTTATGTTTATTTGTACTTGTGGCTTTGGAGGCAAAAGTGTGAAGATATATATAGTGGTGGGAGGGAAGAAATGGACAAAAGGCAATATTTGTGAAATTGTGGTTGATGGTATTAGAAGCATGAGAACCACATAGACAAAAGGGACTATATCTGGATAGGTACACCATGAACCAGAAGTTTGAAATGGTAGGGGTAAGCCCACAAATTCTAGCCCATAAAACTAGATAAACTTCCAAAGTGTGGATTTGATAATTTAATATTTTTGGAATAAAAGTGTTTAAATATTATGAGAAGGTAACAAAGGAATGGAAGATGAAAGGAAGATTTATATGTAAATCATTGAAAACTTCTTAGATGTTTTTTATTCAAATTATTCATATGATTCACATATGTATTTTCAAATAAATTTTTTTAATAATTCACATATGAGTAACTTTTTCTTGTTATCTTTTCACGATATTTACTATAAAACTACAAAAATAAAATAGGGTTTATAGGATGACAACAAGTTCTAAACATTCTAATAGACTGTTTTATAAAACTTAATTTATAAGAGCAAAAAATAAAGTGTTTTATCTAAAGACGTTGTAATAGGTTTATACAACGTTTTTGAACGTTTTAACAAGTTGTTTAAGACACTTTTAATACAAAACGAAATTTTCATAGTAAATTTCATATGAAGCATTAAAAAAAACTAAAAGAATAGAAGGTTAAACGAAGCTTTATATGTGAATAGTTAAAAGGTAACAATAAAAGGTTAATTAAGGCGAAGACTTACATGTAGAATCATTGAAAAAATCCATATATATATATTTGAAAATACATACATGAACCACTTCAGATACTATTCATATATGTTCAAATAAACAATTTTTTGAATGATTCACATATGAATAACTTTTACAAGTTATTCACGTTTTATCTTTGCATGATATTTGTTAAAAGACAAATTATGGTTGCAATCTTTTAAGAAAACAATGCACATCACATCTTTTTCCTTTTCACCCAAAACTATGTAAACTTTTGAATCTACTATATGTGTAGCTGAAAACAAACCATTAATGCATCTTACAATTAATCCATCAAACTATGTATCAACTACAATTAGCCAACACTACTACTTCATATATGTACTCACTCCATTCCAAACTACATCTAAATCTATATCAATTTCACTATCAGTTTCGCCACATAAACCCCTTTTTTTATCGATCGATCTTTCTGCCCTTTTCATCTTTCAGTTGTTGTTTTTTTGTATATATCGACTAGTGGTTTTTGTAGTTGGTTATAAGATGGCTTCCCTTTTGCTATTACCATGGAAAAGTACTTGTCTATGAATGTCATCACATTTTTGCGACAATGTTACTGCTATCAATGGTTCTAAAATACGTTCCTTCTCCCTATTCTTCATCTCTTCCAACAAACATTCTCCCGTCTCTATACCTGCAACAACAACAACTTATATACCGTTTTTAGATTTTTAAACCAACAACATTTTAATTAATCCTTCTGTACCAAAATAAATGTCTACTTTTAAAAATAAGTGTCCACTTTCCAATTTCACCCTTAATTATGAAAACTATATACTCACCTGCTAGGTAGCCACCATGGACATAACCACTAAACCGCTCGCTTGTATGTTCTCCCGTGAAATAAATCCGTCCCACTGGGGCCTAAATATCACAAAAAACAAATAGTTAATTTCATATGTACTTTGAAACTACGAATATAATATAAGAAAAACCAACATCAATATCAAGGTTCTAAATGACATATAATACATAAAATTTTATATATACATATATGTTTTCTATATATTATTCAATAAAATAATGATATTAAAAAATTACCTTGATGTTTTGTACCATTTGAGAATTAGCATAGATGGGGTAGTTGCTGTAACTGCCACGCTGGAATCGATTGTTCCACCATCGTGGCACGAGTATGTCTGTAGCTTCCGGAATATCAGAACCAAACATGTTCCTAAGAACTTCCATTGCTTCTATCATTGTTTCTTGGTCTGATTGAGATTCAACGCGTTTGGATTCTCCATTTGTTAAGGTTACAACTAGAATATTTGACCCTGGGTATGCATTCTCCATGTGCTATATATACATAGAGATAGATTCATTACAAATTAGACATCTTTATGTATAGTTGATGAGTATTCAAGAAAGAATTGAATTACCCCCTCCGTCCCAGTTTAAATGTCCACGTTTTTATTTATATATGTCCCAAAGTAAGTGTTTACTTTCAAAAATAAATAATCAAATTCTCAAATTTACCCTTAATTAACGCATAAATATTTAAGAGTTGTGAAGTGGCAGAAAGTAAATAAGGGTAAAAATGTCATTTGGTTTACCAAAAATTATATTAATTATGCATGCCTAAAACTGTGTGTCATTTTACTTGTGGACACTTAAATTGAGACGAAGGAAGTAAAAGATTTAGAATGTATAGATAAAACTAAATGTAGCTGATTAGTTATTCAATGCTATTTCATCATCAAGTAACCTGTTGCAATATATATCAAGGGGCCAACAAGTAAATATAATTATTATTTGAAAAAGAAGTGTGACAACCTTGACATATATAAATATATATATATATATATAATCACTTTAATTACATAAGAATTTATTATGTGAATATATATATATATATATATATATAATACGCTTATATATAGTGCATCATGAAGTCATCTCCATTAGAAGTTATATTGGTTATCATCTTAATTAAACAAGATCATAAATTAACTCATGATCTAAACATTAAAACATGACTTATCAAAATAATATATTAAATGGTAACAGCACGCACTAATTAAACATAAATAATAAATCAAACAAACAAACCTGCCAAAATGTGTAGTAGCCTCTTCGTTCATGGGCATATATGAAGAATTCTTTTCCGGGACCACAAGGCCAAAACTTATATGGAAACTTTAAGAAGATTTTTGTGTACACCATAACATCACATTTCTCGATGGCCTCCATCTTCCACATCTGTTGTCATAATAATTATAAGTTTCGTTAATTTTTCATCAACAGAAATCACCTATATTTAGTAAAGAAGTTTATATCACAAGCTAGAGAGAACCACAAACAAGAATAATAACTTTTTTGTACTCAACCTTAATTGGTCCCAAAGAAGCGTTCCAATTTTGAGCATTTGGTGCATGTGCTCTCATGTTATGGTATTCAGGAACATGTTTGAACATTTTGTTTATTTTTAGAAAAAATAAAGCATCAAGTCATTATATATAGCAACTATTCAGTAAATGAATTGGTGCCATATAACAAACTCCAAACTTAGGGGGTTGTTATCCTCTTACTCTCTCGATTCTTTTCCGGAATGAATAGCCCTTAAAGGGATGCTAGACGAGCCCGGATTATTCAATAGTGTCCCTACCTTGACTCTGACACCATGTAAGAATATGTGGAACCCTGAAATTACTCTCGAAAAGAGCAATTGGAGAGAGAAGGTAACATCAAAGATGAAATTGTTCAAGTCTAACTGATGTGAGACTCTAACAAGTAGTTCCTGTAAATAAAAATCAAACAAAATATTCTCCAAACTTTCGGTTACACAAGTCGACTACCTATGTTTAGAGAGATGCTGTTTTTTTTTGGAAGGTGTCCCAGGATATCCTGGACTAATCGCGGCAAATTATGACTGCAAGACATCAGTCCTGATAAATTCAGTGGCCACAATTGTTGTGTATGTCTGGATTCGAACCTTGGTCAGATAAGATATTCCACCACATCCCCGGGGCCTCAACCACTACACCACAACCCTTGTGGTTGATGATGTTTCTAAACCTAAGGGAGAAGATAACTCGGTCGATATTAACTATTTTAAAATTCAAATTACATGGAAACTACATAACTGCCCTTCATAGAATAATTTTAGATGTGACAATCCAATATTTAACTCTACTATGTAATGTGGACAAGAAATATTGCTTTCCTTTGGATGGCATTTTAAATCTTGCCAAAAACCAGTTGATTCATCCACAGCATTGAGAGAATACTGTGGAACATAGAAAATTGACCATGGTATTCAGACCATCCTCCAATAAAAAAATTGAATTCCAAATTTCCAATTAATACATGGTCCATGAAACCAACCATTCAACCTGATGTATATATTCTTTAAAACAAAAGCTAAATTAAAGGCATTGAACTAAACAAATATGTACACATCAGCCCTTCCATGAACCATCTGGAAACTGACTTAGTTGGCACCCAGTTGGGATATGGCCATATCTTAGCAATTAACAAAAGAATTTTTAATAAAATATGTAAAACTTTTTGCAAAGTTATTCTAAATATTGCAAGAATCTAGCTAATAAAGACAACAACAAAATTGCGGCCTGCAGAATGTGATGAAGATTTGGATCATACTAGGGTGGTGGCCACAAGATTCATAGGACTTCATGTAGCTCCTCCATATAGGCATGTGCATTGACAATGGACATTAATTAAACGGCTTATAATAACAACATAACATTGCTTCAAAAGGATATGGGCAGATTCATGGCATCAGCTTATCCATGTCATATTGAAAGTTTCGAGATGATATAATTAACCAACAAATGAGGACTATTTGGAATCAAAATTTGGAGAGATTGAGCAAGAAAATGGTTCTTAAACATATAAGGAACATATTTTAAAAAGACTGGTAACACCGTGAATCCAGTAAGTAGTAACATGTTGATGGAGATTAACAGCATTCTTTTTAAAATCACAAATTTTGGCAAATAGAATGAGTACTATATATTCCTTTTTTTCCCAAAAATGAATGTAACCCTTTTTCTAGGTTGTCCCAAAACAAATACAATATTTCAGTTTTGGCTGATTAAAGTTTCAATACCATTTCTTTTTGTCAACTAATAACCATTTTAAGGTATTGTTAACATTGATTTAAGTCTTTAAATTTCTTTTATTTTGTATATATGGAGTGAAATGCATAGAAACTAGTGTTAGGAACAAAATAATGTATTGTTACCTCACTCATGCTCCTTATGTTAATAAATATAAATTATTTTAATACTAAATTTTTAATAAAACAAAATAAGAAAAACAATATTAAAATCTTTATCGGGAGCTCTTACATGAGGTAGGGAGTGACATAAAAAAAATTAATATAGAGAACAAAACGAAGTGATGTTTTTATATTTGACTCTCTACAATAATTAAAGAGTCAACACGTAGAAAACGCATTAAACATGCTGTAAACAAATATAAAATGCACATAAGACCACATGAATTGGCTGGTCAAGGATTAGTAAATAAATATGAGGAGCTTGTTTTGGATCAATCAAATAATTATCACACGAAAAACAAAAAAAAAGGGCAACCATATATCCTTTAGATATGACACAACTTGGAATATAAATAAACAAATAATAAGAGGTGGGGAGAGAAAGAGGGATTCTTACAGGCAAGTGGGGATTGAAAGTGATGAGGTGGCTCTGAAGGACGCCAATACTAACAGACAAAATTACGTAGTTGGCTTCGTAAACGGAACCATCCTCCGTTCTAACTTTAACGCCGTCTCTCGAGTGCTGTAATTCCCGAACAACCTGCAAAACATGCATGCACGTAACAACAGATTCTCTTTTACAAAGTCAAACAAGGCGATGAACTTTGTGCCTAGAATAATAACTAGAGTCTAGCTACTTAGTTATATATATATATAGGAAAGTTTAAATGCGAACTTAAATTTTGTTGCGCACGTGAGGACAAATGAGAGCGTGATACGTGTCTGAATGTAGATTATTCAGACTGAATAATCAAAGAAATATTCAGACTAAATAAAACTCTCTCTATATATATAGAGGAAGGTTCAAGGGAAAACACTAAAAAAAGAAAACCGAAGAACACCCTGAGAGGATTCCATGTGGACGGTATGCACTAATGCATACGGGTAATTTGTAACATGCATTAGTGAATATGCATCAATGCATCTCTAATAATAGATGCATTGATGCATAGGAACAAAAATCACCGGTATGCATTAGTGCATACCGTCCACATGGAAGTCTCCTAGGGTGTTCTTCAGTTTTCTCTTTTTTTAGCGTTTTCCCTTGAACCTCCCTCTATATATATATATATATATAATTGCAGTACATACCAAGATTTCTAGAGAAATGTGTAATCTGATTTCTGCTTACTTTTATAACCATTATTATGCATAGAGCAATGGGAAAAGCTTTTCCAAGAACTGTTCGATATTTTATTACAGTATAAAGTAGATCTCCGCTTATCTCAAATATATAAAGATAATTTACAATATCCCACTTTATATATTCATATGTGATTGCGCCATGCTAACATAGATAACAATCAGAAAACCAAAACAACTACAAAAAGTTTTGGAAAGCACTTAAAAGTTGTGGTATCTTGATTAATTGATTAATGGGGTTGGGATTAATTGATTAATTAATAAAAATAACTAATTTGAATATGTAATCACGTCATAGCATTTCTGTCCTTTTTAACTTTCATAACAGTGGGCAGTAGAAGACGACTAGCTGTATGCTGGCTAATAAAACAAACGACCAACTGGCAGACAAAAAGACGACACAAAGACTCCCAAATTAATCTCAATCATCAGAAACAGGAATGCTTTTAATTAAGGGAGGTTTTGTACCGTGTTTAGTTTAAGACGATTGTCCAAGATTTTGCCATCTGATGTAAATAAGAATTCCTCGGCCATTTTGTATAGCAAGTACTCGTAACCTCTCTCATCCGCGACTAAAAACTCCCTCTCCCCAAAATCGACATATGTCGATATTGGCTCAACTTCTGCAGAACAAGATTATAATTAATTGGATGTCATATATATGTAGACAAAGGATCTTGTCAGAATAGGAGTTAAAGTGAGAAACGTAAGAAAAGATTTGGACCCGTGATCACTTTTAATGTCACCCCCACTTCATGAATTGTGTTTCACGCGGGTACTAATTCACTGCACCTTAGTGCATCTCACTGTAGATCTTCAATTAGGATTGATCCAAATATGGAGATCTCTTCTTACCATTTTCACCGGAACCCAACCTTAATACATACATGGGGTTGGGTTCCGATGAGAAAGATAAGAAGGGATCTTCATCCTTGAATCAATCCTAATTGAAGATCAATAATAATAAGATGCACCAGATCAATTCTCGTATCAAGCACAATTCATGAAGTGGGAGTGAGATTAAAAGTGATCAAAAAGTTCAAGAATATTTTCATACAATCCTTTGTCTATATATACATATGTATATATATATGTCTATAGAGGGAGGTTCAAATGAGAACTTTGTAAATTTAAAGGAATATTTTGTGGACCATATATGATGTGGGTCACACACATTAAAAAATCATATCTGATTCAATGGTGCACCATTGAATCAGATATGATTTTTTAATGTGTGTGACCCACATCATATATGGTCCACAAAATGTTCATTTATTTCTTTAAAGAGAGAGTGTTCTTGTATGATCCATCCCCTATGTATGTATGGATATATATATATATATATTATCAAACTTGAGATCACGTGAAACCACTTTCTGACATTTGAAAACACTGTGAAAGTACCTTGAGAGTGTTTTTATTACGAAGGTTCAGATTATTTTTACTTTCACAAGTTTTTGCTCTGAAGTTTCAAGTGTAAAAAAAATGGTCTCATGAATTTCACGAAAACAGTTGATCTCTGGTAAAACCAACCCTATATTATCATCCATGCATCTTATTAATTTATAAATTGAAGGGTTAGATGTATATTTTAATTATTAACTTCAAGCACTTCTAAAAGAATCAAAAGCCGTCAAAAAGTGTGGGCCAAAAGCCAAATAGACCTTTTATTATGAGATAAAATTGGAGAGTTCTATTATCCTTATCTATACATAACACATAAACGTACGTGTTCGAATTTATTGAGTTGCTCATTTCATGCTATTAATTAAATGTGTAGTTTAAAATTTACTAATAACCCACATATGAATCAATTATTCAAACGTTGTCAACTTTTCTGTCTCAATTGTATCAACTATTAAAAATATACTTTAAAAAATAAAGATAAAACACAAGTGGATCGAATCATAAAGATATTGGGTCGATTCCCAACTTAAACTTGATTCTAACATATATAAAAATTAAAGGGCCAGAGCATAACTTAAGAGTCATTTACTTGGATCATGTTCCATCATATTTATGATCATACTAACAATTTATCATTCTTGATGTAATATATAATTAATGGCAAATGAATGGAGTCTTGAACATTAAGTTTCATCTTAGCAAATTCCATAAGAAATGTAAAAGTGAAGAATTAAGGAAACTTACCAGCCATTTCGAAATCATGAAGAATAAAATCAATTGCCAGCTCAATAGGCGTTTCTGGTATTCTGGGAAAAAGAAAGAAATATAAATCAATACAAGTGGACGTAACATACACAAAAGGTTAAAAAAAACTTATCTTAAAGAAAAGGAAAACAAGAAGAAGAAGAAGAAGAAGAAGAAAAAGAAAAAAGAGATACGTGAAGGAGAAGAAGAAGCCAAAAAGCAAAACACAGTACGTGTGCGTGAAAGCGATTAGAGAGAGATCTAGTTACGTGTAAAGGTCAGGAACATTGGGGACGTCAGCAGTAAGAAGGCTGTCCTGATCGTTACGTAGCCTCTGAATCGCCGACTCGACCGCCTTCTTATACGTGTCAGCGGCCACCCCACTCGGAAATATCTTCCCACTGCAACCGTACATTTAAAATCAAACAATGTTTACCATCTCTATTCTAACAAACCTCCCAGAAATTTGGCGCCAAAATCAAGAGCAAATACAAGTAACGTGTCAAAACGGATCTAACAACCTCACACATCGAAAATTAGTTGGAAAAAAATGATGTATGACATTCTTCATCATACGAATTCCGGTGAACGGATAATCAATTGTTTATCAATTATTCAATCGGTATAATTAATTAACCAGAACTACGATCGGAATCAATTCCTTCTCAAAAATGTTAAAAGAAATTGAAGAGATATGATGCTTTGAATCATGAACATTACCATCGATCGTAAATATTGTAACGAGCATTGCTGTAATCGGAGAAGCAGGTACGGAGACCGGATTGAACAGCGAGCTCCCAAACAGGATTAGATTCTTTTCCACCGACACCGGCAATCCAACCGGCACCAAGCTCCACCGATAGGCTTCCGAAATCGTGCTTCTTGATCCTCCCTCCTATGCTATTAGAAGCTTCTAGAATCAAAATATCCTCCACTCCATTCTTTGCCAAAACCTTCGCTGCCGATATGCCTATATATACTCGTGTATACATATCATCACATACACACAAATGTATACTATCGATCATGCAATATATATATATATATCTCACCTGAAATTCCCGCTCCGATGATGATAACTGAACAGCGATTTGGAGATTCCATTAAAACTCTGCGTATTTGCGTCTGTGTAACAGAGAGAGAGAGATGGGGGAGATATATATATATATATATATATATATATATATATATATATATAAAAGGGAAATGTTGATGGGGGCTAAAAGGGTCATTTGGGCATATGGACACGTCAGATGCTTAGAAAACCAACGGTCCAGATCTCAAGATCACTGTTCGTACTACCTCAAAGCGCGCAAAAACGTTTCTACAAAACCTCGTGAATAATTTAAAATCTCCGTAAAATTATAAAATCCAAAATCGTCCATATCAAATAATTAAAGAAAACGTTAAAAATATAAAAATAAATAATCAAAAACATGACAAAATGTTTAATTGATTCTTTTAATTAGAAGAAAAGTATATAATTTAACGTGTGTATCGACTAATGATTTATTTTGGTTGTTTTTCATTATGGGTCGTTTACCTAACGTTTATCTGGGTAAGCGTTTACCAAGTCATATTACCTTACCAGAGAGATACGACAAGTATCAAAAATCTTACCCGGTAAGAGCGAAGACAAGGAAATCAAGGAGCAACAATCTTACCCCGGTAAGTGATGGCGACCATTCTTATCACGGAAGCGCTTATCGAGTAAATTGTTGCATACGATGCCGTTTTGGTGGACTAAAATCTTACCCATGTAAGTAAGTGGTAATGTTAATTTTTACCAGTAAGCACTTACCCGGGTAAGATTTGATAAACGGTTCTTAAGTCATTTATGAACAAAGTTGTTTGTATGAATTAATATCCCTATTTAGTTGCGTAAATATGTCTATATATTATTAATATTGTAGTTTGAAAAAGTTTTTAAATAGATAGAAATAGAGTGTATTTAATTGAGAAGAACAAATTTAAAAGAAAAAAACATTGGTTTTCAATATAAAGTTTTTTCTAAAACTTATTAAATAAGTCAATTTGTATATACCATTTAGAAAAGAAGAAGAAAGACGCTAAAATTTATAATTCACGTTTGGAAGTAATCTTATTTTATCATCTATTTTTTGAAAAGGTAATTCATGCATCATTTTTAATACGTCATAGAGGTTTTTTTACTTTTTTTCAAATTTTCCCTTGTATTTTATAATTAATTCTTTTTGTGTACTTTTAAATCAATTTCAATTGTTATTTAATATATTAATTGGTTTTTATCGAACATTATGAGTTTATCAGTCAGCAGATATCATGTTACTTTGTTTGCCAAACATAAACTTATCCTGACTCTTATAAATTCTATCAATATATAATAGTTTTTTTAGTAAATTTTTTGATGAATGATAATCTTCAATTAATTTTTAAAATTATTTTTCACTTTTTTAGACTCATTTTCAAACAGTTAATACATATTTGAGCCTTTCACTCCTACCTTGATCTAAAATGTTCCTAAATGAAAAAAGGTTGAAAGTTTGGAAATTGTGAGTTGGTACGCCATTGGGGCCACAAATGTCGTCATGACAATAACGACGACTCATAAGATGTTGCAGTGGCTTTGTTTCCAAATCAGTGAAATGAATAGTTGGCATGGGCAAGGGTTAACTTTGAAGTGATCATGTTCATGTATAAGGAGGAGAAATGGACAAAGAAAGTAAAGACATGGATGAACCTAATGAAGGGAATACGGTGGCACATGCCACCATATTATTTCTCCGTCGAAGGGTTAAAAATTTCACGTCTGTGCAACTGTATTGTTTTAGAAGGTCCAACCGTACCTCGTAATCAACCAAAAAAACACAAAAAAACTCTTAAGATCAAACAAAAAGGCATAAAAACTCTTGAAATCAACAAAAAAACTGAAAATATCCCTCAAAAACGATTAAAAAACTTAAAAATCTCTCGAAATCAAGCAAAAAACTTAAAAAAAATTGAAATAGTGGAATTAGGTTAAAAATACATCAAGCAATATTGAAGGTTAGTAAATAAACATGAAGAGGCATTGATAAAAACCGTACTTTTGTAATTAATTCTTGTCTATATTATATAGTGTTACCGTATAAAAAAATTCATGGACCGTACCTAAGTAGAGACAAAAATAGCAATAAGACACCATTGATCAGATGTCTTTTTCCTCTCCTCTTTAATTTCTCTCCTCCTTCTCCTATATATTGAAGCTTCCCCGGGAAATTATTTTGGGACACACTTGGACGTTGAGCACCAATTGAAAAGAAATTTCCATTGTAATCTTGTATTTCTTTTTGTTAGAGCTTAGTTGCAATTTACTTTCTAGTATTTCTAATCTTGTACCACTGTGGCAACATTTATGGTCATAGTGACGATCTTTATCTTAATGCAATTTATCTTTTAAATATTTCTTATCTTATATTATGTCTTTTGATCTTAAGCATAAGCTAAACCCCTTTTGGTTGTGGATGTAAGCAAAACGTAAGAGGAAAAGTTTGCACTCATACCCATTTTTTATTAATTATTGTTAGTTGATATTATCAATCACCAAATCACTCTCGGAACAATTTATTTTATAAAACCCAACTCAGTACTGAAAGTTTATGGAAATCTTAGATTATCTATAAATACAATCTCAATACTACACCATTATTACTTTTAAAAAAACGTAGACCATCGTACAGTTACACTACCGCTGTGATATCATAGTGCCCAATGCCCACATCATTTGTATTTAATTTTGGGGTGGTTTATTCATACCTTTATTCATGACTTACCCGACTTATATATCATATATATAGGGGAGAGATCATACAAGAATACCCCCTATTTAAAGAAACAAATGAACACTTTGTGGACCACATATGATGTGGGTCCGACATAATATTAAATCATTTCTGATTTAATATTAAATCATTTCTGATTTAATATTAAATCATATTAAATCGGAAATGGTTTAATAATATGTGGAACCCACATCATATATGGTACACAAGATGTTCCTTTATTCTTTTAAATTTGCAAAGTTTTCATTTGAACATTCCTATATATATATATATATATATATATATATATACGGTTGGGATCACGTGAGGCCACCCTATTTCCGTGAGACCACCCTTTTACACTTGAAACTTCACAGCAAAAACATTGTGAAGGTAAAAAAAAATGATGGGTTCACGTGAGACCAGCCTGTTTCCGTGAGACCTGTCGGAGACCCGTGAAACCATTTTTTTACTCTTGAAAACTTCACAGCAAAAACACTGTGAAGGTAAAAAAATCCGAACCTTCACAACAAAAACACTGTGAAGGTTACATTCACAGCAAAAACACTATGTAAGTTACTTTTATAACAAAAATACTTTAAAGATTCATATTTTTTTACCTTTATAGTATTTTTGCTGTGAAGTTTCAAGTGTAAAAGAGTGGTCTCACGGGTCTCACGGAAACATGGTGGTCTCACGTGATTCCAATTATATATATATATATATATATATATATATAAGGTTGAGTTAATGTGAGACAAGTCTGTTTGCGTGAGACCACCTTTTTACTCTTGAAACATCACAGCAAAAACACTGTGAAGGTAAAAAAAATTCTGATGGGTTCACGTGAGACCATCCTGTTTTCGTGAGATCCGTCGGAGACCCGTGATACCACCTTTTTACTCTTGAAACTTCACAGCAAAAACACTGTGAAGGTAAAAAAAAATCTGAACCTTCACAGCAAAAACACTATGTAGGTTACCTACATAACAAAAACACTATAAAGATTTATATTTTTTTTACCTTCATAGTGTTTTTGCTGTGAAGTTTCAAGTGTAAAAAGATTGTCTCACGTATCTCACGGAAACAGGTTAATCTCACGTGATCCCAGGTCCATATATATATATATATATGTGTGTGTGTGTGTTCATTCACATACTAGTCATACATACAAAAGCAGGTATAAATAGAATTGAACTCGTTTTTCTAGTGAGTCTATTTGACCTTTCAGTTTGTTGGTTGATAAAAAGTCATAATTGTTCTTTTGACCAGGGTGCCCATTTCTACAAAAATCAAAGTGTTTTTTTCGTACATAATATTTATATAGGTAAATGTATTAAATAAATTCATACACCTTTTTTATTTTTAATGAGATTGAACTCCTAACCTCCTAAAAAAATAAGGACCGTTAGGTCAAAGACGTTTTGTTTAAAATTCAGAGTCTTCTTGGAAGTCTTCATCCTCTTTCGTGCTTTTATTTATATGATTCTGACTTTTACTGTTTTAAATTTTCGTTATTTATTATTTCAAAACAAAACAAAAAATCTTTATTTTTTGATTATTGTTTCGTTCTAAATAAATGTATTCAATAATAAACATACATAATTTTAGAAATGCATACTTACTATATTTTTGAATTATCAAAGAATATTTTAACCTTAGTTAATTAGTTATAGGAAGGGAAGTTTTCTACATCTCATAGTTTAGAGTAAAATAAAAAATTAAACATTTATTTTTGAAAATGGTTACTTATTTTGATATAAACTAATATGGAAACACTTATTTATTTTGAAACGTATGAAATATTATTTACCATATTTTTCTATAATAAAAAAACTATTTCTCATATATAAGCTATATTAAAAAAATATGTGTTTGGTATATTTTGAATTCTATTATCTTTTTGTTGAATGAAAAGTAAATATTTTTTTAATTTATTTAAATTTTAACATGGTTAAAAAGTTTCGAAATGATCATGAATTTATGAATTTAAAATATCTGTTTGATATATTAGAGAAATATTGTTTTTGCTGATCCGTAAGGAAATTATCATGAATTTTAGATGATTTCTTTCACTAAAAAAAAATACTTCGTTTGGATTATATTTTATTTTTAGCATGTGGATAAAAATAGAAACATATAGCCAACCTTATTCTTATAATAGAGTCACCATTTCCTAATTAAGGATTGAATGAGAAAGGAAACATTTGTTTAAAAGAAAACTAAAATAAAAGTATAGATATTTGTTTTTTTTAGAGTGTGTTTGGTATCCAGACAAGATAGAATAATACATGATAGGACAAAATAAAACATATTAGAACTGCAAAATATTTATCGTTTAGTAGGACAGAACAATCAAAGTGATCAATTTATCCTGATGAACTGTTTTTTTTGTTTTATATATTTTGATTATTTATGTAATTAATTTATTAAATTATAATATGAAAAATATTTTTATAATAAAATATCATCAGAAAGTTTTCATCAAGACGATTAAAATGACACTAAAATAAAAGGTTTACATGGTTTTCAAATTTTATTTTACACAATTTTTTTATATTAATTTAATATTTAATAAATTATATAAATTAATCAAACTATAGAAATCGTATAGAAAATAATATTTTAAAGACAGTAAGTGAAAAATTAAGGAGAAAAAAAAATACAATACATAAAATTTAAAGAATAAATAAAATATAAAAAAATGAATACGTATTTAATTTTTTAGAAGAGAATTATATTTTATTTTAATGTTATATTTGTAAAACAAAAGTTTTTTTCACCTTGTTCTAGCTTGTTCCATGAGTTGGGGATAGAGCATGGTTGTTCCAATTTGTTCTTGTTTGTTTGACATAAAACTTATAAAAAAAATGAAACAGTAATCTTTGTTATGTCATGTCTATAACGCACTCTTAACTTTCTAAATAGTATTAGTCGTCAAAATTCTAGAAGGTTCTATATCCAATTCTAGTGACGGTCAACTTCGAATTACTAACAACATATTCAATAGGTTTGAAGAACCAAAACTTAAACTCTTTAAAAAAAAGGAATTAGAATCAATTTTAACAAACATCTTGTAGATTGTAACATTATTTGTATTATTAAAATATTTTATGTATTTAATTAAATATTATTAATTTATTTTTTCATAACCATTTAATTAACATCAAGTTTTTTTTTCTTTTTTGAATAAACATCAAGTTTTCTTAATGATGAAAATAAAAATTCTTTCTCTAATAATAACCTTTTTTGAAAAATTCTTCAAATCTAAAGAATTTTACATTTTTAGTACTTGTAAGTTGTAACCAAAGTTTCTTTAAGACAAAAAACTAAAATAAATTTAGAGGTTGATACCTCAAATATTTAGATCAAAACATTTTACATAACATAAGAATCAAACTAAAATATGTTGTATTTTCATGTATTTTCATGTATTTTTATATATAAACTAGATATTGAGATATCATATTTGAGTTACCAAAACAAAGGTTATACAATTACTTTTGTGTAAAATAAAGGTTATACAATTACATTACAAAAGATAAAAATCAAAATAATGTTGTGTTTCGTGTAATTAATTTGTCCTAATTAAAAATATGAAAATACCTAGTCCCTTTTTGTCAAAACTTGTGATTCAAATATACCCCATTATAGAAAGACCAAGAAAAGTACATTCTAGAAGTTGAAACTTCCCTTCTAGACCACAAAAATTGGTTACTACATAAAGGAAATATAGAAATAGAGATTTTATGTCAAAAGTTTGCTTTAATAGTTTATCAAAATTATGTTCAAAATAGGGAAAATAGGGGCAGAAAGAAAAGTTTTTTTTTCCTCCAAATACGAGTAACACCTTAAAAATAATTATAAAGTGACACCATCAATAAAAAAATTAAATTAATATTTTAATAAATATTTTTATATTATAATTAATGTTGCCTTCTTTAAAATAAGGAATTTGTTAAATATAAATATAATTATTTTTAAAATTTTTGACTTTTAGTTATTTATTTTAGAATTTTTTTGAAAAATTTGTTGAGATGCTCTAACAAAATAAAAAGGAATGATGGCATTTTAAATCATTGGGTAAAATACAAACCGGAAAAGTAGATAAAATGAAACAATTAACTTGAAATGAAAAAAAATTGTGATAATTATGAATCTAAATACAAAAAAAAACCCACCCAAAAATGAGAAGGAAGTCCAGCGATTTAGATATGTAAGTACAACATTCAACGAATGAAACTAATGGGATAAAATCAAATGATCAAAACATATAATTTTGCATTATTTATTGTTTATCGATAGTATATTATGCTATATTATGCATAGATAAATCTAATTCTTTTTGTTCTGCAATTATATGATGTATGCCAACACGGAGTACTAGTGTCAAAAAGTTGAGAGACTACAATATCATATTGGTATTTAAGTTTGAGTTTAGAACCGTTAATAATGGTGATTAAAAAAAACTAATAGTAAATCACTAAAATCAAATATAAATTGTATTTTGTGAATGGAACTAATTTTATATTTTTATTTGTACAACTTTAATAGTTAATTTGGTTGATGGTTCGAATCTTTAAACTTATTTTTAATTTGTTACACATACAATGATAT
Organism: Silybum marianum; assembly: GCA_036898165.1. Classification (NCBI taxonomy): domain Eukaryota; kingdom Viridiplantae; phylum Streptophyta; class Magnoliopsida; order Asterales; family Asteraceae; genus Silybum; species Silybum marianum. Next base: position 23,792,019 of record CM072538.1, read on the forward strand.
AATTAACTTAAAGAAATTAAGTGCATTGTAGTTGGGGGATGGTTTGAACTTAAAGTGTGAAACAAGTATAATTCCGCCCTTCAAATTTGATTCTATTTCTATATAACAACCCATCATTGCATGTTGCTACTTTTCTCTAATACCGGTGGTGCTCAACTTCCCAACTTCCATTCAAACTTTCAACTTAATTTGACTTCAAAAATCTTTTATGTTTCAAATGTGTATCATTTCTAACATGTTAATTTGATCCCATTCACATCTCTCTCTCTCTCTCTCTCTCTCTCTCTCTCTCTCTCTCTCACACACACACACACACAATAAGAAAACGACTAAGTTAGATGTGATTTTATATGCGAATTACAAAGCACCGTCAAAGCAAAGGGTGAGCAGGCAAGCGGGTCATCGATCTCTGATCGCAACCAAATGAGATCCGATATTGTCTCATGCTTCTTGAAATATTCCACCACATAAATGATTGATCAATGTTTTAAAATCTACCTTCAGTGTCACGTTTTGATGCAAAATATTTGTTAAACCCCAACAAAACCACAAAAACACCAAAATGATATCCACAATGATAATTATATGAAAACTGACTAGAAATCAAATAAAAGTTAAATGCAAACGACTAAACACGACATAAAATGCAATTATAAACTAATATGAATGTATGTAGAAAATGCACTTAACAACTACTATACTAGTGTATTATCAAAAAGTTTGGTTAAAAATAAAATGTTTTAATTTTTTTATAATATTCCTATAATATATAATAAGTGAAAATATTATTAAGAAAACTCTAATTCAGAAAATGATGTTATCACTATCAAGAAATATATAATATCATTTTTAATTCTTAATTTAGATTCTTTCATGTTTATTTTTTAATATTTTAAGCCTTCAATTACATTCATTTAACTTCAGATGTCTTCGTTGCATTATCTGATTTGTTTTTCTTTGTAGCTTGGTATAGTAAATGTACTGGTTTTCAAGCATGTGTGAATGCTTTTGTATGGAATGATAAGATGGATTCAAGTGAATTTGATAAAGAATGGTCATTAATTGTTATTGTTAGAGTTTGGAGTCGATGCTCATAAGTGGTTGAAGGACATGTTTGCAATTCGTCATTAGTGAATTCCAAGGTATTTCAAAGATATTCTGATGTCTAGACTTATGAGGACACGTCAAAGTGTAAGAATTACTTCTTTGGGAATAATACAAATTGGAAAGCAATGGTTCTTCATTTTTTAGTCACTTTGATACGTTGATGGAGAAGTAAAGGTATTTTGGATCATAACTTAAGAACGACAATTATTTTGAAACTTGACTTCCACTTGACAAGCATGTTGTACAAATATATATTCGAGAATCATGTTATGTTGTTTAAAAGGAGATCATTGTTTTTTTATATTCTTGCTCAACTTTGAGCAACAATATCATAGTGGATAACGACAAAGACAAAAAATAAGTGGATTTAAGGTAGGATTCTTAACTAACTGTATTGAAGTTCTTCTCTATAATTATAATCTTCAATTATATACAATCACGTTCAATACCTGCAATTTCTTATTGATTTTTTGCAGGGTCTTTTCAATGAATTTGACTTTAGTATATTTTGTAGCGTCCTCAATTTGAAATATATGGATTTGTATGTCTTCATATTTTTTTTTGTGTTGAGATGAGCTATAATCTTCTCTTGGGGCGTGTTATCAACCGTATTAGGAGCAACATTGAAAAACTTAATTTTTAGAGCATATTAATTTTTTTGAATCTGATCTAGATGAGGTTGGTTTAGCTAAATCATCAATGAGCAGAAATGAAACTATTGAATCCTTACTTGGTGCAACCCAACCTTCTGACATTGTTATCTAAGTTCCTTCCAACATAAGGACAAAGGTTGTGGGACTAAACCACAAGAATTGTGGCGTAGTGGCTGAGGTCCTGGAGATGTGGTGGGATATTCCATCCGTTCAGGATTCGAATCCAGACATACACAACAATAATGAGTTTATCAGAGGCTGATATCTTGCAGTCATAATTTAGCGAGATTAGTCCAGACATAGCTTGAAACACCCTTCTAAAAAAATGGGTTGTGGGACTAACAAGAGGTATGTTTGTGCATGTGAGGAAGTATCAACAACTAGAAAACGATTCAAATTGTCCAATGAATAAATAACAATTGATCATAGGATTCTTTAATTTGTTGTTTTTGAAGTTCTTTGTTATTTCAAACTTGTATTGAGTTTTGATTAATAAAACTCTTTCTTATATGTGATATCTTTTTACTCTTTAAGATTTATATATACAGATTTGCATTCTTTTGTAAATATTTTAGAAAATAAAGAACTAATTTTATAATATACATTTATCAATAAATATACACTATATAAATTGCATCAGAATATGCATTGTCATAGGTATTTACCAATCAATATAAATTTTATATTTATTTGACATAATATTATGTTATTAAGTATTATTCATCAATAAAGAAAATTTAAAAAAGAAATTAGTTCTCCCATTTGCAAAATTATCCAACGAACTTTGGTTCTTGTTTCTTGGGTTGGTCGGCCCAAAGGCTTGAGGACGGAAATCCTTTTTATACGGTATTTGGGCCAAAACCATACAAAAGATGTTTTTGTTCATAATTTCAAATTATATTAAGTTTAATTTTGGTCCTTTAAAGTTTAATGAAAAGTACGAAAGTGAGACGATAGTATTTTATAAGTTAAGAGATTATTTTTATGGTTTGCATTTTGTTTTGAGAATTGTTTTCGGTTACTCAATCTGTCCATGGAAGATTCAAGAATTTTTTGAGTGAATGCATCTGTAAGCCAGTTTAATTGTCCCCAAAATAGCGGTTCGACTAGACAAGTCAACGTGGTTTGACCTGAGAAAGTGAATTGTATCGATTTGAGGAATAAAATACAAAATTTTCATATGAAATCGACCTTGACCTTTAAAATAAATATACGTTGTTTTGAAAACGAGATAAAAAACGACGAATTTTAAGATGAATTTGCAATAAAAAGGAAAACAAATCATGAAGAAAAGTAATAAAATGAAAATGGGAGAAAGATAAACAAACAAGAAGCCTCCCCTAGTGCGGGGGTTAGTTACGTTTATAAGTGTATTTGAGGTTGTAAATTCAATACTTATAGTTATATTATATATGTAACATCCCAAAAATTAAGCCAAGTTGTAATCCATGTATTTAGCAAGGACCAAAGTAGTCAAAGGGTATATTTCAAGGATTAAATATGTCTAGTGGGTGGAAATGCATGGACCAAAGGTGGTGGAAACTTGGTCAAAGTAGGGTTTTTGAAGTCCTTACGTATTTCTATTTATACAATTAATTACATGATTTCAGTTACACATATTTCTGTTTATGTGATTTACTTTGCATACTTTAGATCAATTATATAATTGAGCAGCTTACGTTGTGGATTATAAATTGTATTTTTAGTATCCATTTTATGCTAGTAGTTTCAGTAACTATTACGATTGGTTATCTTGTATAGAAACCATTGTTAAAAAGTCTAGTACAATATGAATTGCATTAGAGATCAATAGTAATTATTACTTATCGAGGTCAACTTCCCTCTTTGTCAGAGATCAATTGTCAGTTATCAGTTATCAATTATCAGTATAGCATGGGAGTTATTATGCAATAGTTGCACAACGATCAATAAGGGCTTATTAGTTTTACAACATTTTTCTTATGTGATGTTGTAATAGCTAGTTCGGTATAGGATAAACTAGTTCGTTTAGAATTTCTTTTCAGTTTGTAAGACTTTCGCTGTAATAGATTGTCAAATGTAATGAGTAAAATTTTGAAGTTCGGTTGTTAGCGTTGGTTATTAGCCTTTTTTTAGTAACGCCTTCTGGGGTCTAGGGAGGGTGTTACAATATCTTTATTGTTAATATTTATTTTAATAACATTTAGGGGCTTATGACCGTTAAGAGGCGAAATTTAAAGATAAAAATGATATAATTAGCTAGATGTAAGAGTTGAGAGAGAGTCCTTCAAAATCAAGCGGTGCACCTTTCAAACGCTAAAACTTTTTTCTCATAAATATACCACTGAGTGGCTACATTGGAGCCCGCTCGGCTCTTAATAGGTCCCCCCTTGTTGTACTCTAATAAAAAAATGTCTGTTAAAGGATAAATTAAGAATCATATCAAAGTACGTTGCAAATGTAATTTTTTAAAGGATAAATTAATTGTTTTGAAAAGTTTTGTGGATGAAATCCTCCCTCCATTATGTCGCTTGACAAACATTTGGTTTCTTGGTTGCAAAAACATGAAAGAACGTGAAGTTTATTTGTGGTCCATTTCTTCCCCGTCCAAGTTTGTTCGATTCTCATGGCCGAACTAAAAGAATATTGACCACTTTTCATGCATAGATTTTCATATTTAGTTTCTTGGTTCGAATTTTTCGTGGTTTTTGTGCTCTAAAAATCATTTATCACACATTTGTTCGCTATTCATCATAATTAATCATTAAAAAAATATAATTAATTGATCTGAATTTTAACAATACAAAGACTAATCAATTTGAAAAAAAAAACATCAACCAGTCTTAAATTTGAGAAAAGGAAAAAACATCGATTGATCTAAAAAGAAAAAGATTAAGCTCAAACGATATAATTATATAAACAAATAATATACCATTTTTATTTTTTTTTGAATAAAAGTTGCAGACTGTAATTAATGGGCTTCCAAGGAGCAAACATCGTTCATACAATAGGAAATAGAAGACGGTAAATTAGAAAAAGTAACAAGACAAGATAGAGAACGGGATAGTTGGGCAAGAGCGTGAGCCACCCCATTCGCTTGTCTCTTAACAGCAGTGACAGAGAAAGAGCTATGGTCGAGAAGAATGGTACGAATACGCCTAATGATGTCTCCAAACTCCGAGTTATCTTCGTCATGAGAGTTTATTGCATCGAAAACAACCTTCGCATCGGTCTCGAAGTGGACTCGATGTAACCCCAGATCGACGGTCCAAGACATGGCATGGAAAAGTGCCAAAGCTTCACATTCTCGGACAGTTGGCATACCGTTAATCGGGCTTGATCTAGCGGTAATCAACGTACCATGGTCATCTCGTATCACTATGCCAATCCCTGCCTTAGCTTCATTCAAGAAAAGTGACGCATCGATGTTGCACTTAAGGGTACCTAAAGGTGGATAATGCCATAGGTTGTCGCAACCCGAATTGGGAACAAATAATATACCATTAAAAATGTAAAAAGAAATTATTAGGTTCAACTCAGATTTAATTTTGATTCATTTCTAAAATATCTATTAACTTTCTTTGTGATGCATAAGTTTTTTTGATATTTAATTAAATAGATAAATTTCATTTATATATTATTTTCGATATTTAAACCTGTAAATACATCCATTATTATATCTATTTGAAACCTCATAAAATGTAAAAATTAAAAAAAAAGATGAATTATATGGGTGATCCGTGCGATTTGCTTAAATTTTGAATTTGATCTTTAAATACTGATTGTCCTTAATTTTTCATTTTCATAACACTAATGCTTCCTCCCTTAACAAAGTTAGTTAGCGATCGTTATGAAGGATTGATCGATCTTTAAACAAACTATAGAGACCAAAAGTGTAATATGTTCTAAAAGTTAATGTGATTCACAATTTATTTTAACAAATCAAATTTCTTAAAAGAAAGTATATATCAAACAAAAATCTTTATATTTATTTTAAAAAGTATTAAATTCATTAAAAAAGCGTTAAAAATCCTAAATTTAAAAAACAAGATAAATTCACATATCTTTTGAGTCAGAAATTGAAATATGTAAGCAAACTATTGGAAATTAAGTTTGTTTAACGTAATATTATAAAAAATCGTCAAACTACAAATAATTAAAATAACAACGAAATAAAAATTATGAATTAAGAATAAGAAAACATTTATTATTCAAACAATAAAGAAAAACTATCATTACAACAAAATTAGGTTTATATAACACCAAAAGAAATTAAATGTCCTAAAAACTCATCTTTTTTACAGGATATTAGGACGTTTGTTTTTATAAGAAACTTTTTTAAATAATGTGAATTTATCTTGATTTTCGTTGTTTTTCTAAACTAGAGATTTATCTTGATTTCCGTTGTTTTTCTAAACTTGAGATTTATCTTGATTTTCGTTGTTTTTCTAAACTTGGAATTTTTTTAATGCTGATTAATTTTTGTGAGTTTAATAAATATAAAGATTTTTATTTAATATATACTTTATATTAAGAAATTTGATTTGTGATTGAATATAAAATATTTTTTGATAAAAAAAAATTGTGGATAGCCATAAGCTAGTTTATTGAAACGCTACTTGGAGTAACGATTTGACAGCTTATGGTCATTTTTTCCAATTATAACCCTTACTACTATAATAATTGTTTATTTTCAGTATGCTCTTTTTGGTCGTTTTACATTCTTATACCTTAATTTTGCCAAACGTGATTTTTTTTATCAGCTAGCTTATCAGTCATTCGCTAGCTTATTAGCTATCCGCTAGCTTATCAGTTAGTTTGTCAAACACAACCTAAATTTTAGACCAAATTATACTTTTGGTTCTTATAGTTTGTTCAAAGATTGATTAGTCATTCGTAACGATTGCTAACTAACGATGCTAAGTGAAAGGACCATGGATAAGTGAATTCTATCTCCACCCCTCCTCACTGACATACCCTATATTGTATACCCCTCTACTCACTCACATACATCTTATCGGTATGTGAGTGAGAGGGAGTATGAATAGCAATCCTCTATAGATATTATGAAAATAAAAGGTTAGAAACTACCAATATAAATAATTTCTTTTAAGGATCAAATCCAAAATTTAAACAAACCACAAGACTACGAGTGTAATTCGGTCGTAATCTAATATGTCAACCGATCTATCCCGATCCTATTTATTTTATTCATAATATATTTTGGTCAACTATAATAAATATGTATTTGACTTGACCAATTAATTATTTTTTATTTTTTTTTATTATTAACTTCATTAGATGTCTCTATTTTTATCACCGCTATTCTATTTTCATCGGTTTAGGAAATAAGTGTTTAATTATAAAGCTAGAACTCAAAACGTATAAACAAATCCTAATCTAACACACTTTTTATGAGAGCTTATTTACAATCCAAGAGAATATTCCTATATCCAATCTTTAATCAATTGAATTTACAATATCTTAATAATAATATAAAACTGTATTTCATAAAAATCCGACTCGCATATTAACATCTTAATCTATATATATATATATATATATATATATCAAAACGCATATTAACAAGACCTCACAAAAACTGATCCGACACGCTAACCCGACACGAATTAAATGAGTTTCGGTGATACATATCAACCCATCTAAGGATGATACGACACGACACGAAAATTAAACGGGTAAGGTCATGGTCAAAAATTTCAACTCGAAAATGACCCAAATAACTCATTTATATTAGGCCCCTTTTGACCCTTAGGCAAATAACGTCAACAACTCATAGTTTATAGTTTTTTTTAACAAAGTATATATACTAAATAATAATAAAAAGTGATTGTACATTACATGTAGACCTGGAAAAAACTGACACAACATGTTAACTAGACACGAACGCGGCACGAACGAAACGGATTTGGGTAATATATTTCAACCAGTTTAAGTAAACTGGTTGACACAAAAATGACACGAAAATTAAACGGGTCGGGTTAGGGTTAAGCACTCTCAACCTTTTTAACTTTGAACCCGACACAAACCATAGACGACATGACACATTTGCCAGGTCTAATATTAACATCTTAGGTACCAAAGTTTTAAATGTTGCCTACTTCAAAGAAATAATTAATAGGCTCTTTATGATTTTCAAACAAAAAGACTTTAAGGAAATACTAATTTTGATTTATGCACTTTAGCAATTTAATGAATATATTCAAACTTACGGTATTATCGTTATTATTAAGAAAAAGCAATCATTTGACCAAGCCCAACTTAACTTAATAGGGTTGTAATCTAAAATTATTATAATGATCAATTTTATTGACCAAATTTTATTTTAATGTTTGATTTACATATAAAATGAAATTACATTTCATCATTTATGGATTTGGTAATTCCATTATATGAGAGAAGAACTGAAATCCAGTCTATCTCATTATCTTAAAAGAAACACCCCTCCTAAAAGAAACCCCCCCCCCCCCCCCCCAACATACACATTTGTGAATCACAAGGGTTTATATGTGAATCATTTAAATAGTTCATATGTGAATCACAAGGGTTTACATATGCACATATAGTTCATAAGTGAATCACACGGGTTTACATATGAACATGTTTGCCGCCTATTTACAAAAGTTACAAAATTATCCCTCTATCTTTCGCATACCATGCACCGAATTATCCGATGTTTCAAAGTCAAAGCATAAATGTTGAACAGATGAAGGCTAAGATCACTCCTTTACTTCTCAAATACTTACCACTTCTCAAATGAACCTATGATTACATATATATATATAGAGAGAGAGAGAGAGGGAGAGAGGGGAGAGAGATAGAGAGAGTTTCAAAAATATTTTGATTGTTTCCTCATTTAAAACTGCCTTTAGATTTCAAACTAAACATAACCAAGAGTTGAGATCAGATTTGTAGGGTTTCTAACAATTACATGCTTTTGAAAAGTACTAAATGTGTGAGAAGTAGAGGAGTGGTCATAGCCCTTCATCTAAAAAATGGTCAAGATTTGCGGATTTACTGTGAGGCACCGGATAATTCGGTCGTAACAATTATGCAAAAGATCTAGGGGTAGTTACGTAACTTTTACAAATAGCCGGCAAACAAGTGCATTTGTGAACCCTTAACGATTCTAACAAATAGGCGGCAAGTATTTCATATGTGAAACAACCAATTCCCTTGTAAAACATAATTCATGGTGAGATAAGATGAAAAGTGATAAGGGTGGAGATGTTTCTTATGCTTCTCACCTTAACTCCATTCTCACATGATCTTAGACCTCTCTCTCTCTCTCTCTCTATATATATATATATATATATATAGAGAGAGAGAGAGAGAAAGAGATAAAGCATGACACGTTTCTGAATGTAGATTATTCAGTCTGAATATAACACGTAACACGCTCTCATTTGTCCTCACGTTCACAACCAAATTTAAGTTCTCATTTGTACCCGTTATATATATATATAGAGAGAGAGAGAGAGAGGAAAGTTCAAATGTGAACTCATTTTTGATTGTGAACGTGAGGACGAATCCAACCACTTATCCGGTCAATAAAAGCGGCTTTGACCTGGTTCCCCTCCTTTAATAATCTCAACCCTCCCATGAATCGCGTCAATCCTCCGTGATCGCGTCCACCGTAACCGAAGATGTGTGGCTGAGATTCGTCCTCACGTTCACAACCAAAAATGAGTTCACATTTGAACCTAACCCTATATATATATATATATATATATAATGGTTATATAAAATAAAGGGCTAAAATCACCGGCCATTTATAATTTGTAATATTTATAAGTTGACATCAGCTTCGTTTTTTCTTAAATAAAACATTATGTATACACAATTACAAATCAAAGTGTGTTATTATTTTATAATTTTTATTTTCATATTATAAATATCAAGTTGTGAAGTCTTTTATGGGTTTCAAACTTCAAAGGCATTTTTGCACCATAAAGTTTACCACTTCACCAGGCCAAAAGTCCATTTGAATAATTCAGATTTATGTATCCCTTCATATTATTATTTAGAGTAATTGTGGATTTGATCCGTTCTTTTTACTAGGCTTTTTATATTATATTTATTGTGAATTTGGTCTTTATAGTTTTTAGTTTGTTTTGTCCATGGTTCTTCTGACCAACGCTTCCGCTAACTCCGTTAAATTAGTGGCCATTTTAGCCTTTCGCCTATTATTTTGTCTTTTTTCTATAAAAAAGATAATAACAATATTATATATATATATATATATTACGATATTAAAAATTTCGAATAAATAAAATATGGTATTATGATAGTTTTGATTTGTTTAATTTTTTTAATATTAATTATATTAAATTATTAAATACGATTTAAGTTTTGATATTATGCTAATTATCATAACAACGTTAACAATTTTTTAATTAATAAATATCTTATTTTAAGCAAGAAATTTGACATTTTTAGTATAATTAGCATCTCCAATAGATTATTCAAAATATAGATAATAAAACTTCTATTCTCTATTTTACTCCAAGAGATTATTTATATTATTTTGAAAATAGAGAAAACTACATAAAGCTTCAAGTTTAGATAATTTTCTAAAACTTGATGTGTGAAAAAAGTAATTATTTTTTATTCATTCCCAACAATTATATTGAATTATAATTATTTATTTTAAATAAATTCCTTTAAAAATTGTATTATGATAGTAAATTTATGTAATGTTTTAATAATATAATGGGTGTTGAAATATCTAAATAAAGAGCCTGTTAAAGTTAAATTCAACTCTTTTAAGAAATTTTTACCTTTAATTATCTATTTTATAAAAAGTATAAAGAACTTGTTTGAGATGGTCTTAGAACATCAAAATCCATGCAAAGCACCCCTAGAGAGTTAACTTATTGTTTAACATGATTTAAATTCTATTTACATTCAAAGTTAACTTAATTTTTAGTATGATAAGAGTTGTTTATTAAACACTTATCTTGATAGGTATTTTATGTTTATTAGTTTTCCAAATTATATATATTTGATCCCTGTAATTACGGATCTAATTCAAAAACTTCTTTTTCTTACACTTCACCCCTCCGTAAATTACGCACCTGACTTTTTGCAGACTTATGGCTATTTTGGAAGAAAAATGACTAAGCGGTAAAACCAACCGTGAAAAAAGGCTATTTAATTAATTTCCTTTTTTAACCTTCAACTATACATCTTTTAATAATAAAATGAAAATATGTATTTTTTAGATTAAACTTTACGTTTTAATAATAAAATGAAAATATGTATTTTTTAGATTAAACTTTACGTTTGGTCTCTAATTTTGTCAATTTTAAGAGCATCCACAATGAAGGTTCTTCTACTGGTCTATTTGGGGGTTTTACAAAAATCACCACTATGGGACACAAATTTTTGTCTAGTCACAAGTTCTTATAGGTGCAAGTTCTTATAGACACCTACGTGCTTGAACAAAAACACAGGTTCTTGCAAACATTTTTTTTTCTTAATCATTTTATTTTATTTTAATAAATTTACAAAACATATGAATAAAATTGAATAAAAATTTATAAATAAAATATTATAAAATATATTTTATAATTTTTTATAATTTTCTTTTCTTTAATTTTTATAGAAGTTTTTTTTAGTTATCTCATTACATTTTTATATTTTATATTTAGATTATATATATAATTAATTTATAAATGTAAATTAATGATTGTAAATATATTTTCTATTTCTAAAATATACATCAAATTGTTATATATATATATATATATAGACATCACCATATGAGAACTTTTTCACACCTTTCCTTGAAAAAAATGGAAAAAGACAATGAGAATCAAGAAAATTCTTAAATTCCCTCAAACTCTCCATATCCCCGATATCTTCCAAGACCTAAGAACTTTTCAACATTTTCCTACATCCGACTTGGTTGAACATATTTGGTCGAATCAAGATTACGTTTGATCTATATTACTATTTATTATTTAGTGTTTATATATATATATATATATATATTTTGTAATTTTGCTTTTCTTAATTACAGTATAAAATTATATTTATGTTTTAATTATTTTTTCAAACATGTTAAAAAATTATATAAATTAACAAATTAAAAATTAATATAGGAAAGTGAAAATTAATAAATTATATTTGAATTTTTTTAATAATTTAATAATATATACATATTTTTAAATTTATATAATAATCTATAAATTAAATTAAAAATTTTATAAATTAAAAATAAGGAAACCGAGACCTCCATTGTAGGGTTTTATGGAGGTTTTTGATTTGTTGATGTGACAATAATGTGACAGGAAAAAACATGGCAAATGAGGTTCTTGAAGGTTCGACCACTATGGATGCTCTAATGAATATCGTTCTTAAACTTTGGAAACTTGTATTTGGTCCCTCACGTTTGTCATTTCATAACAGTTTTGGTCCCTCCTCCCAGGGACCATTATCTTTTCATGCTAAGTTTAAATAAATGAGAGATATTTTAGTCATTTTAAACGTTTTTTTGATGACTAAATTACCTCTTATTTAACCGGGTAGTGATGGACTTAACGGAAAATATTTAAAACAACTAAAATGTTCATCATTTAGTTGAATTTAACGAAAAAGGATAACAAGCATTAGATGAATACTAAACCTGTTATGAAAATGATAAGCGTGAGAGACCCAATCCAAGTTTTCGAAATTTAGGAACGATATCTGTTGAAATTGATAAAAGTTAGGGATCAGAAATGAAGTTTACTCTAATAATTATTATACGATATTATAAAACTCTATAATTATGATATGTAATTATTGTCTCTATTATTAATAAATATAATTACTTGATCATTGAAGTAATTTATTTAATCAAATCATTTTAATTAAAAGGGAAAAAAAGTTTAATTGATAAATACTAATTAAAATAGCCAATATTTTTTGTAAGAAAGATTGGTGATAGTTCGGGAACTGATAGACGGGTTTACACCCCCCTAAATCTAACCGTAAATGTACGGGTCAAATCAAATAGTAATGTACTGAAAGTACGGGTATCGAACCAGAGGAACTAGGGACTAAGTAACACAATGACTATAGTATATATTAACTGAACAATAGAAAACTGGATGTTGAGTGATTTAACTAATTAAATTAACTAAGAAAACCTTGAAAAGGTTTAATGAGTAAAAAGTAGAAAACTTTATGTAGAGAAAACAATTGGGAGTTGAGATTCTAATGAGTTTCACATAGAACATAGATATTGGAATTCAAATCAAACAATCCATATAATGAAGAGTAATCATTAAAGTCCCTACTATACTCTCTCGAGTTATAATAGGTTTTATTCCTGAAAACAAATGTTTTATCTCTCGATCTTAACGTATGTGACAGAAATATGTTAGCACAAGATCACAATAATACACTAAGATTTAGTTGGTATATCTCTATCCAAGTTCTCATCTTAGGTTATGATTTCAATTCTCCGTATGAATCAATTCTCTCGAATTTAATTCAAAACAAATAGTTCAGTTGAAAGCTGATCAGACTTGCAAAAGCATTAAGCACAAAAATCATATACTTCATTAATCAAGAAAGTTTAATATAAATCCCAATACTTAAGTATTCATATGTTTACACCCAAAAATTAACCCAACCCCCAACATCTAGAGATTAGTTCATGTTGGGGGTTTGAAAACACGAAGTAAAAGAAGAATTCATAAAGCTAAATTAAAGTCTCTCGGAAGAAATCTGAAATTCGTAAGAACTCCCTTTGAATTCGCAATACCCACGACGATGAATCGATCTCCGTTGATGGAATGTGTCTCGATGGTTTCGTAGCCTCAATCCGTTGTGTTCTCGATCAAAAGTTCTCCCCAAAGTCGCCCATTGCCGTCCTCAAGAAGATAGAGTGTTGAATCATTCCAAACCCTAGCTAAAAAGGGCTTAAAATACGTCATCAAGGCCCGACGCCAGTTACCGTGCTAGTTACCCTTCCTAACTGGCATGGCTATCCCACGCGGCTCTTTATCAATAAGCAAACAGAGTATGACGCCACTTGTTGATGCTAGTTGCAATTCCAAACTGGCGTGGCTAACCCACGCGAAGCAAACAGTACCCAAGGCTAGTTGTGGATGCTAGTTATAAGTGGCATGAGATTTGTGTAACTAGCTTCCAGCCTAACTCACTTGGAAACTAGCCTCAGACTATGTTATGCTCATTTTTTTACTCCGAATTGACTTGGAAAGGCATCGTTTGATTCCTTCTTTAATTCTCTAACCGAGATATACTATAAACACTTGAAAATCCATGCCTAAAATACCAGATTCTCCGTACCTCTTGTAACATTCTTATTCCTGTATAAACTTGCACTAAACTGTCAGAAACACGCCTCGTTTGCTTGGATAACGAGCAAACTATATGGAAAGTGGTCCTAAAATAACGCTCAAAATGAGTGTTATCAACAACCCCAAACCAAGCGTTGCTTGTCCCCAAACAAAGTAGCGACAATAGAGAAAAACAAACACAGCTAATTTAGAGCGTATCTCTCAAATACATGGTATACAAGTTAGACATGTCTATTGTGTCAATACAAGAACAGTTGAACTTTGAAAGAAGATATCTGACTATACCTTGCTCAAAACTAATCATTGGTATTCATTGAAGATCAAACTACGAACTAAGACACTATGCTAAGTTCAACTAACTCGGAACACTTTCGGGGAGGATTTCGCCTCGACCCAACCTCGCAGGATACCCTCTTTTCTCACGAGTCCCAGGTTAACACACAATAGTTCATGCAGTATGAAATTATGTACAATAATTCTCAAGTTAAAAACTGCATGAATATATATTGAGAAAAGAACGCACATATGTTAACAAAATGATCTCGGAATGGAATCAAGTAATAAGACAAGGAATATTAGTCAATGGCAGTGTACATAATCACATTTTCCAAAGGATCGCCTAGGTCTTTATAAGGTTTTGTAATGGGGCTCGGGGTGATAGCTAAGAAACAAAGGTCATTGAGGAACAAGGTCCTTAGTGCTTCACAGTATGATCCGTCCTCCACCAGTTTTTCTTTCCACATTCCCGACCTTGCTTTGTACCATGCCCTTTTTCGTGCTACTTTCTTTCCTTCTTTTTTTTTTGTTTTGTTTTTTTGTTTTGTTTTTGTTGTTGTTGTTGTTGTAGCCCCTTTATTCCATCCTTCATTCCCTTGCCATATCGATCCTGCATTCCCTGGCCATTCATACTATATCGCACTTTCGGACTAAGGTTGGATTGTATTTGGGCTAGGGTTAAATGTTGGGTATTGAAATGAAAATTTCATCGAGTGTTTGGCTGCAAAGGGGTTAGGAAGCACACAAGACATGAAAAGGATGTGATAGCTGAAAAAAATCCAATATTATTTACACGCAATGCCTGGGATCATTTCCTAGGGTCCACGCAATTTGTACACTGGTCTTTTTGACAAAATATCCTGATGGTAGTCTTTATTACTTAATGCAAGATAATAGTAAGATCTAGCTATCATCAAATTACAAAGAAAAGAAAGGTGTATATGAATTTATGTAATAAATTCCTCTCAGAAATAAACTTCGTTAAAAATTTATGGCTCAAATTTACCTCTCGGGGTGGTCTCCACTAATGTCTCCTACTCATGTTCCTGTCAATATCCCTCAACGCTATATCTCCATTCAAAGATTCTCAAGACAATGAAAATTGACAAATTATTTTCAAGCTTTGGTGTTGCAGATATCATAGTGGTGTGTGTACGAAGTGTAATGGAAATCAAGTATTGATACAAGGACAAACTAACGAATGTACTATGAATACCACCCCAAACGTGTCCACCACTTTGTCCTCAATGTGTAAGCTTGTGTAGAAGAGAACATTGAACAATAGTACTGACACGAAATAACGATATTTCCTTCTTGACAGTTAAGTACAATTCAGACAGTATGGTACGAATGGTTTCAGTTAAGTACAGTCATCCATACATCGTGAACGTAATGCATTAGAAATAACAAATCAAACAAAAATCATGGGGATAGAATGATGTCAATGCGAAGAACCTGGTGGTTGTGATGATGGTCCCGCCTCGTCCATGCGGCGACGTTTCAGCGTCGCGCTTCACCCGTCAGGTACCCTTGACCAAACCCGCGGTCGGCCATTAGGTCCTCCATGTGTCTTATACCGGTCCGTAGCTCCATGATATCAACATGGTTTCGATCTACTTTTGCCTCGATCCTCTGTAGCATCTCAATCAGTTGGATTTGCCAATGCGATTGTTCGGGTGGTTGTATGGCTAGTTGTTGTGTTCCTTTCGACACATAGTCTTCATCTTCAGATGAAGATGAGAGTTGGTCGGTGACTTCTTGTTCATCGACTGCTTCCGGAACATTCACACATTCCGCTTGATAGGTAGTTTGGGCTTGTAACTTCCGGGAATATGTGATTTGCATCCGATAGGCACGACTATCCAAGTCTTTAGGTGGGCCTTCCCTTGGCTGAGTTCGCATACCTGCAACGGAACAAAAATGAGTAATAAGGCATGGGAAGGGGAGTATCCTCGTATCTCCCTCAGATCCGGCGTCTAGGATCTCCAGGTGAATGATTTTTCCTATATCGAGAGGCATCCAATGTTGGATGCAATATAAAACTCTCGCAACCGCAGGGTCGACGTCAGTGTCGTGTTTGGATGGTTTGATGCTCGTCTTTAGGAACTTCATCCAAAAAGCAGCGTCGACTTGGAGTTCGGCTTTCCTGACCGGATGTACCGACTCCCACCAACTCTCTCTAGTTCGTCGCAGGGATGATGCAATGAGTAGGCTGTATTCAACGGTTAATGGTGCCCTTTCAATCGTGGGAACCCCCCAATGCATGTCTGAGGCTTGGGGTGGTTGCAGCTGGTAGTAGCGGTTGATGGCATCAGCCATGATGCGGACCACCTGATCACCGATTACCACTTCCCTGAATTTAGCAAAGATTGGTTGATACATTGCTGCATAATATTCCCTCACGACCACGGGATCATAAGTCCCTCGAGTAGCACATAAGGTTTCCCATCCGAACTGTGTGATTGTGTCATGCACGGTGGACTCGGGTGGGATTTTGCCGAGTTTTATTCCTCTTTCGGAATATACGATTCTGTTTGCTGCAATTTCTCTTCTTTGGATAAGATGGGGATGTGGTGATCGTCTTGCTTTTGCTTTGTCGGTTTTTATCTTGTTGTCATATTTTGGCCACCGAGGTGTGATAGTGGTCGCTTTTGCGCGTCCATTCCCGTATCAAGAGAACGTGTGTTAGACATTTGGTAAATGGGGGACCCCAAACCTAGACTTAGGTCTAGGTTGCAACCATGTGTTACGGGTGTCCATTGATGGGAATTGACACCCCAAACCTAGGTCGTGACCTAGGTTTAAATGGTCGCCTTAACTAAAAGATTGATTCAATTTAGTGGTTACAATAGTACATGAGGCTCAAGTAGATTCAAATGATTGGATGATATGCATAAGATGAGAAATGGATAACGACCCCAAACCTAGGTTGAAACCCGAGGTTTGTTTCGAATTCGAGTGATCACATGCTTGTGGCCTCTCGTAATGCATTCCTATTGCCAGTTACACCAAGCAACTTTGCACATTATGTAGCTTATGCATCTTAACCCAGCAAGTAACCAATAAGCACAAGGGACCGACATCATCATGTTACACATAATCATCATGTTCACAAATTCAAATTGTATTTCCATCAGCATCAACAATAGAGGTCAAACTCCAAGACATTTAAGACGATGACTCTTCAATGCACATTAACAACAAGCTAACCGAGATAAAGCAAGGCATTCATTATCATATGGTTGCTTCCCTTGAACTAAACCATGAAACATGTATGAACCTTAGGTTCCAATCATATGAATCTGATGACTTCTACTTTAAAAAAGTTAGATGTGATATAAGTGCAAAATCGAAATATGAACATGTCATCTCTATATCTCATCTCATGGGTAGTTCAATTTAGTCACACAAATGTCCCCCCAATCAGAAAGATTTAACTAAAATAAGCATTGTTGTGAGTGACTTCAATTGATTTCTTCATGAGTTGCTCATCTTGCACACAAACCCTAGTTTTTCAAATCAGATTATCGGTTGAAATCATGAGAGGGAATATGTGATGGCAAGTATGTGTCGCATTGATTACTTTGAATTAACATAAACCCTAGGTTATCACATTCAAATATCATAATTGTGAGAGAAGAGGATACGTACCTGAGGTTGTATGTGATGATTGGT
The DNA here is from genome assembly GCA_036898165.1 of Silybum marianum. NCBI lineage: Eukaryota > Viridiplantae > Streptophyta > Magnoliopsida > Asterales > Asteraceae > Silybum > Silybum marianum. Next base: position 23,810,044 of record CM072538.1, read on the forward strand.
GTTTTGTTAAATTGATTGAGTGAAGATTTGATGTTCTTGGAGTTGGGATTCAATCGATTGAAAGTGGAATCGAAGTCCTTGATGTGTGAGTTCTAATCGATCGAGAGTGGAGAAGAGTTTGAGAAAAATCGTGTGAGTTAGAGAGGGAGTTCGACGTGGTGTGTGCGTGAGAAGAGAAAGAGAAAAGAAAAAAAATCGGGTTTAAAACCCTTATGTGCGTGAAACAGCCCTCGACGCCACTTACATCGCCAGTTACGATCTCGTAAGTGGCGCCACAACCCACGCAGGGTTCACCTCTTGACATACAACCCTTAACGCCAGTTGTCCCATGGGTTATGGTTTCCTAACTAGCGTGACAACTCACGCGGCTCCTATATGCACACACAGTTCCTAACGCTACTTATGGGGTGGGTTACGGTTTTGTAACTCACGTAGTAACCCACGCGGCCCTTTCTCTTCAACAAACAGACCCCGACGCCACTTGGCTCGTGGGTTTCGATTACCTAAGTGGCGTGACTAAGTCACGCGGATCTGGGCATGAAGTGAACAGAATCCAACGCCACTTATGATGTGAGTTACGATTTGTAACTCACGTGGCAACCCACGCGGCTCTCTGCTCTCAACCTCTCAACCACAGACCCTAACGCTAGTTATTGAGTTAGTTGTGATTTGCTAACTGGCATGGTAACCCACGAGAGCTACAATTGTGATTCAAACAGTCCCTAAGGGTGGTTATGAAGTGAGTTATATTTTCGTAACTCACGGACTAACTCACGAAGCTCAAAATCACTTGACACGGTTCCGGTTGCACGATTTCTAATCACCTAATGATTTTTTCAACCTCTCCGACTTCAGATTCTCATGAGAGTCTTATTTACAAAATAATAAAAAGACCCTACTTACCTAGAAAATACTAAATTATGAAAATTAAAGATTAACAAACCTGGTGGGTTGCCTCCCACCCAGCGCCTTATTTAAAGTCGTGGCACGACATTTTGCGGCGATCATTGTTTAGGTTCGTTGAGAAACATGGTGTCTGCTAGCAATATATATAAAAATGTGAATGATATAATTATAATTTTGATTGATGAAATTTAAATATACATGTATAAAATATTTGTATAATAATGAAATATTTAACAAAATAAAATTTCGTTACCAAAAATTTTAAAAAAACATAATATTGGCTATTTTTTTTTAAAAAGCAACAAAATGGGAACCGGGAGCTTCGGCATTGCCATCACCCCCGAAAACCCTCAAAGTGGTCGGGACCGTTCACGGTTAAAGAAGTTTTCCCATACGGCACCATTGAACTGTACGGCAAAGACGGTGAAACATTCAAGGTCAATGGTCAACGGGTAAAACCGTATTTTGGAAAAGAACCTTTTTAATAAAAAAACTAAATTAAATAAATTTAATTTACAATTTAAAAATACAAAATAAATACATTACTAAATTAGTTCAAAATATTAACTAATATTAAATATTGAGTGAACTGCACCGGTGGTCCTTGTGGTTTGCTTTAAATTTGGATATGGTTCCTCACATGAACTATCTACACTGAAGGTCCCTAACTTTTCATTTTCATAATATTCACGGTCCCTCAACTTAATACCGTTCATTTGACCATTGCTAACCCCATCATGTGCCCCTCATGTGAGGGGTCTTTCTGTCTTTTTACCTCTTTTGTTGCTTAACAAAAAATAATAACTAAAATCCTAATCCACCTCCACATGCCACCACCCAACTCTTCCACTACCGTAAACCCTCACTCTTATTCATTTTCAAATCAAATCCGAGAATAAGAAACTCTACTTATGAACACCCTCCTCATTTTTTTTAATTTTTTATACCTCCTCAAATCACTTACCCTTCCGGATTATACCATCCTCCATCCCTCTCTATAAACACTGAAGGAGGCCAAAAAACTCATCCATTTCCTACTCACTCTTGACACCGCATACAAATCGGTGCCGTAAATTGATAAATGGAATTTGATTTGGGGGAACAACTCCATATTCAACATAGGCGACTCAAATCAAGACACGAGGTTTCTATTCAAAATCAAGACACAAGGAGGTCATCAAAATTCAAGCCCATGTTTTTAACTTATTTAGTCAATGCAAAGAAGTCGTAGTCTACACACACATGGAATTAGGATTTTGATTTAGAGATTTGATTTAGGGTTTTGTGATGGACTTGCTTAGCATTTGGATTTAGAGATTTTTAAGTTCAGATGTACATTATCGATTTTTCAAATTCCAGATGTACGCATTTTTCGACTCTTCAGATTTTGTATGTATGACTTATGCTTTTTCTAATCGATATTTGGGTTTGATTCTAGGTTTTACATCAATAGTTTTCCTGATTAAGGGTTTGATGTTCATACATTTGTGTCTTGATCTATTTGAATCCGGGTTCACATAACAAATTAGGGTTCTTAGATATTAGAAGATGAAAGATGAAGTTTAATTACTTGGGGAAGAAAAAGGCGGGGATAAAAATGATGGAGACGGATATGCCCCTCAAGTGAGGGGCACATGAACAAACTTTTTTTTTGGAAATGGTATCCTAGGCATTTGTCTAGACTAATTCCTGACAATTTTAAGACTGCTAAAACATGCAGCCATGAGATAATTCTCCAGTGGCCACAAGTTGTTTACGCCTACATTCGAACCTGGGATAGATGAGTTATCTAGCCTCATCCCCCACAAGCCTTAACCAGTACACCACAAGCCTTGTGGTTCACATGAACAGACTTAACGACAACTACTTTAACGCTGTTAACTTGAAGGACCATCGACATTATGGAAATCAAAAGTTAGGGATCACCAGCGTACATGGTTCATTTAAGGGACCATATCCAAATTGGAACAAACCATAGGGACCACCGTAGTAATTCACTCTTAAATATTAATCAAATATGTATAATAATTATAAAATATTAATATAATAATATTTAAAATCTTTGACCTCAAAATATAGACATCAAGTTTGATGACGTCTATTGTTTTTACTGATATAAGGTGATAAGAGTAAAAATAACCTTTATTTTTATGTTATTAGTATTTTTAGTGATGGTTAAAAATGTGTTAAGCTTAAAATAATTCCTAAAACTGATATGATCATAAAAAATTGGAGTTTAATTGCCTGATGCAAATGGTCCAAGGCCAATTTGGCATTTGGTACGAATAATTTTGAATATTTACAAAACTAATTAGTTTATAAATAAATGGCCAATTTATTAGTAAAACATAACTTTTCAACTAATGGTTGATTCACAAAACATAATCTAAAGAGTTGTTTGGTTTAGATTAAGTAATAAAAACGAAAATAAAAATAAATTTTTATTCCTATCATTCAACTGGGAAGAAAAATTGTATTTGTAATGTAATGAACATATTATATCATATAAAATCGATCAATTTCTTTTATTTTAATTTTTGTTGATCGCTACTTAATGCATTCAACCAAATATTGGCAAAGTTAATTAAACTTTATTTTGTTAAATTTTTTATATGTAATATTTAATTTTTATTTGAGAAATTAATTAAAATAGCCATTTTTTGTTAGTTGTTTCACCTCTTAGCCACTTTCTCCAAGATTTACAGAAATAACCATAGGTTCGTAAAAAATCAGGCCTGTAATTGGGGAGGGGTGGAAGTGTAAAAAAAAGTTTATGAGCTAGGTCCGCAATTATAGGGACCAAATATATAAAATTTAGAAAACACATCCGTAATGTAATTACGGACATAGCCGAAAAGTTACATATTTAGTCCTTCAAATTGAGGACCTAGCTCGGAAACTTTTTTTAAACTTTCACCTTTGTAATTATGGACCTAACTTTTTGCAGACCTATGACTATTTCTATAAATCTTGGGAGAAAGTTATTAAGACCATCTCCAACCTAACACTATAAACACTAAAAATATAAATGAATGTGTTTTCATTTTCAACTCAACACTAAAATACTAAAAAATTGAGGGACAAAATATTGGCCTTCCTATATTTGAATGTTAATAAAGTAGGTCTCTAAAAATTTAGACTATTATTTTATTTAACTTTTCTAATTATATATATAGATTAATAGTTTATTACATTAACTAATAAGTATATATGTATTATTTTATTACTATTACAATATTAAAGATGTTTATAGTGTTGTTTTTTTAGAGTGTGGTTGAAGTTAAAAAACCAAAATCAAAGCCACTTATAAAAACCTAAATCAAACTCATTAAAAAACCAAAAATCTAAGTCAAACACATTCAAGACCCAAAATAAAACCTAGATTTAAAAATAAAAAACCTAAAACAAACTCAGATTTAAACCTAATCAACCCGATATTCAAAAACCTAAATATAGCTAGATAGATTGGGAACCAAACCAGATCTAAGAGAGGATGTGATCAAGAGAAGAACCACATATGAGAGAGAGAGAGAGAAGACGCAGACTACAGGCAAAAGACGAAGTCGCCGAAGAAGACAAACTCGCCGGTCAGGGGTTTAATGGTTTTCGTCCATCATCGTCTCTCTCTCTCTCTCTCTCTCTTATCTCAATCTCTATGACTCTCTCAGATCTATATCCCTTCTCTTCTCTCAGATCTCGATCTATAGCTCTCTCTCAGATCTCGATCTCTTCTCTGTATCTCTTCTGCCTTCTCTCTCTTTCTAATCTCGATCTATATCTCTCTCCTCTCTCCATCTCCATCTCCATCTCTTTCTCAGATCTCTCTCTCTCCCCTCCTATATCTCTTTCTCAAATCAAGGTTTTATTTTGGTTTTTGAACATAGGTGTGACTTAGGTTTTTGATTTTTCAATGAGTTTGATTTGTGTTTTTTAAGTGGGTTTGATTTTGGTATTTTAATATGGGTTTGATTTGATTTCGGTTTTTAAATCTGGTGTTCATGTTATTGGTGTTCATCATGTTATGGTTGTAGAATATGAGAATTCAAGAAATAATTTATAATTAATTAAAAAGGGTAAAAGAAATGAAATAAGGTAAAATGACCATAATACCCTCGTGCTTAACAAAGAAATTAGATGTACGTCAGCTTGAGGGACCAATCCTGTAACAAAATGCATACTTGGAGGGTTTTCATGTAATTTTTGAAGTTAAAGGATAGTTTCGAACCAATCGTCAAACATGAAGGACCAAATCTGTAATCTACTCTAGTATTATTTTTAGTATCAATGTAGCGTTTGGTACGCAAACATGATTGGACGGGACAGGACAAGACATAACTGGACTGGACTGGACAAAACAAGAGGGTAGGACTAGATTGGACTGGACTGGACAAAACAAGTGTATGTTGTTGTTTGGTATGACTAAGGGGCCGTTTACCAAATCTTACCCGGGTAAGTGCTTACCGGCAAAATTCAACACTATCATTTACTTACTGGGTAAGATTTTAGTCCACAAAAATGGCATCGTATGCAACAATTTACCCGGTAAGCGCTTACCGTGGTAAGATCCGTCGCAATCACTTACCCGGGTAAGACTCTTGGTCATTGTTTTCCGTGTCTTCGCTCTTACCGGGTAAGATTTTTGGTACTTGTTATATTCCTCCGGTAAAGTAATATAGCTTGGTAAGCACTTACCCGGGTAAGCGTTTGTTAAACGGCCCCTAACACTGGGCAGGACAAAACTGAATTAGACAAGTTGCCCCCAAAAGTTATTTAACGATTTATGTATCATATAATAGTTATAGTTAACACAAATAAAGCAAAAAAATTAAATAACTTTATAAACATTTTTACTCAACTTTTATATACATAAATAAATACATATATGATAGTACAAAATTTGAATTAAAATTTTGTTATAATTGATGATAGTTTGAAAAAACTCGATTTTTACAAATGAGAAATTATGCTTGTTGCGACAACAATGGTGGAGATGGTGATTGTGGAGGACGTGGAAATGGTGGATAGTGGTGGTGGTCAACAATATTGGAGAAGGTGGTAGTGGCTGATGGTACTAGTGGTAGCGGCGATGGGGCGGTGGTGGTCAGTAGCAACGGTGGTTATAAAGGACATTAAGATGGTAGTGGTGGTGGTGGTAGTCGATGGTGGTGTTAGTGGTTATGGTGGTGGTGATGGAGGGTGGTTTCTGAAGGAGGATGGAAGTGGTTGTCGACAAAGGTAGTAGATGCATTGGTAGTGGTTATGATGGAGGTGAGGTGCCCCACGGTGGCGGCGATGAACGGTGGTGGTTGGTGGCCAACGGGTGGAGGAGGTTGTTGTTGTAGAGAAGAGTTGGAGGTAGCCAACGGTGGTGGTGGCAGCGATGGACGATGGTGGTTGGTGACCAACGGTAGTTACCGGTGGCTGTTGGCGGTAGCAACGACCGTGACTAGTGATGGTGACCATTAAAATAAATATCGTATTAAGGTTATAAATCAAATGAGGGTAGAATAGTGATATTTTAGTTTATGTCTCATTTTTGTGCCATCTTATTCCACCTATTTTGGTGGAACAAGAAAAAGTATTTTTTGTCCCATTCTATCTCACCTTGTCACAGTTTATGTCCCTGTTTTATGTCGCGCCAAACATGGACAGTGAATTCTTGTCATGTCTCATGTCACGTCAAACATGAGACAATGAGTTCTGTCCCATCTTATCATGTGTTGTCCTACATACCAAAATCATCCCAAAGGATCCACTAACTTTAATGCAATGTTTTAAAACCCAGGTTTTTAGTTGACCCGGTGTGGTGACCGGGTCCCGGGTTAACTGGTTGAACCGATCCAACCATCAGGTTTACCGGTTTCAATAATTCTCTTAATCCCTTGTATTTTTTTCATTTTCCTGCGTACATACGTATATATAAAGTAATAATTTGATATCCACGAGTCCAACATTAAAAATACACAAACAACAAGTTTTACATCAATCCAAATACATTAAAAACACACATAACACACATTTTTAAAAAAAAAATTGAATTTTAATATAAAAACAGGTTAACCGGGTTTGAGAAACGGGTTTACCACCGGTTTAACCGGGTTTTTGAGAAACCAGGCCGGGTTGAAACGGGGCCGGTCATATGCATTAACCCGATGTTAGTTAATCCGGTCACTACCCCGAGTCCTGATCTAATCGGTTCGACCGGCCGGGTTAACCTGGATTTTAAAACATTGTTTTAATGTACAATAAGAAGTAAACAACAAGCTAAAAATAATTATTTTAATTAATTTTCTTTTTAATTTTTATATTTTTCTCTTTTACTGAAATAAAAAAAACAATAATAATAATCATGCCTAGCGGGATGTATTAAATTTTTGAAACAATGGATGCTGGCCATGTGACTTTAATGTAGGATTCCCAGACACCATCACGCGGCGAAATGCCGCGTTTTGTATTTATGACAAGGTCAACTTTTACCTTTTTACCCTTTTTTATTTTTCATTCAAGCCGTTTGTTATTTTTTTTTTTTTAGTTTTTACTTGTTTAATAAAATGAAATGAATATACATAAATTATTAGAAACATAAATTTATTTAAAATAATACTAAATGGTCTTAATTAGAAAATATGAATACCTCAATAATTAAAAGAATCTCTGTTGTTTATTAGGAGACAAATAAATAAAATATAATTAATGATATAAAAAAAGTAAAAAGAAATAAATAATCAATACAAACCTAAACGTTTTAGAACAATATCAAATATGAACATGTATAAATGTAATATACATGTAGCTCTTGATAATGAGTCTATCGTAGCTCAAATAAAAACGTTTTGGTTATTTCAGGAGATTTTTTTAGTGTTTTTGTCTATTTCGAAAGACTTTTTTTTGATCGATTTCAAAAGACTTTTTTGGTTTTTTGGTTGATTTCAAGATATATTTTTGTAGTCGGCGACGATCGATTAGGATTGTGAGGTCCCTTACAAAAATCTACTGAGAGAAATGAGGTAAGCTAAGAATAATAAAAATTTAACCCTTAAAATATCTTTTTTCTTTTCTTTTAATGGGGTCCCTTCCCCCATTGTTGTTAAGCTACATCCGCCCTTCCTTAGTTTAATTTAAAATTTATTATTATCAACCCTTTGAAAAGGAAAGATGAATATAGTCAAGTGTTGGACCACCAAGATTTATTGCACATTAACACTTTACAACTTGTGACAACTTTATTCAACCAATGGTTTGACCTTTTGGATTCAAGTATCTTCAATTTCTACAGTAGGTTACGAGATCATACGGTTTGATTATATAATAAAATTGTTTTAACTTTTTTTAATTTGTGTAAAATTAGTTAAATCACAACAGTTTTTTTGAACCATACTGAAATGGAAATCAAACAGCGACATGCATTCTTGATTTGGTTAAGCTCGATGTTATGTATTTTTACAGGAGGAAATGCCTATGAAATATAATGACGATGTTTTAGAAAAAGTTTCAAGAAGGATGTTGTGGCCATAGAAAAAGTTTTGATTTGTATTTGTTTCGTGATAAAAATACAAAAATGAAAACTTTTGATGGTCAATTATGAAAATACAAAAATGAAAACTTTTGATGGTCAATTATGAAAATACAAAAAACTTTTAGTTAGAAAAATAGGACAATGAAGTTGTGGGAGAAGGGATGATCGTGATATTGCAAGGTAGGGCATGTCTGATGACAACAATGGGGGAGGTGATATAGCGTTGACGATGACACAAGTGGGACGGATGTAGGTCAATAAAGACAAAAGAGGTAATGTGCTAGGGAGTGCACTGGATACTGATAGGGATGGGAATCGGCCCTGCCCCGCCGGGGAATCCGGTCCCCTTGCCCCGATCGGGGATGGGGATGGAGACGGGGATCCCCGTTTGTTTCAAACCAGGGATGGGGACGGGGACAGGTATGGCACTCTCCGCCCCGCCCGGACCCGTTGTGTATATATATATATATATATATATATTAATAAAGTATTTATTTCAACTAAATTTGTAATTCATGATTTCATATTTTCTAACTAGGCTTAAAATCTAAAAGTGTTACTTATTTTGGATGTTAGTGTGTAATATTTTCGATGTCAAGTCAAAATACAATTACGCATATGTTTGGATATTACTCGATATGGTTTTATAATACTCATTATGTTTTGGTACGAGTGACGTTAAGTATTTTTTGTATTAAATTACGCATATATTTTGATATTAGTCGATATGGTTTTATATTACTCATTATGTTTTGGTATGAGTGACGTTAACTATTTTTTGTATTAAATTGATTTTTTTTTAGTTTTAGGTTATTAATTATTATATGATGTTGTGTCTTTTTTTTATTATATTAAATTACTTTTGATTTTAGATTTATTGAAAATATGATACATTTCAAGTTTTCAACGTGTGTCGTCATTCACATATTTTGATTTAAAGTAGTTTTTATAAATGGGGAAAAAATCTCCGCTTCCCTATTGGGGATCCCCATTCCCCGTTGGGGATGGGGATGTGGTCTTATTCCCCGACGGGGATAGGGACGGGGATGGAGTTCGGGAATCAGGGATGGAGACGGGGACGGGGATGGAGTTCGGGAATCGGGGATGGGGATGGGGATCGAGGTCCCTGCCCCATTCCCATCCCTAGATACTGATATCACACACGTAGACATTACACACATTACAATTTTGGAAATTAAAATGAAATTTTAATCAATTTGTCACGATAAACCGCTAAACTTTGTATTAGTATTATGTGTTATAGACACTGATTCATGAAATGATGAAATCTTGAGCACAAATGGAAGAAAGAAAAACCCATATATCATGATTGCCCGTCTTTTATATATATCATATAAAAGAGTTCATAGATGAATACTATATATAATACAACATATATCGTAGATATAGCACATAAATCGCACGAATGTAAAATATCATTCTTTTGCATGCATCACAGTTTTTAGTTTTAGTAAAGATAATGAAAACTCACATTCGTTGGCCCCGTTGCCTAAAGTACCATTAAACTTTTAAGAACCTTCATATAATTTTCAATAAGTAATCTCTATCAAACGACCATTCCTCAAAAAAAAAAATATATATATATATATATATAGGGAAGGGATCATACAAGAACCACCTCTCCTTAAAGGAACAAAGGAACAATTTGTGGACCACATATGATGTGCGTCCTACATCATATTAAATCATTTCTGATTTAATATTAAATCAGAAATGATTTAATATTGTGTGGGACCCACATCATATGTGGTCCACAAGGTGTTCTTTTATTCCTTTAAATTTACAAAGTTCTCATTTGAACCTTTCTCTATATATATATATATATATATTTATATATATAACTTATTTGTTTATCTATCAGAATCTCAAATTATCCAAGTCGATATTGATCCAAAAAGTCTAATCAGACACCCATAAAGTAAAGTTATTTGAGACTTGATTTGAGCGCTCACTATAACAAAATAGATCTTTTAAGATGCTAAACCATCTTAAATGTAACAGGGTTTAAGTTTATATCACAAAAAATTATGTGTCATATATAAATACGTTATAATGAGTTGTAAAAACGGGGTTAAACGACTTAAAAACTTTTATCGATGAAGTTGGTCAATCTAATATAACTCAAAATGTAAATTAACATATCATTCTTTTCTGTGACATTTTAATTAAATTTTCACACTTTTTGCAAGTGAGATGTATACACAATAATAGTTTTTTTTAACAATGACATTTCATTAAAACACTAGCAAGACGCTAGACGAAACTACAAAACAGAGGTAGCAAAGGAGGGATCTTGGAGCCATCCGATCCAATTTATGCTACATCTGCTACTTCTAGATTGCACCCAATTATACGAGTGCGTTACAACGCTATCCTATATTGTCGCCTTTCTAGGTTTGGTAGCTCCGAATAAGATCCCATTACTAAAGGACCATATTGACCAAAGCGCCGTAAATGTTACCGCTTCTAGACAATCGAACACCTCTTTCCTCAGCCTTATAAACACCATCCAACTCTTCCATTCCTGAACAGAAATAAGTCCGGGAATATCTATGTTCCACCACCTGCCTATGTTCCTCCAAATATCCTTCGTCATTTGACACTCGAGTAATAGATGGTTCACCGATTCAATTCCCACCTCACGGTTCAGGCATAAAGAGGAATGAACCTCTATATCTCTTTTAACCAGATTATCCTTAGTTGGGATCTTGTTCAAACTCAATGGCCACACAAACACATTAACCTTGATAGGTATTACGAATAATTATATGCACTGAACTACAACTCATAATTAAATTAGATTAAATTAAAATATTTTTGTAGTCAATGGTGTTAATAGGTTGCCTTGTATAGTCCTACAATTGCTCCCGTAATTTTGTATATGTGCCTTGTATAGTCCTATAATTGCTCCTGTAATCTTGTATGCCTCCGATATATATATTGATGAATAATAGTGAAGGAAAATCACAAAAATCCTTTTCCATTCAAAATACTTTCATGGTATTAGAGTTCCTCTAACTCGGAGGAGTATAGCGATCCTCCATTTGTTTCCTCATCTTCCTCCAGCTCATTCCCATGTCAACCTCACAAACCATATGGCGACGTCAAGTTCAGTCCACCTTGATAGGACTAGGGCTTGATAACTTCATCATCGATGGCAATGCTCCATTGAAAACTATCAGCGGCAAGGAGGCCACTAAATCCAACCCGACATACATCGACTGGTATCGACAAGATCAAATCTTGTTCAATGCTATTGTCGGATCATGCTCCGATGAAATTCAACCGGTTATTGCATCGGCATTGACTGCTAAAGAGGCATGAGATCGTCTCACATCCAGCTTTGCAAGCAAATCTCGATCTAGAATTATCTCCCTTAAATAAAAACTTGCAAAGAACCCAAATGGAAATCGCTCAGTTGCGGTTTTCTTGAATGAAATACGATCTATTGTGGATGAACTGGCGTTGGTTCAGAGTCCAATTCTTGAAGAAGATCTTCTTGTTCATATCCTTAACCTACTTGTTGAGGAATACAACTCCATCACTGTTGCTCTTAAGGTACGAGAACAACCGATTTCTTACCTGGAACTCTTCGATAAACTCGTTGATTTTGAACGGTCCCTTAAAGAAGTCGAACCCATCGCTCCTCAAATTGTTACTGCTAATGCCTCGCAACGACAACCTCGTCGTTCCTAATTCAGATCTACTACTGATTAGTCCACCTGGAACCAACGGTCCCATTCCGGATCCTCTCAAAGGCCATATCGGATGACAAACAGTTCACAGGCTAGCTATTCACGACCGAATAGAAGCAATCAGTTTTGCAACTTCTGCAACTTTCAAGGTCATGATACACGAGACTGCCGAAAACTTGCTAAGTTTTTGAAAGATCATCACATCACCCTCAATAACAATCCGACTGCTCCGGTTGCTAATGACGTCTCATCTACATCTCAATCACCAGAATAGTGGATGATGGATAGTGGCGCTTCTCACCACCTAACCAGACGAAATCACATTGTGTGACGGTACAAATCTTTCCATTTCTCATACTGGTTCCACTAATATTTACACGTCGTCGAAATCATTAGATTTACCTAACATTCTTTGTGTTCCTAAACTGTGTCGAAACTTGATTTCGGTTGCTAAATTATGTCGTACTAACCACGTCTTTGTCGAATTTTTCTCTTTGCATTTTTTTGTGAAGGATCTCAAAATGGGGGCGCGTCTCATGCGAGGGGAGAACATCCATGATGTTTACTACCTAAATAAATTATCTCCACTTCCTCAAGTCAATGCTACTTCATCAACCTCACCACTCCAATGGCTTCACACTCTTGGACATCCGTGTTTGCGTACTTTTAATATTATTTGTAAAGACTTAGGTCTTAATTTTAAATCATTGTCAAGATCCACTTTTCATTGCGAGTCATGTGCTATCAATAAATGACACAAGGTCCCATTTGGTCAAAACTCTTTTGCTGTTACGAAACTGTTACAACTTCTCTATTCGGACGTATGGGGTCCGGTTCAAAAATCTATCGACGGCTATCTATTTTATGTTGTGGTTGTTGATTACTACTCCAAGTATGTTTAGCTGTACCCCATCAAAGCCAAGTCTAATGTTGCGACACTTTTCCCTCAATTTAAATTACTTGTCGAAAAATTCTTTCAAACACCGATCATATTACTCTTTACTGACAATGGTAGTGAGTATATCGGACTTGCTCCCTTCCTTCAATCCAATAGAATTTCTCATTATACTACCCCACCTCATACACCCGAATAAAATGGAATTCTCGAGCGCCGCCACTGACATATTGTCGAAACCAGACTTGCCCTTTTACACTATCCTGGCTTACCACTTACTTTTTGGTCTCATGCGATCCTAACCGCCGTCCACCTCATCAATCGTCTTCCCACTCCAATTCTTGGTTCAAAATCTCCATACCAGGTTCTCTATGGCACCTCACCAAATTACAAAAGATTAAAACCATTTGGTTGTTTGTGCTATCCATGGCTTAAACCTTATGCTCCTTCTAAGCTACACCCACGTTCGCAACCTTGTATTTTTTTTAGGCTATTCCTCCTCTAAGTCAGCCTATAAATGTCTTGACACTAACATGAACCGTCTGTACCACTCTTGACATGTCGTTTTTGTTGAAAATCAATTTCCCTCTAAAATTGAATCTACAAAAACATCCTCTCCTATCAACCTGATAATTTTTTGAAGCAAAATACCATCTCTAACCCTCAATCCATACAACCTCCTCAACCTTTGCATGCTAACCACCCAACACTATACCAATTCCATTCACATCTGTCATGCACCATACTAACTCTCCCATAATCACAAATGACACTCCACCTCCACCTTCACCTACTGTTACTTCTACTCCATTGTCCACTCACACTCCAGAAACAAACACTCAATCTTCCACTCCCTCCATTATCTCCCTCCCCACACAATCCAACCCGCCACCTGTCACCTCCTCTCCCACATCCACTTCTCCACCTTCTTCGGTTTCTCAATTTTACCACCTAGAACCCGCAAACCAAACACCAAGTCTACAACCCACACTTTGTCAACAATACCACTCTTCATCCTATACCTCTTGCCCTCGAACCCCATACTTACCTCCAAGCCTCCAAAGACCCTCTATGGCGTCAAGCTATGGACACTGAGTATAACGCATTGCTTCGTAATCACACATGGGAACTTGTTCCTCCAACCTCTCGTCATCCTATTGGATGCAAGTGGGTCTTCCGTATTAAACTGAACCCGGATGGTACTGTTGATAAGTATAAAGCAAGGCTCGTCGCAAAAGGGTTCCTTCAAGAGTATGGTAAGGATTACTTTGACACATTCAGTCCCGTTACTAAACCGGTTACTATACGAACCGTTATTTCCTTTGCCTTATCTCGAGGATGGTCACTACGTCAACTTGACGTCAATAATGCATTCTTGCATGGCACCTTACAAGAGGAGGTCTACATGGTACAACCTTCTGGTTACAGAAACCCACAATATCCGAACCATATTTGTAAGCTCAAACGGTCTCTTTATGGTCTCAAACAAGCGCCGCGAGCGTGGTATATGGCTCTTACATCATTTTTACTTGACTCCGGTTTCAAAAAGTCTCTTGCCGATGCATCCCTTTTTATATATAATCGTGATAGTACATTGTGTTACTTTATGGTTTACGTCGATGATATTATACTAACCGGTAACACTAACAGCTTTCTTGATCAGTTTGTTACTAAGCTAGCTTCTAGGTTCTCCATCAAAGATCTGGGCTATCCAAGTCATTTTCTTGGAGTTGAATTAATACCAACAGCCCATGGTTTGTTCCTCTCGCAACACAGACACATGCTTGATTTATTAACCATGCATCGCATGGATGGGGCCAAGCCTGTTCTCACACCATTATGCTCATCTTAGACCTTGAAACTTGATGATGGTACCCCAAGAGTAAATCCCTCACCTTATCGCAAGCTAGTTGGATCCCTTCAATACCTTGCATTCACAAGACCAGATATTTCTTTCGCCGTCAACAAACTGTCCCAGTTCATGCACAATCCATCTCCAACCCGTTGGCAAGCTCTCAAACGCTTGTTACGCTATCTCAAAGGGACCCTGTATCACGGATTATTTTTTAATAGGAAATCATCCATGGAACTTACAGCCTTCTCGGACTCAGATTGGGGAGGGGTATCCACAGCAGGAAGGTCTACAACAGCATACATTTTGTACCTTGGTTCGAACATCATCTCATGGAAATCTGCTAAACAGAAATCGGTCTCCCGTTCCTCCACCGAAGCCGAGTACAAAGCACTCGCTAACGCTGCCGCTGAATTAGCATGGGTGGAAAATCTCCTCACAGAACTTGGTTTAACACTCCCGGCTCCTCCACGACTTTACTGTGATAATACTGGTGCCACATATCTATGTGCCAACCCTGTGTACCACTCTCGCATGAAACACGTCGCCTTGGATTATCACTTTGTACGTGAGAAAGTAGTAGCCGGTTCTTTACAAGTTTATCTCATCAACTCTACGGATCAACTAGCAGATGCACTCACTAAACCGTTGTCTCGAGCTCCATTTTTATCGTTGCGTTCCAAAGTTGGAGTCTCCGACGGATCCTCCATCTTGCGGGGGCGTATTACGAATAATAATATGCATTTAACTACAACTCATAATTAAATTAGATTAAATTCAAATATTGTTGTAGTCAATGGTGTTAATAGGTTGCCTTGTATAGTCCTACAATTGCTCCTGTAATTTTGTATACGTGCCTTGTATAGTCCTATAATTGCTCCTGTAATCTTGTATGCCTCCAATATATATATATATACATTGATGAATAATAGTGAAGGAAAATCACAAAAAGCCTTTTCCATTCAAAATACTTTCAATAGGTACCAACCTATTCCACGACGTGGGGGTCTGTTCCACCTTCAAAGCGCTAGAGTTGATTAAATTCTGAGCTGACGCCACCGTAAACTCACACGACCCATCCAACGTCCACCGCCATCTATCCCTTACGTTAACTAAGAGCACCGAGTTTAGAATTCCTCTAACAGACTCCATCTGAGCTATCTCCACCCTGCCTCTCGAAGGCCTACGAAGATACGAATTCCAGTCATTCGATCTCACTCGGTCTTTGACCGTTGTCGATTTATCAACATCAAGAGCATAAATCCTTGGAAACTGGGATTTAAGGGAGCTCTCTCCTATCCAAACCTCCTCCCAGAATGCGTCGAACTCCCATCTCCTACACTTTTGCTACATAGGGAAACCAGGTTGATCTATTTCTCCGTCAATTGGTTGACCGCCTTCAGGATACAAATCCAAACAGAGTTTGCCTTCTTATTGATTAACTGGGAACCGATCCTACCATTCTGCCCATAGTTGGATTTTATTACTTTTACCCACAACACATTATTGCATACATAATAATAGTTAGTTCTATTATTCATACTAGAGGACAAATTTACACACACTTCATTACCATGATGATTGTACATTTTAATCACCATGAAATAATCAGTCAAGATATGCTTAACAATATTTTAACTAATCAAATCATAATATTTTGTGAAATGTTAACCTAAGTAGTAAAACTACAACTATTCAATTAACATCATTTGGATTTTGGCTATCTTATGGGGAAACAGGAACGCTTATGTCTTGAAAGGCACTGGTTTAAGTGAAGATTTATTTGGAGAGGTCCAAACTTCCTCATTTAATTAGATCTCGTCAGGGTACAAAAATTTCTCGAAGAACTAGCTCGTTGGAAAGGGTTTTCTAATGCGGTTACTACTTGATCTTATCGCTTGTTGTTTAGATTTTTGTATTGTTGGCCGTTCTTTATTTCCTTTCGATTGTTTTTTCGGTTTTTTGAGGTTCTAGGTGGATCGTGTACCTGGCAGACTCCCTTTAGATGCTTTTTTTGTTCTTGCTCCTTCGTTAATGCATTGGTTTCTCTTAAGAAATTAATATCATAATTTTATAAAATTTTAAAATTCATTTTGTACTAAAGTTTGTACTTTTAACTTTAACATATATGCATTAGAGACTTGTACTTCACATGAATCAGCACAAGTATGCTTCGTAAAACCACAAAATACACTTGAAAGCCTATTGTCTATGGGGGTTTATCTACAATGACGACTCCATATCGTTCGAAATTGTTCCAACTATTAATTGGTTCGTACAAGTTAACTGAATACCGACAATTACCTAAAAAGATCCACAAAATATAATCGGATCATCTCTAAAATCACATATTATATTCATCAACAGTAGCATTGTACGACTATCTCTTATTATTAATCGGTCCGTCATCGACAATTTATCAAAGAAATACTGAAAATTTCATAAAATATTTATACAAATACTATCAATCCAAAACTGAAAAAGTCTTTTGAAATCAACCAAAAACTTAAATAAAATCTTTCGAAACGGTGTAATTCGGTTAAAACACATGGGACAATTTTGCAAAGTTTTGATTCACCTTGAATGTAAATTCGGTCGACAAAAATCTTAAGTCCACCACTGATCATAAAATACAATTCAAGATAACTAGTACAAAATATACCTCAAATAAATCAATATATATATATATATATAGATGTATTTATATCCATGGTTTTCAATAGAGATATTAAACGTTTCTGCATCTCTGCTTCTTCTTCCATCTTTCTAATTAATCAGAAACACACACACCAAGATACTCGTTTTTTGTACTCACTTAATGTGTTGCATGTATATTAATACGATATTGGTTACTCACCATCTAATTACTTCCTTTCCTAAGCCACGTATCATTTCAAACTTTCCTATTTCACTTATTTTTAATCTCACAAATTTTACGTATTTAAGTCTTTATTAGTATTTAATTATTTGATTAATTCATATGTTCTTTTTTATGTTTTTCATCTTAAACTTTCTATTCTTACATGATATGTTTTTAATTAATTTTTTCAATTATTATTATATGTGGATATATATATATATATATATATAGGAAAGTTTAAATATGAACTTAAATTTGGTTCTGAACGTGATAACAAATGAGAGCGTGACACGTGTCTGAATATTTAAAAAATATTCAGACTGAATATTTATTTGTATATTCAAACTGAATAAATACTATATTCAGTCTGAATACTTATTTGAATGAGACATGTGTTACACTCTTATTTATCCTTATTTTTACAACCAAATTTGAGTTCTCATTTGAACCCCCTGTATATATAATCATATAATATGAATCAAATTCAATATTTGTTAAGATCTGTAAAATGGAGGGGAAGAAAAAATGGAAGGGGATGAGATGGTCATCGGAAATTGTGTTGGGAGAGCCCACTAGTACAAAACCGGCTTTTATACACGGTTATTTTGGGCTTTATACACGGTTTTGGAACCGTGTATATGGCCAGTGCTTGTGAAAGTTTCGGACTTTTGTACACGGTTTCACAACCGTGTATGAAACTCAACTTTTATACACGGTTCCTAAACCGTGTATAAAGACCAAAATAACTGTGTATAAAAGTCATTATCATACACGGTTTTTAGATGAAACCGTTTATAAAAGATTAATAACTGTGTATAAAAGTCACCATTTTACACGGTTTTTACAAGAAACCGTTTATAAAAGGATTAATAACCGTGTATAAAAGCAACCATCTTACACGGTTTTCATAACAAAACCGTGTATAATGGTGACCATATATAACAAAAATGCATACTTTTGTACGCTGTTTTTTACTAGAACCGTGTATAATGAGTTATATTTATATTTTTAATATTTTCCTCGATTCTTTTACCATTCATTATTCAGTAAGCTACATTTCCAAATACGATTCCAATTAGAGTGATGGAAGATTTCAAATACAATAATAAATACAAAATCAACAAGACACGTAAATGTAACATCTCAAAGTAACGTACCATTAACCCTTACATTTTAAAAATCATCAATGTAAATGTAACATCTCAAACTAACCGAACAATCTAATACCTTTACCGTGTAATCCAATCTAATAATTTATAAGATAATCACCCCCATTGATTACTACATTTTGCCATCCATCATGCGCTTCAAAGTAATTGTTCTCGTGATATTGCAAGCTATCTCCTCTATTTTGTGTAATTGTGAAAGGAGATGTGGCCGTCCATATGTCCTGTATATATAAATTTGAAAGTAGGAGTAATTATAAACAAAATAAAGTGTTTTGTACAATATATAAATAAAATGAAATAAATTTAAAAAATACATAAGTTGAGAGAGGAAACATATTGGTAATCCGTCACAAAATGAAAGATTTGTTTCACAACATCGTAACCACACTTCCAACCCTCTTTTTGTTGATTACACTACAATGTAATCTCCATGTAATCGGAGTGATGGCTTCAGAAGATCCTATGGCAAAATTGTATTTTGTAATGGCTCTAAATGAAAAATAACAAAAAATTTGTGTTAATTGTCTATTAACTATATAAGTAAACATATATATAGAGAGAAAGAGAGAGCAGATATACTCGATTAAATAATACTTGATTAACTGAAAAAGAGTAAAGATTAAATAATATTTGAATGGACATGGGATGGTCCCTACTTGTTTGCTGGTTCAAAACCTCCACGCGCATATTTGCCGTTCAAAATCTCTAGCTCGAAAAAAAAAATTAAATTGCCGGACGACTGAAAATGCTCTTATATGATTAAGGAACATGTTTCAACTTCTTCTACCATAAACACATATGTGAACTTCTTCCAACCATACAAATATTTGGTATTTAACATCTTATTTTTTTTATGGATGGTAGGACACGAGAGCCACCAATATTGCATACAATTTCATTATGATTTAACAAGATCATCAAACTTAAATACCTAATTAATTAAAGGTCACCGAAAGTTAAAGGTCATTCTTAGGAAAGCTTGGCTCGTTGATATGAACGAGTTTTATTTTGTGTTCGAGATTGACAGCTATACGAATAAAAAACATGATGTTAATGAATATAGAATTAGTGATTAATGAACAATTTGTTTAAAACGATGATCATACCTTACTTTTTGCGAAGAATAATGCCAAAAACGATCAAAAAACTCCAAAGAAGAGCAAAATATCGCAAAATTCGAGAATGAGCCGTATGGGTACAAAAAAACGGCACATATATCTTTATATAATATGGAAACCCTAGGTTAAGCCTTTTATACACGATTGTGTATAAAAAACCGTGTATAAAAGTCACCTTTTATACACGGTTGTAGGTAAAAAACCGTGTATAAAAGTGACCTTTATACACGGTTGTGGGTAAAAAACTGTGTATAAAAGTCAACTTTCATACACGGTTCTCTTATACACAACCGTGTATAAAGGTCAGTAACGGAGGCGTGCAAAGGTTTCCTCGGGCACAAATGATTTTTTATTTTTCAGGAAGGGTTTTATACACGGTTTTTATACACAACCGTGTATAAAAGCAAGATACCTTTCTACACGGTTTTTTATACACAACCGTGTATAAAAGGTGACTTTTGTACACGGTGTTTTCGCTGCAACCGTTTGTGATTGTCAATTATCCTTTTTACACGGTTTGTTTACCAGAACCGTGTATAAAACCTAATTTTTAGCAACGGTTCTATTTCAACCGTGTAAAAATCCATCTTTTATACACGGTTTTAGTAAAAACAACAAAAGGCGTGTATAATTAGGCGCGTATAAAAGTTATATTTGTAGTAGTGGCCATGGGAGATGGTCAGGTCATGGTCGTAGAAAATGTTTTTGGATTTGGTATGTTTGTATAAGGTGAAAATGTTTTTGGATTTGGTATGTTTATATAAGGTTATGTGTAGTTGTGTTAATCTAAACCGTTCACACCGTACTGTAAAACAGGATTTAGAACTTTTGTAGTATAATTTGCGGTTTTCATTTTCACAAACCACACTATGCAGTGGGTTTACGGTTTTGAGTTACCAAACCGCGGTTCAAACTGCACCTCATCACAAATTTTATATGTATATATATAGACACATCTTAAAATACAAATCAGTCAAACGTTACAAACTCGTACAAACCAATATAAAAATAAATTTTTTCATGATTTTTTTTCATTAAATGTTATGATTTAAGATGTTATTACACATATGTTTGTTTCACCTTGTAAAAAAATTTCATGTGAAAAAAATACATGTGAAACTCTTATGTTATGAAACATACATATGTGAAATAACATCTTAAATCATAGCATTTGATGAAAAAAAATCATTAAAAAATTTATTTTTATATTGGCTTATACGAGTTTGCAATATTTGACTAATTTGTATTTTAAGATGTCTCTCTCTCTCTCTCTCTCTCTCTCTCTCTATATATATATATATATATATATATATATATAAGGAGATTTCAAATACAAACCACGTCAATTCATACAAACCGTACAAACCGCGTGTTTCAGTTTTTTTGAATAATTTTTTTTCATGAAAGTGTTTAATATGATGAATTTGTTTTATATAATTTTTTTTATGAAAGTGTTTAATATGATGAATTTGTTTTATATAATTTTTTTTTCATGAAATTATTTTTCTTTCTACATGAAAAATGAATTGATTCATGAAACTCTCAAATTGATGATCTTATTTCACGTATTCTTGATTCACCAACCTTCATGTATTCTTGATGAATTTTTTTTATATATTATTGATTAATCAACACTAATAATTAAGAAAAAGTGAAAAAAATTTAAAAAAATATCGGTTGCATGCGGTTTGTACGGTTTGTGCGATTTCCGTTACACACCACGTCAATTCGTACAAACCGCATGCAACCAATATTTTTTTTTATATTTTTTTCACTTTTTTTTAATTATTAGGGTTGATTAGTCAATAATATATGAAAATTTTTCATCAAGAATTAATGAAGATTGGTGAATCAAGAATATGTGAAACAAGATTCATCAAATTGAGAGTTTCATGAATTAATTCATTTTCATGTAGAAAGAAAAATAATTTCATGAAGAAATAAAATTATATGAAACAAATTCATCATATTAAACACTTTTATGAAAAAAAAAATTATTCAAAAAAACAATGAAACACGCGGTTTATACGGTTTGTACGAATTGACGTGATTTGTATTTGAAATCTCCCCTGTATATTTATATATATATATATAGAGAGAGAGAGAGAATAATTGTAAATTTATATAATATTTTTGTATTTTCTCTATAATCCATTGATAATTTAAAATTCGGACATTGATCAACAACATTAATAAAATATAGCTCAATAATCATAATCTATTAGACGATTTTAAGAGCATCTCCAATAGTTTCCTCAAAATTAGGAAAATGGAGAAAATGGGATTTTGAGTAGGGATGGTAATGGGGCGGGTATGAGGCGGGGACCTCGATCTCCATCCCCGTCCCCGATTCATCAACTTCATCCCCGTCCCCATCCCTGCCGGGGATTAAAATCACGCCCCCATCTCCATCCCCAACGGGGAAACGGGGATTTTTCCCCGTTTATATAAAGTATTTTAAATCGAAGATGCGAGAGATCACACACGTTAAATTTATCATATTTCCAATAAACTTAAATCAAATCAATTTTAATTTAATACAAAAAAAATCACAACATTATATAATAATTAATAGCCTAAAACTAAAAGAAATTCAATTTAATCCAAAAAATACTTGACGTCACAAGTACCAAAACATATAACGAGTAATATAAAACCATATACAGTTATATACAAAACATAAGCGTAATTATGTTTTGACTTGACATCGAAAATAATACACACTAACATCGAAAATAAATAAAAAAATTAGATTTTAAACCTAGGTAGGAAATATGAAATTGTGAATTACCAATTTAATTAAAATAAATAATATATATAATTTATTAATTAATATATAACGGGTACGTGGCGGGGCGGGGAGTGCGATACCCTTCCCCGTCCCCATCCCCGGTTTGAGAAAAACGGGGATCCCCGTCCCCGTCCCCATCCCCGATTTAGCGGGGAATCCCCGTCCCCAACGGGGGCAGGTGGACCGGGTTCCCCAACGGGTAGGGGACAATTCCCATGGCTAATTTTGAGCAAGTATTTTGCTCCAATAGCTTTCCCGTAATCATCTTCAAAATGAAGAAAGTATGAGAGACTAGGGTTGTAAACGAACCGTTCGGCGGGAAGTTCGTTTGTGTTCGTTTATTAAATAAACGAACGAACATGAACACATTTTTTTTTGTTTAGTTAAATGAACGAACATGAATAATGGCCTCGTTCGTTCATTTACGTTCGTGAAAGTTCGTTTATGTTCGTTTATCTTTGTTTATATATATATAAATATATTTATATACTATGACATTAATATGTAAAATCAATAATTAAATTAAATTAAATATTTAGAATTTCTTTTTTATGGATCCTAAGTTTACTCGGTTTTTATTTTGTTATCTTACTTTTTAGGAACAAAATAATAAGTAATGTTGGTTTTATTCTATATTTGTGTTTGTTCGTTTATGTTCATCTATGTTTGTTTATGTTCATCTATGTTCGTTTACGTTCGTTTATCTTCATTCATGTTTATTTATGTATGTTCGTTTACGTTCGTTTAACAGCTTAACAAACGAACATGAACAAACAAAATTTCTTAATGAACACAAAAAATTTCGTTCATTTAGCATTCGTGTTCATTCGTTTGTGATTAAGTTAAACGAACGAACACGAACACAAAAAATTCCGTTCGTTTACCGTTCGTGTTTGTTCGTTTGTTATGTTAAGTTAAATGAACGAACACAAACAAGCCTCTGTTCGTGTTCGTTCGGTTCATTTACAGCCCTAGAAGAGAGAGTGGGTTTTTATTCAAATATGGAGTTCACTCCAAAAATTATTACCGAATAAAATGACCAATAGGAAATTTTGAAAAATAAATATTTAAAGAGAGAAATAATATTTTAATAGATGATGCAATATTTTAATATTATTTTAGAGAAATTATAGAGAATTTGTTGAAGATGAATGCAATTTTTTTTAGGTTTTGTCATTTGATTCTCCCTTTTGGAGAAACTATAGAGAATTTGTTAGAGATGCTCTAAGCTTTCAGTAAACATCCGTAATTTTATTTTGAAATTTCAACTGCTTTCATCTAACTTTAATCGACGTTGTCTCAATTGAAACTTTTTATTTTTTTGAACTATAATTACAATTGAAATTTTAATCTTATAATTATTGGATTGTAGGCATAAAATACGATACGTACAAAACGCATAACACGGTGTGGTTTTTTGTGGGTTGATGTATATAATGTGCGGTTTGTGGTTTGGAAAAATGCTCAAACTGCATGTGTAATTTTGCGTTTTGATCTTAAACCGTACCAAAATGTACCGTAAACACGCCTAGTTATGTGTGTATATTATAGTTATTATATAATATAATATATTTTATAATAATTTGAGCAAATAAATATTATAACAATAATAATATATTATAATGTAATAATAATAAAAATATATAATATAATAATAATATTTTTTATTTAATTTATTAATTGAAAATTAAAAATGATAAAAAGACCGAAAGTTTCCTAAGTTAAGAAACTTTTTAACAAAAGTTAAGGTAGGTCAATATATTTATTCTAACATCTTTATATATGACACTTTAACGTTTGTCCTATAAATTTATGTCATATGAAACAGTTTATTTGAACACTTATATCATTTTAACGTCCTACAAACTCAATATTCTTATAGTGATCATTTTAAGCCATACTACTATTACGTCGTATCCAAAATATACATAACAAAGAGACAATAGATAATAATATGTACAAATTAATCTTGGCCCTTGTTGATTTTGTGCAGTTTGAAATTTTATACACGATTACTAAATCTGTTGCAGATAAGGTTGAGAGTAAATTTCGGAACCACTTAGGCTATGTTTGGCAAACTAGCGGATAAGCTAGCGGATGACTGATAAGCTAGCTGTTAGCTGATAAGCTAGCTGATGAAAAAATCATGTTTGACAAAACTAGCGTATAAGAATGTAAAATGACCAAAAAGGGTATATTAAAAAATAATAACTAATATTAATGAGGGTTATAATTGAAAAATGTGACAATAAGCTCCCAAAACGCTACTACAAGTAGCGTTTCAATAAGCTAGCTTATAAGGTAACTTATAAGCTAGCTTATGGTTTGTCAAACGTGTACACTGAAAATAAGCCAGCTTATAAGCTGGCTTATTTTTACCAAACATAGCCTTAATCCACATTATTCATATTGGTTTAATAATATGTATTATATATAAAAAGAGAGAGAGAGAGAGGATATTTCAAATACAAACTATATAATTCATTCGAATGATACAAACAAAACTTCACCATCCTCTAGTCTAATAAATATATAGTTCTATATATATATATCTCAGTTGTTTCATAATCTAAAATTATGATTATAATAAATGAAGTTTAACATCTTTCATAAATATCTCGATCATAATGAATATTTATGTTTATTTTTTATAAATATCTCGATCATAATAGATATTAATGATTATTTAAATATGTTAATTGATTTATAATACAAGTGTTGGTTTATGGTTTGAATTTGAAATCCCTCTCACATGTCTCTCTCTTTATATACATATATAATATATATTCAAAGTTGTATTTTGTATGTATTTAGATAGAAGTGTCAACAATAATTTGGGTTAATACAATTTTACCATGGTCATTTTTAGTCTTAACTTCTTGTATATACACAACACGACAAGAAGCGTTCTTTAAATCATGAGTAAAGTAAAAGAAAAGTTCATAAATGAAGGGGGTGCTAATTTGAATTATAGAGAAAGCAACAAAATAGTACAAAATGCATCCATCAACAAAGTGTGTTTTACGAGTTCAGTCCCTGTATTCGCTACTTACACAATTACCATTAAGAACCTTGCCACCGATATAAAGAGAAAGTCGATGCTTGTAGCTCCCCTTGCCAATCTCACAGGCCTTGAGTTACACACATTATACAGTTAGCGTTTATAAGGTGTAAATTTACATTCGTACAAAGATGCATTCTATCATGTCATAAGGCCACAACTTCATCTTCAAAGGGATGCATATCCATCAACAAATCATTTCTTAAACTCCTCTATCACCATGGTATTTGAGGACACATCTTCCACTATTTTTTTGCAATGGCATCTGATAGCACATGGAAGTTGCTGTAAATATATGACCAACTCGTTTTTCATGCACTTGCGCAAACGAAATACATTCTAAATAATCCTTTAACTACTTGAATTTTAGAACCTGGTCGGTACATTATGCTTTGATTCCACTCTTCAGAGTGCTCCATTTATACCGGTCCCCAAAACCATCATAGGGGAGGTAAACAGTGTATCCTATAGAAAAGTAGGTGATACCTGGAGGTGAACCTCAAATCCCTCAATCATTCTGCAACGGATAGCCTTATATGTGAACAAATTGACGGGCTAGTTAACTTGTCTTAACGGTTTCAGATGAAAACATGTAAATTTTGCTGTCGAGTCAAAATGAATTGAGTTGAATTGATCAACCAACATTTGTTGTCATTATTTTAATTTCATAAATAATTACTATATTAAATACAGTGTTCAAAAAGGTGTGTCATGGCGTGCGTAGTGGCGCGATATGGAGTAAGACGCGTCTCCGCCGTTACGAAACAGCTCATAACGTTTCTATAAGGCGTGGCTCACGCTATGACGGCTTGAGGCGCGCCATGGCGTACGTTTTTTTGTATGGCATAAAACTTTTTCAAAAAAAATATTATTTTTTTTTCATTTTTTTCTTTTGTATTTTTACACTTTTAACTTTAAATTTTACACTTTTATAGGCTTATCTAATCACATCACTCACAATTTCATGAATTTATAAACGTTATGTTCTCACGATTAAAATGAAGTCGTAAAGTTATCTATTTAAGGTATATTTTATATATTTAATAAAAAAACTATTTTTATCATAATAATCTATATGATTTTTCTTATTATAAAATGAATGTACATTTTTTAATATCATTATCTAACTAGATATTATGTAGAAAACATATATCTTTATATGTAATTGTAATATGACATATAAATTTGTCGCCTTGAAAAATGCCGCGTCCTTGCCATGACGCGTAAGGCTTAAGGCTTGACCTCCCCGCCACGCCACGCTTCACGTTTTTTTTAAATATGATTATATATTTTTTCAACTAAAACAATAACCTATTTTATTAATAAAACAATTTAGAAGCGCACAAACACTTAGGGGGTGTTTGGTTCCGGCAAGGGAATGAAAATGGGAATGAGAATGAAAATGACAGGGAATGAATTTTCATTCCCCCCAGTTTAATCAGGAATGAAAATTTGGGCTTCTGCGGGAATGAACCCATTATATTATATATAACCAAACAGTTTCTTTTATTATCATTGTTATTAATTCCTGCTTAATACCCCCAACCAAACACCCTTCATTATACATCAAACAATTTTAAACCATTTAAGCTTACTTTTTTAATATATTAATAAGATAAATTGACATTTTCATTTAAATAGAATTCGTAGGTGTCTAAAGCTATACAAAAAGAAAACCAAGCGTACAAGTCTCACAATGACCCATCAACTACTTCAAGTGCTATAATTGTAAAAATAAACAAGTTATATAAATATCACCAAAAGTCAAAGGATATAAAATATAACTTCCCAAATAATCCAAGGACCAAAAGTGAAAAATCCCATGAAACGTGAAAGACCGTGGAATGTGCTGAACCTAAAACGCAGCTGCATCTAGCTATAAATAGACGGCCGATCTCCAACCTTAAATACCCCACAATTCGTTCACAATCAAAAACCCCCAATTTCATGGGCTCTTCTAACGTTTGGCCAGTTTTCTAATTTACCTTAATTTCTTTCATCCAATTTTCTCTCTGTTTTTTTCTGCTTTCTCTCTCGTTGTTGTTATTCGACAGATCCTAGGGAGAGAAAGTTCTGTAATCATGGGAAAATATACGGAGATATTGGATGCATTCAGACTCGTATGTAGATTTCATTCGCACTGCCCGCAGACTGCCAGAATGTACTATCATCCGCCGGCGGACCACCATACACACGACGGAGACGGCAAAGCCATTGTCGGTCGAACTGGTGGTGGTAATAATGGTGTCGGTGAGCCTACGGATGTTTCTGTTATCAATACTTTTGATGTGCTTTGCGTTATTTGATGAAAAAAAGGGAAAAAAAAAAGAATGAATTCGAAAAATACTATTGTGATGTTTGTGTTTTATAAGATTCGTGAAATTGATTTTGTTATATTTTCATATTATATACTTGATTATCCAATTCTTTGTGATTGATTTGATTTTTGTGTTTCTGGTGAATTAATTTATAATTGACGAAATCGAAGAACATTTGAATTGTTGAAATGTTTTAAGGTTCAATGTTTCTGGTCGGTGTTCATTGCGATCTGCATATTCTCTCTCTCTCTCTCTCTCTCTCTCTCTCTCTCTTTGTGTGTGAATGGGGCCCACAGGGAATAAATGGCATGCAAAACATGAATGTTGTACAGTTTAAATTTGTTAAAAATCATATAAAAAAGTAACTTATATTTTTTGGAATTACATAAGATAGCATAACAACAAACCGAAATAATATTCTTGGAATTTAAATTCAGAATTACAATAGTTATCTTGTTTAAATAAATTTACAAAAAGAAAAAACACACCTAGTTAGGTTGAAAGATCCTAAATATATATTTTTACTATTATCAGTGTTCAAATCCATCTTGCGGTTAGTGGCGGATATTGAGTTTTATACAGTAGGGTCACTTTTAAGGCAAACTAAAGACTCGTAAATCGTTTGACATGTTTTTAGCCTAATAATATCATTTCGAGAGATTTTTTAGTTTTTTTAATTAGTTTCAATGGATTGTTCTTAGTGTTTTTGTCGATTTTAAATGAATTTTTCGGTATTTTATTAATTTAACAGTTTTTTTTGTTGATTTTAAGAGACTTTTTTGGTTTTTTCTACAATTGTGGGGTCCCTTACAAATAGTGGGGGATAGAAATAAAAAGTTATAATTTTTTTGTTTTTAACCCTTGTAAAAAAAATCTATTTGATTTTAATGGGATCTCATCCCCCATTAGTTACTACTTGCATATGCCGCAAGATGTCTCTATAACTTATAGTGTTTCTATAAAGCGTGACTCACATCTTGACGTGTGTTTTTTACAAGACGTGATTTTTTTTTTATCTTTTTTGTTTTTACAATTTTTACTTTAGATTTAAACTTTAATATATTTACATTACTCACAATTTCACGAATTAATAAACATTATGAACTAGCAATTAAAACAAAGTTGTAAAAGTATATTTATAAGTTCCATTTTATTTTATTTTTACTTTAAAAAAGAGTTCCATTTTAAATATTTAATCAAAAACTATTTTTATAATAATAATTTATATGTTTTTTTCCTTACAATATGAATGTAATTTTTAATATCATTATCTGATTAGATGATATATTAAAAACATATATAAATATATAATTATTTGACATAAATTTATAATGTTATGTCACGTCTTAAAATATGATGTGTTCTCGTCCTGGTGTGTAAGAGAATCTTCAACAACATTTCTAAAATAGAGATAATGAGAAAAATGGAGATTTTGGACTAAATTTGTACTCCAAGAGTATCTTTAAAATTTTCTCCAATATGGAGAAAACATGAGAGAGAATGTTTATTTCTCTATATTTGGAGATCACCCTAAAAATGATTACCAATAAAATAAAATAATATTTTATACATACTCTCACTCTTCCACCAATACCAATAATATAAAATCTAGTTTAAAAGTTTTTAAATATATTAAATATTTCAATAATATAATTAATGTTGGATTCTCTAAAACGGAGATGCTGTGTTGGAGATGAATGCAATTTTATTTTAAAAATTTTGATTTTTTTATATTTATTTTGAAAAAAATTAAAGATGCCATTGAAAATGCCATTGAAAATGCTTTAAAAGTTGACCTCACCATACGTCATTTTGAACATTGACAATTATATTCATTACATTTTTATAAAAAGTTAATATACTTTTTTTTAATATATATATATATATATATAAGTTAAATGCTGTATGTTTGGTGGGATGATCAATTCTATTTTTATTTGCCCAAGAAATTAGCAACAGCCATTTTTTTATATATAAAAATCGAATACCAACCCTTGGACGGTTGGACCAAAAAGGCACACTAAATTGCTGATCACCAAAAAGTTTCTAATTTGTGGATATTTTTACTTTTGATGAACTAAATTTAAAGAATATTTAATGGGTGGATGTTATTTATTCATTTTCCTATTCATAGACTAATTGGATACCAAATTCAGGTCAAAGAAAGGGTAGGTTCGTCAACATATGGCTGTTTCTCTTTTTTTTTTTTCCATTAAAATATTATATTATAAAAGTTAGAACAAAATCTTTTGAGGTTGCTTGAAAATCAATCATGAATTTTTTTTAATTATTATTATTTAATATTTTAATATAATGAATTGGATTAATAATTTGTTTTAATTGTATCTTATAACAAAATTAAGTAGGATTAAGTTCTCGTAAAAATAAAAGTTGTTGTGACAATGATGAAAATAGATCTTTAAACTTAGATCAGTACTAATATGCTGCACCGAGATGTACCAGATCAAATCATGTTCTTCAAAGGTCTAGATTCATTCTTATGGTTTTCATCTTAACTTTTATTTTTCATATAATCCTTCATCAATTAATTAATTATTCAATATTTTTTCTAAATAAATTTATATACATTTCTAATTTGTCAGTTGGTTTTTAGTTTGAATGTTACCATATATACCCTAGTCTATATCATGTTCCCTAATTAGATTAAAGTATATATCTATTTTAATCTTTTTTAAATGTTACTATATGCTAATAAACTAGAATATTACTATAGATTTGGGTGTATTTAAATTTTAGTTTTTACTTAAAAGAAAAGTTGTTTTGAGTTGTTGAAATCAAATAAAAAATTTATTTTTTAAATTTGTCTTGTAATAAAGGATGGTTTCAAGGCTTTCCAAATGTCAACACCATGGCTAGTGGACAACACACGCCTGCTGAACTACATTTAACTTTTAATTTTTTTTTTTTTAAACGATATAAATTGTTTTTTAAATGCTATAAACGTTTTTATTTTAAATGGAAAAAATAATATTTTTTTAATATTAAAAAAAATCTTCTCTTCCTTTGATAGAGCCATCTTTTTTTGTTTCTTGAATATCTTCACTTTCTTTTTGGACATCGATTGATTCTAATTCAGTAAATAAAATGGTCAAGAATTCTTTTAAAAAAATATAATATTCGGAATGTATTTATATTATCTTCATTTTTATAAAACATGATTGTATATTGTTAATAGTTTTCACATCGTTTGTTTGTAAACAATCATGTAAATGAGTTTAGGTATATTTAACAACATAATTTCAATAGTTTTTACTCTTTCATACTATTCTATTTATACAATTAACTATAATATTTAAAATGTAGAAAGATTAATTGTTTTATATATTTAATTAATTGCAATAGTTTTATTTTTGCAAAGTTCCCTTTAAAGCTTCCGTGTTTGTGTTTATGGCTTCAGTTATTAGAAATAGACATTTCTATGGCACTAAATCAGATAGAAATTGATCAATGATGTTATTAGTCAGAAACAATAATCTAAGCAATAGGTTCTATTTTGGATAAGTTTTTTAGTGGAATTAGATACAAATTAGTGTTTTTTTCCCCATTTAAAACGGTTCAATTTTGTATTTTTTT
The DNA here is from genome assembly GCA_036898165.1 of Silybum marianum. Classification (NCBI taxonomy): domain Eukaryota; kingdom Viridiplantae; phylum Streptophyta; class Magnoliopsida; order Asterales; family Asteraceae; genus Silybum; species Silybum marianum. Next base: position 23,841,840 of record CM072538.1, read on the forward strand.
TGTCCTTTTTAAAATATGTTCTTTGCTTTTTTTTTTCCTTTTTCTGTTAAACAAGATCGTACTTTATTTAGATAGGACTAGACCGGTCATATACCAAGCTAGTTGGGGAGTGGTTGTTATCTTGCCATATTTGATTTAGATTCTTTTCAAACCATGTTGACCACATTTTGATGAGAGCGGATTTCATTTTCAGACTGATCCATGTATAACTCGAATGGTTACAGATGTAATCATATTTTCATCTTTCAGTTCATTTCCTCCTACGTATTCTTTGCATATTCGTTTTATAAGCCTCGAGATTTAAAACATTATTTTGTAAACAATAGTTATAAATTGTAAACTTAATTCTATTTTATTTTCATAATTTATTAATTGTTTCCAACCAAAGTCTCTAACACCCACTTTATGATCAAATATCTAAAATGACTTTTAATATGACTAATTAAAAAAAATATGTGGATCACATTACTCTTAAGGAGCACATAAATTCAATGTAAAAGTTTTATTTTCAAAAAAGTGTTGATTTATTTGAAGACTTCTAAAATAAAAATTATCATAGTTTCGTGAATTAATAGACTTTGATAAAACTATTTTATTTAAATTTAAAGTCCCATCTACTTTTTATTTTGTGATTATTACGGATAATATATAAAATAAACTTCAGATTTAAATTGGATTATATGAAACAATATGTCAGATTGGTTCCAGTCGGTTCATGGTTTTTTTCTAGTTTCATACAACAATATGTAATTAAGGTAAGATAATATAAGTTATAAAAAGAAACCTAAAGTTGTGTTCAGTTTTTTATCATAATTCATGAAGAACATCATTTGTTGTTCAATGAGTTCACCAAGAACTCTATTCTCCAAAGTGGTCATTTATGAACTATTCTATGCAACAATGATATAATGTGTTCACAAAAAAAATCATATCAGCTAATTATGGTAGATATGTACATGAAAAATCATATCAATTGATTACAGTTAACATGCTCATAAAAATCATTTAACTTAATTACTATTAACGTGCTCATAAAAAATCATATCGGTTAATTATAGTTAACATGCTCATCAGCTCATGAAAGATTGTATCAATTAATTACAATTAACATGCTCATGAAAGATCATATCATTATAAATAAGAAATTTCACATAAATCGTCTTCTAGCTTCATTTCATAGGAGCTTTGAGGTTTTACAAAATGGTTAAGAACCAAGTAGCCAACCCTTAGTGCCATAGGGATGTGTTTGGAACATCTTAGGCCCTAACTTTTATGGCCAAATTAAAGATAACAGAAGTATAAGGACTCAACATGTGTAATAGGTTAAGTTTTTCTTATTATCTCCTCAATAATGATTCATGTAGTAGTTTGTTATAGAAGCAATTTGGAGCATAAATAAGACATTAAGAACATGTGAGAATCAAAAAATTATGTAAATTATCTTAATGGTAAAAGAAACCGGTAAAATTGAAGTAAAAAGGATGATGTAATTTGTGAATTAGACATGTTTTACGGTAGAAATACATGTTAGTAAAGTTTGTTGCAAGATAAATGTTGTATAATAAAGTAGGATTGGTAAATTAACATGTTTTTCGCACATTGACGCTCGTTGAGGCTCTGTGTGATAAGCGTGAGCTCATGCATAGGATTGCACATACGAATCAAATAGGCCAGGTTAGGGGTCTCCTCTTTGAGATCTCCATTGTTGGTAGTCATGACATATGCTCAAGGGCACCTGAGAGCTTGACTAGTTCATGGTTAGCAAGATAAAGCGTCCCCCCCATCGTCCTAGTTCACATATGAGATCTCCATTGCTTATGCTCAAATCGCATGTATACATGTTTTGGATATGAAATGCATAACTGTTACAATATTTATATTTTACCAAAATCGTTTAATGATACCAGATTAAGGTTTACCAGAAACTATCAAGAGGAGGTGCCAAAGAAGAAAAAAGTCATTTATCGAGTAAGAGAGCCTTTCCTTATCGAGTCAACATCTCGATCAACATCATTTGTTGGTCCGAGTAAATGGTTAAGAACCTCACCTCTTACTGAGCAAGTGTATCTTGCCTGGAAAGAGAAGATCAATAATTAGTAAAAAGCCGAAAGTCGTTTGATATATATTGAATTTGATCAATATATTTTGCTTAGTAACTCTCTAAGGATAAGGTGGACTTCCTTCTTGGCTTGGTGCCTTCCATACTAAGGAATTAAGAGTCCATAGTCTTTTGACATTATTGTGTAATGTCTAAATGCTTGGTCAACTGATTCTTTTAGAATTTATTTAGGAATGAAAGGTACATCCACTAAACTTTGAGGAATTGAGGGTGCTCTAAGGGGCTGTTTACTAGTTGCTGACCGGTTTGACTCGGTCAGCAAATTTGACCCGGTCAACAGTCAGAGCATTTACCAAACCACAAATGACGGCGAGATCGACCGAAATCACGGCGAAATCTGACCTAACAAGTGTCAAAATCATGCTTACCCGGGTCGGATCCTTTCTTTCCATACTTGCCCATCCATTTTTGCTAAGAGGAAACTTGAGCTTAAACCCTTCAAGGGTTTTTGGTGCTCAGGAAGGAGAAAAAAAAACACATTCCAATACTTTTTAGAAGATCGAGGCTATTAAAAGAAAACAAGTACAATTTTTTTTTGAGAAAATAAATCAATTATATTATATTTACATATAATTATAAATAGGGTTATAATGGTCATTTTGTTGTTGGTAAGTACTTACCAAAAACATTTGGTAAGCATTCTTACCCGGACAACACTTATCCGGGACAGAATTTACCCTAGTCAGCACACTTACCCGGTTAGAGTTGGTAAACGGCCCTAAGTCCACCTAAATCAACCAAAAAAAATTTAAAAGAACTTTCAAAATCAAGCAAAAAACCTTTTTTTTTACAAAAACCTTTAAAAACGACGGAATTCGGCTAAAAACACATCAGACAACTTTGAAAGGCTTTGATCCACCTTAAAGGTGCACCCGCTCAACAAAATCTTGCGTCCGTGGAATGATTCTCCCTAACCATACTCAGAAGGTTGTCGCAAGATCATAACCTTCGTTAGCCTGGAACAAAAATGAAATGGTCTTTGAAATAGCATGATCGATCTGAATAAATATATAATTGAACCAACCATGAAGACATCGGTTCAACCTTCATGCGGATCTAGTAGTATGTCACAAAAGTGTGTGGTCTGTCTTTGTACATGTGAGTAAGTCACATATGTATTAACTCGAAAATATTTATCAGTAACTAGTAACTTTATCTTTCTCGAAGTCGGGTTCAAGTTTCACCAAATCTAATAAATATATGTAAGTTTAATATGTCATTATAATATGGGACCAATTGAAAAGATATTTGAGTATATTATGAGGGATTATTGTCTATTTTTAAATTGTTTTGCCCAATAATAGTTTTCAAATTTTATGCTTTCATAGTACTATTTTATGTTTAATGTGAAACCTTAAATGTTATAAAAACACCATGTAACCAAAAAGAACAAAAATAAGCATTGATTTATAAATCAATTTTGTTCAATATAGAAAACACAAAAACAAAATTATTATATTTATAAATATTTTTTTAATAATTTTTCTTTATCATTTTTACAACAATGTTAGATTGTGTCAAAATGAAATTTATTTTCAAAAGCTTCATTTTAAAAAATGTATCATGTCTTTGAACCAACTAAGTAAATATATTGGTGAATTTTTATCATTCCACGTTACAATTATTTCAGTATTGTTAAGATAAATAAAAGTAAAAAGTAAAAAAAAATATTAATGAATTTGACATTTTATATATGAAAAGATGAAACTTTGATTCTTCATTAAAATTACATTTATTGTACAATTAAATCCTCATTTTATCAATTTTAATTTTATAAAATTGAACTTCATAATTCATTATAATCGACTTTTAATCAGATCTCGGTTCAATTGAGTGGGCCTGTTTGCGTTTTTAAAATTAAGGGTAAAAATGGACATTTTAATAAAGCCAATGGTCAAATGCTCAATTTGCAAACTCTAGGGGCTACAAGTGATATGTTTTCACAGTATAGGGTTCAATATGGAGCATAGGTAAACTACAGGGATTCTTTTAAAAATATCATATTCGATTTCCCCATTCGTTCAAACTACGAAGGATCCTTTCAATAATTCCTGTGTCAACAACCCCGCCTCAAAACTCTGTACGCATCCTTTGGCTGAATTCATTGTGTTCTTCGATTTTGCTAGATCATCCCGCAAGCTATCTATCGATTCTTTGATAAGGTACTTCTCTTTCTGTTTGTTGATGTTATCTATATCCGCAAATCGCCATTGTTTTTCTGTTAAGGATCAGTTTATGTGCAATTAATGGCGGGATGGATTCCTGTTATTCAGCTGCCCTTAATTGACCTTCTAATTTCATTGCATTTTTTTGGTTTTTTGTTTTCTGGGTTTATCTTATGTGTGATGATGATCTATTACTTGAAAGAATCTGCGTGTTTATTAGGCAAATTGGGGTTTGTTATGTTTTGTTCTTTCCTTTTTCCAATTGTCGGAATTGATAGTATTGTTAATAGAATCATGTACTTCTGTTCAATTTAATGCTGGAGTTGTCGATGAATTAAGCTCAAATTACAAGGCCCGTATATACCTTTTGCTCATTTAGGTTTGTGGCTATAAGAAAACTAAGTTGAAAGTAGTGTAATATCCCTCTTTTATTGATAATAGAATTCGGATTTATGGGTATATTTTTATATAAGTTGTATTGAAGGATTTCTTTAGAACTCTGCTGAATCTTGCATTGAAAGGTGAAAATTGCTGTATTTTTAGTTATCATTTTCTTTGATGGGCCATAAGTTAATTTTAGTTTGATGAACAAGGCCTATCGAAAGTAGTGTGAATTTGATGCAACTGTGCAACTTATGTGCTAGAATTGAGAATCGATTATTAGAAGTCACAGGTTTCGTTGAGAGTAGTAAATGAAATAAAACCACTGCTAGATACATTACATAGTTGACCAATGATTGATTGATTGAATCACTGTGATCCTATTAAGATTATCGATTTCCCTGATGAAAATGTTGGATGTGGTGAGAAAAAGAATTGAGAAGTAGAAGATTACAAACATGTAAAAGCTTATTTGAGTTGTTTCCTAAAAGAGCAATTATCATTTTGAATCATTGTACTTTTACACTTAAACATTTCATTTGAAAATAATCAACATACTTGCAAAATTAAGAAACCAATACTTGAGTTGATAGAAATAGCAAACTAATGTGTTTTTCCTGCTATTTTCGACCAACTGTAGTCTTTCTCTGGCTACCCAACTCGAGTGTCACCTTTGCATTTTGTAGTTTTAGAAATGTCAGTGCCAAGTACAATAATTTGAAATGCTAGTCATTCTTTTCTGAATTTGATTGTTGTACGTTCTTTGTCACAGTTCATGCATTACTTTCTTTATACTTTTGTTCAAGCATACATAAGCAATATTCTGCTCCAAATTTATGACTCTGGCTTCGTATGGAAACATGCTTTGAGAAGGATGTTAATACGTGTTTTCTGAGAAAGAATTTTTCATATTTTGTCCTTTCTCAGTGTGGTTTTGAGGGTGTTACTGCAGCTTCCTTACCTGTTACATATACGGTATATCATATACTTAATCAAATTTACCGGTGATAAAGTTTGCTTTCAGAACGACTCCGGGATATATATATATACAGAAATACTGTAGTGTGACTGATCTGATTCAGCTCTTTTCTGGGATCTGTATGGATAAGACAGAAAACAATGACGATTTTACCTTTTGTCAGGCAAGTTCTCTATTAGCTGTGAACTTGATGAATCTTTCTTTATAACATCTTCAGGGGATTTATCGTTCGTTGGCCTTCATTTTTATTTAGGTTGGTGTTCCGGATGACAAAAACAGTAATGCACAGAACGGTATTCCAGATGTTAGCAGTATAAGTATAAATGACGAAAAAAATAAGAGTAGTGGAACTATTTGGAGTGACAATTCAAGAAGTAATACTAATCTGGAGAAACAGGAAAAAGTTGGATCCTTAACTTTTAAGGTTATTGATGCATCATCGCAAAAAAAGCCGACTGAACGTCCCAAAGAAGCAGCAGTAGATGTTGGAAGTTCAGTTGATACGTCACAGAGACCCAAAACTGTTGTGAAAAAACCGGTAGCCCGTGCCAAAGTTCCTTATCAAATTGGGTATAGCCATATGGATTGGCTCAAGCTTACTCGCACGCATCCTGATCTTGCAGGTTTACATCAATTGCTTATCTATTTTGTGATATGATTTACGTGCTTATGTTTTGGGTTTCTAATGATTTCTTTGCTTATGAGCGTAGACTTTTAGAGTCATCGAGCTTGATTTCTATTACAAATAAACCATCATTCTTGTAAAAGTGGAAAAGGAAATCGTATACTTTTCAAGATTGAAATTTGGATGATTTTTTCCCTTTTGTATTTATGTTTTTTTACATTTTGTCCAAATCCTCTCCTTGTAAACTATTGGGGTTTTCTGTATTTTCATGAGAATGAATGAATGATGGTTGGTTTGTGAAAGAAAGAAAGAAATATTAAGCATGATGGTTCAAAAAGGCTATCACTTTTGCCTTCTTACCTTGTGAGATAACATAACATGTTACATTTTGGATTGTTTTACACATGATTAGATACAAAACTAACAATGTGAATCTTTATCTGATTTATAAAAGTTGTTGGTAATTTAGGAATATCAATTTAAAAAAAAAGGTTGTTTGGATGAAAAACTAGAAAATACTAATCAAGATTGAAGAGTTCAGAATGTTATACAACTTGCACCTATCTAAAATACCATACGGTCCATACTAAGCTTGCGCTTGCTTTAGGCCATAGAGAGCTTTCTTTAGGCAACAAATGTAATCCAGAAATACCAAAGGGCCTTTGGCCTACCGGTATATATATATATATATATAAACTAGTATTTCAGAATATTTGAATCCTATTTTTAACAAGAACATCACCAATGGAGTACATGGCTGGTTTTATCTTATAGAAGTGATTTGTGATGGTGGTTTTATCACCATCCTTTTTAGGTTCATTCTTGTCTTGATGGCTAGTTCTTCACTACTCATAATGGAGTACATGGCTAAGGTTGGAAGCTCTTTCAGTTTTGTACCATAAAAGAATTGTGATGTTTGACTGTTTATGGGATATTGTATACATTTTTTTTTACCAAATTAGAGGAATCTCGTAAACCCAGTTCGATATCATCACTTATTTTTTAGTTGAAGAACCGCCTTTTATGCTTTTAATTTGTTAATTAAAAACTAACCCTTGTTAACTTAACCAACTGTCTTCCTTGAGTTTTGACCTTAGTCAAAGTTAGCATGAATGCGTACTGAATTTGGTGGAATTTATGATTAATTAAAGGATTAAAGGGACAGTCGAACAAGAGGGTTATATCTTTAGCTGAAGTTAAACAACACAAAACAGAGGATTCAATGTGGACCGTTCTTAAAGGCCGTGTTTACAACATCACTCCATACATGAAGTTTCATCCTGGAGGTATTCTTTTTCATCATATTAATATTATTTCTTTCATCATATACATTATACAATACAATGCTGTTAATTTCCATTAAGATATTGTATTTATAATTTTATATATTTACATGATTTGTGCATTTTTGGTTGAGTGTTTCAAGTCATGAAAAATAGTATCTTTTCAGGTGAAGATATGTTGATGAAGGCGGTTGGAAAAGATTGTACAGCATTATTCAGTATCCTTTTTTATTAGTTTTCAAACCATCAAGCAATGTTCTTTAAATAGTATTTTCTTATCATTATTTGAATTCCCCTTTCCTTTTTGCCAATATTTTTTATTATACACTGGTATATGACGCCACCCTCTAGAGGGTTAGGGTTAGGGTTAGGGTTAGGGTTAGGGTTAGGGTTAGGTTCAAGTGAGAAAGAAAGCAAGTTATAGTGAGAAGTATGAGAAGAGATCTCCACCTTTGGATCAATCCTAATTGAATGTCAACACTGATGAAGTGTACAAAGACGCACCGGATCAATTCCCTTCTAAAGTACAATGCAGATTAAAAGTGATCAAGGGTTCAGATCTCTTTGCTACAGTCTCATGATACAACTTTATTTATATATATGATAATGAGGGTGTAATTTTCTTTAACGGATTTCTTTAGATAAATACCATGCTTGGGTGAATGCCGAGTTCATGCTGGAGAAATGTCTTGTTGGTGTTCTTGAAGATAGCCGGCGATGATCATCTTTTAAAAGATAATTTTTTTACATCATATTTGCGTATTTTTATACACTCAGATTAAGAAACACCAAGTGTATTGTATTGTATTGTAATATTTACATGTTGTACATTGATCTGGATATTTGCATGCAGATTTATGTTCCTTATACATCAGTATAACATTAATGAACATTGAATCATCAAAGTTGGTAATTTGGTACAAATTTGTGTGATCCTAAATATTTATGAAAGATGATCATAGTTCTTTCATTATAATTAATATTTTAAATTACAAAACAATTAAGATATTTATGAAATCAAATATTTATTAACGTAAGGTTAAAATTGGTTTTATGAATCAAGAAGTTTGAAATGATTATACTCCTTTTGTTAATTTATCATTTAAATATAATCATTCTTTTTTAATTTTTTAGTACTTTAGCAGGATGTGCAGTAAATAAAATTCCCAAAATTTAACCAATCGCAAGTAGGTCATGGACTCATGGTCGGTTAAAGAAGGGACCAAACTCTGTCATGAGTTCCTGGTTGGTTAAAACAAGGACCAACCAAACTTGGTGGTCTTTTTTGACCATGAACCAATGGGTTCACATCCCCTTAAAATGGCTCAATCAAATTCAACTTCGATCGAACCATCCTTCCATTCATTGGGTTTTAACTCATACAAATTATTTGCAAATCTTAAATAACATTTTCCATTAAAAGGTTCGATTTAAAAAAACATTCAAACCACCACATACAACCTCAAATTCACCTTCTACCCTCGAATAGGAGAAACCTTAACTTCATCAATAACCGGCCCACAAAGCGACCCGAAATCATCAACCCTCGTGTGATAATACGAGCTATAAAACGTCACTCGGGTTCTCGCCGATATCGCCATAAACTTCATGCTAACCGTCTTCCACTTCCCTTTTCCTACCGATTTAAACGGTGCTTTTAGGGTTTCTTTTCCGGCAAAGGCTTCAACCATCATGTCTCCATGGCACCCGTTCTTCGCATCTCCAATGGAGAAACTTAGGTTGTATAGTTTGTTTGGGATGGTTCGGAGGATTTGGGCGATGGCGCTTTCTCTTCCGGCGACTAGCTCGATGGCGGCAATGCCAGATGGGACGTTGAAATGCTTGGCGTCGATGAATTTAACGGCTTTTAGAGACTCGATGATCCACCCGGGGAGTGGGGACGTGATGTCTTCTTGTCGAGGAGGGAGGAGGACGCCATTGGAGGAGTTGAATAACCGATGAGGACCTTCTTCGAATCCGCCATTTTTCACCAAATTAACTGGAACAAAAATAGTCGAACAACAATTGAATTGAAAGTTACTTTTTCAACAAATTTGAGCTTATAAAATGTCAAAATGTGTTACAATAAGTTCGTATAATGGTTTATATTATATTCCCTCTATTGTCCATGAACAAGTCTCCACGTTTCAAATGACAGACAGTTTTAAGCTATGTTTAGCAAAAATAAGCTAGCTTATTTTCAGCATACACGATTGGTACTTGGAGTAGCGTTTTAAGAGCTTATTGTCATTTTTTCCAATTATAACCTTCGTTAATATTAATTATTATTATTTTTCAATGTGCCCTTTTTGGTCATTTTAGATTCTTATATACTAGTTTTGCCGAACATAATTTTTTCATCAGCAGGCTGGCTTATAAGCCATCTACCGGTTTGTCTGCTAGTTTGCAAAACATAGCCTTAGGCATGAATATTATTACACTTCTTTTAACCAAATGACATATTTACCCTTATTTAGTTTAGTTGGAAAATTAATTAAAATAGCAATATAAAATATTGACCACATTGTTTCACCTCCTAGCCATTTCTCTCTTAGAATTACCAAAAGGTCGGTCCGTAAATACGGAGGGTGAACGTGAAAAACAAGAAATTTCTGAACCAGATTCACAATTGTTGGGACTAAATATTGTTGGGACTAAAAATGTAAAATTTTGAAAACACATTATTTACAGTTGGAGAGCTAGTTTAGAAACTTTCTTTTTTTACACTTTCATCCCACCGTAATTATGGATCTGAATTTTTACCGGCCAATGACTATTTTAATTAATTTTTCTATTAATTTTCTTTTTTTTGAAAGTAAAAACTTGTTTTGTGATAAATATAAAAAAAATGTGACACTTATTTTAGATAAACATAAATAGAAATTCGAAAACTCGTTATAAAAAAAAGTATATTATAAAATAGCTAAATACTTACATCGAGTAGGTCTGGGAGGAAGGAGCTCTTTAATGGCGACGGCATCAATAAGTGGTCCACATTTAGGATCTTCTTGAACTCCAGGGTTATGGAAGATCAACTTCACACTGTTCGATTTCGCCATAAACCCATAAGCATACACATCTCCGCCGTCACTGCTGTATAGAGTCTGCAACGGAAGATCGCCGGACTGCGGCGGCACCGACACCCTCAACACCTCCTCCTGCGCACAAGTTCTAGAAGCTCCAAACGTGACGGCGTACAAAGACCCAGCTTTGACGGCGATGGTTTGTGATACAGTGGCTTCGTTGCCGAGCCTGACGGCGTGGACCCCATGTGCCACCGGAAAATACATCCCGCCGGGCTGAGGTCCGCCGTGGATGTACTCCACAAGGCCGGTGATTTCCCATTTGGGTAATGCGTTTTTGCCGATAAGAACTGTTTTCTTGATGTCGGTTGCTTTTGGTGGTTCTTCAAAGTTTCCGTTTGGTAAAAGACCTGCAAAAAAAACAACAACAACAATGGCGTCACAGAAGATAATCAGATCTAAGTGGTTATTTACTTATTTTTTGTGTTAATGGGTGTTTATGGATTTTGAGATCTGAAATGGAAAACGTACCTTCCAATGGAGTTGGAGGAGGGATGGCAGCAAGAACATAAGTGGAAATGAAGGTGAAAGTAAGAAGAATGCAGACAAAATCCGCCATTTTTACAGGAGAATGAGAATGAGAATGAAAGAGATGGGGGTTTAGATGGGAAGGATTAGGGGTTTTATGCTTGAAATTTATATTAAAAAAAAAAAGGAATTTTATCTTGAAAGATGGAAGAGAAACTGACACATATATCTTTGGTCGTTGGATTAGATAAACAGGGGATTTTTTTTACTTGTTGATGATGATGATGATGGCCACGAGGGATGTTTGAGGGTAGGAACCCACAAATTTGTTTCCATGATTAATGGAAATCTAATTAGAAATTAAAACCAAACAAAATAATGTTTTGTTTTTATCTGTTTTATGTTAATTATTAACTAAAGTTGGTCCCTATTTAATCAGGGGAGTCTAATTTTTTTTTGAACGGCAAGTTAGTAGTTAGTAGTTAGTGATTCGGATCCACAGTGACATCTATATGAACACTATACGGGACCCGAACCTTCACCTTAGGGGATAAACCCCCACTCCTCCACAATTTATAGGAAAACCACAACTCTCAAGGCTCGAACCCGAGACCTTGTGGATGATGTAAAAACTCTGGTACCGCTAGGCCAGAGGCCTTTTGGTATTAGGGGAGTCTAATGGCACTCTTATAAAAGTGAATCATCCTTACACACGTCTATATCAAAAGCCTCTTTTTACATTTCCAAAGCTATAAAAGTGCAAAAATTTCGTGCACACCCCTACTATAGGGGTGCCATTAACACTCTCTTTTAATTATGATTTGAAATGTTTTATAGGTATTTGGTTGAAAAATAAAATTTTAATTCTTCAATAAAAGGTTATGTAAAAAGTATAGTAACTTAGAAACATCTTCAAGATTTTTATAAACAAAAAGTATAATTTGTCTGATAAGAGTTTTAGTTAATTTTTTTAAATCTCATACAAGAATCTTGATTCTTGATATTTCTAATGATAAAATAAAGACAATGAAAATGTTGAGAATCATTTAATTAGAAGGTTAACCGTAACATAAAGAATGATTTGAAATCCAAAGTTTGGGAGATATAAAGTGTTTGAAGATTTATGTATATGTATTAAAAATGAATTAAAAATACAAAAAACCTTTTGAAAGACTTGACCATTGGAGTAATTATTTAAAGATGGATTTTTATTTAGTGAAAATATGATGTGATAAATAGATCAAATCTTTTATAAAACCCTGACCATTGTGGATGATCCTTTGAAGTTAGTGTAAAATGACAATTTGTAAGTTTTTTTAATGTATAACAAGATTTATGTATATACATTTCAAGTTAAATATTTAATATTTATTTATAAATGTATAACAAGTATTGATGTTGAAAAAATATATGGGACACAAAAAGCTTTATGTAAAAACCATCATTGTAGACTTTTCTACGATTTCTTAATTTGATAAGCTGGAAATAATGTGAACAAAAACTACAAAAAAATAGGTTTTTATAGTAACTTCCATTTGGGAGTATTCATGAAGTTCTTGTATTAAAAACAATAGTTTTTACATTGAGTTTTGTGTGCAATGACATTTTATTAGAGCATCTCCAATGCAAGGCTTTTATAAACAAAAAATGCATTATCTTATAAGAACTATTATTGTGAAGATGTTCTTATAAGAACCTAATGTGTTATAGGTACTTGAGCAAAAACATTGTTTCTTACCATAAATTTTGTGAGAAGTAACATTTTATTATTTTTATTTTATTTGTTTGACTTTATATAACATATATAATAATACTACTTATTTAATGAGACCCACAAAAAAGAGGTTTTTATAAGAACTATCATTATGGAGTTTTTAATTTGGTGAGATGGATATGAGATGGCAACAAAAGGTATAAAAAGGAGGTTCTTATAAGAACCTCCATTGAAGATGCTCTTAGTTTTATACATTTTTTTTTAATTTTATATCTATATTATTGATGTTGAAGTAATACATGAGACTCACAATATGAGGTTCTTACTAGTCACTAGCATTGTATTGTTTTATGGTACTTCGCAAATTGTTAAGTATAATGATAAAACAAAAAAAAATACAAAAATAAGGTTCTCATAAGTCACTCTATTGAAAATAATTAATCTATTCAATCTAAAATCTAAATCTCAACCCCAGTTACAATACCTTGAAAAGGAAACACCAAAAAACAATATTGGGATTGATGACGTGATTAACAGTGAAACATCAGTTCCAGTGGCTACATTACTCACATGGCATCAACAATCGTTGGAAGGTAAGTTTTTCAATATTAGTAACATCGTTGAAATAGGTGAACTGATGCTTACAATTTTGTATAGATTGGATTTAACCCTTTGCCTTGTACATTTCCCTTGTCGCTATTCTATTTGAGTGGTCCAAGCGTATATTTAAGACATTGTCATTTGAAACGCGTTTGATGAAAATGCAGCAAGGCAACGTTTTTCTTGATGTCCTTTGGTGCCACCTATATCATTCAAATTGTTATATTCATTTTATTTTAACTCTTTTGTATCAATTATTATCATTAGAAAATTATGACGTAAATGGTCATTTTCAAAATATATGCAAATCGCCACATATATGATACATTTCGTCGTTTTTTAAAAGGTACTTTAATTTTTTTGACACTTTATAATATCTTTACACCGAATGTCACTATCTCTTCCATGTTTCTCTCACCTTCCTCTTATGTTCACTTATATTTTCTAAAACTTTAATATAATATTTTTGAAAAAACAATCATAAAAAAAATATAATATACTTTCTTTTGATTCTTCTTATTACATTTTTGTGAGAATAATATTCTTAAACGTAGATTGATTCTACAGTAAATGTTATAAAATAAAATTTATTAACATGGATTTTTCTAAGTATGATTGTCTTTTGACACCGATTTGAAATGTAAGTTTGACAATACCTCAACTAATCTTATTAAAATCATGAATTTAGCAGCCAAATAAATTTTCAATGGTCCTAATGACCATTCAAAAACAAACTTAATGTCTTTTTGGTTCAGCTACTGCAAATTACCATACTTATTTTCAAACAACCCTAGATAAAAATTGATGTATTTATTTTTAGGATAAATAACTTTAAAACAAATAAATAATTTAAATGAAATTTGGTCACAAGAAATATTCTATTCGTAATTTTGAAAGTTCAATTTCCAAAACATTAGCTTAAACTAAATACAATATATGTTTCTGAGCAACTAATACAGATTGATGATATGTTACTTGAAAATAAAAATGAACATTAATAATATTTATTTTAATTAGTTTTTACCTTTTTGTTATTTGCATTTTAATTATTTATTTAGAAGTATTACAATATAAAATTGAATTATGCTAATCAAGTATATAAACATAAACTATTAAAATTGAATTGTGCTAATCAAGTAAGTAAACATAAACTACTAAAATAAACTAAGACTTAAAGTGTTGATTTTTAAGCTACATTATTATAGATAAAAAAACGAATTTTTTTCTTTAACATTATGATATAGGGTAAATACATTCCTATACATTATTAATTTTGTTACGTTTAAAGGACCCTCAAACCTAAATAAAGATCTTTGCTTATACCACCACCCATGTGGATCTCCCAAAGTCTATGAACTCCCCCACCCTCTATCCCAACTTTACCTTTTTTGACTTTATCAAATATATATAATTATGATAAGAGCTCGTTTTTACCACACATTTACAAAGTGATTGTTTATGGGAAAAATAAATCACTTTCATCTAGGGACGTAAACAAGTCAATCCGAGTCTAGTAGTAGGTTAATCGAATCGAACTTAAAAAATAATACTGGGCTTGAGCTCGAATCGAACTCGATTAACTTTTCAATGTAGGGCTCGAGCTCAAGCTCGAATATCTTTTGAGTTATCAACTCGATACTCGTTTATGGGTTTGAACTCGCAATCGATTATCTCGTTTATCGGCTTGAATTCGGTGATTTTTATATTTTTTTATTATTATATGATTATAAATATATGAGCATGTTAGGCTCGAAAAGGGGGTATGCTTGAATGGCTCGGCTCGGCTCAACTCGAAAAATTGAATCGAGTTTTCGAACGAGTCGATTCGAACATTAGTGTTAGAAAGCTGAGCTCGAGTAGCTCGTTAAAAGCTCGAATCGTTTACACCCCTACTTTCACCTATCTTATCATGTACTTCGGTCTTTAAAATGGATTATTGGTAAGCATTTTAAATTCGATCAGAATTTATCAAGATTTTTTTTTTCTCTTACTTACCAAGTAAGACTCTGTCTTTGTTATGTCTCCTACCAAGTAAAATTATTGGTCCTTGTCATATTTAATCGGTAAGGTAAGTGTTATCTGATAGACGTTTACACGGTAAGCATTTAGTTCAGTGAAAATGCTATAAATATTGTAAAATACTATTAATGGATGTTAGCGTTGAAATGTTAATAAACAGGAAAACATAAGTTAGCATTAGTTAAACTAAGTTAATTTATATTAACATATTTTAACACTAAATGTTAATATAGTTGTAACATACGAAATTTTGATTTTCTATCAGAACTCAACCTTATGTATGTGTGTTTAATCAAAGAGAAGTCTTAAGGTTGAGAACCATAAAATTAATGGATCATGAGTTGTTTCACGTTATAATACGACAACGTACGAAACATACAATAATTTTTCACTATTTGAAACAAAAAATATAAATAAAAGTTTTTCACATCATGAAACAAATAAATATAAAACGAATATATTTAAAAGAATACCTTAAATTCTTGTTTTTATATGAAAAAAATACATACAGAAACGAACCAATACATTGGGATCGATTCTAACATGTATTAGTGTCATTGATCATTTGGTGTGATTGTGATTCACTCGAGATTGAATAAGGTGATGAGACAAACATAAGTGAGATAGATCATCATAAAGCGGGAGATCGCACCCCCTTGCGGGGTTCGAGAGGGAGCACCCTTAGCTGGGTTCCAAGGGGCTAATTTATGAAGAGTTAAACTTAGTGAAAAACTCACCAAGTATAAGCCTAGGCAAGTAAGATAAGAGTTTTGATGATTAGAGTTACGAATATTCATCTAAGGATCTAACTCTGGACCTTGAGTCCGGACTTGTATCTAAATCTGAATTATTGAGTTTAGAGTTTTGGACTTTGAGTCTAGACTTAAGGTTAAATCTGAATTAATGGGTTTTGAGATCTGGACCTTTGGGTCCAGACTTAGGTTCAAACTTGTGACTTCCTAATTCTCTTCAATCTTATCCATTAACGCTTATTACCGTTTAATTGTCTGTAATTGTCGATCTCTCATTTAAATATGTAAAAACGAGAATCTGAATATATGACTCGAGTTTCACAGCCTTTGAGAAACGAAAAAAAAAGCCCTAAGGATTATTCCAATATTGAACTCGTAAACCCAAAACTCTTAGGATCGAATTATAGTATTTGAAAAGTATTTTCTACTCTCTTTTTTTTTCTAACAAATTTCAAAACCACATAAATGGAATTTAAATTTTTTAACAAACCAAATGAAAAAGAAAACGTAATTTACTCTATACAAAAATACGAAAACCAAGAGACGTAGCATGGGCATCGTGAATGATTTCGGCAAGCAGGGCCAGGGGCCATGTACATATGGGGGATGGGGGGCACAGCATATGGTGCGTGTGGTTTGCACCATGTGATCTATTTTTCATTTATTATTAATTAAAATATTAGTTGGATGATATTCATTGGACCGCTTTTTGTTCACTCCTTTCCTTTCTCCCATAAATTGTTAATACAAACAAAAGTATTTTTATTTTCATCTTCGTATTTTTTTTTATAATTATTTTCTTATACAAAATAATTATATTTATCTATATGCAGAAAAATGTTTCAAAAACACGATGTTCAGAAACAATGGCAAAACAAAATTTCTATAACAAAACCCATTTCTTTCTCTATAACAAGAAGGCAACCAATTTCAAGAACAAACAAAGCTCATTTTAAGAACAAATCCACTTCTTTCTCTATATCCATACCTACAAACTTTACGAGATTTAGTTACAACTGAAACCATTAACAGTACATAGAGGTTTACTCGAAACCTTTAAATCAATATAGTACCTGGAGTTTCCCATTAAACCTCTAGGTGAAGGGTTCACAGTTTTGCATGGAAGGCGAAGGTTGCAAGTGACTGTTCTCAATGCTCGTTCTTGAAGGGGATGAAGAACGGAGGGGACGATTTTGTTATACTATTATTTGACTTTTATCTTGTATTGATCTTTTCTTTGGCTGGATGGATGACAAACCAATCCGTTTTTTGTGACAATCTTGATCTCATTTCAACTAGTTTTCAATTCTGTTGAAGGAATTCGTTCTTGGATCCGATCAAACATTTATACAGGTAGTTACGAGACTTTAATAAGTAGAAATACTATATTTTTCTATTATGAAATATAAGCTGTAGATCATATTTCACTATAGAATGCTTATGAAGTTGACTCATCGAATTCTGAAATAACTTAATATAAAATGTGGGTTCTTGAAACTCAAGATTAAATGACCAAGTAGGTCAATCGAATCCTCCTAATCAGATGGAGAATATTCAAGACAAAAGATTTGATCTCATAATTTATATAACTTGAGGATCCGATGAATCTTCAACATCCGAAACCTTAAGCTTAAGGTTCAGATGTATCTGATGGATGTGGTTCATCAGATATATTCATTGTAAGACAAGTAAATAAGAATTTCTTTATAAATGTTTGATCGGAAGCTAAATGTATTATTTACAAATATGATGGTTGAGAGGAATAATTATGTTAGTTGGTCGTATGTTCGTAATTATTACGACTATCTTAGTTTCTAACAACAATCGTTAGTTGCAATTTTTGCCCAAACAATAATATTGACAAGTTAATTTAAAATAGTTGTTTATGAAAGACTGGATTGGGTCTTAGAGCATAAAAGACCGCATTGGGTCTTAGAGCATGAACCCACGAACACCTAACATCATAAAAGACCACATTGGGTCCTAGAGCATGAACCCACAACTCCTAGGCTAGTGAGGCAAACCAGCTAGACCCTAGAAAACAATTTTCAACCCATCCGATTTGATCTATATCCCGCTTTGATTTCCCTACGGGCTCCTTATTCCGAGGCTGCTCTTTATCACGGCTCTTCTGAGGCTTTCCAACCAACCCTGTTGACTCGGAGTATTCAACCCCCCGACTGTCAATGCACCCTAAAACCTTCGTCATTTATGAGAACTATAATGTCATTTGATTAGAAAAAAAAAATCTATTATTACCATTTTTCTATCTCCTCAATATTCCTCTAATAAGATGTCGATATATCATCTTTTATTTGGGAAATTGATCAAAATAGTAAATCTCCTTAACCAAATTTACATTTTAGCTATCCTTAAAATCAAATTCTCATTTTAGTCAAAGTTTACGCTGTTAAAAAAATTCTTGCCGCAAATGTGCTCCTCACACAAAATTTTACCGTAAACATGGATTCTTACACAAAATTTTTTACCACAAAAGGGGATCTTAGATCAATTCCAATCAAACGATAAAATGACCAAAAACGTCGGTGATGAAATCCAACTGGAGGCGCTATCTAACCAAATATTTTGGTGGCCAACACAAAGTTTAGTATTCACGGCAAAAGCACCCGGCCCACCACTTTCAATTGTTTTTAGGGTTTTTTTTTATAAATATAATTAAGGTTTTTTAATTTTTAATTTTATTAAACATTATTTTGAAATATAATTTAATATTTTTTATGTTAATTCATATTATTTTAATTAATTTTTTACAACATATTTTTAAAAATTAATTATAAATAAAAAATAAAAAACAGTTAGAGAAAATTGACAAAATATAAGCTCATAGAAACTTAAAATTTCATGATATTTAAAATTAAATAGTATAAATTAATACATAACACATAGATATTGTATTTAAAATGTTTTAATAATAATAAAACATGTTTTTTACATGGAACTAGGGATGGAAACGGGACGGGTAGTGCATACCCCGTTCCTACCCCGACTAATCCACGACGAGTTGGGGGGGAAGGAATCTTCGACAGGTTCGGAGAACCCATTGGATACCCGTTTAGTAAAAAACGACATGCTTTAAAATTAAAATTATAAAAAAATTGTTACTATATTAATCAAAAATATTGAAAAACAAATATATTTGCTATTTAATAATAAATATATACATCTATACATGTTTATTTATTTATATACACACTATATACATATATTAAATAAAATTAAAAGTTTAATCGGGTATATTACGGCGGGTACTGCCATCCCTGACTTCGTCTCGACCCCGTTTTGGGTATGAAAACAAAACCCCGTCCCGTGACCCGTTAAACCGAGAAATTCTCGTCCCATTAGGCTCTGGTACATACGGGTACCCGCCCCAAGGGTAAAATTTCCATCACTACATGGAACATCAATTTGGTAATTGTTTTAAAGTAGAGTAAACTACAATTTTGGTCCCCATGGTTTACACGTTTCTTTGAAAGTCGTCCCTGTATTTCAATAACTACAGAGGTCGTCCCTACTATTTCAATTTTACTTTGAAAATGGTCCCTGATCGTTAACTCCGTTAAAAACCCCAGTTAAATGAAGGGTACTTTCGTTTTTTTTACTGTTACAATGACAAGTTATACAATCTATTTAAACTAAAAGAACCAAATTGTAATTTACTCTATTTAAACCAAAAAGGAACATATCTGACGACCAAGAGGTCGTCTCCATCTCCGTATCAAACATGGTTAATAGGTGGGTTTGAGATTAAATGTGATCAAGGATCCAGATCACTTTTTACGCTTCTCACACTATCCTTTATCGACACTTATGTATGTATGTATATATATATACATATATATATATATATGTATGTCTAAAGGCGTAGAATCATGTGAGAAGAAGAGTTAAATGTGAGAAGTGCAAGAAAAGATATGCACCCTTGATCACTTTTAAAGTGATACACACCCATGAATTATGCATTAGAAGGGAGTTGGTCCGGTGCACCTCATCTCGGTACATCTCATCCTAATGTACATCCAAGAATGAAGATCCCTTCTCATGTTAACTCTAGTTCTTATCGAAACCCAACCCTATATACGTAAATTGGATCGGAGAAATAATGTACAATACAAGTGAAAAGTAACAGGTGATTTCTTATTTTTAAATTAACAAACCATTACAAATAATCGATTGAAATGAATGAATTACAATTTCGTAGTCAAATGTAGTTGGATCTTTTCTTTTTAACAACATCATTAAATCAAATACCAATATTAAACATTTCTATAAATCTCAACTCCAATGAATTAGCTTCTTTTTAAGCTCGGATGGGTGAAACCGTAACTTCATCGATCACAGGGCCGCAAAGCGACACAGTATCGTCAACCCTCGTGTGGTAAAACGAGCTGTAAAACGTCAATCTAGTTCTTGCCGAGATGGCCGTAAACTTCATGCTCACCGTCTTCCACTTCCCTTTTCCTTCCGATTTGAACTTTGCTTTTAGGGTATCTTTTCCCGCAAAGGCTTCAACCATCATGTCTCCATGGCACCCGTTCTTTGCGTCTCCAATGGAGAAACTTAGGTTGTATAGTTTGTTTGGGATGGTTCGTAGGATTTGGGCGACGGCACTTTCTCTTCCGGCGACTAGTTCGATGGCTGAAATGCCAGATGGGACGTTGAAGTTGTTGGAGTTGATGAATTTAACGGCTTTTTGGGACTCGATGATCCATCCGGGAAGTGGGGATGTGACGTCTTGTTGTTTTGGAGGGAGGAGGACGCCGCTGGTCGAGTTGAATAAGCGGTGTGGGCCTTCTTCGAATCCGCCGTTTCTAACCAAATTAACTGAAACAAAAACGGTTCATGAGTTCTTCTATGGTTTTGTTTAAAAGAGTATATACTACACTATTAAAATGGAAGGCTTTCACCTACGAACATTTTCCTGGAAAATCCGTCGCTAAAGAGTGATTTTTCACAAAACCGTCACAAAAGTTGGTGGTTAATTTGTTGGTGGGTGAATAAAATCAGTGACTGACAGATTACCCAGGAAATTTTTGGGTAATCCATTGGTATTTTCTTGAAAACATCGTATTTTACTGGAACTATTAGTATTTTTTGGATGATCCGTGGTGATCACTCAAGGAAATTTTCCTGAGTGATTTTTTATGGGTGAAAGCCATTTTTCTTGCAGTGCTAAAAGGATGGTAAATTGATAAATAGTCGATCTCTACGATCAACTTTATTTTTTTATCATTTTATCCAAAGTTTATACAGATATTTGGATCCTTATGCAGATATTTGGATCCTTACAAAAATTACACACAAGGATTCAAATTTCTACGTTCTTCCTTTATTTCTTTTTCCATAAATCAAATTTCTGCCTAAGGATTCAAATTCCTACTAAGCATTTCCAACATCTACTCTAAAATGGAAAAAAAACGAGATTTTTAGTATTTTTGTTACTCTAAAAGCTATATTATCCTCTATACTAAAATAAAAAAATGAGAGACTATAAAAATCTTAAAACTTAGATAAATTTTTGTAACTCAATAGAAAAGAGAAATAATATTTTAATCCTATCCAATTTATTAAAGTCATTGAAGTATGTACTTAAGATAAAATTGTTAAAAATATTATAAAAAAATTATAGCTAGAAAAAATCGATGGCTATTGTAGGAAGATGTTTAAAAAGTGAGTTAATTTGAGATTATATTACTTCCCCGTCCCAATTTAAATATCCATATTTTTATTTATAGCTTTTCCAAACAAGTGTCCATTTTCAAAAATAAATAACCAAATTCTTAAATTTACGCTTAATTAATGCATAAATATTAAAAAGTTGTAAAAAGGGATTAGATAAAGATAAAAATATCATTTGGTTTACCAAAAAATATATTAATTATACATGTCTAAAACTACGTGTCATTTAAACCGTTGATACTTAAATCAGGACTGATAGAGTATTTTGGTCGATTTCCCTTTAAAAAACTGTTTATAAAGTGAGGATATATATGAATCTTACATCGAGTAGGTCTTGGAAGGATGAGCTCTTTAATGGCGACGGCATCAATAAGTGGGCCACATTTAGGATCTTCTTGAACTCCAGGGTTATGGAAAGTCAACTTCACACTGTTTGACTTGGCTATAAACCCATAAGCATACACATCACCGCCGTCACTGCAGTACAGAGTCTGCAACGGAAGATCGCCGGACTGCGGCGGCACCGACACCCTCAACACCTCCTGCTGCGCACATGTTCTAGAAGCTCCGAAAGTCACGGCGTACAAAGACCCAGCTTTGACGGCGATGGTTTGTGATACAGTAGCTTCGTTGCCAAGCCTGACGGCGTGGGCCCCATGTGCCACCGGAAAATACATCCCGCCGGGCTGAGGTCCGCCGTGGATGTACTCCACTAGGCCGGTGATTTCCCATTTGGGTAATGCGTTTTTGCCGATAAGAACTGTTTTCTTGACGTCTGTTGACTTTGGTGGTTCTTCAAAGTTTCCGTTTGGTAAGATTCCTGCAGAAAAAAATGAGATCAACAATGGCGTTAATTAAATAGATTCAGGTTAATTATTGGTTATTTGTATAATGGTGTTTTATGGAAAGTGAAAACTTACTGTCCATTGGAGGTGGTGGAGGAGGAGATGCAAGAATAGAAGTAGAAAGCAAGGTGAAAGCAAGAAAAATGGAGAAAATTTTCGTCATTTTTTTTATGGAAAGAAAGAGGGAATTGAAAGATGGTGATTTGGATGAAGAAAATTAGGGGTTTTAAGGTTCAAATTTATATATGTTAATGAAGATGATGATGATTATTGAAGGGCACGAGGGATGTCGGAATGATGCTATTTTTGCACAACATTTCTCCATGATTCGTGCGATCTAAATCCAAGAAAATAGTATATATTGTTTGTATCTTATTGATAGAAACTTCAAAATTATTTATGAAGCTACTACGAACTATCTCAATTGTCCATTTAAGTTAGTAAATATTTCAATTGTTTTATGTTTAATTAAAGTGTTGTTATGAAAAAGAATTCTTGATCATCTTTTTAAAATATGTGAATTGATTTGTTTATATGGATTGTATAAATTAGGATGTTGGTAAATAATTAGGATTCTGTTGTTTATATTTGTGATGTTTCCTCGTATTTTGATATAGAAATGAAGTATTTTTAATTTAAAGATCAATTGAATCTCAAAAACAATAAAATAAGTGGTTGTATCGTTAGTTTTATTTTGTTTTAAAATAAGTATTAATTTTTAAGAATAAATATCTAATTTTCAATTGTACCATTGGTTGAAATGAAAACGGACGGCATCGCCGTATGCTCCACTTTTGTTGCCCTGGTTTATAGATACATAAATCCATTATGGTAATATGGTTCCTTCTTTGTTTCAGGAATTCAACTTTCAGATATGGTATAATGTAAAAATTTTGGGTTCTAGTAACGGATTATCAATTCCTTTGTATCATATTTTAATAAGTTTTTTATAATCATAGGTGTTGTTTGGTTAAGAGAATTCAAAGGATTTTAAATGGATTAGAATAATCAATTCTTTTGACTAAATTTCAATTCATTTGTTTGGCTCACGTATTGAAATGGATGGAATCTTTGAATACCTTTCAGCATTCATTGGCATAAGTAAGGAATTTGAATTCCATCCATTTACATCAATTTAACCAACATCGCAATCCCTTTCAGGCACCCTCTCCTCCTAAAACGACCATGCTACTACTATCACCCCCCCCCCCCCCGCTCGGTACCCCACCCCTAACATAGAACTATTATCATCACAACTGGTACCTAGCCCCACACACCCCCGACCATAGAACTACTGTCATCACAACTGATACCTACCCCCACCCACCCCAACCTCGTCACCCACCACTCCTCCGCCCACCCTACCGACCACCATGCCACTAATGTTGTCGTCACAGCTACCACCCCCGCCCCATCTCACCTCATCGACTACCATGTCACTATTGTCATCGTCACAACTATCACCCCTTGCCACCTATCTTGTTCAGTTCCACCCATCTTACCCTACCGACCACCATGCCACTATTGTCGTCGTCACATCACCTCCCCCCCCCCCCCCCGCCGCGCGCGCTAGTGGCATTGGTGGTGGGTGGTTTGCCCGCCTGCACCACCCCCACATCACACTCCACCGACAACCATGCCACTATTGTATTCATCAGAGCTACTACCCCCGCACCCTACCTACCTTGCCTCCGTCCTTGACAATAGTGGAATGGTGGTCGATAAGGTGGGGGTTACGTTGGGGACTAGAGGAAGGGGATGGATTGATACACCCATCAACAATAGCACCAAGGTGGGTAGTTGGGTGAGGGCGGGTGGTAGCTATGACGAAAATAGTAGCATGGTGGCGGGTGAGATGTGGGTCGGGGTGAGGGGTGGGGGTGGGTGAGAGTAGCCGTCGCTTGTCGACACTACCACCGCCACTAGTACCACCAATACCGTCGACACTACTACAACCTGCACCTGCCACCACCATTTTATTCAGTGAATCAAACAGACAAATTAAAATTCTTTTAATATATTTCATTCTAATTTCTACCAACCAAACAAGTGGTCAAACATGATTAACTTTTATTTCCAACTCATTTGACAAATTACAAATCCGATAGATTTGAATATGTGAACCAAACCACCAGCTCATTCTTTCCAAGTAGCTCATTTTTTTTTTGTTGCTTTTTTCAAAATTTATAAAATTTTAATATGTAATATAGGATTAACAAATAACAGTTTAACGTAAATTTCCATCTAGTATTTAAATTTAAAAATTCAACATTTTTTTTATCATCCAAATATCCGTTTAACTTTGTTCAAATATAATAAATGATATTTTATATTTCATATGTCGTAACTTAGAAAAAAAAATCAAGACAACTTCTCTAATTTTTTTGTACAATATTCCGAACTATCATGTCATTTTAAGGATTAAATTAAATATTTATAATCAATGAATTAATTGAAATAAAAAATAATAATGTAGTTATGACTATACATTGTTTTATTTTATTTAAAGAAAATGTGTATACACACGATTGACGAAGGTTCATGTCATCTAATGAAGTTTATTTAAAATAATAGAAGAGTGTTTAGAAAGATACTATAATTCATCTTATAAATTATTTAGTTATGATGGTATTTTTTATTACTTATTTTTTCCCATCAAATTTAATGCCAATACGATACCAAATATTACACCATTTTGTTGTTGACAAATGATATAGCACCAAAACCCATCTGATGTTAAAATTTTGTTAATATTATTTATATAAATTTACGATTGAATGTCAGTTTCGTGTTTAAAATTATTGAAAAATTAATAATACGTATGTGTATTATTTTACATGATATGATAATCAGTGATAAAGAGCTTACTTCAATCTATAATGGAATGAGTGTGTTAATCCATCATTTATGGGAAAATCTATTAAAAATCTTAAATGTATGTGCTTTACTCATTTAAATTTGTTTGACTATTTTTGATAAAATGACATGTCATTAAAATTTACATTTAAATCATAAAATTAACATTCATTTAAACTAAAACATGTCATCGACGATTCTAACACATTTAAATCTTATCAAGGTAGATTAAGGTCAATAATCTAGGATCAATTCAGAGTTTGAGACCGTAGATCGATTAAAATATAATTGACTGAGAGAAGTGAGGATCAATTGAGAGAGGAATGATTAAGGTTCGTCAATTGAGATCGTGGATCAATTTAGGTTAATCGATTGAAACAGGTGAGAAGCTGAGATGAGTGATTGAGAAGGGAGGATCTAATTTGAGAAAGGTGTGGTGTTGAGCGATCATCTTGAGAACAATGAGAAGCAAATAACATATATATTTACCTCTTATTTTATTGATTTAGTAAATATAAAAAAATATTATCTTTATTGATTTAGTTTATTTTGATAATTGGGCCGAGTTACTGTTCAAAAACATTGGGCCGAGCGTAATCGGTCCCGGGACGGATCCCAGAGGTAGAACCAAGGCCCGTTTAAGCTGAAGATGAAACCGATTATGAAAACCAGGCCCAAATCGGTCATTCGATTTTTTTTTTACAAAATAAACTACAAAATATATGTAGTTTATTTTGGTATTTATAGTGTTTTGGGATAATAAAACCCCCCGACTATATTTGGAAAAAAAACCCGGTACTAGATTTTTTAAAAACCGGTCCTAGACCGGGCCGAGAAAATTACTAAAATTTGTAATAGGTTACGCCCCCGGGCCCGAATCCGGGCCTTATCGGTCTCAGGCAGGTCGTGTTGGGCTCATTTTGCCATCTGTACATATGATAACAAAAAACCTATCAGATCAGTAACTGTCCCAAAAAAATCGACCATAATTTAAACGATCTAAGTTCGAGTCTCGTTTTATACGAGAGTTTTATCTGATTTAAATCCATGTAGCGATGTTTTTGACGGAACAAAATAAACAAGATAAAACGATGTAGGTAGAGGTGGTATGTAGACCGGCTCATTAAGACAGCCTACTATTAATGGCCACGTGTTACCAATGATTGGGGCTCGGTCCACACGCTTGCTTTAATTAGAAATTCAAAATTTACGTTAAGTTAATATTCTTTCCTATTTTTATAAACAACCACAAATTATTTTCTAGAGTTAAATTCAAATTTAGTCCTTGTGGTTTATAAATATTAACAAATAAGGTCCTTTAAAGATTTTCTTTAATGATTAACGTTTTTATGGTTTTCATTTTATAGCAGATAAGATTTTCCATCCAACTTTTTCGTTAAATATGAGTTTTTTTAAAATATATTTTTTATTTTTCAATGCACATGGACCGAACCTGTAATTTACTCCAAACTATAGACACACACATATATATATATATATAATTATATTTGTATTTTATTGATTATATAAATTTCATATTTTATAAACTATATGTAACTTATATTTTTATTTAATAATTATTTATATTTAAATGATGTATTATATTTATCTTTTATAAAATGTATTATATATATATAATATAACAAATTTTATAAACTGTATGGAAGGTTCAATTTATTAGAAGCTTCAAATAAAAATTAAATAGATGAAAGGTTTAAATACATAAAATTAATAAATATAAATAACGATGTATTTTATAAATATAAATATAAATAACGATGTATTTTATGTATTTTATAAAATGTATTTTGTATTTTGTATTTTGTATTTATATTTTATAAATATATGGAAGGTTCAAATATATATTTTTTATTCAAAAAATATATATATATGGAAGGTTCAAATATATTTTTTTATTCAAAAAATATATATATGGAAGGTTCAAATATAAATATATGCAATGTTCAAAAATAATGTTATAAAATAAATAGAAGGTTCAAATATAAATATTTTATACAATTTGTATAGTGATCCAATTTAGTGTTTTTACCATAGATTGAACGTTTCATATATTTTTATAAAATTATTTATATTTTATATATAAATAATGTTTCAATATATAAAATATATATATTTTTTAAATAAAATATAAGATGCATATAAATATGTAATATAATTTATAAAATATGTAAATTATATAATTTAAAAAATATAAAATTTATATAATCAATAAAATATAAATATAATTACATAATACATAATATATATTGTTTAAAATAAATTATAGGTTTGATCCATGTGGTTTGAAAAATTAAGAAAATATGCTAAAAGGGTTATATTTAATGGAAAAGTTGAATGAGGAATTTTATGTGTTATAAAATGAAAACCTAAGGGGCGTTAATCACTAAAAATGTCTTTAAGGAACCATATCCGTTAATATTTGTATACCACATGGACAAACTTGAATTTAACTCTATTTTTTATGAGGTAAAACATAGTTAATTGAACTCAGACACTTGTAAACTGAATTTTGTAATTAGAATTTTGTGATATATTTGGTAATCATAATAACTGTACTTTTGTTTCTAACCAATCGCAAGTACAAGGTGAGTTGATTGGGTTAAAGGTTTTTCAACAATCCAACTTAATGTTTGCCGTTTAAAAAACCTTAATCCAACCTAAACCAAAGTGCAATCTAACCCAACCCAACTCGTACGATTTGGTTGGGTTGATCGGATTGACACTTTGGTAAAACAAAATATTATTCTTACTTTGAATATGTCGTTTTCTAATCTACTCATAATTTCTTTTTCATCACCAGCCATGTAGTACGACTTATCCATATGTCTTAAATCTAAAGTATATCACATTCAATTAATTTTCTCAATTTATATATGTATACATATACATATATGTTCACAGTTGCTGAACATGCCAAAAGTTATTTGAGAAGTAAAGAATTGATCATAGCCATTCATACGGTCAAGATCGGATTTGACTGGTCAATAATTACGGCTTTGACTAGTCAAAGATTACGACTATGGAAAAATAGAGAAGGTAGTTTCGTAACTTTTACAAATAGACGTTAAGCGTGTCATATATGAACCTATGTGATTCACATATGAACTATATGTTCATATGTGAACTCGTGTAATTAACATATGAACTATTTTAACTGTTTCACATATGAACATGTTTGATTCACATATGAACTAATTAACTGATTAATATATGAACCAATGTGATTCAAATATGAACCAATTAACTGATTCATATATGAACTAATTAAGCGATTTCATATATGAACTTGTGGGTTCACATATAAATAAGTTAAAAATGGTTAACATGTGAACTAATTAACGAGTTCATTTATGAACATATAGTTTATATGTGAATCACATGGGTTCATATATAAACCCGTTTGATGTATATTTGTAAAAGTTACGAAACTATCCCTCTATCTTTCGTATAACCATGCGAGGAATTATCTGGTGCTTCATGGTTAAAGCCGCAAATGTTGATCAAATGAATGATTAGGATCAGTTCTTTACTTCTCAAATATTTACCACTTCTCATTTGAACTTTTCCCTACTGAACATATAAACAAATGAATTATATAAAGATGAAATATAGATTGAAAAAATATATATATATATATAAATATTAATAGAGATTCAACAATCATATTAAATTGAAGAAATAAAAGGTTATCGGGTTTATCAGGTTGGGTTGGATTCAAAGAAAAGTCGACTGATATCAAGCCTACGGTTTGAAAATTTACAACTCGATTAGACATCGAATTGCTTCGGATTGAATTATTTTGCATTGGGTTGAGTTGGGTTGGCCCAATTGGTCCGGTTTTTAAAGCCCCCCCTAATCGCAAGCATCCTTGATCAATACCATTACCTTTTTTATTACTGTAAATCATATTACTTCCCATGATACTACATATTTTGGGGCCATTTACCAAATCTTACCTGGGTAAGTGCTTACCGGTAAAATTCAACACTATCATTTTCTTACCGGATAAGATTTTAGTCCACCAAAAAGATATCGTATCCAACAATTTATCTGGTAAGCGGTTACCATGGTAAGAGTCATGGCCATAACTTACCGGGTAAGACTCTTGATCCTTGTTTTTCTTGTCTTCGCTCTTATCAGGTAAGATTTTTTGTACTTGTTATATTACTCCAGTAAGGTAATATGACTTGGTAAGTGTTTGCCCGAAGAAACGTTTGGTAAACGGCCCTTTGAAAGTATGATGTTTTAAAATTTTATAACTTTTTTCCTTGTAAATTATGTGAATACATCACAAAGAAATCTAAAATCAAAAATAAATTAAAATAAATTTGTTTTTCAAAATTTAATGTCTTTCTTTTTGTTCTATTAATCAGATGAAAATATATTATTTGACGTTACTTTATGTAATTTTTATTTTATTTTTTGTGATGATATTGGAAATCCAAGAAGAGTACGTAGAAATCGACATGGTCAACGATATGGCAGCAAAGCCCATGTTATTGATATTATATGCACACCCATTTTCAATTATATTAGTTATAATAATAATAATAAATATATTAGTTGCATGGTATCTCACCGCCACGATGTTGGCATTTTTAAAATTAATATATTTTTGTGATTTAAAAAATTGTTACTGATTTTAATGAAGTCATTGGTTTATTTCATGTAATTAGATTTACAAAAAAATTATAAAGTTGTTAGTTAAAGTTATAACAGAGGTTAGGAGGTGATGGAAGACGAGACGTAGATGATTCAGTGTCGTGCAGGGTCACATCTTAAACGATATGTGTGACTATCTTTTTTGACATCTGTTAAAATGTCGAGTCTGTCAAAGAGTTATGGGAATCTTTTGAGTTCTAGTACATGACTGGTGATGCTTCTAGTAAGAGGTTTCTTGTAAATAATTTTGATGATTACAAAATTGTGGAATCAAGGGTTAATTGTGATGGAGCAATACAGTGAGTTCCGTCGCCTCGCGCATTTAAAAAACCAAAAACTTGATGTGTTAAATTAACTGCAAGGATACATGTTATGTAACATATGGATCGAACATAATAAGAAGCGATAGTTTAAGTACTAGTTCTGCTATAGATCATAACTAGCTATATGAACAACAATCAGAAAGTGATTTTTATAAACTACGAGTTAAAAGATGTATCAAAGAAACATAGTACAAAGCTAAAAGCCTCCAAATGTACAAAGCTAAAAACCTCCAAATTTTAGAACAAACCTAGAGATTTATCTTTAGGTAAGAGGAAGGGATCCTTCAAGGAGAAGAAAGCTAAAAGAAAATCTAATAGTTTTAAGAGAAAAGATCTTTTAATTATAGCTAGAGAGAGATTTTTATACCCCTTTTTTATAAAAATATCAAAGAAGGTTTGCAAAGAAAAGGAAATAGAGTCGGAGGCTAAAAACAAACTATAAGGGCATGGAGCATGAGTCGTGCGTTTTTTGCTTTCAAAAGAGCACGGGTCGTGCAATTGCTTCTTGTAACACCCTAATTCTGTAAAAAAGAACGACTAATTTAATACTTTTGATAAACACCATTAATAAAAAAAGAATTCTTCCCCAAAGGACAATATCAAATACTTCTACCTCATATATAAGGGTTATAGTCAACAATTTTCGAAATAGAATCTTACACAAGATCTAGGTTAAAAAACAGTTGATACTAAAAGCCACATGCGAAATACTATCTCCAAGGCACCCAAGGCGTGTTAAATAGCTAAGTTTTTCTTGTGCCTCTACAAACACTTAACTAATCTCAAGTGTCGCTAGTACCGCCGCCACCAAGACCTCATGCACATATCAACAAGAAAAAAAATGTTAGGTTTAAAACCTAGTCAGCTCCAACAGTTTTTATCCCAAATATGTAAAGTAGTAAAACCGAAAGAATGCTATTAAAATCACAATTTTCCAAATGAAATGTATTTATTGTTAAAGCAACACCCTTTCTCAAAACTCACCATTTCCATGATGAAAATTCCATATACAAAACACCCTATTGAATATGAAACCAAAAACAATACTCAAATAAAACGTGAATACCTCAAAATATTCATATATTGAAACATAGATAAATCTCCATCATCCAAAACACCAAAATCGACAAGACTCGATATTCAAAACGACAACTCATTGATACCATGCACTCTATAGCCAAAATAATACAAAAAACATGGGTAAACTCAATACCCAAAACAACTCATGTCTAACACTCCATAGCCAAAACAACACCAATAACATGGTTAAACTCCATACCCGAAACAATATTGTCGGTGACAGGGAGACCTATTTCCATCGACTACGGAGAAACACAAAGTAAGTCACATATCAACATTATTAAGTATCACTTTAAGATTCAATTGACTTTAGTGCCTACTCATCCGAGTTTCACCTCATGGCATGTCTTTAGTGCCTACCCTTCCGGGTAGCACCCCGATGCTTATGGGTCTTAGTGCCTACCCCTCCGGATAGTAACTCAAGACTAAATAATCTCAATGTCTACTCTATAGAGTTTCTTATTAGTGGTGGTAGAAAGTGACCAACATGTCAACCCAACCCGAACCCAACCCACTAGTAGCAGGTTGGGTTAAGATTTTCAACCCGTTTAACTTAGATGGGTCAACCCGCCTAACCCATTTAATAAATGGGTTGAGTTGGGTTGAAATTTCTAACCTATTTTCAACCTGTTTTCAACCCATATACAACTTGTTTGCAACCTATTTGTAACCTGTTTTCAACCTGTTAATAATCTATTTTCAACCCATTAATAATTTGCTTTTAACCCATTAATATATTTTATTTTATTTTTAATAGTAACAGATTAATAAATTTACAATATAATTTTTTATGTTAAAGTTAACCCAAAAAGGAAAAACCCTAGTTCTCTACTCTCTCTCTCGTCTTCGTCAAAAATCCGGCCACCCTTACACTCGCCGGCGTTCTCATCTCGTTAACTTGTTGTTTTATTTTTATTCATTTAAAATTAAATGGGTTGGGTCAACCCAAGTTGAACTCATTTATTTAACAGTTTGGATTGAGATTTTCGTAAACAGGTCAACCCAGGTTGAACCCATTTAAGTAGCAGGTTTGGTTGAATTGAGATTTTCGACCCGTTTAATAAATGAGTTGAACCCGAACCCAAACCATTGCCACCCCTATTTCTTATCACAAGAATCTCATTTTGTTTTGCCCTTCAGCATCCACAACTCTTTCATCAGTGGGTTAGTATCAACAAGTATACATAACTTACAATGTACAACTTGAACATGCTAATTAACTCCATAGGTATTCCCTCTCATATACATGACACCATGTGTATAAAACGTCTGGCCCCATGAATATCATACTATTTAGCACACATATACCAACAAGTACCAATACAATCAAAGAATGTCAAGACTCCACACACGCCAAATACGAACGAATCATAAGCCTATGGATTCGATACAACTTCAACTTACATGGCCCCAATTTGAATGATAAACACACCCAAAACATATAATATTTATATATATATATATACAATGTACACAAAACTCGTTTGAACCATTTTTTCCCAAAACACATCTGAACCAATTTCAAAGCAGCTCTACCTCCAACTTACTTGACTACTCCATGAAAGTCCACATAAGTCAATAGAATTATATTTACTTCATATTTATGCAAATTCATTTTTCAAAATGGGAATATATCCTAAAACTTTTATTTGAATCAACCTTCAAAATATCAATTTGTATCTCTAAATGTCTCAAAACCTCAAATATACGCATTTTCAAGGTTTTATGAATTCAAATATACCAAGGATGCACACATAACCAAATAATCACCAACATTTGATAAAATTACAAGAAACGCATTTGAAAGCTCAAAATAGACATTTTTGACATGTACATAGTTTTCACAAAGTATTTGAAATTCACTTTGTTAGGTTAGGTTAAACCTAGATTCCAAGATCCAAACTCTAGCTTCCATTGATGAAGAGTTGAGATCCGTAAGCTAAGCACCCTAAGAATCATCTCAAGGTCACCACTCAAACCAAAAGACGCAATATCAACACAAGGTTCAAATCGAGCAAAAGTCTTAAACATATAGCTCAAAATACTCAAAAGGGCTTACCTCTTCAAACTTGAAGAATCCAAGTTAAATCCTTAAGTGGAGCTTCCTAATCGTCAAACCACACTTGAATGAATGGCTCCAAAAATCAACCCCAAGCTCCAATAAAATCATCACAAAGAAAGAAAGAAGTGGACGTACAATGATGGCCAAAACCCTAACTTTTAAGGATGAGATGATAGAAAGTTACCTTCTAGTAAATACACTTGAAATCACCAAGAACTGCTTCCCAAGACCCAAAAATAAAGCTTATATCTCCAAAATGCTTCAATCGGAGAGAAACTGGTGAAGAAATGAGAAAGGAAACCCCAAAATTATAGCTTTTAGAGCTGTGAGGCCTTAATACAACTTTTCGCCCGACAAAAGTTGCACGAAAAGTCGTCTGCATCCAAAGTTTGCATTGACCTTTCACTTCGACACGTCTTCACTTGTGATTGCTTAGAGCCCCTCTTCCATCAATAGGTATTGCCAAGGCGTCGACCACACGCCCTAGTATAGCCAATGTTTAGTGACTGGAGATAACCCTATTCAATTATTCCTAGGATGGGAGGAAGATCTTTTTTGCCTGATTTCTTCGTTTCTCGACTGTTTCCCAACCGTTTTTTGACCATTTGTCTTTTAATAAAAACAACAAAATTACGGGTGTTACACCTCTGTCCAAAAATCCCAAAGAGCACATGTCATGTGTTTCATCTTCACTCTTTCTGCCTTCTTTCCTGCTTCCATCTGATTCCTCAACATCCTTCTTACCGAATGAAGCACCATCTTCATAAATCAGCTTGGAACTCAACAAATCCATTAGTTTCCCGAAAGTGACCCAACTATAAAACAGAGGATGGATAGATGATGCAGATTATACTAAATATGCACAAATTAACCGAACTAAGATGCAAAAGCGAGTAGATTAACACTAAAAATACGTATAAAACAACTTGCTAACAACGTCCGTCATGACACGTCTTTTTAAACACTGATTGAAGCACAACCCAATTTTTAAAACCTTTAAAATAATTGTTGAACAATATATACAAACAAATATATTTATTTTTTGGAGTTTTTTTTTGAAAAGCCAATTTTTTGGGAAAATTAATATGTTACTAAATAAAGTATATATATACACTATATTATCAATTATTTTGTCATTTTTAAACCCAATTCTAAATACTATTAACCTTTAATCATCATTTAATCGTTGATTCAGTAAATATATCAGCTAATAATAATTGTTTCATAAGGGGATTTGATAAACTACACTATTTAGCATGTAGTTGATGCAGATATATAGAGTTAAAATATTGAGAAAAATCATTATATATTATTATTATTATTTATTAAAAAGAATTAGATGCGTGATTAACTCGGATGTGGTGTTTCGTTTACATTAATTCAATTCAATCATACAACCAACGTCCATTTAATTTCTTGAACCGCCAAATGCGGAACACGTGCACACCAATTATTATCGGCCCTTTATTTTTTATTTTTATTATCTTAGATTTTTATGAAAATATTACCAAGGCTTTAAATGATTGACATGTGTCTCAAACTCTCTTTTAAATTTATTCTTTTATTTTAAATTAATTACACTTTTAATCATTATAAATTTTGAGTAAAATTTAATTTTGGTCCCAATGGTTTAGTAAAATCTTTAAAAGTGGGACCTAAATTTTGATAACCGTATAAATCGTCCTCTGGTTTACATGTTGCTTTGAAAGTGATCCCTTATCACAAATCCTATTTATTTTCTCTGTTAGTAATAGGAACATTTTTGTCTTTTTACCATTTTCTTTAAAAAAAGGTATTATATATATATGAAGATTTATATATATATATATATACACAATCACGTCCAACATCATTTTGAAACCCCCTTCCCCGTCACCACCGACGGAAGATGTCAATCAGAGGCGGAACACAATAGGGGTCTAGGGTTGCCATGACCCCTGCATTTTATCCCTGAAATATTAGATATTAGAAATATTATCAATAAATTGCGTTTAGCTTATATGGTTATGTGTATATGGCCCATGTATATGTGGTCATAGGTTCTATTCTCCTATCACACAGTTTTTTTATAATGAATTGAGCTTATCAATGAAGATGTTTTATTGGGTTCGGCCCCTTAATTAGAAGGCTTGTGTTCTGCCCCTGGTGTCAACACACCATCATCATCGTCTTTCTCTTCTCTCCCTCTCATTCCTCTACAGAAAAAACCGAAAAGGGTGGCATATATGGAATGGACCGATGGAGTCGTCAGGAAGGCATTGAACGGCAAGACCAAAGTGCATATCGTTGACGTCGCCACCAACTTCTCCACCCAGGCCCCAGCGGCCGACTTTTACGCACGCCGGCCATAGCCACTGCCACCGACCAAACAACCCACCTCAGCCTCACCACCGTAATCGCCGCCAAATTAGAAGCCCATAATCTGAAAGTCATGGGAGAGAACAGTAATCTGATGGAGAAATTAATTAATTGGTGTTCCGTTTAAGTTTAACGTACTACATGATTACACACGGCGGCGATTTATCGGAATTTAATATGAATCAGTTGGAGATTTGATAATTAAGATGACGAAGGTCTCGTCATTAAATTGGATGACACGTTAGGTTCCTGATGGTTTAGTGTTTACTTTGAGGTTCTTGACTAGAGTTTTCCGACAACGAGTAGTGAGAGATTGATGCTAGAAAGGAGGGCGGTGATGAACTTGGTTGCATATTCATGACGAAATGGATGTTTATCTCCGGCGTTGATGAGTTCATCTTCGTCCCCATTGATGAACAACAAATCACAGAGATGAAACCAAAC
Organism: Silybum marianum; assembly: GCA_036898165.1. Lineage (NCBI taxonomy): Eukaryota > Viridiplantae > Streptophyta > Magnoliopsida > Asterales > Asteraceae > Silybum > Silybum marianum. Next base: position 23,878,376 of record CM072538.1, read on the forward strand.
TAAGCTGGGTTTTTTCAACAGAGGGAGTGAGGAAGACGATGGTGATGGTCTGTTGATGTCGGTCGCCGATGGTGGAATGAACGTGGAAATGGAGCACCGGTGAAGTCATGAGGAGGTTTCAAATCGATGATCAGAATCAGATGTCGTGTGTATATATATATATATACATATTCAATTATATATAATTATTATTTTTTAAAGAAAATTAAGTAAATGGTAAAAAGACAAGAATGTCGTTCTCACTATATGAGAATAAACGGAGTTAGTAACGGGGGACCACGAGGACGATTTCTACAGTTATCAAAGTTTAGGTCCCACTTTCAAAGATTTCACTAAAGCACGGGGACCAAAATTAGAGTTTACTCATAAATTTATGATTGTAACTTTGACATTGTTTGGTAAAAATAAGCTAGCTTATAAGCTGACTTATAAGCTAGCTTATTTTCTGAGTAATCGTTTGGATGCACATAAGTAAGCTAGCTTATCGATAAGCTACTTGGAGTAGCTTATGAGGAGCTTTTTGACATTTTTTCCAATTATACCCCTAACTAATATTATTTATTTATTTTCAACGTGTCCTTTTTGGTCATTTCACATGCTCATAAGCTAGTTTTTGCCAAACATAACTTATTCATCAATTTCTAGCTTATAAGTCATCATTACCTTATAAATCATACGCTATTTATCACTATAGTACATTTTATCGCTTTGCCAAACATAGCCTTTGTTTTGCTTTTGATCCATAAACCTCATCGGCCTACTTCAATTTCGTGTATTCATTCTTGTTTAATTTAGTATCATTTAACTTTATTCAGTGTCATCCACGTACCAAAGAGACAACCAACCATCACAATAGTTGTGCTGAAGCTTGTATAACTTCTTCAATTTGGTTTGCGATAAGCTTGCAACCCCAATGTAACCATAAAATAAAATTATTGCTCGTAGAAACATTTTCGAATTTAAAATAATACAAATCTGAAATCAATTTTTAAAATTAGTTGTATCATTACAATTATATGTTTATAATTTTACAATTACAATTTTGATCCCTTAGCATTACACCCAACTATAAATAACGTCCTTAAACTTTATTAAGTACAATAATAATTACTGTAGTTTGCATTTTTCTATAGAGAGGGTTCTGAGTCTAACATTGTCAGTCAAAATGTCGTTAAGTGAGGACATTTTTGTTTTTTAACTTAATAAAAATAAAAAAAGATACATTATTTCATATCTAATTATAAACCTAAAAGTATATTTAATTATTTCCACCCCTTCGCTTTCCTCTCTTCCATGGTGACTCCTCACTCCGGCAACTACCTTCATCGCCTCTTTGACCACCACTAAACCCTCCACTATCGAGCATAATCCTAACGTTATTGAGACCTGGCCACTGCTCACTCGAAGCTCCAGGGACGAAATCATATATACACCAAGACAACACCATCACCATTACGTTTACCTTCCTCCCTTAAAACCAATCTCCTTCTTTCTTCTCAAAGGTTTGGCCGGTAATCAGAAAACCAGAGGGTGAAATCATCCATATGTCCATTTCAGATATGTTTTATTTGCCGAAAACTAAGGACAAAATAAGGAAAACCTTCCTCCTCCTTCGCCTACATAACCGCCCCACCACTGCTATCTCCTACGTATCCACATCGATGTTTCTCTCTACTTGGTGACTACATTTGAATTCAATTTTGTTTTGTTTGTCCTTTTATTGATTTTTTTTTATTCATTTCGTCATGTTGAGGCAAGTAGTAATCAATGTAGTATCTCTTTGGAATGGTGGTTGATTTTGATTTGGGTAGCAACGATGAGGAAGGTGAATAGCCCGAGATGGACACCTATGGAAGGCTAGAGACGGGGTGCGTAAATGTGCTAGCACTGTGCAAACCACAATGGCCATTACTGTACTTAATAAAATTTAGGGATGTTATTTGTAGTGGGGAACAAAGTATAGGGACCAAAATTGTAGTTTACTCTAACTTTGGTTATAAAAGTTTACCCACCATGTCTGCAAAAGGCATTTTTACCGACAAATATTCAAATCTTTATCTCACACTATTTCCGATTCTTTCGGTGCGGATAAAATCATACTTTTGAATTTTATATTAAACAAAACTTGTCTTTTTAATAAGATAATTATATCTTGAAAAACTTATATAATTTTTTATTTTATTATTCGTTGTCTTGTTATTCAAATGAAAAATAAGATGATAGTGTTGTAACCAGTAACGGCCCGATTTCAAGACTACATAATTAATGAAGTAAATTTACACCAAAACTAAATTAAATTTCAGACTATAATCATTATCAATTGTTACCACTGAATATCGATAAAACAAATCAAGCTATCAAATGTCGTATGATTCAATAAAATCTAGTGATATCGTGCATCTTCAACATGGGAAGGCACCCTTATTAACAAAAATAATATTAACAGTCAGACAAACTTTCAATAATCCTGAAAAACCAGAACTAATGACCAAAATAATAATGTTAAAGAGTTTCTATGTGAACAAATTGAAGATTATGAAGCCAAAGAACTAACACATTAGAAGAAATAATATTTCGGTTTCGTATAAAGTTTAGTAAAAACCGTTGTATGTTACAAACCCAAATGCATGTTTTACACATGCAAAATGTTACGAATTAGTGGGAGAAACCCCCGAAAAACCATTAGAGAACCAACCATAAGACCAAAACAAAAATCTAAAGTAACATATACTATTATAGTAGCGTAGATCGTACCTCTGGTTTCCGAAGCTTTTCTATTTTCCCAATAACTATTTCTCTATTTTCTGATTTCTGACTCCCGATTCTTGTGTGCTAAAAAAGCAACGGCTGTTTGATTCGTTAAAATAAAACATCTAGAAATCCATCATCTCACAGCCTCTGGTGCAGAGTTGCAATAAGGGGTATGCAAGCAAACCAACTTTGTGCTCATTAAGCAAACGGTCGCAAAACCGATGCCGGTTATAAGACCAACGATACTTTTTTGTTTCTCCAACCTGATTGCCCTTCTAAGCATGCTCCAAAAACACGGGATTAAACCTCCACAAGCAAACACCATCAAATGGTCTAAACCACTGTAATCAATTCCAGCTAGTATGGCTCCGATAGCAGAAATGGGTCCCACGATCCCGATCAAACCGGACCCCGCTAATGATCCGTACCAACTATCTGTTGCTCCGAAAATGCAACTAGCAACAGCAGCTCCACGAGTGATTCCATGAAGAGAAACCGGTAGGACCATGTGTCTACCGAACCCATAAGCTTTTGGTGCAGCCACACCTAAAGCGAGCCCTTCGGCTAGAGCATGGAGAGCCACGGTTAGACATGATAGTATCGACTGGAGGGTGGGTGCACTCATTGTGATGCCGGTTGAGTCGGATAAGGTGGTGGCTGAAGTCTTTTTTCGGGTTATGATTTTAGTTGCCATGGAAGTTGAGATGTGTGTGAATCCGGAACCCATTGTGAGAAGAAAAGTGAGTGTGATGAATCCCATTTTGGAAGAGAATAGTAATTGAAGCGGTCTCCAGGCTCCAAGAACGAAGGCGATACCAGATGCAATACCGGTGAGAAGAGCGTGTTGAAGATGGAAGGCGAGAGCAAAGGCGACAAGAATGTTGCCACCCAGTAAGGGACCGAGACCGAATAGTAATGACACAAGGAAGCCAGAAGCGCCTTCTGAACTACATCCAAGAAAATTAAGTTAGAAAAAGAAATTACCTCCAAAAGCTGCATGGTAAAATAAAATATGGACAAGTTTATATATATATATATGTCTATATAGGGGCAGGTTTAAATGAGAACTCAAATTTGGTTGTGAACATGAGGACAAATGAGAGCGCGACACGTGTCATATTGACACTGAATAATGAAGGGAATTCAGGGTGAAAAATGAAGGTGAAGTTCATTCATTATTCAGACCGAATAATACTACATTCAGTCTGAATATGACACGTGTCGCGCTCTCATTTGTCCTATATATATATATACACACTCATTCCTGTGCTTTCCAGACTAAAACTAACAAAAATTGTCCAACTTAGGGGCTGTTTGACAGTTGCTGAATGGTTTGGTGCAAAATGATTAAATGGTTAGAATGATTAAGAGGCTCACACGATATAGTGATATATAATTGTTTGGTAATTGTTCATGATGTAATCAGGGCTCTTAATGGTTAAGGGAGGTCCAAGATACAAAATAATTCAAAGGGTTTTCGATCCATTAAAGAGGCTGACTTATTTTTTTGCTAAACAGAAACAGGATTCACCTCTTAGCGATTCAGAGATTGCCTCTGAATGGAACTGTTAAGAGGTAAACAAACAGCCCCTTAGTGCACATATTCTAGTAATTTCCTTGCAGGGAAATTTATCAAACTCAAAACATGATTGTCAAATATAACACACAAACTGAATATCATTATTGTCAATGTCAAATATATTAATCCAGCAAGAAAAACTATCTTAGTATATACTATAACATATAAATGAACTACAATATGGTAAGATAAAGGACACTATACTACTGTAAAAGAAAAGGATTAAAAAAAATAGTTTCCCGTACATATACTATAATCCGTGGTCATGGGATTGCACGTGTTATGTGTATGACACCAAAAGTAACTTACTTGTAGTTGAGGCCCAAATTTTTGAACATGGCACCAAGAGCTTCCATAGAGGCGACTGAAAGTGTAGCTGCAGATGCAACATGAGAAGGAGAGGCTTCCTATAGAAACATGAGAAGCTATTATGACAATTTTATAATATGAAGCCCATTTTTCTTTATAAAAAAAGATGCTCAGAGGATGGTGACAAAATAACAATTATTTTTCGTTCTCTCTCTTTAAGGTTTAGAGAAGAGGGGATAATTTCCTATTTATGTAACAAAATTTCAAAATTCTCAATCATTGTCACAAAGTTTCAAACTTCTAAATCAAAGTACTAAAGTATCAAAATTTCCTATATAATGTGATGACGTGAAAGTGAAGTTTTTCGTCCACTTTGTTGTAACTCTTTCATGAACATTTCGTAAACCTTTCATAAACGGGCATCCACGTCATCAAATGTTAGAAGATCAGCAGGTTACAGTCAAAATAGGAATTTTTTGTAACTTTGTTACATTATGATGCATTTGACCCTATAAATAAATATTTACATTATAAAGTTAATAATCCGGAAAGTCCAAGAGTAGATTACTGCTTCAGCTCTTACTTTCATCTAGCTTCACTTAGCATGAAGTATACGTGATATATGTTAGACCTCCTTTTACTTCAATTTTTATAATTATCAACCTTATCCATAGCATAACTTTATGGTATACACCAATACATCATTAAAATATCAATAAGAAATACAGTGATGACTTTTAGGTTGAACCTTGATTAAAAGCTTTTCAGCTGTCTCATGATCAGTGCACAGATATATATATATATATATATATATATATTCCTTCTTGTTAAACTAATTAAAATCTATCACTGCTTAAAGAAATTCAGGACTCTCATAAAATGTGGTACCTTAAATGCATCTGGAAGAACCTCGGCAACAACCATCCAGATCATACACCCTGCTGCAAATCCCGTACAGAATGGCAGCAATTTGTTGAAGGCATCCGCACATATAAAGGAAGGTACTGCTACAAGAGGCTGATAAAATATGGACAACATAAGATATCAAACCAGAAAAGCAACACCTATTATAATATATAAATGTAAACAGTCTTCACTTCATATTCCATTTCACATAGAAATTTGACACAGAGGAAATATATATATATGTGTTCCTTCGAGGTTATGCTTATATAATGCACTCCTTTGTTAGCAATCATCCAACATATTATGAACCTATATGGGAATAAACATTTTCGGTAATAAATGAAAGATCTGATCCATTAAGAAACTTAGGTGGCGTTTGGTTCACAGAATGGAATCTGTTGGAATTGGAATCTGTCAAAGGAATTGGAATCTGAAGGAATTGGAATTGAATTTAATCATGTTTCACCATGCGTTTGGTTGGCAGGAATTGGAATGGAATCTGTCTAAGGAAATTGAATATGCATGTTTGGTTCGTTGGGTATAATACTAGTGGTGGGGTGGAGGCGGTAGTGGTGGTGGCGCCAGTAGTGCTGGCGGTAATGGTGGCGGCGGTGGTGGTGGCGGCGGCAGTGGTGGTGGTGGCGGCGGTGGTAGCGGTGGCGGTGGGACGACGATGGTGATGACAGTGGTGGCGGTAGCGGTGGTGGATGGAGTAGTGACAATTGTGTTGTATGTTGGTGAAGGAGACAATGATAACGATATAATGGTAGTGTTGGAGGCGACGATGACAATAGTAATAATGGTGGGGCCGATAGTGGTGGCGGCAATGGTGGTGGAGACAATGGCGATGGTGGCGGCGGCGGTGGCGGCGGCAGGGTGGTGATGACGGTGGTGGTCGGGGTGAAGGAGATACGGTAACGATGGTGATGGCAGGGTTGGAGATAGCAGTGACGACGGTAGTGGTAGTGATGGTGGCAGCGGTAGTGGTGGTGATGATTGTGGTTGTGTTGGTAAAGCAGAGAGTGGTAACGATGGTAATTGCAGTGTTGGAGGTGACAATGACAACAATAGTGGTGGCCACGTGGCGACGACAGGCAGTGACAGTGGTGGTGACGGCGGTGGCGGGGGTGGTGACGGCGGTGGCGATGATGGTGACATCCATCATCATGGTGGGATAAAATAAAATTGAGTAAATATAAGCAAATAATAATTTTTTCCTTCAAAGATGGTACGAAGGAATTGAAATTCCTTGCTCAAATTGAAGGAATTCACATTCCACCATATGTGGAATTTGAATTCCTTATCAAAACTCAAAGAATGAACCAAACGTGTGAATGGAATTCGGTCAATGGAATTGACCATTCCAATTCCTTCAGATTCCGCCGGATTCCAGCGAACCAAACGCCACCTTATGGGTGGTATTATCGTAAGTGACCTTACACATGTACAGGTAAAACTACTGTCTGACAACCTTGTGTTTTTAAACCATATTCTACATAAAAACAAGTATCAGTATACAAATAGAATTTGATGATACCCTAAAGACAGATTAAGGCTTTGCGCTATAAAGGTTGTGCTCCTTTAATAAAAAAAAATCAGATTCCAATCAGAGTGCAAAAGAATACCTGGGGCAATGAGGTGATCACACTCCATAACATAGCATTCTGTGGAGAAACTCCCCTTGATGCAAGAACCATACTAACGGCTAAGCCTTCTGGTATATTATGAACAGCAATAGCTAAAGTTATCAAAAGACCCTGAGAGAGACCTTTTGAGCCAGCAAAAGATACCCCAACTCCAGAACCTTCCCCAAAAGAATGAAGAGTCATGATTCCAATTACGAGAATAACCTTGCTTGCATCTGCTCCTTTTATGTCCAACATACTGACTTCACCATAATGCTCAAGAAACTAAAACATAAAAAAGAAAATACTATGTCAAATATGATGCCAAAAACAGGAACAGAAGAACACTTTTGAATGAGGTTATACAGTTCCAAATAAATCTCATTTTCTAGTCAATAGCAACATATTAATTTATATTGGAAGAAGAGAGGAGCGAAGAAATCCTTAATATGTGACAGAGAGAGTATGACAGTTGACTAGGTAGCACCGGTGTGCACCCTAATAGTATGCTTTATCTGAATTTTAACCATTGTAGCCAATGTGCCCTTGATTGAAGTGTTCCATCTCGATCAATCCAATATGCAGTCCGAAACAAACCAACTTGATGTTAAAGTTTTAGACATGGAATCAATGTTTTATATACTATAAAGCTGAAAAATTGTAGATGAGAAGGATAATGGACTACTGCTCGAACGGTAGAGTCTAAAGAATCAATGAAAGATAAATTTTTCAAACATATCAGGGTGACTAAGTATGACCCATTTCATTTTTTTTTCTATATTTAGGAGCCTTCATTTTATTCCATATTGATCAAGATAAGTACAACTAATCTGACTTTAAAGGTCCATAATGTTATCTGTGGATATCTAGTGTCATCCAACAGTAGTGGGAAGAGTAAGGAAACCCCCAAATCTGATCCTTAAGTATTAGAATATTCATCGCAAACCTTAGTTCACCCTTCTTTAGTTAAACATCGAGGATATGAACTATTACCAACAAAACCTGGGGTTACCTATTGTAAGATAGAAAGTGTTGAAGCGCAGAAAGGCCTCAAAGGATGATAATAGGACTAATTCTAATTGGTTGGTAGAATTTCAACAATTTATTATTTAAGAAAACGATTCAGCATTGTTGTTGTTTGTCAACTGTCACAGATTTTCTCTATTTACTTCCTTTTTAATAAAATAACTTATGAGTGATAGACTTGTGGTGACTATAGGGAGCTAGTGAGGAAAAGAACGACTATGTAGTTGAATAATATAGGTTGTTTCGTCTAGAAATAGAGAGGCCATTTCCATTGGTAGTTGTTCCAGAAGTTTCCAAAAACTACCAGTCTACCACTCTACATTTCATGATTTTCAGCACACACTGTTATATTAAGCTGCTTTTTTTAAAGAAATCTCGTATTTTTCTGAAGGGCTGCACTTTTATATTAATAAAAGTTCTCAAGGTTTGTCCATACACAAAATGAATTTATAAACTTCATCATTTTAGAGAACCAACAATCTAAAGCACAGACAGACCAACAGACATCATAGGATAAACAAAAATTAATAGAAAGTGGAATATGGTGTTTACATATCTGCATAGTAAACTCTTCTGCCTGGCTGATTACATTATACGTCAAACTTGAAATGCAATGTTGTTGCACGTGTATCACGATTAGAATGACACCCTAATAACGATATTGCTGAGAGAAATCTATAGTGTTATCCAAAGCAATTCACACAGTAACTCAAGCAAGAAAGAAAACAGTTTTTAGTTATAATTCTGTAAACCAAATTCATGCAAGTAGTTGCTGGGAACTTGTATAGAGACTATGGCTATGCTATAACAAATAATAAAAGGAATAATAACTTATTATATGTAATTATCCCCTTGACATGGCAAGCAACAAGAACAAGATGCATCATGCACGTAAGTTTAGTCGAGTGGCTAAAGCAAAATAAAGGTAAATAAGCCGATGAGTAAATACCTTCTTACATAGCCATATAAAAACACTACCCGCCAAAATACCAATTACAACCCAATTGCCACTCCCATGATCCCTCCCTTCTTGTATTAGATCAAAGCTTGCTGCTAACATCACTCCTGCAGCCATCCCATTGCAAATCCCTGCCCACTGAGCATCAAGTTCCACAAAGAAGAACGGCAAAGCACCCAAACCAGTTGCAGCAGCCATCGCCAATGTGAACAAAGCAACAGTAGTCACTGAGACCCTGCCGTTTCCACTATTTGTTCCCTCGAGTTCATCAGTAACAGTATCAGATTTAAAGACTTCACCTAAATTGTTACCATCTATAACACTTCCTATTGTCTCCTTCAATGGAGCAGTTATTAGCTTTTGTGAAGTATTGTTTTCTGAATCTGCTGTAACAGAACCATACTGTACTAGTAAAAGGAGAAAAATCAAAAAGATGTGTTTGAATCGCAAATCCATCCTGATCTCACTACAAAATCTCCATGGAACACTTCTTATGATCTACTAATGCTGGTGGGCAGAAGTCTCTGTATAAACAACTTTACCCTGATCACTGGCAGAATGGCCTTCAGGATCTCAGACTCTTGTTAAACAATTGTACCTTAATAGCCTCTAATAAATTCTTCAACTGAAAACCATATATGTAAATGTACATCAAGGAAGTTCAGCTAAAGCAGAATTCTGAGTTTTAAAAATATAAACATGAATCTGCATCAGCCTTCTACAACAATTACACTTGTGTGCATTTCACCTGCAATTCAGGAAGAAAGAACATAATGATAGGTTTGCAAAGCTATAATATCAGGCAATAACTGTACAATAAGGAAAAAAAGTTGGGACTTTTCCACTCCAAGTTAAACCCATCATGAAGTTGTTAACATATTCATAAACACCACTACATGTTTTGCTACAAAAATCAATACCATCAATTTCAAAAGTTACAAGATGAAAAGAAATTTGTAGTTCTAAACTTAACTTAACTAATGCATGATGAAGTACTACACGATTCCAAAATTCATCCAACAGTAGGTAAGTATGTAATCTTGAATCCTCTATGAAAAAATAAAATATTTAAGAACGAAAACTTTCATAAACAACAAATCTCAAGCATAATTCTACAAATTTAGATTGTTAAAAAGATAAGAGTTGTTCTGGTTTCAATTGAAATCATATCCTCTTACATCTTCTAGTAATCATACGAATCATTTCCTGATTTCTAAACCTTAATGGATCACATATTACACACAAAATTGAGCCCTCGTATGTTAAAAAGGAAAAAAAAAGAAGGGAACCAATATCGTAACATCAATCTCCACACTTTACAGCCAAAAAGTTCAGGAATGAAATAAGCATATTCGATTTCGAATTCCAAAAACAATTATAGCAATGCAATTGATCTAAATGAAACTTGATCAATCAAAAAAGAAAAAAACCCTAACATCCAAGAAAAACGCAAACTACAAATCAATGATCGAACCTGTTAATCGAAGAAATCAGCCGTCATGGACAGCTATTACGGCTTCAGATATCACGGATGCGTAGATAGAGAGACGACTTTGAAACAACCCACGGATGACGGAAGGGGAGATTCTGCCATGAGAGACAAAAACCGCGGTTGTGAGGACGAATTCCGCGGTTGAACCCCCTGTTTTCTTATCAATTTTCATTTTCAGTCCTTATACTATTTTTTATTACTTACATCTAAAATGATTAATTTTTAAGAGCATGTTTCAATGTTCGTTTAGAAATTTTTTTAAGTCATACCTAACTCCTAAGGTTTCACACGGTTTGGTTACAGACTTACGGGTGGGCTTGGTTTAATATTAGCATATCAGCTGATTATAATTGGTATGTATAATATTATATTATATATCGATTAACAATATTTTTAAGGATGGAACACGATCATTGTAGTCTTTGGGGTCGAAATATAATATCATAAACATTCAGAGATCCAAATAATACATACTAGGATGGACTTAGTACAGTACCAAGAAAAAAAATTCTCCAATACCGATGTACCAATCATTTATTATTGGTATGTAAAATTTTATACCGTGTATCAACCAACTGTGATACAAAAAAATCGGTTGGTATTGTTTTTACGAACTTTAAGTTTACATATATAAAAATTTGTCATTATGTTCAAAGTACCCATACTCATTGTAATTGGTAGCGATTAAGTTGGTACCTATTTAATAGTGTTATACCCGTCCATTGGTCGGGTATACTATGATTTTAAACATATTCTAAATATCCCTGAAACATGCCTCAATAAAGCTACGATTTATCAACCTGAATAAATCGAAAATATAAGAAATGTGAGCATATATTTATATGACAAAGATTTTATCCTGACTCTAATATTCACTACAAGAAAACTGGGCATCACCGACGACTTTTACCGACGGCCAAACCCGTCGGTAATTCCCGACGGCACACCGACGACTTACCGACGAAAAAAATAATTTTAATTTTCTTTTAAAATTTTGAAAAAACGTCAAAAATCCTTACCAATATTATAAAGAACCGTCGGTAAATCGTCGGTAAACCGTCGGTATCCATTTTTAATTTAATTTTTATTTATTTTCAAGAATCCTTCGTAAACATTTTAAATATATCATAATTTGATTAATTTTTTAAAATAAAATAAAACACAATTTAATTAATGTATTACATAATTGAAATAAAGTTTTAATTACTGTATTACATAATTGGAATAATTGTTAAAAATAAATCAAAATGTAAAATAAAACAAGACCCCAATTTTTAACTTTTCAGATTCCCCCATCGTCCCACCCAGCCAAAACCCAAAACCCTACCATCCACATTTCCACGTTTCCTGTTAAGCTCCATTGACATCGATTTTGCTTTTGGTAAGCTCCGTAGACATTGATTTTGCTTTTGGTAAGCTCCGTAGACATCGATTTTGCAGGTTCGTTCTCCTTTTTCTCCCCTTTCTATTTATTTGGAGTTTTGGATTAAAGGATTGTTATTTCCGGTTCTTCAAATCGGGGAATTGTAGTTTCTTTGATTTGTTGTTTAGTCGAACTTGTTCGATGTTATCTGAAACTGATTGTTAATATTAAGGAAATTTTGCATTTGAATCGGTGTTTTTTTAGAGAAGTCAATGGGAAGAGGCTAGGGTTTGAACTTCTTCAATGTGTTTTGATGTGCTCGAAAATTATTCTATGTAATAAAGGTGTAATTCCGTCAAAACTCACAGTAAACTAACAATCATCTAAATTTTCCATTTATCTCTAATTCATTATACATATGATTAAGTTTTATTTTATGTGATAGATCTTACTTCATAATGTAATGAGAACACACCATAATGTATCAAACTATCAATTCAGAATATGCTACACATGAAAATGATATGGACATGAAACAGAGCATAAATGTGTTCTAAGTTGATACTTGTTCCTGTTCCATGTGGTCCTTCTGTATGTGAATCATGAGAAAACTTTCCAAAAGAAGCCCATGTTAAGGTTTAAAGCATTGATTATGGCTTCTGTTCTTTGTCTTCTAAATTTTAGTATGGATTATATTGATCTCATATATATATATATATATAGTATTACTTAATTAGATCAAGTACGACTAGATGTTTCAAGCTTAAATTTGCCTTTTGAGTTTGTTTGATTGGTGGCTTAATTAATTCTAATTAAATTTGCCTTTTGAATTTGTTTGTTTGAGTTTGTATGGATAAAGCTATTTGTATGCAGAAAATATGCTTTAGTACTAAACTTGGGTAGAAAGTCATTCAATCTAATTCAAGCCAACCAATCCAATTAGAACGAAAAGACACAGGGTGTTGTAGTATAAAGACCGCCTTGTCCTTGCAGCAGTAAATAAGTTATCAAGGCATTAGTAGTTAACAGAATATTCTATGTAACTTTTGTACACAAGGCTAAGGGGCTGTTTGTTGGTTCCCATTTAAGTCCTATATAGACAAGTGAAAATTTGTATGGATTAATGCATGTCGTATTGATTGAGAGGGTTTTTGTTTGGGAGGTTCTTTCATAGATGGAATGAGCATGTTTTTTAACTGGAAGGGGTAAGTTTGGAAAATACTTGGCTTTCTGCATAAAGTTCTCTCTAAAAGCTTACTGAAGTCATTAAGCCACTAACAAATAGTGATGTATAGCTGATTGAATAAGCTGCTAGCCCATTAAGCTCATTAAGCTGCATAATCATCAAATACACAAGGATAAGGGGTTGTTTGTTGGTTCCCATTTAAATTCTATATAGACAAAGCTGACTGTATGGATTAATCTGTCTGTTATTCAGTTTCATGTTATTAGTTGATTAAGCATGTTATTCATGGCACCAAGTGTGGTGTTGTTGTTAAATGTGTGGTTGCTTTTAAAGTAAATTAGTTTTAGTTGATATGTATATATATATACAAAAATTGTTGATAAATTCCACAGAAAGTGGGATGGTGATGCAGGCCTCACAGCAACATGCCTTCCATTTCAGTTTGAAGTTTCGACAGAAAATGTCATTAGTAAAAATTAGGATACCCTTGTATGTCTATACTTTAAACTGATATGTTTGTTAGTGCATTTTTTTATCTCACCCTTCGTAGTCAAATAGTATCACTATCATGAAAAAAACCTCCCAAACAAAAACCTTACATGTATAGACAAATTAATTTACCTAGACAACTTTATGGAATACCAACTAAACAGCCCCTCAATATACAGGACTTAATGAATACCAACTAAATAGTCCCTCTATATAATGGCTATTAATGAATACCAACTAAATAGTCCCTCTAAATAGTCCCACTAGAATTTTATGGCTTAATATTAGGAATCCTTGTTTTGAGTTCCCCGGATTGGATTCATATAGACTATTGGAGTGAAATGACCTTAAAGATATGTAATATTAATGAATTACATTATATTTACACTTTTCTATTGTGTTCTTAATGATTTTTGTTTTATATAGAAATGGAATACAGGCGTTTGGAAAAAATCGTCAGTAGTCAACAAACGAAACCGAATGACCTTGCACGATGGAATGGTGTCAAAGCATACCGGGGGTTCCATTTCCAATTCAATACGAAGATGGCGTTTTGTAAGTTCACACGTTTTTAATCATGTTTTAGAACTCTTTTTTTGTTTTACTATGGATAAAATTAATAAATGTACTGAATTTTATAGGTAAAATCGGAGGGTCGTGAACCGACGGCCATGGAGATGTTTGCGATGACCCATAAGACCAAAGGGTCGGGGCGGTTTGTTACGTCGAGGGCTGAAAAATTTGCGGTTAGTAATTACTCTATCATTTCTTTTAACTGTATAAATTTGCGGTTAGTAATTACTCTACCTAATGTAGATTCGTATAAATTTGTATACCTGGTTTTTTTTCTACAATAACCGTTATGCATACTTATTAATATACTATAGATATATATAGTATAAATTGGTTCGTGTTTATTTTATTTTATACTATTATTAAATTAATAAATATTCAACAATGAGCTTATTTTGAAAATATTGACAAAAAAATCATAATGGTATAATTTAAAATAAAAAGGAAACATATTTTTAATTTATTTTAAGTAGTTTATGATTCTGTGTTTTTAATATAATAAAGGTGAAAAAATAAAATATAACAGTATATAAAACAAATTAAATCGTAGATATTCATGATATTTCATAATACAGCTAAACCAAAAAATATTCACTATTGAACTCGTTTTAAAGGTATTGACGAGACGAATATAATAGTATAATTTGTAAAATAAGAAACATATTTTTTAAGTGAAAAGTTCACAAAAACCCAATGAACTTTAGTGTTTGGAATAATGAAGTCTTTGGACAAATTTTTGGAACAGATAAATCTTTGGACATTTTCCAAAAGCTGTTAAATAAATCATTGGACATTATGAAACCTGTTAGAAACTTTCTTATAACCTGTAAAACTGATTAATGTGCTAAAATAATGGAAAAGTCCGAAAAAAAAACCAACGGACTTTCATATTTGAACGATTAAGTCCCTAAAACATCTTTTGAACGAAAAAAATATTTACATTTATAAAAAGACGAAACATGTCATCCTCGTTACTCTTCCCAAAACATTCAAAAGTTGTATCCAAAATATAAATAATCGGTTACAAAAAAAATTGGGCATAATTTACCAAAAGTTAAACCTAAATATATACCAACCGCTGCGTCAAAGTTCACACTAAAATATACAAAAAAATGCACTACACCATGTATTTCAATGAAGTGAAAAACTTAATTCAATGACAATCCCAAGAACAAAAAGCTCAACCTGCAGCTTCCTCCATTAATCCCAAAAATTGCATCTAGACTTCCTCCATCAATAGCTTTTCTGCAACCATCTAATAATGCATCAAAAAGCTCAACCTGCAGCTTCAACACTCCCATGAACATCGGCTGCTATTAAGCAGATTTGGCTATCATCATTTCCAAACTTCTTAACCTGGTTTTAGCATAGAAAAATTAAATTAATCACATACCCTCCTACCTTATTTTCTAAGTTGAAAAGAATTAACCCATAAATATAAGCACAAACAACAAAACTGAAAAACTAATGGCATCTATGAAACAAAAGACGATATGCAGATCAAATAGAAGTCAACATAACCAGAGAACTATTGCTTGTAAACTTAGCAATTCCATATCTGAAAATTCAAAAACATCTTATCAGGTTGGACGTCTCTGCATCAAGTCTTTGTTTTTTTCTTCATTCAGATATAAAAACTGGAAAAAGAACATTCGACCAATCAGGATAGAAAAATATTTAGTCTTATTGTTCAAATCTGGTGAAATGAATCGAACCTAAACTAACACAAGTAATGAATCAAGCATGATATCGAATCAAACGGCGGGATTGAGACTGTTGCGGCCGACTGGAATGGGACGGTGGACTGGGCTGAGAAAGGTGGTGATGACGATGCGCATTGCGCTGAGGGAGGTGGCGAGGGTCGGTGGTGCAGGGCGATGGGATGGAGATGGGTGGTGTAGGGTGTGGAAAAGGAGGCAATGGCTGACGATTAGTTTTTAGGGTTTATTTTTTAATTTGTATTTTTACCTGTTAAAGAGGTTGCAGGTTACCTCAAAGATGTATCTAACAGGTTTAATAAAGTCTAAGAATTTATTTAACCTGATTTGGAATGTCCAAGGATTTATTCGTTCCAATCACAAATTAAACAGAATTCGTATATAAACTACAACTTATGTTTGTTGAATCAAAAACTCATAAACCCTAGCTTATATGAAACCCATTTGGATCTCTCTCTAAAAGAATGTTTATATATATATATATATAGAGAGAGAGAGAGAGGATGTTTCTATATACGTAAATGTTTCACGGGCTTGTCTAGCTGATGTGGATTCCAAAACACTCTCAAATAGAAGCGATAAAGTGTCTCGAGTTGGTAGACCCTTCTGGTACTATATATAATTACAGATGGAATAATGACCTTATATGGATTCAAATTAATCAATGTTACCTGCTGCTGGTGCATTTGATCCAGGGATTTTTGTGCCATGAAGTTGAGAAGTTCTTCCTTTTTTATCTCGAACTTGAGCTTTTCATGGGACACTAAAGCTTCTTCCGTCTCGATATCATTCATCATTCTCTCATTTTTCCACTTCAATTTATTTATCTTGTTCTCAGTCTCAATGTAGTCTTCCTAATGAAAAACAATAATCCCTGGAGCACACCGGAAAAGTAACATCCAATTCTTTTCTAAATCAAACAACCAAAACACATATATAATTAATAATGTTATATATATAACCAAAATCCAACTTCAGATAAACCTTGCTAAAAAGACTAATCATAGCACCGTTGGTGAACTTAAATAATTATTGTATAGCAGTCCTAGAATAATCCAGGAAAGTGAAAGTAGTTCACCAAAGGGTCATTCGCCTAGCAGTATTCTGGTTACTGATTAGAGTTCAAAGGTTAAGAGTGTGCGACGGTATTTGTTGTATATAAATATTATATACTTACAAAAAAGCAAATACAGTTCACTCAAAAAACGCACTTCAAATAGTCAGTGAGAATATCTAGCTTCTTATATAATTGAGTAACACAAAACCAAACCAAACCGACTCAAATAGGGATTGGGGGTGGGATGTCCTCATATTTGTTATCTACCCTAAAGAGTAAACAACTTTTTAGTGAAAATGTGCAAGAATGTGAGCAAAAAGGTAGAAGGAAAGTGTAGCATCTTACCTAGTCCCAAGGGAAAACATAGCATGAGGTCATCTTATGATGCCAACATCTAAAGATATGGCTCCAGTGGAGATACAAGAGAGAGTCTGCATCATGTCTTTCCGGGTTGTGTACACGTGCCAGGTGTGAGAGGAGCATACAGAAAAGAGTCTCTCTAAGCCCATCCTCATTTTCTGTCACAAATGATAGATATTCGCTATCGATATAGATCATATTCACAGCAAACCCAATAAAATCATGCTCGACATTCGCCATTTGGTAACTTTGGTTTCAGAAGAGCAAGCCTTCTCTATGAATCATCAGCCATAAACTCACCACCATTGGGCCTGAACCATCAAAAACACAAAGATATAACATAGTTTCATTCTTGCAGACTCTTCATCTTCATCTTCATCACCTGCGACAACAAAGATATGACATAGTTTCATTTCTCATCATCTCACCTCCTCTCTTGTTGAGTCCAAGCAATAAAAAATCTAGATTTACAGAGTTCATCGATGAAATGTGCAGAGGCAGTTGCGAAGAAAAGAAGAGTAAACATAGCTGAAACAAAGTATTGCCAACTTGAACCTCAACGAAGGCCTATCTAATTTCTTACAAAATCAAAAGCAACTATTTGATTTCAGAATTTGTCAATCAGAAACAAAAACGACTACATGATATTATTCTCACTTTGTCATTTTGAGCATTTTTTATTGTTTTAGTTTGTAGGATCTTTAAGTTGATAAGAAATTTTATATTTTATTTTGTTTATTAGTCATTTTAGACGGTATAGTCTTACTACTGGTATAAAGGGCCTCCCAAAAAAATTGGGTCCTGCATATAGTTTAAAGGTTGCCCGAACAATACATTTTTATCATCATCACAAACAAATTATGTTAAGAACCATGTGTGGCAGCAAAACATTTTTGAGTGTTTGATAACTATCAGTGTCAATTTTTACTATGTATCTGTGCCCTTTATATTTCTTGTAGTTCTCATGGTCTTCTTGAAGTAATATAGTTGATGCTTGTTCCCAAATTGCTAGTAATTTATTTGCCTAACGCGTAGAATCATACAAAAATGCTTATAATGAAGACCTACAAAAAATTAAACCTTCTATCATCAATATATTGATCAAGTTGTTCTTGCAAATTGATGAATTTCTTATAGTTAGATGAGTATGTCTCTTTATAAATGAAATAAAGGGTAACCTAAATCAATTGATACTATTATCTTCAAAATGATTTTCATACCAAACTAAAACGCAGGTACACATGCATGTAGTTGGAGAAGGTCAAAGGAAGAACAACAATACCTTCTCTTCATCGGTTGAAAGTTGTTCCTAATCCACAATAGCATTTTGGTTTTTAAGGGTCCCCGAGCTCAATGGCTACATCGATGCAAAAGGATCAGTTTTTATTTAAAAAAGAATACACAGAATAGCAAGGATTAAAAAAAACACTTTTTTAAAAATCTAAAATTATCTATCATCAGTTCATTAGTGCCTCTTGAAAATTGTTTGAACAACAAAAAACGAAAATGACGAAGAAGAAGACAACAAACTTAATTGTCAATTTTGCTTGATTTACTCAGCTTCTATCAATATCATCACTTTGTTTACAAGATCAAACAATCAGAGAGTGAATGATCATCCAAGGGCCTTAATGGGTTTCGAGTGTTGAACCGATGCAGAGTTGAGAGTTGTCGTTAAGCATGGCTTCCCGGTTCATGTTAAAGCTACCGGCCAAATGCTTGCTGTACGCTTCCCACTACGGTGGGCTTGTCATCTGATCCTCCTTACCTTTCTTCACTTGTAATGCCCATAATTGAAATTCATCGGCTGATCTATTCGGAATCTATTTGGAATGAATTCCGTTCTCATCTTTTCCGTTATATTCTGCACAACCCTTTGTGGGTGCCATAAGTACTCTCAAACCATGCATAGAAAACACGGGATCCAACATCTGGTTCCATTTATGTACATAATCACGTGATAATTAGTTAAAATAAAAGTCCGGCTACTTACATTAACTCATCCAATGATAGTGTATATATATATATGTATATATAGAGTGAGAGATGAAGGGAGAGGGAGGTTAGGAGAAAACCCTAAAAAATAAAAAAAATGAAGAACACAGTAGGTTGGAGATGGTTTGAGATGGTTTGCAGTGGGTCTTGATATATATACGCATCCTCTGCAAGCATATCTCATATACGCATCCTCTGCAAGCTCAATTGTCGCAAACTCGGAAACCGGACGGATATTAAATTCATCGTCAACTAAGGGGACCCAATACACACGACCACCACCCGGGGATTCAATAATCTCAGAATTGACCTCTGTTACACACACACCACAAAGAAAGCTAAGAACATTCCCGCCAAACTTAGTATAAAATTCATCAAATATAATTAAAAAAGTTTACTGAACAATTAACACCATTCATATGTAAAAATATAACATGCATAATCTCAAAACCCCAATAAACAATTAAACCACATGTGCAGATTCACATGAAAAAAAATGCATCGTTTACGATGAAAAAGAAGAAGGTAATTTCACATTCAGTAATTCATATATTTAATAATTCATATGAAATAATTCAAAACATTGACTTACTACAATCATACATTCATAACACCAACTCATGAAAATACATATGTAAAACTATCTTCCCATGCTTATTAGTCAACAGCAAACACAACTTTTTTTACAAATTATACATATTAAAAATCGAGAACATGTACAAAATTTAAAAAAAAATAAACAAACCATCTTCCTGTAATCTGACAAACTGTTCAGCATCTACATCATCCATTTCATCGTTATGAATATCGTCAGATACATCCAGAGACGGATCTTTCATTGACTCAACATCCGAAACGACTTCGTCTTCATAATCATCTTTGTGAAGGAGGTCGTATATGAAACCATCGTCCATTGCATAGAAATCCAGTGAATAGGACGCAAAAAACCAATGAAAGAAGAAAACAGTTGAATATAAACTTAATAACCATTAAAAGCTAATGATTCACGTAACTACCAAAAAATAACCTCCACAAATTATGGACAAATAAATCATAAATAGAATAACTGTAACAATCAAACAAAATAAATAAAAAAATAAAAATATCTTGTGCAAAATTACGCAACTACCCTTTCTAATTAAAAAAAACGAAAAAAAAAACATAGAAGGAAATCAGTTTGCATACTTTTTATGCAAAAATAAGTTTGTATAGGATCAACCCTCTATATATATATAATATCATAAAACAGCAATTTGGGGGTAAATTAGGAACAAACCTCTCATAAAAATATTCTCATCCTTCTTTTGTACCCCAGCACATTTAGGATAATCCACGTAATATCTGTTAAACAAATCCAAATTTAAACAAATCCAAATTTAAATAAATAACTCAAAAGAAATTGAACGCCCATAATCCAAATTTAACACAATAATTATTACCCCTTTTCTACTACAAGATTTACAACACTTTTACGAGAATCTAGCTCCTCTGGTGTGAATTCAGCCTGATCAAAACACAATTAACAACAACTTTAGAACTCCATTAATGAAAATTAAATTACCTTAAACTTTACATTTACCTTTTGGAATGGGATATTTTTCAACAATTTGAACGAAGTTAAGTTAAGAGAGGATAATTTGTAGAATCAATGTTTGAGTTCCATCTTCAGTGAATATTGAATGGTGAATATAAAAGCTGTAAAACAAAACCAACACAAAAAGAACCAAGATTTAAAAACAATAAAAAAAATTCTATCATCATCTCCGAAGAAAACTATGAGAAGATGAATATTCAACCTTAAAAAAGCACTATTTGCTTCTCTGGTTTTGCTTCTTCTTTCTGAACCAAATTGGGCTTTTGTTCTGCTTTACATTTTTCAGCCTCAACCAAATGAAGATGCCCTTGAACAAAATCCAAGTATTCTTTAATTCTTCATCTTTTCTTTCCCAACGAAACCTGTGAAGATTATAATTTCCAAAACTTGCGGGACTTAATCAATTCAATTTGTCCAAGGGATAACCCAGATTTAAAACTTCAAAATCACACAAAAAGAACCAACCTTTGTCTTTGAAGCGTGAAAATCATGCCGAGTTTCTCCCCGCTTAAATCGTGACGACCACAGTAGGCTGGAGATGGTTTGCAGTGGGTCTTGTTCAAGAGCAAAATGCATCTCATTCTTGCTGGTTTAAAGTGCGGACTCATGTAGAAAAATAAGAATTATGATCTTTGTGGAAGTAGTTTATAAACCTAGATCAGAAATTGTTGGGAAATTTGGATTATAAACTGAGAGAATTCAAGGATTGAGCGGCACACATGATTTTGTGAGTTATACGACACAGAGACGATGATGAAGTAGGGGATCCAGAGGCCGAGTACGAGGGGAGAGAGGCGGACGTGGGAGAGAATCCGGGAAGGGACGTGGAGGAGTAGGTTGGACGACGGAACAATGCAGATAACCGTAAAATAGTGAATTTGAAGGGTCAGGATTCAATCTTGCATTTAATTTGAACGGTCACGATGAATCTCACTCACCGCTGTCATTATATATATTTTTTGGTACAGTTGATACACATGTTGGTTGGTTTAGGTTGATACAAAATCGCAAACCCCCCAATACATGCGTAAGTTGTATATATTTTTTCTACAATCTACTATAAATTTTTTGAAAAAAAGATTGGTTAATATAAGACTAAAACTCATAACTTTCAAACCGTAAACCGGAAAATAGTAATATAAATTTGTTATATTTTTAAACTAATAAAAAGAAAACCTTTGTATTAGCAACTTAAACATTATTTATTTTTATATACCATGATATTAATAAATCAACATGTAGTAGAAAGGAAAGAAAAACTAAAGCGGAGGGATTCGAAATCATGACCTCAAGGACAAGGGCCAGGAGGAATGATAACCAATATTGAGCTAGACTTCATATGTGTTGAAAAAGTTCATATACGGTATTTAGCTTAAAAAACGGGGTGGCCATGGCCCCTATAGGCCCCTATTGTGTTCCGCCCCCGAATATTTTATACTGTTTTTTTGGTCGGATTGATTTGTACCAACTTCAAGTTACATATATGAAAGCTTACAACTTTGCTTAAATTTTTAGTGACATTTTAAGTTTACGGGTTATAAATAATCATATTTAAGGGGCTGTTTGTTTAGGTCTGAATTGTTCCATTCAGAGGCACGTCTGAATCGTGTAGAGGTAGGATACTGTTTGGCAAAAAAAAATTGTCCTCTGAAGTGGGACAAGAGCCTCTGGATGATGCATTTCCTAACCTCTTAAGAAATGATTCAGATTTGTATTTTTCTCCAAAATACCCTTTTCTTTTTGTTCCAGCGCCTCCTCCATCCACATGGTTCTTGCCTCTCCCTTCTGATTTCTGTCAAGCACTTCCACCACCGCCGACCGGCTGCTGCCCTTCCACGACCGCCGGCTGCTGCTCTTCGACGACCGCCGGCTTCTGTCCCTTCCACGACGGCCGACTTCTGCCCCTTCCACGACCACCGTCGTTGTCCAACGCCGCCGGCCGCCGCCGTTGATGTCCAACGCCGCCGACCACCACCGTCGGCCGCTTCCAAATCCTACGATCTCCCTTCCTCCCATGATTCTCAGGTATGGTTTCGATTTGTTTTCTTTTTCTCTTGGATTTCCTTTGTATTTTTGTCCTAATCGATTTCTTTGGGTTTTTCGATTTGTTTTCTTTTTCTCTTGGATTTCCTTTGTATTTTTGTCCTAATCGATTTCTTTGGGTTTTTCTCTTGGATTTCTTGTGCAAATCCCACGATCAGAAGTGGGTTTTTTTTAAGTTTTTGGTGTTTAAATGCCAAAATCAGAAGTGGGTTTTTTAAGTTTTTGGTGTTTAAATTCCAAAATGATGGTTGCTGCTGTGCTGTTTAAATCAGAATATTTAGGTTTTTAAATCAGAATAATGGGTATTTGTTTCGTTATCGTTGGTTATCGTTGTTTTCGTACATAAGGTTAAAATGGTAATTTGTTCTTATTCAGACTGTCCATTCAGAGCAGCCACCAAACAACCATTTTTCATTCTGCACTATATCATACAGAGCCTCTATACCATCCAGACCTCTATACCATCCAACAACTACCAAACAGCCCCTAAGTGTTTTAATTGTAAGGAATAAATGCTCAAATAAAAAGGTTAAAGTTACGATTCTTAATATTTAATACATCAATTAAAAAACTATAATTAGGTATGCCCCTCACATTGGGAATTGGCAGCATGTATAGGCCGGTTTGCGTGTCCGGGAAATACACGTTTTGCTCCAATAAAAAAACTATAATGATTAATTAAATAAGTCGGTACCATGGTATTACCGTGGTACAGGACTTCTAATACCGTGTACCAACCAAGGTTTCATAATTGATACGGTACTACCAATCAATTGTAATTGGTACCAATTTAATTTGTATGATTGGTAAACATGTTGATCGGTTTGGTTTGTTACAAAATTAATTGTCACCCCTGGTTTAGGTTGATCCAGTTGAAGTCATTTAAATAAACCGACCAAATGTTTGCGTTTTATGGCACGTAGTATTTAGTTACATTACCCATTGTCGATAATTGATGGTGAAAGTATGGGCAAGAATAGCCAAGCTTCGGGTGATGTTGGGTCTTGAGAGATCAAACACTGAATATCACTAAAGGTGGAGCCTAGGATGGTAGAGAGTACGACTTGGTCTTTCCGAACTAGCAAGTAGTGGGTCAGGTTTTTCTGGTGTCAATGTACGATTTGAAGGGCATAAACCTTTAAGGAGCGCTAGGAGGTCAACCCACCAGATAGGATAGTTCGAGGTTGTCAGCTTGATTGAGATTTGATGAGGGGCAAGGACGATAGGGGTGGTGGGCTTTGAATGTTGTTTGTGACATGTGATAGTAGAAGGCATAGATGACAGGGGATAGATAGCTCAAAAAGAAGAGGATAGATAGCTCAAAAGGAAGAGGATCGAACTTTCTCGTGAGAAACGACTTTTGATACCATATACAATAAAATATGTGGCGGAAAGATGGTTTTACAATTGATCACTATATATATATACATATATATGTGTGTGTATGTGTGTGAATGTGTGTCTTCTTTTGTAAACCACCAAAAGATTGTAAACCGTGTAAAACAAATAACTAAGATATTTATGAAATTAATGAAGGTTGATTTATTATTTTAATATTTAAGGAATATGATTAGAGTTTATTAATTATGATTAACACTTTATATTAGGAAGCAATTGATGTATTTAAGAAATCATATATTTATTAGACTTGATGGACGGTTGAGATTGGTTTATACGGTTCATAAAATAAGACATCTATATTGTAACATCTTAGGCCAACCGTACTAGATATTGCCCGCTTTGTCCACACACTTGAACTCACGATTTTAAAACACGTCTGATAGATGAGGTATCCAAGTCTCTTATAAGGAAACTTTTGTTCTCCTCCGCAACCAATATGGGATATTACAATCATGGACAAAGTGGATAATATCTGATACGGTTAGCCTAGGATGTTATAGATGGTACCAGAGTCGAGGACCGGACTGGTGTGCCATCGGGAAAGCTGGCCTCCCAGGATGGGTGGGTTCTAATATCCCACATTGGTTAGGAGGAGAATAAAAGTTGCCTTATAAGGGACTTGGATACCTCTTATATCAGACGCGTTTTAAAACCGTGAGTCCTAGTGTGTGGACAAAGCGGACATATCTGACACGGTTGGCCTGAAATGTTACATATATATAGAGAGGGAGACCCATTCATTTGTTAACTCAATTAATTGTGTTAACTTTGTTTACCATCAAGGTCGTCCAATTTCAAAATCAATGTAAAGGTTTTAACGGTGGCATTTTTGTAATTAATTAGAACTTCAGACGCGTGTCTCAAATTTATATGCTTGTGGACGGATGTGAACGAGGTTAAAAGGGTAATTTCCAATAGACATCACAATTTAGGAATAAGACCGACTTTTCCCAGATAATATCACAACATAGCGTCCTCTGATTTCATTGCCAACTAAAGCGAAGATTGGGGATATGACGAATTTCTTGAAGATAATGGAAGATATGGATGAAAATATGGGCGCAAACATCAGAAAAAGAGGTGATTTTCGCAGTTTTTAGGGTTTCGATTTTCGAATTTTGAACTACGTATCTATGCGTTGCTAATATTTATTGAATTATCGAGTTTCGTGGAAAATATTACACTTTAACCCAAGTTAGATCACCAAATAAAGCTTTAAAAAGTATTAAAGGCATATTTCTCAGTGGACTTTGTACTAATAAGAATACATTGACTTCTCAACTAAGATTACTACCAAGAAAGTTATGAACAATGGTGAAGGAACTACCAATACCATAAACAAAGAAGATATAAAAGTAGTGTAACGTACCATAACTACATACAATTTTTTTTAAAGTATTATCATCTTTAAGGCCTTGAGAAAACAGCCCATAGCTTCCCATAACCAATGGTCTCCCATAACTTCTCTGCACCTTCAAACTCCATTTCTAGAAGGTTTTGTAAGTACAATAAAGTACTTGAATTAACTAGATATTTGCGGCATTTCTTTAAATGGATGTAAAATTGAAACAAGGTATTTCTTATCCAAATTTAGTATAGAAGGATCTAAGACTTGAACTACATTTACTATCCCTCCTAATTCCTTCCTGTAAATTCTTATGTTCACTACTAGAAAATTTGAGTATCTTCAACGAAAATTTTCAACGGAAAATGTCGTTGAAAATTTTCTATGAATTTTAAAGGGATTATTGACAAAACATAAATTTTCTACGAATTTTCAACGAATTTCCGTTGAAAATCTCTCACAAAATGCATTTTCAACCAAAATTTTTTTGACGAGACATTCCGTTGAAATTTTTTTGGTTGAAAATGCATATATGTTTGTGAGAGATTTTCAACGGAAATTCGTTGAAAATTCGTAGAAAATTTATGTTATGTCAATAATTCTCTAAAATTCGTAGAAAATTTTCAACCACATTTTCCGGTGAAAATTAATTTTCGTTGAAAATACTCAATTTTCTAGTAGTGGTTTCCTTGTTTCCTTGTTTCCTTGTTTCCTGTATAAATCAAGATTCTGTTTTTTTGGAAGGTTATATAATGGATCAGAAAACCGTTCGAATACAGTTCTCAATGTGGTATTGTGGCTTTTAGGCACCTTTCAGTATAATACTTCATCGGCACCTTTATGAAAGATCTTTAAGGGCTGGAGTACTTCCCAGAACTCACAAATAAATTCATTTTTTATGCTTGTTGTTATGAAGGATGCCATTTGCAAGATACATTTACTATCACTCCTAGTGAACTATATTTGGTAAGTGGTCCGGGTGTTTAATTAACACATAAATAGAATGAAAGATGTTAAGAACAATTTACCTATGGAAGTCATCTTGAAACCAGGTGTTGGTCATTTTGTTAGATTCTGAAAGGTGATTGATGGTGGAATTAAGAATGGAATATAAGCAAAGGCGGAACACAATAGAGGCCTAGGGGGGCCATGGCCCTGCGTTTTATCCCTTAAAAACTAGATATTAGAAATATTATCAATGAATTGCACTTAGCTCAGGTGGTTATGTGTATATGGGCCTGTATATTTGGTCATAGGTTTTATTCTCCCGTCACACAGTTTTTTTTATAATGAATTGAGCTTATCAATGAAGATGTTTTGTTGGGTTCGGCCCCCTTAATTAGAATACTTGTGTTCCGCCCCTGAATATAGGTGGCATTTAGAAACAAGTGGAGAAGTTCATTAGTTATATACTTTGTGGGTAATTTTGGAAAAAAATAATCTTGAAAAACACTGATATATATATATATATATATATTTATTTCTTCTGAACGGCTGAAAGACACTGATATATATAGTATATGTATATATCACCATTGGCCGCCACGAAAGTTTATTGTTGTTAAGTTGACTTGAGAGGTTCCCGAAGTAACACACCGGGAAAAAAGGGTTTAACGGGTGATCCTCTGCTGGATTGGGTATTTTGGTTGACTGTTAAACATTTCATTTGGAACCTCATATGTAACTATACAGTAATAAAAGTAGGTGACTAATTGAGGATGCTCAAGTTTTGTTTTTTGGCATTGGAATGGATGGTTTATTTTTTGATTTCCTTTTGCAGGTAAGCTGATTAGAAGGGCTAGTGGTGTTGACACGAGGAATATAAACGTTTTTCTATTTAAAGAAATCTCTACTTGTTGGATTTCGAGGCACAAAAAGAATGGAGACCAAAGTTTCCCAAAGCTTACGCTTGACAACATGGATTAGTCCAGATAACGTGGTCCAACCATGAGACAATGTTTGAGGGTATATGAGGAATCCTATAGTCAAAGAAAGAAACGCCAGACATTATTTATTGTCTTCAGATATAAATAGATCTACACTGGTTTGGGTATATCAAAGTTTTGGTATCTAAATGTATATGCTTTGTGGGAGTTTAAAATAGCAGAATAGTAGCTCTAATCCCGTGGCACTCGATCAATGATAAGAGTTGAGTTTAAAAAACTTTCTAATGATTTCCACTATAGAAAAACTTGAAGATATCCCCATTAAGAATATAGTTTAGCGATTTTAGTCCCTTTGTTCTTGTCTTCAAATCACTTTTACATACAATTGATAAAAGCAGCAGATTGCCCTAAAGAAAGTTAACCATGCAAATAAATTATGTGGCTTAAGTTGCCTGATGTGTGTTCTTTCAACACTAATTACAGATAATAGATACAAAAATCACATGCAGTTTGCAACAGATTATGGCATTCAATTATGGAAAGCCCTATCAGATTTATGTTATCTCCGTTGACATCTCCAGAACAACCTAATACTCTTGGCATAATTAATTATGCATTATCTTAAAGATTAAAACCTTTCACCCATCAAATCTACAATTCGAAGAGAATACTCATTAAGCCACTACCAAACAGTCTTGTTTAGCTGATCGAATAAGTTGTGAGTCCCATTAAGCTCATTAAGTTTCCAGATTTGTAATGGTTCACCGTAAGAATAAACCACCACTTTTTATATCATTAAGCCACTACCAAACCTAGTGTTATACTTGGTCATTCTGCTTAATTTGGGTCATCTTTTGTTCAGTCTTAATGTACAAGATTTGAAATTTTCTTTATTTTCGTGTATTTATCATGTATTTACCTGTACATGCCAGAACAGAAGATTATAAATTATCATGATACTGATTGTGTATTTGTTTGGCTGTTAAATTTCTTGATTTTTCTCATCACAATCAGTATTGCATAGGTTGCTACTACAGATTAGGTTCACCAAGAAGCAAAGCCACAAACCTCTCTTAAACAGCAGTGTACTGAATTTAGGCCTTAGATCTTTACAATCTTATGAAGGAACCCAAAATACAACAATAATTGCAGGCAAATGATCATATGTTCATTTTGCTAAGTAGTGCAATAGCTTAGAAGATGAGCAAACAACCAAACACCAACCCACCATATGACGATATGACAAAACATTAGTTTATTCCTTCAAATCCTTGGCATGTACATGGATAGATGCCAAATTAAACACTGTTATCTACATGTTTAGTCGAACAAAATTTTGTTCAGGAAAACACACGTGAGGTTTTGAAAACAATTTGTCGAGGTTCTGCTTTGACTTCTGTGATGCTTACACAAATCCTGTCAGAAGTCATCAAAAAATTGAAACAAATTTACCATCAGCTATCCTCTTGACATTACTTCAAACCCAGTTCACAGATGCATGTTATTTAGATTTTGTATTCCTTACAAGGTCACTCCACATAAGATGCCTACTTTCCAAATTGAAATATGTTTCACACACATTACTTATATTCCATTTGAAGAGGAAAAGTTGACTTGCACAGTTGCACCACCAACAATAGAGAATGGTGTACTTCAAAGCTTCACTATTATGTGAAATTAAAGATGTTTCGATAAACTATTAGTGAGACCAAGCAAAAAGGCCATAGGTTTTTTGCAAACACCAAAACCGATCATAAATGGAGACCAACCTACTGAGTATTTAACTAACACCTCCGGCATCTAAACCGCTTGTTCCATTCCAGAGTGTCTACCACTGACCGGTAACACAACACATCCTATCATACACACAAATACATCCAATAACATAGAAGCTTTCTAATCATAATTCATTAATTGAGACCCAACATATTCCAGACTCCAGAGTAAATCCTACAAAAATTACTTTCATATCCTCACTTGAAACACCGTAATCCAAGTTAGTTATGAGGAGTTTCGTGCCCGTTTCTATTCCAGCATGACCTTCAAACATGTCATGTCCCCATGTTGTATCTGGTGCTTCAACCTTTTGCGCTCAGGGCTGATCTCTTTATAACAGCTCCTCACTTGGTGGAATTGGACTCTTCTTGTTGTTATTCATTTTCACACAAGTACATACACTGTGATTTATGAATCCAGAAATTGGTTCTTTGAACCCCAAGCTTTCATTTTGAGGGAATCCCAGATTAAAAAGCTAATAAAAATACAAGTTTTTTTCTTCCACAAAAACAGATGTTGATCAAATCAAATTGATATCTTTATTTTTCACCCCCTACATAACGTAAAGAAGGTAATACCTCTTAATTTACTAAACATAACTGTTATTCATGCTTTATAAGTAGTTAAGATTAAGATAAGATGTAAAAGGATATCTAGACAAGAAGGAGGGGTTTATTGGATCATCACCGTTGATTTTGTGTAATTGTTTGGTTCAAGGAAGTTAGTCTTATGAAGTGTTCAATTAATTTCTTGTTTGTGTCAAAGATGATTATTTGAACAAGAATCAATCAAACTTAATACTAGTATATGAAATTCAAATCACTACAAAACAAATGACTTTTACCCACAAAAATTACCAAGGGAAATTTCCGTTGGTGATTACCCACAGATCACACCAGAAAATATAAAACCCATGTTTTTAGAGAAAATACCAATGGATTACCCAGAGAATCTCTGGGTAATCTGTCACTGATTTGAATTACCCACCAACAATTTAGCCACCAATTTTTGTGACGGTTTTGTGAAGAATCATCATTTAGTGACATATTTCCTAGGGAAACATGCATAGGCAAAAGTCTTTCGTTTAGTAGTGAATGTTCTTTTCATCTCAAAAAAGGCCAAGTAATTTCCAAAAATGAGTTTTAGCTATAGTAACGTTTAATCTAATTAAGAACATGTTAATCAACAACAACACCAACACTAAACCCAAAAGAATAGTGGTTACTGTATGGTTCCTTGGAAGCCAACAAAATCGATGTGATGGAGTTGGAATGGTCGATTTCACCAAATTCCAATTCCAACATATATAGAGTAATTTAAATTCTTTGGGTGTAAGTAAGGAATTCCAACTCCTTTTCATGCCATATTTTAAGAGACTATTTTGCTCATATATATACTTGCTCTAATTTGCATTACATCCTACCACCACGTTCATCATCATCACCACCCACTGTTGTTGCCATTGTCACTTTGTTGTGTCTACCACCTTTTTCATCTTTGCAACCACCATTGCCACCTAATCCATGATGGTTGTCGCTGCCACCACCAATGCCATCACCATTTTCACCTCCGTCACCACCACTACCGTCGTGGTTGCCGCCACCACTACCACCGTCACAATTGTCGCCTACACCATCTTCAATGTGGTTCCACAATCGCCACCATCAATGCCCCACTACAACTATCGTCGCGACCACCACTACCACATAACACACCTGTTGCCGCCGCCAGAACTACCATCATTGTCTTCGTGCTACCGCTATCAAAATTGTCACCATTGCCACTATTACCACCACGCCTCCCCGTAATCATCATCACTACCTGACCACTGCGCAATCACCACATTATACCACCATCAAGGAGAGATATGCCTATAAGCAAAGTTAAAATGTCATTTATTGGGATAAATTTCTTCGCTAAAAAATCATTTACTAACTTCCATCCATTGTTAGGTGTACATTAATTTAAAACATGCAAATTAGTCTTTAGTTTTTCCCTTGCTAAATGAACAATATGTGCGTCAGTTTTTTCTTATGAGCTTCACCAAGAGCCAAGCCTTCTCGGCAAGAGCTATTTTGGAAAAGTTTATCATACATCACATCTCAACAAAAAATGTGTGCAAGTGATAACACGAATCCTACTCGAACATGTTTAGTCGATCGGTTGTTGAGTTGAACACCTTTGTCGATAAATAAAACTCCCACCTTCTCAAATACACATATATTTCTCGAAATTTATGAAGTTTATAAAATGTAATACACCATTAGTTCATCATAACTATAATTACTTAATATAATGTCAATGACTCTTGGTTAATTGATATATAGTCGGACATAATCCACATATTGTGTGAGTCAGTGAGTAAGATCTATATTACCTTAGCAGGGAGAAAAATCTATGGTACTATTGTGTACCAATGTTTAAGTTTTACGACAAGGAACTTGATTTGTGGACGGTATAATGAAAGTGGAGTAGTCAAGTTGGTGAACTACTCTAAATATATAACCGGTTATATTATTCATTTATCAACACCAAATTTACACACATAGCTAGACCCTATATGCACCCTCATCTGATTTGTAGTTTTACTTGATGTACAAACCAACTTGACTGACATTGGGTTATTTGACCAGCCATATGCTTCAAAAGACCTTTGAAGAAGGGTGTTTAGCAAGTACAACAACTACATTTCCAAAATTGTTGTATGAAGTGATGATCACATACCTTATGATCATAGATATATCAGTGCAGTTGATGCGGGCAATTTATTAACCGTATTTTAACACCTCGCTCTAGGATCTTCTTGTCCTTTTGTTTAGATTTTTTAGCATTTCTTTTAGTTTTATAGTTATTTGTAGCGGCTAACGTTTATATATATATATATATATATATATATTAGAGAAATATGAATTATCGACCACCGAACGTCCACTAAATTCGATTATTCATATATTCTTACTTTCAGGATGGAAAGAGCGAAATGAAGTCCACCTAACAAGTTTGACCCAGAATTACAAGAAGACCCACAAGATGTGTGGGTAGCTAGTATATTTTTGTAAATCGTTTTTGTTGGGTCAAAAACTTTGGTTTAATTGTGGAACTTAAATATGACTTTGGTAATATTATATATAGGGCAAATTTTGTATAATTTCGGCCCATGGAAAGCCCATGGCCGAAATTGGCTTATCCAAAAACCCAAGCCCATCTAGTTTTGTTTGTATAAATAGGTACCATGGGACAACAAGAGGGGCATCCATCATCCATAGAAATCTCTTTTGGAAAGCATCAGATGGAGAGAAGCCACCACCTTTTGGAAGAAAGTTGACTTTTGCATGGTTCTACATTCTCACAAGCTATCTTCTTTAAGATAGTACATGTTACTTTTCCTTTCTTACATCCTAGTAGTACATGGTTGTATTCCTTCCCAATACAAAACTAGCATTTGGTTATAAGTTGCATACTAAGTATTCTTGATATGCTTAGTAAGTTGCTTATGATTTCAAGTGGGTTTTGAAGTTTAATATATCTAGTAGTTTATGTTCAAGAAGTTTTCATCTCTTTTCCGTCGCATGACATATTCGAAATCCTTGTAGTATAATTTAAGGTGTTCGATAGTTACAAAGCTCCCAAGCCGATCGCATCTTCGTTATATCACCATCACGATAATCTCATCGTTTTATTTTCTTGTACGCTTTATTATTTTTAGATTCAAGATTTTCTATAGTATACTTGTCCTACTTTGTTAATTCAAGGTCACTAATGGTAACCTTGTCCTAAACATCTCTTTCAAGAATACCCTTGAAAAACTTTTCCTTTACATTTAAACTCAAGATTGCTAATGGCAAACTTGTCCTAAATCTGTCACTCAAGATTGTTAGCAACAAACTTGTCCATTTTGATTTTTCCATGCATTAACGCTTTCTTTAATTGCTTTTATAATTATCACTTGTTTTTGTGTTTACGTTTGGATTTAATTGCTTACCTAGTTAATTATTCTAGTAATTTTTATTCATCACTTCACAAAATACTTTATAAAGATCAATTTTTAATGGAAGGCTAAAACCCTTAGTTTGAGGTGTAAGGTAATAAATTAAGATCGTAGTTTTTCAACTTGTCACATTTAGATCTTTAATATTTCGTGAAAAATACCTCTAAAGTTAACTGACAACTAACTATTGGTATCTAAACGGGTTAACCTTAATGAGGTTACGAAAAGTGTTAATTATCTAAGACAATAATTATTTCTATAAAATATTTTTTTATTTAATTATTCAACTCCATCTCAATTTATCCTTACATCCCAAGCTTTCTCTTTATAAAGCGTTTCACTCTCAGTTACCAACCAAACAAAAATTAGTTAATCAACCAATCCTCTTGTTTTACTCTTTCTCTGAAATCATTCTGCTAAAAATCAAGCTTTTAATCCTAAGAACTTTTCAAACATGCCGTCTCTGTCGAAACGATACCCGGTACTTAAACCGGTATTACTTGTTAAATACGACAGTATTCCGAGGTGTATACTTGCGCCAAAGTTTATTTTTGTGTTGATTTTAAGGGTAGCGATATTCTTACAACAGCAGTCTCCACAAAACTAATGAACATAATCGTTAAAAGTTTTTTTTAGGATCCTTATATCATATCTAGACATTAAAATTGTTTTTGATTCAAAACTAGTTACAAGCATATAAGTTGTTATCATTTCACACAGCTACTACTGATACGAACATGCATGCAACTAGTTTTGTCCTTTTATTTTCTTATGTCATTCTATCTTAATTTCGTAGGAGTCCTTAAGTTGTTTTACATGCATCTAGTGTTAGTTTTAAGAAGTTATGTGAGATGGCAGATGATAAGTGTGTATTTTAGGAGTAGTTAATGGGTCATGCATGTCTAGAGGTTTCCTCTATTTTATATGCTTGTATGTTTATCAATTTAGATTATGCAGAAAAATATATCAGTTTCTTCTTCTTCTTCTTCTTTTGTTCTTTGGGAGACCACCCATCTCGAATCGGGTTATAACATTGGTGCTTTCATTGAGAGTCGATTATGCCGCAGCGAAAAGAAAATTCGTCCCTTGAAGAGTCCATGGCTCAAATTGCAGAGAATTTAGCCAAAATCCAGGCACAATTTGCTCAAGATCGATCTGAATTGGCAACTACGCTATTAACCGCTATTACCACCGACCTTAACAACTGTCCTCCAACCTCCGACAATCCTTTGCTTTCAGCGAACCACAATTCACCCCTCCAACCCCTCCACATAAATTGACTGTCAAACTGCCGAAGATTCATCTTCCGACGTTTGATGGGTCTAACCCGTTGGACTGGCTCTTCCAAGCGGAGCAGTACTTTCGGTTTTACGAGATTGTACTAGACCATCGACTGTCACTCGCCTCTTTCTATCTGAAGGGGGATGCGCTAAGTTGGTATAAGTACTTGCACAACAACACGCTGCTCACATCTTGGGATGGGTTTACGAGAGCTTTGGAACTAAGATTCGGTCCATCCTCGTACCAGAATCATCAGGCCACTTTGTTTAAATTGCAACAAACATCTACAGTTACTATATACCAAACTGAATTTGAAAGACTTAGCTATTGTGTCGTGGGGTCGTCACATGAGGCCTCACTCAATTGTTTCATCTCAAGGTTACGTCAAGACATCGGTCAAGAGTTGGCTATTCACAAGCCACAAACGTTGAACCAGGTTATCGGCCTTGCTAAGCTTATTGAAGACAATATTGCTGATCATCGGGCTCTACCGACTCCACCACACCTTCCACCGGCCACATCGACGCCCCTTCTTCCAGTATCTCCAATTAAATCGGCATATTCTTTAAACTCTCCTCTTGCGGCACCTTTACCAGTCAAACGTCTTAGTTCGGAGGAGATGCAACAGCGGAAGGTGCAAGGGTTATGTTTTAGGTGTCCCGAGAAGTTTCACCCAAGGGACCATTGCAACCCCCCTCAATTCCTGATGATCAATTGTCACGAGCTGCCGGCACCACAAGACTACGTGTTCACCGAACCTACTCCAGATCAAATCCAATCCGGTTATGGGTGCCGCCATGGCCGAGGAGCAATACTTGCGACAATTTAGAAGCCACTTGGGAGAACCGGGATGAGATCGTAGTTTTTATTTTCCGACCTTACGGGCAAGGTCGTTATTACTAGGGGCGGAATTGATACGAACATGCATGCAATTAGTTTTGTCCTTTTATTTTTTTATGTCATTCTATCTTAATTTCTTAGGAGAGAACTCAATATCTACACAACTAGGGACTTGAAATTGCATTGTACATCCAGAACAGTCCTAAGAAGACATGGTCCCAAGCCGATACTTGACATGTCCCCCCCCCCCTCGAAGCCCGGGAATGGAGGAGAAGCAAGACTTCGGAAGAAATGGGATTCCGTGTAATTACCATTCGAGCCTTTTTTCATGATTTGTCTCAAAGATGTTCCACTCATCCAAGAATATAATTGATAGGTAATTCGGAGTCTATAAATAAATTATGATTATTGTGTATACTACATTAAATTTTTTGAGTTATTTTACATGCATCTAGTGTTAGTTTTAAGAAGTTATGTGAGGTGGCAGATTATGAGTGTGTTTAGGAGTGGTTAATGGGTCATGTCTAGAGGTTTCCTCTATTTTATATGCTTGTATGTTTATCAGTTTAGATTATGCAGAAAAATATATTAGTTTCTTCATCTTCTTTTGTTCTTTGGAAGACCACCCATCTCGAATTGGGTTATAACAGCTACTCTTGAATTCAAAACAGTTTTAATGTTTGCAGGGTACCTACAAAAAAGAATAGTTTAACAATCGCCTTTATCGACTTTGGTGAAAGTGCATTGATAAATCAATGAGGGTAAGGTACGTGATTATCACTACATGATTCGGACGACTTTTCTGATGCAACTTAAGTAGTTACTACAAAATAACATATGATTTTGCACATGAAAAAAGTTTATCGTATACTCATAAATGGTTAGCGTTGTTGTATGAACCTGCCCATGATGAGTCATTTTGACTGTTTCAAGATAGTTGTTATTAGTATTTGAATAAGTATATTTCCTCCTAAGAAAAAGGAGGCGTAGGAATATGTTCTAGTTGAGTTGGTCTTCTCTTTTAATTTTATTTTGTTTCCCTTGTACAACTCTATCTATAAATAAATAGAGCAGTTATCGTCTTGAATAAAGTATCGAATCAATTTTGATCAAGCTAAACAGAGTGTTAAAGTGTGAGTTTGAGGAACCGATTTAAACAATTGGTATCAGAGCCATCATCACAAGAGTCCAGTTTGTGAGAAAAGTCAGCAAGAGAAGCAGATAGAGGCCGATGGGAGAAAACGGTAACAACGCTAAGGGTTTTGTGTACCAGCTATCCCAAAATTCGAAAGGCATTACGATCATTGGGCTAGACTAATGGAGAATTTCATTTGGTCTAAAGAATATTGGGATCTCATTGAGAAGGGAATCAGTAAACCAGCAGGAGCCATGCCAACGGCTGCCGAACAGAAGGTGATAGACAATGAAACGTTGAAGGACTTGAAGCTCAAGAATTTCTTATATCAATCTATTGATATGGATATTCTTGAC
Source organism: Silybum marianum (assembly GCA_036898165.1). NCBI lineage: Eukaryota > Viridiplantae > Streptophyta > Magnoliopsida > Asterales > Asteraceae > Silybum > Silybum marianum. The sequence continues at coordinate 23,915,408 of CM072538.1, forward strand.
ACAATCCTTAACACCAATACTAGCAAGCAAATTTGGGATAGTAAGAGACATAAATTCCAAGGCTCAACGAAGGTAAAGAGAGCTCGATTGCAAGCATTACGAAAGGAGTTTGAGATGTTACACATGAAGGAAGGGGAGACTGTCAATGGCTATTTTGCTAGAACCCTTGCAATAGCCAAGAGGATGAAGACGTGTGGAGATACGGTTCTGGAGACTACTGTGACCGAAAAAAATCTTGAACCAAACAACATGTTCGATGCAAGGAATGTCAACGCTTTGGCATCTCATGTACGGTCACTTGAACCAAGAAAGTCTATATTGCTTGTCCAAGAAGCAGCTGATGGATGGGCTACCGCCCATACATAAAGTAAGCGAAGTATGTGAAACCTGTGCTAAAGGAAAACAACACCGTGTCTCAATCCCGAAGGATGCCAATTGGAGAGCAACTGGACCGCTTCAACTAGTTCACACCGATTTATGTGGTCCGATCACACCTAAATCAGTAGGAGAGAAAAGGTATGTGCTAACGTTTATTGATGACTTCAGCAGGAAAACGTGGATCTATTTCTTGTTTGAGAAAAGCGAAACGTTTGCTCATCTTAACAATTCAAGGCTATGGTTGAGAATGAAGCTAGAGCAAAACTAAGTTGCTTAAGGAGTGATCGATGAAGAGAATTTAACACGAAGGAGTTTGTTGAATTTTGTGCCATCAATGGTGTCAAAAGACAACTGATGGCAGCATATACACCGCAACAAAACGATGTCGCGGAAAGGAAAAATCAGACTATTATGGAGATGGTTCGATGCCTGCTAAGTGAGAAAACATGCCAAAGATTTTTTGGGGTGAAGCAGCTAGGTGGGCTGTACACATCCTAAATAGAAGCCCCACTTCGGCGGCGGTAAAAGACCAAACACCACAAGAATGTTGGAGTAACAACAAACCCAATGTTGACTACTTCAAATTTTTTGGGTGTATTGGCCATGTTCATATTCCGAACCAGGTAAGAATAAAGCTGGATGAAAAGAGTCACAAGTGCATATTTATGGGCATTAGTGAAGAGTCTAAAGCCTATAAAATGTACGAACCCATCTCTCGAAAAGTTGGGATTAGTAGGGACGTGCTCTTTGACGAGCAACAAGGTTGGGATTGGGGAAGAACTTCAAAAGAAGAAAAAGATAGCAAGGTAACTGAAACTAATACCTCCAGTCCTGTACCTCAGCAAGTTCCCTCAAACGATGTAACAAATGAAGACGCTGAAAGCCCCGGTGAAACATCTCCTGTGGAAGTTCATGATGAAGCGTCTCAAACTCGGGAAGAAAGAAGATGAGTAGCACCAAGATATTTGCAGGATTATGAAAGTGGGGAAGGACTTTCTGAGGAAGATGAAGAAGATACACAAGATCTGGTCATGTATGCCTCCCACAGGGATCCAATAAGTTACACCGAAGCAGCTAAGGAAGAAAAATGGAGGGCTGCCATGAATACGGAAATAGAGGCCATCGAGAAAAACAAGACATGGGACTTGGTAAGTTTACCGGCTGATGCAACAGTCATAGGAGTTAAATGGGTCTACAAGACTAAGATTAATGAGAAAGGGGAGATAGACAAATGCAAAGCGAGGCTCGTTGCATAAGGATACGCGCAAAGGTATGGCATCGATTATGAAGAGGTGTTTGCGCCTGTTGTGAGATGGGATACCATAAGAATGCTCTTGGCATTAGCTGCACATAAAGGTTGGATTATCTACCAACTTGATGTAAAAAAGTGCCTTTCTCCATGGCATTCTAAAAGAAACCGTGTACGTGGCGCAACCTGAAGGATATGTTCGAGCAGGAGAAGAGCATAAAGTTTATAAACTCAAGAAAGCTTTATATGGGTTGAAGCAGGCGCCAAGAGCATGGTATAGCAAGATTGAAGAGTACTTTGTTCGTGAGGGGTTTATAAAATGCAGTCATGAACATACGTTGTTTACTAAAGGAAAAGCAAGTGGCAGCAACCTTATTGTAAGTCTTTATGTGGATGACTTAATTTTCACAGGAAATGATTTAGAATGGTGCGAAAGTTTTAAGAAGTCAATGAAGCAAGAGTTCGAGATGACAGATCTTGGAAGGATGCATTACTTTCTGGGTGTTGAAGTTCAGCAAACAAAAGATGGGATCTTCTTGTGCCAAAATAAATATGCAGCAGATGTTCTAGACAGGTTCGGAATGGCAGATTGCAATCCATTGAACAATCCTATTGTACCAGGTTCGAGGTTCTCGAAGGAGGAAGGTGGAGAAGAAGCTGATGCATCTCTCTATAAGCAAATGATCGGGAGTTTAATGTATCTTACTGCCACCAGGCCCGACATTATGTTTTCCGTTTGTTTCTTAAGCAGGTTTATGGCATGGCCAAGAGAAGCTCATTTCATGGCAGTCAAAAGGATTCTACGTTACATTAAAGGTTCAATCAATTTGGGATTGTTCTACATAAGAAGCGATCACGATACCACACTAGAGGGATATACATATAGCGACTTTGCAGGAGATTCTGACAGAAGCAGGAGTACATCTGGTTACGTGTTCATGATGAGCGGAGCAGCAGTGGCATGGAGTTCAAAAAAACAACCTATCGTAACCCTATCTACTACAGAAGCAGAGTACGTAGCAGCTTGCGTGCCAAAGCATTTGGATGACATAAATTCTTAAGGGGTTCAATCATAATCAGTGCAATGGTGTAACAATCAAATGTGACAACAGCTCGTCAATAAAACTCTCGAAGAATCCTATCTTTCATGGTAGGACGAAACATATTAAGGTAAGGTTTCACTTTCTACGTGAGTTAGTCAAGAAAGGAGAGATCGAGAGCTGATTCACTGTGGAACACAAGACCAACTAGCAGACATAATGACAAAGCCGTTGAAACTGGAGACATTTTGGAAGTTGCGCAACATGCTTGGAGTTCAAGATCTTCATGGAGCAAACTGAGTTGCCTGTGGCATTTTCAGTTTGGGGAAGGATATGATGAGTCATCTTTCTGTTTCAAGATAGTTGTTATTAGTATTTGAATAAGTATTTTTCCTCCTAAGAAAAAGAAAAAAGAGGTGTAGGAATAGGTTCTAGTTGAGTTGGTCTTCTCTTTTAATTTTATTCTGTTTCCCTTGTACAGCTCTATCTATAGATAGAGCTGTTATCGTCTTGAATAAAGTATCGAATCAATTTTGATCAAGCTAAACAAAGTGTTAAAGTGTGAGTTTGAGGAACCAATTTAAACAGCCCATACACACATATAGTATAAAGGATGTTTATTTAACGCAATATAGATCTAGCAATCCCATAATTCTAGTGATTTACTTGATCATAAGGGATCTGATGGCTTTGTTAAATCTTTAATTGATTTACAAATATCTCTAATTGTATCTATCAAACAAAGTCGTAAATTAAAACTCCTCTTTCTCAGGTCTGAAGTTTGTCGTATCTATCAAATAGACTTGTACCCCCCCCCCCCCTTTTTAGATATCAAATCTGAAGCTTTTGCTGTATCAATAGTTTCTTATGTCGTAAAACTCCTCTTTCTTTCAAGAAATTATTGCATTGCAGCATGAACTTTTTATAGATTAGGGAATTTGTTTAGTTTAGAGGACCTTCTCTGTGTAGTTGTTTTAATTTGAATTTCCTTTCTTAAGTTGTTCATCTCCTCTATCTCTAGCAAACTTGATCTTTTAGTTCTAAACCAATAATTATTATTGAATAGATTATTTTCTGTTTGCTTTTCTGTTGGGTGCTCGGTTGCAACTAAATTCCGCGTGAATTGTTCCATCTGACTCGAGATTATTGGCATAAGGTACGTGACTTAAGGCATTCACCATTTTTATCAAGCTGGTGAAACAGACCGTTTAAAGTTTACTTGTAGTAAAATATAAACCATTTACAGTTTACTGATAGTAAAAATATGCTTATTTTATTTGCTTACAGACGGCTAGTTATTTGCTTCTCAAATCAGACAAATGGTTTCCACACAATTAAGTAAGTAAAATCCATTAAAATGTTTAGTAGCTTCGTTCCACGTAACCATGGCTCATGTCCAGACAATATGCTCACATGTCCTTGTTTTACCATGGTGTGGAAAGGGAAATTGGTAGAAATAACTATTTGAGAAAAATTATTGTACATAGTGACTATCTCTCCTCATTTGACAAAAATAACCAAAACCTCCGTTAAAAATAACCAAAACCTCCGTTAAATACCCTAAACCTCCGTTAAATACCCTAAACCTCCGTTAAATACCCTAAACCTCCGTTAAATACGCTAAACCTCCGTTAAATATCTTAAACCTCCGTTAATTAACATTAAACCTCCTTTAATTACCATTAAACCTTCATTAATTATCATTAAAACCTCCTTTAATTACCATTAAACCTCCGTTAATTATCATTAAAACCTCCATTAAAATTGAAATTCCGCTAAAATCTCTATCTCACAGGATTTTGTTGAATTTTTTGATAAACATTTACAATTTTGACCCCTATAATTATGTAATAAATTACTTTAGGTCCCTTACTTTTTAATTTTTTATTTTACACCCTTATTACATTAACATACATTATGGTATATCAATTAAAATACGTCTAAAAAATACGTTTTTATTTTAACAAATTACACCATTATAATCGTCTCGTCGATACCTTCGAAATGAGCCCAATATTGAATATTTTTTGATTTAGTTTTATTATTATATATTATAATCATATATTAACTTTATATTGTTAACAATTAACAAAATATTAAGAATACGTATTTTAATGAAAAAGCAAATGATATATCACAAATTAAATAAATAATTATAAGAATATAATGAAAGATTTGGTAATTTTATTAATTTTTTAAATTATTTTAATTTCCTTCGTTAAATGAGCTTCGAGAATACAACGTAAGTATTAACTCGATAATTATTTTAAGTTATTAATATTTAAAATTAGATGTTTATCATGTATTTGATTAAGTTTATTACGTTAGTTATACGAATTTAAACATGAAACTTTAATAAGTTGTATTTATGCTTAGTTAACTTGTAAACTTGAAAATTAAGTAATTTGGCTTTAATTTATTATACATAATATTTAAAAAGTTGTCTTTAAGAGTTTATATGAAAATTTTATAATATAGTATAGATAAACGTACAAATTGTAAATATTAAAACCATTTTTTCGTACTATATATAAAATATAATATATAATAATATAACTAAATCAAAAAATATTCAATATTTGGCTCATTTCGAAGGTATCGACGAGACGATTATAATGGTGTAACTTGTTAAAATAAAAACGTATTTTTTAGACGTATTTTAATTGATATACCATAATGTATGTTAATGTAATAAGGGTGTAAAATAAAAAATTAAAAAGTAAGAGACCTAAATTAATTTATTACATAATTATAGGGGTCAAAATTGTAAATGTTTATCAAAAAAATTCAACAAATGGTGTGAGAGAGATTTTAGCGGAAATTTCAATTTTAACGGAGGTTTTAATGGTAATTAACGGAGGTTTAATGGTATTTAACGGAGGTTTAGGCTATTTAACGGAGGTTTAGGGTATTTAACGGAGGTTTAGGGTATTTAACGGAGGTTTTGATTATTTTTGTCAAATGAGGAGAGAGATGGTTACTATGTACAATAATTTTTCTAAAATGGTCATTTCTACCAATTTCCCGTGTGGAAATATTTTTCGTTCATCATTTTTCTTAGTAATTGGAAATCTTTGTTCTGGTGACAATTGGTGCATAGCAAATCTCAAGAACACTTGACAATCTACATCTCACATCTTTCAAGATGTTGGTGCTATTAGATGTTACAATTTTAGTTAAACCATACTAAGGATGAGTCTATGACACTACTAAAAAATCTGACTTCGATTTTTCGTCGGGAAATCACTAACCGATTTCAAAAAAGCCAAATTTGATTGACTTCCGCCGGTACAAATCCCCCATAAATCCGTCACCGATTAATTTTTTTTTTATATTTCGATTAGATTTCCGATGCATAATTTATTTTCTTATTATTTAACGGATTCCATCACAAATCCGCCACAAACTGGTCCTAGGTTTTTTTAGAAAAATTAATTAACTTTAATTAATCAAACATTTCCGAAGAATTTAATTGATGACTTAATTAATTAAAACATGTTGAAAATTGTTAAAAGTTTTCTAAAAACCATTTTCTGGAAGGAAAAATAAAAAAATTATTTGACTTCTTTCGACGGATTTCCAACGGAATCCAAAAAAGGTTTTTTTTTTCATTTCAAAAATAGTTTCTTAAGGAAAAAATGATTTTTTCTATAACTTTTCCGACAGAAACCTAGATCCACCGGAAAAAGTTAAAAGAAGTTTTTTTTTGTTTCAAAAATAGTTCTTAAAGGAAAAAAAACTATAACTTTTCCGACGGAATCCGGGATCCTTTGGAAATCCGCTGGAAAAACTTTTTATTTCCGTTTCAAAAATAGCCTTTTAAGGAAAAAAAAATATTTTTTAAGGAAATTACAGGCGAATCACCTACGGAGCCGCTTGAAGTCCGCTAGAAACATCTTAAAAGATTTCTTCTTATTTTGTGACGGATATTTAATAAAAAATATTATTACTTTTTTAGCATATTACATATTTATATATATGTAAATCAAACATACGTATATGTATATAGGGTTAGGTTCAAATGTGAACTCAATTTTGGCTGTGAACATGAGGACGAATCTCAGCCACACATCTTCGGTTATGGTGGACGCGATCACGGAGGATTGACGTGATTCATGGGAGGGTGGAGATTATTAAAGGAGGGGAACCGGTCAAAGCCGTCTTTATTAACCGGATAAGTGGCTGAGATTCATCCTCACGTTCACAACCAAAAATGAGTTCACATTTGAACTTTCCTCTACGTATATATACACATATACGTACGAGCTTCATAGACGTTAGTGGACTTTAATAGCTAATAGAAATGTCTTATTGTGATTTATTTGGAATATGACCATCAATGGATTATATGCTTTAATAGACCTTCGAAGAGGGCTTTTCAGCAAGTGATGCGGCCATATTTCCCAAAACTCGTAATAGCCGAAAATAATGACTCTAGCGATGCAAGCCCTAGCCCAAATTATCGAACAAGATTTTGAACTATAAATATAGCCACCTGGAACATGGCACCATGATTCACAAAAGAAAGCAGTATGTTTGGACAACCTTTTAGAAATGAATTTTAGATACATTAGCATGATTGATATTCACAAGGGCTATTAATGGCATTGACATTCGTATACTAAACATTTATGCCGTGTAATGAACACAACTTGTAACCATCATAGAGATCACAAGTCTGTTGTGCTAGATCAAGAAGCATATTTATTTTTGACCTCTTGTGTCCACTTTCTGCAATATTCTCTCAGTGTCTTCTTTTTTCCCGGATCCGCCACTGGTTGCATCCCAAATTAGACAAATGCCTTCCATATGATTAAGTATGTAAAATTCATTAAAATGTTCTATAGCTTCGTTCCACACAACCATAGTTCACGTCCTAACAACATGCTCACATGTACTTCAATCCTTAACCATTCACAAATTAAAAACATCAATGCGTTCTTCATCACTGATCAACTTTCTTGCTTATTAAGTGTGTATTCAATCATTGACCCACACACTCAAGTCTCCATATGACTTGAAACTTTTATGTGATTTTGATATGGAGATATGTTTTTCGATCAAGTTACATAATTAACTTGTATTAATTTTCTTATTGATTTTTTTTCTCAAACGTAATAGGTCATTTCAAGTAACTCCTATTTTGAATGTTACTTTAAAACAAAAGATAAATAATTCGACATTCATTACTATATATGCCTTATTTTTTACTGATCAATAAATACTCATTTTTTCTTCACCCGTTAAAATATCTAGTTTCTCTGTATCCTCTAATTAGGGGTGCTCGATTATGGGTTGGGTTGGTCGAGTTGAAGGCACTTGAGCAACCCAACCCAATGTTTGCGGCTTGAAAAAAATATCAACCCAACCCAACCCGTGCGGGTTGGCCGGGTTGACACTTTGGTACATCATTTCATGATCTTACTAAGCGTTTTGTATAAACGAAATATAATTAAAATGAGAACATATAATAAGAAAGTAAATTACGATTGAAATTGTAATATAATTTTAAATATACATAACTACGTGTTGGTTTAACGTACATATATTATTCAAAGACTTAATATTCGTAATAAATCCGTAATATATAAAGTCATCAGGTTCATCGGGTTGGGTTGGGTTCAAGTTAACTCAACCCGTTTCCAACCCAATAGATGCGGTTTAACCTATTTTTGTATCAATCATGCGTCGGGTTATCTCGGCTTGAGTTTTTTTTGGTTTTTTCGGGTTGGGTTGGCCGTATTCGTCGGGTTGGTCGGTATTTTATGCACCCCTACCTTTAATAATATATTTATTTCGTATTATTCTAAAAAAATATCGACTTTGGATTTTTTTTTTCCATTTACAATTGTCACTAAATATAAGAAACATGTGTTTTGGTCTAACTTTTTATTTATTTTGTGTCAATCAGATGAAATTTTATATGTAAATATATATATTCTTTATTTTAAAAAATCTATTATATTTATTTTAAGAGAAAAAATAACAGGAATTTGTTGATTTTTTTGATAAGTCCAACAATATACGCCTATGGACCGTGATCCAATGGACCAAATCCTATCCAATTAGGAAATCATTAATTCTAGATTAGGGTTTATTTTATAAGCGCTGTGCTACTATATATACTCGCTTTGGGCATTCTGCATTTCATGATCATATTGATTAATTATATGCGGCCGCCATGGATGAAGACATGAACCTTCGTCATTCACTCTCACATCTCTCATCCACTGTGAGAAATTCTAGTTTAACTCTTTTGTAGTGTATTTCGTTATGATACATACGCTCTTCCATTTTGTTCAATCGATTTAATTTGAAAAGGGTTATGCATGGTTACTGTAATCTAGTTTTCTTCCACAAAATTTTAGAGAGATATTTACATGTACTGGAAATAATTTTGATGTTAGTGATAACAGCATACCAAAATATTTGTTGCTGGATCTGCAATCTGAATGAGTAAAAAATCTCGATCGTTTGAGTTATATATTGGATAATCGTTGCTGTTTGAATTTGATTTTATTGCATTCTTCGAATCGATTTAGTTTGAAAATGGTTTATACGCACAGTTGGTATTCAAAATCATTGGCGGATTTCGTTTCTGTAACGAAATGAAATTATTTTCTACAGATTCAAACATCAAAAAAATTATGTTAAATTTTTGCTGCTGTAGTTATCTAAAATCTTTGCTGTGCTGTCTTTGAATCTTCAGCATGAGTTGTTCTTGTGAAGCCATGCACATAGTTTCAAGTGTTTTTTATGTCTTTTTGGTCAAATTTTACTGCAGTTTAATGCCTTTGGTGCGGTAAACAAGAATGGATTCTGTTATATCGTCAGTGTTCATATCATTTCAATACATCTATAGTGGATGCTTCTGCCTCAAACAGGTAAATATCTTACGATAAATGGACAAAAACACCCTCTGTATGCCTACTAGGGATTTGGGGGGCTATGGCCTCTTTGCCTTTGTTGTGGCCAATTTTAGGACAATACATGAATTTTATTTATTCATTTGTTTGGCCCTTCACTTGAATCACCAGCCAACTCAAGTCCTTAAGTTTCCAACTACAATGTTGTCAGTGTTATACTTTAATATTTAATTTAACGTCATATATTCATGATTTCTTGAATTACTGATTTAGATTTTTATCATGAATATTTGATTTTATTCGGTGCAAATTTTTTTTATTTTTTGTCTTGTGATTTAGATTTTAATCTAGGAATTTAGGCGATTAGCATTAATCAGATTTCTCATATGCGTTGCTTCCATGTGGCACGTTCTTTGAAAAATAGAATTATGATGTTAAATAATCTTGGTTTTTGAGCCGACCTAGAAATTTTGGGACCTGCGAAAGACTTGTATAGTTCCCTTCAAAATAAAGAAAAACTGACTATTAAAATCCAGAATTTGTTGATAAAAACAAAAATTATTCTTCGATATTCTCACCGTTTTAAACGTTTTCATTCTTTTAATTTATAAGATTTTTAATATGATATGAAAATTTTAATTTATTTTATCTATTACTAATTTAAGACGGTCTCTAGTCTTAGTACGAGTGTAACATGACTTTCAAAAAAATTGAGACGATCTTGATTATATTGCTAATGAGTTATGACTTGAATCAAAAAAGAGTTTTATGTCACATAAGTTTATAACAAGAAACAGTTGTAGGTCGTACATATAAGTGTTTGTTTGGCATTTTTAGACATCAAACAAGTTTAGTACACTTTTCAGAAGCATCTATAGATACTTGTTTTAATAAATTACTTTTCAAATAATATCTTATAAAAAATTACAAGTGAGTTAAAAATGTGCTAATTTTTTGTTAAAACGTTTAACGGAGCATGTAAACTTATTATAACACTTTACCCATGCACACAAATGTTTTAGATATTTTTTAGGTTTTATAAATCCAGTAGTGTTGTATTGTTGACATATATTTATTATTCATGGTTTTTTTTCTACAAAATAGAACATGTTAATTTTCTCAATCTCCATAGTAGACTCATTTATGTAATTTTTTTGGGTGATTCAGTCTTCTAGGGGATTGAATTCAATTACGTTGGTTGGAAGAACATCTGCCTTCTGCAGGAAAAGCAGGGACGACAATACGCTTCTCCTTAATCTCATCAAATCTACCATCTCGGTGAGAAGGTCCAATGTTGGATGTCACAATCTGGCGGCAAGGTGCAGTCGAAGCCCGTCTCAAAATTGGGCCCCACTTCTTCATAAGGCCATAAGTCCTAAAAAATAAAATTCAAAGTTCACTATTTTTGGTGTATTGCAACGAGAATAACCTTATAAACCATAGAACTTTATTTACCATTTCTTCAATAACAGTCACGGGCACATAGTTTTTCTGCATAGTAGTTACACAATCAATGAGGGTAATATACCATATTGTACTTAGTAGTTGCACAACAACAAAATTAGGTTTGTATGATGTCAAAAATGTTTAATTGTTCTAATTGCATAACAATAAAATTGGGTTTCTATGATGCCATAAATGTATTATCTTATTCAATGGACATATATATGTTTTAAGATCTAAACTATGATGTTTTCTTTATAAATATGTTGCAATGAGTTTATACTAAGTTTTTGGATATCTTTGCAATTGTTTTAGCTATTATGTTTTTATATGACTATTTAAGAGATGTTAAATAATAAGTAGCTATGTTCATTTATAGAGAAGAAATGAAGACAACTTATAACCGTCTTAGGCAAACTAGCTTCTAACTTATATGTTAACTTAATTAAAAGCTAGTTATAGAATTTTTTTTCATTGTCTTCCGATTATACTTCTGATTAATATTAATTATTAGTATTTATAATTTTATTAATTAATTTTAAATGTAATTATCAATTAATATTATTTATAATTTTATTTATTAATTTTAATTGTAATTATGAATTAATATTATTTTTATTTTGTTATTTAGTATTATTTATTAATTTTAAATTATTCACTTATATTAACTAATTATTATTACTTATAATTTTATTAATTAATTGTATATGTATTTGTAATTATGAATTAATATTATTTTTATTTTATTTATTAAATTTAATTATTAGTTAATTATTAATCATTAATATTAATTTTAATCTTAAATTATTCACTAATGTTAATTAATTATTTTTTAGAATTATTATTTATCCTTTTAAAAAAAAATACTGATTAATCAGAATGTGGTTGATAGTTATTCACATATTATATATGTAATGGTTACTTAAAATAATAAACTAATATAATCTTTTTCTAAACTTTATTTTTACAAATTTAAAATTTATAATATATGTGATAATTAATCTTTTGGCTATGATCCCTATAGTATATGTTTGTTGTGGATTCGGTCCCTGTGGTTTAATTGTTTTTTTGGCTATGATACCTATAGTATATGTTTGTTGTGGATATAGTTCTTGTGGTATTCAATTTGTTTTGGTCATGATCCCTCTGATTAACGTCTCACTAACTCTGTTAAATTAGGGGTCAGTTTTGCCATCTACCTATTCTTTTGTCCTATCCATATAAATATAAAAACAATATTTTTATGCATATATATATAATGATATCAAAATAAATAATATATGACATTATTGTAAAAATGATTAGTTTAATTTAAAAAAACTTAACTATATTAAAGAGATTAAATTATATATGTTTTAAAAATTAATTATATTAAATTGGATTTTATTATATTAATTATATAAAAGATTTCAAAGAATTAGTTATATAAATAAGTTTTAATGCAATTAAAATTTCAAATTAAACAAATCAAATTATAAAACCATATTTTATTTTACTTTATTTAGAGCGAATAAATAAGACGTTTTTGTGATTGATTATTTAAATTAAAAAGAATTATGTTAAATACAATTTAATTTTATTGTTCTGTTTTTATCATTGTAATAAACAAGCTTATTAAGTTTTTAACGATATTTTAACACCAAAGTTATTTAAACCACTAAGATATAAATTCCAATTTTATCATACTAAAATAAGTTTTTCGATTTTCATATAGATTTTCACCAAATGAAAATTTTATATGTACTCTTATCTTTATAACTTAAAATAGAAAATTCCTATATAAATTCAACAAGTTTTTATACCAAAATAAACAAAAATATTAAAATGCTAAGATTATATCGTATTTAATATATAATGATGTCAAAATAAATACGATATCAAATTTATTCTATATATAATGATATCAAAATAAATAAAATAAGATATTATTTTATCATTTGATTTGTTTAAATTAAAAAAATAAATACAATATAATCTTATCATTTTAATATTTTTGTTTATTTCGGTATAAAACTTGTTGAATTTATGTAGAAATTTGTTTAGTTTTAAGTTACAAAGATGAAAGTACATATGATTTTTTCATTTGGTAAAAATTTAAATAGTTGACGTTGAATATTTTAATGAAAAATCATATGAAAACTTTATTTTAGTATGATAAAATTGGAGTTCATATCTTAGTGGTTTTAAATAATATTGGTGTTAAAATATCGATAATAAGTTTGCTTATTATAATGATAGAAAAGAACAATAAAATTAAATCGTGTTTAACATAATTTTTTTAATTAAAATAAATCAATCATAAAATCATATATTATTTATTCGCTCTAAATAAAATAAAATATGGTTTTATGATTTGATTTGTTTAGTTTAAAATTTTAATTGCATTAAAACCTATTTATATAATTAATTCTTTGAAAAATTTAATATAATTAATTTTACAAAAAATAATAATTTAATATAGTTAAGGTTTTTTTTAAATTAAACAAATCATATCTACAACAATATCACAATTTATTTATTTTGAAATCATTTATATATATATATATATATATATATAGGGGTGGTATCCGTTGCAAACTAATCGATTTTTACAACCTGTGCAAACTCGTCGTGAACACAATGATAAAGCACCAATTGGATATTAATGAATGTTGAAAGTGTACACGAATGGTGAAAATGTATTCATGAATGGCAAAAGTGTATTCATGAATGAGAAAACTGCCGGAAAACTCGCTAGAGAAGACGAAGTCGTCAGAAAGTGTGTTCATGATAAGAAATTAGTAAATATTAATTTAAAAATGGTTAAATTATAAAATGATGATGATACCCTCAATAAATTATTAAAATATTAATAAAATATTAAAATAATATTATCCACATGGCTTATTTCTACTGGATAATGGTGAGTTTGCAAGTTTGCAAATATTGAATAGTTTGCAACGGATACCACCCCTATATATATATATGCATAAAAATATTATTTTTATATTTATATAAAAAAAGACAAAAGAATAAGTAGACGACAAAAATGACCTCTTGATTTAACAGAGTTAGTGAGCCGTTAGTCAGAGGGACCATGACCAAAATAAATTGAATACCACAAGGTATCCACGACAAACATACTCTAGGGACCATAACCCAAAAAACTATTAAAGCACAGGGACCAAATCCACAATTCACTCTTTTTTAAATAAACATATAATATTTTTTAATTTTTAATTTTTTGTTTGAATTTATATATTATTTTATTAAATACTTATTTTGGTAATATTATAAGGGACTAACATTTGGAGATGTTTTTTTTTGGTAAATTTACAAGTTTATCAACTAGTTTCGTCAAACATGACTTGTTTATCAGCTTAGTTTGCCAAACATGACATTTATATACAAAACATTTACATCAAGAAACGAACACATTGAATAACCATATTAGGTCTGTTTTTGCTTTGATAGATCATGAAACATATTTAGTTTTTGACCTCTTGTATAAACTCTTTTTGCAATGTTCGCTAATTGTATTTCTCATTTATTCTAATATTTTTTAACAAATTATATATATATATATATATGGATGGAGGTCGGTCGGATCAATCTGGACCGTTTAAATTATTTCTGAGATTCAATCTCAACCCTTTAAACTCCTTAATTTACAGTTATCTAGCCTCCTGGACTTCATCCTCTTTCCCCCACTCTCCCAGTCTGTTGCATCTTTCCCACTTCTCCCTCTCCCACGGTTTTCTACCACGATCGCCAGATTCACGCCTCATATAAGAGGACCATGTTGCTTCCAGCGACATTCATACTTATTCAAGAGGTTGTTTCTCCAGGTTTTCAGAAGGTGTATTTTTGTTTTATTTATCCTTTTCTTAGTTGTTAAACCCTTCGATTTTATTAGGTTCATGTTCGATTTTCGTTTCTTATATATTTTCCGCCGTGACGGAGCCATAAAGTGATGGCTTGTGACTGCCCAACCCTTTAGGCCTCATGAAGTACATGTTCAATCAATGTTATCTTGTCTCTTTTTAATTCCACAGAATGTCTGTTGGACAGGTTTTGGCCTCAGTTTGGACCTGTTGCAGATTTTTGGCCTCATTCACTGACTGGGTTTTTAGCATGACAAAAAATGTATCAATTTCTTTCCTAAAATGCAATTTTTTTTCCTTATTTGCTTACTCATTGTGTTTCATTTTTGTTTAAACGACATACTCCAACTTAAGACTACCAACACTGATCAATTCTAAATAATTCTAAATTAAGCTGTCAACTTTCAGCCCGTTTTTCTTCGGGTTCCAGAGTTTCAAAGCAAAGGTGAGTTTCAATTCTGTGCAAAAAAAGGTGAGTTTCAATTTGTTATGGTTTTATACAGTTGTTAGAGAACATCAGTCTATCTTGTGTGATACTTGATTAAAACACGTCTTTAACCACATTTATTCAAATTTGCTTCAACCGATAATCATGATCTATGTTTTTTTCCTTGGAAAACTAAATAGTGTAGATTTGCTGTTGAGTTTAAGCACACAAGTGACAAATGTTGAAAACATGATATATTTGTTTACTTGATTACCGAAGTTTAAATGTCATATCTATCATTAATTGGGGAAAAGTAAAGTCTAAAACGGAAGAATCGTATTTAGTTTTGGTAAGAGTGAGTATAAGATTGAACAAGGTGACACATGTGTTGTTTGTTAAATTAGGGAAAACTAAAGGTGAGGAATCCATTTTAGTTTTGTTTTGTTCAGAAGGAGTATAAGATCAAATAGAGTAACACATGTGGTGATAATTTTTTTTTAAAACTCATGTAGCATGAAAATTAGTGCAAGCAATAGATTCTCTTGTAGATGTTTTTATCTGACAATGTATATGTACAATAATATGATCTTATTTAGACTGATGAGAAGAAGACAGATTACAACTTCAAAACACAATTCGCTATTAATTGTTTAATCCTCTTTATTAGCAGCTTAATGAACCCACTAAGACTCACAGCTTATTCACTCAGCTAAGGGCCTGTTTGTTAGCAGCTTAATGAGAGTAATGGGACTCGCATCTTATTCACTTAGCTATACATGACTGCTTGGTAGCAGCTTATTCAGTCACCTAAGGGGCCTGTTTGTTAGCAGCTTAATGAGATTAATGAGACTCACAGCTTATTTCACTCAGCTATACATGATTGTTATGTAGCAGCTTATTCACTCACCTAAGGGTTAGCTTAATGTACATTCATCAAATTGATAGAGAAATCAAAAGATTACACTCTTTATAGAAGGCTTACAATGAATTCTCTGGCTTTTGAGAGGCCAGGTCTCTTCCAAATGTTCTCACTCAATTGATTACAAAATAGAATTCCCTTCCCTCACATCCCCTAACATTCTTTGCCAGAGATCTATTTCAGCCATTAGTATAATTTATTTTCCTGCTATTGTTTACCATCAATATGTTTCAAAACTATATTTGGGAGTCTCTTATCTCCAAATATGTTGACAAATAACAAGAGAAAGAAGTCAAGTCAAACTTACCAAAGAGAAATGTGTCCAAGCTTTTGTTTGTCATGTATTCATAAATCAATAATCTCTCTTTCCCTTCGATGCAGCAACCTAAAAGTTTAACAAGATTCCTGTGTTGGAGCTTAGAAATCAACATTATTTCATTTTTAAACTCTTCAATTCCTTGCCCAGAGTCCCCTGATAGCCTGTTCACTGCTATTTGCTGTCCATGATCTAACGTTCCCTATTTTAAATTAATGTGTTACATAGTTAGTGTTGGATCTGTTTTGATTTCTTGGAATATATACAACAGAAACAAGTTTGTAAATATAAGTGCATTAGTACCTTATAAACTGTGCCAACCCCTCCTTGACCAAGTTTGTTTCTGTAGCTGAAGTTGTCAGTGAAAGCCATTATTTGTTTGAACTCATATATAGGCAATTCAATGGACTCCTGTGTAAGACCCTCTTCTTGTAGTTTGTCCCTTGAAACAATTTCATTCTCCAAATTGAAGAGATTTAACATGATTTTCCTTCTACAGAGAATTTTCAGCACATGGATCATTTATCCACGTTTAGATAATTGACGTATCTAAACTTGGCCCATTAAAGGAAAAATAGTTCTATTGACAAAGTATATCCTCTGGGTTCTACTATAGACTAAGAGCATCAACCATTTGCGCAAGCTTCTTTCTTTCCTAACTTTAAGGTCTTTCGTATGATTATATATAAGATATATTTCTTACCTTTCTTATATTTTGTCCACCTGTAGAAACAAAACATGAAGCCACCTAAGAGGAGTACACCACCTATAGTTGTTGTGAGACAGATGACAAGTTCTGCTCCTTGTGTCTTCACCAATAAAATTGTGTTGGGCTCATATAGAAACATGAAGAACTGGCTACAGGAATAGAAATTATGCTCACCCTCTTAGAGCTCAACAAGAATTTACATTTACTTGATTTTGGAAACATGCAATAATTAGTCGTGTGCTTAAATATGACAAACAAAAACCCACCTCCAGGCCCTTTGAAATCTCTCCTTGAAAATATGCAATCCCTTTGTACCCACTTCATTGATTTCTTTTTTATTTATTTGACTAAAAACCTTAATTTTTTCATTGTTCATCCATTTACGAGCAACGGGCTTTGAGGATTACCAGTAAATAGGTGAGTAAAACTATAATCTCTCCATTTTATTCTCATATTATTAAAAGAAGATGGAATTAGCCGGACAACTTGATTCTGCTTCAAAATTTGTTTTTGTGTTGCTCTTGATAGAGGATTGAATGTGTATGTAACCATATACATGTAAACTTGATCTGGCCTATATTTTCGAGAACTAATTATTGATCTTATCTATGTACATTAGGATTTTGCTCTTGTAAATCAATGCAAGACATAAAGTGATGCAGCCCAATAAGAAGGATGAGTGTAAGCCGAATATAATAATGTTTATGACCCGTGTTTGGAGGTAACAATACATTATTCTAGATGTGCACATGATCTTGTGAATTTAGGCCAATACAGAGCTCTCAAAATAAGTGTTCTTCCAAAAACATCAATAGGAGTTTTGATAACTCTCGAAAATGAGAGTTATTTCGTATTATTTTCCTTCGTTTATTTCCTATAATTCCTATCTTCTCAGGCCTTTATGCCTTATTTTCGTATAACATTGTTTCACACGATGATTTGGTACCAAGAGTTGAATTCCTAGCTTTTATTACTCTTTTTGCTGAAAAGTCGTCACAATCTCATCACTGCGGCAAGACTGGTACTGAATGAATAAGCTGCTGAATTCCAGGGATTATTTCAATAAAGTTTCCTAGAAATTAAAGGGAAAATGCAGCTGGAAATGAAGACATTTTGAGGAGCATGACCTAGTCTAGATAGGGTTATGGTGTAGCTTTTGTATAATGGGTATTAACCCTTTCTTTTGGTATAAATAGGAACCTTGGGTCTCCTCATTAACAACCCCTTTACAAAAGAGTTCTCTAACTCTTTCTCTCCTCTCCTCTTCCAGCACTTAGCACTTGCTGGTTCTTTTTATTTTTGTAAGTTTAGGTTTATTTTCTTGTATTTTAATTTATGCATTGTACCCCTATCGCCACAACCTCGACACTAGTGGTGGCAGTTTTTATCTTATTAATATTAATGCAAGTTATATTTCAGTTCATTTCTGTTTATTTACTGCTTTCCATGTCTCATAGTAGCTAAATTGTCTCTATGGGTGTGGGTGTGAGTTTAGCTTAAGTGTTCATATAATATGTGGGTGTTCTCATTTTTATTACCTTAACGTTTGGTCATTTAAAACGGGACTTAAACTCGACGCAGATAAGCCGCACACTTTGAAGTGTTAATATAAGATCTTAGACCCAGAGATGGGCAGATCAGAAATACGGTTTAAATGATGTACAAAGATTCGAGAGAACTTTGAATAGCCACGCAGAGATGCGGACTTTGTATGTATTTAGCTAAGAATTCATTCGGTTGTCGTACTTTATATCACAAACAGATTTGGGTATATTCCTTACGTCCAGTGTAATTTGGATCTAAAGCGCCAAACTTTAAAGTAAGAAATTTTGGAACTTTACATAAATTTATAAGTCGTCTATATGAACCTCACTCCCGAGAGGGCAGCGCGGCTCTGTAGATTTCTTATAACTTTCCGACCATGTTATTATATTTATCTTAAGAAAAACTTGCACCCATACCCATACCTTTTTAATTTATTAGTTTAATCTTGTTATTCACAATTTCACCAACTCTAAAAAATCATTTTAAAACCATTTCAAAACCGAAAACTAAGAAGTTCATAAAAATTTCAGATTCTCTTCCGGTCCTTGAGGGAACGATACTGGTATTTTACCACTTTATTACTTGAAGGCGATCATAGTGACGGTGTGCACTTGCACTGCCACTGTGGGGACTTTGTGCCCACTGTTTATACACGAACGGTTTTTACCCAAAAAGTTTGCAACTTTAAACTTATTGTCATTGCTATCAACACTGACATTGTTGTGTTGAAATGTAAAAAGGTATTGATTGTTGTTGCCAAAGGGTTTAGAATAAAATCGGAGGAAATTTAACCATGGTGAAAACATGGCGTAGTTCGTCTTCCTTGAAAGGCACTCTCTCATCACCATGTTCTTCTACAAGGAAAAGATTCTAGGTATCTTTATTTGTATGTCAAAATTTTCAATTTTGGTGATTGGTGGTTGCAGCTGCAGAGGCTCTAATGATTTGGGTATTGAAAGTTTTAGGTTATTTTTGCCTTTGACGACTTGGGTAAAAATTGTAGCTTTTATAATACTGTGATGGATGAACTTGAAGAAAGACAAGAGGTCAATTGAAGACCATGTTGTATCATGGTTCTACTCAAAGGAGAAAAGCTGGGTTTTATTTCTTCCATTTATATTTTTCTGCTAAATTATTTGTAATTCTAGATTTCTATATGAAAGCGGTGGAGTAATTTAGTGATTTTGACCTGAGAATTGGTTAAAAGAAATATTTACTCGACAAATAAAACCTGCATGAACAGATGTTTGTTGTACAATATTGAGAGAAAAAAATCATGTAGCACAATAATTGTCATGAAAAACAACCGGTGAAGTTCCATGGGTTGCCAGAGTACTTGAAGGACCTACAACTTCAATTTGGATCATTATAGGTGTGAATGGTTGTTGCAGGACACTGTATGTAGTGTATTAATTGGCTTGAAGATATCAAAGTTGGGAGAAATGGAAAACTCAATGTTGCTACTGAGGTAACATGTTATGAAGTGTAATTAAGTTATTATGAATATGATATTGACCATTTTCTTGTACTTGGAATCTTTTCAAAATTTGGATTGTTTACCAGGTATTTCAAGTAGCACCAACACTTCACATGGTTGAGGCATGAAAAGCAAAAGGAGACACTTTGGAGTTTCATAAGATATGTTATTCGCCTATTCCAGTAGCATTTATTTTTAACTTTTGCTTGATGATGTATGTTCAGCAACTAAACTTCATCATGAACATATAGTCGCTATAAAATTACGCGTACTATATATCCTTTTCAATCATGAGTGAGTTTGAGATTAAAAGTGATCAAGGGTCAAAATCCCTTCTTACGTTTTCTACATTTTTGAATACTAATCTTTTAAACTTTTATGTTGAGTAAAGGTTGAGAAGGTTCATAACGTTTGTATATTTTAGAATGATTGATGAAAAATGATATATTTATTTTATTTTACTGGTTTATTGTACTTTGCTACTAATATATTAAATACATTGAGAGAGAATTGTATATTATCTCTCTTTATATTAGTGTAAAGATTTATTTGTTTAAAACAATGCTTTAGAGACCTAAATGCTTAAAATGTGGAACTTTATTGGTGTTTTTTGAACTTTTCCATGATTTTACTAAACTAACCAGTTTTATTGGTCACCATCGGGGAAATCCAGCCTTTAAATGGATTACTAGTTCCTTCCTTCCCAATCAATGCTAACTCTATCTTCCTCCACATCCACTTCAGGGAGAGAGCAAGTAGTCAAGAGGTAGCCGTTTCGTTCTCGTATTTAACCAGTTTTTAACCTACTTTAGAAAGTTAATAATTTATTTGTTTCAAAAAAATGTCTTAATGACAAAATTGTTGAAAATAATAAAAAGTTTGTTGTATTTTCATAGACTTTTCCCATTTTGAAGTTCTAAATATATCATCCAACACAGAGGACCTTCTCTTTCCCAATTTGATAAATTTATGCTCACATTTCTTATATTATCGATTTGTACAGGTTGATAGATCGATCGCCACTTTGTTTGAGATCTTTTTCAAAGACGGTTAATAGTTGTTTAAAGTCATGTCGTATGTCCGACCAACGGACGGGTATAATACTAGTTATCATAGATTCATGGTCACCAATTATTCGCAACTTGCTTCCTGGTTCCGGTGGTTATTGTGCTAATAAATTGGGATTATTAAAACTCTTTATCCTAGCCAAAAGTTGGATTGAATTGCTTATCTCTATTTGGATCATGAACTATGTTTATTTAGAGTGTGAGTACACTACCAAACAAATGATTTTCACGCACAAAAATTCATACAGGAAATTTCCTTGGGTGATTACCACGGATCACCCATGAAATACTAATGGTTCCGGTAAAATCCGATGTTTTCAATAAAATACCAACGGATTACCCAGGATTCCAGGGTAATCTGTCATTGACATGATTTATCCACCAACAAATTAACGACCAACTTTTGTGATGGTTTTGTGACGAATCACTCTTCAGTCACGAATTTTCCAGGAAAATGGTCGTAGGTGAAAGTCTTTAATTTTAGCAGTTGTATTTGAATTGGAGTACTAAAATGAGGTGGAAGTTTTTTCTAGTGAAACTACATAGATTGCTAAATTAACCATTTCATTGGATAATATTGAATCTATTAAATTAATTTACTATTATGAAAATCCGCATTGATAGTAATTATAGCAGAAATTAAATCGTTAAATGAATAGGTTCAAACATTTTTCAAAAAAAAAGGTCTTTGATCAAAGAAAGAAACCTGAAATCAATATTGGGACATAATTTATGTATAATTCAATTTGAAAAAACCCACTTGAAGTTCAAAAGAACATTGATGACTATTATTTTACTACATATGTAAAACCATATATATAGGTAGGGAGGAAAGGGTTGAAGGAGAGGTTTTGTTGGATAACTGGTGTTGATTGTTTTGATTGTTAGGTTCTTAAGAGAAAACTTACTTGAAATGCAAGAGAATGTTGATGACTTAGGTTTCATCAAATATGTAAAAGGATATATGGACAAGAAGGAGAGGGTTTATTGGATCATCACCGTTGATTTTGTGTTAATTAATTTCTTGTTTGTGTCAAATATGCTTATTTGAACAAGAATTAATCAAACCTTAATACACGTACATGAATTGAAGTGTTCTTTTTTTTTCTTCTAAAAATAGACCATGTAATTTCCAAAAACGAGTTATAGTTATAGTAAAGTCTAAACTAATTAATAACATGTTAATGAACAAGAACACCAACACTAGACCCAAAATAATAGTGTTAGCGTATGGTTCCTTGGAAGCCGACAAAATTTGATGGAGTTGGAATGGTTGATTTCACCAAATCCCAACCATATGTTAGTTTCATTTTTTAAGTTGTATGGAATTCCAATTCCAACATATGAAGTAGTTTAAGTTCCTTGGGTGTAAGGAATGCCAACTTCTTTTCATGCCATATTTTAAGAGACTTTTTTGTTTATATACTTGCTTTAATTTGCATTACATCCCACCACAACGCTCATCGTCCTCACCACCTTTGCCACCATTGTCGTCATTGCTGGCCACTCACTTTGTTGTGTCTGCCACCTCGTTCATCTCTCTGGGCGGAACACCATGGTGGCCTTTAGGGGCCATGGCCACCCCGTTTTTCATGATAAATAGTATTCATGACTAATTCATAACACATGATAAATGGTAGCTTAGTTGGTTATCATTCCATGCCCCTGTGCTAGGTCAAGGGATTGAGTCTTAAGCTGTGCATTTTTATCTCAACCTTTTCTATTTGTATATTAAATTGATTTTTTCTTCCCATCTCAAGTTTTTCTATTTATATATTAAATTGATTTTTTTTCTTTCTATTTAACATATATTACATTAAAACAATAAAAAAGATAATGTTTAAGTTGGTATACAAGGTTAATTGCTAATTTAAATAAAACAATAAAAAAATAATGTTTAAGCTAATTTATGAGGTTATATTGCTAATTTACAAGTATTTTTTTTGTAGTTTATAATAGTTCAAAAACATAATAAATTGATCATTAAAATAAAATTGAGTTTTGGACCTCATCAATTTTTAAAGTTCTTAATAGAATATATTTTATAAGACCAAAAAATAAAACATTCTATTTAAAAGCATAATAAATTTATGGACCACTCAAAAGTGTTATATGAATTTATCTTTTTATTTGACATTTTTGCAATCTTATAAAATTGTTAATTTAACGTTTTGTATTAAAAGTATTCTAAAATATTTGTTAAGACGTTCAAAAGTGTCATATAAACTTATTAATTATTATAACATATTTAGATAGAACGCTTTTATTTTTTGGTTTTAAAAAATGGTCTATTAGAACGTTTAATTTTTTTTTGGCTTCATATAAACCCGTTTTAATTATAGAGTATATTACTATTTATCAGTTAAGAGATTGAAGGTTCTATGTTTTAGTCTATATTAACCAAATTTTTTTAATTTAATTATAGATCATAGCAACAAAAAAAAGTTGCACGTGTATTATTTGGATCTCGGAAATTTTTATAACATTATATTCCGGCCCCTAAGCTACAACGGTTGTGTTCCGCCTCTGGCGACCACCATTGCCAACTAATCCACGGTTGATGTCGTTGCCGGCACCAATGTTGTCACCGTTTTCGCCTCTGTCACCACCACTACCGCGTCGTCGCTGTCGCCACCACTATCACGTTGCAATTTTCTCCTACACCACCGTCAATGATCCATTACGACTATCGTCGCGACCGCGAGCACCACACAACTGTTGCCGCCACCACTACCATTATTGTCTTCGTGCTACCACAACCAAATTTGTCACCATTCTCGTAAGCATCACCACTACCAGACCACCGCAACTGCCACATTATACCACCATCTATGAGCAAAATTAAAATGTCTTTTAATTTGTTAGGGGAAATTTCTTCGCTAAAAATCATTTACTAACTTCCGTCCATTGTTAGGTGCATCTTAATTTACACGTCCAAATTAGTCTTTAATTCTCCCTTTGCTAATGAATGATAAGCTCGCCAGTTTTTTCTTATGAGCTTCGCCAAGTGTCGAGCCTTATCAGCAAGAGCTATTTTGGAAAAGTTTATCATATGTCACATATCAACAAAAAAATGTGTGCAAGTGATAACGTGAATACTACACGAGACACCAAAGTTAGTAGCCGATGCACCAATGTAAAATTCATTTATTGTGTGATTGCGTCATGCCTAGTTATGTATCTTTAGAACTTGCATTGTCTCTTTTTAAGACTACCTGATATTTAGATGTTAATAAATATGATAAAGACCATCATGAGCCTTAAGCCTACCCTTTAGGTTTTAATTACATTTTCACACACCACTTTGAGCTTTAACCTATTTCTTTTGTCAACCACTTTATGAGCCAATCCAAATACAAGTCGCCTGACCAATCACCAATGGAGCGATCCGGTATCCCAATGTGCTTGAAAGGAGAATTTATATGTTGGGAAAGAAAAAAAATGAAAGGAAGAAAAAGAATGAAAAAAAATCTATTAGAAAAATATGTCGTCAAAAATAAATAAATAAATAAAATAGACGACGGAAATGATGATAAGATTGAATATACACGTTTCATCTCTATTCAGAAAAGGGATGCATTCAAAGATAGATACGAAAAGTCTTTTATGAAATTGTCGTGGTTGAGTAACTGGGTTCTACATTGGTGTAAAGGTTTTTGGTCAATTTTTCCCAAAACACATCCCTACCTTACCCATAGTCGTATTATACATTACACCCGTAAAGATCTTTTTGATTTATGTGCATGTATTTTATCCGAGTAATGGAGGGCAGTGGCGGAGGTAGTTAAGTGGCGGAGGTAGTTAAGAAAAAGGGGGTCCAAGGACCCCACTCAATGTTAAAAAAAATTTATATAGGGTAAAAAATATCAAAAATACTTAATTTAGCCTTTCATCCCCCAGTAAAAAATTTCAAGAGACCCCATCTTGCCCGCAATTGACAAAAACACTAAAAAAGTCTCTTGAAATCAATATAAAAACCGAAAAAATCCTTCGAAATCCACAAAAGCACTAAGAAAACCTTTTAAAATCGACAAAAACACTAAGAAAATCCCTTGAAATCAACTACAAAACTTATAAAAATTTCCGAAACACGTTGTGTGACTTTACGCGCCTTCAGTCTACCTTAATGGGATCAAGTGCACAAAATTCCTGGATCCGCCACTGGTGGAGGGTGAGAGACTTTTCAAGCTTATGGTAGATACATACTAATATTGTGACGGTTTGAGAGATACACTTTAACCCCAAGGAGTGAATTGAGTGGTTTTTGTTAATCCCGTTGGTGAGAGTTCTCGATATTTGCTTGCGTCTATTTGATTGCTTGTATGCCCACTTTTTGATGCTTAGTTGCAAATCTCAAGTTCATGATATGCTATACGCATTGTCTGCATTTCATGATCATATTGAATTATATTCGGCCGCCATGGATGAAGACATGAACCTTTGTCATCCACACTCACATCTGTCATCCACTGTAAGCGATTTTTATGTATCCTAGTTTAATTCTTTTGTTGTGTATTTCGTTATGATACATATTGATCAGTCAATTACGCTCTTCCTTTTTTTTCAACCGATTTAATTTGAAAAGGGTTTATGCATGGTTGCTGTAATCTAATTTTCTTTCACAAAATTATAGCGAGATGTTTACTTCGGCTGGAAATAATTTCCTATCGTTTAAGAAGTAAAAGGATTTAAGATTAAACTGGTTTATTTTGATATTTGTGATTAAAGCATACCAAAATATTTGTTGCTGCATCCGCAATCTAAATGACAAAAAGATCTCATATTGGACTTATATATCAGATACACTACTACAAAAAAGGGCATTTCCGACGGATTTTACCGACGGAAAAAATCCGTCGGAAATTTCCGACGGATATTTGACGTATTTCCGACGGATCCGATTAAAAAAAATCAAAAATTAAAAATTAAAATTTCCGTCGGAAATCCCTCGGAAATTTCCGACGGATTGAAATCCCTCGGAAATTTCCGACGGATTTTTCTAATTAAAAAAATCAAAAATTAAAATAAAAAAATCCGTCGGAAATCCCTCGGAAATTTCCGACGGATTGAAATACCTCGGAAATTTCCAACGGATTTTTTTAATTAAAAAAATTAAAAATTAAAAATTAAAAAATCCGTTCGGAACTTTCCGAGGGATTTCAGTCTGTCGGAAATTTCCGACGGATTTTTTAATTTTAATTTTTTTTATTTATAAAAATCGTCGGTGATTTTCAACATTTTTTTGTATTTTTTCAAGTTTTCTTATTTGTATGACCTTTAACTTGATTTATTTTGTATAATTCGTTATATGTACATTTATTACGTATACGTATATATATATATATATATATATATATATATATGTATATGTTGGAAGTAGTATGTATCTACATGAGTATACATATACGTATACTATGTATGTCTATATATGTATGTATGTGTCTATATGTATGTATGTATGTGTCTATATGTATGTATGTATGTATGTAACTATATGTATGTATGTATGTGTCTATATGTACGTATATGTGTACTATACGACCCATCAAGGCCCAATTAGGTTCGTTAAGTCTCATCAAGTTCCATTGTAGTTCATTAAGAGTCATTAAGTCCCATCAAGGCTTATTGTAGTTTATTAAGAGTCGTTAAAGCCTATCAAGGCCCATTGTAGTTCATTAAGGGTCGTTAAGTCCATCAAGGTCCATTGTAATACATTAAGAGTCGTTAAATCCCATCAAGGCCTATTATAGTTCATTAAGTCCCATCAAGGCCCATTGTAGTTCATTAATAGTCGTTTAAACCTATCGATGCCCATTTTGGTTCATTAAGAGTCGTTTAAGCTTATAAAGGCCCATTGTAGTTGATTAAGAGTCGTTAAGTCCCATCAAGGCCTGTTGTAGTTTATTAAGAGTCGTTAAAGCCCATCAAGACCCATTGTGGTTCATTAAGAGTCGTTGAAGCCCATCAAGGCCCATTGTACTTCATTAAGAGTCGTTAAAGTCCATCAAGACCCATTGTAGTTCATCAAGAGTCGTTAAAGTCCATTAAGAGTCTTTAAAGTCCATCAAGGCTCATTGTAGTTCATTAATAGTCGCTAAAGCTCATCAAGGCATTGTAGTTCATCAAGAGTCGTTAAGTCCCATAAAGGCCCATTGTAGTTCACTAGGAGTCGTTAAAGCCCACCAAGCCCGTTGTTTCATTAAGAGTCATTAAAGCCTATCAAATTTGATTGAATCGTGTCCCTAAATTTAGCTTGTCTTTAAAGAATAGTTGATTTTGCAATCAAAGATTTTGTTCTTTGATCTTAGTCAATTTTTATATATCGTGTTAACTTCCGGCTTCTTCTTTAAAGAGTATTTTTTTGAATCTAAAGTGGAATAATTTGGGGATGCAACCTCTGAAAATTTCAATTTGTTAACAGTGAATTTAAGGCTTTTGAGAGTGGGAATTGATCGTTAGAAGAATGGTAACAGTTCATCCTGACGGTTATTTTGTTTCTATACAATATGATCACTGCTGTGATGGATTATGACCTGCAATTTTACCTTGCAGAATTACATTTTAGGGGTTTCAAGCCAGCTTGTAATATTTCAATCACATTCACGGATGGCAAAACTCGCAAACAGGTATGCATTTCTTCAAGTCACATGCTCATATTGTAGATAGATTATTAATGTTCTTTATACAGTCGATACAGGTACTCATAATGTTCTTATATAGGTGTTCTCATTTTAACCTCCACCTATATATATATATATATATATATATTCAGGTAAATGCAGAAAAATTTCACGCCATAAGGAAACCAAGCTAATCAAACATTAGATGCATGATGAGGAGTTTACCTGACTATTTGAAATGGTAAGATTATAGTTAAATTGAAATGGTATCTTTTTTGCATTCTACATGGATAGAAAAGTAAAAGTACGTTTGTGAGCCTTTTATTAGCTAAACGTTATGCGCTATCAATAATTGTCACCATGATTTTGAGGTTGTTGTGTCAATTTGGAATAATATATGTTAATATCAATTGATGTTAACAATTAGTATTTGAAAATATATGGTGATTGATGATCCAGGTTGAGCCAAAATTGAAAGAGACAAACTTGACTTTTGTACGAGGATTGGCAGAAGAGACGGCTGCTAGAAAAATGATCTTAGGAACTCTTGGTGTTTTGGTTTTGGTTTAGACGAGATGACGATGATGATCTTTTTTGAGGCACGACTATATAACTTCGAGAAGATAGCTAGATCCCCTCCCCTCTAGATAGTTAATTACCGTGTGTATGGATCTTACTTTTTGATTGAATAACATTTTAGAAAAATGAGCTTGTTTATATACAAAGTATTATTTATATTTTAGTCATTTGGGAAGATTTTATTGTATAGGAAATTTGTAATTTTAAATTATTTTTTTTATTAAAAAAAGCAAATTACCGACGGAATATCCGTCGGTAAAGGCTGTCTGTTTTGTGGAAAAACTGTCGGAAATCCGTCGCAAAGGTATCCGTCGGAAATGCTATCCGTCGGAAGACCTTTACCGACGGAAAAGGCAATTCCGTCGGAAATCCGTCGTAAATGGGATCCGTCAGAAATCCGTCGGAAATATCCGTCGGAAATCCGTAGGAATAGGCTTTTCCGACGAATTGTTTACGACGGATTTTTGACCTTTCCGACGGAACCGACCTTTTCCGACGGATTTCTGACGGAATTATCCGTCGGAAAAGGGTCCTTTTTTTGTAGTGATAATCATTGCTGTTTGCTTTTGATTTTCTTCCATTCATTGAATCGATTTATGTCTTCTTGTTCAAACTTTGCTGCAGTTTAATGCCAATGGTGAGGTAAATGGATTTTGTTACATCGTAGCATTTCACAAGGTTTTACATCATGCCGCTTCTGCACCTCAAAATGTGTTTTTGTAAATGGACAAAAATACCCACACTAAAAAAATTTAATGGAGTTAGGGAATCTCCAACAACTTCCCCATAATTTGTTTAAAATGGAGAATCAAAATTAAAAATCTCTTAAAAAATATTATATTCTAACTCCAAAAAGTTTCTCTAATTTGGAAATTACAACATTTTTTATATTATTAAAATATTTTAAACTTCTAATAAAATATTATTGCTTTCTCCTAAAATTTTCATTTCAATATTCCTTATGGGGTGGAAGATAATAAAAAATGTTTCTTTCTAATGATATTTTTGGT
The DNA here is from genome assembly GCA_036898165.1 of Silybum marianum. NCBI lineage: Eukaryota > Viridiplantae > Streptophyta > Magnoliopsida > Asterales > Asteraceae > Silybum > Silybum marianum. The sequence continues at coordinate 23,944,916 of CM072538.1, forward strand.
GATTTTTACAAATTTAGAGATTTTTAAACTTTCTCTATTACTTTCTCCATTTTGGTGAAAGTTTTAGTGTAACTGTAGAAGTAAAAAATGCTTAAAATCCCTATTTTCCTTAGTGAGAAGGAACTAATTTCAGAGCAAAATGAGAACCACCGGAACAATTTCCATAGTTATCAAAGTTTATGTTTAGGTCCTACTTTCAAAGATTCGCTAAACTATGAGGACCAAAATTAGAGTTTAATCTTATTTTAATGTAAACTAAGCCAACTCGACTGTCCTTGGGTTGTTTAACTTGCAGCGGATGATATGCTTCATAAAACCTACGAAGAGGGGTGTTCAGCAAGTAAAACAGCCTTGTGCTCATTGCTTTGTTTGCACAGCCTCCACAAAACCGATGAAGGCAATTATTAAACGTTTTCGTGTTTTTCAGGATCCCTACATTCTATCAAGACCTTAAAACTGTAATCATATAAGTTTTAATGTCTTCGATATGATATAGTACGGATGCTACCAAAAACAAAAATGTTTTAACGATTGCCTTCATCAGTTTTGTGGAGATTGCATAGTAGTTACACAATCAATGAGGGTAAGATACTGTTTTAACTACCACCTCACGATGATGGTGGACCTGCTTTTTATGAGGTTAACCTGTTCTGAAGATGCTTCCAGATATCATCCCACCTAGTCAAATGGATCTTGGCAGTAGTTCTGATGAATGTCCTGCCCATAGGGAAGTTCAAGATTCTTGACCATCTTCAGCTTGGAATCCAGTGTTGGAAAAAGTTATTATGCAAAGACCGTCTGAATGATTCAGCCTTAACAATTGTAAATGAAAAGATAAAGATTAAGATTAAGGAGGGGATAGAGGGTGTGAAGGACCAAGGGAGATGCCATATCGAGCAAAAGAGAGAGCATAGTAGTTACACAATCAATGAGGGTAAGGCACCAGATTGTACTTGGTAGTTGCACAACAACAAATTTGGCGTAATGGTATCGTAGCCCTTGCCCTTCTAAGAGGTCGAGGGTTCAAACCTCATCAAAGATGAGGAGAATGTGTTAATTTATTTATTGAATTTGCTGTATATAAATATTATATACTTCAAAAAAAAATGTTTAATTGTTTTAATAGATTCTTTTATTTTGTATGTTGGACATATGATTTAAGATCTAGACTATCGTGTTTTCTTTGTAAGTATGTTGCAATTAGTTTATACTAAGTTTTTGGACGTCATTGAAATTGTTTTAGCTAATATATTTTTTAGCTAATATATTTTTATATGACATTATCTAAAAGATGTCAAATAATAAGCAGCTATTTTCATTTACAGAAGAGAAATGAACGCAACTTATAGTCTTAATATTGGCATTTTTATACAAAACATTTACACCGGAGAAATGAACACAACGGATAACCATATTACAAGTCTGTTTTTGGTTTTCTAGATCAAGAAGCAATTTAATTTTTGAACTCTTGTATACACTCTTTTTGCAATGTTCTTTTATTGTATTTCTCATTTATACTAAAATTTCTTAACAAATTATCATGGTTCCTAGTGGTCATTGTGCTAATAAATTGGGATTATGAGAACTCTTTATCCACTCCAAAAGTTGGATTGAATTGTTTATTCTTATTTGGATCATGAAATATCTTTATTTAAAGTGTGAGTATTCGAACTGTAGTACTGATCGAAATGAGGTGGAAAGTCTTTTAGTGGAACCACATAGATTGCTAAATTAACTATTATATTGGAAAATATTGAATCTATTGAATTAATTTACTATTGTGCAAATTCCGCATTGATAGTAATTATATCTGAAATTATATCGTAAAATGATTTCATATGTTTTTTAATGAATCGGTTCAAACATTTTTCCAAAAAACCGTCTTTAAGCAACAAAAGGAAACCTAAAATCAATATCGGGACATACTTTATGTGTAATTCTATTTGGAAAAACCCACTTGAAGTTCAAAAGAACGTTGATGACTTTTATTTCACTACATATGTAAAAGCATATACATAGTTAGGAAGGTGAGGGTAAAAAGAGAAGTTTTTGTTGGATCATCGGGTGTCGATTTTTTAATTTTCCCGTTCTTAAGAGAAAACTTACTTGAAATGCAGGTTTCATCAAATATGTAAAAGGATATCTAGACAAGAAGGAGGGGTTTATTGGATCATCATCGTTGATTTTGTGTAATTGTTTGGTTCAAGGAAGTTAATCTTATGAAGTGTTCAATTAATTTCTTGTTTGTGTCAAAGATGATTATTTGAACAAGAATCAATAAAACTTGATACTAGTAATGAAATTCAAATGTTCTTTTTATCTTAAAAAAGGCCAAGTAATTTCCAAAAATGAGTTTTAGTTGTAGTAACGTTTAATCAAATTAAGAACATGTTTATGAACAACAACAACACAAACACTAAACCCAAAAGAATAGTGGTTACTATATGGTTCCTTGGAAGCCGACAAAATTAATGTGATGGAGTTGGAATGGTCGATTTCACCAAACTCCAATTGCCACCTAATCCATGATTGTTGTCGATGCCACCACCAATACCATCACCAATTTCACCTCCGTCACCACTAATATCGTCGCGGCCACCGCAACAACCATCACAATTATCGCCTACACCATCTTCAATGTGGTTCCATAATCGCCACCATCAAGGCCCCACTACAACTATTGTCGCGACCACCACCACCACACAACACAGTTGTTGCCACCACAACTACCATTGTTGTCTTCGTGCCATCGCTACCAAACTTATCACCATTGCCACTATTACCACCACGCCACCCCCTAATCATCACCACTACCTGACCACTTAAAATGGGCATTATACCACACCATCAAGGAGAGCTATGCCTATAAGCAAAGTTAAGATGTCATTTATTAGGAAAAATTTCTTTGCTAAAAAATCATTTACTAACTTCCATCCTTTGTCAGGTGTACGTTAATTTAAACATGCAAATTAGTCCTTATATCATATCTAGACATTAAAAGTGTTTTTGATTCAAAACTAGTTACAAAGCATATAAGTTGTTATCATTTCACGCAGGTACTCTTGAATTCAAAACAATTTTAATCTTTGCAGGGTACCTACAAAAAAGAATTGATTAACAATTGCCTTTATCGATTTTACTGAAAGTGCATTCATAAATCAATGAGGGTAAGGTACGTGATTATCACTACATGATCCGGGCGACTTTCTCATGCAACTTAAGTAGTTGGTGCAAAATCAGATATGATTTTGCATATGAAAAAAGTTTATCGTATACTCATAAATAGTTAGCGTTCTTGTATGAACCTGTCCATACACACACACACACACACACACACATATATATATATATATATATATATATAGTATGAAGGATGTGTACTTAACGGAATATAGATCTAGCAATCCCATATATAATTCTAGTGATTTACTCGATCATAAGGGATCTGATGGTTTTGTTAAATCTTTAATTGATTTATCAATATCTCTAATTGTATTTATCAAACAAAGTCGTAAATTAAAACTCCTCTTTCTCAGGTTTGAAGTTTGTCGTATCTATCCAATAGACTTGTAACCCCTCCCCCCCCCCCCCTCTTTCAGATATCAAATCTGAAGCTTATGCTGTATCAATACGATTAAGTATGTAAAATTCATTAAAATGTTCTATAGCTTCGTTCCACATAACCATAGATCACGTCCTAACAACATGCTCACATGTACTTCAATCCTTAACAATTCACAAAAACATCAATGCGTCCTTCATCACTGTTCAACTTTGTTGCTTATTAAGTGTGTATTCAACCATTGACCCACACACTCAAGTCTCCATCCGACTTGAAACTTTTACGTTATTTTGATGTGGAGATATGTTTTTCGATCAAGTTGCATAACTTGTATTAATTTTCTTATCAATTTTTTTCCTCGAACGTAATCGGTCATTTCAAGTAACTCCACACATTATACAAAAGGTATTTTGAATGTTACTTTAAAAAAACAGATAAATAATTCGACATTCATTACTATGCCTTATTTTTTACTAATGAATACATACTCATTTTTTCTTCACCTGTTAAAATATCTAGTTTCTCTATATCCTCTAATTAGGGGTGCTTATGGGTTGGATTGGTCGAGTTGAAGGCACTTCAGCAACCCAACCCAATATTTGCGGCTTGAAAAAATATCAACCCAACCCAACCCAAACCGTGCGGGTTGGCCGGGTTGGTCGGGTTGACACTTCGGTACATCATTTTTTCCAGTTGTCACTAATTATAAGAAACATGTGTTTTGGTCTAACTTTTTATTTATTTTGTGTCTATCAGATGAAATTTTATATGTAAATATATATATATATATATATATATTCTTAATTTAAAAAAATCTATTATATTTGTTTTAAGAGAAAAAATAACAGGAATTTGTTGATTTTTTTACAAGTCCAACAATAAGCCTATGGACCGTGATCCAATGGACCAAATCCTATCCAATTAGGAAATCATTAATTCTAGATTAGGGTTTATTTCATGAGCGCTGTGGTACTATATATATTCGCTTTGGGCATTCTGCATTTCATGATCATATTGATTAATTATATGCGGCCGCCATGGATGAACACATGAAAATTCGTCATTCACACTCACATCTCTCATCCACTGTAAGAAATTCTAGTTTAATTCTTTTGTAGTGTCTTTCGTTATGATACATACGCTCTTCCGTTTTTGTTCAATCGATTTAATTTGAAAAGGGTTACGTATGGTTACTGTAATCTAGTTTTCTTTCGCAAAATTTTAGAATTTTGATGTTAGTGATAACAGCATACCAAAATATTTGTTGCTGGATCTGCAATCTAAATGACAAAAAAATCTCGATCTGTACGAATTTGATTTTATTCCATTCTTTGAATCGATTTAGTTTGAAAATGGTTTATACCCGATCTAATCACATTTGGTTTTCAAAATCATTGGCGGATTTCATTTCTGTAACGAAATGAAATTATTTTCTACAGATTCAAACATCAAAATATTATGTTGAATTTTTTGCTGCTGTAGTTATCGAAAATCTTTGCTGTGCTGTCTGTGGTAAATACAAAAAATTACATCTGAATCTTCAACCGGAGTTTTTCTTTTGAATCCATGCACATAGTTTCAAGTGTTTTTTATGTCTTTTTTGTTCAAACTTTGCTGCAGTTTAATGCCTATGGTGAGGTAAACCAGAATGGATTCCGTTACATCGTCACTGTTCATAGCATTTCGAACGTTTGCTTCTGCACTTCAAACAGGTAAATATGGTTTGGTAAATAGACAAAAATACCCCTGAATGCCTACTACTACTTTTGGGGGCCATGGCCCCTGTGCCTTTGTTGGCCAATTTTAGGATAATACATGAATTTTATTTATTTCTTTACTAGAGTACTAGACCCCTTCACTTTAATCACCAGCCAACTCAAGTCCTTAAGTTTCCAACTACAATGTTGTCAATGTTATTTCTATCTTTATTCTTTGTTTTATAATTCTTCCGGTTTTGAATTTCTATGTTATACTTCAATATTTAATTTCAATGTCATATATTCATGATTTCTCGAATTCTTCCGGATTTTTATTATGAATATTTGATTTTATAATTCTTCCGGATTTTTATTATGAATATTTGATTTTATAATTCTTCCGGATTTTTATTATGAATATTTGATTTTATAATTCTTCCGGATTTTTATTATGAATATTTGATTTTATTTGGTGCTAATTTCTTGAATTTTTGTTTAGTGATTTAGATTTTAATCTAGGAATTTAGGCATTTAGCAATTTATTAGATTTCTCGTCTTTATGATTAAGATTTTAGAAAACATGGGTTGCTACCATCTAGCACGTTCTTGAAAAATAGAATTATGATATTACATTCTATTGCGGCCTCTATTGGAAGTTTTGTATGCTATTTTGTCTATTACAATGCTTTTTATTTACTCACATGTCTCCTGGTTTTTTTACTTGAAAGGCATATCTCAAGAACAAACGAAGTCTGACAAGAAGATGACGAGAGGTGCTTGTCGTAGAGGCCGCAATAGAAGAATCGGTCAAAGAAGTCTCAGACAGCATGACCCAGGAGCTGATTATATCAGCCAGTTGCCTATTGACCTTTTGCCTTTAGAGTCTTGGTTAACCATGAGCACGGTTTCAAAACATTTCAAACACCTCAGGACCCATGTATCATTTCTAGATTTTGACCAAGAGGAGATGGAAGAAAAAATCATGAGAGATAGCATATGTCCCATTGATGGTGAGTCTCACCAAGGTCGTATTCTTATGGTGGGCCAAAAGCCGGTCTACCCTTTCCGCAGTGGTGTGCCAAAAGTTTCACATGTATTTTTTTCAAATGTAATTTTTTCACAATGTAAAACAAACATATGAGTAATAACGTTTTAAATCATTGCATTTGATGAAAAAAAATGAAAAAATTATTTTTATATATGGTTTGTACGAGTTTATACGATTCGTTCTGTTTTTAAATGAATCAAAATCTACATCTATATATATTGTGAGTGGAATATAATTCAAGATGCATTCAATATGATGGGAGGATTTCTATACTAATTTAAAGACAGCTTCATTTGAAAAGGGTATGCTTTTCATTCCACTTTTCAACTCACTACAACAAAATGTATTTTTAGGATGCAGATGTGTTCTAAAAGAATACTTAATTGAGACATTAATTATATGCTTACACCCCCTGAAGGTGCCTAGCGTTGATAACTAATTGACTAGTATTGTCTTCACAACTTTTTGCATGGAATGCCTTTAGATAGGTGGTTGGTGTTTCTCCTATACACTTAATGTCCCATTAAGCACCTATATACTAGAAATGTACTCCAAGGATGGTTGGGCGTCATAAAAGATGAATTTTCTTTAGGAGCAGTTATTAGCTTTGGTGAAGTATTGTTTTCTGAATCCGCTGTAACAGAACCATATTGTACTAGTAAAAAGAGAATAATGTTTGAATCGCAAATCCATTCCGATGTGCATATACACAACCTACTCTATCCTGATCTCACTACAAAATCTCCATGGAACACTTCTTATGATCTACTAATGCTGGTGGGCAGAAGTTTCTCTATAAACAATTTTACCCTGATCACTGGCAGAACGGACTTCTGGAGCACAGACTCTTGTTAAACAACTGTACCTTAATAGCCTCTAATAAATTCTTCAAATGAAAACCATATATGTAAATGTACATCAAGGAAGTTCAGCTAAAGCAGAGTTTAAAAAATATAAACATGAATCTGCATCTGCCTTCTAGAACAATCACACTTGTGTGCATCTCACCTGCAGTTCAAGACGAAAGAACATAATGATAGGTTTACAAAGCTATAATTTCAGGCAATAACGGTACAAATAAGGAAAAAAAGTTGGGACTTTTACACTCCAAGTTAAACCCATCATGAAGTTGTTAACATACTCATAAACACCAATAGATATTTTGCAGACGTAAGCGTACCCTATTGAGCGCCATCTTAAACATAAAGCTACAAAAATCAATACCATCAATTTCAACAAATGGATGATGAAGTACTACACGATTCCAAAATTCATCCAACAGTAGGTAAGTAGGTAATCTTGAATTCTCTATGAAAAAATAAAATATTTAAGAACGAAAACTTTCATAAACAACAAATCTCAAGCATAATTCTACAAATTTAGATTGTTAAACAGATAAGAGTTGTTCTGGTTTCAATTGAAATCATATCCTCTTACATCTTCTAGTAATCATAACGAATGATTTCCTGATTTCTAAACCTTAATGGATCACATACACACAAAATTGAGCCCTCGTATGTTAAAAAGGAAAAAAAATAAGAAGGGAACCAATATCGTAACATCAATCTCCACACTTTACAGCCAAAAAGTTCAGGAATGAAATAACGATATCCAATTTCGAATTCCAAAAACAATTACAGCAATGCAATTGATCTAAATGAAACTTGATCAATCAAAAAAGAAAAAAACCCTAACATCCAAGAAAAACGCAAACTACAAAGTATACAAAATCAATGATCGAACCTCTTAATCGAAGAAATCAGCCGTCATGGACAGCTATTACGGCTTCAGATATCACGGATGCGTAGATAGAGAGACGACTTTGAAACAACCCACGGATGACGGAAGGGGAGATTCTGCCATGAGAGACAAAAACCGCGGTTGTGAGGACGAATTCTGCGGTTGAACCCCCTTTTTCTTATCAATCTTCATTTTCAGTCGTTATACTATTTTTTATTAATCAATTATTTTTTAGGAGGATGTTTCAATGTCCGTTAAAAAAATGTTTTAAGTCATACACAGGGCCTTACAAAGTTGGACTTAATACAATATCACGTTTTGTTTTTCTTTCCAGTATGTCAACCAATTATAATTGGTATAAATAATCTTATATCATATACCAATCGCAACAATATTTTATATAATCTTGTTTTGGTTGGGTCGGATTTGTACCAACTTCAAGTTACATATATGAAAACTTAAAATTGTACGGGCTTTATTGGTGTTAGTGCGCTAGCTTTAATAACTAATAAAAATGTATTATGTGATTTATTTGGAATATGACCATCAATGGATTATATGCTTCAATAGACCTACGAATACGAAGAGGGATGTTCAGCAAGTGATGCAACCATATTTCCCAAAAGGGCCAAAACTCTTAATAGCCGCATGGGGATGCAAGCCCTAGCGCAATTATCAAACAAAAAAAATTGTTTGGACAACCATTTTGGAATGACTTCTAGATATGTTAACATGATATTCAAAATGGCTATTAATGACATTGGCATTTGTATGCAAAACATTTACCCCCGTATAATGAATTGAACACAACTTGTAACTATCATAGAGATCATAAGTCTGTTGTGCTAGATCAAGAACATATTTATTTTTGACCTCTTGTATCCACTCTCTGCAATGTTTTCTTAGTGTCTTTCTCAGAGAGATATATGCTTAATATTTCTAATCGAAATTAACACCGAACACAGTGATCATTATGCTAAATACAAATAGGGACTATTAAAACTCTTAATCCAAGCCAAAATTTTGTTTGTGAGATCTATATATATATATATATATATATATAACTTTTTGCTAATCAAATATAAATCTGTTGTATTGTGTATTAAATAGTTGCATCCAATTGGTTTGCACATGATTAAGTAATATCAAATTACTTGCATCCCAAAATTAAACAAATGATTTCCACATGATTAGGTATGTAAGATGCTATCTCCAACAGATATGCTAAAAAATTTCTATAATAGAGTAAAAAAAGTCAAAATCTCTATAAAAATTTACATTCATCTCCAACAACTACTCTATTTTAGCAATTCTACCATTAATTATATTAATAAAATATTCAATATATCTAATAAAATAATACTTCTCTCTCCTACACATTTTTATTTCCATACATTAATTGATTGATATAATTAAAATATTATTTTCTCTCTCTTCTAAATTGATATAATTAAAATATTAGTTGGAGCAACTAAAATGCTAAAATTGCACTTTTTTTTCATTTTAGCATAGCTGTTGGAGATGCTCTAAAATCAATTAAAATATTTTGTAGCATCGTTCCACACAACCATCATGCACGTCTAGACAACATGCTCACAGGTACTTCGGCCCTTGACCGTTCACAAAACATCAACACGTCCTTCATCACTGATCAACTTCCTTACATCATAAGTGTTTATTCAATGATTGACCCACGCACACTTAAGTCTCCATATGACTTGAAACTTTTACGTGATATTGATGCGGAGACATATGTTGTTTAATCAAGTTGCATAATTAACTTGTATTAATTTGCATTGAATAATTTTTTTCCTCGAATGTAATAGGTCATTTCGAGTAACTCGACACATTACATAAAAGGTATTTGAACGTTACTTTAAAACAAAAGACAAATAACTCGATATTCATTAATAAGCACTATTCTTCATTGATCAATAAATATCCAATTTTTCTTCACTCTGTTAAGACATCTAGTTTCTCTATGTCCTGTAATAATATTTATTTCGTATTATTCTAAAAAAATAATGATTTCCTCAGTATAAGAAACATCTGTTTTGGTCTAAGTTCTATATATTTTGTGTCTATCAGATGAAATTTTAGATGTAAATATATATTTTTAATTTTAAAAAATCTATTATATTTATTTTAAGGAAAAAACAATAGGAATTTGTTGCATTTTCTTGATTAGTCCAATAATTAGCCTAATGGACCGTGATCCAATGGATCAAATCGTATCCAACTAAGAAACCATTAATTCTAGATTAGGGTTGATTTCCATACTATATATATACTCGCTTTGGGTATTCTGCATTTCATGATCCAACGAATTCTACGTGGCCGCCATGGATGAAGACATGAAAGCTTATAAGCCGACAAACGCTTCTGACTCACATCTTTCATCCACTGTAAGCGATTTTTAATTATTCTAGTCCTTTTGTTGTCTATTTCATTATGATATACATTGATCAGCGAATTACGTTGTTCCATTGTTTTTCAATCGATTTAATTTGAAAAGGGTTTATGAATGGTTGCTGTAATATATATAATCTTGTTTCACAAAATTTTAACGAGATGTTTACTTGGACTGGTAATAATTTCCTGTCGTTTAGGAAGTAAAAGGTTTTATTTTGATGTTAGTGATAAAAGCATACCCAAATCTTTGTAGCTGGATCTGCAATCTAAATCACAAAAAGATCTCTTTAGACTTATAAATCACATAATCTTGATGTTTGCATTTCATCACATTTGGTTTTCAAAATCATTGGCGGATTTCATTTCTATAACGAATTGGAATTATTTTCTTTAGATCCAAACATCAAAAATATTATGTTGAATTTTTGCTGCTGTAGTTATCGAAAATCTTTGCTGTGCTGTCTGTGGTATATAGCTAAACGAGAAAAGGGAATCTGTTTAGATTTGCAAATACAAAAAGTTACATCTGAATCTTCAACAGGAGTTGTTCTTGTGAATCCATGCACATAGTTTCAAGTGTTTTTTATGTCTTTTTGTTCAAACTTTGCTGCAGTTTAATGCCTACGGTGAGGTAAACAAGAATGGATTCTGTTACATCGTCACTGTTCATAGCATTTCGAAAGTTTCTGCACCTCAAAGAGGTAAATATGTTTTGGTAAATAGACAAAAAATAGCCCTGAACGCCTACTAGGGATTTGGGGGGCCATGGCCCCTGTGCCTTTGTTGGCCAATTTTAGGATAATACATGAATTTTATTTATTTCTTTACTTGGCCCCTTTATTTTAATCACCAGCCAACTAAAGTCCTTTGGTTTCCAACTTCAATGTTGTTAATGTTATTTTTATATTTCTTCGGGTTTTAACTTCAATGTTATACTTCAATATTTTATTTCAATGTCATATATTCATGATTTCTTGAATTCTTGATTTAGATTATTAGCATGAATATTTTATTTAATTTGTTGCTAATTTCTTCTTGAATTCTTGTCTTGTTATTTAGATTTTAATCTTGGTAGAAGGGGTGGCAGAATCAGCGTGCTGAGGATGGAAGCATGGAGACTGGTTCTGCGCAGGTATTTAACCATTCTCATAGTCTTAGCGAGTCCTTTGGTTAAATGGATTTTTGTCAGATTTTTTTACATAAAAAATATATGATCTTTCGATAGGTTTGAAAATATCATTGTTTAACAAAAGAATGTCACTTCTCACACACAAAAATGCCTAAAAACTTGGGCCTGTTAGCAGCTTAATGAGACTCGGTTGCTATGCATGACTGATTGGTAGTGGTTTAGTGATATGAAATTGGCTTAGGACCAGTTTGTTAGCAGCTTAATGAGATTCACAGCTGATTCTTGTCAGCTATACATGAATGTTTGTTAGTGCCTTAATGTCAGGTATACATGACTCTGTTTGTTAGTGGCTTAATGTCAACTATACATGACCTATTTGATGTTCTCATCTTTTGTCATTTTAAACATATTTTTTCTTTTAGTTTATAAGATTTTTAATATGATATGAAAGTTCTGTATTTTATTTTAGCTATTACTAATTTAAAACAAACTATAGTTTTTGTACGAGTGTAACAGGGCCTTCAAAAAGCTTGTGTGACGGTCTTGAGTATATTTCTTATGAGTTACGACTTAAATCAAATAAGAGTTCTATATCACAAAAGTTCATAACAAGAAACAATTGTACGTCATACGTAGAAGTGTTTATTTGGCATTTTTAGACATCAAACAAGTTTTTCCGTACACTTTTGAGAAGCGTCCTATAAATGCTTTTTTTAATAAGATACTTGTTTTTGTAACACATTTTTTCAAATAATATTATATGAATTGAAAGAAAAAACTACAAGTCAGTTCAAAATGTGCTATTTTTGTTAAGACGTTTGATGCACCCTCTAAGCTTATTTTAACACTTTACTAAAGCACCCAAATGTTTTGTCCAATAATCCAAGAAGTACTATAAAACAATCTATTTAGATATTTAGATATTTTTAATGTTTTATAAATCCAATTGTGTTGTATTGTTGACATATACTATTCATGATTTTTTTCTACAAAAAAGAACATGTTAATTTTCTCAACACACAGAGTAGACTCACTTATGTAATGAACTTTTATAATTAAGAGATAAAGTTCGGCGCGGCGTTAGAAAACCTTGTGATCCACCCTTGCCTGACACACAAAAAATATTAACGGAGGAGTTAGTACTAGATGAGGACCACCTCAATAATAATAGCACTAACACACAAAATATTAACGGAGGAGTTAGTGATGAGGACCACCTCAATAATAATAGCATTAATAATAACATTTTGCAGGATTTTACACTTTACACTTCAAGAAACCCTATCTCACAAATCCCCATTACTCCCACCCCCAAGCGACTTCCCTTGGCCATCACCACCACTAGAAGCCGCCTTTGATATTTTTTAAGGTTTGGGTTTTAGGAAAATAATCTCTGAATTTCACAATCTTTTCTTCTCATCATATATGATTGACATTTAGTTTATCTATTTTTTGGTAGGCGGGTAGTCACTATGAATTTGTTTCACTGGTTGAAAGGTATAGCTTAGGAGATCACCCTGAAGCCTTTGATTGGATAGAACCACATACTTCGCCTAATTGTCCCCAGTCATAGCTTGAAGATTTTTCACTGGTTTTTTCTGGATGAAATGTGATATGAAGGTTTTGAAATATCTACTGGATAATTCTAGAGTTCTTGCCACCACCATAGAAATCAGGTCTATTTGCTATATCAAGAAGCATATTAATATTTTCTTTTTTTTTTCTTATTTTTTGAACGGCGAGCATATTAATCTTTTGACCTCTTGTATGCACTCTTTTTGCAATCTTTTCACTGTCTTTCTCCCTTATACCAATATTTCTAAAGAAAATTATCACCGGTAACCCCTTAATGATCATAGTGCTAATAAATTGGTACTATTAAAACTCTTGATCCAAGGCGAAAGTTGGCAATGACTATAGAAATCCATTGGTAAACTATCAGACTACATTAGTAAAAACCAAAGTGTGTTGCTAACAGTAAATAGCAATGGATTTCGTATGTTTATTAGTTATAATCAATTTGAGGTCACCTTTGGAAGCCAAAACTGAGGTAACTTCTTCTAGTCGATGTGAAGTGTACATTTTGTCATCCATCTTAACCTTCCCTTCAAATTTTCAAATGAACTTCAAATTATGGCACATATAGACTTTGTACCGTCTATATAATAGTTTCTACTATGTAGGAACCATCACGAAGTAAACTAATATGGAGAAGTAAACCCTTAGATGAAGTTCAGTTCGTTTATGTAATTTTGTTCCAATTCGATTATACGATATTACTTGATAATTTATTGTTATTTCTCTTTGTTTAAATTTGTTCTGACATGTTCATTTCTTGCTGCAGTTTAATGTTTGTGGTGAGGCTGGATGGATTTTACAACCTCAATGTTCATAGCATTTCACAATGGTCTACACTTGACAATTCATGCTGCTCTTGCACGACACAAACCATCTTTACTTTGTAATTTGAAGCACGTTGCTCGCGAGATCACTACAACAAATCTATTCTATTGCGACAACAAACGTCGTTGCTGATGCTCCAATTTTCTCGCTATAGCCCTATTGCGACGATCGTCGTCCCTATAGAGGTGATTTCCCGCAGTGAGACCCCATGAGAGGAATAGATGTCCAACTGTGCATGGTAAGAAATTTGACGTATCCAGACCTCAACCAGGCTTCAACGTCCTTCACTATATATATATATATATATATATATCAAGTAGTTGGGTGCTCAAAGTATCGATCTTTTACCCCAAGAGGACTCACCAACTCTTACCATTGCCCCACCGGAAATAGAAAATTAGAAAGTCTTTATATCTAAATGTTGCAATATTATGGATGATCTTTTCAATTTTTTACCATTATGATTCTGTTATTTACATAATCGCTTTACGTTCCAGAAATTTTTCTTCCAACTTTTCACTTACGATTTTTGATCAGTTTTAGAATGCAGAGGCACTTTAATAGAATACTTAACAGGCATTTAAGTTTTAGAATGCACTGGGTATAAATAGATGAAGACCCCCGTCTTCATCTTTTTGCATGCTTAAATCTTTTCTTTAACCTCTGATCTTATTTTTTTCTTATCTTGTGCATCAAAGTTACTTTGTGATTTTAAGGTTGTAATAGAATATGTTTAATACTTGTGCTTATTCCGCTTATAACCTATAAATTTGTTTATCTCAATAAATTTATTTAAAAACCCTTAAAAGTTGTGTTTGTATTCATATCCCCTCCCTCTTCTCCAAACTGTTTCTAAACTTATACACTCTTGTAGAAATTTTTGGGACCAACACAATATGAAAACCATACTGATTGGTTGAGCATAATGGAAAAAATTGTTAAAATATTTTCTCAAAATCCCATTAGGTTTTCTTGTTGCCACGGCGTTAAACCCTTATTCAAATGTTATCGATGTTGAAGTTTTAATTACACAAATATGTGAGACCTTTGGTTTAGATACGGCTAAAAATAACTCTATAGGTGTGCATATGGTGGCACATGCCTTCGTATCATCTATCCTTCGAATCATGTAAAATTTTACGTTTATGAAAGATACAACCCCATATTGTTTTAGAAGGTGTTACCGTATCATATTAAGATGTTCAAGAAGATGACCTTACCTCTATTACAAAACAAATGACTTTTACACACAAAAATTACCCAGGGAAAATCACGTCGGTGATTACCACGGATCACCAAGAAAATACCAATGGTTCGGTCAAATTCGATGTTTTTCAAGAAAATACCAACGAATCACCTAGGGAATCCCTGGGTAATCTGCCACTGATTTGAATTACCCACCAACCATTACGTACCGACTTTTGTGACGGTTTTGTGAGGAATCACCTTTAGCGAAAAAATTTCCAAGGAAAAGTCCGTAGGCAAAAATCTTTTGTTTAGTAGTGCTCATAATTAACCAAAAAAAAACCCTCTTGAAATCCGAAAAACTCTTGAAATCAACTGATAAAACCAAAAAAGTTACTCTAAATAGATAAAAACAACTTAAAAATCCGTCAAGATAAGTAAAAAGCTTTAAAAATCCTGTGAAACGTTAGAATTAGGCTAAAAACCGTGTTTTTTATAATCATTTTTTGTTTATATTATATATTATATGGTGCCACTATATAAAAAAAATATGATCGTGCGTCATTGAACATGAACCTTCGATTGTTCGTGTATTAAGTGACAATGATGGTCGCAGAGATGAAAGAGGTGGAAGACACAACTAAGGCGCTGTTTACCAAAATTTACTGAAATAAGAGGGCTTATTAAAATAAGAGGTCTGACTGGAATTGTTTTTTACTTAAAAAAAAATTCTAATGTTTAGTTGCAAAATGACCATTATACTCTTATGTCTAGAACAAGAAAATTGTTTTTACTCTTTAGACATCCATTTTTATCATGTTCGGAAGAAATTTATTGTTCATCAACTGTTGTATATATATATATTTTTTAAATTCCTTTTTACTATTCAAATAGATCAACTGAATTTTGTTAAATAAAGAAAATTAATACAATATAACAATTATAGCTATTTAAAAATCATATTTTCCATCAAGAAGAAACGTGCCATAAATTCTACCCATCAAAATCTTCTTCTCTCTCTTAGAGCTTTCAGGAAACATCATCTCCTTCAACCCTAGAAAACCCTTTTAAAAATTCCGTCTCGTGTTTCTTTGAAATATTTGGGGTTTTTGGATTTTGAAACTTTTGAGGTGCTTGATTATGAAGTGTTCAATGAAGATTTGTCTTGACGTCAACGACGATGGAGGAAACTTGAGAGGAACCTAAACCCTTAAACCCAATGTACACATGTGGTTTTCAGGAGAAGATAGAAGATGGAACTTATGGGAGGTAGAAGATAAGAGAGTTATGATCTTCCTGTTCTTCCCATTTTTTCTTTCTAAAATCGATGGGAGTGTCTCCTTTTGTGACCGTAAGGGGTAAATGAGAGAAATTCACCTCTGTTCCCTGGATAGACACGCCTCATACTCTGTCTCTGGTCAGAGAACGGTCAGAGGTCCGATAGTCAGATCTTTATTTTATTTTGGTAAACAACTCATCTGTTACCTGGGTAAGAGCCTCTTATCGGGTAGAATCAGTAAGAGATGTTAAGAGACTAGTAACCAGCCCCTAAGTGATGGTTGTAGCAATGGTGGTGGTAATATAGCAAAGGTGCATGGTGATGATGATGAGCGTGAGTGGTGGGATATAATGCAAATTAGAGCAAGTATAAATAGTCTCTTAAAATATGGCATGGAAAGAAGTTGAAATTCCTTACTTACACAGTTACACCCAAGGAATTTAATTTACTCCATATCTTGTAATTGGAATTCCATACTAAAACTCAAATAATGAAACTAAAATATGGAGATTTGGTGAAATTGACCATTCCAATTCCATCAAACTTTGTCGGCTTTCGAGGAACCATATGCTAACCACTATTCTTTTGGGTTTACTGTTGGTTTTGTTGTTCATTAACTTGTTCAATATAATTAAAACTCGTTTTTAAAATTACTTGGCCTTTTTTGAGAAAAAAAGAACATTTGAATTTCATGTACATATACTTGTATTAAGTTTGATTGATTCTTGTTCAAATAATCATCTTTGACACAAACAAGAAATCGACTATCTTCGTAACATTAATTTATTTCTTACTTGAACCAAAATCAACGATCACGATCCAACAAACCCTCTCCTTCAATTCTTGTCCATATATCCTTTTACATATTTGATGAAACCTAAGTCATCAACATTCTCTTGCATTTCAAGTATGTTTTCTCTTAAGAACCGAACAATTAAAAAAATCAACACTGACGATCCAACAAAACTTCTCCCTCAACCCCCTCCTTCCTAACAATATACATGCTTTTACATATGTGTAGTGAGATAAAAGTCATCAACGTTCTTTTGAATTTCAAATGGATTTTTTCAAATTGAATTATACATGAATTATGTCTCAATATTGATTTGAGGTTTTTTTTTTTGCTCGAATACGGGTTTTTGGAAAAATGTTTGAACCTAAAAAACATATAAAATCATTTTAGGATATAATTTCAGCTATAATTACTGTCAACGCGTATTTGCATAACAACAAATTAATTTAATAGACTGAATATTTTCCAATGAAATGGTTAATTTAGCAATCTATGTAGTTGCTCTAAAAAAACATCCACCTCATTTGCAGTACTCCAATTCGAATTCTCACATTTTAAATAATCATTTATAGGTCACGATCCAAATAGAAATATACAACTCACTCCAACTTTTGGCTTGGATAAAGAGTTTTAATAATCCCAATACATTAGCACAATGACCACAAGAAACCAGGAAGAGAGTTACAAAGAACTAGTGTGTGGCACCGTGTGTTGTGCGGTGGCAGAATTTGCCTTGTTAAAAAATATGTAGTTTGAGTAGTCAACTTAAATAAAAGATAATTTTTTAATTGACAATTAATAAAATGCAATTTAAAATAGTGAAAGTGTTGAGGCTTATTTTATGTAAATTACTTTCATTGATTAATTTTTACAGAAAAGTAAAAGCTAAATATAAAGATAAATCTTCTTTATTCCACTGTGGTTCAAATGGCAAAAAGAACATCAAATATTGTATGCTAGATGTTCGAGACAATATAAATATATTAATATCATATATTTTTTAAATCTTGATTTTAAAAATAACAATATTCCAATGTTAAAGTTAAATATTTGCAATAATGGTTGGTTGCAAATATATGCATAATATTATATATTATTGAAGAAGTAAGCAAAAAATTGATCTTTTTCATTAGTTTATAAATCTTGTTTTGTAACTTTTTTATTAAAGTGGTTCACATATTCTCTATATTCAAAGTTCCACTCTCAAAAAATAAAATAGAGCAAACATGGGGCACTATAAGAAAAATGAAAAAACAACAACATTTAACAACCAAACTTAAATGAAAATTTTGAGTAACCATTACCTCAAGAAATGCACCCAACATTTTTTTAATTATTTGACAAAATCATCCACCATAATTTTTATGTTTTAGAAAGTGCAAGTATAAATTTTTTATCTCTAAAAATCTAAACAATTTGTTATGATCTTCCTAAAAATGTTATCATCGGCCAAAAAATTTCAAGTAAGATTCGGTTACCTAATAAAAATTACTTATTTTTTTTACAAAACCCAATAGGAAGATGTTCCTCGTTCATGTAAAGTTAATATATAATATTTTAAATCATCTTCCAGAAAAGTTCAAAATTCTTGTCTTTCTTCTTCACATTCATTTCCGACATGCCAAATTTGTTCGTATTTCCAAAGTTATCCCAAAGAAAATTCCAAACAACATATAAATAAAAAATACCGTTTTTTAAAATGATATAAGCCTTGAATACTCGTTGAAAGTTATTGATTGAATGTTAAATCTTCATCTCCATAAAAAATATTTAGAAAAAACAAAACGTAAGTGTTTATATATCATATGTCATAATACAATACAATTCGTTCTTTTATTACAAAAAAATCTATAATTCTTCCTATATCAATTTTCAATGACCATTATAAAATATATTCTACATTCTTAATATTTGATGTAAAAAAATCAATTGCAAAAAGGAATCTATGGGGATGCTTGAGTTGACGATAAAATAAGTAGTAAATCTTTGAGCAACCAAAGATAACCTACAAAATTCCCGACATAAGAAAAAAGAATTCAAATATCGGACGAAAATCATCTAAGATATATTAGGTTAACAAACACAAAGCAAATAAATAAGCATAAAACATATTTGTACTATGCAAAAGTAACCTTAGAAAGGTGAACAATAACTTGGTGGGATGAAGTGCAAGCATTTTATATAGAGTGAACTACGATTTTCGTCCCTGTGGTTTGGTGTTTATAACGATTTTCGTCCATGTGGTCTAAAAATTGCTTTTTTGGTCTGTATGGTTTGTATTTCATAACGTTTTTCGTCATTCATTCTAATACAGTTAAACAATTCTGTTAAAGTGAGGAACATTTTTCTTTTTTCGTAATAAATGAAGATAGAGGACTAACTTCACAAAATTGACATATCTATGGACCGAATTCGTATTATTATACTATATATAATAAATATATGATTTTTCTTTAAATCTTCATCTTCTTCACTTAAGAACCCTAATTGAAAATCAAGAACAACAAACATGTTTCAAAATTAAAATCAATTATAAGTCTTGACTCAAAATCAAATCAATCCAATTTATCCAAAACCAAACTCAAAATTAACAACAAAAAACCTAACTCTAAATCATATCCTTGTTACAAATTAATAGTTCCATTAATTTCTTTAAAATCAAGAACAATAAAAAACTCCAACTTTATCCCCATATAATAAACCTTCAATCCTAGATTGCAGAATCCACCATTGAAATGCTAAAACCCTAGAAAATGAAACCCCAGAAGAATATACAGATCCGTCTGTATTGCACAGAAAACGGAGATGGCCAGAGCTAAAGTTGTGGGTGCCGGCGAGTGGTGGTCGCTGTCGGCGAGAGGTGGCGAGAGATGGTCAGATCTGCAGTTGTGGACGCCTGCGAGAGGAGGGCCGGATCTGGAGTTGTGGGCGACGGCTAGAGGTGGCCGGATCTGGAGTTGTGGGCGCCGGCGAAATGTGGCTGGAGCTGGAGTTGTGGGCGCCGGCGAAATGTGGCTGGAGCTGGAGTTGTGGGCGCCGGCGAGAGGTTGTCGCTGTCGGCGAGAGTTGATCGTTGCCGGCGAGAGTTCGTCATTGCCGGCGAGAGGTGGCCTGAGGGGGTTCACAGATCTATCTCTCTCTCTCCCTCTCTCTTTCTTTCTCTCTCTCTCTCTCTCTCTCTCTCTCTCTATATATATATATATATATATATACTCCTATTTTTTTTGCAGCCATGCGTGGGAGACTAAGGAACAGTTAATGGCAAATTACATATTTAGTCCCTGTGGTTTAAAAAATGATAGCAATATTTATTAAGAACATGGAAAAATGATAATCAGTCCTTTAACGGAATTATTTTTAACAGAGTTAGCTTAAGGGAACGAAAAGAGCAACAAAATGCAAACCACAAGCACGAAAAAAGCAGTTTTTAAACCACAGGGACGAAAATCGTTATAAGTACCAAACCACAAGGATGAAAATCGTAGTTTACTCTTTTATATATATCTCAAGAAGTTTTTAACATTCTCCAATGAATGTCAACAATCATGACTTCCTTTTATATGCAAAATGGAGAAATGGAGCATTCATGTAGTACCTTGAAAAATTAGTAATAACCTTTGAAATTCTTTCATTAATTTTTTCATTTAATTGCATTATAACCAAAGGGTAAAAGAGATGGTAAACCCAAAGTTAGTTGACATTTGAAAGGACACGTTGAGCTATAAATAAATGTAGGCAAATAGCAAAAAAAAATC
This sequence comes from Silybum marianum, assembly GCA_036898165.1. NCBI lineage: Eukaryota > Viridiplantae > Streptophyta > Magnoliopsida > Asterales > Asteraceae > Silybum > Silybum marianum. The sequence goes on from CM072538.1 coordinate 23,965,919, forward strand.
CATATTATTTATTCTAGGTTTTCCTTTAATGAATGCTATAATGAATGCCTCTAGGAAAGATGAAAATACTATATAATGAATGTCTCTAGCAAGTTAAAAAACTAATTAAATTGCAAGTTAAATTACCAAATAAACCTTTATATTTCGAAATAGATATTTTTCATTTAAGGGTATAATAGTCTTTAACTTATTTACTATTTAAAAAACTCAAAACAATGAGAATATTTCTTAGACAAATGGTATTCTTACATTATACCATATCATCCTTTGTGGGTTTTTCTTTTAAATATATATATAGATTGGTGACTATGCTAATTTGTTAAGAAATATTAGTACAAAAGAGAAATATAATAAGAAAACATTGCAAAAAAAAAGAGGGTATACAAGAGGTCAAAAATTAAATCTCCTTCATGATCTAGCAAAGCAAAAACATCTCTGTTATATGGTTATTAATGGTGTTTATTTATCCGGTGTAAATGTTTTGTATACAAATGTGTAACACCCCCGTCCCGCGTGGCCGGAGGACGGTGTGCCACAATGGAAACATAACAACAAAACTTAACATAAACAGGAAAACAGAGCTATTACGATTAACCATCAAAATAAAAGTGTGGGGTAGACTAAAGTTAAGACGACATAATTATAATTACAATATATACAGAACCAAAAACTATTATATTATCCAACGTCGTCTTCAAAATAGTCATACTCCTTCGCTCTCGGTCCCGTCATAAGCCCACCTACGATCCTGTACCTACCGAGGAGAAAACAAACCTCGACTGAGCCAAATGCTCAGTGAGCGGATAATAAAAATAACAAAGATCGCAAATGTATGATCGAATTAACGGATAATAATTATATGAAATCTGAAGACCGAAATATGAAATGAACAATTGATCATTGACGTGAAATGTTCTTAATAAATGAATTAAAATAATATCATCAAGTCAAGAACGGAGAATATATAAATAAAATCAAATAGGTTCGAGGGTTGTACGGACCACTCTAACAATGGAAAATGAGTATAGGGCAATACACTCAAATTCCTTCCGATAAACGGCTACCGAAAACGGCTCCCGATAACGGTTCCTAGGATTGATCCATTCGCTCTCAAATTGGCCGGTACCGGGCCGTACCCACTAATTGACATTGGGGTTCGAATAACGAGGACGCCATGACAATTATAGCCGACATGGAGGCGTCACGACATCGTTGCCCCCGATGTCGTGCCTTAAATCACAAAACATCCAAATTACGTAAAAACATGTCAATTCGATGTGTAAACAACATGTCACTATACACCAAATTATAATTCCGAAAACGGTTCAAATACAAAAAGGATCAAGTCCAAAAGGACCAAGTGATAGATGCCTTGATAACGAATAAGATAAGACATTACCTCGATAGTAGCTAATGACCATGAAAAGTCACAAGAATTGGATATCCGTACCTTGGATGGTAATTGACGTACTAAATATGTAGCTCCTATCCGTTGTAATGCCACATTTTCACTCCAAAATTGACCTTAAACAAGTTTACAATAGATTGTGAATTATTGGAACAATCTTTGTGGATGGTACAACTCCCTAAAACTCAAAGTACAAGTAAAATGCTATCAATTTCCCCTGCACCTGACAGCCTTGAACCACTGCTTTCATTACCCTTTTTAACAAACTTTGAGGTCAATCCATGTGTTAAGGTCTAAACAAAAGTTGTAGATCTGTTTCTTAGAAATTCAATCGCTTTGGATTCATACAATTTGGAGCAAAGACCAATTTTATATGATTTTTATAAAAACCGTGTGCAATTCTCGATTTTGCACAGTACCAGTTATAGAAAGCTACTTTTTTGAGCCTTATAGACTTGGAATCAGCTCTGGACGTAAACTACAAAGTTGTAGTATACTCAAGTACCTTTCCAACGATATATCGTACATCTCAATCGAATAAACGAGTGATTTTCTACGAATTTATGAACAAACAGCAACTGTTAAAAACTTTTACACAACTCCAAATAAAATTTCAAGGATGATTTACTACATATTTCTAATAAACTAAAAATGATTTATGAACCTATCACTACTACTAGAAAATTGAGTATTTTCAATGGAAATGTCGTTAAAAATTTTCTACTAATTTTAGAGGATTATTGACAGCATAAATTTTCTACGAATTTTTAACGAATTTCCGTTGAAAATCTGTCACAAACATATATGCATTTTCAACCAAAAAAAATTCAACGGAATGTCTCGTCAAAAAGTTTTTAGTTGAAAATGCATTTTGTGAGAGTTTTTTAACGGAAATTCGTGGAAAATTTATGTTTTGTCAATAATCCCTTTAAAATTTATAGAAAATTTTCAACGACATTTTCCGTTGAAAATACTCAATTTTCTAGTAGTATATGTAGTTTTAGGCTCTGATACCATTTGTTATATTTATATGAGATTTACTTAAGCATATAATAATAAGAATGAATGGATATGAACATAAACATATAATCAGAAATCGATTTAACATAATATCGTAAAGAATTTAATAGATCTAACCTGGATCACTTGAGTATACACAACGGAGTTTATTGAAGCGGAAGTATTCATTGTCACGGAAGAATCAAAGTCTTCTAAAGCTCTATACGGTTTGTTTGAGAATGAGGCTGAACTGAATGCAGATTCGTGTAGGCAATAGGGACTTGATCTCCTTTATATATAGGTCATGAAAAGCTAGAGACTCATCATATAAGGAGTCCTAGTTTATCTATATAATTGATATTAAATAGTAGGAGAAGATATGCACTTACCTTAATGTTAATCAGCTAATTAACTCAATGATTATCCTACTCATATTAGGAGATATATATCCAAATATGTAACCGGATTATAACTGATATAAAATTCTCTTGATAATTATAGTAATTTAAATCAATTGTGCTTTAATATTTAATACAGATAATGTTAAAGTTCAATTTATTTCCAACATTTAACTGTTGCTAACAGTAAGTACTAGTAGCAATGGATTTTTTTTAATAGATCGTTGCTATCAGCAGTAACTTCTTTTAGCCTATGTAAAATGTACAATTTTTCATCCACCTTGAACTTTATCTTCAAAAATTTCAAATATATGAACTTCTAATTAAGGCACCCGTAGACTCTATAAGGCGTAAGTAACAGTTTCTTCTATGTAGGGACCATCATGACGTAAACTAATATGGACAACTCGGCCCTTAGATGAGGTTCAATTTCATTTCTTTCCTTTATTAGATTACACGATATTACTTGATATATGATAGTTATTTCTTTTTGTTTAATCTTGTTCTGAGATGTACATTGCTTGCTGCAGTTCAAAGTTTGTGGAGACATCACCAAAATGGATGTTACAACCTGGATGTTCATATCATTTAACAAGGTTCATACACTTTACAGTTTACACTTCACTGCTTCTGCTCAGATTAGAATTTGTACTATATAGGACCATCGTAATGTGTATACAACCTATTTATGTAACAGTTTCTACTATGTAGGGACCATCATGAAGTAAAATAATTAACAATGGACAAATCGACCCTTAGATGAAGTTCAATTTCATTTCTTTCCTTTATTCGATTATATGCGATTATACGCTAAGTAAAAGAAGGCATCATGGGTAGTTAAACCGAATTTAATTTTATTTCCCTTACCATTTACATTCATGTGACAGATTTCCTTTCCGGTAGAGGCGAGGTTTGCTTACGTCCTACCCCAAAACCTTACGCCTGTGAGCGATATCGTAATCTGAGGCCTTGTAAGGGGCCTTGCCGGAATGCCCAATATACTAATTGAGCCGAGTGAACACCGCCAACATAACCAACCTCCTTGCCACCACCATCAGAAATCACGTCTTGTAATGGTTTCCGCACGATTAAGTATGTAAAATAATTAAAATATTATGTAGCTTCGTTCCACACAACCATAGTTCACGTCCCAAACAACATGTTCACATGTACTTCGACCCTTGACCGTTCACAAAACATCAATGCGTCCTTCATCACTTTCCCTTGCATCGTAAGTGTTTATTCAATCATTGACCCACACACTGACTTCTGAGTTGAAACTTTTACGTGACATTGATGCGCATACATATGTTGTTTAATCAAGTTGCATAATTAACTTGTATTAATTTGCTTATGGAATAATTTTTTTCCTCAAACGTAATAGGTCATTTCTGACTTCTGAGTTGAAACTTTTACGTGACATTGATGCGCATACATATGTTGTTTAATCAAGTTGCATAATTAACTTGTATTAATTTGCTTATGGAATAATTTTTTTCCTCAAACGTAATAGGTCATTTCGAGTAACTTCACGCATTATATAAAACGTGCTTGAATGTTATTTTAAAACAAAAGATAAATAATTCGATATTCATTACTATGCACTATTCTTCATTGATCAATAAATATCCAATTTTTCTTCACACGTTAAAATATCTAATTTCTCTATATCAAGTAATAATATTTATTTCGTATTATTTCAAAAAAAAACTATTTCCTCAATTTTTTTAATCCATTTACAATTGTTGCTAAATTTAAGAAACATGGTCTAACTTTTATTTATTTTGTGTTAACTGGATGAAATTTTAGATGTAAATATATATTTTTAATTTAAAAAAATCTGTTATATTTATTTTAAGAAAAAAATGATAGGAATTTACTGCATTTTCTTGATTGGTCCAATATGAAGCCTAATGGACCATGATCCAATGGATCGAATCCTATCCAATTAGGAAATCATTAATTCTAGATTAGGGTTTATTTCATAATCGCTGTGCTATATATATACTCACTTTGGGCATTCTTGATTTCATGATCATATTGAATTATATGCGGCCGCAATGGATGAAGACATGAACCTTCGTCTACCAACGAACGCTTCACACTCACATCTCTCATCCACTGTAAGCGATTTTTATTATTCTAGTTTAATTCTTTTGTTGTGTATTTCGTTATGATACATATTGATCAGCGAATTGCGCTCTTCCATTTTTTTTCAATCGATTTAATTTGAAGAGGGTTAATGCCTGGTTGCTGTAATCTAATTTTCTTTCACAAAATTGTAGCGAGATGTTTACTTCGACTGGAAATAATTTCCTATCGTTTAGGAAGTAAAAGGTTTTATTTTGATGTCAGTGATTAAAGCATACCGAAATCTTTGTGTCTGTATCTGCAATCTAAATGACAAATTATAAATTGGATGATCGTTGCTGTGTGCATTTGATTTTCTTCTATCCATTGAATCAATTTAAGATTGAAAATGATTTATACACCCCATCTAATCCCATTTCCTTTTCAAAATCATTGGCAGATTTCGTTTTTGTATCGATTTGAAATTATTTTCTTTAAATTCAATCACCAAAATGTTATGTTGATTTTTTTTGCTCTAGTTATCTAAAATCTTTGCTTTGCTGTCTGTGATCTAGCTAAACGAGAAGAGGAAATATGGTTAGTTTTGCAAATACAAAAATCTATATCTTCAACATGAATTGTTCTTGTGAATCCGTGCACATAGTTCAAGTGTTTTTGTCTTGATGTTCAAACTTGTTCTGACATGTTCATTTCTTGCTGCAGTTTAATGCCTGTGGTGAGGTAAACAAGAATGGATTCGGGTACATCATCAGTGTTCATAGCATTTCACAAGGTTCTAGACTTGACAATTCATGCTGCTTCTGCAAACAGGTAAATGTGTTAGAAGCTCTTCAAACAATGCTTAGATTACAGATAAATATGTTAGGTGAAAACAGGTGAATATGTTAGGATGTATGTTTTGAAGCATTGTTAGAAAAACCCATTATTCATTTACATGCCTCCTTTACCTTTTGGGAGGCCTACGTCCCATAGAAACTGTCTTTCACCCAGATTCTTTTCTTCATAATCTCGTAACTCCATAATTCCATTCAATCGCAAGAAAACAGTTGTGATTTACATTTTCTATAATTTCCGACCTGTCAGGCTCACAATTTTTCTAACTGGCTATTCTGTTTCAAGTGTGGTGCAATCAAGAGTGTACCATCTTTTGGTGGAAATTTCAGACCCTTAAGATCCTTGTTTCTCCTAGGGGTCTTGGTTTCTATGGTAGAAGGGGTGGCAGAATCAGCAGGAGAGGATGGAAGCATGGAGACTGGTTCTGCGGCAGGTATTTAACCATTCTCATAGTCTTAGCGGGTCCTTTGGTTAAATGACTTTCTGTCAGATTATTTTTACATAAAAAATTTATTATCTTTGTATAGGTTTGAAAATATCATTGCTTAATAGAAGAATGACACTTATCATACACAAAAATGCCTAAAAACCTGGGCTGTTAGCAGCTTAACGAGACTCGCAACTTATTCGGTTGCTATGCATGAGTGTTTGCGAGTGGCTTAATGATATAGAAAGTGGCTTAGGACCTGTTTGTTCATAGCTTATTTTGTCAGCTATGCACGACTGTTTTTTATTGGCTTAATGATATATAAAGTGGCTTATTCAATAAGTTTTTAAGAGGGAACTTTATGCATATAGTGAAGTATTTTGAAAAATGCCCCTCCCAATTAAAAACTCTCATTTCATCTATGAAAACTCTTTTAATCAAAAAAATTTCTCAATTTATACACACACAGATAGCTTTATTGGTACAGGACTTATAATGGAAAACCAACCAAACGACCCCATTCAGGAAGCCTTTAGGGGGGAGCATTATGTTGAAAGCCAATTGTTTTTCAAACCTACCTTTCCCAATTTAAAAAAAAACATGCTCATTCCATCTATCCAAAAACTCTCCCAAACAAAAATATTTTTCATTGATGCATATAGATTAATCCACACAGACAACTTTATCCACATAGGACTTAATGGGAACCAACCGAACAGCCCCTTAGTTTTAGTTCACTTTCACTTGTGAAATGAAACTTGACCGTTGCACATGAACTGACATTCGCAGGCGTGATTGCAATGACCACAACTATGGCATCAGAGTGAAGAGTTTCAAGTGCAATTCAGCAAAAGAGTTGGTTGGCAACGAGTCTAACTAAATCTGGTTGCATCTCAGGTTTATGGTAAGGATGAATATTTGTTTTCTTACGAATTACATTATACATGTGTGTGTGTATTTGCAAGTCTAATTTACATTGTGTTTTTTATATGAATATGATTTTTCAGGTCTTTCTATTGTAAATGTAAATATTAAGATTAAGGAGGGATAGAGTGTGTGAAGACTACCAAGGGAGATGCCATATCGAGCAAAAGGGAGAGCATAGTAGTTACACAATGAATGAGGGTGAGGTACCATATTGTATTTAGTAGTTGCACAACAACAAAATTGGTTTGTATGATGCCGAAAATGTTTAAATGTTTTATATATTATATATTGTACCAAGTGTTTTCTTTGTAATTATGTTGCAATAAGTTTATACCAAGTTTTTGGACATCTTTGCAATTGTTTTTGCTTTGCGAGATCATGAAGCAGAATTAATTTTTGACCCCTTGTATATACTTTTTTTTACAATGTTCCCTTATTGTATTTCTCATTGATACTAATATATCTTAACAAATTATCATGGTCACCAATTCTTCGCAACTCGCTTCTTAGTTTGTAGTGGTCATCGTGCTAACAAATTGGGATTATTAAGACTCTTTATCTAAGCCAAGGATCATGATTCATGAACTATCTTTATTTAGAGTGTGAGTGTTTGAATAGGATTATTGAAATGAGGTGGAAGTTTTTTTAGTGATTCCTAAATTAACCATTTCATTGGAAAATATTGGATCTATTGAAAGTCCATGATTACAACAGATTTGTGTATAATAGCTCAAATTATCCTCTTTATTATTATTGAAACTAAGAACACCTAACAAAACAAAACACAGTGAACTTTGTGAATCGACTCTCATAACCAATCATCTAACCTTAGACTTCTTTGTAGTAGGAGTGTAATACAAAGTAACCCCAAGCCTAATAGCTCAAATTACATTGTAAATCTAATACAAAATAATAATGGTTTATGCTCAATTACATTGTAAATCTAATACAAAATAATAATGGTTTATCTTTATATAACATCTACTAACTAGGTCTAAATTTTAGACCTAACAATCCCCCCTCACGCGTTTTATAAGGAAAGCATCAAAGCATCTTCAGATCTGATCTTCAATTTCAACTTTAACACCAGATTCAATGTGCAAGAAACACCATTGATTTTGATTGCACAAAATACAACTCTTTAAAATCTGTAGAAATTCAACACAACTGTTAACTGCATAATCTAAGATTCATCCAATTACGAGATTGTTAAAGTGCGAGTTCGTGAAAGAACTGTGCAAAATCAATCTAATAACAGAGGTCTTTGAAACACAAGTTGAATAGGCATTCAGCTCAAGAACTTGGGAGATAGATGACAATAAGAACATAGCTTCTTATAGCAACGTCAAACCAAAAAGATAAGTCGATTTCTAGAATACTTCTAGAAGACTGAATAATCAAACCCAGATCTAATCTTCTCCATCAAATGAATGAATATTTTCATTCAACATTCTAGATCACAACCGAACCTCCAGAGCAGTGAATGGTTAGGAATTATATTCACATAACAATAGCATACACTCACTGACACTAGCATCTAAAGAAAATTTATGAATAATGATTGCAGAGTGTCAGGCTTCTGATTAATCCAACCAAATACAAAATCCAATCACCCAGTTCTCGAAACTTTCAAATCCGGCTCTTCAGATAGTACAAATTAAAACTTATGACTAAGAAAGTCAAACTTTAAGCAATTGCTGACGAGCTTCAAGAAATAACAGGCTATGAGAAAAGTAGCAAAACAAACTATTTTTCTTGAGGATGTCCTGAGCATAGACAAATAAATACCCATTTGTCTAATGTTAATCCATAATGAACCGTGTTGTCACACGCGCTACGCGGAAACCTCCATCTTTAGAAACATTAAGTGTGGCAAGAAGAATGTATCATACACAATTAATGAAAATCAGTAGTTTCTCGAAACTGGAAATACAACAGGCTAATGATCAGAATGATGTCGTATATATGTTACACAAAATGTCTTCAATAAACAGTGTCCCTCTCCTAAGACTTAGCACGGGGGTCCCGCTTACCCGGTCTCGAATGCTCCAGTTTGGATATGAGTCAAAATACGGATGTTTAAACTATGCAGAATCGAATGTGTCAATTCTCGAACCTTAACTATTGGATTTCACACAATACCCGATCAATATCGGAAACTATCAGATCTTCACTATCATATTCAATCATATATCCGATAACTATCGAAAATTCTTTTTATCCGATCACTATCGGAAATTCTCCTTATCCGATACGTATCGAATTCTCATATATCCGATCACTATCGGACTCAATTATCGGATGTCTTCAGATCGAAAAAAAATCCAATTACCTCAGAATTTGTCAAATAAACTCCAAATAGATATTGTATCTCGTTCATAAACATATATCAAGTAAACCTCCGGAACGAATTAGATTAAACCACAATGATTCATGAAAAACTCATCAATTTTGTCAAGAAGAGATTGTTAGAACAAAAACCTATAAACTCCGAGTTTTGATCAATATAGATCAATAACCTTGAAATTGATAACTATAATTGATTCCATATGAATAGACAATAATCATAGAATCAATTTGACATGAAAGAACATCAAATTTGTCATAAATTCACCAAAATTCAACCTAAAAACTTACTGTTTATCACCAAGAAAGAAAACTTCACTGATTTTCATCAAATTCTTCAAATCTGTTGCAATAGATTGATCATATCGAAAGATAGATTGCTTTGATTATGCTCTGATACCAATTGAAAATCCATGATTACAATAGATTTGTGTATAATAGCTCAAATCATCCTCTTTACTATTATTGAAACTAACAACACCTTACAAAACACACAGTGAACTTTGTGAGTCGACTCGCATAACCAATCCTCTAACCATAAACTCCTTTATATAGTAGGAGTCTATTACAAAGTAAGCCCAAGCCTAATAGCCCAATTACATTGTAAAACTAATACAAAATAATAAAGGGTTTTCTTCATAAAACATATACTAACTAAGTCTACATATTAGACCTAACATCGATTGAACTAATTTGCTATTATGCAAATCTGCATTATATCGTAAAATGATTTCATATGTTTTTTAATCAATAGGTTCAAACATTTTTCCAAAAAATCGTCTTTGAGCAACGAAGGAAACCTGAAATCAATATTGGGACATAATTCATGTATAATTCAATTTGAAAAAACCCATTTGAAGTTTAAAAGAACGATGTTGATGATTTTTATTTCACTAAATATGGAGTTGTAGAGATGTCTCCAAATTTGGAAATTTTTACATTCTATCTATTCTTTTCTCTATTTTAACATACGTTATATAGTTATTGAAGAAAAATATTTGTTGGAGATGCTAAAGGCTTCTCACCCTCACTTACACACTACTAAAATGGAGGGTTTTTAGCAACTGACATTTCCTTGGGCAATCCGTCGCTAATGGGTGATTCGTCACAAAATCGTCAAAGAAGTCTGTGGCTAGGGTAAATCACCTCGGTGACAGATTACTAGGAAATTCCTGGGTAATCCGTTGGTATTTTCTTGAAAATATTGGATTTTACAGAAACCATTTGTATTTCCTCACGGACGGAAATTTTCCTGGGTGATTAATGGGTGAAAGTCATTTATTTTGTATTGACATGTATCATTAACTGTAAGTGATTTTCATTTATTCTTGTTCTTTTGTTGTGGATTTCGTTAGGATGTATATTGGTCATCTTGTGAATTATATTCCTCTGTTGTTTCAATCGATTTGATTTGGAAGGGTTTTATGCTTTCTGTATTTAATCTGTGGTTTCCAGAGTTAAAGATTTTACTCTACTGATAAAGAATTCCAAAATATTTGTTGCTGCATCTACAAACTCAATAACAAAATGGTCTCATTAGATTTGTAAATGGGATATCCTTTTTAACACGTGCTTTTCTTATAGCAGTTTGATGCTTTTATTGGGTCAACATAGAAATTAAAGGATATCCTTACAAGATCGTTGTTAATAGAATTTCAGAAGCATTGACACCGGCCATGGTCAAAGGTTACTACGATAATGTAAAATATTGTGGTGTGAATTCTTTTTATGTGAAGTTTAATTTTGCTGGATTATAAATGGCAAAATTTTAAAGGGTTTCATCTAATGCAACACTTACTTTGTGGTTTTTATCATTATATATGATGCAAGGATAATGATGATCAATCATAAAATGGATGCTAGGAAAGTTGTACAAAATTTTTAGCTTCTGTGAACCTTTGTAAGATGGATTCTTGAAGAAATCAATTGATCTAAGTGGAAGTATATATAATTGCTTTAAAAATAACTCTTGATATCTTACATCACAAACGGATTAATTGTTTATGAATTGTTTCTATTTAATGTAGTTTTTGTAATATCAAGTAATGAAACGTATTGGTATATTGGGTGAATGTTCAACATTTTTTTTGCCTTGGGAGCTTTAGTTTACTTTCCTCAATTCAACGTTTTCTTTTGTTGTGTAATGTCACAAGTGTTATAAACAACTAGTCTTAAATAAGAATAGTGTTGAAATTATTGTTGATCGATGTTGTTTGCTAAATGCCTAAATCAGTGACAACGGAATGAAACAGTGAATTTTAGCAATGATAATCTAGAAATCCATTAATTACTAAAGTTTACATATATGACATCTTATTGATCAGGGTACATTAAAACCAACTTTGTTGTTAAACTGTTGCTAATAGTAAGTACTAGTAGCAATGGATTTTGTTTATAGATTGTTGCTATCAGCAGTTTTAGCAGTTTTAGAAGCCATTATAAAATGTACAATTTTTCATCCACCTTGAACTTTACCTTAAAAAATTTCAAATGTACGAAGTTTTAACTAAGGCACACGTAGACTCTATAAGGCCTAAGTAACAGTTTCTTCTATATATGTAGGGACCATCATGACGCAAACTAATATTGACAACTCGACCCTCGGATGAAGTTCAATTTCATTTCTTTCCTTTATAAGATTACACGATATTACTTGATTTGTTATTGTTATTTCTTTTTGTTTAATCTGTTCTGAGATGTACATTTCTTGCCGCAGTTCGACGTTTGCGGCGGGATTACCAAGAATGGATGTTAAACCGGATTTAATTTTATTTCTATTACTAACACTTAAATTCATTTGACAAATTACATTTATTTCAAAACATTTTTGTTTAGGATCAATTCCTTTAGGCCAATAGGCTTGGGATTTTCTTCGCCCTTGCATGTGTAGGAAGGCCCAAGTAATTTTCAAAAACGAATTAAGAATATGTAAATTGGCGCATCCATTGACCAAATCTAATTATAACATAGGACATAATCTAAATTCCCTGGGTGTTCAATCATAAAATAGATGGCAACAAACTTGCGCAAAATTTTCTTCTTTGAACTTTTATAAGATGAATTCTTGTACAAAATCAATTGGTCCAAGTGAAAATATTTATAAATGCTTTAAATAAACTCTTGATTTCTTACGTCCCGAACTGATTAATTGTTTATGGAGTGTTTTTAATGAAAGTAGTTTTTGTAACATTATATAGTGGAATTAACGTATTGGCATACTGGGTGAATGTTTAACTGAAGTTTGCCTTGTTTGGAGCTTTAGCTGACTGTCTTGAATAACATCTTTTGTTGAGTAATCACTTTAAAAAACAGCTAATCTTTATATGAACACCATATGATCAGGCTACTTTAGCTAAAACCAAAGTCCGTTTTTAATCTGTTGCTAACAGTAAATATTAATGGATTTTGTTTGTGTATAGGTGGTTGCTCTCAGCAAGTTTTCTAGTAGTTTCGGGAAACAATCTTCATTCGAAGTTATCAACCAATTTTATTTTATTTTTGAAAAAAGGGGACGAAACCCCTTGGAAATTTTTTATTAAAAAGAACCAAAAACTTTACAAGCTACGAGGGCAAACCCCAACTGAACAAAATTGACGCCCAAAAAAATAAGAAAATACTTAAGAAAAAAATACAAGTAAAGGCCTTTTGTTGGGTTTTTCTGTTTGGCCCATTGTCTTTTTCAGGCCCGTTTTGTTTTGGCCTTCATATTTAAATGTTTCTTGTGTAATCTGGATGACCAGTTTTGAATTTTACAAACTTTTGATTTTTCTCCCAAATTTTGAGTTCTTATGAATTCGCTATTTGAAGCCTGGGATCGGTATTAATGAATCAACGATTCCTAGAAGAGATTATTCACGGGCATTCATAGAATCAACATGATAATCTTACTTTTCATTTTATATGGTGCATCACTTAATTAGATGAAGTTCATTACATTTCTTTCCTTTATTCAATTATATGATATTACTAGATTTTTATTGTTATTTCTCTTTGCTTAAACTTGTTATGACATGTACATTTCTTGCTGCGGTTCAACGTTGAATGAGATTTTTTTACAACGTCGAAGTTCATAGCATTTCACAAGGTTCTACACTTTACACTTGATGTTGTTTTTGCACCTCACATAATAGTTTGTATTATTATATGTTTCAATATTCTTCACCTTTTTATATGTTACAACGTCAATGTTCATAGCATTTTGCAATTGACACTTCAAGAACCCCTATCTCACGAATCCCTATTACTCCCACCACCATGCGACTTCCCTTGGCCAACACCACCACCCAAAGCCGCCTCTGATCCATCTTGCTTCATTCCTCCTTGCCCATCCATCAAAGTGCCAGGATTCCCGGCCATTGCAGATTGTGCCTGAAGCTGTTGCTGCTGCTGGAATTGGAGAAGCTTCTGCTGCTGATCTTGTGTTCGGAGGGCATTAAGTTGAAATGGCCGTTTTAGACCATTCAAAGCAAGAATTGATGTATTGTCTTAATATGATTGAGAAGTTGGGATCAGCTTAATGCATGGATTTAAGCTGTGAAAGGCATTGTAAGATGCCTTGCTGGAATGCCCAATATACTACTTGAGTTGAGTGATCACGATCAACATAGCCACCTCTCGGCCACCATCATTAGAAATCAGGTCTATTTTGCTATATCAAGAAACATATTAATCTTTTGACCTCTTGTATACAATCTTTTTGCAATGTTCTAACTATCTTTCTCCCTTATACCATTAATATTTCTAAAGAAAATTATCACCGGTCACCACTTAATGATGTGAAGTGTACATTTTGTCATCCATCTTACCTTCAAATTTTCAAATGAACTTAAAATATAGGGACCATCATGAAGTAAACTAATATGGATAACTTGACCCTTGGCACATGTAGACTCTATACCGCCTACATAACAGTTTGACACTTGTAGACTCTATGGCACAGTTTGGCACATGGATAACTCGACCCTTGGCACATGTAGACTCGACCCTTTGTCATCCATTTTGGCACTTGTAGACTCTATACCGCCTATATAATAGTTTCTACTATGTAGGGACCATAATGAACTATACTAATATAGACAACTTGACCCTTAGATGATTACTTGATAGTTATTGTTATTTCTCTTTGTTTAAACTTGTTCTTACATGTTCATTTATTGCTGCAGTTTAATGTTTGTGGTGAGGAACAAGGCTTCCACCTCCAGGATCCATCATATATATATATATATATATATATTGTGTGTGTATGTGTGTGCGTAGATGTGTGATATTTTGTTAACCAATTCATTTGTGTTAAATATACAAACTCTTTAGACCAATAGGAATCTATTAGCCGATATCTCGTCATCCCTACAATTAGGGATTTGCTTGATATTATATCGTTGATTGATATCATATTGATTGATAATTAATATCATATTAGTTGTTGATATTTACCAAAGATAGCGATAGGATTAGTATAAATACCGTACAATTACAGCTTTCATGGTATCAGAGCGGAAATTACCCTAGTCGTATCCCAACTTCCTCTCTTCTTCATCGTCTTCCCCTCTCCTTCATCGCCTTCCATCCCTCTTTAACAATGGATCCAAAAACCCACCCTGCCATTACTTTACCAATACTAGAAACTTCATCCCCTTCACCCTAGCGATGGAGAACGGACAATATACTTCCTGGGCGGAGCTCTTCCGCATTCACTGTCGGGATTTTCAGGTGGCCAACCATATCGATTCTTCAGCCAAACCTCCCCCTTCAACCCCATCTTCCTCTACCACCACCGAAGCCGATAAAACCAAAGCCGCATCTGAGTTTGAAGCATGGTCACGTCTGGATGCCATTGTTCTCCAATGGATTTACAGCACTATCTCTAACGACCTTCCTCACACTATTTTAAAGTCGAACACCATGGCTTCCTAAGCCTGGACTGCGCTTGAAAACCTTTTTCAAGACAACCGCAGTACTAAGGATATCTATCTTGACACAAGTTCGTATCCACTCGTCTTGATCAACATCCCAATGTCTCATTTTATTGTCAAGCAATGAAGATGATCGTCGATCAACTAGCCAACGCGGGCAATCCCGTCAACAACCAACGTCTTATCCTCCAGCTGATCGCGGGCCTCAATGAAAGCTACGAGGGAGTTGCCATGCTCATTCAACAACCAAGTCCATTACCGGATTTCTACGAGGTTCGATCAAAACTAGTTATGGAGGAAGCCCACAAGGCCCATCAAGCCGCCGCCGCCACTGCGTCGCCCAATAACACAGCCTCCGCCAAAGCCCTGACAGCCTCCTCTCCGGCTACTCCATAGTTCTCTGACAACGGAACCCGGTACAACCAGCAGCCATCGGGAAGTCCACGTGGCCGTGGACATGGACGCAGCGGCGGACGTGGCTGCTCCTCCGGCGGACGAGGACGCATCAACAACAACACACCACAACCGACATGGTTGGGGAGCCCTTAAATACCAGCCATGGGCTTCTACTCCGCCTACTCGGGCTTACCCAAATTACAATCAATGGGCATATCCACCCTGCCACACCCAACCCATCAGTCCAACCTACGCCCGCCTCCTTCTCCTCTGCTGGAATTTTGGGCAACCGTCCACACCAAGCTTATGCGGCCTCCGAAGCCAGTTACACACCCACGGACCTCGAACAAGCCTTCCACACCATGGCGTTACATCCACCCGATCAGACATGGTACGCCGACACCTGAGCAACTTCCCACATGACCCATAACTCAGGTAACTTCACGTCTTATGTCAATAATGGTCCTTTTCAGAATGACATTGTCGGTAATGATTCAATTATTCCAATCCAAGGTATTGGCCATCAAACCCTACCTTACCCTTTTCCTCCCATACTTCTCAAAAATGTCCTTCACACTCCTAAATTTATCAAAAATTTGATATTTATTCGTCGTTTTACTATTGACAACAATGTTTCCGTGGAATTTGACCCGTTGGGTTTAACTGTGAAGGAATTCCGCACGCGGACTCCTATACTCCGTTGCAATAGTACTGGCGATCTCAACCTATTCAAGCTAAAGTCGTCTTCCTAAGTCACGCAACCTTCTACCTTTGCTGCAATAATAAGAGACTTATGGCATCATCGTCTGGGTCACTCGGGCGCGAATGTTTTGTCTTCTTTACGTTCAAATTTATGTTTTCTAGTTCCAAGTATTGTGTGTTAGGTAAACAAATAAAATTTCCGTTTTTTAGTTCCAACTCTCTTACTCATCTTCCTTTTGATATTATTTATATGGACGTATGGACTTCACCCGTATTGAGCTCAAATGGTCATCGATATTACGTTTTATTTTTAGATGATAAAACCAATTATCTTTGGACATATCCCTTAGCCAATAAGTCCCAAGTCTTTTCTACTTACCTCCACTTCTTTTCTATGATAAAAACACAATTCCATTATACCATCAAAACCATACAATGCGATAACGGACGCGAATTTGACAATCTGTTCCATAGCTTATGCTCTTAAACCGGCATTCAATTCTGGTTCTCTTATCCCTACACCTCACCCCAAAATGGCAAAGCCAAGCGTAAGATCCGATCCATCAACAACATTCTACGAACCCTCCAAGCTCACTCCAACGTTCCTATGTACCTTTGGCATCATGCTTTACAACATGCCA
This sequence comes from Silybum marianum, assembly GCA_036898165.1. Taxonomy (NCBI): domain Eukaryota; kingdom Viridiplantae; phylum Streptophyta; class Magnoliopsida; order Asterales; family Asteraceae; genus Silybum; species Silybum marianum. The sequence continues at coordinate 23,983,000 of CM072538.1, forward strand.
CATATCTACTAAATATTCTTCCCACCAAAACACTTTCCAAATTCCAATCTCACCCCTACCCATCACCTCTACATCCTACAACCCACATACACTCATCTTAGAACCTTTGGCTGTTTTTGATATCCCCTCACTCCCTCACCTTGCGTCTTCCTCGGTCACCATTCTAACCACCGAGGATATAAGTGTTACGACGTCAACTCGAAAACCATACTTATTTCACGTCACGTGGTCTTTGATGAAACATTTTTCCCGTTTTCTCAAGCCTCATCCCTACCTAAAACAACCCCTATTCCACTCTCGGCGGACACACATCCACTACTTTGGTCTGGCTCCGCACCTTCCGCAGCTACCGCCGCCCCTCCTCCTCCCACCGCCACCACCAACCAAACAGCCATTCCTCCTCCCGCTGCCACCACCAACCAAACAGCCCCTCTGCCACCTCTGCTGCAAACCTACTCCCGTCACTCTAGACAAGCCTTACCTCCCCCGTCAGTCGCATAACCACTTCCCTCGGCAACGACCACTATGACACCTCCCTCACCAACACCACCAGCCTCCTCTGCTCGCACTATTCACACCCCTAGCATGTCGGGAATCTCCAAACCCCGTCAACCACTTAACCTTCACACTTCAACCTCCATATCTCCTCTTCCTCCAAACCCTCTAGACGCTCTCAAAAACCCGAATTAGAACAAAGCCATGACAGACAAATTCTGGTACCTTATTGATAATAACACGTGGCAGTTAGTACCGATGACTCATGATATGAACATAGTGCGTAGTATGTGGATTTTTCATCATAAATTTAATTCTGACGGGTCTTTAGAGCAATACAAAGCTCGGTTGGTGTGTGATGGAAGGTCTAAAAAAGAAGGCGTTTACTATGGAGAAACATTTAAACCCGTGGTCAAACCAGCGACAATCAGAACAGTCATATCCATCACCTTATCAAACGCATGGGAAGTTCATTAACTAGACGTGAAAAACACCTTTTTACACGGTCATCTTCACGAAACAGTCTACATGCATCAGCCTCCCAGCTTTCGTGATCACCACCTCCCGAACCATGTTTGCCTTCTCAAAAAGTCTCTCTACGGCCTAAAACAGGCACCGCAGGCTTGGTGCCAATTTTTCGTAGATACGTGTTCACCTTTGGGTTCAAGCACAGCAAATGCAACCACTCGTTGTTTGTTTACAAAAATGGCAAACATGCAGCCTTTCTCCTCTTATATGTTGACGATTTACTTCTTATCACCTCCTTCCTGACTCTACGTCACGACTTCATGGTGCTACTGGTAAAGGAATTTGCCATAAAAGACCTCGGGCCTCTCAACTATTTACTAGGCATCTCGTTAACCCGAGAACATGACTCTCTTTTTCTCTCACAGCAGAAGTACGCAAAAGAAATTCTGGGCAGGGTGGGTATATCTTCGTGTCACTCTGCAGCCACACTAGTTGACACGAAGGCTAAACTGAGCAGCGCAGATGGGGATCTTCTAACCGATGAGGGTGCCCAATATCGTCAACTTGTTGGGGCTCTTCAATACTTGACATTCACTAGGCCGGATATAAGCTATGTAGTTCAACAAATTTGCATGCACATACATGCTCCCCGAAATTCTCACTTCAACGCTCTCAAAAGGATCCTACGCTACATTATGACTGGTTGCATCTCACGAAGTCATCGGGGCACAAACTCATCGCATACACCGATGCCGATTGGGGGGGATGCCCAGACACATGGCACTCCACCTCGGGGTATTGTGTCTACTTGGGTGACAACCTTATCTCTTGGTCCTCCAAATGACAACCAACCATTTCCCGCTCCGGTGCCGAGGCTGAATACCGGGGAGTAGCGAACTTCGTTTCGGAGACGTGTTGGATATCCGAAATGTGCTTCAGGAACTTCACGTTCCAGCATTCACAACTACCTTAATCTATTGTGACAACGTGAGCACCGTATATTTGTCGTACAACCTGGTTCAGATTTTTTTTTACCTTCACAGTGTTTTTGCTGTGAAGTTTCAAGTGTAAAAAGTTGGTTTCACGGGTCTTCGACGGGTCTCACGGAAACAGGCTGGTCTGACGTGAACCCATCAGATTTTTTTACCTTCACAGTGTTTTTGCAAGGTTGTCTCACAGTCTCACGGAAACAGGCTGGTCTCACGTGAACTCAACCCTATATATAGATATACATATATATATATATATATATTTATATAGGGAGATTCTAGGGAAAACAGTAAAAAAAAAAAACTGAAGAACACCGGATCCCTCCATCTAGACGGTAAAGCATACAAGCGATTGAAACTATTTTTTTTCTATGCACTAATGCATATATATGCATTAGTGCATATGCACAAATGCATGTTACAAATTACCAGTATGCATTAGTACATATCGTTCAGATTTTTTCTATGCATCAATGCATATATATGCATTAGTGCATATGCATGAATGCATGTTACAAAGTACCGGTATGCATTAGTGCATACCGTCCAGATGGAGGGCTCCAGGATGTTCTTCAGTTTTATTTTTTGGCGTTTTCCCCTGAACCTGATCATATATATATATATAGAGAGAGAGAGAGAGAGAGAGAGAAGTTCAAATACAAACTAATTAAATGTTACAAACTATACAAACTTGTAAAAATCAATATAAAAATAATTTTTTTCATGATTTTTTTTCCATCAAATGCTACGATTTAAGATATTATTACACATATGTTTGTTTCATAATGTAAAAGTTTCACATGTATTTGTTTCCATAAGTTGAAAGTGTCGTATATATTTTTTTATGCAAAAGTTTCACATGTATTTGTTTCATAATGTAAAAGTTACACATGTAATTTTCACAAGATGAAACAAACATACGTATAATAATATTTTAAATCATAATATTTTATGCAAAAATAATTAGGAAAAAAATATTTTTATATTGATTTGTACAAGTTTGTATAGTTTTTCTAACACTTAACTGGCTTTGAACCAATTAGAAATTAGATGAAGGGTAAAAAGTATAGAAACTTTGGGAAATCAATATAAAAAATAATTGTTTTCATGATTTTTTTTCAGCAAATACTATAATTTAAAATATTATTGCATCTATGTTTGTTTCATGATGTAAAAGTTTCATGTGTATTTGTTTTTCATAAGTTGAAAGTTTCTCATATAATTTTTTATTAAAAATTTCATATGTTTTTGTTTCATAGTGTAAAAGTTTCACATGTAATTTTTTCACAAGATAAAACAAACATATGTGCAATAATATCTTAAATCATAGCATTTGATAAAAAAAAATCATGAAAAAAATTATTTTTTATATTGATTTGTCAAAGTTTCTATAGTTTCTACCCTTCGTCTACTTTTTAAATGAACAAACCTCTATATATATATGTGTGTGTGTGTATGTAGGGACGGGTTCAAATGAAAACTCAAATTTAGTTGTGAACGTGGACAAATGAGAGTGCGACACGTATCATATTCAGACTGAATAATTAAAGAAAGTATTCAAACTGTTCAGACTGAATGTAGTATTATTCAAACTAAATAATATTTAATTATGTATTTTTGAATGATTTAAATCTGAATGGCATAATTTGGCTATAAGTGTGGGGCTTATGGTGGGAAACCACAGATCGACGATGACATAGTCATTGATATATATAGTAATTATAGTTGGAATTAGTAAAATGATTTCTTTAATTATGTATTTTTTGAATGATTTAAATCGGAATGACATAATTTGGTGGGAAATCACAGACGATGACATAGTCAGTACATGTAATGGAAATTAGAGTACCTCTAAGACTGCACAATGAGATGGTAATCTAGACATGTGCTCGTGAGTGCCTTCTAGAGATGGATGGATTGACGAAGCCGCACACCATGTCAGGTGCACGTATGAGATCTCAAATGTAATGGCAATACTACAAAACAGATGACTTTTACACATAAAAATTACCTAAGGAAATTTCCGTCGGTGATTACCTACGGATCATCCAAAAAACTACCAATGTTTCGGTGAAATCCGATGTTTTTTGAGAAAGTACCAACTGGGTAATCTTTCACCGATTTGAATTACCACCAGCAATTTACCCACCAACTTTTGTGATGGTTATGTGAGAAATCACCTTTTAGTGACAAATATACCAAAGAAAAGTCGGTAGGCAAAAGTATTTCGTTTAGTAGTACAAGATGCCTTTTTAATATATGCAAGCTATATTCTAAAATGTGGGACATTAAATGAAAGTTCATGCATACATGATCTGTCGTTTCATAAAATATGGATGATATTGCAAAAACCATGAAATCACTTGGCGTTAAGCATACTTTAGCGTTCATCTCATGATCACAAAAGATCGAGGTCGATAAAGGAAAGGGGTCTAGGCATGGGAATGGGACGGGGACCTCAATCCCCATCCCCGTCCCTGATTCCAATCTCCATCTCCATCCTCGTCCCCACGGGGGAATATGATAACATCCCCGTTCCCGACGAGGAATCAAAGATTTTCCCCCGTTAATTTAAAGGTGTTTTAAATAAGATATGTTAAACACCACACTCTATCGATGATAGTTCATGTTTAAATCTTACATATTTTGAAAATTTACTTTTATAAAGTATCAAATATTAATGTGTACCAAATCACAACATCATAGTTAATTGTTTGATCAAACACTATCGGCTTTCAATGTTTTTTTCATCTAAAAAGTTAGACGACTCAAAAAAATTGTATATAAGAATAAATGTCAAATTACTATTTATAAATCTAAATGATAATAAATCTAATTATTTATATTTAATAATAAAAATATATAATTTATTTAATATTCGGGGACGGGGCGGGCCAGAGACCACGTTACCCGGCCCCTCCCCGGTCCCAGGTTTTTAACTTCCGAGGATCCCCATCCCCAGTCCTTGATTTTGCGGAGAATTCCCATCCCCGACGCGGCGGATACACCGAGTTCTCCAATGATGTGGAGATCTCATTTCCATGCCTAAAAGGAGTTGGCTTGAGGACCTTTTATGTTAGCAAGCTGCTTAAGTTTGGATTGACTATAAGTTTATGATGTCAAGTTCGTTTATAGGTATTTGTAACTCTGTTTAAGAGATTGTCTAACTTATCTTTAAAATTTTCAGTGCTACATTTTGGAAGAATTATGTTTTAAGCGTTAATTATTCCGTTTCGACCCCATTGATTTGAGGGGTACCGGTAACGAATATATATATTGATTTTGCACTTTTTTTATTCATACTATATAATTATGTTTTTGTTGTAATTGTTTTTCAAGTATATTAACAAAATATATAAATGAACAGATTAAAATTAATATAGATAAAGATAGAATTAATAAATTACATTTCAATTTTCTTATATATATATATACATATATGCGGGTTCATACGAGAACGCTAACTATTTATGAGAATATGAGAAACTTTTTTCATATACAAAATCATATATGATTTTGCACTAACGGATAGCGGGCGACTTTTGGGGCCACTTATTACATTTATATAATAATAATCTATAAATAAAACTATATTTTATAAATTATAAAATGGAAAGTGAGGTTTTTGTAAGCACGCCATTGTGAAGTTTTATTGACGTTGTTACTTTGTTAGGGTGAAAATGGTGTGCCAAGGAAAACTATGACAAATGAGGTTTTTAAAGGTCCACCGTTGTAGATGTTCTTATAAGCTACATTTAATAATTTTCAAAAATCAATGACATTTATTATAGAAAGAAACAGAATAGAAAATTGTTGCCAGATGTAAATATATTTTTTAATTTTTAAAAATCAATGACATTTATTATAAGAAAAGCCAGAATAGGAAATTGTTGATTGATGTATATTTTTTAATTTTTAAAAATCAATGACATTTATTTTAAGAAATAACAGAATAGAAAATTGTTGCAGGATGTAAATAAGTTTTTTAATTTTCAAAAATCAATGATACTTATTATAAGAAAAAACAGAATAGGAAATTGTTGTATGTAAATTTATATTTTAATTTTTAAAAATCAATGACATTAATTCTAAGAAAAAAAACAGGATAGGAAATTGTTGCGTTTGCTTTGATTAATCCAAACATAAGCCTGTTGGACCGTGATCCAATGGATCAAATGGTATCCAATCAGGAATTAGGGTTGATTAGATCAATGGTATATATACTCGATGCCGGTCTTCTTCTACATTCACTAACTTAGCGAATTCTTGGCTGCCGCTTATCATGGATGAAATGGTGAACCCCTATCATCCAACATACACATCGACAAGAAATAATTTTCTATTGTTTTGCAAGGATAATGATGATCAATCATAAAATAAAATAGATGCTAGAAATCTTCTACAAAATTTTCTTCTGTGAACTCTTATAACATGAATTCTTGAACAAAATCAATTGGTCTAACTGAAAGTATTTATAAATGCTTTTAAAAAACACTTGATTTCTTACACTGATTAATTGTTTATGGAGTGTTTTTAATGAAAGCAGTTTTTGTAATATTATATATTGGGTGAATGTTTAACTTTAGTTTGCCTTGTTGGGAGCTGTAGTTTACTGTTGTTGAGTAATGTCCTAAATGTTAAAAAAACAGCTAATCTTGCGGCTACTTTAGCTAAAACCAAAGTCCATTCTTAGTCTTGCTAACAGTAAATAGCAATGGATTTTGTTTTTGTATAGGTCGTCGCTCTCAGCAGGTTTTCTGGTAGTAGCTGGAAACACTCTTTGTTCGAAGTTATCAAACAATTTGAGGTGGCTTTTCGGAGCCAAAATGAGGTAACTTCTTCTAGCGAATGTAGAATGTACATTTTATCATCCACTGTTACCTTACAATATTCTAATGGACTTCTAATTAAGGCACACGTAGACTGTATAAGGAGTGTATAACAGTTTCTACAACATAGGAAACATGACGATGGACGTAAACTAATATGGACAACTCGACCATTAATTAGATGAAGTTTGATTTCATTTCTTTCCTTTATTCAATTATATGATATTAACTGAGTTGTTATTGTTATTTCTCTTTGTTTAAACATGTTCTGACATGTACATTTCTTGCTGCAGTTCGACGTTTCTGGTGAGGTCACCAAGAATCGATTTGTTTACAACGTCAATGTTCATATCATTTCGCAAGGTTCTACACTTAATTCATGCTGCTTTTGCACCTCACACTTTACACTTTACCATGATAACAATGAGCTTGATATATAAACTTGTGAGTGGGATTGAGGGTGCATTAATTATGATGATAGGATTTTCTATACTAATTTCATGACAACTTCACTTGAAATTTAGAGTGTGTCGCTGCTCGGGAGACCCCATTGAGAGCAAACAATGTCCCACCGAAAACGGCAAGTAAGTCTTTACATATAAATGTTTCAATATTCTTCACCGTTTTATATCTTAGCATTTTGATTCTGTTATTTATATACTCATGTCATAAAAGGAATATGCTTTTCATTCCAGAAATATTGCATTCTACCTTTCAACTCGTTTTAGGACACAGATGCGTATTTAAAGTTTGATGTAAACTGAGAATAGAAACTCATGAAGCAGCTATAGTAAAAGACAGTCTAAAAACCATTGTCATCAACGAATAATGTTAATGAAAGTTTAGAAAACCCAACAGCCTTTCAACTTTTAGTGATTTAACTCCCTGGCTATGTTGCTACAGCGGCATAATAGTCATGATATTTGAATAATGGTTATCGCGGTGATATAGCGTGACATAGCAGTCTGAAGAATAGGGTTTCATATAATATTTTTTAGAATTATAAATAATATATATGTATATATATGCATATACATAAACATATATATATGCATTAATTAAAAATATAGTTTCAACATGAAAACATCAAGTTCAACAAGTTTCACAAAACAAAATAGGAAAAGTGTTCTTAAACGATGATAATAAACTAAAACAATATCGAAGAAGGTTGACTGTCGATAGGAAAAGTGTTCTTAAATCGGATGTTGGATGATATTTGTTGACTGTTAATGGACTAAAATAAAATAAGGGCCCAAATCAAATTAAAACCCAAAAAAGGACAAATGTAAGCATTAGATCAAAAAAGTCCCAAGTAAGAATATGGGTATTGCGGATCACTATTTATCTCAAATAATTAAATAGATCTTTTTCATCAAATCAATCTTTTGAATGAAACCTAACGCAGAAAACACCTATGGAGGATAAACCATTGATCATTAATGTCAACGCAGATCACAAAAAGAAAGAATGCTTTTTTGTAAAAATTGGGAAGTTTTAGAAATGTTTTATAAAAAAATAGGGTTGTTTTAATTTGTTTTTGTAGAAATAAGGTGGTAGACCCCACAAATATTTTAAATTTAGTCTCTTTTAATATGAATAAATTCTAATTACACCTTTAACTTCTTTTTAGTTATTATATTATATCCTCGCTATATATTTTGTATAAATTTAGTTATTGTAAATAGATAACTAAACTAATTTATTATATTTTTAGAAAAGATATCTTATCAATACTTTTGATGACACCCCTTTATTTTTTATTATATTTTTGTTATATTTTTGTTATATTTTATCTATAAGTTTAATTCTTATAAGCATATAGTTGATACCAATATTAAATATTATTTGCATTTGTATTTTTTTTTTCTTTTACTGATGTATAAAATCAAATAAGCTAAAATGTTTAGAATATCTAAAATCAATTCATTTCAAAATGTTTAAAATCATGTAAAATCAAATCAACTTTAAAAAGTTCAAAATCATATAAAACCACATCAACAGAAAAATTGTGTAAATATTGTGTCGTATAATAATGTAACGGTAAAGAATTATGAAAATGTAATTTATACTTTCTTATAATGGTAACATATTTATTAAAAAGAATTAAGAATACAATATTCATATAACGGGACTCCATATATTTGCCTATATTTATCCTAATATCTCCTAAATATTCACGTAATAGTATATTGTATTTTCTAAAATAAAGGTTTTAATTGAAAACAATAATAAATAATGTAAATTGAAAAAAAAATTATGTAATTAAAAAGAAAATGATGTATAAAAACCGTCTAATTAAAAATAAAAACAATTAAAATTTTGATATGTAAAAAAATACAAAAAATAGGAAATATAAAAATAAAAAAAATAAAATGGTGTAATTGGAATTTGTTTAAAAAGTTAAAGAATTGAAGTTGTAAAGGTATCTAAGCTTTTTTGTGGGAATACTCCTATTTTTACAAAACAAATTAAAACAGTCTTATTTTTACAAAGCATTTCTAAAACTCCCCTACTTTTACAAAAAAACTCGCCATAGAAGATATATTTAACTAGATACACATTTCATTAAAACTTGAAGTACCATGCATATAATTTCCATGTGCGAGGGAGGTGACGTTATCATAGTATTTGATAAATGACATAGTCATAAAAGATTCAGCCACGAAGCTGAATGAATTCATATAGAAAAGAAACATATATGACAAGAAATAAGAGTAGCAAAAGAACATGCTAACCTATATTTAAATTTGGGATATGTATGACTATTAGTTTCAAAGTCTCAATTTCCCACAAGATTCCAACCGACAGTAGTCTACAGTACATGTGTATTATTAAAGTCAACATATTATTTTAATTGAAATAACAGCACAAAGCATTTATTGGTTAGAACTTACGAAGCCACTATTTAAAGAGTAGAAAGGAAGTCTGGAAGACGTTATGAAGAAATGGAGGCAACTAGTTTTTTTTTTTTTTTTTGAACGGCAGCGTTAGTGTTAGTGGTTATGTTAGTAACGAGTTAACCCTTGGGGCAGCGTGGGATCGAACCTCGCACCTCCACAGAGCCACATTACCTATGACGAATAATGCCTCCACCATTTTAGGGAAACCATCACTCCCAAGGCTCGAACTCGAGACCTTGAGATGTTGTAAAACCCGGTACCGCTAGACCAGAGGCCCTTTGGTATAATATGATTATCTTATATTATATACGACTTTGATGGGATCTTGTTACAAAACAGGTGCTTCAACTTGACTGTTGTGGGCAATGCTCATTTGACGACATCATATGCAATTCTTTTCCAAAGGGCTTGGCATGTTTAGGGATCTTGTCCCTAAGGGCTGCAGCTTGTTTATCTGACAACACTCTAAAGCATCTTTTTGTGTCAGCGCCCTTGCTTCATCTATTAATTTAACCCATTGCTCCCTCCTCACCTGCAATGGCAGTAATATTGTAGCTGATTCTTTGAACACTAAAGGAGCTTAATAGGCTGGTTGCGTGTAAGAATCTTGTGTATTTTGAGTGTTATTTGTTATCTTCACTTGATTATGTACTTCCAACTAAGTTTGTTTATCATTTTGACAGGATGTTAACAGATGGGGAGTCGGCAAGCTATTGGACATTTTGTTCCGTTTTATGTTCACTTGATATCTCAAATCTGAATTATGTGACAGATTTTGGGAAAACAAAAAAAGTCAAGGTCATTGTTCATAGCATTTCTCACAGAGGCACAGAGGTGTGTGACGTTCATGTTTTGAGAAGAACCGACTATGGAGAGGAGAGGTGCGGGAAGTGGAAGATAACTAGCTAAGAGGTGGGAGAGAATTTTAGGATAGGGTTCTTTGAAACATGTACACAATGGAAAATAAATTGTACCTCTTAATTTTCAACAATAATAGTTATTGCTGCTTATTAATTAATATAATATAGATAAGTACCCGTGTTGTAAATAGGGGGTTGAATACGGTATTCACAAGATATTAAACCCCCATCACATATATGTTTTCTCTTACACTTGGATGCCACCAAGGACGACTGCACTTCATTAACTGCAATCTTCTTCTTCATGTGGATTTGGGTGATTAGCAAAGAGATTTTTCGTTATTGTTGTTATTTCTTCCTATTTAGTCTTAACTGCTTTACATAGCATCTGGAAAGAAGTGTGGCATGGAAATTCTGGTGGTGCTTGGAGATTTGTGGACCAGACTGGTTTTTGCAGTAAAAAATGGGGCTCTTCTTATTCTTACATTTCCAACATTTCCAAGCCATATTCTTTTCAACCAGTTTGTGTGGAGCTACTCATGTGATTTGTTGTATTTTTATTTGTAAACTGTGTCTACCAAAGTTCTCAGCTGCCTTAATTGCAATTTATTTTAAAAGATTTCATTTATCTGAACTAGCTTAATTGCTTTCCAGCCTGCAAGTCTTGGCTAGCTATCGTTGAGAGTTTGACCCTGCTTTCATTAAGGCCATCTTACGATGATTAATTACAACAATGACAAATTGGGCATTTGGGAATTAATTTTTTTTATAGTATACATATTCTTGTTATGATATATACCTTGACTTCCAAGAGTATGTAGGAAGGCAATTTTGGAAAATACCTCCTCCACTGAAGAAACTAAAGGGATGTTCTGTTTTGCATGATGTTTTAGAGTAAAATGCATCAAATTGTAGAGGTTCTTCTTCATTCTAATTTTGTGTAATGTCTTTCGCAACTAATGCAACTCCCGTTTATCTAATGCTACCTTCAAATTGTACGCCGCGTTGGTAATTGTGACACAGCTTCACAAATCATCAATTTTTTATGATTTGTTCTTCATGATATGGAACTTTAATTTAATTTTTTTTTTATTTCTCTCGACTTTTTATTCCCGCTACCTTGCACATGCACTGCTTCCCCTCAATTCATGGCCCTATATCTTTTGATGCTATGAGACTCATAACCACCTAGAAAGAAAGTATGTTTGTCATTGGATCTTGGATATGGTGGAAATCAAAACAAACCCATTTCCATGTAGGAGGAACATTCATGTCAAAATGGTCAAAAACTTTTCGGCCAATGCATCTCAGGCTTGTTGTTTCGATCTCCAGTAGATCGTAACTTGGCTCGAACGATCTTGAACTTCGATCGTGCGTTCGAGTCTTATGACACTTCTTGTGTCCACCCAGATCTTGTCCTCCAAAAAAAATATTGTCACAAATTTTACATTGGTGTAAGATAGTGTTGCTATTTCTCCCCGGCTCCACCATAGCGTCAAAAATTCGACTTCTAACTCCACATTTTTGCCCGTTTGTTTCACTACTTGGCTATCATAATCATCTTCTTCAACTTGATGATTGGCAGTGATGGTGGTCGTCATTGAGTTGCTCACCATATATAACCTAAGGAAATGAAAAATATTGAAGTAAAAACAAGGTTAGTTAAATAAATGGTTTGACAAAGATATAAAACTGCTGCCGTTCAAAAAAAAGTTAAATAAATGGGTTGATAATTTCGCAGAATTAAGTTTTTTGAATTATAATTTAACTAAAAATAAAGATAACGAATTTTGTAATTCTTCTTTCAATTTAAAATACGTATTTTAATTTTTTTAATTATAAATCCTTTTAGAAAATTGTAGGCTCTTCCTTGCCTCAGCCTATAGTCTATAGTCTAAGGAACCTATTATAAAAACTTTAATACCATTATATTATTAAATAATAAATAATATATAAGGGCATTTCAGTTACAAACCGTACAAACTCCATGGTTCATTGTTTTATCGAAGAAAATTGTTTCATGAAAGTGTTTAATATGATGAAATTGTTTCATATAATTCTCTTCTTCATTAAATTATTTCATATATTTTTGTTTCTATATGAAATGAAATTTATTCATGTATTTCTCATTTTAATGAAACTTGTTATATATATATATATATTTTATTAATCAACCCTCATGTATTATTGATGAAATTTTTTCATATATTATTGATTAATCAACTCTTATAGTTAATAAAAAGTGAAAAAAAATTAAAAAAATGATTGGTTGAATGAAGTTTGTACGGTTTGTACGAATTGAGTGGTTTGTAATAAATATATTTTTGATTAATCAACCCTCATATATTATTATTCATGAATTTTTTTCATATATTATTGACTAATCAACCCTTATAATTAAAAAAATGGAAAAAAATTGAAAAAATGATTGGTTGAATGAAGTTTGTACGGTTTGTACGAATTGAATGGTTTGTAATAAATATCTCCCATATATATACATATATATATACACACTAAAAAAATGATTTTCACCCACGAAAAATCACACACGAATTTTTTTTTTGGTTGATTACCATGGATCACCCAGGGAAATTAATGGTTCGGTAAAATCCGATGTTTTCAACAAAATACCAACGGATTACCCATGAATTTCCTGGGTGGGTAATCTGACACTAATTTGATTTACCGACCAACAAATTAACCACCAACTTTTGTGACGGTTTTGTGACGAATCACCCTTTAATGACGGATTTTCCAGGGAAACGGTCGTAGGTGAAAGCCTTCCATTTTAGTAGTGATACACACACACACACATATATATATAGAGGGAGGTTCAGAATAAAACGCTAAAAAAAAGAAAACTGGAGAACACCCTAAGAATCCGCCATCTGGACGGTATTTTTTTTTGTATTCATCAATGCATATATATGGATTAGTGCATATGCCGAAATGCATATAAACGATTGGAGCTCCTTTTTTCTATGCATCAATGCATAAATATGCATTAGTGCATATGCACAAATGCATGTTACCAGACGCACAAATGCATGTTACCAGATGGGCAGCCTCCCAGGGTATTCTTCAGTTTTCTTTTTTTTTAACGTTTTCTCCTGAACCTCGTTCTCTCTCTCTCTCTCTCTATAAATATATATATATATAACTTTTGAAGTGGAAGGAAATGTTTTAAAGGCAAAGTTCACCAAATTAACTTTTGTTACAATTAGATAAAGAATTATTATTCTGAGTGTTAACACTTCATTAGAAACAATTGAATTCATGACATATAAGAACTAGCTAGGTCATAGCACATACAGAGAATTTAAGATCTATAAGAACTAGATTAAAGAAAAGTACCCAAAGATTTTATTGGAAACTGAAAATGAAGTGTACATAAAGTTAACACAGGAGTTAGTTACATCAAAAATAAAAACTCTAGAGGAAGACCTACCAAGATTGGAACTGTTGGACTGAATAGAGGCTTCATGTTGCCCGTCCAAATAAGATGCATATAAACTTGTTAAAACAGCATCCCCTGGTCCCACAGCATTTTTTGAAGATATATCCTTCTGTTTCTTTCACTCCAGATGACCCAGAAAGCAGCTGCAAGGATGGTATGGAATACTTCCATACCCTTTCAACATCAGGCATGAGAAGCTCCTTAATTGTGCTTGGGAGCATAAAATACCAACTTGCACACCCAACTTAGAATAGTGAAACATATAGTCCAAAATTGAGGAGAGAGAAGAATACCAAAAATGCACCATTGAGGCCATGTCTTGTATGCATGCATAGGCAGCACCAGCTTTGAATAGTCCAGTCCTTCCAACATGCAGCATGCATGGTGAGGAAGAAAAATAAATCAATTGGTAACCAAATCCTGAACTAACATGACTGCTGGAACAAAGACAAACCCTTCTACAAACTGATTCTTACAAATCCAATGGATTAGGGCTCAAGTAGAAGGAAAACCATAAGCTCTGAGCTCTCACCACCACTAAATCTAGTCCAAAGCAAGATACTGATCAAGGGAACGGACAGATAGAGTACAGCAAGTAGAAGCGAGAGCAAGAACAGCAGCTGATGAATGACTACAACAGCAGTGGAAATGTGTACGATGTAGAAGAACAGAACAAAGAGCGCATGTGAAGTTGGTGATGTATAGCACGTAGGTATCCAACGAGTAGCAGCAAATGGAGATGAAGAACATCTTTAGCTAATGGATGGTTTATATAAGATTAGAGTTGTACAAAAGAAAGGATTCACATGGGGAAACACGATATCTCATTATCTGGTGTGGTTAGCCGGAGACAGCTAATCCTTGGGAACTTGTTGAGAATCTTATGTCATGTTCTGATTTCATTGATGAATTTAAAGAGAGCAGGAGATCGAGAAAACAGAGATCAAATAAGAAACATACACCCAACAGCACAAGCATTTTTGGTGGCTCTTACGACACAATCAAAGAAGAAGCAAAAGCAGCCTTCATATGGCATACCTACCGTTGTAATTACAATTATAGAGGAACCTTTATCAATTCCTTCTGTCCCTAATGCCAACTTGAGTAACGGGACAGAAAACAATGTTGGGGGCACGGGCAATAATGGAACAACAAAACCATCAAATGATACTATATTGTTAATGGTTCCCATGCAAATTGGAGAAAGGCAAGAGACAAATGAGTTGGATGCACATCATAATGAACCTCAAGTTGCACCAACTTCCAGCAATCATGATATCTTGAGTGATTTTGCTATCCATATTCAAGAAGCTCGACCAACTGAAGGGGTTAGTCCAGTAGAAGTTATTAGACCTGCAGATGGAATCTTGAATGTTGATGGAACGTAACCTATAAGGTTGGTCCCCTCATTGGAGCTAGAAGGAGGAAGTCTTGTGCTGTTAAGCGGCTTAAGAAAGAACCAAACTCAGCTCTCAGAAATAATGCCCTTGGAAACACAACCGGTGATGGTGTCGGAGTTGGAGAAGATGTGATGGAAAATATGAACAGGTTGGATTCAAATAACATCGTAATGCACCCCCAAGCATCTCTGCAATTACAAAAATTAGCAAGCCCGTGAACTATTCAACATCTATAGTTAACGACACAGATGTGGTGTTTGTATACTTTTTCGTCAGGAGGCTTAGAAAAAAGCAACCCATGAACTCTCAAAATTCTGAAATGATGCACATGATGCCATCCTAAACACAACCAATTCCACTCATGAGTTGGACAAAATGAGAGAAAAATCATTGTTACCATGAGGGATGCATATTTAGGATTTTAATGATATGGTAGATACTCCTGGTAGCATTACGAATATATATATATATATATATATATATATATCAGCAAGCCCGTCATAGTGTGTCTTTATCCTTTAGCAGTGAGGCAGAGAACGGTCTTGGGGATTGAACAAGATGAAACAAACGGTGATTGAATGATAATAACTCTTAATGGTTTCTTCGCAAGCTTTTCTTGAAATAGGCCACTGCAAATTTATTAAATCCCACAAACTGGAGGAAATAAAAGGGAGAAATAAGTTAGATGTGAACTCTATTGAACTTAAAAGGGAAAAAAGCACTTGGGTGTGCTCTACTGCGGCTTTGTAAAAATGGAAAGTTAATCATCCACAATTATTCTTGTATTGCCACAGAGTAAACGTTGTGCATTGTGAAAATATTAGTGGCAATAGCTTCAATTGGAAAATGTAGATAAACTTCTGGATTTTAATTATTTTGGCCAAGGACTGTAACATCATTGTTGAGTTTGAGGGGTAAAATATTACAGACTCATTGGAGTGAACCGTTGTGAAGATGTATATAACACTAATCTCGCCATTTGTTTAACATCCAAACTCAAAGTATATGCCTGCAGGTTTCAACAACTTCAAGGTAAATTCTAAACAAAGGCAAAAATCCAATCAAGATTTGCAATAGAAGAAAATAAGATCGACCACGCAATGCCAACTGAATATATAATTAAGTAGGAAAAGGTATATATCTTGAAGGTAAAATTCACAAAGTCTGATTAATTAAGAGTCATTTAACAACATTATTCTTGGTGTTAACACTCATTCAAGAAGCACTTTAACAAGAGCACAAGTCTACAGGTCAAATCAGATATGTGGAATTTTAGAAGTAACATATACGGATTTGATAGATGCATTGTCAATCAAAATAGTTTAATATAAAGCATTTACACTTGGTCAAGACAGATTTTTTTAATGAAAAAGCAAAGTGGAAAATTTTATTCAATTAACAAGAACTGTTAATTACAAAAACAGGATGTGAAATAAATGCCTTCTATAAGTAACATATAGAGAGAGATATGAAATATTGAAAAACAATAAAAGATGAAGATGTTGAAATCCTATTGGCTAGCCAATTGCATTTTACAATCAGAAAAGGACTACAGGTGCACTACTCACGATAAGGGTAGTACTGCACAGCAAGAGATGAATTGTGAAATCACAACAGAAGGAATCTTCATATTTTGGGGAGCACCTTAACCAGCTGACGGGCTATTATTTTCCACATCTAAAATATTTTTATCTAAGAGATAGAATTCTTGTCATTTGTGAACTTATCTGACGTCTAATTGGATTTTTTGCAATTGAAAGAAAAAATTATAAGGTCGTTTATTTTAGAAATAGTGAAATTGGATCAAATAGGCTCCATGTTAAGTTTGGGGACTGAAACTTAAATAGTTCTGCGGTGAAATGAAAAAAAAAATGTTGTGTCAATAAGTTCAGCCTTCAAAGCACAAAATGTTAATTCGATCAAACCCCCTGAGGTTGTCATCAAGTGCATTAAGAAAACCCCAATTAGACCAGGATCCTCAAGTGTTTCCAAATCTGCTCCTACTCAAGGTTAATCTTGTCAAAAGTAAAATGATGGTGGTAAACGTCAACATTGAGGAGGTCAAGAGGTTGGCTAGAAAGCTTAATTGCAAAGAAGGAACCTTACCTTTTAATTACTTGGGCTTACCGGTGGGGGAAAGGATGTCGAAAATCTCTAGTTGGAAGCCGGTGCTAGAAAAGTTTAAATCCCGACTCACGAATTGGAAAGCGAGAAATATCTCTTTTGGGGGTCGGCTCTGCCTTTGCAAAGCGGTGCTGGGAAGCCTGGGGATCTATTTTTTCTCGTTATTCAAAGCCCCGGTAAAGGTTTTACGTGCACTTGAAAGCATTCGATGCCGGTTTTTTTGGGGAAGTAAAGAGAATAAGAAAAAAATCTGCTAGGTGGCTTGGGAGAAGGTGGTCAATAGTAAAGAAAAAAGGTGGGTTTGGAATAGGTAGTCTAAAGATGCTTAACTTAGCTTTGATCGGAAAGTGGTGGTGGGGCTTCAAAACGGAGACGGATGCCTTATGGAAGACTACAATTACTAATTTTTATGGTAACTCTGGTTGTTTTTTGACAAGGAAATGTCGAAAGTGGCAGTTTGTGGAGCTCTATCATAGGTTTGAACAAAGACTTTGCGAAAATGGGCATCAATTTTGAAAGCCTCTTTTAGTGGGACGTGGACAGAACAAGATGGAAATGGATGTTAGAAGATGATGGCCACTACTCGGTCTCCTTGCTTCGTAAACTTGCAGATGCCATACTCCTATCGGGGATGGACGTCGCTATAGATTGGAACAACTGGGTCCCAGGCAAAGTAAATGTACTCTACCGGAGGGTGATGAAAGATAAAGTGGCGACAAAACTAAATCTGCGAAAACGAGGAATACAGCTCAACTCAGAGGTTTGCCCCTGCTTCTCTCGCATCCGGAGTGCGTTGATCATCTATTCGCACGGTGCTCGACAACACGTGAGGTAGCTGCACATCTGCACAGATGGCTGAGCTGCTGGCCGGTTGATGCTCATTCGGTAAGGAACCTGTCGGAAAAGGCACTAAGCTCGAACATTCAGAACTGCAGCAGGCTGGCTCGATCGGTGATTCTCATGGCTTATTTTTGGGTGATGTGGACTCAACGGAATGAGATGGTGTTCAGAGGGAGGATAAAAAATGCAAAGGTGGTGGCTAATTTGGTCCAATACTATGCGTTCTACTGGATTAAGGTGAGAGCTAGAAATGGTAGTAGCATTTGTTGGAAGGATTGGGTTAATTCTCCCTAGATGACTTGTAACTCTTGACTGTTTTTGTTGGTTCTAGCGTCTTGCTAGCCTTGTTTGAAATAAAGTTGTCTCTTGCCGTTCAAAAAAAACCCCAAAGTGATTGTTAGTTCATATTCAAAGAACCTACAACCCAAAATGGATGCAATTGCTTGTAACAGTTCAAACCACCACGCTTTCTCATCTAACAAATGACAATTTGGATGCACATATCTATGACCTCAAAAATGTCCTATGACATAAATCAGAATTTGGAGCTCTTGAGATATCCTATATATATAAAAATAAAATAAAAAGGAAAATATACAAATACAGGGAAAAAAATAACATAAGTGTAAGCATAAAGAAGGAAAGAAAAAAGAAAAAAGAAAAACAAGACCGATAAGAAACGTAGGCTCTGATCAACTTACATCCACAGTTCCATGCACACTTGTGAAGATTTTGAATGTGGTAGATGATTAAGGTCAACTCTCATCATCAATTAATGAACGCCGGAATCACCTTGATCTTGCTTGATGGGCAGGGCAAAGAGAGAAGTTCAAGCACAGTATTTTAGCCTTAAGATATTTATCATTCATGATCACTTCCTTTCCATTAGAAGACTCTCTCTCAATCGACACTCACTTACTACACCCTCTACCCTCCCAACCCCCTTCCTCCAACTGTTGTCATACAAGCAATAAACTACCCTAATCTATCACAATAATCACTATAATGTCCAGAAAATTCCGTAGCCTTATTATGATAAACATCAAACAATAAAAAGAAGAGAAAAATGGAGTTGGGTTTCATATGCAATATGTCAATGGTTGAAAAGAGCCTAAGAGAACCATGTCATATATGTAGGGAAAAATATACCAAGACTAGAAGTCATATTTGTCCTCGAAAAAAAATCTAAACATATGCAGAATAAATAACTAGCATCAACAATAGGATATAAGATGTGCTAATATTTGTACGGTAAAGCCTAATATGCAACCAATATCAAGTGACAAGAGTTTGTCTTCCCTACACGACTTGGCATCTTAAGTGATGTCCTAAGAAAAAATGAAATAGGGGGTTTAATATACGGTAAAATAAATTCTTCCAAATGAACCAAACAAAATCACCAAAGGCAAAATATCCTCCATGAAAGGAATAAAATATTAGAAGCCTACATATGTTTCCCCTATAGAAAATTTCATGAGCATTGAACACACACCCATGCACAAACAAGTATTGAAAACAAAAACGACCTCAACAGGGGATTTAGATTTGATTCTAGAATCTTGAGGAGTGCATTCGGGAGGTGTTGTTCTCGTAATCCTCATCTTTGGTTTCATCTAAGAACCTATATGATGAACTAGTAGATGCTTTTAATTGATATTTATTTGAAGTTAATCCCCGGCCTTGACCTCCTATAGAGTGAGCCTCATTGATACCTCAAGCTTTTCAAACATGAGCCTATGTGGAAGGGTAAGTCACCATCCTCCTAGGATCATTCATATTTTCAACCCCCTTCACAGTTTTTGAAAAAGAGATCTCTTTGGAGTTGGAAATGTTAATGTGGAAGTTGTATGAATGCTAAATGACAATTTTCCTTTCTCTGTTTCATGAGAGTTTTTGTTGGTGGCCTCTTTCAAGACTCAAGGGATGAGAGATTCTTTGACTTGTTTTTTCTTGATTTATTCATCCAAACTCTTTATTACAAGACTTTATACATGGGTTCTTTATCATTTGTCACAGTATATTATGGTAATTAAGTCATCATCCTCAATTCTATTGGGGGCAAAGGTCATGCATGTGTACATCCCCCAAGTGAACCTCCACCCTCAAACCCCACTTTAGGTGGGATATAATGGGCTCATTTAGTTTGGTTTGTTTATCATCCTCATTAACACATTCGTCGTCTATAGAAACTTTGTGCAACTTTTAACTTAATATTTTTCTGTCCTTGCTCTCTTTATGGGATTGCCTTTTCTAGAGCCTCAAATTCCTAGCTACAATGGGAGAGGATTGGAGATGATTTTGTTGTTATATTCAACCTCCAAATTAATCTAACCTATATGGTGTATATAAAAAACAAACCCGCACATATTTAACTCACCATTCGGTAATTAAACTTGTAACAAAATAACAGTATATTTTCAATGAATGAGGCAGTTTGAAATGAATACATTGCAGATCAGAAACAATAGTTCTGAATCCAATCCAAACCCTCATGTAAACAAGCAATTGACATCTTATGTTATGCAATAGTTTCTCTGTGTTGGTTGTTGGGCTGCTGGCAGCCAAAATGTTGGTGCGGGTAATAACTAGGAACGAGCAATGCTAATATTATAAGATGCAATCAGAATGCAAGATTCAAACTTGCTTTTGTTTGACTAAAAATTGATTAGGTTATTATATGTATAATGAAAATCACTATAATGGTGACAGTGAATTAAAGGAAAAGAATCCTACATTTTCACAAGATCACTCGATTGATACAAACAAGCTATAGCTAACAACACAGTCATGTATTGAACATGTTTAAAGTAATTGACTTCTCTAAACATCACACTATCTTTTTATCGAAAGAAATAATCGATACAAGACGATTAAAGCTATCCTGATTGGTGGAAGTTGGTGCAACTTGAGGTTCATTATGATGTGCATCCTACTCATTTGTCTCTTGACTTTCTCCAATTTGCGTGGGAACCGTTAACACTCCAGTATCATTTAACGGATTGGTTGTTCTATTATTGTCCATGCCCCCAACATTGTTTTTTGTCCCATTACTCAAGTTGGCATCAGGGACGGAAGGAATTGATAAAGGTTCCTCTATAATTGTGAGTCTCACGGTAGGTATGTCATATGAAGGAGCTGGAGAACTCCTTTTGCTTCTTTTTTGGATTTGGTATAGGAACCACGGATTGCTTTCGCTTACCTTTCCTGTTTGATCTTTGTTTCCCTTGCCTTAAGCTTCAATTTTTAAAAACAAGAAGAAAGCATCATCAATAATCATATTCCTCATCATTTCATTCATAATGAATTAGGGCTTGTTTGGGATATGTTTACAAGTTACAATTAAGCATAAAGATTCAATGTTATACAAATGTTAAGGTCATTTTAAGTATCGCTTGTCTTTGTTACAAAAAGAGAGTTGTTTACTGGAGGGGGAAATCTTAAAGAAATGTATAAGCACACATGGAGGGGAAATCTTAAAGAAATGTATAATTTATATCTGGTGCTCATAAACATGAATGACCATGTGAAATCCTAAACCAGCCCTTCATATAATTCAATACATAAAAAATACAGAATAGTAAAAGGAAAACCTCTCTTCATATGCTTCAATGACAGCTGGACATGACAAGAGATTCTCAACAGGTTCCCAAGTATTTGTTGCCTCCGGCCAGCCACACCTTCATTAGAGCATAAGAATATATTTTTAATCAACTGAAGCATATATTCATAGACATACCAATAAGAAAAGCTTCATGTGAACAGCATATGTGCCATGAAGCAATCTACAATCCACGGTCCGTAAATCCAGAGGACGTGTGGACCACCATATGTGGCATGAAGCAATCTATAAAACATAAAGCAATCCAACTCACAGTTTATCATGGTAATGTGAGGTGCAAAAGCAGCACGAAGGGTAAAGTGTAGAAGCTTGTGAAATGCTATGATCATTGACGACGTAACAACATCCATTCTTGGTGACCTCACCAGAAACGTTGAACTGCAGCAAGATATGTACATGTCAGAAGAAGTTTAAACAAAGAGAAATAACAATAACAAATCAATTAACATAAGATAATCAATTAATGGAAAGATATGAAATCCAACTTCTTCTAAGGATCGAGTTGTCCATATATTCTTTGAAAATACCGTTTGCAAATCAAACCGATTTCAAAGATGGAAGAGAGTAAATCATATATATATCCAAACGAAATCTTCAACAGAAGAATTGAAATAGATTAAATAGGAATCGCTTACAGTAAATGAGGGACGTGTGTGAGGATCGAGTGTTGGATGATAAGGGTTCACCATTTCATCCATGATAAGCGGCAGCCAATAATTTGTTAAGTAGTGAAAGTAGGAGAAGACAGCAGCGAGTATATATACACCATTGATCTAATAAACCCTAATTTCTGATTGGATGCCATTTGATCCATTGGATCACGGTCCAACAGGCTTATGTTTGGACTAATCAAGCAAAGGCCAACAATTTCTTACTCTGTTTTTTCTTAAAGTAAATGTCACTAATTTTTTAAAACTAAAAAATATATTTACATATGGCAACAATTTCCTATTCTGTTTTTTCTTGAAATAAATGTCAATGAATTTTAAATAATACAACAGAATTTTCTTTCTGGTTAGCAAAGGCTAACATGGATCTCACTCAACACATGAATTAGTGTGAATTATGATCCAACATGTATTAACAAAGCGAACGTTGTCTTGAACTTCAAGTAGTGATCCATTTACGATTTTGAGCACGTCGTCTTTGAAAGGATGCTCAATCAAACGTTTTCAAAATGCAAATCAAAATATCTCACGAAGAAACTTAGGTGTTTATTTTCGGATATGGATCTCTCTCTAAAAGGATTACGGATTGTAAGTGCTAACTTTTAGAGTCTCCCGGGCCCCTCACTCTCTTTCACCCCGTCTTATATAATGCTAAAATTAAACGCTTGACATGGTTAGTTTTTTTTTTTCCTCATGAACATGCATGTTACGATCTTCCCACTAACGAGGTTGTTTCTTCTTCTATTCCTTTGGAGGATGTGGGTTTTGTTAGCAACTGTTTTGAACACAAGATCGTCTCGGATCGTGTAGTCACGCTTTCTTCAAATTGAATTAGAAGTGAATTATTTCCCAATGTTAATGTTCAAGTTCTATTCATTTAATTAAAGATAGTTCATCAACCAAATAGGAATAAATAATTCAAGCCAACTTTAGGCTCAGTCCCAATGTAAACAAACAATCATTTGGAACCCTGATGCAATTTACGAAGAATTGGTGGCAACGGTGGTGGTGGCTGTGGTGGAGATAATAATGGTGGTCGTGGAGGTGACAGCGGTGGAAGAGGTGATTACTGCCATGGTGGGATGAAATGTATTAGAGTAAGTATAAGGGCAAAATAGCCTCTCTCTCAAAAGATGGCATGAAAATTAAGTAGATGGAATTCATTACTAACACCCTTACTAAAACTCAAAAAATGAACCAAATGCATGATTGAAATTTAGTCAATGGAATCGGCCATTTACATGTTCTTAATTAGATTAAATTTTACTATAACCGGAAGTCTGTAACTCATTTTAATTTGGAAATTACTTGGGCCTTCTTTGAGCAAGAAAACATTAGAAATTCATGTACTCATATTAAGTTTGTTAGATTCTTCTTCATATAACCATCTTTGACAATTGACGCAAACAAGAAGTTAATTAAACAAACTTTCTTCATGAGATGAGTTTATTTCCTCCATGAACCAAAAGATTAGAAAAAATCAACAGTGATGATCCACTAAACCGTCTCCTTCAACTCTCACCTTCCTATCTATATATCGATTTCCATATGTGATAAAACGAGAGTTATCAACGATCTCTTGCACCCCAAGTAGTTTTCTTCTAAGAACCAAACAATTTAAAAAAAAATCAACAGTGATGATCCATCAAATCTTCTTCCAATCTATTTATCCTTTACATATGTAGTGACACAACAATCATCAACATGTTTTGAACTTGGAGTGGTTTTCTGTTCACATGACATTGAACAGTGTTTTACAAGTACGTTACAAGTACTAATGGTCAAACATATATAGTCTCTAAGAAACTACATTGGATTAAAAGTCTTTTGAATTAATCAATTGGGAAATTAATGATGAAAATTGAAGCTAAATCTGAAGTGGATCTAGATCTTTTAACTCTACTTAATGTAGAAATTAATGTTGCTTGAACTACTTCTAAGAGTTTACCTGATTATGGCATGAAACCCCAATTCAATGATGGTTAAAACTTTTTAACACTTCTTTACAAAAAGAATCCTCGTTTTAACTTTTTGCTTTTAAGTGAGACACTTTTTAACTATAAAATCGAAGACAATATATAACGGGTTCTCTGGAATATTTATCTCATTTTTTCGAACTTTTAAGCATTTAATGGGTTTCAAGATTTGTACCACTCATGATATATCATCGGTTTACTTTCTTGGAGAGCTTCTCTTAATAAGCAGAAACCAGGTTTACTTTCTTGGAGAGCTTCTCTTAATAAGAAGAAACCAAGTTTAATTGCTTTCAGATTATATATATCTATACTACATCATAAAGCATCTAAAATTGTTATGTTGAAAATTTAAGAGGTACAACATATTATATATCTTGTACACGTTTTTTAAGCTGCGTGAAAACCCCACCCACATGCATGATCTGTTCGCTTCTGACTTCCCACCCTTGATTATCTCCCCATGACCCATTACTTTCCACATTCCATTCCTTTTCTCATTTGTTCTTATATGCCCCAAATGTAGAGAAATTACGATAGCTTCACATGGAGAGGTTACATAAGAGAGAGAGAGAGAGAGAGAGACAAACCTAAATTGCTATCCAAGTAGTGACACCATTTGACTAAAAGAAACAAATATACAGTGAAAATCACAAAATCACCATTCATATGGTGAGTTAATGTCTTCAAGAATTTTATTGCAAGTTTGTTTTAGAAAACATAGTAAATCTAAAATTAAAAGCTAAAAAGTAAGAAAATGACTCTAAAAAACTCTAGCTAAGGTCTGGGGAAAGAAAAGTTTTGCAAAGCAATTCTATAAATGGAAGTTCATTGTAGTATCAAAATATATACGGTGACACACAACAAATTAATACGGTAGCACTTATCACAACCCAGTAACTTTATACACTACAACGAGGAACAAAACAGTGGTCCATGCCACCGTATCCAATAGAGTAGGTCAGCCCTGGGTAAGATATGCTTCCAATCAATCAACTGAGTTGGCCAGAAGTGGTCCGGAGATATATTTTGCTTACTTACTAATGGGCGGAAGACTCAATTCTTTAGACATTACTATCGGTAATAATAATATTGAGCTCATTCATTTTCTGCAAAGTGATGGTGGTATTTGCTGTTGCCCACTCACTGGTGCAACATGTTTTGATCTGAATGCACAGGTGAGATTCAAGTTAGGTTCAATACTTGATGTTTTATATATGTCCTCCATGTCTGTACGTGATTGCTAAATTTGAATTGGGCCTTGATCCATAATTCCACATTTTGTGTAGGATAACTATCACTCATCGAGCCCGTGTTTTCTGTAACTCATATATCCTTCTAATTGTTACCAAGTTTTGTTCAAGTTGTGTTTCCGGTGTTTATTATCACTTATCAGTGTATATTATCAGAGTTTCTTACCTATATTCAACAATTTGATGATTTCCGTTCCTTCAAGAAAACCCCTCATACATTAACTAAAATACGTAAAAATTACGTTTTAATTTTAACAAGTTCCACTATTATAATTGTCTCGTTAATACCTAAAAAATAAACCCAATATTGAATATAATTAGATGTAATCATATTATTATATATCATATATACTAGGAAAATTATTTTTAATAATTACACTTTATACCATTATAGTTATTTATTTAATTTATGGTACATCTTTTGGTTTTTAATTTTTCATTTTATACCCTCATCATATTAACATACATGATTGTATATTAACTAAATACATTAAAATATCACTTTTATGTTAAAAAGTTACACCATTATAATCGTTGTTTTATCAGTACTTTCAAAATAAGCCCAATATTGAATATTTTAACCAGTTATACCAATGCCCACAATTACGCCACATTGGAAATATTGGAGATCTATCGAGGCAGCTACATGGATTACCTCGTATCAGTATCAATTAAAAATGTAAAAATAACATTTAGCTCGTAATAGTACTCATGAATATGATTTAAATGAACGATAATATCACAAATATTATTTTATCTCTAATAATGATTTTTATTTTATGTGTTCTTAAATGATTGGTAATATCACAGATATTATTTTATCTCTAAATAGCGTCTTTTATTTTTATAAAACAATGTTTAATCAAAATATTAATCATAAATTTTATTTTTAATTTGTTTTAACCTTAAGTTGTTACCTAAGAAAACAATATATGGATGTAGATCGAGGGTGGTTGTCGGACAACCACCCTAGTACGCATCGGTGTATGCGATAAGCTAAGACGGTGCGGTGGGGTATAAGTGAAACCCAAGATTTAGTGTGCCTTTAAGATATTGGATGATACATTTAGCACATTAAAATGAGGTACCTGTGCGACATGCATAAACAGACAAATATGTTGGACAACGTAGGCGATTTCTAGTCATGAGGTATTGGAGAGCACTGACAAGAGTGCGATAGAGGGTTCGGTCGTCCACCGATGGTCACGTTTAACTTGGAATTTATTTCAACCAAAGTTGTCACGGGTTTGCAAGTTTCCATTTTCGCGCGTTTGATGATCTTCTCGGTATATTTGGCTTGTTATAGAAACATACTCTGAGCGGTACCTTTAACGGAAAATCCCAAGAAGAATGAGAGCGGTCTAAGATCAGTCATGTCGAATTCATGTTTGAGTGCTGCGATTATCTCGGTTTGGAAAGATGATAAGGAGGCAGTCAGAACAATATCATCAACATAATTGATTTACAACCAATATGGAAACAAAATCAGAGATAACTATAAACAATATATTCATAATATTCTACTAATAAAATAGACAATTATTTTGATATAGACGTTTGTCAGTTACACAGTCTAATTGATTGATTCATATTTTCAGACTTCAACACTAAATCAGAAATGATTGGTTGAATGAAGTTTGTACGGTTTGTACAAATTGAGTGGTTTGTAATAAATATAATTTTGATTAATCAACCTCATGTATCATTATTCATGAATTTTTTTCATATATTATTGACTAATCAACCCTTATAATTAAGAAAAAAATGTAAAAGAATTAAAAAAATGATTGGAAAATGAAGTTTGTACGGTTTGTACGAATTGAATGGTTTGTAATAAATATCTCCCATATATATATATATATACACACTAAAAAAATGATTTTCACCCACGAAAAATCACACACGAATTTTTTTTGGGTGATTACCATGGATCACCCAGGGAAATTAATGGTTCGGTAAAATCCGATGTTTTCAACAAAATACCAACGGATTACCCATGAATTTCTTGGGTGGGTAATCTGACACTAATTTGATTTACCGACCAACAAATTAACCACCAACTTTTGTGACGGTTTTGTGACGAATCACCCTTTAATGACGGATTTTCCAGGGAAACGGTCGTAGGTGAAAGCCTTCCATTTTAGTAGTGATACACACACACACATATATATATATATAGAGGGAGGTTCAGAATAAAACGCTAAAAAAAAGAAAACCGGAGAACACCCTAAGAATCCGCCATCTGGACGGTATTTTTTTTGTATGCATCAATGCATATATATGGATTAGTGCATATGCCGAAATGCATATAAACGATTGGAGCTCCTTTTTTCTATGCATCAATGCATAAATATGCATTAGTGCATATGCACAAATGCATGTTACCAGAAGCACAAATGCATGTTACCAGATGGGCAGCCTCCCAGGGTATTCTTCAGTTTTCTTTTTTTTAACGTTTTCTCCTGAACCTCGTTCTCTCTCTCTCTCTCTATAAATATATATATATAACTTTTGAAGTGGAAGGAAATGTTTTAAAAGCAAAGTTCACCAAATTAACTTTTGTTACAATTAGATAAAGAATTATTATTCTGAGTGTTAACACTTCATTAGAAACAATTGAATTCATGACATATAAGAACTAGCTAGGTCATAGCACATACAGAGAATTTAAGATCTATAAGAACTAGATTAAAGAAAAGTACCCAAAGATTTTATTGGAAACTGAAAATGAAGTGTACATAAAGTTAACACAGGAGTTAGTTACATCAAAAATAAAAACTCTAGAGGAAGACCTACCAAGATTGGAACTGTTGGACTGAATAGAGGCTTCATGTTGCCCGTCCAAATAAGATGCATATAAACTTGTTAAAACAGCATCCCCTGGTCTCACAGCATTTTTTGAAGATATATCCTTTTGTTTCTTTCACTCCAGATGACCGAGAAAGCAGCTGCAAGGATGGTATGGAATACTTACTTCCATACCCTTTCAACATCAGGCATCAGAAGCTCCTTAATTGTGCTTGGGAGCATAAAATACCAACTTGCACACCCAACTTAGAATAGTGAAACATATAGTCCAAAAGTGAGGAGAGAGAAGAATACCAAAAATGCACCATTGAGGCCATGTCTTGTATGCATGCATAGGCAGCACCAGCTTTGAATAGTCCAGTCTTTCCAACATGCAGCATGCATGGTGAGGAAGAAAAATAAATCAATTGGTAACCAAATCCTGAACTAACATGACTGCTGGAACAAAGACAAACCCTTCTACAAACTGATTCTTACAAATCCAATGGATTAGGGCTCAAGTAGAAGGAAAACCATAAGCTCTGAGCTCTCACCACCACTAAATCTAGTCCAAAGCAAGATACTGATCAAGGGAACGGACAGATAGAGTACAGCAAGTAGAAGCGAGAGCAAGAACAGCAGCTGATGAATGACTACAACAGCAGTGGAAATGTGTACGATGTAGAAGAACAGAACAAAGAGCGCATGTGAAGTTGGTGATGTATAGCACGTAGGTATCCAACGAGTAGCAGCAAATGGAGATGAAGAACATCTTTAGCTAATGGATGGTTTATATAAGATTAGAGTTGTACAAAAGAAAGGATTCACATGGGGAAACACGATATCTCATTATCTGGTGTGGTTAGCCGGAGACAGCTAATCCTTGGGAACTTGTTGAGAATCTTATGTCATGTTCTGATTTCATTGATGAATTTAAAGAGAGCAGGAGATCGAGAAAACAGAGATCAAATAAGAAACATACACCCAACAGCACAAGCATTTTTGGTGGCTCTTACGACACAATCAAAGAAGAAGCAAAAGCAGCCTTCATATGGCATACCTACCGTTGTAATTACAATTATAGAGGAACCTTTATCAATTCCTTCTGTCCCTAATGCCAACTTGAGTAACGGGACAGAAAACAATGTTGGGGGCACGGGCAATAATGGAACAACAAAACCATCAAATGATACTATATTGTTAATGGTTCCCATGCAAATTGGAGAAAGGCAAGAGACAAATGAGTTGGATGCACATCATAATGAACCTCAAGTTGCACCAACTTCCAGCAATCATGATATCTTGAGTGATTTTGCTATCCATATTCAAGAAGCTCGACCAACTGAAGGGGTTAGTCCAGTAGAAGTTATTAGACCTGCAGATGGAATCTTGAATGTTGATGGAACGTAACCTATAAGGTTGGTCCCCTCATTGGAGCTAGAAGGAGGAAGTCTTGTGCTGTTAAGCGGCTTAAGAAAGAACCAAACTCAGCTCTCAGAAATAATGCCCTTGGAAACACAACCGGTGATGGTGTCGGAGTTGGAGAAGATGTGATGGAAAATATGAACAGGTTGGATTCAAATAACATCGTAATGCACCCCCAAGCATCTCTGCAATTACAAAAATTAGCAAGCCCGTGAACTATTCAACATCTATAGTTAACGACACAGATGTGGTGTTTGTATACTTTTTCGTCAGGAGGCTTAGAAAAAAGCAACCCATGAACTCTCAAAATTCTGAAATGATGCACATGATGCCATCCTAAACACAACCAATTCCACTCATGAGTTGGACAAAATGAGAGAAAAATCATTGTTACCATGAGGGATGCATATTTAGGATTTTAATGATATGGTAGATACTCCTGGTAGCATTACGAATATATATATATATATATATATATATATATATATATCAGCAAGCCCGTCATAGTGTGTCTTTATCCTTTAGCAGTGAGGCAGAGAACGGTCTTGGGGATTGAACAAGATGAAACAAACGGTGATTGAATGATAATAACTCTTAATGGTTTCTTCGCAAGCTTTTCTTGAAATAGGCCACTGCAAATTTATTAAATCCCACAAACTGGAGGAAATAAAAGGGAGAAATAAGTTAGATGTGAACTCTATTGAACTTAAAAGGGAAAAAAGCACTTGGGTGTGCTCTACTGCGGCTTTGTAAAAATGGAAAGTTAATCATCCACAATTATTCTTGTATTGCCACAGAGTAAACGTTGTGCATTGTGAAAATATTAGTGGCAATAGCTTCAATTGGAAAATGTAGATAAACTTCTGGATTTTAATTATTTTGGCCAAGGACTGTAACATCATTGTTGAGTTTGAGGGGTAAAATATTACAGACTCATTGGAGTGAACCGTTGTGAAGATGTATATAACACTAATCTCGCCATTTGTTTAACATCCAAACTCAAAGTATATGCCTGCAGGTTTCAACAACTTCAAGGTAAATTCTAAACAAAGGCAAAAATCCAATCAAGATTTGCAATAGAAGAAAATAAGATCGACCACGCAATGCCAACTGAATATATAATTAAGTAGGAAAAGGTATATATCTTGAAGGTAAAATTCACAAAGTCTGATTAATTAAGAGTCATTTAACAACATTATTCTTGGTGTTAACACTCATTCAAGAAGCACTTTAACAAGAGCACAAGTCTACAGGTCAAATCAGATATGTGGAATTTTAGAAGTAACATATACGGATTTGATAGATGCATTGTCAATCAAAATAGTTTAATATAAAGCATTTACACTTGGTCAAGACAGATTTTTTTAATGAAAAAGCAAAGTGGAAAATTTTATTCAATTAACAAGAACTGTTAATTACAAAAACAGGATGTGAAATAAATGCCTTCTATAAGTAACATATAGAGAGAGATATGAAATATTGAAAAACAATAAAAGATGAAGATGTTGAAATCCTATTGGCTAGCCAATTGCATTTTACAATCAGAAAAGGACTACAGGTGCACTACTCACGATAAGGGTAGTACTGCACAGCAAGAGATGAATTGTGAAATCACAACAGAAGGAATCTTCATATTTTGGGGAGCACCTTAACCAGCTGACGGGCTATTATTTTCCACATCTAAAATATTTTTATCTAAGAGATAGAATTCTTGTCATTTGTGAACTTATCTGACGTCTAATTGGATTTTTTGCAATTGAAAGAAAAAATTATAAGGTCGTTTATTTTAGAAATAGTGAAATTGGATCAAATAGGCTCCATGTTAAGTTTGGGGACTGAAACTTAAATAGTTCTGCGGTGAAATGAAAAAAAAAATGTTGTGTCAATAAGTTCAGCCTTCAAAGCACAAAATGTTAATTCGATCAAACCCCCTGAGGTTGTCATCAAGTGCATTAAGAAAACCCCAATTAGACCAGGATCCTCAAGTGTTTCCAAATCTGCTCCTACTCAAGGTTAATCTTGTCAAAAGTAAAATGATGGTGGTAAACGTCAACATTGAGGAGGTCAAGAGGTTGGCTAGAAAGCTTAATTGCAAAGAAGGAACCTTACCTTTTAATTACTTGGGCTTACCGGTGGGGGAAAGGATGTCGAAAATCTCTAGTTGGAAGCCGGTGCTAGAAAAGTTTAAATCCCGACTCACGAATTGGAAAGCGAGAAATATCTCTTTTGGGGGTCGGCTCTGCCTTTGCAAAGCGGTGCTGGGAAGCCTGGGGATCTATTTTTTCTCGTTATTCAAAGCCCCGGTAAAGGTTTTACGTGCACTTGAAAGCATTCGATGCCGGTTTTTTTGGGGAAGTAAAGAGAATAAGAAAAAAATCTGCTAGGTGGCTTGGGAGAAGGTGGTCAATAGTAAAGAAAAAAGGTGGGTTTGGAATAGGTAGTCTAAAGATGCTTAACTTAGCTTTGATCGGAAAGTGGTGGTGGGGCTTCAAAAAACGGAGACGGATGCCTTATGGAAGACTACAATTACTAATTTTTATGGTAACTCTGGTTGTTTTTTGACAAGGAAATGTCGAAAGTGGCAGTTTGTGGAGCTCTATCATAGGTTTGAACAAAGACTTTGCGAAAATGGGCATCAATTTTGAAAGCCTCTTTTAGTGGGACGTGGACAGAACAAGATGGAAATGGATGTTAGAAGATGATGGCCACTACTCGGTCTCCTTGCTTCGTAAACTTGCAGATGCCATACTCCTATCGGGGATGGACGTCGCTATAGATTGGAACAACTGGGTCCCAGGCAAAGTAAATGTACTCTACCGGAGGGTGATGAAAGATAAAGTGGCGACAAAACTAAATCTGCGAAAACGAGGAATACAGCTCAACTCAGAGGTTTGCCCCTGCTTCTCTCGCATCCGGAGTGCGTTGATCATCTATTCGCACGGTGCTCGACAACACGTGAGGTAGCTGCACATCTGCACAGATGGCTGAGCTGCTGGCCGGTTGATGCTCATTCGGTAAGGAACCTGTCGGAAAAGGCACTAAGCTCGAACATTCGGAATCGCAGCAGGCCGGCTCGATCGGTGATTCTCATGGCTTATTTTTGGGTGATGTGGACTCAACGGAATGAGATGGTGTTCGAGGGAGGATAAAAAATGCAAAGGTGGTGGCTAATTTGGTCCAATACTATGCGTTCTACCGGATTAAGGTGAGAGCTAGAAATGGTAGTAGCATTTGTTGGAAGGATTGGGTTAATTCTCCCTAGATGACTTGTAACTCTTGCCTGTTTTTGTTGGTTCTAGCGTCTTGCTAGCCTTGTTTGAAATAAAGTTGTCTCTTGCCGTTCAAAAAAACCCCAAAGTGATTGTTAGTTCATATTCAAAGAACCTACAACCCAAAATGGATGCAATTGCTTGTAACAGTTCAAACCACCACGCTTTCTCATCTAACAAATGACAATTTGGATGCACATATCTATGACCTCAAAAATGTCCTATGACATAAATCAGAATTTGGAGCTCTTGAGATATCCTATATATATAAAAATAAAATAAAAAGGAAAATATACAAATACAGGGAAAAAAATAACATAAGTGTAAGCATAAAGAAGGAAAGAAAAAGAAAAAAAGAAAAACAAGACCGATAAGAAACGTAGGCTCTGATCAACTTACATCCACAGTTCCATGCACACTTGTGAAGATTTTGAATGTGGTAGATGATTAAGGTCAACTCTCATCATCAATTAATGAACGCCGGAATCACCTTGATCTTGCTTGATGGGCAGGGCAAAGAGAGAAGTTCAAGCACAGTATTTTAGCCTTAAGATATTTATCATTCATGATCACTTCCTTTCCATTAGAAGACTCTCTCTCAATCGACACTCACTTACTACACCCTCTACCCTCCCAACCCCCTTCCTCCAACCGTTGTCATACAAGCAATAAACTACCCTAATCTATCACAATAATCACTATAATGTCCAGAAAATTCCGTAGCCTTATTATGATAAACATCAAACAATAAAAAGAAGAGAAAAATGGAGTTGGGTTTCATATGCAATATGTCAATGGTTGAAAAGAGCCTAAGAGAACCATGTCATATATGTAGGGAAAAATATACCAAGACTAGAAGTCATATTTGTCCTCGAAAAAAAATCTAAACATATGCAGAATAAATAACTAGCATCAACAATAGGATATAAGATGTGCTAATATTTGTACGGTAAAGCCTAATATGCAACCAATATCAAGTGACAAGAGTTTGTCTTCCCTACACGACTTGGCATCTTAAGTGATGTCCTAAGAAAAAATGAAATAGGGGGTTTAATATACGGTAAAATAAATTCTTCCAAATGAACCAAACAAAATCACCAAAGGCAAAATATCCTCCATGAAAGGAATAAAATATTAGAAGCCTACA
Organism: Silybum marianum; assembly: GCA_036898165.1. Taxonomy (NCBI): domain Eukaryota; kingdom Viridiplantae; phylum Streptophyta; class Magnoliopsida; order Asterales; family Asteraceae; genus Silybum; species Silybum marianum. Next base: position 24,017,503 of record CM072538.1, read on the forward strand.
TATGTTTCCCCTATAGAAAATTTCATGAGCATTGAACACACACCCATGCACAAACAAGTATTGAAAACAAAAACGACCTCAACAGGGGATTTAGATTTGATTCTAGAATCTTGAGGAGTGCATTCGGGAGGTGTTGTTCTCGTAATCCTCATCTTTGGTTTCATCTAAGAACCTATATGATGAACTAGTAGATGCTTTTAATTGATATTTATTTGAAGTTAATCCCCAGTCTTGACCTCCTATAGAGTGAGCCTCATTGATACCTCAAGCTTTTCAAACATGAGCCTATGTGGAAGGGTAAGTCACCATCCTCCTAGGATCATTCATATTTTCAACCCCCTTCACAGTTTTGAAAAAGAGAGATCTCTTTGGAGTTGGAAATGTTAATGTGGAAGTTGTATGAATGCTAAATGACAATTTTCCTTTCTCTGTTTCATGAGAGTTTTTGTTGGTGGCCTCTTTCAAGACTCAAGGGATGAGAGATTCTTTGACTTGTTTTTTCTTGATTTATTCATCCAAACTCTTTATTACAAGACTTTATACATGGGTTCTTTATCATTTGTCACAGTATATTATGGTAATTAAGTCATCATCCTCAATTCTATTGGGGGCAAAGGTCATGCATGTGTACATCCCCCAAGTGAACCTCCACCCTCAAACCCCACTTTAGGTGGGATATAATGGGCTCATTTAGTTTGGTTTGTTTATCATCCTCATTAACACATTCGTCGTCTATAGAAACTTTGTGCAACTTTTAACTTAATATTTTTCTGTCCTTGCTCTCTTTATGGGATTGCCTTTTCTAGAGCCTCAAATTCCTAGCTACAATGGGAGAGGATTGGAGATGATTTTGTTGTTATATTCAACCTCCAAATTAATCTAACCTATATGGTGTATATAAAAAACAAACCCGCACATATTTAACTCACCATTCGGTAATTAAACTTGTAACAAAATAACAGTATATTTTCAATGAATGAGGCAGTTTGAAATGAATACATTGCAGATCAGAAACAATAGTTCTGAATCCAATCCAAACCCTCATGTAAACAAGCAATTGACATCTTATGTTATGCAATAGTTTCTCTGTGTTGGTTGTTGGGCTGCTGGCAGCCAAAATGTTGGTGCGGGTAATAACTAGGAACGAGCAATGCTAATATTATAAGATGCAATCAGAATGCAAGATTCAAACTTGCTTTTGTTTGACTAAAAATTGATTAGGTTATTATATGTATAATGAAAATCACTATAATGGTGACAGTGAATTAAAGGAAAAGAATCCTACATTTTCACAAGATCACTCGATTGATACAAACAAGCTATAGCTAACAACACAGTCATGTATTGAACATGTTTAAAGTAATTGACTTCTCTAAACATCACACTATCTTTTTATCGAAAGAAATAATCGATACAAGACGATTAAAGCTATCCTGATTGGTGGAAGTTGGTGCAACTTGAGGTTCATTATGATGTGCATCCTACTCATTTGTCTCTTGACTTTCTCCAATTTGCGTGGGAACCGTTAACACTCCAGTATCATTTAACGGATTGGTTGTTCTATTATTGTCCATGCCCCCAACATTGTTTTTTGTCCCATTACTCAAGTTGGCATCAGGGACGGAAGGAATTGATAAAGGTTCCTCTATAATTGTGAGTCTCACGGTAGGTATGTCATATGAAGGAGCTGGAGAACTCCTTTTGCTTCTTTTTTGGATTTGGTATAGGAACCACGGATTGCTTTCGCTTACCTTTCCTGTTTGATCTTTGTTTCCCTTGCCTTAAGCTTCAATTTTTAAAAACAAGAAGAAAGCATCATCAATAATCATATTCCTCATCATTTCATTCATAATGAATTAGGGCTTGTTTGGGATATGTTTACAAGTTACAATTAAGCATAAAGATTCAATGTTATACAAATGTTAAGGTCATTTTAAGTATCGCTTGTCTTTGTTACAAAAAGAGAGTTGTTTACTGGAGGGGGGAAATCTTAAAGAAATGTATAAGCACACATGGAGGGGGGAAATCTTAAAGAAATGTATAATTTATATCTGGTGCTCATAAACATGAATGACCATGTGAAATCCTAAACCAGCCCTTCATATAATTCAATACATAAAAAATACAGAATAGTAAAAGGAAAACCTCTCTTCATATGCTTCAATGACAGCTGGACATGACAAGAGATTCTCAACAGGTTCCCAAGTATTTGTTGCCTCCGGCCAGCCACACCTTCATTAGAGCATAAGAATATATTTTTAATCAACTGAAGCATATATTCATAGACATACCAATAAGAAAAGCTTCATGTGAACAGCATATGTGCCATGAAGCAATCTACAATCCACGGTCCGTAAATCCAGAGGACGTGTGGACCACCATATGTGGCATGAAGCAATCTATAAAACATAAAGCAATCCAACTCACAGTTTATCATGGTAATGTGAGGTGCAAAAGCAGCACGAAGGGTAAAGTGTAGAAGCTTGTGAAATGCTATGATCATTGACGACGTAACAACATCCATTCTTGGTGACCTCACCAGAAACGTTGAACTGCAGCAAGATATGTACATGTCAGAAGAAGTTTAAACAAAGAGAAATAACAATAACAAATCAATTAACATAAGATAATCAATTAATGGAAAGATATGAAATCCAACTTCTTCTAAGGATCGAGTTGTCCATATATTCTTTGAAAATACCGTTTGCAAATCAAACCGATTTCAAAGATGGAAGAGAGTAAATCATATATATATCCAAACGAAATCTTCAACAGAAGAATTGAAATAGATTAAATAGGAATCGCTTACAGTAAATGAGGGACGTGTGTGAGGATCGAGTGTTGGATGATAAGGGTTCACCATTTCATCCATGATAAGCGGCAGCCAATAATTTGTTAAGTAGTGAAAGTAGGAGAAGACAGCAGCGAGTATATATACACCATTGATCTAATAAACCCTAATTTCTGATTGGATGCCATTTGATCCATTGGATCACGGTCCAACAGGCTTATGTTTGGACTAATCAAGCAAAGGCCAACAATTTCTTACTCTGTTTTTTCTTAAAGTAAATGTCACTAATTTTTTAAAACTAAAAAATATATTTACATATGGCAACAATTTCCTATTCTGTTTTTTCTTGAAATAAATGTCAATGAATTTTAAATAATACAACAGAATTTTCTTTCTGGTTAGCAAAGGCTAACATGGATCTCACTCAACACATGAATTAGTGTGAATTATGATCCAACATGTATTAACAAAGCGAACGTTGTCTTGAACTTCAAGTAGTGATCCATTTACGATTTTGAGCACGTCGTCTTTGAAAGGATGCTCAATCAAACGTTTTCAAAATGCAAATCAAAATATCTCACGAAGAAACTTAGGTGTTTATTTTCGGATATGGATCTCTCTCTAAAAGGATTACGGATTGTAAGTGCTAACTTTTAGAGTCTCCCGGGCCCCTCACTCTCTTTCACCCCGTCTTATATAATGCTAAAATTAAACGCTTGACATGGTTAGTTTTTTTTTTCCTCATGAACATGCATGTTACGATCTTCCCACTAACGAGGTTGTTTCTTCTTCTATTCCTTTGGAGGATGTGGGTTTTGTTAGCAACTGTTTTGAACACAAGATCGTCTCGGATCGTGTAGTCACGCTTTTCTTCAAATTGAATTAGAAGTGAATTATTTCCCAATGTTAATGTTCAAGTTCTATTCATTTAATTAAAGATAGTTCATCAACCAAATAGGAATAAATAATTCAAGCCAACTTTAGGCTCAGTCCCAATGTAAACAAACAATCATTTGGAACCCTGATGCAATTTACGAAGAATTGGTGGCAACGGTGGTGGTGGCTGTGGTGGAGATAATAATGGTGGTCGTGGAGGTGACAGCGGTGGAAGAGGTGATTACTGCCATGGTGGGATGAAATGTATTAGAGTAAGTATAAGGGCAAAATAGCCTCTCTCTCAAAAGATGGCATGAAAATTAAGTAGATGGAATTCATTACTAACACCCTTACTAAAACTCAAAAAATGAACCAAATGCATGATTGAAATTTAGTCAATGGAATCGGCCATTTACATGTTCTTAATTAGATTAAATTTTACTATAACCGGAAGTCTGTAACTCATTTTAATTTGGAAATTACTTGGGCCTTCTTTGAGCAAGAAAACATTAGAAATTCATGTACTCATATTAAGTTTGTTAGATTCTTCTTCATATAACCATCTTTGACAATTGACGCAAACAAGAAGTTAATTAAACAAACTTTCTTCATGAGATGAGTTTATTTCCTCCATGAACCAAAAGATTAGAAAAAATCAACAGTGATGATCCACTAAACCGTCTCCTTCAACTCTCACCTTCCTATCTATATATCGATTTCCATATGTGATAAAACGAGAGTTATCAACGATCTCTTGCACCCCAAGTAGTTTTCTTCTAAGAACCAAACAATTTAAAAAAAAATCAACAGTGATGATCCATCAAATCTTCTTCCAATCTATTTATCCTTTACATATGTAGTGACACAACAATCATCAACATGTTTTGAACTTGGAGTGGTTTTCTGTTCACATGACATTGAACAGTGTTTTACAAGTACGTTACAAGTACTAATGGTCAAACATATATAGTCTCTAAGAAACTACATTGGATTAAAAGTCTTTTGAATTAATCAATTGGGAAATTAATGATGAAAATTGAAGCTAAATCTGAAGTGGATCTAGATCTTTTAACTCTACTTAATGTAGAAATTAATGTTGCTTGAACTACTTCTAAGAGTTTACCTGATTATGGCATGAAACCCCAATTCAATGATGGTTAAAACTTTTTAACACTTCTTTACAAAAAGAATCCTCGTTTTAACTTTTTGCTTTTAAGTGAGACACTTTTTAACTATAAAATCGAAGACAATATATAACGGGTTCTCTGGAATATTTATCTCATTTTTTCGAACTTTTAAGCATTTAATGGGTTTCAAGATTTGTACCACTCATGATATATCATCGGTTTACTTTCTTGGAGAGCTTCTCTTAATAAGCAGAAACCAGGTTTACTTTCTTGGAGAGCTTCTCTTAATAAGAAGAAACCAAGTTTAATTGCTTTCAGATTATATATATCTATACTACATCATAAAGCATCTAAAATTGTTATGTTGAAAATTTAAGAGGTACAACATATTATATATCTTGTACACGTTTTTTAAGCTGCGTGAAAACCCCACCCACATGCATGATCTGTTCGCTTCTGACTTCCCACCCTTGATTATCTCCCCATGACCCATTACTTTCCACATTCCATTCCTTTTCTCATTTGTTCTTATATGCCCCAAATGTAGAGAAATTACGATAGCTTCACATGGAGAGGTTACATGAGAGAGAGAGAGAGAGAGAGAGAGACAAACCTAAATTGCTATCCAAGTAGTGACACCATTTGACTATAAGAAACAAATATACAGTGAAAATCACAAAATCACCATTCATATGGTGAGTTAATGTCTTCAAGAATTTTATTGCAAGTTTGTTTTAGAAAACATAGTAAATCTAAAATTAAAAGCTAAAAAGTAAGAAAATGACTCTAAAAAACTCTAGCTAAGGTCTGGGGAAAGAAAAGTTTTGCAAAGCAATTCTATAAATGGAAGTTCATTGTAGTATCAAAATATATACGGTGACACACAACAAATTAATACGGTAGCACTTATCACAACCCAGTAACTTTATACACTACAACGAGGAACAAAACAGTGGTCCATGCCACCGTATCCAATAGAGTAGGTCAGCCCTGGGTAAGATATGCTTCCAATCAATCAACTGAGTTGGCCAGAAGTGGTCCGGAGATATATTTTGCTTACTTACTAATGGGCGGAAGACTCAATTCTTTAGACATTACTATCGGTAATAATAATATTGAGCTCATTCATTTTCTGCAAAGTGATGGTGGTATTTGCTGTTGCCCACTCACTGGTGCAACATGTTTTGATCTGAATGCACAGGTGAGATTCAAGTTAGGTTCAATACTTGATGTTTTATATATGTCCTCCATGTCTGTACGTGATTGCTAAATTTGAATTGGGCCTTGATCCATAATTCCACATTTTGTGTAGGATAACTATCACTCATCGAGCCCGTGTTTTCTGTAACTCATATATCCTTCTAATTGTTACCAAGTTTTGTTCAAGTTGTGTTTCCGGTGTTTATTATCACTTATCAGTGTATATTATCAGAGTTTCTTACCTATATTCAACAATTTGATGATTTCCGTTCCTTCAAGAAAACCCCTCATACATTAACTAAAATACGTAAAAATTACGTTTTAATTTTAACAAGTTCCACTATTATAATTGTCTCGTTAATACCTAAAAAATAAACCCAATATTGAATATAATTAGATGTAATCATATTATTATATATCATATATACTAGGAAAATTATTTTTAATAATTACACTTTATACCATTATAGTTATTTATTTAATTTATGGTACATCTTTTGGTTTTTAAATTTTCATTTTATACCCTCATCATATTAACATACATGATTGTATATTAACTAAATACATTAAAATATCACTTTTATGTTAAAAAGTTACACCATTATAATCGTTGTTTTATCAGTACTTTCAAAATAAGCCCAATATTGAATATTTTAACCAGTTATACCAATGCCCACAATTACGCCACATTGGAAATATTGGAGATCTATCGAGGCAGCTACATGGATTACCTCGTATCAGTATCAATTAAAAATGTAAAAATAACATTTAGCTCGTAATAGTACTCATGAATATGATTTAAATGAACGATAATATCACAAATATTATTTTATCTCTAATAATGATTTTTATTTTATGTGTTCTTAAATGATTGGTAATATCACAGATATTATTTTATCTCTAAATAGCGTCTTTTATTTTTATAAAACAATGTTTAATCAAAATATTAATCATAAATTTTATTTTTAATTTGTTTTAACCTTAAGTTGTTACCTAAGAAAACAATATATGGATGTAGATCGAGGGTGGTTGTCGGACAACCACCCTAGTACGCATCGGTGTATGCGATAAGCTAAGACGGTGCGGTGGGGTATAAGTGAAACCCAAGATTTAATGTGCCTTTAAGATATTGGATGATACATTTAGCACATTAAAATGAGGTACCTGTGCGACATGCATAAACAGACAAATATGTTGGACAACGTAGGCGATTTCTAGTCATGAGGTATTGGAGAGCACTGACAAGAGTGCGATAGAGGGTTCGGTCGTCCACCGATGGTCACGTTTAACTTGGAATTTATTTCAACCAAAGTTGTCACGGGTTTGCAAGTTTCCATTTTCGCGCGTTTGATGATCTTCTCGGTATATTTGGCTTGTTATAGAAACATACTCTGAGCGGTACCTTTAACGGAAAATCCCAAGAAGAATGAGAGCGGTCTAAGATCAGTCATGTCGAATTCATGTTTGAGTGCTGCGATTATCTCGGTTTGGAAAGATGATAAGGAGGCAGTCAGAACAATATCATCAACATAATTGATTTACAACCAATATGGAAACAAAATCAGAGATAACTATAAACAATATATTCACAATATTCTACTAATAAAATAGACAATTATTTTGATATAGACGTTTGTCAGTTACACAGTCTAATTGATTGATTCATATTTTCAGACTTCAACACTAAATCAGAAATGATTGGTTGAATGAAGTTTGTACGGTTTGTACAAATTGAGTGGTTTGTAATAAATATAATTTTGATTAATCAACCTCATGTATCATTATTCATGAATTTTTTTCATATATTATTGACTAATCAACCCTTATAATTAAGAAAAAAATGTAAAAGAATTAAAAAAATGATTGGAAAATGAAGTTTGTACGGTTTGTACGAATTGAATGGTTTGTAATAAATATCTCCCATATATATATATATATATACACACTAAAAAAATGATTTTCACCCACGAAAAATCACACACGAATTTTTTTTGGGTGATTACCATGGATCACCCAGGGAAATTAATGGTTCGGTAAAATCCGATGTTTTCAACAAAATACCAACGGATTACCCATGAATTTCCTGGGTGGGTAATCTGACACTAATTTGATTTACCGACCAACAAATTAACCACCAACTTTTGTGACGGTTTTGTGACGAATCACCCTTTAATGACGGATTTTCCAGGGAAACGGTCGTAGGTGAAAGCCTTCCATTTTAGTAGTGATACACACACACACATATATATATATATATATATAGAGGGAGGTTCAGAATAAAACGCTAAAAAAAAGAAAACCGGAGAACACCCTAAGAATCCGCCATCTGGACGGTATTTTTTTTGTATGCATCAATGCATATATATGGATTAGTGCATATGCCGAAATGCATATAAACGATTGGAGCTCCTTTTTTCTATGCATCAATGCATAAATATGCATTAGTGCATATGCACAAATGCATGTTACCAGAAGCACAAATGCATGTTACCAGATGGGCAGCCTCCCAGGGTATTCTTCAGTTTTCTTTTTTTTAACGTTTTCTCCTGAACCTCGTTCTCTCTCTCTCTCTATAAATATATATATATAACTTTTGAAGTGGAAGGAAATGTTTTAAAAGCAAAGTTCACCAAATTAACTTTTGTTACAATTAGATAAAGAATTATTATTCTGAGTGTTAACACTTCATTAGAAACAATTGAATTCATGACATATAAGAACTAGCTAGGTCATAGCACATACAGAGAATTTAAGATCTATAAGAACTAGATTAAAGAAAAGTACCCAAAGATTTTATTGGAAACTGAAAATGAAGTGTACATAAAGTTAACACAGGAGTTAGTTACATCAAAAATAAAAACTCTAGAGGAAGACCTACCAAGATTGGAACTGTTGGACTGAATAGAGGCTTCATGTTGCCCGTCCAAATAAGATGCATATAAACTTGTTAAAACAGCATCCCCTGGTCTCACAGCATTTTTTGAAGATATATCCTTTTGTTTCTTTCACTCCAGATGACCGAGAAAGCAGCTGCAAGGATGGTATGGAATACTTACTTCCATACCCTTTCAACATCAGGCATCAGAAGCTCCTTAATTGTGCTTAGGAGCATAAAATACCAACTTGCACACCCAACTTAGAATAGTGAAACATATAGTCCAAAAGTGAGGAGAGAGAAGAATACCAAAAATGCACCATTGAGGCCATGTCTTGTATGCATGCATAGGCAGCACCAGCTTTGAATAGTCCAGTCCTTCCAACATGCAGCATGCATGGTGAGGAAGAAAAATAAATCAATTGGTAACCAAATCCTGAACTAACATGACTGCTGGAACAAAGACAAACCCTTCTACAAACTGATTCTTACAGATCCAATGGATTAGGGCGCAAGTAGAAGGAAAACCATAAGCTCTGAGCTTTCACCACCACTAAATCTAGTCCAAAGCAAGCTACTGATCAAGGGAACGGACAGATAGAGTACAGCAAGTAGAAGCGAGAGCAAGAACAGCAGCTGATGAATGACTACAACAGTAGTGGAAATGTGTACGATGTAGAAGAACAGAACAAAGAGCGCATGTGAAGTTGGTGATGTATAGCACGTAGGTATCCAACGAGTAGCAGCAAATGGAGATGAAGAACATCTTTAGCTAATGGATGGTTTATATAAGATTAGAGTTGTACAAAAGAAAGGATTCACATGGGGAAACACGATATCTCATTATCTGGTGTGGTTAGCCGGAGACAGCTAATCCTTGGGAACTTGTTGAGAATCTTATGTCATGTTCTGATTTCATTGATGAATTTAAAGAGAGCAGGAGATCGAGAAAACAGAGATCAAATAAGAAACATACACCCAACAGCACAAGCATTTTTGGTGGCTCTTACGACACAATCAAAGAAGAAGCAAAAGCAGCCTTCATATGGCATACCTACCGTTGTAATTACAATTATAGAGGAACCTTTATCAATTCCTTCTGTCCCTAATGCCAACTTGAGTAACGGGACAGAAAACAATGTTGGGGGCACGGGCAATAATGGAACAACAAAACCATCAAATGATACTATATTGTTAATGGTTCCCACGCAAATTGGAGAAAGGCAAGAGAGAAATGAGTTGGATGCACATCATAATGAACCTCAAGTTGCACCAACTTCCAGCAATCATGATATCTTGAGTGATTTTGCTATCCATATTCAAGAAGCTCGACCAACTGAAGGGGTTAGTCCAGTAGAAGTTATTAGACCTGCAAATGGAATCTTGAATGTTGATGGAACGTAACCTATAAGGTTGGTCCCCTCATTGGAGCTAGAAGGAGGAAGTCTTATGGTGTTAAGCGGTTTAAGAAAGAACCAAACTCAGCTCTCAGAAATAATGCCCTTGGAAACACAACCGGTGATGGTGTCGGAGTTGGAGAAGACGTGATGGAAAATATGAACAGGTTGGATTCAAATAACATCGTAATGCACCCCCAAGCATCTCTGCAATTACAAAAATTAGCAAGCCCGTGAACTATTCAACATCTATAGTTAACGACACAGATATGGTGTTTGTATACTTTTTCGTCAGGAGGCTTAGAAAAAAGCAAGCTCATGAACTCTCAAAATTTTGAAATGATGCACATGATGCCGTCCTAAACACAACCAATTCCACTCATGAGTTGGACAAAATGAGAGAAAAATCATTGTTACCATGAGGGATGCATATTTAGGATTTTAATGATATGGTAGATACTCCTGGTAGCATTACGAATATATATATATATATATATATCAGCAAGACCGTCATAGTGTGTCTTTATCCTTTAGCAGTGAGGCAGAGAACGGTCTTGGGGCTTGAACAAGATGAAACAAACGGCTTTGTAAAAATGGAAAGTTAATCATCCCACAATTATTCTTGTATTGCCACAGAGTAAACGTTGTGCATTGTGAAAATATTAGTGGCAATGGCTTCAATTGGAAAATGTAGATGATAAACTTCTGGATTTTAATTATTTTGGCCAAGGACTGTAACATCATTGTTGAGTTTGAGGGGTAAAATATTACAGACTCATTGGAGTGAACCGTTGTGAAGATGTATATAACACTAATATTGCCATTTGTTTAACATCCAAACTCAAAGTATATGCCTGCAGGTTTCAACAACTTCAAGGGAAATTCTAAACAAAGGCAAAAATCCAATCAAGATTTGCAATAGAAGAAAATAAGATCGACCACGCCATGCCAACTGAATATATAATTAAGTAGGAAAAGGTATATATCTTGAAGGTAAAATTCACAAAGTCTGATTAATTAAGAGTCATTTAACAACATTATTCTTGGTGTTAACACTCATTCAAGAAGCACTTTAGCAAGAGCACAAGTCTACAGGTCAAATCCGATATGTGGAATTTTTAGAAGTAACATATACGGATTTGATAGATGCATTGTCAATCAAAATAGTTTAATATAAAGCATTTACACTTGGTCAAGAAATATTTTTTTAATGAAAAAGCAAAGTAGAAAATTTTATTCAATTAACAAGAATTGTTAATTACAAAAACAGGATGTAAAATAAATGCCTTCTATAAGTAACACATAGAGAGAGAGATGAAATATTGAAAAACAATAAAAGATGAAGATGTTGAAATCCTATTGGCTAGCCAATTGCATTTTACAATCAGAAAAGGACTACAGGTGCACTACTCATGATAAGGGTAGTACTGCACAGCAAGAGATGAATTGTGAAATCACAACAGAAGGAATCTTCATATTTTGGGGAGCACCTTAACCAGCTGACGGGCTATTATTTTCCACATCTAAAATATTTTTATCTAAGAGATAGAATTCTTGTCATTTGTGAACTTATCTGACGTCTAATTGGATTTTTTGTAATTGAAAGAAAAAATTATAAGGTCGTTTATTTTAGAAATAGTGAAATTGGATCAAATAGGCTCCATGTTAAGTTTGGGGACTGAAACTTAAATAGTTCTGCGGTGAAATGAAAAAAAAATGTTGTGTCAATAAGTTCAGCCTTCAAAGCACAAATGTTAATTCGATCAAACCCCCTGAGGTTGTCATCAAATGCATTAAGAAAACCCCAATTAGACCAGGATCCTCAAGTGTTTCCAAATCTGCTCCTGACTCAAGGTTAATCTTGTCAAAAGTAAAATGTTGGGGGTAAACGTCAACATTGAGGAGGTCAAGAGGTTGGCTAGAAGGCTTAATTGCAAAGAAGGAACCTTACCTTTTAATTACTTGGGCTTACCGGTGGGGGAAAGGATGTCGAAAATCTCTAGTTTGGAAGCCGGTGCTAGAAAAGTTTAAATCCCGACTCACTAATTGGAAAGCGAGAAATATCTCTTTTGGGGGTCGGCTCTGCCTTTGCAAAGCGGTGCTGAGAAGCCTGGGGATCTATTTTTTCTCGTTATTCAAAGCCCCGGTAAAGGTTTTACGTGCACTTGAAAGCATTCGATGCCGGTTTTTTTGGGGAAGTAAAGAGAATAAGAAAAAAATCTGCTGGGTGGCTTGGGAGAAGGTGGTCAATACTAAAGAAAAAGTTGGGTTGGGAATAGGTAGTCTAAAGATGCTTAACTTAGCTTTGATCGGAAAGTGGTGGTGGCGCTTCAAAACGGAGATGAATGCCTTATGGAAGACTACAATTACTAATTTTTATGGTAACTTTGGTTGTTTTTGACAAGGAAACGTCGAAAGTGGCAGTTTTTGGAGCTCTATCATAGGTTTGAACAAAGACTTGGCGAAAATGGGCATCAATTCTGAAAGCCTCTTTTAGTGGGACGTGGACAGAACGAGATGGAAATGGATGTTAGAAGATGATGGCCACTACTCGGTCTCCTCGCTTCGTAAACTTGCAGATGCCGTACTCCTATCGGGGATGGATATCGCTATAGATTGGAACAACTGGGTCCCAGGCAAAGTATATGTACTCTACTGGAGGGTGATGAAAGATAAAGTGGCGACAAAACTAAATCTGCGAAAACGAGGAATACAGCTCAACTCAGAGGTTTGCCCCTGCTTCTCTCGCATCCGGAGTGCATTGATCATCTATTCGCACGGTGCTCGACAACACATGAGGTAGTGCACATCCGCACGGATGGCCGAGCTGGCAGCCGGTTGATGCTCATTCGGTAAGGAACCTAACAAAAGGCACTAAGCTCGAACATTCAGAACTGCAGCAGGCTGGCTCGATCGGTGATTCTCATGGCTTATTTTTGGGTGATGTGGACTCAACGGAATGAGATGGTGTTCAGAGGGAGGATAAAAAATGCAAAGGTGGTGGCTAATTTGGTCCAATATTATGCGTTCTACTGGATTAAGGTGAGAGCTAGAAGTGGTAGTAGCATTTGTTGGGAGGATTGGGTTAATTCTCCCTAGCTGACTTGTAACTCTTGACTGTTTTTGTTGGTTCTAGCGTCTTGCTAGCCTTGTTTGAAATAAAGTTGTCTCTTGCCGTTTTAAAAAAAATCGCCATCATAACGACTATAAAATGAATATAATTCCTAACGTTTGCCCAACAAATGGCAACCCGACTATATACTAAAACATACATATAAATACACATAACATATAATTGTATAACATATTAGAATAACTATATATTAAAACATATTAAAACATATTAAAACATACATATAATTTATAAATAACATACATATAATTTATAAATAACATACATAAAATATACAAAACATACATATAAATACACATAATATACAAATCAATAGATATAACTAATTGTACCTCGCTTTTCGTTCGTCGGTTTTTTAAGACGGATTTTTCCGTCGGAAATCCGTCCGAGGTTTTGAGCCGCCGGAGGAAGCTGTCACCGGAGTTTTTGTCGCCAGAGTTTCTGTCGCCGGATATTGTGACGGTGATGGCGGGGACGGTGGTGTACGGTGGTGGATACGGTGGTGGCGAGGGTGTTGGGTGGTGTACGGTGGTGGGTGGTGTACGGTGGTGGTGAGGGTGGTGTGCGACGGTGGTGGGGACGGTGGTGGGTGGCGTTGATGGCGATGGTGGTGGGCGAAGGTGGTGGGGACGGTGGTGGGTGGCGACGGTGGTGGAGAGGGTGGTGGGTGGCGACGGTGGTGGAGAGGATGGTGGCGACGGTGGTGGGGACGGAAGACGAATTTTTTCGCCGGAAATCGTGTGTTTTCGCCGGAGCAGAAGTGGAGAGGATGAGTGATGCACAAAATGAAAAATGTCGGCTAGGGTTTCAACTTATACCCGCCCGTTTCCGACGGAAATCTCTGTCGGAAATTTCCGACGGATTTCCTTCGGAATCGGTAAAAATTTAAATTAAATTAAAAATAAATATTTATAATATTAAAATTAAATATTTATAATATTAAATATTATTATATTAAATTTTTTATAGTTTATATATATTAAATATTATATTAAAGTATTAATTAAATATTATATAGTTTAATTATATATATTAAAGTATACATTAAAATTAAATTAAATATATTATATATTTTATATATATATCAAAATTATATGTTAAATATGGCCTTGATGGGTTTTAATCACTTTAACGGCCTACAATGGGCCTTGATGGGTTTTAATAACTTTAACGGCCTACAATGGGCCTTGATGGGTTTTAATCACCTCTAACGACCTACAATGGGCCTTGATGGGTTTTAATCACTTCTAACGACCTATAATGGGCCTTGATGGGCTTTATAACTCCTAACGGCCTACAATGGGCCCTGATGGGTTTTAACCACTTCTAACGACTAACAATGAGTCTTGATGGGCTTTAACAACTCCTAGCGCTCTACAATAGGCCCTGATGGGCTTTACAAGTCCTAACAGTCTACAATGTGCCCTGATGGGCTTTAACAACTCCTAACGCTCTACGATGGGCCCTGATGGGCTTTAACAACTTCTAACGACCAACAATGGGCCTTGATGGGCTTTACAACTCCTAACGGCCTACAATGGGCCCTGACGGGTTTTAACCACTTCTAACGACTAACAATGACTCTTGATGGGCTTTAACAACTCCTAGCGCTCTACAATGGGCCCTGATGGGCTTTACAAGTCCTAACAGTCTACAATGGGCCCTGATGGGCTTTAACAACTCCTAACGCTCTACGATGGGCCCTGATGGGCTTTAACAACTTCTAACGACCAACAATGGGCCTTGATGGGCTTTACAACTCCTAACGGCCTACAATGGGCCCTGATGGGTTTTAACCACTTCTAACGACTAACAATGGCCTTAATGGGCTTTAACAACTCTTAAGGAACTACAATGGCCCCTGATGGGCTTTAACAACTCCTAGCGCTCTACAACGGGCCCTGATGGGCTTTAACAACTTCTAACGACCAACAATGGGCCTTGATGGGCTTTACAACTCCTAACGACCTACAATGGGCCCTGATGGGCTTTACAAGTCTTAACAGTTTACAATGGAATTGATGGACTTTAACAATATATATAGACACATACATACATACATATATATAGACACATACATACATACATATATATTGTTAGTCCCCAAAGAGAGATGGCTAACTAAGTGGTTAAAACTCGTCCAAGAGCTTTGAGATCGTTAAGAAGACAGTTAAAACGATTAAAGTAGGTAGAAAGAGATTCTCCCTTTTCATGGGAGAAGAGTTCATACTTTCTAACAAGACAGATCCTGTTAGATTTCTTTACTTCTTTGGTGCCTTCATATAAGACACTCAAAGTATCCCACATCTCTTTAGCAGTGGGAAGGTTAAGAAGAGAATGATACACATCATCAGGAAGGGAAACAGCAAGAGCAGATTTGACTTTAGTATCTAAAGCAACTAGGCGTTTATCATCTTCACTAAATTTGTTAGAAGGTTTAATGATATGTCTACCAGTTTTCTCACTTCTTTCGTCATCTGACTCTATGTCCTTTCCTTCAGCGTCCTTTTGAGGGCCAAAGCGAGCCCATATTTTAGGAATAATAGGTCCCTCACCGAGAATGTTGGGATACTGCAATCTATCCCTTCCAAGAATAATAACATGCGATTTTTCCATAACCCAAAGTTGTTTGGGTTGAATCTTGGGGGTTTAGCCAAAGATCCTAAATCATATGTATTCTTGGAAGAGGTCCGCAAGGTACCATCAACATTTGAGGTAGTAGCCATCACGGATCCGGTTTATGAGATTAAACCAATCTGCTCGATACCAATTGTTAGTCCCCAAAGAGAGATGGCTAACTAAGAGAGGGTTTTGTAGAAGGGGGGTTGAATATAAAACACACGTAATATACTCTTTTTAAATTTTTTTAATATAAATATTAAAAATTTACACACGTATAGTTTGATGCGGAAAAGAACGTGTACTATTCTATCAAACTAAACACACGGATAACGATAATTAACTATTACACTAAGCAAGTTAAAACAATACCGTTATAGCACACGGCTTTGCCACGATCAAACAAATAATCACTCAAGATTTGTTGAAAGCGTGAGATTTCGGGAAGGACTTCATCTCCTTTTATAGTGTCCATGCATGGGATGCAAGTGGACGGATACAAGGTTTCATTAGCCGGAAGATTATCGATGGACAAAGGAAGAGACCACTTCCTTTGTACTAGAATAATGGATGAACCATTCCTTGTAGCACGTAATGTCGGATAACTTTATCTTCTTTTCTTCATGCTCTGTGAAGTCCCATCAAGCCTTTTAGCTAAAAGACAAATATTCCTTTTATAAGAATAAAAGAGAATGTCTTTAATTAAGGCTTGGTGCCCAAGTTCTTCGCTCACGTGTCTTGCAATTGATGTGAGTCAAGAACTTATCTCTTTGAAATTGCTAAGTGATACATCTCACTATGTATCACATCGGTGGATACCTTATAAGGCTGGAGTTGATAAGTGTACACTTTGCTTGATAACTTCTTCTTTCACTAAGTGACAAAAGTGTATACCCTTGTGAGTTGATATCACAGCCTTAGAAAATATACCTGCAATTTCGGTGACCAAGATCATAGTGTCGGTGACCATGACATCAAACTTGATGACCTCATCTTATTTGATGTCCTTAGTACTTTTGATGACTTTTGAGTGTACCATCGGTGACCCACTATATTGGTGACCCAATCTTGACTTGGCAAAATGGTCTGAATATTGAAGTTGGTTGATACATCCAAAATTCCACTTTTTGATGTACAACCCCTTGATTGAATAGTCTTTGACTCTTCAATACTTGAAGCATATTTCAGACCTTCAAAAGAACCTGTAAAAATTCATTCATATAAAGGAAGGTGGTTCATCACCAAATCATCGGTGACCCAACATATATATATATATATGTATACACATGTAAATACATACTACTTCCAACATATTAGGAATGAAAAATTCGGTATTTGAGTGGAAAATACAAGAACCGAAAATTCCCCGGTTCGGTTCGGGATTTACCGGGACTAGTACCACTACCGGTACCGAAAGTACAGAATCCCGAATATGGAAAAACTTGGTACCGAATACCGAACCGGTAATGATATTCGGTACCGGTACCGGTACCGGTTCGGTTCGGGATTTACCGGGACTAGTACCACTACCGGTACTGAAAGTACAGAATCCCGAATATGGAAAAACTTAGTACCGAATACCGAACCGGTAATGATATTCGGTACCGGTACCGGTTCGGTTTCGGGATTTCGGTCCGTATGCTCATCCCTACAACATATATATATATATATATACACATATATATATATACGTAATAAATGTACATATAACAACGGATTTTTATAAATAACAAAAATAGAAATTAAAATTAAAATTAAAACTAAAATTAAAATTAAAACTAAAATAGAAATTAAAATTAAAATTAAAACTAAAATTAAAATTAAAATTAAAAAAAATTAAAATTAAAAAATCCGTCGGAAAATTAAAAAATCCGTCGGAAATTTCCGACGGAAAGAATCCCTCGGAATTTTCCGACGGATTTTTTAATTTTAAATTTCAAATTTTTTTATTTATAAAAATTCGGGTCCCATTTCCGACGGAAAAATATCCCTCGGAAAATTCCGACGGAATTCCGACGAATTTTCGACCGATCTCCGGCAAAAAAAATTTATATTTTATAATTATTTTAATTAGAAAAATTCGCCGGAAATTTCCGAGGGAAATGAATCCGTCGGAAAATTCCGACAGATTTCCGACGGAAATTTTAATTTTGAATTTTGAATTTTTTTTAATTATATCCGTCGGAAAAGCATTAAATATCCGTCGGAAATTTCCGACGGATTTTTTCCGTCGAAAAAAACCGTTGGAGAAGCCCTTTTTTGTAGTAGTGTATACGGTAAAATAAATTCTTCCACACGAACAAAACAAATTCACAAAAGGCAAAATATCCTCCATGAAAGGAATAAAATATTAAAAACCTACATATGTTTCCCCTATAGAAAATTTCATGAGCATTGAACACACACCCATGCACAAACGAGTATTGAAAACAAAAACGACCTCAAGCTTTTGAAACATGAGCCTATGTGGAAGGGTAAGTCACCATCCTCCTAGGATCATTCATATTTTAAACCCCCTTCACAGTTTTGAAAAAGAGAGATCTCTTTGGAGTTGGAAATGTTAATGTGGAAGTTGTATGAATGCTAAATGACAATTTTCCTTTCTCTGTTTCATGAGAGTTTTTGTTGGTGGCCTCTTTCAAGACTCAAGGGATGAGAGATTCTTTGACTTGTTTTTTCTTGATTTATTCATCCAAACTCTTTATCACAAGACTTTATACATGGGTTCTTTATCATTTGACACAGTATATTATGGTAATTAAGTCATCATCCTCAATTCTATTTGGGGCAAAGGTCGTATGTGTACATCCCACCCCATGTGAACCTCCACCCTCAAACCCCACTTTAGGTGGGGATATAATGGGCTCATTTAGTTTGGTTTGTTTATGATCCTCATTAACACATTCGTCATCTATAGAAACTTTGTCCAACTTTTAACTTAATATTTTTCTGTCCTTGCTCTCATTATGGGATTGCCTTTTCTAGAGCCTCAAATTCCTAGCTACAATGGGAGAGGATTGGAGATGATTTTGTTGTTATATTCAACCTCCAAATTAATCTAACCTATATGGTGTATATAAAAAACAAACCCGCACATATTTAACTCACCATTTGGTAATTAAACTCGTAACAAAATAACCGTATATTTTCAATGAATGAGGCGGTATGAAATGAATACATTGCAGATCAGAAACAATAGTTCTGAATCCAATCCAAACCCTATATATGGCTCTCATTTTTTCCTCATGTAAGCAAGCAATTGACATCTTATGTTATGCAATAGTTTCTCTGTGTTGGTTGTTGGGATGCTGGTCTGCATATGTTGCTTTTGTTTTTAAATAGTTACATCTGGAATTTTGGATACTAAAAAAACCTAACTCTTTTGGATTAATTGAAAAATGGGCAAATAAATCTTCTCGTTATCATTTTGGTAAATTAACAAACAGAAATTAATGGGTGCGGGTAATAACTAGGAACGAACAATGCAAATATTATATGATGCAATCAGAATGCAAGATTCAAACTTGCTTTAGTTTGACTAAAAATTGATTAGGTTATTGTATGTATAATGAAACACACTATCACACCAACGGTGACAGTGAATTAAAGGAAAAGAATCCTACATTTTCACAAGATCACTCGATTGATACAAACAAGCTATAGCTAACAACACAGTCATGTATTGAACATGTTTAAAGTAATTGACTTCTCTAAACATCACACTATCTTTTTATCGAAAGAAATAATCGATACAAGACGATTAAAGCTATCCTGATTGGTGGAAGTTGGTGCAACTTGAGGTTCATTATGATGTGCATCCTACTCATTTGTCTCTTGACTTTCTCCAATTTGCGTGGGAACCGTTAACACTCCAGTATCATTTAACGGATTGGTTGTTCTATTATTGTCCATGCCCCCAACATTGTTTTTTGTCCCATTACTCAAGTTGGCATCAGGGACGGAAGGAATTGATAAAGGTTCCTCTATAATTGTGAGTCTCACGGTAGGTATGTCATATGAAGGAGCTGGAGAACTCCTTTTGCTTCTTTTTTGGATTTGGTATAGGAACCACGGATTGCTTTCGCTTACCTTTCCTGTTTGATCTTTGTTTCCCTTGCCTTAAGCTTCAATTTTTAAAAACAAGAAGAAAGCATCATCAATAATCATATTCCTCATCATTTCATTCATAATGAATTAGGGCTTGTTTGGGATATGTTTACAAGTTACAATTAAGCATAAAGATTCAATGTTATACAAATGTTAAGGTCATTTTAAGTATCGCTTGTCTTTGTTACAAAAAGAGAGTTGTTTACTGGAGGGGGGAAATCTTAAAGAAATGTATAAGCACACATGGAGGGGGAAATCTTAAAGAAATGTATAATTTATATCTGGTGCTCATAAACATGAATGACCATGTGAAATCCTAAACCAGCCCTTCATATAATTCAATACATAAAAAATACAGAATAGTAAAAGGAAAACCTCTCTTCATATGCTTCAATGACAGCTGGACATGACAAGAGATTCTCAACAGGTTCCCAAGTATTTGTTGCCTCCGGCCAGCCACACCTTCATTAGAGCATAAGAATATATTTTTAATCAACTGAAGCATATATTCATAGACATACCAATAAGAAAAGCTTCATGTGAACAGCATATGTGCCATGAAGCAATCTACAATCCACGGTCCGTAAATCCAGAGGACGTGTGGACCACCATATGTGGCATGAAGCAATCTATAAAACATAAAGCAATCCAACTCACAGTTTATCATGGTAATGTGAGGTGCAAAAGCAGCACGAAGGGTAAAGTGTAGAAGCTTGTGAAATGCTATGATCATTGACGACGTAACAACATCCATTCTTGGTGACCTCACCAGAAACGTTGAACTGCAGCAAGATATGTACATGTCAGAAGAAGTTTAAACAAAGAGAAATAACAATAACAAATCAATTAACATAAGATAATCAATTAATGGAAAGA
Organism: Silybum marianum; assembly: GCA_036898165.1. Lineage (NCBI taxonomy): Eukaryota > Viridiplantae > Streptophyta > Magnoliopsida > Asterales > Asteraceae > Silybum > Silybum marianum. The sequence continues at coordinate 24,038,504 of CM072538.1, forward strand.
TATGAAATCCAACTTCTTCTAAGGATCGAGTTGTCCATATATTCTTTGAAAATACCGTTTGCAAATCAAACCGATTTCAAAGATGGAAGAGAGTAAATCATATATATATCCAAACGAAATCTTCAACAGAAGAATTGAAATAGATTAAATAGGAATCGCTTACAGTAAATGAGGGACGTGTGTGAGGATCGAGTGTTGGATGATAAGGGTTCACCATTTCATCCATGATAAGCGGCAGCCAATAATTTGTTAAGTAGTGAAAGTAGGAGAAGACAGCAGCGAGTATATATACACCATTGATCTAATAAACCCTAATTTCTGATTGGATGCCATTTGATCCATTGGATCACGGTCCAACAGGCTTATGTTTGGACTAATCAAGCAAAGGCCAACAATTTCTTACTCTGTTTTTTCTTAAAGTAAATGTCACTAATTTTTTAAAACTAAAAAATATATTTACATATGGCAACAATTTCCTATTCTGTTTTTTCTTGAAATAAATGTCAATGAATTTTAAATAATACAACAGAATTTTCTTTCTGCTTAGCAAAGGCTAACATGGATCTCACTCAACACATGAATTAGTGTGAATTATGATCCAACATGTATTAACAAAGCGAACGTTGTCTTGAACTTCAAGTAGTGATCCATTTACGATTTTGAGCACGTCGTCTTTGAAAGGATGCTCAATCAAACGTTTTCAAAATGCAAATCAAAATATCTCACGAAGAAACTTAGGTGTTTATTTTCGGATATGGATCTCTCTCTAAAAGGATTACGGATTGTAAGTGCTAACTTTTAGAGTCTTCCGGCCCCCTCACTCTCTTTCACCCCGTCTTATATAATGCTAAAATTAAACGCTTGACATGGTTAGTTTTTTTTCCTCATGAACATGCATGTTACGATCTTCCCACTAACGAGGTTGTGTCTTCTTCTATTCCTTTGGAGGATGTGGGTTTTGTTAGAAACTGTTTTGAACACAAGATCGTCCCGGATCGTGTAGTCACGCTTTCTTGAAATTGAATTAGAAGTGAATTATTTCCCAATGTTAATGTTCAGTTCTATTCATTTAATTAAAGATAGTTCATCGACCAAATAGGAATAAATAATTCAAGCTAACTTTAGGCTCAGTCCCAATGTAAACAAGCAATCATTTGGAACCTTGATGCAATTTACGAAGAATTGGTGGCAACAGAGGTGGTGGTGGTTGTGGTGGAGATAATAATGGTGGTTGTGGCGGTGACAACGGTGGAAGAGGTGATTACTGCCATGGTGGGATGAAATGTATTAGAGTAAGTATAAGCGCAAAATAGCCTCTCTCTCAAAAGATGGCATGAAAATTAAGTAGTTTGAATTCATTGCTAACACCCAAAATTGGAATTCCTTACTAAAACTCAAAAAATGAACCAAATGCATGATTGAAATTTAGTCAATGGAATCGGCCATTTACATGTTCTTAATTAGATTAAATTTTACTATAACCGGAAGTCTGTAACTTACTTTAATTTGGAAATTACCTTGGCCTTCTTTGAGCAAGAAAACATTAGAAATTCATGTACTCATGTTAAGTTTGATAGATTCTTCTTCATATAACCATCTTTGACAATTGACGCAAACAAGAAATTAATTAAACAAACTTTCTTCATGAGATGAATTTATTTCCTCCATGAACCAAAAGATTAGAAAAAATCAACAGTGATGATCCACTAAACCGTCTCCTTTAACCCTCACCTTCCTATCTATATATCGATTTCCATATGTGATAAAACGAGAGTTATCAACGATCTCTTGCACCCCAAGTAGTTTTCTCCTAAGAACCAAACAATTTAAAAAAAAATCAACAGTGATGATCCATCAAATCTTCTTCCAATCTATTTATCCTTTACATATGTAGTGACACAACAATCATCAAGATGTTTTGAACTTCGAGTGGTTTTCTGTTCACATGACATTGAACAGTGTTTTACAAGTACGTTACAAGTACTAGTGGTCAAACATAGTCTCCAAGAAACTACATTGGATTAAAAGTCTTTTGAATTAATCAATTGGGATATTGATGATGAAAATTGAAGCTAAATCTAGATCTTTTAACTCTACTTAATGTAGAAATTAATGTTGCTTGAACTACTTCTAAGAGTTTACCTGATTATGGCTTGAAACCCCAATTCAATGATGGTTAAAACTTTTTAACACTTCTTTTTACAAAAAGAATCCTCGTTTTAACTTTTTGCTTTTAAGTGAGACACTTTTTAACTATAAAATCGAAGACAATATATAATGGGTTCTCTCGAATATTTATCTCATTTTTTCGAACTTTTAAGCATTTAATGGGTTTCAAGATTTGTACCACTCATGATATATCATCGGTTTACTTTCTTGGAGAGCTTCTCTTAATAAGCAGAAACCAGGTTTACTTTCTTGGAGAGCTTCTCTTAATAAGCAGATACCAAGTTTAATTGCTTTCAGATTATATATATCTATACTACATCATAAAGCATCTAAAATTGTTATGTTGAAAATTTAAGAGGTACAACATATTATATTTGGCTCGGAATTTATTTCAACCAAAGTTGTCACGGGTTTGCAAGTTTCCATTTTCGCGCGTTTGATGATCTTCTTGGTATATTTGGCTTGTTATAGAAACATACTCTGAGCGGTACCTTTAACCGAAAATCCCAAGAAGAATGAGAGCGGTCTAAGATCAGTCATGTCGAATTCATGTTTGAGTGCTGCGATTATCTCGGTTTGGAGAGATGATAAGGAGGCAGTCAGAACAATATCATCAACATAATTGATTTACAACCAAAGAAATAGAAAGGACCGATACGTATGGAAACAAAATCAGAGATAACTATAAACAATATATTCATAATATTCTACTAATAAAATAGACAATTATTTTGATATAGACGTTTGTCAGTTTACACAGTCTAATTGATTGATTCATATTTTGAGACTTCAACACTAAATCAGAAGTGAAATAATCAGCATCTCTTAAAAAAATAAACGTCACCTAAGTGTTTGGTTCTAAGGAGAAAACCTACTTGTTGTGCAAAAGAACACTAATAATGACTCTCATTTCATCACACATGTAAAAGAATATATATATATATATATATGAAGAAGGGAGAACGTTTATTAGATCATCACTTTTGATATTTTGTAACCGTTTGGTTTAGGGAGAAAATAAATAGATCTCTTGAAGAAAGTTTGTTCAATAAATATCTAGTTTGTGTCAAAGATGGTAATTTGAGCAAGAATGGTGTCACTACTCACTTCTAACTGACTTAGATTTTATTTTGATATGGTGACACTATACAACATAGACACAGCTCAAATCGCCAAAAATGCATGGTCCAGTTTGACTTGGTTCGACCGATATGATTTTTTTTGAAGACCCCTAATTGTCTTCACTTTTATAGTTAAAAAGTGTCTCACTTGAAAGCCAAAAGTTAAAACAAGGATTCTTTTTGTAAAAAAAAGTGTTAAAAAGTTTTAACCATCATTAAATTGAATTGGGGTTTCATGCCATAATAAGGTAAACTCTTAGAAGTAGTTCAAGCAACATTAATTTCTACATTAAGTAGAGTTAAAAGATCTAGATCCACTGTAGGTTTAGCTTCAATTTTGATCATCAATTTTCTAATTGAGTTATTCAAAAGACTTTTAAACAAAAGTAGTTTCTTAGAGACTATGTTTGACCTTGTAACGTACTTGTAAATAAAACAGTGTTCAATGTCATGTGAACAGAAAACCTATTCGAAGTTCAAAACATGTTGATGACTCTTGTGCCACTACATATGTAAAGGATATATAGATTGGAAGAAGATTTGATGGATCATCACTATTGATTTTTTTAAGAATTGTTTGGTTCTTAGGAGAAAACTACTCGGGGTGCAAGAGATCGTTGATAACTCTCGTTTTATGACATATGGAAATCGATATATAGATAGGAAGGTGAGGGTTGAAGGAGACGGTTTAACGGATCACTACCGTTGGTTTTTTCTAATCTTTTGGTTCATGGAGGAAATAAATTAATCTCATGAAGAAAGTTTGTTTAATTAATTTCTTGTTTGCTTCAATTGTCAAAGATGGTTATATGAAGAAGATTATATCAAACTTAATATGAGTACATGAATTTCTAATGTTTTTTTCGGGTTACAGTAAAATTTCCAAATTAAAACGAGTTACAGACTTCCGGTTATAGTAAAATTTAATCTAATTAAGAACATGTAAATGGCCGATTCTGTTAACTAAATTTCAATCATGCGTTTGGTTTATTTTTTGAGTTTTAGTAAGGAATCCCAAATTTTGGGTGTTAGTAATGAATTCCAACAACTTAATTTTCATGCCATCTTTTGAGAGAGACTATTTTGCCCTTATACTTACTTTAATATATTTCATCCCACCATGGCATTCATCACCACCATTATTGTGTCTGCCAACACCATCATCACCACCACCACCACCGTTGCCACCAATTCTTCGTAAATCGCTTCCTGGTTCCAAATGATTATTTCTTAACATTGGGACTAAGCCTATAGTTGGGTCAAATAATTTATTCCTATTTGGTCGATGAACTCTCCTTAGTTAAACGAATAGAACTGGAAATTAATATTGGGAGACAATTCACTACTAATTCAATTTGAAGAAAGCATGACTACATGATCCGGGACGATCTTGTGTTCAAAAAAGATGCAAACAAAACCCACATCCTCCAAAGGATTAGAAAAGGAGGAAAAACCTCGTTAGTGGGAAGATCATAACATGCATGTTCATGAGGGAAAAAAAACTAACCACGTCTGGCATTTCATTTTCCGTAGATGGATCACTACTTGAAGTTCAAGACAACGTTCGCTACGTTAATATATATTGGGTCCTAATTTACATGTATTCATATGTGTTGATTGAGATCCATGTTAGCCTTTGCTAACACATGATGCACAAGTTCTCAAGGTTATCACAATTTCATGAGTTCTCAAAAGAAGGTCCATTTATATATATATATATATATATATATATGATTTCAGATGTAAATATATTTTTTAATTTTTAAAAATCATTGACATTTATTTTAATAAAAACAGAATAGGTAATTGTTGCCATATGTAAATATATTATTTAATTTTAAAAAATCATTACATTTATTTTAAGAAAAAACAGAATAGGAAATTTTTGCCACATGTAAATATATTTTTCAATTTTAAAATTCAGTGACATTTATTTTAAGAAAAAACAGAGTAAGAAATTTTTGGCCTTTGCTTGATTAGTCCAAACATAAGCCTGTTGGACCGTGATCCAATGGATCAAATGGCATCCAATCAGGAATTAGGGTTTATTAGATCAATAGTGTATATATACTCGCTGCTGTCTTCTCCTACATTCACAACTGAACGAATTCTTGGCTGCCGCTTATCATGGATGAAATGGTTAACCATTATCATCTAACATACAATCCTCATCACGTCCCTCATTCACTGTAAGCGATTCTTATTTAATCTACTTCAATTCTTTTGTTGAAATCGGTTTAATTTTGCAAAGGGTTTTTTCAAAGGATATATGTGTTGATTTGCAAGATTTTTGCATCGACAAGAAATGATTTTCTATCGTTTTGCTGCAAGGATAATGATGATCAATCATAAAATAAAATAGATGCTAGAAATCTTCCACAAAATTTTCTTCTCTGAACTCTTATAAGATGAAAACTTGAACAAAATATCAATTGTTCTAACTGAAAGTATTTATAAATGCTTTAAAAAAACACTTGATTTCTTACACCTGAAATGATTAATCGTTTATTGAGTGTTTTTAATGAAAGCAGTTTTTGAAATATTGGGTGAATTTTTAACTTTAGTGCTTTTTGTTGGAGGCTTTAGTTTACTGTTGTGGAGTAATGTCCTAAATCTTTACATGGACACCGTATTCGGCTACTTTAGCTAAAACCAAAGTCCGTTCTTAGTCTGTTGCTAACACTAAATAGAAACGGATTTTGTGTTTATCATCCACCTTTAATTAATGTTACCTTAGAATATTCTAATGAACTCTTAATAGAAGGAACATGTAAACTCTGTAAGGACCATCAGGACGTAACTAATATGGACAACTCGATCCTTAGAAGAAGCGTGATTTCACATTATTTGATTATATTAATTGATTTGTTATTGCTATTTGTCTTTGTTTAAACATGTTCTGACATGTACATTTCTTGCTGCAGTTCATCGTTTCTGGTGAGGTCACCAAGAATGGATGTTGTTACGTCGTCAATGATCATAGCATTTCAGTTTTCACAAGAAAAGACATGATATGGTGCAGTACATCTTCGGGTAATCTGGAGATGGTATCTTGAGGATCAAGTATCACATGTTTGCCGTTCAAGATTCTGTACCGAGAGACGAGAGTAAGACACTTGTCATATTGTGAGTGATATTTTGTTATCTTCATTTGATTATGTGCTTCCAACTAAGTTTGTTTATCATTTTGACAGGATGTTAACAGATGGGAGTTTGCAAGCTATTGGGTCTGTGTTACCTTGCTGATGGTTGTAGGTCACCACCAGTCTGACACCGCAATAGTCTTGCCATGAGCCCGCCTTGGGCAAACGAAAAAAAGTGAATGGCAATGTTCATAGCATTTCACATGTACAGAGGGTGAATGTACCTGTGACGTTCGTGTTTTGAGAAGAACCAACCAAGGAGAGGAGAGGTGGGGGATCTGAAAGATAACTCAGAGGGCGTGAAACTTGTACACAATGTAAAATAATTTGTACCTCTTAATTTTCAACAATAACTATTATTGCTGATTATTAATTAGTATAGTATAGATATATTATAGATAAGCAATTAAGCAACCGTGTTGTAAATAGGAGGTTGAATATGGTATTCACAAGATATTAAACCCCCATCACATATATGTATTCTGTTATACTTGGATGCCACCAAGGACTGCATGTTTGTGATCACAGTTTTTTATTCATGTTTGTGATCACATTGATTTACCTTTTTCCTTTTTTAAAACTTAAGTAAGTTAAAGATTTGATTTTTCATATAATTTAATAAGAATACAAAAAATAAAGTGTAAAATAAAAATAATTAGTTGTATACTCATACAATGGATTGTGACATAAATTTTATTATAAAATGTAAAAGTAAAATTATATTATTTTTTACTAGAAATATTTCCTTAAATGTTAAAGATGGAAAAAGTTTGTAGGATAATTGTTCAAACGTATTTACACTTTTTCCATTTATAAATTTTGAAATAAATTTGAGTTTTAACTTTTCGTATAATTTAATAAGAAATTTTGTATTCGTTTGAAATGAGTCAAATGACCATAAAATTTTAAGTAGTTGTATCTCTAAGGACCCTAATTATTTAAATATTAGAGTTTTTTATTTGAAGGGTGTCCTAGGTACCCTGGACTAATTCCGACAAATTATGACCGCAAGACATCAACCCCTTGATGACTCAGTTGTCATAATTGTTGTATATGTCTGGATTCGAACCCTAGACAGATGGGATGTTCGACCACATCTCCCGGGACCTCAACCGCTACGTCAAAACCTTGTGGTTTCAAATAATAGAGTTCTTGTAATCATAAATGATATATTTACCGTTTATAAATATTAAAAGCGTGGGATGTGTTACTTGACCAAATTTGACAAGTATTAAAATTTTAACAATTTTTTACCCAAACATATTTCTACATCGTGTCCATCGTATTTCATTTGCTGGACGTGTCCTTATAATCAACATTGAGGATTGTTTTTATTTGCATAGACCGGTATTGACAACCATATATTAAAAAAATATAATTAATAGTCACGTTATAAAATATAAACACAGACAATACAAATTAACGTGCATCTGAGCAACACGGTTCTCACTCCCTCGAAAGATCATTGGAGATGGCACTGGAGAATTCTCGGTCAAAAGTACTCGAGATAAAGCGGAAGATCTCTTGTCTGGAAACGGTAGCTTAGCAACAAGATGGAACACTCTTGCCCCCTCAAAAATCAAAATCTTTTGCTGGAGAGCTTTATAAAGACGGATCCTCGTCAAAGAAAAATTGGTTGATATGGGCATCGATATCGACAATATGCTCTACCCTCTAAGTAAAGATGTCCCCGAATCGATTGATCATGTCCTCTTCACGCTGGTTTTGCTGGTTTTGCTCCTCACATAATAGTTTGTACCATTAGGGACCATGATAACAATGAGCTTAATATATAAACTATGAGTTGGATTGAGGGTGCATTAATTGTAATGGTAGGATTTTCTAATACTTATTTCATGTTTTATAGATTGCGTCATGCCACATATTGTGGTCCACAGTACGTTCTCTGGATTTACGAACCGTGGATTGTAGATTGCTTCATGGCACATATGCTGGTTCACATGAAGCTTTTCTTGAGGATGTTAGGGAGGTTAGCTACAACCTTTTCTTTATTTATTACTATTTTTGTTTGATATTGTATTTTTGTGAGAGTGTTTATGCCAAACCCAATGTAAACCGGAAAGGAGTTGCTCGGTTTACACTCTGATTATTTAGACAGCAGGGTTTGTATTAATCTTGTTGGTTTTCTAATTTTGGGGTAGAGGATAGGTATGCATACATCTCATTACCCCAACCATACGTCCCTTGGGATATATATATACCCTTTGATTATTATCCTTTCTTGTTATTCTGTGATCTCCAAAAGCCCTTTATTAGTTCTGAAGTTACAAGTATCCTTTTGTTTAATTGGTAAATGGATCTCATTTGACAGTTGAACTTGTCTTCATTGTTATGAGAATTCAGTTATTTACGGATATTTTGGTACTATGCCCTGTTTTTTTTTGACTTTTTTATGGTAACCTAAGGCTATGGAAAACTAGCTGATAAGCTAGCGGGTAGCTTATAAGCTAGCGGGTAGCTTATAAGCTAGCGGGTAGCTTATAAGCTAGCTGGTGACTTATAAGCTAGTTGATGGCTTATAAGCTAGTTGATGAAAAAATCTTTGACAAAACCAACGTATAAGAATGTAAAATGACCAAAAAGGACATTAAAAAATAAAGAAATAATTAATAATTAATATTAATGAGGGTTATAATTTGAAATAATGACAACAAGCTCCCAAAACGCTACTCCAAGTAACGTTTCAATAAGATAGCTTATAAGCTAACTTATAAGCTTTTGCCAAATATGTACACTGAAAATAAGCTCAACTTATTTTTGCCAAACATAGCCTAACTCTTCCCTCATTGGGCTGTTGGTGTATTTTGAAAATCCCTGTGAGGCCGAAATCTCGGGTCTGAAAAAGCCTAAAGTCAAAAGCCAAATCAAAACCAAAAGATGCCTGAAAGATAAATTTGGATGTTGCAGGCAGCGATCTGCAACAACAGGAGGAAACTCCCATCACACCCCCTCATGATCCAGTTACCTCCCGTAGTGTTTCTGCGTGCAGAGTTCAACGTCTTCCTAATGAAATTCACGCACAATATTGGCAGCAAAAAGGTGAGATCATGTGAAGGTTAACCAAGGCAGCATAGACAAGAATCGAAGGGTTTGTAGGTTTTATTCCATTAGCTAAAACAAGGGCGGATTCTATTTCGTAGGGATAGTTTTATCTTTTGTATTTTGGCAACTGCATTTGATTAGCGTGGTTGGATTAGTGTTTCATAAAAAAAGTGATTTAAAATTCTAGTGTCCAGGAAGTAAATGATAGCATATTAGGTATTTAAGAATCACTTCCAAGAATGGTGAAAGGAAGGACCAATATCTCTCTACCTTCTTTTTGTGCAAGAAGAGGACATATGTAATATTTAGTGTTATTTTGTTTTGGTTCACAGTTTCTAAAACAAAGTAATTTAGGTATGTGGTTGGGTGGTGGATTTTGTGGTGCATAGAATATAATCATGAAACATTTAATATTTTCTTTATTGTCTATATTTGTGATACCATTTTGTACCAATTAACATTGAAGCTCTTATGGGAATATGCATTCGTTTTTCTTGTTCTAGGCACACGTTCATGAATGCATAAGCTCCCTAGAAAATGGATATAAGACACCTGAAGCTACCATTTCCTTACACCTCTTACATTCACCAAATTATTATATTGATGCAAATCAAGTGGGTAAAGTTGGATTAGAATCGACAGATGAGCAGAAGATAAAAAAAAATTGTTGCTAGAGCAGTTCTTTTAAACCCTTCAATTATTTAGCTCGATGAAGTTACCGGTAGGCTCGATTTGGAGGTTTTACGTATCATTATGCTTGGGAGATCATCTATCATGATTACTCGGAGGCTAGAGTCTTGTAAAAGATGCTGATTTTATTGCTGTGATGGAGGGTGATCAACATGTTGAAATGGGTACTCATGATGAATTTATTAGCATACACATAGATTGTATTCAGAGATTCTTAGATGTGAAGAAGTGATGAAACTTCCTGAAAGGTGCATTATACATGGTTTGTAAACTTTGTAACGCTCTTATCTTATATTGATATTGATGTTCAGTATCAAAAAAAATCAATTGGTAAATATGTTAGTATTGTGTTTTGACAAAGAAACACATCAACTCCAAAAGAGGGAAAAACCATTGGAATACAATCTTACAACATGTATTTCTAATGGTGAAAAACTAATTTCCTAACCGAGACGGAGAAACTGAGTAACTTTTTCTACATAAATAGGAGGGTTCTTTTTTCGCAATACGTGGCCAACGTGCAATTACATAGCTTGAAATGTGATCTCTAAGTAGGAATCTAGCCGTGTGCGTGAATGTGAATGTATGAACTATAAATAATCAATAACGAAAGTTTAAAGAATTGAAAATATACAAAAAAAAATGAGAGCATAAACAAAATTGGTGATATATTCTATTGATTTATCTTGATGACCAACTTGCAAATTGTTGCTTGAAATTAAAATAAAATGTGTTTTTCATAACCACATACTAAAAGAAGATAACAAATCCTAAATTTATAATATTAATTACTTGCGACATCGGAAAACTTGAAAGAATATCTTCTCCACAGCGAGACCCAAAAAAAACCTTCGAGCATAACAGTAACAAGCGACATAGGTAGATGGTGAAACAACCCCCCGAAAAGGATTCGAGCATCACTGGCACTGGCACTGGCACTGGCACTGGCACTGGCATTCCTGACGCCGTTTCTTTGTAAATTGCTTCGTGGTTCCAAATGATCATTGTGTTAATACTGGGACTAAGCCTAAAGTTGGCTTGAATTATTTTTTTTTCCTATCTAGTCCATGAACTATCTTTAATTCAACTGTCTGTGTTTGTGTTTGAATCAGAGGGAAATGAGGTGGAATTTTTTTTATCTAGGGGAACTAAATATGTTGCTAAATAAGCCAATCCAATGGAAAATATCGAATCTAATAAATCAATTTTCTATTATGCAAATAAACATTGATAGTATTATAGTTGGAATTAGTAAAATGATTTCATAAGCTTTTTAATCCGTAGGGTTCAAGGAGAACTTTTGTTGTATCATAGGTGTTATTTTTTTTGTAAGTGTTAGGTTGTATTGAGAAAACCTTCTTGTTGTGCAAGAGAACATTGATGACACTCGTTTCATCGCATATGTAATATGAAGGAGAAGTTTATTGGATCATCACTTTTAATATTTTGTAAGGGTTTGGTTCATGGAGGAAATAAATTGAGCTCTTAAAACAAGTTTGTTCAATAAATATCTAGTTTGTGTCAAAGATGGTCGTTTGAACAAGAATCTATCAAACTTAATATAACAACATGAATTTCAAATGTTTCTTTTTGTGTGTCAAAGAAGATGAATTATCCTCTTCAAAGTTCATATGCATACAAGCAAAAAGCAACAATGTTAACAGGAGCATCAAAATAAATACGCTACTTGGAACATATGATATATGGGATATCGTCAAAATATGGTTACATGAGCAGGATGATGCTAATCTATCCCAAGCGCAAATGAACACAACTTATAACCATCTTAGGAATCACTTGTTTGTTTTGCTATATCAAGAAGCGGATTAAAGTTTGGATCTCTTGTCGACACTCTATTTACAATATTCTCTCACCGTCTTTCTCACTTATATTCATATTTCTAAAGAAAATTATCATTGATCACCACTTCTTGGATTCAAATGATCATTGCGCTAGTAAATTGTGACTATTAAAACCCTTTATCCGAGCCAAAAATTGGTTTGAATTCTTCCCTATATTATCCATGATCTATCTTCAATTAAAATGTGAGTGTTTGACTTTAAGGGAAATGAGGTGGAAGTATTTTCTTTATTGGAACTACATAGATCGGTAAAGCCGAAAACATCAATCTATTATATCACTTTGCAATTATGCAAATACATAGTAGTGGGAAGATGGTAACACACATGCTCATAAGAAAAAAACCAAAAGCGACGTCAAGCCTTTCATTTTTTGTGTTATATAAGAAGGGGATGAAAGAGAGTGACGGGGAGCCTCCAAAAGTTAGCACTTACCATTGTAACATGTGTTGTATAGTTAGAGAGAAATAAATTCAAAAACAAACACTTCCTCAAGTTTCTTCATGAGATATTTTGATCTGCATTTTGAGTTCTTGTAATTTGAAATCGTTTGATTGAGCGTCCTTTTGAAGATGACAAAATCGTGAACGGATCACTACTTGAAGTTCAAGACAATGTTGATGACTCTGTTGCATTATTTATTTTGTGTTTGTTATATATGATTTCATATGTGAATATATTTTTGAAATTTTAAAAATCAATGACGTTTATTTTAAGAAAAAAACAGAATAGGAAATTGTTGCCAGATGTAAATATTTTTTTTTTAATTTTTAAAAATCAATGACATTTATATTAAGAAAAAACAGAATAGGAAATTGTTGGCTGTTGCCAGATGTAAATATATTTTTTAATTTTTAAAAATCAAAGACATTTATTTTAAGAAAAAACAGAATTGGAAATTATTGCATTTGGATGATTAGTCCAAACATAAGCCTGTTGGACCGTGATCCAATGGATCAAATGGTAGCCAATCAGGAGTTAGGGTTTATTTCACTGAAATCTAGGCTATAAAATAAGTCGCTTCTTCTTCTACATTCACAACTTAACGAATTCTTACGCTTCTGGCCTTCTTCTGGCCTCCATGTATGAAGTCATGTATTATCCGACACATGCTTCTCAATCACATCCCCCATTCACCACTGTAAGAGATTCTTATTTAATCCACTTCTTCTGTAGAACATTTCGTTTAATTTGGATGTTTATGAATTTCTTGCTTTCATCTTTTAAATCAATTTGATTTGCAAAGGATATATGTGTTGAATTGCAAGATTTTTGTATCCACAAGAAATAATTTTCTATGGTTTTGCAAGGATAATGATGATCAATCATAAATTAAAATAGATGCTAGAAATCTTCCACAATATTTTCTTTTGTGAACTTCTATAAGATGAATTCTTGAACAAAATCAAATGGTCTAACTGAAAGTATTTATAAATGCTTTAAAAAAACACTTGATTTCTTACACCCGAACTGATTAATTGTTTATGGAGTGTTTTTAAGGAAATCAGTTTTTGTAATATTGTTACTACGCCTGCTGAGCAAGATGCATTGCGATTTCCTCTTCTGTGGACGCACCTATGACCCGGGACGTATATCTTGGGTGGATGTTTAGCTTTAGTTTGCCGTGTTGGGAGCTTTAGTTTACTGTTGTAGAGTAATGTCCTAAATGTTAAAAAACAGTTAAATCTTTACATGGTATTCAGCTACTTTAGCTAAAACGAAAATCCGTTCTTAGTCTGTTGCTAACAGTAAATAGCAATGGGTTTCTTTTTGTATAGGCCGCTCTCAGCAGGTTTTCTATTAGTTCCTGGAAACAATCTTCGTTCGAAGTTATCAAACAATTTGAGGCGCTTTTGGAATCCAAAATGAGGTAACTAACGTTACCTTAGAATATTCTAATGAACTCCTAATTAAGGAACACGTAGACTCTGTAAGGACCATCAGAATGTAATTAATATGGACAACTCGACCCTTAGAAGAAATTTGATTTCATTTATTTCCTTTTTTCAATTATATGATGTTAATTGATTTGTTATTGTTATTTCTCTTTGTTTAAACTTGTTCTGACATGTACATTTCTTGCTGCAGTTCAACGTTTCTGGTGAGGTCGCCAAGAATGGAAGTTGTTACGTCGTCAATGTTCATAGCATTTCGCAAGGTTCTACACTTTACACTTCATGTGGCTTTTGCATCTTAGATAATAGTTTGTACTATTAGGGACCATGATGACAGTAAGCTTAATATATAAACTGTGAGTTGGACTGAGGGGGCATTAATTGTAATCATAGGATTTTCTAATACTAGTTTCATGTTTTGCAGATTGCTTCATGCCATATGGTCCACACGTCCTCTGGATTTACGGACCGTAGATTGTAGATTGCTTGGTGGTTCACATGAAGCTTTTCTCGAGGATGTTAGGGAGGTTAGTGACAACCTTTTCTTTATTTATTACTATTTTAGTTTGATATTGTATCTTTAGATTATCATTTTTGTGTGAGTGTTTAGTCCAAACCCAATGTAAACCGAAAGGAGTTTCTCTGTTTACACTCTGATTATTTAGGCATCCGCGTCTATATTAATCTTGTTGAGTTTTCTTATTCTGGGGCAGAGGATAGGTATGCAAACATCCCATTACCCCAATCACACGTCCCGTGGTTATTCTGTGATCTCCAAAATCCCTTTATTAGTTCTGTAGTTACAAAGCCTTTTGTTTAATTGGTAAATGGATCTCATTTGACAGTTGAACTCGTCTTCATTGTTATGAGAATTCAGTTATTTACGGATATTTTGGTACTATTCCCTGTGTTTTTGACTTTTTTATGCTAACCTAACTCTTCCCTCATTGGGTCATTGGTGTATTTCACAATCCTCCTTCTGAGTCCGAAATCTCGGTCAGAAAAAGGCTAAAGTCAAGAGGAGGAAACTCCGTCACACTCACACCCCCTCATGATCCAGTTACTTCCCGTAATGCTTATATGTGAAGAATTCAACGTCTTTCTGATGAAATTCATGCACGATATTGGCAGCAAAAAGGTGAGACTCGTGTGAAGGTTAACCAAGGAAGCGTAGACATTTCTGAGAAGATGTTATATCTGCTCAACCAATGCACAGCTAGATTGTAGAGGAATCAAAGGGTTTGTAGGTTTTATTCCATTAGCTAAAATAAGGGCAGACTCTATTTCTTCGGGATAGTAGTTATCTTTTGTATTTCTGCAACTGCAATTGATTGGTCTGGTTGGATTAGTGTTTCAGGAAAAAAGTGATTTAAAATTCCTGGATGTAAATAATAGTATATTAGATATTTAAGAATCACTTCCAAGAATGATGAAAGGAAGGACCAATATCTCTGTTACCTTCTTTTTGTGCAAAAAGAGAAAATATGTAATATGTAGTGTTATTTTGTTTTGGTTTACGGTTTCAAAAACAAAGTAATTTATGTATGTGGTTGGGTGTGTGGATTTTGTGGTGCATAGGATATGATCATGAAACAATTATTGTTTTCTTGAGTATCTATATTTGTGATAAGAAAACAAGCAGATGTCATTATCATGTTCATTTATTAGACTTCACTTAACCCTAAAACTCTATCAGCTAGAACTTGCAAGAGATCAGCATTTGACAGCCAAGATGTGATGTCAGCTGGGCATCATCTTTCACTGCATTCTCACCATTCGAGACCGCAACAATCTTGCATGAGCCTGCCTTGGCTTCTTCTCCTCGGCGGTCTTCCGTTTTTTTTTGTGGCAAACAAAAAAAAATCAAGGTCAATGTTCATAGCATTTTGCAAGAATGGATGTCGTTAATTACAACTTTGCAATGTTCGACACTTTACGGTTCATGCTGCTTTTACACCTCACATAATAGTTTGTACTGTTAGGGACCATGATGATGATGAGCTTGATATATAAACTTTGAGTAGGATTGAGGGTGCATTAATTATGATGATAGGATTTCTATACTAATTTCATCACAACTTCACTTGAAATTTAGAGTATGTTGCTCCGAAGTCCCCATTGAGAGCAAAAGATGTCCAACTATTCGTGGTAAGATAGACATATCCATATCCCGACCAAGAAGTTGGCTGCTCAAATATTGATCTTTTACCCCAGGAGGACTCGCAAACTCTTGAGCCTGAAAATGCCAAATAAGTAAGTATTTACATCTAAATTTTTCAATATTCTTCACCTTTTTGTATCTTACCATTTTGATTCTGTTATTTATATACTCATTCATTCCAGAAATTTTGCTTTCTACTTTTCCTGAAACACTAATCAAATACAGTCGCCTTATTATTTGATCACCCAAGATACAAAAGATAACTACTATCTCAAAGATAACTCTTGAGCCTTATATGTATGATGCAACACATGCAAATGCTCAGAGTTGCATCCTCTCATTTCTGTTGAATGGTTCTTAAAATAGATTGTTGAGCCATAATACTTTTCCATTTGTGGTGTTTGCATTAGTTTCTCATGCTTATCTTAAGAGATCAAAGAAAACCATTTACACTTCAGAAGTTGGAAAATGATATTTTACATGTGTTTATGCTTATTTTCGTATCTTTAAGCAATTCAATATGTTGGCATTGATAGCAGATTGGAGCAACTGTAGATGGACTTTTTGGTGCCCTAATTCTAATAGATGGAGGAATCGGGTTACTGATGATGGTAAGAGCATCTTTTTGAATGGAGGAAAGATGAAAATCGATGATGGACGATTTATGGTTGGTTTTCGACGCTCTTTATATGGCAATCCTTGCAGTTCTTCGAGCGACCCACAAAACTGCTTTTTTTCCTTTTTTTTATTCCAATGTCGAAGCTACCTGATGATGATGGTCGATTTCTGCACTGTGTTTCTCGATCTTTAATTTGGGAGTGCATGGAGATGGTGTTTGGAAGTAAGATTATATTAAATCTGACTGCAGATAAGGATATCTCTATGTCGGGTAATCTGATTCCCATCCGGAATAATGCTAACCTGGATAAGCTCACTAACTGGGATAGGAGAGATATGGATGGAAAAGTTAGTTCGGACCTGTTTGTTAAGATGCTGGAAGCTGATGATTGGGATGACATTTTCTGTTACTTGAAGTAGCCGTTAAAACCTTTTGGAAAATTACATATTAAAAATAATTTAAAAACTAATTATCATATTAAAATGTAACTTTTATAACATAGAAAGATCTTAACGATTCGTAATATTTTTCCATTAAATTGTTGATAAATAAATGACATCTTTTTTTCAAAGTTTTACATTTGTTTTAGATTATATCCGAAAAAGTCTAATAGGAATTAAGAGAAAAAATAGTTTTATTTACATCCAACCGGTTGTTTTTATTAAATACATTCTCCTTTCACTATTTTATATTTCATTTAAACTTTATATTTTATTAATTAATACAATTTTGTTTGATATTTAAGTTAAAAATAATATATATATATATATATATATGTGTGTGTGTGTGTGTGATATGTGTATTAAAATATAATAAAAAAAGTAAAAGTAAAAAAAAATATAACATATAAATATCAAATTTATAGTTTATTAATATTTAATATAATAAATAAAATTGAAGGATACATATTTTAAACTTTTTATAACACAAAAACTAAATATTTTAAATTTTAAACAACACAAGGACTAAATATGTAACTTTTCAAAAGTTTTTAACGGGTATTTTTAACTGGGTTAGTAGTAAGGACCAAAATAGAAGTAAAATAAAACCACAGGGACCAAAAAAGCAGTTTTTAAACCACAAAGATCAAAATCGTTATAAACTGTAAACCATAGGGACCAAAATCGTAGTTTACTCTATTTCTATAGAAAATTATCATTGGTCACCACGTCTTGGTTTCAAATGATCACTGGGCTAGTAAATTGTGACTATTAAAACCCTTGATCCGAGCCAAAAGTTTGTTTGAATTCTTCCCTATATTAGCCATGATCATTAAAATGTGAGTGTTTGACTTTAAGGGAAATGAGGTGGAAGTATTTTTCTTATTAGAACTACGGTAAATCTGAACACATCAATCTGTTATATCACTTTGCTATTGTGCAAATACATAGTAGTGGGAAGATGGTAACACGCATGCTCATCAGAAAAAACCAAAAGCGACGTCAAGCCTTTCATTTTTTGTGTTATATAAGAAGGGGATGAAAGGGAGTGAGGGGGACCTCCAAAAGTTAGCACTTACCATTGTAATATGTGTTGTACTGTTAGAGAAAAATCAATACAAAAACAAACACTTCCTCGAGTTTCTTCATGATTTGCATTTTGAGTTTTTGTAATTTGAAATAGTTTGATTGAGCGTCCTTCTGAAGACTACGTGTTCAAAATCGTGAATGGATCACTACTTGAAGTTCAATACAACGTTGATGACTTTCGCTTTGTTAATATACATTGGGTCATAGTTCACATTAATTCATATCTGTTGGATGAGATCCATCTTACCCTTTGCTATCCAGAAAGAAAAATCTTTGTGTTTGTTAATATGATATCTTATGTAAATATTTTTTTTAATTTTTAAAAATCAATGACATTTATATTAAGAAAAAACATAATAGGAAATTGTTGGTTGTTGCCAAATGTAAATAAAAATATTTTTTTAATTTTTAAAAATCAATGACATTTATATTAAGAAAAAACATAATAGGAAATTGTTGGTTGTTGCCAGATGTAAATATAATTTTTAATTTTTAAAAATCAAAGACATTTATTTTAAAAAGGAGAGAATTTCATATACGTTTTTAAAAACTTCTAATATTACGTATATATCCTTGTAAAATTTCAAATTACGTGTATATCCTTCTAAATCTGAAAAACTCGTGTGTATATATTTCTCTCTAATTTAATTATTATAAAACATTTTAAAAATACAAATAATTAAAACTAAATTGAATATATTTTGAAAATTACTAATATAACCTTTTGTTGAACCACCATCAAAATACAGGAAAAGATTTATCGGAAAGTTATATTAGTAATTTCCAAAATATATTCAATTTAGTTTTAATTATTTATATTTTTAAAATGTTTAATAATAATTAAATTAGGGAGAATGATTTACGTGAGTTTTTCAGGTTTATAAAATGACATACACGTACTTTGAAATCTTCTAAGGATATATATGTAATATTGTAAAGTTTTAAAGACGTATATGAAATTTTCTCTTAAAAACAGAATAGAAAATTATTGCATTTGGATGATTAGTCCAAACATAAGCTTGTTGGATCGTGATCAAACGGATCAAATGATATCCAATCAGGAGTTAGGGTTTATTTCAGTGAAATCTAGGCTATAAAATAACTCGCTTCTGGTCTTCTTCGAATTCTTACGCTTCTGGTCTTCTTCTGGCCGCCATGTATGAAGTCGTGTATCATCCAACACACGCTTCTCAATCAGATCCCTCATTCACCACTGTAAGCGATTCTTATTTAATCTACTTCTTCTGTAGAACATTTCTTTTAATTTGGATGTATATGAATTTCTTGCTTCCATCTTTGAAATCAATTTTATTTGCAAAGGGTTTTTGCAAAGGATATATGTGTTGAATTGCAAGATTTTTGCATCGACAAGAAATAATTTTCTGTCGGTTTGCAAGGATAATGATGATCAATCATTAAATAAAATATATGCTAGAAATCTTCCACAAAATTTTCTTCTGTGAACTCTTATAAGATGAATTCTTGAACAAAATCAATTGGTGTAACTGGAAGTATTTATAAATGATTTAAAAAAACACTTGATTTCTTACACCTGAAATGATTAAATCGTTTATTGAGTGTTTTTAATGAAAGCAGTTTTTGAAATATTGGGTGAATGTTTAACTTTAGTTCGCCTTGTTGGGAGCTTTAGTTGTGGAGTAATGTCCTAAATCTTTACATGGACACGGCTACTTAGCCTGTTGCTAACAGTAAATAGAAATGGATTTTGTGTTTATCATCCACCTTTAATTAATGTTACCTTAGAATATTCTAATGAACTCCTAATAAAGGAGCACGTAGACTCTGTAAGGACCATCAGTTTGATTTCATTTCTTTCCATTATTCGATTATATTATAGTAATTGATTTGTTATTGTTATTTCTCTTTGTTTAAACATGTTCTGACATGTACATTTCTTGCTGCAGTTCAACGTTTCTGGTGAGATCACCAAGAATGGATGTTGTTACATCGTCAATGATCATAGCATTTCACAAGCTTCTACAAATTTCTGCTCATCTAATCTGACCCGCTTTAGAGAAAGGCTCTTACGAGATTGAGCATAAAGTCGGTTCGATTTTCTTGAAAAAAACTGAAGCTGATATATGTCTGTATAATGAAGAAACGACATGATATATGGTGCAGTACATCTGCGGGTAATCTGGAGATGGTACTTGAGGATCAAGTATCACATCTTTGCGGTTCAAGATTCTGTCCCGCCTTGGGCAAACA
This sequence comes from Silybum marianum, assembly GCA_036898165.1. NCBI lineage: Eukaryota > Viridiplantae > Streptophyta > Magnoliopsida > Asterales > Asteraceae > Silybum > Silybum marianum. The sequence continues at coordinate 24,058,982 of CM072538.1, forward strand.
AAAAAAAGTGAAGGTCAATGTTCATAGCATTTCACATGTACAGAGAGAGGGACAGAGGGTGGATGTACCTGTGACGTTCGTGTTTGGAGAGGAGAGGGCGTGAAACTTGTACACAATGTAAAATACTTGTACCTCTTAATTTTCAACAATAACTATTATTGCTGATTATAGTATAGATATAGTATAGATATAGTATAGATAAGCAATTAAGCTGTGTTGTAAATAGGAGGTTGAATATGGTATTCACAAGATGTTAAACCCCCATCGCATATATGTTTCCTATTACACTTGGATGCCACCAAGGACTGCATGTTTGTGATCACAGTTTTTTATTCTTGTTTGTGATCACACTGATTTACGTTTTTCGTTTTTTAAAACTTAAGTAAGTTAAAGATTTGATTTTTCATATAATTTAATAAGAATATAAAAAATTAAGTGTAACAAAAATTATTAGTTGTATACTCATACAATGGACTGTGACATAAATTTTATTATAAAATGTAAAAGTAAAATTCTATTATTTTTCACTAAAAATATTTCCTTAAATGTTAAAGAAGGAAAAAGTTTGTTGGATAATTGTTCAAACGTATTTACACTTTTTCCATTTATAAATTTTGAAATAAATTTGAGTTTTAATTTTTCGTATAGTTTAATCAGAAAATAAAATTAAGTGTGGATAAAAAAACTAGTTTTGTATTCATTTGAAATGAGTCAAATGACTAGAAACTTTTGAGTAGTTATATTTCTAAAGATCCTAATTATTTAAATATTAGAGTTTTTTGGAATGGCGTTCCATGCCATTAAAGATATCAGCCTCTTGATGACTCAGTGGCCATAATAGTTATGTACGTGTGGAGATGTGCTACTTGACCAAATTTGACAAGTATTAAAATTTTAACAATTTTTTACCCAAACATATTTCTACATCGTGTCCATCGTATTTCATTTTACTGGAAGAGTCCTTATAATCAACATCGAGGATTGTTTTTATTTGCATAGACCGGTATCGACAACCATATCTTAAACAAATATAATTAACAGTCACATTATAAAATATAAACACAGACAATACAAATTAAGCGGAAGATCTCTTGTTTGGAAACGGTAGCTTAGCAACGAGATGGAACACTCTTGCTCCCTCAAAAATCAAAATCTTTTGCTGGAGCTTTATTAAGACGGATCCCGGTCAAAGAAAAATTGGTTGATACGGGCATCGACAATATGCTCTTCCTTCTTTGTAAAGATGTCCTCGACTCGATTGAGCATGTCCTCTTCACTTGTGTGGTCTCGGTTGCTGTTTCGAGAAGGGTACAAGGATGGTTGCTTCACCCTTTCTCTACTTACTCCTCCCTAAACGCAGCGCTGGAAGGACTGGACTCACAACATATTCCAACAGCCCAACGTACCTGTCTCGAAGCAATTCTTCTAGAGAATGTGAAATGTACATTTTATCATCCACCTTTAATGTTACCTTAGAATATTCTAATGAACTCTTAATTAAGGCACACGTAGATTCTGTAAGGAGTGTATAATAGTTTCTACAATGTAGGGACCCTCACAGCGTAAACAATTATGGACAACTCGACCCTTAGATGAAGTTCAATTTCATTTCTTTCCTTTATTCGATTCTATGATATTAATCGATTTGTTATTGTTATTTCTCTTTGTTTAAACATGTTATTACAACGTCAATGTTCATAGCATTTCGCAAGCTTCTACACTATACACTTCATGTTGCTTTTGCACCTCACATAATAGTTTGTACTATTAGGGACCATGATGACAATGAGCTTAATATATAAACTGTGATTTGGATTGAGGGTGCATTAATTTTAATGATAGGATTTTCTAATACTAATTTCATGTTTTGTAGATTGCTTCATGGCACATATGGTGATTCACATGAAGCTTTTCTCGAGGATGTTAGGGAGGTTAGCTACAAACTTTTCTTTATTTATTACTATTCTGGTTTGACATTGTATCTTTAGATTATCATTTTTTGCGATAGATGGTTTATGCCAAATCCAATGTAAAAGAGTTGCTTGTTTACACCAGCGCTGAATATTTTGGCAGCCATGTTTATATTAATCTTGTTGGGTTTTCTAATTTTGGGGTAGAGGATAGGTATGCATACATCCGATTACCCCAACCACACGTCCCGTGGGATATATACCCTCCGATTATTATCCTCTGTTTTTATTTTGTGATCTCCAAAAGCTCTTTATTAGTTTTGAAGTTACAAGAAGCCTTTTGTTTAATTGGTAAATGGATCTTATTTGATAGTTGAACTTGTCTTCATTGTTATGAGAATTCAGTTATTTACGGATATTCTGGTACTATGCCCTGTGTTTTTGACTTTTTTATGCTACCCTCATTGGGTCATTGCTGTATTTTGCAATCCCTCTGAGGCCTAAATCTCTGAGTCACAAAAAGCCTAAAGTCAGAAGCCAAAATAAAACCAAAAGATGCCTGAAAGATAATTTGGATGTTGCAGGAATTGATCTGCAACACGAGGAAACTTCCATCACACCCCTCTCATGACCCAATTACTACCTGTGTTTCTTCTTCTTCTTCTGTGTGCAGAATTCAACGTCTTTCTGATGAAATTCATGCACGATATTGGCAGCAAAAAGGTGAGACTCGTGTGAAGGTTACCCAAGGCAGCGTAGACATTTCTGAGAAGATGTTATATCTGCTCAACTATTGCAGCCAGATTGTATAGGAATCGAAGGGCGGATCTATTTCATTGGGATAGTAGTTATCTTTAGTATTTTGGCAACTGCATTTGAGTGGTCTGGTTGGATTAGTGTTTCAGGAGAAAAGTAAATGATAGTGTATTAGGTATTGAAGAATCGCTTCCAAGAATGGTGAAAGGAACCAATATCTCTCTACCTTCTTTTTGTGCAAGAAGAGGAAATATGTAATCTATAGTGTTATTTTGTTTTGGTTTACAGTTTCTAAAACAAAGTAAATTAGGTATGTGGTAGGGTGCGTGGATTATGTGGTGCATAGAATGTAATTGTGAAACATTTAATGTTTTCTTGAGTGTATATTTCTGATACCATTTTCTACCAGTTAACATTGAAGTTCTTAGGGGAATATGCATTCGCTTTTCTTGTTCTAAGCATACGTTCATGCATGCATAAGCTCCCTAGAAAATGGATATAAGACAAATATGCATTCATTATGTTAACTTGACCTGAAGCTTACATTTTCTTACACCTCTTACATTCACGAAATTATAATATTGACGCAAGTCAAGTGGGTAAAGTTGGACTAGAATCGACATATGAGCAGAAGATAAAAAAAACTTGTTGCTAAAGCAGTTCTTTTAGACCCTTTAATTATTCAGCTCGATGAAGCTCGATTTGGAGGTATTACGTGTCATTATGGTTGGTAGATCAACTATCATGATTGCTCGGAGGCTAAAGTCTTGTAAAATATGCTGATTTTATTGCTGTGATGGAGGGTGATCTACACGTTGAAATGGGTACTCATGATGAACTTATTAGTATCCACATAGATTGTATTCAAAGATTCTTAGATGTGAAGAAGTGGTGAAACTTCCTGAAAGGTACAACATTATACATGGTTTGTAGTATTGTGTTTTGACAAAAAAAAGCACATTAACTCCAAAACAAGAAAAACCATTGGAATATAATCTTACAACATGTATGCTAACGGTGAAAAACTAATTTTCTGACGGAGACGGAGAAATTGAGTAACGTTTTCTACGTAATAGGAGGGAATTTTTTCCAATACGTTGCCAATGTGCAATTACATAGCCTAAATCTCTTAAGTATGAATCTAGCTGTGTGCGTGAATGAGCCTGTATGAACTATAATAATCAATAACGAAAGTTTAAACAATTGGAAATCTACAGAAAAATGAGAGCATAAACAAAATTGGTGATATATTCAATTCATTTATCTTGAGCAAATTGCAAATTGTTGCTTGAAATTAAAATAATATGTGTTTTTCTTCATAACCACATACTAAGAAGATAACAAACCCTAAATTATATTAATTACCTGTGACATCGGAAAACTTGAAAGAATATCTTCTCCATAGTGAGACCCAAAAAAAAAACCTTCGAGAGTAACAGTCACAAGCGACATAGAGGTAGATGGTGAAACAACCCCCGAAAAGAATTCGAACATTATTGTTTCCGCCACATCCACCACCACCACTACACTACCATTACCACTGTTGCCGTCATTTCTTCGTAAATCGTTTCCTGGTTCCAAATGATCATAGTGCTAATATTGGGACTAAGAGTTGGCTTGAATTATTTATTCTATCTAGTCCATGAACTATCTTTAATAGAAGTGTTAGTGTTAGAATTGGGGGGAATTGAGGTGGAAGTTTTTTATCCAGGGGAACTAAATATTTGCTAAATAACCCAATCCAATGGAAAATATCGAATCTAATAAATCAATAAATCAATTTCCTATTAAGCAAATAAACATTGATAGTGATTATAGTTGTAATTAGTAAAATGATTTCATATGCTTTTTAATCCATAGGGTTCAAGGAGAAGTTTTGTTGGATCATAGGTGTTATTTTTTTGTAAATGTTTGGTTCTGAGGAGAAAACCTACTTGTTGTGTGCAAGAGAACATTGACGACTCTCGTTTCATCACATATGTAAAAGGATATATAGACATGAAGGAGAGGGTTGACGGAGAGGTTTATTAGATTACCACTTTTGATATTTTGTAAGGGTTGGTTCATGGAAGAAATAAATTGATCTCTTGAAGAAAGTTTGTTCAATAAATATCTAGTTTGTGTCAAAGATGGTCAATTTGAAGAAGAATCTATCAAACTTAATATAAGAACATGAATTTTAAATGACTCTTTTTCCTCGTAAAACGGCCAATTAATTTCAAAAGTTTTTTTTGTGTGTCAAAGACGATGAATTATCCTCTCCAAAGTTCGTATGCATACAAGTTAAGAGCAACAATGTTAACCGGGGCGTCAAAATAAATACGCTACTTGGAACATATGATATATGGGATATAGTCAAAACATGGTTACATGAGCAGGATGATGCTAATCTATCCCAAGCGCAAATGAACACAACTTATAACCATCTTAGGAATCAATTATTTGTTTTGCTATATCAAGAAGCAGATTAAATTTTCGATATCATGTAGACACTCTTTTTACAATATTCTCTCACCATCTTTCTCACTTATATTCATATTTCTAAAGAAAATTATCATTGGTAACCACTTCTTGGATTCAAATGATCACTGGGCTAGTAAATTGTGACTATTAAAACTCTTGATCCAAGCCAAAATTTGGTTTGAATTCTTCCCTATATTATCCATGATCTATCTTTAATTAAAATGTGAGTGTTTAACTTTAAGGGAAATGAGGTGGAAGTATTTTCTTTATTGGAACTACATAGATCGGTAAAGCCGAAAACATCAATCTATTAAATCACTTTGCAATTATGCAAATACATAGTAGTGGTAACACGCATGCTAATAAGAAAAAAACCAAAAGCGACGTCAAGCCTTTCATTTTTTGTGTTATATAAGAAGGGGATGAAAGAGAGTGAGGGGGAGGCTCCAAAAGTTAGCACTTACCTTGTAACATGTCTTGCACTGTTAGAGAGAAATAAATACAAAAACAAACACTTCCTCAAGTTTCTCCATGAGATATTTTGATCTGCATTTTTTTTTTGGAAAAAGGGGATGGAACCCCTTGGAAAATTTTGGTCTGCATTTTGAGTTCTTGTAATTTGAAATCGTTTGATTGAGTGTCTTTTTGAAGATGACGTGTTCAAAATCGTGAACGGATCACTACTTGAAGTTCAAGACAATGTTGATGACTCTCACTTTGTTGATATATATAGGGTTATATATAGTTCACATTAATTCGTAAGTGTTTAATGAGATCCATGTTACCCTTTGCTATCCGGAAAGAAAAATCTCTTGTATTATTTATTTTGTGTTTGTTATATATCATTTCATATGTGAATATATTTTTAAATTTTTAAAAATCAATGACAATTATTTTAAGAAAAACAGAATAAGAAATTGTTGCCAGATGTAAATATATTTTTTTTAATTTTTAAAAATCAATGACATTTATATTAAGAAAAAGCAAAATAGAAAATTATTGCATTTGGATGATTAGTCCAAACATAAGCCTGTTGGACCTGATCCAATGGATCAAATGGTATCCAATCAGGAATTAGGGTTTATTTCACTGAAATCTAGGCTATAAAATAACTCGCTTCTGGTCTTCTTCTGTATTCACAACTTAACGAATTCTTACGCTTCTGGTCTTCTTCTGTATTCACAACTTAACGAATTCTTACGCTTCTGGTCTTCTTCTGGCCGCCATGTATGAAGTCGTGTATCATCCAACACACGCTTCTCAATCACATCCCCCATTCACCACTGTAAGCGATTCTTATTTTATATACTTCTTCTGTAGAACATCGTTTAATTTGGATGTATATGAACTTCTTGCTTCCATCTTTGAAATCAATTTGATTTGCAAAGGGTTTTTGCAAACGATATATGGAGTATTTTCAAGGAAAGCAGTTTTTGTAATATTATTATATCTTGGGTGAATGTTTAACTTTAGTTTGCCTTGTAGAGTTTTCTAGTGAACTCCTAATTAAGGAACATGTAAACTGTGTAAGGACCATCATAGCGTAACTAATATATATATGGACAACTTGACCCTTAGAAGAAGTTTGATTTCATTTATTTCCTTTATTCGATTATATTGATATTAATTGATTTGTTATTGCTATTTCTCTTTGTTTAAACTTGTTCCGACATGTACATTTCTTGCTGCAGCTCAACGTTTCTGGTGAGGTCACCAAGAATGGATGTAGTTACGTCGTCAGTGTTCATAGCATTTCACAAGGTTCTACACTTTACCATGATAACAATGAGCTTGATATATAAACTGTGAGTTGGATTAACTGAGGGTATTAATTATGATGATAGGATTTTACCCCAGGAGGACTCACAAACTCTTGGCCCACCGAAAACGGCAAATAAGTAAGTCTTTACATCTAAATGTTTCAATATTTTTCACCGTTTTTAATCTTATCATTTTGATTCTGTTATTTATAAATTTGTTAAATTTCCTTTACAAACCTTGGCTTGTTTAGGGATCTTGTCCCTTAGGGCTGTAGCTCGTTTATCTGACAACATTCTAGGCCATTGCTCCCTCTTCTTGTTGTTGTTGTTGTTCCCAAGCAGAAGGTGAAATGGTTTCAATTTAATCCCAAATCCATTACTGCTATTGTTACTGCTACTAGATTTTTTTGGTACGAAGAAGAGGATGATCAGAAATAAGCCATTTTTCAGCATCATTCCATTTTGAGTTTTTGAAGAGGGGTCGATCCATCTTGTTATTTTTCACTCCTCCTGCCTCTGCCTGTTTTGATTTTTTGGTTTTGAGATCCATAACAATGGCCTTTTTTTTCTTCCAAGAATGTATTTGCATTTAAAGCTGAATTGAAAACTAGAAGGTGTTACTGCTATTGGGGAAAGAGTACCACATATAAAAGGGAAGTGTCCAAAAGTTAGTAGCTATTTACTTTTTCATGTTTTGCTTACACTCAATAAGACAAAAATATTAATACTCAATAAGACAAAAATATTAATACTAACATTCAACACATTTTCTTAAGACAAATATTTACTTTTTCATATTTTTCTTATATCTTTTGTGGTTTGTCTGTTTCCCAACTTCCATTTCTTATACCTGAAGGAGATGATATAGATGTATATATAATTTGGGATAGCCTGGTAGGTATGGGTGCAATCACAATTCTTGAAAGTCCATCAAACACAGACATTCAAAATTGTGAAAAAAATTTGATTTTCGTTCTGTAATGGCTTAATTAGTTGCAACACTAAAACTAACATTACAGCCTACACTAAAACTAACATTACAGCCTACATTTCTGGAATGGACCCGGAGGAGGTAAAATTAAGCAAATAATGCTTCCTAATTATGTACCATTTTGACATAATAGATTGCATATTTTATGTAAACTTGTGACTAGTTCACGCCAGCACTTTTGAATGGTTACCCCACTGATTTATTTAAATCTAGTGGTGCTAAAGAATTCTAGAAAGAGATACCCTGAATATTACATTCGAGAATTTCTTCAACTTTACTAATTAGGATCTGAAAAATGTCTGCAAATAAGCAGCTGTTATATATCTTCAATTTTCTGTTTATATGAAGATACCTGTGGAGCTGAAGGTCTTGTTGTCAGAGTAGTGGTATCTGTTGAGAAACAGTTGGCAGTGCGGCAGCAATTTATAGACATACTTCATGGAGAAGCTTAGCCATCAGGATTTACATACAGATCAAAGGTAAGATGAAAACTATTTCATGAAATATTGTGCTTTTTCGTCTTGGCAATTATGTGCTTTAAACAGGCTATCTGATATATTGTTTTTGCCATCAGTTAATTTTTTTGTTCCAGAAAATAGAAGGGGTAGATGTGTGCCTCTTTGGAATGTGTGTTCAGGAGTTTGGATCAGAGTGTGGTGGCCCGAATCATCGTTGTGTGTATATCTCGTATCTTGATTCTGTGAAGTACTTTAGACCTGAGAGGAAAAGCGCGACCGGTGAATCTCTTCGGACGTTTGTTTATCATGAAATATTGGTAATTCACTTTTTATTGTATTCATTTGTTTTGCTTATTCTATAATAGATAGTTCCTCCTTATCTCTTATGTTCTTATTTCTAATTATGTGCATTAATGTAGCAATAACTTGATGAAAATATGTATTTTGTTTTGTCTATGTTGAGCAATAACTTGATGAAAATATGTATTTTGTTTTGTCTATGCTGTGATCATCAGATTGGATATCTTGAGTATTGCAAGAAGCAGGGTTTTGCAACCTGTTATATATATGGGTATGTTCTCTTATAAAAGGAGAAGACTACATTTTTTACTGCCATCCAGAGACTCAGAGAACACCAAAGCAGGATAAGCTACGGCAGTGGTATAGCTCTCTCTCGCTCTCTATCTCTATCTTGCATACACACAAATAGACATACATGAAATTGTTGTATATTTTGTATATTTTGAGTGATATTTTGTTATCTTCATTTGATTATGTGCTTCCAACTGTCTGTTTATCATTTTGACAGGATGTTAACGGATGGGAGTTGGAAATTTTTGGGCAAACAAAAAGGCCGAAGGTCAATGTTCATAGCATTTCGCACAGAGCCACAGAGGGTGCATGTTCTTGTGACGTTCGTGTTTTGAGAAGAACCGACTAAGGAGAGGGGAGGTACGGGATATGGAAGATAACTCGGAGGGGGTGAAACATGTAGACGATGCAAAATAACCTGTACCTAGCTCTTAATTTTCAACAATAACTATTATTGTTGCTTATTAATTAGTAGTATAGATATAGTATAGATGAGCAATTAAGCACCTGTGTTGTATTGTAAATAGGAGGTTGAATTGGGTATTAATACTTAAATAAATTAGATTTTTCATATAATTTTATAAGAACACAAAAATTAAAGTGTAAAATAAAAATAAATTGTTGTATACTCGTTGAATTGACTGTGACATAAATTTTATTATAAATTGTAAAAGTAAAATTATATTATTTTTTAATAAAAATATTTCCTTAAATATTAAATAAGTAAAAAGTAATTTGTTGGATAATTGTTCAAACGTATTTACACTTTTTCCATTTATAAATTTTAAAATAAATTTTATCTGTAGCATGGACTCTATGGATATAAATATAGATATAGATATAGATATATGGAAATGGGGCTGCAACTTCTGAGGTGGTTTCTTGAATTGGTAAGTCTGCAAGTCCCACTGTCATGTGATCGCCTACCATTTGAGCCTTCACAATTGATCGAAACAGACACGGTCAGAGTTATAGGCTTTATGGATGATCCGACAATTACATAGATCCTATTTCACATGTTTTAATGGTCCACAGAAAGGCTTAAAGAATGTTGTTTATTTCTGAAGATATTGGCTTTCAACACATTGTTTTCTTAAAACTTGGGAGACTAGATGACACCATAACCTTGGCAGAATTTTTTTGCAGCAGCAAACTCTTAGAGGTGGTACACTTTAGGGATATTTAGCCTCTCAATAAAGATGAGACGTATCAGGTTAGTTGGTTGTTTTACAAGTGGAGAGCTTGTGGCTTATGCTATGTGATGTGAAATTCTATTGTTCTCATTTGTTGGTAGATATTTCTCTAAATTCATTGATTATAGATGGTCGTGATCACAATTTCTCCCTCATCTCTAATTTTGAATTTTGTCCTCTAGAGAAATGGATATTTAAGATGCAAGAGACATAAACAAGTAGTAAATTACTAAACCATCAACTATAAAGCATCAATGTCATTGTGTCAACGATATGTTAAGTTTTTTTGTTAAATATAGATTGTTAATTAATAGCGAGTTTGTAGTGTCTCGATCCTATCATTTTTAACATCATCGTGTATACACTCCATATATTACAATTGTTGCATTTTTCTTTCTAAATTGGCTGGAAGGAACATGTTCCTGTTGGGTTTAGTTCAAAAATTTGGTTTCTAAAATACATAGATGGCAACGGAAGCAATAAAGATTTGAACAACATAAAACAGTTTATACCCACCAAGGATCATTTTACATGTATGGAAAGATTATGCAACCATAGGAAGAAAAAAATAACAACCTTTGTAGCTTTTGGTTCCTCTTGGGAGGCTAGATCGTTGAAGAAGATGACAAGAGTGCAAGAGTAGAACTCCTCCAAAGATGTTCACCAACAATTACCAACTTGAAAGGATGCTAGTCCTAAACTCTTAAGCTTTAAGACAAAAACCAAGTTTTGACTTAAAGAGAGTATGCAAGTATCAATTCTTCTCTAGACTTTTTTTTTTTTTTTTTTAACAAGTTTTAGAGTCTTAAAGAAAATAAGAGAATACATCAAGTATATGGTTACTTGAGTTAGTCTTCCCATGTGGTCCATACCTCAACTAATGATTAATCATAGTGTCAAGACATCCTACCCATGCTTAACCATAGTGTCAAGACATCCTTCTAAAGCATGTCTTTCCTATTTAAATAATAGAAGCATGTCTAACTAAAAGACAAAAGTCTTACTAGTTCAAAATGATGTACATGACTTAATAAATCATACCTTATGATATAGTTGATACTTGACATTGAAAATTGTCATTTTCATAAAACAAATAACTTTCAATTTAATTATAAGAGTTATAAATATTTATCAATAATCAAATTCTTATAAATAATCTATTTTTATCAAGTTGTTATTGGTGTGACCCTTTAGGATCATATATTATTAGCAATATCATCCTAATAATGATTCTTGAGCATATAGATCTTTCAGTTCCTGCAAGTGGTGAGTTGGTCAACTAAATATTGGTGCTGGCACACAAGTATGTTATGGTTTCCTCATAATGCTCCATTTTATGTTATATCTTTTAGCCAGACTTTGTGATGTTTAGTATCTTTATTGATCTTCAAATAAAATTATAGAGGGTGCTCTGATTTATATCTTATGTGAACATAATTTGGGGGTTACGGTTGGATTTGGTGGTTACAATTTAAGCATGATAGAAATAGACTGTTGTCAAGGTTGAACTTATTTGATGTGAAGACAAGAGTAGAGTTTGTCAAGTTACAATTATATGGGTGTTTAAAGCATATAAATTGGTATTACATTTCTAATATAGTCATCGTAATCATAAAACTTGATTTGCCCTTTTTTTTTCTTTTTCTTCTTTCACATTGGTTGACAGTGCTTAATTAGTTTGGCAACTGATGGTAGTCTATTTGTCCCTCAAGTGTATATATGAGCTCATGCAAATAGCTAGACCAATATAATATATTATTCGATGAAAGCTTTATCCATGAGCACCGATTACCATTTCCACATCACGTGTTGCCCTCAACTTGATGTTGGGCACTATAATATTTCATGTATTTATGGTATATCATTTTTAAAACATTGTGTGTACTTTGAACATATTATGACTCTTAACTTTTTCTTTCCTTCTATTTTTGGCAGGAAAGTGATACGCGTATCACTACAAGTGTTGGCAATGGTCAGTCGGCTAAATATTGGTTGCGGCACACAGTGGTGGACCCAAGAATTACCCAAGAATTTTTCCGAGCAGGTGCACATTTAAAGTGGATTAAGGGCCCGTAAAGTTGCCTAATTTGTTTTTAGCTGAATTCCACCGTCTTAAGAGATTTTTTATTTTTTTTGTTGATTTCGGGTGATTATTTAAGTATTTTTTTGTGATTTTGAGGGAATCTTTTGGAGTTTTTTAGTTGTTTTTGAGGTATTTCTTTTAAGCTTTTTGGTTGATTTCAATGGGCTTTTTTCGGGTGGTTTTGGTTGATTTTGAGGGGGTTTTGTAGGTTTTTCGTTTGATTTCAATTGACTTTTTGGGGATTTTTGATTGATTCGAAAGACTTTTTGGTTGAAGTTCATTGAAACTTCGTGATGCTTTAATGTTCGTTGACATCCACATACGCCTACAGGAGGCTTCAAATGAACATAAAGAGGTGCTATGATTCCTATCACATAATTTGGGGGTTAGGTTGGTAGGGTTTCAATCAATAAGAAAACATAGTATTAATGAGCATCTCGAATCGTAGGTCTACATATTCCGGTTATTGCTTATTTGCTTTGACGAGAATGTGAGGAGACTCAACTTTCATTTTCTTTGATTCGTCTTAGCAAACATTTCTTACATGTTACAAAGCATCCGAAGGTTGATTTTTAAATGTCAAGTGTGCATTATTATGTCATTAGTTAAAAGTTACGAATATTGGTTATATTTTGTTTCAGTTATTATTATTATAATACATTTTTTAATTCTCACTATTGTAAAAGAAAATGTAATTTATTTGCAAATGCCATGCTTACATGACCACATGTAATTTTTGTGTATAAAGGTTTTGGTTTTTGATGGTAAGATATACAATGGTGAATTGTTTTGGGTTTTTCTGAAGCTCTGATTATATATTCTTAAATACTTTAATAAACTCTAATTAATACAACATTCATCATTGAATATACAATTCAAAAAAAAATCTTACATAAATGCTACTATATATAATAATTGTAATTCTATTCTTTATTATAATAATTATAATTATTACAATTCTATTCTTTATTATAATTATATTCTTTTTTTGAAATAAAAGATCAGAAAATAAAAAAACTCAAAAATCGCAATGAAAAGCGTCCATTGTCTAATGGATAGGACATAGGTCTTCTAAACCTTTGGTATAGGTTCAAATCCTATTGGATGCAAAAAATTTCCATATATTTTTTTAGATTTCGATACCAAAATTTTTTTTGAATGATTTGAATCTGAAACGCTTGAGTACCCTTTTTATTTTATGTTCCGATAGGTAGGCATATTTATTTATCTAATATTCTGTTGGTTTTGTAATTAATTTGGTTTTATATAAGACACATAGATGAGCATAAATAATCGTATGGGGATGTTTCAGAAATATATATGGGGTAATCTGAGGAAGAACAGATTAGTTTGTAAAAACTGTAAGAACCAATCTTGACCACAAATCAATGATTAAATTAGGAAACTTATAATTTGGTAATTTTGATTAAATTTTTAATGAAATGTCATTTTTGGAATTTAAACTCTCCTCTCTCCGACCATAATCCATCACACTGTGATACCAATTTTATACCCTCAGTGTGATACACAAATACATATAAGATGTATTGTGATAACCACTGTGATACCCAATTTTACCAATTTACCCTTTATGCTATTTTAGTAAATAACATTAATTATTTAAAATGATTGGTCCACATTAGTTCTTACAGCTTCCACAAACTAATCAGTTCTCATTTGATTAGGTCCTATATATATATGTATATATATAGAGGAAAGTTCAAATGTGAACTCATTTTTGGTTGTGAACGTGAGGACGAATCTCAGCCACTTATCCGGTCAATAAAGGCGGCTTTGACCTGGTTCCCCTCCTTTAATAATCTCCACCCTCCCATGAATCGCGTCAATCCTCCGTGATCGCGTCCACCATAACCGAAGATGTGTGGCTGAGATTCGTTCTCACGTTCACATCCAAAATTGAGTTCACATTTGAACCTAACCCTATATATATATATATATATATATATATATATATGAAAATTGGTAAAATGGTCAAAATACTATGTAATTAATGAGTTGATGGAAGCTTTTCAAACAGAGATAGAGGCTAGATCCAAGACCTTATAAATTCTATAACTATAGAGTTTTCAACTTAAGACGACCCTAGGTAAATAATGTTGAAATTCAATTACACCGGAAACCTACAAATCTTGTTATATTATATATCAAACCCGAACATTACACAATATAAGTTCTATATTGAAACATTCAACTTAAGACAGACCCGAGGAACTCTTCTATATTGAAACATGCTTCCAGCCTGTGTTCTTATTGCTCTTCCCCATAATTACCCTTCCTATTATGAAAAATAGTTATTCATTTGTTTAAAATATTTAACTTAAATATTTGTTCACTACTAAATGGGTGTCCAAATAATTCCAAGGTTTTTATATTTTGGTTTTAGGGGGTGTTTGGATGGGATTATTTAAAACAACTTATGTTTTTCACAAGAAGCGCTTATTAACTTATACGGTACCCCACCACCGGAGTTCTAAAAAAAGTGTTTGGATTAGCTTATGGCGGTTCCACACCGGAATAAGGATTTATATTAATCTTGTTGGGTTTTCTAATTTTGGGGTAGAGGATAGGTATGCATACATCCCATTACCCCAACCACACGTCCCGTGAGATATATACGCTCTGATTATTACCCTCTGTTTTTATTTTGTGATCTCCAAAATCCCTTTATAAGTTCTGAAGTTACAAGAAGCCTTTTGTTTAATTGGTAAATGGATCTTATTTGACAGTTGAACTTGTCTTCATTATTACGAGAATTCAGTTATTTACAGGTATTTTGGTACTATATCCTGTGTTTTTTTCTTTTTTATTGTAACCTAACTCTTCGATCCCTCATTATGTCGGTAGGTGTTATTAGGATATGTGGAACCCCTAGATGAATCTCCAAAAGAACCCTTGAGGAGAAAGCGGAGGTTTTTTTTTTTTTTTTATTAACCTGGATATCCAACCCGCTTTGCGAGCCGACTAATCCCAAGGCGACTACCCGCGAAGCGGTAGTCCGGAGTCACCGCATTTGAACCTCCGTGGCCCCAAGGGGATTTTTTTTACTCCTCCTGGATTTGAACCTGGGACCTCCTGGTACTGTTGACCTTTGGAGCCCAAGCTCAAACCATTGAGGCACCACCCTTGTGGTTCCAACATATATAGAAGAGAAATGGTCCAAGTCTAACCGATGTGGGACTCTAACACCAGCACGCCACCTCCAGCGACGCTAGATGGACATGAATTGTCCAGAGAGGGTTAACCTGAAGTGTCAAGTCCCTAGAGTGGTAGACCTTGACTTTGATACCATATTAGGATATATGTGGAACCCCTAGATGAATCTCCAAAAGAGCCCTTGAGGAGAAATGGGAGGTTCCAACATATATAGAAGAGAAATGGTCCAAGTCTAGCCGATGTGGGACTCTAACAGGTGTATTTTGTAGATCCCTCTAAGGCTGCCTAAAGTCAAAAGCCAAAATAAAACCAAAAGATTGCCTGAAAGATAAAGTGGGTGTTGCAGGCAGAGATTTGTGCAACAGGAGGAAACTCCTGTCACACCCCCTCATGATCATGATCCAGTTACTTCCCGCAGTGCTTCTGTGTGCAGAATTCAACGTCTTTCTGATGAAATTCACACACGATATTGGCAGCAGAAAGGTGAGACTCTTGTGAAGGTTAACCAAGGCAGCGTACACATTTCTGAGAAGATGTTATATCTGCTCAACCAATGTAGGCAGATTGTACAGGAATCGAAGGGCTTGTAGGTTTTATTCCATTGGCTAAAACAAGTGCATAGAATATAATCATGAAACATTTAGATGTTTTCTTGAGTGTCTATATTTGTGAAAGAACAGATGAAAAATGTCTACATCTAAATGTTTCAATATTTCTTCACCTTTTTGTATCTTACCGTTTTGATTCTGTTATTTATATACTCGTGTCATTAAAGGAATATGCTTTTCATCCCAGAAATTTTGCTTTCTACTTTTCCTTGAAACACTAATCAAATTGCCTTATTATTTGATCACCCAAAATACAAAAGATAACTACTATCCCAATGATATATAAGGATCAACAAGACAAAAACCTCATAGTGGGAGTATAACAGAAAAAGATATATAAGAAGGCCAACGAAGAGATTTTATTCATATAGCTTGATGAGCAACTTTGCAAATTGTTGGTTGAAATTAATATAAAATGTGTTTTTTCATTACCAGATACTAAAAAAAGATGACAAATCCTAAATTTATAATTAATTGCCTAACATAGGAAACCTTGAAATATAGTCTTCTCCACAGAGAGACCAAAAAAAAAACCTTCGAGCATAGACATAGAGATAGAAGGTGCAACAACGCCCGAGAAGAATTTGAGCATTATTGTCTCCTCCACAACCACCACCAACACCACTATTGCCATCAATTCTTCGTAAATCGCTTTCTGGTTCCAAATGATCATTGTGTTAATATTGGGAATGAGCCTAAAGTTGGCTTGAATTATTAATTCCTATTTGGTCCATGAACTATCTTTGATTAAAGTGTCAACGTTCGAATTGGATGAAAATGAGGTGGAGGTTTTTTATCTAGGGGAACTAAATAGATATGTTGCTAAATAACCCAATCCAATGGAAAATATCGAATCTAGCAAATCAATTTGCTACTATGCAAATTAACATTGATAGTAATTATAGTTGGAATTAGTAAAATGATTTCATATGCTTTTTAATCCATAGGTTGAAGGAGAAGTTTTGTTGGATCATATCTGTTATTGTTGTTGTTATTTTTATTTTTATTTTTATTTTTATTTTTATCGTGTTCGGTTATAAGGAGAAAACCTACTTGTTGTTCAAGAGAACATTGATGACTCTCGTATGGTCACATATGTAAAACTTTTGACGATATCCCTTATATCATGTGTTCCAAGTATCATATTTATCTTAACACTCCAGTTAATGTTGTTGCTTTTAACTTGTATGCATACAAACTTTGAAGAGAATAATTCATCGGCTTTGACACGAAAAAACTTTTGAAATTAATTGGACAGTTTCTAAGCAAAAACAAACATTTGAAATTCATATGTACTTATACTAAATTTGATAGATTCTTGTTCAAATAACCATCTTTGACACAAATTATATATTTATTGAGCAAACTTTCTTCAAGAGATCAATTTATTTCCTCCATGAACCAAACGGTAACAAAATATCAAAAGTGATAATACAATAAACCTTCTCCTTCATGTCTGTATATCCTTTTACATAGACTTGGCAAAAAAACAGGCACGACACGCTAACCCGACACGAACTCGACATGAATTAAACGAGTTTGGGTAATACATTTCAACCCGTCTAAGTACACGGTTGACACGACACGGCACGAAAATTAAACGGGTAAGGTCAGGGTAAAAAAATTCAACTCGAAAATGACCAGAATAACCCTTAGGCAAATAACGTCAACAACTCACAGTTTATAGTTTTTTTAACAAAGTATATACTAAATAATAATAAAAAGTGATTGTACATTCCATGTAGACCTGGCAAAAACTGACACAACATGCTAACTAGAAATAAATTCGACACGAATGAAACGGATTTGGGTAATATATTTCAACCAGTTTAAGTAAACGGGTTGACACGAAAACGACACGAAAATTAAACGGGTTGACATGACACGAAAATTAAACGGTCCGGGTTAGGGTTAGGCACTCTCAACCCGTTTAACTTTGTACCTGACACGACACGACACGTTTGCCGGGTCTACCCTCAAGTTTCTTCATGAGATATTTTGACTTGCATTTTGAGTTCTTGTAATTTTAAATCGTTTGATTGAGCATCTTTTCAAAGACGATATTTTCAAAATCGTAAACGGATCACTACTCAAAGTTAGACAAAGTTCTCGCTTCGTTAATATATATTGGGTCATGATTCACATTAATTCATTGTGTGTTAGATATGATTCCAGATGTAAATACATTTTTCAATTTTAGAAAATCTATGACATTTATTTTAAGAAAAAATTGAATAAAAATTTGTTGATTAGTCCAATAATAAGCTTGTTGGACCGTGACCTAATGAATCAAATTAATGGTATCTAATCAGAAAATTTGGGTTGATTAATTCACGGACGCGGATAAAATCTATACTATATATATACTCTGCTTCTGGTCTTGTTCTACCTTCACAATGATTCTTAGCTGCCGCCATGTATGAAGTCGTGTATCATCCAGCATACGATTTTCACTCACAGCCCTCCATTCACTGTAAGCGATTCTTATTTAATCTACTTCAATACTTCTGTTGAAGATTTCGTTTGGATATATAAATATATATATGATTTACTTTCTTCCATCTTTGAAATTGGTTTGATTTGCAAAGGGTTTTTGCAAAGGATATATGTGTTGATTTGCATTGACAAGAAACAAGTTTCTATCGTTTTGCAAGGATATGATGATCAATCATAAAATAGATGCTAGAAAACTTGCGCAAAATTTCTTCTGCAAACTTCTAAAAGATGAATTCTTGAACAAAATCAATTGGTTTAAGTGAAGGTACATATAAATGCTTTAAAAAAACACTTGATTTCTTACATCTCGAACTGATTGATTCTTTATGGAGTGTTTCTAATGAAAGCAGTTTTTGTAATATTATATAATGGAACGTATTGGCATATTGGGTGAATGTTTAACTTTAGTTTGCCTTGTTGGGAGCTTTAGTTTATTGTCTCGAATGTCGATTATTGTTGAGTAAAATGTTCGTAATCTGTTGATAATAGTAAATAGTAATGGATTTTGTTTAAGTCGTTGCTCTCTGTAGGTTTTCTAGTAGTTGCTGGAAACAATCTTTGTTCGAAGTTATCAAACAATTTGAGGCGGCTTTTGGAAGCCAAAATGAGGTAACTTCTAGCGAATGTGAAATGTACATTTTATCATCCACCTTTAATGTTACCCTAGAATATTCTAATGAACTCCTAATTAAGGCATATATGTAGACTCTTTAAGGACTATATAACAGTTTCTACAATGTAGGGACCATCATGACGTATGCTAATATGGACAACCTGACCCTTAGATGAAGTTCAATTTTATTTCTTTCCTTTATTCAATTATATGATATTACTTGATTTGTTGTTATTTCTCTTTGTTTAAACTTGTTCTGTCATGTACATTTTATGCCGCAGTTCAACGTTTCTGGTGGGGTCACCAAGAATGGATATGTTGTTACGACATTAATGTTCATAGCATTTCACAAGGTTCTACACTTTATACTTCATGCTTCTTTTGCATCTCACATAATAGTTTGTACTATTAGGGACCATGATAACAATGAACTTGATATATAAACTGTGAATGGCATTGGTTATGATGATAGAATTAGAATTTTCTATACTAATTTCATGACTTCACTTAAAATTTAGAGTATATTGCTCAGGAGACCCCATTGAAAGCAAAAACATGTCCAACTATTCGTTGTAAGAGGGACATATATTGGCAAATGATGTCCAACTTTGAGTGATTTAGTCCCGAGGCAATTTCTTTTGAACAAATAAATACCTGGATTTTCTAAATCCAATTAAATAGATTTTCTGATCAAATCAATCTTTTGAACGGAACCTAACACAAGAAACATTTGTAGACAAACAATTGATCATTAATATCGATACAACTCACCAAGAAAGAAAGTTTTGGACATGATAAGATATATTTAACTTGAAATAGCAGGGATATAATTTCCATGTGACGTTATCATAGTATTTGATAGATGACATAGTCATAATAAATTCAGCCATGAGGCTGAATGAATTCATATAGCATAGGAATATATATGATGAAAAATAAGAGTGGCAAAAAACATGCTAACCTATATTTAAATTTGGGATATGTATGACTATTGGTTTCAAAGTCTTAATTTCCCACAAAATTCCAACTCACAGTTTTTTTTACTGTAAACACGTGTAGGGCCGAAGGTGCATGCAGTTGCTCGACATGCCCTACTCCATGTGGTTCAACTGTTCTTTCTAAAGCAGACCAGGAACCCTCTGATTGCTCAAAAGACGAAATAATGTTTTCTTGGCAACAGTTCTGATGAATGTCCTGCCATGGGGACTTTTTGTTCAGATTTTTCACCATTTTATCTGTCCGAGTAGCAGAGATCAGGTTGCCTCTTTGGGCAAATTTAGTTCACTACACCACGTCGTCAGGTGTCCATCTTTCATTCAAGGTGACAAGGAGTCTCATGAATTTTCAGAATCATTGATGAAATGCTTGAGAGACTATAGGTTTGGACTAGAGTCTAGACATCGGGTTTGTTCAAGAAATAAACAGCTTCCTGGTGCAGAACCTGTTCAAGATATATATTATGCAAAGACCGCCTAGCTAACTGATTCATCCTTAACAGTTCTGAATAAAAAGATTTAAGAATAAGGAGGGGATAGAGGGTGTGAAGGCTACCAAGGGAGATGCCATATCGAGCAAAAGGGAGAGCATAGTAGTTACACAATCAATGAGGGTAATTAAGGTACCATATTGTACTTATAATATAGTAGTTGCACAACAACAAAACTGGATTTGTAGGATGCCAAAAAATGTGTAATTGTTCTAATAAACTGTTTTATTTTATATGTTGGAGTTATATTTATAGGTCCAAAATATCGTGTGTTATTTGTAAATGTGTTGCAATAGGTTTATACCAAGTTTTTTGACGTCTTTGGCTCTTTGCAACTGTTTTAGCTATTACATTTTTACATATTATTTAGAAGATGTCAAATAGTAAGCAGCTATGTTCATTTACACGAGAGAAATGTACACAACTTATATCCGTCTTAATATTGACATTTGTATACTAATGACACGGGGAGGTAGTGACAATAAATAACAATACCAGGCTCAAACGAGGCTGGTAATTGGAATGAGTACAATCTAAATCCCTTAACGAGGACCTATTGGAGGGCAAGTCTGGTGCCACAGCCGTGGTAATTCCAGCTCCAATAGCGTATATTTAAGTTGTTGCAGTTAAAAAGCTCGTAGTTGGACTTTGGGTTGGGTCGGCCGGTCCGCCTTCAGGTGTGCACCGGTTTACTTGTCCCTTCTGTCGGCGATGCGCTCCTGGCCTTAATTGGCCGGCTCATGCCTCTGGCGCTGTTACTTTGAAGAAATTAGAGTGCTCAAAGCAAGCCTACGTTGTGTATACATTAGCATGGGATAACATTAGCATGGGATAACATCATAGGATTTCGGTTCTATTACGTTGGCCTTCGGGATCAGAGTAATGATTAACAGGGACAGTCGGGGACAGTCGGGGACAGTCGGGGACAGTCGGGGACAGTCGGGGACAGTCGGGGACAGTCGGGGACAGTCGGGGACAGTCGGGGACAGTCGGGGACAGTCGGGGACAGTCGGGGACAGTCGGGGACAGTCGGGGACAGTCGGGGACAGTCGGGGACAGTCGGGGACAGTCGGGGACAGTCGGGGACAGTCGTATTTGATAGTCAGAGGTGAAATTCTTGGATTTATGAAAGACGAACAACTGCGAAAGCATTTGCCAAGGATGTTTTCATTAATCAAGAACGAAACGAAAATTGGGGGCTCGAAGACGATCAGATACCGTCCTAGTCTCAACCATAAACGATGCCGACCAGGGATCAGCGGATGTTGCTTTTAGGACTTTAAGAATCCTTGGAAATAAGGATTCTTTTATTTGATTCTTTCTTGTAGCTCACGTTGCCATACCTGCATCATATATTGTATAAAAAATATTTACATGAGACTGGAGAAATGAACACAACGAATAATCATATTACAGGTCTGTTTTCCTAGATCAAGAAGCAGATTTATTTTTTGACCTCTTGTATACACTCTTTTTGCAATGTTTTCTCATTGTCTTTCTCATTTATACTAATATTTCTAATCATTAATTGGTCACTAATTCTACGTAACTCGCTTCCTGTGCTAATAAATTGGGAAACTCTTTATCCAAGCCAAAAGTTGGCTTGAATTGTTTATTTATGTTGAACTATCTTTAATTGAAGTGTGAACATTCGAATTGGAGTGGAATGAGGTAAAAGTTTGTTTTCAAGTGAAACTACATAGATTGCTAAATTAACCAATTTTATGGAAAATATAGAATCTATTAAATCAATTTGCTATTATGCCAATACATAGTACGTATATATAACCTGAATTAGTAATTAAAATCATTTCATAAGTTCTTTACTCAAAACATTCAAACAATTTTCCCAAAAAAGTCTTCTAAAATTTGAAATTAACATAGGACACAGTTCACATCTAATTCAATTTGAAGAAAATGTAGGTCCTCAAAGGGGGATGGGGCATTTGATTAAATAAACTAAACATACGACAAAAAGCAATAAAACTGCCAAGATTTCATGAACCACTAGTTTGGAAGTTTTTAAATAAGGGTTGAATATGGAAACCACAACATATAGTTACAAAATGATAATTTTCTTTAAAACTTCACACCAATTATCGATCAAGAACAATTATTAATACTACTATTGTGGTGCAACATGCATACCTAAATTCTATGTTATGCAAACAAAACGAGAACACATAACTTATGTTCGAAAAATCTTCAAAATATAATGACAGAAATTAATAAATAGAAGTATTCATATCATATATTCAAACAAATACATACATATATGTCCATAGACATATAATCATTTACAAATCCCTTTTCGTGTCTTGTTTCATGAAACAACACATGAAAATACAGTATTTATTTATGTATATACGATGTTGTTTTACATTTGAAACGTTCATAACTGTTTGTGTATAGAGAAAATCAATGTTGAACATTTCACATATGAAACAACATTTTATGTAATACTACATTTCCATACATATATAATACTACATTTCCATACATGTTTCACATTAAAAAAAAACTAGTTTGTACCTATTATGGGTTTGTAAGGCAATCTCCAACAACTATGCTAAATCGAAGAAAAGTGGGATTTTAGCATTTTTTTTATTTTTATTGCTCCAAAGTTATGTTATCCTTTATGTTAAAATAGAAAAACGATGATAGAGATTGTAAAATCTCTAAAACTTTATAGAAGAAAGATAAACAATATTTTAATCATATTCAACCAATTAAAATTATTGAAGTTAAATGTGTAGAAGAAATAAATAACATTTTATTAAATTGTATTGAATATTTTATTAATATAGTTGATGATAAAATTGTTAAAATAAAGTAGTCATTGGAATTAATGTTTTTAGCTTTTTTTTTTACTTTTCATACTTTGTCTATAAAAAAAAATTATAGCATAGTTCTTAGAAATGGTGAAAAAGGTGCATGCATCTATGTCCATGATGTCATCTAACATGAAAATAAAAACGAACTTGCATCTCCTATATGTTCTCTTCACCTCAACCTGAAGATAATATTGTCCTCTAGTTATGACTAATGTCTCCTTTTAATTCTCTCTCCCGTTGGTTAACCACAAACTAAAGGGTCTAAAAAGACCCCATTCACAATACTTTCACCCTTGATCCCATTCATAATCTTAATTTCATCCCCCCAGAAATTCTTCACCCTCGGTTGCGGCGGCCGATCACTGCACCTCCATTCCGGCCGCCACAACACCACCATACATACCACCATACATACCACCTCTTTGTATTGATCTAGATCTTCAAAAACATTTATATCTCTTAATCCATCCATCCTTCATACTGTATATATATAATATATTTGTATAGATATAGTAATGAGGTTGGAAACCGCGACTTCTTCTGCATCATCGTCTTCTTATGAATCGGAAATTGATGAGATCGAACAAAGCGTAGAAGACATACCCATGTTTTGGAGTACTCCGAAAAAGATTCTTTCGAAGCAACTATCAATGTTGGAAACCCAACGGGACTTAGCGTGGGAAAAGAAACGACAACAAATGTTGATGCAAGAAAGAAGGAGGGAAGGCGCGATTATAGATTCGAGTGAATTATGTGATGAGGATCTTAACGAGCTCAAAGGTTGCATCGAGCTCGGTTTCGGCTTTAACGAAGATAAAGGTGGTCAAAGTCTAACAAATATCTTTCCGGCACTCGATCTATATTTCGCGGTGAACAGACTTGGAAGCCCGACAAGCCCGAGTAGTGCGAGTTCGTCGGGATCAAGATTTTCTCCTTTTGGATCATTATCATCAAAATCATTGGAAGGAAGCACATCATCAGTTAGCAGTGAGGATTCATCACCTAAGATTTGTAGTGCAGGTTTGTCTACTCTTGTAAAAGTATCATACTCGTGTCCTTCTAATCGCTACAACGAAATCGGCTTTACAGACGTAAAAGATGTCTAAAATCCTTAACTTGAGTTTATAGGACCAAATAATTCATGTGTTACAATAGGATATGAAAGAATGTATATATTGGCGCATCCTAACAAAAAAAATTAGGACCCTCTTGAAATAAAGGGTCATGTTAGGTTATTATGGCACTTTTAGAAAATGTCATACATAGGAACACATTTTTTTTATAGTACACCTATTTTATAACATTTTTTCCAATCAACTGTAATGTAAAAATATTAATAGCACGGTTTATTTTAGATTTGTCCTAAAAACTTGAGAGGACGTTAAAAAAACGTTTTATCAACTTATTGTAAGTAACACAATTACATTGTTTGGTCATATAAACCTTTTTTGAAGTGAATATATACATAGAGAGACAGAGAGAGCAAAATTCACACACACTCTTCACTTAAGACTAACTTTTGACCTCCAAGAATGTTTGGTTACCCTGTACTGCTAAGCTGATTACCCTTTTGTTTAACCCCCGTTTTAGGACATTCAGAATTATTTAACGTCCTACAAAAGCAATTTTATTGTAGTGATTCATATAGGTTGTTAATGAATAAGGCTCATTTCTCATGGAATGAAATGTTGCTTGCAGGAGAAGATCCCCAACAAGTTAAAACAAAGTTGAGGCATTGGGCTCAAGCAGTTGCTTGTTCTGTAATGCAGTCTTCTAAAGAAGGGAGATATGAATCAGATTCAAGATTCGAAACATCGAGAAATAGAGAATAAAAACTCGATCAATCGGCCAAGAAGGTGTAATTAAATAGCTTAACTACTTAATTACACCAACAATATATACACATATATTGAAAGTGCCATAGTTGAGAGACCAATTATCTCAGGTTAGTTTTAGTGTGTATGTAAAATGTAGGATATGAGGGGGGATATGAGAATGAGATACTCATGAATAATGTAAAAGTCAACAAAATCAGATACCTTATAATTAAGGCAAAGATACAATGAGAGTTAATGTAGTGAAGCAATTAATTTGTTTTACTATATGCTATTCTTGTACTCAAAATTTTAGTAATATAAAGTTTTGTGCACTTTGCATCATATGACATTTGGTTTTATGAGGTTTTCCGTTTTCATCTGACATTTTTCCTCAGAGTTTTATGTACACAAATAAGTTAGTAGGACGATTTATTTGTTGAGTTCTTCTAGAGTTTTAAGTTGGTTATAGTATTCTTTTTTTTTTTGAACGGCAAGTTAATAGTTAGAGATTCGAACCCACAGTATCCAATTGGGCAATATGCAGGATCCGAACCTTCGCCTTAGAGGATAAACCCCACTCCTTCAACGCGCCAGAAAGGAAAACCTCCACGGGGAGGCTCGAACCCGAGACCTCCTGCATGTGGTAACAACCTCCTGATCAACTCTGCTAGACACATGTTGGCGGTTATAGTATTCTATTGTTTTGTAATGATATAACTTGTTAAATTGTCTTTTTTTTTCTTTAACAACTCACTGTAAGATAATTATCATTATGCAGACAATGTAAACAATCTTAATATTTTTACTTTTTTACTAGGGTGTTCACAAGCGATATGTTTAGATTTAATTTTATTAATTTAGCTTGTATTCACAATATGTTTACAAGCTATACAAAATATCGTAGATTTAGAGTCATGTTTTCACAATATGTTCATGTAACACCCTAAAAATGGGACAACAAAAATTTCCTAATAAACGAAAATGTGGTATTGAAATATCAAAATACGAGCCTTCCTAAAATGGAACTTAAGTACACATGTTAAATTACAATTTGTAATATTAGGTTACGAGGATAACAACCTCATAATCTAATTTTCTAAATAAATAAGTTTACATTTGTGTGTCAACCTCATAATCTAATTTTCTAAATAAATAAGTTTACATTTGTGTGTCAACCTCATAATCTAATTTTCTAAATAAATAAGATTACATTTGTGTGTCACCAAAAACAACAAAATACCACTACTTCAAAGAATGGTGACTCAAAAATGTCCCCAAGCTCTCCTTTTAAAAGACCGGTCAAGTCTTCTCGACGACCACGCCACTAAAACCTAAGATACATGTCGACACCAAAACAAGTGTTAGGCCAAAAAGCCTACTGAGCATGAACAAATGTAATAAACAATTACAGTATAACATTCAGGTGGAATCAACAGGGGGAGACCCGCATCCATTGAGAGTGACGTGAACACATGAATAGTATGTCACCCAAATACTATTGTCGTATAACACTTCAAGACTTATTGTCTACGTGTCTTAACGACTGCTTAACAAGTTTCACCTCAAGGTCGATTGTCCTTAGTGTCTATTTTTGCGAATTCCACCTCAAGGCTCGACACACTTAGTGTCTACCCCAAGGATAACACCTTAAGCGACGGAGATCTTAGTTTCTTCTAAGGTAACACCTCAAGATTCAACCCTCTACTAGTGTCTACTTGGAAAGTTCCATCCGGACAAATAACTCAATAAAGACATCCATCTAATCCACATAAGAAAAATCTTTCATTCGTTATGCCATGTGAGTTATCGAATACCATCGTATCAATATTCAAGCTCTTAAGGCTATCATTTATAAGCAAAGTCCCAACTTTGAGTCAAAATCCCAATAATTATGATTTTTCATGTAGATACCAAGATGATGAACAAAAGACATAGAAACTACCCCATAACATTTAGTTCACAAAGATTCATTAATATATCCTCAATATGGACAGTTGCCTAAAATGCATAATATTTCATCATATATGAACATTGTTGATGCCAAAAATTAACTTAACAAAAGTCAATTTTAAGGTGCTTGTGGACCTGATCGATTAAAGGAAGGATTCTCTCAACAAACGTAAATAAAACGAAAAAAAATAGACAAAGACAAGAGATTTGGTGACGCGAAAAAACCCTTGGTCGAGGGAAAAACCGCGGACGATAGGTTAGTATCGTTGATGCACTATGGAAAAGTGACGCTAAACAGGGGCGTCGTCCTTTAGAGCTATGGTCATACGATTACAAGTGAAAAATGTATGTAAAAGCTAAACTAGAGTATGAAATCTAGAAGGCTGTGGTGTGTTCTTCGATTCGAGAGTGTAGATGTGGTTGGTTCCCCGGTTGCTTTGACAGCTCGAGTGTTGCTTTTATATTCGTAGTGATTTGTAACGGTTGATCGACATTGATTTCCTCCATAAATGCTCTTGATGACGTTATTTGTAACCGTCCAACGGTCCTGTAAAATAGATAACGATTTAGATAGTAATGATCCGGCCGTTAAAGGCCGGGCTTAAGGCGCTTCGCGGGTCCATCGTACGTCGGAGATTTCGCCTGGGAGTTTCGTTCGACTGTTGTCTCATGATGCTTCGGTCAATATTCGCATATCGTAAAATATCTTTGGTCGCGCGTTTTACCCTACTGTCGAGAGTTATGCTCGACCATTGTTTTTTTAAGTATTGGCCGATGTTTGAGGGTCGTGGAAAGTCGTTGGTCGAACATTTTAGTCAACGGTCTAAGGTTTGAGATTTTTGCCCAAACAAACATAAGATCAAATCACCAAATAATTGTGAAATTAAAGGTTGTAATTGTAAGAGTAGTAGGCAAAAGGGTAAATCGGTCACTGGATTATATTGAGAATCGTGTGAGACACTTTCCAAATTGATATTCCGACCCTATGCTTGGGTTCACGAAATTCAATCTAAGATAAGACTCAAAACACTTGCGTTTTTAGGCACAAAAAACGAAAGCAAACTTTCTGGATAGTGTATAGGAGTGTTCAAAATCTGTGTCTAAGAAACTGTCTCACAATATGCTACCCGTAACACCGTAACCGAAATGGTAATCACGGCTGAATTTTAGGAGTAGGGGCAGTTACTCAATTTCCAGTAACCTCTCAATAACTGCACCATTAATGTACAATAACCGTTTAGAAGAAGTAACTTATCAGAGCCGACTATACAGAGCTTCTGGTCTCAAATCCAGAAGATAAGAACTTTTGTATAAGAGTTTTCAGAAGTCTGAGGTTCACAATTCAGAAGTCCGAAGACCAAAGTTCAGAAGTCTGAAGTTCACAATTCAGAAGTCTAAAGACCAAATTTCAGAAGTCCGAAGTTCACAATTCAGAACTTCTTCTAAACATTCAGAATTTCTTCTAAACATTCAGAACCAGAACTTTTTCATAACCATAACTTTTGAATCCTTTTTCTGATAAAGTTTTCTACTATACTCCACCGCTATTTCGTCATTACCGGGTTCATACTCGCCTTATAACAAGTGTGTACTCCGCACCACCTAACTTGAATTAGATCATAGTATAAAACCCTTATAGACATCATGTTATTTCCAATCACATAAAATGAACATGGTAACACTAAAATCACCAACATAGCATCATAGAACCCATTTAGGCATCTATCAAGTTTTACAAATCATTTTAAAACTCACTTTCTAGGTTTTTAGAGAAAACCTAGAAATTTGATAAAACCCTAGAGATGGAGGTGATGAACTTGTATCTTGAACCTAGCTTGAAACCCTCAAATATTTGGAGGGATCGATCTTGCCCTAAGAGGAAACCTTAAAAGAATTAATGGATAAGAAGTGAGAAAAATGAGAGGAGTAAATGAAGAAAGAAGCTCAAAAATTGATTTTTATGGTTGTTGGGGTGGTACTACCATTTTATAGTGCCACTGGCACTAACATGTCAGATGTACCAAGACTCCAACTCAAGTGGGGCGATCCTGCCGTGCTATTGTGCCCCTGGTACTATCGTCGGGCATAAAATAACCCCGTTTATCCGGGAAGTTTTTCTCATTTTTCACCTCTTTGAGCCTCTTTCCTTGCCTAGCTTGATACTAAACTCAACCAATCATCCAAAATACATATTTCTAACATTCTTAGGATGAAATCAATATGAATACGAAAACTTTATAATTTGTTTACCTTAATTTCTTCCGGGTGTTACAGTTCACAAATTATAATAGTATTACTAAAATAAATGTTTGTAATGTTTTCATCTTAAGTTCATATCCAGTTGTGCTATGTGGCAAATTTGTAACAAACTATATCCAGTTATGCTATGTGGCAAATTTGTAACAAACTATATTCCGTTATTCTATGCGGCAAACTTGTAACAAATTAAATCAACCAACATGTATACCAATCATACTAATTTAAATGTTTGGTACCAATTATGACAATTGATTGCTAGTACCATACCAAGTATCTAAACTTGGTTGGTACATGGTATAGGAAATTGTGGCTTTATTTAATTATTTATTAGTTTTTACATTTTATATTATTGGAGCAAAACGTGTATTTCCCGGACATGCAAACCGGCCCACATAGGCTGTCAATTCCCAATGTGAGGGGCATACCTGACTCACTCAGCGGCAAGGCGATTGCGAGGGGGCCTGGGATCGAACCCAAGACCAACGGCCTATTGGAGCAAACATCTCCTCGCCCCTTAACCAACTGAGCTACACGTCATTGGCTACATTTTATATTTATTGAATGTTAAACTTTGTAACTTTAATTATTTTGTTTGAACATCTGAATGTTTGCAAAATTATTCTTTGCAATTAAAACCCTTAAAGATTACATGTGTTACGTGAAAACTCAAAATGTTACTTCAGATTCTCTTACCTAAATACTCAAAATGTCACTTAAGATTGGACATAATGACAAGTTTTCACATATGTAACTTGAAGTTGATACAAAACCAATACCAACATGTACCAAACAAAAAAATAGTTGGTACATTTAATATAGTCGTTCATTGGAGGCTTGTGCAAAAATCTGAATATGGTCTTAATTTTTTTTTCCAGTTATGTTATTTATTATTTTTTTATTCCCAATTACACCATTTATATTTTTCCAATTAAAATTTTCAACATGTCATTTTAAATTATTTTATATTATCGTGTGACTTATTAACTATTTTTTACCAAACATGACTAGTTATATTTTCAAGTAATTTTTTTTAAAGATAACATGCGTTAATTTTTCATTTTCAATTTAAAACAAAACTGTTACATTTTCATGCATGGCAATGGCACAAATAGAGATGGCCAAAAATCGGTCCTGCATCAGGCTGGGCCTAAATCGGTCTCGTACCCAAACACTATTCCTGTAATCGGTTACGACAAAAAAACCAAGGCCCGGTTAAGGTATTCTGTAACCGGTTTTGAGAACCGATATTGGTCCTGGGCCAGGTCCAAACCGGTTTTATGCATATTTTTTTAGATTCGGTTTTTTACATAACTTTTTTGAAGTTTTTTAGAAAATAATATAAAATTGTTATTCTAATATATTTGAAAATATGTAATTGGTCAATTAAATACACTTAAAAATACATTTTTCTAGAATATGAGCCGAAATCATGAATATAACCAAAATTGTGAACATTTGTGAGTTGGTATCTTCGCATACATCATATACTTATGTATAGTGAATAGAGGGTAAATGAGACAAAAATGGTAAAAAATGAGGGCGAAAAGGTCATATGGATGTTATGTATCACTAATAAAAAGATAATATTTTTAAAAAATTGGACAAGTCCCAGGCCGGGCCTTCTTTTTTAACGAAAATTGTAATTGGTCCCAAACTGGTCCCAATCAATCCCACACATGGCAGTCCCAAGTCGAGCCCGACCCCACCCATTTGGCCATCTCTAGGCACAAATATAAAACTATTGCTTGAAAAATAAATGATGAGAAATTTAGAAGCAATAATGAAAGAAAATTGTCCATTTATCACCTTATAAATACAACCTCGTTGGTCTGTTATTTCGGGGGTGTTTACTCACGGCTTAATGAGCTTAATGGGGAAACTGGCTTATTCGCACAACTCTTTTAGGTTGTTTACTTATGGCTTATTCACAGAGAAGATGACTTAATCACACAGATGAAAATGTTGTCTTATCACCATTAAGCAAAAAAAAGACTTGCCTACCCTTGACCTAGACCCCTCTTCCAGATTACAAACACACATCCTTCATCTCCATCTCCATCTCCATACTTCATCTCCATCGTCACCTGTTGCCTCCTTCATCTCCATCGTCACCATCGATTTAGACCTTCAAAAACCTTAGCCCATTTCGACCTTCAAAAGCTTTATTCAAGCACCGTCGACTAGTCTTTTGATAGTCGGAGCTTTTATCGAGAGTTATCGTCGTTTTTATCGTCTTTATCTCCAGCCTGTTCACATCGATCCCCTGAACGATTTAAAATCTGATTTTAGATATGTTCAGAAATCGGTATCCTGTTCACATATCTGTTCTAAAAAGTTGGATTTTCGATCTGGTCGGTGATATCGTCTTCACGGATCTGTTTCAGCAAGCTCCGGCTACATTGATTTTTGTATATTGATCAGATTTCGATTGTTCTATCGGTTTCTATTTTTGATTTTTGCTAATTGATATTCGGATATTGATGGTACCGATTTCTTCTAATGCAACTTCTTTATTTTTTTTCTTCGTTTGCTTATGATTGTATATCAATTTCTTTTTTATTTGTTAAAGAATGTTTTTAACAGTTTGAAGAAACTTTTATGTTTTAAAAATATCATTTGGCTTAAAAAAATAAACATTAATTTATCAAACAATACATAATTCATTATGAGAGGTAAATCAGTTATTTATATATTCAGACTGTTAATTCAGATAAAATAGTAAACAACAACACCAATTTATTCAGACAGACAAATTTATCCATACAAGATTTCATAGAAAACTTGGTAAACAACTTCTTTGTCATGTCCAACCATGTCATGTCGAGTACCTAACAACTACAACCTTAGAGCATCTCCAACAACTATGCTAAAATAAAATAAAAAAGGATTTTATCAATTGTATTGCTCCAATAGCTATAGCATTCTTTGTGCTAAAATAGAGAAATGAGAATAAATAGGAAGAAAATCTCTAAATTTATAGAATCTGTAAATAGAGAGAAATGATTGTTTTAATAGTTTTCATCAAACAAACCCTTCTTTTTGTTGAATATTAAATATATTGAATATATTAATCATATAATTTTTTGTATAAATGTTAAAATATAATAGCCGTTGGAGTTGAATGTTTTTTAGAGATTTCAACTTTTCATAAGTCGTTTTAGATAAATTTTAGCATAGAGAAATGGAATAACCTCATTTTTGCACTTTTTTGTTGTCAACTCATCAAATTAAGAACTTTCTTAAAAGTCCACAATGAGAGTTCTTATAAGAACCTATTTTTTAAGGGTCCGTTGATTCTTTCAATATCGGTAATTATTATATTAATAACTATAAAGTCAAGAAAATAAAATAAAAATTAAGGTGAGTATCAGTTCTCACAAACTTCATGGTAAGAACAAGGTTCTTGATCTAGAGGACATGAGGTTCTTATTAGGGTGTGCAAACCCGAATGGTCCAAAATTCGAACCCGAACCAAAAATAATGTATTTATACAAAACCCGAATGTCCCAGAATCCGAAAATCTGAAAACCGACTTTTCGGGGAAAATTTGGATTCGGGTTGGGTTTGGTTTTTGGTCATCAGATATGTCCAAAAAAACCCGAAATATATATACATATACATTTTGAAAGTTACAAAAATCCTAGTCAACCGTGCTCTTTTTTCTAATTTGTAAGTAAACTATTGATTTATCAATCCTCTAAATCGATTGAATTCATCCTTAAAAATGATTAAATATATATTTTTTGTATTCACCGACTTTAACCTGAAACACAAAACCCGACCAACCCCAAGCAACCCAAAACCCAAAAATCGGGACTTGATTTCCATATCTGAAATCTGATCGAGTTTTTGATTTGCCACCTGAACCCGTTCGCCCCGCCCGATGCACACCTTTAATTTTTATAAAAAACTATCCACAATAGCAATTCTTACAAAAATAATTATTATCCTCTTCTTTCCTTTCTCTACTTAAAAACATTTCGAGAACATGAGTTTTTTCATTTTCCTATTTTCCTTTTATCCTCTTCTTTCCTTTTTCTACTTAAAAACATTTCGAGAACATGAGTTTTTTGACTTTCCTATTTTCCTTTCTTTTTTCGTTCGTAAAATGAATTTGGAGAACAAGGTTATTTATTTAATTAAATCAATATTTGACTTGAGCTTTTTATATTAAAATGAGTGAATTACAATTTTGGTCCCTCGTGAATACTCGATTTTTGGTTTTGACCCCTCCAAAGGTAAAGCACATTTTTGGTCCCCAAAACGAGTTTTTTGCACAAACTTGCCCCTCCCCTAACGCCATCCAAAATGTTGTCGTTAGCCATCCCATGTGCCCCTCACGTGAGGGGCATTTTGGTCTTTTTACCCATCTCCTTTAACCTCTCATCCATCTTAAGAACATACTCAGGTCTAGATCTCAAGAATAATAACATAATGTAAAGAAATCAAAATTAAACCCTTAACATTAACATGTCTAGATTTCAATCAAAAGAGTAATCAAAAAACAAACTTACACAAATCCATTCATGAAATCAAAACTATAATAATGAACCAACCTTATGCAAATTCATTCATGAAATCAAAATCCAAACCAACCGTGTACAAATCAAAACTTTAATCAACCTAAACAAACTCACACAAATCTATACACGTAATCAAACTACAAATACATTTCTAACGAATCTTGAATGGGTTCCTCGTAAAGAACATAACCCTAAACGAATTCAAACCTAAACCCTAAAAGAATCTGATGGAGTTCCTCGTGAGAAGCATAAGCACAAGAACTGAAAAATGAATATGGTTCTTGGTAGGAACAAACCAAAAACAATCAAAAAAAAAGAACAAAACCTTAACCGACTTCATCTTTTACATCCGGGTTTTCCACATGTTTCATCTTCAAAAGAAGGGTCAGATCTGGTAAACAGAAGGGGATGGAAACACATATGGATCTGCATCACAACATCGAGAAGAGAGGGGATTAGATATGGGTCGGTATAACATCATCGAGAGTGAGTGGAAGGATATCATCTTCTCGACTTCATCTACATCAATCTTTTTTCCTATTCGAGTTTTGAATCTTGTGATTTCTGCATTGACTTCTGTTTCATGAATTTGGCGGTGGTGGTGATTTGGTGAAGGGTCGCCGGAAAAGACTGAAGGTCATTGGTCATCGAAAAAGGCTGAAGGTGGGGGGTCGCTGGAAACAGTACGAGAAGGAAGTTGAGGGTGAAGGTGGTGGTGTTTCAGTTGGCGCTGGTGTTTCACGCCGAAAATGGAGTCGATCTGGTGGTGGTGGTGGTGTCAATTTGGTGATGGAAAAGGCAACGATGGTATTGATTTGGTGATGGAAAAGAGTTGGTTTAGGGTTTCAATAATCTATCGTCAAAAAGAGATTAGATCTGTAAATGAATTAGTTTTTTCTAAATGCTATATTACATTAGTTTATTTATTTTTAAAGAAAAATAAAAAATCTTAAGTATCGGTGCAATA
This sequence comes from Silybum marianum, assembly GCA_036898165.1. Lineage (NCBI taxonomy): Eukaryota > Viridiplantae > Streptophyta > Magnoliopsida > Asterales > Asteraceae > Silybum > Silybum marianum. The sequence continues at coordinate 24,093,914 of CM072538.1, forward strand.
ATGTAAAAGGGAAAGAAAGGGAAAGGTGAAAAGACAAAAATGCCCCTCACGTGAGGGGCACATGAGACGGCTAACGACAACATTTTGGACGGCGTCAGGGGGAGGGGCAAGTTTGTGCAAAAAAACTTGTTTTAAGGACCAAAACCAAAAAACAAGTATTCACAAGGGACCAAAAATGTAATTCACTCTATTAAAAATCTATAAAATCCAAAAACAATTATTTATTGGGTTTCAAATTAAAACACTCTATTGCACACTGTACCCATAATCCAATCCCTATTCCCCAGAATTCAAAAAGTTTCAATCTTTGGCTTTCATTTTCCCGCTCACACTTTCAAATTTCAAAACCCTCACAATCCCAATTATTTACCGTCGATTTGCACCACCACCCACCGCCATTGAACCCCCATTTCTCCTCCTCTCGATCTTCACTTCACTCTACTACCTTCATTCTCTACAAGACACCATCTCTGTGTCTCTGGAATCCATCGGAACAACCATGGCGACAGAACAACGCCAGCCACTACAATCAAGCACCACCGATAACATCCCGCCGACCACCAAACCCGCCGGAGCAGCCAGCAAAAGAGGTAGGACCATCGAAGAAACTTTTCAGAAGAAGACCCAGCTCGAGCATATTCTTCTCAGGCCAGATACTTACATCGGATCCATTGAAAAACATGAACAAAATCTTTGGGTATGGGAAGGAGATCAAATGGTGAAAAGAACAATCTCGTACGTCCCTGGTCTCTACAAGATCTTCGATGAGATTCTTGTGAATGCCGCTGATAACAAGCAGCGAGATCCTAAAATGGACTCTGTGAAGGTCAATATTGATGTCGAGAAGAATTTGATTAGTGTGTATAATAATGGAGATGGAATACCAGTGGAAATTCACAAGGAGGAACAGATCTATGTTCCTGAGTTGATTTTTGGGCATTTGCTGACTAGTAGCAATTACGATGATTCTATTAAAAAGACTACTGGTGGAAGAAATGGTTATGGTGCGAAGCTTGCCAACATCTTCTCCACCGAGTTTACAATCGAGACTGCAGATGGGAAGCGTAACAGAAGATACAAGCAGGTATAACTTCAAAAATACTGATATTAGATTTATGAAGACTTAGGGTTCTTATAAATTTGAATTTAGTACTTTGAGATTTTATAATTTCTTATTGTTATTGGTCTGCTTTAGGTAAACTGTGGCATTCTGTTGAATTAGATTTTAGGAATCATAGGCGTTACGTTATAGATTCTTGATTTTACTTCTCGTTCTTCAAAAGATAGATCTGGGATAAAAAAAATTCAGACAAAACCCTAAAATTTGGAATGATTGGGGCCTTAACAGTTTCTTATAACGTATTTGTTTTCTTAAGATAATTGTATTTAATTGAAGTCGATTTTTACTGATTTGTGGCTTCCTGAACTAGGGTTTATAATTTGACATGTATCACTAGTGGATCAGATAATTTATCATGAATTGAATTGCTAATTATTTTAAACCCCAAACTGAATGTTTTCTTATTATCTGAAATTGGATTGAAGTTTTCATGATGATAGATTTATGGTTTGTGCTTTAGGTGTTCTCAAACAACATGGGGAATAAATCTGAGCCATCTATAACAAAGTGCAAATCTGGTGAAAATTGGACCATGGTCTCATTTAAGCCTGATTTATCCAAATTTGGCATGGAATGCCTCGAAGATGATGTAGTCGCTTTGATGAAAAAGCGTGTAGTTGATTTAGCAGGTTGCCTTGGAAAGACTGTGAAAGTTGAACTAGATGGAAAGCGTATTCCTCCTAAATCATTCGAAGACTATGTGAAGCTTTATCTCCCATCAGACAACGAGACCTTAAGGTTCTTCTTTTCGACACCTATATTTAATTCCAAGCCATTCGTTATAAAAATTGTTACTTTGATGCTGATTTAATCTGATATTTGTTATAGGATATATGAGAAAGTAAATGAAAGATGGGAGATCTGTGTTAGTATGGCTGATGGACATTTTGAACAGGTATGAAATGAATTTTTTTATTGAGATTATTTAGTTTACTAGGTACCACAACAGCTTAATAGTTAATAACTTAATACTAACTTATTTTACTTAATTTTTATTTATCAGGTCAGCTTTGTGAACAATATAGCCACAATTAAGGGAGGGACTCATGTTGACTACATAACCAATCAGATTGCCAATCACTTAGTGACTGTTGTAAAGAAACAGAACAAACATGCTACTCTAAAATCCCACAATGTAAAGAATTATCTATGGGTATTTGTCAATGCGCTTATTGACAATCCTGCTTTTGATTCACAAACAAAGGAGACTTTGACTATTAAGCAAAGTAGTTTTGGGTCAACATGTGAACTCACACCGGATTTCTTGAAGAAAGGTATGCATTCATTTTTATCGTTGGAATCAAAAAATTATACTTTTTATTTTGTTTAGGTGGCATTTGATGTATTTTGTTATTTGTTTTTGCAGTGGCCAAGTCCGATATCGTGAAAAGAGTTGTCTCTTGGGTACAATTTAAACAGCAGAATGACCTTAAGAAAACTGATGGTAACAAGAGGGGAAAGCTCAACATTCCTAAACTTGAAGAAGCTAATTATGCGGCTACAAGTAATTCTGATAACTGTACCTTGATACTGACTGAAGGAGATTCAGCCAAAGCTCTTGCAGTAAGTTGGTCTTGTTCTTCAATAAGCATCCACCTACAAGCATGATGACTTTCACATGTATGTTTGTTCAAAAAAACATTGTATAATATGAATTCATATATGTATAATTTGTTTTACAGATGTCTGGATTATCTGTTGTGGGCCAAGATTACTATGGTGTATTTCCATTGAGGGGTAAATTGCTGAATGTGAGGGAAGCAAGCCCTAAACAGCTGCAGGAGAATGCTGAAATTCAGAACATTAAGAAGATTCTTGGGCTTCAGCAGGCTAAAATTTATGATAATGTGAAGTCTCTGAGATATGGGCATTTGATGATAATGGCTGATCAGGTGATGTAACCAAAATCCCTTCATTTTGATGTAAATAATATCTCGTATTTCTATGTCATTCTGCTGATAACAACATAATTTGTGGTTATGTAGGATCATGATGGTTCACACATCAAAGGGTTATTAATTAACTTTCTTCACACATTTTGGCCATCTTTACTAAAAGTTCCAGACTTTGTGCTTGAGTTCATTACGCCGATTGTTAAGGCTACTAACAAGAGGACTAAAAATGTGTTATCTTTCTATACGATGCCTGAGTATGAGGCTTGGAAGGAAAATCTTGGGCATAGAGCAAGAGAATACAAAATAAAGTACTATAAGGTTTGTTTATAAAAAAGTTATAAATAACCAAATTTCCTCGCTATTTGCAACTAATAACTTTACTTTACAGGGGCTGGGAACAAGTAATGGTAAAGAAGGAGCTGAATATTTTGCTGATCTTGACATGCATAAGAAGGATTTTGTCTGGGCTGATGATGCGGATGGTGAGGCAATAGAGTTGGCATTTAGTAAGAAGAAAATTGAGGCCAGAAAGACATGGCTACGGGCACTTCGGGTTTGTTTATTTGCAGCTTTTGTCCATCTATCAGCCAAATGCGGGCTAAGATGAGTATTTCTTTATGACCATTTTGTTCTTTTGTTGTTATGCAGGCTGGTACTTATTTTGATTCAAAGGAGAAACATATCCCATATCGTGATTTCATCAACAAAGAGCTTATTCTATTTTCAATGGCTGATCTTCAAAGATCTATACCATCAATGGTGGATGGATTGAAACCAGGGCAAAGAAAGATTTTATTCTGTGCTTTCAAGAAACCCATTTTTCAGGAAGTAAAAGTTGCTCAATTTAGTGGTTATGTATCTGAGCATTCTGCTTATCATCATGGGGAGCAAAGTCTTGTAGGTACTATCATTGCCATGGCTCAAAATTATGTGGGCAGCAATAATATCAACCTTCTTTATCCAAGTGGGCAATTCGGCACCCGTCAAATGGTGAGATATACATACATATATATATATATAGGGGCGGGTTCAAATGAGAACTCAAATTTGATTGTGAACGTGAGGACCAATGAGAGCGCGACACGTGTCATATTCAGACTGAATATTGAAGAAAATATTCAGACTGAATAATAGTATTATTCAGCCTGAATGTTTCCTTCATTATTCAGTCTGAATACGACATGTGTCGCGCTCTCATTTGTCCTCACGTTCATAACCAAATTTAAGTTTGCATTTGAACTTTCCTCTATATATACATTTGTAGTTTTTTACTTATGTTTTGTACTTATTGAACTTTCAATGTACATTTTCACAGGGTGGCAAAGATCATGCAAGTGGCAGATATATCTACACTAAACTTTCTCCCATGGCCCGCCATATTTTTCAAAAATCAGATGAACTTCTTCTAAACTACTTGAATGAAGATGGGCAATCCATTGAGCCTACTTGGTAATATCCAAATTTCGTTTGGGTGTATAAATATGAAATTGTGTGGCTTTGTTTGTTTTAACATTTGTTAGTTTTTCTAAACAAATTGTTTTTAACAGGTTCATGCCTATAATTCCAATGGTTTTGGTGAATGGAAGTGAAGGGATAGGCACCGGGTGGAGTACATTTATACCAAATTATAATCCAAGGGATATCATCGCTAACCTTAAGCGTCTGTTAAACGATGAACCATTGGTGCCAATGCATCCATGGTATAAATGGTTCAAAGGAACCATTTTGAAAATGACATCAAAGGACACTGGATATACAACTGCAGGAATTGTGGAGGAAAAAGAGGATGAACCAAATAGGCTCATTATCTCCGAGCTGCCAATAAGGAAATGGACTCAAGAATATAAGGAATTTTTGGAGGCAGCTTCACTATCAGGAAAAGACAAGGAGCCATTCATTGAGGTAGTATATTAAGTATTAACAAGTTAAATTCTTAAAATTATATATATCACACGTTTAATGATGATTTGAAGTCTTATCGAGAAAGCTTACATTTTGCAGGAATACAATGCTCATAATGATGATACGACTGTAAATTTTGAAATCATCATGTCTGCAGAACAAATGAACAGCGCAAGGCAAGAGGGGTTTTTGAAAAGGTTTAAACTAACGAGCAATTTAAACACAAGTAATATGCATCTTTTTGATGCAAATGGTGTAATAAAGAAGTATGACACCCCTGAACAAAGTAAGTAGGAGTGACAAAATGTTTAATTTAAAAAAGTCCATATATGAATCATTTGATCTTTAACTTCTTTTCTTCTGGTTATTGCGTTTACAGTTCTTGAGGAGTTCTTTCACCTTCGTCTTGAATATTATGAGAAAAGAAAGGCAAGTTTTATTTTATAACTATATAAACTAATATTTACTCATATGTTTTTAAATGTTGCATCGACTTAATTATGGTTATATGGATTATACAGACAGCTCTGCTTCACGAGCTTGGGAAGGCTTTATTGCAACTGGAAAACAAAGTGAGGTTTATTCTAGAAGTTTTGGCAGGAACAATCGTTCTGAATAACCGAGTGATAGAAGATTTGTATGCTGAGCTGAAAGATAAAGGCTATACACCTTTACCAAAAGAAGCTGTATTGGAAGCTTCCATTGCAGGAGCAGTGGATCATGTTGAAGGAAGTGAGGAAACCGATGAGGCTTCAGAGGAGGAAGCTTCTGAAGTGGTGGTTGAAGAAAAAAATCAAACGACTGTGAGCAAAACGATTCCCGGAACAGAATATGATTACTTGCTATCTATGGAACTTCGAACTCTTACTCTTAAGAAGAAAAATCAGCTATGTGCTGAACGGGATTCAAAAAAGGCAATGTTTGATGAGCTCACAAGCACTCCTTCGAGGACTTTATGGATCCGAGATCTTGATGCTCTTGAGAATCAACTTGATGTATGTTTTTTTTGTTTTTCTTAGAAAAGATTGTTTTTTTATTATGGGTTTCTTTAAATTTTGATCTTTTTTATATGTAATCAGGAACAAGACAAGAGAGATGCGAAAGATGAAGCGGAGAGAAGGAAACAACAAGAAAAGGCAAAGAGTAAGGCTGGAGGTGGTAGGAATGTTAGGAAGCCTGCTAGAAAGGCGGTTGCTAAGAAGGCAACCGTCACAGCAGCCGTTGCTGAACCCATGGAAACTTCTGGTAGTTCTACAATGGAAACAGGTACATTCTTGAATCAAGTCGATATATATATATATGTATATATATAAAGCTTCTTTCTTTGCTTATATTTTATATGTAGTGTAATTCTTGTTTTGATGGTCTCAGGCAATGCTCCTCCTCCTGCTGTCGTGAAACCAAGAGGTCGTGCAGCAGCTCCAAAGAAACCTCCTGCAAAGACTAAGGTAGGAATTCACAAATCATATATATATAATTATATATTTATCAATTTGTTGTAATATAGTTTGTTAAAAGTGAATTAAGATTCTGTAATCTATTGTGGGCAGGCAAAACCTACATTGATAGACGAAGATGACGATGATGAAATTCCTTCGCTGGCTGATAGACTTGGGAAATTAAATTCTGAGCAGGAAGATGATGTGATTGTTGAATTGGAAGATCAATTGGCAAGGCATAACATTGAATCCTCTCCTGATCAATCAGAAGGTAATAATTAATAGCCCTCTTTATAAAATCAGAAATATTTGTATATTTTAAGGCTGAATAAATAAGTTATGTAAAGTTTCTAATGATTATTAAATCTAAAAAATGGCAGTAGTTGCTCCAAAAAAGAAAGCACCAACTAAAAGAGCTCCTGCAAAGAAGAAAGCTACCATCACTGAGATTTCTGATGATGATGATGTAATGGTGATGGAAGATAATTCTGACTTTGAAGCACCGGTGGAGAAAAAGAAGGGCGGTGGAGGGCGGAAAGCGGCGGCAACCACCAAACCGCCAGCCGGAGCTACCAAGAAGAGAGGACCAGCTGCTAAGAAATCCCAACAAACAGCTGTTCCTGATGGACAAAGGCTGATTACAGAAGTGTTAAAGCCAACAGCATCTGGGATCTCGCCGGAAAAGAAGGTGAGGAAGATGAGACCTTCACCATTTAATAAGAAAAGTGGTTCTATGTTGGGAAGGTTGAGTAGTAATGATGATGATGATGAAGAGGAGATGGTGGCGGAAACTAGCGGTGAAGTGGCGGCACCACCACCACCACCGAAAGCTAGGCCACAAAGGGTAAACAGAAGGAAGACAGCATATGTGGTGAGTGATTCAGAGAGTGAGGAAGAAAAAGTTCCATCTGAGGATTCTGAGTTTGATGATGATGATGATGGTGAGGATGATGAAGAGTAAGGGAAGATGATGTTTGTTTGGTTAATGTGATTGATAATAAGTACAAGTTTTTAGGAGTTAATTTGGTAGTTAGATCATCCATTGATAAGGACTATATTGTTTTTAACTATGTTGTTTGTTTTGATTAGTAATCGTAGCTTATGATTCTGTCAGTTATTGGATTTACTAACTTGCAAATCATCTCTACTCTACCATTTTATCAAACACCTAGTGGGCAATGTTACAAAAAATTAAGAGTAAATTACATATTTGGTCCCTGTGGTTTAGTGGTTTTAACACTTCGAGTCCCTAAAGTGAAATAATTACAAATCTGAACTCGTGGTTTTCATTTTATAACACATTGGATTTCTAAAATCTAACTCTGTCTAAATTTTCTGTTAAGCAGGTTAACTGAAAGGGCATTTTAGTTCTTTTAATTATATTCATTATTTTTTATTAAAACTACAGGGACCAAACATGTAATCTACTCTCTACATTTGATGAGCTTCTGCACATTCGGGCTATGTTCTCGAGTTTTTTTACGAAGGAAAGGAAGAGGAAGGGAAAAAAAGTAGGGGGAAATGAAAAAACTTGTGTTCTCGAGTTTTTTTAAGGAGAGAAAGGAAAGGAAAGAGAGAAAATAATGTTAATTTTAATCCCAAATGTTGGAGAAAAAGTAAGGAAATAAAATAATTTTTTTTATAATAATTAGTAATATTTATAAAATTACACATTTACCCATCAATTATATTCTACTATAAAATAAATAAGGATATATTTGTAAAAATGACATCTTTTCTTTTCTTTCTCTCTCACTCAGAAACATGAAAATTTATTTTATTTCCTTCCCATTCTTTCAATCTCAAGAACACAAATAAAATTTACTTTTTTTTTCTTTTTCTTCCGTTTCTTTTCTTTTCTTTCCGTTCGCTTTCTTTTATTTTCTTTCCTTTAAAATCTTCTTTTCTTTTCTTTCAGTTCGCTTTCTTTTCTTTTCTTTCCTTCAAAATCTCGAGAATAGAGCGTGAATTACATCTTTCTTCTTTTCTTCAGAATCAAGAGTAGGGTAAATACAATTCAAATCACTTCACAAATCGGGTCTTCGGCGGCGACCCAATTTTCAGGCGGAATCCAGTTTGGATTCACGATTGACGACAACGATGGTGTGTACGACGGCAAAGGAAACCGCCGATTCGCTTCCATTACTAGATTTCCGATGCAAGCCACACGATTGTATGTATACAGTCATGTGGCTTGCATCGGAAATCTAGTGATGGAAGCGAATCGGCGGTTTCCTTTGCCGTTGTACACACCATCGTCGTCGTCAATCGCGAATCCAAACTTGATTCCGGCCGAAAATTGGGTCCCCGCCGAAGACCCGATTTGTGAAGTGATTTGAATTGTATTTACCCTACTCTTGATTCTGAAGAAAAGAGGAAAGATGTAATTGAGGCTCTGTTATATCTATATGTATAATTATATACATACAATCATGTGGTTTGCATCGGAAATCTTGTAATGGAAGCCAATCGACGGTTTCCTTTGCCGTCGTACACACCATCGTGGTCATCAATCGCTGATTATATATAGTGAAAAGAGGTTGTGTGTTTTTAATTCGTTTTATTATTAGGGGAAGGGGAAAGAAAGAACCTCAATCCTCCATCTTTTAATTCTCCAAAAACTCACCATCCAGCATCCACAAACAATTTCAATTCTCCAAAATTCACAATCACACCACACCTTCTCTCTAACTTCACTCAAATTCCCCAAAAGAAACTCACAGATCTCCTTATCAACGTTTAAACCCTCTATTTCTGTATGCAAGAAACCATTTTTATCCATCTTTAAAGAATCTGTAAAATCTAGCAAAAAACCCCAATTAGTAATGGGTTTTTTCTTGGCTAAGATTTGCCCAATTCTTTTGAAATCTTAATCAACGGCAAATGAGAAATTAAACCCACTTCGATTAGTATTTGAACCAGAGGAATAGTGGTTTCCAGAAACTGATATCAATGGTCCATGTGTTGCTGTATGAGTGTATATCCGTGTGTAATTGTATATCTATATCTATATCTATATCTAGGGTCAGGTTCTGGGGAAAACGCTAAAAAAAGAGATGTGACTGGATGATCTAAGCAGGTAAATATTGTTATCTATTGGAAAATTTTCTCCTCTCTCCATTCAACCAACAGGTATTTACTTTCGATTTCATTATTCAAATCTCACGATTTTCTTGTTTCGATTTCATAAATTTCAGGTATTTTCTTGATATAACTTTCTCGATTCAACGGGTACTCTCAATTTCTCTCACTCGGTTGGTTAGGCAGTAGGTCCTTGGGAAAGTCGAGATATTTGTTTTCAATTGTTTACATTCATTCATTGTAATTTCTTATCGAAACTTTTGCTTTTTGTAATTAAATCCTCTCAATTCCAATGAGTTTGAGTTCCATTCTTTTTTTGTTATTTAATCATGAGATCAAACTATCATCATGTGTTCATGAACACATACTATACTTATAGTTCTTACATTTGGAGATGAAACTTAAAAGATTGTCTTTTAGGTTTTGATTATCAGTGGATTTTGATCCGTTTTTGTGTTGTTTCTGATTGATTTTTAGAGTTGAACACGATTCGATATAATCTTATCATGTGTTTTTGTATTCTTTTTAAAGATTAGGATTTATTTTTCAAATTCTTTCTTGAATTTTGCCTCCTTGCGGATCTTCGAAGAAGAAATAGACCCCAAAAAGAAAAATGGTAGCTATTTGCAAAAAAAAAATTAACATGTTGACATAATATTGCTTGTTTTTTCTTTCTTATTAGCAACTTGTATGTAATTGTAAAGGTGGTGAATGAAATATTACAATATCTTTTGTATTTTGGATTTCCATCAAAGAGTTAGTTGAATGAGTTATCATATTGTTTATTTTATATGTTAATATGTTTGTGAATGGTGGGCATTGGATCGAGATGTTTGTTTTTTCATTTTAAACTCTTAATCACCACTTATGTGTGATTCGTTTACCCGTTTTATAACCATTTCAGAACTGAAATCAGACTTCAGACTTCAGCACCTCTTAAAAAACAAACACCACCTTACTGTTTTCTCCCATGAGGAATGAAAAAATCAATCCGCATTGATTTTTTTTGTGGTGATTGATTTTCCCAAGTCTACATCCACTGAGACAATAATAGTTAAGAAGATGATTATAAACGGATGAACGATTGTTTCTGTTCAAATGAATTGTAAAGTTATGAACACCATACCGAGTTAATATTAAACACCGAGTGAAAAAAATGAGTTGGTTCAAGTTGGAAGAATAATGGGAATTTGGAAAGGAGAAGAGAAGATAATTTCATTTTGATTTATGTTAGTTCATATAGCTCCAAATCCTCGGTTTGTACTTTGTTTGGTCGATTGTTATCACCCAGCAGATGATGGGATTAAGGCAACAAATTAATGGTTGGAGATGGGGATTTTGGTCGACAATGCTTTCACCGATGTCAACTTTGAATATATATATATATATATATATATATATATATATATATATATCTATATAGGGGCAGGTTCAAACGAAAACGCCACCTATTTAAGAAAACTTTTTTCATGTACAAAATCATATATGATTCACATATAAATCGTATATGATTAGCCGCGACTTTTCCCGCGACTTAACTCGCGACAAAAGTCGTCCGTGTCCATTTTTTCATGTTAGTACAAAATCATATGTGATTTTGTACATGAAAATAGGTTTTCTTGTTTTCTTAAATATTTAGCGTTTTCGTTTGAACCTCCTTCTATATATATATAGAGGGAGGATCTTCTACACCCCGTCTAAAAGTTACACCATTTTGCCTCCCAATCTCAACCCTTCGTTTTTTCATCTAACGGCTTCAATGCCTGGCGGTGGCATGATTGTAATTCTGTGGAAATCAAATGGCACGATCCGTATGCATTATAAGAAAGAAGGTCAAGGATGGAGATCCTTAAGCAATTAGCAAAGGTGGTCGGCAACGGTGTTAATCTGATGTCTAATTTCGTTTCGAATCAATCGGAGATGGAGATCGGTGGATCAGAAGAGAAGCGTTTGAAGGTAGCGCCATCGGTCTGGAGGTTGAAGAAGAGATTTTTCAACGTTTGTCTGGTGTCTCACAATTGCATACTTTTCTGGGTTCATACATGAATTCATATGTAATCCCAGGTTTCATATGTTTTCAACGTTTTTCATACCTGAGTTCATATTGTTTTTTTTAACGGTTTTCATATGTCTTTCAACGTTTTTCATACCTACGTTCATGTGTCTTCCAACGTTTTTCATACCTACATTCAAATGTATTTCAACATTTTTCATATGTCTTTCAACGGTTTTGATATGTCTTCCAACGTTTTTCATACCTATGTTCATATGTTTTTCAACGGTGTTCAATGGTGTTCATATGTTTTTCCGGAATTCAATTATGTAGAATTTCCAGATTTTTTTTAATTTCAATTATGCAGATTCCCAAAAATTGAAGATTTACTAATTGATTAACAATTAAATTTTGAATTTTAAATCATTCCCAAAAATAACGGGATAACTACATTTTTTATCATGAAGCGGTTTTTAAATCCGGTTTTCTTTTTTTAATATAAATTTCTTAAATTATTATTAAATATGAATAGACAAAACTATCCTTGCATATTAAAAAAATAAAAGGAAATTGAATATGAAATGGATGGTTGAGATTGGGAGCCAAGGGGTGTAACTTTTAGACGGGGTGTAGAAGATCCCGCCTATATATATATATATATATATATATATATACTAGTGTTCGGTACCGCGCGTTGCGCGGTAGCAATAATTTTTTTAAAATATTCAAGTTAAAAGGGTTGATGATCACATATTAGATTTTAAATTGATATAAATCGATATTACACTGATATAAAGTTGCTTCATCATATCACCAGTTATTTTTTATGCATATAATTAATTCAATTTTACATCATCAAACTTTCTAATTGGCTTAAAATAATAAAATATTTAGATTCATCATGCAAATGCGGTGTTGTTACCTAATCTATATATATATATATATATATATTAAAAGAGAAACCAAGGTAGATGACTTGACCTCTTCTATAATCAAGAAACTCAATTATCTATTATCTTATTCATTCTCTTTTTAACCATTTTTTTAATTTCCAATGTTAATTTCCTATAAATATTGATTATTTATTTATGATTGCATTTAACACTAACCTTTTCGTTTTCCCCAACTCCATTTCATTTCCCAACCGTTTCATTTTCCCAATAATATTTTACTTTATTTGATTGTGTTTTGAGTTCAAGACTTTGCTTCACCATCCCTTATCTCGACTCCAAGGAATCATATACACCATGTCTTTTAGTTCTCTCAAATCAATCTATTGATTTTCGTTTCGTGTTTTGTTTGATTTGATTGTGTTTTCTCTTGAAGGTTTGAGTTCAAGAAACATAACACAATTTATTTGGATTTCAAGCAATCTCAAGTAAGATTTCCATATCTATATTGTTACTACAAGCTTCTTTTCACCTACGTTTGACTACTAACCTCTTATCATCTACGAATTTCAAGTAAGATTTCCTTCTCAATGTATGTATGTTATGTACGTATGACATGCACTAATTGTATATCGTGCAATGTGTTCGAATAAATGTTGATGTTAATTATACTTTATTTTTATGAATTTTTTTCAACAAATTGATATCATCGTATACACCATGTCTTTTGGTTCTCTCAAATCAACCTATTGATTTATGTTTCATGTTTTGTTTGATTTGATTGTGTTTTCTCTTGAGGGTTTGAGTTCAAGAAACATAACACAATTTATTTGGATATCAAGCAATCTTAAGTAAGATTTCCATATGCTTAGTATATATTGTTACTACAAGCTTTTTATCACTTACGAATTTCATTTGACTACTAACCTCTCTTATCATTTACGAATTTCAAGTAAGGTTTTCTTCTCAATTTATGTATGTTACGTACGTACGATATGCACTAATTGTATATGTGCAATCTGTTCGAATAATTGTTGATTTTTATTATACTTTATTTTTATGAATTTTTTTCAACAAATTGATACCTTAAATATTTGATTTTTATGATCATGGAACTATTGCTTTTTCCGTTTATCTTTTATTTTGCATGTCTTTCTTTTATGTTACTTAAGTTTGTTATATGTTTCATCTCTCCTTAGTGATTTCATTGTAAAGTTTTGTGAACATGAGAGGTATTCTTTCATTCCTCACTTCTAGAAGACGTACCCGCTGCAAAACAACGGAATTTAAATATTTCATCAACATTAAATTTAGAACTTTCAGACTTTTTCAAGATATCAACTTGTCTATCGTTTGAAGCCACATTCATTATTTTTACAAAACTCAAGAACAATCGTAATATAAAAAGAACAAAGTAATACATTTAAGACTCATTTGATTTGACGACTTTTTTAAAAAATTGGAAATTTTGTTTGTGTTTGGTATAGGTTTTGAAATAAAATAAAATTTTATTACTAATTGATTTTTAGGAAACAAGTATTTTAAACATTTGTAACTCTTAAAAATCTAAACAATTATCACTTTTTATAATATATTAATATAGATATAGATAGATAAATGTGTAAAATGAAAATTAAAAATGAAAAATTAATAACTCGATACATATTCATCATTTTTAATATTATTATTAAATCCAAAAATATCGATATTGAGCTCTTTTAAGGTATTGAAGAAGACGACTATAACTGTATAGTTTATAAAAGATAACGTTTTTAATTATTTAATATGTTTTAGTTAACATACGATTATATATGTTAATACTAAAATGGTGTTAATTGAAAAATGAAAAAAGTAAAGATAAAAAAGTTAATTAAATAACTATAATTTATAAACTATAAGATTCACTACGTATTTATGTTATTTGCTAATATAATTAAGACCAAATATATTCAATATTGGCTCATTTTAAAGGTATTAACAAGACGATTACAATGATACAATTTGTAAAAATAGAAACATATTTTTCTTAATGTAATTTGATTTACCATTATTTATTTTAATTTGATACGGTGTAAAATAAAAAATAAAATAGTAAGGGATATGAATGAAATTTAAAAAGGAAAATTATTGTTTTAACCATTTCAGAAAATTATATACCCAAAATATCAAAAATCTCTCCCAACTTACCAAAATAACCAAAATTTTGAATAAAGCATTTCATATCATACGAATTAACTTTTCCATTTCGTATGGAATCTCACACACACACACACCATTTCGTATCCATAACCATTTCGTATCCATACGAAATGGCTTTATCCACACACACACACTTCCCATTTCGTATGGAATCTCTCACACACACACACCATTTCGTATCCATACGAAATGGCTTTATACACACACACACACTTTCCATTTCGTAGGGAATCTCACACACACATACACCATTTCGTATGCATATGAAATGCCTTTATACACACACACACACTTTCCATTTCGTATGGATATGAAATGTCTTAATACACACACACACACACCATTTCGTATGCATATGAAATGCCTTTATACACACACACACTTTCCATTTCGTATGGATATGAAATGTCTTTATACACACACACACACTTTCCATTTCGTATGGATATGAAATGTCTTTATACACACACACACATACTTTCCATTTCGTATGGAATCTCTCTCACACACACACACCATTTCGTATCCATACGAAATGGCTTTACACACACACTCACTTTCCATTTCGTATGGAATCTCACACACACACACACCATTTCGTATGCATATGAAATGCCTTTATACACACACACACACACACTTTCCATTTCCATTTCAGGAATATGATATGGCATTTCATATGATACGAAATGGAAAGTGTGTGTGTGTGTGTATAAAGCCATTTCGTATGGATACGAAATGGTGTGTGTGTGTGTGTGTGAGATTCCATACGAAATGGAAAAGTTAATTCGTATGATATGAAATGCTTTATTCAAAATTTTGGTTATTTTGGTAAGTTGGGAGAGATTTTGGATAATTTGGGTATATAATTTTCTAAAATGGTTAAAACAATAATTTTCTCAATTTAAAAACTAATTATAGTATAGATAATGATGTAAAATAAAAGATAAAAAAATTAAAAAAATAACTATAGGGCATAAAGTGTACATTTTTTAAAAATAACTCTAGTATAGATAAATGTGTAAAAAGAAAAGGTAAAGAAATTAAATAAATAACTATAGGGCATAAAATGTACATTTTTTTAAAATAACCCGATACGTATTCATGTATATAATAATATCATTAAATCGAAAAATATTCAATATTGTGTTTATTTTGAAGGTATTGACGACACGATTATAATGGTATAATTTGTAAAAATAGAAATTTATTTTTTAATTGTCTTTTGATTCATATAAATTATTTAGGTTAATATAGTAAAGATATAAAATGAAAAATGAAAAAGTAAGGGATATAAAAGAAATTAAATAACTAATTACAAGGATGTAAAGTGTAACTTAAATTTTAAAAATAACTTAACTTATAAAACTATATAGACAGTCGAGGTTGGTCCAAGAATTTAATGCTTTTAAGTGTTGTACCTCATGCATAAATGTTTGTACCTCTTAAGATTCCAACTCCAACTGTTTAGCATGTTTATATATATAGTATAGATATATATATATATATATAGAGGGACGGGTTCAAATGAGAACTCAAATTTGGTTGTGAACATGAGGACAAATGAGAGCGCGACACGTGTCATATTCAGTCTAAATAAGCATTATTCAGACCGAATATACACTATATTCAGTTTTATTCAGTCTGAAGATTTCTTTGATTATTCCGCCTGAATAATCTACATTTAGACATGTGTCGCACTCTCATTTGTTCTCACGTTCACAACCAAATTTGGGTTCGCATTTGAACTTTCCTGTATAGATATATATATATATATATATATATATAATACATGTGTGTGTATCAAAGTTCACACACACACACATATATGTATATATATAATTTTTAAAGGAAATTAGGGAGTAATTTAAATGGACAAAAATGTCCCTGTTACTAACAGAAAAAATTAACGAAGTTAGTGATGGGGACCACTTTCAGAGCAAAACGAGAACCACTACTAGATTTTCGATGCAAACCACATGGATGTATGTATATATATACGCATCGGAAATCTAGTAATGGAAGTGAATCGGCGGTTTCCTTTGCCGTCGTACACACCATCTTCGTCGTCGTCAATTGCGAGTCCAAACTTGATTCCGACGGAAAATTGGGTTGCCGCCGAAGACCTGATTTGTGAAGTGTTGAATTGTATTTACCCTACTCTTGATTCTGAAGAAAAGAGGAAAGATGTAAGTGTTCTCTGTTCTTGGGTCATCGCCGTCGTCAATCGCTGATTATATATATAAAGATTGACCTATATCAAACGCTATAATCCTTAGAGATCGAGATCAATCTAATTTAGAGAAATTGAACTCGACCAAGGGTTTAAACAACACACCTATTGAAGAAATTAAATGGGGAATTGGGGGAAAACTTTGGAAGTAGTGAAATTGAAATTGAAGAACGCATAATCTCTCTCAATATTTTGATGGGTGGTTTTAAAAAAATCCATGGGTCTTTTTCGCCAATGGTGATTTCTTCTTCTTCCTCCATGATTTTTCTCTTTCAACTCTTTGATTTTGTTGGGTTTTTAAATGTTCATGTTCTTTTAGGGCCCGTTTGGTTGGAGGGATTTGAAGGGATTGAGATTTCAAATAAGTCATTCACAGTGCGAACTCTGGTGATTTTCTTGAAATTATATTGCACTATATCTTAATATTTATGTCAAACACTGCAGTCAAATAAGTCGTCATATCAATAATCTGAGAACTATCCCCAATACAATGGATTGGATTAAATCTCAATCCCTCCAAATCCCTCCAACCAAACGGGCCCTTAGGGTATGCCTACCGTCTATTTGTGTAATTGCAATCCTGAAACTCATGTTTGGTTGATTATTGTTGTTAATAAATGATTTGATATGATATATTATCAAAACTTTTGCAAAATCTCTAACAAATATGAGAAAATTTTGAATTAAATATTTGAAATGTATGATTGATGATGGTTTTAACTTCAATTATAGATTACGATGATTGAAACATTAATGGGGATAAAAATTCTATTTGTTCATGGATTTGTGATAATCCTTTTTGTAGATTGCTTATGTAAATGCTTTGGTAATGAATTTCCAAGTTTCTATTAGGGTTTGGTCCTATTTTGTATGTCATCACATAAGAACTCAAAACATGGTATTCACACATTGATAACACAATCTTGATCATTAAGTTTAGTTGTTCTTACACGTTATCTTGAAATCTAAAGTATTATTGTTTGAGGCCAGGATGCTAAAAAACATATTTAAAAAAATACATTTGTATAGTTTTAAACTCTTGTTTGGTGTCTTATTGAAACATGAGACATTTTGTATTAATTTTTTTTTATGATTATTGCCTATTATTTTCTGGTAATTGTCTTTTTCTTAGTTTGTAGTAAAAAAATATATAGATCCCGTTTCTTTTATGTTTATATTTTTACATTCCGCTGCATTGTAACGGGTACCCAACTAAGAGGTGCATCCCTTCATTGAATCTCTTTCATGTATGTATTTTTCTTGTTGTTACCCAGTCATCTTCGCATATATCTTTGTGGTTAAAGTGTCTACCTCATGCTTTGTCCACCACCCAGACCGAAGAACTCATGTGGCTTCTTCTAATCTCGGTGATATTGATGTCATAATTTTTTCCTTGATGTCTTTCTAATTATTTATTTTTAGTTATTTACGACTGTTTTTAGGACTCTTTTAGCCTTACAACCAAATTATTTACAACTTGAATCGACTTATGAATGAGCATCTCTTAAATTTTAAGAGAGAACTTGAGGTTTCATGTGCTTTACTTTCTTGGGCATTTGATTTTGGTTTTCGTGTGGAGAAGTACCTTGCATAAAATTGTTTCTTGATGTCTTGTTTTTGCATGAATATTATGACTTGGATGAATTAACACAAACTCTCCATTGAAGTCTGATAAGTGAATAATTTATCACATTCTAACCAGCTATTTGTGTCATATTTTTCTTGTTTTACTTTCCCAATTAGTTTAATTTGAGTCTTTTATTCTAATTTGATGTTTATTTGTGTCTGGAGTTAAGTTTGAGGAATTGATATGTTTTTGTGCTTTTTAAGAGATTTTGTAACACTGTGAGTTGCCGCAGCAGGATATTGTAGCAGGCAGGCAGCAGATGCAAATTAAGAGAGACGATACTTCATAATCTTTTTGGAAATGAATTGATTCCCATAGCTTAATGTCAACCCTGGACCAGCGGGAAGAGCATAAAATTATAATGCAGTTGTCAAGTGATATCTTAATTATTTATTATATGAAAGAAAAAAAAATAATATTATAATGTTTGCTACAATAATTGGCAAAAAAAAAGTTCACCATTATACCAAATAAAAATTAAGTTAAAATTCGTTCTATTTAATGTATTTTATCAAATTTTCAAAAACCATAGTATTTGATATTTTTAATCCAATTAGTCCATAAAATTTTATGCAAATTTGAACTTTTACAACAATGTTCAATGAATTATAACACCAATCAAAATCAAGCAAGAAGAACTCCATAGGGTTGGTAAACCCTCTTATCTATTTGTACACTCCAAAATATGAGGTGTCAAATACTTTCACTTTTTAAAAATTAAAGGTAACGTTTTTAAATTTTTTGTTACAATGCTAATTATATCAAGAAAAATCATATATAATTTTATATAAATGTTAATATAAAATTATATGTAATTTTATATAAAAATAATATAAAATAATATATGATTTTGTACAAATGTTATTTATAGTCAATTATATTATTTTTAGTGTATCATATTATAATATAATATAATATAATTTATTATATAACACAATAATTAATATATCAAAAATAACATTGATATAATAGTATAATAATTTTTGAGATATTATATTATAATATTATATTATAATATAATATAATTTTTGGTATATTATTTTGATAATTTATATTATTGTTAAATCATTGATATATATATATATATATATATTATATTATAGTTTTAGCTTCTACTAATTTTACCTTTAAAATATTTTACTTTTGGTGGAAAGTAGATTTCAGGCATCATTAATTACTTCAATACCATTCGATATAATATTAACAGATTTACCAAAATATGTGGCTAGAAACCATTCATTTGTTTTTTTAAACATACCATGTTTTTGCATGATCCCTTCCCTATTATATATATATAAGAGTAAATTACATATTTGGTCCATGTGGTTTTAATATAATACAAAAAAGAGCAAAATGACTAAAACACCCTTCTACTTTACTTGCTTAACGAAAAATTTGGACGGAGTTAGATTTTAGGGACCCAATGTAAAATGAAAACCACGAGTCCAGATTTGTAATTATTTCACTTTACATTTCGTATCTCATGACTAGGGGTGTAAACGATGCGAGTCGAGCTCGAGTATCAGTATACTCGACTCGAACTCAATAGCCATTTCTCAAGCTCGAACTCGACTCGAAAGCTCGCGAGTAGTTAAAAACTAAACCCGACTCGAACTCGATTGCAATTTTTTAAACTCGAACTCGAGCTCGAACTCGTTTTAAACTCGAATCAAGCTCGAACTCGTACTCGAATCAAGCTCGAACTCGAAAAGCTCGAACTCTAAAAGCTCGAACCAAACTCATCCATTGAAATTTAATTTTTTTTGGGTCTTCTCTTATTAATTTTTAAACTTATAGGTGCTCTCTTTAATTTTATAAACTAAAGAAATGCACCTCAAACTTCATCATCATCAAAAAGACTAAGGTTAAAACTTTCATTCACCTCCCCCAATTTTTATAACACCTCTTCACCCTTACTTTAGCATCTCTCTTCCAATGTGGGACAAGTTTACCAACACTTCTATAATTTTCTTTGTCTTTTTTCATTTATAATTTACTAAAAAAATAATTGATTAGTTTTAATAGTTATAAGATTCACAATTTTGTTCAAGTATCTAAAAATATAAGATATTTTTATTATATTGTGTTTTACAAATTATTTTATAAAACTGAATGTATTTTAAAACTAATTATATAATATATATATATAAATCGAGTATCTCACGAGCTTTACGAGTCGAGTATTGGGTAGCTCGACTCGACTCATTAATATGTCGAGTCGAGTTCGAGTCGAGCCTATTCGAGTCGAGTGTTGACCGAGTTTTGACCGAGTCGATCTCGAGTAGCTCGCGAGTTGTCTCGTATCATTTACACCCCTACTCATGACATAGTTTAACTCACAATCACCTATTTTTTTTGTGAATCCAATTACATAAGACGAACCGATGATTTCATTAAGATTGTCAACAAATTCCAGATTTACAAAAATATGGAAAACGAACTCCATGTACTTAAAAGAACTATTGTATTTTAAAGGGGGAAAAGCTCAATTAGATTATACATTTTTTGCCTTTTTTGAGACTTCCTTTTTGTTGCAAAATTTGGATTTAAAAAAATATTAATAAATTTTAACCGAAGAAGCGACGAATAAAAAGTACAAGAAAAAAACAAAGGAGAGTTATTATGTAATATTGTATAATTTTGTAACACCCGACCTCTTTTGAAAACCAAAATAAATGTAATACAAAGTTGAATGAAGGACTAATGTTGTCAAGTCTTGAAAGTAAAAGTCCAAGTACTAATTATTTCAATTTACGGAACCGAAGTGTTAAAACCACTAAACCACAAGGACCAAATATGTAATTTACACAAAAGTTAATTATATAATATATAATTTTCTTGAATTGATTCCATTTCAAAATTCATCCAAAAGAAAACTTTCAGATTGAGAAATCCAACAACAAGTCAGAAGAGTCCTTTGCTACAATCCCTATTCTTTTCATGAATGCGAACATGGTCTGAGTCTTTTTAAATTGGATTGTATTTCCTTCGACTGTATCTATGTTGTTTGTCCTCATGGTTTATTAAAATTTAAGAATTTATGGTTAGTTTTTTGAAGATTAAAAATGTTCGCGAGAAAGAAAAACAACAATGAAATAAACAACTACAAATTGTAAATTATGTGGATGAAAACTATAATTTCGAATGCATAAGAACAAAAATATCAATTTTCAACAATAAAATTAAAAAATAAAGGTTTACATTACAATTTTAGTTTGTTTTAAATAAGTATTAATTTAAATAGTGAATGTCACTTTACCATTCCATCTTTAATTATGAGACTGAGAAAATTTATCTCTTTATAATTTAAGGTAAATTGTTTCAAAATTAAAAGTGTAATAAATACACGTTATTAAAATTATGTATCTTTTTTTCATCATTGATATTTATCTGTCTTAATTATTATTTAGTAAATTGGTAAACTTTTTTTAATCAAACGACTATGATTTTGAGAGTGAGGAAGAAACATGTAATCTACTCTCTACATCTAATTGTATTTTAATAGTTTATATTTCGTACCCATAAATAATGCCACGTGTAGTGAAATGAAGTAAACCTCAACTTCGACTAAGCATCTGATGAGCTTCTGCACATTCAGACTATGTTCTCGAGTTTTTTGTATGAAGGGAAAGGAAAAAAAAGTAGGAAGAAATGAAAAAACCTTGCGTTCTAGAGTTTTTTTTAGTAGGGAAGGGAAGGACAAGAGAAATAAAATAATGAAAAATTTCCTCCCAAATGTGGCAGGAAAGGGAAGAAACAGAAATAAAAATAGCTTATAATAATTAGAAATATTTTTGAAAGTACATATTTACCTATGAATAATATTATACTATAACATAAATAAGGATATATTTGTGAAAATGACACATTTTCTTTCCTTTTTCATTTCATTCAAGAACATGAAAATTTGTTTTTGTTTAATTTTGGATATGGTTTTTTTGACCTTTTGGGTTTGTTATTGTGCATGGAATCATCGGGAAAAAATTTGGAGAGGGAGAAAGCTTCTTGAGTCTTAAAAATTGGCAAAACAAGTCCTTAAATCAATTAAAATTTTCATAACACAACAAAAATATGAATATACGTCTAAGTTAACGGAAATTTTAAATGTTTGTTAAATGAGGGACCTAATCCATAACAAAAATGAAACCACAATGACCACCATGTCTAAAATTATTTCATTTAAGGAACCCAATCCAAAATTTCATCAAACCATAGGGACGAAATTTATAATTTACTCTTTATTTTATATCCTTCTATTTCTTTCCCATTCCTTCAATCTCAACAACACAAATAAAAAAATTACTTTGTTTACTTTTCTCTTCTTTCCCTTCCCTTACTTTCCCTTCCCTTCTTTTCTTTTCTTCTCTTTAAAATTTCTCGAGAACAGAACATCAATTACATTTTTCCTCTTTTCTTCTGAATCAAGAGTAGGGTAAATACAATTCAACACTTCACGAATCGGGTCTTCGGCGGCGGTGACCCAGTTTTCCGCCGGAATCAAGTTTGGATTCGCGATTGACGACGACGATGGTGTGTACGACGGCAAAGGAAACCGCCGATTCACTTCCATTACTAGATTTCCGATGCAAACCACACGGTTGTATGTATATACATATATAGATCTATATGTATATACATACAACCGTGTGGTTTGCATCGGAAATCTTGTAATGGAAGTGAATCGGCGGTTTCCTTTGCCGTCGTACACACCATCGTCGTCGTCAATCGCGAATCCAAACTTGATTCCGGCGGAAAAAAGGGTCTTCGTCGCCGAAGACCCGATTTGTGAAGTGTTGAATTGTATTTACCCTAGTCTTGATTCCGAAGAAAAAAGGAAAGACGTACTTGACGGTCTGTTCTCTGTTCTTGGGTCATCGTCGTCGTCAATCGCTGATTATATATAAGGACTGACGTATATCAAACACGATAATCCTTAGAGAGATCAACCTAATTTAGAGAAATTGAAGTCGGCGAAGGGTTTAAACAACACACTGATTGAAGAAAGGAAATGGGAAATTGGGGGAAAACTTTGGAAGTAGTGAAAAGGTCTTCCTACTTTTTTTCGCCATCGGTAATTTCTTCTTCTTCCTCCATGATTTTTCCCTTTTAACTCTTTGATTTTGTTGGGTTTTTAAGTGTTCATGTTCTCTTAGGGTATGCCTACCATCTATTTGTGTAATTGCAATCTTGAAACTCCTGATGTTTGGTTGATTATTGTTGTTAATAAATGATTTGATATGATATATTACCAAAACTTTTGCAAAATCTCTAACAAATATGAGAAAATTTTGTATTAAATATTTGAAATGTATGATTGATGATGGTTTTAACTTCAATTATAGATTACGATGATTGACACATTAATGGGGATATAAATTCTATTTGTTCATGGATTTGTGATAATCCTTTTTGCAGACTGCTTGTGTAAACGCTTTGGTAATGAATTTCCAAGTTTCTATTAGGGCTTGGTCCTATTTTGTATGTCATCACATAAGAACTCAAAACATGGTATTCATACATTGGTAACAAAATCTTGATCATTAAGTTTAGTTGTTTTTACACATTATCTTGAAATCTAAAGTATTATTGTTTGAAGGCAGGATGCTAAAAAACATATTTAAAAAAAATACATTTGTATAGTTTTAAACTCTTGTTTGGTGTCTTATTGAAACATGAGACATTTTGTATTAATTTTTTTTAATGATAACTGCCTATTATTTTCTCGTAATTGTCTTTTTCTTAGTTTGTAGTAAAAAAAATATATAGATCCCGTTTCTTTTATGTTTATATTTTTACATTCCGCTGCATTGTAACGGGTACCCAACTAAGAGGTGCATCCCTTCATTGAATCTCTTTCATGTATGTATTTTTCTTGTTGTTACCCGGTCATCTTCGCATATATCTTTGTGGTTAAAGTGTCTACCTCATGCTTTGTCCACCACCCAAACCGAAGAACTCATGTGGCTTCTTCGAATCTCGGTGATATTCAAGTCATATTTTTTTTTCTTGATGTCTTTCTATTTACTTATTTTTAGTTATTTACGACTGTTTTTAGGATTCTTTTAGCCTTACAACCAAATTATTTACAACTTGAATCGACTTATGAATGATCATCTCTTAAATTTTAAGAGAGAACTTGAGGTTTCATGTGCTTTACTTTCTTGGGCATTTGATTTTGGTTTTCGTGTGGAGAAGTACCTTGCATAAAATTGTTTCTCGATGTCTTGTTTTTGCATGAATATTATGACTTGGATGGATTAACACAAACTCTCCATTGAAGTCTGATAAATGAATAATTTATCACATTCTAACCAACTATTTGTGTCATATTTCTCTTGTTTTACTTTCCCAATTAGTTTAACTTGAGTCTTTTATTCTAATTTGATGTTTATTTGTGTCTGGAGTTAAGTTTGAGGAATTGATATGTTTTTGTGCTTTTTAAGAGATTTTTTAACACTGTGAGTTGCTGCAGCAGGATATCATAGCAGGCAGGCAACAGATGCAAATTAAGAGAGACGATACTTCATAATCTTTTTGGAAATGAATTGATTCCCATAGCTTAATGTCAACCTTGGACGAGCGGGAAGAGCATCAAATGGAGAATTGTTATGATGGAGTCACATGTTTATGTTTAGAAAGCATCTTTTGACTTTTTGTAAATTCTTTTGTTTAAGGAATCTTATTCCATTTTAGTACTATCCTTAAAAATGTGTTCCTAGTAGTATAAATGTTAGTCATTTGTAGTTGTTTTAGAGACACTAGACACTTGGAAACATTTGAAACCTATGGTGGAAACACCTAAGGCCTTCACTTTAATTTCCATTTCTTAGTTTTGGGTTGTTTGACAAGGCAACCAACTAAGTAGTTCATCTAGCTACTTGGAGATAATTGTCATTTTCATTTCCTTGCAATCTAAAAAATTTCAGTTACAATTTCTTGCACTTTACATTTCCTTGCAAATTTACATTTCTTGTCATATACGATTCTTGCATATTTACAATTTCCCGTCATTTACAATTTCTGTCATTTACAATTCCCGTCATTTACAATTTTTGTCATTTACAATTTCCGTCGTTTACATTTCATGCAATTTCCAATTATGTCTTGTATTACTTTCAAGCGATGATGGGCTAAACACCCTAGCTAAGGTGTGAGCAAAGGTTTGGGAGATAAAGGCCGATGTGATAGTGGATAATTGCGTTCGCTATTGGCCATTTACCTTACTATTCACCCTTTGTTTCTATGTTTCATCTAAGTCATTCTTGAGGAGGTGACATACGTTGTTTAACTTGGATGAGTTGGATTTGAATGCAAGCCAACGTAAACTTATAGAACTCTGAAGTGTTATAGAAGGTTATAAAGAACCATGTTAGCTTTCCCAAGTTACAACTATATGGAATGCACGTGTAAGATAAGTATGAACATCAATTGGGTCACTCAATTGGGTGCTGGTGGTTATTAATCTAATCTAAACCTCGAAAGGGGTTGTGCAAACCAGTAGTAAGGTAAAGAACTAATGTTGCGGGATCCCGCAGGGTCATGCTGTAGCAAGGTTCCCAACACACTGTTGCTAACCTCCAGCTTGAACTTACACCCTTGTTTTCTTTAATTACCGTTTTCAAGCACTTTATTTTCAAGTTACTATTAACCAAACCATCCAAAAGCATTCCTTCGAATTCTCTTTTAAAAATCACTTTTTAAGCCTGACTGAGAAATACTGCTTGTTTTTATTATCCTTGTGGGAACGATAATCCGGTACTTTGTACCACTTTATTATTTGTACAAACGATAGTGGTTTAGCATATATACTTGCATTAGATTTCATTTATGATTTTCGGGTTACATAATCTGCTGACCAAAGTCCATAAACTGATTTTCAATCGTGGATTCGTTAATGGTTGTGATTTTGAAATTGTAAAAAGAGGAAGTCAAGAAAAAAAGATGTTAATGAATCAAAGGCCCAACTGATTGCCGCGTTTGTATTGTAAGCAGTTATCTATTTAGAATTAATTCAAGTAAACTAATGTCTACTTTAAAGCATGGATGGAAAGTGTGAACGAGATCTATTTAACCGTAGATGGCACACTTTCCGTCAATCTCATCGTCTTTCTTTTTCCCAAGTTTCTCGTTCTTCCTTCCTTTCTACCATTCCAAAAAGAAATTCATGTACAATTGTATCATCTAAGCGCCTTCGATTGATCGATGCATTCAGAGACTAAAATTCAAACGCCAATCTTGAATCATTATTCAACGATCTTTCGATTTTTCAACCCAAACTCTCTCTTGTTATGTTTTTTTGTCAATTGTTCTTTCTTAAAACAATAACCTTTTAGTTTAGTTTGATATTGAACAAATTTTAGTTGAGCTTGATATTAAACATATTCAAAAAGCAATCAGCTTAATCTAAGGGGCTTTTGTTTACCTTTTAACAGTTTCATTAAGAGACAACATGTTAATCGTAAAGAAGTGAATCATGTTTGACAAAAATAAGTTTTTCTCCTAATGATTCCAAAACCTTAAATCATTTTGTATCATGCCATTAAGAGCCCTAATTACATCATGAATAATTACCAAACAATAACATTTTATTTTGCACTATATCATAAGAGCCTCTTAATCATTCTAATCACTTAATCATTTTGCACCAACTAGAGATCCAACTTAAGGTGATGTAAGAGGATAAAGAAAGCTAAAACAACACCACCATATAGTTTAAATATTGTGAAACAACTTGTAAATTTTTGAATTTTCGGTTAGAGTTTTAAAAAAGGCAAATAATTGAATTTTCATTTTTACTGATGCATGAATTTTCATTTTTATTAATTATAAAAATCATATTATAATATGCATTGCAGTGGGTACGCTACTAGTGTGTGTGTGTGTATATATATATATATAGGGAAGGGATCATACGAGAACACGCAGTATTGAGAGGAACAAAGAAACACCTCGTGGACCACAAATGATGTGGGTCCCACATAATATTAAATCATATCTAATTCAATGGGTCCCACCATTGAATCAGATATGATTTAATATTACGTGGGACCTACATCATATGTGGTCCATACGGTGTTCATTTGTTCCTTTAAATTTACAAAGTTCTCACTTGAACCTCCCCCCCCCCTTTATATATATATATATATATATATATATATATATATGAATAAATTACATTTTTGGTCCATGTGGTTTTAATATAATACAAATTAGAACAAAATGACTAAAATACCCTTGTACTATATAATCTTCTTGAATTGATTCCATTTCAAAATTCATCCAAAAGAAAACTTTCAGATTGGGAAATCCAACAACAGACCAAAAGAGTTATTTGCTACAATCTCTATAAAGTTCATGAATGCGAAGAGGGTTTGAGTCTTTTTAAATTGGATTTCATTTCTTTTGACTG
The DNA here is from genome assembly GCA_036898165.1 of Silybum marianum. NCBI lineage: Eukaryota > Viridiplantae > Streptophyta > Magnoliopsida > Asterales > Asteraceae > Silybum > Silybum marianum. The sequence goes on from CM072538.1 coordinate 24,121,702, forward strand.
TATTTATGTTCTTTGTCCTCACGGTTTGTTAAAAATTAAGAATTTATGGTTAGTTTTATAGAGATTAAAAATGTCAGTGAGGAAGAAAAACAACAATGAAATACACAACTACAAATTGTAAATCATTTGGATGAAAACCATAATTTCGAAAGCATAAGAATGAAAATATCAATTTTCAACAATAAAATTAAAAAATAAGCGCTTACATTACAATTTTAGTTTGTTTTATATAAGTATTAATTTAAAAAATGAATGCTTACTTTACCATTTCATCTTTGATTATGAGGCTAAGAAAATTTATCTCTTTATAATTTAAGGTAAATTGTTATTTTGTCAATTAAAAGTGTAATAAATACATGTTATTAAAATTGTGTATCTTTTTTATTATTTGATATTTAATTTTGGATTACGGAGTATTTTATAAAATAAAATACATCAAAATTTGTCTAATTATTATTTAGTAAATTGGTGAACTTTTTTTAAATCAATTAGCATAACAAATGTTTAAATCTTCATATTTCATAATTACTTTGATTGTAACAAGTAAATCTTGCATTGATAACGTAGTTGTCAAGTGATATCTTAATTATTTATTATATGAAAGAAAAAAAATCATATTATAATGTTTGCTAAAATAATTGGCAAAAAAAGACCATTATACTAAATAAAAATAAAGTTAAAATTCGTTCTATTTAATGTATTTTATCAAATTTTCACAAACCATAGTATTTGATATTTTTAATCCAATTAGTCCATAAAATTTTATGCAAATTTGAACTTTTACAACAATGTTCAATGAATTACAACACCAATCAAAATCAAAATCAAGCAAGAAGAACCAACCCTCTTATCCATTTGTACACTCCAAAATATGAGGTGTCAAATACTTTCATTTCTAAAAATTAAAGGTAACATCTTTAAAAAAGTTTATTATAATATTAATTATATTAATAAAATTACATATAATTTTATACAAATGTAAATGTAAAATTATATCTGATTTTGTATAAAAATAAGATAAAATTATATATAATTTTATACAAATATTATTCACATATGATTACAATATCAATTATGCTATTTTTAATATATTATTATATAATATAATATAACTTTTTATATAACATAATAATTAATATGTCAAAAATAACATTGATATAATAGGATAATAATTTTTTATATATTATATTATAATATAATATTATTTTTTATATATTATATTATAATATAATTTTTGATATATTATATTATATTATTGTTAAATCATTGATATATATTATATTATAATTTTAGCTTCTATCAATTTTACCCCTAAAATATTTTACCTTTGATGGAAAGTAGATTTCAGGCACCATTAATTACTTCAATACCATTCGATATAATATTAACTGATTTACCAAAATATGTGGCTAGAAACCATTCATTTGTTTTTTTAAACATATCATGTTCTTGCATGATCCCTACCCTATATATATATATATAAGTAAATTACATATTTGGTCCATGTGGTTTTAATATAATACAAAAAATAGCAAAATGACTAAAACACCCTTGTACTTTACTTGCTTAACGAAAAATTTGGATGGAGTTAGATTTTAGGGACCCAATGTATTATAAAATGAAAACCACGAGTCCAGATTTGTAATTATTTCACTTTACATTTCATATCTCATGATATAGTTTAACTCACAATCACCTATTCTTTTGTGAATCCAATTACATAAGATGAACTGATGATTTCATTAAGATAGTCAACAAATTCCAGATTTACAAAAATATGGAAAACAAACTCCATGTACTTAAAAGAACTATTGTATTTTAAAGGGGGAAAAACTCAATTAGATTATACATTTTTTGCCCTTTTTTGAGCCTTCCTTTTTGTTGCAAAATTTGGATTTAAAAAAATATTAATAAATTTTAACCGAAGAAGCGACGAATAAAAAGTACAAGAAAAAAACAAACGAGAGTTATTATGTAATATTGTATAATTTTGTAACACCTGACCTCTTTTGAAAACCTAAATAAATGTAATAGAAAGTTGAATGAAGGACTAATGTTGTCAAGTCTTGAAAGTAAAAGTCAAAGTACTAATTATTTCACTTTACGAACCCGAAGTGCTAAAACCACTAAACCACAAGAACCAAATATGTAATTTACTCAAGAATTAGTTATATAATATATAATCTTCTTGAATTGATTCCATTTCAAAATTCATCCAAAAGAAAACTTCCAGATTGGGAAATCCAACAACAGTCCAGAAGAGTCCTTTGCTACAATCTCTATTCTTTTCATGAATGCGAACAGGGTCTGAGTCTTTTTAAATTGGATTGTATTTCCTTTGACTGTATCTATGTTGTTTGTCCTCATGGTTTATTAAAATTTAAGAATTTATGGTTAGTTTTTTGAAGATTAAAAATGTCCGCAAGGAAGAAAAACAACAATGAAATACACAACTACAAATTGTAAACTATTTGGATGAAAACTATAATTTCGAATGCATAAGAATAAAAATATCAATTTTCAACAATAAAATTAAAAAATAAGCGTTTAAATTGTAATTTTAGTTTGTTTTAAATAAGTATTAATTTAAAAAGTGAATGCTCACTTTACCATTCCATCTTTAATTATGAGACTGAGAAAATTTATCTCTTTATAATTAAAGATAAGTTGTTACAAAATTAAAAGTGTAATAAATACACGTTATTAAAATTGTGTATCTTTTTTTCATCATTGATATTTATTTGTTTTAATTATTATTTAGTAAATTGGTAAACTTTTTTTAATCAAACGACTATGATTTTGAGAGTGAGGAAGAAAAACCTCTATATGAGGATTTTGAGTTTTTTGATGATGATGATGATGATGATGATGATGATGATGATGATGATGATGATGATGATGATGATGATGATGATGATGATGAGGAGGAGGAGGAGGAGGAGGAGGAGGAGGAGGAGGAGGAGGAGGAGGAGGAGGAGGAGGATGATGAGGAGTAAGGGAAGATGATGTTTGTTTGTTTGGTTAATGTCATTGATAAATGATAAGTTCAAGTTTTTAGGAGTTAATTTGGTAGGTAGATCATCCATTGATAAGGACTATATTGTTTTTAACTATGTTGTTTGTTTTGATTAGTAATCATAGCTTATGATTCTCTCAGTTGTTGGATTTGTTAACTTGCAAATCATTTCTACTCTACCATTTTATTAAACACCTGGTGGGCACCATTACAAAAAATTAACAGTAAATTACATATTTGTTCCCTGTGGTTTAGTGGATTTAACACTTTGTTTTTTATTTTACATGGGTCTTTAAAATTTAGCTTCGTCTAAAATTTCTGTTAAGCAAGTTAATTGAAAGGGCATTTTTGTTCTTTTAATTATATTTTTTATTAAAATTACATGGACCAAACATGTAATCTACTCTCTACATCTAATTGTATTTTAATACTTTATATTTTGTATCCATAAATAATGCCAGTTGTAGTGAAATGAAGTAAACCTCAACTTCGACTAAGCATCTGATGAGCTTCTGCACATTCAGGCTATGTTCTCGAGTTTTTTTTACGAAGGGAAAGGAAAAGAAAGTAGGGAGAAATGAAAAAAACTTGCGTTCTAGAGTTTTTTTAAGGAGGGAAGGGAAAGAGAAGAGAAATAAAATGATGAAAAATTTCCTCCCAAATGTGGTAGGAAAGGGAATAAAAAGAACTTATAATAATTAGAAATATTTGTGAAAGTACACATTTACCCATCAATTATATTCTACTATAAAATAAATAAGGATATATTTGTAAAAATGACACATTTTCTTTCCTTTTTCTCTCATTCAAGAACATGAAAATTTGTTTTTGTTTGATTTTGGATATGGTTTTTTTGACTTTTTGGGTTTGTTATTGTGCACGGGATCATCGGGAAAAAATTTGGAGAGGGAGAAAGTTTCTTGAGTTTTAGAAATTGGCAAAACAAGTCCTTAAATCAACTAAAAGTTTCATAACACAACAAAAACATGAATATAGGTCTAAGTTGACATAGATTTTAAATGTTTGTTAAATGAGGGACCTAATCCATAACAAAAATGAAACCACAATGACCATGTCTAAAATTATTTCATTTAAGGGACCCAATCCAAAATTTCACCAAACCGCAGGGACGGAATTTGTAATATACTCTTTATTTATTTCCTTATATTTCTTTCTCATTCTTTCAATCTCAACAACACAAATAAAAAAAATTACTTTCTTTTCGTTCCGTTTCTTTTCTCTTCTCTTCTTTCCTTTCCCTTCCCTTTTTTTTTCTTTTTTTCCCTTCAAAAACTCAAGAACAAGCCTCAATTAATCCATCTTTCCTCTTTTCTTCAGAATCAAGAGTAGGGTAAATACAATTCAACACTTCACGAATCGGGTCTTCGGCGGCGACCCAATTTTCCGGCGGAATCCAGTTTGGATTCGCGATTGACGACGATGATGGTGTGTATGACGGCAAAGGAAACCGCCGATTCACTTCCATTACTAGATATCCGATGCAAACCACACGGTTGTTATATCTATATACATATAGATACATATAGATATAACAACCTTGTGGTTTGCATCGGAAATCTAGTAATGGAAGTGAATCGGTGGTTTCCTTTGCTGTCGTGCACACCATCGTCGTCGTCAATCGCGAATCCAAACTTGATTCCGGCGGAAAATTGGGTCCCCGCCGAAGACCCGATTTGTGAAGTGTTGAATTGTATTTACCCTGCTCTTGATTCTGAAGAAAAGAGGAAAGATGTAATTGACGCTCTGTTCTTGGGTCATCGTCGTCGTCAATCGCTGATTATATACAAGGATTGACGTATATCAAACGCTATAATCCTTAGAGAGATCAACCTAATTTAGAGAAATTGAAGTCGACGAAGGGTTTAAACAACACACTGATTGAAGAAAGGAAATGGAAAATTGGGGGAAAACTTTGAAAGTAGTGAAAAGAGGTTGTGTGTGTGTGTGTGTGAAACTTGTTTTTAATTCGTTTTATCAGGGGAGAAAAGAACCTCAATCACTTTCTAGCCTCAATCTTAGAGATCAAAGGCTAGAGAGTGATATATCCATTTTTTACAAAAAAAAAAAATTGCAGGTGCATGATGGACCATATCAAGGTTGGAATCAAGATCCCACAAAATTAATGCCATGGTATATTCAATTATGATCATCATCATAATCATAATCATAATCATATCTGCATTTTGTTATTGTGATATTCTAACATGTTATCTATGTATTTCCAGGTCTTTAGCAGGTATTTCTAAGAAATGATGTTACTTCTCTTTTGCAAAATGGTATAAAAGATCCTTTTGTACCTTAATTGAATTATCATATAGTTTATAGATTAAAAATTTCCTTCAACATCTTCATAGATTGAAGTCAAAAATCATGTTGAATGTTTTTTGTATGACCATGTAACCAGGATTTGGTACATCATAGATAAGGTATATCAATGATATTTAACTTTCTATTTGATTATGCTTTTTAGTTTTTTATATGGACCAAAGTGATTACTATAACTTTCAGATTTGGATATCTTTTTTTTTCCTTTGTTCACTGTTGTATTATGGTCTATGAATGTGAATTGTAACTTAAAATTTGTTTTCTTTATCATGGTTAGTTGTATTAAAAACATTAATCTCCTTTCTTTTCTTTTTAACATTATTTACAATAATAGTCACGTATGTAGATATGACATGGTATGTATGTAAACATTTTTGTAACTGTTGTAATTCAATATTTATTAAGAAGGTATTATATTGTAGTATTCGGTTGTAGTGTTAGAAATATATTCTATCTATTCATTATGGGAATTTTCCTTTTTTTCTCTACATAAATTATTTCTTTCAATATTAACTACCAATTCCTTGAATGGGTTGGGTTCCGGTGAGAAGAAATCTTTATCCTTAGATCAATTCTAATTGAAGATCAACATTAATAAGATACATTGAGATGTACCGGATCAAATTTCTTTTAAAGCCTTCATGGGTGAGCATGAGATTAAAAGTGATCAGGGGTGGAGATCCCTTCTTACGCTTCTCACGTAAAATTGCGCTTCTCATGATCTCACGTCTTCCTTGAATAGGGTTGGGTTCCAGTGAGAAGTGAAGTTATGGTGAGAAAGGTAAAAAGGGATCTCCATCCTTGGATGCACGTTAGGATGAGATGCATTGAGATGAGATACACCGAGGTGCACCGGATCGATCCCTGTACCAAGCGCGAGTCATGGGTGGGTTTGAGATTAAAAATGATCACGGGTCAAGATCCATTCTTACGATTCTCACATTAACTTCACTTCTCACATGATCTCATCATGTCTGCTTTGAATATGCCTATCTTAAATTGGTGTTTTGGTATCGTGTTAGAATAAGAGTTAAGCTTAAAGCATAAGAAGGAATCTCGACCCTTGATCGCTTTAATCTCACCCAACTCTATAAATTGTGTTCTTCATGGGAACCCAATCCTTGTAGACCATGGGTATTACCATCTTTAAATTGTAGTCTTCTTTGTTTGTATAATCTTTTCTGGGGGTTCATCTAGCGTGCATATTATTTTTAGTAATAAAAAACAACATAACCAGGAGCAACAATTTAAAATGCTACTTTCATAATCATGATGTTTTATTTCATCTTCCGTTTTGAATGTCAAAAAAATATTGTTCTTATTTAGATGCACACTTTTTAGATAGTTTATGTTAATTGTTTTATTTTTGGTTTAAAAGAAAACTATTACATCCCGCACAACTAGTATATATAGAGAGAGGAAAGTGTTGTAATATAAAATATATTACTTGTTTATGGATGCTGCACTCGATGACTAAATTAGTAAAAACCGAAACTTGGTCCGTGCTCATCGAAACTTGGTGACTAATCCACCAAGCTTGCTCCCTACTCTTGCCAAACTTGCTCACTACTCATCCTCTTTTACTTGGAGACTAATCTACCAAACTTGGTGGCTACTCTTGGTTACTATATAAATAGCATCTCATGGCACCAACATAAAATCATCCATTAGTTTCTTTCTTTCCTCTAGATACAACACCTAAATACTCTCTAACTAGTATATTTAGATATATATTACTTGTGAGATACGAGAGTGTTTTTGAAGACTTGGTATTCCGGAAGATTTGCTAGTTGATCGTGGATCTTAAGATCCTTGTACAAGCACTTTGTAATCTCCTTGGTTGGTAATAATATTCTTGCTCTCTCTCTTTGGTGGATGTACACTATCACACCGATAGTGGAACCACATTAAATTCTCGTGTTGCTAATATTGTTTGGTGAATTTTGTCATTTACGTAGATAATAACAATATTTGTTATTATCTATATTGGGGTTGTTTATTTCGTTAGAGTCATTGTGCAACATCTAGATCATTGTTATCCGCATTTGTTGTCGGGTTATTTGTGTCATTGGATTTCTATTTTGTTTGGAACCTTAGAAATCATTTGCTAGCATTTGTTTCGTGACACATATTTTCCTAACAGAAAGTTTAAATACGAACTCAAATTTGGTTGTGAACGTGAGAACAAATGAGAGCGTGACACGTGTCAAAATAAACAATATTCAGACTGAATATACAAAGGAATATTCAGTCTAGTATATATTCCGACTGAATATATACTATAATATTTCTTTGAATGGGACACGTGTCGCACTCTCATTTGTCCTCACGTTCACAACCAAATTTGAGTTCTCATTTGAACCCGCCCCTCTATATATATATATATATATATATATATATATAGAGAGAGAGAGAGAGGTTCAAGGGAAAACGCTAAAAAAAAAAGAAAACCGAAGAACAACCTGGGTGGCTTCCATGTGGACGGTATGCATTAATGCATATCGGTAACTTGTAACATGCATTAATAAATATTCATCAATGCATCTGTAATGATAGATGCATTGATGCATAGGAACAAAAAATATCGATATGCATTAATGCATACCGTCCACATGGAAGCATCCCAGGGTGTTCTTCAGTTTTTTCTTTTTAGCGTTTTTTCTTGAACCTCAATATATATATATATACATATATATATAGGGGATGGATCAAATGAGAACCACCCCTCCTTAAAGGAACAAAGAAACAAATTGTGGACCACATATGATGTGGGTCCCACATAATATTAGATCATTTATGATTTAATATTATGTGGGACTCACATCATATGTGATTCACAAGTGTCCATTTGTTCGTTTAAAATTGCAAAGTTCTCATTTGAACCTTCCTCTATATATATATATAGAGGTTCAAAACTTTATAAATTTAAAGGAACAAAGGGACTCACTTGGGACCACATATGATGCGGGTCCCACCAATAAAAAATCATATATGATTTTCAATGATGGGCCCCATTGAATCAGATATGATTTTTTATTGGTGGGATCCACATCATATGTGGTCCCAAATAAGTCCCTTTGTTCCTTTAAATTAAGAGTGTTCTCATTTGAACCCTCCCTTATATATATACATACACACACACATATATATATATATATAGAGAGAGAGAGAGAGGAAAGTTCAAATGCAAACTTAAATTTGGTTGTGAACGTGAGGACAAACGAGAGCGTGTCACGTGTCTGAATCTAGATTATTCAGACTGAATAAATATTATATTCAGTCTGAATATTTCTTTGTATATTCAGACTGAATAAATACTATATTCAGTCTGAATATTTCTTTGGATGGGACACGTGTCGCACTTTGATGGGACACATGCTTACAAAATCACATATGATTTTGTACATGAAAAATTTCATGTACAAAATGATTGGCCGAGGATTGTTCTCGTATTCTCGTAAATTGGTACCGTCCTCGTATGAACCCGCCTCTAATACAATATATATATATATATATATATATATAGTTTGGAATAAATTACAGATCTGGTCCATGTAGTTTGAAAAATTATGAAACATAACAAAAATATGCTAAAAAGTTAATATTTAATGGAAAAGTTGGATGTGGGACCCTATCTGTTATGAAATGGAAACCACAGGGACGTTGATTGTTAAAAATATCATTGAAGGACCTTATCCGTTAATATTTGCAAACCATAGTGACCAAATTTGTATTTAACTCTTGATTAGGAGACTGAGAAAATTTATCTCTCTATAATTTAAGGTAACTTGTCATTTTATCAATTAAAAGTGTAATAAATACACGTTATTAAAATTGTGTATCTTTTTTTATTATTGATATTTATTTTTGGATGATGGAGTATTTTTTTAAAATAAAATACATCAAAAAAGTTCTTAATTATTATTTAGTACATTGGTGAACTTTTTTTAATCAATTAGCATAACAAACGTTTAAATCTTAATATTTCACAATTACTTTTTTTGGAAAGAGTATCCTAGGCATTTGCCTAGACTAATTCCTTATAATTTCAAGACTGCTAAAACATGCAGCTCTGAGATAATTCTCAAGTGGTCATAAGTTATTTGCGTCTGGATTCGAACCTGGGGTAGATGGATTATCTAACTTCATCCCCTACAAGCCTTAACCAGTACGCCACAAGCCTTGTGGTTTTTCATAATTACTTTGATTGTAACAAGTAAATCTTGCATTGATAAAGTAGTTATCAAGTGATATCTTAATTATTTAGTATACGAAAGAAAGAAAAAATCACATTATAATGTTTGCTACAATAATTGAAAAAAAAAAGTTCACCATTTAGTATATGAAAGAAAAATAAATCATAAGTTAAAATTCGTTCTATTTAATGTATTTTATCTTCTTTTTTTCAAAAACCATTATATTTGATATTTTTAATCCAATTAGTCAATAAAATTTTATGCAAATTTGAACTTTTATAAGATGTTCAATGAATTACAACACCAATCAAAATCAAACAAGAAGAACTCCATAGGGTTGGTAAACCTTCTTATCCATTTGGTCACTCCAAAATATGAGGTGTTAAAAGCTTCCACTTTTCTAAGATATTTTGCTTCAATAATCAACATATGGTCTATCAAACCCATTGCTTTATCCTCTTTCCTTCTTAAAGAAAAAACAAATCAAACACCCATCTCAACACTTGAAAAATGATCAAACCAAACCATCAAATACTCAAAAGCTTCAAACTTTAACCATTTGACACCAAACCCATATGGCTTCCTTCTCAATAACCCCTTCATTCCACACCATAAGATCAAAGACCACAATTCAAGATTTGGCCAACCCCATGAACCACCAAACCCGGCCCACCTTCGTGGCTCACGGAACCCGGGTTCCATTCGATCCACAAACGGATAAAGAGAAGGAAGGTAACGAAAAGAAGCGGAATTTGATGGAGGTTTTTGTGGGTGTAGAGAAGCTTGGAAAAGGGATCCAAGATTTCTTGAGTCCAAAACGCAAAGGGGATTGGAAAGATTTGGTACTTATGAGTCTATCATTTGCGGTTTATGTTTATATATCTCAAAAGATTGTTTGTGCTTATTGTGAATGGATGTCCATGTTTAAGCATCATTGGTAGTAGTTTAATTTAGGAAGAAAGTACAAGTTTTAATGCATAAGATACAACTCATTTATGTGTTTGGTTGTTGGAAAGAAGGATTTACCTTAATTTAGACATACCCATTTGGTGGTTTTATAGTATTTTGTATATTTGCATCATGGAAGTCGTTAAAGTAATTTTGGTGTTTTATTAAGTTTAATATTGCTTGTAAAATAGAATTATGGGAAATTTTTGTATTCATTTTATTCATGTCAAACATCAAAGAACTATAAGTGAAAAAATAAATTGTTGTAAATTTGTTTTAAAATGTGTTTTGGTTTCTTAACTTTAACTTTTTTGAGTTTTAAATTTTATTTACCATATATGGCTTAGGTTCAAGACAACAATCAATGATATAAAGTGATCTATTTCATGGGAATATCTTTTATTTCTTTATAATACTAGTTGAGTATGTCTAGACTAATTTTCGTAAATTGTGACTTCAAGTTTTATATAATTTTTTTAAAAATATAGACCCTTAAATAGGGTTGGGTTCAGGTGATAAGGAGAGTTAAGGTGAGAAGCGTAAGAAGGGATCTTCACCCTTACATCAAGATGAGATGCACTGAGATGAGGTGCACCGAGATGCACCGGATCAACTCTCTAACTCTCTTCTAAAGCGCAATTCATGGGTGGGTATGAGATTAAAAGTAATCAAGGGTCGAGATCTCTTTTTACGCTTCTTACCTTAGCTCTTCTTCTTACACGATCCTATGCCCCCTTAAATATATGTAAAGTTTAGTTCAGACCCAAAATAACACTTTTTAAAGTTGGTTCCTCAAAATAGGAATTAGGTTAATCATTTCATTTTGACACAATTTTCCCTTTCAATAATATTAATCATAATATTTTATCATTTTATCATTTCTACATACTTTTAATAAAATATATATAAAATAATACTTCAATCTGAGAGAGAATAAAATAATCATTTCGTTCGCTTCACATTTAAACTGTGGAGAATGTTTTATTTTATAAAACTATATAGAAAATCTATCGGAAAAAAATAGACAACGAAATATCACTTTTCTCTATTTTACCCTACAGCGAAATAGGCACAAGGAAAGAGCAATAGGCCGGACCAGCCTACAAAAACGAAATCCTGGCCATATAATGTCTTTTTCAGGTAGTCAGGTACATCAATTAGTAGGTATGAGAGGATTAACATCGGATCCCCATGATTAAAGAATACTTGATGACCCAATATCTTATGTAACAATCAATTTCTTTAGATCAAACCAGATAAGCAGATTTCCATTTCCATTTCCATTTCAACAAAACACCCATAATTAATCCACACAAACGTAGTAGATTTGAATATCTCCAAGTTAAAAGTTTTGAAAAACATATAATAATGTATATAATGATACAACAGTATCCTTAAGAACCAGATTCATGTACAAGTTCTAAATTTTGCATTTAAATCAAACCCCATAAAAATTAATCACCATCTGAAACTGTTATCATCTTCACCCTAAAATCTCACCATTTTTCAATCAGTTTTGATCCTTTCGCGCCTGAAAAGACGGTGAAATAGCGACAGCAGCCATTGCCAAACAAAAACCAACCAGCTCGAACCAGTCTTGGTCTGTTTGGGTTCAGGTCTTGGTCCAAACAATCCTTTATAAAGCTCCTTTTGTTTCTGATAAACCTTCTTGTCATCTTCGGCTAGCACCCGTAGTTCCTTCAATATTGCTTTGTCTTCAGGGGCTAATTTACGAGCTTTCAAAAAGTCTTCTCGGGCAGCATCCGTCTGCCCAAGTTCAGATTTAGCTTTCCCTCGTCTGAACAGCGCTTTCAAGTTATTTTGATCCTCTGCAAGTACCTAGAAAATATATTTATGGTTTAATTCGGAAATTATATAATATATATATATAAAGTCACATAAACAACCATTTACCTATACTCGTTTGGTTTGGTTTTGTCTAAGAATATACAAAGTATTAGTAGGGTGACGTTCAGGGGAAAGCTTCAAAAAAAAAAACTGAAGAATACCCAGGAAGCCCTCCATCTGGAATTTGGACGGTATGCACAAATGCATACTGGTACTTAGTAACATGCATTAGTGCATATGCACTAATGCATAGAAAAAAGAACAACTTCAATCACTTGTATGCATTTGTGTATAACGTCCATATAGAGGGCTCTCAGGGTGTTCTTCAGTATTCTTTTTTTTAAGGTTTTCTGCTGAACCTCCCTCAGTATTAGTAAATGATCAAATAAAAAAACTACTAAGCTTAAAGGGACCAATATGTCATTATGCCAAGGTAAGGGAGCTTAATGGGATACGTACAATGGTGCATTGAGCAATGGCATCTTCATAGCGTTTAAGCTTTATCAAACAAGCCGCAATGTTAAGGTGACATGGGTTTTTGACCGCCAAAGCCATATCCTGATACTTTCCGAACAATTGAAACATGAAATCATCACCCATATACGCGATGGCCTATTATATCCACAAAAGAATCAACACAAAACTTGTTACAACAGAATTCATAAAAAAAAAGTATTTTCATAAATTAGTAAAAGAAATTTCAGATTTTTTAAAAGGAATATCAAGTTTCACCATTTCATACTGTTGCATAGCCTCCTCTAGTTTTTCTTCTTTAAACAAAGCATTTCCGTCCATTCTTCTCCTATCCGCTGTGCTGATTCTCTCTTCTACTGTCATGTCACCACGAGCTTTTCCCTATACAACTCCAAAAGACATAACTTTTTCGCATTAGAGAGTTTAAATTCTTTTTGTTTCCCATAAAAATGACAACTTTAACCCTAATACGGTTTCAAATTGCTAAAATTTTATCTAAAGATATAATGGGTAGTTTTTTACTGGATATACTCACTTCTTTGGTTTCATCGAAACCAACTAGCTCAACTTCATAGATGATATCTGCTTTAGGTGGAACATTTGGAAAAGAAAAGCTTCCTTCTTCACCATACCCTAGTTCCCAACCCACGTGTAAGAGAGCACGCTCACCGGATTTCATGGAGGACAAACCAATTGCCAATCCTGCCATTTCTTTTTTCTCTGGTACAAAAGAACAGGGTCAAGAAAAGTCAACGGATCTCTCATGAGACCATAAGTGATCTTAATTGAGTAAAGTCCAAGTTATTGACTTTCTTATTCATCATACTTAGCTTTTTACCACAAATTACCCATTGCTCTTGTGATAATGATTTTTGAAATGTAAATGACAAAAAAGAAAAGGAAAAAAACTTATACTTCCTCCGTCCCAAATTTATGAAAAGAGCATACAGTTTTAGAAATGTGTAATTATTACATTTTTTTAATTAACTAAATGACGATTTTACCCTTGATAATAGAGAGAGTAATGAATTTCTCTATGCATAATTAATGGTAGAATAGGAAAGTAGACACTTTGTGTGCAAAATTGATTATTCTTGCAAAGCATAATGTTTATCTTTGCAATTCCAAGAATGATGGATTGTTTGGAATGAAAAATCAACTACAAATGTTTAAAAAGTCAATCACTTGTTGATGCAAGTATTAATGCATAAAAAATACCAGCATGAAGGTCGATTAAATAAGATAAACATTACATTATATAATAAGATGTAAGAACTTTTTAACGTATAAATACCTTTCCCTAAGACCACTTCAATTAGTTGTAACTCCTGCCAAGTGTCTTCAAACTTGTGCTGAGTACTTTCAGTCCATGCTTTGTAGTGCACTACAACAATAAAAGCAGTTATGTTGTTATCATGAAAAAATTAAAAAAAATAACGTTTTTAATAAGACAAAAAGGCATAGACTTACAAAAGCAAGTCGAATATTTTGATGGCTTATCACCATGACCTTCCTTAATGATCTGTTTTGTAACTTTTTCATGGAGGGATTCCACTTGGGTATCAACTTTAGGAGGACCGTTATCATCTTGAGTAGGCCTTCCATGCACAAATGAAGATCCTTCGGTCACTATTTCCTTCTTAGCATCTGGACCTGCATACATATCAACTTAATTACATATTTACATACATTTTGGTTTCATACCAAATACTTAAATATATCATCACTTTAGAATTACCATCTAGAGGAGGTTCTCCATGTGTCATAGAAGAACCTTCAGATATGCTTTCAATTTCACCATCTTGACCTGCAAATTATACAATAAGTCAACCCTACGACTCCATGGTCAATGCACGATAATTGAGTCAACAAAGTTTACAAATATTAAAAGATTAGAACCACTTCCTAATATTAAAAGATTAAGATAACATAAGGCTGCATAAAAAACTTTATTTCATCGACAAACTATGCATCCTTGTGGAGCATATGTCCAAGATAAAGAAGAAGGCCATGTGAACACCTTTTGTGAGGCGATGCATTTTCAATAATGATTATATTCATCATGAATAGTTGGTTCTCACGGTTCTCAAAATATTATGGGTCTCAGATGGACCTGCCTCTGCTTACTATTATCGTTAACAAAAAGCATACAAGAACCTTGACTTGAATCTAACAGATAACTGCACATACAAAACAATTTTTGCTCTTAACGTCATCTAATGATGATAGAATGCAACCATAACCATCCTTTATAAAGTAAATTAACACCCTTCGGGTATGGAAATCTCTAAGGGCCCATTTGGTTTGCAGGATTTGGTATTGGTAGGATTCGGATTTGGATTCCATTCCAATTCTGCGTTTGGTTTAAAGGAAAGTCGGGAATTGAAATCCCACAAACATGGGATATAGAAATCCCATGAGGGTAGTTGGTATTTCACGGGATTATATAGGATTTGTTTGTAATAAGTTCTAAAATACGTTAAGAACACTTGTTTTGTAATAAAAAGGTAATTTAATTGTTTTTATAATTCTTTATATTTTGTTTTTGTAAATTATTTGTAAAGAACGGAATCCATTTCCATTCAAAATCCTACAAACCAAACACACCAAAGATTCCAAATCATTCCAATTCAAAATCCTTCTATGAAATACAAATCCCTCAAAGACATTCCGTCAAACCAAATGGGGCCCAAGAGTTTCCTCTTCAACTCTATGTGATGGCACCGTCCTTTGGATTCATGTGGCACTTAAATTTTCTAGTTAGTATTACCATATGAATTATATATGGCACTTAAATTTTCTAGTTAGTATTACCATATGAATTATATATGGCCAATAAAAGGAACTTACCATGAAGCTGGGAGTCATAGGGTTAACTCTACATCTTATATGTTTCAACACAATTTTCTTGATCAAGTTTTATGTTTATTGAACAGAATCTCCTGAAAATCCAGCAAATACTTTGATACCTTACTCGACTCGCTAATCAAACCTAATCTACCAAGATTTTGGCAACCCAACTGTACAATAACCTTCGATCCACCTCTAACTCTATGTACTAAAACTAACTGTAGAAATGTTAGCTGCATTCAAGTAAGCATACTATGTATACATAACTATCATCAAACAATAAACAAAGCTGGTGTCCAATTCAGCATTGTTGGGTCAACACAACAAAAATTCTCAAATTAGGATCCTTTCTCCACAAAGGAAAATAGATTTTAATGGCTTACCAACAGTTTGAATCGGCTGATGTTGCACTTCCTCCATTTCCAAGATCACCTCAAAAACTTCTTTCTATTCGTCAACAGTCAACTAACTTCAATCAGTTAAAAACGATCCTCAATATCCAACTGTAACGAATTCACAATCAAATTACACAAAACATAATATAAAAAAAAACAAATAACCGAAAATTCAGATTCACAATCACAACTATTATCTCATCAAACTAGCAGAGTTTAACTGCAAAAGGGAAATCAATCCGAAATCAATCCCCTTGTTCCATAATAAGAACATGTATACTAAAGAGATCTTTTCAAAACTTAAACACAAAATGTCCGATTTCCTCGATTTTCCTAAATTACAGGAGCATAGACGAGAATCAAGATTGAAATAGAGTTCAATTTTAGTTCAATTGAACTGAGATCTTACCTACGTTTCAATCACCACTTATGGGGTTTATACCACTGGCTTACTTTGAAGTAATCGAAGACGATTCGAGAGAGAGAATGAAGGGTTTTGACGAATTTTAGGGGGTGTTTGGATTAGTAACAAAAAAAATGGGGGTTTTGGAGTTGTTTATGCTGCGGCCTGCACATGGGGGAATATGCAATTATGCACTTCTCGAAACTTTGTGCCATTTGACATTTTCGGAACTATTGTTTAAGAATTGCTAATTACTTCCCTAAAAAAAAAACTAGATTTAAATTACGATTTTTAGTCCCTGTGATTTGTTGATTATTTGATTTTTGTCCCTATGGTTTAGAAATTATGATTTATAATTCATTGTTATTTTAGGCTATGTTTGACAAAAATAAGCTAGCTTATAAGAAGGGGCGGAGCTAGTTAAGAGCCAGAAGTGGCCTGGGCGCCCCCTGAAGTTTAAAAAAAAAAATGAAATATTTGATACGCAAATAGTTCCTTGGATCAATTGGTTAATGCTTCTTATACATTGAGAGGTGGTCTTGGGTTCGAATCCCCTTCAATGCATTTTTACATAAACTACTTTTTAATTTATTATTGGACCTTCTTACTTTGAACTCATCTAATATTAATTTTTAATTGGGCCTCCTAAAAGTCTAAAACCCACCAAGACACTAACCAATTACTTGTAATATCATATTTACCTCCTAAAATCTTGTTTTTACCCTAACCACACGTCGTTAAAATGAGAATCCAATCATATTTACCTCCCAAAGTTGATAATGAAAAAGACTTTTTTTGGCAAGGTTGATAATGAAGATATCATAGATAAGTTTCAGAAAATGAAAACTCGACGAGGTCATTGTTATTTATATTTTTGTGCTCTCCCTCATGAAAATTTCTGGCTCCGCCCCTGCTTATAAGCTAGCTTATTTTTAGTGTACACGTTTGGCAAACCATAAGCTAGCTTATAAGTCAACTTATAAGATAGCTTATTGAAACGCTACTTGAAGTAGCTTTTTACGAGCTTATTGTCATATTTTCCAATTATAACCCTCATTAATATTAATTATTATTTTTTATTTTTATTTTTTAATATGTCATTTTTGGTCATTTTACATTTTTATACGTCAGTTTTGCCAAACATGACTTTTTCATCAGCTAGCTTATCAGCTAGTTTGTCAAACATAACCTTAGTCTTAAACAAATTACTTTCTTTTAAGTATAAGCAAACGAAATAAAAAAAAAATTATAAATCACAAGGATTAAAATAATAATAAATTATAAATCATAAGAAAGAAAATAACAATGACGTAAAATAAAGTTTCTTGCTTGGGAATTTCCTTCCGTTCAAATTTAAAAAAAAATAGGGATAGTGCTTCCAAGAGGAACAAAGACTTGCATGGTGCTACCACGGGACATTCGTCGAGGTGCTGGTGGCCTTCTCGACGTTATTCTAACAAATTTGATAAGTTACCGTTCACTTCACCAAATTTTATGCAAGATTTAATACCCATGGAAATATTTAACACCAAATCTGAGAAATTTTCTATTCGGTGTCCCATTTGTACATCTAAACTATTCAAACAAACCATCCAAATATCCAATCGTAGACAAAAATCATCACAAATTCACAATCTTCAATCAAATATGTTAAAATACCAAAAACAAACCTACATCATATATCTTAATTCTCTCAAAACAATAACTATATATATATATATATATCATCATTCTCGTATTCTCTACCTCCTTTTCGGCTTTTTATGATATAATGGTCATATATAATCCAACAGCCAATTCATCTTTATATATAACATAAATAAATATATATCAACCACTTCATAAACCAGCCTTACTCCTTAAATGCTCCTTGAACCCCATTATATCACCTTCCCATCGAGTCACGGCTCGATTCTCACACACCCATATCTCGTGAGCCACCTGGTTTATTAGCCGAAAGTCATGGCTAACCAGCACCATTCCGCCATCCCACTCATTCAATGCATCAGCCAACGAGTCAATCGTTTCGATATCCAAATGGTTAGTCGGTTCATCCAAAAGCAACATATGTGGTTGCCGATAAGCTAACCATGAAAATATCACACGGCTTCTTTGACCGTCCGAAAGATTCTTCATCGGCATCACTTGCGCTTTTCCGGTCAGCCCAAACCGCCCGATCGCCGCCCTCATTTTCTCCTCTTCGTTTCCCGGATACTCGCTCATCATATAAGCCAAAGCCGACATTTCCACATCGAGTTTTTCCGCTAAGTGCTGGTGGAATTGCGCTATCCGCAAGTGGTTGTGCCGCCTTACCATGCCGTCAAGCGGAACTAACTCTCCGGTCATTAGCTTTAACAGCGTGCTCTTTCCGGCTCCGTTGGGTCCCACTAATGCCACCCGTGAATCAAGGTCAACCCCAAAGTCAAGATTCTTGTAGATTAGGTTATCGGGTGTGTAACCAAAAGAAACTTCCACAAATTGTAGGACGGGTGGCGGAAGCTTCCCGACGTCAGCAAATTGGAAGACTAGAACTTTGTCTCGAGCCACCTTTTCCGTTAGACCGCCACGTTCCATTTTGGCTAGGGTTTTCTCCTTGCTTTGAGCCTGGCGGGCTAGCTTAGCGGACCCATGGCCGAACCGAGCTATGTATTCTTTCATAGAAGCAATCTGGTCTTGCTCCCATTTATATTGTTTCATCTGGTTCTCTTCTAGTTCGGATCGGGTCTGAAGATATTGGTCGAAATTACCCGTATACATCTTTAATTTCTTACTTTGCATATGGATTATATTGGTGCAGACCCCATTCAGAAAATCTTGAGAGTGCGAGATTACGACAAGTATGCGCTCGAATTTCTTTAGGGTTTCCTCCAGCCACACACATGCTTCCAGATCTGCGTTGAAATGGAACATTATATAAAATAAGGGGAGGGTTCAAATGCGAACTCAAATTTGGTTGTGAACGTGAGGACAAATGAGAGCGCGACAAGTATCATATTCAGACTGAATAATCAAAGAAATATTCAGACTGAATATAGTATTTATTGAGTCTGAATAATCTACATTCAGACATGTGTCACATTCTCATTTGTCCTCACGTTCACAACCAAATTTGAGTTTGCATTTGACCTTTCCTCTATAAGATAATGCGCAAAAATTGCAAGAAAAAGTTATGTTATAAAAATAAATAACGAACCGAGATGATTTGTGGGTTCATCGAGCAATAAGATGGTGGGGTTCATGAACAAAGCACGAGCCAAAGCGATCCGCATTCTCCAACCACCGGAGAAGTCTCGTGTTTTCTTTTCTTGCATTTTCTTGTTAAAACCGAGACCGTTGAGAATTTCGGCAGCACGTTTCTCGGCAGTGGATGCATCCATGGCATCTAAGCGTTCGTAAACTCGTTCGAGAGCTTCTCCACCGCCATCATCCTAAAGATGGAACCAAAATCGGGAAATGAGTCAAGATTGATGGTAAATTACTAAACTACCCCTTGCCGAATGTAAAGACTAAAACGTAGGTCAGTTCTTTCACCCACCTGACCGATTAAGCGTTCAGCCTCTTCCTCCAGCTTTAGCCGCTCTTCATCACAATTCATCACGGCTTCAAGTGACGACATATCAGAAGCTTCAATCTCTCTTGTAAGATGGAAGATATCCATGTGTTCTGGAATAGGAAGTTCTCTTTGTCCGATTGAAGTAAGAAGAGTAGATTTACCACACCCATTCAACCCAAGCAAACCATATCGTCTAAAAGGTCAAATACGATCGATGAGTTAAAGATATATATATATATATATATATAGAGAGAGAGAGAGAGAGAGGTTCAGGAGAGAACCTCAAAAAGAAAACTAAAGAACGTCCTGGGAGCCCTCCATCGGGATGGTATGCATAAATGCATACAAGCGATTGAAGCTAATTTTCTTCTATGCAGTATGCACGAGTGCATGTCACAAATTAACGGTATGCATTTGTGCATACCGTCCGGATGGAGGGTTCCCAAGGTGTTCTTCAGTTTTTTTTTTTTTGAAGTTTTCCACCTGACCCTATATATTTGAGAGAGGGAGGTTCAAAGGAAAACACTAAAAAAAATAGAAAACTGAAGAACACCCTAGGACCCCTCCATCCGGACGGTATGCACAAATGCATACAAACGATTGAAGTTGTTCTTTTCTATGCACCAACGCATATATATGTATTAGAGCATATGCACAAATGCATGTTACAAATTACCGGTATGCATTTGTGCATACCGTCCGGATGGAAGGCTCCTAGGGTGTTCTTCAGTTTTCTCTTTTTTTGGCGTTTTTCCCTGAACCTAACCTTATATAGAAGAAGAGTTAAGGTGAGAAGCGTAAGAAGAGATCTGAGCCCTTGATCACGTTTAATCTCATACCCACCCATGAATTGCGCCTTAGAAGGGAGTGGATCCGGTGCCTCTCGGTGCACCTAATCTCCACGCAACTCATACTAATGTGCATCCAAGGGTGGAGATCCCTTCTTACGCTTCTCACCATAACTCTCCTTCTCACCGGAACCCAACCCTATATATATATACATACATATATATATATATGACTCTACTCAATGTAACTGATACAAACCTCCCATAGTTCAGCTCCAGCTCTGAATCAACAATAAGATCATGCCCATGAAAAGTAAGTGATAAAGACTCTATCTGCAATCACAAATTTAGAGGTAAAAATATAGATGATGCCCAGTCAGCCAGCATGAATAATCCAGAGTTGACATTATACTATCAGAATTATGTGAAAAATACACTACTTTTTTCTGGGCTATAACAAGGAACAGATCATTCATGGAATTACCTCTTATAATCGACACATTCAGAAAAAACGTTAATAAAACCCATCTGACTAGGCATTTGTATAGGTGCCACCACAGCATCCAGCAAATACTATTCTTAACATAAAAAACAATAAAGGATCAACAAGAGAAAGAAATAAAATCTAGAATACGAATGTTGTAAAATGAGATTTGGTCCATGAACTTCAAAATATCAACTATGAGTTTGTTAACATGTTGAAATATAGGTCCATGTGGGTGATCTTTGCTGGTCAAAATTGAGCATATTAATAATTTACCATTGGTTACTTGATAATCTGCTAAATACTTTATTTCTAATTATAAATTGAAAGGTTAAACTAAATGGGTTTTTTCAATTGTATATAAAAATATAAAAATAAGATTGTGTGATATAAGTAATTTGGTTTCATCAAACTCCACAATTTACCAACCTTTTGAATTACAAATTCATCAGCACTTCATCTTCTTCACTGACACCAACAGTTTCATGAAGAGTTCATCTTCTTCACCAACATTCCACCATTGATGCCATTGATTAAGTCCAACTACAATCATACGACAAATGAAGCCAAAACATTTATATCCACACTTATTCTGACCTGATTCTAAAAGCGAACTAAAATCTGGAAAATATTCCCATGTCCAACTCAAAGCAACCCCAAAAAACATAATAACACTTCCAAATCAAAGCCAAATTAAACTCAAAATGGATTAACTTTTACTCAAAGCTCCAAAGTGGGTTCAATTGGGTCCAAAATTGAATCTAAACCAAAACCCGTGTGAACCCAAAATCGATGTTCAATCCATTCTCGACAATGGAGGTGACAGTTAAGCTGCCAAGAAAATGAAGTTGTTACCAAAAGAGCATTGACCCAGTGGTACCTGGGTTACCAGTAGAACCTAGCCTCCCAGGAGGTCAAGGGTTCAAACCTCACCAAAGATGAGAAGTGTGTGTGTCTGTGTGTGTGTGTGTGTGATTATTTGTTGTATATAAATGTTATAATATACTTTAAAAATAGTAGGTTAATGGTGCAGATATCTTCCCTCCTACATTTTATGTTACAAATTCAGGTTTAAACATTATATAAAACCAACAAATCCTCCCTTTTTAAAATTACAACATTTCTCCAGTTACAATCTAGCTTAAGTGTTTGACTGTTAGTCAAATGCCTCAAATACCCTTTTACAGTTACAAAAGAGAGTCGTGACTCGTGAAGATGTAATCAATATGAACACTTACACTTCCAGTCGAGTTTTGGAAGTTCCACAAATGGAAAAAAATTATGCAATATTTTATTTAAAATCCCGAAATGAAAAAGGTTACAATGATGGAGTAAATGTCTAATATAATATTTACTACATAAACTACATATATGTTTTACCATATCTATTTTTATAAGATAAGTAAATAACAAGCATCAAATTTGGAAGTCGTACCTTTAGCATTGTAGTTGTACTCATCAACTAGAAATAACCTATGATTACACATTTACAGAAATTACTTCTACTCAATATAGGATTAAAACTAATTTGTTACCAAACAATATTTTAAAAAACGTATGGTGATGAACTTGAAAAACTCATTACGGTAAAATGGTTCACATTAGAGTTTTAAATCAAAAATTGAAGCCCCATAAGATACCATAAAATTTTGCAAGCCCATAGTTGAGATTTTATAGTTCACGTGTTTCATCAAATCCCTGTAAAAAACGAGTTTATTGGACTAAATAGCATCGTTCCCCAATAAGAGAACATGAGAACTCCACAATATCATGGTAGCAGCTCAATTTTTGGACAACAAAACTTGAATCATAACTAGGACAAAGTATGAAGGTCCACAAAAAGAATCAGATTATCACATCCAATGATACTAGAAATTCAAAAAATTATTATTTTAAACATTGTTTAAGAAATTAATTCTTATTTTGGTCCATGGTAATTTCTAAAGATCATAGTTCAACAAATAACTTTACATGATTTTTGTATTTAGGTCCTAATGGCCTTACAAGTATTTAAAATAATAAATTTTGTTTCGGTCTAGCTGCATAGTTTTCTCGAGATAACTTGGGAAGATAGATTAATTTTATAAATATGCATTACTTTTGGCAATAAGTAGAAGTGTATCAAACATAGATAAGACACAAAGTGGTATAAGCTTACAACACAGAATAATGAAATTATAAGAAACTAGATACAGTAATATGTAAAAATTAATGAATGCAATTTCTTTCTTTTTAAGAAGTGACAGATGCAAATATATATCTTCTAAATAAATGTTTCTTTCTTGGAGGCAAAGCGAAAGAGAGTATATCAAGCAGATGATTCAAATAATATTTGTTAGCATTATTTCAGTTGAAGAGTTTAGTTTTTTTTTCCTTTCATGTTCATAAATTAGTAACTACTAAGAATATCTGAATATTGTAATGGCATGTCATTTATTTCATTAGAGACTTCAAATCTTTGGGTGACCCTTAACTACCAGAGCGTTATAAATATTAGGCATTCCTGATTCAAGATAAATTCATGAGGAAGTGGTATTTCTTTAGGATCTACTCCAGCGTTTAGAAATTGGTGGTCTACTTATGATTTTCTGAGTAACCTCCCATTTCTATTTAGAAAGGGAGCGTAACGCTAGATGGTATTTAATATCAATGCATGCTACAATAAAAATCAATTATCTTTCTAAGAAATAAAGCAAGATGAACATATAAAATTATAGAATTTTGACCCACATACTAGATGACAAGGAGGTCGTTAGGCATTTGGCAAACAGGACATTAGATAAGAACAACTACCAATTACAAATTAACATCATGTCATGTCAGTTTGTCACCAAATTTGGTATCTCTTGTCAGCCTAGATTTCACATTCAAAGAAGCAAGAGCAGCAGCCAACAGGAAACACCATCATCGATGTATTCTACTCACAGAAATTTTAACACATGAAACATTCACCTATTAATCATGCTTATACGAAAAGAAAATCTCATAGTAAAACCTTCCATTGACAACAGGCAGACTTCTCATTCCAAAGTTTACACCCACTGCCCCTCTAAAGCTCTGAACATAAATGGCAGAGCTAAATTGATTTCCATTTGCAAACAAATGATCACCCTTATATATTAAAAGTAGCTAAAGTATTCAACCGGAGTGGATAAAGTACCCCCTTAAACAAACAAAAATATATTTTCTAGAAACCACCCACAACCAAAGCAACACTAAACACTATTTGTTGAATTTCTCTAACCAAATTTTCAGTAAACCATGAGATACTAATTGAGCTAGCAACTATATCTATTCACATAGATGGTGAAAGAGGTTTTCCCCTGTCAGCTGATTCCAAAAGCCATACTTAATCAACAAAAAAAAGTCTAAGCATTATATCTTCCATTTGGACAAAACTAATCAATCGGATGCATCAGTTTCTAGATGAAAAAAAAACCAATAACTTTCAGTGTCAAAATAAGGATCCAATTTGGAGTATCACACTTACCCTAATATCCCTAGACAAAGGATGAGAACAAAGAACGCCAGTACACGTCCGATCAGAGATCACAAGAGACCCCATCCCATTCGCCAAGTTATCGGAACTCGAACTCCCTTTCACCTTACCAATTTCCGATGCCTTCTTCGATGCGGCAACAGCAGCGGCCTTGCCTCCTCTCTTAGCGGCAGCTGCGGCCTTCTTCTGAGCCGCCTTCTTCTTGCTTGCATCAGAAACCATCTGAAAACACAACAAAAACACAAAATCAGAATCAAACACACACACAAACCCTATAAAAGATCATTTGATTTCAGATAATAATACCTTGTGATCGGAGAAACGGAAGATCTAGATAATTGCGTGAAATATATTAGGTAGAATTCGATCGGCAAATAGAATCGTAGAGCTAAGAAATTTGAGGGTTTGGTGGAAGTATTGATGTTGATATATACAGAGCGGTGTGCGGGCAAGAGGGGTAACACGTGGCGCGTTAGCGTTACGTCTCCGAACTGGTTTTCTGTGTGTCCCCCCTCTCTCATGGGTTGCCGCCTTTTTATGTATAGCCTTTTGAAGTAAATTACATATATAGTCCATGGTTTATATGAAAATTATAGATTGGGTCCCTCAATTACTTTTATGGAATCGGTGCCTACGCATGCTTTATAAGAGGCGGGTTCATACGAGAACGGTACCAATTTACGAGAATACGAGGACAATCCCAGGACAATCCTCGGCCAATCATTTTGTACATGAAATTTTTCATGTACAAAATCATATATGATTTTGTAAGCATCAAAAAGGACACACGCGACTTTTCCCATGGGTAAGTCGCGGGAAAAGTCGCGGCTAATCATATATGATTTTGTACGTGAATCATATGTGATTTTGTACATGAAAAGTTTCACGTACAAAATGATTGGCTGATAATTGTCCTCACATTCTCGTAAATTGTTACCGTCCTCGCATGAACCTCTTTCTGCTTTATAATTACATATTGAGTCCCTAATTTGATTAACTCCGGTTAAATTCAATCCGTTAAGTTGGGGGTATTTTAATCATTTTAACCATTAAATAAAAAATACCCGACTAATCGATGTCACATGCATATACCCCCACCCCACTCCTCCCCTTTCCTTTATGCGGTCGAATCCACCCTCACCTTTCTTCGGTCATCTTTTTCAGCCAACACACACAATCACACACGTCAACACGTTAATCCAAAACCATTACCACGCCAAACTATGCTCAAGTCCTAGATTGATGAAAAATATGAAACTCATGTCACATTCCCACTGAAGATGCAGTCCTATATCGATGGAAATGTGAAACCCATATCACATTCATTATCAACCGGCCCAAACCCACTAACAATCCCGATTTCAAAACCTAGTTACAAAATCTAAACTTTAATCACCAAAACTCAACCCAAATCCAAACTTAATCACTAAGACCAAAAAACAAAAGCAAACAAACAATAAAAGATTAGTTGGTTCAGCTGTTCTATGTACAAACCGAAACAGTGGACATGGTTTGGGAATTTGGGTTTACAGAGTTTATATCTGATTTGACATGGAGACAAAGGTTTAGAAACTTGGGTTTACGCAGTTTAATTTTGTTTTTGTTTCGATGAGGTGGGAATTTTAGAGAGGGGAAGAGGTGAAGGGAAAAAGGGGAAGAAGAAGAAGGGAGTCGAGGTGAAGGTTTCAGCATCATAGGGAAGGGGTGGGGAAGGGGAGTTCACCGTCGTGCAAGGAAGGGGGACCGTCATAAATCGACGGGGGAGTTCATAGAGATGTAGATTGTTGGAAAAGAACGAGCTAAGGAATCATCGCCCAAGAAATATGGTTTTGTGTTACGGAAGGGTCGGTCAATAGGATAGGGTGGGGGTGTAATTTATATAATTATACGGGAGATATTGAAAAAAATGCAAATAAGCAAAATATCCTTTATTAACATATCTTTTAACAAAGTTAGTGTTAGGGATTCAATCTGTAATGATAATAAAACCACAGGTACTCAATCCATAAAAACAAATATAATTTTACATTTGACCATGGGGACGATCTCTATAATCTGCTTGTCTTTCTATTTACGTATCTCCTAAATAAATGAGTGAATTAGTTACTACTGATTTACCCAAAATCACATTGTGTATTTTTAAAATAAAACTCCTGTAAAAAAGAGTTTTTTGGTTTATATAAGCTTTTCAAACTAAAATTATAAAGACCATTTTGTTGAACACTTGTTATTTGCTACTAAATAAATGGTGTTGTCATTTTGTGTTATTTTTTTAGTTATTTGTTCCGCTTTTCTGCGTCTTACAGAAAGTTGTTATTTGAACTCTTGTAGGCTTTTGTTGTTAATATATCCGGTTTGGCCTTTAAAAAAAAGTGGTGTTGATCTGGTAAGAATAATGTTGGTTATGTTGATCGAGATGTTGGCTTAGTTAGAGTCAGTAACCTTACTTACTCTATGAACGTTTGTCTATGAGTGTTTACCTTTTATGTTAAACAACTCCAATTTCTTAACCGTTAAACTAATCTTTTAAATTTAACATCTGACAATAGTTTTAGTAGGTAAAAAACAAACAAATCTATTGTCATGTGATATTTTTTAAAAGAATTTTTTTAATTTTGTATGCTCAACGAGATCTCATGTATAAATAATATGCTCAATGTTGACAACTTTGGAAAATATATATGTTTCATCTCTAAAAATCCCTTTCCCATATGTTCTTTATGGGCTCTCTTGTCTCAGTTGCCATCATATATTTATATCTATCGTTTTCCTTTTGCTCTCTCTCTTTCTCTCCATGGTAATTTAATGGAGCTTTATACGAACTTGATTAACTCTAACTTTTTCTTCCAAGTATTGTTTTATTCCATCAATATTAAAAAATAATGTATTTCTTTCTTACAATGATGTTTGAGAAGTGGATGAGGATTATTGGATTCACATTGTCGGGTTCATCATCATCTTCAAATGTCGAGTAAGTGTTGTCAGTATCGGTAGTTGACGACGTTGATAGGTTCACGGCGTATCTAGTTTCTTCCAAGATTTCTTCCACGTCTTCAAGCTCCACCTCTACTGATGTCATGTTTTGAGTCTTTTCATCGCTATATAAATAATCCTTTAAGCATATACAACACTCCACATACTCCGAGCTTAGTCTTGTCCGCCACACCGAAATGATCTTGTCACTAAAAGAAAAGGCGGTCTGCGAAACTAAGGTACTAGCCTGTATTGTTAGTATATTATGGGGCATGCACGCCAAAACTGAAAATTGAGGTTGTTTTTGTTTCCACCATTATAATAAATCAATAGTTTCAAAATCCATTGCACCTTCTTTTTCCCGTTGGCGAGCAAGATCATGTTGCAAGAATTCCAAATCTCGAATTTTCTTCAATGGTCAGTGATAACTTTGACAATGCTTTCGCTGGATGCATTATGTGAGGCAACCATCTTGAGTAAGTAGTAAGTAATAGCACAAAGAAAAATAAAAATAGATGAGAAGTATGATTTGTTAAAAACCACCAAGAACTGTGAACGTTTTTTTACATTTGTAAGTTGGTATCTTCCCGATACACCACATGGCTTATTTATAGTGTATTGAGGCTCAAAAAGACAAAAAAAAAGGTCAAAAACCATGAAAAATAGTCATATGGCCGGTAGCCAACGACTAGAAAACAAAAAAAAAACCAAATTGGGCCATGCCTTCATTTCCGATCAACAGCATAACCGGATTGTAACTGTTAGTCCCAAACGATTCCAGATCAGGCCGGTCCCATTTGGCCATCTCTAACCGATAAACTCATCATTTAAAAAATAAAATTGTAAAGCCCAAATACTTTTTTAAATGAAGCCCACTGACAGGCCCATCTTCAACTTGAGTTCCACCAGGAGGACCAGAAGCCCTCGTGCAGACAGAATCCTGAACTCAAGCCTCTGCTTACGCTAACGGCGAATCCCGCTTTTGCTCTGCTCTGCTCACCGGCTGCTCGCCGGTCGCCGGTAACCTGCTCCGCCTCTGCTCTGCTGCTTGCAATCGGCTACTCCGTCACTGATCACGCTCTCAGCCGCTCACTTCTCAGTAATAGTTACTTGCTAATCTTCCATTTCAATTTACATGCATTAGGAATCACCTCAAAGTGTTATTGATTTTAGTGTCGTTATCAAATATCGTTGTAGAAGAATTCATATCGATTTTGAAGTAGCTCATTTGACCTTAAAAGACAAGGTTTACTTTTTTTTAATATATATAAAGGAATCACTATTAATTTTGCCAGACTCATAAATGGAAGTTTGTGTCTCACTACCAGATTTAGGTATATAGTTTTGACACTCTTCAGAGGTTTTCATGCTGGATGAATATTGGAAAGTTTTATTCCTGATTGTAAAACTAGTCTTCTTTCTTCCATCTTTGCTTTCTTTATTTCTATGGCGTATCGTGCATGTTGATCAATTGGAACAATTCATTCACTTGTATATGCTGAATTTTTTTTTAACAAAAAAAGAAAATAAATCCTGATAGAGAATCATGCCCCCTGTTTGAAAGTGTCGAATGCTTGATGCTTCTGCCTTCTGTCAAATATTAGTGTATGCAATTAGCAAACTGTTGGGATACTATAAAATTTAACGAAATTGTTTGGATTACCCTAAGTTAATAAAAAATGTAATATTTTATTTCCTACAGTTCAAATTTAATCAAGCAACAATGGCTGCATCCTTGGAGATTACAGCTGCGGAGTTCTTACAAGTATGTGCCATATTTCATTTTCTAATTTCTTTATAAATTTCTTGTACCGTATTTAAGTGGTATCGAATCGATTGTAATCTTTGTGAAAAAATTTATTTAAATTCCAGGGTTCAAGTAATCATGACTTGTGCATGCCAAAATCTTTACCAAAGAGTAGAAGTTCCCATTTGCTTTATAGTTCAGCTCAACGCAAAAGAAGCAGTTTTGCAAGAATTATTAATACAGGTGTTCGACGAAATGCGTCTGAGAAAGTCAGGGCTGTGGTTTCTGTAGATGCACTAGAGTTGGGCAATGTTGACAAGTCTGTTGCAGAAAAAGTGATTCATTTTTACAGAACTCCCTTGATTCAAGAAAGTGCGAATGAGGAGTTATTGAAGTCGGTTCAGACTAAGATATCTAATCAAATTGTGGGTCTCAAAACAGAACAGTGTTTCAATATTGGGATCAATGGGATTTTGTCGAATGAAAAGCTTTCGGTGCTTAAATGGCTTTTACAAGAGACATACGAGCCTGATAATTTAGGGGATGAAAGCTTTATCGCCAAAGAGAAGAAAGAAGGGCTTAACACAGTGGTAGTTGAAGTTGGCCCTAGATTGTCTTTCACGACAGCATGGTCTGCAAATGCTGTGTCCATATGCCAGGCTTGTGGGTTATCAGAAGTCAATAGATTGGAACGATCAAGGAGGTATCTTTTATATTTTAAAGACGGAACTGAAACCCTTCTAGATAGCCAAATTGCGGATTTCGCTGCAATGGTGCATGATAGGATGACCGAATGTGTCTATCCCAAGAAGCTTGTTTCTTTTAAAACTAGTATAGTTCCAGAGGAGGTGTATTATGTGCCAGTTATGGAAAAGGGGCGGAAAGCATTGGAGGAGATTAACCAACAAATGGGGTTGGCCTTTGATGAACAAGATCTACAGTATTACACAAAACTATTTAAAGATGATATTCAGCGAAATCCAACAAATGTTGAGCTCTTTGATATTGCACAATCAAACAGTGAGCACAGCAGGCACTGGTTTTTCACCGGAAAGATTGTTTTAGATGGTCAGCCTATGGACAGGACTCTAATGCAGATCGTAAAGAGCACTTTGCAGGCAAATCCTAACAATTCTGTAATCGGTTTCAAAGACAATTCAAGTGCAATAAAAGGGTTTCTAGCAAATCAGTTGCGACCTACTCAGCCTGGTTCTACATCTCCATTAAGCCTGAGTAAATGTGATCTTGATATTCTGTTTACAGCCGAGACCCACAATTTCCCGTGTGCGGTTGCACCTTACCCTGGTGCCGAGACTGGTGCAGGAGGACGTATAAGAGACACACACGCAACAGGAACGGGTTCTTTTGTTGTCGCATCTACAGCTGGCTACTGTGTTGGAAATCTTAATATCGAAGGCTCAGATGCTCCTTGGGAAGATGCATCTTTTGAATATCCATCAAACTTGGCTTCTCCATTGCAAATTCTTATTGATGCCAGCAATGGTGCATCAGATTATGGGAACAAATTTGGAGAGCCTTTGATTCAAGGGTATACAAGAACATTTGGAATGAGACTCCCAAGTGGGGAGAGGAGGGAGTGGTTGAAGCCAATAA
Organism: Silybum marianum; assembly: GCA_036898165.1. Lineage (NCBI taxonomy): Eukaryota > Viridiplantae > Streptophyta > Magnoliopsida > Asterales > Asteraceae > Silybum > Silybum marianum. The sequence continues at coordinate 24,152,836 of CM072538.1, forward strand.
TGTTTAGTGCCGGTATTGGGCAGATTGATCACACCCATATAACAAAAGGAGAGCCTGATATCGGGATGCTGGTCGTAAAGATTGGTGGTCCAGCCTATCGAATTGGAATGGGAGGTGGTGCAGCATCAAGCATGGTTAGTGGTCAGAATGATGCAGAGCTCGATTTTAACGCTGTACAACGTGGAGATGCAGAGATGTCACAGAAACTATATCGAGTTGTCCGTGCTTGTATTGAAATGGGCGATAATAATCCGATTGTCAGCATACATGATCAGGGTGCAGGTGGTAATTGTAATGTTGTTAAAGAAATCATATACCCAAAAGGTGCTACAATCGATATTAGGGCTATTGTAGTTGGTGACCACACCATGTCTGTTTTGGAGATATGGGGTGCAGAATATCAGGAGCAAGATGCAATCTTGGTGAATGCCAATAGTCGTGATCTGTTGGAATCAATCTGTAAACGAGAAAGGGTGTCTATGGCTGTTATTGGAACTATAAGTGGTGAAGGATACATTCGCTTAATTGATAGTCACGCTATTGAAAAGTGCAACTCGAGTGGACTTCCTGCCCCACCACCCGCGGTTGATCTTGAGCTCGAAAAAGTTCTTGGAGACATGCCTCAGAAAACATTTGAATTTCATCGTATAAAAGACGCACGAAAACCGATTGATATTGCTCCTGGGATCACATTGATGGATTCTCTCAAGAGGGTATTAAGATTACCCTCAATCTGTTCTAAGCGGTTCTTGACAACTAAAGTTGATCGGTGCGTAACAGGTCTTGTGGCTCAGCAACAAACCGTTGGCCCGTTGCAGATTACTCTTGCTGACGTGGCAGTTATCGCTCAAACGTACACTGATTACACTGGAGGTGCGTGTGCCATTGGGGAGCAACCCATCAAAGGTTTGCTGGATCCAAAAGCAATGGCTCGTTTAGCCGTTGGAGAAGCACTTACGAATCTTGTTTGGGCCAAGATTACGTCTTTGAGTGATGTTAAAGCAAGTGGGAACTGGATGTATGCTGCAAAACTCGAGGGTGAAGGAGCAGCAATGTATGATGCTGCCATTGCTCTTTCTGAAGCTATGGTGGAACTTGGTATCGCCATTGATGGAGGTAAAGATAGTCTTTCAATGGCAGCACATGCTTCTGGAGAAGTTGTTAAAGCTCCTGGGAATCTTGTTATTAGTGCCTACGCTACCTGTCCAGATATAACTAAAACCGTGACCCCTGATTTGAAGCTTAAAGATGAAGGCATATTGCTTCATATTGATTTGGCAAAAGGAAAGCGTCGTTTAGGTGGATCTGCTCTTGCTCAGGTACTTGTTTCCCCATGTCTAAAATGCATCAAAATGTAGCAAAAAAATAAATAGAAATCCATATCTTAGATTACTAATGATGTGAAGGAACTTGAAAAACGTTATAAATGATCATTATCATATAGCAGAAGTACCCTTATCTTTTGAAATTATGCAGCTTTATATCATTTTAGGAGTATCTGAGTAAGTTTATTACATATTCTCAACTTTAGGCACTAGAAAGTACTTTTCTAAGCAGGCAATTCATCAATTCTGATGGGTATCAACAATATGAACTAAAATTCGTATTTCTTCAGAAACCTAGGATTATAAATTATTCTCCCTTTCAATATCTCTAATCCCGGAATCTTTTAGCTGTTTCACACGGGTGGATAAAGTAACTTCCTTCTCAGGGATTAGCATCTTGCAAGACTTAATTCTCCAAGACAGTAAATTGTGCCAAGCTGAAAGCCAAATAAATATATATATATATATATAGGGGACAAAGATGTTTCTTAAATTCGACAAACTATTATGGGATTAAGCTTTCTTTTGAATTTCTTCGATTTAATGCTTCCTACTACGCAGGTATTTGACCAAATTGGGAATGAATGTCCTGATGTTGATGATGTTCCTTACCTTAAAGCAGTTTTTGAGGTGGTTCAAGATCTCCTAACAGACGATTTGATCTCAGCTGGTCATGATATCAGTGACGGTGGTCTTATCGTCAGTATTCTCGAGATGGCTTTTGCCGGCAACTGTGGTGTTCAAATCAATTTGAGTTCACACGGAAACAGCATATTTGAAACTCTATTCTCAGAAGAACTCGGTCTTGTTCTCGAGATTAGCAACACAAATCTGGATAAAGTAGCTACAATTCTTGCAAATCGTGGTGTTTCTTCAGAGATCATAGGACAAGTAACGGCTGAACCAAAAATCGGATTAGAAATCGACGGGATAACTCATTTAAACGAGAAAACAGCTGACCTTCGTGACATTTGGGAAGAAACTAGTTTTCATCTCGAAAAATTCCAAAGATTAGCCGCTAATGTGATCTCAGAAAAGGAAGGATTAAAGAATCGTCATGAACCTAAATGGGATTTATCTTTTACTCCAAGATTTACCGATGAGAAATACATGACCACCATCAGTAAACCGAAAGTGGCTGTAATTCGAGAGGAAGGCAGCAACGGTGACCGAGAGATGTCAGCTGCATTTTTCGCTTCGGGTTTCGAACCATGGGACGTTACCATGTCTGACCTTCTTAACGGTTCCATCTCGTTGAACGAATTCCGTGGAATTGCGTTCGTGGGTGGTTTTAGTTACGCAGATGTGCTTGATTCCGCAAAAGGCTGGGCTGCTTCAATAAGATTCAATCAGCCACTTTTGAAGCAGTTCCATGAGTTTTACAACCGGCCAGACACTTTTAGTATCGGGATTTGCAATGGGTGTCAGCTCATGGCTCTATTGGGTTGGATCCCAGGTCCTCAAGTTGGTGGAGTCATGGGCAACGGTGGTGACCCATCTCAGCCTAGATTCGTACACAATGAGTCAGGCCGGTTCGAATGCCGGTTCACTAGTGTGACTATAAAACAATCTCCAGCTATAATGTTTAAAGGGATGGAAGGTAGTACATTAGGTGTTTGGGCTGCTCATGGAGAAGGAAAAGCTTATTTTCCCGATAATGGCATTCTTGATCAGATTTTATCTTCAGATTTGGCTCCGGTGAGATATTGTGACGATGATGGGAAGCCGACAGAAACTTACCCGTTTAACCTTAATGGTTCTCCACTAGGTGTGGCGGCAATTTGTTCGCCCAATGGGCGGCATCTGGCTATGATGCCTCATCCCGAACGTTGCTTTTTGATGTGGCAATTTCCGTGGTATCCGAAGCATTGGGATGTTGAAAAGAAAGGCCCGAGTCCGTGGTTGAAGATGTTTCAGAATGCTAGAGAATGGTGTTCTTGAGAGGTTAGAATCTCGTTACTCAAAACTCTTTACTTGCAATTTTGTTGATTCAAGATTCTCTTTTTCTTGCTAAATTGATGCAAATGTGTCTTGGGGTCTGTTTGTTAGTGGCTTAATGAGCTTAGTGGGACTTACAGGTTATTCGGTCAGCTATATATGATTGTTTGGTAGTGGTTTAATGATATAGAAAGTGACTTAGGGCCTGTTTGTTAGCAGCTTAATGGAACTCACAACTTATTTGGTCCGCTATACATGACTGTTTGGTAGTGGCTTAATGATATAGAAAGTGGCTTATTCAGTAAGCTTCTGAGGGGAAGCTTAATACAGAAAGCCAAGTTTTTTTTTTCCAAACTTGCCACTCACAATTTAAAAACATGCTCCTTCCATCTATGAAAAACCCTCCCGAACAAAAACCTTCACAATCTATACAGACAGCTTTATCTACACTGAACTTAATGGAAAACAAACCAAACAGCCCTTTATTCAGTAAGCTTTTAGGGGGAGCTTTATGCAGTAAGCCAAGTTTTTTTCCAAACCTGTCCCTCTCAAACAAAAACCTTCCCAATCCATACAGACAACTTTATCCATATGGGACTTAACGGAAAACCAACCAAACATCCCCTTGGTCAAGTTATGCAACAATGACGTGTTGTACAACTGTTGATCTTAAGGTCTTGTTCAGCTAGTTTAATCACCTATAGGAAGTATAGATACTTCTGATTGGTTCTTGCCACTGATTCAGTCAGTTTGTTTGACCGCTGGTTTTTTTTTTCTTATGTGTATTCAGACAGAGTTATGGCTGATAGCGATGATAAGATTCGAGGAATAAAATAACATATTAGGCCCCAGCCCATTGTTGAAGATTGGTGTTCTTGAGAGGTTGGAATCTCTTACTGGCAATTTTGTTGATTCAAGATTCTATTTTTCTTGCTGAAAATGATGCAGAAACTTGTCAAATGTGTCTTGTTTGAGTTATTATCTCAACAATGGTGTTTTTTTTTGTTTCCAACTGTTGATCTTGAAGGATTTACATAAATTTAGCCATGGTTATTGGCTATACAACAATGAATGCTTAGATATATATGACTGCTTTTTTGGGCCTGAATTTAATTCTGATTTTGTTTCCTTATGATTTTCTCGTGATTTCTTTGTTAGGCTATGTTTGGCAAAAGTAGCTAATAAGGCACCTTATGACTTATAAGGTAACTTATTAAAACCTTACTTTTGTTAACTTATCAATAAGGTACCTTACAAGGTAGTTTATAAGTTGACTTAGGCTATGTTTGGCAAACTAGCTGATAAGCTAGCTTATGACTGATAAGCTAGCTAATGACTTATAAGGTAGCTAATGACTTATAAGCTAGCTGGTAGCTGATAAGCTAGCTGATGAATAATTTATGTTTGGCAAAAACTAGCTTATGAGCATGTGAAATGACCAAAAAGGGCATGTTGAAAGTAAATAAATAATATTAGTTAGGGGTATAATTGGAAAAAGTGTCAAAAAGCTCCTCATAAGCTACTCCAAGTAGCTCATCAATAAGCTAGCTTATAAGATGACTTATAAGCTAGCTTATGTGCATCCAAATGATTACTCAGATTATAAGCTTATAAGTCAGCTTATAAGCTAGCTTATTTTTGCCAAACAATGCCTTATAGTCATTCAAACAACTACACTACAAATAAGGTAATTTATAAGGCGACTTATTATAAGTCACCTTATTTTTGCCAAACAATACCTTAATATAGTACCAGAGCGCCAGACGATTTAAAAATATACTAAAAGTAAATAAAATAAGTGACTTATATAAAAGATAAAACAGTCAGTTGTTTAGAATCGCTAATTAAACAAAAAATTGGACCAACTTGAATTAATACGATACTGATTTGGTTTCGAACCGAACCAAAAACCATACCATGAAAATAAGATCCACTACACTGTTTCAAAAGTTAAAAAAAAAACCGTAACCAATTCGGTTCGAGGTTTCAACCACTTTTACATTGGTTGAAACTGAATTAAACCGAAAACCAAGATTTAAAATAATCTAAAACCATAAACCAAATTATATAACTCACGACTTGACCAACTCGGTTCAAAGTTTCAACCATTTTTAAACAGGTTGAAACTGAATTGAACCGAGATCTGGCTCTTAAAATAAGTTATATATATATATAACTTGTTTTGATGTAGTTTGGACCGATTTTTATGTATCTAACTAAAAATATAAAAAAGAAATATGTCTTTTCCCCCAAGATTCTCTCATATTTATTGATTGATGAGGCCATCACAAATTCACCCTTCACTCAATCATCCTCTTTCTATTATTTTCAATATCATCATGTTCTCAACATCCCTCCTCCCTATGCATCATCTCCTCAAAATCCCCCAATTCCAATCTTTTCATGTTATTCTCAAATCATTTTCATTTCATTCCAACAACAATTCCATATCTAATTTTATGACCACTTTTCAAGATTTTGTGCCATCGATCTATCGAATCCAACAAACGGGTTATATGCATCGTTTAGATTCAATTCGAACCTAAAAAAACCAAAAAAAGATGGATACGAACGAGGATCCAACGCCAAAAGACCCACGATGCACACAAGTAACCGTGATGAAAGTGGCAAATATCGCGGTGAATATGTTGGTTTTCATCGTGACGTTAGCTTTATGCAACATCTTGCACATGCTTTTACGCCCTTACTCACAACCTCGACTCATTTCTGAAGCCATTGTAAGAATCAATTAAAGAAAATAAAATGCTCGTTTTTTTAATATATATATATATATATATATAGGGATGTATCCGTTGCAAACTCCCCATTTTATATGTACTTTGCAAACCAATCTCATCCCTTAATTTCATAGATCTATGGCCTGAATCTAGCGGTGGCATTTTTAGTAATTTAGGTAGGGTTCAAAAATATATATATATATATATTTATAATTTTGATGTATGCAGGTAGGGTTCTTTTTGAGCAATCTACCGTTTATACGTAGCAACTTTGACGATGAAGCTAATACGACCCTTGGTTATGTAGCGGAATTCGGAATGATTTGCCATATGTTTGTGGTCGGCCTCGAAACCGATCCAAACATATTCGTTCGATTACCCGTTCGTGAAGCGAAAGTGGCGTGTACCGGATTGCTAATAACTTTTCTGATAGCGGTTTTCGTGACCCCAATGTTACAACTAAGTATCGAGCCGAGTATTAAGTTCGATGTCTCCATTTCGATCATGTTATCGGGAACCGCCTCCCCTCTTCTCACCCGTCTCATTGCCGATCTCAAGATCGGTAAATCCGACATCGGCCGGTTCTTGATCGCCACCGGTGTCTTATCCGATCTCATTTCCACCCTTTTAATAACTCTAGGGTACATAATTTTCGACCCGTTGGATAATTTCGCGACCCGAAAAGTCGAAAATATTGTCTTAATGGTTGCGGTTCTCGTGGTTCAGACGATTTTCGCGGCTAAATTCGTACCGTTTCTAATGGCGTGGGTCGATAGTCAAAACCCGCAAGGGAAGTTAATGAAGGGTTCGCATTTGATCGTTTCGTTGGCTAGTATCGTGCTCGTTTGTAGTCTTGCACCGTGGATAGCGCAATTTAATATGATGTTAAGCTCGTTTTTAGCGGGAATCGTTATGCCACGTGAAGGACGGATCCCGAGGATGTTGATCGGAAAAGTTAAGTACTTTTTCGGGATCTTGTTCTTTCCGGCATTCATGTTTTGGGTCGGGTTTCAGGTCGAATTCCGAGAATTCGAAGCTCGTAGATTGATCACGTGGGCTAGCATATTTTTTCTGTTCGTGATTATTGTCGCCGGAAAAGTTTTCGGGAGTGTGATTTCCGGCGTCTTATTAGGGTTTCATTGGCAGGATTCCGTTTCTATCGGATTGCTTCTAAGCATCAAGGGTCACTTCCACATCTTCATAGTTCTCTTAGCTGAGCAAGTAAGCTAGGTTATCGGTCAAAATAAGTATATAAAAAAAAATAAACCTTTATTACATGGATCGAGAAAAAAATGGGAAATTTATTCAAATAGCCATTTTGAAAAATTGGTTTTACCTACTAGCCCATTTCTCCCAAGTTTACTCAAATAACCCTTAAATTCGCAATTGTAAAGAGGTGAAAATGTCAAAAAAGAAGAAGTTTTTGAAGTAGATTCGCAATTTTAGGGGTCAAAAATGTAAATTTCGGATATTACATTGGCAATTGAATATTGCGAATTGAATAATGAATATTGCTGAGCCTAGAATTTTTTTTACATATTTGGTCCCTGAAATTGTGAACCCATTTCAAAACCTTCTTTTTTTACATTTTCACCAGCGAACCTAAAAAGTATTTGAATAAAACTTGGAAGAAATGAATTAGGAAGTAAAAGTAAAACCATTATTTGAGAATGGTTATTTCAATAAATTTCCCAAAAAAATTCTTAATTATACTAATTACTAAAAATGAATTAAACTAAACTTTGTTTTATTTTGTACATGAAAAGATCTTTTAATCTCGATTAAAATGATTCTGTTTTTTTTATCATGACATGCATTTTTTTTATTATTATTATATACTGGTCGCAGAGAAATATAATTAGTCGGTCAAACACCGTTGTTATGGTACTCGTTTGCTTCCTCACCTTCATCCACGCCCCGATGGTCATGAAAAACATCATCGATCGTGCACGAAAACAATCACCGACACAACAAATGGCGCTCCAATGGCTAAGTCCGTCAAACGAGCTTCGAATCGTACTATGTGTCCATGGTCCGGAAAACATTCAATCCGCCATTAATTTCATGGAGATCTCCCAAGGGATACCGGAATCCCGGATGACGGTTTACGTTAACGATATGATCGAATTGACGGAGAATATTGCATCGACATTGGCTCAAGGAGAAGGAGTGGACGCGATGACCATAACGGATCCCGGGATTATTGAGATGAGAGAAAACATTACTAACACGATAAAGGGTTATGTGAACGAGAATTGTGAAGGGATCGATGTACGACGAATGCTTACGCTGTGTCCTATCGCCAGTATGCATACTGAAATTTGCACATTGGCGGAGGATTTGTTGGTTTCGTTGATTATCCTCCCGTTCCACAAGAATCAAGAAGCGAACGGGAAGGTCGAAACCAACCATTTAGGGTTTCGAAGCGTCAACCGAAAGGTAACAAGAGTATCTATTTTTTTCAAAAATAGGGAAACCATATAATTTCTAAAAAAATACATTCAACTACTATAGCAGTTTCTCTTTTTTTGAGATTCTAACATAAAGTACAATATTCCCTCTGTCCCGAAATAAATATCTATATTTCTAATTTTAGTTGTCGCATAATCACACTACAAAACAAATGACTTTCACCCACAAAAAATACGCAGGGAAATTTCCGTCGGTGATTACCCGCGGATCAGCCAAAAATACTAATGGTTTGGTAAAATCCGATGTTTTTCAAGAAAATACCAACGGATCACCCAGAGAATCCCTGGGTAATCTATCATTAATTTGAATTAACCACCAACAATTTACCAACTTTGTGACGGTTTTGTGAGGAATCACTTTTAGCAACAGATTTCCCAAGGAAAGGTTCGTAGGTGAAAGTATTTTGTTTAGTAGTGTCAGTTTCAACTTTAAAAAATGTTTGCTTTCTGATTATAACCTTAATTACAAGATGAAAAAAATTCGTTGGTCTTTTCTTATCAAGGGCAAAAGTATTATTTAGTTAATTTAAAAGTATAATAATTACAAGATCGGGTTCAGGGAAAACCTCAAAAAAAAAACTGAGGACAGTATGCGGAAATCCATACTAGTATCTTGTAACATGTACTCGTGCATGGTAAAAAAAAACGTTTGTATGCATTTGTGCATACCGTCTATGCACATATGCATATTGACTAGATGAATGATTTCCAGGGTGTTCTTTGGTTTTTTTAAAGGTTTTCCCCTGAACCTCTCTCAATAATTACATATTTCTAAAACTTATATCTTTTTAATATTATATCTATTTATCCTATCGAGAGAACGATAATAACAACATAAAAACATTTTTTTATTGACACAGGTTCTACGATACGCACCGTGTTCCGTTGGAGTCTTGGTCGACCGCGGTCTCGGATCCACCCAATTATCGAGAGCAACCAAATGCATCAATGCGGCCGTCATTTTCATCGCGGGCAAAGACGACCGTGAAGCACTAGCGTACGCCGGTCGAGTGGCTCGACACCCGGGGGTCAAGCTCACCGTCATACGGTTCCTATTAGACACCAACGGAAACAACGTGACCTCAAGGATAACGCGGGCCCGCGCCAACACGGCGGAATTCGAGGAAGAGATGAAACAAGACGACGAATATTTTGCGGATTTCTATGATCGACACGTGGCCACAGGACACGTGGCATATATGGAGAAGTATCTTTCGAATTCCGGCCAAACTTATTCGACAATTAAGTCGTTAGAAGGACAATATAGTATGTTTATTGTGGGTCGAGGAGGAAGGGTTAACTCAACGTTAACGGCTGGGATGAACGATTGGGAGGCGTGCCCGGAGTTGGGTCCCATCGGGGATATTCTTTCCGCTTCGGATTTCTCGGCTACGGCTTCGGTTTTGATCATCCAACAACATAAAATTAGGGGGAAACTTCAGGGTTTACATGAAGAGTTCTCTATTATGTAAAATTGTTGGTAAAAAAATATACTTAATTGGTATAATTGTAAAGTAGAAATGATGAATGGAAGAATGAGTGTGAATGTTAATACTGTTGTTGTTTGGGGTAGAAGGCAAGTCTGTGTGTATCTTACCTTTTTAGATTTTATTTTTGAATGAAATATACTGGGTTTGTTTGGTTTGGACGTCAGATCAAAATGTTTAATTGAACACATTTAAACCATGAACGTATTAATTGCTGACTTAGACCATTTTCAACCAAACGATATAACAAAGCAAATTTAGTATAAGAACTAATGGGAACTTTTTATTGTGTAGTTCAAACATTGTACAAAGATAATAACAAGATGTTATTACTTTGCTTAATAAGTTTTTTTGTTTGTTTGAAAAATTATAAGTTAGATATTTGGATAAGATCAATCTAAAAATTTATATGAAACCATTTTAATTTGGATTTTAGAAAACGATATCAAGATTCAAGAGTGCAAAATCGGAATTAAATGTCTTCAATCTCTATTCACTATTTTTTTCATTTTTCAAAGACTTTGTGTTCGACTTTTCTATACGGGAATGTTAGTAAGTATTTACTTATTTAAGATTTTAGTTTTTAAGTTTCCTTTGTATGTTTATTTAAGTCATAACTTTTGTACATAATTATCATTTATTCGGAACGTTATATATTAAAGTAATCTGCACCTTATAAAATAACGCGTCGTAACGCGCCATAACGATCCCCGGTTCCTACTTGGTCTAATGTCCGGTTGCGTATGGCGGTACCCCCCGCCCCGGCATAACGCTTCGCTTCCGGTTCTTCGGAAGAATCATGTTTTCCAAGAAGTGGCGGTCCGAATCTTATCTGAACTGCAAGAATAACTGACTAAGCCGTGCCATAAGCTATATGTCTACACGATGCAAGTCAAGCCTTAGGCAGAACCATATGGGTTAATACGACGGTGACCCCAAGCCTTAACGCCATAATGCACCAAATGAGTTATTTAGAACATTGGTTTTTTATTGCAATTTCTCGCGTTGAAATTAATACATGTGATGGAGCAACACTATTATTTACTTAAACGGTATAACCTATATACATGGTAAGAAACACTTCTATTCAATTCAACGAGAAAAACACCTATTGAAACTATTGACCGTCTACAATGATTTCATAGTTGTCGGACTATTTGACAGTTGCTGAATGGTTCGGTGTAGAATGATTTAGTGGTCAGAATGATTAAGAGACTCTTATAATATGGTACAAAATGAAATATAATTGTTTGGTAACTGTTCATAATGCAATGACGGCTCTTAATGGTTCAAGGATGTTTAAGATACAAAATGATTAAAAGGAGACGCCGACTTATTTTTTATCAAACAGAAATAACCTTATAACGATTAAAATACTGTCTATTAACGAAATTGTTAATAAGTAAACCCCCAATTCACTTCATACAAAGCCTCATAGTGACTTTATTTGATTAAATATATTTATGATCTATGGTTAAAGGGATGGTTTCTTATTTTATTTTTGCCCTTTTAAAACTTTAATATAAAATCTCAAAACCTTTAAATATCATTCAAAAAATAAAAATCCCCAATTTGAATCGCAAGCATGGCCTTTCACGTCGCCTGCCCAATTACATGGTAACCTGTTTTTCACCATCAAATTCCGTATGTGTATGTATATATATATATACACTTCCCGCCTTCTATAACCGTTATTTTCTCTTTGATTACAGTCGTCGAATTTGCTACTGCTCGCTAGGGTTTCCTCGGGAGCTACGGAACGATAAGGGGAAAAATGGGTTCTTGGAGGAAATTGCTAGGCTCAAAGAGTTTTTGGATGATCCGTGGTTGATTAAAGATGGTAAGAAAACGGTACAGGTTCTTGTTCCGAAGGTAGCTGTTGCGCCTCCTCCGCCACCGGTGACTGTCACGCCGGTTGTTGATGGAAATGCTGCGGAGGAGATGTTGTCGGCACAGAATAAGAGGGCGGCGTTGCAGCGGAAGGCGGCTGCCGCGTCATTGGTGGCGGAGGATTATGCTAGGCGATTTGAATCTGGGGACAATGTGGTAAGGTTTTTGGTTTTAATTCGGAGTTTAGGGTTAGTCGAGAGTATCTGCTCCAAAATGTGGTGTAATTGATTCGTTTTCTCTACGCTTGGATTGTTTTTGAGTGAAAGGATAATGTTACAATCAATATAACAAGATTTAGGTTAAGAACACATAGCTGTTGGCGAATAAACTTGAAATGAATTGCCTTTGGTTCTAGTCCATTACAAATTGAAGCCATAATCATGGGAAGTCTTTCATTGATAGGTAACTGATAATACCAAATGTCTTTAGTGAAGTAAATTCATACTGGAGTTGATGAACACTATAAAGGTGCTTTCAAGTTAAAAGTTGGCTTACCTGGTTTTGTTTGGATATTATTATTTGTGCCTTAAATAAGAAACATTTCCTCCACCTATCCCCTCTTTCTGACAAAATGGCACAATGAAGTTTTTTGGTTTAGAGTTTCCTTGACTTCAACCCATTTATAGATGAATATTTGACCAGTTTCCTTTTTCTCACCATTCTTTATTCAAATCATGTTCCTGATGTATAGTTTTTAAATTAATTAGGGTAATTCGAATAATCAGGACTATTGTATTTGTAATCCATTCAACCATTCACTAGTAAGATAATGGAAGAAGTTTAATCCATTTTTCTCATTTCTGTACCTCGTCTGCCTTGGCATTCTTGTGGACCCCAAAGGTCAATACTTTGTGTTTCAGGTTTGTTCACTTATTTTTCACTGATGTTATTGGTATGTTTTATGCAGGACACCGCCAAAGATCTTGCTGGAGAAGAGCAGACCCTCTCTAATGCCAAAGTAATGTGTCGTCTTTGCTTTTCTGGAGAAAATGAGAGAAGTGAGAAAACAAGGAAGATGCTATCATGCAAAAGTTGTAACAAGAAGTATCACAGGAGCTGTTTGAAAGCCTGGGCCCATGATAGAGGTTCAACTTTGTGTCTCTAATACATATCACATTGCTTATATCTTGATCTTGATAACTGAATTCTCGATTGCAGATTTATTTCACTGGAGTTCTTGGAGCTGTCCAACATGTCGAATATGTGAGGTAATTTGATGCACCAATTCTTTATTCAACTTGCAATAATCTTCACGATGCCTTAAGGAATTTGTTTTCTATCTTGTGCAAGACAAAAATCTATTGGATCAACCAAGCTTGTATATATGGAGCAATAAATAGCACTATATGCTTTCTCTCTGTTACCTAAAAAGTTAGGCTTTGGTTTACTAAATTTGATGTCAACCAGACTCACAATTTTTGAAATGTTAATGATATGCCTGTAGCTCAGAGCATCAGCACAACTGCTTCTGTTGCAAATGCATAATAGATGCTCCTGTTGGTTTTAATTTTTTAAGTGTTACATAAGACATATAAGTTGAAGAGATTATTATGTGATGCTTTTGGTTTAAAGAAACACATGAGAGGATGGTTATTGCAATTTGAAACCAAGGGATTGAACATCTGTCAGTTATGGGCAACTATTTCATTCGTAAACCGGTTTTAACACTAGTGATATTTTACTTTTCCTCATATTTTGGGGAAACCATTGATAACTGAGTACACAAGCCTAGGGAAAAATAAGTGCAATTTGAAACCATGAGATTGAACATTGTGTTAGTTATGGGTAACTATTTCATATGTAAAATTAACTGAAGTGTTAACAATAATGATACTTAACTGTTCCACATATGGTTTGGAAAAACCACTGATAATTAAAATACAGAAGGTGAGAAACATTTTATATATGATGTATATGTATGTGTGTTTGTGACATATGGTATCCACTCTGGGGTTTGGGTTTGTTTTGCTTGTGTTTTTTGGCTTCTTTCTTTTAACATATTTGTAATTTCCCCATGTTTTTTTGCCTTCTTTTTATTCTATAATTCAGTTAGCATTCACTTACATAGCGGCCACACTAGCTCAGTCACGGTCAGGGTAGACACACTTCCATCCTGCTAAAGTAGTTTTATAAAGGCTCTCATTGGTTAAGTTGAAATCAAAATAATAGAAACAATAATCTGAATACAATCTAAAACTGTACAAAATGGTATGGTACAAAACGATTTAGAACTGTACAAAAACATTACCAAACGACATGAAATGGTACAAGATGATATTAAGCAATACAAAAGGTATGTAACATTATAAGACGTTGCACAACAATTTGTATACATATGACATGATACAAAATGATACGAAAAAAATTCAAAATGATACGTTGCAAAAGAAACGATATATAACACCATAAGACATTACATAGTGATTTTTAGTTTTGTGCGACTCAGCTATGCATTTCTTGCAGTCCCTGATTTACGTCCTATATATTTATATGAGATCTACAATTCCAAGATAGGCAAAATTTGAATTTCCTCCTGTTTAGACATGCTAATCGAAACAGGCTGTACTCACTCTCTTTTATAGCCCTTATCAAAAAACAAAAAAAGTACACAGCAAGACGTCATTTTCTATTAAATTATGCATCATCTTGTCTCTTCTGCATTACGTATTTCGCTCATTGGAAAAGATGGAAACTTAATTTAAATTTGATGCTTATGATGATGACCTGAATTGTTGGTAGGAAAAAACGTTTCCCTGATTCATAAGATGGCATCATTGCCATATGAGTGGTTTATTGATTTTTATGGCAGCCAAAATAGGAGTTGTTATAATGTTTAATCCTCACCTGTAACTGTAAGTGGGGACATTTTACGTTTGCAGCCTTTTCAGTTTGTGCTTTTAAACCAAATCTAGAGTATCTTCTCTGTGTCAATGGTGTCAAGAGCAACTGATTTGGTAGCTTTCTATAAAGTATAAAGAAGTTATGCATAATGTTTCTGTTACCGTTATAGTTATGTGTATATATTTGAAGTTATGAATTCTAGGCTAAGTAATGTAGTTGATGTGTTGTGTGTTTTAATTTTAAACTAGATATCAATTATCATTATGTTCAGATTTGTTGAGTGTTGGTATAATTAATGGTATTTAATATCAAACATTTTGTATTTGAGGGTTAACTGTCGTTATATTTGTGTTTAATGGTTTTATATAAATTTACACAAATAAATAGCATATCGTGAATATCTTGTCACTGTATTGATGACATGGTGCCCATAGCATCCTGACAACTATGATTTTGATCAGTGGATATTGTAATAATCTAAGTTAAACTTCATGTTTGCAATCACTTTTTGACGTAAGGCTACACATATTAAATTATTTTGCAACCTAGGTATGCCGAAGAACTGGTGATCCAAACAAGCTAATGTTTTGCAAAAGGTGTGATGGTGCATATCACTGTTACTGTCAGCACCCACCACACAAGGTAAAGTGTGGATCTTTTATTTGTTTTTATGGTATGCCAATCATGATCAGGTACCATAATGTTCCAAATCTTTTGAAATTTTGCAGAATGTCAGCAGAGGACCTTATCTGTGCCCCAAGCATACAAAGTGCCACAGCTGTGAATCTACGGTCCCTGGGAATGGTTTAAGTCTCAGGTATTGCTCATTTAGAGTTAATAAAAAAATTAATTGTTAAGGATTTCCTATACAATTATGATAATAATTTGTACACCTTTGGAGACGGATTCTTTAAAAATGAGGTTACATATTCAATGCTTGATAATAATACCTAAATGAACACCTCTTCTATCTTCTATCTTCTTTCTCTTGGTTTGTTTAATCTATTTGCCAATTATGATGTCGTTACTGACTTACAGTTTTCACTCTGCCTATCAGCTTTTGTAAATCGAAGATGGTAGTTTTCTTTTACGTTTTATTATGATTGTTGCTAATTAACAATGCAACATATTGAAGGTGGTTTCTAGGATATACTTGCTGTGATGCTTGTGGAAGATTGTTTGTAAAGGACAAGTATTGCCCTGTTTGTCTAAAGGTAACTTTTATATCACCAGATTTAGCAGAGATATAAATCTGTTCACAATATGGTTTCACCCCTTACATATTCAGAGGAAAGATTATAGTTTGTTTATAATTACTTCTATTTTTTTGGAACATAGATTAACTGATCTTGTGATTGGTGTTGATAACTGCAGGTGTATAGAGACTCTGAATCAACACCCATGGTTTGTTGTGATATCTGTCAACGCTGGGTGCATTGTCACTGTGATGGAATTAGGTTTGCTTTCGATCTTTATTATAATCTTGTAGACTTATTATAATCTTTATTATAAACTAGTATAGAATTTTATGTTTGTTATAATTATATATGCATATTAGCATATGGCACACTTAGTTGGTAAATTTGAAAGTACAAGATTCTTCATATAATTGATTGATGTTGAATCAATTAAATTCCGAAATAATCTGGATACAAATGTTCATAAGTTGTATATATATGTTAAATAAATGTTGGAAAGATGAGAGGATTAAGAGTAAATGATCAACATAGATTCATAATTTGTGGATGCAACTTCTTATAATCGTCTGAAAACTTTCTACAGTGATGAAAAGTATTTGCAATATCAAGTGGATAATCATTTGCAATACGTATGTGCTGCATGCCGTGGAGAATGCTACCAGGTATGAATAAAGATACATCTTTATATATACATATATAGGGGCGGGTTCAAATGAGAACTCAAGTTTGGTTGTGAACGTGAAGACAAATGAGGGTGCGACACGTGTCATATTCAGAATGAATAAAGAAAGAAATATTCAGACTGAATAAATACTTTATTCAGTCTGAATAATCTACATTCAGACACGTGTCGCGCTCTCATTTGTTCTCACGTTCACAACCAAATTTGAGTTCGCATTTGAACTTTCCTCTATAATATATATATATATATATCGGTAAACTATTTATTGATTTTAGTTTTTTAACTTTTCAGGTTAGGGATCAAGAAGATGCTGTCCAGGAGCTCTGGAGGAGGAGAGATAAAGCTGAACAGGATTTAATTGCTAGCTTAAGGGCTGCTGCTGGACTACCAACTCAAGAAGAAATATTTTCTATTTCACCTTATTCAGATGAAGAAGATGATGGACCTGCATTAAAGAAAGATTATGGACATTCATTGAAGTTTTCTCTCAAAGGGATTGTTGATAAATCCCCCCAAAAGACAAAGGAATATGTGAAAAAATCTGCAAATAAAAAGCATGGAAAGGAAAAGGGATTTTCTGCACCTATATTTGGTAGAATTGAACAACGTATTGAAGGATATAGTGATGGTCAATCTATTGGATCCATCACGGGTGATAATAAAGATGAAGATGTGCAGTCCTATAGAAATGCTGAACCTGATAAGCTATCGTTTCCTGTTACTGGAAGTTTGACTGATAGGATGTTGTTAGTTGACCAGTCAGAGGTCTTAAAACATAGGCTTGCTAATGAGGTTCAAACGAAAACAGAGGGTAGAATCGTCAGAGATAAAATGAAAGATTCTAGGTCACTTCAATTGCTGACTGTGGATGACCCTGGGAAAGAGGCTGTTAAATCAAAGAACACTAAAGGACCAAAGTTGGTTATACATTTGGGTGCCAGAAATAAAAATGTAGCAAGTTCTCCAAGGTCTGATGCATCAAACTCTCTCCAAGGTATGTTTGCCTTTTGTAACTTCTGTTTTAAGTTATTTGGAAAAATAGGATATAAAAGAGGAACCAAAACTATGTAGAAACAGTAAATATAAAAATAGGATACACAAATAAATAGATAAAAGATAGAAACAAATTGGAACTATACTACACAAACATACAGGTTTTAGTTATTTAAAACAACATCTTTTTAACTTTTGTCTATTGATTGCAGGACACAATATAGATCAGGTTGATGAAATAAAAGGACCGAAGTTGAGAGCAAAAGATGGAAACTTGATCACAATGAAAAACCCAAACCCAAACACAAACACAAAACATTTTAATTCGGTTTCAGATTCTTCTAAGAAGGAATTTAAGCCTTCATTTAAACTCAAATTCAAGAACCCTTATTCTGGTGATCAGAGTTCTTGGGCTCCTTCTGGTGAGGAAGATAAGAGTTTTGTTAAGGGTCAAAGGTCTAAGAGAAAGAGACCACCATCTTCTATGGATAAATCATCTTCCGTTAAGGAAGATAAAGGATCTGGACATTCGTATGAAAACAAAGATATGATGAACGAAATTATGGATGCAAAATGGATAATTCAAAAGTTGGGAAAACATGCAATCGGAAAAATGGTAGAAGTTCTTCAGCCATCCAATAATTCATGGTGAGTTTCATTTTTATTCCTCATTTCTCTTTTCCTTGGTACTTACAAATTTGGTATCTTATTTTGGCCGATAATTTTTAATAGAATCATTAGTTGGAGAATGGAGATGATTACATTTGTTAAAATTGGCTATAGTGGTGATACCTTGTTGAAGCAAAGGATGGCATTTATACCCTGTTTGTTTTTTCATTTTTACCTCTTAATGACCACTTATCACTTATTCGTTCAGACGTGACCCTTTTTTTTTTCCAGACCCTCTTAAGTCTGAAAATCATCTGGAAAAAAAGTGGTAACCTCACCACTTAATTCCTCTTATTCGCGTACACCTGCATTGTTAGGGATTTATAAATCAATGATTGATTCAGATTTCAGACTTCAGATGTAAAAACAAACAGTGTAACTGATTCAGATTTCAGACTTCAGCACAACCTCTTATAAATTATAAGTGAAATCAGACTTCAGACTTCAGCACCACTTAAAAAACAAACGCTACCTTAGTGTATTTGTCTTTTTGGTAATAAACCCTAAAAAATAGTATTGGACAATCAAAAGTGATTGCGTTGATCTGAGCCCTTGAATTGTATGTATTATTGAAGGCACAAGGGATCAGTAATCGAAGTCTCTGAAGATATGTCTACTGTAATGGTTAGTTCAGATGACGGAAAAGCCATAAATGTGGATCTTAGTAAACAAGGAATCCGTTTTGTTTCACAGAAGCATAGACAGTGAGTTAACCGTTAGTTCTTCACATTACTTATTTCCTATTAATACCCACTGGGTTCGTTTGTTTGGTTTAATTTATTACTTTTTTATTTAAATTAATTAACGTTGGTTCACATATTTGGATTTCAGAACCTGAAAAGAAGAAACAAATCAATGGAGTTGGAGCATTTCGATTCCCTCAACTCGTAGGTGAGTTTGTTAACTTGATAGCTTGTTAGCTCGTTAGTATTGTATTGTATGATGATGTTGAGTTTCCGGATGCATTTTCGTGCTCTATTTTTTTATATGTTTGCTTAGTTTTTGTCAGATATGTTATGTAGCACAGCCAGCATGTTTAGTATATGAGATTGGTATTGTTTTATTTGGCCATCTTTTGCTCATATTTGGTATTTTGACATTAAAGACCGAGATAAGATGGATTGACGAAAATAGGTGGAACAAAAATTCTCCACAAGGTTGGGAAATTATTAAACTATTTATATTAAATTAAAATAAAACTCTTGCATGTTGAGTCCGCATACCAAATTTTGTATACCTCATAATTATGAATGAGTTGTGTACATGAATATTAACCACAAGGCTTGTGGCGTACTGGTTAAGGCTTGTGGGGGATGACGCTAGATAACCCATCTACCCTAGGTTCGAATCCAGACGCAAACAACTTGTGGCCACTGGTAATTATCCCAGGGCTGCATGCTTTAGCAATCTTAAAATTGCCAGGGATTAGTTTAGGCAAATGCCTAGAATACCGTTTCTAATATATATATATATATTGCTAAAGTTTTTCTTTTCCCTTTTAGAGTATACGAAGTTTATATAATGCAAATACGAAGTCTATTGCTAACCTCGATTTGTTCTTAATTTTGCTAAAGTTATTATCATTTACACATGTCGATCGCTCTAAATTGTTAGCCAAAATAATTCAAATTTGCGTATGGAAGATCGGAAACTTTTATCTTCCAAGCCATTTATCTCAAAAAAAAAACACTAGAGTTGTGGTGCACTGCTTAAGGTGCATGTGTTTGAATCCAGGCGTTATCAAAGCATGAGGTTTATGGAGGTTCACTTGTGATGATTTCATGTAATTTGTGGTCGTCTGTAGGGATTAATCAGTACAAGTAAATTGGTTCAGATGCTCACGGTTACAAAAAAATATCCTAAAAGGAATAAATCTGCATATTCTCTTTCTTGGATTGGTTTAAATACACAATTAAAAGTGTAAAGTTTAATTAATAACTAATAAGCATCATTTGATATTACTCATATTAGTAACTACTAGGAGTGTACCCGCTGCAATGCAGCTAAATGAATTGTTTTTTAGTTCAGATTGAGAGCATTTGTGTGTTGTGTGTGTTTAGTATGGAAATGGGGGGAATTTTAACAAGTAGTTCACTAAAAATCGCTGATTTTTTTTATTGTATACTAAGAACAAACCATTAATCCAACAAAGAAAATCCAAAAAACATGTTTCAACAAAAAAATTAGATTCATCGATAATAATACATATATAATGACTTACTATATAAGTAATTGGTAAGATATGAATATAAAACTATATAAATAACATATAAAGTATTACACGGGAAAAGTCCAAAAAATGATGGACGGTATGGACATTGCTTCCAGCGGTATGCATTTGCAGCATGCTCATTTATTAAAAAGAAAATTTTGATAAAATATACATTTTTATTGCAAATGTCAATCAGTAACCCACATGTTTACTATTGTTTTGTTGTAGTTCTTTTTTTCACTCTAAAACTCAAATGAAGTAATTGGTTAGTATTGAAACAATATAATATGTACCACTGGTTATCTTGAAGGCAAAACCTTAGAGCCCAATTTTTTTCCTCCTCCTCCTCCTCCTCCTCCTCCTCCTCATGTAATGCAATTATTGGATAATGAATAGAAGTCTGGATACATGCTACCACAAGATGATGTATACATTCACAATGAAATTATAACTGTAGTGATTCATCTCAAATGATTTGGTAATTTTAGTGAAAAGCATAACATGTACATTTGACCAAATACCCATCAATCAGAACCCAAGACGAAATGAAGAAAGAAAAAAGAAATTAATGAGATAAGTAGATACATTGAAAGAAATGTAGCAAAGAAAGTGAATCAGTTAAAATGAGACACGCCTAAAAATGAAGACATGCATGTTGCATAGAAAATGAACCTCTTTTTTTTTATTTATAAATATTGGTCTTTCTGGAAAACATGTACAATTTTCTTCAGCCCACACCGGTTTCTCCTCAATCAAGTCCTGAAAAAAAAAACCTTCAAAAGTTCCAAAAACGAAATAATGAACAATAATTCCATCATTTGTATTGTAATAACGTAAAGAAAACACATTCACGACCCTTTAAATAGTATATATAGATAATATACGTAGATGGGGGTGTAAAAGTAAAATAAAAAGTCAAAAGTTAAGGTATTAATAGAAAAGATTAAAAAATAAGTTAATACATATTCATCATTTTTTATAAGATTTATAAATCGTAAAATACTTGATATTAGGCTCATTTTGAACGTATCGAGGAGACGATTATAATGTTATAATTTACTACAAAATATAATATGTTTTTATATAGGTTTTAGTTGATATAAAATTTTATATGTTAAAATGAAAAGAATGTGAAATAAAAATTATAAAAGAAAGGGATATAAAGTCAATTAAATAACAAAATCTAAGGGTCTAAAATGTAACTTAAAAATTAAAATTAATCGAAGACATGCATGAGATGATTGTACCTAATGCAATAAAGGTTATAAGTCTTAAAATTTCTAAACAATAACTAACTATAATAGTATAGATATAGATATAGATGTTTTTGACATAAATTTTTTTGTATTACAAAATGTTAGTTTTTTTAATTAATAGTTAAATATTTTTACTAGAGCATAAGCTAACAAATAAAGGCATGAATATGAACAAAATATAAAAGTTCATATTATATATTATATTAAAAAAATTACAAATTAAAACAACAAAAACATTTGAAATGACAAAAGTAACATATTAAACATATTTTTTCTTCAAATATTATTCGAAAATCGAAAATCTGAATTGTCTACAAGATTATTATTTAACAAAAACATGTATAATTGGATTAAAGATTGATTCATATATAATTAGATAATTGCTAAAACATGCATAATTTAAACATGTTTAAAAGCTATATTTGCAAATCTTTTTATGCTAATCGTGTATTGTATCATGTTTAACATTTTAAAGCAAATTGAGCATTTTCCACTTTTGAATAGCAAAAATGCTAAATTAGCTCTTTAATAACGAGATAATAACACTTGCTAAAATTTAAACGTTACTTGGGACTTTTTTGGTATATAACCTTAAATGAGATTTTAATTAAATCCATAATGTTATTATGAACATAAATCCATTTTTTATATATGTTAGAAGGTCCTAAATTTAATTAAATAAAAAAGTTATGATGATCTAATAAAGAGGAGATAAAATAGAGGAGTTAGATTGGATGAAAACCGATAAAGAGTCGAAATGGAGTGTGTATTTAGGATGATTATGATTTTTATATAAATACTAAAATAACAATATAATTTTTTTTTCAATAAACAGATTGTAATATTTGAATATAAGGTGGTTTTGGTTCGTTGGAATCTAACTAAATTTGAAGGAATTAGAATAAACAATTTTATCGACCAAATTTCGTTCAAACGTTTGGTTCATTCTTTGAGTTTAGGTAAGAAATCCAAATTCCACAAATGGTGGAATGTAAATTCTTTGGGCTCTAATAAAGAATTCTAATTCCTTCATCTCATCTATTAATAAAAATTAGTATGCTTTTATATTTACTTTGTTTCATTCTATCCTGCCATGAAGGTTGTTACCACAACTACCATCACCATCACTGTCACCGCCATCAGCACCACCATTACCACCAACGCCATCGTTCCTACTATCGCCTTCAACCCCACCATCGTTATTGTAACCACCATTCAGAGGCGGAACACTTGTGGGGCTTTGGGGGGCCAAGGCCCCTCTGCTATTTTTACTTCTAAGGGGGTGTTTGGATGAGCTTATTGACTTATAACTTATTACCGGTATGGAAAAGCACTTATGAAAAGTTGATAAGTTAAAACTTTTTACTTCTTAAAAATGACTTATTACCGGTTTGACACCGGATAAGTTGTTTTACCCAAACACTTAAAACGAATTATTACCGGTGCCACACCGGAATAAGTCAATAAGTTGTTTTTATAAGCCCATCCAAACACCTCCTAAGTAAGATTAGGGGTTGGGTAGGTATATTAGGATTTTTTTTTTTGTATTAAATTGCTATTTGGCCCCTGTACTCACACAACCGTTCAAGACTCAAATAAATAATAACTTTTAATTAATATTTCAATTAGATATTTTATTTAGACTCTTTTTTCACATTACAATTAAAAATGATTTTATAGGGCGCTAAAAATGAAAAAGCGTTCTAAAATAATATTATATAAGACATAAGTTTATAGCATCAAATCATAAAGCGTCCTATTTAAAAGCGTTGTAATCACTACAAGAAAAATGACTTTCACCTAAAAAAATACCCTAGGAAATTTCCGTGGGTGATTACCATGGATCACCCAGGAAATACTAATGGTTCCGACGAAATCCGATGTTTTCAAAAAATACCAACTGATTACCCATGGATTTCTTGGGTAATCTGTCACTGATTTGATTTATCTACCAACAATTTAGCAATCAACTTTTGTGACGGTTTTGTGACAGATCATCTTTCAGCGACAGATTTCCCAGGGAAATGTCCGTAGATGAAAGCCTTCCATTTTAGTAGTGAATAGATTTATAGGACTCTTTTAGATGTTTTAACATGTTTTTTACAACGCTTTTAAAATACAGTGTCCTATTAACTATTTTATAGGACAATTTTGAAAAATGTCCTATAAATCTGTATTTTTATAAGACACTTTTGTTTATAGGACACTTTTCAAAAGTGTCCTATAAAATATCCGATATGACACTTTATTCTAAAAGCATCATAAAACTTGTTAAAACGTGTAAATGCGTCCTATAAACATATTGTAACGTTTTTAAACATGACATTTTTTGGTTTGGTCTTATAAATTTGTGTCCTATAAAGTAATGCTTTTAGATATGACATTTTTTGGTTTGATCCTATAAACTTGTGTCCTATAGAGTATTCTTTTAGAACATTTTTTCATTTTAGGCGTCCTATAAAATCATTTTTGTTGTAGTGTCATTTATGATCATTTAGAAAGTGGTTACCGTAATTAGGGGTAAAGTATTTGTATTGATTATTTTATGAATCTAAATATTTTGAGGGTAGCTTTTAAGTTGCATGGTTTAATATAGATCCTTAGATTGAATATGTGAAGACCTTAAATGCAACATAAAATGGAAGGTGAGTATTTAATTGGCTCATTGGTTTTGTTTATCGAAAAATAAATTGCACAAATTTTTTAGTTTAAAAGGAAATTATGCAAGATTTCAGTCGTGAAAGAATGAAAGGTTCCACTTTATACTTACATATCTATTACATCCAGTAGAATAAAATTTGGTTTATAGAAACGTCACCAATTTTTAAGTGCATTGTAGTAAGTTTATAGAACGCTTTGAACGTCTTAAAAAATCTTTTAAAACACTTTTAATACAAAGAATCACATTAGCTATTTTATAGGACACTATTGAGAAAGTGTCCTATAAACACCTTTTTTATAGGACACTTGGTTTTTATAAATTTTTGGCGTCCTATAAACTCAGTTTTTATCGTACTAATCGAAGCAAATTAGACTTGTTTATGTGATTCATTTGTATAAAAGAGATTAGGTTCGGCCCCTGAGGTTAAAAGGGTTGTGTTCCGCCCCTGCCACCATTGCCTCCACCCTCGCCAGTCGCCACCACTAATATATTCAAATTCTTTTAACAAATTACATTCAAATTCATACCAATCAAACGTATTATTAAATACTAGAAGGGTACTCGTGCAATGCAGCGAGATCCATCTTAATTTGAATGTTTTATTTTTATTTGTTGTCTTTATCAATGTTATAATACGATTTTATTAGTTTTGAAAAAAAAAGATTTTATTTTTTGTATACTTTCTTTAATTCATTTTTTTAATTATATAATCTAGATTTATAATGAAATAATATAATTTTTTTTATAAATATAATAATTAAGTATGTTGTTAGAATTGAATGATTATCCTAATTATATGTTAGATTTTTTATATTCAAGATTAGATGTTTATCTGTATAGTTAGTTGTATAGTTAGTTACACGAATTCAAACGTGAAGCTTTAATAAGTTGTACCAATGCATGTGTAACTTGTATTTTTGAATTTTAAGTAATTATGCTTTAATCAATTGTACTTATTGCATAATAATATGTTTTTAAGAGTTTTTGTCAAATGTTTTATGATATAGTATACTATATAAATATAATTAAACTTCGTTATAATTTTTTAACATATTCCATTATGTAAACCAAATGCCACCTAAAAATAATCTTTAATCCATTTAATTTTCTCGATCTATCATCTATTTGTTAGAGTTTGTTATTATTTTCTGTTTAATAGTTATCCTAGTTACCTTTAATGTGCATATATAGACCTATCCCCAATTCAGAACAAAATACAAAAAATTCCCCAAGGCCCAATCTGTCTTCTCTCTCTATATTTCTTTTACTCTCATTATTTCACTATTTGATCAATTTTGATTACTATCTTTCTATTGAAATTTCCACCATTATTTACATAATAATATCAGGGGCTTATCTGACATAATTCCATAATGCAGGGGCTCCAAATGCAATTATAAGGATATCCGCTTTAACTTCCCATCCGACTTTGAAAGGACTTTTGCGGCCAACCGGTCTCTCTGTCGAGGGCTCAATTCAACCACAGATTTGCTCCACGTAAAACCCTAACTCCTTTATTTCGATTCGTTTTCTGTTAATTTTCATCTTTCCTTTGATTTTATGTTATTACATGAATGCTCAATAATTCTTCCATGGTTTGATAATCCTTCCTCTTATTTACTATTCCGTGAAAGTTGCAACGATTCCCATTTTGGGATGTGCAAAATTTGCTGAGTTTCAAGTTGGAATGGCTTAATTTTCGTTTGTAATCATCACAAATGGTTGATTTTAGTGAACTAGGATTGCTCTACTTTGTGCTAATTGGTGGATATTATATGATATTTTAGATACTAGTCGAACATTGGATTGGAATTTTTATGGGGTGGGAGAAGTAGTAAATTTTTGTTATTATGTTTTTACTAAATGAATGAGATTTGTGAAAGTGATTATCTTTTACTTGCCTAGGAGTGGGATTAAATTCTAGCAAAAATTAATCTACTTGTTGATGAATTATACTAACCAATAGGTGTTATCATAATAAAAAGGTTCAAGGATATCATAGTTAGATACTTAGATGAGTCTTTTTGTATTAGGTGGTTGTATCTAATGAGTAATGAGCTTGTTATTGCTGATGTTCTTTTCTTCCTCTGACACAAGAAGCATTTTGACTTTAAGGTCATACATAAAAGGCTAGTACTTGATCAATTCAAAACTGACATAGATTTCCTAATAGTTGTTGGCATGAAAGATGATATATTTAAAGTGGGTACTCTGTTTGGATGCTAAAACTTATTGAAAAGCTAAAGGATGATCATCAAATTTGGAGTCGAGGATTAGCATGTTTTATCTAAAGGGAACTGCATCTCTTTTCTGGAATAGAGAGAATAATTGATATTACTTCAAATTAAATAGGTTTAAGAAGTTACAAGCCCCATCTACATTCTTGTTTCATAGTGAGAATTAAAGTAAACTTATCACCAAAATGTCTTGTAAATAGGCTTTCTTCCCCATTTACCAACCGTTTTTCATTTATATCATTAAGTGCTTTTCATGTCTACTAGGCCTGTTGGAATAAACCCTGGGTGGGATCATTCTTGAGGTCTGATACTACTGAGATTTAGATCTCAATTGGCATGATGTACTAACCTTGCCTCTTCATCAAGTGAAATCTAGCTCTGATAGGCACTTTGCAGTAAGTGAGTTTGTGAAAGGAAACTGTCAATTGGTTACCAGTCTTTTGGAGTGTTGTTTTGAAGTATATTGAGGAGTGGTCATGTGATGTCTGCTAAAATCAGCTGGCTGCATGATGTGTTGATATGTTACTTACTAATTGAATACATCCGAGTTTCAGGGTTTCTGTTTGTCATTCATGTTTTACTATATTTATCTTCTTGTCCATAAAAAAATAAAAAAATAAATCTGCACAATATATATCTTCCCGTAAAAAGGAACTAGATAAAGTAAGTTATATTACCTTTAAGGTGAATTATTGTGATTTGTTTAATGGTTAGAGGAGGAAATACTATATAAACTTCAACATGGTATTCCGTAGTCTATTTTCTTACAATCTCAACTCTACCATTTATATAGGAAATTTATCATAGAAGTACATATTTGTTCTAGTATGCAGAGTCTGATAATTCAACAACAAGCCAAACTGTTGGTATTTATTGCTCCTAATGGTAGTAATCACTAATCAGAGACATGTAGTTAGATTTAAGCAGCACTCACGTATAGGTTTAGGCACTATTGTTGCTATTGGCAAAATCTTCTTAATGTTAGCTTCCGTCCACTTGATAGGTTCATGAAAGTGCTGCTACCATCTAAGTAGAGGGATGATGAAGTCTGCTGGACATGCTTTGCTTTCTTCTTTTTCACCTCCTTATTGTTTTGCCCCAAAAAACTATCGCAGATTGCCTTCAAATTTAGTTTGTGGAATTTCAACTACTAAATCAAGGAAACTATATTCATACCATCAGAAGCACCAGCCACATTCTGCAATGGTTGTGGAACAATATCTACCTCCTTGGTTCAGGTAAATAATAAATATCTATTAGAATGCTATATTTCAGAAGTTCATTTTGTTTCTTTCTTTAGTGACCTTTATTGATTTTTTCACTTGTTTGCAGTGTTGCCCCAATGATGGAGTGGACAGACAATCATTATAGGACGGTGGCCCGCCTTGTATCAAAACATGCATGGCTCTATACAGAAATGCTTGCAGCAGAAACAATTGTTTACCAGGAGAATAATTTGGTAAGTGATTGATTCATTTGGATGTTCAAGTTTTCTGTGAGACTTAAGTAGAAAAATCAAAGGGGTGAATTGTTTTTTAAAAGAAATAGCTAGTACATGTGCAAACACTGCAAATGAAGATATATATGGAAAATGATGATTATATTGACACAAGAACATATATAAGTGTGTGGGTGGGTGTGTAAATATATGTATGTGTGTGTGCGTATACGTGTGTATGTATGTATGTATATATATACATACACATACACACATATAAGGGCATGTGTGTTTATGTATCATGTTAACAACAACCTCTGAAGAGTGATAACTTGTATAGTGATGTCAGGATCTCCTACCTATAATTTAGTTTATATTTGACTTGGGTACCTTTTTTTATCCTCATGCTAGCTGGAACGGATGTATTTAGATGATTTATTCTCAGTGTTTCTGAAGCTTAAGTCTTATCAGACCTCTGACTCATGTTCTTTTTGATTGCTCAGGACAGATTCTTAGCTTTTTCTCCAGAACAGCATCCTATAGTACTCCAAATCGGTGGAAGTAACTTGGAAAATCTGGCAAAAGCAACTCGATTAGCAAACAAATATGGTTATGATGAGATTAACTTAAAGTGCGTTCTAATTCATTAGACATCTTTTTCAAGTTGCCTTCCTCATCCATTTATGTGCTGAAATTTCTTTTTTTGCCAGTTGTGGATGTCCTAGCCCAAAGGTAGCTGGACATGGGTGTTTTGGTGTCAGTCTTATGCTTGATCCAAAGGTTTGTTCACCTTTTTAGTTACATTCTTCTTCAACCATTATAAAACATATGTTTTTCTGTCCCCATGCGTTATTTTGATTGGTTGAATTTTGCAAGGGAAGTTTGTTGCCGAGGCCATGTCTGTTATTGCTGCTAACACGGATGCTCCAGTTAGTGTTAAATGTCGTATTGGTGTTGATGATCATGATTCATACAATGAACTATGTAAGTTATCTTTCCTTCTTTCTTCCACTGGTTTTATTGATATATATATATATACATATATATATATATATTGATGGAGGAAACAGATTGATATACTTCATATTGAATCATATTGGCCTGGATTTTTGTAGGACCTTTTACATGTACTTTTGCAACTGTCCTGATCTTTTTATCTTTTTGTTTGCAGGTGATTTCATATATAAAGTTTCTTCTCAATCGCCAACTAGGCATTTTGTAATACATTCCAGAAAGGCATTGCTGAATGGAATTAGCCCTGCTGATAATCGGAAAATTCCTCCCTTGAGGTATGTAACTAGTCGTACTTGGTCATTATTCAGTAATCGGATAATCTCAAATCTGCTCATAATTTTTTTTTCTGTAATTGTGAAATGTAAAAAAAGTAAAGTCAACGGTCTTATACGCAAGTGACACTTTTACATTTATTTTTATGATATCATTGTCATACTTTTTTGGTGTTATATTGTGCAGATATGAGTACTTTTACGCACTTCTTCGTGACTTTCCAGACCTCCGCTTCACAATTAATGGAGGTATAAATAGCATCGATGAGGTAATTATTCATTGACTTCATCTTTCTCTTTGTACTTCTCACTAGTATTTCTTGTGCTGGCCTCATTGTTCTTTTCTCATGTTGAATTTTGTATTATTTTAGCAAGAAGTATATATATATATATATTTTACATGCCCTCCTTTTGCTCAGAGAAAACCGAATTGTATTAAGATTATTAAAGAACTACAGGTCTACAGCAGACAGTATAACATCCAAAGCGCTTAATGGTAACTGTTGCATTTCCGTAATCCATTTCTTACGAACACTTTTTTGATATTCAATTACTAGATCCGTGCTGCACAAAAAGAAGGAGCTCATGGGGTTATGGTTGGTCGTGCCGCCTATCACAAGTATGAACATTTAGCTTCTGATATTCTTTAACTAATAAAAATGTCGTTATATACTTATATTTTTGCAAATTTTGAACAGTTCATGGACCATGTTAGGGAACGTTGATACTGCAATTTATGGTGCACCACCTAGCGGGATAACTCGTCGTCAGGTTTGTGACAGTATTCTTTTTAAATATATAAAATCCGGGTTTCATAGGTATCTAAATGTTCCTAAATTTTGTTTCAAATAACTTTTTGTAGGTCTTGGAGAAGTACCAGGTCTATGCTGATTCAGTCGTAGGAATATATGGAAATGGTAAACCAGGTCTAAGGGATTTGGTTAAGGTACAAATATTATTTGTTATTTAAGTTAAGTGTTAAGTTTCCTTATTTGCAACTTCTAGGAGCAGCTTATTCAATAAGGAAAAAACTCGAAAACATAAAAATAGAACAACAAACAAGACCACTGTGCTCTTTAAGTTCATATTTATTGAAATGGTGCTCTTTAATCGTTGGAACTAAGTAATAGATCTTTTATGGAAAACATACCAGAAAGCACTTGTGTTTAGTTATGCTTAGTTATATTTATAGCAGAAATAGTATTATAATACGAGTTTATCATTTTCATATCGATCTTTTACCATGCTGCAGCCTTTATATGGTCTCTTTTGGGGGGAGCCTGGAAATGGCGTGTGGAAGCGCAAAGCTGATTCTGCTTTCCATCATTGCAAGGTAAGCCAATTTTAGTAAATAAGCTTCACTAATGAGTTCACATGTCTTAGGGCCTGTAGCTTAATGAGACTCGCAGCTTATTCCTTCAGCTATACATGGCTGTTTGGTAGTGGCTTAATGATATAGAAAGTGACTTATTCAGTAAGCTTCTCGAAGAGAGAGCTTTATGCAGAAAGCCAATTTTATTTTCCAAACCTGCTCCTCCCAAATAAAAAACACGCACCTTCCATCTATGAAAAACCCTCCCAAACAAAAATCTTCCGAATCCATACAGACAGATTAATCCACACAGTAAGCTTTATCCATACAGGACTTGATGGAAAACCAACCAAACAACCCCTTAGTTCCTATCTAGTGGATCAATATCAATTTTGTTCGGTTAGTGTAACAAACGTTCAAATCTTTCTATTTTATACCCATTTTGATAGGTAATCAATATATCTTCCAACTATTGATGACATGGATGTCAAGTTATAATGTTATTCTTGATTATATTGAAAAATTAAATATCAAAATCAACCAATTGGATGTAGGCTGAAACCCGTTTATGATGCAAAATGGGTATGGAACAGGAAGAATGAAATGTTTGTAATACTAATCAAAGAAAAAGTCATCGCTACACTAAAACAGGAACTAAGCTAAACTTTGTTACCTTTTGATGCATTTTGTTCGTTAGTACTTAGGGATTGTTTGTTTACCTCTTAACAGTTCCATTAAGAGATAGCCTTTGAATCGCTAAGAGGTGAATCCTGTTTGGCAAAAAATAAGTCTGCCTCTTAATGGTTCCAAAACCCTCTGTATCATTTTGTATGTTGGACCTCCCTTAACTATTCAGAGCCCTAATTTCAGTTTGAACAATTACCAAACAATTATATTTCATTTTGTACTATATCATAAGAGCCTCTTAATCATTCTAACCATTTAATAACCATTCAGCAACTGCCAAACATCCCCTTAGTATTAGTAAGTAGTTCTTTTGGACAAATAGGTAAATTTACCTTGAAGCTTTGCTAAAAAATAAATGTTGCTAACTTGCAATTATCATAAACAAAATGGAAATTGATCAGATATAATACTAATGTGGCGTTCATTAACTTTGTAGACGTTCAAAGCTCTGATGGAGGAGACGATAATGGCATTTCCTGATTCAGTTCTGGATTCGGTGGTTGTTGATACATCATCTACTACTCATGTAGATAAGTTTGCTGATTCGAAGAATCTGCTACCGTTGCCTTATATAGTTAAGGAAGAAGAACGAGAAGAAGAAGAAGAGTTGTTGTATGCTTAATTAGTTTGTGACGAGATTATGAAATTTTGCGGATGAAATAGTTGCATACTCGACCATATATTTGTAATTGTATTTGTACCTTAGTTGACATTCTTTGGAGAAATAGATCCCACATAACTATAAGCTCAAGAAAAATTGACTAAAATGGAATGTTAATTCCATGGATATCATGTTGTTTGTTGCATGTTGATTGTAGAGTCAAGACTTTGCACTTGTGATGAAGCTAAGGTTGCAACTTTCTAGTGTAGTTTGTGTGAGTGTGTATATATATATATATGTATATATATATATGTATATATATATATATACACACACAGGGAGAGAGGGAGGGAGGCAGAAAAAACTGAAAAACATCCTGGGAGCTCTCCATCTAGATGGTATGTACTTGTGTATAGACGGTATGTACAAATGCATACAAGCGATTAAAACTGTTTTTTATATGAATGAGTGCATGTTACAAATTACCGGTATACATTTGTGCACACGGTCAAGATGAAGGGCCTCCAACGTGTTTTTTAGTTTTTTTAGGTTATATATATATATATGGCACGAGTTCAAACGGAAAATTGTCATTTTACGAACATGTAAGAACAACTATATCATGTGGTACTAAATCAAAGACGCATAACCAACCAAGGAGACCATTGGCATGACCAAGTTCATATGATACGAGTCTTCTCGTGTTTTTGTAAAATATTGGTATTTTATTTAATTATATTTATCCGTAATTAATTACATGGAAAAGTAAGTTGTATTTCCACCCAATTTACTTAAAATCATGAATTTTAATTAATAAACAGTATTTAATAAAAAATGGGTTTTAAAAGTTTTTGTAAATTGCTTTGTAGTATATAGTATAAACTACATATAGGTAAAACCATTTTTTTTTGTTTAAAAAGCCCGAAGATATAAAGTTATTTAAGAAAAAAGGTACAAAAAAACCTTAATTTTCTGGACCCCCAGATCTGATTAAAACAGCAAACGGAGCTTCTCCAACGACACCAAAAGAATGACAACTTCCGAACCAACACTGCACCACTACCAGATGACCACCACCACCACCGGCGTCGCCGGCGACAATTCTATGACTACTGCTACCACCGGTGCTACTACTCCGTGGAGCTCCGAGACCAACTGGACTGTGTCATGCGGTTCTCTTGATTCTGCAGTCACCTTCGAGTCTTTTGATTTCCCCATCGATTCAGAATTCACGGCTAAGAAACCACCACTCCTTCTCCTACCACCTTCTTCCTCTCAATTTGAACCTTGCGAGATCAAACGTGAGTAGTTTTCTATCTGATTATTATACGTGTCTTATGCTAATTAGGCGATTGATTTAGTTTTTGGTTTTTCAGATGCGTCTTATCGGTAAGATAGATTTTGCGTATTCAGTTTCTAATTCGTGTAGGTGGTGTACTGTTGAAATTATATTATGTGGTGGTGAGTATTTTATGTTCTGGTGATGAAGATTTATAAGCCTATAAATATTTGTATGTATTTGCATTCTATGAAATTGTTTCAGTTGTTATCTTATATGAAAATCACTTCTCATTGTTTTAATATGAATCAGCCTTTTTTTTTCTTTACCTTGAAGTACTTGGATTGGAGCATAGAAATCTTGCCCCCAAAAAAATGGCTTAGAAGTTAATAAAATGTGAGTCCCTGCTATCAGACTCCTGCCGCACTTTTTGCTGAACAATAAAAGATTTAGGGGCTGTTCGGTTGGTTTTTCATCTATGTGAATTAATCTATCTGTATAGATTCTGAAGGCTTTTTGTAGGAAGGTTTTTCATAGATAGAAGAGCCTGTTTTTTAATTGAGAGGGGAAGCTTTGGAAAAAACTTGACTTTCTGCATAACGCTCCCTCCTGAAAGCTTACTGAATAAGCCACTTTCTTTATCATTAAGCCACTACCAAACAGTCATGTATAGCTGACCGAATAAGTTGTGAGTCCCATTAAGCTCATTAAGCTGCTAACAAACAGACCTTAATTCATATGGGATAAATATTACTGTGAGACCTAGTTGTCTATTGTTTATGGTGTTGGGGAACAGAATTATATAATATGCATCGCAATGGGGGTATTAAAATCATATTCATAGAACTTTTTTGGTAATTCAGGTTTCACCTGTTGAACATGATCACCATGTATCTTCTTCAATGATGCTGAATCAGGCAATTCCTCTTCAAAAATATAAAACCATGTTGCAGGAACCTTGCACAAAGTAATCTAGATAGTAATTTGTACAAGGATGAAGATTCTAAGAACGTAAGAAGCATGGATGCTTCATAGAAGGACGGGCTTTAGTATGTCTATATCATGGATACACTTCAAATACATATGCCAGATACATTATATTAAGTTATTATTGATTCTTTTTTATAATTTTGAGATACCTTCCAATATTCATATTCAGGGTATGTTTGGTGGAAGTTTTAAATATTTGAATAGTTTCCTTCAATCAGTAGCATCAGAAAATTCTTTCTACTCCGAAATTGGTTTCAGGCCACAGAAATTGTATTCCTAATTGAGATGAAAAATTCTCTGTGTCCTCTTCCACTTTTTCTTTGTACACAATTGCAACGTTGTGTCTTTTAGCTTCTTTTGTTGTTCTTCATCTTTTAGTTTGTTAAGGCTGAAGAGGAATAGACCTTTTCTTCTAATTGGCAAAGGGGGGAGGGGGGACTATACTTTTTGAGATTGATCTGAACCCTTGAAAATTTTATAACCCATGATGTAGTCATAAACAGTTCATCCAAACCCCTGAATCATAGACGCAGTATAATGCTATGTGCCATATTTATATTTTTACTACTATCTTGGTAAGCATCGATCTATCATATTAAAATTTGAAGGCGTTATGTGCTTTGAAGTTTGAAATAATGGTGTCCTAGCTCTCCAAAAGAAGACTGTCTCTGAATTGCGTTGTTTCCTGTGTCAGTCTCAATACTTAGCCAAAAGATACGGCATCTCTTTTTTTTAATCTTCAAACTTGTTTTGGGTACCGTTGTCAATTTTAGTTCTCTTATATTTATGGTCGAGGGAAGCCACATCTTATTATAAGGTAACCTCAGATCTAAGAGTTGAGGTCACAAGGGAAGAGAGAAAGATTGCTTGGTTTCACTGGATAATAAGAATGTTAGCGTTTGTGAGTATTGGGTCACTGGAAATGCCCTAAAAATGTCTAAATCATTTACGTTCAGGTCAATAATAATGATCATTATTAGAATTCGTTGTCTAAATATTTATTGCACAAGTTCCATTTCTTCTCTTCCTCGAAAGTGTAATTAGACTTTTGTCATTTATCCCTGTTGTTCTTTGTGACTTATTGTTTCTTTTTTGTTTTAGTTTTCTATTTGTGCGAAAGGTTTCGTTCTTTTAGAAACCTTCATGGCTTAATCTGACATTTTATTAAACAATCTTCATTCTTCTTGCAGTAAATTTCACTCAAAAGCACGAAATTCGTCAGGTCTATGTCAGAAGTACAGCTCGTGTATATGAAATATATTATGCATCTAATCCACAGAGTGAAAATGAGTATCTATGTACTGTCCGATGTAGTGCTGCTTCTTTAGAGGACAATTTGTTTCCCGCAACTGATGTCAAAGAAGCTACTTCTGTAAACTTGGTGGGTGGAAATGGAATATTACCGAAAGGAAGAGTGGCAGGTGAGAATAATATTGGCGGCAATGAAGATGATTGGGTGGAAGTTAAACTCCCTATTGGTCGAGTGGATGATGGAAATACTTATTTGCCAAATCAGACTTCGAATAACATCAGAAACTACCAGGTACAAGCTAAAAATAACACAAGAAGGTTAAGGGGTTTTTGTTTACCTCTTAACAGTTCCACTAAGAGGCAGCCTCTGAATCGTTAAGAGGTGAATCTTGTTTGGCAAAAAATAAGTCTGCCTCTTAATGGTTCCAAAACCCTTTGAATCATTTTGTATCCTGGACCTCCCTTAAACCATTCAGATCCCTAATTTAATTTTGAACAATTAGCAAACAATTATATTTCATTTTGCACTATATCATAAAAGTCTCGTAATCATTTTGACCACTTAAATCATTCGGTGCATAACCATTCAGCAACTGCCAAACAGCCCACAGCAACTAGATAAGTAGGGTGTTCCCAGTTACAATGATCTTTTGGTTTTTTCCTCCATAGATCTATAAGTCCTTTTATATTGACCTCATTTTTGTTTGATATTTTCTATTTAAAATTATCTGATTCCTCCCACTCTACCTTTTATGTCGAGAATTTCATTGAAGAAGTTTGTGTCAAGAATCAAGATATTCAGCAAACTAAAATATCTTTAGGTAGATTTCAAATAATGTTGGTTTTCTTAACAGGATTACTATGAGGCTACAGCCGAAATCAATGATTCAGAGCCTTGTATCTCACTCACACTTCGATTGCTATCACTTAAAAGTAAAGGGTGTGTATATATTGACGAAGTGTACATTTTTGCCGACGCTATTGATACAGACAATTCCGAGAATCAGACAGTAAATGCAGAAAGCTCATCTGGAAATTCACTTATGACTATGCTAGTTCCCACACTTCTCGGACTGTCAAAATCTAGATCTCTCCAGTTACACGATCAACATAATTCCAAATCCGTTGGAAAAATCGAAACTGAGTCAGAACCCGCCACTTCAACTAATCCAGTTAATCTTTCTGATCAGCAAGATGAGAAGTTGCTAAAACAGAGCGAGGACAAAGCTGAATCGATTCAGCTCCAAGTGCCAGCTCCAGATAAAGATAAAGATAAAGTATGTGATTTGATAACAAGAAACGACTTTTCTTATAATCGAACCGAAATTTTACTGGAACAACTTGTGTCACGAGTGACTAGAATCGAAGATATCTGCATGAGATTTGAAGAGAAAATGTTGAAGCCAATAAACAGCATGGAGGCAAGACTCCACCACGTAGAACAGCAGGTTGAATTACTTGCCAAAAACCCTCGATTTCCGGTATCACCCTCTAGCCCAAAATTCGAACCAAGCCCTAGATCAATAAGCAATGATGGAATCGATTTCCAACTTTCTGGTGAACCTGAAGATACTCAGGTTCACGAAGGTCTTATGGCTACTGAATCGGAGTCTCAATGTTGTGATGAAAAAACGCAAGTTAATAATGTTTTGGAATCGCCAAAGGATGAAAAACCGAAGAAATCTGTTTCAATTGATGACGCTTTGGCTGCAGCACTAGCTGGATTTTCATTATTTACCAAAGCCGATAATAGTCATGCGGTTGAACCTCATGAATCTCCAGAAGAAGAGTGTTTGAATCGTAACCAAGCTCCTATAGATACAACTTTTGTATCTAATAACAATGGCGAAGCTTCAATTTGTTGTGAATCTCTGAACGCTACTGCTCCTGAGTCAGAGGAGGAGGACGGAGATACCACAAAATCTAATGAATCTCTGAACGGAACAGAGATTCGGGATGATTGTTCTTGCTTACAAGAAACATCTAAAGAAGCTGCGGACCCCACTCACGAAAATCACGAATCCGATGCTCAGCTTGTTAAACAAGACTCTATAAGAACAGCGACAATAGTGAATTTTGACAAATCTGACATTCTTAAACATTTCCCTGATCAGTCCCCAGATACCGAAGAAATTAAAGATGGATCTGAATCGACAATAGATTTTGAATCTTCTATCCTTGAGGTGAAGTTTGCTTCTTTGGAGAACGGAAATCTCATATCCCGTCTTGAATCCCTTCTATCCTACACAGATGATCCCGTTACTGATGAAGGCTTATTGATTAATCCAGAACTGAATGTGCGCGATCTAGAAGCGAAAACTACTAATTCAAATGCAAGCAATCTATTGGTGGAGTTGGACGGTGATCATGGTGAGCAGGATCTTGATCTTCCGCTTGTTCAACAGGAAATATCGTTTGCAAGTCTCATCTGATTCTCTTTCGGTAAGGAATGTTTTCCTTTTGTACATATATATTACATACGAATCTTATATCTATATACATCTGCAACAGAAAACCTGTGCTATTCGTGTTACTTAGGTTGCTTTTGTTTTTTAAAAGATGTTGAAGTCTAAGTCTGATGATTTCAGTTCTGAAATGGTTATAAAACGTCTAAACGAATCAGACATAAGTGGTGTTTAAGACCTTACAATGAAAAAAACAAACAAGGCCTTAGTTACAAAAGCTAAACGTTGCTTTTGTTCGATTAAGTTGATGAAGTAGTGTTAAGAAATCTGAAGGACATAGATAGGTAAGTCACACTTTGTGGTGCAACAGTTAAGCTCGAGCTTTGGATCTCTCTAAGTTTGAAACTCTTTTGAGATGGCTTAACTGTTAAGACCTTGGGTTTGCTTCTCTATATCACCAGTTCGAGCCATTTTAGGCAGGGGTGGGGCCAGAAAATTTATCTATGCGATGCCTAGAAAAAATTGTAAGAAAAGATGTGTAGATAACCATGCATAAAATAGATGAAATTTATTGATGAGAAATTTGTGTATTCAGTAACTTATTTATTTTAGAACTTTTAGAAAACCTGACATTTATAAAGGGAAAGAAAATAGTATTGATGAAAAATTGACATTTATAAAGTTTTCATTTATAGATGAAAAATTGTTTTTTGATAGTTGTTAATCTTAGGTAGGTACTTTTTTGTTGATTTGGTAGTGGATATTATGAGAATGTAATTTCTTAATAAGAAATTGTCTTATATTATATTATGTTTTCTAATGTTTTATGAAATATGTTCATAAAAAATGCATGAATAATTTATTAAATGAGATGGTTATACAAATAGTATGATCGTTAATTAATATTGGTATAATTTATTTATTTAATTATAAATTTAACATTATATTAGATTTTTGTATAAATTTAATAAACGGTATATTTAAATTAATATTTTAACATCAATAAATGTTAATGTGTTTAATATAATTTTTAAATTTTTTATGTATAATTATAAACATTTATTTTATTGAATCAAAACCATTTTATAAATTAATTTTTTTATTCAATAATTATTTAATCGATAAATTATTTATTTGGTATTAAGTTATAGTAAATAATATTTAAGTGTAGCTAGTTGTTCTATGATTAGAATATAGTATTTTTATAATGAGTTTTCACTTAAGAAATTGGTAAGAAATCACTTTAGGAGATGTAATTTCTAGATAATTTTTCTAAAGTTGATGTGATATTTAAGAAATTGCATTAGAAGTTATATTATAGAGGACGGTCGCGAACAAAGTCACTGACATTTTCCATTCTTAGAGCCGGTGTTAAATCTTCGCAAGTTAAATAAGATACAAATTTAGGTTATTAGCATAGGCGAAGGATCGTGTGAGAAGGAAAGTTAAGATGATAAGCGTAAGAAGAGATCTGAACCCTTGATCACTTTTAATCTCATGTCCACCTATGAATTGCGCTTTAAAAGAGAATTGATCTGGTGCATCTTGGTACACCTCATTAGTGTTGACATTCAATTATGAATGATCCAAAGATGAAGATCTGTTGTTATATTTATTAGTGTAACTTGAAACTCAAACCCTATTTGCATAAACAAATTAATATAGCATGATGGGAAAGATATGGTTATTTGAGTATGTGGGATAGGGGTAGTTAAAAAGGTGAATGAGATTGAATATAAACCAAAAACACAAAAAAGTGCAAGGGATTCCCATGTGGAAAAGAAAAAGGTGAAAGAGAGATTAAACCATTTTTTTATTTTTTAAATAGGTGATATTATAGGCCATATCATAGTTTCATAACAACAAGAATGGGTTTTTAAAGATTTCTTCAAAGATTCCCTTCAATTCAAGTTTAATTATTAGGTCATGGCGGCTTTTATACAATCAATAATAATTTCGGGAAAAGCAAAGGAAAATCCATCGAAAGTTACCATTTTGAATGATTAATTTTTTAAAAATTTTTTGAATAATAAATTATTGAAAGTTTTCATTGAACATTCTTTATAGATAAACAATTAAATTGCTAAAAACCGGTACCTATATTCTTTTAACCCAAAAAACATTACATGAAATCGGATTGAAATCCTTTAAAGTAAAACAAAAAACCTAAATCGGTTTTACCATGTCCAAACCTATGCTTTTTAAACCCCTTGCACCCTTCCCCATCGTTGTCCATTCAACATACCATCTATTGCCGCTGTTCAACCTTGCCATCTATCTTCCTATTTTTGCTATTTTTTTGTCTTTCGGTTTTCCTCTTTTATAACAATTTAATAGAGCACGTACTGACAGATCACAAAAGAGATTAAAAAGAGGGAGATCGATGGCATGGACTAACGGCAGTGATGGACGGTGATAGAGAGCGAATGACGATGGGGGGACGAGTGGTTTGAATGACGTAGAATTTGGGAACAGTAAAAGTGATTTATGTTTTTTTTCTACTTTAAAATTTTGCTAGGCGGTTTCAAGTAGCTTTTGGGGTTAAAAATGTAGGTAACTAATTTCTAAAAGTTTGATCGTTTATTTTATTCAAAGAAAATGTTTAGGAATTGAGTCATTCAATATGAAAAAATTCAATGGCTATTTCATTCAAAATGGGAAAGTTGGAGTTTTTTTTTTCACTTTTCCCAGTATTAAAAAAACTATCATAAGTTAACAAGTATATTTCTATATGCTCATAATCATTTATAAACTCAATAAACAGTATAAACTAACAAATCAGTTTTCATGCTTCGTGTGAAAATACAATGTCTATATAATATTGTTTTATATGTGAAGTGTTCAGGACTGTTTTGTGGGTGGGAAAAAAACAGTTTTTAATGTTTTTTTACATATGAAACATCACTGTCTAAATACTACATTTTCACAAGACACAAACACTGATTTGTAAGTTTGTACGAATTAGTAGGTTTGTAAAGGGAGACTCTGTTTTTACAATCATATCACATCTTTTAAATGAAAACATACGGTAAATTCGTTGGTCATTGTCATATTAGATATTGGTTTACTCTTCACGTATAGGTTTGTCACGGACTTGGTTCAACCTATAAATTTTTTTCTATTAATTGTTCCATGATCATCATAGGGAAGGTAAATTTTGGTGTCTTAAGGCATGGTTAGTGGAGCCAAATTTATACCCGAAACCCGATGATATTTTGTTATGGAAACTCCACCCCTTTTTCGTTTGGACGAATCAACAAAAAGACAGTTGTAATCAAATCGTACATAGTTCTTCAAACAAATCCATTGAACTCTAATATTGTGAAACGCCATTTGGAAACAATGGATCTCCAACTTTAAATATCATATCTTTGAAACCTCCCTCTCGTAATTCACAATATAATTCATTGTAGGTCAATGTCGGTTTAATTACCTTCCAAATATCACCTAGTTAACCAAGGTTTTCAAGCATATCATAGTCATTCATTAAGCGACCACTTCAACGTGGCAGCAAGGAAAACATATCATAGTCATTCATTAAGCCACCGTTTCAATGGTGGCAACAAATAGGTGATAGATGATGTGTGATTTGGTTTGTGATTTTGTACAACAAGATAACCATGATTTTTGTATTCCTTGTTGTTTCTTGTCTCTATCAGTATAATAATTTATGAAAATGATCAGGTTTTACAAATTTACATACAAAAACCTCCACATGCAACACATGCCCTATCATAATGCATGTTTGGAATGAAAGGGACTTAACAAAGGACAAAATGATTCATCTAATAAACATAAACATAATTGTAAAAGCCAAAGGACCAAAAGCATTTGTTGGGCAAAGTTTAATTGGGGGGAGGGGGAAGAGGGGGGATTTGATTTATTTGTGGTCAATGATCAAACAAAGAGAAG
The DNA here is from genome assembly GCA_036898165.1 of Silybum marianum. Lineage (NCBI taxonomy): Eukaryota > Viridiplantae > Streptophyta > Magnoliopsida > Asterales > Asteraceae > Silybum > Silybum marianum. Next base: position 24,194,597 of record CM072538.1, read on the forward strand.
TTTCTTCCTATTCAAATGGAACTACAAGAAGACAAATCATAATAATTTCAAGTGGATGATTAAAGATTTGGGATCTCAAAGGGTTCCCCACTTTGGATTGAGCCACAAAAGATAGAGAATAAACTTTGCTTTACTTGTCTTTTGATGTCATTTTCTTTATGATCAAAATGGAACTACATCCCCACCACATTATATATATATATATATATATAGAGAGAGAGAGAGAGAGAGAGGGTGTCAAACCATGCTATCTTATTTTAGAGTTAAATTGTACAAGTTTTACAACATAATGTACATATTATTATTATAAGAGTATTGTTCTAAATATGACATTTTCAATCATAAAAACAATTAGCTTGGCTTAAGATTGAAAGATTCAAACATGACATAATATATATATCCCACTTGTTTTAGGCTAATGATGATTGGTCCATTTCCCAACTTTGTTTGGGTACAACCCCTTGATGCACTGCTACATATTCCTGCAAAATATATAAATGTCAACGTACAAGTCCACTATTTCTCCATCATAATAAATCCAAAATCATTAAGTTATAATGGTTTATATGTTATGCATTTATAGTTGTACTTGGTTTGGAGTTGTGAATTTAGGCTCTGGAAAAGGGTATGTTATTGGAGTTTGAAAACAATTAGATTGCATTTTAAAACATTAATTTCTCTTAATTAATATTTGTAACAGAAAATTTATAGGAAAATATTTATATATTTCTATGATATTATATGCTTACAAAAGTCTTTTCCTTCATACCCAATACTTAACCAACCATGACATGTGTACTATGTATGCCTATATATAGCATGAATCAGAATATTTGTTTTCTTTAATTAAAAAAATGCTTTCTTTATTATTAAATTCAAAAGCCAGTATTATTTTATGATTTATTATAATTATTGTGAATTATATAATCCCAAAATGATTAGGGTTATCTTCATTAATAATTAAAGTGGTGATAGTTATACATTTCATAATTAGAAAACATATTTGAATTATAGAAAATAGATGATCGTTTTCGATCATTTAATATGATCGGCATTCGATGTTATTTTAATATTTTAACAAATGCAACAATTATTTTATATATAGTATAATAATAATTACAGACCTCATTTTGCTACTTTAAAATAAAAAACTTTTACCTTGATTATAACATGAAAATGCTTCAATTAATAATAAAAAATGGGACCGGTAATTAAGGATGGAGTAATATTATATATATACTACTACTTTAAATAAAAGGATCTTCTTAAACGACAATTGAAAAATCAAACACAAAATTCAGTTAAGTGTTTTTAAAATGACAAGTTGAAGAATATAATATGACTTATAAGGGTATGTCTTAAAACACTATTTGCAAAGGAAAATATTAGGGTAAGTCAAGATGCAAATTGTGGTGGAAGTCATCAATTCGAGCCAGATTATCCCTAAACCCAATGTGAGTTATTATAATGTGATATTATTGTTATTGACTTTTTGCTTCATTGGTATGTTTACTTACTTTTAAAATCCAATATCTATACATGCAATTGCAAATGTGTCATTTATCTTAAAACCAAAAAGGTATTTTCAGTCTACCTCTATTTTACTGATCAACTCTTGTACAGTAACAGCCGAAACCATAATCTTTCTTTCCGAAACCTCTATGAAACCTTCCTCTACTCCTTTGTCAAACAAAGCAAGTAAACTATTATAGTATCCATCCACATTTAGCAACCCCACCTGTAATTAACCATTTTCATTAATAATAATAAAAAAGTATTTAGCAATTCTAGTCGATTAACTATGCTTCTTCATTTTTTTAGTGTATAATATATATATATATATATATATATCAGATCATGTAGACAACAAATTTGTTTTGTTTATTGAACATAGTTGTTATATGGTCGTCTATTGGGTGTACTCGATGTCTTCGAATTTGTTCCGAGGGCTGGAAAACGGAAAAAAATTCTTTTTTTTTATAGGAATGCACATATATATTGTCTCCCAAAAATCGTTTTTTTTTTACTGATGCACAAGAAATTGAAGGATTATCTATACATAAAATCATAATTTTTATTGATGTGCACAAGTCATTTTTATCAAACGAGGACATGACAAGAGGGCCGCAACTTTTGTAATACTCAAATGTCCCGACTAAAAAGATAATTAATAATTAAGTTATGTTACGCATCAAGGATTAGAAAACGATTTTTTTCACGTGTTTTATTGCTATATATATATATATATATTATAATTAGCAAAAGAATCAACTGGGTGGCGTGGGATAAAATCTTATGTGACAAGTTTAAATGCCCTCAATCTAGCCATGTTAGGCAAGTGGTGGTGGAGGGATCGAAAGGAATTTTGCAAAGTCGTTGTAACTGCAATGCTACCCACTCTTCGGACAGTAACATTAAAAGGTCACAGGGGGGGTTTGGAGAAAGATTCAAGGAATCGACAAAGATCTTCGTGATATGGGGATTAACCTCGATAGCTTGTTGCAGCAAAAGGATGATGGGAATGGATGGATTTAGCGACTGGATTCTAACAGTACCTTCATGGTCAGCTCCAGCTCCCTTAGAAGGCTAATCTACAGTATATAGCTCCCCTCAGCAGACCCGAAAACAGAGTGGATAAGATGGATTCCCAGCAAAGCAAATGTTCACTTCTGGAGGATTCTATGCAATCGCTTAGCTACGAAGGACAGCCTCATAAAACGGGGTGTTAGCCTTTAATCGGAAGAGTTCCTAATGTGTAATTCGAAGACTGAAAATCTGAATCATGTCCTCGCACAATGCTCGTCGACGAAGATGGTTACCGTCTTCCTATCTCGCTTGGTGGAATGGTGGCCGAGAAATGAATCCTCTATCCCTGGAATATGGGCGGCGATTAGCTCGCACACGGGGACCACTCTTCATAAAGGGGTGAGGAAGGTGATAGCTGTTGCTTATTTTTGGACCATTTGGAATCAACGGAACAACAAAGCGTTTCAAGGAAGTATGAAAAAAGAAAGGAGATCCTTCAAAAAAACAAAAAACGTAATCCTTTATGAATAATTTTATTCTTGATTGGAGGGGTCGCCCCCTCCATATAAAAAAGAAAGGAGATTTGTAATAACATTCAATTATTAGCTTTTGAGTATATTAGATGTAGATATAAAGTTGGTAAGTTCCTTAACCGGGAGAGTTGGCTTTGTAATCCTTTGGATGTTGTTTTCTCTTGTATTCCTCTAACTCCTCGCTAGTTTTGTTTTAATAGATTGCTTTCTTACGGTCCAATAAAAAAAAGCAATAATGAATCTATTTTTTATAGTTTATTATATTTAACTATTTATATTTTTTCTATCTTTTTAGTATTATAAAAATTGCAATAATTTTTGTTTTACAAAAATATTATGAATATTGAAGCTTTTCTCTGAGAACATGCATACACACATACACACACATATATAACCCTCTTTTCTTGCTTGTTTTTCATTTTATGCCTTTTATTTTATTGTTCATTTATATTATTAATTTATTTTCTATTGATTTGTAACTGTACATGATATATTGATAATCTTACATTTAATTTAATTTAATTAAAAGAGTGAGTATATATATGTGTAGGTGTGTGTCTGTTAACTTATAAATATGCTCTCATTATTGAATATATATATATATATATATATTCTAGTTTTATATATATACCATTTTGTAGGTTTTCAATAATTCTTCAACTTTTGCTTTAATTATTGAAAACTTGCAACTTTGCAAGTAACTGATATTAGTTAATCATTCCTTTTTCATACCAATTTTTTCAAACCATTACGACAAATTTTGTATTTAATGACACCTAAGTAAAATATTTAAGTAGACTTCAAGTTTATAAGAACGTGTATCGTGTATGTTTTATATAAATGTCTATGATAAGTTGTATTTTATATGAAATAAAAAGTTGTTAGAACAAAGTTGAACAAATTTATGACTCAAGAAATATATCATTTTCTTAATTTTTAGATAAATTTTTTTTTTTGAAAAAATGTGTTGTAAAAACATTTAAAAAAATCACTTTGTCATAATGAATGTAGTAATAAATTTAAAAACAAGTGTTACAAAATATTAAACTTACTGGTTTGTCATGAATTCCAAGTTGAGACCAAGTGATCATCTCCATTAACTCTTCCATGGTTCCATACCCTCCTAAACAAAATGTATTGACTTTTAGCAAAACATAAACAAAAAAATACTAATGATATGAAAACAACAATATAATCATACAACTATCACATTAATTAACTAAAAATAAAGTATATATATATATATATAGATAAGAGATTTTATTGACCTGGAAGTAAATGATCGGCAATCATTATCATTTAAATACTGATTAAAAACAATGTAAACCAAACTAAACGAACTTAATATTATATCTTACTTAAAAGTAAATATATGTGGATGGAATGCATGTATACTAGCTAGACATGTGTTCTTTATAGTGAAGGGTAGACCGTGAAGACCCTGATTGAGTACTTATAATTAAGCACTGAAAAACAATATATCGTTTGAAAAAAATTGTGTTTTTTGTGGTATGCATATATATTGAGGGCTAATGGGAATGCAGTTGCTGTAAAAACTCTGTTGATGTCATTCAGATCCTGATGAAAAAAAGGTATTGAAAAATGTGATTTACACTTACCTACATACGATGTTCAAATTCTGAGTCTTGGTTCCATTTATTAATTTTCATAAAAAATACATAAAAACCATTGATACATGATGTTCATGGATCTGGATCAAATTTCTTTTAATATGTTAAGAGATGCAGTTTAGATACCTATTGAACAAATTGACTTATGTATATATATATATATATATATATATATATATATATATATATATATATATAGGGTTGGGTTCACGTGAGACATGTGAAACCACATTTTTACACTTGAAACTTCACATCAAAACACAGGTAGGATCCGAACATATTATATATATATTAATATATATATATATACATAACTGTATATATATACATACCAGGAAGTGCTATGAAAGCATCGGCATTTTCCGCCATTATAGACTTCCTTTGATGCATATCTGCTACTACTCTTAGCTCCCCAACTGTTTCTCCTGATATCTGTCGATCGATCCAATTAAAAAAAACTTTTTGAGATTTTTCATTTTTTTCAAATTCGACTTTTTGAGTTTAATTTTAACAAGAAGGTAGCTATACTTTTACCTCATGGGGCAAGAGAGCTTTAGGTATCACTCTGCATACAAAAACAATTAATTAAGACACATATAAACCTTAATTATGTAGTTTTTTTTCATGGAAAACCCTAATTAATTGGAATTATTTAAGAACAAGCTTGATATATCAACATGAAATATATACAAATTAATTTATGATGGTAATTAGTTATATGCGTACTAGCTAATTAATGATACGATGATAATTAAGCCAATCAAATATGATGAAATAATTTACATTAGTACTGGGTTTTATAATTTGCTTAATTATATATATGGTTTTAATTAATTAATTAAACTTGTTTAACTATTCAAACCTGTATGCTAATTAATATATAGTGTTTATTAAGTGTGGATACGATGTATAATTAATTAAAAGTCTGTCTTTTTAATTAACTGAACAACTTAGATTCATCTGTTTATAATACATCATATATAATGTGTGTGTGTGTGTATATATATAAATAGTTTACATGTATGGGATAGTATATATATATATTACCCAAGAACATGGCAACCTCCATTAAAGACAGTTTGAGAGATCAATCCCATCAAACCAACACTTCCTCCACCATACACCAAACCAATCTTTCTTTTAACCTGATGATCACAAATACAATATATATGTAAGTTAAATTAAGACCTTAACTGGTCAATATTTAATAATCTACATAAATACAATTAAGAAAATCTGTACATATATATATATATATAGAGAGAGAGAGAGAGAGAGAGATGGATTAACAAAATTATATACCAGTTGTTGACCAAGTTCAAGGGCAGCATCAGTGAATGAAGATCTGAAACCAGGTCTACTCCCACAAAACACACATATTCTTTTCAATTTTCTAATTGCTCTTTCTTCTTCTTCCTTATAATCTTCTTCTTGTTTTGAACAAATTCCTTTTTTTTCCATATCTGCTGCTGGTATGTGAGAGAGAGATAGAGATTACCTTTTATCAGCAGCAAAACACACCCTTTTGTCTCTTGAAAAGCAAAACAGTAACAAGTCTTGATGTACAACACCTATTTAATACATGGATCTCTCTCTCTAAATAAAATATAAAAGCAATATCTTTTTTAAAGTTAGATTTAATGGGATTAAATATATGTTGAATTGACTTTTTGTAAGTAATCTTTTTTTTATTTTTCGATAACCATACCATCGAACTTTTATATAGATTAAACTTTCACATGACCCGTACAATTAATTATTCTCACTCTATGGTGAAATTTCGTACCAACTTTTGGTTCAATATTGGGTGGAATCCGTGTTGTAATGACTTTGAGATACGATATATACATATATATATACACACACATGTTGAGAAGATGATGACAGTATAATTTTGGTTTAAAATTTTAACGAATTCCACCATCTATCTCCTAGTGTGTTCATTTTCGTTAAGAAGGTTTTGAAAAATCTGTCATGGAGCAAAAATTCCCAAAATCTTCATTTTGGAAAAAATCTGTTGCAGATGCTCTTAAGACCAATTCTATAGGTGGTCGGTATACCTGATTTGCTTCTCACATTTTATTTTTAGGATGAGAAGTTATGGGTTGGCTAAAGATTAATTACGGATTAAAAACCCCGTTTACACACACAACACATTAAATACATTTTTGGCAACAAATTGGGCTCGATCTTGTACAAGGGTATATATGGATGTCTAAAAAGACAAATCTTTGGATCTTTTCCCCATATACAATATTGCTTTCTCTTAATGTCTTCTTTAAGTAAATTAAAGGGCAATATATGATAGTACACATAGTCTCATAGACTTAGGAGGGACGAGTTCAAATGAAAATCGAGTTTCGGTTGTGAATCGGTTCACAAAGGAGAGCACAAAACGTGTCATCTGCAGCTTTCACGGGTTATTCATCATGAATAATGAATCAATTTAACATGGATCATGGTCAAGCATTATTCATCATGAATGTTGCACTATTCATGAATTTCATCATCGTTATTCATACTAAAGATGGACGCCGGGGACATATCGCGCTCTCCTTTATCCCCGATTCAAAACCAAAAATCGATTTGCAATTGAACTTTTCTCGATTTAAGATACTAGAGCTAGAAAATATAAATAAAGAGGGAGAAGAAATTTATAATTAAATATCATAAATGAATGATTTAGTCAATAGCACCATTTAGATTTAAATCATTTAGTACTTGATAATAAAACAAAAATATCAATTTTTATCAATGATATTAATGAATATTTAATGTATCTACTTTTCATCTAATACCAAACTATCACATAAACAAATAGTTAAATATGATACTATATATATACACACACATAAAGATGGGTTTGAATGAAAACGATGACCAAATAAAAGAACACGAAAACGATTAAATCACATATAATTTTACACTTAAATCGCGTATAATTAAAATCACAAGTGAATCACATGAATTTGATGATGGTCAGGCGACTTGGCCCGCGACCTTGGTCACGGTAAAGGTCACCGGCCTCTCTGATTTAATTAGTATCACATGTGATTAACTGTAATTAAAGTGTTCTTGTGTTTTGTAAAATAAAGATGTTCTAGTATTAGCTATTTTATACGACAATATTTCAAAAGATGTCCTATGAATACATGTGTTATATAAAAAGATGGGTTTATGAGATTCTTCTTAAAATTGTCCTATAAATTACTACACTTTTGTTTAAAAATGTCCTAAAAAGTTAACCTTGTTGAATCCTAAAAACAACCTATAAATCTATCGTAACACTTTTGGATGAAGTTTTTTATAGTTCGATCATATAAACTTAAGTCCTATAAAATATGTTATTAGCACGCTTATATATTTTTGGCATCCAATAAACATAATATTATTACAGTGACCTCCAATTCAGATCCCATATGTTTCCAACATTTTTTTAAAGCATAAGTTAAAAGTTGGATATATAATAGTGCTTGAACACAAACTTTGGATATCAAGCACGTAAAATACATATTTTAAAACATTATTTCGTTTAATAAACAAACTCGATAAATACAGATAAAAGGTGTTAGGGTTGAAAATTACAAGAAAGCCCATACAATTTTCTTTCCTTGCGTGTGATGTGCTACACAACTACTATGCTTTTATCAATTTGTAGTCCTTTTTTCTTGTCCCTACAAATGTGCATACCCTCTTCTTCTTCCTTCTCAAGTCACAATCATACAAACACCAAACAAAAGGTCTCCACAAATATGGTAATTTGGTTAAAAACATTATTATAATTTCATAAATCTTCTTTTGTTCAATTGTGTAACTGGAAATGTATGAATACAATGATGTTGTTATCCATTTTCTTTTCAAAAAATACTAGCAAATTTATAAATTTTAGAGAGAAATGTGTGCTTGATTTGGGCTCGACTGTGAAACATGTTCTTTCGACTTGTATCAGAAGTCGATTCAAGTGATATACAACTTTCTTTTAGAACTCGTCAATATCCCATTGACTTGCTCATATTCGGGTACGATTTTCTGAATCCTTCTAAAAAAACATTGTATTTTACACTACGATTTCTATATGGAAAATGGGCCTCAAAGTCAATCGTTAATGGGCTTGATCTTGGGAATTCCATCTATATGGGAATTTAAAGGTAACTTAGGGTCATAGACAATGTACACATCAAATTAGGCCCCGTCAAAATAGAAACACGTGCCTAGAAAAGCAATATTCGGGTACGACTCCACTGTTCGATCAGGTAAATTGTACCAAATTGTTTTTGTTTACTGAGATCCTTAGGGGCTTATCTTACAACCTTAATCAAGTAATTGTGTCCGACTGATTTGTGTCAACCAAGTTTCTTAATGATTTATCATAAAACCTTGATCAAGTAATTATGTCTAGTTTTATATAGTTAGTCAGATTTCATATGAGTTTATCATACAATTCTAATCAAATAATCATACTAGTTAGACATATAACAACGAGGTACCATATGCACTTTTCCTACAACCCATATTTATTCTCTAGCCAATAGCCATAATACGATTTTAAATGCTAATCCAATTTATAATCAATACAAACAAGTACTAAATCAGTTTTAACTCAATTAACATGATTTAGACATATATTTTCATTGTAAGAGGACAAAGAATGTTATAAATTATTTTCAATGTAAAAGTACAAAGAATGTACTACACTAAGATGCTTTTTGTATATTATTATATATGTACAAAACCTTCCTATCTTCCTTCAAATCAACACAAACATGACAAAGGGTAATTTCTATTTATCACCAAACATGAACATATAGTGGGTTTTTATCATATATGACACTATCATAAACGGGTTAACCGTATGAGAACGAAAGTTAAGGTAAGAAGTGTAAGAAAAGATCTGGACTATTGATCACCTATTCACCTTTAATTACAAATCAGTCCATGAATCACGCTTGATATGCTCATTGATCTCGTACATTTTAGTGCATCTCATCCTAATGTGTATACAAAGATGGAGATCCTTTATTATGCTTTTCACCTTAATTTTTTTCTCCCCAGAACCCAACCCTCGTAGATGGGGTAAAATCAATGAAATAACATCTTATTTTTATAAGTTTATTTATTATAATATTATATTTAATTATAGTAATGTTTTTTTAAATTAGAGTAAAGTTCACTTTTGGTCCTTAACGTTTCTCAATTTCAACAGTTTTTGTCCCTAAACTTTATTTTAACAAAATTATCCCTCGCGTTTGTCAATCTATGTCAGTTTTCGTCCCTCCGTCTAACAATTGTTAACTTTAAATAAACTACTTTAATAAAAATAAATATTTTAAATGAAAAACTAAATCACACTTTAAATGTTGTAATGAATAAATAAAATAAACATGCTTAAATCATGAAAACTACAAAAAAAATATGAATAAATACTTCAATTAAATATATTAAATAATTTTTATAGAAATAAATGAATTTTCATGTATAATTTGTATACAACAAATGACATATATGCCCTTTTGGCTGATTTTTTAGAATGCTTTGGTCAAAATCAAAACATTATTCAAATAAATGATTGGCCTAAAATTATTATTTTATTTATTTAAATATGTATAATTCTCATATAAACCTTTCTATATAAGATGGTCTAGTTTTCAAATTGGTATTATTTATACCAACCAAGTAACATTAATAGTTACTCTCTTCATTTTAAATTAAATGTTCATATTTATATTTTTGTCTGTTCTAAAATAAGTGTCTACTTTTAAAAGTAATTTTCATTATCTAATTATGATATGGGAAAGTTTTTTCCTCTATTACGGATAAAAAAAATTATCTAGTTATTTAGAAAATATTATAATTATATATTTTTAAAATTATATCATTTTTATTATGGATATTTATTTTAAAATATGGAGTAATAATAGTTAAATAATAATTATCCCCATTAATTGTATGTTAAATTTAAAAGGGTTGAATGAAAAATATCTAAAATCCAAAAGGGTTTTTTATTAAATTACACACTTAATTAAAATTTTGTTATCTTGTGCAAATTTTAAATCCATATGTTGATTATTTACAAATTACAAGCCGGCCACCCTTTGCATCGTGGACCCCTGCTCTAATAATCCCCATTCCCTTCAAATACTTTTGAAATTTACAATTTTTTATATTGATCACTAAAAAAAACAAATCACTTTTATCCATAAAAATTATTTAGGAAAATTTTCGTGGATGATTATCCACGGATCACCTAGAAAATATCAGTGGCTTGGTAAAATTTGATGTTTTCAAGAAAATACCAACGGATTACCCAGAGAATCCATGGATAATTTGTCACTGATTTGAATTACTTATCAGCAATTTACCAACCAACTTTTGTAACGGTTTTGCGATGAATCATCCTTTAGCGACAGATTTCTCAGGGAAAAATCTATAGGCAAAAGTCTTTCTTTTAGTAGTGTATGATCATCAAACAAATATAGATTGAGGACATTTTCATCAATCTTAGTTACAAATTACATCGATTACATACGTAAGTATATATGTATTTATGTATGTGTGTGTACGTTTTATGAGGATTCCATTCTAGATACTAGTAGCAAATATATACACCGGTAGCAAATATAATGTGAATATAGAACATATTTGAAACATCAATAAATTATTTAATCCAAGTATTAAAACAAAAGGTCGATATATCTATCAGAAACATGTATAAATTCAAATTCTAAGAATTTACAAGTCTTCCTAGTACGTGCATTCTTTTTTGAGGTTTTTTTGTCTTTATTTTGAGTCATTCACAACTTGGTGTAACTACCCCTCGGGTCCCTAGCATGACATTTGAACATGATGCTTTGGCGTCTCCTTCACCCCCTCCACGATTGAGAACTATATTGTCTAACAAAATCGCTCGACATGGAAACGTCTTGCTACAATCAAAATTTATGGCTACTTCTGAATTACTTGTTCCTCTTATATTCCTGTAGACCACATTTTGCATTTGTACTGCAGAATCCTGACAATTAACCAAAACAAAAAACGATTAAAAACTTACGAATAAATCATGTGAATAGAATAAAAATGTGGTACAAGTGGAGTAATAACCTGTTCCGGGCATGCTTCTTTGCGATCACAGTAGTTCTGGTCCACTATGATTGGATTGGTGACATTGCGCATTATAATGTTTTGAAATCTGATATTTTTAGCATATCCTGATCCTCCCTGTATCAATAGTAATTCGTTATACATACTTAAAACTTTTGTTATAATTAAATATCCAACTAAACATGTGTTGATGTTTTCTATGTATTTGCATTTTCGTGTCATTTAAAAATACTTATTATATTTTTTAAACGAATTGTTTTTAATATCGATTGTAGAGTAAACGTTGAATATTGGGATTTACCTGCCAACTTTTAATTCTAACTCCATTTGTAGTATTTGAAAGTACGACTTTATCTACCAACACATTTGACACGAAATCCTCTGAATTGTTTTTTCCCAAGCTTCCAATACTGAAAAATTATACATCAATGAAATTAATTTTTATAATTGTAGAATTTATATCGTTTTTAAAATTTGATCTTGTTTAAATAAAATAAAATGTTTGACCTGATTCCATGACCTGGACCACATACTATTTTTCTGATTACAATGTTACTTGATCCATTTACGATTGAAACACAATCGTCACCTGCATATATGTTTATTAGAAAATTTATGTATCGCCTTTTTAAACGACTAGATTTTAGTAAAAATTGATCATCAATATCATGAAAATGCTAAAATAACACTTAAACAATCTTATGCAATTTATAAAAAGTTACCGGTTCTTGCAATAGAATTTGTAATCTGAACATTTTCTGAACCAGATATATGAAACCCGTCGGTATTGGGACTGCTAGCCGGTGCAATCACCCTCAAATTCGAAGCTCTCACATTTATTGAATTTTGGATGGTTAAATGGATTTGCTGAGGATTTTTAATCCTTATATTATTTAGTCTCAAATTCTTACAATTCCTAAAAGTTAATGCCTGCAAATAAATTGAATTAAAAACATTTTCAGACTATTTCATTGTCAAAAAATTATTTAAACAAGAGTAAATAAATCATTACTTTACCAAAAAAAAACTGCAACTGAATATTAGTTATGGAAAAAATTGGAGGCATTTGAAAAAAAAGTTAACAGTTAGTTTATGAAAAAATAATTAATATGATGGTCTAACATTTTTATTGGCTAATTCTAGTTTGTGGGACAATATTGTTACGCATTCATTTTCTGGTGTATAATCGGAGTAAGAGGTTGAATATTAATTAGGTAAGATGGTTGTAAAACTATTTATTAACTAATTCTAGTTTATAATTGTTTCTCTAGCATCTTGTTAGTTTTAATAAAATACTGTTATCAGAAAAATATTGATTGAGAGCTATCGAACATACCGTTGGTGCACCTATGCAAGGCTGCAAGCAAATTTGATATCAAAAAAAGAAACAGAAAATAGTTAGTCAAAGATAATATCAGACAAATCCAAAAAGAAAACGTTTTTAGTTTGCATAAAAGTTGATTTTTTAAAAAGAATGATTGATTATATATCGCACGGTTGTTAAAAAATAATTAATAAATTTGTCAAAAAAGAATTATTAATAAATATATACAACTGCAAACTAAAATCAATATTTTTGCCATATATATATGTATATCTCTTTTTAAAATTACCAAAAATATATCATTAATTTGTTATATGCATGCGCCATAATATGATCTTATTAATTAATAACAATAGTTCTCATATAGAAATAAAAAAGGCAACTACTATATATGTAGTCTTATTATTATTGATTATTATAAAAGGTAATTTAATTAAAAGATGATGGACTTGATATGATTATAAGAATATATATGTAAACTTGTTTTCTTACCATTAATTATGTAACTAGTAAAAAGGCAAAACCAAAAAGAAGTTGAAAGACAATAGAAGTTGAAAGTGAAAATAAAGTTGCATATATATACTTGAGTATCGTCAACTTTGCAAGATTTTATCCACCAAATTCTTCCATTTCCATTGATGGTCCCTCCCCCTTCAACAAAAAAGTTTTCAAGATCTTCAAATGTAATCCAATGTCTTCGATCTTCATCATAGTCCGATCGATGCGAAGAAGCTTTGATTGTCCCATAAACCTATACATATATACACATATATATAGTTAACTAATTTAAGAAAAAATCAAATAAAAACATATATGGGTGTCATGAAATAGGCATGAACTTGCACTTAATTAGGTCACTAACAAATCTTGTTTGCTTTTGAGCTTAAATTCGACAAGTTTTTGTTACATCACAGTTCGTGTGATTCAAATTTATATTGTTTGATGACAACAGTGTGCTCATTTGTTTAATTGATCGTTTAAACACCGTGTTCAAGTTCTTAGAAAATGTTTGCATTTTGGATTAAGACTTAGAACACATCCATCAAGCATTATATATTACAAAAATAAAATTACAAAGAAATATATTAATAGATGAAAGAAAATAAGTATAAGAAAGTTAAAGATTGTAGACAATGAGCAGAAGAGGCTTTTTTTTTGTACATGAAACGGTTATCATGCATGCTTTGAATTATTGTTGAAATAGATAATAATAAATTTTTATAAATACTAGTAATTACCTTTACTCTTAAATTAGGGTTACAAGGACCAGAAAATGTGATTGGTTTAAGATGATACACTTTATTCTCAGGAACCACAAACTCAGACCCATTGGGAGAACTACAAGCATTCTTCCATGCTTCCATAAATGCCTACAATTAAAAGTAAAATTTAATTAAATTATATATATATATATATATTATGGAAACAAAGCATATAATACATGTTTCATGTGTTTTGTTGTTAAAAAATGTATAACCTGAGAATCATCGGTGCCGTTAGCCGTGGCTCCATAGTCATCCACATTGAATTGATGTGGTTCTTGAGGCTGGTCTTGTGCTAACAGGGTTCTTTTTGGTGCACTGAGTAGTTGATGGTTATTGTAAGAAGAAGAAGAAGAAATGGTTGACCCCAAGATTATTAGTAGTACCATCATCAACTGCTTATCTAGATGCATTTTCGGGTTCAAGTTAGCTAGCCACTACTTTTAGAGAGAGAGAGAGAGAGAGAGAGAGAGAGAGAGAGAGAGAGAGAGAGAGAGAGAGAGAGAGAGAGAGAGAGAGAGAGAGAGAAGAAGACAAGAATCAAAGCTATGAAGTGAAAATTCTATGTTGTCAGAGGCGTATATATAGATCTTTTAGGAAAGAGAGAGAAGATATTATATTATATTAATATATATATATATATATATTGAGAGAGAGAGAGAGAGAGAGAGAGATGGGTGTGGTTTTGACACAAGAAAAAACGATATGATGGGTTTATTAGTTAAAAGAATGCATGTGATCCATGATGAGGGTATGGAGTTAGAATGTAACGTGGTTAAACGCTAACAATTACTTGAGGGACAATGCAATTATGCAACAGTATTTATTTTCACTTTTTTGGTATATTTCAAAAGTAAAAAGGTAAAAAATTAAAGAACTCTAAATATTAATATATATATATATATATATATATATATATGTGAATCATAAATTGACATACAATATGAATTTTTATCCTTATGTACTCAACATCTATCAAGGTTCACTACTTCTAAGTCGACGAATTGAATGCCTGACTTTATTTTATCTTGGTATATAGTACTAAGTTTATTTATATATATATATATATATATATAATTTAACTTAATCACTTGAAGGGATATTAAAATGGATTACAAAAAAATTCCAAAAGTTAATAGAATACTTAAAGGGGTTTACATCATCCCCTGTTTTTTCTTACTTTTTTTGTTTAATATGATTATATATATGTGTGTGTGTGCGCGCGTGTGTACGCGCGTGTGCGCGCGCATGCATTATCAATTAAAAAACGGTTAACCAAGGGTCGTGGTCGTATTGACCAAGTCGTCCCTGTCATTTTGAACACGTTGTATTAACATGTTATTTACTTTGCAATCGAATATGATCTTGGAACTTATCATCTTCTGCAAATTGATTATTTCTCGTTCGATTTCTTTCTATATGTGTGTGTGTGTGACAAAGAACCAGTTTCAAATAAAACAATTAGTTTGAAAAATAGTGCTCGTTTCATATATGAAATCGATAACATTGTTTTACATGTACATATCGATACATTCCATATATAAATATACTCTTTCATTCTCTCATGAAGAATATTAATATCATCTTGAATCCTAACTTAAAATGAAACTCATAAATGACAATGATTGATTTTCATATTCTTAATTCTGATTTGGTTTTTTTTCCATCTACATACATATGTAATTTATATATAGAAAATTTAATATATTCTCTCCTATTCAGAAGGGACAACAAATTTTTGGAAAGGAAAATATTTTTTATACTATAATATATGAACTATGAAGACGACAGATTTTTATATGATTAAATTAATCCTAAATAAAATAATTTATGTTCCGTTTTTCTTTTTAATTTAATATTTATTTACCTATTTCGACGGTTTATTTTGTAGCTAGGAGTAGTGTGACTAATTGATTACTATTTCTGAATAATAACCATAATAACAATATAATTGTTTTCATATATGGTATTCGATTAATACTTTGTTTGACCATCAACATTTAAAAAAGGAAGATAATAATTATATTATAATATTTTTTATTCAATTAAAAAAATAAAGCAATAGTGTTTGTGAAAGAAAACGAAACTTAAACGAACAACCTAAAGATCCAAATAGTTTTTTTCGAAAAGTAAAATGATATAAAACAAATTTCAGACCAAATATAATTAAAATAATTGATTAACAAAAGATTAGAGTAAATATAATTATGAAATGAATTAAAGTTCATCTATTTTTGGTAATTACCTTTAAATGAAATGACTAATCTACCCTTTCTTTCCGCCATGCTTTATTGTCCAAACACACCACGGCAAGTCTAAATTGGGTATTGCATTGCAAAATGTCAATTCCTTTTACCCAAGAAAACGAGATCAACTTTAGAAGTTGGTTAAATCCCATCTAAACCAATGCCAACCTACCAAACCATTCTTCCTTACAAAAGTTATTATATATAATAAATATATATATAGGTTCCTTCAAGTGTTAACTCAATTATTTGTGTTAACCGTGTTAACCCATCGTTCACTGGTGAACATCATGCTCGTTCACTAGTAAACACGATATTCGTATACTGACGAATGGTGTTCACCAGTGAACAAGCATGCATGTATGGAACCATTCGTTCACTGATGAATGGTGTTTCACCAGTGAACGAGCATGATGTTCACCAGTGAACGATGGGTTAACACGATTAACATAAATTATTGGGTTAACACTTAAAGGGCCTCTCTCTCTATATATATATGTATATATTTTATATCAAAATTACCGTTTACACATACGGGTTTGCACATGCCTACTTTGACAATATTTAAAGAAACTTCTAAAAATTGTGGCTTTTAAAAATATAAAAACCAGTTCATTTGCTTTTTTGTTTCGGTTTTTTTTATTTGATTTTCTTAAATTATTTGAATCAAGGTTTTCGTACAAAATATATTGTATTCGTATTTATTGGTGTGTATTTATTTGTGTATTAATTATTAAATAATCAATCAAGTCAAATATTGTAGCGTGGATATTTGTGGTCAACTCTATGTTGATTATGTGTGGAACATGTTCAATTAGGCTTGGATCGTGAATTACCTAACTTTTTGGGTCAATTTGAGGAATGGAAAAGGTCTAATTTTAGTAACAATTCCACAAACATTATTGTTTCTGTTTTCCTAAACTTTTAACTGTTTTATTAATTGGGAAATAGTGAATAATCTTATTATGTAAGTTTATGCTTTGATATATATACATGTGAGTAAATTACATTTTTTGTTCTTATAGTTGGTATTTATTATCAATTATAGTCGACATTTTAAAATAATTATAGTTTTGATTATTGTAGTTATCAATATGTTTCATTTTTTTTTGTCTATCTGACTAACTTTTGTTTAAAAATGAAGTAAGCTACAAATTTGGTCCACGTGGTTTGTTGAAATAAATAACATTTTTTGTCTCTGTAGTTTCGAAATTACAAGACATTAAAATGACATTTTTCATCCCTTCTGATTTGGTCTCTCCCCCTCATCGCCATTAACTTTTTTTTGTTAAATGAGGGGATTTTAATACAACAAACACACACACACATATATATAGAGAGAGAGAGGAGAAAAGAGGGAAGCAGTTTTAAATACAAACCAAGTTATTCATACAAATTATATTCATCAATCTTAATCGTTCATCTAGTATAATAAATATATTGTTTCATAAATATCTTGATTGTTCCATAAATATAAAGCATTCATCATATTCATGAACTTTAATCATTTTTCATAAATATTCATATCGTAATAAATGTACCCTCAGTATTTTCATAAATATCTCAATTGATTGGTTTGTATTGTATGGACAATCTAGTTTGTATTTGAAACACACACTCTCTCTCTCTCTCTCCCTCTCTCTCTCTCTCTATATATATATATATACATAGGTTTAATCATTTGAGAAATTAATCTAAAAATTTGAGATCCGTGAGAACTTCTATCTTAAAGTTTTGTTTCACATGATTTTTTTCATGCAACTACAGTATTAATGTATTGATCAACGTATATTTACTTCACAATGTGTTTGTTTCATATGCATCGGATTCACAATATGAAAGTCTTTATAGGAATTTGACAAGAGGTGTGAGTACTTGTTGTGACTTAGCCTCGTGAAAAAGAGTGCCCATTCTCACGCACTACAATGTTTACTATCCTTGATCAAGTGCTCACTGCTCACCATAAATTCTAGGGGAAAACAATACTTGCATCTTATGTTATTATCAAGTGGTTCTTACCAACCAAACTATTTTGTTTCTTCTCAAGTTGAAACTTGTAAAGGAAAGCTCCTGAAAACATCAGTGTCTTGATTGTCTAGTCATTGTGGATACGATTTGTTACTTGAAATGACGGTCGCGGTGAATAGTTATCCTTGTGCTGCCATTGTGGATTGCCTACTAACGCACTACATCTACTCATAGTTAGCATGTGCCAATATACGATAGTTGTCAAGTATTACGTTTCAATTCAATTCTCTCTAACACAAAGGTTTTGATGTAAACACGTTGAGTTGTTGATTAGATTAAATCTTAAACTTGCTTCGTGTGTAGATAATAATGGTATGTATACCAATAACAAAAAGAAAGCATGGACCACCAAAGGAAAGGGATTTATGTAATCCATTATGTTGAAGTTAGCTTATCTATGTTATTAAGATCGTAATCCAGAAGATGTTTCAATTCAATACATTTATATGACTTTAGTGTTCCATATGTAATAGACACTAATATGAGATGCTCCATATTGTTAAGTATTTTAGATTTTTCATTGTTTAGTTGTTTAAGTCTTCCATTGCGATTGATTGTAGATGTTTTTGTATTTTGTCATTATTTCTTGATATTCAAACTTCACAACCTTGAAAAGTTGGTGTGACAACCATCTCCTACGTTCTCCTTGATCCTACTCATCGGCAAGTACCTATGCCATCCTCATCAACAGTAGCAACCCCCACCAACGTACCCTCGTTATCATTTGTCTTTCATAATCTTCAAGAAATCGACACCATTTGGAGGTTAATGGAAAACCTTATTGAATCCTCCACTATTTGTTATAAGTGCATCTATAGAGGGAAACGAAGAAAACCATGGTGGTTACCAACAAAACTTGTTGGAAGAATATGCTCATTAACGAAATCAGAGTTCAAGGCGTCACTACTAGAAAATTGAGTATTTTCAACGAAAATTAATTTTCAACGGAAAATGTCGTTGAAAATTTTCTACGAATTTTAGAGGATTATTGACAGAACATAAATTTTCTACGAATTTTCAACGAATTTCCGTTGAAAATCTCTCACAAACATACATGCATTTTCAACCAAAAAAATTTCAACGGAATGTCTCGTCAAAAAGTTTTTGGTTGAAAATGCATTTTGTGAGAGATTTTCAACGGAAATTCGTTGAAAATTCGTAGAAAATTTATGTTTTGTCAATAATCTCTTTAAAATTCATAGAAAATTTTCAACGACATTTTCCGTTGAAAATTTTCGTTAGAAATACTCAATTTTCTAGTAGCGCGTTGAAGAATATGGTGGTTTAAAACAAGTTGTATAACACAAGTCTTGTTGCATTAAATTTTAAATTAAATTAAATTTATAAAAATACCTCCCGAACTTTTATGGAGATGCTATTAGTCATTTTTTTTAAGAGAAATTAATTAAAATAGTCACTTTTAGGTTTTGGATTAATCTCTTAGTCATTTCTCTCTTAATATTTTAAAAATGTCACTACCTTTGTAAATAGCAACACCTTAACTTGTGGAGGATCAAAGTGTAAAAAAGATGTTTCTAAACCAGGTCCCCAAGTGCAGCGACCAAATCTATAAATTAATCCCAACACATTTGCAAGTGGAGGAAGAGCCACTTGCGCATCTTTATCTAATTTACAAATGATCTCAGCACTTACGGACCTGGTTCATAAGGCCGGCAATGGGTATGATAAGAGTTAATCCGTTATCCAATCCACTTAAAATAACGGGTAATTATCCATATTTATATCCTACCCACTAAAATAGCGGTAACGAAACAAGTCATGGATAAATGATAAAAAAATATATTTTTAATTACAATGATATTGTTAAACATCAACATATAACTAAAACATAAGTTCATAAACATTTTATATGTAATTTGTTCTAATACATGTAATATTGTCTTAAATATATTATAATGTGGTATTTTAAACAACAATATAAAAATCTAAAGACAACACTTATGTTTGTTATATTTATTTTAGCGACCCCATATTGTTTCTCAAACTCTTTTACTTGATTAAAATGAATACGTTACGGCGTATAAGATAACATTCTAAAAATATATTAATATTTAACTTTATATAATTAAATGTAGGGGTGAGCAATTGACCCATAAGAACCGGCCCGAACCGGAACCGAACCGGGACCGGGACCGGGACCGGAACCGGCACCGGTATTGCCCAAACGGTCCGGTTTTCGGTTCTCCAAATCCTCCATTTTCGGTTCCGGTTCCAAACCGGTTTCGGTGCCGGTTTTTCGGGTAATTAACCGGGACCGGCCCGGAAGTTTAAGTGACCAATTAATTTCGTTATAATTTAAGGTAATTACTACTTCTTTTTTTAGTCTTTTATAATTTGTTTATAAATTAATATCATTATAATTTAATTCTTTTGTTGTTAAACATATTGGCAATACAAATTTCAACCATCGCGTCCGAGTCCGTGTTTAGCACTTGTGATAGAGTTTTAAATGAGTATTGAGCTAGTTTGTCAATGTTGATAGTTGAAGCTTTGTTGTGCACCTAAGATTGGGTTAGAAACTTTAGAAAGTCAATAATATACGACAACTACGATATCTTAAAGGACGATGAATAACTTTGGGTATATTTTGTTTTCAGTTTTTGTTTTTTTAAACAGGTATTACTTTTTATTAAATACGAACAATCTTTTCGGCTTTGTGTTTATATGGAGATTTCACAAACTTTAAACAAAGTAAATGACAAAGCAATGGGGGAAGAAGACAATGGAAAACAATAGTATGATTTTTGTTAGTTGATTTGTTATTGAACTATGAATATTTTGAATTACTACACACAGTGATGCCATTAATTAAAAGTGTTCACGGATTAATGCATAGTAATACCATGGATTAACATAAATTTTGTTTAAAAGTGACGCTATATATTAATGTTAAAAAATTTGTCAAACAATAAAAGGTATTGCATGAATTATATAGCGATGCTATTGATTAAAAAAGAAAAAAAATACTAAATTCAAGAAAAGCAAATGCATTAGCAATCGGTTCCAACCGGGTTTTTGACCGGAAAACCGGGACCGGGACCGGCACCGAACCGGCACCGGTATTGCCTATACGGTCCGGTTTTCGGTCCTTACAATCTCTTATTTCCGGTTCCGGTTCCAAACCGGTTCGGTGCCGCTGCGGTCCGGTTCGGGCCTAATGCTCACCCCTAATTAAATGTATCCATACATATAGACGGATAAAGGGTAAATGGATAACGAAAAACATTTTATCCATACCCAACCCATTAAATGTTGTGTAAACGGGTAAAGGATAAGTATATAAATGGATAAAAATTTCTTTACTCATAAATTTATCCTGTTAGAACTTGTGGTAGAAATAGGGAAAATCGATCAAAAATCTTGATTGCTTGAGAATCGTGAAAGACACTTTCCGTATTGATATTTCGACCATATGTCTGGGTTCACGAAATTCAATGTGGGATAAGACTTAAGAACACTTGAGTTTTCAGGCACAAAAACGAAAGCAATTTTCTGGAGAATAATATAGGATTGTTCAAAACCCCGTGTTTGAAATTCTGAGTATAAATTCGTATTTATACAATAACGTAACTGAAAAGGTAATCATGGCTGAATTTTAGGAGTAGTAGTCATTTACACAAATTGCAATAACTGATCAATAACTGCACCATTAATGCACAGTAACCGTTCAGAGAATACTAATCAGAATCGACCATGCAAAGCTTTGGTCCATACATGCAGAGCTCGGGTCCTTCATGCCGAGATCTGGTATATTTTCCAGAAAACTCTAAGTCTCAAGGATCACAACCAGAGCCTCTGTATAGGATGTATAGAGCTTCTGTATCAACCATGCAGAGCTTTGTATCCGGGCTCTGGTCAAGCCATACAAAGCTCTGTATCTGAGGTTCTGATCAGGTGTTTTTCACTCTGCCCCATGGACCCCTTGACCCCCACCATTTCGTCATTATCGGGTTCATATTTTCCTTATAACAAACGTGCACTCCGAACCACCTAACTCGTATTAGATCACTATATAAAAACCCCTTTTAAACATCATGTTATTTCCAATTACACATAAATGGACCGGCAACACTAAAATCACCAACATATCCAACGGGTCAAAACATAACGGGTAACGGGTTTACCCTTACCCATTGTCAACCCTACTAGTTCAGGAAAAAAATGACATGTTGACCCCTCCACAAATTGAAGAGGTAACACTTGCGGAGTTGGTAATATTTTGAAATTCGGTATAACATCCTAGGCCAACGTACCAAATATTGTCCGCTTTGTCCACAAACTTGGATTCACAGTTTTAAAAATCGTCTGATATGGGAGGTATCCAAGTCCCTTATAAGGTAACTTTTGTTCCTCTCCCGGCCAACCAATGTGGGATCTTACAATCCACCCCCCTTGGAAGCCCAACGTCCTTACTGGCACACCAGTCCGGTTCCCGGCTCTGATACCATCATCTATAACATCCCAAAAACACTTTGTGAACATATCCCTCTGAATAACAATAGTAAATCGTGACGACTCCAGTTGATAGCCAATCAAATAACCGTTAGTTCTTTCACTTTGATTTCCCCCAATAGATTCAGGATTCACAGGGTTTCGGTTTCAGAAATTCGAAGGTACCCTGATAAAGATCCCAAATCAACCCAAAGTTTACCAAATCCCGATGATCACCTCTTTCCGTATTAATTTTGAGCGACAAACTCATTCTACTCGAACTAACAGAAACAACTTTCACCGACTCACGAGAATACCTTGCCCCATGTGAAATACAAAGTAAATACACTTTGATCACATTCCCCAAATACAATAAAGTTTTCAAACACTAACCCGTACCTGTAAATTCACTATTACATTGGTCTGATGTAATTTGAATTTACCTTCCATGTCGTTCTTTCAACCCATTATATTTAATATCCTACGGGTTCTAATTATGACAAGGACACCTTATCATGCAATAAAACTCTCTAGTTTAAGTCTAGGTATTAATCTTAATACCTAAATCCCTTAAACTCAAGCTATGATACCATCTATAACATCTCAGACCAACCGTACCAGATATTGTCCGTTTTGTCTACACACTTGGACTCACGGTTAAAACGCGTCTGATAAGGGAGGTATCCAAGTCCCTTATAAGGCAATTTTTATTCTCGTCGCCAACTAATGTAGGATCTTACATTTGGGAAGAAAAAAAAAACTAAGAGATAAAATCAAAGTCTAGAAATGACTATATTTCTATTGATTTCTCTTTTTTTTAAACTTAATTTCATAACATGGAGAGACCTAATATTTAAGTGATCAACCATGTACAGAAAAATACTAATGATCAAAACAGACAGTTATAGAACATGGATGCTGTAAATTAAAGTTTTATTTTAAATAACTATTTTTTTTACTTTTTGTTGTTCTCCTTTAATGTTAATCGGAAACATTGTCAAAATTCTTTTCATTTGTCTAATAGTTTTGAATTATTTAACTTGTTATAAATATTAAAGTTATATTTTTTATTAAATTAAATACAAGTCTACAAAAGACAAGACAAATAACTTAACTTTTTTACATTATATTCCACTACTACTTCATAAAAACATAAATGTCGTTATCATGCATGTTGCTCAAATGAATTTTGGACGCACCAATATTGTAATAATTAAGTATTATTTTTATTACTTTATTAAATAACTGTTTGTAGTTTTGAACCTCTTGTCAAAAGCACTTATTAGACGATGGATACTTATTTTAATAGTCAACCCTATGAAAATATTCTCACCATAACTTTCTTTCTCATCAAAACTCAACTCTATAAAAATATTCAAATATATATATATATATATATATATATATATGTATGTATGTATGACGCATAGGATCGTGTAAAAAGTTGAGCTATGGTGAGAATCGTAAAAAGGGATCTGCACCATTGATCACCTGAACATAAAAGTTTGTGAATATGAAGATGGATGTTTATGACATTGATGAATGCTTGTCTCTTTTTGTCAATTGTCAATCGAATGTTTGCATTTTTTTAGTTGTTAGATCAAAAAATCAAATCATCCAAACACTCGTAAGGGTTTCACCTTCTCACTACGGGCGCATCTATTAATCCCCAAATGAGGTCTCGGGCACTCGCTTAACTTTCTTTTGTAAGAAAACGTTTTTGGAGTATGAAAGGTGCATCTACTAAACTTAAAGGATGTTTTTGCATATTAAAAAATACGATGAACATCAACCAAAAAATGAAAAATGTCATTCAAATCAGCCAAAGACTCGAAAAAGAGTTTCGAAAACCGAAAAAGCTCTTTCTAAATCAACCGAAAAAGTCTATTGAAATCAACAAAAAAAAACTTAAAGAATTTCTCGAAATGGTGAAATTCAGCTAAAAATAAAGCATACGACTTTGTGGGGCTTTGATCCAACTTAAAAATGCACTCACTCAACAAAAATTATGAATCAGTCGCTACTTCTCACAAAATGGAGTTGTTCTCACATGATCTTAACTTTCTCTCTAATTTTTTTATAAAAATGATTAATAATTAAAATTTCAAAAAAATAGATTAAAAGATTTAGTAAACGAAAATATTATATTTCGTTTTAAGATTATTATTAAATTCTTAATCCGAGTCAAATTATGGAGAAGTAAAAAAAAAGTCAAGGACGTTAGTTATGTGTGGTTAGACGGAAAACCAATAACGGCCCTGGAGTTGGGTTAGACTCCATTTTATGTTGGTTGACTTTGACCATCCATGAAATACTTTACAACCTCTTGAGTTAAAAGATTATATATTTTTAATATCATTTTAAAAATATTTTCTGTTTGTTAAAAATTACTATTTCCGTTCTTATTATTTTATGATTTCTGTTCTTATGGTTTATAATTCATTGTTAGTTTGTTACTTCGTTTTTATGGTTTATAATTTATTATTATTGTTATTCTTATGACTTATAATTTAATGTTGTCTCGATTCCTGTTGTTTATGTTCTATACTGTTTTAGTCTCATGTACTTCAAAATTCACATGTATGAATTAGTCTATGAACAAAAATAACAATAAACTATATACCATAATAACAAAACTCGTAATTCTAAATTACAAAAGTAAAAATTAAAATTATTAACAAACCACATGAAAAATCATAATTTACTCTAAAAATAATCTAAGCATACAATATATCCTATTCCAAAATAAAAGGGTAAATTATGGATATGGTTTATGTGGTTTTAAGTTTGTCTCAGATTTGTGTCCCTATAGTTTCTTTTATTCCAATATAGCCCCTACAATTTGCATTTTTGTAACGTTTTGATCCTTGCCACATAAGTAGGAGATAGGGACTGAACCGGTTGGTACCGAAAATATTTTGGACGGACCGAAATACCGAACTGAATGTACCGGTTTGGTTTCGGGACGGAAAATTTGGTGCTGATACCACTTAGGACCGAAAACTGAAAGTTAATAAAGAACCGATCAAAACCAAATCGCAAAAGCACAAGAATCAAAAGTTTTACAATCAAGTTGGTACTGTTTGGATATGATGGTGATACCGATTTCTTAATTGACAAAACCATAGGAGGAGGGGATTTTTTTGTTATGTGTGATTTTTTTATCAAATAATGGAGAAGGTATGGATTTATTTAGGAATAGATATGGATTGGTTTTAGAAAATAAAGATCGTTAGTTAGGAGATAGAGATGGAATTGGAATAGACAAATTGACCTTTGAGTTACCCGGTTTGGTACCGGTTTTTTCGGAAAAAAATTACAATCCCAAATACCAAAATTGACGGATTATTGAGACCGAATACAAGAATTCCGAGAAACTCATACTGTCACTAATGATTGTTAACTCTCATCCGTCAGCTGATGGTCATTTTCCATATTTTATGTCTTTTTAACTATTTTTGGATTAAATTAATATAAAGAAACCACTTCCTTAAACATGTTCCCTATTACTCCTTTGTCGCTGGATGCAAAGCAAACCACCAATCCACTATCACCATATGTAATATGTATCTCCTCTCTTTGCAAAACTGAATATTAAGGTCAACATTGAAATATTTCTTTATTTTACTTGTAATTTTTGAACGAAAATCATTTTTCTTTATAATGAATAATGTAATTTCGATGAAACCTCTAGAAAAGAAAAGTAAATCATTTTTTTTAAAGAGAGTATATTTATGTTAAAATATATTTTTGAGTATTTATGTCAAAATGACATGTTTATGTTTTATTGACAGAATTAAAAATATTGATTTAATTACTCTCTTTCAAGAGGGTCAAGTCTTGGGTTATAATTATTCCATTTTGCATTGAATTATAGACATTGAACAGTTAAATGGTTTATTTCAAGTCTATTTCCTATTACAGTAATTTAAAACCCATTTGTTAAAATTGAACATTAATTTTGCAACTAATATAATCTATAAATACGTAACTGAAAAATCTTCACTTGTATGTAATCGAAGATATATCCCGCCCTATAATCGAGTTTTCATCACTCTAATTTGAATTACACGCGATCTAATTCAAGTTGCGTTCTTTACAAAACAAAAACAAAAACAGATTTTCAAGGGAACATTCCTTGGAGAAACTCATCGAAGTTATCCTCTTCATCGGCTTTACCATCACCTGCAGAGGTTGATGACGACTTTCTTCCTACAAAGAAACATGCAATGGAACTCGGAATCATATAGGATTAAACATCAATATGAAAATACATCCCTCTATGAAGTTCCATACTATTTGGGTTCAGTTTGTGGATTAGAATGCTATATATTGCTCATCTACGGTTACACGTGAGAAGATTATGCACATAATATATATAGGAGCGGGTTCAAATGAGAACTCAAATTTGGTTGTGAATGTCAAGACAAATGAGAGTGCGACACGTGTCATATTCAGACTGAATAACCAATGAAATATTCAGACCGAATAAAACTGAATATAGTGTTTATTCAGTCTGAATAATGCTTATTGAGACTGAATGAACACTATATTCAGTCTGAATAATCTACATTCAGACACGTGTCGCGCTCTCATTTGTCCTCACGTTCACAACCAAATTTGAGTTCGCATTTGAACTTTCCTCTCTCTCTCTCTCTCTCTCTCTATATATATATATATATATATATCGCTAACCTTTGGCCCTATCATTAGCTTTGCTTGTATCCTCATCGGTTTCCTCCCTTTCTCTGAAAAATTTACAAGAAGATTTGCTTTCAGACAAAAGTATTGTGTAAATGTGGAATGGGTCAAGAAAGATAATCAACAAATATGGCATGCCTTTTCTTTCGGTGCTCTTCTTTTTCTCTTCTTTTTGATTCTTCCTTCTCTTTTTCCTTCAATTTTCTGTAAAGAAGTTTCTTTGCGCATCTGCAGGCAAAAATAAGGAGAAAAAAAACATTAACTTTGTATGTATTTAGACATGTTCATAGTTTTCAAATTTTAATGTGCAGTTCAGAGAAGCATTCTTCATGTGTAATGTAGAAAAAGCAACCAAGAGGAGTGTAAGTCGGTATATACAAACCTTTCACACGTTACTAATTTCACCAGAGCCTGTTTGTTTTCTCCAGCTTCAAAATAAGCAAAATTCACCTGCAATGAGAAACCCATAATATTGTTGACAAAAAAGTAACATAAAATAAATAGAGATGTTACTGGTAAGTTAAACTGTAAAAAGGCTTGATTAACGACTGTAAAAAGTATCATAAAATAAAGTACCATATGATAGAAGCATATTTTCCAATGAAAGACTTACCTCATAGCTTGCTAAGCCTTCTTCTTCGCTGCAATGTTTGTTACCACATACAAACTGCCCTGACAATTAAGGGTAAAAAATTAAAAGCTCGTTTTGTAATTCCAGTGTGCTCATCAGCAGTTGATATTCTTGGAAACGGTTTAAATGATAAATAACATAAGTTTACAAGCAATTAAGTAGAACAAACATTTATACGATGGTCCAAGTATATCTCAAGGTTTACCAGAGATTACAGTAATTTCCCTAACCACAATATGGAAAGAAATAAAGTTAGATCAGTAATTAGAAAAAGGTCTCCATTGCACAGCATTAGTTGACCTTAATGTTCAGTTCTTATAAGGTGAACATGACTACAAGACGACATATAATGCAAACTGTTTGTATGTGACGATGTCAACAAGATCAAATCATCAAAAAAGCTAAATAAAGTCAGATTTTGCACTATTATGTGAATCACTGGGTACGCCATTCTGCATAACGGTGTTTGACGGTGAAATAATACTAGTGAAAGTGAGAATGTCGCTTTTTACTTTTAGTATATTGAGAACAATGTAGAAAATACATTGTTGAGTAATACAGTAAACCACATAAGACTGACTGAATCACTAAACATTCCCAATAAATGCACTAACTCCATGTGGCTCTCTATACTCCAAAGCCCAAAATTGGTTCTACATATAAAAAGGGACACCTCTCTCCTTTCTTCTCTTCTTTTATAGACACAAGGAGAGAAGTTGCAGCAAAATCTAGAAAACAGAGAAAGATCGGCAAGCTAAGGAAGGTATTATCGGGTGTGCAAATCAATAAGGTATACTTATCACCATATTTGTTTTTTTCATTTTAAGCTCTTAATCACCACTTATCTCTGATTCGTTTAGACGTTTTATAATTCAGACTGTTTGTTTTTTATTTATTTTCAGAGCCTCTTATCACTTAATATGGTCTAAACAAATAAGCGGTAATTTAATCTCTTAATTCACTTACCCCTCACCAGGCCTGTCTCTTACCACCTAAAACCTTCTCCCTCTCACATCATGCCTCCCCTTAGCAGGATCCATCATCCATCTTAATATATTAGATGCAGTGTACACAGAAACGATATGTACTTTTAAAACAGATTCAAGTGCAAAGTTCAACGATGATGTGGTTTATCATAAATCTAATTTGGGTATGTTGAGAATGGTATATTTTGGTTTAAAATGACTTGTTTAGTTTTATAATTTAGATGAAATTTTCATAATGATTCACATTTCAGACCTCAGACTTCAGACGTAAAAACAAACAGTCCTACTGATTCAGATTTCAGACTTCAGCACCACCTCTTATAAATCAGAAGTGAAATCAGACTTCAGACTTTAGCACCTCTTAAAAAACAAACGCCAACGCCACCTAAGTTGTCCTATATTTTTGGTAGGTAATCACCAATAAAAATGATAGAACTGAGATTTGTATTCATGAATGATTGAAGAATTAACTCAAGAACCATGAAAGGTAAATCTGAGTTCCTGGTTAAAAATGTTTTGATATAGAAATGGGTATAAACTTTGTATGTTTGGATTTATAAGAATGTAATAACAAGGTTATAAATGTTTTTATCAAAGTGTATTATATGCAAAACTAAAGGTTGAAAATGAAGGTAGGTGTTTATAAAAAAATGTAAGATGTTGTAACCATCAAAACGACATTTTTATTTGTCTTTATATATTTTCAGAGGCAGAACATCTGTATGTTCAGTTTGTTAAGAAAATGAGCTTGGCACCTTGGATTGATATCCAGATGGAATTTGATCATTTGATGCATTCTAAACATGCTCAAAATAGTGTAACAAACGTTTTTACAGTTTGGATTGCAAAAAATAAATGGTTTTGCAAAAATAGGGTATTTGACAATAAGTTGTTTACAAGAAAGTTTACTGTCAAAGCCGGTTCTGTAAAACTCATGGAAGATATGCAACTTGGATGGTTTGAACATAATTTTGGGAAGTTAGTAAAGGTGTATAAGTAGTTAGCATTGAAAAAAATGAAAAATAAATGGAAGCTTTGGGGTGAAACAGAAACAAGAATAGTATTAAATCATATCACAAATGCCATACTACCAAAAACCTAATGGCATATCATCCCAACCCCCTGTGGTTTTTGTACCAAATCCCTACACATATCATGATGGTCCAACAATGAATCTTGTATTAATAACAGGATTGTGGCACTAATCATAAAACAAAACCTTGATCATAAGATTCGTTTCATATTAACCTTCAGTTATCAAGACAAGTAATCTACTAACATGTCAAAAATAACAAGTAAGTACCTTTGCCAGATACGACTTCTTTTTCCGTCCTCCACCTCAATCCAATCTGAGAAAATGCAAAATCATTAAGAAAAGCCAAATCTCCACCCATAAAGCATGTTATAACATCACGGCGTTCTGTTTATTGATGAATTAGCAGGTGAAACTTCAGCAATACAAAGTCTTGTATGCAATGTGACTGCTCAGAGGCATACCTTGCCTGTCTTATAATGTGACATGTCAGCAATGCAATATCTTTAAACAAGTTAAAGGAGGTTCCAAACAATCAAAATAGTTTCAACCTTATAACCTAGAAATGGTAAACAAATATATAAGTCTGAACAGCATAAGACTGTTCGACAAAAAGGAAGCAATCAAAGGGCAACAAATCTTAAAATATATAATATAACCTAATAATCAATTGAAAGTAAAAACAACACAGACAATACTTCTACTATACCCCTCTCATCATGTTAATAGTATAAAACTTTCAAGCTGCAGCTGATTGACATGTATTGCTATAAAAGTTGAAATACTAGTAGTATATAAGTGCAAATCCCAACATGAAACCAACTTCCAAAGGATACTCTTTAAAAAGCTTATCATAGTAACGCTTCACCAGCCTTTGTTCCCATGATGAGTCCATATCATCTTCTTCTGAGCGTATAAACCTTTGAAACAAACAGAATAACGCATAGGTCATATAACACAAATAAAAAGCATTTCAATTGGTTGCAATGAACTTACCGATAGCCTTCTCTAAGAGTGTCTTGATCAGTTTTTATTGGTAATTTTTCTTGTTTTTGTCTTTCTTCCCCATAGAAGTTTACTGCAAAGCAACAATATGTGTTGATGCAATATAAATCATTCATACATCCAGGCAGATACATCAGCTAAAAAAAGGTTCAATGCCTAGAGGGCTGACTACATACACTACCGCAGAACTGTAAAAAACGACAAAATTGTTTCATAAACCAAAGTGGCATCTCATATAGATTAAATAATGATATTACAGGATTACTAATTGGGAATTTGGAAGTTCCATATTCAATTTACTGAAGTGACTGGTAAGAAAGCAAAGACCAATATACCAACATAAGGAACCAGTTGTTAAAAAAGTAAACTATTGCTAAAGTTAATTCAATTTCCCGGACTTAGGAAGTGCATCGCTGTTAGCATCATATGTCAAATGAAGATAGAAGGGAGAAGAATGTACTGATCAAGATAGGCAACACATTTTTATAAACACAATGTAAGCCAATTTCTGAATCTCAAAACTAACAGAATGATTTAGTACGATTCTCAAAAAAAAACAGATACAAGCCTCTCAAATAACATGATCATTAGTTGGATCTTTAATGCCACATCACCAGAGACCTCACTAGGAAAGGGCTAATGACATGATCATTACTTATATCTTTAATGTTGCATCACCTGAGATCAGTAATAGCCTTGCTTTCTACGCATGGCCACAAGCATGTGGACTAGATTGCAGAAAGATTTTCTTTGATTGATGGTCATTGGGCCTTTCAAAAGACATTGGTAATTTAGTAATTTACCAATCTTGTCCTATCTCCTTGAATTTTGTTCCACCTATTTAGTGGGACAAAAA
Organism: Silybum marianum; assembly: GCA_036898165.1. Lineage (NCBI taxonomy): Eukaryota > Viridiplantae > Streptophyta > Magnoliopsida > Asterales > Asteraceae > Silybum > Silybum marianum. The sequence goes on from CM072538.1 coordinate 24,226,909, forward strand.
ATTGTATTTTTGTCCCAATCAGGTCCTGTCTTATCCTATTAAAATGTCACGCCAAACATGGGACACGAAGTTTTGTGATGTCATGTCCCATCATGTCCCGCATACCAAATGCAACCTTTATGGCCTCAAGCAAACATCTAGACAATGCTTCCGGAAGCTCACGGTCACAGATGCTTTAAACGAAAGTTGGCTTATTGCAAAGATTAGACAAAGCTTAGCAAACTACTCCTCATATTCACCTTAAATCATAGAAAATATTTGATAGCAATCTTAGTGTACGTAGATGGCATTTTGATTACTGGGACAAATATATATATATATATATATGTGTGTGTGTGTGTGTGTGTGGAGTTCATCAACTGGTGTAAACAGATTTTCGAAAGAAAAAAAATAGCTCAAAAGACATGGCAGTAACCGAATATTATCTGGGAATTGAAGTATTAACAAATGAAAATGGTTTTTCATCTCAATCAAAGAAAACATGTGCTAGATAGATATGTTGAAAGAGGCTATATGTTGGATGCTAAACCTTTAGCATCACCTACTGATAACATTGTCAATCTCACACCTAATGGTGGTGAAGTCTATGATGCCCCATCCTTTTATCGTAAGATGGTTGGGAAGTTGCTCTACATTATACCAAATAAAAAATGTATATGCAGTTCAAGTTGAATTGGTTATCAATTAAGCATCCTAAAACCCATTAAAGAAAAACCACCTATGGTGTTTCAAGCATGAAAAAACAGCCAGACAAATGCATCGCATAATCTTATTCTTTTAATCCCATATCCTGGCCTGTTGAAGTGGATTCACTTGATCACTATCTTTTTCATCTTTGCATATTGCAATATTTGAATGCCAAAAAGAACAGCAGGCGATACTCAAGTTACAAGTTATCATTGTACTTCACATTAACAGGGGACTTTGCATGATGTACCAATATTATCCTACATAATCACCACTGATTACTACGCTCTTTAGGTAATTAGCATGCAGATTGGCATTTACGAATGGCCACACACCAGTCTTGATTGCTTAGATTATGCTGAAATGAATGTATGAATGACAGTAGCCCCCTACCTTCACTTATGCGGAGGGAATTGTTCATCGTTCATTTATTTTAGGACACCAGAATTTCACAAATAAATTGCTCACTATTTGCGTACTTCCTTGGTATCCAAAGCAATCTTTAGCCAACATGAGAGGAAAGGCTTATATTGGCATATATTTAAGGCATTAAATTTTCAAAAAGCACCTAAGTTACGATTCTATATACAGCAAAGCGCATTGAAAATTTCAGAAACTAACCATAATCTTTCACAAACTTCTTGTGCCGATCGTAAGCATTGAGCCCTAAAATGTGAGCTTGATACTGCCTGCAAACACGAGATTCATTAAGCTTAAATTATGCAAAAAATTAAGTTTTAGAAGAAAACACTTCATCATTTTCACGGCAAAGCGTGAGATTCATACCGTTTCTTTTCTTCCTTATCGAATACCGCAGACCTAATTGAGCCAAAAGAAGCCATTTTCAGGTTCTCGCAGCGAACCCTAACGATTAATAGACCAGTAACTTACAGAAATGATCCATGTATATCTCCAAACTTACATTTACGCGCGTAACTTACTTCTTTTGTAAAAATTGTAACATATTTTTCTAAAGCTTTCAGTTTGGGTCCAAAAATCTTTTTATTACTTCCTCTAAAACAACAAAAATGTAGAAGTTTGATTTCAAGTAATTTTAATAACGACTAATACCAAAAAAGAATATGCTCTCATGTTGCACTTCTCCAAACGTTTAGCTTTCGTTAGGGGTGTCTAGAAAATCAACCGATCTAATTAGAACCGGCCGACTATAATTAGACATCCGATTGTAGTTGGATCGGATCGGATTGAAATTTTCAAAATCCAATTTGGATCGGTCGGTTATTGGATGGCAGTCCAGAACCGATCAAAATCGACCGAACCGAACCGGCCAACATCCAATTATCATTCTATTAATCATCCGATAATCATCCAGTTATCCATCTAACTATCATCCAGTTAGTTTATCTTCAATTTGCTTCAATTGAAGTTTGTTTTTGTGTTGGTTTTTGAATTTTTACCTTCACTTGTGTTGGTTTTTGAATTTTTTCCTTCACTTTAGTTGGTTTTAGCACATATTAAAAATGATTAATCAATTGGTTTCATTGTTAAAAAATTGGATTGAATTAACACATGGATCCAATCACATTGAATATCCAATTGATGAAACCGAACCGATCAAATCATCCATTGGATTGGATCGGATCTGTTGTTTGTTGTAAATCGGATCGGATAGATTGGCAAAATCCAAAATAGATGATTGGATTGGTTCAATTCCGTCCACATCCGGTGGATGTCAACCAATGAACAACCCTAGCTTTCGTTGTTTGGAAAAATGCAACATTTAAGTCTATGTTTAAAGACGCACAAGGTTAAAGGTTTTTTCGGACCTTTCAAGCTCATTTTCAGTAGCAAAAAAAAAAGATCTATACTTTGAGTTGAAAATGGGTTCGTTCGGGCTTTTCAGGTTGGTCCTGCCCCTACATTTTTTGCCTTGAATGAGTTTTGAGGCCTAGATTGGACCGGCCTTGATCATGAAATTTATGGCTCCGTTGCAAAAGAATTGATTTTGGAGATGTATACATGTGGTTGGCGATCAATATTCTTTCCTCGTTTACACGCAACCAAAATATCACATGGTCTATGTTGATAGAGATGTACAGAATTCAATCATAATCAAAGTTGATTATTGTGTTCGGTGTTTAAACAATGCCCTTTTAAGGTCTAACCCTATTAGAATCTATATAACATTTTTAAAACAATGATCGTGGCTGATATATGATTTATATTTTAGATCAGTTTTAACTAGAATTATCTTTATAAATTTGAGATAATGGACAAGTTATATTATATGATATTAGATTTATTTGGATTATGTTTTAATAATTTTTGAACTACACGTTTTGGATTAATTAACAATTACAAGATGTTTTATTTTAAAAGTAAAAATGAATTCAAATGCATAACAAAACTAATTTACAATTTACAAAAATAAAATAATGTTTATTGGATGTTTTTAATATAATGTTTTATCATTCTTGGACTAAGGTTGTAGTAATAATTTTATGCTAAAACTATATATAGTAACTTTTAATTAATGAAACAACTGCAACATATTTTATTTTTTTAGTGTTACCTTGCAATATATTTGTTATTCGTAAAAAAATACATAACAAATAATTAACTTTTGTTATCAAAATCATAATTGGTCTTAAATTAGATCTTTAATCAGTCGTGACTTTAACTAAACTCCTATAAAATGTTTGGGATTGTTGAACCTAAAATGACTTATAATTGGTCCAAGGCTCGAACTCAACTTCAAAGTTACGTTCATATTTATTTACATACTTCAAATAATAAGAAGAAACGAATACTACAAATATGGATTTATTATGATGTCAAAAATAAACAATAAAGTGTCATCATATCTAAAGACTAATGTGTTATAACACGGTAATAGGTTTATAAGATGCTTTTGGACATCATAACACGTTTAATAGACCATTTTTATTATTAAAACGTCGTATTATCTATTTTATATGACACTATATGAGAAAACATCTTATAAACAAGTGTCCTATAAAAATGTGTTCATAAGCACTTCTTAAAAGTATTCAGTAAAATAGCTAATACGAGAATTTGTATTTAAAGTGTCGTAAAAGCTTGTTAAAACGTCCAAAACCGCATTATATATAAATTTATTACAACACACTTAGATAAAACATGTTATTGTTTGATCTTATAGACTTAAATCTTATAAAATGGTCTATTACGACATCTAGACATAGTTGACATCTTATAGATCCGATTTTATTGTAACATAAACGGTTATTTGAAAACAATTATGTTGTCGTTATCATACTTTTTCCCTTTTTTAGTGGAATTTTGTTTTATTTTGGATTTCTGCCACAAATTTTGGTCATTAAACAAGCTATCCACTTTGAATTTAGTGGTCTATCTCGTGTTTCATTTTTCTTTGGATTTGACCCAATAACATAAACAAAACATTAGTGATGAGTCATGACTCATGAGTCTTTGTTCTTTTATCTTTATTTATATCGGATTTTTATCGAATAACTGGATTATTCAATTAAATGAGAGGCTGAATCGTTTCATGCGTGAATTTGTCACCTAGGAATAGGATACCTTATTAATCTTTTTGTTTGAAAAGACGTGTTGCTAATCAGTAATCAACATTTATTTTGTGAAAGCCCGTGAATAATGATAATAGATGAGCATGTCAACTTATGGTGTCTAATTAGGATAACTATGTATTGTTTCTTTCTATTGAGATTAATTTGAAAATTATTTATTCATTGAACTGGGATAGACAAGCATCATACGTATAATCCTCAATATTGTTACTAGAATGACCACAATCGATGTCCACTTGTTGATTGTAACATTCAACCAAAAAAAAGGTTACTTTATTATGGGTAATATCTCAAACCATTGTCAATCTTGGTTGTAGGTACCCTATAGATGTCGTTATAAATGACCAAGCTGGAACCACGTTATCGTTTGTATATGTGCGTAAATATGTAATTACTTTTTTATAGTGTAAACTTTTTGTTATTAAAGTGCATATCCAAGTTTGCAATTAATGTAAATCATATCGACGGTGACATCGACTCTATAGATGAAACTGATCTAAGTTGTAGTATTAAAACTACTACTTATAAATCTAAACCTATCATGAAGACATTACATTTATAACTAAGTACTTAATTCTTTTACTCTAACTTATTTTCAATCCGTCACGATTGTCTTGGAGGTCATATCCGACTAGTTATGTATTTATGTGTTACTTTATACACTTTAAACTGACATTTTTAAAGATTGTATGCATGCAATAACCATAAACTTGAATTTTAAGACAATTAAGAGAACATAGAATAAATGTTTTACTTTATAATGTAGAAAATATGTCATAAAACAATAAATGTTTAAAATACATTTTTATTGTGTGATTTTTTTCTTCCTAGAATATATGTATGGAGGGAGGTTCAAGGGAAAACACTAAAAAAAAAAACTGAAGAACACCCTAGGAGCCTTCCATCCGGACGGTATGCACTAATACATACAAGTGTTTTTTATTCATATGTACCAATATTTCTATCATTACATATGCATTTATGAATATTCACAAATACATGTTACAAATTACCGGTATGGGTTAGTGCATACCGTCCAGATATAAGGCTCCCAAGATGTTCTTCAGTTTTTCTTTTTAACGCTTTCCCTTAAACCTGACCCTATATGTATGTATGCATGTTAGTTAACATGGGTGTAAATTACAACACAATACAACACAAGATATTACAAATGTTTCCACTTAATTTTCTTCATTTTACACTTAAATTAGATTGTGTTGCAAATAATATTTTACTTTACAGTTTTATAAGTTACAAATGTATCAAACTACAAAAAAAAAAGCTAATATGAATGTCTAGGCACATAAGATAGAATTCAAACAATTTATTAATAGTTTGATGATGTAAAATTTCTTTTACTAGTGAAACATAAGTAGCATATTATATTGTTTTGGTCGAGGAAGATATGATCAATCACACATTATTTTTATCTAAAAGTTTGTCGTATGTTAATGCAAAATTTTATGTTTCTTGTCATGTCATTATCAAACGTTTTGCTTTGCATATGATTTCATAAAACATTTTAAGGTCATGTTCATCAAACCAGTTGATAAGTTATTTGTTAAATGAATAAGCTACGGGTTGATCGGTAAGTTAGTTATTAGCCAATAAACTATTTGTTAACTTGTATAGTAGTTATGTTTGGTAAAAAAAAACAGTTGATAAAATAATTAACAATGTAAAATATTGTCTAAACGGCACATTGAAAATCACCCAAATTTGATATAAAGAGCATAATTGGGAAAAGTAAATAGCAATAGAACTTATAAATTTTTATCTGAAATATATAGTATTTTGTAAATCTAGATTAGAAAATAGCTTATAAACTAACACGTAGTTTATCAAATGACACTTTTGTAATTAAGTTGGCTTGTGGTTGTCAAATATTCTTTTAGGGTCGTTCTTTCGGGTGTTTCATTATGGGAAACAGAACAACTCCCTCAAAATTTGGGTCCAATCATGTATTTTTATTTTTAGCAGTCTTATGAACTCCTCCTTAATCAAAATGACAAAACCCAATTGAATTTTAGCCATAAAGACAAGAAATCCTTTGACCTTGTTATGTCTTCAGTCGTCTTCATCGATCGACTCCTGGCTCCTAGGTTTTTTTTCTCAATGGCAACATACTCAAGACGAGTTCACTTTTAACATAATATATGGTATACATTTGATAGTTTGATCTTGTTTGTCCTGAATATAAATGACAAACAATTGGTGTGATATAATTTAAAATAAAAAATGCTTGTTGGTGTGAGACAATTGGTGTGATATAATTCTAGTCACAGAGGGTTGGGAACGTTAGTCTACATACCTGGGCATTGAAGAGGTTTTTTTTCTTGACTTGCAATTGTGATCAATTGGTCAAAAAAAGGTTTTTTTTTCTAGACTTTTAATACCTCACCTACATCATAATGCAGAATTTGCAGGTTATTTGTAATTTTCTTTTGGAGCTTATGTGTTGCTAAAATTTCCAAAGATCAAGGATATATGTAATTGTGTGTAAGGCAAGAGCTTACTCTCTCATCAAAAAAGGTTTTGGGAAGCTTGAGCATATAACAAAGTGAAGCTGAAACAAGGGATGCTTGTTTGATTTATAGCATTTTGTTTACATGATACATGATTGTTAATTTTCATTTAGATTGATTATTTGGTAAAAAAAAAACAATAAAAACCTGCTAGGGGTAAATTGGTCGTTTAACCAATCCTGTCTTGTCCACTCTAGTGTTGTTAAGTCTTACCAAATGCTGGATAATTGTCATGTTCTGTTCCGTCCTGTTTGTGTATCAAACGCACCCAAATGAACGTTTTGTTCGCAGGATTCCAACGAGATTGGAAGACTAGAATGATCATTCTTACTTCTCTAAAACTTTATACATGTCATAATAATGTGTTTTACCTCTATATGATGTTTAAACAAGTACTTCTATACTTGGAAGATTTTGGTACAAGGAATGGTTTTTGAAACTCCCTTGTGAGTTATTGTGGAGAAATATGATGTATGAAACTAGATACTATTTCGATCTAATTTTGGAAGGAAGGTTTTAGAACATGGAAACGTATTTTGGAAAGGTTCTTGCATTGGAAGTAGTTAGTACGTCAGATATGGATGTATTAATAAGTTAGACTAGTGTAATGGATCCATAAGCACAATAGTCGAAAGTATTTGAGGAAGTGAGCAAGTGATGAATCCCAGTTTGGGGTAGAAGAGTGAAAGTAATACATCCTAGTTTGGGTTGAGCTTATCACTAGTATAGCCGAAGGTTGATATCTGGTCGTGCTTAGTTTCACTGATTTAAAGGTCCCGGTTTGATGTTGATGATTGGTGCGATGGCGGGTCGCTCCCGTATGATTAATTCAGGAAGAAAGAAGGTGTATCTTTCAGGTGTAAATCGTGGATGAAAGAAAAATGATTTATGGAAAAGCTTTTGGGTTAATGTTTATTTACCGTTTTCGAAATTTTACTAGCTTTCCATATTTGAACTGTTTGTTCTCACTAGGCTTTAAGCCTAACACTTTTTCTTAAAATGTCATGTATAACAGGTGAACGTCCTAGGGGGCTTGAAGGGTTGAGTGAAGTTAGATGCCGGTAGAGGCATCCTTTTTGAAGTACACATTTGTGTGTATAGAACGAGTTACTTGGAAGTATATTTTGAGGATTTAGAGACACCCGAACTTAATCTGTATTTTAAGTTGTATAGATTAATAGGTTGTCATCTAGTATCCATTTGATGATTGTAAACTCTTTTACTCCTCCCCATGTTTATGGGTGATATTTATTTATGAAGTCATATTCCGCATTTTATTTGGTTCAAATTAACTCCCAATTTTAGGGGTGTTACATTATCAAATAGTAAATTACAGACTTCGTCCCTATACTTATATGAAAATTATTAGGGGTGACAATTGTGTCGTGTTTGGGTTGGCGTGTCGCGTGTTGGCGGGTCAGGGAGGGTCAACCCGGACATGACCTGTTTAGCTAATCGTGTCGAGATACGCAACCCTAATCCGCACACGTTCGTGTTGGCGGGTCATGAATCTCTTGTTTCTAGTTCAAGAACAGGGCACCCAAAATCTCAAACGTTTGTATTTACACTTTACTTACTATACTCCAAATCAGCATAAATCTGAAATTTTATTTATACAACTCCAAAATACAAATCACCATTCACTTATACATCAATTACTAAACAAGGAACAAAATCGAGGAAGGAAATCGTTACTTAGTACTTACAGAGCAAGGAAATCACCGAAATCCCTGCTAAGAGTTAGGGACTTAGAGTTCAAACTTCAAACGCCGGAGTTGCTATTTAGACTGGGTAGAGCGCCGTTGGAGTTGCTGTTGAGTAGTCTGAGTTAGGGTTAGGGTGTTCGTGCTTCACGTTTCTACGTTTGAGTTTTGACGGACGAGATTACAATTTACACAAAACAACGAAAGAAACCCTATTAGTTAGACTTTTAGATTTAAAATAAAACATAAAATATATATTATTATTTTTTAATAAATTTTGGCAGGTTGGCGGGTCAACCCGCGACTCGTTCGTGTCAACCCGAACGCGACCCATTTATTTGACGGGTTGGCGTGTCAAAAAATTCAACCCTAACCCGTTTATTTTCGTGTCGGGTTCAGGTCGTGTTTCGTGTCGAAAATTACCACCCCTAAATGTTATGGAATGAGTTCCTCAAATAAAATAATTACAGTTATGGTCATCCTCGTTTCTTTTTTGTTATGGATTGAGTCCCTTATCCTAACTCCACTAAGTGACGCTCCATTAAATTGAGGATAATGTTGTCCTTTTACCATTTTTCCTTAAAAGCATAAAAAATATATCTATCGAGCATACAACGTCGTCCCTCCCTAAGAAAGTCCCTATCGTCGCTTCCCTTTTCTCCACCGCCTCTTTCCTTTTACCATTTTTGTATTTTTAGTGTTAGGTTGCAGATGGTGTAAGGAAATCTTCAACCCAACACCACACACTAAAAACATAAGAAAATAAGTGTTTTCATTTTCAACACAACACAAAAACACTAAAAAAATGAAAGTAAAAAATACTGGCTTCTATATTTGGGTGTCAATAAAATTGGATCTATAAATATATATTAGTATAATATTAATTTTTTATAAATACATATATTATTTTATTATAAAATAAAGTTTTGGTGTTTTTTTTAGTGTGTGGTTGAAATTGATTTTTTTAATATTCAATTGACCCACCATTTTTAGTGTTTTATTTTTTAGTGGTTGGGTATGACACGATCTCCAACCCACCTATAAAATCACAAAACACACAAAAATGTAGGAGTTTTGATCTCCAACCCAACATTAAAACACAAAAAAAAAAAATTGAGGAGTAAAATGTTGGCCTCCATATTTGGAAGTCAATAAAATAGACCACTAAATTTTTTTATTGATATTTTATCTAACTTTTCTAATTATATACGTACATATATAAATTAATAGTATTATATAAATAGTATAATAATAAATATACATTATTTTATTGTTAAAAATGTTTTTAGTGTATGATTTGAGATGATCTTTTTAGTGTTTTTTGATTTTTTTAGTGTATGATTGGGTTGGAGATGTCCAGATATTATTTAAAAACACTAAAATTTTCTTTAATATTATTATAATAATAAAATAATATATGTATTTATAAAAACTTAATATTATATAATTATTATATTATATCTATAATTCATAAGAACTTAATATTATATTAGTATTTCATTTATAGACCAATTTTTTTGACCTCCAAATGTAAAGATAAAGTTTAAAAAACTCTATTTTTTTTAGTGTTGAGTTGAAAATAAAACACCTTCATTTTTTTGTTTTTAATATTAAATTGAGATCCGATTCATAATGCAAATGTACCAGTAAAAACCGATGAGCGATGCATGAACATCTAAAAATGTGCCAGTAAAAAAAACGTGTAATAAACATTGGATTGTATATTCTTTTCGAAATATTAAATTGAGATCCGATTCATAATGCAAATGTACTAGTAAAAACTGATGAGCGATGCATGAACGTCTAAAAATGTACCAGTAAAAAAACGTGTAATAAAGAATGGATTGCATCTTCTTTTCGAAAGACTAAATTCAATTCAGTGGTTGAATTTTGACTTCACATATATATATATATATGTATATTAAAAGATAGAAAATGTGGAAATTTGATATTTGTTATTAATTTTTTTTGCTGTAAATTAGATTGGTCAAAAAAGGAAAAAAAATATAAAAATAGCAATTACTTTTCATTTCCTTAAATTTAATCAGGAATGAAAATTTCGCTTCTAGATGAATGGACGTATTATATTAACATAAAACCAAATAGTTTTTTTTTAATTTTCATTAATATTAATTACTACTTAATATCTCCAACCAAACACCCCTTAAATCTTTAAATTTTGGTATAAAATTTGATGCAAACAATAAATCTAGAGCATTTACAATGGATGTTCTTCTTGAGGTTTTTGTTGACGTTTTTACAAAAACCTCCACTGTGGAACACATGTTCTTGTCTAGTCACATGTTTCTATAGGCACCTAGGTGCTTGAACAAGAACCCGGGTTCTTGCAAACATTCCTTATTTATTATTTTATTGTTTTTATTGTTTTCTTACTCATTTTATAAATTAAAAATAAGGAAAATAAGGTTTTTGTAAGAACTTCTATTATAGAGTTTTATGAAGATTTTGTTTTGTTGAAGTGACAATGATGTGATAGAAAAAAGTGGCAACTGAGGTTCTTGGAGGTTTCACCACTGTAGATGCTTTTATTCAAATGAATAATAATTTACATAAAGATGTAAGATTTTAGGTAAATTTATTTTTATCTTTTTTCATTATTGTGAAATTTATATAAGTGAATAGTATTACACTAAATTTGATGTGTTAAATCATCTTTAATCTAACCGTTAAAAACATCTTTAATATTGTTGTTATAATAATATATAATCGATAAATAATTATTACTTGAATTTTAAAATAATTTATTTAATGAAAATCATAAAATTAAAATGAATTTTTTTATTCAATAAGTATTGCCTTACAAAAAAAAATATTGTTCCTAAACAAAATATAAAAAATCAAGAAGTTTAAAGTTTCATTAAATTTTAATTTTTTTAATTAATAAATATTACCTTATAAAAAATGCTATATTATTTTAAAAAAGTATCAAAAATCAAAATATTAAAATTACATTCAATTTTAGCAGTTAATTTATTTTAATATTAACTATATTATTAAAATATTTATTACATTTAATAAAATATTGTTTTCTTTTCTAAACATTATGAAAAAATTAAAAAATCAGTCATCTATTTTAGATATTCGATTTTTTTTTCCATGTTTTATCGATTATTTTTTTTGTATTTTAATATACATTACAACATACTTATTGGAGTAAAACGTGTATTTTCAGATACGTAAACCGGTTTATACAGGCTGCCTATTCCCAATGTAAGGAACATACATACCTGACCCACTCAGTGGCAAAGAGATTATGAAGGGACCTGTGATCGAACTCAAGACCAACGAACCATTACAACATATTTATTGTAGTAAAGAATTTCTAAAAATACCAAAATTCATATTTTAACATAATAGTTGGAAATACTCTTAGGGGGCGTTTGGTTCGCCGGAAAGGAATGGAATCTGGTGGAATTGGAATCTGAATTCCTTTGACCATATTCCAATTCCTTTGTTTGGTTCAATATTTTCAAGAATTGGAATTTGATAAATTTCAAAGAATTCCATAATTGGGCAATTTGAGATTCCTTACCTTAGTGGTGGGAATTCATAGGAATTAAGTTGGTTTTTCTTTAATACCTAAAATACCCTCCTAAAAAAAATTAAACCCTAATCTCAAACAAAAAAAGTCGACACCTCTTCACTTGGATTTTCGGTTCGGTTTTTTTTTTTTCAGATTTCGGTTTTTTTCAGTTTTGTTAGGGTTTTTTTTACAATTTTTGGGTTTTCGATTTCGGTTCTGTATTTCGGGGGTTTTTTTTAGCTTTCGGCTTTTCGGTTTCTCGGTTTTTTTTTTCCAGTTTCGGTTCGGTTGTTTCTTCACCCCTAGCAGTTAGGTTCTCCATCGTCTCCTGCAACAACTAAAATATGTCTTGCCCTAACAGATGTTCTGTTGTTGTAGTTTTTTGCTTTTTCCTGCAGTTTTTAGCTATTTTTTGCTGTAAAAAAATTATGATTTTTGCTGTTTTAACATTTTCTGTAGTTTTTGGCTGTTTTATGCAGTTTTTAACTGTTTTATGCAGTTTTTAGCTGTAAAAAAGCTCAAATTATTTTTAGTGTTAAAAAATTTAAATAATTAATAATTATTTTATTAAACTAATTTTAGTTTAAAAAATTAAATTTAATAAAAAGGGTATTTTAGTCATTTACTGAAATTTCATTCCAATTCCAAAGCTACATTCTGTGAACCAAACAGACAAATTCCAATTCTTTCAACTGATTCCATTCCAATTATGCCAACCAAACAGCTGGTCAAATCTGACAACATTTCAATTTAAATTTATTCAAAGTCAAATTCCTTTGACATATTCCATTTCATCCAATTAAATTCTGCGAACCAAACGCCCCCTTATTATTCATCATTACATCAAATTTGATATAAAACTTGATGTTCCAATAAAACAATTTGATGTTTGATGTAAGATTTGACATCGTAGTTGAATATGGTATTTAAGAGGATCTTCAACAACTTTTAAAAATTTAATGTAAAGTCAAAATCTCTAAAATTATTATCTTACAACTTCAACAGCTTTTTTATTCTAGAGAATCTATTAAAAGTTTATATTATTAAAATATTCAATAAATTTATTATTTCAAAAATTTCAATAATTATAAGAGTTGTTTTTGGTGGGAAATTATTAAAATAACATTTATCTCTCATCCTTTTAGAGATACATAGAAAATTTTAAATTTAGAGATTTTTCCAAAAATCTTTATTTTAGAGAATGATATAAAGATGATGTTGGAGAAGTTTAGAGAAGAAAAATGAGTTTTTCTCAATTTTAGAGAACTTGTTGGAGATGCTCTAACATATATCATAAATATTTTTATTTAAAAATATGTATATATAATAGGGACGTGTTTCGATAAGAAGCGTAAAAAGTAATATGGACTTTTGGATCATTTTTAATTGAAAGATCGACATTAATAAGATGTATCAGATCAATTTTTATAAAAAAACACAATTTTATGGGTGGATGTAATATTAAAACTACCAAAAATTCAAATCATTTTTTACGTTTTTCAAGTATTCACCTTAACTCCTATTCTCATACGATCCAGATGTATACAATAATATTTAAATACATACTACATTTAGTATATTTACCATAAAATTGGGTCATTTAATATGGGTATCCCACAATAGATTTTGAAGCTGAGTGCTCCATGCCTCCTTTTTCTCCGGACTTGACCCCACCAATTTAATTCAAATCCATTTTACAAAAAAAAAAACCCTTTCACGTCCGCTTCCTTTCTTTGCTTGGCGGACGCCAAATCCACATTTCAATTCAATTTTTAGTCGACCAAAGTCGCCGTCGTGGACTAACCGGTTACCGATTCAACCGGTCACCACCGTCCCTTACCTAAACCCTCTAACCTCTTCCCTTTTTACCGACAGCTCCCGTCCCCACTCTCCACTAACTTTTTTTCCAAATCTCATTTCAACTTCATTTCATTTGCATTTGCATTTCATCTTCATTTGCATTTCATTTTCTATACGTTACAAACACACACATAATATTATCTCTCTCTAATAACCTTTCGTTTTCTCTCTCTAGAATTCACTCACCCTTCACAACTTCTCTCTCTCTCTCTCTCTCTCTCTCTCTCTCTCTCTCTCTCTCTCTCTACCTTCGCTTTCATTGTTATATAGATTACATATACATATATATTATATATATATATTTGTGGATATATATATATATATCATAGGTTGTATCGACATCTTATGTATCTATCTGAATCAATCGTTTTCGAGTAAAAATGGAGTTGGAGGAAGCGATTTGCTTCCAGTTTTCGTCGCTATTATCTTCGATCTCACTATAAGTTTTTCCCTTTTATACTCTCGTTTGGATCTGCGTCAAGATCTGTCCTTGGAGCTGGCTTATTGAGCTCGCTAAGGAATTTTATTGGTAAGTTTTCACGATTGGGTGTTTCGATCGATGTATATATTTTGCTAGGTTTGTGCTCGTTGATTTTCTTTAGTAGTATGATTTTTTTTAATTTTATTTTTTGTGGTGATTTATGTAATTTTTGCTTGTTTGACTTGAATCTTAGCGGTTGAAGACGCGATTTTTGGGTAGTGATTTTGGGATTTAGGCTAGGATATAAAGATTCATAGATCGTTTCTTTTTGGTGCTAACAATCTTTTTTTTCTTAACTTATTAATCAAGTAATTTTTTTAGTATTCATATTTCATATGTAGATCACCTTTAAACACTGATTATGGAACCAAAGTTATAAAAGATTGGATAGTGTAATAGCAGAGATCGAGATATTAGACTAAGATCCGCGTTTCTGAACGACACACTTAATCAGCTGAAATTGATGACTAGAGAATCGACAGAAAAATGTTTAGAATTGTAATTGGTGTTTTTCCTTGAGATGTTTCAAAAGAATCCAATAAGATGTAGATATTGCATGATAAATTGTTAAAAAAGCAAAAACTCTATGTTATTTGGGGCAGAACTCGAAGTCAAAAGGCCTAATCTGCAAGGAGTAAATGGATGGATTTTGAGGACCATTCCATTCCAAGAGGTCTGGTAATTTTGAAAAAGAAATCAACAAATGACACTACTCATTCTTTTACTCCATTATTTGTTTTTCACTTGATGATCCTTGGTTAAAGAGATTGCCTTTTAGCCTGTTATGATATTAAAGAAAGCCAGTCTTCTGATCATATCTTTTTTTTAATGATTTGTTGGTATTAGGTTCTTCAGTTCTGTTTAATTTCTATACGGATAACCTGGATTTCTATATTGTGAGAAATTATCTGTAGTTGGATGATTAATGTAATATATGTTATTTGCTGGTTCATACAAGTTTTTCTATTTGAATATTTGTAACTGTGTACTTATTCTAAGCAAGTTTTCTCTTTCTTGCTGTGCAGCTCTTTTTAAAGAATGTGTAGTGGCCCTGAACAGAATAAATCTGCTTCATCTTCCACCATATCAGCAACAGATAAATCTAACAAAATGGTCATGAGTCCACTAACCGTGGAGACCGAAGATTCTTTTTCCAGTTTACTTGAATATGCAGCTAACAATGACTCTGAGCGTTTCAAGCGTTCAATTGAGAACGATCCTTCAGCAATTGATGAAGTTGGACTCTGGTACGTCCGCAAGAAAGGTTCAAAACAGATAGTCCTAGAGCATCGGACTCCATTAATGGTTGCTTCTACGTATGGAAGCATAAGTGTTTTGAAGTTGATAATATCACAACCCAAAGTAGATGTAAATTTCTCTTGTGGCCCAGATAAGTGCACTGCCCTTCACTGTGCAGCCTCTGGTGGCTCTGTTGATTCCATTGAAGTGGTTAAGTTGCTTCTGTCTGTTGGTGCTGATCCAAATATTGAGGATGCTAATGGACATCGGCCCATTGATGTGATTGTTGTACCTCCAAAGCTATCTGGGGTTAGAGCTTCACTTGAAGAGCTTCTTATGAACAATGCATTTGATGGTTCAGTTGGCGATTGCAAGCTGACTGTATCAGTCACTACATCAAGCTCTTGGTCACCAACCCTTTCATCTTCACCTGATAATGGTTCTCCTTGTTCTCCTTCAGAGTTGGTATCCTCTCCAATGATGTCAAAATTTAACGACATCCCTATGAACTCCACTTCAGAAAAGAAAGAGTACCCAATTGACCCATCTCTTCCCGATATTAAAAACAGCATTTATTCTACTGATGAGTTCCGGATGTTTTCATTCAAGGTCCGCCCTTGTTCAAGGGCGTATTCCCATGATTGGACTGAATGCCCTTTTGTTCATCCAGGAGAAAACGCGCGTAGAAGGGACCCTAGGAAGTACCATTATAGCTGTGTACCTTGCCCTGATTTTCGTAAAGGTGCTTGTAGACGAGGAGATATGTGTGAATACGCTCATGGCGTTTTCGAGTGCTGGCTCCATCCAGCTCAATATCGTACACGCTTATGTAAAGATGGTACAAGCTGTGCTAGGCGGGTTTGCTTTTTTGCCCATACTCCTGAAGAGCTTCGACCACTGTATGTTTCCACCGGTTCCGCTGTCCCATCTCCAAGATCATCAGCCGCTGGTGCTAGTGTCATGGACATGGCTGCAGCCCTGAACCTTCTTCCTGGTTCACCATCATCCGTCTCTGTGATGTCACCATCTGCTTTCAATCAACAAATGTCCCCATCTGGAAACGGTGGTTCGCACCCTTCGGTTGCATGGCCTCAGCCAAACGTACCAACCCTTCACCTTCCGGGAAGCAACCTCCAATCAAGCCGGCTTAGATCCTCTCTTAGCGCTAGAGACATTCCGCCAGATGATTTGAGCATGTTGCAAGATTTTGAGTCGCAACAACTGCTGAATGACTTGGCTTGTTTCTCACAATCGCGCCCTGGTTCGCTTTCACTGAACCGTCCTAATCGGTCCAAAACACTAGCTCCTTCAAATCTTGAAGATCTTTTTTCGGCTGAACTCACTTCTTCTCCGCGGTATTCAGACCAACCTGCATCTTCTGGGGTCTTTTCGCCATCACACAAATCGGCTGTTCTCAATCAGTTCCAACAGCAGCAAAGCGTGCTTTCTCCTATCAATACGAACGTGTTCTCACCTAAGAACGTGGACCATGCCTTATTGCAGGCTTCTTTTGGTGTGTCGTCATCACCTGGAAGAATGTCGCCAAGAAGCATGGATCCGATATCTCCAATGGGTGCGCGTCTTTCTGCTTTTGCTCAACGTGAAAAGCAGCATCAACAGCTACGTAGTCTCAGTTCTCGCGATCTTGGTGCAAACAGTCCTTTTAATATCGGATCGCCTGTGAATACTACTACTTCTTCCTCTTGGTCTAAATGGGGATCTCCAACTGGGAAAGTAGATTGGTCCGTAAATGTGGACGATTTTGGGAAACTGAAAAGGTCGTCTTCCTTTGAGCTCAATAACAACAATGGTGCTGAGGAGCCTGACCTTTCATGGGTGCAGTCTCTTGTGAAGGAATCACCACCTGAGATGATGAAAAACAAGTCGGCGGCACCACCAGTTTCTGGTAATGCCGCTGCACCATCCGGTGAGGTTGAATCAAGTGATCATTCAGTATTAGGTGCGTGGCTGGAGCAGATGCAACTTGATCAGCTCGTAGCTTAAGCAAAAAGAGATCGAAGAAAAAAGAAATTGAAATTCATTTTCGCGTAGATGTTTGACAGATGAAAACTCATTTTCTAGATATATATATATATATATATAAGTATATATTCTTTTGGGGTGTTGATGCGGGTTTGGTATAACAGGCAGGCTGAATTTTATATTCTTTTGAGGACGAAAAACAGAACAACAAAGAAAAAGATAATTTGAAAGCTCTTCTTGTAATGGCAGAAAGGCAGCAACAGCAGGAGGAGGATGAAGAAAGCAAGCATGGCCTATTAAGATGTTCTGGGGGTGTTTTTAACAAGATCCTAGTGCTGGTTGTGGGTATTGTTTCCTCCTCCTTTCTCTGTTTCTTTTATAATTCTAGCATATTATTACATTTGTTTACAATTTTTATATGTTTCATTTTATGTTGAAACAATTTCTTTAATATTCCCTTTTGGCTAAAACCCATCAAAACTGATCCTGAAAGATGTTGGCAATTTGTGCTTACTGGATTTCTGACTCTTTTGGTCAAAGCCTTTTTTCTTTTATTATTATTATTATGTAAAACATATATATTATAGCTATTATTTCAATTTCTTCCATTCATATCATATCATATCATGTATTGTATATTTGTATTGTTTGGTTACTTACATTACATGCATACCATTATTTATTTCTATTCTTTCTTACTCCAGACAGACAGACAGACCCTGGTGGGATTGATTGATTACTGGGGTGGTTTGGTAAGGTGGGATGAATGATTTGTATTGTGTGTAGGTGAGGTGGTTGGAACTTGGCTATCAAATTGGTTGTTGATGGTGTTTGAAAAGTTACCAAATTTTGTTTTATGATAGGATCAGATCCATGTTTTTACAGTTGAGCAATATATGATGTCACACAAAAACCCATGATCTAAAAACTATATCAAACCAAACTTGTTTATTATGTCTCACTCCTGTCATCTTTCCATCTGGAAAGATGACACTAGTGAGACATAATGAACTTTAGATCATGGGATTTTGTGTGACATCATATATATTTGCTTATTTACTGTATATATATATATAGTATATATACTTGAGAATTGTGTGTGTGTGTGTGTGTGTGTGAGACATAATAGGGTTGGTTTGCAAGTAGCATGACCAAATAAATGGATGTACTTTTGTTTTGTCCTAGGTGATTTACAAGAAGTGTGAATTCACATGTCATGTTTGTACTTCCTTCCATCTTTTTGACTAATTGAATGAAGATTGTACTGGCCATTTAAACATGGAATTTCCTTCATTTTCATTTTCTTTTACTATTCTATTTCTAGCATCATAAAAACATGAGATTATCTTAATTCACCAATTTCCTTCTGTCTCTTTTTTAATAGAGGTTAGAAGATCGGCTACTAATGGTTATGATCTTTGGAAACAAATTACTTTTTATCAAGTGACTTGCATTTCTTCCAACAACCTTTTAATGTGCTTTCACCACCAATGCTTAAACCTTTAAATCTGTTGTTCTTTCAATTAAATCCCTCACGTGCTACTCACGTGAGGGGTCTCATTTTCAGTAACGTTTTTATAAAAAGGTGTACGAGTTAACAAGGTACAAGTCTTGTACCAAAAACGTTTAAAAAAAAAGGGAAAAGCAAAACCCACCTTACCCCAATAAATATTCTGTCCCCCCTTCCAAAAAAGATAAGGATTATAAAAAAAACAATCTTTTTTTACTTGTTTTATAACCGGTTGTAATTGATGGATAAAAGTGTAATTTTATAAATAATATTTTTTCCCCATCCATTTGTTTTCATATTATTATCATTATCATATTTTCTTGTTTCTTTTTTTCCCTCCTTAACTCGATAACAAGACATGTATGTTGCCCCTTATTTTTCTTCACTTTCCCTATCTTCCTGTAGGAAAGACTTTACGAACATAGTGTGTGAAGAATAGTCACCTGCAACTTTCTCTTCAGTTAAAGGTTTCGATTTAATTAAAAGTATTGTTAATTAATGGTTTTAGTAGTTTACTGAATCTGGTAAAGTTACGGGTAACGATACATCTTGAAATGGGTTTGTTCTTCTGGATTTAGTAAGATAAATGGGTTTTGTTTGTCCTTTTTTGAAATGACTTCTATTTCTTCAAATTTTGTATTGGATACAGAGATAGAAATGAGGGTTTTCTTGAAATCACAATCATCAATTTTTAAACAACAAGAAATCATACAATTAAATTTTAGATTTATAGTTAAATTATATATATTTTATTACGTCAAAAGTTTTAGGTAATAAAAATGAGCACAACAAAAGAAAAGAAAAAAAACACCAAAATAGCAATATCACGCAAATCATAAGAAATTAACACTGTGTTACCGAAACTTTTTTCTATGAAAGAAAGGGGAGGAAAGTAAAAAAAAGAAAATCATGTTCTCAAATATTGGGTAGAGTTGTCCACATATTGTAAATTTTTGCTATAAATCATATATTAAAAAATCTCAGATTTTAGAAAATTAAAATAAAGCCGAAATACACATGATATTCTACAGACTTGAGGATTCATATAATACAATTAACATAAAAGAAAAGTGTACAAAACAAATATAAGGGTATATTTGTCAAGATGACAACTTTTCTTTCCTTTCTCTCTTTTTCGAGAAAGCAAATCTTGTTTTCTTTCTTTCATTTTCCTTTTTTTTCCTTCCAAATTCGAGAATGGAGCATAAGAATTTCATCTTTTAAAATTCAAACACATTACAACTAGTGTTATTTTTTTTTGAAATAGTGTTATATGTGTCCGTTGGTCGGGTATACCACATGACTTTAAACAGATTCTAAACGTCTCCGAAACAGATCTAAAACAAAACAACGATTTATTAACCTAAAAAAATCGATAATATAACAATTGTGAGCATAAATCCTATAAATACATAAAATAAATTTCGGTTCAACATTGAAAAATGACAATATCTAACATTTCTTTAGTTATCTAGAACGTAATGGAAAAAACAAAAACATTTGAAAAACACCTTACCAAGTGAGCCAAATTCAATGACTAAATAAACACCGACTGAAAAGTTAGTGTTTAATATTGTATTAAGTGCTGATGAAGTGAAAATGACAATTATATCCCTCAATCAAAATTTAAATAAAATCCAAATCTAAATCAAATATTAGAGTAATTAAAAGAAACTGTTTGGTTTACATAATATAATGGACTCATTCCCTCCATAAGTCTAAGAGGTGGTTTTTTGTTTGGGGAGGTTAATGGTATTAGGAAATGTGTGTCACAATAACAAATGCTAACAAATGATTTCTAAGGTCCCAAACGAATAGAAAATCCAAGGATACAACAAATCCGAGAACAAATGTGAATAACAATGATCTAGATGTTGCACGATGACTCTATCGAAATAAATAACCCTAAATATAGATAATAACGATATGTTAGAATCTACGAATATGACTAGTTCACAAAAATAGCAACAAGAGAATTTAAACGTTGTTCCACTATCGGTGTGATAGTGTACGCACCAAAGAGAGAGAAAACTCGATATATTACCAACCGGGAGAGATTACAATGTATTTACAAGATCTTGGATCAACGAATCAGCTACTCAATTTTTCCCGTAACAAAGTTTCCTAAGTTGAAAACTAAACTAAACTCTCTCTATATATACATACATAGGGGTGGTATCCGTTGCAAACTAATCGATTTTTGCAAACTGTGCAAACTCGTAGTGAACACAATGATAAAACACCAATTGGATATTCATGAATGTTGAAAGTGTTCAAGAATGGTGAAAGTGTATTCACGAATGACGAAAGTATATTCATTAATGACGAAACTTGCTGGAAAACTCGCCGGAGAAGACGAAGTCGTCGGAAAGTGTGTTCATGGCAGCAAATTAGTAAATATTAATTAAAAATGGTTAAATTATAAAATGATGATGATACCCTCAATGAATTAATAAATTATTAAAAAAATTAATAAAATATTAAAACAATATTATCCACATAGCTTATTTCTATTGGATAATGGTGAGTTTGCAAGTTTGCAAGTTTGCAGATATTGAATAGTTTGCAATGGATACCACCCCTACAAACATATATAATGAAATTGTTTCATATAATTCTTTTGTTCCTGAAATTATTTCATATATTTTTATTTCTATAAAAATAAAATTGTTTAATGTATTTCTCATTTTGATGAATCTTGTTTCATATATTCTTGATTAATCACCCTTCATGTGTTTTTGATGAAATCTTTTCACATATTATTGACTAACCAACGTAAATTAAGAAAAAGTGATTTTTAAAAAAAATAAAAAATGACTGATTGAATGAAGTTTGTACGGTTTGTACAAATTGCTTGGTTTGTATTTGAAATGTCCCTCTATATATGTATATATATAATTTTGACGCGAGAGGAACTAAAACGAAAGGAAAGAAAGCTGGTCGGTGTGGTGCTAGCAAGCTTCCAATTTGCATGCATATATATATATATATAGGGGATAAAATGAAACGATAAGGGACCCCTTTCCATGCATATTGTCAAGTTGGAATTGATTAGATATCAAGTTGTTTCAGGTTGAGTTATTTTGGATTGGTCTCAGGTTTTTAACACCCCTACTTATAATGTTGAAACTATAGAGACGAAAAATATTATTTTCGATAAACCATAGGACCAAATATTTAGTTTACTCTACCAAAAATCTCGATTTTCTCCCAACTCTCATGTTTGAGTGTTTGCGGATCGTTTAGGTCTTCCTGAATTGAAAGAGCATTGGAGCTAGCTTTAAAAACAACTCTCAAATCAAACAATAACATTTAAAACCTTTTGAGCCTCTTAATCTTTATCATCTCAAAACTACCTACATGGCCTGAAATAGCATAACCCCAGTATTAAACAACAACGTTACGATCACCGATTACATATATATATATATATATATGTATGTGTGTGTGTATAACATACAAGGTGCACATCATTATTAATCATCCTCAAAAACAAAAACAAAAACAAAAACAAAAACAAAGGAGGTATCTCTCATTTATTATATCAATCATCCTCGACTAACAACCATCTGTTACTTCCTAAGAAAACCCCATGGTCCTGTTCCTGTTCCCATCCTGCATCGTTTGATCAAGTGTTTTTTCTAAGTTAGCACCTATATAAAATGGCCGGTCATACAGAAAACTGTAAAAAAAATGAAAAACTGAGAACCAATTCATCTGGACGTATGCAAATGTGCATACATGTAATTTGTAAACAATTTTTTTTGATATGCACATGTGAATAACATGCACACACGCTTTACTTGTATGCACATATGCATACCGTCCAAATAAACTTTTTCAAGAGTGTTCCTTAATTTTTCATTTGTTTCCGGTTTCTTCTCAAGAGAAAGATATATTGGATTGAGAATGTGGGATGGTTAAAGAAGGTTACCTCCATACGCCTGCGATTGCACGTAAGCCCATGAAAATGGCGAGTGTAAGCCATATTCCCACGAAACCAGCTGCTTTGTATAGACCAAATAGCGATCCGATGGTCACGATGGACACTAAGATCTAACAAGAAAACAATACAAGTCACAATAAGTTATATATATATATATATAATGTTGTTATTTCTTGAATGAAAGGTATAGTAATTAAGACCAACCATGGAGTAAGCTGAATAAGCAAAATCAGATGCCCCAAAGTTAACTCCATCGAATACGAATGCTATTGAATTGATCGGTTGTGTACCCGCTACAAACTAATTAATTATATATGGGAATCAAACGCGAAATGGTTAGTGTCATTAAAGAAAAAAGAAACTAAGATTCAGAATTATATCGACAATAATGGTGGATGAATATACGTACCGGGATGCCTATGCTTATCATGTGCTTAACGTTTATGTCACTTGTGAAAACTCCCGAACCAAATTGTAGACCGAGTCCAATAAAAAGAGCCACTCCTAGACCCATTACGAACCCCAACTGCAAATAGCTTTTTATGGTCAATATCCGCTACAACAAAAACGATTTTATACGATGACTAAAATGAAAAAACGTCCTAAAAACGTACTTTATAGGACCAAACCAAAAAGGGTCCTATCTAAAAGCGTTACAATAGGTTTATAGGACGCCTTTAGACGTTTCAACAAGTTTTTACGACGCTTTTAAAATAAAATGTTCTATTAGCTATTTTATAGGACACTTTTGAAAAGTGTCCTATACACCCATATTTTTATAGGACACTTTTCAAAAGTGTTCTATAAAATAGCTAATATGACACTTTATTTTAAAAGCGTCGTAAAAACTTGTTAACACGCCTAAAAACATACTATAAACTTATTGTAACACTTTTAGACATGACACTTTTTGGTTTGGTCCTATAAAATATGCTTTAGGACGCTTTTTCATTTTAGACATCGTATGAAATCATTTTTGTTGTAGTGATCGTAGTCATCTACCACAAAGTTTGTAGTAGCGTGCTATAAGATAACTAATAGCCTAATATGACACTTTATTTTAAAAAAGTCGTAAAAAAAACTTGTTAAGACGCTGAAAAAAGTCTTATAAACTTACTGTAACACTTTTAGATATGACACTTTATTGTTTAGTACCTGCAATACTCGAGATGCAGCGGCTGTACCCTTGTCATAGTTCTTTTCAGCAAATGCTGAAGCAATTATGGCCTAAAAAGTTCGACGGAATTGAAGTTCGATAAGGGGAAAGAGGGTGTTTCAAATACACAAACACAAAGAAAACAAACAACGTTAATTAATTAATTAATTACCTGTCCAGCAACAGCCAAACCATCGGAAAGAAGCGAAGATGTTAACCAAACCTGTAAGCA
This sequence comes from Silybum marianum, assembly GCA_036898165.1. Classification (NCBI taxonomy): domain Eukaryota; kingdom Viridiplantae; phylum Streptophyta; class Magnoliopsida; order Asterales; family Asteraceae; genus Silybum; species Silybum marianum. The sequence goes on from CM072538.1 coordinate 24,251,326, forward strand.
AATTTGGAATGCAGCCATTGGTGTTGCGCCCAACCTTGCAGCCAACGATGCCGAAAGTGTCACTGGGATTGTTGCTGCTATTACCTTAAACAATAATAGGAGGCCTGTGAACAACAAAAATTATGTTAGATTGGCTAAACTAGATTCAATTCATTTGTGAATAGTATACTATTCACAAATGAATATTGAATAAAATTGAGTGAATGAATAGATGGCGTTAAGCTATACCATTTTTAAGAAACCGACTAAACTGCAAAGCTTTAGTATTTGGAGGTAGTAGGTTAACTTGTTGCATCAATTTGAGGAGAAGAATTAATGCTATCAAGTATCTGTGAGATATATAATAGACAGTATATATATATATATAGTATTCAATAACAGCCTTTTAGCGGTAATTAAATGAGCAAAAACCAAAGGAAATATAAAAGACAAAGTATATATTACTGGGAAAGAACGTGTGCAATGGCTGCACCGCTAACGCCCAAATTGAAGACGAACATAAAAATTGGATCCAAGATTATGTTCGTTATATCTCCTGCAACTGCATTAGAAGAACAAGAAAAAGGTGTTGGAACATTGGCCTATATATAGGGGGATGATATCCGTTGCAAACTGATGAACATTTGCAAACTTTGTAAACCATTATATTAGGAAACATTGAGATATTTATAGACATTTATCCTAATTCAAAATGATCATAATTAATGAACCATGATCACATATATATATATATATAATATAGAGCAGGTAACACAACCTGGTCAAAGGGTTTCAACCTCATCAAAAGCGAAATTCGAGAGCTGTGTGAATTATATATACATATACACACACACTTAGGATCACATAATAAAAAGAAAGTATTTTTGGTGAGAAGCATGAGAAGCAGCGGCGGATGCAACATTGAAAAGGAGGATGCAAGGACCCCAGTCAATTGTTAAAATAAAAAATTTATACCGGCTAAAAAATATAAAAAAACTATATTTAGCCTCAGTTGTCCCAGTAAAATTTTCTAAGGAATCTCATCTTACCGGCGATTAACAAAAACACTAAAAAAAGCCTTTTGAAATCAATAAAAACACCGAACAAATCTTTCGAAATCGACAAAAACACTAAAAAATCTTTCAAAATCGACAAAAACACTAAGAAAATCCCTTGAAATCAACTAAAAAATGTAAAAAAATTCCCGAAACACGTCGGGAGACTTTATGCATCTTTAGTCTACCTTAATGGGACCCAATGGACAAAAATCCTGGATCCGAAGTAATGAAGGCAACCTTATATTATGTGAATGTTACATTATATTTTGTAAAAAGGTAAATGTTAAATGTTCTAAAGGTGTACCTTCAACAGTTTCTATGAAGGCGGTCAACTCCATACGGTTTCACACAATATATGTAAGTGTAGTACCATCACATGTATTACGTGCATGTTAAATTATATTATGTAAATGTTATATTTCTCACCCGTATCATGAAAACCAACCTTTTATATATATATATATATATATATATATATATATGGGAGGGATCATATGAGAACAATACCAATTTAAAGGAACAAAGGAACTCATTTGGGACCACATATGATGTGGGTCCCACATAATATTAAATCATTTATGATTTAATATTAAATCTTAAATGATTTAATATTATATAGGACCCACATCATATGTGATCCACAATTGTCCCTATGTTCCTTTAAAAATGCAAAGTTCTCATTTGAACCTCCTCTATATATATATATATATATATGTATGTATTATCGATAACTCAAGTACGGAAACTATGAAAGTAATATACCAGTGGCGTATAAAGGAGTTCTCGTATCCTTGAAACCACGAAAGACGCCTTGCATTGCCAAAGAGAGAAGAACCGCTGGCGCTCCAAATGATCGTAGCGTTAGATAATTGAGTGCAGGTTTTAGCATCGGAGACCCCTTTTTCAACCACAAAACGATTCATACATATTTAGATCATTGATCGATATACTATAATTAAAAAAGCACATCGACAATTAATGAAGTTACTTACGGATTTTACGCCCATCAAACTTAAAAGTGGCTTGCCTAGAAATACAAAAAGTAGGGTTACAAGAACGCCAATCACAAGACCAAACAAAATTGCCGTTGTAGCCGAAGGGATATTTCGCTTTGCCTTTTCGAGCTTTAGCGTATTTGGAGCACGGTAGATATTAGTTGTATGCTTGCACATAATTGTGTTAGAATCTGTTGATAATTAGAGCAATCCATCAATATATATATATATATAGATACATATAAGATAGTAAATATACGTTTCACTATGTGAATAGACAACAATTGTGAACAAATTAATCGATCATGGTGACATATAGAGATGTGAGACTTGACCAAGGACCATGCCTTTGAGGATCGGTTATAGGCTCGGTCCTGCCTTTACACACATAATATATATATATATATATATATATATATATATAGGGGCAGATTTAAATGAGAACTCAAATTTGGTTGTGAATGTGAGGACAAATGAGAGCGCGACACATGTCATATTCAGACTGAATGATCAACAAATATTCGGTCTGAATACTACATTCAATCTGAATGTAGCATTATTCAGACTGAATAAATACTATATTCAGTCTGAATAATCTACATTCAAACACGTGTCGCGCTCTCATTGGTCCTCACGTTCACAACCAAATTTGAGTTTGCATTTGAATTTTTTTTCTCTCTCTCTCTCTCTATATATATATATATGTGTGTGTGTGTGTGTGTGGGTGGGGGGGGGGGGGGTAATATCAATTTAGAATCACAAATAGGTTGAGAACCATGGAAATTACTGATTATGTGTTGTTTCACATTGCCAAACTATACATGTATGTGAAAGTACAACATGAAACAATACATTGAACACTGGTTCTCAACCTTTAGTGGGAATACCATATCCGGGTGAAGACTCTTTTCGCTCATCTTTTTCTGTTGAACCATTTTCCAAGTTTCCAAGTTGTACATCATCTAATGTTGTTTCTTGTTTGTGCTCTTTGTTATCATAATCATTCTTGGTGTTCTCAACTTCGATTGCTTTATTATTCATTCTTTCTATTGTCTCTTCCTCAGCGACAAACGAAGTTGTGATACTAACGAGTGGGAATATCGCTACTTTTGAAATTTGATTGAAAAGAGCGATTGATACTCCAACTGCTGCAATTTCAACTGGACCTGTATAAATAGCATATAAACGATATTAGTTCTTCCCATTCTTCATTGAATTTTCTTTATGCATAGATACCGTGTTCACCCGATGAAAAAAATAGGGCATCAATAGCTAAGTACGTCAAAACATATTAAAAATCATTCACAAACATAACGTCGGGGTCTAGTAAACCCAGGCCCAAGTTTGAAGCACAAAAAGTCGAGGTCTAGTGGATAGTTATACTAAATAATTAGATCTAGAGATGCACAAAAAGACCAAGTCTGAAGCCTGGCCTAAAAAGTCAAGGTTCAGTAAGCCTGGGCCAAGCTTGGCCTTAAAGCCCGATCAAGCCAATTTTCTTCAAGGCCCGGTTAAAGCCCGATTAAGCCTCACCTGAAAAAGCTTGGGTCCCCTTTCAACCCATAGGTGGGCCCGATCGTGCTTTTTGACTTACTGAAAATGGGCTTGAAAAAGTTTGGGATTTGTGCATTTCTCGTTCGATTGAATGAACCAAATGGGTCGTTTGGTTCGCATATTGGAATTTAATGGAATTAGAATTTATTAAATAAATTTGACTTTGAAGGAATTAAAATGAAACTTTCACCACTCATTTGGTTGGTAGGAATTGGAATGTAATCGATCTCTCAAAGGAATTGGAATTTCCATCTTCCATCCATTTGGTGTGACAGTGACAACAGTAGCATGGTCGTGGTGGGGGGCAGGGGTGGATGGTGTTGGTTAAATTGGATGCAAATGGATGTAATACAATTCCTTCACTTATGCCCAAGAACAAATCAACAATGTGGAATTCAAAGATTCCTTCTATTTTTAATATGTGAACCAAAAGAATGAACCGGAATCTGGTCAAATGAATTCATCATTCAAATTCCTTTGAATTCAGCAAACCAAATAAGTAATATATATACCTATACGACCAATGAAGACGGTATCAATCAAAGAAGCAATTGGATCAGCAGCTAATGCCATGGATGCTGGTATGGCAATTGAAAGTATTTCTCGTCCAAGTGTGTCTAACTTGAGGGCAATCCTACACATACATATAATAACCAATTTATATCACCATATATAATTAAGAACTACATTAATAGCATATATATATAAATTGATTCCAAATAATAAAACAACGTGAGTAAAGTACCTAACATCTTTGAAGAAAACAAGGATCGGAAAGTTCCATTTTGCACGTGTCGAAGTTGCAACATCGTTCTCAGCCATGGTAAAAAGACGAGTTATATGTATTTATAAACTGTAAGATATGGTCGACAATGGTACACGAAAGTCAGCTATTTCAATGACCATCGACTCTTACTATATATAAGATAAAAAAATGTAGCTTTATATACATATATATCATTCCTACCTTTGAAACATATTTAAGAATTCATACAAGATTAAAATCATAAAATTAGAGACAATTAATTAAAAAGGATACTCTTTTAAAGGAAGAAAGAAAGAGATATATACCTGAGCTTAATTTGTTCACTTCCCCTTCCTGCTGATAAGCAGTTAGTCCAAACTCTAACCTTGCTATCTCTTTTCAACCCACCCACCCAACTATATATATATATATATATACATACACGAGGGAGGTTCAAATGAGAATTTTGCATTTTTAAATGAACAAAGGAACACATTTAGGATCACATATGATGTGGGTCTCACACAATATAAAATCATATCTGATTCAATGATGGGCTCCATTGAATCAAATATGATTTTATATTGTATGAGACCCACATCATATGTGGTCTTAAATGTGTTCCTTTAAATAAGGGGTGTTCTTGTATGATCCCTCCCATATATATATATATACACACCATAAAGGAGGGTTCAAATGAGAACTTTGCATTTTTAAAGGAACACTCTTAGGACCACATATCACAATACAAAATCATATCTGATTCAATGGTGGGCCCCATTGAATCAAATATGATTTTATAGTGTGTGTGTGTGAAAGTGTGAGCGTGTGTGTGTGTGGGAAAGTGTGAAAGTGTGTGCGTATGTGTGAAAGTGTGTGCACGTGTGTGAAAAGTGTGTGTGTGAAAGTGTGTGCGTGTGTCTGAAAGTGTGTGTGTGTATGTGTGAAAGTGTGTGCGTGTGTGCGTGTGTTGAAAGTGTATGTGTATGTGTGAAAGTGTGTGCGTGTGTGTGTATCTGTAGAAAAGTGTTTAGGAAACAAAAAATTGAAAGACTATTAAAACTAGTTTTCTAATTTACATAAGATTTTAAAAAATGATTTTTTTTGTTTTCTTGAAATTTTTTTGAAAACTGAATGAACTAAACAGTTTTTCTAAATTTTCACGTTCCTTAGAAAATTTTCCTAGGAAACTGGAAATTTTTTTCCACAACTTAACGCACCCTAAATCACCAGACGAACCAAGTTTGGGTTGCTTTTCACAATTTTCTTTGAAATACAATTTACAGATGTCATTATTTTATTGGTTGCATTTACTTATTTTATAGAAAAAACTTATTGATTAAATAAATGACTTTAACAAAAATATTAAAAAGTAAAGAATATATCAAAATTTATGTTTTTTATTCCTATAGATAGAGCTTAATGTTCACATATTTTCACCATACCAACATTTTTCTTTATTTCATTGCTTCTTATCATTTTTGTGCTTATTTTATTTGTTTTTAATGGTATTGTAATTTTTTTATAATTATAATTACGTTATATATGGTAAAATATTAAATATATAATTTTTGTAAAATAATTTTTGAGATTGGGTTGGATTGTGAATAAAGTATAAAAAATGTTAGATTGGATTGGAGTTGAAGATTGTATAGGTGGAATAGAGAGAAATTAGTTTTTTTTAATAAAGATTGGATTGAATTAGTTTGTTGTTAAATTTAATCTTAAGGGTAAAAATGGTATAAGCAAATATTTTCAAAAGTAATAGTTTGACAATAATACCCTTCAAAAGTATTATATTATATTATCTTATATATTATATCACATAATTATATATTATATTATATCACATAATTATATCAAAAATTATATTATATTATATTATATTAAAATATAATATTCAAAAATAACATAATTGGCATTGTAATTACATGTGAATAACATTTGTACAAAATCATATATGATTTTAGATGAACATTTTGTAAAAAATCATAAATGATACTAAAATGATATGTGATTTTGTTGACATAGTTAACATTGTAATCATGTGTACAAAATCATTTATGATTTTACATTTACATTTGTACAAAATCACATATGAGATCTTAATCTTATATTTGTACAAAAACACAAAATCATATATGATTGTATATTTGTACAAAATCAGATATTTATGAGATCTTAGTCTTATATTTATTTAATATATTTAATATTTAAAATATAATTACTTTCCATATTGTACAATCTGATCATGAATAGTAACAAATCCAAACGTAATAGTTTGACAATAATGCCCTTCCCCTGGTTATATTAATATTAATTAATTTATTGATTTTCATTAAATTATAAATGTGGTTAGAAGGGGTTCCTTTGATTTTTTAAACCGAGAAAGTTCTCGTTTGAATCTCCACCTCTCTCTCTCTCTCTCTCTCTCTATATATATATATATATATATATATATATAGAGGAAGGTTCAAATGAGAACTGTGTAAATTTAAAAGAATAAATGAATATGTAGATACATATGATGTGGGTCCCACATAATATTAAATCATTTCTGATTTAATATTATGTGGGACCCACATTATATGTGGTCCACAAAGTGTTCTTTTATTCCCTTAAAAAAGGGTGGTTCTCGTATGATCTCTCCCCTATATATATATATATATATATATCATCCTTTGAGATATGCCAATATAAAAATTTGTTGTTTCATATTTGATATGACAATAAGTTGAGATATGATAATATCTAAGTGAGATGAAAATGTTTTCAAAAAATACATTTGAGTTTGTGCTATTATAACAATAGAGTTGGGTTCAAGTTAGAATAAAAGTTATGATGATAAAGACAAGAAATGATCTTCGTCCTTAAACCAATCTTAATTGCAAAGAACCACTAGATCAATTTTCTTTTAAAACACAATTCATAAATTGTTTTGGGATTAAAAATGATGTTAAAATGTTCAAATATTATTTTACACTTCTCACATTAACTCGAATCGATTATTCGTCTATAATAGCACTTAGAGCATCCCTAATTTTAAGGGTTTTCATCAAGGTTTTTTAATAGGTTTTTTCATATTATATTACTGACAACTCAACAATTTAAAACTTTTAATATATCTCCACTCTGATAAAAACCTCCTCTCAAGCTTTTTCATAGGCTCCCACAAATTTACTTTTATATCATTTTTATTCTTATTTATAAAAATCAATATATTATAAATTTACACAAACATATATTTATTTTTATTGAGAAAAAAAGAGTAAATTACACTTTTGGTCCTTTATCTATGCTCGCTCTTTGGTTTTGGTCCCTCCAAAGGTAAAAGTACATTCTTGGTCCCTTAAACGAGTTTTTGATAACACCCTTGGTCCCTCCGGCTAACCCCATCCATATTGCTGCCGTTAGGTATCCCATTTTGGTCTTTTCACTGTGTTTCTTTCAATTTTTATTTAAATATAATACATAAATTTAAATTATATAATATTTAATTTAAAAAAGAGTAAAGTTCACTTTTGGTCCCTGTGTGATGTTGAAATCAACACTTTTCGTCCCTAAAGTTTATTTTCTCAAATTTAACCCTCACGTATGACACGTACGTGAGGGTTAAATTTGAGAAAATGAACTTTAGGGACGAAAAGTGTTGAAATCGACATCACACAGGGACCAAAAGTGAACTTTACTCTTTAAAAAAAACTAAACCATCACCTTACAACTCATCATCTCTCCTCTTGATACCCAAACCAACGCCACCAATAGTCCACCACCACCACCACCACCGTCACCACCAACAGCCTACCACCACCACCACCACCAGCAGCCTACCACCACCGTCACCATCGTCACCATCACCACCAGCAGTCCACCACCACCGTCACCATCACCATCACCACCAGCAGTCCACCACCACCGTCACCATCACCAAAACATGAATGTTGAATCAGATTCTAAACTTAAAACATAGATTCTAAACCACCTCCATCACCACCATTACCATCATATTCAAAACTTCAAACATAAATTCTAAATCAGATTCACAACCAAAACATGAATGTTGAATCAGATTCAAACCAAAACCTTCAAACATTAATTCATAAACTTAAAACTTTAACCAAAGTTTATATTTATACTTAAAAAAGAACAAATTACATATAAACACCCACAAATTCTTTAAATATGTTGTTCTTTGAACCAGATCAGAAGCTTTTGAATCAAAACCTTTGAATTAGGTGTTTCTCGGGGTAAAGAAAAAATTACATCTACATCGAAATACAAACAAAAAAAACCCTACAGAAACCCAGATCGGCGATGGCGGTCGGCGGCGATGGCGGTCGGTGACGATGGCAGCGGCGGCGATGGCGGTCGGATGGCAGCGGCGGCGATCAAACAATGAAACCCAGATCTTAAAATCGAAAAAAATCAAAAACCCATCAACAAATTTCATAAAGAACAAAAACCCATTCACCAAACAATGAAGATAAAAACCCATTCACTAAACAAAAACCCATCAACAAATTTCATCAAAAACAAAAACCCATACATCAAAAACAAATTTCAACAAATTTCATCAAACAATGAAGAAGAAGATTGCCGCCACCTCTATCATTTACACCTTTCATCTTCCAAAATTAAAAAGAAAAAAACCCAAATCAAATATGATTTCTCTTTCTTTCTCTAAAACTATGATATATGATGCTCTTCTTTCTTTCACTTTTGAATATAAGTTGATGTCTTGATGATGATTGATGAGGGTGGAACTATGGAAGATGAAGGAGGCGGCGTTGGTTTAGGTATTCAAGAGAAGAGAGATGATGAGTTGTAAGGTTTGGTACCTTTTTTTTAATATTATATAATATATTAAATGTTTCGTTTTTTAAAAATTAAAAATTATATAATTTTAGTTTATATATTATATTTAAATGAAAATTAAAAGAAACATAGTGAAAAGACCAAAATGCCCCTCACGTGAGGGGCACATGGGATACCTAACGGCAGCAATATGGACGGCGTTAGCCAGAGGGACCAAGGGTGTTATCAAAAACTCGTTTGAGGGACCAAGAATGTACTTTTACCTTTAGAGGGACCAAAACCAAAAAGTGAGCATAGATAAAGGACCAAAAGTGTAATTTACTCAGAAAAAAATTATTACCTTAATTATGTACTTATTTTACATAATTTGTTTTATTTATATATATTAATACAATATATATTATATATAAATTATTTTCAGAAATATTTAAATTTATAAAACTGTATAAAAATTAGGTTATCAAAAAATTCATAAAATTTGTATAAAAATATGTAGAATAAAAATATAAAAGACCACAACAAAAGTTTGCATTTGACTTTTTGCTATTACAATAACACTCAATACATAGTAAAGTCTTATAAATATTTTTTTGTAGGTGTAAACATATATAGGCATGCATACAACGGATTTAGCTTGAAAAAGGGGTCCAAGGACCAAATAAATTGTTAAAAAAAATTATAAAACTTAAAAATATAAAAATTACTAAATTTACCCTTAGTTTTCCTAGTAAAAATTTTCAAGGGACCTCATATTGTCGGTCATTGGCAAAAACACTAAAAAAGTCTATTGAAATCAATTAAAAAATCGAAAAAATCCTACGAAATCGACAAAAACACTAAGAAAACCTCTTGAAATCAACTAAAAAACTTAATTTTTTTTTCCGAAACACGTCAGGTAACTTTACGCACTTTTAATCTACCTTAATGAAATCTCAATAAACAAAAATTCTGAATCTGTCACTTACTTCACGCAGATGTGATTATGCGAAACCTTTTCAAAGAACTTGTATATAAATATTTGTGACACATGTCAAAACTGTACTATTTGTGATACATACGATAAGCAACATTACCTATCATCAACTTACCATTAAATTTATTATTTTTATTAAAAAAAACACGGTTGTCGTATTATATGTACGACTTCTATGTTTTTTTGCGGTGGAGTACTAGTATTTAGCCACATGTACACAAGTGCAAGAGCCAGGATTGCACATTAGAAGACCACTAAATATAAGTAAACAAAATTTAAACGATATAGATGACTAGCAACGAGTTTAAATGAGAAAATTCAAATTTGGTTGTAAATGTAAAGACAAATGAAAGCATGACACGTGTTATATTCATATCGAATGAAAAAAAATATTCAGACCGAATAAAAGTATTTATTCAGTTTGAATAATGTTTATTCAGACTGAATAAATATTATATTCAGTCTGAATAATCTACATTCAGATACGTGTCGCGCTTTCATTTGTCCTCACGTTTACAACTAAATTTGAGTTCGTATTTTAACTGTCCTCTAGATGACTAATCATCAATTTTTTTATTAGATAGTTTTTTATTAATGTTAAATGTTAAATTACTTAATGTAAAATAAATTAAAATAATCATCAAACAGATAACAATATATAAATGGATATTCGTAAAATAGAACATGTTGAAGTTATGGATTTAAGTCACTAAACAATTTAACAATACAATAGAATCAACACTTCAAATCTTTCAATTTATGTCAATGGCTATTTTTTTTTGTTTTGTTCTAAATTCAACAATTTTCAAAATGAAAATCTATCAAGAACAATGTCAATTTAGCAGTATTCAGTTGTGATGCTAACATAAAGCAAACAAAATAAAATTAAACTAGTTGAAGTAAACATTTAAATATATGAATTGGATTACATCGTGATGATTCTAAAAAATCAAGGTTTACTCTTAAAAACTAACAAGAGTATAAAGATAAAAGTGTGCATTTTTTCCACATGATTATCGTCATTTCATCCACCGTCTTACTACTGCAAACTCTCTTTTGACTTTGATAAGCCCTATATTATGAAACCACTGTTAATTTTCTTTTCTCAAATAGTAGTTACGACCTCGTGTTTGGTATTTTGTTCCGATGATCAGATTGCTATGTTTTCTCTTTTATTGTCTAGAATCTTAAAATCTTTCTATTATTATCAGGTGTATACACCGGTTGTCATCTTTCTTTTAAATGAGTACGTGTCTTTTATTCATGGTGACCTAGAAGTCTTTTGATCTTATAGATATATGCCTATTTATTGATATCCAAATGGGACATACAACACTCCAAGGTCATCATTGTCCAACCCATAAGAAATAGGGCCCAATTTATAAATATACCATAGTACATAGGTGAAAAAAATTAGTAAATAAAAGAGACAAAAATGTAATATCTTATAAGACCCATTAAGATTTTCAATAATATATTAAGAACTCAAACATGTATTAATTAGTTACGTCAGAGAAAAAATATATAAAAAAACTAATTATCATTCATTTTATAGTGTTGTTTATAGTTCCTCTAAAGTTTTTATTTAACACCAAAATATAAAACTACTTGTTTAGAAAACTTTAATATATGTTCTCTATCATTCATCTGACACTTTTGATTATTTTATCCATATGAATTCTATTTTTGTATGGGTGTTGCTATAGGGGCGGATGCACTTTGTATTTAGGACCCCATTGGATTGATAAAAATAAAAAAAATTCTTGTGTTAAAGCCAATTTTTTAAATTTTTTTATCCTAGTTCCTTCCAGTAAATTTTTGTATGGGACCCCATCAACCAATAATACCCTGGAAATCAACCAAAAACCTAAAAAAATCCCTCGAAACTGTGGAATTAGGCTAAAAATATATTGGACGACTTTACGGGTCTTTAGTCAACCTTAAAGGTGACTCCACTGGGAAAAAAATTTGGATCCGCCACTGGTTGCTATATGCACTTTTATTTATGTCGGAATCAAGCTAGATCATGCAATAAAAATATAAGCAAGTCTCGATATTAATGTGTGTGAAAATGAATTTAATAGGTATGGTGCGTTTAGCCTACTCTTTTGTATTAAAAGTATAGTAGAATACATGTTATAAATAAAAATAACTTATGCCATGTATAAAACTACCAAGTATACGAGAATGAGACAGTCTAACTTTATATATATACATATAATTATAGGATGATAATCAAATAAAAATCAAAAAAAATGTTAAGGACTTAAGGACCAATCTCAAATATTCAAGGGTTTTAATCAATGTTTATCGAAAAGAATGACATTTTTGTAATATAAGCAAAATAGACATCCAATCTCATGTCTAATTGAGATTCATGGTGCAAGTGTACACAATAATAACACACGTGAAATGTGTCACAATAATAGTGCAAGTGTACACCATTATTACGTTCGCTTAACAAGTAATATAATGGTAAATACCAAGTTCGTTCCAAGGACTGGTCAACTAAGAATCGGAGATTTTTACGAGCTTCCGGTGCAAAGTTTGTGGTTATAAAATTGATTTGTTGTTGGAATATTTAATAAATTTTAAAAATAACAGTTAAATAAAAAGCGGGTATGAGTGTAAGTTTTCCCTCAAGAGTATTTTAATAACTTAAATGGTTAATAAAGCCGGTCACAATGTGGTCCCATATAATTTCCTCCTCTCGAAGCTACGTCATATAGGTTGTAAAAACGGTTTTATTATAAAGTTGCCACAATGCTAACTTTCGGTTCGCCAATCGTACATAAGTAAATCTCGAAGATCTTAGCTCCGCCGGATGTGGAGGGATGCGCATATCTCTATGACACACCCACTCGACCGACATCTGAACCTTAGTACGATTATGCAAAAACCCATATCTCTATGCGATTATTGAAGATTTTCTCAAACCTCCTTGCATCATTCAAGCCGTATTTCGGATCCGCCCCTCTCGAGGTCTAAGATCTAATATTAACACTTAAAGTGATCAGCTTGTCCGCGTTGAGTTGAAGCTTCGACTCGAATGACCAAACCGAAGAGTTAGCAAAAAGTAGTAACACCCAAGTGTTACATTTTGGACTCTCGGGTTCGGCTTACACCCACATCCAAAGGGGGGTTTAGCTACAATACATAATTAAAGAAATACTGCAGAAGTAGAAATACGAAAACAGAAATTGCATTAAACGTAACTGGCCATAGTGGTCAGTGACCACTGTGGCCGACGGGAAAGTAAATTACAGAAATTAAAATTACAGGAAATTAAAATGATAGAGTTGAACTATCAGCTGAATGCTCTCTAGCTTGATGGATGTCCCAAATGAAGTCCCAAGAACTCTCGTTTATAGTGGAAGAGGAGAGAAGGGGTGAAAGGGACTTGGCAATGGAGAAAGTGATGTTACAATGTTGTCTTCTTCTTCTTCTTCATGTTTGTCCTATCTTCATGAAAGAGACTTGAGAGAGGCGAGGGACATCTCAATGGTGTCCTCTTCCTCTATTTTGTCTTCATTTCCTTTGTCATTTTGCTCATCCCTTTTATGAAAGTTCCAGCCCTTGACCCAAACTTAATCCTGCATCTTCAACACATATTTGGCAATGCATCTCCATAAGGGTTTTCTGCAGCTCAAGCAACTTCAGACGTTGCTCACCACAGTGGTGACTCGCCACAGTGACGCACCAGCTCCAAAAACGACACATACACTAATCAAAATACAAACTTTTATCCTCAACAACTCCAAATGAAAATAAATAAATAAAAAGGGGAAACATAAACACATAAAGGAAAAACACATACTAAAAAGCAATAAAACAACACAAAAATGAAATGTAAATAACACTCAAAATGAGAGTTATCAATAAGCAAAATAGACATCCAATCTCATGTCTAATTGAAAAGTTAAGGACAAACATATAATTTTAACCACTTACTCCAACCTTCATCTCGATCCTATACGCCGCCGCCATCACCAAAACGAATTTTTATATTTTATCTGGTGAATCTTGTTACCAAAATGACGATTATGCCCTATTTTAATTATATATATGGGAGATTTCAAATATAAACCAAACAATTTGTACAAACCGTACAAACTCCATTCAACCAATCATTTTTTTCAACTTTTTCTTAATTTGAGGGTTGATTAGTCAATAATATGTGAAAAAATTCCATCAAGAACACATGACAGTTGATTAATCAAGAATACATGAAACAAGATTTATCAAAAAGAGAAATATATGAAACAGTTTCATTTTCATATAGAAACATAAATATATGAAATAATTTCATGAATAAAATAATTATATGAAACAATTTCATCATATTAAACATTTTCATGAAAAAAAAAATTATTCAAACAAACAATGAAACCATGGAGTTCGTACGGTTTGTACAAATTGCTTGGTTTGTATTTGAAATATCCCATAGAGGAAAGTTCAAATGCGAACTCAAATTTGCTTCTGAACGTGAGAACAAATGAGAGCGTGACACGTGTTTTAATGTAGATTATTCAGACTGAATAATCAAAAAAATATTCAGACTGAATAAAACTGAATATAGTGTTTATTCAGTCTCAATAGGCATTATTCAGACCGAATAAACACTATATTCAGTTTTATTCAGTGTGAATATTTCTTTGATTATTCCACACGTGTCGAGCTCTCATTTGTCCTCACGGTCACAACCAAAGTTGAGTTCTCATTTGAACCCGCCCCATCTCCCATATATATATATATATATATATATATATAGGGGTGAGTTCAAATGTGAACCTATCTTTGATTGTGAACATGAGGATGAATCACAACCATCCATTTCAGATTAGATCAAAAGACGAGGGATAAAATTCGCGGTGGCATTTTTGTAAATAAGTGGAAAACTAAGGTCATGGCTTAAATCATAAATACAACTTGACAATTCAAATCAGAACCAGACATCATCATCTTCCCCAAATTTCTTCATCATCTTCCCCATATTTGTTCAAATCAGAACCAGACATCATCATCTTCCCCAAATTTTTTCATCATCTTCCCCAAATTTCTTCATCATTTTCCCCATATTTCTTCATCATTTTCCCAGAAGAAATTTCACTTCCACCCCAAATTTCTTCATCATCTTTCCCAAAATAAATTTTCGCCCAAGTTTGTTTTTGCTTTGTGTTCCTCCTTAGAATCACAACTCTTTTCAGATCCAGATTCTTTTTCTTGATGAAGTATAAGAAGGTTATTCAAATGTTTTTTTTCCCTTTAATATGATCGTTCATCATTTTATCAGAGGAAGCTTCTTTGAAACACATTTGCTTGAATTCTTGTTTTTCAAAACCTTTGGTTTCATTGTAGGTTATATTCAGTCTGAATATAAGCTACAATTTTGGGTTTGTATACTTGTAGCTTATATTCAGACTGAATATATTCTATAAATAGGTGTTTGAATAATTGTAGCTTATATTCAAACTGAATATAAGTTATAATTTGGGGTTTGCATAGCTGTTTGCTTATATTCAGACTGAATATAAGCTAAAATTTGGGGTTTGTATACTTGTAGCTTATATTCAGACCGAATATAAGTTATAATTTGGGGTTTGTATACCTGTAGCTTATATTCAGACTGAATATAAGCTACAATTTGGGGTTTGTATACCTGTAGCTTATATTCAGTCTAAGCTACAATTTAGGGTTTATATACATGTAGCTTATATTCAGACCGAATATAAGCTACAATTTGGGGTTTATATACTTGTAGCTTATATTCAGACTGAATATAAGCTACAATTTGGGGTTTGTATACTTGTAGCTTATATTCAGACAGAATATAAGCTA
Source organism: Silybum marianum (assembly GCA_036898165.1). Taxonomy (NCBI): domain Eukaryota; kingdom Viridiplantae; phylum Streptophyta; class Magnoliopsida; order Asterales; family Asteraceae; genus Silybum; species Silybum marianum. The sequence continues at coordinate 24,267,283 of CM072538.1, forward strand.
CAATTTGGGGTTTGAATAACTGTATCTTATATTCAGACTGAATATAGTCTATAATTAGGGGTTTGAATAATTGTAGCTTATATTCAGACTGAATATAAGCTACAATTTGGGGTTTGTATAATTGTAGCTTATATTCAATCTGAATATAAGCTACAATTTGGGGTTTAAATAACTGTAGCTTATATTCAGACTGAATATAAGCTACAATTTGGGGTTTGAATAACTGTAGCTTATATTCAGACTGAATATAAGCTACAATTTGGGGTTTGTATACTTGTACTCTTGTAGCTTATATTCAGTTTGAATATAAGCTATGAATATAAGCTACAGTTTTGGGTTTGTATACTTGTAGCTTATATTCAGACTGAATATATTTTATAAATAGGTGTTTGAATAATTGTAGCTTATCTTCAGACTGAATATAAGCTACAATTCGGGGTTTGTATACCTATAGCTTATATTCAGACTGAATACAAACTACAATTTGGGGTTTGTATACTTGTAGCTTATATTCAGTCTGAATATAAGCTACAATTTGGGGTTTATATACTTGTAACTTATATTCAGTCTGAATATAAGCTACAATTTGGGGTTTGTATATTTGTAGCTTATGTTCAGTCTGAATATAAGCTACAATTTGGGGTTTGTATACTTATAGCTTATATTCAGACTGAATATAAGCTACAATTTGGGGTTTGTATACTTGTAACTTATATTCAGACTGAATATAAGCTACAATTTGGGGTTTGTATACTTGTACTCTTGTAGCTTATATTCAGACTGAATATAAGCTACAATTTAGGGTTTGTATATTTGTAGCTTATATTTAGACTGAATATAGTCTATAATTAGGTGTTTGAATAATTGTAGCTTATATTCAGACTGAATATAAGCTACAATTTAGGGTTGTATACTTGTAGCTTATATTCAGACTGAATATAGTCTATAATTAGGTGTTTGAATAATTGTAGCTTATATTCAGACTGAATATAAGCTATAATTTCGGATTTGTATTTTTGTAGCTTATATTCAGACTGAATATAGTCTATAATTAGAGGTTTGAATACTTGTAGCTTATATTCAGACTGAATATAAGCTACAATTTGGGGTTTGTATAGTTGTAGTTTATATTCAGACTGAATATAGTCTGATGAAGAAACAAAATCAATGGAAACAAAATCAGATAAAAAATCGACAAATTGAGCTTCAAAAATTGCAAATCGGAACTGATATCAACGAATTTAATGAAGTATTATTGAGTAAAAATCGTGTTCCCAATCAGCTCCCACCATCTCCTTCGAACCTCAGATTTCGTCAACTCAGACAAAGAAGAAAGGTAAGAAGGAGAACCCCCACACCTGCAACGTTTTTCTTTTCTGCTTATTTTCTTCTTTGTGCCTCTATCGTGCCTGGATTTCAAATTCTTTGACCATGAATTTCGATTGATGAACACGATTTTGGATTTCGATTTTGTCTGTCTTACGATTTTGTCTTTGTCTTACGATTTTAGATTTTGATTTCCAGATTCGATTGAGAACTGGAGATTTTTACTCAAAAATTTAATTCAGATAAAAACTTCCAAAATTACCTCTCAAGCCACGTTTAAAGATTAGCTTGAATATGGCTTAGATAAAGGGCTGAGATTCATCCTTATTTTCACAATCAAAGATAGGTTCACATTTGAACTTTCCTCTATATATGTATATATATATATAGGTGGAGGTTCAAACGAGAACACTCATGTTTTACGAGAATGCGATAACACTTATAGGCTTCAAAATTATTTAACCCATAATTAAAATTAAAATTAAATAAAACAACTAATCAAAGCTAATCATGTGATTTCGTGTTTATCTATAATTTTGGTGAGATCCTTATCTGTAAAATCACTTAAAGATAAAATCACATTATTTATCACAACAAAATCACATAATGAATAGACAGACAGATAAATGTAGACGTGATCATTGTTGGTTTTCGATTACCACATCGCCAACACAATAAAATCACATAATTATTAGATGATTATCACATCAAAATCACATCATAAAAACTCTTCAATTTATCAAAATAATTATCACGATAAAATCAAATAAGAATCCTTATCACAGTATTATCACATCATTATTGACAATGGAACATAAAAAATTTAGATGATAATAACAAAATTTAAGGGATAAGGTTAAATCTAGGATAATTGAAAATTATGGATAAATACAATTTTAATTTAATTTATTTTTTATCATGTGTAAATTAATTTGGAGGCCTAGAAGTGTTCTCGCATTCTAATAAAATAGGAGTGTTCTCGTTTGAACCATTCCTTATATATATATATATATATATATATAGAGAGAGAGAGAGAGAGGAAGATTCAAATGAGAATTTGTAAATTTAAAGGAATAAAAGGACACTTGTGGACCACATATGATCACTACTAGAAAAGTGAGTATTTTCAACGGAGTTTTTCCAACGGAAAATGTCGTTGAAAATTTTCTACGAATTTTAGAGGGATTATTGACAGAAAATAATTTTTCTACGAATTTTCAACGAATTTCCTTTGAAAATCTCTCACAAACATACATTTTCAACCAAAAAAATTTCAACGGAATGTGTCGTCAAAAAAAGTTTGGTTGAAAATGCATGTTTGTATGTTTGTGAGAGATTTTCAACTTCGTTGAAAATTCGTAGAAAATTTATGTTCTGTCAATTATCTCTCTAAAATTCGTAAAAAAATTTCAACAACATTTTCCCTTGAAAAATTCCGTTGAAAATCCTCAATTTTCTAGTAGTGGATGTGGGTTCCACATAATATTAAATCAGAAATGATTTAATATTATGTGGGACCCACGTCATATGTGGTCCACAAATTGTTTCTTTAAAGATGAGTGGTTCTCGTATGATCCCTCCGCTATATATATATATATATATATATATACAAATGGAGGTTCAAACGAGAACTTTTTGGGTTTAAAAAAAATCATATATGATTTTGTACTAAGGGTCGGACGACTTTCCATGCCACTTAAGTTGCCTCAAAAGTCGCCCGAGTGCAAAATCATATATTATTTTGTTTGTTTCTTTGTTTATTTAAATATGTATGATTCCCGTATAAACCTGCCCCTATATATATAATTTTATAACCATCCTTGTTTTTTCATACATTGTTGATTTATTATTACCTAACATTGTGTCCATAAATCTAGCACCCTACTATCTTTAAATAAAAATAAAATCTCAAGCTATAATCAACATGAAATATTGATTCTAAGATTGATGGTTTTCCAAAAAAAGTTTGTTTTAACTGTACAGGTTTAAAATTGTGATTAAAAACATTACCATGAGGTGACATAGAAACCCAACTTATTTATGTTAATTTACATAGAGTAGTGTTGCTCCGAATAGTCAAAACTGTGATCCAAAATAATTTCAATATACATATTAATATAAAGATATATCATAGAATGTTTTTGACGGTGAAACAAATAATTGACAATCCAATGTAAAATTAATATGATAGATAATTTAAAAATAATTATTAATTAATTTTACGTCCAGGCCAGAATACTCGGAACATAAGTTTTATATGAATTATTATAATTTCTTTAATTCAATGTTATATTTCTAACGATAAAAATAATATCCTGAATTTTTTCGGAACTTATCGAGAGCCTTTTTTTACAAAATTTTATTAACGGTTTAATTAATAGGTTGACTAGTTGGGTTTAATTAAATTATTTACAGACTAGGTTAAAGGGTTAACCGATTTTTTTTACAACCATACTGCTTACCCTCTTTCGGATTTGTCTTTAGTGTTTTCGTCTGAATTATGATACAAACAATTCGTGGGGGAAGGCATGCATGCATGCATGTCTGTATGTATGTCTGTATGTACACAGACAGAGAGTGAGATATATAGAGTAGTCAGTCGGTCAATCAATAGCATTTATTGCCACACAATTCGTGGCCTAATAATAAATATCTCATGCACATATATGCCACCTAGCCCTATACAACATACCACGTATTAATATTTTTAAATTTTGATCCCCTTTTCATTTTATTAATTAATATACATTTTCTAATACTTAATTAAATAATTAGTCCTTACATATTTTAGAAACATCATTCTAATCTTCCTATTCTTCTCTTGCATTATAATATAACAATGTCATAATATGAATAACAATATTATGTAAATGCACATTGTCATGAACACATTTACAAAGATATGAATATTTACATGAGTTTATGTATCAGGATAGGATGACAAGTTCTAAAATTATATATGATTATATGGGATGTATAACATATACAATAAAACATGACTTTTTACCGATGGAAAAAAATCATTGTTAAAGCTATTAACGATGGATTACTAGCGGAAGGTCATTTCGCAAAAAGTGTCGGTGGACCTTGTGAACATGAGGACAAATGAGAGCGCGTCACTTACGTGTCATATTCAGACTGAATAATGAATTAAAATATTCAGACTGAATGTAGTATTATTCATCACGTTCACAACCAAATTTGAGTTCGCATTTGAACCTTTTTTTTTCTCTCTCTCTATATAGTTATATATACACACACACATATATATATAAAAAATAATTTTAAATAATAATTACATAAAATATAAATAAAAGTAAAATTGATCGACCCAACATATCATAATTAATAATATTAATAGTAATAAATAAAATTTAATATTAATCAGTGTATAATTGGAAAAAATGACAAAAAGCTCCTGAAACATTAGTGCTTCAATAACCTAGTTTATAAGCTACTTTTTGCCGATCCAAATATAAACTTTTGAAATAAGCTCAAAAAAATAAGTTACCTTATATTTACCAAACACAATTAAAAAATAAGTTAACTTATGTTTGCCAAACATAATCTAATATATTGTTTGACAACGATAAGTTGGCTTATTTTTTGAACTTTTTTGAAAAAAATCTAATTTGAAGGGCCATAAACAAGTTGATTAACTAGCTAAAAAACGCCATTTGAAGCACCAATTCAATAAACTTTAAAAGCCTTTTATCATCTCTTTTTCAATTATAACTCAATTAGTAGTAATTGTTATTAAATTACTATTACTTTTTGATTATGAAATAATATTAATAGTTAAACAATAATAAATTATTTAATTATATTTAATATTAAATTATTAATTATTATCTAATATTAAATAGCTATTATTTAATATTATTAAATTATTAATTATAAGTTCTAAAATCATCTTATCTACTAATTCTTATTAATTATACTAAAGAGCCTTCAGATTAGCGGTATGTGGGTCTCTGGCCTTCTAGGAGATCGATGGTTCAAACCTCACCAAATGTAAGAATGGTGTGTGATTTTCTTTATTCTATTTACTGTATATAAATATTATATACTTTAAAAACATATTATTAATTATTTTCAAATTCAAATTATTATTATTTGGTAGATTTATGCGTTAAAAATTAAATATAACGACTTTAAAAATGTTTTTATAAGTTAGATGATTAAAGTTATATAACTTCTTATAAATAATTGATATTTAACAAATGATCTTAAAATTATTATTTTTTAAAATTATTAATTAAGAGGTATATGATTGAATAATTTTTTTTTTGAATAAGAATAATTTTTTTATTCACATTATTTGTAATGATTATTTGAATTCATTAATTAATATAATATGTTTTTTTAAAATTTGTTTTTTTTAAAGGCAAGTTAACACACACTTTCCCAGGGTATCCGGCTCCCACTTAAAGGTGTCACCCGATTAATCCCCGTCGATCATGGTCCAGCCCAATTAAAGGTACCACTAAGTGGTAGACCCATGATCTGGATATCTCCACATGCGCACCGCAGGGTTCAAATCCGGGTAATCAGGGATACCATCCACTGACTCCATCAAGATGTTACCTTACCACTAGCTAGATATGTTTTGATTCTAAAATTTGTATTTGGTTACACAAGTCTACATCAATAATTAATAATCAAATTGAAGCTTTTTTCTACATGGTTTGTATTGATTAATGTATTATTATATTATTAATCTATTAAAAATTATATTATATAGTGTTAGAATTGATTAATCTTTTATCACCTCATTTTTTGTTATTTTACAATTTTCAACTACATTATCAGCTTAATTTCGTCAATTTTAATGTTAGTGTATATGCCCAAAAGTCAATCATTGAATGATTATGTTTGGACATTATTAATTAATGAGAAACATTGCTCAATTATTATGTTTACGTATTATTTTACGTTAATCTTAGAACAGTGTATTCTATAATAAACCTGGTCGAGTATTAATTTAGGATAAGGTTGAATACAATACAACAATATATGCAGGGATTTGTATAACGATACATAATCCACATGGGTACAAGATGTGATCTTGTGTACCGGACTTGACTCGTCATGAGAACGTTTCATTGCATATCATTTGAGTTTCATAGACGTTTCTCATGTGGTCATTGTACAGTTAATCATTTGACTTGAGATCATGGAGTTTGCTTTGTATGTTTGGTGCACTTTAATAACTGATTTAATCATTCTGTAACTAGGTGGTAGAATGATTGTTGAGTATATCATGAATCACTCAGTAGTATTAGTATGGATCAAGATATGATTTATTCTTCTTGTACGACGGGAATGATATTCCTGGACCCTTTGATTGAATAGTCTTGAGAAAATGCATGCATACTCAAATGATCAGTATAGGATGTTGTACTTCTCATGTAGAATCATTATATTACTTCTTTGGTTGCTTGCTTATGCGACTGATTCAGCCTTACATCTATTTCCAACACTTGTTTTAAGATCTTTCATTTTTCATGACTGATTCAGCCTTACATCTATTTTCAACACTTGTTTTAAGATCTTTCATTTTTCATGCATTATGAGCTTGTATGCTACACTTCCACAACTATACTTTGAGCCAACCCTTGAATCGTTGTCATCTCTTTTAGTTCCTTTTGAAATCTTTCTTGTTTGATTCAAAGTTTTAAACCACAAGGGTGGTTCCTGATTGGTTTGGACTTGAGCTCCAAAAGTCAAAAGTGCCTGGAAGTTAAAGGTTCGAATCCAAGAAGGAATACAAATCTTGTCGTGGCCACAGAGGTTCAAATGCAGTGACTCCGGGCTACCCGTGAAGCAGGTGGTCGCCTTGGGATTAGTCGGCTCGCATACCGGGTTGGATATGCAGGTTAATCAAAGAAAAAGGGTTTTAGACAATTCCTTGTCTATTCTTTTCCTACATTTCATTCGTCTTCTCTTTTGTCAGGATTTTGGTTTACTACAACAATGTAAAGTAACACACTTGGCTTTATGAGAACCACTCGAACTTGTATACGCATGTATAATATCGCGTCCACAAAAGAGCCCATGTTCGAAGCTCGACCCTGGTGAACCCCACGCCCGGTTTGAGTGAGGCCCCAAAGCCCGATTATGCCGAAATTTTTGGGGCATGTCGGGCCTAGACCAAATCCAAAGAAGCCCGATTGAGCGCTATATCAATCCAAAAACTAGCATGAAAGGGCCTGGCTCAGGCCCAAAAAAGCTCGAGTCTTATGCTTGGAGTTAGTAGGTCAACTTGTTGCACCAATTTAGCTAAAGCATGAGATCAAGTTTACCAAATATATATATAACATTAATTCTCACATATACCATTTTTAAGAAACCGGCTGAACTGCAAAGCTTTGACGCTTGGAGGTAGTAGGTCAACTTGTTGCATCAATTTAACTAACAGAATTATTGATATCAAGTACCTACAAAATAATAGACGACATTTAGTCACAAGATCAGAATTTCCAAGAACTCATGAACCGATATATTTCAGAGATGAACGAGTGAAAACAAATATAATCCATAAATCTGATGGATGGATGGATAATTACTGGGAAAGAACATGTGCAATGGCTGCACCACTGACTCCCAAATTGCAGACAAAGATAAGAATTGGATATATTCGTGAGATCTCCTGGAACTGCATTAGAAAGAAAAGAATGAAAGATAAAAATGATGTACCAGTGGCATATAAATGAGTTCTTGCATCCTTAAACCACGAAAGACTCCTTGGAGCTCCGATAGTCCTCCTCTCTTTGGCAATGCAAGGCGTCTTTCGTGGTTTTAAGGATGCAAGAACTCCTTTATATGCCACTGCCACTGGTACATCACTTGTATCTTTCATTCTTTTATTTATAATTGATGACCCAACTACTTTTTCGGCTTAATAATGCAACATATTTACCTGTTCTAATGCAATCGTAGGAGATGTCGCGAATATAATTTGGATCCAATTCTTATCTTTGTCTGCAATTTGGGAGTCAGTGGTGCAGCCATTGCAATGTTCTTTCCCAGTAATTATCCATCCATTAGATTAATGCATTATATTTGTTTTCACTCTTTCAACTTTGAAATATATCAGTTCACAAGTTCTTGGAAATTTTTATCTTCTATTATTTTGCAAGTACTTAATATCAATAATTATGTTAGTTAAATTGATGCAACAAGTTGACCTACTACGTCCGAGCGTCAAAGCTTTGCAGTTCAGTCGGTTTCTTAAAAATGGTATATGCACGAATTAATGTTTATCTATATTTGGGAAACTTGATCTCATGCTTTAGTAATTGGTACAATACTCTTGGGAACATGATAGATTTATTAAACTTGTGCTACGTAGTTAAGTCGATGGTGTTTGCTTTCTAATGCATTTCTGGTGCTTTCTATACAAGTTTTCTACTGATGTTTAAGGTAACTATCCTAGTGAATCTCACACCCATTTTGAGTGAGGCCTCAAAGCCCGATTAGGCCGAAATTTTGGAGGCAGGTCAGGCCTAGACCTAATCGAAAGAAGCTTGATTGGGCCTTATATCAATCCCAATAACAAGCATAAAAGGCCTAAGCTAAGGCCCAAAAAAGTATGTATGTAGATCTTGATCTCTCCAATACCAACTACATACACCAAATGATTAAGATGCAAGATAGCTCAAGTACTAAAGGGTTATTGCCCCAAAATTACTCCGGTTACTGGTAAAAACCCATCTTTCAGAAGGTCAAAGGTTCAAACCTCACCAAAAGTGAACAATGTGCATCAGTATTTCATCGTATATAAACATCATATACTTCAAAAAGAGAAGATAGCACAAGTACATTGAGATGCTAGGTAAGCAAATTTTTCTATCATACACATGTAAGAAAAGCTATGCACCGAGTGATAGTATAAACTACAACGTTACTATCAACCAACACATAACGTACAAGTTCATAATGCATGAAAAACGAAAGATCTTAAAACAAGTGTCAGAGAAACAGCTGTAAGGTGAAATCTATCGTATAAGAAAGAAACCACAAAGGTATACAAACTCTACACGAGGAGCTTCAACATCCTATGATGATAGCTCGTTCCTTTATTATCTTCAATCCTATAAGCAACAACCATCTTCTACTTCCTAAGAAAACACCATGGACCTGTGCCTGTGCCCATCCTGCAAATTGAACTCACAACTTATCAATAAACCATCAAAAAATTGAGTAAATTACATTTTTCGTCCCTGTAGTTTGTTAAAAATTGCAGATTTCGTCCCTATGGTTTTGAAATTTTCGTTTTCATCCCTATAGCTTGTAATTCATTTCTATTTTCGTCCCTAAGGCCAAAACTCTACCTTTAAGTATAAAGGAGTAAAATAGAAATGAATTGTTAACCATAGGGATGAAAATTGTAATTTCAAAACCATAAGGACGAAAATAGAAAATTGCAGGTTACCTCCATATGCCTGCGATTGCACGTAAGCCCATGAAAATGGAAAGAGCGACCCATATTCCGATAAAACCACCAGCTTGGAATAGAACAAATAACGATCCAATGCTACCTATAGCCACTAGGATCTAACAAAACCAAAATTCAAATAAACATAAGCCGACATAAATCTAATGCAAACAAAAATGTTGTTTTTAAGTAGTAAAAATGCTAACCATGGAGTACGCAGAATAAGCAAAATCTGATGCACCAAAGTTAACTCCATCGAATACGAATGCTATTGAATTGATTGGTTGTGTGCCAGCAACGAACTGATTGTAGGAAAAAAGGGCAGTGAGATGAGATGGTGGTAATCATGAAAGAAAAAAGAATCGAAAAGAATGTTGGTTAAAAAAGATGGATGAGCACCGGTACGCCTATGGCAATGATGTGTTTAACATTTATATCTTTTGTAAACACCCCGGATCCATATTGCAACCCGAGGCCAACAAGAAGAGCTAGTCCCAATCCCATTACAAATCCCATCTGCAAATTACCACCACAATTTTTAATGTGATCCACTATAGACATATATTTATATATATATATACACACACACACACACAATAAAGAAAACCATACATCGCAAACTTACCTGTAATACTCGAGCTGCCGTTGCTGTTGCCTTCTCATAGTTCTTCTCAGCAAATGATGAAGCAATTATCGCCTACAATATTCCACAGACAAACATATTAATCAATACTTGCCTTAACAGCAATCTACAAACTTCCAATATTCAAAACTTGTTATAAAGAACAAAGCAAACCATCAAGTTTTAAATAAACATGTATATTATGCATCAAAACGGTGAAAATATCACATAAAGCAAACCAGATATACCTGTCCAGCAACTGCTAAACCATCGGCAAGAAGTGAAGATGTCAACCACACTTGTAAGCATATTTGGAATGCAGCCATAGGTGTTGCACCCAACCTTGCAGCCAATGATGCAGCCAAGGTCACACAGATAGTTGCTGCTATTACCTTAAACAGCAATAGAAAACCTGTATAGAAAGCACCAGAAATACATTAGAAAGCAAACAACATCGACTTAATTACGTAGCACAAGTTTAATAAATCTATCATGTTCCCAAGAGTACTGTACCAATTACTAAAGCATGAGATCAAGTTTACCAAATATATATATAACATTAATTCTCGCATATACCATTTTTAAGAAACCGGCTGAACTGCAAAGCTTTGACGCTTGGAGGTAGTAGGTCAACTTGTTGCATCAATTTAACTAACAGAATTATTGATATCAAGTACCTACAAAATAATAGACGACATTTAGTCACAAGATCAGAATTTCCAAGAACTCATGAACCGATATATTTCAGAGATGAACGAGTGAAAACAAATATAATCCATAAATCTGATGGATGGATGGATAATTACTGGGAAAGAACATGTGCAATGGCTGCACCACTGACTCCCAAATTGCAGACAAAGATAAGAATTGGATCCAAAATTACATTCGCTACATCTCCTGCAACTGCATTTATAACAGGTAAATATGTTGCATTATTAAGCCGAATAAGTAGTGAGATCATCAATTATAAACACAGTTATGAAAGATAAAAGTGATGTACCAGTGGCATATAAAGGAGTTCTTGTATCCTTGAAACCACGAAAGACACCTTGCATTGCCAAAGAGAGGAGGACTGCCGGAGCTCCGAGTGCACGTAGGGTCAAATATTTATGAGCAGGTAATAGCATTGGAGAACCCTGTTTAATATAGAAAGAGCGGAGTCAGAAAAACATTATGCTACTTCCAAAACACTATTAAGAAAGAAGATGCTTACGGATTTCACGCCCATCAGACTCAAAAATGGTTCTGCTAGAAGTACAAGTAGTAGTGTTTCAAGAAGACCGAGAATTGAACCAAGCAGCAATGCGGTTGAGGCTGAAGGGATATTTCGTTTTACTTTTTTGAGCTTTGATTTATTTGAGACGTTTTCAGTACTGGTCATATGCTTGCATGGGCTTGTTTTGAAACCTAATAATAATAAGACCAAGACACCCACAAGATCATGAATACAAACTTTTAACTTGTGTTGTAGAATATACATATATATATATAGAGAGAGAGAGAGAGAGGAAAGTTCAAATGTGAACTCAAATTTGGTTGTGAACGTGAGGACAAATGAGATTGTGGCACGTGTCATATTCAGACTGAATGCAGTATTATTCGGTCTGAATGTAATATTATTCGGTCTGAATGTAGTATTATTCAGACTGAATAACACTACATTCAGTCTGAATATTTTCCTTCATTATTCAGTCTGAATATGACAAGTATAGCGCTCTCATGTGTCCTCACATTCACAACCAAATTTGAGTTCTCATTTGAACCCGCCGCTATATACATACACACACACACTTATAAAAAACAGCAATGTGAAGAAATGAACAAAAGAATGATCTTTAGCTTAAATTACGATAGCAACATACCATTTTCTGGTGCCAACTCCTTTTTTTCATCCTTTTCCATCGAACCATTTTCCAAGTTTTCAAGTTTGACGTCATCTTTTGTCAATTCTTTTGTCTCTTGTTTATTTGTAGAACCCTTCTCTGTGTTCTGAAGTTTCATTGCTTCACTATTCATTCTTTCTAAACTCTCTTCCTCAGCAACAAAAGAAGTTGTAATACTAACAAGTGGGAATATGGCTACTTTTGAAACTTGGTTGAAAATAGCAATAGATACTCCAACAGCCGCAATTTCCACCGGGCCTATAAAAAAGCATCAATGAGAGGTATTACAAATTTCAATCATACATGAAGGCCAAAACAGTTCACAAGGACTTATACTCCCTCTGTCCCAAAATAAATGTCCACAACGAAGAAGGCACACCGTTTTAGAAATGTGTAACTATTACACTTTTTAATTAACTAAATGACAATTTATCTTAATAACAGATGGAGTACTGAATTTCTCCATTTTTATAATTTAAGAGTAGAATTGGAAAGTAGGCATTTACTTTTGGAAGTGAACACTTATTTTGGGACAAACTAAAATAGAAACGTGGAAGCTTGTTTTGGGATGGAGGAAGTTATATTTATAAAGTTTTTTTGATTTTCTTGTATTAATCATGCATGGATACCATAACACCCGATGAAAAGAATAAAATGTCAATCACCAAGTACAGAAAAACATGCATACATATAAACTAACAACGGTAGGATCAAATTAACTAAGAAGACATACCTATACGACCAATGAACGCAGTGTCAATTAAAGAAGCAATAGGATCAGCAGCTAAAGCCATGGCTGCAGGTACAGCAATAAAAAGTATTTCCTTTCCAAGAGCATCCATCTTGAGGACATGCCTACAGAACCGTTTCATATATATGACCATAAGAACTCCAAAAGTTAATTAACTGATTCTAAATAGAAAAATAACATACGAGCTCAATAAAACAGTACGGAACTTCTCTAAATGATATCTCATTCTAGTAACCATGAGATTTCTATAGCATTCATCGATCAGAAGACCATCAGCAATGATATTGTTGTTTAACGTTCATTCCAACAAGAAACAAAATAAATCTTAATAAGGGACTATGTATCATGTGAAGAAAGTACCTAAGATCTTTGAAGAAAACAAAGATTGGAAGATTCCATTTTCTCGGTGGTAGAAGCACAACACTATCTTTGGCCATAGTATGAAACAAAGTACCTTCAACCCTCAATGGACAATGTTCAGACCTGTCGGATTCATACATCATAGTATGTTAAGCACAATAAAATGGATGAACAAATTATATCAGTGAATATGTTTTTTCTACTAACATCCCACAAAAAGCTGAATGCCAAAAGGTTTCATATACAAATTTGAGAGAAAAAAAAATGTGTGTGAATGGCCCTTCAAACAATAAGCCACAACTTACATGAAGAACTATTACAAAACCTATATAAGATTTAATTAAAGAATTACAGCAATGCATCTGACCTAATGACGCATTCTACGTACATTTAAATAGTTATAATAGCAGTACAAACCTTCCCTAGATAAAGAGTGAGAGAACCATAATATACGCGTTAACATCATGACGTATATAAGTTAAGAGATAAAAAGTACACCTAGTCCAAGTTTCGTTTTGTTATGTTTCCAAAGGCGTTGACTACACATAGATGATAGATCCTTATATATCATGAAAAGAAGATCACTTACTTAAGACTTAAGTTACAGAATTAGAACAAGCATTTTTAAAACTTTAATCAAGTTCAACATAAATCACAAGCTCATTGAAATATGTCATTGAACTGTAAAAACAAGCGGCCGAGGCTGGTCACCAACTAAACAACCTCAACCTCTAGGGGTAGCTCAACTAGTCAGGCCTTGGATTTGTTCAATATTGGTCACTAGTTCGAGTCCTCTCAAGGCCACCGGAGGTTTTCTCAATATTAACTTCATGACGTCCCATTGGGTTAGTGTAACATCCAAACCCAAAATACCATGCTTTCCCAATAAGCTCCTAAGTCCTAAATCACAAGGGTTGTGGCGTAGTGGTTGAGGCCCTCGGGGATGTGGTGGAATATCCCATCTTCCCAGGGTTCAAATCCAGGCGTACACAACAATTGTGGCCACTGAGTTTATCAGGGGTTGATGTCTTGCAGTCATAATTTGCCGGGATTAGTCCAGGCATAGCTTAGGACACCCTTCCAAGAAAAAGCTCCAAAGTCCTAACCAACTTAAAACCATGGTGGAAGTTATTAGTAGGCCACAGCCCTCACAAATCTCATTTTCTATTCATGTGGGACGGGTTGTCACAATTAGTCAAAGTTTCCCGGCTCTTCTCAACAAATGGAAAATTGATGGATTTGATGGTGACATTGGTTATAGTCCTAATAAACCTATTCCTTCAAACTTAACTTATATTTACCACTTATAAAAATGAACATGGTTGTATTGATGACTTATGATTTCAAATCCTCAAAAGGTACACATTATTATTGATATTTAGAACAATGGTCATGGTCAATCAAGTGTACCCACCCCTGACCCCTTATCCCCAAGTAAACTACAAAGTAGGAAACAGACTAGCAATTCACCAATCAGATTAGCCTGCACATCATAGAATAATCCAAAAGATATATCTCCCTCAGATAACACCATCCCTAAAAGAAATTCTCAACTTTAATTTAAATACTATTAACACAATTCAAGAAAATCGTGCCAAACATTATTAATATATCAATTTCTACGAAATTAAAGGAACAGAAACATCAGAATCAGGGGAACCCCCACAGATTTGTATAAAGTAATCGAATTATAAACAAAAATTCATAATCCACATTAAATATTGATGCTTCCAAGAACATACCCACCTAATTTACTTACTTAACATGCCTGTAAAAGTTTTATCGATCGCCAAAATTTAATCATAGAACCTGGTCCTTATAATTCTCCTCCGTCTACCCTTCTTCCATGTTTCTGAAATCCTAACACATGCGCTTTCTCTCCCTAATTTCTCTCTCTTATGCAGCATTGTTAGAGAGAAATTGAAGGCGAGAGGAACTAACTTATTGGAAATAATTGGATAGAAGAAAAAGGGAAACGTGAAGAAGTGTATAAAGATGGAATTTAAGTGCGATTTTGGGTAAATTTTTGGGAGTTCTTGTCGTAATTGGGAATCACTGGAGATCTGATTGTGTGTGAATTTGGCTTCATTAAGATCAAGAACAATCGGTCGGATGAAATTTTAGCAAGAGTGAGAAACCCTAACAACAGAATTCATTTCGTTGTGCTATAAACCTTAGGTTACTTTTGAAGTGATGGTAGCTTCAGAAAACAACATGCATAATAAGTAAATTTCCTAAACTAAACAAATTTGGTCCCTATGGTATGTCAAGAATAACACTTTTTATTTTTAAAATTTCAAAATTATAAAATGGTCATTATGATTTATAAAATATACGGATATGGTCCTTTTCTCTAACGACGGTTAAAAACTCTGATTGGGTAAGTATGATGGCTATAAGTATGGTTACTTTATTATTATTATTTTTTTCTTTTAACCAATCAAAAAAAATTATGATCTGGTTTTTATGGTTTTTGATTAGGTAAGTAACAAAAAAAAGATAAAAGTTGAAAATACCTTTAATATTAGGAAATTTTTTAGGGTCGTCAGAGGAAATAATTAAATCCAACATTTCTGCAAACTATGATGACTATCTTGTAATTTTAGAATTGTAAAGATAAAAATGTTATTTTTAACAAATCACATGAACCAAATTTGTAGTTTACTCTTTTTTGTTTGATATATAATTGATATTTAATTATTAATAAAATATTTATCATCTATGCACTACTAAATGGAAGACTTTTGCCTACATTTTTTTCTTGGGAAATCCGTCGTTAAAAAATAATTTATCACAAAAATTGGTGAGTAATTCAAATCGGTGATAGATTACCTACGGATTCTCTAGTGATCCATATATATTTTCTCGAAAAAATCGAATTCTACCGAACTATTAGTATTTTCTAGGTGATCACTAATTACTGAAGAAAATTTTCGTAAATGATTTTATGGGTAGGAGTTATTTATTTTATAGTAATATTAATAATTTACACTAAACTGAACAAACTTAGTATATTTGGTTTGAAGTAGTATCATGGTCTAGATTCGTTGTTGTTATTAGAGCATCTCCAACATCTCTAAAATGAAAAAAATAATGATTTTAAGTAATTTTTTGTTTCAACAGTGTTTCTAAAACTTTCTCCAATATAAAGAAGGTATGAAAGAGGTTACAAAAATCTCCAAATTTGGAAACATATTTAAAAAATGATTAGCATGAGAGATAAAGTATTTTTTATTATGTTCCACCAATAAGAAAATTTAAATTAAATGTTTAGATAAGATAAATAATATTTTATTAGAAATATAGAATATTTTAATAATATAATAAATTTTAAAATCATCAAAATGAAAATGTTATTGAAGATAAATGTGATATTTAAAAAAAATTAATTTTAATTATCTATTTTAGAAAAAATTATAAAGATGCTATTGAAGATGTTTTCATGACCTTGGATTTGTAAAAAAAAAGTTACATAAAAACTAAAACTAGTTAAAAGCAAACAAAGAAAAAAAGTTATACAAAGAAAACACACGTTAATGTAAACTAAAAAAAGTGAAATAGATAGAAAGCTTTTTAAATAAAGTGGTACTTTCTTTTCAACGACTTGAAACGTAAAATATTGCATTTTTTCCGCAATATAAAATTTAAAAGTTAAATCATGACCAATCACATTAACTATGAAGAATGAAGAATTGTGTGAGAATAAGAATTAGGATAACAAGCGTAAGAAATAATTTATACAATTGATCACTTTTAATATCACCCTCATGCCATTAACTGTGCTACGGAAATTGATTTGGTACATCTCGATGCATTATATTAGTGTTGATCTTTAATTATGATTGATTTAAGAATGAATAGCACTTCTTACCCTCTTAACCATAACTTTCATTCTCATCGAAACTCAACTCTTACATTACTATCATGTATGTAAATTCAAAATTTAGTAGTTAAGAAAAATATTGTGTATTTTGTAACCACAAAAAACTAAATTTTTGGGTATTTTTGTTGGGTTTATGCTTTAACGTTGAATTCTAGCTTTACTTATTATATGGTCGTGATCGTTATAGTTATTTCTTTTATAAATATGGGTTGAGTTCCGATGCAAAGAAGAGTTAAGGTGAGAAGTATAAGAAGAAATCTTCCTTTTTGGATGTGCATTAAAATGAGATGCAGCGAGATGAGATGTACCACGATGCACCAGATTAATTCCCTTCTAAAGCGCAATTCATGAATAGGTATGAAATGAAGAGTGATCAATGATTCAGATCTCTTCTTACACTTCTCATTTTAACTCTCTTTCTCACACAATCTTAATCCTATAAAACAAAGCAGTATATATATAGGGTTGGGTTCCGGTGAGAACGAGAGTTATGATGAGAAGCGTAAGAAGGGATGTTCACCCTTTGATGCAGATTAGGATGAGATGCACCAAGGTAACTCCCTTCTAAAGCGCAATTCATAGACGGGTATGAGATTAAAAGTGATCAACAACTCAGATTTTCTCTTACACTTCTCACATTAACTCTTTTTATCACAGGATCCTATGCCTATATATATATATATATAGAGAGAGAGAGAGAGAGAGAATATGGGTTACATACGAAAATTTAAGGTGGTTGTGAAACAAAATATTATTTAATATCAACATCAAATATGTATACATAATTATATTTTAAGTAGGGTCATTAAAAAATTTAAGTAAATATGTTGCTTTAAGATAGAAAAACAAGGGGTAGGCTAATGACACCTTATCCATGAAAACCTCTTCACACACATCAACATCAAACCTTTTTTTTACATTCCCAATGCTATTAAAGTACATAAATTTCCGTACACACTCCTATTATAGGGGTGCCATTAGCACTACCCGAAAACAAATGTAGAAACATTTGTTAATGTAGTAGTACACAATTCCTAACCACGACCTTTAATCGTTCTAGCTTTCTCT
This sequence comes from Silybum marianum, assembly GCA_036898165.1. Taxonomy (NCBI): domain Eukaryota; kingdom Viridiplantae; phylum Streptophyta; class Magnoliopsida; order Asterales; family Asteraceae; genus Silybum; species Silybum marianum. The sequence continues at coordinate 24,285,616 of CM072538.1, forward strand.
TTCTTTTCCTTTATTGTAAGGGTACATTGATGCGTTGTCAAGATGATATCCAGAAAAAAAAACATTTTTAAATTTTGTGTGTTAATGATATATGACGTATTGTTTTATTGAAACAAGGTAGTCCTTACGTTTACGACTTCCATGATTTCTATCTTTTTAGAAGTGTGTATAACATTTCTCTTCAGTTTCTTATCAGAATCACAGGATTTGCATGCTCAATATATTTTGAACCAAAACTGATACAAAAAATTCAGGCGTAAAAGCTCACTATAGAAAGGTAAATATGTAAAATGGACATATAAAGAGGTGCCATTGTGAGAAACTGTATTAAAAACCCTGCAAACAATTTCTTCTTTAGTTTACTTTTGTTTTCGATAGATTTAAAACCCATATTTCTAATGAGTAATATTTTACTAACACTTTATTCTGAAGATTAAAAACACATCAGTCCATTATAATCTTGATTTAAAATCTGCGACTATTCAACTTAAGCTTTTGATTCATCAGCTTCCAACCCCATTAGAGGACGAAAAAAGACAACCAAAATGCTTCATGAGTCACAGTTACACTAAAGAAAACACAGAAAGTGAAGAGGAAATGCAGGATGCTGATATGAAACGTGTCAAGTTGAGCAACTACCTATGAACGCGAAGAACTCTTGTAACTAAAGCATATCAAGATCGTCTAAAACGATTATCAGAAATAAACTAACTAAAATATCGTTTTTAACTGTAACAACCGATTATATATTGATATTCATATAAGAACCACCAAACTTACCAAATATGGACACTTTGAGACACAAAAGAATGATTAGAATAATTAGAAAATAATGAAGGAAGCAAGAGAAACCTACCTATAAGAGTTGAGAACTGTCTTCCCCTTTGGTGTTGATAAGCAATTGAGTTTGGTTTTTACCAAAACTCTCACCTTCCAATTGGCTTCAAAGTGCCTTCCTTCTATGGTCACTCTTTCCATTCTCCACTATATATATACTATACTATGGGTCTTCCCTTTTCCTTTTATAAAATTCTAACATTTATTTCATTAACCATGTTATAAATACCATTATATTATTATAATATTTCAGTAAACAAATTTAACTGTACATCGTTATTATAAAATAGTATATACATATGTCTGTATGTTTTTTGTTGTTTTTAAGTTACACATTTAAATAAAAGAAGATTAATCTGTTAACAACATAATTATAATCTTATTTTTCATCTAATTATAATCAATCTATTATTTATATTATTAATAACAATTGATATAATCAATTTTATATTTTTTCAAATTGTTCTTTTTAATTCTTCATGTTATCTCAAATGATTAAAATTGGATGAAAACAAGGTAAATGACTAATTAGGAGAATATAAGTAATATGTAACTGATAATTCTTTTTGTCAAAATAATATAAACAAATGATGGAACCGTATTGCTAAAAAAGCAATTTACGAGAATATAAATATGTAACTAATAATTTTCTTTTTGTTAAAATAATACAAATTAATGATGGTTTAATAATTATTACATCTCTTTTGTAACTTTATTACTAAGGGGGCGTTTGGTTCGCCCGAATGGAATGGAATCTGGTGGAATTGGAATCTGAATTCCTTTAACCAGATTCCAATTCCCTTGTTTGGTTCATTGTTTTCAAGAATTGGAATTGGGTAAATTCCTAAGAATTCCAAAAAGGGGCCATTTGAGATTCCTTAGCTTACCCATGAGATTTCGTGGGAATTGAATTGGTTCTTTTATTAATGCCTAAAATACCCTCATCCTATGTAACATCAATAATTGCCTCAAACAGACTTTTAATCTACAGCGGCTTAATGCTATAGAAAGTGGCTTAATACTATAAAAATGGCTTATATATATCAACGGAATTTGAGAGCTTATTGGCTCGCTATACATGATTTGTTTGGCGGTGGCTTAATGCTAACAAACAGACTTTTAATCTACAGTGGCTTAATGCTATAGAAAGTGGCTTAATACTATAGAAATGGCTTATATACATCAACGGGACTGAGAGCTTATTCGCTCAGCTATACATGACTGTTTGGCAGTGGCTTAATGCTAACAAACAGACTTTTAATCTATAGTGGCTTAATGCTATAGGAAGTGGCTTAATACTATAGAAATGGCTTATATATATCAACGGGACTGAGAGCTTATTGGCTCAGCTATACATGACTGTTTGGCAGTGGCTTAATGCTAACAAACAGACTTTTAATCTACAGTGGCTTAATGCTATAGAAAGTGGCTTAATACCATAGAAATGGCTTATATATATCAACGAGACTGAGAGCTTATTCGCTCAGCTATATATGACTGTTTGGCAGTGGCTTAACGCTAACAAACAGACTTTAAATCTACAGTGGCTTAATGCTATAGAAAGTGGCTTAATACTATAGAAATGGCTTATATATATCAACGGGACTGAGAGCTTATTCGCTCAGCTATACATGACTTGGCAGAGGCTTAATGCTAACAAACAGACTTTTACAATGACTTAATGCTATAGAAAGTGGCTTAATACTATAGAAATGGCTTATATATATCAACGGGACTGAAAGCTTATTCGCTCAGCTATACATGACTGTTTGGCAGTGGCTTAATGCTAACAAACAGACTTTTATAGTGGCTTAATGCTATAGAAAGTGGCTTAATACTATATAAATGGCTTATATATATCAACGGGACTGAAAGCTTATTTGCTCAGCTATACATGACTGTTTGGCAGTGGCTTAATGCTAACAAACAGACTTTTAATCTAAAGTGGCTTAATGCTATACTATATTTTATGGTGTAAATTAACGAAGTATATTTTATTAAAGTATCTTTAGTGTTAAAAAAAATTGAAATAAATAATAATTATTTTATTAAAGTAATTTTAGTTTTAAAATTATTTTTAATAAAAAGGGTATTTTAGTCATTTGCCGGAATTTTATTCTAATTCCAAGGCTACATTATGTGAACCAAACAGACAGATTCCAATTACTTCAACATATTCAATTCCAATTCTGCCAACCAAACACGTGGTCAAACCTGACAACATTCCAATTCCAATTCCTTCAAAGTCAAATTTTTTTGACAGATTCCATTCCAGCCAATTCCATTCTGCGAACCAAACGCCCCCTAAGTGTTTTCAAAACTGTTTTTACAAAAAAGGGAAAGAAAACACATGATAAAAGTAATTTTTTTGTTGTATTTTTATCCACAAAAGATTGTTATTATTGAAGGCTTTCGATATCAGATGGAAACACGATTCTTATCACAATATTTCATGTCCCGTAAAAACTTAAAGGTAACTTTTAGACATAAGAAATTGATATAAAAACAACAAAAATGATTGTTTGTATTTACAAGAAAGTATCAAAAAGATTTGATATTCAAATGATGATATTTATCTTTACGAAAACGTAAATAACATGTGATCATTCATGTGTGGACTTGATGGTGTGCGAACAACTTGGTCCGCAACAGGTCACTTCATATTGAATGTTGTGTTATTCATATTGAATATTGTATAATTCATTATGAATAGTGTATGAACTTCACCTTCGTTATTTATATTGAATGCCCTTTGTTATTCATACTGAATGAGACACGTGTCGTGCTCTTCTTTGTCCTCACGTTCGCAATGAAAAATGAGTTTTCATTTGAACTTCTCTCTCTCTCTCTCTCTATATATATATATATATAGAAGAAGGTTCAAATGAAAACGCTAATGATTTAAGAAAACAAGAAAACCTTTTTTCATGTACAAAATCACATATGATTTTGAACTAACATGAAAAATGGACACGCGCGACTTTTGCCGCAGATTAAGTCGCGGGAAAAATGGCGGCTAATCATTTATGATTTTGTATGTGAATCATATATGATTTTGTACATAAAAAAAGTTTTCTTGTTTTCTTAAATAGGTAGTGTTTTCGTTTGAACCTGCCCCTATATATATATATATATCAAAACAAAAATTTAAGAATGAGAAAAACAATCTCAAACACTAGTTTAAATTTTCTATTTTCAAGTATTTTTTCACGTTAGGATGAGATGCATCGATATGCACCAGATCAATTACTTTTTAAAGCACAACTCGTGGGTGTAAATGAAAGTAAAAGTGATCAAAAGTTCAGATCTTTTTTTTTTATTTTACCTTAACTATTTTTCTCATACGATCTTTTACCTGAAACCACCTCTATAAATATTGTATTTTTTTGGATGTAAAAATGGTCATAAGTTCCCTTTAGGTCACACTTATTTTGCCATAAGAAAGTAAATAAAAAGCATGCGGTGGACATGCACGAAAATCCACTTTACCTTTTATTTTGTTTTCTTTGTATTTCTTGAATAATTAAATATTAAAATGAAAAATTGTGTTTGAAAAGATAAACAAATATATCATATGTTTATTGTTCTATTGGTATTCTTTTAAATAATGAGCATCTTTCATTTTTAGCTGGTTATCATAATTATATCATATCATATTGCAAAAAATTATTGAATTTTTTTTCATTATATTGTTATTGATTAAAAAAAGACGAAATCTGAGAAAAATCATAAATGCGTAAAACAAATTGGATAATAACAAATTGTAGAGTCTAATTTATTGAAAAGGATAAATTTCAATGGTGAAAGATGTAATTTGCTGTAAATACTTTAACTTAATTTGAACATTACAATTGTCAAAATAAGTGAAAATGTCATTTTTAATCTTTGCTTTGATTCCAGTGTCGGAGCTTTTATGTACTGAAGAATGGGGATGATTCAGCTTTACTATTTTTTAAAGAAAAAATTAGTTAGAAATTTGAGATTGATTAGGAACTTGAGAATCATTTATAGTGGTGTTACATGTTTTTTATGATGAATAAATATTATGAATAACACATTATGATGAATATATTATAACATTAATACTGAATAAAATGGTCATATTTTTAATGAATATGTCACGTGTCTGTTATGAATGATTTTCGGGTTCCTAACGGAACTTACCCCTTCCTTTTATATTAATTAAAAATAATTAAATTATTAAAATTAGTTCTAATTAAAAAATAATAAATTATAATATCATGTAATTTTTCCAAAAAAAGAAAAGAAAAAAGATAGAAACTCAAACAAGGTAAGAAAAGTACACACCAAAAAAAGCAAATGTTTTTTTTTTTTTGCATTTTGTGGTTTTCTTTTTCAGCATCGATCAAAACCATCATGAAATATTATCAACATTTATTATCGTCTAAAACGTTAATTAAGATCCAATATGTTAAAAGGGATTTCATAAAAATATAATAACTTACAACTTAGGAAGATGATCTCAGTTTTTTGCCGTAATTTTCAATTATTGGTGTAGCTCCTTCTGATTGGCTTCTTAAAAGTTTGAACGTTACTTGTACTTCAGTTGATTATTTATAAAATTTTGGCTTCGAAAAAAAAATATTTCTTAACTATTTATTTAACATATTGTTAATATTTTGTTTGACAACATTCAAATACAAGATTTGAACATAACATTTTTGTAACCATATCGATACATGCAGTTGAATATTTTACCCTTTTAGAGATGATTGTACGAATTTATTACCTAGGCCCCCAAACCCCCACCCATAAACGATATGGACCCGACACTCCTAGACCAACCGATTGGACATTTAAAGAGTGATAAGTAATAAAATGTATTTAAATACAAAAGTTTCTATTTTCATTTTAGAAGTGTATCGTAACAAAACAAAAAGTATAGAACATATTTTACCATTTTGATATTTTTTTAGAAATTTAATATTTGAAAACGCAAATCGCAATTTTGGTTTCCTAATGTAACTTGTACACAAAAATTTAGAATATTAACTATAGTTGATTCATGAGATTTTATATCACGAAAACTCTAAGAATAATTAAGAAAAGAAGAATGAAAACAACAGAAAAATGAAGTTTAAAGTGTACAGTTTTTCACTAACTATAGCAACATTTTACGTTGTTATTTAAATTAAGTACTCCTGCATAGTTTAGATTGTTTGGTAAATCGATTGATTAACTCCCTACAGGGCAAAGATGGGCCTAAAGGCCTTCAATTCATGTTGTCGTCATCAACAAAGCCGCAAAAGTGGTTCATGGTTGACATCAAAAGTGAGTATAAGTCCATTTTTGGGTCGATTTCACTATTGTCAATGCTTAAACGTGATTGGTAATTACTTAAACATGATATTAGTTCGAGGATTGAAAAAGTTGGGTGGTAAAATTGATGATTGACCAAATCAAAGTCAAGAGTTATTGCGATAAACCCACTCCCTCAAAATATATTAAAAACCACTTGTTCTAAAATCTCATATCTCATTCTTGTTCCATTAATAAAGTAAAAATACATCAAACTTTTTACTTATTTTCAACTTCTTATCTAATTCATGTTCACATTTTCTTTGTGATTATGTGTAGTCCGTATATTTGATGAAAAGAAATAGGATGTGAAAATATGGGACATGAGATTATTATCATCAAAATATGAATAGATCTTTTAAAAATATTAAACTTCGTTTTGTGATCATTATCAATAACTGAACAAGAAAAAACTCTGTAAACTTCTCTCCAAAAAGTCAAAGAAATTAAAGCTTTCAAGATAAAGCATAAAACAACATAGAAGAAGTTGTGTTCTTTGAGCAAGAACAAGGAAGAAGATGTGCAATATAGCTAGGAGAAACTATTCATCAACCAATGTGTGATTTTTATGATAAATCTTTAGATTAAGGTGTCTTAAGAAATGGATTAGCGTATGAATAAAGTTGAGAAAGAGCCCTTAAAGCTATTGTATTCAGCAAAGATGATGTGATGAAATTAGAACATTTATGTTGTAATATTCATAACGAATACGCATTCATTAAAACAAGGAGTGTGATAATGAAATTTATAGAAAGGTTGAGATGTGTGGTACAATCTACAATTTTTGAAACTTATCGGATATTAGACAACAACAACACACTTATTGAATGATTTTGTTATTTCATTTTTTCTAAATCCATTAATTTTTTTTATAAATAAACCTCACTTAGAAGACATATCAGATGTTTTTAAACTGGAAGGAGGCTAAGCAACATGTTTGTGCTCACTTTTTTCTACCTTGCTAGATTCAAATCAGTCCGAACCTTTCCCAAAATGCATTGATTATAAAATGCTTTTTTCCGGACTTGTCCGTATACAACTTTATTCAAATATATAATTAAAATATATGTTAAGATAGAATAACCACTTTATTTTATGTTTTCAAAAAAATAATCAAATAGAAATTGCCACTTTGAGGACTTGATGCGAGGAGTCATTGTGCACTTTGAACCAATCATATCATGCTCTAAAACCATACTTTTATTGGCTCATTAAATTAGTTGTTTGGATTAACTAAAAAGCGACAGTTCAAATTAGGGTGTAAATGATACGAGATAATTCGTGAGCTATTCGAGATTGACTCGGTCAAAACTCGATCAACATTCAAACTCGACTCGATATATTAACGAGTCGAGTCAAGCTACCCAATACTCGACTTGAAAAGCTCATGAGATACTCGATTATATATATAATTAGTTTTATAATATAATTTGCATAATATAGTATAATAAAAATATCTTATATTTTTAGAGATTTGAACAAAATTATGCATTTTAACTATAAAAACTAATCAACTATTTTATTATTATTAAAATCATAATTAAACAAGACATAAAAAAGACTATAGAAGTGTTAGTGAAATTGTCTCATATTGAAGGTGAATGGAAGAGAGATGGTGTTGGTGAAATTGTCCCGGATTAAAAAAGATATGGTAAAGAAAGGTGAAGGAATGTTATAAAAAGAGAGGGAAGGTGAGTTGAGTTTCTAACTTTGTTTTTTTGATGATAAAGTTTGAGTTGCATCCATTTTAGTTTTATAAAATTTAAGAGAACATGTTTAAGTTTTATAATTTATAAGAGAATACCCTATAATTTCATAAATTTCAATGGGTGAGATTGGTTCTAGCTTGATTCGAGCTGAAGTTCGAGCTCGAGTTTGAGTTTAAGAAATTGCAATCGAGTTTGAGTTTCAAGTCGAGTTCGAGCTTGAGAAATGATTATCAAGTTCGAATCGAGTATATATATTGATATTCAAGTTTGACTCGTATCATTTACATTTCAAATCATATAAATTCCTCCGTTCTAAAAATATTCACAATAAAAAAAATACATACATTTAAAAAAATATATAATTATACTTTAATTAATAAAAATAATAATTTTATCTTTAATTACAGAGGACTTTTTTCCCATCTTATAATTAAGAGTTGAATGGCAAAGTATAAACCAACTATTTTGAAGCGTGGTGAGTAAAAAATAAGAGTAAACAATTACTATATATAAAGTTCAACCATTTGAGAACTTTAAAATTTGTGAGATTTGGAAAACTTCAAAATTTGTGAAACAAATATATGTTAATCACTACATTAAATTATATTTATAAATGGAAAAGGTCATATAAAATATGTATTGGATCTCAGAGATCACACGAATTTAAAGAGTACTCAAAAGGTCCATATATATATATATATAGAGAGAGAGAGAGAGAGAGAGAGAGAGAGAGATAGAAGTTCAAATACAACCCAGTTGAAGGGTACAAACTATACAAACTGGTTCAAATTAATATAAAATTAATTTTTTCATGATTTTTTTTCATCAAATGCTATGATTTAAGATATTATTACACATGTTTGTTTTAGAATGTAAAAGTTTCACATGTATTTGTTTTCATAAGTTGAAAGTTTCTCATATATATTTTTTATGAAAAAGTTTTACATATAGTTGTTTCATAATGTAAACGTTTCACATGTAATCACAAGATGAAACAAACATATGTGCAATAATATCTTAAATCATAGCATTTGATGAAAAAAAATCATGAAAAAACTATTTTTATATTGATTTGAACCAGTTTGTATAGTTTGTATCCTTCAACTGTTTTGTATTTGAACCAACCTATTAAAGTGAATATTTTACTATGGAGATTAAGCCTGAATAAAATTTCTACCAAGGATAATATTGCTAAAAGGGGAATTGAGGTCCATTCCAGTCTTTGTCCAATCTGTGAGGAGAAAGTTGTAACCGTGAATCATGTTTTCTTCGAGTGTCAATTGGCTGGCGAAATCTGGAGGAATTTAGGGCGCTGGTAGAACTTTGACGTCCCTGTATTCAATAACGTCTCAGATTGGAAGGACTGATTGCAAGTTCATGAGAGGCTGAAGAAATGAGAAACAGACTGTGTAGAAGCGGTAGTCTATGCATCTTTGTGGTCACTTTGGAAATTCCGCAATGAGACAACTTTTGGTCCTAAGAAACCTAAAGGCGGTGTTGTGGGATAGTACTATTACACAATCGTATTTCTGGGTGCATTATAGGAGTACGTTATTAATCGCTAATTGGGTAGGGTGGTTGCAAAACCCTCTTTTGGCTATTTCTAGTATGTAATTGTTTCTCTAGCATCTTGTTGGTCTTAATAAAACTCTGCTATTAAAAAAAATGGGCAGGTTCAAATGAAAACTCAAATTTTGTTGTGAACGGGAGGACAAATGAGAGCGCGCCATGTGTCATATTCAGAGTTAATAATGAAGAAATGTAGTATTATTCAGACCGAATAATACTATATTCAGAAATGTAGTGTTATTCAGTTTGAATAATACTACATTCAGTTTGAATATTTTCCTTTATTATTCAGTCTGAATATGACACAAGCTGCGCTTTCATTTATCCTCACGTTCACAACCAAATTTGAGTTCCATTTGAACTTTACTCTCTCTCTCTCTCTCTCTCTCTCTATATATATATATATATATATATATATATAGGTGTGAGATCGTGTGAGAAGTTGAGTTAAGGTGAAAAACGTAAGAATTTTAATCATAGATACACCCATGAATTGCGTTTCATACGAGGATTGATTCGGTGCATCTTGGTATATCAGATCCTAATGTGCATCAAATGGTGAATATCTTTTCTTACATTTCTCACCATAACTCTCTTTCTCCCCGGAACCCAAAGTAATATATATGTGGGGGCGGAGGATGGATCATTTACAAACTGTCTTGTTAGTTCAAACTTTGCAAAACAATCTCAACCATCCATATAGTCCAATGACTATTAGGTTCAATTAATGTTTCAGTTCTTTCTCAATATAAAACATTGATAGGCCTCCTAGGTGGCACTACTAAAATGAAAGGCTTTCACCTACGACCATTTCTCTGGGAAATTTGTCGCTAAAGGATGATTCGTTACAAAACCGTCACAAAAGTTGGTGGTTAATTTGTTGGTGGGTAAATCAAATCAGTGACGGATTAACCAGAAAATTCCTGGGTAATCCGTTGGTATTTTCTTGAAAACATCGGATTTTATCGGAACCATTAGTATTTCCTGGGTGATCCGTGGTTATCACCCAAAGAAATTTCCCTGGGTGAATTTTTGTGAGTGAAAGTCATTTTTTTGTAGTGTGGCTCCCTCCATGTATATATGGAGATGGTTTCATTTCCAAACTTAACCATTAGTATAAACTATATAAATCAATTAATTGAAATATCTATAAAAATGATTAAGGTTCTGATACGGATCCAGCACTACAAGAAGATCCACCTGAGGATACAAGTTCGGACCCAGGTCCGGTTCAAAGTGGCTAGCAAAGGCCCGGGTTTTTGATAAGTCCAATTCAACCAACTATCGATTTTCTTTCAAGTCTCCTAGTCTTTAAGAATTGTGTTTTTTAATTAGTTTCCATGTTTATCGTTTCCTTTATTTATGGGTTTCAATATTTATCGTTTCCTTAGGTTTTCTTATTTAAACGTTTGTACTTTTGGTTGGATTGTCAAGTTTTATGAATTAAGAAAGTTTCTACGAACAATTGTTCTTGATTACTCGGTTGGCCGAGAATCGCTATTTCCGACTAGGGTTCCTAGTCGCCGCTTATACGAATCCGTATCAAGTGGTATCAGAATCCAGGTTCCTCAGGATGTCAATGCACGGGAAAGATCGTCGTCATCCAAACCGTAGATTCGCCGACGGAGGCAACGGCTATGAACAACGTGATCCTCGCGATGTCGCTGAGATCGAAAGATTGCAACAACGGATTCGTGAGCTCGAACTCAACCAGTATGAGCGGGATGATCGATCCACTACCGACTCCGTCATCTGGGAGGATGATCGCGACCCACACTTCCAGAATATTTTTGGCCGACACCGCCAAGATGAACACCACCCCCAAAACCCACTTCGTGCTCTCGGTATTCGTACGGAGGTTCCCGAATTCGAAGGAAGGTTGCAACCGAGATGATTTCTTGGATTGGCTCCAAACGGTGGAGCGGGTTTTTGATCTTCACGATATTCCCGACCCAATGAAGGTAAAACTGGTGGCTATCAAGTTAAAAAAATCGGCATCTTTATGGTGGGAACACGTACAGCAACAACGATATCGGGAAGGAAAGCACAAAGTCAATACATGGGAGAAGATGAAACGTCTCATGAAAGCTAAGTTCTTATCGGCTAATTATAAGCAGGACGCTTATCTTGACTACCATAATTTACGCCAACAATCGCTAACAGTGGAGGAATTCATTAGCGAGTTTGAACGCTTGCGTCTTCGATGCGGCGCGGAAGAAGACGACGAACAGGTAATAGCTCGATTTTTGGGTTCTTTAAAACAGGAAATAGCTGATGCGGTTTGCTTGCAGCAATTTTGGTCGTTTCATGATGTTTGTAAACTCGCCTTACGGGTCGAAAAACAAGTCGGATTACGTACAAAACCGGCGTTTCGTTCGACTCCCTTCAACCGAAACACTACTCCTCCCACAGCATCACGCCCCACACAAAAACCTGAACCGGGTCCATTCATACCCACTCCGGCCGGTTCTTCGCATAACGCACTCCGGTGTTTCAAATGTCAAGGTATTGGCCACCTCAAACGGGATTGTCCGAACAAACAGGTGCTCGCTTTTGTCGATGAACCGGATCCCATTTATGACACTAACGAGGGCGACGATTCAGAGGTTATTTACCCCGACAAGGGTGATTTACTTGTCACACGCCGACTTCTCAACACGACTTTAGCCAATTCCGAAGATGATACAACGTGGTTACGCACTAATATCTTCCGCACTCAGTGTACCGCGAAAGGTAAGGTGTGTTCTGTCATCATAGATAGTGGGAGTTGCGAAAACATGGTCGCCGCTTCCATGGTCGAAAAATTGGGATTACCGGTTCAAGACCACCCCGACCGTATCAAGTCACGTGGTTAAAAAAAGGCAGCCTACTCAAGGTAACCCACAAGTGTTTAGTTCAGTTTTCAATTGGGAACAAATACACTGACGAACTATGGTGTGAAGTTATTCCAATGGATGCGTGCCATATTCTGTTGGGCCGCCCTTGGTTATATGATCGAAGGGTTAAACACGACGGATTCCGCAATACCTACACCTTCAAAAAGGACGGCCTCAATATCACACTTGCACCTCTCCATCCGAAAAACGACCACCAACAGGTTACATTTAGATCCAAAGCGGAGTTTACCGGGCTCACACGAAATTCCGGCCGGTTTACCGTTAATGCGGGAAATCCAACATTGTATTGATTTTTTTCCAAGTGCAAGCATTCCCAACAGGCCCGCATACCGCATGAACCCCAAAGAATTCGCCGAGCTACAACGTCAAGTCAATGACCTGTTAGACAAGGGTCTCATCCGGGAGAGTATGAGCCCCTGCGCCGTTCCCGCACTACTCGTCCCAAAACCCGGGGGCGCCTTCAGGATGTGTATTGACAGTCGCGCTGTTAACAAAATAACGATCAAATATCGTTTTCCCATTCCCCGGTTCGACGACTTATTAGACCACTTACATGGGGCCCGTATTTTTTCCAAGATTGATTTACGCAGTGGCTATCACCAAATTCGAATGCGTCCGGGTGATGAGTGGAAAACAGCTTTCAAAACACTGGATGGGCTTTACGAATGGATGGTCATGCCGTTCGGCTTATCTAATGCTCCAAGCACGTTCATGCGCCTCATGAACCACATTTTCAAGCCTTTCATCGGTAAGTGCGTCGTTGTTTATTTCGATGACATCTTAATTTTTAGTCGGGACGAGGCGGAACACATTACCCACTTGCGCAACATCTTCTTGGTTTTGCGAGAACAAAAACTGTTTGCCAACTACAAAAAGTGCCACTTCATGACAACTGAAGTTCTCTTTTTGGGATATTTAATATCGGGCGACGGTATTCGTATGGATAGTAGCAAAGTTTCGGCAATCACAACTTGGCCAACGCCAACCTCGTTACGAGAGGTTCGTAGTTTTCATGGCCTTGCTTCATTCTATAGGCGATTTATACGTGGTTTCAGTACCATTGTTGCTCCAATCACCGAGTGCCTCAAAAGTACTAAGTTTGCTTGGTCCGAGTCGGCCCAATCCGCCTTTGAACGGCTCAAAAAAATTGTTACCGAAGCACCCGTTCTTGCCCTCCCAAATTTCGAAAATTGCTTCCAAGTAGAATGTGACGCATCGGGTCTCGGGATCGGAGGAGTTTTGAGTCAATCGAATCGGCCTATTGCGTTCTTCAGTGAAAAGTTGAACGAAACACGGAGACGCTATAGCACATATGACAAGGAATTTTATGCTATCATTCGTAGCCTTGAGTATTGGCGTCATTATCTTTTGCCGGCCGAATTCATCTTATACTCGGATCATCAAGCTTTAAAGTTCATCCAGGGCAAAGCTAAACTTAATCCACGACATGCTAAGTGGGTCGAAACGTTGCAAGATTTTTCTCTTGTTATTCGCCACAAAGCCGGCTCATCCAACACGGTGGCCGACGCGTTAAGCCGACGACACTCACTTGTCACATCGACCACGTTCCAGGTTACCGAGTTTGATTCCATCACCACATTGTATCCAGATGACCCGGATTTCCGTCACCTGTGGAACAAAACAGCGACAACCCCTTTTCGTGACTTTGTGCGTCGTAATGGATTTTTGTTCAAAGGTCAACGTGTGTGTGTTCCCTTCTCATCGTTCCGTGATGCTATTATCCTTGAATGTCACCAAGGCGCCTTGTCCGGTCACTTTGGAAGAGAGAAAACAGTTGTGTTGGTAAGTGAACGTCTTTTTTGGCCAAAACTTGTGAAGGACGTAAGCAAAGTTCTAAAGCGATGTTGTATTTGCCATATTGCCAAGATGCATCACACTAATCAAGGCCTCTATACGCCGCTACCCACCCCCGAGCATCCATGGGAGGATGTAAGTTTGGACATTGTTCTCGGATTACTGGTGACACAACGAAAAAAAGATTCCATCATGGTAGTTGTCGATCGTTTTTCAAAAATGGCACATTTTATTCCGTGTGCAAAAACGTATGATGCCTCCCAAGTCGCACGGTTGTACTTCGCCGAAGTTGTTCGTTTACATGGGGTTCCAAAAACAATCACTTCTGATCGTGATGTTAAATTCGTAAGCCACTTTTGGCGTACCTTGTGGACAAGACTTGGAGCCAAGTTGCAATTCAATAGCTCCCATCACCCGCAGACTGACGGACAAACGGAGGTTACTAACCGCATCTTAGGTAACCTACTTCGTTGTCTCGTAGGTGATCATCCCAATCAATGGGATCTCGCCTTACCTCACGCGGAGTTCGCGTACAACCGCTCCAATCATAGCTCGACGGGTCGAAGTCCCTTCTTGGTTGTTTATGGTAGAAACCCTTTCACGCCGTTGGATTTGGCTCCTTTGACCAATCCTATTGTTTTCAGTCCTGATGCCGATGAACGGGTTGCTCAAATTCAACAGTTGCATGCTCAAGTTCGTGACAAAATTACGAAGCACAACCTTCAATATCAAACTCGCGTTAACAAGCATCGTCGAAAGGTTGTCTTTAATGAGGGTGATCTCGTGTGGATTTACCTCCGGAAAGATCGTTTTCCACAGGGCCGTCATGGTAAGCTCCATCCTCGGGCCGACGGCCCATTTCGTGTTCTTAAGAAGATCAGTGACAATGCCTATAAAATTGACTTACCCGGCCATTACAACGTTTCGGCTACTTTTAATGTCGCGGACCTCGCCCCGTATACGCCGGACGACAATTATGATGATGACTCGGGGTCGAGTCCTTTCGTAGGGGGGGAGGATGATACGAATCCAACACTACAAGAAGATCCACCTGAGGATACAAGTTCGGACCCAGGTCCGGTTCAAAGTGGCTAGCAAAGGCCCGGGTTTTTGATAAGTCCAATCCAACCAACTATCGATTTTCTTTCAAGTCTCCTAATCTTTAAGAATTGTGTTTTTTAATTAGTTTCCATGTTTATCGTTTCCTTTATTTATGGTTTTCAATATTTATCGTTTCCTTAGGTTTTCTTATTTAAACGTTTGTACTTTGGTTGGATTGTCAAGTTTTATGAATTAAGAAAGTTTCTACGAACAATTGTTCTTGATTACTCGGTTGGCCGAGAATCGCTATTTCCGACTAGGGTTCCTAGTCGCCGCTTATACGAATCCGTATCAGGTTCATTTATTATGATTTGGGGGAACCACTTTGGAACCCGAAGTGGCATTGGGTCATTGGCTCCCCCTCAAACTTTAAAAATAAAATTTGATATAGTATTATACTTAAAACTTTATTTGTTTATATCAATTTCTTATTTTTCTTCCATTAATTATAAATGTCAAGTTTTTTTTTAAAAATATTCTAAAACAAACACCTCCCTTTATTCAAAACACTTTTCTTATTTTTATGTTTATCTACACAAAAAAAAAAAGTTTACTTGTTTGTAGGAATATAAACATAGTTAAGTTATTTAGGTCATGGATGCCTTTCAACTCTTCATTACAACTATTTTTAGGATATACATTTTTAGGATAAATAGTTGATCAAAAAAATATAAATACACCTTTTTTTAAAAGAAAATATAAATACATTTAAAAATCTCAACTTTAAAATTGTAAATTTTCTTACATCTTTTTAGACACCCTTAAATAAAAAAAATTAGCTCCTCCCCATATATATTATTTGGTAGTCGTAACACGTGTAATGTATATATATTTTAAAACATACGCATGCTATGATTACAACACCTAAAATTAGGTTAGAATTTTTGATTTCTTCGAATCTTTTCTAAACCTGAGTCTGAGTGTATGTATGTAGGTTTAACAATTTTTTGTTTTTTATATAGAGGAAATATTTATATACATCTCATCCTTCCATACGTTATTTTTAAGTGAAATATATGTTTCTTAAAAAATGAGATATGTTAAGTAATTATTGTTGAACTTACTAAAACACAACAAACTTTTCATATTTTGAACGATAAAGTTTCTAAATGTTTTTTTTGAACAAAAGTTTTCTTACGTATCATATTTAGTTCAGTTGGTTTTTCCAAAAGCGGTAACATCCTGGGGGGATTGTGAATGGTATCCCAATCTACTCGAGTTCGAATCCAAGAGGAATCAATTTAAGGGAATGAGGAATACTCAGTCCTTGTATTGGTCCAGTCTTTGACTGGGTTGCCCCCAGCTCAGTCTTAGACTGTGGTTGGGCTCTAGGTTTAGCGTAAGTTGGGCCGGGACAACGACGGATTAGTGGGCTGCCCGTGGATGCCCGATACCGACGGGGAGGTGTGCGTGCGTGTGTGTGTATGTTCATGGTAGTCGTTCGTTGGTTCGATGTCGCTATGTCTTCCAAAACAATTTAAATTAAACAAAAAAAAATTAAGTTAATTAGATTAGATTAGATTTAGGATAAATGATATATTTGGGATTATAAAAATATAAAATTTTATTCCATCAAAATCTCAACTTATTAAGAAAGAATGTTGAATCCTTTGTTTGTGGAATTTGAAGATTCTTTCTTTAAAAAATAATTAATATTGAATGAAATTCACTTAAAGGAAATTCAAATTTTCAATTCCATCAGATTTTTTCAGAATATGTAAACCAAACGCCACCGAATAAACTAAAAGAAATAAACCATTTTCTTTCAAGTATCAATAAATCGGTAGCAAAGTACAACAACGAACCATTAAAACAAAAATAATACACCATTTTTATTAACCATTATTTATATTTCGAATTCAAATGATAATCACATTTGTATGTTACCAATCATGCAATTGTCATTTGAATCTAAAAATAAAATAATTATTTCCTTCTTTTTATGTATAATCATTTCTTTATAATGTTTTCTTACTAATCTATTCATACATTGATATATTTTTTGTTCTATATATGTAAAAACTTTGTTCAAGAAATGTCTAGGGATTTAGTCGTTCGACATATGAAAGTTGGTGGAGAGGGGAACAAAAGTTCAAAAAAGTCTAGGTTAATATCCTACATTGGTTGGAGAAAGGAACAAAAATTGTCTTATAAGAGACTTGATACCTTATCTATAAAACGCGTTTTAAAACCGTGAGTACTAGTGTGTGTATAAAACGAACAATATCTTGTACTGTCCAGTTGATCTGAGATGTCACAGGCTACAAAATAACGATTTTTACTATTATAACTAGTTTTCGGTAATTTTATAAGCTAGAAGAACCATTTTGTTTGATTTCAGTAGATATAATGATTTGTTTATAAAAAAGTTGTTTAAGAACTTAACTTCTCAAAAATATAAAAGTCCGTTCTTTTTTAATAATATTTCTTTAATATTTTTTTTTCACAAACCGATTTCTTGTTATATAGTTCAAAAGAATCATTTAGTTCAATTTCATTAATTGCAAATGTTTATTTATTTAAAAACAATTAATAATTTTCAGAGTAAATTCTGATTTTGGTCCCTGTGGTTTAGTGAAATCTTTAAAAATAGGACCTAAATTTTGATAACTTTAGAAATCGTTCTCATGGTTTTCATTTTGCTTTGAAAGAGTGAAAACTTTACATTTTCGTCAATAAGGCACACTAATTTTTTCTGTTAATGACAGGGGAATTTTTGTCAATAAGGCACACTCGATTGAATGGGATCATTCTACTTTTGTGAGATTTGTGGGTTTTACTTGGAGCAGAGGATGGATTTGATTGCGTATGAGAGGAAGCAAAGTGGCGGTGGCAATGGAGAACCCTAGAAGTCCAGAGAAGAACGATGAAGATCGCCACCAAATCATGGATATGATTATGATTACAACGAGTTTCATGATGAATCCGGCTCTGGAAATATGAGGAAATCGTGACCTTCTAGGGATCTAGTGGATTATCCTAGGAGAAGAAACATGTGACTCCATTAAAGATGAAACCTGGAAGATTTTTGGGAAAATGATTTGGGGATATGAAACCTGAGAGGATTTTTAGGAAGTTGGGGCCTACTGGTATGGCAAGGAACAATAGGACGTTGTTGGTTGCCATATACCCTGTTGTACAACAAAGTTTCAGACTTTACTCTAATACAGGTGAGGTTTTAGCCTCTTGCTTGATCGATTCTTCTATGGAATATCATGATTGTATGAAGGCATTTGATGCTTATGTTGGTGCCACAAAATAGATTGCTGAGCAATTAAGCAAACACTAGAAGAATTTGTGAGAGATGGAGAAAAAACTATGAAAAGCTAGAGAAGAAACCCAAGGTCATGTGATTTGGTGTTTAACAGGTTCAATTTATTGTTGTTAAGCTTTTGTTTGTAGTGTAGTGTCAAACAAGTCTGTTCTTTATGTTATTTTAGTCGATCTATATAAGTCAGTCTCATCCCATGGATTTTTTCAGTCAACTGCAAGGAAAATTGGTGGTAACAATGTCCATTTTTGGCGTTAAACAGATGGTAACAAATGGGATTAAGGAAACAAATAGTCGATGATGGTGGATTTTGGTTGGCGGTGCTATCAATCGTTGTGAGATTTTATATATAGAGATAGATATTAATTTATAAATACAATATTTATTTTTGTAAAGATAATTAAGAAAGTAGCCTAAATAAACAAAAATACCTCTACTATTCTTTTTGACCAGCAAAAGTAATTTATAAACATAAATGTGGGGAAACCCACTGATGTTACATTAGAACCTACCAGCAGCCAAAAAACAAAATAAGCCATAAATAGAAACTAAAACATGCAGCTCCAGAACCAAAACAGAGATACAACACCACCACCTTTTTAACTAAAAACATTTGATAAGTTTGCAAGCTGCTAACCTACCCAGCCGCCCATAACAATCCAGCCCCACCCAGAGTTACAAAAACAGACCACCAGATCGCTTCTCAGGCAGAACTGGAAGATATTTCACCTCGGTTCCAAACTCACCCATGCCCGCCGAATGATTTCACTATCCTGACCGCATCTGACCGCTCCAAATACCTCCTGCTTCCATCCGAGTCTTCGTCGACTATGTTTGATCATTGGCCCCGAACGGATTCACTAACCAAGAACACATGTCGATCTTGAGCTTAGTGTCTCTACTACTCACTCGAACGCTTTCAATTGGAACTCAAAGAAGCGCTCCACTAATACTCCATTGGCATCCTCAAACACTACTTTGTTTCTACTTACGCATATAAAATAAAGAAAACACCAAGTCACCACTTCCCATCTTTTCGAGCCCAAGGATGCATTATCTCAAGTGTTACCAATACCCATGAGCTCCCAAACCTCATTTGTCGACGTCAAATCGAAGCCCCACCATCTTCCCACCTTGTTCCAAAGACCCTTTACCACTCGACATGTGACCAACGCATGGTTTATCGTTTCGACTTCCTCCCTACATCTCGGACAAAGGCATGAGTGTAGATCCACCCCCTACTATTAACATAAATAATTAACAGAGTTAGTGATAAGAGACAATTTTTAAAACAAAATAAGAATCACGAGAACAATTTCTAAAGTCATCAATGTTTAAGGTCCATTTAAAAAAGAATCACTAAACCACATGGATCAAAATTAGAGTTTAGCTCAAATTTTTATTTTATCAAAGACTTTTTGGTATATATCTCACAAGTTGTATTTTAATTTTGAATAATAAATAAATTGAGTTGGGTGGTGCGCGTGTCAACCACAAGCAAATGTGTTAATTTATTGAGTTGGTGGTACAAAGGCGGTATAAGTGCCAACGCACTCGATCTTAGAAAGAAAGTCACAATTTACTTATATTTTTTTATAAAACATATTTTTTAATAAAAAAGGACGATAAATAAATAAACATGTTTTGTGTTTATAATTTTTTTGAAAAGTTATTAGCATCTATTAAGTTATTTTAAGCATCGTTATCCATTTTTAATTAAATTACCTAATATAACTATTTTGTTTAAATGTTAATAAATTATTTTGTAAGATTTAAATTCATAAGATCGAATGATTATGGATTTTATTTAAAAAAACATGATGATAGGATGTTATAAATTTATAATGGACACGCTAACAAGTTTTTTTGGAGAAGAGACTAAAAAAGATTATCGGAAATATAACCTTATCTAATCAGAGAGATAGGTGGCGACGGACCATGGATGGAACATGGGAGTTTTCGGTGGAGTCTGTCCGAAACTACATAGACTCCAAATTCTTGTGAGATTGACCATTATCCGACTATGTGGAATAACCTGGTGCCTATTAAGGTAAACATTTTAATGTGGAGGATGGGGCTGAACAGTTGATATAGTTGAAGCGCAGTCAAAATATGGTTTTTGGGGATGGAATTTGTGGCGTCAACCTATAGGCTTTTTCGTTTTTCTAATTTCTTCCCTAGCCGAGTGTGAACGATTACCTTTTGATTTACCAATCCCCACCAGAGATAATCTCGTAAAAAGGGGAATTGAATGCACACTCTTCTATGCCAAATTTGTGAAGAGAAGAGTGAATCTGTGGATCATTTGTTCTTTGAATGCCAGCTGGCCCAAGACATTTGGAGGAATGTAGATCGTTGGTGGCACATCGACATACCATGTCTTCACAATGTTGTGGGTTGGAATAATTGGATGAAGTCTATAATATTAAAGAAAGATGAAGCTAAACGCTTAGAAACAGTTTTGTATACAGCTCTTTGGTCGATTTGGAATTTTCGTAATGGAAAACTTTTTGGAGTAATGAATCCTAAAAAGGCGCTGTTATAGGATAATATACTTACATGTTCGTTCCTGTGCACGCAACATAGAAGTAGAAAAGGGAATATTAATTGGGTTTGGTGGTTACAAATTACAAAACCCCTTACAGGCTATTTATGTAATGTAACTGTATTTGTTTTCTAGCTCCTTGCTAATTCTATTAAATCTACTGCCGTTCAAAAAAAAACTTATGAAATAAAATGTTCATTAACGTTTTTATAACACATTTTTTTCGAAGTGTTAGATAAGCATATCTTTATATAATATATTTGTTTTTATAGATACTTTAAAAAAATCATACAAAAAGATTAATATGATACTTCAATTTAAAAGCGTCTTTAAAAAATTGTTAGAAAACTCGAAACATCTTATCACCTTATTATAACATATTTATACGTGACACACACATGCTCAGTCATATAATCATAAGTTTATAAATCATATATTTAGTGTCAGCGTTCAAGGAAAAACCACGAAAAATTAAAAATTTGAGGAACACTCTACTAACTGTTTATCTAGAAGTTATGCACATATGTCTACAGATAATTTGTAACATGCACACGTATATATGCATATGTGCATGTTGCATACTGCATAACATGCATACGTACATGTTGAAGAAACAAATATACATACCATCTAAATGAACAGTTATCAAAATGTTTTTCAATGTTAATTTTTTAAGCCTTTTTTCCTAAACCTCCCTTCATATATTCATATGTATTTATTTTGATGTTATGTTAATTTTATTTTGATATAGTCAACAAAAGAATCGATTTGAATAATAATATAAGGTTTGAGATGATAAGACGTAAAACGAATGTGCTTTAAGGTATGGCACTTAAATTGTCTTATCGATTACACCAAAGAACTTTATTTTACGTTCCATTTTATTCATTTGTTAAAATAATCCATCCAATCAGTGTAAAATGCAACATTAATGTAATAACCCAAACCTAAATAACTAGGTGGTGGGTCTCAGCATTAATCCATGGGCCGGTGGCAATTAGGGGTTTTAGCGCCCAAACTATTTGAGTAGTGGAGAAGAGGTAATTCCCTCACTTGTATCCTCATTTTCAGCATTGTATGTATATGTGTGTGTGTGTAATGTGAAACGTAAGAAGCAAGGGAAAGGGAGAAGAGGAGCAAGACAATCACTCTTTTGGAAGAAGGATCAAGAGTAGTGACTAATTTTAGGTATGAAACTTCATCTTCTTCATCTTATTGCATTGTTGGGTTAATTGGATGGTTAGAACCTTGGGTTTTATATGTGGTTGTTATTTTGGATGGTAGAAATGAGTTTTCAATCTATCTCTGTGGAATATTGTGTTGGCATTGAGTTTTCTTGATGTTTAGTATATCTCATTTCATCTCAAGGGTTTGAAATCAATCAAAAACCTCCATGGATGAGTTTTAATCATCACACGAGGCTTTTAATCCATGGATTCCCATGTTTGAAATGGATGGATAAATGTTTGGGGATAGTTCTTAAGTGTTTTGGGTGAGTTTTAAGTCATAAACTGGAAGGAAAACGATTTGGGATTGAGATTTGGCTTCTTCTTCACGAGATGGGTTTTGCAGGAAAAACAGTGAACAAAGAGAGTCTTCGGCGGGTCTAGACTGGCTTAAGACCCGCTTTGTCGGTTGTTGAGAATTTTCAGTTTTTCGTTTAAGTCCAATTAGGGGTCGTAGCTTGGGTTCTTGTTTGAGGGGTTTGTAAATGAGTCTTTTGGGGTTACTTTGGGTTTGTAAACTCATGATTTGGTAACCTAAATTCTGGTATTCGGTTTGGGAATTCGTAGGAAAAAAGTGTGCTTAGAGGCTTGACATTCAGGTGAGTTCCTTTAACTTAAACCACACTTTTGTCAAAGGTTGATTTATGAAACTGATTATGGTGTTTTAAATTGGAAGCGTGATTGAATGATTTATGCTTGTTTCAGTTTATAAATGTCGGATGATGATTCGGCCTAAATATCGCGATATGCCTAACTAAATTGGACATGTACATAGGTGAGTGTGTGTACCTTGAGATGGTGCAGATCTCTTGCGAGTGTTATCCCGTACATCTCGAACCTGTTTGGGGTGTACATAGGATAGATACCCGTTTTGGGACCCTTTAGTGTATTCGCATGTGGAATTATGCGGAATACGATTATTAAAGTCACATGTGGAATTGTGTGACTAACTTTGGTCATCTACGATCCTTGTACATGGTCCCATACTTGATTTACTTGCTTCCTTATTTGAATAATTTATTTCTCCGGATTTAATGCTTTATATATCTGCGGTTTATTTGGAAATTCACTAGACCTTGTCGTCTAACCCTCGCTTTTCATAAAAACTAAAACCATTTTCAGGTAGAGGCTTGGTTGAGAACTCTTCAAAGGGAAAGGGTAAATTTTGAGCCGGGCATGGAGTTGGGTCTGATGCTATAGAGACTTCCTTTAAATTTAATAATTCTCAATTGTCGATAGTTAGTTTATTTCCGCTGCAAGACTATGAGATGTAATAGATAATTGGCGACTCTTGGTATTTCGGTTATTTATTTATGTTGGATTTTTGGTTATGAATTTTGGGTCTTTACAATTAATTTTTGTGCAACCGTGTGTACACACACATACACACATATATATGGTTGTATGAACCATAAAAATGTAATAAATCCGAAAGCATCAATTATAATATACTGTTACATATGATTTTTTTTAATCTAATATACTAAGATTCATTACAAAACAAATATGCTTCATTTTCCATCGGGAATTTTCAATTAATTTGTGGCGGAA
This sequence comes from Silybum marianum, assembly GCA_036898165.1. NCBI lineage: Eukaryota > Viridiplantae > Streptophyta > Magnoliopsida > Asterales > Asteraceae > Silybum > Silybum marianum. Next base: position 24,309,456 of record CM072538.1, read on the forward strand.
AAACTGAAAGTGATTAAAAATCCACCGGTATTCACGATCACTGACCACATTTTCTCCAGTGACGAGATCCGTCGGTGATTAGCTTTTTCCGGCGGATTACCGACAAATTTTTCCGCCAATGAAACCTCTGTTTTTTGTAGTAATTTAAAATATTGTTTCACAGTGCCAACCTTTTTAATGTATAACTTTTGTTCAGATTATGAAACAATATTGTATATATGTTTCACATAAATAGCACATGATTCGCTATTTTTCACGGTTTCAACCTTTTTGAGATTCTCATTTGATTATGCATCTCATTCTCTCTCTCTCTCTCTCTCTCTCTCTCTCTATATATATATATATATATGTTATTGAAATAGTAGGTAAATTAGACACTATATTTGTTTATGATAGAGTCAATAAAATAGCTTCAAAAGAGATTGGGTTCTGAAGTCTGACCAGTTCTGAGAAGAAATTTCAGAAGCTCAAAGACAAATTGACCTTCAAGTGTATCTGAAGATAAGCCTAAGGCATAACTTCTGAAGTGGCTACTTCAGAAGTTCTGAAGGTTCTGAAGTTGTTCTGAGGATGATCTGAAAAACTTCTGAAGTGTACTCTGAAGATGTTCAGGAGTAGTTCTGAACTTACTACTTACACATGTATAGATACTATAGGTCTGTTATGTAATGTACTGTCAGTTTAGTATTTCCTATTGTATATAAATAGAAGGTTAGTTAGCTTGTCAGAACTAACGTTCATAGATCTTTTGTACTGTAAAGATATATCTGTGTGTAATCTTGTCAATATCAATATTACATCCGACTTCCTTGCCATATTTCTTGTTAATACTTTACTTTCTTTCTACATATTGATTCTTGGGATCTATCAGTTTATATAATAAATATCCATTTTATATAGACCGTTGGGGAGGGGTGTCTATTTTCTGGTGGCTGGTTGGCAATGACTGATGAGACGCGAAGGAGGGTGATGAAGAGGGAGGACGCTGTTGATAAAAGGATATTGTTAATTTTTTATAAAAAATTAGATAAAATATGAAAATAACACAATGTCCCTCATTTAACGAACCTTTTCAACAGAGTTAGTATAAGGAACGAAAAAACAGTAAATTACAAACCACAGGAACGAAAAAACAGTAAATTACAAACCACGGGAATGATAAAAGAAAATTTTAAAGACTAGTGGCTAAAAACATTATAAACAATAAACACATAGACGAAAATCACAGTTTATTCTTGAAAAGAGAATTACCATATACAAATACAAATACAAATACAATTGGAGATCAATAAGCCAAAAGCTTAAAGAAAGCTATAGTAAAGACATATTACCACTAGACTTTGTTTTCGCCACTGACACAAGGTCCGTTTGACATAATTTATAAGACCAAAAACTAAAGCGTCATATATAAAGTTGTAATAAGTTTATATGATGATTTTGGTCGTCTTAACTAGGTTGTTAGGACACTTATTTTTATAAGACAACTTTTCAGATAATATCATATATAACAGTTAATACAACGTTTTTTTTAATAAAAATGTCCTAAAATTTTGTTACGAAGACACACAAAAACGTCATATTAACTTATTACAACGTCTAGAAGTTTTATTTTTAGTCATATAAATTAAGTCTTATGTTTATTAGGATGCTTAGAATTTTGACGTCTTATAAACCCAATTTGTTGTAATGTGTGGGATAACATTGGCTAAGACTGATGTGTTGGTAACCATTGATGTAAAACCCGAACTTTTGTTTTACATTATGAAATACCACGTAGATTAAAACGATGTGTTGTTAACAACGTGTGTAAAACATTTTTTACATTGTAGAACAATACGACACCACCAATGTAAATAATATACATATTTGCGATTACCGACTAAACATTTGGTAATCTAAAAAAGGCAAAATGGTTGAAACTGTAGTTTCATTTGATTTATATTTTAGAGGGCATATTTTTAAAAGAAACATATCAATAACTATAAAAATATATTTATTTAAGGGTTTATAGTTTGAACAATTAATGTCTATATTGATAAACATATTTTTAATTTGATGTTTTCAAATTTGGAGAGAAAATAAAGGAAAAGAAATGGATGGAAAAGAAAGATAATTTTTTTTATTTGTGTTCTAGAAATTGAAGGAAAATAAGGAGAAAAAAAATTCATATTCTTGAAGATGAGAGAAAGAAAAAAGAAAAGTGTTATTTTTACTAATACGTCATCTAAAATAATATTATTTAGAACGAAATATCAGGTAGTTTTATAATTTTATTAATTTTTTAAATGATTTTAATTTTTTTCATTCGCATTCCTCTCACGTTTAGGAGGAAAGTTTTGGAAGGAAAATAAACTTTATTTTGCTTCTATTTCCGTTCCTTTTTCTCTTAAAAGATTTTCGAGAACACGAATTTTTTTCACTTTCCTTAGTTTTTCATTAATTTCATTTCCCTTCCGTCGTAAAATGAGTTTCAAAAATATAACTTAAAAAATACACAAGTTACAAATTTCCTAAATCAATGGCTACATCATTGGATACTAAAATAGACATATTTTAAGCTATAAGCCTTTAAATATGGCATTTAAAAGATTGTTTATCAAAAGAGTAACCAAAATCAAAGTGTATTACATATTTCATTTATTTTGTCCCTAAAAAACCCGAAGGAGGAAAATGAATAGTTAATATACACATTTAAAATGAGGAATTAAATAATGATAACATAAAATTAAGTTTGATGGTCAAAATATATTATAGTATCCCCAACAACTTCTCTAAAATAGAAAAAAAAACTCATATTTCTTGTCTAAACTTTTTCAACAACATCTCTAAATATAGATCTATATCATTCTTTAAAATAGAGATTTTTGGAAAAATATCTAAATATAGAGATTTCTCTATATCTCAAAAAGGATGCGAGAGAAATATTATTTTAATGATTTCTCACAAAAAACAACCAATATAATTTTAGAGATTTTTGAAATAATAAATTTATTGAATATTTTAATAATATAAATTTTTAATAGATTCTCTAAAATAGAGAAACTGTTGAAATTGAAAGACAATAATTTTAATTTTAACTTTACATTTTCTATTTTAGAGAAAATTTAAAAAAGCTCTTAAAAATGCTCTTATATATTAATTCATTTTGTACTTGAGATGACATTGAGTATACGCAAAATGAATGGTTAAATATCAATAGAAGCATTTAAAATGAGGAATGAAAAGAAGATAAACAAAAGTTCGATGATCAAAATTAATATATTACGTGCATTTATTTCATCCTCAACGAAAACGTGAATTATACAAAATGGATGCTTAATTGATGCATTTAAAATGAACAATAATAGGAACACAAAATAAAGTTTGATGGTTAACGATATGATTATGATGGAAAAATAGTGGTGTGGCAATGATGGCGGGTGGGTGGCGGTAATGAAATGCTAATATTATTGATGGTATATTAATTGATGGTGGTGGTGGCGGCGGCGACGGATATGTTGCCGATGAGGCGTGGGGCGGAGTGAGGGCGATGGTTAAATTTATTTTTGTCTTTTTAAAAGAAAAGTATAAATTATGTTACTTTGCTACGAAATGAGATTCAAAATCGTTCACATATGCTAATGAATGATCAAATCCCTCAACCGTAGAATTCGGTAGAATCCGATGGAATCCAATCTATTCATTCCGCGAACCAAACACCATTAAGAAATTTGGTCAAAGAAATTTGTCATTCCAATTCAATTCCACGAACCAAACAGTCCCTTAGGGGGCGCTTGGTTCGCAAAATGAAATTGGATGGAATGGAATCTGTCAAAGGAATTTGACTTTGAAGGAATTGGAATAGAATGTTGTCAGGTTTTGCCAGCTGTTTGGATGACAGAATTGGAATAGAATCTGTTGAAAGAATTGGAATTTGTCTGTTCGGTTCACAGAATGTAGCTTTGGAATTGGAATGAAATTCCAGTAAATGACTAAAATATCTTTTTTATTGGAAAACATTAAAACTAAAATTACTATAATAAAATAATTATCAATTACTTATTTTTTTTTAAACAAAAAGGATACGGGGAAGCTTTTTGTGTTACCGGTTAATTTTAAGCTTTTTGAATTGAAATTAATGGTGGTTCATCCATTTCTTCCTAAATCTGTTAGGTCTAATTAAAAAGTGTCGCCCATGAAATTAAACACAACCAAATTAAAACAAGTCCAAGTTTCAAACAAATAAAAAGTTCAAATGTCAACTTAAAGAATGACCAAATAAAACAAATCTATTTTGACTATTTGAGACTTTTAAGTAAAATATTTATAAAAAAAAAATTAATTTTTTTATTTTTGGCGGGTTGTGGGTCAACCCACGACCCGTTTGGGTCAACCCGAACACGACCTATTTATTTGGAGGGTTGACGGGTTGGCGGGTCAGAAACTTCAACTCTAACCCGTTTATTTTTGTGTCGGGTTCGTGTCGTGTTTCGTGTCGTGTCGAGAATTGTCACCCTTAGATATTTTGTGTTTTTGATATTAGGTTAATTTGGATGAGGGTATAATAGGTATTATGAAAAAAGGGAATTCCATTCCATCAAAATCCCACCTACTGGCCAAAGAATGTTAAAATCCTATACTTGTGGAATTCAGAGGAATTTGGAGATTCCTTTCCTGCAAAAGAACGAACCAAACGAAGGAATGAAATCTGGTCAAAGGAATTCACATTCCAATTCCACCAGATTCCATTCAGTTCCACCGAACCAAACGCAACCTTAGGGGTGGTTGGGATTGCTTATAAAAACAACTTATTGATTTGTACCGGTGTAGAACCGGTAAAAAACATTTTTAAGTGTTTGGATGAGAAAAAAGAAAAGAGCTTATACCAGTAGAGAACTGGTGAAAATGAGTTTTCAATAAGTTAAAAGCTTTTAACTTGTCAAAACCAACTTATGACTTATGGAAACTAATTTATCACTTTAACCCTAAACCTACTTTCTCATCACATAAGTTGATAAACATTTTTCAAAAGAAAACATAAATTGTTTCAAATAAACAAGGGAAAATTATTATTATTATAACCATTTTAAAAAATTGTATACCCAAAATAACCAAAATCTCTCCCAACTTACCAAAATAACCAAAATTTCCAATAAAGCATTTAGTATTATACGAAATCAGAATTTTGAATAGGTATCATACGAAATGGATGCTCCAATGTGTGTATGGGTACAATAGGTATCATACGAAATGTGATCCCCAATGTGTGTGTGGGTACAATAGGTATCATACGAAATGTGATCCATACACAATTTAATGTGATACACAATCCACCAAATGCATTATACAAAATGCAATTTACAAATCTTACCATTATAATTAGTTAAATAATTTATTTTACGTCTCTTTCTTTTTAATTTTACATTTTACATCCTTATTATATTAACATACATAATCGTATATCAATTAAAATACATCTAAAAAATACGTTTTTATTTTAACAAGTTACATCATTATAATCGTCTCGTCAATACCTCCGAAATGAGCCCAATATTAAATAGATCATGTATTTTAACGCATTTTTAACATATTTTAGTTAATATAGGATTATGTCTTTTAATGTAATAAGAGTGTAAAATGAAAATTGAAAAAACAAATAATGTAGCATAAATTAATTAAATAAAAATAACGGTATAAACTATAAATATTAAAAATATTTTTTGGTATTATATACAATAATAATATAATTAAATCAAAAATAACTTCTTTCAAAAAAATAAAAAAAAGATTCAATATTAGGTTCATTTCGGAGGTATTGACGAGGCGATTATAATGATGTAACTTGTTAAAATAAAAACATATTTTTAGATGTATTTTAATTGATATACGATTATGTATGTTAATGTAATAAAAATATAAAACGTAAATTTAAAAAGAAAGAGACGTAAAATAAATTATTTAATAATTATAAGGGTAAGATTTGTAAATTGCATTTTGCATGATGCATTTGGTGGATTGTGTATCACATTAAATTGTGTATGGATCACATTTCGTATGATACCTATTGTACCCACACACATTGGGGATCACATTTCGTATGATACCTATTGTACCCACACACTCATTGGAGCATCCATTTCGTATGATACCTATTGAAAATTTTGATTTCGTATAATACTAAATGCTTTATTGAAAATTTTAGTTATTTTGATAAGTTATGAGAGATTTTGATTATTTTGGGTATACAATTTTTTAAAATGGTTATAATAATAATTTTCCTAATAAACAATCCCAAACACCCAACGGTTTCAAACTCTTGGGTTTGCCAAATCCAAGTTTATCTTCCCGCTTTCCTTTTTGGAATTTTGACACAACACACTCCAAACTTTCCCAACTTGACATACAAAGCCCCTAAAGATATAAAATGCATTTTTATTTAATGCAATGAGATTTTTTACAACAGCTATTAAATGTTTAGCGGTTATCAACTATCTTATTAGATGAATATGACAATGATTAAGAATCTTACTAGGTAAGAGACATAGCAAAGACTATAAATCTTAATAAGTAACTGATGGAGAAAACTATTACCCAATTAACACTTACCAAATAAGACACGTTTGCCAATAATTCATTTTGATAACCGAAAATACTACCTTATAATGTGAGTAAGATTAGAAACTCTTAGCTATAAAACACTTATCCAATAAACGTCGGTAAAAAATACCCTTTGTTTATTTTATTAAAATTGAACAACAACTATTTTATTGTAATAAAACAATTATTTATGTTTACCTATATAGTTTAAAGAATAAGTTAAGCATCTTTATGTATTTGATCAGCTTTTTTTTAGAATATTCAGAGAAGAGAATGCGTGGTTTATTTTATGCCTTTTGCATCTTGTACTCAATTATTAACGCTTTTGCTTGTGCCTGCCACACGCCCCACCCAAATTTCTTTCCAACTCAGCATTCGGTAACCAAGCTTGTTTTTTTTATTTAGGCCATGTATAACAAACTAGTTGATAAACTAGTAAATGACTGATAAGTTAACTGGTAGATGATGTAAAAATAGCGTATAAGAATCTAAAATTACCAAAAAGAACATATTAAAAAATAATAATAATTAATAATTAATAATTAATATTAATGAGAGTTATAATTGAAAAATATGATAATAAGCTTCCAAAACGCTCCTTCAAGTAGCGTTTCAATAAGCTAGCTTATGGTTTGTCAAACGTGTACACTGAAAATAAGCTAGCTTATTTTTGCCAAACATAGCCTTATTTAAAATTTAAGTAAACTTATTCTTGAAATCTTATTATAATTAATGTTATTTGTTACGACCTTTTAATTCGTTCAATCTACAAAAATATATATTTTAGGTTAATCAATGTCATGCTAATAACTTATTGTAATACTTTCATATAAGAAATACATTTATTTGTCTTATTAATTTAAAAAAGACAAATTAAATCATCTGAAATGAACGTAATAATAATTAACTACTTCGATAAGTTAATTGAATTCATGGTGCAAATACATACAGTTTCATGAATATTATTTTTATAAATAATCATTCACCCAATTCAAATGTCCCTTTTAAGTAAATTGAGATCTTGTAGTACTTGTATGAGGTCACTATAATTTTTTTGGAAATGATATCTTAGGCATTTGTCTAGGCTAATCCCTAACATTTTTAAGACTGCTAAAGCATGCAGTCCTGAGATAATTCCCCAGTTGCCACAAATTGTTTGCGCCTGAATAAGAACCTAGGATAGATGGGTTATCTAGCCTCATCCCCCACAAGCCTTAACCAGTACGCCACAAGCCTTATGGTTAGGTCACTATAATTCCCTGAGCAGGAACTACCTGATCCTTACCTTTGCGATTTTTCGTAGCACACATACGTCTACTCGAATCACTTATAACATGTGCACTTAGTTCTTATAATCAACATAATGAAATAAAACTCATAATTCAATTAGCAAGTTTACCTCCTCATTTCATCACATACATCCAATATAGCAGACATATATGATATATATACACATGTAAAGCTTACTTAACACCACATAATACAAGCAACAATGCATAATGTAGCGCAACTAATAATACATAAAGTATGTTTTACATATAGAATTAAACGCACTTAACATGAATATTCACTCGATAGATTTACGATATTATAACACATTTATTGAACATTTTAGTTTAGTTAAATGATTTAAGTAATCATCCTCTTATTAAATAAATAATTAAATAGCAATAATTCCTATTTTAATGTAATGTATTAGTTAAATATAATTTAAATTAAGATACTAATAAAACAAAATTTAGTTGAACTCCTAATTTATTAATCTCAGTTAATTTAGTTAACCTAATTAAATAAAACCCAAGAAATTTGGGTTTATACTCCACCAAACATTCTCAAAGGACTTGGCCCATGATCAAGCACAAACTATGAGCCCAACATTAGCCTACAGTTGAGTAGGGTTTGGGACCGGCGGTCCGGACCGGTTTGGATTAGGCAGAGGGATTCTAGTTGTAAAACATCTAATAAAACCATCACTACAGTTTGATTTTTACAAAAATGAAAAATCCCTAAGAACTGATCAAATTAAAACTGACTCCAGCAATCCAGTGATGGTGGTAAGTTGGTGTGGAGTAGGATGACAATGAAGAAACGCGAAATGGTCATGAAACGCGAAATGGTCATGAAGCAATGGTGGTTGATTTAGATGCTAGAAAGTGTAGTTGTAGACTATGGGACATATCAGGTATTCCTTGTGTTTATTCCATAGCTGCAATACACTTTATCAATAAGGATCCAGAGGATTTTGTTAGTAAATAGTTTACTAAAGATATCTTCAAGATGACATATGCAAATTCTATAAGACCATTGAAACAATGATTGGGGTAAGCCATTATTTATTTTTCATATTCAAATACCATTTTTAATGTTACTTACACTTTATCTTCATTGTTAAAGACATCATCAGGTGTACCACAACCATTATGGCCCGAAGGCATTCTACCGTATACAATTTCAAGTGAGGCTGTTGTTAATGATGAAGACTGTGGTGACGAAGATCATGATGAAGGTGTGACTGTTGTTGGACATCAAGAAGGGTTACAAGAAAGTCAAATTGTTGAATCTCCACCAGAAGTTAATGATACAAATGAAGAATAGTTCAAGACACGATCTTAACCTAGATTAGGCATTACTTTGGTATAGTTTGGCGCAACTTTTGGTATAGTTTGGCGCAACTTTTGGTATAGTTTGGCACAACTTTTGGTATATTTAGCAAAATTGTTGGTATTTTTGGCTCAACTTTTAATATATAGTTTGGTTCAACTTTTAGTAAATTATGGTTCAATTTTTATATATAGATTATACATGTTGAATCTAACTTTTTTATGTTTTGGGAAAAAGAACGGGAACGGTATATTTAATTCGTTTCATAAATTGAAGTGTTTTTTTCATTAACAAATGTCTAGGGAATGGTATATTTGGACCTTTTTCCATTTTTTCTAGTGACTTTTTCATTAAAAAGGTCACAAGGGTGTATCCAACAGGTTTTTTAAAGTGCAATGTTTTAATTAACAGGTTTTAGAAAATCCAGTGGTTTATTTGTTCCAAAAAATTGTCCAGTGACTTAATTGTTCCAAATACAAAAGTCCGTTGGGTTTTATTGTAATTTTCCCTTTATTTAATCTTTATAGTGAATATTTTGGGTGGTCTCCGTACCAACACAAGCCAAACAAAGGCGTTGATGTGTCGACTTGGTGGTAAAAAGCCAATTCAAGTGCCAAGGCAGTAGGCACTACTCATATTTATGAAGAGTAAAATAAACTGTCATTGAAATTAGTAGTAGTTTAGGAGGGGTGTTTGTGGTGCGGTTTGATGCGATTTAAGGCCAAACTGCACTGCATATATGGTTTGAGTATTTCTCAAACCGCAAACTACACCGTATAAACCTCAAATCGTACCTCAAAATGAGATGCATTACGGTGCAGTTTATGCGGTTTGTATCTATCACACTTTATGTTTGCAATCCAATAATTATACGTTTAAAATACATTATAAAATCAATGATAAAGCGATCGCAGTTCAAAAAAATAAGGAGTTTCAATATATCCGACTCCCAAATGCATATTGCATAATTAAAAATAGTATAAGAAATAAAAAATAAAGTTCGAATTAAATTGGATGTGTGAGTTGTGACGTGACTGACTAATTTATTAATATTGTCAATTTTAATATTGGATCAAACTCAAAGTCCAAAACACAAAATTCAAAAATACTACATAAATAATAAATTGTTCTATATGTATATATATATATATATGTGTGTGTGTGTGTTAAATATAAAAAAAAAAATACAAAATGTGCGGTGCGGTGCGGTTTGAACCGCGGTTTGATAACTCAAAATTGCAAACCGCACCGCATAGTGCAGTTTGGTAAAAATGCAAACCGCAAACCGGACCGTGGAAGTTCTAAACCGCGCTTTGCGGTGCGATGCGGTGTGGACGGTTTGTGTGATTTCGCGGTTTAGATGAACACCCCTAATTAGTAGTTTTTTTTAATAAATTAAAAGCAACATTGAAATAAATTATTCATGCAGTATTCTAAAAGGATTATCATAACAGTCATTTGTATCTCACATCACGTAAAGGCTTTTGTACGCTTTGGTCGAATAATATGCGGTTTCCGTAACCATGATATTTGAATTTTCATACATTCTAGTCTCTTACATTTAATTTTTAGTATATAAGGGGCTGTTTGGTTGTTTTTTCATTATGTGTGAATAAAGTTGACTGAATGAACTAAATAAAATTGTTGTTTGGTTGTTGTGCTTAATAATCTGTTTGAATGATGAAAATGACTTATTTACCCTCAATGTTTGTTTTCTCTATTGTTTTCTTTTGCCAATCTATAAATGTTCCTCAAAATATGATCTCTAATGTGATACATGGTATCATAACAAAGAATAATGGAGATCAAGATCCAAATTTCTAAACCAAATTCAAAATCAATTCCTTAATGAACCCAAATTAGCACCAGCGGATTCATGAAACCAGAAAAAACCAATTTATGAGCATCAAAATTGTGAACAAACATGGAGATCAAGGTCAAGAGGGAAGGGATGAAGATCTAAAGTTCTAAACCCAAAAAACCAACAAAAACCCCAAATAAAAATTATTTGAACCCAAAAGAACAACAAGAAACCTAAACTAAAAAAAATTAAACCCAAACAAATCAAGAGGGAAGGGATGAAGATTTGAACACAAAAAATTACAAAATCCATCAAAATCGTATTGAGAACATGAGGAGGGAACCAGATCGGAAAGAACCCTAAAATACCCAAAATTAAAAGCAGATCTGGTCGAGAGGATGGGGAAGATGAAAGAAATCGATGGAGGATAGCAAATGGCCATAATAGTCGATGGAGAAAATGAAAGAAATCGATGGAGGGTAGGTAGCAAGATCGGCCATGGTAAATCGATGGAGAAGATGAAAAAAATCGAGAAATACCATAGTAAATCGATGAAGAAGATGAAAGGATCGATGAAAGCGCACTTTGGGAAGAACCATTCATTTTAGGGAGGGTAGCCGGTGTCTTTTTGAGAACTTACTGGATACATGAAGCCCAAAATTGATGAGCGAATAAGTCATTGATTTATTGAGTAAACCCCAAACAAACGCCATGACATAGCTGACGAATAAGATATATAGCCCATTAAGCCTAATAAGTCATAAACAAACAACTCCTAAGTCAATTTAAATTGTTTAATATCATTGACTTCTTAAATAATAGTAAAAAACATGGGTATATATAATTGTATAAGTGATACACAAATTTTCTACCATAATACCTACATTGGAAAACGTCATGACATCATCATGGCTTCTAAAACTTGAGCCTTGACCTTGCCGTCATACTATACCTCACGTCATTTAAAATGTTAAGTTTATGCTCTTTAATTTAGATGAGCATCAGAATAAAAGTATTCGTCAAATTGTGTAACATAAACAATTGATAGCAGAAAAGAATAAGAAAAAATCTATTTGGCACAACAATATTGTTAATTTGATTAAACTTTTACAAAAATAATGTAAAAGATATACGAGTAACTTCAAATTTGGTTCATGTTATGTTGAAAATAACATCTTTCGTCTATATAGTTTTGAAATTATAAGATGGTTATCGTGGTTTGTAAAAACGTGTGAAGGAGTCCCCCCTCTAGTTTTTGTTAAACAAATTCTATTAAATGAGGTGCATTTTTGTATTTGTATCGAACTTTTTGTCTTTTACCCAATGATCAAAATCGATTCTATGATTTTGGTTTTTATGGCTTTTGATTGTGTAAAAGACAGAAAATAGATAAAAGAACAAAAATGTCTCTCATTTAATGAAATTTTTTACAGATGTTAGAAAGGAACCAAATCCAAACGTTTTTACTAATCACAAGGTCATCTTATAATTTCAAAAATGTAAAAACATAATTTTTGACAAACCACAAAAACAAATTTTGTAGTTTACTCGGGGATAGGATTATGAGAATGACAATGCATGAAAATGGATTATCGCGATCAAAACCATTTTCAAATACTATTGTAGCTACACGAGCCCATCCTTCATACGAAGAAAAAGAATCATAGAACAAAATAAGATGTAACCATAAATATAGTAAACGATTTTCAAATTATAGACATTTAAATAAATATTCTTAAACCATAGATCCTTAAATATATATATATATTTTTTCCTTTATTCACTCGATTAAAGGGTTTTGATTTTAATGAAAATGGTGTACATAAGCATTGTAATTATTGTAACGGATAAAAAGTATGTTTCTCTGAGTTATAAAACTATAAGTCCTACCGGTTCATACATGAACAGTGTCTTTTTACTTGAAAAAATCAATTAAAAGGTTCATATATATCATGTTCAATAGGGTAATAAGTTATTTCTCAAGATTTCTTGATAACAATGGCATATCCACTTAGCTAGGAAGGAGTGGTAGGCTTTACCACCATTCATACAAAAACTAACTTTAACTAAAACAAAGAACAATATATAATTCATTGGATTCATTCTTTGGATGATGGACAACTTAATTTTACATTCTTGTTTTAGTCTATTATTATCATGATGTGTTTTTTTTAAAGAAAATGGAAAGTATTTGGAATCATAACAAATTACAATGATTATCGTACATTAGAGTTTTATGTTGTTTATTATAAGTTCTTTTAAAGATTAAAATGCACTCGGCTCGGTGATGATATTTAGGACTAATTAGCTTCCCAACGACGTGAAATCTTGACCTAAGTTTCACATGAACGGCCAAAGACAACCCCTTTCCAGAGTCTAAAATGTCTTGCATACTTCTTCCCGCACCATACATAGGCTTATTTGTCGTCCCCAAGTATAACAAGAAAGACGTTGGTCCATTAGTTGATGCATAGAGTGCACGTGTTTCCTGCAAATGCAATAATGGTTAATGTTTACTTGTCGTGATTTGACTTTGAAAGTCAAACTTGTATTTGTGCCATTTATGATACATTGTTTTGACATTTTAACTCGATGGTTGAAATCTTTAATGGGTTTTCTTAAGAATTTAAATGGATTCATCTGGTTTAACGTTAAACTATACAATGGTGCAACTGAGGGTTTGATTGAGGGATCGAGATCAACTTACCAACGAAGTTGCCAAAGGGATATCGTTGAACGATAAAGTAAGAGCCAGAGGATGAATGTGAAGACCGTAAAGGTTAGACTTGATGTTTACGAGTAGATTTATGGAACAATTACAAGTGAGGAATTTGGTAGTGACACCCGTGTTATCCACTCCTTCTGCTAGCTGAAACTCGCTCATTCTTTCAATCTATAATCACACGAACAATAAAATTATAAATCGAACTCTTTTAATTAAATGTCCAACTATTGAAGAGATGACTATTTGTACATGTGTAGATATTTTAAGAACAATTCTCTTAGATGTTATGTGTTACAATTCTTTTTGGATCAAAAATTGATGTGGGCCAAAGGGCCTATGCAATCCAATATACTGATATGGGCCTAGCTTGCTTGTGTATGTTAATGTCAGTACACTACTAGAAAATTGAGTATTTTCAACGGAAATTAATTTTCAACGGAAAATGTCGTTGAAAATTTTCTACGAATTTTAGAGGATTATTGACAGAATATAAATTTTCTACGAATTTTCAACGAATTTCCATTGAAAAACTTTCACAAACATATATGCATTTTCAACCAAAAAAATTTCAACGGAATGTCTCGTCAAAAAGTTTTTAGTTGAAAATGCCTTTTGTGAGAGATTTTCAACGGAAATTCGTTGAAAATTCGTAGAAAATTTATGTTTTGTCAATAATCCCTTTAAAATTAATAGAAAATTTTCAACAATATTTTCTGTTGAAAATTTTCGTTGAAAATACTCAATTTTCTAGTAGTGGTATGTATACAATGATCATTAGTTGTTTCAGTTTTATTGTGTAAATCATTTTCTATTTATTATGGTGATTCTTTGAGTTTCATATGTATTTATAATCCCATTGACAAATCAACTTTTTTCAATAAAGACAATATATATTTAGTAAAATATGTTGATAATCAAATATTCGATTAATTTTACTCCGATTTGAATTCATTCAGCAAATGTACAAATACTTATAAAAACTAGCGACAATAGGCCGGTTGCAGGCTATGAGGCTGAAGAAAGGGGAATCGGATTGCTTAGAAGCGGTAATCTATAAAGTTTTAGGGTCTCTTTGAAAATTTTACAATGAGAAAATTTTTGGATCAAAGAAACCGAAAAAGACATTGTTGTGGGATAATATTGTTACGCAAGTCGTATTTATGTGTGCACAATATAAGTAAGATGTTGAATATATTAATTGGGTAAGGTGGTTGCAAAACACGCTTAGAGCATCTCCAACAACTATTCTAAAATAGAAAAAAGTGGAATTTTAGCATTTTTATGTCTCCAACAGCTATGTTATCTCCTATTCTAAAATAGAAAAAAGATTAGAAAGATTGTAAAAATCTCTAAATTTAGAAAAACCTCTAAAACTCATTAGAAGAGACATAAAATAATATTTTAATTCCACTCAACCAATTAGAATGTAGAGATAAAATATGTAGGAGAAAAAAATAATAATTTATTATATACATTGAATATTTTATTAATATAATTAGTGATAGATATGCTAAAATAGAATAATTGTTGGAGTTGAATATAAAATATTATAGAGATTTTAACTTATTTTACTCTATTATAGAAAAATTATAGCATTACTATTGGAGATGCTCTTATGACTTTTTCTAGTTTGTAATTGTTTCATCTTGCTAGTTTTAATAAAATTTTGCTGTTCATTTTATTATTATAAAAACTAGCGATCACTTTTATAAAATCACTTGTTATTTCAGACCAATAAACTTAAGCATCTTCAATGAAAACTCTCATACAGTTATATAGAATCTAATTTTTGTACTTTTTGCCACATAATTTCTAACTCACTAAATTAAGTACTTATCTACCTAGAAGGAGGTTCAAGGAAAAACACTAAAAAAAAAAAGAAAACTGAAGAACATTTTGGAAGCCTCCATCCGGACGGTATGCACTAATGCATACAAGTGTTTTTGTTCCTCTGCACCAATACTTCTATCATTACATATGCATTGATGAATATGCATAAATGCATCTTACAAATTACTGGTATACATTAGTGCATACCGTTCAGATGGAAGGCTCCCAAGGTGTTCTTCAGTTTTTCCTTTTTTTAACGTTTTTCTTTGAACCTGACCCTATCTAACTAAACTAATAAAAGATAATTAAATTACTTAGAAAACAATTGAGAATTTTTTTTATATAAATTTAAAAGTAGTCCATTGTTACTACCAACTTCTTTTACTCAAGTAATCGAAAAAGAAGTAGAAAAGTGTATTGATATTTATTGCTTATTGTAAAAATAATTTGAAATATGATTATTTATGATGATAACTCCACTATTTTTTAATTGTTCCTGTCACATGCATGCTAACACAAAAGCGTATTGATATTATGATATACCTCAATTGTAAAGTAGAACACTCGAGTCATCATCGCTTCCTATTTTGTTTTATTCTCCATAATCTCTCTCAATTTTATGTTTATAGTTTTGAATTGCTAATCGGCCAAAGACATACATTTACAAATACCTATTGATAATTAACTAGACATTTGAAAAGAGAACCACTAGTAAAACTCAAAGCTTGTCATGTATTATAATGAGTTTATTTAAAATGAGATGTTTTATATTTAAAATGAGATGTTTAACCTGTATTTGATAGTTACATGAATTAAAATTAAAATGAAATTTTATACAAGTTGTACCTACGCATACAATTTACTTGTAATATTAAATTTTCAAGTAATATACATCAATACTTTATAGATAGAGAGGGTTGAGTTCATATGAGACCAGACTATTTTAGTGAGATCCCTAAGACCACATTTTTACACTTTAAACTTCAACAGTGTGAAGGGAAGAAAATATGAACCTTTACATTAAAAACATTTAACTTATTTCAGTGTTATGTTGTGAAGTTTCAAATGTAAAAAAATGGTCTCACGGTCTCACGAAAACAATCTGGTTTCACATGATCTCTGGCTAGATATATGTGTGTGTATATATATATATAGAGAGAGAGAGAGGACACCTTAAGAGAGACAATGGGAGGGGGAGGCTTGGTAATGAGATAGAAGAAAAGCAATGCAACTCCAAAACTAACCATGACTCTTAAGCTTATTTGAAACCATATCCAAACACATGAATCAGACTCTGAAAATGATACAAGATCCCACATCCTCTTCCCAAAACCCTTCTCTTCTTCTTCCTCCTCCTCACTTTCCGCCCCATCTCCGCCACCACCACCACCACCACCACCATGCACATTCTCAATGTCAACAAAATCACCACCCTTTTCACCACCCATTTTCACCACCACCCTACCAACAGAACTACTGTCATGATGATCATAGGGATTAATCTTTTTATTATCATGCAAAAAGGAGTTTGTGGATCCACGAGAAGATGAGTAATGAGAGAGAGTGAGGCGGCGTTGGGTGGCCGGAGAGTGGAATGAGACGGCATCGTGGTGGCCGTGGGAGACGGTGGTGGTGGGGCTTTGAACGAAGTATAGAGCAGCATATGGGTATGATCGGAAAAGTGCTTCTTCTTCCGATGAATCCATCACAGGGTTCGTCATCTAGAGAGAGAGAGAGAGAGAGAGAGAGAGAGAGAGAGAGAGAGAGAGAGAGAGAGAGAGAGAGAGAGAGAGATGATTATAATAGGAGTAGTGAGTGTTTGAAGGGTGGGTTTTTTGGGGTTTTTAAACTGGCACAAAAGGGGGGATGGAATTGACTAATATATTTTATCTTATTTAGGCAAATATATTTTTATTTCACAACGTTTTCCAAAAGTTATAAAAGTTTGAAGTTACATGATACATTTTTTCTTTATTTTCTTTTCTAAAAAGAAAACCCAATTTTGTTTTGCCTTATCCAAAATATAATATATGTTTTTCTTTTTTAAAAGACCAATATATTAATTTATGTTTATCAAATTAAAGTTGTTACAATATATTAATATGGATATATAGTTTAAATTAGGAGAACCGTAAAAAAAATATAGCAAATAAACCTTTCATCAACGCTTAGTCGGTTATTTACAAGGAAGTCACCCAACATAGAATTTCTATAATAGGTTATTATTTGATAATAGATAACTACATCGAACACTTTATCAAAGTAAAGGGAGCATTGGTTACAACCTCGATGGTTAGACACGTGCTTTTATCTCCAAATGCATCCTATAAACCTCAAACAATACCCCAAAAGACCCTTAAATACCATGAAACAAAAGTTATAAATCAAAACATTGTAACTTACACGACATAGCCCGCGACCCAAGTCACGACGCTAGTTGTGTGACTCACTGTTTTTGCTTGCTTCGACTTGCACACAAATTTCGATAAGGTTTTTGTCCAATACTTAATCCAACCCCTGTTTACAAACTAAAACAATCATACAACATATTTTATGATCGAAGGAACTTCCCAACATGATTTACCATAACAAAATCCCAACATATCCAAATCATAAAGGTTAACTTAGCCAAAAATGGAGGAACCAATTACCCAAATAATAAATTGAAGAACTTCTTGCAAAACCCAAACATTACTAGAACAAACCCTAACTTAAAGATTGGAGAAGTTCATATCTTTAGGTAGCGTTTGGTACACATATATGATTGGACTGGATTGGAGTGGGTATAACTGGATAAGATTGGACATGACAAAACATTGGTGTTTGGTACGACGACTAGGACGGGACAACATAAAACTAGACAAATTGCCCCCAAAAATTATTTGATGATTTTATATATCACGTAACAGTTATTATTACGATAATTAAAGAAAATAATTACATAATTTAGTTTACAAACATTTTTACATAATTTTCATATACATAAGTAGAGACATATATAATAATATCAAATTTGGATGAAATTTTTTATATACACTAGGTTATTTTGAAAAAAACACGATCCATATAAAAGAGAAATTATGTTTTATTCGGTTTGGAAGATCCTTATTAATTGGCAAAGGCTCTATGAATATTTTTGCAACAACAATGGTTGTGGAGCATTGGTGATTGGTGGACGATGGTGGTTTTGGAGAATGTCAAGATGGTGGTGGTTGAGAGTGGTGAGGGAGGTAGTTGTGGCCGATGTGGTGGAAGAGGTGGAACAAAAATCTACCCTATTGCGACGACAAAAGTCGTCGCTAGCTCAAAATGTCGTCGCTATAGGCCTATTGCGATGACTATCATCGTTGTAGAGCCGTCTCTATTGGTCTATCGTTGTAGCTCTCTATAGTGACGACAAATCGTCGTAGTAGGTGAAAAGTTGGAAATTTAAAGTCTTCAAATACATGTAAAAAAACAATTTTAATAGCTACAACAACGATTTCCTAGTCGTTGCTATAGCCTTTGTCGCAATAAAGTTGATTTCTTGTAGTGGGTGATGGTGGAGGCGATCACGACAACATCTTTTGGGATTTCAAAATTGGTCATTTTTTTCGAATTTCGAAGGCCGAGTTATGAATTCATTAAAGGAACATATGATCTACGAGTTAGATGAAGATGTTTTTCAAGTGAACTCGATAACGAGTTCTTTTCAAGTGAGGGTGACTGATACAGAGATTTTTCAAGAGTTAATGAGATTTTTCTTTGATCTTTGGAAAAGAAGAAAACGGGCTCGAAAGAAGCTCGTAAGCCTGCATCGGAAACTGAAAATAGTTCCTTGCGCAATTTGGATTCTCTGCCGAGTCGCGGGCAAGTCCTAACGAGTCCAGAAAAGATTGCGTTTATTTATTTGTTTGATTATTGTATTTCTTAGTTGGTTCAGGATAATTATTTAGTTTATTTAATTATTATTTATAAGTTTTATAATTAGATTAGGATTATCATTATTAGTTTCGTTTTATTAATTAGTTTCCTAGTTGATTTAGGATTATGATTGATTTAGTTATAGTTATCTCAATTATTTAGTTATAAATATGATCCATTGTTTTCGTTATTATTCAGATTATTGATTAATAAATTTATTTTAGAGTTCAGTTTTATGAGTTTTCTCTTATTTTCCAGGTTCTACGATTGTAGACTCGTTATCCTTTCGGATTTAGACGTTTGTCGAATCACTCCACGTTTTCCTACTGGGTCAGTTGGTACCAAAGCAGGATTCATCTTTTCACTAACAATGGCAGATCAGCATCCCGCTACCAAAGTAGGCTTAGTAGAGATGGAGGCGGCCATTACCGCAGCTCTCGCTAGGCTGACAGCGGCTGTCAACCGACTCCTTGTCCAACCCGGAAACGACCATCACTGGAGAAGGAACAGGCAGGGAGAACCCACTAGGGTTTCGTACCACGGTAACAACTATCGTCATATTATAAATTCAGTTTCTTTTGAAAACAAACAACCGTCTATTCATGAGAAGACACCGGAAAATGTTATAATCTTCCAGACAAGGTAGAAGATAAAGTCCTTCCCGTCGTAATACAACCGCACGAAGAAATCCATACCGATTTAAAAGAACCGGCAACAGACTTCGGGGTCGCGATCAAAGAAACCAAAGGCGATCTATTAAAAGATATTCTTGAGGCACCGAAACCCTTGTCAAAAGAAGTCAAGAAGATTGATCCGAACGAGGGTAATTCCGAAATTTTAGCATGCAAGGCTCTGAATCAAAATGAGACAATTCCCGGCGAAGTTCTTATAACCCTATACCCTTTCGAATTTGATAAAGTCTTGCTTGTATGGAGGCGATCACGAAAACATCCTTTGGGATTTGAAGATTGGTCATCTTTTTTGAATTTTGAAGGCCGAGTATGAATTCAAACGTTTTAAAGAAACAAATGTTCTACGATTTAGGTGAAGATGTTTATCTCTAATTTTAAGAGTTTTCTCGTATTTTCCGTGTTCTACAGTTGTAGACTCGTTATCCTTTCGGATTTAGATGTTTGTCGATTCTTTCCGCGTTTTCTACTGCGTCAGTTGTATCCTACTGTGTTATAATGGTAGCCGATGATGGTGGTGATAGTCATGGTGGAGGTGGTGGCGGACAGTGGTTGTGGCAATGAACAATGGTTGTCGGTGGGTAATGGTGGTTGCGGAGGAGGTTATTGTAGTAGAGGAGGAGGTGGAAGTGAACATTGGTAGTGGTGGTGGCGAATGACAGTGGTGATTGGTGGTCGACAATGGTTGTGGAGGTGACGATCGACGGTGGTGGTCGGTGGTCAACGATGGTTGTAGTGGCGGTAGAGGAAGTTATTGCAGTTGAAGAGGAGGTTATTGTAGTTGAAGAGGAGGTGGACGTCGACGATAGTAGCTACTGGTGGCGGTAACGAATAGTAGTGGTGACCATTAAAACAAATATCATTTAAAGGTTGTATATTAAACGATGGTAGATTAGTAATATTTTAGTTTGTGTTTAATTCTGGTCCTATCTTGTTTCACCTAATTTGGTGGAACAAGAAAAAGCCTCTAGGTTGTCCCACATTCTCTCAGTTCTTGGCCATGTCCCATCTTGCACTAAACGTGGAATAGTGAGTTCATTACTGTTCCATGTCGTTCCAAACGTGGAACAATGAGTTCTTGTCCTATCACAGGTTGCAGCAAACGCGGGATGCTAAATTTTGTTTCATTCTGTTCTATCATGTCCAATATACCAAAGGCAACCTAATAGACACGTTTCAAAGATAAAATTCTTCAAAGACTTTTTTTCCTTTTTCTTCAGCTGTGATTTCCCAAAGAGCAAAAACACACACACACACACACACACACACACACACACACACACTTTAAGCCTTATGATTCCTGAATAAAAGAGAAGGAAGGGTTCTTCTCAAGTAGCTTTCAATATTTACCAACTAAACCTTCAAAATTACTAAATTACAACAACCACCTCTGAATTTATACTTTTTCTAAAACTATATAACCTTAGTTATTTCTTATTTAAAAAGGAACTGTTGTATCTTCTGAAGTACCGAGCCTAGCATTATGTAAGAAAACTCGATGCAACCCGCTAGCATTGTCGGGAACATCCGCCATCAATCCACCTCCATTACTCCCTTTTCTCATTTGATTTCCATAATAAATTTCCTAATTCTAGCTAACTCTTGGCCAAGAAATAGTCCCTATTCCCACCTCCAAACACCTTAGACTTGCTTGTTTCTTGGAAGCACATGTACATTTTCTTGGAAGTTACAAACTTTAATCAAAAATAACGACAAAAATGACATTTGCCAACAAACAAATGTACAATATTGGATTGTATTATCAAGTACAAAAATGATAAACCGAAGGCGTAACATATAAATAAAGAAAGCAAACTAAAATAACGCACAAATATAATGTGGTACTTCACCAAAGAGTTCCGAAACTAAATAAACCTTACGAGTTGAATCATCAATTGTGGTGCAAACTCTTAAACTTAAAGCTAACCTTTTCAAAGTGTTTCTCCCTCTAGTTTTCATGATAAATTGATAATAAGGTGGTAGAGGGAGATTTAAATGAGGACAAGTTCAAAATAAGAGAGCATGAGAACACATATATCACATGTGATTTTAGACCACAAATTACATGTTATTCAGGTTCGATCAAAGCCGGGGTATATACGCCCTTGGCTTAGTGACCCAAGAGTGTTGGCCGAAGCTAGAAGAAGCCCAGGAACCAACAATCAAATTAATTCACATATGAAAAATCGTAGAAATTTCCAATTTATGCATGCATGGGAGCAACTCGTGATTCATGAAGAAGGGATGCCTGCAAGACATGTGGATTCTACGATCCATTAGCGGATTCAAGGACGTATGAGTATTCTTTTTTGCATGTATTTTTTCTAACATTAGCTTGTGTTATTTTTGGATTATTGTTATGTGGATCGGAACCTGTTCCAATCCTTTTTGGTTAGACAAGATTAGTGTTCTCCGTGATGACAACATGGATTTGTCCCGTAATTTCTAGTGGACTTGTGTTTTGAATTACCACGTAAAGTAGATAACTAGATATATTTATATTTTTGTTTTAATAAAAATTTCCATAATTGTTACCCAAACATAAATAAAAAATTGGATATCGGAAGGAACCTTTTTCTCTTTAGAAAACTTCTCACATTCGGCTGCTCTTTCGTCTGTTAGCATCATTATAAAGTATTCGTTGTATTGATATGAATATTTAATTTTTTACTTTTATTTAGGCTAAAATTTTAATATTTGATAAATTGTTATGCAATTTTCTTGCACCACATTAGAGGATTATTTTCTTGGAAAGTTTTGTTTTAATTAGTTGTATTAATTTAGGTATTCAAGTTTCTTTTATATTTTGTTTTATTGAACTATTAAATCTACAAGATTATTCTAATTTTGTCTTAATAACAATATTTTATGACGTGTCTTTTATTTGAAAAGTTGTTAACATATATAAAGAGTATCTATATATGTGATCCCTACAAACTTGTTCATCATATTAAGTTACATGTCTAGAATATTTTGTATTATTAATATACATGTCCAGATTATTTTATCGTTTGATTTTTGTTAGAAGGTATTTCTTGAGGAAAAGAATTTGCATATTTTTTATTATTCTTTTTCTTTATTCTAAATGTGACATATTTAATTATACGTTTAATATTTAGATAAAATTGATTTTTCTTATTTGCTTCGTAAAATAATGAGTAAATAGATTATAGATGATGGTTTTTAATCATTTCTACCACAAGTGGATAGCAAAATGAGTTGGTGATAAATAAGAAAAGTGAAGTTGGAAATGAAATTTATGATGACCTACAATGACTTGACATGAGTCCTCTATTTTCTACGTTTGTGATGTTTGATTTTTAATCAATTAAATGTATGAGTCCAAAATTATTTTCATATAATATATATACTTTTACATTATCAAACAAAAACATATAAAATTTTTCATAAAAAATATATGAGAAACTTTCAACTTGTGAAAAACAAATACACCTGAAACTTTTATATTATGAAACAAACATACGTGCAATAATATCTTAAATCATAGTATTTGATGAAAAAAAATCATGAAAAAAATTAATTTTTATATTGATTTGTCAAAGTTTCCATAGTTTCTACCATTCGTCTAGTTTCTAAATGAACCAACATATATATATATATATATATAGAGAGAGAGAGAGATCTTAAAATACAAACTCTCCAAAGGTTACAAACTCATGAAACCAATATAAAAGTAATTTTTGTCGTGAATTTTTCATCAAATATTATAATTTAAGATATTGTTTCACAACTGTATCTATTCGAAGTTATCGATAGTGCTACTCTATGCCTAGATATCACTTCATCAATATACAATTTTGCTAACCTTTCCATCAAGTATGTTTCTTTGATCGGTAGGAAGTCATGAGCGGATTTAGGAAGTCGATCTACTATTACCCAAATTGCATCGATGCCTCTTGGCGTTCAACTTCATCACGAAGTCCATAGTAATATGATCCCATTTCCTTACCGAAATTTCCGAAGATTGTAGGTTACCATAAGGTCGGTGATGTTCCACCTTCACTTGAAAACAAGTCAAACATTGTTCCACATAATACACTATATCTTTCTTCATACATGAGTACCACCGACCAATATAATTGATGAGGGTCTCTTTTAATGCCTGGATGAACTAAATAACGAGACTTGTGAATGGTTACCACTGAGATGGGGAACCCAAACTCTATTTCCAAAACGTTCCAATCCTTGACTATCTTCTACTAGGATAAATGCAGTACCAACAAGTCGTTTCTTTCTTTAAAGGTTCTACTTGGCATTTTTTAACTCTCTGAAGATGTTTGGTATCAACTCACCTCATAATGCTAGCACTTTTATTGTTCCACCATTCTCTTTCCAACTTAAAGCCTCGGCTATTATGTAATCCTTTTCTGATGATACATAATCTCACAATCATAGTCATTCAACAGCTCTGGCTATAGTCTCTATCTCATATTTAACTTCCATTGATTGATTAAGTATTTGAGACTCTTATGATCAATGAAAATTTGACATTTGGTACTGTACAAATAGTGCCTCCAAATTTTCAACGCAAAAACAACCGCCGCTAACTCCATATCATGAGTGGGGTATTGTTTTTCATGATCTTTCAATTGTCGAGAAGCATAAGCAATCACTTTCCTTCGTTGCATTAACACACACCCAAACCCAACTTCGGATCATGACTGAAGACTATAAAATCTTCTGAACTAACACTTGGATAATTTAGCAAAAAGCTTTTCTTGTTTCTTAAATTGTAGTACCAAATGAAGATGATAATTATGTTCCACCTCTGAACGGGAGTAAACTAATTAAGAAATCATCGATAAAAACTATCACAAATTTATAGTGATATTGGTTACATATTCTATTCATCGTATCCAAAAATGTTGCTGACGCATTTGTTAATCCAAACGACATCACTAAGAATTCATAATGCTCATATCTGATATGAAACGCAATCTGTGGTACATCTTCCGTCTTCCTCTTGAACTTTAAGCTGATGATATCCCGATCGTAAGTCTATAAAATATTCAATTAGGACGCTTAGACATTATAAACATCCCATAAAGCCGATTTTATTGTAGTGACTCGACCATCAAAAAAATTCGACCAAAGTTCAATCGGTCGGTGATTTTAACATTTATCGACGAATCATTGATGACCAGAAAATTATTTATTTAATTATATATTAAAATATCCGATGGTAATCTTAGGGGTGAGCACGGTGCGGTTCGGTGCGGTTTTTGGCCAAAACCGAACCGAAAACCGAACCGAAAACCGAACCATTCGGTTTTTGAAAAACCAAACCGTTCGGTTTTCGGTTTTTCGGTTTTTTTTTCGGTTCGGTTCGGTTTTAAAACCAAATGTTTTCGGTTTTTGGTTTTCGGTTCGATTTCGGTTTTTGGTTTTCGGTTCTATAATTCTTCTATATTTCCAACTTGTAAATTCTTTTAATTTGTTCAAAATCATGTTATCATATATTATAATGTAAATCTCATGTTAAAAAATCATGTTTACGAAAACACAAATATCATATATCATAATACAAAATTACAAATCCAATGTTCAAAATCATGTTTATGAAAATGGAATAATGTTTACGAAAATATAAAATAGAATCTTATATCATTTTTAGGTTAACTAATATATAAAATTAATTATAATAATATATATATAAATTAAAAATTAAAAATTAAAAATTAAAAATAATTACATTTATTTCGGTTCGGTGCGGTGCGGTTCGGTTTTTAGCTTTCGGTGCGGTTCGGTTTTTCCGGTGCGGTTTGAAAACCGAACCGTTTGGTTTTTCGGTTTTCGGTTCGGTTTTTTCGATTTTTTCGGTTTTTTCCCCGGTTTCGGTTTTTTCGGTTTCGGTTTTCCCGTTTTTTTCGGTTTTTTCGGTTTCGGTTCGGTTTTTGCTCACCCCTAAGTAATCTGTAGCTAGTTACTGTCAGATTCAAGATGGATTTAAAAATTATCAACTTAAAAATGATTAAAAATTAACTTATACATCTACCAACGGATCATCAAGTGATAATCTAATTTTTTATTTTTTAAGGCCAAAAAAAATGGATAACATATATATTCGAATACGTGAAACGTTAATTAGCTAGCCCTAGGTAGCCAAGTCATTGATTGCTATGAATTGATTAATGGAATAATATAAGTAAATGAATTTTGCTTTACACCGAAATGTTTTGCTTTTAAGGGCCAAAGACATGATACCAAAAGCCAAAAGCAACCATGCTCTTATTTAAACACTATTTTCGTCAACTTTAATTCATATTTTCACCCCTAACCCTAAAACGATAATGTAACTATTTTTTTCCTTTTAAAATGCAAGACAATAATATTAAAAAAAATTACAAAAAGGTTGTGGCATAGTGGTTGAGGCTCTGAGGGATGTAGTGAAATATCACACCTGTCTAGTGTTCGATTCCAGGCGTACAAAAAAATTATGGTTATTGAGTTTATCAAGACTGATTTCTTACAATCACAATTTGTGGGGATTAGTTCAGACACAACCTGAAACACACTTCCAAAAAAAAAGTTTACAGGACGTATAATACGATAACTTAGTTAAATATTGTCCCTAAAACAATATTGTTATATGCATGAGGTAAATTGTAGTAAAATATAACATATCTTAATGTGACAACTTGAACATTCAAAATTTCAAATAAAATATAAATTAGATAAAAGTATGTTGCCATCGATTGTCTGTATTTTTATTATTATTATTTTGATGGTATATAACTTTTTTGTTTTATATATTATTTAAGAGAAAAGATTTTAGTTTTAATTATCGTTATGATTTCTTGAAATTAACAAGCAAATCTCCAATATCATCATAGAAATATGTTTTAATGAAACATTATTATTATTATTATTATTTTATTAACATGAATATCCAACCCGCTATGCGAGCCGACTAATCACAGGACGGTCACCAGCTTCGTAGGTAGCTTGGAGTCACTGTATTTGAACCACCATGGTCACAAGGTGATTTTTATCCCTATGGATTCGAACTTGTGATCTCTATATACTTTTGACCTTTGAAGCACAAGCTCAAACCATTGAGGCACCACCTTTGTGGTTTATGAAACATTATTATTAAATACTCTCATATTATTAAAATGAATTGACAATTAATTTAGACATATAATTTAGTTAATATTTAATTATAGATTGGATTTTGAAGTATACCTATAATCATAATAAAGCAACTACTTTTTATCATAAAATAAATACCATATATTAACATATCTTTTTGGAATGACAAAAAGATACAACATAAACAAAAGTAATATTTTTAATAGTTTGTAATAATTACTAATAAATAAATTAGAATATTGAAAAAATATGAGAAAACTCATAATAAGAGATGGAGTAATGTTAATGGGATGAATGAGTAGATGAAAGAGGTCGGGAGATATATTAGGGAGTGTTTTAGTTTGAGGATTATGTTGCTTGGTTTGCAAGTGATTAAGAAGCAAGGGTAGCATATGGTGATGATTGAAGGTGGTAGGGAGAGAAGCTTTGTAAAATGGCTATATATATCATTTGCTTTTATAACAAGATATATATATATTTTTTAATCAAGTGCACCACTCCTATGTTTCCATTCCACTCAACCATGCCCCACTTGCCAACATATTTTTTAAAAACATAATTAATGTCTTCAAAGAAAAGATTAAACATTTTAAACCATTTTGATTCATCTTTTTTAATGTGTTAAAAGTTTACACTTTTAATATCAATAGTCCCTATTTTTAACTTTTTTTTTTTATTTTACTCTAGAAAATAGTTTAATAAAGATATTTAAAACAATAAGTAAAATGTATTTGAATGTCACAAAATCAAATAACTTGCGACTATATCCAATGGTTATGGAACTAGGATCTTGAGAAAGCTTAGAGAAAATTTGGATGAGAGTTCTTGTTTAATAGCATGAAGGCAATGGTGTAGTGGCGGGAGTAAATACGGCTAGACCAAATATATTATGAAAAAACTTGACAGGGGCGATAATAGAGGCATTTAGGGGGAGGGTTGGCCTGAAAGTAGGGAACGACGGAGGAGGACGTTGAGTAGATGTGGAGTAGAGAGGTCAATGCTATTAGAGCATGGGTAAAGAGACGTTGTGAGTGTCATCAGATTGGGTAGGGAATAGGGATCATAAGTCGTCTTGGTGGTGGAACGAAGGCGTACAAGAAAAGATTAAAGTAAAACAAACATGTTTGAAGGAGTTATTGATATGATGAGAAAAATGAATAGGTTAAGGGATTTATAAATAAAGTTGTTGATCCTGGAAAGCGATGACTTACACAAGATATGTTTATTGGGGGGGGGGGGGTTGAACACAAACACAACAAATTTTCATCATTTAATTCTATGTTTTGTATTAAAACAAAGAATTATAGATTTGTTGTGGAAGCTACAAATGTAAGACATGTGATCTTAAACAATCTGGCTTGTGACAAATTTTCTAACACCAAAAAAGTGAGATAAGAAGGTACACTACTAAATGGAAGACTTTTGCCTATAAAATTTTTCCTAGGAAATCCGTTGCTAAAGGGTGATTTGTCACAAAATTGTCACAAGAGTTGGTGTATAATGCAAATCAGTGACAGATTACTCAGGTATTCTCTAGGTGCTCCATTGTATCTTCTTGAAAAACATCGGATTCTATCGAACCATTGGTATTTTTTAGGTAATCCGTCAGTAATCACCTACGAAAATTTCTCTATGTGATTTTTATGGTAAAATTCATTTGTTTTATAGTGGTATTCTTTCAAATCCGAAGGACTAAGATAATTTTTCAGGTGTTGACACCGATTTTTCCTAAGAAACTATCACATAGAATTTCTTTCAAAACGGGTGAGCAACATTGAATGACAAAGGATTTCCTTATATAGCCATCATTATATTAAATGCTATTATCCAACTTTGACGTGCATTTTCATCTAATTTGATGATGCATGCATCCTTGTACTCTTCATTTCAGACTTTGTAGTTGATGTAGACACTTATTATCCTATCTTAGGCATGAGAATGAAACCCGCCCCATTGGGGAACCCGGTGTACCCTCCCCGACGGCGACGGGGATTCCCCGCAAAATCGGGGATCGGGAGTGGGGATCCCCGAATGTTTAAAACCGGGGATGGGGATGGGGCCGGGTTATGTGGTCCCGTCCAGCCCCGTTCGCGAATTATTAAATATGTTATATATTTTTACTATTAAATATAATATTTATAAATAATTAATTTTAATATCTTTTAGTTTTATAAATGGTATTTCGACACTTTTTCTTACATACATTTTTTGTGTTGTCTTGTATTTCTTTAAGATAAAAAAAACATTGAAAACCGAAAGCATTTGATAAAAAATTACGTACGATGTTGTGATTTTGTTCACATATGAATATTTGATACTCTATAAAATAATTTTTTGTAAATATGTGATATTTAAATATGAAGCGTTATCGGTCGAATGTGATGTTTAATATAATTGATTTAAAACATTTTAAAATAACGGAAAAATAATTCCCTTATTCCCCGTTGGGGACGGGGATGGGGATATGATCATATTACCCGGTGGGGATGGAGACGGGGATGAAGATTGGAATCAAAGACGTGGATGGGGATTGGGATCCCAACCGCATCCCCGCCCCATTACCATCCCTATCCTATCTTATCCTTTTGTATGCCAAACTTGCTAGACAAACCAAAATCCATCTTTCCAATACTAATGTTTGTCATCTAGTCTTCGGTTTTGTTGAGGGCATTTCGTTTTTGAATCAATACAAATAGGTACAAGAGTTTCACAAGTAAAAATCATATAAATTTCTATTTCAAAATATAAGCCATGGATCAGATTTCTAACTAACACTACAAAAGAAATGACTTTCACTCATAAAAAAACACCAAGGGAAATTTCCGTGGGTGATTACCACGGATCACCCAGGAAATACTAATGGTTCCGACGAAATCGGATGTTTTCAAGAAAATACCAACGGATTACCTAGGAATTTATTGGGTAATCCGTCACTGATTTGGTTTACCCACCAACAATTTAGCAACCAACTTTTGTGACGGTTTTGTGACGGATCACTCTTTAATGACGGATTTCCCAAGGAAATGTCCGCTGGTGTAAGAATACTAAGAGAAGTTGAGTCATTGAATTCTAAAATAACTTAGACTAAAATGTGGGTTCTTGAAACTCAAGATTAGATGACCGAGAAGTATGCCAATCAGATTTTTCTAATCGGATGGAGAATAATCAAAATAGAAGATTTGATCTCACGATTTATATAAGTTGAAGTTACGATGAATATTCAACATTCGAAATCTTGAGCTTCAGGTTCACATGTTAATCCTTTGGAGTCATATCCGATGGATGTGGTTTATTGGATATACTCATTATAAGACAAGTAAACAAGAATTTATTTCTAAGTATTTGATCGAATGCTAAATGTATTATTTATAAATTCGATGGTTAAGACCAACAAAAGCAATACGTGAGGTAAATAAGGTAGTGGTGAGGGTAAAAGAAAAAGCATATAAGGCATATCAAAAGATGCACATGAGATTAGATCAAATAAGTGCAACGAGTTTTAAAAAATTTCGCCATCATAACGACTATAAAATGAATATAATTCCTTATTAAATCAAGCCTAATGTTTGCCCAACGGATGGCAACCCAACTATCTAAAATTGATAAAATTGAAAACTAAATATAAACTTAAAACTTTGATAAACTTGAACATTCAATATGAATTCACCATCACATATAACATTGATAAACTTGAACATATTAATCCCTAGAAATAACGTCATACTAATCCATACATAGATACTAAAACATACATATTAATCCATCATCTTAATCCATACATATTAAAACATACATATTAATAATTCACCATATTAATCCATACATATTAAAACATAACATATAAATAGGCACACACATACATAATTATAAATACATATAAATATATAACATACATATAAATATATAACATACGTATAAATAGGCACACACACCGCCATACATATAAATATATAACATACATATTAATAGGCACACACATACATAATTATACATATAAATACATATAAATACATATAATTGTATAACATACATATAAATACACAAAACATACATATAAATACACATAATAATACACATAACATACAAATCAGTACATATAATTAATTGTACCTCGTTTTTGGTCGGAGGTTTTTTAAGACGGAGCTTTCCGTCGGAGGTTTAATGTCGCCGAAGGAAGCTGTCACCGGAGTTTCTGTCGCCGGAGTTTCTGACGGTGGTGTACGGTGGTGGCGACGGTGGTGGCTACGGTGGTGGCGAGGGTGGTGGTGTACGGTGGTGGGCGACGATGATGGCGAGGGTGGTGGGCGACGGTGGTGGAGAGGGTGGTGGAGACGGTGGTGGGCGGTGGCGACGGTGGTGCCGAGGGTGGTGGGCGACGGTGGTGCCGAGTGTGGTGGGCGACGGTGGTGCCGAGTGTGGTGGTGACGATGGTGTACGGTGGTGGTCGCAACGGATTTCACCGGAATTCGTCGGAAATCGCCGGAGCAGATAGGAAGAGGTAACAGTCGACAAAATGAAAATGACGGCTAGAGTTTCAACTTATACCCACCGTTTCCGACGGATTTCCGACGGATTTGTTTCCATCAGAAATTTCCGACGGATTTCCGACGGAATCCGTTAAAGTTAAAATTATATTAAAATTAAATATTTATAATATTAAAATTATATATTAAATATTATATATTAAAAGTGTACATTAAAATTAAATTAAATATTTTATAGTTTATATATATTAAAATTATACATTAAAATTATATATTAAAATTATACATTAAAATTATATATTAAAATTTATATATTAAATATTAAATATTAAATATTATATATTATATATCAATATTATATATTAAATCACTTCTAACGACTAAGAATGGACCCTGATGGGCTTTAACAACTCCTAACGACCAACAATGGGCCCTGATGGGTTTTAACAATTTTGGCTCTCTCTTTAGCCCTATGTCTCCTATCCCTAGGAGGTCTTCCTCCACTAGCAGGTTTTTTCGGAAAACTCTATTTCCATAAATTTCCCATTTGTCACTCAACGATCGAACTTTTTCTAACGACCAACAATGGACCTTGATGGGCTTTACAAGTTCTGACGGTCTACAACGGGCTCTGATGGGCTTTAACAACTCCTAACGCTCTACAATGAGTCCTGATGGGCTTTAACAACTTCTAACGACCAACAATGGGCCTTGATAGGCTTTACAAGTCATAACAGTCTACAACGGGCCCTGATGGGCTTTAACAACTCCTAAAGCTCTACAACCACTACAAGAAAAAAGGGTTTTAGAGAAGGATTTAGAAGTGTATCTAAAGATGATTTTTAGAGAAGAAACTATATGACCAAAATGAAAACTGTAACAAAAAGTAAGATGGCTTTTAGAGAAATATTTCAAACCAAATAATACGGTAGGAAAATTGTCTCTAAAGCTTTTAGAGAAGTTTCTTACGTAAAGTGTCTCTAAAAGTCGAATCAGAACCTTTAGAGACGCTTTCTAATTCGTCACTAAAGAATATAATATTTTTTATTTTTATTTTTAAATTAATAAAAACTTTCAGTTACACTTTCATATCTTTCAAAACGTATCTAAAGATCTTCTATTTTCAATAAAATAAATTTATAATTAATAAAAATATTTTTGAAAGTGTAAAGCGGGGTGTGTTCCATACGAGTGTTCTATGAATTCTCCTCGATTTCAACGATCTAAACAATCAGACACTTCGAGTTCAATCAATCTATTGATTTCTCTTTGATTTCGATATGCTATTTCGTTTTTGAATCGACTTCGAGTTCAATCAGTCTTCATCTCTCTGATTTTAGGGTTTGAGCATTTGATTTAGGGCTAAGGATTGAAACGCAGAGTCCTATACGAGTGTTCTACGAATTCTCAAGCACTTAGTTCTATCGATGTCTCTTTGATTTCGATCTTCGATTTGAGTTCAATCAGTCTTATCTCTTCGATTTAGGGCTGAGGATTTATATAGTAACGTAGGCGGCTTCCAGTTTGTTAATGGAGAACAAGATCAATCGACAGGTCACTTTCTCTAAACGGAGGTCTGGATTGTTGAAGAAAGTTCACGAGATCTCTGTATTACGTGAGGCAGAGGTCGCATTAATCGTCTTCTCTAACAAAGGAAAGCTGTGTGAGTTCGATACATATGCTTCGTACGATCTCTTTCTCTTAATGTCTACTTCATTTTTATAATCTGAATATGATGATGAACTGTGGTTGATTTCTGCGGATTTTATATTACTATCGTAGTTCTAGATCATCATCAGAATAGATCATTACAAGTATCAATATGATGAATTATGGTTTGATTTATGTAAATTTTATTTTGATATCGTAGTTCTAGATCATCATCAACATCATCTAGTGGTCATCATAAGCATCAATATGCCTAGGTTTATTTCGTGATCAATAAAGTCAACTATCAGCAGTTTTTGGGATTCATTGAGGCATAAATTAATACAGTTGATGTTTTATTGTGTGTATATGTATGGATTTTCATGACTTCGCTTCCCGAATGTGCTCTAAATCTAATCCCTGATGTTATTTCCGATTGTGCTCTTAGGGAAACAATCGTGAAAGAATCTTAAATGTTGCTGCTTTGGAGGTTTCTGGTTACGCATCTTCAGAAGGACAACACTATAAGCTGTTCAACCCTTTATTAGGGGAAACTTATGAAGCAGACTATCCTGAGAAAGGAGTTCGCCTCTTTTCCAAGAAGGTTTGTTGGTTTTAGCCTAAGTTAGTGGTAACGTACACAATTACGACACTACTAGAAAATTGAGCATTTTCAACGGAAAATGTCGTTGAAAATTTTCTATGAATTTTAAAGGGATTATTGACAAAACATAAATTTTCTACGAATTTTCAACGAATTTCCGTTGAAAATCTCTCACAAAATGCATTTTCAACCAAAAAAATTTTGACGAGACATTCCGTTGAAATTTTTTTGGTTGAAAATGCATATATGTTTTTGAGAGATTTTCAACAGAAATTCGTTGAAAATTCGTAGAAAATTTATCTTCTGTCAATAATTCTCTAAAATTCGTAGAAAATTTTCAACGACATTTTTCCGTTGAAAATTAATTTTCGTTGAAAATACTCAATTTTCTAGTAGTGCGATCTTTATTCTTTTAGTTTTGAAGTTTAATTACATTAGTCAAACAAGTGTGTTTGTAACTTCAAGTTCAATATGCAACTTACGTTGACTACATCAACATTTGCCACAAGTCCCACAAACATAATATATGTAACTCTGCAGAAATCCTAAAATTTGATTTTGCATCTGAATATTTGAAGTGAAGTAGGTTTGGCAACAGAATTTGAAATGTGGGATGTTTCATTGATTCAAGTGAATATGAGTGCTATAATCCTCCACAAGCTATAAACATTAGTATGCTCAAGATTTATTTATATTAAAATTCAATTATATTTCTGTTTTACTAAAATAATATTAGGATTTTGTCAAAGTGGGTTTCATAGTTTGCAATTTGGCATTAGATTAGTTTTTGTCATAAGCATTGAATATTTCTCAGCGCAATCAACTTCTTATGATATTTTAATTGATGTATATATCTTTGATGCAGTTGCAAAAATGGATATTGATTCGACTTCAAGTTTGTATCCATTGCATCGATCCAATACTGTTCACCTGGTTCAGGTTAAAATATTTAGTGGGGGATTCAATTGCTTTTTATTTTATCGTTCAGAGTTGTATTCATTTTTGGATCTTTCTGATTTGTCTAAATATATTATGCTCTTATATAAACATTATTTATAATCCAGGTTAGGCATGCACAAGGAGTTCACAATGTAATAGGAGACAAGGATTATAAAGCATACATGTCTCCTGAGTATTTTGATGTTGAGCTTTCTCGATTAGGCTGGCAGCAGGTGGGCGATTACCCATATTTCATTTCGGTTTTAGATTTCACTCCTACTAAACATGATACTTGTTTGGTTTATGGATCATGAGATTGTTTTGTTTCAGGTTGAAAATTTGCGTAAACATGTTTATGCATATGGGCTTGCCAAGAGGGTTGATGTAGTTATTACATCTCCTTTGTATCAGGTTGAAATTGTCTTCAATCCGTCTGCCACAGTCGGTGAACTCAGTGAGCCAATGTGGCCCATCGAGGTCCCCTCTATTCTTCTCTTTTTTCCCTTTCCTTAGAGCATTTGTCTTTCTTAGTGGTCATACCTGCATGTTTAAGTTGCTATATCATTAATTTTAGGGGCTATTTGTCTTTCCATTAAGTTTTGTATGAATAAAGTTGTTAATGTGGATTAATCTTTCTGTATAGATTGGGAAAGGTTTTGTTTGGAAGGGTTTTTTAATAGGCAGAAAGAAGAAACTTGTTTTAAATTGGGAGGGACATGTTTGTAAAAAACTTGGCTTTCTGCATAAAGCCCCCCCCCCCCTCTCTTCTTAGAAGCTTACTGAATAAGCCACTTTCTATATCATCAAGCCACTACCTAGTAATCATGTATAGCTGACCGAATAAGCTGCGAGTCCCATTAAGCTTATTAAGCTGCTAACAAACAGACCTTTACTTGTATTACATGTTTTACCTCTAGCATGGTCTACTTGCACACAATCGAATCCTTAATCTACCTGTTATATTTCTTGATTACCTATTATATTACCTGTCTTAGGGGCTGTTTGTTTGGTTTTCCATTAAGTCCTTAATGGATAAAGCTGTCTGTGTGGATTAATCTGTCTGTATAGATTAGGAAGGTTTTTGTTTGTAAGAGTTTTTTCATAGATGGAAGGAGCATTTGAATTAGGAGAGACAGCTTTGGAAAAAACATGGATTTCTGCATAAAGTTCCCCCCTAGAAGCTTACTGAATAAGCCATTTTGTATATCATTAAGCCACTACCAAACAAACAGTCATGTATAGCTGACCGAATAAGGTGCAAGTCTCATTACTAAATAGCTCATTTTTCTAATGCAAATCAATTGTTGTTTTTGTGAAAATAACATATACAATTGCAAAAATGAGTGATTATGGGCAAAAAGTAACAACTATGATAGTTCAACCTGTTTATTCTCGAGAAACTTTGGTTTTTGTTGGTATTTCTATCTATAAAAACGGAAACTTTAGTTTTTGTTGGTATCGAGAAACTTTAGTTTTTGGTCCATGTCATTTAGAACCTTTATGAAATTGTTTTTCCCAACTAAAATGCAAATTTTAGGTTCATTAAAATTAACACTTTCCTTTTTGGTTTATCAGGTTCCAAAGCCAACTAAAGAAATGAAATGAAGTTGCTTTGATGTTCTATTGCCTTGTTGCAGATAAAGAGGGAAAGTGTGGCACATTCAACATTTTGGATTGTTGTAGTAATATTTATAGATGATCTTTTTTGACAAATGTGTAGATTCATTGGAATATTATCGTTTATTTTGAAATATCCTTGTTTTTTATGACAAATATATTTAATTTTATTGTCTTAACAATTTTGATGTTTTTCTTGATTATTATTATTATTATTATTATTATTATTATTATTATATTATTATTATTATACTATATTATATTATACACCATTTAGAGAAGGAATTGATTTTTCTTAAAAGTGTAACTAAAAGATGTATTTAGAGAAGGTTTAAAAGAAATTGTAACTAAAGGATATACTTTTAGAGAAGGTTTTGATTATGTGTATCTAAAGATTACATTTAGAGAAGGTTTAAGATTGGTAACTAAACGATACATTTAGGGAAGGCTTACCGGAAGTGTAACTAAAGCATACACCTTTAGAGAAGCTTTTCCAAAACCTTCTCTGAAGGTACCTTTTAGTGACATTTAAAAACCGTCATTGATGCTCTAAAACCGTCACTAATACATACTTTTAGAGAAGCTTTTGAAAAAAAATCGGCCAACCTTTAGATAAGCTTTGAAGGCGTATCTAAAGCCCAAAAAAAGCTTCTCTAAAAGTTAACCTAAATGCACCCTCCGAAAACCCTCCCTAAAACCTTTAGCTACCGTTATATAGGGAAGGTTATTGACGGAAGTGAAAAGCTTCCCTAAAACCTTTACAGAAGCTTTTCAAACATTTAAATACAAAAGAAAAGCTTCTCTGAAAGTCATTTTTCTTGTAGTGAACGGGCCCTGATGGGCTTTAACAACTCCTAACGCTCTACAATGGGCATTGATGGGTTTTAACCACTTCTAACGACCAACAATGGGCCTTGATGGGCTTTACAAGTCCTAACAGTCTACAACGGGCCCTGATGGGCTTTAACAACTCCTAACGCTCTACAATGGGCATTGATGGGTTTTAACCACTTCTAACGACCGACAATGTGCCTTGATGGGCTTTACAAGTCCTAACAGTCTACAACGGGCCCTGATGGGCTTTAACAACTCCTAACGCTCTACAATGGACATTGATGGGTTTTAACCACTTCTAACGACCAACGACTCCTAATGAACTACAATGGGTCTTAATGGGATTTAACAACTCTTAATGAACTACAATGAGTCTTAACGACTCTTAATGAACTACAATGGGCCTTGATGGACTTAACGACTCTTAATGAACTACAATAGGTCTTAATGGGCTTTAACAACTATTAATGAACTAAAATGGGGTTTGTGGGACTTAATGACTCTTAATGAACTAAAATGGAACTTGATGAGACTTAACGAACCTAATTGGGCTTTGATGGATCGTATAGTACACATATACGTACATATAGACACATACATACATATATAGACATACATAGTATACACATGTAGATACATACTAGCTACTTCTGACATACATACACACACACACACATATATATATATATATATATATATATATATACGTAATATATAAATGTACATATACCGAATTATACAAAATAAATCAAATTAAAGGTCATACAAATAAGAAAAACTTGAAAAAAAAATACAATAAACTGTTGAAAATCACCGACGGATTTTTATTAAAAAAAATTAAAAATTAAAGATTAAAAAATCCGTCGGAAATCCGTCGGCAATTTCCGACGGATCACTATCCGTCGGAAATTACTGATGAACTTCCGACGGATTTTTTTAATCTTTAATTTTTAATTTTTTTTAATTAAAGGAAACTAGGGAAGTTATTTTTTTAGTTATAATTTATGATAACACTTTCAAGATAAAACATCGAGGATGAGGAAAGGATGAGACGAGGAAACGAACAGGGACATACCTAAAAAAATCAAACGGTGGTATCATTTGATTATAAAAAATAAATATCCGGAAACTTTTTACTACACCATAATTCGTCTGTTAGTTAGTTCATTACTTTTCATATGTAAGGTCTTGTGTTCAAGTTTTTTATTGCAAGTTTTTTTTAAAAATATAATAAATCTGAAATTAAAAAGTAAAACTAAGAAAATGACACTAATGAGATTCAAACTCGGGTTTGAGGTGGAAAAAAGATTTGCAAAACAACTCTACCAAGCAGGGGCGGAGCCAGAAATTTTTATGAGGGGGAGCACAAAAATATAAATAACAATGACCTAGTCAAGTTTTCATTTTCTGAAACTTATCTATGATATCTTCATTATCAACCTTGCCAAAAAAACGTCTTTTTGATTATCAACCTTGGGAGATAAATATGATTGGATTCTGATTTTAACGACGTGTGGTTAGGGTAAAAATAAAATTTTAGGAGGTAAATATGATATTACAATTAATTGGTTAGTGTCTTGGTGAATTTTAGATCTTTAGGAGGCCCAAATAAAAATTAAGATCAGATGGGTCCAAAGTAAGAATGTCCAATAATAAACTAAAAAGTATTTTATGTAAATATGATATTACAATTAATTGGTTAGAGTCTTTGTGGGTTTTAGACTTTTAGGAGACCCAATTAAAAATTAAGATTAATGGTCCAAAGTAAGAAGGTCCAATAATAAATTAAAAAGTATTTTATGTAAAAATGCATTGGTGGGGATTTGAACCCAAGACCACCTCCTTATGTATAAGGAGCACTAACCAACTGATCCAAGAAACTATTTTGTGTATTAAATATATCAATTAAATAATATTATTCGATAATTTATTAAATTATATTTATATCAATAATTTTTTTTAAAATTCAGGGGGTGCCCAGGCCACTTCTGGCTCTTAAGTGGCTCCGCCCTTGCTACCAAGGAAATTTTATGTTCTTATTGTAGTTTCAAAATATATATTGTGGCACACAACAAATCGATACGGTTGCACTTCTCACGAACCTAAATTTTTTTACACTACAACGGAGATATTAAATGGTGGCACGTGCCATAATAACCAATGAAGTAAGTCCGTCCATGGAGACAAATAGCATGGTCGCAATAATATTACCAGTACCTTACGTCTGACAGAGAGTTATCTTAGTTAATCTTGTCCTTTCATGTCTACTATTGTATACTAGTCTTAGATGTTCTTTATGTATTTATAGTTGTTTGTATCCTGTTTTGCGTTTCCTTGTTTGTTCAACTTGTTTATCCTACGTTTGTCTATGTTGCATTTTCTGTTTACTGTACTCATTGTTTGTTCGATCACTTACTAGCAATTGTTTTGCTTGCTATTTTTTTCTTGCAAATTAGTGTCTTTACGAAAATTTACTCTTACCCTTGGGTACCGGTAATGTTTTTGTGCATCCTATTTTCCCAAACTCTACTTCTACAGAAGATTTATTGCATTTATTTGATTTAACTATGGTATTTTAGTCCAAATTATCTAAGTGGATTTTTTTTGGTTCCCATTACAATAAACATCATCAATTCCAACAAGAAAGGGGATTAAATCAAGGAGATCCTCTTTTTCCTCCTATTTTTTTGCAAAAATTTCGAACTTTATGCTTGAAATTGCTTTTTATTAAAAGGGATCCAATACCAAGGTGGGTCTCATGATTTCATGTCCAATTTGTAGATGAAACTTTCCTCTTCTTCAACTTCTTAGCAAGGGAGCCAGGATGATTATTTTTTCGGTATATATATACACACGTATGGACGGACCTACATACAAGGTTTCAGTACTCGATTACCGTATGTTCAATTGATCTGTCGTAGTAGAAAAAGAAATTACCAATGTTATAGGTCAATGTACCGGCTTTAGATTATGTATGCTCCTATTAGTTAACAAAAATTGGATACAAATTATTGGTAGCATCATTACATTTAGTAATGTAATATCATAGGTCACAAGTTTAAATATTTTTGGCTATATTTTTTGTAACAAATAATAACGGCAGGAAAATTAAAGCATTTTGATGTTGCAAAAAAACCCTTTATATATCATTTCCAATGAAATCATAGTTTTTCAAATAATAACCATTTTATTTTATATTATGTCTATTATTTTGTGTCATTATATGAAAATATTTTTGGATCCACCTCTGCTATAACATGCATATAAAACGACCCTAATTATTTTTGGATTTTTACAAA
This sequence comes from Silybum marianum, assembly GCA_036898165.1. NCBI lineage: Eukaryota > Viridiplantae > Streptophyta > Magnoliopsida > Asterales > Asteraceae > Silybum > Silybum marianum. Next base: position 24,350,118 of record CM072538.1, read on the forward strand.
CTGTGCAAACTCGTAGTGAACACAATGATAAAACACCAAGTAGATATTCATGAATGTTGAAAGTGTTCACGAATGATGAAAGTGTATTCACGAATGACGAAAGTGTATTCATGAGTGGTGAAACTTGCCGGAAAACTCGCCGGACAAGACGAAGTCGTCGGAAAGTGTGTTCATGGCAGGAAATTAATAAATATTAATTAAAATTGGTTAAATTATAAAATGACGACGATACCCACGACGAATTAATAAACTATTTTAAAAAATTAATAAAATATTAAAACAATATCATCCACATGACTTATTTTTATTGGATAATGATGTGCTTGCAATTTGCAAATATTGATTAGTTTGCAACGGATACCACCCATCTATATATATATATATATATATAGGAAGGTTCAAATGAGAACTTTGCATTTTTAAAGGAACAAAGGGACAATTGTGGATCACATATGATGTGGGTCCTACATAATATTAAATCATTTATGATTTAATATTAAAATATATTAAACTATAAATGATTTAATATTATGTGGGACCCACATCATATCTGGTCCCAAATGAGTTCTTTTGTTCCTTTAAATTGATAGTGTTCTCATATGATTCCTCCCCCATATATATATATATATATATATATTATATATGCAAACAACAAACTAGATAGGTCTTCAGACTTGGTGTTTAGCTAGAGAAACAACTGTGTCCAAGTACATTCATATGCGCACTACTTTTGTTTGTAATGAGCATTGATAAAAACATAAATATAAATGGCGTGTTTAGCCAAACCCGAAGAGTTGGAGTTTTACTAAAATCCCGTGAAACTAATGACATCAATCAATGGACAAAATTATAGTCTTACCATGCATGCATATTAATTGGGGGATATTAACTTCATTTGAACCTCTCCTATATACAATATGTAACAAGGCCTCCAAACATTTTGGGGACTAACTATACATGTTTTATATTTTACTAAATAATATATCTTTTAATATTTAGCCTAATTATAATATTTTAGAATTTTACTCTATTAATGAATTCGACGATTCTCTGACTTCCAAAGGATATATTTAAACAAATTCCGTCTTTTCGTTTTATTATTTCAAAACATTTATCAAATAGGTTTTCTCATCATTTACCTTCGTCCATAAACGTTTGATCGAGTTTTGAGAAGATTATTGTAAGATTTACATTCAAATTAAGGGGTGGATTTCCTTGAGAATGGACGTTATTAATTGAAGATTAACACTAATAAGATGCACCAGATCGATTCCAGTGAGAAGCGTAATTTATGGGGTGGAGTAAGATTAAAAGTGATCAAGGGTCCATATCCCTTTTTAAACTTCCGGTCTTAACTCCTATTCTAATACGATCATTCATCTCAAATTAATTACTATATATTTATTAATTTATTAATAGTTGATGATTTCTTTTTCTTGGTCCAATGTGTTGGTGGGCCATCGGATCCAATTAGGCATCCACAGTTGGGTTGGACAAAATGATTGGGCTGAGGCTATTTTGGGCCGAGTATGTTTACATTTACAATGTCAGTTGTTGGGTTAGGCTGAGTTGGGCCGGGTTAACCGCATGTTTTGTGATTTTGTCATTGTTTTCGTTTTATTGTTTTATTATATTACTAAACAATAATACTAATTTATATTTAGAGTAAATTACATGATTGGTCCATGTGGTTTACACAAAATCACACTGTATGTTTCTAAATCAAAATAATTATAGAAAACGTCCCCGTGGTTTTACATTTTTACACGTCTTTGATTCCTCTGCTCTAACACCGTTAGATGATTCTATTAAGTAGGTTAAATTAAAGGTAATTTAGTCATTTCATATTTTTTTTTAAATTTCCTATTAAAAATCCTAGGACCAAGAATGTAATGCACCCAACTAAAAAGTAAAAACAATAGGACCAATCAAGTAATTACCTCTTGTTTATTAACACATGGGTCCCACACAAGATCTAGGGTTCAAACCTTAGGTGTTCTTCATCTTCTCTTCTAGCTTCAAGTTGTGTTGGAAGCTTTCTAGGGTTTCTTCAAACTCTATTATTGTGAGTTCATTCTTACCTTTTATAAACTTTTATACATGTCAAAATGTTGTATTTTACTTCCTATAAAATGGTTAATCAAGTATTTTACATTTGGTGGATTTTGATAAACTAGGTCAACTTGAGTCATCTAGAACTTCTCTTTGAAAAGTTGAAATAAGTATGAGGAACGATTCTAAAACCCCTTTGAGTTGGTTCATTTTCAAGAAATATAATATTTGGAACTAGATGCTATTTTGACCTAATTTTGGGAAAGAGTTCGGATGAGAAAATATTTATCATACAAATGTTTTGTTTGGAGAAATGGTTAATACATTTGATAATGATGTGTTAAATTTTATGAAACTAGTGTAATGGATCCATAGGCACAATTAGTCTGTCACATTTGGGGATGGGCCAAGTGAAAGATCCTAGTTTGAGGTTGAGCTTAGTCAGATTTTAGGTTTCGAGTAACATATTCTAGTTCGGGTTGAACTCGTTATCCGTGAGCGAAAGACCTTTTCCGGTCAAGCTTACTAGGGCATAGATTAAAGATCCTAGTTTGGGGTTGATGTCATGCGTTAGCGGGTCTCCCCCGCATTTCCCTCAAGTTGTGTTTTCTCAAGAACAAGCGTGAGTTAAAGAAAAGAGTAAACAAGAAAGTTTTACGGTCAAATGTTTATTTACCGTTTTTCCAGATTTAATGGCTTTCTTTATTAAACTATTTGTTCTCACTAGACTTTATTCCTAACATTTTTTCTTAAAATGACATGTATATCAGGTGATCGTCATAGTGGGGCTCCAAAGAGTTGAGTGGAGGTAGGTGCCGGTAGAATCATCCTTTTTGGGAGTATATCTTCGAGTGTACAAAGTGGAGTTACTAGAAACAGTCTTTTAAGGATATTAATTTAATCTATATCCCGAAGTTGTATAGATTAGTAGGTTGTTATTTAGTATCCATTTAGTATTGTAAACTCTATTACTCTCCTCCCATCTTTTGGGTGATACTTATTCATTAAGTCTTATTCTGCATTATGTTTTTGGTTTAAATTGACTCCCATTTTTAAGGGTGTTACAATATATATATATATATATATATATATGTGTATATCTATCTATATATATACATGAAGGAAAGTTCAAATGCGAACTCAAATTTGGTTGTGAACGTGAGGACAAATGAGAGTACAACACGTGTCTGAATGTAGATTATTCAGACTGAATAATCAAAGAAATATTCAGAAAGGATAAAACTGAATATAGTGTTTATTCAGTCTGAATAATGCTTATTCAGTCTCAATAGGCATTATTCAGACTGAATAAACACTATATTCGGTTTTATTCAGTCTGAATATTTATTTGATTATTCGACACATGTCGCGCTCTCATTCACACACACATACAAGGAAAATACATCCAGAAAGCTGAAGTGATAAAAGCATACATAATCTTTACAGAATATCAAAAATTAAGTATATATCAATAGCGTATACAAAATCTTTCGGTTCTTTCAAGATGATTACTAGTTTGTGGCACTGTGTGTTGCATGGTGATGATTTTTTTTTTGTTAATAGATGTACAAGTAAATTAAAATTAAACATAATTCGTTAATTGATAGCTAATGAATGCAATGGATATATTGAGAGTGTTTTCAATGTAAACTATTTTAATTAATTTGTCTAAGAAACCTGTAATTTGATGGGTATTTTAATTAGATTGATGCACATTATGGTTGAACTGATTAGATGCTAAATATAAAAGAAAAAAATGTCTATGGCCCCTTTATGGTCCGAACCGTTAACATCCCTTAGGGGCTGTTCGGTTCATTTTCTGTTAAGACCCGTATGGATATAATTGTCTGTATTGATATAGTTGGCTGTATGTTAACATATAAGTTGTTGTTCAGTTGTTGTGCTAAATAAATAATCTGAATATCAGAAATGACCATTTTACCCGGTCTTTATTTTTGTCTGAATTAAACAACAGTTTGATTAAAATGTTGAATAAATGACTTATAATTATAAAAAAAAATATATCAATTTAAACGTCTTTTAAGTAAAAATAATTTGATTTAACATAAGTATATGAGCAGATTTCAAAAAACATAAAACATAAATTAGTTCCACAAAAAACAGAAATCATGAGTAGATTGTTTCACACAAGACAGAAATCATGAGCATATTTCAATTTAAAATAACTGATAGCATATGATGGCAACAGCTAAAAAACTGAAACCCTAAAAAGATGGCAGCCACTACAGAAATGGCAGCATTAATCGAATTTCATGAAAGAAGCTTCTTGTGTTTTTGGGATCAATCAGAAGAACAAAAAAAAATCCGAAAGAAGTTAGGAAGGTGATGGGATCAAAAGAAGAAGAAAAACCGAACTGCTTTCTTTGGATTCACCCAAACTAGATTGAATGCACCTGCAGATCAAATATCGAGACCTAATTTGCATCTGAAGGAGATCGAGAGATAGAGATGGAAAGAATGGTGATGGAAGATAGTGCAGATTGAGGGCAGATCGAGAGATGGAACTAAATGAGAAGTCATTTCGATATGAGTTCGTATTTGAGTGAATAAGTCTCCTTGGTTAAAGATGGATGTAGAGAAAAGAATGGAGATGGAAGAAATGGGGTGAAGATGCAGTGGATCGTCTCTTGAAGATGGATATGGAAGGAATGGGTTAAAGATGGAGCAAATAGTCTCTTGAAGACGGAGATGGAAGCCGTGGGTTGAAGATGAGAGGTTGACGATGGAAGATGGAGAAGATCGTCAAGATGAGAGGTTGAAGGGTATTTAGGGATTTAATGGAAAAATAAATGGCTGGGCCTAAAGAAGTGTGGTTTCCAAGCTGAGAAATTAAGTCATGAGCTGACCGAATAAGTCACAACCGAACGACTATTTATGGCTGAGCGAATAAGCCATTCCATTAACTCACAACTAAACAACACCTTATTGATAGACACTTAGCCACAAAGATAAAAATTAACCACAATATAAAATATGATATTAGATTATATGAGCATGTCAAGACATAATAAAGAAACTCATTCCAAGGCCAAATAAGATGATTATTCAAGATCAATTGACATTTTTGGATTTTGGTATCCAAACAAATTTTTCTGCATTACTCACTTTGTTCTTCCTTCACTATTTCATTTCATCGATGGGATATATATTTTTAACATTTTTAATTCAATTGTTCGTATTTCAATCATTAGTATATTTACATTCGAGTATATTTATACAATATTTTTACTATATTAAATTTACAGCTTACTATTACATATATAATTTATTAATACGTTTGACCTTTATACATCAAAGTAGCTAATAATCAACTAATAAATATGTTAAAATACAAGATAAGTGTTGGTCCCTATTAATATGACAAAAGTACTTCATGAAATTGATAACCAACATGATATTTTCTCGTTCTTATGAAACCACAATTTTTTTTAAAATAAAATTCAAAAAAGACGAAATATAAATTAAATGTGTTAGACACACTAATACACTTCTACTAGATATCACATTTCTTTTTGCTGATAGTTTCATAACATATTTTTTGTGTTCCACCAATGATACATATAAAACCTACATATTATAGTTTAAGCTAGTTTCATGTTCTTCTATTCTATACATGTATAAGGTAAATTGGCTTTCAATCAATTATTTTTGACACTTTACCAAACTATTTTAATTTGTTCGATATTTCAAATCTTAAAGTAGGTACTGTAGCAGTTGTTTAACGAATAATTATTAAGTGTTTATAGAGTCAATTTTCTTATCTAGGTGAACATAGTAATGATCGACAATCTTACCCGATAAAAACACAATGATAGAGAGTCTTACTCGGTAAGTGAGGATGGTGACACTTACCTGATAAACACTTATCTCGGAAATTGTCGCTTACCAACAATCTAATTTGTTGGTCTTGAATGTTCACCGATAAGGTAAGTGAGGGTAAAACATCTTGCCATTAGCATTTATTAAATAAGCATTCTGATAAATGACAAATGATTTTAACTGATGCCTTCATCTACTCATTTTTGTCGCAAAATGTTGTCGCATGTTTGATAGGGATATAAAGCTTGAGAATGAGATTTTGCAGCCAACAAGATTCAATGACGACGTTGGCGACCCCGCGGTATTCGGCCTCGACACTCGATCGTATAATGTGGGTTGTTGCTTGGCGGACCAGAAGATTAAATTGTCACCCAAGAATATGCAATACCTCGAGGTTGATCGACGGGTGTCCGAACAACCATCCCAATCCACGTTAGTGTAGGTGGTGAGTTGGGAGGGAGAGGTTGGGTATAAGTGAAGCACGAAATGACTAGTGCCTTTTAGATACCGAATGAGCCGTTTAAGGGCATTAAAGTGCGGTTCGCGAGGGGCATGCATAAACAAGCAAATCTGTTGCACAACCTAAACAATGTCCGGGCATGTGAACGTGAGGTAGTGATGGGCGTCAGCAAAACTTTGGTACAAGGATGCGTTGGAAACCGGTTCACCTGTCGTCGCACTAGAGGCGGCCCAAAAACCGGTCCCGAGCCGGGCCGGTACCAAATCAGTCCCGGTCCTAAACAGTGTCAAGTCGGACCGGGACCGGTCCCGACCAAAATACTTCAACCCGGTTAACGTAAATACAACCCGATTATGAGAACCGGTCCCCGGCTCGGACCAGGCCCAAACCGGTCCTATACTAAAAAATTATATTATTTTTTTAAATTTTTTTTACATTACTTTAATATATAAATATATATGTAATTGGGTCACTCAAATACACCTTAAAAATATGTTTATAATTGGTTTTCATTCAAATACACTTAAAGTTGATCTTGGTAAGTTTTGTGTTAGTTCTCCTTAAAATTTTGGCACATACAAATCATGACTTGGAGAGCTCTCAAAGCTAGAGTAAACAACAAATAACAAAAAGAAATTCTTACAAGCTCACGAAGCTACAGAAATAAAAATGGAGCAAGGGACAAGTATAATGATATAAAAAATGTCCACACTAGTGCATAAACCTTCTGACATAACTTAACATCAAAGCATAAGAAGAAGTCGTCATGAAGAAATGAGCGAAAGGCTGACTGTAAGTTCGAGCAGTGTCTGGTTGGCTATGATGTCATAACGGTGAAAGTACAATATAACGATCGGGACCGATATTTGAAATAACGGTTATAACGGGGTTATATCGGTGATATAACGGTCCAAAATAACGGTCCATATAATATTTCGTAGAAATATATAATATATCTGATGAGATAGTATTCGGAGTCACGGAAGCTTTTGAAGAATTACCCCCTTCCATTAAACCTTAGTGAAGAAAAGAAATCGAGCTGGTGGTGAACTCGAGCTGGTGGGAAAGCAAAGAAATCGAGCTGGTGGTGAAATCAAAGAACTCGAGTTGGTGGGAAAGTAAAGAAATAAAGAACTCGAGTTGGTGACTGTGAGGTGAAGCAGAAGCAGCAACTAGTGCGTGGTGGTGAGTTGAAGCAAAAAAATCGAAGCAGAACTGCAGAAGCCGTGATGGTGAACTCGTGATGGTGAAGTCGTGAAAGAAAGAAAGATAAGAAAAGAAAGAAAACCTAAAAAAGTCTTTGGTTGGGCTGCTGACCCAAAAAATAAAAACGTAAAAAAAAAATAACAAAAATAAATTCTTACAAGCTCACGAAGCTACAGAAATAAAAATGGAGCAAGGGACAAGTATAATGATATAAAAAAGGTCCACACTAGTGCATAAACCTTCTGACATAACTTAACATCAAAGCATAAGAAGAAGTCGTCATGAAGGAATGAGCGAAAGGCTGACTGTAAGTTCGAGCAGTGTCTGGTTGGCTATGATGTCATAACGGTGAAAATACAATATAACGGTCGGGACCGATATTTGAAATAACGGTTATAACGGGGTTATATTTGTGGTATAACGGTCCAAAATAACGGTCCATATAATATTTCGTAGAAATATATAATATATCTGATGAGATAGTATTCGGAGTCACGAAAGCTTTTGAAGAATTACCCTCTTCCATTAAACCTTAGTGAAGAAAAGAAATCGAGCTGGTGGTGAACTCGAGCTGGTGGGAAAGCAAAGAAATCGAGCTGGTGGTGAAATCAAAGAACTCGAGCTAGTGGGAAAGCAAAGAAATAAAGAACTTGAGCTGGTGACTGTGAGGCGAAGCAGAAGCAGCAACTGGTGCGTGGTGGTGAGTTGAAGCAAAAAAATCGAAGCAGAACTGCAGAAGCCGTGATGGTGAACTCGTGATGGTGAAGTCGTGAAAGAAAGAAAGAAAAGAAAAGAAAGAAAACCTAAGAAAAGTCAAAAGAATAAGGTTGGGCTGTTGACCCAAAAAAGAAAAAAGTAAAAAAAAAAAAGGCCCAATGACCCAAAAAAGTGAAAATCAGTATAAAATAACCCAAAAGTACTCAACTAAAATACCGGTATGTAACGCCGGTATATTACACATATATCGGCCTATGTAACGGCCTGTAACGGCGTTAAACACGGATTCGTTATTTTGGACGGTATTTTACCACCGTTACATGATTTATGTCCGTTAAACGTTATAACGCCGTTATTAACAGCATAGCTGGTTGGAAAAGGTTTTATCAATAAAATTTCCATTTATCAGCGATCTAGCTGGATCTCCAAAGCAGACCGGTTCCTGCTTTCCACGTCAAGTCAGTTTAGGGGGGTGTGGACACACTTGCGCGAATTCGGGTAACGGCTCAAGTTCTTTAATTCAAAGGAGGTTCTGAGAATTCAAAAGTCCGAAGTCGCTTTCTTTGTCCCTAGGAATCTCAATTCCAAAAGCAAAAATTTAAGGACAAACATATTGTATGTAGAAGCCAAACTTAAAAATTAGAAATGCATTTAAAAATATATATTAAAAAATACATTTTTTTGTAAAAATCGGGTCGGTCCCAAACCGGTCCCGGGCCGGGCTGGACCGGTCCTACGAGCCGCTTCAAAAATGCAACCGGTCTCGATTTCCGGTCCTTGCCAGTCCCGGTCAGGGCTGGGCCTTTGTCGATCCCGGTTCCGGTCCTCCGTCGGTTTCGGGATGGGCCGGATCCATTTGGTCATCTCTACGTCGCACTAAGTTTGGAATTTGTATCAACCGGTGTTTCCACGGGTTTACAATTTTCCATATTCTTCGTTTGATGATTTGTTCCGTATATTTCGCTTGGCTAAAGAACATACTATATTTGGTGTGTTTGACCGAGATGCCCATGAAATAAGTGAGTGTGTCAAGATCAGTCATATCGAACTCAAGTTTTAGAGTACCAATCATCGCGTTTTTGAGATGGGAAGAAGAAGAAGTGAGAACGATATCATCGACATATAGAAGAAGATAAGCATATTCATTTACCCCGTCGAAAAACAAATAGTGAAGTATCACTGTTGTTGCAAGTAAAACCAAGGGTTAAAAGATAGTTAGCAAAACGATGGTACCAGGATCGTTGTGTCTGTTTAAGTTCGTATAGAGACTTTTGGAGCTTGCACACATACCCAGAAAAGCGTTTTTGATATCAAGTTGGTGGATTTGCCACCCACGGCCCATGGCTAAGTTTAAAACCGTGTGGATTGTAGTCGGTCTGACCATAGGACTAAATGTCTCCTCACAATCAACCCCCACCTGTTGCAAATTTCCATTAACTACGAGACGTGCTTTATAACGTTCAAGAGTGCCATCTGCATGAAACTTGTGACAAAAATCCACTAGAAGCGGATGATATTAGCATCACTCGAATGGGGAACCAATTTCCACTTATTTTGTTTGAGCAAACGTTATATTAGTTAGTCATGGAAAGATTCCAATTATGGTCAAGAAGGGCGTCCTTTGGGTTAGTGGGGATTGGTGAGATGTTTTGTGTGTGAAGAGAGAAAAGATGATTGGGTTTTAATATTCCGTTCTTGGACCGAGTTTGCAAAGGATGAAGTGTGGTGAACGAAGGGAGGGGCTGCGTTTGGGCCGTAGGTGGGGTGGTCATGGTTGTTTGGGTCGATGGAGTAGCGAGTGTGGTGAGTGGTGGGTCGTTGACAGTGTGGCAGATGGGGTATGGGTTTGGGTTTGGGTTTGGGTCTAGGTAAGTGGGTCGAAGAAGGGTTGGGTGTGGTGATCGATGGTGAAGATGATGGAGAGGAGGTGGTAGTTTGGCGAGTATGATGAAGAAGATAGGGAGATGGTTCGACGTCTTATAGAAAGGAGTAAGAGATAGGCCAGAACTTATGGACGTTAGAGAATGGGAAAGTGTGTTCGTCAAATGTGACGTGATGGGAGATGATTAGTTAATTAGTAGATAGGGAGTGTTATAAGTAGCCTTAGTGGTTTGTCGGGTAACCAAGAAAGATGCACGGGATGGACCTAGGGGTTAGTTTATGTGGTGTTGTAGAAGAGAGGTTGGGGTAACATAAGCAACCGAAAGTGCGAAGGTGAGAATAGGTGGTTTTACGGTGATAAAGTAGTTCCGTGGGTGTTTTGTTGTTTATAGTTGTGGATGGGAGTATATTAATAAGATAGGTGGCAAGGGCGAGAGCGGTCCAAAATATGGGTGGAAGATATGCTTGGATGAGATCGGTGCGGAGTGTGTTATTGATGGTTCGGATAATGCCTTCCGCCTTACCATTTTGAGGAGAAGTGTAAGGACATGAGAAACGGAGTTGCATTCCATGTTTAGCACAAAAGGTATGAAAGGAAGAATTATTAAATTCACGTCCATTATCGCATTTAAAAGATTTGATCTTGTTACCGAATTGTGTTTGAATGTATGTTTAGAATGGTAAAAAGATGGGAAATATTTGTGATTTTGTTGTTAAAGGGAACGTCCAAACAAAGTGAGAATAATCATCAAGTAATACGAGATAATGTTTGTGACCCAATTTAGAAGTTATGGGTGATGACCAAAGATCTGCATAGATAATAGCAAAACATGAGTAAGTAATAGACGGAGAAGGTAAAAACCACAATCGACAATGTTTGTCTAAAAGGCAAGAATTACAAGATACATTATTTTTCAATTTAGTATTAAGAATGGAATTACTATGCTGAAGAAATTTTAAAAACGGAAATTCCCGGATGACTAAGACGATTGTGCCATGTTGTTGGAGAAACGGTGTGAAGAGCAATAGGTCAAGAGGAGGCGGTTGTGACGGGAGTGACTAGAAAAGTTCATAGGAACTGTTGCACCTCGTGATAATTCTCCCCGTTGTAAGATGCTTCACAGAAAAACCAAACGGGTCAAATTCGATAGAAACATTATTGTCATGGGTGAACTTTCAGACATAAATTAGGTTTTTGATTATGTGTGGGACACGATAAACATGGTTAAGAGAGTAAGGTCGATTAAGGTGAGAAAGGGTGGTAGAGTCATGACAAATCGGAATAGTGTTGTCGTTACCTACCAGGAGAGAATTAGGTTTGCTTAACATAATATATCAGAAATCTTACCCGAATCAGAAGTGAGATGCGATGTGGAGCCGGTAGCCATGCACCACGTGTTGTCAGGTGGTTGGAACTGCATCGTGTGGATCACACCCTCTAGCTTGGTTGGGGTCATCTGTGGGCCATGTGTTGTGCTAGGAGTAGCCATGAAGTGTGCATGGGGGGTTGAAATGTTGGTCGATAGGTGGGGCGTGGACCAAGCAATCTCGAATGAGGGTTCAGTTGGGCCGTAGGGTATGGACACGGTGGGCATGAGGCCCATTTGTTGTGAACGTTCCAACAGGGAGTGACCACAGATAATGTGGATGAAAGTTAGATCGGCCTCCTCCACGTCCGCGACCTCGATTGTTTCCGCGACCACGACCTCGATGATTCTCGCGGCTACTACTGTCAGTGGTGTCACGAACTGGTGGAGATCAGAGGTGTTTTGCGGGATGGTTCGTTCGGTAACAAGAGCTTGAGGCACGTGTGCTTCTTGCTTCGATCTTCGGGTTTCTTTTAGCAGAAGTTGAGATTGAGCCTTAGTGAAACTTTGTAGTGGATCAGATTGTTGAATGACCGTGGCGATATGTCGTAATCGCCCTTTGTGAGACCCGACACAAGTTGGAGTACCATTTTTGTTTTTTGTGACTGGATTGCCTACATTGTCCATATGATACGCCAAGTTTTTGATGCGAGGGCAGTAGTTGGAGAAACTGGAGAAAGAATCAAGACGAGTATTACAAAATTGTTCTTCGAGATAGACGGCCCGGGTTGCTTTGTTGTCCTGAAAAATTTCTTCAAGACGTTTCCAAAGTTGTTGAGCCGTAGCATCGGGTTTCATGATGGTTTGGAGAAGATCGGTATAGATGGTGCTATAGATCCATTGTTTAACAACGACATCGAGTCGGACTCGGATCCATGTAGCTTTATTGATCTCAGACGGAGTAGAGGTATTGGGATCAATGTGATCTAGCACATTGTAGCGCATGCGTGGATGTGAAACAACTGGACCCACGAAGCGTAGTGGTCATCGGTCTGATCCAGCACGAGAGGTATAGAACTTTTGATGTTGTTAATACCAAACGCACAGGGTGGAACGGTATTTTGTTGTCATCAGTTGTGGTTGTTTCAGACATTATCGTCATTGGGTGAAACGTCGAGGCTAGGGTTACAGTTGGGAAGGAATATGTGGAAGAAGAGAGAAAGGAGAGGGGAGCTGATTATGTCTTTCATACCATAAAGGTTGGATAATTTCTGTTGTCTTTCTCATTGATTTACCTCACTCAATATTTAAAGGGATTTACAAAGAAGAAACCTTATAAAACAAGGAAACCAAATAACAATAATTACCAAAAATATATACAATATTTACTATACTAATATTAACAAAATGTCTTTGCCACGAGTTCCTTTTTTTTGGATAAGGAGACGGAACCCCTTTATTTCAGGAGTTCATAGCATTGCTTAGCAAGCTTTTTGTGAGGAGTTCATTGCCAAAATTTTGTTTTAGCTCTCGTCCAGAAATCAATTAAGTTGTTAAGTTAATTATCAAAACATTTTTATTTGTTAAAGTTGTTCTGATGATCATTAAAGTTCATCCATATATCGAAAACTTGTGAGTAATGCACGAATATGTAACTTCATTAGACTTTAGACTTACAATTATTTATATGTATTCAATATAATGTTTGCGTTAATTGATATGAACAACAGAGGCAAGAAACAGAAGCGAGGAGCACAAAGTTCAAGTAGAACACATGTGTCCCTAGATGATTGTTTGAAATTTTGAGATTTTGTATCTTTAGAAAAGCAAATATACACTACTATAAAATTGAGTATTTTCAACGGAAAATGTCGTTGAAATTTTTCTACGAATTTTAAATAGATTATTGACAGAATATAAATTTTCAACGATTTTTCAATGAATTTCCTTTGAAAATCTCTCACAAACATGCATTTTCAACTAAAATTTTCAACCAAAATTTTTTCAACCGAATGTCTCGTAAAAAAAAATTGGTTGAAAATATGTTTGTGAGAGATTTTAAACGGAAATTCGTTAAAAAATTATGTTCAGTCAATAATCCCTCTAAAATTCGTGGAAAATTTTCAACGACATTTTCCGTTGAAAATACTCAATTTTCTAGTAATGATATCTTGGTATGTGAATTTACAGCCAAACGTATGTTCCTTCTAGATGATTGTTTGAAATTCTTTACTCGTCGTATTATTATTTATTACTTGTAATGAGATTACAGCCAAACATATCTACCTAGCTTCGATCAATAACTCAGTGGACAAGTAATTCCATCAAACACACTTTATTGCGACATGGGATATAATTTATAATAGCTTTTGATGTTGTCTTAAAATACTAACAAAATACTTTTGTTTACGGACCTATGAAAAATCTGTTGTTAAAGGATGATTTCTCAAAACACCGTCACAAAATTTAATGGGTAACCTGATGGTGGGTAATTAAAATAAGTGACAGATTACTAATGGATTCTCTGAGTGATCCGTTGGTATTATCTCGAAAAACATTGGATTTTACCGAACCATGATCCGTGGATAATTACCGATGAAAATTTTCTCTGAATAATTTTTATGGATGAAAGTAATTTGTTTTACAGTGTCTTATGAGATAAATTGACATAACATTGTCATACATAGAGACCATGTGCCTTTTTACTCTTGGTCAAAACAATATCGTTTTATATATTATGCCCCACATGATTATTAGGATGGTCTGTTCACATATATTATGGTGAATACGTCCATATATGATAACCTTCAAAACTAAAAAGGTATAACTAAATTTGTACATCTTACATTTTACAAAGTGTTGGTGTGCATAAATTCGAAATTAATAGAATTCCATGTGCTTGTAAGGAGTCGGTCAAGAAATTCTGTCATAACCCTAATTAAAGCAACCAGCTAACATGAAGATTTAAATTCTCATGATTTAGTTACATTTATGGAAGAGAATTAAACTTAATCATTTTAATTTACGAAAAAGAATTAGAATTAATTTGTCATGACTTTTTTGCATATTGTTATTCTTTCCTTGATCCATATTCAACCGACTATATTATAACCCTTAGTTAGTCAATCTTTAATTAATTTAAGTTGATTTATGATCAATATTAATAACTATTCAAAACTATTACCAGATTCTCATTTAATAGATATATAAAGAGATCAACTAAACGATAATTAAGTGAGAACACAATCTTCCTAAGGGAATATTTTTGGTGATGTGATCAACCAAAAGTATTCATTTATGATGTTTCAACTTTCAGTACTTTATTCACAATTTCAATTCCATCTTATTTTTTGAGTATGAAAACCATATATGTTTTCTATTTCTACATGCTTAGGCATGTTAGCCATATAGGCTATCAAATACATATATACATACATGTATAAATAAAATAACATACATATATAGACATACATATGGCACTTCCTATAAGTAATAAACTCTATGAACCAATATCAACCACACATATTTAACTTTCATAATTATCTTATCAATCGTTTCTTTAAAAAACACTCATTTTTTGTTTTACTTTTGAAACAACAATGTTGTTTCACAAATGAAGTAATGTATTGGGTGATATGTAGTGATTCTTTTTACTAATATTGTTGTATTGCTTCAACCAATGAAACAATACATTAGTTGATTTGTATTGATCCATTTTGTTGTTTCACCAATGAAACAACACATAAGGTTGGTTTTATTTTGAATACAATATGGTTTCACCAATTAAACAACACATACGTTGATCTGTATTGATTTGTTTTGATAATCAAAATATATAGTGTTGTTTCATCAATGAAATAACATAATGGGTTGGTCTGTTTTGAATATAATGTTGTTTAACCAATGAAACATTACATCAATTGAGTGATTTCAAATGAGGGAAACACTACTAGAAAATTAAGTAGTTTCAACGGAAATTAATTTTCAACGGAAAATATCGTTGAAATTTTTTTACGAATTTTAGAGGATTATTGACGGAACGTAAATTTTTTACGAATTTTCAACGAATTTCCGTTGAAAATCTCTCACAAACATATATGCATTTTCAACCAAAAAATTTTCAACGGAATGTCTCGTCAAAAAGTTTTTGGTTGAAAATGCATTTTGTGAGAGATTTTCAACGGAAATTCGTTGAAAATTCGTAGAAAATTTATGTTTTATCAATAATCCCTTTAAAATTCATAGAAAATTTTCAACGACATTTTCCGTTGAAAATACTCGATTTTCTAGTAGTGAAAATGAGTTTTGTTTTGAAGAAGCAGTGGATAAAATATAAAATATATGTGGTTAATATTAGTTCATAGAGTTTGTAACTTATATATAGGTGGTTTCTACATGCATATATAAAGACATATTTGTACCCTTTCAAATAAAAAGACATATTTGTATATAAGAGACACTTGTATATATGTATATATATATATATATATGCATATAAAAAGAGATAACTTTTTTTCTTTCAAGTTGTCTTGTTATTAATTTTGTACATAAAGAATATTTGCATCTATGTAGTTGATGAACATGTACATAGAAAATTCAAATGCACCATTACACAATTTGCTACCTCCCTTTATTTCTACTACAATTTTCACATATGTACTTTATTTTCTTTAACACTTTCACTATTCACATTTCCATCTATATTGAAGACTGTTTATCACCGTACCCCTATACAGTCTTCATACAATTACAAATGAATTGGATCTAGAAAACCAATTTAGCTCATCAAAAATTCAGTGCCCAATCACGTACGTATGTATCCAAGTCTATATCTCCCGAAAGGTTTTCTATGAACTTAATAGGTACCGAGCAAAAACACTAATAACCATTGTATACCCTTTGGATTTGGGAAGTTCATCTTAAGAAGAAAAGATCATATAATCTCTCTATCTTGACATTCTTATTTTCCTAAAATTGAAAAAAGGTGTTTTAGAAATCAAGGTATGGTAAGGAGGGGATATTTGCAAATAAACCTTCCAAATCCCATTCTCCCATTTTCAAGCTTTCTCCTGACCAATGGTTTTCAAGACCAACCACCTCCTCCACTTTAACTTTCCCATCAATATCCCCACTGAAATGGTGGTTAAAATTGGTTGATTTTTTATCAAACATGTAATTAGTAGGATTAGCATTAACATCTCCATCCATGACCCTACTCCCAAGGTTAGTATTGTCATTTTCCATACCCATCATGTATGGTGCTTCAAGAATACCACAATCACCATATCCTCCCATACCAACTTCTCCTAAGCATGAGGAAACATTAAACAAACTTGATGCATCACGATTGATGTTATTTTGAAGGAGTGGTGGCAATTGACCAAAGTGGTCATGACCCTTGATAAGCATAGAATTGTTATGCATGGATGATGATGATGTGGTTGTGGTTGATGTAAGTGATGAGTCTATGCACATGGTCATGAGGTCATGATCATGCATGGACATGAACATACCGGCTCCCATGATATCTCGGCTTGGATCTGAGGATGTATCGTCTGTGCTATTGTTTGGTGAGCTTTTAGAGACGTTGTTGTTTACTTTTAGTCTCTTCTTTATTGTGGAGTTCCAAAAATTCTTTATCTCATTATCTGTCCTTCCTGGAAGACGAGCTGCTATTTGAGACCACCTGAAGTTTACGTAAATAATAATCAATTAACACTTATATAGCTATTATAAATTAACCATAATAATTAAATTTCCAAGCTAATTTTCCGATTAACATAGTTGGTAAAAGATCTAAATACCCTTTCAAATATCGTATAATTAGCTCATAAATCATAATAAATATTAAGTTAAAGAAAAAGAAAGACAGATTTCGTTAATGGTGCGGCTTTACGCATGGTTGGATTAATTGTAGTTAGCAATCCATTAACAATTTTAAGGGATGTTATACTTGTGAATTAAATTATAATGATGAATCTCTAACAAGATGGGGTGTTATAAGCAACATATATAACTTTTTCTTCTAATCATGGGTGTCCACTATCGACTTTGCGTCCACCTCAACTATTTTACAAGGCTCAGACCAGTTGAACTTAGATAAACCTTCAGTGACCCTGACTCGAGACTAGGTACAAGAAAAGTGAGCTTTAGCAACGACATGTTTCATGCTTTCAGCCACAAACTATAGTGATGACATGTCGTCTCTATAAATCGTTGGTGATGATAAATAGACTTTTAGCGATGGCAAAATCGTTGCAAAAACCCATGTTTTTTATTGTAGCAAAATAATAAAGGTTATTTACTTATTTACAATGTGATTTTTTAATCAACAGTGTATACCTACTAAATCTTTAATATTTTTTTAAGATATCAAAGATTGTAAAGTTCTTTGATGTGTTTGACGTAACAATATATAAAAAGCGTCTTCACCTTCTTAAGCAATACTTGATTATAAAGCTTCTATCTTTTTCAGTAAAAGTTGTGATATTAAAGCGATGTGACTTATACAAATTAGGTTGTTATTAAACCCCCACTTATTAATCATTTATTGCATTTGTTTGTGGCACTAATATATAATAATATTTATTTTAAAACAACAAAGCTAAATTTTGAAATCTTTCAACCTTCAATTACTTATCAATATTCAAGCTATTATTTCTGTATAAAAGATTTTTGATATCAACTTATTGAGAAAATATTTTAACTAATGATCGAATTACGATCTTGTTAAAACTATACAAAATCAAATTAAATGTTATAATTTACTGAGATGAATAAAGTTTTTTTTTAAATATGTTTATATTCGCCATACACCAAAATAAAATAAAAAAAATTAATCTTAGTAAAATAGAATGCATAGTTTATATAATACGGCTATACGAGTTTTCTTTATGGATCTTTTGTAAAATACAGGATCTAATTATTTGTAATCATAGTACTGGAAAATCTTTGTATATATAGTCGTTATATTTATTCAATTTACATTAATAATATTAATAAAAACTCACGTTACAAAAGAATTGATTTTATAGGACGTCTAGATTGCCTAACCGTTGTAATAAAATATTTTATACAACTTAGATTTAATATTGAACCAAACTATAAAACGTTCTATCTAAAAGCATTACAATAGGTTTATATAACTTTTTTAGAATTTTAACTAGTTTTTAAAATAAAGTATCATATTCGTTAATTTAATATGACATTTTTGAGAAATATCTTGTAATTAACCTCATCTTTTTATAGGACATTTGTGTTTATAAGCTTAGGATCGTGTGAAAATGAAAGTTAAGGTGATAAGCGTTTAAAGAAAATCTGAACCATTAATCACTTTTAATCTCATATTCATCCATGAATTGCGTTTTATAAGGAAGTTGATCCGGTGCATCTATGTAAACTTCATCTCGGTGCACCTCATCCTAATGTGCATCGAATGGTGGAGATTTTTTTTTATGCTTCTCACCGGACCCAACCATGTGTTTATACATATGAGACTTTTTCAAAAAAGTGTCGTATTGTCATATATAAAATAGTTAGTACGACACTTTTTTTAAAAACTTGTTAAAATCGTCCTATAATCCCATTGTAATACTTTTAGATAAAACGCTTAACGCTTTTCGGTATGCTCCTATAGACTTAAATCTACAAAATATTTTTAAAGACGTTTCTACATTTAGACGTACTGTAAAATCAATTTTTTGCATTGTCATTATGCCCTAACCAGATAGTTGTAATTTTCTATAATTAGAAATGGCAGATAACGAATGATATCCAGATCTGAATACACTGAATAACCAGACCATCAGAAGAAGAAGAAAAAAAAGAGGTTCATAAAAATGCAGGAATATGATAAATTTCAGTAACCCTGAATAAATATATCCAAAATATGAAACTGTTCATATAGCTATGTTGCATTTTGCAATGGATTTGGCCATCAATGTGCATTTTTTTTTGTGGGAATTCAGAAAAAATGTGACAATGTGAGTTCACATTGTGAACCTTTCTACACACACATATATATATATATTTACATTTACTCAAAAACCTAAAGATTGATGGTATTACTATATATAGGATATACATAGAGTTAGCTCTACAGGTTGCATTGTATCGCAAATTAACATAAATAAGAGCGTGTTTTTAACGAACGTTTTTGGAGGCATTAGTCGTTATACTTAAAACACGAAAACAAGAAAGAGAGAGAGAGAGAGAGAAAGAAAACCTGTTGCCTAGAAGCGAATGCAAATGAACAATGAGTTGTTCTTCTTGGGGCGAAAACGCACCACGCTTGAGATCAGGTCTCAAGTAATTGATCCAACGAAGGCGACAACTCTTTCCACATCGTTGCAAGCCGGCATTCCTTGCAATATCAGTCCAACACCCTTGACCATTCCTTATCATGTAATTCATCAACTTCTCATCTTCTTCAGGTGACCATAACCCTTTTCTAAGCTTCAACATAATTCCCTTATTGCTATTACTATTACTATTACTATCATTACACACCTTTTCTCTCCCAATTTGGTCTGGCTTTCTCATTGCAATTTGCAAAGATGGATGGGTGTTTTTAATATATATTCAAGATAACAAAGGATTAATGGAGTTGGGTTTCCTTGTTGGGAGACTGGGCTAATTTTGTTTGAGATGAGAGAGTACATATATGCTAAGAGAGAGAGATGGTTGGTCTTCTTGTCTTTAACTCAAACTTGTCTTTTTCGATGCATTTTTCTTCACTCACAAGGTAATCATCATATGTGAATAAGAATTGATACAAACCATTTTGCTTCCACTTCACATAATGATCATCTTCTCTTTCTATTTCTCTCTCTCTATGGGCCTAAAGAGGTCCCCCTCCAATCCGTTTTCTACTCTACCTATCAATTAAAACAACACCCATCTCTCTCTCTCTACATTCTCTCTCTCTGGAGGCACACCCCACAAACATCACTGTCATCATCACCATTGCCACTTCAAGAAGCCATCACCTTTCTCTCTCTCTCTCTCTTCTCTGTTTTTCAATGTCTGCACACGTGTAGATGAGAGAGAAAGAAAAGCATAACATCCTGATAATCATTCATCTAGATAATATACACATATGCATACGAGTAATTTGTAAACAATTTGTCCGGTATAATAATATGCACACTGCATACAAACCAAAAAACATCTTCAGTTACTTGTATATACACCGTCCGGAGTGTTCCTCAGGTTTTCATTTGTTTGCAGTTTTCCCGTGTATAGTTCAAATGAGAACTCAAATTTGATTGTGAACATGATGACAAAGGAGAGTGCGGCACGTGTCATATTTGAATAATGAAAGAAAATATTCAGACTGAATATAGTGTTATTCAGACTGAATGTAATGTTATTCTGTCCGAATGATGTATGACTTTCATCTTCATTATTCACTATGAATGTCCTACATTATTCAAACTGAATGAGACACATGTCGCGCTCTCCTTTGTCCTCATGTTCACAACCAAAGGGGCGGGTCCATACGAGAACGGTAACAATGTACGAGAATGCGATGAGTTTTTTTTTATGTACAAGATCACATGTTATTTTGCACTAACTGTAGCGGACGACTTTTGGGGCCACTTGAGTCACATGGAAAGTCGTCCGCATCATTTATGATTTTGTACAAAATGACATATGATTTTGTACATGAATCATATGTGATTTTGTATATGAAAATTTTCATGTACAAAAATGATTGGTTGAGGATTATCCTCACATTCTCGTAAACTGTTACCGTTCTTGGATGAACCTCCCATATATATATATATATATATATAAATTCTTTTTTAATACGATGCAAAATTTGTAGAAACATACACTTGTCTTTATGGGAGTAGTTGGAGATTACGTGAATAAAAGACGGTAACATATTAAAGCATGTCTATGTTTTGAGGTAAACCGCTTCCTAAGCAAATTAACTGTCGGCAGCTAATGTTAATTTTTATCCCTTTACAATCATGTGTATAATTGAAAATGAGTGATGTTAACCACACTATATTTATATATATATATATACACATATATAATCAACCCTTTTTTTTATTTATCATTCACGCTAACCTTTAACTACTGTTTATTTTAAGTTCTCCAGACTCATTTTTTGTCCATGCATGGATTATTATTTTATTTATTATGAGTTGACATGAAAGTATTCCATTTATGATATATAATCAATTTATATTCAATGCATTTGTAGATCTTATTTGAAGATGAGTAATTTTTTTTATTGAAAAACAATCTAACATATAAGATAGATTAATAGAAAACTTTGAATTAGTTAAATATCTACTATATATGAGGAGTTGACCTTTAATTAAATTAATTATTTGGGTAAAAAATTGATTACCGACAATCTCAACCAACCCTACAACCTTTAATTAGATTAACCTCAACAATCTCAAAACGCTCGTGGAACGAGACAAGACCAATCGTTAAAAGATTTATCATATATCGTACACACTGTACCCTCCGTCCATTACAAAATAGGGTTTGACATTACAATTATCTAGGTACAGTAAAGTCTACATTAAAATCAACTCGGAAGAAATTTATGATGTATTATGATCATTGACTGTTATTTAAAAATGATTTAACAACAATGGTAAAAATGGGTATATATGTACTTAATGAACACATTATTACTATTATTAAGAAAACTAGGAGGAGTACCATATGGTAGGGATTACATATTTCCATGGAGCCCTTTTGCTTTTTATCTCTTCTCATGAGTGTGAGTCTCAAAATGACTCAACACATGTGTTATTAGACCTCCTATAAAGACAATTGGGACCCCCTTTTCAACCCCAATGGTATGTGGTCAAGTGATCGACCATTCATCATCGGGTTGGACCATAGTGGCTCGCACCTGTCAGAACCTAACTCAGCATGCAATTAAGCAAAAGAAACGAAAATATAGTTGTGATTCATCCACTTGTTTTTTTGTAGTCTTTCTACTTTAATTATTCACCTAAGCTTTTGTTGCATAAACATCTACAAAATCTAACCATCTTTTTTTTAAACGGCAATGCATTAACTAGCAACCGAATTACAAGGTTTTAAAACAACAGAAGGGAAGGGATCTCTAAAAAATTACAATATTTTAGCGCTCTTCTTATTTCTCAACACAAACCATCTAAACGAATTGTCAGTAATGTCATCAAACATATCACTCCTGTTCTAAGTCGTTCCCTCAAACACGGTGATCTAATGGAAATGCTCGAAACCATAGTAGGAAAAGTCATCCGTAAGAAGTATTGTGGGTAAGACCGGCATAGAAAGGACTGTCTGAGATTAATTATTATTCATTTTATCTTATAAAAATTACAACATTTTATTTAACATAGGTTTTAAGAAAATTATTCGACAATTTCCAGTGTGTGTATATATACACACACATGAAACATAAATAATTAATCTTTAAATTTCAAATTTTCCAAAACCAGTAAGTAAATTTGGCAATAGGTAGATGAGTACAAGAACGATAAAAATAAGTGACTCCAAGCAACTACACAAGATAGCTGGCTAAATTCGATGTACTAACTAATAAAATATGCATAACCCAAAAATTTAATTCTTTTTAAAAGAGTCCTTATAAAAAGAGGGGATATTCCTACATTTAAAAGTTTTGATTGTCTGTATATGTCTAGTCAATGTAGAGCTCCAACACACCCTTTTAAACATATGCTAGATTAATACCCCAACCTTGATCCCATGTTACAAGATATATGTGGAACCACTTTGAATCCCTATCTAAAAAAATCACATGTTATAATGTTACTACGTATATATATCCCGATTTTGATGGTTTGCATCTAGTCGATATAAGACTATAAGGTCCCGCTTGGTTTGCTGGAATGGGATCCATTGGGAAGATATGATTTGGATTTCAAATCCATTTCAATCTCATGTTTGTTTTGTTGGATATATTTGAAATCCTAGTATCCAATTGAATTCCTACAAACATAGGATTTTGAAATCCTTAAGGGATGCTCGGGATTTTACGGAATTTCGTAGAATTGTATGAAATAAAGTTTTAAAAAATGTTAAAAAAGACATTTGTTTTGTAACAATTGATTAATAAAATGTTATTTAATTATTTTTATAATTTTTGTTTATAAATATAAATTATTTATAAAATAATGGAACCTAATTTCATTCTCAATCCTACAAACCAAATACATAAAAGGATTTCAAATTCATGCCAATCCAAATCCATATATATCCAAATCCTTTCATAAAATCCAAATCCCTCAAAAACAATATTGCAAATCAAACGTACCCTAAGAAAACAAGACCCATAGATTTTGGTTCGTTGTAATTAATATTCTATTTTTTTTCTTATAGTGCAATTCAAGATCTTGGCATGTAGATGTTAAGGAAGAACCCAAATAAAGCCATAATATATATATATATATATATATATATATATATATATAACAATGGTCAGATTCATGAAGATTTAATTAGTTATGCAAATCCAGGATGTTGCATGATGATTGGGACTAGCTGTGAATATATTAAATAGTTAATATATAATGTTATTATATGATAAATATAAGAGAGAGAGAGAGAGAGAGAGAGAGAGAGAGAAAAAGTATGAAGAAAAACTGTCAAGTTACTCAATGGCTTTCCTAGAAAATAACATAAAATAAAACAAAAACAACAGCTGGTACGAAAACGTCTCCATGCTTATGAAGCCATGCCAAGCAACATATATGGTACTTTGTCATAAAGACAAGAAAACAACAAATTCTTAAAAATATGACTTTCCTATGCATGCCCATTCCACCTGATGATCATATATTCTATGTTATCATCTGTCTTTAGATGTCTGCTAAGTGAGACCAACTATACGCCCGTGATATTCGCTTCTTTTTTCTAAACTATGAACGAGACTTCAAAAAAGGGTGTCTTAGCTATAACTTCGAGTTTAAGTGCATCCTATATTATGAACGAGGGTTCACAAATTTCACATTGAAAACAAGACATGACAAAAAAAAAGGAGCAATGAATTAAAGTGACTATTAGAATTAGCCAAAATATAACGATGTATATCTCCAATAACTTTTCTATAATAGAGAACTAAAACATGAAATTTCTAAAAAAAAAGTTCCAATATTCAACTCCAACTATTTAAAGATTTTAACATAAATTGATGGAAGATGAACATCATCCATAATTTGAACCAAACTGAATCACATTTGTATTTGTATACATGATGTATAATTAAATTAGCAATTCATATAGTGATTTAATTAGCCATGGGTCAAGAAATATATACTTCAATTAATCTGTAGTTAAGTTGGGTCTTTGAGAGTATATATCTCCATATATGTATATTCAGGCTACTTAAAATTTGCCTTGGTAGGGAAATAGGTTCCCATTTGAGGATGCACTAATAACATCTTTTTTCAATCATGTACAATTTGTCTCGTTAACATCTTTTTTCTATCATGTACGATTTGTCTTGTTGGGCGTGAAGGTCGATCGATCGGAGTATGTAGTACCTGCTGGTCCTGTATCATGCATGAAGCTGGTTTGGGGTTTATCAATGCATATATATATATATATATATATATATAGGGTTAGGTTCAAATGTGAACTCAATTTTGGCTGTGAACGTGAGGATGAATCTCAGCCACACATCTTCGGTTATGGTGGACGCGATCACGGAGGATTGACGCGATTCATGGGAGGGTGGAGATTATTAAAGGAGTGGAACCAGGTCAAAGCTGCCTTTATTGACCGGATAAGTGGCTGAGATTCGTCCTCACGTTCACAACCAAAAATGAGTTCACATTTGAACTTTTCTCTCTCTCTCTCTCTATATATATATATATACACACACATATAGAGGGAGTATCTTCTACACCCTGCCTAAAAGTTACACCCCGTGCGTCACAATCTCAACCGTCCATTTTATAATCCAATGATTAATCTGATGCGGTGGAATGATGGTAACTAAATAGAAATCTTGGGTCATAAT
Organism: Silybum marianum; assembly: GCA_036898165.1. NCBI lineage: Eukaryota > Viridiplantae > Streptophyta > Magnoliopsida > Asterales > Asteraceae > Silybum > Silybum marianum. The sequence continues at coordinate 24,375,586 of CM072538.1, forward strand.
CGGTCCACAATTTGTTCCTTTGTTCCTTTAATTTTTTCCTTTGTTCATTTGGACCTATATGATCCACAAATGTCCTTTTGTTCTTTTAAAAATACAAAATTCTCATGAACCTTCCTCTATATAAATATATATATAAGTATATATATATATGTATATATATATATATATAATTATATCAAGTTATGGTTTGACTAGTAGCTAGGTTGCAGAAGTTGATAAAGATTAATGCAATGATGAAAGGAAAATGCTTTCCGGACCACAGGACGGTATGCTTTTCGGGTCCGTTCCAGCCTAACTCCTGCCTGGGTAGTTCATAAACTTACGGTGGGTACGTACCTCTTTTGATGATCAATGTGTATTTTTACTATCAATTAACCTATTAATTTAGTTGGCTAGCTGCTCAAACATTGATCACAAACGACATATATATCATGATTAGTAGTGCAAAGATTAAGAGCATCTTTGATAAAGAAATTTTTACAAGGCAAAAGTATGTGTTTTTATTTATTTTTTATACAACAACCACTACAACAAAATTAATTTTATAGGACGCTAAAAATGAAAAAAATTCTTAAAAGAATATTATATATATAAGGTACGTATCAATTATAACCTAAGCAATCTATACAAACCTTGCAACCTCAATCTTAGCCATCTATAATTAATTGAATAAAACTAATTAATTTAAATAAATAATTAATTAGTGAGGTTAGTATAATAATTATGTAATTAATTTAATATTGAAAAAGATTTAATACAATTAACTATTATGGAAACAACATATGACCGGATCTCATAGTAAAAGCAAAAGATTCACCATAAGTTGAATATTTAGACAGCCCTCATCTTCCTTCATCTAGAATTAGGTTATTTGTATTTTCATTCTTGCTTTTATCGAAGAACAACAAAATACCGAGATGTCGTCGTCCATGAATTAAGGAGACCACACAGCATCATCATTCAATGAAGAAAAGAGAAAAAAGAGTAATAAAACTAGACAATCAATGTCGGAAGTTGAAGACATGAATCCATCAGATGATGAAGGCAATAGAAGGGAACGGGACCGTTGAAATCGAGCGATGACACAAATATAACTCCAACATGGAGGCTTTTTATATATCAATTAACCAATGAATGAAAACCACAAATCTGATTCATATACACTTCCTTATTCACCCAAAACTTAATGTAAGAACGTATTCCCTAGCAATTCTTCTTCACCATGAATGTAAACGATGCATGTTATTCTATAACACTTTTTTTAATTATCATATAACCAATGATTCTAAATCACTTACACTTCAATTTCAGCATCATCCCATAGAAACATCCAGCAAAACATGAATTACATCATTAACCCTTCTTTTTCACCATCACCCATAATATTTATTCATCAAAGAATTCATTGTCCGTTCAATACTATATCCCCATTGTTCAATTCGTACTTTAACACGTGCATTTGATTCATACACTCTTTATTCATCATATTCCCTTACCTCAATTTATTATCAGCATAAAAAACCCATAATATGTATTCATCAGAATATTCACTGTTCATTCAATACTTTCACCATTATTCACTTTTTTTATTTGCATGCAATACTTTATACATCTTATTCATACACATTTTTTGACTTATTGAAATCCCTTAAGAACAGATGTTAGTGACAAAAGTATACTTTACAATATTAAGAATGATCAAAAGTCAGGTTAAATACCTCGAGTATTTCCATTCATTATTCGTATCCCGTCGACTCCCTAAGATATATGATGAAAATATAATTGATTCACTGAATCTCTACTCTTGATACGATTCACTACGATTTTTGATAAAAATAGAACATAATCATTGAATCTCTTCTCTTGAGACAATTCCCTACGATTTTTGGTGAAAATAGAATCGAATCAATTAATCGATTTTGGAATGAAACGATTTTTGGTGAAAATCGAATCAATGAATATTGTTTTGCGTCGCCGGAGATTTAGGGCTCTAATTTGGGAATAAATCTATTTAATTAAGAGATATATCGATGGCAATCCTGCTCCTGAATGTAAATTGACCATTCTGCCCCTGTTCGCTTATTTAATTTAGTTACTAAATTCTAGAATTTCTGAATATTTACCAAATTGCCACCGCGGATGCCATTCTAAGCCCAGTCGTATATCAATAAAATTTATGGTCAAGATGAGGGTTGTAGATTTTGTAAGAAATAGTAAGGTTGCTCTTGAAACGGACCCTATACACACACATATAGGGAGGTTCGAGGAAAACGCTAAAAAAACTAAAAAGCATCTTGTGAGCCCTTCATCCGAACGATATGCACAAATACATACAAGCAATTGAAACTGTTTTTTTCTATACACAAATGCATGTTACAAAATACCAGTATGCATTTGTGCATATCGTCTAGATAGAGGGTTTCTACGGTGTTCTTCGATTTTCTCTTTTTTATTGTTTTTTCTTGAACCTGACCCTATATATATATATATATACACACACACACACACTCTATAGCATCAATATGTAAAGCCATTAATTAAACAGAAAAGTTCAAAAAAAGCTCAACGAACTTTTTCATTTTGAATAGTTTAGTCTTAAACTATTTTTTTGATTGAAAATATCATTAAACTTTCTTATTTTTAATAATTAAGTTCTTGGACTATTTTTTTAATGAAAAAAATCATTAAACTTTATCATTCTTAGGTGGCGTTTGTCTTTTAAGAGGTGTTGAAGTCTGAAGTCTTATTTCACTTCTGAATAATAAGAGGTGATACTGAAGTCTGAAATCTGAATCAATACGACTTATTGTTTTTGTAAACTGATAAATGTCTGAATTTGTTTAAATTGTTTATTTTACCCATTAAAAAATGATATTGTTGAATTTATAGATCAATTTATACAATTTCATATATTATTCATAATCGTTACGAAATTTACATCTAAATTATATAATTAGCATTCATTTAAATGAAAATATGTTATTAACGGTATTTAACACATTTAAATACTATCAAAATACATAAATTAAGAGAGGTAACGATCTATTTGGTGAGGATCAATTTAGAGAAATAATCGATTAAGGTTAATTGATTGAGAAACGTTGTTGCCGAGAGTTTGGAGAACAATAAGAGGCAATTAAGAGGTTAGTGTACCTCTTATTAGATAAGAGAACAACAAGACGTAAATGTCTCTGAAAAGTGAGAAAAAACAAACAGTTTGAATGATCTTACCTGTAACACCCTCAAATCTGGAAAGAGCGGCTAATTTAAAATTTCTAATATTACATCAATATTTAAGATAATTCATTTCCTATAAATCAATATTTAAGTTTCCTCAAACCACAATTAGTAATAAACCTCTACAACAAATAGATCAAGTCTTATACAAAACCTACATATGGTTGGGTGTTACTGAACCAATAAGAGTCGCTATCTCCGAATGCGGAAAATGTCACCAAGGCGAGATCTTTAACGTGCTACTCCCTAGCACTCAAATCCACATGTGCCGCTAGTACCAACCCCAATGATAACCTGATGCACATGACGAAAAAGAAAAAGGTTAGGCTTAACGCCTAGTGAGCTCAAAAGTTTTTAACATATTTTTAATTGATTTGAAACCAAAAGATTTCCTTGATAAAATATAATTCTCAAACGAGACGACTTCATTATAAAAGCAACATTTTTCCCCAAATTCCTTATTTCCATAATAAAAGTTTTAGACCAAAATGACATTTGAAATGAAAGCTTAATATAGAAATACTCATTTAACATGACACCAAATCCAATACTCACACGACCATGAATAAGTTTATAAACGTAAAGATAGAAATATAACTTTAACCAAGTTTTATAAACTGTTAACTCACGCGTACCCTTGAAAGGGATAAAAATATCTGAAGATAACGGGGGGAGACCCGATCTACCATCTGTAGTGACGGAACACATAAGTGAGCCACTTTTAAATGTTAAGATAGTGAAAGAAAACGATGGCAATTGGCAACGACCAATGAATACATTAATGCAAGGCCCTCGATGACTTAATAGTCAATGGCATGCAATTGGCAACGACCAATGAATACATTAACGCAAGGCCCTCAATGATCCCAATCAAAGCTCGTGCTAAGGGTCAATGGCAATTGGCAACGACCAATGAATACATTAAAATGCAAGACCCTCGATGACCTAACCTAGCACATATATAAGAGTCAATGACAATTGGCAACAACAACCGATCAACAACCAATGAATACATAATGCACGACCCTCGATGATGTAATAGTCAATTACAATTGGCAACAACTAATGAATACATAATGCAAGGCCCTCGATGACTTCAAACGTGACCTAAAGGGTACAACAATCCTGCCTTAAAACCGACTTAATGCCTATGGATCCAAATGCAACTCAGTCTAATTTACATGACTTTGACATGAATGACCGACGCACTCAAAGCATGTAAAGTATTATTTAGACCGCACAAATGTCCAAGAGAATCATTTTAGTCAAAATTGAGCAAATACTCTATAACTCAACACTTATGTAATTACTCGAAACATTAGTTGAGACGAACCATTTTCCAAATGAAATCATATTCATGTATTCCCAAAATGTCCCATAATGCATTATCATGTATTTTCCAACGATTTATAAATCCAAGACTTTTAAATATGCAAATACAACCAAAGGGTTTTCATTTAAAAGATAATGCACCCAAACAACTCACACTTATGGTTTATTTGGCAAAGTGTCTAAAACCCAAGTATAAGCCTCTTACATGATTTATAAATCATTTTATACCAAATATGCAAACTTACCCAAATACTCACACATTTGATAAATAACAAGTAAAATATGTTGATACTTCAAAATGGACGTTTTTGGCATGTACAAAGTTTTCACAAAGTATCTTGAACCCACTTTGCTATATTTAGGCTAAATCTAGGTTTTACTCAAATACCGAGTTCCATTGGGTGAGTACTTTAGATTTTTGAGCTACACCTTTAGATTCATGATGTAATCCCTTTAAGAACACCTACATATCCTCCAAAACATACACAAACAAGAACCCAGTAAAGAATGAGAGTTGTTGGTGAAAACCCAAACCCTAGATTCGAGATTCGGAGAGGTGATCTTACTTTCCACTCCTACGAGCTCCAAAATCATCAAGTAACCTCTAGTTATCATTATTTCCTTGTTGAAGATCTTTCAAAGAAGAAACTGTGGCACTTTGAATCGCCCAAATAGGTTGAGAAATGAGAGAGTTATGACCAAATGAAGTTTAACCCCGAAATCCGACTTTTTAACCCCAACACGCGAAATGCGACCATGCCACTCCCAGGTCGCAGTTTGAGGTCGCACCTTCCCGAAAACACCCCTTACGATACATAAAGTGCGACTATGGCTCCCAGGTGCAAGAATTGCAACCCTAGGTCGCAGTTTATCCTTTTTCGTGCATTTTGGGTTTTTCTTGCTTATTTTCGTCATCTGACTAGGTACCAAAACCCTTATTACTTAGCCAGACCATTTCATTTATGAATTCCATAATAACACTTGAATTTAGGAACACTAAAATTTTCGGGTGTTAATGGCAATGGATGGTGGTGGTTGGTGGTCGACTATGGCTACCGGTGGTCGCCGGCGGTACTGGCGGTCGTAACTAGTGGTGTTGACCATTAAAACTAGTATCGTATTAAGGTTATATATCAAATGATGCTAGATTAGTGATATTTAATTTCCTGATTCATTCTTGTCCCAGCCTATTCCACCTATTTTTGTGGAACAAGAAAAAGTCTTTTTTGGCTCACTCTGTCCTACCTTGTCCCAGTTTTTGTCTCTGTCTTATGTCGTGCCAAACGTGGAACAGTGAATTCTTGTCCTGTGCTACTAAGCATCAACAAGTCTATTTATTCCCATGATGAAGGCTCAATTGTTTGAGAAAGTGGATAATGTTGCACCAAACGTGGAACAATGAGTTATGTCTCGTCCTGTCATGTCATGTTTCAATTACCAAACGCACCCTAAAAGAACAAACACGAACAAACAATGTTTGTTTGTCGTTCACTCTCCATCTATAGGCCTACATATGTATAGTTGCAACTATCAATCCTCAGAAACGTTCAAACTTCCTTTATAAGGACCACATTTTCAACGATTAGATGGCTCAATGTTTAGAGTTAATGATATGGTCCTACGCTAATTGCTAACACACTATGGGAATTAATGCTTTGAAACGTTCAAGCTTCCTTTATAAAGACCAAATTTTCAAACGGCTAGATGGTGTAATATTTACACTTAATGATAGGGTCCAACCGTAATTAATTTTTAATTAGAATATTATGGGAATTAATCTTTAAGCAAGATGATAAGACAATTATCCAATGTTTGGTTAGATAAACTGGACATGACTGGTAAAATACCAACGTTAACCCCCTAACGAGTTGTTTAGTATGTTTTTTTAACAAAATAATCAATCAATCTGTATATCTAAAAATTAACATATAACATTTTAAAATATAAATACGTCTAACATAAGTATTGATCAAAAAGCAAAGAAACTTTGACCTAGCGGTATCCGAAAGATATGTAAATTTATTTATTACATTTATCGTATATAAATAATGAAATATCTAAACATTTTGTATTTTATATCTTATTTATGAATTCAAAATTGAATAAAATTATGTTCATAAATATTTTATCCTCTTTAAATTTTAGTTTTACTTTCTTTCATATTTTCATTTCTAATATTACATATTTTGATTAAATTATGTTTATTTATTAAATATTATAATAGAATAAATATTTTTAATAACAAAATACATCATTAGGAATTTTTTGTCACTATTATATATTAAAATGACACAAAAATACAAAATTAATGGAATTTTTAATTTTTATTTTATACCTTTTCTGTACTATATTTTTATTCTTAGCATTTAATAAATTTTATAATTTAGCCAAAATATTTAAAATGTACAAAAAATTGAATTTTGAGTGCAATAAACTAAAATTTTAAAAATAATAAAATTCATAAAATGGATAAAATATACAGATGGGGATGTATTTAATATTTTAGAAATTTTGACTTATAAATTTTTAATAGAAAATCCATTAAAGATACTCCGAAATCTTCATATTTGGAGGAATTTTCTTCTCTCTACTACTTTCATCATTTTAAAAAAGGTTCTAGAAAACATTTTGAAGTAAAAAAAACTCAATTATCCATTTTCTCTATTTTGAAGAGGTTGTTAAGATAACCGTATTTCTAACATTTAAAATGGTGATATTTCTTACGAGGTTGAAGCCAATGTAATGGAACAAGGCACGAGTGCTAAAAATACTGACCAACCCGCGGTCCAACTCAACACGAAATAATCCAACTCGAAAGGTCGAAACAACCCGATGTCTAACCAAGATGTAAAATTTTCAAACTGTAGATATTGGGTTGGTATTGGGTTATGGTCATTTGAACCCAACTCAACCCGATCACTGAATCCGATATCTTTTTTATTTCTTAGATTTAATATGATTGTTAAGTATCTATTATTAAATAGGTACATTAATAAATTACATCATCACGCATTCTCTTCGTATACATATATTTTCAATCTCTCCTTCATCTCTATATAACTCTTTCTTATATATGTTTGATAAATATGAATATATATATATATATAGATGTAATAAAAAAGAGTGTGAATGTAATATACTTAAGATTTAAGGAGTCACTACAACAAAATTGGGTTTATAGGATACTACCAATAAATAAGCGTACTAAAAAACCACTTTATACCACATAAGTTATAGGACCAAAAAATAAAACGTCATATCTAAAAGCGTTATAATAAGTTTTTAGAACGCTTTTGGGCGTCGTAACAAATTTTTTAGGACACTTTTACTAAAAAGCGTCACATTAGCTAGTTTATATGACACTTTTGAAAAAGTGTACTATAAATCCATCTTTTTATAGGACACTTGTGTTTATAGAACATTTTTTCAAATTGTGTGCTATAAAATAGCTAATATGACATTTTTTATATAAAAGTGTCCTAACAAACTTGTTGCAACGCCAAAAAAACGTCCTATAAACTTATTGCAAGCCTTTAGATAGGACACTTTATTGGTTGGTCATATAATTTGTGTCTTATAAATTATCTATTAGGACACTTATTTATTGATGGCATCCTATAAACCCAATTTTGTTATAGTGGGTATGAATAAGTTGTATCAAATGATGATGAAAAAGGAATTATGAGTAGCACTTAAAACAACATATTCAAGATTATGGAAATATTTTGATGTACCAATATATCAACCCGTTTGACCCATACGGTTTGGATTAAAAAAATTCAAACTGAAAACATTAAATTAAGTTGTTTAAATTTATTTAACCCTATCAAACCAACCCATAAGCAAACCCTAGAACAAGGATCCTTATATGTAAAACAGAAGCAAAAATAGGAATCCTGGTGTTGATATAGTAAGAAATTAAGAAAGAATGTTTAGGAGAAGTATATTTATAAAAAAAATAAAACAAAAAGACCAATTAAAGAATTATCAGAAATTCAAACAACAACCGTGAAAGATTTAACAAAGAAAGAGACCACTCAGACGAATATGTGGGTAAGTTGAACCAAATGTCAGATCACATAATTAATTGAGTCTTGCGTCGATGTGGTCTCAAAGCCGTAATTGGTGGGAACCCTCAACTCAAATAATGGTGGGTATATGTCTCCTCTTATTCAAGTACGATTTCACAAGTAAATAATTAATGAAAACTTGTAGACATACATACAAACTTATTCAACTCCAAAGTACATGTAACATGAAACCACAAAATTAGTCTGTACCAAAGGTAACGTCTAGGAAGAACTGTTTCAAAAAAGAAGGTAACGTCTAAGAAGAAACTCTTTTTTGAAACAGCAATCGAAGTTTTATTACGGGTTAACAAGAAGCTAGTAAACGAGGAAGAAACGGGCTCTTAAGTCATAACAATGAGCTTATTGTTTCAAAATACAAAAAGATTTGAGGGTAATTACTAATTAGGGTCCATATATGTTAATTAAGTATAATATGATTAATAGTTTCAAACTTGTTTTTTTAGATATGATAGATAAACCAACACATATCACAAAATAACATGCGTTTCAGCATGGGATATTTAGTAGGGAAGTGCCAATGGCACCCCTGAGAATATAAAAAAACCGGTTTTGATGTAGATGTGTACTGTCAGAGAGAATTCACTTGTAGATGTGTTATTAGCAACATTTAGAGGTATCGTTAGCCTCCACCATTTGGTGTGATAGGTCTTTTTATTAAAGTCAATGTACTTACACCATCGATCATATCAAAATTGATTTTCAAGATATAATAATAAGATAAATCTATCTTATTTTCAAGTCTAAATTAAAGACTTTTGCCTACGGACATTTTTAATTGAGAAATTTGTCGTTAAAGGGAAATTTGTTAAATTTGTTGGCGGGTAATTCAAATCAATGATAGATTACCCAGGGATTTTTTGGGTGATTCATTGGTATTTTCTTAAAAACATCATATTCTATCGAACCATTAATATTTTCTAGATGATCCGTGGATAATAACTGACCGAATGTTTTTTATGGTAAAAATCATTTATTTTATAGTGTTGTTGATCAAGTCTCGTAATTTGTATATGGTATGACATATTAAAAAAAAGGGCATGCATGTATCCCTTGGTATTGAGAGTAATTTTAATGGAAAAGTGTCATTTGTAATTAATTAGTGGATTTAATTATAACCTCGTATTAATTGATATTTGTAAAAAGGGAAAAGTTACAAAAAAAACCAACGAACTATTCTGTTTTGAATGGTTACTTCCTTAAACTATTTTTTTAAAATAAAAATCATTAAACTTTCTTATTTTGAATGATTAAGTCTTTGAATTATTGTTTTGAATGAAAAAACCATTAAACTTTCTCATTTTGAATACTTAAGTCCTTAAACATTTTTTTTCAATAAAACAAATCATCGAACTTTAAAATTAGTACTTACATTCTTTTAACCCAAAAAAAATATTGATAACCAACTTGGAAAGTTTTAAAGTGAAAAACAAGACTTAAATCAGTTTTACCGTTCCTAAACCCTACGTCAGTCAAACCCCGCGCGAACATTGATATCACTCCCCTTCATCATTCAACGCCGTCCCATCGTTGTATGTTTTTCATATCGTCTATCGCGTTGTTGTGGCTCCTGCCATCGATCTACTCTTTTTGATCTGTTTTTTATCTTTTTACTTTAAACATTTCTAGTCGATTACAAGTAGTTTTTTTGTTAAAAGAATGCATGCATGTAACTAAGTTTTAAAAGTTCGATTGTTTATTTTTTTTCAAAATATGTTCGGGGACTTATTCACTCAAAATGAGAAAGTTTAATGGTTTTTTCATTCAAAATGATAAAGTTTAATGGTTTTTTCATTCAAAATAATAGTTCAAGGATTTAATCACTCAAAATGAAAAAGTTTAATGGTTTTTTCATTCAAAAAAATAGTTTAGACACTTAAACATTCAAAACAGGATAGTTCGTTGGAGTTTTTTGAACTTTTCCCTTGTAAAAAACATGGTAACCCAGTGTCATAATAGTATTAATTTGTTGGTAAAATTAAATAGTTAGATCGGTCAATAAAAAAGATGGAGCCATCTATCAAACCCTAGGCTATCATCTTCTTCTTTCTTTCTTTCTTTCTTTCTTTCTTTATTTCTTTCTTCTTTACTTTTACATTGGAGAAATTTGTTAAACCTGCATGTTAACGTACGTTTCTAGATTTATTATAAAAGCTGCAGTGCTTTGTGTTAAACTTATGATCCATTTAATTTCTTTTTTTTTAGTGTTAAGATCATGGTGGTCCGGTTTGAATTTGAAGTGGATCTGTTAATTTATAGATTGGATAACAAACTACTAATGTTTACATCAATTTTCTCTTTTCTACACATTTTATAAACCTTTTATCCCCAATCATGAATAGGTTTATGGTTTATATAATAAAAACTGCAATAATAAAAATTATAATTGTGAAATTTTACTTATTATAACTAAAAGGCAAGACACTTGACTTCTTTTCAAGTTATTAATGGTTTTCATTCTATTAATTATATCAACCTGTTATGCTTCAGGAATGCATAGTATCACTGGTCAGTTTAATAGTCCAGTCAATAAAATTGCATTTTTTTCTGTACATTTCAGAAAAGTGTTTCTCACTATGAGGGCTGATGATGATGATGATGATGATGATGATGATGATGATGATGATGATGATGATGATGATGATAAAAAAGGGAAAAGAAAGATTTTGTTAATTTAAATACAAGTTTAAAGTTTTCATTCCATTTTGGAGTAAGGTTGTTCAGATTTTATTTTTAGGTTAATTGGATTTTTGTGTTATTTTGTTTTCTATTTTATTTTTGGAAGAAAATTCTTTTGATTTTTGGCTTGAAGATGATGAACAAAAAATTAGTAAGGAAGATTGATGAAGACATATATAAAGAACAAGTTAAAAGTATACCTATATAATTGTCATGTGGTTAATTGGTTGTAAACTAAACCAAACTAGTCCAGGAATGGCTAGGTCTAAGATAGTAGGGTTGTCGACTTTATTAATTATTTATACTCAAGTGTATATATGTATTATACTTGTTGGGACCAAATCTAAATAAGATAGTAACTTTATTCCTGTCATTTTTAGTCTCTCTCAAAACTTAGAAAGAAAACAAAGAAACGGTTAAGTTTTAGTAGCAAATAGGTAAATTTGTTGAGATACATAGTGAGGAAGAAGAAAGTAGTCAAGGTACAAACCTAAAAGCCTTCAATATATACAAGTCTTTCAAGTTGGCATATCAAAGGTATACATCTACTTGATATTTCAAATCTATACAATATGCGTGTGAACATATAGTGTATATATGTGTGATCGGTAGTGTATCTATGATTCATAATATGAAATAATATATATATATATACACATATATATAGGGAGTTTCAAATACAAACTCTCTAATTAGTACAAATCATGTAACATATGGTCTAGATATTTATGGAAGATGATCATAGTTAATTCATTATGATAACTCTTTAGACTATAACACAATCGAGATATTTATCAAATCATATATTCATTAAACTAGATGTACAAATGAGACCGGTTTATGTTTTTGTACTAATTAAAGGGTTTTTATTTGAAACTCTTTCTCTCTCTCTCTACATATATATATATACACACACACACACAATACATGCATATATATATATACATCTACCCATCAATATATACATATATACTAGTTAGCTATATATAGTACTAATTACATATATACACACATGTAACCAAATAGACATGTACACATTTATACATACATTCATACACACACACACATATATATATCTAATGTGAATGTCTATTCTTTATGTTCTAGACCAAAAATATTTGGGCAATTTTGCATTTTTTTTTTTAAATTGTGGTCGATAATATAAGATATAATTGAGGTGGCCTTTTTAGTAGAGATACCGGAATTAATCGGCTCTGCTGAGCACGTTAATGTTATTCAGACCATGGATACGAGATAGGAGACATGTCGTCTAGAGGTGATTCAAGAGGTGATGTTAGGGAATCATCAATAAGTAAATGGGTCAGGACCCTAATGTTAGACCGCATATACCCAATCATTTGTCACAAGGGACTAGGATTGAGCTAATAGGCATTGATCAATATGTATCTTTGTTAAGTGACTAGTATTATGTCCATTGCGGTAGTTTTGTGGACACATCACTTGGTTGACAGATCATTAGCATATTCAAGGGGATGTTCAGGAATACTTAGGCGTCTTGAAGAGATATTGACCCTGAGGCTAGTGAGCGTTTGTGTGAGTGTTTTCAGGTTTGTACTTAATATATTTTAATCTTCAAGGGATGTAACAATGGACCTAGTGGCTAGCAATCGGTGGAATGGTTCTTGTTGCATGGAAGGACGGCAAATTGAGGAGGCGGTATATGTACATAATGGTTTTGGACGTGAACGGGTACAATAGGACACCCTAATCATTAATTTAGTGCTTGATGGGTCAAATTTGAGGATTGGATCCCCTTCAGGCACTCTTGGTGTTAGATGATCTCCTCATTATGCAATGTTAATGAATTACACTATATATGCACTTTTCTAGTTTGTTTTTCTAATCAGTTTTGTTTTTGACCAACTATGGGGTACCAAGGAATGGAAATGAAAGTCAAGAGTGTGTAAGCAAAACTAGAACACCGAGCATGATATATGGAATTGTGTCGACCCAAGCATATTGGGGGATCTATATATGTCCATGTCGTATCATAGATGGTGTTTTATAAGTTAAGGCCATATATGTTTGGATAAACTAGTTTATAAGATAGTTGTTGATTGAAAAGTTAGCTATTAGTTGATAAACTAGGTGATAGCTAAAAAACTAGCTAATCACGTTTGGCAAAAACTAGTTGAGAATTTTAAATAACCAAAATGATATGTTAAAAAATTAGTCAAATCTAATGTAACATATGTATTTTCACAGGAATACAATAATGGATTAATCAATCAACTTTTGATATTGCAACATTATTAATTTTATAGTGTTTGGATGTGGTTTAGCCTTGACACGTTAGGAGGTCAAAAGGTTAGCAAGAAACGGTTTTTTTTGGTTTCTAGATGGTCCACACAACCTAGGGTGCAACTTGGCTCATAGCCAAAGTCATATAACCCATTAAAAAGTGAGGAATAAGGGAACGTGCGACTTTGCTCGTAACTATTCCGAGTAACTGATCTGATTTAATCCCTTTTTAGTTAGGGTTTTCTCATTTCTTGTATCTACTTTTATCTCTCCCAACTTGGAAATGACATTGAGTATCTTTAGGGTGCGATTTTCGAAGAGCCTTGGGAGCAAATCAAGTTTTGGATATGGAGGTTTGATTTGAGAGGTTTTAAGTGATTGATGGATATGATTGGTTCTCAAAATCCTACACATTTTTTATGATTTAGAAAAAAACAATCTTTTTAGATATGTCTAGTTAAAATTTAAGGAGAAAGGTGTGAGCAATGAGACTAAGTTTGGAGACTTTCGACTAGTTTTAGGTTGAGATTGTAGTAGTTGGTGGTATGTTGTAAAAACTAAGCTAATAATAAAAATGATTTCATATTGTGAAATGATGATTGAGAAATTGATGGACCTTCCTCCTACGACTAACCAATCAAATAGGGGGAGTAGGGTAGGCTTAGCATATCCCCCAAACCTAGCATACGGACCATGTTGAACTCCAAAAATCTTTGAAAGAAAAATGAGTGTTATAATTGATTAAGTGAAAAATTGGTAACTATAAATCATGATTTCTAGTTGAATGGTGCCAAAAAAAATTAGCGCATTTTGACGATTTTTTATGACAAGGATTACGTCATGTAAAGCATTAAATGTACCATTAATGAACTTGATATATATATATATATATATATATATATATATATATATATATATATATATACAGGGGTAGGTTCAAATGTGAACTCATTTTTTGTTGTGAACGTGAGGACGAATCTCAGCCACACATCTTCGGTTATGGTGGACGCGATCACGGAGGATTGACGCGATTCATGGGAGGGTGGAGATTATTAAAGGAGAACAGAATCAAAGCGCGCTTTATTGACCGGATAAGTGGGCGAGATTCGTCCTCACGTTCACAACCAAAAATGAGTTCACATTTGAACTTTTCTCTCTCTCTATATATATATATATATATATAGGGTTAGGTTCAAATGTGAACTCATTTTTGGTTGTGAACGTGAGGACAAATCTCAGCCACACATCTTCGGTTATGGTGGACGCGATCACGGAGGATTGACGCGATTCATGGGAGGGTGGAGATTATTAAAGGAGGGAAACCAGGTCAAAGCCGCCTTTATTGACCGGATAAGTGGCTGAGATTCGTCCTCACGTTCACAACCAAAAATGAGTTCACATTTGAACTTTCCTCTATATATATATATATATAAAAGTTTCAAATGTCAACTAATTTTATTGCAAACATGAGAACAAAATGAGAGCATGATACATGTTATCAGCATCCACATTAACAAAAAACATTCGGTATGAATAACAAAGGTAAAGTTCATACACTATTCATAATTAATGATACATCATTTAATATGAATAACAAATTACCATTATCTATTTAGGATGAATAATCTTTGGACGCATTTGACATGTGTCGCGCTCTTCTTTGTCCTCACGTGCACAATGAAAAATGAGTTTTGATTTGAATTCGCGCATATATATATGAGACACTCTTATTTTATTAACCAAAGAACTAGTACAAACTCTGTTAACATGGTATTTTTATCTTTTTCGTATATTGATATTAGACTTGGCCCAGAACCGATGAGGGATCGGGACCAATTTGGGAACAGAATCGGGACCGGCCCGGCCCTGTAGGAACCAGTTATGGCTTGATTACGCTTTTCATCAAAAAACAAGGCCCGACCCAGCTTGAGACCAATTATTCATAGGCTTGATTTTTTTTTAAATAAGTTTTTGTAAATTATATATTAAGTTTTTCAATATTTCAAAAAGTTTTCAAGTTTTAACCAAAACTTCAAGTTTTTCGAGTTTCTTTTTACGTTTTTCAAGTTTTCATAAGTGTTTCTATACTAAATCTCAAAAATTGTAATTATAAAAACATCTATAGTATTTTTGTGTAAAAAGAATTTAAAAAATTTTAATGATCCGATTGGAGATTTTAAAGTGTATTTCAATAAGATTTTGTCCAAAAAAAAATCTTCAAATACAATTGACGATGTTTTTACGTTCCAAATTGATTTTTGGAAAAAAAAAATTAGGATTGGTTTAGGCCCAGTTCGGGACCAGTTACAAAACACATAGACTGGGTCATGGGTCTTTGGTGGGGACTGGAACTAGGACCGGTTATGCCGGGACCTGGACAAGTTATGTCGGGACCGGTTACAAAAAGGGAAATTTGGAACCCGAACCGATTTTTAGTCGTATCGAATTGATACTATATTTCTTAATTATCACATTCACTTAATTGTTTCATCATTAACTTTCTAGTTTCACCTATGAACTTATTTAAACTTCTTTAAGTATCTCATTCACTTTTTGCTTCCACTTTATGAACTTTGGTAAAATAAAATAAAAATGGAACAACCAAAAATCATTATGAACTTTAAACAACAAATCTTTGTTTTTCACCTATAAACTTTAAACAAAAATCATTGTTTCATCTATGAACGTTTCGGTTTCACTTATGAACTCTGATTAAAAAATATCAAAACAATCGAAGTCAAAGATGAAAACAACAATATGAACTTTAAACAATCATCATATAATCACAGAAGGAGAGATTTTTAGGTCTCTAAATTAAATTCGTTATCACTTTGTGATACAAAAATCAACACAAATCAAAAATCGTAAATTGAATTCAAACAAAAAAACAAATGAAAAACCTAAGTCGGATTCAATTAAAAAAATAAATTGTCTGGTCGATATAATGGTTTTGGGTGCTTTTTCTCAATGTAGATGGCATAGTAGCAGTTTTCATCGACGACAACCTCCCGGCCGTTGTAATGGTTGAGTGTGTTCAAGATGAGGGTTTCCGGTGTAAACCTGAATACGAGAAAGTTACAGGGCGGCGGGCATTGAACGACGTAATGAACGAGAGTTTGCATCACGTTTTTAGGCGGCATGTGGTGGTGGTGATTGGCGGCGCCGATGGTAAGGCGGGTGGTGGTGGTGGTGGTGGTGGTAGCGTAGTGGTATTCCATCGGATGATTCAAGAGGAAGAAAGTAGGAGGATGAGGTCGACGGATTCAAGAGGGAGAGAGGAGATAGTGGGAAGATGATTATTTATTCAAAAATAAATATGGTTATCTTTCAAAAATAATGAAATGTTGGGTAGTTTTGTAGTCTTGATAATCTTTTTAAAGGGTTTTAATTTATTTCCTTCTCTTTTTCTGCCACTCCTGGAAAGAAAGTTTTGGAACCACTTCTGGAAAGAAAGTTTTAGAAGGAAACTTATGATTATTTTCCTTCTGGTGCGTTTCCTCTCTCCTAAATCTAAGCAGGTACCTTTTCAGCTATGGAAACTTGTGTAAGGAATCGTTTGGTTGATGGAATGGTTTTTCGAAAGAATTGAATCTGTCAAAAGAACTGGAACCAGAAGGAATTGGTATGGAATGTTTGCAAGTTTTACCAAGTGTTTGGTTGGCAAAAAATGGAATATAATCTATCAAATGAATTGGAATATGTCGTTTGTTTGGTATTGGAATGAAAAAGATGAAAAAGATGAAAAATGACCAAAATACCCTTTATTTGAATTTGTGTATTTTTTTTTAAACTATAAATATGATAATTTTAGAAAATTGGTAATGGGGTAGTTTTGTCATCTTAAGAAAATTTGTTGGAAAGGAATTCAATTACTTCCCACTACAATGGATTGATGAACTCCATAAATCATTCCATAGTTTGTGGAACGTATGGAATTCAATTCCATTCCATAGGTAAATCAAACAGTATGATGGAATTTGATCAATGAAATTGACCATTACAATTCCATTAGATTCCATCAGAATCCTACAAACCAAACACCCCCGTAAGATTTCGACCTTAAGATCACATCATATTGTAGTTTATAACCATGTTTATGTTATGAATGACAACCCAAAAAATTGGGTGTCACAATGAATGACAAAATTATAAACAAACAAAAACTAAATCCTTTCAAACATTGATAATACAAAACCCTTTTCCAAACTCAAATTGATGGGCAAAATATCAGAATTGCACTCTGTGACTTTATGACCAATAACATTATGGCCCCAGGAAATACTTAAAAACATGTCTACCAAGAACAAGAGACCCAATGGTTTTTTTATTTGCAAATTAGCAAAAGCCGTAATCTGAAAATCGGTTGAAAAACAACCCAAATCGGGGGGGAAACAAAAGGAAAAAAAGAAATTAATGTTGATGGCTCCCTTCCTGATGCCAAGATGGTAAAAGTTCGGAAAACATGTGTGCTAAAAGCGGAAAACAACGCACCTTTTTTAGGCATCGAAGTTGATGGGGTCTCGCAAAAACCTCTCCATTTGCTTTGCCCTTGTCTTTATAGACATGTCAAAAACCTTTTGTCCGAATTCCACAACAATTCCGCCAAGAATACTGGGATCAATCTGATGTTCAAATGGAGAAGTGTGAGAAGATATTAAGAGGGTGTCACAAAAGATGAGTT
Source organism: Silybum marianum (assembly GCA_036898165.1). Taxonomy (NCBI): domain Eukaryota; kingdom Viridiplantae; phylum Streptophyta; class Magnoliopsida; order Asterales; family Asteraceae; genus Silybum; species Silybum marianum. The sequence goes on from CM072538.1 coordinate 24,393,865, forward strand.
AAAAATGCGTTTTTATGCTTTAAATTCAATTCTATTACTTCCGGAATTCGTATTTGACATAATTTTTGTTCTTAAATTGCTTATTATGATGATTTTTTTTTCCATCTGAAACGGGTTCCAGCCAAATTCTGCAATATTTGTGGGATAGAAAAAGTACTTCCTAAATTCAAAAATGACACACAAGTTTCAGTCTTTTAGCTCTAACATTGTGTATTCTTATGTTTTCTATATTATCTCAATTTAATCTGTACATCTATAACAATTTAATTAGATTTTTCAGTTAAGTTAATATGTCCCATGTTAACACTTAAAAGTCAAATATTGACTCTTGTCTTTCGGAGAAGGTGTCAAGGTATTAGAAAACCAAAAACACATAATAATAATAATAATAATAATAATAATAATAATAATAATTAAGATGTGGGATATGTTACCTTCTGTTCAAGCTTAACCGTCTTCCCTTTACCAAGAATCTCCTGTAAAGTGCTTTTCAGTTCTTTCTCCTCTTCAGCAGGGAGTGGCTAAAAGTAATCAAAGATAGCAATACCCTTATACTTATTAGCGAGCAATATAAGTAGGGAGTCAATAAAGACCAAATCAGGTAAAGTTGCAAAGAGGAAAAACAGAAAAATAGAAAGAAAAACTGCTGAATTAATCATAAATTAGTGATTGCTCTTTCCTATCTCTTGATTCCTTTCATCTGACGAAATAAATGAATGATCACTGAAACTGTTCATTTTAGAAACCCATTGAGAACAAAGAACTTAAAACTTGAAGAAAAAAAACCAAGATTTAACTAGAAATGAAGACTCGGTGCTGATTTAGACAAAAAGGTTAAAAGTAACCAAAAATGCTGGTATTAAAAAGAATGACTACATTTGCAAAACATATTTCCGGCTACTTTGATGTTAAAATTTCTAAATGTTAAGCAGCTTACAATGACGGTAGTCACAATAGCTTTGACTTCTCCCCTATGTGCCATGGTCAGATCTGAAAATCTCTTTGCAATAGTGTCAACATGTCGAAGCCTCCCATTATCAGCCAAAACAACTGATGCAAATCACAAGAAAAGGGCATATGTCATGCTAGATATATATATATATAGAGGAAAGTTCAAATGTGAACTCATTTTTGGTTGTGAACGTGAGGACGAATCTCAGCCACTTATCCGGTCAATAAAGGCGGCTTTGACCTGGTTCCCCTCCTTTAATAATCTCCACCCTCCCATGAATCGCGTCAATCCTCCGTGATCGCGTCCACCATAACCGAAGATGTGTGGCTGAGATTCGTCCTCATGTTCACAACCAAAAATGAGTTCACATTTGAACCTAACCCTATATATATATATATATATTTATTTATTTATACATTTTGCGATGAAAGACCACAAGAAAAGGGCATATGTCAACTATGACCTACATAAGCATTAATCATGCTATATATATTTATACATTTGCAATATTTAATGTCATCTCAGTTATATATGATTCGTAGAATAACCATCATACCTAAAAAGTTTTTTGTTACTTCTGAAAATTTAGCTTGAGTACAGATCTCAGTGATAGCCTTCACTCTAGTATCTGCTGGCACTGCCAAATCCTTCATGAACTGAGAAAATGTAGGGGATTTCTGGGTAGCCGCAACAAGATCAAGAAGCTCCGATTCAACCTTATCCAAAGTTTTGGCTTTTGCTGCTGCAATGTATAACGCAGAAGCGTAATTTCCAGATCCCCCAAACATAGCCACAGGAACCTGAGTGGTAAAGTTGTTATTGCAAAGAAAGAAAAACATGGGATATTAGAACAAAGAGGGACAATCTTTTAGAAACTTTTTAAAGAGTAGAAACTCGTGGAAACCAATATAAAATATAAAAAAAATCATAATTTTTATTCATCAAATATTATGATTTAAGATATTAAAAGAGTGATTTCACAAAAAAATTTGAAAGGCAGAGCCTCAAAAACATAGACAATATAGTATAATCCTATTTTCACTGAGACTCGAAGCTTATTATTTCACAAAGAAATAGAAGGCTACAATTACGTAGATAAAAGAACAAGCAAACCATTAAGAGTGGCCCATAATTCTTCCCAAAGAAAAAAAGGTGACCTAAAAATCATACATATGACAACAGTCAGCAGTCCAACACCCTAGAATAGAATTAAATAAATTTGGCCTAATTTATAGATAACACTAAATCCCCCCCCCCTCTTTCTTCTGCAAATATAGTAATGCATTATATACTTTGCTGAACATTCAATCGATTACCTTAATCTTTGGTTCCTTTGGTGCAGGAGCATCGGCAAAGTTCCTTGATTGCTGCAAAATAAATTGATCCCTAAATTAGCAAACGTCAAATAGACAATGCAATTCATATTCAAATATAGTCGTGACATAGTACAAGCTGTGATGCATGTTATAATAGAAAATATAGACTCATGGGAACTGGTATGGATCAAGCAAACCATAACATGTAAAGCTCTTATACATGTTAAACAGAGGTTTGAAGATACACAAATAATCATTAAGAATATTCTCTTGGGATACTAGAAAACAAAAGCAGGCAATAGAAGCCCCCACCTCCATTGATATTCTTTTATTAGCAAAACAAATGAAAGACTGGGAGAACTACAAAACTAAATAAACCCGCCACTTATTAATAAGATACTAAGATCTACAAAAAAGATATGAGAAGCAAAAAAGCTAACATTTATCAAAATATAAATAGTGCTCAAAGGAACATAGAGCTTCAAGACTGCAATATGATTGTCCAATAAAGTCAAAGATACACTCAATACAAATAGCTACTACCGATGTGATACCAAATTGTTAGACAGAAGGCATAAGCAACATACTCGTAGACTAAATGTAGCCAAGAAAAAAAAAAGATTGAGGTTGCATAAATGATGAAAAGTCTCATATTGACCTGAAAGCAGAACATTCATCCACAAAACTCATGGTCTTTAGACCTCATTTTATGTTCAGTTATCATATGCTCCATAACATAGTAATCAAGGTATGCACCATGCCACATGGACCATGGCATGACAACTAGAGAAAAAAGCAAGCAACAAATGCTCTTAGGTGAAACATTCTGTAAGATTTGCACCTTTAATAGAAGAAGAAAAAAGATAAGTTATATTTGTAGCCTCTTACAGCTCTCTATTACTCTCTCAATCTCAAAACAAAATGCAATGTTTGACTTGCCACTTGGTTTAATAAAAATCTTAGACTAATAATCAAATACCTGATAATGTCCCCAAATAAGACCAAAAAAAAAATTAAAATGTGAGCCACAATCGATCTCACCAAAAGCATCTAATGATTAAAAGAGGTCAAAAAATACATTTGAATGTTCTTAAATGAAAGTTACCTTTTAGGGGAGACACCAAAATACAAAGTGTTGCATTTTTAGTGACAAAGGCAGTATTATATGTTTTTAATTGAAATGTCTGTTGAAATTTCAGCAACGTAATGTAATGATAACAAAGGAAACCCCACTAACTTTATGACTTCACTCGGTATTTTAACAACTAGCTACAGAATTGAAACTATGACTGTATCAACCTTTGTTTAGTCTCTAACAATTCAACTTCTCTGCTTCTCCTATCTTCTATTGATGTGTGCTTGTATGTTGTATCCTTTCCTTTTCCCTTCCGTTCTCTATTCTATCATGATTGACGTCTTACCATTTCTAGAAACTTCCAAACGTTCTCATATTTCTCCACTTATTTCCTTTCTTCACTATAACAAACACTGAGGTAACTGTCGTTATGTTGTTGGTATTACATCTTTTATTTATTAGCTTATCACAAATTAAAAAATTAACTTAATCTGTTAATTAGAGAAATGCTATCAATTTACCATAGAGGTCTTTTCTATTTTTTTTAATAAAGAACCACCACCTCTTCTAATTAATGTAAATTTACTAAGTGGAAGTGACTATCACACAAGTCATGTTTGGCTATTGTATATATATTTTAGCTACATACATTTCACTTCCTTCCTCTGTATACTTTTAATATTAGATACTTATGTTCTGAAAAATGGCACACACTGTGTCATTTGTGCGGGACATGGCTCATTTTTAGTTTGGCGCCATGCTTGCACCATGCACCAAGTCTGCAACCATATGAGCTGAGTGGGAACATTTTTAGGGCACATACCTGAACAAGTAGTGGCAGAACAAACTTTATGGCTCGTCAAAGACTCAAGCTCAAACTATTTGTTTATATACGTGTTTATGAGTTTATGTGTGTGCTATATTGTGATTTTTATAATACAATAGCAGTTTTTGTTCTTTGTATTGTATAAGAAAAAGAAATATCCTTATAACTTTTTACTCGTTCTAATCCTACTTAGTAGATAAACTGTTACTTTGTTAATCTCCTAATCACATCTAGTTAGACTTATCTGCTAAACTATTACTTACTTCCAACGTCATAACAATGATGTAAATGTATTTTTATTACATAATCACATCTAATTAGACTTATTTACATTTCATTGAACTCTATAATTTCCAAGCTGATAATATTGAGCTTGAGACAGCTAGGGATCAACTACTATCATCACTGCCAAATTCATGCACTTTAGTGAATATATTAGTTGAACAAGAATGTAGTCCTCCATCAACTAAACATACTGAAACTGAGCAAGCGTAAATGGCATTAACGCAATCAGATATGTTGATCACAATGGCAAATAATAATAGCAATAAGGTCTAAAAGATAAGGCTGAGAAACATGATATACTGAAAATAGGATCAGAAAAGGATGTTATATGGCAAGAAAGAACACAGGCTATTTACAAATGAAAACAAAAACACCTCAACGGGTTCAAACATAACAAGTCCATGGTTGACCATACACTTAGACGCACTCTTTTCGAAAACAGGACTCATATACAGTTTAACACCGTAAGATATTTCATCAGAAATGCTTCTTGTGCAACCTAATATTGCAAAATCCAGTAATTAATGTTTTTTCCTTTTCGATGAAAAACTGAGATAAATTCACATCAATTTCAATTCACATAGTAATCTGTTTCTAAACAAAAAGGTGAATCCACATAATTCAAAATTAATGTCCTCATCCCATTTCACCAATTCCAATTCATCTTATAGACCTTAAACGAAAGAATCTCATCTCAGAACAACGACAGCATAAAATTAGAATCTTGAAAACAAAAACAAACAGAAAAGAACAAATACTGATCGTAAATCGCAATAAATTTTGACTTAATCGATTACCACCTGAGAATCGGCGAAATTAGGGCAGAGCAGAGCTCGTTCGACAGTTGATCTCTGAGTTGAGAGAGAATCAGACATCAGAGCCTTAGCTAAGCAAGGTACGCTTGATCTGAATCGCCCAGCCATCGCCATTTCGATCGAACCTTAAACGAATCCACACACAGAGAAGAAAGTAGATGGAGATGGTGGCTTGAAACGGTGAGGACGTCAATCGAAGGAGGGTGAAGAATGGAGGCTTGCGTTTGGGGTAAAAGGGCTTCCCTGGCGATCCTTTTAACAAAAATAACCATTTTACAGAATCGGTCCCTCATAATCTACGAAATTACGTTTTGGTACCTCCGGTTTTCCACAATCACACTACAATATCAATAATTTCGATATCTTTTTATTATGTAACAATGAAGAATGTTATCATTCATAATGGTTGGTTTAAATATTGAGTGGGAAATGAAATAATTAATAATATTTGATTTTATATAATGCAATCAATTATGTAACTATTTTAAATAACATAATATTCATCCATATTTTTATATCTCTTCAACAACCTTGACATCAATACATGTCCTCGATCTCTCAATATCACCTCCTTCCTCAATTTCTTAACGTTGTATCCATTTAAATTGTTGTTGTCTTACTGGACCAACTCATGCTCAGGGGACCATACCACCCGGAGCAAGCCATAAGCCTTCTCACATGTGGGATCAAGTGGAGGAGTAGACTGTTCAAGCTCAACCTAAATAAATAGATACCAGGATTAAGGTTGACTCGAGTTCGGATAACTTCTTCAAAGCAGGGATCAAGCTCCAATATTTTTTCAAGGTTTGAGCTTGATGCTTGTTAATACATTTGAGTTATACATTATATCTATCTTTCAAGCTTCATAAACTCTTTTATGGACTCAGTTCAATAATTTTTATAATTTGATTATATGATTTTTTTTTAACATATAATATGTTTGGCCTAAAAATGTGTATGCTCAGATGGTTCAACTTGACTCGAAAGTTTTAATCGAGATTTAAAATGAGCTGAGTCGAATATTTGTATTAGGTAGCTCAAACGAGCTCAGTCAAATAAAAAGTTAACATTTTTTATTTTGTGTTCAATATTGACTTGAGCATGAGTAACTAGTTAAAAAGAGCTCAGATAATTAACCCTCATTTTCCACTCTAAAATGTGTGTCCGCTCTATATACTCATTCTCATTCTCTAATACGTCGATTCTATTCTCATTCGTTAAAATGGATCAAGCGTGTTTAATGATTTCATACATATTTAACTTAAATGTTTAATATAATTACTTAAAGATTGTCATCAATAAAATATAAAAATTAGAATATGTAATTGACATAAATAAATGAAAAATATTTTTTGCAAAAACCTAATGTAATGATTGTATGTACTTTACGAAGGAGGCTTCATTTGAAACTCATAAAATTATGATAATTTTTAAAAATCGGTATATTATTTAACATGATTTTTTTATATTTAACTTAGATTTAGTATATTGATTAACATATATTTGTTTTACAATGTGTTTGTTTCATATATATATATCTGTTTCACAATATAAACATTTTTTATGTGTTTATGAAATAAAAAATACAACTAAAAAGTTTTACATTGTGAACCGAATACATATGAAACAAACACATTGCGAAACAAATACATGTTAATCAAAAACCATGTGAAAGAAAATACCTTATGATAATAGTTATAACAGTTATCACAATATATGGGGTTCTCAAATGTTTAATCCCATCATGTACAGATTGAAAAAAGATGCATCAAAATTTGATTTTATACCTTCAAATTACTTTTTACACAAAAACTAATTTCATTGTTGTTCAAAAGATGACGAGCAACTTTACTACGTCTATGTTAGCAAGCGAGACAAACAAAGTTTATGTTAAAACTGCATGTCAGTAACGTTCTCCGTTATCAATAATAAAACCTCGAGACCAACAATTCATTATTTGCTAAATGAAAATGTCAAATAATTTTATACCAAACTTTAGGATAAGTTTGGCTTTCTTTTGATGAAGTGTTTTGATGCCAGTGAAACTGTACATATATTGATTTTCTTAACAATTCCGTCTCTTTAGTGAAGAAAGTTCAAGTGGTTAACTATTACGTATATAAGCGTTTTTCATCTCTTAATAATTTTCTGTACACGAAGTAAATAAAATACTATTTTTTTTCATTGATTATTTGCACTAAATAATTGTAAATGCTATTAAATGCATTATTTTTCTAAATAATTTAAGAATGTATATGAACTTTCTAAAAAGGTAAAACAAGAATAGAAGAACTAAAGCAAATTTGGTATCACCCATCACAAATTGTGGCTCATCTTTGCATTTGTCTCTTTTCAACAAGTTACACTATCGTAACACGAATGTTTGTACTTAAATTGTGTCATTATTTGTGGTCAACATAACAATACTTTGATTTAACTGATAAATATACATCTAAAGAGGTAGAAAACAAAACCACACTTCTGCTAAGCCATTGATTTCAAATAAACATCCATCACACCCATAAATATGATGATGGATCCTATAAAATACTCCAATTCATTTTCTAAATCCGAAAAGACCCCACAATCTTCTTCATTTTCATCATCGGAAAAAAATATTGCATTTCTTGTTGGCAATGGCTTGCATAGCTGTAAATTTGATTCCATTATTGCTATGGCGACGTCTATACCATTAAGATGCACATATGTGTATGGTACGTAGTTTTGCTCTAGGGTGTTTGATTGTATGATTTGTAAGTACTCCACTTGCTAAACCATATGCATACCCACCCACCCTCACTTTCGTGAGAACCAGTTAAACTAATTATGTTCGATTGCAAGGAGAATCACAAGTCACACTTATCTTTCAGGAAAAAAAAGTCTGTTCAGGTTACGTAGAGGTGACGTTTTTACAAAAGTAAGAAATAATTTTCTTGAAAAACAAAATTATTTGAAAAATGCATTTTGTAAGTTTGATCTTTTCGCAAACTTTTCAAAAAATTGCTATATAAATGTTAATATCATGATTTACGTATTGAATCATATTATGGTGTAATTTAATAGAACTTTGTTCAGGAATTTGTTTAATAATTACAATTTATTAGGTTGTCCAGCTCTATCCTAACAACCTAGCTACTTGGATTGTGACGCATCAGTTAAGCTTCATGAGAGTGTAGTGGAAAATCTCATTCATCAGCGACGACTTCAAACCATTCATGGTCACCTCCGGGGATTAGTTGATGTGTGTAAACCGGCTCGGAAACACATGATCAATTGATCATAAAAAAAGAAAAAAAAAAACTTATTATAACATCCTTGTATTAGATGCATAATTATTGATTTTATAAACTTGAAGAGTCTCATTAGGTAATACGTTAAAACAGTGTAGGCATACCAACACACCGATTTTATTGTAATGTTTTAGATAAAAGAATTATTAAGTATACATACTTTTTTATTCAATTATAACCCCCTCAGTTTCATATAAAATCAATAATATTTAAGATAACTAATAGTTGAATTTGGACGGGTTCAAATGAGAACTCAAATTTAGTTGTGAACATGAGGACAAATGAGAGCGCATTAACACATAATTAATATGTATCAATTTATTTATTTATTTGATTTATTGATTGATTTGTAACTCTTAATTATTTATAGAATTTGTTTTCTAATGGTAGACAATTATAGTATTAGTTTAATGGTGATAGCTTGGATTAAGGGATATCTAAATAGTGATAGCTTAGATTAAGGGATGTCTCTTGTATATATACATGCATTTCTTTTCAATAACAAAAGAATTATAATTCTTGTATGGTATCAGCCAGGAAGCTCCTCTCTCTCTGTTAATTTTTCCGATCACTCTTCCCATCTTCCACCATGACAACCGACTCCACTACCACCTCTTCTGTCATCCACACGCTTCCTCTAGCACCACCTTCACTCACAATAGTTAACTTCCCACCATCTCTAAAACTATCATCCACCAACTACATGAGTTGGAAAACACAAATCGAAGCCCTATTACATGGTTTGGACCTCTACAAATTCATTGACGGTACCAATCCACCACGACACCCACTGTTACTGCCGGAGTTTCCACTCCTCATGTCGATTATCCTGCTTGGTTTCGTCAAGACCGCCTACTATTTGGTGCCATTGTTGGTACCCTTTCTCCCTCTATTGTTCCCTTAATCACCAATGCTTCATCCTCCTTAGAAGCTTGGACCATTCTCTCAAACACATATGCCAACCCTTCTCATGGCCATATTAAACAACTTCAACACCGTTTAAAACAATCTACCAAAACCCATGACCAATCCATCACCGACTACATGCAATCTGTCAAAACCCTAGTGGATGAACTAAGTATCTTAGGCAAACTAATGGATATTGAAGACATTACCTATACCATCTTAAACGGTTTGGATGCCACCTCCTACAAACCAATTATTGAAGTCGTTCATGCAAGGGATACTCCTATTTCCTTTCATGAACTTCACGAAAAACTCATTCATCATGAACTTTCCTTGGTTCAAAAACCAACTACCACCAAGACCTTTCACCAACCAGTGACAGCTTTTGCAGCCAACAAACGTCTCCCAAATAGGCCCTGGAACAGTCGTAGTCACAACAACTCTCCCGGCCTTCTCCCCTCTCCTCCACAACCCGTTGCTACTAAACAATTTCTTGGTAAATGTCAATTTTGCTTCACTAAAGGACACTCTCTGACATCTTGTTATGCTTTCAAAAACAGGTATCCACATGTTACTTTACCATCCTTACCAAGGAATACTCACAACCATAACCATCCGCAAGCCCATGTTATGACAACCACGAATCCCACCTACCACACCAAAGCCAAACTGGCTCTTTGACAGTGGAGCATCTCATCACATCACAAACGACCTCAACACGTTATCCCTTCATTCACCTTATGATGGTACCGAAGAGCTTGTCATCGGCGATGGTTCGTCACTTACTATTACTCATGTTGGCTCTTTAGTTATCAAATTTTTCAATACCTCATTTATTCTTACTAACGTTCTTTGTGTTCCTTTTATCTCAAAGAATATCATTTTTATCTCTCAATTATGTATCGATAACAACATACTAATCGAATTCTTTTCATTCAATTTTCTTATCAAGGACTTCCAAACCAAACAAGCTCTACTCCGGGGAACAACTAGTCATGGGATTTACGAACTTCGTTCTACATCTCAACCTTTTGCTTTTCACATGCAATCAAATAAGTCCACCTCTTCGCATCATCGGCTTGGACACCCGCATTTTCAAGTTTTACAACATTTAGCATCTATTATTCCTACCATTAAATCATTAAAAAATAATTGTAATTCGTGTTGCATCAATAAAAGCCATAAACTCCCTTTTCTTGGTTCATCTTTATCATCTAATTCACCATTGCAATTAATTTTTTCTGATGTATAGTCATCTCCTATCACTTCCTTTGATGGGTTCAAATATTATATTATTTTTGTTGATCATTTCAAAAAATATCACTACTAGAAAATTGAGTATTTTCGACGGAAATTAATTTTCAACGGAAAATGTCGTTGAAAATTTTCTACGAATTTTAGAGGATTATTGACAGAACAAAAAATTTCTACGAATTTTCAACGAATTTCCGTTGAAAATCTCTCACAAACATATATGCATTTTCAACCAAAAAAATTTCAACGGAATCTCTCGTCAAAAAGTTTTTGGTTGAAAATGTATTTTATAAGAGATTTTCAACGGAAATTCGTTGAAAATTCGTAGAAAAATTATGTTTTGTCAATAATCTATTTAAAATTCATAGAAAATTTTCAACGACATTTTCCGTTGAAAATTTTCATTGAAAATACTCAATTTTCTAGTAGTGTATACATGGATTTACCCATTAAAACACAAATCCGACTCTCTCACCACTTTTATACGATTTCAACTTGTTGAAAATTATTTTCAAACTAAAATTAAACAATTATTTTCCGACAATGGAGGAGAATATATCAAACTCGCTTCTCATTTTACCTCTTGTGGTATTTCACAACTCACATCTCCTACTCACACCCCGGAACACAATGGCTATGCCGAAAGACGAGATCGTCACATCATAGAAATCGGCCTCTCTTTACTTTCTCACGCCAACATGCCATTAAAATTTTGGTCTTTTGCGGTTACCACCGCTACCTATCTTATAAATCGACTCCCCACAACCACCCTCCAAAACGATTCTCCCTACTTCCGACTTTTCCATAAACTTCCTAACTACAACAAATTAAGAAGTTTTGGTTGCTTAGCTTATCCTTGGCTACGTCCCTACTCAAACCACAAACTTCAACCCCGATCCAAACCTTGCATCTTCATAGGATACTCATCTTCACAAAGTGCATATCATCTTCTAATCCACTCACAAATAAAATATACACATCACGACACATTCACTTTATTGAAACCACTTTTCCTTACGCCTCAATAACTCAAACCAATACACCTCCACCTCCTAATCCCACAACTTGGCTCCACATAAACTTTATTCCCCTTGCACCACCTCCTCCTCCGTCTACTCCTACGAAAATAGCCCCCCCTCCACCCTCCACTGTAAACAACCCCTTCCTCATCATCACCAATACACGCCAACCTCCACCCACCAATACTTCTACAAATCCACCAAACCCTTCCCCTTCTAATCCCACACCAATTCACCATCCTCCATCCTCCCCTCCACATACTCGACAGTCACGAAAACCCAATCCAAAGTACCACAACAATGATTTTGTTCTTTATCAATCCACCATTCAACCCTTTTCAGAACCTCAAACATTTACCCAAGCACTCAAACAACCTCAATGGCGTAAAGCCATGCAAGAGGAACATGACGCCCTTCTTCGCAACCAAACTTGGTCCCTTGTCCCACCCGAATCCGCCCCAAATCTTGTTGGTTGCAAATGGGTCTTTCGCACCAAATTTAAAACTAACGGGACCGTTGATCGTCTAAAAGCACGCCTCGTTGCTAAGGGTTTTCATCAACGACCCGGCCTTGACTATTTTGAAACCTTTAGTCCCGTCGTTAAACCGGTAACTCTTCGTCTCATTCTTTCTTTAGCTTCCTCTCAAAATTGGTCTCTACGCCAACTTGACATAAATAATGTTTTTTTACAAGGCAACCTCCAAATCCGTCTACATGTCTCAACCCCCCGGGTTTGTCGACCCCTCCCTTCCACATCATGTTTGCAAATTAAATAAAGCCATTTATGGTCTTCGTCAAGCATCACGTGCTTGGTACAATGAACTCAAATCTTTCCTTATCTCGGCTCGTTTTAAACCTACCATCTCCGATCCTTCTCTTTTCATTCGACATTCTACTACATCTCCCATTTATATTCTCGTGTACGTTGATGATATCATCATCACCGGACCCAACTCTTCACTCGTCTCCTCATTCATCACATCCCTCGCACATAAATTTTCACTAAAAGATTTGGGTAACCTATGTTATTTTCTCGGAGTCGAAGTCTTACCTCACTCTCATGGCATGTTCCTTTCTCAAAGTAAATACATTCTTGATCTTCTCACTAAGGCCAACATGACTAATAGTAAACCGGCTTCCACACCTATGACAACCTTAGATCATCTCACCACAACCAATGGAACCCCGCTACCCAATGCTAAAGACTATCGATCCTTTGTTGGGGACTCCAATATTTATCCTTAACCCGCCCCGATGTTGCATTTGCCGTAAACAAACTTTCCCAATTCATGCATTGTCCTACCGACATTCATTGGGCTTCCCTAAAACGACTATTAAGCTACTTACACGGAACCATTAATCATGGTTTACTCATACGTCGTAGCTCTCCATTACAATGGTTTACTCATACGTCGTAACTCTCCATTACAACTCCACACCTTCACCGATGCTGACTGGGCGTGTGACAAACAAACATATCGAAGCACCACATGTTATATCGTTTACCTTGGCTCAAACCCAATAGCTTGGAGTTCTAAACGACAACCCACCTTAGCTAGATCATCCACCGAGGCAGAATTCAGGGTTGTCGCCTTCACTACCACCGAAGTACAATGGATCATTTCACTTCTATCCGAACTGGCCTACAAATCCACCACAATACCAATCATTTTTTTGTGACAATCTAAGTGCAGTTCACTATTCCGCCAACCCGGTTTTCCACTCACGAATGAAACATCTAGCACTTGATTTTTACTTTGTTCGTGAAAAAGTTCAAGACGGGTTCATACGTGTTACTCATATAAATGGTGATGATCAATTGGCGGATGTTTTAACCAAACCGTTACTTAAACATCGTTACCACACTCTTCTATCCAAGATTGGACTTCTCTCACGATCGTCCATCTTGCGGGAGCATATTAACACATAATTAATATGTATAAATTTATTTATTTATTTAATTTATTGATTGATTTGTAATTGTAATTATTTATAGAATTTGTTTTGTAATGGTAGACAATTATAGTATTAGTTTAATGGTGATAGCTTGATTAAGGGATATCTAAATAGTGATAGCTTAGATTAAGGGATGTCTCTTGTATATATACATGCATTTCTTTTCAATAACAAAATAACAAAAGAATTATAATTCTCATACGCGACACGTGTCATATTCAGACTGAATAATCAAAGAAGTATTCAGACCGAATATAGTATTTATTCAGTCTGAATAATGCTACATTCAGACTGAATAAATACTATATTCAGTCTGAATATTTCTTTGATTATTCAGTCTGAATAATCTACATTCAGACATGTGTTGCGGTCTCGTTTGTCTTTACGTTCACAACCAGATTTGAGCTATTATTTAAACTTTCCTCTAATTGAATTATATATAATTTTTCTTTTTTATCGTAAGTTGAAGTTATTTGATGGCAAAATAGATTGTAATTTTTTAATTATATACCTAAAAAAGATTTCTTAATTGAACGATTATACTTTCCAGTCATATCGAATCATCAATTGAATTGAATTAATTTTATTTTATATATTACAAACAAGGGGAAAGTTTTAAAAAAAAACTTTAATTTTTTTTATTTTAAATAATTAAACTTTTAGAGGAAAAAAGTTGTGAAAAAAAATATTGAAATTTTTATATTTAAATGATTAAGTTCTTGAACATTTGTTTTGAATAAATATAAATAGTCGAACTAAACCACTTTTACCATTTTCGAACCCTTCATAGCCAATGGCATTGCTCCCTCTTGCCACCCCTTATCTCGGGAGCTCCCTCATTGTCGTTCATTCTCCATACAACCCATCGTCGTTATTGTCCCTGTTATCTGTCTCCCTTTTTTTGATGTATTATTTTTGTCTTTCGATTTTTGTCCTTTACAGTAATTTAACAGAGTAAGCCTAGACTATTAAAAAAAAGAGAAAAACTAAAAAACCGATTAAAGAAGGGGGAAATTGATAGCAGGGGTCAACAGTGATAAGTGGTGATAGAGAGTGGATGACAATAGGACGGAGGGGGAGCGGTACAATTGGTGCGAAGGGTATGAACAACTTATGGTTTGGACTTAAGTTTGATATTAGTCTTTACCCCATAAATTGATTAGTTATAATGATATACAATTGCGTTTATATGTTTTATTGATTTATTTACATGAGTTATTTTTTAATTTGAGTTCTTTACCAAAAACCCGAAAAATTATTTGGAAATCAACAAAAAAACATAAATTTTATCTTGAAATCAATCGAAAAACCAAGAAATTCTTTCGAAATCGACCAAAAAAGTTCTTTGAAATCAACCAAAAAACAAAATCTATAGAAGCCGTAATTCGACTAAAAACACATCGAACAACTTTGTGGGCATTTGATCCAATTTAAAAATGCACCCATTCGCAGGGTCGGTCCTGAGATTTAGGGGAGGGGTATATAAGTCATTTCTAAAATAAATTCATTTTAGTTTTGAAATTTTGTATTTTTTAAATGTTTAATAATAATTAAATTAAGGAGAAAGATATATACGTAATATATCGAGGTTTAAAAGGATATATAAGTAATTACAAATTTTACAATGATATACACATAATATATCAAGTTTTTAAGGGCATAGACGAAATTTTCCTTTTTTCTAAGTAAGCTCTAAATTTGGTCCCCATGGTTTAGTTAAATCTTTGAAAGTGGAACCTAAACTTTGATAACTCTAGAAATCGTCCCCGTGGTTTTTATTTTGATTTGAAAGTGGTCCCCCAATTACTAACTCTGTTAAAAATGTCTGTTAACTGAAGGGCATTCTCGTCTTTTTCATTTTTTTTATTTGTTTTTCTATTTTTGTAAGAACCATCAAATTATAAGGATCAAAGTTGACTCTTTAATATATAATCATCATCATCATCATCATCAGATCAAAGCCCCACAAAATCCATCATCATCAAACCATGGATGACGACATTACTTCTTAGAATTTTCAGCTTGATACTTTGAAATCACTCAACGCAATGTTGGTTAAAGAGACTGTTGAGTGTCGTCAATAGGTTGACTCATTAGTTGAGTCGAAAGGTTATTTGGAATCTGAATTGAATCGGTCGTTTGGTTCGGTTTTAGGCTCAGATCTGCACATCTAAGAATCGGACAAAGGGGATCGGACACCGCCATGGCTGCAACACCATTCGAGTTGTCCTGTCAAGATACGTGCCGATTTTGACCCACTGCCCATAAACCTATGCTCGGAAATGTTAGATGCAGAAGAATATCATTACAGTCATCGCGACGACCTTCGATATACCTCCAAATCATTTTTTGAGATGTCTTCAAATTTGGAGATTTTTGTAATCTCTTTTATACTTTCTCCATTTTGGAGATGCTCTTGAAACAAAAAAAATACTCAAAATCTCTATTTTTTTCATTTTAAAGATGTTGTTGGAGATGCTCTAATACAACAATATTAAGAAGACTTATAGAGCATAATCTATATTGTAAATATTTAATATAAAAAAACGTTAGAAAAATATGTAAAACTTTTTAGCAAGGAAAATAAAAAGTGTTAAAAGTTTTTTTTTACACAATGATATATTTATCTTGAAAAAGATACATTATATTTATTTAAAAAATATGTTTGCTATGAGAAATAGTGAAATTCTTTTGGAGGGTTTTTTTATGAAGATGGAACCATACTCTCCATAGGATATGAATCGTCGGAGAGATATCAAGGAAACAATTAATTTGTTTGAAAGTTTTTGTTTTTGTTTATGTTATGTAATCAGAATATTGGTGGATGACTTACTTTGTGTTTTGTAACGGTTAACGGAAACGAGTATTTTATCAACGAAAGATGTTGTTTTGGATATTGAGAATTATTCATGTTTTCGGTAACATTTTGAGTATGAAGTGTTATCCATAATTTGTGATTTTACGTATGAAGTCTTACCCATATTTTAGTGTTTTATCCAAGTTTCATTGTTTGAGCATTGGGTTTTATTCACGTTTTGAGTGAGTATTGGATTTTGAGTACACATTTGAATGAGTAAGTGTTTTGATTTGGAGTTTTTATCACGAAAATGATGGTTTTTGGAAAAATGTTATTTTTATGATATAAACATTTCATTTTTTGAAAATATTATTTCAATAAGCAGTCTTTCAATTTTTATCATTTTATAATTATGAAGAAAGCTGCTTGAACTCACCGGGGGTTAAGTCTTAACTATTTTTATTTGTCGGCATGCACATCAAGTTCTTGTTGGGGAATGATATTAGCGATACTGTGAAGACTTTAGTGCTAATTAGATGCATGAGAAAGATTTAACTATTCGATGACCTCTTTAGTATGTTGGAATAATAATTGAATTTGGGTTTTAGTAACACCGACATCGGCTTATACTTTTTGTAAGGTATGGTTTGCCATCTAGCTGACGTTAAATCTAGAATTGTTATTTGAGGTAATCAAATATTTATTTATAGAAATGAGTTTATCAATTAATTGATGTTTTATCAATAAAAAAATAGTCGTTTTTCAAGATTTAATGGTGCTACAATGTGATTAATGATATTTAATAATCAATAGTTAACATTAATGTATAATTAAAATTAATTAAAAAATTCAAATTAATAATAATTATTATTTATTAGTAATTAAGATTTATTAATAATTAATAATAAAAATAAGAGTAAATTACAATTTTGGTCCTTGTGGTTTGACAAATATTATGAAATTGGTCCTTTAACTTCAAAAATTACAAAAAAAAACCTCTAGGTATGCATTTTGTTACGGAATTGGTCCCTCGAGTTGACAGCCGTCTGATTACTCCGTTAAGCATGAGGGTATTATGGTCATTTAACTTTTTTTCTTTTATTTTACCATTTTTTAATTAATTAATTTTTTTCTTGAATACTCATCTTCAACAATGATGAACAGTTGAACACCAAGAACATTTCTTGATAAACATCATATTTAAAAACCTAAATCAAATCAAACCCATATTAAAAACACAAATCAAACATATATTTAATAACCAAATCAAACACATATCCAATAAACTAAATCAAATCAAACTCATATTGAAAAACCAATAACCTAAATCAAACCCATATTAAAAACCCTAAATCTAACCTAACTTAAAAGAGAAGAGATAGAGATCTGATAGAGATAGAGATCGAGTGAAGAGAACTCTGAATCTAAATCAGCAAACCTTGACCTGTTAAAACAAAACTCAATAACAAACCAACAAAAAACGATTTAATTAAACTTGTAGTTTACCAAAACCAGAGAGTCAGGGGACGGAGAAAACGACCTCGCCGGAGAAGACGAAGTGGTCGGCCAGGGGTTTAATGATTTTCGTCTTTGTGCTTCATTCATCGACGTGCCGATTTCGATCTCTCTCTATCTCTTATCTCGATCTCTATCACTCTCTCAGATCTCTCTTATCTCGATCAAAGGCGTAGCCAGAAATTTAATTTAGGGGGGGCTTGAAGTTCGAAAACTAAACTTGTCGATCACACTTATTCAAATAAAAGGTTAGAGGTAGGTTCATTTAAAAACATTAAATATTTTAGGAACACATGGACCACTACTTTTTGCAGTATTCATAATGAATATGAGTATCTATTTCGACATTTATCATGAATACTCACAAAAAGGTGGTTTCTGCATTCTTAAAATATTTAAGGTTTTAAATGAAGTCCCTTTTGGAGGTTAATATGAGATATGTAGTGAATGTTAGTTCTAGTGAGGCTTGTGAATTTTGAGAGAAAACTTAGAGTTTTTATTTGAGCATATAAACAAACAAAAAGAAAAAGTACCATGAATATTATAACTATTGTTTGTGAAATATTATAAGAAAGATAAATGTTTTATATCTCCAATCCATCATTAAAACATATTTTTATCATTAAGCGAATCATTATTTTCACTAATTTATGAATATATCATGAATGACATCGATATAAATAACTATGTAACACATTATGGGAGAAAAATAAACTTCATAACTAAGAGGGAACAAAAAATAACATTATAAAAATCTATGGTATAAAAAGTAATATTATAAAAAAAATTATTTATATATATATGTAAGTACATATATATTTATTGAAATTTATATTGATTTAATTGATTTTGATTTTTGATGTAATAATATTTTTTGTAAATAGAAAAACCAAAAGAATTTGTTATTTTATAGTATAAATGATAAGTATCAAAAAAAGGGAATGAAGATTCAAACCCTGCATTAAATGTGTGCCAAGTTGTTGCCTTAACCACCTGACTTACACCACCTTATCTGACTATATTTCCATAATATAACATTAAGCTGAAACAGTTGGCAGGGGCTTGGCACCAACCTGCCCCCCTGCTGGCTCCGCCTCTGATCTCGATCTCTGTATCTCTTCTCTCTATCTCCATTTCTTTCTTAGATCTCTCTCCTCTTTTAAATTAGGTTTGATATAGGGTTTTTAATTGGGTTTGATTTGTTTTTAAATTAGGTTTGATTTAGGGTTTTAGTTAATTGGATATGAGTTTGATTTGGTTTTTAAATATGGATTTGATTTGATTTAGGTTTTTAAATGTCACACCCCGCTTAAGCGGAAACACGAGGTGTGATAGCGCAAGATTTCATAACGATAGGATAAAAACAACACCAACCATCCATTCAAATACACAACAGTTTAAGTTAAAAAAAAAAATTTACATCGCATCAAATACAAGTTCTAACAAAACAAGGTAAACCAAGTGTTTAAACTAAACAGTTTCAAAATAAACAAGATGGTTGATGTTGATGCGCCCACATAAAAGAAAATCCAGTTAATCTTTTCTTACCCCTGAAAAGCATGATAAAAACAAGGTCAACTACAAAGAGTTGGTGAGTTCATGTGCTTTCAATATTTCAAAAAAATCAATTGTGTGAGTGAATATGAGCAAAATAAATTTTTGGCACTTATTGATATCTTAAAACGTTAAGGCATTATGTACTCTAATTTTTGTATATAAAGAGCCACCACTAAACCTTTCGACCACAAAACAATATTTTTAATTCTACCTTAGCGGTGGGACTAATACCCCACATATGTAGAACCTTCGTTTTTAAGTATCGTGCACTCCTACCTGTAGTTTCTAGGTGGGATTGCTATCCACACCCCTACTTATCGGTTTTTAGGTGGGATTGTCCGTCCAAATAGCGCTATCCACAAATACCCTCGGCTCCTCACTTGAGTTAATAGTAGTGTACAAACTTTTATGTTACATTTTACTCAAGATAACTATTAGTGTACATGCCTTAGTGCCCACAACATCAAATTTAACAAGATTTCATAATCATAATTACAATGGCTCATAAAACACATTCAATCATGCTTTTCACCCCAAAACGTATAAAACACCTTGAAAGAGGGACTGTGAATACTCACCTTATAGCAACGCTCCGCAACGCAAAACAATACAATCCGAATCTCCGCACAACGACCTAACGCTTCCCTATCAAAGAGTAATACTCAAAACCGTCACTTATAGGTCTAATACTACTTAGAGGTGAATAAATCTTAAGCCCATAAGTGTCTATATATGTCCAATTATACAAAATGCCCATATGCTCATTAATATCGTAGTTTATACCGAAAGTGATCTTATTATCCATCACATGATCAATATTTATAAAAATCAATTAAGTCCAGAATTTCTCTTCTGGACAGAAACTAATTGTCCTAAAAATGATCAGTTTTCAAGGGCTTCCAAAATGATCTAGTTTCCTATATTTTTATATAAGATAAAGTACTGCGTTATGGTCTTTGTGACCAAATTTCATGCCTTTTGGACATGTACAAGTTGTCCAAATAATTCATGCAAAACATTATGTCACAACCGGTAAAACAGATTACACCATGTTAGTAAATCACTCATTTGAGGAGTTATACTCAGTGTTTTCTAGAATTTCTAGTTGGATTAGAATCATAACTCATAAAGGAAACTTTTGAGATAAGAATCACTGATTTTGAAGAAGTTATGAAGGAGGTATGACACTACAAAGTTGCATGCACAATTCTGTCATTAGCTGACAGATTGCACACTTAACTTTAATAAATTGATTAGTGCCTCAAAACATCATATTTTTGCATGAAACTGGATCCATATGAATACTAACTCATAAAATGAAGTTCTAGAAGAAGAATCATGCATTAAAGACAAATAACAAAGGAGATACTAACACACAAAGTAGAGTTTAGCTGCTGGTGGTTTCACAGATTGCACACCTAAAGTATTTTAGGTGTTTGGAGGGTCAAAACTCCATATTTTTAAGTGATTCCACTTGCAAACTGAAGATAACTCATAAATATAACTCTTAAAAGAAGAATCAACCTTTTTCATTGAGTTTTGAAAGAGATATGGCCATTTGAACATGCATGCACAATTCTGTCATTGTTTGACAGTTTGCACACTCATTTTGTTTTAATCATTTGAAACCTCAAATCACCATATTTTTGAATGAAATCAGATGCATATGAAGGGTAACTCATTAAGCTAACTTCCAGAAAAAAAAATCAAGTGATTTGGAAAAATATTCAAAGAGTTATGGTTGTTCAAAGTAGGGTTTACCTACTGTTGAACTTCCAGATGCACATGCATCTTTCTATGAGCATTTGGGGGTCAAAACTCAATGTTTTTGAGTGAGACCACTTGGATTAGAACCCCAACTCACTAAATAAACTTTTAGAAGGAAGATTTTTAACATTTTAACATGTTTATTATAAGAAAATGGACGATTTTTGCACATGCAATGAATCTGTCAGCAACAAAAATCTCCATTGTTGTTCAAAAACACATAAAATCATGATTTTTACCCATTTTCTTGAGTTTTATTTGTGTAGATCATAGATTATCACCATTTTATAAACATTTTACATGTTTTGGTGAAAATCTCTCCACAAACTCAGAAAATTCAAAGGTTTAGAAGAAGAATGCTTAAAATACAAGAAAGTGGGTTTTTCACCCAAAAATGCTAATGAAGGAATAAGATGGTGTTTATACTTACTTGTGTGATGAAATGTGTACCAAAATCTTCAATATTCTTGCTATTTGATGGATTAGAACATGAGAAATTGGCTGGAACTTGATGGAGAGGAAGAGGAAGAGGGAAAACAAAAAGAGTCTCTTCACTTTTAGAGAGATATATAGAGGTGTTTGATTTTCGAGTTCAAATGAGTGAAATGAAAAAAAAATTGGTATTTATATGTGGATTTTGAGGGGGGGGGGGCGGCCATGGAGTGGGCCCTACCCAAGCCAATTTATTTAAAAAAAACTAATTTTAAGACCAAAATGACACAATTAAAAGACCATTTCTCAATTTTTGTCTTTTTCCCAAAATTGGTAGCCCATTTTGTTAGAATCTTAATAAAATAAAGGTTTTATAATTAAAATACTAAAACTATATATTTTATATAAATTGGGTATAAACTAGAGCATTTGGCACCGTATTGGAAGTTTCGGACAAGCATGGGTCTAACCTGACATTTTTAAGCGACTACCGTAAATGCTAGGGTTTTTTCGGCCATTCTAAACCAACTATTTCTTAATCTTAAAATTTAAACTATATAAACACTAATAAACTTAATAGAAGCTAACCTGAAAGCTCGAATTTTGACAGTTTGTCAGCAAATTTTCCCCGTTAAAGAAATTTCGTCCCGAAATTTAAGGAGTTGGCTTTCTCCGGGTGTCGTGAATAAGTCAGATATTTTTGCTTCATCAAATCTTCACGTTCAGTGTATATTCCTGACCATGTTTCGCATTCCAACGGACCTTAATAATAGGGATTTTATCGCGCCTTAACCGTTTAACTTCTCGGTCCAAAACCTCAACTCGGTTCTTCAACGAAGTTTAACCGATCATTAATCCGAACGTCGTCTAGCGGGTAACATCAACGTCATCTCGCTAGGCATTTTTAGATTCGACACATGAAATGTGTCGTGGATTGCACTTAGATTTTGCGGTAACTTCAACTCAGGTACGCCATCGGTCCGATTCTTTCGAGTATTTCGAATGGACCAATGTATCCTGGACCCAAATTTCGCTCTCTTCCCAAGCGACTACCCTTCCACGGGGACACTTTTAATAGCACTTTATCTCCCACTTCAAACTCCAACGACTTTCTCCGATTATCCGCATAATCCTTTTCTCGGGACGGCCTCTTGTCAGTCTTGAGTCTTTCTTTGATGATTGAGATCTTATCAAGGTTTCCCGGATAATATCGCGCGTTGTCACCGTGCCTATCTCCGACTTCTACCCGCCTAAGCGGCGATATGCACTTACGTCCGTATGTAGCTTCGTACGGTACTGCACATCAGTATGGCCGGTATGATAGCTATTGTTATAGAGAATTCAACAAGGGCGCGGGTATCCCAACTTCCACCGAAATCTATCGCGCAAGCCCGTAACATATCCTCTAGCGTTTGAATAGTTCTTTCCGATTGTCCATCCGTTTCGAGGATGATAGTGTGCTATAATCCAAACGCGTGTACCCAACGCCTTTTGAGTGATTGCCAAAAACGCGATGTAAATCGTGTATCTCTCGTCCGAAATAATGGAAATAGGCACACCATGACGTGTAACTATTTCATTAATATAGATTTGCGCACGCCTTTCCATACCGAAATCTTCGTGAATGCTGATGAAATGAAAGCCGATTTGGTAATGTCTACTATAACCCATATTATGTCGCGCCCTTTCCGCTCTGGGTAATTTAGTTACGAAATCCATTGTTATTTGCCTCCCACTTCCACCGTGGTATTTCAGTCAGTTGTTGGAGTAAAACCCGTATGGTTTCGATGTTCGGCCTTTATCTTAGCACAAGTCGTGCACTTGCTTATGAATACAAGAATATCTTTCTTCATTCCCGCCACCAATAATACTCCTTCAAATCCTTATACATTTTATCTCGGCTCCCGGGTGAATCGAATATCCGGATCGATGGGCTTCATCCAAAATGGTCGACCGTAGATCACCAACCTTCGGTACCCATGCTTTATTCTTGAAGTAATACACACCATCCTCTTGCGTATTTCAATTTCTTTCTCTAAATGTCGTGCAAGGTTTCATTCTTCCTATTTTCTTCTTTTAAAACTTCTCTTTGTGCTTCAATAATTTGAGTTTTTAAACTCGTCTGACCATTACTCCCATAGCACATACTCTTGTTGGTTTTACTCTTCCTTTCTGCTTAACGCGTCGGCTACCACATTAGCTTTTCCCCGATGGTACTTTTTGTTTCACAAAGCCGTAGTCACTAAGAAGTTCCACCCATCTTCTCTCGCCTCATATTGAGCATTTTCTCGGTCAAGGATGTGTTGGAGGCTTTTATGATCGTTGAAAATGGTGCACTTGGTGCCGTATAGGTTGCTCTCGCATTTTGAGTGCGAACACCACCGCCCCTAATTCCAAATCAGCGAGTGGTGTAATTCTTCTCGTGAATCTTTAGTTGCTCTCGAAGCGTACGCAATAACTTTGTCTTTTTGCATTAACACGCAACCCCATTCCCTCGATGTGGAAGCATCATAGTAGACTACGAAGTTTTCGACTCCTTCAGTGTAGGCGAATTGGTGCGTTGCATAACTTGTGTTTCGAGCGTCCGGAAGGCTTCTTCTTGTTTCTCTCCCCAAATAAACTTTTTATCTTTTTGTGTTAGAGTTGTTAGTGGTTGCGCGATCTTAGAGAAATTTCGATAAATCGCCGTAATAACCTCGCCAACCCCGCAAATTGTCGGATTTCGGCTCTGTCTTTGGGGCTTCCCATTTCTTAATGGCCTCAATCTTAGCCGGATCAACTTGGATCCCCTTTTCATTCACCACATGGCCAAGAAAGTGTACCTCACGAATCCGGTAATTCACATTTAGAGAATTTCGCGTACAACCTCTCGTCTCCGAGCAATTCCAATATCAACTTCAAGTGTTGCTCATGCTCCTTTTTGTCTTGAGAATAAATGAGTATATCATCTATAAATACGATCACGAATTTGTCTAGGTATGGTCGACATACTCTATTCATCAAATCCATGAAGACTCGCCTAAGGCGTTTGTTAGACCAAATGGCATGACTAGGAACTCGTAGTGACCGTATCGAGTCCTAAAGGCCGTCTTTGGGATATCTCCTCTCGCACTCTCATTTGATGATATCCAGACCTAAGATCGATCTTCGAGAAGACGTTGCACCTTGAAGCTTGGTCAAACAAATCATCAATCCGGGCAGGGGGTATCGGTTCTTAATTGTCAACTTGTCGAGTTCCCTATAATCGATACACATTCGAAAAGATCCATCTTTCTTTTTAACAAATAAGATTGGAGCTCCCCAAGGTGAAGAGTTGGGTCCGATGAATCCCTTATCGAGTAACTCCCCGAAGTTGTTCGACAGCCTCGCATCTCGTATGGCGCTAACCGGTATGGTGATTTTCGCCACGGCGCAAATTCTCCGTGAATTAAATCGATGTGAAATTCAACTTGTCTTCGCGGGGGTATTCCGTGCAAGTCGTTCTGGGAATACTTTCGGGAAAGTCCCGAACTATAGGAATATCTTGAACGCGTTTTTCTTTAGCTTTCTTATTCTTAACGTGAGCTAGAAAGACAATACCGTTCTTTCTCAAATGCTTTCGCATTTTCATACACGTTACAATTTTAACACTCCTTCTAGTTTTCGTCGTGTACTTCGAGTTTTCTGCGGGTAACCCGAACCTCGAATGATCTTTTGAACAACAAATTTCGCCTCTGTTTTTGGACAACCAATCCATACCCACGATTATGTCGAAACTTCCCAATTTAATCGGTATTAGATCTATACTAAAATCTCTATCGTCAAACTTAAGTGCAAGCCATTAATATGTCTTTAGCCCTACATTCTTGTCCGTTGCATATTCAATGACATATATTTCTTTCAATTTTTGAGGTTTTAAATTTATCTTTGATCTAAATTTTGCCGCCACAAAACTCCTATCCGCTCCAATCAAATAGTACGTACGCATAATGATTATTCGTAAGAAACGTACCCGTAACGACATCCGGGTTTTGCCTTGCTTCCTCTCCGCTCCAATCTCAAACACTCGACTCCTCTTGCCGACCTCCTTGATTTCCTCGCTGGCCGGTCTTGCTTGATGAGTGTTCGGTCTCTCGATTCCATCGTGGACATGTATTCGAAAGTTGATCCGGCTTCCACACTCAAAACATGCCCGCCTTCCCGTGCTCCCCGCAATCCTTGGCATAATGACCTCCTTTTGTTGCATTTTTGACAGATAATACATTGTCCGGTATGTCGTCTATTGCATTTGTCACATTTGGGATAAGGTCCTTTCCCTTTCTCTCAGGCCGAGTTTGAATTCGTAGTTACTCGTAGTTCTTTGTTCCTCGTTTGTCCTTTTTCCAAGCCGCTTTCATTGGTTCATCCAATTTTCTTCCTTGTGCCTTATCCCTTACAAACAATCCCGAGCGAGTAGCATTGCTTTGTGAGTCCGGTTGCCGAACTTATCGCCTTGTAGAGTTTTTGGGTTTGCCGAGGTAACATCCCCGCGTATCTCCGAGATAATCCCCAAATATACCTATCAACGCTGTTCTCTTCGTGCGTTACTCGTACGCGGTACCATTTTTGCCAATTCATGAAATCGGCCGCGTAGGAGTCGATATCATTCCCTCTCATTTCATGATTCCATAATTCCGCTTCCTTCGAATTTCGCTTCTGCGTATTCTTCTTTCAACATTTTCTTGAAATCCTCCCACGTAAGCATCTAGCGCCTTCGACCACGGGTTTGTACTTGTATATTCCACCATGTTAACGCTCGTCCTTGTAATAAGCATGTAGCAAACTCTACCTTCTTACCTTCGGTACATTTGCTAATATGGAGCACACCATGCTCTCTATCCAAGTTAATAATCCCACTCGCTCCTCTCTCCATGAAATTCTTTAGGGTTACAAGCCCTAAAGGATTTATATGTACATTCTCTCGTTTCCGTACCCTTGATCGTTGTTTTGATTATTGTTCAAAGCACAATGCCACTTGACTAACAATGTTCGAAGTACCATGAGTTGTTCTGGACACAAGTCTCGCAACTTCTAATTCTCTTCTTGGAGGCATTGTTCTAAACACGATTTTAAATCGAGTTTTAGTCAATTTTGTGTTACAATGGCCATTATAAATCTACTTACTAAATCATACACATCTTATAACATACATCCAATACTACTCACGAACACATACATTTCAAAACAACATGAGATAAATAGATAACTTACATAATTATCAAAAATAAACCAAAGTAATTCAAACATAAGTTTTAAAGTACAACCCAAGTAACATAAAATTGTTTAATCTTAAACATCTAAAGTGCTACAAGCCTCAAAAGCAAATATGGTCCTCCAAAAGATTCTTAATAAATGTGTTCCCTAATGGATCATTACCCAAATCAATACTCCTATCATCACCATCGTTGCTCCTAATGCCCAAGACAGATACGCGTACAGCTTCTCCGAGTAGCCTCTCCTACCACGCTGCGATCACCCCGATCCCCGTAGTGATCTCTTCGAGCGTGCAAGATCGTAAGAATGCTTTCTAAGGCCTCGCTTAAACTCTTCTAGTCTATCTTGTCGTCCCTCGTATCCGAACCTCCAATCCCGTGACCCGCAGGTTCCCGCTGTCGTCATCCCCGAGGCCGCGGCTCGGAACTCTCACCGGCCGAGACGGAGGCGTCACGCTCGCGATCGAGATCGCGATCCAAACTCGGCTCCGCCCGACGGCCTGACGAACCGTGAATACCACCCTTCGCCGTGAGGACACGCTTCTCGGCCGTCCGAATAGTCCCAGGTCCGCGCGACGGGCCCGGCCCACATCGACCGGAGGTGGCGCAGTGTGCAAGTCTCCACGAAGTCTCTCGTGGCCGCGTCACTTTCCTCGACGGATCACTCTCTTCAAGCATAGGTCGGTTCCTCCTAGTGTGAGGCTAGTAAAGTACCCGATTCGTCGGGAGGATCGGGAGTGGAAGAAGAGCTAGACATTTTAAATCATGGCAAGAATAAATTTAATTACTAAATGTACTTTAGTAAAAAAAATTAAAATACTTATGCAAACTCACACTTATGACCATGCTTTCCATTCGGGGTTAAGAAGTTCCCAATATAATTGTTCCATGTCTCCCCTATACATATTGAATTAGACATAGGTGATCAGGCTTTGCCTAATATCAATATGCTAAGTCGACACTTATTCCAATTATACTAGTACTAAGCTTTTAAATTTTTTTTTATATTTTTTTTTTATATAGAAAAACCGGTGTTCTCTATAACCTATGGCTCTGATACCAAGTCTGTCACACCCCGCTTAAGCGGAAACACGAGGCGTGATAGCGCAAGATTTCATAACGATAGGATAAAAACAACACCAACCATCCATTCAAATACACAACAGTTTAAGTTTAAAAAAAAAATTACATCGCATCAAATACAAGTTCTAACAAAACAAGGTAAACCAAGTGTTTAAACTAAAATGTATTTCAAAATAAACAAGATGGTTGATGTTGATGCGCCCACATAAAAGAAAATCCAGCTAATCTTTTCTTACCCCCGAAAAGCATGATAAAAACAAGGTCAACTACAAAGAGTTGGTGAGTCTATGTTTTCAATATTTCAAAAAAAAAATCAATTGTGTGAGTGAATATGAAAGCAAAATAAATTTTTGGCACTTATTGATATCTTAAAACGTTAAGGCATTATGTACTCTAATTTTTGTATATAAAGAGCCACCACTAAACCTTTCGACCACAAAACAATATTTTTAATTCTACCTTAGCGGTGGGACTAATACCCCACATATGTAGAACCTTCGTTTTTAAGTATCGTGCACCCCTACCTCGTAGTTTCTAAAGGGCGGGATTGCTATCCACACCCCTACTTATCGGTTTTTAGGTGGAATTGTCCGTCCAAATAGCGCTATCCACAAATACCTCTCGGCTCCTCACTTGAGTTAATAGTAGTGTACAAACTTTTATGTTACATTTTACTCAAGATAACTATTAGTGTACATGCCTTAGTGCCCACAACATCAAATTTAACAAGATTTCATAATCATAATTACAATGGCTCATAAAACACATTCAATCATACTTTTCACCCCAAAACGTATAAAACACTTTGAAAGAGGGACTGTGAATACTCACCTTATAGCAACGCTCCGCAACGCAAAACAATACAATCCGAATCTCCGGACAACGACCTAACGCTTCCCTATCAAAGAGTAATACTCAAAACCGTCACTTATAGGTCTAATACTACTTAGAGGTGAATAAATCTTAAGCCCATAAGTGTCTATATATGTCCAATTATACAAAATGCCCATATGCTCATTAATATCGTAGTTTATACCGAAAGTGATCTTATTATCCATCACATGATCAATATTTATAAAAATCAATTAAGTCCAGAATTTCTCTTCTGGACAGAAACTAATTGTCCTAAAAATGATCAGTTTTCAAGGGCTTCCAAAATGATCTAGTTTCCTATATTTTTATATAAGATAAATTACTGCGTTATGGTCTTTGTGACCAAATTTCATGCCTTTTGGACATGTACAAGTTGTCCAAATAATTCAGGCAAAACATTATGTCACAACCGGTAAAACAGATTACACCATGTTAGTAAATCACTCATTTGAGGAGTTATACTCAGTGTTTTCTAGAATTTCTAGTTGGATTAGAATCATAACTCATAAAGGAAACTTTTGAGATAAGAATCACTGATTTTGAAGAAGTTATGAAGGAGGTATGACACTACAAAGTTGCATGCACAATTCTGTCATTAGCTGACAGATTGCACACTTAACTTTAATAAATTGATTAGTGCCTCAAAACATCATATTTTTGCATGAAACTGGATCCATATGAATACTAACTCATAAAATGAAGTTCTAGAAGAAGAATCATGCATTAAAGACAAATAACAAAGGAGATACTAACACACAAAGTAGAGTTTAGCTGCTGGTGGTTTCACAGATTGCACACCTAAAGTATTTTAGGTGTTTGGAGGGTCAAAACTCCATATTTTTAAGTGATTCCACTTGCAAACTGAAGATAACTCATAAATATAACTCTTAAAAGAAGAATCAACCTTTTCATTGAGTTTTGAAAGAGATATGGCCATTTGAACATGCATGCACAATTCTGTCATTGTTTGACAGTTTGCACACTCATTTTGTTTTAATCATTTGAAACCTCAAATCACCATATTTTTGAATGAAATCAGATGCATATGAAGGGTAACTCATTAAGCTAACTTCCAGAAGAAAAATCAAGTGATTTGGAAAAATATTCAAAGAGTTATGGTTGTTCAAAGTAGGGTTTACCTACTGTTGAACTTCCAGATGCACATGCATCTTTCTATGAGCATTTGGGGGTCAAAACTCAATGTTTTTGAGTGAGACCACTTGGATTAGAACCCCAACTCACTAAATAAACTTTTAGAAGGAAGATTTTTAACATTTTAACATGTTTATTATAAGAAATGGACGATTTTTGCACATGCAATGAATCTGTCAGCAACAAAAATCTCCATTGTTGTTCAAAAACACATAAAATCATGATTTTTACCCATTTTCTTGAGTTTTATTTGTGTAGGTCATAGATTATCACCATTTTATAAACATTTTACATGTTTTTGTGAAAAATCTCTCCACAAACTCAGAAAATTCAAAGGTTTAGAAGAAGAATGCTTAAAATACAAGAAAGTGGGTTTTTCACCCAAAAATGCTAAGGAAGGAATAAGATGGTGTTTATACTTACTCGCTGATTTAAACGTGTACCAAAATCTTCAATATTCTTGCTATTTTGATGGATTAGAACATGAGAAATTGGCCGGAACTTGATGGAGAGGAAGAGGAAGAGTAGAAAACAAAAGAGCCTCTTCACTTTTAGGAGAGAGAAAGTGTTTGATTTTCTGAAATGGTT
Source organism: Silybum marianum (assembly GCA_036898165.1). Classification (NCBI taxonomy): domain Eukaryota; kingdom Viridiplantae; phylum Streptophyta; class Magnoliopsida; order Asterales; family Asteraceae; genus Silybum; species Silybum marianum. The sequence continues at coordinate 24,424,554 of CM072538.1, forward strand.
AAATGAAAAAAATTGGTATTTATATGTGGATTTTGAGGGGGGCCGCCATGGAGTGGGCCCTACCCAAGCCAATTTATTTTAAAAAAAACTCATTTTAAGCCTCAAAACGACACAATTAAAAGACCATTTCTCAATTTTTTGCCTTTTTCCCAAAATTGGTAGAAAACCATTTTATAGAATCTTAATAAAATAAAAGTTTTATAATTAAAATACTAAAACTATATATTTTATATAAATTGGGTATAAACTAGAAGCATTTTAAGATCGTATTGAAGCTTTGACGCTTACGTCGGAACCGGACATTTTTAAGCGACTACCGGAAATGCTAGGGGTTTTTCGGCCATTCTAAACCAACTATTTCTTAATCTTAAAATTTAAACTATATAAACACTAATAAACTTAATAGAAGCTAACCTGAAAGCTCGAATTTTGACAGTTGTCACATTAAATATGATGTTTATCAAGAAATGTTCTTGGTGTTCATCATTGTTGAAGATGAGTATTCAAGAAAAAAAATTAATTAATTAAAAAATGATAAAATAAAAGCAAAAAGGTTAAATGACCATAATATCTTCGTGCTTAACAGAGAAATCATACAGCCGTCAGCTCGAGGGACCAATTCCGTAACAAAAAGCATACCTGGAGGATTTTCTTGTAATTTTTGAAGTTAAAGGACCAATTTCATAACAATTGATAAATCACAAGAACCAAAATTATAATTTACTTTAAAAATAATAATTATTATTAATGAGAATTATAATTGTAAAATGTGTCAAAAAAAACTTATAAAATAGTATTCTAAATAATGTTTATATAAGTTATCTTATGTATGCCGAACAATACTTAAAATAGAAAATTAATAGTTATATTTACTTATATTTAAAGATTTTAATTTTTAATTTTATAAAAGAAATTATAAATAATATCTTAAAGATTCTCCTAAAATGATAGTTGTCATGTTTAATATTCATTATATATATGTCTGGCATCATAAAAAAATTTAAATGTTTTCTACAAGCATTATTAATGTTAATACTTTACAAATCTTATAAACTTATTAAAGTATTTTATACCAACCATAGAATTATTTAATCTTATAAACTTATTAAAGTATTTTATACCAACAATACAATTATTTAATTTTATAAACTTAAATCTATATTAAAAAAGTCGACACATAAATATTTTTGTCAGTAATATAAAATAGCAACCATGTTTAAAAAAAAAATATATATAAATACGAGCAAACCGCCAAGAAAAACAATGGGCCCAAAAAGAGACCTGCAAGCGGCAAACATGAAGAAGCCACGACATACAATTACAGGGACCTTTCTTGACAAATAATCATTTCTTCAAGTCCTTAATTGCAAATTTCATCCATAAATAGATTCAGAAGTGATAGAAATCTGCAGAAACATCCAAAAAAAACCCTTCTTCAAAATTCCTGAAATAATGCTTCATCTGGTGTTGGCAGTAGGATTCTCAGCGGTTCCTTTAACTCTCTTCTTTCCTCCTGTTAGAAACTTCAATCTGTTTGTGGCTTCCATGGAAGATCTATGGCGAGAATCAAGTCTCTACACCAATCGGATGTATCCACGTTTACGGTACGCTTGTTCTAGGGTTTTGGATTGCATGCTCTGCAATTCCACCTCTTAAAGTTAAATCATACTGACAAATAGATCATCTGCTTCAAATTTCAATTCCAGTTCTCAGATTGTATATATTTGTCTTCAAATTTTTTGGAAGTTTTTTAGATTTCTGATTCTGGAGCTAGTTTTTTGTTATCGTTTGTAACTGTTTTCATGATGATGTATAATCCAAGGATCTGATTGGAAGTCCCTGCAATTCCACTCCTTAAATCATAACTTTCTTCAAAATTGATCATCTGCTTCAATTCTGGTTCTCGATTGTATATATTTTCCTTCAATTTTTTATAAGTTTTTTAGATTTTTCTGATTCTGGAGCTAGTTTTTTGTATCGTTTATAAGTGTTTTCATGATATGATGTATAATCCAAGGATCTGAATCTGTGGAGTTACTTCAAATACTTGTGTTTTCATTGAATTTGAAATCCCAATTAGTTCATTTTGATTTTATTTTGGGAAAAAAGTTGTACAGTGTGTGTGTGTGTGTTTATTTTTTTGTTGAATTAAGATTATTTTAATTTAATAAATTGGAAAATTGTGGAACGTCGTAGAACATGATGAATTAGGTACACTACACGTGGGTTGCGTCTTTCATAAGAACAAATGATTCTTTAATTTTTTATATTAAAAAAGAAGATATAACTTTTTGAACATTAATTGTTAACTGATTATGGTAAGATAAGGTTTAAACTAGTTATCTTTTAACATATGTTAAAAGTATTCCATTTAAATCATAAGGTCCCATTATTACCGAATACTTATCGAGTTTGTGGTGACGAGTCGCCACCTTTCACTTATTTTATTATTAATCATTTTTGGTAATTAAAATGAATTATTAGTAACGGGTCATTTACCAAACGTTTGTCCGGGTAAACGTTTACCAAATCATATTACCTTACAGGATGAATATGACAAGGACCAATAATCTTACCCGATAAGAGCAAAAGCAATGACCAAGAGTCTAACCTGACAAGTGAGGACGGCGGTCTCTACCATGGTTAGTGATTACCAGATAAATTATTACATACAATATTATTTTGATAACTAAAATCCTATTGTTAAGTAATTGACGGTGTTAAAGTTTGCTAGTAAATACTTACCTGAGTAAGTTTTGGTAGACGACCCCTAAATATTTACCTGGTAAACGTTGATCGCGTAAGAATCTTTTTTTATCCTTCACTTACTATATAAGATTCTCATTCATAACTTATCAGATAAGATTCTCAGTCCTTTAATACCATGCGGTGAAGTGACATTCAACCCCGTCTCTAACTAAGCACTAAAAATGGTGGGTCCGCACCAAAATAATAACTCCAATCCCACTTAAAAACATCTTAATATTATGATAATAATAATAACTTAATATATTCAACTATTGATCAATATGTCTATATATAATTATAAAACGTAATACTATATTAATATTTCATCTATAATGATAATAATAATAACTTAATATATTCAACTATTGATCAATATGTCTATATATAATTATAAAACTTAATACTATATTAATATTTCATCTATAAAGCCACTTTTTTCTCCAATTATAGAGGTCAAGTTTGAAGACCGCTATTTTTTTCAGTGTTTTAATGTTTGGTTCAAGACGAGAACACATCGAGGGCCGGTCTTGGGTTTTTTGATGCCCGTGCAATAATGCTGAGAGAATTCCCCTATGTCTATTTTTCTAAGCAAATGAAACATCGGAAATGTATGAAAAAAATGCCTCTATGCTAAAAACCCCTTGAGAATTTTTAAGTATGGGATAGACGACTGAGACCTAAACCAATATTCTCCAAATTTGAAGAAATACAATCGTGATCAAAATAGAACAACGGATGATTATTTATCAAATGAAGACTTGAGAACTAATGGAATGAGATTTGAAAGCTGCCTGAATCCCTGAATCGTCTGTGTATATAGTGGGCATCGACCGTCGTGGGATAGGGAAGGGATTCGACCATTCGGGATTTTCATCTTCAATATCTTGAATCTAGATCCATGATCGTTAATCAGTTGAAAATGGAGTGTCATGCCTTTGAAAATCGGAACAGTCGAACTTTGAAGAAGAATAGAAATCGACTTGAGTTGTTGGAATGTTGGGATTCACAAGCTTGCGATGCTTTCTCAAGATTTAGATTAGGCGCAACCATCACTACCCATGTTGTTTAGAGTAAAAGCTCAGTTGTCCAATTCCCAAATAATTAAACCCAAAACCAGTAATAGATAAAACTTGACTGTCCGTTGGGCTTTGATGCCCTGTACGACCGCACGGGTTGCTCGTGGTTTAGGGTCGGGCTTGAACACATCCATTTTTGTGTTTTTAACGTTTTTAGTGTTGCGTTGCATATGTCCTAAGTAAGCGTTTTATAGATGGTTAGGCAATTTGTCTATTTGGAACTTCCATAGATTTCTTTATAGAAGAGTTATTGGGGGTGGGGTGTTCAAAAAAACCGTTGGACCGTTCAAACCGATCATAGCCAAACCGCTCCGTCTGGCCTGGTCTGGGTTTGAACATTTTTTTGAGCGGTCTGGACCGAACCGACCACCAAAAATTAACATACATTAATTGTATTTATTTTTCATGTTGTGGATTTTACTTTTATGGCCATATTAAAAAAATTTCATCAAAACCATTATTTTTATTTCTAAACTAGCAAGATTCAAAAATCCATCAAAAATCGAATTCAAAATATTTTTATTTCCTCAATCTTTGTCTGAAATTATAACTATTGTTGGTGGATTTATTTAACTTTTTTCATTTGCTCAATATATTTTTCTAATTTTAGAGATATGTGTTTTTTTATAATTCGGTATACTGGAGTGCTTCTCAGGGCCGTCTGAGTCAGAGCAACCCCGCCGGGGCTATTTTTTAATAGTACTATATTGATAGATATTTCATTTTAGAAATAGATTTCATGTTTTTTAGCCTAAAGCCATAAAAGGCCCAAACCGCCTAAACCAGTCAGATCAGACCGCCTTTTGGTGATCTGGTTTGGCCGGTTTGGACACTTGCTGTTAAACCGCTCGGTTTGATAAACCGCCATAGTGGTCTGGTTTGTGGTTTGAGGGGTTAAACCGCCCAAACCGGACCGCAAACACGCCTAATTGGGGGGAAAAGAGGGAGGTTTAAAAGAGAAACGGTCCGAGTCTAAGTCGCTTTACGGGACGCTAACAAGCTAAGTCACTTGCGATTAACATTGATCGGTTCCAAGTCTAGGCTACTCTACAGTATATTCAATAGTTACTCTTGGAAAAATAGAGATTTTAAAGACTATTTTTGTTCCAACAACTACTCTATAATATTATTTAAAATAGAGAAAACAAGAAAGAGAAGCTCCAGATGATCTTTTAAATGCATTACTATATTTTATAATTTATTTTTGAAATTTTGTTGAGATGATTAAAAGTGAGGTACATCGAAATGCACCGAAAATTAAAAGTGATTAAAGGTTCAAATTTTTTTACGCTTCTTACCTTAACTTTTCTTTTCACACACAATATTTCTTCTTGAATATAATTTCATTTAGAAATTTTAATCTATATTTTAAAGAAATTATGAATGATCTCTTAGAGATTGAGAGACGTGGGTAGAGTAAATGTTATAATTTGGTCATTCATATTTAGGCTAGGCAAAATAGCTGATAAGCAAGCTGATGACTTATAACCTAACTGATGACTTATAAGCTAGCTGGTAGCTGATAAGCTAGCTAATGAACAAATTATGTTTGGCAAAAAGTAGTTGATAACCATTTAATTGACTAAAAAAGACATCTTAAAAAAATAATAATTAATATTAATGAGGGTATAATCGAAAAAGATGACAAAAAGCTCCTCATAAGCTACTCAAAGTAGTTTATCAATAAGCTAGCTTATAAGTCAGTTTATAAGTCAGGTTATGTGCATCCAAACATGTATATTGAAAATAAGCTAGCTTATTTTTACCAAACAATGCTTAGAGCATTTTCAATAAGAGAAAACTCAAAATTTATGGAACTATAGAATTTATTTAGATCTCTAAGGGGAAAATAATCATTCTCCCCCACAAGATTGAGCTTTTATTATTTTATTTTATTTTTATAAAAAGTGTAACTTATAATAAAATTATAAAATATTTTTATTATAAAATATTTTAATAATACATTTAATGTTAAAATACATGAAATAAAAATTTATTAGAAATAAATATAAATTTTTTAAAGATTCCAACTTTTAGTACCGCTTATTAAACTATTACTTTAGGAAAAGAAAAAATCATCTTAAATCCCACCCCTTAATTTTTATTGCATAAAAATTTTTAAAATCATTAAATTGCAAATACAACTTGTGGACAAGAAATGTGAAGTGCATTTAAGTTATACAATCACAATCTACTCAAAAGTACTCGTTTAACAAAAAATAGCTATATAATCTTACCCTTTTTTTTTCTTGTAAAAGCGATGATTTGTTTACAACAAAAATAGCGAATAAATCAAATGACGAGTAAGGTCGTCTCAATCTTTTTGAACATCCTCTTATACATATTACACTGTACTAAAATTATAACTTATTTAAAATGAGTAATAAACAAAATAAAATACAAAAACTTATGTTATATTAAAAAGCTTGTAAATTAAAACAACAAAAACATTTAAAATGATAAAGGAAAAAAGAATATCAAATAGTCGTTTGTTTTTTTTACCGAAAACTCTTCAGTTAAATAACAGCTTTTGACTTTAAAAACCCATATTTAATCTGCTAATAGACGATTTTGACGATGAAGTTTTTCATTATAAAACAAAGTGCTTGCACAGCTTTATTGTCTGTCAACAAGAATACAAATAAATTTAGAAAGGTAAAAAAAAACTAAAGATTTTCTTCAAGATAAATAAATTCCAAAGAATTGACTAACTGAAAAATGACTTAATTTAGCTAGAAAATATGCATGGTTTCAAGAACTATGAGATAGAAGCAGCCACTTATACCTTGATTACTGTTGCCAGCCTCCCATTTTCTTGCTTCTTGCTGCTTCTTTGATATGTGTTTTATATATACCTTAAAGATGTACAAATTTGTTGTCCATGGCCTCAAAACTGATGCAGAAACATGCCTTTTTAAGTTCATATAAGCAAATGAAACATGATCCATTTTAGTTTTAGTATTAGTATTAGTTTTGAGTTTAAAAGTTAAAATAGTGTAAGAAAACATACTTGAGGTCTCTTTCGGAAAGCCTTAGGTGGTGTGGCGGCTTTGGTGGTTAGAATCTGAAACACTCTCTTATCGGCTTTAACCCTCGTGCTCTTTGTGGTTTCTGCAATTGGGCTGTTCTCTAATCCGGCATTCCCTCTGCACCGGATGTTACAAACAAACACAAGATTATGAAGTGAAGTGTAAAGTTTTCCAACATGAACACAATCGTATTCTTATGCCATAACGATAAATTTGGTCCTAAAGATTGGTGAAAATCAAGTTTAATGAACAGAGACTCAGAGATGCTGTAACATCCTAGGCCAACCGTACCATATATTGTCTGCTTTGTCCACACACTTGGACTCACGGTTTTAAAACGCGTCTGATGGAAGAGTTATCTAAGTCCCTTTTAGGAACCGGACTGGTTTGCTCCCAAGGTGGGTGGATTGTAAAATCCCACATTGGTTGGGGAGGAGAACAAAGGTTGCCTTATAAGGGACTTGATACCTCCTCTATCAAACGCATTTTAAAATTGTGAGTCCAAGTGTGTGGACAAAGCAGACAATATCTAGTACGGGCCCAGTCTTAGCTTAGCTGATGTCAGACTCTAACAGATCGGAGGTGTTGGTCAAAGTCTCAAATTCTCCAGCTTGAAATGATGCATTTTGAAAAAAGAAAATGCTCACAAACAAAAAGACTTTACATTTTCCTTCTAAGTTTGTCTTTCCCATTACTGCTGCTTTTCTCCATATCTTCATCTTTCACTTTTATTGCCTCTAGCAATGGCTTCCTTCGAACTTCTCTTTCTTTCAACACACACGTTTCCGGTTTCTTCTGCTCAATCTGTTTCTCATCTCCCCTCTGCTTTGTTCTTGTCGCCAATCTCTTCAACTCATTGCAAAATTCCGTTATCTGATTCAATATATTATATCCTGCAAATAGATTACGTGCCGAAAATGTGCTTTTCAGCTTCCTTGGGGTTTCCTCACTTACTGAACAACTGTTTTCTGCCTTCTTCTTCTTCTTCTCTGTGCTCAATTTGACTGAGTGATCAGCAGGGGTTAAGAAGTTGGGGTTCTGATTCTCGTTATCTTGTACATGTTTAATACTTTTCGAACTTTTGTTCATAGGAGTTCCTCTTTTCTTCATTGGAGTGTTGCTAAATGAGCTACACAAATAGAACAAATGAATTAGGATTTAGGCATGATCAATGAATCAAAAGCAATCGTTCAAAAGCTAAGTTTGTTTTTGTACCTCTGATTTTGGTCATCCACTGGAGGGATCTCTAAAACATTAGCTGATCTTTGTAGCTTGACACAAAACAAAACAGACTCAGAAAAGCTTAAACCATAAAACTGAGAAAAAACAACAATCCATTTGAGTTCAAGATTAAACCCTAACGATCAAATTACTAAGCAAAATTGGACCAAAATAAATTTGGGGATTGTTCTAAATCTAACTATTCATATCCTTTCAAGTAAAATCATTAATATTGAGTAGATTGTTCGTTCCTCAACCCGTTGTTATATTTGAGTAATGTTTTTTTAGGTTTTAAGGAAAGAATGAAACAAATCAGCGAAAATTAATACAAAATCTCAAGAGAGTATTGTATACCTTAGAAGGATTTGGAACCGTTTTTATGAAGAAATCATCAACTGTTTTAGGATGATTACAGTCTGTAAACATCAAATACAACAAAACATCACAAAAAGTTAGTCATGAATTTAAGAATCACTCCACTTGAAATCAAAGTCTATATCAATTAACATATACGACATTTTAAGCACCAGCAATTTACGTTTCAACTTCAAAATCACGTAAATTCTACTACAAAATCCATGTTTAAATTGAATTTTCAACTTTAAAAAGCAATTCAAATCCAAATTCAAAAATCAAAAGAAACGAGAAACATGTTTTTATGTAGATATTAAATTACCAGGTCGACAAAACCAAGCATCATCTTCATCATCAAGTGGAGGATGATTAGCAGACAAATCGATCCATTGAGGAGCGTCTATATGTTCATAGAGTTCATCTTTCTCGAACTTAGAATCCTTCCAATCGATCGTAGCTACTTCCATAGAAATCTCCTGCAACCGTCAGAAGAAGAAGAAGAAGAAGAAGAAGAAGAAGAAGAAGAAGAAACGTTTTGGTTTTTGGGTGTGAGCTGAATGAAAAAGACAAGTGAGACGTTTATGTCATTATGTGTGGTGGGGCCTTTTACTGCATTATTTTTCTGACCGTTAAATCGTATATTCTCCCATTTATTTATTTAATCTTTTTTAAATAAATCATATACCTTCATATGTTTTTAAGGCTATATAGTTGGTTTTTTGTTGACTTCTGTATGATAAATCTGTTTGTAGATTGTGAAGGTTTTTGTTATATAGGGGTTTTTAATAAATGGAATGAACGTTTTGTTAAAAAAAAATTGAAGAGTAAGGTGAGCGTGTTTGTTAATCGGAAGACAAAAGTTCATTTTTTTTGAATTCTGACAGTTTATTAAATAAGTCATTTCATATATCATTAAACCATTATTAAATAGTCATCTTATTATGTATAGATGACTGAATAAGCACTAAAAAACATAAAATTATCCCATGCTGATTCTCATATTTTTATGGCAAAAATCATGCTTAAACTATTGTGAGTTTGTGACATGACATTTTAAGGCTTGGGATTTTGAAACTAACAATTAAAAGATGTTTGGTTGCAAATTTGGGCGAGATTAAACAATTTGTTAAGAATTTTATTTAATTAGTTTCGTTGTTTTACATTTTGCAGGAGTAATTTTTTCAGATTATGTTTAGAATTTGTTGTGATTTTAAATTTTTAGGGGTCAAAGTAAGGTTTTGAAAATCAAGTAAAAAAGTTGCCGTAATCTAAGAGACTTTTTGAAATTGTAAATTATAAAATATAAAAAATTACAATTATATTGTATTGAGTTTTGAGCTATGTTTGGCAAACTAGCTGATAAGGTAGTTTATAATTTATAAGGTAGCTGATGACTTATAAGCTAGCTGATGAATAAGGCTATGTTTGGCAAACTAGCTGATAAGTGAGCTTATGACTGATAAGTTAGTTTATGACTGATAAGGTAGCTGATTACTTATAAGGTAGCTGATGACTTATAAACTAGCTGATGAACAAGTCACGTTTGACAAAAAACTAGCTGATGGAAATGTAAAATGACCAAAATGGACATCTTAAAATATTAATCACTTATAATATAATTAAAATAAATTTTTAATAAATAATATATATTAATTCAAACAAGATATTTAAAAAATATATAATATATTTATTTAAAAATTAAATTGATTATCATATATATTATAAATTTTGAATTTGTTAAATAAAGTTTAGATTTTTTTACATTATTTTATGATTTTAAATAACCACTACATATAATATATAAATAACTAGTCATTTTAATTAATTAGTAATTTTTTAAAAATTACAAGTAATAATTAATTAGAACAATTTAAAATTAAAATGAATTAATAATTAATATTAATTAATAATTAAATTAAATAATAAAAATAAAAATAATTCATAATTACAATTAATTAATTAATAAAATTCAAAATAATATTAATTAATAATTAATTTATATTAATCAGGGGTATAATCGAAAGAAAATGACAATAAGCTCAATGAGTTACTTCTAACTAGCTTGTCAATAAGCTAGTTTATAAGTCATAAGCTAGTTTACCAAACATGTATCCTAAAAATAAGCTAACTTATAAGCTAGCTTATTTTTGCCAAACAATGTCTAAGTTATGTTTGGCAAAAACTAACTTATAAAAATGTAAAATGACCAAAAATGATATCTTGAAAAAGAATAGTCAATTACAAATATTTCATAATATAACTCAAATAAATTTTATAATAATATAATATGTTAATTATTACAAACAAAATAGTTAAAAATTAAATAATATAAAATGTTAGTTGAATGAATTTAAATTGATTATTATATATACAATAAATTTTGAATTTGTTAAAACAAATTTTAGAAAAAATATACATTATTTATGATTTTCAATAACTATTACATATAAATATCAATAAAATTGATAAAGTTCACATATTATAATTAATTAATACTTTTAAAAAATATAACTAATAATTAAAGTAAATATTTTATTAAAATTATTTAGCATATTTTAATTTATCTATGAAATAAAATAAGTATAACTTTAATTTTTATGAACATTTTTAGAATTGTTACATTTACCTTTTAATATTTTAATATATTGAATAATAATTAAAAATAATAATTGTTATAGTATAATTAATATTCATTGTATAATTAAAATTAATTAATAATGTATAGTTAAGATTAATTAATAATGTGTAATTAAAATTAATTGATGATTTAAATTAATTTTAATCAGTATAAATTAATATTGAATATGAATAGTTAATATTTATTTATAATTAATATTCTTTAATAATAAGTAATAATATGAATCAGGGTTAAAATTGAAAAAAGTCTCAAAAAACTTCTCATTAGCTACTCCAAATAGCTTATCAATAAGCTGAATTATAAGCTAGCTTATGTGCATCCAAACAATTACTCAAAAAATAAGTTAGCTTATTTTTGCCAAACAATGTCTTGATGATAAAGGTAAACAATTTTAAAAAAAATTATATTTTTATACTAATCAAAGCTAAGGGTGTGTTTGGTTGTGGGTATTAAGCATGAATTAATGGGAATGATAATAAAAGAAACTGTTTGGTTATATATAATATAATGGGTTCATTCCCCCAGAAACCCAAATTTTTATTTCTGATTAAATTGGGGGGAATGAAAATTCGTTTCCATTTTCATTCCCTGTCACCCTGTCACTTTCATTCCCATTCTCGTTTTCATTCCCTTGCCAGAACCAAACGCCCTCTAAATTTTGTCCATTAGGGTGCGTTTGGTACGCAGTCAGAACAGAACAGCTGTTCCACGTTTGGTAAAACATGATATGCCGGAATAGGACAGAACATGACAGAATGACCAATTTACCCCTAATGAGCAGTTTAGTGTTTTTTCGATGTCTTTGTTCATTTTCGGTGTCTTTGTTCATTTTGACGTAACCAAATCACAAACTTGAACAAAATTATGCGCAAATTGCAACCAAGTTATACCTAATAATCATGAAGAACCAAATAAACAATCAAATAATCACGAAGAACATAAAAAAAACCAAATAAACAACCAAGTTATACCTAATAATCATAAAATTTACAAATAAACAACCAAGTTATACCTAAATAAACAACCAAATAATCATGAATAACATCAAAAAAACCTAAAATTAGATATCAAAAAAACCCTAAAATCAGAAAATCAGACATGCTGTCGGGAGGAAGAAGGCTGGTCGTGAGTCGTGCGTAGGGAAGACGCCGAAGACTGGTGGCGTTCGTGGGGAAGACGTCGGCGACTGGTGGCGGTCGTGTGGATGGCGCTGGCCGCTGGTGGTGGCGTGAGGGAGGGCGCCGGCGGTGGTGGTGTTCGTAAGGAGGGCACCGACGGTGGTGGTGGCGTGAGGGAGGCGCCGGCGGTGGTGGTGGTGTGAGGAAGGAGGCTGGTCGTTTTTTGTGTCGTGCGTGAGAGGAAGGAGAGACCAGAGTTTTTTTTTTTTTTTTGGTCAGAGGGTAAAAATGGAACAATTTTCTTGTTCCAGTCTGTTCTAGGGGGTGAGGGGTGAACAAGGGTGTTCCATCCTTGTTCCACTTCCTTAAAGTCATACCAAACGTGGGACTAAGCTATTATGTTCTATTCCACCCTGTTCACCCTACCAAACGCACCCTAAGAACACTCAATTTTGTTAACAAAATTTATAATCGTCAAATAAAAATTCATATACTTGTAAAAATCTACGTTATATTATTTGTATCTTTTAGTACATGTATTTTTAAGAACACTGACAAGTTTAACATAAAATATACTTCATTTCCATGTATTTTACCTTTTAACAAATGATATCAACTGGCTGAATAGTTGGATGAACAAATAAGCAATTATGTAACCATTTGGTTTCACCTCATATTCTGTGTCAAAATGAGTATCATGTGATTCTTTCAAACTGGATAAAATTACTTGTTACTTGATGTCAACAAAATAGGCTATCCAGCAAGGTTTTGAAACATCAAATTTATTAAGTTTTATAGTCAAATTTTGTAAGACACTTCTGGACTATTGTAATAAGATTCATAACATCTATGTAAGGCATGACTCATTACATGGTGCATTAAAAATGCCAAAGAGTCGAATAAAGAAAGCCTAAAACCTTTGACAAATGTGAAAAGGACAATTTACACAATTGACTATTAGTTTCTGATGCATTAAAAATGCCAAAGAGTCAGAAAACAATTACCAAATCTAATCGAATGAGAGTCATAAAAGTGAAAAGGTAGTATGAAAAACTGGATTAGAAAAAGAAGAGAAAAAAAAGGCATATTTTACCTTATAATCTGTTTACATGCCATTGATCTTAGAAAACGATGAACATCTTACCTAAACAAACAATCACTAGTCTTTTTCATATTCACCTTTTTTCATATAAATAAAAGCCAAGGACATCATATCCTCCTCCTCCTCCTCCTATAAAACATGTAGTAGTAGTAATAGTAAATAGTAAAATAGTAAAATAGTAAACTTCTACTTGGCGGCTGCTGCTGCTGCTGCTGCTATGTAAGTAAGTAACTAAAAGAAAGAATCCAAAATGGGAAAATTTAACACGCACACACACACACATCAACAGCTACTCCTCCCCAACCACTTCAACATTGCAAATTGGACATGTCTGTACACAATAATATAAATCCATTAACATTATTATTATTATTATTATTATTATTACAATTAGTTAATTAATTAATTAGGGAGTAGTAAATAGTAATAATTAGGTACCTTGTTAATGGTGAGCCATTTGGAGGCACATTCTGTATGGTAAACATGTTTGCATGGCAAATTCATTTGCTTCTCCCCTCTTTTGTATCTCATTTGGCATATCACACACCTGTTTCTTTTCCCGATTATTACCATCATCTTTACTTAATACTTATCAATTACCATATCATCAATATATATATATATATATAAAGAAATGAAGAATCTATCTAACCTCTCTCCAGATTTTTTTCTCAAAAAGAATCCACCAGATTTGTATCTTGTAGTTGGAAGCGAATCAATAAGCTCTTGAGAAAGACCTCGACTCTCACTCCCTATTGCCTCCCCTAAATCAAGTAATTCCTGCATCACAACACAACATACAAAAGTAATATAAAAAACTTTATTAACTATTTAACAAATGAATTGATAATACAATACACATAATTTTGTCCTTTATTAACAGATGTTACTACATACATAGCTACAATCTCTACAACTTCATTAGCACCAGAATCACCATTTTTTACATGAAATTCAATGGGCATTTGCCTATTTATGTTTTCTATCGATAATTTTGGAATCAATTGAACAAGATATCATGCTGAAAAGATTTCACTCAGAACCTGCATAAATTATAATTTTGGTTTGGTTTTAACTTTTAATGGGTAATTCAGTTTTTTGCTAATGTAATTTGGTTATATAACATCACTTTTGAAGGCAGAGGTAGGAAGGGTTGGGTTCCGGTGAGAAGGAGAGTTAAGGTGAGAAACGTAAGAAGGGATCAAGGGTGAGATGCCCATTAGGATGAGATGCACCGAGATGAGGTGCACGGCGATGCACCGGATCAACTCCTTTCTAAAGCGCAATTCATGGGTGGGTATGAGATTAAAAGTGATCAAGGGTTCAGATCTCTTCTTATGCTTCTCACCTTAACTCTTCTTCTCACACGATCCTATGCTGAGGTAGGAAGGGGTCATGATCAGATAAAACATCACACTAATAACAAGATGGGTTGTAGTTGTAATGGGTTTGATTAATATTGTGGTCAAAAGGCAACCTAATATTACATCACATTAATAACATACAGGTAAAATAATGGGTATGAATAACACAATACAATTGTTATATCTCTCAAGTAAAGTGACTCATAACTTGAACATATTTACATCACTCATTTATTTTATCAATTTATCATTGTTATCATTATCATTTTATCAAGTTATCACAGCCTAGTCCAACCTGTTATGCTCATTACAAAAAAAAAACATCTGACCCATTATCCAATCCAACTCCACACGCCCATTTTGCCACCATTAGTTAAAGGGTATTCTACATTCCTTCTTATTCTTTTGCCATTTATTGGTCACTATGTAACTTCTACTATGTTCCTCGCACTAAAACCGGCATTATTATGAAATTTCAGCTGTTTTCTGCAAATCTAAACCACTTGATGATGTTCACATGAAAGGCATCCCCAATGCGCATTTGACTCATAAAAGATTATTAATCCCACTTGTGAACAGTGTCATCAGCAAACATCCCTTAAATATAAGTCATCTTTCATAGTGGGGATAGTATCCTAATTAACAGTTTGATACACATGAAGTATTACATAGGTCACTGGAAAACAGATTCAGATGATTCTTCCACATAAAATAACTATTAGTTAAGAATATATAAAATAACCATTAGCCAATGAACAATAATAGCAAACCTCATATGTCATATTGTCTGGATCGATGTCATCCTGCCAAACAACCTGCAAGACACAACAACACATATTAGCTTTCTATTGCTATCAGTGTATCACAGAATAAGCCTGTAAAGGCTGCCAATTAATAAAGACCAAAGGTTAGCTTGGAAAATAATCCCAATTATAGGCTCTGCCAAAAGTATGCATACAAGCACATGAACAAAAATAAAATAAAAAAGCTTAATACCTGAGAACTAGAAGCACTGTCATCATTTGGACTGCCTGCAACATATATAAAGATAGCATAAGGTTAGATGACCATTCACTAAAGATGATACTGAGAATTAAATTAATTATATAAGCAATGAGGAAAGACAGGCAAACTCTAGTTAAGCCACCTAAAGGGTAACTACTTTATGGTTTATGCCAAAGGAATAAATGGAAAAAAAAGGAAAATCTATGGAGCAGTAACTTCTAGATCTGTAAATACAATTTACAATTAACATAATATAATATAATATAATCCATACATTAAAATAATTGCATCGTGCCCTAAGGTGTATATTTTCCATTGTCTCAACTTAGCAGCTGGAAATTATAAAAACAGGTACTGACATTCTTCAGGAATAGCTTGCATGCTCGGAACTGAACTCTCAGCAGACTGCACATCTGCAGAAACAGGTTCTGTCACATTCATCATTACAGGATATTCCCAAGCACTACGATTCAGATCCATTCTTGGTACATAATTGTGAACTTCATATGGATCATAATAAGGTATACTTCCATGAGCTGGTAATCCATATTTGTATGAACTCATATTCATCGACCAATATGCATTCTCCTGAACAGAACACAAAGGAAGCCATAGTATCAATATCATCACATACAGAACACTTGTTATTACTTATTAGTATCACATATATCTCATATTAAAAACACTGGATATCCAAAGATAGTATGTTTATTTGCCATCATATTTGTATAGTATGCACATGTTAAGGTAATAAAGTATAGTCTTTTTACTTTAATACATGAGAAAAACGGCTAGGAAAAACAACAAAACATTGGTCCAAGTTGCATATTTTCCATTGTACTTACAGACACAGGCGGAGCAACCTTATGGCCAGAAGGGGCCTGTGCTCCCCCTAAGATTCAAATACATGGAGTCCCTCTTGGTACCTGGAACAATTATAGAAAGCATCTTCATTCTACTTGGTGGATTCTGTTGCTTTGACTATATTCATTGAAATCAATTCAATCTTTGGTTATTTATTGATACCAAAATATCTCAATTGCTTCTCATATTTTAAGCTTACAAAGGTGAAATATCATATTTTGGATCACTAAAAAGTCATTTCCCTCTTATAAAATATCCGAGAACATGTATTTTAAATTCATATATCATTTTCTTGATATCATATCGTTGTGTTTTGTCATTATAAGAAAACTACTATTTCTTTAAATTTTTATTTTTTTTATGTATTTATGTTTGGTGCTCCCGCTAACTCTAAACCCTGGCTCTGTTCCTGCTTACAGAGCAAACAAACAACACAATGAACCCATTTTTCCATTGGATGCTTGACAATTTCCTAAGCAGATTTGTGTGGAAAGAGACATGTAGGATGCATCAGAAAATATGCAAGCGAAAAGCTAGTTTATTGGTTTGATTGCTTGCTTTGGAAGTATGATTGCAAATGTGCAATCCGATCCAAAGCCTGTTGGTTTTCTTTTAGCAATTTTCTATCTAATACATCAAAAATCCAAGGATATTTAATAAATTATGCATCCACATTCTTTTCCTTACCATTTCCTTCCACAATAACCCACCTGTTTCATGTGGATATCCTTATAAGTTATAATACCAAAAATACTATAATAAAATATCCATAGAGTCTACATAATTTTTTTTTTTTTTTTTTTTGGGGGGGGGGGGTAATGCTGTCTATGTATGACACCTGCCATGTACATCTGCACATAACCAAGACAGTTAACATGTAATGAAGTCAGTTTCTTAAGGAAATAATTATGAACATACCTGATCATGCATTGGACCAGAATGAGAATAATGTGTGGGTTGATGCGAAATTCCATCAAAGAAGTCCATGAAGCTCTCAGTGGTTGTGTATGGGAATCCTGTGTTTACGTAATGGACCTCCATTTGCCGATTCCCATTCCCATCCATTGTGGACTATAAATTTAATTTGCTTTGACAAAGGAACTGCAAGAAAATTGCATGAATCAGCCTTTTTCAGAATATAACTTATTAAGATATGCACCAGTGATGCCCTATCTCCAGCATTCCCAGATTGCTAAAAAAAATTAAGGGCAAAACCAACAAAATATGTAAGTTTCCATCAAAGAATAGAGCTAATGCCATAAGGCAAATATGCAATTTGCTTCGTTAGACCTCAAGCTACAACCAAGTATCATCATAACCAAGTAATTTATTTTTTTCTTCTCAGAAGTAATAGAAATATGATATGCCATAACTCTAAACATCATATATATCAGCAACTCCGAACAATCCCTCATTGAATGGATGCAAATTTGCAGCAAAATTACCAACACACTCCCTTTTACAATCTAACCCCTTCAGTACACTTTCAATTTTATGTTTTTTTGTCACCTGCATAGCAAGTTCTCCCCGTAATCCTCTAGAAACAACATCATGAGAATAAGTCCACCTCCAACAAGCTCTTAAACATAAACCACATATCAAGTCAGGTCTACCCAAAGGCTGGAGAAAGAAAACCAGGGTTTATGTATGCCGCTCCTTTAGATAGAAAACATAAACGTCTTCCAGTAATGGAATAGAGGCAAATTGTCGAACAAACTAAGCAGCAGTCCTAAAATTTCCATCCTAGATATGAAACGTAAATGGCTAAACCTTAATTAATTTCCCATTTGGAAACTAATAAACAGTAGATAAATGAAAGCTTCAACTTTGCTATAACCTAATACAAGCAAATCGAGTTCAAATTTTAGATTTACTAGAAACCGATACAACTACAAATCGCGTATTTTCCATCTTCTTCGCCTTCAATCAAAGAGGAGACCTAAAAAACTTGTTACATTGCACAATTCAAACTACGTTCGTGCACATCATACCAAATTTATTTTAACAAAACCGCATCAATAAAAAGAATTCAAGTCAAACGACAAAAATGCTAGGGCGAAAAATAAGCACAGACAAATAAAATAGTCTACTTTTAACAAGAAACTGCTACATTTACTTTATTTTCATAACGACTCCCTCAAATCACAGCATAAAACATAAAAAATTCATACAGAAATTGACCAATTCAAACAACATGTACCAGTTTGATCAAACAAAAATCACCGAATTTCACAAGCAGAAGACCAAAACAATCACCGTAGCCTCATTCATACATCAACATTTCCCCGTTGACACAGTCGACGAAGATAACATCATAAAAAATCAACAATGAAAACGATCATCACAACATAAAACAAACGAAAAAAAAACCTCAAGCGATTCAAGTTAATACATACACAAATCACACATTCAACATACAAATATATATATATATGAGATATGTATCTATATAGAGTGAGAGAGATAGAGAGAGGAGAGAGAGAGAGAGAGAGAGAGATGACGGACATTGTACCGGTGGTTGGTCGGCCGGAGCAGAGGAAACGGACAAAATGAAAAAGTGAAAGGGGAAAAGAAAACTCTTGGTTGATCTTCCACACAGTATGTATGTGTATGTGTGTGTTTCTCTCTCTAAATAACTCTAAAAATGTATCGAGACAGTAGACATATATAGACGGAAACTGTGACTGTCACTCTATCTCATCCGTTCTGTCACCATCTCCTTTCTCAACACTATTTTGGGGTGGGGATAGTGTGGTGTGTTGGGTTATATGCGGACTTTTGATTCACGCAATCCACACATAAATCGGATTTTACTATTTTTTTTCTTTTTTTATATACAAACATTAAACTGTTTTTTTAAGATACGATAAGACCATATTTTTATATTTTTATATTTAAAATTTTACAGTAAAATATTACCAAGATAACTTTTATACTGTTTTTTATGTAAAAGTTTAGACTATTTTTTAACTTTACAATGTTTTACTATGAAGTTTCAAGTATAAATGTTATCACGTAGACATAATCCTTTTTTATATATATTATAAATTTGACTTGTTCGATGTATTTTAATTTTCAAGTTGGAATTTGGATCTTTAATTTTTAATCCAGGTTTTGTTCCGTTGTATTAATATTCGTATGGTTTTTTATAAGTCTATTAAAAAAATCAAGAAGTAAATATTAATAGAGGTATTAAGTTAGAAGAGAATAAAATATTTGTTTTATTTAGCAATTAAATAAATTATTAGCTAAAAGATGGTGGTTGGATAATAAGTTAGGTTTTGTTCTCTAAACTAGTTCATAAGCTATTATTAGTTGGTAAACTAAGAGGGTGTTTGTTTTAGCTTATAAAAACAACTTATTGACTTATTCTGATGTGGCACCAGTAATAAGTTATTTTAAGTGTTTGGGAAAAACAACTTATCCGGTGTCAAACCGGTAATAAATTATCTTTTAAGAAGTTAAAAAATTTAACTTATCAATTTTTGATAAGGACTTTTCCAGAAAGTCAATAAGTTATAAGTTAATAATCTCATTCAAACATCCCTTAATTATGTTTGTTAAAATTAATTGATAATTAGTTAAAAATTATAAAATGATTAAAAATGACATTTCCAAAATCAGTCGATTATAACATTATAATATATTTAAAATATTTTTTTAATAATATAATATATTAATTACTATAAACCGATAAAAACAGTATTTCAATATGTATTAATAGAATGCCAGTTTACTTTATTATATACAATATTACAAAATTTGGAATTGTATAACTTGATATCAATATTTATAATAAATATATAAAATAATAATTAAATTAAATGTTTTAAAATATTTATTAAAGGTTTATTATTTATAAAACAAAAGAAATATAATTTTAACTTACATTGTTTTATAAAATATTTTTAAAATTATTGTATCTGTTTTGACAAGTAAATATATCAAAAAAATAACAGATAAAATAAAATTATTAATAATTAAATTAATGAATAGCATGAAATTAATATTACTGAATAATGTATATTTAATATTTAATATCCGATAATAATAAATAAAAATTAATATTAATCAGTATTATAATTTAAAAAAAAGTGACAACAAGTCCTTGAAATTTATTGAAATGCTACTTCAAGCTACTTTTTTCATCTAAAATAGGACTTATGTATTAAGTTCAAAAAGATTAGAACCTTGTTAGAATTATTGTTTCAAAAATATAGCTTAGAAGCTAGTTTATGACGGACTATATGAGACTTTTTCAATAAATTAAAATATAAAAAATAAGTTAACTTATGGATGCTAAACATGATCATTATCATTTATTGTAAACAAAAGTGTTCCAAATTAAGAATATAAATACAAATAAGAATACAAAACATAACATTTTGCACAAATGGTTTTCATTCTTTCATTTAGGGTATTTGAAAGATGTGATGATTTAATTGACTCAATACTGATTTAAAAGTATACTGAAAAGTAAGTGTATGAACACTGTCAATAAATATGGTGCAGACTGAAGAAGAGGATGAACATGTGACTTTGAAAGTTGGTAGTTAGGTTTTGTTTTCAATATATACGTCTTATAAATTATCCTCGTACTTGAAAAAAGGTACGATGGTGTAAAATAATATGATATATTTTGAAGTAGTACAAATTTGTATGACACGTTAAATAAGAGAGAGCAGGAAACCAATATAAACAAAACCAATATAAACATGATAAAAGACTATGTTAACAATATAATGATGCAAAATATTAAATATCAATAAATAATTGTAATATATAAAAGGAAGGTTAATGACATCCATATATGTTATTAATGACACCCTATAAATCAATTGTTTCTCATATATATCAACGTCAAAAAAAACTCTTTTTACATTCTCAAAACTATAAAAATATATAAAAAATTGTACATAAAAATGGTAATAGCATTGTCATGTATAAAATGAATTGACATAATATAATAATAGAATAAAAATATAAAATTGAATATTACATCTTACATTATCAATAAAACAATAGAATCATAACGCGTTCACACTCTTTGTATACACGTATGCAAGTGTGTTGTATGTTTTGGTGAAAAAAAATAATTAAAACATTTAATCCAACGGGTCAACTAAATTTCAACCAATCCATTTGTTCCACATACCAATTTAGAAAATACTTTTGATTTCCTCTCCGCGAAATGTTTGATCCCTGGTTTTTGTCCTTTTTGACGGGCCTTGGAACGGTTTCTTCTCTGTTTTTGGCTCTCTTTTGGATTGTTTTTTGGGTTTCTGTTGTGGAGTGTCGTTTTCTTTGGACTCTTTTTGAGTTCATGTTCCTCTCTTGTACTTCGAGGCTTAGGTGATGGCTTTGCCGAAGCTCTTAGCCTCGTGTTCCCCTTTTCTTGCCTTTCAAAAAAAAATACTTTTGATTTATTTATGTTGATAAATTACTATTTTATTGCGTTATTAATTCATTCTATCGTAAAAAGTCTTAAAACGCAATTAATTACTTATATTTTGACTTATTAAATATTTAAAGTTTTATCGAACACATAAATTTTTGAACTTTCTAAAAGCAATCAAATAGATCTTTATATACAAAGTTATTCCACCGATCCAATCACACAAGCAACGGTTATTGACAGTTTATCATATGGTATCAGCCTAACAATCATCATCAAAAACATCTATTTCTTCTCTCTAATGGCAGTTTCTACTTCCTTTTCTTCTTCTCCTTCTTCCTCTTTAGCCAATAATGTCTCTATTTCCACTCTAATTCATATGTTGACATCAATTGTCCATGTTAGTCATGATTTATTGAGTTTTGTTGATGGCACATCTTCTATCCTCCCTCAGATCTAATCCCAATGATGGAGAGAAAACTCCAAATCTCGATTATGTCGTTTGGTATGCAAAAGATCAACGTGTTCCCAACCTGCTTCTTTCCTCTCTAATCGAAGAACCTATGTCAGAAGTGATCAATGCATCCTCTACGCGGGTTGTATAGCTTGGTCTCAAAGCGTCTTTTAGCCATAATTCTAAATCTTGAACCCATTAATCTCTTGAGCAATTGCACTTCCTTACCAAAAGACCTCTTTCTATGGCTAAATATGGTCGTAGATTCGAGCTACTATGTGACTAACTTGTTGCAATCGGCCTACCAGTTGATGAATCTCACAGAACACATCGGTTCCTTCGAGGACTTTGCCCTCACTTCAATAGCTTCTCCGATGTTCATATGTCTTTGATTCTGAAGCCTCTATTTCGTGATCTCATTCACCAAGCTCAAACCTTCGAGTTGTTCCAACAGTTTCTCATGCCTACTTCTCCTACACAAGTTGCCTTCACTGTCACGTGGTGGCGGTCATGGTTACTCCTCCAGTGGCAACAATCGTAGTCACTTGTACCATGTGTGTGATATAAAATGTCAACTATGTGGTGAAGAAGGCCATTTTGCATATCAATGCCAAAAACAATTTGTGAGATCGTATTTTTGCAAGACATGCATGCCATCCGCCAACTTAACACAAGCCTTGTTAAGTGTAACCTCTCCTCAAAATCCAACTCTGATTGATTTCTTGATACCTTGTAACTAGATGCTTTTGAGCCCTTTTGAGGTACAGATAACGTTGTTGTCGATAATGGTGTCTCTCTCCATATTTCTCATATTGGTGATTGTCATTTATCTAATAACTTTCACCTATTGGTTGTATTGGTGGTGCCTTGTGTTACTACGAACTTGCTTTCCATTAGTAAACTCACATATGGTATATGGTTGATGTTCTCTTCTCTTATGACTCATTCTTTATTTAGAATCGGGCAACAAAGGAAGTGTTGGCTTGCAGTAAATGTGATAATGGTCTTTATATTTTGGAAAAAGGTCATTCAGCATTTGGTTGTTGCTCTCCATTCTCAAGTTTTGAATCCCACGTTTGAATTATGGCACTCTCGTTTAGGGAATTCATTCCAATGTTATTCGTTTATTATATAATCTGGAACGATTATCTGTTACATCTTTGTTACCAAAACCACAACTTTGTTCTTCTTGTCAATTAACAAAAAGCAAACGATCTTCTTTTACACTAAATAAGAAGCATTATAGTGATTTCTTACACTTAATTCATTGTGATTTATGAGGACCAACTCCTGTTTGCACTCCGATGGTTTTCATTACTATGTCATATTTGTAGACGACTTTTCTCACTTCACCCTGTTATCCTTTACGTGCATAGTTAGAATTTTATGACATGTTGGTACAATTTCATGCTTTGGTACTAAATCAGAACGTGGTGACAGGTCACGACTCTACGACATTGAAGAGAGTTTTTCAGGTTACATGCTTACATTAAAGAAAGTGATGTCGAGTTATAGATTCATGATGTTGAGTTGTTGTATACATGTGAATATACATGAATATTCATAATGAATATTATAACTCTCCTTCTCACAAGAATTGCACCTTAGAAGGGAGTTTATCCAGTGCATTTCGGTGCACCTCATCTAATGTGCATCCAAGGGTGGAGATCTCTTCTTACGTTTTTTTACCATAACTCTCCTTCTCACCGGAACCTAACCCTATATATATAGGGGCGGGTTCAAATGAGATTTCAAATTTGGTTATGAACGTGAGAACAAATTTGAGTTCGCAATTGAACTCCCCCCCCCCCCCATCTCTCTCTCTCTCTATATATATATATATATCATTTCACATAAAAACAGTTAAAACAAAAAACGTAGATTGAGATGGATGTCATGTAAAAAGAATACAATGTTTTTATAATATAATTTATTTAATTAAAATATTAATAATTTTTAAAATAACTTAGTTTAAAATTAAAAAAATAAAATGAAAATCATAGAGCTAATAATGGAAATAATAAAATAAGCATTAATCTTGTACGCTAAACACATTTTATTTAACATTTTAATTAAAAAAGTTATTCAATACGAGTTATTGAATCAAATAGAAAATGATAGTCAAAATGTGTCCCTTGGATCACAACTTTATTGGTCTTTTATATAAAAAGTGTAATGCTCTTTGCATCATCTTTAATATTAGAATCAAGTTGATTCTTACATTGTAAACATAAAATATAGATTTTCATGTTATTGTCTATAAGAAAAAAAGTATTAGAATTAGTACCCTATAACTATTCAATGTCTTCATTTCATTATGAACAATTCACAAACAATCATATTTCATTTTATGTTATATCATAAGAGCCTCTTAGAGCATATCCAATAACTTCTCCAAAATAGAGAAAATGAACAAAAATAAGGATTTTAAGCAACTATTTTGCTTTAACAGCTTCCCTAAAACCATTTTTAAAATGGAGAAAGTCAGAGAGCGGGTGGTTTTTTCTCCAAATATGGAGATAACTCCAAAAATGATTACCAAATGGTAGCACCAATAAGGAACTTTGAAAATAAATAAGATAGATAAATAATATTTTAATAGTTGAATATAATATTTTAATATTACGATCAATGTTGGATTCTCTAAAATATGGAATTTGTTGGAGATGACTTTAATTTATGGTTCTTTATTTTGGAGAAAATTTGAAGAATTTATTTAGGAAGGGCAACAGGGCGGGTTCGGGCCGGGGATCGGTATCCCCGTACCCGAAACCGATAAGGAAAACCGTTCCCGTCCCCGTCCCGATCACCGTCGGAGATCTTATCGGGGATCCCCGTCGGGTCCCCGCGGTTTCCTCGATCCCCGTTGGGGAACCCGTTAAGCAAAAATATCACCGTTACCCGTTGGTTTACCCGAAACCAAATAGAAAAAATGCAAAAGTATTTAGATTGCGCTCTTAATTATTAGTATACTTAACCCATTTATTAATTTTTAAAAATTATTTATATATAATATTATATAGGGAGGGATCAAATGAGAACCACTACTCCTTAAAGGAACAAAGGAACTAATTGTGGACCACATATGATGTGAGTCCTACATAATATTAAATCATTTATGATTTAGTATTAAATCATATTAAATCGTAAATGATTTAATATTATGTGGGACTCACATCATATGTGATCCACAAGTATCCATTTGTTCCTTTAAAAATGTAAAGTTCTCATTTAAGTCTTCCTCATATTATATATTATTAATATATATACACACTATCGGGCCGGGCCGGGCTGGTGAGTACCATCCCCGTCCCCATCCCCATTAAGATACTCGATCCCCGCCCCGTCCTCGTTAAGACGTCTCCGAACCCGACCCAAATTGTTCGGTTTTCGGTTTTCACCGTCGGTTTCAGGGGTTTTTGCCATCCCTAAATTTATTGGAAATACTCTTAATCATTATGACCATTTAATCATTTTATAGCATCTCCAATGCAAGGTTCTTATAAATAAAAATTGATTAGTTTATAATAACTACCATTGTGGAGATGTTTTTATAAAAGCCTAACAAGACATAGATACTCTAACAAGAACATTGGTTCTTACCATGATTTTTGTGACAAATGTTATTTCACTTTTTATTTTATTTTTTAGGGCAGTGCTAATGTCACCTCCTTAGTAGGGTGTGCACATAATTTCTTGCACTTTTGTAGGTTTAAGAATGTAAAAAAAGAGTTTTTCACATTGACATGTATGAGGATGATTCACTTTTATAGGGGTGTCATTAACATACCTTAGGGGTGCCATTGGCCTCCCCCTATAAGAACCTTTATTGTGGAATTCTTGGTGAGTTCCTAATTTGATGAGGTGGCAAAAAATTGTCTAAAAAGATGTTCTTATAAGAATCTATTAGAGATGCTCTTAGAGCATCTCCAACAGGTTTAAAAATAGAGAATCAAAGTTAAAATTTCTAAAAAAAATTACATTCATCTCCAGCAGATTTCCTATTTTATAGATTTTAACACAAATTATATTTAATATAATATTCTTTAATTTGTCATTTCAATACATTTTATAAAAAAAACTTAATGTAAAATGATAATGAATTAATTTATTGGTAGAATTAATAAAATAACCATTTCTTTTTTCCACCGTCAATTTTTATAGATTTATCTAAACTTGAAAAAAATTCAAGCTTTCTATATTATAAAAAACAATATAACAAAACCGTTAAAGAAAATTTAAATAAAAAAATAATTTTTTACTATTTTAACAATACTGTTAAAATTGCTCTTAGATTAACCATTGAGTAACCGATAAACAGTAAATAAATAAAAAAAGGAAGAGTGGGGGAAGCGTCGGCATGTGAGATGGATGGTAAAGGTGCGTATCCAAAGCCGGTAAAAAGCAGACGGAGGCGCAGTTTCCCATAAACTTGTCTGCGCAATCTTTGCCCTGCTAACATCATTATTACCCCTAAACCTAACCCCTTTCTATTTCTAACCATCTCTTTTTTTTACTATTTTTTTTTGTACTACTGTTTCTTTTCTAATTAATCCACTTTTTCTTTCCTCATTTAATAAATTAAAATGTTTTTTTACATAAATATAAAAAAAAAACTTTTTTAATCATACTCACCTCCCAATTTAAATATCCATATTTTTATTTATATTTGTCTTAAAATAAATGTCCATTAAATAACTAAATTCTTAAATTTATCTTTAATTAATATGCAAATATTTAAAAGTTGTAAGTAGAAAGAAATTAAATAAGGGTAAATATATTATTTGATTTGTCAAAAAATATAATTATTATGCATGTCTAAAACTGTATGTCATTTTAATTATGAACACTTAAATTTGGACGGAAAGATTGTCAATTATTACTTGAAAGTTATATCTTTGACTTTACGTATAAAAACATTTTTCTTGTTTTAGCAAGATTTCAAGTTAATAATATATTATCTTACCAATTGTTATAAGATATTCATGGTGATTATTTTATCTATATATTTATTTATTAAATAGGTTTGTTAGTTTATTAGTTGAATCAAATACTTATAGTTTTATTTTGATCGATAAAGTTATTTTTTTAAACGTAAGTACAAGTATTAAGTTTATGTGTACATTAATAAAAACTAGTTATAAATTTATAAGATACAACCAAAACTAAATATTTATTAGATTACACACACTAGTTTTTTAAATTATCCCTAGTTACACACAATACTATTCAAACTGTTAACTTATATTCGTATAATGTATGACAAGAGAATAAGAAAACACATAAAATTAATTGGTTAAATATTTAAACTATATTTGAGAGCATCTTCAACAACTTCTCTACTATAATTTTTTTATAATAGAGAACTAAAAGTAAAAATCTCTAAAATGAATTGCAATCAACTTTAACAGATTCTCTATTTTAGAGATTTTATCATTGATTATATTATTTAAATATTTTATAATTTTAGGATTCCAATACACTTTAGAGAAAAATATAAATAAAATAATATTTATTTAATTTTAATTGGTGAAATGAATAAAAAACTCATTTCTCTCTCCTTTATTTGGAGATTTAGAGAAATCTCTATATTTGGAGATTTTTTCATTAATATCTATTTTAGAGAATGGGATAGAGAAGCTGTTGGAGAGAGGTTTAGAGAACAAAAATGTGATTTTCTCTATTTTAGAGACGTTATTAAAGATGCTTTGATTGTAGTTTTAAAACCAACTCATTTATTCTTGTAAACATTAAACTTACTCTATTTTTTGTTGGTCTATCCATATGAAACAAACACTTTAAGCCAAAAACCATTAACAAACTACAACTTTTAATGCATTAACGATTTGTATTTAATAATTCACAAATAATGCATCTTTAAAATATAATAATTTTAAAAGTTTTTAATTAAGTACTCTATAGAATTACATTAGACATGATTGTTAATTGAAAACTTGGATCATGTGAGATTGAATTGTTTTCGTAAAACCACATAAATAACACTGAACATTCACAATAAAAATAATATGACATTTTATATTTTCACAATTTTTTATATTTTCACAATATTTTGGTGTTTTTTATATTTTTACAATTTTTTGTTTTGAAATTTTAGTAATATTTTATATTCATACGGAAACATGTCAGTTTCAAATGAACTATTGATTAAATATTTAAAATATTAATAAATAAAGACAAAAATCACTAATATTGTGAGACAAAAATAATGTTATCAATATTTTAAATGATTACAAAATGTGGATTATATTTTCAATCAAAAAGGATTCTCAAACAACGTATAAAATTTCCAAATTTTAATTAATGATCACTGAAAGAACATGTTATGTTCATTCAAAAACAATGAAATTTACGATTATTTTAAGAAAAATATGTCTTTAACAATATGTAAGAGTGTCGTTAGCCTCCTATATATAAAATATATATTTTCGTACTTTTGATACCAATGTTCAAGATGATATAATTGAAGCTTAGCACATATTTAATAAGCATATTTAATTAAAAATCGTTAAATAAACATTTTTAAATCATAAACATTTAAATATGGGTTCTAAAAATATGATTTTAAAGTATCAAAAAAAATACGTCCTTAGTAATATAATTTGTCTTATAGCAAATAATATAACTAACACCAAATTTAATTTATAATTTTTTCTAATATATCTTCCTTGAAAAAACTAGTCATGAATTAAATTTATTTATTAAATTATGAATATATAAAAATATTATATTATTTAGTGAGATAAGTTTGAGGGTAAGGTTATAAGCATTGATTAGAACATCCTTTTTGTACACATTGTAAGGAGATCAACAACCACTCATTTACTTTTGTACTTTCATTTGCCACTCATTATCCTTATCAAATAAATGGTTTTTAGATAATAATCTTTAATGTTAAATAATAATTTTGCAATTGTAAAGTTTTTAAGATTTGCAAGTAAAACTTAAAAGTGATATTTTTAACTTTTATGTACATTATAAATAAAATATATCCTTCTTATTGTTATTAATTTATAAATTTTGTTTTATATGATTCATTGACTATTACGTCATAGAAGATGTTGAATATAGGAAAATTTACGAAAATAGCACCCCCTAAATGTTGTTAATTGTACGCCTATAAACGCATTTTTACTTACATCTACATCTAGCCTCTATTATAGTATAAAAGATTCTCTGTATACCCCTACTTAGGGAGTGCCATTAACACTTCCCTTCTTTAAATAGTCAAGATTTATGAAAAAGTCTACACATAATGCTTTTTTCTAGGCAGTGTTTGAATTCGGCCAAAAAAAAATTAAAAATCTTTACGTGTAATTCTATTTTGTCAAATAAACTGTCATACGTAGACTTTTTTTACACTTCACATCACTATATTTACTTACTTAGTTTACTTTATATCCTTAATTTTTCATTTTATGTTTCTATTATATTAACATGTATAATTGTACATCAACTAAAATACGTTTCTCTTTTTAGAAATTGCATCATTAAAATCGTCTTATAAATACGTTCAAATAAGTCAAATATTGAATAATTATTGATTTAATCATATGTAACACCTGGAATTTTTTTTGATGGATATAAATATTCTAGAAAAGACGTGTTTTAAAAGTGTTTTGGGTTGGTTAATGAAAAAGATCGAAGCTATGCGTAGGAAATCAAGTTTGTGAGTTTCGGGTTGACTTAAATGGCTCGTGCCAGTTACGGCGCCAGTTACGAAAAGCTAACCCACGCCACTAAGTGGCATTAGCATCTGTTTGGCTGGGGCCAGTTACGGCGCCAGTTACAAAAGCTAACTCACGCCACTAAGTGGCATTAGCCTCTGTTTGGCTGGGGCCAGTTACGGCGCCAGTTACAAAAGCTAACCCACGTCACAAGTGGCGTTAGCCTCTGTTTTGGTCCGGGCCACTTATAACTGGCGGGACAACTGGCGTCCAGCTTCTGATCTACATTAAAACCCCCGTTTTTTCTTGTCTTTCACACTCATTTCTCACCTAAACTTATTTTCTCTTCTTCTTCTCTCTCAAGACCATTTTGGAGGTTCTTAACTCCTTAAACCTACTCATTCCAAATCATTTATTGCACCTCAAGCTTGAAGATTTAAGGCTAGAGTTTCAAGGATTCGTGTCCTTCACCAAGCTTCATCACCATCTTCATCCTCCTAGGGAGATTTCTAGGGTTTTCCTAACCCTAGCTTTGTGAGTTCAAATCCAACCTTTTGCAACCATAATACTTGTCATAAATGTTCTTATTTACTCTTTCTAGGTTATAAACTCAAGTATTTATGTGTTTGGTTAAGTTTGGAGGTTTTAGGTCAAAATGAGAAATTTGGGGATTTTGATCTTGGATTTAAAATGGGCATTTTAGATGGTATCATATTACTTGTAAATGTCTCTTGATAAGAAAATATCTGATTTTGAAACTAAAATAGTTTGACCTAATTTTTGGTAAAACTTGCTTTTCAAGGAAATCATTTATATAAAGGTTTTCAGTGTTTTGAACACTATCAATACATCACGTTTGATGTAGTTGATTATTAGACTAGTATGATATGGATCCATAGGCATAAGAGTCGGTATGTAATGTCGTGAAGGATAGAATGAACCCACTTTTAATTGGAAATAGGCATTGCGATAAATTGTGTAATTTCCAATCTATCATTTTACTCTCTCGGAGTATGCATTGGGGTTAGCGTGCAATTCTTGAGGCTCGAGCTTATGTGTACAAATGACTAAAGACTGTATTGTGGTTGATGTCAATGGCTACCAGACCTTTATGTGGCGCTCTATAACATTGGTTTGTGGCCAACTTGGAGTTCCGTCACAACTAATGGTAATATCGGGTCTCCCCCGATTGTTTTAAAAGATCCTTGCTCACCAAAAGTAAGCTTTCAAGTTAAGTTAAATGGGATAAAGTATAAATCACCTTTATTTTAAAATATTTTACTGCCTTATCCATTTAACTGTTTGTTCTCACTAGGCGTAAGCCTAATACTTGATTTTAAATGTTGTTTAGCAGGTGATCGGGTTTGATGGGGCTCCTTAGAGTGGAGCGGAGTGAAGTGCCGGTGAAGGCACTCTTTTTGAGAAATGCACTTTAGAGTGTAATTATTGGAGATATTAGAATTGTAATTTTGGAGATATTAGCAACACCCGAACATAATCTATGTTCCTGTTTATGTAGATTAATAAGTTGTTGTTTTAGTATCCGTTTTGTGTTGTAAACTCCCATACTCATTCCCCACTTATTGAGCAATATTATTTAATACCGCATTTACTTTACAGTTTAAATTTGTTCTAATTTTTAGGGTGTTACATCATACATATTAAATATTATAAATACATACGAATTATTTCTAATACTTAAACTACGAATTTGATGTCAATCTGTAACACCCTTTTTCTCCACCACCAAGTGTTACGTCTTATGAAATATAAACTTCAAATATTCTATAAATGTATCACAAAGTAATTTAAACTCCAAAAACTAAAAAACCAAGCCACAATCACAACAGAAGTTTTTTACAATTGGAATACCAAATATATATATATATATGTATATGTATATATATGTATATATATATGTGTATAAAGGAAAGTTCAAATGTGAGCTCATTTTTGGTTGTGAACGTGAGGACGAATCTCAGCCACTTATCCGGTCAATAAAGGCGGCTTTGACCTGGTTCCTCTCCTTTAATAATCTCCACCCTCCCATGAATCGCGTCAATCCTCCGTGATCGCATCCACCATAACCGAAGATGTGTGGCTGAGATTCGTCCTCACTTTCACAGCCAAAATTGAGTTCACATTTGAACCTAACCCTATATGTATGTATATATATATATATATATATCATGGGGAGGGATCATATGAGAACCATCCCTCCTTAAAGAAACAAATGAACAATTTGTGGACCACATATGATGTGGGACCCATATCATATGTGATCCACAAGTGTCTCTTTGTTCCTTTAAAAATGCAAAGTTCTCATTTGAACCTTCCTCTATATATCATTCCTAGTATATATATATATATATATCATTCCTAGTATGTTCCATTCCGAACTAAGATACTCTCTGAAGATATTACTAAAAGCGTACTTACCGAAATTAAGCATCTAGCCTTTGCTTACTCCACATACTTCTACCCCTCAGATACATGCGACTCAAAGTTCATGGTTTCATGCAACATACAAACATATACTTAAAAACAATTACCCTTAGCTGCCAGCATAGACATGTTCAACTTTGGTCAAAATGGGTCTAAGTGAACTCCTATGCAACCTTTGAAGTTACGTTGCCTTTTAGCTTACAGTTAGCTTGCTTAAAGCTAGCTTGGTCTCGCTTTTGATCTCACTGCCACGTTCTCCCCTGCCTGCATGACTTCAGACTTCAGCCACATGAGGTCTAGATAGCATCTAGACTCGTGTTCAACATTTGGAGCGTCTAGCTTAGTTTTGTTTGTATATAATATTATAATTTCCTTACCGATCTGAATCCTAACCATTTTAATTCATTATTTATGCATACAAACACCATTAAGTTCCACAACTAGCTACTTTAACACTATAAGATCAATCATCCTTAACATCTTTTATCCACTTTTAAACATTATGACTCATCTACCAAGTTATCAACAATGTGATGGATATTTGATACAAGATACTCCGAAAATAGATTATAATACTATCCAAGTCAAAAACAAAGATTTTAACATAAGAATTGTACCTTAATTCGACGTTTTTTTTTTCTTGCATTCCATCGTGTCCTTGTTCTTGGATGGTATTTAAAGATCATCAAGAACAAACACCAAATGACTAAGGGGCCATTTACCAAACGCTTACTCGGGTAAGCGCTTATCAAGTCATATTACCTTATTGGAGGAATATGACAAGTACCAAAAATCTTACCCGGTAAGAACGAAGACATAACCACAAGGATTGTGGCATACTGGTTAAGGTTTGTGGGGAACGGGGTTTGATAACCCATCTACCCCAGGTTCGAATCCAGGCACGAACAACTTGTGGCCACTGGAGAATTATCTCAGGGCTGCATGCTTTAGCAATCTTAAAATTGCCAGCAAATGCCTAGGATACCTTTCCAAAAAAAGAACGAAGACAAGAAAAACAAGGATCAAGAGTCTTAACCGGTAAGTAAGGCGACGACTCTTACCACGGCAAGCGCTTACCGAGTAAATCGTTGCATACGATGTTGTTTTGGTGGACTAAAATCTTACCCGGCAAGTAAGCGATAGTGTCGAATTTTGATAACCCATCTACCCAGGTTCGAATCCAGGCACGAACAACTTGTGGCCACTGTGAATTATCTCAGGGTTGCATGCTTTAGCAATCTTAAAATTGTCAGGGATTAGGTAAATGCCTAGGATACCCTTTCCAAAAAAAGAACGAAAACAAGAAAACCAAGAACCAGGAGTCTTACCCAGTAAGCAATGGCGGACGACTCTTACCATGGTAAGCGCTTACTGGGTAAATCGTTGCATACGATGTTGTTTTGGTGGACTAAAATCTTACCCGGTAAGTAAGTGATAGTGTCGAATTTTATCGGTAAGCACTTATCCGGGTAAGATTTAGTAAACAGTCCCTAAAGTAATTTTTTTTAAATGTTCTTGTAATTTTGTTTTATTCAAAATTTTAAATTTCAAAAGCACATCTATAAACTACCAAATTCATAAAGAGAAACTTTAGTTTAAAATAAACCTTTATGTCTCACTATATAACACATGTACTCAACTATTGTTATTAAGTTCTTCGAATTTACTAAGTATAAATTAGAAACATCTTAATAAACTAGAAGACTTACCCGCTGCAATGCAGCGGAATTTCAATATTTTATCAACAATAACTTTAGAATTCTCGAATCCTTTTAAGATATCAAGATTTCTATCGTTATAAACTTATAAATCCGTATCCATTATTTTTATAAAAGCCAAATACAATCTTAATTTTAAAAGAACAAAGTAGTACATTTAAGACCCATTTGATTTAACGAAATGTTTTTTTAATAATTTGGATTTTGTGGAAAATTTTGGAATCTTTGGTGTGTTTGGTTTGTAGGATTTAGAATAAAATTGAATTTCATTATTTATCGATTTTTTCAAAACAAGTATTTAAACATTTGTAACTATTAAAAATCTAAACAGTAATCACTCTTTATAATATAGGATAGAATCATAGATATAGATAGATAAAGTCATAATGGTGTAAAATGAAAAACTAAAAATGAAAAATTAAGCTTTAAAAATAACTCGGTACATATTTATAATATTTAATGTTATTATTAAATAAAAAATATCGATATTAGTCTCTTTTGAAGGTATTGAAGAACGACTATAATCGTATAATTTATAAAAAAGTGTTTTTTTAATATATTTTAGTTAATATACGATTATATATGTTATTATAAAAAATGCGTTAAAAGAAAATTGAAGAGCTATAAAGTAAACTATAACAAATTATAACGGTGTAAAATATAATTTGAATTTTTTTTAATTATTATGCTGAATCGTGGAAGTTGTAAAACTTCAAAAATTGCACATAATACATCAATATTTGTACCTCTTAAGTGAAAATGGTGATAAATGAAAATTAAAAAAAGTAAAAGATATAAAAGTTAATTAAATAACTATAATGTATTGACTGTAAATTTTAAAAATAATTCACTACATATTTATGTTATTTAATAATATAAGTAAGTCCAAAAATATTCAATATTTGACTCATTTCGAAGATATTGACAATACGATTATAATAACATAATTTGTAAAAAAAAGAAACATATTTTTAAATGTAATTTGGTTCATATACAATTATTTATGTTTATGTGATTGAGGTGTAAAATGAAAAATAAAATAGTTAGGGATGTGAATGAAATTTAAAAACTAATTATAATATAGATAAGGGTGTAAAATGAAAAAGTTTAGAAATTAAATAAATAACTATGGGCCACTTACCCCAGCTTTATGCCTGACTCTATGGCTTACTTGCTTCCCTTTCCCCTGCGTCGAAACCCTGACTTTCGTAACCCGTGCTTGATGCAATAACCGCAACGAGAGTAAGCGCTGTTGGATAGAAGACCACGTTTGCTATGCTAAAGGAATGGATTTCACTGGGTATAAAACATAATTTTTTTAAAAACAACTCGTTACGTATTCATGTATATAATAATATGATTAAATCGAAAAATATTCAATATTGAGCTAATTTAGAAGGTATTGACGACACGATTATAATGGGTATAATTTATAACAAAAGAAAACATGTTTTTAATGCATTTTAGCTAATTTAAGATTATATTTGTTATAACGGAAAAATTATGAAATGAAAATTGAAAAAGGAAGGAATATAAACTAAATTAAATAACACAGTTTAAGGGTATAAAGTGTAATTTAAAAATCAAAATTTAATTACATTCTAATTCTAAATGAACGTGGAGGTGAGCATGCATCAAATGATTGTATCTAAGGCAAGAAAACTTGTAAGTCTTAATTTTTCTAAACAATAACCGCTTAACCGTATTACATGCTTTATATAATAGCATAGATTTGTGATATCAAACATCCTTTTATGGGACAATGGTTAAAATAGAAGGATAATTAATAGTTACTTGTTATCTACAAACTCATTTATATGACAACTACCCATTTTATGATCCTTGTATTTAAAGTTTATGATCAATCAACTTTTTAAATACAAGTTATAAAAGGGTTGATTTATGATTATAGTTAAAGAATATTTGTTGCATTTAAATAACTGAAATTAGGTTGACTTTGCTCTAGTTTTATAATCTAGAATCCTAGTTTGCTTCTTGTGTTGGAAGAGTTCAAAATCTGGGTACCTATTGATGAAGTTTACTATGTCAAAATTAAACAAATTTATTGAAAGTCTCCATATGACACATGGTTGTATAATATGTCAAGAATATCTGTAAATGTCTTAATAAAATACTTTATAAAACTTAAGTTTATAAAACCAAATTATAAAAGGTTATACTGAAAAGTGTTACAATAGGTTTATGGAACGTTTTTCAACGCTTTAACAAATTTTTTAGGGAAGTTTAAAATAAAATGACGTGTTAGCTATTTTATGACACTTTTGAGAGATGTCTTATAAACTTATTTTTTTTATAAAATACTTGTGTTTATGAGACACTTTTTCAAATAATGTTATATTAAATAGTTAATATGATATTTTATTTTAAAATTGTTTTAAAAACTTGTTGAAACAGCTAAAAGGTCGTAAAAAACTTGTTGAAAGTTGAAACTACTAAAAAATTCCTATACACATATTATAACATTTTTAGATTGAATGTTTATCGATTTGATCATATAAACTCAAGTTCTATAAAGTATTTTATTATGACGTTTAAATATTTTAAACATCCAATAATACCAATTTTATTATAATGTATGCTAATAAAAAAAAACTTGGTTTTCACAAGTAAAATAAATAATACATATGAATGGGGTTGTTTCTTAATTCTTTTGGACGAATAAAATTATTATTTAATCACATTATTATATAAAACATGATGTAATTGAATTCTAAAATAAACCTTACTTGCAAAAAAGAGGTCCACCATTACCAATGACATTTTTTATTAGCATTTGAATAGGTCTAAAGTATAACGGGGTCCATTCATTTTTTTTTCAAAGTTTGCAATTTGACTCCATTGTTCAAATTAAAAACCAACACATGTTACGTTTTTTAATGAATATAACATACATGTATTTTGATATAGAACATACGGTTCAAATCTAATAAACATAGTATAATAGTTACAAATTATTTGGTAATTTAACTTGTAGACATGTTGTCAGGTTTTTATGATTCTGGTTTGTCTCTCACATAATTTCCTTGAAACTTGGTGAAATTATTTGTAGGGACGTTGAAATAATTTCAGATTTCATAATTGTAGATTATGATTATGGAATCAATTACAAGATTTTTCTTATATCAATCAAGTTGTGTGATACCTATCGAAGAAACCAATATTGATTTACCTAACAAGAATATGCAACCACATACATTGAACACAAAATGAAAATGGTGATAAATTTATGCACATGTAGTTTGGATGACCATCGGGTTGCCAAAAATGTCGGAGAGAAAGAAGGTTTGCCGAAAAAGTTTGAAGAAAGAGAGGGATTTGATAAAAAAAAATATATAGTTGAAGGGAAGAGTAAGGATAAGATAAATACACCCGGTCTGTTAATTTCGTCCTCACATACATCTGACTTAGGGGTCGTTTACTAAAACCTCACCCTACCCGATAAAATAACAAGAAGCAAGTCTTGCTGCAAGAATCTTACCCAATGCAGGAAAGTGATGACTCTTATCTGGTAAGCACTACTATCAAACAATAAAAGAGTTATAAATGCTTTTACTATCAAACAATTTTGATTGTCGGGAATGCTACCCAATAAGAGTAAAAGAGTGGTAACACGTCGGTAAATGCGCTCTTAGTTTTTACATTCCTTCAATCTGATTTTGACATAAAAGAAGTATAGCATTTTGATAAGAAAGCCTCATTAGTGAGCTTTAGAAGAGCTAATCTCTGATATAGAAGGGCTAATCAATGTAAAAAAAACTATATCTTAAAACTAGCACCATAGCTCCCTTTCATTTGTTAGAGCATTTGGAATCTCGCTTAATGCAAACCGAATTAGATGGGACTGATATTAGATCGATTTAGGTCAGTTGGTACTTGATACTAGTCGATCTCAACAAAGTACCATTCAAAAAATATTATAAAAACAGTTGCTAATACTGAAGAACTAGTTAAAAAACCAATCGAACCAAATTATAGTGTTCTACCAAACTATTAATAATTTGTAGTAGGCTGAGATTATAAGATTTTTGACTCCTATTAATTTGCGGTTTTATAAGATTATAAGCAAATTAGTGAGAGCATACACATAGAATGGAATCCTAACATCAATTTTACTATATTCAAAGGTATCCTTAAAACAATAATTGGTTGTCCTAAAGACGATCATAATTAAAACACCTACAGTTTAACTTTAAAATTGAGAACAAGAGTCCTAATTAAAGACTAGGACCAAATACATGGGAATTGACCTTTTTGACACAGCTGCATTTCTAGAAATGATCAAATGGTCATTCTCATATGTGCATGGGATCATCATCAATAAGCAAAACAACATTTGTAAAACAATAAGAA
Source organism: Silybum marianum (assembly GCA_036898165.1). Lineage (NCBI taxonomy): Eukaryota > Viridiplantae > Streptophyta > Magnoliopsida > Asterales > Asteraceae > Silybum > Silybum marianum. The sequence continues at coordinate 24,463,141 of CM072538.1, forward strand.
CAAGCATAGTAACAGTTGAAGAAAAATATCAAATAGAGAATCAGAATTGTACCAATAAATACTCAGTTTTCACCTATTTTAGAATCAGTACATTCAATGCCCTCTACTTATAATAGAGTTCACAATATTACGGGAAAAAAATCCATTTTAAAAAGGAAATGTCTGGGAAGCGACTTACCAAATTTCCCTTCCAAAAAAACTGAAATTATTATTCAAACCTTTTTGCGCGAAAAGAAAAAACCCCTCAAAACTTCAAAAGCTTCGTCACCATCTATTTGGAGAAGAAGAACAAACTCCTCCTCCATTTTTGTGTCTTTCACACACACACACTCTTAGCCGCCTCCTGATCCGTACTTCTTTCCAAAAACGATCAGCTGCAATTTGTCATAACCAGAAAGCACACCAGCACCAGCAATGGCACGAAGAATGTTGGCACCAGCACCCTTGAATAGTGACTTGGCACCTTCGTTCTTCAGAATCTGAGAGAATGCATCGAATGAGCTCTTGTACTTGACTGCTTCACCAGATGTCATCATCATTCTTCTACGAACAGTGTCGATTGGGTATGATGCAAGTCCAGCACCATTTGTGATCACCCAACCAAGAGCAAAACTAGCAAAGAAACTATCCTGAAATTCCAAATTTTAAGATCGTTAACAAAAAAAAACATAAAATTAATGAATATTGTGATATATAATATGAAATTGGATAATGGGTTATACCTGCATCTTTCCAGTAAGGACAACGGGTTTCAAAGAATCGTACAATCCAAAGTACAAACCACGGTATACGATGATTCCAACACAAGAAATGTTGAATCCACGGTAAAGCCCGGCAATACCATCGGATGCTAGAGTCTTCTTGTAGACATCAACCAAACCGTTAAACTGCCTTTCTCCTCCCTTCTTTGCAGCCTTAGAATCATTAGCCAAACGGGTTCTGGCATAATCAAGAGAATAAACAAAAAGAAGAGATGAGGCACCAGCTGCACCTCCAGATCCCAAGTTTCCAGCAAACCATTTCCAGTAACCATCTCTGTCCTTCTTGAAGTTGAAAAGCCTCTTGAAGTAATCCTTGAAAGCAAAGTTCAAGGCCTGGAAATATACATATATATATAAGAAACATAAGATCAATATAGAAAATATAAAATATAATATAATAGCAAATAAAAAGATTAAGTAAAAGAAAAACTAGCCTGGGTTGGGAAGTAACGGATGACGTTAGCAGTGTTTCCTCTCCACAAAGCAACAAACCCTTCATCCTTAATGGTTCTACCGAAACAATCACCAATACCTTTGTATGGTTCAGCCAACCTACCAGACTTAAGCATCTCGTCTTGGTTCTGGATCAGAAGCTTAACACGTTCAATAGGAGCAGCGGCTGTTTTTGATACAGCTGCAGAGACTCCACCCATAAGGAAATCGATAGCAAATCCAGAAAGACCTTTCTCAGCTGGGGCTTGAACACAGATAGGAGATACTTTTGGCACGATCATGGAAAGATCAGCTGATGGCTGAGCTGGATATTGGAATGCAGCATTTGAGTAATTTCCATACTGGAACTGCCTCTGGTAGGCTTGTGGTTGCTGGAAACCACTGTCACGAGCACGAAGTTGCATCATGCTAGATCCAAGAAGACTCCCAGCTAACTTCTGAGAGACACTTGGGTGTTGCGAATGATCGATCGCCATGTCTTCCCTAAACAATTGGGCACAATTACACTTTATAAGTGACTAACAAAAGAACAGACAACCAGCCAAGATTGAACTGCCACCATACCATAAGATTGAATTGACATAAATACAATAAACGTCCCAAAAAATGGATATTTATGTAATTTTGTGGTTCATAATTGGTTGTTTTAAAACACACCCAGAACTGAGAGATAACATACCACGAACCCATTAGATACACTCAAAATATTACTAAGAAAAAAGCACTAGATATTTTATATTCAATAGTCTTTCACCAATTAGATTGGGTTTTAAAAAAGAAAGCTGTTTAAGCCTTGTGAAAATGCTTCTTGGATGAAGTACAATTGCATACAAAGTTAGCATATTGCACCATGATACTTTACCCTTACAGTTAAAGATCCGATTTAACAAGTCTGAAGCTTAATATGCAGTTCTAGCATTTTTTTTACTTGAAATTAAGAGATTTTTGTAATCAATCACTATCACCCACATGACACATAGGTGATTCAACAAGTCAGAACTGTCAAGTTAAGGTTCAAATGCATTAAAAATAGCAACGTTCATATAGATCCATTAATAACCACTATTACATGATAGATCCAATGATCCATTAATAACCCTTCCTTTTATATTGGAAGGGCTGTTGTGTAAAAATAGCAATGTTCAAATGTAACAAGCTGAATAAGGCAACTTCAAAATTTGGTTAAGAGAAATTGTAATTAGCAAATAACAAGAAATAAGTCGGGACTTTTTGTAAACTAGCCCTATAAAAACATAGAGATGATAAATAAAGTCCTTAGTCCAAGATTTTAGCATTCATCTAACAAGATCAATAAAAAATTCATCAACTCTTTTTTAGGAATCAAATGAAAGCAATCTTCCTAGAAGTTCTGAAACCATTTGATAGCTAACAATATTGATCAAAACGATGAATCAACCCTACAAAGTTCCACTAACAACCAGATCAAGCTTCACATGAAGAACTTATTTTAGAAAAAAACGTTTTTTAATCCATCAACAAAGCAAACGAGTAGGTGAGACCCCGTTACAACAACAAAAGCACGATCCGTAAAAATTGGGACTATTCTATTCAGATCTCCCACAGATCGCAATCTTTTCATGCTATAATTACCTATTTAACCTTTACTAATTCTTGCGAAAAAATGATTAATCATTTTGGTGATCCCATTATTTTGTAAAAGTACAAATATTCGACAATCAAACATTACACTCCATCTAAACGTACATGTACAATCAACAGATGCGATTTCCATGGATCAAGAGGAAAAAAAAACAGCATAATTTTCTCAAAATTTCGTAACTTAGAAACATAAAAGCAATTCTATAAAGCAATCGACAAAGTTCGCGTACAACCAACAACAATCACATCACAGATCTACTAAAAATAAACATAAAAGACCCCAAAAACGAAAAAATTCGGAAGTAAACAACAAAATCACACATAAGAATCGATACTTAAAACTTAAAAACAAGCTTGATTGAACAGATCTGACTCGATCCAACAAAATCAACAGCAAGTAAATAGAAATGAACAAAAACAAAGAGCTAAAGAACAGATCTATCAACTAGAAACGATGATAATTCAGATCTACAAACTAAAGAAACATAAAGAAGAGAAGAGCTATATTGAAAGATGAAAGAAATCTACCTTTCAAAAGAGAGAGAGAAGCAGATGAATGGATCCGCTTATGGTGCGGCTCCAGAAAAGCGGCGAAGAAAGGGTTGGAGGACAAAGAATAGCGAGCGAACAAGGGTTTATGAGGAGGAGGAGACGCTGACCATCAGGGTTGTGTGCATTGACCGCAATAGGTCTTCTTTTTGGGCTCAATTACATTTATGCCATTGGGCCTCTTTTTAGAGGAAAAGAAACCCCCAACCCATTTTTATATTTTCAATTTTTCATTCATGTACTAACAGATACAAGTCGTTTGGTTCTGGTGAGGGAATGAAAATTTTCAGTTTAATCAGAAATGAAAATTTGGAGACGAGGGGAGGATGAGTCCATTATATTATATACAACCAAACAGTTTCTTTTATTATCATTCTTATTAATTCCTGATTAATACCTCCAACCAAACACACCCTAAATCATCAAGTTCATCTAATTTTAATGATTTAATTGTATTAACAAATATAAATCATTAATTTAAGATACAGATCGAAGTGATTTTAGTTCAAATGTTAATATTCAGAAAAATAAATATTTTTTCCACAACCATTTAGAAGTTTAAGGGGTTTGAATTTGACTATTACATGTAACATTTAGAGGTTGCTTAACTGAATGAACATCCATGATACAAAATGATTTAGATGGTTTTAGAACCATTAAAAGATAGACTTATTTTTCGCCAAACAGAGTTCACTTCTTAGCGATTCAGAAGAGGCAATAATGGAACTGTTAGTCTCCAGTGTAGGCGTGTAGGTTAGTTGATAAGAAGAAAAATTAAGGTGGAAAACGTAAGAAGATATATGAACCATTGATCACTTTTAATCTTATGCGCACCCATGAATCACTTTTAGAAGATAATTGATCTGGTGCATCTCATGTGCACCTTGTTAGTGTTGACATTCAATTATGATTGATCCAAGAATGACAATCTTTTCTTACGTTTCTCACATAAATTCTCTTCTTATCGGAACCCAACCTTAGTTGATAAAAGGGTGTCTTTGCTCAAATACAGAACAAGTTATGAGTTAGATCTCAGATCTCCCATTACTATCAGTCGCTAAGTGGACCAAAAAATGTCCACTCATATTAATGTCAAGAAGACCGGTAATCAACTTTACTCGGGTGCTTAAATTTAGCATTCAATTATGTTAATCAATTGTGTAAATTCATTAATGTTAGTGAAATGTGAATCTGCTAAGTCTTCCAATTTATATTTTCAACCAATCAAGACTTTAGTTTCTTATCATATTGTTGTGTTAATGTTAATTAAATATTTCCAGACAAATACTTTAAACAATGAATGGCTTTTTATATAACAAGTTTTATATAATGCAAACAACAAAATTTCGAGGTATAGTTTAAAAAATATATAACCATAGCTTTAACAACGACAAATTTTTACCTTGTAACAGTAAATTTTTATCTTTTTGCATGATAAATTTTAAAATGTTAAAAACAATTTATATAACATATAATTTTGATTGGTGTCCTAATATTAATTTCAAAATAGAACTATTTTTATAACAATAAAAATTAATTTTTTGATTGATTAAATTATTTCAAACTTCAGGTCATATTCTATAACGTATATTTTTAATAACAAGAAGTTTTTTTTTTAATATGATTTTATTTACAACGTTAGTATGGTAAAATGTGACTATATAATTTTTATGACAGAGATATGTATTAAAATGCGAATACATATTTTAAAAAAATATATATTAGTGTTTATGTAACAAGAAAATTTTGAATTGAGATTGGTTTCATGATTTTAGTTTCATTTTAACTATAGCTAAATTTAAAAACATTAATTGTAAATATATTATCATATTTAAAATGTGTCTATTTTAAAAAGTATGCCTTATAATATAAAGAAGAAAAAAGTGAATTGAGATGTGTATGAGGCTATGGGCCTGTGGGATAAAGATGCCCAAATGAGGTTTCTTGGACCGTTTTTGGGCCTGACTGAGTTTTGTTAGGTCCATCTAATAGACCCATTTCGGTTAGTGTTTTTAGTAAAATACTGACTACAGTCAATCTTAACCGTTCAATATAACACCTGTCCTCAAGAAATCTAATACGAGTGGGCTATTTAAAACTCAAGACCCGGTGACCTTATATATAAAGAACTCAATAAATCAGTTGTGTATTTATGTAATGAAGCGAGGTGTAAGATTTTTTTAAACCGAAAAGAGAAAACGAATATTGTTTTTTATTAGACAATATAATTCTATGTTATATATAATATAATTTACAATTGGTGGTTGTACATTTAACAAATATATTGGAACTTGGACAGTGATTTTGTTTAAGGACCAAATCCATGAAAAAGTAAATACCACCACGTTATCTACGTAACAAATGAATTAGAAAAAAAAATCTTTTTTGCAAATAAGAAATTGCTTTATCTTGAGCTTTGGTTATGATATGAGTTTATGACACGTTTATTTGGAAATTACACGTTTGAGTATGTTGGTCATTTAATAGGAGTCATGTAATTTAGGTTGTAATGTGGTGGATCCATAGACATAGGAGTCGGTTTTGTTGGTTTAAATTAAATCGGATGGTTATTCCCATATTGTGGCTATAAATAGGCATTGGATCATCGGAGGCGTTATAGTACAGGCTCTTGGAGTCGGACATCGGCTATGACCGCAATACGATGTAATTTTTTTGAGTCGAATTGATGGTTTGAAATTAGATGGTTATTCCCGTATTGTAGCTAGAAATGGGCATTTGCTTATCGGGGGCACTGTGGTGCTTTCCATTTGAGTAGAACATGTCATTGACCATATATCTTAGTTTTTAGTGAACGAGCATATCTAAGTTCATCGGTGGTCCCATGCAAAGTATAACTTATGGGTGGTTAAACTCGATGACCATTTATCCCTAGTGAGGCTCGTTAACATAGGTATGTGACTTACTTTTGTGTTTCCTCACATTAAATGGAATTGGGTCTCCCTCTCACGGAAATGTGTGTTTTGGATATGATATTTTATCCATGTTTTCGGTGTTGTTTTTTGGGTACGGAATGTACCCATGGTTTGATATTTCGGATGTACATTATTCATATTTTGTTGCGTTAGACACTTGAGATTTATCCATGTTTCCGGTATTTGAATACCAAGTTCATGTTTTGTGTGAGTATTGAGTTTGATTTCATGTTAAAATTATTGATGCTTTGGTCAATGAGTTTTCATCACGAAAAATGGGAAATATATTGTTTTTATATTATATACATTTTATTTAGGAAATTGTGATTTATATAACATTCTTTCAGTTTTACCGTTTTATATTAGAGCTGAAAATTGGTTGAACTCACTATGCACGCGTTAAGCCTAATACTTTTCTTGTCGGCATGTGCATCAGGTCCTATTGGAAAATGATACTAGCATCATTGTGAAGAGTTTCGTGCTAGTTAGAGGAACAAGAAGGTTTTATCTATTCGGGGACGTCTTCCGTATTTTTGAGATAATTCGTAACACCCGTATCTATTTTAGACTTTGTGTAAGGTTTGGTTTATCAATTGTTGATGTTAAATCTTATATTGCCATTATAGGTAATCAAATGTTGACCTTTAGAAAGGAAGTTATTCTTTTATTGATATTTTATATAATTTTCAAACTAGTTATTCTTTTCTATATTTCATGGAGTTACACGCGACATATGTCATGAATAAGGTCTCATATGACATTTAGACGGGTCTAAGCCCTTTTTTTGTTAGGGTTTTAGTTTTTGTTCATACTATTCTCCTAAACGGTTTTTGTAACACCCATAAATTTTGGTGTTGATAAATTCAAGTGTTATTATGATATTCATCAATGGAATGGCTTGACTAAGTAATAGGGGTTTTGGTCCACGATCAGATGTCGAAAATAAGCAAGAAAAGTCCAAAATACGCGAAAAGGGTGTTTTGCGACCCTAGAATCCGAACCTTGCACCCTGGGCTAGGGTCGCACTTTGTGTACCGTAAGGGGGTGTTTTTGGGAAAGTGCGACCCTTGAATCGCGACCTTGGGTGACAGGGTGGCATGTCAAGGTCACACCTATGTGGTTAAAAAGTCGGATTTCAAAGTAAAACTTCATTTAGCCATATCTCTCTCATTTCTTATCCGATTTATGCGATTCAAAGTGTTGTGGATTCGTATTTCGAAGTTCTTCAAGATGAAAGCAATGATGATTGGATATAAAGAGATGTGGTTTCTGTAAGTCGAAAGGTAAGCCTTTGGGGGTTTTTGCACCATATATAGGGTTTGGTTTGTGGTTTTGATTTAGGGTTTCTTGTGGTGTATTTTGAGTTTGTTTGTGATCTAGATGAAGGTCCTAGTGATGAATGTGTGGATCTGAAGCTCTCTCCAAAGGAAACACGAGTGGTGGAGTAAAATCTAGATTTAGCCTAAATCTAGCAAAGTGGGTTCAAGTTGATTTGTGAAAACTATGTACATGCCAAAAATGTTCATTTTGAAGTATTAACATGTTTTTATTTGTTATTTATCAAATGTGTGGGTATTTGGTGAGTTTTGCATATCTGGTATAAATGGTTTATAAATCATGTAGAATACTTTTACTTGGGTTTTTAGACATCTTGATAAATAAAATATAAGTGTGGTTGTTTTGATGTCTTATCTCATAAATGGAGATCATTTGGGTTATATGCATCTTTGGAGTATTTGATTTCATAAACCGTTGGAATTACATCTCATTGCATTATGAAGCATTTTAGAAATATATGAATATGATTTCATTTGGAAAAATGGTTTGTCTCAACCAATGTTTTGAGTAATTACATAAGTCTTGAGTTATAGAGCTCTTGCTCGGTTTTGACTAAAATGAGTCTCGTGGACATTTGTCCAATTTAAGTTGCTCTATGTCGGGTTTTTGAGTTATATGCAATTATGGCATATTCTTTGATATGTTACACGTTTTGGGTGCGTTAGTCATTCATTTAGTGTCGTGTAATTTTATGGCTAGAATGTAATAAATCCATAGACATATAAGTCGACATATTATATTATTGCAAGGTAAAGACCTAGTGGGGTTGAACTTGTTACCCGTATACATATTATATTATTGCAAGGTAAAGACCTAGTGGGGTTGAACTTGTTGGGTTATGAATATCAAGGTAAAGACCTAGTGGGGTTGAACATGTTACCCGTATACATATTATATTATTGCAAGGTAAATATCTAGTGGGTTGAACTTGTTGGGTTATAAATATGAAGGTAAAGACTTAGTGGGGTTGAACTTGTTACCCGTATACATATTATATTATTGCAAGGTAAAGACCTATTGGGGTTAAACTTAGGGGCTGTTTGGTAGTTGCTGGATGGTATAGAGTTGGATGGTATAGAAGTCTGGATGGTATAGAGGCTCTGTATGATATAATGCAAAATGAAAAATGGTTTTTTGGTAACTGCTTCGAATGGACAGTCTGAATGAGAACAAATTACCATTTTAACCCTATACATAATTCAACCAAACCAACACAGGGATAGTAAAGATCATCATCAACGTCAATTTTCTCAGTAAACCAATTCATAACAAATTAGTAAACAAACTCACATTAAAAATCAGATACACAATAAATCGACAGCCCCCATTTAGGATCTAAACAAAGTAGTTGCCATTTGCAGCAATGCTTATTTTCTACCCATAACCAATTTTCCTAATCAAACACAATAAACAAAGCAGCTGCCATTTGCAGCGATGCTTATTTTCTACCCACAACCAATTTTCCTAATCAAACACAATGCACAACCAATTTTCATCCACTAACCATCACCAAAATAAAACCCATGTTTAACAAGAAAAGACAGCAACATCCGAAAAAAAATAAGAACTCAGCATCCCCAAGAACAAACAACAAGCTTACTGTTTGAAACCAAAAAACTCCAATTGCAAATCTGGAAAAAAAAACTCTCAAAGAAAGATGATCAAAAGATGTTAGGGGATAAAAACGAACAACAAACATCCCCCAAACACGTCCCTAACCAGCAGCAAACACACAATTTCGAAGACACTGCAGAAAACCCAACTTTGAGCCAAAAAACTCAAAATCGGACCACCATATTTGTAAAAACGAAGAAATTGATAATCTAGGGATCAAATCGATCACCCAACAGCCCCTAGGATCAAACAAAATCAACAGTAGCAGCCCCTAGGTCTTTACCATTTTGGAGAAACCATTTAGAGATATCAGAAATAAGGTTTAGGGTTTAGAAATATACCAGCGATTTGTGGGGAGTAGGAGTCACCGGAGCAGGTGGTAGGGATTTGGGAAATCAATTTGGGTATGAGGATGCTAGAGGCGAGAGGGTAATTGTGGAAGAAACCCACATCTGTACCATTCTGCGTACACCTTATAGAGGAATCGTACAGAGGTAAATGGAGCCCTTCAGAGGTGATTTTATTTTTACCTAACAACACACACCTCTGAATCGTGTAGAGGTTACCTCTGGATGGCATCATCCAGAGCTAAACAAACAACCCCTTAATGAATAAATTTAGTTATGTGGCCTAGTTTTGTGTTCCGCCACTAACATTGGGAAACGGGTCTCTCCCGTCACCGTAAGATGTTGTTTTGAGTATAAAGTCTTATCTCTTATTTTTCGGTGACATTTTTTGAGTATGATGTATTATCCATAATATATATTATTGGATCTATGGGACTTAACTGTGTTTTGGCATTTTAGATAATGGAGCTTTGTTCATACTTCGGTATTTGAAACATTTAAATTTATTCACGTCTTGAGTGAGTAAAGAGTGTAGAGTTTGTATTTGATCGGATGTTTTTATTTAAAGCTTTTATTACTACGGTATTTTGATTTAAAGTTTTTATTACGAAAATGATGAGCTTGGGAAAGATGTTGCCTTTATAAGGAAAGTCAATCTATTTGAGAAATTATTATTAAATCAAGCAGTCTTTCGATTTGTATCAATTATGAACATGTTATGAACTCTTGAACTCACTACGCGTTAAGCCTAACATTTTTCCTTTGTCGGCATGTGCATCAGGTTCTTGTTGGGGTTGGTACTAGCGACACGTGTTGGCTTAAGTGTTAGAGTGTGGCACGTTAATGATCTAGCTTTTGGTGACGTATTCCGCATTTGGAGATAACGACTCTTATTAGGTTTAGTAACACCCGACCGTATTTTAGTCTTTGTATAAGACTTGGCCTATCTCTTGACGAGGTTTAGTTAGAATTGTTGTTCGAGGAAATCTAAGTATTATTTTATAGGAAGAGGTTTATCCTTTAATTGATGTAATATTGAAAAATTTAAATTAGTCGCTATTTCCAATTTTGATGGTGTTACAGTTCTAACAAAAAATAAAAGGTGCAATTAGATAGTTTAGTCTTGTAATTGTAGGACCATTATTAAAGATACATAAAGTGTAGCTATTATAACTCTTCCTCGGTTTAATCATCAATATATTACTCAATCTCTCCAACGTGGATGTACACTATCTGATGATAGTGGAGACACATTAAATTGTTGTGTTCTTTGGATTTCCCTAAATCTATTTGTAGGATATGGACTTAATTTTGCATTTATTTATTGTTGATACATTTGAACACATTTTGGATCCGTGTCTTTTATATTGGTCGTTTCCACATTTTGATTACTGGGTTTTGACTTTTGTGCATCGATTTGTGGAAATTATCGAGGTACAAAGTTATGCCAATGCATTGATCACAAGATGAGACACAACTCACCTGGTTTATATTAAACTGAACCAGAACAAAAAGTCTCAAACAATAGAGCCGAAATACACTAACTCAAACAATAGATCTGATTCATTTTCGAACTTGTATGATCTGAAATTAAATAAAAACTTATATATTCAATTTGAAAATTATAATCCTACCATTTCAAATATGAAAATAGATTTATCTCAATATAGCTCCTTTTTAGAAAAGAAAAAAAAAGAAAAATCAATGTTAAACAATTTCAAATTTGCGATTAACTAACAACCGTAATTTAAATATAAAATTTATTAAAATTAAACTCCAAATTGACATGGTGATGATGAATGAATGAATGAATAAATAGTGAGTTCTTATCACAATCTATCTTCAAGCTAACATGTTTGACCTTTCCATGGACCATTCACTTTCATCATCACTTGTCTTGTTTAATCATATGTTTCCTTCTTACATCACATCACATGGCCTCCCATCATTCAATCTTCAATGAGTTTTTATTATTATATTTTTAAAATACAAAAAGTATTAATAAATATTGTTTCATGTTCTTAATTACGGGTGAGTTTTAAATTCGTTTGATATTAGTTGGATCAGACGATATAACTATCCGTTTCCAATTTTATTTTGAATTGTTTTACAACAAAGTTGACATTTTTATTGTTATTAACAACTTGAAGTCGTTAAATCATCATAGGTGTCGACTATATAGTTGATATATAAGCGTTTGCATTCGTAGTATACAAGTGTAAACTACGATACAATATAATTCGACTAAAACAAATCAAGTGAGCAGGTTTTATTTACTTTTAAAGTAAGTTTGGTTTTTTATTTTCAAAATTTTGCTGCTTAGTTTAAGAGTTTAGAATTAGTTAGCAACAAATATAAGATCGTCTTCAAAAGATTCTTTCTAAATTTTTTTTCTAAAAATAAAGAATTATAAGTCAAAATATCTAAACATATTAAACTGAACAACAAATTTTTTATTTTAGAGAATTTGAACATCAATTATATTATTAAAATTAATATTCTATAATTTTATCATTCCAATACATTTTAAAATAAAAGGTTTATATTAAAAAACTTATAAATAAATCTCATTGATGAAAAGTAAGTCTAGCTTAATCACTATTGAGAGTATATTTTTTACGGCAAAGATCTACAATTGTTACACCCAATATGTGTCCTAACAAACAACATCAACAAACATTGTGGTCCTTAGCAATTTTTACAACTTCTTTCTCAACAAATTAGTGGTAATTCATTGAAAATTCAGAAAACGGGCCATCTAACATGCTCCAAAATAATGAGATATATGTAAAAGCAAGGTTCCTAATCCTAAAATGGAATGTATAGAGATCCATATGTAAACATGGTTCTATTTAGATACACTCAAATGACCCATTTTCACGATGAGATTATATATAACCCTATTATGGTATGGTCTAGTATGAAATGAAGTTATAATCATATAATCGACATTATCGTTAGATTTTAGATTATACTTTTCGGAATCTTGAGCATCAACATGTAGGTTTCAAATGCAAGTGGTAGTTTCAGGCCTTATAGCTATTGTTCTTGAGAAGTGACTTGGTCTAGCCGAAATGATGTTTTCATGCGATCTATTACCAAAAAGTTTTCCTTTGGTTTCAGTGAACAAGTAATCATTGACTCCTCCTTTTTCCGAACAAACACATGTAAAGAGGCCCGTCGATAGTCAATGAAGATTTTTCTTTTCAGTTCATGGTTAGCATATTTAAATCTGCAAATGAAACCAAACATTCATTATGGAACAAAGTATATATATATATATATATATAAATATGTTTTTATAAAAAGGAACAAAGAAAAAATTACAGCCTGCAGACTTTAAAGTCGGAGAAAATGAAACCCTAACCATAATCCTCGATTGGTATATGCAAACTTCAAACTTAGAACCTGGGAGATTGAAGAAGGAGGCAAACCACAAAGATCGAGGAAAAGACCAGGGAGAATGAGATGATGAAAAAGGTAGATTGATGAGTTCATTATTTTCTAAGCAGATTTCGAGCTTCACAGAAGAGGAGGGAGGGGAATATCGATGAGCTTCATTCCCTGAACATATCAATTTCATGGAGGAGGGAAGAGTAGATCGATTTAACAAGAGAAGTAAGGGTGGTGGTTAAATGCAAAATTGAGGAGAGTATGTTTTCTTTTCCAAGGGTATTGAAGGAAAAATGTTGGTTTATAAAATAAGACTCTCTGTAGAGCGAATAAGCCATCAACTGACTAAAAAAAAGCCACAAACGAATAATCATGTACAACTTATCAAATAAGCCATACCGACAAACAACTCATTAATTTATGGACCGACAATAAGAACATTAATTGACTTAATTCCAATGGTCCATTGTGGAGCATTACCCATAACCCTAGTGCCTACAATTAGAAAAACCATGCATACATACATTGTGTACTTGATCTTATATGATTGTTTTCACAATTACAAAGTTGGTGATAAAAACAAATGGGGATTGCTATTCATATCTCCTCCCACTCACATACTTATATGATGTATGTGAGTGAATAGATAAGGTATACAATATAGGGTATGTGAGTGAGGAGGAGTATAGATAGAATTCACCTAACAAACACATCGTTTTAATATGGTCAAAGTTATAAACGTCACCTCAACTAGTGAACAAATAACTATGATATTTTTATTTTGTTTTTCTTATTAAAAACTAATTATATAAATTGCCAAAAACATCTTAAATTATTATTATAATCTTTAAAAAAACTAAAGACATAAAGATTATCAAAATTTTGATTAATTTAACATGGGTTTGGGGATTCCTGTAAGTGTATGAAAATTTCAAGAAAACTAGTGGAAATAAAATATTTTGAACGTGGATACTTGAAGACATAAATATGAATCTCGAACCTCTCCCATCACTCGTGCATTCTTGGAACTATTTTTATTTTGGGAAAAGCTGAACTATTTGGTCAAAGAAATGACCAATTTCTAGGAGAAATGTTCACACATTAATTATTCCATAAATCAAATTTAAAATCACATTTATTAAACTTGTTAAGTTTTGTAGCATTCAAACACTATTAATAGTGTCAATAGAGTGTGTATAATAGATTAGATGTAATACTAAATCAACCTTTGGAGTGTCAACCTAGACCGCATATCAAGCTGTTCGTACACCATCAGATCCCGTCACATATATTATCACATACTATAACAAAAATAATTTTATAGTACGCCTAAAATGAAAAAAAAAGTCTTAAAACTATACTTTATAGGACCAAACCAAATAGTGTTCTATCTAAAATCGTTACAATAGATTTATAGGACGTTTTTAACCGTTTTAACAAGTTTTTTACGATGCTTTAAAATAAAATGTCCTATTAGCTATTTTATAGGACAATTTTGAAAAGTGATCCTATAAACAAAATTGTCCTACAAAAATATTGGGTTTATAGGATATTTTTCAAAAGTGTTCTATAAAATAGCTAATAGGAAACTTTATTTTAAAAAATGTTATAAAAAACTTGTTGAAACGTCTAAAAACGTCCTATAAACCTATTATAACGCTTTTAGATAGGACACTTTATGATTTGGTCCTATAAACTTATATCATATAAAATATTTTTTTAGGACGCTTTTTCATTTTACGCTTCTCATCTTAAAACTTCTTCTCCCACGATCATTCACACACACACACACACACACACACACACACATATATATATATATATAGAGGGAGAGAGTTAATTTCCGTTACAAACCACGTTAATTCGTACAAACCGTACAAAACTGCATCCAACCAATTTTTTTTTTGATTTTTTTTCACTTTTTTTAATTATGAGGGTTGATTAGTCAATAATATATGATTTTTTTTATCAATAATACGCGAGGGTTAGTTAATCAAGAATGTGTGAAACAAGTTTCATCAAAATGAGAATTTCATGAAACAATTCATTTTCATGAAACAATTCATTTTCATGTAGAAACAAAAATAATTTCATGAAGAAAAGAATTATATGAAACAATTTCATCATATTAAACACTTTGATAAAAAAAGTTATTCTATTAAACAATGAACGGTTTGTACAGTTTGTACGAATTGACGTGGTTTGTATTTGAAATCTCCCCTATATATACATATATAGATTTGGGATCACGTGAGAGCGACGGTTTCCGTGACGTGAGACCACCTTTTTACACACAGTTTTTTTCGGTTTACATTTTTTTTACATTCACAATGTTTTGCTGTGAAGTTTTAAGTGTAAAAACGTTTTATGGAAATAAAATTGCTTTGCCTTTAAAAAAAACGTGATCTTAAAGGTTTCACAAAAACATACTTGTCTCACGGGAATCCAACCTGTATATATATAGGGTGGTATCCATTGCAAACTAACTAATATTTGCAAACTGTGCAAACTCACCGTTATCCAATAGAAATAAGTCATGTGGATAATACTGTTTTAATATTTTTTTAATAGTTTGTTAATTCATTGAGGATATCATCATCATTTTATAATTTAACCATTTTTAATTAATATTTACTAATTTTCTGTCATGAACACACTTTCCGACGACTTCGTCTTCTCCGGCGAGTTTTCCGGCAAGTTTCTCCATTCATGAATATACTTTCGCCATTCGTGAATACACTTTCACCATTCGTGAACACTTTCAACATTCATGAATATTCAATTGGTGTTTTATCATTGTGTTCACTACAAGTTTGCACAATTTGCAACGGATACCACCCCTATATATATATATATATCTTCAAATACAAACCAGTCAAACGTTACAAAATCGTATAAGCCGTTATAAAAATAATTTTTTCATGATTTTTTTTCCATCAAATGTTATAATTTAATATATTATTACACATATGTTTGTTTCACCTTGTGAAAAGATTACATGTGAAAAAATACATGTGAAACTTTTACATTATGAAACAAATATACGTGAAACTTTCATCTTATGAAAATAAATACATGTGAAACTTTTACATTATGAGACAAACATATGTGAAATAAACTTTTAAATCACAGCATTTGATGAAATAAATGATTAAAAAAAATTATTTTTATATTGATTTATACGAGTTTATAACTTTTAACTGGTTTGTATTTAAAGATGCATGTTTCTCTCTCTATATATTCTATATATATTTATATATATATATATATATGTATATAGAGAGAGATGTGTTAGCATGGTCACTTTAGATTCACAATGACAAATCCCACCTTCTTCAAAGGATGGGTGCCTTTCATTTCTCACCACCCATACTATTACTGTTACTATTCCTCTGATAATGAGCCTTCTTCCTCATACCTTTATCATAACATGTCATCATCACCATCACCTCCATTAAGAGAAGCTCTTCCTCTTCTTAGCAAATTAAGCCTCAGAAGAGATCTAGAGTTGTCAAGTAATACTGCCATGGAAGAAGATAGAAACAATTTCATGTTTTCAACCACAAATAAGCTAGTTACTACTACAGTTAATGTAACCCTAAACATAGGGCTTCCTACCAGCTATCCACCTCAACAGAAGAAGGTTACCAATAATGGTAGTGATGATGAAATGCTTCTAGGGTTTTCTTTCTGCCCTGAAATTGTTGAAAAGAAGGCTACTGTCAATGGGGATGATGATGAAATGCTTCTAGGGTTTCATTATGGTTCTGAAAAGAAGAATGTTAATAGCAGAGATGAAATGCTTCAAGGGTTTCCAATAAACAGATTAAAGAAGAGTAATGGTCTACAGTACTGGATTCCAAACCCTAGCCAGATTCTTACTGGTCCAAAGCAGTTTTCATGTCCACTTTGCTCCAAGAACTTCACCAGATATAATAATCTTCAGGTATATATATTATTTGTCAAAGGATATATGTATTTTTCTATAATTAAATAGTTAAATATACACTTTTATTTAATCACATATAGGGTTAGGATTCACATAAAACCACATTTTAACACTTGAAACTTCGCAGCAAATCATTGTAAAAGTAAAAAAAAATCCGAACATTCACGACAAAAACATCGTGAAGGTTACCATGACAGTGTTTTGTTTTGAAGTTTTAAGTGTAAAAAAATGGTTTCACGAACATATGATCCCAAGTCATCATATATATACATATATTTAATTTATTAATTAACAAAACATGTAATTTGTTAGCATATCTCAAAAAATACTTGCAGCATATATTTCTGTCATTTTTTTTGTAAGTGTTCATATTATACAATTACATGTTGATTTATTACCATCTTTGCAAATTGATGTTTGAATGCACTGGGAATCCTCCACTCTTTGTCTTTCTTATTTACATATTCTAGATTTTTTGTATACAAACAAATATTTTTCCTTAAAACGTTTGTCAAAACCAAAGGTTATTTTCATAAATTAATTAGAAAGAACATTATGTATTTAATTTTTGTGGAATATCCAAAAAAACATAAATTAATATATATGGCATAAAACAAGACGGGAGTATATATATGGCTTTAGTATTTGTTTGTTGCTGTTCAATTCAGATATTCCCATGTATAAACTGCATATCTGAACACTTCAGTGTGTTACTGTAGATATGAATCAGAAGGGTAAAAAAAGGATAAAGTAAAAGATCATCATGAGATTCATAGTAAAACACCATGTTTGCAGGGGTCAGTGAAGATCCAAACATGTACATAATACATGTGAAGGTTACTGTTGCCTAATTTTATGTCAGTAGATTCTTCATTCTACAGTATCTATATGCTTATATTATGCAGAAAACCTTTATTCAAAAAAGCATATTAGGGTTAAGGTTTTACCAAAGAAAGTGTTACGGGTTTACCAAAGAAAGTGAAAACATGAGTCGCTTTAAAGTCATTTTGCTCCTTTAATTTTAAGGGGAAATACCAAAGGTAGAGACCAAAATTGGTCTCCTAGCCATTCCTCTCTCCGATTAACCTAAATGTCACTACGTTTGTAACCTACGGATCTAGCTAAAAGACAAAATTCAAATTCAACCAGTTTAGCAAGTGGTGTCATTGAATTGCGGACCATGCCGTCACAACTGTAGATTTGGGTTGCATCTGTTGTTTTTTTTACCTTTTAGCTACACTACGAATGAAAAACTTTTGTCTACAAACTTTTCCCTGAGAATCTGCTGTTAAACGGGTGATTCGTTACAACCGTCACAAAAGTTGGTGACTAAACTGTTGATAGGTAATTTAAATCAGTCACAAATTACCCAGGGATTCTGTGGGTGATCCATTGTTATTTTCCCAAAAAATATCGGATTTTACCGAACGATTGGTATTTTATGGATGATCCATGGGTAATCATCCACAAAAATTTTCCTAGTGGCTTTTTTTGTTGGTAAAAGTCACTTATTTTGTATAGCTAGGTCCGTGAGGTCTGCGGACGTAACAACATTTAGGTAAATCAGGGAGATGAAAGACTAGGAGACCAATTTGGTTGTCTACTTTGATCATTTGAGATAATTAACCCTCTTTTTAGCTACATGAAATGCATCTTTCTAATCTCTCTCTCTCTCTATATATATATACATATATATATATATATGAAAAATTAACAGATGCATATGTGGGGACATGGATCACAATATAGAAAGGGAGCAGAGTCATTAAGGGGATCCCAGCCCACATCAATGCCAAAGCTGCCATGCTACTGTTGTGTAGCAGGGTGCAAGCATCACATTGATCATCCAAGGTCAAGACCACTCAAAGACTTTAAAACCCTTCAAACACATTACAAGAGGAAGCATGGAACCAAACCATTTGTGTGCAGGAAATGTGGGAAGGCAATTGCTGTAAAAGGTGATTGGAGAACACATGAAAAGAACTGTGGGAGGATCTGGTTTTGTAATTGTGGTTCTGATTTTAAGCACAAAAGGTCACTAAAAGATCATGTTAAAGCATTTGGTCATGGCCATGGCCATGACCATGATGGTGCTAATTATGGTATAGATCTCATTCAACAACAACAACAACAACAACAAGAAGATGATGAAGATGAAGAAGGCATGTTATCTGAGATAGATAGATGAGCACATATGTAACTTCTTGAATTCTATTATATTTATATATGATATATATAACTTTGGTGGATGTTTTTTGTGGCTAGCTTGTTTCTGGATGTTACTTCATGTATTTAGATCTGGGATTTTCTCATATTCACCTTGTATATTATTGTTTCTTCTTACCATTGTAGTTTGTCAACTAATGGTCAAAAAAGCAAGAAATTGAAAAGGAAAAGAACAAAGGAACAAAGACCAATGTCTTAATTGGTCTTCTTGTGGTAGTTGCAGAACAATGGTTTTTTTTGTTTTTTTGTGTGTTGTTTGTTAATTAAAGTCCAAGTACAAGTAATTTGTACTTTATTTAATATATAGTTTCTTTAATTAATTTATAATCAAGTAAGAAAATATATAACATATATATAATATGGCATGAGATCATGTAAGATGTGAAGTAATTAAGTTGATAAGCGTAAGAAAAGATCTTGACCCTTATCACACTCTTAATCACTTTTAATCTCAAACCCATTCATGAATCGTGCTTGATAAGAGGATTGATCTGGTGCATCTCGGTGTATCTCATCTCGATGCATGTCATCCTAATGTGCATTCAAGGTTGGAGATCTCTTCTTACCGTTCTCACCATAACTTCACTTCAATCCTATAAGTATATGATATACTCAAGATATATAATATATGCATACAAACTATTTGTAACTAATGTCTACATGATAATGTTGGGAATAAATAGATTATAATAAAAGAAATCTAATTTAAAGACACCGTTCTCATTGATCATTGTCATTGTTAAATACATGAGAACCTGGGGACTTAATTTGGACTCTGACCTAGAGTTTATGTTTCAGGTTATGAAGCTTAGAGCCTTATATATCCCAAACCACAGACATGTTAAAGTAATATTTTTTGCTATATATATATATATCACCTTAATTTCCACCAAATTTAATTTAATAAAATCTATTTTCACAAACCTCCTCAATCCAATGCAAAGACTTTTCGGAATTACACAGCGTCTAGGGTGAAAAAGGGAGGGAATGGAGTTTGCTTTTTGGAAGTATACAATGTGTATATATATATATATATATATATATGTACACACACAGTTACATATATAGGAAGTTTCAAATACAAATTATGTAGTTGATAACCCTATAAACCTAATCTCAATCGTTAATTTTGTGGGTTTAGATTTCCGTGTGACGATAACTTATGGTTAGAAGCATATAAAAAGGGATTTGGATTTGGATCCCTTGTTGATAGCGTCTGGCTATCCTTTTTTATAAGAATTGCCGCTTCCAAAATAAAAATACAAGGGATTTGGATCATTAAATCATTCTTAATTGAAGATCGACACTAATAAGATGCACCGGGATATAGTGGACCAATTCTCATAAGGAGCGCAATTCATGGGTGGATGTGAGATTAAAAGTGATCAAGAGTTGAGATCCCTTCTTACGCTTCTCACCTTAACTTTTTTTCTCACACAATCCCGTGCCTAATTTTGTTTATTTTGAAATTTAGAGATGGTTATCAAATAAGCTAAAGAGTAGTTTGATAGTAAATTTAGGAACCAATTTAATCCACATCAATATCTATACTAAAAAAGTGAGTATTTTCAACGGAAAATGTAGTTGAAAATTTTCTACGAATTTTAGAGGGATTATTGACAGAAAATAAATTTATAACGAATTTTCAACGAATTTCTGTTGAAAATCTATCACAAACATGTATTTTCAACCAAATTTTTTTCAACGGAATGTCTCGTAAAAAAGGTTGGTTGAAAATGCATGTTTGTATGTTTGTGAGAGATTTTCAACGGAAATTCGTTGAAAATTCGTAGAAAATTTATGTTCTGTTAATAATCCCTCTAAAATTCGTAGAAATTTTTCAACAACATTTTCCGTTGAAAAATTCCGTTGAAAATACTCAAGTTTCTAGTAGTAAGTGCGTTTACATGGTTTATATTTAAAACTCCATATATATATATATATATATATAGGGGACTAATCAAATAAGAACTTATTAGTTTGTGATAACTTTGTGGTAAATGTAAGACCCAATGTGGACCAATCATTTTAAATAATTAATGTTGTTTACTAAAATAAAATAAAAGGTAAATTTGGTAATTTACTTTGTTTACAAAAATAAAATTGTTTACTAATATCGTTTACTAAAATAACATAAAGGATAGAACGATGGTATCACAGTGATATAGTGGTATTATAATGTGTATCACGATGTATCTTTATTGTTTTCTGAAATTTAACACAACGCATCAGGTAATGTTGCTCTGCTAAGTGTATCACTGTGTTTTTTCGTTATTTTATGAAATGTATCACAATATGTATCATGTGTTTGCTGGAATAATGTTTGCTGAAAAGTGGAGAGGGAAGAGATAATTTTTTAGAATACATTAAATTCCCTTTAATAAAAGTTTTTTAAGTCAAATTACCATAATTATAAGTTTCCTAATTTAACCATTGATTTGTGGTTGAAATTGGTTCTTACAGTTATCACAAACTAATCAGTTCTTCCTTGAATAGCCCCCTATATATATATATATACACACACACACAAACACAAAAGTACCTGCAGGCCCCAAGTTTAAATCCAAGAAAAATTAAAAATCCCCTTGTGGCCACGGAGGTTCAAATGCGGTGACTCTGGGCTACCTGCAAAGCAGGTAGTCGTCCTGGGATTAGTCGGCTCGCATAGCGGGTTTGGATATCCAAATTAATCAAAATAAAAAAATAAAAAAATAAAAAAATTGCACACACTTCTCATCTTTATTGAGGTTTAAACCGTTAACCTTTTAAGTTAGATTCTACTAGTAACCCGAGTATCAACAATCATTGACCATTTGGTCGTTATTTGGAAAGGAAAGGAAAGGAAAGGTGGATATAACCTCCTTGCAGTGTGGATTTGGAAATTGACTAGTTGGTTGATAACTGAAGTTTCCAAACAACGATGTTGGTTGTTTCATAAACAATGTATTTTTACGGTCAAAGTGGACCATAAAATTACAGATTTGACTCTTTTATAGACTTTAAAGTAAAAACTCATAATATTTATCTCCAAAATGAAATTTCTATCAATATAACATTATTTAAAAAATATTATGGCTGGCAAACTAGCTGATAAGCCAGCGGGTAGCTGATAAGCTAGATGTAGCTTATAAGCTAACTGATGAAAAAAATCATGTTTGACAAAACTAGCGTATAAGAATTTAAAATGACCAAAAAGGGCACATTAAAAAAAAAATTAATAATTAATATTAATGAGGGTTATAATTGAAAAATACGACAATAAGCTCCCAAAACGCTACTCTAAGTAGCGCTTCAATAAGGTAGCTTATAAGCTAACTTATAAGCTAGTTTATGGTTTGCCAAACGTACACACTGAAAATAAGCTAGCTTATAAGCCAACTTATTTTTGCCAAATATAGCCTATACCAAATTATAAAAGAAAATCGCTTTCTAAGAAAAAATCATGATCAAATTGATAAGGTAAAACAATTTCATCAATAGTAGTTGAAGTTATCAAAGGGCCTTTAACCTAGAGGTATGCGAGTCTTTAACTTCCTACGAGATTAAGGTTTCAAACTTCACCAAAGGTGAGGAGAGTGTGTGCGTTTATATGTTTAATTTGTCGTATATAAACAATAATACATTATATATTAAAAAAACAAAAGTTGAAGTTTTGGACAAATATTTGGCAACTCGAAGAACGATTTAAAATTTTGGATTTGATTTGGACGGATTTCAGAATTTTGTCAATTTAGATAACGCGGTCAATTAAGAAATGGAAACTAAAAACATATAATGTCTTGGACGAATTTTTTATAATTGGCCTGTAAAAGTTAAGCCAATATGAGACTTAATTATAATTAATAGATGTGTATTTTTTAAGGTCGGTTGGTAGACCACTCAAAAAATGTTTAAACCGTAAACTAGACTAGACCAAACGGTTTGGTTATTTTTCAGATAAAATTGGACCAAAGATATTTTAAACACCCCTAAACAAAAGAAAATTTATTTCCCAAGTCTAAAAGAAAAACTCCAAAATTAATGATGAATATACGAGCTTGGTGGTCCATAGACTATTGATATAGTAATGATGTTTGAATAATAAAAAAATTGTTGATAAAAATATAATTTATATATCAATATAAATTAGTATACGGTATGATATATTACATTTTAAAACTATATTTTCATAATTCATAAACATAAATCAAACTATATTATACGACTTATAAGAATACAAACTCTAAATGGCATCGTTGATGTTATCAAAACGAATAATTTTATGTAGTGTGGCAGGTTAGAGCATATTCAATCGCTTTTCTATAATTTCTTAAAATTAAAGAATAAAAAGACAATCTCTAAAAACATATTATTTTAACTCCGACAGTTTTTCATTTTCGAGAATATATTATTAAAATATTCAATACATTTAATAAAATATTATTTGTCTCTTCTATACATTTATTTCAATAATTTTGATTGGTTATGTATGGTTAAAATATTGTTTTTTAGATATTTGAAAGAATTCTATGTATTTAGAGTTTTCTCCTTAATTCTTTAAAATAACAAACAAAATAGAAATACTGTTGAAACATTTCAAAAAAAGGAAAACTTTTATTTTTCTTTCTGTTTCAGCAATGTTATTGGAGATACTCTAAGAGCATCTCCAATAGATATGCTAAAAGTTTTTTATAATAGAGTAAAAAAAGTCAAAATCTCTATAAAAATTTACATCCATCTCCAACAGTTAGTCTATTTTAGCAATTCTACCATTAATTATATTAATAAAATATTCAATATATCTAATAAAATAATCATTCTCTCTCCTACACATTTTTATCTCCATACTTTAATTGGTTGATATAATTAAAATATTATTTTTTCTCTTTTCTAATAAGTTTTAGAGATTTCTCTAAATTTAGAGAATTTTACAACTTTTTTTTTCTTTCTATTTTAGCATATATGATAGAATAAATGTTGGAGCAACTAAAATGCTAAAATTGCACTTTTTTCATTTTAGCATAGCTGTTGGAGAGGCTCTAATGAGCTAAAATAGGACACCAATATGAGAAAAATGTAAGGACGTTTTGGATATACTTGTGATTACTTAGGGAGAAAATTCCACCAAAATAAAACTTAAGGGCCTTTTTTGTAACTTTTGTAACTTATCTTTTAGCTGAAAGTGAAACAAAACCAGATCCGTTCTTCAACTCCACCTCCCATGGCGTTGGCGCTCAATATTTCTCAAAATCATCTGTTTTCATATGCTCAGACCACACGATTCCGATCACCCTGCATCAATGGCCGACAACCGAGAAGGTTACGAATCATCAATTTGAAGAAGAGGTGTTTAAGGTGCAACACTCCGTATCAAGACAAAGATAACTCCCCAAATGCTTGCTCTTTCCATGGCCATGCCAATGGTAAAGTGAACTTTGCAACTCTTCCCTCTTCAATGAAATCCGTTGTATTTCTTTCTTAATTTTTGAAATATATCTCAGTACTTTGGTTTCAGTATGAATGCTCGATGTAGATTTATTTTACAAAGCTTATATGTCATAACAAACCGCCATGAACGAAGGATTAAGTATAAAATAATAGTGATGATACCGGGATATGATTCTTGATGCATAACTAAGGTAAAGTTTTGTGTTTGAGCTAGTTGTTTTGGAATTTTTGAAAAGAAGTATTATGTATTGCACAAGTAGTGTTTGATAAAATGTTTCAATGGGCCTTCCTTTATATGTTAACTTAAATTTTAAGACAAATTGACCTGTTACCAAACAAATTAAACAATAAAAATGCCCAGATTAATTATAAGTTGTAGGGGTGGTAATTGGTAAATGGTAATCTTTGCCTTCTGAAACTAGGAACAGGATCATTTGAGGTAATTAGATGAATCCTGCACATGAGAACAGTCTGATTGGTGCTGTAAATTTGATAAAACCTAATGAGTAACTATACCTTTCAAGTCTGCAGGGAAACAAGGTTGTTTGATTAATTATTAATGAAACTGAAGGATAATTTTATCGCCTGCATTCAATTGTGAAGTTTTGTAGCATATAAAAAGGAAATTTAGGGAGAGATCCATTCCCGATCCAACAATATACATCGTACGCCTTCATGTATATAGTGAATCATGTTTTACATTTTAGGTTATGCCAGCATAGAAAAGCTGAAAACAGCCAAAACAATGAAACTTTTGTCCTTCTTGCTATGTTAGATTAAGATAACTGAGATGGTCTGAATGAAAATGCTGAAGAACTAGATCCAAGATATCGACACATTTGCTCCTCTCATCTTTTTTCTGCTCAGTTTTAGCAGAATTTATCATGTATTTGAAACCATGAAGGATATTCCATAATATGTTCCCATACCAAGAATCATACCTGGTAAGAGCGAGACAAAGACCAAGAGTCTATCCGTTAAGTGATGGCGACGACTCTTACTACAATAAGCGCTTACCGGGTAAATTGTTGCATACTGTGCTGTTTTGGTGGACTAAAATCTTACCCGGTAAGTAAGTGATAATGTTGAATTTTGCCGCTAAGCACTTTTTTTTTGGAAAGGGCATCCTAGGCATTTGTCCAAACTAATCTCTAACAACTTTAAGACTGCTAAAGCATGCAGCCCTGAGATAATTCCCCAGTGGCTACAAGTTGTTTGCGCTTGGATTCGAACCTGGGGTAGATGGGTTATCTAGCCTCATCCCCCACAAGCCTTAACCAGTACGCCACAAGCCGTGTGGTTGCCGCTAAGCACTTACCCGGGTAAGATTTGATAAACGGCCCCCTTAGTCATGGTTTTTAGCATCAGCACACCTGCATTACTGACCAAAAGAACAATGATCACCAACTAACATAAAAATTTATAATAAAATTCAAAAGTAAGAACAGTTGCTGATGATAGTAGTTCTGTATGGTTCTTTAGCCAATTAAACTGAATATTAGTTTCAATGACGGTGTTCATACAAGGAAATTCAATCCATGCCTTTTTCATGAGGATCAATCATTAATGGCACAAAAGATTTAGCATTAAGTTGATAATGGATTACATGCACATAAGTTTCTTATACACATAAAACAGAACTATATTCCATCCAGAATATCTTTGTTGTTCCACTAAA
The DNA here is from genome assembly GCA_036898165.1 of Silybum marianum. NCBI lineage: Eukaryota > Viridiplantae > Streptophyta > Magnoliopsida > Asterales > Asteraceae > Silybum > Silybum marianum. The sequence continues at coordinate 24,489,429 of CM072538.1, forward strand.
TGCACCTCAATGAATACTGTTCCACTGAATACATTAGTTAGAAGTTTTTCATGTCCTCTAAATGCTTGGCATTTTCATCATTATTAATTTAATCTATTTGACCACTAACATATCGAGTCAACTTATACCATGCCAGTCTCTCTGGTCTATAGCCTTGGAGGTCATGCATAAAAATCCCCTTTTTCTTGAATTATTTGGATTAAATAGGACTACTCTTGATAGAGATGAGGATACTTGTACTGCCAATGCGTGATGAATAAACTTTGACCCTTACCTGCTCTAAGATTGTAATGTCCCACATTGGTTGGGGAGGAGAACAAAAGTTGCCTTATAAGGGACTTGGATACCTCCTCTATTAGACGTGTTTTAAAACCATGAGTTCAGGTGTGTGGACAAAGCGGACAATATCTGGTATGGTTGGCCTGGGATGTTACAAATGGTATTAGAGCCGTGAATCAAACTAATGTGCCAGCAAGGACGCTGGGCTCCCAAGGGGGGTGGATTGTAATATCCGGTTGGGGAGGAGAACAAAAGTTGCCTTATAAGGGACTTGATTACCTCCTCTATTAGACACGTTTTAAAACCATGAGTTCAGGTGTGTGGACAAAGCAGACAATATCTGGTACGGACGTACGGTTGGGCTGGGATGTTACAAAGATGCATTTTCCACTTTTTTGATCATGGGTTTCTGAAGGTGCATGATTTAATATTCTTGCTATGTGTTGTATTTCGTTAGAACGGAAGTAACTTTACAACATGATTGATTTGTAGGTGATAGGGGACTATTTGCATTGGCTCCACCCCACCAAGGCATTGATGGTGAATGGAGTGATGGATCGGGGGTCATTGTATACAAATGGAACGACAAAACTGATCGACCAAATACTGGGAGGGCTAACTGGAAAAAGAGATGGAGTTGTTGTGGTGAGTATGATGAAAATGCACCACCTTGTCTACAAGGTTGGCATGTCTCCTATGATGATGGCTTTACTTTATACTAATTAGTCATATTATTGAGATCATATGAAATTGCATGATTCAGTTTCTAATGTGTATATTATGCCAATAAAATGAATATATATATATATATATATATTGTTCTTTTCAAATTTCCAGTTAGTATATCCAACCTGCCATGTGAGCCGACTAATTCTAAGGCGACCACCCGCTTGCATATGCTATTAGGATTGATAGTTGTACAAAATGGAAATCAGAGGAAACACAGAAAAAAAACATAAACATCCCATTTAAGTGGTTCAACAATTTGCCTACATCCAAAGACCGTTGTTAGGATTTCATTATATTTGGCGGATTTTGTAATAAAGATACTTGACAGAAGACAATCCTTATATAAGAAGAAAAACTAACATGTTAAGAGAACAAAACTATCATTTTTAATTGTCTCTAATGTCGTAACTCGTAACCAATTTCTTATAAATTTTAGGCTGGGTAGACTTGTTTATGCGTTACTCTCTAGATTAGACTCCATATCTAACATACACTATTATGGTGCTTTCCTTGAATTATTTGGAATTTCGTTTTCGTTCTTGAATTCTTTTCAAGAACTTTTTTTGGATGCTTGTTTAGTCCACCACTCCACCCCAACTAGTAATTAGTGAGTTAGGGGTTGTTTGTTTACCTCTTAACAGTTCCATTAAGAGTCGGCATCTGAATCGCTAAAAGGTAAATCCTGTTTGGCAAAAAATAAGTCTGCCTCTTAATGGTTCCAAAACCCTCTGAATCATTTTGTATCTTGGACCTCCCTTAACCATTCAGAGCCTTGATTTCATTTTGAACAATTACCAAACAGTTGTATTTCATTTTACACTAAATCATAAAAGCCTCTTAATCTGTTAATCATTTTGAGCACTTAATCGTGCTGCACCAAACCATTCAGCAACTATCAAACCCATGCTGACTGTTTATAACGTTAAATAAGATTTTTAATTAAATCCATGACCTTCTACCGAATATAAAGCCATTTTTCTTTTAATAGGTCGGAAGGTCATTACTTTAATTAAAATATCATTTAAGGTTATATACCTAAATGATGTTAAAGAATGCAGTGAAAGACATCATTTATATTACTTTGTAATGCATAAGATAATGGTACAGTAATAATGTATATGGTACAAACACTTAATGCATCCAAAATTTCAAAAAATTGAACTCTTCTTTTCTATTCAACAGTCTTGAAAGACTCATGGATATGCTTTAATGTCTCCTGATCCTTTTTCCATTCTGCTGCAGGTGCCATCACAAAATGTGCATACAATTTGTTCCTAGCACACGTAACCGAGATCAAACTGTGTGCACTCACACTATCGATCTCGTACACATAATACACCTGGCCATTTTCGTCCTTGATCTCTTCCGAGCTCACGCTATCGGCACCCGCGATCAAATCCTGCAAATTCACATCGGAAAGTGCTAGATTATTTAGAACTGCTTCTTTTGGAGCTAATTGGCGGAGCCCACTGAGATACGTAAGGTACTCTTTTTCGGTTTTCTTTTTTGGGTTGTAGAATTCGCTATCGGTTCCGTTGGTTCCCTTTTCGACTTTTGAGACTAGCCGCTCTTTCCATCCTTCCGGGATGTCGTAGATGTATTCAGCGGATCGTTTCTTGTCGGAGTTTCCGCCGTAGCCGCCGTAGTTGGCGGCGCTGGCGGCAGTGCCGTAGTATGTGGCGTAAGATTCGGCGGATAGGGCGGGAGGGATGGTGGCGGTGGTGGTGGCGATGATGGCGGCCGCCGCTAGCGCGGTTGCGGTTAATGCTGAGGTGGTTAAGTTTGGTAATTGTGGTATGGTGGTGGATCGGATGGGGAGGTGGGGTTTGGTTAGAGATGGTGTTTTTGAAGGGGTGGTAGAGACGGTGGTGGTGGTGGTGGTGGTGGAGGAGGAGGCGGCGGCGGCGGCGGCGGCGGTGGTGGTGAAGAGGGCTGAAGGTGAGAAAATGGTGGCCATGGAATTAGATTGTGGATTTGGTTGTTTGTGGGTGTGTTTATTTGTCAACTGGAATGGTGTGTGATAGAATGATGGATTTTCCCTTATCCATAAGTTTGGTAAATAACAAAAATGGTCCTTCAATTATCGGTGTATTATTAGTTTACTCCTAAACTAGTTATATTTCACATGCATACATTTTGGAGCTCATTTGATTTGTGGGACTTGGAAATGGATTTCATTCGAATCATGTGTTCGGTTTAAAGTAAAGTTCGGAATTGAAATCACATAAAGATTGGATTTAGAAATCACATAGGATAGTTGGTGTTTCATTGTATTTTATAGGATTTATTTGTAATGATGTTTTAGAATATGTAAAAAAACATTCGATTTGTAATAATCTATTATAAGAAAACAATTTAATTATTTTTATCTATAATTCGTTTTATATTATTAGAATTCAGTTTGAACCTGGGTCCAGTTCGAACATCTGGAGCCGGTTTCGTCTTCATTAGTTTGAACATATCCATCACTTCGAACATTTGGTCCTGGTACGAACATCTACACTACTTATTGTTGGTTCGAAAAATCTGGATTTAGTTTTTACATTTCCACCCCCTAGCTCTCTTCAACAACTGCGGGCGCCTCTCACTACCCACCAAAAAACAAATGAACCCAGTGGAACCGGATCGGTACACAAAACCCAGAGGAGAAAACAAAATCTTGATGGCCACCACCATCACGACCAAACCTGCAACCACCACCTCCCTTACAGTGAAGTCCCTGCAACTCGTCCCCTCCTTTCACGCCTGCCCTATTACAACGACACCCACAATTATAAAAAAATTAGAAGTTCGCAAAAAGATGGCGATGGTTTAAAACGATCAAACGACTATGGCGATAATGGAAGAAAGACAGATATGGTAAGACCATACTATATATGGGTGTTGATATCGAGAGATGTGTCAGCGTTTACCATTGATTGGGAAGGAGAAAGGGAGCGCTAGAGGAGGAGACTGGTAACACAATGGTATGTGGACTTAAAGAACACACATAACCACAAGTTCAAACATTAAAAATACACATAACAACAAGTTTACGTCAATCCAAATACATTAAAAAGCACACATAACCATAGGTTTTTTCTCAATCCAAATACATCAAAAAGAAACATAACGATCAAACCAAATCATGGATTTTAAGACATTGGAGTGTTAAATGCATCAAGCTCAAGATCGCTTAGTAATTGAAATTCACTATCAACTTCATCCTCAACAACAAGATGGTTTGTTGAATCTACTTGCATTTGAGAAGTTGGTCCGTGTTCTTGCTCGTCAAGCATATTTTCTAAATCACTGTAACCAAGTTCTCATTCTGGCTCTTCTTCAACCACCCAAAAGTCCGTCTTATCAATACATTCATAATCAATAGGATCGTAAGATCTCTTATCAACCTCGAGTCTACAAAAACATTCACAAAAAATAAAACATGCAAAAATAAAATGACATTGGTATTATTAAATTTTTTACTACAATATAACGCATCTATTTTGTAAACGCATGTTGTAATGAACAAATATAATATCATTTAGCCTTTGATGTTCCAACCTATTCCTCCTTTTTGTGTGAATCGTTTCAAATACACTCCAATTTCGTTCGCAACCGAAAGAAGATACGGTTTGACTTAATATTATAATAGCAAACTTTTGCAATATGAAGGTATCCTTGCCAAATAACTTCCACCATTCATCTATAAAAGAAATAGTTAACAAAAAATATATTTCATAATAATATGTTTTCCAATTTTAAATGTACTGCCTTTACTTTTAGTTTTAAACGAATCAATCCGGTTTTTTAACGATTCATTTCAATGGTTCAACCGGTTTTTTATTAAATCCGACCGGGTCAATATGGGTCAGATATTGCCAAAGTCCGGGCCATAGTTAACCCGCTCTCTTCTCTAGATCATCGTTCAACCGGGCGGGTCGACCCGGTGTTTAAAACATTTCCCAAAATTGTAATCTACTCAATCTTTTATTATAATTAAAGTATTTTGTATTTAACGATAAAGTTATAACATATTTTAATGAGTAAACTCTAATTTTGGTCCCCGTGGTTTACTAATTTTTTTTGAATGTGGGACCTAAATTTTAATAACTTTAAAAATGATCCTTATGGTTCTGAAAGTGATCCTCTGTTTAATTTTTCTGTTAGTGTTAGCGACATTTTTGTCCATTTATGTTAATTTTTGTGCATATATACCTGTATTATATATAGAGTGAATTACAAATTTGGTCCCTCCACAGTTCGTATTTCGATCGTTTCCTATACTTCGTCGATCGATCTTCGAGGACTCGATTTAGGTTTTCGTTTATGTACAAAATTTCATCAATGGCAATTCAGTAGAGTTGTCTCCATTCTCCAAGCCAATACGATCTTCTATACGATGAACAACTCCTCAGAGACCCCTTTCAGTCTCAATCTATGGTGGCATTATCTCCTTCAATAAACGAGCAGTTATCTATGAACAAGCCCTCAACAAATCTATGGTACGATTACCTCCGTGAGCGTCTTGAATTTGTACGTAACTTACCTATTTCTCACACGCAATACTAAACCCTAAACAATACGTTTGAACGAGCTTTATTTACAATGCACAAAACAAAACGTCACGAATTTGGATCATGTACTTGACTAGTTTGACTGAACAGATAGGATTTGTGAACCCTATCTGGTTTTTTTGTGAGCCAAAGGGGGATTCCAAATTGATTTATCACCTAGGGTTTATAGAAGGTATCTGGATTATGACCCTGGGTCATGTATTGATAGCATCTCCAACAGTTTTGCTAAAATAGAAAAAAATTGGATTTTTGTTCTCTAAATCTCTTCATCAGCTTTGCTATCTTGTTCTCTATAATAGAAAAGAATTCTCTAAAAATAGAGAAACTGTTATTTTATTCCATGTCACTGGTGAGATTAAAGTTTTATCATTTTATATTAAGTTTTTTCTTTTAAAAGTGTATTCGGATGATAAATTAGATAATATTATATTAGTATAATTTGTGTTGTAAATCTCTAAAATAGAGAGAATCTGTTGGAGATGAATATATAACTCTTTTTAGAGATTTTTATCTTTGGTTCTCTATTTTTATCTTTGGTTCTCTTTATGCAACTCTTTTCTCTTCATGTTACCTTCCACTATTTCATGAGTCATGACTTAAATTCAGTTGCTTGTGGTCCAGGAGAACAAGTACTTTTGAGGATTCTTTAAATTTTAAAATATCCACATGTGAATATGGGTTATGTATCTTTTGTAGGTGGCGTTTGTTTTTTAAGAGGTGCTGAAGTCTGAAGTCTGATATCACTTCTGAATTATAAGAGGTGGCGCTGAAGTCTGAAATCTAAATCAATTTAACTGTTTGTTTTTGTAAACTGACAAAGTCTGAAATCCGATTCAATTCATTTTAATTCAACCAAATTAAAAAACTTGTAATGCATATAAAAACTCATTTCCATTCCAGATTTCGTTCTCTTCTTCAAGAACTCATTTCCCCATTTCAATCGATCCACGGTCACATCGCCACACCACAAAATCCCTTTGATTAACTGACCAGATCCAGAAGCAATCATCCTTGCAACATATCCACTATAATCCTCCACTGTACTCCTCCAAACCAGATCAAGTTCCTGCAATACCTTCTCCAGACCTTCCCCATAAGCGAAAAACAAGCCCTTAGGTCTAGATGTTTCAGAGGTTAGGGACGATTAAAGATGCAGATTGCTACTGGTTCTTGTGGGTTTGAAAAGATTCAAAATCAGAAGCTCTGAAAAAGGGTGTAATCAAGAAGAAAAGAGGAATCTTTCTTGAAGGTAAAAAGAATATATATAGTCAAAAGGGTATTAAGTTATCATCGATAGAAGCTCAAAATCAGCAACATTTATTTGTTTATGAGATGGGAATGTGTGGATTTTAGTGGGTTTTAGTTTCTTTTTGGGCAATGGAAAGAGGGTAAAAAGATAATATTTTTTTGGAAGAAATGATGATGGCGATTGTTAATGGGTGTTGTTTCTTCATATTGATGGGTATAGAGGTGGAGCTGAAGGAGTAGAGGAAGATGATGATGATGAAGAAAATGGTGAGCTGAAGGAGTAAAAGAGGTTTTCTGAGGAATGTTTACTTCTTAAAGTATAAGAGGTTTTAGGGTCACTTTCAGCTCTTAATTGAAAAAAAAAACAAACACTCTGAAATGGAAACACGTCTGACCGATTCAGACTTCAGATGTTTTAAGCTCTGAAATGGAAAAAACAAACAAGCCCGTACTTTCTCAAAAGATACTATGCAGTTGAGACGGTATGGTTACTTTTCCTTCATCAAATCTATCTTACCCGGGTAAGTGCTTACCGGTAAAAATCAACACTATCATTTTACTTACCGGATAAGATTTTAGTCCACAAAAACGGCATCGTATGCAACAATTTACCCGGTAAGCGCTTACCGCGGTAAGATCCGTTGCAATCACTTACCCGGGTAAGACTCTTGGTTATTGTTTCCTTGTATTCGCTCTTAATTGGTAAGATCTTTGGTACTTGTTATATTCCTTCGATATGGTAATATAGCTTACCAGAAGTGTGAGAAGGTATGTGATTCTAGAACAAAAATCACATTTTTTTGAATTTGATGTTGCCTTTTCCCCAATATTATTATGTTTCCTTTATCAAACTTTGATGTGAAATTTTACAAAGTAATATTTAAGCTTTTAGAGCTTTGTATTCTTAATATTAATCTGATTATCATTATGTTAAACTTAAAATGTTTTATTTGGTACAAATGTGTTCAATATTTAAGATATTCTTAAACAAAAAGAATTATATTTCAAATCTTTTTACTTTGGTTTTTTTTTGTTGAATGCTCTTAAAGCAAGACCATTTTGGTGATATGCTAGAGCTTGTTGTACTCTTAAAAGCAAGGTCATTTTGGTGATATGTTATATATAGCTTATTATTCCATCTCTATGTTGAATGATTTGATACAAAATGATTAAATCTAATGAGGTAGTTGGTATTTCACGAGATTTTTTATAAGATTTGTTTGTAATAAAATATGGAAAAAACATTTGTTTTAAATAATCAATTACTAAAATAATTTTCAGTTTATAAAGTATGTATGAAGAGTGGAATTTCTGTTTCTATTGTTTCATGAATGTTTATGTTAACAATGCTTGTTGAAACTGAAGTCTTTTTATGTTTTCAAAGGATTCATTGATTGATCAAAGTTGGCGTATCTAAGCAGGGCTGTCTCAAGTAAGGGTGCACAAAAACCCGACTATTTAATTAACTAAATTGTAAACATTTGGTTGGAATTGGGTTAGAGCCAGTTGAGAGACAAATTAATTAAATCTTTATAATAATATTTAAGCTCATTTGATACAAATTTCAAGTTGGGGAATATAAAACAACCGTGTATTAAACAAGTGTAAAAACATAACAATTAACATATATAATTGTACATGGATAGTTGCAGTACAAATCGCACACCTCCTACCCCGCGACATCCTTTTCACCCTGCCTACAACTCATGAAACATACATTGATACATTATACATATAATTGTCTTTTTTTCATCTACCAACAATATTTGATAGAAAAGGAGAAGAATGTAGCAATACTTCTGCTATAACATAAATACAGACGAGTACAAATGAACTGCATTTTAATAGAGCATAACATCCAACATGTCTTAAGACAAATATTGCAACATGCCCGTGATATTGGAGTTTAAGCAAAAAGATACTAATATGTCTAATAGAAGGGTACACATAAGTTGAGACCATTAAACATGTTAATGATCAGATGTTTTCTATTCTCCTAGTTTGTTTTGCGAAGATTTCCTCTTGACGTATCACAAAGTATTCAACTTGGATCAGAAACATGCCACTAATATCCATAACCATAATCATATCTGCCTCACTTCAATCTTGAACTTCAATTTCTTTTTTTTGGAAAGGCAACTTGCTTTTCATGATTTCTAGCTTTAAATTCAAGCTTTTTCTCTTTAAGCTAAAAATGTTTTTGCTTCGTTGAAACTGTATGGCTCGTAAGGTTTCATTTTCTAATCTTCTTGCCTTAGGATTTTCCAATTCAAGATGTATCTTTGATGCTTTGTCGTCATTTTCACCAGACTTAATTGGTTTTTTTTATTTGGTTTTTGGTTTCTTAATTGATTCCTTTGCAACCTTTTTTTTCCGATTGGCATCTTCTAGTTGGCAGGTTGAGAAGTTTCCATGTTGTCATCATCTAAATTATTTGATTTTGATTCTTTGATAGAATAAACTTTTGAAGATCTCTTATCTTCAATCCTCTTATGTTCATTCATCCATTTATGTTGAAACCTAATATATTCTGAAATGGATGACCTTTTCATCTCTCATAAAAACTTATTTTGCCTCTACAATATATCACATGAAAATACGACATCAAAATTATCAAGTCAGTGGCGGAACCCCATAGGGGCTTTACGAGGCCATGGCCTCCCCACTTTATTCAGTTATATACTATGTATGCCCATTAAATAATGCATAATAGATTTTTCCTTTCATAATTTTTGTTTTTCTATTCTATTTTTCGTTTCATAATTTTTGTTTTTCTTCATCATCATGATATTAAATTATTAATATCAAATACATATAGAAATTAGTTTTTAAATTATTAATATCAAATTTATATAAAAATTAGTTTTTAAAAATATAAAAAATCCATGTCTGAGTTATTATATATAGTGTTATATTAATAATTTAAAAGTTTTGTTTTTATTAATTAATAATAGTACAAAAACATAAATTTGTATAACTATTTTTTGGTTAATAGTTTAAATGTTTTGACTTTTAGATGTTACTTACTCAAATACTTATCCAGTAAAGGCTTACCGGTAAATATTGTCGATAAGATTTGTACTCTATCAAAATAACATTATATGCAAAAATTACCCGATAAATGCTAAACGAGTATGTAAGAGTCGTCACATTTACTTACAAAATAAGACATTTGATCCTTACCATCGTTCTTACCGGATAAGATTCTTGGTACTTGTCATGTCCATCCGATAAGTTAATATAACTTGGTAATTGTTTGGTAAACGACCTTTAAGTATTCATTAACAATTTTCTATAAAATTTATTATTATAACATAAAAAAAGGATAAAAAGGTTTCGTACGTATCATTTGGATCTCTAAATTTCTGTAAAATTATATTTTCGGCCCCCGAGACTATGATGGTTGTGTTCCGCCTCTGTATCAAGTACTTCAATTAGTTTAAATAGATCGTATGAAAGTATGAAATTGAGGTAGTTTACCTTATCTTGTGTCGTGTAACGTTTCCGTAAGTGTTCAATGTGACAATGAATTCCACATAACCTACTTATCATGGCACTGATTTTCATCTAACAATTCACTAATGATTTCTCAATTCTATCTTTGTCCCATGTCTCGTTTTCAACATTTTACTTGGCGACCTTTTTCCAAAATTGACACTTTTTTTGTTTGTTTCCTACTACTACTGCTACTACTACTACTGCATCTAAATTATCTAAACTGTTATTCAACCATGCCGAAACAAGAAATTTATCATCCATAATGTCGAAATTGTCCGCTCCTTGTGCCTCTGAGTCACTTCTCTACCAATGTCAAATTACCATTTAACTAACCAGTGAAGGCATCAATTCATCTATTCATGTTTGAATTTTATTTCATACTTGAGAAGACTTTCATTTATAGAATCAAAAATCAAGTATTAATCCCAATTGCTTTTTTTTCGGTCACTTGTTAGATTTTTAGTTATTAATCTAATCAAATCAAACCATATCTAGCCAAAAAATGTAGTTACTTCTCTTGGCTTAGATTTGATGTTCTCTATTTACTCTGCTACATAGTTTTCAACATACACAACCTTTATATTATGGACATAATATAACAAATGTCATTATATTGGGGCATAGACTTTAGCTATAATCCTGCTTGATTTTTGATGCAGATGATGCAATCGGCCCGAATTTGGTTCATTTGTTGGACAAGTTTCAGGTTAAAAACACATCCAAAGTGAAAAAATCCCTTAGAAATCGATAAAAAAACTTAAAAATCTAAAAAAACTCTTGAAATCAACTAAAGAAACCAAAAAAATCCTTGAAATCAAGCAAAAAAAACTTTGAAAATCCTCTGAATCGGTAAAATTAGGTTAAAAACACATCAAAAGACATTGACCGTTAGTAAAAGCGTAAAGACACGTCGATAAAAACCGTATTTTTTTGTGATTATTTTTTGTCTATGTTGTATGATGCCTGCTGCCGGATGTGGGGGTGCTAAAAAACCCGACCAACTCAACGTGAAATAACGCAACCCGAGTCGGAATTGGTTTATGTCTAATCAAGTTGAAATTTTAAAGCGTAGGTATTGAGTTGGAATTGGTTTAATAGTCATTTGAACCCAATCCTATGAACCCGATATCCTTTTATTTCTTATATTTAATATGATTGTTAAGTCCCTATTAATATGCATACCAAACAATCACACCATAACGTATCCTCTTCATATACATATATTTTCAATCTCTTATCCATATATATATATATATATAACTCCATCGTATATATGTTCAGTAAATGTGAACATATATATGCAAATTGAGAAAAATAGTTGTATGTGATATACTTAAAATTTAAGGAGTATAGATAAGTTGTATCAAATGATTGATGATCAAAAAGAAATTATGAGTAGAGAAAATAACATATTCAAGGTCAGAATAATATTTTGATGTACCAAAACCCGACCAACCTGTAAGGTTTGGGTTGGGTTGCATTTTGGTTTTTGTTGGGTTGAGATTTTTCCAACTGCAAGTATCGAGGATTGAGTTGTTCAAATGTTTTTAACCGATCAACCTAACTCACGATCACCTTCAATCGAATGCAAATTTTGAGGAGACGCATTGGATGAAGAAAATATAGATACCCTTATAGCCCATGGCAGCAAGAAAGCACAAGGAGCAGACAATTTTGACACTAAGGAGGATAAATTTCTTGTTTCAGCATGATTGAATAACAACTTGGATGCAATATTAAGAAACGAACAAAAGAAGTGCCAATTTGGGAAAAAGGTCACCACGTAGTACACTAACAAGATATGAACCAAAGATGAAAGTGAGAAATCATTAGTGAACCGTTAGATGAAAATCAGTACCATGGTAAGTAGGTTTCATGGAATTCATTCTCACATTGAACATTTATAGATAAGTGGTTACACAGAACAAGATAAGGTAAAGTGCCTTGATTCCGTACTTTCATATGATCAATAAACTGATTGAGGCACTTGACTATTTTGATATTGATTTTTCATATGATAGGTAGTAGAGGCAAAATAAGTTTTTAGGAAAGAATAAAGGGTCATCCATTTCACCTAGATCATTGTCGGAATATATTGAGTACAACATAAATGGATTAATGAACATAAGAGGATTCAACATAAGAGATCGTCAAAAGTTTAATCTATTGAAGCATCAAAATCGATTAATTTAAATGATGACAACATGGAAGCTCCTCAGCCTGCCAACTTAAAAATGCCAACCAGAAGAAATGCTGCAAAGGAATCAATTAAGAAAGCAAAATTCAAAAACCTAGTCAGGTGAAAATGATGATGAATCATCAAAGGTACGTCTTGAAATGGAAAAGCTTAGGACAAGGAGATTAGAAAATGAATACACAAGTCCTAGCAGTTTTGAACTGCTACTTGCAACTAAGAAAAACATGTTGAGCTTAAAGAGAAAAAGCTTGTATTTGAAGATAGAAATCAACGAAAGCAAGCTGCTTTTCAAGAAAAAAGAAATTTAAGTTCAAGATCAAAGTAAGGAAGATAGATTTATGTAAAGGATGAGGTTTGAGGACCAATTACCCGAACCGAACCTGAACCAAAACTGAATGGAATTAGAACCATATGCATGTAATTGGTTCGATACTCGGTTTTTAATTTTCTACATTTTTGGGGAAAACGTTGAAAGTGAATTTTCTACAAGTAGTTTGTTTTATGGGGCAATGCCAATTTTTGAAAGAGTCAAGGATACATATTTTAGTAGATTGACGAAGTATTCATGATAAAGTCGTTTATGATTACAATTAGATCGCGATGGACAACTCCCTTTGAAATTCTGTTGGAAAGACCTTTTAGCTGTAGAAGCAACAACTCTTTATGCTCTTCGTCTTGTACATATCAACGATATGGCAAAATAAAGAATGATGAGCCATGAGAATAGTTTGAAATAAGAAAAAAGGAGTAGGTAAAAGAATTAGATTGAAAAGCTAAAAAGCTAGTTATACTTGCTCTTATTTTTAGATGAAATTGTCAAAAATCATTTATTACTACTAGTTGTATGTAAGTATTTTTTAATTTATTACTTGTTGAAAGTTAGTATTTATTATTTATTATAAGTTGTTGGAAGTTAAGTGTTGGAAAAAGAATTGTTGGAAGTTACCATTGTATAAAAACTTTAATAAAAATTATCTTTTTATAAAAAATTTGTTATGAATTACGATTTTATATAAGTTTGTGAGCCTTGTTATTTTATTTAGAAATTGTTGAAAATTATCATTTCATATAAAACATGTTGAAGTTATCATTTTATAGAAAGTTTGCTGAAAATTAGTGTTTTACACCAAATATGTTTAAAAGTTTGTTCGAGTAATGTATTGAATATTTTAATAATATAATTAATGTTGGATTCTTCAATAAAAAATAAAGAATTTGTTGTAGATAGGGGTGTGTAAACTTGAATAGTCCGGAATCCGAACCCGAACCCGAACCGCAAACAAAATGTTTGCGCAAAACACGAATACCCTGAAATTTGAAACTCGGCTTTTGGGGGATATTTTGGTTCGGGCTAGGTTTGATCTTTAGCCACTTGACCTGTTCAAAAACATGAAATATATGTACATATATATTTTAAATATTGACTTGAAATCATGTGAAGACTAGATTGTTTTCATGAGACTTATGAGACCATTTTTTACAGTTGAAACTTCACAACAAAACATTGTGAAAGTAATTTTCACATTGTTTTTATTATGAAGGTTCAGATTTTTTTTCTACTTTTCACAATGTTTTGTTGTAAAGTTTCAAGTGTAAAAATGTGGTCTCACAAAAATGGTTTAGTCTCACATGAATTCAACTCTTATAATATTATATAAATATGTTTATTTATCTAATTATCTTTTTAAAATCCTAATTCTAGTCGGTCGAAATGTTTTATAACTTTTAAAATTCATCCTCAAAATCAATTTAATTTATATATATATATTTTGCATTATAACTATACTCGAACCCACCCAACTTCAACCCGAAATCCAAACTCAAAGCAGTCCATTATTCGTAACGTAAAGTTTGGGTCTTGATTTTCATATCCGAAACCCAGTCAGGTTTTTAGTTTGCCCACTCAAACCTATCCGACCTGTCAGATGCACACTTCTAATTGGAGATGAATGTATATACATATATATATATGTATATATATAGAGGCGAGTTCATGCGAGGACGATAACAATTTACGAGAATGCGAGGACAATTCTCAGCCAATCATTTTGTACATGAAATTTTTTTTCAGGTACAAAATCATATGTGATTTTGTACTAGTATAAAAAATGACACGCACAAATTTTTTCGCCGGAAAAGTCTCGACTAATCATATATGATTTTGTATGTGAATCATATGTGATTTTGTACATGAATCATATGTGATTTTGTACATGAAAATTTGGTGTACAAAATTATTGGCTGAGAATTGTTCTTGCATTCTCGTAAATTGTTATCGTCCTCGCATGAACCTCTTTCTATATATATATATATATACACATATTTTGAAATTTTAACTTTTGGTCTCTATTTTAAAGAAATTTTAACAAATATGTCAGCGATGCTAAATAGATCAAAGATTTCAAATTATTCAAATTCCAAATCCATTTGCATTTTAGATTTCAATAAAACTTGCGGTTTACTTGATGAACATGCAAATGGAAAATGCAAAGGGGCTATTATAAAATGCTTAAATTTTAGAATGGTATGAAAGTTGTGATGTTTTTGTATTTTAATTATAAATAATTGTTAATATGTTGTGATTGTATCATTGAATTTGTTTTATTATCTTGGTTCCAAGTAACTTGTTATGACTTATTTATGGCACGTTATGATATCAAGGGTTGGTTTCATCATCACGTTAACACTTGTGTTGTGACTCTACTTTAAGGCTTGACTTCTGTTGTAACGTGTTATATGACATGTTATGACACGTTATTTTGTAAGATATATATTTTCTTTTTTACTTTTTTTTAAAACTTATAATTCGGGGGATAAATGATAATCATGTATGCCATTTCAGACTTAAATAAAAATCAAAATGAACCATAAAAACTAAAACTCTAAATAGATAAACCTATACACGGAGAGTCAAACATGAATTATTTGAAGATTGAATAAAGTAGTAATTAGAGACTCAAGATATTTATTTTTAATTTTGCACTCTTATATATCATTTTCTTATAAGCTCAACATATTTGAAAATGGTTCTTCCTTCCTTTCTAGTTTTATAACTTTGTATGAATTTAAATTATTTAATGGGAACATTCAAAACACTAACAGTCTAACACACACAAGTATACATATGTGGCCTTAGAGCATGCCTTGAAAAATGTCATGACCTCGACCTAACTCGTAAGTAGAGATGACAATTTTTCGGTCCCGGGTTGGGCCAGGCCCAAGCCGGTCCCGGCACCAAACACTGTTCACTGTAACCGGACCCGATCCCGACCGTAAAAGGGTGGCCTGGTTAAGCTTGGGTTGTAACCGGTCCCAGGTCCAAAGCGGTCCTAGCTAATTTTTTCTGATAAATTTTTAATAATACTTTAATATATGTAATTGTGTCACTTAAATATACTTTAAAAATACGTTTTATTATAGTTTTATAATTGGTTTTTAATCAAATACACTTAACATAATATGTTTATTATCGTTTTATATTTGGTTTTCAATCAAATACACTTAAAAAACGTTTTATTATAAATTTCAAATTGATTTTCAATCAAATACACTTAGAAAGTTATAAATACATTTAATAATGCCGACTGGTTATGAAATCGCATTGATAGCCTCTACTCATGTCCTAGCCCGTCAGAGAGCTAGATTATATAAAAATACATTTATCTAACAAAACCGGGCCGGACCGAGAAAATCCCTAAAATGCATAACCGGTTACGGCCCTCGGGCTCAAATCCAGGCCTTATCGATGTCGGGCCAGGCCGGGCCATGGTCGGTCTCGGGCTTCCGTTGGATTCAGGTCAGTCCGGGCCCATTTTGCTATCTCTACTAGTAAGGAATGAGGCTTGATCTCACCGGCACGCTACGTCTCACGTCATTTAGGATCTTGATTATTATGTTAGATCAAGTTTTTAAAAAATGTCCAAACTGATTTTTTATCATTCGAAATAGACCATTCAACATGTTTATCAAAAAAATTGGTTAAATAATCATTTATGTCATTCAGATTATTATTTAAAATGACAACCGAATAATATTAATACATACAAACAACTTAATGAGAAAACAACTAAACTAACACCTTATACTTCTACAATAAGCATCAAATTGCTACTTTCCATAGGTTAAACTCCACTTTTGATCCTTGTCGCTTGATTTTTTTTATTTTAAAAATGGTTCCTATGGCACTATCTATGGTATAACTTAAATTGGTTCCTAGAATGGTTTTCACTAAAAGGGTAGCCTTAATATGTAAATATACCATGAATTAACAAATATGAAGCGAGACCTACTCCATTTCATCTCAGGAATAACTGAAGAAGAGAGTTATCTCCAGTCATCAATATTGACGTAAAAAATGTAGGAATGGATAAATAACACATACATTGAGGGCTATGTGGATCCTCATACATATATGAAATGGAATAAAGATGGACCCTTCGTGACTCGTTCAAGGGAAGGTCCAACAATGATTGCCATTCTCCCTTTATCTATCTCTTGATCCCTCATTCCACTAATTCATTGTTACTTTACTAATTCATTCATGGCACACTACTAGAAAATTGAGTATTTTCAATGAAAATTTTCAACGGAAAATGTCGTTGAAAATTTTCTATGAATTTTAAAGAGATTATTGACAAAACATAAATTTTCTACGAATTTTCACCGAATTTCCGTTGAAAATATCTCACAAAATGCATTTTCAACCAAAAACTTTTTGACCAGACATTCCGTTGAAATTTTTTTGGTTGAAAATGCATATATGTGTGTGAGATTTTCAACGAAAATTCGTTGAAAATTCGTAGAAATTTTTTGTTCTGTCAATAATCCTCTAAAATTCGTAGAAAATTTTCAACGACATTTTCCGTTGAAAATTAATTTACGTTGAAAATACTCAATTTTCTAGCAGTGGCATATACTTCCTCTTTGTCTTATTAGCGCGGTCGCTTGATCCCTCCCCGTTTGGAGAATGACCCATTATGGCACGACTTAGTCGGTTATTCTCGCAGTTCAGATAAAATTCAGACCAAAACATTAGGATTTCCCACTTAATGTAACGCTAAACCAAAGTTGAAAGTTAAAAAATATCAATTACGTAAGCAATTAATAAATTAATATGTGTTTGGACTTCAGTTGTTTGACCCACAACTAAGATCCCGTAGAAAACACATACTTATAAACAAATATATAATTCATTTATGTACTTTCGTACCTACAACAAATTTGAACCCTTTTTTTTTCCACTAATGATATGTGAGTGTTGTCCAAATGAGGATATAATGGATTTGGTCCAAAATTATAATTGATACATAAAATCTTATATGTTTATCAACTAATATTATTTGGTACCAATTTTTTTCGTTGTATCGGTTTAAACCAACTTCAAGTTACATATATGAAAAAGTAACACATATGATGCTTAAGAGTTTTTAATTGCAAGGAATAAATTTGCAAATATTCAAATATTCAAACAAAATAGTTAAAGTTACAAAATTCAATATTTAATACATAAAAAATTCAAAAACTAATAAATAATTAAATAAGTCGGTATCATGGCGCTGTCTAATTGGTACGCAACTTCCAATACCGTATACCAACGAAGTTTGCATAATTGGTATGATACTACCGACCAATTGTAATTGACACTCATTTAATTGGTACAATTGAAACACATATTGAGTGGTTTAGTTTGGTACAAAGTTATCACACCTAGGTTTAGGTTGTAGTTTAGAAGTGGTGCATGAGGGAAGAAAAGGGAGAAAAGAGGGGGAACGGCTTAAAAGGAGAAGATCGGTGGTAGAGGGTCATAAAGAGATAAACAGAGATTGAAATTACCCATGTGGTGATTGGTGTTATGATACAATGAGAGGGGAATGACGAGATGTTTGAGGCGTCGTCGCTAATGGGTGTGGTTGTCTCATGACAAACATTGAGTATTTGATAGTATTAGTGAGGATAATAATTCTTTCATCGTTTTACCTTCTTTACAAACATTTTTTTAATTATTCTATCTTTTTAGCTTTTTCCATGCATAAGATAAATCCAAATCATCAGAACCTATTATAGTTGGTGAATTTTCTGAAGACCCCTTGGTGAAGTCATATAAACTAACCCCCTTATAACATTTTTGTTTAAGGATGTCTTATTATGTGATTGTTGTCTAGTTAAAATCATGGCTATATTGATGGATGATAATGTCGTCACATCTCTAGATAGAATAGGATGGATGAACACCCGACATGAAATAGATAAAATATATACTCCCCATATTCATTAAAAAAAATCCAAAATTAGTGAAGTATTCAATCGTATTAGTAATTTATTATCATTTAACGCTTATCATGCATTAAACGTGTTTTATCAATTGGTTTGATGGAATTTAAACATGAAGCTTTAGGAAGTTTTAAGTATGTAGTTATAAGTTGTAAACTTGAATTTCAAGATATTATACATTAATAAGCAAATACTTAAGGTTTAATAAGTTTTTTTTTGAATTATAAGGTTTAATAAGTTATTTTCAAGAGTTTATACCAAGTATTTTATGATATAGTAGAAATATAGATATAGATATAAATATGTAAATGTATTGCCATAGTTTCTATATATGTAGAACTATATACAATAGTTTTCTTTTAAAATGAAAATATCATTAATGAGTCACATTTGGGCATTTTTAATAAAAAAGAAAGCGATAAAACTCAACATATCAAAATAACAAAGGATACAGAGAAATTAATTTATGTGTTAAAACATGAGCAACTCTATTAGCTTGTCACCTAACAAATCAAATGAGTCTTGTTGATATCCTCAAAATTAGAACGTCTCTGAAAAATGGATATCATCTGCAACTTACTTGACACTCGATTCGAAATCACCATTTGAAAACCAAGTTCGCCCGTCCATGACATTCATTAAGTGAAAGAGCTTCACAATCTTAACTAATGAATCCTACCCATAGCAGATGTTTGAGCAACCAATTATTTGCCGTTAGTTCACAAAACATAAGTAATTATGCATTAGAAATACATCGAATACAGTATCATTTATGTGGCACTTGACAAAATTCAAAGGAGGCTCGTGCCATGATGCACAAGGAGCAGAAGTCGCACCATAGTTCATATAGGACTTCAATTCTATGGCCTTGTTTGAGAAGTTGCCACCGAACCATCACCACAGATACAATTTAGCCTTTCTCGACCTCCAAATGCTCTAGATGACCATATTTTTTTTTGTTGCAATAACCAATGAAAGACATGAAACCAAAGCAAAGAAGAAACGTTATGGAAAGTCACCACCTAGATCAAGTTTTTCAACAATCAATTTCCAACGACCTCCCTCCCTCCCCCTAAACCAGCTCTATGAATGGACAATCAACACACAAATGCCACACATTATTCGAAGTACCATCACAAAAGACACAACCATAAGGCATCCCCTAACGAGATTACTGTTTTAACTTTATCTTATCTGATAACAATAACATATCACGAACCGTTCGTCCATGTTCTATGGCTTCATTCAATGCAAATATAGTGAAAATTAGGTTCCAACACCTCTATAGCAAGACAATAACCGTTTTAACCCATATATAATATAGTTGATACTTAATACCACCCACCGTTAAAATGGAATGAAAAGTCAAAAGGAGGGAAACTAGACATTGACACATAGTCAAAGGTTGATTTTGTAATTTACTCGTAATCATCCCCAAAGGTTGCCTTTGAGGGGAGGTTTGGATGTAGAAATCCTCAAGAAAACACAACTCATCTTCGTTTAACCCTAAAAAAAAAACACATCCGCCGATGAAGATTATCGAAAGGTGAAAATTTCTCCATCATGTCTTTGCCGGGAAATCGAACCAGGTATAATTTGATTGCGATTCCTCATCTATCTAATTGCGTTTTCTGCTTTCATTTTCGTTTTCCTTTTGTTCATCTATCTGTTCTAGATTTTTGTTTGCCCAACAAAAATTGACGAATTTCACCGTTTCTCACGAGTCTGTTCATGGCCCCGTTCGAGGTTTTTTGGGTATATGAACCAGCTCGTTTGTGATTACTATGCTTGATTAGGATATTCTTGGCTATTCAGCTGAATTTGTGTTTTCTAATTTCCTCTTTCTCATGATGAGCAAAGATTAGAAACTTGATGGTGGTTTTCTTGTTTACTTTGAGGTATGTAAAACCTAGATTACGAACTATCATTGATGGACATATTAGTATAGGAAGAATTTGTTTCTATGCGTCTTGTAAATGTAACAGATTATAGGTGACTTGGAATTGGTAGCTTAATAATCATTTCTTGCGTTTTTCTTGAACAATCCGTCAAGTAGGAGATTAGGAGCGGTAAGAAAAGGTATATTTGAGGCTTAGTTTTTACTTCATTCATTCATTTCGCATAAGAAGCTTGACTAAGTTGGGTATGAGTAACAATGGGTGGTTAAGGGCTGTGGTGAAATACAAGTTTACCATTTTTTATGCTCGGACTTTGTTTGAAGTTTGACATTTTCTTGTTTTTTTTCCAGGGTGCTGTGCAAGTTCTTTGCTCATGGAGCATGCCTGAAAGGGGAGCATTGCGAGTTCTCACATGACTGGAAGGACCCGGCCAATAACGTACAGTTTCTATTACTTGTTCGCACTAAATGTTCAATTATATCGTAATAGATCTTGATACCTTTTAGCACTCGTTTATGGCTGGTTGTTTGTTAATAACAGGTGTGCACCTTTTATCAAAAAGGAGCTTGTGCATATGGTAGCCGTTGCAGATATGATCATGTTAAGGTTTCTCAACGGCAAGCTTCTTCTGCATCTTCCTCCGCATATCCTTACCAATTTGCTGTTTCAGAATCTGTTAATGCATCTTCTGCATCTGCAACTGCAGTTCCAGGTGTGATTGGGGAGCTTTCTGCTTCAAGTAGACCTTATATATCTCCTGCATGGGGTGAAGGTTCTGGGCAGGATGATTTGTTAAACGATGTTATTGGGCAATCAAGGAGTACTAATCCGGCCGATATTGTGATGTGTTCATTTGCTGCTGCTGGTAATTGTCCACGTGGAGAAAATTGCCCTCATGTCCATGGGGATTTATGTCCTACATGCAGAAAACAATGCTTGCACCCTTTCAGACCAGATGAGAGGGAGGAACATAAAAAAAGTTGCGAGAAGAAGCACAAGCATCTTGAGGCATTAAAGCACAGTCAAGAAATAGAATGCAGTGTTTGCCTTGAACGTGTACTTTCAAAACCAACAGCAGCTGAGCGGAAGTTTGGGCTGCTATCGGAATGTGATCATCCGTTTTGTATATCATGCATCAGGAATTGGCGCAGTAGTTCTCCAACATCTGGAATGGATGTGAATTCTGCTTTGAGGTCCTGCCCCATATGTAGGAAGCTTTCGTACTTCGTCATTCCTAGTGTGATTTGGTATGCAACAAAAGATGAAAAGCAGGAAATTGTAGATAGCTACAAAGCAAGACTCAGGTATAGTTTTCTGACCATCATTATATATAATATATCTATTCCAAATAATGTTTTGTCATATTTAATTAGCTCTTTCTACATCAAACATGTCAGACTATGGTTCCCATGCCTGCAGCTGTGCTTGATTGGTATAAGGTTGTGTGGGTGAAAATGTATTCATTCTACCGCAAAAAACCAAACCTTGTGTTAATGGTGTTATTTTGTGTAACTTTTATAACAGTCAAGTGGTTGATTTGCCTTCTGCACTGTGAACGCAGCTAATTTGCTGTGTTTGTAGGGTGGAAAAAGATGTTTAACCGGGTTCCAGCTCAATACACAGCCTCACTTATGGAGGGATGTGGACTTAAAATGATATTTAGTGTAGGTTAAAGATTGTGACTAAGGTGCCAGAATATAAATATGGTCTTGTGGAAGATACAGAATTCATAGAAAAGATTGCATAGGTTGTTTGTTGATCTAGAGAATGGGTCTAGTGTCAAGGGAAATGATGCACTATACTCTTGATAAGAATTTTTTTTATAATCTATGCAAATGTGATCAAGCATATCTATGATGATAAAGTAACAAACATGAAAGCATGTTATTGTGAGTATAGGATTATATAGACGGTAAGTGTCCTTGTCCTTTTTCTTTATTTGACACAAAATACAAATGATATACCATGGCTATGCTGTTAATTGCGCAATAGCGGTTGTCGGTCATAAGCAAAATAGCGGTGGAAATTGCGGTTTCGATAATAGCGGCCCAATTTACCGCTATTTCACCGATATTTGAGGTAAATAGCGGTCCGCAATACTGATATTCTCAGTTGGGCTTCTTTTGATCTAATGCTTACATTTTTGTCTTTCTTTGGGCTTTTATTTTGATTAGCTCGTTTATGAACACTTTTCTTATTTTGTTTTGTGAAACTTGTTTAAGTTGATGTTTTGATGTTGAAACTATATTTTTAATTAATGCAATATCACATGTTTATGTTTGCATACATATGTGTGTATATATATATTATAATTCTAAGAAATATTATATGAACCACTATTTTTGGACCGGTATACGACCGCGATCGCCGCTATTTCAAATATTAGTCCTCATTGCTATTTTGTATTTTGACCGCTGTAACAGCATAGTACCATGGTTTATGCTTTTCATAAATGATATCATGTTGATTGATTGATAAACTTGGGAATGGTGTTAATGCAAAAATGAAAGTATGGAGGACAGGAGCGCTTTGGAATGTAAAGGTTTTAGATCAAGCCAAAATGTAAAATGGTACTTGTATTGCAACTTTCACAGTGTCAATAGGGAGAGGAAGATACCTAAACATTTTTAGAAGACTTGGTTTGGTCTGAAAGCTCCATTGAATCTGAAAGGCAAGCTTTGTAGGGCACCAATAATATCTGCTTCCATTTTGTTGGTAAATTTTTGGGTCACTAAAAGTACTTACTTTAATCCATATAGAAATATTTTATTGGACGTGCATGTTTATATGCAGTTTTGGGGTTTGGATCGGACGTCTTGTGTAATCTGGATTTAATAGTTGTAAGGCTCTGATATTCAACATAATGCCAGAGGTTGGAATAAGAACTATAACCATCAAGGAGCTGGTTTGACCAACATTAATATTGGGAACCAATATGTCTTTCCATCAAAACGTACGTAATATATAAGAAACCCACTTAATGACTGAATAATGTGTTTCATCATTCGTTGCAAAAAGTACTTACTTTAATCCATTTAAAAACCATGTTGTACAGCATATCGGAACATAACAGTCAAACAGGCTTAGGGTTTTTGTTTTTTTGAAGCTAGCATCTCCTACTCATACACAAACTCTGCCACTAATAATTTTGGATTAAATGAAAATTAGTTATATGATAGAAAAATCGAGTTTTTGTTAAACAAGTGTTTCTGGTTGATAGATCTGACAGTCGATCAGAAGCTTCATTGCTTCAACTTAGACTGTCTTTCATATTATCATATATGATCAGTCTGAGATTTGTGAGAAGTTAAATGGATGTTTCAACTGCGGACTATCATACTTCTGGCCTTGACCTATTTAGATTAATTAAACCATTAGATGGTAATTAATATGGTTTTAATGAACCTGCTATGGCTGTGTTCTCTAGGGTCTCTAAGAGCTTCACCATGATGGATGGGCCTGTTTTGAACTTTTCTTTTGTTTGTATGCTGAAAATGTTGTTCACGTGTCTTTGTGGGAATAAACACTATTATGATTTTGATGTAACTTGTAAGCATGTCATTTTAGTTCAGTAGTGTGTTTCATGATTTTTTAATTTAAATTATCACTTAATACTGCCTTCTATTGCAGGTCTATTGACTGCAGGCACTTTGATTTTGGAAATGGGGCGTGCCCATTTGGAACAAGTTGTTTTTACAAGGTAATTTCAGTTTTTAACTGTTGATCTACAATGTTATGCATCACTCTGTGCAATTTAAGGCAGGGAATAGTGATTATATCATTATTTAATCCTTTGTCCTTTCAAGTTTCAACCACAAAATTGAATTTTGGAAGCTTGCTTAAATGGACAAAAAAACATAGACAACTACTTTAGATAATGTTAAAAGGTTAAAATTTAAGAGCATCCCTAATTTTTCAAATATCGAGATTGAGGGTATGCATTTGACATGATGACGAAAAGGTATTTGGTCTCTTTTCCTACAACATTTTGAGGTCCCAATTTGTCAATATGTTTGTCTACATAGTTACCAATGTATTTCATCGAAAATATGCTTTAATTAAACCTTCAATGGGATATAAGGAACATGTTCTGGCTTTGTAGTTCACAAACATTCATGATACTTTTTTTTTTTTCAATCCAAACATCTTTCGTCATCAAACACTCACTTTTCTACCTCTTCCTTTAATTGATAGCAATTTATCTTTTAATTGAAGGAACAAAAGTACAAAGACATCAAGTTTACAGTCTTTTGTGTTTGATGTTTCCTTTTTTCTTCTTCCACATATAAGTATATAACATATTGACTTTGCTTCATTTTTACAAAAAATAGGCTTTGTAACTGCTCTACCCTTAATAGCCAATCATGGTAGCAGGTACAAAATGTTAATTGTGATGTTCTGCAATTGTGCTTATGTTTACGGTTCAAAGCTGCATGTTCTTGGTCATGAACCTTTTGCTATATTTATGATAGTATTTTGCTTATTATATATTTATATATGGGCTTCCAACTTCCAATGTACTTTACTTTGAGGTCTTGCTCTAGTTAAACTTAATTAACATACAAAGGTTTTTCGGGCATTTCTTCCATTTTTTAACAGCATGCGTATCGTGATGGTCGTCTAGAAGAAGTGGTTTTGCGTCATCTTGGGGATGAAGATGGACAGACTGTGATTGCTAAAGATATTAGGTTTTACAAATCTCCCTTTTGCATTATTGAATATTTTTTTAGTCAGTGGCACAAATTTCTGTTTTTTTAACCTAACAGATATCAATTATGTCTACAGGCTGTCAGATTTCCTCAACCGAATGCGCATAAGGTGAAAAAATGCTGTCTAACTTCCAGGTTAGTTTTTACAAATCAATGATTTTTTACTCAAGTAAGTTTGTGCATCTAACTTGCATCTTTTATGGTATGATATGTTAACTTAGCCTTGTTATGTTGCATTTCCTTGTGGTTTACCCGAGTTTAGTAGATATGTTTTAATGAAGTCGTATAATTGAATATCATTATATGGAAGTATCGCAACGTCTGTGACATGGCGGTGCTCTTGCCTATTGAACTAAAATCCCAGGGGAATTAGAGCAGAAACTTTTGTAGAATTGAATATCATTAGAAAAGTATAGACCGCAAGTAAGGGTCTATTTTGTTAGCAGCTTAATGAGCTTAATGGAACTTACAGCTTATTCGGGCAGCTATACATTACTGTTTGGTAGTGACTTAATGATATAGAAAGTGGCTTATTCGGTAAGCTTATAGGGGGGGAAGCTTTATGCAGAAAGCCAGGTTTTTTCCAAACTTGTCCCTCCCGGTTAAAAAGTACGCTTATTTTTTTTTATGAAAAAACCCTCCCAAAAAAGACCTTATCAATCTACACAGACATATTAATCCACACAGACAACTTTATCCATATAGCACTTAATGGAAAACCAACCAAACAACCCCTAAAACAATGTTACGATGGAACTCAATTCTCAGAGTATCATGGGAATGTTGTTTATGATTATTTACATGCTTAATTGTTCCCATTTTCAATTGCGTATATTTGATAGATGACAAACTGCTGAAAGGCATAAAAATAACAGGGGTACACAATTATCTAGTTCATTTTTTATTTTTTTATTTTTTTATTTTTATACACATTGTTGGTATATTAATTGAAGTCGAGTGTATTATGTGCAGGATATTTGGTGTAGCTAGGTATGCCCCATCACAAAACGCTTTCCTCTTTAGGTGTTAGTGTGGCTCTACAGATATTCTTCAGGTATTATCCTTATTTATATATATATATATATATTGTTCTTAAAAGATTTGCGTTTCCGTTAATCTGAAAAGCAGCATGTTTCGTTTCAGATGGTTGATTTTTGAGGTGGGGATATGGGGCATGCTTAGAAAAAGGTATTTAAGAATAAGTTGCACCTGATATATATAAAATTATATATAATATTTTTTTGAGGATAAAGGAAGTGTATGTTGAATTAAGTGATAAATGGTAAGTTAAAAAAAAAACTTGTATGGAACATAAGTGGAAAGGTTGAAATGTGTTCCAATTTGTATGTTTTGGGGAGTGTACATGGTTTTGAGGTTTGTGCTTTTGTTGTTTGTGTCAATAAATGATATGTTTTTTTTTTTGGATTGACTTGTGTACAGTTACATACATACATATAGAGACAGAATCATGAGTTCTATAATCTTTTAAACCCTACTAATTTCTGGTTTTCTTCTCCCTCCCTTTAGCTTTCTTTGTTCTTTTTCGGTTTTCATTCGAATCATGGAGGATAGATATAATTGTAAATGTGAGAAGGGTGTTTGAAGATTTGCAATATTAGGCTCCTTGGTATCGGAATTGGAGAAAAGTAAAGAGGAAGGTTTGGATGTGGATGATGATGGAGCATTTGGGTTGGCGGAAAATGGCATAAATAGCCATTTTGACTGACCAAATTCACCTCTTAGCCATTTCTCTTCCATTTCTTTTAAGAAAAAATGGCACAATAACACCTCTCTCTCTCTCTCTCTCTCTGAAAACACACATTCTCTCTCTTGTTGGTGCACAGATGAAGCTCGGGAATGTGGCATATCTATAAGTTGTGGATGTAGTACTGGCGGACCATGCTAAGAAATTGTTTGTATTTATTCTTTTTGGCTTCTTCGTACGTTGATGAATAGTTACTTACGAAGATGGGGACCTAACACCTTGTTCTCGAAACTCATTTTACGAAGTGAAGGAAAAGAAAGAGAGGGAAAGCTGAGGAAAGTGAAAAAACTCGTGTTTTTGAAACTTTTTTAAGAAGAGAAATGAAAGGAAAGGGAAGCTTATTTTCCTTCCAAAACTTTCATTTCAAATGTGGGAGGAAAGGGAAGGAAAAGAAATGAAAATAAAATAAATAAATTAAAATCATTTAAAAAATTAATAAAATTATAAAACTACCTAATTTTTCATTTTAAATTATATTATTTTACAGGGCATATTAATGAAAATGAAATTTTTTCTTTCCATTCTCTCCTTTTTCAAGAACATGAAAATTAATTTATTTTCTTTCCTTAAATCATATTATTTTAAGAGGTAAATTTGTGTCCGTCAAAATGACTATTTTCCCTTTGGGTTGGTATAAATTTTCAACAATTTTGCAAGGTTTTTTTAGTTTGCAATTGCATAACTCAAATCAATTGCAGAAGACAAAAAGTTCCATCTTCTGGTTTATAAAACCATAAAATGTCAAATCAAAATTGTTGACACCTTTAACGAGTACATTTTTTTTATTGGGTTTACTTTTCATACAACCTTTTTTTTATTATTATTTAAAACAACATTCAGGGTTTGATACGTAGACAGGACTAAATTAAGTATGACTGATTAGGACAAGTTTTGTTGTGCCATGTCCTATCCAGTTCCAAACCAAAATCGGCATTAATGGACAACGATGTACAAAGAAAAACTTGACATCAACTTCTTTGCACATTCTTTGTATGAAACAAAACCAATAAATATTACCTTTTCTTTGATACCCATAACACAACTTGTATCGCCATACAAACCAGTTTTCATTTATTGTTTCATACGTGAAAAATTCATGATTGCTTTGTAAATGTGGAAAAAGACAGTTATGACATTTCACATATGAAACAATACTACATGAACATTGTATTTTCACCACATGTCATTGTTTCATATACAAACCGATTTGAAAGATGGTAAAAAAGAGTGACTCGGATTTTATAATACTTTCAATACTTTTATTTATATACATATTAAAGTCAAAATGAAGAATCTAGATTTCGATGTGAAAGGAAAAGAAATTAAGAAGATACAAAATCAATATCATTAAAAGATATGAATACAAAAACTTATTAGATACTGTAACGATGATTCATGAACCTTTATGTCGTCTTAATAGTTAATATATAGACTTTATATTAGAATGATTAAATATCAACAAGAAATCAATTTTGACCCAAATTTCAACACCTTCAAGCTCAGGGCCGTCTCAATATTTTTGGAGGCTTTATTACAGTCGTATTAACTATATATAGACCGTCTTAAATTAGCAATAAACAAAATAAAATATAAAAATTCATATTATATTAAAAATCTTATAAATTAAAACAATAAATATGTTTAAAATGACAAAGTTTGAAGAATATCAAAGAGTCATTTTTGTTTTTGATCGGTAAATTTAGAATTTTTTAAATAATTGTTTTTGCTTTTGAAAGGAATTATATGGTCGTTGGTCTATATAAATCCGGGCCTCGGTCGCAAGTAAAATTGGGCCCCAAAATTTCGGAGGCCTTGTTCAAAAACCAAGATTTAACATGCTAATCGACGGCCATGTTCAAGGTTCTATTTCACGAAAACTACAAAGACCTAATATTCATGCGTATTGTCTCAACTAATATTGTATTTCACAACTTCTTTTCCTTTTTTTCGATTGTGGATTCTGGGTTAGCTTACGCACATAGACTAATCCACTAGATGACCATGAATGACCTGTAGTTCATCGCAGGTGAACCTCCATGACCACAAAAGTTTTGGTAGCACCTAAATTCTTCAGATGAGATGTCTGCTACATCCTCCTTAGTCTTAACTCAAGGGCAAGACCTACATATGTTTTTTCGTAAAGGGAAAAATTACAATTTTGAAGAGTGTTACAATATAGTTTTTTGAAACTGAGCTTTGACACAAGTTCAATGGCAGAGTTGGTAAATGTTGCTCACTTTGTACGAAAACCCCTAACTCGAGTCCCACATTTGTCGAAATATTTAGTTTATGTTGGTGTTTTTTTAAATGTTTTAGAAGAAATTTACCGCCTCGACTAGAATATAGGTCATTTCTGTCAAGGACAAAGAACCGACCAACAAATCTATACTGATATTGTGAAATTATCATTTTTATGCTATAATTTTCCTTCAGAACATGCATTTTTTTGAAAGACAGTTAAATACACACTCACACATCCTTTCCCGGGGTATCCGGCCTCCCACTTAAGGGTGCCACCCAACTAATCCCCAACGCCCATGAACCAGCCCTATGGACTGGACCATGAACTCGCCCATGATCCGGCCCAATGGACCGACCCAAGAGTTAGGATACCTCAGAATTATCAGCCGCAGGGTTCGAACCCTTGCCAACCAGTGATACCATCCACCGGCGAATTAGCATTTGCATACATACCCAAGTTGAGTTCATTGCGTTTGTTCAAAGTAGACGCATCAAAATTTCTAATCATCAATACAATTATTGTTGTACTTAAGATCAACCAACAAACACTGCATAATTTTGACAGAAAAAAGCAGGACATTTGAGCTTATGATAATGACCGTCGTGGAGAAAGTTATAGAAATGCATCATCAATTTATCCTCAATTCATATACCATATAGTTCTAAATCACAATCAAATCGGTGTATATACATATATATAGGAAAGTTCAAATGTGAACTCATTTTTGGTTGTGAACGTGAGAACGAATCTCAGCCACTTATCCGGTCAATAAAGCGCGTCAACTTTCGCAGTTCCTCCTTTAATAATCTCCACCCTCCCATGAATCGCGTCAATCCTCCGTGATCGCGTCCATCATAACCGAAGATGTGTGGCTGAGATTCGTCCTCACGTTTCACAACCAAAATTGAGTTCCCATTTGAACCTAACCCTGTATATATATATATATATGTGTGTGTGTGTAAAAAATTACACAAATGTATGATTATTTTATTCTCCTAAAATATAAATATACAATCAGTGAATATATGAATCACAGATCAAATCAACAACTCCCATCTCTCTCTCTCTCTCTCAAATCGATCAACATGTATGGTGTATATCTACTACTTACATATGAATTGAAATTATGATAACAGGTGGAAGGATCGTAAATCGATTAATCACTGCTTGATGAACGCCAACGCAGATACGATCATCGAAGCACACAGAATCAGTCCAGAAACCGCCACTGAATAACCAGATCCGCTGTCCATTCCGGTCGGAGCAGCCGCAGGAGCCATCACGAAGTTCTGTGCCGTCACGCCGGAGGCAGAAAGGACCGCCGCGATGACGAAGATCATAGAAGAGACCGCCTTGAAACTAGTAGTTGCCGCCATTGAAACAGAGATCAGAGAAATGGAGAAGATATATACAAGTCGATTAATGTACGGGATGCTGTTGAAGATGAGATGGTGGTAGATGGAGGAGAGAATGGCGATATATATATATATAGGTGTATGTATAGGCGTGTGGGACCGCCGTGCACGGCGGTGGAAGGTTGCGGAGGCGGGAAGGAAACGGCCGGTGGGAGGTGCGTGTTGCTTAACTGGTATTTTTATTAGATTTTCTTAACGTCTAAGTCAAAATTATTAGAAAATTCAAAAATATAATATTCAATGCGTTCCAATGTCTTCTTTTTTCTAGAAAAAGAAAAGTTTGTTCACTAAATTTAGGCAAGGTGGACCAATTTATCACGCGTTAAAAATAAATACATTTATACCATTAATATATTATGATAATTGTTTTAAAAGTATACACCTTAGAAAATGTTAGGGTTATTTTATAATAATATAATATTACTTCAATGTAAATTAATTCAAAATTGTAATATGAAGACAACTAAAACTAAATCTAAATCAAAGCAACAAAAATGCAGGTAGATGGTTTACTGACAACAATAATATTTTCATAGCAAACTAATCGTAATTGCAGTATATATTACACAATTATATCAAAGTATATGATATTTAAATCGGTGTGATCATAATGTACATCCATAAAAGAAAAAGAAAAAAACGGGATTTGATTAGTCCAAATGGAAGGTACAATGTACTTACAAGACGAGTAGCTTAATAAAGATCACCAACATTACTTCTAAACATGGCTGTTACTATATTTGGAAATGTAGCATAAGTGATTACTCAAGTTTGACATAACTTTTGATCTTATTGGTCAATTTCCTGTTGGCAACTTGGCCGGATGACATGATCAGGTCGTAAGCCTAGGTTTATATGGTTCCATCTTTAGTACTTGCGAGCTGGTCCAACGACCTACCCATGTTACATCCTCTAAAACTCTAACTCACAAAACATGTACCTAGAGTTTGAACAATTTTACGAACTTAATAAAGAGACTTATTACAAAGATTTCATGCAATTGGCCATGAAAGCGTATGCTAGGTCACATGGCTGGAGTGTGCAAGTTTTGTTTCCAACTTAACGCTCCCCCTTGATGCACATATCCATAAATCAGTACTACAAACACTAAGGCCTTGTTTGTTTTTTCATTTTAAGCTCTTAATTACCACTTATGTCTGATTCATTTAGACATTTCATAACCATCTCATAACTGAAATCAGACTTCAGACTTCATCACCTCTTAAAAAACAAACGCCACCTAAGTAACAAAACCAATTTAAACCTCCAAATAGCAAGAGAACTAGCTAGGCAATACATATTTCACTAATAGTGAGCTTTGACATTCTCACCAAAAAGAATTAAAGGTAAGAACAAGTCAATTACAAAGTATTCTCACTCAAAAGAGTTTCCATGACGCTTCGAACTATATCTTCTCCCACAAATGCTACCACAACACTAAGACATTATCAATATTAATTGAATTTTACTTGACCATATGATAACAATAATGAAGGCATAAGAACATAAACACATAATTAGAAATTGATTTAACATAATACCGTAGAGAGTTTAATAGATCTAACCTGGACCACTTGAGTTATATGCGGAAAAGTTCATTGAAACGGGAGCAGTCATCCTCAGGTATGGATCAACGTCTTCTAAAGCTCTATACGGTTTATTTCATAATCAAGCTAAACTGAATGCAGATCCGTGCAGGTAATAAGGACTTGGTCTCTTTTGTTTGTAGGCCATATGGTAGAGGTGTTCGTGGTCCGGTTTGAGCGATTTAAACCACAAACCAAACCGCTATAGCGGTTTAGAAAATTTTCAAACCGAGCAGTTTGGAAGCAAATGGGCCAAACCGGACCACGAAAAGGCAGTCTGGTCTGACTGGTTTGGGCGCTTTAAGCCTCTTATGGGCTTTAAACTAAAAAAATGACATCTATATCTAAAAATGAAATTTTTATCGATATCACACTATTAGAAAATCGTATATGGAATTATAAAAAAACTTCTATCTCTAAAAATACAAAGACATTGAACAAATGAAAGAAAGTTAAACAAATTCACCAACGATAATTGGAGTTTTGGACAGACATTGAGCAAGGAGAACTACGGTGTGCAATTTGATTTTTGAAAGATTTTAGAACTTTGCCAATTTAGAAATGAAGAGTAAAAAACATGTCTTTGATGAATTTTTTATAACTGGACCATAAAAGTAAAACCTACAACTTGAAAAATAAATAAAATTAATACATTTTTTTGGCGGTCGTTTCGGTCCAGACCGCTCAAAGAAATGTTCAAACCGCAGACCAGACCAGGCTGGACCGTCAGACCGCTCAAACCACCAAAAACGGTATGCTTGACTTGGTTCGACCATTTTGAGCGGTCTAACAGTTTTTTAAACACCCCTACGCCATGGAAACCTAGAGACTCATACCTAAGGAGTCCTATTTATCTTTAGATTTGATTTTAAATAATAGAATATATACAATTATCTTAATGTTAATCATATAATTAACTCAATGAATTATCCTACTCATATTAGGAGATATGTATATATATATGTATCCTAATATGTGACGGGATTATAAATGATATAAGATTTTCTTGATAAATATAACTGCTTAACCAATTGTCCTTTAATATTTATGACAGGTAATGATAAAATATATTTACGACCAATTGTCCTTTAATATATAACTGCTTAACCAATTGTATTTATTTCTTGATAAATATAACTGCTTAACCAAGGTAATGATAAATATTTACGACCAAGGTAATGATAATATTCCTTGATAATGAATTATATTTATTTCTTGATAAATATAACTGCTTAACCAATTGTCCTTTAATATTTACGACCCTCATACCTAAATGTGTTTGGTCCTCAAACTAAGGCCTTGTTTGTTTTTTCATTTTCAGCTCTTAATCACCTCTTATGTCTGAATTGGTCAGACATTCTCAAATTCAAATTGTTTGTTTTTCTTTGATTTTCAGATTTCAGATTTCAGCATCTCTTAAAAAACAAACGCCACCTAAATGAAAGATTTTTCGCAAAGTATACAACACTTCCATCTTACATGATTCCCTACATAGTTAGAATCAGAATATCTTTCAATATTGACGAACTATCCTCACACTTGTTCAATATGATTTATCGACGTTTGGTAGAAACCAGATAACTATACTAACTGGAAATGCGAGATAGAGACACATACAAACCACCTTATACACGCTAACATACAAAACTTCAGCATCTCAACTTTGTGTTTCCCATCAACAGGGAATCATCTTTTAAGAGCTTAATGTGCAAAGCCAGTGGAGTGCTAATTAGTTGGCATCCCACCGCCATCTTTTACGTGTTACTACATACATAAAACTTCTAATATTTCACGTATGAACTCCAATAAACTAACCGATAACCGACTAATGAACTAATAAAAACGTTTAAATACATAATAAATATTGGGTCGTATTCCATATTTTAGATTTAGATTTTTTTTTATGACAAATTACATTAATTTCCAATTATTAGCTTACAATACGGTTTTTATCTTGTTATACAACTAAATCAAAGGGCCAAATTATAAATTCATCCCATAGAGATCAGAATGCCAATACTTTTGTTTTACAGGGGCTGGTAATAATTTTTTGTGTTTGTCGGTCGAGGGACATAAATTGATCTGTTTTAACTTTTAAAAGCTTTAAACATGCGGGCTAAAAAGATTTTTTTTTAAATATATAATATTCATATACAATAAATGGAACAAATAAACTCACATTTTTCTCACCTCTAGTGAAGTTTGAATCCCCGACCTTTTAAAAGATTAAAAGCTTACATACCGTTAGACCAAATACCCTTTAATTAAAAAAAATATTATTAATATCAAAGTTTGGCCATAACGTAAATAATAAAAGAATTAGCTCCAAAAATTGAAGATGTCCATGAATTATGAAATGGGCTCGATTTTCCACCGTCCTGGATATTAAAATGGGCTCAAGAACATTCACATGGAATATTAACCGGTGTGATCAAGTATTCAAAAAGAATAAAATAAAATAATTAATTCTCTTATCACTATTAAATTTTAAAGAATTTTTTAAACTTGAAAACCTTTTAAGTTTTCTCTATTATAAAAAACAGGATAACAAAGCTTTTGGAGAGGTTTAAAATAAGAACACTTATTTCTTTTTTTTATTTTAAAGAAGTTGTTAAAGATGCTTTTAGTTATTGAGACTAGCCTCAAATCAAGATCTATTTTGTATTTAGACAAAGTCACCTCAGTCATCTATCAACTGAGAGTTATATGTTATAGCTTTCACAAACAAATTATTATTGGTATATTATTCAGGATAATTGTTTGATTATCTGTTAAATTTATAAATATTATTTTATAAGAACAAAAATGTTGTATTTTATTATAGATAAAACTTTTTAAGAGCCTTGAAAGGATTACACCCAATAACATGTTATGTTTATTATTCTCTTGTTAGTAATTAGTACTTGAAATTAATAATTTTTTATTTACAAATATTGATTAATGAATAAATAAAGAGTAAACTACATACTTGGTCCTTATGGTGGTTCATTGGTTTTAACACTTATCAGTAAAGTGAAATATCTACCGCTTGCGTAATACTATTTTTTTTATAACGTGTTGGGTCATCTCTCCTAAACTTCCCGTTAGTTCTAATTGGCACGTTAAAACCCACATGTGCAAGCACATGATGGGTATTTTGGTCATTCCACTCTCTTTTCATTGCTATCTCCTTTCGATGAAGAACGGATGAAGAACACCTTCATAATAAAGGAACACCATGAAGAACACCTTCATGATGAAGAACACCATGAAGAACACTAACAAAATCAATAACAAAATAATGAAGAACACCAAAAACAACCACCCTTTAATCATCATCACCACAAAATCAATAACAAAATCAAAAATCCTAAAAACAAAACACAAACTCACAACACTAAATCTAAATCCATAATTTGTTTTTTATAAACTTTTTGTTTATAAAAACTAAACATTTTTTACAAACCAAATCCCATGATTATTCATACAAAATTCAAATAAATCTTAAACATTTTTACAAATCTTAATACATAAAAAAGAACCCTAAATTATAACCAAAATTTGAAAAAAAAAAACGGGATGAAGATGAAGATGATTGACCCGAAAGATTTTAGAATTATAGGAAGGAGAGGTTTTAAAGATGAAGATGATTCACCCACCACCACCACCACCGTCGCCACCGGATCCCACCGCCGCCACCGCCACCACCGGATCCCACCACCGCCGCGTCGGATCCCACCGCCACCACCGTCGCCACTAGATCCCACCACCATCGCCGCCGTCGGATCCGCAGCCACCATCGCCTAACACGTCCCCCCCCCGACTGCCGCCACCGGATCCCTACCGCCGTCGCCACCGGATCCTTCACCACCGTCGCCACCGGATAAAACCACCACAAGCACCACCAAATGAACACCACCAATTTTCAAGATGCGAACTATAGTTTGAAGAAATTATTTTTTGAGGGAGTTGAAAGTTGAGAGAGAAATCTCAAACTTGGAGAGGATTTCGAAAAGTAATGGTGATTTGAAAGGACTTTCTAGGAAAAATTAATGGGGGGTGGAGGTTAGGGAGGGTTTCAAGAGAAGTGATGTTTGATTTAATTTTTGAATTTATTTAATTTTTATTAAATTAATACTAAACAACGAAATGACAAGCAATATACCCATCATGTGCCTTGCACATGTGGAATCAGTTTTAAACCAAAAACTAACGGAGTCGGTTTTAGGGACCCAACACGTTATAAAATTGAAACCATGAGGATGCAAGCCATAGATATTTTACTTTAGGGACCCAGAGTGTTAAAATCAATGAACCCTAAGGACCAAGTATGTAGTTTACTCATAAATAAATATTTGTATGAAATAAATTAAAAACTTGGGGTCGTTTATCAAAACTTATCCGAATAAGTGTTTACCGGCAAACTTTAATACTATTATTTACTTACTAGGTAAATGCTAATCATGGTACGACCCGTCGTCATCACTTAACGGGTAAGACTTTCGGTCATTTCCTTTGCCCTTACCTAGGGACGGACCTGAAGAGGTTCAAACGATGACACAGGCCACCGTATTATCTCTTCGTTAAAAGGTAAAAAATTTGGGTTTGTGAACGATGTAACCGTTTTCGAATGTGTCACCGTATGATATTCAGAAGTTCAAGAAGGTGCAATCGTACCTCATAATCAACCAAGCAAAAAAATTCTTGAAATCAACCAAAAAAATCGAAAAAAACTTTTGAAATCAACCAAAAAAGTCTCTCAAAATCGATAAAAAAAAAACTTAAAAATCCCTCGAAATCAAACATAGAATTTTTTAGTAAAATACTCTTCTGTTTCAAAACGGTGGAATATCAAGATAAAAAAACATGGATGTGGTCAACGTTAGTAAAATGCATAAAGGGTGCTCAAAACAAACCGTGTTTTTCGTAATTATTTTTTGTCATGTATTATATGGTGCCACCGTATAAAAAATATTCTTGGGTCCGTCCTTGCTCTTACCGGGTAAGATTATTGTTCCTTGCCATATTTATCCAGTAAGGTAATATGACTTGGTAAGCATTGGTAAACGACC
Source organism: Silybum marianum (assembly GCA_036898165.1). Lineage (NCBI taxonomy): Eukaryota > Viridiplantae > Streptophyta > Magnoliopsida > Asterales > Asteraceae > Silybum > Silybum marianum. The sequence goes on from CM072538.1 coordinate 24,526,872, forward strand.
CCTTTATATATATAACTTAAAATCTGTAGGCCTAATACATATCAAGTGATTCAAGTCAAACAATTAAAACCACACAAGCAAACTGAAGTAGTGAACACGCAACAACAATTGAAATTGAATCTGTAATTTGAAAGTTGAAAATTGAATCTGTAATTTGAAAGTTGAAAATTAAATCAAATTTGTAATTCAAAATTGAAATATGAAAGTTGTTACTTGTTAGTTTGTTACTTGAACTAGAGTAGAGAGTAGATTAGAACACACAACAGTTGAATCGAATCCGTAGTTGAACAGCTGAAATTTATTAATCGAATTTGTAGTTGAATTGAAGTAGTGGAATCGAACACAGACAACAACAATCAAGCAATAGTGGAATCGAATCTATGGGTACAGTTGAATCGAAGTGTGGAATCAAACTGTGGGAATCAAATCTATGGAATCTAGATATCCGTTCGAAGGGAATACATTGAATCGAATCGAGGACATGTGGAATCGAACTGGGTGGAATCGAGATATCCGTTTGAATTTGACCTAATTTAATTGGATCACTATTTACTAAATGAGCCAAATGAAAAAAAGAGCCCAAGACAGGTCTAAAATTATAGCCATTTTATCGAACCACTATATCAGTAAATAATAGTCATAACATCCGTTATTACAGTGACAATTATAAGGGATCGCAATTTAGTATAGGACCCTTATATTCAACACCTACATTCATGGACCATGGCTCCATGTGTATGTATGATTATGGTCCATATTTATGCCTATCCCATTTCAACCACCCCAATCACCATGTTTCTTGAATTCTCTAAAACGTAATGGTGGTGAGAGAAATATTGACGAGGCCTTACCGGTCTCGGGCCGAACCGATCCTTGGCCAATTCTAATCCCGGTCATCTGCCGGTCTCGAGTCGAGCCAGATCCATTTTGCCATCTCTAAGATAAAGTTTGTAAACTGATGTGATCAAGGTCTTGTTAAAATCCGAAAAGGTTTGGTTCAAGCCCTAAAAACATGTTAATGGTTGTTGCTTTTAAGTTTTATCCCACTTATTTGTTAGTATAAATACTCTTCTGTTTCAAAATAAATATCAAGATAAAGCTCATAAATTGGTGTGGTCAAGACTTGGTTAAAATGCCAAAAAGGGTGCTCAAAGCCTGAAACCCCCGGCTTTTAATAAGTTTTAACCCAATTATTTATTATTAACAAAAATTTGAAACAATAGGTAAACAATAATTTATGCTAATCAATAGTAAATTAATGTAAAAAAAGTTTATGAAATATTTAAAGAAATGACCCTTATTTTTTTGTGTGTCTCAACATAAACCCAACATGCAACACAAATGAAATTTAAAGTTTATTAAAAAAAATGCAGATGCTTTAGATCTAAACAGAGTTTAGTCTGACCAGTTAAAAAAAATATACTAAAAACGTATTGTAAAAACTAAAAAATATTCAAGACAACAATAATAAGAAAAACAAGATGTTAATAATATTCAAGAAGAAAGATAAAAAAACATGAAAGTTCAATTAATTTACAATATCATAGTTTAACTAATTTATCTTTCTTATGATAAATTATTTTAGAAGGTTCCTTTCTTCACTCTTCTCAGATGATAAGTCGAGCTAACTTGATAGAGACAGAAGCGGGATCCACCGAAGTTAATTGCGTTGAGTGTGTCGATTGAAAGAAAGAAGAGAGACAACTCAAATGTCGGCATAGAACAAGACTTGAGATCGTGGCTCGTACCAGTAAAACCACATATAATTCAAAGAAGGTGCACGAAGGAAGACAAGCAAATGATAATTCAAGTTATTCTTTTGAAATAATTGTTCTTTTTTTTTTTGTATAAGTGTCCGTTGTTTTGTAAATAAAATAAAATAAAAGGACAAGATACGACTATTCATAAAATTTTGACCAATGATCGATTAGGTTGGTTTCCGGTGAGAATGAGAGTTATGATGAGAAGCGTAAAAAGATATCTCCACCCTTTGATGCACATTAGAATGAGATGCACCGAGATTAGGTGCACCGAGATGTACCGAATCAACTCCTTTTTAAGACGTAATTCATGGATGAATATGGGATTAAACGTGATCAATGACTCAAATCTCTTCTTACGTTTCTCATCTTAACTCTTGTTCTAACACGATCCTATCCCTGATCGGTTAAACTCTAACCCGGTCTTTTTTTAGTTAAAAGAAAGGGTATTTTAAACCGATTAAAGTCCGATCATTTGTACATTTTTTGTAGTCGAATACATTATTATTGTATATTAAAAATTAGAAGTTCATTAATACAATGAATTTATTATAATTAGAGTTAAATTCAAATTTGGTCCCTGTGGTTTACAAATTATAACGGATAAGGTCCCTCAATGATTTTTTTAACGAATAAATACAAAATAAATTTTATTTAAAAAATAACATATAAGGTTATATCTAACTTTTCATAAATATATAAATATAACATTTTTAACATAAAATTTAAGGTCTTTATTTTTCATTTTTCAAACCACATGGACCAAATCTGTATTTACTCTAAACTATATACATATATTTATATTTTATGTATTGTATAATTATATTTTTATTTCATTAATTATATAAATCGCCTATTTTATTAATTATATAATTTTCATATTTTATAAATTATATTACATTTATATTTTATAAATTATTTTTATTAGTTATATTTAACGGAAAAATTAGATGGAGGGACTTTACGTGTTATAAAATGGAAACCACAGAGACGTTATTTGTTATAAAAATCATTCAGGGACCTTATCCGTTATCACAGGGACCAAATTTGAATTTAACTCTTATAATTATATTAAATATTAAAAAATAAAAGTTAATAAACAACTTAAAATAATTAATATAAGAAAAAATTTATTATTCTTATAAGAGATGATATTTTGTTTGATAACGGTGACGGTAGAGTTTGATCTATCAATTATAATTATTATACTTCCTTCATCTTAATTTAAGTGTCCACAATTGAAATATAATACAGTTTTAAATATGTATAATAATTACATTTTTTGGTAAATCAAATGACATATTTATCCTTATTTAATTTCTTCTCATTCACAATTTTTAAATATTTATGAATTAATTAAGAGTAAATTTAAGAATTTGCTTATTTACTTTTAAAAGTGGACACTTATTTTAAGACAGATATAAATAAAAATGTAGACATTTAAATTAGGAGGGAGGTAATAACTTATAACAGATGATATTTTGTCGCGGTGTGGAAGATGTTTTGCATGCAATCCACGTGGTGGCGTCGTACCAACAGTTATATTGCAGCCTCATTTAATAGTTATTAATATTTTCATAAATAATTAGAATAAACTGTAATTTTGGTCCCATGGTTTATTGAAATATTTAAAAGTGATACCTAAAATTTAATAATTATAGAAATCGTTTTTGTGATTTTTTTTAAAACATCTTTTATCAATAATTTCTTTAATTTTATCTGTTAGTACTAAAAGTATTTTTGTCTATTTAAACTACTTTTCTAATTTTTTTAAAAAAAATTAAACATATAATAAATTGTATTTATATATAACATATGTGTATATATATATACAAAAATTAACAGAAATAAACAAAAATGTCTGTGGGACTAACAGAAAAATTTAACAAAATAATGATAATCATATTCAGAACAAAATAAAAACCATAGGAACAATTTTTAGAGTTATCAAAATCTAGGTCCATTTTTCATAGATTCAAAGTAAACTAATCTTTACTATAAATAATTATGTTCTACACATTGTGATATTTTGAATTTCCCAATATTAAAAATGGAGTAAATTACAAATTTGATTTTTATGGTTGTCATTTATTATCAAGTTTTATTTTTTCTTATCGTACGAATTTTTGGCCTAGCAGATCGTAATGTTGTCCTCCTATTAGGTTAGAGATTCAAATTTTACCAAAAATGAAGAGGGTGTGAATTTATTTGTTTCATTTGTTGTATATAAATATTATTTACTTAAAAAAACTTTCATTCTTGTTTTAAGTAGTTACAGTTTTAGTCGATATGATTACTATTTTAGTTCAGATTTGATCATCAAACTAATTTTTATTAAATAGATCCGTTAACTCAAAAGGTTTTTTTTTTTTTTTATCTTTTTATAATTTCTTTAAAAAAATTGGGCGAATTTAGTAAACTTCATTTTTTGCTTCAACCTTTTTAATTAATTGATTATTTTTCTTTTTTCCCCTTATAGACCCCTTCTTCTCCTTTAACCCAAACCCTGACATGGAAGTCATCGGCAACGACTCATGACCAAGGTTTAAAAAGACTGAAGGTGTGACGTAGCAGTAAGGTCAAGCTTCAAGCCATACATGTTACAGACTCACAGCAATGACATGAAATTTTTCAAGACGTGACATAAGACAACAAATTTTATGTTATACATAAAATTATATATTTACATATATGTTTTCTCTATATTATCTAATCAGATAATAATATTAAAAATTGTACATTAATTTATATTAGAAAAAGAAAACTGATATACATTATTATTTTAAAAATAGTTTTTGATTATATATTTAAAATAGAGTTTGTAAAAGTAATTTTACAACTTCATTTTAATCGTGAAGCTCGTAACATTTATGGATTCGTGAAACTATGAGTCATGTGATTAGATAAATCTATAAAAATATAAAATCTAAAGTTAAAAGTGTAAAAGACCAATTTTTTTTTGTTGAAAAAAGTCACGTCTTACAAAAAGCGCACGCTATGGCGTGAGTCACGCCTTACAGCAACAGCAAAGACGCGTCTTACATCATATCGTGTCATGCATGACGCGCATTTTTTAACACGGCTCATGACAGAACCACTATTGAACATACATTGAAAATAGAACCAAAATGAGTATATAGGGTAGCTATCACCACTCACCAGCAGACACTAAAGTGGTGATATCGACATTAAACACTTATAATTACAAGGGGAAGGCTAATGACACTTCTAAAATATGCTAATGACATCCTTACAAAAATGAATTCTTCTTACATATGTCAATGTCAAAACCCCTTTCTTACGTTTTCAAAGTTATAAAAATGTAAAAAATTCTGTGTACACCCTATTAAGGGGTGCCATTAGCATTCTTTAAATATAAATGATAAAAGGAATGCCAATGATCAGGGGCGGATACAGCCTTATAAAAGGGGGGGGGGGGTCCTATCCCTCCAGTGAAAATTTAAAAAAAATTATTAAGGTTAAAAAGCATAAAAAATACTGAATATGGCCTTAGTTCCCCTCAGTAAAAAAATTCAAGGGACCTCATCTTGTCGGCAATTGACAAAAACACTAAAAATGTCTATTGAAATCAATAAAAAAAACCCGAACAAAACCTTCGAAATCCACAAAAACACTAAGAAAATCCCTCAAAATCGATAAAAACAAAGAAAATCTCTTGAAATCAACTAAAAAACTTTAAAAAAGTTTCGAAACACGTCGGGTGAATTTACGCGTATTTAGTCTACCTTAATGGGACCCCGGTAGACAAAAATCCTGGATCCGCCACTGCCAATGATGCAACCTCAACATCTAAAAAAATCTAAACCCCAATAATTGACACGTTTTATAATTGATGGAAGGAATCTTATTTGTAATAGTCTCTAACATCTTAAACAAGTCCAAAAATCAATATGAAATAGATCTTAAATTGCTTGAAATAAGAAAATTTTGATTCCAGCCAATAAAGTATTCATACCATGGTCTAATAATTAAGCATTCTGATTAGTTGATAATTTTACTATTAGTTGAGAACTTTGTCAAAGGTTTGTCTAAAAAAGATATCCAAAACCAAAATCTAACCCAAAAAATCTTTTCATATTCTTCGACTACGTGAGTTGTGCAAGTTCCAGTGTGTGATGCAACAAAAAGATACCCCAAATGCCATTGTTTCTAAACGAGTTCTTGAATCAAAAACCAAAAAATAAAACCCAATGGATACGACAAACCAAAATGTATATATCGAAAAGCTTCAAAAAAAAAATCAAACCGCAAATATGAAAATTTCAGATCCAAAGAAACCGAAATTTGAAAAGCAAAAAGCTTCAAATTTGACAAACTCAAAACCTAAAAACTCGAAAGCTTCAAATCTAGGTTCAAAAAAAGAGGCGGAGAATGGTGTTGTGGACGTTCATTCACGATGAGAAAGCAGGGACGGACCTGTGTGGTGGCATATGGTGGCACGTGCCACCGTAATATCTCTGTCAAAGGGTAAAAATTTTAGGTTTGAGAAGGGTGCTACCGTATGCTATTAAGAAGTTCAAGGAAGGTGCAACCGTACCTCGTAATCAACCAAAAAATAAATAAATAAAACTCTTGAAATCAACAAAAAAAAGCCAAAAAAAACTATTAAAATCAACCAAAAAAACCGAAAAAGTCCTTCGAAATCGATAAAAAAAACTTTAAAATTCCTCGAAATCAAGAAAAAAAACTTAAAAAACTCTCGAACTGGTGGAATTAGGCTAAAAATACATCGAGCGATATTGAACCTTAGTAAAAACATGAAGGCACGTCGATAAAAACCGTGCGTTTGATAAATATTTTTTGTCTATATTATATGGTGTCACCGTATGAAAAAAATTCTAGGTCCATCCCTTTGAGAAATAGAGATGGCTATTTGGACCCGGTCCGGGACCGACGGAGGCCCGGGACCGAAATCTGGGACCGGTTACACATTTGGATGGATTCGGCGCCCGACCCGATTTTTACAAAAAAATTATTTTTATATGTATTTTTAAATGTATTTCTAACTTTCTAAGTGGATTTGATTAAAAACCAATTATACTACAATAAAACGTAATTTTAAGGTGTATTTATGTGATTCATTTATATATGTTAAAGTAATGTTAAAATTTTATTAAAATAAAAGTTTTTTCTTTTGTAAAGTATAGGACCAATTTAGGCCCGGCCCGTGATCGGGACCGGTTCTCATAACCGGGCCTCATTAAGCTTAACCGGGCCGAGGTATTTTAGTCGGGACCGGAACCGGTTACGTCGAAACCGGTCCGGCTCGACACTATTTAGGCCCGGAACCGGTTTTTGGCCATCTACCCATCTCTAGTGAGAAAGCATGGGTTTTGATCAGAGTCACACATGGAGAAGTGGGATCTGCCGTAGAGGAATAGGGACCGCTAGGGAAAGGGAAAGGATAGAGGAGTTACTGTGAAGGAGAAGGCGATATGGTGTAAATATAAATATATCTATATATCAATAAAATATAGTATATTATAATATAATGTAATAACATATTTATTTAGGTTTTTAATTGGAATTTAAATAAATTATAATAAGACAGAAAATATCTTCTGAATTAACGGCCTATTTAATAGAAGCTAGTTTAAGAAACCAAAATTAAACAAAATAGCAACCACGATGACCAAAACTATAACTAATTCAAAAGAAAAACGAGAACTGATAACAAGTAGCAACTATAGAGAGCAGAACTTTAACTTACTCTTAAAAGTATTTGTTTTGGAAATCACAGATTAAGGGTTGTTTGTTTACCTCTTAACAGTTTCATTTTAAATTTTAAGGGCCAGTTTGGTTGGAGGGATTTGAAGGAATTTGGAGGGATTGAGATTTCAAATAAGTCATTCCCACTGCGAACTCTAGTAATTTTCTTGAAATTATATTGTACTATATCTTAATATTTATGTCAAACACTGCAGTCAAATAAGTCGTCATGTCAGTAATTTGAGAACTATCCCCAATACAATGGATTGGATTGAAATCTCAATCCCTCCAAATCCCATCAAATCCCTCAAACCAAACGGGCCCTAAATTTCTTCTTTGGGATTGAATTTGGGATGTAAAAAGTGAATCACTAAAATAGTGTAAAAAGAAGTGCTTCAAATCATAGCAAGAGGCAATCTCTAAATCGCTAAAAGGTGAATCCTGTTTGGTAAAAAACAAGTTTGTATCTTAATGGTTCCAAAACCATCTGAATCGATTTGTATCATGGACCTCTCTTAACCATTCAGATCCATAATTACATCCTGAACAATTACCAAACAATTATATTTTATTTTACACTATCTTAATAACCTATTAATTTTTACCCAAAAAAAATAACCTATTAATCATTTTGTACCAAACATTCAGCAACTGTTAAACAACGTACCCTAAAGAGTAAATTACAAACGTTATTTCATCGTTATTGAAAATTTTAAATTGTGTCCCACAGACAAAATAATTATATTCACGATGATGACTATACATGTAATTATGTTGTTGGTAAAAACCAAAAATCTTCAATAGCCATAAAAGACTGATATTTATAATTTACTTTGAACTAAAATTGAGAAATAAAGCTATATTTGGTTTTGATTTATGCTATTAAAGTTTTTTTTTAATTAAAATAAAATACATGAAATAATAATGTACATTCTAATTTTTTTTATTTCTATATTTTTTATCACAGAAAAATATACTTTTAAATTATTATTTTATTAAATCTTTATATTTGTAAAAATCTATTAGCAATGAGTAATCGATCGTTGTCTGAAAAGAAATAGGAGCACAGGCTGAAAGATTTATGTTATATATAAACTACAAGGAAAATAGACATCAATAATAAAAGATTGAGTAAATTACATGATTGGTCCCTATGGTTTACACTAAATAATACTATATGTCCCTAATTTAAAATAATTATGGATTTAATCCTTATGGTTTACATTTCCAAACACCTTTGGCCCCTTTCTTTTAACACCGTTAAAAGACATTTGCTAAGTGAATTAAACATAAGGGTAATTTCTTCATTTTACTTATTTTTAATTATTTATCAGTAAAACTTAGAAAGAAATTTTTCAAAACCAATCAAGTGATGCCATGTCTCATCCCTCTTCCACCTTCACTCCCTGTTAATATCCTGCAACTCCTCGACTACCCATCTCCATTCAAACTTCACCTTTAGGGTGCGTTTGGTACATGTGACAGGACAGGACATGACGGGACAGAACTTCATGTCCCACGTTTGGTGCAACATAGGACATGACAAGAATTCACTGTCCCACGTTTGGCGTGACATGGGACAGAGACAGGACTAGGACAATGTGGGACAAAAAATGCTTTTTTTGTTCCACCAAAATAGGTGGAACAAGATGAGACAAGAATGAGTCATAAAATCAAATATCACTAATCTACCATCATTTGATATGTAACCCTAATATGATACTTGTTTTAATGGTCAACACCACTAGTCACGACCGTCGGTACATATGATACTTGTAGTAACCTTTTTTCAACCCAAACAATAAAACACAATTATAAATCAAATACATGAACCTAAAAGCATTACTAATCAAACATCAAGAACATAACAACAAATTTATGCAAATCCATTCAATAAGATTTTGATGCAAAACCCATATAAATCAACACACTAAAGCTAAATCAAATAATTAACAAAAACCTTCAATCAATTTTGAAAAACAACTACCCTAAAATCGACCATAAAAACCTAGACATGGAACCTGTTTTTTTTAATCATGGTTGACCATTTGTTTAGATCAAGACGAAAAGAATATGAAAGAACTTTTACTTCTTCAGATGAAATGAATAGATGATGAAGATGAAGGATCTTTCAGCTTTGGCTTTTGTTGCTTCTGTAACGTCGTGGATCTGAGATTGGGGGTGTGGTTTCTTGGCAATGATGGGTGTTGGGTCACCGATGATTTGGTGATGAACTACCTTCCTTTTATGAATGAATTTTTACAGGTTCTTTTGAAGGTCTGAAATATGCTTCAAGTATTGAAGAGTCAAAGACTATTCAATCAAGGGTTGTACATCAAAAAGTAGAATTTTGGATGTATCAACTAACTTCAATATTCAGATCATTTTGCCAAAGTCAAGATTGGGTCACCAATATAGTGGGTCACCGATGGTACACTCAAAAGTCATCAAAAGTACTAAGGACATCAAATAAGATGAGGTCATCAAGTTTGATGTCATGGTCACCGACACTATAATCTTGGTCACCGAAATTGCAGGTATATTTTCTAAGGCTGTGATTTCAAGTCACAAGTTCAAGGGTGTACACTTTCAACATTTAGTGAAAGATGAAGTTTATCAAGCAAAGTGTACACTTATCAATTCCAGCCTTACAAGGTATCCACCGATGTGATACATAGTGTGATATATCACTTAGCAATTTCAAAGAGATAAGTTCTTGACTCACATCAATTGCAAGACACGTGAGCCAGCAAGAACTTGGGCATCAAGCCTTAAATAAAGACATTCTCTTTTATTCCTATAAAAGGAATATTTGTCTTTTAGCTAAAAGGTTTGATGGGACTTCACAAAGCATGAAGAAAAGAAGATAAAGTTATCTGACATTACGTGCTACAAGGAATGGTTCATCCATTATTCTAGTACAAAGGAAGTAGTCTCTTCCTTTGTCCAGCAGATAAACTTCCAGCTAATGAAACATTGACAACTGTCCACATGCATCCCATGCATGGGTACTATAAAAGGAGATGAATTCCTTCCCAGAAATCTCACGCTTTCAACAAATCATCAAAGTGATTATTTGTGTGACTGTGGCAAAGCTGTGTGCTATAAACAGTATTGTTTTAACTTGCTTAGTGTATAAGTTAATTACTGTTATCTGTGTGTTTAATTTGATAGAATAGTGTGCCTGTTCTTTTCCGCATCAAACTACCTGTGTGTAAATTTTTAATATTTATATTAAAAAATTTAAAAAGAGTATATTCTGTGTGTTTTATATTCAACCCCCCCTTCTACAAAACCCTCTCTTAGTTAGCCATCTCTCCTTGGGGACTAACAAGTGGTATCGGAAGCCTGGTTTAATTCAATAAACCAGATCTGTGATGGCTACTACCTCAAATGTTGATGGTACCTTGCAGACCTCTTCCAGTAATACATATGATTTAGGATCCTTGGCCAAACCTCCAAGGTTCAACCCAAATAACTTTGGGTTATGGAAAAATCGCATGTTATTATTCTTGGAAGGGATCGATTGCAGGTATCCCAACATTCTCAGTGAGGGACCTATTGTTCCTAAAATATGGGCTCGCTTTGGCCCTCAAAAGGACGCTGAAGGAAAGGACATAGAGTCAGATGATGAAAGAAGTAAGAAAACTGGTAGATATATCATCAAACCTTCAAACAAATTTAGTGAAGATGATAAACGCCTAGTTGCTTTAGACACTAAAGTCAAATCTGCTCTTGCTGTATCCCTTCCTGATGAAGTGTATCACTCTCTTCTTAACCTTCCCACTGCTAAAGAAATGTGGGATACTTTGAGTGTCTTATATGAAGGCACCAAAGAAGTAAAGAAATCTAACAGGATCTGTCTTGTTAGAAAGTATGAACTCTTCTCCCATGAAAAAGGAGAATCTCTTTCTACCTACTTTAATCGCTTTAACTGTCTTCTCAATGATCTCAAAGTTCTTGGACGAGTTTATGATAATGAAGAAGTTCTCTGCAAGTTCATGGATTGTCTCCCAGACTTCTGGGAAACTATCTGTACTTGCATCAAGCAAACTAAGGACTTAGAAATAATGCCTTTAACTGCTCTCTATGGAACCCTTCTTCACTATGAACAAACTAAGAACCAGAGAAAATCTCTTATAAAGGATATCAAATCCTCTTCTGTTGCTTTGATAGGTGATTCAAAATCTTTTTCTTGTATTCCTAGAATCACCTATCCTTCTTCTGATTCTGAAAAAGATATTAAGGAAGACTATTCTCATCTGTCAGATGCATATTATAGTGCTGCTAATGATGAAGGAGAAGAATCAGCCATTGACATACTTTCTGATAGTATGGCAATGCTTGCTGGAAACCTTAAGAATAAAAGATTTTCTTCAAACCGCTCCAAATTTAATAGAAACCCTTTTTCTCAAAAATCCTCTTATGATAAAGCAAATGAAGAATGCTTCAATTGTGGAAAAAAGGTCATTTTGCTTCTGAGTGCAGATCAAAAGCTTCCTCTTCTCTGAAACCTTCTTCTTCTTATGGCCATGACTTCTCAAAATCAGCTTCTAGGAAGCATGAACAGAGAAATAGCCAATCCTCTAAAGAAAATTCTGAATCAAAAGAAATCTCCAGATATAAGAAGTACAAAGCTAAATACAAGAGGGAAAAAGAAAGAAACCAAAGTAAAAATAAAACTTTGGTTGCTGAGGCTCATTGCTGGGAGGATGAGCAAACCTCTGAGAGTGAGAGTGAGTATGTCACTAAATGCCTCATGGCCAAAATCGATGAGCTGGAAGACATGGAAAAGTCACTCTACACTACCCTTGTATCTGCTGAGGGATCCACTTCAGGAACAAAGCCTCAGGTACATCCTTTTACCTTTCTCTCTGATGATCAAAAGGCTGATGCCTTTGATTCTTTAACTGTTGACTTCTGTGACTTAAAGATTCAAAAGAAAAAGGCTGATATGCATATAAAATGTCTAAATGATCAACTTCTCTCTTGCTTTTCCAAATTAAAAGATTTTGATAAAATGAAAGCTGATCTGGAAAATCTACGGTATTTAAACGACAGTCTTTCTGAGGAAAAATCAAAAATCTCTTCCACTCTTGAAAAGGAACAAGAGGTTCTGTCTAAATGGACTAAATCCTCTAAGAATCTTGAAAGGATCCTTCAAGATCAAATCACCAGCAAGGATAAGTCTGGCCTTGGTTATGGAAAAGATGTTCCTCAACCTTTCGACCTTCCACTTCCTTCTTCTGAGTGTCAAGGTTTTCCTGCTGGTTTTCTTTCCGATGACGATGATGATCTTTTCGGTTACTCATCTGAGGACTCTACCTCCGTTCACTCTATAGATCTAGTTGACATGCTCAAAGTAGAATCTAGTTCTAAGAAGTTTGGAGTCTTTGTTAAAGCTAAAGAAATCTCTTCTGAGTCTTCAAAAGTTTCAACTCTTCCAAGCTCTTCTTCTTCTCCCAAACTTATCCAAAGACTTTTAAACTCCTTAAGTCTGCATGAGTCAAGGTACTCCCAGGAGCAGCCATCTGGTGTTGCTGAGTATCCCTCTCCAAAAAGATTTTCTCCTCAAAAGAAAAATTTTGCTAAATCAAAATTTTCATCTAAAAGGAAATCTCAAATAGTTACTGATTTCATTCCTCGGTCAGTGAACTTGAAGAAATCAAGAAATCCTGGTAAAGGTATCCTTGGACCAAGACCAGGTGTTGGACACCCCTCTTCTTCTCAGTCGTCAACCTCTGTCCAAAGTTTTGATGATAGGGATTTTAAAAAGGCATTTTCTTTAAAGAAATGCTATAATTGTGGCAACACTCTTCATCTTGCTAAAAATTGCCCAAAAGATTTGGATCCTTGCAAAACTAAAATGTCTTCTAATCCCAAAGGACCCACCTCAAAATGGGTACCAAAAGTCTAAATTTGTTTCTGGGTACAGGTACCAAATAAAGATCACATATGGTACATGGACAGTGGGTGTTCAAGACACATGACCGGAAACAAACTTCTTCTCTCTAACTTCTCAAAAGAAAAGGGACCCACTGTTTCCTTTGGAGGAAATGGAAAAGGGGTCACCAAAGGATATGGTACCATTTCAAATGGAACCATCACTTTCTCCAGAGTAGCTCATGTTGAAGGGCTAATGTATAATCTTCTAAGCATCAGCCAAATATGTGATTTGGGCTATAAGGTCATGTTCCAGCTATGTGTGTGCTTGGTCTTTGATGTACAGAACAAGATTGTACTAGCAGGAACCCGACTGAATGACGTATACATAATCAACATGAAGGAAAGTGCAATAGGAGAAGCTGTGTGTCTCCTCTCTCAAGAACTAGCCAAACAAAGTTGGCTGTGGCATAAAAGGTTCTCTCATCTAAACTTTAAAACCTTGAACAAACTCTCCAACAAGGAGCTGGTTGTTGGTATGCCAAGAATAGTTTTTGAAAAAGAAAAGCTGTATGGAGCATGTGAAAAAGGAAAACTCACCAGAACTTCCTTTAAATCAAAACAATGCTCTTTTATCTCTCAACCTCTTCAATGCTTCACATGGATCTGTGCGGTCCAGTAAGCACACCCAGTCTGGGTGGTAAAAAGTATATGCTAGTAATCGTCGATGAATTCTCTAGATATACTTGGGTGTTCTTTCTGAAACACAAGAGTGATGTTGCTGAAGAAATCATCAGGTTTACAAGAAAAATTGAAAATTTGAATGGTAAACTGGTGAAGTCCTTCAGAAGTGATAATGGCACAGAATTCAAGAATGCTGCTCTGGAAGATTTCTTTGACCTAAAAGGAATTTCTCAGAACTTTTCTACAGTACGCACTCCTCAGCAAAATGGTGTTGTTGAAAGAAAGAATAGAACACTGTGTGAAGCTGCAAGGTCAATGCTGAGTGAATCCAAGTTGCCAACCTATTTTTGGGCATAAGCAGTTAACACTTCATGCTTTACTCAAAATAGGTCTATCATAGTCAAAAGGCATGACAAAACTCTTTATGAAGTTTTCCATGGTAGAAAACCTGCAGTTGACTTCTTCCATGTGTTTGGCTGTGCATGTCACATGCTAAATGACAGGGAACAACTTGGAAAGTTTGATCCGAAGTCTGATGATGGAATTTTCATGGGCTATTCTCTCTCCTCAAGAGCCTTCAGAATTTTCAACCTAAGAAGACAATGCATAGATGAATCCATGCATGTGAAGTTTGATGAGTTTGAAATTTCTTCATTATCTTGTGATGAAGAAGAATTAAACCTATGGATAAACTCATGTGTTGGTGAAATTCCATCCTCCTCTCAACCCAATCGTCCAGATAGCAACCCTTCTCAGCCTCCCATAAACACCACCTCACCTTCAGAACCTTCTCTTTCTTCTCCACCTCCTAAAACTAACTCTACAGAAGACCTTACCCACCAACATATCTCCCACAAACCTATCTTCACCATCTCAAATTCCCACCTCATCCTCTTCTCTACCTCCTACCTTACCTCCTGCACTAAAGTGGACCATGGATCATCCAATAGATCAAATCATAGGTGATCCACAAGTTTATGTAAAAACTAGAAGAGGTATAAGCAATCTGTGCTTATATGTCAACTTTGTTTCTATTGTTGAGCCAAAGCTGATAAATGAAGCCCTAGCTGATCCTAGCTGGGTAATTGCCATGCAAGAAGAACTCTCACAATTTGAGAGAAACAAAGTCTGGAAGTTAGTTCCTCGTCCATCCAACAAAACTATTATTGGAACAAAATGGGTGTTTCGAAACAAGATGGACGAAGAAGGAACTGTCATAAGGAACAAAGCAAGGCTGGTTGCTCAAGGATATCGGCAAGAGGAAGGAATTGATTATGATGAAACTTTTGCTCATGTTGCCAGATTGGAAGCTATCCGAATATTTCTTGCCCATGCAGTACTTACAAGAATTTTCGGTATTCCAAATGGATGTCAAAAGTGCCTTCCGAATGGTGAATTAGTCAAGAAGTATATGTGAAGCAACCTCCGGGTTTGAAGATCCAGTCCATCCATATCATGTGTATAGGCTGGATAAAACTCTGTATGGACTGAAGCAAGCTCCTCGTGCCTGGTATGACACTCTCTCAGAATATCTACTTAGAAATAAGTATATAGGAGGCAAGGTTGACAACACTCTCTTCTTCAAGAAATCACAAGGTAATATCATTATTGTTCAAATCTATGTTGATGATATTATTTTTGGAGCCACCGATGAATCCTTGTGTGATGAGTTTAGCTCCCTCATGCAAAAAGAGTATGAAATGAGCATGATGGGGGAGTTAACTTTCTTTCTTGGTTTGCAAGTAAAACAGTCTCCAGAAGGTATTTTCATAAATCAAAGTAAATACATTAAGGATCTTCTGAAAAAGTTTCAATTTGATACTTGCTCTACCATGAAAACTCCTATGGCTCCTCCTCTTAGACTCTTTTCTGATCCTGATGGCATTTCTGTTAATATTACAAATTATAGAGCCATGATAGGATCCCTTCTTTATTTGACTGCAAGTAGACCTGACATTATGTTTGCTACTTGTCTGTGTGCCCGATACCAAGCAAATTCTAAAGAATCACATCTGGCTGCTGTGAAAAGGATTTTTCGGTATCTGAAAGTTACCATAAATCTGGGTCTTTGGTATCCCAAAGACTCAGGTTTCGATTTCATCGGGTACTCTGATTCTGATTTTGCAGGTTCAAAAATAGACAGAAAAAGTACAACTGGAAGTTGTCAGTTACTTGGTGGAAAGCTTGTGAGCTGATCAAGTAAGAAACAACATTCGGTGTCTACTTCTACTGCTGAAGCAGAATATGTGGCTGCTGGAAGTTGTTGTGCACAGATATTGTGGATGAAAAATCAGTTGTGTGACTATAATCAGATTTTCTCAAAAATCCCAATAATGTGTGACAACTCAAGTGCAATAGCCATTGCCAACAACCCTGTGCTTCATTCAAGATCCAAGCACATTGATATCAGGTATCACTTTATAAGAGATCATGTCTCTAAAGGTGATGTGGAACTTCATTTCATTCCCACTGATTATCAATTAGCTGATTTATTCACAAAGCCCCTTGATGAAGCAAGGTTCAAGTTCCTCATCGGTGAATTAGGTATGATAAACATAGACTAATATATAATTTATAAATTTTATATAAATATACGTTTTATATATATATATATATTCCATATATATATATTATATATTTATATAATTTATAACTTATATATTATATATGTTATATATATATATATAAATAATAATAAAAACAAAATAAAATATATATATATATATCAAATGTCGGTGACTAAGTCACCGACGGTACCCCTTTCTCTCTCTCTTCTCTTTCATCTCATAAAACCCTAACCCTAAAACCACACCATACCATCCACCGACAGCCACCACCTCAAGCGACCGTCGCCGACGACACCACTAGCCGCCGACGACCACCAACGACAAATCCACCTTCCGACAAATCCACCTTCCGACGAGCCACCGATACAACCACCGTAGCCACCCACCGACATCGACCCCTGCCACCATCCACCTACGTCAAGAGCCACCGACGGCGTTCCTCTTCACGTGCCTCCGACGCCGACGACCACCGTTATTGCCACATCTAACCACCGATGCCGACGCCTTGATTGCGTCACCTTCCGACGTCGTGATTACGTCACTTCCCGATCTGACGTCATCACCTTCCGATGTTGCACCCTTGTTCGAGCCACCGACGGGTGCCCTAAGTTTCAGACGACCCACCGACGTTTACACACCATCCACCGACGTTTGGTTCAATCACCGACGTGGATTCTAAGCCACCGAGGTAACCGTTATAACCCTTCATATTCTTAACCCCTTTAAAGATAACTCTTGACTACCACTCTTGATAAGAAAGATTCTTTGTTCTTATCCCTAATGACATCATCAATGTCAGAATATGCGCCGAATTCAACCCTAAAACACTTAGAATTCTGACCTTTCAATCACCAAAAGTAATCATTATTTTTGAAAATTGAAATTTCCCTCTCATATATAACCTCTTCCCCCACTACCTCACCACCTTTCTCGCACCCACTCTCCTTTCCCTTCAAAAGCAAAAACCTGCAACTTTCTTCATCCTCTTCAATGGCTTCTCCCTCAAATTCCTCTGAAGAACAGACCATGACTTTTGGATCCCTATCTTTTCCTGCATGCAATTACTTTGGAAGAATAGGAATTGATAATGCTCATCCAGAGTACAATGATGTTTGCTGGTTTCTTCAGAGATGCCCTCTACAATATGCAATCACAGCTAAACCCAAAATGAGTAAGTTTCTTCTTGGAAACTTTTGGTTAACTTGCACATTTGATGCTTCATCGGATCAAATTCTTGCATCTGTTCTAAGTAATGATGAACATGATGTGATCTTCAATGTGGAAGATGTTAGAAGCATTCTGAAGCTTCCTGCTTATGATACCTATGAACCTTTTCCTCTTGGTAATGAACATCAAATGGTGGTTGATGTGTTGAACTATCTGGAAGAAAAGAAGGGCTCAAAGTCAAAGGGTCCAGGTACTTTACTGCGCAAGAATATGGGAAACATATGGAACTTTCTTTTTGCTCATCTTATTCTGTGCCTGAGCAAGAAGACAGGTGGTCCTGATCAGTCACCTTCCCAAGTGACTGAATTAGCACATGCTCTAATATTTCAAAGAAGGATAGACTTTGCGAGCTACTTCTTTAATGAAATGATCTCCTCATTCTCTACCCTCCGACGTCCTCAGGTACCTTTTCAACGCCTTTTCTCCCTTATCATTAATGCAAAGTTGGCAGATAAACTGGAGAAAAGAGATGACATCATATATGATCTCCCTCTTCATCAAGTGGGAAATCAGATTATGAAAAAGGCTGTCTTAGCATCAGACAACCCTCTCCGACCATCTATGGTTGAGTTTGCAAGGAATGCAACTCTATCTTGGGGAGAAAATGAGCCCCGTCTGCAAAGGACCTCAGGTATGTCTTCTACTCCTTCTGCACCTAGAGTAACTAATGTGCCCAAATCTCGTAAGAGATCCAAAGCGTCGGGCACATCTACCTCCGCACCCACCGATGCTACGAAGCCAAAAGAACCTTTGGCTTCTACCCAAGCATCTAAGTCCCAAAAGCGGAGACACTCCAAAAGCCCCCCAAAGACTTCCTCAAAGAAGTCTAAGGGTACCCAAAGGGCCTCACCTCACAAGCCACCTACTAACTCCCAAAAGTTAGTAAGTGTTGAAAAGATTCCTACCCGACCCAAGGACCAGTTAACCCAACCTAGCTCCTCCATGCCCTCCCAAAAGGACATGGTTGTAAAAAGGGATATCCCTATTATTCCTTCATCAACTTTCTCTTTAGTTGATGAAGAAGACTTGGACTCTCCCATCCAAGCTGCCTCTTCTCCACCCCGTGAGCTCTCACAGCTCCCTTTCCTTACTCCACATGAGAGTGCATCACAACCAGATGCATTTGATGGAGCTTCCCAATTTACTGATTTTCTATTTTCTGACACCACACCTTGGACACATACGTCTCCCGTACGTACCAAGGTTGTGAAAGAACCCATTACTGAGGAATCCCCTCATAGACACTCTCCTAAACGTGTCTCCCCCACATCTCCTAAATCCCCCCAAGAAAACCTACAGGTTTGGTGGATTATTCTTCCAGTGATGATGATGCTGATCAACCACCACAGCCTCAACCTTCTGCTCTCATGTCTTCCAAACAAGGAGATGATCTTCTCCAAGCTTTCACCAGCTTTACCCATGACACTATACGTCGGGTGGAAACTTTGGAAGACCAAGCAGCCAAAGACTTGGAAAGACTGGCTTCTCTTTCTACTACTCAAGAGAACATTATGGAGTCTCTTGCCACTATTCTCACCAAAATTGACAAGATTCCAATTTCTTCTCCAACAATTGAGCTTGATGTGGATGGATCCTTCTTTCAGGAACAAGACAGATTTGTTCTTCAAAGAATTGAAAGAAAAATAAATACCATGCCTTCTGATATAGAAAATATCAAGACTTTTCTCTCTTCAGTGGGTTTCAAGGGTTCAACCACTGAGGGGGAGAAAAATAAGACCATTGCTACCACCTCAACTGCAGGCGCCGACGTCAGAACCGCCGACACTGCCCCTGCAGCCACCGATCTGATCACCACCACCATCCCAGCCACCGACGTGGCAGCCACCGACGTGGCTCTTACAGCCACCGATGGTGGTGTGGTCACAGAGGTGGTCTCTATTCCTTTGGTACCCGAAGCAACTGTTGAGGGGGAGAGTATCAGTGCTCAACCCCTTGAAACTGAAGTAGAGAAGAAAAGAAAAAAAAAAGCCAAGGGAAAGAAGCCTGTTTCCTTTGAAGATCAACAGGAAGAGAAAAAGAGGAAGAAAAGAATGAGAAGTCCTCAAGCAGATACTCTCAGACTTCAGCCTGCCCCTGCACTGACCGATCCTCTTGGGGTAATCTTATCTGAAGCTGAAAAAGAAGAAGCCATTAGAGCACAACTTGAGTATGATCAGACAAATGTACTCAAGTTGGCTCAAGATGAAGCCACTCATGCAATGGTAAAGGATGCACTTCAAGCTCAAAAAGATGAGCTTGAAAATATTAAGAAGAAATCTGAAGCTGCAAGAATGCTTGATGAAGCCAAGAAGGCAAAGTAAGTAGAGTTGTTCAAAAGGAGACTAAAGAACTGGAAGGATGATTCCAAGATTATCAGTGCCACCATCCAACCTACAACCAAAAATTCTCCAAAGTTACTTGTCACCCTTAAGAGAGCTGACACTCTCTCAAAGGTATATGAAGCTGAATGGTTGGAAGTTCTTGGGATGACTGAGTGGATGGAAGTTGGTAAATGCATCTCTAAGAGCAAAAGCAAGTACAAGGAGCTGGTACTTAATATTCTCAGAAAACTCTTCATCAAGATGCTCAACATCCAAAAGGAGAATGATATTCTTGTAACATATCTTGAAGCACAACAAATGTACTTCATACAACAGGGTCTTAAAGGAGAGGTCATCACAGCTCCTAAAAACAAGAAGAAGGGATACTTTGTTATGCTTCATGAAAGAGGCATCCAGATAAATGCTTCGGGTATAGATCTTTCCAGTCCTACTCTTATTGCTTACCCGGAGCAAACCATGCTGACTACTCCTGAGCTTGGGGTTTTCTTTGAAGACATCTTTGGAAACATCGGTTTCTTCAGGGCTTCTGATATCCCAAGGACTCATAGCTCCTTCATCTCTGCTATTCTAGGAGTACCTCCGGTTGAAGACCATGGGATCACTAGGCTTATCTTGGATGAGCTAAAAAGAAGAGAACCCACTCATTGAATATTCTTCATATAGTGTGAACTTTATTTTTCAAAGCTGTGTGTTGATTAATAAAAGTTCATACTCTTCTTCCTTAAAAGTTCTTGTTAACATTTTTATTTTTTCTTGCACATACTTATACTTATACTGTACATACTCAGTTAAAAAAAACAAAAAAAATTAAAAAAAAATCTGAGTCAAAAGAACCCAAAAGAAAAATAGAAAGGGTCAAAAAGAATTCCTTTCTAACTTACAGGTATCATCATCAAATAGGGGGAGATTGTTGGGTCACCGATGATTTGGTGATGAACCACCTTCCTTTTATAAATGAATTTTTACAGGTTCTTTTGAAGGTCTGAAATATGCTTCAAGTATTGAAGAGTCAAAGACTATTCAATCAAGGGTTGTACATCAAAAAGTGGAATTTTGGATGTATCAACTAACTTCAATATTCAGATCATTTTGCCAAAGTCAAGATTGGGTCACCAATATAGTGGGTCACCGATGGTACACTCAAAAGTCATCAAAAGTACTAAGGACATCAAATAATATGAGGTCATCAAGTTTGATGTCATGGTCACCGACACTATAATCTTGGTCACCGAAATTGCAGGTATATTTTCTAAGGCTGTGATTCAAGTCACAAGTTCAAGGGTGTACACTTTCAACATTTAGTGAAAGATGAAGTTTATCAAGCAAAGTGTACACTTATCAATTCCAGCCTTACAAGGTATCCACCGATGTGATACATAGTGTGATGTATCACTTAGCAATTTCAAATAGATAAGTTCTTGACTCACATCAATTGCAAGACACGTGAGCCAGCAAGAACTTGGGCATCAAGCCTTAAATAAAGACATTCTCTTTTATTCCTATAAAAGGAATATTTGTCTTTTAGCTAAAAGGTTTGATGGGACTTCACAGAGCATGAAGAAAAGAAGATAAAGTTATCTGACATTACGTGCTACAAGGAATGGTTCATCCATTATTCTAGTACAAAGGAAGTAGTCTCTTCCTTTGTCCAGCAGATAAACTTCCAGCTAATGAAACATTGACAGCTGTCCACATGCATCCCATGCATGGGCACTATAAAAGGAGATGAAGTCCTTCCCAGAAATCTCACGCTTTCAACAAATCATCAAAGTGATTATTTGTGTGACTGTGGCAGTTTCGTGTGCTATAACAATATTGTTTTAACTTTCTTAGTGTATAAGTTAATTACTGTTATCCGTGTGTTTAGTTTGATAGAATAGTGTGCCTGTTCTTTTCCGCATCAAACTACCTGTGTGTAAATTTTTAATATTTATATTAAAAAATTTAAAAAGAGTATATTCTGTGTGTTTTATATTCAACCCCCCCTTCTACAAAACCCTCTCTTAGTTAGCCATCTCTCCTTGGGGACTAACAATGGGGTTAGAACGTCACCAGGATAATCCGATATTCTAAAACCCATAAATCAGTTGGGACGTTGTTGGATATCGATTTCCTGAAAACCTGGAAAAAATATTCCTCTTTTTTTTGAAGCAGCAAAAGGTTTTATTAATCACCTTGAAAGGTTTACACTTTAAAGTTTTACACCAACAACCATTACCATAACACTATCCTATTTACTGACTACATAACTAAACCAAACCAAAGTAGAACCCAAACAACAAAAATCAACAGTTTGTGAGCAGCAAACTTGTATCAAAACAACCCATTTCACGGAATTACAAACAGAACTGCTATCATTTCAATTACCAGAACAACATGAACTTCAGACCTTTTCTTCTATGTCTTTCTTATGTCAATATTGGGCTTGTGATCCAGCCCAAGATCCGACGACGAGTAGATGCTAGATCCGGAGGGGGTTTTCGTTTGTTTCTCGACCTAAACTTAGGGTTTCCTGTTAAGAAGGAAGGGGTTCACGATGAGGGGGAGGAAGCGATGCTCAGAGGTCACGATGGTGGTGGTTGGAAGGTGAGGGATTATGATGGTGGAGTTCACTGGTGGTTGTGAAGGGTTGTCGGATAGTGAATCATACCTGAAGGTAGTGACAAAGATCTGGTGGACGGTGGAGTTTGCCGGAGATTGTGCCGGAAGAGATGGTGGATGGTGGAGGGTGCCGACGATTATGCCGGAAGAGATGGTGGATGGTGGAGTTTGCCGACGATTATGTCGGTAGAGATGGATGGGACTATGGGAGGCACAGGGGTTTTAGAACCTGATTCAATTAGGGTTAAGGGTTAATTCATTTTTATATAAAAAACCAAAAACTAAAATGAAAACAATAATAATAATAACAATTTGGTCAAAAAAAAGTAATAATATAATAAATGTTAAATATTTTTATTTTTAATAAAACTAAGGAATATGAGTAAGTTGACCAAAATTCCCCTTCAGTTAGCCTATTTAACGGAGTTATCTAACGGTGTTAGGTAGAGGGACCAAAGGTGTTTGAAAATTTAAACCACAGGGACCAAATCCATATTATTTCAAATTGGGGACTCACAGTGTTATTTAGTGTAAACCAAAGGGACCAATCATGTAATTTACTCTAAAAGATATTATAATATTTCTTTGAGTAAATTACACTTTTGGTCCCTGTGATTGTATGAAAACCACAATTCTCGTCCCTCTTTTGAAATAAATACAATTTTGGTCATTGTGATTTCCATTTTGCTTCAATTTTGGTCCCTAAAACTAATTTCTGTTAAACTCCTCCATCAAGTGATTTCACGTGCTTTGCACGCTTGGGGCAAAATTGTCCAACCTAAAAGGGTATTTAATAGCCCTTCCCCCACTATTAAACCAAATCGCCACCTTTACCACCCAAATTGTCCAAACTCATCATGTATGCATATAATATATGATAAATATATATACACATTTCATTAGTAACCCTAAAATCCTATCACCCATCTCTCATCAAATTCAAGTTTTTATATACCATTAGAGATAGGGAAGAAGGAGACCATCGAAGGAATAAGGAGATCGTCGAAAGTTTTTAAACTTTACTGGGGACCAAATCGAACACCAAACAACCTCCAATAATGATTATAATTTATAAACAGTAGTAACCTTACAGATTCGAGAAAGCTGCAAAAATCGCAAAACAACGCCAAATGGGAAAAAGAATTCCAAAATTAGACCACCAGATCTGTACATTCGAAGGAATTGAAACTAAAGAACATATTAGAAGATGTAAACGACACCACCAGATTGATTCAAATCAAAAAACGACCCAAAAATGATTCCGATTTGAGAAACGACGTAGAATAGAGAAACCGAGAAAAACCAAAAAATGACGATCTTAAACCTTATTAGAGATCAAAATGATGTTGTAGAACAGTAGAGGGAGTATAGATCACCACACAGCCCCTCAAATCGATCCAGAACAGCCCCATAAACTCAGATATGAAAATCGCTAAAAAACCCAACAACCGCGATTTTGAGAATAATCCACAATCGAATACCAAAACCGAATTAAACGAACGAATTAAAGTAATAGGATGAATTATGAGGAGAAATCGACAACCAAACAATGTTTAGGAACAAAAAAAATGACCCCAAAACCCACCCGAATAGGAAAAACGGCGTTGTGAAGAGAAACCGAGAAAATCCCTCGAAAACTCCCAAAAAAAGGGGAAATACGAAGGGTGAGGGTGATTTGGGATTTTATTTTGGGTTTAGGGTTGTTTTGCCAGAGAAGATGACCGGAGGGGATGGTTTTCCGGAGAAGATAACCAAAGGTAACGATTTGGTTTAACGGTGGGGGAAGGGTTATTAAATACCCTTTTAAGTTGGACAATTTTACCCCTGGCATGCAAAACACGTGTGTAACACCCAGATTTTTATTATCCATAATTTCAAGTCTCATATGTATTTTCGACCTTATTATAATCATTTAGAAGTATCGAGAATGTCGGTTGCAATGGTTATCACATTTGACAAAAATCAACTTTCTGCCGAAATTTACCCTGCTCGTGGCCGCACCCTTATTTTCCTCGTGCCCATGAGCAAACCTCAAAAAGTGGTCAAAAGTATACTTGTTACACTGCTCGCGGCCTCACCCCTATTTTGCTTGCGCCCGCGAGCATCTGGGCAGAAACCCTACAACCCTTTTTAAATACGATTGTTGCCCTATTTATCTCATTTATTTATTTTTCTCCTACTCAATTATCTCCCTCTCATTTTTGGTCCTTGCCCATTTGTTACTCCCAATCGATATCTCCATGAGAGTTTTTGAGATCAAGAGTAGAGATTAAAGCTAGTGGATTGAAGCTCAAGATCTTCATCTTCTCCAACTATTTCCACCTCCTTGCTTCCTCATTCAAATTTGATTTTGAGACTCGCTAGTGTTCTTATTCACCTTATCTAAACATTTAATAGCTCTTAAGCATCATGATTTCAGCTCTAGATCCAAGATCCGGGTTAATCTTCTTTATTTCCATTTCCACCATTGTTGACCTAGCTTTGGAGCTTTTTCCTAAAAACGAAATGTAAGTCCATCCTAACCTTCTAAACCTTTAATCTTGTTAAAACCTTTCAATTTAACCTCCTAGAACTTTTGTGTTGAGGTATATTCCATATTTTGGAGTTTTGAGCATTTTTGAGTATTTTTGAGTATTTTAGATGATTAGAGGTTTTGACTAGGATTTGTTATGAATCCGAGTTTGAGGTTACTTGTGGTACATCTTTAGGTTTTGGTTACGACCCAAATAAATTGGAAGAGGTGTGTCTCGTTGGATCTGAAGTCTTCACCAAATGAAATTGAATATTGAGGTAAAATCTAGATTTAGTTTAAATCTAGCAAGATGAATTTAAGTACTTTGTGAAAACTATGTACATACCAAAAATGTCCATTTTGAAGTATTAACATGTTACTTATGATTTATCAAATGTGTTGAGTATTTGATGAAATTTACATA
Organism: Silybum marianum; assembly: GCA_036898165.1. Lineage (NCBI taxonomy): Eukaryota > Viridiplantae > Streptophyta > Magnoliopsida > Asterales > Asteraceae > Silybum > Silybum marianum. The sequence continues at coordinate 24,552,602 of CM072538.1, forward strand.
CATGATGTTCCTGGGTTAATACATCTTGAAAATCCATATATTTGTGGTCTTTGCATTTTTTGTCAAATAAATCATAAGTATGGGTTGTTTTAATATCTTATCTCATAAATGAGGATCTTTTGGTGTTATGTGCATCTTAAGAGTTTTAATCTTATAAACCGTTTGGAAAATACACGTACTTGCATTATGAGGCATTTTGGGAATACTAGAGTTTGAGCTCATTTGGAAAACGGTGTGTCTCAACCAAAGATGTTTGATTTGGGTAATTACACAAGTGTTGAGTTACTGAACTTTTGCTCGGTTTTGACTAAAAGCGTCTTGGGGACATTTGTCCAATTAAAATTGCTCTATGTCAAGCTTTTAGAGTTATATGCAATTAAGACATTTATTTGATATATTACACGTTTTGGGTGTGTTAGTCGTTCGTGTAACATCGTGTAATTTTATGACTAAAATGTAATGGATCCATAGGCATATAAGTCGGTCTTAAACCAAGATTGTCGTCCCCTTTCGGTAACCGTATAGGATCATCGGGGGTCATACATTGTTGTATTATTGGTCGTTTCCAATAACCATTGATCCTTACGTGAGCGCTAACTAGGATAGTTAGGGGACGTACATTGTTGTGTATTATTGGTCGCTGCCAATACCCATTGATCCTTAGCACGAGGTCTTGAATGGAATTATCGGGGACCGTACATTGTAGTATTATTGGTCGCTGCCAATAGCCATTGATTCCTAGCATAAGCTCTTAACATTGAAAAGTGGCTCACTTATGTGTTTCGTCACTATAAATGGTAAATCGGGTCTCTCCCGTTATCTTCAGATATTTTATACTCTTCCAAGGGTAAGCGTGAGTTAATGGTTTATAAAATTTGGTTAAATCTATGTTTTCTATCTTTATGTTTATACTTTATTCTTGGTCGTGTGATTATTGGGTTTGACCTTAAATGGATATTTTGGTTGAAGTTATTTCATCACAAAAATTATGACATTTGGGAATGATGTCGTTTTTATATTTAATACATATCATATTGGAAATTGTGGTTTAAACATTATTTTTCCAAATTACTGTTTTATATAAATGATTGAAAACTCTTGAACTCACTAGGCGTTAAACCTAACCTTTTTTATTTGTCGGTATGTGCATCAGGTTCTCATTGGGGTTAGTTCTAACGACACCGTGATGAGATGAGTGTTAGTTAGAGGCTCAAGAAGATTTTAGTTATTTGTTAACGTCTTCCGCAATTGGAGATAACAACAGTTATTGGGTTTTAGTAACACCCGTCTTGACTTAGTCTTTGTCTATGACTTAGTCTATCATGTATTGATGTTGATTTAGATTTAATATTCGAGTACTGCAAGTAATGACTAATAGAAAAGAAATTTATTCTTTATTTATCGTATTTATGAAAATTTTAATTTAGCTGCTCTTTCCAGATTTCAGGGTGTTACAACATGAAACCACTTGACGGAGGAGTTTAACAAAAGTTAGTTTCAGGACCAAAATTGAAGCAAAATGAAAACCACAATGACCAAAACTGTAATTATTTCAAAAAAAAGATGAGAATTGGGATTTACATACAATCATAGGGACCAAAAGATAAAAAAAACCTCCCTTCCCTTCATCTCCGATCACCTTCCCATTTTTCTGTTTTTTCAAGAATTTTAAACATAACATTTAATAAAAATATTCATTATATATTTAAACATTCAAAATATTTCTAATAAAAAAAACTAATACATAATTAACCTACATTTCTTTTATGTTAAAATAATTAAATATCTTCGGTATAATTTTTATTATTATTATAGTTTCTATCTTTTACGAGTTTAATCCATGTCATAAAAACATCCAAGTATGAGCTATTAAATAATTCTTATATAAAAGCATTTATACTTTTTTCTCTTTATCAAAAGGATCAGACAATTATTATTTTTATATGACGTTTTTTTATCAAACAATTTACTTTTTATAAGACGAAACAATTAACTATTTAGAGAATATTTTTACCCAAAAAATATACTTTATTTAGTTGGTAGAATGTATAACTATTTGGTTATAAGTCATTAAGTTATACATTTATACCAACCAATTATAAGTTCTATATGAAAGTGTTATAATAAATATATAAAATGTTTTTAGGTTTCTTGTATGGTACTTTTAAAATAAATTGATCAATTAGCGTTTTTATAGGACATTTTAAAAAAATATCATATGAACACATCTTTTTATAGGACCTGTTTTTTTGTAAGTTATTTTTTTCAAATAGTATCATATAAATATGACGTACAATTGTTTGGTAATTTTTTGGCACATGTAGATAGTTTTTGACATTCTATAAACTCGATTTTATTCTATTAAAAATATAAAATTCAAGATTTTGGTTATTTTTTTTAAAGATAACAATATGAATATCAAACTAAAAAACAAAACAATAATTTCCCTTATTGTTCATAACAAGTAAATAACTAAAACACTCTTTATGTAAAGGCATTTAATGACTTGCATTTGATCAACATTAATAGTAAAAATTGAACCCATAAAAAAAGCTAAAACCATGATAACAAAAAATATAAAACAATTGTAAAATATTTTTTATCATAAACAATAAAAAATGTAGTTTACTCATTTGTTAATTTTTATTAAAAGAATATTCGGAATGTTTGACTATAATAGTTATATTAAAAATTATATTTTGATTAGAAGAAATAAATAAATAAATAAAACAATAAGGTGATTGGTGTGGTGCCAAACGTGAGCACGATATGCAGAGAGGAGGTGGAGAAGAAGGGGGAAGGGGGTTTGGTGGGGGTTCATTTCATGATTTAAAGGAGAAAAAAATGGTGTTCAAACAAATTAAAGACGTTAAAATACTAAAATGCCCTTTTAGTGATGGTTTTTAGCAGCATCTTTATAATTTTCTTTAAAATAAAGAATCAAACATTAAATTTTTTTAAAGAATATTACATTCAACTCCTCCAACATTACATTGTTTATATTATTAAAATATTTTATATTTCTAATAAAATTTTATCTATCTCATCTAAATATTTAATTTTAAAATTTTTATTGGAGAAATATAATAGAAAAAAACTTATCTCTCATGGTAATCATTTTTTAAGATGTCTATAAATTTGGAGATTTTTGTAATCTCTTTCATACTTTCTCTATTTTGGAGAAAGTTTTGGAGATATTGTTGAAGAAAAAAAATACTCAAAATCTTTATTTTCTCCATTTTAAAGATGCTTTTGGAGATGTTTTAATAAAGTTGGTTACAAAGATAAAAGTAGAAACAAATTTCAAACCACAAGGACGACAAAAACCGTAATATTAAAGCCACTAGGACGAAAATAGAAATTTTTAACAAACCAAAATAGAAATTTTCAACAAACCACAAGGACGGAAAGTCGTAATTTACTCTTATAATTATTATGATATTTGATTTTTAACGGATGATTCTGTTACTTGTGGGTCAAAAATATTTAAGTTACAATTAATGCACGAAAACGACAATACCATACACAAATAACAATCACCTCCTATGTTTAGAAGAGTTGAATAGTCAATACTTCTAATTATAGTACTAATATAATTTCATTTTGCTTACTTATATATTAAAAAAAACATAAAAAATCAAAAAGCATCTCCAACAGTTATGCTAAAAAATTTCTATAATAGAGTATGAAAAGTTAAAATTTCTAAAAAAAATTCATCCAACTCCAACAGCTATTCTATTTTAGCAACTTTATCACTAACTATACTAATAAAATATTCCATCATTTAATAAAATACTATTTCTCTCTCATATACATTTAACATCGATTATTTTGATTGGTTGAATATAATTAAAATATTGTTTCCCTCTCTTCTATATACTTTTAGAGATTTCTCTAAATTTAGAGATTTTTTCAATCTCTCTCCTCTATTTTCTATTTTAGCATAGATGATAGCATAACTGTTGGAGAACAAAAAATGCTAAAATCCCTCTTTTTTCTATTTTAGCATAGCTGTTGGAGATGCTCTTACAAACCATCCTATTTTTTTATGCAACATGTGAACTTATTTGTACCATATATATGCATAATCATTTGTGGTGCCAACATGTGATATTTAGGATCTGTTTGTTAATAGACAATGAGTCTAGTAGAACTTACAACTTATTCGGTAAGTTATAAATGACTATTTAGCAATGAGTTTAATAGAACTCACAACTTATTCGTTAAATTATAAACGACTATTTAGCAATGAGTTTAATGGAACTCACAATTTATTCGGTAAGCTATAAACGACTATTTAGTAGTAGCTTAACGGTATAAAAAGTGACTTGTTCAGTAAGTTATAAAAGTAAAGTTTCATGCAGAAAACCAAGTCTCCTCGAGATAAAAAATAAAAAAGATGCTACTTCCATTTATAAAAAAAACCTATATCAAACAAAAAATTTCTTAATTTATACAGAAAAATTAATCTATAGACGTCTTTATTCATACTAATCCATACAGACGACTTTATCCATACTTTATTCGTACATGATCTAATAAAAAACCAATTAAAATAACCCCTTAAACAAAACATAATTGAGTATGACAATAAGTGAAAAAAAAATAATAAGATGGAGAATATTGTACAATCTACATACCCATATACATCAAATTAAAACTCTAAAACACCTCCCATAATTTTCTTACCAGTCTATCTCACTCTCATCTATCCAATCTCGTCCAATGCTATTCAGTTCCGTCTGCATACCAAACGCAAAACACTGTAATAATAACAATATAACTTATTAAATATTGTACTAAACAAATTTTCTTGGATCCCAATTTTCCATTATAATTCATATCATGTAATTGCAAGTTCCAATAGACCACCATTGAAGAGACCAGTGAATGCCTTCATTCTAGGCCTAGAAAGAACCACCCCTATCTCCATTCCACCTTCAAAATCCCTACTTCCAGTTAATGAAATTACATGATTAACCCTCCCACGGTCATTAATATCATCACTTGATATCTTCTCAACCTTATCAACTTTCCCCCACCCAAAATCCATCCCATATGAATCAACTTTTGGTGATCCAAGAACCCTAATATTCAATTCATCCCATTCATAAATCCACCTTTCTGCACCTTCTAAAACATCATTATCCAGCCTCTTTATCTCTTTTCCAATCGATTTCGCTGCAAAAACAACCCCATCTTCACCCAACAGTTGATCCCCAAGAGCCTTACATCTCCCAAAAGCAATGCAATTCCCAAAATAACCTGAGGGTATTTCATACCCTAATCGAGTAATCCCACCTGCGTTAAACCCTAAGTAAAGAGGGCTCTTAATACCCTCTGAATCGTGGGTTTCTTCTTCGGATTTCAGTAAACAAATCCATATAAACGAACATGCACTTACGTAGGGTGATAAATGAACCGGTGGATCTTCGTCTATCGTCTTGCATTTTGCAAGAATGTGACGTTTGATCATGTTAATGTCTGATAAACTCAAAATGAAGGTGGCTTGAACGATGTTATTATGACCGTTGATTACTTCTTGATCATGGGAATCTTTCATGAGTTGTCGGTGCCACCATTGTTTCAAGAACGTTGTTTTATGCGAATTTGGGTCCGAAATTATGGTCCGATCGAAGAAGGGTTGTGGTTTGAAATCGAAAAAAGGGTCTTTTTTGAACAAAGATTTGCAGACGGAAGCCCAACACTTGATGAACTGATCAAGGGTTCTTTCATCGGCGGCTGCATGTTGCGCCGTGACGCCGACGGAAAAACCCAGATCGCGAAAGACGGTAATCTGGATAGCGAGAAGGGGGAGAACGAGGAGCACGTGGGTGTCACGTGACTTGGATGGGAAAGGGAGTGTTGGTAGGAGTGAGTAAAGCATTGTGATGCTTCGTGGGTGGTTGCCGGAAAGATGGGTGATGTTGGCGTTTGTTTCGGCAATGGTGACTGAGACTGAGTCACCTTTGTTGTAAACTATGTGGGGCTCCGCCGGCGGTGGCGGAGCTGAGAGGTTTCCGGCGAGTGGGTGGAAATGGTGGAGGGTGAGAGAGAGTGATTGTTTAAGGAGAGAGATAACGGTGGTGGTGGTGGATTTGAGTGGTGGTTTTGGGAAGAAGAAAAGGGTTTGATTTGAAGGGTAGAGAAGCCATGGAATGTCAAAGAAGGTTAAAGGAAGGGAGATTGGAGGTATAATGGAATCCGGTGGTGGAGATACATAGCATTTCTCAAGAACATTTACATGGAAGGGCACCGCCATTGGTGGCGGAGGAGGTGGTTGTGGTGATAGAAACTATACAATGAGATGGATATGTTATAGGATTTATATATATATATATATGTATATATGTATGTATGTATGTTCTATGTGTTTATACAATGGTTGTGGTGATATATATATATATATATATATATATATATATATATATATGTTCTATTATGTGTTTATGATAACCGGCCATAATGGTTTTTGATATGTTATCGGTTTATATAGGTTCTATTTACGTATTTTCTTTTCTCATATATGTCACTTAAAAAAAATCATATTAATTTAACATCTCTCAAGATAAAGCAAAATTCTATTTCTATTTAGAGTAAAATATAAAATATAAGTAAGCAAAAGAATTAACGTATCTGGTTGTAAAAACCATTATGGTATAATGATTATTATTAACGTATCTGATTGTAAAAGTCACATGTTAAGAGGATGGTGGTGGTAGTGTATGTAATGGTAAACTGGTAAGCATATTATACATGTTTGCATACTAAGAATTAACCATGGATGTACCTAATAAGGTGCATACGGTGACTTGTGTCATCATTTTATTGTCTCTGTGTAATGAAAAAAATTACAGTCTTTAAGTGTGTCGTCATATTAATCGAATATATATATATATATGTCACTATATTGATTGAATATATGTCACCGATTTGGTTAAATAAACATAAAGAAAAAAACATGAGCATTGGTAAGAATGCTTTTAGAGGAGGTGAATTTCTCAAGTTCAAGTTTGTTTGAGTAAATTTTGCAATGATTTTTTCATTGGAATAAGTGACTTTCCAAGCAGGTCCATAGCAATAAATGAATTAGCCAGTCCCACATTGTTTTATTAGTTTTTTGTGCTTTATTTCGTAACAGTATTTCATTTTCATTTTTATTTTTATTTTTATTTCCCATTAGTAACGTTCATTTTTAACCTAGCTAGTGCATGTATGAGATTTTGTTTGGAAGTTTCCTTAATTTTGATTTGGTCTCATCTTTTTTAAGCAAATCATTGATTTTCTTTGAGAATTAATTTGAAGTAAATTTAGTGTTACATAAATATTTTAAATTAGTTGTTATTTTTAAATTTATGTTCGAACATCTCCAATAGCTTCTTTAAAATAAAGAACCCCCCCCCTTTCTTTTTTGTCTAAACTCTTTCAACAGAATTTCTATATCAATCTCTAAAATAGAGATTTTTTGAAAAATCTCTAAATATAGAGATATCTCTATATCTCTGAAAGAATGAGAGAGAGATATTATTTTAATGATTTCCACCAATAACAACCCTTATAATTTTAATTTTTTTTGGAATAATAAGCTTATTGAATATTTTAATAATATAATTTTTAAATACATTCTTTAAAATAGAGAAGCTGTTGGAGTTAGAAGATAATAATTTTAAAAATTTTAACTTTACATCCTCTATTTTCGAGAAAATTTAGAGAAGCTATTGGAGATGCTCTTACAACAGAATAGATTTGTCCCAACTTTTAGATTCCGGTTTTGAATTTGCCACTCCTCCTCATCTTAGAGCATCTCCAACAGCTTTGCTATAATAGAAAATTTTAGGTTTTTTGTTTCTAAAGTACTCCAACAATATTGCTATATTGGTTGCTATTTTAGAGATTTTGGGAGAAATCTCTATACTATGAGAGAAACATTATTTTAATATAGACAACCAATCAAAATTGTTAAAATTAAATATGTAGAAAAAAGATTTAATATTTTATTAAATTATTGAATATTTTAATAATATAAGTAACGATGGATTTTCTAAAATGAAAAAGCTGTTAGAGTTGGAAAAAAAATATTTTTAGAGATTTTAGCTTTTCATTCCTTATTTTAGAAAAAATATAGAAAAGTTGTTGGAGATGCTCTTATACTCCTCAAAATTGCTCCTTCGACTCTCACTACTCACTAGCTATCTTAGACTCCTTCATGTGAAATTGTAGAAATTGTTTATATTATTATAGAATATAGGGTTAAATTTAACTAAAATCCCAAGTTCTTTTGGTGTCATTCAACTTTGTTAGCGGATTGTAAATTTATGTATAAGAGAGATAAATAATATTTTAATGATATCTAATCAATTAAAATTATTAAAGTTATATGTATAGAGGAGATAAATGATATTTTATTAAATGTATTGAATATTTTATTAATATAGTTAAAACATAATAGTTGTTGGAGTTGAATGCACAAAAATTTAGAATTTTTACTTTTTATAGTTTATTATAGAAAAATTATAAAATATCTGTTGGAGATGCTCTTAAACACTAAGAACATCTCCAACAGCTATGGTAAAAAATTTCTATAATAGAATATGAAAAGTGAAAATCTCTAAAAAAATTGCATCCAACTCCAACAACTATTCTATTTTAGCATTTCTAACTAAATTATATTAATAAAATATTCAATACATTTAATAAAATATTATTTCTCTCTCTTACATTTGTCATGGCAATAATTCTAATTGGTTGTATATAATTAAATTATTATTTCTCTCTCTTCTATATGGTTTTAGAGTTTTCTCTAAATTTAGAGATTTTTTTCATTTCTCTCCTCAATTCTCTATTTTAGCATATGAAATAGCATAGCCATTGAAGCAACAAATATGCTAAAATCACTCTTTTTTCTATTTTACCATAGTTGTTGGAGTTGCTCTAAGATCATCCACAATGGAGGTTTTTGTTGAGGTTTTTACAAAAATCTCCATTGTGGAACACATCTTCTTGTCCAGTTACAGGTTCCTACAGGCGCTCAAGTGCTTGAACAAGAACTCGGGTTTTTGCAAACATTCCTTATTTATTATTTATTGTTTTCTTATTTTTATTGTTTTCTTATTCATTTTATAAATTAAAAATAAGAAAAGTGAGATTTTTGTAAAAACCTCTGTAATAGAGTTTTATGAAGGTTTTTGTTTTGTTGAAGTGACAATGATGTGACATGAAAAATTATGATAAGTGAGGTTCTTCAAAAGCTATGCTAAAATAGAGAAAAGTGAAATTTTAACAATTTTTTTGTTTCAACAACTATGTTAGTATGCTAAAAAAAAGATAAAAAAATCTCTAAATTTAGATAAATCTAAAACCCATTTTTTGAGAAAGTGAAATAATATTTTATTCATTTCACCAATAGGAGGCATTGAAGTAAAATATTTAGAAGAGACAAATAATATTTTATTAATATATTCATTATTTTAATAATATAATAAATAATAGAATTTCTAAAATGGAATAGCTCTTGAAATTGGAAATAAATCTTTTTAAATTTTTTGACTATTTAATCTATTTTAGAAAAAATATAGCATAGCTTTTGAAGATGCTTTAAAAAAACCTAACTCCAAACAGACACTAAAAAATAAACACTAAAAACATATTTAATATTATAATAATAACAAAATAATATATATACATATATATTGTTTGATGTAATAAACCATTAATACACATATATATTCATATATAAAATTAGAAAAGTTAAAAAATATAGTATTATATAATTATAGAGATCTCATTTGTTGACCTCCAAATATAGATACCAATATTTTGTCCCTTTAAATTTTTTAGTGTTGTGATGGAGATAATAACACCTCCATTTTTGTGTTTTTAGTGGTTTTAGGGGATTTCTAGCCCAATCACACACTAAAAACACCAAAAATGGTGTCCCTTAAACACTAAAAAAAATTCATCTCCAATCATACACTAAAAAAACAACATTAAAAACACTTTTAACAATAAAATAATGTATATTTATTATTATACTATTTATATAATACTATTAATCTATATATGTATATATATAATTAGAAAAATTAAATAAAATATTAATAAAAAAATTTAGTGGCCTACTTTTTTGACCTTTAAATATGGAGACCAAGATTTTACCCCTCCATTTATTTTTGTGTTTTAGTATTGGGTTGGAGGTGAAACTACCTCCATTTTTTGTGTTTTTTTGTGTTTATAGAGGTGGGTTGGAGATGGTCTTATAAACACTAAAAACATAAAAATGAAGACAATTTTATCTCCAACCTAACACTTTAAGGAGGCGTTTGGTTCGCAGAATGTTTTCGGATGAAATGGAATCTGTCAAAGAAATTTGACTTTAAAGGAATTGGAATGAAATGTTATCAGGTATGACCACCTGTTTGGTTGGCAGACACCGGAATGGAATCTGTTAAAGGAATTGGAATTTGTTTATTTGGTTCACGTAATGCAGCTTTGGAATAGGAATGAAATATTGGTAAATGACCAAAATACCCTTTCTAAATATTTTGAAACCGAAATTCAACAACTATGGTTCAGATTGATGGTGGTCGGTAGTGATTGGTAGTGGTCGATGGTGGTTCAGATCGGCGGTGGTTCCGGTAAGCGATGGTCGGTGGTGGTTCAGATTGGCTGTGGTCGGTGGTGGTTCAGACCAGCGGTGGTCGACGGTCGTCAATGGTGGTTCAGACCGACGGTGATCGGCGGTCGGCGGTCGTCAACGGTTTTTTAGACCGACGGTGGTGGTTCAGATCGGTGGTTTAGACGGAGGGTGGTCGGCGGCGGCGGCGATCGATGGTCGTCAACGGTGGTTCAAACTGGCGGTGGTCGGCGGCGGCGGTCGACGGTGGTTCAGACCGTCGGTGGTCCTCGAGGACGGTCTACGGCGGTTCAGACCGCCGGTGGTTGGCGACAGTGATCGACGGCGGTCGGTGGTGGTTCAAACCAACGATGGTCGACGGTCGTCGACGGTGGTTCAGACCGACGATGATCGACGTTCGTTACCGCCTTACCGGTAGTGGTTCAGATCAAGCAGGAAAGATGGGGATAATTTTGTCTTTTTGAGAATATGGGATGGAATGGAATTGAATTCCTTCTCAATTGTGATGGAATGACCAAGTCCATGGATGGTGGAATGTGTGGAATTCAATTCTATTCCATAGGTAAACCAAACGACTGAATGGAATTTGGTCAATGGAATTGATCATTCCAATTCCTTCCAATTCTATCGGATTCCTGCAAACCAAACGGCCCCTAAGGGCATCTCCAACCCAAATACTAAAAAGGACACAAAAAAGTGAAAAACACTAAAAACATTAAAAAAGAAACACTAAAAAAAATCATTTCCAACCACACACTAAAAAAACAACACTAAAAACACTTTTGCTAATAAATTAATATTATTTTATTAAAACATAATAATTATGATATATAATTGATTTTATAATCAATATATAATTATCACTTAAAACTGCAGAAAACCAGTAAAAAAGTGTAGAAAACCAATATATAATTATCACTTAAAACTGCAGAAAACCAGTAAAAAACCCCGCAAAAAACCAGTTAAAAAAACTGCAGAAACTAATATATAATTAGCACTTAAAACTGCAGAAAACCAGTAAAAAAACTGCAGAAAACCAATACTTAATTATCACTTAAAACTACAGAAAACCAGTAAAAAAAACTGCAGAAAACCAATACATAATTATCACTTAAAACTGCAGAAAACCAGTAAAAATACTGCAGAAAACCAGTAAAAATACTGCAGAAATTAATTTATTCAAGTTAGTAAACTATTAATATATATATATATATATATATAAAATTAGAAAAACCAAATAAAATATTAATATAATTTTTAGAGGGTTGCTTTTTTGGGCTTCAAATATAGAGGTCAAGAATTTGGCCCTCTATTTTTTTGTGTTTTAGTGGTGGGTTGGAATGAAAAAACTCTCTATTTTAGTGTTTTTAGTGTTTATAGAAGTGGGTTGGAGATGGTCTAATAAATAGAGGGTCAAAATGTTGGCCTCCATATTTGGAGGTCAATAAAATAGACCTATAAAAAAATTACTAATATTTTATTTAATTTTTCTAATTATACATACATAAATAGATGAGTTTGGTCCCTGTGGTTTAAAAATTATAACGGATAAAGCCCCTCAATGATTTTTTTAACGAATAACGTCCCTGTGGTTTCCATTTTATAACACATAAGGTCCCTCCATCTAACTTTTCTGTTAAATGTAACATTTTTGACATATTTTCTTTATTTTTCATTTTTCAAACCATATGGACCAAATATGTAATTTACTCTAAACTATATACATATATTTATATTTTATGTATTGTATAATTATATTTTTATTTCATTAATTATATAAATTGCCTATTTTATTAATTATATAATTTTCATATTACATTTATATTTTATAAATTATTTTTATTTTGTATACTCATATAATATATTACTTTTATATTTTATAAAATGTTAATAATATATATGAAAGGTCCAATTTATGCTATAAACATTAAATCATGTCAATATACAAATTGCATGCATGGAATATTTAAATACATAAAATATATAAATATTTAAAATATAAATATAATTTTTTTATAAAATATAGATGTAATATAATTTTAAATATACAAATAATTAATAATTCATAGATATACATATATGAAGTGAATAGAGATGGTAACGAAGGTTAGACGGTAGATTTTCAGGAGAATCATCTTGATGACATCGTTGTTGTACGTGTTTGAATTTAATTTTTATATTACATTTACTGTATATATTTATATCTATAGATTAATAATTTTTTGTATATTTAAGATTATATTATATTATAGATCTCAGTTCATTTACAAACTGGATAAAGGATACAAACTCACAAACCAATATAAAAATAATTTTTTTCATTATTTTTTTTCCATCAAATGCTATGATTTAAGATGTTATTATACATATGTTTGTTTCACCTTATGAAAAAGTTACAGTTGAAAAATACATGTAAAACTTTTACATTATGAAACAAATATATGAAATTTTTTAACTTATGAAAATAAATACATGTGAAACTTTATATTATGAAACAAACATATGTGTAATAACATCTTAAATCATAACATATGATGAAAAAAAATTATTTTTACATTGCCTTGTACGAGTTTGTACTCTTCATCCAGTTTGTAAATGAACCAACATCTTATATTATATTTATATTTTATAGAATTTGCTTTGTACTTGTATTTATATTTTATATTTGTATTTATTTTATTTATTTGAATCTTCCATATATGTATATAATTTGTATAATGAACTGATTTAGTGTTTTTAACATAAACTAAACATTCGATACATTTTATAAAATTATTTGTATTATATATATATATATATATATATAAATACAAAATAAATTTTATAAAAGATAAATATAATACATCATAAATATATAAAGTATAAATACTTTTTAAATAAAATTATAAGGTGCCTATAAATATGTAGTATAATTTATAAAATAAGAAAATTATACAATTAACAAAATATGTAATTTATATAATTAATGAAATGCAAATATAATTATACAATACATAAAATATAAATATATGTATATAGTTTAGAGTAAATTACAGATTTGGTCCATATGGTTTGAAAAATGGAAAAATAAAGAAATTATGTTAAAAATGTTATATTTAACGGAAAAATTAGATGGAGGGACCTTACGTGTTATAAAATGGAAACCACAGAGACGTTATTTGTTATAAAAATCATTCAGGGACCTTATCCGTTATAATTTGTAAACCACAGGGACCAAATTTGAATTTAACTCTAAATAGATTAATAGTATTATTTAAAATAGTATAATAATAATAAACATATATTATTTTATGGGGTATTCTATTTGCACCCTTCTATAAAATGTATGTGTGTGAGTTAGGAAGTAAAAAATAAGTGAGATGTGTGTGGGAGGGGGTATGAATAATAACCCATTTTTTATTTATAAAAGTGCTTTTACACCGTATTCTCGAATCTGGAAAGAAAAGAAAGGAAAAGAAAAGGAAGGAAAATAAAGGAGAGAAAAATAAAAAATTTATTTGTGTTCCCGAAAATGAAGTAAAAAGAAGTAAATGAAAAAAAAACAATTTTCATGTCCTTGAAAATGAGAGAAAGAAAAGTACAAATGTCATTTTTACTAATATGTCATTTAAAGTAATATAATTTAGGATGAAAGATTGGGTAGTGTTTGTAATTTTATTAATTTTTTAAATGATTTTAATTTATTTCCTTTTTTTCCTTCTCTTTCCTCCCACATTTGGGAGGAAAGGTTTGGAAGTAAACTAATGGAGCGTTTGGTTCGCAGTTGGAAGGAAAATAATCTGTCAAAGAATTTGATTTTGAAGGAATTGGAATGAAATGTTGTCAGGTTTGACCATTTGTTTGGTTGACAGAATTGGAATGAAATCTGTTGAAAAAATTGAAATCTGTCTGTTTGGTTCAAAGAATGTAACTTTGGAATTGGAATGAAACCCCGGTAAATGACTAAAATATCTTTTTTATTAAATTAAATTTTTTTAAAACTAAAAATACTTGATAAAATAGACCTCCTTAATTTATACTATAATTTTTTTACAGCAAAAAACCAGCATATAAACCAGAAAAAACAGAAAAAACAACAGTTGTTTAATCTGATTTTTACAGCAAAAACAGTAAAAAAAACTGCAAAAAACCAGTAAAAAACAGCAAAACAGCAAAACAACAGTTGTTTAATCTGATTTTTTACAGCAAAAACAACAGAAAACCAGTAAAAACTGCAGAAAACTAGTAAAAAAACTGAAAGTCAGCAACCGTATGCAACAATACTAAAATCCATCTTATTAGGGGAAGACTGATATTTATAAAATTAGGTATATATTAGATCAGGGGTATAATGGGTATTATGAAAAAGTCAGATTCCATTCCTTCAAAATCCTAGACATTTGCTAAGGAATGAAAAAATTATTGTTTGTGGAATTGAAAGGAATTGAAACATTCCATTCCTGAAAAAGAGCCAACCAAACAAGGGAATGAAATCTGATCAAAAGAATTGGACATTGCAATTCCCCCAGATTCCATCAGAATTGGTGAACCAAACGACCCCTAAGCTTTATTTTCCCTACATTTGATTTTCTTTTTCTCTTAAAAAAGTTTCGAGAATACGAGTTTTTTTTCACTTTCCTCCGCTTTCCCTCGCTTTTCTTTCATTTCCTTCGTTAAATGAGTTTCGAGAACACATCGTAACCCACAATTTTTAGTGTTTTTATTGTCTTTTTTTAGTAATTAGGGTGGGGATGCCCTAAGTACAACAATGTTCTTTTCACATATTTTCTTTGTGAATCTACAATATACAACAATGTTCTTTGCACATATTTTCTTCTATGGCCATATTAACCCTATTACGAGTGTCATCTTCAATAGGTTCTCTAAAATAAAATAACAAATGAGTTTTTGTTTTATTGAAAATGCTCCAAAAGTTTTTCTATGTTGTTTTCTAAAATAGCTTTTTTTAAGAAATCTCTAAATATAAAGAATTTGGTAAAACTTGATGTTAAAAAAAATTATTTAATGAAGTGGGTCAGGGTGAGACGTCTTTGATGAAGCTGTTGGTGTCACACGGTAGTAATTAAAAAGATGGAACGGTGAAACTAAGCTGTTGGTTTTTGAAATTGAGAAAACGAAATTAAAAAAAAACAGATAAACACAGATAAAAAACAATTTAATAACAAAAACTCTTTCTTTCTTTATTTAATTTTTTAAAAGAAATAAATTAATAAATAAACACAAAGATAAAAGTTTCGGTTCTCAAAATATATATAGTTTCTAAAAAACTTTTCTCTTAATGACATGCAATTCCCGTTTAGTATAGTTTTTAGGTTTTTTTATATTTTAATTTGTAGTTTTTTTTTGCTATCCATGTTGCATGTTACACTTTTAAATAATAAGAATGTATTTAACAGATTTTTAAAATTCCAATAATTTATTTAACAAGTTTTAGAAGTTCTTGTTACTTCATTCATTTTTTAAATTTATTTTAAAATTAGATTTTTATAGATTTTTCAAGATTAAAAATATAATGTATAAAAATGAAAGTAACTTTGTTTTATTCGTAAGAAACAACTTTCAAGAGACACAATTAAATTTATTTCATTTTTTGTTTTTTATTTACCAACTCTAATTAAAAAAGTTAGTTAGCTTAATGATGTTTTGGTTCTTTTAACTTTAGTCTTTTTTTTAATTAAATTATAAAATAAATATGATTCTTCGTCCATGTAGTTTGTCAATAATTTCTATCATCGTAAAAAGAATTACGACAATAATCATTATAGAAATGGTTATATAACAAATAAATTAAACTCTTTTTATTGTAATTTATAAAATGAACATCAAAGTTTTGAACCATTAAAAGATAGATATTTTTGTCAAACAAGATTTACATTTTAGCGATTCCGAAATTTGTTTCCTAGTAAAATTAGTAAAAGATAAACAAACAACCTTTAAATTTGTTTCAATTTTAAGTTTGAATTCACAATTTATAGGGTGATAATTTCTCATTTTTTTTGGAATTTTTTTTGTATTTTGTATTTTGTATTTTTCATTTTATTATATTAATTAACTAATAATAATTTTAACTAAAAATATATTAAATTACCTTTAACAAAGAAAATTGAATATTTTCATTTAGACCATGCTTTTAGAAGTGCATCTTGCTTTTTTAAAATAGAGAAAAAACCATTTTTTTTTCTCTAAACTTTTCCAACAACATCTTTATATCATTTTATAAAATAGAGATTTTTGGAAAAATCTCTAAATATAGATATTTCTCTATATCTCTAACAAAATGAGAAAGAAATATTATTTTAATAATTTCCCACCAAAAAACAACATTTATTTGTTGGAATAATAAATTTATCGAATATTTGAATAATATAATTTTTAATAGATTCTCTAAAATAGAGAAACTGTTGGAGTTGGAAGATAATAATTTTAGAGATTTTGACTTTACATTCTCTATTTTATAGAAAATTTAGAGAAGCTGTTGGAGATAGTCTTATCCGATTAAGAGTTACTTAATTTGTATTAATAAACAAAACAATCAATTAAGGTATATTTGGGTCTGTCTGGGAAGGAACCAGGAAGCATACAAAATGCAGGTGGAGATGACCGGTCTCTGATCGTACGTTACAAGTCTGAAGTCTCACATGCATCCTTCACATCTTTTTTAACTTTTAATCATATTTCCCCATATCTTTTTTTATCTTTTACAAAATTAGCCCCCAGTTAACAAAATGTTCACTTTAGGCCAAAATATTAATCAAAATTAACGGTGCCGAGATGACCAAAACCAAAACCAAAACCAAAATTGAATAATGTATCCAAGTCTAATAAATTTTGGTTAAATGGTTTAGACCATTCAATTTTGCTGTTTAACTATAGATTTGTGTTCGTCAGTTCAATTATTTTTATTCGCTTTCGATCAGTGTTCAAAAAAGCTCGTCGCAACAACCGTCGTGGTTGCCCGTGACCTTATTTAATGT
This sequence comes from Silybum marianum, assembly GCA_036898165.1. Lineage (NCBI taxonomy): Eukaryota > Viridiplantae > Streptophyta > Magnoliopsida > Asterales > Asteraceae > Silybum > Silybum marianum. The sequence goes on from CM072538.1 coordinate 24,570,209, forward strand.
GCGGTTTTTGTAACGCAATATTTGATTTTTTTTTTTAATGTTTTATTTGTTAGTTTCTAATGTATAACCTAATTTAATATCATTGACTCATTGGGTTATAGTAGAATATATATATATATATATATTTACATGTATAATAATTTATATGATATAAAGATTTGACGCCATAAGTCACGTCTTGAAAAACGTCGTGGCTCCTATACTTGACCTTGCCGCCACACCACGTCTCACCTTATTTTGAAGCTTATCATCTTAATGTGCATCCAATGATGAGAATCTCATCTTACGCTTCTCACATTAACTCTTAAGCTCAACCCTGACAATCAATCCTAATAATTAAGATGATGACAATCAACCCTTGATTCACCAACTTTCATGTATTCTTGATGAAATTTTTTCATATATTATTGACTAATCAACCCTAATAATTAAGAAAAAGTGAAAAAAAATTAAAAAAAATATTGGTTGCATGCGGTTTGTACGAATTGACGTGGTTTGTAACGGAAATCAACCCTATATATGTGAAACAAGATTCATCAAATTGAGAGTTTCATGAAGCAATTCATTTTCATGTAGAAAGAAAAATAATTTCATGAAGAAAAGAATTATATGAAACAAATTCATCATATTAAACACTTTTATGAAAAAAAATTCAAAAAATCAATGAAACACAAGGTTTGTACGATTTGTACGAATTGACGTGGTTTGTATTTGAAATCTCCCCTATATATACATATATATATATATATATATGTATATATGTTTGGGTTCAGGTGAGAATGAGAGTTAAGGTGAAAAACGTAAGAGCTCTCCACCCTTAAATGCACATTAGGATGAGATGCACTAAGATAAGATGCATAACAATGCACCGGATCAATTCCTGTATGAAGCACAATTCATGGGTGGATTTGAGATTAAAGGTGATCAAGGGTCCAGATCCCTTTTTATGTTTCTCGCCTTAAGGTGAGAAGCGTGAGAAGAGATCTCCATATTTGGATGCAAATTAGGATGATATGCACTGAGATGATATGAGATGAATCGATATGCAAGGAATCGAACCTCGTATCAAACGCGATTCATGGGTGGGTTTGAGATTATAGATGATTAATGGTATAGATCTCTTCTTACACTTCACCTTAACTCTCCTTATCACACGATCTCAACCTTATATATATATATATATACGCTTGGAGTTTTGTGAGAAGAAGAGTTAAGATGAGAAGCATGAGAAGATATCTGAACCCTAGATCACTTTTAATTTCATTCTCACCCATGAACTGTGCTTTAGAAGGGAATTGATCTCGTACATCTCATCTTAATGTGCATACAAGGGCGGAGATCCCTTTTTAAGCTTCTCACCTTAACTCCCATTCTCACCGGAACCCAACCTTATTTATATATACGACTCCAAAATATGTGAGATTCATGAGAATTTTTACCTTACGGTTTTGTTCACATGATTTTTTCCCGTCTAAATATAGTATTTAATGTTGGTGATTTTAGTGTCACCGGTCCATTTATGTGATTGGAAATAACATGATGTCTATATGGGTTTTATACTGTGATCTAATTCAAGTAAGGTGGTGCGGAGTGCACGCTTATTATAAGACGAGTATGAACCCGGTCGTGCTGTTATAGGATTTGGAGTAAATAAGTGAGCTTGAAGATAAGTGAGCTTGAATAAGTGAGCTTGACAAGTGAGCTTGAAAAGTCAGCTTGAAAAGTCAGCTTGAAAGTCAGAGGTTCATTTTCTGGACTAAGACCAGAAGCTCTAGATGGTCAGTTTTCTGAAAGGGTTACTGCACATTAAATGTGCAGTTATTGAGGAGTTACAAGAAATTTGTAACCTCCATTACTCCTGAATTTCAGCCAGCCATGATTAATAATTTCAGTTACAATTTTTGAGTATAAATAAGAATCTATACTCATGGTTTTAGACACGGTTTGTACACGGTTTTGTGAACAATACTCCCATATACTCTCCAGAAAATTGCTCTCGTTTTTGTGCCTAAGAACGAAAGTGTTTTGAGTCTTATCCCATATTGAATTTCGTGTAACCCGGGCATAGGGTCGAAATATCAATTCGGAAAGTGTCTCACACGATTCTCAATATAATCCGGTGATCGATTAATCCTTGTTTGCCTACACGGTTCCAACGATCGTTTTGATAGTTGGGACGATTCCCCCAACAATCGAATTGATATTTGTAATGTCGATCATGGCCAAATCTGTGAAAGAGATGACTTAAATGTTCGGAAAGCTGGAAAAGTCCGAAGGTGCTGATTTCAGACGTTGGCAGAAAAAGATGCATTTTTTGTTGACAACTCTGAAAGTGGTGTACGTGCTGAGCACTCACATTCCAGAAATCTTGGAGGACGAGACACTGTTGGATCAGGTCCGGAGAAGGAGTAAGTGGGAGAATGATGACTACATCTGCAGAGGTCATATTCTAAACGGTATGTGTGATTCCCTCTTTGATATCTACCAAAGTGCTGAAAGTGCGAAGGAGTTATGGGATTCCCTTGAGTCAAAATATATCGCTGAAGATGCTTCTAGTAAGAAGTTCTTGGTGAGCGATTTTAATAATTATAAAATGGTTGACTCAAGGCCCGTAATGGAACAGTATCATGAGATACTTCGCATTTTGGGTCAATTCACTTTACACAAAATGAACATGGATGAGTCCATTGCTGTGTCGAGTGTAATTGACAAACTTCCTCCATCTTGGAAGGATTTCAAGCACAATTTGAAACATCAAAAGGAGGAACTGTCGTTGGTTCAACTTGGGAGTCACTTGCGCATCGAAGAATCTCTTCGGGTGCAAGAAAATGACAAATCCAAGTCCAAAGTTGAATCTGGACAGCCCTCGGTTAATATAGTTGAAGAGAAGAAAACCAACTCCAATAATCAAGGAAAAGGCAATAAACGAAAGTTTGATAGACCCAATAAATCCTTCAAGAAGAAGAAGGATTTGGTTTGTTGGAGATGCAACAAGATGGGCCATACCAAACGTGATTGCCGGGTTAAGTTGAATAACAACGGTGCTGGAACAAGTGGAGCCGGGTCTAAGGACCAAGCTCAAGTGAAAGGAGGTTAGTTTTTGACTAACTTTGATAATAAATCTGAAAATATTTATTATGTTTCACTTATTCCGGAGTCTTTCTATGTACAGGATGATGATTGTGCATGGTGGGTGGACTCGGGGGCGACATGCCATGTTTGTAAAGATCAACGCTGGTTCTAGAAATTGACACCGGTTGAAGATGGATCTGTACTAAATATGGGAAACGAGTCGACCGCACCGATATGTGGATTTGGAGTAGTTAATTTAGAGTTTACTTCTGGAAATCGTGTTAGGTTGTCTGATGTTTTGTTTGTTCCTAAAATTCGAAAGAATTTAGTTAGTGGTGGTAGATTGAATTGTTTAGGGTATAGACAAGTTTATGATTCGGATAGATATATTCTATCTCGATATGGCAAATTTGTTGGTTTTGGATATTATTTTAATAAAATGTTTCGTTTGAATGTTATATCCAAAGTTTTTAATTCTGAAAATTCTGCATTTATATTGTCATCTTCTTCGTCTAAAATTCACGATTCAATGGTTTGGTATGCTAGACTGGGTCACGTGAATTTTAGAAGAATGCATGAAATGTCAAAGGATGGTCTTATTCCAGCCTTTGATATTCATACGGAAACATGTAAAACATGTATGCTTACGAAAGTCACAAAACAGCCCTTTCCGACTGTTAAAAGAAAGTCGGCTGTTTTGGAACTTATACATAGTGATTTATGTGACTTTCATTCTACTCCTCCGTTGGGTAATAAGAAGTATGTTGTCACATTTATTGATGACAACACTCGGTTTTGTTATGTGTACTTGTTACATGCCAAAGATGAAGCTTTGGAAAAATTCAAAATATACAAAACCGAGGTTGAACTACAATTGGGTGGTTCAGTTAAACGTCTCCGAACTGATCGGGGAGGGGAATATATGGACCCTGAATACTTCCAATCAGTTGGTATAGTCCATGAGACTACGGCTCCGTACACACCTCAACAAAATGGGGTTTCCGAACGGAAAAATCGAGTTCTAAAAGAAATGGTAAACTCGATGCTCTCATACTTGGGATTGAGTGAGGGATTTTGGGGAGAGGCTATGTTGACGGCCTGTTATGTTTTGAATAGAGTTCCAAACAAACGGAACAAAACAACCCCATATGAACTTTGGTTCAAGAAAACTCCGAATTTGAGTTATTTTCGAATTTGGGGTTGTCGGCAGTTGTGAAGCTACCCGAACCCAAAAGAAAAACTTTGGGTGAACGTGGAATTGATTGTATATTCATTGGATATGCAACAAATTCCAATGCATACAGGTTCTACGTAATAGAATCTAATGATTCGGTATCGAAAAATACCGTTATCGAGTCGCGGGATGCGATTTTCGATGAGATGCGATTTTCATCAATCCAAAGGCCATAGATCTGATTCCTAGCACTAATGAAGTGCAAAATCCAGAAAGTATGGATGGCGTTTCAACTCCAGAAACGCAGCAGGTCCATAGAAGCAAAAGAGGCCGAATCGCCAAAAATTTCGGTGATGATTTTCAACTATATTTGGTTGAACGTTCGAGAGATGAACTTGGGCTTCAATACTCTTATTGTTACAGTATTGAAGATGACCCAAAGAGCTTCAAAGAAGCGATGGAGTCTCGAGATGTCTCCTTTTGGAAAAAAGCAATTGATGATGAAATGTCATCGATTCTTGAGAATAACACTTGGGTGTTATCTGATTTGCCTCTTGGTTCTAAACCACTTGGATGCAAATGGATCTTCAAAAAGAAGATGAAAGTTGATGGGACAATTGATAAATTCAAAGCCCGACTAGTCATTCAAGGGTTTCGACAAAAACCCGGTATTGACTATTTCGATACGTATGCTCCGGTAGCTCGTATTTCAACTATTAGGTTGTTGGTTGCCTTGGCTGCAATTCACAACACAGTTATCCATCAAATGGATGTTAAAACAGCATTCTTGAATGGTGATCTTCATGAAGAAGTTTACATGAAACAACCGGAAGGGTTTGTTATGCCCGGAAACGAGCATAAGGTGTGTAAACTTGTGAAATCCTTGTATTCAAAGAGTATTTAAATATCTCAAGAGTACCATGGATTATGGTTTGAGTTATTTGGGATATCCTTTGGTGTTAGAAGGATACTCGGATGCAAGTTGGATATCCAATATGGAGGATCACTTTTCGACGAGTGGTTAGGTATTTGCGATTTCTTGGGCATCAAAGAAGCAAAGTTGTATTACAAACTCAACAATGGAATCTGAGTTTGTGGCTTTAGCCGCTGCCGGTAAAGAGGCAGAATGGTTAAAGAATCTTGTTTATGAGATTCCATTGTGGTCGAAGCCGATTGCACCTATTTCTATCCATTGTGATAGTGCAGCCACTTTGGCTAAGGCTTATAGCCAAGTGTATAATGGCAAGTCTAGACACTTGGGTGTTAGATATAGTATAATTAGAGAGTTAATCATGAATTGTGTAATCTCTGTTGAGTTTGTTAGATCGCAACAAAATTTAGCGGATCATCTGACCAAGGGTTTGGCAAGAGACTTAGTGCACAAGTCTGCCATTGGGATGGGATTAAAGTCCTTATAAATCTATAATGGTGAGACACCCAATTCCCCTCTAATATGACATTAGGGACTGAATTCAATGAGGAAAGCTCACACTTATAAGATTGGAACACATGATAAATCATCCCAGGTATGTGTTCGGTACTACAGTAAGTAGGTTGAAGTTTATCTTCTTAATAATTCCTTTGAGAAAGTGTATTTGTAGGTGCACGAAGTAAAGGAATTACCTACGTGATCGTGAAGTGTAGCCGTATCGCGAAGTGTAGCCGCATTTCTGAAGGTTGGGGACTTGGCCTTTATACGATCATGAGAGGATTAGGACACTCGGCTTTATAATTGTGTCACATTTATTTTCTTGACGAGTAGGTGAAACTTGTATGTATTTTATCTTTAGGTATTCAAATGAGTTGATGGGTTCAATCCTTGGGACACCTTGATTCTTGAATATTTAAAATGTGTAAAATACTAAGATGGAAATTCAGTCGTTTCGACATTTTCATTTATGTGCAAGTTTAGTAGTGTTTATTATTAAGATGTTATTTCATGGGTCACACTAAAATGGGGGAGGATTGTTGGTGATTTTAGTGTCACCGGTCCATTTATGTGATTGGAAATAACATGATGTCTATATGGGTTTTATACTGTGATCTAATTCAAGTAAGGTGGTGCGGAGTGCACGCTTGTTATAAGACGAGTATGAACCCGGTCGTGCTGTTATAGGATTTGGAGTAAATAAGTGAGCTTGAAGATAAGTGAGCTTGAATAAGTGAGCTTGAAGAAGTGAGCTTGAAGAAGTGAGCTTGAATAAGTGAGCTTGACAAGTGAGCTTGAAAAGTCAGCTTGAAAAGTCAGCTTGAAAGTCAGCTTGAAAGTCAGAGGTTCATTTTCTGGACTAAGACCAGAAGCTCTAGATGGTCAGTTTTCTGAAACGGTTACTGCACATTAAATGTGCAGTTATTGAGGAGTTACAAGAAATTTGTAACCTCCATTACTCCTGAATTTCAGCCAGTCATGATTAATAATTTCAGTTACAATTTTTTAGTATAAATAAGAATCTATACTCATGGTTTTAGACACGGTTTGTACACGGTTTTGTGAACAATACTCCCATATACTCTCCAGAAAATTGCTCTCGTTTTTGTGCCTAAGAACGAAAGTGTTTTGAGTCTTATCCCATATTGAATTTCGTGTAACCCGGGCATAGGGTCGAAATATCAATTCGGAAAGTGTCTCACACGATTCTCAATATAATCCGGTGATCGATTAATCCTTGTTTGCCTACACGGTTCCAACGATCGTTTTGATAGTTGGGACGATTCCCCCAACAATCGAATTGATATTTGTAATGTCGATCATGGCCAAATCTGTGAAAGAGATGACTTAAATGTTCGGAAAGCTGGAGAAGTCCGAAGGTGCTGATTTCAGACGTTGGCAGAAAAAGATGCATTTTTTGTTGACAACTCTGAAAGTGGTGTACGTGCTGAGCACTCACATTCCAGAAATCTTGGAGGACGAGACGCTGTTGGATCAGGTCCGGAGAAGGAGTAAGTGGGAGAACGATGACTACATCTGCAGAGGTCATATTCTAAACGGTATGTGTGATTCCCTCTTTGATATCTACCAAAGTGCTGAAAGTGCGAAGGAGTTATGGGATTCCCTTGAGTCAAAATATATCGCTGAAGATGCTTCTAGTAAGAAGTTCTTGGTGAGCGATTTTAATAATTATAAAATGGTTGACTCAAGGCCCGTAATGGAACAGTATCATGAGATACTTCGCATTTTGGGTCAATTCACTTTACACAAAATGAACATGGATGAGTCCATTGCTGTGTCGAGTGTAATTGACAAACTTCCTCCATCTTGGAAGGATTTCAAGCACAATTTGAAACATCAAAAGGAGGAACTGTCGTTGGTTCAACTTGGGAGTCACTTGCGCATCGAAGAATCTCTTCGGGTGCAAGAAAATGACAAATCCAAGTCCAAAGTTGAATCTGGACAGCCCTCGGTTAATATAGTTGAAGAGAAGAAAACCAACTCCAATAATCAAGGAAAAGGCAATAAACGAAAGTTTGATAGACCCAATAAATCCTTCAAGAAGAAGGATTTGGTTTGTTGGAGATGCAACAAGATGGGCCATACCAAACGTGATTGCCGGGTTAAGTTGAATAACAACGGTCTTTGGAACAAGTGGAGCCGGGTCTAAGGACCAAGCTCAAGTGAAAGGAGGTTAGTTTTTGACTAACTTTGATAATAAATCTGAAAATATTTATTATGTTTCACTTATTCCGGAGTCTTTCTATGTACAGGATGATGATTGTGCATGGTGGGTGGACTCGGGGGCGACATGCCATGTTTGTAAAGATCAACGCTGGTTCTAGAAATTGACACCGGTTGAAGATGGATCTGTACTAAATATGGGAAACGAGTCGACCGCACCGATATGTGGATTTGGAGTAGTTAATTTAGAGTTTACTTCTGGAAATCGTGTTAGGTTGTCTGATGTTTTGTTTGTTCCTAAAATTCGAAAGAATTTAGTTAGTGGTGGTAGATTGAATTGTTTAGGGTATAGACAAGTTTATGATTCGGATAGATATATTCTATCTCGATATGGCAAATTTGTTGGTTTTGGATATTATTTTAATAAAATGTTTCGTTTGAATGTTATATCCAAAGTTTTTAATTCTGAAAATTCTGCATTTATATTGTCATCTTCTTCGTCTAAAATTCACGATTCAATGGTTTGGTATGCTAGACTGGGTCACGTGAATTTTAGAAGAATGCATGAAATGTCAAAGGATGGTCTTATTCCAGCCTTTGATATTCATACGGAAACATGTAAAACATGTATGCTTACGAAAGTCACAAAACAGCCCTTTCCGACTGTTAAAAGAAAGTCGGTACATTTTGGAACTTATACATAGTGATTTATGTGACTTTCATTCTACTCCTCCGTTGGGTAATAAGAAGTATGTTGTCACATTTATTGATGACAACACTCGGTTTTGTTATGTGTACTTGTTACATGCCAAAGATGAAGCTTTGGAAAAATTCAAAATATACAAAACCGAGGTTGAACTACAATTGGGTGGTTCAGTTAAACGTCTCCGAACCGATCGGGAGGGGAATATATGGACCCTGAATACTTCCAATCAGTTGGTATAGTCCATGAGACTACGGCTCCGTACACACCTCAACAAAATGGGGTTTCCGAACGGAAAAATCGAGTTCTAAAAGAAATGGTAAACTCGATGCTCTCATACTTGGGATTGAGTGAGGGATTTTGGGGAGAGGCTATGTTGACGGCCTGTTATGTTTTGAATAGAGTTCCAAACAAACGGAACAAAACAACCCCATATGAACTTTGGTTCAAGAAAACTCCGAATTTGAGTTATTTTCGAATTTGGGGTTGTCGGCAGTTGTGAAGCTACCCGAACCCAAAAGAAAAACTTTGGGTGAACGTGGAATTGATTGTATATTCATTGGATATGCAACAAATTCCAATGCATACAGGTTCTACGTAATAGAATCTAATGATTCGGTATCGAAAAATACCGTTATCGAGTCGCGGGATGCGATTTTCGATGAGATGCGATTTTCATCAATCCAAAGGCCATAGATCTGATTCCTAGCACTAATGAAGTGCAAAATCCAGAAAGTATGGATGGCGTTTCAACTCCAGAAACGCAGCAGGTCCATAGAAGCAAAAGAGGCCGAATCGCCAAAAATTTCGGTGATGATTTTCAACTATATTTGGTTGAACGTTCGAGAGATGAACTTGGGCTTCAATACTCTTATTGTTACAGTATTGAAGATGACCCAAAGAGCTTCAAAGAAGCGATGGAGTCTCGAGATGTCTCCTTTTGGAAAAAAGCAATTGATGATGAAATGTCATCGATTCTTGAGAATAACACTTGGGTGTTATCTGATTTGCCTCTTGGTTCTAAACCACTTGGATGCAAATGGATCTTCAAAAAGAAGATGAAAGTTGATGGGACAATTGATAAATTCAAAGCCCGACTAGTCATTCAAGGGTTTCGACAAAAACCCGGTATTGACTATTTCGATACGTATGCTCCGGTAGCTCGTATTTCAACTATTAGGTTGTTGGTTGCCTTGGCTGCAATTCACAACCTGGTTATCCATCAAATGGATGTTAAAACAGCCTTCTTGAATGGTGATCTTCATGAAGAAGTTTACATGAAACAACCGGAAGGGTTTGTTATGCCCGGAAACGAGCATAAGGTGTGTAAACTTGTGAAATCCTTGTATTCAAAGAGTATTTAAATATCTCAAGAGTACCATGGATTATGGTTTGAGTTATTTGGGATATCCTTTGGTGTTAGAAGGATACTCGGATGCAAGTTGGATATCCAATATGGAGGATCACTTTTCGACGAGTGGTTAGGTATTTGCGATTTCTTGGGCATCAAAGAAGCAAAGTTGTATTACAAACTCAACAATGGAATCTGAGTTTGTGGCTTTAGCCGCTGCCGGTAAAGAGGCAGAATGGTTAAAGAATCTTGTTTATGAGATTCCATTGTGGTCGAAGCCGATTGCACCTATTTCTATCCATTGTGATAGTGCAGCCACTTTGGCTAAGGCTTATAGCCAAGTGTATAATGGCAAGTCTAGACACTTGGGTGTTAGATATAGTATAATTAGAGAGTTAATCATGAATTGTGTAATCTCTGTTGAGTTTGTTAGATCGCAACAAAATTTAGCGGATCATCTGACCAAGGGTTTGGCAAGAGACTTAGTGCACAAGTCTGCCATTGGGATGGGATTAAAGTCCTTATAAATCTATAATGGTGAGACACCCAATTCCCCTCTAATATGACATTAGGGGCTGAATTCAATGAGGAAAGCTCACACTTATAAGATTGGAACACATGATAAATCATCCCAGGTATGTGTTCGGTACTACAGTAAGTAGGTTGAAGTTTATCTTCTTAATAATTCCTTTGAGAAAGTGTATTTGTAGGTGCACGAAGTAAAGGAATTACCTACGTGATCGTGAAGTGTAGCCGTATCGCGAAGTGTAGCCGCATTTCTGAAGGTTGGGGACTTGGCCTTTATACGATCATGAGAGGATTAGGACACTCGGCTTTATAATTGTGTCACATTTATTTTCTTGACGAGTAGGTGAAACTTGTATGTATTTTATCTTTAGGTATTCAAATGAGTTGATGGGTTCAATCCTTGGGACACCTTGATTCTTGAATATTTAAAATGTGTAAAATACTAAGATGGAAATTCAGTCGTTTCGACATTTTCATTTATGTGCAAGTTTAGTAGTGTTTATTATTAAGATGTTATTTCATGGGTCACACTAAAATGGGGGAGGATTGTTGGTGATTTTAGTGTCACTTAGGTCCATTTATGTGATTGGAAATAACATGATGTCTATATGGGTTTTATACTGTGATCTAATTCAAGTAAGGTGGTGCGGAGTGCACGCTTGTTATAAGACGAGTATGAACCCGGTCGTGCTGTTATAGGATTTGGAGTAAATAAGTGAGCTTGAAGATAAGTGAGCTTGAATAAGTGAGCTTGAAGAAGTGAGCTTGAAGAAGTGAGCTTGAATAAGTGAGCTTGACAAGTGAGCTTGAAAAGTCAGCTTGAAAAGTCAGCTTGAAAGTCAGCTTGAAAGTCAGAGGTTCATTTTCTGGACTAAGACCAGAAGCTCTAGATGGTCAGTTTTCTGAAACGGTTACTGCACATTAAATGTGCAGTTATTGAGGAGTTACAAGAAATTTGTAACCTCCATTACTCCTGAATTTCAGCCAGTCATGATTAATAATTTCAGTTACAATTTTTGAGTATAAATAAGAATCTATACTCATGGTTTTAGACACGGTTTGTACACGATTTTGTGAACAATACTCCCATATACTCTCCAGAAAATTGCTCTCGTTTTTGTGCCTAAGAACGAAAGTGTTTTGAGTCTTATCCCATATTGAATTTCGTGTAACCCGGGCATAGGGTCGAAATATCAATTCGGAAAGTGTCTCACACGATTCTCAATATAATCCGGTGATCGATTAACCCTTGTTTGCCTACACGGTTCCAACGATCGTTTTGATAGTTGGGACGATTCCCCCAACATTTAATGTATTGATTAACATTTTTTTTCACAATATGTTTGTATCATATGTATTCGGTTCAAAATGTGAAACCTTTTAACGTGTATTTTTTATTTCATAAACACGTAAAACTTGTTCACAGTGTTGAGCGAGTACATGTCATACAAGCATATTGTGAAACAAATTATGTTAATCAATGTTCTAAATTCTAGTCTTAGATGGAAAAAATGAAATAACACATGGTGCACAAGTACTTAGGATTATCACAATTTAATGAGTTTTCAAAAAATGTCATATGTATGTATGTATGTAGTATGTATGTATGTATGTATGTATGTATGTATGTATGTATGTATGTATGTATGTATGTATGTATGTATGTATGTATGTATGTATGTATGTAGGGGAGGGATCATACAAGAACACCCCATCTTTAAAGAAACATGAACACTTTGTGGACCACATATGATGTGGGTCCACACATTAAAAAATCATATCTGATTTAATGGGCCCACCCATTGAATCAGATATGATTTTTTAATGTGTGGGACCCACATCATATGTGGTCCACAAGGTGTTCCTTTATTTCTTTAAATTTACAAAGTTCTCATTTGAACCTCCGTTTCTCTCTCTCTCTCTCTCTCTCTCTCTCTCTCTCTCTCCCTCTCTCTCTCTCTCTCTCTATATATATATATATATATTATATATATATATTCTCTAGATGAGATCTCTGAGAACCAGTAAATCATATGCTATTTCATATATAACCGTCTATGGCTAGAATTTAATGCAGTTATTAGTAAATATGTGTTTCATAATGTGTTTGTCTAATATGTACTCGGTTCACAATGTGAACCTTTTTGACGTGTTTGTGAGACAAAAAATACACGTAGAAAGTTTCATATTATAAGACGAATACATATAAAACAAATATATGTTAATCAATAAATTATATACTATACTAGATGGAAAAAAAATCATGTAAAACAAAAACTACAAGTTAAAATTTTCACGGATCTCAAATTTTAGAGTTTTCTGATAATTAAGTCTGTATATATAGTTCGTTTCATATACAATCTATGCTATTAGTACAACCAATAGAACTCTGGTATAAACCGTCCATTTTATTTTTTCAGTTTTTTAAATTGATAATCTGTAACTACCTTTTAGTGACCGTATAAATGGACCGAAAAACCAAACAGATATGCTATATTTCTCACTCAAAACAAAACCATCTTAAGAGCCACATAAAATATTCTTCCAATGGCCAAAATCCATCTCCAAATCAGAAATTATGATTAGTGTGGTCAAACCAGAAAATGGTTTTCTCGAAGAACCCTAACCCTAACTATAGAGGAAAATAGATGCACTACACACAATGAAGATGAAAATGGAAGAAAGGGATGGAAATTTTTGAGTAATCGAAGCAAATTACCTCGATCCCAAAAGAGGAGCAATCGATCGAGCATCTTCAATAGAGGTTCTTATAAGACCCTCATTTCTCCTTTTTGAACTTTTTGTTGCCAGATCATTTCTAACTCATCAAATTAAGAAATTTATAATCATATACAAGTCTACAATGGTACTTATCATAATAACCTTATTTTTATGGGTCTCATGTATTTTTTCAAAACCAATAATTATTATTAATTAAATAAAATATATTAAAAACTAGAAAATTGTCAATTCGCACAAACTTCATGATAAGAACAAATGTTCTTATAAGAACTCTCCACTAGAGATGGCCAAATGGGCCCGGCCCAAGACCGACGGAGAACCGGCTCGGCCCCGGGACCGGTTGCACTTTTGGAGCGATTCATACGACCGGCCCGGGACCCGTTGTGGGAGCGATTGGGACCTACCCGATTTTTACAAAAAAATGTATTATATATACGTATTTTAAAATGTATTTCTAACTTTCTAAGTGTATTTTTGATTGAAAACCAATTACAAATTTATAGTAAAACGTATTTTTTAAATGTATTAATTGAAAATCGATTATAAAACTATAATAAACGTTTTTTTCAAGTGTATTTGATTGAAAACTAATTATAAAACTACAAAAAACGTACTTTTAATGTGTATTTGAGTAACCCAATTACATATATTAAAGTAATGTTAAAAAAATTCAATTTTTTTAGTATAGGATCGGTTTGGGCCTGGCCCGGGACCGGTTACCCATAATCGACTAAGGAGCAGCTTAAACGAGTCGGATGTTTTCGAAGGGACCCGTTACAAAGGCCCGATCCAAAAAGTTACTGTTCAGGCCCGGGACCGGTTTTTGGCCACATCTGCTCTCCACGATGGTAGTTCCTATAATTCACTTTGTTTTTTGTTTATAAGGACCTTGCATTGGAGATGTTCTTAAAACCTTAACCTTATTGATATATGGTACTGAATCAGTAATCATAACAGGAGACTGAATCGTCGTCTTGGGAAATGGAAGTCGAGAGTGTCCCTGAAGGTTGGAACCCTAAATTCGAAGCGAATTGCCACTTTGGAGAAGGAAACATGTATGAAAATTGGAATTTCTGAGCATATCATCGGTAAGTTGTACGTAAAACTTTATGTATTGTAATTAAGAGATTTTAAAAATTGTACATAAAACAACAATACTGTATGCTTTACAAGTTGTTGTTAAGACTTTTATCAACATGCTTTGTAAGATGATTATATATATATATATATATATATATGGGAGCGTTCAAATGAGAACACCCCTAATTTAAAGAAACAAATGGACTCATTTGGACCATATATGATGTGAGTCCCACCAATAAAAAATTATATCTGATTCAACGGGGCCCATCATTGAAAATCAGATATGATTTTTTATTGGTGGGACCCACATCATACGTGGTCCCAAATGAGTCCATTTGTTCCTTTAAATTTGCAAAGTTCTCATTTGAACCTTTTCCTATATAAATATATATATATATATAGGGTTGGGTTCTTGTGAGAATTGAAGTTATGATGAGAAAGGTAAGAAGGGATCTCCATCCTTGGATGCACATTATGATGAGATACTCCGAGATGTACCGGATCAATCCCTGTATCAAGCGCGATTCATAGGTGGGTTTGAGATTAAATGTGATCAAGGGTCAAGATCCTTTCTTACGCTTGTCACTTTAACTTCACGTTTCACACGATCCCATGCCTATATATATATATATATATATAGAGAGAGAGAGAGAGAGAGGGAGGGAGGGAGAGAGAGAAGTTCAAATGCGAACTCAAATTTGGTTGCGAAATGAGGATAAAGGAGAGCACAACATACGTCTCATTCAGTCTGAATAACGAAAGACATTCGATATGAATAACAATATTATTCAGTATGAATAACACGCATTCAGTGTGAATAACACAACATTCAGAGTTAATAACACAGACGCAAACATTCAGTATGAATATAGTCTTTCGTTATTCAGACTGAATTTGATACGTGGTCGCACTATCCTTTGTTCTCGTGCTCGCAACCAAATTTGAGTTTGCATTTGAACCCATCCGTATATAAAAATGAATTTCTCTTATTCAGAAATGCTTCCATATATATATATACTATGGCCTAAATCTTTTTAATCATCTAATTAACCCAACACCTTTTATGAACTCTTTCGGTTCTATAATCATCATCATCAGATCCATCAAGTCTTTTTTTTACGTCGTGTAATCGAGCTTTAAAATCTTTTTGCCACGCCTTAAATCGACCCTTCAACTTTTTAAACTCATGTTCTTGACATTTTCTTGACTTCAGACGAAAACCGCAGTCCATTTGATGCATATCCATCTCGCTTTCTTGCAGCTCGAGTATCTCTCTGATCGTGAGATCCATTTTGCCGATTTCTTGTTGTCGAGTAGGGTTTTGAGGGAGATCATCGGTGATTTCATTCGTCATCCTTTCTCGAGAAGAAGCTAAGCTCATCTGGAAAAACAAAAACAAATGTCTATAATTAAGAGATCACGCTAAGGATTTAGTTTATAAAGCGTAAATATGGAGAGAGTAATCTTCATATTTGTTGAAGTCCCATATATATATATATAGAGAGAGAGAGAGGGGGGTTCATGCGAGGACGGTGTCTTTTTACGAGAACGCGATGAGCTTTTTTCATGTATAAAATCACATGAGATTTTCTACCAACATTAAAAAATCACATGTGATTTTGTACTAACATCAAAATCACATATGATTTTGTATGTGAATCAAAACCACTACATTATGCATATATGATTTTGTATGTGAATCAAAACCACTACATTATTCATATATGATTTTGTAAATGAAAAAAACTCCTCGTATTCTCGTAAAAAGTCAGCGTTTTCGTATGAACCTGCCCATATATATATATATATATATATCATCTAGACACCGACATCACAATAAAATTGGTTTTATAAGACAAAATATATCTAAATGTACTAGTATACTCTTTGGATTATCTAACAAATTTTCATATGTAAATGTATTACAAGAAGATATCAACACATATTTGGATTATCTAACAAATTTTCATAAGACATATTTGAAAAAAATGTCCTGTTAGATTTTTTTATGATATTTATTTATTAACTTGGATATCCAATCCGCTATGCGAGCCGACTAATCATATGGCGACCACCCGCTTTGCTGGTAGCCCGAAGTCACCGCATTTGAACCTCCGTGGCCACAAGGGGATTTTTATTCCTCCCTGGATTCGAACTTGTAACCTCCAGGTACATTTGACATTTGGAGCAGAAGCTCAAACCATTGAGGCACCACCCTTGTGGTTGAAACTAGACATTTGTTTTTATAAAGTTTTTCTTACCTTTACATATGACACACAATTATTTGGTTTTAGAAACTTAAATCCTATGAAACAAGTTATTACTATATAACATTTAGATATATTTGGCATCATAATAAAAAGTTGATTTTCTTGTAAAGATATATATATCAAATATGTACATATGTAGGAACCTTTTCACATAAACATATGAAAGGGAGATTTAAGGTTTAGAATGATGAGCATACTTGAATAGAGGTCAACTCATCTTGCCATGATTTCTCTTTCAAATTCATCTTAGCCTTGTGCAACTCCCATTTCTTATCGATGTGTTGAATTTGGAGCTCCAACAGAGCGTTTTCGTGTTTCTTGTCTCGTAAAGCCGCCTCCGCCCTCAAAACTTGTTGTTCAAGATCACGAATGTAGGATGTTGACACCCTCACATGTTCCTAAAACGATTTTAATTAAGTCATTAATTAGTAAATGTTGTCTTTTAACATAGTATACAACTAGAAAATGGTGTGAACTTGAAGAACTACAAGTAGAGATGCGCAAAAAAAAAGACATTTTGATTCAAACCGGTAATATAACAAATTTGAATTTTATAGGACGCCTTCAATTTATAAGCATCATAATAGATTGTTTTATAAGACTTAATTTATAGGACCAAAAAATAAAGTGTCGTATCGAAAGACGTTGTATAAGTTTATAGGACATTTTTGGACGTCTTAACAAGTTTTTAAGACAGTTTTAATACAGAGTGTCGCATTAGCCATTTCATGTGACACAATTTGAAAAAGTTCCCAATAATAACAAATGTCCTATAAAAAGAGGTGTTTATAAGACACTTTCTAAGAAATGTTCTATAAAATTGCTAATATGACGTTTTATATTAAAAGTGTCCTAAAAACTTGTTAGGACGCTCAAAAGTATCCTATAAACTTATTACAACGCATTTAGATAGAACGCTTTATTTTTTGTCCTATGAAGTGTCTTATAATAGTTTATAAGAACACTTAGAAATTGGTGGCATCTGTAAACCCAATTAGGTTGTAGTGCAGACTGGTCATGTACTAGGCCATGACCTCATCAGGCCTGACCAAGCGGTCTAACTTCTTTTCAGACCATGACCAATCTAGACCGCCGGTCCTAAATAAGTCATTAATTACTCTATCAGAATATGGATTTTTCTAGAGACCAAATTTTTTTTAGGACAAATCAATGCCCATCTCTAACTACAAGTACCTCGCTTTCTATTTCTTCCTCGTGTACGCCCTTCACTTTTGTCGTATTCTCGATGGTTTCATTTTCAATATAGCCAAGGCGTCTTCGACTCAACCAACGTCGAACCACTAACAATAAAAGAAAATAGAAACCGTAAGAACTTGTAATTGGCTCGATAATTGTTGAAGCCAACACACAATGTTTCAATGTTCTCACCTGATTGCATATATATAATCGTTGTTTCCCGATCCCTCAATGGTCTCCACACAAACTCCCGATTAACGTCTTCTTCTATAAGCATTTTTGCTATCTTCCGAAATTCTCTTCTTGCATTTTCGCCACGAACAACTGCAAAATCAATAGGTTATGCAACACACTTTGACTTTTTTGGCTTTCAGGTGTAACAAAAAAATCAAAGGAAAAAAAAACCTTTTACGTCTTTAATTATTATTATATGGTCGATTTATTTCAAACAAATATCATTTTTTATGGAGTTTAAAAGAATAATAAAATGTTTTGGATGGCAAAATTGTAAAATTTGCATAGCATAAAGGGTAATTAAAAGAAATTATAAGTATTCAAAACCATCCACGACTATCTACAACTTAACTTGTATCTCATGATATGCAATTGGAGTTGTACCTTATGTACCAAGAATGAATAATATGGTACAAGTCATTAATGCAACTTATGGATCATGAAGACAAATATGATATTTTTTCCTTATGGAGGTTGTCCGATTTAACTTACATGCATCTTGATCAATAATAGGAATTATGAACACTTAGAAAAATCTTAGTTATGTTGTAAGACTCGAAAATAAATGTAGAACGAAAAATTTAAAATTTAAAATAAAAAGAAGAGAAGGGAAGTACATGATTGGAGTGTAATAATCCCTCTCTTAAGCTTGTGATAATGAAAGCGTGCTAGGTACCCTCGGAAATATTTTTGAATTACTATTACGCCCTTCTCTACTTTTTCTTCTCCATCGTTCTTCATCTCATCCTGAAAAAATATTTAAAACATTTTCCATTTCTTTAAAATCAATATGATTAATATTTTGTAATTATTACAAAAAATTATGTAATCCGAAATAATTTTTTTAATGAAATAACTACATTCGTTTTAGAACAATATGAAATCAAAATTGTTGTAATAATTTGACATTCTATACGAGAAATTTTGAATGAGAAATGTGAAATTCTCACATTGTATTTCTATACAATAACGACGAATTTTATATTCAAGATTAGTATTTTTCTATAAATCGTTAATAAGTTAAACGGTGTTACATCCTAACTTTACTTATTTTGGGTCGAAAACTAAACATGTTTAATACTTATAATTACATCAACTTTTTAATAAATATAACCATTGTGATAATATTTATCGAAACAACATACAAAACACGATTTCTAATACAAGTCATTGTAACACTATCATATATAAACACATAAAGATTTGTTGTGTTTCACCTTACTAAGAACAAGGCTACCATCAAGAAATGCAAATCCATCTCTTATGCTCTTGCCATCCACAAACTCTTCCCTCTTGCCAACAAAATGTTGGGAGTGAAATGACAAAACTGCCCTTCTAGCTCGTTTGGACGGTATCCGGGCCTTGGAAATCGGGCGTTGCGGCAACACGGGCATCGTTTCATGATGACCAACATTTTCTTGGTTTTGGATTTCATGAAGCATGAGTTCAAGGGTACTAAAAGCAGCCATAATTGAAGATGATACAATTTAAGAGTACTTTTGTGGTCAGGAATACATATATGTGTGTATTATATATATATATATATATATGTGTGTGTGGGTGTGTGTATATGTGTGTATGTGTGAGAGAATGAAAGAGAGGGGGATATTATAGGGGAACATTAAAAGCTTAAAACTTGGGTCAATTTATGGTTCATGGGATTTGGACTTTTATTGGGAAATGGTACAAGTGTTGATGCATGAATGTTTTGGGGCTTTTTAAGCAATTCTTGAAGGATAATGCTATTATTATTATTAATTTTGTGAATATAAATACTTTGTCTTTTGCTTTTGTGTCATTCTTTGTTCTCTTGGTCAAGGACATCCAAGCATATTTAATGCATTATATTATACACATATTATTATTATTATTTTAAATGTATGAAGTTATTTATATTAGTAATCTTAAAGTTTGACAAATGTTTGTATTAGTCCCCATATCAAGGGAAATGAATATCAAAAAGATGTTAGTGAACCATGAAAATTAGTCCTTAAATATGAATGTGTATGTTTCAGATATGAAACATACAATCGTGTTTTAATTATGTATGTTTTATATAAGAGAACACTCTATATTATACATGTGAAACTATTTTTTATAGTTCTCAACATTTTTTTAATTCTCATTCGATTTGTCTCCCTTGTATACACTAATAAACTTACATTTATACATAATACATATTATTTATTTATTTTTGCTATTCCTTTTGCAAATAGCATAGAGAAGTAGGTTGTTGGGAAGAATGATGAAGGTGAAAGAAAAGAGGATTAAAGAAGAAGAATGGTTATTGGTTGGGTTGAGTATGAATGATGGTATTTAGAGGATACACCAAAAAGTATAACTAGTTCTTCAAGACAAACTCATAGGGATCTAAAACAATGCTCAAATACCAACTATATTATACCCTTTACCTTTTTAATTTAATATCATAACATCAAAATATTTCTTTTTCTTTTTTATGATATAAAATTCATATAAAACGTTTATTTTATAAAATCAGATAAATAAAATATACGTGTAAACTAACACAAGAAAGATTTGTGCTTCTTGGAATCGAACTTGAATCTTCGTAAAACACGCACACTATACACACATATATATATATATATATATATCAAAATTTGATCATATGTTTTTTAATACAAATTTAAACTCTTGAGTTTTAAGTTATTAGAGGGTATAGGTGAGGTACCAGCCATTTGGTGTATTCATGCTTTGCCACAAAAGCAAAGGTGGTGGATATAATCATCAACTATATGTTGTACTTGCATTATGTATTACTCTTTTCTTTCTCATTATTGCTTCATTAATTTTAAATTAATACCAATTATGTCTCATCAAAATTATGATTTACAAGAAATCTTGAATTAAATATAATAATTTTCATATTATGGTGTTCCATATAAATATGATGTGCCTTTTGAAGTATGTAATATAGCATTAATCTTTTGGTAATACAACATGTCAATTACATTGATGTACTTTACTTTGCAAATTCTTTACATTGAAGTATTAAACTATACACACACATGTGTATATATATCACTACAAAACAAATGACTTTTACCCACAAAAATTAGCTAGGGGAATTTTCCGTCAGTGACTTCCCACGGATCATCCATAAAATACCAATGTTTAGGTAAAATCAGATGTTTTTCGAGAAAACACCAACGAATCACCCAGAGAATCACTGTGTAATTTGTCGCTGCTTTGAATTACCCCCCACCAATTATTGTGACAGTTCCGTGAGGAATCACTGTTTAGCGACAAATTTCCAGAAAAAATCCGTAGGAAAAGTCTTTTGTTTAGTAGTGTATATATACTAGTTGTACATCTACATGTTGTAATGGGATATAGAATTCTTAGATGGTTTTGTTATTAATTGTTATGGAGTATTTTTAGTAGTGTATAACTGTATATATACTAGTTGTACATCTGCATGTTGTAATGAGATATAGAACTCTTGGATGGTTTTGTTATTAATTGTTATGGAGTATTTCATTGTATTTGTTGTTTAACCTGTATTTATTAGTTAAATAGAGTAAGTAAAAATTTGGTCCATAAGGTTTGTTGAAAATAACACTTTTTGTTTCTATAGTTAAAAGATGACCATCATTATCTGTAAAAACTTTTGAATTTGATTCCTCCCTCAAACGATTGGGTTAAAGATTATGTTAAATGAGAAGCACTTTCATAATTTTATCCATTGTTTTTTTTTCTTTTGTCCAATCACAATCGATTTTATGGTTTTGGTCCTTGTGGTTTTTGATTTGGTTAAAAACAAAAAAAAATCAATAAAATGACGAAATTGCACCTCACTTAACAGAATTTTTTTATCGAACGTTAGATAAGGGACCGAATCCAGACGTTTTTACAAATCATGATGGTCATCTTATAATTCCAAAATTACAGGAACGAAATGTGTTATTTTTGACAAACCACATGGACAAACTTATATTTTACTCTTAATTTTATTGGTTTCAAACATTAAGTTTGAAGAACTTCGACTTACGTAATGTAATAATGAGTTGTAAACTTGAATTTTAAGAATTTTCAAAATATTAAAATAGTGATTTGTAAGACAAGAACAAAGATAATTGGTGAAACTAAATGTTTGTTTGCTAGCAGCTTCATGAGCTTAATAGTACTCACAATTTGTTCGATCAGTTATACATGATTGTTTGCTAGCAGCTTAAATCTTAATGATATACAAAGCTTCTAGAGAAACTTTATATAGAAAACTAAGTTTTTTTGCAAGTCTGATCCGTCCAGTTAAAAAACACACTTCTTCCATCTATGAAAAATCCTCTCAAACAAAAATCTTTTACACGTTACAACTAAATCTTAATGCCCGAAACTCCATTTATTCAAAATTTAAGAAATAAAACGATCTATGTGCACACATTCAAATTAGACACAAAAACAACATTCTTACATAGAACGTCAAGCTGAAACTTGATGGAAACCACATCTACTGGTTGGAAGATCCAAAATTTGTTCGTCCTTTGTGAAAGAAAAAGGGCATTTTACATGTATCTGGTGGATGAATCGAGCCAATATGTCAGATATTGTACCATGAGGAAAAATGATAAAAACATGTTCGTTCAACATGACGGTGATAAATTAACGTTAATTTATCACACAAGGAGTAGAAAAATACCAAACAAGTTGAAACCATGTCTATTAGACCTTGGAAGTTGGAACCCATCTGATCATACACTTCCAATTTGCCAATGCAAACAATAAAAGATACAAATCATTTCAATATGAGATAGATCAAGGGAAACAGAAAATATACTTATAGCCATTAAGATCACACAAGGAAAGGTCATATTTAATACAGTAGACTGGGGGGTGGTTTACGTTTTTTCCATTAAACTCTGTGTAGGTTAAGTTGTATGTCTTATATGAGGGATGGGAGACCGATGGGTTTGAGGGAGAGGTTGGCTTATTTATGGGGTATTTCTTATATTAACTTGTTTGAGGTGGTTTAGTTGGGACAAGTGAGGGATCCTCGCTTATTCCATACAACGATTTTGGCTGAATGGCTTAAAATTAAGCCATAAGGGTGCATTTGGTACACAAGACCAAGAGGGGACAAATTTATTGTCCCACGTTTGGCGCGACATGGGACGGGACAAGAATTCACTGTTCCACGTTTGACGCGACATTGGACAAGCACAGGAACAGAGACAAGGTGGGACAAATGGAACAAAAGAGGCTTTTTCTTGTTCCACCAAAATAGGTGGAACAAGATGGGACAAAAAAATGAGACAGAAACTAACATAGTACTAATCTACCCTTATTTGATGTATAACCTTAATATGATATTTATTTTAATGGTCACCACCAGTAGTCGCTGGCAGCCACCGTCGGCCACCAACCACCATCGTCCATCTCCACTGCCACCGCCACACCACCTCCACCTTCTCGTCTACAACAACCTCCACAACCATCGTTGGCCACCAACCACCACTGTTCATCACCACTGCCACCACCACGACCATGGACCACCTCACCTCCACCATAACCACTACCACCATCGACTACCATTGTCGACCGCCACCATCACTGCTATCTACCATCGTCACCTCCTTCACAACCACCCTCCATCACCATCACCGTTGACCTCCTCCACCTCTACAACCATTGTTGGCCACCAACCACCACTGTCCATCTCCACCACCACCATCACGGGTCACTTCACCATAACCACCACCACCACCATCGCAGGTCACTGCCATCTTAACGTCCTCTATAACCTCCGTCAAACCAAACAAAGCATAATTTATATGATTTTTTTTTCAAACTATCATCAATTATAACAACTTTGTTCATTCAAAATTTGTAGATTATATATGTCGAGTCCTATCAAATCCTACCCTCTTGGTCTGTCCAGTTCTGCCATATTTTGTCCATTCATGTATGCGTGCCAAACGCTACCTAAAGGAACACTCATATACGGTCGTGCAAACAAGCCACCCAGACCATTAAGCTCATTATTAAGTTGTAAATAAACCGTCAATATATCATTAATTTGTTTTTCCTACAGATCAGCAAATTCAGCTCATTGATTAAGTGCTGAAACTTCCTTGTAAACAGATGAATATCTAAATTAAACATGAAATGAAGGGAGCAAAGAAGAAATCAACAGCAAGATCCATATGTTGTTGTATGCCGATCGATTTCAGTTGGTATTCAACCACTTTTATCATAGAAATCATCATTCTTACTACATTTTCTGTCACAAATCATCATAATTTCAGTAGTTCATCAAACATTTTCAAAAATCCCTAATTGAAGTGCAAACCGTCCACAGATATACACAATCTATAAACTAATAATAAGAAAGTGAAGCTCGAAAACACAATCATACATCTGGATCATGTACACACCCAGATTCAAGTGTTTGAAAGCCAAAGCTTTAAATGATACCTCTTCAAAATACGGCACTGGTATTTCATCGAATCGGAACCCTAGTTCAACATAAAGAGACGATAGCCCAACCGGAAACAAATAAAATAAGTCAGTGACGACAACGTAGAAACGTATTTCACTGCTTTAAACTGTCGACCATTGATGGATTCTTTCATAGGAATAGGGTTTTGACGAAGAAGACGATGGCAAAATTGGGCAAAAAAAAATTTGGACCATTTCTCGATTTGTGCGTGTCATCCTTGCGCAGGGGCCATGCTAATCTTCTCTGTATCGTTCCAATTTTATCGGATGTCCCCGAAGGGACAATGGTAACTGTTAAGCTCCGGTATATAAAGTAACCAGAAGTTGTTCTTCTGGTCGATGTGGGACGACCTGCTTCCAATCCAACTAGATTTACTGTTAATGAAAAGTGAACTAATTACCCTATAATTAAACGAAGAAAATGAAGGTGTAACAGAAAAATTCCTCTTTCTGCATCTTCGTTTGTATTATTTGTTTTCTTTTGTATATTTATGCTTGCTTTAAAAATAAAAATAAAAATAAAAACTAATTCTCAACTAAGAAAAATTGTTTAGAAAAAACTAGATACAAACAAATAATATTGTATTTTTTTAGCACAAGTCTAAATTAAAATTGTTAGATATTTTTGGACCAAGGAGGATAACATCATATGGCGCGTTTGATTCGTGGGATTTGGAGGGATTTAGATTTCAAATCCAATCCATTTTGCTGTTTGGTTTGTCTGATGGTAAGGATTTAAAATCCATTGATTCATTTAAAATCTCATGAATATTGGATTTTGAAATCCTTGGCGGATGCACGGGATTTCGTACGATTTTTATGAAATAATGTTAAAAACATTTGTTTTGTAATAATTGATTAATAAAAATGAAATATAATTATTTTTATAATATTTTATATTTTTATATAAATTATTTATAAATAGTGGAATTCCAATTCCATTGCAAATCCTACAAAACAAACACACCTATGATTTTCAAATTCCTTCAAACCAAATCCTTCCATGAAATCCAAATCTCTCAAAAACAATCCCGCAAACCAAACAAACACATATTGTATTCTTTCCATAATTAGAAATGGAGAGTAATGGCGACATTGGTTAAGAGCATAAAGAGAGAAAAGGAGAAAATGAAAAGAGAAAAAATAACAAGAAAAGCTGATTGAAGAAATGAACTTGTGAAGCTACCGGTAAAACCGGTAGGCTTTGGGTTTAAAGAGAACTCTTTTCAACCTTTTGGGCGTTGGATACTGGCGTGTTATTCATCATGAATGTGCGATTTATGATAAATAACATGTTCATATTCATCATGAATGTGTTATTCATTATGAATATTCATCCTAAAGATTGACTAGTGGCGTGTTGCAGACGATTCCTAGTTCCTAATCAATTTTGGATTCCTAGCGAAACTTCAAGGAGGTAGATTGACGTAATATGTGCTAGAGGGACTGTCGAACAACTATAAAACGAAATTGAAAGGTAAGAATGCCCCATGGAAAATGAAGCTCATCAAAGATGAAGACCTTTTTCCATTAAATTCCATTTAGTTTACAAAATTCATATAACAAATAACAAGATTTCCTCCTAGTAGTAGTAACACACCCATCAAATATCAAGAAACAAGTTTTCTACACCACATTTTTTCTAAACAATTCTCAAGTTTCTTGAAAAAGCAGTTGAAAAACACAAAAAATTTAGCCGAATTCCGAACCCATAAAAAACTAGTTACCCTGGCGCATCCTCTTAAATCGTTCCAGGGCACCAAGACGGCTGCCACCATCTCCTCCATTTTCTTCATCTTTTTCTGCTTCTTCTTCTTCGTCCCTTTTTCTAACGAGCCCTCCAAACACAGCTTCAGGTACATCTTTCTGTGCGATCTCAACTTTCCCATCACCATCATCATCATCTTCTTCATCACTCCCACTTCCTTCCGGAAGCTCTATCTCTTCTTGGTTTAAGATTCCGGAAGCCGTTTCTGATGATTGTAAACCACCGCTCACAAATCCAAGCTTCCTAGCTCCAGTGTCTTTGGATGGGAGATCCTTTGGAGCGGAAGGAGCCAGCTGTCTTTCTAAAGCAGCC
Source organism: Silybum marianum (assembly GCA_036898165.1). Classification (NCBI taxonomy): domain Eukaryota; kingdom Viridiplantae; phylum Streptophyta; class Magnoliopsida; order Asterales; family Asteraceae; genus Silybum; species Silybum marianum. The sequence goes on from CM072538.1 coordinate 24,596,715, forward strand.
ATTTCGTCTTCAGGAACACCAGCTTTCTTTAATTGATCCATGGCTTCATCAACAGTAGGCTTCTGCATCAGATACTCTGGGAGCATAACGTGTGTCTGCATCAACCAATCAGAACCCATTAGTATTTACGAATATCGCTTATTTTTTATGCCAATAATACCCCTCTAGTCAAAAAGGACAAGACAATAATGCATTTTTTTCTGTCCAACCAAAATTGGTGTAAACAAAAACCTCGGAGAGATAACAAGCCTAGTAAACTACTAAACTACCCATATCAAATTATAACCCTAAACTTTCCGTAATTTTTTTCACCTGCCTAACTTATCATATTATCATACTCTTCCCAGTCCAGTTACGCCTTTTAGACTATATCTATTATCAGTAAAAGAATAATTCTGAAATTAGACTAAAAGGAAATCGGTGCTCAAATCTTTAGTGAGAGGTAATAAGAGTATCCCTAAAAATTTACAAAAGATGACAAAAAGTAAACTTAGGGGCTGTTTGGCAGTTGCTAATGATTTGGTGCAGAATGATTAAATGGTCGGAATGATTAAGAGGCTCTTATGATATAGTGCAAAATGAAAAATAATTGTTTGGTAATTGTTCAGAATGTAATCAGGGCTCTTAATGGTTAAGGGAGGTTGAGGATACAAAATGGTTCAGAGGGTTTTTGAACCATTAAGAAGCAGACTTATGTTTTGCCAAATGGGATTCACCTCTTAGCGATTCAGAGGCTGCCTCTTAATGGAACTGTTAAGAGGTAATAAAGTAAGCAAACCTGGCTGTGTCTTGCAGAAACACTCCTCTTAATCCGAAGCATATCTCGGAAAGTGTCCTCATTACCATGTTGTACTTCAAATTCATGCCACTTATTCCAAAAGTCACCATCAGTCCGAGGATCTGCCAACCAAGACGCATAAACATATATTTTACGTGCACGATCAATTTCACCCAGATTCTTTTCAAGCTCTGCATACTTGATGCACATCTTCATTGCATCCCTTTCAGGAAGTCCATCGGACACAATTGCCTGTTCGTAGATCTCCCTAGTTTTAGGAACTCCAAATATTTCAGAAGCACGGGCTATGTAAATTTCATACATGCTCAACTTCTCGTTAGGTGGGACCGCCTTTGTTGCTTGATCATAAACCCTCATGGCTCGTTTAGCTAGACCGTAATCCTCTTCCAACTTAGCATATTGAAGATACAATGGCTTTACAACTTCAGCAGGGGCCTGTTCAACAATCATAGAGATCAAAACAGTAAGTTATAATCAATAACAAATCAAAATTGTTAAAGACAGTGTATAAATGTTATAAATCATGTGATATTATCCGCAAATTTCCTATATAATGTTTCATGGATTGCATGTGATATATAATATAATTTGATATAATGTTCACCAGATAAATTATGTGCATAATGTTATAACATACCATCTCAACAGCATGCTCAAATAGCTCTCTAGCCCTTTCAAGTTTGGACTTCCCGTATCTTTTGACAAATTTCGAGAGATAAGTGACCCATATGTCTTTCACATGGGGATATTTGAAGATCTTCACCCCTCTTTCATAGACTTTAAAAGCATCCTCAAAGTACTTGTTATCCTGAACCACATGCAAGTAAAATTTAAAGTTATGACGCATTAAGTAGTAGAAGATAACATGAAGAGAAAAGAAGTTGCAATAAAGTGAAAGAAAACGTTTTAAAACTTGAGGAATATTTTTTAGAAAGGGGTAGAAAAATGAATAGATGATGAAAGATTTGTGAATAATAAAGACATCAAGAGGGACTTCCATACCTCTAAGAGCATTGCATAGTTTATAATAATCTGCGGTGTGGCAATCCGAAGATCCAAGATCCTCTCATATACTAAACGAGTAGATTCCAAAGTGCCTAAACTTTCCTCTAAATCCACGTAAAATGTCCAAAGTCTTAGGGATTTATGCAACTTTATTTGTACCGGTTCATTGCCATCAGCAGCCACTGGAGTAGAAAGATTTAGAAGAGAGATGCACAAGCAAAAAAAAAACAAAGTAAGTTGTATTTCTAGAATCCAAAGTATCACTTACAAAATATGCATATGCTACAGAAGTGTACAGTAGAAAGCAATTCATAATATGCTTCATGATATCTACATGACCTTGATAGAGTTCTAGCAATCCCATCTTAGAGATATACATTTGGCAGTTGCAGACTTCACTTGAATAGAACAAGAATATCAAGTATCATGTATTCCGACCAAACCAAACAAGCCATTATATCCCACCCCAAAGGTAGGGTGAGATGTAGGCAGACCAAGCTTTTGCATTGTGTGGGGAGAAATGCAAAAAAAGAACTTGAAGACAAGAAAGGCAGTGCTGCAAATTGAAATACTAGTCAGAGGTAAGCAAATGGAAAAAGGTCCACAAATACTCCTAGGCCTTGTTTGTTTTTTCATTTTAAGCTCTTAATTACCACTTATGTCTTATTCGTTTAGACGTTTCATAACCATTTCAGAACTGAAATCAGACTTTAGACTTCAGCACCTCTTAAAAAACAAACGCCACCCTAGTGTAACCTAGAAATCAGGGGGTCTAACCGCCGGTTCACTCCTATCATGTGTTTAACCCAATTATATAAATCCAATAAGAGTTAGATACACCAGCTACACAAAGCTATATAACAATACCAGGGGCTCAAATTGCTAATACAATCACCACAAAAGCACCATATATAGATTACATTGCAAGCTATCAAAGGCCCAAATTCCCTCGAAAGATGTTTTAAAGCCAGATATTAACCAACCCCATTTTAAAAACTTGAATTCACTGTTATTCAGAACTGGGAAGTAATATCATATCATAATAGGAAATGTTGTCACTTAATTCAAAACTGGCAGCAGTTACCACTGGAAAGGCAGGAGGTTCATCTAACCTACTATTACCTGATGTCAATGCTAAGACCAGGAGAAAGTTTCACCTAGAGAAAACAAATGAAGTAAAAGATCCTGTTGACTTCTAAGGTAGAAACTTGATTTATACGCATTTGAAAAGCCCACGCATCAGACCCTTCCTTTATAGGAAGACAACCAGAAAATTGTATATTTGATGATCTTGTCCCAGTTAAATAATTTTAAGATTGCTATGTTTATGGAGACATTTAAAACAAGATCATGGATATGGTGGAAGTTCGTTTAATCTACTAATTTCAGCCATCAATATTCATTACAGGAGATCAAAACTCTAACCAAACTAGCCAAGAATTCCCATCCAGGGGTGGGGTCTGGTGGCATGGGATGTACCGGAGATCAAAACTCTATTAACGTCTACTCTGTAAACTTTTAATATTGAATGCAGCAGGGATGCTAGGTGCATCAATTTTAGCCCACAAATTAGGGTATGAGATTGTCATTGTAAGTTCGCTTTACCTTATCTGCTTATTTAATATAGTTCATTACTTTTGAATTTGTAATAAAGGTCAAACAGAAAGAAGAAAAAAACAATAGAGAAGCAATTGCAAAGGTATATCTGAATGAAGAGAATACGTGGATTCTTATGAAGAAAATTATTAACCTGAAAAATCATAACATAAGAGAATAGTTTACCTCTGCGTTTCACCTCAGCAGATGGTTCTGCTGTAGCACACCTCATTAGTTCCAGCGCTCCCTTGAAATTTTTGTGTCTAAGCTCCATCTCCGCCCATTCACACCAAATACTAGCCAAGTTATCCACAGCTTTATAGTTCACTTGAACAGCCTTATCAAATATCACCCTTGCATTAGCAATGTCTTTATGACTTTCATACAATTTGGCAAAAGCAACCCATAACGTATGAGGTTTGCCCACAGCTTTCATTGGATCAATTGTTCTTACAGCCTCAGTGTATGTCAATATCTGCTTTGTCGGATTGCCTTCAAAGATCTTGACCCTCCTATGCCATTGTTCCACATTATGAGGATTTTGGCGAAGAAGAACACTATTAGCCAGTTCTGGCCTCCTATCCATAAGATGCTCTAATCTTGCTATCCTTAGGTCAACATCCTTTTCATCACACAACCAAAATCTTTTAAGTTTCTCCTCCAATTTTCCCACATTAAGACGATCATCTTCTTCATCCTCATCATCATCCTCAAGAACGTTCTTTTTCTCACCATCTTCCTCTTCATCCTCACTCTCACTCATCCCTTCCATCTTCAAAGCCAAAACACTTTCTTCAAACTGTGAGTAGGCATCAAAAATTACACTAAAATCTCTTACTGTGACAACGGTAGTCATACCCTCTTCAAACACATCTCTGGCTTTCTCCAACAGCTTCCTCCTGATATAATAATCTGCTAATGAAGTCCACAGACGACCAACCTCATCTGTAAACTTCCTGATGCCACCTCTAATAATAGCATCCACATTTAACCCTGAGATCTCCGTGGCATGTTGGGTAAGCAAATCACACAGCTCTAACCATAACCTATGTTTTGTCTTCCCCTTAATCGAATAAAATCTATCGTCATTTAAGACACCAGCTAACCGTTCAGCAGCCTCCTGCCATAGCTCTGAATTCAACAAGAACTCGATAAGATCCTCGATATGGCCAGGGTCATACTTGAGATACCTTCTATAAACCCTAAGTGAGGTTTCAATTGGAACACCTCTTTGGCTCACAAAAACCAGATAGGGTTCCCAAATCCTATCATGCTGTGTGACAGGCAAAGCACAGAGCGCCCTATCAAAGGTCCTACGAGTTCGAGTAACTAGCTTCTGTTCAGTCAAACTGGTCAAGTACATGATCCAAATTCGGGGCATTTTGTGCATTGTAACTAAAGCTCGTTCGAATGTATTGTTTAGGGTTTGGTATTGCGTGTGTGAAATAGGTAAATTGCGTACCAATTCGAGACGCTCACGGAGGTAAGCATGCCATAGCTTGTAGCTTCCGGGAAGAGCTTTTAGGGCTCGTTCATAGATTACCGCTCGTTTCTTGAAAGGAGATTCCGTTCGTGCAATCAAATAACGCCACCATAGCTTGAGACTGAAAGGGTTTCTGAGGAGTTCTTCCTCGTATAAAAGATCATCTTGGCTTGGATATAAGTCACTTGGAATCGACATTGATGAAATCTTGTGTATTTGGTAATGCTTGTAACTGTCAAATGAAAACCTAAATCGATCTTCAAAGATCGATCGACAAGAATGGAGCCCGATGGAAAGAAAGAAAGAAAGGATCGACTGAACTAGGGATTTGGTTCTGAGGTTTCCAAATTATATCTAGAGTAAATTACGTATTTTGTTCCAAAGGTTTCCGAATTATTTTGGATTTAGTCCCCAGAATTTGTTTATTACAAGATAGACCTTAGAGTTTTCATTTTAGTAACATATTGGTCCCTGTCTCTAACGACTGTTAACTTTCATCCGTTAAGTGAGGGGATTTATGGTCTTCTTATTTTTTTCTCTCTTTTTCCTTTAAATAATAAAATCATTTATTAATTTATATAAATATAAAATATTTTTATACAAATAATAACATCATCGTGAACTAAGAAGAATTATAAGGCATGTTATACAAAAAAATTGTTTAAGTAAAGCTATTTGTAATTCAAGTATTTTATTTTTATGATGGTATAAAACTATGAATTGTTCTCGTTCAATTGTAATTGCATTAGTTAACATCAATGATGGGTAAAAAATCTAATGGAACAATAACATTTTGATTGAAATAATATTAATATATTGATCATTGATGATCTATGTTAACTAGTATGATTAAAGTTATATAAAATTTAATTTAATTAATATGGTTAAAGTATGTATATATAGAGTCAGGTTTAGAGGAAAACTTCAATTAAAAAAAACTAAAAGATATCCCTAAAAATCGTTCATCTGAACGGTATGCATAAATACATACTGGTAATTTGTAACATGTACTTTTGTATTGTGTTTTCACATTCATTTTATTTAACAAGCGAAAACTTAAGAAAAAATTGATATTTAAGTAAACTTATACGTTATATATAAGGGAGATTTTAAATATAAACCAAGTAATTTGTATAAACCATACAAACTCCATTTAATAAATCATTTTTTTTAAATTTTTTCACCTTTTCTTAATTACGAGGGTTGATTAGTCAATAATATGTGGGAAAAAAAACTCATCAAAAACACATGAAAGTTGATTAATCAAGAATATTTGAAACAAGATTCATCAAAATGAAAATACATAAAACAACTTTATTTTCATATAGAAACACAAATATATGAAATAATTGCATGAAGAAAATAATTATATGAAACAATTTCATTATATTAAACACTTTCATGAAAAAAAATATTTAATAAAAACAATGAAACCATGAAGTTTATACTGTTTGGTTAGTATTTTAAATCTCCTTTTATATATATATATATAGAGGAAGGTTCAAATGAGAACTTTGTAAATTTAAAGGAATAAAAAAACACCTTGTGGACTTATATATATATATATATAGAGAGAGAGAGAGAGAGAGAGAGAGAGAGAGAGAGAGAGAGGCAGGTTTAAATGCGAACTCAAATTTGGTTGTGAACGTGAGGACAAATAAGAGTGCGATACGTGTCTCATTTAAAGAAATATATATAGGGGCAGGTTTAAATGCGAACTCAAATTTGGTTGTGAACATGAGGACAAATAAGAGTGTCATACGTGTCCCATTTAAAGAAATATTCAGACTGAATATAGAATTTATTCAGTCTAAATATACAAAGAAATATTCAGACTGAATATAGTATATATTCAGTTTGAATAATGCTTATTCAGCCTGAACATTTCTCTGTATATTCAGTCTGAATAATGTTTATTCAGACACGTGTTGCGCTCTCATTTGTTCTTACGTTCACAACCAAATTTGAGTTCGCATTTGAATATCTCTCTCTCTCTCTCTCTCTCTATATATATATATATATATATATATATATACACAGAGAGAGAGAGAGAGAGGAAAGTTCAAATGAGAATTCAAATTTGGTTGTGAACGTAAGGACAAATAAGAGCGTGACACGTGTCAAAATAAGCAATATTCAGACTGAATATACAAAGGAATATTCAGTCTGAATACCTTTGTATATTCAGACCGAATATATAGTATAATATTTCTTTGAATGGGACACGTGTCACACTCTCATTTGTCCTCACGCTCACAACCAAATTTGAGTTCTTATTTGAACCTGCCCCTATATATATATATATATATATATATATATGGGGTTAGGTTCAAATGTGAACTCAATTTTGGCTGTGAACGTGAGGACGAATCTCAGCCACACATCTTCGGTTATGGTGGACGCGATCACGGAGGATTGACGCGATTCATGGGAGGGTGGAGATTATTAAAGGAGGGGAACCAGGTCAAAGCCGCCTTTATTGACCGGATAAGTGGCTGAGATTCGTCCTCACGTTCACAACCAAAAATGAGTTCACATTTGAACTTTCCTCTATATATATATTATAATTTGTAAATTTAAAATTATTGTTTTCATGGTTTACAAAACTAATTTTTTGGAATGAAGGGGGACACATGATTTGTTGTATGAAGTTATACCTACTCTGGTGGTGTTACCATCAGAATGCTTATTCATCCTATAAAGAAGCTCCACAGGGTTCATGGAGAGGGTACTATACACAAAGATTAGTATGGTTGGAAACATACTCCGTAGTCCGTACCACATGAACAACTCCAAATAAAGCGGATAACAATCACTTAAATGGACAAAGATAACTTCCTCAAGCTTATGGTGTATCTGTTGAAATCGTCTTAACCAGTGGCGGATCCAGAAATTTAGGAAACTGGGATTCTAAGGTATAGAAAAAATCTGAAACCAAATAGCTTATCTAAACCAAAACAGTTTCAGGTTATTCGGTTTGCGGGTTAAATGGTTCAGTTTGAAAAACTGCTTCGCATTTCTCTCCTACCATATCGCATAAATCGTTATAGCCAAGACTAGTCGAATGATAAGATACCTAGTAGAGTCCGAGTGTGCAATAGTTTGCATACTCCCTCCGAATAACATTATGTTGTTCCCTCCCTCTTCCACTAATCATGCAAATTATTTTATTTAATGTAAATATATTTAATTATGATTTTTATTCTACCTCCTCCATTAACACACATTTTTATTCACTCACTATGATATCAACCCATTTTGTTGATCACGTGTTGATATCAGTTGCCGTCTTTTGCCACAATACTACACAATTATGCACTTAATAAAACTTTGTTAGGCTTCAAACCAAGTCCCCTTCAAGGTGCATTTGGTATCGAGACAGAACATGACATGATAGAACAACTGTTCAGCATTTAGAATGATAAAACTCTACAAGACAAATCAGATAATAATGAGTTGTTTTATTTATTTTATATACTTTGATTAATTATGTAATTTATTAAATTATAAGATGATAAATACTTTTATAATAATATTTATAAAAAAACCAACAATATTTTATAATACTTTACAAATGAGAGCTAAAAGAAAAGGATTGCCATCACTCAATTGAAATCCTTTGCTTTTAAAACAAAGAAAGATACTTTCATATTTTAGTCATGCTTATTGCATGTCCACTTGTTAATATCTGATATTCTTACAAGGTGAGCTTTTACACAAGAAAACAATAACGTCCATATTCAACTTTCTCAAAACATTGTTTTTCCAATATATGCTAAACATCAATAAAGATTCATCCTGTCATATGAAGAAATAAAAAAATATTTGCGCTATCAACTTCAAATGATTACAGACCAAGGGGCCGTTTACTAAAACTTATCCGGGTAAGTGCTTACAGGGAAAAAAATCAACAATAACACTTACTTACCGGGTAAGATTTTAGTATGTAAAATGATATCATATGTAACAATTTACCCGGTACGGGCTAACCGTGATAAGAGTCATCGCCCTCGCTTAGCGGGTAAGACTCTCGGTCATGCCTTTGCTCTTACCGGGTAAGATTCTTGGTCCTTGCCATATTCATCCGATAAGGTAATATGACTTGGTAAGCACTTGGTAAATGAAGAATGTAAATAGTTAGGGGCCATTTTTTCAAACGCATTACAGGGTGATTGCTTACCAGCAAGAGTTATCACCTTCACACATTCTATGCAATCAAAATGGATTGTTGGTAAGTATCTTTTACTCGGTAACATATACACAAAAACAAACAACCAAGAGCAGTAAAGGTTTGAAAATGAAGAACAAACTAAAAAATGTGTTCTTATTCCACTTTATAGAACTACCTCGATTCTACATGCATTTAAGTGTTCATACGAGTACTACACCGAGCTTAAAGGAACACTACAACGTAATTTATGTAAAAAGGGTTTTTTACCAAACTCTAACCGGGTAAATGCTTATGGGTGTCACTTACCATACTGGTGAGCACGGCAAGGACTGAAAATCTCACATGATAATAGACATTAAGACTGCACATCTTACCCGGTGAGTGAGGGAGAAGACTCTTACCTTATAAGTGTCTACCGGTTTTTTACTCTTTACAACAATCCATTTTGATGACCGAGAATGTTACTTGATAAGGTAAGTGTGGGTGATATTGATGACTCTTGCCACTAAGTGCTTACCCGGTAAGAGTTTGGTAAATGACCCCTAAGTAACCCTCACATTGCAAAATTCCAATATGTCATGCCGAAAACTATTGTCCTTCATTAATCGATTATCATCTTAAAGAGCATTTAAACAAAAGTCTTAAATACAATAAGCACAAAGTAATGATTTTAAAGTTAAATTTTTGAAATTACATCCATACATCAATTACACTCTGCTATAAAATAAACAAGGGTGTATTTGTAAAATTGACATCTTTCCTTTCCTATTCTCTCCTGTTCAAAAACATGAAACTTCCTTTCTTTCTTTCCCATTGCTCTCGAGAACACAAATAAATTAATTTCTTACTTCTCGTTTCCTTCACTTTCTTTTCTTCCTAAACTCGACAACACAAGGTTAGTACTCCTATCTTATTTCTATCAGTGAAGTCCTTGAAGGGTTTCTAGGGTGAAATCCCAAAAAGATCATTGAGCCACCCCCTGTATGTATTTCTTGTTGGTTTCATTGGATTGCGAATTAAGATTACATATATTCGTATTATTATCTATGAAAGCGAAGAAAACCAGTGTGTGGCATCAAAAAGATAAAAAGTTTTCAATTAAATAACAAAAGCCTTACCCAACAGTAAAGATGTCCATTGATGGCCTTAAATATGCATCATGAATCTCACCTCCTGCTAGTTGGTGAGAAAAAGAGCAAGTAATTCAAGAACAAAATTTGACTACTCATTTAAGTACAAAAAGAAAGAATGAAAAAACATTTGATAAAACTTTATAGCATATAGGCAAAATCAACACCTATTGTGGAATGATCATGAAATCCAACAAAAGATTAATCTGTTTTACAAGATTGGCCTCCCAAGCTATTAATTCCAGTTGATCCAATCTCATATATCATCGTTAGATATTCTATATATAAACAATTATTAAGGAACCGTAATCATTTTCATAAAACCTTGTCACTCTAACCATCAAATTCATCCAAATTCGATAAGAAGACAACCAACCAGAGCAAAATTATCACACTTCGTTGCATACTCACCATTAAATTTCCTACTTGACCTTCCGCTCATAAACCACTAATACCCTTCTGTAATGGAAAAAGAAGCAAACAAGATCTAAAATAAATTATAGTAACAACAACAACAAGAAGAAGAAGAAGAAGAAGAAGAAACATTGTAGTTGTTCACAAGTTTTCTATAATTTGTAACTTTGCTTTCAACATAAAATGAGAACACCGATTTACCGATTTATATTTGAATTTCGTAAGGCTGAAAGATTTTATGGAGAGGCCTCTAAGAAAGGAGACATCAAAGCACGTGAATGTGTCTTGGAACATAAATCTAAGAAGTAAGAACTGAAATGGAATATAAAGGGTATGCATAGTGGTTTGTACAATATGCATGATAAATTGTAATTAAGAGATCAATCTTCTTCAGAACATAAAAACAGAACATAGGAAGGAAGGAGTGAGTGAGTAGAAAAACCTAACTTTGAAATTTGGAATGTAAACCTGTTCCAAAGATTTGCTTGCAGCAGGAGTTGGAATAGTCAAAAGGAAAATTGAATTGAAGAAAGAAAACACTAAAATTACCCAACTCGATGGTGACAGTAATAGTGGGGAAGTCTTTTGTAGAAAAGGAGTATGAAGAAAGCTCAAACGGGAAAGTAAAGTTGGAACTTTTCAACTTTGTACTGGTGCAGTAAGAAATTTCAGGATTTTATGTATAAATTGATAGTTAGTACTCATGCATAAATGAAGAGTTTTGGCCTAAATACGTATTAATGTGGTATATATATAGATATATATATATGCGTGCGTGTATATCCATGGTGATTGTTTTCCTAACCTTTGTTCCTTATTTGGCATTAGGGGTGAGCACGGTGAGGTTCGGTGCGGTGCAGTTTTTGGCCAAAACCGAGCCATTCGGTTTCTGAAAAACCAAACCGTTCGGTTTTCAGTTTTTCGGTTTTTTTTTCCGGTTCGGTTTTAAAACCGAATGTTTTTTGGTTTTCGGTTCTATAATTCTTCCTTATTTCCAACTTGTAAATTTATTTTAATTTGTTCAAAATCATGTTTACGAAAAATATCAATATTAATGCAAATCTCATGTAGTTGAGATAACTTGCATCAAACTCGCGAAAAACATACCTTGTGAGAAACAAAAGTTAATTTTGGTATCACCCTATGAACAAGAGCGGTATGTATGATAAAAAAAGTCAAAAACATGTAGCTATGTATATCTCACCATTTGTTGGCTATCAAATTGCCCAATTGGGTGCAGAAAGTTGATATTACTCGTACCTAAGGCCAGGTAAAAGATGACACTCGCAAGTCGCAACACTTTCTCCATCATCATCATAATCAGACTGCTAAGACACATAACTACCCAACCGAGCAACAGCAAGAAAAGAGGGTTTTAAAAGCACTAAATAAATATGGTGACGATGGAGAGAATGTTGCGAGTGTTATCTTTTGCATGACCCTTAGAATGGCATTGAACAAGTATCACAGTCCTAAAGAAACTAGGTTTGAATGGCATGATACTATTGATTTTTATTTGTTTCTCAACTGTGTTGAGTTCTTTCGGATTTACGGTCCTTGATGCTTTATTTGTGTTTAACTTGTTAATTTTGCTTTTATAGTTCTTCCGGATTTTTCTCACATTCGACTTTAAATTCACACAAAAAGGAAGGCAAATTGGATAACTATATATAACTAATTTTAATTTATGTGTTGAGTTATGTATTGTACATTAACTGAATTGCGGGTTTGGGTTACAAACTTACTGTTAGTTTTACATCCTAAGCTTAAAAGGGATTGGGATGAATCGGAGAATAAGATCAGGCTTACTAGTGAGGTTGCGAATGTAACACTCATTATGCACAACAAACAGAAAGAAGACTTGTGTGTTGAGTTGGAAGAAGGAGGTTACGAACCTTGGCCTGCATTTCACAATTATTGTTGGTACAGAATATAATGATTTATTGTCGATCAATTTTGGCACTCTCTACCAGCCTGAGCTTTTGGCCAATAGAGTTAAACGGACCGAGAATGAGGGGCTAACATGACACCTAAGGCCATGTGGTTGGAAGATATTCTTATTCTGAAGAAAGAACTTGGGGTATAGTATAGTTTTTTTTTTAATTTGAGAAAGATTATTTTTTGGTCTCTTCATATCTTAATATTTTTTGTGTGTAATCAACAACAAGATATACGAGAGAAGAGAAATGCAAATCGCAAACGTGAAATTAATCAAAGTTAGACTATAAATAGAAACGCTCAATTTTTTACGCTCTTGCTACGGTTAAACGATACTCTTCGGATAATTCATCCAAGCCAAGAATAGCTATAATATCTTGAAGTTCTATAATGATAGAAAAGGAGTTCTTTCGTCTCAAAAATCTGAATAATATTCATAAGTCTTTTTGCCTTTTGTTGTGTGTGAAATTAATCAAAGTTAGTTTTCTCTATTGTCTCTTAATTCTAACAAACTTTTGGTGTAGTTTTCTAACTTTCTATAATAGAAAGTTGCTAAAATTGTTATACAGGTAAATCATGTTCATTGGTAAAGACAAATAAGTGTATAGAATAGCTGGCTCAAAAACCTATAATTAGTCATAAAATGAATATTCCAGCCTCAGTCAATGACTTTACTCTTTACCATATGTAGTTCAAATGATTTGGAGAATATTTGCTCACCAAAATCACATCATTTACATAAGGAATGCTCAGATATAGTAGACAAAAATAGTGTCAAAATACCAAGGGTAAGAATTTGAAAATTTCCTATTTGGTATCGTTTCAGCCAACAACTTTAGATTGCTCAAAAACTCAGATGGAAATATGAGAGGCGGTGAATGGGAGAAGTTAAAGTATTTCCAGATGATCAAGAGAGAAGGGTGACTGGGGGATTAGGGTTTTGCATCTTGTTAGAGCATATGCAATGAACTTCTTTTTTACAATTTTTTTTTTATCACATCAATGTCACTTTATGATGACATTTTTTATAAAAATCATGCTAAGAACTAAGGTTTTTGTTGGGTTATATATCTTGTTAGATTCTTATAAAAATCTCTTTATAGTGTGGTAGTTCTTATAAGTTAATGCACTTTTTGTTTATAAGAACCTTACATTGAAGATGCTCTTATGCAGTTTTCAAGATATCGTGGGAAAAGGTTAAAAGCATCTCCAATGGGGGTTCTCGTTAGAACCTTCTTTTTTACATTTTTTTGCTGCGTTAACAACATCTCATTTGATTTTTTTTAACATCAATAATTTAAATAAATTATATTTTAATAATTAAATAAGTCAAATAAATAAATAAAATATGAATGAAATGACATTTTTCACAAAAATCATGGTAAGAACTAAGGTTCTTGTTGGGGTACCTATACTTTGTTAGGTTCTTATAATAACCTCTCCACAATGGTAGATCTTATAAGCTAATGCACTTTTTGCTTATAAAAATCTTGCATATAGCATCTCAAATGCAAAGTTCTTATAAACAAAAAGTGTATTAGCTTATAACAACTACCATAATAAATAGTGGTGGATCCAGAATTTTTGTCCACTAAGATCTTATTAAGGTAGACTAAAGGCACGTAAAGTCACCCGACGTGTTTTGGTAAATTTTTTAAGTTTTTTAGTTGATTTCAAGAGATTTTCTTAGTATTTTTCTCGATTTTGAAGATTTTTTTTAGTGTTTTTGTCGACTTCGAAATATTTTTTCGGTTTTTTTATTGATTTCAAAAGACTTTTTTAGTGTTTTTGTCAATCGCCGGCAAGATGGGGTTCCTTGGAATATTTTACAGGTAGGAACTAAGATTAAATTTAGCATTTTTAATATTTTTTAGCCTGTAAATTTTGTATTTTTAATAATTCACATGGGTCCTCCTTTTTAATAGATACCCCAATAAAAACCTTGGTTCTTACCATGATTTTTGTAAAAAAAAAATCATTTCACTCATGTTTTATTTATTTCTTTGACTTATTTAATTATTAAAATATTATTTATTTAAATTATTAAAAATAGTGGGACCCATAAAAAGGATGTTCTTATAAGAACCTCCATTGTGAAATTTTTAATGAGTTCTTAATTTCATAAGGTGACATTGATGTTGCAAAAAAGTGTAAAAAAATAAGGTTCTTATAAGAACCCCATTGAAGATGCTCTAATGGGGTGTTTGGGATTGCTTATAAAAACAACTTATTGCTCATAAAAACAAATTCCGTACCTCACATGATTTCATTACAAGATCAATAATGTCTTCAGGATAATGGAATCTATCAAATCACTAGAATCTAGAACAAATTGGGATCGTATCAACTATCAGTCGTATGTTATTAAGTTTGATTAAATGTTATGTTTTACGTAAAATAAAATGTAAATAGTTTAACGCATAGAAATCTTTTTGTTTGGTTTACTTAATGTAATTTATGAATTTGAAATAAAATAATAAAAATTAACCAAAATATATTTTTCTGAATTTGTTTTTCGTATTTTCTTAATGGATAAGTAATATAAAGTAACAAATATACTAAAATCACTATTTTTTTTTTATTATAGCATAAGTGTTGAAGATGTTCTTATAAACTAGTTTATAAATTAACATATTAATAAGTTATCTGAAGTAACTTATAAGAAACAATTTGACATTTTTTTTTCCAATTATAACTCTAATTAATATTATTTATTATTATTATTATTATTATTATTATTTTTATTAATGAATATTAATTATTCGTATTCAACACTAATTTATAGTAATAAAAAATAATTATTAATCATTATTAATTTCAATTATATATTATTAAATTAATTTTAATTACATAATAGATATTAATAATAACTAGTAATTATTTTTAAATATTATTAACCATATCAATTATTTTTTATTATTATTATTTAAGATATAATAATTCTTAAAATATCTACGTAAAATACATAAAAATTAAAATTAAAATTATTTTATTTTATTTTATATATAATTAAAATATGCCAAATTAACCTTTTTATGATTTTATAAATCTCAACCCGGAGTTAAAGTGTCCCAAAAATTATATAAAACCGATGACACTTTACTCTCACTATTAAAATCATTTAAACAATTAAATGACTTATTATAAATATCTCGCTAGGATTCTAGGAATTATATAATTTATACAAATCCTCCAATATCAAAGTGTTAGATAATAACCTTTCTTGTTACGATGCTATAAATCTTAGTTTTAGATCACTTACGTGTTCTCGAATTTAAAGAGAAAATAAAGATAGAAAAAAGAAAGAAGAGGAAAATGATTATTTATTTGTGTTTTCCAAAGCGAAATAAAATTAAGGAAAACAAAAGGTAGGAAACATTTTTTTATATTTTTACTAATATGTCCTTAGAATTATATCATGTAAAATGGAAGATAGGTATTTTTGTAATTTTAGTTTTTTTAAATAATTTTAATTTCTTTCATTTTTTTTTTCACCTTTTCCGCCCGACATTTTGGTAGAAAGTTTTGAAAGAAAACTAACCATTATTTTTCTTTACTTTCCTTTATTTGAGAGTAAACTACGATTTTCGTCCCTATGGTTTGTTGTTTATAACGAATTTCATCCCTGGTCTTTAAAACTGCTTTTTTGATCCTTGTGGTTTCAATTTTATTTCCTTTTTCGTCCCTGAGATTAACTCTGTTAAAAAAGTCTGTTAAATCAAGGGCAATGCTGTCTTTTTACATTTTTATATATTCAATTAAAATTTTAAATTTTTATAAGTTCCTAGCTGACAGCCCCCTCCTCGTCGCCTTCTCCCCTCTGTTTCCAGTAAGCACCAACACGGCAACACCACCTCCAAGTTTCCTCCCATTATTAACATTTGGAGGAAACAACTTCTAAAAATCATGGAGGAGCTCTGATATGGGGTTTGGTTTGACAATGGTTGGACCGCTAGACCTTATTGTCATTTGTCGAAATAGGGGGTATTTCGGTTCTTAAACCATTATATGGGTTCTGAGAAATCAAAAGTTCTAGTGACTTCTCTAATATTACAAATAGAAGACGATGGATATTTTTGTTAACGAAAATGGATACCTCTTGGTTAATCAAATAAAGTGAGAAAAAAAAAACCATATTTGTGATTTCTGGAAACAGGTAATCAAATTCGCGATTTAATTCAACAAAGTGAACAAAACCCAGATTCGTATTTTCTGGAAACTGAGAACCAAAATCAAACGGAGGAACAAATGTTGACTTCCTGATAGAAATAGTTCCTGTTAATCAAACAAAGTGAATAAAAGTGGTAGAGAGTAAGATTTTTAAGGTTCGATTTTTGATTCATCGATCTTTGAAGAAACATTCACCACACTTAGATTTAAATTTTTTAGGGTTCGATTTTTGATCCGTCGATCTTTGAAGAAACATTCACCACTCTGAGATTTAAATTTTACAGGGTTCAATTTGATATCAAGGATGGGGAAGGGGTTGCAGGTTTGAGGTTTGAGGAAGGGAAGAAGATGAAGCTTTCCACGGTGGAGGAGATGGGTGGGTTGGAATTGGGTTTTATGTTTTGTTTTTTAATTTTTTATACATGCATTAACTAATTGTAGTTAGCCTTAATAATTGTAATATATTATTTAATAAAAGAAATTGAAAAAAGAAAATGAAAAAGACCAAACTAACCCTGATTTTAACTATTTTTCTTAACAGAGTTAGTCAAAGGACGAAAATCGAAATCAATTGTAAACCATAATGACTAAAAAAGCAATTTTTAAAGACCAGGGACGAAAATAGTTATAAACAACAAACCATAAGGATGAAAATCGTAGTTTACTCTTTATTTTATCTACGGAAAATGTTTCAAAAACACGGATTTTTTTTACTTTCATTTCCTTTTCTTCGTAAAATGAGTTTCGAGAACGCAATCTTAAGTAAATAAATGATTTACTACAACCACCCATTCTAAGAGCATCTCCAACAACATTGTTAAAATAACAAAAAATGTGTTTTTTTTCTCTATACATCAGAAAACTTAGAATTTTTCCAAATTTAGAGAAATCTCTAAAACTTGATGGTAGAAGTGAGAAATGATTATTTTTTTCAATCTACCAATGAGATTAAATCTTTATCATTTTATAATAAGTTTTTTTTTTATAATAAGTGTATTTCTCAACGGTGGCTGCTCCAATGTTGTATAAAGGCTAAAAAAACATGGTTAGATATAAACTAAAGTTTCTTATCCTTAGAAATTGGTTTGAGGTCACCCTCTAACGCTATTTCTAGTTATTTCGAAGCTTGTATAAAAAGAAAAACCATCGTCTTGGTTTGAGGTCACCCTCTAACGCTACATCCAGTTATTTCGAAGCTTGTATAAAAAGAAAAAC
This sequence comes from Silybum marianum, assembly GCA_036898165.1. NCBI lineage: Eukaryota > Viridiplantae > Streptophyta > Magnoliopsida > Asterales > Asteraceae > Silybum > Silybum marianum. The sequence goes on from CM072538.1 coordinate 24,614,636, forward strand.
CATTGTCTCAAACCCCTTTTTGTATTTGCACTCGATTTAAAAAACGTTGAATCACTCGTGTTTTTTTGCAAGACTTTGAACTGCCTTCTTCTATCTTTTGTTTGTCATGCTCCGTCGTTTTTGTTGTTCGGGAATGAAAGTGATGATTCAAGCTAAACACATATAAGATCATAAGTTTTCCATCCGTTAACAAAAGATAGAAAACTTTGTTAACCCAATAACCGTCAAATAACACAACTCAATATCCATAAATTTTTTAAAAATAAGCCAGATCACCAACATCATCCACAAAAAAGATGTACAAATTACCAACAGTTTTACCATTTGCTATTATACCACAAATCCTGCAATATATATTGTATATATATATATATATACTTAGTTTAACATACAAGAACACCACCAGATCTGCCATCATAGATAAAAGAATGGTCATTTACACCCTAACTTTTTTCCCACTTCACACTCATACCATTTTGTCAAAAGATCTCACCATCCTCTAACTCATCATTGTTGTCATCGATGTACTCGTACCTATATTAGTATTCGTCCTTCAAATGTAGTCAACTTTCTCCAACAGGTTTTTAATCCATGAATATTGGCACAATTTCTCGAGCTCCCTTAGTACCGTTAGATTGTCATCCATGGTTACTGTTCTTTCCATCTGAAAAACACAAATAGGAACAGATAGGGATACATAATTGGGGTTTTTAACATTGTTTTTACAGGGTCTTCTGCAGTGTACCACTCACTCCAAGGACAATCGTCATCCCATTGTTGTTTGTTGCGGCTATCACTCCCGGTATCCACACCAGATTCAGTAATCTCGGAGTCGGACTTTTGTAACTCATTGTCATGATCGTAAGGAAGATTTTTGTACATTAGCTTAATGGTGAAATATCTGAAGAGATATGTCGAAAGGTCAGATGAGGAGAAGGCCTACAACATAAGAGTTTGATTGATAAATAGATAATAGAAGGCACGCAGCCATGCACCATGGCCAAACTGACAAAAATAAACCAACTGAAGTATTCATATAAGCTGTTTCTAAAAGTGAGCTCAATGTACAAAACAAATTGGAAGGTTTAACTGTTAATTCAGTATCTTAGCACAAAAATAGTGTACATCAAACGTGACAGGGTTTAGAAAGTAGAAAAAGATAGCAAGTGTAATCAAATTTCAGACGTATATTTTATATAAACATAACCATGTTTCCAGGGGTAGAGATTAAGGGTCTGTTTGTTAGCATCTTAATGAGCTTAATGAGACTTGCAACTTATTCGGTCAGCTATATACATAACTGTTTGATAGTGGTTTAACAATATAGAAAGTGGCTTATTCAGTAAGCTTCTAGGTGCCAGCTTTATGCAGAAAGCCAAGTTTTTTCCAGACCTGTCCCTCCCAATTAAAAAACACGTCCTTTCCATCTATGAAAAAACTATGCCAAACAAAAACTTCCCCAATCTATACAGACAGATTAATTCACACAGACAGCTTTATCCATACAGGAGTTGATGGAAAATCAACCAAACAGCCCCTAACTTAGGAATGGCATAAGATCAAGAAAACATGCAAATGAATTGATGATTTAAGAAAGCTACTGCCTCATGAACATCCACTTACAAAGTTAAAGAGAGAAACTCATGAAAAATGCAGTTTAATTAGTATAGAAGTCTGATAGCACGAAGGCAAATCAACAAATTGGAGTTTGAAACTGATATAAACAACAGAACCTATTATTTTCTAAAGTTGGCATTAGGAGATAAGAGTGAGGGAGGTGCCTTACAAACTTAGAAACAAACAGCTCATACAATCCCTCCAATTGTCAATGGAGAGAGAGTGGACCTTTGTTTGAAATTTGCTGGAAAACCTTACTTAATTTAGCAGTTTCAATTAAACAAATGTTTTACTATTTAGGGTAGAAATCAGGTTTGTGTATATCTTACCCATCCCGAACCCCACGTTAGTGGGATGAGATACGAGCGGACACGACCTCTACCCTAACCCCAGACCTCAAATGGATGTACATACACCTAACATTTGTATACTTCCCGGACCCCACCTAAGGTGCGAAGAACGGAAAACATAAAAAGAAGAATAATCTGGTTCAAGTCGTAACTGAAATACATTATCAAACGCTTTGTACAAAGAATAAAAAATTTAAAAGTCAGAAACACAAATGGAATTTAAGGTGTGACAGAGAAATCGAGACAGTGAGGGGAGATGATCAATCTTGCAGATTTAAAAAACTTGGGGAGTCTTTGGAAATCTGTAAGAAACCCTTGAGGTGTGAGCAGAGACAAAGAAAAGAGATAGAGAAATCGAGCAAGCCTGATAAATTTCCATAGGATAATGTATTTGATAAATTAAATGCTGAAATATCTTTGATATTAGAGGGACATACCTTCTCGTTTGCCCAACCAAATGCAAAGACAAATATCTCCTTGAATCCTCGCTGAACAAAACAATAATCAAGATTAGCAAGAGAGCATAACAAAATGCCTTGAGGCCTTAACAATTTTCACAATTATATCTTCATTATTATACACGCCTAATGCCACCACTTCAATCTCACATTATGTTGAATAAATTTCTATGGTAAGTTGTATAATTATCTAAAAGTGCAATCAATAAATATAAAAAGCTTGCCGCAAAAGATGTTTGTTGTTCATCATAAAGGCAAACTTTATCAATATCTTTAACATCTCAAAAAAAATCTTTGAGTACTCTTTTGATGATCATCTTGGTCATTGTTGAGCCTGGACAATTCCCACATACCCTTGATTCATATGTTCTATCATTACTAGCAAAACTTTTACCTCCGAATTCCAATTTTTCTCTAGATTTTGACCCACAAATTCCTCATGATTGATTGCCAAAACGCCCAAAACTCTTTTATTTATAGCCTTGGCTTGGACGCAACTCGACCAATCTTATGGGAACCAATCATAAGCAAACTCAAGGTCGTTGATTGTCCAACTTCTATTGCAATAGTAATGTATCCCATAAAAAAGTATCTATTACTACAGATAAAACATGGATTAAATTCATAAATTAAAATAGCAATAACTAACACAACATACAATTTGAAAATAATTTTTCATGTTGTTTATGCTTTCATATCTATCAATTTATGAACCCATTCTTGAGAAAGGATACTAATAGGTATCAAAAGATTAAGATATATATAAAATAGGTCATGAAAAGGAATTCTTACCTCTGTCTTGTCGTTTCATCATCTCCATATATACTTCCATATCTGCATGCTCACTTGTTGCGTTGAGAACATACAAGAAGCAAAGGATCTCCGATGTCCTAAAATTATAGCGTCAAAGCCCATAAATTATCAGAGAATAAAAGATATGCCAAAATGAGACTTGTTAAAGCATATAAGTATGCTAAAATCACAATCAAAAGTTGTAGCTAGCTTCAAAACTGAAAGACGAACTTGTTATAGTTTATGTGTAGCATTATTGAACCGTGTTAACACAATTATGTAGATGCAATTTAGTTACATGGAAAAAAGATCAGTTTATAGATAGCAAGAAAACTTTCATGGAGGATTACAACATCAAAATGATAACCGAAAGAAAACTGAAGAGCTTACCTCAATTTGTTGCTGATGGGGAACTTATGGATTGGAACCAAGTGATATTTCCGACCTCCTCACGGGGATTCCTTCAACAAAAATCAAACTTTTTTTAGTTTAAGGATCATAGAATAGCAAAAACAGAAGAAGAGGGAGGTCATACGGGACGGGAGAGTGGTTCACGAAACTCTCTGTCGACTTCAAATTATCCCGGTACAAAACCACGGTCACCATATCATTTAGCTACTCCTTCCTGTTGCTCATTCTTGTTTCATTTTTCAGCAAAAAGCGTTTCCTAATCAAAATTATATTCTTCCTTATGAATAAATGCATTGAAGCGCCGAAGTGTGTCTCCATACTTAACATGCACCAATATTATAAATATTTCACAATTATTTTAAAAGATTAGAGTCAAACAGCTGGCCCTCATGGTTCATAAAACCAGGATGTAAATGCATATATGTATATACACTGATACAAAAAAATTGCAACTTTTAACAAACAGATTACTCTTGAACCAAATCCAAAATATTGAAACTTTACTAACAATGATGTGGGAAAGTATTTCTTTTAAAATTTGGAGCGCTGTAAAGTCGATATATATGCTCATAGTTAGATTTTCACCCCCAAAACTCAGAGGTATAATATATGTTCTTTCTTCACTTGAGTACACCTCAAGAACCTTCAATTCACACTATAACTCTTACTAAACTAACATTACAAAAAAATTGAGACCTATGATGCAAAGGGTAATAATATGCAAATTTTAACCCATGCCACATCCAAAATATCAAATTATACAATAAAATGCTTCTTAATATGCAATGAATAAATCCAAAAAGTATCCCTACGATGCTAGTATACATGCCAAATCCAAAAAGAACAGAATTGCAGAATGGTAACATTCATCCCAAAGATCTAACCATAATAACCAATACAATGCATATAGTAATGGTACTCTTTTAGTGGAAAAACATACCAACTGTGTTTACACCCAACACTCCAAACGTAAAATCTGTATTTTATACGCTTAAATACAACTATCGATAACCTCAATGTTCAATCCACATGAGTATCTTCCAGTTTATTTTTAATCCTTACGTATATCTGGTTGGTAAACACAAATCTAGCAAAAGTCCTATTACAAACAGAAGCTCTCAATGTACCATGGCATCCACTTGAAATAGTTTGCTCACTCCTAAAAGTTGTTTTGAAAATGTTCATCCAACTACACAATCATAAATTCATACATGCAGGTAAAGTGCAAAGCACAGATCCACTATACACACTTGAAAAGGTTCAACCAAATACAAATCATATATTCATACATGCAAGTAAAGAATGTTAAGCAAATGCTCATATATTCTTTTCAGTTGGATACAAATACAATAAGTCAATAATAATTTGGGTTTATGCATGATAAAGGTAAACCTTGTTTGTATATATGATTATTTGAGTAGAAACAGTGATAAAGCAAATTAAGACGCCTTATAAGCATGCCCTTTACTTTGGCAGGTTGCAGACATTATCCGTAACTGATTAATTATTTCACTAAAGTAAAGCACATCCTTACCTTCATAGAAACTTTATTGCTGCCACCATTCAGTAGCTCTAGCGCCATCCATGGCAGGTTCCTAACTTCACCTGAAACCAATGTGTTCCGCTTGATTTTTGACATTTCAAAGTCACCAACCTGCATAAGCATGGAGTTAAAATGTAATTGAACAGAATAAAAACTTGAATCAATTAAATATATTGTTTGCATTAAGAGTGCAAATATTCACAAGCAAATTGTCACGTTTCAAATCGAAGAGTACATTGTTATTGGAGTGTAAATATTCCATCCCAAAGGCTGCATCCATTGCAATTATAAACCTCTTGCGGTGATCAAGATGCCTAAAAATCACATAGCGAAGGAGAAAGCAGATAAGTCATCAGACAACAATGTTTCTACTCAAGTTGATAATACACCTATAGGAAATCTGTAGTTTTTTGTTAGATAAAACAATATAGAACTTATATAACTAAAAGATACAATCGCAATGCAGAAAAAAGGGGAAGATTTTAAAAATGGGACAAATTAGTAGAAGATTTAAACCATGCAGATTAAGCTTCATGAACACTCTTTTCTCTTCTTGACAAATAGGCTCTCCTTCTGTCATCTATAAAATCAACTTCATATCAAATTCTCTTTGAAGCATTTCATCGAACACCTAGCAAACAAAATAAATACAAATTCAATAAAGATATTGAGGTTTGGTTTTGCTTTCAAACCTTCGAACACACCAATCATCCTTTGGACGAACGCTAAGCCAGCATTGTAAAACTCAGCCGTGAAAAAACCTAATCCAAGAACAAATGTATAAAATTTACCCTATGTGAAAAACCCTGACATGAGAATGGATAGAGAATGCAATCGGGAAGATAATCTTCAAAGACGATAGGAACCGGAAGAGGGAAAGTACCTTGAACAGAACCCTAGACAATGTTGAATCAATAAACATCAGACACGGAGGTTAATTCGTCAGAAATAATCTTTTCAGAGCGTTTGAGAGCGATGAGAGTGTAAGCTTGAAATTTCAATCAACGTCTGATTAAAGGAGCGGGGAGTGGGAGAGAGAGTACATCGGGGGTGGAGGTTAGATAACTGCGTTCTTCTATCAGGCGTCAGGGAGAGCGGCGTGGGAGAAAACCGGGGGGAGAGGATGAGAATTCGCGGACGCAGAGGGAAGCCTGTAACCGTAAAGGAGTGGTTGAGGATAGAAACTGATGTGGGGAGTGGGGAAGGAAGCGCAACAGAGTATACCTAAGCCCGTAACCGTAAAATAGGTAATTTAAAGGGCCAAGATTTAATTTCAGAATGAATTTAAACGGTCCAGATGAGTTGGACCGACCTACATCCATATATATATATAATTTCGTAAACAATCGAAACTGGGTCAAAATTGCATTCTATAAACCCAAGGAAAGCTTGTTGAAATAATTTACTGTTATTAATTAACATAAATAACTATTTGTTAAGAAAAAATATTGAAGTTCTTATCCCTTTCCTTTAATAACTTTTTGATATAAAAAGAAGCTGATGTAATATACATAAGCTGCCATTATTTAACAAAAACAACCATTAGATGATAGTGTTATTGGCTTATTGCTTCCCTTTATAAGAGGGAAGGTTCAGGGTTCTTCAATCCGTCAATCAAAATCACAAAGGTATCGTTAAAACACAAAAAAATATGGAGGGACAAAATATTATGCGTAATATTTAAAGATAATAAAGTAGGCTACTAACAAAATTTGTTAATATTTTATCTATTTTTTTTAATTGTATATATATACATATATAGATTAATAATAGAAAAAATTATTGTTTTAACCATTTCAAAAAAAAAAAAATTGTATACCATGACAGCAGGTCAAAAGATTTTGATTTTTTTTTTATTAGGTATGATTGGGTTGGAGATGGATACCTTTATACTTTTGTTTTCTTAAAGCAGGTCAACAAAATCACAGCAGCAGCCATGGCTGCGCTTTCTTGCTCCTATTTTGAAACTTTGAGGCTCAAATTAGCTCATTTCTTGCTCGTTTGTGTTCATTCTTTTTACATAAAAGTCTTGGTAACATTTTTACTAACATTTTGACATAAGGAACACCATTTTTCGACAAGTAATGAGCCCCATATCCTCATTTAACGTTTTGGTTTTTAAAACTAAAACCCAAAAACTTTGAACACTGATTTGGACCATAAAAACACAAATCTGAAACAAAAGGCTACTGGGGTTCGATAGACCTCTTAAAAACGAAGCCGTAGAACTTAAAATCATTAGATTTGGTTAAGAATCTCACCTTGAATCGACGAAAAACCGAAAACTTCAACTCCGAACTTCAAACTCAGATATCTCTCTCAATATTCGCTTATTTCTCGAAATATCTGAACCAAAATGATCTTCTTTCAGTGCTCTACATATATCTATAAGTATTTTTGGCGTATTAGTTGACGAGATCGGGACCAAATCGCGGTATTCAGGTGTGAGGTCACTTCCATAACAGAGTTGTACTATTGGCGAAACAGGCCCCCAATCTTTGAAACATATGACACTCTGTCCCCTATACTTTCTGAAATTTACATTCAGAACCCTCCTGACGAAATGTTTGTCATTTTCGATCTAAAATGAATTTAAACCTTTGACAGATATGGCCCCTCTCATTCATTTACATTTTTTGTCCAAGAAAATATCTTACTTTATTTTCATTTCTCCCAATTTCTTTTTATAATAATTATTTATATTATCTTGATAAACCCTCTATTTTACTCGATAGTTCTATTTTCATCTCTAAAACTCTCCGATAAACTCTTTATTTTACTCAATTATATCTATAATAGATAAATGAATATTAAGTCTTTAAATATAGAGAAACATTATTCATACTCTTTTTTCTAAACTTTTGATGATTACAAAATGATCTTTTAAGTTTTGAGATTGTTGTATTTTTTTTTATTGTCTAATACCAATTTTAATAAACTAGAATTATATCTGTTTTTTAGTTTAAAATTCAACTTAAATTTATCCAACTAATTTTAAAAAATAAAGTTTAACAATTTACAACATCACATATTTAATTAAAACACGTCATTAACACATATTTTAACATAAAAGGTTATTGTGAAAATAAAAAATATAAAAGTGTTATTGAAAATCTATGTAATCAAGATAGAAGATAATATATTTGAAATGTTCTCTTTTAGAGAGTAAAAATAGAAAAAATACATTGGAGATGCCCTAATACGATACATATTGGATAATTATTTACATAGATATATTTTTTTGAGGAAAGGTAAAGAGAAAACCTTAAAAAATGAAAAATTGAGAAACATTCTGGTGGTTATCACTTGGACATGTGCATTCCGGTAATTGAAATTGTTTCTTCGTTTTTATGCACTTGTGTATACCGGACAAATTACTTACAATTATTATACATCCCGAGTTCTTAAATTTTTTATTTATTTACGGTTTTCTCTAGAACTTTTCTATAAAAACCTTTATAAAAATAATATAAAAACTTTTCAATAATATATGGACAAACTTTTCTATAAAAACCTTCTATGAAACGACTAGATAAGAGAATATTTTCTATGATCATATACAAATCGGGTCATACATGTCTAATTTATACTTGGGTCATACATGTATAATTTATACTTTTATATTTTTATACTTTAGATCCTGAAATTTTATCTATCCTGTGTTTATTGATTTTAAATATCAGCAGCACCCAAACATTAAACACTTATTAGGAAAAAAATGACAATATTTCCACCTTTTATAAGAATGTTTTATGAAATTCTGCTTTTTATGAAAAACTGTATTTCTATACAAATTATTTAATTAAGTTCATTCAGTTAAATTTGTAACGCAAGTATTTTATTTTAACATTTTTTTCTCTGTAACAATTGAGATTTCCCTATGACTCAGATTTGAATCTTCATGAATATCTTCGTAGCACATACATTTTGAGAAATAAATATTTTCACGATCTGAACTAGAACGATGCTTTGAGTCGCTTATTGAAATTTTGAATCCCAACTTTACTCTAGAGGGTGTTTGTTTTAGCTTATTTAAAACAACTTATGCTTATTACTAAAAGTCTAAAAGTGTTTATCAACTTATGCGGTATCACACCGGAGTTTTAAAAATAGTGTTTGGATTAGCTTATGGCGATTCCACACTGTAATAGGTCAATATGTTGTTTAAAAAAAGTGTTTGGATTAGCTTATATATACAAGTAGGTTAGAAAAAGGGTAAACATGTAAATAAGTCATAAGCACTTTTTCATAAGTCACTACCAAACTATGAAAAACTCCTTATCTCCTTTTGCCCACCGCCATAAGCCCTTCACTTTTTTTTTCATCCAAACACTCCAATCTCCTTTTTATCGGTTCCACACCAGTATAAGGTAATAAGTTGTTTTGATAAGCTAAAACAAACACCCCCTTACATATTACACGTGGGTTACGAAACACGAAAAATAAACCATCCATGTGTACTTTATGAATTGTAGGGATGAAAACTAAAAAACAATTATAGACGAGAAAGTAGAGACTAAATGCAATCTATTCTTTTAAAAATTGACTTTTAATTCTCTATTTTAAAAAGTTATAAAATATGATAGAAATGCTCTTATATATTACATATTTCCTATTTTAAATAGTAAATCACCAAATAGTGGGATGATTTTATCCAAATACAATATAGATCCTGGTAGTGTTCTCATATAATAATACAATATAGATCTTGGTAGTGTTCTCATATAATAATACAATATAGATCCTGGTAGTGAGTTCTTTTGTTCCTTTAAATTGGTAGTGTTCTCATATGATCTCTCCCCATTGTCGGTAATCGACTTTTTATCCAAATAGGGTTGTTTGTTTACCTCTTAACAGTTCCATTATGAGGTAACATCTGAATCGGTAATAGGTGATTCTTGTTTGACAAAAAATGGTTATCATGAACCCTCTTAATCATTTTTGTATCATGAACCCCCCTTAATCATTTTTGTATCATGAACCCCCTTAATCATTCAGAGCCCTAATTTTATTTTGAACAATAATGAAACAGTTATATTTCATTTTGCATTGTATCATAAGAGTCTGTTGATCATTCTTAGAGGCGACAATCGTGTCGTGTTTGAGTTGGCGGGTCAGGAGGCTCCACCCGGACACGACCCGTTTAACTAATCGTGTTGAAATGTTCAATCATAACCCGTAGACGTTCGGATTGATGGGGCATAAACCGGTTGACAGATCACATAATAATACAACCAAATTCAAACATCAAAATTCAAATATTAGTAATACAACCAAATTTAAATATTAATACAAATATTATTTTAGAAAATAAAAATAGTTTTTTTTTGTCGGATTGGTGGGTCAATCTGCAATCCATATGTGTTAACTCGTACACGACCCATTTAATAAACGAGCTGACGGATCAGAAAATTCAACTCGTATCTATTTATTTTCGTGTCGGATTCGTTCATGTATAGTTCCACGCCATGCGATTCTGAAACAAGAAAGAAGCTACGAAAAAGAAAAAAAAACCAATCAGCACCGTTCTTAATTTGAACCCTATTTGTTGTTGCAAAAGAATTAACGAACCAGAGGAAGTGGCAGCAAATTTCTCTACCGGCCATGGACATAGTTGCTTGGTGAGTGAGTGAATCACGCAAACAATGGCTTCCACTATTTCTCGCAGATTTGCATCCAAGATCTTCAACCCTTCTTCACCTGCTCTTTTTTCACTCTATCCCACTTCCCACCATCTAAACCCTAATCATTCCCATCGATCCTTCTTCTCAAACACTGCCCCCAATTTAACTCCTTTCAATCACCACCGATCATCATTTCACACAATACCATTTATCCCTAATTACAGATCAAATACTAGTTTTAATGATGGTTTCAAAATCCAATCTTTAAACCCTAATCTTTATCAAACCCCCAAGTTTCTATCAACCGCCACGCCACAATCTGATCCTGAAGAAACCCAAAAACCTAATGAGAATCCAACCCAAACCCATGAAGAATTCAAGCACCAAGAGATCACTGGACCAACTGTTGAACGTGATGTTTCTGCACTTGCTAATGAGACACGCCAAGTGCTCGACGTAATGATGAAGACAATTTATAACCTTAGTAAAAGCTTAGCTCTTTTGGGTTTGTTTCAGTTGGGTCTAGGAGCTTGGATTTCGTATGTTACAAAGTCTACTCCCATCCCAGAAGTATCTGTGCAGAGCTGTTTGGCATTTGGGCTGCCATTTTCGTTGTCATTTATGCTGAGAAGGTCATTGAAGCCAATGAGTTTCTTCAGGAAAATGGAGGATCAAGGTAGGTTGCAGATTCTGACTCTTACACTTCAAGTTGCTAAGAATCTGAATGTGTTCTTTGCGAGGTTGAATGTGGTTTCATATCTGTGTATTGGGGTTGCTTCTCTTGGATTGCTTGTTATTGCGTTGTATTGATGGTTTCTTATATAGAATGCCATAGATGATTATCAAGACTCTATTGTTAGTACCTATAATTTGAGTTCAAATGCCATACTTTTTAGGAGGATGATTGTTTGTTTTCCTTGCAATAAATTTGATTACAGATTTTGTTTTATGTTCTTCAGACGAATGATAATGATATGGGCGTTTTGTTGAATCCTTTTTTGTTGCTTTCTTTATGCTTGATTTCATAATTGTTAAGCATGTTGCATATATATGAAATATGCTTTATTTGAGAGTCAGAAATTGGCTTTTTTTCTGAATATGGTGTAGTTAAAGAACAAGGACTGTTTAGTAAACGCATATTGGAAAGAGTCACCGATCTCACATACCTTATTTGGTAACATTCTCTGGCTGACAAAATGGTTTGTTGGTAAGCATCTCTTACCGGGTCAGATTCTTGGTCATTGTTATGCCTCTTACCGGTAAGTATTTGGTAAAAGGGTTCCTAAATATGTGAAGGAATCGAATAAATAATGACTTTTTTTCAAAATAGTGATGTTAATCGAACAAGTTTTAGAAGGAAAATGTTAAGTACTAACTCAATTGAGTAATGGAAGTTTTGAAAATATCTGCTAAATATTATTTACATCTGATGAATAAAGTCTGCAGAGCTGAGATATAGCTGTCGAAATTTTGAATTAGGGTCTCACCCAAAGGTTGAATTTGGGTTAAGATGTATACAGCCAATCGTCTACCCCAAATAGTAGAGACAGACTGTATCCATAAAGATCATGCATCTTGTTACTTAACTGCTTGGAAGTTGTGTACTCAAATCCAAGTAGAATTTTATACCTTGTGGTTGTTCAAATTTGCTCTTGAACAGGGTGTTCATCCAAACCGTCTACACTGCAAAACGCGGTTTAGAACTTTCGCGGTGTGATTTGCGGTTTGCAATTTTACCAAACCGCACTATCCGGTGCGGTTTGCGGTTTTGAATTATCAAACCGCACTGCACCAGTATTTTGTATATTTTTTAATTTTATATATAACACACGTATATATAGAATAATTGATTGTTTATGTGATATTTTTGGACTTTGAGTTTAATCTAACATGACAATTTTATATTAATAAATTAGTGGGATAAATCACAACTCAGACATCCAAATTAGTTTGAAATATTGTTTTTGCTTTTTAGACTATTTTAATTATGCAATGTGTATTTGGGAATAAGAGGGTTGGGTTCTGGTGAGAAGTGAAGTTATGGTGAGAAAGGTAAGAAGGGATCTTTCACCCTTGGATGCACATTAGGATGAGATACACCAAGATGCACCAGATCAATTCTTGTAAGGAGCCCAATTCATGGGTGGGGGTGAGATTAAAAGTGATCAAGAGTTCAGATCCCTTCTTACGCTTCTCGCCTTAATTTCACTTCTCACACCGGGAATCAAATGTATTGAAACTTTATTTTTTAGACTACGGTTATTTTATCAATCATAAGGTCTGAGACGACCCAGAAAGCAATTGATCATATCACGATCTATTTTATAAGCCTACTTGGTTAATTTTATAATGTATTTTAAACTTATAATTATTAGATTGTAGGCATAAAATGCGATAGTTACAAACCGTATAAACCACACCTTATTTTGCGGTGTGGTTTGGTACGGTTTGACGTTTATACAGTGCGATTTGCGATTTGGAAAATGCTCAAACCACAAATGCGATGCAGTTTGGCTTCAAACTCCACCGCACCAGGCTATCTTTAGGAATTGCTTGGGGGCCTGTAGTTAACAGTTGTGCAAACCTCCATTTGAAATGGAGTATATAATATTTTATATATACGGCAAATGGAACTTCCACAAACACTTTCTCCACCTTCAGTGAAATTGGAAATCTTGACCTCCAGAAAGGTTGTGCTATCAGATACCGCTAGATGAAAGACTCTTTAATAGAAGCAAAACACACACAACCGGGATAAATTATGTCAGATTCCTTAAATACAATAGATATCAAGATAAACTTTGCATTCTGTTTTTTCTTTCGCATAGATTTTATATTCTTCAATCAATACGGGCTTGGAATTGGTAGTACTTAAAAAAAAAGGAAAGTTGGGATGTGTTTTGATGGTAATTTGGCAACAGGTATAATGTTTGTTTAAAATTGGAGGTGTTTCGGGGCATCTACCACCAATTCACATTATCAATATTTTAACATATTTATAAATTAAGCAATAAAATATGAAAATATCATGAAAGGGTGTTATGATAATTTATCACTATTTCATTATAATGCTACAGTTATATTTAGCAAATCAAACAAAAACACCCATACTAGATTAAATTTCATTCCAACGTAAACCAAACACCACTAAAGATATCAAAAGAACCAATTATCTATTATCTAACGCCTATTTTGATACTCCATCTCCATAGCCCAAAGCTCTTGTATTGTATCTTAAACCTCAAAAAAGGAACAAATTCACCAACAATTACCAAAAAACATAAACATAAACATTTGCCTTTTTCTTTTCTTTTTTTCCTCTTTTTTTTTAATATTTCCGTTCACCGTTTTTCTTTTTTCCGAATACCAGGTCGGGAAGCGTGGAGATATATCTGTTCAGGTACAAATTTGGCCCAATAGGCAGCATTATCTTATTACATCAAAAACTACTCAAAATCAAAAATACTCTTGATATATATATAGGTAGTAGTAGCACCAGCACCTAACCAAAATCCCTCTTCTGTTTAAAAAACCCCCCAATTGGACCCATCCATCCCAACCCAAAAAAAAAAAAAATACCACAAAAAAGCCCTAAAACCAACTCAACTCCTTCACTAAACCAACCTTCCTTCTTTCCTTTCCTTTTCTTCTCAACTAGAAAAAAAAAACAAGTGATTTTTTAGGCATTGTTGGAATTTCCATCTGTTTTGTTGGCCTCTGATCGCACGTAAGTCAGACTACGGGTGGCGGATGGAGCAGCAGGACTTGGGATGCTGTCAGATGATGACGAGCTTTGAGTATCACGTTTCCACTGCATGCTCCTAGCACCAGTTTTGATCGGGAGCCGAGACCTGTATACACCACCTCCTAGTCTTGGGAAAGGAGCCCTACCGAATCTAGATGCACCAAATGGTGAACCACGGCTGCTGCCACGTGGCGGCCATGTTGTTGTTGTTGTTGTTGTCACCGCCGCGGCTGCAGCTGATTCTTGATGAGCAGAGCTTTTCTTTACAACCTGCATATATAAAAATTAAATTATATGTTGTTTTGAAAAGATTGATTATTGATTTAAATACATGTTGCAAGTTAATCCCAAGTGTTTTACCATCAAACAAAAAGAATTAAGAAATAGATGTGGCTAAAACTCAAAAGAAAGCTATAATGCCAAAGATGAGTAACCTAAAAACTAAATCCTGAAATTCCTATTGTTTCTGGTGAAATAGTTAAATATGAAACTTATTTGAACATTAATTTATATTTTGCAATTAAAATTAGAATTACCATTAATGACCTTGTCTTCCCCTCACTTAAGAACAGAAGGTATCATGACATGGGATCAAGATTAAGCACATGAAGATGTGAAAGTGAATGTATGCCCACAGACACAATATTAGATAGTAGGGCATGGAAGAATAGAGATATTACTCTAACTAGGCTGGTGTAAATGTTAAGTTCAGTTGCATGATAACAAAAGGAAATAAAAATGGAAGCAGCGAAAAGATAAAGGTTTGAGTTATGTAAAAATAGAGATAACATCGATGATTATATTCCTTCCATAACTTTCTTTCCAAGAGAAAACCAAAACTAGTTTCTTCATAATAATAAACCACCTAGGTCTTTGTGTAAATAAGGCAAATTTGCACATTTTTATTAACAATTTACACCAAGAGAAAATATATGCATTAAAATTCTCTTAAACCTCAACAAGAGTGAACAAAGTTGAAACTATTTTTTTTTCTTCCAAAACTAGCATAAGTTTAAAGTTAATGATGGCAATGATAATAACCGAAACTCAAGATATAGCTTCTATGAAATATGATTTTTTATGCAATTAAGTAGCAGAAAATAATCAGGTATCTCAGATACTAATTTTAAGTCAAGTAGCTAGAGATATTAACATAGTATTTAGTCACTTTTCCGTCCTTTACCCATTCATGATAGTAGTAGTATTTGATTAGCAAAAGATCCCGTTGCTATGAGCTCGAGAAGAATAAAAACCAAACATGGAACAAAACTGTAATTTATGAGCAATTAAAACAAAAAATGACAAATACAAAGGATATAGATTTAATTGGATTTGAAAAGTAGTAAAAGGATAGTGAAGGGAAGATGAGAGCAGAGTGGTTGCTCCTACGCCAAATGTCCAGAATATGAAGGTTCCAAAGCTATTATGAGCATCAGTGGAAGAAACTAGGGTTTCAGTCTTCAGATTAGGAGAAAAATCAGATAGAAGAATATATATATATATATATATATATATAAAGAGAGAGAGAGAGAGAGAGAAGTCGAGAACCATGGGAGTATACAGATTCGCGGGAGAGAGATACAGATCAGAGAAACCTGGGGGATAAAAGTTTGGCAGCAAAATCCCTTTACCATTTCAATTTGACATGAAAATAAGCATAAAAGTCTATATTAAAATAAGAATTTCTCTAACAAAAGACAGTTCTTCAAAGTTCTAGCCAGAATGGTATTCTCTCCCCTCATAATTGGAGTTGACCAACCAACCCACACTACATGACTAATCAATAGCTATCTGAAAGTTACAATTAGGGTTAGAGCTGATTCTGACTGTTTCCAACTAGACCTATATTTATAGAATTCTGTGCTATTGTAGGTATTGGAGTGTCCCAGCCTTCATAATCTCACTATTATTTTATGTTACATGTGAGCTTTTGCTCTTTCGACCCATTATTCAGCCCAACTTGTATTATTCTTCTTCTCCTTCAAACGTTTTTGTTCCCCACCTCTCCTTTGACCTGCTATATATTATCCTACCTAAGTTTACATATGTGGACATATAAATAGATATTAGTTGCCCTCAAGTGCCTTGGATTGCCATAACACATTAACACATGCAAAACAGTGACTGATTATTATTTGAGGACATGTTGCAATTCCTTTTCATGCACATGTGAATATGCATGTATCCATCAGTAGACTGCTTAAAATATGAGCAAAACATATAAGCATCTTGCCACTACATACATATGTTCAATTGTTCAAGTGGCCAGCTTTGTAACCAATGTACAAAGGAAGTTACTCTGCAAAAGAATAATTATGTTCTTTCTCCGCATTTTCACTCACTATGCACAAGCTGAGGGTCTTCATGGAAATGACCACTCTACCCTCTGAGATGGAGACCAGGTCCGCATACATCTCACCCCTCCTACTAACCCACCTTTGGGAGGGATATACTGGGTTGGTTTGGTTTGGTAACAGGCAAAAGATCAAAAATAATACTGTCATTGAACAGTAAAAATAGAGAGAAAGATCATTATTTACCTTAAGAATACGCGACATAAATGATGTACCATCCAGAGATAACGCATCATCTGCTGCATCTTTTTTCATAAACTCCACATAAGCTGATCTGCATAAGGAGACCCGGTTTAAATTGAAGAGTAAAATGTATTATTTTTGCAAAGAAGACAGCCTCACAATACAATTCGTCCCAAACTAGTTTACGTCAACTTAAAAGAAAGGAGTTATCAGTATATAGTAAAAAAAACAGCAGAAACTCGTGGTGGAAAGCAAGAAAAAAGTATGGAAATGTCATGCATTAAGGTAGACACAATTTTCCATTCCTTATCATGAAAAAGAAACGATACCGATTGTTACTTTGAGCATTATGATTGTAAAGTCAGTAAATCACAACATTTTTCCTAAAATTACTTTTCTGTTTTGATTTCTTTACTAGGTAATTCACTTTTCTAAACCAAAAAGAGAAGAAAGAGAACAAGCACATACCCTTTTGGTTGCCCAGTTGCTGCTTCAGTTACTATAACCACTTTCAGCACATCCCCAAACTTGTTGAAGTGCCGAGAAAGACTGTCTTTAGTGGCACCAAAATGAACCTGTATAAATTAAACAGTTTTAGAAGGAAGAAAAATAAAACGAATATAACGTATGACTTTATATGAAAGCATGAGCCATTACATTGCTAACAAAAATAGTGCGGGAATCCACGTCTTCAGTAGGTCGACCAGTGGGATTTACACCTGCAGAACAAGACTTAAAATATAATCCCTTGAAACCAATGGAGCTTTGCCTATATATACTCCCAGTCAGAAAACATATACATTTCGGGAAGCAATATATATATATATATATATATATATATAAATATCAGATAAGAAAATCCAATAAACAGAGATGAAAACAAATGAACACATTTGGCATAGTCTACCAACAAAGAAAATAGATTCTTACCAGTTGATGACACTGTCTTCTGCATCTCTCTTTGAGCATGTATAGTAGGTCCACCCTGAGTAAGAGAAACAAAAAAAATACACAATCTCATTACCTTATTTACGGGAAATAATTTAAACACAAAATATGCATTGACTGAGTCGACCATAATCTTACATTTCCATTACTAATAGTTACAGGATTGCTATTATCCTTGATCACTCGCACACCCAACTCATTCTCCTGTACAAGTTTCTGATTTTCCATGTGTGAAACCCTAATTTGTTCCGGATGATGAGACGGTTTCCGGATATTTACATTCGAAGAAATATTTACTATCTTAGGAGCTGAATTGGTCAGAGCAACAGGCGTGTTCTGATCTCTGTGTGGTTTATTAGCAGTCACATCCACAATGTTTGCTGCATTATAATGCAACATCATAGAATCATTACCCAATTGTCCACCTGATGTACCAATATGAGTAGGGTCCACTTTTACCCTACGATACAGAGCATTCCTGTTGTTATACCCCTCTGTATCATATGCAACAACAGAATTCATTCCTGCATCATGTTCTAAATAGTCACTTTGTTCACGATATGTTGGAACAGTAGCCTCTGTAATTTGAGTAAAACCCTTATGAATTCCATCATCATCTTCATCATCAGCAACTTCTCTATCTTCTGTGAACTGGTCAGTGCCATCTGATATATCCATACAACGACCGAGCCGGTCAAATACATTTCCTGAGGGTTTGACTTTTACAACATCTTTAGCAGCATCTGCTACAGCTTTAATGGCAACCGCCATGGCTTTAGGAACCCTGGCAACTGAACGGATTTTTGGACGGCGCTCTTCAAGTGGGGCGTCCTCAGTAGGTGTAGAAACTACAGAACGTAGACGCTTCAATGATGGCTCTGAAGTTAAGCCAGTGGGCCTGGAAGTGGCAACTGCGTCTCGTACTGCAAATTGCAGCAACCTTCGTGAGGCACCTAAAGTTGATTTAGGAACTGCTTCTCGCTGAAAGTAAACAAGCGAACATATGTTGAGATATAATTTAAATATAATTTGATTAGAGCAAGTTAAAAGACAGATAAGATTGATAGTTGGACCACAAAACTTTCAAATATTGGCATTTCATTACCCTTCAAGCATCTTTATCAACAATGAAATCATCACAAGAACTCATCACCACAACAAAGAAAACAAAAAAGCACATGTGTGCAACTTAAATACTATGCAAACAAAAAAGCTTACTATTTCATTCTTCTTGTATATGCATGTTAATATTTCCAGAACCAATAAATTGTAGGAAACTGAACAGGAATTGCCAAGATATAGGGGCTGTTTGCTTGCCTCTTAACAGTTCCATTAAGAGGCAGCCTTTGAATCGCTAAGAGGTTAATCCTGTTTGGCAAAAAATAAGTCTGCCTCTTAATGGTTCCAAAACCCTCTGAATCATTTTGTATCCTGGACCTCCCTTAACCATTAAGAGCCCTAATTACATCCTGAACAAATACCGGACAATTATATTTCATTTTGTACTATATCATAAGAGCCTCTTAATCATTCTGACCACGTAATCATTCTGCACCAAACCATTGAGCAGCTGCCAAACAACCCCATAGTTTGACAAGAACAACAGAGAAAATGAAGGAATAGGGTGAACCACAAAGCACTAAAATGTTGACATTTCATTATATGTCAAGTATCTTTATCAACAATAATAGCATCACAAGAGCAGATTCCCATTAACAAAACCAAGTATCTTCCATGTCATGCATGTTTGAAAAAACCAAACACCAGGCCACAAAATTGTTATTATTCTAGTGTCATGTCTATGTATAATGCTCCAACAACAATTATTTACCTCCAGTGTTTCAAAATGCTTGCACTTCAAGATAGACAGAGTATAGAAGGACAAAAATGCATCATGTCTATTTTATATTATGTTTGGTAAAACAAGAGGGGGCATCTTATAGTCTGACAAGATTATAAAAATGTTGGTTCCCCACCCTCACATGCAGACGGAAGCCTCCTCTGCTTTGCTTAGCTCCAGTGGTAGTGTTGGTATGAACCAATGCCATAAAAATTGCAGTCAAAATGTTATGTTGATCAAAAATGGATGTATCATAAAAACCAAGAACTGTACAGTAGTTTGAACAGCTTTAGCTACATCGAGCTCAATGGAATCAACTGCCTTCTTTAAACTATCTCCAGTTTGCTTTCAGCAATATTGATTTATGATGAAACCTATACTAGTCATGCTTTGTTTACGGAGGTCTGAAGTAAATTGGTCAATTTTCAATCTGCAGAATTTTCGAATGTTCCGGACTGACTGAAGTGTCCGTTCATCACTTCTTGCCAAGGTTCTAAATGGTGTGAGGAGAGTCACGACAGCAAGGTCAAGCCTTACAAGCCACGACGTCTTTCAAGGTGTGACTTGTGGCGACAAATTTGCATATCATATATATAATTATATATATACAATTATACACATATGTTTTCTACTATGACTTAATGAGTCAAGATATTAAACAATTTAAATTAGGCTATATACTATAAACTAAAAGGTAACATACTAAAAGGGTAAAAAAAATCAAATATCGCGTTACAAAACCGAGCAACGGGCCATGGCATGGCATGGCATGGCATAGGCTTAACATGCATCATACATGTGCCTTGAGCCATGGCACACCATGGCGGCGGCTGCGGGCAAGCCTTTTAGAACATTGCTTCTTGCCCAACCAGTATAAAAGAAGAATTATCGGAGAAACATAAAATAGATATAACATGAACACCCATACATAAAACAGGTATAATATGTACTTGTGTGCAGATAAAAGAAAGAGATCAGACCTTCACTGGTGCTCGTTCATCAGGCTGACCTCTTTCATCAGGTCGGCCTCGCTCGCCACTCCGACCTCTTTTTCTTTGACTTAATGGTTGAGGAGAAGGTGATCGTTTCATATGGCTGCCACTTTGATGGCTTCTATCTTCAGCATGGATGTTGGCAATCACTGTGCTGCGAAGTGGAGGTGGTTCATCTGGATCTCTTATAACCCCTTTCCAATCTTTGTTTCGTCGACTCTTGGGTAATTTTTCAGACTTTAACCCCTCTGATTCAGAATCCAAGTGGGGAAGATCAGACCTTCCATCCTCCTTCCCAGATTGTGGTTTCTGTTTGGCCACTTCATCAGGACGAGATTCTCTTGATTGTGCATATAGGTGTAGATTTGATCGCAAATGATCCCACAGCCTGCAAAAAGAAAAAATAAAATAAAATACAGGCGATATCAGAAAACCTAAGCACACAACAGCTTTTCGTAAAATAAAATCCAGTACAAATATATTACCAAGATACAAAAGAATCACTGTCGTCACCCAAAAAGACATTCAACTCGTTCCTTGCTTCTTCTTTGCGCCGGCCATTTTTAAGCAGGACAATCACATATTCCTGCAGAAGCAAACTACGTAAGCAAATTAAAAAGAAAAAAAATGAACTAAAAAAAATGATGGCATGTTCTCTAAACAGATCGCAATTTTTAATGCATCATATAATACAGAGATGCATCCACGTCTCTAACTTACGTAAGCAAACTAAAAAGAAAAAAAATGAACTATGGCCACAAAGATCGAATAGATTTTAACTGAATGCCCCAATATCTCGCTAGGCTTGGAAACAATCAAAACAAATACCATTGTAGCCCATAGAGTTTTTTTAGAGAGAAAACAAATGCACGGAAGGTAACCACAAGTTCAAGTAAGCAAAAATTAGACATATGAAATGAACTATGGCACCATATAGGTAATCGACTTGGATTTCCACAAAGTTCCAAAGTAGGAAGTTCATTGTTCACCTAAACTGAGAACAGAAGAGGATGAGTAAAAGTCGCTGCTATGCAGAAAGAAAATGTCCAGTAGGAATAGTAATTATATTCACATATAGCAAGTATTGCAAAAAAAAATTGATGTTACTGAAATTATAGAAGTGAAAGCATATCAAGTTTATGAACTTTATATAACTAAGAATAGCCCTTTTGGCACAGGAAAGCACTCATGCCAAAATGTAGCCAAGAATAGCGCATACAAGTAATAACTAGAAATCATTATCCAAAAAATTGTATAATAACTAGCAATGAGTAACACTTCAGATTCATCAACCAACTTTGGTAAAAGAAATAGAAACCGGCAATCAGCCCTCCAGGAGACAATCTCATTGATGAATTTCATGAACTAATAGTTTGAGCTGATGCATGAACTGGAGATGCTCCCATCATAGGATAGCGTACTAACTTGTGGATGTAATTATATATTGTTTCCACATAAATGAAGATTTTAGTGTTTTTAAAGGCCACAAAAACAAAAATACCAGGCACTAATGTTCTCTGCAATTTCTACACAATAGTCAAGGAAAAGCATGAACTTGATATGAATATTCTTTTGTTAACTCTCAAGGAACATGTTTATGTTAAATGTAAATGCACCAAGTGGTCTTTGGCTCAATCATACAAGTGAATCTCTACAACCCTGTCCCTTAGGTTGCGAGTTCAAGTTTCTTTGGAGATATCAATGTATCAGTTTGTTGACTGTTCCAATAGAAATGTAAATGCAATCCAATATGTGGAAATAATGTAAATATAAAATATTGCCCAAGTAGCCAAAGGTTCAATGTCCCAGCATCACCCAGATTCCTGGTAGATACCAACCTCCTTGGAGACCAAGGGCTCAAGCCTCACTAAAGATGAAAAGATGAGGAGTGTGCACGACTTTTGCTAAATATATACTTACAAAATATGTCCTTAAGTATATCATTTGTTAGCATATTGTGAAGTACAAAATTATGTCCCGTTTATACAATTTTAAAGAATCATTCAGTCCGACTCCGACATAAGATATTACACCATCGTCATTTCACTAACCAATCTATATTTTCGATGGCATAGTTTTCGTTCACAACACCTTCTATATGGATAGTAGTCATCATACTGTCACTTACACTTCCAAATTAACTCCCTTAAGTGCTTAACAAAATTATTCAAATTAATGAAACTGGGCCGTCTATATATAATCTTTTCCAAAACCTAATAACCCCAGAAGTGCATTGACAGTTAATAGTGATGCACATCAGCCGCTTTCAAGCCTAATCAAAGGAAGCTCACACCTATCAACCATCCATAGATTCCAGTAGGAACCAAAAGCCATAACCAACGTTTGCAGGTCCCATACCTGACCACAATAATGATTCTCCTACGGTCCTACCAAGATTCAAATGGCTTCCCACCTATCGTCACAATGCTCAGCTCCAGATGGAGAATCATGCCAAAGCATATGAACATTGTGGTGCATGCATATCATGCTGCATATCATCAAGCTAATTGTGCAAAATCATCCTTCCTTTCCCTCTCCAATTTAGATTTCAAGTTCGTACAATATTAAATACACACTATAAAATGTAAACTTTTAAAGGTTGATATTGTTGAGCTTAAAGACATACATAAATTTAAAGGTTTTGTTTGATCTATTAAATGCAGATATGAGGGTAAGACACAGAAGGTGACAACCAAAAGTGACCGATAAACTTTCTGACAAGAAAGGGTATTACAAAGCCTCATCCAGGTCCTATAATTTGTCAAAAGAACAACTTTGTAAAAAAATTTCTAATCTATTTGGAACAGAAAAATGACTAAATCGGATGAAAAAAGAAAAAATTTCCCGATCCAAAAAAATAAATTAGATTTTGATTATTTTATTACAAAAAAGAAAATTACTACCATATACAATTATTTAGGTATAAGCATATATATCTCATAGCGATAGCACAAGTCCTCCTATCAACTATGGACACTTGAAGTAGCTGCTGGATTGTGCTAATATGTAGTGCACTTCTCATCACAGTTCTAAAATAAAATTGTGTCCAAACATAAAATCATATTATTCAATGTCACATAATATGACATGACGAATTTATAATCGAGTGATGTAAGTCATGTAACATAATTTAGGGCATGTCGAGTATGTTCTCAATTACAATAAACAAGAAATAGAAATGTAGAAAAACTTCTCATACTCGATGTTGTATTTTATATTTACTTTTTTAGATAGAGAGAAGAGACTAGGACCCCCTCCTAAGACTCAAATGCTTGACAATTAATAGAAGGATCAACAAAAAATTTCAAAGGTTTGCTGCACAAACTGCATCAACTTAACAGCAATGTTATAATCACAGCATCATGACGGCATCAGACATGTTATCTTAAGATTAATAAAACTCACTAAAGGTAAGAATACCATCTTCAACTTGGGGCTATTCACGGTGATATGTGGCACAACATACTCAAGGGTAAATGTATGTCTACAACCAATACTACCAACAAACTCACCATAATCCCTGCATGTAGGAAACAATGTGATATAATAACACATTTTCTCTCGTAGTAATTACACCATCTCTCCTCAAAATGGAAAATTATGGTAACTTAGGTGGAAACTGGTGGCAGTCATGGATTTACTCTATACACAATACCTATAGTATAGTATGTGTTTTGTGGAATAATAATTTAAAGAATGATCCATTTTAATTGGGTATATGAAATGGTTTGTTTTGATTGGATTTGTGGATTGGCTTCTTTTGATTGTTAGTGTACTTCATTCTTCACCCAATATCACCAATTCAATTGGCATTGTTGTAAGTGTAAGCCATTATAAACAATTAGATCATATAACCAAGCTCTTCCATGTCTAATTCGCTTCGGTACTACAACATTACTAATAATATCGAAAATGAATTTCCACAGGTCAATTCTATTGAACATCCATCATTAAAACACATATGCTCCTCAAACAAACAAAAAAGGTGGGAAAAACAGGAAAGTCAGGGGTTCCAAAAGGTTTTGAGAGCATACAACTTAGAGCACAGGTTTAATATACAAAGTTGGCAACATACTCTCCATGGTTTATTTACAATCAATTCTACCAATTTCTAAGTATTATCGCCAGAAGGCTATTCATATATGAAACAGACAGTAATACCATACCACGAGAGTGTCATCTGTATAATCCCCCATAAATTCCTTGAGCTTTTCCTTCACACGATCACGCAGCTTTCCAGCCCCATCTCCAGAAAAAATAATCCTAAAAGTCAGATCATCAGTACTATCCATCAACCCCTTTCCGTTTCCCAATCCTTCCAATAAACCACTTTTCAAAATCCTATCGTCTCAGCTGTCAATATTAATCAACTCCTTCAAACTGAACAATTAACAGATACTCCTTACGTTGTCCATCAAGAATACAACTCTGCAGCTACATAACAACCGAAGCTGGTAAGTGAACACATAAACATCAATTGAAGTGTAACGAGAATAACAAATAAAACTCGCATTAATAAGCAAATGTATATCAGCAACCATATCAACAAGATCAACAAAATTAGCAGAAAATAAAACTCCAGTTGTTCCTACAACAAGCTCCTTCCCGTTAGTTGAAAAGAAAAACAGTGATTGTACTGAGAATGAAGGAATAATACCCCCAAGTTTCTTGGAAGAAAAACGAACAAACCCTAGTTTTTGATAACAATAGAGTGGGGGGAGAAATCATGCATAGAAACGTATATTAAAGTATTGAAAAGGTGATAATGGTAGGCAATTATAACCAGAGAGAATACTAACCTCCGATGAAAGAAACAACGGCAGAGGATCAGATTACCTTCTCGCCGTCTCTCTCTCTCTCTCCGTCCTTTCTCTCTCTGTGTGTTTGCAGTACAACCGCAGTGTGGCTATTACTTTCAATATTGGGCTTGGCCTTTGGATCTAAGTAACCTTGTGCGGGCCGATTTACAAATTAATAGGTTTCCAAATAAAATGATGATGGTTAATTTTAATGTGCATTTTCAAAAGATAAGATTTTATGTTTATTTTTTTATTTAAATATGTTTACTAATTAATTATTGATTAATTTTAGGCAATGTTTTAAAAAAACTCGTCGTAACATACGTCATGGTGCGTCATAGCTTAAGGTTTGTGTCTGACGTCACTTTATTCCAATAGCACGCCATGGCTTAATGCGCAATTTTTGTAACATCATATTTGATTTTTCTTACCCTTTAGGTGGCGTTTGGTTCGCTGGAATCTGGCGGAATCTGAAAGAATGGGAATGGTCAATTCCATTCATGCGTTCAGTTCATTTTTTGAGTATTGATAAGGAATTCAAATTCCACATATGGTGGAATGTAAATTCCTTCAATTTTAGCAAGGAATTTCAATTCCTTCGTACTGTATTTAAAGGAAAAAACCATTATTTGCTTATATTTACTCAATTTCATTTTATCCCACTATGATGATGGATGTCACCACCATTGTCGGTCGCCGCTGCTGTCACCACTACCGCCACTGCTTGTCACTGCCACGTGGCCACCACTATTGTTGTCATCGTCACCTCCAACACTGCCATTACCATTGTTACCATTGTTTGCTTCACCAACACAACCACAATCATCACCACCGCATCCACCACCACTATCGTCGCCGCCATCACCACCACTACCGTCGACACCGTTACCTCCAACCCTGCCATCACCATCGTTATCGTTATCTCCTTCACCCCGCCGCAACAACCACCACCGTTGCCGCCACCACCGCCATCGCCATTGCCGCCACCACTACCATCGCCATTGTCGCCACCACTATCGGCGCCACCATTACTATTGTGTCATCGTCGGCTACAACACTGCCATTACCCTCATTATCATTGTCTCCTTCACCAACATAGCCACAATTGTCACTACCCCATCCACCACCACTACCGCCACCGCAACCACCACCACCACTGTCATCACCATCGCCATTGCCGCCATTACCCCCCGCACTAACGGCGCCACCACCATTACCGCCTCCACCCAACCACTAGTATTATATTCAACGAACCAAACATGCATATTGAAATTCCCTGGACAAATTCCGTTCCAATTCCTGTCAACCAAACGCATGATCAAACATGATTAAATTTCATTCCAATTCCTTCAGATTCCAATTCCAATAGATTCCATTATGTGAACCAAACGCCACCTTAGTGTCTTATTTTTTATTTTTAATATAATTTAAAATGATTAATATCATTAACTCATTGAGTAATAATAGAAAACAAAGGTTTATATATGTATAATATTATATATGATATAAAAATTTGTCGCCATAAAACACGCCTTGAAAAACGTCATGGCTCGTCGTGGCATCTAAGGCTTAAGGTTTGACCTCGCCGCCACGTCATACCT
This sequence comes from Silybum marianum, assembly GCA_036898165.1. NCBI lineage: Eukaryota > Viridiplantae > Streptophyta > Magnoliopsida > Asterales > Asteraceae > Silybum > Silybum marianum. The sequence goes on from CM072538.1 coordinate 24,641,893, forward strand.
CAAGCTGTTAAGAACCTTGATTTTAGGTATGGAACGGGGGCAGGGAAGGGATGAGGTGGGGACCCACTCCCAATCTCCATTTTCGTCCTTATCCTTACCAGGGGGATATGATCACATCCTCGTACTTGACGGGCAACAGAGATCCTCATTAAGGAAACAAGGATTTTTTTTCGTGTTAATATAAGATGTTTTAAATCAAATATGTTAAGCAGCACACTCAGTCGAAACCATAAGGCTTGTGGCGTACTGGTTAAGGCTTGTGGGGGATGAGGCTAGATAACTCATCTACCCCAGGTTTGAATCCAGGCGCAAACAACTTGTGGCCACTAAGAATTATCTTAGGGCTGCATGTTTTAACAGTCTTAAAATTGTCAATGATTAGTCTAGGCAAATGTCTAGGATACCCTTTCCAAACAAAAAAAAACGCTCGATCGATAGCGGTTCGTGTTTGATTCACATATTTTCAAATTTGCCTTTTATAGAGTATCGACTATTCATATGTGAACAAAATCGCAATATCACGTAATTGTTTGATCAAACGCTTTTGGCTTTTAACGTTTTTTTATCTATAAAAATGTAAGACAACTAAAAAATACATATAAGAAGAAATGTCAAAATATTATTTATAAATCTAAAGCATATTAAATCTAATCATTTATAAATAATACATAATATATTTAATATTCGGAAACAGAGCGGTACAAGACCGCTTTACCCCACCTCGGCCCCATACCCGGTTTTTAACTTTCGGAGACCCCTGTCCCCATCCCTTCCCCGGTCCTCGGTTTTGCAAGGAATCCTCGTTTACGTTGGAGCGAGTATCATTTTCATGTCTAATAATTTTATAAAACTTATACCTATAATCTATATAAATAATAACTTGTAGATTTAAGTTGTAAGATATTTTATAAGATATAAAACAAATAACTTGTAATTTAATAAATATTATTAGGAATTCAGGCTTTTGATAAATAAAATATATTTTGTTATTCATAAATAATTAGTTAATCTTTTGAAATTTTTGAAAAGCATAATGTTGAATAAAGTACAAATTTGATTATAAATATTGTGGTTGTAATCCTAAGACCATCTCCATTGATAAACCAAACCAAACTTATTTTGAATAAAACAAAAGAATTCCATTTAAAAGAACTTATTTTGAATAAAACAAAAAAAATTCCATTTAAAAGAAAACCAAAAGGAAATTGAATGCAAACTATTTTCGCAAACAGTTTGCACCAGCAAACTTGGTTTGCTTAATAAAACATTAATAAAATTAAAATTTTAAGATAAATTATATATAGGTGGCAAACTTTAATTGATTGATCTAAATTTTATTAAAATAAAACTTATTTAATTAAAAAGATAACTATAATAAAAAAAATTAAAAATTATACCAAAATTCATATTTTTCAATTCCCTGCATATAGAGACCAATTTTGACATATTTTCAACACACCAATCTTTCTCTTCATTTCAGTACTCTCGTCCTCTTAAAAATTTCAAAGATCCTGATTTTTTTTCAAGTTTTCTTCTATGGATCGAAACCAGCAAATTAACTATGTTAATTTCTTATTTTAAATATGTGTTTTAAAATATGAATTTATTTTCATTTATTTTTTATTTAAAGTTAAAACATATATATATATATATTCTAAAATATTAAATATATAACTTTTAAGATTGGTTTGGATTATGAATAAAGTATGAAAAAAGTTGGATTGGATTGAAATTAAAGATTAGATAGGTGGAAGAGAGAGAAATTATTTTTTTAATAAAAGTTGGTTTGGTTTAGTTTGTTGATAAAGATGGTCCAAGGCTACTAAGGAAATGGAAAAAGAAAAGAAAATGAATATACCTAAAGCTATTTTTTTCCTTAAATCTTTCAACTTAAGGTTAATTTTTCTTCCAAATATAAAAGTTAAAGGGAAGAAAATGAGATAATAAAATTAACAACACATTTATAAAATTATGTATCCATCTATGATTATATATTATGTTATAAAATTAACATTTTTTCTTTTCTCTATCTCCTGCTTAAAAATAAGAAACTTTATTTTTATTTATCTCATTTTTCTTTTCCTTCTCCACTCTCTATAACACTAAGGGGTTGTTCGGTAGTTGCTGGATAATATAGAGCTGGATGATACAGATGTCCGGATGGTATAGACTCTTTGTATGATATAGTGCAGAATGAAAAATGGTTGTTTGGTAGCTGCTCTGAATGGACAGTCTGAATAAGAACAAATTACCATTTTAACCCTAGCATCAAATATGAACTTTACATCAAATCCTATGATTTTTTTTTGATTTTGGAGTTTATAAATCATAAATCAAACCATCAAAAATTGAAACCCACTATACATCATAAATAAAGTATACATTAGAAATCGAAACTCATCAAAAATCCGAACTTTATCAAGAAACCCATAAAAAATCTGAACTTTATCAAGAAACCCATCAAAAATCTGAACTTTATCAAGAAACTAGCATCAAGAAACAGTAACATCATAAACAAATATACATCAGAAATTGAAACCCACTGTGGATCGTGGGATTTTGAACAAGAAATTGAAGAAAAAAACCATGCCTGAAATGGACAGCAGCGTCGTCGTGGGAAGGCACAGCAGCCGGTGGACGGCACGACAACCGGCGGTGGAAGGGGCGGCAGCACAGCAGTCGGTTGTGGAAGGCACAACAACGATGGAAAGATATCAGGAAGGGAGAAGAAAACGTGAAGTGATGGAGGAGATGGATGAACAAAACAAGGGTATTTTGGGGAAAAGGAGGGGTCTAAATCATATCTCAAGGAGTTAGGGCATGCATCCTTCAGATCCATTTGTTCCACTTCAGAGCCCAATTTTTTTTTTGCCAAACAGCCCCTAGCATCTACACGATTCAGACATGCCTCTGAATGATCCCATTCAGACCTAAACAAACAACCCCTAATAAAAGTTTGTCTTGTGATATTCTCTTTTATTTTCCTTTCTTTTTCTCTATTCTTAAATTTGAGAATATAACATTATAGTTAAAAAGTTAAAAAATTCTTTTTATGTTTTGAGTTGTGTGTGAACAGTATTTTGGTTTTGTTTGCATTGTTTTTTATATTATAAAATACAGTTGAAACTCTATAAATTAATGTCTTTGAAAATATCCAATTTATTAATTAAGTGAGATATTAATGATCAATAAATTAATAGTTATTAATTCATATAAGTTAATATTTTATTAATCTATATATATATTTATAATCAAGTAAAAATAATTTAAATGGAGCGCCTAATTACAAAGCACTCTTCAATCACCCATTTATTTATTATAATGTATATACCATTGTACATTGTAATGACAAAAAAAATTATAGATGGGTTTCAATTAACGTTAACAAAAGACAGTTGATTCATTTTTCAAAATTACATATATTAGGTAATATACAAAAAATTACTAGTTTATATGTACTTGAGGTTGAGGAGCAATAAAAAATGTATTGCTTTATAGGTTTAATGAATTGTTAATTTGGCATGTCAAACGGGCAAAGAATATTGACATGATATGGGTCCAAAGTCTCATGTTTTTGCATACAACCCTATAAATAATAAAGAAGTATTGTCCGTGGTAATATACTTTAAGTTGTTCAATGAATTGTGCATAATTCTTTTAAAATATGAAAATAACCTTACCCGTTAGCGAAGCTGTTCTGGAATCCGATGTTGCCATAAAAAATTGCATGGAATAGTGACTATAAAATATATAATAATATATAAGTGGTCCTAAAACCATAAATATAATGATCTAGTTCTCCATTGTCATTTTATATATAGAGGTTCTATATGTAACCGTCACATCATGATAAATTATGGACTAGCAAACTTTCTAGCCAATTTAAGTTGGCGTGGAGTTGTGGGTTTATTTTTGTATCTTTTATTTGAACTTCATTATCTGGATTTAAACGAATGAAGTAATTATACATGTGGGAATTGCTTTTGTGACATTGGAAGATGATCGTTAATGCACATCAGTTGTGTTGGTATTTGTCAAGCTAGAAGATAATATCATTTGTAATATTATAAAAACATATAAATATGTAAATGTGTAGTTGATGTTGGAATGAGAGCTGACATATATATTTTATCTATTTTAAAAGTAACTGATAAATAAAAGAGTTAAATTCAAATTTGGTCCCTGTGGTTTACAAATTATAACGGATAAGGTCCCTTAATGATTTTTTTAACGAATAAGGTCCCTGTGGTTTCCATTTTATAACACATAAGGTCCCTTCATCTAACTTTTCTGTTAAATATAACATTTTTAACATATTTTTTTTATTTTTCATTTTTCAAACCACATGGACCAAATCCGTAATTTACTCTGAACTATATACATATATTTATATTTTATGTATTGTATAATTATACTTTTATTTCATTAATTATATAAATTGCCTATTTTATTAATTATATAATTTTCATATTTTATAAATTATATTACATTTATATTTTATAAATTATTTTTATTTTGTATATTCATATAATATATTACATTTAAATCATGTCAATATATTACATTTATTTTGTATATTTTTATTTTATATATTCATATGATGTAAAAGTTTTACATACACTTTTCACATAACTTTTTTAAGGGGTGGCAATTTTGTACCAAATCAAACCAACCAACGTGTGTACCAACCGTACCAATTAAGTTGATACCGACTTAACTGGTACCAATTACAATCGGCTGGTAGTACCGTACCAAGTATGCAAACTTGGTTGGTACACGGTATTAGAAATCGTGTACCACGATAGTACCATGGTACCGACTTATATAATTATTTAATAGCTCTTGTATATTTTTATGCGTTGAATATCAAACATTGTAACTTTACCTATTATGTTTGAACATTTGAATGTTTGAAAGTCTTATTCTTTGTAATTAAATCCTCTTATACATCAAATGTGTTACTTGAAAACTTAAAATGTCACTCAAAATTTTGAACAAAATTCAAGTTTTTATATTTGTAACTTGAAGTTGGTACAAAACCGGTACCAACATGTACTGACCGAAAAAAGTTGGTACCAATTATTGGTTGGTACACGGTATTTGGGGAAAAACTTGGTACCGTACAAAGCCCACCCCTAACTTTTTTATAAGGTGAAACAGACATATGTGTAATAACATCTTAAATCATAGCATATGATGAAAAAAAATATTATTTTTACATTGCCTTGTACGAGTTTGTACTTTTCATCCAGTTTGTAAATGAACCAACATCTTATATTATATTTATATTTTATAGAATTTGCTTTGTACTTGTATTTATATTTTATATTTTATATTTGTATTTATTTTATTTATTTGAATCTTCCATATATGTATATAATTTGTATAATGAACTGATTTAGTGTTTTTAATATAAACTGAACATTCGATGCATTTTATAAAATTATTTATATTTTATATATAAATATAAATACAAAATAAATTTTATAAAAGATAAATATAATATATCATAAATATATAAAATATAAATATTTTTTAAGTAAAATTATAAGGTGCCTATAAATATGTAGTACAATTTATAAAATAAGAAAATTATACAATTAACAAAATATGTAATTTATATAATTAATGAAATGCAAATATAATTATACAATACATAAAATATAAATATATGTATATAGTTTAGAGTAAATTACAGATTTGGTCCATATGGTTTGAAAAATGGAAAAATAAAGAAATTATGTTAAAAATGTTATATTTAACGAAAAAATTAGATGGAGGGACCTTACGTGTTATAAAATGAAAACCACAGGGACGTTATTCGTTATAAAAATCATTCAGGGACCTTATCCGTTATAATTTGTAAACTACAGGGACCAAATTTGAATTTAACTCTAAATAAAATTTATATATTGAAAATGTCATACCATACAAGTAACGCAAGTCAACATTTACACCTATGTCTTCCAAAGTCACATTTTGTTTGAATGAATCAACAACTTGTAGCATGTACGTGGAAAGCTTTTTTGAATCATGCTTGTACCTAATGGCGATAGTAGCTAATTTTGGCATTAATCTTGCATAGTTACAATTATATTTTTTTTTATTGTCATAAACACCATTGTTGCATGTTTTTCCCTGTATGAAAACCTTTTAAGGCTTAAATCCGAAACCAATCCAATCATGCTAGAAACACCTGTTGGCATTGGCGGATGTATGTAGAGATCACCGAGGGATGGACCCCATTAAAATAAATAAAAAACTTTTTTGTAAGTGTTAAAAACAAAAAAATTATAACTTTTTTACTTCTTCTACCCCCCTACTAAATATTTGAAAAGGACCCCACAATCCTAGAAAAAACAAAAAAAAAACCCAAAAAATCTCTTAATATCAATGAAAAAAACCGAAAATCGACAAAAATACTAGAAAATTTCTTGAAATCAATCAAAAAAGCTTAAAAATTTATCGAAACGGTGTAATTAGACTAAAAACACGTTGAATGACTTTACGAGCTTTTAATCTACCTTAAAGGTGACCCCACTATGTAAAATTTTTGGATCCGCCACTGTCGGTTGGTCATGTGGACTTTAAATTTGATGATATACTGGTTGTTTTAAATATATTACATTTTTCCCATTTTATCCAAGAAAACTACACGCTCAAATTTAAATTCAGATTTTTGTATATTACTGCATTTGTGAGTACAATGTTGTTTAGTACAACACATACTATCTTCCTATCACACTACAATTCTACTTATTTTTTTGAACCCACTTGTCTGGTTGTCTTATCAATGTTTTTGTATTTTTCTTATTGGGAAGGGTATGTCCCTCGATTAGATCAATACTTTGATCCATATCCTTGGTTCATAATTAGTGGATATAACTTGGATGGCGATGTTGTGACTCTGTTTCATTGTTTCACCGTCATAACGATTTAACCATGTTGGACTAGTTTGTTACGTAGGTCAGTAACTATTGTGTTGGGTTGGACTCTGATCGTATGTCTTGTTTGTATTATAACTAATAAATCATAAATAACATTAACAATTTGTATTATTCTCTTAACCATTTATTTCATCAATCAATATGTGAAATAGTTAGTTGATTTCATCATAGGTAAGGTTGTGCCTTGGACAACATCATTCGTTAATCCATGCTTAAATTTTAAATTAATCAGAAGAACAACACTTGAAGTCATGTATCTATTAGATTATGGGTTTTAAAACAAATTTATGTAAAAAGAGGCCTCATATTTTCCAATCCAATTGACATATGGTAGTCCGTGTTAATTACTTTTATTTATAAACATTGCTTCGTCAATTGGAACTTTAGCGACATTCAAAATGCGAGTTAATTGCACCCGATTAAAAGATGGTATATAAAACTTTGAATCATAGACTTCAGATAATCTATTTCAAGATTCTTATATATATTGACGGAACCTATGAAACCAAAATTAAATGTTCTTGTTGAAAGTAAAAACACCAATAAATCAATATATGTAAGTGAAAATATGACAATCAATAAAATATAAAATTCAACTTGCCTTTGAATTTTTTAACCTATGTAGTCGTGTAGAAGTTACAATTATAATAGCAAAAATGTCATTAGATATTGCAAGCGTGGGATATATTCTTTTTGTGATTTGATTTAAATAAAGATGTCAAAATAAATAACAACAAACTTGTCGATTACACTCTTAAGAACATGGGTTATTAGCCTCGTAAAGGTACTTAGCGCATTTGTCATATGCATAACATGTAAGGACTTTGTATCGTACATATTACATGTCAGATGTACACTCATCTAATTTTGAAAGTTATTAACCAGTAGTGAAACATTATTAATATGGGTACATATATAATTTAACATACATACTAAATGCAGCATACCTACCAATAAACACTGGTGTTGAACGATGCCTAAGGGGCCGTTTACCAAAACTTATCCGGGTAAGATTTTAGTTCACCAAAATGATAGTATGCAACAATTTACCCGGTAAGCGCTAGCCAAAAGAGTCGTCGCCCTCACTTATCGGATAATACTCCCGACCATTATCTTTGCTCTTAACGCTCTTACCGGGTAAGATTATTGGTTCTTGTCATATTCATTCGTAAGGTAATATGACTTGGTAAGCGCTTACCCAAGTAAGCGTTTGGTAAACAGCTCCTAAGAATATACAAATTCGAAACCAATAGAAGTTGAACTTGACCCTTTATGCAAGCTTTAGCTAGCTTTCAAACTCACATTGATCGAATGCGAGCTTAAGTTTGATCTAGCCTCTGACCTAGCCTAACCAACTAAACACAAACTTGTGAACAATATTAGACCTCACTCTCATTTCGTAACCGATCTCTCTCCCTGTTACTTCACATGTGCCAACTTGTAACACCCTCATTTCACTATGAGAATGTCATATCATCGTCAATAACATTTCTAAAATACTCCAACTTGGCTAAATTAAAACTATTTACCACGAAAGACTTAAAAACAATAAATAAGTAACTTAAATGTTAACCCGTCTCATACCAGGTTGTTTTACAAAATTTATCCATCACAGACGTTTGAACATAAATATTGAACTTGAATAGACATGGCAAGTTTCTACGTGTGCCATTTTTCTTTGTCCAACATGGAAACTTCTGCCCCTTAAATGCATACTTTGGTCATGTTATAAAGTTTAGCAAGTTCAAAGTTTGAGCGAGTAAAATTATTTCACATCATACACATCAACTCATAAACCATGCACCAAATAGTATGGACTTTCTGAAGACATGCAACACTAAAAAAAATAGATCTTATAAACTGTTTGGTCAGGTATGGTCATTTTATTACTGCATTCCCTGTGTTATGCAACCTGCAATTACGTGGTTGTGCCACTTGTCCCATGACTTATTGGTCAAATGCTCACCATTAAAACTAATCATAAGACTTTTGTATGAAATAACATGTTCTAGTTAATTCAAAACAAAATAAACACATAAAATTCAACTGATCATAAATAACATAAATGCAAGTTAAATTGTATCATGTATGTAAACTGAAACATTATACATACGTACACATCACTATACAAATCATATCATGCTCAAAATAAATTTATACGCATGTATACATCCCATTAAAAATCTCATACAAAATAACATGTTCGTAGTATAAATTAATCTTCCAATAAATTAAATAAATCATACTTAATTAAAATATAATATAATCCAACAAAAAAAATCCAATTATATTAGACTATTTTAGTTAGTTTGATTTGAATAACCTAGTAAAGCATCTAGTCCAAATAAATACCCAACAATAACTTGGACTTCTATCTAATAAAATCCGATGGCCCATAATAAAAGGAAAACCCAATATCCATGTGATCCGAACCCAAGCCCAAACTTGAGAACCGCACCCGACCTGACCTAGGTCCGTGTTTTTGACCCGACGTAGGTGTTGTCGCAAGAAACCACTTTTTCAGGCCGCTTGGTCTTGTTTTTGGTCCGTTTTCATTGATTTTTTTGCTAAAACTATTGAAAATGAATGTTCTAAACCATAGGAACAAAAATAAACAAAAGCTATCAAGTATTGAGTTTCGTTTCCTCATTTAAAATTTAGGTTTTAAAATCAAAAAAATTTAAGCAAAAAATTGAGACATAAAGCTACTAAGGTTCGATAGAGGACTAAATAATGAATCTAAGTATATAAAGAGCTCGACATGTGGTTGAGTATTTTTACCTCCATTCGCTAATAACCAAGATTTTGACCTCGAACTTCAACATCCGATTTATCACTCAAAACTTGACAAAGTCTCGATTTTCTTGAACCATAATGCCCTATAGAGCCAGATTCAGGAGAAAACGTCAAAAAAGAGAAAACCAAAGAACACCATAGGAACTCTCCATCTGGATGATATGCATAAATGCATACTGATAATTTGTAACGTACCGTTTGAATGGAGGGCTCACAGGGCATTCTTCAGTTTGTTTTAGCGTTTTCCCCTAAACCTCCTCATGTCTTATAATCATAAATACTTAATTGCATTATTTTAAATCAAAGTCACACATACATAGATCATTCTTTCCAACGTTTAACCATAAACATTTAACTTGACACAAGTGTATCTTGCAAGAACACTATACCATCCACTTCCCAACCCCAAACATCATTGTAAGAAACTTTTACATCACTAGGAAAGTACTTACTTCAAAACAAAAACTTAAGTTAATCAGGTTCTTGTCGAGTTCCATCGAACTATAGAATTTGATGGAAGGTTCGAGTCCTGTAAGACCATTAAAGATTTTCTAACAGTTCTTCAGATTTTATAAGAATCTAAGATTAATGAAATACGTAACCTGGTTCAAACAAATATGGTCCATAAAAGAAACTTGGATGGAAGGTTTGAGATGTGGAAAAAGCTTTTAAGATATAGACGCTCAAAAGAGAGAGAAATGAAGAAAAATGGAGAACAAATGGGAGTACGTCTAAAAAAAATAAATGAATAAAGAAAAAACGAAAGAATAAAATGACATCAAATATCAAATATATTTACTCCTATACGATAAAAGAATAGAAACTCAAATTTAAGTTTTATTAAAGTTATCTGAATATATATATATATTATTTGAAACAAGAAACAAATAATCATTGACTGCCACGTATTAGTGACTAATTCTTACTTGCAGAAACAAGATTGGGCTAACATGCGTAACCCATCATCCCATCTGGTTATTATCCTCTACATTCACTTCCATCCTATTTTCCGTAGTCTTCACTTCCTATTGGCCAGAAACCAAGCATCATAGACTTGGACGATTGACACACGATTCACATCTCGACACGTCTGAATTTAAGTAGGAACTTAATATCATCATCGCACACCGAACCATCCCTTCACATGTATGTATATATATATATAAACTACATAAAGAACACCATCTTTTTTCACATACCCCATCTCTGGTTGTCAGGCGATTTCCTGTTTAGGCCTAGGGTTTCTCTCTCTCTCTCTCTCTCTCTCTCTCTCTCTCTCTCTCTCTCTCTTCCAAACCCTTTCGTGTTCTCTGTATCTGTAGATACACGTATATATATACGTATATGTATTGTTTGCTGCAATCGTGTAATGATGAAATTTTGTTATGATTGCAAGTTTATCTTTCGTTTTTTTTTCTTTTCTGATTACGTGTTTTTTTGTTTGTTTTGGTTTTCGATTTGCTACGGAAGGGGGTCGGAATTTGGAAGAAACGCTGCTCAAATTTGGTCTCATTTGAGGAACAGGTTTGTTTTAATTTTGTTGAAATTAGTTCAGATTATATGAACACAGTTTTTGATGATTAATTTAACGTTTGTTTAACTTTTGCTGCTAATCGTTCAAGCTTTGAATTCAAAAGCCCAGTGCTTTTCAAATGCAAAATTCATGTGGAACATGTTTGTCCTGTTTGGTGGGATTTTTTTTGTGAACTCTTTTTTTGTGAAGTTCGGCGCGGCTCTCGTATTTTTATTTCTATTTTTTAGTTTTTTATACCATAAAGTTTTGGAACTAATAGAATTTGAAGTTGAATATTAGCTGGAAGGTAAAAAAAGTGGACCATTTTTATTTTATTAGTATTTGGAACTTATAGAATTTGAAGTTGAATCATTGTAGTGGAGGCAATCATTGTTATTTATATTATTATCTATTGATATTGGATGGAATTAGGGTGTTGGGAATTGGTTATATTCTCAATATGGGCATAAAGCTAAGATTGCATAAATTTTGTTGAACACATGGTTTAGTTAGATGTGTTTTCGGCTTTATGTATGTACATCTGAAAGTCTGAATGCTGTGGATTTGGGGATGTAGCAGCTCTATAGTGTGAATTTGGTTCAAGGGATGAGATAATGGGGTTTTGTATCCTGTTTCTTTCCAAAGTAGGACATCATAATTTAGCGCGTGATTGTGATCAAGAGGAATGATGGTCTTAGTAAGGAAAGAAAGTAAAAAAATCACATTATGGTATTTGGGTAATATGATAATATCTATCAAGAGATAATTTTTCAGAAGTTCTGTTACAAGACCCAAAAACATGAGTCAATTTTTCAGAGTATGCTTTGGCCTGTATATCTGATGGTTAGAGTAGTATTTTGCAATTATGGATTCATGTTTAGTCATATTTATGATTTAGGATTAAAGAAACATATGAAGAATTAATCATCTTTTTATATATATGGTGTGGGTTGAGTTTGTTTGGGTGATAATGTTTATGAATTTGGTATTTAAGTGAACATACCATGATGTCTAGGATTGCTAATCACTGCTTATGGTTATGATGCAATTATCATTGCTTTTTTTGGAAAGGGTATCCTAGGCATTTGTCTAGACTAATCTCTGACAACTTTATACTGCTAAAGCATGCAGCCCTGAGATCATTCCCCAGTGGCCACAAGTTGTTTGCGCCTGGATTCGAACCTGGGGTAGATGGGTTATCTAGCCTCATCCCCCAGAAGCCTTAACCAGTACGCCAAGCCTTGCGGTAGCAATTATTATTGCTGTTTGCAAGAGGATGCATATCTAATATTTTGGCTTGTAGAGCCGTATCACTCAGTATTGAAATTCTGAGCAATAAAGTTGGATATTCTGTTAAAATATAAAACATTCCCTTAACTAGAAACCGCTGAAATGTGATCAGCTTTCCTTTACCTTTTCAAATGTTATTTGCTCTTAAAATGATGCAAGCTAAATTGAACCTAAAACAAACTTTGTGATATCTTTTGAGGGTGTGAAATAAACCTGTTGTTTTAGTAGATATCATCAACTGTATTAAGAGCGTAACTACGAAATTGGTGAATTGTCTTTAGAGATTCATATGGCCCCTCTTTATTTGTCACACTATTAATGAATTAGTGATGTTTAGAATGTGATTATTTATAGATACATCACTTATTTTGATTGATGTCAATGGTGCCTCTTAAGTTTTTTTGCTGTTCTCTTTATGAGATGGTGTATATATTCACTTTGGCTAAATTCTTGTAACTTCATCTTGATCGAGTTGGTTATGCAGCTACAAGCTGCTGGCTTCTGTACTCCGTTTTTGCAAAATATTCAGTTTGATCTTTTGTGCATCACTGCATCTCCGACAATTATGCTATATTTTTTCTATAATAGAGTGTCAAAAGTTAAAAATATATAAAGCAAATTTTTCCAACTCCAACAACTATTCTATTTTAGAGATTCTAGCATTGATTATATTATTAAAATGATCAATACATTAATAAAATATTATTTCTCTCTCCTAAACAATTTACTTCAATGTCTTTTATTGGTGGAAAGATTATAATATTATTTCTCTATCTTAAATAGTGGGTTTTAGAGATTTCTCCAAATTTGGAGATTTTCATCCTCGTTCTCTTCTTTTCTCTATTTTAGCATACAATATAGCGTAGCTAGTGGAGCAAAAAAGAATCTCAAACCACAAAATCTCTATTTTAGCTTAGCTGTTGGAGATATTATTAAATTACAGTAAAATATTGGTGCTTCGATCATCAAATTGGGGAGAGCATAGTATTTTATATTTGGAGAAAAAATTTGGGAAATTGTTGAGCATACTAGGGGTGGCCAAGAATTGTTCTGGACCAAACGCGTATTGAAACTAGCTAAAATTGGAACCGAACAGTTTCTTTTCTCCTTTCTAGTGATAGTTCATATGAGGCATCGATCAAACTTCAAAGTTCAAACATCAAATACTTAAACAACCTCTTTTCTTTTTGGTAATATATATATTTTTTACTTCATGCATGATGCAATAAGCTCTCATAATCTCTTCTAGTGCTCTGATTTTCAACTTTTCAAGTTATCATTTTGTGCTTCACCTCAACACGCTTTTCCAGTCTCTACTTCTCATTTTTGGCCGCTTTAGTCCTTTCATCGTTGATTAATTGCGCTGTTTGGTTTGGTGGTTGGTCTTTGTTTCTGCTGCGTTTGCTCTTTGCTCTTTGCTGCTGTTTGTTGTTGATGTATTTTGTTTTGTTGGAAGCAAATTAAAAAGGCGACCATTTGTTAACCGTCATTTTGAAATGGTCAATCATTTTGTAGCAAATCAGCAAGTTACTCAATGAATAATGATGAACCAAAGCCCAAGTCTTAAAATGGTCGTTGAAAAAAGCTAGAACCATTATCCCAAGATCTCATTTTGTTGTTTTTGGTTTCAGTGGTTCTGATCCATTGCACAATCCTAGAGTTTTCATTAAGATTTTTGGAGAAATGGTTTTAGCTATGTTATAACACTTTTGAGACGAGATGCTTCATCTAAGAGATTAATGCCTTCACGGCCTTGCCCATCTCCAAGACATCTTAGCTTAGGTGGTGGTCAAGCAGTATTTTTGGTGGGTTGGATCTCTATTGTTACATGGCAAGAGAGTAGCTTTAATTGTTATCTCAAGATGAAATAAGTGGAATGCCTACAAAACTATACGTGTATAATGGGATAAAAAACATCACAATTGAAGTAACAGTTTTACAACCATAATTTCTTATCACTATGCGGAAAGTCTTATAGCAAGTATCAAAATTGTGTTGAAATTCTCTAAAAAATGCACATGATGACATGAATATACTTGAGAAGTGTAAAGGCAATTTGGGTGGATAGACTCAACAATCAAGACATATGTTTAGTCTCTGAATGGATCAGATCCATGCATAGCCACTTTTGGTGTACTCATGAATCAATTGGCAAGTAGAGCTATCCAAGTTAGATACTGTACATCTACTTTTTTTTCAGTAATCAGTACTTCTCTAGGAATAGAAGTAAAATCTGGTTTCCTAATTTGGTATTATTATCCTATTTTTATATCAAGAATTTTAGATTTTTCTTAAGATTTATTGCAACCCAAAAGGACTATTTGGCCCTTCCTACTTCCATCTCCATGGCTTATCAGATTCATTTGTCTACATTTTTACGTGGTGCAGGGCGGCTAGACGATGGAGAAAAACGAAACCGGATGCCAAGCTGCTCCAGAAGCTCCTATCCTTTGTGTCAACAACTGTGGGTTTTTCGGCACACCAGCAACAATGAACATGTGTTCAAAATGTCACAAAGACATGATCTTGAAGCAAGAGCAGGCTAAACTCGCTGCATCTTCAATCGAGAGTATCGTCAATGGAGGAGGAAACTTCAACAAGGAGTCTTGTGTTGTACTGCCCAGTTCAGCCGAGCCAGAGGCAGTGGCTGTATCCACTCAGCCATCTTCTGCATCAGAAGCTGATCAAGCTGAATCCGCTAAGAGCAGCGAGAAACCGAAAGAGGGTCCCTCTAGATGCACCACTTGCAGGAAACGTGTTGGCTTAACAGGCTTCAGTTGTCGATGTGGGCATATCTTCTGTTCAGTTCATCGTTACTCTGACAAACATGACTGCCCATTCGACTATCGAGCCACTGCAAAAGATGCAATAGCTAAAGCTAATCCGGTGATGAAGGCTGAAAAGCTGGAGAAGATATGAAGACAGCAGTCCACAAAATGTTTTTGGGTGAGTCTTAATTCTCTTTGGTCAATGTCCTAAGCTGATGATATATATATATATATATGATCATGGTGTGATGAAAATGATATTTAGGGCATGGGCATCATCTGAGTTTTTGTGAGAGTGGTTGTTTAAATGCATATGGTTTGAAGGAACATGTTATCTTGTACTATGTTTTTTTTTAAGTTTTTGTGCTGACATTTGTATGTCGATAGTTAAGTTTCTGATCATGTGTGGTGCAGATTTTACGTGATCACTGTGCAATTGGTAGGGGGTGCGAGTTGGGGCGGATGGGGGGCTAGTCTCAGCCAGTGAGCTGAGTGAGCCAAAAAGTGCCCCTTCACATTGGTGTCCTTGGAGGCGGCTTCTGTGTGGGGTTGGGTGGGAGTGGGGGCGGATGGGGTGATAGTCTCAGCCAGTGAGTTGAGTCACTGGCTGAGCCAAAAAGCCCCCCTTACATTGGTGTCCTTGAAGCCGGCTTCTGGGTGGGGGTGGGATTGATGGTATTATGTTTTGAATTAGGGTAGGGTTAATGCACACACCTACATGTTAATATCCATCTTATATACATTAACATTAAAAATGTTTTTTTTACATTTTTAATGTATGAATTAACTCAATTTTCACTAATGTAAGGGTGCAAACAGAAATCCCCTTTGAATGCATTTTCATTCTTTATTTGTAGCTGCCCTTCAATTGTTCAATTTAAATGCGGTTGGATTGTTCACCTGCAGGTTTAAAAGTGTGTTGGAATGAAAAGTTGATAAAAATTGTTAGAATCATCCGAAATAAAGAATCTGGTAGAATTAGGTGCAATTTTATAGAAATTTTAATTTTTTGTTTTCTATTTTTAATCCATTATATAATGGATTTGTTTAAGATGTTTCATGTGTTTTTGAATTTAGGGAGAAAAAGAAAGGGAGAGATAAAAAGGAAAAGAAAAATATTTTTTTATTTTCGTTCTAAAAAAGGAAGGACAAAGAAGGAAAATGAAAGAAAAAAGAACTATTTTTTTATATTTTCGAATTTGAAAGAAAGGAAAAGAGAGGAAATGATTTTCTTTTAAAAGTATGTTTTTTTATTATTTGAAGTTGGGCATTTTTGTAATTTAATAACTTCTTAAAGGTTTTAATTTTTTTTTCCTTTTCAAATTGCTATTAATCTGTCTAGTTTTACATTTTTCAAAATAGTTTGGATTTCTAAATTTAAATCAAATAATTGATAGGATTGGGTTCCGGTCATAATAAGAGCTACAGGGGAGATGGGATCTCCATATTTGGATCAATCCTAATTGAATATCAATATTAACTTCATGCATCAAGATGTACTAGATCAATTCTTATGATAAACGTATGGAGATGAAATTATAAGTGATTAAGGGTCCAAACCCTTTTTTATTCTTATCTTAACTTTTATTATTACATGATCCTTCGTCTAATTGATATTATTTAATTATTTATATGTTTAGGATTAACCTAAATGTTTAGGATCGTGTGAGAAGAAAAGTTAACGTGAGAAACGTAAAAAGAGATTTGAACCTTTGATCACTTTTAATCTCATACCCATTAATGAATTGTGCTTTAGAAGGGAGTTGATCTGGTGCACCCCATCTTGGTGCATCTGATCCTAATATGTATCCAAGGGTGGAGATCCCTTCTTACGCTTCTCATGTCAACTCTCATTATTACCGGAACCGAATCCTAACCTAAACATCTTAATTTTTAATCGCCTATTCAAATTAGTCAGACCACGTTAAACAATGAATTAGAAGAACTTCATCTTGTTCATGTATTTAAATATTTTTCGGATATAGATGTTTTTCTAATACAAACTATCAAAATTCTACAAACTCTATAAACCAAGTTCAACCGCTTGAACATATTATCAAATCTATGTTAACAATGTTGATTAGGTCGTTATCTGTAACTGATTTAGTAACTTTCTTAAATTTTAAAATACATAACAAGGCCCCATATTGGTTTGATGGACGATGGTGTATAACATTTACATGACTTTAATTTGAAATCTCCTATGTATACACACACATATAACTATGTGTTTAATCATTTTACAAACCTAATAAGTCGGACAAACTTACAAATTTGCTTCTATGTGTTGTTTCACATATGAAATATACATAACATGTGAAAATGTAGTACTTATACAATGTTGTTTCACATATAAACAGTTCAGAACTGTTGTATCAAGAAAAAAACAATCATAAGAGCATCTCCAACAAATTCCCTAATAAATTTCCAAAATGGAGAACCAAATTTCAAATTTTCCCAAAAAAATTACATCCATCTCCAATAGATTCCCCATTTTAAAGAATACATAATTGATTATAATATTAAAATATTGAATTCATCTAATAAAATAATTTTTTTTCTCTAGATATTTATTTTCAAAGGCTTGTATTGGTTCTCTCATTTGGTAATCATTTTTGGAGTAATCTTCATATTTGGAGAAAACTCATTCTCTCTCGTACTTTTTCCATTTTGAAGATAGTTTTAAGGAAGTTATAGAAGTAAAAATTGTCTCAAAATTTCCATTTTCTCCAATTTTCTCATTTTAAAGAAGTTATTGAAGATGCTCTAAATCTCTTATATACAAAATTGTATAAGTTATAAAGTATTGTATGTTTACAATATTTGAAAATGAAAAAAAAAAAAAAATTGGAAGTTGGCAACCATTTGCAATCATCATAATGACATACTTTTATCTTATTCTTTGAGATAATCATGATATTTAATATATTTGTTAACTAATTTTGTAAAATTTAAATATATAGTGATATACATACGACTATAAAAAAACCCATTTTAAGTAAATAAAATCGATGTAACTCATAACAACAAAAATAATAACATCAAACCTCGAATATATATATATATGTGTGTGTATATATATATTCTTATTTATGAAAAGTTCTATATTTCAATAAAGATATAAAAGTTTGTGTTATTTGGTTTGGTTTTAATAAAAATGCTAAAAGATCGTATTTTTGTAAATATTGAACCACGTGTATCATTTGCTATTGGTCCGTACCTTTGCCGACAACAATGGTGGCGGACGCCGGCTCCATTTAATTGCCAACTTTTTCTTAATTTCATAATCCACTACCACTAGTTAATTAAAACAATTGTATTTCTTCTATTTCTTCTATTTTTGTTTTTTTTGGATAAAATATACTTATTATCGTGCTCTAAAAAAATACATAAACCAAAATTTTAGAATATATATGCAAAATAATTACTTCAAGAGATTTTGTTAAAGCATTGTCATTGTTTTTATTTTCTTTTATATTACGTTAAAAACAGTAATTCATTTAAAAAAAATCAACTACAATGAATAAAAACTTCATATTATTTACTTACGATAAAAGTTGATTACCGATAATTCCAACAAGTTTTATGTAAAAACCGTTTTTAAGGATATTAATATAAAAGGACATTTTTAACTCACTTAACGACTATGGTTAACAAGGCTCTGAGATCAAAATCAAGACTTGTTTTATATTTAAACAAGAAACCATTTCCATTACAATTTAGCTATGCACCAAAAGCTAATGATTGTTTGTTTATTTCTTAACAGTTTCATTAAAAGGCAATATCTAAATCGTTAAGAAGTGAATCATGTTTCGCAAAAAAAATGTTTGCCTCCTAATGATTATAAAACCCTTTGAATGATTTTATATTTGGGTCTTCTTTAACCATTCAGAGCATCTCCAACAACATCTCTAAAATAGAGAGAATCATATTTTTCTTCTCTAAACTTCTCCAACAGCTTCTCTATCTTATTCTCTAAAATAGAGATTCATGGGAAATTCTCCAAATATAGAGATTTATCTGAATCTCCAAATATAGAGATTTATCTGAATCTCCAAATAAAGGAGAGATAAATAATTTTTTTATTCATTGCACCAATTAGAATTAAATAAATATCATTTTATTTTAATTTTTTTCTAAAGTGTATTGGGATCCTAAAATTATAGAATATTTAAATAATATAATTAATGATAAAATCTCTGTTGGTGTTGATTGCAATTTATTTTAGAGATTTTTACTTTTAGTATCTAGAGAAATTATAGAGAATCTGTTGGAGATGCTTTCAAAACACTGACTTCAATAATTATTCGGAATAATTATTAAATAATTATATTTTATAAAAGATACTTAGTCATTATGGTCATTTAATCATTCTATACCAAGTCGTTCATGTCAAACAACCCTTAATATTGTTTATTTAAATTAGAAAATAAACTAAACATAATAAAATTACCTAACTATATAATTTTCAAAATATTATTTTTATAAATATTCATTATTTTGCAATTATATATTACTATTTTAATGTTGGTCCAGGAGAATGTCCATTGACATTTATAATTATTGTTCAGCCCCTGAACTTAAATATTATTTCACTTACACCTACTCCTTTATGAAAACAAATTGATTAGGTCACCAATAATCCCACTAATGGGTATTTTATAATTGCAAAAACATTTATGCATCATGCATGTAAACGTTTTTTTCCTAACATTTGTGTGAACCACATAAATAAAATTAGGTTTATAAGACATAAAAAAAATATTTAAGTATTTAAATAGACCATTTTATAACATTTTTTTAACATCATATCACGAGTGTTGCAATAATTTTACAGAATCTTCTTGATCGTCTTAACAAGTTTTTAGAATATTTAAAAAGAATTTTATATTAGTTATTTTATAGAACGCTATTTGAAAAATGTATTATAAAAACAAGTGTCCTATAAATAATGTGTTTATAAAGACACTTTTTGTTAGTGCCATATAAAATAGTCAATACGACTGTTTTATTTAAAAGATGTCCTAAAGAATTATTAAGACACCCAAAAGGCTAAAAACGTTTAATAACTTATTGTAACACTTTTAAATATGATGTTTTATTGTTTCGTCATATGAACTTAAAAATTACAAAACGATTAATTAAGGCATTTAAACATTGTTGACGTGTAATATTTTATTATGAAGATATTATAAATTAATAATTTCAATTAAAAAAAGATTTTATATTTACCCTTTGACGGCATTTGAGAATGACCTTTTTGGAATGTTTGTGTTTATTAATGTTTTAAAGCTTACTTTTTTTAATGTTATATTCATGTCATTAACATGTAGCCGTTGTAAATGATCCGAACGAACACGAACAGAGGCTTGTTCGTGTTCGTTCGTTAAAGTTTAAATGAACACGATTCAGCTCAGTCTTCTCACTTATCTGATTTCAAACCTCTTCACTCAAGGAGATTTTAGGGCATCGATTTCTCCAACCTACCTCATCCCAACCCATTTATTGTTTCATTTAAGTGAAGATTCAAGTTAAGATCAAGGGTTTAAACTTCAAGTGGTGGTGTCCTTGATCTTTCTCACCAAACTCCATCATGTTCCCCATACTAGAAACTTTTCTAGGGTATGCATAGCCCTAGGTTTGTGAGTTCATTTTCAACTCTTTTACAAACTTAATACTTGTCTTAAATGTCGTATTTGCTTTATCTAAAGTTTATAATTCCGTTATTTAAGCATTTGGTTAAGATTGAAGATTTTAGGTCAAAATGAGGAATTTGGGGATTTTGATCTTGGATGTAAAATGAGTATTTTAAATGGTATTATCTTTCTTGGAAATGTCTCTAGATGAGGAATTTTTTGATTATGGAACTAAAATTATTTGACCTAATTTTCGGAAAAGTTCATATTTCAAAGAAGAACATTTATAAAAAAGTTTTTCGGTAAATGGAAAACTATCAATACGTCTCGTTTGATGTAGTTGATTTATAGACTAGTATGTAATGGATCCATAGGCATTTAGTCGGTTGTAAGACGGGATTTTTATTCCCTTTCAGTCACATTTGTAGTCATCGAGGGTGTAACAACCCCGATTCTAAAACAAAGGTATAACATACTATTGCTTTAAAACAAATTCGTAACTGAACATAAATGATCCCAAAGTATACTTCATCTCAAAAGTTTGCAGCGGAATAAACACTACTGAGATTATTACATGCAACTCTAACTAGGCGACTAACTATACAAGTTACGCCTCACATCTATCCCCATCACGCTCACAGCCTCCCATTGCCCTTACCGGAGCATTCAATCATGTGCTTTCCTGAAAAGGTTTTCAGTTTTATAAAAGAGAGGGTTAGACCGAAAGGTCTAGTGAATTCCCAAAAACCACAGTTAATACATGCATGACAGTTATAAGAGAAACAGTTAGTCATGTATATCAACTCACACTTAAAACACACCTTTTTGTACCTGTTGCAACGGTATAATATCAATATCACACACACCGTGACTAGCATGATCACACACACTGCGATCATTAAAATGGACACACACCGCACGATAAGAATGAATTAAACGTTCAATTTAAAACATCCAATTATAAAGTTTAGCACATAAAGGGAACTCACCTGAATTTCCAAGACGCTTACACTCCCAACTACGTACATACCAACCGAACACTTGATTTAGATCAATTAACTTCAAGTTAATGACCCAATTATACTTCCACACATCCTACCTATAAACCCCTTAGGCTAGGACACCACTTAACCCATTTAATTACTCTTTAAGCAAAAACTCTGAAATGCTGAAACAGTGAGTTGCGCGGCTTGTCGCGCGGCTTGAGGTCGCGGGCTAGGTCGCGTAACTCATTGTTCGACCTGCACCAAAGCTGCTCGGACCAAAAACCCCAAAAACACTATTGCTACCAAATCCAGCCATAAAACAGACATAAAACTTGTTTAAACTCATACCAAAACCCTTCCCAACAACAAATAAACCATTTAATCCAATCCATCCATTGATTCATGGATTTTCCTACACATCGAAGAACATTGCTCAACAATGGAGGTGTTCATTGATTTTAACTCCTTGAGAGTGAAATATGAATTCCAAAACATGAAAGATACATCAACACCTACTCCATTAACCCAAACATTACCGATTTTGAGAATAAACATCAAACATTCAACAACCAACTACAAAACTCAACTTCCTAATCATCTAATAGACTTAACAAGTGAAAAAAATGAAGAGAATAAGCTTTTATACCTCAGATTGCTAATGAATCCTTTTTCCTTCTTGAAATCCTTCTTTTCTCCTTTTTTTCTCCGCCAAATCGCACCAAACACACACACTTGGAACACACACAAATTTCTCAGCCGTAATGCTCAAGAAATGAGGGTTTTCCCCCTTTTTATACCTACTTTCAGACTTTTACACAACCAGCCCCTAAAGTTTAGGAAATTAGACTCCTGCCACCAAACTTTCAGACATTAAACTACTAACAAGGATCCGGGTTATTACAGAAGGCCTTACATCTTAATGTATTCATTGGTTGTTAACAATTTCCATTGACTCTTACGGAAGTGCTAGGATGGGTCATCGAGGGCCTTGCACCTTGGTGTATACGTTGGTTGTTGCCAATTGCCATTGACCCACAGCACGAGCTTTTATCGGGGTCATCGAGGGCCTTGCATTTCGGTGTATTCATTGGTTGTTACCAATTGCCATTGAATCCTTTAGTTAGCTAACATCGAATAGTGACTTACTTTTGTATCTGTCACCAAAGATGGTATGATCAGGTTTCCCCCGGTTACTTTTAAAAGAACCTTGCTCACCAAGAGTAAGTTTTCAAGATCAAGTTAAATGGGATAAAATGTTGCATGATTTAATTAAATATTTTACGGTTTTATCCATTTAACTATTTGTTCCCACTAGGCGTAAGCCTAACACTTGTTCTTAAATGTCATGTTTTTGCAGGTGATCGTATAAGCGGGGTTCCTTAGAGCGGAACGGAGCGTTGTGCCGGTATAGGCACCTTTTTGGGCTTACACTTCTAAGTGTAAATATTGGAGATACTAGCAAGAGTATTTTGAGGATATTAGTGACACCCGAACATAATATATAACCCGAATTTTGTATAGATTAATAGATTGTTATTTAGTATTCGTATATTGATGTAAACTCCATTACTTTCCTCATCTTTTGGACGATCCTTTTATATTTAAGTTGTATTTTGCATTTAAATTTCGGTTTAAATTTACTCTAATTTTTAGGGTGCTACAAGTTGAGGGGAGTACCTGTAGTGGTGGCCACGTTGCACGGGCCACCATATTATTTCCCCGACAAAAGGTAATTTTTTTAGGTTTGTGAAAGGAACAACCATATTGTTTTGTTATGTGCCACCATATATGTTTTAAAACTACAATATAAACAGAACTTTTCCTTGACAGAGTTGGTTTGCAAGACTTTTCTACACTCTAGACTTAAGTTCGAATCTTGCTAGTGTCATTTTGTTAGCCGTTTGTTTTAGATTTCAAATTTATTATGTCTATAAAAAAATTACAGTAAAAGACTTGAACCCAGAACCTCGCGTATGAAATTCAATGAACTAACCAATAGATCAATTATGGTATTGTGAAAAATATGTCGACATTTGTTTCTTATAGTCAAACGGTGCAACCGTCTGAAAAAACTTCTGGATCCGTCCCTTCTTACCAGTTGGTTAATACTGCCTAATGTCATTATAATCCAACGTCTAAATGATATTTAATCACTCTTTCTGTTTTGTTTGTTCCTTATAGCATGAGATTTTGTATCTTATTTATGGTATTGGGTCAAGAAGGATATGTGAATGACAACTTATTACCATATCTGTAATATGATAATAGGTGAAGGGGGAATCTATAAAGTTTCAATAGATGAAGGTGTTTGTTGTAAAATTTGTAGCATACTAAATTAAAGAGAGAAAAACAAGGTTGGTTGGCATTGGCTAATGAATCCGTAAAACGATAAAAGCGAAAGCGATAGGAGTAATATGGTAAATGTGATTACTTATGACGTGTCAATTACATATTCTTTTAATCGGGTTATTTTGAGCATCTCCGGTAGATTTTTTTGAAAAATTTAAAGGTAAAATCTTTAAAAATAATTACGTTTATCTTCAACAAATTTTTTATTTTAAAAAAACAACATTAATTATAATAATAAAATATTAAATCCATTTATTAAAATATCATTTGTCTCTCTAAATATTTGTTTTAAAACTTTTCTATTGATGGTTTCATCTTGTAGTCATTTTTGGAATGTTCTCTAAATTTGTAAAAAAAACCTTTCTCTCTCCTACTTTTTCCATTTTGAAGAAAGTTTTAGAGAAGCTATTGGATCTGAAAATTAGCTTAAAATCTTCATTTTCTCAAATTTTCCCGTTTTCAGAAAGCTGTTGGAGATGCTCTTATAATTGATTTTTGTTTTTGCTTTTTTAGCATATTTGAACTTTTTTTCTTCATAAAATATTCAAAAAAGTAACTCTTTTTTTTGTTGATTTCAGACAACTTTAACACAACCAAATAAAAAGTGAGCATACCCTAAAAATAAATTGTAATATTGTAGCTTGCGGCACCGTAAGAACATGTGTCACGAACAAAAAGCAAGCCAAAATCGCTACTTGTGATAACGCAATAAAAAGCATCTTATAACATTGAGTTACAATTTTTAGACACTTTGTGATTGAATAGTGTCTGTAACATTTGAAAAAAATCACGATGTGGCCATTTAAGATGATACCCCCCCCCCTCTTCCCGGGTGTGTATATTATTTGGATAATTACATTGGTTGATTTAGAGCGTTTATATAACTCTACTCAATACACAGTAAATGTCATTTAATAATCCTAATTTATTGAAAGCATTCTTAAAGTATAACC
Organism: Silybum marianum; assembly: GCA_036898165.1. Classification (NCBI taxonomy): domain Eukaryota; kingdom Viridiplantae; phylum Streptophyta; class Magnoliopsida; order Asterales; family Asteraceae; genus Silybum; species Silybum marianum. The sequence goes on from CM072538.1 coordinate 24,667,131, forward strand.
CATCACAATCAAGATTATGTGGATTGGATTAGATTGAAGCTTTAGGTAATAAACAATTAAACCGGTGTAACCAAACTTAAAAGAAGAAATATTGCTTAATGAAGATCATTTCACTTCTCTTATTGAATTTTCATCTAATAGTTTGATATAATACATATTTTTATCATATGTTTTTTTGACTTATAGATTTTATTGATAATGAGAATGACCTGGTAATATGCATATTTGAATTAAATAGATTAGCCTTTTCAATTATTTTTATTGATTTATGAATAAATAATTTAAAATTGTATTACTGACGAGTAACTGAATAATATTTTATTCCAGTAAATAACATATTTTAGCAAATGGGATCCTTCTTTACATTTCAAGATTGATAAGCTTCCTACTAAAGTTCGGTAAAAAGATGCTCTATCAATTAAATAACATGAAAGTAAAATAAATAGAATTATCAAATTTGTAGCAAAATAAAAATCCATAAGACAAACAAAAATTATTTAGTTAAATTTCAAATCAAAAGGAAGTGGGAATGATCGATATGTGGTAAAGAGAGCAGTGGTTTATTTAGGTTGGGTAGACTGGTTTAAAAATATTTGAACAATTCAACTTAATAATTATATATTGATGTTATTTTTTATCAATTAAGTCATGGCTTACCTCTTGTGAATTTTTTCTCTCGAATTTGAGTTTGGTTGGATTTTTCGTTTTTTTCTGTGGACCCCTACTTTTGGTAATCATTAAGTACCATTATTTGTCGTTCATATATTAGTATATCACCATATCGTCATATTTATTTTACAAAATAAATTAAACTAGTTTTTTTCATTTCATCTGTTATATAAAACATATAGAAATTTTTTTGAAAAAAATAACAATATTTTTTCTTTCTAATTTTTGTAATTTATTGAAAGTACTCTTATTAAGTAATATTGAAGGGTTCATCTAGAATGATATTAATTGGGGATAATTTTATTTATTTATACATGATTTTGACCAAGGATGCGTACACTTGAAAAAAAGTAAATAAAAGTTTGACTTGAAGAGAAGAGCGTGTAGAAGAGAAGAAAATCAAAGAATTAGGTCAAATGGCCTTTTCGAACGTGCCTTAACTTTTGAAATGTCTAAATAAAATATTGCGGTAAAAGTAAACACCCATTTACACAAAGAATTAATATAAACTAAATTTATAATACTTAAGTTGACAAAATCATTTTTGAAATTTATAATTTTTTAAATTTAAAATTTGAGTAAAACAAATAAAAAATTAATACAAGAACACCCAAGTTTCGTAACGAATATAAAATTACTTAATTATACATAAATTGTATTTCTTTTTCAGATTTATATTCATATTTTGAATACCAATCTTCGTGTCGAGGGCTTAAGGGATCATTGATTAATAATCTACTATCCTCGCTTTGTTATTACCTTTAAATTATGTTCTACTTCATAAGAAGTAGCATCCGACAAGCAACTCATTCAAATACCCTTCTTCATTGCTTCATCTTAAGATTCGGGACCCCACACATGACTTATTGGTAGTGTTACCTCTTTGAATTCTTCTAGTTCGGTAAACAAGCTTTTTCTAACATGCATTTTCATTTCTTTGCCCCATTCATCAATCAATCTCAGTCTTCAACCGTTCACAATTTCAGCTTTAATCAGTTTTTATTTTGTCCTTCAACCATCAACAACCATTATGGTCAAGACGAACCTATGCTTGGTCAAATAATTTTCTTTGCATCCACTCGGGAAAAAATCGGAATTTCACCACAATCAAAGACATAAAGAGGCAAAAATATTTTATTAGAGGATATTATCAACTACACGAGCATGTGACTGTGACTATATTTCATGTTCAATCAAACAAAGACCCAACTTAACCTATGGGGTCAGACATAGGTTTTTCTCCAATTTGTCATCAGTTTGAATCCCCTCAAAGCTATTGAAGGGCTTCCAACTGTTAACTTAAGGGTTCCGTAGGATTAGTCGAGGTACACACAAACGGTCTCAAACACTTAGCTTGCAAAAGGCCCAAAATGCCAAATGTATGTGGTCTTGTCGATCATCCATATCTTTCCCTAAATCTCTCATGATTTCAATACTTTGTTTTTTATTAGTTATATTTCACACTAAGTATTAGGGTTGCGCATGCACGAGTTGGATTTACCAGTTTGAAGACATTTAAACAACTCAATTTAACTGGTACGATTTCAAAAATCTCAACTAACTAAAAATAAATAAAGCATAACCCAACTTTTTTTTTGGAAAGCGTATCCTAGACAATTTTCTAGACTAATCCCTGGTAAATTTAAGACTGCTAAAACATGCAGCCCTGAGATAATTCCCCAGTGGCCACAAGTTGTTTGCGCCTGGATTCAAACATGGGATAGATGGGTTACCTAGCCTCATCTCCCATAAGCATAACCCAACTTAACCCGTATGAGTTAGGTTGGTCGGGTTGTGACATAGTATCCGCACTACAATTGCCTACATAAATAAGCGTTAATCACTATTGGTTAATTAGGCCTATTAGTTTGCAAGGGGAAAAAGACAAAGTCAAGCCAGCACCATGAACAAAGTGGAAGATCTTAGCAAATAAAAAGTAAAAGTACGGATAGAATTGTGCTACGGTTATAAAGAAAGCTAACGAGTTTTTTTTGCCTTGGCAATATAAATCAGATACATCACTAACAATATGTCTACCATCATGTACATATAACACATAAGGGGGCTATAATATATAAGTAGGTATATATAACATATAAGAAGGCATCGGGTTCATCACGTTGGGTTGTATTCAAACGAGTCTAACCCGATTTCAACTTAATACCTACGTTTAAAAAAAAAGTTATTTAAAAATAAGATGGTTTCAAGTCGGATTATATCATACTGGCCAAATTTTTATACACCCATACTAAGAAGGATGATATAACAACAACATTTTATCAACATTAGCGTTAATAATTTGATGTAGAACTCATATATTGAGATGACTGTGTGTACAACAATGAAACTTCAACCACTTTATATAATGAAAGGATTGAGCATATACATAATGACTATTGGGAGTTACATATCCTTTAAACTAATATAAGAAGTCTATCATTATTGTGTTAAATACGACACCCAATACCAATAATTATGAGTTACAACACTCTTCATTAGCATCCTAATTTTCACTAAATCACACTCGCACTTGTGTGTCTTGTATCTTATAGTTCATATAAGAATTTATTTTGTGGGTCTTATTTTAGTTTTCTTAACGTCAATAAATAATTATAAAGTGGGTAAATTATATAAAAGAAATCATTCCAAATTAATTTCAAAGTAAGAACCAAAGTTTTTGTATAGAAATTCAAAACATATGAAATCCTTTATAAAAACACTATTTAATAATGATTATTCCTAAAAACCTACACTTTTTCCTTATACAACCTTGTATTAAGATTATCTCCAACATATTATTTAAAAAAATAAATAAAATGAAATTGAAACTTAAAAATATATAAAACAAAAATATAATCAAATCTAACAGATTATACTTTTTAAATATTGCAAAATTAATTATATTATTAAAATATTTATATTTAATAAAATAGTTTTTTTAAATATTTATTTTTAAAGTTTTTTATTGTTAAATGTATTTATTAAATACCATTTATCTTTCATTATAATTACTTTTAGGATGTTTTGAAATTTAAAAATTTTATACTCTTTTTTTATCTTCTTCATTTTGAAAAAGAAGATTTAAATAATATGTTGAAGTAAAAAACGTACTTAAAATGTTTACCTTTTTTAGAGCAATTATGTTTCTAGTCATATGGTATGTTAAAAATTGTAGATTTCATCATGATGTTTTGAAATTATAGTTTATGGTCTGTAATTTTTCTATTTTCTTCCTTAAGGGTAAAACATAATGAAAAACTAAAATAAAAATGAATTATAAATTATAACAAGAAAAAGAAAAAAATTAAATTATAATGACAAACAATGTAAGGAATTATAATTTATAAGGATGAAAATTGTAATTTTAAAACCATAAAAATGAATATAAAAATTTTCAACAAACCACAAGAAGTAAAAATATAATTTATTCTTTTTCATTTTAAGGAATCTTTTAGGTAGCGTTTGGTACGCATACAAGATTGGACATGACAGAACATGACTTGACAGGACAAACACTACTAGAAAATTGAGTATTTTCAACAGAAAATGTCGTTGAAAATTTTCTATGAATTTTAAAGAGATTATTGACAAAACATAAATTTTCTACGAATTTTCAACGAATTTCCGTTCAAAATCTCTCACAAAATGCATTTTCAACCAAAAACTTTTTGACGAGACATTCCGTTGAAAAATTTTTGGTTGAAAATGCATATATGTTTGTGAGAGATTTTCAATGGAAATTCGTTGAAAATTCGTAGAAAATTTATGTTCTGTCAATAATCCTTTAAAATTCGTAGAAAATTTTCAACGACATTTTCCGTTGAAAATTAATTACCGTTGAAAATACTCAATTTTCCAGTAGTGAAAAGGGTGGGACAGGACAGGACTGGACATGACAGAACAAGTGTATGTTTGGTACACCTAGGACTGGGTTGGACATGACAGAACTAGAAAAGTTGTCACATAAGTTATTTGACGATTTTACATTATATAATAGTTATAGTTACAAAAAAAAATTTAATTTATAAGCATTTTTACTCAACCTTTTTATATTAGTATAAAATTTGAATTTTGTTATAATTGATGATAGTTTGAAAACCCCAATTCACACAAATAAGAAATTATGTTTTATTCCGATGATAGTATTGGTGGCGACGATGGGCGGTGGTGATCAGTGGCCGATTTGATTATAGATGACTTAAGATGGTAGTGGTGGTGGTGGTGGTCGGTGGTGGTGGTGGTGGTGGTTATTGTTCGGTCACCGATGATTTGGTGATGAATCCTAAATCTTTTCTTAGTCAAAATATTTGGTGTCATCATCAAATAGGGGGAGATTGTTGGGTCACCGATGATTTGTTGATGACTCCTCAATCTTTCCTTAGTCAAATATTTTGTATCTTAGGTTCTTTGTAAAAGTCTGGCCATGCTCAACAAGTTCAGCGAATCTAAGACTAGCTGATATATAAGGAAACATATCAACATTTGTGGAAAGATGAAGATATGATTGCCATCCAGACTTAGCCAAATCATCAGCTAAAATGTCCAGCCAAAAGTGAAGACCAAAATTGGTAAGTAAAAGGACAGTAGAAGACATTAGCGGATATATCCTTTGATATATTCGGCTAGTGGTCCTATCTGGTATTTTGGGAGAACTTTTATGAAGATACTTTTTGTCATCAATATCAAGAATGTGTTGCCCAAGTTTTAGATACAAACATTATCTAAATGTTTGTTTGTCTTTATCCAGAATTTGTTCCCCAAGTTCTAGATAAAGACTTTATCCAAAGGTTTGTTTATCTATTGCAAATACGTGAGCTTCAAGACTGGTGGTTATGCAAAAGCTTGATGTGACAAATGAAGAACTAAAGAAAGGTGAATAGTGCCATATGTACCATAAAGTATGACACTCATCTTTATCCAAAGGAAACTTAGCCATCAAATTATATTGTGACAAGTGTCTCATGCTTCCAAAGCATATGACACTATAAAAGGAGAAGAAGACCTCTCATACAACTCATGCCTTTGAAAAGACAGAGATCTTCTAAGTGAGAAGCTGATGATTGGCATCAACATAACTACTGTGTGTTTAAGTTATGTCTGTGTGTTCTGAGTGTTTTAACAGTTCATTTTAGCTTTCTTAGTGTTATAAGTTAATTATTGTTATTATGTGTTTCATGCGTTAAGATTGTTAGAATAGAGTGTTATCTATTTTTTTCCGCAACAATGTTCTGAGTGTAAAGTTTTTAATATTTATATTAAAATTTTTAAAAAGAGTAAAAATTGTGTATTTGTAACACCCCTAAAATTGGGAGTTAATTTAAACCAATATAATGCGGAAATATTAAATGAATAGACATCACCCATAAAAATGGGGAGGAGTAAAAGAGTTTACGAGTAAAAGAGTTTACAACATCAATGGATACTAGATGACAACCTATTAATCTATATAATTTACAAATACATATTAAGCCCGGGTGTCTCTAATCCTCAAAATAAAACTTTCTATGCAACTCTATCTATACACACGAAGATGTACTCCAAAAAGAATGCCTCTACCGGCATCTAGCTCCACTCAATCCCTTCAAGCCCCACTAGCACGATCTCCTGATATACATGTCATTTTAAGAAAAAGTGTTAGGCTTAAAGCCTAGTGAGAACAAACAGTTCAAATATGGAAAACTAATAAATAAGTGAAAATGGTAAAATCAACATTTAACCAAAAGCCTTTCCAATTCAATCTTTTCTTTTTCTTTTGCGCGCGATTTACACCTAAGAGAAACGCAATTTGAGGGAAACATCATACGGGGGCGACCCATAATTCATACCGATGGAAATCAGTAAACCAGTAAGCTCGAACGGATAGAAATCTCCGGCTTACGGATAAAGAGTTCAACCCCTATACAGGATCTATTACTCGATACCCAAATGAACAAGTTCAACCCCTATCCAGGATCTATTACTTGCCCCATCCCCAATATAAAACCGACTATTGTGCCTATGGATCCATTATACTAGTCTAGACATTACATACATTCATTCCAATGTACTAGTCAATATTCAATACAAAATCTTTGTATGATAAATTCCTTGTTTCCAAAACCTTATTCCCAAAATCAGGTCAAAATATCATTTGGTTTCAAACATCATATTTCTTGACATAAAACTCATAAGAGTGTTTTAAAACCATTTCTTATACACATTTCATCATTTCAAAGAGAAACCCTAGATGGCACATTTTGACCTAGTTTACCAAAATCCTTCAAGTATAAAAATACTTATATAAACATCATGTAGAAGGTAAAATACATCATTTTGACATGTATAAAGTTTTAGAAAGGTAAGAATGAACTCACAAGGCTAAGGTTAGGTAAACCCTAGAAATCTTCCTAAAATGGTGGAAGAAGATGAAGTGGTGAAGGAGATGAACACTTGAAGCTTTAAATCCCAAAACTTCACTTGATTTCTTCTCTTTAATGCAACAATAAATCCCCTTTAGAGAAGTAGGTAGAGGAGATGGAACCCTAGAAATCGCCCCATACTGCTCTGGTCTCAAAACCGCAACTGATAAAATGAGACTGAGCTGAAAAATCGCGTCTTAATGGAGACTCCTGGACAACACGGGCGATACTGCCCATGCGATGGTGCCATGGCAGTATCGCCTGGCACACTAGCACACCATGTACCGTAACATACTCAAAATGGCACAAAATAGACCACGGGCGATGCTGCCCATGCTAGTGTGCCATGGCACCCTCGCCATGTCACTCTAGCCCGCTATGTACCGAAACTCTTTAAGTAAATCAGTTTCAGTTCTTGTGCTATGCTGCCCTGGCGAGGGTGCCATAGCCGGGGGTGTTCCGGTTGCGTTTTGCTTCGCTTACACGTTTGCTTTCCTCCACTTCCAAGTTACCTAACATAATAATACTTGAAACCTTCCACTTAGCCATAAATTGGAATATTACAAAGCTATTTTTATAACCTTTTAAAACTACGAATTTTCCGGGTGTTACAGTATTTGTATTCAACCCCTCGCCCCTTCTACAAATCCTTTACTTGTTTGCCATTACTCTAACTGGGACCAACAATTATGGTAGAGGTAAGGTGGCCCACAATGGTGGTGGTGGTTATGGTGGAGGTGAGGTGGGTCACAGTGGTGGTGGTGGAGATGGACGGTGGTGGTCGGTGGCCAACGATGGCTGTGGAGGTGGAATATAAGGTTGGTGTAGTAGAGGAGGAGGTGGAGGTGGCCAACGGTGGTAGTAGTTGTAGTGATGGATGGTGGTTGTGAAGGAGGTGAAGATGGTAGATAACGGTGACGGTGGTGGTCGACAGTGGTAGTGGTTATGGTGGAGGTGAGGGTGCCATGGTGGTGGTGGTAGACATGAACGGTGGTGGTTGGTAGCCGACTGTGGTTGTAGAGGTAGTGGAGGAGGTTGTTGCTCTAGAGGAGAAGGTGGAGGTGGCCAACGGTGGTGGTGGTAGTGGCAATGAATGATGGTGGTTGTTGGCCGACTATGGCTACCAGTGGTCGCCGGTGGTCGTGACTAGTGGTGTTGACCATTAAAACAAGTATCATATTAAGGTTATATATCAAATGATGGTAGATTAGTGATATTTTATTTTCTGTCTCATTCTTGTCCCATCCTGTTCCACCTATTTTGGTGGGACAAATTTTTTTTTTGTCCCACTCTGTCCCACATTGTCCCAGTCTTGTCCCTGTCCCATGTCGCGCCAAATGTGGGACAATGAATTCCTGTTTTGTTCCATGTTGCACCAAATGTGGGACAAAGAGTTCTGTCCCGTCCTGTTCGTCCCGTCTCATGTACCAAACGCACCCTTAAAGATGCTTTAACCATCTCCAATGACAAAAATAAAGACCCGATCAAAATGTTAGAGAACTATTTGATGAAAAAGTTAATCATTAAAACAATAACTTGAAAAATGACTTTGACATCCAAAAACTTAAGGAATATCAAGTGTTTTAAGATTTATGTATATGCATTACAAACAAATTAAAAATACAAAAAAAATAGCTTTGAAACACTTGACTATTGGAATAAGTATTTGAAGATGATTTTTCTTTAGTGAAAATTTGATATGACAAATAGATAAGTCTTGACAATTGCGGACAAGAGTGCTCATGGGTTGAGTTGATTAGGTTGAAGATATTTAAACAACACAATCTAATACTTACAGTTTAAAAAACCTCAACCCAACCCAAACCAAAATGCATCACAACCATTGGCGGATGTAAGGTAAGAGGAGTGGGGGAAAGGACCCCAATGAAAATAAAAATAAGTTTTTTTACAAGGGTTAATAAACTTTTTTTTACCACTTCTTCCTTCAAGCCCCCACTCACTTTTCACACGGGACCCATAACTCAAAGCCACAACCCTAGTTGACTTGTTGTTTCAAACTTTTGTTTTAAATTGTTGTTTTGGTAGATGGTAGACCAAAAATGTCATTTAAAATCAATCAAAAAACCCGAAAATTTCCTTTAAAATCGACAAAAACACTAGCAAAAACTCTCGAAACCAATCAAAAAACTTCAATTTTTTTTTCGAAACGGTATAATTAAGTTAAAAACACGTTAAACGAATTTACACGTCTTTAGTTTACCTTAAAGATGACCCCACTGGATAAAAACCCTGAATCCGTCACTGATATTTCAAACCCAAACCGTGCACGTTGATATTTTAATATACAAACATAAACAAACAAAAGAAACCATTATTTATTTCGTTTATTTAACTAAATAAATAAATAATAATAATTTATATTTATTCATTTATTAAAGAGTAAATTACATACTTGGTCCCTAGGGTTTATTGGTTTTAACAGTCTGAGTCCCTAAAATGAAATATCTATGGCTTGCATCCTCGTGGTTTCCATTTCATAACGTATTAGGTCCCTAAAACTAACTTTGTTAGAATTTTCCTGTTAAGTAGGTTAAGTAAGAGGGGCATTTTGGTCATTTTAAGTATAGGGACCAAACACGTAATAAGAATCATAGGAATGAAACAATGTAATAAAAAGCGAGGGACCAAACATGTAATTTACTCTTTATATATTTTATATATACTTAATAATTAATAATTCATAACAATATATATATATATATATATATATATTGTGGGTGTATATATATATATTATATAATTTATCAAATACTTTCACAATTTTTCTTATTATAACATTTTTTTTCGTTTTTTCTTATTAAAATAATATATTTTCAAATTGTATTTTTGTTATGGCATTATAGTTACATTTTTTTTATTATAGTAATATACTTTCATTTCTTTTTTTACACATTGTATTTTTAATTTTTCTTATTAAATTGTATGAAAATTAAATATTTTAATGTAACATATTTTTTAAACATATACATATTTTTTTCAAAAAACACATACTTTTTAACATTTTTTAAACGTTAGCAATGTAAAATGTGTTTTACATTTTTTGAATAACTTCATCGCTTTCTCTCCCGATTATTCATATACCACCTATATTATGTTTTTCATCTATTTTTTAAGAATTCCTTTAAAAATGTATGAATAATCGGAAGGTAAAGTGATGAAACTATCTAAAAAATTGATGGTCCATTTTATCTATGCCACGTAATTTATTTAAAAATATATATGTTTTTTAAGGGAAAAAACAATCGTATATGTTTAAAATATATGTTACATTAAAATATATACCTTTCATACAATTTAATAAAAAAAATTAAAAGTACAATGGCTAAATACAAAACAATTTGAAAGTATATTGATATAATAAAGAAAAATATGCAACTATAATGACATAATAAAAAAATAGTTTGAATACATATTGCTATAATTAAGAAAAATATAACTATAATACCATAATTAAAAAATAATTTAAAAATATATAGCTATAATAAACAAAAATGTAACTATAATGTCATAATAAAAAAAATAATTTGAATATATTTTGCTATAATAAAGAAAAATGTAACTATCATGCCATAATAAAAATATAGAATTAAAAATATATTGTTGTAATAAAAAAAACAATGTTATAAAAAATTGTGAAAATTATGGTGATAAATTATATACAATATATATGTTATTAATTATTAAGTATATATAAAATATATAGAGAGTAAGTTACATGTTTGGTCCCTATGGTTTTTATTACATGTTTGGTCCCTAAACTTAAAATGACCAAAATGCCCTCTTACTTAACCTACTTATGAGAAAAAGTCTAACAAAGTTAGTTTTAGGGGCCCAATACGTTATAAAATGAAAACCACGAGGATCTGGCAAATGTAGATATTTTATTTGCGAATGGGATCGTTAAAATCAATAAACGCAGGGCCAAAGTATGTAGTTTACTCTTTATTAAATAAATAAACATAACTTTCTATCAAACGGTTTATTAAACATTCGGTTGCAACCCTAATATTTGATCGGGTCGTTGAACACCACATGTTCCAAATGCTAAGATAGTCCTACAAGAATCAGTCGTTATCTATGAGGCTGAGCCGCCTGGTTTAATGTGAATATTGATGATAGATGATGTGGGTAATTGTTGTGTGGGGGACGCGTGGACATACACGTGTAGGTTAAGGTCCCATGGTTTCATATGTGAAATGAGAAAAAGCTGCTTTTGGTTGCCACAGTCAGACACGGCGGCTGCCTCTCTCTCTCTCTCTCTCTCTCTCTCTCTCTCTCTCTCTCTCTCTCTCTCTCTCTCTCTCTCTCTCTCTCTCTCTCTCTCTCTCTCTCTCTCTCTCTCTCTCTCTCTCTCTCTCTCTCTCTCTCTCTCTCTCTCTCTCTCTCTCTCTCTCTCTCTCTCTCTCTCTCTCTCTCTCTCTCTCTCTCTCTCTCTCTCTCTCTCTCTCTCTCTCTCTCTCTCTCTCTCTCTCTCTCTCTCTCTCTCTCTCTCTCTCTCTCTCTCTCTCTCTCTCTCTCTCTCTCTCTCTCTCTCTCTCTCTCTCTCTCTCTCTCTCTCTCTCTCTCTCTCTCTCTCTCTCTCTCTCTCTCTCTCTCTCTCTCTCTCTCTCTCTCTCTCTCTCTCTCTCTCTCTCTCTCTCTCTCTCTCTCTCTCTCTCTCTCTCTCTCTCTCTCTCTCTCTCTCTCTCTCTCTCTCTCTCTCTCTCTCTCTCTCTCTCTCTCTCTCTCTCTCTCTCTCTCTCTCTCTCTCTCTCTCTCTCTCTCTCTCTCTCTCTCTCTCTCTCTCTCTCTCTCTCTCTCTCTCTCTCTCTCTCTCTCTCTCTCTCTCTCTCTCTCTCTCTCTCTCTCTCTCTCTCTCTCTCTCTCTCTCTCTCTCTCTCTCTAATTGCTAGCTGGACTCCTCTTTCTTCTCAAAATTCCCATTTTACCCCCTTCCATTACCCACTTTTTTAACCTAAAATAAACAAATTCAGTAAACTACAAATTTGGTTCTTAATTTCTTAGCGGATCTCCAACAAATTCTTCAATTTTTTTTTAAAATAAACAATCAAAATTCAAAATCTTCAAATAAAATTGTCTTCATCTACAACAAATTTTACATTTTAAAGAATTCATTATCATTTATTATATTAAAATATTATACTAACTTATTAAAATATTATTTTTCTCTTCAAAAGTTTATTTTGAAGTTTTTCTATTGATACATTCATTTGGTAATTATTTTTAGAGTGATCTCCAAATTTGGAGAAAAATGCAATATCTCTCTTAATTTATCCATTTTGAATAATGGTTTCGGTAAACTGTTGGAGCTGAAATTAGGATCAAAATTCTCATTTTACCTATTTCCCCCAAAATGGGAAAGCTGTTGGAAATGTTCTTATAGTTTATCAAAAATAATACTTTTTGTTTATATACTTTTTAAATTACACGATGATTAGTATGTTCTGAAATCGTTTGAATTTGGTTATTTCATTTAGGTGATGTTAAATTTTTTTAAATGAGAGTTTACGTAATGAAAATCGGTTTCACGATTTTGGTCCTTGTGGTATTTAATCATGTAAAAAATAAAAAAATCGATAAAAAATTAAAGTGTTCCTTATCTAATTAATTTTTTGATGATAGTTAAAAAAAAGGACTAAATCAACACATTATTAAAAACCATGATGGTTATTATATAATTTGTAAATTACAGAAACGATAAATGGTATTTTTTAAAAACCATAGGAACCAAATTTGTAGTTTATTCTAGGCATGAGAATGATACTCACCCCATCGCGGGAAACCCGGTGTACCTGCCCCGACAAGGATAGAGATTCACTGCAAAATCGGGGATCGAAGATGAGGACGAGGATCTCTGAAAGTTAAAACCGGGAATGAGAACGGTCCCGCCCCGCTCCGTCCCCGAACATTGATATTATATATTTTTATTATTAAATATATTATTTATAAATAATTAGAATTATTATCTTTTAAGTTTATATATTTTTGTTATTTAATATACTATTTTATACATTTTTTTGAGTCGTCTTACTATTTTTAAGATAAAAAAACGTTGAAAAAATCTAAAGCTTTTGATTAAACAATTACCTATGATGTTGTGATTTTATTCACATATGAAATATTTTATAATCTACAAAAGTAAAGTTTGAAAATGTGTGAGACCTAAACACAAACCATTATCGATTAAGTGTGGTGTTTAATATATTTAGTTTAAAATATTTTAAATTAACGGGGAAAAATCCCCGATTCCCCGTTAGGGATCCCCATTACCTGTCTGGGACGGGGATGGGGATGTGATCATATTTCTCGGTGGGGATGAAGATGAAGATTGGAATCAAGGACGGAGATGGGAATTGAGGTCCCCGCCCCATTACCATCCCTAATTTATTCTAAAAAACTTATATTTTAATAGTTCTAAAATAAACATTACAATCAAGATAATCTACAATTTTAAAAATATATAAATATATATTATTAAATAAAATACAATTTTAATTTTAATTTTGATAAAAGAGACAACATTTTTCATTAGGTACTTAAGATTAGAAAAATAAACATATATTTTAAAAATATATAAATTTTAACATGTAATGGTCATTTTGTGGAAGTTTAATCATTTAAAACCCTATATATTATAGTAACGTGAAAACTTAAATAGGTATTGTTTCACGTGATTTTTCCTATCTAAATTTAAAATTTAATATATTGATTAACATATATTTGTTTCACAATATGTTTATTTCATATGTTGTCGGTTCATATTTCACAATGTATTTGTTTCATATATATATATATATATATATATTTAGTTTACAATGTGTTTTTTTCATATATATTCGGTTCACATATAAAACATTTTGGTTGTATTATTTTCTACATATATTCGGTTCACAATATGTTTATTTCATATGTAGTCGGTTCATATTTCACAATGTGTTTGTTTCATATATATATATATGTATATTCAGTTTTCAATGTGTTTTTTTCATATATATTCGGTTCACATATAAAACATTTTAGTTGTGTTATTTTCCACATATATTCGGTTCACAATGTAAAATATTTTTTATTTCACATATGTTCACTTTATGAAACAAATATATTAATCAATACACCAAATCTAAATCGTATATAGAGAAAAACCAATATAAAATAAACATGATGTATGGATCCTCAAAATTATCACAATTTTATGAGTTATTAAATAAAAACCCTCTCATTTTGTAAATATGAAAGACTCAGTAAAAAACATTTTTACACCAAATTAGGAATTTTAGTAGTAATTTTTGAAGTATACGTTATACAAGATTTTATATATATTTAACAATAAGCTCGCACATCCTCGATATTATTTAAACACCTAATCTTTCAAAGGCCCAAAAGCTAGATAAAGAATAGATTAAAAACCTTTAATAATTATTTAATAACACTAAAATGATATTTAAAAAGATTTGATGCAATAAATAGATGCAATATAAAACTTAATGCATTTATTGAAGATAGGCTTTCTTATTTTTCCTTTTTTCTTTCCGCCCCAAACACTTCTATATTTCCTTTTATTTTATTCGACAAATACTTTTTAGAACGTGTATATTTCCTTTTACATCCTAGACGGACCTAAATATTTTTAGTGGTGATATTAATTTAATATATATATATATATATATATACACATACGAGAAAGGTACTCGCGCAATAAAGCAAGATACATTTTGATTCTAATTTTCGCTTTATTCTTTGTCCTTATCGATGTTATGTCGTGTTATTTAAAAGTCACTTTTCTGTGTAGTTTCTCTAATTAAATTTTTTATTATAACTTAATTTAAGTTTAATAAAGATGTAATTTAATTTTGGTTTAAAATTATATTTTTAATAAAGATAATAATTAAGTATTCTGTTATAACTCAATGAATATCCTAACTATTTTTTAGATTTTTTATATTTAAAATGAGATGTTTATCTTGTATTTAATAATTTTATCTGTCGTTAGTTACAAAAATTCAAATATGGAGCTTTAATAAGTTGTACTTATGTACAGTCTACTTGTAATCTTGAATTTTTAAGTAATATGAATCAATAAACAGTACTGTATGGATAAAAAGTGATTTTTAAGAGTTTTTGCTAAATGCTTTATAATATAGTATAGATACAAATAGAAATTAGGTATGTTATTTTAGTTTTTGTGGTAACTTTCTAGTTTCTGTCTTCGGTCCTTCTCAATTTCTGATCGACTTTTCTTTCAAAATTTTAACATTAAAAGCTAAAATAAAGATATTTACTAAATGACAAAATTTAACATGAAAACATAGCCGTTTAAATTCAGCCTTCAATTTAGTCTTAATAAATAAAACGAATGTTCAACATCTTCAACAACTTTTTAAAATAGAGATCATGAAAATTTTGAGTCAATATTTTGCTACAACAACTTTTGAAAAATCATCTTTAAAATAAAGAAAGTAGAATAAAAAAGAGTATTTTTCTTTAAATATGACGATCACTTCAAAAATTATTACTAAGTGAGAGCACCAATAAAAAATTGGGAAATTTATTCAAATAACCCTTTTAGTTATTAGTTTTACCTCCTAACCTATTTCTCTCAAGTTTTATCTAAATAGCCCTCCGGTTTGCAATCGTAAAGGGATGAAAATATAAAAAAAGAAGTTTTGAACTAAGTTCGCAATTCTAGGGACCAAAAATGTAAATTTTATTGCCATGCTAGACAAAAAATTACATATATGGTCCCTAGAATTGCGAATTTAGTTCAAAAACTTTATTTTTATTACATTTTCACCCCCAATTATGAACCTGTGGGCTATTTGGGTAAAACTTTGGAAAAATGAGCTAGAAGGTAAAAACACAAGTAAAAAATGAATATTTTGATAAAATTTTCCTAAGAAATTTGAAAATAAATATTTAATAGATGAATGAAATATTTTAAATAAATAATCAATCTTCGATTTTCCAAAATGAGGAATCTGTTAGATGTAAATAGAATTTTATTTGTAAAGTTTGATCTAACAAATATAATTTTATTTGAAGATTTTGATTTTTTAATTCTTTATTCTGAATAAAATTTACAGAATCACTTGGAGATGCTCTAAAGCTTTTTAAACCTTTTTTTCACTCTCTCAAGACAATAAAGCGATAGCATATACACCCCCTTCTCCTTATGTTGGTCCACCTCTCCCGATGACCATAGACTAATACATTATAACATAAGAAAAACAACATGAAAGTTAAAATTGAAAAAAAAACTTTTGATACCATTAAGACTTATCATTTATAAACTCTCAAATATGTTAAGCGTGTTCTTTAGGGGATTGCATAAATCATTTTATAGTTTACCAAAAATTCTGGTTTTTATTTCTACAATTTTGAAATCAAACAAGGTGTTTTGTTTGTATTCGTTGTCATCCAGGTTCATAGCACAAACAAACGTTAAGAGGTTAAATGTCCTCACATGACTAGCATGTGAGGAGTATTTGATATGTTTAACCACCCGTAATCTCTCGGTTACTATTACATATATTTTCTGTTGCATTCAATAAAAAATAACTCATGTAATACGTCGCATCATCCTTGGTCATTTTATCTCATTAAATATTCTAACATATAAAACATATTAAACATTTTGAACCCTTAATACAACAAGCGTAATGGTCATTCTTCTTCTCATTAGTAATCCAATATTTGCATCCCGTTTCCTTTGAAGACTAGATGGTATTCGACGAACATAACTGATTTATATGTATGGGTAGGGGGCATTTGTCCAGTCGCCCCTAAGTCATATAATTGAATATTATCTGGTTGATTTGCATGTAGTCAAATACCATCTAATTTCCTTAAAAAATTAGATGGTAGTCGATAAAAGTTGGGTTTTTTATGACCCTAAATTTGATAATTACCCCCAACCTTCTCCATGAAAGGTATTGCTCTTCTTGATTTGCTCAAACTTAGTCTCATGCCTCATTCAATTGGAAGTATTGATCTAATTTCAAAATTTTGGTTCAAAGTTTTATAATCGAAGTTTTCAATTTTGAATTAGGGCCATCACCTTCTTTGACCAAATTATCCAACATTTTCACAATTACAGTTCACATTGCCCTTAACTAAACTAATGCAATAGAAAGTCCAAAAATAATATCATCCTTTTTATTTCCCTACTAGTTTATCACTTATGATTTGTTGCCTTTTTATTTGATTTTTCTTTTATTCATTTTATAAAAAGGGTGTTACCTTTTATATCCTATTTTATATATTAACCCTAATATATATATATATATATATATATATGGCCTTCAATTAAAATTTATAACTAAACATAGGAATTAGTGTATTATCAATTAAAATAGATAAATAAGATAGAGTAGGGTGCATTTAGGAAGTTAAGTAGAGTGTAAAAGGAAAAACCTTTATAAAAATGATTGTACTATAGTTATTTACTTGTTCTTTGGCTTAAGATAAACTAATTTACTTAATTCTAATATAAATATAACCGAAAATCAAACAAAATAAGATACCCCTGTTAAATTAATGGAATCGTTTAGTTTGAAAGCTATTTACCCTACACCTCATTATTCTCTTTGAATGGATTATTCAATTTGGATTTTTTATACCATTAAGACTATGTTTGGTAAAAATAAGTTCGCTTATTTTTACTTTACATGTTTGACAAACTGTAAGCTAACTTATAAGCTAGTTTATTGAAATGTTACTTGGAGTAGCGTTTTGGAAGCTTATTGTCATTTTTTCCAGTTATAACCGTCATTAATATTAATTATTAATTATTATTTTTATTTTTTAATATGTCATTTTAGGTCATTTTACATTATTATATGTTAGTTTTGTCAAACATGATTTTTTCATCAGCTAGCTTATTAGCTATCAGTTAACATATAAACTATCAGTTAGCAGCCATCCGTTAGCTTATCAGCTAGTTTATCAGTTAGTTTGCCAAACATAACCTAAGTATTTTCTAATATCTTAAATGTTTTTGAATCCGTCACTTTCAACGAAGTTTAAGTGGGCCCATTAAACATATTTTATATATAAACACAAGGGTTCTTTGTGAAAACTTAAAAAAGTTAATCATACTTATCATAAAATGACGACATATTAAGATTCAAGATATTTATGATATTTTTTTAAGGGAAAAATATCAAGAATAGAAACCCAAATTTGTCTTATGGAAAAAGGTTATTGTTCACGGGGCGAAAACGGTGGCTGACCGAGTAATAAACACGTCAGACGTAGTAATCCGACTCCCTAACCCCACATTTGGGAATTTGTGAAAAGTCTCAAGGGTATAATGGTAATTATACTTCCACAATTTGCATGATGATAACGCGTCCCTTGCGACAACCATTAGCCCTTTCCCCCTTCCCTTAATAAACCTCCCCTTTCCCTTCCATTTCTCTCGCCAACCCAAAATTTTCAATCAATTCTCGCCGGAAAACTTTCATTTTTCTCCGACGATAATCGCTTCTCACCGGTGATTCAATATTATTGTTCTTCGAATTTTGTGTCAATTTTTACAGATATTTTTTGAAGGTTTTTTTGCTTGAAGATATGGCTCAGAGGACAGAGAAAGAAGAGACGGAATTCAAGGTTGTACCTGAAACTTTGACTCTTTGCATCAACAACTGCGGTGTCGTTGGAAATCCGGCGACGAATAATATGTGTCAAAAGTGCTTTAACGGCACCACAACGTCAAGTTCAACCACGTCTACGCAACGTACTCGTGGTAGATCTGGCTCCTTGAGGTCTCCGACGAGGTCAACGTCGTCTTGTGACGTTGAGGTTGATCTGGTGGTAGATCGGACGGTTGTGAAGGTGGATGAAGAAGAACCGAAGGAGAAAACGATGACTAAGGTTGTAAGTCGGTGCTCTGGTTGCCGGAAACGGGTAGGTTTGACCGGATTCCGGTGCCGTTGTGGCGATCTATTCTGCGCTGAGCATCGTTACTCCGACCGTCATGACTGCACCTACGATTACAAATCCGCCGGCCGTGAAGCGATCGCGAGGGACAATCCGGTGGTGAAAGCGGCAAAAATTGTTAGAATTTAAATTAAAAAAAAAATCTATAAAAATCTTCCACATATGTTTCCAAATTTGATTTTTCTGAATCGAAAAAACTTGTTAAGCCTAGGAGATCAACGCTCTCGATCTCTGGTTCTTTTTATTTATTTATCATTTCTTATGGAAATTAATGAATCAAATTATCCTGTTTGGAGATGGAGGAGACGAGATTGATCGAGTGGTGATGGTAAAAAAAATCATCTGAAATTTCTCCTGTTTGAATTGTTCTGCTTTATTTGGTAGAGATTCAATTTGTTAGGTTTGATTATTGTTGTTGTATGATTGATCATCTGATGTTTTAATTAAATTAATCAGTGTATTATAAATCAATGAAAGAAATCTTCATAAATTAAGTCGCCTGATGATCGTATAATCTATAATCTATCGTTTTGTATTATCAAAATATGATCTTGAATTCATCAAGAGGGAGGGAGGAGCACACCGGGTGCTAACCTGTCCCTGTTTGGAGTACATCCTCAGCACACCGGTTCGTAGCCTGTCCTTGTTTTTGGTGGGGACTGGTTGGACCGCTTCTTATCATTTGTCCTTTTACTTTTTTTTTTTTTTTACTTTTTCTGATTATTTATAGATTAAATTAACGGAGGCATATTTTAAAACAATTGTTGCTATAAAATTAGTTCCATTCCAAGTAACGTTTCGTATAAATAAAATGTCACGTTTTAAATATATAGAAATGAAGGTTCCTCTAGTTCTTAATTCTTATTTAGTATAAATTTCTTTTTCCTAAAACAAAATTTTAAAAAATAATTATTTCACACAATAAGTTATGAAGTTTCATCCTTTTCGTTTTTAGAAATCTTGATTAGCAACTTACCCGGTCAAGTTAATTTGTAGTCTTGTTTTAAAAACCTTGTTCTAAATAAATCACAAACATGTTTCAATGAGGTTCTCATAAGAGCATTTTTTTTATTATTTTTTTTGTTGTCGATTTATCAAGTTAAAAACATTCCTTCTAAACAAGTGTGTTAATTCATCAAGTTAAAAACATGGAAAGTGCTAATGATACCCTTTTAATAGGGATGTGTACGGAATTATTTGTACTATAATAGGGTTTTGATACAGATGTGTGCGAGGATGACATTCACTTGTAGGCTAATGGCACCCCTTTAGTGTCTTCCAAAAACATTCATTCTGAACAACTTTATTATAATTTGTTTATAACAAAGTATGAAAAGTCAAAATCTTAAAAGGTATTACATCAAACTTCAACGGTTATTTTATTTTAGCAATTTCAACATTAACTATATTAATAAAATATTTAATACGTTTAATGAAATATTATTTCTCTCTTACATATTTAACTTCAATAGTTTAATTGTTTGGATATAATTAAAATATTGTTTTATCGCTCTTCAATTGAGTTTTAAATATTTTCTCTAAATATATAAATTTTTATAATTTCTCTCAATCTTTTTTTCTATTTAGCATTAAGAATAACATAGCTGTTGTAGTAACAAAAATGTTAGAACCCTCTTTTTTCGTTTTAGGCATTGTTTGGCAAAAATAAGGTGACTTATAAGTCACTTTATAAGGTATCTTATTTTTAGTGTAGTTGTTTCGATGACCATAAATTTACTTATAGGATACCTTATAAGGTACCTTATTAGAAAGTTAATAAAAGTAAGGTTTTGATAAGTTACTTTATAAGTCATAAGGTATCTTATAAGCTACTTTTGCCAAACATAACCTTAGTATAACCCTTAGAGATGCTACAATAATAGTTCTTATAAAAACATCTCCATAAATATTTTAAAAATCAACATCAATCAATCATATTTTAAAAATCTTATTAGAATTAAAAAAAAAAGTCTAAAAGCATCTCCAATAGCATCTTTAATTTTTTTTCCTCCAAAATAGAGACATAAAAATCAAAATCTCTAAAAACAATTGTATTAATCTCCAACAGCATCTCCGTTTTAGAGAATACAACATTAATTATATTATTAAATATATTTAAAAACTTTTAAGCTAACTTTTATATTATTGGTGGAAAATTAGAGTACGAATAAAATATTATTTTTAAAACTTGGTAATCATTTTTGGATAAATATGGAGAAAAAAACACTTTCTTTCTTGTTTTCTCCATTTTAGAGAAACATTTAGAGACGCTCTTGGAGCATAATTTTAATCAAAAATTATCATTTTTTTTATTTTCTCTATTTTAAAAATGTTGTTGGAGATGCTTTAATAACACCTTTATGTGTTGTAAATTTATAGTTTAAAAAATGTAAAAAACTATTTTGATATAAATATGTGTGAAAATAATTTACTTAATAGAGAGGTCATTAACAACATATAGGATACTCCAGTTAAAAATACGTTACCTTCTAAAAACAAAATAACTCATTCTGAAAAATAGTTTAAAATGTTTTTTTAAAGAAAAAGTGGATTTTTTTATAAAATAGAAACCCGAAGTGTGGGATCCACATGATGGATATGTGAGATGACTCATCATACATTTCATTTTCTTTTCCTTTTTAGATAAAACCAACATGTCATCGTTTTTATCCCTATTGAAAAGTTAACTACCTTTTAGAATTCTAATATATGTATTTTAATTTTTTCAATAATTTATGAAAAATTTGTTTTAACGATTATACTAAACTTTAGTTAAAAATAGAGAAAAAAAAACGATTTTTTTTTAAATTTTATGACATATCATATCTGTTGGAGTCACATAGACGGAGCCACGATTTTGAGATAGTGGGAGCACCGAGCTTAGATAATAATCGTCTCTATCCGTCGCTTCTTTGCCCTATTGTCTCCTTATTACTCTGTTGTCATCATTGTTGCCAAGGGCGGAGCTAGGATTATCATCATTATCATTATTTTGTAGTTCATTTTTAGAGGACTGTTTACCCAAAAGCTTATGTGATAAGCGCTTACCGATGAAAGTAAATACTCTAACTTCATCGGGTGAGATTGTAGTCCATAAAAACGGACCGTATGCAAAAGTTTATGTTATACGCGTTTATCGGGCAAGAGTTGTCATTCTCATTTACCGGGTAAGACTATCATTCTTATTGTTGCTCTTACAGAGTAAGATCCTCGATTTTGTCATGTTCATTTGTTAAGGTAAATGACCCGATAAACACTTATCGCGTAAGCATTTATTAAATAGTCCCTTAATCAAGAGAGATACTATGAGGCTTGAACAGTTAAAGGCATGAGGCTAAGGCATTGTTTGGCAAAAATAAGCTAGCTTATTTTTTGAGTAATCGTTTGAATGCACATAAGTTAGCTTATATGTCAGCTTATAAGCTAGCTTATTGATAAGCTACTTGGAATAGTTTATGAAGAGCTTTTTGACACTTTTCCAATTATATCCTAATTAATATTGTTTAGTTATTTACTATTATTATCAATTATAAATAAATGTTAATTATAAATAAATGTTAATTTTAAATAAATATTAATTATTCATAAATATTAATTTATAGACTTTAAATTAATTATAAATTATTAATTAATTTTAATTATACATTTTTAATTAATTTTAATTATACAATAGATACTAATAATAAATAGTAATTATTTATAAACTTTATTAACTACTATATAAATTATTTTTTAATTATTCAATATATTTAGATATCAAAAAACGAATATAACAATTCTAAAAATGTTTATATAAGATACATAAATATTAAAGTCATACCTATTTTATTTTATAAATAATGAAAATATGATAAATAATTGTAAGAAAATATGTATTTTAATTAATTATATTTTTGAAAAACATTAATTAATTATGATATGTAAGGTTGATCAAATTTATGGTTATTCATATTATATGCAATGGTTATTTAAAATCATAGATTAATGTATATTTTTTCTAAATTTGTTTTAACAAATTCAAAATTTATATTGAGTATATATAATAATCAATTTTAAATTCTTTCAGTTAACATATTATATTATTTAGTTTTTTACTATTTTGTTTGTATTAATCAACATATTATATTATCATAAATTTATTTTAGTTATATTATTGAAAAATTATTTGAATTATAATATGAAATTTTGTAATTGACTATCTTTTCAAGATGTCATTTTTGGTCATTTAAATTCTTATAAGCTAGTTTTTGCCAAACATAAATTGTTCATCAGCTAGGTTATCAGCTATCAGCTAGCTTATAAGTCATCAGCTAGTTTGCCAAACATAGCCTAAGAGGGAGCCCAACCCAATTAAATGTCTAAGCTCTTGGTCTACCACTTTATAAATAGCTTATTACTATATATAAAAAATTAAAAATAAAAATTCCAAGGGGAGCCAGTCCCCCCTTTGGTTCCTTACTAGCTCCATCCTTGGTTGGAGATGCTAGAAAAATTTATTTCTCTATGTTCATCTATTTTCATCTTTACTATGACATAACAGAGATCCTGAGTCCGTTATAGGTTACAAGATTTTGCATGGGTAGGAAAGCAATACGACGAGCCTGATTACTTTTTATGATTGGTATAAATGATTTCTGAGTATTCAAATGTCGAATTTCTTTCACAAAATAAGTTAAATATCATGGATGAGCATATCAAAGAGAAATTAATAATGAGGTACTATAAGATCGAAGGATCACAAGTAATGGAAGGAGAAGAACCCTCTTGTTTCTGCGTTGGATCGAGAAAAAGGGACGGAGGAAAATATATGAAATAAAGATGGCTTAGATTGAGAATTTGAGATAGAGAAGTAGAGGGGCCGGGTGGGGATGAAGATGAAAGAGGGAATGGGAATAAATGGGTTACTTCAAAGGACTCTACTTTTTTTTTTTGTCGTACCGAATAAGATACAATCGAACAATTACGTTTGGCTTACCGAATAAGCTATACAGGATATTAAGCACCATTAAGCCGTTACCGAGCATCCCCTAAGTGATCCTACTATTAAGACTTTTGACTTGTCTATATAGGAGAAGACGTTCCAATATGTTTGGTTGGTTAGCCATTAATCTGTCCGTATAGATTAAAAATATTTTTGTTAGAGAAATTTTTTCATAGATGGAATTAACATATTTTTATTTTGAGAGAGACATGTTTGAAAAAAAGAATTTGGTTTTCTGCATAAATCTTCCCTAGAAGTCTATTGAATAAACTACTTATTATTAAGTCACTACCAAAAAGTCATGTATAATTTACCGAATAAACTATGCGTCTCATTAAGCAACATATTTAAATAAAATTATTTCTAATTAGACTAAAGAGTACAAATGTGAAACATGATAATTGAGCTCAAACCCAAAACATGTATAATCATGTAAAAGTTAAAACATTTATAACCAGGGGCGGAACACAACCGTTAAAGTCTTAGGGGCCGAAAATTTAATGTTATAAAAATTTAGAGATCCAAATGATACATACATAACTTTTATTTATTCTTTTTTTCTATTATCTAACATTAAATTTTAGAGAAAATTTGTTAATGGAAGACTAAGGGATTATTTACCAAACGTTTACTCGCAAGTCGTATTATCTTACAGGATGGACATGGCAAGGACCGAGAATCTAACCCTATAAGAACAACGGTAAGGTTTAAGAACCTTGTCTTGTAAGTAAAGGTGACGACTCTTACTCGGTTAGTGTTTGTTGGGTAAATTGCTGAATTTGATGTCTTTTTGATGGAATACAAATCTCATCCGGCAAGGTAAGTGATCGTGTCAAACTCTAATGGTAAATGTTCACCGGGCAAGTATATAGGTAAACAAACGTTAAATTGAAAACTCTTAAACTATCAACTCAAAAATAGCAATACAAATTTATTATGTTTTTGTACTATTATAAACTAATAAAAACAAAATCTTTTAAGTTATTCTAATAACATTATGTAGCAACTTAACATTTTTTTTTAAAAACTAATTTTTATGTATATTTGATATTAACAAAATTTAATATAAAGTGCATGAAAGGAAAATTGAGGAATTGAGAATCTTTATATTTTTAAAAACTGATTTTTATGTATATTTGATATTAACAAAATTTAATATAAAGTGCATGAAAGGAAAATTGAGGAATTGAGATTTTTATATCTTAAGAAAAATAAGTTTCATGTATATTTGATATTAACAAAATTTAATGTATGAAAAATGCAACAAATGGGATTTGATCCTGTGACCTGATGGATGTAGTCATAGGGCCGTAACCACTGGAGCAGCCTAATGTATGTGTTATATATTGGACATCTATAGTATTTAATGAAAAAAACGGGGAGGCCATAGCCCCCAATAGCCTCTATGGAGTTCCGCCCCTATTTATAACGGGGACCAAATATTTAGGGGTACATGTTTGACATTGCATTTGTAATACCCTCAGGCACACAAGCCTAATGAGGATTTGCCCATTTTTTTATGTGGGGAGACGTTTTGAATGATGACATGAATTAGTTAGGTCAAATTTTGTAGGCGTCACCGAAAGAAAGTGAAGAGCTTTACAAATTTTTGATGCATATATATATATATATTATATTTGTTATATGTTATATGTTAGAGGAAAGTTCAAACTCAAATTTGGTTGTGAACGTGAAGAGAAATGAGAGCACGACATGTGTCTAAATGTAGATTATTCAGATTCAATAAAACTGAACATAGAGTTTATTCAGTCTGAATAATGTCTATTTAGTCCCAATAGACATTATTCAGACTGAATAAACACTATATTCAGTTTTATTCTGTCTGAATATTTGTTTGATTGTTCGACACATGTGATGCTCTCATTTGTTCTCACATTCACAACCAAATTTGAGTTCTCATTTGAACCCGTCCCTTATATGTTATATGTTATATGTTATATGTTGTGTACGTGGTTCTTTCTCATATATATTTATACCCTTGTTGCCATACCAATCACAACATGAAAAAAAGCCATGTTTACGCTAATTACGAACAATAATATTGGGTTTATAAAACAAAAAAAAAATCTTTTGATGGATAATTTTATAAGACTTAAACTTGTAGAAGAAAATAATTGGGTTTATAATAAGATGCAAACCCTTGACACGTACTCTTTTATTTTACAACTCAGAGGCATACCATATTGCAAAGCCATTTCATGAGCTAGTGTATAACACATGTCAATATAGGGTTGGGTTCCGGTGAGAAGGGATCTCCACCCTTGGATGCATATTAGGATGAGATATATTGTGATTAGGTACATCGGGGTACACCGGATCAACTCCCTTCTAAGACGCAATTCATGGGTGAGTATGAGATTAAACGTGATCAAGGGCTCAAATCTCTTCTTACGCTTCCCACCTTAACTCTTCATATATGTTAATAATGTTATGTAGGCATTAGATCATGTGAGAAGTGAATTTACCGTGAGAAGCGTAAGAAGAGAGCCTGACCCTTGATCACTTTTAATCTCACACCCACCCATGGATTGCGCTTGATACGAGGATTGATCCGGTGCATGTCATCTCCGTGCATCTCATCCTAATGTGCATACAAGTGCGGAGGTCTCTTCTTACTATTCTCACCATAACTTCACTTCTTATCGAAACCCAACCCTATGTATGTAACATATATGTTGTTATTTCACATAGTCTATCGGACCATCTTCTTTTTTGAAGTATATAATTTTATATACGACAAATGTAACAAATAAAGCCACACACTCTTTGAACCCTTGGCCACTAGGAGGGCAAGAGTTACGATACTGCTAAGACAAAGGCCATTTGGTACCATCTGATCGACCATCTTTAATATATCAGTAACCACACTATATATAACTCTTGTCTCTTGAGTCGGCCCAACCCCAAAAGGATTTGTGACATTTCCATTAATTGTCTAATAGCCAGGCTCGAACCCTAGTCAGTTTGTGCAAGTATACCGTCCCAAATTAACAGTGCTACGCCTTGAAGACATTATAACTAGTTAACTAGTTATGCCATAACTGTTTAGAGTCCCATATCGTCTAAATTTTGACTATTTCTTTACTATATATATATATATATGTTGAAACTTCTGTTCTGTCCTAATTATAAGAGCTCTTTTGAGAGCAATCTAATGGGATTCCACATATTCTCACAATAACATTTCCGTTTTCCATCAATAGTCTTGCCAGGCTAACGTTCATTAATACAAATCAATCGAACAAGAAAAACACCAGCAAACTAACACAAATAGGATCCACACAGAATCTTAAAAAAATCCAATGACAATATCAGTAAACCCACAGAAATAAAATCCGAAACACAAAGTCATAAAACTGATGGCAAAACTTTCTGTAGCCAAGATGACAGAATCATGAAGTTTGATCCTGATAAGTTTAAAACAAGCAAACTTCTTGCTTGCAAGAAAGGCGATCAAAGACTGCAACTGAATCGATATATATATATATATATATAAGACGGACTTGTAAACTTACTAACTTATTAGATCTCGTCTTTGATCTGAAATGAGGGTTCTTTCTGTATGTTATCTGGAATCACCAATGGAACTTCAAGCAGCAATCTTGTTTGTTCAGATGGTTTCTTCAGCAGTTCCCTTCTTACAAGATACTCATGTAATGTGAATGCTAAAATAAAGTTAAGGATTCACATGTGAATGAAAATAGATTTCCTGCAAACTATATATATCTTTGAGATATCAAACAAAACAAAGTTTTTACACGAATTAGCAAAAGGATATTCGTTGCGCCATCCTTTTTCATTCGCCCGATCAATAAGGTTTTGCAGATGAATAAGTTCTCTAGGAATCCACTGTAAAAATTCCAAATAATTCAGTTATATATATATATATAATTAATGCATTATATATCATGATCTTTAATTAACCAAAAGAGAAGGCAAATATATATGATGACTTACATGTTTTGTTATATCTTCATGCAGCATTATGGCTTTCTCTTCAACTTCTCCCTGCCAAATCAAAACTTGTTACAGTCAAGTTTTGTCCTAATAACAACTTATTGTAACACTATTAAAAATGTACAATATTGAGGTGCGTTTGTTTTTTAAGAGGTACTGAAGTCAGTCTGAAGTCTGAGTTCAGTTCTGAAATGGTTATGAAACGTTTAAACGAATCAGACATAAGTGGTGATCATTAACAGCTTAAAATGAAAAAACAAACAAGGTCTGAAACTTACAACTGTAGGCCTCTTAAGTAAACCATCTTCGATTCTTTGAAGCAAATCCTCACATTCTTCCTGCATAAAATTTTAATAACAATGGAGAAAAAGCAATTATATAATAAACGCAATATCCAAAGCAACAGATTGACCCAATAACTTTGGATTTTCAACTGAACGTGTGACCGGTATTGATACAACATATGTCTCTTTTTAATTAAAGATTGATGTATGTTTGTCTTGTTTAAATAAAACTCAGATTACAACTCATGATTCAGTTCATCAGTTGTTTCTGAACTGTTAAGACTGCGATTAATACCTTGGAGAAGTTGCAATCAGAGATCATGCTAATAGGAATGTCTTTCATCATATTTGGAACTTGAAGAAAAACCTCTTTTTTACAACCATTGTCACCATCTTCAACTACAGTTTTAACACCTGCAAAATATTAATAAGATTCGTGTTTGATTAAAGATGATTATTATTATGCATAATAATTAAGAATGGTTATTCAATTAAACGATCACCAACATATATAATATAGATTTTTCAATACATTAATATTGAAATACGTATACTAGGTTTTACGGCAACAAACTTGGACAAATATGTCTAAATGTCTCAATAAAATTGTTTTATAGGACTTTAGTTTATATGACGAAAACAATTGCGCTTCTGTGTAAATGTGTTACAAATATTATTTGAACAGTCTAATAATTTTTTTAGGACACTTTTTGAAATTATACGTCTTATTAATTAGAACATCTCCAAAGGAAGCTCTTATAAGAACCTATTGTTTATACTTTTTCTTGTCATATCAATTTGACCTCATCAAATTGAGAACCTATATAAACTTCCGCTATGGTAGTTCTTGTATTTTTCAACAATGATAAAAAAAAACTAATAAAATGTCATTTCACATAGATTTCAAGGTAAAAACCAAAGTTCTTGTATAAGAAGTTAAGAACTGTAAGACTGATAGATTCTTATAATAACGTACGCTTTTTACATAATAATTAAAAAACTCCCAATGGAGATGCTTTTGCGTTTTCAAGTGTCCAATGTACACATCGTTTTTATATGACACATTTTCAAATAATGTAATAAAAGGACTCGGAGCGTTTTATTTCAAAATTGTTCCAAAATAAAATTTGTTAGGATGCCAAAAAAAAGGTTTTATCAACTTATTGTTACACATTACATAAAAAGTTGAATTCTTCGGTCATGACAATTTATTAAGTCCTATAAAACAGCCTATTAAGATATTTAAACATACTCGATATCCTATAAAGTTAATTGTGTTGTAGTGTATGGATGTATATCGGTCCACAAAGTGTTCCTTTGTTCCTTTAAAGAGGGGGTGTTCTTCTATATATATATATATATGTATGTGTTTTTGATATGTTAAAAATTACCTGTAACCGGATGCAATTGATAAGAGATTTTCTGCAAGTAGTCATATGGGTCGCATTTTATCCTAATATAACTTCCAATCAATGTCTTTCCAAAACCCTCAGACTTCCTAACAAGAAGATCCTGTACCAACGTCCTCTTCAGATACAACAATTTTATATTTTCTGGAATGATCGCTGCAAACCAGGTTTTCGGAATTTCGAATTCGTTTTCCGGAACGACCGCCTCAAAAAATCCCGTTTTCGAACTTTCCAATTCTTCTTCCATCTCAAAACTAGCCTTCATCACCTCCACCCCAGAAATACACTGCTTCTCAACTGACAAACCGTTGATCACTTCCGGAAAGTTCTCCGAATCATCTTCCGAAGAAGATTCATAGTTATCGGGGAAATGAGGATCCAATAGATCATGGATTCGGTGTCGGCTGATGTTTTTCCTTTTAAAAAGGTAAAAAAGCTTTTCATCGCATACCACCCTTCTTTTTTTCTCTGGGTGAATGAGGTTGGATTCGAGCACGTATTTGCTGATGATATTAGCGACCATTTGTTGAGAAAGCGGTGTACTCGGGTCCTTACCGATTGATTTGAGAAATGCGACTAGAGTCCTCGATCCCCATCCAAGGAATTCAATCTTCTTTTCTGTTGTTGCCTTTCTCTTATTGTGATTCACGTTAGTCGACCACTCGACTTGATCATCACGTCCATCTCCCCCTTCTCTTTTGTCCATACTGCAAAAAGTCAAAAGTGTTAATTAACAGTCTCATATCAGCTAGACACAGACCAACCACAAGGTTTGTGGCGTACTGGTTAAGGCTTGTGGGGATGAGGCTAGATAACCCATCTACCTCAGGTTCGAATCCAGACGTGAACAACTTGTGGCCACTGGAGAATATCTCAGGCCTGCATGCTTTACTGCTTTAGCAGTCTTATAATTGCCAGAGATTAGTTTAGACAAATGCCTAGGATACCTTTTAAAAAAAATAAAAATAAAAGCTAGACACAAACCATCAGATGATGATGATGAATATTATACAATGACGATCAAAAAAGTTTTTAGAAAATCTTGTTTCATATTGTTGAGTATGATGTTAACTAAAAATAAAGACAAGATTGGGGGTAATTCTCTTGAACCCCTATTCAAATTAAGGTGGATGGATATATAGTCGATAATTTATGTAAGAACCATATATAATTTGAGAACCAAAAAACTAATTTTATAGTGTGTATTCGTTGATAAATAGATGCTATGTAAATTCATCAAATATGAATAATGTGAATGACTATATTCATCAATGAATATGTATGATATATTCAATAATGATGACTATATTTGATGGTATTTGTATTTCCGGTTCTCATTAAAACCGAATTATGTATAAAATATTGTATGAAGATGCTAACGATCGTACTTTTACTTGTCTAAGTTGTATTCGAATTCAAAAGCTTTGCTTTGTATATATATCTTGGATAGGTGGTTACAACTTACAACTCTGAAGGTGGTTTGTTTTTTTTTATAACAATGTTTTACAGATATTTTTTTAATAATTTTTGGACACAAATATTATTAGGGGATATATAGATGCACAATTAGTACACTAATATAACATGCGATTCACATTTGATTTGACCGTTTTCTTGTTCTATTATTTCGATCTTATTCTCATTTGATTAAGGGCAGAACACAAGCCTTCTAATTAAGAGGGTCAAACCCAACAAAACATCTTCATTGATAAGCTCAATTTATTATAAAAAAATTGTGTGACAGGAGAATAGAACCTATGACCACATATACAGGAGCCATATACACATAACCACCTAAGCTAAGCACAAATTCATTAATAATATTTCAAATATCTAGTATTTAAGGGATAAAACACAGGGGCCATGGCCCCCCTAGGCCTCTATTGTGTTCCGCCTTTGCATTTGAATCTCTATCATTAAACACATATATGCATATATAACATGAAATAAGCTTATTATAATATACAACCAATCTAATAAAATATTTAATAAGACTTTTAAGTTTATACACGATTAGTACATCTTATATGAAAACGTTATAACAAGTTGTTAGAACAATGTTTTAATCACAACCTAACAAATTATATTGTTGTCATAAATTAAGCTATTGTGAAAAGTTGAGCAATCTAATTAAAATGTTATATTACTCTTTTCCATATAAACACTTTTAAAATTCGTTTTTGGAGACTTTTATAAAGATTTTTCAAGAAATATTTTATGAAAATGGCTAATAGGAGTTTTACTTAGGTTGTTCAACTTCACAAGAATTTCTTTTTTCTTATAAAAATATAACTTGTTGAGGTATCCAATTTTGTTTTAACACCTTATTGAAACGTCATTTGGTACAACACAAATTTGGTCCTATAAACCTAAACATCTAATTAGGTACTCTATTAGAATGTCTAAACGTAATATGTTTTTTTTGTAAAGATATACATAGCACATGCAAATGATAAAAATATTATAAACCCATGAAAACCAATCATAAAATATTGTTTTACACATGAAACTTTTTTTCATCTAAAGGTATGGTTGAAAATATTATTTCATATATATATTTATTTCGTAATGTAAATGTTTATATTTTTTGTTTCTCTCTCTCTCTAACACACATATGTGTGTATATATATATAGGGGCGGGTTCAAATGCGAACTCAAATTTGGTTGTGAACGTGAAGATAAATGAGAGTGTGACACGTGTCCCAATCAAAGAAATATTCAGACTGAATATAGTATTTATTCAGTCTGAATAATGTTTATTCAGTCTACATATTTCTTTGTATATTCAGTCTGAATAATCTATATTTAGACACGTGCCACGCTCTCATTTGTCCTCACGTTCACAACCAAATTTGAGTTCGCATTTGAACTTTCCTCTCTCTCTCTCTCTCTATATATATATATATATATATGTCTGAATAATGCTTATTCATCTGAATAATCTTTATTCAGACACGTCCCACGCTCTCATTTGTCCTCACGTTCACAACCAAATTTGAGTTCGCATTTGAAATTTCCTCTCTCTCTCTCTCTCTATATATATATATATATTGCGATGTAAATGTTTCATAATATGATTATTTTTAATGTATATTTTTTTTGTGAAACAACACTTTATTTTTCACTTGCATTCTTTCACAATATAAAACAACAAACAATTCACAAGTTCTTACAATTTCAACATTTTTGTGATTCTCGATTGATTATGTCAATATATAGGGGGTTAATCATTTGAGAACCCACAAAATTGTGATATCATGTGCCATTTCATTTATAAAAATCATCTAAGATTAGGATTTAGGCTATGTTTGGCAAAAATAAGTTAGCTTATTTTCAGTTTACACGTTTGGCAAACCATAAGTTAGCTTATTGAAACGCGACTTGAAGTAGCGTTTTGGGAACTTATTGTCACATTTTCCAATTATAACCCTCATTAATATTAATTATTATTTTTTAATATACCCTTTTTGGTCATTTTACATCCTTATACGCTAGTTTTGCCAAATATGATTTTTTCATCAGCTAGCTTATCAGCTACCAGTTATCTTATAAGTCACCCGCTAGCTTATCAGCTACCAGCTAGCTTATCCGCTAATTTGCCAAACATAGCCTTAGGGTATTGGCTAATATATAGTTGGCGTGTTTATGAAACATAAAGTACACGTAACACTTTTTCTTGTGAACCTTATACATATGAAACATATATATATATATATATATTAATCAATACATTAAAATACTAATTTTAGATGAAAAAAATCTTGTGAAACAATAATTTAAATTAGATGTTCTCATGGTTATAACAATATATGGAGTTTTTATGATTTCATCGTCCACACACACACACACACACATATATAACAGAACAATTGAATCGGAACTGGTTACAGTATTGAGCCAATAAGGACCGGTTAAAGCTTGACCTGAAGCCCTATACGGAGTAGGGAGTAGGGAGTAGGGACTGCTTAGTAGATTTGGGTTAGGAGCAGAACGCGTTATAATCGGTTAATTGACATGTTAAACCCGGTCTTAAACATCTTTAAATGTTATAAATGTATTTTGTGATGTGATATTTAAAAACTTTACTTTCCGATTTATGTAACACCCTAATTTTCGTCCCAGTTGAAGAAAGTGTTGAACCGAACGATTCAATAACCAAATGATAATTTCAGAGTTTGAGTAGTGGTGCCATGAGATAGTGACATCTGTCACAATAGCACAATGGTACTGGGAGTATGGTCGTCTCGACTATCATGCCATACGGTTGTGACATCTGTCACAATAGCACCAGTGTCACCTAATGGTTGGTGGTCCCGATAATGGTGTCATGCATTTGAGACAATGGCACAATGGGTCAATCGAGTCTTTAGTAAAGTGGAATTCCGAGTCCTCTTTGTGTCCCATTCTTAGAATATTTGTAAGTAAGTATTTTGAAGTGAATTATATTATGTATCATCTACTAGACGAGAAACCTGATCAAAATGGGTGAAAAGTAGGAAAAACACCTCGATACGGTAGGGATGGGAATCGGCCCCGCCCCACCGGGGAACCCGGTCCACCCTCCCCGATCGGGGACGGGGATTCTCCGCTAAATCAGGGATGGGGATGGGGACGGAGATCCCAGTTTGTCTTAAACCGGGGATGGGATGGGGACGGGTATGACACTCCCCGCACCGGACACGTTATATATATATATATATATATTAATTAATTAATAAAGTATATAAAGTATTTATTTCAACTAAAATGGTAATTCATGATTTCATATTTTCTAACTAGGCTTAAAATCTAAAAGTGTTATTTATTTTGGATGTTAGTGTGCAATATTTTCGATGTCAAGTCAAAATAAAATTACGCATATGTTTTGGATATTACTCGATATGGTTTTATAATACTCATTATGTTTTGTAACGAATGACGTTAAATATTTTTTTGTATTAAATTACGCATATGTTTTGATATTACTGGATATGGTTTTATATTACTCATTATATTTTGGTATGAGTGACGTGAAGTATTTTTTTGTCTTAAATTGAATTTCTTTTAATTTTAGGTTATTAATTATTATATGATGTTGTGACTTTTTTTCATTATATTAAATTACTTTTGATTTTAGGTTTATTGAAAATATGATACATTTCAATGGGGATGTGATCTTAATTATTATAAAGTAGTTTTTATAAATGGGGAAAAAATTCCCGTTCCCCGTTGGGGATGGGGATTAGGGATGTGATCTTATTCCCTGACGGGGATGGGGATGGAGTTGAGGAATCGAGGACGGCGCCCCATTCCCATCCCTACGGTACGGTCCATGCTATATTGTCAGGCGATTATGACATGGCATTGTCGCCGGGAATCCACCTGATGAAAAATTGATTACACCATATCTAGGGTTTGGTCGTATGATTTTGATTTGGGTTTGATTTTGGTGTATGTTGGGTTTGTTTATGATCTAGATGAAGGTTTTATAGATGGAAAGTTGTGGATCTGAAGTTCTCACCTAATGAAGCTCGGTATTGAGGTTTTTCTCCAAATCAAGAGTTGTAAGTCATCACACCCTTTTAGATCGTATTTCTAGTTAAAACCTTACTCTTAGTTCTCTAGAACTTATATGGAAGTATTTTCTCCATTTTAGAGTTTTGGGAGTTTTGATTGATTCGAGATTTCAACCAAGAGTTTTACGGATATGATATTAGGAAGTTGTTCTTGGTATATTATAGGTTGTTTATGAACTAGAGATGAATTCTAGTGAAGAAATCTCGCAGATCTGGACATTTCTTCAAATGGAGATTTTGGGGTAAAACCTAGATTTAGAAAATATATGAATATGATTTCATTCGGAAAATGGTTTGCCTCAACTAATGTTTTGAGTAGTTACATAAGTGTTGAGTTATAGAGCGTTTGCTTGGTTTTGACGAAAATGAGTCTCGTGGACATTTGTCCGGTTTAAATGGCTACACGCTGAGCTTTCGGGTTACATGTAATTAAGGCATCATTGTTTATAAAAATTACACGGGTGTGTTGGTCATTCATTTGGTGTTGAACTTGGGTATGGGGCAAGTAATAGATCCTGGTATGGGGTTGAACTTGTTCAGTAAGGTGTCATGTAATAAATCCCAGTTTGGGATTGAACTTAACATCGGAAAGCCGAAGATTGCCATCTGGTCGTGCTTACTCACTTGCTGACTAAAGATCCTGTTACGGGGTTGATGTTAGTATAATAATGGGCATCCCCTGTATTTCCCTCAAATGGCGTATCTTTCAAGAGTAAATCGCGTGTAACAGAAAAGATTTAAGGGTGTATCTTTCAAGAGTAAATCGCAGGTAAAAGAAAAGAATAAACGGGAAGGCTTGTTGGTCAAATGTTTATTTACCGTTTTCAAGAGTATCGGATTTGGTGTCATGTTAAATGAGTAATTCTATTTAAAGCTTTCATTTCTAATGTCATTTTGGTTTAAAGCTTTTATTTTGGAAATAAGGAATTTGGGGAAATATGTTGCTTTTATAATAAAGTCGTCTCGTTTGAGAAATTATCCTTTATCAAGCAAATCTTTTGATTTTAATCATTTAAATGTGTTATAAGCTCTTGAGCTCACCAGGCGTTAAGCCTAATAAACCCTTTTTCTTTGTCGGCATGTGCATCAGGTTATTGTTGGGGGTTGGTACTAGCGACATGTGTGGACTTGAGTGTTAGGAAGTGGCACGATAAAGATTAGACTCTTGGTGACGTTTTTCGCATTCGGAGATGGCGACTCTTTTGGGTTTAGTAACACCCGACCGTGTAATAGGGAATGATTTATCTTTCAATTGATGTAATATTAGAGATTTTAAATTAGTCGTTTTTTCAAATTTAAGGGTGTTACAATTTATGTATTACAATAATCAACTAAAATCACTTTGGTCATTAACTAGACAATAATTGTTTTAACACGTAATCAATCGTAACCATGAAAAGTGAATGAAGAAAGTCAAAAGATCAACATTTGTACATACAAATCTTTCCATGATTTAAACTATAGAAAATAATAGGCTTATTGAAATTTGGTTTGGTGTTCTCTTTTTCTCCATCAAAATCAGAATAATTGTTGATTTGTAAGATGTGACCAATGAAAAAAAATTCTGGCTAAAATAATGATACATGAAATGATTTAAAGCTTAACCCCAACAAAAATCGTATTTATTTTCAAATTACAATACAATTTAATGGGACGAACCATTTTCTACTTCAATCAATAGACCAAAATACATACCATATAGTAATAAGCGAGTAGATTACCTCTTAGATTTCTGTTATTATTATCGTTGATCTTTGATTGTTGCAAGGATCATAAAAACCGTTATAGATGCCTCGATTGCCTCCACTTGTCTTTCTGTGAATGGGGGCAGAGTAGCCAGGCGGCCGCCGATATACCTATCCGTTTATTTCAAACGCGCTATGTAAACCTTTAGGGTTGGCAATCGCTTAACTCTATAATATAATTCTAAAATCCATAATAATATGGTATGGCCTAGAGGTGATCATTTACGAGCTTGGGCCGGGCCTAACATAATTTTTTTGTCCAACGGGCTTAATATAGCAAAGCTAAGCCCGTTTTTGCAGGCTTACGGACTTGTCCGTACCTGCCTTCTAAACAGGCCGGGCTTGCCTGCGGGCTAACATTTAAAAAAAACTTATATAAATTATTTAAATTACATATTTTATTTCCAACATAAAATAAGACGTAAAAGATAGTAATGTGACTAGCATATGAAAAAAAATAGTTTCACACTATATGGAGTATGAACATTTTCTCTTTAAATTTATCAACTATCAAAGTCCGGATTTTGTCGATAACAAATCTAATATTTCAAAATCGAGATTCTAGACGTACTATATAAAATATCATATATTATATATATTTGGGTGACGTTTGGTACTCTGGTAGAGGGAATCCAACCCAAAGTCACTTCTAAATCTTTTTGATAAAAACAATAAATCATTAATTATATATAATTTAAACAACTATAAAAATATAATATGTCGGACGGGATTGTCCGAATTCTTTTTCTCATTGCCCCAAGCCCGTCCATTAAATTTAGCGATCCAGTCCAAGCCTGTCCAATTTTTCAAGAATTATTGTCCACACCCGTTCTTTTAACGGGCCGAGCGGGCCGCATCGCCCATTCTATGGCCCACATTAGTCCATTGTACAACATTTTTTGAAAATTAAACTTTATTTTGGGGTCTAAAAATGACATTTTATTTGAAGATAAAAAATGTAAATGCCATGGTTTAATGAAGGGAACATTGCGTCAAAATGGAATGAACTTTCACCTGATTTCTATTTTGGGGAACGAACTTTAAAAAATGTTATTTTGGGGTCTGAAGCAAACTTTATATATATATATTTAATGGTCTGATTTACCTGTTTAACAGGTAGCAGGTTAACTTAGTATGACGTGGCATAATTATTAACTAAAAAATATTAAATAGATAGCCACATCATCAATTAAAAAATCAAATACAGAACATATTGAACAATAAAAAAACCAAAACGTCTGTTCTCTTCTCCATTCCCATCCTAATCATGGTTCTTCTCTACCGTTGCTATCCTCTCACAGTCGCGGTTGCACCATTGCTTCCTCAAGGTTGGTTTCATTTTACAGACACGATGAAGTCACCGGAGATTTTGTTGTAGAGATAGTCCCTCACATAACGCTTGTAGGAGTCACCGGAGATTTAGTTGCAGAGATGATGAAGGAGGGAGGCGATGAAGGTGCAGTTTTACAAGTTCACCGGAGTTGGAGAGTTTATCGAAGTTATGGAGTTTTTTGGGGTGGGTGGTTTACAGGTTCACCGGAAGGGAACGGTGTTGTGGCGGTTTAGTTTCTTGGGGTGGATGGTGGCGCTGGTTTAGTTGTAGGGTTTCTAGGGTTTTGTTTAATTTTTATCTTTTAATTGTTTACTTGTTTATTAATTTTGAGTGTATTAACTTTTTATTGAATTTGAAATATATGAAAATGGTAAATGTATAAATTGTTTTCTTTTTGTTTACGTGTTCAAAAATTTTAATTTTTAATTTAAGATTGAAGTTTATTGTTAAATAAAATCATTTTAAAATGTCATAGTACCAGTGCCATGTCGTTATTCCAAATTTATTATTTAATTTTAAAAAAATGACAAGACATATTACTTGGTATTAACCTGAGTCATGTCATCTTTAACAAGTCAAACGGTTAATTAGACCCTTAAATATTTGTAAAGTTTGGTTCAGACCCTAAAATAATATTTTTTAAAGTTTGTTCCCTAAAATAGAAATTAAGTGAAAGTTGGTTTCATTTTGATACAATTTTCCTTTTAATAAATTGCCCAAGTTGTGTAATTTTTGTAAACTTTTGAATTTCTTGAGAGAAAATTGATATTTTGGTATAATATGATCCCAAATGGTCCATTTAAGATACAAAATATTGATTCGGAAAAACCTTAGAAAATGTTGTTTCGTTTAATAAAGAAAAAACCCTTTGACAATTTAAAAGTCATCGCAGCCACCATCTCTGCCTTGACAAAAAGTCTTACAATTTTTAAACTTCGGGGGTGTTTGGATGAGCTTATTGACTTATAACTTATTACCGGTGTGGAAAAGCACTTATGAAAAGTTGATAAGTTAAAACTTTTTACTTCTTAAAAAATGACTTATTACCGGTTTGACACCGGATAAGTTGTTTTACCCAAACACTCAAAACGACTTATTACCGGTGCCACACCGAAATAAGTCAATAAGTTGTTTTTATAAGCCCATCCAAACACCCCCTTCCTAGTTATATCAACACCTTTTATATTTCCAAACCACGGCCACAAGTACATATGCTCGCAAATAATTTTTTTTTTGTTTATTTTAAACGTACTTGAAATTAATTCAACATTGTAATAAAAAAAATACGGCTTTAAAGCATAATTTTATTTAATTCAACGAGTTGATGTTTCTTTTAGTATCATTAAAATAGGAGATCCAAATTTGTTAAATAAGGTTAATTAACTTAATCTATATAATTATCTAGACATCCATTTAAAATTTTAACTTCTTCAAGCGAATATGTTATTGGGATTACTTTTAGCTGAAACGCAATACCTAGTCAAAACTCTTTAGGAATCCTGCAAAAAAATTAAAATTCAAGTTTCGTCGCTTTCACCAATGAAATTGTATGTAAGAGTTTTCCTTTTATACAACTTGAATACTATTTGCTGACAGCCTTTTTCTTGCTTACTAGTCAAAGCGTTATCTTGATTTATAGCACCTGTATAAAAAGGGTTCAAGCTAATAAAAAACTTATTGCTTTCACTGCCTTTGCCGATCCATGGCTTTGTTGTCCCACACAATGCAATGTCGATTTCTATTCTTTAATAATTAGTATCAACCAAACAACATCAATACAATAATTTTTCTCATTCTTTAACATTCTTATTCTTTGCTACAAACACAGTTTCTCCAAATATGTGGATCTATTTTACAAAATATATTATATTAATGTAAAATGAAATTGTTACGTAACTAAGAGTTTAACGATAATTCAAACCTCATGAGTGTAGATGCGATTCTCCGTAAATTATCAAGATTTATTAGTGCGTCGGCAAAAACCACAATGTTGGATAAATACGTTCATTCCAATGTCTTCTTCCCTCACCAAACATCCGAAGGTGATGGCAAATTTTGTTTTTTTATCATCAAAACATGAATCAAACCGCAAAAATATATCACACCTATCTAAATATTCAATATATTTTATCCCCATACTTATGATCAAAAAGAAAATTGAATTCAAATTAGCTCAATGGAGTGATCAGAGGGGATAGTGACTTTGAGCTTTCCTCCTTCTACAACAAAGAGGCAACAGAATTGGTCATATATATATATATATATAGAGGAAGGTTCAAATGAAAACTTTGTAAATTTAAAGGAATAAAGGAACACCTTGTGAACCACATATGATGTGAGTCACACATAATATTAAATCATTTCTGATTTAATATGATTTAATATTAAATCAGAAATGATTTAATATTATGTGGGACCCACATCATATGTGGTCCACAAAGTGTTCCTTTATTCCTTTAAAAAGGGGTGGTTCTCGTATGATCCCTCCCCTATATATATATATATGGAGAGAGAGAGAGAGAGAGAGAGAGAGGGGTGGGGAGGTTCAAACGAGAATGAAACTTATTCGCGAGAATATGAGAATGCTCGTTCATGTTGTACTAAATCACTCATGATTCCGGTGCCACTTAAGTGGCCCAAAAGTCACCCGCTACCCGTTAGTACAAAAGCATATATGATTTTGTGCTAAATCACTCAAAAGTGCGGACGACTTTTTCATGTCATTTAAGTGGCCCCAAAAGTCGTCCGCCACCCGTTACTGCAAAATCATATATGATAAAAGGACTGGCCACATTGTGACACTTTTTTTATAAGGCCTTTTCCAGGCCCATCACAAGGAAAATGAAAACCAAGATTTGCTATTAAGAGCGGATCTATTTGTATTAGTATCTATAATTGATTTCTTCTGTGTAATATTAATCGATAGAGCCTCATTTCTCCATCAATGGGTGAAACAAGCATCACAGCAGTTCCCTGCAAACCTGCAATTTTATAGCATGCTCAACCTATAAAAAATGGGTACAATTTCACTTCGTCTTTTCTTCGACAAGCTAATACTATGCTACCATCTACTGCATGGAAATATGGGATTGATAATAATTTTTATATTTGTGCAAAAGGGTTTGTAACCAACAACCTCTGACCTGACCCACACTATGCCCACGAGCATCATCATGTGAAACACAAACCAAGTACACAAAGTCCCGCTAGATGGTTGGCTTAAGAGCCTACTACCTATATAAAGTTCAATCCCCAATGGAATTGTAACTCCCACACTTGAACCCTTGTCCGTTTGTGAAGTATACCACCAAAAAACCAAATGTGTTATGCTCAGAGAGCGTAATAAATATAATTATGTTTATGAATGCTCCCCTATTATGAAAACCATGAGAATCAATTCACCAAAAAGTTTCTCGATGTAAGGAATAATTAACATGTTAAAGTGGCATAGCACTGAAACAAATAGGACTTCATGACTTGTTGCATAGGGATATAATAAATTATATTTACTCAAAATGTAATAGAACGTTTAGATGAGGATAATAAGAGAATATACTATTAAACCAAATCGTCTAGTCTGATCAGTAGTCTTTAGTAGATCATCCGCATCTGCAAGAAACCAAATAATTAACACAGTGATTTCTCTTGATATGCAAAAATCACATTTCAATTTACTAGAAAAAAAAGGAAAACATCCATCCAAAATAAATGTAATCAGTGGCGGAGGTAGCTTTATAAGAGGAGGGGGGGGGGGGCAAAGACCCCATTCAATTGTTAAAAAAAAATTTATATAGTGTAAAAAATATCAAAATTAATGTATTTAGCCT
This sequence comes from Silybum marianum, assembly GCA_036898165.1. Lineage (NCBI taxonomy): Eukaryota > Viridiplantae > Streptophyta > Magnoliopsida > Asterales > Asteraceae > Silybum > Silybum marianum. The sequence goes on from CM072538.1 coordinate 24,709,268, forward strand.
TAGTTCCTTCCAGTAAAATTTTCCAAGAGACCCATCTTGTCGGTGATTGACAAAAACACTAAAAAGTCTCTTGAAATCAATAAAAAAACCGAAAAAGTACTTCGAAATTGACAAAAACACTAAAAAAATTATTTAAAATCGACAAAAACACTAAGAAAATCCCTTGAAATCAACTAAAAAGCTTTAAAATTTTTCCGAAACATGTCGGGTAACTTTACGCGTCTTTAGTTTACCTTAATAGGACCCGAGTGGACAAATATTCTGGATCCGCCACTGAATATAATGTCTAACAAAGTTAGTGTAGTGTTTGACTATAGTTAAGTATCTAAAGTGCAAGAATTTTGTGGACCAAAATTGACGCTAGGCATACTTTCTAATGATTATTGTTAGCCAAAAAGATATTTGGATTCAAACTTTACCAAAAAGATAACATGTTGCTATTATCTTGAGGCATCCTGAAAAATAGTTTGCTACATTCATTTTCGCATTGATCACATAATACTTCATTGGTAACCTTAAAATACAGAAATTACCATCAATATGCTCAGTACTACCCATCTATCTATTGATTGGTATTTTACTCCAAAATTAATCAAAAAGAAAGAAAATGATTAATGCATCAGAGATTAAGCTAATTACAAAGAACTTCTAAGTCAAGTGTCAATTTCAGAAGTACCCTTTAAATTCCAAAAATCAAAAATCAAAAATTTAAAGCAGACCACAGCTACTTTTTTTTATAATGGTATCTGACTCTTTTGCCCTAACTAGTGGAGGTGTGGGATAGGGCACTATTCGTAGCTACTTTTGCTAGCTATAACACACACCATATGACTTGAGAATCTTGAATGTTTTGAACCATAAACATGCACACAAACCGGCAAAAGTTTGGTATTACAAGTCAACTTTTAAAAAAGAGAATGTTACCTCTGAGAAACTCTACAGCTTCATCCAATACGAAAGTCGTTGAAGTCTAAAGTCTGATTTCAGTTTTGAAAATAATTATGAAACGTCTAAACGAATCAGACATAAGTTGTGATTAAGATCTTAAAATAGAAAAAAACAAACAAGGCCTAAGTATTTAAGGTGGCGTTTGTTTTCTAAGAGGTGCTTAAGTCTGAAGTTTGATTTCGGTTCTGAAATGGTTATGAAACGTCTAAACGAATCAGACATAAGCTTAAAATGAAAAAAACAAACAAGGCCTAAGTGTCCCTATTACTGATAAGAAAAATAATGTGGTTCTCCTAAGTGCTGAATCAAAACAGATTGGCCAAAATAATGGTGCATCTAGAAGTTCCCATGGAGTAAAAAAAACAATAACGTAATATATGTTGCAATTGTGCATATAAGTACATTATACATAAGATGAACACAGATCCTTAATTTATTACAAAGGTTCTTCATCGAGTATTATATAGTAATCCATTTAGCAAAAGGGGCGGACCTATTAAGGTCCAAGCGGGTCCCATGCATCCTCTCAACTGATTTTCACACATAATTTTTTTTGTATGAAAGGTGCGTCCGCTAAACTTTTAAGGGTGGTCTGGGATATTAGAAAATGCAAGTAATTTTGCACTACGTTTTGCCTTTGGAGCAGCTCGCGGCTAAGGTTTTTGTGCTACGTTTTGCCGGAACTGGTGGTATTTTTGCGTCGAGTTTTGGGTCGTGAGTAGTAGCCAGGGCCGTAAGTTTTGCGACAAGTTTACCCCTCGCAAACGAGTCTCCTTTCTTCGTGCCGCGGTAATATTTTAGTTGGTAGTTTAGTTACGGTTTTGTTGTTTGGTCGGGCGTTGTTTGGTGTTAATTGTTTCTTGTATTTTTGCTTTTGGTTTTTTTTGGTTGAAATAAAATGGTTTTGTTGTGATTCAAAAAAGAGAAAATACAACTATTTTCAACCCAAAAAATAAAAGTAAAAGTCTCTTAAAGTCAACCAAAAAAACAAAAAAGTCTCTCAAAATCGACCAGAAAACAAAATAGTCTCTCAAAATTAACTAGAAAGCAAAAAAGTCCCTCGAAATCAACCAAAAAACCGAAAGAGCTTCTCGAAATCAACCAAAAAACCGAAAAAACCCTCAAAACAGTAGAATTCGGCTAAAAACACAACAGATGACTTTACAGTAAACAGAGACACTTCCTCAAAACAGTGAAATTCGGCCAAAAACCTTCTAAAATTCCATTTGATCCATTTTAAAGATGCACCCGCTTGGTTGTTAGAAAAGATAGTACATGAAGAATAGTTGATTCACCATTTGAAAATTTAATAAGATATATTTCATTTCAAAGCTTCACATCTTCAACTATAAACGTCAATGATTTCAGCACAATCAACTAAACAGACCGATTATCCCTGTAGAATACAGACAACATAAGTTTCTGTTATTATGAAATAATTTGTAATCCGCTAGGTAACAATGAATATATGTTAGTTTAGGGAAAATAATTGGTACTTTAGTTAGAATAACACTTGTTCCTCGTGGCAAGGACATCGACCTTCAAGGGTTTCACAATTAGCCCCTCAAAAGAATAAAAAACCCCAACTCGATTTACACACCACGATCACCCCACTGCCTCCATCTTCACCACCACTGTCACCCTCACCATCGTCGACAACACTGCCACCGGCGGCACCACTATACCAAACATACATAGATAGCCATATTGGCCATTTGTTATTATATATATATATATATATATATTATTTTATTTTTTTGAACCGACAAGTCAGTAGTTAGAGATTCGAACCCACAGTGACATCCAATTGGGCAGTTATGCGTGACCCGAACCTACGCCTTAGAAGATAAACCCCACACCTTTAACGCCTCAGAAGGAAAACCCCCACGAGGAGGCTCGAACCCGAGACCTCCTGCATGTAGTAACAACCTTCTGACCAACTCTGCTATTTGTTATTATTTAATTCCAATTTTGGAACTACATTATACCAACTTTAACATACATAATTTAATTTTTCTAAAGGGGGTCAATTCTAATTCCTATTAATCAAACTCATAGTAAACTCCATTGAATTATATCATTATTACTATGATAAATAATTACACCAAAATTTATTCTACGAACAACACGTTCCTTTAAGCCTAATATCGAAAAATTTCATTATTTAAATTTTACATACCTCATCAATTGGAAGGCTTGGGCTGGATCAATTGGTATGAGAAAAAAAGAATCAGAGTGTTTGGAGGTGGTAATTTATTCGACGTTATGATCTATATGTACCTTTCAGAATGGAACCCTTTTTGGAATTGCAAAACCTAGAAAGTCGACGATTTAAGATAGTATTGTGATTCATTCGTATTTTTGGATTCATAATAGTAGGAGTTGTCTATTTAAAATTAACTGGGTGGGACGACTACAAAATCCCATCTTTGCTATTTTCATTCTGTAAGTTTCTTCTAATACCTTGTTAGTTTTAATAAAACTGACTGTTATTCAAAAAATTTGAAAGTTAACTCCTGTCTTATTAACCGCCTTTGGTCAGGTCTATTAATACAAAAAACATAAATATATCAGCTCATATAAAAGAAGGTTTTTACATAAATTTTGGACACTAGTAAGATAAAAATGTTTAAAAAAAAGAACAAACTATCCCTCGATTATTTTTATTTGTACATATACTTTTTATATAAAAATAAAGGGACAAGTTCACATGGGAACATGAAGTGGTCTACAACCTCCTGCATGACATTAATATGCTTCACCTATTTGTTTCTTTTCAATATCTTATAACTCATGTAATTAATTAATAATTAATCCCATAACACACATACAACATGGGTCAAAGTCAAATTCATGTCTCTTTTACTTGGTTTAGTGTCAATTATCCTAATGAATTCATTTGTGATGGTTAATCATTTTATAAATGTTTGTTATTCACACTTTTTAAGTCGAGTAATTCTTTTTAACATATACAAATATTATTTTGATATTCATATATATATGTAGAGTAAAACTAATTAAAAAAACACCCTCAATCAACAGGTGAAAATATAGTTTGTTTGAATAAAATTAGTTAACTAACTAAGATAGTTATAGACCAGTAAAATGGCTTTTTGCTGTGGAAATCGTCATGTTTAGCATTGAGTTGCTCATCTTCGCCAAAAGTGTGAGAGAGGTCCAGGAACTTAGAAGAAGGTTTTGGTCTTTTATTTAACGACAATAGCACACACACGTTTCCCGGGTATTCGGGATCTATTCAGGCACCCGACTAATCTCCGGCGACCAGGACCCACCACATAGTGGTAGGTCAAGGTCTGGATATCGCCACATGCAGTCGCGGGGATTCAAACCCGGGTAGTCAGGGTTATCATGCATTGACCCTCCAGGATGTTACCTTACCATTGACTAGACATGCTTTGATGGTTTTGGTCTTTTGGAGGAGAGAATTTTAAAGAATTAAAGTGTATGAGCTTATAATTTTGTGTTTTTGTTAAATCTGGCTATCGAATGTAGTGGAATATCTCATTTGTCAAAGGTTCGAATCTAGACATATACAATATTTGCATTGATTAAATTTATTTGAACTGATGTCTAACAGTCATAATTTATCAGGATTAGACTACAAATAACTTGTGACACCTTTAAAAAAATATCCAATTACTACAATTGATTTTTTAATTTGAAGACTGATAATATTAATTACATTGAATATATTTAACAATTTCTTTTTTCTTTTAACATTAAATTATTGAGATCTTAAACTTTTTTAATTTTCATTTTAGAGAATTTAATAAAAGAATCGTCCTTTAAATTTGAATTAAATAAGTGACGGGAAAAAAGGGACCAAGTACCATCAAATCTTGGAGTAGTGGGTTGCTCTCCAAAAGCAATTGATTAACTGACATGACTTGTGAGGCTGAGGATCACTTTTTATTTAAGTTTTTTACAATTTTAATCTATATTTTCAAGGTTTTATTCTGTATCCATATCTTAAAAAGATGGCAAGATAAATTGGTCACATATGATAAATAATTTATTAAAACATGTAAATGGCTGTTTAGGGTTGTATGTATCAAGTTTTTCTCAAAAGACGAGATAATATATATAGAGGTGGTATCCGTTGCAAACTAATCGATTTTTGCAAACTGTGCAAACTCGTAGTGAACACAATGATAAAACATCAATTGGATATTCATAAATGTTGAAAGTGTTCCGAATGGTGAAAATGTATTTTCGAATGACGAAAGTATATTCATGAATGACGAAACTTGTCGGAAAACTCGCCAGAGAAGACGAAGTCGTCGGAAAGTGTGTTCATGGCATCAAATTAGTAAATATTAATTAAAATGGTTAAATTATAAAATGATGATAATACCCTCAATAAATTAATAAACTATTAAAAAAATTAATAAAATATTAAAACAATATTATCTACATGACTTATTTTTATTTGATAATGGTGAATTTGCAAGTTTGCAAATATTGAATAGTTTGCAACGGATACCACCCCTATATATATATATATATATATAAAGTTATTTATACAGTTAAACTAAATTATTATAGATATTTCTTTATTGTGTCGGATAAATCTGAATACATCTTTGACAATTAACATACTCAAGCATCAACCTCATACCCATTTAACAAAAATGCATACGGAAATGGAACATGACAGTTAAATTAGAGAGTCAAAAAACCATGAGTAGACAATCAATAGAAAATTGCAAGCAATAGAAAGTTGCAAGCAATAGAAAGTTCAACGACATAATATAGTATTATTTTCAAGAACGGGTTTTTTCTCTATTAGGATAGAGTAATGCTACATTTTATTCCCTTAAATAAGTCATATCAAAATACAACTATGAAACATGCATGATACAACTTTCAATTATATGATTTTGAGATACAAATCAATGCACGTTAACATAAATTTGAAATGTCAATAGTGATTTTTAATCATTTCTCTAAAGATCAAATATCATTTTTTTTAAATAATAAATATAAATTAATAAGTGGTTACTTTTTAACTCCATCATGAGATGCTCATTATCAAGAAGCAACCAAATGCACAACACTTCATGTAAACAAAAGTAGATCTACCCAACAAGGGTAAAATTACAAAATAGCCCTTAGATATACAGAAATCTTACGTGGCACATCTTCACGTGCATCCCGACGACGTGTATTAACATTTCTTAACATTGGATAATTTTTTTTCTAATTTTATTTAAAAAAAATAAACCAGAAAGCGCACACATATCGTGCACCGTTAAGTAACGGTAAATAAATGAACCGGAACAGGATACGACGTCGTAGTACTAGCAAACGCGCATGAGTGGCGACCCACAGAGGCAGTCATTGTTGGTAAACGACGACGCTTCGAGGTGATCGAATGGGAATCCCATCGGAATCGAGCCACATAGGTGGTTATTGCTGAGGTCCAAATGTCCGATGTACTTCGCCGCCGATAATGATTTCGGTATCGATCCTTTCAATTTGTTGAACGACAAGTCCAGTACGGAAAAGTACGTTCGCGGAGTGAAAACGTCCGGCAAGTAACCGTCGAGAGAGTTCCGGCTAAGGTTCACGATATTTAAACCAGTGTTGCTTAGTAGACTTACCGGAATTTCGCCGGTGAGTTGGTTGCTGTCTAAGTTGAGTGTGGAGAGAACCTGCATTGAGCCGAATTGAGCAGGAATTGAACCGGAGATCCTGTTCATCGACAGATCTAAGTCCGCGAGACGGTAAATGCCGGCAATTGAGCTCGGAATAGAGCCGGTGATTTGATTGCGGTTTAGCAGAGCTCTGCTCATCATCGATAGTTTTCCGAGATCCGCCGGAATTGCGCCGGTGATTTGATTGTTGCTCAGATCTAGATGCATTAGACTCCCGAGGTTCACAATCGACGACGGGATCTCACCACTGATTTTGTTGTCAGCCACGTTCAGAACAGTTAGTTTTGCTAAGTTTCCGATGTCGGAAGGGATTTTGCCGGTGATCTGGTTTCCGATGAGGTCTAGGATGCGAAGGTGAGGAAGAGAAGTAATACACGCAGGTATCTCACCAGAAATCCCCTTCCAGTCGGCAACCACAAGCGTCGTAAGCCGGTCCAGCGAACAGAGAGAAGGCGAGAGTGAACCGGTCATATACCCAGACCGGCCGGCTCTCTCGAAAATCTTATCTTCCGACTCGCCACGTAGGTTAATGTCATTGACTCGGCTATCAGTCGGGTCGCAGCTAACACCATACCAGTTCGTACAGCAATCGGTGCCGGTCCAGGTCTTAAAGATACCCAAATACGGTTCATTCAAGGCGGACTTGAACGTCAACAACGCATCCCGGTCCGACGGCGGGCAGGAGTTGACCACGGTGGAGCTCACGGCGGCGACAAGCACCACCACCACTAAATATACTCTGGTAACTTCCATATCTCTTCTTTTAACTTTTAAGTTTGTAGAGCATTAACGTAGTTGAGTGGAGTGAGTTGATTATTGAGTAGATATATACATGGAGTTAAGAAGAAGGCCCCCTGGAGTTTTGCATAATTACGAATGGGGGACTATAGGAACAGTTGATTGGTCATTATTGTCGTGGGGTGGGGGAAGCACGTGACACCTGCTTACAGACGTCTGTGTGTGTGTGTGTTCTTAGCTGGACTCGAGCTGATCCAGACTACAATAATACCCATCAATTTTGCATAATTCAAAAAATAATATAATTCAATTAAGATTAATGATCATTAATATCATGTTAAAACTAAAATGGTTAATTTGGGGCATGTAGGGGAGATTATGTAAAAAGTGTACCAACTTTCTATTTATAGATTCTTATGAATTTTGATTGTGATATATATTGGAAGGAGTCACATGGATGGTCCTCCATAACATGGCCTTTCATCCCAAAAGGATGATTGAAAACGAAATGGGCCTTGTGTGTATTTAAAATGTGCCCCTCTTAGTATATAGTGATGTCGGTTTTATATATTTATATACATATGAATCTCGAACGTATCTTAAAAATGTTTGAAATTATAAGAAAATGGAAAGATGTTATATGTTCAAGCACTAGAAGAAAATTAAGTTGTAAGATAAGATACAAATCTTCGAATGAATAAATGTATCGAGTGAAAAATAAACTAATCGGAAAACGAAGCATGTTTGAAAATACATATTTAAATGTTTATAGTTTAATACTTAAGATTGTAAACTTTGGATATTTTTCAATGATAGGTAAATCTTTTAAAATAATTTTATAAAGTGTATTTTATTTTGTTGCATTTATACGAATTTGTTAATATGTTTACGGTAAAAAGATCATGCGAAAGTAATGGTTTAATTTGAATAAGTAATTGTTATTGATAAGAATTAAGAACAGATTGGAACGTATGATGGATGTGGCAAAGAAATTGGGATAAGGAAGGAAGAAGGTGAAATGGGTCACAAGTGAAAGTAAAGGGAAATGGAAACTAATTTGATTCGGTCAAAAGTAAAACAAACATGACTTGTATAGATTTTATGACTTGTATAGATTTTACAAATATTGGAATAAAATACAAAAACGGGAATTTAATTATTATAACCATTTTTCAGAAGTTTTTTATTTAAATAACTATTTTCTCTCTAAATTTATCAAGATAATCAGAATTTATTCGAAATACATACTGAAATACATAGTTTTCGAGTAATTTTCAATTTTGCAATATATTTCGAGTAAACATCAATATTTTCGAGTAGGTTTCAATTTTTCTAAGTGGTTTTCAAGTAAATATGGAAATTTTCAATGAAAATATGGAAATTTTCAATGAAAATATGGAAATCTTCGAGTAAATATGGAAATCTTCGAGTAAATATGTAAATATGGAAAATTTTCAAAATTTCAATGAAATTTTCGAGTAAATTTAAATGAAATTTTCGAATAAAATAGAGAAAACACGATAAAGAAAATTTTCGACTAAATTTCAATGAAATTTTCAAGTAAATTTAAATGAATTTTTCAAGTAAAATAGAGAAAACACGACAAAAAAATTTCGAGTAAATTTCAATGAAATTTTCATTAAAAATCTGAAATTTTTCCATATTTACATATTTACACGAAAATTTCCATATTTACTTGAAAACCACTTGAAAAATTGAAACATACTCGAAATTATGGAAATTTACTCGAAAATCACTTGAAAATTTGAAACCTACTCAAAAATATTGATGTTTACTCAAAATATGTTGTAAAATTGAAACTTACTCGAAAACTATGTATTTCGAGTAAGTTCTGATTATTTTGGTAAATTTAGAGAGAAAATGGTTATTTGGATAAAAAGTTTCTGAAAAATGGTTATAATAATTATATCCCCAATAAAAAGAGTTTATGTAACGATATGTTAAATTTTATTCAAAAAGCATTTTCTTGTTAATGAAGATTGATTTTTTTTTCCTATTATGAAATGTATTATTTTCTAAAATTAGTATTTTTTGTTGAAAGTATTGAATGTGGATAGAGACCAGAGTAAATGCAACTTACGAGATATAATTTTAATTTCTTTATAAAATTTTGGATTTTTTTTAATTCTCAAAATTATTTATTAGTATTATTATAATAGACTATAACTTAAAATACCAAGGTTCCCATCTAGAAACTTATTCCCATCAAAGGTTGTCTTTTTTGTCCAAACGCTTGATTTCTAATCTACTTGTTATTCATACTGACGGTTAACAAGAAAGATGAAAGAGGAATTACTAGTGCAAATAACAAGTAGAAATAACAAGTAGATCGAGGTTTCTTGGCATACCTGTTATGTTTAAGACCAGCAAAGAAAAAACACAAAGAAGAAGATGTGTTAGGTAAGGACATGTGACGAGCATCATGGAAATGATGACAACTAAGCTCGTCAAAAGAGATTGTATGAAAGACGTGACACATAATAGGGATTGGTGGCATCTAACTCGGCTAATCAAGTTTATTCTATTTTTTTCGTTGGTAAATAACGATTCTTTTAGTAGGATAAAAATTACTTACCTAATAAAAGATAAAAGAAACATGCATTTTAAGGCTTTAACCTTTAACATGTGCTCTTATGACATATTTTAAACAAACCATAAACAAATATCGTCTCAGTAGTAATAAATAACTAATAATAATGTATTAAAGTTTAGATAATTTATTTATGTAACATTCTTCTTTATTATTTTCATACTCTTCGTTATATCCAACCATATGGGATATTGGTGTTTTATTGACTTTCTATTCAAATCTTAGAACGTACATCAATTAATACATGCATGTCACTTCATTTGCATTTTTTTTTATTAATGAATGTGTGTATATGTCTTTTTTTTTATAGATTAAGGCTAGAAACTTTTAATCAGTTGACACGAAAGCTAGCCATTTGAGTTTTTGTTGACAATAAAAAGAATCCTTGAATAGTGTTTATAACAACACAATTTTGTATTGGAAATTTATTTGATGAAGTTGCTTTCTATGTAATTTTTATCTTTTTGAAAACGCATGGGCACATGGCAATATTAAAAAGCAAAAATTACAAGTTGCAACAGCCTATAAAGAAAATTTAGGAGGAACAGATAACAAAGAGGGAAACAAACTAAACCACCCAAGAAACAAGAAACAAGCAACAAGCAACAAACAAAAAATAATGTCCCAAAATAGGAGCAACAAGAGATACAAGAACATAACCACAAGAAAGTAGTAACAAAAGGGGACTCAAAACTTCGAAATAGACTGACATTTGAATATGGAAACAATCCAATAGACCATGTAAATAGATCAAACTTTGAAGAAGTCTAGGAAACCAGTTACATAACTTGAAGTTACACATCCATTTGTCAAGCCAAAAATATTTGACTTTCACATCCCCAATAAATTTCCTAAAAAAGAGTCAAAACTTAGTTAAAGACCATCTAAACCAATTCCCCGGTTTTAAGATTCCACCCAATGTCAATCCAATTTTACTAAGGCTAGCTTTAGAACAAACTTTTTTGATATTAGTATGAAAAAACTTTTTGCCTTCTATTCATTGACACACTCTTAATTAAAAGTTTATTGAATGACACGTACTTGTGTATTTCAGATATAAAAATTTAGATAAGGAAGTAAATATTTTTTACAAAAATAAAATAATTGATTAACTTCAGACACACAAATGTTTTAAATCTTTATTTTGAAAATTGAATACATAATAAAATGTATAGTTTAGGACACATATTTAATTATAGGGGGAGGCTAATGACACCCCTATATGCTTATGGCACCCCTAAAAGTGAATGTCATCCTCACATAAATCAACATCAACACATATTATAGTACCAAAAATTCCGTACGAATCCCTATTAAGTATATGAAATTCCGTGTATCCTAATTATAAGGTAAATCTTTAAAATGCCTACGGATAAGGAACAAAATAGGAATCTTTTATGGATCATAATTACTACTTTCAGTGTTTTACCATAATTATTAAGTAATTAAAAGTAAACATTAAATAATAACTTACCAAATGATATGGTATTTATTTTAAAATAAATAATTGAAAGAGAAAACTAAATAATTTAATGCTAATGTGACGGATGTTTTTATTTTCATTTTTTTATATTATAAAAATAAATAAGCGGCAAAGTTAAGAAATAACACATGGGCAGCCTAGAACACATTGAAGTTGTGGGGTAGACGTATTTGAGCCAATCAGAGTAGGACACGTGGACCAATCACTACGAAAACAAAAATCCGCCCATTTAATAGGAATCATATTTGTTTTGTCATAACCGCCTTGTTGGATATATCTGTTAAGGTAACGTGATTCTTTAAAACAAAATTTTAATTAGAATTAAAATTAAAATAATTAGAAGTAATTGTTGTAAAAATGTTTATTATTAAAATAAATGTAAACATTATTTAACCATTATCAGCTTACATTAAATAATTGTTTAACCTAACTTTGAGAATCGAGATATTCCATATTGATATTTACTTTCTATTTTGTAGATAAAATATATTCCATCCCTCCTAAAATAAAGAATCATAATGAAAACAAAACACAATTTTAAAATGTGTAACTATCATACTGTTTAAATAATTAAATGACACTTTATCTTTGATGATAGAGAAAAATTTCTTTATCTGATAATTAAGAGTATAATGGAAAATTGAAAACTCAATTTTCAAAGTGAATACTTGTTTTGGGACAGACTAACATGGTAACATGGACATTTAATTTGGGACAAAGGAAGTAATAAGTCTCATATAATCTATCAACGATTAAATTCTGGTGAAAATGAAAGTTATGGTGAGAAATTAAGAACGAATCTTCACTCTTGGATCAATCATAATGAAGATAACAGTAACGAGATGCACTAGATCAATAGCCGTAATAAGCGCAATTTATAAGGCGAAGGTTAGATTAAAAATGATTAAGAGTCCAATACCCTTTCTAACACTTATCATTTTTACTCTTATTGAAAACTAAAAGTGACGAATAAATTACCTTTCAACACAAATGCCATAAGCTGTAAGATGTATAAACATTAACGTATTTTTATCTAATTTCATATTTTGGGAAATACATTATAGAAGTTATACCGAAGGGAGTTTGATATGTAGACGACACTGGACCAGATGACCATGAATAAGGTATGAAAGAATTGTAGAAGATTTTAGAGTTTTAATTTAACATGAGTAGTTTAGTAATTTATCACTCTTATCTTATTCCTTGATTTTTGTTCCACGTATTTTCATATGATAGAAAAACGTATTTTTCTCCCACTCACGTCTTATCATATATTTAGCCTAAGTTGTGTCAAAATTCAAACAGAAGACAAGTTTTTATATTTCATTACAAAAAAATGAATTCATAGATCAATAATTTTAAGAACTTTTATTTTACGGAATACACTTTAAAAACATATCAAGTTTCATTACATCACATGAGTGATATGTAGCAGTGTTCAAAAAAGCTTGCCGTAACAGTCTTCGTGGCGCTGCATGACTTAAGCCGTGTCCCTCACGCGGTCACGTCACGTTGTGCCTATGGCACACCATAACCTAATATACGGTTTTTGTAACGCAATATTTGATTTTTCTTAATTTTTTTAATGTCTTATTTGTTAATTTCTGATGTATAACCTACTTTAAATTGTTTAATGTCATTAATTCATTGAGTAATAGTAGTAAAATATAGGGTTAAATGCATGAAATAGCAATCTACTTTCATAAATTTCTTTATTATAGCATTGTACTTTCAATTTTACTTATTACAGCAATGTACTTTCAAATTATTTTTTATTAAGACATTGTATTTTGAAAATTTTACCCAAAATAACAATGGGTAACTTGTTACCTTTTAAACAAGTTAAGCCCCACTTTTCTTTGCTTACATGGCTCAAATGAAATGACATGGATGACACATCATTTTAATTACATGACATTAATAAAAAAAATCTCTTGTAATATATGTTTATATGTATTATAATTATATAATATAAAGATATGCCGCCATAAGTCATACCTTTAAAAACGACGCGACCTTACAATTACTTCTAAGGCTTGAGGTCTGACCTTGCTGCTAGACGACGTCTCACGTCATTTTAAACCTTGGATATTCTAGACACTAAAATTGTCAATTTTTGAATTATAAAATTTTAATAATGTATTTAAAAGTATTATCTTCAAATTACAAATTAAATAAAAAAAATATTACTTTTTTATTCAATTGTTTTTGTAAAAGAATAAAAAGATGCACTATTTATTATTTTATAATTTATAGTGAATTATAAAATATAAAGGATAATAAGGAGTAGCATGCAATTACTAGTAACATAATTGAAATGGATTAAGATTTTGTTTTTATTCCGCAATTAATGTGGCAGAGTCGGTGGCAACTGTCACCGTTCTTGCATTTATTATTTTATTTTAAATAATAAAATCATTGATTTTAATAATAAAATCAATTTTGTTTAATTGTATGTACAAATTCGTGCATAATGGCTTGTAATTGGCAACCCAAGTATGTCTATATTGTTTGTCTAAAAAGTGGTATGTGAGAGACATATAATTCATACACCGACCCATTTGGTAGTTTATTTTAGAGTATTGTGTCTATATAGAATTTAATGTTTAAAAGAGCGTTTGATATACAGATAAAATAAAATAAATTAATTATTTGGTGCAATACTAGACTACAACAAGATATGATTGAATAGGATAAAAACATTTTTTTTGTCTTACCAAAATAAGCGGAACAAAAATGAGAAATATATGACAAAATTAATAATAAGCTACAAAGTTACGTATGTTACGGATATATAAATACAAACATGTCTTTGTTGATGGAGATTTTGAACCAAAGCATGTTCAAACAAATAAGCAAAATATTAAAGTGAAACATTTCTTAAGCAAGTATTTATGGTGAAAATTAAAAGATGAAAGTCAAATTTGAGCATTTTGAATTATGGTAGAAAATAATCTTCAATATATCAAAGAAAAAATTGGATGTAGATTTTCAACTTGATGGATGTCATTATCTTGTTTGGCTGAAATTTGCTTCCTATAATGTCGAATATGACATGTAAGAGGTCTCTGAAATAATTAAACTGATGCAAAAAATTTACGATAAAAGTTATCTCGATTTGACTAAAGATAAAACTTTTGGAAGGAGACTTTTATACGTATGTTTTATTTTTAAAGAAGGGTTTTGGAGTGATGTTTGATAGGTAAAAAGAAGTGAAAAAGAATACTATTTGGATTAAATTTTCAAAAATCTAGTTCATGACTTACCAAATACGAAAATTTTCAACTAGCTTAAAAATAATTTAGTTTTTGATTGTGATCTTAACTTTACTAATTTTTGTCTTGTTTCAAATGTTTTTATCGAAACCCTGAATACAGTTTCAAAAAATTTGATGAATTTAAGATAAAAGGATACAGAAAAATAGAAAAATTTGATGAATTTAAGATAAAAGGATACAGAAAAATAGAAACAAAAAGTAACATAGGGGATAATTAAATTAACAAACAATTCTTATAGAGTGCATTTGGTACGGTGGATAGAACGGGACAAAATGTAACAGACTTGTTCCATGTTAAATATGGAACAAAGTGGAACTAAGTAGCACAAGGGTGGGACAAGCTTGTTCTCTACTACCCCCTGAAACTAAGTAGAAGAGATGATGGACCATTTTACCCTTGACCTAATCCAAACCGTTTGGTTTTCGGTTTTTTTGTCGATTCGGTTTTTATTCGGTTTTGTTCGGTTTTTGGAAAAAACACAAATATTTCATATATGTTTAAAATTAAAATTAGGTTTATATATATATATAATAAAAAAATTAAAAACACTTCACAGTATTATATATATAATAATAATTAAAAATAATTATATTTTTTCGGTTTCTCAAAAACCGAGGATTTTCGGTTTGGTTTGGTTTCGGTTTTTGAGAAACCGAGGATTTTTGGTTCGGTTTTTTTGATCGGTATGGGAACCAAAACCAAAACCAAACTATTTGGATTTTCAGTTCATTTTTTTTTGTTTCGGTTTTTGTTTTTTTCCGGTTTTTTCGGTTTCGGTTCGGTTTTTGCTCACCTCTACTTTCTTGTGATTTTTTCTTCAACTTGATTTAATCCAACTTCTTTGCTTGATTTTAATTTGAATTGATTATTTGGTTTAAAAAAAACACTAAAAATTTAGGGGTAAATTGGTCATTTAACCGGTTATGTCCCGTCCAGTCCAGACAGGAATCCCGTCCAGTCCAGTCCTTTCCTGTCTTACCAAACGCTAAACACCTGTCCTGTCCTATCCCGTCCCGTCCCATCCAGTCTACGTACCAAACGCACCCATAGAGAACAATCAAACTAAACAATTCAAAATAAAATCAAGAATTTGAAAAACAAATATTTTCCGTACAAAAGTTTGAAGTAGTAAGGCAAAAATACAAATAAAAGATATTGTTATGCTGTTATTTCTTTTTATACATTTTAACTTCTAGTATGTCATATTCAAATTTGAAATAATCCAATAATTTAACATAAAAAACAGAAAAAGGAAATTGTCAAAAACAGCTATATGGACTCCCCCAATTCATTTTAGCAGGTGACACTTTAACAACTAACGAAAAGATATACAAACAAAAGCCCGACATAAGAATAGACTTGCTGACACATAACCATAGATGGGCATTTGGGATCATCTAGAAACCAATTATGCAAATTTCATGAATTTAAGCAAAAATGTCTTCAGCAAAAGATAATTGTTCAGTATCGTTACAGGATTTGGTATCGGATTTAAATTGCTCGTAGTTTAGCTGTCTAGAAGCTTCATACAGACCAATGCCAACACTAACAGATAGATTCAGACATCTTACATAAGTTTCAATCATTGGAATTTTAAGTAACCCGCCACCAAGTGGTTCGTTTTTGCAGTCGGCCAAAGCTTCTGGTGGTAAGCCAGTGGTTTCCGAGCCGAATACGAGCCAGTCCCCCCTCCTGTACGAAAAGTCCTGCATGCATCCAAACTTAAGTTCATAACAACCAAGACCATAACTAATGCAACAATAGTTATAACTCACCTGTAAAACGATTTTCAACCTTAAATAAGTGAAACTAAATATCGTGAGTTTTCAACAAAAATTAATGATAAAACTATAATCTGACTTGGTAATCCGTATAAAAAGTTTTATAATATAATTGATAACTAGACATACATGTTCTCCAATGTTACAAGATCAGTATATTTTGGATTGTAATGCAGAGAAGTCGAGTGAAGATATTAATGATACAGATCCTAGGTTTACTATATGATGGAAAGCGTAAAGATGATTATTAGAAAAAACGTAATGAAACCAGCTGACTTACGGAATGAATGTTTGTCCCTCTTTTAGTAAATGCCAGCAGCCTTTTTTCACCATTCTGTACATCAAATATAATCAAAGTCATGAATAAGTTATACGAGAATAAGGGTTCAACAAAAAGTTGAAGTTTTGAAGTACCTGTTGCTTGAAATAGTCACGAAAATCTGCCCACGAGCTGTGCACCTTAACAACTACATATCTAATGTGAAGATCAAAGGGAGAACTAAACAAGTGTAGATTCTATAGTCCAAAGTGAATTCATCAGTTTGCAAAACCATTAGTACCGAAATAACCTTAAACCCTAAACCCTAAACCAATTATGAAGAATGTTCAATCTAAAATTGAGTGTGATATCTATCGGTCCTTATATTATAACAAGGATACGGCCAGTAGTCAAGGCCAGCTCGCTTTAGTTTCGTATCATCCACCTCGAATCCCAGCGGCTGAATAAGAAAAAGTTGAACAAGGTTAAGCTGATGGATTAAAGCTAAGAAAGCAAAAAAGTAGACAATTGATCAAGTTCAGAGGTCTTTGTTCTATATCTGAAGGATCAAATCAATAATTAGATATATATAATTATTTTATGTTGATCAATTTCACACAAAATTAACTTTTATTATATGGAAGTTTTCTGATTTAGAATGAAAAGTTAGCATAAGCTCACCTCAACAAGGTGTAATCCAACACCTGATGCTGCACAACTTCTAGCAATGCACCCAGTGTTCCCAGGAATCTGCAAAGGATCATATATATGCTTAGAAATTTCGACCAATTATTTGACCTAATTTACACTGTGTGGATCAACTCTAAGACCATTATAAATGATCAAAATTATTGAACAGAATATAATGATTAACTGTTAATCCTAAAATCTTAAATAACACCTTCGATAATTCAGCAAGGCAATGGAGTTATCTATCCGATTAAACTCCAACCATCTTTCAGCTGTGCAAAAATTGCTTAATTGAAACTAAAGCAATAAAAAAAAATACATAGATTTTACCTGAGGAGAAACCAAAACGACTTGTAGAAGCTTATCCTCCGACGCTTTGCTTCCCGCCACACCAATTCCATTAACCAATAAATCACCGGTTGAATTTTCAGCTGCAAAATGATAAATGTCACTTGCAATTCATCAAGAGCAAGCTCGTTTGAAATCAAATAAAAACCCAATGAATCAAAGGAAGTATGAAGAAAGAGTTTACACAAGGAACAATGGAGAGAGGAGCGAAAGGAGTGATGAGAATGAAGGGAATGAAATTTGTTCTTGACTTGAAGCAACAAGGATGGGGGAAGACGAAATGAAGCTAATCCAGAAGAACGTAAGTAAAACGGCGTCGTCAAAAAATCTAGGGTTTTAAGACCCGCCATTGTCTCCGTTCAATCTGTTCTACTCGGCAACGGCATAGAAGATGTGGATTTTGTTTTTCCATTTAAGTGCCTCAAGTATTGTGGTTTACCAACTTTAGCCCCTATACTATTATTATTTCCAACTCCGGTATGGTTCAATTTTATAATTTACAAATTTAATTCGCATCCGATGTAAATATTTTTTTCTCAACGTTTCTAGTCAAAAGGTGAGACCAATTCACGTCGATTTAGTTTTGTAACTCCCAAATTTGCTTCATTTTCAAAGCAAGCAAGAGATCTATATTTATTTATCTCTGAATCTAGATTCAAGTATTCAAATCTATTCGCATTTAATAAAGACTTCAAGATAATTAATGAAAGAAACGAAAGTATTCCAAGATTATACAAAGTGATAAGAGTACAAATGCAATAAAAGTTGAGTTATCCAAAACTTTCATGACCATTTACTGTTTTTTACCTTACCACTTTGCACTTTTATTGTAGAAATAACTGGAATACCTACTAGTTTGTCGATTATTTTGAGAAAACAAGGTATCACAACAGGGGGAAAATGGGGGCTTATTTCTTCATTCACAACAAGCGCATATTTTTCTCTTGATACACAAAAGAAGAGGCACATAGGCCTGCAAAGTTTTATAATAACAGGGTGAAGAGTTTATGAATGGCTTGAAAGATCTTGAGGTTTTATATATAGGTAAAAGTGATTAAATCTATCTATGGAAGTAATGGCTTAATTGGTTCTCTAACAATAAGCAACGAGGCTAATTCCACATGGATTGGAATTCTAAAAGCAATCATTCAACTGATGGAGAAAATGGTCAATTTGTTATTGTTATGTAAGAAAAGTGTTGGAGACGGGAGCTCAACTTTGTTCTGGGAGGATAAATGGCAAGGAGATAGAACGCTCAAAGCTCAATTCCCAAGAATTTATGCTTTTGAAGTTGATAAATCGGCTACAGCCAAAGACCGAGCGAGGTCGAAAGACTGGAGCTCTTACCTTCGGAGGCTTCCGAGGGGTGGGGTGGAGACGGCTCAAATAGAATTTCTTAAAGAAATTCTCAACACGGTGACTCTTTCTAATGTTAGGGATAGATGGAGTTGGTTGATGGACGGGTCAAGAGAGTATACGGTGGCGTCAACTAGGAAACTGATTGACTCTATAATTTTGGAGGTTAATCATACGCCCACATCTTGGAACATGTTGGTTCCTGTCAAGGTTACACTACTAGAAAATTGAGTATTTTCAACGAAAAATGTCGTTGAAAATTTTCTATGAATTTTAAAGGGATTATTGACAAAACATAAATTTTCTACGAATTTTCAACGAATTTCCGTTGAAAATCTCTCACAAAATGCATTTTCAACCATAAATTTTTTGACGAGATATTCCGTTGAAATTTTTTTGGTTGAAAATGCATATATGTTTGTGAGAGATTTTCAACGGAAATTCGTTGAAAATTCGTAAAAAATTTATGTTCTGTCAATAATTCTCTAAAATTCGTAGAAAATTTTCAACGATATTTTCCGTTGAAAATTAATTTCCGTTGAAAATACTCAATTTTCTAGTAGTGTTAATGTTTTCATATGGCGAATAGGGCTAAATAAGTTGCCAACTAGGGATAATCTAGCTTAAAATAGATATTGATGTCAATCCCTCTCTATACCCGAATTGTGAAGAAGAAGTTGAATTAGTGAATCATCTTTTTTTCGAGTGCCAGGTGGTGAAAGACATATGGAGGAATATAGGCAAGTGGTGGAACCTTGACATCCTTGGTCACAACTCTGTGCAAGACTGGAAGAACTAGGGATGAGAAAAATGGTGATTGATAGCTTGGAAGCGGTTTCGTTTACGGCGCTCTGGTCCTATGGTCTTTCCTGAACGAGATCTTATTCGGGTCTATGAAACCTAAAAAGGCGGCTCTTTGGGATAACATAGTTACACGCTCCTATAACTGGGTGCACCATAAGAGTAGTGTCTGCAATATTAATTGGGTTGGTTGGCTTCAAAACCCCACTGCACCCTTGCTATTTCCGTTTTGTAATTCTCGTCTAGCACCTTGCTAGTGTTTAATAAAATGCCGATGTTCTAAAAAAACATATAATTTATTACATTTCATGTATGATAATATATATCTGAATATAAGTGATGTATCATCAAATGTGATAATATTTGTATCACAAAAAAATCTATAAAAGTAAATATAAATAATCACATATAATTAACAATTTTTTTTACAATTATCACATATGAATCGACATGTGACATTTAACGAAAATTATGATATTCTTTTAATCAAAAGTGTAACTAGAAAAAAAATAATATAAAACTTGATAAAAAAATTATGAATTAATTAAAATTAAAAAAGTAAATAAATCTAAAAAATATAATGATATTTCAGAGAATTTATACAATTTAAAAGGGTAATTATTCTAATTTCTAATTTTTTATTTATATACATTTTTTAATTAACGAATTATGTCACTACTAAAATAGAAAATTTTCACTTACGAACATTTTTTTAGGAAATTCGTCGTTAAAGAATGATTCGTCAGAAAATCGTCATAAAAGTTGGTGGGTAAATCAAATCAGTGACAAATTAGCCAGAAAATTCGTGGGCAATCCGTTAGTATTTTCTTGAAAACATCAGATTTTACTGGAACCATTAGTATTTCCCGGATGATCCATGGTAATCACCCAAGCAAATCAAATTTCCCTGGGTAAAAGTCATTTTTTTTGTAGTGTGTGGTCTTTATTCCTTCTCTCTTTCTCGTCAATTTACCGTCTTCTCGTTTGAACCTACTACCATCAATATATTTTTTGGTGTTTTTTTATCCGGTCTTCAAATTAGCAAGGCATATATATAGAACTGACACTTGTAATTTCTGTTTTGTTCAAACAACTTTTAAGTTTTTCAAAGAAATTGCATTAATATTTCATTCTTGGTTTACAATAAAATTAACTATGTCCATGGTACAACAACTAGATTAAGCACAAATATCTTGGGCAAAAGATTTTTCAGTTCAATATCGTTACAGGATACTGGGATTGAAATTTCTGGTAGTTTAGGCTGCCTCGAAGCTTCATATAGACCATGCCAACACTAACAGATAGATTCATACGACATCTTACATACGTTTCAATCATCGGAATTTAACCATACCACCACCAAGCGGGTGGAAGGCCAGTGGTTTCTGAGCCGAAGACGAAAATTCTTGCATTCATCCAACTCAAATTTATAACCAAGACCAAGAAAGTCTCTGAGTGGATCAGAAGTAATTTCAAGACGTTAATGGGTATGCATGTAGAGGGGACAAGTAAATTGATTTAACAAGCTAGATTATTTTATTTGTATTACATTGATAGGGTATCTTAGACGATTTGACAAATAATCGAACATTATTTTGCTTACTTTAATTGTGCCAAGTCAAATATTACAATTTCTATGGGATCTTGACTTTTGAGAGTACTTCAAACAACTTATACAAGTGGCAATTGATAGGCTTCATGAAATGCTGTCACTTTGCAATAGGTTATGTTGTGTTAGTAGCAGCAGTAGCTTTATGAACTTTCTATAAGTTAAATAGGTGTGATTTTTTGGTGAAATCTTTAACACAATTAGTGAATATATATATATATATATATATATATATATAGGGTTGGGTTCAAATGTGAACTCATTTTTGGTTGTGAACGTGAGGACGAATCTCAGCCACACATCTTCGGTTATGGTGGACGCGATCACGGAGGATTGACGCGATTCATGGGAGGGTGGAGATTATTAAAGGAGGGGAACCAGATCAAAGCTGCCTTTATTGACCGGATAAGTGGCTGAGATTCGTCCTCACGTTCACAACAAAAAATGAGTTCACATTTGAACTTTCCTCTATATATATATATATAATTTTGGGTAATCGTGGGTTTATGGGTCAGTTTAAGTGCACCGACTAATACCTTGGTCGACCACACTGAAGTCATAGCATTGCAGGTGAACCTCCATGGCCACAAAGGCTTTGGTAGTAATTGGATTCAAACCTAGGGAAGATGAGATTTCCAGAGCCTTGACCAACAACCTAAGTGGTTCACATAGGTGAATTGGATAACCATCTATCTAGCATTTTCACTTCCCTTTTACTATGTGATTGCAGAAATTAGAGATAAGCAGCAAGGATTTTGTATGGCCACTTGAGGGGAAATCCATCATCGATCTTGAATTTCTTGACCTGATGTACTCCTACTATTACCAACAAAATTCATGCTAGAAAACAAGGGCCATTTCATTTTCTAATTTATTAGCTAACATTGAGGTCAATTTCGTCGATTGTAATGCAGAACAATCAAATGAACATATAAATGACACAAGTCTCATCATTACAACATGTTAGAATAAATATGCGTAACCCCATTAGATTGATCCCCAAATTAAAGAGCAAAAGAAGGGTGGTTTCAACATATATGGAGGAATTATGGTCCAAATCTATCTGATGTAAGACAACACTAGACAACACAGATAATCAAAGTCATGAATAGGTTATATATATGAGAGAATAACGGTTGAATAAAAGCTTGAAGTTTTGAAGTAGCCATTGCTAGAAATAATCATGAAAATCTGCCCCTACATATCTGATGTGAAGATGAAGGGAAGAACTAAACAAGTCTAGATTCCATATAGTCCAAAGTGAATGACTGTGATTTCCATCAGTGACAAGGATACGCCCAGTAGTCAACCCCAGCTCGCTTTAGTTTGGTATCGTCCATGGCAAAGTGAGGCCTCTGAAGGAGGAAAAAGTTATAGACATAGTTAAGAAAAAAAAATAGATAACTAGAGGGTTTATTTTTTTCTTAAATGTAAAAGAAATTATATTATTATCAAAAGATAATTAAGAGAGGACGTACCCAGGAAAACCTAGTGAATGGTGAGGGATTTGGGAAATAACGGGCCAATACTTGCCTTTTCCACGACGACACTTTTTTTCCAATTCAAAGCATTCTCTCAGAGTCAAAGATGACAGTGAAGGAAGTAGTTTCTCAGGCAAATCTCTAACCTTGTAACAAGACGCAATTGTAAGTTGTTCAAGATAAATGAGGTGTTGAAGTCCCTTTGAAACTGACTCCAAATTTTCAAAGTATGAGAGCTGTAGAGATAACAACGATGCTGGAAGAATAAAAGATGACGATGAAGTTGCATGATCTTCTATAGCCTCTGCAAACGAAACCACTCCTGATTTGTAGCCATTTAAGTCTAGTTCAACAAGCGAAGTTGGGTAATTTTGCAGCCCCCACTCTGACATGGGCTTATTTAACTGTCCTATTCTTAGGCTTCTTAAATTAGGAGGCCACACCCCACAAGGAAAGGAGTAGTCTATGTTTGGACAATTTAGTATCTCCAGCTCTTCCAAAGACGTAAGACTTTGCAAATGTTGATGAGGAAATGACTTCAAATTATTGCAATAAAAGATCTTAAGACGTCTTAGGGGAAGAAAACCAAACCCTTTCTCGGGAATGGATTCTATGAAATGACAATACACAACTTCCAAATTGGTGAGATGAACAAAGCATCTTTCAGGAAACGGCCTCATATTATTACAACCGTAAATGGTAAGAGATTCAAGTGATGACAACAAGTTGTTATGAAGCCAACTCTCCTGCAGGTTCTTACAGCTTTTAATGCTAAGAAACTTGAGAGTAGATGGGAAGGTCAAGGATGTCATTGAAGGACAAATCTCTATCTCCAACCTCTCAATATTATCTGGACAACTGTAACTCTCCAATGACTCACAATCATTTAGGTACACTTCTCTAACAAGTTCCATGCTATTTTGCGAATTATCTTCTACCTTCTCTCCCAATGATACCAGTTTTTTGCAACTACGTATTTCTAACTTCCTTAAACTCACAAGAAACTTTGATTCTGATTCTGATTCCCACAAGTATCTCAATTCATCACAGTTCCAGATGAATAGACAATCCATAGCCCCAAGATGTTTTAAAACTTCTCCATCTAGTTGTGTAAGTCCTTTAATATACCTGAATTTCAATTCGTGAATTGATGAAGACACACCAACCATGCTCTTTACCACCTCTTCACAACATCCCTCTATATGTAAAACCCCAAGTGACGGTATTAATACCACGGAGACATCAACAAGTTTCGGACAATTCACTATGGAAATCTCACGTAGACAAGGAAAAGATCCCTTGTTGTCACCACCGCTGGTTGACCATTTCTCTAAGCCCAACATATCTTGAAAGGCAATACCATGGAAAGAATTACTAGATGTAAGTAATTTGATGCCCAAAGTCTT
The DNA here is from genome assembly GCA_036898165.1 of Silybum marianum. Classification (NCBI taxonomy): domain Eukaryota; kingdom Viridiplantae; phylum Streptophyta; class Magnoliopsida; order Asterales; family Asteraceae; genus Silybum; species Silybum marianum. The sequence goes on from CM072538.1 coordinate 24,733,735, forward strand.
CACCTCATTCATGCTTGACACAAACAACTTCTTAAGTGATTGTAGATGTCCAAGTGTTGGTAAACATGTGCAACTTCTACAACTACGTAATCTAAGCTCTGTTAACCGATCAAATGAGGAATCCCCAACCCAACTAGGAAATTCAATTCCCCCATAGTATCCAATCTTTAGGTTTCTCAGATTATGATGTGGCCTTAGCCCTTCAAGTACTTCATATTCAATCTTCGTATTACAGGAATCTTCAAAGACATCACTCCATTTCAACACCAAATCATCAAGATCCTTCTTTTGTTATAAGTTGGCATCCTTTGCTTGTATTGGATTTTTCACTTTCTCCAGCCCCTCAATGCGAAGCTCACCTCGAAGATCCAATAGGCCCTTGAGCTCCGATATTTTGAATCCGTTAGCTCCTTCAATAATGACCTTTGATAGAGTTTGTAGACTCTTCAACCCACCAATCCCTAAGGGTGTCTTTTTCAACTCTGGAGTATCACTGATGTCAAGGTGTCGTAGGTTTATTAACCTTGCAAAGCTGTTTGGCAAGTTAGATAACCAAAGACAACCACTCACCAACAAGCTCTGTAGATTATAAAGGTCTCCAATTTGATCAGGTAAACATTTGATGTCAGTTCGAGAAAAATTGAGATACCTCATATGCTTGAAACACCCAATGGATTGTGGTACCTCTTCGATTGAATAATCAGTTAGACTTAGCACCCTTAGAAACTTTAATTGGGGAAGTAATTCAAAAAGAACCCTTTGAGATAAAAAGAACTGTCTCCATGGATACTTATAATTTTTTACCCTATCCGACATTGATACCGATAAGAAAGTTTGCAATTGTCTAGCTTTTTGTAACGCCTTGAACTCTCTATATACCCCAAATCTTTTACGAATGAATGATAAGTGGTGGACCTTCTCCAATGCTTCATTCCCTAATTTATCATCCAACGTAAAGAAAAACTCTCCTCCGACACTTGTGGCCAAGTCATGTATGAGGTCATGCATTGTATATCCTGATTCATATTGCTGAAAAAACAACCTTGACTTTAGCTCATCAAAATACTCGCGACCAAAACTCTCCTTTGACTTGTTGGTATTTGACTTGTGCAAAAACCCTTCTGCCATCCATAATAAGACTAATTTGTCCTTGTCAAACAAATAGTCCTTGGGGAATAAGCAGCAATATGCAAACAATTGCTTCAAATGCGAAGGGAGATCATAGTAGCTTAGTCTGAGAGCCGGAAGAATGTCACTTTCATTTGGTAAATTCCATATCTGATTGTTCAACAACTCCGCCCATTCTTCGTCATTTGCTTTTGTTCTCAACATTCTCCCAAGTGTCATTAAAGCCAAAGGCAGCCTACCACATTTATTCACGATACCTTCACCATGCAACTTGAGTCTAGGATGTTTGTCAAAGTTTTGATCACCTAGTGCATGTTGAGCAAACAAAGATAGAGCTTCTTCCTTTGACAAAACCTCAAGAGGGTAAGCTTGAACGGAGTCCATCACCGATGTAACCTTGATCTTCCGGGTTGTCACCATGATAAAACTTCCTGATGCCCCTACAAGAAAAGGGCGTTAGAGGAGTTCCCACTCTCTATAATTTTCGTTCCAGACATCGTCCAAAACAATTAAGAACCTTTTCTGCGATAGTTTTTTCATGAGGGCCTCATGAAGCTGGTTTAGATTTTCTATTTTTTCGACATCTCCACCCACATCTATAAAAATAGCCTTGCTAATATTAAATACATCAAACTGGTCAGAAACACAAACCCATGACATGAGTTCAAAGTGATCCTTCACTTTCTTTTCGTTGTACAAATCCCGAGCAAGAGTCGTTTTGCCTATCCCTCCCATACCGACTATGGACACGATGCTGACATCTTGATTACACGGTTCATTACCCAACAACTTCCAAAGTAACGCCTCTTTATCTCCTTCCCGACCCACAATTTTGGCCTCGCCAACCAATGACGTTTCATCTGATCGTCTATATGTTCTGTTTGAAGATTCAACATTATCATTCAAACCCAAAAGTTTTTTCTCCTCAACCAGATGATGCAATCTGGCCGTAATCTCATCCATCTTAGAACTCATCTTGTGGCCATACATAATTTTACTAGGAGTGAAATTAGCTAAATTCGGGATGATCTTCAATACCTTATTGGTGCTTGTGCTGGCATAATCTCCTTTATTCATTCGGCGACACATAGCTTCAGTGGCCAAATCATCAAGTAGATTGTCTATGTCGTAAGCCAAATGGTGGAGCTTGTTCAGCCACTCTTGAACAGCAATCTGTGTTATGTGCTTCTGACCAGCATCAACAAGCACAGCTTGGATCTGAAACAAGGTGCTCTTCCATTTGTCGAGCTCAGAAATAATTCCTGCAGATCGAGCCAGCCTGATCAAGTCAGCAGAGGCCAACTTCTCAAAGAGCACTTTGATGAATGCGGTGAGAAAGATTTCAGCAACAGCCATTGGATCAAAAGATTTCTTTCTTTCTTTCTAGGAGAGGTTTTGATTTCAATGTAAAGCAGGGATGCAATGAAGCAAGAAGGGTTCAATTGAGTTTGTGTGGATACAGATAACAGAGTACCAATCCTATCACTGTTTTCCACTTGAAATATTAATATTACATTTCTTGTGGCACTGATTGATTAGTATCATAAAATATCCAACAAAAGTCGTTTTGTTTGTTTTTATCTAAACCAATCTCCACTTGTACAGTTCTACTTGTATTATAATCCATTCAATAATATATTATTTTGCATCAATTTTTTCTGCTTGTTTCTAATGTTTTCCAAGTAAATTTTTATAGCAAAAGAAAAGATCGTTTATAATCCATTTGTACTTGTCTGATGCTCCACCTATCTTCGTATAAGAAAAAAAATGCATTTTTTGTTGGTCACAGTCTAAAGGCCAGACTCGCCAACCCATGTATATGCGAAGATAGACACGTGACATGCAGCCAGCACATAATCAACGAGTAATTTAGATTTCATCAATTTTTACAATGTTATAAAACATATGCTTCTATCTTAAAATTTCAAAAAAAATTCAAGTATACAACTTATTATTGTATAGGTACAACTTTGTTAAGTCTTATCATGCTCATCCGTAGATTGATTCAGACATCTTACATAAGTTTCAAATCATCTTACATTTTCATTTCCATTTTCCTTTTACTACGTGACGTACTGTTTTTTTAACGGTAGGTGTTTGAGCCAACTTGCATGCACCTTGATTAATCCAAGGCCCGGAGATCCAGGAAAATCTCCAGTGGCTTTGAGCCTTACAGGTTTCGAACAGGTGGCCTTGGAGGAGAATCCCCAAAGGCCTAAGCTTTATTGTCAATTGGTTACAAGCTTCAAATCCTTCACACTTTGACAAAATTTAAGCCGAAGAACTAGATCTCCCTCTCTTCGCTTCTTTACTTTGCCTAAATGTGATCCTCTACACGATCCCAGAGCTGTCTCCAAATTCAGTATCGAGATCACAGATGCTCTACACGGTTTCTTCTTACTCCAGCAGCTAACAAACACCATTTTCACTGCAAACCATTTAATTTGTTTTCCATGATAAGGCATTAGTTGGTTGTATAAAACGGTTTAAAGTTCATGCCTCTTAAAATTTAGACGATTTAGCTTTAGAAACTTGTACCTATATGTTAAATATTGTATAAAAGAATCTAAAGGCATTTATTTTAAGAAAAAATAGTGACATTTATTTTACAAAAGGGTGCATCTAAATCACACATTACGACAAAAATTCATTACTAAAAGTAATAAACATAGTTTTTAGTATTTACGTAAGAAACATAGATGATGGACAGGAAGGGGACATACCATTGAGCTCCTTCAATAGCGACCTTTTTAGCTAGCCGGTTACAGGTAGCTTATCAGGATTAAATGATGCAGACAATCAATTTCTAAAACTTCGATGGTTTTTTTATTTAAAATAATGTACAAGAACTTAATCATTCAAAATGGAAAAGTTCCTTGAGTTTTTTGAACTTTTTCCTCGTTTTTTACCTGGTCTTCGAATTAGCAAGACATATTTAACCATCACTTGTAATTTCTTTTTTGTTCAAACATAACTTTGATATTTTCATTTATAACAAGAAATTGCATTAATATTCGAGTTTACAATAAAATTTGCTATTTCAGTGCTGATCATGGGTTATACAACTAGATTAAGCAAAAATAACTTCGACAAAAGACAATTGTTCAATATCGTTACAGGATAGGGTATGGGATTGAGGTTTGAAGCTTCATATATACCAAGGCCAACACTAACAGATAGATTCAGACATCTTCATAAGTTTCAATCATCGGAAGTTTAACTGTACCACCACCAATTAAGAGATTTGTTTTGCAGTCAATTAAGCAAAGCTTTGGGTGGAAGGCCAGTGGCTTCTGAGCCGAATACGAGTCCCTCTCTTGTATGAAATGCTGTCACATTTAGCAACACGTTATGTAGTGATGGCAGCAGCAATAGCTTTATAAACTTTCTATATGTTAAATAGGTATGATTTTTAGGTGAAATCTTTAACACAATTGGTAAATTTGATAACCATCTATCTAGCATTTTCATTTCCCTTTTACTATGTGATTGCAGAAATTAGAGATAATCAGCAAGGATTTTGTACGGGCTCTTGATCGTGAATTTCTTGATCTGCATCTCCGATGTACTCCTACTATTACCAAAAAAAGCTGCTGGTATGTTTCATGCTATAAAACAAGGGTCATTCGGTTTTCTTGATTGCCTAACCTTTTGAAGTTATTATCATCGATTGTAATGCAGAGCAATCAAATGAACATATTAATTAATGACGCAGGTCTCTGTTTTACAATATGTTAGCATACGTAGAACCTTATTAGACTACTCTCCAAATTTTAAAGAGCGAAAGAAAGGTGGTTTTAACATATATGAAGGAAATATGGTTTAAGTCTAGCTGATGTGAGACTCAACACAATATGTAAAGATCATTATTAGAAAAACGTAATAATCCAGATGACTTACAGAATGAATGTTTGTCCCAATCTTTTAGTAAATGCCGGCAGCCTTTTTTTCACCATTTTATACATTGTAAATAAGCAAAGTCAAGCCCGGTTGGCTTCAGTTTGGTATCGTCCATACTGAATCGACATAACTGAAGAGAGAAAATTTGGTAGACATACTTAAGCAAAAAAAGAAGAAGATAATTATAGCGTTTATTTTTTCTTCTAAAAGCAAAGAGCAACATTGTATCCCATCCATCTGCCCAGGATTCTATTCCTGCGGTACAATTGCTTGCTGTCACAATTTGCCAGGATTAGTACATAGCCTGAGACACCCTTCCAAAAAAAAAACATTGTATCCTATCTCGGAAGCAATGGTTGTTTTTGGATGTGCCAAGATGAGTGGGATTAATAATTAATAATTAATAATTAATAATTAATAATTAATAATAAATAATTAATAATATTATTAGTAAAAGATAATTAAGAGAGGAAATACCTATTATCATAATCTAAACAAAGGTGAGGTATTTGGGAAATGATGGGCCAATACTCGCCTTTTCCACGACCAAACTCTTCTCCCAATTTGGGGCAACATCTCACGGTCAGAGATGAAAGTGAAGGAAGTAGTTTCTCCGGCAAATCTCTAAGCTTGTTACAATGCTCAATTGTGAGTTCTTCAAGATAAATGAGGTGTTGAAGTCCCTTTGAAAGTGATTTTAAATTTCCAAAACACAAGAGTTGTAGCGATAACAGAGATGCTGGAAGAATAAAAGTTGACGATGAAGTCGCATGATCTTCTTTATCTGCCTTTGCAAATGAAACCACTCCCGAATTTTCACCGTCTTCAAGTAAATGTAGTTGAACAAGTGAGGTTGGGTAATTTTGCGGCCCCCACTCTGACATGGCCTTATTTAAGCATCCTATTCTTAGGATTCTTAAATTAGGAGGCCACGCCCCATGAGGAAAAGAGTAGTCGATGTTTGGACAATTTCGTATCTCCGGCTCTTCCAAAGATGTAAGATCTTGCAAATGCTTATGAGGAAATGACTTCAAATTCTTGCAAGCAAAGATCTTAAGACGCCTTAGGCAAAATAGGTTATGAAAACCAAATCCTTGCTCTGGAATTGATACTATGCTATCACAATTCCAAATGTCCAAACTGATTAGACGAGCAAAGCATCCTTGACGAAATGACCTCGGTTTATGATAATGTTGTATGATAAGAGATTCGAGTGATGGCAAGAAGAAGTTAAGAAGCTGACGCTCCTTCAGGTTTTCACAACTTGTAATGTGAAGAAACTTGAGAGTGAATGGGAAGGTGAAGGATGTAATTAAAGGACATTCCTGTATCACCAACCTCTCAATACTATTTGGACAACTGTATTATGACTCACAATCATATATCAATTTTTTACAATTCCATACTTCCAAATTCCTTAAGCTCACAAGAAACTCCGATTTTGATTCCCACAAGTATTTTAATTCATCACAGGATTCGATGAATAGATACTCAACTGCCCCGAGATGTATTAAAATGTCTCCAGGTAGTTGTGTAAGTCCTATAATATTCTTCAATTTCAATTCCCTAATTGATGGAGACACACCAACCATGCTCCTTACCACCTTTTCACAACATTTCTCTATATGTAAAACCCCAAGTGATGGTATTAATACCACCGAGACATCAACAAGTTTCGGACAATTCACTATGGAAATCTCACGGAGACAAGGAAAAGATCCGTTGTTTCCACCACTGCTAGTTGACCATTTCTCCAAACCGAGCATATCTTCAAATTTCAAAACCTCAAGTGATGGAAATGCAATACCATGGAAAGTTTTCACCTCCTCCATGCTTGATACAAACAATTTCTTAAGTGATTGTAGATGTCCAAGTGTCGGTAAACATGTGCAACTTCTACAACCACGTAATCTAAGCTCTGTTAACCGATCAAATGAGGAATGCCCGACCCAACTAGGAAATTCAATTCCCCTGTAGAATGAAATATTTAGGTTTCTCAAATTTTGATGTGGCCTTAGCCCTTCAAGTACCTCATATTCAATCTCGTTATTACGGGAATCTTTAAACGCGTCACTCCATTTCAACACCAAATCATCAAGATACTTCTTTTGTTGTAAGTTGGCATCCTTTGCTTGTCTTGGATTTTTCACTTTCTCCAGCCCCTCAATGAGAAGCTCACCTCGAAGATCTAATAGGCCATTGAGCTCCGATATTTTGAACCCGTCAGCTCCTTCAATAATGACCTTTGATAGAGTTTGTAGACTCTTCAATCCACCAATCCATAAGGGTGTCTTGTTCAACAGTGGAGTATCACTCATGTCAAGATGTCGAAGGTTTATTAACTTTGCAAAACTGTTTGGCAAGCTAGATAACCTACGACAACCACTCACCAACAAGCTTAATTTGTAGATTATAAAGGTTTGTGATTTGATCCGGTAAACATGTGATGTCAGTTCGGGAAAAATTGAGGTACCTCATATGCTTGAAATAACCAATGGAATTTGGTACCTCTTCGATTGAATAATCGGTTAGACTTAGCACCCTTAGAAACTTTAATTGTGGAAGTAATTCATAAAGAACCTTGTTCGATAAGAAGAAACTTCTCAATACCATATTAGATGATTCTTGCCTATCTGACACTGATACCGATAAGAAAGTCCGCAATCGTCTTGCTCCTTGTAACACCTTGAACTCTCTATATACCCCAAATCTTTTACGAATAAATGATAAGTGGTGGACCTTCTTTAAAGCTTCATTCCCGGTTTTATCATCGAACATACAGAAAAACTCTCCTCCAACACTTGTGGCCAAGTCATGTATGAGGTCATGCATTGTATATCCTGATTCATATTGCTGAAAAAACGACCTTGACTTTAGCTCGTCAAAATACTCGCGACCAAAACTCTCCATCAACTTGTTGGCATCTGATTCCTGCAAAAAGCCTTCCGCCATCCATAACAAGACTAGTTCGTCCTTTTTAAACATGTAGTCCTTTGGGAATAAGCAGCAATACGCAAACAACTGTTTCAAATGCGAAGGGAGATCATAATAGCTTAATCTTAAAGCCGGAAGAATGTCATTCGATAAATTACATATCTCATTGTTCAATAGCTTCACCCATTCTTCTTCGTTTGTTTTTGTTCTCAACACTCTCCCAAGTGTCATCAAAGCCAATGGCAGCCTACCACATTTTTTCATGATACCTTCACCATGCAACTTGAGTGTAGGATGTTTGTCAAAGTTCTGTTCACCTAGCGCATGTTGAGCCAACAAAGACAGAGCTGCTTCGTTTGACAAAATGTTGAGAAGGTAAGATTCAACAGAGTCCATCACCGATGCAACCTTAAACTTTTGGGTTGTCACGATGATTTTACTTCCTGATGCCCACGCAAGAAAAGGCCGTTGGAGGAGTTCCCACTCTCTATAATTTTCGTTCCAGACATCGTCTAGAACAAGTAGGAACCTTTTCTGGGAAAGTTTTTCTTTAAGTGCCTCATGAAGTTGATTTAGATTTATAAAATGTTTGTCATCCCCACCCACATCTATAAAAATAGCTTTGCTAATATTAAATACATTAAACTCTTCAGAAACACAAACCCATGACATGAGTTCAAAGTGATCCTTCACTTTCTTTTCGTTGTACAAATCCCTAGCAAGAGCCGTTTTGCCTATCCCTCCCATACCAACTATGGACACAACACTGACATCTTGATTACACGGTTCATTAATACCCAACAACTTCCAAACTAATGCCTCTTTATCTCCTTCCCGACCCACTATTTTGACCTCACCAACCAATGAAGTTTCATCTGATCGTCTATCTGTTTTGTTTGAAGATTCAACATTATCATTCAAACCCAAAAGTTTTTTCTCCTTAACCAGATGATGCAATCTGGTCGTAATCTTATTCAGCTTAGAACTCATCTTGTGACCATACATAATGTTACTAGGAGTGAAACTAGTAAAATCTGGGATGATCGTCGATACCTTATTGGTGCTGGTGCTGTCATAAGATTCTTTGTTCATTTGACGATGCATAGCTTCGGTGGCCAAATCTTCAAGTAGATCGTCTATGTCGTAAGCCAGATGCTGCAGCTTGTGCAGCCACTTTTGAACAGCAATCTGTGTTATGTGCTTCTGACCAGCATCAACAAGCACATCTTGGATCTGAACCAAGGTGCTCTTCCAGTTGTCGAGCTCAGAATAGATTCCTGCAGATCGAGCCAGCTTGATGAAGTCAACAGAAGCCAGCTTTTTAACGAGCACTTCGATGAACACAGCGAGAATGATTTCAGCAACAGCCATTGGAAAATATTGGAAGATGGTTTCTTTTTTTCTTTCTTTCTTTCTAGGAGAGGTCTTGATTTCATCAGGGATGCAAATTGGGAGATGAAGCAAAAAGAGTTGACCTTTGGGTTTGGTTGGACACTTGAAATATTTAAATTCTCTTTCTCTGTGGTGATTGATTAGAAATCATAAAAAAATACAACTTGATGGTTATTCAATAGAAAGTCGTCTTGTGTGTTTCTTTTTCTACCTTTAAATGCCTTTTAAACTATCTCCACTTGTACTTGTATAATCCATTTATTATAGATGATTTTGCATCATATTTTTTGTTTGTTTTTAATGTTTTCCAAGTAAAGACCTTTAGCAAAAGAAAAGATTGTTTGTTTCTTGTATTATCAATTTATACTTAATTTGTCCCATCCCCTGATTTTTGTTCCACCAAATCTCCAACTAATTCTAGTTCAACAAGTGTAACTCTCTAGCCTTTCACAACTACGAACAAGCACTTCTCTAACAGATTCCATGCTAATTGATTGCACTTTCTCTTCCAATGATACCAAATTTTTACATCTATAAGAACTAACATAAACTCTTCAAGTACTTCATATTCATTTATTTTTTTATGAGAATCATCCATGTCATCTCCAAATCGTCCAGGCCCTTCTTTTGCTGTAAGTTGGCTTCCTTTGCTTCTATTCCATTTCTCACATTGTGCAGCCCCTTAATGTAAAGTTGACCTCTAAGATGGAATAAGCCCTTAAGCTCCGATATTTTCAACCCATTAGCTCCTTCGACAATGACCTTTGATAGTATGTAAACTCGTCAACCACCAATCTCTAAGGGTATTTTGTTTAACTGTTGAGTGTCATTGATATCAAGATATCATAGGTTTATCAAAACATGTTTGGCCCAGTGGTAAGGTAACATCCTGGGGGTATCACTGACTACCCGGGTTCGAATCCCCGCGGCTGCATGGTGGCGATATCCAGACCTTGGCCTGCCACTCTGTGGTGGGTCCTGGTCGCCGCCGGGGATTAGTCGGGTGCCCGAATGGATCCCAGATACCCTGGGAACGTGTGTGCGTTTTTGCTGCTCAAAAAAAAAAAATCGTAGGTTTGTTAAAATTACAAAACTATTTGACATAAAACATTTACTTAGAGCATCATTCACACAATCAAATTTCTTGTACTATTAAAAGTAAAAGAACAAAAATTTAAATCTCAACAAGAGGGTCAAACTTAAAACACAAACACTGTAATCGTAGCCTCTAATTAAGCGATTCAAGATTTTCTGAAAAGCCAAGAGACAGGGATACAACTTTGAAGTTTTGAGTTTTTGCAAATACGGAATGAATCTGGGCCGAAACGGAAATGTGCTGGACGATAGAGAATCAAAAGAGAAATGAGGGGGGGGGGGACAACTTGTTTAGCGGAAGGTACAAGTGATCATAGCAGCTCTCTACTTCTTATTGGGTTTACTGAAATATAAAGTCAAAACTTGGGATTTGTTATTTGGGGTGGCAATTAAAAAGAAATGAGGCTTTGTTATTTGGGATTTTAGGCACACGATTTTGGGGTTGTTTTTCCAGGCTGCTGAAGGCTCAAACGAGGCTGTTTTGATAGCAAAAAACACGGTCATTTTGGGCTCGATTACTGCTGTTTTTGACAAACAGCAGCATAAACATCTATTCGCCAAGTTCGATCAAGGCTAATCAACACGGTTCATGATGGAGGTTTGTTTCAAGTAATCTTTATATTAAATAACACATTAAGTTTGTTAACTTCAGTTGGTTTTAGGGGGATTGCTTGTTTGGGATTGCTTATTTGAAACAACTTATGCTTTTCCTACAACAGTCCTTATCAACCTATCATTAGTTTAGAAGGGTTTAACTTCTTGAAAAACTCATTATCACCGGTTTGGCACCAGTATAAGTTGTTTATCCAAACACTCTAGTCTTTTAGTTTTCTACTTAATGCCTAGTCATAAAATTTCGACTTTTATTTGTTTAGTAGTCTAATACAACTCTCAGCACCAATGATTTTGAAAGTAGTATATTTGTGACATATCTAAGTGACATACGTGTATTCAGTGTAATACGAATCTTTGACCACTGACTCTCTGAGAAGAACGATATCTGACTTGCCCATTTACTGGATTAAGTGAGGTTTATAAATTTAAACCTTGGTGTGCATTTAACGGCGCGTGCATCACAACTCCCCCAAGATGTTTTAAAAGTAAGGGGCCGTTTACCAAATCTTACCCGGGTAAGTGTTTACTGCAAAATTCAACACTATCATGTACTTATCGGGTAAGATTTTAGTCCACCAAAACGGCATCGTATGCAACAATTTGCCTGGTAAGAGTCTTCGCCATCACTTACCGGGTAAGACTCTTGGTCCTTGATTTCCTTGCCTTCGCTCTTACCGGGTAAGATTTTTGGTACTTGTCATATTCCTCCGATAAGGTAATATGAATTGGTAAGCGCTTACCCGGGTAAGCGTTTGGTAAATGGCCCCGAACCTTTAATATCCTGCAATGTCAGTTTTAGAATTGATGAAGACACACCAACCAATGGCGGAGCCACATACAAACTAATGGGGTCTCTTGACCCCGGCAAAAATTTAAAAGGATGCAGATTTAGCTTAAATATTAGGCATCTCCATATCTAGTTCTTCTATTGTTTTATTATATCCATCTCAATATCGTGTTACTTTAGCTTTAATATAAATATATGGGTTTATCATATGTTAATTGTTTTAATCGAGTAGGTCGTCTATGTCTTAAGCTAGATGCTGGAGCCTGTTCAGCCACTCTTGGACAGCTATCTTGTTATGTGCTTCTGCCCTGCATCGTCAGGGACAACGTGCTCTTCCAGTTATCCAACTTAATATATATTCCCAGATTGAGTCAGCATGATAAAGTCAGCAGAGTCCAACTTCTCAAAGAGCACAGTGGTGAATGAGATGAGAAAGGTTTCAACTACCATTGGAAAAGGTAAGATTGATGGGGACTTTGATCTCAAAGTAAAGCAGGAAAGGAGTTGACCTTAGTCTTGGTGTGGATACAGACCTTTTAAATATCAAGAGTTTGTGGCACAAGAGTAGATGCAGGATCTCATCACATGCCTCCCTCTTTTATAGGTGTGTTCCACTGATGAAATTTCCTTGTGATTATAATATGAAAATCAAGTCAGATATAATTGATTTGAAAAGATAAATTCATAAATACGAACAATACTATCAATTAAAAGGTAGATTTAAAGGAAGGAAACATATAAGTTTATATATTTGTCAAAAAGATATTAACATTTTTTAATCTTGTTTGTCCCTAAAAATTGCTATATTTAAATGAAGTCAATGCAGTTTACCCTTTATCACCAGGTTCTTTGTATCTGCTTCCATGTATACTTATCACTAGGTTCCTTGTATCCGCATCCATAATTTGAAATTCCATAATAAAATATTTGGTTAAAAATCAAGGTTCAAAAAGGCGTGAGGCGTGACGTGGTGGCGAGGTCAAACCTTAAGCCTTACGCGCCACCAGCGAGGATGCAACGTTTTTCAATGCGTGACACAAGGTGGCAAATTTATGTCATATTACAATTACATATAAAGATATACGTTTTTTACATAATATCTAATTAGATGATGATATTGAAAAACGTATATTCATATTAGAATAAGAAAAATCATATAGATTATTATTATAAAAATAGTTTTTTGCTTAAATATTTAAAATATAACTTAAATAAATAACTTTACGGCTTCATTTTAATCGTGAGACCATAACGTTTATAAATTCGTGAAATTATGAGTGATATGATTAGATAGATCTATAAAAGTGTAAAATTTAAAGTTAAAAGTGTAAAAATACAAAAGATAAAAAAAATAAAAAACTAAAAAAATATTTTTTTTGAAAAAAATTCATGTCATACAAAAAACGCACGTCGCGCCTCAAGCCGCCATAGCGGAGCCACGCCTTTTGGAAACTTTATGGGCTGTTTCGTAACGGCGGAGACGCGTCTCTTACGCCATATCGCGCCACGACGCACGCCATATCGCGCCACGACGCACGCCATGGCGCGCCTTTTTGAACACTGTTAAAAATATATAAACAATGTTGGTTCAAGTAAGAGGAATGCGGAAGAGAAACGAGAGAAAGCGGAGGTAAATTTGAAAGAACAGGGTTGTGAAAACATCTGAAAGGGCATATTACATGAGCAGAATAAGGCATCTGCCTTCTTCTTTCTCTATAAATCTACTTTCCTGCTGGTGGTAGCACCTTCAAGCTCAAGTGTACTTTGCGTTCGTTTGCCAAACGTTTATCGTTGACCACCCTCATTTACTTTAACCAGTAACATTCTCGGCCATCAAAATGGATTGGTGGTAAACACCTTTTACCCTATAAGCGCTTACTGGGTAAGAGCCTTCTCTCTCACTTACTGAGTAAGATTATCGGCCTTTGCCATGCCTTTTAATGGGTAAGATTCTCGGTCATTGACATGGTCACCCGGTAAAGTGACACCCAACAAACAGTTATCCGATAAGTGTTTGGTAAACGGTCCCTTACATGTCATTGATACCGATAAGGACGTTCCGTCTAGCTCTTTGTAACGCCTTTAACTCTCCATATACTCCATATCTTTTAAGAATAAATGATAAGTGGTGGACCTTCTCCAATGCTTCATTGATTTATGTATGTTTCGGGGAACTTACGAAAGGATTCAAAGCTTGGGACAAGGAGTTGTTGGGAGCTAGATGGGGCTAATTTTATGAATGGACTATTAATTCCTACTAGGATTGCTAACCATGACACTTACCAGTTGCTTATGCAATCATAAAGGCTGAAATCATTGATTCCTGGAATATTTTGGAGATGATCTAGAGTTGGATAGACAGTATAATTTCACCTTCATTGGTGATCGACAAAAGGTAAATTCCAATTCCTTTGTGTTTTTACTCTGGATTTGTTTGTTATTATATTTATAAAGGTTTAATCTGCTTTAACATTGTCAGGGTATAGTGATCTCAAGGATTTTTGCCAAGTGCAGAGCAAAAACTTGGATTGCAAGAAATCAACTATCCATTCGAGACGCTAGAATCTCCAAAAAAGATAAAACCAAAAATTACCCCTTGCTATTGACGACTAACAAGATTGGTAAAAAGCATCCCCTCCCACTTTATTCTTTCTGGACCCCACATCTTTCTGGTTCCCGGGACGGCAGGACCTTTCGACTATACACGTGAATCTCAGTGATGGTAGCCTAATTAACATAATGAATCTCTTCTTTTTCATTTGTTTGAGCTCATCCAATTGCTTACAGATTGAAACGTATTAGATTCTAGACCATTGTTGTCATCAAAACTTTAAGAACAAACTCTCAGTTTCATTAGGAAAAACTTAGAAAAATATAGAAGAGAAAAGTAAAAGTAAAACTCCAAATGCCAACAAAAATAAAAAAGAATGTGTACGTGGATTAGTCTTCTCGAACTAAACTTGAAAGTGGATTTGTTGAAAAACACCGCTTTATAAAATGAAGATCAGATTAAGTGAAGTGATATATGGAGATGGAGAAAAAGATATTGAATGATAAATAATTTATGAGAAAAAAAACGAAATGATTGGGAAATGGAGAGGAGCTAGAGAAAAGAAAGAGCCGAAGAGTATGATATTAAATACAAATATAAATGAATAATCAATGTTGATGAGAAATTAGGAAGAATTTTTTTTTGTTAAAATGGATGATGAAGGAGAAAAAAGATAAATAAGTTTCTAGCTTTTACATCAACTTTGGTTTCTTCTTTAATATATATATATATATATAGAGAGAGATATAGATTGTTGAAGTCAAAAGCCAAAACCAAACCTTCAGTTTCATGTTTAAGAATGGCCCAACAAAATCCATAAATAAAACCAACCCAGAAGATAGTGTCAAATCCCATCAGTGATCAAACTATTAACAATCCATTTTCGATCACAACAAGCATGTGAAATAGATCAAAAGAAGCCCGTCAATAGATCATGTCATTGGGTGCAATGGCAATTAGTGCGAGGACCAAGTCAAGTCCAACTTGTTTTTTTGCTTTCATAGTTTAAATTAAGGAAACAGTGGGGTCGTAGTGTCCTAGGGTAGTTGAGTTGGTTAATCATGCCAGTTGTTTCCATGATGAGGGGCCTAGTGGAGTCGTAGCAGAGTTTAGGCTAAGTGGTTAATTTCTTTTGTATTTAATCCCCTCTTGAGAAATGAAAATGAGGTTATCAAATAACTGTTATACTCGTTCATTCTTACCCAAAAAGAATACGTGTTCTCTTTAGGTTCTGACTGAGAACCTATTAATTAATTAGACAAAGAGAGAAGTAAAAACCAAAATACAAAAGAAACCAAGAACCAAAGATCATAAACATATGGTTATTTATTCACACCCGAGGCACCTTTAAAAAAATCTTAACAAAGATTATGTCAGTGTTTACATAAGGGTCTTTGGCCTAGCGGTATGTGAGCGTTTGACCTCCTAGAAGTTCAATTTTTATTCTAATACGAGGCTATGAAGAGGATTTTCATAAAAACAAACAACACCTTACTATCTCATTCTATCACACAAATACACAACTAGATTAAGCAAAAGACAATTGTTTAGTATCGATCGTTACAGGATAGATTCATACATCTTATATAAGTTTCAATTATCAGAATGTTAACCGTACCACCACCAAGCGGTTCATTTTTGTAGTCAAGCAAAGCTTTGTGTGGAAAACCGGTGGTTTCTAAGCTGAATACGAGCCAGTCCCCTCTCTTGTACGGAAAGTCCTGCATGCATCCAACTCAACTTTATTATAACCAATATCGAGTAGATCAGGAAGTAATTTCAAGATGTTAATGGTGTGTATGCAGAGGGTGCAAGAAATTGATTTAACAAGATCATTTTATTTGTATTATATTGATTGATATATATTTAGACGTTTGACGAATAATCAAACATTTTGTTTACTTTGACCCAAGTCAAATATTGCAATTTCTATGGGATTGAGAGAGTACTTCAAACAACTTATACAAGCAGCTGTTGATAGGCTTCATGGAATGCTGTCACTTTGCAATAGGTTATGTTGTTGTGTTAGTAGAGATGGCAGCAGCGGTAGCTTTATAAAATTTTACAAAGTTAAATAGGTGTGATTTTGATACATTCCTTACGGGGGGTTGTATTGGTACTCCTTGTCCACCCCAAAGCGGACAGTATCTGACCCGGTTGGCCAAGGTACGTATCAGATTTTTAGGTGAAATCTTTAACACACTAGGGGATTTTTTTATAACTGTTGGTTTAAATAAAGGACATTGTTAACAATGTGGGCATGTGGCCATTACTTAAACTTCGACCCTCATTACCAAAATTTCTGAATCCGCATTACCAAAAAAAAGTTGCTTGTATAACTCATGCTAGAAAACAAGTGCCATTTTGTTTTCTTGATTGGCTAACATTGAGGTCATTTCCGTTGATTGTAATGCAAGAGCAATCAAATGAACATATAAATGACACATGTCTCAGCTTTACAATATGTTAGAATATGTAGAACTCCATTAAATTACTCTCCAAATTAAAGAGTGAAAGAAGGGTGGTTTCAACGTATTTGGAGAAATATATATGGTCCAAGTCTAGTTGATGTGGGACTTCAACAGTCAACACCCCCTTCTTCACTGGAGGACTGTCACATATTGTCCCAAACTGGAAGACTTTGACTTTGATACCATGTGAAAATATATGTGGAACCCAATTAGATTATGATCCAAAAGGAAAGAATGGCAGTTTCAACATATATGAAGGAAATATGGTTTAAATGTATCCGATGTGAGACTCAACACAACACAATATGTAAAAATGATTATTAGAAAAACGTAATGGGTCTAGGTGACTTACAGAATGAATGTTTGTCCCTCTTTTAGTAAATGCCAACAACCTTTTTTCACCATTCTGTACATTTCAGATAGGCAAAATCACGAATAGGTTATAAGAGAATAACGGTTGAATTAAAGCTTTTAAGTACCCATTGTTTGAAATAATCATGAAAATCTGCCCACGAGCTGTGCACTTCAACGACTACATATCTGATGTGAAGATCAAGGGAAGAACTTAACGAGTGTAGATTCCATACTCCAAACTAAGTGAATTCATATCAGTTTGCAAAAACAATGGTAATGAAAAAACCTTAAACTCTAAATCGTGAACCAATTACGAATAATATTCAATTTAAAACGACTGTGATGCCTATCGATAACAAGGATACGGCCAGTAGTCAAGCCCAGCTCGCTTTAGTTTCGTATAGTCCACCCCAAATCCCAGCGGCTGAAGGAGGAAAAAGTTGTAGGCATAGTTGAGCAAAAAAAAATAGATAACTAATTAGAGGGTTATATTTAAAAGCTTGAAGTTTTCAAGTACCTGTTGCCTGTTGGCTGGTTGAAATAATCACAAAAACCTGCCCGTGCACTTCAACAACTACATATATCTGAGATGAAGATGAAGGGAAGAACTAAACAGAGTGTAGATTCCATATATAGTCCAAAGTGAATTCATCAGTTTGCAAAACCACTAGTATTTAAATAAAGCAATTACAAAGCATATTCAATTTAAGAACGACACAGTGATGTCTATTGATAGTTAACAAGGATACAGCCAGTAGTTAAGCCCTGATCGCTTTAGTTTAATTTCAAGCTCGACTTCAAATTCAAGATGCTGAAACCGGAAAAAATGTTGTTGACATGGTTAAGCAAAAGGAAAATAAATAATTAAGTGTTTATTTTAGCTTTTAGCTGCAAGAGGACGTACCCATAAATATCAAAACCTATAAGAAGGTGAGGGATTTGGGAAATTATGGGCCAATACTTGCCTTTTTCACGACTACACTTTTTTTCCAACTCAGTGCAGTATTGCACGGTCAAAGATGAAAGTGAAGGAAGTAGTTTCTCCGGCAAATCTCTAACCTTGAAACAATGCTTAATGGTAAGTTGTTCAAGATGAATGAGGTGTTGAAGGCCCTCTGAAAGTGATTCCAAATTTATAAAAAACGAGAGCTGTAGCAATAACAGAGATGCTGGAAGAATAAAAGTTGTTGATGATGATGATGATGATGATGAAGTTGCATGATCTTCTGCCTTCGCAAATGAAACCACTCCTGAATTGTAGCCATCTAAGTGTAGTTCAACAAGTGAGGTTGGGTAATTTTGCATCCCCCACTCTAACATCGCCTTATTTAACCCTCCTATTTTTAGGATTCTTAAATTAGGAGGCCACAACCCACAAGGAAAGGAGTAGTCGATGTTTGGACAATATCGTATGTCCAGCTCTTCCAAAAATGTAAGACTTTGCAAATGCTGATGAGGAAATGACTTCAGATTCTTGCAATCAAAGATCTGAATACGTCTTAGGGGAAGAAAACCAAACCCTTTCTCTGGAATGGATTCTATGTTATGACATTTCCTAATTTCCAAATTGGTGAGATGAACAAAGCATCCTTCAGGAAACCACCTCAGATTAATGCAAATCCCTATGGCAAGAGATTCAAGTGATGACAAGAAGTTGTTAAGAAGCCAACTCTCCTCCAGGCGTTTACAACAAAAAATGGAAAGAAACTTGAGAGTGGATGGGAAGGTGAACGATGTAATTAAAGGACAATCCAGTATCTCCAACCTCTCAATACTATTTGGACAATTGAAACTCTCCAATGACTCACAACCATGTAGAATCACTTCTCTAAGAAGTTCCATGTGATTTTGTGAATTAACTTCAACTTTCATCCCCAATGATACCAGTTTTTTGCAACCACGTACTTCCAACTTCCTTAAACTCACAAGAAACTCCGATTCTGATTCACACAAGTAGATCAATCCACAGTATTGGATTAATAGATATTCAACCTCCCTGAGATGTTTTAAAACTTCTCCATCTAGTTGTGTGAGTCCTATAATATTCTTCAATTCCAATTCCAGAATTGATGAAGACACACCAACCATGCTCCTTACCACCTTTGCGGAACATATCTCTATTTGTAAAACCCGTACTGACGGTATTGATACCATCGAGACATCAACAAGTTTAAGACAATTCACCATGGAAATCTCACGGAGACAAGGAAAAGACCCATTGTTGTCACCACCGCTAGTTGACCATTTCTCCCAACCCTCCATATCTTCAAATTCCAAAACTTCAAGTGATGGAAAAGCAATACTATGGAAAGAATTAGTAGCTGTAAGTAATTCCATACCCAAAGTCTTCACCCCATTCATGCTTTACACACACAACTTCTTAAGTGATTGTAGATGTCCAAGTGTCGGTAAATATGTGCAACTTCTACAACCACGTAATGTAAGCTCTGTTAACCGATCAAAAGAGGAATCCCCAACCCAACTAGGAAACCCAATTCCGCCGTAGAACATAATCTCTAGGTTTCTCAAACTATAATGAGGCCTTAGTTGTTCAAGTACCTCATATTCAATTTTCTTATCACGGGAATCTTCAAAGACATCACTCCATTTCAACTTCAAATCATCAAGATCCTTCTTTTGATGTAAGTTGGCATCCTTTGCTTGTATTGGATTTATCACTTTCTCCAACCCCTCAATGCGAAGCTCACCTCGAAGATGCAATAGGCCCTTGAGCTCCGATATTTTAAACCCGTTGGCTCCTTCAATAATGACCTTCGATAGAGTTTGTAGACTCTTCAACCCACCAATCCCTGAGGGTGTCTTGTTCAACTTTGGAGTATCACTGGTGTCAAGATGTCGCAAGTTTATTAACTTAGAAAAACTGTTTGGCAAGCTAGATAAACTATGACAACTGCTCACCAACAAGCTCTGTAGATTATAGAGTTCTCCAATTTGATCAGGTAAACATGTGATATCAGTTCGGGAAAAATTGAGGTACCTCATATGCTGGAAACAACCAATGGATTCCGGTACCTCTTCTATTGAATAATCAGTTAGACTTAGCACCCTTAGAAACTTTAATTGGGGAAGTAATTCAAAAAGAACCTTGTTCGATAAAAAGAATTCTCTCCATATGATATCACAAGGAAGTTGTACCCTAACTGACATTGACACCGATAAGAAACTTCGCAACCGTCTAGCTCTTTGTAGCGCCTTGAACTCTCTATATACTCCATATTTTTTACGAATAAATGATAAGTGGTGGACCTTCTCCAATGCTTTATTCCCTATTTTATCATCCAACGTAAAGAAAAACTCTCCTCCAACACTCCTGGCCAAGTCATGTATGAGGTCATGCATTGTATATCCTGCTTTGTAATGCTGAAAAAACGACCTTGACTTTAGTTCTTCAAAATATTCACAACCGAAACTCTCCATCGGCTTGTTGACACTTGACTTGTGCAAAAAGCCTTCTGCCATCCACAATAGAACTAGTTCATCCTTGTCAAACACGTAGTCCTTGGGGAATAAGCAGCAATATGCAAACAATTGCTTCAAATGTGAAGGGAGATTGTAGTAGCTTAGTCTTAGAGCAAGACGAATTTGACTTTCATCCTGTGAATTCCATATCTCACTGTTCAATAGCTCCTCCCATTCTTCATCATTTGCTTTTATTCTCAATACCCTCCCAAGGGTCATCAATGCTAAAGGTAATCTACCACATTTTTCAATGATACCTTCACCATGCAACTTAAGTCTAGGATGTTTGTCAAAGTTTGGTTCACTTAGCGCATGTTGTGCAAATAAAAATAGAGCTGCTTCGTTTGACAAAACCTCGAGAGGGTGAACTTGAACAGAGCCCATCACCGATGTAACCTTAGTCTTCCGGGTTGTCATGATAATCTTACTTCCCGGTGCCCCTACAAGAAGAGGGCGTTGGAGGAGTTCCCACTGTCCATATGTTACGTTCCAGACATCGTCTAGAACAAGTAGGAACCTTTTTTGTGAAAGGTTTTCTTGTAGGGCCTTATGAAGCTGATTTAGACTTTCGAATTGTTTGTCAGCCCCACCCACATCTTTAAAAATAGCTTTGCTAATATTAAACACATTGAACTCTTCAGAAACACAAACCCATGACCTGAGTTTAAAGTGATCCTGCACGTTCTTTTCATTGTATAAAGATCGGGCAAGAGTCGTTTTGCCTATCCCTCCCATACCAACTATGGACACGATGCTAACATCTTGATTACATGCTTCATTCCCCAACAACTTCCGGAGCAATGCCTCTTTCTCCCCTTCCCGGCCCACCATCGGGACCTCACTAATCAGTGAAGTGTCCTCCCATGGCGTACTTGTTCTAATTGACGATCCAACATTATCATTCAAACCCAAAAGTTTTTTCTGCTCAACCAGATGATGCAATCTGGCCGTAATCTTACTCAGCTTTGAACTCATCTTGTGACCATAGATAATGTTACTTGGAGTGAAATTAGCTAAGTTCGGGATGATCTCAAATACCTTTTTGGTACTGGTGCTGGTGCTGGTGCTGGCAGAAGCTTCTTTATTCATTTGGCGACGCATAGCTTTGGTGGACAAATCATCAAGTATATCGTCTATGTCATAAGCCAACTGATGGAGATCGTGCAGCCACAATTGAACAGCTGTCTCTTTTATCTGCTTCTGGCCTGCATCAGCAAGCACAGCTAGGATTTGGGACAAGGTGTTATCCCATTTGTTCAGCTGAGAATGGATTCCTGCAGATCGAGCCAGATTGATCAAGTCAACAGAGGCCAGCTTCTCAAACAGCACCTTGATGAATGCGTTGAGAAAGATTTCAGCAACAGCCATTGGAAAATATTGGAAGACGGTTTCTTTCTTTCTTTCTTTCTTTCTAGGAGAGGTCTTGATTTCAATGTGTAAAGCAGGGATGCAGTGAAGCAAAAAGGGTTCAATTGAGTTTGTGTGGATACAGATTACAGACTACTTATCTCCAATCTTATCACTTGAAATATTAATATTGTATTTCTTGTGGCACTGATTGATTAGTATCATAAAATATCCAACAAAAGTCGTTTTGTTTGTTTTTTTCTAAACCAATCTCCACTTGTACTTGTATAATCCATTCAATATTATAGATTATTTTTCATCAATTTTTTTTGTTTGTTTCTAATGTTTTCCATGTATTGATTTTATAGCAAAAGAAAAGATTGTTTATTTCTTGTATAATCCATTTGTACTTGTCTCATCCCCTTATTTTCGTTCCACCTATCTTCTTCGTATGAGAAAAAAAACGCATTCTTGTCCCACTTAGTCCTGTCTAGCCTCAGTCTATTGGTCACACAAAATTGCTTTGTTCTCTCCCACATGCCAAATGAACCCTTAAAGGCCAGACTCGCCAAACCATGTATCACGACACGCAGCCTGCACATAATCAATGAATAATCCAAAATTCTTCAATTTTTACAATGTTATAAAACATTTGCTTCTATCTTAAAATTTCTAAAAAATTCAAAGTATACAAGTTATTATTGTATAGGTACAACTTTGTTAAGTCCTAAGTCTACTATCACACTTCCTCCCGTACAGTTTCTGAGGTAGGGCTTGCTGTATCCATTAAGCCATGACTCTCCTTCCAAACAACGCTTCTACCCTACTCTTCCCCTCCAATCAATGCTCACCCCGAAAACCACTCCTCTGCTGTTGCCTTGCTGTGATAAAAACTTTCTGGGTTTTTTATGCACTCACATTGGTTCTTGCTATTGATTTTTTTTTTTGTTCTTGCTGTTGGTTCACTCAAATTATTTCAAAGTGCTGTTGGATTTCTTGCTGTGATAAGAACCAGGAAAATACTTCCAAGTTTTTAGATTTAATTTGTTCTTGTGAATGTTTGGGGATCTTTTCTTTATTCTTGTAAGGTACAAGATAACTTTTATTTGACTTGTAATATATTTATATACAACAAATACTCACACACTCGCTTGAGCCCTCCACCTCCGGGGAGGCTAGGCTCTACTAGTAAGGCGGGTACTTGGCTTCTCTGGTTCAGTCAAATCTTGAGTTAATTTGACCTTTGCATGTGTTTATTTCTGTTCTTTGACTTTGAGCTTTATAGGTTTTTAGAGTTCTTGTTTTAACTCTTGTATAAAAAAAGGCATCTATGTGATTGGGTTGATAAAAGTTGATTTTCTAAATCTTGAATATGGGTATCTATATATGTTTATATTTAGGGATAGTTAGTTAATTAGAAAATGGTGCAGATTAAGCAAAAGTTCATTTGAGTTTGGTGCTGAAACTTTTGATTCAGGGGTAGTGAAGACGAGGTCAATTATTGACACGGATTGCAGATTAATGCAGTTCATATGGTGTCATGAACGGCGAAGGATCGTGTGAGAAGGAGAGTTAAAGTGAGAAGCGTAAGAAGGGATCTGGACCCTTGATCATATTTAATCTCAAACTCACCCATGAATTGTGATTCATACGAGGATCGATCAGGGGCATCTCATCCTAATGTACATCCAATGGTGGAGATCTCCTTCCAAAACCAGATTATCATTGTGCTGTTGATCCATATGAGTGAAGATACAAGCTTGGGAGAATCATGATAAGACGAAAGCCAAAATAGTGATGAAAAGAATGGAGGTAACAATTTGATCTTTTTGTTCACCTGAATGATATGAATTTTTGTTTCTAATAGACGACCTTTGAAAGCCTAACACCCGTATACTATCGATATATT
Organism: Silybum marianum; assembly: GCA_036898165.1. Taxonomy (NCBI): domain Eukaryota; kingdom Viridiplantae; phylum Streptophyta; class Magnoliopsida; order Asterales; family Asteraceae; genus Silybum; species Silybum marianum. Next base: position 24,757,698 of record CM072538.1, read on the forward strand.
TTTCTGTGTTCTTTACAAGGTATTCAAATTAGCAAGGCATGTTCAACCACCACTCATAACTTCTATTTTGTTCAAAATTAACTTTTAGATTTTCATTTTTAACAAGAAATTGCATTAATATCCACTACTAGAAAATTGAGTATTTTCAACTAAAATTTTCAATGGAAAATGTCGTTGAAAATTTTCTATGAATTTTAAAGGGATTATTGACAAAACATAAATTTTCTACAAATTTTCAACGAATTTCCGTTGAAAATCTCTCACAAAATACATTTTCAACCAAAAACTTTTTGACGAGACATTCCGTTCAAATTTTTTTTTTGTTGAAAATGCATATATGTTTGTGAGAGATTTTCAACGGAAATTTCGTAGAAAATTTATATTCCGTCAATAATCCTCTAAAATTCGTAGAAAAATTTCAACGACATTTTCCGTTGAAAATTAATTTCCGTTGAAAATACTCAATTTTCTAATAGTGATCCCATTCGCTTTTGCAGTCAGCTAAAGCTTCCGGTGGTAGGTCAGTGGTTTCCGAGCCTTGGGCTAACTTGCACGTAAGTACTCGACTAATCCAAGGGTCTAGAGAACAATTTAATGTTAAATATTGTACCTATATGTTAAATATTGTATAAAAGAATCTAAAGGCATTTATTTTAAGTAAAAAATGTAAAATTTATTTTACAAAAGGGTGCATCTAAATCACACATTACGACAAAAATTCATTACTAAAAGTAATAAAGATAGTTTTTAGTATTTATAAAAAGAAACATAGATGATGGAAAAGAAGGGGACAGACCATTTGGATCACGTAAATGAACGAGAGGGCCTTGCGAGATGCATGGCTGCAATAGATATGACAAGTTATAAAACAAGGATGAGGAAAACTATTTTTCGTGACAACATGCATGGCTGCAATAGCTATGACAAAGAATCCAGCCTATCACATAAAAAATATCTTCAGCAAAAGATAATTATTCAATATCGTTACAGGATACATTATGAGATTGAAATTGCTTGTAATTTAGTTGTCTTGAAGCTCCATATAGACCAAGGCCAACACTAACAGATAGATTCAGACATCTTACATACGTTTCAATCATCAGAATTTTAATCGTACCACCACCAAGCATTTAGTTTTTGCAGTCAAGTAAAGCTTCGGGTGGAAGGCCAGTGGTTTCCGAGCCGAAGACGAGTCAGTCCCCTCTCTTGTACGAAAATTCCTGCATGCATCCAACTCAAATTTATAACAACCAAGACCAAAAAAGTCCCAAGTGGATTAGGAACTAACTTCAAGATGTTAATGGTGCGTTTGGTATGCAGATGGGACAAGTAAATTGATTTAACAAGATTATTTTATTTGTATTGTATTGATGGGTATATATTTAGACGCTTGACAAATAATCAAACATTTTGTTTACTTTAACCCAAGTCAAATATTGCAATTTCTATGGGATTGAGAGAGTACTTGAAACAACTTATAGAAGCAGCTGTTGATTGGCTTCATGAAATGCTGTTGGTTTGCAATAGGTTATATTGGTGTGTTATTAGTGATGGCAGCAGTAGCTTTATAAACTTTCTATAAGTTAAATAGGTGTGATTTTTAGGTGAAATCTTTAACATGCTTGGTAAATATTTTTTTATGACTAGGTTTCGTGGTCAACTTATACAAGTGGGTTCGAGCCTGTGAAAATGAGATTTCCACTACATCCCCCTGAACCTTAACCGGGGCGCCACAAGCCAAGTAGTGATCAATTTGATAACCATCTATCTAGCAGTTTCGTTTCCCTTTAACTATGTGATTGCAAAACTTATTGATAAGCAACAATGATTTTGTATGGGCGCTTGAGGGGAAATCCATCATTGATTTTGAAGTTCTTGACCTGCATCTCTGATGTACTCCTACTATTACCAACAAAAGTTGTTTTTATAACTCATGCTAGAAAATGAGGGCCATTTCGGTTTCTTGATTGGCTAACCTTGAGGCTTGAGGTCAATTTTGTTGATTTTAATGGCGAGCAATAAAATGAACATATATTAATGATGTTTGTGGTCTCAGGCTCTCAGCTTTACAATATAATGTGTTAGAATATGTAGAACCCCGTTAGATTACTCTCTGACTTGAAGAGCAAAAGAAGGGTTGTGTCAACATATATGGAGGAAATATGATCCAAGTCTAGTCGACCTGGGACTTCAACATTCCCATTCCATTGGAAGCTAGATAGACACATATCTTTGATAGCATGTGAGTATATATGTGGGACCCATTAGATTACGATCCAAAATATCCCTTTACGAAAGAATGGTGGTTCCAACATATATGAAGGAAATATGGTTCAAGTCTAGCCAATGTGAGACTTAACACAATACGTAAAGATCATTATCAGAAAAAAAACGTAACGAGTCGAGGTGACTTACAGAATGAATGTTTGTCCCTCTTTTAGTAAATGGCAACAACCTTTTTTTCACCATTCTGTACATTGCAGATAATCAGAGAATAACGGTTGAATAAAAGCTTGAAGTTTTGAAGTACCCGTTGGTTGAAATAATCATAAAAATCATCCCATGCAATTGAACGACTACATATCTTATGTGAAGATCAAGGGGAGAACTAAACAAGGGTAGATTCCATATATAGTCCAAAGTGAATTCATCAGTTTGCAAAAGCACTAGTATTGATTGAAATAACCTTAAACCCTAAACCAATTACAAAGAATGTTCAATTTTTAAAAACGAATGTGATGTCTATCATTAATTAACAAGGATACAGCCGGTGATCAAGTCTGGCTCGCTTTAGTTTGGTATCTTCCATGACCAATCGTGGTTGCTGAAGGAGGAAAAAGTTGTAGACATAGTTAAGCTTAAGCAAAAAAAAAAAAAAGATAAATCAGAGGGTTTATTTTTTCTTGCTTGTAAAAGAAATTATTTATAAAAAACAACATTTTACTCCATCTCAGATGCAATAGTTGGCTTTGGAATATGCCAAGATGCAAAGTTAACAAACACTTTTTTTCTTCGTAAGTTGACAAAGTATAAACGAGTGAGTGAGTGTTATTAATAATTAATAATAATATTATTATCAAAAGTTAATTAAGAGAGGACATACCCATGTTTATCATCATCTAAACGAAGGTGAGGGATTTGGGAAATGATGTGCCAATACTTGCCTTTTCCAGGACGGCACTTTTTTTTCAATTTAGAGCAATCTCTCACGGTCAAAGATGATGGTGAAGGAAGTAGTTTCTCTGGCAAATCTCTAAGCTTGTCACAATTCTCAATTGTGAGTTTTTCAAGATAAATGAGGTGTTGAAGGCCCTCGGAAAGTGATTCCAAATTTCTAAACCTTGAGAGCTCCAGAGATAACAGAGATGGTGGAAGAATTAAAGATGACGATGAAGTCGCATGATCTTCTTCTTCTTCTGCCTCAAATGAAACAACTTATGAATCCATGCCGTATAAGCGTAGTTGAACAAGCGAGGTTGGGTAATTTTGCATCCCCCACTCTAACATCGCCTTATTCAAGTATCCTATTTCTAGGCTTCTTAAATTAGGAGGCCACAATCCACTAGGAAAGGAATAGTCGATGTTTCAACAATAGCTTATATGCGGCTCTTCCAAAGATGTAAGACTTGGCAAATGCTGATGAGGAAATGACTTCAAATTCTTGCAATTATAGACCTCAAGACGTTTTAGGGGAAGAAGACCAAACCCTTTCTCTGGAATGGATTCTATGTTATCACAACTCCAAATTTCCAACTTGGTGAGATGAACAAAGCATTCTTCAGGAAATATACCTCAGATTAGCGTAATGTTGTAAGATAAGAGATTCAAGTGATGACAACAAGTTGTTAAGAAGCCAACTCTCCTCCAGCTTTTCACAACGTTTAATAAGAAGAAACTGACCATGCTTCTTAACACCACTTCAAAACATCCTTCTATACATAAAAACCGTAAGGACGGTATTAATACCACTGAGACATCAACAAGTTTCGGACAATTCACTATGGAAATCTCACGTAGACAAGGAAAAGATCCATTGCTGCCACCACTGCTAGTTGACCATTTCTCCCAACCTTGCATATCTTCAAATTCCAAAACTTCAAGTGATGGAAATGCAATACCATGGAAAGAATTAGTAGCTGTAAGTAATTCCATGCTCACAGTCTTCACTTCATTCATGCTTGACACAAACAACCTCTTAAGTGCTTGTAGATGTCCAAGTGTCGGTAAATATGTGCAACTACTACAACCACGTAATGTAAGCTCTGTTAATCGATCAAATGAGGGGTCCCCAACCCAACTAGGAAATTCAATTCCCCCATAGAATGAAATATTTAGATTTCTTAAATTATGGTGTGGCCTTAGGCCATCAAGTACCTCATATTCAATCTTCTTATCATGGGAATCTTTATAGACATCACTCCATTTTAACTCCAAATCATCAAGACCCTTCTTTTGCCGTAAGTTGGCATCCTTTGCTTGTATTGGATTTATCACTTTCTCCAGCCCCTCGATGAGAAGCTGACCTCGAAGATGCAACGGACCCTTGAGCTTTGATATTTTGAACCGTCAGCTCCTTCAATAATGACCTTTGATAGAGTTTGTAGACTCTTCAACCCACCAATCCCAAAGGGTGTGTTGTTCACAACGGAGTATCACCGATATCAAGATGTCGCAGATTAATTAACTTTGCAAAACTTTTGGGCAAGCTAGATAACCTACGACAACCACTCACCAACAAGCTTTGTAGATTATAAAGGTCTCTGATTTGATCCGGTAAGCATGTGATGTCAATTCGGGAAAAATTGAGGTACCTAATATGCTTTAAACAACTAATGGATTGTGGTACCTCTTCAATTGAATAATCAGTTAGACTTAGCACCCTTAGAAACTGTAATTGGGGAAGTAATTAAAAAAGAACCCGGTTCGATAAGAAGAAATCTCTCCATGCATGCGTAAAAGATTGTAACCTAGCTGACATTGATACCGATAAGAAAGTTCGTAATCGTCTAGCTCTTTGTAACGCCTTGAACTCTCTGTATACTTCAAATCTTTTACAAATAAACGATAACTGGTGGACCTTCTCCAATGCTTCATTCCCTGTTTATCATCCAATGTAAAGAAAAATTCTCCTCCAACAGTCGTGGCCAAGTCATGAATGAGGTCATGCAATATATATCCTGATTCATATTACTGAAAAAACGACCTTGACTTTAGCTCGTCAAAATACTCACGACCAAAACTCTCCATCAACTTGTTGGTATTTGACTTGTGCAAAAACCCTTCTGCCATCCATAACAAGACTAGTTCGTTCTTCTTAAACACATAGTCCTTTGGGAATAAGCAGCAATATGCAAATAACTGCTTCAAATGCGAAGGGATAGTAGCTTAATCTTAGAGCCGGAAGAATGTCACTTTCATTTGGTAAATTCCCACTACTAGAAAATTGAGTATTTTCAACGGAAAATGTCGTTGAAAATTTTCTACGAATTTTAGAGGATTATTGGCAGAACATAAATATTTTACGAATTTTTAACGAATTTCCGTTGAAAATCTCTCACAAACATATATGCATTTTCAACCAAAAAAAATTCTAACAGAATGTCTCGTCAAAAAGTTTTTGGTTGAAAATGCATTTTGTGAGAGATTTTCAACGGAAATTCGTCGAAAATTCGTAGAAAAATTATGTTTTGTCAATAATCTCTTTAAAATTCATAGAAAATTTTCAACGACATTTTCCGTTGAAAATACTCAATTTTCTAGTAGTGTCCATATCTCATTGTTCAACAGCTCCGCCCATTCTTCATCATTTGTTTTTGTTCTCAACACTCTCCCAAGTGTCATTCAAGCCAAAGGCAGCCTACCACATTTATTCACGATACATTCACCATGCAACTTGAGTGTAGGATGCTTGACAAAGTTTTGTTCACCTAGTGCATGTTGAGCCAACAAAGATAGAGCTGCTTCGTTTGACAAATGCTCTAGAGGGTAAGCTTCAACAGAGTCCATCACACGGATGTAACCTTAGACTTTCTGGTTGTCACCATGATTTTACTTCCTGATGCCCCTACAAGAAAAGGGCATTGAAGGAGTTCCCATTCTCTATAATTTTACATCGTCTAGAACAAGTAGGAACCTTTTCTTTGACAGTTTTTCTTTTAGGGCTTCATGAAGTTGATTTAGATTTTCAAATCTTCTGTCATCCCCACCGACATCTTTATAAATGGCCTTGCTAATATTAAAAACATCAAACTCTTCAGAAACACAAACCCATGACATGAGTTCAAAGTGATCCTTCACTTTCTTTTCGTTGTACAAATCCCGAGCAAGAGTCGTTTTGCCTATCCCTCCTATACCAACTATGGACACAACGCTGACATCTTGATTATTACCCAACAACTTCCAAAGTAATGCCTCTTTATCTCCTTCCTGACCCACGATTTTGACCTCACCAACCAATGAAGTTTCGTCTGATCGTTTATATGTTCTGTTTGAACGTTCAGCACTATCATTCAAACCCAAAAGTGTTTTCTCCTGAACCAGATGATGCAATCTGGTTGTAATCTCATCTAGCTTAGAACTCATCTTGCGACCATACATAATGTTACTAGGAGTGAAAGTAGCTAAATTTCGATCGGATGATTTTTAATACCTTATTGGTGCTGGTGCTGGTGCTGGTGCTGGTGCTGGTGCTGGTGCTGGTGCTGGTGCTGGTGCTGGTGCTGGTGCTGGTGCTGCCATAAGATTCTTTGTTCATTTGGCGACGCATAGCTTCGGTGGCCAAATCATAAAGTAGATTGTCTATGTCGTAAGCCAAATGGTGGAGCTTGTTCAGCCACTCTTGAACAGCAATCTGTGTTATGTGCTTCTGACCAGCATCAACAAGCACAGCTTGGATCTGAAACAAGGTGCTCTTCCATTTTTCGAGCTCAGAATAGATTCCTGCAGATTTAGCCAGCTTGATCAAGTCAACAGAGGCAAGCTTTTTAACGAGCACTTCGATGAACGCAGTGAGAAAGATTTCAGCAACAACCATTGGAAAATATTGGAAGATGGTTTCTTTGTTTCTGGGAGAGGTCTTGATTTCAATGTAAAAGCAGGGATGCAAATTGGGAGATGAAGCAAAAAGAGTTGACCTGGGTTTGGTTAGATACAGAATAAACTTGAAATATTAAAATTGTATTTCTCGTGTGTTGATTGATTAGTAATCATAAAATATACAACTTGATGGTTATTCAATGGAAGTCTTTTTGTTTGTTTCTTCTTCTGCCTTTAAATGCCTTTTAAACTATCTCCACTTGTACTTGTATAATCCATTTTTATATTTTATTTTGTATCAAACTTTTTCGTTTGTTCACTACTAGAAAATTGAGTATTTTCAACAAAAATTTTCAACGGAAAATGTCGTTGAAAATTTTCTACGAATTTTAGAGGGATTATTGACAAAACATAAATTTTCTACAAATTTTCAACGAATTTCCGTTGAAAATCTCTCACAAAATGCATTTTCAACCAAAAACTTTTTGACGAGACATTTCGTTGAAATTTTTTTGGTTGAAAATGCATATATGTTTGTGAGAGATTTTCAACGAAAATTCGTTGAAAATTCGTAGAAAATTTATGTTCTGTCAATAATCCTCTAAAATTCGTAGAAATTTTCAACGACGTTTTCCGTTGAAAATACTCAATTTTCTAGTACTGGTTTCTAACGTTCACTAAAAGAAAAGATTTCAGCAAAATCCATCCCCTGATTTCTATTCCACCTCTTTTGATAGGAGAAAAATGCATTTTTGTCCCACTTGGTCCTATCTAGTCACAATCTAATAATTGTCATGCCAAATGTGGGACAACAAGCTTCTTTTTGTGAAGGATATCCCAGGCAAAGCCCAGACTAATCCCGGCAAAGTTTTTTTACTGCAATAATCAGCCCTGAAAAACTCAGTGGCCACAATTGTTTACATGGTGTCAAGAGTAACTAAATGTGATTATGGTTTCAAGACTTGATTATCATTGTGTTTTGTTGATCTATAAGAGTGAAGATCCAAGCTTAGGAGAATAATGAAAAGAGGAAAGCCGAAATGGAGATGAAAAGAATGGAGGTAACAATTGATCTTTTTGTTCACCTAAATGATATGAATTTATGTTTCTAATAGACGACGTTTGAAAGCATTACACCCATAACGATATATTTTTCCGTATTCTTTTTACCAGGTATTCAAATTGGCAACGGATATTCAACCACCAATTGTAATTTCTATTTTATTCAAACATAACTTTCAGATTTTCATTTCTAACAAGAAATTGCATTAATATCCCATCCTCGGTTAACTTGCAATAAAATTTATGATCTCGTTGTATCCCACAGGTACTGTTGGAAATTATAGTGAGGTTGGAATTTTTCGTTCATCTCACACTGATAGGATTATAAATATCAGAGTACTTTAAATATCATGTTGATGACAGGTGCATTTGTCTATCCTTTAAAAGATGATATGCTGATCATCTGAACTAGTATTCATGATACACGAAACAACTTGTCCTTAAACTTTCAAGGCGAAAGCTCTTGGAAAAATAGTCATCATTCTTGGGATAAAGGAGTTACATACAATACTCGTTTGAAGTATGAAACTCGAGTTGATATACACAACATATCCTTGATTTTCGAAAAGGATATTTGATACCGATTGTATAGATCACCCAAGTGATTCCAAACCCACAACTATTAGGTGGATTTATACTTGTGTGATGGTTTTCTTGGAGAAGCAAGAAATGAATGTATATATATCCCACTTGACTAAGAGAGCCAAACTTATTGGCCTAAACTCCTATAAGCAAAGAGGCCTAATGGATATTAAATGAATGTTCACTCATAACATTCTCTGAATAATTTGATTTCCATGTATTGTGACGGTGTGGCCATACTGTCAAAAGTTGACAATACAGTGTAGAATGCGAAATCTCCACAACTGTCTCCAACATAATTAAGAGAGACATTTAATGAGAATGGTACCATTAGTATAGTGTTAGTCAAGTTTTGTGAAACTTGACAGATCCATCAACCAAGCCTCTGACGAGAGACTTGATAGGATCAATTACCAGAGACATGGGTCTGAAACCACGTAGAATCAATTAGTGATGGAAACCCAACTTGAATTTAGTGCTCCTATCTATCAAGTTTAAAGGGTAACAACAAGTCACTAATTGATAGAAGGTACTATGATCCATGTAAGGTAAATGATAGTACGGCGTTGCCGAGAATAAGGTTGAGTTAAAACTCTTAAAAAAGTTTAGAGGCATCTTAGCAACGAAGATGTTATAGAATTTTGCCTATATGACTGAGAGGTGGTGCCGCCTCAAATGAAGAATAGTGGTTCTTCTTCTAGAAGGTCATGAAACGGGGTTTAGCGCATGGCCATATTTGCGCTCAGTGAGAAAGCAAAGATGATAGATGATGTGTGTAAGTAAGCCGGAGTGATCACAAGGTTCAAGGTTTAAATCCTAAGGATACCATTGAATTGATTCCTTTTTGCATACTTATATTAAACATGGTTTAATCTTAGTGACACCATTGTGACATTGTCTACTATGAATGTCAGAAAACTTTCCAACCTGGTGGGGGATTGTTGGAAATTATAGTGAGGTTGGAATTTTTCGTTCATCTCACACTGGTAGGATTATAAATATCAGAGTACTTTAAATGCCTTTAACCTCGATTGTGCCTAGAAAATGTTGGTATGGCATATGGTGGGGGTTATGGGTGGAAGGACTGATTCATACCCACAAGACCGGATTTTCCTTTTAATAAGAAAGTATAGAGAGAATTTAATAATTACTAATAAAATAAAGTTGTTATCTATTAGTAATTATTTATCAGATTAAATGGAGATTATTTATTTAATCAAAGATATTTTTTTGAAAAAGCCTTTAAAAGATTAAATAAATTAAACATGTTTTATTTAAATATGTTGGAGACTTAGTCTCCAACTAACTTTCTAAACCCTAATCTTGGGGAGAAAGTTAGGGTTTAGAGAGGTTTTAGACAGTATAAGTACTGAGCTAAACCTCCTCCCATAATGCACTGAAAATTTAATTTTACTGTTCTCTCTACTCTCTTTCGGGTTCTTGCTCTCTATCACATAGAGCCGTTCTTCATCCTACGAGTTTTCTGCATCAACTTTGCTCATAATTTCGTTATCAAAAGGCTGTTGATAAACGAAATTCGATACTGTATCAAATCCTGGGGCTTTGCGACCTGTGACTCGCAGCTTATAGAGTGGTCGTATAAAACCTTTAAGGACAGGTGTTATGCCGTGCAGTTGGTTTCATACCGACAACATTTACCAGGTTGGTTTTAATTTTATGTATCAGGTTTTATTTTATGTTCACAAGGTGAATAAGTCTGCTTCTACCCCTTTCTTTATATCGATTCTATCGCGAAGGATAGAATCGATTGTTGTGGATCACATATTGAATGTGTTTTATATGATATAATGTTATAAAGATACAGTTTAAATTCTTTATAAACGTGTTTCATTAACATGTAAGAGTAATCTAAATTTATATGAAGGGAGAAATCTTTTGTTAGTTATATAGACTTATACATGAACATATTTGTTTTTTATTAACGTTGAGAAAATTAAAATTATAATAAACGTTTAATTTCTTTTTCCTCTCATCAGAGTTGGATGAATCTGTTTCCATCCGTGAGTTTGTTGTATTGAAAAATTATTTTCAATATTGTTGTTTCTATATATATAGTCACTAGAAACAAATAGAGGAATGAAGTGAATGTTTAATGCCACATGTAAATAATGTTCTTTTTGTCTTTGTTTGAGAATTTTGCCAAAGCTAGACATTGGCAGTGTGATTTTATTTGTTTCTCTTCGATAGGTTCATTGACTATGGAAAGTGTGCTATAGAGATAATTATTTGAGAACTATTTATCCATATTATGAGTTTTAGTATTGGTGTTGTTTCAAATAAATCATTAAAATTCAACAGGTACTCAACTAGATTAAGCAATAATATCGACAATTGTTCAGTTCTTTGCATATGGGATTGAAAAATTTGTCGTAGTTTATGTGTCTTGAAGCTTCATACAGACGAATGTCAACATTACCAGATACATTCAGACATCTTACATAAGTCCTGGCTGCATGCATCCAACTCGATTTTATAACAACCAAAACCAAGAACGTCTCGAGTGGATCAGGAAGTAATTTCATGACATTAATGGTGTGTTTGGTACGCACATGGGACAAAGTATATTGATTTGACAAGATTATTTTATTTGTATTATATTGATCGGGTATTTTAGACGTTTGATACATAAACAAACATTTTTGTTTACTTTGTGCCAATTAAGTCAAAAATATTGCAAATTATATGGGATTGAGAGTGTACTTCAAACAACTTATACAAGCAGCTGTTGATAAAGAATGCCATACAAAACCATTAGCACAAGATGTCTCTTAATCAACCATTCTAGAAAAGAACACTCCCTGTGATCTCCCCGTTACCCGATTGAGTGACTTCCGTAATCAAGATTGCAACATAAATAAATAGAGTGAATTACACTGGTGGTCCCTGTGGTTTGCTTAAACTTTGTATTTGATCCCTAAAATGAACTATCTATATTGGTGGTCCCTAACTTTTCATTTGCATTTCACCCATGGTCCCTCCACTTAACAAAGTCAGTTAGCTACCATTAGGAAGGACTAACCGGTCTTAAAACATACTATATGGACCAAAAGTGTAATTTACTCTAAAATTTAATTTTATTCATCCTTTTTAAATTTATTTACTAAAAAAATATTCTATATCTAATTATAGATCAAATTCCTTAATTGTTTTATATATCCAATTATAAACTTGAGATATATAATTTTTTAACGCTATTTTTTATGAATTTATCTTGATTTTTTGTGTAATTTTTTTTAACTTTTTTTAATTGTTTCGTATATTTTTTTTTTTCAGATTTCTTGATTTTCATTTTTTGTGACTTATTAAAAAATATTTTATACATCCAAAATCACAAATCAAATTTCTTAAAATAAAATACATATTAAATAAAAATATTTACACATATTTAAAAACTATTTATTAACTATAAAGTTAGCGCTAAAAATCTCAAGTTTACAAAAATAAAAAACAATAAAGATAAATTTACATATCTTTTGGGTGAAAATTGAAATATGTAAGCAAAATATTGAAAATAAAATTCGTTTAACGTGAGATTATTTATATATATAAAAAATTATTACTTTGTTGTTATTTCAATTATTGGTATACTTTTATATAAAATAAAATTTTTAACAAAAAACTATTTTAATTATTAAAGATTTTATTTTGCTATTTTGTAATTTTGCTACAGTTGTTGTTATTTTAATAATCTCATGCTAACCGAATTTTATTTAAAATATTTTTTTTCACATATTACAATTTTCAGCTTAAAAGATATGTCAATTTATCTTGCTTTCTTTTGTTTTTGTAAACTTAAGATTTTTAGCATTAAATTTTCATGTTAATAAATTAGTTTTTAAATTTATATAAATATTTTTATTTAATATGTATTTTATTTTAAGAAATTTGATTTGTGACTGAATATATAAAAAAAATGAATAAGAAAAATTCACAAAAAGAAAATGAAAATCAAGAAATTTTATATAAAAAATGTATGAAACAATTAAAAGAATAAAAAGTTAAAAAAGTTCACAAAGAAAATCAAGATAAATTTAAAAAAATAGTGTTAAAAAATTACAAATCTGAAGTTTTTAATTGGATATATAAAACAATTAATAAATTTGATTTATAATTGGATATATAAAATAATTAAATCTTAGAGTAGATTATACTTTTGGTCCCTATAATATGTCCAAAGACCCATTAGTTATTCTTAACGGTTGCTAACTAACATTGTTAACTGCAGGGACCATCGACGCAACAAAAATAAAAAGTTAGGGACCACCAGTATACATAGTTTGTTTTAGGGACCATATCCAAAATTTGAGCAAACCACAGGACCACTGATGTAATTCACTCAAATGAATATGTACAAAATATGAAGAGTGAATTGTGGATGTGGTCCCTGTGGTTTGCTAGTTTCTTTGACTAGGGTCCCTATGGTATATTTATTGTGGATTTGGTCCTTGTGGTATTCAATTTATTTTGATCATGGTCCCTTTAACGAACATTTCAATTATCTCTGTTAAATAAAGGATCATTTTTGTCTTTTACCTATTCTTGTGTCTTTTCTATAAAAAATAAAAACAACATTTTTATGCACATAAAAAGTAAGTAAGTAAATAAATAAATAAATATATATATATATAATATGGTATCAAAATAAGTAAAAGAGGTTATTATTGTAGATTTTATTTGTATAATTTTTTTAAAAAAATTAACTATATTAAATACGATTTAATTATATTATTTTTAAAAAATCAAATTAAATATATATTATTTTTTAAAAAATCAAATTAAATACAATTTAATTATATTAAATAGGTTTTCATGCAATTAAAATTTTAAATTAAATAAATCAAATCATAAAACCATATCTTATTTTATTTAGAGCGAATAAAATAAAATTTGGTTTTATGATTGATATGTTTAAATTAAAGAAATTATTATGTTAAAGATTATTTATTTTTATTATTCTTTTTCTATCATTGTTTTAAACAAACTTATTATTGATATTTTAACACCTAAATAATTGAAAACTAATAAGAAATGAAATCCAATTTAATCATACTAAAATTATAGTTTCCGATTTTCATATTATTTTTCATTCAAAAACTCAAACTCAACTATTTAGATTTTAACTAAATGAAAGATTTATACATACTCTTATATTTGTAACTCAAAATTGAACACATCCTTATATAAATTCAACCAAATTTTAATTCCGAAAAAGACAAAAATATCAAAACAATAAATTAAATCGTATTTAATATAATTAATAATTTAATTTAATTTAACAAATCAAATCATAAAATAATATATTGTTTTATTTATTTTTGATATCATTATATATGTGTGTGTGCGCGTATAAAAAGATTGTTTTTATTTTTTATAAAAAAAGACACAAAAATAGGTAAAATGCAAAAATGGTCATTGATTTAACAGAGTTAATGGAGTCGTTAGTTAGAGGGACCATGACCACAATGCCCGTTCCTGTTATTTTACAGGCCTTGGGCGAGAAGTGAAAAGAGGTCATCAATAAGTACGGAAAAAAAATCCAATTTATTGTTTTTATTATCAGAATAACATGAGTTCAAAAAATATTAATGATTCATATAAAACGTTTTTCCCCGCGTATTCCTAGACGCAAAATTAATCCATAATTACTTCTAAATTAATAGTATCTACCATGTCATTTTTACATAGCATCCTAAACCCGTTACACAACATATTCTATGATATATCTTTGGTATATAGATTAACATCATTTGAGGTCACAATATTGACTATTCAAAGTAGCACTTTATATAAATCAATATAAATCAGTTGTGTTTCCGTCTCACATCATTTCAATGTTTTCATAACCATTTTATACCTTTTTAGGATTAAAATAGACTTTTTAGAAACCATCAATCTTATAATCTAATGTCCATTTTGATTATAGTTTAAGATCTTATTCTTATCTTGGAGATATGAGAGTAGTTAAAATTCAGGTATTCAATATTAGGTAATAAGAAGTCAATAATATATGAAAAAAGGATAATTTTGAAATTCTAATTATATATATAAGTTGGATTATCTCATATGGTTGATAATCTTTTTTCCAATATGTAAGACTTTTCTTACTTTAATAACAAAAATCTACTATATTGCAATACAAAAATATAATTTTTGTGGAAGGATTAATCAAAAGAGTTGGTGAGAGATGAATGATGAAGATTATATCAATGTTTTCGAGGCAAAATAGTTTTTAGATTTTAATAGTAGATAAGTTTTTTTTTTAAAGAAAACAATAAGAAATACTATGAAATGAATACTCAATTATTTTTCACATATTTTCTTTACCAATATAATTAATTAAATATGTTTGAGCCCTTAATCTAATGCTAAATTCTTATTGGGTCATATTAGAACTAAAAATACTTGTGTTCCTTTTATTTGTTAATATTTTTGAACTACTATTGTATACTATATAGTTATATGGAAAAATGGGCCCCTATTTCTTGTGGGCCCTGGGCTACGCCCCCCCCCCCCCCGCACGGCCCTGTCCATGATAAGGCATTAGTTCGATAAAATTGTTTTAAAGTTCGTACCTCCTGCTTTAGAAACTTGGCACCTAACTACCTATATTATTATAAGAGTAAACTACGATTTTCGTCCTGTTTTGATGTTTATAACGATTTTCGTTCTAATGGTTTAAAAACTGCTTTTTTCGTCCATGTGGTTTCCATTGTGTTTCTATTTTCGTCCTTGAGGCTAAGGTGGCGTCTCTTTTTTAAGAGATGGTGAAGTCAAAAGTCTGATTTCAGTTCTAAAATAGTTATGAAACGTCTAAACGAATCAGACATAAGTGGTGATTAAGAGCAAACAAGGTCTAACCCTATTAGAAATTTATTGGTTGTATAAATCGTTACAAAGTTCGTCTTCCCTTGGTTGTATTTGGATCGGGTCCTCAAATTAAAATTGAGAAAATTGCATCAAAATGAGATCAACTTTGGACGGATTCCTATTTTAGGGATCAAACTTATCATTTTAGGGTTTGAATCAAACTTTTCATCTATTTAAAAGTCTTCATTACCTTATAACTTGATAGTGATGACATGGTGCAAATAAATACCAACTACATTCCACATCATATTTAAATTAGAATTAAGTGTACAAGTATTTACAGGTTTAGTACAAATATTTAAAACAAACAAAATACATAATTTTGACCCAACCCCACCATCCTTCCCATCATCCATCACATGAATCGCGCTACATATTCCATATTCTCAAGACCATCTGAATCCCTTTTTCATTCGGTTCGTTTATAACCCTAGTGCATGGTGGTCGGTAGGGTAGGGTGGTGGTGGTAGTGGTAGCTGTCACGACGACAGCAGTGGCATGGTGGTTGGTGGGGTTGGGTGGCGGGGGTGGTATATGTGATGATGAAAGTAGTGGCATGGTGGTCGGGTGGCAAGGTGAGTGCGGTTGTGAGTGGATGGGGGTGGTAGTTGTGACAAGGACAATAGTGGCATGATGGTTAGTTGGGGGTAGGGGTGGGTAGCTTTTGTGACATCGACATTAGTGGTGTTGTGGTGCGGGGTTGGGGGGTGTGTGACAGTCAGATGGTTGAGGCAAGGGTAGGAGATGTTGATTAAATTAGATGCAAATAGATGGAATCTAATTCGTTCACTTTTTTTTTATTAACCTGGATATCCAACTCGTATGCAAGCCGACTAATCCCAGGGCAATCACCTGCTTCGCGGGTATCCCGGAGTCACCGCATTTGAACCTCCATGGCCACACGAAGATTTTTATCCCTCCCAAGATTCGAACTTGTGACCTCCAAATACTTTCGGACCTTTGGAGCACAAGCTCAAACCATTGAGGCACCACCCTTATGATTTAATTCGTTCACTTTATGCCAATGAACCATCAATTCTTTAATTTGTGGAATTTAAAAGATTCCTACCTTTTTATCATGTGAACCAAAAATAGGATTTTGAATTTGGTCAAAGAAATTATCCATTTCAATTTTTTCAAAATCCAGGAGGTGCATGGTTCTAATAACGAAATTTAGTGACATTGGAATTCATCAAAGAAATTTGATTTTGAATGAATTGGAACGAAATTTGACCATACATTAATTTTGGTTGCCTTTGGTTTGATGGATTTGAATTCTATGGGATATCCCATGGAATGTTTAAATCTTTAATTTAAGAAATTCAATGGAATTTAAAGGACTCCGATCATTTTCATCATGTGAACCAAACAAAGGATTTGAATTTTTGTTGAAGGAATTATCGATTCAAATTCACTCTAATTCGATCAAGATCCATGAACCAAATAAGGGTTGATAGGAAAAACAGGGGGAGGAAATCGAAACCTTTCTTTAGGATGTATTCTAGGTTATGGCACATCTCGAGTTCCAACCTGGTGAGATGGCATCCTTCACGATGGTCGAAGGCCATCAATCCTCCAAAACACAAGAGATTCAAGTGATGGCAAGAAGTTGTTGAGAAGCCAACTCTCCCCTATGTTTTCGTAACAATTAATTTCAAGAAATTTTAGAGCGGTTGGGAAAGGTAAAGAATGTCATTGAAGGACAACATCAAATCTCTAGTCTTTTAAGACCATTTGGAGAATTGCAGCCTTCCGGTCTCTTACGTTTTGTTCTCGAATTTGGAGAGAGAAAAAAATGGAAAGAAATTGATGGAAAAGAAAAGGAAGAAAAATAAAAATTTTATTTGTGTTTTCGAAAGTGAAGTAAAAGGAAGGAAAGAAAAGGAAAGAAAATAATTTTCATGTTCTTGAATAAGAGGGAAAGGAAAGGGAAAATGTCATTTTACTAATATTCCGTTTAAAATAATATAATTTAGGATGAAATATTGAATGGTTTTGTAATTTATTTTCGTTGTTTATCTTTCCTTTCTCTCCTTAAAAAAGTTTCGAAATACGAGTTTTTTCCACTTTCCTCTGTCTTCCTTCAATTTTCTTCGTTAAATGAGTTTCGAGAACACAACGTTACAATTACCGAAAATCACCTCTCTAAAAGCATCTCCAACCTTGGTACCAAAAAAACACCAACTATGATGGTTCATTAACAAAAAGGAAGGAAAAAAAAAACTCAATTCTAATCACACTATAAGTTCTAATAAAACACCAAATTTAGGATTTCAGGATGATTTTCTAAGGAAAATGATGGACCAAAGCTTTTTCTGTGTAAAAAAGTAAAAACCTACACAACATTTTTGCCGCTCAAATTCGACTAACAAAAAATTTAAAATTTTAACAAGTTTGGTGATTTCACGGTCCATTGGAAATGCTCAAAATGTTTGATAGTAATCACTAATCCCCAAATTAACCTCTTTCTCTCCCAATAATATCGACATTTTATAATAATATAAAGGCTCACAAGAAACTTGCCTCTGATTCTGATTCCGATTCCTATTCCCCCAGTATCTCAATTTCTTACAGCATTTGATATATAGACCAGCTGCCATTTTTCAGCCCCATGCTTTGTTGACTTGTACTTTACGTAGGGTGAGTTATACAGCATCATTAAAAATCCAATTTTTAACGATTACATCAGTATCTCCAATCGTTAACTTACAATCGAGATGGTTTTGGATGTAGCGCTCAATGAATAAGGTAAGTTTTTGCTTGAATGTCGTTTGAATTTAAAGTAAAATTGTGCGAATTTTACTACTTTCCAGTAACCTAAAAACTCATGCTAGGGTTCCAATCAGGATTAGCATGCCCTAATTTCTAGTTGGTTCGAAATTGGTCATACCTTCATGAATCACAGATTAATTTTTTGGCTTGTTGATGTTTTATATGCTTTTAGCATTTCAATTTTCAGTCTTTGTGATTCTTTTATTTGTAGTTTAGTATGATAGCATGCTATGTTTAGAGTGTAATCTTAATGTTTTTGGCACCTCAAATGGCTCTTTTGGGAAGTAATCTAATGGCTTCCAGATAATCTTACAATCAAAAAGCAAAAGGAGTCACTATCAAAAAGTTGACATAAACAGACAAGAATATCACATCATTCTTTAATTGCAATGTGTCATCCAAAAGCGTTATAGCCAACTCAAGATTATGCTCGGGCCCTTCATCTCCAATGACTTCAAGTCCGGTCAGTGTGCCCTCCATATGTCATGTAAAAAGAGAGTTTATAGTAATTTTGAAGAAAAGCCAAAATCATGCAATCCAAGTGTCCCTTACTACAACGAAATCAGGTTTATATGATGGCAAAAATGTTTGAGTGTCCTAATTGAATCCTTTATAGTAAGTTATAGAACCAAACAATTGTGCGTTTGGATTGAAAGTGTGCCATTTCTTTGAACATTGTAACTACTTATAATCCATATCCTAAGTTTATTTGATTGTTTATTATATATTCCCATTAATGTTTTTCCATTAACATTCAAGTTTTTTAGATACATAATTTTGAAATTTTGATGCATTTTCCATTTACATACATGTTTTTTAGGTGGAAACTTCGGAAAATGAGAATGTAGTAGAGATTTGGTGATGAGATGGAAGGAAACAACAACTTGTGATGATACTTACAAATCCGTAAGCATGCCTGTAGGGACTAACACGAGCACCGAGCAATCACAAAAGAGGTCGAAGTCGTCTATTTGGAATCATTATGAAGAAGTGTATGTTGATGTTAGACGAGACATTTCAGAGGATATTAAACAAGACGTTCTAGTTCAGGAGCAAAAGGTTTCGGATGGAAAAGCTTTTACGAGTAAATATTCATTTAATGTTGAACTTTCCAGAGAATACTTACTTAAAATGATTATTTTACATGATTATCCACTTTTTATTGTTGAGCGCTATGGTTTTCAGAAGTATTTAGAAGGTCTCCAACCTTTATTTAAGGTACCATCTCGAGCAACAATAAATAGTGAGATAATGAAGATTTATGAGAAACAAAGAGGTTACGCCTTGCGGTGTTTGGAAGAGAATGAGAGTAGGATTGCCTTAACTTCCGATATGTGGACAAGTAACCAAAAGAAAAGTTACATGGTAATGGTAATTACAGCACATTATATAGATAGCAAATGGAGTTTACAAAATCGAATTATCAGGTAATAATTTTCTAGGGTAATGTTATGTGTTATAAAGTTTACATCGTTGATAAAGTTAGTGATAATAATTTCTTATTTTGATTAATGTAGCTTTATACACGTGTCATATCCACACACGGCCAAAGCATTGTCACAAGCGATTATGGAATGTCTTCTCGATTGGAACATCGACAACAAGCTGTCAACTTTGACTCTTGACAGTCGCTCGACAAATGATGCAATAGTAGACAGACTTTTAGGTACTCTTTCTTCTTCATCGCTAATGTTAAAAGGGAAAATATTTCATATGCGATGTTGTGAACATATAATTAACCTTATTATGCAAGAGGGATTTTCTATAATTGAGGGAGCTATTGAAAATGTTAGGGATAGTGTTGCATTTTGGACAAGCTCTCCTAAGAGAGTACAAGAATTTAGACTATTTGCACGACAATTAAGTGTAAATTGTGAAAAGGAATTAGTTCTTGATTGCAAGACAAGGTGGAATTCGACATATATGATGTTGAATGTTGCTTTGGAGTATAAGGATGTTTTTAGTCGTTTGAGCAAGGAGGAGGGAACTTATATTTGCTTGCCTAGTGAAGATGAATGGGCAATGACATCAATTGTTTGTGAAAAGTTAGAGTTGTTTTATAGTATGACTGAAAAAAATTCGGGAACCTTATATCCTACGTCAAACATCTTTTTCCCGTTGATTTGTCAAATTAAAGTGTCTTTGTTGAGTTGGAACATGATGTTATTAGGAAAATGGCATCATCTATGTTGATCATATTGAACAAATATTGGAGTGTCATGCATGAGATTATGAGTGTGGCAGTTGTGTTAGATCCTAGATATAAGTTGAAGTTAATAAACTTTTGCTTTCTGAAAATCTATGGCGATGAAGCAAAAAGTAAGGTTATGAAGATACGTAACCTATGTGAAAACTTGATTGAAGAGTACAAAAAGAAGTATGTCGACAATCACGAAACGTCTTCGGAAGGACAAACTAACACTAGTGCCTTAAACGTAGATGATTCTACTTCCTACAAACCTTCATGGTTGATGGAGTTTGACTCTATGATGTGTGATGATGATGTCTTGGAAACAAGTGAACTAGATGATTATTTCGCCGAGAAATTGTTTCCTAATGAAGAAGGGTTTGATATCTTGATGTGGTGGAAGTGCAACGGTTCCAGGTTTCCTATACTCCAAAGGATTGCAAGAGACGTTTTAGCCATACCGATTTCTACAGTAGCTTCAGAATCAACTTTTAGCATGAGCAGTAACAAAGTCACGAAACAGTGTAGCCGACTCAATCCAAAAACCGTTGGAGCATTAATGTTCAGTCAAAGTTGGTTACAGAAAGAACTTCAAGGTAATTTTTTTTTAAATTCTTAGTCTTACATGTATTTATATCTTTTCTAACTTGTCTTACTTTCTGTAGATAAAAAAGATTGAGAGCCTAAAGCATTTGATCAAACTATCACATATGATGCGGATGTCGAGTAACAAGTGATGTTATTTTTTGAATGTTAGTACATAATTTTTTAGATGTCTAAGGGGCCGTTTACCAAATCTTACCCGGGTAAGTGCTTACCGGCAAAATTCAACACTATCATTTACTTACCAGGTAAGATCTTAGTCCACAAAAACGGCATCGTATGCAACAATTTACCCGGTAAGCGCTTACCGTGGTAAGATCCGTCGCAATTACTTACCCGGGCAAGACTCTTGGTCATTGTTTTCCTTGTCTTCGCTCTTACCGGGTAAGATTTTTGGTACTTGTTATATTTCTCCGGTATGGTAATATAGCTTGGTAAGCACTTACCCGGGTAAGCGTTTGGTAAACGGCCCCTAAGTCAAAATACACTTGCTCGATATTTGTTGGATGTCTAATTCAAAACACAATTATTCCATATGTTTTGGATTTTACTCAATGTGGTTTTGGATATTACTCGATATGTTTTGGTATGTGTGACATTAATTTATTTTTTGGATTAAATTAAATTTCTTTATAAACTTTTAGCTACACATTGTTGGCTTTAGTTATATAGTTGGACCAATTAAAATCTGCATGCATATTGGCATAAGATGCTTCCGGTTTCTGCCATAAGGTAGTAGTAATCTGTGCAGATCGAAAGCCAGCTTGATCAAGTCAACAGAAGCCAACTTCTCAAAGCGCATAATGATGAATGTGCTGTGAAAGATTTCAGCTAACAGCTATTGGAAAAGGAAAGACAGTTTTTTTTTTTTGAAGGTTTTGATTTCAAAACAAAGCAGAGATGCAAAGTGGTAGATGAAATAAAATGGGTAGGCTTGAGTTTGTGAAAATATAAGAATAAATCTCCAATCTCATCACTATCTTCCAATTGAAATATACATACACACACAAACACACACACACACACACACATATATATATATATATCTATATATATAGGGGAGGGATCAAATGAGAACCACCCCTCCTTAAAGGTGCGTTTGGTAGGGTGAACATGGTGGAACAGAATAGGTTAGTCCCACGTTTGGTGTGACTTTAAGGAAGTGGAACAAGGATTAAGTGGAACAAGGGTGGAACAACCTTGTTCACCCCTCACCCCCTAGAACTAACTAGAACAAGGAAATTGTTCCCTTTTTACCCTCTGACCTAAAAAAAAGAAAACTCATCTGGTCTCTCCTTCCTCTCACGCACGACACAAAAACCCACCTCCTTCCTCACACCACCACCACCGTCGGCACCTCCCTCACGCCACCACCACCGTCGGTGCCCTCCCTCACGCCACCACCACCGCCGGCGACCTCCTCACGAACACCACCACCGCCGGCGACCTCCCTCACGCTGCCACCACCGCCGACGACCTCCCTCACACCACCACCACCGCCGACGACCTGTGCTGGTCTTCTTCTTCCTCACGAACACAACAGGTCTGATTTTATGTTTTTTTGACTGATTTTAGGGGGTTTTTAAATCTGATTTTAGGTTTTTTTGTTTACTGATTTTAGGGTTTTTTGATATCTGATTTTAGGTTTTTTTGATGTTCTTCATGATTATTTGTTAATTTCCATTTAGATTGATTATTTGTTAAAAAAACACTAAACAACTCACTAGGGGTAAATTGGTCATTCTGTCCTGTTCCGGCATATCATGTTTTACCAAACGTGGAACAACTGTTCTGTTCTGTTCCGTCCCGTTCTGTTCTATTCTGATTGCGTACCAAACGCACCCTAAAGGAACAAAGTAACAAATTGTGGACCACATATGATATCGGTCCCACATAATATTAAATCATTTATGATTTAATATTATGTGGGACCCACATCATATGTGATTCACAAGTGTCCCTTTGTTCCTTTAAAAATGCAAAGTTCTCATTTGAACCTTCCCCCCTCTCTCTCTCTCTCTATATATATATATATATATATATATATATAAAGGGAGGTTCATGCGAGGACGATAACAATTTATGAGAATGCGAGGACAATCCTCGGCCAATCATTTTGTACATGAAATTTTTCATGTATAAAATCACATATGATTCACTTACAAAATCATATATGATTAGCCGCGACTTAGCCCACGGGAAAAGTTGCGCGTATCATTTTTATGCTAGTATAAAATTATATATGATTTTGTACATGAAAAAAATTTCATGTATAAAATGATTGGTTGTGGATTGTCCTAACATTCTCGTAAATTGGTACCATCCTCGTATGAATCCGCCCCTATATATATATACACACACACATAGGGGCGGTTCAAATGAGAACTCAAATTTGGTTGTGAACGTGAGGACAAATAACAGCCCGACACATGTCATATTTAGAGATTTTGTAAGTGAATCATATGTGATTTTATACATGAAAAAAATTTCATGTATAAAATGATTGGCCGAGGATTGTCCTAGCATTCTCGTAAATTGGTACCGTCCTCGTATGAATCCGCCCCTATATATATATATACACACATATAGGGGCGGTTCAAATGAGAACTCAAATTTGGTTGTGAACGTGAGGACAAATGACAGCCCGACACATGTCATATTTAGACTGAATAATCAAAGAAATATTCAGACTGAATAAATACGATGTTCACTTTTATTCGGTTTGAATATTCTTTGATTATTCGATCAGAATAATCTACATTAACACATGTGTCACACTCTCATTTGTCTTCACGTTCACAACCAAATTTGAGTTTGCATTTGAACTTTCCTCTATATATCCGTTGTAAACTAATCGATTTTTGCAAACTGTGTAAACGGATAGTGAACACAATGATAAAACACAAAGTGGATATTCATGAATGCTGAAAGTGTTCACAAATGGTGAACGTGTATTCACGAATGACGAAAGTGTATTCATGAATGGCGAAACTCGCCGGACAAGATGAAGTCGTCGGAAAGTGTGTTCATGGCACGAAATTAATAAATATTAATTAAAATTGGTTAAATTATAAAATGACGATGATACCCACAATGAATTAATAAACTATTAAAAAAATTAATAAAATATTAAAACAATATTATCCACGTGGCTTATTTCTATTGGATAATAGTGAGTTTGTAAGTTTGCAAATATTGAATAGTTTGCAACGGATATTACCCATATATATATATATATAGTTTTTTGTTTGTTTCTTATTTTACCAAGTTGTTTTGAGTAATTAATGATTTTAGCGAAAGGGATGATTGTTTTTTTGGGGGGATTTTGATTCTATTAACAACTCGAGTTGATAACAAGTTGTTCGAACTTGAAGTTGAGCTTAATAATTTTAGGGTTTGAACCAAAAATAAAACTTGCTTAACTTAACGAGTTGAGTTTTATAGCACCAATGTTCGACTCGGTTCGTTCGAATGCTCCGTACTGAATAAGATTTCTTGGTCTTTGTCATGCCTACCCGCTGAGGCAAGTGACACTTGATATATGTTTACTTGGTACACGGTTTGTAAACAACAGCTTATTCTTTATTTACCAAATATAATTCCCTATGGTTAACGTTGGTTTGTACTATTGGATAGGTTAGGGAGGGATTCGGAATTTAATTCCATTTCGATTTTATGTTTGGATTTGAAATCCTAAGATTTCATTGAAATCTCACAAACTTGAGGTTTAAAATCCCATGGGGTATTTCACAAGATTCATAAGATTTATTTTGTAATAATGTTTTGGAATATGTTAAAAACACTTGTTTTGCAGTAATAATCAACTAATAAAAAAATTGCAAATCCTCCCAACTCCTAATTTTTTTACGAAATTCAAATCTTTCAAAAATATTTCGTCAACCAAACGTATCACCTAAATTTTGGAACAAATTTTACCTTAGTGGACTCACTATATATATAGACATTATCACTTTGGAGTCACGGTTGTTTTTTTTTACCGGCTTTTTACATTGCATATGTTGTAAGGTTATTGTTTTTAATTGTTTTTTCTTATCAATAAATTAAGGGAAAATTACATTAAAATGGAACCAATTTTGTCTTAATTTTTGTTTTGGGGAACTAACTTTCAAAATCAACATTTAAGGATTCGAAATAAAGTTTTCATTTATTTAAGGGTCTGGATTACCTGTTAAACAGGTAACCGGTTAATTTAGTATGACATGGCAAAATTAAAAAAAAATCTAAAAATTACAAAACATCCACGTCGTTAATTAAATTCCAACTAATCAACTTGCCTAATCAAATCCAAACATAAAATCGAAATGGAATTAAATAAGAATAATGACAAAGTTGGTTCCATTTTAATGCAATTTTCCCATAAATTAATCATAGAAGATTTAATAGCAGGGACATTTTCGGTATTTATCAAAAGAAACGCGCAAATAGCGAGGGGAAAGCCTCGTGATGCCCAAATGTTTTCATCTTATTGCCTTTGAACAATTTACAATAATGGACTTACTTGTAAATAATTTACAAATACAACCCTTCAATTTAATTAAATTACCAAACAGTCCTCTCCATAGCACTAACTAACATGCATTTATCTGTCCATTACACCATTTATCTCTCCTTTTGTCTTGTATTATCATCCAACTAACGTGATGTACCTTGTTGGAATAATCTGATACGCTGCAATTATTGTTTTTTATCTGAATTTTATTTATAATTCTTTTACATTCTTACATATGTTTTAAAAAATTTAGAGATTTATTTTCAATTTTAATAAATGATTTTTTTTAATAAATAATATATTTGAAAAACAATTATAAAAACATATTAAATATTTTTGACAAAGGTCCTTCAAAATATAAGTGCAGACATTTATGAAAGAGCATTTTAAGTTTGGTAAAAAGGCCTCCAAAATATGAGTACAGTGTCGGCCTTTAAAATCTTAGAGCATCTCTAATCAGGGGTGAGTATCGGAATCGGGTATCCGTTTTTGGAACCGGAACCGCTTCGGAACTGCCGGTTCCGGAACCAAAACCGATCTGATTGGTTCCGGTTCCTAAAATACGGAACCCATCATGACCGGTTTCAGTTCTCATTTTTTTGGAACCGTTACCCGTTGGATACCCGCTACCCGCCACTTTTAAATAGAAAATATTTTATATATTTATAAATAATAAATAAAAACTATACTTTGTTTATGTAATAATTTGTTTTTATCGGATTAGTTTTGACCATTTGTTGTATTTATTACTTTAAATCGGTATTTTGTAGTTTATAATTACTTTTTTATCGTATGCAATATAAAAAAAATTCAAAAAAGTTGAAGCCGGGTACCCGGTACCGGAACCGGTTCCCATCGGTTCCGGTTCCGGTTCCGGTTCCAAAATATAAGGAACCGGTGTTAGCGGTTCCGGTTCCGGATTTCCAAGAACCGCTGGGTCCAGTTCCGGTACCGGTTCCATTATAAATGGCCGGGTACCCGGTTATGCTCACCCCTATCTCTAATGGTAAAATAAGGAAAGGATTTGTAGACATTAAAAATATATTAAAGTAAATAATGGTTCCATCATAAATACTTTTGGTCTTTGTTTGTCTGTAAGAGCATCTCCAACAGAATCTCTAAAATGAAGAACTAAAACTAAAAATCTCTAAAAAATATTTCATTCATCTCCTACAGATTCTCTATTCTGGATAAAGCAACATTAATTATAATACTAAAATATTAAAATCATCTATTAAAATATTATTTCTCTTCTCAATTATTTGTTTTCAAAATTTTCTATTGGTGGTCTCCATTTGTAATCATTTTTTGGGTGATCTCCATATTTGAAGAAAAACCTCTTCTCTCTTCTACTTTCTCCATTTTGGAAATAGTTTTGGGAACCTGTTGGACCCAAAAAGTTGTCTAAAAATCCCCATTTTCTTCATTTTCTCAATTTTAGGGAAACTGTTGGAGATGCTCTAACATCATTTTGTTCAAAGATTTGATACACCTCAAGTCTTTGATAAATCAACTCATTTTCAGCTCTTCGCTCTAATGCTCAAGTCATTTTCAACCTATCTTCAACCTATCTCCAAACAAGCATCAGAGATGCTCTTATTGAATTGTACATTACTTGTATAATGTGCAATAGGTATAAGATTTTATTGTAAAGAAGCGAATGACACCTTCGATTTGAGAATCGATTGCTAAGAGAAGCATTTGACCCAATAATTCGCAAACACCCCCGCATATGTCCAACATTGACTTGGTTCCATACGGTCATGCTAGACAAATTTGTCACTATATAAACATTTGAAACATCTTGGCACTTCACAATTTCGAAGGACTTCAAGGGGGTGTTTGGTTGGAGGTATTAAGCAGTAATTAACGGGAATGATGATAAAAAAAACTGTTTGATTTTATGTAATATAATGGGCCCATTGCCTCAGAAGCCCAAATTTTCATTCCTGATTAAACTGGAGGGAATGAAAATTCATTCTCATTTTCATTGACTGTCATTTTCATTCCTTTGCCAGAAACAAAAGTCCCATAAATCTTCCACACCATCTTTTATGTATAATGCACGAAATTTATGATCATTATTTGAAAAATGAAAATTATTCTGAGCTGAATGCATAACACAAACCAAAATCCAATGTACCACTTTTTAATCATGAATTTGACATCCAAAGAAATTCCAGATCAGTTTTGTACACACTTTGTTAGGTCTGAAATATTGTATCCGAGATGACAACTATTGAAAACATAAATGACCAAAAGCTAAAGTCAACAAAGTCATAAATATGAAAATGTTTAACAATTAGAGTTAGGGTTGAATTAGAATTGTGTTAAAAGGATAATTATCTTGTAATTATAGCAATTATATAATGCCTCAAACTCTTATAGTTTCTTTATCTCATTATAACTCTTAACAATATAAATAGAGGGTTAGGGCTAGCATTAGAAGCAAATCATTAATTCATATCATTATTAGAAGTAGATCTTTCATTTATATCTTTCTAGAGAGCTTAAGAGAGAAATCTATGTAAACACATATTCTTACAAGTGAGATATACGACATATTGAAGTTATTCAACGTGTTCTTCATAGTTTATTGTGTTTATTACATCGTTACCTGATACCTGATATACTGGGATCAACACACTTCTAAACCATTAGATTAAAAATATCACATCCAAATCCAACATGAAGAATGTTTGCAGTAGTTTGGCATATGAAGCATCTAATTAAGGTGGCACATCAATGAGGAAGCTCCATATAACATTTCAATAAACAACTAACTACAATTGTGTGTACTTTGTACAAGATAATTCAAAGTTGGTACAAAGCACGAAGAAAACTGGTAAAAATGAACAGAAAATATGCACCACTTGTTACTTCCACTACTCATTAGCAAATTCACCACCCGTATCAAATTCCAACGTAAATCTGCAATTTAAGCGCATCTCCAACAAATTCCTTAAAAAAAATCCCAAAATGGAGAACCAAATGTCAAAATGGTCATCCTATACGAAGAGGAAGGGACTGGACATCGAACGTGGAGAGTAATCCGGTCGTGGGGAGAGAATTGGGGGGAAGCGTTATATAGATATAGATATAGATATAGATATAGATATAGATATAGACTAGCCTCATTTATGATTTATTTGACACTTTTAAATAAAAAATAATAGGTTTAGTGCTCGATGCTAAAAGGATTGTGATCTGGGGCCCCAATTTGTCCTTCCTCGATCTCCTTGAATAAATCCACCTGCTTGAAGTTATCCTTCCATGGTATCAACAAAACAATAGCTTCGTATACTTTTGTCTTGCCGGCATCTGTTCCCTCGAAAGTGAGATAGTACAGCTTGCCATCCGTCACTTGTTCTCTCACACACACCAATTTAACAAACTCGATGTGAGTATTCTGCATGCATATGGAAAGCCAAAAGAGATAAAATAGATATGAATTCATCTCTTTCTTTTCTTATTATAAACGTAAAATAGGAATATGTTAATAAAACCAAACAAGCTATATATAGAGAGATAGATAGATAGATAGGGTTTAAAGGACAGGGGAAGGATCATACAAGAAATGATTTAAAGAAACAAATGAACACTTAGTGGATCATATATGATGTGCCCATTAAATCAGATATGATTTAATGTCCACAAATTGTTCTTTTGTTTCTTTAAATTTACAAAGTTCTCATTTGAACCTCTCTCTTAAATGATAAGATGTATATATACCTTTATATATGTCTCAAAAGACAAAAGTACATTTTCTTAAAAGATCTCCGGTTAGCGAAAAAGAGTTATAAGTAAAACAATAAGAAAGCACAATACTGATTTGGAAGAAAATGATTTTTTGTTAAAACAAAAGTATAAAAGAATGCAAACATGTAGAGACAAATCTCGATAATAAAATGATCAAATATTGAGAACTAAAACAAAATATGTTCTAAAAAAACAAACAACAACATTACCGCCTTTTTGTTATGTTCATCGATTGCAAATCGAGCGAGCTCTTCTTGTTCGCCCCCCTCTACAATGGGAATTTCCTTAATATCATCTGCTAGCAACCTTCGCTGCTGATCTCTACAAACACCCATTTCGAAAAACACAAAGAGCAAGAGGGCAGTGATGATCAGGGAAGAGAATGATTTGGAATTCATGGTGTTCAATTGGTTTTGGTACGTTGATGAGTATTGAAAATTGTTTATGATCTTTGCCTTTATATAGTTGTTGAAAGACAACATGAATCACAAAAAAGTTCCAAATTAATCGCCAAAAATGAAGATTCACTTTGTGTTAGTTATTCAATCGCCAAAAGTAGAGATTGATTTTGTGGTTGTTATTCAATTGCCAAAAGTGGAGATTGATTTTATGTTAGTTATTACTTATTAGTTTGGTTATGGAAGGTCAACAATTCTTGAGAAAAACTTAATAAGTTCTATAAAAAAGAAATTTATTTACAAGAGGACAAATTATGTTAGTAATTTATGTAATCTATTTTGAAAAGTTTTACATGCAAATAAAAGAAATATATGTTTTATGAACAAAAGTGAAAATGTATTATAATCTTGTAGGTAAAAATTGTTTTTGAAAAACGTTATAAAATCTTCGTGATGTTGGAACTTTTGCAAGCAAGATTATCACAAATAAAATATAGAATAAAGTATGTTTTATTGTGGTATAATTTACTTTTTAAAATAAATAATTCAAGTTGATTAATCATGATTTTTTTTTTCAAAATTCAATCCCAACTAAATATAGAAAATAAAAACCAACTTCCTGTCATATTATCTAAAAATGAAAAGTTTAAAACTTTTGTTTTGATAAAATATTAGACGGGTAATTGTGCAATACAACAAACATCTTAATTCTAGTGTTTCATTTTAATTTTAATTTTTATTGATGTTATAATGGTTTTATATGATTTCGAGAAAATGATTTTTAATGATTCATTTAAAATATTTTTTTATGTAATTTTTTTAATTCAGTTTTTTGTTATATTTTAATTTAGGTTTAATAACGAAATAATTTATTTTTTGTTTAATAATATAACTTTTTATAAAAATAATAATTAAATATTTTGTTAAAAGTCAAATATTATCCTATTTATATTTTATATTTTTTTATATTTAAAATGAGATATTTATTCTATATTTGATTATATTTATCTGTGATTAGTTAAACGAATTAGAAATTTAAACTTACACATAATTACTTGTAATCTTGAATTTTAAGTAAATATGCATTAATAAACAATGCTACATGCATAAAATATAATTTTTAAGAGTTTTTGTCAAATACTTTATAATATAGTATAGATATAGATATAGATATATATAAAAGTACATATTTGTTGGTAAGCTATTTCTTCCTTCACGAGATCTGTGAAAAAAAGTTACGGGTCAAAGCTAATTTTAGAAAAAAAGATTCTAACTTATAATATTAAATTAAGATCAAACAACTCAGATCGTATGTCTAGGGTTAAAAACAATTACAAATATATACATTTTTTTACTGATTTCATTTCGGCACAGGATCGTATGAGAAAAAAAGTTAATATGAGAAACATAAGAACGGATCTAAACCCTATCATTTTTAATTTTATACTCACTTATAAATTGATCTCGTCTCGATGCATCTGATCATAAATAGATTCAAGGGTGAAGATTTCTTTCTACCCTTGGTTATTCACCGGATTGCAACCCTCTTATTTCAGAATAAAAAACGCTATATAAAATTTGATTCTAAATGCGAAAAAAAGATAAAACGAAAGCATTTCCCTCTTCTATTCTTTCGATGGTCCGTATTCCTTTCTTTGTTTGCAGAGTCGAGTTCTCCAAGCTCATCCTAATCGGTGATCGTGATTCCTCAAAGTAAATTATTTGTACCTCCATTAATCTGAGCAGCCGTTAAATTACAATCGAGATGGTTTCTTTCGGATGTACAGCTCAATGAATAAGGTTTTGCTTAAATGTCGTTTGAATTAAAATTGTGCGATTGTGAAAATAGGCCATTTTACTACTTTCTGTAGTTTGCAAACTTATCCTAGGGTTCGAATCAACATTAACAAATGGATTACGCAAGCTCTCTCTCTCTGATTTCAAGTGAACTTCCCAATTCTGACGCACACATTGTATTTTGGCTACTGGTTACACAATGAATTGAATTTCTTCTACTCTTATGAGCAGATTATAGTTTGATATCTTGAATGCTGGTTTTATTATGATTTATGAACTAATATTGAGTGAAATCGCCGAATGTTGCTTACTTGCTTGCTTATGATGTTTTTTTCTTTCATGTATAATTCCTTGGTAGATTGTTCCACACATCATCATACCCTCTTGAATCGTTGATTAATCTTTTGGATTTTCGATATTTTATATTCTTCTAGCATTCCGGTCTTTGTGATTCTTGTTGGTTGTCATTTATATGATATCATACTATGTTTAGGGTGTAATATTAGTGTTTTAGCATCTTGATTCTTGAATGAACATGAAAAATGTTTCTACATTTATGAATTTTGGCATTTTAAGCACCATTTTGTTGATTGCTAGATGCCTTAAAGAGACAAAGTGCTAAGCGTATTTGGCATGTATTAAGTGGTAAATGCTTAAAGAGGATCACTATAGAACATGTCTATCAGAAAGGCAAGAGAATACTAGATAGAATACCCTCTAGATTATATGAATTTCTCGTATAATAGTAATCCTCCCGATCATGGTAGAGTTCTTTTCCAATAATATAGAAAAAGAAAGCCCTGTGTTCTTTTTAATTCTTAATCAATGACAAAGGTGCATAATACTACCCCCTGTTGTCACCTAATTGAAATATGTTTTGGATCTACTCAACAAAATAACTACCAAGACCAAACTTTTTTTTTTGACTTAAAACCTCTAATTAGGACATCACACACATAATTGAACTTCTTGTACTATCAACAATAACAAGAAGGTAAAACTTAAAATCACAGATATGTGTCGTCAACTAACCTATACAACCTTGAATAAGAAAGCTTACATGAACAAACATAACGTGGAACCAGATTTGGAAGTTATGAACAACCACATAATGATAGAACTATCTTCAATCAGTAATGTCAACACTTCTCTTCGAGACTCCAAAGACTTCAAAGTGCTTCATAAACCTTTGGTATCTTAAAAGCTCTCAATCCCATTTCTACCACATTGATTCTCCTTCTTGCTTTGATTCTATCAGACGAAATCTTGGCAAATGAAAGCCTCACCTATGTACACACATCATACATAATTCACAACTTAGCTTATAAGTTCAAAGTCTGTGTATGTTTGTTTCTATTTTGTGTGTATTAACGATTATGCATTCAAGAGTTGATGTTAATAGGGTGTGTGTTAGTCTGTCTATGTTTCTTTGTTTTTTAGTTGTCTTCTCAAAGAAGAAAACATTTTATTTCATCTAATGAAGCTACATTTATTTTTGGTATATGCAAATACAGTTTCAAAATTATAATTTTCGACAAAATCGTAAATTTAGTTACAATGTTATAATAGATGGCCAAAACAGATAAATCTTCGAACTTGTCTCTTCATCTCGTTGACATGAAAGGAAATATTTATTTGTTGTTATGAAGTAGTTATTCTATATGAAATACATGACTATTGGTTTTATATAATTTAACAAGGCTATTTGGTTTTGGTTAGCAGTTAAATATTTACACTACCGATTAACAAACAGAACAAATAAATCCAAATTACTATTACCATCATTTTGCAATGATTGTTTGAAGTAGAAAAAATACGGATTGCACTCTTACTAAAAAGTAGTATTATATTCATTTGAAGAAAAAATTGTATTTACTATAGGAAAGGCGAAAGGGATGTAATACCTATAAAACACATATTATGAGTTTATGATCATAAATAAAAAGTTGTAGAACCCTTTTCCACATTTTGAACATACAATACTAAAAAAGCATTGAGTATATTTATACTACGCATAAAACAAAGATGATGGACAAGGAGAGGACGTACCATTAGGAACCATATATAGTAAGGAGGGGGATTTGGGAGATGATGGGCCAATACTTGGCTTTTCCACTACGACACTTCTTTTCCAGTTTTTGGCAATTTCTCACACTTAGAGTTGAAAGTGAAGGAAGCAGTTTCTCTGGTAGATCTCTAAGCTTCGGGCATGATGCAATATGAAGTTTTTCAAGGCTGGTGAGGTGTTGTAAACCCTTTGAAACTGATTCCACATCCATAAAACCTTTGATTTCTAGAGAAGTTAGAGATGGTGGAAGAAGAAATGATGATGAAGTAGTATTGTTGCTATTCCTTACATCTTCAGGCTTTGCAAATGAAACCACTCCTGAATTTTTGCCACCATATAAATATAGTTCAACAAGTGAGGTTGGGTAATTTTGTTGCCCCCACTCTGACATGGCCTTATTTAAGCATCCTATTCTTAGGCTTCTTAAATTAGGAGGCCACGACCCACAAGGAAAAGAGTAGGTCATATTTGGACAATCATGTATCCACATGTCTTCCAAAGAAGTGAGACTTTGCAAATGCTCATGAGGAAATGACTTCAAATTCTTGCATTTATAGATCCGAAGATATCTTAGGCAAAACAGGGAAATAAAGCCAAAACCTTCATCTGGAATGGATTCTATGTTATCACAATTCCAGATTTGCAATTGAGTGAGATGAACAAAGCATCCTTCAGAAAATGATCTCGACCTTAGATTACCACAACTCCAAATTATAAGAATTTCAAGTGATGACAAGAAGTTGTTGAGAAGCAAACTCTCTTCTAGGTTTTCACATTTGTCGATGCTAAGAAACTTTAGAGTGGAGGGGACATCTTGCAATTCTGGGAAGGTCAATGATTTCATTAAAGGACACTTCAAGATCTTCAACCTCTCGATACTATTTGGACAATTATACCCCTCTAGTCTCTCACAACCATGGAAAATCACTTCTCTAACCGATTCCATGCTAACTCGTGAATCAACTTCTTTCTCTCCCGATGATACCAACATTTTACAAAATTTTACTTCCAACTTCCTTAAACTCACAAGAAACTTGCAGGCCTCCGAATCTGATTCCCACAAGTATTTCAATTCATTGCACCATGTGATATGTAGATCTTCAAGTGCCTCGAGTTGTTTTATAACTTCTCCATGTAGTTGAGTAAGTCCTTTAACATCCCACATTATCAATCTAAGAATTGATGAAGACACACCAACCATGCTTCTTAACACCTCTTCAGAACATCCTCCGATATATAAAATCCGAAGTGATGGTATTAAATCAATCTTTACTTCGGCAAGTTTCGGACAATTTACTAAAGAAATCTCACGAAGACAAGGAAAAGATCCAACTGTACCACGAGTTGACCATTTCTCCCAACCCTGCATATCTTTAAATTCCAAAACTTCAAGTGACGGGAATGCAATATCAAGGCTAGAATTAGTAGGTCCAAGTAGGTCAGAACCCATAACGTTCACCCTATTCATGCCTTCTATAGATAACTTCCGAAGTGATCTTAGATGTCCAAGTGTTGGTAAATATGTACAACTTCTGCAACCATGTAATGTGAAGTGTGTTAACCCAAAAAACGAGATATTCCCAACCCAACTTGGAAATTTTGTTCCCCCATAGAAACATATTTTCAGGTTTCTCAAATTACTATGAGGCATTAGCCCTTCAAGTACTTCATATTCATTCACTTCATTTCGAGAAACATCAAAGTCGTTTGTCCACTCCATTTCCAAATCATCGAGGCCCTTCTTTTGTTGTAAGTTGGCCTCCTTTGCTTCTATCCCATTTCTCACATTATGCAACCCTTTAATGTACAGTTGACCTCGAAGATGCAATAGGCCTTTAAGATCCGATATTTTGAACCCATTACCTTCTTCAGTAATGACCTTTGATAGAGTTTGTAGACTCGTCAACCCGCCAATCCCTAAAGGTATCTTGTTTAACAATCGAGTGTCACTGATGTCAAGATGTCGGAGGTTTATTAACTTTACAAAACTTTCTGGCAAGCTCTTTAACTCATTACAACCACATACCAACAAGATTTGTAGATTATAAAGGTTACTCACTTGATTTGGTAAACATGTGATGTCAGTTCGTGAAAAATTGAGGTATCGCAGATGCTTGAAACAACCAATGGATTGTGGTACCTCTTTGATTGAATAGTCAGTTAGGCTTAGCATCCTTATAAACTGTAATTGGGGAAGTAATTCCACAAGAACCTTGTTAGATAAGAAAAAACTTCCCCATGAACCTACCCTATTGGACATCGATATTGATAGGAAAGTTCGCAATCGTGTAGCTCTTTGTAATGCCTTGAACTTTCTATATACTCCATAATGTTGACGAATAAATGAAAAGTGGTGGAACTTCTCCGATGCTTTATTATCCATCTTATCATCCAATCTAAAGAAAAATTCTCCAGCAACACTCGTGGCCAAGTCATTTATCAAGCCATGCATTGTATATCGTGATTCATTATTAGCTAAATGTTGAAAAAATGACCTTGACTTTAGCTCTTCAAAATACTCACGACCAAAACTCTCCATCGACTTGTTGGCATTTGACTCCTGCAAAAACCCTTCTGCCATCCATAATAGGACTAGTTCATTCTTGTCATAGACATAGTCCTTGGGGAATAAGCAGCAATATGCAAACAACTGCTTCAAGTGCGAAGGGAGATCATAGTAGCTTAGTCTTAAAGCCGGAAGAATTTGACTTTCATTTGGTAAATTCCATATCTCATTGTTCAACAATTCCTTCCATTCTTCATCATTTTCTTTTTTTCTCAACACCCTCCCAAGTGTCATCAAAGCCAAAGGCAATCTACCACATTTATACACGATACCTTCACCATGCAACTTAAGTGTAGGATGTTTATCAAAATTTTGTTCACCTAATGCATGTTGAGCAAACAAAGATAGAGCTGCTTCATTTGACAAAACCTCAAGAGGGTAAGCTTCAACAGAATCCATCACTGATGAAACCTTAGTCTTCCGAGTTGTCACAATAATTTTACTTCCCGATGCCCCTACAAGAAAAGGGCGTTGGAGGAGTTCCCAATCTTTATAGTTTTCGTTCCACACATCATCTAGAACAAATAAGAACATTTTCTTTGAAAGCTTTTCTTTAAGGGCCTCATGAAGCTGATTTAGATTTTCAAACTTTTTGTCGTCCCCACCCACATCTTTATAAATAGC
Source organism: Silybum marianum (assembly GCA_036898165.1). Lineage (NCBI taxonomy): Eukaryota > Viridiplantae > Streptophyta > Magnoliopsida > Asterales > Asteraceae > Silybum > Silybum marianum. The sequence continues at coordinate 24,794,550 of CM072538.1, forward strand.
TTTGCTAATATTAAATACATCGAACTCTTCAGAAACACAAACCCATGACATAAGTTCAAAGTGATTCTTCACCTTCTCTTCATTATACAACACTTGGGCAAGAGTTGTCTTGCCTATCCCTCCTAGACCAACAATGCACACAATGCTAACATTTTGATTATATCTTATTCCATTATTCACCAATAATATTCCGAGCAAAGCCTCTTTATCCCCTTCCCGACCCACAATTATGGACTCATCAACTAGTGAAGTTTCCTCTGACCGTCTACTTTTTCCATTGGATCTTTCAACATTCACATTCAAACCCAAAATATTTTTCTCCTCAATAAGATCATGCAATTTGGTGGTAATTTCGTCGAGTTTAGAACTCATCTGACCTCCATACATAATGGTATGTGGAGTGAAATTAGTACAACAAGTTGGGATGATCTTTAATACCTTACTAGTGCTAGTGCTGGTGCTGGTGCTGGCATAAGATTCTTCATTTAACTGGCGTCGCATAGCTTCGGTGGCTAAATCATCGAGTAGATCATCCATGTCGTAAGCCAAATACTGGAGATCGTTCAGCCATAATTGAACAGCTCTTTCTTTTATCTACTTTTGGCCTGCATCAGTAAGCACAACTTGGATTTGGGATAAGGTTTTATTCCATTTGTTCAGCTGAGAATCGATCCCTTCAGATCGAGCCAGCTCTATTAAGTTAACAGAGGCCAGCTTCTCAAATAGTACAGTTATGAATGCTGTGAGAAAGATTTCAGTAACAGCCATTTGAAAGGAAAAGATTGTTTCTTTAATTCTTGGGAGGTTTTGATTTCAAAGGAATGAGAATTTGGAAGATGAAGCTAAGGAGTTGACGGAGACTTGATATGGATGAAGATTTTTTAATTGTCAACATTTTTTTGTGGACAAGGGGAGACTTATAATGGATCTTTACAGGTATGTTCACACTTCCACTAGGAAATTTCCTTTTTATTTCCTACTGATTATGTACTGAATCGTATAAGTCAACTATATGTTAGGGCTAAAGTTTATAAATTTCTAAACAAAGACATTACTACTTTTCTTTGTGTGGGGTGTGTGTATATATATATATATATAGAGGGGCAGGTTCAAATGAGAACTTAAATTTGGTTGTGAACGTGAGGACAAATGAGAGCGCGACACGTGTCATATTCAAAATGAATAATCAAAGAAATATTTAGACTGAATAAATACTATATTCGGTCTGAATATTTCTTTGATTATTCAGTCTGAATAATCCACATTCAGACACGTGTCGCACTCTCATTTGTCCTCACGTTCGCAACAAAATTGAGTTCTCATTTGGACTTTTCTCATATATATATATATATATATAGAGGCGGGTTCATACGAGGACGATAACAATTTATGAGAATGCGAGGACAATCCTTAGCCAATCATTTTGTACATGAAATTTCTTTCATGTATAAAATCATATGTGATTTTGTACTAGCATAAAAAATGACACACGCGACTTTTGCCGCGGGAAAAGTCTCGGCTAATCATATATGATTTTGTATGTGAATCATATGTGATTCTGTACATGAATCATATGTGATTTTGTACATGAAAAATTTCATGTACAAAATGATTGGTTGAGGATTGTCCTCGCATTCTCGTAAATTGTTACCGTCCTCACATGAACCTCTTTCTATATATATATATATATATATATATATATATATATATATATAGTTGACCTATCTTTCAAGAGGCATGGGATCGTGTGAGAAGTGAAGTTTAGGTGAGAAGCATAAGAAGAGATCTTGACCCTTGATCACTTTTAATCTCAAACCCACCCATGAATCACGCTTGATACGGGCATTGATCTGGTGTATCTCATCTCGGTGCATCTCATCCTAATGTGCATCCAAGGGTGGAGATCCCTTCTAACCGTAACTTCACTATATTGCTTAATATAAAATTATAAGACTGGTTTCTTATTTCTTTATTACTCGAACCAACAGGGTTTGAACTCTCTTGACATGGTGTTTAGGTTTGTAATCGAAGATGTTAAATTTACATTTGTACAGTTTTCTACTTCTAATTCCGGTGTGTGCTAGTTATGACGATTATCATCTTTACTATGCATGTTACACAATTAAAACCATCAATCAATGAGTAACACAAATAGAACCACTTAACATGCTCAACTGTTATTTTAGTAATCCCCAAAGCAGTAACTCGACACAGTAACTTCCAAGAAGTTACCGCTCTAGTACCAAATGAGCTACCCAAAGTCCAAACCCAGGTAACCAACATGCAATAAATTCAATCAGTTGTAAAAATCCAACATGCAATGAATAATTGGATTGAATCGCTTCTGTCCAAAAACGTTGGATGTGAGCAGATGAAAAATATTTAAGATATTACTAATATCAGCTAACAAATATCTTCTCTATAAGTTGAACTCCCAACTTCTTCTTGATTCCTTGAAATTTATGTAATTATATATATATATATGTATATATATGTTATATAGAGAAAAGTTCAAATGTGAACTCATTTTTGGTTGTGAACGTGAGGACGAATCTCAGCCACTTATCCGGTCAATAAAGGCGGCTTTGACCTGGTTCCCCTCCTTTAATAATCTCCACCCTCCCATGAATCGCGTCAATCCTCCGTGATCGCGTCCACCATAACCGAAGATGTGTGGCTGAGATTCGTCCTCACGTTCACAGCCAAAATTGAGTTCACATTTGAACCTAACCCTATGTATATATGTATATATATACATCATCAGCTAAGTTATCCCAAGTTTCAATGGAGTCGGATGGCAAAGAATTAAGCCAATCACGAGTTATATCTCTAAGTGAAAAAGGGAATAGCTTCATTCTCAACGCATCCTCCGGCCCTCTACTCCTAAAGTTCTCGATAACTACTTAATTAACCTCAATTGCATACGTGGTTCATCATCCTTGCCGAATTGTTCTGGTGTTTGAAGCATTTGGAACGTAACAAGTTTCAGCTCAAAATGGTCGGCTTCGGCAATCATCTGTCTTTTGTAAATGTGAAAAAAAAAACATTATAGATTACAAGAACAATATTGGACAAAGAAGGATCAAGTACAATGTTCTTCGTACATTTACATTCCCACAACATATCTAAAATCACTCATTATAATGAGGTGTTGTCTTTTTTTCCCTCTATATTTACATGAATGATGGTTTGCTTATGATATAAAAAAAAAACAAAATACAACACTTCAAAACAAAGAGGTTTTACGGACGAAAAAATCCGTTGTATATTAAAGTCACGTTTAGTAAAAAAAACTCTTGCTTAAAAAACCCGTTTTGGAAACCGGTGGTTTTGAGCCCAACTTTTATATGTTGGGTATTTGGTTTGTCCCACATAGATCAAATCCTAAACTTATTTGTACCTTGTAGTACCAAATCCATATACCATATCAAATTGTCAAACTATCTAGTTGGGCTATTACATATTAAATGGCAAAATGGGCCTTGGGCCTTGAAGATGAGAAAAGGAGAGATGTGTTATTTTAGAGTATTTTGAGAAAATTTTGAGTTTCAAAGTTATATACATAATGGTATTTGAAAACTATTTATGGAAATAAAGTGGGTATAACCATTTATTTATGTGTTATTTTAGATATAAAGAAAAGAGGAAAGAGTGGAGGGAAGGGAAACAAAAGAAGAAAGAAGAAGAATCGTGTGTTATTTTAGATATAAAGAAAAGAGGAAAGAGTGGAGGGAAGGGAAACAAAAGAAGAAAGAAGAAGAATCGAGAGGAGAAGAGAGAAAAAGAGAAAGTTGTGTTTTTTTTTTCGGATTTTCGCACAGCACAGCACGACTTTGATCATCGGGACTGATCGACAAGCAAACATAGTCCGATTGAGCTGAAATTTTACAGGTAGCTTCCTAACTCACTGTTCTTGAATCTGAACGGTTGGATTTTGATTTAGAAGAGTTTAGATATGATTTTCGTACCAATTACAGTAGCGTTTGGGGGTTTTATGGATACGAAAACAGAAAGAAAACCCCATTTTAGGCCACGATTTCTTAGGATTTAGCCTTTCTCTTCTTCACAGAACTTGTTCATGTCGTTGAGAAGAGCAACATACTCAAAAATCAGAAGGTTTGGTGAAGGTCTCAATGGTCAATTGAAGGTATGTCTTTGATTCATGAAAGTTGTGTTTTAGGTTCAAGAATGGAAACTTTGGATATATTTTGGTGAATACTTTCTATGGGACAATACATGTTTTGATAGGAATATTGAGATGATATTAGATGAAATCAAGAGAGAAAGTTTCATCCATCCATACATATATGTTTTGATAAGAGATTAAAACTTGGAACGAAAACAGTTGACTTTTTACAAAAAGTCAAACTAGTTGCTTAAATGTCAAATTGATTGGTTTTATGCCAAGTTAAAAGTTGAAGTTGAAAGGGTTTAGTTATGAAAGGTATATAAAGGTGTTTTAATGATCAATTCGAAATTTTGTATGTATTTTGATGGATTTTCAAAAGTATAGGATGTTTATGTTCGGTTTGAATAAAGATATGGATATCAATGTTCTAGTTGGACCTTAAGTGAAATAATGAATATATAAACCTTCTAACATATCTTAGATTGTAATGTAGATATTTTGAAGGTTCTAATGCAACACAAGAGTTGTTTGAACGTGTTGCTAGCGTGATTGTGATGATATAAATGTTATATGAATTGTTTAGGTGTGAGGACGGCTACACGGGATATTTGGAGACTAGATTTGAGTCGATCTAGGTAAGGTGAGTTCAAGTATATTTTAAAGAGATACACGTCAAATATATGTATTGTGACATAACTGAATTATGTTGTTTGCGTTCGAATATGTTTTGTGAAAAATGCATGATTTATAAATTGTTCTAAAGTGCGGTTATTAGATGCTTTATAAAAGTAAATTTGAATGTGAAACAAGCATGTTAAGTGATATTGAAACACTATTTGGAATATACTTTTGAAGTATTGAAATTTAAAGTTTACTAAAAAACATGCTTGAGTTGTTGTGATGGACATATGTGATATGTTGGATTCTTGATGCAAATTGAATATTGAAATAGAACGTGAGGCGTTCAGATTTAGATGTCTAAAGTCCGGGTTGGTATAGATTTAAAATATCTTGGAATTGGTGGATACATATTGATAAAAGACATAGGACGTGGGACGTTCACTAAATATGTCTAAAGTTGGAGGGGTTGGGAACCCAGTTCGGCAGCAATTTAGGCATATGGCCCGGGGGGCCAAATACATACAATAGACCTGGGAGGTCATAATTATGTATGTACCTAGACCTGGGAGGTCAAACTTACACACATACATGGACCTGGGAGGTCCTATAACATGCCTAAGTTAGCCAACGGTATTGATGAAATGCTATGCGCTTTTTCATCGGCCGGTCATGGTAGGACTTCCCTACCTAGAGATCAATAATGTGATTAACGATGGTATATTGTAATGAGTCGAATATAGAGGGATGGAGAGTCTTTATGAAAGGCTTAAGACATTATATCTATTATATGTGGGACATATATATAGAATAGAATGAAACGAGTGAAGTTTGATATTTATACTTGTTTCATTATAACATATAAATATGTTATGGATAAACATATATGTTATTGATGTTTGTTGAAAAAGTAAGTAATTGTGTGGGTTGCTTATATCAATATTTATGATTATGCGTTGTTTTGAAAATTATGAGTGATTCTGATTTTATTGAATGTTTAATGACGTAAATCTTGAACTCACCAGGCGTAAAGCCTGACTTGTTTTGTTTGTTGATGTGTATTCCAGGATCAGATTATTCTGGTGCAGCTGATAGTGCTAGCGATAAGAATTACTAAACTAGTACATGATATGGTAAGATGATGCAATGTTGATGTCCCGATTGGGAAAAATAGAAATGATTTAGCTTCCATTAGTATTGTGATGGGAATTGTAGTAATACTATATTGGAAACTAGTTTTATGTATATAAACTAGCTCTTATATTTGTGGCTTTTTCTATAATTTTCTTTTGGGAATCATATTACACATATATATAAGTGGGATATGAAACAGGTATATGAAGGATTTACGAATAGGTCATGCCGAATTTTCGTTAGATTTGTTATCCCAAAAGTAGGGTGTTACACGCTACCTCCCCATGCGGCTTGAGCCGCTAGACGCTTGCATAACTCACTGGAATTTGCAGGTCAGTCGCGCAACACGTTGTTCGACAGTTATTTTGTTGGTTATTTCTATTATGATTTCAATTGATTGAGTTGCATTGGTTGTACAAATTGAAACGTCCTATACATATAGTTTGAAAGTTTCTGCAAGTTTCTTATTTGATTTCGTTAATTCTAAGAATTCTTACTAAGGGTTTCTAAGTATTAATTTTAAGATCTAACGGTATATTTTAAGATTCTTGACCTAATAATCTCGTTTGAACCTTAAATGTCTAAACAAAGGATTGGTCATTTCTCAAGCTAGCATGGCTCTGTATATGTCTAATTAAACAAAGGATCGGTCTGTTCTCGAGCTACCATGGCTTTGTCATATTATGGCATGATTTTGGTCTAACTCAAGAGTCTTGGAAGGTCTTTTTCGATACAAAGGATGGTATCAATATAGGCTCAGACAAAGCACAATTTATGATTGTTATGTCTGATTGAAACAAAAGATAAATTTTATCTATATAGAATATGATGCGTTTTAATTCTCAATACTTTTAACTTTCAAAAGAGTTTGCTTTTGAAATTTTAATCAACTCCAACTAGGTCTTTCAATTGATCTCGACCATTGGCCCAAAAAATGTTCAAGATTCCATATCCAATGTTCCTTTATTTTTCATGAACGTATAATTTTTTTAGTTTTTGTTAAATTAGAGAATACTTTGGTCACCCGCAAAAGGAAGAGAAAGAATTTTGTCAAATTTGAAATGTATGAAAATCACATATGTTTTACTCGTTAATTAAATTGAATTTACTTGACATATTCAATAATGAGGAGATGAGATGCGAGTTTAGGACTTTGGCAAGCATCGTTTGGTCAACCGTATGTTTTTGGGGACATTTTAGACAAAACTGAAACCAAACTCATTGTTTGTTCGTGTAATGAGCATCTAGATTTTGGATCGATGATCTTTGATCTTCTGTTTCTCTATCCAACTATTTGATTCGAATTGTCCTATCCTCCACATCTATCGCTGGCCAACATATCGCCATTCTATTGGCTAGTTGTTTGGAGATATGTTTTAATGTAATACAAGTGCAATCGTATAATTTAAGGATTCAATTTCAATAGTAATCTCTACTTTTACTAATTAACGAAGTTTCATGGGCCACAATTTTCATGTATTTTTGTACGCGATATCCATATTCAACACCTCCTATGAGTTCCATTGATAATATTTAAACGAGCAATTTTCACAAAAACCCATTGATGATATTGGATTGAGATGACTCACAAACACATTCTCTATCATTTGAATTTCATAAATAAATAATAGAAAATAAAATCTACAAAACTATTAATTAAAATAATGAGTGATTTTTTAATAGCACACCTTATAATGTTATAAGTGCTTAAGTATACTTCATGACGACTTTTAAATTGTTCGGCTTGCTTTTTCTTTAACTTGTTTTTAAAAAAAAATGCTCATTTGACCTATGAATAAAATATAACCAAAATCAACTCATAATTTAATTATTTGAAAACTTTTTATAATTTGTAAGATGACGCGAGAATTTCTATTTTAAGTTTTGTTTCACATGATTTTCTTCTATTTTAAGTATAATAATATTTAATTTATTGATTAACATATATTTTGATTCACAATGTAAAAAAATTACGTGTATTTTTTGTTTCATAAAATGCCAAAAAGATTTATATTATAAACCAAATATATTTAAAACAAACACATTGTGAAACAATTATATGTTTAATTATAGGGAGTGCTAATGGCACCCCCTTAGTAGGGGTGTGCAAAGAATTTTTTGCACTTTTATACCTTTGATAATGTAAAAAGAGACTTTTGACATTTATATGTGTGAGGAACATTCACTTTTGTAGGGGTGTCATTAGCATACCTTAGGGGTGTCATTATCCTCCCCCTTAATTATTATATTAAGAAACTAAATGAAACAACACATAATACATTGATTCTCAAAGATTTCACGAATTAGAGAATTCCAAGAAAAATATCCCATCAATTCATTTTCATATAAATGATTAAAATTGGGGGAGGCTAATGACATCCATATATGTTGTTAATGATACATCTACAAATAAATCCTCCTCATACACGTCAATGTCAAAACCTTATTTTTACATTCCCAAAACTATAAAAGTACAAAAATTTCCGTACATAGGAGTGATAATAAAAACATGAGGTTCTTACAAGAACCTCATTTTTGTACATTTTTTTGTCACCTCAAGTGCATCTCATCAAGTTAAGAACTCACCAAGAATTTTACATTGGTGGTTCTTATATAAACCTTCTTTTAGTGGGTCTCATTGATTCTTTTAACATAAATAATTATAATCCATTTAATTAAATGAGTTAATATAAAGTCAAAAAAATAAATAAAAAATAAGTAAAATATCATTTTTCATAAAAATCATGGTAAGAATCAAAGTTCTTGTTGAAGCACCTATGCCAATAGGGGATTGCAAAAACCGAACTGAAACCAAAAAAACGAAAAAAAAAAACGAGAATCCGAAGCTGAATTTTTTTTTTCGAGAAATCAAAACCGAAAATCCAAATGGTTTGGTTTTGGTTTTGGTTTTTATACCTACCGAAAAAACCAAACCAAACCGAACATCCTCGATTTCTCCAAAAACGAACCGTACCGAACCGAAAAAATATAACTATTTTTAATTTTTAATTATATGTATGTATAATACTATGAAATGTTTTTTAATTTTTTAATTATATATAAACCTAATTTTAATTTTAACCATATATGAAATGTTTGTATTTTTTCCAAAAACCGAAAACTCAAAACCAAAACATGTTAAACCATTCGGTTTTAATACCGAACCGAACCGAATAAAAACCGAACCAACAAAAAAACCGAAAACCCAAAAACCAAAAACCGAATGACTCGGTTTTCGATCGGTTTTGGCGAAAAACCAAACCGAACCATGCTCACCCCTAACCTATGGCATGTTAGGTTCCTACAGAAAACTCTCCATAATAATAGTTTTTATAAGATAATAAATTTTCGGTTATAAGAACCTTATATTAAAAAAACGGACCTTAAAATTTTCTACCCTAATTGTATTTCCAATTGATTGCACTTCGATGTAACATCTTAATTCTTTGTATATGCAAAAATTCAATCATGTATAATTTATTTATGAACAATATTTCACGTTATAATTCCTGTAAAAAATATAATCAATATAATTTATTTTTAATAAAGAAAACAATAACTTCTCATATTAAAATTGGAAAATAAAATAAAAGTCAGTGATACGATGTGGAGTTGTAGACCCATCCGTTTGAATTGTTGGAAAAAAACATCCTCAAATTTGTTTTTATTGATTGATCATTTGATTGTCGTTTTGCCAATGTTTTCAATCATTTTCCTCTTCAAAATACATCCAAAACAAATCTAATTCTTTTTTATATTATTTCTTTCTAAATTGAATTGTTCTAATATTTCATTTCTTCCAATATTGAATTTAAAATTAATTTTCGGTTTATATTAATTAATATTAGTAATATTTAATATTTATTAATATTATTTATAATTAATAGTAATAAAAAAATTTATATTAATAAGAGTTATAATTGGACTAATGACAATAAACTTACAAAACGCTACTCCAAGTAGTGTTTCAATATAGGGATGAACATTTGACCCACAACAACCGGCCCGAACCGGGACCGGCATAGTCCAACCGGTCCGGTTTTCGGTTCTTCAAATCCTCCATATTCGGTTCCGGTTCCAAACCGGGTTCGGTGCCAATTTTTCGGGTAATTAACTGGAACCGGCCCGGAATTTTAAATAATTATCTAATCCTAATTTAATTAATTTATTATGTTTTCTAATATCTCAAAATAACCTTTCAAAATTTAACAAATATATCTTTTGTAACAAAAAAAGATTCCACATGTCTATCCTAAAACACCATGATTTACATGTCATATTTACGAAATTCTAAATGCATGTTTTATTATTTATTTGTTTTTAAAAGGTTTTATAAAAATGTGTAGGCAATCAAAATCAACAAGATCATTGTATTACTTTTGACAATCAAGTAAGTTCAAGAGACAGGAAAATGATTTTTGTTGGTTGATTTAGTATTAAAATTTGAATATTTAGGGATTATTTTACGCTTGATTTGTAATTGGTATTAAACTTTGAACATCTTGGGATTATTTTACACTTGATTTAGTATTAAACTATGAATATTTTGAAAAATTAGAGTATGATTTTTGTTAGTTGATTTGGAATTAAAGGGGTTCCAACCGGGTTTTTGACCGGAAAACCGGGACCGGAACCGGTACCGACACCGTCACCGATATTGCCTATACGGTCCGGTTATCGATTCTATTAATATCGCATTTCTGGTTCCGGTTCCAAACCAGTTCGGTGCCGATTCGGGCCGGTACCCTGAAAATAAGCTAGCTTATTTTTGTCAAACAATGTCTTAAAATAAATAATTTACTAAGGGCCTGTTTGTTTTTTGGGTTTCAGCTCTTAATACCTCTAAAGTTTGAATCGTTCAGACGTTTTGGTATTAAGAGCGTTTGATTTTTTTTCCAAATAAGAGCTTAAAAGCTCTGAATTTCAGACGAAAATTTAAGTGGTAACATCATCTCTTAAAACCTCTTAAAACACACAGCTCTCTCTCTCCTGCTTCGATTCACAACCGCGCTCTCATCTTCTGATCTCTAACCTCTCAAGAAATGGAAACGATTGAAAAAAAGGCTGGTCGTTAGGTGGAGTTGACGAACCGCGGTAGGGTTGGGTGTAAACGGAACATCAGATGATGACGCCGGCGGCACTCCCGGTGAGTCCTGTGGGAAGAACGGTTGATGCAGCATCCGGTGGTTGTTGACGGCGGCAATGGCGGTGGCGCCGGAATCTGTACAAGTTGAGAGATTCAGAAGAAAGAAAAGGAAAACGGAGAAGAAGAAGATGGGTATTTTCATGGTGGTTTCAATGGAGTAAACGTAAGTCTAATTGTGAGGTGTGGGTTTGTTATTTCCTGAAATTTTTCAGATTGGATTGAAGATTGGTGGGGAGAAGAGAGAGAGACAAAGAATCTCAATGAATGTGTGCTAAATTAGTGGGTGTGTGTGAATGATTTTGCAGTAACTTCCCTAAGGTGAAAGTTGCAGGAAGATGGTGTGTTTACAGCTAAGATTTTAGGTATTTAGCAATGGCAGACAACCATGGTACCAAAGCTTTGGGCTGAATTTTTGTTTGAGCCCAACGTTAATAAATAATGTCTTCAACAGTAATGTACAACTTTCCTATACATACAAGAATTAATTCAGATTTCAGACGTTTGGCGGTTTACAAAAACCAACAGTCTAACTGATTCAGATTTCAGACTTCAGCATCACCTCTTATAAATCAGAAGTGAAATCAGACTTCAGACTTCAGCACCTCTTAAAAAACAAACGCCACCTAAGTATTAATAACCGTTTCCTAAAAGATATTGTAGAAACTTAACCTGCTTTTAAAAAGTAAACTTTATTATATTATTTTTATATATTTAATTACTAATTCAATATCATAATTTAGATTCAATCAAATCAAACTTTTCTATGTTATCTTAATAAATTGTAATGTTATAATAGAGGTATTTGACATATTTTTCAGGTTTTTTGTCAATTCATACTAGGAGTATATCTATTAAGGATCAACCGAGTGGGGTCCCCATGCTACTGCTCCCAAGATTTTGGTAAAAGAAAAAAATTGACGTCTAAAATATGCATTCGCTTGATTTTGAAGGGTACCCTTAAATATTTTGAAACCAAATCTATAATGGAAATCAAGCACCGGTGAGATAGTTGGATCAACACTTGACATATAGAAAGTTGTCGGTTTTACAACAGAACCCACAACTTCAAGTAAAATTATAGACACAACACAACTACACTAGGACGTTCCCAAAAGGCACCTATATGTAGGATACAGAAGATGAATGGGGAATCGACTAGAAGAAAGATATAGGAGCAGTCTGGAGTGGGGCTTTAAGAAGAAGGGGGCCGAAGATGGACTTGGAGGACGGGAACGTAACTGTTTGTTATTTTATTTTTTTTCATTTTGATGTTATTGATTTCTTCATGATTTAATTTCATCTGAATGTAAATTCATCTTATAAGCAGTCATTTTTATCCGTTTTTAAAGCAACATATATAATTTTAAAGATTAAAGTGGATTCGTATTTTATTTTTTCAAATCGATACAATAACCATCACTTTAATGCCCTTGATTGAACCTTTTCAAAAACAATTTATAGGTTAGTTGTTGGGGACTTGGGTTACACCTCTTTAATAAATAAAGTTATGTAAACTATTTATCAAAAAAAATAAAAATATTAGTGTAGAATTTCATTGATATTAATAAGGTTGTTATTACAAGGAAAGGTTCATGAAGGGTGGCCACTGAAACTTGAAAACGGTATTAGGGAAAGCGAAACTCCGGCGGCCGCCACCCTTGAAAACCACCCATTTCATACCTACCCACTTCCACGTCGGATTATTTTTTCTCACACTTATCACTAGGTTCCTTGTATCCATACCCGTAATTTCCTCAAATATTCATGGGCATTTTCGGTAATCTCTATCCCCCTCTCTCTCATGCCCTTTATATAAAGCTCCGCTCTTCTTCCCACTTTCTCTCTCGCCTTTCTATTCCATCTTTCTTTCCACGCTCTGGTTTCCAAAATAAAACATAAAAAAATAAGCTGAAAAAGTTGTTGCAATTGATCCTTGTTTCTCAGCTCAAGTTGCAGAAATTCATCAGTAATTATTTGAGATTGAATGAATACGAGCTGATTCCGTTCAGATTTGCACAAGTTATTTGCTGTTTGTGCTTGGATTCTTACGAGTTTGATTATGTATTGTTGCTCACGAAATCACGAAAGATGCAACAATCTGAAAAATCCGTTTAAATTCAAAATAAGGAGTTCCATTGGCTGTTAGGGATTGGTTGAGTGCGAGCCGAATCTGTTCAGATTTGGCTGAAAAGTCTGATTCCTTTGTTTAGTTGTTTGCTATCTGTTATAAAATTTGTTTCTGGATTTGTGCGAGTTTGATCATGTATGGCGATGGTGGCTCGTCGGATGCGATTGCAAGAGATATGAATTCTCTGCTTCATTCATCTACGTTTAAGCATCCTTCGGAAGGTGAGTTTGCCAAGATCAAGGAGTTGATTTCTTCAGATTCGTATTCCAACTACAATGATCATGAGCATAATCATAATCATAATCATAATCACAATCACAATCACAATCTCAGTCGGAATCAGAATCAAATTCAGAATCATCAGCGGAATGACCTTGGTGGACAAAATGAAAGCTCGTTAATGCGTTACCGTTCTGCTCCAAGCTCCTTTTACGCGAATCTACTCGACGAAAGTGGATGCGATGATTTTCTCGCTCCTGTAGACACCTCCTCAAATCACGAGCCAGAGGAAAGGTTCTTCTCCAGTAATCAGCAGCAACAACAGAAATTCAGATCGGATTCCCATGAATTTTTACAGTATGCATCAACATCTATGAAGCTAGAAACAAAAGAAGCAGGGATTCAGAAGTTGGATCTCCCGCCGGTGTCTACGGCCATGTACGGTACTGGTGGTAGTTCACAATGCAACGGTGACGGTAGCTACATTAATCATACTAATCATAACAATTTGGACAGTTCGTCAACATTTAGAACGATGAATTCAACAAGCACGAATCTCATTAGACAGAGTAGCTCTCCGGCTGGATTTTTGTCCTCCTTGAATGCTGAAACTGGTAATTTTCAATTATTTTATATTAAATTCTTTGTTTATTTCAACTTGCAAACCTTCAAACACACTCCCCACTCACTCTACACCAATTGTTGTTCTCTGAAGTTATGAGAAGCTGTTATAAACTTTTTAATTGTTATTATTTAAATGGCTATTATAATTTTCACTTTCTTTGGCTTCTTTGTTTATTTCAACTTGCAGGCCTTCAAAAATAATTAGTTTATACTCCATCCAATGAAACCGATGCATTGTTTTTTTAATGCTTAGAAAAAAACAAATTTTCAATAGAAAAGGTTAAAAGAACTTAATCGAAAGCCTATTGGTGGCATTTGGGCGGTTGCTATATGTATTAGGTAAAATCTCATACATTAAAAATATAAAAAGAAGATTTGACGTTGACGCATGTGAACAAGATATTAACATGTAGGGATGCATTTAGTAATCACAGGGATGTGTTTAACTTATCCTTTTGTAAGCTTGGAATCCTCTAAGAAGAAGAGTTAAGATGAGAAACATAAGGAAAGATGTGAACCATTGATCAGTTTTGTAACCATGTTAACGATTAACTGTAAATAAATAAAAAACGATTAACTGTAAATAAATAAAATGCTTTATGAAAACTTAATGTATGTAAAATTGGGCAAATCTTGCCTAAATGTAGTTGACTTTGTTTGCCTTTTGGATCTTAGAAAGATCATTAAGAAGTCAACTAAAAATATAATAAAGGGTTGTTAACTGTCAACATTTTATATAAAGGAATTTAATCAATTTATTATGTTATTAACAATGTTTTAGAACATACAGTACTTTTTTTGAAAGATTTATCAATCAAATGTACATGGCAATACGGCATGGAACATATTGAACAATTGTTAACGAAATACCTTCTGCAAAGTGTTGTATGTTTCTTTCATTGAAATTAATCTACTTTGCTCGTGCCTTTTTCGACCTCATTTTGATATACTATAGTTTTAGGACTTTTTAATTTTTGCATAGATTTGTATAGAGAAAAGGTTTTTGTAGTCCAACGACCCAACATGCTTCTGGCATAAAATTATGCAATTATTTTTATATATTTTTTGTCATAAAATCTTTTCCTTTATAATATATGTTGTATTGTCTATGTAATCAGTGTTCCCAAAAAATCTGTTCAGTTCTCAAACTGGAAAAAATTATTTTTAAACTTCAAAATCGAAAAAGAAATAACTAATTTGTCCACTTGGGCCATAAATGGAGCTTGTTGCATACTGACGTTTGTATTATAATGAATGGAGCTTTAGTCAGAAATTATTGAAGCTTTTATTTGTAATTGGGAACGATTGTTAATGTGGAAGTACGTTATAATATGTCCTTTAATATAATTAAGACCAAATTTGATACAAGGCTTCCCAAAGACGGGTCAATTCTGGTTTTTATTAGGATTATTAGTTTTCTTAATTTATTATTTAGTATTTGCTTAATAAAAGTCACGTCTTTTTAAGAAAGTCATGGATAGGTAGGATATGGTAATAGTAGGAGAGTGAGTTAGTTTTCAGAGGTTGCTTCATTAATCATTACAATAAATGTTGTACTTCCATTTTATTATAAAATTAAGCAAAAAAATAGTTCCTTTTTTTAAGGCAAGTTAACTCACACACTTTTTATGGGTATTCGAACTCCCACTTAAGGGTGTCACCCAACTAATCCCTGTCGATCTCGGCTCAGACCCGTTAAGGGTATCACAAAGTGGCAGACCCAAGATCTGGATGTATCCACATGTGCACCGCGGGGTTCGAACTCGGGTAGTTAGGGATGCCATCCGCTCATGATGTATTGATGTTACGTTACCACTGGGCTAGACATGTTTGATAATAGCTTTTCTTGGAGATTGATCATCTCGAATCAGTCTCTATCAAAATTGCTTCAAATATTGATATCCGGTTTTCACAGGCATGAGAGACGTGAACAAAGGCATTTCGTCGAGTGGGTTGAATAATAATCATATCAGTTTCTCATCAGGGCCATCTTCTTCTCCGATGTACTTGCCTCAAATTGCTGAAAACAGAAATGAGATGAATGATTCCACATTCGGAAGCTTGAAAAGGAGCAGAGATGGTGATTCAAAGATGTTCCATAGCTCGATAACGATGGACACACAGCAGGTCTCACTTGATTTCTTGATTCTAAAATACCCCTGTGTAATTATTGCGCATATATATATATATATTATGCTATTAGAGGAGAGTTCAAGTGTGAACGCAAATTTGGTTGTGAACGTGAAGACAATTGAGAGCGCGAACGTGTCTGGATATAGAATATTCAGACTGAATATACAAAGAAATATTTAGACTGGATAAACATTATTCAGACTGAATAAATACTATATTCAATCTAAATATTTCTTTGTATATTCAGACTGAATATTATATTTATATTCAGTCTGAATATTTTTTTGAATGAGACATGTGCCGCACTCTCATTTGTTCTCACGTTCACAACCAAATTTGAGTTCTCATTTGAACCCGCCCCTATGCTATTAATTGCATCTTGAGCCATATATGATGTTAATTTGTTGCTTCAGAATGGAACATCTGGACATTATACTCCAAGTTTGGTTCACCATATGAGCTTGCCAAAAACTTCTTCAGAAATGGCAGTTGCCGAAAAGTTCTTGCGATTTCAACAAGACTCGATTCCTTGCAAGACACGTGCGAAAAGAGGATGTGCCACACACCCGCGAAGCATTGCAGAGAGGGTACAAACATCTTAACTTTCATATCATTTGATACCATTTTTAATATCATTCTTCTTTTTCTAATTGTTTTATAAGACTACACAGGCATAGCGTCCATAATGCACACCATATAATTGAGTCTTAGAAATTTTAAATTACTAAATGGCATAATCGTATAAGTCCTTAAGATCATCCATTACTTCAACATCCTCATACAACTTAGTTTCTATCATCTAAAGTGATTTCGGCAAATATAGGAATTTCATATTTGATAGTTTTTTTCAATTACTAGGTATTGTTCGAAGCCTTGAAAGAATCAACAATTAAAAGTTTATGATAAATTAAGAAAAGAAAAAGGAAGAGATAAAATGAATTGATGAGATCTCTAAAAGAGTAAGAGACTAAGAGCCCACTAGTTTAGGAAGGGAAACTGTATATCAATTTCGTGCAGATGATCGCACTCCTGCCTTCCTAAATAAACCACTTACACATTGGCTTAACACATGTTGTTCCTATAGATTTTCGATTTTCAATATTACATCTGTATTTATTAACTTTATAAATTATAATTATATTCAACTATGTAATATGAGCACAACTAGTATTTTTATCTCTCAGAGAAAGTGAATAATATTATTCAATACCTTTAAAATTATAAGGCCATAAATTACAAAACTAAAAGACCAGCAAATAGAAAAAGCTAATTCGTTCTTGCTTAAATATAAAGAAGTGAAAACCATGAACGCGTGATTTAATGTGACCAGATTATTTTAAATGAGATAAATAAAAATAAAAAAATCATGAAAAATAAATTTTCACAAGTTGGGTGCGGGGAGAAGAAAGGATTTTGGGCCCAAAAGTTGGGCCAAACCACCATGGGCTATTTATCATCATGCCAACCCATCATGAGCTTTTAGTGTATCATATAAGTCCCTGAACTCTTAACTGATCCAAAGTTATGGTCATTTTAAGTTGATTTCTTTATGCCTTGTTTTTCTTTCTCTCATTCGTCCATGAAAACATCCACCAGTTCAAGGATTAACAAGCATGTGCAATATTTGCAGGTTAGAAGAACCCGAATAAGTGATAGAATGAAAAAGCTACAAGAGCTTTTCCCTACAATGGACAAGGTAAATATTATATATATATATATAGGAAAGTTCAAATGCGAACTCAAATTTTAAAAACGGTAAAAAAAATCACTAACATGTTTTTTTTAAAAAAAAGTGGGACCCACAAACTTAGGCGGTCAAGCAAAACAAACTTACAAAAAGTTTGTACATTTACACGTAAAAAGGAGAAATTTGTGGTCATGCGCTTTCTCCAATACGGTGTGTTCAACAAACTCTTCAAATTAATTAATGATGAGAAGTGATCATGTTTTTTTTTTAACCATTTGCAGCAAACAAGCACAGCAGACATGTTAGATTTGGCTGTTCAATCCATTAAAGATCTACAAAAGAATTTGCAGGTAATCCAATAAGCCTCTTTTCTCTCTGCTCCTAAAAATGTCAAATCTAAAATGAATATAGTCATATTCATTCTATATATATCAAGGAAATGATTTACCTATATTTATTTACTTTTTTGTGAACTTTCGTTTGTTTGTTCGGCATGCAGACTCTCAACAATGCTCGAGCAAAGTGCACATGTTCAAGCAAACAATTACAGACAGGTTCGACCACATAACTTTGTTTCTGTTAAGCTTAAGCATTGAAGAACAAGAAAATAGATCCCCTGGCCGTTTGTGTAGCAAATTAAACCATATGTATAGTATATTCATCCATTTTAAACTTATTCATTTATGTCATTTAATACTCTAGATTTTCCTTATGTTATCTTTGATGTCATAATATAAATACAGTCCCGTATAGAATGAAAATTAAGATGGGATCCATATAATAAGGTACTTGATGTAAACAAATAATATATTTTTTTGTAGACAATTAATATATATATATATATATTAGGTTTATTAATTAGTTCAAACATTCTACTTTGAGCCCGAGGATTATGGACAACCCCAGTAATCCAAGATGTGATTACTTTTGTAAACACATCAAGGCATATATTTTTGTTTGTCATTGTTTGTAATTTTGTTGATTTATTTTTGTCTATAACTCATTCAATCCTAATATGAATAACATTTCAAAGTTATTTTATGATGCTAAGAAACCTATCAAAACATGATTAGTTAGTGACTTGTTTTCATCGATATACATGTTTTCTTTTTCTATTGATAGGTTTGATATCTTTTTTGGATCTCCATTTTCACAAGTATGAAAGCATGATATAAAGTTCAATTCCTTAAATAGTTATTGATGATGATATGAGATAGGATCTCAACCACTTTAATCACACTAGTCGGATATATATATATATATATATATATATATATATGTTCTTCACAAATCACAAACATGCAATTAATTCTTATACTTTACAACTAGATGAAAATTTCCTTTTGGAGATCGAGAGAGAACCTTTTCTAGGTGTTAGCCAACTTTTTGATTGAAAAAGAAAAAAAAAACTTTTAAGTTGCACAAAAGGAAAGTAGCCTTTCCCCATAAGAAATCTCCGAAACGACATTTAGCATTCTAAAGGTGAAGTTTTGACATTGTTTGAAGGTATATTAACCTATTTGTAGATCGACTTCCTTAAAAATCTCTACTTTATTTTGAAAGACAAGTTAACACACACACACACACTTTCCTGAGTTATCCGGGCTTCCACTTAAGGGTGTCATCAGACTAATCCCCGTCGATCACATCCCAGCCCAATTAAAGATACCACTCAGTGTTTTAAAACCCGGGTCAACCCGGCCGGTCGGACCGGGACCCGGTCTACTCACCGGGTTAAAGCCTCTAACCGGCCCGGTACAACCCGGCCGGGTTTCTCGATTTTCCCGATTGAACCGGTCTCAAACCGGGTTTCGTACTTCCACTAAGTGGCAGACCCATGATCTGGATATATCCACATGCGTACCGAGGGGTTCGAACCCGGGTAGTCAGGGATACCATCCACTGACCCCACAGGATGTTACCTTACCACTGGGCTAGACATCTCTACTTGTACATGTATACTATTGTGGATGTATGGGATAATATTGTTACACATTCGTTTTTCTAGGTGCATATTAGGAGTAAGAGGTTGAACCTTAATTGTGTAGGGTGGTTCCAAAACCCTCTATCGGCTATCTCTGCTTTGTAATGCATTTCTAGCATCTTGCTAGTCTTAATAAAATCCCTGTTGTTCAAAAAAAAATTGTGGATGTATGAAATGATCCATTTATGTTCTTTTTACTTTTTAAAATATATAATATTTTTATATGGTAAATAAACGATTAATAAATGTACGCATCCTCCTCATCTCTGATGATGTTTAATTAAACCCTCAATCTCCTGAAAGGCTAGGGCTTTACGCACCGCTAAGCCAAATCCCTTTGATAAATAGGGGGAGTTTGTTGAGACATAAAAAAAAATACTAACTAATTCAGATTATATATTTGAATATAACTGATAGATTATTTGAAGGAATGAATGATTATTAAGATAGATTCTCGTAGTATAGTTTATGGTTTCTTGAAATTAAATTGAATTTAATTCTAAAGGAAAGGTTTTGAGTAAACTACAAAAACCATTCTTAAATAGTCAGTTCTATTACAAATTGATTATAATAGTTCTCTCTATAGTAAGAATCGTTAAGGTCTTTTATGTGAATGGTATATATGTTATTTTAGCAAGGGTAGTATGTCATTCTACTTAAATCATGAGAAGAAGGCTCAATTACCATTTTTGTTACAAAGCAATTACTGTACAAATTTACAACTTAATAGTTTTCTACTTTCCTTTTAAACACTAAAATATCACAAAACAAAACCTTAAACTTTTAGCTCTTTTATTTTGCATACTAACCGTTTCATAAATTAAAAATGTTAATTTTGATAAATCTACTAAAAAGATTGTCACATTGAAATTGACGTAAGAACAAATATAAACCATATTATATATACATTTATATGCAAAATAAAAGAAAAAAACAACTTGTTATCATACTTTGCAAAACGAAAAAGAAAGAAAGCAAACCACCGATTACAAAGACAAGTAGAATTAATTTTAGAAATTGTTTATAACGAAAAATATATAAGTAATTAACATGATGTTTTAAAACTTTTTATGATATGTTTATAAAATTAGTCATTCTTTAAATAATATTGTTATTGAGATCAGTTGTCTTAAAAAATAATGACATTATATAGCATCTTCAACAACATTGCTAAAATAAGAAGGAAAAAAATGAGTTTATTTTTCTAAAATGCTCTAAAACATTTGTATCTTGTTTTTATTTTAGAGAATTTTAGTTAGAAAACTCTACGTATAGAGAATTCTCTAAAATATCTAAATTAGGAAAGAGAAACAACATTTTAATAATATCAACCAATTAGACTTAGTAAACAAATGCATAGTAGAGATAATTAATATTTTATTAAATGTATTGAATATTTTAATAATATAATTAATAATAAATTCTATAAAATAAAAAAGTTGTTGGAATTAGAAAAAAAAGCGTTTTTATAGATTTTGACTTTTCATTATCTGCTTTAAAAAATTATAGAAAAACTGTTAGATATGCTACAACAACATAATATCATGCTATTGGCACACGCAAAAAATCCACAACACACATAATTTTGCATATTTGTAAGTCTTTTTCATGAATCACGATCAGATCACAATTTTGTACCAATGGTTTTCCCTCATACGCACTCTCTTGACAATTGGCAGGCAAACATGTCTAGCCCAGTAGTAAGGTAACATCCTGGAGGGATCAGTTGATGGTATCCCTAACTACCCGGATTCAAACCTCGCGGTACGCATGTGATGATATCCAGATCATGGGTCTGTCACTCAATGGTACCCTTAGTTAGGTTGGGCCGTGGTCGATGGGGATTAGTCGGTTGGCACCCTTATGTAGGGACCCGGATACCCTAAAAAAGCATGTGTGTGTGTGTTAACTGCCTTTTAAAAAAGGGCCTTTCCCTTTACTTGTTCGGTAGGCCTATTTTTTATGACAAAGAAAATATATTTTGCGCTTGTGAATCACATTTTGTATGGCAAAGACCCTTTTTTTCATCCGTAAGCGAGATTAATGCTTCAATAAATGTTGAATTATAGATAATTAAATGGGTATGCTAAAAAGAATTAGGATGCTATTTATAACATCATGTAGCAAAAAACAACATTTTAAAGGGCCCACGTTCTCATTAACTGATCTTTACTAGATCATAATTTTCGTACTAAATTTATAAATATGTACCATTAAAAGTATATCTCACTTGCACTAACTAATTAATTGGTCGATGATGCCATAAAAACATGAGAATTATGTGTGTTTGGTTGTTTTTAATATCATTTATACATACTTTAATTTGAATATATCTCCTAATAAAGCTCTAAACAATGATGCATTTATCGTCCATATAGACTACCGATAACTAAAAGGATCGATATATTTTGAAATTTTAAAAATTCCGTCAAACTCTCATCCATGAATGAATATGAAAAACGATGATTTTACCACTTTTAACCATGGATCTTTGACTGATCAACTTGCATCTGTTATTAAACTAACGTACATTCCTTAATTTGGAATTTAGCCTTTGGCCTTAGATTTAGGTTTAATTCGTTCAACTTGTATCCAATAACCATACTTGTAAACTAGCATGAGCTTGCTCAATTTTCTATTATTTTTAAAATTGATCTAAAGTTATTATTTACGAAGATGAACATCATACATATTCGAGTTATAATAATCTGTTTTTCATATTTTGGTGAACAAATTGTATATTTACTACCTACAGGTTAATTAAATAGTTGGCATTCGATAGTCACTTTCACATAAGTCACACCAAAACCGTTTTATCATATAATAAAATTAAATTACTTATTTCTCTTTTCATTAACATAATAAATAAGCTTTTTACTCGTTTAAATGGAGTCGTATAAATTTACAACTCTCGTGATTTTTTTTTTAACACCGTGGTAAAATATGCAAGAAGTACTTGTACCCTATACAGAAACGATGGTCAATGCATTAGAAACTTGTACTTTTAGATAGCAGTTAAAACAAGGCGGCTCATCGACAAAGCCGTTGGCTTACACATACGCGGCTTTCTTTTCGCTTCTCTTCTCTTTCTCTTATTTTTCTGCTGTTCATCGTCTTCCATACCCAAACCCTCACACACCAAACACACAGATTCATACCTGTTGCGTGAACCATAATATCGATAAACTTTTTCATAATCGATTGCTCAATTTAGTTGTTAATCGGTTGAGTTTCTTTCATACCTAATTTTGGAATTTTGGAAAGGGGAAGGGAAGGTGTTTCTTTGATCTTGTTTGATTGATGAGAGATGGCGAATTACCATGGGGATTTTAACCAGAAGATTGATTATGTGTTTAAGATCGTACTGATTGGGGACTCTGCGGTGGGTAAATCTCAGTTGTTGGCTCGATTTTCTAGAAATGAATTTAGTTTGGATTCCAAGGCAACGATTGGTGTTGAGTTCCAGACGAAGACTATGGTTATCGATCACAAGAACGTTAAGGCTCAGATTTGGGATACTGCTGGTCAAGAAAGGTGTTTTGCTCTTTCTCTTCTCTCTTTTATCTATAAACTTTGAGATCACCGATGAATACTTCTTGCTTAGTTACATACTTGTTTAGTTTTTGAAATCTATCGTTTTCAAGTTTCCACTGTTGTGAAATTATGTTTTCCAGTAAATTATCTTGGAGAAATTGAGATGTTGATGAGAGTCAGATTGGGCGCAAAGTGTGAGATAAAGATATTTATTGAAGTCTATAATATATATGTGTGTGTATATATATATATGTTGATTGTGACATTTAGATCTGCTTCATCTTATGCTTGATTGAGATAAGCTGATTGTTGTTGAAGAATGTGGTTATTGATGTTTCAATATTATGAGTAACTTGAAAATTGGCTTTATACATTTACATCACATTTGTTGCTTCTGTAGTAGATTTCTATATGCATTCAGTAAGCATTCAGGATTTCTATATGCATTCAGTTGATTGTAAATATGTACGGATTTGCGGAATTAATATGTAACCATAGTGCCAAATATTGTTATCATCAGAAGGAACCCATGTTAGCTGAATATATGAGTTTCAAATTAGAAACACATTTGTGACATTTATATTAAAGTTTTCGTTTAATAATCACAGATACCGAGCTGTGACTAGTGCTTACTACAGAGGAGCCGTGGGAGCAATGCTGGTCTATGACATAACCAAACGTCAATCATTTGATCATATAGCCAGATGGTTAGAGGAATTAAGAGGCCACGCTGATAATAACATCATCATTATGCTCATCGGTAACAAATCTGATTTGGATTCACAACGTGATGTTTCCACCGATGACGCAAAAGAGTTTGCTGAACGGGAAGGTCTTTTTTTCATGGAAACATCTGCTCTTGAGGCCACAAATGTGGAACCGGCTTTTCTCACCATTCTTACTGAGATTTATCGAACGGTTAGTAAGAAATCACTTGTGGCTAATGAGGAAGCAGAGGGTAATTCAGCACTTCTTAAGGGAACTAATATTCTTGTTCCTGGCCCGGAGCCCGTAACCGGAGTAAACAAGTTCGGCTGTTGCACATCTTCGTAGAACGTGTTTATGCCATGGCTCAGGTAATCTTGTTGCTGAAATTGTGTAATTGAACTTCTTTTTCTGCTTTCTTACTTCCCGAAAGAAGAGTATAAAACGTTACAATTCATGTCAAGTACTATAAAGTCGGAAAAAATTGTGTATCAAGTGTGTAACAAAATCCATATCAATTCCATATTCATGTTTTTTTTCATATGGAATTCAGTGTGAAAATATGTGGAATCTCATACCCAATTATAGTTTATGTGGGCCCTCCAACAAAGGCCGATAGACCTTGGCGGCTCTGATACCATGTTAGCATCTCCAACGGCTTCCCCAAAATGGAGAAAATGAAGAAAATGGGGAATTTGAGCCAAAATTTTGCTCCAACAGCGTCCCCGAAACTATCTCCAAAATGGAGAAAGCAGGAGAGATTGAGGTTTTTCTCCAGATATGGAGATCATCCCAAAAATGATTACAAATTGAGACCACTAATAGAAAATTTTGAAAACAAATTATTTAGAGAGAGAAATAATATTTTAACAGACGATTTGAATATTTGAATATTATAATCAATGTTGGTTTCTCCAAAATGGGGATTCTGTTGGAGATTAATGTAATATTTTTTTAGGGATTTCGACTTTTGGTTCTCCATTTTGGAGAAATTTTGGAGAATCTATTGGAGATGCTAGAATATGTGAAAACTATAATTAGATTACTTAGAGCATCTCCAACAAATTTCCTAAAATTTCTTCAAAATGGAGAAACAAAAGTCAAAATCTCCAAAAAAAAATTACATTCATGTCCAATAAATTCCCCATTTTAGAGAATCCAACATTTATTATAATATTAAAATATTACATTAATATATTAAAATATTATTTCTCTCTCTATATATTTATTTTTCAAAGTTTCCTATTGGTCCTCTCATTTGGTAATCATTTTTGGAGTGAACTCCATATTTGGAGAAAAAACCACTCTCTCCTATTCCGTTGAAGCAAAATACTTGCCCAAAATCTCCATTTTCTTCACTTTCTCCATTTTGGAGCAGTTGTTGGAGATGCTCTTAGTAAAAGATACCTTATGGAGAGAATAGAGTTTTCAACTTACATCGAGTAGAAATAGTTCAAGTTTAGCATATGTGGGACTCAAACAGCTATTTTTTTTAACCCAAAGTGAAAAAAATTCTAACTTTTTGACTTTAAAGATTTCTTTTAAATATAAGAATCATAATCAACAAGTTAACAAAATGAAATCAAGTAATTAGCTTGTTTGCAAGTAAAAGTGCTAGTTGCATCATCATAAGGGTAACTATAGGAAGTAGGACAAGCCTCCTTAAAAATCTGCGAATAATTCGTCGGTTTGCATATTGTCGGATTATTAAACTCCCCGGTGCAACAATACTCCGGCTTCTGAAAAGCCGTACATGCACTCTTGCAAGCCACCACCTCACTTCCACCATCCCCTTTCACCTGCAGACCATCTGGACACTTTAGGTTCAAATCCGTCACACACTGAACACTAGAACAGTTACCGGACCCACCCAATGGGTTAACCGAAACGGGTAGGTTGTAGCCGTCCACTAGGCTGACATCATAGAAATCAAGTGGGCTATCGAGTGTGAACTCGGCTAAAGAAACCGGTGGCACCCCACCTGCACCTTGGCACTGGAGGACGTTTCCACAGTCGCCGGTGGTGCAGTGTCCGTTACCGGATTCGTCAAAGGTGCAGCCGTCTCGAGCCCAGAACCGACCCGACCACCCTTGTGGTGCGGTTAGATTGAAGGAGGAGTGTGGTTCGAGTTGTAGACCACCGTTGGCTATTAAAGGATGACCGGCACCGGGTTGGATTCCGGGCCATATGGTATTGTTGCAGTTGTTTTGTAAGGTGAAAATGGCTGCATCAATGGTTGTAAAAGAAAGGAGGATAATAAGGGAGAAATGCAAGAAAGCCATGAAGGAAGGAGAGTTAGAAATGAAGGGAAAGAGAGAGGTGTGTTTATAATAATGAAGGTTTGTTAGGACGCCAACTTTATATATAGTGTGAATTTTAAGCCTTTTACGCGTTGGATATATTTATAACTAATTCATGATCAATGGAAAGTTCAAATGCGAACTTAAATTTGGTTGTAAACGTGAGGACAAATGAGAGCGCGACACGTGTCTGAATATAGATTATTCATACTGAATATTTTCTTCATTATTCGGTCTAAATATGACACGTATCGTGCTCTCATTTGTCCTCACGTTCACCACCAAATTTAAGTTCTCATTTAAACCTATCCTTCTTGACTAATACTTAAATATTGTAAATAAATAATTATATGGTTATTTATGTTAATTAATTTGATTAAAATGGAAAGTATAATGTTGATTGGTAAATCTTTTTATTTATTAGAATATATATGTGAGAAAAGGAATATGTTTTAAAGGACAATGGAGTTGCTATCAATGTTTCCCCAAAATGACTATATTAATAGTTTATAATTAAGATAATGAATAAATAGATAAGTTAAATTTGAAATTTAAGACATTTTGATGTATTAAATTTTTTGTTATTTGTTTATAGATTCATATATAATAATTGATTGTATGAGATTTGAAATTAAATCCATAGAGCATCTTTAGGATATTCTTTAAAATGATGAAAAATAAGAGTACAAAGATTTTAGTCCATTTTTCTAATAAATTCTTTAAAATGAGAGATTATAAAAGAAAAACTAAAAAAACTTTCCAAATTTGAAGGGTTCTTTAAAATTGATTGCTAAGAGAGAAATTGTTACCATCAACAAAGCTGATTGTAATATTGTTTTATATAATATCTTTTTGAAGTTTTATTGAGATGTAAAACTTATTAGATATTTTAATAATAAAAATTTATGTCGTAAACTTCTTAATAATAATACCATTAGAATTAAATATAATTTTTCAATAAAATATTGAGTTTTTAATTTTCTATTTTGGAAAATTTTCAGAGTCTTTGGAGATGCTGCAAAGCCACCCATGATCCTTGTTGGAAGACAATACATCATGACTTTCATGATCCCTTTTTTTGCCTTTTATGGTGTTACATGCGATATCTGCTTATTCCACATTTATTTATAATTTTATATTAATATTAAATTAAATTATATATTAAAAATGTAAAATGCTAGCTTTGACCTTGGTGTATATGAATATGAAGTGGAAATTAGTATGTATACATATGTTATTATTTGCTAAAAAATATATATACATACTAATTTTTTTTGTAGCTTTTTAATTAATAGCATACATATTTTATTATTTGCTAAAAGAATATATACTTTTGTAACTTTTTAATTAATAACATACATATTTTTTTGTAACTTTTTAACTAATAACATACCCTTTTAAAAATCTTCATTTAATCTTGCATATTGCTTAATAAAATATGTGTGTTATTAATTAAAAAGTTACAAAAAAATATTTACATTGATGGGTAATAATATTACAGGACCGGTCCAAAGCTTTTTAATGCCCTGGATGACAACACTTAAAAATTCCCCAAAGAAAGAAAACACAAAATATTTTGGGGTTTATAATGATGTAGAAATGATGTTAGACCACCTTTAATCTTTTGCATAATTTTTGTACTAAAATGGTTTATGTATATAATAATTTATTTCCAATGTGTTACACCATTTTTATCATCAAATAGGGGTTATACTTGCAGCAAAACCAAATTTGTGTATGAATTAGTGTTGGATTGTAGTAAAATTGTGTGAAATTGATGTAGAAAATGAGGTTTGGTGTTGGAATGGAGATGTCTTAACTAGCCACAAGTCAGATAAATATATATTGGTATGAAAATAAGATAAAAAAAAGTTTTCAAGATCCATTAAAAAAATGGAAATGGAAATTGAAACGGGATAAAAAAAGCTATCAAAATTGTCAATGGTGGGTTGGTTAAGGTTTTCATGCTATGCTTGTAAGATCATGTTGATACCCTGGGTCGTCGCCCTTCTCGCCCACTACTTGGGCTGCCCATGTAATATTATATCACAATTGTCTAATGGTTAATTTAAATCAATAATCGATATCTAAAAGTTGCATTAAGAAGTTCTTCTCAATTCAATGATCGAACAATTAAAATACTAAAATTCAATCGCTCGCTCATTTAATAAAGTAAATATTATTAGTTGTTAAAGAAACTAATGGGATAATAACATGATGTTTATGTATCAACCTTTTTACATATTTTATGTCCATATGATAAAAAATTGATATAAAATTTCTTTACTCATATGATGATACTTATTCATATAAAATTTGATCCATAGTCATATAAATAATGTTTAATGACTAAGTATATAGAACTCACTCGCGTTGACATGCTAATTGCTTATATATACATACTAAGTACTCATTTTTTAGCAACTTAACGAGCTTAATAGGACACACAACTTATTCAATCAGCTATACCTTACCGCTTGGTAGTGGCTTCATGATATATAGAAAGTGGCTTCTTCAGTAAGATTTTAGAAAGAAGCTTTACGTAGAAAGCTAAGTTTTTTCCAAACCTATCCCTCCTCCTGATAACACACTCCTTCAATCTATTAAAAAGCCCTCCCAAACAAAAATCTTCTCAACCTATACAGACAACTTAATCCATACAGAACTTAATGGAAAACCAACCAAACATCCGTTAAGTGTTAATAGGAGAACCGACAAGAATTGATTTTATTCACACGTACGTACATCCAAAAACCATAACATATATATCCATGAGTTTTATTACATTTAGCAAGCATGGTTTACATAATCAAGAAAGGAAATCACGTACATATTCACCATCCTGAGAGACATAAATACATACATATATATATATATATATGTATATATATATATAGCAAACACACATTGAACGAAACAAACCTTGTTTATTCGCCATGGCATCTTCCAAGCAACAATACTATATGTATATATAGATGGACCTTTCTTCATTCAAACACACTTCATTCTAATCTAATTAATGCACCTCGTTTTTTCCTTTAAGATTGATCACGGAAAGTTCTTTTTCAAAATAATCTCCCGCGTGCATCGGTGGGTACTTCTCAGCAAGAGGCGAGTTTGCAAAATGTCCTAGAGGCTTCAGCATTGCATCCGATGCTACATTGGAAAATAGCTACAAAAACAACGCCAATTTAAGTAAATTTTAGTTCAAATGGAGTTATAAGTTAGTTTGAAACGGTTCACATTTTATCATGTCAGATGTCACTACAACAAAATCGGCTTTGTAGAATACTTAATATGTCTAACTGTCCTAATAAACTGCATTATAGGATTTAAGTTTATAGAATTAAATAATTTGGTGTTCTATGTAAATGTCTTACAATAACTAGATAGAAAAATTTTGAGGTCCTAACAAGTTCTCTAGGACATTTTGAAATAAATCTTTTTTAGTCTTTTTATATGACAAAATAAATCCTACAAAAAGATGTTTTCATATGATATTTATCAAAATTATCCAAATAAAACAGCTAGCAAGACACTTTATTTCAAAAGTGTTATAAAAAGTTATTAGCGCCCAAATATGTTCTAATGTTCTATTGCTGACCCTTTTTTTATAGGACATACTATATATTTGATCATATAAATTTAAGTCCAATAAAGCAATCTATTAAGACATTTAAAATTGGCTTACCGTTGAGGATACCCTCCAGAGGCTTCGATTTTCTTCTTGTGCCGCTTTAATTGCTTCAAGGGTGCTGCTACTTACCACAACTTCATGCATACCAGCCTTACAGTCTCCAGCAGTCATCCATTCCAACTGCAAATAAGATCCAAGATCATGAATGGGGTTTGGTGCGGAATGATTAAGTGGTCAGAATGATTAAGAGGCTCTTATGATGTAGTGCAAAATGAAATATAATTGTTTGGTAATTGTTCAGGATGTAATTAATTAGGGCTCTTAATGGTCAAGGGAGTCTCATGATACAAAATGATTCAAAGGGTTTTGGAACCATTAAGAGGCAGACTTATTTTTTGCCAAACAACATTCACTTCTTAACGATCCAGATGCTGCCTCTTAATGGAACTGTTAAGAGGTAAACAAACAGCC
Organism: Silybum marianum; assembly: GCA_036898165.1. Lineage (NCBI taxonomy): Eukaryota > Viridiplantae > Streptophyta > Magnoliopsida > Asterales > Asteraceae > Silybum > Silybum marianum. Next base: position 24,824,999 of record CM072538.1, read on the forward strand.
CCCTCGGATTTGCTTGCCATCATGAAAGGCGAATAACGACCATAATTCAAAAGATTTGATTAAAAGATGCAAATTGCAACGTGAAAATAACATAATGGTGAGCGGAAAATAACTTGTGATTGCTAGCTTTGGTTACCTGTTTTCCAGCCTGAATAAGTAAACACCCATCAGGAACCTTCACTTCTACTTTCTCCCCATTCCTTAGCCAAATACTTAATCCGGGGAATTTACTTTTATAGTGAATCGTTAGAAAATTGATATCATAATGGTATCCTGCAAACACAGTTCCTTCTTCTCCATGGCGTCCGAGATCACTTCCTGTTGGAGCAAGAAGATGGGGACCCTGCAATTCACAAGTATTTGGTTTGATTCTAGTTGAAGTTGCAAAAGATCACAAGAAACCATCCATTTTTGTAAGTTATCTTTCAATATGCTTATATGCTTATGAAGAAAACACAAATAAGGCTCATTGTGGCAATTTAACAAACAGATGGTGGGTGTTTCCATAATCAACACATAAATCTATCAAGAAACATGGCTCACCAGCTTCATTAGATTAGTGAACGAATCTTTTGGTAGGTCAAATCCAATTGCTGCCATTTCAGCAACAGCCTGAGAAAATCGAGCTAAATTGTATGAGAATCAAGAAACAGAAAATAACACCAAATAGGAAGCGATACCATTAACACACCTCTACAGTGGATATCATTTTGAAACCCCAAGAATCCATGATCTTTTTCCACTCGGGAAACCCTTCTGGTAGGACGGGTTCAGAGTTCAATTCCTACATAAGAAGATGATTAACAACAAGAATCATCCAATAAACTTATGATTTTTTAAAAGAGACGACAGATAGTGAACCTGAAATCGAGTTTTTGTTGGTCGAGGGCCAACCCTCCACATGTATCGTGATTTAAGATCAGGACCAGTTGGAATTGCCGGCCGGCGATCTTCCGGCAATGATCTCAGCTTCTTTCGCATTTCCATGTCGACCAAGCTTCGGGGAATTTCGACTCCTCCTGGTGTCGAACCAACCTGTGTTCCATTAAGAGATTTACGAATTGAATTCTTGAGTAATTTTGAACCAGAAATTGATGAGGAATTAAACCAGTCGAAGCCATTGATTGATCTTTGACGGAAACTGAATCTTGAAGAGACTTCAAAACCCAACAATTCAATCGTTCATGAAATCAACTTTTCATGATTTCTTTGATGAAAAAAAATGAAATTTTTGATCGAAGAACTTTTGTCTAGCCATAACTTTTTCAAACATAATTTTCATAACTTCCAACCCTTTAAAGTTTTTTAACATTATCATTTAATAATAAATATATATACAAAGGCGGGTTGTACATGAAAAAAAAAATATATATATATATATACACACACGATTTTGTATTTGTATATGAAAAAAAATTTCATGTATAAAATAATTGGGTGAGGATTGTCCTCACGTTCTTGTAAATTGTTATGGTTCTCGCATAAACTTCTTTCTATATATATATAGAAAGAGATTAATGCGAGGACGGTAACAATTTACGAGAGTACGAGGACAATCCTCAACCAATCATTTTGTACATGAAATTTTTCATGAATAAAATCACATACGATTCATGTACAAAATCACATATGATTCACATACAAAATCACATATGATTAGTCGAGACTTTTCCAGCAGCAAAAGCCGAGCGTGTCATTTTTTATGCTAGTACAAAATCACAGATGATTTTGTACATGAAAAAAATTTCATGTACAAAATGATTGGCTGAGGATTATTCTCACGTTCTCGTAAATTATTATCGTCCTTGCATGAACCCGCCTCTATATATATATATATATATATATATATAGATGTTGGTTCATTTAGAAACTTTTTAAAGAATAGAAACTCGTGGAAACCAATACAAAAATAAATTTTTTCATTATTTTTTTCATCAAATGTTATGATTTAAGATATTGTTTCACATACGTTTGTATTTATATGGAAAAAAATATTACAAACGGAAGAAAACGTTAATTCACTATCACATATGAAACAAAATTTCATAAGGTGAAACAAAACGTTTTTTTTTTCACGTGTAATATTTTTTTTCCATACGAACACAAACATGTGTGAAACAATATGTTAAATCATAACATTTGATAAAAACAAATTATGAAAAAAAATTATTTTTACATTGGTTTTATACCGGTTTCCACAAGTTTCTACTATTTAAAAAGTTTCTAAAGCAATTTGTATAAACCATACAAACTTTATTGTTTCATTGTTTTTTTAATATTTTTTTTTCTTTGTGAAAGTTTTTAATATGATGAAATTGTTTCATATAATTATATTTTTTATGAAATTATTTCATATATTTTTGTTTCTATATGAAAATTAAATTGTTTCATATATTTCTCATTTTAATGAATTTTATTGCATATATTATTGATTAATCAACATTCACGAGTTCTTGATAAAAAAAATTCATATATTATCGGCTAATCAAACCTCATAATTAAGAAAAAGTGAAAAAAATCAAAAAAATGATTGGTTGAATGGAGTTTATACGAATTATTTGGTTTGTAATGGATATATATATACATAGATATTATATATATATATATATTATACATATATATTAAATAAAATACAAATTTAATCAGGGTCGGAATAGGAGCGAACAACGCTATCCCCAACCACGTCGACCCCACTCTAGCTATGGAAATAAATCCACGGTTCCACCCCGTTACTGTCAAACCGGGGAATCTCGCCGCCTTAGGGTTAGGTACTCACCCCAAGGGGTAAAATTTTCATCTCTATCTATTTCAGTAGTTAAAAGAGTAAACTACAAATTTGGTCCCTATAGTTTGTTGAAAGTAACACTTTTCGTCCATGTAGTGTTAAAATTACAAGATGACAATCATGGTATGTAAAAACGTCCGGATTTGACAAATTCATCTAGATGCCGTTTAAAAAGTTTTATCAAATACTGAAACTTTTTGTCCTTTTATCAATTTTTATGTTTTTACTCGATCAAAAATAATATGAACCAAAAATCATAAAATCAATTTTAATTAGGTAAAAGACAAAAAATGATAAAAGAACAAAAATGTGTCTCATTTAATAGGATTTTTGATGTTCGTTAAAGTAGGGACCAAATTTAGACATTTTTACGTACCATGATGATCATCTTGTAATTTTAAAACTATAACGATAAAAAGTGTTATTTTCAAGAAACTATAAAGACCAAGTTTGTAGTTTACTGTAGTTAAAATTTATAGATTATATAACTACAAAAAAGTCCGTTATATTCATAGTTCCTCCTATAGGATTGGTACGTGAGTGAAAAGGGGTATGAAATATGAGTGGAATGAGTTATAAGGAGGTATGAAATAATTCATGTACGTGAGTAAAAAGGGGTATGAAATATGAGTGGAGTGAGTGAAAAGGAGGTATGGCGACAAGTGAGTGGCAAATATAAATAGCAATCCTTATAAAAGTATTATGTTTTTTTAAATAAGAATTTAGAAAAAAAGAAATATGCAGTAGACAAAATGAAATATCCGGCTAAAAAGGAACATAAGAAAAGTGGGATGATCTTGATTAATATTGATGATGTTTGACCAATAATTTGTATTATGTATCAAGCTATAATTATAGTTAATTGGTCGTATTAAAATCAATGTTATTTGTTTGTTTCTTAATAACTAAGATCTTTCGAATAAATCATAAGTAAAACTATTTTGTCTATTAATCAGTATTTTATTTCATATCGATCCTTTTCAGTAGCTCCCTTCTTCCTTTCTCTTCTTTCATTGTCAAATAAGATTATTATATCAAGTGACATCTCCAATCTGATTATAATTAATTAATTATGATTTTGATTTTCAAAAATACTAATCTATAGTCAAGTCATTCCCTTTTCAAATAAAAAAGCTAGACGTATTGTTATACATAATTATGTTTAAGTGAAAGTTTGTGATGTATATTTGCAATTATAGTTTAGATGATTAAATTATATGAAGAAAACTATGTTTTATTTGAAAATATGCGAGGTCATCTTATTGCAAAAGATATTTACATAGTGCATGTATAAATATTTAATTTTAAGTTTATATATTTTGTTCATCTATATTATATTATAAAACATTTGGCCAAAAACTCTTAAAAAACATATTATTATGTAATAGGTACAATTGATTAAAGCATAATTACTTAAAATTCAAGAATACAAATTATACATGCATTGGTACAACTTATTAAAGCTTCATGTTTGAATTCGTGTAACTAACTATACAACTAACTATATAGATAAACATTTAATTTTGAATATAAAAAATCTAACATATAATAAAGATAATTATTCCACTAAAAATGCTTAATTTGTTATATTTATAAAAAAATTATATTATTAAACCAAAATATATTATTTCATTATTAAACCTAAATTATAATTTAAAAAACGGAATTAAGAAAAGTATACAAATAAAATCGTATTATAACATTGATAGAGACAAAAAAATAAAATAAAACATTAAAATTAAGATGGATCTCGCTGCATTGCGCGAGTACCCTTCTAGTTGTTTATAAATGGATCAGATCTAAATGAATGAAGTGGTTGATTTTAATTCAGTTGATCGGTCATATTATTTACCAAAATTAATAAATTTAGTTTTTTATCTATTTAAATAAGTCAGAACAAATAAATATAGATCAGAAAAGGGTTGTATCAATTAATTATATCCAAACCAAAAATGGTCTATGCAAATGGATATGATCCGACTAATACAAGTAGCGACTTTTCATTTTGAATGACTTGATTTGTTGGAATGTTTTTTGATTCTTTGGTCCACTTTAATATATCGAAGCAAACATAATTAAATCATGGTGTAATTGTCAATAGGTGATTTTTGATCCAAATTTGATTTGATAAGACCCATTTCTAATGTGAGTCAAAGTAAAAGTTTAGTTTAGATGAATCATATATACACTTGGATCTGTCCAAATCTACTTAAAGTATATTTAAAACTCAGACTGTTTATCGATGTAAGCATGTTATGAAAACAACTTAGACATCGTGTCTACTGATCGGACCATTTGTAATATTAAAACTGGGTAAAAGGATTTTATATATAATAATAACAATTTTGACATTATTGTAAAATGTTAATTTCGAATTTCAACACCTTAAACATATGTATTAAAAGATATTTAAAAAATAGGAGGGAAGAGAACATTTTGAATATTTTTATACATGTCAACGGACCGTTGAAACACTCTCTAACTCTGTAGTTTGAATAATGGAGCCATGAAAACACAAGCTTTTAATTTATTGAGTCTTAACAATTCTTAACTGATCAAGTCCCTATTTTACCAAGTAGATTACCGATTTAAGATTTTATAATAAAAGAAAATACAATGGGTGTTCATGTAGTGTAGAAATAAAGTTGATACATGAATTAAATGTTTAGTTTTTAGAAGTTTTTTGTATTTTATCTTTTTTTTATAAAAAAAAATACTGACTCTAAACAGTTTTAAATGAGTCGGATCAGATAATATATATGATCCGACCCGTTGATCCCCACGTAACACTTAATGGTATCCATTTATAATTATATATTAGGTGGTGGACTAATGTGCATGACTGAATAATTAAGCCGGCTAAATGTACGGTATCCTCCATATCGTTTTCTTTCCATTAAACCCTAGAATTGATCAATTTTTTCTCCAATTTTATGGTTCGATCTAAGAAATCCCCAAATCCAATGCTTCACCTGCACAGATCCACAAGAACACAATACACAAATATCTGGTAAATTAGGTTAAAAATCGGAATCTAGATACGAAATTGACCTGATAATGCTGGTGAGGACGCTCCTGCACACGCTTAACTTCTTCCGGCTGTTCGAAGTATTTCTCCATCATATCAATAAATCGATCGTTATCTTCAGTTGAACATCTCGGATCTCTGACCATCAGAGCTCCGGTTTCTTTCAGGATCCGACTGACCTCCGAGCACACCTTCTTCAGTTCGGGATGCAGGAGCTCATCGCAGGTGAACTTGCCGGAGATTACGTCCACATACGGAGCCAGATCGATAACAGGTAACTCCATTTCTGTATAGCTAATTAATGAATCGGTTAATTTCTAGAGAGAATTGAAAGAAGATGAGAGATGTGTAGGATATAGAAGACGATGATCCTCCATTTATGGTGGTTGTGTGAAGATTTTTTTTTATGGTGGTGGGGGATTCCTGTTACAGAGATAGACCACACATTTTCACCTCATTATGGATAGTATATACGGAATCATGATAGATAATCGTACCTGAATGTTATTTGTTTATACGATTGAAGAAGAGTATAGTGTATCTCTCCATTGTCCATCTCCATCATGATGATGATGATGGTACTGTAAACAAACTGATGCATGGTTTTCATGTGCCATTGATTAAAAACAGAAAACCACAAGTATGGAGGACACTTGGGGTTAGGTTTGTGGAGTGAAAAAAAACACAAAATTGCAAAAAGTAACGTATGGGAGAACAACAAGTGTCCTTATATTTCCTTTCAAAAGTCGACAATATTTTTTCTTCAAATATGTATCATCTTTTGACCATTTATATATGAAAAATAAAAAATGCATGTGGTCATAAGTTTTATATATATATATATGCTTACGGGAATTTGGAGTAGTTTGGTGTATCTTTATTCTTTACTAATCTTTTGAGAGCTTAAAGAAAGTAGATTAATCCGATGACTTATAAGGAGGAGTTTAAAAGTGTCAAATTTATACTTAGTTGAGTTAATTTTTTAAAATTTATACGGTTGAAAGTTGAGAATTATAGTTAAAAGGATAAACTATATTATAATTCGATAAATTTGGTTAAACTTCAATCGATATAATAAAATTTTAAAATTTACCATTTTCTATCAATTTTGATTGATAACTTATTAAATATAGTAACAATAATTTACATTATGTTTGTAAGAAAAGAGGATTTTTAGATTTTTTTTAATCGTCTAAATTGTTTTATTATAAAAATAAAATATTAAAAAGATTAGTATTCTAATAAGTTTAATTTAACAATAAAAATTATTTCTTTTTCCATGTGGTCCAATTTTTCGATCTACAAACATTACTTTAAAGTTTTCCACCTCCAATCAATAAGGAAACGAAAATTTTCTTCTCCCATTTGTGTGGGATAAAATCACTTTATGCATATTACAACATGTGTGTCGGGTCCTACACTCAACTCTATACGTTAGTGAATCACCACTAAAAAAATTATGTGTCATGTCTATTCATAAAAATATAAATAATTATCTCTCGTCTCTTGTCTTAATCATTTTGAGCATTTTTAAATCAGAAATACAAACAATTCGTTCTTTGTTTTGTGGAGGGTAAGTCAGCTCCATTTTTATGCTAAGAGAATGGTTATGTCGATGTTTTTTTTTTGTGTGGTGATTGTAATGGTTAGTATTTGTTTTGGTGTTGAAACTCATTTTACATCTGGATTTATCAAATTTGCTCTCCAAATCCCACATAAATTATCAGTGACGAATCTAGAATTTTTGCAGAGTATGTATATCTTTAAGGTGGATCAAAATTCACAGGTCACAAAGTTGTCTGTGTGTTTTAGCCCAACGCCACCGTTTTAAGGGATTTGCTTAATTTTTTTTGATTGATTTCGTGAGATTTTTTCAAGTTTTTTGGTCGATGTTTCTTGTATTTTCTAATATCCTGGAATACCCTCTAAAGTTTAGCGGGTACACCTTTTACACTATAAAAAAATTCTACTTACACAAATAAATTAAGCATGAGTGCATGAGACCAGACTTACGACTTAATAGCTCGCCCTTGCAAGTTATTATGCAACTAATTTTGAATTTAGAGTTCTACATTTTTACATTTTCTTCCCTCTAATTTGGTAAACATAGTTGTTCTTTATAGAAGGGTTCATGGGTGTTAGTTCAGCTGTAAAAAGGAACTGATAAAGTTCGAGGTTTTTGCCTTGTTTGTAGAGGACATCCCTCGTGAAAGGTTGGTATGATATGACAAACGAGTCATAGTCCTATAAGTAAATGATTGTTGTATTTTGTGATTGTTGATTATGTAACATCTCCTTTTTTGCTATTTATTTTAAAATGGCAGAAAACCTACAAAAAAAAAGTAAAAAGATAATGTTATGGAACTTTATAAGTGAAACTCCAAATTTAAATACGGTTATTATGTAAGTAAAGATCGATCAATAATAAAATTCAAACAACAAGATCATTTATGATTATTGGTTTATTACCACTATCCTACAAAACTCAATGTATCGAGAATATATATATATAGAGAGAGAAAGAGAGACAGAGACAGATTTGGAATCACGTGAGACCAGCTTGCTTCCGTGAAACCATCTTTTTACACTTGAAATTTCACAGCAAAAACACTGTAAAGGTAAAAAAAATGAACCTTCACAGTGTTTTTGCTATGAAGGTTCAAATTTTTTTTTACCTTCACAGTGTTTTTGTTGTGAAGTTTCAAGAGTAAAAAAGTGGTTTCACGGGTTTCACGGAAACAGGCTGGTCTCACGTGAACCCAACCCTATATATATCATATGTGGTCCACAATGTGTCCCTTTGTTCTCTTAAAAATCAAAAGTTCTCATTTGAACCTCCCTCTATATATATATATATATATATATATATAGAGAGAGAGAGAGAGAGAGAGAGGCGGGTTCATACGAGGACGGTACCAATTTACGAGAATACGAGGACAATCCTTGGCCAATCATTTTGTACATGAAAATTGTCATGTACAAAATCATATATGATTTCATGTACAAAATCATATGTGATTTTGTAAGAATCAAAAACGACACGCGCGACTTTTTTCGTGGGCAAGTCGTAGCTAATCATATATGATTTTGTACGTGAATTATATGTGATTTTGTACGTGAATTATATGTGATTTTGTACTGAATCATATGTGATTTTGTACATGAAAAATTTCATGTACAAAATGATTGGTTGAGGATTGTCCTCGCATTCTCGTAAATTGTTACCGTCCTCGCATGAATCTCTTTCTATATATATATATATATATAGGGTTAGGTTCAAATGTGAACTCATTTTTGGTTGTGAACGTGAGAACGAATCTCAGCCACACATCTTCGGTTATGGTGGACGCGATCACGGAGGATTGACGCGATTCATGGGAGGGTGGAGATTATTAAAGGAGGAACGAGTTCGCGTCTTTATTGATCGGATAAGTGACTGAGATTCGTCCTCACGTTCACAACCAAAAATGAGTTCACATTTTAACTTTCCTCTATATATATATATATATATATATATATCAAAAACCAAGCAAACATCAATAAAGAGAAAAATATTAGTGTGAGCTAATAAACACCATGTACAATAACGATCATCTAGCTAGCCATCAATCGATGATGGCAAGATATAGTGCAAAAAGCACAACCTATTAACCATGACCGAGGAGTAAGATGTAGACCTCAAATAATCTCCAACAAATTAAACTCTCGGTATATGACATAAGAATAATATGTTATTTAAAAGTTAGACCATTATAAAAAGTACCGGACGATCTTTTAAGGTGGATGATAAGTGTCTACTTGTGATTGGAGAGAAATTCTTTGTATGTAATATCACATGAATGTCTTACTATCGAGTAATTATCAAGATCAGTGAAAAAAAAGAACTCCGAGCAAACGATATGACATCTCCACTTAGCTGAATATTTATGTACATCTGGAATTAGCATAAAATATAAAACGAAAGAAAAAATATAGTTAGCTATATTTTGGGATCAAACTTCATTCTAATGGTAGAATTTGTGCCTAAAAGTGTTCAATTATTGCTTTTATTATGTACTTATGTAGTTGTTTTAGCATATAGCCTATTTTGACAAATATAAAAGGTTTCTTTATTGCAAGAACTTTTTTTTATATGCTTAAAAATAGCAAATTTATAAGCAATGTATTGTTGTTTTGTACTTAGATGAGTAACATATAATTTGAACTTTCAATAGCTTATATGAACTTTCAATAGCACCTATTTAATGTATGTAACTCTATAACGTATTTTTAAATATGATCAAGGTTTTAAATAATTTGAGTCGTGGTAGTAAGGTCGTGCATCAAGGTTCAAGAGCCATTGTGTGACTTAAAATGCTAAATACATGTACACTAAAAGGTACTCATGCAATACAGTAAGATATATCTCGATTTTAATGTTTCGTTTTATTATTTGTCTTTGTAGATGTTATAATATAGTTTTATGTGATTTTGAGAAAACAGTAATGTTTTTTATGTTTGAATAAAATACAAATTTGAAAATCTAATAAAAGATTGAAAAATTATATATCGGCATTAGTATCAAGTTAACTATTTAAAAGTTCTCGTTTTTTGTTTAATTTGTTTTTTTAAGTATAATATAACTTAGATTTAATAACGGAATAATTTATTTTCGATTTAATAATATAATATTTTTATAAAGATAACAGTTAAGTATTTTGTTAAAACTCAATTGTTATTCTGATTATATTTTAGATTTTTTATATGTAAAATGAGATGTTTATCTCGTGTTTGATTATATTTATCTGCAATTAGTTACACGAATTCAAACATACGGTTTTAATAAATTGTAAATACGTACAATTTACTTGTTGCAATTTTATATTTTAGTAATATGCATCAATAAACAGTACTTGATGCATCAAAATGGTTATTAAGAGTTTGTCTCAAATGTTTTATAATATATTATAGATTATATATTTATATGAATGAATATGCAGTGCTCTTTCTTCAAAAAAAACCTTTCTAATTCGTGAGATCCTTTGGTTAAAAATAAATATAATATGTATTAAAAAAACCTCCTCTACCCCCTCTATGTCTTCTCCCCTCTCTCGAACAACACACACAAAAATTGAATGAACATACAAGACGAACACATTGTGAACAATTTCTTATGAATACTACTTACAGGGGTGTGTCCAATCTGTTTTGACGAAACCCCACACTCTCTCACTTGACTGATGTTTCCCCCACACATTGATTCTTTTTGTTGCCGCTAGTTCTTGCAAGCAGGCTACAATGATAAATTAGTTGATGGTTTTGTTAAATATAATTCTATTTCATTTTTTATTTTTATTAAAGATAAATCAGTTTACCTACTGTAAATTAATGTATGCTCAAACTAGTTCATCTAGAACGAAGTTAAATAATAATACAATTTGCTATTTGGTTAACCAATATGGTAAGAAAAAAAATGAAACTGAAACTTATCTTATTCGGTTAACGTCTGAATCGTTTAACTCACAACCTTTTGTTTCAGGTAAGTTATTCGGTTTCAGATTTTTCTATATTCCTAGAGACCCTATTTATCTAAATAGTTTCTAGATCCACCATTGACTACTTATAATTTATGAACATATTGTGAATACACTCTGAATCTACAAGATCACCTTGGACGCACATTCAATTTGGGTTGTAAACTTAAATCTACCATTTGTGAATACATTGTGAACACCAAGTAAACTTAAATCCACCACTTGTAAACATGAACCTTGTAAACACCCGGTAAAGATTTTCTTAAGATTGTTTACATTGTGTTCACCACTTTTTTCTGGAAAAATGATATTCCATTAAAAACGTTTATGATACAATAAATTTAAAAAATCAAAATAATATACAAATCGAAACCTAGAGATGATCTTTTGTTTATCGAAACCTTAGGAAAAAAATTTGAAGAACGGTGGTTAGCTTAATTACCGGAACAGAAAATTTATATCGAAGCTCCGTTGATTGAAACCTTATCTAGTTTATCCCATATCGAAGCTTTATTGATTGAAATCCAATTACATTTTGGTCTCCTTTGTTTTTATTACATGTTTGGTCCTATGATTTAAATGACCAAAATGCCCTCTTAATTAATCTACTTAACAAAAAAAATCTAACGTAGTTACACTACTACAAAATTAGGTATATCCACAACAAAATCCGTTGAAAATCCATTTGTAATGGCCGGATCCGTTGGTGAATGGCCGTTAAAAAGTGGATCGTGGGTAAATGCTTCACCGACAGATCACCACATGGTCGTAATTTATAATTATTTCAAAGAGGAGTTTGCTACGTTATAACATATATAAATCACATGAATGGAACATTTAATTTACTCCTTTTGATATTATAATAAAGATAGAAATAGGAAGATCATAGAGAGAATGATGTATTTTGAATTGTAACTGAAGTTAAAATATACATTATAAAAAACATAAACTTAATGGAGGACGGGGCAACCCTACCAAGAGAGTAGGAGGTTCCCATTGTAATGCAATTTTTTCCATTTTTGGAATGGAATATTTATGGAGGTTCCCATAGTACTGTGTCATGTTCTATATCAAATGTAGTTTTTTCTCAAAATAATTCTTTTTATTTTTTTAGTTGAGTTTGATATTAAATATATTTAAAAAGCAATGAATTTAAAAATGTCAACCATCTTTTACAATTTAAGCTTAAAAAATTGTATTTTAGAAAATGTCAAAAACACGTATTTCAAATATAAGGGTATAATGGTCTTTTTTATTTAATCAGCACTTAATACAATTTATTTGGTAAACAACATTTTTAGTCGGCACTATTTAAGACAGATCTCTTATCTCAATCAGACCTCTTACCAAGTTACCATAGTCAGCACTTACCCATAAATTTTGGTAAACAACCCCTAAATATAATTTACGATGTTGTTGGAATGGTTGGGGTCCTCTTCTTCCTATGAGGTCACAAATTTGATTCGTGTATGTAATAAAATTCCAATTTTTCACTTTTTTTATTTCAGTTACTAAAAGATGAAAAACAAATATATAACTAAAAGTATTAAACTCAAAACCTTAATCATAAAATGACGAAGGTTTACCAATTAGCTAATCCTATTTTTTATTTATAATTGTTCCCATCTTACTTTTATTTCTTTTTTTTTTTCTGAATATTTTTTCTTCCAATTTATCCATATTCTTAAGGTTAATTTTTGTCTCATCTTAATGAAGACACATGTTTATCTGAAATAAATTGGGAAAAAAATTAATCACATTTAACAACTAATACTTTGTATGAGTGTTTATTTTTAAAAATCTTGAAAATCGGTTATTATTCCTATATATTAATATGATGTCGTCAACATGTTTATGTAAGAAATTGATAAAGTTATATCTTGTTGTCGTATCTGTTGCCCGTCACGAAATCAACTAGAAAACAAAAAAAAGTCCCCTATAAAGGTGGAGGTTGGCCCAAAGCATGCCAAGGGTAAGACATAATCTTGCTTTTGGCTCAAAAGTCAAGTTTGATTTCATTTGTAAAAATGCATCATAGATTTGTATCAAATCTACACAACTGAATTTTCTACGAATCAAGCTGTGTTAACTGTTCCCTAGATTAAAATACGACTTTACAGGCCTTTGTTCGACCTTAGAGATCACGTACTCGCTTAAAAAATAATTGATCATCACTGATGGAAGGGTTGTTTGGGTGGCAATACTTCTTATGAATAAAAGATTTATCACAAAAGAAAGAGGGAGAGAGAATAGATCAAGGAAAAAAATTACATAGGAAAATTCTATCATTTGGTAACCGAATACAAGGTAACGATCCTTACAAGTGGGCGATAGCATGTTTTGTTCAAGTTCCACAAATTTCATTTTAAGATATATAATCATATGAGTTTTAATAAAAACTGTAATGTGTGATCTATGAATCGTATTTTAACATTATGGAAGTTTCATAATAACCATGCTATTATAAGCATGGTAGTAACTTTCTTAGGGGAGAGAGTAGATCCAAGACAAAAGAAAATCATTCAAATAGTCATATCATCAGGATAACAGCAAATAAACTTCAAGAAACAAAGAAAGTAAACATATTTAGGTTCAAGCTTGAAAGAAACTAATTGCGATTTGAGAACTGATAGTGAGAGCCGAGACTAGAGGTTAGAAGCTTAGTAAGGTGAGAGGCTGAGAGACGATTGCCGAGAGAGCAATGGTGGGCGTTAGCAGCATTGTGCATCATAGGTGAGGAGTAGAAGGCAAAGGTGAGAGCGAGAGGCCAAGAGTGGTGACCTTTTTGGAAAAAGATCAAATAACGAGCCTACTAAAGCCTATTTGACAGTCAGACTGTGATACCCTTTGGATTTTGATGTCCTACAGGACGCCCACTTCTGCTTCTCCTAGCACCAGGGCCACCCCTGCCTATTATAATAGTTTAAGTACACTACACAGTACACTATGATTTTTATCCATGTGGCTTGTTAAAAATTATAACTTTCGTATATGTGCTTTCAAAATTAGGTTTGCAATTCTTTGTTGTATTTTTCGGTCGGTGGTTTATCTTCAAATGTACTAAAATCATTTACCAACATCTAATTGTCGACCATTGTTTTAGAACGGAAACCAGATACATTTAAAGACTTACGTAAATAGATATACATAGCAACTAAATTGCGAAATGTTTTTCACAAAATATACATAAATTCCTTGTTTGTTTATTCAATTATTCCTTCCAATGGCATGATACCAACCGATGGATGTACGGACCTTTCAATTCTAATGCTGATCTCCTCCTTTTTCGTTTAGTTTAATAACAGCAAGTTCTTTCTGGAAATATTCTCCAGCATAAACGGCCGGATACTTATCAGCAAGAGGAGATTGTGCAAAATGCCCCAGAGGCTTCATTACAGCATCAGATGCTACAGCTGAAAACAACTACGTACCACCAAAACAAACAACAAACCAAAGTCATGCTACCTTCGATTGGGATATATATATATATACTATATATTATATATATATAAGTACGCTTTGAGTTCAAATGGAAGCAAGTTTAAAAGGTGAGATTTATTTTGTTATAAATAAGATCAAATTGAAGTAAATAATGTAATTGGTTTAATGCAGTAGTACTCACTGTTGAAGATACTCTCCAGAGGCTCCGGTTTTCTTCTCGTGCTGCTTTAATTGCTTCGATCGTTTTGTCAGTTACCACAACTTCATGCAAACCAGCCATACAGTCTCCAGCAGTCACCCATTCTAACTGCAAAACCATAAACAATATATATATCCCAAATGAAACCAAGTTTCAACATTAACTTGTAAGACTGAATATTTTATTTACATCTTATAACCATAAATCATATCAAATCCACCATACATTTAATTAGATTAGGAATTGAATCAATGATTGACCTATGTATAGTGGTAACTGGTTAAGCTAAAGGAACATGATCATTTTTGAGTTTTCTTGAACCAAGATAATGTAAATGTAATTTAGATTTATTACCTGTTTTCCTGTCTGAATAAGCAGACACCCTTCTGGAACCTTCACTTCTACTTTCTCCCCATTCCTTAGCCAAATGTATAGACCAGGGAATTTACTTCTGTAATGAATTGTTAGAAAGTTAAGGTCATAATGATATCCTGCAAATATAGTACCCTCTTTGCCATGACTCCCAAGGTCACCCCCTGTTGGAGAAAGAAGATGTGGACCCTGCAAGTCACAAATCTCTAGTTTAATTAATTGTTCCAATGAAATATTGACCTACTTATTTATTTAATTTGTCATTACAAAATCCACTTCATGGGATCACGGATATTAATTATGGAAGAACAATCAGAGATCAAATGAAGCACAGAAGTGCAACATTAGGCATCAGGTTCTTCATATCAAGAACTCTTTAAATCCAAATTCAAGAGATATTGAGCTTATTCAACCTTTTTTTTATATAGCCATACTTTTATCTTCTAATAAGGATCTAGTGAGATCAGTCATGATTGATATAATATTTCAACTTCCAGTTTTGACCACTGGGAAGCCACTAAAAAGAAAGATATATAAATAGACTCACATTCTTCAAGAGATTGGTGAATGAATCTTTTGGTAGGCCAAACCCAATTGCTGCCATTTCAGCAACAGCCTGAGAAAATCAAATGAAACTGTATGAAACTCAAGAAATAAACACAACAACATGTAGGAAGTCACGGCCAGTAACACACCTCTACAGCAGACATCAGTTTATAACCCCATGAATTCATAATCTCTTCCCACTCGGGGAAACCTTCAGGTATGATGTGGTCGGCATTCAGGTCCTATATTAAAGGTAAACATCATCAATAACCATCATAAAATTAAAACTAGTGATACAAAAGGAGAAGAAAAATATATCTTAATTAAACCTCAAATCGAGTTGTTGATGGTCGAGGGCCAATTCTCCACATGTATCGCCACTTCAGATCTGCACCTGTTGGAATCAAAGGCTGGTGCTCTTTGGGCAATGCACTTGCCTTCTTTAGCATATCTTTAACAGCCAAACTACGGGGAACTTCAAGTCCTCCAGGTGTCGCACCATTCTGTGATTTTATTGCACAAAAATTGTAGAACATGATCTTTTTTGCCTCAAACAAAAACAACCAGCTCAAAGTTTGGTTAAAAAGCCTGTATTGGCTCGATTTGTTTCAGTTTGGTTAATAGCAAGATGGAGTTGATGGTATCATGAAAAAACCAACCAAAGTTTAAGAACTGGGGGACAAAATACGTGATCAGATCGGCACACAATCAAAAGGATATCCCCATTTGGAAAGGGGTTTAACGAAGAACATAAGCGATATAAAGAAACCACCTTGCTAACTCGGAAAGAAAAAAAAAGTTTGTATGGGAAATATTTCACATAATTCTGGATCGACAAGTGACTAATATTTGACAGATAAGTTGGGAACACCAACTGATTCTAAATTTGAACAGTCATATGTTTGACATGCATCACCCTTTTGCAGTTTGGAATCATTGGATTATCTGATACTGTTCATCATGAAGATTCAACTAAATATATCATAATAAGATACTTTTAAGTAATGATCATGTATTTTGGTCTAAACCTGGCCATCTATTATTAAAAGTTAGTAAATTATTTGGAAAAAAAGCATACAAATTGTAATAAACCAAACATATTTTTACAAATAACTTCTATCATACAAATATAAAATATCTGTACATAGGCATATTGTCCAAACTTTGACCAAAAGAAGAATAATTGTTGTCCCATATAATTACAATATATGGCCCTACGTACGTGCAAATTGCAATCACAACTCCATTTCTGGTAATAACATGATTGCACCTTCGTCTTTTTTTGGGTTGTTTTACAATTTTAGGAAGATCTAAAATCCAAATTTATTTTCATTTTATTGTTATATATTTTTAAAATTGATGACCTTGACTGTGTTGAATTACCAAAGGTTCTTTGCCTTCATTTGCATGTTCTTTATTACGTTCGTTTTTTATTAACTCTTCTACCTATAATGTGAATAATTGAGCATGTAACAATGTCAAATAGCTTTTCTTCCAATGAATTCGTCACTTTTTCTCCACAATTCATCCTTAATTCTGCTAAACCCCCATGCCAATTCCTCCACATGCATAGATTCCAACAATACATATTATAAACAATCAGATAAAATTAGGTTAACGAGATATCAATAAATGAAGTTAATTAACCTGGTAATGCAGATGAGGACGAGCTTGGAGACGCTTAAATTCATCAGGCATTTCGAAATATCTCTCCATCATACTAATAAATCGATCATCATCTTCAGCAGAGCATCGTGGATCCTTGACGAATAGAGCTCCAGTCTCTTTTAGGATCCGACTCACCTCCGAGCAAACCTTCTCCAATTCGGGATTCAGAACGCCGTCCAAGCAAAATTCGCCTGATGCACCATCCACATATGGCGTCAGATCAATCACCGGAATATCCATATTCCTGATTAATCAATCACCCGTTTTCTGGAGAGAAGTGAAGCAGCTCGATGATATCGAACTCCATGCTCATGCATTTATAGTGGTGTAAATGTGTGTAGAGATTTCTTTTGGGGATTCCATTACCGCCATAACCACACATTTGCAATTCTTTTGGATAGTGTGAAATCGGACTGTAACCCTACGTGATTGATACCTTACGATTTCTCTGAAGAAATATCAAAACCCCTCCATACTGAAACTTTTTGTGTTCTGAATAAAGCTTTTAAATTGCACAAATGGTCCCTGGTTTATCTGACAATTTACAAAACACTTTCCCTATAAAAATATCTCTTTTTATATGAATTTGGCCCTTCCACATAATTTCGTTAAAAAGGTCATGTGTTGTGCACATGCCAATGATACAAGGGCAAACATGTAAATTCTCTAAAATAAGGATCGACATTTTATTAGTTTTTTATATATATTTTCTGACTTTAATTTGATTATATCCATGATTATTACGTAATATTTTGAAAATAGACGACACCCATAATTATTGATATTTATAATAATTAGCATTACGGATTGATGAGAAGAAGAGTTAAAGTAAAAAATGTAAAAGAAAAAAATTAATCATTGAATGTATATTAGGATGATATGCACCGAATCAATCCTCGTATCAAACGCGATTAATGGGTAGGTTTGCAATTAAACTGAACAGTTGGAAGGGTTCAAACCAGTCGAAGCAAGTCAAACTGGACCGTTTGAGCGATTTTGTGGTCCGGTCTGGTCTTCGGTTTGATTTTTTTTAGACCAAACAGACCGTAAAAAATGTATTTATTGTATTTATTTTTCATGTTGTAGGTATTACTTTTAGGGGTCAGTTATAAAAAATTAATCAAGTTATGTTTTTTAGTTTTCATTCCAAATTGGAAAAAATTTGAAATCCTTCAAAAATCAAATTCCAAAATGTTGTTCGCCTTGTTCAATGTCTATCCAAAATTTCAGCTATTGTTGGTGGATTTGTTTAACATTTTTCATTTGTTCAACGTCATTTTGTAATTTTAAAGATAGACGTTTTTTTAATAATTTCATATACGATTTTCTAATAGTGCGATATTAATATAAATTTCATTTTTTAAGTTTAAAGCCCATAAAGGCTCAAACAACCTAAACCGGTTAGACCAGACCATCATTTTGTGGTATGATTTGACCACTTGCTTTCAAACCTCTCGATTTGAAAATTTTCTAAACTATCATAGTTGTTTAGTTTATAA
The DNA here is from genome assembly GCA_036898165.1 of Silybum marianum. Lineage (NCBI taxonomy): Eukaryota > Viridiplantae > Streptophyta > Magnoliopsida > Asterales > Asteraceae > Silybum > Silybum marianum. The sequence continues at coordinate 24,844,050 of CM072538.1, forward strand.
ATTGAGGAATTAAACTGTCAAACCGGACCACAAAAACCCGTATATGAAATTCTCCAAACTGCAAAAGATCTCCTTAAAAGTAATTATATTGAAAAAAAAATCTTTTTAATATATTTTTACCTATAAAAAATTTGATTCGAAACGTTATAAGAGAAAAAACTAATATAGCATTTATAGAATATTGTCATGATATTGTAATTTGTAACCTAGCGAATTATTAAATTAAATATAAATTATTCTTTTAGATATTTTAATTTTTCATTTTAGATATAATATCTAATCGATCTAGAATGATTGAGTAGGTACCGGTAATTAGCCACGTGCAATTATTTTGAGTAATTATATTTTGTTTAATAGTAATTTGTTGTTTTGTTTTTCCCCACGTTCCGGATGTGTCCTTTTGTCTTCCCACCCATCGCCCACTTAAATTATTGATGGAGACCACTTCCCATTTTAAAATCGTCATTTCCTGCCAAAATACCTTCAACCGTCCCTTCAATTTCATCCACTTTTTGTATATACCATTCACCATGGAAATAAAACATAAATATCACTAAATAACATTATATATATATATATATATATAACGGGTTTTTTAAATGACATGAGATCATGTGATAAATAAAGTTAAGGTGAGAATTTTAAGAAATGATCTTGATCTTTAATTGGTTTTAATCTTAAAATTCACCCATGAATCATGTTTGATACGGATATTGATCTGGTGCATCTCGATGAATCTCATTCTAATGTTGCATCCAAATATGGAGATCCCTTCTCATCCTTCTCACCATAACTCTACTTCTCACCGAAACCCAACTCATTTTAAATAAGGGTCCATTTATCAACTCTTGTCGGGTAAGTACTGTCCGGATAAGAATGTTGTCCGAGTAAGAATGTTTGCCAAGTGTTTTTTGGTAAGTTATTACCAACAACAAAGAAAATGCCATTATAACCTTTTTTATAATTAGATACAGAGCAGGAAGAGCGACGAGAAGCGGTCAGATCAAAATCAAGGCGCTCAAGAGGATAGCTAAATCGCTTCAAAATTTAGCAATTGGGGTCGTCGGGAAACAGAAGAAAGAGGCCCACAATGGAGGAAGCGGCGGAGGCAGTGGCGGACCCAGGATTTTTCCCGAGCGGGTGCACCCTTAAATTGTATCAAATGTCCGCAAAGCTGTTTGATATATTTTTCAGTTGATTTTGAGTGATTTTTTAGCCGAATTTCCCGTTCGGGGACTTTTTTAAGTTTTTCGGTTGATTTCGAATGATTTTTTAAGTTTTTCGGTTGATTTCGAGGTTTTTGGTTGATTTCGAAATATTTTTTAAGGTTTTTGGTTGATTTCGAAATATTTTTTAAGGTTTTTGGTTGATTTCGAGTGATTTTTTATGGTTTTTGGTTGATTTCAAGTGATTTTTTAAGGTTTTTTTGTTGATTTCGAGGGATTTTTTAAAGTTGTGCTCCCTTAACACAGAGCACCCATTAGAGTTTAGCGGGTGCACCTCACGTAAAACTTACGAATCGCGACATTTTTTACCCTTACGACACACAGTTGAGCGGTAGCACGAGACCCCCCCTCCCTATAGGGTGGGTCCGCCACTGGGCGAAGGAGGATTGAAACCAGCTTCTAAACGTAAAATCAAACAAAGCCGATCGAAGAGGGGTGACGTTAAACTTGATTTTTCTTCAGCAAGTTTTTGTCAAACGTGCTTTGCTTATCAGCTAACAGCAACTTATCAGCCATCAATTGTTTATTAGCTAATTTCCCAAACATAGTATGAATTTCCATTTTGATTATTGACTAACTAGTCCTTTCTATGACGTTTTTTTCTTGTTTTCAAGTTTTTGTGAACTCTTGATTGTTTACTCCAGTAAAAGGTAGTTTACAAAACTCTTTTAAAGCTTGAAACCAATTTTGAGAAGCATGCCAAAAAGGATGACACACAAAGAAGTTGTTGATCAAAGAAATCTTGAAGATTACTTATATGTTCAAGAATTCAAATTCAACCGATCTCCATTTATCGTGGGTTGTGAATTGTCAAACAATTTAATTAAGTTAAAATAATATTTTATGTGTTACCTATTATGTTTTTTTATTTACAAACAAAAGGATCCGTTACCGGAGTGCTTCTCAGGGCCGTCTGAGTCAGAGCAACCCAATGAATTCTTTCCTTTTTTTCGGTATGCCGCTCCGCGAGCTAGGATAAAATTCGGGAAAAGAGATATTCAGAAAAGCCGATTTCCTGTCCTGTCTTAAGAACCTCTATATTAGCTTGCAATGCCGGCTCTTCGCCTTTAGTTATATGATCATTCTATGTGAATATGCAAATGTAATAATGATGTGTGGTTATTCATACGCAAACAACCCAATATTGTTCTCCTTAAAATCATATTAATGTTGTATGGCTTGAAGAAACATTATATTTAAAGACCCTCTTGGTCGAGATTTTAAAAATTCGGTTAAAACTTAGAAAAATAAATATTAATGAGTATAAAATCAAAGAGGTGTTTGGTTGGAGGTGTTAAACAGTAAGCAATAGAAATGATAATAAAAGAAACTGTTTGGATTTATATAATACAATAAGCTTATTCCTCAATAAACATAAAATTTTCATTCTTAATTAAACAGAGAGGAATGAAAAGTCATTTTCATTTTTATTCCTTGTTATTTTCTAAAAAGGTAAAATATTCATCATTCATAATTTATTTAATTATATTTAAATTGGGTCTAAGCCTAATTTCTAAAAAAATTATCTCATTAGTTACCATCTTTCAAATACACAAATGAAACTTCTAAAATATTTTATGTCTATTTTGACTTTTTTGGGTGTTATCGTATCCTAATAGACTAGGATGTGTGTGGTAACACCCTTTAAGGATGTTTTTATAGACTATGGTATATTTGAAAAAACACTTAAATTTAGTGAAGGGATATGAATTGTTCGGTTGTTCCCTTAAAAAATCAATGTATATTTTTTAATAAAATTCTTTAATTAACCATCAAATACCTAAAACAACTAAAAAATTTCAAATATCACAATCAATTTCAATAATATCTTGTTAGCAAATAAATAGATTAATTAAAAAATATGTTTGTTCAAAAAATAAAATTTGCATTTTGTAACCTAAAATAAAACAGTAAGGAATGTGTTTTCATGGATCCAAATTATGATGGTAAATATTCAGTTGTAGACCGTATTATACCGTTTTATGAACATTTATACTTAAGGATGAATGAATTGTAATATAGCACCGAATAAGTCAAAGCTCTAATAGGTGTTAAAACATTATAAAAAACTTAAAGAGTACAATAAGTAGAAGAGTTGCATTGAAAGATTTTTAATACAAGTAGAATCTTATAGTAGTACTTGGAAACTAAATAACAAAACTAATACATGATACTATTACTTGGACCTTCAATTTAGATAGATGCATACATTTATTTAGCACCTCAAACCACAACCAAACACCTTTATTCTCTACTTCTCTCTTCTTTTCTACTAGTAGTAGTAGTAGTAGTAAAAACCTTCTCTCTACGACTCTACGTCCGCTCTTTCTCCTTCACCAGTTCGCCTGTACAATTAACGATTAACAATTAGCAGTTAACGATCTCAATCGTCTCATACTCACTTGCACTCAACTCCTATGTTATGCTACTGAGGGGTTGTTTACAACTTAGTGTTTGTTGTCAGTTAACTAAACACTTATGTCTCTTACTGGGTAAGAGACATTGTAACAACTCTTTCCACATGGATTGAAAAGTATATTTGTGAGTTTCTAACTTCAAAGTTGTTGACTACCAACAACTTCAACCATGGTTTTAAGTTGATTTGGAAGTTAATAGATCAACCTTCTGCTTTAGGCTATGCGACATCACATAAGCTTACATGTTCATTACCAACAATCTCACTGTACCCGCTAAATGAAGGTGGTGACTCTTACCCCATTAACTCTTACCGGGCAAGAGACACTTATACTATGTTACTTCCTCCATCCTAAAATAAATATTCACAACGAAAAATGACAAACAATTCTAGAAATGGGTAATTATTACACTTTTTAATTAACTAAATGACACTTTTAGCCTAATAAAAGTAGATATTGTTGAAATGACACTTGTTTTGGAACAGATGGAGTATTTTGATGACTGAGAATTCTACCGGATTTGTGTTGGTAAACAGCCCCTTACCTGCACTCAACTGCTACGCTATAGTACTATACTAAAAGATAAGAGAGATAGAAAGAGTTACATGGTCCGAAATTGACATTGCACTTTTCGGGAAGTTGCATAGCCATGCTACGATCAACGCCAGAAATGGGAGGCCCGTTCACAAGCACACACAAACACGGTTGACCCAAAACTCTCAAAGCATTACAACAAGCTTCGTTTGGAGGGATGGGGCTAAACGGTGCAACCGATGCCCTACAAGGGATCAATTGCACCAATGCAGAAAAGAATGTACTCCCACATGGAAACCCCATGGTTCCCTGAACCATCACACCCAAAACCACCACCACCACCACCACCACCACAACTTCTTTCTTTTCCATTTGTTCACTTTAGAAGTTGGACTTTTTTAACTCACTTTTTGTTTCTAATAACTCTTCATGCACCATTTATAGATGTGAATTGTGATGCAACCCATTGTGTGCCTAACTCCTAATCATGTATCACAATGGCTTCATGTCATTCCTAAGCCTCACCTTAACTCAGCATCATTCGTATGCTTAACGAAAAAGTTATGGGAGCTTATTCACGTTATCAACGTGTCAAAATCAATCCATATTTCATGATTTATCAAGCGTTTTAACTTTTTTTATAAAATAGAATCAGAAGAATAGTCTCCATTAAATCATCCTTAAAGATATAAATAGACTACAAAGTTATTAAATCAACATAATTCATCTTCCATTCCTTGTTATTTTTCATCATGGAAAGACACTTTAAAGCTCTCCTCTGTTTCCTTTAAGATTAATAACCGCAAGCTCTTGTTCTACAAAATCACCGGTACAAATGGACGGATATTTGTCGGCAAGAGGCGATTGTGCAAAATGGCCCAGGGGCTTCAGCACGGCGTCAGATGCTATATGAGCAAATAACTAGCAAAACAAACAAGAAAATAAAGTAATCGTCAAGAATGAAATTTTCTAAACCACAATTAAGTTTATAAAGTACACTTTTGACTTGTGGGTTCAAATAGAGTTATTTTAACAAGCTTCATGAGTGAAATTGATCTTATATTTAATCCATATGATATAAAAAGTTGATATGTTAAATATGTAATTGGCGGGCTAAAGATTAATGGACTCACTGTTGAAGATACTCTCCAAAGGCTTCGATTTTCTTGTGATGCTACTTTAATTGCGTCAAGTGTTCGATTAGTTACCACAACTTCATGCATACCGGCTATACAGTCTCCACCGGTCAACCATTCTATCTGCAAATGAAAACAATATAATATAGCAGATGAACCTTATTTTGAGTTATCTTACAACATATTGAACAAAAATCAATGATATTTGTACCTGTTTTCCAGTCTGAATAAGTAGACACCCAACTGGAACTTTGACTTCTACTTTCTTTCCATTCCTTAGCCAAATACTTAGACCAGGGAATCTACTTCTGCCATGAATTGTTAGAAAGTTAAGGTCATAATGATATCCTGCAAACACAATACCCTCTTGGCCATGACGTCGAAGGTCACTCCCTGTTGGAGCAAGAAGATGCGGACCCTGAAATTGAGAAATGTAAATTTTAATTTTGAATAAAGTTGGAAAGTAAATAATCCTTATAGATGTGACAAAGGCAAGTGCCCTGCAAATAATCCTTAGAATTCAAGAAGCGGCAAGTGCCTTAAATACTCAGTATATGTGTAAGTAATACTCTTCTGGTTTTTCAGATTAATATATAAGTAGGATTAGCCTTTGGGGATTTTTTTTGGTATCATCTCTCGTTTATCTTGGAGGTTTGTCGTGTTCATAAGGACGCTTGTATTTAAGGAAATTTATTGTTAAGATTGTTGCACTGTTTTAAATCAATATATCTACTCCCTTCTATTTATCTTCTTTTTCTACTAATTTTCTGAATTCTTGCTGCTCTTTTCACTTGGCACTATGGAAAAGCATACATTATACATATATGCATGGATCAGGGAACCAAAATCAGTCTTCATCCACTCCCAATAATTTGGATCAGCTGAACACACGCACACAACAATATAGATAGACACACTAAAAAACAAAACAATTGAAATTCAACGTATATCGAAATTTCATCTTGCTGCATCTCAAACTCAATTAAAATACAGATGAATACTTCTATACATATTTCCCATTCTAAAGTAATGAGATCCACATTAGACACTTGATTTAGTAAAGTATGTTTGCATTTACAAACCTTGATCATATTTCATCAAGTTTCAGTTTCTCAAGAGAACATCAAACCCAACCAAAGTCCAACTAATATAATAAGACCTCCAAAGTGTATTTGTGCTTCATATCTCTTGGATATACTTTCCCAGAAGCTACACGTATGTCCATTTAAAGAACAGATTGCGTTTTGCAAGTTCCATAAGTAATAAAGTCTACGCATCAAACAAGATTGTAATTTTCTACTTTTGATCACATGAAGGCACCACAGAAAAGATAAGTAAACAATCACCTGCTTCATTAGACCAGTGAATGCATCCTTTGGTAGGCCAAAGCCAATTGCGGCCATTTCAGCAACAGCCTGAGAAAATTGAGTTTTGAATTATATAACATTCAAAAATTGATCGTAACAGATGTAGAAAAATCACTGCAAATGACACACCTCTATAGCAGATATCATTTTGGAACCCCAAGAATCCATGGTCTCTTTCCACTCAGGGAAACCTTCAGGTATAACGGGCTCGGAGTTCAGTTCCTATATAAGAGATGCAGATCAACAACAGTCATCAAAGAGACAAAGACACTACCGGTTTAAGACATGAGAACTATACTAAACCTGAAACCGGGTAGTCGATGGTCGTGGACCAACTCTCCACATGTATCGCCACTTAGGATCTGGACCTGTTGGAGTCAAAGGCTGGCTCTCTTTTGGCAATGATTGCAGCTTCTTCTGCATTTCCACATCAACCAAACTACGAGGAACTTCAACTCCTTCAGGTGTCACACCAACCTGTTATTGTATTAAACAAAAAACGTTGAGATCAGATTTTAGGTTGCGAAATAAAAAACACCCAAATCAATTTTTGTTCAGAAACCTAAATTAGCTCAATTGCATTTCAAGTTGGCCAATAAAGAGAGGGGATGCTTGGAAGTACTATCCCTACTACAATTAAACTCACAATACATCGGTGACAACAGCAATGGATTCTAAATTGAACAAGTCATATTGTGACATGCATCTCCCTTTTCTAATCGAGGGGACGACTATCTATGAATAATTGATCAATCTGATAAACCCCTCAATGCAATTCAATCGCGTATACAGATTCACATAACACGCACAAACAGCAAATTAGGTTAATTGGGAATCGGTAAGTGAAATAAAACCTGATAATGAAGGTGAGGACGCTCCTGGTGACGTTTAACATCATCAGGCTGTTCAAAATACTTCTCCATCATATCGATAAACCGATCATTATCTTGAGCAGAACATCGAGGATCTTTAATCAGCAGAGCTCCGGTTTCTCTTAGGGTACGACTAACCTCCGAGCAAACCGTCTTCAATTGGGGATTTAAGACCTCATCGCCGCAATATTTGCCAGATATCACATCCAAATAGGGCTCCAGATCAATCACCGGTAACTCCATTTGGCTAATTGATCACTGATTTCTACTTTAATTTGGTAGAGAAAAAGGTAAAGTGGTGTAGATCCAAGAAGATGAGTATGGGGGAGTATGTATATTTTGGATGATGGCGGGAGAATTTATTCTTACGGCACCTCTTGCGTACCGGCGCACTTTAGCATATGGATCCCTTTGACCCTCCGTAGGGAAACAGTTCCCGATGGTACACCAAATCTTGCCTCAACCACGTTTTTAGGGGTGTATACGATTGGTTATTATGCTTTTATGTTTTTTTTAAATGTAAAATGTTTATCATCTTTTTTTTTTTTTAAATGTAAAGTGTTTATCATCTTTTTTTTTTTTAAATAGCAGCGGAATTTTATTAACACACTAACAAGGAGCTAGGGAGCAAAAACAGTTACAAAGGAGGAAAAGAAATAGATAAATACACCCAATTGATCCAATCAAACTTGACATTAAACTTCTTTCTAGAAATGATCCAAAAATAAGAGTAACTTTGGATGAGAACGAAGAATTCTGAGAAGATAATCCATATTAGAAACCGACCAATTTCCCATGAAGAGAGTGTCATCTGCGTAGAGAAGATGAGATATGAGGGGCCCGTTGTTAGGGAGTTTGATACCTTCAAAAACACCTAAGGAGCGAGCCTTCTTCATAGCCACATTTAGAGCTTCCATGGCAATTATGAAGAGGAAAGGGGCGAGTAGGTTCCCTTGTCTAACGCCTCTTTTCAAGTGAAATTCCTCCGTGGGAGACCCATTTAAGAGAACAGACACCCTTGTTGAGTGAAGACCAGCCTGTATCCAAGCCCTCCATTTGGATCCAAAATTTAATTGAGCCATAACATCATCGAGGAATGACCTTATATATGATAAGAATCTGTGTTTAGGGGTTAAAATGGTAAATTGATTTTTATAAGTCATAAAAATAAATTAAAAGTTTTTAATTTAGAGTCAAGTCTTGTTAGTGTCATTTTTTTAATCAAATAATGTCATCAGTTGTTTGAAAAAAAAATCCTATATTTATTTTTTAAATTCAAATGGTGCCACCATTTGAAAAATATGGGTTCATCCCTGATGAGCGGCCAATTTTTTGCTCACTCGGCGTCTTAGACTAGCAGGAGATATGGGACAGGGATGGACCGAGATGGTCTTTATGGTAGTGTGTGTCACCATTTCGTTCCTCCTTCATGGTGTAAAAAGTTATAAAGTCATAAAAGTGTCATATAAATTTGTTGTATGACACCGTATATATTTTAAATAATGAGGACTCAAGTCTTATCTGATATAGTCAAGGACAAGGTCAGGAATATTTTTATTTTATAGTAAAATGATGTTATCACTTAAAAAAACATGAATATATCCCTAACATAAGATCGAACCAAGAACATGTCTTGTATTTCATGAAAGTCATCTTGACTTTTTTACCACCTAAACTATACTATATCACAATAGTAGTTTCGTGTTCGTATCAATATTTTATTCCTAGTTTTCTTTGTCGAATTAATTTTTTATCGAATTGTATTATGTAACACTCTAAAATTCATGATTTGTAAAATAAATAATTATTGAGGGTTAGAAATTTAAAGAGTACACGATATAAGGGGTTGTACTGTCGATACCCGAAAAATATGATTTTATTGCAATAAATAAAATCATTAATACGGGAAATTATATATTTTGAATTTAATTGATTTGGGAAAAGAATGCAAAAAGGAAAACTAGAGGGACTAGTTCTGCCAAAAGTAGAAAGCTAGTTTGGAAATGTTTTAGATTTGGGAAATGATTTCCCAAATCACGTTTTTCCTTTTCTAGAGCCGATTTGGCGACCTTTTACTTGGAGTTTTCGGCTGAAATTTTGTGGAGTCGTTCCCAAGGGTGTAAGGGAGTAAACCCAATTGGAATTTCGTGACTTCATCAAGAATTGAGAGAGATATCGAGTTCGGAGCGGCATAGGGTCATTCGGTACGAAAACGCGATTGGAGGTAAGATACTCAACCAAAATCGATGTATAATATATGGATGGCTTCGTTTTTCAATTACCTTTCTATTGGTATAATTTTCATAGGGAATGAAGGTCTATACATCGAGTATTTTGGCCGAGAAGCCGCTGTGGCGGTGGACCGACGGGATTGGGTACCAAATCTTAACTTTCGGGTTGAATAATGAATCGTAGGGGCTGTAAATTTAGATATGAATTGGGATGTTTAGTAACTATAAAGTTCTTTAAAAAGTTTGATGAAAAATGGTCGAGAAACAACCCCCAACAAACGCCGCACCGAAGGTGCGATCGGTTGGATCGGGAGTCATGTTGGGTTGGGCTAGCGTTGGACCGAGATGTTGGGCCACGACTTCATGTCGAGGCTGACTTTTTGGGGTCGGGGTCGGTTAACGTCGATTCGTTTTTATTAAACTAATAATTATTATAAAGAGATTTGAGTGTCGTTTATTTATTTGGATTAATCGAAATAAATCGAGATATTTCGATTAAGTTTACTCAAGATTTTTGGACATCAATTATATAGGGTTTTATTAAGTTTACTCAATTATATAGGGTTTTAATTAATTGGGTTATCGCATTTTGGGATTTATTATTTAGAGATTTATTATTTATTAATTGGATTATATCTAATTAATATTTTAATCTCCAAGTTATTTATTTATTTAAGAGTGGAGGGATTATTAAATTATTATAATTTAATAAGTTGTTTAGCGAGTCGTAGTTGAGTAATTGTGGATTTGAAAGATTCAAAATGAGAGACGTATAGGTTGGGTCAATACGTCGTGATTTATTTTGGAAGTGAAGTAGTTCATTGGGAAGGGGTACATGGTGATGATGTATGCTTATGGTAGATCGGTCGACCATGAGTTGAATCGTTTTACTTTTGGGTTGACTTGTTGTAAAAAGTCAAGACTCTAATTATGGAAATGTAATTATGTGTGTTATAGGGTAATACGCATGGACGAGGTTTAGCTAAACGGAGCTATTCAGGTGAGTCTTTCATGAGATTTCACTGGGATGTATACATATATATGAAATGTATTTTTACATATATGGTGTGGATGTTTATATGTTATTTGATGAGGTGATATTATTGCATGTATATTTTAAATTGGTGATTACATGCATGTGGTTAAATTATGGTGTAGCATGCTATTTATGTTATATGATGATACATTGCATGCAAATAGAAGTTAGGGTGTGGGTTAACATGCTTATAAAATGTATATAACTCGGGTATGGGATATCGGCTCGATGTGTCACACTTTGGGGAGACACGACCCGAAATGGGAGGTAGTTCCTGATGGACTTACACGCCCAGGGAATGTCTGTGACATGGCAGGTCCCTATCTAACGGAGAGGAGTTAAGAGATCTCATTGGGGGTGCATATAATTGGTGAAATTGCATGTCATATTTATTTGATAATTATATGTGATTGAATGTGTGTCGAATAGTCGCACGTAAACCGTGAACTCACTGAGCTATTTAGCTGACTATAGTATACATCTCAGGATCGAGAGGTTCAGGAATCGACAAGGGCAAAGGACACGCTTAAGGAGTTTAGTTCCTTTTACTTTATTTAGCGTACACTTATATGTATTTCGGAGTTTGTCTTGGTTTGAATTATGGTGACCCGGTATGGGACGGGTTATCTTTTAATATTTATTTTGATTTGATGTTTAGACTTCCGATGTAAACGTTTTAGTTTATTAATTGGAGTATTTAATGAGGTGTTTTGATGACGTGACATTTCATTTAATTGGAAAAAAAAATGGGGTGTTTCATATTAATTTATTATTTACGGTTTGTGCAATCTTATTATATGTATTTATTTATTATTTAGAGTTATTATATATCAACTATCATTGAGCAGTACATGTTACAAAAAATTGAAGAGTACATATTAATTATGCATGGGTGTAATTTTTTATAGATCGATTTGAATTCTTATAACTGACTGATGGTTATCGATTCAATTCATTGAATATTACTATTGATTATCGATTGGATTGAATTGCATTCATTCAATATTTTGATCCAATTTTCAAACAGTTAATCCACCATTTCAACCAATTATTCATATTAAGTTATATGGTTGGTTTTATTGGATGTTGGGCTACCACCCAATAACCGATTGATCTAATTTGAATGTTAAAATTTTTGAATCTTGTTCGATTATAATTGGATATCCGTTTACAGTCGTTCTGTTTAAACGGGATTAGAGAACTTTCTGCACACCCTACCTAGGGATGGGTTCTGTTATACACTTAAAATTGAATAAAAACTCAGGAAAGGTCCATGTTGTCACACAAATATCAAATAAAATATATAAAAAAACAAACATAAATACCGTGATTATTTTATTCTCTCTTTCTTTATTGCGTATAAAAAAACAAACAGAAACATCTTTCCTTGTTGAATCCAAAAACTCGTGCAATACGTAAACGACTTACAAACAAAATATTAAAACATAAAAAGTGAAAGAAAAATAATGATACGAGTAAATAAAAAATACTTTAATAAGGATGTATTTCAATGATACAAGGAATCCTTGAACAACCAAACGTGTGGAAGTTGTATAAGTTATTTTCAAAAGTTATTTTAAAGAGTGAAAATGATAAAAACAGATCTTCACTAGGGATGACAAGAAAAACCGAAACAAACTTTAAAAACTGGACAATTTGAATCGGGTTTGAGGACATTTCAACGGGGACGGGACGGGGATCTTATCGGGAACGAAGACAATACTTACTGGTCCGGCCCAACCCGATAGTATGTGTATATATATATATATATTTATTTATATATTATATATAATATAAATAATATTTAAAATATAAAATAGGAGAAGTATTAATTTTGTCATGATTTGTATCCAAGTTGTTATTGCTTCAATTTTTGTTTGAAAATTTTACGTTTTTTCTATCGGGTTCGGTTTTAGGTAAAACCAACCGGTAACGGTGATTTTTTTGCTTAACAGATTCCCCGTCGGGGATCGGGGAAACCAGCGGGACCCAACGGGGACGATTTTTCTTATCGGTATTGGGGACGGGGATACCAATAACCCACCAAGCCTGCCCCGTTGCCAATCCTAATATTCACCCTTAGATCATCATAATTGGAAATTAACACTAATGAGATGCACTAGATCAATTACAGTGAAAGTTGCAATTGAGGGGATAAGGTGAGATTAAAAGTGATCAAGAGTCTGGATCCATTTATTACATTTCTCACATTAACTCATATTCTTACACTAATTTTCGTCTCAAAAGAGAATAATGTCAAAAATAAGAAAACACGTAACATTCAAATCACATGTGATTCTGCACTAGAATCGCGTGTGATTATGGAACACAGTCATACTTGACCCATGACCTCATGTTGAAGTCAAAATCGCATGAATCACATTTGATTATTGTGTAACACCACATATGATTCTATTGTAAAATCACTTTTGATTTAGTCTTCTTATGTTCTCTTATTTGGTCATTATTCTCGTTTGAACCCAACTATATGTACAATTAAATTATTAATTGTGATACATACAAACATCAAAACCATAATATGGGTAAAAAGATAACATGATACAGCCTCACAATTATATTATTTCTATTAAAAAAATAGGGATAAAAATCGTTTTTTATGATGTTTAACTCGTTATATTAGTCAAGATACGTACAAACTAATTCAAACAAAATAACTTTTAAGTTGTTAAAGCAAATAATTATACACGAGTTCTCCAAAACCTAAACAAAGGGGAGGCACGTTTACCCTTCAACTACAATTTTTCATTCTACAGGTATAAAGATTTAAAATACTTTTGTTTGTAATCGTGTACCCATTTGGCCATTTTTTGTGTTAAAGTAGGCTATCAATTTGTAGAATAACATGGGTCGTTTCCCTAGGGCTTTGCTCTTATTGGACCATCTATGGTTGCAATTTTAAATCTTTCCAAGAGGTAAACAATTGATAAAACAATTGATAGACTGTCTCTTAATAGAACTATTAAAAGGTTAATAAACAGTCCTAAATGACTCATCATCAAAGTTATAATGCAAGTCACAGATTAAATCTTAATTTGTAATTGAATTTATAATGCAAGTCCATTCACACACAATGGCATTTCATGTTGCTTCACGGATGTGAAATACCTATAACCTTACATTCATTAAATCTTAGTTCGTTCTCCAAGAACTTTTCAACAATACTAAAAATCAAGAAGGATCTGGAGATTTAATAGATTGATTCACAGTAAAAAAAAAAACAGTTTCCAACAAGATTTCAGATTTGCCATTGATTCATTGTTCAAGAATTGATTTAAATATAAAATATATAGCAAGAAACATACAAATCCCAATAGCAAAACAGCATATTTGCCGGAATACTATTCACTTAACCGATAACCCTAATTCCCTAAACCATTATCGCCGAATCCAAAATCTTACCAATTCAATCAAGCCCTCTCGCCACGGATCCTTCGAGCAAGTTGCATATCCTTTGGCATAATCGTCACTCTCTTGGCGTGTATCGCACACAGATTTGTGTCCTCAAAAAGCCCCACCAAATAGGCTTCAGATGCTTCCTGGAGGGCAGCGACGGCGCTACTCTGGAAACGCAGATCGGTCTTGAAATCCTGTGCGATTTCTCTAACCAGTCTCTGGAATGGAAGTTTCCTGATCAAAAGCTCCGTACTCTTCTGGTACTTTCTGATTTCACGTAGCGCCACCGTTCCAGGACGGAATCTGTGGGGCTTCTTCACCCCGCCGGTCGCCGGCGCCGATTTCCTAGCGGCCTTGGTGGCGAGTTGCTTCCTTGGAGCCTTTCCTCCGGTGGATTTACGAGCAGTTTGCTTTGTACGAGCCATTGATGATAAGTTTTAGGGAAAGTAGGAGGTAGAGATGGAGATCTGTGAATTATTTTGTAGATGGTGACGAGTATATATTTGTTCGTAGGCGCGCGGGATTTTGAAATTTTGAAACTTATTTCAAGCCGTAGTAGATTTTGGCGGTAGGAGTGGACGGTGGAGATGAGATGTTAAATGGATGCGGATTGTAATCCGTGTGTTGGTAATTTTAGCGAATCAGAATCAAACACGTGTCATAACTTATTTGGTAGATAGTATTTGGATGAAATAAGCAAGGTTCTAAATGGCGTGAGGCGTGGCGTGGCGGCGAGGTCAAGCCTCAAGCCTTACGAGTTACGGCGAGGCCATGGCGTTTTTTAAGGCGCGACTTAAGGCGGCAAATTTTTATATATTTTATACATACATATATCTATGTGAGGGACTGTAATGAACAATAATGATTAAACAAATTAAATTCATATAAAACTACAAACAAAGGAAGAAACATGCATTCATAATTTTATATCAAATACACAAGGTTTACAAAAAAAAGAAAAAAAAAAGAAAATCACGCCTTATAACCCGCCATAACACGTCATAACGCGCCATAACGCGCCTTACTGCAAGTCACGCCTCAGAGTCACGCCACGGGCTTTAACGTGACGGCGATGCCACGCCTCGACGTTATGGCGCGCCATAACGCGTTTTTTAGAACCTTGAAAATAAGTAATCATTGGGCAACCAAACGTATGGAAGTTGTACAAGTTATTTTAACAATAATATACATACATTTTTTTAAAGAATAACAACAATTTTGGTTCAAATTGTTTACATCAAATATGAAAATTGTCTATGTGATTTATTAGAGCATCTCCAACAACATCTCTAAAATAAAGAAAAAATAGAGATTTTTGAGATTTTGAGCATTATTTTTGTTCCAACAACATCTTCAAAACTTTTTCCAAAATGGAGAAAGCATGAAAGAGATTATAAAAATCTCCAAATTTGGATAAAATTTTGAAACATCTTCAAAAATGATTATCATGAGAGATAAATTATTTTTTATTATGTTCCACCAATAAGAAAAATGAAATTAAATATTTAGATAAGATAAATAATATTTTACTAGAAATATAAAATATTTTAATGATATAATAAATTGTAATCTTCAAAATGGAGATGTTGTTGAAGTTGAATGTAATATTTTTTATATATTTTTGATTTTGACTCTATATTTTAGAGAGAAAGTCATAGAGATGTTGTTGGAGATCCTCTTAGATCTACAAATACTCAGTTGCATTTTTCATTTGAAAAAGTTCATTGTTCTAACACCGTTAGTTATAATGTCATTAAGTGATGGATTTTATCATAGGTCTATTAACCTAACATTTCTGGTAATTCAATCTCCATAAAATTCAAGGATACTAATCTTATTAGAGATGTGGAATGTATGTATTTCTATTTGCCTTCTTCCTATTTCCTAATCATTTTTTTAAGAGTAAACTTTAATTTTGGTCCCCCTTGTTTGGTGAATTATTTGAAAATTGAACCCTAAATTTGATAACTTCATAAATCGTCCACGTGATTCTTATTTTGCTTTGAACGTGGTACGCTGTCAATAAATGTGTTAATATTCTCCATTAGCGTTAGGGTATTTTTGTCCATTTATTCTATTTTCCTAATTCTTAAAAAAAATTAATTATATAATATATTGCATTTATTATAAGAAATTAAAATCATCCATAAATATAAGAAATTACCCATAATTATTTTTTCGGATAAATTTTTTCATAAATATTTTCATGTTAGAAAATTAAAGTATGCATAAATATAGTAAACTATGTGTAAATGTTTCTTTTCCATTTATATAGGATATTAAAATTTACATATTAAAACAAAACATTTTGTAAATTATCCATATGATAATTTTGTAGACCTGTGTATTTGGTAAAATACTAATTTTCTATCAAAAAAATAATTATAGATAATTGTCGATAAATATTTTTGATGATTAAATAATCAATCAAAAATATTTATGGTAATTTACAAAAAAGTTTTATTTTAACTTACATACTTTAATTTCCTATAATAAATATAAAACTATTTATGGACAATTTACAATATTTATGTTGGTTTTAATTATCTAGACTCGGATTTCTGTCAAAACAACATTTATGGAAAAATATTTATCAGAAAAATAATTATGAATGGTTTATCATATTTATGGATGACTTGTATTTTCCATATTAAATACAATATATTATTTAATTTTTTTAAAAGAGAATTAAGTAATTAACCTAAATAGACAAAAATGTCTCTAACACTAACAGAGAGAATTAATGAAGTTGGTGAGAGAGAAACATATCCAATACAAAATGAAAACCAGGATGACAATTTCAAAGTTTATGCCTCACTTTCAAATATTTCACTAAACCATGATGACCAAAATTATAGTTTACTGTTATTTTAAACAAAATGAAAAATATAGATATATAATTTTTTTAATTTATATTAAATTATAACCTTCTCCCTTTCCGGTTCACAACAAGCAACAACCCTCTCCTTTAATTCCACCACCGCTCCAAGCAACATTCGCAGAGGAAGGATAAAAACGAACCATCCTAGAAGTTTGTATTTTGCTGGAGGAATAGAAACAGAGTTGGAATCTCACCATCTCAAATAGATTCACCATTGCCTCGTTTTCAAAAATATTAAATTAAAAAGGTTAAAAATGTCAATAAAGTTCTTTGTCCTTGATGCTTTCTTTTCTTAAAATGTTTCACTTGTGGTTTTATGGGTACATATAATATAGGGAATAACATTCTAAATGTGGCTACATTTCATTTCTATAAAGTCTTTTTCATTTACGTATTTGTTAATTCAAATTATGTTGTCATCCTAAGTTTGATTAAGCCTTTATTTGCATAACTTCCCAAACTTTATGGTTTTTGAGGACGTAGATGAACAATTTCCCTTTAGTTTGGCCAGTATTTCTATATATTTTATTTTGTGTTGCTTGTCCTAAGATTAAATAAGTCTTTCGTTACGTTCAATTTATTATTTTTGGTTTTGATTTACATGTTAAACGTTATATACATGATTACTTGGTAAATAGGGATCTAAGTTAAAGCCTCTACTTAATCATTTCAAGCTAAAGGAAAAAGTCTCATTAGTTCCTTTGTTTTTCGTTTTTAATACTTGATTTGTGTTTTAGATTCGTGTTTGATTTAGGTTTCCAGATGAGGATTTTGATTTGCGAGGGAAGATGTCTGGAGGGGGTCGTCAAATTATGGTGGTGGCGAGAGGAAGAAGAAGAGTGATGAGGTTGTAGATATGATTTAAGCATGTGTATATTGAAACTTATTTCATTAGAAAAAAAACCGCAAAACAAAGTTAAAAAGACAAAAATGTTCTTTACTTAACTGATATGTTTTAAGAGAACTATAGTCAACAACCATTTTCATAACAAAATGTTGTGACTATTATGTACTTATGGAAGCACATAAACGATTTTCTTCTTTTTGTGTAACCACGTAGACTAAAATTTTGTGTGTACATATATACACACAAACACACACATGACTATTGAATACCAAAAAAACCTAAATGCATGCAAACATTACTAGTGCAACCGTCTTGCTTTTTTAACGTTTTTCTTTTAGTGGTCAATTGATAATTTGGCTTAAGGTGGAATATAATTAATTATGATGACCAAAATAATCTACTAATAGTCACCATTAATACGAGGTAAAATAGTGGATCATGAAAGAACAAAAGAAGAAAGAAAGCTCACGACAATAGTTTATCAGTTTGATTTAGATACTTAAGTTGATCAGTTTTTCTCGTATTTTTCTTTTGTAACTTTCAACATTGTACAGTTTATTGAAAATAATTCTTACCATCAACCCCCAGAATAGTTAATGAGTCTTTTAGTTTGCTCCTACTCGTCTCCTACCTCTTGTGCACTTCTACTATTTTTTTAGAATGGTCCATCAGCTTCATAACTTTCTCTTTTCACAAAGACAAATAATAATCATGAAATAAGGTGTTGGGTCGATGCTTGAGTTGTTAATGGGAATGGGCTGTAAAATTTGTCGACAATATGTTTACACTGGTTCAAATGTAGCTCATCCCAACAATTTTGCCGATATACCATCAAATAGTCTGTAAATTAAATTCCGAAGTCCCCCCTCCCCTCTTTAGGACTGTGCCAAATAAAGTATAAACCCTAAACTAAAGTGCGAAGAATTAGAATAATAAGATTGACATAATTCCATCTTTGTTCTCACGACTCATTTTTATCATACTTATTTGTCTTCCAAAGAAGATTGTATTATAAAAACGGTGTTTTGAACATAATACCTCTCTTTTTCCACTTCACTTTGTATGGGTTTGTTGAGGCTTTGTAGTTAATGGAACAAACAGGTGGTCAGATGATACTCATTTGATGGTTCTACAGAAAACCAATGGTAGGTTATGGAAACGAAACCCATCTTTGATTCGGTATGAATAAAATATCTTCCTTTGTTATACTATTCAATTATTGTGGACAAATTAATTTAAGAGTAAACTACGATTTTGGTCCTTGTGGTTTATTGTTTATAACGATTTTGGTCCCTGTGGTTTAAAAACTGCTTTTTTGGTCCTTGTGGTTTCCTTTTCCTACCATTTTGGTACTTACATCTAACAAAGTTAAAAGGGGATGTTAAAAAGTTTCAAAAAATTACAAATTTAGTCCTTATGTTACATAAACTTTAAATATTTAATCCTAAATTTCATTATTATCTTAATAAACTTTTAGTTTAACACTTATAAGTATATATATATGTATATTATCATTTTTGTTTCTCTTCTTTTATTATATTTTAATACTATATTCGTTATATATATATAAATATATATTTTCTTTTTTTATATAAGTTATAATCATTTGAAAACATACCATATAATTAATAAAAGTAATAATTTTTTTTATATTTTAACTAATAATGTTTTTATTACTTAATCATAGTTTTATTTATTTATTTAATACAATTCGAGAAAAAAATAGTTTTATTTATACCCAACCGGTTGTTTTTATCAAATTAATTTTACTTTCACTATTCTAAAAAATAGTGAAAAATATGAAAATAAAGTAAAATACATTTAATGAAAACAACCGTTTTTGAATATAAATAAAACTATTTTTTCTTAAATTATATTAAACTTTTTCAGATGATAAATTAAAATAAATATAAATTTTTAAAAAATAATATCACGTATTTATCAATAATTTCAAGATTCACAATTTTTCCCATTTTATATCAAACGATTTTTAAAATAAATTTAATAGAAATACCAATCGGTTTCAAATAAATAAATAAAATTTCGACTGAATAATAAAAAAAAGTTATTAATTAAAATATCAAAAAAATTATTTATTTTTATTAATTATACTGTATATTTCAAAATAATTATAACTTATATAAATAAAGAAAAAATATTAATATATATATATAACGAATATAGTATTAAAATAATATATATATATAGTATTAAAATATAATAAAGAAAGAGAAACAAAAATGATAATATATATATAAGTGTCAAATTAATAGTTTATTAAGATAATAAATAAATTTAGGATTAAATATTTAAAGTTTATGTAAGACAAGGACTAAATTTGTAATTTTTTGAAACTTTTTAACAGCCTTTTTTAACTTTGTTAGATGTAAGGAACAAAATGGTAGGAAAAGGAAACCACAGGGACCAAAAAAGCAGTTTTTAAACCACAAGGACCAAAATCGTCATAAACAGTAAACCAAAGGGACCAAAATCGTAGTTTACTCTTAATTTAAAAGCTCAATTAATTGTTATTCATAAAATTGATTTGATTCAAGATCTTCATTAGAGAATGTGTTCATTGAATTGAGAGGTGAAATATTCATCATCTCTATGGAAGTAAAACCAGAATTATGGTGATATGAAAATAACGATAAGATTATGGAAGTAAATATTATTGCATCAATGGTATTCCAAATTGATTATTTAGAGCATGAATACTTGATAAAAAAAAGAACAACAATTTTAATACCATAATTTTGACATTTCAATAGCAAATTCAAAAACCAAACTCAAATTGGCATATTCAATTCACAATCCGTTCAATAAATTAGGTGTCAATCAAGTGAAGGTCTTGTTAACAAAAAAAAATCAACACAAATAAAAACTTTGGCTGTAATGGATTCAATACGATGATTCATGGTGGAAATAAAACAAGCAATTTCAAACGAAACTTCAAATCTGTAATTGATTCATTGATATAGCAACATCGCTTTTAATATAGTAATATTTAAGTATTGATAATTGGAAATACCAAATAACAACAGCAAACAGTATATCTTACCATCCAACAAATGGAATACTACAAGTTAATCAATCAAGCTCTCTCGCCACGGATCCTACGAGCAAGTTGCATATCCTTGGGCATAATCGTAACTCTCTTGGCGTGAATCGCACACAGATTTGTGTCCTCAAAAAGACCGACCAAATAAGCTTCCGATGCTTCCTGAAGCGCAGCGACGGCGCTACTCTGGAACCGCAGATCGGTCTTGAAATCCTGTGCGATTTCTCTAACCAGTCTCTGGAATGGAAGTTTCCTGATCAAAAGCTCCGTACTCTTCTGGTACTTTCTGATTTCACGTAGCGCCACCGTTCCAGGACGGAATCTGTGGGGCTTCTTCACTCCGCCGGTCGCCGGCGCTGATTTCCTAGCTGCCTTGGTGGCGAGTTGCTTCCTTGGAGCCTTTCCTCCGGTTGATTTGCGAGCGGTTTGCTTTGTACGAGCCATCGACGATAAATTGCAGAGAAAGTAGGAGGAAGAGATGGTGAGATTTGTGAATGATTTGGTGGATGGAAGCAGAAAGGAGTATATATATATATATATATATATATTGTGTGTAGGCGGGCGGGATTTTGAAAATTTTAACCTGATTTCTTTCCCTCGATTTAGGAGTGAACGGTGGAGATGAGATGTTAAATGGAGGCAGATTGGAATCCGCGTGATGGTAATTGTAGCCAATTGAAATCAAGCATGTGTACATATTACCTTTACTAAATTATGATTTTATTGGCTGTGAATTTGTTAATAATTTTGATTTTCACCCTTATGGTATATAAATACAAAATTTAGCATAAATAAGATTTGATAGATATTTTTGTAGCTAAATGGTGTTTGTTTTAGAAGAGATAAAAGAAATCAATATTTATAACCTTATAAGTAAAAGAAAATGATGGAGAAAGATTTTAAAAGGTATTAGATAAAGGAAAAGACATATATATAGAGGTTTGGGAAGAAAAGGGGAAAAAAACTTCTTATTTCCTCTATCTTCAAGTACATTCGGATTTTCGTCCAGCACTGCGCGAGTTTTATCAATAAAACTGATCGACAAGCAAACGTGGTCCGATTGAGCTGAAATTTTACAGGTAGCTTCCTATCTCATTGGTCTTGAATCTGAACGGTTGGATTTGGATTTGGATTTGGAAGACTTTAAATATGAGTTTCGTATCATTTACAGTAGCGTTTTTTTGGGGTTTTATGGATACGAAAACAGAAAGAAAACTCCATTTTCGGTCATGATTTCTAAAGAATTAGCTTCTGAGTTCTTCACATAACTTGTTAACAATATGGATGGGAACAACATACTAAAAAGTCAATGGATTTGGTGGAGTTCTCATTGGATAATTGAAGGTATGTTTGGAATTCAAGGAATTTAGTCATATTTGAGATATATTTGCATCTTTTGGTTTTGAGATGAGTATTGGAAATTTTTTAGATTTTGTTTTGGTAAATATATGTTCATATAGGTGTATTAGTAGGTATATGATTGATCGATTTATGCATATGAGAACTCTATTTGATTATTTAGGTTTTAATTGTTTAAGAGCTCGTGAATGGTGAAACTAATGAGGTTATGTGTTACTTTGATGAATTTGACGCTAGAATCATCAGATATGTTGGAGTTTATGAAATTTGTTTATAGAGACTTTTATTAGTCTATTGAATCAAGTTAGTAATAGACTTCTATTGTGAGATTGTTTTATAGGTTGAGGACCTAGCCGGTAGAGGTTGGTAAAGGGGTCGGATCATCATCCGCCCTACGAGGTGAGTTCAAGTGTATTTTAAATGGGTACGCATCAAATATATGTATTTTGACATAACTGATTTATGTTGTTTGCTTTCGAATGTGTTTTGTGAAAAATGCATGATTTGTACATTGTTATAAAGTGTGGTTATTAAATGATTTGAATGTGAAACAAACATGTTAAGTGATTTTGAAACACTATGTGGAATATACTTTTGAAGTATTGAAATTTGATGTTTACGTAAAGCACGTTTGAGTTGTTGTGATGGACATATGTGATATGTTGGATTCTTAATGCAAATTGAATGTTGAAATAGAACGTGAGACGTTCAGATTTAGATTTCTCAAGTCCAGGCTTAGTAATAGATTTGAAATATCTTGGAATGGGTGGATATATATTGATAAAAGACATAGGACGTGGGACGTTCACTAAATATGTCTAAGTTGGAGGGGCTGGGAGCCCAGTTAGGTGGCAAGTTAGGCATGCGGCCCGGGGGGATAAATACATACATAGACCTGGGAGGTCATACCTATGTATGTACACAGACCTGGGAGGTCAAACTTACACACATACATGGACGTGGGAGGTCCCATAACATGCCTGAGTTAAGCCAACGGTATTGATGAACTGCTATATGCTCCTTCATCGGCCGGTTATGATAGGACTCCCCTACCTGGAGGTCAATAATGTGAGTAACGATGATATATTGTTATGAGTTAAATGTAGCAGGAAGGAAGAAGAGTATTTATGAGAGACTTGGACATTATATCTAATATATGTGGGACATATATAGAATAAAATGAAATGTGAAGTTTGATATTTGTACTTGTTTCATTATATATATAAATATGTTATGGATAAACATATCATTTATTTATGTTTGTTGAAAAAGTAAGTAATTGTGTGGGTTTGCTTGTATCAATATTTACAATCATGCATGGTATTGAATATCACGAGTCATTTTGATTTTGAATGAAGGTTTTATAACGAAAACTCTTGAACTCACCGGGCGTAAAGCTTGACTTGTTTTGTTTGTTGATGTGTATTCCAGGATCGTATTAGGATGCAGCTGATAGTGCTAGCGGTAAGAATTAATAAATTAATACATGATATGGAACCATGGTGCAGCGTTGATGACTTGCTTGGGAAAAGAAATGATTTAGTTTCCATTAGGAACTTGTTGAGAATTGTAGTGGTATCATATTAAAAACTAGTTCTATGTATATAGATTAGCTCATATAATTGTGGCTTTTTGTATAGATTTGTTTTGGGAATCATTTTATACGGATGTAAGCAGGTTATGAAACAGACATATGACGAATTTTCGAATAGGTCATGCCGAAATTTTGGGAGAAATTTGTATCCTAAAAGTAGGGTGTTATATTTAGTCCTTAGGGGGCGTTTGGTTTGCAGGAATCCGATGGAATTGGAAGGAATTGGAATGATCAATTCCATTGACCAAATTCCATTCAGTCGTTTGGTTTACCTATGGAATGGAATGGAATTCCACACATTCCACCATCCATGGATTTGGTCATTCCATCACAATTGAGAAGGAATTCAGTTCCATTCCATCCCCTATTCTAAAAAAGACAAAAGTATCCCCCATCTTCTCTACTTGATCTGAACCACTATCGGTAATGAACATCGACTATCGTCGGTCTGAACCACCATCGACGATCGTCGGTCTGAACCACCATCGACGACCGTCGACCACCGCCGGTTTGAACCACCGTCGATCACCGCCGGTTTGAACCACCGTCGATCACCGCCGGTTTGAACCGCCGTCTACCGTCGTCGCAGACCATCGACGGTTTGAACCACCGTCGACCTCCGTCGCCGACCACCGCCGGTCTGAGCCGTCGTTGACGACCGCCAACCACCGCAGGTCTGAACCACCGTTAAAGACCGCCGACCACCGCCGATTTGAACACCGTTGACGACAGTCGATCGCCGCCATTGACGACCACCCTCCTTCTAAACCACCGCCAACAACCACCGATCTGAATTACCGTCGATCTGAACCACCACCGACCACCGCCGGTCTAAACCACCGTTGACGACCGCCGACCACCGTTGGTCTGAACCACTGTCGACCACCGCCACCGACCACCGTCGGTCTGAATCACCGTCGACCACCGCTGATCTGAACCACCGTTGCCGACCGTCGACCACCGCTGATTTGAACCACCTTCGACCAACCTCTGGTTGAACCACCACCGGCCACCATCGACCACCGCCACCCACCACCAATCTGAACCATCGTCAACCACCGTCGATCCGAACCACCACCGACCACCACCAATCTGAACCACCACCGACCATCGCTTACCGGAACCACCGCCGATATGAACCACCATCGACCACTGCCAATAGACAACCGTCAATCTGAACCATAGTTGTTGGATTTTGGTTTCAAAATATTTAGAAAAGGGTATTTTGGTCATTTATCAATATTTCATTCCTATTCCAAAGCTACATTATGTGAACCAAACAAACAAATTCCAATTCCTTTAACATATTCCATTCTAATGTCTGCCAACCAAACATGTAGTCAAACCTGATAACATTTCATTCCAATTCCTTCAAAGTCAAATTCCTTTGACAGATTCCATTCCATCCGAAAACATTCTGTGAACCAAACGCCCCCTTATTATTTGTAATTTTATCCTTAAATCTAATTACTACCTTAAACTATAAGGAATCAATATCTCAAAACAATAATAAATTATAAATCATAAAAACAAAAATGACGATAAATTATAAATTATTAGGATTAAAATCACAATTTTTAATAAACCACGACGACAAGAAACGTAATAAATTTTTTCTTAATTAATGTAACAAACTTTTACTTCCTTCTATTTTATACATAATTTGAGGTGCAACCTGATAATCCGCTAATATGTGGTGATGTAGATTGCCAAGTTGATTATACTGATTGTCGAATTGTCAAAAATTTTAATATACACCAGTTTAAAAAAAAGATTTACCTCTCTAAATTTATTAAAGCTTGTACAAATGTTTTTTTTAAACCTTATTGTACGAGTTTGGATACATAGCGTGCAAGCATCCAAACTACCATATCTCTTTCAGGCTACACCTCCTTCAAGAGCCACCCTTCCCATCAAAAGCTACCATATCTCTTTCACACACACCACTTTGAATAATAGAATTAACAATAAAAAAAACGTAAATTTGATTGTTACTTTAAAGAACAAAACTAGAGCTTTTCACTATTAATGCCAAAAATTGATTTATAAAAAACCAACTTAAGGTACGGTTTGAAACTTAATCAACTGAAAAAAAAATGTATCTTTCGACAAATGTTATAGACAAATAAAAACAAAGGAACACAGAGAATTGGTGATGCGGAAAACCTATTTCGAGAGTAAAAATCGTGGACAATGATTAGGATCGTCAATACACTATTGAAAACTGACGTCAAATAGCGACGTCATTCTTAGGAAGAATGATCATAAGTAAGTCGTAAATAATTCGATGTTGTCGTGAGTTCTTAAGAGTTTTGAGAGAGAAATTATGTGTCTTCTTTGTAGCTTCAGAATAGCTATCTTATTGGTAAATTTGTACCCAAATAGTTACACTAAATATGAATGATATACTAAATTCATTGTATTTGATGTATTTTACCTTTTAAACGTAAACTACAATCAACCCCACCACAATAAGTAGATTCACCATTGCCACATTTTCAAGAATAACAAATTAGAAAAGGGTAATAGTTTCCAATCATGTCCTTTAATGTCTCTAATGATTTTTTTCTCAAATTTTTTAATTTACTATTTTTTTGGGTACATTTAATACAGGGAATAACATTCTAAAGGTGGCACCATTTAGTTTTATAAACTATCAATCAATTAGTTATTCTGCGGGTCTTATTATGTTGCCACCCTAGGCTTGATTAAGTCTTTATTTGTGTAACTTCCCGAACTTCAAAGGCTTTTGACGTGTGGATAAAAGATTTCACTTTAGTTTGATCGATATTTCTATAAATTTTGTTTTATGTTGCTTGTACTGAGATCGAATAAGCTCCACATGCATGAGGATTCAACCATTGTATAGATTGATTGATTTCACTTTTAAATTATCGTGTTCGATTTTTAGTTAACTGAATAAATGTCTATTTGCATGATTACTTGGTAAAAAGGGATCTAAGAGCATCTTCAACAGCTATTGTAAAATAGAAAAATGGAGGATTTTAGCAATTTAAGTGCTCCAACAGCTATGGTATATCAATTGCTAAAATAGAAAAATGGGAAAAAAGAGAAGAAAAATCTCTAAATTTAGAAAATCTCTAAAAATATACAGAAGAGAGAGAAACAATATTTTAATTATATTCAACCAATCAAAATAATTGAAGTTAAGTGTGTAGAATAAAAAATAATATTTTATTAAATGATGGAATATTTTATTAATATTGTTAATGATAAAGTTGCTAAAATAGAATAGCTGTGGAAGTT
This sequence comes from Silybum marianum, assembly GCA_036898165.1. Taxonomy (NCBI): domain Eukaryota; kingdom Viridiplantae; phylum Streptophyta; class Magnoliopsida; order Asterales; family Asteraceae; genus Silybum; species Silybum marianum. The sequence goes on from CM072538.1 coordinate 24,871,292, forward strand.
GGATTCAAATTATTACAGAGATTTTGACTTTTAATATGCTATTTTAGAGAAAAAAAATACAATAGCTGTTGGAGATGCTCTGATAACTTTTACTCAGGCATTTCAACCATGTCTAATGTGTTTTGAATAGATGTTTAGTTGCATGATTAGGCATGTTTTTTCATTTGATTTAGGGTTTTGATTTAAGTGTCACATCAATGATTGATTTAGGATTTATATTTGAAATTTGGTTGAGTTTTGGAATGTTGGTTTGATTTACGTTTAGATTTGACAGTTGGTTGAGTTTTGGAATTCAGATTTAATCTAGTTTTCAAATTTGAATTTTGGCTTGCTGAAAAAGATGATCGGAGGAGGTCGTGAGATTGTGGGGGAGGCGAGAGGAAGAACAAGAGGGGTGTGTTTTTGGATGCATTAAACATGTGTACAATCGATAATAATTTAATTAAAAACCAAAAGATAAAATAGTGGTGGCAAGACTAAAACATACCTCGTTTAGCGAATATTTTTAAACAGAGTTAACGTTAGGGACGACTTTCAAAGAAAACTATTATTGCTATTTATATAGCTTACTCTTTTGTTAGGTACAAAAATGTGTGTGTGTGTGTGCGCATGCCGCATGCGGCCACGTGTTTGTGTATACTTGAAAGTCTTTATTACCATAAAAACCTCTAAATGTGTATTTATCGTACATAAACACATGCCAATATTACTCATCGGCTCGTCTTATTGTTCTTTTAGTGCTCTTATTTTCGTGATTAACTGACAACCTCATTTAAGACTAATGTTGCATTTATCAGAATAACCTATATATATATTAAAGGAACAACCACACCCTATGACATGTCATCTTCTAAAAGCTATAAACTTATCTATCTTTTTTCTCCTTTTTTTACTTTTAAAATACTATTAAGTTAAAAACTTAAGTCTAACCTCCTAGACTATTCAACTTCTTAATAAACATTTCATTTAATGTTTATTGTTATTTATTTACTTTCTCCAACTCTTCCCCTCCCCATCTCTTTATTTGTCAATCTTTTCCTCTCCATATATATAGATTGTTATCAAGAAATGGTTGATTATGTTTTTGAAAACATTCACACACATCCAAGTTTAACCAAGACTACTTCATAATGGAAGATTAATACAATGAACTTTTGTCATGAATGGTAATTCTATATCTTTATACCCTTTTCACTCAGTTGTTATAATTCTGATCTCCATCTCTTTATATCTCAATATTTTACTTTTCATTTAGTTTTGGCAAAATTTTGCCATAAATGGTAATTATATATCTTTATACCATTTTCACTCGGTTGTTATAATTTTGATCTCCATCTCTTTATATCTTACTTTTCATTTAGTTTTGGCAAAATTGTTGTAAAAAAACAATAAATTATGTTTTTGAAAACATTCACATGCACCCAAGTTACAATCAAGACTACTTCATAGCTAAAGGTTTATGCGGTGAAACTTTGTCGAGAAAGATAGTTTTATATTTTTATGTTATTTTCTCTTGGTTATAATTTTGAGCGTTATATTCGTTCATACACACGAACACAAACTGTTTGTTTAAAACATAAGTGTTTTTTTGGGGTTTGAACTCACATAAGCAACATTCTTTATTCTAAAGAAGATAAAGATAAAAAAAAATCCTCCTTTATTCTTTCCGCAAATACGTCCATAAGGTTAAACTTCTTTTACTTGCTTTGTTATCATGCAATTACATATGCAAATTGTAACTTTTTTTTTCGTCTTAAATGTCTTACTTTTCGTAACTTAAAATTAATTTCTTTGTAACCCAAAATGACTTTTATTAGGATTTGCAAAAGTATTAATCAAGTGTCAACGAATTAAGGTTCACGAAGTAGGTTACTTTCCACACTCAAATAGTTGTTTTTACAACAGGCTCATTCAGGAACATGGCCATATAAAGGTTGTCAAAAAAAATTGATATTGACTTTTGTAAATAGAGTGTTAAACTATTAGAATACAAGGTAAATAAAAAAAGTTTTAATTATAGTAAATGTTGTATAAATAATAGTTATATAAATAAAACGTAATATAGAAAATGAAAGGGTTACAATTTATGAACACTTTTTAATTTAAATTAAATAAAAACTGTGAAAAAATTTGGTGAATCATATTGTTTCTATAATTGAATAATTAAAGTACATTGTTTTCACACATGTAACTTTTGTTTATTTAAAAAGTAGCTTGTTGTTGTAAAATATATGTCTTAAATTATATACATATATATTATATAAGGCTATGATCAAGTTAAGCTTCTATTTGAAAACAAGTTTAGGTTGCAATGAAAGACCTAACATTTATCCATACATATCACAATTGTAATAATATTTATAAGAACAAGGTATTGTCTATTCTAATTTTTTTACATTTTTTCAGATTTCAAGAAATGAGTTATTTGTTTGATAAATTATAAATTGATGTTTTTTTCTTATGACTAATCATGAAATAAGTTTGGTCCATTTTATGAAGTTTAAAAAGTTTTTCTTATTGATTTTATGTGTTGAATTGTATCATAAATTGTGATTTGTTATTTTTGTAACAATGATGAGTTGGATGTTTTTTGTTTTGTTTGTTAGGATTCTTAACCAGAAATTTTGCACATCGAAGCTTTAATGGTTGAAGTATTGACGACAATTGATGATATAGTGTCTCATAAACTCTACAACATCAAGAAATTACAAATATGTTGTCTTTTTTCTCAAAGTGATATGATATGACTTTTAGTTTTAAATTGTTGGCTAAATTGGTGATATAGAGGTCGGCCAATAAAAAAAAATGAGTTTACTTATGGATGATTAAATGTAAAAAATGTAAAGCGGTGTACTTTTGTTTGAGGATGCATATTTTTCTTTTGTAATTATTTTTTTTTGTTTGAAATAAAAGATTATTGGGGGAGTGTATCCTTTTACCAAAAAATATATCTTCAAAACATTATTTTGTTTAGTAAAATAAATAAATAAAATGTACAAAATTCATATGTTATTAAGACAAAATTCTTTGATGAATGAAAAATATGTTGTGTTTATTATTTATGACATCTTAACAAATACAGTATACACTGCGATGAAAAGAAGATGGTCATTAAAATTATCCCACATTGATAAAGAAAATAAAATTTTCACAAATATTACAAGTATGTAAGTAGGAGATAGTGTTTCACATATATTTTTCATAAGATGAAATTTTCACATGTATTTGTTTCACCATATGAATCTTTTTAACGCATATTTTTGGTTTCAGTAGATGAATAAAAAAATCACATGTAATTATTTCATAAGGTGAATCAAAACATATGTAAAATTATATCTTAAATTATAGGTTTTGATGGAAAAAAAAATCATGTAAACAAATATTTTTATATCGGTTTTCATAAGTTTGAAACTTTTTTGTGCTTTTTATTTGATTATCTAAATTAACAGATGAATTACATGTTATATTAACTCGGTCCAATATACATACCATCTTAAAATGAACCACTTATAAAAATGCATTATTCATTTTAAATTGTATTTTATTAATTATTAATCGAAGAATACATTTTATCTTAACGTGATCAAATATTTCCTTAAAATATTTATCACTACCACGCAACGCGTGGGGCCCACACTAGTTTATTAATTAGTCATCACAAATCCGAGGTAAAATCATAGACCGTGAAGGAAGAAAGAAAGCTTACTGCAATTGTTTTTCGGTTTGATTCAGATACTTAATTTCATTGGTCTTTCCTATTAGACCCCTAATGAAGTAGTGATTCACTTTGATTATATTTCAAATAGAAAATGCACCGCATTCTCAGTTGCCAAGGCGGATGATGGACATGCGAGTTTGAGCATCATTGATACGATGGATCCGATAAGTACATCATCAATTTGGCTCTTGATTTTCTTTTAAACAAAGAATAGAGAGTATAATTTAGGTCTGAACCGGTTTTTAGGTTGCATCGGATAAAATGAAATGAAAATAATTAAAACAATGAAATTGATTGAATGTTCCATATCTGATCTCATGACAATCTTTATCATTCAAAGAAAATTGGATCATTATAAACACCATGTTTAGAACATATTCTTCAATTTTCCAATTCAGTTTATATTGTTTGTTAGGGTTTGTAGTTAGAAGAACAAAGGGACGGCTAGATGATAAACTATTAATGGTTGTGCAATGAAACCTAAGGTTGCTTATGCAAAAGAAGGATAAATAAAGAAATTTTGAATTGGAACAAGAAACCAATATTGGATTAGATGGATAAAAGATTTTCATTTAATACACTTTTTATGATTTGTCTTGATTTTTAATAGATAAAACACGTTAAAATTCAAAAACGTTTGATCGAACAATTAGGTACGATGTTATGATTTTGTTCATATATAAATATTCGATACTCTATGAAAATAAAACTTTGAAAATATGTGAGATTTAAACATAAAACCATTATCTATCCAGAGCAGTGTTTAACATATTTGATTTAAAAATGTTTTATATTAACGGGAAAAAAATCTCGAATTCCCCGGCAGGGATGGGGATTGGGATTGAAATTGCAATCATGGACAAATCAGAGATTGAAATTGTGATCAAGGACGGGAATAGGGAATGGAGATTGGGTCCCCACCCCATTCCCATGCCTAAAATAACATTGTATTTACCACAATACAATAAACTATTTTTTACTGACTTTCAACTCTTGAAAACTTGTGGCAAATGCTAACGTTCCTTCAACAAAATACATCAAATCCATTGTTAAACGACTCAAAACACCATGAACGTTTTGAGGAAAACAAACGTTTGCAAGTGACTAATTACAATATAAGTCTACACTCTATATCAATGGTTTTGCACACAAACAATAACACTCACCACCGAAAGGATACAAGCTTAATAATAGACCAAGTAAACATGCTCAAGTTTTAATCTAACCCTTTAACCATGGTTGATCTTGTTTCAATCGGATCACCTTTGGATTTTAAAGAGCATGAACTCCTTGGAAAGACCATATTTTGATCGGAATAGATGCAACAAATTGATTACCAGTGAAATAAAACAACCAATTTCAAACAACATTTCAGATTTGTAATTGATTCTTTAATATAGCATCTCTTTAATACAAAAAACCAATGCCAAATGGATGAATTACATAGAGCACTATTCACCAAACCAATAATCTTACCAATTCAATCAAGCCCTCTCGCCACGGATCCTTCGAGCAAGTTGCATATCCTTGGGCATGATCGTAACTCTCTTAGCGTGAATCGCACACAGATTTGTGTCCTCAAAAAGCCCTACCAAATAAGCTTCCGATGCTTCCTGAAGCGCAGCGACGGCGCTACTCTGGAACCGGAGATCGGTCTTGAAATCCTGTGCGATTTCTCTAACCAGTCTCTGGAATGGAAGTTTCCTGATCAAAAGCTCAGTACTCTTCTGGTACTTTCTGATTTCACGTAGCGCCACCGTTCCAGGACGGAATCTATGGGGCTTCTTCACTCCGCCAGTCGCCGGAGCCGATTTCCGAGCTGCCTTGGTGGCGAGTTGCTTCCTTGGAGCCTTTCCTCCGGTTGATTTGCGAGCAGTTTGCTTTGTACGAGCCATTGCCGATAAGTTGTAGAATTAGTAGGATGCTTGATGAGATGGGTGAACGATTTGTTGGATCGGAGTATATATATATATATATATATATATATATATATATATGTGTGTGTATAGGACTGTTGGTGGGCGGGATTATGAAATTTTGAGACTGATTTTGGTCCGTTGATTCTGATGGTAGGAATGAACGGTGGAGATGCGATGATGAAAATGTAGGCAGATTGTAATCCGTGTAGTGTAATTGCAACGAATTGAAATCTAACACGTGTACATAACGTCTTTGAGATTCCTTCCAGAAGGTCCCGCGATGAGTATTTTCAAGTTAAGCCCTTTTAGTGTTTGAAAAGGCAAGCAGGTCCTCAATCTTTTAATAAATACAAAATCATACGTTTACTTTTTTTACTATTTTATACATATTTTAACATGCATCCTATTAATCGCGTAACATTTCATTATGTACTTGTCAAGTTGATTATACGGATTATCAAAATTTTAAGTACACCAGTTTTTTTTTTTAAAATAACATCTACCTCTTTTACTTTATTAAAATATGTACACATGTTATTTTACAATTTTCTTAAAGTATGAGTTGGGATATATAGAGTACAAGAAATTAAAGATAAGAAAAAATGAAGCTAAATTAAAAATACACATCGTTAGTTCCCCTCTTCGAATCACTCCCTATTATTTGGCCACACCTTCTTCAAGACTTCAAAAGTTATCCTCTCTTTTTCACACACACACCACTTTGAATAACAGAATAAACAATGGAAAATATCGTAAATTTAATTGTTACTTTGAAGAACAAAATTAAAGTTTATTACACTAAATATAAATTAAATTAACATTAATTGCATTTGATATATCTCACCTTTTGTTTAAAAGTAACTACAATTTTGGTTTATATGGTTAACACAAAATCCTATTTGATTAAAAAAGAGGTTAACCGTTTTAAAAATCATCAAATATGATGATCATGTGTTAATTTCTTTGGATGTATATATATGTTATATATTTTTTAGTAGAAGTGAGAATATTTGTTCATTTTTTACGCGTTCCTTGTCATTTCTTAAAAAAAATAAAACTATATATTGTATTATATACTATTATTTATTTTATATTAAATTATAACCTATACATACATATATCATAAAAAACCTAATCACCATCCTTTTTTTATTTTTCAGTGACCTGTGCCACCTCCACTCTATTTGTCCGGTAATCTCTACTCCCTTTCCCGTTCCATTTGCAGTTTGTTGGAGGAACAGAAAACGAAGACGACAACCCCAACACTACAATGAGATTCACCATTTCCATATATTCAAGAATAACAAATGCAAAAAGGGAAATAGTCATCCAACCATATCCTTTTGTGTCCTTAATGATTTTTTTTTCTTAAGTTTCTTCGGTTATGCTTTTTGGTACATTTATAGGGAATAACATTATAGAAGTGGCACCCTTTAGTTTTTATTGAATTAGGTATTATGTAGGTCAAATTATATTGCCACCCTAAACTTAATTAAGCCTTTTTCACAAACTTCAAAGACTTTTGATGTTGTGGATAAAAGATTTTTCCCTAGTTTGGTTGGTATTTCTATAAATCTTGTTTTATGTTAGCTTTTACTGAGATTGAATAGGTTCTACATGTAGATTGATTGATTTTGCATTCAAGAGTGTCTAGCTTGTTTAAAGTCTCAGCTTAAGTCTAGGCATTTTATCTCAAGAATGTCTACCCATTCTTACAATCCAATACTTAAAGTCTCAGCTTAAGTCTAGGCATCTTAACTTCGTACCTAGTTCGCTTAAACCTGGCTATGATACCAACTTGTAACACCCCTAAAAATGAGAGTTAATTTAAACCAAAAAAAAAAATTGCGGAATAACTTCACTGAGATAGACATCACCCATAAAGATGGGGAGAAGTTAGAGAGTTTACAACTTCAAAGGAATACTAGATGACAACCTATTAAAATATACAATACAAAATACAGATTAAATTCGGGTGTCTCTAAATCCACAAAATATTCTTCTATGTAACTCCATCTATACACGTAAGTGTACTTCAAAAAGGATGCCACTACCGGCATCTAGCTCCACTCAACCCTTCATGCCCCACTAGTTTGATCACCTGATATACATGTCACTTTAAGAAAAAATGTTAGACTTAAAACCTAGTGAGAACAAACAGTTCAAATATAGAAAAGCCATTAAAACTTCGAAAAACGGTAAATAAACATTTAACCCAAAAGTTTTTCCATAAAACCTTTTTTCTTTCATCCACGATTTACACCTAAAAGATACGTTTTTCTTCCTTTGAGAGAAACATACGGGAGCGAACCGCCATCGCATCAACCTTGACCCCAACCGGGATCTTAGTCAATGAAAGTAAACACGACCAGATATCAATCTTCGGCTATACTAGTGATAAGTTCAACCCTAAAACTAGGATATATTACTCATCACTCTTCCGAACAAGCTCAACCCTAAACCGGGATATATTACTTGCTCCCTTCCTCAAATACTTGTTAAGGAATGTCAATAACACCAACACTTGAAGCTTGAATTTTCAATCTAGACTTGATTCTTCAACTTTAATAGAGTAATAAATGAGAAGAGATGAGGTAGTTGGAGGGAGTTAAACCCTAAAATCGCCTTCAATGAGATGCTCTCAATAATGACTTTGCTAATAGATGAAAATGGTAAAATTAAGCTGAAAATCGGGTCTTATTGTGCCCTCTGGAGAAACCGGGCGACGATGCCATGCTACCATGACAAGGCATGGTCGCCTGTCATGGTAGACAACCATGTATCGCGAGTTTTTGGCCCAAAATGGCTTCTGGAGAGTTCGGGGTATGATGCCCTACGATCATGACATGGCATGGTCGCCTGTCATGGTCGCCAAACATGTACCGAGAGCTTGACTGAATTTCTTGCCATCTGATGCTCTTGCTACCATGCCCTGCGACCTTGACATGGCATCCTAGCCTGTCATGGTCGCCTAGAAGGTATCTAAACTCATTTTTGTTCTGTTTTTCGCTCCAACTTCCAAATCAATGCAACCCAACATTGAACACTTGAAACACTCCATTCAACTTATAAATATCAAAACATTTAGGATGCGAAAATCATTATCTTGGCTACCAAATTCCGGGTGTTACAATTAAGCATGTGTGCCTTGATAAATCTTTAATTAAAAACGAAAAGTTAAAATAGATCTAGCAAGACTAAAATCACGTCGTTTAGTGAATTTTTTACAGAGTTAATGTTAGCAACGAATTTGAAAGAAAAGTAATGTGTTGTTTATGTAGTTTACTCTTTTTCAAGTACAAAAATGTGTGTGTGCCAATGTATGTATATACTTGAATATTAAATACCATAAAAATCCTCTATGTGTATTTATCATACGTAAGCACATGCAAATATTACTCATTTGATCGTCTTATTGCTCTTTTAATGCTCTTATTTTTGTGATTAATTGACAGTCTGATTTAAGAAGAAATACTTGTAATGCTCTTATTTCCTTGATTAGTTGACAGCCTGACTTAAAACGAAATATAACAAATTGTGTTGATCAAAATAATCTATTAGTTAGTCATCACGAATCCGATGTAAAATCATGGATCATGAAAGAAGAAAGAAAGCTATCAATAATTGTTTTTCAGTTTTATTGAGATACTTGCTTTCACTGGTCTTTCCCCTTAGATCCCTAATGAAATAATGCTTCACTTGGATTATATTTCAATAAGAAAATGCACAGCCTTGTCAAGGCGGATGACGGACATTGCGAGTTTGAGCATCGTTGGTACGATGGATCCGTTAAGTACAACAATTCAGCTCTTGATTTTCTTTTAAACAAAGGATAAAGAGCATAATTTAGTTATGTTCCATATTTGCTCCACAACCCCTTTTTAGGTTGTATCAAATAAAGACAAAATCCTAAACTAAAATAAAAATAACTAAAACAATGAAATTGATTGATTATCCCATAATTACTCTGGTGACTATCTTTACCGTACTTCTTTATCTTCCAAAGAACACCGGATCATTATAAACACGGTGTTTAGAACATAATTCCTCAAATTTTTCACTTCACTTTATATTGTTTGTTAGGGTTTATCGTAAAAAGAACAAAGGGATGGTTAGATGATAAACCTTACATGGCTCTATAATGAAAACTAAGGCAGGACCAATGAAACCAATATTGGATTTGATACACTTTTTAATTCGCGACAACATATATGGATCTAATTGAAAACATTGATATGAAATGCATTCATTGAATTGACAGATTGTAGTAAATAATCTTGCATTTATCGCTGTCTATAGATATTAAAAATCACAACACAAGAAACTATGTATGCTAACTTTCAACACGTTAACGCAAACAATTATTGAATACCACTATACCAAGAAAATAATAATGCCCAAAAAACTTGTGGCAAATGCCAACATTCCTTCAACAAAATACATCAAATCCATGGTTAAACAACTCAAAACGCCATGAACAATTTGAGAAATAATGCATGCAATGCAAGGGCCTTTTTTGGTTAATTTGCATTAGAAGAAACAACAATATATATGTTTATATATAGAGAGTACACTAACAAAGAAAAAGACTCATAAGTAACTCTAATGACTAACTACAATAGAAGTCATATTCTAAATACCAATGATTTTGCACACAAACTATAGTATTCACAATCAAAGGATACAAGCAGAATCATAGACCAAGTAAACAAACTCAAATTTTTAGTAATTTCTAACCCTTTAACCATGGTTGATCTTGTATCCATGGGACCCCCTTTGGATTTTAAAGAGCATGATCTTCTTGGAAAGACCATATTTTGGTAGAACTGGATTCGATTAATTGATTCATAGTGAAATAAAACAACCAATTTCAAACAACATTTCAGATCTGTAATTGATTCTTTAATAAAGAATCATTTTAATATATTATATAACTCATATCATGAAACTACAAAATCCCAATGCCAAACGGATGAGTTACACAGAGAACTATTCACCAAACCCTAAACCACTAACCTCAAACCCAAAAACATACCAATTAAATCAAGCCCTCTCGCCACGGATCCTTCGAGCAAGTTGCATATCCTTGGGCATAATCGTAACTCTCTTGGCGTGAATCGCACACAGATTTGTGTCCTCAAAAAGCCCTACCAAATAAGCTTCCGATGCTTCCTGAAGCGCAGCGACGGCGCTACTCTGGAAACGAAGATCGGTCTTGAAATCCTGTGCGATTTCTCTAACCAGTCTCTGGAATGGAAGTTTCCTGATCAAAAGCTCCGTACTCTTCTGGTACTTTCTGATTTCACGGAGCGCCACCGTTCCAGGACGGAATCTGTGGGGCTTCTTCACTCCGCCAGTCGCCGGAGCCGATTTCCGAGCTGCCTTGGTGGCGAGTTGCTTCCTTGGAGCCTTTCCTCCGGTTGATTTACGAGCAGTTTGCTTTGTACGAGCCATTGCCAATAAGTTGTAGAAAAAGTATGATTCTGAGAGAGATGAGATGAGTGAACGTTTAGGTAAATCGGAGGAGTATATATATGTGTGTAGGACTGTAGGTGGGCGGGATTATGAAATTTTGAGACCGATTTTAGTCCATCGATTCTGATGGTAGGAATGAACGGTAGATGTAAAATGTAGGAAAATTATAATCCGTGTAGTGTAATTGCAGCGAATTGAAATCTAACACGTGTACATAATGTTTTTACGGTCCTTCCAGGCTTCCACAAGGTCCCGCGATGGATATTTTCAAGTTAAGTCCTTTTAATGTTGCAAAAGGCAAGCAGGTCCTCAATCTCAACATGATTTGTATTTTACCTTTAGTCTAAAACTAAACTACAAATTTGGTTTATGTGGTCAACACAAAATTACCAAAATTCTATGTGATCCAACAAGATACACAAATATGAAGATTATATGTTGCTTTTTTATGTATGTATTTTTTTAATACAAGTGAGAGAATAATTTGTCCATTTTTTACCTGTTCCTTATTATTTCTTGAAATATATATATATAGAGAAAAGTTCAAATGTGAACTCATTTTTGGTTGTGAACGTGAGGACGAATCTCAGTCACTTATCCGGTCAATAAAGGCGGCTTTCACCTGGTTCCCCTCCTTTAATAATCTCCACCCTCCCATGAATCGCGTCAATCCTCCGTGATCGCGTCCATCATAATCGAAGATGTGTGGCTGAGATTCGTCCTCACGTTCACAGCCAAAATTGAGTTCACATTTGAACCTAACCCTATATATATATATATATATATCTTATTATACTATCATTTGTTTTATATTAAATTATAATCTATACATATATATCATAAAAAACCTAATCACCATCCTTTTTTGATTTGTCAGTGACCTGCGCCACCTCTACTTTCGTTCCTCGGTAATCTCTACCCCCTTCCCGTTCCATTTGCAGTTTGTTGGAGGAACAGAAAACGAAGATGACAACCCCAACACTACAAGTAGATTCATCGTTGCCATATTTTCGAGAATAACAAATGCAAAAAGGGAAATAGTTTTCCAATCATATCCTTGAAGATTTTTTTCTTCTTAAATTTCTTCATTTATTGTTTTTTGGTACATTTAATTTAGAGAATAACATTATAACTGTGGACACCCTTTGGTTTTTATAAACTCTTATTCAATTAGGTATTATGTACGTCAAATTATGTTTGTCGCCTTAAGCTTAATTAAGCCTTTTCCCAAACTTCAGAGATTTGGAAATTACGTTTTACATTTGAAATTTGGTTTGCCGAAAAAGATGAGAGGAAAAGGTCGTTAGATTTTGGGGGTGGTGGGAGGAAGAACAAGAGGGGTGGATGCATTAAGCATGTGTACGTTGATAATTATTTAATTAAAAACGAAAAGTTAAAAAGGAGGTAGCAAGACTAAAATGCTCCTCATTTAGTGAATATTTATAAACAAAGTTAATGTTAGCGACAACTTTCAAAAAAAAGGTATTGTGCTATTTATGTAGTTCTTTTTTTAAGTACAAAAATGTGTGTGTGCCTATGTATGTATATACTTGAATATTGAATACCTTAAAAATCCTCTAAATTTGTATTTATTATATGTAAACACATGCAAATATTAATGATCCAATAGTCTTATTGCACTTTTAATACTCTCATTTCCATGATTAACTGACGGTCTGATTTAAGACGAAGTATAATTAATTGGCTTGATCAAAATAAATCTATTAGTTAGTCACCGTGAATAAGAGGTAAAATCGTGGATCATGAAAGAAGAAAGAAAGCTTTCGACAATCAATGAAGCCGACATGGGGCTAGAGCCATCACATCAAGTATTGAGCACGTGGGTGAGTGAACTCTAGTTTTGCTTGAGTTGCAATCCGCTCCGGTCAAGTCGAACCTTGCCAATTAGCTTCTGGAGATCGGGTTCTCACTACCAGTCCAAGTGGGAATTCTCTCTCCTATGTTCATTCGACAGGTAGCACATATCCGACAAAAGAGAGCTTCTTTGATTCAGATACTTGATTTCATCGGTCTTTCTCATTAGATCCCTAATTATGCTTCACTTGGGTTGTATTTTCAATAAGAAAATGCACCGCCTTGTCAAGGCGGATGACGAATATTGCTAGTTTGAGCATCGTCGGTATGATGGATCCGATAAGTACATCGATTCGGCTCTAGATTTTCTTTTAAACAAAGGATACATAGCATAACTTAGTTTTGTTCCATATTTGCTCACAAACCCTTTTTAGGTTGTATTGAATAAAGACAAAACCCTAACATTAAAATGAAATAACTAAAACAATGAAATTGATTGAATGTCTCATAATTGCTCTTGTGACTATCTTTATCATACTTCTTTATCTTCCAAAAAAAACTGGATCATTATAAACACGGTGTTTAGAACAGAATTCCTCAAATTTTTTACTTCACTTTATATTGTTTGTTAGGATTTGTAGTTAAAAAAGCAAAGGGATGGTTAGATGATAATCCTTACATGGTTAATGAAACGTAAGGGAGGCTATGGAAAAGATCTTTGTTTGGTACACTTTTCAATTCTCGACAACATATATTGATCTAATTGAAAACATCGACACGAAATGCATTCATTGAATTGACAGATTATAGAAGTAAATAATCTTGCATATATTGCTATCATATATAAATAGACATTAAACACCACCACACAAGAAACCATGTTTGCTAACTTTCAACTCGTTATACCAAGAAAATAAAAATGCCCGTAAAACTTGTGACAAATGCTAACGTTCCTTCAATGAAATACATCAAATCCACGGTTAAACGACTCAAAACACCATGAACATTTCGAGAAAAAAGCATTTGCAAGGTTTTTTTTGGTTAATTACGTTAGAACAAACAATGCACAATATAGATGTTTATATATATATATATAAAGTACACTAATGACTAACCAAAATACAAGTCATACTCTATACCAATGGTTTTTGCACACAAACAATAATATTCATAACCAAAAGGATACAAACTAAACCCTTTAACAATGCTTGATCTTGTTTAAATGGGATCCCCTTTGGATTTTAAAGAACATGAACTCCTTTGAAGGACCATATTTTGGTCAGAAATAAAACAAACAATTTCAAACAACATTTCAGATCTGTAATTGTTTAATTAATATAGCATCGCTTTAATATATAATAACTCATACAAAATCTCAATAGCAAACATATGAGTTACATAGAGCACTATTCACCAAACCCTAATCCATTATCCCCAAACACATAATCTTACCAATTCAATCAAGCCCTCTCGCCACGGATCCTTCGAGCAAGTTGCATATCCTTGGGCATAATCGTAACTCTCTTGGCGTGAATCGCACACAGATTTGTGTCCTCAAAAAGACCGACCAAATAAGCTTCCGATGCTTCCTGGAGAGCAGCGACGGCGCTGCTCTGGAACCGCAGATCTGTCTTGAAATCCTGTGCGATTTCTCTAACCAGCCTCTGGAATGGAAGTTTCCTGATCAAAAGCTCCGTACTCTTCTGGTACTTTCTGATTTCACGGAGCGCCACCGTTCCAGGACGGAATCTGTGGGGCTTCTTCACTCCGCCGGTCGCCGGAGCCGATTTCCTAGCGGCCTTGGTGGCGAGTTGCTTCCTTGGAGCCTTTCCTCCGGTTGATTTACGAGCAGTTTGCTTTGTACGAGCCATTTCCGATAAGTTGTAGAAAAAGGTAGGTTGCTGAGAGATGATGATGAAGATGGGTGAAGGATTGGTTGATCGGAGGAGTATATATATGTGTGTGTAGGACTGTAGGTGCGCGGGATTTTGAAATTTTGAAACTGATTTTAGACCGTCGATTCTGATGGTAGGAATGAACGGTGGAGATGAGATGATAAATGTAGGCAGATTGTAATCCGTGTAGTGTAATTGCAGCTAATTAAAATCTAACACGTGTACATAACGTTTTATGCATTTGGTTTACACCGCCGCTCTACAGGTTTGAACTCTTTTATGCATTTGCTTGTAGTCTTCTCTATCTGTTTTGGGCTATTCTTACAACTTTAGGAATGCCATTCTCATCTATTTTATGTTATTCTGTAACATACGACTCATTTTAAATGATTTTCTTTTTGATGGCTAAAAGTAATTTGGTCAAAATCTGGAGTTTCTGTCAACACATCTTTGTTTTTTATCACTCAATGATGGTCAACACAGGTTTCATGATGGTTGGATTAACATTTGGTCTGTGATTGCATTAACTGTTTGGTCCTGATTGAATCATGTGAGTCTGTGTTCTTAAGAACGAAGTAGTATATCTTTTCAAAAAAAAAAGAACAAAGTAGTATATGAAAAGGTGAGAGGAACATCTTTTGTTGTTGGACCAGAGTGGATGATGGCATCATCCAACCCAATCAAGGTGTTGGTAAATCCGATGTTCACTAAACACTTACCCGGTGAGCACTTATCGATAACTTATTTTACCGATTGAACATGACACCTACCAAGAATGTTATCCGGTAACAGGTAAAAAAACAACCTAAAGTTTTGCAGTGGTTTCTTTTTTATTGCTTCCCTTGGCAGATGAATCACATAAGACATTATGCTTCAAGTTTCCAGTTTAGAGTCATCGTGCATGCTATAATTAATCAATGGTATGAAATGGCTGTCTAATTTTGTAAAAATAGTTTATCTGTAAGAGCAGATATTAAGTCATAACAGTCCCAGACCACCATTAAGCTCAATAAGCAGCCTCAAACAGTCCCAGACCCCCATTAAGCTCAATAAGCAGCCTCAAACAGTCCCAGACCCCCGTTAAGCTCAATAAGCTGCCTCAAACAGTCCCAGACCTCCGTTAAGCTCAATAAGCTGCCTCAAACAGTCCCAGACCCCCATTAAGCTCAATAAGCAGCCTCAAACAGTCCCAGACCCCCGTTAAGCTCAATAAGCTGCCTCAAACAGTCCCAGACCTCCGTTAAGCTCAATAAGCTGCCTCAAACAGTCCCAGACCCCCATTAAGCTCAATAAGCTGCCTCAAACAGTCCTAGATCCCCATTAAGCTCAATAAGCTGCCTCAAACAGTCCCAGACCCCCATTAAGCTCAATAAGCTGCCTCAAACAGTCCTAGATCCCCATTAAGCTCAATAAGCTGCCTCAAACAGTCCCAGACCCCATTAAGCTCAATAAGCTGCCTCAAACAGTCCCAGACCCCCATTAAGCTCAATAAGTTCCCAGACCCCCATTAAGCTCAATAAGCAGCCTCAAACAGTCCCAGACCTCCATTAAGCTCAATAAGCAGCCTCAAACAGTCCCAGACCCCCATTAAGCTCAATAAGCTGCCTCAAACAGTCCCAGACCCCCATTAAGCTCAATAAGCAGCCTCAAACAGTCCCAGACGCCCGTTAAGCTCAATTAGCTGCCTCAAACAGTCCCAGACCCCCATTAAGCTCAATAAACAGTCCCAGACCCCCATTAAGCTCAATAAGTGAGTTGTTTGATTGATAAGGAAGGTAACACTGCAGAGGCTGAATTTTGTATCTAACGTATATATATTTCTTTCTATTTAATGAGAGAATCTCACACGAGATTGCATTTCCTGCACAAAAGTCTTCAGCTATGTACATAATTGTTTCTATTGTACACCTTATCATATATGAATTTTACGCCTTTGGTATTTTTCACTAACATTAGATTTAGTGGTTGGTTGTCCACATTCAGATCTCATTGTGCATAAGATTAGTTGAATGTGAAGTTTATTGATAGGATATGATGGTATAAGTAAATTTGCTTGTAACTGTAATGGGGTTTCTCCAAGTTGTCATGATTGCATTGTTTTGATGTGCCCGTAACTACAATGTTATAACCCTTTTTAAGCATGTTTATTCTACAGAATGATCATACTTTATGAGAAGTTTTATCCCATGTGTGTTAGCTATTTGCACTCTTATACTTAGCATTCAAGTCTTTCCATATTTCAAAGTGATGGTAACTTTATTATCTAAATATGTTTTAAAGTAATGTTTTTATTTGTTTTTCTTCTTTATTACTTTTATATATGTTTGTAGTTACATAAATTTTAATTCTAAATCATTTTTGTATATAAGAATCATTAATCTCCTCTCTCATGTAATACCATTCGTTTGTAATTGTATGTTTATGAAAGAAATAGAAGGTAGCTTAGATGCATGATGTAATACCATTCATTTGTAATTGTAATAGATACATTATTGTTTGGTGCAGGGCCTTCGTCTGTTCAACTTGGAAATGATTTGTGAGCATGGAACCAGGGATTCGTTTTATGTGACTGACATTAATTATTTTCCTGGTAAATTTAAATCCTAAAATCTGTAGTTTGTTCATGTGTTTATAGTGGTTGATTTTTGACTGTGGTCATGGGTTTCCAAGGTATGGTAAAATGTCAGAATACGAGCATATAGTTACAGGCTTCCTTTTGAACTTGGTTAAAAGCAAGTATAAGAAACGGTCTGTCTATTTACAATGAAGGACGGACATGTTTATTTGAATAAAAGCAATCGGTTATCTAAAAGATAAGAGGAAGAGGCAATCTATGAGTCCATCCAAAGAAAAGCAATTAACCTCCAACACTTGCCTGTTTGTGGTTGCCGAGCAAAGCAAAACATGCGCATAAAGTTGTGTGTGTGAGAGAGAGATCTGGTTTTCTTTCTTTGTTATGTAGCAGAAGGAAGTGGATTACTTTTTAGATGAATAAAAGAGACATGCCACCATTCATCTTTTTACGGTGGTTGTTTAGTACTGGTCTGATTTATGTTTAGCAGTTTGCATATGGGTTGTACAAATTTGATTTGAATTAGGTAATGATGGTTGTAATAGACAGTTAGACACCATATATTTTACATTTTTTGCATGTTGATACTGAAAGATGTTATATGTGGTTTGAACCACTTTACTGTGTTATGATGCATAGTTAATGGTCCACCTTTCTAGGTTGTATGAGTGGTTGCCTTTTGCTGTTGCTACTATTAGAATTTTCAATTTTTTGAGTCGTTTAAACTGAATTTGCATACTGGACTATTTTTGTTTTGCAAAAAAACATGTGAACCACAAGGTATTTAAAAGATATTTTGTAAAATTTTGATCTTTAAAAATTAAATGTATCTTGATATACTCTTTACATCCCGCCGCATTGTGCGGGTACACATTCCTTGATTAATTGTAGATTCATGTCTCCCATTTTCTTTTTCTTGGTGAACGTGATAGAGAGCCAAAGGGATAAGCCCATGGTGGTTCGGGGAGAATTGTAGTATGAAACTATGAATAGGACACAAATCTACTAGTTATATATGGCCAACCAATTATTATTTTTAAAGGCCAATAACAAATAAACAAAGTTTTTGCAAGACATAACTACCCAAGGACAAAGCAAAACGACCAACAAAAATACACAATACTACAAAAACCCGAGATGACAAAGCAACATACAAAAGCCAAACTAAGAATCCAAGGTAAATAAAGAACCAACGAGAGAACACCCCAAAAGTCGAACAACCCCCAATCCGGAGTCACGAAATGCCCCTCGTAAAAAGGGGCCTATCCGTCAAGCACTTGACGCCTACACCATTCCACCCACAACATATTTGCGCATGAAAAAATCCATTGGAACGAAAGATACTTAACCGTAAAAAGACGACCTATTTGGTTAGAAATTTTGATTAATTATGTAGCTTCAAATCGAATAGAGAGGATCCAGGAGACAACTTTCCACAAGTGGCACTTCGAGCTCGGAATGACATGAGAGACAGGGTCATTCATCAAACATGTTGAACGAAAAGGATGGCAAGAAGTTAAAACCACACTAATTATAAACATCTATCCATCAAGTCAAAAACAAACACTTTGTCCACTTTCTGAATCACATATACAATTACTATTATAGGGGAGGGATCAAATAAGAACCACCCCTCCTTAAATAAACAAATGAACAAATTGTGGACTACATATGATGTGAGTCCCACATAATATTAAATCATAAATGATCTAATATTAAATTATATTAAATTATAAATGATTAATTACTATATGGGACCCACATCATATGTAATCCACAAGTGTCCCTTTGTTCCTTTCTCATTTTAAACCTTCCTCTACTATTATATACCAAATATAATTACAAAATTTATGTTACTAAAATAATAACCAAGTTTCTTTAGTAAAAAAATTAAGATGTCATACGCATTTAAATACATTCTTAATGATTTCCAATAAGCATAACTTTTAAGTTAATACGTACTAAAAGGTCTTGTTATCAGCCTAACATTACTTTGGCATCTTAATAAGACCACCATAACCATAAATATAGCCAGAAATTTATGAGTAAATCAGCTAAGACAAAAAACATCGTTCGATATGTGAAGTTTTACACTCGCCAAAATTACAACTAAAAAAGAGAGCGAAAAAAAACTTGCTTTCTGTATCACTTGCTAATAATAGCTTCGCTTCCATCACCGATAATTATTGAAAAAAGAATGAACCCCTCGAAAAAAAAATCCCAACATCATCAGGGAATATAATAGAGCTAACGTAATCCAACACAATAATAATAATAATAATAATAAAAATATCCTCACTCTGCTACTTCCTTCAGTACCACGTTAGAAAATATCTAAAAAAACCAAACTTACTTTGCGTTCTGCTTCTGTTTCTTCTGGTCCAACGCACCTAACCCTGCACCTAAACCCACCGGCGCCTGACCTTGTGCCTCCGGTTTAGCCGGCTCCTCGGCGGTTTGGGTCTCGGTTGCACCATTGGTGTCATCACCGACGCTATTTTCCGGTGTCATGCCGGAGTTGATAATGTTGAGAAGTTGAGTAAGTGGCGGCAGAGCCTGGACCGGAACGCCATGTGGCCGGATTAACAGACCCCTGGCGGCAGCTTTCTTCCGTGCCTCCGCCACGGCACGGGCGGCTCGTTCGTCAACTCCCCGACCTCGAGGAATGTTCTCATTTCCAACCGTGTTGTTACTGTTACTACCCGAAGCTCCACCAGATGCGGCTTGGAACGCTTGTATCAGATCAGGGTGAGCCTGTTGTACAAATATCGGGATCAAAAAACATGATATTTGGGTCTTAATAGATAAGAAAACAAATCAGAGATGTCTTAATGATGGAGTTCATTATACAATATACATACCTTTAAAAGATCGATTGCTGCTTGAGCTGAAACAGCATTTACAGCTTGTCCTTTCTGCTTTTGTGCAGTCATCTATATCGTCATATAATCAAAAAGTTAATAAAAAAAACATAACTATAACAAATAACCGTTAAAAATAATAATAATAATAATAAAACGCGTTTCTACCTGTGCTTCCCGCACTTTAAAAGTTTTCATCCAGTTTTGTGAGTCACGAGTCCTGGAGTCATCCTCTCCGAGTTGCTTAACGAGTATATCATACGTCTTCTTTTCATGCTGTTGGCCAACATATAACCTTTTTAGTTAATATAAAAACTATATAATATATAACATTAACAATTAACGCACAAAAAAAAGTAGAACGGTAGTTAAAAGTGCGTGCCTGATGAGACAGTTTGTAGGCTCCGACACAGTTAAATGCGATTGCAAGTGCGTGATAGCAGACAGCAGTTTGGATATGTTCCTCTCCCAAAAGCCTCTCGTTCTTTTTCAATGCTTCTTGTAAATAACGAAGAGCCGTGTTCATCTTTCCGATATCTTGATACATCATTGCAACGTTAATGTAAGTTGCAGCAACGTCGGGATGATCTGGGCCGGATGACAAACTTAATAGAAGCAGTGCACGTGACATGTGTCGCAATGCAAGTTCTGACTGGTTCAGTCCATGATAAAACAACGCCATGTTTCCATAGCTGCAAAAGACGGTAAAAAAAGGAACCACTTAACTGGTTGAGAAAGTAGATATTAATAATCGGGATTTAAAGCAAATGCAAAAAGATCGGGAACCTGTGAGCTGTATCAGGGTGGTCGAGACCAAGGCACCGTTCGTTTATAATAAGCTCTTTGTGCTGCTGCATAATGGCTGCAGCCATGTCTCCGGCATGATAAAGAACCATGGCTAGGTAACTATAAGCAAAAAAAGAAAAAAAATGTTAAAAAGTAGATCTTTGGTTACACAGCTTAACTGTATCATCTCGTTAGATATCAACAATTATTTTTTCAAAATATTGTCAAATTGATCATCTAAAATGGGATGAAACTTTCAACGAGATTTCTCATATTAAAGTTTGAAGTTAAAATCATACCGGCAGCAGTTAGCAACCTCACGATGCATTGGACCTGTGACCTGTATTTCATAATTAAAAGTATAAAAATAAAGCCACTAAAATGGACATAAAACGACCATTTCGACCATCACAAAACGTACCTGCTGAAGTATTGTAAATGCTTCCGTAAATAAAGTGTATGCTTCATTAAGCATTCCCTGCAAGCACATGACACAGATTATCGAGACTGAAATGTTTTCAAAGAGAACTACTCCCTACTTCCCAAAATAAATAAATAAATAAATAAAAACCCAAGATGAAAAAGGCGTTCCTGAATGAAAAAGAAAAAAAGAAGAAAACGAACCTCAGCCAACTGGACCTTTCCTGTTTCCACCAGTTCTTTTGCTTCTGAACAAATGGGTATCGAATGCTTCACTACAGGTTGAAGATTCAATATATCTGAAGTTTGGAAAGGTGTTCCTGCATTAAGATCGTACTTTTTGGCAGCAATGGTCACCCCCACCTGTTAACGCCAGTTTTAACAGATGAGTTATATTCGCATAGAAATCAACACGATTAATTGTTAATAATAGTATCAGAAGCTAAAATAGTTAAATAGTTAGAAGTTAGTTACCTTCAGGCAAAGGTTGCGGATAACTGAAATTTTCTTCACACGTGACCTTGCATCCTCCGGCAATTCAAACTGCAAATTAAGAACATAGATTAAACATAAAACAATTACGATAATGGATTAAAGGATTAATCTCAAAAAAACTTGATACGGGTTGATCCAAGTTTATATTACCTGGTATTTAGCTTTCGCAAATTCATGGATATCAGACCACAAACTTTCGGAACTGAGATTCATGCAGGTCGCTTGTTTTCGATTAGCAGCATTTCCAGCTTTCGACCTTGAGTGCCCTTTTGACGATTTTCCTGAGGTTTGATTTCCCGAAAGGTCCTGCTACACATTTTGGTACAAACTCCATCATCAAATAGTATAATTTCGACTCGGACTTGATTTTGGTCTCATTTACGTGAGATCATTGAGATGGGCCCACCAAGAGAGAAATAAAATGATCATCATTAAAAAGGGTTGTTTGGTTGGTTTCCATTAAGTTCTGTATATATAAAGCTGTCTGTATGGATTAATCTGTCTGTATAAATTGAAAAGGTTTTGTTTGGAAGGGTTTTTTCATAGATGGAAGAAGTGTATTTTTTTAATTGGGAGGGGTAGATTTGGAAGGAAAAAAAAACTTGGCTTTCTACATAAAGCTTACTGAATAGTTAGAGAAATAAAATGATCATCATTAAAAAGGGTTGTTTGGTTGGTTTCCATTAAGTTCTGTATATATAAAGCTGTCTGTATGGATTAATCTGTCTGTATAAATTGAAAAGGTTTTGTTTGGAAGGGTTTTTTCATAGATGGAAGAAGTGTATTTTTTTAATTGGGAGGGGTAGATTTGGAAGGAAAAAAAAACTTGGCTTTCTACATAAAGCTTACTGAATAAGCCACTTTCTATATCATTAAGCCAATACCAAAAGTCATGTGTAGCTGACCAAATAAGTTGTTAGTCCCATTAAGCTCATTAAGCTGCTAATAAACAGACCCTAAAAAAAATAAAGTGATATGAAGACCGCAAAATTGAATTTTAAGGGAATAGAAAGGAGTGATTCTCGACCTTCTTCTGATTTTTGGACTGTGTAGTATTACCAACAGCTTTTCCAGAAACTGCTTGGCAATCTCCAAATAGACAATTGAAAAAATGAGCAACTGCATGTCCGATATCATGATCTGCTGTATCTCTTAAGATATCCTGTATAACCAAAATAAACATTTAAGTCATACAAAAAGCAATAAAATGCAAGCAAAAGCTAGTTTTCAACATCTATCAATCACATTTAAGTAAACATTAAGTCATCAAATTCACCTTAAGAATGTGTTTTGCACATCTAACGACAATCTCATTCGAACAAAGATCCCATAAATGAGGCAAGTGCTTTGTACCATCAGCTACCTGCGAAATAATATAAAAACTTGCATCAATCGTTATAAAAAAACTACACCTTTGCCACTAAAAAGTAAAGATATAATCAACTTTTAAATCTTAGTAATTAAGATAACAATAAGCTTAGAAGAAACAAAACGAGTGATCTTACTTTGCCAATATAGCGAACATTAATTCCATGGGCATGTAGTGCTTCGGTCAATGTTTGACCATCCATTGGTGACACTTCAAGTGTGCAAAGATCTTGTATAAATTTCGGAAGAACGACATCTTTGAGGTATGAACTGACCTTCCGTACACTTTCTTCATCAGCAGCAATCTCCTGTTACATTCAGACATGAAAGCATGTTATGGACGTCCAGAATCATATTTACGTCACCGAGAAGAAAAAGAATTACCTCTGGACTTCCAGCCAATTTGAATTCCGTAAATACATTAGGGTTAAACCGTATATCCTCGGTTTTATCTGTCACGTCAGCAGTCTTGGAACCAGATTCTTCAACAACCATTTTATCATCTTCTGACTCAGTCTGCATGACAAATAGTATATTATACAAACAGACCATTTCATAAACATAATTCAAACTTTGGAAGCTTTTAAATCTATTAAAAAACCATCGATTATTAAGAAATTTATGGGTTACAAACTTTACCCTGCTGAAGTTAGAAACAAGAATCTATGGTGATCATTGAGTAGAAGTGGAACCCATTTACGTAAAGAGAAATGGGACCCACAGAATGATGAGTAGATTAAAGAAGATCTTACCGGCTTAATATCAGGAGTTTCAGCTATTTTGTCTGTCTCGGTTTGGTCTACTTGTTCAACGCTATCAACCTTTGAAGAATCCGTAGATTCAAGTATCTCCTTTGGCTCACTTTTAGATTTTGAACTCTTTGCTGCTTCAGCCTTCTCACATATGAATAACATATTATGAGCAAACAATATTTATAAATAATTTATAGAAAATATACAAATATATATATATACCTGGCAAAAGGCAGTGATCAATTCAGGTCTCAAAATACAAAACTTAGAATTTGCTCCTGTATAATTTGCATCACGAGGAGTGACTCTCATCAAGTCCAGCAGATAGTGCCTAGATATTATAATTTCACACCATAAATAACTTCAGTCGCCTCATAAATTCAAGCACAATAGAACAGATTATGAAGCTAGGAAGTTGCAAATTTCATATTAATTATTATAGATATTAATATGAATATATGTATCAAAATTCACCTATCGTCACTTCCAACAATCCCCTTGCATTCAACTGGTGCAGCTATTTGAAAAACATTTCCTGATCCATCAAGAACCGTGTGTTCCTTCACTCGGAGGCGCTTTGAAGCTTCCAATACCTAAAGTTAGGTATAGTTTAGCCCATTTTGCAGAAAAGCATATATATATATATATAAACTGTGACACTAGTATTAATGCAACAATTTAAACCGTTTCAGTCCAGATGGATTAAAGAAAGTTGTATTGATCAAATTACGCATCCCAGGTATGTGTATTGGTTAGTTCACAACTTCTATATAAATCAACAAATAGTTGCAAAGAAAATTCCGTTTAACAAAATATGCAGCATAAAAAATCCTTATCTGATTATATATATTCTTGAATCTTGAGAACAATTTTCATGACGATGGGTACTGTATTTTAATAAAAATAACAAAATTCACAAAAAAAAATGGCTGTCCCTTGAAGTATATCAAGAGCCAAATCTCACAACTCTGTTTCTGTAGCAAAAAAAGAGGATGATAATAATTGTTTCTTGACTTTATCCATAAAAGCAATTAGCACTTCTAAGTTCTGAATTGACTTCATGTACAGTGAATATATATGATATATCCCACAAAAACTGCAAAAAGCCCATAAAACAAAGAGACAACAAGGGACAAAAAATTTATAAAAAAAACATCAATTTTAATTATTTCTGACCTTGGAATGAAAATCTTGATTCCAGCAAATCTTTTTGCCATTGTCAACAGACCCATATAGCAATGAATCTGATTTATCACCTTGTAAAATTCCCGGTAGAACGCTCTGTTGGAGAAGATATTTATGTTAGAAGAAACCCGTTAACTAAAGTACAAAACAAAATAAGAACATCCCACAAACACGCTTCATATGTAACAATGGTCACAATGATAATATCAAATTCTGATCGTTATAATATCGTAACAATGATAAAATAAAATAAAAACATGTGTACCTGTGCTACCACCCTATGACCTCTATAGTCAACAATGGCCATGGCAAGATTATACAATCCAGGAACATCAGCTTCTTGATATGCTTTAGTGCCTTTAAGATCGTTATTCGAAGATGCATATGTAGCTTGTTCACTTTCAGCCAATTGTGCTTCAGATGGTACATCAGAACCCGATTCCACAACACCATTAAGATTATGATTCTCCGTAGTTAAGACACTAGACTTCTCCCCATTAACCTTAGCAACTCCACTCGATGATTTCACCGAGGTCTTCTCAGACGAACTATTTGCATTCTCGTTCTTCAAGTTTGAATCAGACAACTGCTTCCTGGACAGCTGCTCAAGATCCGCATCAACAGCAAAACTGAAGAATATGTTGTTGTGAACATACCTAAAACCAGAAACAAAATCGTTATCATACGATACACATTAAATGGTTATGTGAACGATAATTATATTTATTGAGAGTCGAACTTTTTGTTATCCTACTTACATGTGAAAGCATTCGGGATCGGTTGGATTAATTGGTGGGATGCATCTGCTGATGACTCCAATCGCACCACTTATTGCAGCATCAACGAAATCAGAAGATACCTTATAGAGCGCTCTATCTCTCAGAATCCTATAAACAAAACGTCTGCATAAAAAACCGAGACAACTCCGACCCCAAAAAAACAATGCAAATATATACTTAAAAATGAGAAAATAATTTTTGAAACAAAATAACAATATAGAAGAGATTATTACACCTTTCTTGAGGGCTTGCATGAGGAAACTCTCTACAAGATTGTAGTTCCTCATTCCAGTCTCTTTGCATACCGATTAACTCACTCCCAAAGGACAAAGTAAGTGAATTTTCTGCTCTAGCTGCATCTCGTCTGTGTTCTACATGAGGCAAGCAAAAGAAAATTGATAAAGATTGATAAGGTCATTGGTACAGATTGCAAGAAATTGGTAAAGATTGCAAGAAAATTGATAAAGATTGATAAGGTCATTGGTAAAGATTGATAAGTTTCCGTAGATACAAAACAGCTACAAAATAACAGAGAAGAAGATATATATATATATATATATATATATTATATATAAAGTACCAGGAACAGGGTGCAATCCAAGCCACGAATTTGGAGGCAACAAAGATTGGATGTTTTCAAAAGGATGAGCAGAAGCCTTCCTTTCCAACATTTCACGAAAAGCTGCAATATGAAAAGAAAACAACTCACAACAAAGAAGAAAAGATGATATAATTAAGTTGTTTCTGATATAAAAGAGTAAAGATAGAACATTCTTATTCACCTTTCTTGAATTTGGAACTAATCTTCTGCAAGAGTCCAATAAGGGTAGTTGCTTCAGAAGCAGCTTTAGTTGGTCGTGGGTCAAGTGTATTGCCAGAGCTCGAGTTAACATAAAAAGTAGTTGTGGTTCCAGTTATACAAAACTTGCTGCCTTCCAGAGTGATCACATCCAGATAAATTAGGTCTCCAACAAGCCTGAATGTAAAATATCGTTTGTTTTAAAACATAGATCATTAAAAAACAAAATCATAATTAACTTCATAAAAAAACATAGAAAACAAACCTTCTGTAGCTTGGAGGAGGGTTAAATGACGAAAAGACAATACTTTCTACGCATTTGATCTCTTTAGAAGGAGATGACAACAAATTCGAAAGTGACCCGGATACGTCCTCCATGAAACCCAGATTCTCAAGCTCTAAAACTTCGGTTTTCGCGGGTTCTATTTTGATTTTGTAGCATTTGAGATAATCAGTCAGATATCTACTTCAAGAAATGAATCAACAAAAAAAAAAAGTTTCTGGCAAACAAACCTCCTGAATTTGCAGCTGCACTCTGCCCAATCTCATGTTGCAAAGCAAGTGATGTTGACAAAGAAGAATGCAATGTTGAAAGAGAAAGCAACTCTCTGGTACGATGAACATGAGCCCTGATAGATCTATCATCATAAAGAGCTGCAAAAAATTTAATTTATCAAGTCAGAACGAATAAAGAACTATCATCACATTGCTCGTGAAGGCAACTAAAGCGAAAGGGTGTAATAAATATATATATATATATATACCTGCAATCATCTCTAAGGAGCAGTCTCCAGCAGTGATGTCAGCAACTTCAGAAATTTCATGGTAATCTTCCAAATGATGAGTCGACCCATCCTTGGTGTGCAATAATAAGTCGTAGCAAGTAAAGAAACACGTTTCGGGAGCATCAAGAAGGAATTGTCTCACGTCCATAACAGAATCACTGGGACTCAACTGCAAAATTTGATCAATGATAACCATTTGAATATATACAACTAAGAACAAGAAGCTAAAATAAATCACGGTTAAAGATAGCATACTTGTAACTCAAGCTTTTCACCAACTTGTGTTTTGACTTGAACAGGAAAGAGATGAATGTCACCTGCACCATAAGAACAAAATCCGCATTAGGGTAAGTGAAACTATATGATTCAAAACATTGCAAAGTTGGTCCTCGATCATGGAAAGAAACAAAGAACTCTAAATAATGACAAAGAAAGATATAGAAGAAACCCGGCAACATGACATATGCAAAATCAAATTTAATGCCTTCTTTTTGCAATATATGCAGCTTCTTGTTCGTTATCATTTTTTACCAATCTTTCTATTTATATGATGGTTTTTCTCTTTGTCAATTAATTAAACAAGAAGCATGTGAACATATATGAGGTGTGCAAACAAGAGAAACTTATAACTGATTCCTCATGATCATGGTTGAAGATATATCATGATAATCCTTCATGTATAGTTCAAATATATACTATTATTTGCAACTGAATGGCCATAAGTTCAACAACGTAATTGAGGGAAACAAATATAATAGAAGACTCCAATTACATCTAACATCAAATCTTCAAATGAATAACTAAAAGATAATGGAAAAAAGTTCTTTTATCAACTCTAAAATATTTAATTAACAGTAAAACCTGCTGATTTAAAAGCACAATTGCTACATAAATTTCACCTTGCTTAGCCTGATTCTCCGAACTTGCATTCTCTGACTCCTTGACTTCTGGCTTAGTGGTAGGTATCTCAATTGACTCTGTGACGCCATTAGTATCCACCTTCGTTTCTTCAACAGAATTCACGATATCTTTAGCATGACCATTAGATGAAACCACTTGTTCAGTAGTAGCATTCGTGGTGTTATGTGAAGCTTTCTTATTCCGCCCTCTGCTTGATTTCCCAGCCATATCTACTTCCCAATCACCTAAAATCCAAATAAATAAATATAACTTTTATCAAAATAAAAATCACCCAAATTCCAAATTAGTAGATAAACGAATAATAGTTAATTCTTATCGTGCACCCATCAACATAAAACCCTACTATCGGAAAACGAAAACTCGTTTTCATAAACACCCACCAATCTACGAATTCATTAATCGTTTAAAACAATGAAGTGGAGCACATAACATAACTTGAATAACACACAACAAAAGAGACGGAAATCTAAAGAAAATAAATAGCCGAAATCGAGATATACAATAGGCATATACATAATACATGTATATATATAAACAAGTATAGATACAAAAAAAACGATTCAGCTGTAAAACCCATGAACTTTTAAGCAAAACCCTTGAGAAGAAATGTTGATACGTAGGTAAGAATCGAAGTAAGAGATGGTAAACCAACCTGTATTTGTATATCACCGATTGAAATCGGCGGATAAAATACAGGAAATTAAGAGAAAAAGTGGGTAATTGAGAAGAGAAAAGGGAGGGATTGATGGGAGGGCTGTGGCGGCCGAGAGAGAGAAAGAAAGCGAGCGTGTGGGTACTGAGAGAAAGTAAGAAGAGGGGTTAGCGAGAGAGTGTGTGTGTGTGTGTGTGTGTGGATTTTGGTTTCAATGGGTCAAATAATCTTTTGTTTGCCATAGCCTCAATTACTCGACTTTTAGGTCATTCCCACATGCTCTCGTTTCTTTCACGAGTTTTTCCATATATGTTTTGTTTTTATTTGCAACTTATATATTTATATAATAAGGTTTATTAACAAATTATGTACTTAATATTATGATATTATCATGTACTAAGTCAAATATATATTAAACATATAAATGATGTGTGTAAAAACAAGAAGAAATAAATACAATCAATGTTCAAATGAAATCTAAAGTTAAATATGGATTGTTTAGTTAAGGTTGAGGAATGGAAATAAAAATGATATGAAATGAAATGGAAAGGACTTTTCATTCTCTCCGGTTAAATAATGAATGAATATTTGGACTCGAGTAACGAGCACATTGTATTATATAAAACCAAACGGTTTCTTTTATTATCATTCTTATTGATTATTTATTAACACTTCCAACCAAACACCTCTTAATAGTTCGAAAATTAATACAAAGTTTCAAACAAAAGTTTGTTTGGTAGAACTTTACAAATCAAGTTGTGTTTCAAAACATAACAAAATGTTCAAACTCGAAAGTCAAATAGCCGGGGTCGAGTCAGGATTGTGAATCAAGAGGAAGTATCGAACATAAGTGAATAAATGTAAATATTAAAAAAAATTGGCATGTATAACAGATAATTGGTTGTTTTCCTCTTTACTATATATTTTATCCATGGATATTAAATGTTAAACTAGTTAATATAACAAAGCCTATAATCGTCACTTAACTAACAATATATAAATGGGTAGCCTAAAATCAAATCGGTTAAAATTATGGACTGAAGTCACCGAACAACTTAGAGCATAATGAAAACAAACGCTTTAAATCTTTTAAGTTACCGTATTTTTTTGTCTTATGATTTTTGCTCTAAAATCAACAACTTTAAGATTTAAATCCAACAAAAATATGTCAATCTAGCAGTAATCATTTGTGACACTAACATGAACCAAACATAACAAAAACGAAATAGATGATGTAAACATTTTAAATATTACAGGATGATTTATTCATTCAATAAGAAAATCAAAGAAGTGTTCAACAACTATTTTTTCATAATCATGATTGTCTAGGCATCTTTTACACGTCTCGACTGATTTTATCAGACTTAAATTTATCAGCTAAATAAACCGTTCAATGTTCAATGACCCTGAAAGGAATTGAACCGATGAATTATGAGAGATAGACTCAAAATATTACCAATTGAGTTACTCCTTTTAGTTTGTAGGTCGTAAAATATAGACATTGTTAGTGTGTATCTGGTTTTATCTGTTTACTTATTTTATTATTTGATTAAACTATTTTTTTTACATATACATTTTAGGTATCTTTTGGTATAAAAATAAATTCGTCATTTTGTCGAAAATTTCAGTTTTTTTTATCATATAGTATTCACTAATATGATTATAATTTGGAAGTCAAGAGTAGTCTAACCGTTATTGGCTTGGTTATTCGTTTGATCGATAATATTCCAGATCCATAAATATTACAAGTTTTTTATTGTGGAAATGTATATTATGATTGTTCATTGTTATCATCGTATAATAAACAATTTTATGAACTTTAAGATATGTTTGATAAAAGAAATTACACAAACATTTGTTATTTTGACTATAAGATGAGGGAAATTTCTTTTAACGAATATTAATATCATCATAATGTCATTGTTAAAATTTTATAGAGTTAGACTTGTAAAAATTTTGACTTAACAAAAGTAGATATCAAGTTATTATAGTCGAAATAAATCAAGTGATTGATGATAAATCATGAATCTTATTTCTCTTGCATGTTTGGCTTCAAGACATTGAGAAACCAGATTGTTTTTAGGAATCCTATTCTATTATTTAATCCCAAACTGATACCCATTTGTCATTTTCCTTTACATTGTCATTTGTTGTCGAAACCTTGATAGATAAACTATTCATTTGTCGTCTTTAATTAACAAAATTCGATATTCACTAGACTAACAAAGTAAATTAAAATAGACGTCCTCACTACGATATTTTTCCTTTCGTTTATGTTCAGATTTTGATTTTTTGTTAGTTTGAGTTGATAAGAACATAAATATGTTTTGTGTATACATCAAGAAACATTTTTTGTTCGTATAAAGCAACGTTAAACAAATTAAAATATATGGCTCTCTTAAAACGAGCATTGAGCTTGTAACTGTTTGGTAAATGTCTTGGTATTGGTTTGGCCAAGTGTTATCGTATATGATTCATTATTTAGCAAATGTAACAAAAAACAACCATGATGAAAAATGTTTAGGCCATGGTTTTTATATGTGGTGAATAACGTTAACAAATAAATATTTGTTGATACTGTTTGTTGTAAACAAGATGTGTTATTACTTATTAAGACACAAAAAGTTGAATTTGCAAAGTGATGCATTGAAATGCATTTGTTTCAAAATTGAAAACCATGTAAACACTAAACGCAAAAGAAAAAGTTTATCTACAAGTAATTTGTATGACTTGAAATCTTCTATTCCTTGCATTAATTGTCAATAAACTTTATTGATGAAGTCTCTCCAATGACGCCAGTGGGGATCCAGGATTTGTATCCAGTGGAGTCACCATTAAGGTAGGCCAAAGCACGTAAAGTCACCCGACGTGTGTTGAGGAATTTTTTAAATTTTTTAATTGATTTCGAGGGATTTTCTTAATATTTTTGTCGATTCAACGGATTTTCTTAGTGTTTTTGTCGATTTCGAATAACTTTTTTGGTTTTTTTTAATTGATTTCAAAAGAAATTTTTTAGTATTTTTGGCAATCGTCGGAAAGATGGGGTCCCACGAATTTTTTTACTGAGGGGAAGGTAAGTTTAGAATTTTTGATTTTTTTAACCTAACTAATTATATTTTTTAAGTATTGAGTGGAGTCCCTTCCTCCCTCCTTCTTAGGGCTACATCCGCCCCTGTGTATGAATCCAAGCATATTTTTCAAATATCTATTCATCAAACCAACTTAGAATGTGACATTTCAAACCCTTAAATTCATAATAAAATACGTTAATCTTACAATAATACGGTAGAATTTTGATATCATATTTCATTCAATTAGCAAACCATTGTAATAAGAGGCCCTTCTCAAGCACTCCAAAATCCAAATTACAAAAAAGTCAAAATTACGTTTTTATAGTCAAAAATGCATTTTAGTTACATCAACAAGCTTGTTGCTTAAATAAACGTTTCATAATACATTAAAACTCATTATATGTTTTACATGTTAATGGATCCATCATCCTTAAAAAGGCTTTTAGGTTGTGATAGAAGTCCATTGCATTAAATATTATGCACTTGGATATTTTATTAATCACATATACTTGTATATATATATTTTAATAAATACATAACCCATTATTCAATAACAACTCTTCGCAGCTTTTTAGTGTCAATTCAAATTTAAAGTCAGTCCATTGGTCAACTTGGTTGAAGGGGTCATTTAACTTATTTATTTATAAAAAAATTTCATCAGTCTTTATACTATTTTTAATTGGTTTTACTCAGGAAATAAGATATAAAATTGACAAATAAACATCAAACACGCATGGTTGAACGTTAGAGCATCTTCAACAGCTTCTTTAAAATAGAGAAAAACCTTATTTTTTTTTCTAAACTCATCTAATAGCATCTTTATATCAATCTCTAAAATAGAGATTTTTTAAAAAATCTCTAAATATAGAGATTTCTCTATATCCCTAAAAGGATGAGAGATACATCTTATTTTAATGATTTCCACCGATAACAATTCTTATAATTTTAGATAAATCTTATTTTAAGGCATTGTTTGACAAAAATAAGTTAGCTTATTTTCAGTGTACATGTTTGGATGCACATAAGCTGACTTATAACCTGACTTATAAGCTAGATTATTGATAAGTTAGCTTTTGATAAGCTACTTTGAATAGCTTATGAGGAGCTTTTTGTCATCTTTTCCGATTATACCCTTATTAATATTAATTATTATTTTTTCAAGATGTCTTTTTTAGTCATTTAAATGGTTATCAGCTAGTTTTTGCCAAACATAATTTGTTCATCAGCTAACTTATCAGCTACCAGCTAGCTTATAAGTCATCAGCTGGCTTATAAGCTATCAACTAGCTTATCAGTGATCAGCTAGCTTATCAGCTAGTTTGCCAAACATAGCCTAAATAGATTCTCTAAAATAGAGAAGCTGTTGGAGTTAGAAAATAATAATTTTAGAGATTTTGACTTTACATTCTATATTTTAAAGAAATTTTAAATAAGCTGTTGGAGATGCTCTTATTGATTAGTCTCGACTTTTGAACCTATGGACGGACCTGTAGTGGTGTCTACAGTAGCACGAGCCACCGTATTATTTTTTCGGTAAAGAGTAAAAAAATGTAGGTTTGTGAACTGTGCAACTGTATGTTTTTGTTGTGTACCACCATATATATTTTAAAACTACAATATGGACATAAGTTTTCCCTGACAAAGTTGGTTTGCAAGACTTTTCCTACACCTAATACCCAAATTCGAATGTTGCTAGTGTCATTTTCATAGTTTCTTACTTTTAATTTCAAATTTATTATATTTATAAAAAAATTACAATAAAAGACTTGAACCCAATACCTCACATATGAAAATCAATTAACTAACCAGTAGATCAATTATTATCTTATGAAATTATCTTGACATTTTTTCCTATAGTTAAACGGTGCAACTGTTTGAAAAAATTAAAGGGTCAATCCTTGCTTGAACCTACCTCATTTGATTCAAGAAACTCGACAAATATCATGTAAACTAAATATTGCTACTAAAGTAGTTTCTTCGTTTTCTTTTTTATAATTCAATCTTTACGGTATCAAAGGCAATGTGGTCATTTCCACAAATGAGAATATATGGCTGTGAAGGTAAAAAGAATCTGTTACAATAAAAACACTACGAATGTTATCTTAACAATATCTGGCTGTGAAGTTTCAAATGTAAAAAAAATGGTTTCATAGGAGTCTGGTTTCACATGATCCCAAATCTAACAATATATATTGAACATGAAACTTTGATAAGTAATCTTGCTTTAAAAAAACTAGAAGCCAAGAAAAATAAAATACTTGCTTTTTTATGCAATTTTCATTTAAATATTTTACCTCATATCTCCATCATTTTAGAATCGGATCTGAACCAAATTGTCATTTCTCTTGTCTTCTGTTTGTAATCCTATATCAGTCAATTTGATTAAAACTAGATGCAATATCGATAATAATTCTTGAAACATAAATATGTTTATGCATGATAAACTCTTTGTTTGAATATATAATAAAAATATATAATTAATATGTAACCTATTAATTCGCCTTGTATAATAGGAAGCACGAAGTTGAAGTTTCAATATTTCGTCATTTGATATAATACTTTATGGCTCATTTTATTAATCAAAATAGCAGATCGTTATATATAATATAAGCTTCTAAATGCAAGCATCAACCTGAAATGCTTGTGTACACAACTATACATGATAAAAAAAACGTTACTCATTCTATTTTTATCTCATATAAGTTAATAAATTTTGTTGAAATTATTAACTATAATTTTTATCTAACATGCTTGTTTTTGTTATTTATATTATTTTCACATAAAAAAAAACTTCTTTATATTCGTAAGTGTTTTTTAAATAAAAAATAATACTCAAGTATTTCTACAATACCTTGTACCAAATCATTATTGTATAATTTTTTTCCAAATACATAAAATATTATTTGTTACATAATTTACAGAACTGGTTAAATTAATTATATCAAATACTCACGGTCCAAATTTATTTCTTATCGGCTAAATTAATCACTCTCATATATAGAGGTGGATCTAAAAAAATTAATGCCTTAATGGTAGCATAAAATAGTTAATGTAAAATAAAATATAATTGTAAAATAATTTTTTATAGTTGCAAATTGCGATATAAAACACTAAGGGGCTGTTTGGTTCGCGGAATTCAAAGAAATTCGTTGGAATTGGAATGACAAATTCATTTGACCAAATTCTTTAATGGTGTTTGGTTCGCGGTATGAATATATTGGATTCCATCATATTCCACCGAATTCCACGGTTGAGGAATTTAATCATTTCTTAGCATATGTGAAAGATTTTGAATTCCATTTCGTAGCAAATGTAACATATATAATTTATACTTTTCTTTTCAAAAGACAGAAAATAAATTTAACCACCACCCTCACCAGTAACATATCCTCCGCCGCCACCACCACCACCATCGTCAATTAATATACCATCAATAATATTAGCATTCCACCACGGCCAAGGCCACACCCACCCACCATCATCACCACACCACCACCGTCGTCACTACCACCACCATCACCACCGTCAATTAATATACCATCAATAATATTAGCATTCCACCACTGCTACCGCCACCCCCATCCACCATCACCACCACACCACTATTTTTTGCCGTCATAGTCGCCACCCACCCCACTCCACCTACCACCACCATACCACTAACGTTGTCGACACAATTGTCACCCCCCCCCTCCCCCCGATAAATGCATATTTCTATTTTTTTTTGCGAGGTTCCCTTCCAATTCCTATCAACCAAACACATGGTCAAATTCCATCAAATTTCATTTCAATTCCTTCAAAGTCAAATTCCTTTGACGGATTCCAATTCCATTATGCGAACCAAACACCTCCTAAAAAATTATCGTAATCTCGATGATTTACAATCAAGGTTTTTATGTTTCAACATTAAAACTTAAATTTAAGTTTCGATAAACTATTGTAACCTTTTAAATTTCCGGTAACAATACCCAATGATAGTACAAAACAAATTAAAATGTTACAACTTTAAAGGTTGTAAAACACTAAGGGGCCGTTTACCAAATTTTATCTGGGTAAGTGTTTACCGACAAAATTCAACACTATCATTTATTTATCGGGTAAGAGTTTAGTCCACCAAAACGGCATCGTATGTAAGAATTTACCCGGTAAGTGCTTACCGTGGTAAGAGTTGTCGCAATCACTTACCGGAGTAAGACTCTTGGTCCTTCTTTTTCTTGTCTTCGCTCTTACTGGGTAAGATTTTTGGTACTTGTCATGTTCCTCCGATAAAGTAATATGACTTGATAAGTCCTATCCAGATAAACATTTTACACTAGGACGAAATATATAAGTGGTGGCATATGCCACCACATGGTTACAAGTAGATTCGCCCATATTCATATATATCAATATTAATAATACTGTAATATTTAACATATACTTATTTAATTTTATACCGTAATAGAAAAAAAAAACATCTAATGAAAATTTCGACTTATGCCATTTCCCCTTTTGACAGCCCAATATTGAAAAGCCCAATTAAGTATCATTTGTTTTGTTACCGTGTTATTTGGGCTTGGGCTACATCCCTTTGCGAAAGGTGTTGAACCGCATCCAGGATGTAAACGATTCGAGTTTTTAACGAGCTACTTGAATTCGAGCTTAATAATTCTCGAGCTCGAATCGATCTTAAACACAAAATAGAACTCGTTTAACTAAATAAGCTGAGCTTTATAACACTAGTGTTCGACTCGGCTCGTTCGAAAACTTGATTCAATTTTTTCAAGTTGAGGAGAGCCGAGTCATTCGAGCATACCCTCTTTTTCGAGCCAAACATACTTATATATTTATTAATCATACAATAAAAATATAAAAACTATCGAGCTCAAACTGATAAACGAGTTAATCGATCGCGAGTTCGAACCCATAAACGAGCATCGAGCTCAAGCTCTATAACTAAAAAAATATTCGAGCTCGAGCCCAGTATTAATTTTTTGAGTCCGGCTCGATTAACCTACTACTCGACTTGGCTCAGCTCGTTTACACGCCTAACCGCATCTATCATATTAGTAAGCGCCTAAGCGGTATACAAACCGAACATTCAGCAACAGATCATAAATCGTTCAGCATAATGTTTTGTTTATGTTTGTTCAATATGAATTCATTTTTTGTTTGTTTAGTTAATGAATGAATGAGACCATCGTTCCCTTATGTTAATGAATGTTCGTTTATTTATGTTTGTTAATCTTGGTTACGTTCCTCTATGTTTGTTTATACATGTATAAAATTTATTATTATGGTATTAATATCTAAAATCATTAATTGAATTAAATTTTATTTTCTTTTTTATCCCTCCTATATTTACCCGCTTTTCATTTTATTATGTAATTTATGAGGAACAAAATGATGGGTAATGGTAGTTGTTTTTAAGTTATGTGTGTTCGTTCGTTTAACATCTTAACAAACGAACATAAACGAAAATGAACAAACACATTTTCTTAACGAACAAACATGAATACAAAAACTCTATTTGATCACAATTTGTGTTCGTTCGTTTATTCGATTAAGTTAACGAACGAATACGAACAAATCTTTATTTGTGTTCATTCAGTTTACAACCCTACATATTAGTTCAAAGTCGCTCAGCTCATAGGACTCAAGCACTACAAAAATTCGATAGACTAACAATACCAACTCAACCCAACCCGAAAAATAGATCGATAAACCCAATCCAAGCTAAATTGAATTTCTATCGTGCCCCAGGAAAAATAAATAATTTAATATATTATATATTAATTAATAAGTAACAATTATCAACTATTAGTTTTTGTTTCTACCTTTAAGACAAAAAATGGTAATGTTTATCCTGTTGTTTTATGTTAGTGACTTGGTCAGTTTGGTATTTACAGGAGTTCTTTTTTTCTTCTTCTTTTCTTCCCTGAAGTAATCTACCGTCTATATATGAAGTATTAATCCGTCAATTCAACCCAACCAAATCAACCCGTAAATATTGGGTTGGCTTGAGTTATAATTTTTAATGAGTTGAATTGGATTAAGATTTTTCTAAACACGACGTTATAAGATTGAGTTGTTCAAATGTCACAACCTGCCTAAACCAGCCCATATGCATTGATGTCTACCCATATACATGATGTTCAGTAACCAAATATCGTATTGAAATCATGTTTAGCGACTAACCGACTATATATAGTATATGTATTCCAATAAGACGTGTTTTAGAGATATGGAAAAACAACATTTAAATTAGTGAATTTTGTTGTTGCTTGTTCATTAATGATGTCTTGACAATACTCGTTTTTTCTATATTATTTTTATAAAGCATGTTCTTTGTTAATTAATTAATCAAATAATTGGATTTTTGTTATAGAAGTAAACATGTTCGGTTTTTTATAACATATAGATTAAACACTCTAATTTTCTAGAAGGAAATTAACATATATTTACCAAAAAAAGATAAGATGTAAATTTTATTAAAAAGTTGTTTTACAAGAAGGAACCCTTGTTATTTCGCTTATTTACATGGAGCGAGTGGGGATCCACACAAACATCGATTGTGTATGAACGAAGAGTTATCAAAGCCTTCAGATCGGTACCGCAACTTCCATCCTGAAGGGATCTCTCCGCATAATCTATTGTAACTAACATTTAGAGCTTGTAACATGAAAGCTTTCAGTATTTGAGATGGTATCTTCCCATATATCTTGTTATGCGATACATCCAGTGATACCAGTGTCTCGGTCATGAAAGTTACTTGTGAGAAATCAAACTCAAAATTGTTTCGTGAGATGTCAATTGCACTGGTATTCTTTGATGCACCAAACAACATCGAAGCATCCCCTGAGAAATTGTTTCTCGATATATCAATGCGGTAGATTATCATGTTTCCCAAGGATGCAGGGATCTTACCAGATAGCATGTTATGAGATAAACTCAATCCATTCAAAGCTGGAGATACGAGATGACCGAATGATTCAGGGATTGGTCCCACGAGTTTGTTACGACTAAGATCTAACCCAATAATATTTGGGAGAGTAGCCAATGAGGACGGAATTGGGCCCGATAGGTTGTTGTACGAAAGATAAATAAACATGACACTTTTGAGATCTGCAAGAAGTGGAGGCACATGGCCCGATACATTGGTCCAACTTATATCAAAAAAGGTGACGTGTTTTAATCGTGCAATAGCTGGAGGGATTCCACCAACAAGAAATGGCATCTTGTGCAAACGAAGTGTCTTGACATACGTTAAATCACCAATGGCATCAGGAATTGTGCCTGCAAGGTTAGAGTAGGTGATGGAAAAGTCTGTGATACGATTAGTGACCTCATCACAATCAAACATGTCACAGCAATCGCGATCTGGGGACCATGATGGCAAGAGTTCAGGTCCATTCGAAAAACTGCTTTTGAATTTTAAAATAGCTGCTTTATCATCTGGGTGACAACGCTCTGTAAGAGCGACAATCGAAGATGAAAGAAGTATGAGAAGTAGCAACATTGAGTAAATAGAAGAGGAGTTGTGGATTTGAAATGGAGGGTCATGCCTTTTTATATATGGATTCTAAGAATCCTAACATTTAGTCAAAATTGGTGAACTCCAAAGGTTGACTTTGATTTTGACTTTAACAACTTTCATATTATTTATTTTTGTTTTATTATGAATACCCGTTTAAAAACATCTAATAAGCCTATTTCCTATCATTTATTTCGATTTTATTTAATTTAAAAGTATTATAATGACTTGATATGTTATAAAACTATTTAGATATTAAATTGTGCTCAAATATAGGCCATTCATTGAATGTCGATAGCATACATTATCTTGCAAAACATGTGGGGTGCCCTACATCCACTTGCACTCCATTTCCACTTTGTTATATTTTCATATATAAACTATGGCGTATGATATTAAAAGTAGAGTTAAAGTAAAAAACGTAAAAAAAAATCTGAATTTTTGATCATTTTTAATTTCAAACATACACATGAATTATGTTTGATACAGGGATTAATCTGATGCATCTCGATACATCTCATTCTAATTTTCACATTAACTCTTTTTTTCAACGGAACACAACCCTATAAACAATAATATTCTATCATTTAATACAATTTTAAGAATTTTATTGGAGATGATAAAAAGATTAATATACAAATGGGTTTCAATATGAAGCATGGTGATTAAATGCTAAAGATATTGCAAAGTTACAAAATCTATATAGATGATTTTTTAATAAAACAATTTGTTTCTTTCAAGAATAATAATTGATATAATAGTATTTGCTTTCCAGTTATTTTCCGGTTACCGTTTTATCTCAAATAATCAAAATGGTTCATCATGAACTTGCTCTCATACAATCTCTTATCTTTTTGTCATATTTCCAGATAATTTTTCGTTTAAAAAAATGTTTGGTGTGGATGTTTGGTTAGATTAAAAAAATTAATGGATTTTAAGAAGAAGAAAAAAGGAACCAGTCTTTTTTCGGTCCAGACAATGAAGGTTTTATCTAGTTGAAAAAATAAATAAAGATTATTTAGTCTGGCTCAACTAAGTTTGGTTCAAAACATTCCGTCTTGATCAAGACCGATGATGTCATGTTCTATTGTTCTGGTCTGATCTCATCCAACCCTTCGACCTGGTCCAAAATCTCATCTCTACTTTTATTACATAGTGGATGTTTTGTATTCAAACATCTTGGTATTATCATCTCTTCTTTTGAATCGAACTAGTTTATGTAAAAGAGAATACTCATTTCTTTATTTGTATACATCATGCTACTATGCTAAACACAAATAAATATATAAAAATAACTGTAACATGCACATGGGTTGGGCTCAAACTAATGTTTTTAATGCCTTGTGCCCGTTATAATCGGATAAGTGTTTATCAGATAAAAATTATCTTCCTTAGTTA
Source organism: Silybum marianum (assembly GCA_036898165.1). Classification (NCBI taxonomy): domain Eukaryota; kingdom Viridiplantae; phylum Streptophyta; class Magnoliopsida; order Asterales; family Asteraceae; genus Silybum; species Silybum marianum. Next base: position 24,912,471 of record CM072538.1, read on the forward strand.
CTTTATCGAATAAAATCTTGATCATCAAAATAATATGATAAGAGAATTGGTAAGCATCTCTTACTCGTTAACCACGAATAAGTAGGAGTCATTGTACTTAATTACTGGGTAAAATTACCAGTTCTTGTTATGACTTTTATCGGATAAAATTTTCAATTGATTTTTCTTGATACCTAACATAATGCATGAAAGGATCTTTGAACAACCATAAATTAGCTTGAGAAGCCCTGACAAAGAGTTCTGATCAATTCATTCAGTATTTTCTTTTTTAGAGAACAACTTTTGATATACTCCTCCAATAAGGTAAGTGATCTAATAATTTGGTTAGTATTGATAAGCGGTCCCCAAGGCAAAATTATAATCGGGCCTCTGCTAAATCAAATGTTTTACTTGTATTTAAAATATTAAGTTTTTTTCCAAACAATATATAAACTCAAATGTTTATGTCCTCAAAAGGTACCCAGGGCTTAAAAACCGAAGATTTGTGCAAAAAGAGATTTTTTTATCGACAACCTTTTGGTCGGCCCATACCGTCCCGTTCCAAGAACATCTTGTGATAGATGAATCAAATGCATATTCGACTTAAACAGCCTGATACACATAAGAATCCCAATCCAAAAAACAATTTTAAGTTTTGGTTTCATCTTTTTTACAGTTTTTAAAGAGAAAAATCAAGTATACATCGTTTGTTAGTTTTTTTTAGTGTTTATATGTTTCGGTTTTCATCTCTTTTGCAGTCTTTTATTGTTGTTTCATTGCCGATCACTGTTCCAAACAACGTGTTTAGTTATGCCATAAAAAAGTTAAAACTTATTCAAAATAATTCAAATTTTACGATACGTTACGAATAAATAGACACCGGACCAACTTCAAGTTGTTTTCAATTTCATAAATATGTTAGAAATTTTTTTAAAGGAATATCAATTGGAATATAGAATTGTGAAAAAACCTGAACCGTCCCAAAACTATATTTAAAACGGATATAAATAAAAATAATGGTTTTTAAATAAATCTTTTACATATGAACAATAAAGATCATATTTTTAAACTTTTACATCAGATTTATCTTAAATAAGTTCATATATATTAAATTAAAAAAATACTTCAAAAGAAAAACGAATTAAGAAAGTTTGAATATCAAGCACAATTGCTTTATTCATAAAAAATAAGTCCTTATAGTAATAGTATAATTATGTTATATATTTACCCATCCCATTAAAAATGGAGAGAAAAAAAAACATGAACATATTTCGATAAAAAGTTGATTACCGACAATTTCAACCGGCTTCATATGGAACCTGCTTTTAAGGACATCAATGTGAGGGGTATAACTGATGCTTGTACCATCATGATGGTGGAGGAGGCCTCATCAAGCATGGTGAGTATACAAGGGGGTTGTTTGTACCATTATAGACAAATCTCACATCGTCAATTAGAGGATTATGGAAAAGTCTTGTGAGAATGTGAGGTATTTAGGTGAGAGAGTTTGTTAATAAAAGATAGATTTATGAATTCGTTAATAAATTCAAATTATAACCTACCAATAACTTTATTAATGATTTTATGTTAAATTATAAGTTGTCGGATCAACCAACATTTTGGTTTATAAAACGTTACATGTTCAGGCGGAGAAAACACAGTGCGATAGATGGCACCCACCACCAGTCTCATACCTAAAATATAATTATGATGCGGCATTTTTTTAGGAAAAGGGAATAACAGGAATCAACATGGCATACAAGACAACCCCAGTTTTCTTTTCTACCACGATGAATCAATTGATTTAATGTAGAAATCGCTATGACAAGAATCATGGCTATGGGGCATGAAAATATCATCTTTGAAACCGACTCCAAGGTTGTTCTAGAAGCTTTGAAGCAGCAGGAGCGATATGATACTGAGTTTGGTGGCATCACTTAAATATGCAGTTTGATCCTGGAGACCACGTCTTTTTTTAGAGTTGTTACTAGGAAAAACAAAAAATGTTGTTACTCATTTGTTAGCTAAGTTCTGTATATAACAATTTTGATCCTCGTATCGGAAAAAAAAAACGTTACATATTAGTTTTAATATTTTATTTGTTTTGTAATATAGGCACAGAGGATCGTATGGGAAGAATAGTTAAGGTGAGAATTGTAAGAAGGGATCTGAACCATTGATCATATTTAATCTCATACCCACCCATGACTTGCGTTTTAGAAGAGAGTTGATTCTATGCATCTCGGTGCATCTTATCCTAATGTGCATAGAAGAATGGAAATTCCTTCTTACGCTTCTCATCTTAACTATCCTTCTCACCGGAACCCAACCTGCAATATAATTATCTATTTTATATAAGTTAATAGGAAAAGAGAGTCCACTAGCAAAAAAACCATCATTGCATTTTTTTGGGTGGGTGTTTTATTTATTTTGACGAACCCAAAAAAGTGGGTATTTGTTCCGTTGCAACCCTAATGTTTTATGAACAATTACTTACTGTGTCGTATTTAAACTGATTTTTTAAACATTAGTCTGTTATAATTTACGTATTTACTGATATTAATTTGTGTAGGTATATACAAATTATAATTTTCTCTGCCTACAAAAAATATTTAATTTATTAAAAATGTTTAATTATTAGTGAATACAGTTTTATTAACAAAATAAAAGAACAGATCAACATAATATAAAACAAATGAAACAATATTTCTCCATTAACTTGGGAATCAAAAAATATTACTAATAAAAAGTTGATACATTAATTATGCTTAAAGATATTGACTCATGTTGTCACATTACTAGGTTCATTTCTGTTCCACAAAGAATCGAATAGAATGTCATCACACCAATCCACGTGCAACATCAAAGATACAACACTTGTAGCTATATATTTGTAACTTTTCAAATCAATTAAATATAATCAATCTATTAATTAACCTCTAATTTATTAACCAAAATTAGACCAATAATTAGCTTTCAACTAATAGCTAACTTAAAAACTTAATTTATTTTTAGCATACTTTGATTAAAAAAAAAAGACAAGATTGCCCATGATCTAAGGCTATGTTTGGCAAACTAGCTTATCAGCCAGCGGATCACTGATACTGATAAATTAGTTGGTAGCTTATAAGTTAGCTGGTAGCAGATAACCTAACTAATGAAAAAAATCATGTTTAGCCAAAACTAACATATAAGAATGTAAAATGACCAAAAGAGCATATTGAAAAATAAAATAATTAATTAATAATTAATATTAACGAGGGTTATAATTGAAAAAAAAATGACAATAAGCTCCTAAAACACTACTCGAAGTAACGTTTGAATAAGCTAGCTTATAAGCTAACTTAAAAGCTAGTTTATGGTTTGCTAAACGTGTACACTGAAAATAAGTTAACTTAATTTTGCCAAAAATAGCCGAGAAAAAAAAAACACAATAGGATTCTTCCCCTTTACAAAAGATGGACAAAATATTCTTTTTCTTTTCCATAAAAAATTTGATATGCCATAATTACCTCCATCTCCCTCTTTCTCAATCAGTTTCCACGTTTATTGTTGGACATAACCAGAAAGAAACCTTCATTGTGAGGTTGCTTGCGAGTTCAGTGGCTTCTCCAATCAGCAAAGAATGAAGAAAATACAAACCATGATGCTGATTGTACAAGTCGTCGATGCACATGATCTCAAGCCTAAAGATGGCGAAGGTTCAGCCAGTCCATTTATAGAAGTCGATTTCGAAAACCAACTTAGTAAAACCACAACTGTCCCCAAAAACCTCAATCCCATTTGGAACCAAAAACTCTCATTTCACCTTCACAAAACCGACGAAAATAACCACCACCACCAATCCATCGAGATAACGGTTTACCATGATGGCAAATCGACACTAGGAAGGATCTTTCTTGGAAAGGTGAGCATTCCGTTCAAGAACGTTGTTAAAAAAGGCGAAGAAGTGTACCAAAAGTTCCAACTTGAAAGCAAGCGGTGGTTCACGTTCGTTAAAGGTGAAGTTGGTTTAAAACTCTACATCGAGCCATTGGAAAAGCTTGAAGCTCCTGATTCAGTTCTGAGGATCGAAGGTTTGAAATCTGCCATTAACGAGGTGATTGAAGTGCGATCAGAGGCGAAAAGAGCTCCTTTGCTGACTGATTCAGCACCGGTGATTGAAGTGCGATCAGAGACAAAAAGAGCTTCCAAGCCGTTGAAAAAGATTGAAAAGTGTACGGTCATTGCTCCTTTGCTGACCGATTCAGCTCCGGTGATTGAAGTGCGATCAGAGGCAAAAACACGTGAATCAGCGCTGGTAAAGATGCAACCTCGGCGTAACATTGAAGCGGATCACGACTATGAGTTGAAGGACATGAACCCACAACTTGGCGGCAGAAGGTGGCGGGGTGGCAGCAGCTACGGTGGAAGAGGGTGGTTGGGAGGGGAGAGATCCGGAACCACCACGTATGATCTTGTCGAACAAACATATCATCTTTACGTTAGGATCGTTAAAGCAAAAGATCTCGCTAACGGCGACCCTTACGTCGAGGTCAGACTCGGGAATTACGTCGGAAGAACGAGGCATTTAGAGCATCGAACAAATCCCGAATGGAACCAAGTTTTTGCATTTTCAAAAGATCGTATCCAATCATCGACTTTAGAAGTTTACGTGAAAGATAAAGAGATGTTCGGAAGAGGCGATTATTTAGGGAGGTTGGTTTTCGATTTGAACGAGATTCCGACAAGGGTCCCACCAGATAGCCCGTTGGCTCCCCAATGGCACAGAATGGAAAGGAGTAGAGGTGAGCTCATGGTTGCGGTTTGGATGGGAACACAAGCCGATGAAGCTTTTCCGGAAGCATGGCACTCGGATGCTTCCACCGTTCAAGGAGAAGGCGTTTTTAACGTTCGATCAAAGGTTTACGTTTCTCCGAAACTTTGGTATCTTCGAGTGAACGTAATCGAAGCTCAAGATTTGATCTTGAATGACAACACCCATGTTCCGGAAGTTTCCGTTAAAGTACAAGTGGGAAACCAAGTTCTAAGAACGATGATTAGTTCGGGGAGATCGATGAATCCGATATGGAATGAAGATTTGATGTTTGTAGCCGCCGAGCCATTTGAAGAATTGTTGGTGGTTACAATAGAGGACCGGGTGAACCCTTCAAGAGACGAGGTTCTAGGGACGTTGAGTCTACCATTGACCACTTTCGAAAAACGGTTAGACCACCGGCCGGTTCATTCTCGTTGGTTTAATGTGGAGAAGTATGGGTTCAGTGGTTTAGAAGGTGAGAGAAGGAGAGAAGTTAAGTTTTCTAGTAGGGTGCACCTTCGGGCTTGTTTAGAAGGCGGGTACCATGTTCTTGATGAATCAACGTTATATATAAGTGATCAACGACCCACGGCTAAACAGTTATGGAAACCTCCATGTGGGATCTTGGAAATCGGGATTTTGGGTGCACAAGGGCTGCTTCCGATGAAGTTCAAAGATGGGCGAGGGTCTACAGACGCTTACTGTGTGGCAAAGTACGGACAAAAATGGGTTCGGACAAGAACGATTCTCGATACCCTCAAGCCAAAATGGAACGAGCAGTACACATGGGAAGTTTACGATCCGTGCACAGTCATCACCATGGGCGTTTTCGACAATTGCCACTTGGGAACTGAAAAGCACGGTGCGGGCCCTAGTAACGTAAGAGATTCAAGAATCGGAAAGATAAGGATTCGGTTATCGACACTTGAAGCTAATCGAACCTACACACATTCTTACCCACTAATTGTACTTCAACCATCTGGAGTGAAAAAGATGGGTGAGCTGAACCTAGCGGTTCGATTCACCGCCCTATCCACGGCTAACATGGTATCAACCTACGGTTACCCTCTACTGCCTAAAATGCATTACTTGCAACCTTTCACGGTTAACCAGATTGAAAACTTAAGATATCAAGCGATGAATATAGTGTCTGCACGGTTAAGTCGTGCTGAACCGCCTCTTAGGAAAGAGGTGGTTGAGTACATGCTAGATGTGGATTCTCACATGTGGAGTATGAGGAGAAGTAAAGCAAACTTTTTCCGGTTAATGTCTTTGCTTTCTGGGTTGTTTTCCATTGGCCGGTGGCTGAATGACGTCTGCCACTGGAAAAATCCAGTGACATCCGTATTGGTTCATATCCTGTTTCTGATTCTAATATGGTATCCAGAGCTTATCCTACCAACTATCTGTCTCTATATGTTCTTAATTGGACTATGGAACTATAGGTCTCGGGCTAAACACCCGCCTCATATGGACCCAAAACTATCGTGGGCTGAGGCAGTGCACCCTGATGAACTCGATGAAGAGTTTGACACTTTTCCGACGACTAGAACGGCTGATATTGTTCGTATGCGGTACGATAGGATTCGGAGTGTGGCAGGGAGGATTCAAACAGTAGTGGGAGATGTGGCTACACAAGGAGAGAGATTTGGATCGTTACTTACGTGGAGGGACCCACGAGCTACAAGCTTGTTCGTCTTTTTCAGCCTCTGTTCAGCGGTGGTCCTATATGCAACTCCGTTTAGAGTGGTGGCACTCGTTGGCGGACTTTATATGTTTCGACATCCACGGCTAAGTAGCAAATTGCCTTCAGTTCCGAGTAATTTCTTTAGGAGATTACCTGCTAAAACAGATAGTTTACTCTAAAAAGTGTATCAGTCAGTCATCGAACAGCACCTAATTTCCGAAGTCTTTCCTAGAAAAGTAACATGTTTTTCTTTGTAATAAATACCACTTATGTTGGAATAAGTAATGGCATCAATGACTTTCTTCACCCCTGTAAATTTCTGGTAAAAAAGAACGAATCTTTGCAAGTTTCGAGCAGATAATAATACATAAAAGAAAAGATTCACGGGTAATGAAGCAGTAAAACAGCTGAATTAAACATTCTTTGCAAAATTCCATTGTGCTTAGAGCATATTAAAAAAGAATTTCAGTCATTCAACACAATAAAAACTGATAATGCACCCTCTAGATCTATGTTGACATGATAGATGATAACAGAAACAAAATTTAATTCTAGTAACGGGTCTTCATGTTTAGCTTAAAAAACAAGCTCGTGAGGTTTCATGCCTGCCTTGAGTGAAAATCTTGCACCCAAATAGCTTTTCAGATCTGGGACAGCCTCAATTGATGTTATCAAAGCTGCATCTAGAGTCTTCTGGTCGTCTTTCTTGTCCTGTGGAAGTGTGTTCTTTTCCTGTAATACAGAATAATTAAGAATCAAGAATGAGTATAGCAGAAACCACTTAAATAAGACCAAACACAACACATAAAAATAAGAACATATTTGTGGTCCCAGAAAGTGTATGAAAATAGCCAATGTTGTAAAACTCGCTAGGCGGTACCTAGGCGGCCGACCCCCTTGTAGCGAGCACTCGGCCTAGGCAGGGAGTACTCGGGGAGTACTCGGATTGTATAAAATATAAAATTATATATATATATAAATATATATAGCATGTTCATAAATTATAAATAACCAAATATAAAAATAATTTATCATAGATAGTACCCAAAATATATGTTTTAAAACACCAACAATTGTTTGAAAATGCAAATACTTTAAATAAAGGGAGCGACAGGCGGCAAAGGAGAGGAGAAGGAGGCAGAAGGGTTTCACGTTCTTTTTGAGTTTTTTTCACGTTCTGAGGAAAAGGGAGCTGTTGGTTGGTTTTTAAATCAAAAAACAAAAAGTAACAGTTTTGGCCGAGGACCGAGTAGTTAGCCCGATTTGGCCGAACTCCCCTCGGTTGGGTGCCGAGGACCGAGTACTCCCCGAGTACTCGGCCGCCTAGCCCGAGTTTTACAACACTGAAAATAGCTTAATAGCAGAAGCCACTTAAATAAGAACAAACACAACACATAAAAATAAGAACATATTTGTAGTCCCAGAAAGTGTATGAAAATAGCTTAAATAGCAGAAGCCACTAAAATAAGATCACTAAAAAGACTAATGAGCTTAATACTTGAAAATAGCTTTTTATCAGCTAATGAGCTAATAACTTTAAAAAAAATAAGAATTTCAAAAATGATCTTCAGTTTTCAGCTTGAAGTATAACTTGTAGTTCAATAACAATATCAAAAAGGTTCCTACCGACATGTGTTTCCCTAAAAAGAGAAAAAAGGTTTAAACAATTTCTATGGGTCGGATGATGTTTATATATAAAGAGTGAGATAAAATTACCTCTTTTTCTGCTTCGAAAAACTCTCCCTCGCCTTTCTTCTTCTTCTTTTCAACCTTCTTTCCAAAGTATTTGTCATCGAACTTCTCCACATTTACCCCAGAGATGTCAACCTTTGTTGATGTGGCAATAACGTATGACTGATTCACCCTCCTCAAAGGAACACCATTGATCTTAAAGGGACCTATAGAAAGAAATATGTATTAGAAAAAAAAAAGTGACCATTATTAGAATATAAACAGATACCATCACTTACAAAACATATTGCATTCTAGTACATATATATATATATATGTCTGTATATTTCACTCTACCCACAGCCAACAACATCCATATCATATACAATTATACAAAAACTTTAAAACAGTTCTATTACTTCCTATCATCAAAATGGAGCAACTTAGTAATTTCATGGATTCAACAAAAGCAAAGTAACATTAAGTATCAGCAACTGCAGATGTAAAAAAAATGTGTTTACCAGTAACAAGCAACAATCCAGAAGTCAGTTGTTTAAGAAAAACAACCCTCTTGCCCTTGAACCTCCCAGCCAATATGATGAGCACAGTTCCTGGAGTAATGCTAGCCCTGAACATGAATAAATAATATAAAAAAACATCACAGGTGATGAAATAATACATGTATCTATAGCATAAATATCATGTATCTACTTATATACCTGAGCTTAGTTGGTCTGGCTTTGCGCTTATTGACAAGGGGTTTCTTCACATCATCAGCAGGGTAGAACTTTGGAAGCTTCTCGGCCGGAGCAGCAGCAGCAGCTTTCTTCTCGTGTTTAGGGAAAGCACCACCATTCTTGGCCTTGATGGCCCAAAGACCCCTTTTGTGATACATCTTCGAGCGTGAGTATTTCCCCACACCTCTGATCAAGTCAGGGTTCCTGCACACATGGGGTTTTCTGTCCTTTGGTGCCATTGGTCCTCTGCTCTCACTATTCTGGGTAAATGGAATCAGACAGTGGTTTTAAACTCCCATATCAATATACAAATTTAGCAATGGGCACAAAACATATACACTGTGTAAACATGACTATTTTTTCTAAATTCACACAAGACTAGACTCTAAACCAACAACAAGTGTTCATGAAGCATGTAAAGTACTCACTGAATTTGATTATCATGATCTACTACAAGGACAATGTAAAAAAAAATTGTGTTTTTATAACAAATTTTCCTAATTATCAACTCAAACTATATTATGTCACCGAGAAACACATAAAAACTACAAAAATCAAAACAACTATATGGCGTTAACTAGCAAGCAAACAGTTAGCTGATTAATCTAAAGTGTAAATCAAACAGTGTCAAAAATACTTTGTATTTTACAAACACACAGAGAGCTAAATCGAAGCTGATTAATCGCACTTTGCAGACATTGCCACAAAAACAAATTCGAAGCGCTTCAAGTCATTTTACACAGATTCAGCTAACTACATTAAGGTAAATTTACAACACAAAAAACCAAAAACTCTAAAAAAGAAGACTTCAAATTGAAGAGCATTAGCGTACATTCCAGCCGAGTTAGTATAAATCCTTGATGAATTATACAACGCGTTTGATTGTATAAATTGTAATAACAAGACATAAACGCAAATCAAAAATCAAAATTTTCATAGTTGTAAGCAATTAAGATAAACAAATCATTAGAATGTCATGTTACCGGAAACTAATTTGGTCTGCTGAAGCGCGGCGGGTGCAATCGGCTGATAAGAAAATGGAAGAAACCCTAATAAGCTGCTGAGGGATATAAGATAAAATACCTGAAAGGGTAAATTGTCATAATCAGTTCTTTATGGGCCGAATGGACGGGCTGGGCTAGTGATGGCCCTTCAAGGTGGCCTAAGCATAAAAAAATATTCATAAATTTTATTAATTTTCGTTTAACTTCAAAAATATAAACCAAATAAAAAAACATTATTTGACAACCCTTTGTCATTAAAAAAATCACTTTTCTGTACAACTGTTTTGTTTAGTTTTCGTATTTTGTTTAACGAAAGTTGCACATAGCATTACTTTTAGGGGGCGTTTTGGATGGAATGGAATCTGTCAAAAGAATTTGACTTTGAAGAAATTGGAATTGGAATGTTGTCAGGTTTGATCAGCTGTTTGGTTGGCAGAATTGGAATGGAATCTGTCTGTTTGGTTCACAGAATGTAGCTTTGGAATTGGAATGAAATTCCAGTAAATGACTAAAATACCATTTTTATTAAATTTAATTTTTTAAACTAAAATTAGTTTAATAAAATAATTATTAATTACTTCAATTTTTTAACACTAAAAATAATTTGAGCTTTTTTACAGCGACAAACTGCATAACACAGTTAAAAACTGCATAAAATGGTTAAAAACTACAGAAAATGCTAAAACAGCAAAAATCATAATTTTTTTGCAGCAAAAATAGCTACAAACTGCAGAAAAAAAGCAAAAAACTACAGCAAGACAACATCTGTTAGGGCAAGACATATTTTGGTTGTTGCAGGAGACGATGGAGAACCTAACTGCTAGGGGTGAGGAAAAACCGAACCGAAACTGAAAAAAACCGAGAAACCGAAAAGCCGAAAACTAAAAAAAACCCTGAAATACAGAACCGAAATCGAAAACCCGAAAATTGAAAAAAAACCCGAAATAACTGAACCGAACCGGAATCGAAAAACCGAAAACTAAAAAAAACCCCGAAAAAACCGAACCGAAAATCCAAGTGAAGAGGTGTCGACTTTTTTTGTTTGAGATTAGGGTTTAATTATTTTTTAGGAGGAGGGTATTTTAGGTATTAAAGAAAAACCAACTCAATTCTTATGAATTCCCACCACTAAGGTAAGGAATCTCAAATTGCCCGATTATGAAATTCTTTGGAATTTATCAAATTTCAATTCTTGAAAATACTGAATCAAACAAAAGAATTGGAATCTGGTCAAAGGAATTCAGATTCCAATTCCACCAGATTCCATTCCTTTCCGGCGAACCAAACGCCCCCTTAATATTATCAGTGTCGTTTCTGGGAGGGCGGACCGGACGTACGCTCAGGGCCCAAAAGAAACAGGGCCCGGTTTTTTTCATGTTTACTATATAATATATAGTAATGATTTAAAAAAATTAATAAATAAAAACGACACAATGTCTTTTAGTATCTAATATGATCAAAAAATATAGCATTATATTAAAGACCCAAACATGTATCAACTAATTACATTGAAGAATAAAACACGTAAAAAAAAATTGGTTGTTAATTTTATAGTATTATTTATTATTTTTCTTAAGTTTTTCTTTTCTCTAAGCTTTTTATCTACAAATATATAAAACTATCTTGCTTAAACAACACTGATATATTATCTATAATTCATCTCCCACTAACTTTTTTGATTATTTCATCCGCATCAATTAAATGTTTTTTTTTAATATAGTAGATTTATTATTATTAACTAAGAAAACTTTTACCTTTGAAAAAGTTTATCAACCATATGAGACGATCCAACTTATGTCTATATTTAGAATTTCAAAGCTAAAAATGTTTTTTCTTACATTATTGATTCTTTATTACCTAATAAGCATTTGGCCTAGCGGTATCATATCCTTTGGCTTCCTAGGAGGTCAGGGGGTTCAAACTTCACCAACGGTAAGGAGGGTATGTGGGTTTATTTATTTCATTTGTCGTATGTTTGTACTAGTCTTTGGCTTCGCGCGTTGCGCGACGGTTTATAAAATGATATAAGCATTGAATAGTAATTGGAATTTATTAATTGAATATTAAATCATCATCTCCATAAAAAATATTGCCAAACTACAAAAATATTTAGAAAAACAAAATATAAGTGTTTATATATCATATCATAACACAATACAATTCGTTCTTTTATTACGAATTTTTTTATAATTCTTCATATATCAATTTTCAATGACCATTACAAAACATATTTTACATTTTTAATACTTAATTTTCTAACTTACATAAGTTACGTCACATCTTAAAATTACAAATTCGGAACCAAAAATTTTACACGATAAACATCAATATTTAGTATTGATACAACTCAAAAATTAAAATTCTCTACAAAAAAATATTGTCTCCTCCAAAAGTTCAACTTACATTTTATGTAAGAAGATCAATTGCAAAAGGGATCTATGAGAATACTTGGGTTGACAATAAAATAAGTAGTAAACCTTTGAACAACCAAAGATAACCTACAAAACTCCTTATGTAAGCACAAAAAATCAAAATATCGGAAGAAAATTGTTCTAACGTATATTAGGTTAACAAACACAAAGCAAGTAAATAGCCTAAAACATATTTGTAACATGCAAAAGTAACCTTAGAAAGATGAACAATGACTTGGTGGGATGAAGTGCAAGCATCTTGTATCTCAATAAGTATTTAACATGTTCCAATGGATGTCAACAATCATGATTTTCTTTTATATACAAGATGGAGAAATGAAGCATTCATTTGACATCTTGAAAAATTAATGAAAACCTTTGGACTTATTCATTTAATTGCATTAGAACCAAAGAGTAATTAAATTCAATGGTAGTTGCCATTTGGAAGGACATGGTGGTTTATACATAAATGTAGACAAATAATTAAGAAAAATAAAAATATCATATTATTTATTATAGATTTTTCTTTAGTTAACAGAGAGAAAGATGAAAAAACTATATAATGAATGACTCTAGGAAGTTATGTAGTTTAAAGTTAAAACTAATTAAATTGCAAGTAAAATTACCAAAGAAGCCTTTTTGTTTCATCACTTGTAGGTTTTCCTTTTAAATAACCCATTGAATATATTTTCACCATGTAAATACTTTTAAAAAAAACTTACAATACAAAATTTGAGCTTCGATACTGGGAGTCGATAATGCTTGGAGGAGAGATATGAAAAATCCGCTTTGAATACGGGTCTTTCTTGGCCATTTCATCATTGAAAGTCAAAAAGAAAACAAAGGGTTGCAGAATTTTTTTGATGGAGAAGATCAAAGAAATGTAACCGTAGAAAATGAAGTGTTTTTAATTTGGACTAAATGTAAAAACTAAAAAAGAATGAAAAATGCGCGATAACTAAAATTATTGTTGAAAAAAACATACAAATTATTTTAACTGATTATTTTTATAAACATGTTGTAAAGTTATATACAATATCTTTTAAGAATGAAATTGAACGTAGTTGAACATTATTATTATTCTCAATTTAGCATATAAAAACCGGCATAATTAATAGGATTATAAACTATAAAGTATATTAGATGTATGATCAAAAGATGACCATAGTTTAAATACTATTGTATAACATACAATTTAATTATACTTTAATAAACTAAATCATATCTCAACAATTTCATAAATTATGAATCTGTCTTGTTAACGAGTAAAATTTTCATTGATACATATGCCACTTCGAATCGATTACATAGAATTATTCGGCATCTTCAACCTTTTCATTCTTCATGTGTATAGGATCTTTACCGTATTCATTCACTCCAACAGTTACGATTTCATTTTCTATAACATTGATGAGAGTGATATCGATCCCATTAGATTGTAGCATAACTTATATATGAGAAAAGTTAATTAACATAAAGAAGAGAAAGTGAATAATTAACTAACACTAATTGCAATGTACATGTAAAATTACAAAAAAAAATATACTTCTATGAAAACATAAATTACATATAGGAATATAAAAGTCTTTAATATATTAAACATTTTTTAAAATAAAATATATGAGAAAATTTAGAAACAACAATCTTGCTCCCTAAGAATGTCATGTCATCACTCATTTAATGTATATATAAATATATGTTATACATTAAAAAAACCACAAAATTCCTAACGAATAATCATACTCTAAAAAAATGTCATATCATCTTGGTGAGTTTTCCTTTTATATAGATACACAAGTAAAACAAAATTAGACAAAGTAAAAATTAAATAAAAAGAACACACATACACAACATAAATAACTTAAAAAAAATGAGAGATGAAAAATCTTTGTGAATAAAATATAAGAACAAGAAAAAAAAAATTGAAACGAAACTTTCATCGACAACAACATATAACCTACACAAATAATAATAAAATGTAATAGTTGTTACTTGGAAAGTTTAGGAATAACATTCGGTATGGACGATCAAAAAATTCGATAAAAAAACAACACATAAATACAACATATAACACAAAGAAAAACAAATATAACCACACAAAGAAAAACAAACGTATAGTTTGCAATATGATGGAGGATTCGATAAAACAAGTTGCAAAGAAAAACACAAAACACATCAATAACAACACATAACTCACTTAAAAAATAAACCATAGAAATGCAGCCTCCATCTTAATTAGGAATTCAATTGTATACTTTGCAATATGATGGAGGATTCGATAAAACAAAAGAAAAAAAAAATGTTAGATGAGATATAATATATAGATGGGATAAAAAACGGAATGGAAAACCGAAAAGTCTATACTTTTATGACTTAATAAAAGACAATTAATATGAGAAAATAGAAAAACGAAAGATTTTCAACCTAAATCTATATATATATTAAATGTAAAAACTAAAAAAAATTCAAGAAAATGGGAGGAGGCGCCACGTGGACTCCCAATGTTTCGCCACGTGGACTCCCAATGTTTCTCCTTTGTATATATATATATATATATAGATACTTCAAAAAACAATGTACTGCAAAAAAGTTCGTACTTAACAAGGGCCCCTTTTTACATCTCGTCCATGGCCCAAAAAGTGTCAGGAACGGGCCTGAATATTATTATCAAGAATGAACAGTTTAATAAACGTTTACCTGATTAAGTGTTTATCAAGTCAAATTACATTATTATCGGATGAATATGACAAAGATCAAAAAATTTACTAGGTAAAAGCGAAGAAGCCGAGGGTCGTACCCGGTAAGTGTAGGTGACGACTCTTACAACAGTTAGCGATTACCGGGTGAATTGTTGCATATGATATCTTTTGGTGGAGTAAAAACTTGATTCGGTAGCTAAGTGATAATATTGATTTTTACTGGTAAACACTTACCGGATAAGTGTTTAGGTAAACGACCCCTTACGGTGTGTTCTCGAATTTGAAGAAAAAAGAAAGGAAAAGAAAAGAACGGAAAAGAAAGCGAAAGAAAATAAAAAATTTATTTGTGTTCTCGAAAGTGAAGTAAAAGGAAAGAAAAGAAATAAAATAAAATAATTTTCATGTTCTTGAAGAGGGGAGAAATGAAAGGAAAAATGACATTTTTACTAATATGTCCTTCAAAATAATATAATTTATGATGAAAGATTGGGTAGTTTTGTAATTTTATTAATTTTTTAAATGATTTTAAATTTTTTTCTTTCCTTTCTTTCCTTTCTTTCCCTTTCCTCCCACATTTGGGAGGAAAGTAAGTTTTATTTTTCCTCCCTTTCCTTTTATTACCCAAACAACCATTACAAGCCACACTCCACCAAGTTTGACAGTAAGAATCAATGGCATTGGCTGCTGCACTATATTTGCACCCACAGCCACTAAACTGGACAGCTTAATCAAAACAGATACAAATTAAGCAGCAAATTAAGGATAGGCATTTGTATCAATAGGTGTTTTAACGTGAAATATTAAATAGGACCTCCAAAAGTTTTGAGGCCTAAAAGCATCTCCAACAGCTTCTCTATAATTTCTCTAAAATAGAGAATCAAAATTTAAAATCTCTAAAAAATATTATATTCAACTCCAACAGCCTCTCTATTTTGGAGATTACATCACTCATTATATTATTAAAATATTGTATATTTCTAATAAAATATTGTTTCTCTCACCTAAATATTTAACTTCAATATTTTTTATTGGTGGAAAATAATAAAATAATATTTTTCTTTCAAGGTAATCATTTTTAGGGATATCTCCAAATTTGGAGATTTTGGTACCCTCCCTCCTACTTTCTCTATTTTAGAGAAAGTTTTAGGGATGCTGTTGAAGCAAAAAATTGCTCAAAATCTTTATTTTCTCTATTTTAAATAAGCTGTTGGAGATGCTCTAATTATAAAAGTCTTAACATTCACATTATACATTTATATATGTTTTAGCCGTTTATTCTTTTAGCCTTTTAGCCGATGGATTTTGAATAATGTTAGAAAAACGATTGTTAATAAGGGTTTGCATTAAACAATATAAGCAAAAATAGCAATATTATAAGAACGATTGCTCGTTTTTCCACTCGTAATATTCATACTTATTCTATCAACTCCAAAACTCCAAAAACAAATGGATTCAAAATCCCATAAATCCAATAAAAATCGTAAAAATCTGATAACGATCAAAGTTATCACAACAATCCATCAGTTCTTGCCGGCAATCTCCTGAAAAAATTCATCGGAACCGACGGCAGCCGATGTCGAAACCTCGGATGCCGCAAAACAAAGAAACCCGTCACCAAAACCACCAATCTAACCGGCACCACATAAAGAACGATCGCCAACACAAAGCAAAACACAAGAAACATAGCCGTGGCTCGTGGATCACGCCACGATATCAAATTCTGAATCCGCTCCCCTTGAGTCGCTAAATCTCCGATAACCGTTTGAACCCTCGAACCCACGCTTCTTAGCCGATCGTATCTCATCCTTAACGCGTCCCCATTTTTCGTACTCGGAAAACCGTCAAACTCTTCATCAAGTTCATCAGGACTCGATCTATCACCATGAGACAACTTTATATCCATATGTGGCGGGTTTCTTGATCTCAAACGATACCTCCAAATCCCGATCAAAAGCAAATAAAACAAAACCGTACTCAAAATCATTTGCGGATATACAACAAGAACCACGAACAAAACGTGAACCAGAACCGTTAGAGACGGGCTAGTCCAATTGCAAATGTGGTTGAGCCATTTGAAGAACGAAATTAGGCTCGAAAGAACCTCAATGATCCTACAATAGTTAGCTTTACTCTTTCGTAGGCTCCACATGGTCGAACCCACATCGAGCATGTACTCGACCACTTCTTTCCGCAACGGTGGCTCAGCCCGGTTCAGCCGCATGGCTAAAATCTGAGTCGCTTGGTGCCGTAAACTGTCTTGTTGGAAAATGGTCAACGGATGAACGTAATGCATTTGTGGTAACAACGGTTGTGAATAAACTTGCATTAGGTTTAATAACGAAACGCACGTAAACCTAACCGCGAGCTGTATTTCGCCCGTTTTTTTAACACCCGATGGCTGTAAAACGATCAACGGATAAGAATGAGTGTAGACCCGATCGGTTTCAAGTGTCGATAATCGGATTCTTATCTTTCCGATTCTTGAATCTTTCGATCCATGGCCATTATCCACTCCTTGAAGATGACAGTTATCGAAAACAACGATCGTGATCACGGTACACGGATCGAAAACCTCCCAAGTGTACTGTTCGTTCCATTTCGGATTCAGAGAATCGATAACGGTTCTTGTTCGAATCCATTTTTGGCCGTATTTCGCTACACAATAAGCGTCAACGGCCCCACGCCCGTTTCTCGTTTTCATCGGTGCTAATCCTTGAGCATTTAATATCCCCAATTCGAGTACACCGATACTCGGATCTCCGAGTAATCTAGAAGTTGGTCGTAAATCGCTACTGTACTGAGTCAACTCATCAAGAACGTGATACCCGCCTTCTAAACAGATCCTTAAATGAATTCGGCTATTTAAAACGACAACATTCATCTGCCCGTTTTCGCCTTTTGTATGTTTTTCAAGATTATACCATTTACTACTTACGATCCGATTATCCATTCGTTTTTCTACGTTATTTAGCGGAATCAAACACTTTCCGATAACTTCTTCTTTGTTTCCGAGTTTCTCCTCCACGCTTAAAACCAGTTGTTCTTCAAATGGCTCGGCTACAACAAACATTAAATCTTCGTTCCATAACGGTTTTGGTGAAACTTTAGTTCGTAAAACCATATTCATTATCGCACCTTTCACAAGAACTTCCGGCTGTCGATTATTACCGTTGTTAATATTCTGCAATTCTTGAGCTTCGATTACTTGAACTCGAACGTACCATAGCCGTGGAGATAAATAAACTTTTGATCTTATATTTGTAACCCCGTCACCATTAACCGAAAGAGCATCTAAATGCCATGAATCTGGAAAAGATTCATCGGCTTGTGTACCCATCCAAACAGCCACCATTAACTCCCCTACTCCATCTCTGCCGCCATTAACGTTCTCTAATCGATACCATTGTGCCGCTAACGGACTATCTGGCGGAACCCTAACGGGAAGCTCGCTGATATCAAACACAACACCACCGATGAAATCATCTTCACCGGGGGTGTTTTTATCTTTTGCAATGAGTTCGAGTATCAATGATTGAATCCGGTCTTTTGGGAATGCAAACACTTGGTTCCATTCGGGATTCGGATTCTTTTCGAAATGTTTAGTGGAAGCTATGAAATTACCGAGCTTAATTTGGATATAAGGGTCAGGGAGATTGTTGGAGTTACCTCTTTTTGGTGGCAAACTTTTGGCCTTCACGATTCTTACATACAAGTAATGCATTTGCTCCACGAGATCAAAAGCTGTTCCGAATCGATCATTGCCAGGAACCCTTCCTCCTCCTAAACTCGGTCTCGTTTCCCTCAAACTGAAATCATCATTTCCGTTCAAATTCGAATTCGGATCCGAATTCCTGCTCTGATTCTGGTTTTGCCTTTGGTTTTGGTTTTGATTCTGGTTCTGATTTTGCCTCTGGTTTTGGTTCTGATTTCCATTTCCATTTCCATTTTGGTTCTGCTGATTCTGGTTTTGGTTTTGGTTTTGGTTTTGGTTTTGGTTCTGGTTCTGGTTCTGGTTTCGATTTTGGTTTTGGTTCTGGTTTTGGTTTTGATTTCGATTTCGGTTTTGGTTTTGGTTCTGATTTTGTCTTGCCATTGTAGAAAAACTGGAGTGATTCGATTGAATCAATCAAAAACAGAGGAAAACTAGATGAGTTTCGAAATCAAATTGGGAATTTGAAAGAGAACTAAGATCAAAACCCTAGGAAACCGAAAGGGTTTCGTAAGAAATTAATGTTCACAGAGCTGTTACAAATCAGTAGAGTATACATAGAGAGAGAGAGAGAGAGAGAGAGAGAGTTGCCGGTTTTCCTGCAAAATTGGAAAAACGGAAAACAAATCAAAATTCCAAAAAATAACGGTTGGATATTCAATTTCGAAGAGGGTAAATCATATAAATACTCCATTACTAACGTGTGAAGAAGATATGATTCGTGCATTTAAACCTAAAACAGAAAAGGAAAACAATAAACTACTGTAAAAACACACATGAAAACAGAGTAACAAATATGGAGATCTCTTATTTCTTATAATAGTTAATACTGTGATATTGCATTGATGTGAAAAACGATAATGGTGGAATGAAATTAGGAAACTCGAATCAAACCTTCAATGTCGTACGCATGAAACGAGAAGGAGAAGAAGACGATAATGATGATGATGATGATTTCTGCAAAACTTGTTGTTAATGGGTTTGATTTCTGCAAAAAAAAAAAAGTGGGAAAATGGGGGGTTTCTGTGTTTCCACTAGAAAGTGTGAGAAATGGAGGAGGAGAAGAAGAATCAAACGAAACATGAAGATATGGATGGAATTGAAGAACCAACTTTTTATTCACGTTGACACATTCCTTCAAATTTTAATTATATTTTTATCACAATTTTTTATTTTTTATCACAAATTTAATACACATGTACCTTTCATAGATTTTTATTTGGAAATTTGAAATTGTATTTATTGTAGATTGGGTGAATTTTTAATTGAAAAAAAAAACTTTTTTTTTTGGAAACTATGTCTAAGCTAATGTTGAAAAATTGTGAAACTAATAAATCCGTCGTAATAAATCCAAGTGACGTTTGGTTCATAAAAATGAATTCGACAAGTTGTAATATTTCAAATGACTTGGAATTTGAAGAAATTATAATGGAATTTAATCATACTTGATCATGCGTTTGTTTGAAATAATTGGAATGAAAATTGTCCAGACAATTTGAATATATTGGTTTAGTTCGTTAAATATAATAGGTTTGGTGGGTTGGAAACGGTAGTAGCGTAGATGGCAGTGGTGATGGGGGGGAGGTGAAGACGATCGTGGGTGTGAAAGCGATGGTGGTAATGATGGCAATGGCAGTGTTGGGTTGGAGGTAGCACGATGGTGGTGGTGGCAGTGGCAACATTGGTGGTAGTGGCGGTGACGACTGTGGTTGTGTTGGTGAAGACGTAGGCGGTAATGGCAATGTTGGAGGCGATTATGACAACGACAGTGATGGTCACCGTGGTGGCGGCGACGGCGGTGCGATCACAACAGCGATGGTGGTGACATCCATCATGGTGGGATGGAATGTAATGGAGTAAATACAAGCATATGATGGTTTCTTATTAAAAGATAATACAAATCAATTGAAATTGCTTGTTGTAACCTAGAGAATTTACATTCCACCGTACGTGGAATTTTAATTCCCTATCAAAACTAAAAAAAAAAAATGAACCAAATGCGGAAACGAGATTTGGTCTATGCAATTGACCATTTCAATTAATTCAGATTCCATTATATTCCACTAACCAAATGCCACCTTAGTGATCACAATTGTTGTACGTCTGTAATCGAACTCTGGACAGATAAGACATTCCACCACATCCTCATGTCTCAGTCACTACGCCACAACCGTATAATTAAGATAACGTTGTTACATTGATGTTGTAGTTAGTGACTATATTGTCGTGGAGTACTTTTATAGTTAAAACCTTGAAAATACATATTTGAACATGACGAGTGTGTCGTGCTGGTGTGATTGTAATGGTCCATGTCTAAGGGTAAATAGTTTTGGTCGCGTTATATGTTGGGTATACTGATTTTAAAACAAAAGATTGAACCATAGCTTGAAAACTCGAGCAAATTTTGAACCAATGACCTATAGATATTTGGAACTTCAAATGCATTAACTACTTTGACAATTAACCCTAAATAAGTCCATAAGTTTCTTCATGAATGAAAAAAGGTAAATAAACTCGACCCTGACCCTAATATTACAAATTACAGGTCGGATCGGTCTTTAACATAGAATTATATGGGGAGCAAATGAAAACTAGAAAGGTTTTTTGTCCTTTGCAAATGCTCGATGTTTTATTGGTCGTATACCAAATACTTACCCGATAAGTGCTTATCGAGTTATTTACCTTATGGATCAAAATAGAAAGTGCCGAGAATCTTACCTTCTAACGGAAACGAGACCGAGAGTTTTACTGCTCGATAAGTGTGACGACTCTTACTCAATAAACGGGTTATCGAGTAAATTGTTGCATATAATTACGTTTTGATGGCCTAAAAATTTATCTGATAATACAATCGACAGTGTTGAATCTTACTGACAACCGATAGGTGTTTACCAGATAAACATTTGAATAATAACCGCTTAGTTAATGTGAAACGTGTGCCAATTTGTATTGGTTTTACGTGAAATGATCACTTTGTATATGTCTTGCAAAATTGAAGACCATTGTTGTTATCCAACAAAATATCCAAAATTAAGACGATAGTGACTTTAAATATATTATTTTATAACATAAAAAAAATGAAAGAAAAGGGGAGAGCAAACACAAAAACCTCTAACAATGTATTTGAAGCAGATGAAATAGAAAAACATCCGTATTTTAAAAAGTCTCCAAATACTATGTTGAATAAGACAGAAAAATCATCAATGGGTTTTACTTATTTTTGCAAGATGACCAATGTATATTAATTTACCAAAATTATTTTTAAAATTTTGAATTTTATAAAAAGCTTAGAGTGACTTATGGACTATGATATGCAGTTATTATGGAGTTGTTATGATGGTATTTAACTTGCCATGGCCAAGGTCCCTCTAATTGATAATGTTTTTTCTTAAATGTAATTCAACTAACTCAGGGGTATTTTGGTCTCTTTGTTTTCTATTTTTTTCCTGTACCATATTAAAAAAATACAAAAATAATAATTATATTACGATTATATATATAGGTTACATACATAAAGTTGTTATCACATTCCTTCCTCCTCTCCCACTTTTGGCCTTTCCCAAACATGAAAACACACACAACCTCACTGCATGACGTGGAAGGAAAAATAAAATAAGTCTCGTAAAAGTACACATACACTACACATAATGTTAACAGTGCCGTTCCTGGGGGAGGGCGTACGACCAAGGCCCAAGAGAAATAGAGGCCCGATTTTTTTTCATGTTTACTGTATATTTATAGTAGTGGTTCAAAAAAATTAATAAATAAAAACGACACAATATCTTTTAGTATCTAATATAATCCAAAAAAATAGCATTATATTAAAGGCCCAAACATGTATCAACTAATTACATTGAAGAAGAAAACACGTAAAAAAATTAATTGGTTGTTAATTTTATAGTATTATTTATTGTTTCTCTTAAGCTTTTTTTTCTCTAAGTTTTTTATCTACAAAAATATAAAACTATCTTGCCTAGACAACATTGATATATTTTCTATAATTTATCTCCCACTAGTTTTTATGATTATTTCATCCACATGAATTCAATGTTTTTAAAAAAAATATAGTAGATTTATTATTATAACTAAGAAAACTTTTACCTTTGAAAAAGTTTATCAACCATACGAGACGATCCAACGTATGTCTATATTTACAATTTCAAAACTAAAAATGTTTTTTCTTGCATTATTGATTCCTTATTACCTAATAAGCATTTGGCCTAGCGGTATCATATCCTTTTGCTTCCTAGGAGGTCAGGGGTTCAAACTTCACCAAAGGTAAGGAGGGTGTGTGGGTTTCATTCGTCGTATGTAAATATTATATACTTCAAAAAAAATAATGTACTGAAAAAAGTTGGTAATTAACAAGGGCCCCTTTTTACATCTCGTCCAGGCCCAAAAAATGTCAAGAACGAGCCTGAACGTTAATTGGAGTGGAGTATCTATGTTTACGGGAAGGGGATAATGGTGGGGTCGACAGGGAGTTTTTTCTCTCTTCAGTGGGAAAGGAGGAAGGTAATGTTAAGTCACTTATCAAGGTTTAAGAGTTAGCAGTGAGGCGATGAACAGTCTCAAGCTTTATATGTATCCTTTATGTATGTATATAAGGTGGTGTGTATACACACAAGCATATATTAACATGAAAAAACAAATGAGACTAAAATACCCTTTTAACTTTAAGTTAAAGGAGTTAACACATTTTTAACAAAAGTAAACCACAAGGTTCACCACTCAAAAGTCTATTACAAAAAACACATGGATTCTATCCATAGTTCACTCAAAAAAGTCTATTACAGTCGAAAAAATATTAAATATCCTACTATCCATAGTTTTTTTTAAAATCAATAAATCAAACCTTTTCTTTTTAATTTTTTTGACTTTGCTCTATTTAATTGTTTTAAAAAAACGTCGAATATTCATGATTATTGATCATTGATTCACCTTTAAATCTAGGGATAAACCAACCGCCCGGCCCATATAATCAAAGAATCCGGCCCAGAAGAACCCACGAATTCTCAACCGGGTTTCCTCAAATGGCGCCAATTACTTCCCGCCCCGCTCAATTTCCCCCAATTTTTTTCAATTTTAAACCCCATTTTCTCTATACACCCTCCACTTCTCAAGAAATCTTGCACAAAACCCACCTCTGAATCCCTCTTTCTCCCTCGGAAACTTCGAAAAAAATGTTCTATTCGCACAATCTACTTGCAAGAAAAGGTCCACTGGGTACCGTTTGGTGCGCCGCCCATCTCCAAAACAAACTCAAGAAATCCAACTATGTTACCGTCAACATCCCATCCACTGTTGGTTCGTTCTTTTCATTTCAACTGCTTCTTTGTTTCTTTAATCATTAACTTATTTGCTTCTTTTTGGTAGAAAGTTACGTTCTTTAGCAATTTCGATTTGGTTTTCTTTCTGGGTCATTGCTGTTGCATTTCTTGTGGTATTATTTCAATCGGGTGACATTATGTTCGTTATGCTTTTAATATCCGAGTTAAATGCAATTGAATTCGTAACAAATGAAATGCATATCTTTTGTTATTTTCTTGAATCTTTGATTCACTGTTGTATCAGTTATTTGGTTAGGTTAGGTCCCTTAAAATTCCCTTATTTTGTTAATATAGGAATTCATCGAATACGATGGATTTATAGGGTGTTCAAAAATCTGGTATTTGGGAATTCAAGAAATTTCCATTTAATCAACATATTAAAAAGCTGTCAACTTGTTAAAGATTCAAAGAAACCCAATTTTAAAGGATTGAATGTATCCCTAAACCCCAATCCCCTTCTTGCTTTTGAGTAATTTATGTTTAATTGATTCTATTGGTTAATCAAACTGACAAATTGTTTGTTCTTGCTTATATCTTGGATACTTATCTAATGCACAAATTTAACATATTTTTTTTGTAGAACAAATAATGAATCCGCAAGTCCCGATTGCATTGAGAATGTCGGGTCATCTTCTGCTTGGTGTTGTTCGGATATATTCAAAGAAAGTCGAATATCTTCAGCATGACTATAATGTTCTACGTATAGATATAAGCAAGGCGTATACATATGCAGACATTAATCTTCCCGAAGATGCAAATCAAGCAAAATTTGAATCCATCACTTTGCCTGAAAATTTCGCGCTTGATGTATTGAACGTTGATGACTACGATCCATTTGGGTATTTGCACTTTTATTCTTTCTTTTATACTCTCATTAATGTCATTTTGAATATTTAGATTATATATAATTTGTGGGTTTTGATTTCATAGGTCCCCTGATACCCATCTTAGACGCCATGAGGATATTTCACTTGCAGGTAAGATGTTATGATTATAACTTATAAATTTGATATTTATTAATGAAAGTCTGATCTCTAAAGCTTAGCATATCCTCAGATCAAAGTCCAATCAGTTTATCAAAACATGGAGATCGAACTCCTGCAGGATATATTATGATTTCGCTTGGTGATGTAAGTGTGTTATATTATCATTTAGCTGTTTTTCAAGAAAGTTTTCAAGAAAGTCTAATATCTGATTTTTGCTGTTTTTTTGTAGGATGTTTCTAGAACTCCATCTGTTTCTCGGTATAATTCAAGATCAAGCCCAATGCCCATGGAAGCAAGGTATGATTTTTATTATAAAAATCACTGTATTGGATGGTTTTATGACTATTAATCTCGTGGAAATAATGATTTCAATTATCTTTTTAATGCAGTTCTCATCCAATTCCTCCACCAGAAACAACTGCTGGTGTTCAAGAACCTGATCCCAATAATCAAATGGGATCTGGTGACGGCTTAATTGATGATGATAATGTAACTCGGGAAGTTTTGCGTGATGCTATTCATGATGATTTTTTGGATATGGCTTCTTTAATGCTTTCAGATAGGGAGGAACCGGATTTAGTATTGGAGAAAGAGTTGTCTTTAGAAATCAATAATGGTTCACCTGTGATGGGTGAAATCTTGGTTTCTGGTGGACACTTGTCGCCAGTTAATAAGCAAATGACACCAATGGATTTAGCTCATTCAGGACCTGCCAATGATAACTCAGACCCCCCTGTCTCATTTGGTTAGTATCACTACACAAAATCAGCTTTATAAGACGCCAAAAATGTCTTAATATGATGAAGCTACAATCTTTATTGATATATATATATATATATATAATTATAGCTAGTGTTAGCATCATCTGAGTTATTGTGATTTATATGGTATCAGGGTTAGCATCATCTCCGATGGCTGTTCAGCCATCTCCATCAGCTGAACGAGCTCCAGTAGCTGAACAGCCAAGGGCAAAACGGAGAAAGATACAATACGATGAAGCTACGGTTTTGACTAACGAGTATGGTTTTATTTTTTACATTTCATAAAGATGATATTATTTAGTTCTTTTAACTGCTGTTCTTAATGAGGTGGTTTATGTCTAATTCAGGTTTATGAAGAAATCTTTAGATGATCCAAGCAATTTGTTACGGAAAAGAAAAGGAGTCTGTTCTTCATTAGGTGTTTGGAAGTTAAACAATACCCTCAAAAAGGAAAAAGTCCTTTTTGACCCTGTTATTACCGGTTAGTTGGCTTTTGTTAACTACATTGAACTTAATAAAATAGTCTACAAAAAAGAACTCTTTTTGATGTTAAACTTTTACCTGAAAGCATATTTTTATGAACATTGTGTAGGGTTGTGCCATGATCTTAGCCAAATGCTTGAGACCGACTATAAGTCTACAAAACCTCAGCTGATTGAGACCGAGCAACCTCATTCAGACGATATGGAAGTTGAACATATTCGTGACTTTGTGGGTCCCAATGACAACAATACCATACCGCCAACGTATTCTCCAGGCGATATGACGGGCATGCCTTCTCCAAATAATGGAGCATATTCTTCTCCACGTCAAATGGACGAATATACCCCTGCCACTGGCACTGACATGGGATCGAAATCTTATCAGGTGCAGACTTCTGTGGGGACTGGTGTGGGGTCCACACCAGACCCCACATCGTCTAGCACCTATGTTTTTTCTGATATGGAAACACCTACGCTTTTCTCTCAAGGTCAACAAGGTTTTGAGGATAGTGGCGGCTTATCTGATATCCCTGAAGTGGATGATGCCGGAGTATGTTTCTTGCACTCCATCTTTTTTTTAATATTTTTAATTTTTAAAGCATAAAATCTTTATATACAACAAATTATGTTATTATTTCTTGTGCTCAATATTCAAACTTATCATCACATTGCTATTTTAGGAATTAACCTTTTTGGAAGACGATGATGGTACGCCTACGCCAATGAGTAAGTCCGGTTCTTGGCACTTGTTTAGTTTATATTTTGATTTTTTTTCTACTTTTGTCCAAAAAAGCGTCTAAAGTTGACTTTTTTTTACTTGAAGACCAACAAGAAATCATTTTTTTTCTTTCTAGTAATCACAAATATTATGTCTGACCCACGAGTATACAGGACCAAGGGGTACCCCTGAAGCGAATTACTCATCTGGAAAACAAAGGACACCACCGGAAATTGGCTCATTGTTAGCAAGAACTAGGTAAGTGTTTATGAATCTATGTGATTCTTATTTTATTTAGTTTTGTGGTATGTGTATTTAATGTGCATTTGATGATGGCAATGCAGGGCCGTGGCACAATATATAAAAGAAAAGTCATCGGCTACCCCTTCTACACCAGAACGTGAAGGAGCTGTTAGTTTGAACAGCATTCTAGATGGCAAAAGAAGAAAAGTATGCGCTCGAATGTTCATGGAGACACTAGTAAGTTTTTGCTTGAATTACGCTTATAAGATTGGTAAATTACTAAACTACCCATGTAAAAACTAAAACCCTAAAACTTTTCATAATTTTTTACCTGCCTATCTCACTCTTGCTTGTTTAGTCATGTCTATTCTAGGACTATATAGTACAGTCCTGTCTGTGTACCAAACGCACAGTAAAAGTTGGATCTTTTAGTTTAAAGATTTTTAACAAATTTAACCCTTGTTATATTGATTTAGATCTTGAAGAGTTGTGAGCTTGTTGATGTAAAGCAAGATGAAGCATATGGTGATATAACTTTGAAGGTGACTTCTAAGCTTTTGAAGCAGCAGTTTTGAATCGAGAAGATTGTCGACAGTTTTGTAAATGGTTTGGATCTCTGATTACTAGAGGAAGAAGTGCTATATGTTATTGTATTCAATTTGCTGATCTTTCTCAATTTTTTTTTTGAATTTTTAGAAGTAATTTAATTGTTTTTTGTTTTAGGATATTTAGGTTTTACTTGTAATTAGATGTTGACAAATAACTAATCTTTAGCTTGAGTACAACTTATCTTTGATATCTCATTTCCCCTTGGACTATTGTTGGTAGAAATGGGTAAAGACTGGTTATGACTGAGTGGTTAACCGGTTATAACAGGTCTTGGTCAAAAAACGCAAATGTGTAATTGATCGTTTATAGCTCTTATGATTTGTCTTTAAAGAGGCCTATTTTAATTGGGTTTTTTTCTAAAGTTTAAGGGGGTGTTTGGTTTATAGAATGGAAGTTGGTGGAATTGGAATCCATCAAAGAAATTTGATTTTGAATAAATTGGATGAAATTTGATCAAGTTTGGTTTGATGGAAAGAGATGAAATTCAATTATTTCATTTATGCCAATGAATGATAAATTCTTTAATTTGTGGAGTTCAATGAAATTTAAAGGATTCCTACATTTTCATTATATGAACCAAAAATAGGATTTGAAATTTGGTCAAACGAATTCTCCATTCCAATTCCTTCGAAAACCTATGAACCAAAACCCTCCCTTAGTATTGTTGATCAATTAGAAAGAATCATTTGATTCAAATGTTTTCCTTTAAAAAATGGGTTTAAAAAATTGTAACCGGTAAAGAGCAAACCAATATAGCCCGTCTCTATAATTGATCAAAGTGTAACTGATGTTGATGTGGGTCATTGAGTTATTTTGTTCTTTCGATCTTTCATTCTTACCTTTTTGGTCAACTAACCTATTGACCTAAAACTGAAACCGACGATATTAATGAGTTGGATCCGATATAGCCTTTCTTTTTCTTACTATTTACATTTTCTTTCTCTATCGACTACATGAGCAAAAAATTGATTACATACAACTCAACCAACCCCTCACATAACCTATCCCTTTGGAACAGTATGTAAGTTCGTATTTTTAAAGTTGACTTAGCAACTGAAGCTAGCAGAAGGGTTCAAGCCTGCCTCCACATGATTTGAATTTAAACTTATTGTATATTTTAGCAAAGTCAATCTGTCTATTTTGCCAACTGAGTTACACATCCGTGGGCCTTCTACGTTGACCATTGGCACCCCGAATCATATTAATTTTAGCAACAAAAGTATGTACTGTGAAGAACTTTTATCAAACCTCAGGGGGTGTTATTGTACAACTCATAAACTATAAGGAGAGTATCTGGCTATCTTTCATTTTATCATCCCCTATATATCCTCGAAAAGCAAAGAGAACAATCATATCGCAATTTTTCTGAAGGAATTGACGCAACAAAGATGCCTTTGAAAATGGTGGACGCGACCTTGTCGACCTTCAACACAGCTTTCGAGAAATTCAAATCTGAAGCACCAAATAACAAAAGCAATCTGATTCTGTTCTTAGCGGATATTGAACCTTCTACTAATCTCAGTTGGTGCCCTGGTAAATTTCTTCGAATTTGTTTGTTAGATTTGTAATCGGTTTGTGTTTCCTTATTGTTCTTGAACTGTGTCTCGTTGATTGTGCAATTGTTAATCGATTTTGCTTCCTTGATTTAGGGTTTCTCTTTTGCTTTTTAACTTCTGATCGCAAATCTTCAGTAGTAATGGAATTCGAATTTGATATTGGTTTTCATTACTGTTTAGGGTTGTTGTTTCACTTGATTGTTGTAAACAGTGAAGTTAATTGTAGTTATGAGTTAGAAAATTGGACAAGTTGATAGTGGTTTTGAAACTAGAAATGTGAACTTTCTGCTGAAAGTTGAAGTGCCGCTAGACTGGATTTACCCTCTTTGTATCCCATTTTACAGCTTTGTTCTTCCATCTTCTGTGAAGATTTTAGATCTATTGAATTTGAAATGGTTGTTGAATGTAGAACAATTGTAAAATGTTGCAAATTGCAGTGTATATACCCCAAGACAAAATTAATATGTTAATTGATTATTAGTTAATTAGTTTTATAAGATGGTTGCAATTTCATTGCCTTCATCTTCTTTCTTTTCTTTTCCACAGATTGTGTTCGAGCTGAACCAGTTATATACAAAAAACTCGAATCATCTCCTGATGACGTGGCGCTCCTGAGGGCTTACGTTGGTGATCGACCCACATGGAGGAACCCGCATCACCCATGGAGGGTGGACTCAAAGTTCAAGCTGAAAGGAGTACCAACTCTAATCTTGTGGGAGAATGGTGAAGTTAAAGGTCGGCTTGAAGACCATGAAGCACATATCGAACGTAAGATTGATGGCCTTATTGCTACCAAATGAACATCTCTTCTCTTCAAGTTATTGGCACCAAATAAGGTTTTAGTTACTAAATGCTGAAAACTATGTTTTAGACTCAAAATGGGCACAAGATTTATGAGCTTAAAGGTGTGTTTTTTTTTATATGAATAACTATAAACCTCTTTCCATGGTGAAATCATCCAAATATGTGTTCACATGGTGTGTGGATGGCTCATGCAACACTTGAAAAGAAAAACCACAAGGCTTGTGGCGTACAGGTTAAGGCTTGTGGGGGATGAGGCTAGATAACACATCTACCCCAGATTTGAATCCAGGCGCAAACGCCACTAAGGAATTATCTCAGGGCTGCATGCTTTAGCAGTCTTAAAATTGTCAGGAATATTAGTCTAGGCAACAAATGCCTAGGATACCCTTTCCCAAAAAAAAAAGACACTTGAAAAGAGGGAACTGCTTTGTTGAGGGAGTTCGGCTTGCAAGAATTTTTTTTAAATATATAGTTGAATCTATTATATATTAAAGGAAGAATGAAGAAACAATTATGTGGGATCCTAAGGATGGAGTATTCTTCATTCTTAGATAGTGGTTGAGTTCTATCTATATGCCATATTGACATAGAGATGATAGATCAACAATAGATGGTAAGCATAGGAATGGAGGTTGAAAACTTGAAATGCCTTTGTGGCAACTCATGGGCTAACTCTTCTATCAAAACTCAGGTCGTTGGCTTATTTTGGTTCATCTTGCGAACTTCTAGAGCCAACCCCTCTTTTTGCAAAATACATAAAACTATATTAAAAGTTAATTAATTAAATAAAAAGTACATATATATATATAGAGAGAAAGAGAAAGTTCATTGCAAACTTGATTTTATTGTGAACTGAGTGATAAACGAGAGTGTGACACATGTCTCCATTTATTCTCATTAATATTTATGATATATACAGAGGAAAGTTCAAATACGAACTTAAATTTGATTGTAAACATGAGAACAGAGCTTGACATAGGACATTCTGTATGAATAACAAAGGTGAACTTCAGTATGAATAACACGCATTCAGAGTGAATAACACGACATTCAGTCTGATTATATTTAGACTGAATGGGACAAGTTTCGTGCTCTTCTTTGTCCTCAGGTTCACAACCAAATTTGAGTTTGCATTTGAACCTGCCCCCCCCCCCCACACACACATATATATATATATATATATAGAGAGAGAGAGAGAGAGAGTGTGTGTGAGAGAGAGATTTGGGATCATGTGAAACCAACTTGTTTTCGTGAGACCGCCATTTTTTTTACAATTGAAATTTCACAGCAAAACTGTGTAACCTTCATAGTGTTTTTGTTGTGAAGGTTCATATATGTTTTATCTTTACATTGTTTTGCCGTGAAGTTTCAAGTGTAAGATTGTGGTCTCATGAACCCGATCCTATATATAGATACGGCGTGCAACTAAACCTACCCCCAATATGTATATAATCATCAATGTAGACTTGGGATCATGTGAGAGCAATTTGTTTTCATGAGACCACTTTTTTATACTTGAAACTTCACATCAAAATACTGTGAAGGCAACCTTCACATTGTTTTTGCTGTGAAGATTCTGATTTTTTTTTACCTTCATAACGTTTCACGGTAAAGTTTCAAGTGTAAAAATATGGTCTCATGACTCTCAAGAAAACAAGTTGGTCGCACGTGAATCCAACCCCTATCAATTTATATCAATTCAATATATATGGTTAATCATCAATATAACTAAAGAGCCAAGAGTGATGATTTGCAAGGTATTCTCATTTTTTTATTGGTATAGATTTAATTATCAATATGAAACGTGAATAAGATGTCTTTGTGATTCTCGGTTTGACTTTTTTGATCCACCATCTAAACCGAATATTTAATTATTTTACATTGTATTTCATCTTAATTTTATTATATCAATATTCAATTCAATGATATACCATTGCAACTAATTACATGTTTTAAGGATCAGATTTGAGTTTCTTGCTATGTTTGCCAGAAATGAAATCAATCGAATAAAGCTTTGTTGATCGTATAAATCATGTATATATATCTGTGAAACTTTTTATGTACATTTTACTCATCTATAAGACACCCATGTAACGGAAAAAAAAATAACGAATCAATCGAATAAGAACCTCAAGATCCAAGAACCAAAAACAAACACAAGGCCAGAAGACATCATCACCTTCAAGATGTCATCCATCCCACTTCCAATTTGGTCAAACTTCTTGTTGTTGACCCGAACCCTCATAAAGATCGTTGAACCATTGAATCATTCCGCATACATTCGGGTATCGGATACTTTGTAACATCACGTCCTGCTTTGCTCGTTCTGATTGCCGGCTGCCCCATGGAATCACGGTGAAGATCAAAGATGATCCTGTTGAATTCCGTTTCAGGAAGTGAAGGGTTTAAGAAATATGACAACATTTGTCTTTTGTTGGGCGTAATCGTCTTTTTATGTCCAGCGTACGCTCTGTGTCCTTGGATAGCGTGGCCCATGTTTCCGCCATGAGAAGGCATGAAGACGTCACTGTTTTCAGAAACAATGTAGTCGAGGGCAGCCATGATTGAAGCTTTGTTAGTGAACGGTTGTAGCTCTCCGGGTAAGGCCAGATCTTCTTTGTTGTAGAAATGTGAGTATTCTTTTGTTAAGGGTACCAATGATTCTTTGCCGCCTAATGGAGTTCCTCCTGCCCAAAAGATTCGGGCGTTCTTGGGAGCTCGTAGAGCTTTTAAGAGCCTAAAAGATGAAATCAAAGAATCCATCAATTAGCGTTGTTCCAATAAGACGATCAAGATTGAAAACTTTAGTTAATTCATTTCCTCTTTCCTGTTAGAGTCCCATATCAGCTACATATGAACCATCAAACTTGTGTATATATATATATATATGCAAGAACCTAGTCCCACATCTAGACTAGATACACGCCACCTATATATATATAAAGAGAGAGAGGGATGCATAAATGTTTACAAGAGAATGAAACTGTTTTTTTTTTCTACGCACTTGTGCATGTTACAAATTACCGGTATGCATTTGTGCATAATTTGTGCATACCATCCAGATAGAGGGCTCCCAGGTGTTCTTCGTTTTTTTTATGTTCAAGGGACACCAAAAAGGAAAAACTAAGGAGCACACCGGTAACCATTCATCTATACGGTATACACATGCACATGTGTATACTAGTAATTTGTCCATCTATGCGGTATACACATGTGCATACAAGTAATTTGTCATGTATGCACACGTGCATATAGACCAAGAAACAACTTCAATTACTTGTATGCACATGCTACAAATGAACGTTTACTAGGTGTTCCTTAGTTTTTCATATTTTGGGGGATATCCCTTGAACCTCCCTCATATATATATATATACACACACACACACATCTAATACAGAATCTACGACCTTATAAACAAAACTTAGAAAGAAGGTTGATAGATAGTAAAAGAAGTTTACCGTGTAACCTCCACGGCATTTAAAGGACAAAGACCAGCAAGCTTTCGGTCATGTGAAGTCATATTGGATCTTGAAGTTAAAAGCTCAGGTCGAAGCTTTCTTTCATTGCGGATTATCTCATCATACTTTGAACTCAACCCCGGAAGACATCCTGTTCTCACCCAAACATCCTTCTCCATTCTAAGATGAAGAGCAAGATAAGGCCCTTTGCTTCTCATCCTCTCCGTTAGCTTATTTCCCAGTTCAAAGATCGGTGGTGCAAACCTCAATGCATGAAATGCAACCTAAAAACGTTCAAAAAAACAGTTAATTTACATTCATTTCGTACTTATGAACAAATTCACATGAATTATATAAAAAAAATACGAGCTTTCTACCTTGCATCGAAGCTTTTGGAGATCAGAAGGAAGATCTTTAGAAAGCCTTGAATCTAGACCTCGAAGAAGTAGAACACCTTCTCGCCTCATCTGCGTTAACAAACAAACAAAAAGAATCGTTCATAATCGGCTAAATTCAACAAAAGTTGATGCTTTTTTGTTCAATTCAAACAAAAATTGGATCTTTTTATGATTTTAATTTGGAATCTTGACCAAGTAAACAATATAAACAAAATCCCATTGATGGAATTCATAGTTGTTTTCGGACGATTATTGGCTTCATCAAAAGATTCAAAGTTGCATAGAGTTTTCATATGAAACATGATTTGAATAACGAAGAAGAAAGATTTGTATACCCTTTTGAGGTATCGAGATCGAATCCATTGAGGGGAAACATGAAGTGGTGTGTGTTTTTCCTCTACTGGCCTTGACATCAAATGATTCGATGGCAACGATGAAATTATTCTAACATCATCCGCTAGAGTTCTCTTGAAGTGTTCAACATCAAATATATCAGAGAATTCACTGCACCCACAAATTAGAAATTCAATTAATACAAATATCACACAAAAAGTTTCATATGAATCAATACAAATTGAAAGAATTTGATGAATTTGGGATTCAACAAAAGAGTAATCTTGAAGAGACCCTGATTCAAACATGTTCCCAAGTCTCATTGAGGACTTTTATCAAACAGGTAGACTACAATCATCTTGTTATTGATCTAAAATGGAAAATATGAACCCAAAAATCATGATTGAAAATGGAAAATAGAAAAACAATACCTTTCATCTCCCCAAATAACATTGACTTGCAAGATTGGTACAACAAGAGTGGCACCAAGAATTCTAGCAATCACAACAGCATCAACAATCTGATTCCTTTGTTGATTCATACCACCTGAAACCACCACCACCAAATACTTGGTTCGATCTTTCAAAATCTCAACACTTGATTTCTTATACTCACCACTAAAATCCAAACAAGGCTTATACCCAAGCCCATCTGGTTGTTCCCAGAAATCACTTTTTTCCTCAACTTTTTCTTCAAGTTTGACAACCGAATTCAAACCCCCATTATTCGAGATTATTAAGCTCGAATCATCCTTTTCTTCAATATTCCCACATGGATAGGATGAAAAAGGATCAAGATTATACCACATCTTCAACATACCAAAAAACCCACATAGAAAAAGCAACAAAAACCAAATCCGTGGGTTTTTAACGATCCTTGATCTTGAAAATCCAATACTCCTGGAAGCAGCAGCTGCCTTTTTGGGAGAAACAATCAGAGAGTGAAGAGAAGTAGATGATAGAGAGTTTATGATCTCAGATGGTACAGAGATGTAACAGTGATGCTGCTTGTTATTTACACTCTTTGAAATAGCCATTGAAATAAAAAAAATCAACAAAAACAAGGTTGAATGAAGAAAGAATAGGCTTTTGATCGGTCTTATATTAAGGAATTGATGGAAAGTTTTTAAGAGAGAGAAAGTGGACGGCGGGAAGAAGACGACCAAGAATCCGCGTTTGGTCGGAGGAGTAGGAAGAAAGGAAGGAAGGATAGTAGAAATGTGTGTTGTTGATTTTATATATATATATATATATTATGTATATATAGAGGAATGTATATTATATATAGAGGCAGAAAGCCAGAAAGAGTTCGGTGGGGCCGAATTTATTTTTGTTTATTTGAACTTTAGTGGACAGACCACTTTATTTTGAAAATTCAACCCCACTGTATGCATTAAATTTACTTCAAAAAATATATATATATATATATATATATATATTTTATATCATCTTATTTTGAAATATTATTGTTGTGAATTAAAGAATATCGTATTTTATATATTTTCTGGATTTGAAAATTTGATTTTTAATGAAAATATTTATCAGTTACAAATTTCTGTTTTTATAATTAT
Source organism: Silybum marianum (assembly GCA_036898165.1). Taxonomy (NCBI): domain Eukaryota; kingdom Viridiplantae; phylum Streptophyta; class Magnoliopsida; order Asterales; family Asteraceae; genus Silybum; species Silybum marianum. Next base: position 24,948,416 of record CM072538.1, read on the forward strand.
ACTGGGTATAAATAAAACTTTAATTACACTTAATAATATAAATGATCAATAAGAGATAAAGGTGAAAAAAATAAAATGATAAAGAAAATAAACAGCAAAATATTACAACGAATATGATTATAAGAATACAAGTAATATAATATACTTTTGATCAAAAAAATTAATATGTAATTAAATAGATGATTTTTTTTGAAGCTTCATCTAAAAACCTTCAAATATTTTGTTGATTGATCTTAACTTAAAGATATTAAAGATTTTCAAAATATTGTTCTTAACTTCTAAAGAAATTTAGAATTTTAAAGATATTATATGCATTATAAATTTCGTTTTTTTATTATGCATTGTTAGGGCACATAATAAGAGTATTTAATATGAAAATTTCGTTTTTTTAATTATATGCATTATAAATTTCGTTTTTTTTTAATTACTGTATGTAATCAATATTTTATAGTACTTACTTTATTTCTATAGGAAGAGTTTTATTAAGCATTTCAAATAGTTTATATCCAATTTCTTCAAAAATAGAAAAAAAAGAGTTACATTTAATTCCAACATCCATTTTGAAGTTTTTAACTTTATTTATGTTAAAATTAGAAGAAAAAAAATTATTTCTCTCTCTACTTTCATTTAATTTCATTGGATAGAAAGATAAATATTTTTGGAAATAAGAAAATAGATTTTCTGAAGAATTCTTTAAATTTGGATAAAAATTCACTCTATCCTCCTAGTTTCTCCATTTTTTTGTTGAAGCCTTTGGAGAAAAAAGTAGTTAAAACCTATAAAAGTTTTTTTTTTAATTTTAAAAAATCTATTAAAGATGTTTAATTAAAGGGCGTTATCTTTTACACCATTCTCTACATTATGTATTCCAATAAAATTATGAGAGACATGTCTATTTTGACTTTTTTTAAGTGTTAATACATACACCATAGAGTAGAGTGTATTCATAGAGTAGAGTGTAAAAGAAAAAAACCCTTAATTAAAGCAAATCACAACGTTTACTAGTATTTTATCACCAAATGGTTGAAAATAGAGAAACACATTGGCTTTTAATTTCATGTCATAAACCAATAAAGGTGTAAAAATCATAATTTTTTAAACATATAAGCAAACAAAAACTTGAATAAATAATGGAATAATGGTGAAAAGAAAGGATTTTTTTGTTATAAAACTTTTCCTACTATGCATGGGTTTTGTATTAGAGATGAATAAAAAAAGATTTTGAATTATCATGAAAATCAACAGAGATTGAATAATAATTAAAAAAGATTGAACAAGATTGAGAAAGGTAATTTAGAAAGATATATCATTTTCATAATAAATACTTTTATTATTTACCCTAACGGTATATGATAAAAAATCATTAATAAGTTGTACTCAATAAAAAAATCACTGAATAACGTATAAATTTCACTTTTATCATTCATACCGAACGTCTTCATTATTCAGACTAAATAGAACACGCATTGCATTCTTATTTGTCCTCATATTCGCAACAAAATTTGAGTTCACGTTTAGCTTTCTTCTTTATTATTAAAATACTTATCTGTTGTTTTTTCAAACATAAACCTATTTTAAAATGATACTCTTACATTAAAATTCGTTTGGTCTTACGGTTGGTAATTACTATACACCATTTTTCTTTTAATTTATTTATATATTGGATGTTATATATATATATATATTTAAGAAATGATTTATGATATATGTTATATATTTAATAAAATGATTTATCTTTTATGTAGTTAGGATGAATCTTGTGAAAATCGTTGGTCCCAAGAGGAATAATATTGAATACAAAACCATAATTTTTAAAATTTTATTAAATAAGATAAACTTGATAAAATAATTACACATTGTGCAAAAGTGAAAACCTCCTAAAAATATTTTTTAACGGTAAGGCATAAAACTTAATTGAAGATTATATAAATCAATGCACTAGCCACTAAGTATTTCTCTCACTAAGATCAATATTTTCACGATCTCTATTCGTTGGAAGACTATTTATTTCATAAAAAATATGTAAGTTCAACAACTTTAAATAAAGTCGTTAGTATTTATATGTGTCGTGTTTAATGCTTTTTACTGGTTTTGTACACGTGCCGTTTTTTGATTCACCAAGGTATGCATGTGTATCATGTTGAGGCAGATTGTCCGTACACGATGGAATGAACAATGGTCCTTTTTGACACTGAATATAGTAAAATAAGCAAAACAAACTTTCTTTACTGATACGCCAGATACAACCATACATGTAGCCGTACATAGCGTGTGAAAGTAGATATAAATTTCTTCAACAAACTTCTATCTTTAGTATGAGGAACATCGGTCAAACTCCTTGGCGTTATCTTGTATATGGACATTGGTCTCCATATATTGGCGATTGCTAAACCGCTTTTACTTTCTTTAACAATATTTTAGCAGCTTATATTTGACTCGTTGACGATATTAATTAGGTACAACCAATTTGATTTTAATTCCTCCAAAGTTATATTTGGCAAATTAACTGATAACCTAGCTGGTAGTTGATAATAACTGATGAAAAATCGACAAAAACACCTTATAAGAATGTAAAATGACCAATAAAACATATTGAAAACTAACCAATTATAACATTTAAAATATAATTAATAAGTAATCTTTAATAACATAATATATTAATTAATACAAATAAGATGGTAGAAAATATAAAAAATATAATATATTGATTAAAAGAATTTCAAATAGATTATTACATATGTTAAAAATAAATCTGTAATAATATAATATACATTAATACAACCAAGATGATAGAAAAAATTTAAAATATAATATAATGATTAAAAGAATTTCAAATAGATTATATATTACAACACTTGGATTTGATAAAACAAATTTTAGAAAAAATCTATTATTTATGATTTTTTAAAAACCAATACATATAATATGAATAAAAATAAAATGGGTTAAATTCACACATTCTAATTAATTAATAGTATTTAAAAAATATATTTAATAATCAAACTAAATATTTGATTAAACTTATTTAAGATAAGTTTATTATGAAATAGAATTAGGATAAATTTAATTTTATGTTACATAAACATTTTTTGTAATTGTTATATTTATTTTTTACAAATAAATATATTGAATAATAATTAAAAAATAATATAAAAATAATTAACATGATTAATAATTAATATGAATAATTAATAACTAATATCGATGTATAATTTATATTGAAAATTAATTAATAATTAATTCTCAATTTATATTAATTAATATTAGTAACATTTAATATTTATATAGTAATTAATAGTAATAAATAAAAATTTATATTAATAAGAGTTATAATTGGAAAAAGTAACAATAATATTCCAAAACGTTATTTCAAGTAGCATTTCAATAAGATAGCTTATAAGCTAGTTTATGTGCATCCAAACATGTACCTAGGGGCGGAACACAAGCCTCCTACTTAAGGGGACCGAACCCAACAAAACATCTTCATTGATAAGTTCAATTTATTATAAAAAACAACTGTGTGACAGGAGAATTGAACCAATGATCACATATACAGGGGTCATATACACATAATCACATGAGTTAAACGCAATTCATTGATAATATTTCTAATATCCAACATTTAAGGGTAAAACGCAGGGGCCATGGCCCCCCTAGGCCCCTATTGTGTTCCGCCTCTGCATGTACCATAAAAATAATCTAATTTATTTTTACCAAACAATGACTAAACCAACGTATAAGACATTGTTTGGTAAAAATAACTCATAGCTAATTTATTAAGCTACAAGCATGCACAAGGTGTTTAGGTTGTTTTACAATAACTTATTTGTTAAATATACATCTAAATAAAAATGATAAGAGGAAACTTTAGCGTGTAGTTAGCTTATAAAAGTATGAAGTGATTTTAAACGGAAAATAAAAAGATATTAATTTTTTTTTTGTGTGTGTGTATAGATAAGAAGATGTAATAAAAACCGTATCTTGATATTACTATAATGTTGTAGGTTTGTAAACAAATTCATCAAAGTTTTAAATGACGTGAGGCGTGGCGGCAAAGTCAAGCCTCAAGCCTTAGGAGCCACGGCGAAGCTATAACGTTTTCAAGGCGTGACTTATGGCGTCAAATTTCAAATTCATATACAATATTAAATATAAAAAAACATATGTTTTGTATTGTTACTCAATGAGTTAATAGTAATAAGCAAGTTAAATTAAGTTATATATTAAAAACTAGCAAATACGACATTAAAACGTAAAGAACAATCAAATATTAAATTACAAAAATTGCGCATTAAGCCATGGCGTGTCACGGGCTTAACGTGGCGTAAGACACAAGCCTTAGGGGGTGTTTGGTTCGCAGAATGAAATCTGTAGGAATGAAATCTGTCAAAGGAATTGGAATCTGGAAGGAATTGTAATAGAATGTTATCAGGTTTGACCAAGTGTTTGGTTTACAGGAATGGAATGTAAAAATTGGAATCTGTCTGTTTGGTTTGTAACAGAATTGGAATGAAATGATGAATAATGACAAAAATACCCTTTCTTATGTTTATGTTTATGTTTATGTTTATGTTTATGTTTATGTTTATGTTTATGTTTATGTTTATGTTTATGTTTATGTTTATGTTTATGTTTATGTTTATGTTTATGTTTATGTTTATGTTTATGTTTATGTTTATGTTTATGTTTATGTTTATGTTTATGTTTATGTTTATGTTTATGTTTATGTTTATTTTTATGTTTATGTTTATGTTTATGTTTATGTTTATGTTTATGTTTATGTTTATGTTTATGTTTATGTTTATGTTTATGTTTATGTTTATGTTTATGTTTATGTTTATGTTTATGTTTATGTTTATGTTTATGTTTATGTTTATGTTTATGTTTCTGTTTATGTTTATGTTTATGTTTATGTTTATGTTTATGTTTATGTTTATGTTTATGTTTATGTTTATGTTTATGTTTATGTTTATGTTTATGTTTATGTTTATGTTTATGTTTATGTTTATGTTTATGTTTATGTTTATGTTTATGTTTATGTTTATGTTTATGTTTATGTTTATGTTTATGTTTATGTTTATGTTTATGTTTATGTTTATGTTTATGTTTATGTTTATGTTTATGTTTATGTTTATGTTTATGTTTATGTTTATGTTCATGTTTATGTTTATGTTTATGTTTATGTTTATGTTTATGTTTATGTTTATGTTTATGTTTATGTTTATGTTTATGTTTATGTTTATGTTTATGTTTATGTTTATGTTTATGTTTATGTTTATGTTTATGTTTATGTTTATGTTTATGTTTATGTTTATGTTTATGTTTATGTTTATGTTTATGTTTATGTTTATGTTTATGTTTATGTTTATGTTTATGTTTATGTTTATGTTTATGTTTATGTTTATGTTTATGTTTATGTTTATGTTTATGTTTATGTTTATGTTTATGTTTATGTTTATGTTTATGTTTATGTTTATGTTTATGTTTATGTTTATGTTATATGTTTATGTTTATGTTTATGTTTATGTTTATGTTTATGTTTATGTTTATGTTTATGTTTATGTTTATGTTTATGTTTATGTTTATGTTTATGTTTATGTTTATGTTTATATTTATGTTTATATTTATGTTTATGTTTATGTTTATATTTATGTTTATGTTTATGTTTATGTTTATGTTTATGTTTATGTTTATGTTTATGTTTATGTTTATGTTTATGTTTATGTTTATGTTTATGTTTATGTTTATGTTTATGTTTATGTTTATGTTTATGTTTATGTTTATGTTTATGTTTATGTTTATGTTTATGTTTATGTTTATGTTTATGTTTATGTTTATGTTTATGTTTATGTTTATGTTTATGTTTATGTTTATGTTTATGTTTATGTTTATGTTTATGTTTATGTTTATGTTTATGTTTATATTTATGTTTATGTTTATATTTATGTTTATGTTTATGTTTATGTTTATGTTTATGTTTATGTTTATGTTTATGTTTATGTTTATGTTTATGTTTATGTTTATGTTTATGTTTATGTTTATGTTTATGTTTATGTTTATGTTTATGTTTATGTTTATGTTTATGTTTATGTTTATGTTTATGTTTATGTTTATGTTTATGTTTATGTTTATGTTTATGTTTATGTTTATGTTTATGTTTATGTTTATGTTTATGTTTATGTTTATGTTTATGTTTATGTTTATGTTTATGTTTATGTTTATGTTTATGTTTATGTTTATGTTTATGTTTATGTTTATGTTTATGTTTATGTTTATGTTTATGTTTATGTTTATGTTTATGTTTATGTTTATGTTTATGTTTATGTTTATGTTTATGTTTATGTTTATGTTTATGTTTATGTTTATGTTTATGATTATGTTTATGTTTATGTTTATGTTTATGTTTATGTTTATGTTTATGTTTATGTTTATGTTTATGTTTATGTTTATGTTTATGTTTATGTTTATGTTTATGTTTATGTTTATGTTTATGTTTATGTTTATGTTTATGTTTATGTTTATGTTTATGTTTATGTTTATGTTTATGTTTATGTTTATGTTTATGTTTATGTTTATGTTTATGTTTATGTTTATGTTTATGTTTATGTTTATGTTTATGTTTATGTTTATGTTTATGTTTATGTTTATGTTTATGTTTATGTTTATGTTTATGTTTATGTTTATGTTTATGTTTATGTTTATGTTTATGTTTATGTTTATGTTTATGTTTATGTTTATGTTTATGTTTATGTTTATGTTTATGTTTATGTTTATGTTTATAGAGGGAGGTTCTTCTACACCCCAGTTAAAAGTTACATCCCGTGCACCCCAATCAAAACCGCCCACTATATAGTGAATTTCATAACATTCTCCATTTCATAATACATTTCATATCATTTAGGATCAAATGAAACAAACTTGTTATGAAAAAAATAGTTAAAAGGTTGTGAAAATCAGAAAATATAAAAAATGGACGGTTTTGATTGGGATGCACGGGGTGTAACTTTTAACTGGGGTGTAGAAGAACCGGACTTTATATTTATATTTATATTTATATTTATATTTATATTTATTTTCAATATTTTTAATTATAAATGATAATAAAATTAACATTTTAAAGTTATCATGAGGGTATTTTTGTCATTATAGAAGTTTTGGATGGAAATGATAATAAAATTAACATTTTAAAGTTATCATGAGGGTATTTTTGTCATTATAGAAGTTTTGGATGGAATGTATTTCAATTTCATCTCATTTAGGAATGAATGGTGAAATCCTTAATGGGGGAATGTTTGGAATTCACTTCCATTCATGAGGTAACCAAACGATGGAATGGAATTTGGTCAACGGAATTTACCATTCCAATTCCATCAGATTCCGCCGGATTCCGGCAAACCAAACGCCCCCTTAGTGCCATGACGTTCCATGACGGCTATGTGGCAAGCTTTTTAGAACATTGAAATTCATTCGTGGTGGTTGAAAAATAAATCGTCTTTTTCCATACTTGCAATTTTTAGAATTTTATCTTGATGCTTGAAAAATAAAATGTTTTAGTTTGTTAAAATAGAAAGTAAAAAACAAAAAACAAATGAACTATCACATTTAAGTTATTAAAAATCTAAATTATTGTTTGAACAAATAAAATTTTAAACTTTTTAAAATCAAACAAACAAAATTTTAAACTTTTTAAAATCGAGAAAAATCAAATTAATTTTTATATTTTGAACGATTAGGTCCTTGAATATTATATTGAAAACAAATAAATCATTACACTTAGAAAATAAGGTAATTTATCATTTCTTTTTCCATGTATAAAGAAATCACTAAAAAAATTACAAGAAGCCAATAAAATAAAATTAGATACCATTTTTATTAACCCTTATTTATTTTTATCTTAATGTGATCGTCATTTTTAATATGGAAAAAAACATGACTAATGAATAATGAAAATAGTAGTTAATCAATTTTTGTTGAATTATTATACTTTGTTATTAAATTAGATACATCGAGTGAGAAATGATATTTTGCTGGTTTTAAAAATGTGAGGATTTATTCGTTTAAAAAAACGTTTAAGGATATAATCACTAAAAGTATGAAAGTTTTTTTAAGTTTTTTTTTAGTAAGTTCAATAATTTATTTGTTCGATTTCACAAAGTTGAAACATTTATTTGTTCATAATAATAGTTTAAAGACTCAATAACTCAAAATGTAATAATTTGTTAGTTTTTTAAACCTTTTTGTTTAAAATTAAATTTATACTTCATTAGTTATAAAAATAAAAAAGTTAACATTTTTCATTTCCAATGGTGATAAGGTAACGTTTGCTTTTGAAACATTACTTAAAATAGTGATTTTCGGATTATGGTTTATTTTTCAGCCAATCATGTTTTAAAATCATCAAAATAAATATACGTAGTATAAAATGCGGTGCGGTTTATACGGTTTGTATCTATCACATTTTATGTTTATAATTCAATAATTATACGTTTAAAATACCTTATAAAATCAACGATAAAACGATCATAGTTCAAAAAAATAAGGAGTTTTGATATATCCGATTCCCGAATACATATTGTATAATAAAAATAGTATAAGAAATATAAAATAAACTTCAAATTAAATTGAACGTGTGAGCTGTGACGTGACCAACTAATTTATTAATCTTGTCAATTGTAATATTGGATCAAATCAACTAATTTATTAATATTACATAAATAATAAATTATTCTATATGTATTATGTATGTTATATATACAATTAAAGAAAATACAAAATATGTGGTCCGGTGCTGTTTAAACAGTGATTTGATACCTGAAAACCGCAAAACGCATCGCGTATTGCGGTTTGGTAAAAATGCAAACCGCAAACCGCACCGCAGATGTTCTAAACCGTGCTTTTGCGGTGCGGTGTGATGCAGTGTGGGCGGTCTGTGCGGTTTGGATAAACACCCCTAATATATACCTAAGTGACAGTTTCGTAATTTGTGAAAGAAATCAAAGTGTAAAAAAGTTTATCAACCATTTTTCTTTTTAAACTTTATACATTTCATTAATTAATCTAATTTATTAAAAATCTGTAAGGATCGCATAAAACCAACATTTTTACACTTGAAATTTATTAAAAATCTGTAAAAAGTTTGATGTAAAATTTTAAGTGTAAAAAGTTGGTGTCACGAGTCTCATAAAAATAGGTTGATCTTACACGATCTCAATTCAAATATATCATAAAAACCAAATATATTGTAACAAAATATTGTGGCGTACTGGTTAAGACTTGTGGGGAATGAAACTAGATAACCCATCTACTGCAGGTTCGAATCCAGACGCAAACAACTTGTTGCCACTGGAAAATTATCTCAAGACTGTATGCTTTAATAGTGTTAAAATTGTCAAGAATTAATCTAGGCAAATGCCTAAAATACCCTTTAAAAAATGTTGTGAATTTGGATTTGGATTTGGATTACACGGGACTTTAAAAAACATGAAGGGTACGAGTGTCAGATGATAAAACATGAGGGCCAAAAAGTAAAAAGTAAATTATTTTTTTCTCTTCTGACGTGTCTGAGAAAGCTACGTGTCGTGTAGCGAACAGTGCCAGCTACGCAATGTATTTTATTATTAAAAAGTCGCTGTTTTTAAATACATTTTCTTCATAAACTTACCGACCACGTTTTAGGTTAAATATTGAAAGGGTGAAAAAAGATACTATTCGTACTATTTTTCGTGTGTATAAAAACTAATTCATTTATGAATTATATTAAAATTTTAAAATTCTACTATTAAGTATAAAACTTAAAAATTACACGATTATAAGTACCCTTTACTTCATCTTCAACGTGTCTAAAAAAATACAAATTAAATACACACAAATTCATCTTTACTCCTTATAAGTAGGAAGTATTGGATTATCATAATTTTTATTATGATTTTAAGTTGAATTCGAAGTTATTTAATCAGTCTGTTGTTTTAGGTTTTAGAGATGTTACAAATGATATCAGAATAGATTCTTGTACCATTAGAATTGTGGGTCAAACCTCATCGGATATGACGAGTCCTCGACAAAGGTTGTTTGTAACATCTTTGGAGAATCCCTCGCAGTGACGGATCCAGAACTTTTGTCTAGTAAAGTCCCAATTAAGGTAGACAAAATGTCCGTAAAGTCACCAGACGTGTTTTTATCCTAATTACACCATTTCGAGATATTTTTTAAGTTTGTCAATTTTAAGGGATTTTCTTAGTGTTTTTGTCGATTTCGAAATAATTTTAGGTTTTTTGGTTGATTTCAAGTGACTTTTTTTTAATGTTTTTGACAAGTACCGGTAAGATGGTATCCCTTAGAAAATCCTACCAGAAAACTAGAGGTAATTTTATATTTTTTTAACCAATGTAAATTCAATCAATCATCATACAACTTGATTGGATGCCCTTAAAAAGACTATGTTTTAACTTGTGTAGGGGTGCATATAAGATCACCAAGTTAATTTTTAGTCTAACACATTTACATCAAAACCCTAATATAGTATATAAGGTTCTGTGCACACCCCTACTAAAGAAGTGCCATTAGCACTCCCCATTTAAAATCAAGAAAAACATTTTCTTCAACATTAGTGGTGTAAAAGAGAGGGTAGTTTAAATGAATCACCTTTACAAATTCTTGCTCACACGTGTTAAAATCGAAACATATATTTCACATTTCAGGGTATTAGTTTGCCAGAAAATTGTTTCACGATATCTAAAAAGGACAGACTCAAGTCTTGTGAATTCGAAACACCAACTTACCAATTAATAAAGTTTGATCTAAGACCCACTGAATACTTAATATTTTGATTCCATATCTAAATAAAATTGTGTATCATTGATTAAATATTTAAAACATGTCTAATTGATAATAAAGTTGAATAAACGTTAGGTACTAAATTCAAAATGACCACTAACATATTATAATTAACGATGAATAAAATATGTTGTAAATAGAAAGTTTATAAAAAATAAAATATCGTATTACTCTAACGTAATAAAGAAAATCAGGCTTTCAATTTTATTTACACAAATACATGGTTATTAACCATTTTTAATATACATTTTTTACTAAGCAAACTTTTTAGCCTTTCAAATTTACTTGTAAATTACACCTACTTGATTATCAACCAATTTCTTTTATTAAAATAGATAACATCTCAAACGCCTAAACTTTATTATTTTATATCGAGGAAGATAATTTTGATAATTTCTTTGATTTTTAGTTGAGGTTTGTTCTAGTCGTTTTTTTTTCCTTTCTTCGTTTTCATTTTGATCTTAGTTTTGTTAGTTTTGTCTTTTCCACACCTTGCAACTATGTTGTAGACTTGTATCTTTGTTTCTCTTTTAATAAATTTTCAATTTTAAAAAATTTTATTACAAAATGAGTGAAAACAACGTCCTAAATTTTTATTTTGGAAAATTGGGTTCCAAAAAACAATAACCTTATTCTATAGTTTGAACTTTTTATATTTTAGCACTAATTAGTAATTACTAACGTCACATAGACTAAATTTATTTCAAGTTATAGAAATTCAAGCTATTGACTTTTAGATGAACTAAAGAAATATTTATTAAATAAAAATAAGTTCATCTTTTATTATTGCAACCTTTTTTTGAAGAACTTTATTATTAGGGAAAAATTCAAAAAAACACAACGAACTATCATATTTTGAATGATTAAGTCCTTAAACTATTTTTTTGAATGAAAAAATATTAAACTTTCTTATTTTGAATGATTAAGTTCTTGAACTATTGTTTTGAATGAAAAATCATTAAACTTTCTCATTTTGAATGATTAAGTTTTTTAAACATTTTTTTTAATAAAATAAACCATCAAACTTTAAAATTAGTTGTTTACATTCTTTTAACTAAAAAAAATATTAGAAACCAATTTGAAAAGTTTTAAAGTGAAAAAACAAAACTTAAATCAGTTTTATCGTTCTTAATCACTTAAAAACAAAAAGTTTAATGATTTTTCATTCAAAAAAATAGTTTAAGAATTTAATCATTTATTCAGGTACACATTTCGATGAGACAATGCATGTGGCGGTTCCTATCCCAACGGCTACCCCTAACTCTAATGATGAAGATGAAAACAGGGAGATTATTGGGCACGTGAGATGCACTGATCAGAGCCACTTCGATTCTGAAACCAGGGACAAACAAATTGGGCCTCAAAAGACACCCAGCCCAAGCCCACCAAGCTGTCAATCAAATGGGCCTTTATTGTCCAGCGGGCTTGATAAAGAAATTTGTAATTTGGTTGATAGGCCCAAAGCAAATGCAAATGACCCACTACTGGATCCAAAATCGACTCATTCAGTAGATCTCTGCAAGGGGAGCAACGACGAAAACATTCTTGATGCTACAGAAGATAGTATCAGGGAGTTAACATCAAGAGCTCAAAAAGGCAAGAAAAAGGTGATCGAAGCTTTGAAACCGACACCAAGCGGGACAGGGAAAAAGAGGGGCAGGCCGCGTAAAAATAAAATCCCGTCTCCCTCAGCTTCTGGTAACAGTGGATTAAACTCGAACGTCATCAGAGAAATTGGGATGCAGCTAGGGTTCAACACATGCGATTTGAAAGATCAGGAAGGGAATATGAACCATACCGAAGTGGGTCACTGAATCAACCCCGTGCTACACACCTCGTAAGTATTTGTTTTTTGATGAGTTTCATTTCTTGTAATTGTCGTGAGTTGGGTGCTGTTGACAAATCCAGGTGGATAAAGGAGCTCTGTAAAAAAGAGAAACCGGTAGTTTTAGGTATCCAAGAAACCAAACTTAATCACGTGGGAATTGACCGCATTCACGCTCTATGGGGGGGCTCGAACCCGGAGTTTGCTTACATCCTGGCTTCTGGTAGATCAGGGGGAATTGTAACAATTTGGGATGGCTCGGTGTATAAGGTTACAGAATCTTTTGGAAACAAAAATTACCTCGTCACAAAAGGGAATTGGGTTGGATTTGAAGAAGAAGTCTGCATAATAAATGTCTATGGGCCACATTCGGAGGAGGAGAAAAAAGTTTTCTGGGACGAAATCTCGAACACCTTAGATTCCACAAATAACACATCATCCCCCAAACCTATGTGGTTGTAACAAAGCGCCAGGGCCAGATGGGTTCAACTTTAAATTCATCAAAGCATTCTGGTCAACAATCAAAGATGATCTTGTGGCCGCTTTAAATTGGTTCTGGGAAAAAGAAACAATTTCCAGAGGATGTAATGCTTCTTTCATTACTCTAATCCCAAAGGTTAAATCCCTACTGGAGCCAAAAGAATTTAGACCAATTAGTCTAATTGGAGCTTATTACAAAATATTATCGAAGGTGTTAGCCGAAAGAATAAAAGGAGTGATTGGCAAAATTATAGGAGAAAATCAGAACGCGTTTGTTAAAGGTAGATATATTTTAGATGGGGTTCTCGCTGCGAACGAAGTTGTGGGCTTTGCGAAAAGATCAAAATTAAAATGCTTTATCTTCAAGGCTGACTTCGAGAAAGCATTCGACAACATAAAATGGGAATATCTTCTGGACATCATGAAACAGATGGGGTTTGGGATAAAGTGGTGTAAGTGGATACAAGCTTGCCTACACTCGGCTTCGGTATCAATTTTGGTCAACGGCTCTCCTACTACAGAATTCAATATGGAAAGAGGGGTAAGACAAGGGGATCCACTATCCCCTTTTCTATTCATAATAGCGGCAGAAGGGTTGAATTTGGCTATATTGGAAGCAACCAAAATTGGAGTATTTAATGGGATAAGAGTGGGCGAAAGAAATGTTACGGTATCGCACCTTCAGTATGCCGATGATGCACTATTCTTTGGGGAATGGAAAGGGAAAAATATCCGAAATCTATTAGCAATCATACGAAATTTTGAGTTGATTTCTGGACTTAAACTCAACTTACAAAAAAGTAGTTTGATGGGAATCGGGATACCTCAAGTGGAAACGGAGAGCATGGCGGAAAGATTTAGCTGCAAATCAGACATACTTCTCGTATCTTACCTTGGCCTCCCCCTTGGAGCAAACATGAGATGCATTAAATATTGGAGGACAATTATTGACAAATTTGACTCTAGACTCTCCACTTGGAAATCGAAACTGCTCTCGTTTGGAGGAAGACTAACACTTGTCAAATCCGTGTTAGGAAGCCTCCCGATTTACTTCCTTTCGGTTTTTAGAGCCCCGGCCACGGTCTTAAAAATCTTAGAGAGTAAGAGGAAGAATTTCTTTTGGGGTGGGGCAAATGAAACTAAATCTAAAATGGCTTGGGTAAGTTGGAAAAAATTATCAGCTTCAAAAGATCTCGGAGGACTCGGTGTCGGCTCGTTAAAGGCCTTCAATTTAGCACTACTTGGCAAATGGTGGTGGAGATTTCACACGGAAAAAAACTCATTATGGGCAAAAATCATCTCTAGTATATACGGGGATCAAGGGAATCTGGATAATACAACCGAAGGGAACTCAAATGTGGAGCAGTTCACGGTTTGGAATGACATCCGAATTACCGGAAGGAAAATAACTGAGTTGGGTGTGGACTTCGTTTCTTCATGCGTGAGGAAGATCGAGGATGGCTCGGAGACAAAATTCTGGACTGATAAATGGGTGCAAAACTGCATTCTCCCAGGGAGTTTCCTAGATTATTTCATATTAGTTCTAACTCTCGTCATTATATTACAAATTGCTTGATTAGTGACTATGGATATTGGAATGACAGGAAATGGTGCTGGAAATGGCCATGGGAAGAGCTTGCAAGAGGAAGAGCGAGGGATGAGCTAGTGCGCCTAAAACAAATGGTCGAGCCGGTGTCAACAGTACGAGAAAAAAGAGATTCGTGGTGCTGGAGTTTGGATCCCAATAATGGATTCTCGGTTGGCACATTGCGTACCCTTATAGACGAACGGTTAGCCTTAATCGGAGCGGTATCGGAGCCCACGGTATGGTCCAAGTTAGTCCCAAGAAAGATTAGCGTCTTTATATGGAGAATTCGAAACAACGGTATCCCAGTCAGAGTGGAAATCGACAAAAGAGGCATTGAGCTGGACTCGGTCTTATGCCCCGCTTGTCAAAATGAACCGGAGGACTTAACTCACTGCCTTATAAAATGTCAAATGGCACGAAGCGTATGGCTCAAAATTTTCGATTGGTGGGACTTTTCCCAAAACAATACTGGTGAGACAATTTGGGATTTATTTTTCGGCGAAACCCATGAACTCGTAGGAAGCCTATATGAAGATATTTGGAAAGCAATTGTTTGGATATCGGCTTACAGTATCTGGAAAGCTAGGAACGGGCTGCTTTCAATCGTAAGAAAACCTCCCCCGACGACTGCGTCATGTGTATTAAAGAACAGTCGTACCGGTGGATCAACCCAAGATTGAAGGACATGAAGCTGGATTGGGAGAGATGGATCGATCGCCCACGGATGGCACTCCCGGATTAGTTTTGGTGGTTGTTGTCGTAGACGGCGAGAGCGGCCTTAGCACTCCCGTCGGATCTCTTACGGGTGTGGTATATATTTGGGTTGGTTTTCGTTGGTAACAGTAGGTAGTTTTGTCAATATTATGGTTGTATAGCGCTCGTGTTTTGTTACTCTTTTTTCCTCTCTCTTTTTGTATATCTATGTATCAACTCTTGTAACATTTTTTCGTGTTTTATTATGATATTTGGGGTGTTTCTTGGGGGTGATGGCAATGCCGAAGCTCCCGGGTCACGCCTTGCTGCCTTTCAAAAAAAAGAAGAATTTAATCATTTAAAACGAAATAGTTCGTTGGATTTTTTATGAACTTTTCTCTTGTTATTACAACTTCTTCCATAATTAATGTAGTGGAAAAAAGTGGGTACAATTAAAATAAACTTCCAAGAGAAGAAGATTGACTAAGAATAAAAGTCAATTTTTTTTTAATTTTGATAATAAAAAAAATGAGAAGTGGTGTACCATGCCCCACTAGTCTACTTGGACAGCCTGGGTTCTATTGTACATTTTCTTCACACTTCTGATAATACAACCACATTTTATTTTTATTTTATTACTTTTTTCCAATAATATATTATTTTTCTAAACATTTTAATTTAACATAGTAGTTTTTTAATAAAATTTTAGAAAAACAAATACTTTTTACATTTTTAACCAAAATATTCGATAAAATATTCTTTATACGTTTAATTTAAAATAACTAAAAAAACAAAAAAGATTTAAAATGATACTTTCATCATACTCAACGCGCGATGGTCCTATTAGATGCCAGCTGGTGATAGCTATTGGTCATGCTGGCTATTTAATCCTACGTGGAGATAGTGATGTTCCAACATCAGATTGCCACGTTGGCACCAACCAATAAGAAAATCACTTGGTACGAGGTATACTTGCCATAAAACTATTTAAAATGTTAAATTTACCAACCAAAATACGTCATTATTTTCTACATTAACCTGATTATAATATATTTTTTCCCTCTTTTATGTTTTACATTAAAACTATTATTTGTTAAGCAGAAACTAATTTCTGCAAAATATACCAACTTACCAAGATAAAAAATATAACAGTTTCTCGGCGTTTGGTAAGATATAACTGGACATAAAACGATAAAACAATCAATTGACTTTTGACGAGTTGTTTATATATTTTGATTAACTAATGTAATTTATTAAATTATAATAAAATAAATATTTTTATAACAAATATTATTAGAAAGTTTTCGTCAATACGATTAAAATGACACCAAAAAATAGCTTATGTGGTTTTCAAAGTTTATTTTATATCTTTTCTATGCTATTTTTGTTATTAATATTTAATAAATTACATAAATTAACCAAAATATAGAAACCACATAAAAATAATATTTTGATGACGGTGAAACGAAAATTTAAAAACTTCAAAATACAAAAAAATAAAATTTAAAAAATGAATAAAATGTAAAGATGAAGACGTATTTGATGTATTTAAAGAGAAATAAATTTTAATTTGAGATTATATTAATAAAATACAAAATCTTATTCATAAGATGGTGTAAAACATATCCATTCCACTTTATTCTTATATGTTTTTTCTAGGGTCCTTCCAATATTTTTGAAAGCCCTGTTACACTTGTAACAAGACAAAATATAAAATTTCACACTATATATTATATTAAAAGTCTAGCAAGTTAAAATAATAAAGTGTATGAGATATAATTTAGATGCACATATCCCTCGGGAGGGCGATTAGGACATGGACGTAAGCGACTTTATGACAGTTAATAATTCGATTCTTTTTCTATTAGGCTTTGAATCTAGGTGTGATGATTAATTTCAAAAGCGAGTCTCTGGTTTCAAGTCCAGGATGGTCCAACGTCATGAAAAGAATTCAAAAAGCTAATAACAAAATCACTTAAATAAATCAATTTTCTAACATTTTTGAAAGAAAATAATCAATCAGTTCTTCATAATCAAATTTATTTAATAAGTGGTTAATCTGAAGATTAACATATAAGAGTTTACCAACTGACAACCGTTGTTTACCTTAAGTTCTCAAAAAAAAAAAACCTAACTCGATTATAGGGTCAAATTCTCTCTAAACTCTCAACTTTGATGTTTGCTATCAAACGGCTATAGTGATCTGAACAATTACAACTGGTATAATGGTGAAATAAGTCAACGAAATTGAAGATCTCGTCGAACAAGAAACTGAGAAACAAAAAACAAGAAAGTGAAAGATTATTAAATATGTCGTCGTTGGTGCTTCAAATATGATATTAGCCACAAGGAAAACAAAGACGAACACCAAGAGAGTTCAATTTTTAAATTAGAGCCCTCAGAAAAAGGAAGCATGGATTTGCAGTCAATCAGGACGAATTGGCAAAGCTGGTATTTCTTGTTACGGAGCCCGTAAAGGAGTTGTGGATACCGCTATCCGAACATCAGATAGAGGGAAAGAACTGTCAAACGGGATATACTATATGGATATGAGAGAACCTTGAGTGGATTGAACTAGAACGTGAACTAAAAATCAAAAAATATATAATTAGGTACATATTAAAATATTTAAAATTGAGCCCTAAAAAAGTTCAGAGACCCTAAAATTTTTTGGGCTCTGTTTAAAATCTCATATTTGTACCCTCTCCGACTCGGCCCTGATTTTTTTCATAAAAGTTCTACCAAATATAAACCAATAATCTTATGTAATATTCTATATATCAAATGCCGTCGATAAAACACCTTGTACCTTTATGGATATAGATTATGGTCCTTATACTTTTATGGATATACATTATGGTCCTTGTACTTTTATATTAGCCTATGAAAACAATTGATTAAAGCGGAAGTAAAGCAGCCTTTAATGATGCAAGGTTCATTTTACATGATATGACAAATCATTTCCTTTGTATATAAGTAATGTATTAAAGAGATTGTGGTGTAGAGTTTTAATGATGGTAATTTGGTGTAAGTCAGACAATAATTCAGATTTGTAATAGGAGGGTTGCACTATTCAACGTATCTAGGTGTCTCAAACATTCACTGTTCCAATGACTATATTGTCTTTCCTAATTGAACTATCGTCGTTTCATCACAAAAATATATCGTTAAAGTAAGAAATACTAGACAATTATTATCTTAAAGAAATAGAATTTACAAAAATACATATTATCTTGTATTATGAACCTATGCCAGTAATTACCGGTCTTTATGCAAGACAATTTTGTTCTAGTTTCTTGTACTTACGTATATCATTTTTGTAAATTTTCCTTGAGGATTTATCTTATATCTCTAATGTTGGTGATTTTAGTGTCATCTAGCCATTTTAGTGTAGTCATAATTACTATGAGACAAAGTTGAGTTTAATATTGGCTACAATTCAAGTTCAGAGTTGCGGAGTGTACACTAGGATATGCTAATATGAATTCGGGAACACACGGGTCCGGGGGAAGCTCCCCCGTGGGGTTCCAAGGGGCATCACCCCTGGCGGGTGTCACATTGTTTTTCCACCAAATGAACCATCACATCTATTCCTAATATGTGACTTTTCTTTTTAACTGAATTAACTCTCATCACACCTCTTCCAAGAAGGTGCGGCTTTTCACTTTGTATATATACACAGAATTTGGTTTTTGCAAACGATATATACAAATATACGCTGTTTACTTTGACAAAAAAAATTGTGTCTACAAACATAATATACAACAAGGTATTTTGTGTTTACCAATCTTGGATGGATTATCCAAAATCTAAATTCATGTAACCCCAAGTTGTAGGGTTGAATTATAGATTCTAGAAAGTGTTTCATACATGATTCAATCATTTATCCAAGTTTTTATTGAAATTCTGAATCCCTATCTCTAACACATAAGGCAAAACTAACGTAAATGTGGCATATTTATTGTTTCAAGCTTTATATTTATTATGTGCACTGTAGCAAGTGGACTTTGCTTAATAAAAAATAATAATAAAGAAATCGTTTTTCAACACAGTTTATATATCTTCAACGATAAATAATCATTAAAGGTTGTTTTGATAACGCCATAAACAAAGGCTCCATTGTGGTCACATCCACCAACAACAAAAAAAGTGACACGCTTATTAACAATAAAATTATTAATGACATATATTATCATTACCATTTGTAAGTATGTGATTTTTTATGTTTATGTCTTTTCAATATATGTGGTTTATGTACAATGTTTTTTTTATATGTACCATAAATTTATTCGTTTTCAAAAAGCTGACATAGGATATTATTAAGTGAACGTCTTTTTATGATTTTGATCATGGGTATTTCTAAAATTAGTATCATCTTTTTTTTAACAAGAAAAAATTACATAAAAAATGGGTGTTACCTTTTACACCATACAAATAAATAGAAAATAATTTAATGGTAAGGTAACTTCATCCTTATATATAATATATATTGTTAAATTCACACATACTTACTAATTTTTTTCTTCATACATATTAACATGAAAAAGTCATTTTTTAATAGTTTAAAGAAACGCTTGAATATGTTCAAATTAGCTTATATGTTGCCAAATAATTGATAAACTTCAAAGTGAGATGGTACCCACATGATGTTTGGTGATTGGAGTTGTAGTTCTATGCTTCAATAATTATGATTAGTAAGAGACTTATCAAGAAACACGATATACCCATTAAGTGGTCCATGGAAACTTGGTACCATACGTCTACAATTGCTTATTCATTAATATTTAATCATAATTTCACTTATTGCATCAATTATCCACTTTTTATTTATTTATAAACATATATGTATTTGTTGTTAGAGAGATTGACCAAAATAGTCATTCTTAGGGCCGTTTACCAAATCTTATCCGAGTAAGTACTTACTGGCAAAATTCAACACTATCACTTACTTTCCGGGTAATATTTTAGTCCACAAAAACGGCATCGTATGCAACAATGTACCCGGTAAGTGCTTACCGTGGTAAGAATCGTCGTAATCACTTACCTGGGTAAATTGGTCATTGTTTTCCATTTCTTTGCTCTTACCGGGTAACATTTTTGGTACTTGTTATATTCCTTCGTAAGGTAATATGGTTTGGTAAACACTTACCCGGGTAAGCGTTTGGTAAACGGCCCTTTACTTCACTTGATCCTTTTTCAGTTTTATTTAAATGTTACAATTTTCACAAGTGGTACATCCATAATTTGCAGAGGTAGCTAAAAGACAAAAAATTGCCATTTTTGTGCAGGTTTACAAGTGGCATCTCTATAATTTCTTTTCAGGTCCGCAAGTCACGGAGGTGCCACTTGTAAACCTGTACAAAAATTGTAACTTTTTTGTCTTTTAGATACCTCTCACAGATTACAAAGATACCATAGGATGCTTTTGACCGTATTACATAATTTTTTGGACATTTGGAAAAAAAATGTTCTATTAAATTGTTTATATGACATTATTTGAAAATGTGTCATATAAATACAAGTGTGTTATAAAATGATATATCAAAAGTGTCATATAAAAAACTAACATGACATTGTACTTATAAAGTGTGAAAAACTATTTAAGACGTCCAAAAACATCATATAATTAGGATAGATGATTTGAATCTTAGACATAAATTTCATGAAGTTGGACCAAGAAATAGTAGTGTTTGCAAGTTTTTCCATCAATCAGGAAAGATGAGTTTTACAATATGGGAAAAATTACATGATTGTTGTAACTCCCTGTAATTTTAAGGATTTAACAATAGCTGAAATATTATTTAAATAGAGTCTTACGGGAAAATACTGAAATTATCACATTTTTTAAGAGGTCCAAAACATTGAAGGTTAGGTATATAAGAAATTGTTTATTTATTGATATATTTTTTTATAGTTGATTGAAAGTTTATAGAATTAATTCCTATGAATTTATCACAATCTTTACTATTGTTAAAGATGTAACTGTTACCAAACTATCGAAAATGATTTCAAACGGTATGGTGAATGACTTATCATCACGTTTTCTTTTGTTCTTGTTTTACTTTTTTTTATAGTCAAAATATAATAACTGAAACTTTGAATTAGAAAAAAAAGCCGATGGCATAAAAATGCACGGAGAGTGTAGACCGAGGGTTTGTTTTGAGTGAATCAATAAAAGAATTAAATTGAAGTTGTATCATCTAAATGAAACAATTTACAAATTAAACTCTATACTAATTTTAGATTAAGTTCGTAAGCTTAATAATAATTAAATCATCTCCATAGAAGTAGAAAATAACTTTAAAAATATACTTTCTCAGATATTTTTACTAAAAAAAAAGAGGTAATGCTAATATGCTATATTTATCACTTTTATATACTCCGTCCGTCCCAAATTAAGTGTTCATGTTTTTATTTATATTTGTCCTAAAATAAGTGTCAACTTTCAAAAGTAAATAACCAATTTCTTAAATTTACCCTTAACTAATGCATAAATTATTAAGAGTTGTGAAGAGAGAGAAATTAAATAAGGGTAAATATGTCATTTGGTTAACAAAAAAGTGTAATAATTATATTTGTCTAAAACTGTGTATCATTTTTATTGTGAACACTTATTTTAGGACGGATGAAGTATCATAAAAGTAGGTAGAGATAAATTTAATAATATATACGGTATATTTAACCCACCTTAATAAAAAAAAGTACTTTAAAATATATATAAATAGGCCTCACGGCTCACATCCATACATAGATACATATAGTATTAATAATTTGTTTGAAATTTTCTAAAACAATTATTGGTGAATTATAGTGGAAAAGTAAAAGGGAAATAATGGAGAATACCAGCTGTTACAAGGTGTGTTTGAGCATCATGCTATTTATTTTTTATTATTCATATTGTTTTTCTTGTTCCTTTTCTTTTTTATCAAAATTATACCTACCATCAATTTTTCTATTTTCTAATACTATAATATTTATTGCACCCCAATACGGTCCGAATCATAGGTTCAAATCATGGCCTAATAAGACGAAATCAGTAAACTTCAATTCACTCGGTTTTAAGGCAATGCAATTCCGTCGTTATTTAAAAAGTCGAATTAGACGACGTTAGATTCGTCGGAATCTGACATATTCAAATTCTTTTTAACAGATTTGAATTTTACCAAATAAACGCATAGTCAGATCTGATTAAACTACATTTCAATTCCTCTGATAGATTATATTATCTGAATCAAACAACAACTTAGTTTTACTTATCTCGTGGTTTTAGATGTTAATCCGGTCGACTAGAATTATTCCTAACAACAATAATACGTACACCTACTTTGATTATTTTGCCGCCTAACAACTTATTCTCATTCCTACTACTTGCCCATTGTACTTATACTACTATTATTTTGCCCAGTGGATTGGAATAATATTGTTATAATATAAATATTTTAAACTTTTAGAAAAAAAACAAAGTATCATCTTTTATACATGTCGATGCAAGTATCTGAACTCGAGACTAAAATACTAAGCTCTTATCAAATATCAATCGTGTCCGTTGGATTTTAACATACGAAGATTTATTACTTGTAGAAATAAAAGTTTAAATGTTTAATTGATGCATCTTTGTAGACATTATATAAGTTTTAACTCAAATTTTTAAATTGTATATAGTTTTAATAATAAAAATTATGGAGGATTAGACCATTTTTGTGTTGGATTTTAGGTGAAGATTCCGATAAGGTTGGCAAGTTGCTTGTTTTGGTCTTTTATAGGCCCGGCAAAAATCGTTTATTTTGATGGATACCCTAAAGGACTAACAAAAAAAAATCACGAATGTTGAATTCTAGAATTTGATACGTATAAAATTATGGATATTTTGTAGTTTCTATGAAGGGTATCCCAGTCTATACCTAGACTAATCCCGATAAATTATGACTGTAATACATCAGTCTTGATAAACTCAGTGACCACAATTGTTGTGTACGTCTGGATTTGAACCCTGACCAGATGGGATATTCCACCACATCCCCCAAGGCCTCAACCAGTACGCCACAACCCTTATAGTTATGGATATTTTGTAGTTGTATTTGTGATTGTAGCAAATATATGGTTTTTTAAATGACTCAAATTAATAAACGTCTAACATAAGATAATTGTGGTTGCAATGCATCACTTTCTTTGATGGGGTATTTCTAAATTGAACACTAATTGTCGTTTGAAAATGAAAAAAACCTTAACCACATAAAAAAAGATATTACATTATATATTTTTTGAATTAGACCAATGTCACTTAGCATCAAACAATAAGGGTTCAATTTAAAAATAAAGCCAATGTTCGAAAAAAAACTCGTCGCAATAGTTATGATGGTGTGCCGTGACTCAAGACATATGTCTCACGTCATGTTATATCTGATGTATTGTGCGGTTTTTGTTACACGATATTTGATTTTACTTATCTTTTTAATGTCTTATTTATTAGTTTTTAGTATATAACTTAACTTAAGTTGTTCAGTATCATTGATTTATTAAATCATATAGTAGAAAACATATGTTTATGTATATAATTTTATATATTATATACAAATTTACCGTCATAAGTCATACTTGAAAAACGTTGTAACCTCATCGTGGCTTCCATGACTCGAGGCTTGACCTCACCACTATGCCACGCCTCATGCTATTTAGAGCATCTCCAACATCTCTAAATTTTTTCTAAAATGAAGACATAAAAGTCAAAATTTCTAAAAAAATTGTATTAATCTCCAATAGCATCTCTATTTTGGAGAACTCAACATTAATTATATTATTAAAATATTCAATATATTTAAAAACTTTAAAACTAACTTTAATATTATTGGTGGGATAGTAGACTATGAATAAAATATTATTTTCTAGAACTTGGTAAATCATTTTTAGGGTAATCTCCAAATATGCAGAAAAAAACACTCTCTCTCATGTTTTCTCTATTTTGGAGAAACATTTAAAGATGCTGTTGGAACATAATTTTAGTAAAAAATCTTTATTTTTCTCATTTTCTCAATTTTAAATATGTTATTGGAGATACTCTTATAATCTTGTTTAAAGCACAAGTGTCACTCGATGTCAAACGACAACAAAAGGTTCAATTTATAAACAATTAAATTAAATACACTAATAATTTGATTTAATTCAAACTTCCTCAATTTTGTATAAGTTTCTGGAAATTTTATTGAAACAAAAAAAAATCACCAAAATTTCTATTTTATTCATTTTGAAGAATTTATTTAAGATACTATCACATCAAACCTAATTATATCTAATTATCTATATTTCATTTGTTTTTGCACTTTGTAGATTGGACGTTTTGGGCTTTTCCGATGTTGGGCTAAAAAGCTGTATTTCAAGTTATCTTTGTTGGGCCTTGGCTTGTTTCTTTTTAAATGCTATATCGTTATAAGTAACGATATAGAATCTTAAAACTTTAACATAATTATATACATTTACAGATAACACCTAATAATTATCATAAATCACATTTTAACGCGTATTTCATAATTATCCTTCCAAAATAATTATTTTAACAATCAACACGATTTAATTTGGTTTTCTGAAAGTAAAGACAAACATATTTTTTGTATGCGACCTTATATAACTTATATTTATGAGGATTTTGAAATCCTTAGGGAGATTGTGGAGGTTTCAATATATATAAGGCCAACTTTATAGGAATTTGAAGTTCTTAGCGGCTTCAGATTTTCAAGGTATCGATGAATGGAATCCCGTCATCACTTAGTTTAGTGCGTTCGTAGAAGCTTCGAAAGTATTCATCGTTCGTAAAGGACTTGTATAAAGCCAGTGAGTCTGAATTAATCAGTTCTTTTGCTGGCTTAATGTCAAACTTTTTGGTCGGATAGCAAAATGTGACTATCGAAAACCTGTCTTTATGTCTATTTACAGCCGCTCGGTGATAAGGAGCTTTGTAAACTCCATTACTCACTACCTGCAATAATCAAAACACCATTCTTGTGTTAGGAAGAGACATTCTTCTGTTACACAGATACATTCTTAAATATTTTAGAAGGTCGTGCATTTAAAAAAGATCATAAGATTGAGGAGTAATTTCTATGAAGTTAGGGGATGTTTGTTAGCAGCTTAATGAGCTTAATAGGACTCATAGTTTATTCGGTCAACTATATATAATTGTTTGGCAATGACTTGATGATATAGAAAGTGGCTTATTTAGTAAGCTTCTTCGTGGGAGCTTTATGCAGAAAGCCAAGTTTTTTTCCCAAACCTACCCCTCGCAACTAAAAATGCTCCCTCCATACAAGACTTGGGAGTTGTTTGGTTTCTTTTCCATTAAGTACTAAACGGATAAAACTGTCTGTCTAGATTAATCTATCCGTATAAATTGGGAATTTTTTTTGTTTGGGAGAGTTTTTCATAGATGAAATAAACATGTTTTTTAATTGGGAGCGATAGGTTTGAAAAAACTTGGCTTTATGCATAAAGCTCCCCTTAGAAGCTTACTTTCTATATCATTAGAGCATCTCCAACAGCTATTGTAAAATAGAAAAATGGAGGATTTTAGCAATTTAAGTGCTCCAACAGCTATGGTATATCAATTGCTAAAATAGGAAAATGGGAAAAAAGAGAAGAAAAATCTCTAAATTTAGAGAATCTCTAAAAATATATAGAAGAGAGAGAAACAATATTTTAATTATATTCAACCAATCAAAATAATTGAAGTTGAGTGTGTAGAAGAGATAAATAATTATTTATTAAATGATGGAATATTTTATTAATACTGTTAACAATAAAGTTGCTAAAATAGAGTAGCTGTTGGAGTTGGATGCAAATTATTATAGAGATTTTGACTTTTAATATGCTATTTTAGAAAAAATTTACAATAGCTGTTGGAGATGCTCTTAAGCCACTAAAATTAAGAAGTAGTTCATTTGACCTTAAAAAAGTCAAAGTTACATGATCTTCTAAAAGAAAGTCTTTTGAGTTAACATATATACCTCCATTATGATGCCAATATTTACAACGATTCCATCCGTTATAGGTTCAACAAACACCCATCGGCCATCTTTTAGGACTTGCAATCCAGGGATATGACCGCAATCAGTCAAGAGTGTGATTCCAGATATGTCTGCATGAGACGATATACCAATAACCCGTTCAGGCTCAGGACAAGGTGGATAGCAATTCATCCGAACATCATAGTTTCCGCCTTCAAAAGCTTCACGAAAATCTTTGAAATCGAGCCCCAAAGCCATCGTTATGAACCCAATTATGGAAACTGCAGTCTTCCTCATATCATCTGAATATACATGCAATGCTTCCCTAATTCACATAAAAAACAACTTTCAAACACTTGTATGTATTATCTGAAGGTGTTGTAATAAGTTTATAGGACACTTTTGAGCGTCTTTTAACAACTTTTTAGGACACTTTTGAAACATTATTTGAAAACGTGTCTTATAAAACAAGTGTTCTGATAAAAGATGTGTTCATAGGACACTTCTTAAAAGTGTTTAATAAGACGTTTTGTTTCAAAAGTGTACTAAAAAGCTTGTTAAGACACTCAAACGTGTCTTATAAACTTATTACAACACTTTTAGATAGGACAGACAAATGTTTGATCTTATAAAGTAGTTTATTTTAAACACTTTTGGCATCCTATAAACTCCATTTTGGAAGTTGAAAACTAGTACTTTTGACTCTTTTTCACGGGAAATAAATAAGTAATGATCAAATATACCGGAAATTGTGAGGTTGTTCTTGGGGCCAAAACTCTAATTTTCTTGTGTGAGTGGGAATGGCCTTGAGGAAGATCATATCGCACCATTCCAGCTTTTGGTCTTCGGATATCACAAAAGCTTGACCATAACCTTCTAGACTTCCGGGTTTTTGTGCATAGCGTTTTTTATCTTCAGGGGATAGGTCGAAGAACTCTAGAGATTTTTTATGCATAACTTTCAGCGATTCAACGGGAACTCCATGACCTATTAACTGCAACGTAAGAGATTAATTAGATCATGGAACATGTAAGAATCGATCACAAAGTTGGGCTATTCGAAATACTTCATTATTGACAAAAGCTACTTTTATCTAACAACATTTACAGGATAAAGTTGTCTCTATAGATTAATTTGTCTATATAGATTTGGAAGGTTTTATAGATACAAGGAAAGTGTTTTTCAAAGTTTTTGTTTTGGTGGACCAAAGGAAAGTGATTTTCAATTGGGATGGACAGGATTGGAAAAAAAAAACTTGTTTTTTTGCATAAAGCTTACTAAATAAACAAATTTTATATCATTAAGCCACTACCAAATAGTCATGATGTAATAAGATGTGAATGCCATTAAGCTCATTAAGCGTGTTTTACAGTTTAACTACATGTAAGAGCATCTTCAATGCTTATTTTAAGATGGGTTGAACATTGAAGTGAAGATCTGAGGAATGGTTGATCTATCAAAGACTTGAGCTTTCTCAAGTCTTTGAAGAAAGTGGTGCGATAGACAAAGAGAAAGAAATTATTTATGATTTATTTTTATATTTGTTTAATTTTTTCAAGTCTTTGATGTATTTGACCATTGGAGATGTCCTAGGTGGCATGCTATCATCTTTTTCACAAAAGAAGGGAAGAAATAAATGAAATCTTGTTTTAAATCCAAGAAGGAATAAAAATCTTTTTACGGTGACTCCAAAAGCTACCTGTGAAGCGGATGGTCTCCCCTAGGGGCGGATCTAGTGTTAGGAAGGTGGGGGAAGGGACCTGGTCAAGGTTAGAAAAAAATTATATAGGTTAAAAAGGATAAAAAATACAAAACTTACCCTTAGTTTCCAAGTAAAAAATTTCAAGGACCCGTCTTGCCGGCGATCGCCAAAAACACTAAAATGGTCTCTTGAAATCAATAAAAAAACCGAAAAAGTCATTCGAAATCGACAAAAACACTAAGAAAAATATCTCGAAATCAACTAAAAAACTTCAAAGAACCCTCGAAACGATGTAACTAGGGTAAAAACAAATCAGGTGACCTTACGCACCCTTGGTCATAGACATGGCAAAAATTGACACGACACGCTAACCCGACATAAACTCGACACGAATTAAACGGGTTTGGGTAATATATTTCAACCCGTTTAAGTAAACGGGTTGACACGACACGAAAGGAAAATTAAACGGGTAAGGTCAGGGTCAAAATTTTCAACTCGAAAATGACCCGAATAACCCGTTTATATTAGGCCCTTTGTCCCTTAGGCAAATAACGTCGACAACTCATAGTTTATAGTTTTTTTAACAAAGTACATACCAAATAATAATAAAAAGTTATTGTACTGTAGACCTGAAAAAAAACTAGCACAACATTCTAACTAGACAGACACAAAACGGATTTGGGTAATATATTTCCACCAGTTTAAGTAAACGGGTTGACACGACAATGACACGAAAATTAAACGGGTTGACACGACACGACACGAAAATAATTAAACGGGCCGGGTTAGGGTTAGGCACTCTCAACCCGTTTAACTTTGAACCCGACACGACACGTTATGTTTTTCAGGTCTACTTAGTCGGCCTTAATTGGACCGACTAGGCAAAAATCCTGGATCTGCGGCCACTGATCTCCCAGTATTAATCGGCTAGCATATTGGGTTGGATATTCTTCATGTTAATCCAAAAAAAATCAAATCGTTGTCATCTTATTTGTTTCAAAAGGCTTTTTAGAGGGTTGTCTACTGGTCTAAAAGGGTTCTACATATTATTCTCACGATCTTCATGTTTCAATTCTCACAAAAAAAGATGATTAAGAAAAGAAAGTAGAAGCGATGAATATATATATATATATATATATTTGTTTCAAAAGATGATTGACCTGAAAGATGCCCCAATTTTTGCATGCATCATGAAGCTTTTGAAGCTCTATCTCTTGATACTGTGGATCAATAAGCTTAGCCATATCCAAGACCGGCACCTGAACCTGAACTGAAGAGTCGCCGGCGGCGGCAGGATAGTCACCGTCGACGTTCCTTATGTACCGCAGAGGCACCGAATCGAGAGGCTGGGCTACGAGTTCTTTGATGCTTGGAACCGGGATGGATGATCCCAAATTCAGAGTCGCCATTCCTGAATGTTGAAATTCGTCGGAATCCTTCTTTCAGAGAGGGATAGAGTCGTAACGGTTGTGTCATTCACCCACCGTCCTTGCCATCTTTTTTTAATACATAAATCATAACTCGCCGGCATATGTTTAAACTTTTAAATGTTGGAGTTTGCTGATCATTTTTGAATTATAATTTGGAAATTAATTATTTTAACCCTTTTAGAAATCAAAATTATCAAATTGACCATTTTCTCTCTACTTTTACCAAAATGACTAAAATATAATCGAAATACCCTACGAATTTTAAATCCCTCCGCCAAACACTCAAATCCTCCGCCAAATTTGGAGCGGAAGTTATAAATTGACAATTTCTTATTTACATTTACATTTTCTACCCTTAAAGTTAGTTGATAAATTACTTTAGGTGCTTTACGAGTTTGTGTGTTAATGTGATAAGGATGTAAAACGGAAAATTAAAAAGTAAAATTCGTAGGGTATTTCGATTGTATTTTGATCATTTTGGTAAAAGTGGAGAGAAAATGGTCAATTTGGTAATTTTAATTTCTAAAATGGTTAAAATAATTAATTTCCCTTATAATTTTTATGTTAAAAGTTCAAATTAAATAAGTTTGTTTATAAGTTTGAATTCGATATTGATTAAGGTTATGTTTGGCAAATTAACAGGGCTGATAGGTTAGCTAATGAAAAAAACCATGTTTGATAAAACTAGCGTATAAGAATGTAAATTAACTAAAAAGACATATTGAAAAATAAAAAACAATTAACAGTTAATATTAATGAGGGTTATAATTGGACAAAATGACAATAAAACTCCAAAATGCTACTCCAATTAGCGTTTCAATAAGCTAGCTTATGGTTTATCAAACGTGTACACTGAAAATAAGTTAGCTTATTTTTGTTAAACATAGTCTAACTCGTTTGATAATTGTTATAATTATGATTTATAGATATATAAAAATGTTTGGCTACGGTCGAATAGTTCAACTCAAACTCCAAAATTTCAATAGTTGTTTAAATTGAGTGGAACATTGGTATTATAAAATTCAACTTGTTACCTTAATTTTACATTTAAGTTTAATTAACTTGTTAAAAACTTGAGCCGTCAAAAGGAATCCACATTGATAATTTTTAGAGGGAGTGTTAGGCTAGTTTATTGAAAAAATTCAGTTTAATAGTTCATAAGTTAAAAATTTTAATTATTTTTAGATCGAGTTTCAATATGTATTTTTATTAATTATACTCCTTATATTTCATATAAATGATAAAAAGAACACTATCATTATATTTGGCATCGACTCTTTTCCTATTTTTCTTTATAAGTCTTTTTTCCAGGGTTTTTCGAAACATGCATATCACTCCAAAAGTCCATCTTCAAAAATTAAACATACATGAAAATTATCTTCTTCCAAATTGTTCATCTTCAACTAAATTGGGGTAATTTTTATATATTCTTTTTTAGTTGATGCTTGTGTGTGTTGATCTAGATTTTTAGTTGATGTTTTATTCATTCGTTGTGGAGTCAATGGTAAAGGGCGTTTGTTTGCAGGTGGTTAGCATAGAGTTGTTGGTATCGGTCTATTTGTATAATATGCCAAGTAACTTTTAGAAGGTCATGTAGATTACACCATACAATCAGGGGTTAACTGGTTTAAAAAGTATCAAGTTATCCAATTTTTTATAATGGATGGCTTTTTATTAGTACAATGTCTAAAAAATCAATTGAAACTACATTTTTATATTGGGTAAAATTTTCTTGTTAAAGTATGTTGTTTTTTACATCTAACTCTTTGTGCTTTCCTATTTACATACACCGCTTATTATACTGATACCTTATTATATTATTTGTTCTGAATTTTCTTTTTGAAGTCTAAGAGATCGACATTATTTTTATAAAAAAAGAGCTCCTTGTTTCTCTCGTGTCTTTACAAAACTATCTCACGAGCCAAATATTTTTTTAGAAATTATCTCTTTACTCATCGAGGTAAAAAATTATATACTACCATTCAAACGTCACTTTTAAATGAGATATACCGGTTGTGGTGTTGTTTGTTTTTTTCATTAAACATTGTACGGGTTAAACTAATTTGTTATTTGTTTGTTGGACCATTGTAGCCTTTGGTCTAAAATAATTGTTTCACAAATGCAAATTATAATTGATAAATTATCAGTGTACCAACTTGATTTAATACAACAATACAAATCCAACGGATCTAAATATACAATTGGAACATTTATTGAGACTCATGTGGTCCTTTATCGAAAGCTACTTGCTAATAAGTATTCACTTAAGACTAATGTCAAATAAGTTTGGTTCATTAACATAACTACAATATTACATGAAGACCATTAATTGCATGCTATCTACTAGATCATGATCCAATATATAAAAGACAGTTGTACTTGGATTAATAAGAAATGGCAACTGAAATAAATATACTATGAACTGAAAACTTTTTGCATTGTGCTTAACTAGTAGTAGAATTTGTTTAAGATGATTGTGTGGTCCATTCCAATTCATATTATGAGACGAATTCAACAAAATTGTGCTTCATGTAAGCAGTTAATTCTTTAGAATGTCATGCAAATGAGCAAACAACTATTTCTTGAACAATTCGAATCCTATCATGCTATTCTTCAAATCCAACAATATCTCATACCTTTTCGTGTTAACTGGGTGCTATCCAAATCTAACTTTTCCAAAATCCAAACCAATTGTTTAATCATGTCTGACAACTATTCTGATACAACTAGTTTTTAAGATTTTTGGATGAATTATTTCAATAGCCAATCTATAACCCTAAGAGTCTGGATAACTCAAGTTCTATGTGTTTCTTTTTACTGAAGATACTCCTAACAGGTTGTTCAATAACTAAAATCGATAACACCAACCCAAATATAAGTTACACAATGAGGTACACAAGTAATGCAAAAGGAAAACATGATCAAGACACAAAACAAAGCATAAAATGCACCTCATAATCAACATTACCACGTTTAAGTATCATCGTTGTATATTAAGGTACACCATGAAATCCACATTTCTTCTTCTCCAACAATTGAACAATTAAATGGAAGATTCAAATATCCTAATAAGAAACCAATTCATCAAGCAATTTACTCGGTTTCCTCAACTCCGACTTAATTCGACCCTTTTTATCTCACCCTTAATTCGTTCAATCATCCACCTCACCATTTTATCTGCGTTGTTGTTGGTTCAAGAGGCCATCGTCAAGACATCTATTGAAACACACATCAGAACCTTTTATGTGGCGAGAAACACAAACATGATGAAGAAAAGGAGCTACATCGAGTAACAAGGTGGAGGAAGAGCACTTGAGAAGGACATACAAGATGGAAGAGTGTTGTGAGAGCCTTTCACGGGGATCAATAGAGGAGGATAAGGATGAAAGTGGAGGGTTGTTCGAATCTAGCTCATCCTCATTGG
Source organism: Silybum marianum (assembly GCA_036898165.1). NCBI lineage: Eukaryota > Viridiplantae > Streptophyta > Magnoliopsida > Asterales > Asteraceae > Silybum > Silybum marianum. Next base: position 24,981,385 of record CM072538.1, read on the forward strand.
CTAAGTGAATAAGCAATTGGTTGAAAGAAGAACCAAAAACAACCAGTCATGTATGGTTAATGGAATAACGGGTTGTTTATTTTTACCCCATTAAATGTTGTATGGGTTAAATTGTCTATACGAGGGACGGAAGCCCGATGAATTTAAGGGAGGCAAAGAGGCTTGGATTATTTATGAGGCATTTGTTATATTAATTTGACTAAGATGGCATAATGGAGAGAAGTAAGGGGTCTTGGTTTATTCCATGTAGCTATTTTGGGTTGTAATTTAACAGTTAAGCCATAAAGAAACACTCATATAACTAAACAAATAAGTCATCTACATCAGCAAGTCCACTAAATTGCAAGTAAATAACTTCTGATAGGGGTGAGCAAAAAACAAACCAAGGAAAAACTGAAAAAACCGAAAATCCAAACGGTTCAGTTTCAGTTTTGGTTCCCGATGCCGACCGAAAAACCGAACCGAACCGAAAAATGCTCGGTTTCTCCAAAAACTAAACTGAACCGAACCGAAAAATGCTCGGTTTCTCCAAAAACTAAACTGAACTGAACCGAAATAATATAATTATTTTTATTTTTTATTATATATATATATAATATAATTATATTATTTAATAAATGAAATATGATTATCAGATTACATGAGTTTATCTCCTTGTTCTCGCTCTAACATTTTTGACATAAATCTCAAATCGACAAATCATATTCCCGAAAACCGGAAACCAAAAACCAAAAACCAAAAACCAAAACATTTTATACCATCCAGTTTTAAAATCGAATTGAAACGAAAAAACCCGAAAACCGAACAGTTTGGATTTTCAAAAACCGAACATTTTGGTTTTAAAATCCGAATAGCTCGGTTTTCAGTTTGATTTTCATCAAAAAACCAAACCGAACTAAACCGTGCTCACCTCTAACTTCTGATTAGTCGAGATGCGTATCGGCCCATCAGACACCCATTGTTTAAAAGAAAAACCATCACATCCTTTTTAAGTGTTGGATGTGATTAAAGTCATTTAACTCTTTACCAAATCTATTTGATTTGGTTTGTGGTAAAAATTGTGTACCCAACTTCCTATTATCCCATAAGTAAAAAAAAAAAAAAAAAAAAAAGAGTCAAAACATATAAAGGAGGCGGAACTCAAACCTAACGTTTAACCAAAAACGCGAAATTCCCCTATAGATCTGTTTCAAATCCGCGCCTCTCACTTCCTCCGACCTCCTCCCACCCTTGTCACCACTCTCTCTTCTAAAGCTCAAAATCAAACCCTAATTCGCCGTCAGTTGTTCGCCTTAATCTCACTACGATACGGAACGACCAATTTGCACGGTAAATTCGAGTTAATTTCCGACAATTTCATGTTTCTTTGAACCTTTATGCGAAAAATTGGGGTTTTCTTCGATTAATATCTGTGGAACTTGATAGTCTCGGGATTTTACAATCTGGCTATGGATTACGAGCCTTTCGATAGCAGTGGTGAGCTCTAACTCTACAAAGATTCTATTTTTTCAACTTTATTTTGTCGTAAGCTAGGTTTTTTGTTGGTGAATTTGTTATTGATCAGTATGTGGATGCTTTCAGCTTGAAATTTTCCAGCATTTTCTTCCTGAATCGGGGTTTAGTGTTTTTTGGTGTACTTTTTGCACGCCTTTTCATCTAGAAGAATGAAGAGAACGACAAGTGTAGCTTCTATAATGACACTCTTATTTTTGGTGTTGTGGACTGCAGCTGAAGTTTGTTGTTTTCTTTGATAGTAGCTTGTAGTTTGGGTTGAATGTACTTGAATTAAGTGAAGCTTGAAGCCTGAGAGCTACCTTGTTGGCATAACCAACAGATACGTTTTATTAAGATAGACTGCCTTCCCCAAAAAAGACCACCAGCTAGTTATTATTAGGGGTTTATGTAACTTTATAACTGGAAATTATAATTGATGGCATCGTGCAAATTAAGTTTTGAATTGTTAGTGGAAATATGACCTCTAACCAAACAGAGATAACCCAGATATCATTAATTCAGAATTAAGGGGGCGATCATAAGTAGCTCAATCGTTTCTCATTGAAAAGAATAAAAAAGCATGTGGCTTGTGATCAAGTAGGGTCCTTAGGCCATGTGTAAGCTTTCCTCTTTTGTTTGATCATTGGCTGTCGATTTTCGTGCATCTCTCTTAAGGTATGTACTTTATGTTGCTTAGTCATGTGGCATGCCATGTCATGCTTGGATACAATTCCTTACATCATCTTACCCTTTCTTTTTGGATGCCTGATCTTTTCTGGTTTTGGTTGTCATCAGGATGTTTGTACCTTTAACACTCCAACTCTAGTAGTAGAGTTTGTGCCATTTTAGATTCATTTGCTGGCGTAATTTTGCGAGAGTGAGTGAACTGAAATTTACAAAGATATGTGAGTGTTACAGAAATTCGAGCTGCACATAACACACAATACTCTTTTACATGTGGCGTCTTTTCAGTTCCTAGCATGTAAAGCCTTGTAATTTATCACTATCTGGCATCTGCAGAAGTACATTGATGCTAATTCAAGATTTTTTAAATTGTTCTTAATGTCTATTAGTTGGATTTGAACTGGTCATTAATTTTGTTTCAGATTGTACATCTTGTCAGTTTGTTTGAAAGTGCATTAATGCTCCAAACATTCTTTGGGTGGTTTGTGGTGTTTGAGAACCAAAATGGCAGTCTGCTGTATGTTTCTAATAGCCACTTGGTAACCATGTATAATATATTTAGACAGTTGATAAGATTGATGGCTGAAGGGTAAATTGCTGCTCAGTTCTTGTTGGCTGGTTAAGGGTTAATTGGATATAGCATAGAACCGAGACACTCTGCTTTCCCTTGCAGGGCACAGATAGGCATTATAGTCACACCCCAATGCTTTGGTGCAATGTCTTTTGAATCTCATAAATTCTTAATCTTTGTGATGAATGAACTTAAGGGATATCCAGTGAAGATTACCCCCATCATTTCATAAAAAGACTATGTGGTTTTCAGATCGGAAGCAAGGAGTAGGAGTTTGGTGATGGCTGAAAAGTGTTTCTATTTGGAGATTCTAAAATTTTGAGGATCTCGTTGTGTTTATATACATTTAAGTGTGTGTATATATAAAAACCTTAAACCTGGCCAATTGAAATAGAAGGTTACTTTATGATTCATATGGGCGCGGGGATACAAATACATGATACGTGGATGCTGAGATTTGGAGATTCTAAAAAGTTGAGGATCTCAGTGTGTGTATATACATTTAAGTGTGTGTATATATAAAAACCTTAAACTTGGCCACTTGAAATAGAAGGTTACTTTATGATTCATACATTAAATACATAAGATAGATACAAACCAAAATCTAAGTTTCTCATGAATTTGCTTTTACATACTTAGTCTATAAACTATTAGAAAGAATAATTTGTTTTTTTTCTCTTTTCCTCAGTCATAAAACTTATATATGCAAAATTGCTCCTTGAAAATTCTTGTGTTCTCATGAATTCATGGTCAATAATTTGGGGATGTGGTAAATGCCATGCACCCCCTAATAAATGTGCCACAAAGCACCCTATAGATGAGACTCTAACTGGCTACAGGTTATTAGAATTGATGCGGCCTATGTGTTTAATGTTACATTTGGAAAATGTTTCTTATTTGCGACCATGAAAATGTAGGATAATGGGTTAATGTTCTTGTATTTTTAAGTTGATAAACCTGGTTTGAAAAATCACATACCATATCATCTAATTGTAACTGATGTTATGCGACTTGCTGGTTCCCTCATGAATCACAAAAATATTCGTGTGTCTGGGATGTGAAATCAATTAAACAGGGTAGACGAAGCCATATTACCAATATCAGAACTTGCAAAAAATATGGAGAACTTAATGACAAGAAAAAATCAAGATTATGTTCAGAGGAGATAGCTTCTTAATCACCACAAGTCACTTCTCCTGGCTGGTGTTTTCCTTTTTATTAGGGTTTTTGTGGGGTTCTCAGAAAATGCGTAATGTAGGAAGAGAAATTGACAGAAGTGCAGTGAAGGAGATAAAAATTCACTGTACTTGACTAACGTTTTCACCAAATTTGGGTGTGCTTAAACTGGAATGTTCTCCATTCTATCGTCACTGCTAAATATATTTTTAATTATGTTCTTACATCGATTAGTAGAAAACTGATGCTAATTGGTGGCCAAAAATAAAGAAATTAGTATTTGAATCACATCCATACCTTATTTACTTAATTACTTCATAATCTGTATTCTATTTACACCTATCTTAATTTATACTTTTTTCTAGCATGTAGTATCTCCCTTTTTATGGCAATAGAACCTAAATCAGTTACCCTATTTTATTATGATCATCTTATTTGCTAGTTATTTAAGATTCCTTGTATTTACAGTGTATTTGATTGCACAGGAATACAACTGTATATAGATATACACAATGTACTGCACTTTTGTATTCAGTGTAGTACATCCCTAAAATAATGTAGTTGATAAGACTACTTCACAAGAACAATGTTAACCGATACAAGTATATATAATATGGATACATTTAACGTACTGCATACACAAAATAATGTACCGATACTTGCATCACAAACCAACAAATATTCCTAATTGCATTCTAAACAATAACACCTCCTTCCTGCCACCAAGAAAGGGACAAAACTCTAGGGATGATTCTTGCTTGAATTGTATCATAAAAAGGTAAAGATGTAAAATGACACTACCATTGGTGAACATCAGAAGCAAATTTGGTAATAAGGATAGTTCAGATAGTAACCTATACGTTGCTTTAAAATCAATATGTAAGCTATGGATGCCTTTAACAATAATCAGTGGTGGTGATCCTTTTATGATATAAATAATACTTCTAAAGGTGTATATTCAATTGCAATAGGATGTAAATAGTGGTCCTAAAAGAGTGTATATATTGTTATCTTGAACCTCATGATGGATTATTTGAAATTGTTGCAGGAACTGATGATGATCTTCCTCCATCACATCAAAATAGAATTCCAAGAGGTGGGCGTGTTGCAGGAAATGGAAGAGCTGCAGTTATGGGTTCTACCCAATATCCTAGGATGTATGCAGAGACTGATATGGAAGCCCAAATTCATCACCTTGAACAAGAAGCATATAGTTCAGTTTTAAGAGCCTTTAAAGCTCAAGCCGATGCCATCACTTGGGTACTTCTAAATATATATATACACTAATCAGATATCTAAATATTTGCTTAGTCGGGTTTTATTGAATACTCAATGCATATGAATTTCTTCAGGAGAAGGAAAGTTTAATAACTGAACTCAGAAAAGAACTGAGATTATCAAATGAAGAACACAGGGAGCTTTTGGGAAAAGTAAACGCAGATGATGTCATCCGTAGAATAAGGTCCATTGGTGCTACTATTTGTCTGATTTTAGCGAGCTTTAATATCTTTTATTTTCTGATGGATAATGTTTTGATGATGCCAATAGGGAATGGAGACAATCTGGTGGGCTTCAACCTGGACTTCTTGGCACTGGGCAAGCCGTACATGATCCATCACCAAGTCCTTCTGTCTCAGCATCTCGTAAGAAACAGAAGATGAACCCATCAGGAGCTTCCCAATCTTTTGGTGGACCACCTGCACCTTTTCATCCACAACAACCAGTGTCTGCACCAAATCAGCCATCTTCATCAGCTGCTAGAAGAGCACCTTTGACAGGAACTAAGGGCAAAAACAAGAAATCTGTAAGCTGATATTTCCTGATTTTGGTACTTTATTGTTTTTTTTAATGTTGCTTTTATTTTATCTTTTTCTTTCGAGTTTGACTTTTAATTTTGACAGGCCCAGATGATGGGTGGAGGAGCGTCTTCAATGAAAATGCAGTATCCTCCCTCAGGTCCAACCGCAAGAGGGCAGCTTGGTAATCGTGTGACTTCTGGTGCACTTGCAAATGAGTCTGCTGAGACAGCATCATATTCTCCATTGATCGGGAGAAAAGTGAGAACCAGGTGGCCTGACGACAACAATTTCTATGAAGCTGTTATAACAGATTATAATCCTGTTGAGGTAATTTGATTTTGCAACATTTATATATATATATATATATATATCAGTACCCTGGGCCTCCAAATTATATGCTAAAAGTTTCTCTTACCATTTTCAGGGTCGGCATGCGTTAGTTTATGATATAGGCACAGCAAATGAGACTTGGGAGTGGGTCAATCTTGCAGAGGTAAGTATAGAAATAGTTTACTATATTGCTAATTTAAATACAATGCTTAGGAGTATAATAAAATATGTTTACATGTACTGCCAAGGCGCCAAACGTATGATCTATAGATACAAACACATAGACATGCATATGAGGTTAGCTTTAGTTTTTCTTGTCTTTATTTATTGATATAGTAGCAATAATCATATTAAAGATTATCATTATGGTTTTGGCATGGTTACCTATCTTCTCTCATGCTTTCTTTTTCTGTAAGGCCATGCAATCATAATAGTCAGTGATTTATAAATCATAACTATATATATATATATAGGATGGATACCCTTTTGTGTCATCATTCGGTTTTTTTTACTTTAGAATTGTTACAACTTTTAACTAATATTTTGTTGTTGATGCAGATTTCTCCTGAGGATATACAATGGGAAGGTGAAGACCCTGGAATTCCTCACAAAGGGGGGTTCGGCCGATCAGGCCATGGAATGAATAGACCTGTCGGGCGTGATGGTGGTCCTGGTGCCGGAAGAGGTAGGGGGATGACCAAAGGTCAAACGAGAAAGGAATTTCCACCGACACAAAATGGCATAGGAAAGAAGGCCCCGGATGATATTCAGTTACTTCACACTGATGCTCTAATAAAAGAGGTAATAACGTTAAAAAGTCATTTCAGTTAATTCATCTGGTCAAAAATGAAATATATTATATAAAGATAATCAAATAGAAAGGATAATAGAAATCGAATAATATGTGCAGGTGGAGAGGGTATTTGGCTCTAGTCATCCAGATCCTCTTGAAATAGAGAAAGCTAAGAAAGTGCTGAAGGTTAAAAAAAACATATATATTTTGCAACGATGAATTTTCTAATTGTTTTTTTATATTGGCTGAGAGGGCTTATTAGTAATTTGTTCTGATGCAGGAACATGAACAAGCGCTTGCCGATGCCATTGCAAGGCTTGCAGATATATCTGACGGTGAAAGTGGTACAAACTCAATTTAATTGACAATTATTTTATACCTCTAAAACATCATATGCTTAAATCCAATCATGCTCTTAGATATTGGTTTCAGTAATTTGAACAATTGTAAAGTGTCTCAAGCCATACAAAAATTTGGATTTTCCAACTTAAGATCGGTGAAATTTCTGTGAAAATATTGTTTTAAAAGTGAAATGCCAGCCTAATTTGCATTTAAAAGGCAATATTTTGGATGTAATTTTTACGTTTGGCTGTGTATTGGGCCTTAATTTACAAATTTTTCTCATACGCACAGCTTTTTATGTGTATTTTGTGCTCCAATATGTGCATTCATGTCCTTTAGTTTTGCAAGTCTCTTCAGTCTTTTCTTGAAAGTATACCTTTATATGGTGGCCACTTATATTTCTTACCTGCTTAGGGTGCACTTGATAGCCATGAGAATGTTTTCTTTTACTTTGTGACGTTTATATGTGTATAAACTATAGCTACATCTCTTGTTAAAGAAGTTCCCCAAATTTCATTTGAATAAATTGGCCATGACATTTTAACCAACCTCCATATTTTCAAAAATGCAAAAAAGAAAAAAAATGCACTTGATAGAATGTGCGAAAAATTGGCAAAAGTTAAGAAGAACGATGGCCATTTTGCTCATTTTGTGCATACTTGCTATTTGCTAAGCTATAATGTTCTTTTTTTCCTTTTTGTGTTTATGAAAGTATAGTGGTTGGTTAACATGTCGAATCCGAGTAGAATAGTTGCAATTTTGTAACCTTAAACTAATTGCATCCTGTTCGTCAATCGGCATCATTACATATTTGTCGATGGTATTGATATTGGGGTTGGGTTCTGGTGAGAATGGAAGTTGTGGTGAGAAGTGTAAGAAAGGATCTCCACCCTTGGATCAATCTTAATTGAAAATCAACAGTAATGAAATGCACCATATCAATTCCCATGAGAAGAGCAATTATGGAGCGGGGTGAGATTAAAAATGATCAAGGGTCCAGATCTCTTCTTATGCTTCTCACCTTAACTGTCATTGTTCATTTGGGCTTAGAAAACAGGTCTGCTTACATACCACCCCCAGACCCTGTTTCCAAGTGGGGTATACTGGGTTTGTTTGGTTTGGTTAATAACTGTTGTTATTTCTATTACAGATGAAGGTGGTCGGTTTATGCGTGGTCAGCCAATGGATCGAGAATGACGAACGGGTTTCACATATGGGAGTTAGGGTAGCAGATTTTAACGGCAGTGGCCTGAAATGTGGAACCCGCCCAAAGGCAAAGATAGGTTTTGTGCCACGTTAGACGTGTTTTACAAAGATGGAGGGTGACACAATTGAAAATGAAAGATTCTATACAAGGGAATTGTTGTAAAATGGCATAATATCTTCAGGTTACAAAAGTTACTGCTCATAATGTGTAGTGGTAAATTGGTAAAAATAGTCTTTGGGTTAATTTATGGGGGTGGGAAAGGGGGTTAGTTTGGTTATTTTTATGTTGGGTTGTAGAAATTAATGTTTTTGTTGATTTAAAAAGGTTTTTTTTTTATGAGCATGGGCTTGTGATCTGTGTTTATGGTCTACTTTTTAAAGGTCAAATACTAGTATACTTTTTTGTAAAGAAAATGTTGATTACAATTTACACCTTTAGGATAATTCATTGGGACAACAGTACTCTTTTATGCAGCTGGAGATTCTTATTATATTAGAAATTAAAAATAAAAATGGGTTTTTTTTTAAAATCTTTATACAGATTGATGTTACATTACCAAAAGAATTACTTCTTGTGGAAAATATTACTATAGTTTCATATAAATATTTACTTCAAATCACTAAAAAAAGATATTGCATATTTGTTGCCTGTGGTAGTTTCCAACATTTATCATTTGTTTTTTTTATGTTGCTTGAGTTCCATCCATGGAACTTCTTCATTAGAGTTTAGAATGGTGTATTCATGTTTATTGTTTATAAATTAATTTATTTGTACGTGATAAAAAAAGTCGTAGTTCAATTCAATCTTCATTGTAAATATTTGAACTATAATCTTCATTGTAAATATGGAAATGCTTAGAGCATCTCCAACAGTATACTAAGGTAGAGACAAGAATAGAGATAAAATGGAAATCTCTAAAACTTTATAAAAGATCTGTTGGTGATTTTATTGTCGTCGGTCCATTTATGTGTAATTGGAAATAATATGATGTTTAAAAGGGGTTTTATGATGTGATCTAATACGAGTTAGGTGGTGCGGAGTGCACGCTTGTTATAAGGCGAGTATGAACCCGGTAACAACGAAATGGCGGGGGGGTCAAGGGGGACACGCTCCCTTGCGGGGTCCAAGGGGCAGCACCCCTGGCGATCAGAACACGGGTACAGAGGCTCTGTATGGCCTATACAAAGCTCTCTTATGGTCTGACTAGAGGCTCTGGTTATTCCTCAAGACTTGGAGTTTTTTGGAAAATGGACCAGAGTTCTGCATGAAGGACCAGAGCTCTGTATGGTCGCCTCTGATCAATGTTCTCTGAACGGTTACTGTACATTAATGGTGCGGTTATTGAGCAGTTATTGAAATTTGTGTAACTGACCATTACTCCTAAAATTCAGCCATGATTGTTATTTAGTTACGTAATCTTATGAGTATAAATATTAATTTATACTCACGATTTAAAACACGGTCTTTTGAACAATGTAAAACGCTCTCCATAAAATTGTTTCCGTTTTTGTGCGTAAAAAAGAAAGTGTTATTGAGTCTTATCCCATGTTGAATTTCGTGAACAGACATAGGGTCGAAATATCAAAACGGAAAGTGTCTCTCACAATTCTCAAGTAATCCAAATTCTTCCTAATGGCTAATTCTACCACCTGTTCTAACCAGAACTAAATAATATTTTAATTATTTTTCTATCAATAAAAAATATTTAAACTAAGTGAATAATGTAAGAAGAGATCTGAACCATTGATCACTTTTAATCTCACATTCACCAATGAATTGCGCTTCTTACAAGAATTGTTATTGTTGATTTTCAATTAAGATCGATTAAATGATCCAAATCCCTTCTTACACTTCTCACTATAACTTATATTCTCACTGAAACCAACTCTTGAAACTAAATGTGCAGAAGAGAGATAATATTTTATAATATGTATTGGATATTTATTAATGCATCTAATATTAAAATTGTCAAAATATAGCATTTGTTGAAGTTAAATGTATTATTTGTAAAGATTTTGATATCTCATATGTATTGATTTTCCGATTTTTTGTAAAGATTTTTCAAAAAAGTTACTCTATCTTTCTCAAATTAAGTGTCTACGTTAATATTCTAGTTTGTATTAAAATACACGTTTGTTTTTTAAAAGTAAGCTTTCAATTTCTTATTTTACCCTTTATTATGGGATAAATAAAGTTTCTTTTTATTATCAAGGATAAAAGTATTATCTAGTTACTAAGACATTGTTTGGCAAAAATAAGCTAGCTAATTTTTAGGGTATACGTTTGGATATTTATCAGTCATCCGCTAGCTTATCAGCTAACAGTTAGTTTATCAGTCATCCACTACGTTATTAGCTACCAACTAGCTTATCAGTTAGTTTTGCCAAACATATCTATCATATGGATATATATTTTGAGAAGATTGAGAGGAACATATTTATTCATTCAGTTTTAAAGAAGGGGGAGGCTAATGGCACCTCTATGAGCATCTCCAATGCAAAGTTCTTAAGCAAAAAATGAATTAGCTTAAAAGAACTATCATTGTGAAGAAGTTTTTATAAGAACCTAACAATGTATAGGTACCACAACAAGAACCTTGGTTCTTACCATGATTTTTGTGAAAAATATCATCTCACTCATGTTTTATTTATTTCTTTTACTTATTTAATTATTAAAATATAACTTACTTAAATTATTGATGTTATAAAAATCAATGAGACCCACAAAAATAAGGTTCTTATAAGAACCTTCGTTGTGAAAATTTTGATAAGTTTCTAATTTCATGAGGTGATATTGATGTGGCAAAAAAATGTACAAAAAGGAGGTTTCCTTTTTATGGAATTTTTGATAAGTTTCTAATTTCATGAGGTGTCATTGATGTGGTAAAAAAATGTACATAAAGGAGGTTCTTATAAGAACCTCCGTTGGAGATGCTCTATGGTATGCTAATGACACCCTTATAAAAATGAATCATTTTCACACATGTCAATGTGAAAATCCCCTTTTTACATTGCTAAAGTTATAAAAATACAAGAAATTCCGTACACATCCCTACCAAAAGGGGGCAATTTTGAAACCTTAATTTGATTTACACGTGTAATAATAAAAAAAAAAGAAAAATGAAAAAGAAAAGGAGATCAGAATCAGGAAGGGAGGGCGGGCTCGAATTGAGAAACTTAACCAAATCTGAATCCAAAATTTTCAGTTCCGCCAAATCCCCTTCTTTTCTTCCCCTTTTGCAAACCCTAGGGTTTTTCCTTATTTCTAACTATCCTCTCCTCTCCTCTCCACCAAGATTTCTCTCTTCTTTCTCAATTCATACCCACACAGCCCTCTGTCGATTTACATATATCCTCTTTCGTGAAGTTTTTTGGGGTTAGATTTAGATCTGAAAAGAAGAATGGATTTTGGAGGACGAAAGAGAGGTAGACAAGATGGCGGTTGGAATGGAGCACCCAAGAGACCTAGAGACGGTTAGTGTCGTATTCTCATTACTATCTTAATTTCCTCTTGTAATACCTGCCATTAGAATTTATCATGTGTTAAGATCTGTTTTGTGTTTTTTCGTTCCATTCGGAGTTATGATTTCTTTGAGTGAAATGTTCCATTTGTCAAAGGTTATTTAGGGTTATATTTCTTGTTCTTCCACTTTTGCTCTTATAGTTAAGTTATGAGTTCCATTGTTTTCAATCTTATGGAATCGGTATTCCTATATAAAATAATTTTGAATAAGAAATGGAACTAAGCACATTGGTGGTATAAATAATGACATTTTTGGTTATGGTTACTAAATGATATATATATATATATATATATATATATCTCAAGAGATATGGCTGTTTAAGTATGTTAAAAGTTGTTATTTTATTGGAGAAAACACTTAGTTTGTTCTCATTATTCCCAGAGTCAATAACTAGAATGAACAGGGAATTGTGATAATGGATATGGGTATAATTTATTCCATTATATGGTTATAAATTTAAATAATGTGGTGAAAAACTTAAAACTTTTTATGAATTTTAGATGTTGTTAAAAGTTTGTTAATTGGCAGAAGGTCATTTAAATACTTACCTGAAACAAAGTAATTAATTTTCTGCAACAGAAACGGAGTCCTTTACACCTGGGGTAGGAAGCAAATCAAAGCCGTGCACGAAGTTTTTCAGGTTATAATCTTAACTTATACAAGACAAATACCATATAATTGTCAAAGTTTAGCTTCTATTAAATATGAAGTTTCTACAACATCTAAATACACCATCTGATGCAATTTGGGAGCAATATCGTAAAACTATGGTGGTTGCAGCTGAAGTTACAATATCGGTTATTGTTCAAGGATTAATTTTGTAAAAAAAGGCTACTTGGTAAACAGTTCCTATTATTCTACCAAAGTACTATTCAATATACAAGATAAATGTAACTGAAAAAGCTGCTATCTGGTAATGTTACTTTCTTGAAGCTCAAACCTTTATTCCGGAGGCCAATCACCTTCATCTGGTTAACATACCATTTAAAATATTCATATGTGAATTTGTGAAGTGGAGCAGCATTTTATATCTATGATTCTTATACTAATTCACCCATAATGTTTTCTTGGCATACATGTGATGAAAAGTTATTTCACTTGGATTCATTGGTAAAGTAAATAGTAGTGATAAGGTGAATTTTAATCTTGTATTCTTGATGTTTTTTTGTGTGGATGTGCCACTCTAGAGCCTAGAGGTTAGTTGGGTGATATTTGATGTGATTAATAGCTTTATATCAAAATCTAGCATTACTGCATACAATATGCATGTATATGTAAGGCCCTTGTACTTCTAGAAGTTGTGGTCATCCTTCTTTTTTGAAAATGTCAAAAAAAGGGCCCTCTACTTCTGTTAGTGACTTTAATATATGTACTTGGATATGTGTATTATGTACTCATAATTCTTATCGATACACACTTAAGTATGTAATAATAGTTTTATCAATGTGGATGCATATAACCGATTGGGCTAGTAACTAGGCGCCTTTTTCTAGTTAAAGGGATTAATTACATAAGTTTGTACATGCATGTCTCTATGTTATGTAGTAAATGTGTATATGGCTTTGTCTTTTGGGATTAGCTTGGTATTTATTTGAAAAGCTTCATGACAAAATTTATATGTTTCCAGGAATTGCGTGTTCCAGATTCTTTTATTTTTCTTATTTTGTACATTGATAATTTAAGTGATTTGTCAAACTGATGGTTCTGTATTTCCATGCATATATTGAATTTCTTGTTTTTTAGTTGATGTCAATGAAGTCGTTTTCATGGTATGTGGAATTATGGATGTTTGTGCTGTGAGTGTCATCGACTGTACAATTGTACATTCTCCCATGAAAAAAAGAGAGGGGGTGGTGAGCTGACACACAAGGGTCATTAGCGTCATTTTCTTAGTAGTTAACGTGGTTTGCATTTGATCACGATGGAGGCATGGAACATTTAAAATGTTTTATCCACCAGGACAAGCAGGTTCACGAGTTTTCTGGTCTTATATTACATTTTCTGGTCTTATATTACAAAAGGTTAAAAGAAATTAAAAAGTAAAAAACACCCATTGGAGCTTGGTGTGGTATAAAGGTAACATAATGTCGGACACGAACCTTCCACCGTGGTGGCTGACATGGTGTGTTTTAGAATATTGCTGGCAACATAGAGGTTTCACCGCAAAGGTGTCTGTGTTATTGAGTTTGATTGCATATTTATCTAGTTGAATATATTGGATTTGCACCTGGAGCTTTACATGCAAAAAAAATGAGAGTATACCTTGTTTGTTTTTTCTACTTCTGAGTACGAGAAGAGTCTGAAAATTGGTTTCATATATATTTATATATATATATATATATATATAGTTTAGATGCTACCATACATGATTACATTCTGGCAGACCATGATAGGTTGATATGTTTCAAATTGCCATCAGATATTGGCTTCTATTTGCTCTCTTATATATATATATCCATAAAAATACAGGTTTCACCGTTTTTTGGTTTCTCATGTTTGTGTTTTTGGTTAATGCAGCACTTCTGGATGCCCATTTGGTGAAGGATGTCACTTCCTACACTATGTTCCTGGTGGGTACAGTGCCGTGAAACAATTTACAAATGTGGGAGGCCCGCTTGCAAGAAAAGCTCCTATGCAGCAACAACCCTTTGCCGATGGTCCACCAGCCACTCCACTCAAAAGCAAGCTTTGCAACAAAATCAACACCCCAGAAGGATGCAAGTTTGGAGACAAGTGTCGTTTTGCTCACAGTGAGGTGGAGATTGCTAGTAAATCTTCTTTCCCATCTTATGATGATCCCCGTGGTCAACCTGGTCCCATCAACTATGGTGGTGGTGGCGGTTACCAAGGGCGGATGGAACCGCCCCCACCTGGTCTAGCGGCTGCAGCCAACTTTGGTCAATCTGCCACGGCTAAGATCAGCATAGATGCGTCTCTTGCTGGGCCTATCATAGGGAAAGGTGGGGTAAACTCTAAACAGATATGTCGTCTTACTGGTGTTAAGCTTGCTATAAGAGATCATGATACTGATCAGAATCAAAGGAACATTGAGCTTGAAGGAACTTTTGATCAGATCAAACAGGCGAGCGCAATGGTTCATGAACTAATCGTGAATATTGGTTCTGGTGGTGGTGGTGGTGCGAATGGTCCTCCGGCGAGGAAATCCGGCGGCGGTTTCCAGCAGCAGCAGGGCGGCGGTGGGATGGGACATGGTGGTGGTGGTGGTGGTGGTGCGAACAAAATTAAGACAAAGATGTGTGAGAATTTTGCAAAGGGACAGTGTACCTTTGGAGAGAGGTGTCATTTTGCACATGGAGCGAATGAGCTTCGTAGGTAGGCAGGCAGGCAGGCAACTCACTACTCGATTTGGTGCTGTCATTTTCGACCAAATAACCACCGATGTCAGTCATGAATATTGTTGTAGGAAAGCAGTTTGTGGTAAAAACAGGAATTATTTTAGGAACTTTGATATTCATTTTAAGTTTTGGTGAATTGTTTTTATTTTTGCTACTATCTTTTTTATTTATTTATCTATTATACATTCTAAAAAGAGAAGGCTTGGACTGCCAACTGCCAAGAATATGGGGTGTGTTTTTCTATTTGAGGATTTTATGTAGCATTCTAATGCCTGTTTGTGGATTCTATGTTGTTAAAAACTACATGCATGTAATTCTAAGTAGTTTGTGTTTGTTAAATATGATTTAAGACTTTTAAGTTTATGGTCAAACCTGTGTTGGTTTTGGTAAATCATATATGGTTTTTTGTTTTTGAAATTACAATTACAGCTTAATGGTCTGTATGGCTTATTTGCTCAACGATTAGGAGTATTTCTTTACTGCTTAATTGTTAAGCCATCAAGTCAATAAGCTAGGTTATTACATCCATCGTATTTGACGGTTGAACTAATAGGATCGGATTGAATCCTTTTTTGGCTCAAATTTCTCGAACCATTTCCATTATACTGCATTCTTCATAAAAACCACAAGCTTAAACGACATTTCTGAAGATGTTGAAGTTATTTCAAACCATGATCCTACCATCGGGATCTTGAAATAACTTGTATCTTGTAAAATATAAGTCAAATTGTTAATAGCAAGTCAAATATTTAATTGTTACGTATAATCTAAACACCAAAGATCATACCGGATAATAACCATGATAACAAGCAACGGATATGGAGAATCTGACCAACGCCATATAACAAACTATCGTTCTGAGGTCATTACCCAATTCCCGCTTGCAATTCTCTGAAAAATTCGTGGCAGCTTTGAAGGAAAGGTTTCTTTACAATCTGGATGTTGGATTAGGTACTGCCATACCCTGAAACACGACTTCCATTAACAACATTTAACCAAATATTAAGGCTGCAGATAACAACCATCTCATTGAAGTTTGTTTTAGTTCCTATTTAATGTATTGATTTTTTATTTATCAATCAATGTAATAAAGTTTCAAATTTCATATTTCGTATTCATTTTGACTGGTAACCTAGTAGTAACCTACTACTGATGGCGTAACATCTGATGACATGGATGACAAATCAAATTATATTGGTTGAGAAAAACATAATGGTGGATTAGCAGGTTACCGGTCAAAAAGTCAAATATATTGACTGACAATTTGACATCAACATCATCAAATGCTTTTTGGAAAGGGTATCCTAGGCATTTGACTAGACTAATCCCTGACAATTTTAAGACTGCTAAAGCATGCAGCCCTGAGATAATTCCCCAGTGGCCATAAGTTGTTTGCACCTGGATTCGAACCTGGGGTAGATGGGTTATCTAGCCTCATCCCTCACAAGCTTTAACCAGTACACCACAAGCCTTGTGGTTAACATCATCAAATGTTACGATATGTACCGGTCAAATTGGTATAGAAAATAGAAAATAATATTTTTTTTGAAACTATTGTTTTAAGAAAAAATTTGCTCCACTAAATTGGAACGAAGCCAAACTTTATTGCATTTTTTGCGCTAATTGAAACAGCAATTTGCAGATTATATCAAAATTCTGATTGGAACTTGAATGATTAAAGATAGAAAGAACATTGGACATTTGTACCTCTAAATTAGCAAACATAAGTACATCAAGATATCTTTAAAAAAAATGTACCTTTTCTGATTATCAACAAAATCTGGGCCCTCAGCAGAAGGTGATGTTGAAGTAGTAAGAAGAATTTCCGTATCAGAATAGTGTCTCATCATCATTGCAATATGTACTGCATGCATGCTCCTGTTAAATAACAGACACCATTGTTATCCTAGTTTAATATCAACATATATATAAGTTAATACAAGAATAAGTCATTTCCTTAGAAATTTTGTTTGGATTTAAAATGCAATTAGAGACCCATAATTTATACATATATAAATTTATGATTTTGTCCCATACAGTACAGCTATATTTTAATCAAGACCAAACTTTAGGTCATGTAACTTATTTTAGTTCTATTATTTTATCCTTTTGTGTGTGTGGATATATTACTACCCCACTACATTGAGCATTTACTAATTACTATTATACCGTCTTCCATAATTCATTTTCAAGTTTAGAATTAAAAATGATATTTTCCTAAGGCCTTCAATTTGCATGGTTGTAGATAATTACTTAAAGATCACTTGCAAACGAATCCAATCAGATAAAAGAAAAACTAATATGAAGAGTGAGGAACAGTTGAACAGGATGGAGCGCATAATAATAAGTAGTGAAAAACAAAACTAACTCATTATGCTATGATTTTGGTGCATATTTGATGTAATTATGTTAAAAACAATGGCTTTAAACAGAAATACGAAGACCAAATTTACCAAGAAAATGGCGCGATGACAAATCGGTCAGTTTGAGTTTCATATGTCTCTAGTAACCGGCCAGTACGTTCAGGGTCCTCAAAGGAAGCACCTAATCGGATCCTCCTGATGATTTCATCTGGACATCTTGTACTTCTATCAAAACTGGCTGGGACAACTGAACCACAGGATGTCTCCACCTGAGAACAACTTGTTAGCGAATTAATAACCTGACTGCCGATATATATATATATATATATAGGGGCGGGTTCAAATGAGAACTCAAATTTGGTAGTGAACGTGAGGACAAATGAGAGCGCGACACGTGTCATATAGCACGACACGTGTCATATTCAGAATCGGTCTGAATAATACTGAATGTACAGTCTGAATATTTCCTTCATTATTCGGTCTGAATATACTATATTCAAACACGTGTCGCGCTCTCATTTGTCCTCACGTTCACAACCAAATTTGAGTTCGCATTTGAACTTTCTTCTCTCTCTCTCTCTCTCTCTCTATATATATATATATAACCGAAGCTCAGAACTTTTTTAGGCACTTGCAAGAATGATTACTGCATACTGCTCAAACATAGACATAGATTACTTGAGATAAGGATGGTGATGCTTGAAAACAATGGATCAATCTTAGGAGGATGGATCAGCCTCTAGAACCACATCATAAAAAAATCCACCTTGTTTGTTTTATTACGAGTTTCCACAGATATAAACAACTTATTTATATACAAAGATGTATTCCTAAATTCAAGGTACAGACAGTTATTAGAGATTGAATACATGTGGACAAAGAAACTTTCCCTAATAAATTACTTTGAAGGCATACATTTGCCTGTGATGTTAAGTTGTTAATGTTTGCAAACATAGCTGTTTTGTCAGTTGCTGAATGGTTTGGTGCAGAATGATTAAGAGGCTCTTATAATATAGTGCAAAATGAAATATAATTGTTTGGTAATCGTACAAGATGTAATTAGGGCTCTTAATGGTTAAGGGAGGTCCAGGATACAAAATGATTCAGAGGGTTTTGGAACCATTAAGAGGCAGACTTACAAAATGATTCAGAGGGTTTTGGAACCATTAAGAGGCAGACTTATTTTTTGACAAACTAGATTCACCTCTTAGCGATTCAGAGACTGCCTCTTAGTGGAACTGTTAAGAGGTAAACAAACACAAGTCCAACCAACTCTGTAATATCCATTGCCAATCAACTAAGAGCCCCATGAGGAGAAAAATAATGATTGTGGGAATAACTTTGCTTCTCGAATCTCGTTGTTCATTGGTTCTTGGGCTCTTTGGATCTAATAACAAGATATCAAAGTGAATTTTGTTCACTGAATGAATAAAGGAAAAAAAACAACTAACCGCAAGGCCATGGAAAATTGGGTTTGCATTTCCCTCAGAGTCCCATCTTGTGTTATGCTTAAGCACTTGAAAATTTTGAATTTGGAAGTTCACTTTGCTCTCTGCTAATTTTTCTACTATTTTGATACACAGCTTGAAAGAATATCCTTCCATTTCCGAATGCTGTTTGGATCTAGTATAATAATTTCCCTGCTGAAAGAAACATAAAAAGAAGTAAAATTTAATTCATTCACATGTGAATGTTTAAGACCTCGCTCTTTTTTCTATTGTCTGGGTAGATTTTTACTTTTGAGTGGGTGAGCCATATCTTACACTTGAAGTGTTGGAGTAAAATATGGCCAAATACTTCCCTTAAAATAGAAAAAGAGTGAGGCCAAACTACACATCCTTTAATTCAGAGGCAAATTAAGAGGCTGTTGGACCAGACTTGAGTAGCAGAATCGTCAAAAGCACCAACTAGATGAACCTGCATTGCGATGCAGATTTTAACCAGATATTAAATATTAAGCAAGTTTAAACCATCAAATGAAAAATCAAATCTTTTTAAAGATACAAGGATGTAGAATAGTACATCCAAAATAGCATCATCACAATCTGAAACTAATGACAACATCTGGGAGAGGCCAAAATCAACAACATCTGGAGAATCCATATGGGCGATAGATGTCCTACAGTCATGGTAACCAACTTTCAGAAGTTTAGAATTGATAGTGATCAAAAATTAGTTAAGAACTTAAGATAACGGAGATGCTAGCTTCTAAAACATGAATTCTTACATGCCACTTTTGCAATTTCTAACCACAATGCCAATGCAGGTTGTTGCTTCATCAGTGCCTACGATCTTCATAATGAGGACACAAAAAAAGATCAATTTTTAAATAGAATAAAGCTTCAAAAAGATATATATATATATATAGGGGTAGGTTCAAATGTGAACTCATTTTTGGTTGTGAACGTGAGGACGAATCGCAGCCACACATCTTCGGTTATGGTGTACGCGATCACGGAGGATTGACGCGATTCATGGGAGGGTGGAGATTATTAAAGGAGGGGAACCAGGTCAAAGCCGCCTTTATTGACCGGATAAGTGGTTGAGATTCGTGAGTTCACATTTGAACTTTCCTCTATATATATATATTTATGTATATATATATATTCCAATTAAGAGAGCGGAAAGTTGAACTTTCATATGCTACAATGAAATGGTGGTGATCCCATTCAAGCTAACACTTACAGAAATATGACTATAACTGCACAATGATCAGCACACATACTACCAAACTCGAGGGAAATTGACTGAAATAGCCAATCTCTCCACCCACTTCACCTTTTAGCCACATTTTCAAACTAGCCGTTCTTTACGCAAATGGGCACAAATATAAATTGGCTTGAAAATGTGGTGAAAAAGAGAATTGGATGGAAAGATTGGCTATTTTGGTCAATTTCCCCAAACTTAGGTGCCATTTACCAATCGCTTACCGGGTAAGTGCTTACGGGCAAGAGTCACCACCCTCACTTACCTTATTGGGGAACATTTTTGGCCATCAAAGTGGATTGTAATTTAAGCATCTTTTACCCGATAAGCACTTACCGGGTAAGACTTTTCTCCCTCACTTACGAGGTAAGTTTCTTGGTCCTTGCTATGCCTCTTACCAGGTTAGATTTCCGGTCCTTGTCATGCTCACGCGGTAAGGTGGGTGACACCCGACAAGCGCTCACCTAGTAAGCATTTGGTAAACAGAAAGTGCGAGTCTTTGTAATAGCCCAAAAGTAGAAAACTACTTTTTTGGGTACTGGCTAGGACAGAAAGGGCGAGTCTTTATAACAAAGAGGAAAATGTTTGAAATGGGAACAATTCCAATAAAAAAAGGAACAAGTTGAACAAATGGGGAAACATATTAAAAGAATACCTCCACAAGTGCAGGGTCTGCAATAGCATATTCTCTTTGAAAGACATACACACATTTGGGTTCCACTGAGCCCTGTGACCCAGATTCTTCAGAAACCGACAACTTCCTTTCTGTTACAGCACGGAATGATTGTGAAGCCGATACCAAATGTGGGTGCTCCAGTAAAGCATTTACCATGTCAAGGCCCTACTCATTAGGGTAAGTTTTGGTGGTAATAAAATACATAACACATAAAAGTTATTTAGAATAAATAAGCCATCAAGAAAAGCAATAGACATTCTCAATAACCAAATTTCAGCATCAAACTACATATCTGAGAGATATGAGTCTACTTAATTACTTAAATCCATCTTCTTCTAGGATATTGTAACATGTGGCAAAAGATTATGGCAGTGAGGTTACAGCATATAACTCCCAAATCCTTCGTGCTGAAGTATATATTACACCATAACATGCCAAGTCAATGAAAAAACACGAGGACTCTAGTTTCACACTTCTATAAAGACCAAATGGGTTGATAATCAGTTTCTTCAGTAGCACATGTCTTCCAAAACCTAACCAACTCCAACTATTTCAACATATGGACTACACTTCTATGAAGTTATCCGACCTCCATGTTCCAAAGAATAGATATGCTATTGGTTTTTGTGAAAATAGGCTATTCTGAAAATCACAAATCAATGTGAAATCTTAAAGTTTGCAATAAACAAGTACTAATAAAATCTCATGTTGTTGCAGGGTCGAACAGCCCAGAGAAACAAAAACTTGGATAAAACCGTGAGATTGCATACGACTTCGTTTTCCTTAAGTTGTATTTTGACCCTAATTTTCCGGGGTATCACGAAGCCAACTCGAGGATAATCTCAGATTTTCAGTCATGAATCGTGAATGTTCCTAAATTAATGCTGAGAATATCTCCCCATAACCGGAAATGATTGTTGTAGTACTTAGCGGGCGGTTAAATGCACAACAGTTACAAACTGCACACGGATCAAAAGGCTTCAGAGCTTGTGACTCTTCAGAGTTAGAAGCCCTTCAGGATCAAAAGCTCTGAGTCGATACCAGAATCAGAAGCTTCTGAACAAGACTCAGAGGCTTCTGAATTTCACTCAGAAAATTTCAGAAATTTATTTTCCCTGATCACTTCTCTTCATAAAATCCGTAGGTTTGAGTTTTGCATGCCAGGGGCGCTGCCCCCTTGACCCCGCCAAATGGCACCATCCAGCAGTCCAGGGTTCTAGTTAGCTTACACGAATGTGAACTCCACACCTCCTAGAACGTGATATAGCTTAACTATAAACCCCATATTCTCTTGTGAATCCAAATACATAAAATGAACCAATGATTTCACTAAAATCACCAACACATCACTCATGAGAAAGCATCATTTCAATCTTCTATGTCAAACCTGCTACATTGCAAATGCAAAATTAATGCAGATGTTTCACATACCTAACACCTACATTATTCTACTTGTATTGCTAGTTATAAACTATACGCGCTAATATTTATCCTCTTCCTATTCCAAATTTCCAAAGTCCAAGCGCCTCTCTCTCTGTGTTCTTCTTCTCAAGGGAGTATTACACATTACAAAAGTACTACAAATATTTAAAGAAAACGGAATTAAATTTGAAGAAGAATCCTTGTGAAATTGGCATTTGAGAAGTTCAAGTACTACAAACAACACATGTACAAGATCAAAAATTTCAAAAAATAATTCCATCTGCAACTGCTCATATCATCAAAACAGAATCTGAAATCATAGATCATCTAATTTCAATCGGTTCACCAGTCAAAAATCTAACTGCAACTTTTTGTACCCAAACAAGTACGACAATTCGCGCCTAAAACTAAACATAGAGGCTGATTTTAACATCAAACAACCAATTTTTCTGCCTAATAGTCAGAAAAAGAAATCATTTCACGAATAATGCTGCATCAAATAGGAGAAAAAAACATGAAAAAATGTAGATTGCAAACCAAAAATTACCTCGACTGAAGATGAATCTGACGGAAATCGAACTCCATTAACGTAAATCATGATCGAAAGACAAAAGTGTTTGGATCTTCTATGAGCAACCTTTAACACCACCTATCTATATGCTTTAAAGTCTAAGCACTGACGATTGAACGAGTCCACTGTCGTCATTGTCACACCGGAGAATTGGGTAAAAGGACTCGCGCTTCTTACGTTATAAATTTAGTTCAAGTTGAGCCCCTTCAGTTATGGTTATCACATTTGAACACCAAAAAGTTGGGATGTTTCATTTGCATCCTTAATGTGTAAATCTAACATTATGTCAAAACTTATTACCACAAATACTCGTATCTCTTAGGTACCGATTGGACTTGACAATACATGAAAGAGCTGGGCAGGACAAGAGGGTAGGACTGGACATAATTGAACAAAATAAATGTATGTCTGGTGTTTGGTACGACTAGGATTGGACATGACAAATCTAGACAAGTTGCCTCTAAAAGTTATTTGACGATAGTTATAATATATCATATAATAGTTATAATTAACGCAAATAAAACAAAAAATTAAATAATTTAATTTATAAACAATTTTACTCAACTTTCATATACATAAATACATACAAATATAATAATACAAAGCCTATGACGTGGAGATCAATTGGCAAAGGGGTGGGGAGACTTTGCCCAAATATATAACAAGTCATGGGTTCAATTTCAGCACCCCCCCCCCCACCCCCGGCGGGCGTTAGCCTTAGCCGCTGAGTGGGTCTTAAAATGCCCCCTCACATTGGTGTCCTTGGAGGCATGTTCCATGTGGGGCCGGTTGGAGTTTCCAGTAATCAACTTTTTGCCCAAATATATAATAGTACAAAATTTGCATGAAAAACTTGTTATAATTGATAATAGTTTGAAAAAAAAAAGACGATTCGTACAATGAGAACTTATGCTTTATTTGATTTGGTGAAGGCACAGTGAACATTGTTTCAACAACAATGAATGTGGAGGCAGAGACTTTGGTGATTGGTGGATGGTGGTGGTTGTGGAGGACGTGAAGATTATGGATGTGGTGGTGGTTAAGATGGTGGAGGAGGTGGTAGTGATTGATGATACTAGTGATGGTGGTGCGGTGGTGGCCAGTGGCCAACGGTGGTTACAAAGGACGTTAAGATGGTAGTGGTGGTGGTGGCAGTTGATGGTGGTGTTGCTGGTTACGGTGGAGGTGAGGCGGCCACGTTGATGGTCGGTGGCCAACGATGGTTATGGAGGTGGAGGAGGAGGTTGTTGTATTAGAGGATGAGGTGGATGTGGCCACGTTGGTGGTCGGTGGCCAACGATGGTTATGGAGGTGGAGGAGGAGGTTGTTGTATTAGAGGATGAGGTGGATGTGGCCAACGGTGATGGTGGTGGCGATGGACGGTGGTTGTGAAGGAGGTGAAGATGTAGTGGTTTTATGATGGAGGTGAGGTGGCCCACAATGATGGTGGTGGCGATCAACGGTGGTGATTGTAGAGGTGGTGGAGGAGGAGGTTATTGTAGAGGAGAAAGTGGAGGTGGCCAACGGTTGTAGTAATGGTGGCGACAATGGACGACGGTGGCTACCGGTGGCCGCCGTCAGTGTCGACGACCATGACCGGTGGTGTTGACCATTAAAACAATTATCATATTAAGGTTATATATCAAATGAGGGTAGATTATTGATATTTTAGTTTATGCCTTATTCTTGTCTCATCTTATTCCACCTATTTTGGTGGAACAAGATTTTTTTTTATTCTACTCTGTCCCACCCTGTCCCAGTTTTTGTCTCATGTCATCCCAAAAGTGAGATAGTGAGTTATGTCCCGTCTTGTTCCGTCCTGTTCTGCCCCATTTACCAAACACATCCTTATTAATAAAATAACTCATACAAACGGTTTTTGGTTTTGTCACTCACATTTTTTAGTCTCGATGGGTCAATTATGATTATTAGTTTGTAAATTGTGATTGAACTATACTAAATTAGATGGAACTAGTTGTATGTATAATGTTTGGTAAGAGTAAAAATAAAACATCACTTGATAGTTTGTTTGTGTATTGTCTGGTAAATTTACAAGACAAGACAAAACAAAAAAAATATTAAAATGATTAGATTGTCCCTTAAATGTTGTTTGATGTTTTTTAATACAATACAATATTGAGTGAATTATGGTTTTTGTCCATGTGCTTTGATCGTTATTTCCGTCTCTGTCTATTTAAGTTGTTTTTGTTTTAATGGTTAGAATTTACTTTTGGTTTCGTCCTTGTGGTTTAAAATTCATTTTTGTTTCATCTTTCATGCCTAAAAATAAGAAATTTGTTTTGAAGGTGAAAATAATAATAAATTACAAATCAATGCATGAAAAGCACAATTTCAAAACCACATAGAACAAAATTCATAATTTTGAACAAATCATGGAGACTAAAACACATAATTTACTTTTATAAACATAAATTTTATTTAAGTTTAAATTTAAATTGTATTTAGAGTGAATTACAATTTTGTCCCGTGAGAATACCCTGCTACAGGGACCAACCACCCTAGAAACCACCACTCATCCACATTCCAAACAACAATAAAGCAATTACTTTACCATATTTTATGGCTACATAATATGCAAGCCCAATGGAATCGATGCATAAAAAGACATGAAAAAGAAAAACAATCACTTAAAATATAGAAATTTATTTTAAATTGTTATTTCGTTATTTACAGTTTTTACCTGTAAAATATCTTTATTAATGCAAGAAAAACCATCAGTTAAGTAAAAACAAATATACATGTAAACTATGAACTTGTATATTTACCTTGGAAGTCCTTTTGCTACATAACTAAAATAAAGTTACACATCCATTTGTTAGAAGAGTTGATTCGACAAAAAATAATCTCATGATGAGTTAAGTTACCATTTTGTTCACTTCACCGTAAAATTATCCAAATCAAAGACGCACAAATCATTAAAGTTTATGCACAATGAAAGCCGATCTCATCCTTAAATATGAGGATGAGGCGATATCAGTCGATGGTGTGAAAACAGTTTCTGATGTCAAATTCTAAAAACCAGCGAAAGGCTCCCTAAAGTAACAAAAGGAAAAGTAAATATTATATATTATGAGTTAATTTACCATCCAATATTAAGAGAGGGAGCATGAAGAAAAGAAGTATTTTGTACAACCACCAGAGAGGAGCATGAAGAAAGCTCAAATGGGAAAGTTGGAGCTTTGTGATGGTAATACAATAAGAAGTTGCACCTCATACATACCAAATTATCATCAACATACTTTTGATGCTAATGCATAAAATAGTTGTAGATCATGCATGAAAGGTTACTTTTAAATACTCAAAATTATATTAATGTAGTATATATACACACACAAATAGACATATGATCGTGTGAGAGTTAACTCAAGAAGAGTTAACTCTCATTTTCATTATCACCGAAACCCAACCCTAAAGAAAAGTTGTTTTTAAGAGTTCTTACTTAAATGCAAGCGTTTACTCAGTAAGAATCAACACTTAAAACTTGCTTTATCGATAAGACTATAGTCCATAAAAAAAACCATATGCAACAAGTTTCTGAGTATGCTCTTACTGGACATGATTCGTCATCTTTACTTACCAGATAAAACTTTCAATCCTTGTCTTTCCGCTTTAGTAAACAACCAACTCTTCAAAAAAAAAAAAAAAAAAAAAAACAATTTTGAATTTTCTCCTTTGAAATGCTAAACTATGCGAAAAAGCCACACCAAACACCGAAAACTCAAATGTTTTTCAAAACCAGAAGCCGCTAAACTCATAACCCCCATTTCCATCTTTGAACACCATAAACAACAATCCTCTAACTTCGATCATCAAATCTTTCCGTCAAAAAATTGGGGTTTCAATTCAAACAATCCCAAATCTTGAAACCCTTTTGCCAATGTCATCTCCTCCCCCACCAAATCCCCCCACCGCCACCGCCACCACAACCGCCACCGCCGATTTCTTCAAATCGGTAGCGCGACAGAGGCCACGAAAACACGCTCATCCAGCAATCTACCAAACCTTCTACAACCACCAACCCTCCACCACACCAGCTTTCCCACCACCAACACAACGCCAGCAACCACCACAACAGCAGCAGCAGTCCCTTCACTCCAATTTAAGAACTCAACATCAACAATCAACGGCCGGTGGACTTCTTTATCCTGTTGCTTCTTCCGGCAGAGGGTTCCTATCAAAGCATCAACAGCCGAACTCCGATCAGAATGCGGCGGTCGGAGTGATAGCCAATTCTGATGGCTTCCCGCCTCGGCCTGCATCCGCTTACCCTTATGCTGTTCATCGGCCATATGGGTTCTCGAATTCGGATATTCCTGGTCAAACTTCGCATCAATTGGTCAATCCATCGTCAGCCCATTTGCAACAAACCTTCATGGGGGCTGGCGCTGTGATGCCCACAATTGCTACTGGAGTTTCAGTTTCTGCAAATCCAAAGGTTCAAAATACCCTAGTGTTTCTATGTGCATTTTTACTGGAGCTGCATTGTTTCTGTTCAAAGTTGCTTTATTGTTGTTTATAGTCCTAGACTTAATTGCTCTTTGAATGCCTTGATTAGTTTCTGTAATGATCTGAATATTGTATAGACTCTATCTGAATAAGGGATGGAGTTTTATGATGCTTGAGCTATATTGCAGACTCTCATTTATCTTATTTGATTAAATGAATATGATTGGTATTTCGTGTCATAATGATAGAATAGTAAAAATACTCGAATAGTAACAACACTTTCAGATTAGAAATGGTAATGTTTTTAAGGAACGGATCCATAATCTTTTTAAGTGGTGGCACAATTTAACTATAAAAAAATATCTAAAGAAAAATTTCACAATATTACTATAGATTTGTTGGTTGGTTACTTTTCCGTCCATAGAAGAGACCCGTGTTCGATTCCTGCCTAAATATCTTTTTATAAACACAAGAAGTATATGCAAAAACACCAAAATTTAAGCTAAAAGTTAACAAATTTGACACCAGTGAGACTCGAACCCGGATCTTTTTTGTAAAAAGGTAGAAGCATTAACCATCTCCGCCATCAAAGTCTTGTGCTTAAATTTCAGTTTTCAATTTTATTCATTTGGTAAGATCTTGACTGTTTGTTTATTACAGTGATTGACATCTAAGGCTATATGTGTGCTAGTAGTACTAAATCTCTAAAAAGGGTAGGTAAGAAATGCCTACAGGGAATGCAATACATGTTCTTGGGCTTCCTACTCACTCTCATGTTGGGAAGTACGCATTTGTGATTGGGTTTAAGAGTGAAGACTTATTTGCATTTTGTGCTAGCTATTGAGTTGTTAAATTTAAAGGCTTCCAAGTAGATAGAGTGCAAAAAAAAACACTTTAAGCCGTTGGATGGTCAGATTTGGAATATCGAATGATGTTTTACTAAGAAAAACATCCAAGTTTGGAGATTCGAATGTACTATTTTAGGTGTATCTTTTTATTATTGTGGTCTATTGGTTATGTCCTTCCACCAAAAAAAGTGAGTAATTTACATAAAAAACATTAGGGGACTAAGATGGGAACTCATGTTAAATTTAGCCAAAAAATTTGTACATGAATGAGTCATAGGTATTTAGAATGTTGTTCAATGCACTATCTTAATGAAGAACAAAATTTATTAATAATCACTGCCTATTTAAGAAGCAATTTCTAGAGGGACCTTAGGTCATGCCAGCCTGATCTTCTAATTAGCGCCGCATTACATATGATATTTTAGTCATTTGGAAGATTTTCTACCTATATTAAGGCGCCACAAAAGTAGGAAAGGTTGTAACCTAGGTTTTTTGTTTGTAATTTTCGGAAGTTTTCCTGCCATGGATAGAGCATTACGTTTCGTTAACGGCGATGGAAGTGGCAGAGGAGTGGCTAAACGGCTATTTATTGATCTAAATGAAAGGCCAGAAGAGGAAGAAACAGTTAATCCAGATGATCAATCAAAGGTAAGTGCATCTGCATCGTTGCAATCCTATGTTGATCCTGGTTGCCATAAAGCAAAACGATATGGTAGCCCTAAAAAGTCGATTTGCGACTTTGAAGCGTATGAGTACAACCTAGGTTTATAGTTTAGTTCTAATTAAGCATTTGGGTACCTATGTTTACATTTGCCTTATTGGGGTCTTGTGGAAATTGCATATTTTTTAGGTATGTTTTTAGGTTATCTTGGCTCATTAGCATGTGGATTAACTCACTGATTGCATAATGAAAAATACATTAGGAAACATGATTGATTATTAGTGCATCCTTAACATTTTCATCTTTCAATTGTGAAGACAAAAAGGTTAAACTAGTCTTTATATTGTATCGCTCTATTTCTCTATTTTCCCAATTTACAACATGATTACATGGACATGCTATGTACATGTGATTTATTATATCTATGATTTTTTCCCTCTTTTTAGTAATTTCTTTTACCTTTGTGGTTTATGGAATAATTTATGATGTATTTGATCTCCGTGGTTGATGAAATAGTTGAGAAAGACTTAGGGGTTGTTTGGTTGGTTTTCCATTAAGTCCTCTATGGATAAAGCTGTCTGTGTGGATTAATCTGTCTGTATAAGTCGGGAAGGTTTTTGTTTGGGGTGGTTTTTTCATAGATGGAAGGAGTGTGCTTTTTAATTTGGAGGGGAAGTTTGGAAAAACATGGCTTTCTGCATAAAGCTACCCCTTTGAAGCTTACTGAATAAGCCACTTTCTATATCATTAAACCACTGCCAAACAGTCATGTATAACTGACTGAATAAGCTGCGAGTCTCATTAAGCTGCTAACAAACAGACCCTTATTTTGCAAATGGTCCAAGGTAATTTAATCCTATAGTGGTGGCAATTGGTTCTCACCTTTCTGTCAGTTGTTCTTCATAGGAGTTTAACTTGAAGTCTTCTTGTTTTGATGTTTCTCTTTCAGACATACATCCCAAAATATTATACATGACAGAGCTTGTAGATGGTTGAGAATTTGAGATGTATTCTATTCTCAACAGAGCTTAATTCTAATGATACAATCAGATTTTGTTACACACTACTTTTTACATCTTATTAGTTGTGCTACTTTGAGTTTGGATGTCGAAAAAATATTTTTTATAAAACTAAATATTTATATTTAATTCTCTATTAAAAATCAACTACATCAAAAGGTGCACTAATTGTTGTAAATACAAAAGAATTGGTGATAAAAATACCCTAGTTAAGCTCAGTATTTGCTCCTGGCTCTCCCCAACTGATATTTTTTGTACACATTTGTGATTCTAGTAGATTTTTAATTCTGTTACATCTGTCTCTTTATTGTTTATTTTATTTTCGTTGGATTAGTCACATGATTTGTGATTATTGTTATTTCATAATGTTTTTATCATCTGTAGGTTGTTGGGCAGTTACCAGTTGCTGATGATAATAGCTTAAAAAATATAAGGTAATATAACATTATCCGCTAGATGTCTTATGTAGTTTGTCTTTATAGTTTCTGTTCTTATTTTATCTTCAGCTGATAGTAATCTTTAATTTATTTATGGTTTTGTAGGGATAAGAATGGAGATGATAGTTTTGTTATCATTAGAGATAGAAAGGTGAAAATTCTTTCTTTTTCTTATGTGTTCTTGATGTTATGCAGAACTCATGCACTTTAATTATGGTTTGAGATCTAGACCAACCCATCTTGCTATTGTTCTTAGTTCAAAAGAAATTAACTCTTTTTTAATGATGTTTGTGACTTTAAACCAACCAACATATATTATTTGTTTCCATCAAAGATATTTGCTGGTTAGGAAGTCTGTCCATATGGATCAACTCTTGCTTTATATATGCAAGTGTGAAGAACTTTTCGTGGTAGTCTAACATTGTTTAAACTTTAAACCGACAACTTTATAACAATTTCTCAGTTGAATATAATATATACATAAATATAAAGTACAATGTTACTTCTAAGGATTGTCCTCCAGTGCATGTTGCATTAAGAACTGTCTGCTTATGTATAGTCATAGCCAATATCAAACTAAATGGCTAGCACTATCAAATAAGCTATCAGAGAACTTATGGATAAAATAGAAAAATAGGAGGATGTAAGCAAAGTTTCTATATAAAGATACAGAAAACATGTTTATGTTTTTTAAAAGATGATTAGGAGTTGTGTCTATGTATGTGTGAGAAGGGGGTGGAAATTGAGTGAAAGGTCAGAAAATTGAGTCAAGATATCACTATGATTATTCTTTATAAACCAAACCAAGCGAGCATATATATATATATATATATATATATATATAAGAGCATAGAGGAAAGTTCAAATGTGAACTCATTTTTGGTTGTGAACGTGAGGACGAATCTCAGCCACTTATCCGGTCAATAAAGGCGGCTTTGACCTGGTTCCCCCCCTTTAATAATCTCCACCCTCCCATGAATTGCGTCAATCCTCCGTGATCGCGTCCACCATAACCGAAGATGTGTGGCTGAGATTCGTCCTCACGTTCACAGCCAAAATTTTCTTCACATTTGAACCTAACCCATATAGCATATATATATATATATCACCCGGAGATGGGTCCCATCATCAGGGAGGGGTGTGTATGCAGACCAGAACTTTACCCCAAAAAGTCGAGCGACTGTTTCTGTGAATATCCCCGACTTGTGCAAAATGTGCGAAAAAAAAGAAAAAAGCTTGCTAGAAAAAATTGAGAAAATAGATAAGAACATTCGAAAAAGAACTTGAAAAAAAGAAACGAGTTAAAAGTAAACAACAACATTTAAACAGACAAACACACAAAAGATACAAGAACTCTTATCGGAGGTCATGTCCTTTATATCTTCTTTAATATTTATTATGATTATTCATTATATTTTCTTTAGTGAATAATTGTCTTTATTTTTCTGTGGGAGCAATATGTGAAGTCTCTATGGTTGTATATGTTGTAGAAGCAGCATGTTCTATTAGATAGGCCATGCATATGGATTTGTTTCTACTTGCTTAGTTATTTTATGAATTTGTGGGTAGGGAATAAAAAACTACAGTGATTGTTTTTTGCATACTTCAACTTTAAGTGCAGTGGCTATTTTGATTTATACCAGATTGGTTTGCTTGTTGAGTAATCTATATTCTATACATGATTTTGTAGTATCTAAGCTGTATGGACAAACTGTAACTTTTGTCCTATATTTGGTAAATAAAAGAGGTTTTGCTATGTAACATTAAAGGGAAGACCTAACAATTTGTGCATATGTCAAAATGATGTCTTAATATTTACTATAAGTTCAAAGCAATAGAAATAAATGAACCACTTAGGGTGCGATTGGTTGTGGAAAAATTTCCAAAGAAAATGAAAATTTAGAAAACCCGTTTTGTTCATTTAGTTTTCAAAAAATTTCCAAGAAAACAATTTTTTTTATTTTCTAAAGTCCTATGTAAATTAGAAAACTAGTTTTAATAGTTTTCAAAAAGAATAATATTCTAAATACACACACACACACACTCTTTAACAAATGGAAAATGAAAAGTGATATAAAATGCACAACCAAACGCGTTTTTTAATTTTCTGAAAATGGAAAATGAAAACTCCACCGTTTCAACCAAACACGTTTTCTAAAATTTTCATAGAAAACTGAGAATGAAAACTCAACTCTATTTTCTGAAAACGTTTTCTAGGAAAATGAAAACAGTTTTCCGCAACCAAACGCACCCTTAGGTTCTGGGTCATTAGTATTACTAGCACATTCCATGCACTCTTTTATGAATTCGGTTTATTCCACTTGTTAAAATATCTCTTTACGACATGTTAATCTTGGCAGCCCCAGTCTCTCCTAAATTCCTCTTGGGACAAGTCTCCTTTTTCTATTTGTGGCATTCGAAGGTCTATCTTCACGTTCGTCAAACCATCCTATGTCCTGATGTGTAGCATCTCGTTAACATTTGTGTCATTGTTTTCCGGTCCTATTTCTTCTTATAACTTCTCCCTCATGGCTCACACTTTAAACCCTTCTCCCTTCTGCCTCTATTGAAGTACTGTTAGTTGTTGCACTGGAGTACTTGCTACACTACATATTTGAGTTGTGTATAACTGTGTGTGTGCGTATATATATATATATATATATATAGAGGAAAGTTCAAATGTGAACTCATTTTTGGTTGTGAACGTGAGGACGAATCTCAGCCACTTATCCGGTCAATAAAGGCGGCTTTGACCTGGTTCCCCTCCTTTAATAATCTCCACCCTCCCATGAATCGCGTCAATCCTCCGTGATCGCGTCCACCATAACCGAAGATGTGTGGCTGAGATTAGGGGTGGCAATTGTGTCGTGTTCGGGTTGGCGTGTCATGGATGCTCAACCCTAACCCAACCCGTTTAGCTAATCGTGTCGAGATACGCAACCCTAACCCGCACACGTTCGTGTTGGCGGGTCAACCCGCGTGTTGGCGGGATGGTCGCGTGGTGGCAGGTTGGCGAGTCAACTTGCGTGTTGTCGGGTTGGCGTGTCACGGGTTGGCGGGTTGGCAGGTCGTTCGCGGGTTGAGGGGTCATGAAATCTCTTGTTTCTAGGTAGAGCGCCGTCGTAGCTGCTGTTGAGTATTCTGAGTTAGAGTTAAGGTGTTCGTGTTTCACATTTCTACGTTTGAGTTTTGACGGACGGGATTACAATTTACACAACAAAACAAAAGAAACTCTATTGATTAGACTTTTAGATTTTAAAATAAAACATAAAATATATATATTATAATTTTTAATAAATTTTGGCGGGTTGGCGTGTCAACCCGCGACCCGTTCGTGTCAACCCGAACCTGACCCGTTTATTTGGCGGGTTGGCGGGTTGACGGGTTGACGTGTCAAAAAGTTCAACCCTAACCCGTTTATTTTCGTGTCGGGTTCGTGTCGTGTTTCGTGTCGTGTCGAGAATTGCCACCCCTAGCTGAGATTCGTCCTCACGTTCACAGCCAAAATTGAGTTCACATTTGAACCTAACCCTATATATATATATATACTTTTTTCTATAAGATGCGCCTCACATTCCTGACCTTTGCGCCTAATAGGACTCACCATGCTTGCTTATTCTATCTTATGAAGAGATTTCTTCGTTATAATGTTAGAATTTTTTTTTTGCTGATGATGTTCCGTTTGGATATTTTGTAGGTTCAAGTTTCTGAGGGGAGTTCCCTTTATGCCCAATGCCGATCGTGGTTAAAGAATGGGCTTACTTTGGAAAATCAGGTATGCATCATGGCTAGCCTCTTTAGATTTCATTTGGGCCATCATTTTTCCCACTTTAACTAATTTGGCAACTATATAACTGTTTTTGATATGCTTTCCTTTGTACAATAATTTTTCAAGCATATAGGCCGTTATACTATTTTGCCGGTTAGTAAGTTATGAAATATTGATCCTATTAATTTTAGTTTGCAAGATTCCTTAATTTCGTGATTATTGGTCAATACTTAAATATATGATTAAAGTTAGGCCTAGTCTTTGCGGCTTCCTTTGGCAGATTTTTCTTGTTAATGGCTTGGCACGGGCCATTTGAGTGTATATAGAAAGGGTTGAACAATTGTTACGAGCCATCTTATATTTCAAGAAACCTCAATTTTGGGCTTCTTCTAGTAGTCAGGTTAAAATCACTTTATTGAGACGTTATGACCAAGAACTTAAGTCTTTAGGGGCTGTTTACCAAATGCTTACGCAATAAGCACTCACCAGATGCCACTTGCCTTAGAGGGTGGCCATGGTGAGGACCAATAATTTTACCTGGTAAGAGGCATAACAAGGACTGATTAAGTGGGGGCAGAAGACTCTTACCCGGTAAGCGCTTACCAACAATCCATTTTAACGGCCGAGAATGTTACCCGATAAGGTAAGTGAGGGTGGTGAGTAAGTGCTTACCAAATATGTATTTGGTAAACGGCCCCTTAGTGTGACAGGATCACGGATGTGGTGCTATTGACATCTAAAATCTAAAGAAATAGGATGGAATTGCAAAAGAAATTGAATAATTAAAATTGGAAAATCAAAAATGGTTACAAAATTAGGGGTGGCAAAAAGTGACCCAACCCGCTAACCCAACCCAAAATTAGCAAGTGGTTTGAGATTTTCAACTCATTTAAGTTAAACGGGTCAACCCGCCTAACCCATTTAAATAAATGGGTTGTGTTGAAATTTTCGACCTGTTTTCAACCCATTTAAAATATTATATATTTTTATTTTTAATTATAGTGTCTAATATTATCTATGAAACATTGAAAATTTAAAACCCTCTCAGTTTTGTCAAGTGTGAAACCCTAATAAAGTAATACCTAACCCATCTCTAAGTCTCCCTCTCAGCTCTCTCTCTCTCTCTTCCTGTAGTCCACCTCAAAGGCTCCAACATAAATTAAAGTATCTTAAGTAGATGCGTATCTATTTCATATTTGAACAATTTGTTGCATTTGTGGTTGCGTTTTATTTAAACTTTTGAACAATGTATATTTATTTGTGGTTGTGGTTGTGTTTTATTCATAAAATTAAATAGTATAATCATTTTTATTTCCACCCATTTATTTAACGGCTTGGGTTGAATAATGTTTTTTGTTTTAGAAATAAATAATTTGCTACAACATCTCCATGTTCATTATGTGTTTTATAGAATTGGAAGTGTTAACTTGATGCTTTGGTGACAGCCACAATATGTGGATAGTGTGAAATCTCTTCCAAAGCCTTTGCCTGCATCCATGGTTGAACCGAAAAAGGAAGATGATGATATGGAGATAGAAGAGGTATTTATTTTTACTTCATATTTTCCTCCATTTGTCTCTTTAATTTTTTTTAAAGATTGGATAACGAGTGGTTTTGTTAACTTATATTTGATCGCACATCACTAAGAAAATGACGGTTTTGCCCTTATTTTATTTGGTCTCAGAAAACCGAAGACGTTGAGCAGCTATCTGCTAAGGAACTTTTGCAACAGCATGTTAAACATGCTAAGAAGGTTCGAGTGAGGTATGCTTTTCTTAATTCTCGTTTCACTTGTAAACCGATATTTAATGTTTAAAGTAGTAAGGGTGCGTTTAGTTATAGAAAACTTTCCAGAGAAAATGAAAATTTGGAAAACGCGTTTAGTTTGTTCAGTTTTCAAAATTTTTCCAAGAAAACGAAAATTCTCATTTTCTAAAATTACATTGAATTTAGAAAACTACTTTTACCACTTTTTCAATTTTTTGTTTTCTAAATAATTTTCCCCACACACACTTTCACACACACACACACACACATTCACACACACATTTTCACACATTTTCACACACACATTCACATTTTCACACACACACACACACACACACACACACTTTTTAATTTGAAAAAAATGAAAAATGGAAAATGAAAAGTGATAGAAAATGCACAACCAAACGCGTTTTCTAATTTTCTGAAAATGAAAAATGAAAACTCTATCATATCAACTAAACGCGTTTTCCAAAATTTTTATAGAAAACTGAGAATGAAAACTCAACTCTATTTTCTGAAAACGTTTTCTAGGAAAATGAACACAACTTTTGCCAACTAAACACACCCTAAGTTATTTGAATCAAATATCGAATTTTTTGGATAATTATCATTTTTTTTGCAGATTGAGAAATCAAAGGCTACAAAGAATCGAAAGGTACAAAGACCGTCTTGCTCTACTCTTGCCCCCAGTTGTGGAACAACCACCAAAAAACGACCCTAATTCTTGAAGCCGAGCATCATCCCGATTTCAAAATTTGGTTGCTTGTTGTGAATGTTTACAGTCGAATAAATGTTTAAAATCGAATGGTCAAAACGGTTATTTGATTTCATAGGACTTAGGTTTATATGATCATTTCTGGGATGGTTTATAAAAAAAATCTTTAAATTGATGACTTTATGACTCTTTTGTTGATGATTTTGGGTGGTTAATAAAAAAGTTTATGATTTAAAATTAATATAAAGAATATATAAAGTATGCATTTTCATGAAAATATAATTTATATTCAACTTTGGATACTTGCTTTTAAATTTCAACAGGTACATCTGAATTTATTTATATAAAGTGGAAAAATATAAAGTGAACAACTTTAAGAAGAAGATTGTATTGTATCCCATAAAGTCGTTTTTGTCTTTTATTTACTATTGCAAATTTAAAGTAATAATTATATAAAAATCAATTTTCTTTTGCACAAATTTCAACTATTGCATTTCATTTCCCAAATGATTACCAAAAGCATGAAGATGACATCCTTCTTGGGGACCTTTTTCAATTTTTAGTTTGAGTAAATTACGTTTTAGTCCTTGTGGTTTTTTGAAAATTTATATTTTCGTTCTTATAGTTTTGAAATTATAATTTTCATCCTATTGTTTATAGTTCATTTCCTTTTTCGTCCTTATGATCTTTTTTTCTTTATCGTTATGGTTTACATTTCATTTCTATTTTAGTCCTTCAAACTTAAAAATAGTGCTTTAAACTCATAGACGAAAATAGAAATGAATTTTAAGAGATGAAAACCGAAATTTCAAAACCATATGAACAAAATCCATAATTTTTAACAAACCAGATGAAAAACGTAATTTACTCGTTTAGTTTTTAACCTTTTATTGACAAGTTTTTCCTAAAGCACATAAAACTTGGTATACAATAAATTAAACTCATACATTTCTCACCTTCGGTGAGGTAATATTTGAACTTCTAAGCTTCAGCAAGATTAATCCTGACTTTCCCTATTGGCTTTGACTGCGGTAAGTAATTCACTCAAACCGATTCCATTTAAAGGTGGGGTTACTGAGTACCACTATGCTAATGGCTCTTTGGTTTTTTAAGAGGTTTTCATAATTGTAATTTAACACCTCCATGATGGTCGTGAGACTGATATAATACTGATTTTTATGAAAAATAGCGCAAAGCCTTTTTTCACAATATTTTCTTTTGTCAAATGTCAAGGAATGTGTGTAAACTATAAAAATGGTTCGAGTCCTGCATGGTCATTGCTGATTTTCATGCTATTCTCTAGGACCTTTGGGATTAGTCGAGGTGTGCGTAAGCTAGTCCGGACACCCACGGTTAACAAAAAAGAACTATAAAAATGAGTCAAATTTGAGTATGGAAATACATAATGAAGACGAAACTCTGGATTCTTCGAAAATGGTAAGGTCTATGGAACAAAAATGGTGGAAGACGTCTTAATGCGAGAGGAATAACTGCCGCATCGGTTAAGCTTACGATTTTTAATTTAGTTTTCGATGTTAGGTGGACAAAATGAGAGCAAGGATATTGGTTTGAGCACTTTACATACTCCGTTTTGATAAAATAGACAAATTAGACATTTCTTGATATCTGTAAACTTTATGGATATTAATCATATGCACTTCTTAAAAAGATAATTCATGTTTGATCTCTCTGAACACAATGCATTTGTTTGAATTACTTGTTGTGTCATTTTGTAGGTCTTACTTTCATGGTATAATCATAATCAAATGTAAAACTGAGCAATGTAGAACATCAGATATAAAACTGAACAATATAGAACAACGTAGCAAACACCAAGTCAAAATAAGATTTCTCTCATTGTACTAACAAAATTAATAACCAACTAACAAAATTAAATAACTAAAACACCTCAAACTAAAATTCAATCATAACTAGATCTAGTATGTATATGTAACTAGTTTTTCTTCTTTTTGCCGCTGATGGTCCTACCTTCTCCTAAGATAGATATATATATATATATATATATATATATATATATATATATAGGGTTAGGTTTGAACTCAATTTTGGCTGTGAACGTGAGGACGAATCTCAGCCACACATCTTCGGTTATGGTGGACGCGATCACGGAGGATTGACGCGATTCATGGGAGGGTGGAGATTATTAAAGGAGGGGAACCAGGTCAAAGCCGCCTTTATTGACCGAATAAGTGGCTGAGATTCGTTCTCACGTTCACAACCAAAAATGAGTTCACATTTGAACTTTCCTCTATATATATATATAAAGAGGTTCATGCGAGGACAATAACTATTTACGAGAATGCGAGGACAATCCTCAGCCAATCATTTTGTACATGAAATTTTTCATGTACAAAATCACATATGATTCATGTACAAAATCATATATGATTCACATACAAAATCATATATGATTAGCTGAGACTTTTCTCGCAGCAAAAGTCGCGCATGTCATTTTTTATGCTAGTACAAAATCACATATGATTTTGTACATGAAAAAAACTTCATGTACAAAATGATTGACTGAGGATTGTCCTCGCATTCTCGTAAGTTGTTACCGTCCTCGTATGAACCCGCCTCTATATATATGTATGTGTGTGTGTGTATATATATATATATAGGGTTGGGTTCCGGTGAGAAGTAGAGTTATGGTGAGAAGCATAAGATGAGGTGAGAAACTTAAGAAGAGATCTGAACCATTGATCACTTTTAATCTCATACCCATTCATAAATTGCGTTTTAGAAGGGAGTTGATTAAGTGCATTCAAGGGTGGAGATCCCTTTTTACGCTTCTCACTTTAACTTTTTTTCTCACCGAAGTCCAACCCTTAATAGTTATTAGAATATATATATATATATATCAATAGTTAGCTAATAAGATGAATGAGTTCATGGTTTCAAAGTTTATTTAATACATACATATGTGTAAAAACACGACATCACATATATCAGTTTGCCTTTCGTACTATAAAACATGGTTGTGATTGCATAAAGACAAACACCATGCTGTTGCAAACACTTTCACAAAAACAATTACATATTTACAGCTAAATACTTGCATATATAAACATATACACACACACGTGTATATATATATATATATATATATATATATATATATATATTGTACCCAGTTTCTCTTGGGCTGATTTGAATTGTGTGGGCACTATATACATCAATACGACAAGATACAAAGGCAAGGGCGGACCTACTAAGGACGTTTACCCCCATCTACAAAAACCATCCCTAGTATATATGATGTTATGCAATGAAACAATAATTTTTGCTTTAAATTGATTAGTTATAATGTTATGCAATTATATTTACATGATTTGTTGATTTGTTTACATGATTTATTTGTTTTGAGTTTTTAGATTAATCTTAATTGAAATTTTCCTCGAAATCAACTAAAAACCGAATCTTTCGAAATCAACCAAAAACCCCCTAACCAAAAAACTAAAAAAAATCTTCCAATGGTCAGAATTCAACTAAAAACACATGAGCGGCTTTGCTGGCATTTGATCCAATTTAAAGGTGCACCCACTCGACCAAAATCTTAGGTCTGTCACTGTACAAAGGTACATCGACACATAATTGGGTTTTCATCCTTTCTAACTTAATTAATGTACGTCCAGGCCCGTATTCATGCGTGATTACACACACACTAAAGTAGAAGTATACTTCCCAATTCTACCATTAATTATAAAATTAATTTTTTTTCTCTTTCTATAATTAAGTGTAAAATTGTTTATTTATTAATTAAGAAAATATATAATTGTACAATTTTAAAATTATATGTCTTTTTCATTATGAATACATACTATGCATGAGATTTTCATTTTACATTTGTAAACAACATAAAACATGTAATATATATATATATATTTTATTTCTTCACATTTTAGTCATTTTTGTATGGAAAAGCATGTCAAAAACATGGAAAATATGTTTTGGTGGTTTTATAATTTGTAACACAATGAAGCTTGTTTGTACATGGTACATAAATTGATGTTTTAATTAAAATATATGACTCTATATATATATATATTAGTTAAGAAGTGTAATGATTTAGAAAAGAGGTAATGAAATTTGACTTAGGATTCATATCAAAGTTGTTTAATTATCGTCCAGCTAGTTGTATATCAATCAATTGATTTTGGTATGTATGTAATTTTTCAGATGATTTTTGTTTGTTGGTAGCCATTTTTTTCTTTCTTTCGAGTATCATTGTATCCGACTCTTTGGCCTGATACCAGTATACAAAATTTATCCAAAATATTTCATTCACACAATTAAGTTTACATAAACTAAATCTTATATTTTTTTTTCAACACTGCCAAATTTCATCAAGTTAGTTCTTTTCCACTAAAAAAGCACAAAATAAACTGCTAGTACCAATTATATATATATATATATATATATATTAACAAGGAAGAAAATAATAATCCTTATCGTTATGATCATAACTATTAATTATCATCATCATCATCATCATCATTGTACATCACGGTCCATACTACACATGTAAATTTAAGAGCATGAAAACCCTAAATTAATGGCGTGTATGATATTGTTTTTTTTTCCTTTTCAGCATATGAAACAATAAATTTACGCAATGGTCATGAAATTTTAACTCGATCTACGGATTTTAAAGAAGAGACAAATTCAATAAAAACAAAAAGCATCATTGTTCAATGATGATGTCTTTATAATTATATTTTATAGTATCAAGTTTCAGATATATATTATATAATTTTATGGGGTGGATGTCAATTGATGCCATAGGCATGCCAAACCCAAGCATGCTTCTATCAAAGTGTCCAAGGGGGGGGGGTGTTCATAGTAGGTTATTATCACGTCAAATAGAACAATTAGATTAGTAAAAAGATAATTTTATGGTTTTTTTATTTACACAAAAGCAGATCAATTAGGGTGAAACAGAAAAAGAAAGTCGACTTACATATTTTTATATATTTAATTGTTTTATTATATGAATATATCAATAAAATTACATTATAAAACCATTATAATTCATGGTATTGATAATTTGAGGATCTGAAGAATTTCCATCTTAATAAGAAATGGATTATTAAATCTTGGAAACGTATAATGTTTTTAGATTTTGTCTTCAAAATATTTTAAGTTGTGTTAAAAGTTTTGGATCAATTATTTATGATGAATAATACTATTATGTGGGTTTTATTTATTTTTATTATTAATATCATGTATTTTTTAATTTTTCATTATGAATAGTTTTTTCATATCATTCATTATATGTAAATAGGGTTCGTGGGTTGGCGGGTCGTAAAATAATACAAGCGATACTTTTAAAAACCTATAATTTTAAACGGGTTGACGGGTCAAATAATAATACAACCAATAATTCTAAACGGGTTGGCGGGTCAACCCGTGAACATTTACGTAAACCCGAACACGACCCACATAATAAACAGGTTGGCTGGTCAAAAAATTTCAACCCAAACCCATTTATTTTTGTACATATCGGATTTCATGATGTATCTAGAATTGCCACCCCTTATTTTCATTAATTATAAATACTTTTTTTATGAATACCTACCATATCATTCATTATAAATAATTTTCATTATTAAGTTATTATCACGAATAATTGGTTTTCGATATTTTTTGTCTTTTACTCTCAACTTTTTTGCCTTTATCATTAATATGTAATTAAGTTAAATAATTTAATTAAAATATAACATTAATTATTATAAATGATTGACTGACATTGAATTGAATGATTATCACAAACTATCGATTTCTTATTTGATAAAACCTATATGTATAATCTCTGTATGTTTGTTTTTTTTATATTAAAGCCATAAAGTCATATCTCTTGTTTATTTATCTTTGGAAAATTTAGGGATAATAATATGGTTTTGTTTTTAATCAATACCCTTTTATTTGTATCAAATTTCAATCTCTAAAAACATTGCATTCAAGTTTCCAAATCATTACACATCTTTTTTGGGACCCTTTAGAACTTTTAGGTTTAGCTTTTCATGCTTTGCTTTTTTTAGTCAAAACATCAAGCTTTTAGTAC
The DNA here is from genome assembly GCA_036898165.1 of Silybum marianum. NCBI lineage: Eukaryota > Viridiplantae > Streptophyta > Magnoliopsida > Asterales > Asteraceae > Silybum > Silybum marianum. Next base: position 25,024,163 of record CM072538.1, read on the forward strand.
AAAAAATATCATATGGATAAATCTACATCTATCTTAAAACTATGATTTTCATTGGGTCATTTTAAAGATAGCCAGTTATTTATTTCCTCATTCATTCATTGGGTCATTTTTGAAGATAGCCATTTATTTATTTTCTCATTTCTTTATGTGGATTTAGGTGTTATGATATGAGGATAAACATAGACAAGATCTATGCAATCAAAGCCACAAAATGACAGAAAATAGATCACATGTAAGTAGGGGTCTACGTGAGTTGGGTTGAACGGTTTTTGACATTTTTACACCCCAACCTAATTACGACGGTTTGGAAAATTTCAATCCAACCCAAGTCATTTAAAAGTACAACCCAACCCAACCCAACCCTTGCGGTTTGTGACGGGTTGGACGGGTTAAGCGGGTTAGTGGTTTGGTAGTGTACATAAAATTAAGGAATGAAATACGATAAATACTACTAAAAATATACAAAGAGTTTTGTTAGAGGGTTTCTATGTTTTTGTCGTATATATCAATTGTTGTCGGATCTCTTCACATTTTAAGAAAGAAAGTTATAAAGAATCCTAGCGGAAACTAAATGAAATCATTTACTTATTGGTAAAATCTTTATATGTATGTGTGTATATATACGTGTGATTTTGTTATATTGTGATACCATTAAATAGTTTTTTTAATATATTGACATTGATTTCTAATACTAAGTGACTAAATTTAGATGACATTGTTACGTCGATAGAAGTTGTATTCATATAAATGAATGAAACATATGTATATATACCATTCATTTCATATTCATATCATTTTATCCGAACAATCACTACTAAAATGGAAGACTTTCACGTCCTATGTACATTTTCCTGGGAAATCTGTCGCTAAAAGGTGATCCGTCACAAAACCGTCACAAAAGTTGGTTGGTAAATTGTTGGTGGGTAAATCAAATCAGTGACAGTTACCTAGGAAATCCCTGGGTAATCCGTTGGTATTTTCTTGAAAATATCGGATTTCTTCGGAACCATTAATATTTCCTGGGTGATCCATGGTAATCACTCACGCAAATTTCCATGAGTATTTTTTTGTAGGTGAAAGTCATTTTTCTTGTAGTGAATTGACTTCAAATTTATATGTATTTATCGTGTTCATTTGTAAATGCCGATAGAATAAAGACCAACCTTACTTGAAGCTCAATTGTTAAATCCCAATCTACAATCATAAATTAACGTTTATCCAAAAACACATTCTCACTTACTTAGATGAAGTTTTATCTTTTGTCTCTAAATTGAACTAATAATAATATATTTATAATTTGGGATGTAACTTGAAATATGATATATACATATTTTTTGGGTTGTAAATTATAATGCTGTAAATATTATATATATATATATATATATATATATAATTTTATCGAAATGATATATAGTAGCGGCGAATTGACGGTTTCACGGGTTGAGTTTAATCGGGTTGTTAGCGAATTGGGTTGGTCGGTTTTCACGGATTGACGGTTTTTTGTACACCCCTAAATGCAAGGACCATAAACCTAAATCTTAACACTAAAGTGTTGGTATTGGAATAAAACTATTATTAGTTTGTTGTTTTTAAGTCTGGTGATCTCTATCTTTAAAACAATTTTATCCTTATCAATCATGTTTTCTCGAATTACTTTACAAGTACAATGAAATAATATATGTGGTATGATTATGAACAATACACGGTTGATGATAGTCACTGACTAAACTATTAAGTTTTTAAAGTTCCCAAAAAATAGAGACATTATTATTCTATAGCAACACAACAATATCTAGAAAATCTAGTGGAGAAAAGATGAATTATTGGTGTACAAAGTTTTGGTACATATGGGCATTTGTGACAACCCTTGTAATTGTTACATAACAGAACTCTTACACTTTGCATCGTTTAGCCAACTTCTTTGCATCTTTTTGGAGCCCCCGCAATTTATCCTAATTATAAATCTATATATATACAGGGGTGGGTTCAAATGTGAACCTATCTTTGATTGTAAACATGAGGATGCATCTCAGCCATCCATTTAAAATCAGATTAAAAAATCAATGCACAAAACGCACGATGGCATTTTTGTAAATAAGTGGAAAACTCGAGTCATGGCTTAAACAATAATTAGCGCGCAGGGGCAACATCATAAATATAACATGACCGTTAATTTCTTCATCTTCGTCGTCCCCAAACAACGATTTCGCCGTCAATCTCTTCATCGTCGTCGTCACCAAGCAACAATTTCGACATAAATCAGTTCATCGTCGTCGTTACCAAGCAACTTATTTCCTACAGAATTGTAGCTTATATTCAGTCTGAATATAAGCATAACATTGTAGTATCACAATGTCATGTTTATATTCAGTCTGAATATAAGCTACAATTATGAGTTTGTATTATTGTAGCTTATATTCAGTCTGAATATAAGCTAAAATTATGTGTTTGTATTATTGTAGCTTATATTCAGTCTGAATATAAGCATAACATTGTAGTATCACAATGTCATGTTTATATTCAGTCTGAATATAAGTTACAATTATGGGTTTGTATAATTGTAGCTTATATTCAGTTTGAATATAAGCATAACATTGTAGTATCACAATGTCATGTTTATATTCAGTCTGAATATAAGCTACAATTATGGGTTTGTATAATTATATAGAGGAAAGTTCAAATGTGAACCTATCTTTGGTTGTGAACCTAAGGACAGATCTCAGCCCTTGATCTGAGCCAAACTGAAGTCGTTCTTTAAATGTGGCTTGAGGGGTAAATTAGGCAAGTTTATCACTCCCGCTTAATTCTCTCCTCCTTTGTTAATCGAAATTTTCTCTGTAATTTGAACTCTCTCTGGAAATCGAATTCTTCTCTGTTAATCGTATTCATTGCTGTGAAGAACTTTAGTAATCGGATTTTCGATTTCTGAAACTAAATTGTTAATTCTGTTTTTTCAATGGAGCCGCTTCTTCATCAGGAACAATGTTATGCTTATATTCAGACTGAATATAAGCTACAATTATAGAAACACATAATTTTAGCTTATATTCAGACTGAATATAAGCTAAAATTATACAAACTCATAATTGGAGCTTATATTCAGACTGAATATAAACATGACATTGTGATATCACAATGTTATGCTTATATTCAGACTGAATATAAGCTACAATTATAGAAACACATAATTTTAGCTTATATCCAGACTGAATATAAGCTACAATTATACAAACTCATAATTGTAGCTTATATCCAGACTGAATATAAGCTACAATTATACAAACACATAATTTTAGCTTATATTCAGACTGAATATAAGCTACAATTATACAAACACATAATTTTATGTTATATTCAAACTGAATATAAGCTACAATTATACAAACCCATAATTTTATCTTATATTCAGACTGAATATAAACTACAATTATACAAACCCATAATTGTAGTTTATATTCAGACTGAATATAAACATGACATTGTGATACTACAATGTTATGCTTATATTTAGTCTGAATATAAGCTACAATTATACAAACACATAATTGTATCTTATATTCAGTCTGAATATAAGCATAACATTTTATGCTTATATTCAGACTCAATATAAACTACAATTATATAAACACATAATTTTAGCTTATATTTAGACTGAATATAAGCTAAAATTATACAAACCCATAATTGTAGCTTATATTCAGACTGAATATAAACATGACATTGTGATACTAAAATGTTATGCTTATATTCAGACTGAATATAAGCTACAATCATACAAACCCATAATTTTAGCTTATATTTAGACTGAATATAAGCTAAAATTATACAAACCCATAATTGTAGCTTATATTCAGACTGAATATAAACATGACATTGTGATACTAAAATGTTATGCTTATATTCAGACTGAATATAAGCTACAATCATACAAACCCATAATTTTAGCTTATATTCAGACTGAATATAAGCTACAATTATACTAACCCATAATTGTAGCTTATATTCAGACTGAATATAAGTTACAATTATACAAACACATAATTTTAACTTATATTCAGTCTGAATATAAGCTACAATTATACAAACACATAATTGTAGCTTATATTCAGTCTGAATATAAGCATAACATTTTATGCTTATATTCAGACTGAATATAAACTACAATTATGCAAACACATAATTTTAGCTTATATTCAGACTGAATATAAGCTACAATTATACAAACTCATAATTGTAGTTTATATTCAGACTGAATATATACTACAACTATTCAGCTTATATTCAGACTGAATATAAGCTACAATTATGTAGGAAATAAGTTGCTTGGTGACGACGACGATGAACTGATTTATGTCGAAATTGTTACTTGGTGATGACGACAATGAAGAGATTGATGGCGAAATCGTTGTTTGGGGACGACGAAGATGAAGAAATTGACGAACATGTTACATTTACGATGCTGCCTCTACGCGCTAATTATTCCTTAAGCCATGACTGGAGTTTTCCACTTATTTACAAAAATGTCACCATGCGTTTTGTACATTGATTTTTTGATCTGATTTTAAATGGATAACTGAGATGTATCCTCATGTTCACAATCATGTTCACAATCAAAGATAGGTTCACATTTGAACCCACCCCTATATATATATATATATATATATATATATATATATATATATAAAGGAAATGATCCACTTATATACACTCATTTATTTCATTTTTTTTACCTATGTAAAACAAAGTGAAATGCACCAAAATCAGTATTTTGTTTTTTCACCATTCTTTCTTATTCGAGAATGCAAAATACAATTATAAATGTAGCGTTTTTCATTTCTTTCTAACTCGAAAACACGTAATATAATTTGTCATGCCTTTTGTTTTTTTTTCTTCTCTTCAAACTCGAGATCCGAACGTAATTAAATTTCCAACAGAGAACAATATTTTTTCTTTTAAGTAAGCCATTATTTCATAAGAAATAAAATATAAACTAAATTGATTATTAACAAAATTAAACATAAATAAAATTCAATTATTAACAAAATTAAATATGGTATATTAAATATTCTTAAACTAAACTAAGAACGTTTCAAAACCGAAATCAAATTAAGTACACTTGTGCCTTCACCGAGTTAAGTAGACCATTTGAAGAATTGTCCTTTTATTCGTGGTAAATGATCTACTCGTCTTATTTCTATCTAAAAATACTTTACAGTTTTGACTCTTCAACAACTACTTTATAGTTAAACGTAACCTTTCGATTACAAATTCAACAACCATTAATAATTACTTATTAGACAAACTAATCACATTATTGATAATGATATCGTAACTGCATCATTTGACTTCCATACATAATTGACGAAGTCTTGTCATCAAGTTAAAATCGTTTGATTTTTTATGAGCGCTTTCATAATTAATTACTTTAAGACATTTTAAAGTATCAAAAAAATGAAAAATAAAATCATAACTCATCTTTATGTGTTGGATCAATCATGTACAGTAAGTCTTTAGTAGTGGCCAAAGAAATCAAGTCTAAAGTTTCTTTAGATCTTCAATATCTTCATCATTTGTTGCATAGCTAATGATATTAATCTTGACTTTTGCAGCTAAATAAAACCAAAAAATTATAATAACACAAATAACTCTAACATGATTTAGATCATCAAAACTTTTTTTTACGGGTGTTTCAGACTATACTTAAACTAATCCCAACAAATTATATATGACTGTAATAAATCTAACAAATCAGTCATGATAAACTTAATGACCACAATTGCTATGTAGCCTAAAATCAAACCCTGAACAAATAGATATCTGGATTGGATATTTCATTACATCCTTCTAGACCTCCTCAAAAGTTGCAATTGACAAGTCTTACCCACCATGTAAAAACAAATATTTCTAATTTTTTTTTGTTGGATTATATTATTTTCGACCTTATTTGTTATAAAATATTAAAGAAGTGACATCGTTTTTGTTGAATAAAGGAGTTTTTATCCGTTTTTTGCTTGCTAACAGTTACCTTTTAGCTTTAAACGTTAATACAATAGAAAGTTCTAACCTAATAGATTTTTATAATTATTAAATTTCAAACTATAATAGATAGTATATGGTAAATTGAATGAAAATGAAACGTACATATTTTCAATTTCTACTTTAATTTCGATACACTTGAAACGTTTAACCAACTCTTTTACATGAGGATTTATAATTGTTCACTATATATATATATATATATATATATATATATATATAATTGAACCTCCATAGTTTTCTTGACATTTTTATGTTTTTAAATTCAATTAAGGGACCATTTACTATATTTACATGGGTAAACGCTTAACAAGTCATATCATCTTACTGCATAAATATAACAATGACTAAGAATCTTATTCGGTAAGAGAGAAGATAAGGACGAGAGTCTTATCCAGTAAGTGAGGACAATTCTTACCACAGTCAACGATTACCGGGTAAATTGTTGCATACGACACCATTTTGATGGACTAAAATCTTTCTCCTTATGTAAGCGATAATGTTGAATTTTGCCGGCAAACACTTATTCGGATAAGCGTTTGATAAATAGCCCATAGGCAAAAAATTTTTTGGTGGAATGATCGTAGAAGTTGTAATATTTTTTAGTGAGTTTTTTTTAAGTATATAACATTTATATATGGCAAATGCAACAGATAAACTCATACACCCTCTTCACCTTTGTTGAGGTTTGAACCCATGACCTTTTAGGAGGGCAAGAGCTACAATACCGTTAGGCCAAAGCCCTTTTGATTATTTTACTGAGTTACTCGTGTTATTAGAGATTTTAATTACAGTCCTTTCAAATAAAATTAATGACGGTGTGTACTTTTTTCTTACTAACATTTATAAAAAATATTGATGTCACGTAAGCGAAACTAGATCCTAATCAACAATTACATGTCATTAGAGAAAAAAAAGTATGATGGTTGATAGATGATAAAATAGATGATAATGTAAAAATGATATTAAACAAACTAATTGTTGACTAATAAACTAGTCATGTCTAATAAAATCTAGTTCTTAAATTTATGACAATGTAAAATAACTTAAAAGTGTATATTGAATTCGATATAAAGGGTACAATAAGAAAAAATAAAATCTTCGTAGCTTATTGAAAACCCAATTGAAGTAGCCTTTTCAATGACTAATATCTATACACACACACGCGCGCATTGGGGCCGGGTTCAGATGAAAACCGAGTTTTAGTTGTGAACGTGAGGACAAAGAAAAGCGCGACATGTGTCCCCTGTGTCCACGGTTATTCATCATGAATGAATATTCATAGCTTGTTGAATTGAATGTTGTACATGTTATTATTCATACCGAATGTTATACCATTCATTATGAATAGTATATGAATTTCACATTCATTATTCATACTGAATGTCCTTCTGTATTCATATTGAATGAGACACATATCGCGCTCTCCATTGTATTCACGTTCGCAATGAAAACTAAGTTCGCATTTGAACTTTCCTCAACATATAAACAAGAGTTATTTTTATAAACTCAAAAAATGAGTTAGGGGCCATTTACCAAAACTTACCCGGGTAAGTGTTTACCGTCAAAATTCAACACTATCACTTACTTATCAGGTAAGATTTTAGTCTAGCAAAATGATATCGTATGCAACAATTTATCCGGTAATCGCTTACCGTGGTAATTAAGAGCCATCGTTCTCACTTACCGGGTAAGATTCTCGGTCATTGTCTTTGCTCTTACCGCTCTTACTAGGTAGGATTCTTGGTGCTTGTCATATTCATCCGGTAAGATAATATGACTTGGTAAACGTTTGGTAAACGGTTCCTTAGTTAGTTTATAGTAGTCAAAATATCTCACTACAAAAATTACCCAAGGGAAATTTTCATGGATGATTACCCATGGATCATCCAGAAAATACCAATAATTCGGTAAAACTCGATGTTTTTTAAGAAAATACCAACGAATCACCCAGAAAATACCAATAATTCGGTAAAACTCGATGTTTTTTAAGAAAATACCAACGAATCACCCAGAAAATCTTTGAGTAATCTTTCACTGATTTGAATTACCACAAGCTATCCAAAACACAAACATATGCAAAATACGTTATATTTTATACATTTATCCAATAATGTAATAATAAAAATCAAGGTACATAGTTTATTTAAAAGAGAAACAAGATAATGAATTAAAAAAGAAGCCCCCAACAGTAACCAGAATTTATATAATTAATTAATATTGATGGTGCAATTAATTAATTAAGCATTAATTATACTGATCCTATCCAGAAGAATCGATGTAAATTGAATTTAAGAATTAAAAGGCGGTGGCTAAAAGACATGATCCTCGTCGTTTAGAGGTCGAAGGTGCTTTGACTTTATAAATTAAGCCATATTTTATTTTGACTTAATTAATAATATATAAATGATCCATAAGATAAGAAGCTCATTCACGACAACAAGGATGAAGTGGGCAGCCTCCAATCATTTGCTATTCTCCATTTCTTAATTTATAAGGTTTTAGGGGTTCATGTGTCTTGTCACATGCAATAATACCAACTAAAATCATATTAAAATAATTACATTTACAAAATATGCATTCAAATTGTTAAATTCAATCTTCTCTAGATTCATTTTAGTTACTTTTATTTATATTTACATGTGTATCTAGTTATCTATATTTGTATTTTGTGGTGAAAAGGAAAGTTAAGATGAAAAGTGTAAGAAGAGATTTCTACCCTTAGATGCACGTTACGATGAGATGCACCTAAATGCACTGGATCAATCCTCTTATCAAGCGCAATTCATGATTGGGTTTGAGATTAAAGATGATCAAGAGCTCAGATCCCTTCTTACTTTTCTCATCTTAACTCTTATGCTCGCACGATTCTACGTCTATTTGTATACATGTATATATACACCAACTCTATCTTGTCTATTATATTCAAATTGTTGTATGTGCATTTGTGTTTGTGTATTGTTTTCATTATGATTTAGATGAGTTTTGTATGATATATACTATGTTAATTTATGTTAGGTAAAAGTTGATTACCGCCAATCCCAACCAGCTCTACACAAAACCTGCTTCTAAGGATACCAATGTGAGAGTACATTTTTTTGATTCATTCAGCAACTAAGGCTAGTTGAGAGAGGAGGTGTATTGAACCTAAGACTTATTTTGTACTTAGGTAAAGCCGCTCCACCTTTTTATCAACTGATCAATAACTCATTAATGATGAGGTGGCCTCTTCTTCAAGTTTCTTAGGTCGGTTGATTTATCTTCACTTTCGAGAGCTCATGATATTTCTTGTCGTTCTTTAGTTTTTATTTTCTCGTTGTAGCTAGTCTTTTATGTTTTTGTTTTTGTCATGGTTGTTTCGATAGTTAGCCTTTTATGTCTTGCTAAAAGCTTCTCCTCTTTTTTTCTACTTGTATTTTTTTTTCGTAATAAATTGATTTTAAATGTTAGTAATATATGTTGTTTTTCTATTATAATACGATTTACCTTTTAAATATTAAATTAATACGTAACATATTTATTAATAAATACTAGAAGGATACTCGTATAATGCAACGAGATACATCTTGATTTTAATGTTTTATTTTATTTTTTTGTCTGCATCAATGTTTTTTGTGAAGGGTATCCCAAACTATGCCTGGATTAATCCTGACAAATTATGAATGCAATAAATCAACTCTGATAAATTCAGTGGCCACAATTGTTGTGTACGTCTGTCGCCTGGATTCGATCCCTGGACAAATGAGATATTCTACCACATCCCCAGAGCCTCAACCAGTACGCCACAACCCTTGTGGTTTTGTCTCTATCAATGTTATAATAGTTTTATGTGGTTTTGTGAAAACGATTTTAATGTTCCATTTAAAAGTTCTTTCTTTATGTAATTTCTTTAATTCAGTCTTTTTATTATAATTTTATTTAGGTTTAATAACGAAGTAATTTATTTTTGATTTAATAATATAATTTTTTTATAAAGATAATAATTAGGCATTCTGTTAGAATTCAGTGATTATCTTAATTATATTTTAGATTTTGTATATTTAAAATTAGATGTTTATTCTGTATTTGATATGGTTATCTGCAAGTAGTTACACGAATTCAGAAATGAAACTTTAGTAAATTGTACTTTTGTACAATTTACTTGTAATCTTGGATTTTAAGTAATATTCAACAATAAACAGTACCACATGCATAAAAAATAATTTTTAAGAGTTCTTGTCAAATGTTTTATAATATAATACCATGGATATGATATGTGGAACTGTATGCTTTGATTTCTTAAAAAGACATAATTGGTGGAATATAAATATTGTGAAAGAAAAATTAAATTAAAGAAAATATTATGCAATTAACCATGGTGTCACTTAAAAATTATATTATCTTTCTAATTATGATTGTCCCCTGAGAAAGGGGAAGGAGCAGATTGTGATGATGATCATCATTATAATAATATATTTATAATTAATATTAATATTAATACTGATAATTTAATTGTTATTATCATCTTTATTTTATTTATTTGTTTCGCTTAAAAAAAAGCTAAAATTGATCATGTAAAAGAATGTAGGCATGTCAAAGAAGCACAAAATCATTGGAGAATACATTTTAGTTAGAATAGATTAATCATGTCTGTTTTTTCGGTTAATTATTATATATAATACTTGTTTTATCCATCCATTTAACAATAAGATTATATATCGTTTTAGTTTTGAAGTATTGAAGTAATTTTATTATTATGTTAGTTTTAAACATTTGATTTGATAATAATATATATACATTCGATCTAACATTTAAAAAATTCTTAAAGTCTTGTTTCAAGAAGTAGACAACTCAGACTTAGTCTTGTATCCACTGTTCTTCGTTCGGAATTGTTAAACCGGCATTAAAATTTGAATTTATTACCGGAATTATGATCTAGATTCAACATCTGTATATACCAATAGAATTTATTATCCGGATATGTCTTAACTCCGGATTTGAATGTCCAATTACCATTTTGTTAATATTTTCAGTACTTCATAAATTAAATCTACTGAAATCCAAAATATAATTTATATTTTGGAGAGAAAAATAAAGTAAGATTGTTTTCCTTGAAAAAGTGTTATTTGTATTTGGATTGATCCAAAAGCAAAAAGCTATCAACAAAATCGAAGGCTATTTGAAATGAAGTCAAGATTGTCACCAAAGCTGATTGGATTTTCATATAGCCGAATGGAGCTTAATACAAAATAAAGTCAAAAGTACTATGACAAATACTAATTCTGGCTGATTTTTGGAGTGCAAACTTAACTAGCAAATTTGACTCAACAACTCTACCAACTCTCATCCTGGTAAGAAAACATGTTTGACATGTCAGACAAAATAAGTTTTAAAGTACTATTTTATTAGTATAATGTTTCTTTTATTATTCCCTCTATATACAGGAAGATGAATTGTGTTAACAAACAAACATCTACATCGTTCTCAAATGTTGAAATGAATAGTACAGACATGCATTGATCAAACAAATAAGATGAAGACATGTATTAAAGATTGGGCGTTGCAACATTAAATACAATGATGACTGTAAAAATATCGTCTTTGTCATATGTTACAATTCACCCGTTTTTAAATGAATTTGAGTGATAATTTCGTAGGCAAAATTAGTGTCAACCATATGTAGGACCTTCAGTTCTTTAGATATGAAAGGGTACCTTCTTATACCCTTTTAGTCTTTACCAAATTTGTCACAAGACAAATTGCTTAGGATCCGATCTTATTTTCCTAAATCCCACAACAAATATATAATTATATGTTTCTATTAAACATACATAATTAAGAAGTGAAAAATCACTGTATTCAACCCGTCTACAAACTTTGTTATTACCATTAAGGACCAACATTGTGAATTTATTGCTTCTTGAAAGTTATTGTGTTAAAATCTGAAAATTACCACAAAGTTTAATTTTGTATTTTATAATACAATAATATTTAAATTATGAATAAGAATAGGTTTAATTATAAAAATAAGTACGAATACTAAGTTAATAGAGGCGGGTTCATACGAGAACGGTACCAATTTAAGAGAATACGAGAACAATTCTCGACCAATCATTTTGTACATGAAATTTTTCTTGTACAAAATCATATATGATTTTGTAAGCATAAAAAAGGACGCACGCGACTTTTTTCGTGGGCAAGTCGCGGAAAAAGTTACGGCTAATCATATATGATTTTGTACATGAGTCATATGTGATTTTGTACATGAAAAGTTTTATGTACAAAATGATTGGCTGAGAATTGTTCTTGCATTCTCGTAAATTGTTACCGTTCTCGCATGAACCTCTTTCTAAGTTAATAATTAAAAATGGTGTTTATTATCTATTAATACTTCTTATAATAATGTAGGTCGTTCTATTTTATGTATTGAGTTCTATATATAATACGTTTCCCCTCGTTCAACTAATCCATTTTTTTGAGAATATACATACAGTACTATAAATGGAAATTGTGTTCATGTTTATCTGAATTAAATTATTTGAGAATAGGATGGATGATTCATTAAACAAATAACCAAACGAATAATTAAAAGTAAAGCAAGTCAATTGTTATATTATACATCCCTATATATAAATATCGACGATCAAACGATAATACTAACTATTTAAGAAAATACAATACCGTAAAATTACGTTCAAACACGACAAAACAGATGAGTTTTTTTAACGAACTATTCCCTTGAAAATGGTGAGCTTCAACAGATTTTCAACGGAATGTCTTGTCAAAAAAAACTTTGGTTGAAAATGCATGTTTGTGAGAGATTTTCAACGGAAAATCGTGGAAAATTTATGTTATGTCAATAATCCCTCTAAAGTTCGTTGAAATTTTCAACGATGTTTTCCGTTAAAAATACTCAATTTTCTAGTAGTGAAAATCATATGTGATTTTACATTAACGGTAAAAATAATGTGTGCAGACAACTTTGGCTGCGACTTTAGGTTAAGGGACAAAGTTGTGTGAATCACATGTGATTTTGTACGTGATGTTAGTGTAAAATTACATGTGATTCAACTGTTTTCTTATTCTTTTAAATAAGCATTGTTCTCGTTTGAACTCGGTTATCTCTCTATATATAGTCCTCTTAATTTGTTAACCATTAAAAATGTGATAACTTTATTGACCCATCCAGACCGTTCAAAAACTAGATCTATGGTTAAGATAAAACGATTGCATAAATATTTGTAAATAACGAAAAAAGAGTGCATGTTCAGAGGTAAAGCATAGATGACCGTATGTGAATAAGGGCAACTCTATAAATTGGATAACCATAACGAATTAGAAAAAAAAAATCCATGATTCTCTGAAATTAATCCATTGTCGATCATTTTGTCCCGATTTTGGTGCCACTACCGGTGTAATCATAATCATCGTCATCAAATAGAAGATCATGAACGATTTGGGAGAAAATCAGAAAATAAAGGCAGAAACCACCATGGAAGAGGTAAGTTCACGATATCTAGGGTTTATAGCATGCAATTTACATTCAAAAGTGATGAACTACGGTTTGTCTGTTGATAATGAGGAAAAGAAGTGAAAGAATCGCCAAGAAATCATCATTTTCAAATTTCAAGAATACGACGGATTGCCCCGTTGATTTAGATGAAAACGGCAAATATTTACCACAGATTAATCGATAGTCTAATCGGGTCGATTTACATTTACATATGTAATTTACATGTCCACAAGTGAACACATTTTGGTTGTTCACAAGTGAACTTGTTGAATGCTCATCATTGAACATTTGGTACATTTGAGCCTATTGTATATGCATCATCTTAAAATATAATTTGGTTGTTCACTACTAAACTTATTACCTGGTCATCACTGAAGATTTAGTACAATTAGGCCTATTGCATATACATATGTAATTTAGATGTTCACTAGGGAACAATCATCACTAAACATTTACCAGAGATGAATCAATAGAGATCAATTAAGATGATTAGGTAATAAAAAAATTAATTCAAAAAATAAGTTCATAATTATCTTTCCTTAAAATATGGAAGAATTAGTGTAATCGCACTTTATAAAAACTTGTAAAATACAAAATTGTTTGAGCAAAACATTTACTAACGGAACTGCCGACGAATACCAAGACATTCACGATAAAGACACATTCGTACCTCATGATCAAAAAAGACCAATAACTATCGTCGACCGTTTATCATTATTAAAGAATACTTTGTTGATAATTATGTGAATATGGTCGTATAACATTTTCATGATTTGCGACGGACGACCTATGACACCTCGCAGGAAAACTCACGACCAAAGAACAAAACTGACGACTCACCGTTTCTTCGTGCTTTTATGAAGGATATTGACTATTTATGGTTAACAGCATAACTGACGGGCGCCATTCAAAGTCATTAATTCAAGAACCGTTACGACCGTTACTAGCATCATAATGGTCTTTTGAGTAATGTAAAAAGGGACAAATATTTTACATAGGGGATACAATATCCACTCTGAAGCTACAAAGAACATACAGAAACCCTCTCGAAACTCTCAATAACTCATGACGACGTTACGACTATGCACGACAACAGCAATCTACTCACAAATTATTTTATTTTTACATTTGTATTTACTACTACTGTTCTTAAGGACGACATCCCTATTTAACGTCATTTTTCACTAGTACATCGATGATCACAACCATCGTTTGCGGTTTTAACTCTCGAAAGAGGTTTTCCGCATCATCAATTTCTTGTGTCGTCTAATTTTCTTTCCAAATACAACATTTGTCATGAGGATCATTTTTTAGTTGATCAATGTCCAAACCGCTCATTAAGTTGATTTTATATAAACCAAATTTTGGTATTAACAAAAACCATCCCTATTTTATAAAAATCAGCGAAATTTCAAAGCGATATGAGGGGAGGATTTTGATTGGCCAATATGGGTTAACAAAGTTAGTTTTTTTTTGTTAACAAACGATTAGCTCTACATATATAGGTGGAAGTTCAAATGACACCTCCATTTAATGAAAACACAAGAACACCCTTATCACATGAGGGAAACCGGTGACGTGCGGATGTCGTGCAATGCGGCCAAGATCGTATGAGTCTTTGATTTAGTATCACATCAAGAGCACCCTTATCATATGTGATAATACACGTGAGGTGGCTTAGAGGTGTACGGGGGACTTGACCCACAATCTAGATTGTGCCAAAGGTCGTTCGCATCTCTAATTTAGTATCATATGAGTATCATATGCGATTGACTATAATAAAAGGATGTTCTTTGTTCTCGTAAAATGAAGATATTCTCATTTGAACCCTTCTCCCTCTCTCTCTCTCTAGGGTTTGGTTCCAGTGAGAATAAGAGTTAATGTCGAAGCGTAAAAAGAGATTTTCACCCTTGGATGCACCGAAATGAGAGCATTGAAACGCACCGGATCAGAGATGATCATTTACAAGCTTGGGCAGGTCACGGGCCAGGCCTACCATATTTTTCTTGTCTAACGGCCATTATAGCAAACCCAATCCCGTTTTTACGTGCTTGAGAACTTGCCATACCCGTCCTAAAACGGGCCGGAGTTACCAACGGGTTAATTAGCATAAAAAAATTACATTTAAAAAAACATGATTTTTTCTAACTAAAAAAAATAAAATATATTAATGTGCACAACATAAGAAAAAAGTAATTTTCATAAAATATGGAGTTGGATTTTTTCCTCTCGAAGAATTGTCACCATTTAAAATTTGAATTATTCAACGACAAAATATTTAACCACCAAATATTTTAACATCGAGATTTGAGTTGTACTATATGGCATAGAGGCGGGTTCATACGAGGACGGTACCAATTTACGAGGACAATCCTCAGCCAATCATTTTGTACATGAAAAATTTCATGTACAAAATCATATATGATTTAATGTACAAAATCATATGTGATTTTGTAAGCATAAAAAAGAACACGCGTGACTTTTTTTCGTGGGCAAGTCGCCGCTAATCATATATGATTTTGTACGTGAATCATATGTGATTTTGTACATCAATCATATATAATTTTGTACATGAAAAGTTTCATGTCCAAAATGATTGGCTGAGAATTGTCCTCGCATCCTCGTAAATTGTTACCGTCCTCGCATGAACCTCTTTCATATGGCATATGACATATAATATATATTTTAGAGGTGGTTGATACTCAATAGAGGAAGTCCAACGCAAAACCATTTCTAAACTTTTTTTAATAAAATATTAATTATATAAAAATTAATTTTTTATAATTATATACCGGGTCGGACGGACCTGTCCATATTCGTTTTTTGATTGTCCAAACCCGCCCACTAATTTGAGTTGTCACGTCCGAGTCGGCCATACTTTTTTAAAATGATTGTTCAAGCCTGTAACACCTAAAAATTTAGAAAAATGGCTAAAATCATGTAGCTGACCTAAAAAGTTGAGTTAGAGTGAAATCAATTTAGTTTATGCAATTTAGAAAATTAAGTTGTGAAATATAAGTTTTATATGTAGAAACTTTGTTTGGAAACTTTGGAGTTTGAAATTTTAGTGTTGAATTAAAAAAAAACAAGTCATTAGAGTAAGTCATTGTTAACTCTCCTACCACGTGCGCACGGCCTCTCACATGACATGAGGTCGTGGCAGAAGTCGCAGGTACAATTTTTCTGTTGTCTAGACTTTAAATTCAGGGTTTGTAACTCATTTCCTCCCAAACTCAAATTCCACTCATTTTCTGTCCTGATTTTCTCCCAAAGTCGGGTTTTTAGGAGTAATAACTCCTCAAATCTACCCAAGATCTTGCATTTACTTCTCTTCAAAGTCAAGGATTCAAGTCTTAGGATCAAGGACTCAAGCTTGTATATCTTCTTCTCCATTCCTACATCATTTTGGGATTTTCTAGGGTTTTCTCAAATCCTAGTATAGTGAGTGACTGAGTTCATCCTGCTCTTTTTATAAAACTATGTACATGTTAAAATGATGCATTTTGGTTGATTTTGACAAATTAGGTCAAACTTGAGAAATTTGGGGATCTTGTTTATATTGCTAAAAATGCATATGGGGAATGGTTTTAAACACTTGGTAAATGAATACTTCAAAGTATTATTGGTTGGAACTCAAAACCATCTTGACCTAACTTTGGAAAATTATTATTGAATGAGAAATGTTATTTATACAAAGTCTTGGTGTTGAGAAATTATTAACATGTCTAGATAGATGTATTAAATTAAATGGGTAGAGTGTAACGAATCAATAGGCATATAAGCCAACATATAATATTATTGCAAGGTATAGACC
Organism: Silybum marianum; assembly: GCA_036898165.1. Taxonomy (NCBI): domain Eukaryota; kingdom Viridiplantae; phylum Streptophyta; class Magnoliopsida; order Asterales; family Asteraceae; genus Silybum; species Silybum marianum. The sequence continues at coordinate 25,041,505 of CM072538.1, forward strand.
TAGTGTGGTTGAACTTGCTATCCCGTAGGCAAAAGACTTGGAGTAGTTGAGCTTAATTACGCATTAAACTATAGACCTAGTGTGATTGATCTTAATACTATATCGGGTTTCCCTCGTTATCTTCAAATTGACATGCTCTCTCAAGAGCAAACGTGAGTGAAGGGTAAAGATATTTTTTTTTTAAAACTAAGCTTATGTTTTTAAAAGTTTTATAGTTTTATTTATATAAATGTTTGTTCTCAGTAAGCGTTAAGTCTAACACAATTTCTCAAATTACATGTATATCAGGTGATCGTACTAGCGGGGCTCCCAAGGGTTGGGCGGAAGGTTGTTGCCGGTTGAGGCATCTTTTGGGATTACACTTTCAAGTGTAAATTTTGGAGTTACTAGTTTAGTTATTTTAAGGATGTTAGCAACACCTGAACGTAATCTATATTTCGGATTTATGTAGATTAATAGTTGTTGTCTCATAGTTTTAGGGTGTTACGAAACCCGATTATTTAACGGCTCTAGCGGGTCGTACTGCCCATGAACAATTACACCTTGTTTAGGTAATTAATATATTAGGTAATTAAATTGAATTAAATGTTTTCTTTCAAAAATAATTAATTAAATCTCTTGATAAGTTGTTATAAAAAAAATTATTAAATTACTCTTTTACCTCTATTCAAGAAATATTCTTAAATTTCTCAAATGAGTGGTTCATATTAGATCACACGGTTATCACAAACTACATAATTCTCATTTGATTAAGGCCATATATATACGTGTGAGTAGGGGTGCTCACCAGTTGGGTTGATCGGGTTGAACCCAACCTAATGCTTTCGGTTTGAAAAATCTCAACCCAACCTAAACCAAAGTGCAACCCAACCCAACCCATACGGTTTGGTCGGGTTGATACTTTGGTACAACAAAATATTCTCCTAAACTTGAATATTTTGTTTTATCTAGTCCACTCATAATTTCTTTTTCATTGTTAGTTATTTAGTACAACTTATTCATACTTCTTAAATCTTAAGTATATCACATTCAATTAATTTTCTCAATTTATAAATATATATATATATATATATGTTCACATTTTATGGACATGTATACAAAGGAATTATATAGAGATAGGAAATAGATTGAAAATATATGTATATGATAAGGGTATGTGATGGTGTAATTGTCTAATATATATTAATAAAGACTCAACAATCATATTAACTTCAAAAAATAAAATGATATCGGGTTCATCGAGTTGAGTTGGGTTTAAATAAAAATAACCCGATATCAAACCAATACCTACGGTTTGAAAATTTTACAACTCGATTAGACACCGGATTGATTCGGGTTGAGTTATTTTGCGTCGGGTTAGGTTGGATTGATCGGATTTTTGAGCACCCCTACATGTGAGACAGTGAAAGAGATAAAGAGAGACTAAAGTTGATTGGATGATGTTGTTCTCGATAAGCCAACCCTCTATTTGATGTGCTCAGGAGAATCCAAAGCACCTCTTCGTGCATCAAATATGGTTGGAGATATTTGAACCATCTGAAATCATTTGCAAGCTCTTAAGTGAAGATGCGATGCCTACAAAAGTGGATAGCATGCACGTCAGGTTTTTATGGGCTTTATAATTAATATGATGTACATGTTTGCAATACCAGACTATCAATCATGAGATCATTTGACAACACGATACATTTAATTAGGATAATATCTATTGAAAGTGTCCATAGCAAACAAACAAGAATAAAAAGTTAAACTTCTAATAATTATCTTTATAAAAAAAATTAATGTTTTACATTTTAGTTTCAATAATGATCATGCTAAGATATAGATTTCATTCTCAATAACGGTATGATAACTCTTAAAAGATCAATTCAATATTAATTGAAATCAAAGTTCGTATATGGTAGATAGTTTCTTTAAGTTCTCAAGTCAACTGCTTTTTTTATCTTTGTGTTATGATGAAATCATTAGACATCGTTTCTACTATGTAGTTCGTTTATTACATTTTTGATTATCATAGTTTTAATTTTCTTACGAATTCAGTCACTATATCAGGCGCTATTACCTTTGTTCATTATGTAAAAATACTCCTTTGTAAATGTTAAAATGTAGGTTGTAACTTTTCACTCTTTCGAGATGTTTTCTATTTATGAAATTGCTTATTTCTTTTCATATCTCTATGCTAGAAAAAATTTGGTGAAAATTGAACACTTCATTATTCTCACACTTAGAGCCGATGTGTAACACCCCAAACCCAAAGCAATGGACTGACCCAATAACTTCAAATCCAACTTAAAACCATGGTGGAAGTTATTGGTAGCCCACTACTTGAGGCTTATAAGGAGCTTCCAAATCTCTTTTTCTACCAATGTGGGATGAGTTGTTACAAACTCCCCATTTAAACTCTTGACGTCCTCGTCAGGTCTGTCCAGAATCTTTTCTCCTTGTCATCGGCGATGTGGGATTCGCCTAAGATGTTACAAACACCCCCTCTCGAGGACTCGTCATACCCGATGAGGTTTGCCCCACCATCCCGATGGTACAAGGATCGGCTCTGATACCATTTGTAACACCCCAAAGTCCAAAGCAATGGACTGACCCAATAACTTCAAATCCAACTTAAAACCATGGTGGAAGTTATTGGTAGCCCACTACTTGAGGCTTATAAGGAGCTTCCAAATCACCTTTTCTACCAATGTGGGATGAGTTGTTACACGATGAGATTCTCGGTTTTGAGCAAACATTGAGTAGTACTATACTCAATCAAAAGATGATTTAGATGTTTGAGTATAACTGACAGTACTTATCAAGTAGAGTAGATTTAAAGATGCTTTGAGTTCACTCGGATACTTCCTATCTCATCGCTCCTTTCATCATAAGATACTTTAGAAAAATATGTTTTTATTTGTTTTTTTCTTTTCTTCTTTTTACCTTCTAATTATTACTTTCTTGGTTGGTATTGCTACATCATTTGAAGGTCTCAAAGTGAAGATGATTTGGCTTAGGGTTTTTCCAAATACACCCTAATCTATTAGTGTATGGTAACACCAAAAAAAGTCAAAGTAGACATATACAATTTAATCTAATTGGGGGACATGATATATAAACTATGGTGCATATAGTAACAACTTTTTGGCCTGAAACATAAATCTTCAACCATAACATCGTATGGAACTAAGCTCCTCTAAAAGGCTACCTTAATTATTCCTACTAGACCATTAATTCAACACTAATCCTACTTATATAATTTGATTTTTGATCCTTCAACTTTTTATACATTCTTATTTCAACCCTTATGCCCTTCCTTTCTTTTTGCATTTGGCCATGTTTATATTAGTTCAAAAATATCTTTCACCAAATTAAAACAAGAGTGAGCTACGGATTTGATCTCATTGTTCTGATGAAAACTATAATTATACCCTAACCTCTGTTTATTATGGCTTTAGTTCTGATGGTATACATTTTGTTTATGGCCATGGCCCTGCAGCTCACACCGTCTATTTGGCCTCTGTTAAGGGTCGTTATGTGCTTTGCACATGATGGCAAAATGTCTGTTTATCATTTGATTTAAATTCGAATCTACTTACTTTTTTTCTTTTTTTTACAGGATCAAATAAAACCCTACTTCACATATGCACGCACTTTCTCTCTCTTACACTATACTCACCAAACACAGGGACGTTCCAATATTTTAGAAGACCCTGTTACAACAAAACTATTAGTTACAACAAAATGAGATAACAAATATACATATACATTGAAGCACAGAAAAAAGCTAGCTAACAATCTCAACTTAAACCTAAACATTAGCAATCTAAATATAACAATTTGAACAATTAACAATTTGAAAGTAGAACAAGGTTTTTCATAGGTTAGTGAAAAGACTAAAACACGTGTAAAATTAGGCACCATAATTTTGGAGGCCTTATTCAGAATCTCACACTTAACATGCTAAAGGATGACCTTGAGTTCGAACATATGAGTTGAAGAAGATGAATGATAAAAGAGTAAACTACCATAATGTAAGGAGCACGTGTTTTTAATCAACATAAAAAATAGATAGCTTGTCAAAAGGATACATGTCATAACAAAATGAATACCATCATGACCAAATTGTAATAAACAAAGTTTAGGGACTATAGATGTAATTTTCATCAAAACACAAGGACTGAATCCATAATTCACTTCAAAATTAAATTCTTTAATTTTCTATTATCATTTTTACAAGTTACAGGTTGCATTAGCTTTAATTAGTCCAAATACTTCTCCGAATTTAGCACTATCAAACGACACATTAGTCTGTTACCGCTAACCATCCAACACGTTTATCAAACATGTAACATAGACTTTATGATTTTTACAAGTTACTGGTTGCATTAGCTTTAATTAGTCCAAATACTTCTCCGAATTTAGCACTATCAAACGACACATTAATCTGTTACCGCTAACCATCTAACACGTTTATCAAACATGTAACATAGACTTTATGATTTTTACAAGATGCATATCACAATTCACATATATATGATATTCACAATCACAAGTGAATGCAAAGAGTTCAAACGCTTTACAAGATCCATATCTTAGATATGATGGTTTGCTATGATTAATGGTACCAACATTAATTATATTGGAAATATAAACAAAGCAATATCATACATTTCAAGACTTTGGGAAAGATTAGGTTAGAAATTAAATGGACATTGAAATGCATGTGGCGTTGAATATGGACTTTGAAATGTGATCATGAATTGCATTGGTATTCAAAATCTTCAAACTTAAAGAAGAAAGAAAGAAGCTTAATTGTGATTAAGTGGGAACGAATGGGGTCAAAAATGGAACATTAGTTGGTATACGACCATGATCAACATAGACTTTGAATTGGGGTTGGTACTTTAAGATATTCAAACTTAATGGACAAGTCAAAAATTAATTTGTGGGCAATTTAGTAAATTCAGTTATAACTTTTATTTTGTATGATATAAAAATAACTAAACTTGTAATAATAATATTTTTTTGTTTGTTAAAAAAAATAAAGTATGAAAGAACTGATTTAAATAAATTAACAAAAACTAAACAACAAGACTCTTAAATCTATATATGGTGGTGAATTATGATAAGATTAATTCCACAATCATACGATAAATTTTTTTGTTGTATATGTAATTTACTATCTTTGTATTTCTTGTTTGGATATCTTGCTTTTAATAAATTATCGTCTTTAAAAATAACGCATCAATCTTCAATTTTTTATATTCATCTAAATGCTTGCGAAGTAAAATTAATTTTTTTAAATAATCAATGTTTATAATTAACGGATAGAATTTTATAAAATAAGTAATTGTTGAATATATTAATTAATTAAAGAACAATTATAATTTTAATAAATGAGTCAAAGGACTTTAACTTTAGAGTTCAAAATCACGAAATTTATGCCACCTTCACAGACCCTTTATGTACAAGACTTCATGAGTTCTAATAGTGAAAACACTATGCATCTCTCATAGCATTTGAATCAAAATGAAAGGTCCCCTGGATAATAACCAAAATAAAATGATATTTTAGGTACTTGGTATTACTTAAATACCCCTTAAACCGTTCATCAATAAAACCTTATATTTTAAACATCAAGAGTGCCTTTAAGTTTGTAGCCGTATTTTATTAATAATTCAAGATAATTTTTCTAAAACAACCAATAAACGAATTTTATTTTTTTATTTTTTTCTTAATCTAATCTTTTTTCTTAATCTATACATCAATAAAAATAGAACAATTTTGATAGAACCAACCAACACTCACAAATAATAAAGTTTTCAAGATTTTCATGTGAAAGAAGTCAAAGTTGATGATTTTTGACAAATAGTCTTAACAATGATGAATAGTGTTCAAAGATAAACTCATATTAAAGTTGTAATGCCTTTTATTTTAATATATAAAACATTATTTTATTCGTTTTATATATTTTATTTTTATTAAAAGTATAAAATATATATATATATATAATGAATATGATCGTAGGTTATTTGGGGACCAAATGGGGGGTATGAATGTAGGAGGGTTTGGTCTCGTGAGAGGTCACGTGACGTAGAAAGGTTAAAATTGGCAATAATGAAGCCTTGTACTTTCCTTGTGTGTCCTCATAATTGGTGGTCCTCTGAGGGTACCACCTTTACCAGACAATTTTTCATAAATATGACATTCTTGTCCCTACTTTCTTTCTTTCTCTCTCACACACATAACACATTTCAACTGTGTGTTTCTTATATATTCAAATCATGATTAAACAAATAAAATGGTCGCCCCCATGCCCCTCTTTTCTTAAAGCAAACTCAACCCATGCCTTAAAACAATTAAACATGCTTCCCTTAATACAAATTCGATTATCTACATATAATATAGCATATACATATAATTCTTTTTTATGTTAATTTGATTTGTAGTTGTTGAAACGTCGTATAAAATACAATGTTTTTCATTACTTTTTGTAGAAAACGTAAGTTTATACCTCGTTAATTTCAAGACGTAACGTAATATAGTATAAGTGATGGTATTTAAAACGACTAACGTTAAATGTATGTTTCGAACTAATAATTATGGATTTATACCCATCATCAATAAAATACACAATTTTCTTTATAGTTTAAAATAAGTGTGTCATGAGCGATTTTAGTAATGAAAAAAATAGTTAAGACTTTTTAACATTAACAAGAAACTCGAGGTTTGTTTCGATATGAATAAAGTTGTTTATGTGGATTAATCTTTCTGTATATTTTAGAAATGTTTGTGTTTCGAATTTTTTTTTCATATATAAAAAACTGTGTTTTTTTAATCTAATAAAAAATGCAACACATAGTTTTAGTAAAATTCTAATATCATATTTTAACTATTTGTTTAATGTATATCTACTGTCATTGCAAAAATATGAAAACATGATTTACTCCACAACATTCCATAAATTAGGTTATCTGTTTATTAATTTAATTAATAAATTGTTTGTACAAACGATGATACATGATTGAGTTTGCAAAATCCAAATAAAATAAACAAAAAGTTATAAATAAAATAATAAATACAACTATTTAATTCAAAAGAGGATTTTGGTTGTCCTTTTTGTCCAAACTTCTACGTTCCACCAAAAAAAAAAAAAAAAAAAAATTCCTTCCTTAAATAAATCTTATATATATAATAATAAAATGATCCTCCTCCTCCACATCTTTTCATACGATCTTCTATTCCTATCTTCAAAATCTAAAACCACAAAATCCAACAAAATTCACATCAGAAAAACAAAAACAAAAAGCTTAGAGTATATGTACATAATTAATTAATTAATGTCTTCTTTTTCTCTACTTTCTCCCTCTTATTCATGAGGGTGCTGCAGGCTGATGGTGGGAGTTATTACACGGTGGCGCGTGGAAAATTAATGATCTTGGTTTTGCTGAAAGAGTTAATGGTGGTGGTGTTGTACTTGTTGCTTTTTTTGAGTTTTGCTCCACCTGCTTCGTCAAGGTGGCGGTGGCGGTGACTGAGGGCGGCGGAGCTGAGGTGGTGGTGGCGACACGCTCACAGGACGGACACATGGTGAGGGTGGTCGCCGGCAATTGTCTGTAAAATGGATTTGAATTGCTTTTTAAAGCTCGTAGTTCTTGAAGTTCTTTGTGTAGCCTTCTGTTTTCATCCGTTAGGGTTTCACAACACCTCTTCAAGTACTCGTAATCTACTTCAGTTTGCTTCAACTTTGTCCTATACATATATACATACAACCATCATATATATATATAGATACACATACAACCATAGGAAAGTTCAAATGCGAACTCAAATTTGGTTGTGAATATAAAGACAAATGAGAGCGCGACACGTGTTCGAATGTAGATTATTCAGGCTGAATAATCAAAGAAATATTCAGACTGGATATAGTGTTTATTCCGTCTGAATAATGCTTATTCAATCTCAATAGGCATTATACAGACCGAATAAACACTATACTCATTTTTATTCGGTCTAAATATTTCTTTGGTTATTCGACATGTGTCATGCTTTCATTTGTCCTCACGTTCACAATCAAATTTGAGTTCTCATTTGAACTCGCCCCTACAACCATCATGTATCTATAGAAGAAAGTTCAAACGAGAACGCTAACAAATTAATAAAACAAGTAAAAAGTCGTTCATGTACAAAATCATATATGATTTTGCATTAACGGAAAACGGGTGACTTAAGTCTCCCCAAAGTCGTCCAGATCATGTATGATTTTGTACGTTAACGACTTTTTTTTGTTTTTTTAAATAGTTAATGATTTCGTTTGAATCTGGTGTTGTATCTAATTATCTTTATAATCATATATTCCTTAAAATTGTATATATATATATATATACCTTGCTCTTCTGTTCTGAAACCAGACTTCAACCTGTCGAGGCCTAAGATTAAGCTGTTCCGCAAGTGCAAGCTTTTGTTTCTGCTTCAGCCACAGGAAATAAATAAGACAAAAAAACGTACTTTTTGTTTTTGATATTTGATTACAATTTATAACTATTTTGACTTTACAAACAAAGTTCTATTACCATTTTGTCAAAATTATGAAGTAATTATTAGAAAAGACAAATTCAGTGTTTCTATGAATTAAAATCAAGATTATGAGTAGTTGATATTTGTAATATGGATAACGAATAAATAAAACATAAATTCTTTAAAAGTGTGCCATATTTTTATGGGATATAACCAAAAAGATCTCGCAATTTAGTGGGTCAGTGGGAGAATACCAAATCTTACTATGCTTTTTTTTTTCTTTCTCTTATAGCATATGGAATATATTTTTTTCACAATAAGCTCAAAACAGAGAAAAGAAATATACCACAAACGTAATACTATAGTAGTACAAGATTTAATTTTTTTATCATTTTATTACCTATATATACGAAGAGATTAAAACCTATTTGATGATGATTTTATGGAAAAAATTAAATGACTAGCAAGTAAATGAAATTAACTACCTTAATAATATCGTTTATCTATGATCAAAAAATATTAATACATCAGTTTTTGGCTGAAATGTAAGGTAAGAAATACCAAGATAAGTCAATAAAATGGTTATATTTTTTTTTTGATGCATAAAATTATTTTAATAAAACCCAGTGATTTACATGATAATGTGAAAGAAATCGGTGGATATAAAACATTGCATGTAACAGTCATATCATCGATCATCCATTGGTTTAAATTTTTATCATTGAAAACCATTTTGAAATCGTTGTTTTTGTTGAAAACCCACAGAAATACATATAAATTACAAAAAAAAACACATAATGGTTGACAAATGATACACATAAAGATAAAAGATAAAAGATAAAAGATAATAGATAAAGATGGAGATGTGTACTTACAGGATTTAGAGTATTGTGTTCCTTGAAGCTTTCTTCTAAATAAGCAGATTGTTCTTTAGATAATCGGAGTTTTTTTCTAGAATTTCCATTTTCATCTTCATCGCTAGCCCTAGAAGAAGCTCTTTCCACTTCAACGGCGTCGTTTCCAATCTCAAAACCCCTCTTATTATTATTATGATTATTGTTATTATTCTTGCTCCCACCACCATCAACGCTTCCAATTCTTCTGTAACTCATGAAATCCAACCGGAATGATGACGTCGCCTCCTCCGTCCCCACCGCTGCCGCCGGCATCCGTAACCCTCTCCCCATCACCGCATTTCCCGACGAACCACCCTCTGAACTCCCTATATCAAAAACATAATTAAACCCATATCATATATATGTGTATATATATATATTTCCATTTTCCATTTAAAGATTGCATCTTTTCGACACAATCCCCCCCCACATGACATATATATAATATACATATACATAATATATATATATATATACACATACGTGTGTGTGTGTCTAGAGAAATACAATCTAAAGAAACCCACTAGCAAAGTTTTCTTTTTTCTTTGTGGAATCTATAAATCGTGTGTAAACACACGCACATATGGTTTTTTGTATGTGTGTGTGGTGTGTGTGTATATATATATATATATATATAGAGAGAGAGAGAGAGAACCGTTGTCAGAAGACCATGGAAAAGGGTTATGACGAGGAACAGGTGCAGAAGGGAGTAGATCAAGCTGAACAGGAGGATTCAGTGAACAGATTCTTTGACTACTAACAATCATTTCTTTGATTCCTCCATTTTCTTTCAAAATCCGTTGATCATCATCTTTCTCGTGTTCTTCACCATCACCATCATCATCATCATCGTCATCATGTTCATCATCTTGATCATCTTGAATCTGTGGGTGTTGATGATTTGTGGATGGGTTCATCCCTAAGGCCATGCAGAATCCAAGATTCTTGTTCACCGGTGTGGTGGTAGCGACGGTGGCGGTGGCGGTGGCGCCGGCGCCGGTGGTAAACTCGTCACTAGGTTTTGATGGTACATCACCTAAGCTCAAACCCAACTCCATGTCTCATCTGCAAGCTTACAAAACCAAATTTAAGAGATAGAGAGAGAAAGAGAGAAAGAAAGAAAGGTGAAAAGAAAAGCAACAAAGAACTCAAGATTTTGGATTGAAAGCACTGGAAAGAGTCTTTAATGGAGACTTTAAACCACGCTTGTTTAAATTATTATTATTATTATTTATATAATATGGTGATATAATAAATTAAAAACATTTAATAAAAAAAATGAAGAATTTTTATAGAATAAATTGTTTTTTTAATAATATTATTGAGAAAGAAAAGGGATAAGTCCACGGCAATAATTAATAAAAAAGAAATGTTTTGTAGCAGGGGTAGGGGTAGGGGTGGACCTAAACTTCTCTCGTCGTGTTGGAACTAGTGAATATTTAATTCTAAAAATACTCCAAAACTAGTAATTTCTTTCCATTTTAAATTATAAAACAATATAATATGATGAAATAAAATAAAACAAAAAAACTTATATAAACGGAAGCACTATTTACGATGTTTTAAAATTCGGGTTTTTAGTTGAGCTGTTGTGGTGAACGGGTTCCCAGTTAACTGGTTCAACCATCGGGTTAATCAATTTTTAATAATTCTCTTAATCCCTTGTATTTTTTTTATTTTTCTGCGTACATACATATGTATAAAAGAATAATTTGATTTCCACAAGTTACAACATTAAAAACACGTAAACAACAAGTTTTACATCAACCCAAATACATTAAAAAATACACATAACACGCATTTTTTTTTAAAAAAATTGAATTTTAATATAAAAACGGGTTAACCGGGTTTGAGAAACGGGTTTACCACCGGTTTAACCGGGTTTTTGAGAAACCCGGCCGGGTTGAAACGGACCAGTCATATGCATTAACCCGACCTTAGTTAACCCGGTCACTACCTCGGTTCCCGGTCCAATTGGTTCGACCAGCCGGGTTAACCCGGGTTTTAAAACATTGACTATTTGAGAATAAAATAATTACATTCACTACAATAAAAACGATTTTATAGGACGTCTAAAATAAAAAAGACCTAAATTTTTTATTTATATGACACAAGTTTATAGAACCAAACCAAAAAGTGTCATATCTAAAACGTTACAATAGGTTTATATGACACATTTAGGCGTTTTAACAAGTTTTTATGACGTTTTTTAAATAAAGTGTCATATTACCTATTTTATATGACACTTTTGAAAAATACCCTATAAACAAAAGTGTCATTTAAAAATATGGGTTTATAGAACATTGTTCAAAAATGTTCTGTAAAATAGATAATATGACATTTTATTTTAAAAACGTCGTAAAAAAAACTTGTTGAAACGCCTAAAAGCGTCCTATAAACCTATTGTAACGCTTTTAGATATGACGTTTTATGATTTGGTTTTATGTCCTATAATGTATTCTTTTAGAACACTTTTACATTTTAGGTGTCCTATAAAATCACTTTTGTTATAGACTTATAGTGATTAGGATCAAATAAATTGTGGTTTGTTGGGCTTTTGTTAAATCATGTATCGATAAAGTTAGTTGTATGGATTAATATGTCTATATAGATTGTAATATATTGTTGTGTGTTTTGTTGTCCTGAATAAACGGTCTGAATGTTAGAAATAATTAGTTTACCTCTTATTTGTATACTAAACATATATTAATATAACTGGTTGATAAATATATTGAATGGTTGATTCTAAACAATAGAGCTATCAATTTAAACAATTGAATCAAGTTATTTCAAGAGCAAAGATAGATCAATTACCCCAAACCAAAAAAGTAAAAACCAAAATTAAGTGTATTGTCAATCCAAGTAATAACATTTGTTTGAGGCATTTCATGAAACAGTTTATGAGTCTCGCATCCACTCTCTTGTTTCTCCTTCAACTCTCAAGAAGGTAAATGTCAGTTTATCTACGAAACTCTCCTAGTTAACTATGTTAGCTCCTTCAATAAAACAAAATAAGAGCAAGTGTTCAACGAAATGAAGGACTTGAAATTCCCAATCACAAACTCTGCTTGCAACCAGTTGTACCTTTCATAAAAGAGAAGCAATAAGAAAAAGATCACTAACATGTTGTTAATGGAGGAAAAAAATGTGGAACCACCGATCTTCACTTACCGATTATTAATAGACATCCAAGCTAGGCTAATGACATAGATGGAATGGAGAAAAACGTTGAAAAAAACGTGAAACCATCGATCTTCGTATTCTTTTCATCAGAACGAAATCTTCCCCTGAAAAACCAAAATCAATGAACAAAACAATCAAGTGGAAAAAACCATCGAGGAGGGGAAAACCATCGAGGACGAAAGACTGGGGCGATGCTGTAGTATGTGATAGCAGGGAGTGTTTATTAATTATGAGAGGGGTATGGACGTAAAGTTAATGGGTGTCCTGATAAAGCTTCCCTCATTCTGTTGAACGAATAAGCTCTCAACTAAATCAATAAGTCACAATATAGCTTAACGATTAAGTTATAAGGCTTATTAAGCCCATTAACCTTTATCCAAATAGGGCCTCAATATATTTTGTGTATCGGATAGATTTGGTATCCTAAGTTTTTTTCACTAATAAATATAGTTTGTGTCAAGTCAACTGTATTAGTTACCCGTTTATTTATTTCTTTTTCTCGGTTATATACCGTTTTAAATAATATATATGAAAAATTGTTATTTTATTGAAATGTTTAAATGACATTTTGAGTTAACATGTAATATATGTCATGTTTTAGGATTTTTATTTGTAAAGAATCCTTGCAATCATTTGAGTACTTAAACAACAAAATTACAATTATTATTAATATTCAATACAGAAGAAAAAAACACAAACATTTAAATAAGGGAGTGTTTCGTAGGATGTTTACAATGTCTTGAAATGTTGAGATTCTAGACAATAATTTGAAGTTTCGACACAATTATTGCCACACATACATTTGATTATAAGTATTCAAAACTTAAAAAATAATGTTCTATTATTAAATAATTCAATTAAATAATAATCAAATAAGTTGATATTTGATACTATCGTGATATACTGTTAGTCCCGAAGAAAAATGGAAAACAAGCAAGTAATCATAGAGGGGGAGGGGGGAATATAGCAGTGTTTTAAAACCCGGGTCAACCCGGCCGGTCCGACCGGTCGGACCGGACCCGGTCTACTCACCGGGTTAAAGCCCCTAACCGGCCCGGTACAACCCGGCCGAGTTTCTCGATTTTCCCGGTTGAACCGGTCTCAAACCCGGTTTCAAAACCCGGTTTTTACTAAAATTTAAAAAACTTAAAAACAAAAAAAGTTCTCTTTCTGCTCCTAAATCCTAATCGACGTTTGCTCCCAAAGACCCAAACCCTAAAACGCTAAGAAACGAGCCGACCAAAAAACTCAAGAAATCGATCTCGTGACTCATCTGCTCCCATCGATCTTGCTCAGCCATCTCAAGAAATCGATCTTGCTCAGCCATCTCAAGAAATCGATCTTGCTCAGCCATCTATCTCATCTCATCTCCCTCAGCTCTTGATCTCTAGTTCTCCACAGGTAACTTTGTTTGGAAAATCTTGTGTAAATGTGTAGAAAACTAATATATGTTTGGAAAATCACGAATATAATTGAATTTATTCTTGTGTTGCACTCGAATTTATCTTTGTGTTGCTCAAATAACTCCAAAACAGAATTCATCAACTAAAATTGTTATGTCTAGTAATAATAAAGAATTACCTTATTTCCTTTAAAAATGTGGTTTACAAACTCTTGTATTTGATGCCAGGAAAATGTACATAGGAAAATGAAAAAAATACAACATAATTATTGAAACCGGTTGAACCAGTTAACCCGGAACCCGGTCATCACACCGGATCAACTTGAAACCCGGGTTTTAAAACATTGGAATATAGTTACACAAATTTTCACTAAGTTTTAGTTCTTATTGATTTTCCAAATCAAGAATTATACAAAGAAAACAATTGTTTCGAAAATGAAAATATTAAAAATTTATTTCAACAATCTTTCACTAAGAACACAATAATACAAGTTAAACACAAAGAGAAGTTATGTTAAATGCAAAGCTGCCGATTTTTTGTTCACGTAGAGAGTCTTCTGAAAGTGTAACCTTACATGGAGCAACAATTTTTTTTTTCAAGGACAAGGTTGATGAGATTTTGTAAGAAAAGTTGCTTCAAAGTATCTTCAAGTTCACTTGCCGATAGTCAGTCTGTATGACTATTGACCAAACACCAAAATCGGTAGATTTCATAGTGTTATTTTTTGTTTCCCCTAATATAAAGTCTAATTTTCATCCATGTATATAATAATACATATATTTATATTGACATCATTTATGATATATATTTATAAAGTAGTGAAAGAAATGACTCAATTAATAATAAAAATATGTTTTTGATTTTGAGTACTTAATACCGTGTATATTCATCCATGTTTTTAACATCACAAACACAAATTAGAATATTCATATTATTATTTTTTTGTTTTTTTTTATCTACACACTCTTTGTGACTCAAATTTCCTCTCAAAATCTCATGAAATATATATCAACACTAATCGCACATCTCACATTAACTTTTTGTTAGAATAACTATAATTTACAAGCTATATTTGAAATCTTCAAGTCTCCCTTAAATTATATTTCTGGCTATGCCCCTGGATATTAATGTAAGTTACTCAAAATAAAAATCGAAATAAAATATAATATACTTTTCATTTTATAAGATATTAATGTACGTTTCATTTTATATAATGTGCTTTTGTTTAAATAGAAGCATCCCTAACTTTCAAAATCTAGCAATATTTGTAGTCTTGGTTTACACATATTTACTTATTACTTTATGATATGTAAGGGTCATAATTGAACCAAAAAATAAAACTTAGCTATCGACGTTGTCATTTTATAAGAACTATCGGACAAAAAAATTCATACGTGTCACAAATATGAATATTTCAATTTAAGTTGTTATAATCGGTTTAAAATTTATTCTAATTTTAGTATCTTAATCTTTATAAAACTCGAAGTAATTATATTTTGAAAAGAATGTAACGAATTATATTGCGACAAAAGTAACTTTTAAGAGTAAATATTAAAAAACATCTAACTCTTTTATGTTTTTTTAATCATATTTTTTTTAAATATCTTAACAGTTACTTTGAACGTCTAATATTTTTTCTACATATAATCAATCAAAACAACAGTCTTTATTTATAGAAAAAGAAAAATATAATATAATAATTGAAGAAAGTCATGAAAATTCTTGCCACTTTGGTTCAGAAAACTTTCAAAACCAACCTTAAACTTTGTTATATTACAATATCAGTCCTTGAACTTTGAGCATGTCTTCATTTCATAATTTTCGAACATACTCATCATCAATCCTTTGAAATTAGAATACACTAACCATTGACAAGGGAGTATCACATGCATCAAAATGTCAACATAAATTCTATTTCAAATAATGCTCACCCAATGGGGCATTGAGGGTATGTATAATTCATGATTACATTTCTTTTTTTATCAGCAAAGATTTTAAAGATTTTAAATTTCAACGTATTATTAGAAATTCAATTGGGTAAGGGAATACAATAAGATAATTAATAATTTGAGTTGCAGTTCGAATTGGTCAATAAAAATCGATTTCAACGTCAGTGTTTAATTTTTATTAATTTAGTCAACTATTTCTTTTTGTGAAAAAGATCTATTGAAATGGAATGATGAATTTGAATATTATTCAAATTTTAGGGAGGAATAACCCGTTTTGTATCATTATATCATAACATCTAATATTTTGAAATAAATTGAAATACTTAAAGGCGATTCAAAATCCATCAGGTATATCAAATTAATGATTTATTTGGAATGTAAGGAAAAATATTAAGGAAGCAATTAATAAGAAAAGAGCGATGAGCAAATAATGGTTTGAGGATCAAGTAGAATGAAAACTTGGTGGATTAAATCAAAGTGGTGCAAAAGAACGGTGGTAATGGTCAATGTATAATTAAAAGAGATCGAATAAATAGGGTTAAAATGAGAAATGTTGTTTAGAACAAGTGCAAATGATCTTGTATTCCTTAATTCTGCTTAATGCAAATTATGAACACTAAATTTTGTTACGGAAAAAACTTTGTAATGTCCTAATTCTATTAAATTGAATACTTTTGTTTTAAATGAACATTACTGGAGGTTTGGTGTGAGTAATGCAAAAATATAAAAGATTCGCACTTAGGCCTTGTTTGTTTTTTCATTCTAATCTTTTAATCATCATTTATGTCTGATTCGTTTAGATGTTTCATAAGCATTTCGGAACTGAAATCAGATTTCAGACTTTAGCACCTTTTAAAAAACAAACGACACCTTAAAGATTATAAAGGAAACTCTGAAACCCCAAAAAATTATTTATCGATGCGTGTTAAATCAAAGATTATAATTTTTTTGTTTTTTTATAGTTTATTTAATTCAAGTTTTTATCAATATATAAATTAAATATTTCAATTTAAAAAGAAATATGCAATTTATTTTATGATGCATAATTTTTCTTTGATAAAGACAATAAAAGAGAATACACTACAACAACATAGGTTTATAGAATGTTTAAAATGTCTAAATGTACTCATAGAATTATTCTCTTGCTCTGACTGTATGTTCAACCCGATTGCCTATAAATTCAACATAGATTATATGCAAGAACTTTTCGGGAGACCGAGATTGTTGAATTTGTATTTACTTTATCTTACTAAAGTTTATAAGACCAAACAAAAAAATCTCAAATCTAAAATAATATAATAGATATATAGGACGTTTAACAAGTTTTTTAAGGATGTAAAATATAAAATGTTGTATCGGTCATTTTATTTGACCAAATGTCCTATAAAAAAGATGAGTTTATAATTATAAGACATTTCTCAAAATTGTCATATAAAATAGCTATTATAATATTTTATTTAAAAATATTCTAAAAACTTGTTAAAAAGCCCAAAAACGTCTTATAAACATAGTGTAAAACCTTTAAATATTACGCTATATAGTTTTGTCACATAACTTAAGTTACATAAAATGTTCAATCAAGATTCTTAGATATTTTAGGCGTCCAATAAACATAATTTTGTTATTCGGTTAGAGGGAGGGACTCGATGAATGCAAAAATGTCAATCAAGAGTCTCATGAAACCACTATAGGTAGAAAGTATAAACCACAAAGACCAAATCAAACAACAAGGTTTGTTGCGTACTAGTTAAAACTTATAGCGGATGAGATTAGATAATCCATCTACCGCAAGTTCGAATCCAGACACAAACAACTTGTGGCCACCGGGGAATTCTGTCAGAACTGCATGCTTTAACAATTTTTAAATTGTCAGGGATTAGTATAGACAAATGTCTAAAATACCTTTTCCAAAAAAGAAAACCCAATCAATAATTTACTCTTTTTTCAAAATCTCTATTTTAAATATTCTTTCGGGTGAAACTCAAACTCTTCAATACTGTTCTCGAGTTTTTGAAAGAAAGAAAAGAAATGAAAGGGAAGGGAAAGAAGAGAAAAGAAAGGGAAGGAAAAGAAAGTAATATTTTTATTTGTGTTATTGAAATCGAAGGGAGGGGAATAAAAGAGAAAGAAAGAAAATAAATATTTATGTTCTTGAGTGAAGAGAAAGAAATAAAAGATGTCATTTTTACAATTATATTCTTATTTATTTTATATTAGAATGTAATTGATGGGTAAAGGTGTAATTTTATAAATATATCTAATTACTATTAAAAAAAATCTTTCCTTTCCTTCATTTTTCTCCCATATTTGGGACAAAAAGTTTTGAGAGGAAAATTAACATGATTTTTTTTCCTTTCCTTTCTGTCCTTAAAATAACTCAAGAACACAAGATTTTTTTATTTTCCCATTACTTTCCTTTCCTTTCATTTCTTTTCCTTCGTAAAAAAAACTCGAGAACACAGCCTAAATTATGAAAAATTATTTAAGATGCTCTTATATTAATATATTACAAAGTGAATGACAATGTGGTTTTTACGGAGCCTCTTAGTAGGGGTGTGTATAGAATTTATCGTACTTCTATAGACTTTGGATTATAAAAAGGGATTTTTTAACAATGATATGTGTGAGAAAGATTCACTTTATGAAGGTGGTATTAGTCTTCCCCTTTTTACGTCTATCATTATGCATCCCTAAATAAAATTATTATAAAATAACAAGATGTTTATTTTTTAGATGAATTTTAGTAAAATAATACAAAGAAACTAGAATTTGATATGCCTAATATTGAAATTGATTTAATAAAACAGTGCATGGAATATTAAGATGAATTTATTTATTTTGGTTTTTCTAGAAAAAAAATAAAAATCAAATGCATGAAATCAATCTATAATATAAAGGATAAAATTATTTTTTAAGCCAAATATAGAGTTTTTAAACCTTTGACCAGTCTACATGTGGCTCTGCCACTGAGTTCATTCACCGTTAACTCCCGTTAGATCTCCATCGTACTTCTAGAAACTCTCAAATTAGTACCTCCAATAATTCTCTTGACTCCACAGTAACTGGGATAATAACGGTGTTTCCAAGCTCCAACAACTTGAACCCATTTGAAACTAGCGACGGATCCAGAATTTTTTTGATACGGTGGCACTATATAACATATAATTTTTTCATTATAAAAAATATGGTTTTTATCGACGTGTCTTTACGTTTTTTACTAACGACCAATATCTTTCTATGTGTTTTTAACGCAATTATACCATTTCAGGGGATTTTTAAAGTTTTTTACATGATTTTAAGTGAAATTTAATTTTTTTTGATTGATTTCAAGAGTTTTTTTAGATTTTTAAGCTCTTTATAAATTTCGATGTCTTTTTTTCCCCTTTTTTTTGTTGATTTTAAGAGTTTTTTGGTTTTTAATAGAGAAATTTGCTCAAATAGCCATTTCACAAACTTAAATTTATAAAATAGCCATTCAGTACGCCAAATAGAGGTACGTCATGGCGTACTCAACATATTTCAGGATGTTTTTGCATTTTAGTCATCAGTTTGCCAATTACGTACCTGGTCCCTGAATTTTCAAAAGTTGGCAATTTTAGTCCCTGGACTTGAAAGCCTTCCAAAAAATCAAGTTGTCAAGTTTGGTCCCTGTACTTCATGTACACCAGGGCGTACATGAAGATGGCGTAGTGATATATGATTTTTTTTTAAAATTTTAATTTGAAGTTACATTATTTACCCTTATAGTTAATAATAAAGTTATGTCCTTTCCTTTCTAATGTTTCGTTTTACACCCCTATCACATTAACCTATATAATTATATATCAGTTAAAATACGTTTAAAAAATACATTTTTATTTTAACAAGTTACACCATTATAATCGTTTTGTCAATACCTTCGAAATGAGCCCAATATTGAATATTTTTTTATTTAATTATATTATTACATATTATAATCATGTATACAAAATATGTACGACTTAATATGTATGTTAATAATAATATGAAGTTTATTAATTTATATAATTATAGTATATATTAAAAAATAAAAATACGTATTCTTGATATTTTGTTAGTTGTTAATAATATAAAGTTAATATATGATTATGTATTTTAATGTGATAGAAGTATAACACGAAAATTGAAAAATCAAAAGATGTATCAAAAATTAAATAAATAACTATAAGAGTATAAATTGTAATATATAGCGGTTAGAAAACCGAACAATTTGGGTCGGGTTCGGGGACGTATAGAAAGATAACACCTGATGTCTTGATTTGTGAAATTACCAAGCAAGTCAAAACTTCTTATAAAATTAATACGTATTCTTAATATTTTAATATAATACGTATTCTTAATATTTTAATATTGGACTTATTTCGAAGGTATCGACAAGACGATTATAATGATGTAACTTGTTAAAATAAAAACGTATTTTTTAAACGTATTTTAATTAATATACGATTATATAGGTTAATGTAATAAGGGCGTAAAACAAAATATTAAAAAAATAAGAGACTTAAAGTAACTTTATAATTAACTTTATAAGTAACATCCTGAAATATGTTGAGTACGCCATGACGTACCTCTATTTGGCGTACTGAATTGCTATTTTATAAATTTGAGTTTCTGAAATTGCTATTTGAGCAAATTTCTCTTTTTTAATAACTAAAAGTAAATTAAATAGACTTTTGGGAAAGTTAACATTAAATAAAGTTAACAGAGGTTTTATTAAATGTTATTTAAGTACGAAAATAATAGAATATTTAGTATGTTATTAAATGTTATATAGAGTTGCCACCTAAAAATAATAATTATTTGCATCTAACAAGGATTGAACCCAAGACCATCTCTATATAAAAAGTATTACTTCACTTGGGAAAAACCACTACACCAACAACCCTATTTGTGTCATGAGTTTAGTTTGAAATTATTTAAGAGCATCCATAAAAAAATACGGTTGCACCATTAATAAATCCAATAAATTTACCCTTCGATAAAATATAATACGATGGCCCGTGCCACCGATGAACCAAGCTAGGTCAGCCCCTGTTTGAAACCATCTAAAGTTCTTCACATGAACAGAAGATGAAAGTCCAGTAATTTTAGGGGTGGGGCTTCACGGTGTAGTGACAGGAATTTTTTACAAAGGTCTAGTGATTGTGTATAATATATATATATATATATAGAGAGAGAGAGAGGGGTTAATAATCAAATAAAAACCATGAAAATGTTACAAACTCGTGAAAACTGATATAAAAATAAATTTTTTCATTATATTTTTATCAAATGCTAGGATTTAAGATATTATTTCACATGTATTTGTTTCATAAGGTGAAATTTTCACATGTATTTGTTTCAGCATATGAATCGTTTTTATGCATATTTTTTGTTTCACTAGGTGAATCAATTTTTTTCCCATGTAATTATATTAATAAGATGAACAGAGACATATATGTGAAACAATATCTTTATAGGTTTTGATAAAAAAATCATGAAAATATATTTTTATATCGGTTTTTACGAGTTTGTAACCTTTTTGTGGTTTTTATTTGATTATCGTCCTATATATATACACATCTTAAATACGAACTCTTCTAAGGTTATAAATTCGTACAAACCAATAAAAACATTTTTTTTCTTCATAAAATGTTATGATTTAAGATATTATTACACGTATGTTTGTTTCACCTTTATATGTGAAACTTTTACATTATGAAACAAATATGTATAAAATTTTCACCTTATGTGAACAAATACATGTAAAACTTGCACATTATGAAACAAATATACGTAAATAACATCTTAAATCATAGCATTTGACAGAAAAAATCGTAAAAAAATTATTTTGTATATTGGTTTGTACGAGTTTATAACCTTAGAAAAATTTGTATTTGAAGGACCTCTCTCTCTCTCTCTATATATATATATATATATATATAGGGTTGGGTTCCAGTGAGAATGAGAGTTATAGTGAGAAGCCTAATAAGGGATTTTCATCCTTGGATGCACATTAGGATGAGATGCACCAATCGTATCAACTCCCTTCTAAGGCGTAATTCATGGATGATTATGAGATTAAAAGTGATTACGTTTCTCAACTTAATTCTTCTCCTCACACGATCTTAAATATATATATATATATATATATATATATATAACTTTTTACATGTATTTAAGAAAATTGGTATATAGACTAAACTTCCACTCATTTGACGGACATTGACCAAAGATTTTTAAAAGCAAAATACAAATTGAACTTATCAAAGTTTAGGTCATACTTTCAAATCTTCACTAAATCTGAAGGACCAAATTAGAATTCACTCTGACTTTTTTGTTATGGATTTGGTTTCTATAGTATTTGATTTGTCACGACTATGTTTCATTTGATTAATATCGTTAAAATACGGATCACGTGTTATCTTATCTGGAAAAGAAGAAATGAGGTAATTTTTAAACAAAAAGCTCCGAACGATGACACCCTTTTGCAAGAAATTCGGGCTCGATCCCACGCTTGGATTAATGGTCGTATCCGGAACGTTGTTATCCCTTGGGATATATGGGTTAGATCGCCTAATAGCTCCCCTGCCCCATGCTAATTTTTCCGGGTTTTCGTTCTTTTTGTTGCCTCTCGTTTCCCTCTCTTCTGTCTCTTTTTTACTTGTAATGGGGTATTTTATCCCCCTTTTTGTTTAGTTTCGCTTTTGCTCCTTTTTCGGTTCTGCTTCTCGCAGTCTTGATTTGTATTGTATCATTTTCGTGGTTATATAACATGCTGTCTTTCAAAAAAAATATCGTTAAAATACATTAATCATTTTAATTAAATCAAAAATCATTTTAATCATTTCATTTTTTTTTCTTTCATAACTATGTATATTATATAAAGTGATTCTCATTGTACAATGAATGAAGAGTTATCACGGATTCAGGGGACTTGCAATTATTGGGTTACAAAATCTTTAATTAAATGATATGCATTTGAGGTGGTTGAAACATTGACTTTATTATTAGTGGCATTTGACCGCCGCTCACCGGTGGAATATGCGGTGGCTGAATTTATATATCACTGCCAAAATCTTACTCATTAATTTTTTTACTAATCCGTACACATTTGGAAAAAATAATAATATACTTCATAGACTTTTTAAGAAATAAATTAAAAATCAAAATTTGAAAATTAATAATTATATTCATCTTTAGTATAATAATATTAATTATATTATTAAAATTAAAATTCAGTATTTTTTATAAAATATTATTTCCCTTATACATTTAATTTTGAGTATTCGTATTAACATGAAAAATAATAAAATAATTTCTCTTTCATATGAAATATTTTTTAGAGTTTTCAAATTTAAAAGATTTCTTCATCTCTCTTCTTCCTTTTTATCCATTTTTTAAAGTATATAATCTTTATATACGACAAGTACAACATAATAAACTCACACACACTCCTTACATTTGGTGAGGTTTGAACCTGACTTCCTAAGATTTCATCATCTCTCTCTCCTTTCCTTTTATCCATTTTAAAGAAGGTTTTACGAAATTATTTGGAGCAAAAGTCCCTAAAATCTTATTTTTGGAAAATTTGGTAGATATGTCTGAGTTGACTTGGTTGAAGAATTTGTTAGGGGCTGCTTGTTTACCTCTAAATGATGCCATCCAGAGGTAAAAGTCTGATTCGTTCAGACATTTTCTTGTTTGGGTGGATTTTAAAAAGGGTCTGAATGATTCATAATCATCTGAATCACTCCTTCACCCATATGTTTCCCATACGATTCAAATATGGAATTTTCCATGTTTTCCCTCCCTATCGTCCCTGCCCTCCCAATCATCCCTAGAGTCTCCTTCCTCTTGATCTCCATTCATCTCTGTACTCTTTCCTCTCGATCGATTGTTGGAAATGCAGAGCCCCAAGGCCTCTTCTCTCGATCGACTGTTAGAAACGCACAACCCCTCGATCGGTTGTTAGAAACGCTCAGCCCCTCAAATCGACTGTTGGAAATGCACCACCCCTGCTCTTTCCTCTCTATCCTGTTGGAAACGAACCAGTGAGACCTCTCAACTTGCTACATTTACACTTGACGCAGATTAATTCACTAAAGGAGGTTTTATGATAGGAATGTTATTTGCATTCATTTTTAGGTTAAAACATAGATTAAGAAGAAAAAGGATATATCTTGGAGTTGAATTAATTTTATTATTTTGCAGCCATTATTTTGTCTACCACCTATTTGATGAAATGCTCAAGAGAAAGATGGCAATTTTTTTGATAAATTGGTTTGATTTTTTGCAATTTGTTTGGTTTTGCAACTTGGTTTCTGTTGATTTTTGGTTTTCTGCAATATGTTGTAATCATAGGGAGGTGTCTGAAAATGTATGGGATCGAGTCGATAGGTCGTTAATCTAATGGGTGATGCGTGAACTGTGCTGTTGCAGCGGGGGCTATGTGTTGTCCGAACGGAAAGATGATTTTCTTTATGATGAGCTGGCTAAACAAGAGATGAATCGGTTGGATAAACGGTTGAATAAACGGTGATGGAAAAGGTGTTCGGATGATCAGTCTCTATGCAGGTTCCCTTCGCATCGAATAGGCTCTTATTAGGTTAATAGTTTGGGTTCGGGTTATCCTTTGTTGCCACATTGATGGGTTCTGGATTCTTGTCGAGATTTCTTTTGTGTGTCGGCTAGAGCCTTTAGAAGTTGTCTGAGTTTTGAAATTTTGAATTCAAGGGTCTGTGTTGGTTTGCATCTTGCAAACCTGTTGTGTTTTTTTCTTTCTTGTTTGGTTGGATGGAACTCTGTTTGGTTCATTTTCTTGTATGGCACTTTGTATATTGTGGTTCTTCCATTTGGGTGGTAATAAAATGTTGTTGCAGTTAAAAAAAAGGTGATAATCTGTTATATATATATATATATGTATATGAGGTGATAATCTGTTATATATATATGTATATGAGGTGATAATCTGTATATATATTTATATATATGTATGTATGTTGGACCTTGATAGCTTCTGTTTTAGGTGGGAGATTGGTGCGAGATGAGCCCCTGTTGACCTTTCCTCTTATTGTATCCTTGTATCCTTTGAATTCTCATAAATTCCAAAGGAATATTGTTGATAGGTAGTGTAATTTGGTTTTAAAGAGGCTTGGTATATTGTACAGGTGGTTTAGTTTGGTAATTTTCACTCATTCAGACTGTTTATTCAGAGCAGCTACCAAACAACTTTTTTTCATTCTGCACTATATCATATAGAGCCTCTTAAACATTCTGACCTCCTGACCATCCAACACTAAATCATCTGGCAACTACCAAACAGCCCCTTAGTGATTTTGTACATCAAAAAAATCTCCTCGCATTTTCGTAAATTGTTACCGTTTTCGTATGAACCCGTCCCAAATATAATATATCATATAAATATATAAAATATAAATAATTTTTAAATAAAAACATAAGGTGCACATAAATATGTAATATAATTTATAAAATATAAATATTATATAATTAATAAAATATGAATATAGTTATATAATACATAATATGTAGTTTTGGTCATGTGGTTTGAAAAATTATGAAAAATAAAAAAAATATGTTAAAAGGATAATATTTAACGAAAAAATTAGATGATAGACCCTATCAACCTATCTGTTATAATATGGAAATTACATGGACATTGATCGTTAAAAAAATCTTTTAAAAACCTTATCTATTAAAATTCATAAACCACAATGACGAAATTTGTATTTAAAATAGTAATGGGTCGCAATTGGAATTATCTCCATTAATAATTAGCAAATATTACATTTTTATTTTTAGTAAGTGGATTTAAATAGTAATGCGTCGCAATCATAACTTTTTGCCACGAGCAATCATACAATTAGAACCCTCCTACTTTAATTTATTCCATTATGATCCCCACAATCATAATTGTTATCATTATTATCCCTTTTCTTTGTCCCCAAAACCCCATTGCATGGTATTTGAATCATCCAGTTTTTCTTTAAAAACTATATTACAACAATTTGTAGATTCACTGTTTATTAATCAATGTTCTAAAAAAACGCGCCTTGACTCTGTTATAGCGTGCCTTGCGATCACGTTAAGCTTCTTGGCATCGAACTTGCCATGTCCCTCCATAGCACGTTATGGCGTTACAACTTACAATTTTCTTTTGAGTTATGGCGTTACAAATGATATGGCGTTATAAGGCACAGGAGAAAATTTATAATTTATAAACTTGAATAAAGGTAGATGTAAATATAACTTTATAGTTTATACGAGTCAAATATAATCATCAAAATGAGGAAAAAGAAAAAACCATAAATTACGTTTCAGCAAACAAAAAAATATTGTTCAACTACTTTCATTTGTTGTTTTTTGATTTCATTACTTTGATTTTGTTGTTTGATTACCAAATAAAGACGGTAAACAGTGCATTTTTTTGCGTATTTGATATCATTTTGTAAACTCTGTGAATATCAAATTATCAATTCATAGTTCTTCTTTTGTTTATCGTTTTATATGAACTTAAATTGTTAATGGGGAAGGCTAACGACACCCCTAGATGTTGCTAATGACACCCCTTATAAATGAATTCTTCCTCACACACATCTACATCAAACCCCTACTAAGTACAAAAATATTCCGTGCACACCCCTACTAAAGGGGGTGCCTTTAGCACTTCCCTTGTTAATAACTTAATCATTAGTCATTACTGTTCAAGACACTGGCATGAACACACACACACACATATATGCATAGGATCGTGTGGAAGAAAAGTTAAGGTGAGAAGCGTAAAACAAGATTTGAACCCTTGATCACTTTTAATCTCATTCCCACCCATAAATTGCGTCTTAGAAGGAATTGATCCGGTGCACCCCGTCTCAGTGCATCTCATCCTAATCTGCATCAAGGGTGGAGATCCCTTCTTGCGCTTCTCACCTTAACTTTGCTTCTCACCGGAACCCAGCTCTATATATGTATATATACATACACATATATATATATATAATGTACATATTTTCCGTCTTAAGCCACACTTTGGAAAACGCTATGGCCTCGCCATAACTCATAAGCTTGGGCTTGACCTCGTCGCTACGCCATGCCTCACGCCATTTTAAACCTTGCTATTAATAAGAAAATCGAACGAAATGAAAAGAAAACTTGTTGATGTTGCATCATGCATGTGTCAAATGTTTGGTTTTTTGTGGATTTGACTTATTCTCCGTAGATTGTCCTTTCGGTGTTTTTTTTTGCATGAAGTTGTGATGTATTAACTGGTCCTTGTTTTGGTTGTCGTGTTTCTGGTATGGAGGGTCTACCAACCATTTCAGATTTTATGTTGTTTTTAACGTTGTTTCTTTCCCATTTCTTCCTTGTGGCATGTCCCAAGTGATCGATCGGGGGGTTTATTGTTATTTTTCTGTTTTAATCTAAGTTTATCAGAAGTATCTTTCTCTTTCCAAAAGATTGTTCACGTTCATTCGTATAACTTAACTGAACAAATGCACAAACACGAACATATAAAAAAATAAAATTTTCTTTTGTTCGTGTCCGATAGTTAAAAAAGTAAACTTTTTTGTGTTCGATAGTTAAAAAAGTAAACTTGTTCGTGTTCGATAGTTAAAAAAGTAAACTTGATCGTGTTCGTTTCACTAAGAAGCTAAATAAATATAAAATGATCATAAACGACCAAATACAAATGAACAGAAAAACAATCATCATTACTCATCATCATTCCTTCCGAAAAATTTACTATTCACATCATTTAACCGTTAAACAAAATCACCAATTATCCCTAGAAAATGAACAAAAAAAAGAATCACAAATGAATATTAACGAATGTTCATGAACTTAATGGAAAAGAGAGACCATTGTTCGTGTTCATTCATTTGCTTAAATGAACAAAAAAAAATCTTGTTCATGTTCTCTCATATATTAAGTAAACAACCTTCCCATCGCTTGCTTAGTTCACGAACGATTCACTGAAAATTCAATTCATTTATAACCTATCTATTAATTAACATAAGTTTACAAGACTATAAGTGCAATTATTTGTGTGCTAATGTAATAAAACACTTTTATTTTTACTAAAACAACCTCTTTACCTCCAAAAATGGTGGTATAATATACATAGAGCTTACCCTCCCTAAATTCTCATTCTTTGCCTTTGGTTAGTTTTGGTTGGTGTCCTATTGAACATTGTATGTTGAAGTATTTAAGGGTCAAAGTTTAAGAAAATAAAATAATAAAAAGAAGTCAAAACACATACATTTGACATGAAAAAAAAAGTTGGTTGTCAAAATGAAATGATTAGAACAAGTCAATCAAAAAGACTAGCAAATTAACCCCATTTTTCTTGAGAAAGTACCCACTTGCTTACCCTTGAATATGGCAAGCTTGCCTTTTTGGAGGACCACCTTTTCAAAGTTGAAATTTGGTACATGGTAATGGGAAAAACAATCTTCCCACCCCCATTTCAATTTATAATCACCCTTTTTATGTAATTTTTTAAATAATCAGATTTTTATTGGACGGCATTTTGAACACACTCATACATCTCAGGGGTATCTGGATGCAAACGGGCATCGACTAATTCCCGCCCATGATTGAGCCTTATGGACTGGTCCATGAACTCGCCCCTGAACCGGCCCAAGAGCTGGATACCTCAGAATTGTCAGCCTGGGATGTGTTTTGTGGGATACCTCAGAATAATCCCCTACGCCCTGCGTCCAAGAGCTGGATACCTCAGAATAATCAGATTTTACGTTAATGGTTTTCCTAATAACAAAAAGGAGAAGAAAATGTGGTTTTGTTTACGTATTTTTCATATATTTTCTTGCTTTTTTTATTAGAAAAATATGGTTTATGTAAATGCATAAATTTGTTTATGTAAAATATGGCTATTTAAGGAGTTAAATTAATGGAGAGATTGACTATTTTAGTTATTTTTTCTTAACTAATAAACATCTCATTGTATAAAAATCAAATAAGAATAAAAAAAATGATAAAACATCATTAAAATGTTGAGAATTATGGGAGTCAATCATAACTATCCAAATGAGTTTTATTTTAAGCTATGATTTAGTTGGTATTAATCTGAGTGGGAGTGTGTATGTGTTCTAGATATGTAACGTATGGATATGGTTTGTTTCACTTCTGAAAATATTCCGTCTGTTTCATTTATGTAAAAATAATATATGTAAAATCGGTTTTCATGATTCCTAACATAGTTTTTGGTTATCATTTGATTTTGTTATATATGAGTCATAAATATATATAGGGTCAGATTTAAAATACAAGTTAAACATTTTATGAGAAAATGAGAAATTTTAATATTATATATATGATTACACACATGATACATAAGCTTAATCATATGTGATTAAACACATGTTAAATTGACAACACATAGTCGCTTAATAATATATGATTTAACACACTTAAAAAATATATAATCATATATGATACTGAAATTTCTCGTGTTTTCTTAAATTGTTTAATTTCTCACCATCGTTCTTTCTCTCCCTCTCCTTATATTACTTCAAAAAAAGTCAGTCAACAAATTAATGGATGCATGTCTTTTTGGCACAACAAGAGTCAAAACCTATGGTGGTTTCCGTTATCATGGACCACTACCAACTTTGGTTGAATGCCAAGGCTCTTAATCATGGGTGGAACACGGACCTTGTAACAGTTGAAATGAATAACATATTTTTTGACTTTTTGTTTCCAAATCTACTTATTCTATTTTCTTTAGAAAATACATTTACGTACATAATTTCCATAAAATATGAAAATTTCCTGACATCTGGTTTAACAATTATACCATTTCTTTTGGCACTTATTAGAGCAACCAAATGGATGTCGTCAGCTTATGCCGTAAGGTGTTGGGTTAAGTTCGGGTATTTGGAGTTACGAAGGTGTGGCTGGAGTGCAGAACGATCTATAAAACAATTGATACCGAGACAGTGCCCAAATCGTTATGCTTTTTGTGCGGGTCGGAACTATAATCATGAAGTTGAAAGTACCAGAAATTCCTAGAGGCATACCATCAGTCGAGGTACTGCAGAAGAAAAAACAGCAAAATCCACCATTCAATATTTCTTGGCCCACTATCGGCCAAACCACTTGGGCTCACTCTATTTTGGTAGTTCGACCGTGGAATTTCTCGGACCATATCCGGTGTGGGCGTTAGAGCATTGAGAGGACCTTTCCCTAGTACGAGAGGGCCGGGAACAAAAATGTATTGTTCTGGGGTATATCAAGGTTCAGTCTCCGATTCATATTCATTACTTAGAAAAAGTGAGCCACCGGTTCAGGTACTGATAACTCTCGAATAGGGTATTAGAACGGAAAGATCCATTAGGAACCCATTTCACGCTCATGTCACGTCGAGGTAAAAAAACTGAAAAAGATTCAACAAAAGACAGAAACAAATCCGAGGAACATGGGGACTAATTGAAGTAATGAGCCTCCCAATATACAAAAAAACGTCTGCTTACCATAACTGATTACATCATTTTAATCGTTTCGTCTCATAAAGTTCAATCGTATATTTCTCGTAATTTTATCTTAATCCGTTAGTATATGGTCTCTTAATTTAGTTTAACCAACAAATTACTTCTATTAACAATATTATTAACCTTACAATTATGATCACTTTATTTGGTCTTATATTATCAAAACTTCATTTCAAGATATTTTGTAACCGTAATCTACACCGTCTATATTTAGATATAAAATTATTACTTCATTGCTCACTACAACAAAATGGGGTTTATACGACACCTAACAAGATACTTTATAGAACTTAAGTCTATAAGACATATTTTTTTGAAAAGCAAGATTTTATTACCATCAAACCTTGAATACAACAAATTACAAAGACTACCCTAGGACAAAATTATAAAGCTTGCTATCTAAGGTAGCGTTTGGTACACATACATGATTGGACAGGATGGGACAGGACAGGACGGGACAGGAGAATGGGACAGGACTGGACTGGACAGAACAAGGATGTGTTTGGTACACGTAGGACATGACAGGACATAATAGAACTAGACAAGTTGTCACATATGTTATTTGATGATTTTATATATTTTTATATAATAGTTATAATTACACAAAAAAACAAAAAATTAAATAATTTAATTTATAAGCATTTTTACTCAACTTGCATATATATATATATATATATACATACATACATACATACATACATAAATATTAGTAAAAAAATTGAATGAGAATTTTGTTATATAATTGATGATAGTTTGAAAAACCCGATTCACACAAATAAGAAATTATGCTTCACTCTAATGGTAGTATTGGTGGCGGCGATAGGCGGTGATAATCAGTGGCCTATGGTGGAGGTGAGATGGCCCACAGTGGTGATGGTCGGCGGCGGTGGCACTGGTTATGGTGGAGGTGAGGTGGCCCACAGTGGTGGTGGTGGAGATGGATGATGGTGGTTGTGAAGGAGGTGAAGATAGTAGTAGATAACGGTGACGGTGGAGTGGTAGTGGTTATGATGGAGGTGAGGTGGCCACGGTGGTAGTGGCAGCGATGAACGGTGGTGGTTGGTGGCCGACTGTGGTTGTAGAGGTAGTGGAGGAGGTTGTTGTTCTAGAAAAGAAGGTGGAGGCGACTAACTGTGGTGGTGGTAGTTGCAATGGATGATGGTGGTTGGTTCCTGACTGGAGCTACCGGTGGTCGCCGATGGTACCGACGGTCGTGGCTAGTGGTGTTGACCATTAAAGCAAGTACCATATTAAGTTTATATATAAAACGAGGGTAGATTAGTGATATTTGATGTACCAAACGCACCCTAAAAGTATCACAACAGGTTGTTAGGACGTTTTTAAAATAAAGTTGCATATTAGCCACGTCTTTAGGACGTCTTTTCATTTGGTCCTATAAAACATTTTATTAAGGCTATGTTTGGCAAAAATAAGCTAGCTTATTTTCAGTGTACACGTTTGACAAACTATAAGCTAGCTTATTGAAATGCTACTTGGAGTAGCGTCTTGGGAGCTTATTGTCATTTTTTCCAATTATAACCCTTATTAATATTAATTATTAAATACTATTATTTTTCAATGTGCCATTTTTGATAATTTTAGATTCTTATACGCTAGTTTCGTCAAACATAATTATTTTATCAGCCATCAGCTAGCTTATTAGTCATCCACTAGCTTATCAATTAGTTTGCCAAACATAGCTTAAGACTCTTAAGCATTTCAAGCATCGTAAAAACCTGATGTCGTTATAATGATTATGCATCTCGTAATACATTCATTTCATAATAACTATATTTACCCTTAATTATAATAAACAAACCATATCTAACCTAACTCAAGTAACAAATAAACAAATATTTAGCCTAACAAAACCTTAAAAAAATAAGGGAGCCCGTTAAAAATACTAATTAAAATTGAGCTCTGACTTATGTTGACTTATGTCTTGGCGGTGACTAATGCATCCAACCCTACTATGGAGGAACAAACACACATAGGCCATGAGCCAATGGCTCATGGTATTTATATACGATAAATAAACTCACACACATTCTTCAGTTTTGATATCCTGAAAGTTGTTTTTAAGCTGAATGAATACCAACAAATGCAACAGAAATAGAACTAGCAATCAATCCTGAAATCCAAAGAAAATGAGGCCAAAATGTACAACGAATTCGGGTTTTATTTTACAGTTTACACACCCAACCGGGCTTTACTCAAGTGAAAGAGAAAGACGTCATTTACCAAACAATTATGAGGTAAGCACTTACCGGCAAAAGTCACCACCCTCACTTATCCTATCAGATACCATGCTCGACCATCAAAACAGATTGTTGGAAACATCTCTTACCCGATAAACGCTAATACAGTAAGGCCTTGTTTGTTTTTTCATTTTAAGCTCTTAATCACCACTTATGTCTGATTTGTTTAGACGTTTCATAACCATTTAAGAACTGAAATCAGACTTCAGACTTCAGCACCTTTTAAAAAACAAACGCCACCTAAAAGTTTTCTCTCTCACTTACCGAGTAAGACTCTCGGTCCTTTACTATGCATCTTACCGGGTAAGATTCTCAGTCCCTAACGTATTCACCCGATAATGTGACACCGGGTAAGCGTTTGGTAAACGACATCAAAGAAGAACAAAACTAAACAAATTCATTGTACCACTTGAAACAAAATATTCAGAAAAAACTATTCAATGTTGTGAAAACTCCAGACTTTTTCGTTGGCAATGATGAGAAATATTCGCTACACCAGAAAAGAAAAAAAGATGTCGCTTTACAACCAAAACCCCAAACGAAAAGACTTGTAATCACATCATCTGTAAATCTAAATTCGTACCGACAAAACTACATATAGACAAACCTGCTAAAATGCAAGAAAAACGACACTCTGCAAGAATAAGCGATTTTAGACAAACAATGGAAATGGAAATGGAAATGCAAAATGGAAACAGAATATGATCACATTTGGTACTCTTTTTTTCAAGATAGTCAAGTACAATGGTTCAAAAAGTGAGTTTTTACAGTAAAGATGCTTGGATTATGAGCATATTTCAAGCTTCATATACTTAGAAAAGTACCCAAATATATATGCAACAGAAAGAAAAAGCAGAATTGCAGATAATGAGATACATATTATTCACAAATGAATACATGAGCACATACTCTCTACTGTAACAAGTACCACTACATATAGCAACTCTCCTAAATTTATGTACACTTCAGTAGATATAACAACAATTCAGAAAACCAACTATCAGGCATTACAATTTTATGATCTACTGCAAACAAATTAAGGGTCTTTAATAGCATAGATTTGTTGCAAGAATAGAACACACATAAGGATCAAGTCTGCTATAAAGATGACATCTTTTTGAGTAATGAAAGTAAAACATATAATTATATAGGTAAAGAGATACCAATTTCATCATTTAAAAAACTGTTTCTATGGAGAAAAAAAAACTATTGTAATACCAATTCCATATGCCCAATTACAGAAAAAGGGAGTTCATACACATTAGAACTACATATACATCATTCTAAAGAAACATCACCTCAATTGCCTCCTCCTATGTTCCAAAGAAGATTGGCCTTCTAAATTTGAGGCACCCCTTCTTCTAGAAGAAGCCCGACGAGATATAGTCAGATCGATCTCAAGCAAACCATCATTTCCTAAAGTACCCATATGCAAAACAGTAGTAGCAAGATTTCTTCTAGAAGAAATGGGGTTCATCATCTCTGCTGGTTGGGCCTCTGATTGAATATTAACAGTAGTAGTATTACTATTAGCAACCGAAATGTAAGTTTCAAGATCCTCAACGAACCTTTCTGCACTGTCTATTGCAGATGAAATCGAAGAAAGTGAAGCAGCATCTGACATTACCCCATTACGACTTTCCTCCGCCTCTGAACCGTTCAGCACCAGCACCGCCGGCGGATTGGCTACAGACGTTGGAATTGGAACAACTAAACCGTTAAGACCCGGAGGATGAGAGTTTCCCTCAATCAAACCAAGACCAATTCTAATCCTTCGAAGTGCATCTGCCACCTGAATATGAGAAACCCCCCTACCAAAATTCTGCTGCCTAACACCTTCTACTCTGCGTGCCCGTGGCCTAGGAGGGATTTTCACACCAGATTCTAACTCCAAAACCTGTGAATTCTTCCCATTTCCATAAATTGGTGTGATATTTGAATCAATTACTTCTCCTTTGCAAGCTGGGCATTCTTTTGAGATTGAATCCACATATGGAACTTGATAAAAACAACTCCAGCAAAACAAATGACCACAACAAGTCAAAATTGGATCTTTAGCCATATCCAAACATATGTTGCAATCAAAGAAATTGCCATTAGCAACACCACCATTATCGGTTTTCTTACCATTTGAATCCATCTCCAATGCTTTCGCCAAATACCTAACATCCCTTTTGCAATTCCTAACCCTTTCTTCACCACCACCATCACCAGCACCACCATTGTCGCTTTGATTCTCGTTTCTCATGCCAACAGCAGGCTCAATTACCGGCATGTAATTTGCCTCTCGATTGTTCATAATCCGTCGCCACCGTTGGCGTTGATTAGCCCTAGCGGAAACTGCCTCCAGTTGTCTAATCCGATCCACGATTCCGGCTCGTGAGGTTTCCATTTCATCTAAGAAAGATGGTGATGGTGATGGTGACGGAGGCGCCGGCGGTGACGACGGCGGTGGGTCGACAAAGGGCTCTTGGTTTAAATCGAGACCGATAACCATATCATCATCACCCATATCACCATCCATCAAAGCTAATAAAACCCTATATCTTGCAAAATCTTTCACACACAATTCATATTAATCCGAAGATCATATAAGAACACATACATATATATAGAATTGTAACTAAAATATGACCTGATTGAGAGCGATTTTGATCGCCCAAAAAGAGCCCTAGATATTTGATTTGATGTAACCCCCAACCCGTTGGATTATGCCCAAAGCCCCCTGATTTTGTGTTGTGTGAATTCAACCTCCATTGAAACAAATTTAATGGTTGCATTTAATTCCAGAATTTCTGATGGATTGAAATTAATTAATTACTCTTCTTTTTTGTTATACTATATCATTAAGCAATTTTAATTTTATTACTTTTTTAAAAAGGATTTGATTTTATTACCTAAAAAACTTTTGATTTCATTTTTAGTAATTTTATAATTAATTATATTATTAAAATAATCATTACATTCAATAAAATATCATATTTTTTCTCTTTTACATATTTATTTTTGGAAATTTTATTAAAATTGAGAATCTATTTTTTCTATTAAAATGATTTCACTTTTTGGTTATTTTATAAACGTTTTTCCTCAAAAAGAAAAAATTTACACGCAAACCTTACGCATGATATTTTTTCTATGTAAGGTTTATTTTAAGACGTTTAAAAATATATCTTGATGCAGAAAAATGTACTTTAGGCAGAAAACTGGCTTTACAAGAAAATCATTTTTAGCGTAAGGATTTCAAATACTAAAAGAAATATTTACACGTAATAATTAGTTATTTAATTTATTTTATATTTCTCAAAATATTTATAATGAAGGTTATTCTAAAGGTTTTTTTTTAAGTTTTTACAAAAACCTTTATTATAAGGCATAAGTTTTTGTCCAGTCACGGGTTTCTATAGACACTTAGGTGCTTAAACAAAAACTCAAATTCTTACAAACATCCTTTTTTAGAGTGAATTGTGGATTTGGTCATTGTGGTTCGATAGTTTCTTTGACTAGAGTCCTTACACTATGTTTATTATGGATATGGTCCTTGTGTTATTCAATCTGTTTTGGACATGGTTCCTCTAATTAACCTTTCCGTTAACTTTGTAAAATCAATGACCATTTTTGCATTTTTACCTATCATTTTGTCCTTTTCCTATAAAAAATAAAAACAATATTTTTATATGGACACACATATATATAGTTTGTAGAAATGAGTTTGCATTTTACCTATTCTTTTGCATAGTTTGTATGTAGAAATGAGTTCCATTGGATCATCCCTCTCTCTCTCTCTCTATATATATATATATTTATATATATATATATATGATGATATCAAAATAAATAAAATAAGATATTATTTTATCATTTGATTTGTTTACGTTAACAAATTAATTATATTAAATACGATATAATTTTATTATTTTAATAATTTTGTCTATTTTGGTGTGAAAACTTGTTGAATTTATATAGGAATTTGTTTAATTTTAAGTTACAAAAATGAGAGTACATATGAATTTTTTATTTGGTGAAAATTTAAATAGTTAACTTTGAATTTTTGAATGGAAACTATATGAAAATCAAAAACTCTATTTTAGTATGATAAAATTGGAGTTCATTTCTTGGTGATTTTAAATGATTTTGATGTTAAAATATCGATAATAAGTTTGTTTATTACAATGATGGAAAAAGAACAATAAAATTAAATCATGTTTAACATAATTATTTTTTTAATTTAAATAAATCAATCATAAAACCATATCTTATTTATTTGCTATAAATAAAATAAGATGTGGTTTATGATTTGATTTGTTTAATTTAAAATTTAATTAATTCTTTAAAAAATTAAATATTAAATCATATTTAATATAATAATTTTTTTTAAAACAACATAATTTAATGTATTTAAAAATTAAACAAATCAAATCTACAATAGTATAGTATTTTATTTATTTTGATATCATTATATATATGCATAAAAATTTTGTTTTTATATTTGTATGAAAAAGACAAAAGAATAGGTGTATGGCAAAAATGACCCTTGATTTAACAGAGTTAACGGAGCCGTTAGAGGAACTATGGCCACAACAAATTGACACCACAAGGACCATATCCATAATAAACATACTATATGGACCATAGCCAAAAAAACTATCAAACCACATGAACCAAATCCACAATTCACTCTATTATTTATTATTTTATTATCGTTTTTTTAATCATTTTATTTTATTTTAAATAAATTTATAAAATATATAAAAAAATATTGATTATAAAAATATAAATTAATTATTATAAAATGTATTTTATAATGTTTTTTAAAATTTATTTTCTTTAAATTGTTATACAAGTTTTTTTTAGCTATCTCGTTATATTATTATATTTAGATTATATATGTATATATATATAATTAAGTTATAAATATAAATTAATAATTTATAGATGAAGATGACATGTTGATCAATTGGATCGATGAAGAGTTAGATAATTCAACATAAATATTTAAAGGTTCCATCTATGACATCCAAAAATATTTTCAACGAAATTCTAAGATGCGCTTAAGTTCATCATCAACTCCACTCCAACTTATTAATCATATGTGGTCGAATCGAATTACGAGTGATATTACTATTTATTATTTAGTGTTATTTTTTATAAATATTAATGTTGTTTGTAATTTTGATTTATGTAAAACCTTAATTGTAGAGTTTTATGAATGTTTTATTTTGTTGAGGTGACAATGATGTGGCAGGAAAAAATATGGCATGTAAGTTCTTGGAGGTTCCACAACTGTGGATGTTATTATTATTTTTTTCCCTTATATTAATACATATAATCGTATGTTAACTAAACTACATAAAAAATAAGCTTATCTTTTACAAATCATACCGTT
The DNA here is from genome assembly GCA_036898165.1 of Silybum marianum. Classification (NCBI taxonomy): domain Eukaryota; kingdom Viridiplantae; phylum Streptophyta; class Magnoliopsida; order Asterales; family Asteraceae; genus Silybum; species Silybum marianum. The sequence continues at coordinate 25,079,607 of CM072538.1, forward strand.
ATAATCATCATCTTAATATGTTCAAAATAAGCTTAATATTGAATATTTTTTGATATAATCTTATATTATAAATACTTATAAATTATTTTTAATACTTCGATTTTATAGCTTTATAGTTACTAATTTAAAAAATAACCAGGTAGTAAGTGTAAGTTTTAAAAATTATTATTAATTATTTATGATATTTAAATAATATGATTAAAACCAAAATATATTCAATATTAGATAAATTTTCAACATATTGATGAAATAATTATAATGATATAATTTATAAAAAACATATATTTTAAATATAATAAAAAATTAAAATGAAAAAGTCATAAAAATAAAGTAAATTAAATAAGTAATTATAATGGTTAAAAGTGCATATTTTTTTGGGAATTTAATTATTATAGCCATTTTTAGAAAAAGATTTACCCATATAACCAATTTCTCTCTAAGTTTACCAAAATAATCAAAAGATCTTCGAAATACGTTGCGAAATACATAATTTTCGAAGAGTCTTCGAAATAGTAGAAAAGGTATGCGAAATCATCACATTTCGAAGACAATTACATGTATTTGAAATGTGATGATTTCACATACTTTTTCTATTATTTCGAAGACTCTTCGAAAATTATGTATTTCGCAACGTATTCGAAGATCTTTTGGTTATTTTGGTAAACGTAGAGAGAAATTACTTATTTGGATAAATCGTTTTCTAAAGATGGCTATAATAATTAAATTCCTATTTTTGATCCACAAGAAAAAGATTTCTACTATTTCGAAGACTCTTCGAAAATTATGTATTTCGCAATGTATTCGAAGATCTTTTGGTTATTTTGGTAAACTTAGAGAGAAATTACTTATTTGGATAAATCGTTTTCTAAAGATGGCTATAATAATTAAATTCCCTATTTTTTTGATCCACAAGAAAAAGATTTCTACTATTTCGAAGACTCTTCGAAAATTATGTATTTCGCAACGTATTCGAAGATCTTTTGGTTATTTTGGTAAACTTAGAGAGAAATTACTTATTTGGATAAATCGTTTTCTAAAGATGGCTATAATAATTAAATTCCCTAATTTTTTGATCCACAAGAAAAAGATTTTTTTAGTGTATTTTTAAGTTATATTTTTTCTTCTTTTGCTCTAAACACAATCCTTATACAAAAAAAAAAAAAATCTACATAAGATTTATGTGTAAACTTTGGCTGTTTGAGAAAAATGATTTCTCAGATGGTTAAAAAATGAAATTATTTTAATGGGTTGATTGTTTTTATAAATTTTCCTTTATTTTCAACCCATGTTATTAGTGTGAAAGAATTAAAATTTTATTTATGTCTTATATATAGGTTATAATTTTGTTTCCAAATTTATATATTTTCATAATCTTCTTTTCTCTATTCTAACATACTATTTTGCATAATCTATATCTATATAAAAGGAAATCCTGAGGCTGCTTACGTGTTGTCCTCACATTTCAGCATTTCAATCTATATTTATATGAAAAGGAAATCCTGAGGCTCCTTATGTGTCGTCCTCACGTTTCAGCATTTCAAACTTCCTCAATTTTTTGAGTTTTTAGTTTTTTTTTATTACCTATCTCACCACCGTTTCTTCTTCTCATCTCCAACCCTTTTGTCTTCTCTTCCATTCAGATCTTCATCTATTACACACTTCATCTTTGTGAATCCTTCCAGGATGATGCTTTAGGTGTACCGTTTCCACTTCTCATCTCCAACTCTTACTTCTCTTCCCTTTTGTTTAACTTTTTTGAGATTTTTAATTTCCTTTCCCCCATATCATATCACCTCTCTCACCACCACTCCCTCTTCTCATCACATCACAACCGTTACGTCTTCTACATATAAGGACGCGTTTGGTTCGCAGGATTGGATTGGATTTTGAGGGATTTGGATTTTAAATCCAATCCATTCCTGTGTTTGGTTTGCAAAATTGTAAGGATTTAAAATCCTAGGATTCAATTGAAATCCAACAAACATAGAATTTTGAAATCCTTGACGGATGCTCGGGATTTCACGGGATTTTGTCGAATTTGTATGAAATAATGTTCTAAAAATGTTAAAAACATTTGTTTTGTAATAATTGATTAATAAAAATGTAATTTAATTATTTTTATAGTATTTTATATTTTTATATAAATTATTTATAAATAATGGAAATCCAATTCCATTGCAAATCCTACGAACCAAACACACCTATGATTTTTCAAATTCATGCCAATCCAAATCCCTCCAAATCCAAATCCTTCCATGAAATGCAAATCCTTCAAAAACAATCCCGCAAACCAAACGGATCCTAAGTTTCCTGGTACGTATTGGTTATTTCTACAGATGTCGATGTCAATGATATATATAGATAGATTTGTTGATTTGGAGTTCATCTTTGTTGCCCTACCCATATATGACAGTTCCAAACAGTTACTTTAGCTTTCCCGTGAAGGCGGTTGATAAATATCTGGATTACATGATCATATCAACAACCAAGAATGGGAATCGACTCCTTGGTGAAATCTTGACACTGATTTCATTCTCTAAAACATTCATGCGGTTTACAGAATTCGATTGGATCACAAGCAGTTTAGGGTTTCTCCTTTATGATGAGTTTCGTGGTACCTATTGGTTATTTTGCTAATTTAAGGGTTTTTAATGGGCATGCTACATTCTTGAATACCCATGAAATATATAGATAGATTTGTTGAGATTTTGTAAATAGTGAATGCAAGTTGGTGTTGTTTTAGAGATCTTAAGTAGGAAAAAAGCTCTATTTTTTATTATATTTGAAAACTTAATTCTTGACTTCGTATGTGTTATTGGTTTTTTTATTTATAATAAATTGTATTTTGATGTCTACAAACAGATGTTTGGAGATGTTGATGTAAATGAGTTCTAGGTATTTGTGTCATTTCTTTATTTCTAATGGCAATGCATATTGCTACACTTGGACATTGAAGAACTGGGAGGACACTTATGTTTATGTGGGTTTTGAAGGTTGTTAGGGCTTATTTCAATTGTATTAAAGTTCGAGGCTTAAAATGTAAATACCGTAAGGTATAAATAGAATAGTTTAATTTTATTTTTTTCAAGAGAGTTATTATCAATTTTGTTAAACCTAGCCGTACATTGTTTTTTTCTCTCTGTAATGGCACATTGCTTATAACTAATACAATCAAGCCGACTGCATTAATTCAATCGTTATTGTTACTGTTCGTGTTTGATTGTTGACTTTATTGCACTTAATCTGGACTCACAATTGCATTTATCAAGGTCAGAGGATGAAAAATCATAAAAATAAGCGTTATGTTCATTTCATGAGGAATCTAAAGGTAAATACCTTTTGGTAATTCAACTAAAAGTTTTGAAATTGTTTAGATCTTGAATTTGTATTTTTTTCTGTCCACCAGGTATTTGATGGAATCCAGAATATCATATGCTTATAAATACACGGCATAACTTTCTACATACTTTGTATTTCTATATAAATCATTAATCCAAGAACATTTAATGTTGAATTTTGAATCATTGTTTGTTTAAGTTGATGCTTGAACTTTAGCCTCGACCAAGAGGTTACGGTATCCAACGCTTTTATAAGGAGAGATGGATAGGAATGCTTCAACATATCAATTATATCCGGCCTTGAGCGCAGGTAAATCATGCCATCTTCCTTTGGTATATGTGATGTATGGCCGCCCAACAACAAAATCTTGAAATATGAATATGAATCAATCGTTATATACACTTAATAAAACAAAATCATCCTTTATGGAAAAGGCGATAATGCTTTAAGGCTCAAACCTAATTAATTAATCCCAGGGGGAGGGAGGGGAGAGTTATAAATGATTGTTGCTTAAAACTTTCCCTTTTTTCTTAGAGTGCGAACGTTTTACCATGAAATACATATATTATCAAGGTATATAAACTGAAGTTTAGTGAATTTATATATACCTTTAACAGAATAATAGCAAAATTTAATTCTTCAAACTACGACGCCAATTATCATTGAGAATGTAGATTTTACGGCCACGATGTGTCCCCAAAAGATCGCATCATTTGTACATCGTTACAGGTTCCATGGGAAATATATGAGTGACAAATCCATGAATACCAATACATTATGACTCGAAGGAACATATCAACTCCAACCAACTGATACATATACATATATATATATATATATATATATATATATGAAGAAATCACGTACTAATTAAGTACCTTAGATCTCTAACTCAATTCAAGTAAAGTGTTGGGAAACTATATACTGTTCTAGATTGAATCAAACAAAATTCAAGTATTGACGTAATGACATAACATTACAAAATGTCAGCGAAAAAACTTGCGCTACTCTGTGACGTAAGTTTGTAATATTTTAAGCACTTTAAAGTAGATGCATACAAACGTAGGGTTACAATGGCATTTGGGTGAAATTTAGAATCATTGTACTCCTTGATATCATATATTCATATAAACTTCAAAATAAAATAAAATAATACAAGATGTACTAAATATTTAGCATTAATGCAAATAAAAATACCAAATTGATGCAATTTCACTTCATATCTATAATAATCTCGCTCGTTGTTCACCTTTTAACTTTGAGTTAGCACTCTTACCCAACGTGCATCTTAATTACTTTTTTGTTGGTTTGATTCATATTGTTATTTCACATGAGAAAACATATCAAAGTTATATTTTAAAAATAGTTTTTGTTACTTCTAAAATCCAGGATGTGGCAAGTTCCTAAACAAGAAAAATATAGAACAATACTTTTTTTCTCGAACAAATTATAAAGGGTGTGGCCTAATCTTAGAATGTTTCTGAAACCCAAAACAGGAAAACAACATAGAATAGCAACAAACTGTGGTCGGAATTTTATCTCAAACAACCAACGATAAAATGACTCTCGAGTTTTATATATATTTTCCAATTTAAGGTAACATTGATTTGCCAAAGTAGTAAAAAGGACGATTTAGCAACTGATATGCACATATGACATCAATGTCAGAGATTAGATGAAAACCTGTTACTTATCGATAACTCGTTAAACCTAAAGACAGTGTCCGGAGATGGATTCACATGTACTCGGTAGGATCCCATATAACCACAAAGTGTCCAAGGTATTCTAAATTTATTTTAAGCTCCTTAACGGTGAAACAAATTTTTTTGTTGTGTATGCAATCATAAATATTAAGATTAAGCCTTGAGTTACCCTAACCCTTATAACTCTAAACTCTTCAATTAAGATTTAAGCATTCTTTTAATTGTTAGTTTATTTTTGTTTTGTTGCTCCCATTTATTTATGTTGATATTTATATTGATGTCAACTTGAAGATTGAACCTTGAGGTATTGTTAAATTTTTTTCTGAGTTCTTTTAATTTATTAATTGGTTGCTAACTTGTTTCTGTTTATTGATTGAGCCTTGAATCAATATTTATATTGATGTTAGTTTGTTTCATTTCATATGAATTATTCAATACCAAAAAGATCTTATCATAAAATGATAACCACAGAAGTGGTTTTTTACAAACTCCCAACTTTGTTTGCGGCGTCCAGTTCTATAAAATTTTTAAGAAATCTTGATTACTTTAAAGTGTTTTTAGAATTCGCAAAATATTTTACAAAATACAAAAAAAAAAAAACAATTTTTCTATTTCCCATCTTCCACTAATCCCCTCTCCTCAAAACACATTTTGCCAACTTTCTATTTGTGATGAACTTTTTATTTACTGGTTTAATTTTTAATGTATATTTAGTCGACTAAAATTAGTAAAAAAACAGGGTTTCTTATATTATTTTATAATTAATTATATTACAAATTTACAATGATTAGTTTATGCTATCATTAACAAAAAGTTCTGATCTACTTCTAGACATGACAAATACATATGATTTAAGAAAACAGATTGTTAGAATTTCTTGTATCAAAGTTCAAAAAATATTGTATACATAAATTATATACATTTAATATCATTGTGTTCTTTTAACATAACTTATACTGATCAACCTAGAATGGAGTTAGTGGGTTGATTGATTAAATTTGAAGTTTTATAATAATACTTCAATTTTAAAAGCAAAATTCATAATGAAAGAGAGGTAGTCTATGGGGAGTGCTAATGGTACTCCTTAATAGGGGTGTGAACGAAATTTTTGTATCATTGTATCCTTGAAAATGTAAAAAGTTGACTTCGAAGTAAATTTGTGTTAGCAGAAATTCATTTGTTAGGATGTCATTAGCAACATCTAGGGATGCCATTAGCCTCTCCCTTAATATAATGACAATTTTTTACTTTTACAAGCAAGTATTAATCACAAGATTAATATCAAGTGGACAACTCACATAATAAACGAGATTGCTTAGTTGAAACAATCAATATATGTAAAGGGCCGATTGACAATTGATAAATGGTTTGGTGCATAATGGTTAAGTGGTCAGAATGATTAAAAGACTTTTAAAATTTAGTGTAAAATGAAATATAATTGTTTGGTAATTATTCAAAATGAAACTAGGCTCTGAGTTGTTAAGGGAGATCCATGATATAAAATGATTCAGAGGGTTTTGAAACCATTAAAAGACAAACTTATTTTTTTTGCCAAACATGATTGATCATCTCTTAGCTATTCAGAAATTGCCTCTTAATGAAACTGTTAAGAACTAAGCAAATAGCCCCTAAGTGACCAATAGTTAACTTTTAGAATATAAGACTTTAACACTTAAAACGCTTTTAAATTGGTGAGAAAATTCTATTGTTTTCTTAAAAAACTTAAGTTGTTGCTGCATTTATAACTCAAGATAGACTATATGGATGCATGATTCCATGCAGGGCCGGATCTGTAGTGGTACCTACGGTGGTACGGGCCATAGTATTATTTTTTCGGAGAAAGATACAAAATTAAGTTTGTGAGAGGTGCAACTGTATTGTTTTGTTGTGTGCCACCATATATATATATATATATATTTAAAAACTACAATATGGACACAAGTTTTCCTTGACAAAGTTGGTTTGCAAAGTTTCTTCTACACCCAAGACCCAAGTTTGAATCTCACTAGTTTCATTTTTTAGCTTATAGCTTTTTTACTTTTTGATTTTAAATTTAAATTTATTATGTTTCTAAAAAAGTTCACAGTAAAAAACTTAAACCCCAGACGTCACATATAAAAATCAATGAACTAAATAATAGACTGATGTTGTGAAAAATACATTAACATTTTTTCTTATATTTAAACAATACAACCGTTTAAAAAAACAATTAGATCCGTCCCTAAGTTAGACCGGTGTTTCTTTTTCATGTATAACTATAAATAATATAGGTGGTGTTTTGATTGTTAGATATGTATTCTCTTTAATTCCCTCTTTTTTTTAATTAAGACAAAACTATCACATGTTTTCTCTTTCTTTTAATTAATCACAAGACAAGAAACTATCACATGCATGTGTTCTCTTTCTCTTAAAGGTTATAATTGAGATCTTTTAAAAAAAGGTTTGTTGTTTTGTTTCTTTTCTTTTCTCATGTCTAGGGGGAAAAAAGAACGAGAACGTATATAACTTACCTACCTACCGAATATATATATATATATATATATATATTATATGTAGAGGAAAGTTCAAATGTGAACCTATTTTTTATTGTGAACATGAGAACAGATCTCAGCCCTTGATCTGAGTCATATTCAAGTTGTTCTTTAAATGTGGCTTGAGGGGTAATTCTGGCAATTTTTATTCAAGCTGTTTTGATGTCACTCCCGCTTATTTCTTCCTTCTTTGTTAATCGTCTTTTTCTATGTTAATCGTCTTCTTCTCTGTTAATCGAATTCTTCTCTGTTAATCGTCTTCTTCTATGTTAATCGTCTTCTTCTCTGTTAATCGAATTCTTCTCTATTAATCAGATTCATTGCTGTGAAGAACTTTATTAATTGGATTTGCGATTTCTGAAATTAAATTGTTGATTCCCTCTTTTCAATGGACTCTGTTTGCTTCATCAGAAAATTCAATCGATTGTGATCCAGTTGAAAATTCTACTCTTTTTGTTGATCAAACATGTGATTTGTTCACTGATTGCGATTATGTTACATGTTTCGAGAATACAGACCGAGAATTTGGTTCTAATGTTGAAGATGCGTTGATCTGTAGCTTATATTCAGACTGAATATATAAACATAAATTATAAAAACACCAGATTGTAGTATATATTCAGTCTGAATATAAGCTAAAATTTGAAATTTGTATAATCGTAGTTTATATTCAGACTGAATATAAGCTAAATTTGAAGTTTGTATAATCGTAGCTTATATTCAGACTGAATATAAGCTAAATTTGAAGTTTGTATAATCGTAACTTATATTCAGACTGAATATAAGCTAAATTTTGAAGTTTGTAAAATCGTAGCTTATATTCAGACTGAATATGAACTACAATTATGTGTTTTTATAATAGTAACTTATATTCAGTCTGAATATAAGCTAAAATATGAACTTTGTATAATCGTAGCTTATATTCAGACTGAATATAAACACTAAGAGTCTTTTTATTCAGACTGAATATAAACTAAATTTTGAAGTTTGTAAAATCGTATCTTATATTCAGACTGAATATGAACTACAATTAGGTGTTTTTATAATAATAACTTATATTCAGTCTGAATATAAGCAGTAAGACTCTTAGTGTTTATATTCAGTCTGAATATAAGCTAAAATTATGTGTTTGAATAATTGTAGCTTATATTCAGTCTGAATATAAGGTACAATTATTCAAACACATAATTTTAGCTTATATTCAGACTGAATATAAGCTACAATTATACAAACACATAACTGTAGCTTACATTCAAACTGAATATAAACATGACATTGTGATATCACAATGTTATGCTTATATTCAGACTGAATATAAGGTACAATTATTCAAACACATAATTTTAGCTTATATTTAGACTGAATATAAGCTACAATTATACAAACACATAACTGTAGCTTACATTCAGACTGAATATAAACATGACATTGTGATATCACAATGTTATGCTTATATTCAGACTGAATATAAGGTACAATTATTCAAACACATAATTTTAGCTTATATTTAGACTGAATATAAGCTACAATTATACAAACACATAACTGTAGCTTACATTCAGACTGAATATAAACATGACATTGTGATATCACAATGTTATGCTTATATTCAGACTGAATATAAGCTACAATTATACAAACATATAATTTTAGCTTTTATTCAGACTGAATATAAGCTACAATTATACAAACACATAATTGTAGCTTAGATTCAGTTAGAATATAAGCATAACATTTTATGTTTATATTCAGATTGAATATAAGCTACAATTATACAAACACATAATTTCAGCTTATATTCAGACTGAATATAAGCTACAATTATACAAACCCATAATTGTAGCTTATATTCACTCTGAATATAAGCATAACATTTTATGTTTATATTCAGACTGAATATAAGCTACAATTATACAAACACATAATTTTAGCTTATATTCAGACTGAATATAAGCTACAATTATACAAACTCATAATTGTAGCTTATATTCTGAATATAAGCATAACATTTTATGTTTATATTCAGACTGAATATAAGCTACAATTATACAAACACATAATTTTAGCTTATATTCAGACTGAATATAAGCTACAATTATACAAACTCATAATTGTAGCTTATATTCAGACTGAATATAAACATGACATTGTGATACTACAGTGTTATGCTTATATTCAGACTGAATATAAACTACAATTATACAAACATAATTTTAACTTATATTCAGACTGAATATAAGCTACAATTATACAAACCATAATTGTAGCTTATATTCAGATTGAATATAACCATAACATTTTATGCTTATATTCAGACTGAATATAAGCTAAAATTATACAAACCCATAATTGTAGCTTATATTCAGACTGAATATAAACATGACATTGTGATATCACAATGTCATGCTTATATTCAGACTGAATATATACACAACTATTCAAACACATAATTTTAGCTTATACTCAGACTGAATATAAGCTACAATTCTTTAGTAAATAAGTTGCTTGGTGACGATGACGATGAACTGATTTATGTCGAAATTGTTGCTTGGTGACGACGACGATGAAGAGATTGACGGCGAAATCGTTGTTTAGGGACGACGAAGATGAAGAAATTGACGGTCATGTTATATTTACGATGTTGCCCCTACACGCTAATTATTGTTTAAGCCATGACTCGAGTTTTCCACTTATTTACAAAAATGCCACCGTGCGTTTTGCGCATTGATTTTTTGATCTGATTTTAAATGGATGGTTGAGATGCATCCTCATGTTCACAATCAAAGATAGGTTCACATTTGAACCCACACCTATATATGTATATAGAAAGAAAGAGAAATAAAAGAAAGTTCAAATGCGAACTCAAATTTGGTTGTGAACGTGAGAACAAATGAGAGCGCGACACGTATCTGAATATAAACTATTCATACTGAATATACAAAGAAATATTCAGACTGAATAATCATTATTCAGACTGAATAAATACTATATTCAGCCTGAATATTTCTGTGAATGGGACACGCGTCGCACTCTCATTTGTCGTCACGTTCACAACCAAATTTGAGTTCCCATTTGAATCCGCCCATATATATATATATATATATATAGGGGAGGGATCATACAAGAACACCCCCTATTTAAAGGAACAAAAGGAGAATTTGTGGATCACATTTGATGTGGGTCCCATATAATATTAAATGATATCTGATTCAATGGGCCCTACCATTAAATCAACTATGATTTAATATTATGTAAAACCTATATCATATGTGGTCCACAAGGTGTCCATTTGTTCCTTTAAATTTACAAAGTTCTCATTTGAACTTTCCCCCTCTCTCTCTCACTATATATATATAAGAGATGGAAACAGAATTGATTAACGTGATGGAGTAGAGTTTCTTTCAATTTTTGTATATATATATATAAAAGAGATAGAAAAAGAATTAATTAACGTGACCGAGTGGAGTTTCTTTCTATTTTTGCATATATATATATATATATATGGGTATTACCATCTACATTTTAAAATCTAATCTAAATATATGTCCTCTAATTAAAATAGATAAATAAACATAGATGTTAGTGTATCACCAATCAACATAAATAAATACAACAGAATAAGGTGCAAAAAGAAAATAGAGTAGGGTGTAAAAGAAAAAACCTTATATGCACACCAAATTAGAGTTATGATTCACTTCAATTCTTCTTCTTCTTCTTCTTCTTCTTCTTCTTCTTCTTTATATGTATATATATATGCACACCAAATTATAGAATAAAAATTCATATTTAGAAGAATATATTAATTTTTTTACAATCCGTCTACAATGAAATTTTACATCCCATTGTATCATACAAAATATACAACTCTACTAACAACACGGACAAACCTACATAGGCCCATTAAATCTTATTTTATATAGTAATTGATAGTTTGTTTATTCAATGAGTTTTCATAATTATTAACAATTCGTTGTCGCATAATACTCTTTTGATACAAACAAACCATAAATTTATGATGGATGGTGTTTGTTAAAAGAGGAAAAAAAGATAGAGAGATTGAAACCAAATTTAATTAGAATCTGTTAAATTAAGACAATTTTGCAGAATTATTAAATAATGGTATGATAGATTTCTAAATATATCCTTAAAAGATTGTTGATGTCTCGTTCTTAATTTTAATTGTGGGGCACCATATGTACGTTTGCACGAACTTCGTTTTCTTAAAGATATTAATGGTATACAATTATATGCATTACGACCATCTTTTATCGAGAAAAAATGACCTGTAATTACATCAAACAACAAAAGCTAACATCTTCCCTGACTTGCTTTGTTTTCATTACATCGAATCATCCATTAATGTAAGTTGAACGTTTGGCAACAACCGTCTTTTTTATGTAAGTTGAACGTGGGTCTTGTTAGCTTTTCAACACTGTGCATGGAGTGATATGGAATAGGGCGGATCTATATATCATTGTCAACCGGTGGCACGTGCCACCATATTATATCTTCATCGAAAGGTAAATTTTTGGATTTAACCGTGTTGTTTAAGGGTGTTCTTAAATAATTTAAAATATAAATAATTACACAAATAGGGTAGTTGGCATAGTGGTTTTTCCCATTTGAATTAAAAGTTCTTATAGAGATGGTCTCATGTTCGATCCTAACTTGATGCTAATAATTAAAAAATTTAGGTAGCAACTCAATATAACATTTAATAACATATGAAATACTCTATTAATTTCGTACTTAAATAACATTTAATAAATACTCTATTAATTTTATATCTAATCATTAACTTCCCCAAAAACATTTTTAATTTGTTTTCAGTTATTAAAGATCATCAATATCAAATACTAAAAACCAAAAAAAAACTCTTGAAATCAACAAAAAAATGACAAAATCTCTCGAAATCAAACAAAAAACTTTAAAAAATCTCTGAAACGGTAGAATTAGATTAAAAAAACATCGATAAAAACCGTATTTTTTATAATTATTTTTTGTTTATGATATATGGTGTTGCCATCGTATCAAAATTATTTTGGGTCCGTCCCTGATTCCATGTAGAAGCCCACATAAAAAAAATTGTGAACAAGACTCTATGTCATTTGGATCGTTTAAAAACTTGCACAATTTAAAGAAAATTTAATGTCAATATTGAGATCTTCATGAAAGCATAATATAAAACTTCTACATTAAGTCTTCTTGTACATGTTTTGCTTTAGAAAACTTTCACAAGAAATTAAAGAACCAACTAGACATTCCTTCTTAACTTCTTCTTTCGTCCATTGCCATAAACTGGTGTGATATTTGAATCACTTACTTCTCCTTTGCAAGTTGGACATTCTTTTGAGAATGAATCCACATATGGAACCTTATCGAAACAACTCGAGCAAAACAAGTGACCACAACAAGTTACAATCGGATCTTTAGCCACAACTAAGCATATGTTGCAATCATAGAAATTCCCATTAATATTATCGGTTTTCTTACCATCTAAATCCATCTCTAATGCTTTCGCCAAATGGTTGATATCCCTTTTGCAATTCTTCACCCTTTCTTCACCGATGCCACCACCACCACCACCACTACTGTTGCCACTACTGCCGCCACCACCGCTGTTTACTGATCCTTTCACAACCCCATTGCCGCCTTGATTTTTGTTCTTAAATCTTCGGTGTTGTTGTCGTTGATTAGCTATGGCGGTAATTGCCTGAAGCTGCTTAATTCGATCCTCGATCGCAACTCGTGAGGTTTTTTGTTCATCAAGAGCAATGACAATATTGTCATCACCCATATTATCATCCATCAAGATGAGAGACCCTAAATATTTGTATTGCACTCTTCCACCCACAATTCAATTAGTAATATATATATATACACACACATATATATATATACAATTTTAAGCAATATCTGACCTGATTGAGAGAGATTTGATTGTGATATTTTATATAACCCCCGTTGATTATATTATTTAAAATACGTAATGCATTTAATATTCCAACAAACTTTTCAAGATACTTTTTATAAAATAATAATTTAATTTTTCTCTTTCTTTCTTCTCTAAATTAAGTAAAAAAAATATCTAATATATATTATGTTTCCTTCAAATATGAAGAAAAAAGATTTTTCTCTCAACTTTTATATATTTTTAAAACGATATAATATTTATAGAGGGAGGTTCATGCGAGGACGGTAACAATTTAATAAAATATAAGGACAATATTTAACCAATCATTTAGATAATTAAGTTTAAGAAAAAAATTCTTGTATAAAATCACATGTGATTTTGTACTAACATCAAAAAAATAGACATTTGTGACTTTTGCCGTGGGTTAAGTCGCGGGAAAAATCACGACTAATCATATATGATTTTGTACGTGAATCATATATGATTTTATATATGAAGTTTTTTTCCTTAAATTTAATTACCCAATGATTGTCTGATGATTATCCTCGTATTTTCCTAAATTATTACCGTCCTCACATGAACTTTTTTCAATATTTATATACAACAAATACAATAAAAAAAATTCATACCTTTTTTTGGTAAGTTTTAAATTCTTAACCCCCTCGAAGCCTAAAGACCCGAATACGTCAAAGACTCTTTGATCATTTTATTGGATGACTTAGAGATAAGTTTACGGTTACATAAAATTTAATTATATTATATTATATTTCAATTGTACTACTTTTATTTTTTAAATACCACGTTTAGCTTTAAAATAATTACTAAACATATTTGGTTAATAGTTAAATGTTCAAAAAAATATCCTTTTATGACAAAATTATGGACATTATACTACGATACAGGCAATATAAACTATATCTTGTAATTATGAGGGTAAAATATTTAGAGTTTAATTAAAGTTTGAAATCTAAAATATCTATATAAAAAAAATTAAATGTTTTAATTAAATATTGGCATGTGAGAACATCTCCAACAACATCTCTAAAAAATTTCTAAAATAAAGATACAAAAGTTCAAAATCTCTGAAAAAAATTACGTTTATCTCCAACATCATCTTTATTTTGAAGAATCTAACATTAATTATATTATTAAAATATTCAATATATTTAAAAACTTTTAAAGTAACTTTTACATTATTGGTGGGAGAGTAGAATATGAATAAAATATTATTTTCTCTCATTTAATAATCATTTTTTGGGTAATCTTCAAATATTGAGAAAAAAAACATCTCTTCTCATATTTTTTTCATTTTGAAGAAATTTTTAGAGATGTTGTTGGAGCATAATTTTAGTCCAAATTAAATCTCTATTTTCTTTATTTTCTTTATTTTAGAGATGTTGTTGAAGATGTTCTGACGTGTCTTTTAAAATGGTTTTCCTCAAAATATAGATTTCTGTAAATATAAACATTAAAGACATTTTCAACCTGAAAACCTAAAAAAACCGTCTTTGAAATAATATTTTAAAAGTATTTTTCTACTCCTTTTGTAATAAAATAAATGTTTATTCGTATCAATGGGTACACACTAGAAGTAGAAGGATTAGAGCATCTTCAACAGATTCTTCAAAATTTCTCCAAAATGGAAAATTAAAGTTAAAATTTCTAAAAATGTTTGCATTAATCTCCAACAGATTCCCATTTTGAATAAGCAAACATTGATTATAATATTAAAATATTTTTTTCATCCATTAAAATATTATTTCTCTCTTCAAATATTTTGTTTTAAATTTTTTTATTGGTCGTCTACTTTGTAATCATTTTTGGAGTGTTCTCCATATTTGGAGAAAAATGTGTTCTCTCTTCTATTTTCTTCATTTTGAAAATGGTTTTAGAGAAGCTGTTGGAGCACATTTTGGCTCAAAATTCCAATTTTTCTCCATTTTCTCCAAAATAGAGAAGTTATTGGAGATGCTCTAGTCATCTAGCTGGGAAAATGCCACCCTTCTATTGCTGTTATAATTATTTTTTTAGAGTCTTATTAGTTTTTATAAAATTTCCGTAGTTCTAAAAAAAGTTTCTTTTTTCTAAAATTAACCGTCTATTTTCTCTTTCTAATCTTAACTTTTTTTTATAAAAAAAACTTATGCTTTTAACTATGACAGGAAGAAATTTCTCTTTTTATTATTAAGAATAAAATTGTTATTTATTTAATTAAAAAATATAATAATTACATAATTTAAAACAATATAATGTGTCATCGTCATTAATATTTATTTAGAAGGAAGTAAATAAAAATAAACTATTCAATAAATATTTTTAAATTATAGACAAAGCATGGAAATAAGACCTGTTCCAACGGGGACGGGGATCCCCGAATACTAAAAACCGAGGCCGAGGCCAAGTAACGTGGTCCCGTCCTGTCCCGTCCCAAAATACTAAATATTTTTATTATTAAATATATTATTTATAACGAATTAGATTATAATATTTTAGATTTATGAAAAATTATTTTAACGTTTCTTCTTATATAATTTTTTTTGATTCATCTTACTATACTTTTAGATAAAAAATGTTGAAAATCGAAAATGTTTGATCAAACAATTACCTATGATGTGGTTTTGTACAC
Source organism: Silybum marianum (assembly GCA_036898165.1). Lineage (NCBI taxonomy): Eukaryota > Viridiplantae > Streptophyta > Magnoliopsida > Asterales > Asteraceae > Silybum > Silybum marianum. The sequence goes on from CM072538.1 coordinate 25,095,720, forward strand.
ATATGAATAACTGATATTTTATAAAAGTAAAATTTGAAAATATGTGAAATTTAAACATGAACCAATATCGATTGAGTGCGATATTTAACATATTTGAGTTAAACCATCTTTAAATTAACCGGGGGTGGGGGGGGGGTTCCCAATTCAGTGTTGGAGATCTTGGTCCTGAATGAAACTAAACATCATTGATCCTACTATCAATCAATCCGTCATAGAAAAAAGAATGAGGATGTGATTATATTTTCCCGATGAAAATGAGGATGAGAATGGATATTGAAATCAAGAAAGAAAATGGAGATTGCGTCCCCACCCCATTTCCATGCCTAAACTTTTATATAATTTTTTGAAAATAGCAATTAAATAAAGTACGTGTATTTTAAACACAATTTGTGTTAATAGTTATAAACGAGTAAATGGATGAATTTAAGAAATTTCCAAATATAAAGGATTATATATATTTTAAAATAGATGAAGTAAACATTTTAATAGAAATTCAATAACAAAATCCTTTTTGCGCATGTTAACAATGTGTACAAGATATTGTTTATATTAATTGATTTTGGTACACCATTTTTTTAAAATTTTAATTGATCTTATTGTTGTATTTATTGTAAACAAATCAACTAATTAAGTTTGTTCAACATAAAATAAGTGTTTAAAAAAACTCGTCGCAACCACTGTTGTGGCATGCCGTGACTTAAGACTTGTGTCTCACGTCAAGTTATGCCTGTGGCACGATAACCTAACGCGCAATTTTTGTAACGTAATGTTTGATTTTTCTTAATGTTTTATTTGTTAGTTTCTAGTGTATAACCTAATTGGCTTATTGGGTAATAGTAGAAAAACATATGTTTACATGTATAATAATTTATATTAAATAAAGATTTTTCGGCATAAGTCATGCCATGATTTGAAGTTTAACCTTGCCGTCACGCCATGCCTCATGCCATTTTAACCTTGTATAAAACAATGTTAATGGTTATTATATAAATCTGATGCATAAGGGAATATTACTAAAATTGTGTGCCGGTACATATAAATTGTTTTATGTATTTGTTGAAACTAATAAAAACCATAAATAATTAAAAAAAAGTAAATTATTGGACAAATATTTATATTGTTCCTTTAGTGAGATCAAAAAATATTATGGTTATTGTAGAAAAATGACTGGATCGAATTTTAATAGTATTAATCATCATCCAATGTCATATATAATGAAATCCATTTCATGTTTATAAAAATAAGAGTAAACTACATACTTGGTCCCTAGGGTTTATTGGTTTTAACAGTCCGGGTCCCTAAAATGAAATATCTATGACTTGCATCCTTGTGGTTTCCATTTCATAACGTATTGGGTCCCTAAAACTAACTTTGTTAGACTTTTTCTGTTAAGTAGGTTAAGTAAGAGGGTCATTTTGGTCATTTTAAGTTTAGGGACCAAACATGTAATAAAAACCACAGGGACCAAACATGTAACTTACTCTATATATTATATATATATATATAATTATTAATTAATAATATATATATTTATATATTATATATAATTTATCACCATAATTTTCACAATTTTTTTATAACATTGTTTTTTTTATTACAACAATATATTTTTAATTTTGTATTTTTATTATGGCATGATAGTTATATTTTTCTTTATTATAGCAACGTATATTCAAATTATTTTTTTATTATGGCATTATAGTTACATTTTTCTTTATTATAACAATATATTTTTAAATTATTTTTTTATTATAGTATTATAGTTACATTTTTCTTAATTATAGAAATATGTATTCAAACTATTTTTTTTATTATGTCGTTATAGTTACATATTTTTCTTTATTATACCAATATACTTTCAAATTGTTTTGTATTTAGCCATTGTACTTTTAATTTTTTTAATTAAATTGTAAGAAAATTATATATTTTAATGTAACATATATTTTAAACATATATGATTGTTTTTTTCCTTTAAAACATATATTTTTTTAAATAAATTACGTGGCATAGATAAAATGGACCATCAATTTTTTAGATAGTTTCTTCACTTTATCTTCCGATTATTCATACATTTTTAAAGGAATTCTTAAAAAATAGATGAAAAACATAATATAGGTGGTATATGAATAATCGGGAGAGAAAGCGATGAAGTTATTTAAAACGTGTTTTACATTTTTTGAATAAACTTCATCGCTTTCTCTCCCGATTATTTATATACCACCTATATTATGTTTTTCATCTATTTTTTAAGAATTCCTTTAAAAATGTATGAATTATCGGAAGGTAAGCGAGAAACTATCTAAAAATTGATGGTTCATTTTATCTACGCCACGTAATTTATTTAAAAATATATATATGTTTTTTAAAGAAAAAAAACAATTGTATATGTTTAAAATATATGTTTCATTAAAATATTTAACTTTCATACAATTTAATAAAAAAATTAAAAGTACAATGGCTAAATACAAAACAATTTGAAAGTATATTGATATAATAAAGAAAAATATGTAACTATAATGACATAATAAAAAAATAGTTTGAATACATATTGCTATAGTTAAGAAAATATAACTATAATACCATAATTAAAAAATAATTTAAAAATATATAAGCTATAATAAACAAAAATGTAACTATAATGCCATAATAAAAATAATAATTTGAATATATTTTGCTATAATAAAGAAAAATGTAACTATCATGCCATAATAAAAATACAGAATTAAAAATATATTGTTGTAATAAAAAAAACAATGTTATAAAAAATTGTGAAAATTATGGTGATAAATTATATACAATATATATGTTATTAATTATTAATTATTAAGTATTAAGTATATATAAAATATATAGAGAGTAAGTTACATGTTTGGTCCCTATGGTTTTTATTACATGTTTGGTCCCTAAACTTAAAATGACCAAAATGTCCTTCTTACTTAACATACTTAACAGAAAAAGTCTAACAAAGTTAGTTTTAGGGACCCAATACGTTATAAAATGGAAACCACGAGGATGCAAGCCATAGATATTTCATTTTAGGGACCTAGACTGTTAAAACCAATAAACCTTAGGGACCAAGTATGTAGTTTACTCTAAAAATAAAATAAAGTACTCGGTTTAATTTTGACAAAATTTAACGATGTGCTTATTTGTTAAAATTATTGTAACTGAAAGTTTCTTCAAGCGTTTTGGAAAACCATATTAGCTAATTTTTGACAATTTGAAAGTTTAGATTTGCTTCACAAAGATCACCAATTCAAATTCCCTCAAGATGAGCGGAATATTTTTTTTACCTATTAACGACCCCATGAGATTGGTTAAGGTGAACAATTTTACCCATACTGCCATACACCACCACTACTAGAATACCAAATTTGGCCGGCCTTTGTCGGCAATTACTGACGTATTAACTAGAGATCACCATAAAATTGAGATAAAAAAACAGAGTTCCTTTTCTGACATATTTGCTACGATGTAAAGGCCATCGGTAATTAATCTTATAATAGCGACGACTATTGATTTTAACATATTCATCTCATGGATCATGGACAACACTTAATTGATTTTAAAATTTTAAAATCTTTTACCGTAGTAAGAAAACCATTGGTATTGTAACTTAATTTAATTTAAATAAAAAATTATTTTCTAAAAACCATCGAAAATCTGTTAGGGTTATGTATAAAAATAATTTGACGCTGGAAACTCCTCGTTCTCCCACAATATTCATCCGTCGTCTCCAACTCTATGTGTGTCAGTGTGTGTTTGGAAATATTGTTGTTGTGTGTATACAAGATCTGATGCATCAAATATCTCGTTTGGTTGTATGAAGATTCAAGCTGAAAAACGAAGATCATAGTAGAACACACAAATAACTTGGATTTGTTCCTTTTTTTTTCTTTGATTATTGTATTTTTGGAGTTTTTTGAGGTTTGGTTCATTCTAGTTTTAATTTGTTCATAAATTTAAAAACACCTAAATCTGGTGTGTGTGAGTGTGTGTACGCGCGCACGTGTGTGTGAAAGGGGAAGGGGGTACCAAAAAAGGTATGTGTGCAAGGGGAATGGTGCCAGAAATGGTATGTGTGGATTACCAAAACCTGCCGGTTGCGGTAAAACAACTAAATGTAAAACGCTTTCAATGCAAAAAGGAATTTTACACGAAGATTCTAATGCTTTCTCAATATTGACCTGAGAACGTTGTAACCCTTATAGGGTTTTGTGATGATGGCAACAAGATGATACTTGTCTATGAATACATGAGTTGTGGAAGCCTTAACACGTATCTACGTAACCCTGCCATGCATGTTGGGACATATATCATGCGAAAAACGTCTTGATATATGTGTTGTGGTTGCCTCTGCATTGGATTATCTTCACAATCATGTGGCATCATACCACATAATAATAATAATACATCATGATATGAAAAGGGCCAACATTTTGTTGGATGAGAATTGGAATGCAAAACTTGTAGATTTTGGGTTATCTAAGATGGGTCATGCAAATCAAGAGAACACATATGGTTATTGTGACCCACAATACAGCACTAGTATTTTAACTAAAGAATCAGATTTATACTCGTTTGGCTCGAATCTCGTACAGAAATGGAGAGATAGTCAAGATTATTGATTATAAATTAAGGGGAGAAATTATGCAAAAAATATGTAAAGTGCTTCAAGATATTGCATATCAATGCTTGCAAGAGCTCAAGAACAATGACCGATGATTGCTAGGGTAGTAATTGAGTTGAAGAAGGCTAGGCAAATTAAAGTAAGTTTTTGAATATTGTTTAGGAAAAATTGCATTAAAATGAAACCGATTTTTTTTCTATTCGTATTATAAAGAACCAACTTTCAAAACCGGGCTTGGTGAATAAATTCATGTTCTCCAAAATAATACGAAAACAAAGGTGGTTTTATGTTGGTTCTTTAAAATTAAAGGGTGTGAAAGTTGGTTCCTTCAAATACGAAAAACAAGAAATTATAACAATTCCATTAAAATGGACATATTTGAATCTAAGAAAAACGTAATAGTATATACTTGAAACATATATTTATTTGGTCATATTGAAGGTACTATCATCAAGAATTCCATCCAACCTCCACCGTCGTCACTGCCGCCACCACCGGCTGGAAGTATAACCCCACCATCATCCTCATCTTGGGATTTTTTTATTTTTTGCAACAGATAATGAAACGAATGTTGATTAATTCTACAAGATAAACTCGATATATATGATCATATATTGTTATTATGCCTTCATGTGATTGAAATGCTATATATGTAAAACTAATTTGAAAGAAATCTAATTAATAATGACATTCGTGTTGGAAAAATTAATTTCTATATTAATTTTAAATTAAATAGAAATTATGCTTTGGTTACAATTAATGAAATTATGTTCCATTATGGTCACCTTTAATCTTTCGTAGGTTATAAACGTGTTCTATATATAAAAACTCCAACCTTGAGTTCTAAGGGTTAGATGAAAAAAAGGAATTACAAGGAAAAAGAGAGTACAAGTGGAATTGAATTCGATTATGATGTTGAAGTCAGACATAATTGAATTTTATTATGTTTAGAGTCTTTGTATACCTGGGAAGTCGACTTCCCAGCGGTTTGGTTGGGGGCGAATCAGTTTTAAGGAAACCATGTACAACATGGGCTGTGACTCAATATTCCAAAAAAAATTTAGTTCTATAATTTTATTTTGGTGAAACTATTTTCCTACAATGCGTTGAAGTGATATTGTTATTGATATTCAAAGTAGTCAATTATATAAAGCGGTGTATTCAATAAGTTTCTAAGGAGAGTTTTATATAAAGTGGCGTATTCATCAAATATGCCAGCTCTAATTAAAAAACAAGTTTCTTCTATTTATAAAAAGAAAACTTTCTTAAACAAAAACCTTCTCGATCCATATAGTTAACAAAGGACTTAATGGAAAACTAACAAACATTAATCCACCCCCTTTTCAAGTTTATGAGAGCATTCATACCGATCTTTCTAAAGAAGTAAGAACATGATCTATAGATGGCTTTTCTACGTTCTTGGTGGTCCAATGTGGCTTTGTAAATTTGTTTCGAGAGCACAACGTTAGACCGAAAGGAACTAGCTATAGTAGATGCATGCCATGGCTTTGGTTCATCATTTATAACCGATCCTTTTCCCTTTTTTTTAGATTTTTTTTATATTTGAAAAATTAGGATTATGTATTATCATTAAATACATTATACTATTTTAAAATTATTAATAAAATAAATTCTATTTATAGCAATTTGTAAATAATTATAAATTATACAACAAATAAAAAAGTGTTTAACGAGTTTTTTACTCTTAGTCCTTATTACCAGCTATGATAATCATCTTTGTTATGTTTTTTTTAGAAAGGGTATTCTAGCATTTACCTAGACTAATCCCTGACAATTTTAAGACTGCTAAAGCGTGCAGTTTTGAGATAATTCCCCAGTGGCTACAAGTTGTTTGCGTCTGGACTCGAACCTGGGGTAGATGGGTTATCTAGCCTCATCCCCCACAAGACTTAACCAGTACGCCACAAACCTTGTGGTTCATCTTTGTTATGTTGTATACTTAAAAAATCAATACTTTTTATAACTTTATAAGAAATCCATCTTGATATGAAAACCTCTAACCTTTTGTTGGTTAAGTATTTTTGTATTAAATTACGCATATGTTTTGATTTTATATTACTCATTGTGTTTTGGTACGAGTGACGTTAAGCAATTTTTATATTAAATTGAATTTCTTTTAATTTTAGGTTATTAATTAGTGTATGATGTTGTGACCTTTTTTATAATACTAAATTACCTTTGATTTTAGGTTTATTGAAAATATGATTACATTTCAACGTGTGTGGTCGCTCGCATATTTAATTTAAAGTAGTTTTTATAAACGGGAAAAAAATCCCCGTTTCCCCGTTGGGGATGGGGATGTGATCTTATTCCCCGGTGGGGATGGGGACGGGGACGGGGATGGGGATCGAGGTCCCCGCCCGATACCCGCCCCATTCCCATCCCTGATGAGAATTGAAATGCAAAACTTTCAGATTGACGAGAAAATGCTACAAAAGTAGAGAGATAGAGAAGATTACAGATGAGAGAATAATGAAACATATAAAGCCAAGAACATTGAACAACGGCCTACAATTACTCAGTTTATGCTCCAATTTAAGCAAGCCAAAGAAATCCAAGTAAGTTGGAGTATTGTTTTTCTTTTTTGTTTTTGCAGTTCCCTCAAATATGGGTTTAGTTGACTGTTTCTTTTATATTGTTTAATAAAGAAAACTCATTAAGTCGTGTATGGATAAGGTTGTATATATATGTTTGGATTAATTGGTTTGTATAGATTGAGAAGTTTTTGTTTAAGATGGTTTTTTTATAGATGAGATGAGCGTGTTTTTTAATTGGAAAAAAAAAAACTTGAAGATTACTAAATAAGCCACTTTCTATAATACTAAGCCATTACCAAATGGTCATTTATAACTGACCAGATAAGCTATGAGTCTTGCTACGTTCATTAAGTTGTTAACAAATAAACAAACCTTCACCATTCATAGTCTTGTGAAATTGTAGCTCATCTTGATTTTGTATATATATATCTACCCTTCTTTTTCTTCATATTGAATGGTTCTTCTGCTTTTCTTTTCTTTTTATGCATTATCTGTTTCGCACTCTTTATATAGAGGGAGGGTGGATCAAACGAGAAGTTGATCAATTTGCAAGACAGGAAGAAGTTTCAAGATCATATATGATTACATGTGATATGAACGTTTAATAATATACGATTAAACACATCCAAAAGAAAAGCGAATGAGTTAGTCAAATGTAAACGCGACCAAAGGTCGCGGGAGGTTGCCTGCAATGTGAGCATGTGACAGTCAATGCAACATATGTTCAATCGTATATGATTAAGTGTGCATATTACATATAATCATACATGATCTTAAAACTTCTCGCCTTCTGACAAATGGTTCTCCAATTAACATCATCAGTTTTAAGGATGAAAATGCTCACATATGACTATTGACTATCGGTATAAGAATAATAAGTCAATTAAAAAAAGTTAGTTAACTAAAACCGATAATAAGATACAATTCTTAATGTTTTATCATGGATATAAGAGAATTATTTATACACTTTAAATCAATGGAATATTGATTAGAATTTTGAAATATTTCTCATAGTTAGGGCCGGGGCGATTTATCAAATGTTTACCATGAAAATACCCACCACTCTTACTTACCTTATGAGCTATAGTTCTTAGTCATTAAAATGGATTAATGGTAAGTGTTAATAACGTATTAAGCGCTTAGCAGGAAAAACTCTTTATCCCTGTCTTCTCTGAATAAGATTATAAATCTTTGTTATGTTCACCAGATAAAATAATTGAACCGATAAACATCTGTTAAGGTAAGTTTTTAGTATCAAATTTAGGGGCGAATAAGCACCGGTTGTTGCATGGGCTCCCCTTGTAAATATCACTAATGTATAATAATAGTCTACTCATTGATCTTGGAATGGATTGGGCTCCCTTGATAGACTCTTGTCAACAAGTGGCCCTCGTAAACGTCTATTAATAGTCCACTCATTTGGAATGGTTTTTAGGGATTTAGGTTTTGTGATTTTTTTTTCCTAAATAATTTATAAAAATAAATTATGAATAACTATAAAAATAATTAAATTATTTTTTTATTAATTGATTATTATAAAATAAATATTTTAATATATTTTAAAATAGTATTACATACATATTCTGTGAAAGATTCTGTAAAATATCAACGACTTTAATGGGATTACAAAATCCTATGTTTATAGGATTTCAATGAAACCCGACATTTGAAATCAAGAAAATCTTTCAAACCAAACATAAGATTGAAATGAAATGAAATTTTAAATCCCTGCATATCCAATCCAATACCGCAAATCAAACAAGACCTTGGTCTTGACTTTTATCACTTTTTTATTATGATTCTAATTTTTTAATTGAATAAATGATTGATTACCAAATGCCAACTACTAATATGTTGTCTATTTATAAAATATAATTTATAATTGAATCAGTGAATCAACTTATATAGACAAAACATGTGATTAGAAATTAGTCATCTAATTGATCATGTGAAAGTTGAAATCATATATGATCATATGGATAGAATATACGACCATATATTTGATTACTTAAAATTTACTCATTTACTTGATGATCATGTGAATTATCCATTTATAGATTATTCATAATTTAGAAAAGTTAGATTATATTAATCTTTATAGATTTGTTGATGACTTCAATCATGAATTAGTTTAACTTAATTATACATATTGTTAACCGTTAAGTATGTTTTTGATTTGTTCTATATTTAACAAAGAGAATAGACAATCAGTAATTTGTCATCAGTGTCGAATAAAAATAATGACGATAGTTGTAAATATAATCATATGAAAACCCACTGGTCCTAGATTGCAAATTAAGATTTTGGATTCCGATCTTAAAGTTCTTCTTTAGCTATTTTATTTGGTGCTCTTTGTCGTTGGCTCTGTCACTTAAATGACCTTTATAGTAGTGGCAGATATCCATGCGTTATTAAGTGGTTGTTTGTTTACCTCTTAATATTTCCATTAAGAGACCACATCTGAATCATTAAGAAGTGAATCTTGTTTGACAAATTTTCTTTTGTCTCTTAATGATTCTACAATTCTCTGAATAATTTTGTATCTTGAACCTCCTTAAATCATTTAGAGCCATAATTTCATTCTGAACAATTCAATAAGTAATAGTTACAAAAACCCTCTAAATGATTTTGTATTTTGGGTCTTCAAATACCATTCAGAAATCAGAACCTTAATTTCATCATGCATCAAATCATTCAGCAACTGCTAAACAACCCCTACATATAATAGTAAACAAAAACACAAAAATGTTCAAACTTGAACTTAACTTCGTTTACCAACAAAAGACAATAAAATACTTTATTTATTTATTTCAATAATCCTCCATTATGAACCAAATCCAAGTCTATGTCACACACTCGCATGCATATGACCATGAACTATCACCACCAATGGTTCCCGTGTTTGTTGACTACTTTATAAAAAATCTAAGTGAGGAAATAAAATAATTGATATGAAATAAATTAAATTATAAAAAAATATGATTTAATTGATATAAAAAAATATGATATAATTAAAGATGAAGTACAGCATCTTCGACAGCTCCTTAAGATGGGGAATTTTAAAATAAATACTACGAGAGAGAAATAATATTCTAATAGATGAAAGTAATATTTTAATATTATAATTAATGATGGTTTCTTCAAAATGGGAAATCTGTTGGAGATGAGCGTAATTTTTTTAGAGATTTTACCTTTTGGTTCTTCATTTTGAATTTTTTTGAAAAATCTGTTGGAGATGGAAGTGGTATTTTTCTATTTTGTTGTTACTAAAAAATTAACAATAGTCAAAAGAGATATAAACTTGTAACATGTAACACCATTAAACCACTATGATAAGCCCCAACAACTTTTTTATTAACTTAAAAAAACACACATTAAACAGGATTCATCTTTAAAACAACTATTTGTCTTTACATACATACACAAATTCCCATTCTTTTACTAAACATTAAAATAAAACAAACTTTACAAGCCACTTTATATCCTTAATGGATTTAATCAATGACTAATAATTGATCGGTGATAGAAATGTAATAAATGAAACTATGAATTGGTCCCTTGGCATGAAATTAGTGAAACAAATGCAAATTCATTTGGGAAACACAAAGATTTCATTAGTGAACCAATAAAAACTTTCACCGATAAATATAGCACGATTTATGAGATTCAGTAAGGAGCTATATTGATTCACGGGTAACCACCCACATTGATCATATTAAAATCGAATTAACAATCAGTTAGATTTGTAAGAAAACCTTCAATATATTTGACGAAATTTCTCAGGAAATTCTCGTATTTACTTAAATAGAATATATCTTATTGTGTTAAATCAATATAAAAAGACAATCTTACCCTGCCAATTACTAAATGATTTGCATGGAAGAAAAACAAATATGGGAACTAGATGATTGTTACGATCGTTTTGTAGAGTTGATACAAATTGGATAGTTAACAAAAGAAACCATCTCTCTCTCCCTGTATATATCTATACTATATTATAAAGTATTTGACAAAAAACTCTTAAATACAACTTAAACAACATTTAGTACAACTCATTAATGCTTGATTACTTAAATTTCAAGTTTACTAATTTTTACTGCACAAATACAACTCAATGAAGCATAAACCATATTCATATAAATCTCATTGACGAGCCCACGTATATCCTAATCCCTAAAACTTCTCATAAAACCATCTCACATCCCAGACCCCTATCCCCTTAAATTTCTCCCCATTCAAATTCAAATTCAAATTCGGAGACAGAAATGAACTATCGTTGCGCACAAACCCTAATCGTCTACAGGTTTCTCTTTATCTATAAAATCGTCTGCAAATTTCTCTTTATCTATTAAACTCTCTTTCTCTCCCGATTACTGATTACTGTCACTGTGAAAGCAAGCCCTATAATCGTCTGCTTTCTCTTTATCTATAAAATCTAACTACATATTTCTCTTTGTCCGTAAAACTCTCTCTCTCAATCACTGTTGTTGCAAAAGCCATCTGAAATCGTTTAATGTCGATTTTCTTAAGATCTTATCTTGGTTCAGTTATTCCTAGCTATTTCCGTTTGGGTTAGTTTGATTGTTTATTTTCTTTTGTTCTAGAAAAAATTATTGATTTTACATGCTTTAGAAAATTGATATTGCTCTTATAGGTCATGATCCATGTTTATATAATTTATTGGTTCCTCTCTTTGATGAAATTTTGGATATTATTTTACGGCTTCGAGTTCGCGATCATTAGTTTTGTGAATATTTATGTTGTTTGTCTGTTGATTAATTGGTTTTCTCGATGATATAGGATGCCCAGTAATTGAAGACTTGCTTGAAAGAACAAATGAGAATCCTTTCCGGTTGGGCTCACTTGGTGTCTTACTATAAAATGTGTATTTGTTAATAATGCAAGTTTTTTAAAATAATTTATCAGTCTTCTTACGTTACATGATACACAAATGGACGTAATAGTTCATTTCAAAGATAGGTTATAACTCTCAAGAACTGGGCATGAATTTGATGAAAATATTCTATTGCTTTTTTGTTATAATGAAATTGTTGTTCACAAACCTGCATCTTGACATTTGTATGATGTTTTTCAGCTTGGGACTTAAGAATAAATAGATTGCAGTGGTGCATATTTATCTGAAGGGAGCTCCATCAGGAAGTCTTTAATAATCGAGAGTCCGAGTGAAGCAGATATGGAAAAGGAAAACATATCCAACTGAAGCACTAGCCAAATTCCAAATCTGTAAGACTCCTCTTCTGTAAGGTTGGATGATATATTTTCTGCATGGCCAATGGATTTAAGTCATGCACTCATGCATCTCAACAATCATCACTACCTTTTACATATTATAAACATTGTGTTAGATTAAATGATGCCTACTTTTCTCCAACCCTTTCAAAGGATATCATTAACAGCCATGCGTACATCATAGGTGAAAACCAATAATACCATACCCATCACCTATTTATGTCATATGTGATCGAAAATGGAGTAGATATGCTCAAAGTAATTTTATAGTGTTTCTCTTATCCGTACAAGTTCTTGAAAAATATAGAATACAAATGACCAGAAAGGATCTTTCAACAGTTTGATGGGAAGATGTCTTGGATATTTTTTGGAGCTATTTCACTTTAAGTCAGCTTCTTGGTCCTCTGAGCTCCAGGAAGACATCTTTATGTGGCTAGATGTCTTGTACAACAATTGTAGGTATGAAACATGTATGTGATAATGCATTATTACCATGATTTCATCCTACTACGGAAAGACAAGCTCTTTTTTCTAATTTATAAATGCCATGTCGATTGTCCTTTGGATATCTAGATATATGTGATCTATGAAATGTTTGGAGAAAGTTGACCATGAGGTGCATGTACTCAAAACCTGATTCTTGTTTCTTCCCATTTTGGCACCTATAATTTCATAAAATCATGTATGTTTTATAGTTTCATTCACTTAACATTTCTTATCGTAAATGTCTTAGGTTGAAGCAACTCAGATGCCCCACATATATCAATGCAAAATGGTAAATTTTCATTTTAGATTCAAAAACTATTTTGAAGGTTAAAACTTTCCTACCCAAAATGGTTTCTTGAAGTCTTTTTGCATAATGCAAAGAAAGGTTGTGAACAAATACTTCCCGGCCTCCATAACCCTTGCAAGATGAGCCTTGCATTTGGAACTAAAATGGGGTTAGCTCGACTAGCAATAAACTTGGGCCGTTGAGGCTCCTCCCCATGGGTCATCGGTTCGGTTCCCACCAAGGCCATTGGGGATTTTTGGATGTTCTCCGGCGCTCTATAAGATTAGTTGAGGTGCATACATGTTGGCTCGGACACCACTGTTAACAAAAAAAATATAGGTTTTGTGGTTGTTTTATGAATTAGGAGTGGATGTTATGCAATCAAAGATGTCAAGAGTCCAATTCCATACGGTAGGACAACAATGTACAAAGTGTTGTCTAAAGTATATGAGACAAATAAGAGGCGGCCTTTCTTCTTCTACTTCATGATAAGTGATGTAGTTGTTGCTAATGATGGGCTAAAAAGAAATAACTTGTTCTAGAAAGAAGCTAGAATAAGGTTCCAATTTATGGATTGATGAATTATTCCAAGTCCTCTTTCTTGTGCATTTTGGAGATCAGTTATATGGATTGTTACTCGCATTCAGTAAAACTTGTATTTGAAATTACATGTCATTTTAATTTATTTGATACTCATTTCTTAATGTCTTTTTTGTTTATGTTGGCGAGGTAGGCTCTTTTTCCTCCACAAGTGACCATGAATGAGAAATAATTATAACACCCATCTCTTTGACCCTTTCACCATTGCATTCCAACTTTCTGTCGGATTAGGATCAATGTGAAACGAGGAACATCACCTTGGTTCAATGATAATTCATCTATAATTTTGTCTCTCATTGCCAAACACAATAAATAAATCCTCATTGAAATTTTATAATTGACAAAAAGAAAAAAAAATCCCATTCTGTTACATCGTACGGGCACACTGCTAGTATATATATATATATGTGTGTGTGTGTGTGTATACATATATACAAACATAGTAAATCGGTAGAGTCATTTCATGCATATGAATGGTCGATTTATACTTAATTCTTTCAGTATAGTTATAACCTTGAAGCTTTTGGTAGGTTAATTATAGAAGATGCCCTTTGTTTTGAAAAATAAAAACCCAAATATCTAAAAATAGACAAGATCATGTTCGATATCTAACTCAATTATGTTTGATTTGTCGAGTAGTCAATGTTCCAAACCTTTCACCAAACTTACGCCCATTGTCGGACTATTTTGAAGCATAGGTTGTTTTGTACTCTTATGGGACAACCTCCAACGGACCAAAAATAGTGTCATTTCCGCTCTTCTTCCCATAAGAACACCACAAACCATTGACAGGTAATAGTTACCGTCAATCTTATCAACAAACTCATTAATAATATTCACTTGCGATGATAAGGTTATGAATAATTTGTTCATGATTATAGTTCTTGAATCATTTGCGTTCGTTGACATCACAATAATATATATGTATATATATGGTCAAGTTCAGAGGAAACCGTAAAAAAATGAAAAACTGAGGATCATTCATTCAATTGTGTATACAAATAATTTTTTTCAGTATGCACATCAACACACGCGCATAGAAACCAGGAAACATCTTCAATTAGTTGTATCTAAATATGCATACCGTATAAATAAATGGTTTTTAAGATATTTTTCATTTTTTGAAAATTTTCTTTGACCGCACTTTCACTCTCTCTCTCTCCCTCTATATATATATATATATATATTCAAAATATAGACCTTTTGTGAGGGTGAATAGGTAGTTTTTGTTTTGTGGAGGGTCAATATTTGACCTTGGCGGCTAAAGTTGAACCTGCATACCCGCACGGACCGTGTCGCACGATGGTCGCCGTCAGCCCATCGCACCTTATCCAAATTTATTTTCAACTAACAAATGTTTATTTATTTCTTTTAGATATTTAAAAGACAATTCTAACGAAGACCAAACAACATCCCCAACAAAGTACCTATTTATTATACCAATATTCAATTATTCATTTCAAATAAGTTTTTCACTAATTATTATTTTTATACATTTTTAAATAATTGTAATTATTGGGGTTAACTTCACTGCATATCAAATAATTTAATAAAACAATAAAGTTAACACTCAGACAAATTCCTACCAAAAAGCAAAATCGATGAACAACATGTGAATATTCTTGTACTACCCTGTTGACTATTTTTGGTCCCGAGGGATGGAATGGCTTCATAAGGACTCGAACTAATAACCATTGAAAAACGCGTAAATTTAAAAGTTTTATAATTGAGTGATTAACGTTTATTTTTCATAAACCGGTCATCTCTTCTCAAGGCTTCAATCTCGGAAGTTTAGAATCCGGTCTTTTGATTTCTGGACGAATCAGGCTAAAACCTTCCAATCAATGTTTTAAAACCGGTTTTTACGTGACCTGTTGTGGTGACCGGGTCCCAGGTTAACTGGTTCAACCGGTTCAATCTCTGGGTTAACTGGTTTGAATAATTCCATTAATCTCTTGTATTTTTTTATTTTCCTACGTACATACATGTATTTTATCAATCTCTTGTATCATCAAGAAGTGTATATAATTACGATAATTAAGAACTAATAATGAGATGATCAATATTTATTATCCTTTATGTGTTTTAAATATCATAAATATTTGTAGTTGAATTAACTGTACAATCAAGGGATGATTTTCAAACGCTTTTAGGTTAAGCAATTAACCGCTTTCTTTTTTTGGATTGAAGAATAACTTATTAGTATTAATTCTTTTTGTCTTATTACTAAATTTGGACTTAATTGTTGACGAATCAACCGTTATCCTTTTATTTATGACGATGGTTTTTTAAATTAATTTCTTCTTTTAATTATTATTGTGCATAATAATTTACCCCTTAATTTCTTTAGTTAGAATTTTCTTCTAGTCAAATATAATTGTCATAAGCTTCTTAGCGACTTTTTTATATTATTTAAAACTTCCAATAATTAGTTTTCTTTAAGCTAAGCAATCAAAGTCTCAGGTCATTTTGAGACAAAATATTTATAGTAACTATAATAAAATTGGGGTTATAATACATCTTGGAGATCGAAACTTTTTATAAGTTTTTTATTTGTCAAAAGATTTAAGCGTCTTAATATATAAGACAATTTTTATGACAAAAAGATAAAATGTTTTATCTAAACACGTTATAATAAGTTTATACAACTTTATGGACGTCCTAATAAATTTTTTAAAACACTTTTAAGTTTTAATACGTGTCACATTAACAATTTTATAGGACACTGCTTGGAAAAGTGTTGTATAAAAAATGAGTTTATAAAACACTTCTTAAAATTGTCATACAAAATTGTTAATACAACAATTTTATTTAAAAATGTTCTAAAAATTTGTTAAAACGCCTTAAAGCGTCCCATAAACTTATTACAATACTTTTAGATAAAATATTTTATTTTTAATCTTATAAATTAAATCTTATACAACAGTTTATTAGAACATTTAAACATTAATGACATCTTATAAACCCAATTTTATTATATCGAATGTTTGGTTTGATATAAAAAATACAGACAAGAAATATCAATGTATCAAGAAAGTAAACATGACAAATATGTTTGGTTCGTGTGAATCCAGTTTTGCAATCAACGGTTCATACATACATCTCTTTGATTAATATGTACAGATATGTGTGTATATTAATTAAGTACCTGTACCATACACATGAGTAATATTTGATAAAAACTTAAGATAATTTTTCAGTTCAAAATTCAAAATTTATATGTGAATACGATAGAATTTATAATCAAAAGTAATCACACACATTTGTGATAAGAATAACCAAGTTGTACCACGTCAAAATAACATCTTCGTATTCTAGATCTTTGTTATTATCCATTGTATATCCCTTTTTTTTGTCATGTAGTTTTATCTCTTAGTTTGTTATGAAAGCTTATCTTTATCCATGTAGTCCTCAAGTATAAATGTTGGTTCTATTAATGGAAATTTGTCATCACTTTCTCTAAGGGCAAAACACGGCTGTTGTAGTCTTGGAGATTGGAACTATGTTATTTACAAAATTTTAAAGATCCAAAAAATATATGTACATAACATTTTTTTCTTTTTTCTTACTATGATTTAATATTAAATTTTAGAGAAAATTTATTAATGAAAAACTAAGGATTCGTTTCTTAAAGGCGTACCCAATATTCATTTACCAAGTTTGTTATAGTTTGTACCTAATGACTAAATATGCTAAATATGTTATAAATTAACCCAAGGACCTTCTGTTCATAGGTATTAATGTATCAATGATTTGTAATTAATATTTTATATATGTAGTATTTTTAAGGGAAATTGTTTATAAAAAACCTAACAAACTATCTCATTTTGAATGGTTAAGTTCGTAAACTATTTTTTGAATGAAAAAATTATCAAATTTTCTCAATTTAAATTATTAAGTTTCTGAACTATTTTTTTTGGATGAAAAAACCATTAAACTTACTCATTTTGAATGAAAAAACCATTAAACTTACATATTTTGAATGAAAAAAACTCATTAAACTTTCTTATTTTAAATGATTAAGGCCCTAATTTTTTTTTCAAGAAATTAAACCATCGATTTTTAAAAATTGGTTACTTACATCTTTTTAAACTAAATAAACTACCTTTAACCGGTTATCTTTTAATTCTTCCTCTTATGATGGATAAAAAAAATAGATCGAAAAGAAAAAGATTGATGGTACGGGCCAACAACGTGTTAGACGAAATGGAGAAGGGACAACATTGGGGTGATGGGGAGTGATGAGGGGGAGCGATACCGTTGTTTGCTAGGGGTTTTAATTGCTTAAGGTTATTAGAACGGTAAAACCGATTTAAGTTTATTTTTACTTTAAAACTAACTTATTTAAAAAATATGTAGGTAACTATTTTTTAAAAGATCGATAGTTTATTTATTCAAAAAAAATGTTCAGGAACTTAATCATTCAAAGTAAGAAAGTTTAATGGTTTTTTTCATTCAAATCAACAGTTTAGAGAATTAATCATTCAAATTGAGAAAGTTTAATGGTTTTTTCAATCAAAAAAATAGTTTAAGGACTTAATCATTCAAAATGTGATAGTTCGTTGAGTTTTTTTGAACTTTTCCCTATTCTTAAAATCTAAAAGTTTTTATCTAAATTATATATATATATATATACTAGAAGGGTACTCGCGCAATGCAGCGAGATCCATCTTAATTTTAATGTTTTATTTTATTTTTTTATCTTTACCAATGTTATAATACGATTTTATTTTTGTGTACTTTTTTTAATTCTGTTTTTTTAATTATAATCTAGGTTTAATAATGAAATAATATATTTTGATTTAATAATATAATTTTTTTATAAATATAAGCATTTTGTTAGAGTTGAATGATTATCCTTATTATATGTTAGATTTTTATATTCAAAATTAGATGTTTATCTATTAGTTAGTTGTATAGTTAGTTACACGAATTCAAACATGAAGCTTTAATAAGTTGTACCAATGCATGTATAACTTGTATTTTTGAATTTTAAGTAATTATGCTTTAATCAATTGTACCTAGTGCATAATAATATGTTTTTAAGAGTTTTTGGCCAAATGCTTTATAATATAGTATAGATATATATATATATATATATATGGTTGGGTTCATGTGAGACTAGCCTGTTTCCGTGAGACCGTGAAACCGCCTTTTTACTTTTAAAACTTCACAGCAAAAACACGTAAAGGTAAAAAAAATCTGATGGGTTCACGTGAGACCAGCCTGTTTCCGTGAGACCCGTCGGAGACCCGTGAGACCACCTTTTTACTCTTGAAACTTCACAGCAAAAACACTGTGAAATTGGTCCTTAGTTCCTTTAAGGAGGGGTGGTAAGGTTTTAAATACAAACTATGTAATTTTTACAAGCTATACAAACCATAATCAACATTTATATTTGGAAACAATTAAGATATTTATTCATTATAAGATCGAGGCTATGAAATATGATAAGGTTCATTTATCATGACTACAACTTTATATTAAGAAACAATCATAATAGTTATGGTCACAAATATTTATTAGAATAGATGGATTGTTAATTGGTTATTATTTGTTTGTATGATTTATACAAATTACTTCTCAAAAAAAGTCCCACTATATTAATATATATTAATTATCACATATATGCACACATAACACATTATGAATTTTTCTGGATAACAATTGACGATCTATAAATTTGACTATTGAACGATCTAACAAATTACTTTTCAAAAAAGGTCCCACTACATTAATATATATTAATTATCACATATACAAATGCATAACACATTATGAATTTTTGTGGACAACAACTGACGATCTTTAAATTTGACTATTGGACGATCTATTAATAAACGTAGCTTCAAAGATATTATAATGGAATTTGAAAGGGATTGGCCGTCCTAATTTATGACTTATACTCTGTTCCTTTTTATAGTATAGTTATGTTTTTAATTGCAAATGAAAACTAGTTATATCTTTGGAACAAATATATATATATACAGGGGCGGAACACAAACCTTCTAATTAAGGGGGCCGAACCCAACAAAACATCTTCATTGATAAGCTTAATTCATTATAAAAAAACTGTATGACAAGAGAATAAAACCTATGACCACATACACAGGGGTCATATACACATAACCACCTGAATTAAGCACAATTTATTGATAATATTTCTAATATCTAGTATTTAAGGGATAAAACGCAGGGGCCATGGCCCCCCTAGGCCCCTATTATGTTCCGCTTCTGTGTGTGTATATATATATATATATATATAACGAAGGATCATGTGACAATAGGAGTTAATGTGATAAACGTAAGAAGAGATCTGTACTCTTAATCACTTTTAATCTAATATCACTACACTGATGAATTGCACTTTTCATAGGAATTGATCCGGTACATTTTGATACATCTTATTAGTGATTATCTTTAATTAGGATTAATCCAATGATAAAGATATATTGTTACACTTTTTACCATAATTTTCCTTCTCACTCGAACCCAATATTAAATGTGAATATATAAATATGAATAACATATTTATACGAAGGTATTAACAGTTTGTCTCCAGTGAGTCGTTAATATTGATGGAAACAAATACCAAAACAGTCAAATCTTATTGTTTACTTTGTAATTTGACTTATAACGCGTGCGTATTTATTTAATAATAATTCGGAAAAAGTTATATATATATATATATATATATATAAGTTGATTGTGATGTTTTGTTTGGATCTTTGTATATAAAGATCCATGGCAAAAGGAAAATTAGATAAGTCATATGAATTGTAAGTTAATCATTATCTATTTAAAACCAAATTATTAATTCATAATATATTATCTTAAAACATCTCCTAAATAACTGTTAATCATATGCTCTAATAGTATAATTATTAATCCTTCATAAAATATAATATTATTAAAGAAATAAATTAATAAGAATTAACAACAATGTTTCAACCCTAGTCTGAAGAGTTTAAATCTTTTTAATAGACTAGACTACATGTGATAGTTTAAGATGTTTTTCAAACGGTATGGTTTAAGTGAAGTGTCGAGACCTATTTGCCATAAAAATGTTGAATTATCTCAACAATTTATTCGGTTTGGGTTAATTATGGATCTTAAAATTAAAATTTATAAAATAAATTTTTTTATTCAAATATATAGTTTAAAAATACAAGTAAAAAGTCATATTCCATGTTCTATAGTTCATATATCATATATATATACTCTGAAATTGGTAAATAAGAGTGTATTGTTGGAAAACCCTAAATTGGTAAATGGTAAATTAAAATAAAATATAAATCTAATAAAATATAATTTGTAATATTAAAACGATTAAAACTTAAATGGCTAAATATTAGCACATGATGTGTTAATCTAAAAGCTCAATACTAAGAAAATAAAAGGGTGTGAGATTATAAGGCCAAATGTATTGTATATCTTAAAAGGTATATATCTATATGTAGAATTGATCCAATTGATGTAAATCACAATAAAAACTGCAAAACTAACACTGTCCAATTTAGTAATTTCCAAACTGAACAGGACCACCAAATAACTTAAATCGCTAGAAATGATCAACCAATTTTTACGATACATCAGGTTTTTTTCTTCTGAAAACAACTAAAGAATGAAAACATGCTTACTTTTAGTAGAAGCAAAACTTCAAAATAATAAAAGTTCCACATGGAACACCAAATAAAATAATACATAAAAGATTTAGAAAAAACAAGTAATCAAACTGTCTTTCAATCATAATTAGATTAGGGATAATACCGAACACGGTTTGGATTGGCCGTGTTGATGTTGACGTTTTGACACACTATTAATGAATGTACACATCTTAATACATAATGTACAAATATACACCCAACATGATCAATCCTACCATGCGTATAATATCCTTATTTCCGTACGAAATTTAATATCATCGAGCTTATAGACTAAAATCAAAACTATTTATTTTAAATATTAAAAAAGTGATTTATTATTAAAAAAATATTTCACCAATTATATATATCTTTTTAACAGAAAAAACAGAGCCAATTACATTCCTAGTTCCTGTGTTTTCTGGTTTATTTGACTAAGGTCCCTTAAATACGTATATTATACTTTCGATACCTCTATGCAAAAACTTACGCTTTGAGTCCTTCCTTCTAATGGATTTCATTAACCCGGTTAAATATAAGAGCATTTTGGTTTTTTTATCATCTTTTTTTATCTTTCAGTAATTAAAATAGAAAAATATATTATATTCTCTCATATCCCTCATCTTGATCTTCATCCTTCATGGTCATCTTCAACAACAGAAACACAAATCAAATTCATCTCCAAGAATACAAACACAAATCAAGTTCCATCTTTATGAGCACAAACACAAGTAGAATTCCTAAACTAATACGATCTTCAAACCCTAAGCTAAATTTCAAAATCCTAAATTTATTGGAATCTTCAAACTCTAAATCCAAATCTTTCACAAAAAAAAGCATGAACATTAATACGATAATGTAATGGAAACAAGTATAAAAACAAACTCAACAAGAACAATTATTAAAATTCACAAGGAAATCAAGTGCCACGCCCAAAAATCACGATTTTTAGGGAATCATCCAAAATAACCAAAAGCAACCGATCAAATAAAAAAATCCACAAAAATCAACCCCCTATACAATTTGATTCAAGAAAGAATCAATCAAAATTTGAAGAGGATGATTGTTTTATATGCCAACATGAGCATACATCTCAAGAAAAAATGAGAGAGATGGGTCTCGGAGAAACCAACACAGTGGGCAGAGCCACCTTGTGACCAGAGGGGGCCTAGGCACCCCTAAGATTCATTTTCTTTCTTCATCTAGTCACATTATTGTTAGCGGGATAAGTATGAGGGGTTAAATGCAAGAAGTCCCTCTTACGACCTTGATTAATTATGGAGAGCATCTTATTGTATTTCTATTGATTACATATCTATGTTGCTTTGACCATATTGATTGAAACTAATTCAATCTTGTTTATGTACCGCTATCAAATATATCATGACCGTTTCACATAATTTAAGTTACAAAGACACAATATCGTTTTTAATCTATAAAAACTCGACCAAACCTTATAAAATAGTTGACTACATGTATTTTGAATTTATTATTTCTTTTTTTCGTATCATATCATTGTGTTTTGTCATTTTTAGAAAAGCTAACTTTCATTATTAAACTTTATTTGGTTACTCATGTTCATTGCTCCCCTGACTATAAATTCTAACTCCACCCCTGATTGGAGGAGATGGACACAATAGACTCTAAAGCCATTTACTGTGAGAAATCCTCATTTGGGAGAAACTAAAATCCACTTCTAAGAGCATGAGCTTCTTTGATCATGAACATTAAAAAGAAAAATGGTGTTGGTTCTATTGTTGACTCTACCAAATCCATTATTTTCCCTCATCCTAACATTGGTGCCATAGGTTATGCCAATTGAGGATGAAAGGCAGTTGACAAATAAGAAACCTATTTGAGAAAATTAGTGAGGGGTTTGGTCGAAATTTTTAGGAATTGAAGATGAATACTGATGAAGACAGAAGATAAGAGAATAAGATGGGAATAAAGGAGTTAAAGGCTGACGATAAGGGTTCACCAAAAATGGTAAAATTACTTAAATACCCATAAAGTAATTGAGTTAACAGATTTCATAGGACACAGAGCGGGCGCTTTTGCATATCACTATATCGGGAGGGTAATAAACTTGTTTGAGGGACTGCAATAATACACATCAACATATCACAGGGACCAGGAATGTAATTTACTAAAAAAAAATATTACAATTAAGGAAGTTGTAGATAGCACCAGGAAAGTACATAACCGTCCATGTGGAGTCAAATATGTTGTGGGTTTGCCGTATTTATAAATTCTTATTCCAGCTGCTAATTTTGACTTTTATATTTATTTTCTTCTTCATTTAATTAAAAAAAAAACCCTTATCTAATATTCTACTCGTTGACACTTGCAGGCTTGGTTCGGTAATAAAAAGTTAGGATTATATTCTTAAAAATTATATACGAATTATGTAAATTTTTATTATTCATTTGAGTCACCCAATCAATTTATCTTTATTTGTAAGAACGGATAGATATACATGTAATAATATATAATTTAAAAAATTGTTAATCACACCTATCACCAATGTTTTAAAACCCTGGTTTTTAGTTGACTCGGTAGGGTAATCGGGTTCCACGTTAACTGGTTCAACCAGTTCAACCACCGGGTTAATCGGTTTCAATAATTTCTTTAATTTCTTTTATATTTTTTCATTTTCCTGCATACATACATATATATATATATATAAAGTAATAATTTGATTTCCACAAGTTCCAACATTAAAAATGCACAAACAACAAATTTTACACCAATACAAGTACATTAAAAAACACACATAACACACATATTTTTAATTTATTTGAATTTTAAGATAAAAATGGGTTAACCGGGTTTTAAAAAAACCCGACCAGGTTGAAACGGGTCGGTCATATGGATTAACCCAGCGTTAGTTAACCAGTCATTACCCCGGGTCTCGGTCCAACCGTTTCGATCGACCGGGTTAACCCGGATTTTAAAACATTGCCTATCACCTATGTACATGAGTGTATCCAGGGACGGACCCACTAACTCACTAAGGGTTAAGCAGTGTCCAATATACCCATTCACTCAATCATCGTAAGAGAAAAAAAACGAAACGTTAACAAAGTGCACCTGCTTAATTTATAAGTGTTCTCTTAAAATTTAGAAACTAAATCATTATTAATTGTTTGAAGTAGCCCAGTGTTTGCCGTAAATTAGGAAAATGCGCTACCTCTACCTGGTCTTAGGTTGAGGTCCACGTCTAGAACTTTTTTATTTTTTAAATGATTCTGTTATGATGATTTAAAAAAACAGAAGGTTCTAAAATATTCTGAAACTTGAGAGAGTGAACTGAAATTTTAATAGAAAATCTCTAAACGAGTTTATGTTCTCATTTCTTGTTAGCGTTAATTTATTTAGTTCATTTAGGGTTCATATAATTTGGTTAGTTAATTTTAATTTGCAAAACGTCTCTCAAAATCAAATTGTAAAAAAAGAGGAATTTAATGAAATCAACCAAAAAAAACCAAGAAAGTCTCTCAAAATCAACCAAAAAGAACTAAAAAAATTCCTTGAAATCAACCAAAAAACTTAGGGGGTGTTTGGTTCACATAAAAGAATTTGGTGGAATTGGAATCATTCAAAAGAATTTGACTTTAAAAGAATTGGAATGGAATTTGATGGAATTTGACCACGCATTTGGTTCGATGGAAAGAGATGAAATTCAATTCCTTCACTTATGCGAAGGAATGATGAATTCTTTAACTTAAGGAATCTATTGGAATTGAAGGGATTTCATCTATTAAATTCTGTGAACCAAACATGGCAAAGGAATTTGGTCAATGGATTTGGCCATTCCAATTCCTTCCAATTCTATCAGATTCCATGAACCAAACAGCTCCTTAGGAAAATCTCTCGAAGCGATGAAATTCGTATATAAACACATCAAGCGGCTTTGCAATATATCTCACAAATGATGATGTACTTAACCACTTTCAAAAGGCGAGACATCATCGACAACAATTGTAAAAGGTAACTTATTCTATCGTTTCAATTAATGAAATCATATTTTAATCTACTTCAAAAGTTTATCTTAAACTTTTCATTTATGTATCCGCTCACCTAAAATCATAAGTCCACCACTGAGTATACCACATAATGTAACACGATAAATTTCGATTTTAAAGTATAAAACTTAAACTACTGATAATAAATTCATACTTCTTTCTATTAACGGTCCATCCCATTCATTTTTATGATTCTATACTTCTATGCGAGTATGCGGTTTTGAAAGAGTTGGTTCATCAGTTTTATGGAGTATTATGTAATTCTCAATATTTGTTTTGTATTCAAACCGATTTATAGTTTGTTCTTTAAAATAAAAAAGAACCATAAGAATGGTGCCTCAATGGTTTGAACTTGAGCTGCAAAGGTCATAGGTACCAGGAGGTCTCAAGTTCGAATCCAGTGATGATTAAAATCCCTTATAGCCACGTAGGTTCAAATGCGGTGACTCCAGGCTATCCGCGAAGCGGATAATCACCCTAGGATTAGTCGGCTCACATACCGAGTTGGATATCCAGCTTTATAAAAATAAAAATAATAAAAAATGAAACTTTGTGAAAGTACAAGGGTGTTTATCGCAATTATTGAATCTACGAAAGAATATATACCCCATTCCACATATACGGCTTCTCACAAATCCATTCTAGTTCTAGAACTAAAAAGAAAATCCGATAGTCATCGCTTCCGCCATTTTAGAATAATAAATAAAGAAAATCCATGGCGATCGCTGATATCCATCAAGATATCATTAAAGCTCACATCTTGACCAGACTCGACGGTCAAACACTCGTCGCCGCCGGTTGCGCATCTTCCGACCTACAATCCCTTTGCTCCGACGACAAACTATGGTCCGATATCTGCTCTTCCAATTGGCCTTCCACCGACGACGTTTTAGTCACCAAAGCCATCTCCGACTTCCCTTCCGGCCACCGTTCTTTCTTCTCCGACTCCTTCCCATCACCCTCCCACCGCCTCACCACCACCGCCACGTCATCACTTCCGACCTCCCAAATCATCTCCTCCGTCGACCTGAGATACCATAACGAGCTGGTGTTTTCCAAAGTCGAATCTACAAACACCACGCCCAGCGACTGGTTCCAAACGTCGCCGTTTCGTGTCGATCTTCTCGAACCCAAAGAACTCGTCCCGTCGGCGGTGAAAATCTCCGGCGACGATGATCACGTAATTCTATCGAATCTACAAAATCACATGACGTTGAGTTGGATCATGATAGACCCGACCCGGAATCGGGCGGTGAATCTTTCCAGCATAAACCCAGTTTCCGTCCAACGGAACTGGTTGACCGGTGACATAGAGTTGACTTTCGCCGTCGTGATATCCACCGCCGACAACAATTACGTTAACTGCAACATCCAGATCACATGTGGGGTAAAAGAAGGCGGCGGGGAGTTAAACGTTAGTGGGGTCAGTTTAACGGTATTGGATGTTGATGGCAAGTGTTTGAGTGGAAAGGACAGTATGGTAATTTTACAAGGACTTGCGGTGGCGCAGCGGCGGAGCCGGAAACTTGGCGCCGCCGGAGGAGGGGAGGAGAAAGAGAGATACAAAGAGTATATTGAAAGGAGGAGAGAGAGAAACGAGAAGACGGAGAGGAGAGAGAGGCGGCTTGACATGGCTTGTGTGGCTAGTGGGGTAGCCTTCTTCGTGGCATTTTGGTCATTTGCTCTCTTTTAAACGTTTTTATGCCTAAAAAACGTACGAGTAAAATTTCACCCATACGTTTATTTGGCAAGATTCTTTTATTGATTTCATTTTTTATGATATAATATTCTTTTAATTAAATTCAATTAATGGATTTTTATTGTGAAATATCGGCAAATTCCTCTTATTGTTGTCGTTTTTTCATTTATGTATATTTAGATAATTTGTTTTGTTGTTGAAACATAGGAGAGGTAATTGAGGATAGATTTGAAAACTTTATGTTTAAATATTTGAAATAAATGAGATTAGATCGAGTTGAAATTAATTTTCGATCAAAAAAGGTATAAAAAACCTAAAAGCAATAATAGGTAGAAAAAAGAAACTCTGAACACGACCTTATGACATTTTTGTTGGAGCCAGATTTGCCC
The DNA here is from genome assembly GCA_036898165.1 of Silybum marianum. Taxonomy (NCBI): domain Eukaryota; kingdom Viridiplantae; phylum Streptophyta; class Magnoliopsida; order Asterales; family Asteraceae; genus Silybum; species Silybum marianum. Next base: position 25,123,286 of record CM072538.1, read on the forward strand.
AACGCGATAGTAACACAAACATCCAATGGCACATCAGGTGTCCCACGACCTTCGTAATAAGACACGTTCCCGTCAAACTAATGACAAGATCAAGTGTTGCAACTTAGACAGGTATGACGATATTGTTATCAAGTGATTGTAGATCCAACGCGTGGTTGTTAAAACAATCCAAGTTTGACCAAGCCAAAAATAACTACTTGAAGGAGTAATCCAAGGTAGTTACGATATAGATAAGATCCTCCCTGAACATAGGGATTATAGAATAACGGATACATCTGAAAGCAGTATAAAAAATGAAGTTTCTTGACCAAGAGTAGATTTTCACCGACAATGCATTTATTAGCTATCTAGCATTAAAGGTGTAACACCCTAAGTCTCATCTCATGGTGGTCATACAATCATAAAACTCCAATACTTCATTAACCATTATAACATAATTCATAAACTCTAAATTGGAGTAAATCTTGTAGCGGAATTCTATCTATACTAGTATTAACCTTCATATCTAAAAGATAGTCCGTCTCATAACGGATTAAAACATAAAATAAAATATTGACATCAAAGCTAAACAATCTTTGCTATCCATCGTATGCTTACCTTTATCCAACTTGGAAGTCCATGCCCTTGCCTTGAGATGCAGGTAGCTAGTCAGCTATAAAGCTCAACGAGTTAATAGTTTCTTGCACAAGTAATCACATACAAATCATGCACATAATGACTCCATAAATTTTGCTCCCAATTATAATTGCTTTTAAAAATAATAAGTTGAGATCTCACATGTCTCGTATGACATTGTCGCTAATCTGCCAATGGTATGGATGGGAGCTACCCGACCCTTACCCCCGATCCTTGTAGCACAAAACCCGTTTGCTTAAAATCTCGGCGTCTCGATAGCAAGATCATACATACCACCAAAACATTTAAAACATGTACAACCATCCATAATAAGCTTGTGTTAAGAAATATTCATTATATCATTTAGCATGCTTTTATCCTAATTATTCTACATACATGTAATATATAAGTATATAACATGTACACATGATTTCATCACATATACATTAATGCATAGAATATGTTTTATACATATCACATATCCATGGTAAAGCACATAAAACTCACCTTGTAGCGTTGGGTAAATCTGACATCGATCTTAGATTATTCACCCTACTTCTGTAACCTCCTATAATATATATTAATATATATATATATATATATATATAGAAGAAGGTTCAAACGAAAACGTTAAATACTTAAGAAAACAAGAAAACTCTTTTTTCATGTACAAAATCACATATGATTTTGTACTAACATGAAAAAATGGAAACGGACGACTTTTGCCGCGGGTTAAGTCGCGGGAAGAGTCGCGGCTAATCATATATGATTTTGTATGTGAATCATATATGATTTTGTACATGAAAAAAGTTTTCTTGTTTTCTTAAATAGGTAGCGTTTTCGTTTGAACCTGCCCCTATATATATATATATATATATATCTCAGACCTAATAAGTCAAATATTAACTACTTCATTCATTCATAGACTCTTAATTAATCATGCACCCTAACATGATCCGCTTTGTCTAAGCTGAAACATCATAATCTAGCACCGAACATGTCATAAAACCTAATAAATTTTACTACTTACAGTAGGTTTTTTAAGGTTATGAATATTTAGGAATCTCGTTAATCGAATTTACATTCAATTTTGTATGATTTTTATAAAATTAGTGTGTTGTTTTCGTCTAAAATCCTATCAATTACAAAGATCTTCAATTTTGAACCATTTAGAATTAAAATTAGACAATGAAGTCTTATCAATACTTGTAGTACACATCTCAAGAATACCATAGACGTGTTGTACATCGTATTTTGATGACTAAATGATTCATGGTGAATTTTGCAAACACACACTTTTCTGATTCTTTGTTGTTTTTCCCAACAACACCCGTACCCAATTTTCTTTTACTTTCTCAACTTTATGGCTGACATAATAATTAATATTTGATTCTAAACTCTCCTAAAACATCAGTATACTGACCTCAAAACGAAAAACAAGTTTGGATTAGGATTATACTTCCAAAGTGAACTCCTCTGTTCTCCAATAGGGTTTCAAAGCACCTAGAACACACCATGCTCAACTCTTTTCTCCCCTTTACCCTATACCTTCTATGAAGTTATGGTTCTTACCTAATGTTAATCTCTTTCCCTTTATACTTTAAAAAAAAAAAAGATTGAGGGGCCATACCCGACTTCCTTGGCATCATTATTTTCTTACCCATATTCCCCTCTAATTTGACCATGCATATGCCTCCCATACTTTCAATTTGGCCATACTAACACCCCCTCCTCCCTCATTTACTTGACGTGAATGAGGGAAAAAATGGTGCCATCTTCCTATTTGGCATTTAATAGAAGTAGCATCGATAATGGAAACAAAACATACCCCTAAAATAGGGTGTTATTGAAATTATGCGCATTCATTGTAACAATTTCACTACCATATCGTATTTATACCACTACTAGAAAATTGAGTATTTTTAACGAAAATTTTCAACAGAAAATGTCGTTGAAAATTTTCTATGAATTTTAAAGGGATTATTGACAAAACATAAATTTTCTACGAATTTCCGTTGAAAATCTCTCACAAAATGCATTTTCAACCAAAAAACTTTTTGACGAGACATTCCGTTGAAAAAATTTTGGTTGAAAATGCATATATGTTTGTAAGAGATTTTCAACGGAAATTCGTTGAAAATACGTAGAAAATTTATATTATGTCAATAATCCTTTAAAATTCGTAAAAAAATTTCAACGACATTTTCCCTTGAAAATTAATTTCCGTTGAAAATACTCAATTTTCTAGTAGTGTACTTAACTCAGTTGTAACTGAAACTGTAGCAATTGACACTCTACTTCACTAGTGAATTGGTGGTAATTGACGCTACCTGTGATTTTTTATATCGCCGATTTTGTGTCTGTAAAACCCTAAAATTTGGACAAGAGCGACTACTTTATTTTTTTATAATATATCAATTAAATATTAGATTTCTTTTTAAAGGACAACACTCATATTATCAAAAATGGCAATTTAAGGATTAATATCAATAGACTACAAACCCAACCATTCAAAACATTTAGGGAGAAAGACATGTGTAACTAAAACCAATAAAGTTGTCATCTCCAAAATGATACGATGATGGAGAAGGGAAAATGGGAGCAACTTATGGGATCAATCACTTGAAAGATCCTATAGCTTGACAACAACTCATAAAACATTGCCAACTTATGGGATCAATCACTTGAAAGAGCCTACATCTTGATAGTAGAAGTGGCCAAAAATCGGTTCCGGCCTGAGCCCAAATAGTAATCCTGTAATTGGTCCCGGTCGCGACCCAAATACGATGGCCTGATTAACGTGTATGAGGCCCGACTATGAGAATTGGTCCCGCTCCCGGACTTGGCCTAAATCGGTCCCAATTAATTTTGTTTTTGTTTTAATTAAATTGATTTTTAACGTATGAAAAATATTTTTTGAAGAATTTGGTCAATCAAATACATTTTTATTTAAGTATTAAAAATACATTTTGGTCTTCAATATACTTTAAAAATACATTTAAAAATAAATTTTAAATAAAAATCGAACCAACCCGAGACTTGTTTTCGGTGAATCGAATATTATAACCAATTAAGAACCGTCGAGCCGGTCCTAATCCTAATCGGTCAGGGCCGGACCGGGACCATCTAGCCATCTCTATTTACCAACAACTCCCTTTTGCTTGAAATTCATTTTATCATCTAGTGTTTAAGTGTTTGTTTTTTCTATACTCCTTGTATTAATATCAAGCCGCTTTTTTTTCTTTGGATTTACGTATTAATTTTCTTTGGTAGTTCTTTTTTATGGTCTTTTCTCATATAAAAATCCACTTAATTCTTGTAATTCGTTACTAATTTTTCCTAACTTTTTTTTGAATCTACATATTACAGTTTATTAAAGATCGAAGTTACTTCTTCAGCTCTTTGATAGTTCATAATCTTTATACGACGACTCATGTAATTTCATTTCATTTATACTTTAAGTTTGTTGAAATTGGTTAAACATGATGTCTAAAAAACATTTTCTAGAAGTGGCGAAAAGAAAAAAAAAATTAGTTGAACAGTTATGCAATCACAAAAAAGTGATATGGATAAATTTGTTAAATGTGTATGTTCCTCGATGAAAACGTATATGAATTAGAAAAAAATAATGTTGTGCACCAAAATGAGGACATTAATAATATAAGTGAACATAATGATGTTCCAAGTAAGTCTAATATTGAAAATTTGTTAGTATATGAACAAACACCTTCTTTTCTTTTTGATATTTATGATCCGAAATGTTGGGATAATATTGATAATAGATCAAGAAAAAAATTCGTTGAAAAGGGACCTGTTAGAAAATTGAATCTTGTGCTTCCCTTAGATAACACATCTATACATTTTTCGTATACTTATTATGATAAAAATAAGTTAAGCAATGGTTAAACTAGTGATTGGAAATGACTAGTTTATTCAAAACATGCGGATAAAGTATATTGTTTTTGTTGTAAGTTGTAAGTTGTAAGTTGTTCAAATCAAAAAATTATAAAAGTGCATTGGCAAACGACGGATTTGATTTAAAGATTCGAAGCATCTTTGGGAGAGACTCAAAGAACATGAAAATACTATTGATCATATGAGTAACATGTTTGGAATGTTCTAAGAGTAAGACTAAATACAAACCAAACAATTGATAAAGATTTACGTCAAGACTTTTTAAAAGAGAAAGAACGTGGAAGACAAGTTTTAGTCAGAATAAATGTGGTTGTCAAATATCTTAGCTAAATATTATTTTCCTTTTAAGGGGTCTCATGAGAAGTTGTATCAATATAATAATGGCAATTTTTTGGGACCAATTGAAATGATTGGGAATTTGATGTGATTATTCAAGATCATGTTAGACCCATTCAAAATCAAGAAATTCATTATCATTATCATGGTCCCAAAATTCAGAATGAGTTAATTTATCTTTTGGCTCATAATGTTCAAAGTTCTATCATAAAAATTATCAATGATGCTAAATATTTTTATGTAGTTCTTGATTGTATATCCAACGGTTGATAATACATCTGGTAGGAGATTTTTGAATTATTAGATACACTTAAATCTCTTGACCTTGCTGTTGATGATGTGAGGGGGCCAAGATCGCGACAATGGTTCTAGTTAACATGAAATAAAAAAAATACCAAGAAGTACAAAATTAATCCAAAAGCATTATATATGTAAAACGATTTAGATCCGACATTTCTAATTAAGGATCATATTACAAGGAAAAAACTATTTGATGAAAATAATAATGAAGAGAAACTGCAAGCATCATAAATCTTTTAGAATTAATTATTTTCTAACAATTGTGGATGACACTTTTCTCATTAAATAATAGATTCGAACAATTAAAGAAATTTGAAAGTATTTTTGGGATCTTATTTGATTCAGATAAGCTAAAGTCATTGGATGAATGTGAACTGATGAAATGTTGTATCGATTTTGCTGATAAATTTTCTTATAATAATGTGGCAAATGTGGATTTAAATGGTTTTTCTCTGAACTAAAAGTGTTGCATGCAACCTTCTTATATCAATCAATGCCACCACTTGACATTCTTGAGTTTGTTAAAATTGCAAATTGTTACCCGAATGTTTCAGTTGCTTATCAAATTATGTTGGCGATACATTTGACTGTAGCATATGCTAAAAGGAGTTTTCAAAGTTGAAGTTATTGAAGACATATTTGAGGTCATCAATGTCACAAGAAAGGTTGAGCGGATTAGGGATACTATGCATTAAAAAAAGATATATCATATATTATTGATTTAGATACTATTATTGATGATTTTGCGGATAACAGTGCTCGAAAAAGTTGTTTTGCTTGAATTCTGTATGAATTTGCTTAAGATTTGTATGTGAGTTCATTCATATGGCCCATTTTCTGTCGCTCGTCTAGGGCTCGTAAAATGTCAGGAACGAGCCTGGATATGTCCCAAATTTGCTAAACTTTTCACGAGCCTTTAACTAGCACTCAACTCTTCTCAAGTGTCAGTAGTACCACCCTCCATAAGGACCTGATGCACTTGTCGACAAGCAAAAGTGTTAGGCTTAAAGTTTAGTGATTTCAAACATTTTATTTTGCTAATAAGAAAACGGCAAAGTTGAACGAATGTTCTAAAATGACAATTTCCTCAATTGAAAAGATGCTTACAATTTAAAGTGACATCTTTCCAAGATACCCCATTTTTCAAAATACCAAGTAACATCTTTCCATGATGGGGGACCCTTTTTCATTGGATGCGGCGGAACACAAAGTAAGCCGCATATCGACGTTGTTGAGTTTCACTTTGATGCCATCAAACGACCTTAGTGCTTACAACCAAGGTTTCAAAATGAGAACATTAAAACTCCTTAGATTCAAACCAAAGGTCCAAATGATAATATCAAAACTCTTCATTTGCCATAACCAAAAAGCCCAAGTTGAGAACATCAAAACTCTTCACGTGACCGAACCCAATGGCTTCAATACGAGAACATGTGTTAGTAAACTACAAACTACAAAGTGAAACTCATGGGTTGTGCTTTTTCCCTTGCTGTTTTATGTTTTTTACATCTGAATCCTATCCGCAAATTTTGACACGGGAATCCAATTGCCATCAAAGTTAGCATGATTCCGGACAAAATGTGTAAAAAAATTTAGGCGGCTAAAATTTTAAAATATTGTTGGTGAAGTGGTATATAGGTTAATAACCCACAAGTGTTGCTTTCCTTTCTTCTCTCTCATTCAAATGTTGTAAGAGAAATTGACCAAAATAGTCAATATTTTCAACTAATTTTATTTTTTTAGTTAATTTTGGTATCGAATTCCCTTTTTTGGCAAATTTTACCCAAATGCCTTACGTATTTGCATGAATGCTATTTTCAGATTAAAAAAAGAACAAAAAAAATTCTTTAAGCAAACTCTTTACTTTGCATAAAGATTTTTCTAATACGAAAACATGCTTTATGCTAATGTGTAAAGACATTTGTTCTATCGCTAAAATGGAAATACGATTGAAAATAATAACTACAAAATAAATTTAGTTTAAAAATTTGACTATTTTGATCCATTTCTCTAATTAATTTTACATTCAAAATACTTTAATCCAAGTTGTCATTTTCATTCTCTATTTCTTGCGACTTTTGCTGCCATTGTAGCATGTACTATGTGTTTCTTTCTTGCGACTTTTGTTGCCATTGTAGCATGTACTAAGTGTGTGTATTATGATGTATCTTTATGGTTGTTTCTATTATTAATATGATTTTTCTTTAAACCATCTTCAAGGGTATCTTATCGACATTTACGATTACGAATTAAGAATATAACAAAGATTAAAATATTAAGGAATTTTAAGATTCAACCATATGATTGCCAACTAAACTTCATAATATTTTTTTCACATACCTCTCATTTAACTTGAAGATGGATGAACGAGTGTTGGAGATGAAGGTCACGTTCCTACTTTTTATATATCTATATATATATATATATATATATATATATATATAGGGTTAGGTTCAAATGTGAACTCAATTTTGGCTGTGAACGTGATGACGAATCTCAGCCACACATCTTCGGTTATGGTGGACGCGATCACGGAGGATTGACGCGATTCATGGGAGGGTGGAGATTATTAAAGGAGGGGAACCAGATCAAAACCGTCTTTATTGACCGGATAAGTGGCTGAGATTCGTCCTAACGTTCACAACCAAAAATAAGTTCACATTTGAACTTTCATATATATATATATATATGTATATATATACTAGAAGTGTATTTATGTAATAAAACGTTAGTTTGAAATTTAGGACTTGAATTCTCAATCATGATTCATACTTTGTTATGTTATCAAAAAAAGAAGACATTGGTTGGTAAATGTCTTTTTTTTTAACAACAACGAGATTTTATAAAAAAATAACTAGCAAGACCTTAGAACGAACTCAACAAACAGTTACAAACAGGAAATAACAAGGAGAGGGTTATGAACCCAACCGACCTAATTAATCTTAAATTGCTAATCCTATTAGAAACCCAAAAATATACTAGTCACAATCATGTCGAAAATAACCGCCTTCTTTAACTTGGTCTATCAAAAAATGGTCACACTCCGGAACGACATTGTCTTATCTTAAAGTATATATATCAATATGGGTTTCATATACTAAGAATTATAAAGTTCTAACTTTCTGGTTTAATTAATTTAATTTAATTTAATTTTGAAATTGTATAAAAAATAAAATTTTCATGTTTAAATGTCAATTACAGATAAATATTATCAACATCGTAACACGAGGTATTGGTTAACAAATTTTTTATGTTGACGTGTTTCAACAAGGAAGAAATGTTCAATCATGTGCATGTACAACTTATAAATGTGATTGAACTTGCTTAGAGTGTCTTGAAAACAAAGATTGTATATCCTAAAGCAGATGGCTTTAAAAAAATTCAATACAAAGGAACATAGTCATTGTTTGTTTTGCAGTACATGATTATGTAATGAAATGGAATATTTATGATCACTTGTCTATAAAAGAGCGGCGAGGATAATATATTCAACAATGAAGTAGAAAATGAAGGAATTGGAGAAGAAATATTTGATGGTCGACAATGGGGCTTTCATAGCACATAATGTATGACTAATTTGAGTGACAATATTGCAAATAGTCTACTGACAAATACATAAAATTAAAAATTGTAATCAAACAATGATGTTAAGTTAATAAATATTGTGGAATGAACTCATTGCATTCATATCATTTATTCAATTTTATAGTATTTATATTTTTTTATTTTTCATTTAGAATATTTATCAAATTATTCAGATTATTTATTCAATATATAAAACAAACATCAACGTATTTTAATTCATTCATAAGATTAAATGGTAATTTTTCCGTTATTTAGCATAAAAAACAAATAACAATTTATTGTAATCCATTGAGACATTAATTTTTACAAACAACTCAATATATTTAGGTCTTGACGGATAAAAAAATAAAACAACCCCTAATATTCTTAGAGCATCTCCAATGCATAAGTGACTAATAGGTTTTTACTATTACAATTAGTTATTGAAAAAGGTAAATATCATTGGAGACAAAGGCATTGTTTGGCAAAAATAAGCTAACTTATAAGCTGACTTATAAACTAGCTTATTTTCTGAGTAATCGTTTGGATGCACATAAGCTAGCTTATAAGTCAGCTTATAAGCTAGCTTATCGATAAGCTACTTGAAGTAGCTTATGAGGAGCTTTTTGACACTTTTTTCAATTATACCCCTAACTAATATTATTTATTTACTTTCAACATGCCCTTTTTGGTCATTTCACATGCTCATAAGCTAGTTTTTGCCAAACATAATTTATTCGTAATTTTATCGGTACCTAGCTTATAAGTCATCAGCTACCTTATAAGTCATACGCTAACTTATCAGTTATAAGTTAGCTTATCAGCTAGTTTGCTAAAGATAGCCAAAGACTTTCCAAAGGAAAGGTTGGTACTACACAACCGGTTATTAAGATTTACTTTTCAAAACTAATTTTCATTTTACCCCCTTAAGTTTTCATTTCATTCCTCTTTTCAATACAATTTTTCATTTTAAACTTTTATAAAATTTGATCAATTATTTTAATACATTAAATAAGTTCATTTTATAACAAAAGTTGTTCAATTAATTTAACACATTAAATAAGTTCTTTTTATAAAGAAAATTATAATCGATCAAAATGACATCAATATCGAATATAAAAATCATATAACATCTTCGTCATCTTTCATTTTTATTTCACAATTAGTTTTTTTGTATAAACGAGTTTTATTGTTTAGTTTTCGGAAGGAATAACAAACGAATAAGAAAAAAGAAAACGTCAAGTTCGGAAGGAATGACAAACGAACAACTAGTGTATAATAAAATGTTGCGATCACAATTAAATACAATATATTTATGATAGTTTTTTAGGAGGGAGTTTTATAAGACAATTTAGTTAGATGGGGATAAATGTTAAATTTTAAATAATAAAAAGTTTTTCAAAAGGTTATTGTATTGGAGAAGGTTGATAAGAATAGGTTTTTGTTAAAATAAGGTAGTGGAAAGCTGACGTGGCAAAAGCAATAAGTTGATGAATAAGTTATGGATTGAAGATGCTCTTATTCAATTATTTCCTAGGTAAAAACTCATAATTGATAATTTAATATTCTTAACTCTCGTTTGTCTCTCATGTCTTGATCACCTTAGAGCATCTCCAACAACTTCTCTAAAATAGAGAAAAACTCATTTTTCTTCTTTAAACTTCTCCAACAACATCTCTATATCATTCACTAAAATAGAGATTTCTCTATATCTCTAAAAGGATGAGAGAGAAATATTATTTTAATGATTTTCCATAAAAAACAACCAATATAATTTTAGAGATTTTTGAAATAATAAATTTATTGAATGTTTTAATAATATAATTTTTTAATAGATTTTTTAAAATAGAGAAGTTGTTGGAGTTGAAAGATGATATAATTTTAGAGATTTTGACTTTACATTCTCAATTTTAGAGAAAATTTAGAGAAGCTGTTGGAGATGCTCTTAGATACCTATTAATAGAGTTAGTAGCAATCATTCTATTAGTAGTTTCCTTGTCATCTTGATTGTTGTTCCGCACCTTACCTTTCTATGTATCATTATTTCATGTTATTTCTTCTAAAACATGCTCAAAATAATATTCGTAAACTAAGAAACGTACTTTCTCATCAAAACATTGTAACTAAACCTCTTGTGTGAACATAAAATATAAGCATTGCTATAAAACGATTGAGATATCAGTTAAGAATGATCTGTAGATGAAAATATTAATTCAAACCGGTATAAAGATATACTCACGATAATTATATCGACTTAAATTATAGCTCAACCAAGGACATAAGCACGACTCACAACACTAATTTTGGAATATGGTTTATATCTGATTCGAATTATTGAACTTGAGTTCTTTCTATTTCACCAAGTTCAATGTCAAAAACCTTAAAAGTCAGTTCAATTAGCAGATAAAGGTTAAGTCTTAGACCAACTTTTCATAGGTCGTTAATTTTAAGTCTTTTCAAGATCATTAAGGATTTTTCATCTTCAACTCATGGATCTAGATGTGCGCAAGTTGATGTACACAATCATGATTAAAAAAAGTGTTTGATTGATATTTGCAACATTTGATCATCTGTAACTAGTTATGGGATCAAATCCATGACTATTTTTAATATCGTACATTTAATTATTACATAAATGGTCTCTTAATTACTTGGACTTTTCTTTGCAAGTAGGTCTCAAAGTTAAGGTTTTGCTATAAACAGTGTTTTAAAACCCGGGTCAACCCGGCCGGTCGGACCGGGACCCGGTCTGGTCAGCGGGTTAAAGCCTCTGACCGGCCCGGTACAACCCGGTCGGGTTTCACGATTTTCCCAGTTAAACCGGTCTCAAACCCGTTCTCAAAACCCGGTTTTTACTAAAATTAAAAAAAAAAACTTAAAAACAAAAAAAAGTTTTCTCTTTCTTCTCCTAAATCCCAATCGATCGTCTGATGTATGCTCCCAAACCCAAAAACGCAGCCGACCAAGAAAACTCAAGAAATCGATCTCGTCTACTCCCATCGATCTTGCTCAGCCATCTCAAGAGATCGATCTTGCTCAGCCATTGATCTCATCTCATCTCCCTTAGCTTTTGATCTCTAGTTCTCCACAGGTAACTTTGTTTGGAAAATCTTGTGTAAAATAGAATTAGAGAACTAATATATGTTTAGGAAATTTGAATATAATCGAATTTATCTCTTGTATTGCTCTCGAATTTATCTTTGTGTTACTAGATAACTCCAAAATAGAATTCATCAACTAAAATTGTTATTTCTAGTAATCATAAGAAGTACCTTATTTCCATCAAGAATGTGGTTTACAAACTCTTGTATTTGATGCCAAAACAGAAATATTGTATATATATGGATAGGAATTGATGCCAATTTGTAGACATTAAATTATTAGTTTTTTATATATGTATGTATACAGGAAAATGAAAAAAATACAACAGAATTATTGAAATCGGTTGAACCGGTGGTTGAATCGGTTGAACCAGTTAACCCGGAACCCGATCACTACACCGGGTCAACTTGAAACCCGGATTTTAAAACATTGGCTATAATTTAAAAACAGTTTCTTCATATTTTCATACAAAAACTGTTGGCAAATAATTTTCATATTTAAATAGATTCTTGATAAAGATGAATGATTATTTGAGAAAATGATTAATTTAAGAAATGTTGGAGGAAATTGCGTAATTGAAGTCAAATATGTTGTGATGTCCTTCCGGATTGCTCTACTTGCAAAATTCAAAATACAGCCATTGCATGACGAATTTGACCCTTATATATTTATTTTTTTCTCAATTATTTCTTATTTATTTAATAATATTTCCTTCCCATAAGTGTTTTTATAAACCAAAACGAAAAACAACTTCTTTTTATTTAATCTGAAATGCTTCCATGACGAAAGCAAAATATTTTCTAAACCAAAACAATCAATCTTAAAGGTAATGGTTTAATATTAAAATCACTTTAAATCATGTGTTAAAAATATAAATATAATTAAAGTTTTGATGTTAATACATATAAAAATATACATAAAATTAACAGACATAGACGCATTTAGTGCATCCATTTTTTTTAATTCTATAATAAGAGCATCTTCAACAGCTATTGTAATTTTTTTTTTTAAAATAGCATATTAAAAGTCAAAAAATCTCTATAATAATTTACATCCAACTCCAACAGCTAATATATTTTAGCAACTTTATCATTAACGATATTAATAAAATATTTCATCATTTAATAAAATATTATTTCTCTCTCTCCTACATACTTAACTTCAATTATTTTGATTCGTTGAATATAATTAAAATATCGTTTCTCTCTTTTCTATATATTTTTAGAGATTTTTTAAATTTAGAGATTTTTCTTCTCTTTTTTCCCATTTTTCTATTTTAATAATTGATATACCATAGTTGTTGGAGCACTTAAATTGCTAAAATCCTTCATTTTTCTATTTTATAATAGATGCTGGAGATGCTCTAAATTCATTCATGACAAAGCAAAAACAATATGATAAAAAAAGAAAACAAAAACAATGACGAAAGAAAACTATTTCTTAAACAAAAACCAACATGGCAACATCTAAAAGAAATTGAAAGAAGTTCTATTGTATTCGTTATGTAATAATTATTAACGAGATCTTAAGTTTATAGTGCCACACTGACGTTTTATATATTGCTTATGTAATAATAAGTTGTTGTTTTTCTGGAGGATGACCCACATTATGTCTGGACTAATTCTGGTAAATTATGATTGCAAGACATCAACCCTGATAAACTTAGTATGTCACAATTGTTATGTATGTCTAGATTGAAACCCTGGACAGATGAGATATTCCACTACATCTCCAGAGCCTCAACCACTACATCATAACCCTTGTTAAGACGTACTAAATGCCTTTACGTGTTTTATATACGAAGTTAGATGAACTTATAAAACATAAAACAGAAAGTAAAACCACAAGGGTGGTGCCTCAATGGTTTGAGTTTGGGCTCCAAAGATCAACAGTACCAGGAGGTCCTAGGTTCAAATCCAGGGAGGGGTAAAAAAAATCCCCTTGTGGCCACGGAGGTTTAAATGCGGTGACTTCGGGCTACCTGCGAAGCGGGCAGTCGTCATGGGATTAGTCGGCTTGCATAGCGGGTTGGATATCCAGGTTAATCAAAAAAAAAACATAAAGTATTTTTTATATCACACTTTTGAAATGTTATACATACATATATATATATATGGAAAAATTCTAATGAGAAATGGTAAATATTTGAGAAATAAAGAAGTGATCATGACCTTTCATTTGGTCGGCATTTACAGTTTTAACCATGAAACATCGGATAATTACTCACATGTATATGTGAAAGATAATGTGGTAATTTCGTAATTTTTACAAATATGTGACAAAAGGGTTTATCTGTGAACCCATGTTATCACATTAACTAGTTCACACATGAACTATTTAACTAATTCATATATGAACCTAGGTTCATATATGAATTAATTAAATAGTTCATAAGTGAATCACAAGATGATTCGACACTAGTGAAGTTTGAAGTCTTATTTTATTTCTGATTGACAAAAGGTGGTGTTGAAGTCTAAAAGCATAAACAATAAAACTGTTTTTTTTGTAAACTGATAAATGTTTTGAATCTGTTTAAATTGTCTATTTTACCTATCAGAAAATTATAGTGTTAAATTTATACGATTTCACATATTTATGTATCATCGTTATGAAATTTAGATCTAAATTATATAATTAGCACCCATTTAAACGACAATATGTGATTGACGGTATTTAACACATTTAAATTCTATTAAAATACTTAAATTTAGAGGTGAGGGTTGATTTGATAAGGGTCGATTGAGAGAAAGGATCAATTAAGGTTAATTGATTGAGAAACGTCGTTGGTGAGGGTCTGGAGAACAATAAAAGGCAAATAAGAGGTTGGTTACCTCTTACCAGATAGGAGGACGATAAGACATAAGTGCCTTTGAAAAATTGTAATAAAAAACAAACAGTCTCAATGCCTACCTTTAAACGAATCATATTTAACAGATCGTAAGAGCTTTTTTCCTTCTTAAAAACAAGCAAGATCATAGTAAAGAAAGAATGAAGAGGTGTTAAAAAAACAGGAGGAAGTTAATGGTTTAAGGGAACATTTATAAATTTATAATTTATAAGAGAAGATCCTAAAACTTCATAAATTTAAACGGGGTGAGATTGGTTTGAGCTTGATTCGAGTTTGAGTTTTGAGGATGGTTTGAGCTTCAAACGAGTTTGAGCTCAAGTTTATAATTACAAAATTATTATCGAGTTCTAGTTCATGTTATAAAATTGCTATCAAATTCGAGTCGAATTTAATTTTTAATTATTCACGAGTTTTCGAGTCCGGTTCGAGTTTGCGAAATAGCTATTGAGTTCGAGTCAAGTATATCAATACTTGAGTGGACTCGCATCATTTACATCGCTAATCGGGCATACGGCTAACACGTAGCATCTTGCTCAATAGGCTCATTCAATTTGAAAAATCTGTATTTTATTCTCCAAATCGACAAAATTAACCTCGGGTCAAACCATGTTGAGTTTTTCACACAGTCGAACAACGATTTATGTTGTTTTATACATGTTAAAGGTGAAGGCACTCGACAAAAGTTCAGGGTCCAACCAAGTTGGTATGTTTTTTTGGCATATGGGAATGGGTTTGACGGGCATAGGGTGCCTTTAGCCCTCAAAATATTATTTACCATCATCACCATTAGGCATGTTCATCGGTTGATATCATTTAGATGTGAGGGGAACCGAATCGGTCCATTCATCCATTTGATGTTGATTTTTCCAGCAGATTCAATTTGATTAACACCAGACAATCGATCCAATTCAGTCGAATGAATGTTTGGATTGATTCGGTTCCACCCACTGAATATTCTCATTGGATATCCATTGAATCAGATTGCACGTATCCACTGTGTTAATTCAATCCAATTTTTCAATAATGAAACAAATTGGTTAATCACTTTTAAAATGTGTTAAAACCAATATTGGGAGGCTAGAAATCCAGAAACCAACACAAAACAAGTTCCAATTAAAGCAAATTGAAAACAAATTCCGATTTAAGAAAATTTAAAACAAATCAATTGGATGATAGTTGGATGCATAACATGATGTTCATCGGATAGTTAAATGGATGGTTTTGAACTATCATCCAAGAATCGACCTATCCAAATTGAATGTCCACTTACGGTCGATCAATTCTAATTAAATCGGTTGACTTTATGTACACTCCCTAATTACCATTTCTTTACCCATGTCTTAACTATTTCGAGATCAAATTATTTGACCAAAATACCACATTTACAAGTACTTTGAATGCATATCGTAAAATAGTACAAGGGCTTGAAGTGTAACATCATAAAAGTAAAAGGGTATTTTCTGCAATTACTCATTTTACAAAAAAGAATAAATACCCGCTTTCACAAATTTCTTCGTACCCCTTTTCCGCCATTGTAGAATTGAGAAATTAAGAAATCCATGGCTGCCATCGCAGAAATCCATCAAGAGATCATTCAAACCCACATCTTGACCAGACTCGACGGTCAAACCCTCTCCGCCGCCGCCTGCGTATCTCTGCAACTACAATCCCTTTGCTCCGACGACCGATTATGGTCCGATATCTGCTCTTCCAATTGGCCCTCCACCGACGACCCTCTAGTCCGACAAGCCATCTCCGACTTCCCCTCCGGCCACCGTTCCTTCTTCTCCGACTCCTTCCCATTTCCCTCCCACCGCCTCACCACCACCACCTCACCGTCGCCACCACCAACATCCACCCAAATCATCTCCGCCGTTGACCTGCGATACCACGACGAACTCGTGTTCTCCAAAGTCGAATCCACGGACACCACACCGAACGACTGGTTCCGAACGTCGCCGTTTCGTATCGATCTTCTGGAACCGAAAGAACTCGTCCCGTCCGGCGTGAAATTCTCCGGCGACGATCACGTAATGCAATCGAACCTTGAAAAAAACATGACTTTGAGTTGGATCCTGATTGACCCGATCCAGAACCGGGCGGTAAATCTATCCAGCATAAAACCCGTTTCCGTCCATCGGAACTGGTTGACCGACGACATAGAGTTGACCTTCGCCGTCGTGACCACCGACGTTGACCATAAAGAAGAGTACGTGAATTTGAATATAGAAATCACATGTGGAGTCAAAGAAGGCAGTGGGGAGGTATACGTTAGTGGGGTTAGTTTAACTGTACAAGATGTGGATGGCAAGTGTTTGAGTGGAAAGGACAGTATGGTAATTTTACAAGGACTTGTTGTGGCGCAACAGCGGTGCCGGAAACACAGCGGCGGCGGAGAGGAGGAGAGAGAGAGGTACAATGAGTATATTGAAAGGAGGAGAGAGAGAAAAGTGGAAAGGGAGAGGAGAGAGAGGCGGCTTGATATGGTTTGTATTGCTAGTGGGGTGGTTTTCTTGATGGCATTTTGGTCATTTGCTCTTTATTAAATTACACCGGTAACAAATTCAAATTCATGATGTAAAACAATGCAAGAGTTTGTAATTTGTAATTTGTAAAAAAAGATATGTGTAATTAAATGCATCTAGATTGTAAATTTCAATCTACATTTGTTGAATTTGATACTATTTGAAGGGATTTAAAGTTGAAATTCATTTTAATTTGTTAAAAAGAATGTTTGAAATTAAGATATTAAATTTTCAATAATAAAGTTCGTTTAGAATTCACAAATAATTGGTATTTTACAGGATTTATTTGTAATAATGTTATGAAATAAATTAAAAACATTGATTTTGTAATAATTAATAAATAAAAAATAACTTAATTATTTTCGTGATTATTTATAATTTGTTATTGTATTACACTATTACTTAATAAAGAATTGAATTTAATTACATTTTAATCAAAATGGCCAAAATATACCATTAAATATAACAAAATAACCAAAAAAAATTTCCCAAAGTAGCCATTCTCCTCGCCCCCGGAGGCGAGGTTGACCGGTCAACGTTTTTTTTAAAAAATAATTATTTATTTAATTTGTTTTTAATATTAATATAAAGTACATCAGTTAAATCAGATCATTTTGCACATCAAATCAGAGTTTAAAAAGGAATATAAATTTGAAAAAGTCTCCCATCAGAACCGTGTATCACCTCGCCCCCGGGGGCAAGGTTGACCACTCAACGCTTTTTAAAAAAAAAAAATTATTTATTTAATTTGATTTTAATATTAATATTAATATAAAATACATCAGTCAAATCAGATCATTTTGCACATTAAATCAGAGTTTAAAAAGGAATATAAATTTAAAAAATTCCCCCATATCACCTCGCCCCCGGGGGTGAGGTTGACCAGTCAAACGTTTTTTTTTAAAATAATATTTTTTTCCCCGAAAATTGTGGGAATCAGATTCCTTACGCGACAAGACAACTCAGTGATTTAATTCGATTTTATCTGGTTTGATCCGATTTTATCTGAGTTTGATCCGGTTTTATCTGATTTTTCTCAATTATTATAACATCTCAACGGTTTGATTCGTTTTATCTGACTTGATTCGATTTTATCTGGTTTATACGATTTTATCTGCCTGGTCAAGATTTTCTCGTAATATTTGACGGCATATTTTGAATATTTGATGGCTACTTTGGAAAAAAAAAGAATTAGGTTATTTTGTTATATTTGATGGTATATTTGACTATTTTGATTAATTCCCCTTATAAATTCTATAATATACAATAACTAAAAATTCGAAATTCTTTCAATTAAAGATTTTTTTATATAATCTAAATTTCTTAAACATTCGTTGAATCAAACAAGTCCTTAAAAAATACAGTATATAAATATTATATTAAATATGCTCGAAAAATTAATATTTTTTTGATTATATGTTAAAATATTTTGTTCTAGACCATATCGACTCGGGTATCTTTTTAATTAAAAGAATTTGATCACATCATCCTATCATAATACTTTTGATTTAAAAATCTATCAATAACATGTCATTATATACATAGTTACATAGTGTTACAATTTTTTATACTTATAATTGTCATAGTTTTTATTTTTAACTAATGGCAACTTTGGTTGCTGTCAATCATTTTTTTTACTTTTTGCTGTATGTGACTAAGGGCCTGTTTGGAAGCGGCTTAATGAGCTTAATGAGCTCTTGAGCTTATTCGCTCAGCCATATGATGATGTTTGTAAGCAGCTTAATGAAATAATATGGAGCTGAGCAAATAAGCATTTGGGGTGCCCCTTTATCCACACAGACATGCTTTTTCCCTATTTACCCTTTCCCTCTCAAATTTCGCTAAGCACTCTCATCAGATGCAAAAAGAAAAAAATCTCCATTTATTCAAAACCCTTCCCCCAAAAACCCTCCCAAGTACCACCTGAAAACCCACGGCTGCCTCAACTCTCCTCTTTGCCTCGTCGTGAAAACTCGTCGCCGGTTGCTGCTGGTTTTCATCTCGCCGGCTGCTGCTGGTTTTCTTTTTATCGCCGCTGCTTCTGGGTTTTCTTTTGATGTTTTCTTTCTCGTCGCTGCTTCTAGGTTTTCTTTTGATGCTGTTGGGAAAGAAAAGAGGATGAGGAGGATGTGAATTGCATTTACCAAAGCAAAAAAAATGATGATAATACCAGAAGATTCCCCCACCTAAACGAAACATAAAAATGAAAAAGAAAACAGGTTTTTTCCTTTTTTAAAATTTAATCTATTTCTGTTTTTAACAAATTCAATGTTATTCTAAAAATACAAGAAAATGTTTATTTTATAAGAAAAGGATGATGGAAATAATTTTATTGAATTTGTATAATTATGTTTTGGTTTTTTTATTTTAAAAATTGTTTAAACTATTAGTATTTTTTAGAATTAGTCATTCAGCATATTTACCAAACAGTTATGTTAATCGGTGCTTAATATATAATGAGGGCTAAAATAGTCATTTCTGACATTCAGACCATTTATTCAGCACAACAAACAAACAACAAGGTATCTAAATCTACACAGACAGATTTATCCAGACAGACAGATTTATCCATACAGGACTTAATGAAAAACCAACCAAACAGCCCCTAAGACTCTTTAAAGTTTTTTTAAATTACATACTTAAAAAATTAAAATTTTTAAAAAAATATGCACTTATCTCTAACAACATCTTCATTTTGGAGAAAACAACATTAATTATATTATTTAAATATTCAATACATTAACTAACTTTTAAGCATATTTATATTATTTTTAACAAACTTTTTATAAAATGATAACTTTTAAACATATTTTTTTATAAATGATAATTTTCAACGATTTTTCATAAAATAATAAGGTTCACAAGGCTTTATATAAAATTGTGATTTTTAACAAATTTTTATAAAATGTTAATTTTCAATAAAGTTTTTATAGAGTGGTAACTTTTAACTGATTTTTTTGGTGGGAAAATGGAATCATGAATAAAATATTAATTTATCTTCCTTGATACTCATTTTTTCGAGAAATCTCCAAATATGGATTAAAAAACACTCTCTTTCATTTTTCATTTGGGAAAAACTTATGAAAATGTTTTGCTGGAGCATAATTTTGATCAAAAATCTCTATTTTTTTAGTTTTTTCATTATAAAGATACTGTTGGAGATGCTCTAAACCTTTTTAGTTGAAACATCCATTATAGATGAGACTTTTGGGTATCATTTATAATTTTCAATTAAAAATATTTAATAAGTATTATAATATTATAACACATGTTGTTATTATTTATTATAATTGTTACATTATGACATATCGATAGTTTTTTTTTTGTTTTTCAGAATTTCAGTTCTTCTTTTTCGGTTGTAATAGGATAATGTATTCCCCCCCTTTCATTACTGCTTTTTACAGTCTTGTAATGTCTTGTTGGCTTTTCGTGATTATAATATGCTGCCTTTCAAAAATAACATTTATCAAGATCCTAAAACGGAAGAGGAGAAGAAGAAGAGGGGAGGGTATGAGATTAACATCGGAGATGGCGTTGGGGGAGTCATCTAAGATGATCATTGCCATGGACAACGTTTTTGGATTTGGTATGTTTATGTAAGGTTATATAATTTACTCTATTATAAATATAATATAATGATATATCTTATTAAATAATAATAATATATTCATTTAACTGTTAATCAAAAATTGAAGAAATGATAAAAAGATCAAAAAAAAATTTAAGCTAGCGGACTACCTTTTTTTTTGATAAAAGTTAGTTCGATGGATAAAAACGAAATAGATTAAAAATGAAATAGATTATGATTATTTTAAAATAGAAATTAAAGTTGATAATGAGTGACAAGGACAAAAAAATATAATATGTTCACTATTTCCTTTTATAATTTGTGTATTTTCATGTGAGAATAACCTCACTATCAAATTAATATTACTTTTCCATGATGATTTTTTACGTGATAATTAACGGGTTGAAATTTTATTTGGTTGTTTTCATTGTTAAAAAGTATTTCAAACAATAATTCATCATCTATCATAGCATTTTTTAATCATACATCAAATTAAATTATTCTTTTTTAGATGAGAAAAAGAATTTTGATACAAGATGTTATTCTCTTTGAAGACAAATTGTAACGAAATAATAAGATTTTTTCCGTTAAACTTCTAATTGTTCACCGGGTTCTAAAAGTTATTACCGAAAATCATTTCAACTTTTAAAATTATTTTTTCGTAGTTAATTTATATAACTATTAGAAGTAAGGCGTAAGGTCGTGTGACAAAGAGAGTTAAAATGAGAAGCGTAAGAAGAAATTTGGACATTTGGCCATCTTTAATCTCAAAGATGCCTATAAAACGCGTTTGATACGGGGATTGATCATGTGCATCTCATTCTAATTTACATTCAAGGGTATTGATCCCTTCTTATATTTATCCACTTAACTCTCTTGATCGTGAGAAAAAAAGTTATAATGAGAAGTGTAAGACGAGATCTCCACATGTGAATCAATCCTAATTGAATGCCAACACTAAATAAGGTACATCAGATCAATTCCCTTCTAAAACACAATTCATGGGTGAACATTAGGGGTGAGCATAACCGGGTACCCGGCCATTTTCTATGGAACCGGAACCGATGGGAACCGCGTACCTGGTTTCAATTTTTTTTTTAATTTTTTTACATTGCATAGGATAAAAATATAATTAAAAACTACAAAATACCGACTTAAAGCAATAAATACAACAAATGATCAAAACTAATCCGATAAAAACTAATTATTACATAAACAAACTAGAAAGTTTGAGTTTTTATTTATTATTTATAAATATATAAACTATTTTTTATTTAAAAGTGGCAGGTGATGGGTACCGAGCGGGTAACGGTTCCAAAAAATGAGAATCGGAACCGGTCCTGATCGGTTCCGTAATTTAGGAATCGGAACCAGAACCAATCACATCGGTTCTGGTTCCGGAACCGTCAATTCCGGTTCCAAAGGCGGATACCCGATTCCGATGCTCACCTTTAGTGAACATGAGATTAAAAATGATCAAAAGTTCAGATCTTAATGATCAAAAGTTCAAGAACATAAAATTTTATTTCTTTTTCTTCAGGTTCTTTCTCTTTCAAGAACACAAATAAAAAAAATTATTTTTCTTTCTATTTCTTTTCATTTCTCTCTGAATTCAAGAACACAACGTTTTATAACCAATCATTCCATCAAGTTTATTTAGAGCATCTCCAACAGCTTCTTTGTAATTTCTTTAAAATAGAGAACTAAAAGTTAAAATAACAATCAACTCCAACAGATTCTTTATTTTAGAGATTTCACCATTGATTATATTATTTAAATATTCTATAATTTTATTATTTCAATACATTTTAATATATATATATATATAGGGACGGGTTCATACGCAAAACGGTAACAATTTACAAGAATGCGAGGAGTTTTTTTCATGTACAAGATCACATGTGATTTTGCACTAACTGTAGCGGACAACTTAAGTCGCATGGAAAGTCGCCCGCATCATTTATGATTTTGTACAAAATCATATATAATTTTGTACATGAATCATATATGATTTTGTATATGAAAATTTTCATGTACAAAAATGATTGGCTGAGGATGCATTCTCGTAAATTGTTACCATCCTCGCATGAACTTTCCTCTCTCTCTCTTATATATATATATATATAGAGAGAGAGAGAGAGAAAAGTTCAAATACAAACCAGTTGAAGGATACAAACTGGTTTAAATCAATATAAAATATTTTTTTTCATAATTCTTTTCTTCAAAATCTATGATTTAAGTTTTTATTACAGGAATGACAACATAGGATAAAATCATATTTTTGCCACCTAAAAATTTATGGGTTTTTCCAAATACACCCGGTCTATAGTAACACCCTAGTCTATTAGTATATGATAACACCAAAAAAAGTTAAAATAGACATACACTTTAATTTAATTCGGTGACATAATACAAACTAGGGTGTGTAGGGTAACATCCAAAAAAAATTATTAGGCTTAAATTATTATTCGATCTTCCAAACAACAATAATCATAACATTATTTGATTTTCTAGCTTCGTGTCATCATTTGGATACTAATTAAAATTAGCAGATAAACGGGTCATTAACATGTTTATCGTCACAATAAAGTCCAGGTCGTTGCTTAAACCCTTGTTTCTTCATCGAAACCCTAGCCTTAGTCACGAGCTCGTGGTTCGTTATCTTCCCATTCGATTCTTCCACGATCGCTTGAATCGTATGGCTAAGCGCACCAAACGATTGATCTTCTTTCCCAGCCGGTGTGGCATCCGCCGAGGTTTGATCCGTTTGGCAACCACTTATCAAAATCCCGTTTTCCGGAAGCTTCTTTTTCTTCGATCCGGCATACACATCTTGCTTCCCACCAACTTCCGTTTCCATGGCCGGTTTCCCGTAATCCGAGTTGCTCGCCAGCTTTTGCTTTAGGAATTCCTGAGCCATACCACTCACTTTTCCAAGAAAACCGCCGCCACCGCCACCATCGCCGCCACTGCCGCCTTGGAAACTGTCCAAGAGGACTTTCATGAACTTTTTCACCTTTGGAGTTGAATCTTCCCCAAATACATCAAATAAAGTTGGCCTTACATTACCAACATTTATATCTTCTTTTCCGGTTTTTTGTTTCAGGATATCTACGAGGGTGTCGAGAGGTAAAGATCTGTTTGTTACGCTCAAATCGTCATCATCACCGTCACCTTTACGGCTAAATATTGATTCTATTTTGTCTTCGGTCTTTTGTAGGAAATTACTGAATCCAGAACCTGATTCGACTTCTCTTTTTTCTTCAGTCAATTCTTCTTTGCAGCTTTCGCCAATCTGTTCTTTAGCGTCATCAATCAGTCCGCCACTGTGGCAAGAATCCGATACTATGGTTAATTTGCAACCTTGTGGTACTTGATCTACAAGGTCCCTGAAGTCATCATCTGAAATTGCTCACACACAAAATGTACATGATACAAGGTCAAAACAACAATTCAACAATAAAATTAAATTACACATAGAAATTGCTTCAATTAGGATGAAAGAAGTCTGCAAGCTTCAAAACTCCATAGCTCATAAGAACAATTGGAATTTAGTAGTGAGACAGCAAACACAAATCGAAATTATGTTCAAATCAGGAGAAAACAGTTTAATCGTAGGAGGATTAAGCATAAACCAAAGGAACAAAAATGAGGAAATCAAATAAATCAATGGACAAATCTATGAAGATATATAGGTAAAATTAATGTCTGTGGATCGAATAAATTTGAAAGCCACATCGTTCTAAATCTGCTATTTAGCCTTTCAGAAAGTAATTTTGATTTTTGAATATAAAAAAACGGATTCAAATCGTTAGATCAATCGAAGAGAATCAACCAGATAGGTCAAACATCTTCGCAATCATGCATAAAAATCCCTAAATCGAGTTAAATTCGATTCAAACATTCAATGTCCTAAATCCAGCATCAAAATTCTAGATCGAGAAGAAAACTAATCGACAGATCTAAAGAGATACCATACCAGTAATGAGATTCATGTCGCATGGAACAATACACTCGTCGTAGCCAGTATCATCATCTTCACCAGTCTCGGCCGGAAGTCGAGTGCCGTGACCACTGTAATGGACGAACAGAATGTCGTCGGAATCGGCCGATTTGATGAGATCAGAAAGAGCGGTGCGAATGTTTTTTCCGGTGGGCTGAGTATATGAACTGTCGGCATCGATGAGAACCTTAATATCGCCTTCGGCGAATCCATAACGATCGATCAAACAACGATGCATTTTCTTCACGTCATTGACGCATCCTTTAAGCTCCGCCTTGGTTCCGGCGTAATTACATCCGATCAACACCGCCTTTTTCTTCCCCATTTGTTTCTAACGATAAACGATGGATTATTGCTTCAAAATCGATGAAAAGTTTTGCAATTTCATATTTGTTTTCATTCAATCTACGTTATAATTTGAATGCATCAGAAAACTAGGAGATTAAGAGGTTGGTATCTATTATATGCGCACGGTTATATCTGCATTTTATACTCCTTTAAATTTTTTAGCGTAAATTACAGTTTTTGGCCCCTGGTTTGTTAAAAATTGCAAATTTTGTCCCTGTGGTTTATAAATTGCAGTTTTTGTTCCTATGATTTGTAGTTCATGTCTATTTTCGGTCCCTACGGTTTATAAATTTCAGTTTTTATTCCTACTTATTGTTCTTTCGGTCTCTGTGGTTTACAAAAATTACGATTTTCATTCATTTGTGGTGTTCGTCCCTATGGTTTTGTAATTTATTTCTATTTTTGTGTTTATGATTTATAATTTATTGTTATTTTGGCCCACGTGGTTTACAATTCTTAACTGTTTTGGTTGTTGTATTGAAAAGTGGGAATTATTTCAAGGATGGAAATAACTATAACTTACAAACCATATAGACGAATATCATAATTTCTAAATCATAGGGATGAAAATCTAAGGTGGCGTTTGGTTCACAGAATGGAATCTGTCAAAGGAATTGGAATCTGAAGGAATTGGAATTGAATTTAATCATGTTTGACCATGTGTTTGGTTGGCAAGAATTGGAATGGAATATGTCCAAGGAATTTGAATATGCATGTTTGGTTCCTTGGGTATAATACTAGTGGTGGGGTGGAGGTGGTAGTGGTGGTGGCACCGGTAGTGCTGGCGGTAATAATGGCGGCGGCGGTGGTGGTAGTGGTGGTGGCGGGGATGGTAGCGATGGCGTTGGGGGCGGCGATGGTGATGGTAGCAACAATGGCGATTGTTGCGGTGGCGGCGGTGGTAGCGGCGACGACAGGTAGTGACGGTGGTGTTGGTGGTGACAATGGCGATGGTGGCGGTTGCTGCGGTAGGGTGGTGGTGACAATGGCGATGGTGGCGGTTGCTGCGGTAGGGTGGTGATGATGGTGGTGGGGGTGAAGGAGATAACAGTAACGATGGTTATGGCATGGTCGGAGGTAGCGGTGACGACGGCAGTGGTAGTGATGATAACGGCGGTAGTGGTGGTGATGATTGTGGTTGTGTTGGTGAAGCAGACAATGATGACGATGGTAATAACAGTGTTGGAGGTGACGACGACAACAATAGTGATGGCCACGTGGCGGAGACAGGCGGTGGTGGTGACGGCGGTGGCGATGGTGGTGACATCCATCATCATGGTGGGATAAAATGAAATTGAGCAAATATAAGCAAATAATGATTTTTTCCTTCAAAGATGGTACGAAAGAATTGAAATTCCTTGTTAAAACTGAAGGAATTTACATTCCATCATATGTGGAATTTGAATTCCTTATCAAAATTCAAAGGATGAACCAAACGCATCAATGGAATTCGGTCAATGGAATTGACCATTCCAATTCCTTCAGATTCCGCCAGATTCCAGCGAACCAAACGCCACCTAAGTTATTAGCAAACCATATAGAAATGAAAATGGTAATTTATTCAAAGATTTAATAAAAACATTAATCTACTAGAATTCTCAGTTTTTTAACGTTTATATATATTTTTTCTATGTGTATGGTTATATTCTAATGTTTTTTAAATGTTTAAAGTCTATCATGTTTCATTGTTTTACTAGATTTTCATGTATGTTATCTACTACGGTGATTCATGAGATTTGTTAACTTACACGCAATGTAAATATTTAAATATCTGTTTATATGATATATTTATATCACACGATGACATGACTTTGGGATCAGACACACATAAGATATATTTTGAGCTTTTGAATAAGTTTTTTCTATCGTCAAGCATTCACAACAAACACACTAAGCATCCACCGCAAAATACCAAAACCTTCATAGGACCAAAGGTTCACATGAAAAACACGCAAAACCTTCATCACTTACAAAACCTTCATAATGTGTTTATCGGCATCCCAACCCGATAATCGATTGTCACCGCATAAAAGTGAGATCCGTTCATAACTAATGTGGTATAGGGTTGGAGGCGTAGGATCGTGTGAGAAGGAGAGTTAAGGTGAGATGCGTAAGAAGAGATCTACACCCTTGTATGCACATTAGAATGATCTGCACCGACATGCACCAGATCAATTTCTGTATCAAACGCAAGTCATGGGTGGGTTTGAGGTTAAAGGTGATCAAGGATGGAGATCCCTTCTTACGCTTCTCATCTTAACTCTCCTTCTCATACGATCCTACGCCCCGAACCGAACTGTATACCAAGGAAAAACAAGTTCAATAAAAAAGTAACAGTAAAGAGATGATGCCACTTATAAACACCCTCATCTTGGAGGATTACCTTTTTGGCCATCATCATATTTCCCAATCATATAATGCATATCCAAAAATGGGTTCCCCTTCTTATTTTCATACAAATTAAAGAGCATCTGAACTTATTTGAATTTCATTGGCCTTCTTAAGTTGGAGCACAATGTCACCAATTGTAGGTTATCGTTCTCGAGTTTTGTGCAAGCATTGATATGCGGTAACTGAAAACAAATTAAGCACAATGTTCTTGCCACAATGTGTCCGCTTATTATGATCAATAATCTTGTATAGCTCTCCATCGGGGTCTCATTAAGGTAGACTAAAGACGCGTAAAGTCATCCAACGTGTTTCGGGAAAATTTTAAAAAAATTTAGTTGATTTCAAGGGATTTTCTTATTGTTTTTGTTGATTTTGAGGGATTTTCTTAGTGTTTTTGTCGATTTCAAAAGATTTTTTCGGGTTTTTTTATTGATTTCAATAGAACTTTTTTAGTGTTTTTCTCAATTGCCGTCAAGATGGGTCCCTTAGAAAATTTTACTGGGGGGAATTAAGGCTAAATTCAGTATTTTTGATATTTTTTTGACTAAATACGTGCACAAGTGATCAACATATAATGAAGCAATCCCTGTTATATGCAACATAGCCATTCAGCATATAATGAAGCAATCTGTATTGCTTCCAAAACAGAACAACACCCATTGGTATTACTATTAATCACCAGAAGAACACTCACCAAATTTAGACCCTTCTGCATCCATGATCACCACCAAAAGAAAGAGATCAATATCAACAATAAAAGTGAAAAACCAGCAGCATCTCCAACCTACATAATCCATTAACAGAGGTCAAATGCAAACAATGGCATCCTCCTTTTGCAACATCAAATTTATAGACATAACTTGCATATCTATCCGGATTATACCACAGAATCGAAGCCATTTGAACACCATGAATGTAACGCTAAGACCCACCAGGGTAATTCCCAACCTCCCCAATATATATATATATATATAGGGGAGGGTTCAAACGAGAACTCTCAAATTAGAGTGCGACATGTGTCATATTCAGAAAGAATAAAGTATTTATTCAGTCTGAATAATCTACATTCAGACACGTGTCGCGCCTCTTATTTGTCCTCACGTTCACAACCAAATTTGAGTTCGCATTTGAACTTTCCCCCCCCCCTCTCTCTCTCTATATATATATATATATTACATATTTGTTTTCTTCATATTTAATTGAAATCAATTTAAAAATGATTAACATAATAAAATAACAAAATATTTATTTTATACAAATAGTATCATTTAACATTTTTCAAACTCAAATTGTATCAAATTTTAATTGTTTTTAATGAATTTAGCATTCTCCGAATGGAAAAAGTTAGAATAATATTATTTTTAATTTCTTATACATACAACAAGTATGTGTAACTAAATTATAAAACATGTATTTCACAACGTAACATGAATAAAATAGTCAGAACGGAAAACTTCTAAACTATTAATGAAAAATAGCGCCTTTAATTATGCTTTCTAAATAACCATGCAAGAGAAAGAAGACACAGGTATTGGGTAAAGATATGATGTACCATGATAATTTCGACATCAATGTCAAAGATTAGAAGATGATCAGCCGGTAGTAGTTGCCATTTTCTACTGGTAGACAGTTACTGTCAAAGATGATGGGCCGATAGTAGATGTCTCCGGAAGATCTCTAAGCTTCGGGCATGACGAAATATTAAGTTGCTTAAGGTAAGGAAGGTGTTGTAAAGCTTCTGAAATTGATTCTAAATCCTCAAATCCTCTGATAAATAAGGAAATTAAAGATGGTGGAAGAAGAAAAGATGATGATGAAGTAGTATTGTTGCTATTCATCACATCTTCTTCCATCTTTGCAAATGAAACCACTTTTGAATTTTTGCCATATAAGTCTAGTTCAACGAGTGAAATTGGGTAATTTTGCGGCCCCCACTCTAACATGGGCTTATTTAAGCATCCTATTCTTAGGCTTCTTAAATTAGGAGGCCATAACCCACAAGGAAATGAGTAGTCCATATTTGGACAATCATTTATCCATAACTCTTCCAAAGATGTGAGACTTTGCAAATGTTCATGAGGAAATGACTTTAGATTCTTACAACTACTGATCCAAAGACTTTTTAGGCAAAATAGGGGAAGAAAGCCAAACCCTTTATCTGGAATAGATTCTATCTTATCACAATTCCAGATTTTCAACGTGGTGAGATGAACAAACCATCCTTGAGGAAAGCACCTTAGATTATCACAATTTTGAATGCAAAGAAGCTTCAGAGTGGATGAGATCGAAGAAGTCCCCAAATTAACCTCCTCCTCCCCAAGTGATACCAAATTTTTACAATCAAATACTTCCAATTTTCTTAAACTTCCAAGAAACTTGGATGCCTCCGATTCTGATTCCCACAAATATCTCAATTCGTCACAGTCTCTTATGAATACATCTTCAACCGCCCCAAGATGTTCTAAAACTTCTTCATGTAGTTGAGTAAGTCCTTTAATATTATCAATTGTCAACATCTCAATTGATGATGAGGACACACGGACCATGCTTCTTAACACCACTTCAAAACATCCTCCTAGATGTAAAACCCGTAGTAATGGTAATAAATCAATCGACACTTCAACTAGTTTCGGACAATTTCCAATAGAAATATCACGAAGACAAGGAAATGAACGAAAAGTTCCATCTTTCCCACCAATACTACTCGACCAACTCTTCCAACTTTCCATATCAAAAAATTCCAAGATTTGAAGTGACGGAAATGCAATAGTATGGAAATAATTAGTAGGTGCAAGTAACTCGAAACCCACATTCTTCACCTTATCCATTCTTGACACAGACAACTTCCGAAGTGACTGTAGACTTCCAAGTGTTGGTAAATGTGTACACCTTCTACAACCACGTAATACAAGCACCGTTAATTTATGAAATGAGGGATCACCGACCCAACTAGGAAATTTGGCTCCCTTGTAGAACCAAATCTTCAAGTGTCTCAACTTATGATGAGGCCTTAGCCCTTCAAGTATGTCGTATTCAACCGTATCAACCTTAGAATCATCAAAAACATCACTCCATATCATCTTCAAATCAACAAGACCCTTCTTTTGTTGTAAGTTGGCATCCTTTGCTTGTATTGGATTTATCACTTGGTCCAGTCCCATTATAGAAAGTTGGCCTTGAAGTTCAGATAGGTCCTTAAGCTCGGATATTTTAAACCCATTAGCCCCTTCAATAATGGCCTTGGGTAGAGTTTGTAGACTCACTAACCCACCAATCCCTAAGGGCATTTTCTTCAACTTTGGAGTATCACTAATGTCAAGATGTCGCATGTTTATTAACTTCACAAAATTGACCGACAAACTAGACAAATCATGACAACCACAAAGCAACAAGCTTTGTAGATTATAGAGGTCACTGATTTGTTCCGGTAATTGTTCTATGCCAGTTTTGGAAAAATTGAGGTACCGTATGTGCTTGAGATTACCAATGGATTGTGGTACACTAGTGATTGAATGATTACGTAGGCTTAGCACCCTTAGGAATTGTAGTTGGGGAAGTAAGTCGACAAGAACATTTTCTGATAAACGGAAACTCTGCCAAAGATTAAATGGCACGGGTAAGAAGGTTCGCAAGCGTCTAGCTCTTTGTAGTTCCTTGAACGTTCTATATGTTCCATATTCTTGACCTATTAATGAAATGTGACGAAACTTCTCAAGAGATTCACTTCGACCGTGTATATCCTTATCATCCAACCTAAAGAAAAACTCTCCTGCAACATCTGTGGCTAAGTCGTTAATCAGGTCATGCAGTATGTATTCTGGATATTGGTCATTAGTTGAAGGCTGAAAAAATGACCTTGACTTCAGCTCTTCAAAATAATCATGACCCAAACTCTCCATTGATTTACTAACATTTGATTGGTACAAAAACCCTTCTGCCATCCACAATAGGACTAGTTCTTTCTTGTCAAACACGTAGTCCTTGGGAAATAAGGAGCAATATGCAAACAATTGCTTCAAATGTGGAGGGAGATCATGGTAGCTTAGTCTAAGAGCTGGAAGAATCTGATTTCCATCCTGTAAATTCCATATCTCACTATTCAACAACTCCTCCCATTCTTCATCATCTGTTTTTGTCCTCAATACCCTCCCTAACGTTATCAAAGCCAAAGGCAATCCACCACATTTTTTCACAATACCTTCACCGTGCAATTTAAGTGTTGGATGTTTGTCAAAGTTTTGTTCATCTAGTGCGTATTGAGCAAATAAAGACAAAGCTTTTTCATTTGACAAAACCTTTAGATTGTAAGGTCGAAAAGAGTTCATCACCGATGCAACTCTGGTCTTTCGGGTTGTCACGATAATTTTACTTCCAGGTGCCCCTACAGCGAAAGGGCTTTGGAGGAGTTCCCACTCGCTGTAGTCTTCATTCCATACATCATCTAGAACAACTAGGAATCTTTTCTTCGAAAGTTTTCCTTTGAGTGCCACATGAAGAAGATCTAAATTAGCAAACTCTTGATTCGTACCGGTACCGGCTACAGCTTGAAAAATAGCCTTGCTAATATTAAATACATCAAACTCTTCAGAAACACAAACCCATGCCCTCAGTTCAAAGTAATCCTTCACTTTCTCTTCGTTGTACAAAACTTTGGCAAGAGTGGTTTTGCCTATCCCACCCAGACCAACTATGGACACGATGCTAACATTTTGATTACAAGCTTCATCCCCCAATAACTTCCAAAGCAATTCCTCTTTATCCCCTTCCCTGCCCATAATTTTGGACTCATCAACCAATGAAGTTTCCTCCAATCGTCTATTTCTTCTAATTGACCTTTCAACATTCACATATGCATTCAAACCTAGAGTATTTTTCTGCTCAGCAAGATTATGCAATTTGAACGTAATCTCATCTAGCTTTGAACTCATCTTACGGCCATACATAACGTTACGAGGAGTGAAATTAGTACAACAAATTGGGATTAACTTCATCAATACCTTATTATTGGTGTCGGTGCTGGAATACGATTCTCGATTCAACTTGCGATGCATAGCTTCGGTGGCTAAATCATCGAGTAGATCGTCTATTTCGTAAGCCAGATCCTGGAGATCTTGCAACCACAGATCAACAAATCTCTCTTTTATCTGCTTTTGGCCTGCATCGGCAAGTACGGCTTGGATCTGAGATAAGGTTTTCTTCCATTTGGTGAGTTGAGAATTGATTCCTTCAGATTGAGCTAGTTTGATCAAGTCAGATGAGGCCAGTTTGTCGAATAACACAGTGATGAAGGCGGTGAGAAAGATTTCTGCAATAGCCATTGGAATTGAAAAGGTTGGTTGTTTTTGGGGGTTTTGATTTCAATGAAAAGCAGTGAGTTGCGGCTGGAGATGAAGCTAGGTCGCCGACTTATCCAAAGACTTTGGTAAAATAAAAAAGATAGGAAGATAAAGTTTCTCTATAATTTATATAAAACATAAATTAAAGTAACCGGCCTTTGGTTAGAGGTATTGCAACATCTTCAACAGGTTTTTTAATTTTTTTAAAAAATAATAAATTAAGGTTATGTTTGACAAAAGTAGCTAATAAGGTACTTATGACTTATAAGGTAGCTTATCAAAACCTTATTTTTATTAACTTATTAATAAAGTACCTTATAAGTTAACTTATGGTCATCCAAACAACTACACTAAAAATAAGATACCTTATAAGGTGACTTATATACATTCATTTCAATAGATTTTGTATTTTAAAATTTAAGATACAAATTATATTAATATAATATAATATTATTTAATTAATTATTTCAATTCAATTTAATTTTTTTAATGTAAAATAATAAAAAAAATAATCTTATTGATAGAATTGACTAAAATAGTCGTTTCTCTCATGACCAACAACATTCCTCAAAAACGATGTCCGTTTGAATCTCTAAAGTCTATTTAAAGTTTTTTTTTTGACTATTAATTTATGGTCTATAAGATTAGTTGAAGTGTACATTACTTAATATGAACCCCTATGATCATCAAAATAAATTTTTATGTTTTTGTTTGTTTACCTCTTAACAGTTTTATTAAAAAGGCATCATCTAAATCACTAAAAAGTAGATCCCTGAAAATAACTTTTAATGATTTCAAAACACTCTTAATCATTTTGTATCCAACCTTACCTCCCTTCACCGTTTACTGCCTTACTGGGTTCTGATCCCATGATGATTCTAGGCACCAATTAGCAAGGAGATTGCATTCAAAATAATGCCCAATGACCATCTCAAACTAATTATTATATAGGCATGAGTTTTGGTTCGGTATAAAAATATTGGAAGTGGGTCCAATTTGTGACTTAAAACATTGATTAAATCGTTGTAGAATGGCAATAGATGTTAGAACAATGTTAAGAGTATAGTTTAGTGTCTACATAAATAATTTTGGGTTGGAATGGTATCATCTGAAATGTTTAAAATGCTAAAATGGAAAGAATATAAAAAAGTCATTTTTGTTTTTAATTGACAAATTCTAAAATTAAATATTCGCTTTGATTTGAAAGAAACTAGATAGGTTTTCATTGAGGTTGGTTCACATGTCTATATAAATCAGGCGGTGAACACAAGTAGAATTGGATCCTAGAATTTTGGGGCTATAAAAAACCCTTATTTAACATGCTATAGACGGCCTTGACTACACACTCGGGTCCTCTCATACTATTGCATATAGACACTTAGAACAAGCAATGCATCATGTAGGTGTTACCGTATCATTTTGTTTTGTACAACGGTATATATATATATATATATATATATATTGAAACTACAATAGTGACACAAATTTCCCTTGATAGCGTTGGTTTGTATTCTCACACATGAAAGAGTAAAGAACTAACCAATAGACCAAATATTATTTTATAAAAAATATCTATATCAATATTTTTCTTAAAGTTAAATAGTGTCACTAGTAGGTCCGCTCACGTGCGCACAGAACCTAGCAAGCGGACGGATTTTGCTTAATTCACTTTTTCATTTTTAATATTGTAACAATGGGTGCCGTATGAAACAAACTAGTTTTATTGTCGTTTGAATTATTTGTTGTATTAGTTCGGTAATGCCATGAATGATCCAGACTTTGGTATCCATTGTTTTTAGAAATGAGAAATGTGATCGTAGGCATAACATTGCGTGAGAAAGAGAGTTAAGGTGATAAACATAAGAAGAAATCTGAACTGTTGATCACATTTAATCTCAAACACACCCATGAATATTGTGCTTGATAAAAGGGATTGATCGCGTGCATCTTGGTGCATCTCATATCGATGCATCTCATCCTAATGTATATCCAAGGTGGAGATTCTTTTTTACCATTTTGACCTTTAACTCTTTTGTCTCACCAAAGCCCAACCCTACTTGAATGTAAATGAAACACCTATTTATACTACTAAACTAGAACAAAGGGAAATTACATTAACACCCTTAAACTCTAATTATACTCTAATAATTATATAAGCATTTGAATAGTTACGCCTTGTTTGTTTTTTAATTTTAAGTTCTTAATCACCACTTATGTTTTATTTGTTTAGATGTTTCATAACCATTTTAGAACTAAAATCAGACTTCCGACTTCATCACCTCTTAAAAACAAACGTCACCTTAGCCTTACAAACCTCTTAACGCCTTCTCAATTAAGATCTAAGAAGAGTGTTACATATAATGACCCCAGAATTGTTGCCTTTCGTTGATTATACCACTGGCTGCATCATTGCCGATGGAGGAAGGTTGAAAGTCTTGATGATTTCGGCACCATTCTTACAAATGAAACAAAATAAAAAATGTGTAATGTTTAAATTCTTTATAATCTATCAACACAATCTTATGCACATTCAAAATATGTTGGACTTGATAAATATTAAAAAAAAACAATATTTGTACTTACTTGAACTCTCCGGGCATTCTCGAGTGCGAGTACAACCTCAACAATTGTTGATCGTCCTTTTCGAATTTTGTGCAAGCATCTACACGCGATATTTGAAAACACGCTCAATGTTTTGGGCATAATATGATCCCTTATTCTATGATCAATAATCTTGCCTATTTCACCATTTTCATAACACGTTCGAGCCAGATGGTGGAGGAATAATCGCTCATCATGGTACGTGGGAACGTATGCTAACCTTCCACACAAAACTTCAAACAACACCACACCAAAAGAATATAAATCCGATTCTTTGGTTAAAATACCTGTGGTTTCGTATTGTGGATCACAATAACCATGTGTGCCAGCAAGGTTGGTGACCACAAAAGTGTTTTGTTGATTTGCTAGACATATCTTAGATAACCCAAAATCTGAAAGTTTTGTATTCCAGTTCTCATCCAACAAAATATTTGCACTTTTCATATCACGATGTATTATTCTGTGTTTATTTGCCACATGATTGTGAAGATAATCCAATGCAGATGCAACACCAATACATATATTGAGACGTTTTTTCAATGATAGTTGTCTCAACATAGTAGGGTCACTTAGATATGTGTCAAGGCTCCCATTGCTTGCGTATTCATAGACAAGAATCATCTCGTTGCTATCGTCACAAAACCCTATAAGGGTTACAATGTTCTCATGTCGATATTGTGAAAGCATTACGATCTCTGTGTAGAATTCTTTTTGGCCTTGAAACCCTTTGACATCTAGTTGTTTTACTGCAACCGGCCGATCTTGGTAACCATCCCAAGAAAGGATTCCCTTATAAACCCTTCCGTATCCGCCCTTACCAATGAAGTTTTTTTCGTTGAAGTCTTGGGTAGAATTCTTGATGGCTTGGAGGGGGATTTTTAGGTGGTTTAACTCATCCATCTAAGACATGATTTGAATTAATCAAGATTAAAATATTGTC
Source organism: Silybum marianum (assembly GCA_036898165.1). Lineage (NCBI taxonomy): Eukaryota > Viridiplantae > Streptophyta > Magnoliopsida > Asterales > Asteraceae > Silybum > Silybum marianum. The sequence goes on from CM072538.1 coordinate 25,159,678, forward strand.
AAATTGCAACCATTGTGGTGGGTATTAAGATGGTAAAATAAGAGGATACGAATCACCTGTTCCAAATTTTCACTTTCCATTCGCATTCCTGTTGATCAATCATACAAATAAAGATCATAAAGAAGAGAATATGAATATGAATTAAATTACTGAATTTAAGATAAATAAGAATTTGATGTATCTATATATTTCAATTATTTCACTCCGATCAGCAACCGCCAATTCAATTTTCAATACGTGAAAAAATCCTCTTATATTGAACCGGCTAATATTGATTAAAAATATTATATGACGTTCAAAAATCATTCAAATTAAATGAAAGTTGATTTTTATTAATCTAAACCACCATACCAAATTAATGTAGTACAAATCAAATTAAAATAAATGTTTTTTTTTTACTTTTGAAAAAGGTTAACAAATATTCATACATGGATTATTTAGCTTCTTGATTGAGAAACAGTTCAATGACCGGCCAATATGAAAGAACGTGCTCGAGTAATAGCTAGTTGTACACTATATATGCTATTTGAGTTTTAATTAATGAGCAGTTAGGAGCCCCCCTTATTAATTTCAATATAACTTGATTATTTTTTCACCAAGTTTTATATAATTAATTAAGCCAATTGTAACGAAAACACTACAACAAAATTGTGGGGAAATTGACTCAAATGACTATTCCACACATCTAAATCGGTCTTCTAGCTAACCAATTCTCTCCTGAGTTGAACCAAATGTCACTACTTCCGCAATATTATGGACCTAACTAAAAGACAAAAAAAGTTCAAATTCAACTGGTTTAGCAAGTGGTACCGTGGCAATTGCGGACCTAACCGTTGCAATTGCAGATCTGTGTTGAATTTGATAAAATCTTTTATCTTTTAGCTAGGTCCGCAATATTGCAGACCTGAATATTGCGGAAGTACTGACATTTGAGTTAACTCGGGAGAGAAATAATTAGAATACCAATTTGGATGTGTGAAAATATGGTCATTTGAAATTGTGACTTACCCATAAGGTCATTGTAGCCTGTAGATGAACCAGAACTGAAACTGGAAGGTAATTTCCTGAAAAGAGCATTCATGTGGGTTGCAAGGGCCAAACAAATAGCAGTCAATCAAACCTTCTGGGAAACCAGCAACTGCCAATGCCACAGCAATTGCAATGTAATAGAATGAGAATTTGAAATTCATGGGCCAACCATCAACATACTCCCACGAAGGAAGTAGTACTTTGCGTGTATGAGCCAGACCAAAGCACAGATTGGCCCGATTACAATGGTCAACACTACTTCTCCAAACTTGTTCGATTTCTTCTTCAACGCCAACGGTGTTTCTTCTTCCTTCTGGAAGTGCATTTTCCCTAGTATTTGTCCCTATATATATATATATATATATATATATATATATATATATATAACCAAATTAAACAAATACAATTCCCATTTACAACTCTTGTCCCAGCAAATACCATATACATTTCGCACGTCCCTTGGATATTAGACTCTCCTCCGGAACTTGTTTAGTGGTTTTACTAATGACTTACTTTCACCTGTCAAAGCTAAACCCTAAAGGGGGCGTTTGGTTTGATAGAATGGCTGTGTTGTGAGAGATTTGAATTTCGTGGAAGGAGAAATTTCGAAATCTTGGTGTGCTTGGTTTGTAAGATTTAGAATAAAATTGAATTCTTTATTTATTAAAAACTAATAAAAACTATAAAAAGTTGTAAAAATAATCAAATTACCTACCTTTTTGTCATTTGATTATTAAAAAAACAAACGTTTTAAATATATTTTAGAACGTTATTATGTATAAATCTTAGGAAATCCACAAAAATCCCAGCCAAAATCCCATGTTTGAGGGATTTCAAAGAAATCGTAGATTGCAAATCCAAGCAATCATTCAAACCAAACAAGGGATTGAAATGGATTTGAATTCCAAATTCTTCTAATCCTTTTCATTTCCTACAAACCAAACGGACCCTAAGATGACGTTTGGTACGCATGATGGAATTTGGTGGAATTAAAATCCATCAAATGAATTTGACTTTGAATGAATTTAAATAAAATTTGATAGAATTTGACCACACATATGGTTAATAGGAATTGGAATGTAGTCTCTCAAAAGAATTAGAATCTCTATATTTGTTTAGGGGAGGGAGAGGGGGAGGGTGGGGATGGGGCTATGATAAGGACAGTAGTGGTGGTTAGTGGTGGCCAGGGGTTAGGGTTATGGGTGGGGGTAGGGTGGAGGCAAAGGTGGGAGCTGGGCAAAGTGGCGGTGGCGGCTGTGATGACAACATGCCATTGGTGGCGGGGCAGGTGGCACCACTATAAAATTGAGTATTTTCAGCAGAAAATGTTGAAAATCTTCTACGAATTCTAGAGGGATTATTGGAAGAACATAAATTTTCTACGAATTTTCAACGAATTTCCATTGAAAATCTCTCACAAACATGCATTTTTAACCAAATTTTTTTCAACGGAATGTCTTGTCAAAAAAAAATTTGGTTGAAGATGCATGTTTGTGAGAGATTTTCAACGGAAATTCTTTGAAAATTCGTAGAAAATTTATGTTATGTCAATAATCCCTCTAAAATTCGTAGAAAAATTTTCAACCACATTTTCCGTTGAAAATACTCAATTTTTAAGTAGTGTGGGGGTTGTTGAGGATGAGGGTGGATGGAGGGTGAGATGCCAACAATATGGTGGGAGGGGTTAGGGGGCGTGACAGTGTCAATAGTAGCATGGTCGTGGTGGGGCAGGGGGTGCAGGCGGTGTTGGTTAAATTGGATGTAAATGGATAAATTCAATTTTCTTCACTTATGCAAAGGAATGATGAATTCATAATTTGTGGAATCCAAAGTAATTCAAAAGATTTCATCCATTTCAATATGTGAACCAAATGAAGAGATTGATCTTTCGAATTTCTTTGAATTGTGCGAACCAAACAACACCTGCACATATATTGGCAGGGATTTTGTCCCCAACACGAAACTCCACAATATCACCTGGAATAATTTCACTACTAAATGAAAAACTTTTGCTTACGAAGTTTTCCTTAAAAAATTTGTCGCTAAAAGGTGATTCCTCACAAAACAGTCACAAAAGTTGGTGGGTAAATTGCTTGTGGGTAATTTAGATCAGTGAGAGATTACCCAGGAATTCTCTTGGTGATCTGTTGGTATTTTCTTGAAAAACATCAGATTTTACCGAACCATTGACATGTTCTAAGTGATCCGTGGGTAATCATCAACGGATAATCATTGACGAAAATTTTTGTGGGTAAAAGTCATTTGTTTTGTAGTGGTTCTTTTACTTTGAAATTTTTCTGCCATTGCGTATGACAAATGATTGAATTTCTTTAAGGGCCCCTAAAGCTTTTTCAGCATTACTTTCTTGCCAAACACCAAATAACTGTTTATAAGACGTTTTTGGGTGCTTTAATAAAGTTTTTAAGACGTTTTTAAAATAAAGTGTCTTATTAATTATTATATAGGACACTTTTAAGAAGTGTCTTATAAAACCATCTACACACTATGCTATTTGAGTTGCACATCATGTGTATATCTATATCTATATATATTGGGGTTCAAACGAGAACAACAACTAAATAAGAGAATAAAAAAACCGTCAAATCACATATGATTCTAGTGTAAAATCACATGTGATTCACGCGACTTTAGCCGCGATCTCACTACGTCGCCTGCACACCCTTCCGTTGACCGTTGATGTAAAATCACATGTGATTTTGTACATAATTTTATTGTTTTCGTGTTCTTTTATTTTGATACTGTTTTCGGGCCACTCCCCCTCTTTCTCAATAAATACAACTATACAAGTATTACTATACAGTCTTTATCTGTTAAGAGAGACAGAGAAAGGCCAAAAGCATCAATTGTGGAGTAGCAAATCCATCCACCAACTCAGAAGAAAAGCTAGATCTATAATTCTATTTATAAAAAAGAATCACAGCCGTACCTGAAATCACAGAGCCAATCCCCCTAAACAGGCCGAGACGATGGCAGATGGAGGATAGAGTGATAATAATTCTATCATATTATTATCTCTTGCTGAATGATACATGTAATTTTATCACATTATTATCTCATGTTGAATGAGATGTTTTTTTTTAAATATGGGCACCATTATTGATAGAGAGACTATGTTTAATATTAAATTCAAAATTTTAAATTTTAAATGCAAAGTTTTGGTTTTTGTATGTTTATGGCTATGCTGCAGGCATGACATCACTCGATTGACCATTGTTTCGTTCGTTATAGAATGGTTTCGAGCATGTGGTCAAGCGTCTTTAGGAAGCATGGACTCAGATCAATTAGTGTGATCGCATCTTTTCCTTTCTCTTGCTCGGTTGGTTATGGGTTAGCCCCATGTCAAACCGATGATAGTAGGGTCACTTATGGGTTAGACCCAGGTCCAATTAAACCAACCCGTCAAATCCGAAGTTATGTAGTCCATTAATAACAATTTAATAGACTCTTAGGTGGCGTTTGTTTTTTAAGAGGTTCGAAGTCTGAAGTCTGATTTCAGTTCGGAAATGGTTATGAAATGCCTAAACGAATCAGACATAAGTGGTGATTAAGAGCTTAATATGAAAAAACAAACAATGCCTTAATAATCCAAGTATCCAATGCTCCAATGAGTCTTGGCTACACATGCCGACCTTCCATTCTATATTTTGAACAATACCATCCCAAATGAATATGCGTCTGATTCTTTTGTCAAGATATTCGTCCTTTCATACTGTGGGTTACAATAACAATATGTGCCTCCAGGGTTAGTGACCACAAAGGTGTTTTGTTGATTTTGCTAAATATATCTTGAATAACCCAAAATATGAAAGTTTATACATTCCACAAAAAAAGGACGATAGCCATAAAACTAAAGAAACGAAAAGACCTTAACGGAGGCACAAACTGCCTAGATAACCACCTATACTACAACACCAATCCACCCTACAAATATGAAACTTTTTTGCACGGTTTAGATAGCTATTTCCTACTAAATGAAAGACTTTTATGTATAAACTTTTCTTTGGAAAATGTGCCGTTAAAGGGTGATTCTTCACAAAACAATCACAAAATTTGGTAGGCAATTCAAATCAGAGACGAATTACCCATGGATTATTTAAGTGATATATACATTGGTATTTTCTTGAAAAACTTTGGATTCTACCTAACCATTGGTATTTTCTGGGTGAGACGTGAAATTCCCTAGATGATTTTTGCGGGTAAAAGTCATTTGTTTTATAGTGATTGGTAGGTAAAAAAAAATTAAATATCAAAAGGCAAGCCAGACTGACTGCAAAGGAGCCTGATCCGAGAAAACCACTTTATTGTGTCACACGCTAAATCACGTACATTGTAATCCAAAGCACCCCGCTATATCTCTTCTGAAAATTTAGATACTAATGGGAGGTCTTTCAAAGAGAAATCATCTGCTACAAAACTGATGTTGAGGGAAATGAATCCCCATGACCTGAATACTTTTGTCCAAACATCCAAACACTTCATGCACCTAATGAAACAATGATCAATTATCTCGATTTTGTCTCCACATCGAGGGCATAAAGAGAAATGAATGTCTAGACCGAGCTTATATGCTATAACTCTATTTAATTTGGTAAGCTTGTATATTGTATATATAAAAAGTAAACATTAAAATTTGCAATTGAACATTTATTTTATAACAAACTGAAATAGATATATAAACATTTATTGGAAGACAAATCAAATATATAACAAAACATACACAATATTGTTTGAATAAACAAATTAAAAAAACACAACATTATTTAAATACACAAAATTAAAAATACAAAATCCAAAATCTAGCATATGGATTTTTTTGTCATCGTTTGTCGTCGCTAGTGTCACTAGCCACTACATTATTCTTTAGTGTTGTCTTCACACGAAAAAATCAACGAAATTGTTAGAAAAGTTGATTTCTAAATACATGAATGTTGAATCGGTCAAAAGGTCTTGATATTTGATTTGACAACAAATATCGAAAAGCTAATGTTAAAATATCAAAAATATTAATGTTAAAATTCAATATTAATGAATGATTCATCTTTATTATTATTAAAAATATATTTGACAACAACTCATAAAACAATTTATTGAATTAAAGGTTGACTTTACGTTAGACCAACTTGTTTCTGTGAAATCTGTGAGATCATATTTTTATAATTGAAATTTCATCGTAAAACATTGTGAATGTAAAATAAATCCGAATTTTCACAACAAAAATACTGTAATTTTTACTGTAAAGTTTCAAATGTAAATTTCTCACAAGTCTCGTGAAAACAAATTGGTCTTATATGATCCCAATTCATAGAATTGAATTTAGGTATCCTTATTAATATGAATATCTTAAGATTTCGGAATTACTGGTTATTAAAAATTGCAAATAAATGTTAAAAACTATATAAAACTAATTCATAAACGTAGTTTACTTTATTTTTAAAAATCTAAATGTAAATTTTTTAATAAAACAAATTATATTAAAAGTTTTGTTGATCTTATTATTGATCTTATTGTCGATAAATCTTTTTGTTGGGTTTTGGCTAGGTATAAGGGGAGTGTCAAAAACCCCATTGTGTGGAGATTGTTATCCTACTGGCTGTATCGGAATCTTGTAATGTTGTTCTTTTGCTAACGACTTGCTAGCTTTTATATAATCGTTGGTTGTTTAAAAGAAACATTAAATCTTGTCACTGTAATATAATGGATCTTTCTGGCATTCACAAGTGCTCATATGCATGTGTGTGTGAATAGGGAGCCTTTTCAAGTAGAATGATAGATGGCTTTGAAGCAAAAGAACTACGTCTACGAAGCAAAGTGATGCAATTAACACGACATAAAAGCATGTTTTATGGGTCGAATGGAGTACCCAAAAGCTCTAAAAACAGTATGTTGACCTGAAAAATATTTAACTACGACGATCTGGACAAAAAATACGGTTTTTTGGGTGGAGACAGCCTTTTGAGCAAAATGCAAAACTTCTCCTTATGTCGGTGGGATTTTAGACGAGCTTATTTGGTATTTTTTTGAATCATAATTGAAAGTTTGAATTGATTTAGTATTCTAGTTTCCTTTTGTGGTTGGGTTTTTTAGTCTTTAAATAGGTTACTAATCTTTGCTATACTCAAGTATTTGGTGCATTTTATTTCTATATACACGTTACAAAACAAATGTCTTTTACCCACAAAAATCATATAGGAAATTTTTCGTCGGTGATTACAAAGTGGACCACCCAGAAACTACAATGGTTCAGTAGAAATTTGACATTTTGCAAGAAAATACCAATGGATCAACCAAAGAATCCCAAGGTATTTTGTTACGGATTTAAATTATCCACCAACTTTTGTGACGGTTTTGCGACAAATCATTCTTTAACGACAACTTTTCTAGGAAAAAGTTCGCAGGCTTTTTTATCGAAATATATTTCTAGTTTCTTGATAGGATGGTGATAAGTTTCTCCACATTCAAGAACGATGAACCACTGGGAGATGTCGCGATTTCCGCCTTTTCCTTCCACTCCATGGCCTTGTTCCTCATTCTCTGGCCTCCTTCTTCTCCCATCAACTCCTCCACAAGTTTTTTAACCTCATCCCTTTTCACATTCTTCCCCATCTCCAATCCAACCTCCCATTCCTTACATATAAACCTACAATTCGTCATCTGATCCCACAAAAACGGCCAACCGATCATTGGCACGCCAGCCGCTAAGCTCTCAATGGTTGAACCCCATCCACAATGAGTCAAGAACCCTCCAATGGATGAATGATTCAGCACCTTTTCCTGTGAACACCACCTTGCTACATAACCTCTCTTTTTTACATTCTCCTCCAGTTCTGGAGGCAAATTAACTGCAGATTCTCCTTCAATCAAGTTAGATCTGATTATCCAAAGGAAATAGTGGTTGCTATTAACAAGTCCCCAACCCAATTCTATCAGTTGCGCTAAAGACATTGTTATTAAGCTCCCAAAATTCACATAAATTACAGATTTTGGTTCTTTGGATTGTAGCCACTGGAAACAATCTGGTTCTTCTTTCCATAAGCTGTATGATCCATTGATATTATTCAGCACTTCTGAATGTGGTTTTTGTCTGATCAGTGTCTGATCGAGAAGTAACTGAACTGGACCGATGGTGTAAATATGGTGAAACATGGACGAGAGAGCATTGACAATACTGGCTTCCAATTCATCAAATGTGTGAAGGATAATACTTGAAACCTTTTTGGAATTTTGTGTAGATTTAAGAAGAAATCTGAACTGTTTGCCGTTTGGGTCTGTGGTCCAAACATTGGTTGGCAAATCCTTAAACTGGATTATTTTCATCCCTGGAACCCAGTCAATTATGGTTTCTAAAAACCCATTTGTCAAGTAGCTTTTATCTACAAATAATCCATACATGAATTAATTAATGACCACAACTGTCACTACAAAAAAATGACTCTTTGTTGGTAGAAACTATTTTTTCAAAAAAATATTAACGAATCACCCACGAAATATTCCCCGGGTATTCTATCACAGATTTGAGTTTCCCACCAACAATTTACCAAACGTTTGCAGATGCACTACAACAAAGTTGGGTTTGTAGGACGTCACAAATTTCTAAGCGTCCTAATAGACACTGTTTTATCGGGCTTAATTTTTAGGACCAAAATATAAAGCGTCTTATCTAAACGCGTTGTAATAAGTTGATAGGACGTTTTTGGGCGCTTTAACATGTTTTTTAGGACAATTTTAATACAAAGCAGTCTATTAGGACACTTGTTTTATAGGACACCTTTTCAAATTGTGTTCTTTAAACTTGCTAATGGGACGTTTTGTATTAGAAGTGTCGTAAAAACTTGTTAAGACGTCCAAAAGCGCCCTGTAAACTATTACAACGCTTTTAGATAGGACACTTTACTTTTTCGTCCTAAAATTGAAATCCTATAAAGCAGTCTATTAGGACACTTAACATTTTTGGGCGTCATATAAACCTGATGATTCTGTTGTAGTGATGAAAGTTTTTCGTTTGTGTAATTTTTTTGCATGGAAAAGAGAACAATTAATCATATCACTAAAAAAACAAACCTTGAACCGGAGTAAGTCCTTTGTCGATGAGCGATTGGATCTGGTAAGCACCCATGAATCCACAAGCAGAAACCGTCCAGTAAAGCGTGATAGGGATTCCAAGCTTTTGTGCAGCTTCAGTGGGGAAAGTTGACATGAATCCATCCGAGATGATACACGTGGGAGGCGTAGAAAGCTTGCTCGCAAGTTCGAGAAACGGAGCCAACAAATTGGTTTCAATGGAATGTAGAAGTAGTTCTGCGCCATCGTCATCTTCAGAAGTGCGAGGAATGCCATCTGAGATGGTTTCGATCCGGAAATCAGGTGAATCGTTAAGGTAATGAGGACCAACGGAATTCAGCAAACGCTTCTGGATGAACTCCGTATTGACGAAAGTTATTCGGAGTCCTTTGTGATGAAGAAGCTCTGCTAGTTTGAGCATGGCCTTAACGTGGCTTTGTGCTGGAAACGGGATAAAGATGACATGTGGCTTCTTTTCAGTTGTATCCATCTTTAATTTCTTTGCCTATTTGCTGAGAGGGTTAAGTTGCTGATGGGCTTAATAGACAAGCAATAATATATACATAAGAAATTAGTCAAAGTTAAGACGATTGATTAGATATTTGAATGGATTGAAACGTTTATGGTTGTTGTCTTCAATCTTAAGGACCACACAACAATCTCAATTTTGGAAGTGATGTGTCACATGGTCATTGGTTTGGTTCGGTTTGATTTCTAATGTCATATGATATGATGTAACCTTTTATAGCATCCACAATTATAGAATTACTAGTGTGCCACGGCCGCCCTTAATTTTTTAAAGAAAGTATTGGACCAAGTTAGATATGACCTAAATTATCGATTAACAATTAATGAATACGATATAAAACAATGAACATGTGTGTTTGAACAATGAATATGATATAAAACAATGAAGGTATGCTAATCTTCCACACAAAACTTCAAACAACACAACACCACACCAAATGAATATAAATGTAAAATCCGATTCTTTCATTAAAATACGTGTGGTCTCGTATTGTTGATCACAATAACCATGTGTGCCAGCAAGGTTAGTGACCACAAAAGTGTTTTATTGATTTGTTAAACATATCTTATTAGATAACCCAAAATCTGAAAGTTTTGCATTCCAGTTCTCATCCAACAAAATGTTTGCACTTTTCATATCACTATGTATTATTCTATGTTTATCTGCCACATGATTGTGAAGATAATCCAATGCAGACGCAACACCAATACATATATTGAGACGTTTTTTCAATGTTAGTTAATAGTAGGGTCACTTAGATATGTGTCAAGGCTCCCATTGCTTGCGTATTCATAGACAAGAATCATCTCGTTGCTATCGTCACAAAACCCTATAAGGGTTACAATGTTCTCATGTGATGTCGATATTGTGAAAGCATTACGACCTCTGTGTAGAATTCCTTTTGGCCTTGAAACCCTGTGACGTCTAGTTGTTTTACCGCAACCGGCCGATCTTGGTAACTATCTAGCGGAGAGGATTCCCTTATAGACCCTTTCGTATCCACCCTTTCCAATGAAGTTTGTTTCGTTGAAGTCTTGGGTAGAATTCTTGATGGCTTGGAGGGGAATTTTTAGGTGGGCTAACTCATCCATCTGAGACATGATTTGAATTAATCAAGATTAGAATGTTGTTAAATTGTAACCATTGTGGCGAGTTTATCGGGGGGGGGGGTACTGATGTCTTATAGTCATAAATTGCTGGTGAGTAGTGAGATGGTAAAAACTTACCGGCTCCAAATTTTCACGTAGGGGCGGACCCACCCTATGGGAAGGGGGGTCCTGTGCTACCGCTCAACCGTATTCCGTAAGGGTAAAAAAAATCACGTTTCGTAAGTTTTACATGAGGTGCACCCGCTAAACTTTTGATATTTCAAGGGTTAAAGGAGCACTACTTTAAAAAATCTCTCGAAATCAACCAAAAACCTTTAAAAAATAACTCGAAATCAACCAAAAACCTTAAAAAATCTTTCGAAATCAACCGAAAAACTTAAAAAAGTCCCCAAACGGGGAATTCGGCTAAAAAAATCCCTCGAAATCAACCGAAAAATACATCAAACAACTTTGCGGACATTTGATACAATTTAAGGGTGCACCCGCTCGGGAAAAAATCTTGGGTCCACATCCCATTCCTGTCGATCTATCGTATAAATAAAGATCATCAAGAAGTGAAAATATGAATATGAATTAAATTTAGGAGTCCCCATTAATTTCAATAACATGATCATTTTCCCACTAAGGTCAATATATATTAATTAAGCCAATTGTAACAGATAACAAAATTGTGACTTACAGATAAGTCATTGTAGGGTGTAGATGAAGCAGAGGTTAATTGAGCATTCTTGTGGGTGGCAAGGGCCAAGCAAATAGCAGTGATAGGTAAAGTTGCCAAATGAGAATTTGAAATTGATGGGCCAACAACCATTAACATACTCCCACGAGAGGAAGTACTTTAGGTGTATGGAGGGCCGGACCTGTGTGGTGGCATACGGTGGCACGTGCTACCATATTATCTCTTCGTCAAAGTGTAATTTTTTTGGATTTATGAAGGATGCAACTGTTATTAAGAAGTTCAAGGAAGGTGCAACGTACCTCGTAATCAACAAAAAACAAAAAAAAACTATTGAAATCAACCAAAAAACCGAAAAAACTATTGAAATCAACAAAAAAAAACCGAAAAAGTCGCTCGAAATTGATAAAAAAAACTTTAAAATTCCTCGAAATCAACCAAAAAACTTAAAAAATCCCTCGAACCGGTGGGATTTGGCTAAAAACACATCGAGCGATGTTGAACCTTAGTTAAAACATGAAGACACGTCGATAAAAGCCGTGCGTTTGATAAATATTTTTTGTCTATATATATGGTGCCAACGTATGAAAAACTTAATTTTTGAGTCTGTCCCTGCGTGTATGAGCCATATCAAAGTACATATTGTCCCAATTACAATAGCCAACACTACTTCTCCAAACTTGTTCAATTTTTCTTTACGCCAACGGTGTTTCTTCTTCCTTCTGGAAGTGCATTTTTCCTAATACCGTGTTCATCCATATATAGGGGACGTTTTAATTACGAACCCAACAATTCCAACAAACTTTACAAAACAATTTTAGCCGTCCATATAGTCTAATAAATATTTGATTTTATTTCGTTTCCTAATTCAAAGTAATGATCATAATTAATGAACCTATCATCTTCCATATATATATATGTGTGTGTGGGGGGGGGGGGGGGGGGTTCAAACGAGAACACCCCCAAATTAAAGGAACAAAGAGACTCATTTGGGACCAAATATGATGTGGGTCCCACCAATAAAAAATCATATCTGTTTCAATGGGGCCTACCATTGAAAATCAGATATGATTTTTTATTGGTGGAACCCACATCATATATGGTCCCAAATGAGTCCCTTTGTTCCTTAAATTTACAAAGTTCTCATTTGAACCTCTTCCTATATATATATATATATATATATATATATATATTATATAGAGACGTTGGTTCATTTAGAAACTACACGAATGGTAGAAACTATAGAAACTTTGGCAAATCAATATAAAAAATAATTTTTTTCATGATTTTTTTTTTGTCAAATGCTATGATTTAAGATATTATTGCACATATGTTTGTTTCATCTTGTGAAAAAATTACATGTAAAACTTTTACACTATGAAACAAAAACATATGAAACTTTGATAAAAAAAATATATGAGAAACTTTCAACTTATGAAAAACAAATACACGTGAAACTTTTATATTACGAAACAAACATATGTGCAATAATATCTTAAATCATAGCATTTGATTAAAAAAATCATAAAAAAAATTATTTTTTATATTGATTTATCAAAGTTTTATATAGTTTCTAAATGAACCAACATCTATATATAGATGCTGGTTCATTTACAAACTAGACGAATGGTAGAAACTATAGAAACTTTGGCAAATCAATATAATTTTTTTTTCCATCAAATACTATGATTTAAAATATTATTGCACATTTGTTTGTTTCGTAATGTGAAAGTTTCACGTGTATTTGTTTTTCATAAGTTGAAAGTTTCTCATGTATTTTTTTTATGAAAAGTTTCATATGTTTTTGTTTTATAGCGTAAAGTTTCACATGTAATTTTTTCACAAGATGAAACAAACATATGTGAAATAATATCTTAAATCATAGCATTTGATGAAAAAAAAAATCATGAAAAAAATTATTTTTTATATTGATTTGCCAAAGTTTCTATAGTTTATACCGTTCGTGTAGTTTCTAAATGAACCAGCATATATATATATATAGGGGATAGATCATACAAAAACACCCCTTATTTAAATGAACAAAGAAACACTTTATTAACCACATATGATGTGGGTCCCACCAATAAAAAATCATATCTGATTTTCAATGGTCCAAAATGAGTCACTTTGTTCTTTTAAATTTACAAAGTTCTCATTTGAACCTATTCCTATATATATATATATATATATATATATATATATATATATATATATATATAAGCATGAGATCGCGTGAGAAATGAAGTTAAGGGGAGAAGCGTAAGAAGGAATCTGAACCCTTGATTACTTTTAATCTCACACCAACCCATGAATTGCGTTCCTTACGAGAATTGATCGGTGTATCTCATCTTAATGTGCATCCAAATGTGGATATCTCTTGTTATACTTCTCACCATAACTTTTATTTTCACCGGAACCCAACCCTCTATATATATATCAACGATAGTTAATGAATCATGATAAACCAACAATTTTTTGACATGTAATATTTTTTTCAATATGAATACAAACATATGTGAAACAATATCTTAAATTATAACATTTGATGAATTTTTTTTATTTTATATTGGTTTCTACGAGTTTATACTTTGAACAAAAGTATTACTATACATTCTTATTTGTTAGAGAGAGAGAGAGAGAGAGAGAGAGAGAGAGAGAGAGAGAGAGAGAGAGAGAGAGAGAGAGATCAATAATTGCAAAGTAGCAAATCCATCCACCAACTCACAAGAAAAGCTAGATCTATAATTCTATTCAGAGCGGACCCAAGATTTTTTTATTATGGTGGTCCTCTTGTATCAATCATTTTTTCCATAAAATCACCAATCACATTTGAAGCATATCCGAGTCTCTAAATGTGGTAGATTTTTGCTTTGATATACTGTGAGAATATATGAAACACTTTACTTACCGGTAAAATTCAACAATATCACTTACTTACCGGATACAATTCACCAAAAAGGCATTATATGCAACAATTTATTCGGTAAGCGCAAATCGTGGTAAAAGTCGTCACCCTCACTTTAGATCCTTGTCTCGCTCTTACAAAGGGTAAGATTCTTGGTCCTTACCATATTTATCCGGTAAAGTAATTTGACTTAATAAACATTTATCTATATAAGCATTATATAAGCATTTGATAAACGATTCTTAATCTCAATAAAACAAATTTTCAAATTTACGAGACATAAATAAAAATAAATATTATTTTTTAACAAATAAAAACGTAAAGTACAAGAAATAATGTGTAAAATGTATATAATAAGTTAATAACAATAAAATTAAGTGGCTATCATCCATGTGGATATTATCAATCCCAAAAATAAATAGGTGTAACATCTCTCATTAATACATAGGAGAAAAGGTTAAATAAGTGAGGGTGTTCCTGGGAATACCCCAAGCCAAAGCTGGCTCCGCGATATCAAATAATCGTACCTGAAATCACAGCGAAACCCCCTAAACAGATCGAAAGACGATGGCAGATGGAGGATAGAGTGGTAATAATTTTATCACATTATTATCTCTTGTTGAATGAGATATGTTTTTTTAATTATGGGCACCATTATTGATAGAGAGAATATGTTTTAAAATTCATTTTTTTAAATTTAAAATGCAATGCGTTAGTTTTTGTATGTTTATGGCTAGCTAACGGCTGTGCTGCAGGGATGACGTCACTCAATTGACCATTGTTTCGTTTGTTATAGAATGGTTTTGAGCATGTGGCCAACCATTTTTAGGAAGTATGAACTCGATCAATAAGTGTGAATTCTATGACAGACTCTTTGGTGGACAAATTTCTCCGCATTATGATTTAGGTGGCGTTTGTTTTTCAAGAGGTGCTGAAGTCTGAAGTATGATTTCAATTCTGAAATGGTTATGAAATGTCTAAACGAATAAGACATAAGTGGTGATTAAGATTTTAAAAGGAAAAAAAAACAGGGCCTTGGTGTTCGAGATCCAACTTCTTTTTTCCCAATACGGTTTGGTTGGTAGTTTTTTTCTCTTCTCTTGCTCGGTTGGTTGTTTGTTGTGGTAGTTGAGCTGTTTGTAGGTTTTTTGTGGGTGTCTTTTGGTTGTTTGAGTGTTTGTGGTGGCTAGGGGGTTTTTCATTTCTGCATCTTGTTGAAGATTCTATGTTGTTGGTTTTGTTTTGTGGATTGCTTCTTGCTGTTGTGGTAGTAAAATTTTTGGCCTTTGAAAAATAGTACGCTTATGGGTTTTTGCTTTAAAAGACTTTGAAAAATTGATGCTTATTAAACGATTTTGGGTGAGGCAAATAGGCAATGATGTAAGGTATAAAAAAGGGTCTTATTTGTTTATTTTAGTGAAAATGGAGGAAGAAGATGCTTTATCCAAAACTCGAGTTTGAATTTGTGTTAGGGGTGCATAAAAATCGACAAATCATCAACCCGTCCAGTCCAATCTAATCCAACCCAAAAAATTTAACTCGAGTTTTAATTGGTTTATAAAATATACAAACTGATGAGATCAGTAGGGTGACTATGGGTTAGGCCCATGTCAAATTAACCAAACCAACGGGTCAAATCCGAGTATGTAGTCCATTAACAATTTAATAGACTCCTAATGATCTAAATATCCAATGCTCCAATGAGTCTTTTGGATACACATGCCGACCTTCCACACAATAATTCGAACAATACATCTGATTTTTTTGTCAAGATACTCTTCCTTTCTTATTGTGGGTTACACTAACCATATGTGCCTCCAGAGTTAGTGACCACAAAGGTCTTTTGTTGATTTGCTAAACATATATTGGATAACCCAAAATATAGTTTTATGTTCCCCAAAAAAAAAGGACAATAGCCATAAAACAAAAGACCACGAAAAAGACCTTAACGGAGGCACAAACTGCCCCAAACAAGACGATGGTTAACCACCTATACTGCAATACCAATCCACCCTACAAATATGAAACTTTTTTGCACGGTTAGATAACCATTCCCTACTAAATGAAGGCTTTCGTCTAGAGACTTTTCCTTGGAAAATCTGCCGTTAAAGAGGGATTCGTCACAAAACCATCACAAAATTTGGTGGATAATTCAAATCAGTGACAGATTACCCATGGATTCTGTAGGCGACCCATTGATATTTTCTCGAGACAATTGGTCATTGATCAAGAGATATTTCTAGTTTCTTGATAGCATGGTGATAAGTTTCTCCACATTCAAGAACGACGAACCGTTGGGAGATGTCACGATTTCCGCCTTTTTCTTCCACTCCATGGCCTTGTTCCTCATTCTCTCACCTCCTTCTTCTCCCATCAACTCCTCCACAAGCTTTTTAACCTCATCCCTTTTCACATTCTTCCCCATCTTCAATCCAACCTCCCATTCCTTACATATAAACCTACAATTCGTCGGCTGATCCCACAAAAACGGCCAACCGATCATTGGCACCCCAGCTGACAAGCTCTCAATGGTTGAACCCCATCCACAATGAGTCCAGAACCCTCCAATGGCTGAATGATTAAGCACCTTTTCCTGTGAACACCACCTTGCTACATAACCTCTCTTTTTTATATGTTCCTCCAGTTCAGGAGGCAAATTAACTGCAGATTCTCCTTCAATCAAATTAGATCTGATTATCCACAGGAAATAGTGGTTGCTATTAACAAGTCCCCAACCCAATTCTATCAGTTCCGCTAACGACATTGTTATTAAGCTCCCAAAATTCACATAAATTACAGATTTTGGTTCTTTGGATTGGAGCCAATGGAAACAGTCTGGTTCTTCTTTCCAAAAACTGTATCGACCATTGATATTATTCGACATTTCTGAATGTGGTTTTTTTGTTAGTGTCTGATCAAGAAGTAACTGAACTGGACCGATGGTGTAAACATGGTGAAACATGGATGAAAGAGCATTGACAATACTGGCTTCTAACTCATCAAATGTGTGAAGGATAATACTTGAAATCTTTTTGGAATTTTGTATAGATTTAAGACGAAATCTGAAAGATTTGTCGTTTGGGTCTGTGGTCCAAACATCGGTTGGCATATCCTTTAGCTGGATGCTTTTCATCCCTGGAACCCAGTCAATTATGGTTTCTAAAAACCCATTTGTCAAGTAACTTTCATCTACAAATAGTCCATATATGAATTAATTAATGATCACAATCACTACAAAACAAATGACTTTTACCCATAAAATCATCCGGAAAAATTCCGGTCACCTGTCACCCACGCATCAAAAATACCAAGGGACGGACCCATAATTTTTCTTTATATGATGGCACCATATATAATATAGATAAAAAATACTTATATAAAACACGGTTTTTATCGATGTGTCTTCATGTTTTTACTAACTTTGAATATCTCTGGATGTGTTTTTTTTGGCCTAATTCCACTGTTTCGGGAGATTTTTAAAGTTTTTGGCCTGATCTCAAGTGATTTTTAAGTTTTTTTTATAGATTTCGAGCTACTTTTTCGGGGGGTTTGTTGATTTCAAAAGTTTTTTTTTTGGTTTTTTATGTTGAGTTTCAAGAGTTTTTTGGTTGATTACGAGTTATGACTGCATGCATCTTTTTTAACTTTTGAAATATCATATGGTGACACATTCTAAAACAATACGGTTGCACTTTTCATAAATGTAAAAATTTTAACCTTTCAGCAGAGAAATAATATGGTGACACGTGTCACCGTCTTCCCTTAGTTGGGTCCATCCATGACCAATGGTTCGATAGAATACGATGTTTTTCAAGAAAATACAAATGAAAAAACAAGGGGTAATCTGTCACAATTTTGAGTTTCTCATCAACAATTTTACCCAACAACTTTTGTGACGGTTCTGTGATGAGTCACAGTTTAACGACGGATTTCCAAGGAAAACGTCGTAGGTGAAAGTCTTCCGTTTAGTAGTGCGTTACTTTTTGTGCATAGAAAAGAGAACAATCATATCACTAATAAAACAAACCTTGAACGGGAGTAAGTCCTTTGTCGATGAGAGATTGGATCTGGTTAAAACCCATGAATCCACAAGCAGAAACCGTCCAGTAAAGCACGACAGGGATTCCAAGCTTTTGTGCAGCTTCAGTGGGGAAAGTTGACATGAATCCATCCGAGATGATACACGTGGGAGGCGTAGGAAGCTTGATCGCAAGTTCGAGAAATGGAGCCAAGAAATTGGTTTCTATGGAATCCAAAATTAGTTCTCCACCATCGTCATCTTCGGAACTGCGAGGAATGCCATCCGGGATGGTTACGATCTGGAAATCAGGTGAGTCGTTGAGGTAATGAGGACCAACGGAATTCAGCAAACGCTTCTGGATGAACTCCGTATTGACGAAAGTTATTTGAAGTCCTTTGTGATGAAGAAGCTCTGCTAGTTTAAGCATGGCCTTTACATGGCTTTGTGCTGGAAATGGGATAAAGATGACATGAGGCTTCTTTTCAGTTGTATCCATCTTTAATTTCTTTGCCTATTTGCTGAGGGGGGTTAAGTTGCTGTACATGGGCTTAATAGATAAGCAAGAATACATATAAAAAATAGTCAAAATTAAGACAATTGATTGGATTGAGACGTTTGTGGTTGCTGTCTTCAATCTTAAGGGCCACACAACAATCTCAATTTCGAAGTGATGTTTCAAGTGGTCATTAATGTGATGTGATCTGATATGATATAGCCTTTTATAGCATCCACAATTATAGAATTACTAGTGTGCCACGGCCGCCAATGATTTTTTTAAGAAAGTATTTGACCAAGTTAGATATGACCTAAATTATCGATTAACAATCAATGAATACGATATAAAACAATGAACATATGTGTTTAAGTGGTTAATTTGTATATGACGATCATAATCATTTGTCGTTACAAAGAGTTTTAGATACGTGTCTAATAATTTTGTAATGTTATTTAGAACTCAAACGAAGAGCTATATATCGCTATTAATATTACAAAGAGTTTGAAGATTATTTTTTCCAAAATAATAGCCTAAAATTAGCCAACTCTATGAGTTGCCTAACAAAATGCATCATTCCGCTTGTCAATCTATAGTCACCTTTTGTCATTGACGTGTGATTATCAAACTCACCCCATCTCAAGATTTAATATACCCTATTCTTGGTAATATAGTCGTTACTTTTCATGAAAATACTATTTTTTGATTCTTTTTTTAATATATAACACTATAACTAATTTGAGTTTAGAGGACGCTTAAAATGTTTAAACGTTCTAATAGAGTGCATTATAGGACTTAATATAATGGGACCAAAAATAAAGTGTCATATTTAAATATGTTACAATAAGTATAAATGACGCTTTTAGATGTCGTAACAAGTTTTTAGGACCATTTGGAAATAAAGTGTCGTATTAAAACCACAAGACTTGTGGCGTACTGGTTAAGACTTGTGGGGGATGAGGCTAGATAACCCATCTACCCTAGGTTCGAATCCAGACGCAAACAACTTGTGGCCACTGGAGAATTATCTCAGTGCTGCATGCTTTAGCAGTCTTAAAATTACCAGGGATTAGTCTAGGCAAATGCCTAGGATACCTTTTCCAAAAAAATGTCGTATTAACTATTTTATAAGACACTATTTGAACAATGTTTTATAAACACAAGTGTCATATAAAAAAGATAGGTTTATAGCACACTTCTCAAAAGTGTCCTATAAAATAATTAATACGACACCCTATTTAACAAGTAGGGGGTGTAAATGATGCAAGTCGAGCTCGAGTATCAGTATACTCGACTCGAACTCGATAGTCATTTCTCAAGCTCGAACTCGACTCGAAAGCTCGCGAGTAGTTAAAAATTAAACTCGACTCGAACTCGATTTCAATTTTTTAAACTCAAACTCGAGCTCGAACTCGTACTCGAATCAAACTCAAACTCGAACTCGAATCAAGCTCGAACCAAACTCATTTGTTGAAATTTAATTTTTTTTGGGTCTTCTTTTGTAAATTTTAAACTTAGAGTTGTCTCGTATCATTTACACCCCTCTCATAAAAAACATGTCATGATACCCAAAAGCGTCCTATAAACTTACGGTAGCACTTTTAGATATGCTTTAGTTTTTTATCCTATGCAAGTTGTCTCGTATCATTTACACTGTGAAGCTTTCACTACTAGAAAATTGAGTATTTTCAACGGAAATTAATTTTCAACGGAAAATGTCGTTGAAATTTTTCTACGAATTTTTGAGGATTATTGACAGAACATAAATTTTCTACGAATTTTCAACGAACTTCCGTTGAAAATCTCTCACAAACATATATGCATTTTCAACCAAAAATTTTTCAACGGAATGTCTCGTCAAAAAGTTTTTGGTTGAAAATGCATTTTGTGAGAGATTTTCAACGGAAATTCGTTGAAAATTCGTAGAAAATTTATGTTTTGTCAATAATCCCTTTAAAATTCATAGAAAATTTTCAACGACATTTTCCGTTGAAAATTTTCGTTGAAGATACTCAATTTTCTAGTAGTGTTTTGCTTTCTGATATAAATTTACGAAGACCGTTTGTGATGGAAGACTGTGAGAAGTTTGATAAATTGGATGTGAAGGAGAAAGCCCACTTGCTCAAACACGCAGAGGAAAACACGGAAACTAGACTAGCAGAGATTTGAGAGGTGAGATTTATAGTTTTTGTTCTGGAAAAATTGATTGTCTTTTTGTCATTACTTTTAAACTATTCCATGCATCAAAGTAGTCCTTGTTATGGATGGGTTTATCGAACATCTATTTTTTTTGTCGTAACTCGGAATGTAATGGATGCTTATTGTTAATATAATCAATTTTTTTGAATATGTATGATGCTTAATATTTATAACTATGCTATCTAATTTTTTATACAATGTGAATATGCTTAATAATTCAATTCAATATATCAAATTTATGTGTCGACGTCTGACATACACAGTGAACTCATATTACAAGTATAATATCAAAAATGATACATAATGTGTCACGAATATGTTAACAAAACAGTATGAAATCAATCACACATAAGTCCGATATATTGAATTCAAGTTCACCGATATGTGCATCGTTTAGTAACATCAAACTTTCTTTTAAAAATACAAAAAACTACCAAATGATGTAGGTGCATAAATCAATTATACTGAAAAAAAATCACATTCCTAAATCGTCAACCAACCAAACAATGAATTTTTTTGCAACGTAACATACAATACCACCATCGACCTGAATAAGCATCTTCCATGACAGGCCAAAGGAGGAGTTTGTATGCCTTCTTGAATGAGCAACCGTAACTAGGGGTGAGCATCGGGCGGGTTTTCGGGTTTCGGGTTTTCGGGTGTAGAAAATAGACCTCGAAACCGTCCGATGGTATTCGGGGTATTCGGGTTTCGGGTGATTCGGGTTTCGGGTTATTCGGGTTTCGGGTTTCAGGTGTGGCCCAATTTCCTGTTGGGCCCAATTTCCTATTTTGGCCCAATTTCCATCAAACATTTTGGGCTTTTTTTTTTCATTAAACAAAACATCAACTACTAAAATAATTAAACATCAACATCAACTACTAAAGTCTAGAAGTCTAAAACTAGTATAACGAAAATTACGAAACATCAATTACCAAAGTTCCAAACTCCCAAAGTTCCAAACAAGTTCATCCAAATTCCAAAGTCCAAAAAGTCCAAAGAGGTAAACCTTTTCCAAACAAGTTCATCCAAATTTCAACTAACATAGTAACATATATTAATAATTAAACATTGAGTTGAGAGAGCAAAGAGGTAAACCTTGAGACTTGAGTTGACAAAATCACTCGGCAGTCGGCAGAAGCAGAAGTGCAGCACCCTTAGTCCATTAGTCGAGACTTGAGACTCGAGAGAAGGAGAGGCAGCCGCCGCCTCGCCGGAGTCATCGGAACAGAGAGTCAGAGAGAGAGACCAGTCGCAGAGATTCAGAGAGAGAGAGAGAGAGAGTAGTTGACAGTCCACAGTCGCACTCGTAGAGATGAGAGATAGGAGGAGGAGAACTAGAGAGGAGGTCTGAATCACGAATTAACGATTAGATTTAAGATTTTAGCATTTAGGTTTTAGTTTTAGGGAAGGAGGAAGGTGCAGACTGCAGAGTGCAGTAGACTAGTGGAGGACTGGAGTGGAGGGGGCGAGATTGAGAAATGAGAAATCCATTATTTAGGGTTTAGTTTTTGGTATTATATTTTAAAAATTTAATATTAAAAAAAGAATATATGTTTTTAAATTTTAATATTAAAAGACTTTATGAAATATTTAAATATATATATATATATTTCTTATTCGGGTTTCGGGTTCGGTTCGGGTGGCATACGACAAACCCAACCTGATCCTACTTAATCCGATTAAGGGGTCGGGTTCGGGTTTCGGGTGTTCGGGTTTATCGGGTTACGAATATTCCTTTTTATTCGGGTTCGGGTCGGTTCAGGTTTTCGGGTTTTTGTTCACCCCTAACCGTAACATTATTAGACTCTATTTTGGTGTCCCTGTGAACACCTCTAGCTGCTTCCATGATGTTGAAGTATTTTGTTATCAGTTTCCCTACACGAAAAAACCAAATTAAGTTTCTAACTAACTGTTTGGCAGTTGCTGAATGGTTTGGTGTAGAATGATTAAGTGGTCATAATGATTAAGAGGCTTTAATGATGTAGTGTAAAATGAAATATAATTGTTTGGTAATTTCTCAAAATGAAATTAGGGCTCTGAATGGTTAAGGGAGGTTCGTGATACAAAATGATTCAGAGGGTTTTGGAACCATTAAAAGACATACTTATTTTTAGCCAAACATGATTCACCTCTTAGCGAATTAGAGGTTGCCTCTTAATGGAACTGTTAAGAGGTAAACCAACAACCCTTTAAATATACAGTGTAAACAAAAATTGGCATGTCACTTACTTGTATTGATACGTCAAAATAGTGTCTTCCTAGACTACTAAACGTAACGTCATCAGAGTAACTTATTTCATCAGAATAATCATCTTCCATGACAGAATATGGAATGCATAATCATTTCAAGCATAAAATTGTATAAATCAAAATGTGACAATTAACGGGAACGAATAGGACCATGTTTTCAAACATCCAACTATTAAATAAACTACTTTTAACGATAACCAATTAACTAAAAAAATGCAAACTACTTCGTGTAATTAGTCCATCTAGTCCATCCTAATTTTTCTTTGTTGGGCAGTTACGGACGTCGTGATTAGAGAGCTTCTTACAACCACTACACATGCTCTGTTGTTTTCTACTCTTCATTGCGGCTTTCTCAGCGGCACTAACCATTCTTTTCGACGACCCACAACCTTTGTTCCTTATATCAGTATTTGTTCTAAATCTCGTTCTTTACGTTTCATGCGAGGTTCATACGGTCTATCTTTAGCAAACCCGTCTCTCAACTCCTTGAGGGTCGACAAAAATGATGTTAATTTTTGTTTGACGTCCCTTAAGATGTCCAACACATCATCAACAACATCGTATGTGTCATTTAATATTCTACGTTGCTCATCATCTACGTCACATATTCTTTGCCGACTATTTTGTAATTCGATCGGAATAAGGTCGTGTCTTCATCGTTTAAGAATGTATTTCTCTGGAATAGATTCAACACCGACATTCAACATGACTTTGAAAACATGTCTACGTAAATACCCATGTCGACCCATGTGATCACAACTACAAACGGTCGTTGATTCCTTCAAATTGCGTACAACCTGTAACATAGAATTGATATTATATTACGCTTGTTAGGCATATGAATATAATAAAGTGAATCAAGTAACGAATTGATACTTATTAAGAGTACCTTATATTCAGTTATTTTCTCCTTTCTTTTTATCTAAATGTTCAATTACATATGTGTCAACTTCATCTTCTGTATTGACACTCTTAATTGAACACGACCATGCAGCGCGATCCAACTCGGTTTGCACATAAAAAAAACAGAACGCGGTACAAACCTTACAAGCATGTATCTCTAACTTGCTAGGAGTCAACTAGGGGTGCTCAAAAACCCGATCAACCCGACCAACCCGATCAACCCAACCCAACCCGACGAATAAATCAACCCGAAGCAACCCGATGTCTAATCGAGTAGTAAAAATTTCAAACCGAAGGTATTGGGTTGATATCGGGTTACGTTTATTTGAACCCAACCCAACCCGATCAACACGATATCATTTTATTTTTTGAATATTAATATGATTGTTGAGTATTTATTAATATATATTAGACAATTACACCATCACGTACTCTTTTCATATATATATATATATAGTTAATCTATTTTCCATCTCTATATACTTTCCTTTGTATACATGTCCATTAAATATGAATATATATATATATATATATAACATTGAGATGAATGTGATATACTTAAGATCTAAGAAATATGAATATGTTGTACCAAATGGCTGACGGTGAAAAAGAAATTATGAGAAGACTAGATAAAACAAAATATTGAAGGTTAGGAAAATATTTTGTTGTACCAAAGTGTTAACCCGACCAACCCGATCAACCCGACTAACCCGCACGAGTTGGGTTGGGTTGGGTTGCACTTTGGTTTGGGTTGGGTTGGGTTGAGATTTTTCAAACCGAAGACATTGGGTTGGGTTGTTGAAATGCCTTCAACCCGATCAACCCAACCCGTGAGCACCCCTAGAGTCAACCATTTGGCAAATGTAGTCCTTGTGTGATAATCGAGGCGGCATTGTTCCATACGTTGTTTATCTAAAAAGAATTCAAATCCAAGCATAAATTGGAATAGATTGTTACCTTTCTTTGAAAATGAATTAAAAAACGAGTGGCACTTTCTGATCTAGACGTGGTTTTCATGAGGCAACACATGGGAAGCTCTTTGAAATATGACGGGATCTACTATGATCTTAACGCATACAATTTTTTTTAACCATTTATGACCTTGAAGTGAGAATTCTTCAATAAGAAGACTCCATCTACTCTCAAACTCGTCTGGTGATATGTGAACGTTCCATACCAACTTTGAAAATTGTTTCTTAAACGTGGTGGTTATAAGGAATTCATGACCAAACTGCAAAAAAACATAATAATTAAAATACTATTGTAAGTCATAAACATTCAAATTTGCAAACACGGATGCAACAACCTGCTTCATAGAAGGACATTGATCTGTAAGAACCATCATTGGGGGTTTCGTATGGGCTTTCCGAAAGGCTTGCAACAACCGGTCGTAATTTGGAACAACCTCATGACCAACTAAAGCTGATCCAACTACGACATTGCAATTATGGTTGTCAACTGAAGTAAATGGTACGAATACCATGGAATGCCTAGAGCAAAGTAATTGTAAAACTATAAAAAAATATACTTATGATTAATTACTTATAAAGTATTCACAAACCTGTTTGTTCGGAATGTGACATCAAATGAAATTACATCACCAAATTCAGAGTAATTAAATCGAGCTACTTCGTCAGCCCAAAATATTGTATGCAGCTTACTTCCAACGCATTTGTACTCGAAAAAAAATTAGGGTCCAATTCCCTTTTCTTTGTCATCAACTCGACTGATACTTTTGCATCGGTCCTTCCAACAAAATTATCACAGTCCCTCTTGAAATTATGATAATCCACAGTTGATGGACCACCATATTCATACCCACCCCTCATTGATGTATGGAGTTTGTGTGCTCGTGTGGCACCTATATTTGATAGACCAGCATCGTGAACAAATCGTTGATGTGAATAACTCATCTGTCGATTTCGTCTTGTCAAATCGATATCATGTTTCCTTAATAGCGCATGATTGTGCTCCTCCTCCAATTCGTAACACTTGTATGTCTGTGTTCCTTTAACTATTCTGAACTTAACACATGCGGTACACCCGATTCTCTTAATGTTTGTATTACGTTGCTCCCGTTGATGCTTACGCCGATTCAGTGAATCAAATGACTTCTTCGTTGGAAACCCAAACTTGCTACATATAAAATATGTATTCCCGATTAAACCTTCAGCATTAATTTTTTGTGTTGCACGTCGTACCTCGAATCCAGCTGCCTTTGCATACGTCTCGTATGGCTTCCGCTACATCCAAGTTTGGGACTATATCACCAACACCGGGTTTCATCGATTGATCTACTTGGGGAGTATACAACATAGTTCCACCCGGAGAAACGGTATAGGATCTGGATGAATATTATTATTCCCTGCATGGTTATTCGACATGGTCATAATGTTACAGTGAACAAATAATACACGTCTAAACAGGCATCATAATTGATACATAATGTATCACGTTGTTCCTTCTAAATTTTTTTAAGAATTGTGATTCACATGATACAATACTTTTTCGTATGAGTGATTCACTGTGATCCTCTTAAGTTCTTTATGAGCAACATGGTCTCTTAAGAGTCCCATTAAGCTCATTGAGCAGTGCTTGATGATGGATTCAGTTTTGTAATATAAATTGATACATAATGTATCACACTGTTCTTCTAAGTTTTTTTAAGAATTACGATTCACATGATACAATACTTTTCCGTATGAGTGATTCATTGTGATCCACTTAAGTTCTTTATGAGCAACAGGGTCTCTTAAGAGTCCCATTAGGCTCATTAAGCTGCTAACAAACATGCCCTAAGTCCATTATAGAGATTTGTAGCCTACCATTAAGCTCATTGAGCATAGCTTGATGATGGATTCAGTTCTGTAATATAAATTAATAAGATGAATTTTATGTAAGATCCCGTATGTCATAACTGATACCTAATGTATCACGACTTATGTAAAGGATAAAGTACGACTTGCTCTAGTAGTTACGATAACCAACACATCTAACCTTCATGGATATACACTAAGGTCATTGTACAGGGCAATCCAAATGCTCAGTTGACCAGGTACCATGTATTCCCTAATGGAGCATTTGAGTTTCATACGAATTGAATAATACATAGTGAGCACATAAATCTATAACTCGAAATTGTACCTTCATCACTATCCATGTAATCGTTTGAATCATAATCTGAGTCATTGATATATTGGTCTTGATCATTGATATATTGTTCTTGATCATTGATATATTGGACTTGATCTTCATCTAAAATCGGTGCTTCTTCTTCAACGGTTTTCTTATCTACTACAGGCTTGTATGGTGATAGTCCAGTATCGAATCGTACAACTCAAGTTATTGTCAAAAACTGTCATCTGAACTGTTCGGATTGGATTCGATGGACGGTTCTTTGGCTCTGTTCATCGTGTATGACACTACTACAAAAAGGGCATTTCCGACGGTTTTTACCGACGGAAAAAATCCGTCGGAAATTTCCGACGGATATTTGACGTATTTCCGACGGATCCGATTAAAAAAATTAAAAATTAAAAATTTCGTCGGAAATCTCTCGGAAATTTCCGACGGATTCAAATCCCCGGAAATTTACGACGGATTTTTTTAATTAAAAAAATTAGAAATTAAAATAAACAAATCCGTCGGAAATCCCTCGGAAATCCGTCAGACATTTCCGACGGATTTAAATCCCTCGGAAATTTCCGACAAATGTTTTTAATTAAAAAAATTAATTTTTTTTAATTTTTAATTTTTTTAATAAAAATCCGTCGGTGATTTTCAACAGTTTTTTGTATTTTTTTTTCAAGTTTTTCTTATTTGTATGACCTTTAATTTGATTTATTTTGTATAATTCGTTATATGTGCATTTATTACGTATATATATATATGTGTGTGTGTGTATGTCAGAAGTAGCTAGTATGTATCTACATGTGTATACTATGTATATCTATATATGTATGTATGTGTCTATATGTACGTATATGTGTACTATACGACTCATCAAGGCCCAATTAGGTTCGTTAAGTCTCATCAAGTTCCATTTTAGTTCATTAAGAGTCATTAAGTCTCACAAACCCCATTTTAGTTCATTAATAGTTGTTAAAGCCCATTAAGACCCATTGTAGTTCATTAAGAGTTGTTAAGTCCCATCAAAGCCCATTGTAGTTCATTAAGAGTCGTTAAGGCTCATTGTAGTTCATTAAGAGTTGTTAAAGTCCATTAAGACCCATTGTAGTTCATTAGGAGTCCTTGGTCGTTAGAAGTGGTTAAAACCCATCAATGCCCATTGTAGAGCGTTAGAAGTTGTTAAAGCCCATCAGGGCCCGTTGTAGACTGTTAGGACTTGTAAAGCCCATCAAGGCCCATTGTTGGTCGTTAGAAGTTGTTAAAGCCCATCAGGGCCCATTGTAGAGCGTTAGGAGTTGTTAAAGCCCATCAGGGCCCGTTGTAGACTGTTAGGACTTGTAAAGCTCATCAAGGCCCATTGTTGGTCGTTAGAAGTTGTTAAAGCCCATCAGGGCCCATTGTTAATCGTTAGAAGTGGTTAAAACCCATTAGGGCCCATTGTAGGCCGTTAGGAGTGGTTAAAGGGTATAACGTCCCATTGTTAGTCGTTAGAAGTGGTTAAAACCTATCAGGGCCTATTGTAGGCCGTTAGGAGTTGTAAAGCCCATCAAGGCCCATTGTTGGCCGTTAGAAGTTGTTAAAGCCCATCAGGACCCATTGTTGGTCCTTAGAAGTTGTAAAGCCCATCAGGGTCCATTGTTAGTCGTTAGAAGTGGTTAAAACCCATCAGGGTCCATTGTAGGCCGTTAAGAGTTGTAAAGCCCATCAAGGCCCATTGTTGGCCGTTAGAAGTTGTTAAAGCCCATCAAGGCCCATTGTTGGTCGTTAAGAGTTGTTAAAGCCCGTCAGGGCGCCCATTGTTGGCCGTTAGAAGTTGTTAATGCCCATCAGGGCCCATTGTTGGTCGTTAGGAGTTGTTAAAGTCCATCAGGACCCATTGTTGGTCGATAGGAGTTGTAAAGCCTATCAGGGCCCATTCTTAGTCGTTAGAAATGATTTAATATATAATTTTGATAATATTTATTATAATTTTAATATATAATATTTAAATATAAAAGAGATATTTCTAGTTTCTTGATAGCCTGGTGATAAGTTTCTCCACATTCAATAACGACGAACCGTTGGGAGATGTCGCGATTACTGCCTTTTCCTTCCACTCCATGGCCTTGTTCCTCATTCTTTCACCTCCTGCTTCTCTCGTTAACTCCTCCACAAGCCTTTTAACCTCATCCCTTTTCACATTCTTCCCCATCTCTAATCCAACCTCCCATTCTTTACATATATACCTACAATTCGTCATCTGATCCCACAAAAAAGGCCAACCAATCATTGGCACGCCAGCTGATAAGCTCTCAGTGGTAGAACCCCATCCACAATGAGTCAAGAACCCTCCAATGGATGAATGATTCAGCACCTTTTCCTGTGAACACCACCTTGCTACATAACCTCTCTTTTTTATATTCTCCTCCAGTTCAGGAGGCAAATTAACTGCAGATTCTCCTTCAACCAAATTAGATCTGATTATCCAAAGGAAATAGTGGTTGCTATTAACAAGTCCCCAACCCAATTCTATCAGTTGCGCTAACGACATTGTTATTAAGCTCCCAAAATTCACATAAATTACAGATTTTGGTTCTTTGGATTGGAGCCAATGGAAACAGTCTGGTTCTTCTTTCCAAAAACTGTATCGACCATTGATATTATTTGACATTTCTGAATGTGGTTTTTGTTTTAGCGTCTGATCAAGAAGTAACTGAACTGGACCGATGGTGTAAACATGGTGAAACATGGATGAGAGTGCATTGACAATACTGGCTTCTAACTCCTCAAATGTGTGAAGGATAATACTTGAAACTTTTTTGGAATTTTGTGTAGCTCTAAGAAGAAATCTGAAAGATTTGTCGTTTGGGTCTGTGGTCCAAACATTGGTTGGCAAATCCTTTGGCTGGATGCTTTTCATCCCTGGAACCCAGTCAACAATGGTTTCTAAAAACCCATTTGTCAAGTAAGTTTCATCTACAAATAATCCATACATGAATTGATTAATGAACAAAACTGTCACTATCACTACAAAACAAATGACTTTTACACACAAAAACTCTCGCGGGTACCCCAAGCTTTAGAAAAAAAAAGAGTTCTACATCTCTCCGGGGCTTATCCAAAAAAATACCAATTGTTCGGTAGAATATGATGTTTCAAAAAAATACCAACGAATCACCCAATAAATCACTGGGTAATCTTTCACAGATTTGAGTTTCCCACCAACAACTTTTGTGACATACTTATGGGTGCTATGTTGGATCTAAATCAGATTTTGGATCAATCTATATTAATCACCATTTAGCGGTGGAGTTCCAATGAAACGTTATTACAGCCAAATTTGTTTTGTAGGACGCCACCAATAAATAAGCGTCCCAATTAATAGACCACTTTGTAAGGCATATATTGTATGACCAAAAAATAAATTTTCCTATTTAAAAGCGTTGTAATAAGTTTATAAGACGTTTTTGGGGTCGTAACAAATTTTTTATTACAATTTTAATGAAAAGCGTCACAATAGCTATTTTATAGAACACTTTTGAGAATGCGTCCTATAAACCCTTCTTTTTATAGGATATTTTTTCAAATAGCGTCCTATAAACTAGATAACATGACAATTTTTTTATATAAAGGTGTCATAATAAACTTGTTACGATGTTTAAAAGCGTATTAAAACTTATTACAACGCTTTTAGATAAAACGCTTTATATTTTGATCCTATATATAATTTGTGTCCTATAAATTGGTCTATTAGGATGCTTATTTATTGATGGTGTCCTATAAACCAATTTTGTTATAGTGAGAGAATAATTAATCATATCGCTAAAAAAACAAACCTTGAACAGGAGTAAGTCCTTTGTCAATGAGCGATTGCATCTGGTAAATACCCATGAATCCACAAGCGGAAAGCGTCCAGTAGAGCGTGATAGGGATTCCAAGCTTTTGTGCGGCTTCAGTGGGGAAAGTTGACATGAATCCATCCGAGATGATGTTGGCATAATCCAGAATTAAAAAATGTTTTTAATTTATGTTTTTAGCTAGTTTAATTTATTTGTTTTTATGTTGACCGAATCAAGGCCACTGGCCAGTTTGTTTCCTTCTTTCTAGCTTAGTTGAATTGTGGGAAGTTATCCCTAGTTAGTAGGAGCTTATTTTGTTAAGTAGCTTTCATTTTTGTATTTTTATTTGGTGTGCAGAAATTGAGAGAAAATTACCCCATACCTTCTTCTTCCTTTGTTGATTTACGTATCAGATTCTTTGCCTGATACAAGTCTTAATTTACATTTGGTATCAGAGCGTGGTTGATGCCCAAATACCAACCCAAATCTGTGAAAATGGCAGATAAAACCGAGAAGGAAAGCCAAGTTACCGTCCACTATCCTATGCTGTCGAGAAACAACTATGTTGTTTGGGCGATTAAGATGAAAGTCTTTATGCAAGCTCAGGGAGTTTGGGATGCCGTCGAGCCCAAGAATCAAAGGGAGATTGTCGAAGTCAAGAAGGACAAGATGGCATTAGCAGCCATTTATCAGGGAATCCCCGAGGAGTTGCTGTTGTCGCTAGCAGAGAAGCAAACGGCAAAAGAGGCGTGGGGAACCTTAAAGACGATGTACATGGGAGCCGATAGAGTCAAGACTGCGAAGGTCCAAACTTTGAAGGCGGAATTCGAAACACTCAGCATGAAGGAAACGGAGGTAATAGACGATTTTGCTATGAAGGTGAACAACATAGTCAGTAATATTCGAGCCTTAGGTGAGAAGGTGGAAGAGGCTTATGTTGTGAAAAAGTTACTACGTGCCGTCCCAAGCAAGTTCTTGCAAATTGCTTCAACCATAGAGCAGTTTGCAGATCTCGAAAAGATGACTGTTGAGGAAGTTATAGGTCGATTAAAGGCACACGAAGAAAGAGTAAGCGGGCAAGGTGAAAGCAGTGACGGGAAGTTGCTGTTAACACATCAAGAATGGGTCGAGAAGACTAAGAAAAAGGCTGGCGATGAGCGAAAGAACACCCACGGTGGTTCACGATCGAGTGACTCTAATTCACGAGGTCGTGGAAGAGGACGTGGACGGGGTAGAAGCTACTCCAATAGGGGTGGACGCCATGCTGGTGGCTTTCAAGAACGTCGTGGTGGTGGCTTTCAAGAACACCGAGACAGGGATCGTGGATCTTCAAGTAATCGTAACAAAAGTAAGTTTCAATGCTATAATTGTCAAGACTTTGGCCATTTTGCATTTGAATGTAAAAACCCACGGAGAGAGAGGGATAGAAATCAAGAAGCAAACCTAACACAAAATGACGATGAACCGGCACTTCTGTTAGCCGCCTCAAACACCACCCATGATGTAAGAGAAGAGGTTTATTTGAATGAGAAGAAGATAACCCCAAAGTTAAGGTCCTCAAATGAAGAAGACAATGTATCGAAGGTTTGGTTTTTAGATAACGGTGCAAGTAATCATATGACAGGAGATAAAGGGAAGTTCAATGATCTCGATCAGTCCATCCGGGGTTATGTCCGGTTTGGTGATGACTCAAAGGTTAGAATAGAAGGAAAAGGGTCCATCATTTTTATGTGTAAAAATGGGGAGAAACGGGTGTTACGTGACGTATACCATATCCCAAGCCTATGCAATAACATCATAAGTTTGGGACAACTTACAGAAGATGGAGATAGGGTGTTAATGGTTGGTTCGTATCTATGGGTTCATGATAAGGCTGGGAAGTTACTAATGAAGGTAAGGCGCTCCCTGAACCGGCTATACAAAATAGTTCTAAATGACACTAATCCACTTTGCTTGCTTAATGGATGTGAGGAATCTTCAAGGCTCTGGCACACACGCCTTGGTCACGTGAACTTCCAGAAGTTAAAAGAAATGTATGAAAAGAACTTGGTGCATGGGTCGCCAAAAGTTGAGCAGTCCACGAGGTCTTGTAAGGGTTGTTTAGAGGGCAAGCAGACACGAAAACCGTACCCGTCACAGGCAAAATATAGGACTCAAGCAAGGCTGGAACTCATTCACGCTGACCTTTGTGGTCCGATCTCACCGGCTACACCATCCGGTAACCGTTATTTTATGCTATTGGTAGATGATTTTAGCCGTGTAATGTGGATTTATTTGATAAAAACAAAGGATGAGGCATTTGGAGTTTTCCAGAAATTTCGTGTATTGGTTGAAAATGAAACAGGTAACAAGATTAAAACCGTGCGAAATGATCGAGGGGGTGAATTCCTCTCGAAAGTCTTTACAGCTTATTGTGATGAAATCGGCATCAAACGCCAATTCACGGCACCTTATTCCCCACAACAAAACGGTGTTGTGGAACGGCGGAATAGAACGGTGATTGAGATGGCAAGAAGTATGATGAAAGGTATGAAAGTGCCCGATTCATTGTGGGGTGAAAGCGATTCGCCAAGCTGTGTACGTTCTAAACCGAGTCACTACAAAGGCTCTTGGTGATACGACTCCGTATGAAGTTTGGACTGGAAGAAAGCCAAATATCGGTCACGTTAGAGTGTTTGGGTGTATGGCACACTCTAAGGTGTCAAAAAATCATCTACGAAAACTTGATAGCAGGAGCGAAATGCTAGTACATTTGGGAACGGAAACGGGCAGTAAGGCTTATCGGCTACTTGATCCGATACCGGTAGAGTTCGGGTTAGCCGGGATGTGGAGTTGGATGAAGATGAAGCGTGGCCATGGGTCGAAACAGTAAGGTATAAAGAAAGTCCAGCCAACACATTCACTATCCAAGGTTACAAAGATGAAAGCTTTGAGGCAGGAGCCTAAAGTGGTGATCCAGTTGAGCCACTCACTGATTTCGGAGTATTGGGTGGTCAAGAAACCCCTGCAACTCCTCGAAGTCATTCCCTTGGTGAATCTCAATTGCATGCTGGTCATGATGAACCGTTCTCAGCTGAGTCACCCGTTACCTCAGTAGGTTCGTCTAGTACCGCATCAAGCTCAACGGGAGGCGGAGCACCTAAAAGGTATAGAACTTTAGCCGAACTTTATGAAGAATGTGATGAGTTATTATTTATGCAAGATGCAGATGAACCCACGTCATATACGGTGGCTGCTAAAGATCGAGAATGGGTGAAAGCTATGAAGATTGAATTGGATGCGATTGAGAAGAACAAGACCTGGAGCCTAGTTGACCTCCCTACAGGTCGAAAACCCATTGGACTTAAATGGGTCTACAAGCTGAAAAGAGATCCAAGTGGTAAGATACTAAAGCACAAAGCAAGACTAGTCGCCAAGGGTTATGTTCAAAAACCCGGGGTTGATTTTGATGAGGTGTTCGCACCGGTTGCACGCGTCGAAACAATCCGAATCTTACTAGCTCTCTAGCTCACGCGGCTGGAAGGTACACCATTTAGACGTAAAGTCGGCGTTTCTAAATGGGAAGCTCGAAGAGGAAGTGTATGTCACACAACCGGAGGGGTACGTGAAGGCTAATCACTCGGAGCAAGTGTATAAACTGTCGAAGGCACTCTATGGGCTTCGACAAGCCCCTAGAGCTTGGAATTCAAGGCTGGATAAATGTCTGAAAGAAATTTGAACTTCATGAGATGTGGGCTGGAACATGCAGTGTACACAAGAAAACAATATGGTAATGTCCTAATAGTTGGTGTTTATGTCGATGATTTAATTGTCACAGGTAATTGTGATGATGATGTCAAGAATTTTAAGCAAGAAATGAACAAAGAATTCGAGATGAGCGACCTTGGTTTACTTTCATATTACTTGGGAATTGAAGTGACTCAACATGAAGATGGTATCACACTGAAACAAACGGGTTATGCAATAAATGTTCTCACAAAAGCTGGAATGGCATAATGCAATCCATCACAGTTTCCGATGGAACACAAAGAGGAGCTTACAAAGGATGAAGGAGGAGTTCCGGTTGACCCGACACTGTTTCGAAGCATTATCGGAGGCTTAAGGTACCTCACACACACCCGACCCGACATTGCATATGCTGTCGGGATTGTGAGCAGGTTCATGGAGAAACCTACAGTAAAACATATGCAAGCAGTGAAGAGGATCTTGCGGTACATTAGAGGAACAGTTGACTATGGTCTCGTTTATACCAAGTATCATAAAGGTGATGCAATCACAGGATATTCTGACAGTAACCATGCGAGAGACGTGGAAGATAGACGGAGTACAGGTGGAATGGCATTTTACTTGGATGAAAACTTGATTACTTGGGGCTCAAAAAACAACAATGTGTGGCGTTGTCCTCATGTGAAGCTGAGTTTATGGCTGCAACGACTGCAACGTGTCAAGGTATTTGGGTTAGCCGGTTGATTCACGAGATAACCGGGAAGAAAGCTGATCCTGTCACGCTGTGTTTAGATAACAGATCAACCATAGATCTGATCAAAAACCCAGTATTCCATGGAAGGAGTAAGCATATTGATTTGAGGTACCACTTCATTAGAGAGTGTGTTGAACGTGGAGATGTGATTGTCACGCATGTCTGCAGCAAGGAACAGAAAGCTGATATTCTTACAAAACCTTTAGCTCGACTCCAGTTTATAGAGATGAGGAGAATGCTGGGAGTGAAGAACTTGAATGATTCTGGATTAAGGGGGAAATTGTTGGCATAATCCAGAATTAAAAAATGTTTTTAATTTATGTTTTTAGCTAGTTTAATTTATTTGTTTTTATGTTGACCGAATCAAGGCCACTGGCCAGTTTGTTTCCTTCTTTCTAGCTTAGTTGAATTGTGGGAAGTTATCCCTAGTTAGTAGGAGCTTATTTTGTTAAGTAGCTTTCATTTTTGTATTTTTATTTGGTGTGCAGAAATTGAGAGAAAATTGCCCCATACCTTCTTCTTCCTTTGTTGATTTACGTATCAGATTCTTTGCCTGATACAAGTCTTAATTTACAGATGATACACGTGGGAGGCGTAGGAAGCTTGATCGCAAGTTCGAGAAATGGAGCCAAGAAATTGGTTTCTATGGAATCCAAAATTAGTTCTCCGCCATCGTCATCTTCGGAACTGCGAGGAATGCCATCCGGGATGGTTTCGATCTGGAAATCAGGTGAGTCGTTGAGGTAATGAGGACCAACGGAATTCAGCAAACGCTTCTGGATGAACTCCGTATTGACGAAAGTTATTCGGAGTCCCTTATGATGAAGAAGCTCAGCTAGTTTGAGCATGGCCTTAACGTGGCTTTGTGCTGGAAATGGATAAAGATGACATGAGGCTTCTTTTCAGTTGTATCCATCTCTAATTTCTTTGCCTATTTGCTGAGTGGGGTTAAGGTGCTGTATATGGGCTTAATAGACAAGCAAGAATACACAAGAAATTAGATAAAATGAAGACGATTGGTTGTATATTTGAATGGATTGAAACGTTTATGGTTGTTGTCATCAATCTTAAGGCCACACAACAATCTCAATTTCGAAGTGATGTGTCACGTGGGCATTGGTTTGGTTTGGTTTCTAATGTCATATGATATGGCATAACCTTTTAATAGCATCCACAGTTATAGAATTACTAGTGTGGCCACGGCCGCGGGCATGAGAGAATTTTGAGTATTGGCCGGGCCAAGATAACGAATACAATATAAAACAAAGAACATATGTCTTTTAAGTGGTTAATTTGTATATATTGATAATCATTTGTTTTTACGAAGAGTTTAAATGCATCACTAATAATTGTAATGTTACTATTTAGAACTCAAACGAACAACTATATCACTAATAATGTTACAAAGAGTTTGAACGGTTTTTTTTTCCCAAAAAAGATCGCCTAAAATTAGATAACTCCTGAGAGTTGCCTAACAAAATTCATCATTCCTCTGGTCAATCTATAGTCACATTTTATCAGTAATGTTGCTATGGTTGTTGCTTTAATATAAAAATTGAAAATACTATTTTTTCGTTCCTTTTTTAGTATATAACACTACAACTAATTTGAGTTTATAGGAGCCTAAAGTGTTAACGTCCTAACAGAGTGCTTTATAGGACTTAGTACATTTTTGGATGCCGTAACAAGTTTTTAGGACCATTTGGAAATAAAGTGTTGAATAGCTATTTTACAGGACGTTGTTTGCACGTTGTCTTATAAACACAAGTGTTTTATAAAAGTGGGACACTTCTCAAAAGTGTCATATAAAATAACTAATACAACACCTTATTTTAAAAGTGTACTAAAAAACTTGTCATGGCATCCAAAAACGCCCTATAAACTTATGATAACACTTTTAGATATGTTGCTTTATTTTTTGATCCTATACAAGACACTCTATTAAAACACTTAAACATTTTAAAAGTCCTATACTTAATTTTGTTGTCGTGTAATGAGATAAATATTCCAAAATCTTTTATCATAATAAAACTTTTATTTTGGTAATTGTCGTTAAATTAGTCTTAGGTATTTGTCTATTCTTTCACCTTGACCTATTTCATCATTTAGATATAAAAATTTATCTAGTGTTTTTCAAACCACACATTCAAGACAACTTATATCATGCATCATATTCCTACGCATTTATCATGCATTATTTTTTATGAATGTCTCCATCAATGTTCAATTATTGCATGACACCGTTAATCGATGGATTTTCAACCATAAGATGTGTTTGAATAGTTTTTATGAGTATATTATGTATAAGAAGTTGTCCACTATATGCATAGAAGTGCAGTACTCAGATACGTTACTAGTATGAGGTAAACAACATGAGGATAGTAGAGATACATAGTACATGGAAAGGTATGCTAATGACTCATTGAGCAGCATAAACTGCTAGAGTTCAAGTCGAGGACAAAATGATGTTAGAAACATTGCTTTGAAAGGGCATGGTAATATTTGGCAAGTAAGTTAAATAAAATCCAATGTACTTTGGACCAAAAAGTTAGTTGCAAGAGTTGGTAGAGTAGCCTATCAACCAAGTTTGCTAGTGGAGTTACAAAGCAAAATGTTGACATTTTTCACTTGGGAATTCGAGGAAACGTGTAGCTGATGATTCAGTTGTTATAATTTGGATGGTATTAAGTTTTGGCAAAAAAAAAACTCACTTATGCAGAGAAGGTCGTTGAAGTGTTGGTTAGGAAAATGAAAAGATCAAGCAACAAGAGTACATATTTGGTACTAGTAATGGTGTTAAGGAAATTAGAACTCTTAAGGTTCAAGAATGGCATGGTAGCCGAAAAATATATAAGAACTAAGGGGGCGTTTGGTTCACATAATATTTTTGATTGGAATGGAATATGACAAATGAATTTGACATTGAAAGAATTGGAATGGAATGTTCAGGTTTGACCACCTGTTTGGTTGATAGACATTGGAATGGAATCTGTTAAAAAATTGAAATATGTGTGTTTGGTTCATATAATGTAGCTTTGAAAGAAAGAAATATTGGTAACTTACCAAAATACCCTTTTTGAATCATTTGAATTTGAAATCCAACTACTGTGGTTCAGACCTATGGTGGTCAGTGGTGGTTTATATTGACGGTGGTCGGCAGTGGTTCATATTGATGGTGGTCGGTTGTGGTTCAGATCGATGGTGGTCAATGGTGGTTCAGAGAGGCGGTGGTCGATGGTGGTTCAGACCGGCGGTGGTCGACGGTGGTTCGGATCGGCAGTGATTGACGGTGGTTTAGATCGATTGGTCAATGGAATTGATCATTCCAATTCATTCCAATTCCATTGAAATCATGCGAACCAAATGGCCCCCAGGAATCCTCATCAGCCTGGCCGGTATAATTTTAAGGACAAAATTTTTTAAAGGAGGGAAGATTTGTGACACTCTAAAAAGGAGTAATAAATAAAAATAAAAAAAATAAAAATAAAAGGAGAACAAAATAGAAAAAAAAAAAGTTTGTGTATTTGGACCAAAATGAAGAAATATGTCAAATCAAGGGTAAAAATGTAAATTTGATCAAAGCAAGGGTGAAAAGTGTAATTTTGATCAAAGCACTTAAGATATAACCTAAAGAAAGTAATTTTGTATAGTTAAGGGGCTTTGCCACGGCTGCCATGGGTGACCCGATAAGTTTTTAAAGAAAGTATTGGATCAACTTAAGATATAACCTAAATTCTCATTTAACAATGAGCATCATAATAATTAGTTCATATATGAACTTATAGGTGTAGTTTGGTAACTTTTATAAATAGATGTAAAATGGGTTCACGTATAAACAATATGTTTATATTTTAACCGGTTAATTAGTTTAAATGTGAAATATTTAACGGATTGATATATGAACCCACAGGTTCATATGTAAATCAGTTAATTAGTTCATATGTGAATCATATGAGTTCATATGTAAATCAGTTATTAGTTCATATGTAAATCAATTAGTTAATTAGTTCATATATGAATCATATAGATTCATATATGAATCTATTTGCCGCCTATTTGTTAAAATTACGAAACCATTCCTCCATTTTTACCATAACCATAATTTTTGTTCCCCGATACACAACTGAAATTCGATAGGTTCTACATTCCTCTCGATGTGTGTTGGATTACAGTGATGAAAAATACGATGTCTTATAACGTTGAAGAAAGTGTTTAAGAAGGTGATGTCGAGTTACGGACGTACGGTGTCAAGGTGTGTACACACTTGAAAGTATATAAATATTCATAATTAATATAACACATATATAGAATTTCACGTAAAAATGGTCAAAACAACAAAAAACTATATCGAGATAGATGTGATATCCAACAACACGAAATTCTCGTTTTTTGATGTAATTTGTTTGATTAAAATATTAGTAATTTTTAAGATAATTTATTTAAACTTTAAGCGGGTAAAAGTTTTTAATAAAAAAAAGTCACATATGGTAACTATGAGTTTAAATTATCTTCCATTTTT
Source organism: Silybum marianum (assembly GCA_036898165.1). Taxonomy (NCBI): domain Eukaryota; kingdom Viridiplantae; phylum Streptophyta; class Magnoliopsida; order Asterales; family Asteraceae; genus Silybum; species Silybum marianum. Next base: position 25,199,820 of record CM072538.1, read on the forward strand.
ACCCCTAATCATTTTAATTAATAATTTTAATTAAAAATTCTATTTAATACACTACCAAACAAATGCGTGATTACTCACACATTACCCAGAAAATACCAATGGTTCTGTAAAATTTGATGATTTTTGAGAAAATATCAACGAATCACCCAGAGAATCTGTAGGTAATTTGTTACTGATTTCAATTACCCACCAACTTTGTGACGGTTTTGTAAGAAATCATCCTTTAGAGACAAAGTCCCTAGGCAAAAGTCTTTCGCTTATTAGTGATATATGTTGTTGGATCAATAGAGATTGAGTGGTTGATATTCGCCCTCACGTGCACAATGAAAATAATGGAGTTTTTATTTGACCTTTCCTCTCTCTCCTTCTCTCTCTCCCTCATATATATATATATATATAGAGAGAGAGAGAGAGAGAGGAAGTGGTTATTTGCTAACCACATCATTAGTACAAACTGTACAAACACATCTCCATATGGATACGATAACACGGGTCACTGCTTCGTTCTCCGTTGATATATAGTATCATTTCGAATCCTGATAGTGTCATTTCTTGTAAAGCACATATGAAAGATTAATATAAATCCTCACTTAGAAAGAAAATATGAAATTTATATTCAAAGATAAATGATTGTCATACAAAAGACAGAAATATATAGATATATTTATATAAAAAGCAGCTTCATTGTAAATATATACGTATAGATGGTGCATAAAGCAAGGATGTAGCAAGAAGATGATTAAGTACCTGAATTAATTGGATGTTTCACAATCACAAGACTATGCTGAAGATGTCCCCATGACAGTGTCAGTCGCTTCCAACTGTTGAAACAAAATAAAAGACACAATTTTTAAGTCGATTATATCTATATATGTGTGTGTGTATATATACATTTCATGGAATTCATAATAAAAACAATAAGCCAACTTACTTGGATCTCTTTTGCCTGCTTAAGTTGGAGCACAACCTCAGCAATTGTCGGTCGTTCTTCTCGAGTTTCTTGCAAGCATTCATATGCAACAGATGAAAATTTACTCAACGTTCTTGGTTTGATATGTTCCTTAAAACTGGGATTAACGATCTTCTCTAACTCTCCATTTTTGTAGCAGGTTGGGGCCAAATGATGGAGGAATCGTCTCTCATCATTGTAATCGAAAACACAAGCCAACCTCCCACACAAAACTTCAAACAAAACCACCCCAAATGAATACACGTCTGATTCTTTCGTTAAAATACCCGTCCTTTCATACTGTGGATCACAATAGCCATGTGTGCCAGCAAGATTAGTGATCACAAAGGTGTTTTTTTGATTTGCTAGACCTATCCTTGATAACCCAAAATCTGAAAGTTTTGGGTTCCAATTCTCATCCAACAAAATATTTGCACTTTTAATATCACGATGGATTATTCCGTGACTTGTTGTCTTGTTATTATGAAGATAATCCAATGCAGAGGCCACACCAATGCATATTTCGAGGAGTTGTGGCCATGAAAGCCGACTCGACATAGTCGCATCACTTAAGTATGTGTCGAGGCTTCCATGGCTCGCATATTCATAAACAAGAATCATCTCCTTGCTATCATCACAAAACCCTATAAGGGTTATAATGTTCTCGTGCCCGATACTGTGTAACCCAGTGACGTCTAACCGTTTTACGGCTACCGGCTGGTTTTCATAATTTTCCCACGAGAGGACTCCTTTATAGACCCTTCCGTATCTGCCCTTTCCAATAAAGTTATTTTCATCGAAATCTTGGGTACAATTTTTGATGACGTAAAGTGGGATTTTGAGGTGGTCTAGCTGCTTCACCTGGGACATCGATCATTGGGAGTAATTAGTATTTAACCAGTAAACTTTTAAGCAATATTATGGGATCGAACCTCTGGATCACTTAGCATCGTATGATCTGAACTGTCGGGTTCAAGTTGAAGTGCATCATAAGGAGCATACATTTCTATCTTCTCAACAATCTCTGAGTGTGCTTGCAAGATCTATGAACACATGCACAGTTAATAGTTCACCAAATTCACATAAAAAGTATATGTCATCATCATATAAATTTCTCGAAGAAGACAAAAATCCAGCTGTTACCATACTATCCACTTCAACAGCTTCTAGCAGACAGATAGCCTTTAAAACCTCAAACATGGTGTCGAGAGAACAAGCAGTTTGATAAAGTTTTGTAAGATGACCGCTGACATTAAAAGTAAATTCTGCAATCAGAAAAGGGAAAATGAAAAGATCGACACAAAACCAATAACAAAAGAGGATTACTGGTCAACTAAAGCATCAACACGTTGCAGGCCTTGAAAGTGTGTTCTATAGTAATGCCAATAAAAACTCCGAATTTCACGAGCTTCCGATCCTTTTCGTACTGCTAATGTTTTATGTTCCTGGACAGAGTACAAAAGTTGGTGTTCATATTCTCTGGAATAGAAGTAAATAGAGTGCACTGGGGATAAAACTATGACCATTGCTTAAACAATTACGATATTTGAGAAAGGAAACAAACAATTGTTTAACCAGGTTAACAATTCTCAAAGAAGAGAAGACATACCCTTTCGAGCTGATTAAGTAGTGTGGTCTTGAATTTACGAACACCATGACCGCTTGACATTGGATCTAGTCCGTGAGCTTTCTCAAAGGCATAGAACCGACCTGATTATGTATATATATATATATATATAATAAGGTTTCTTGATACCATTGCATGTAAGCAATCAAAGTGAGTTCTTCACAATGAAGGAATCAAAATCATATGCCCTTCTAATTTCTAAAGAGAGAGAACAAAAGGAAGTTGGGTATACCTGAGTGATATAAACCCTACACAATCCAGTCCTTTATGTAGTGAAATATTCTTTTATGAAAATAGGAGTTCCACTTTTAGACAGATTTGCAGTGGTAGCTAAAAAACACTATCGGCCGTTATAACCCTGTGAATTACTAAAAAACACTATCGGCCGTTAATGAACTATGAAATTCATACATATAAAATTGTACTACTTCATGTTTTTGCATGACCTTTATTATTCCACATATGAATTACTAAGGTACACATGCATGTGAAACAATACTATATTGTAATATATGTAAAACATTGTTTTGCTTATGTGTATATATTGAAATTGGTTCTTACGGGTTCTCTTAGCATTTTCGAGGTTCTCATTTGATTATGCTCCTATATATACACTTTCTGGCCAAGTCCCATTAATTGATCATAACAATATCGTGGAACTTTACCAATCTTTCTGACTTCCGTATAAGGACCTTCATGTGGATACTATTGTTGACATATTGGTGGTGGAAAGATATATGAGCACCTGATGACCCTGGGGATAATTTCTTACTGTTTTTACTCATTAAACTTAGGAATAGTTATATATATATATAGGTGCGGTATCCGTTGCAAACTAATCGATTTTTGCAAACTGTGCAAATTCGTAGTGAACACAATGATAAAACACCAATTTAATATTCATGAATGTTGAAAGTGTTCACGAATGGTGAAAGTGTATTCACGAATGACGAAAGTATATTCATGAATGAGAAAACTCGCAGGAAAACTCGCCGGAGAAGACGAAGTCGTCAGATAGTGTGTTCATGGCAGGAAATTAGTAAATATTAATTAAAAATGGTTGAATTATAAAATGATGATGATACTCTCAACGAATTAATAAACTATTAAAAAATTAATAAAATATTAAAACAATATTATCCACATGGCTTATTTCTATTGGATAATGGTGAGTTTGCAAGTTTGCAAATATTGAATAGTTTGCAACGGATACCACCCCTATATATATATATAGCTAAATATCGAGAGAAGGTAATTAAGAAGGAAAGATTCATTTGTGAATCACTAAAAAATATCCATTTGATGATGCATATGAAAAATCAGTAACATCCGTTGATATATGCATGTTGATTTAGATTTTTTTGGATTTTGTCAGTGATTTACATATGAACTTTCCTTTAACATTCTCTTCTTACCTTCTCACGATATTTAGCCTTCTTATTTGAACCGGCCCCTATATGTGTGTGTGTGCCATAGGTTTGGGATCGTGTGACAATAAGAGTTAAGGTGAGAAGCGTGAAAAGAGATTTGAACCATTGATCACATTTAATCTCATGCCCAACCATGAACAACGCTTTAGAAGGGAATTGATCCGGTGCATCTCATCCTACGTTCATCCAAGGGTGGAGATCCGTTCTTACGCTTCTCACCCTAACTCCCCTTCTCACCCGAACCCAACCCATGTGCCATAATGATAACTCCCATATCATTTTCATTCTAGAAAGTAAGTTCTCCACAAGGTTTTGCAATAAGCTAATTCATGAAGCACCTTGTTAAAAGAATTCTCCTCTCTGTTTGTTTATCAAAAACTACAGTATTCATTTGAAAAGGATATGCCAAGAAATAACAGACAACTTGATGACCATGATAAACAATTAATCACAAAAAAACCAAATAATACAGAATATGATGCATGTTTTGGATGAAGACAAACTAACAAGGACGACTTTTTTATTTAGATCCACCATTCCACAATCTAAATACACTTAAATGAAGTAGTTTTTTTAGCATTGTATTGTTACTTCTTCAACAATTGTTAACACTAGACTGTGGCTAAAATGAAACACAAAATGTATGTGTCCAGAATTAGAGCATGGAAATATGGTCAAAGTAGCTTCATATAATACAAAACTGAAGATTTTGAAACCATTCATTCCTAAAACCCAAACTAAAACCAACAGCCACATAAACACATAGAGACTCACAGAGGTAGGCAACCCTTGGGTTGCTTGATTGAACTTCATTAGCAAGATCAAGAATAGGTGTAATCTCAAAAAGAGATGAAGGAACCACCTCAATATCCCAAGATAAGGATGATGGTATTGGTGTTGCTGGCGATGGCAATGTTGATCGTGACATTGGCATGAACCCTGGAAGTGGCGGTGGTGGTGGTTGTGATGATAACGATGATGGTGGTAATGGCGGTAACAATGGTGGTGGTGGTGGTGGCTCTGGCTCCTAACAAATAGACATAATATATAATACATTCTTATCCATTTTTCCTCACATTAAAAACATTTCCATTTAATGAAATTGATATTAAATAGGACAAATTGGATTAATATAAAACCAACTTTCCCTTTGTTCCTGTTTAAGGGAACCAACTATCAAAAACTAACTTTCAAAACTTCTTATTTTCGGAAACCAAAAATGGATCCAACTTTTCTTTCATTAATAATTTGAAGAACATGAATCTTGTCACCACGTCTCTTGAATGATAAGTTTTGAACGTTGGTTCTCCAAAATACAAACAAAGGCAAAGTTGGTTACATTTTGATGCAATTTTTGCACTGAACAATATTCACTTACTGGAAAAAAATAATCCCAAGATGAGGATGATGGTATTGGTGTTGCTGCCGATGGCAATGTTGATCGTGACATTGGCATGAACCTTGGAAGTGGCGGTGGTGGTGGTGGCGCTGGCCCTAACAAATCAAACAAAATAGATAATACATTTATAATCCATGTATATTGTATACATATTCTTATCCGTTTTTCCTCACATTAAAAACATTTCCATTTCATGAAATTGATATTGAAATAGGACAAATTGAATTAATATAAAACCAAATTTCCCTTTGTTCCTATTTAAAGGAACCAACTATCAAAAAATTTAGTAAACCAACTTTCAAAACTTCTCATTTTCGGAAACAAAAATGGATCCAACTTCCCTTCCATTAATAACTTGAAGAACATGAATCTTGTCGCCACGTCTCTTTGATGATAAGTTTTGAACGTTGGTTCTCCAAAATACAAACGAAGGCAAAATTGGTTTCATTTTGATGCAATGAACAATATTCACTTACTTGAATTTCCCTGGCCTTCTTCAATTCAAGTGCTACCTTAGCAATTGTCGGTCGTTGTTCTCGAGCTTCTTGCAAGCATTGATATGCGATAGCTGAAAACACACTCAACGTTTCTTGTTTAATATGCCCTCTTACTATATAATCAACAGTCTTTCCTACCTTTCCATTTTTGTAACATAAACGAGCCAAATGATGGAGGAATCGCCTCTCATCATGGTACTTGAAAACACATGCCAACCTTCCACATAAAACTTCAAATAATACAACACCAAATGAATATACATCTGATTCTTTGGTTAAAATACCTGTTCTTTCGTATTGTGGATCACAATAACCATGCATGCCCGCTAGGTTTGTGACCATAAACGTGTTTTGTTGATTTGCTAGAGATATCGAAGATAATCCAAAATCTGAAAGTTTTGCATTCCAGTTCTCATCCAATAAAATGTTGGCACTTTTAATATCCCGATGTATTATTTTGTGTTTTGATGCCACATGACTATGAAGATAATCCAATGCAGAGGCAACACCAATGCATATATCGAGACGTTTTTCCCATGATAGTTGTCCCAACATAGCAAGGTCACCTAAATAAGTGTCAAGGCTTCCACGACTTGCATATTCATACACAAGCATCATCTCCTTGTTATCATCACAAAACCCTATAAGGGTTATAACATTCTCATGACGATATTGTGAAAGCATTAGGAGCTCTGTGTAGAATTCCTTGGTGCCTTGTAACCATGTTACATCTAGTCGTTTTATTGCAACTGACAACTCCCGGTAATTATCCCAAGAGAGGATTCCCTTATAAACCCTTCCGTATGCACCTTTTCCAATAAAATTTGTTTTGTTGAAGTCGTGGGTAGAATTCTTGATGACTTGGAGGGGGATTTTGAGGTGAAGTAGCTCGTTCATCTGAGACATGATTTGAAGTAATAAAGATTGAATTGATATCAAACAACAAATCAAGTTGGTGTGGGATGATGAATTTAGAAATGAAGGTGCGTCTAAGTATTTCTTTAGTGTTACATTTCTCTTCGCGATGGTACACACTACTAGAAAATTGAGTATTTTCAACGGAAAATGTCGTTGAAAATTTTCTACGAATTTTAAAGGGATTATTGACAGAACATAAATTTTCTACGAATTTCCCTTGAAAATCTCTCACAAACATGCATTTTCAACCAAAAAAAAAAAATGACGAGACATTCCGTTGAAAAAATTTTGGTTGAAAATGAATGTTTGTGAGAGATTTTCAACGAAAATTCGTAGAAAATTTTCAACCATATTTTCCGTTGAAAATACTCAATTTTCTAGTAGTGTGAGAAGTAACGAAGGCAAACATTATAGTATAAAATATTGTGTTTGTTGCGGTCGTCCTAAACCTAAAATAACAAACATGGACAAAAAATGAAGAGGCATATGAACCTTTCTTTCTTACCTTATCACTTATCACGATGTTTAGTTTTCTTATTTAAACTTCTCACTAGGAACAAGTCCAAAAAACGAAATAAAAAATATATCAATATTTATGTAATAAAATGATCGCTTTTTGCTCCAGTTTTGATCATATTTTGCCGATTTACTATTAGAAAAATAATTACTATTGCTTAAGAAATCAAAATTTGGCGAGAATGGTAAGAACATCATATATAGAAAAATGTTAATTAGACGCTATATAAATGTTAACACAAGTAGTTCCTATATTTCTTATGAAAAATAAACAAAAACAATATCAATATAAAAAAACACGATTAAAACCAAATCATCTTATTCTTATTTACTACCTAGCATTCACAACTATAAACTTCAAATCAACCTTCACTACCAAAACAAATGTAACAAATCAACACTTGGCAATTTAGCATTGGGGTTAAATGAAACCAAGCAGTACTTACCAATTGGGTTCAAAAGAACTCAAACAAGTTAAGTTGAAGTTAACTTGAAGTTAACTTTTAGAGGGTGTTTGGTTTGTATAACGGAATTTAAATCCATCAAACGAATTTACTTTTGAAAGAATTATTTAAATAGAATTTAATCATGTAATTGATTGGTAGGATTTGGTATGGAATTTCTATCTTTGGTGTTGGGGGAGGGGGTAGTAGGTGGTGATGGAATTTAATTTCTCCACTTATGTCAATGAATGATCAATTTTTTAATTTATGGAATGCAAAGGATTCCATCCATTTTTACATGTAAACCAGACATAGGAATTGAAATTTGGTCATAGGATTGATCATTCCAATTTTTTTGAATTCTGCGAACCAAACAATACCGGTTTTCTTTTGTCTTGATTTTCATTTCTCAACAAGTAATAGCAATTAACTAATACGATTACCAACTACCAAGTACACATTAAGCAACAAAACAAGTCAAGAAACTATTACCAATTTAACAAAAATCAACTTCTATTGCCTTATTCCAGCTTCTGTTTTGGAAGACGACGAGATCGACTAGTATATTTTGGAAGACGATGTACAATTACAATCTTTGAAAATTGAATCACATATACAATCGCATCGCAGGGGGTTTTGGATTGATTGTCTACAATACAATTTGGGCCACATAAAAGAAATTTGAAAACAAAGTCCATGGTGGGACCTATTTGTTTCTCTTTCACAACTTACGTTACATATTATTCATTTATGATTTTACTATAATATTACATTACATATAGGTTTGTTTTCGTGTAATTTTCTACTTTAACTGAGTTTTTGTTGAATTTCCCTGTATAATTATAATTACTAAATATATAATAAAATATAATGTTTATATAGTATTGTTTAACACGTAAAAATGTTCATGATTATTTTTTTCACAAATATAACAGTCATGAGCTTTTTACATATAAAACAATATTGTTAAAACCATTTTTTAGGATGTGGTTATACTATACAGGGCCTTCGTTTGTTGGGGACCTTTGGATATTTTTAAATTTTTACTTATAATAAAATTAGTATATAAATTAATAAAACTTTTTAATCATTGTAGGCTAGTGGAAAGATGCATTATTTTTGTGGCTACCATATGCTCTCAAGGTTGAATCCTGCATGGTGTAATATTGACTTTTTGTCTTTTCAATTCATTTTATTTTATTTTTAATTTTTTAAATTTTGTTTTTTGTGTTTTCAGTTAGTTTTTTTTGTTTTGTTTTAAGATTTCTTTAGTTTTGAAGTTCATTTTTAAAAGATGACTTAAATACACAATTCTTTTTATTGTATTGTTCTAATATTCATTAATCGATAATTATATATTACATAATTGTTTTTAGTAAGTTTCTATATAATTTTTCCTCCAAATCCTTAATTCAAATTTCATTCTTTAATATATTTTTTTCGATCTCTATATGTTCAGTACAATAAAATTGGATTTATAAGACGCATTCAATAAATAATAGACCATTTTATTGGACCAAAAAACAAAACGTTCTATCAAAAGGCGTTGTGATAAGTTTATAGAATGCTTTTGGACATCGTAGCAAGTTTTTATTAGAACATTTTTATAAAAAAATGTCATATTAGCTCTATTATAGGATACAATTTGAAAAAGTGTCATATAAACACAAGTGTCCTATAAAAAGATGGGTTTATAGAACACTTTTTCAAAAGTGTCCTATAAACTAGCTAATGCGGCATTTTTTTTATTATTATTAGAAGTGTCCTAAAAAGTTTGTTACGACTCTTAAAAGTGTCGTATAACTTATTACAACATCTTTAAATAGAACGCTTTATTTTTTTTGTTCTATAATTTGTGTCCTATAAAATGGTTTATTAAGACGTTTATTTATTGATAGCATACTATAAACTCAATTTTGTTGTAATGGTCTTTCATCACCAACAAGCAACACTTTATATAAAGGGTTATGAAAGATAAAAAAACACTAACATTAACAATTAAAAAACAAATATAAATATTTTTGAATCCACACTACCATAGCAACATTAAAAATTAAAAGTCAAAGATGAATTACCGATCAATATACTATAAGATGAATTAAAAGTCAACAATTTGTTACTATAAGATGAATTAAAAGTCAACAATTTGTTCTAAGTTAAAGACAAATTATTGATTGATTTATTATAAAATCAACGTGAACATGTAGTAAAAATAATTTAATAAATAATATAAATTACAAAAATTTAAGAGTATATTTACTTGTACCATCAACCTTCAAAATATCAGGCACGACCTAAATTATTGTATAAACACTACCTACATTTTACATATATTATTTTATATGTAAAATAACACATTAAACTTGTTTATAAGTTTATACAAAGGGTGTTACCTTTTCACCCTACTCTATATAATAAACCCTAATCTATATGTATGGCCTCAAATTAAAATTGATAAATAAACATAAAAGTAAGTATATTACCAATTAAAATAGATAAATAAGATAGAGTAGTGTGTATTTGAAAAATAGAGTAGGATATAAAAGAAAAAACCCTTGTACAAATCTTTAGGTTTGTACTCTACTTAAATAACCCTAGTGACCGAAAAGAATCCAGAAAATAATCATGTGGCAGTAGAATACAAGCCCATATCATGATATAACAAACGTTAATTTTTTGTTGCATTGAAATATGAATTAAATGAAAACTTTCAGATTTTGGACTATATATCGAGAATTTAAATATGTAACTTGATGAATCTTTTTACTCAAGTACAAAATTGACTTAATCCGTTAGCCCGTCTTAATCTCACTATTATTGTTGGTTCTTTACAACCAGTGGCGGATCCAAAAAAATTTCCTAGTGAAGTCAGCTTTAAAATAGACTAACTAAAGGCCCGTGAAGTCGTCTGCTATATTTTTAGCTTAATTGCACATTTTCGAGATATTGTTTATGTTTTTTTGGTTGATTTCGATAGTTTTTTTTAGGTTTTTTGGTTGATTTCGAGGGTTTTATTGGTTGATGTGGTCTCATATAAAAATTTACTAGGAGAACTAAGATAAAAAGTTAAAAATAATTTAGCTTTAACATAAGAAAAATCTTTATTTTTAACAATCCAATACATCTCCCCTCCCCTCTCTAAATACAAAGTGCATCCGAGCCCCTATTCACAACGACAGCTCTGGAATGGACATACTCATACATTTGGTTTGAGGGAGTTTTGAGGGTTTTGAATTTGGAAGGATCAATATATGGTGTGTTCGATTTGTAGGATTTAAAATAAAATTGAATTTTTTTTATGAACATAAAAATAAGAGTAAATTACATAATTGGTCTATATGATTAACACATGGATTTGGTCGCTGTTGTTTAAATTTTCACACGTCTTTGGTATTTGTGTCATAACTCCGTTAAAAACATTCGTTAAGTAAGTTAATTCTAGAAGGACATTCTAGTCATTTTACTCTGTTTATCATTTTTTATTAAAATGTACATATATAATATTATAATATAATACATTTCTAAAGATAAATTAATAGAGTAAAATGACTAAAATGTCATTCTAGTTAGCCTATTTAACGAATGTTTTAACGGAGTTAGAACAGGGTGAAATGTAAACCACGGGAACCAAATCCATAATTATTTTGAAAAAGGAGCGCACAATGTTATTAAGTGTAAACCACAAGGATCAATCATGTAATTTACTCTACGAATAATTAAATTATCTTTTTATTAATCGATTATTAGAAAACAAATGTTATTTAACACATTTTTAAATATTATTATATACAATGGGTTTTCTAAGGATCAAAAGTTGCTGAGATTATTACGAATTTACAAGGTTCATGGCCTTTGGAATGGACACTAAGGTGTGCACCATTACAACAGATTCAAGTACCAGTGTTGGATGTCGGAAGGAAAGATCAAGTCATGTGGATTAATGGTCATGGAGATCAAAAAAGATTTACGGTATCTGAAGTATGGAAAACGTTAGAGGGTCCTTATCAGGAAGTACCTTGGTACAACATATGTTGGTTTTCTAAACATATACCAAAGCATGCTTTCTGTGTTTGGCTAGCCCTAAGAAAGAAATTGCCTACTCAAGATAGAATACGGGTGTGGATGGATGAGGAGGAAATGAGAAAGTGTCCTTTCTGTAATGCTATATTAGACTCTCATGATCATCTTTTTTTCGAATGTAATTTCCCAAATCAGGTGTGGTACATCATCATAAGTAGAATCGGATGGAACAATGCTCCAACGAGATGGGAGGACATACTGGCCGAAATACAATTGAGAAGATGGCGCCCGGGAGAAAGTCGACCAAAACTTATGTTCGGGGCAATGATTTACAACATTTGGCAAGAAATAAATAGACGACTATTCACTGATACAACGCGTACGGTTGAGCAATTAATATCGGAGATCAAGAAAGTGGTCATGTTGAGGCTTGTTGGAATGGCTACAATAAGTAACCAAGAGCGAAACTCTTAATCAAGATTGTTTATGGCGGAAATTATAAAGATTATTACGTGGCAGATCCGTTGGGACGCCTTAGAGGTAAAAAGGAGGCCTTGTATCTTGTTTAGCATGATGTGGGCTTCTATTCATTTGTGTTATTTTGGCTTCTTGTTTTATGGTGCATAATGTTTGCCAATTACATTTGCGTTTTCTGTAGTGAGCTTTTCTATCTAGGTTTGGGTCTGTCCTCACATCTGATAGAAGATCTTTTCGGGAGGGAGTCCCTCGCCGACTAGGTGTACTTTTTTTTCCTGTTTTAGTGCCAGGAGTTTCGTCTCCTTTCCAAAAAAAATCCTGTGAAATCCCAACTACCCCATTGTGATTTAAAAATGCCATGTTTGATGGATTTCAATTGGTGGACCTAGGATTTTGGCTGAGCGGGTGCACCTTTAAATTTGATCAAATGCCCGACAAAGACGGTTGATGTGTTTTTAGCCGAATTCCGCACTTCGTGGATTTTTTAAGTTTTTTTTGTTGATTTTAAGGTATTTTGTTTTTAAATTTTTGGTTAATTTCGAGGGACATTTTTATTTTTTTTTGGTTAATTTCAAAAGAATGCTTAGGTTTTTTGGTAAAGACTAATCTAAAAACTCAAAACAAATAAATCATATAAACACAATTGCATAAACATTATAATTAATCAAATTATTTACATTATTGACCCCTAACTCCCTTCGTGCTCCATATTACATAACTGAAATCAAGGTTCAAAATGGCGTGGCGGCGAGGTCAAGCCACAAGCCTTAGAGGCCACGGCGTGGCGTTTTCAAGGCGTGACTTGTGGCGGCAAATTTTTATGTCATATAAATTATTATGCATGTAAACATATGTTTTATAGTATTAACTAATGAGTCAATAATATTAAGTGATTTAAATTAGGTTATACATTAGAAACTAACAAATAAAACATTAAAAAGAGTAAGAAAAATCAAATATTGCTTTGTAAAAACTATGTATTAGGTCATGGCGTGCCGCAGGCATGATGTGGCGTGAACCACAAGCCTTAAGCCACGGCACGCCGATGGCTGTTGCGGCGATCGTTTTTGAACACTGGCTGAAATTGATAGAGTTAATCCAAAAATGAAAATATGTGCTGATGGTTGGGCTCAAACCGCAAACCTCCTCTACAAGAAATGGACGTGCCAACCATCCGACCAACTGCTGGTTTATGTTATATGTTTTCTTTTAAATTTATAAGAGCACCCTTCAAAATCAAGCGGGTGCATCATCAAAACGCCTAGGTTTTTCCCTTTACGGCAATCAAATGAGAGGGTGCACGGGACCCCGCTCGGTCCTTAGTAGGTCCGTCCCTATTAATTTTCAAAGAAATCCTATAAACCATATACATGATTGGAATGAATTTTAATTCCAAATCCCCCTGAATCCTTTCTATTCCTACAAAGTATAAACCCAGGATGTGGAATTTTGTGTGTTTGGTTTATATAATTTGAAATGGAGTTGAATTTCATTTTTTATAAACAATTTATAAAAAAAAAGTTAAACAAATTATAAAAATAATCAAATTACCTATTTATTTATTGATTATTAAAAAAATAAGTGTCTTTAACATGTTTTAAACCATTATTGCAAATAAATTCTATGAGATACAACGGAATTGTAACAACCTAAAAATGGTAGTTAATTTAAACCAAAATAAATGCGGAAATAGACTTAACGAATAAATATCACCCATAAAGATGGGGAGATGTACAAGGGTTTACAACAACAATCGGATACTAGATGACAACCTACTAATCTATACAATTATAAGATACAGATTCAGTTCGGGTGCCTCTAAATCCTCAAAAGGTATACATCTATGTAACTCCAACTATACACACGAAGATGTACTCCAAAAGGATGCCTCTACCGGCATCTAGCTCCTCTCAACCTTTTGAAGCCCCACTAGCACGATTACCTGATATAAATGTCATTTTAAGAAAAAATGTTAGGCTTAAAGCCTAGTGAGAACAAACAATTCAAATAAAGAAAGCCAGTATATCTTTGAAAACGGTAAATAAACATTTAACCAAAAGGCCTTTCCATTTATTCTTTTCTTTTGGACGCGATTTACACCTAAAAGATACGCAATTGAGGGAAACATGCGGGAGTGACCCGCTAATCGTACCGATAGAAATCAGTAATTAAGTAAGCTCGACCGGATAGAAATCTTCGGCTTACGGATAAAGAGCTCAACCCCAAACGTGGATTTATTACTCAATACCTAACTGAGCAAGTTCAACCCCAGCAAGGATTTATTACTTGCCCCATCCCCAATAAAACTGACTATCGTGCCTATGGATCCATTACACTAGTCTTAACATTTTCATACACCGATTTCGATGTAATAATCATTTCTCAATACAAAATCCTTGTATGATAAGTTTCTTTGTTCCAAAACCTTCTTTCCAAAGTTAGGTCAAAATAGCATTTAGTTCCAAACATCATATTTCTTGACATTAAACTCATAAGAATGTTTTAAACCTTTCTTTTACTCATTTCATCATTTCAAAGAGAAACCCTGAATGACACATTTGACCTAGTTTACCAACATCCACAAAGTATAGAAATACTTGTTTAAACATCACCTAGAAGGTAAAATACATCATTTTGACATGTATACAGTTTTAGAAAGGTAAGAATAAACTCACAACACTAGAGTTTGAGGAAGCCTAGAAATCCCCAAGTAACTCTCTTGAACTAGAGGTGAAGATGAAGAACACTAGAGTTTAGAACCCTAGATCTTGATTCACTAAACTTGAGGTTGAAAGCTTGATCTTGCTTGGTTGTTGTAGAGGAGTAAATGCTCTTAAAATCGCCCTTTAGGGTTTCACCTTCGGAGTAAATGCTGAGAGAAAAATATGATGTGTAATAAATGAGAACTTAACTAAAAACCCCGTTTTCATACTTCAGACTCGAATTGCGACCAAAATGTGCGACGCAGGAATTTGGCCAGGTCGCAGTCCTAAATCGCACATTTCTTGGCCAACCTACGGTACACCGACTGCGACTAGGGATGGTAATGGGGCGGGTATGGGGTGGGGACCTCGATCTCCATCCCCGTCCCCGATTCCTCAACATCATCCCCGTACCCTTCCCCATCCCCACCGGGGATTAAAATCACATCCCCATCCCCATCTCCAACGGGGAACAGGGATCCCCAACAGGGAAACGGGGATTTTTTTCCCATTTATATAAGCTATTTTTAATAAAATACGCGAGAGACCACACACGTTAAATTTATCATATTTTCAGTAAACATAAAATCAAAGGAATTTTTAATTTAATACAAAAAAAAATCACAATATCATATAATAATTAATAGCCTAAAACTAAAATAAATTCAATTTAATCCCAAAAAACTTGACGTCACACATACTAAAACATATAACGAGTAATATAAAACCATATGCAGTAATATACAAAACATAATATTTATGTTTTGACTTGAAATCGAAAATAATACACACCAACATAAAAAACAAATAAAAAATTTAGATTCTAAACCTAGTTAGGAAATATGGAGTGAATTACCAATTTAGTTAAAATAAATAATATATATAATTTATTAATTAATATACAACGGGTGCGGGGCGGGGCGGGGAGTGCTCTACCCTTCCCCGTCCCCATCCCCGGTTTGAGAAAAACGGGGATCCCCGTCCCCGTCCCCGTCCCCATCCCCGATTTAGCGGGGAATCCCCGTCCCCAACCGGGGCGGGTGGACCGGGTTCCCCGACGGGTCGGGGACAATTCCCATGCCTAACTGCGACCTCAAGCTGCGATGTAGCCATGGCAAGGTCGCACTTGCCATGGTCCCACTTTCTTTATCCAACCTACAGTACATGACCTACGACCTCAAGGTGCGACGAAGACACTGGCCAGGTCGCACTTCTCATCTGATGGACCAAAAACCTTTAACATCCAATCTAAAGAAATACCAAATTTGTATTCGTAATAAGAGAGCCTATAGATGTAAAATTCAGGGTGTTACAGGAATACCAACTTAGTGCATATGCACAAATGCATACAAACGATTGGAGCACTTTTTTTTCTATGCATCAATGCATGTATATGCATTAGTGCATATGCACAAATGCATGTTAGGGCATACCGTCCAGATGGAGGCCTCCCAGGGTGTTCTTCAGTTTTCTCTTTTTTTAGCGTTTTCTTTTTTTTTTTAGCGTTTTCCCCTGTACCTGACTCTATATATATAGGAAGGTTCAAATGAGAACTTTGTAAATTTAAAGGAATAAAGGAACACCTTGTGGACCACATATGATGTGGGTCCCACATAATATTAAATCAGAAATAATTTAATATTATGTGGAACTCACATCATATGTGGTCCACAAAGTGTTCCTTTAAAAAGGGGTGGTTCTCGTATGATCTCTCCCCTATATATATATATATATATATATAGGGGAGGGATCAAATGAGAACCACCCCTCCTTAAAGGAACAAATGAACAAATTGTGGACCACATATGATGTGGGACTCACATCATATGTGATCCACAAGTGTCCCTTTGTTCCTTTAAAAATGTAAAGTTCTCATTTGAACCTTCTCTATATATATGTAGGGGAGGGATCAAATGAAAACCACCCCTCCTTAAAGGAACAAATGAACAAATTATGGACCACATATGATGTAGGTCTCACATAATATTAAATCATAAATGATTTAATATTATGTGGGACCTACATCATATGTGATCCACAAGTGTCCCTTTGTTCCTTTAAAAACGCAAAGTTCTCATTTGAACCTTCCTCTATATATGTATGTATATATATAAAGCACACACACGATCATCACAATAAGGTGACTTAAGCACACACACACGTAACTGTAAATTTATATTATCATTGGCCAAGTGACAATACAAATTTACCTCACATGCAGATCCTTGTTACCATTATCAGGATTCTCGATTCTGGTGCAACTATTAACCTCAAGACGTCCTATCTTAAAGTGTCTAATCGTGAAATCGCACATCCGATTACTTAGAGATATTCTAGTTTGAGTCTAGGCATCCAAAGTCAATACCTAAATTTCTCAAACTTATGCTCTGATACCAACTTGTAACACCCTCAAATCTGGAAAGAGCGACCAATTTAAAATTTCCAATATTACATCAATTGAAAGATATATTATTTCCTATAAACAACAATTCTATATAAACCTCTATAGAAGAAGGTCAAGTCTTATACTAAGACATAATCATGGTCGGGTGTTACTAAACCAAAAGAGTCGCTATCTCTGAATGCGGAAAACATCACCAAAAGCTAGATCTATAACGTGCTACTCCCTAGCACTCAACTCCACACGTGTCGCTAATACCAACCCCAGCAAGAACCTGATGCATATGCCGACAAAGAAAAAGGTTAGGCTTAACGCTTAGTGAGCTCATGAGTTTATAATATATTTGTAATCGTTTGAAATTGAAAGATTGCTTGATGAAATAATAATTTCTCAAATAAAATGACTTTATTATAAAAGCAACATCTTTTCCAAATTCATTATTCCCATAACAAAAGCTTTAAATCAAGTACCGTATGAATGAAAGCTTTAAAATACAAATACCCTTTCAAACGAGAACTTTACACTTTTTACTCACTCAAAACGTGAATAAGGTTATATAAGCGCCACTTACAATTAATTAAACGTTGACATCAACTTATTCAGTACCTTGTCAATTAATAATGACCTCAACTTATTCAGTATCTTGTCAATTAACAGTGACCTCAACTTATTCAGTATCTTATCAACTAACAGTAACCTCAACTTATTCAGTATTTTGTCAATAACAAACCAAAAGCTCAACTACACGATTGACTAATCAATAAAAGTCAATAAAAGCAATAAAACCTATTTAACCAGCGTTTATGCAAATACATGCTCTAAAGATGTAATTGATTTGAAGACTTATCCTTGGTTGAGACAAATCATTTGCCAACGAAATCTTATCATATTATTCCCAAAATGTCACATAACCTAATAATATGCATATTCCAAATGGTTTACAAAACCCGATCCACCAAATATTGCATTTATATAAAATATCCTCCCTTGTACAATAAATACCCAAATGTTCATATTCTTAAGATTTATTTATCAAATATCCAACAACCCAAATATAAGTATGTCACAAGATTTAGAAAACCAAAATCACCAAATATGTAACTTTGTCAAATACTCAAATATTTCAAATATATGTATTTAAGATGTGTTAAACCAAGAAGCACAAAATATTTAAATATTACTAAATACCCAACACATTTGATAAATATTAAGTAACTCATAATAACACTTTAAAATACACATTTTGGCATGTACATAGTTTTCACAAAGCAACTTGAACTCACCTTGCTAGATTTAGACTAATTCTAGGTTTACCCCAATCTTGAGCTTCCTTTGGTGAAGGTTTTAGATCCAACAACACCTAACTCTAGAACTTTAGTTGAGTCTCAACCAAGCACTACTAAAATGGAAGACTTTCACCTACGGACATTTCCCTGGAAAATCCATCGCTAAAGGGTGATCCGTCACAAAACCGTCAGAAAAAGTTGGTGTCTAAATTGTCGGCGAGTAAATCAAATCAGTGACAGATTACCCAGGAAATTCCTGGGTAATCCGTTGGTATTTTCTTGAAAACATCGAATTTCGTCGGAATCATTAGTATTTCCTGTGTGATCCGCGGTTCATCCACGGAAATTTCCATGGGTACTTTTTTTGTGAGTGAAAGCCATTTTTTTGGTAGTGAAGCCTAGAAATGTACCAAAAGTAATCCCAAACTCAGATCCATAACAAATTTTAGGCAAATCATCAAATCATCCGTAATTTACCTAAAATTGGTCAAAACTTCAAAATATGGGAGATACATCAAAATAGATGTTCTAGAAGGTTAAAATGAAACATTATGATAAGAATAAAGGTTTAGAAAGATTAGGATAACTTACAATTTGTTTTTAGACAAACCCCAAAAATTTAGGTTAACAGTGGCAAAAAGATGAGGATGAGGATGGAGATCTTGAATTGATTTGAAGTCCACAAGTTTTCTTCCTTAGCTCCAAGCTCTTCGAAACTATTATGGCTATATTTGGCAAACTAGCTCATAAGCTAGCGTATGACTTATAAGGTAGCTGATGACTTATAAGCTAGCTGGTAGCTGATAAGCTAGCTGATGAATAAGTTATGTTTGGCAAAAACTAGCTTATGAGCATGTGAAATGACCAAAAATGGCATGTTGAAAATAAATAAATAATATTAATTAGGGGTATAATTAGAAAAAGTGTTAAAAAGCTCCTCATAAGCTACTCCAAATAGCTTATCGATAAGCTAGTTTATAAGCTGACTTATAAGCTAGCTTATGTGCATCCAAACGATTACTCAGAAAATAAGCTAGCTTATAAGTCAGCTTATAAACTAGCTTATTTTTGCCAAACAATGCCTATATGTACATCGAAAGTTGAATTGATGGATTTATTTTGGTAGGTTCAAAAACAGGGAGGAAATAAATTGAAAATGAGGGTATGAGATTGATTTTTAGAAAGAGAGGGAAAAAGTTCTGTCAAAAAAGGTAGAGAAGAGAGAGTGAGATATAGAATGGAGTAAAGTGGATTGGCTTTACCGATTTGGCCTTGTCAACAACTTTGACCAAACCTAATTTCTTATTTTCTTATTTCCTTTCTCTAAATAAATCCAACTTTAAATATTTGTAAAAACTAGAAGGGTACTCGGACAATACAGCGAGATATATCTCGATTTTAAGTTTCTTTTTAATTTATGCTTCTATTGATGTTCTAATGGTTTTATGTAGTTTTGAGAAAAAGATTTTAGTATTTCAATTAAAAGTTCTCTTTTTTTATTTAATTTCTTTAATTCAATTTTTTATCATAATTTAATTTAGGTTTAATAACCAAATAATTTATATTTGGTTTAATAATATAATTTTTTTATGTGTTAGAAGTCAATGATTATCTTAATCATATTTTAGATTTTTTATATTTAAAATTAGATGTTTATCCTGTAGTTGATCATAGTTATCTGTAGTTAGTTACACGAATTTAGAGATGAAGCTTTAATACGATGTACTTACGCACAATTTACTTATAATCTTGAAAATTAAGTAATTAGCATTAAATAGCAGTAACTAAAGCTTAAAAAATTGTTTTTAAGAGTTTTTGATCAAATGATTTATAATATAGTATAGATAATTGGACCCTAATTTAGATATTGACCCAACAAATACTTTAACATAAAAAAAATATCTTTGGATTTCAAAAATTTCCAATATTGAAAAACCATGGATGTTACATGAATCAAGAAGATGATTACCTGAATGGGATGTTTCACAAGACTATGCTCAAGAAGTCCCCATGACAGTGTCAGTGGCTTCCAACTGTTGGAACAAAATAAAAGACCCAATTTATGAGGTCGGTTATATCTATATGCGTGTGTATATATATATATGTATACATTTCAGGGAATTGATAATGAAAACAATAAGGCAGCTTACTTGAATTTCTTTTGCCTGCTTAAGTTGAAGCACAACCTCAGCAATTGTAGGTCGTTCTTCTCGAGTTTCTCGCAAGCATTCAAATGCAATCGATGAAAACATACTCAACACTCTTGGTTTGATATGTTCCTTAAAACTGGGATCAATGATCTTTTTTAGCTCTCCGTTTTTGTAGCAGGTTGGGGCCAAATGATGGAGGAATCGTCTCTCATCATTGTAATCGAAAACACATGCCAACCTCCCACACAAAACTTCAAACAAAACCACCCCAAATGAATACACGTCTGATTCTTTCGTTAAAATGCCTGTCCTTTCATACTGTGGATCACAATAGCCATGTGTGCCAGCAAGATTAGTGATCACAAAGGTGTTTTTTTGATTTGCTAGACCTATCCTTGATAACCCAAAATCTGAAAGTTTTGGGTTCCAATTCTCATCCAACAAAATATTCGCACTTTTTATATCACGATGGATTATTCTGTGGCTTGTTGCCGTGTTATTATGAAGATAGTCCAATGCAGAGGCCACACCAACGCATATTTCAAGGAGTTGTGGCCATGAAAGCCGACCCAACATAGTCGCATCACTTAAGTATGTGTCGAGGCTTCCATGGCTCGCATATTCATAAACAAGAATCATCTCCTTGCTATCATCACAAAACCCTATAAGGGTTATAATGTTCTCATGCCGATACTGTGAAAGCATCATGACTTCAGTGTAGAATTCCTTATTGCCTTGAAACCCAGTGACGTCTAACCGTTTTACGGCTACCAGCTGGTTTTCATAATTTTCCCACGAGAGGATTCCCTTATAGACCCTTCCATATCCGCCCTTTCCAATAAAGTTTATTTCATCGAAATCTTGGGTGCTATTTTTGATGATGTAAAGGGGGATTTTGAGGTGGTCTAGCTGCTTCACCTGGGACATCGATCATTGGGAGTAATTAGTATTGAACCAGTAAAACTTTTAAGCAATATTATGGGATCGAACCTCTGGATCACTCAGCATCGCTTGATCTGAACTGTTGGGTTCAAGTTGAAGTGCATCATAAGGAGCATACAATTCTATCTTCTCAACAATCTCGTCGTGTGCTTCCAAGATCTATGCATACATACAGTAATAGTTCACCAAATTCACATAACAAGTATACGTATTCGTCATATAAATTTCTTGAAGATGACAAAAATCGAGTTGTTACCACTCTTTCCACTTCAACAGCTTCTATCATACAGACAGCCTTTAAAACCTCAAACATGTGGCCGAGAGCACAAGCAGTTTGATAAATCTTTGTAAGATGAGCGCTGACATTAGAAATAAATTCCGCAATCAGAAAAAAGGAAAATGAAAAGATTGACAGGTACAAAACCAACAAAGAAAGATGCTTACTGGTCAACTAAAGCATCAGCATGTTTCAGACTTTGAAAGTGCTTGCTATAGTAATGCCTATAAAAACTCTGCATTTCACGAGCATCGGATTTTTTAACTCGTCCTAATGTTGGATCATTTTCCTGAACAGAGTACAAAGTTGGAGTTCATATTCTCTGGAATAGAAGTAAATATGGTGCAGTGGGGCTAAAATTAAGACCATTGTTTATGCAATTACGCTATTTGAGAAAGGAAACAAACAATGTCACCAGGTTAACAATCTCAAATATAATGTACAACATGAAGAATAACAAACTGATATATGTTTGACACTCTTGGGGTGCAACAAAAAATATTTTAGAAAGATCCATGGAATATAATTAATACTACATACAAAAGCAAGGGGAGGTTAATCTCTAAGAAAATCCTGATGAAAAAACCTTTTTCCTATTAAATTATAGTCTGGAAATGGTATTCAAATAATATCAAATGGATAATGATGCATGTCACCCAAATAAGAGGAAACAAAATTTGATAACCATCAATAAGCTAGGTACATTTTTCACAAACATAAGGAGAGTTCCAGGAACAAAGTATTGTGCGGGATAATTTCAGGTTGACAGAAAGCATATGTGATGGTTAGTAGATAAACCAAAAGCAGATGCATGCAACTACAAGATTTATTGAATAGACTGAAAGCTCACAAATAATAGCTCATTGCTTTTTATGACCATGGGTGTATACAGTTTCAACAGAACTATTAGGATAATAGTATAATACAACTTACGTGATGAGTGTTTATGATCATAAGTTACTCCACTCATTGCCAATTGTTTTTAACTTATCCTTCTTACGGATCGGAAAGGACACTATGTGTTGTTTTATTGGGTAACGGAGAATGAACAAGTGATGCAGTCTAATCTACTATATATATATATATATATATTCATTGAATATCCAATATCTGATGCTTATAGATAACATAACTTCAGTTAATCCCCCTACAAGACAGCCAAGGATAGCAGAATGGAATCTAAACTACAATCACACATCAAGGACGCCAACGTTTTCCCTGGTACTAAACTTGCATCTATTAAACTAATTTCATTTTTCAACTTTGAAACATGTATCGGTTAAACATCAAGAATTCTTTGTCTAGCTAACCTACAAAGGAGCTGTAAACGGAGCTACAACTTTGGGTTAATTGCCCAAGGATATTTTTTGGCTGGTTTGCAAGTTTAATAACTCCAAACAGGGAAATTGAGAACGCAGAAAAAACTGATAACTAAAGAATGATACAAGAGAAGAGAAGACATACCCTTTCTAGGCGATTAAGTAGTGTGGTCCTGAACTTATGAACACCATGACCACTTGACGTTGGATCTAGTCTGTCAGATTTCTCAAAGGCATAGAACCGACCTGATTATATATACAGTAAGGTTTTTTATGCCATTGCATGTAAGCAAGCAAAGTGAGTTCTTTCACCAATGAAGGAATAAAAAACTGCAATCATATGCCCTTCTAAAGAGAGAGAGAGAGAGAGAGAGAGAGAGAGAGAGAACAAAAGGCAGTTGGGTATACGAGAGTGATATAATCACATAAACCCTAAACCACTCCTTTATGTAGTGAAATATTCTTAAGAAAATAGGAGTTCCACTTTTAGGCAGATTTGCAGTGGCAGCCAAAAAACACTATCGGCCGTCATAACAATAAAGTAATGCTGTGAATGCTTAGATTCTCATGACAGAGAGCTTTCTTCTGCTCTTCTTAGAAAGGAAAAGGAGGGATGATGACCCACTACCTTATTTGATTTCTTGATGAAATGGTTTATACTGATCACATTCAGTGTCCAAGGCAGATCCAAAAATATAATAAATTCATGCATATTTGGAATGATGCGATTGAAAACCCAATGGGAAGCTACCAGAGATATCTACGTTTTTCATTCTTTCAGCTTTCCAAATATAGCACTTCGTTGAGTTGAAATCCAGATAGAACCTGGAGTGGGTTAGTCTCTTGGGCAGCTTTGCGACATTTCAGTACAAAAATAATAATAATTCATATGGTATCCGAATGATGCGATTCAAAACCGGTTTTGAAAATCAAACACCGATTTGACAGCTAGTGTACTAATCTGAGTTTGCGTAAATCCTCCAATAAACTTCCGACATGAATATAAGCACAATGGAACAATGGAGTTGACATTCCAATTTAAGGGTATCCAATTCCTTTCAAAGTTGAACAGTAGAGGAATGGAATTTGGTCCACAAAGTTGACATTCCAATTTCTTCAATTTAAGGGTGTTTGATTCCAAACTCAGATTAGTATACCCTATGGAAAGTTAACATAGAGATCTACATCTTTAATGTTTTGAGTTTTTCAATATATAGATTGTTTATGCGACGAAATCCAGATCAAACCTGGAGTGTATATAGCTTTATTTAAGTGCAGATTTTTGGATTGATATGAGTTGCATATTTTTCAGTTTGAATGCAACTGTGAAAGCTTGATGAACTATGAAATTCATATGTAGAATTGTACTTGCTTCATGTTTTTGCATGACCTTTATTATTTCACATATGAATTACTAAGGTTCACATGTGAAACAATATTATATTGTAATATATGTAAAACATTGTTTTGTTTCATATATAAAACTATACATGTTTTGCCTATGCGTATATATTGAAATTGGTTCTTACGGGTTCTCTTAACATTCTTGAGGTTCTAATTTGATTATGACCCTATAAATATAAATTTTCCGACCAAGTCCCATTATATCATGGAACTTTACCGATCTTTCTGACTTCCATATAATTAAGGACCTTCATGTGGAACTATCGTTGACATATTGGCGGTGGAAAGATATATGAGCACCTGATGACCCTGGGGATAATTTCTTACTGTTTTCACTCATTAAGCTTAGGGTCAGGTTCAGGGGAAAACCTCAAAAAAGAACATCGTGGGAGCCCTGTTGGGTAATCTTGATGGGTTAAATCGGTTCAGCGGGTTAAGGGTCAATATTTTAATTAGTTAGGTGGCGTTTGTTTTTTAAGAGGTCCGAAGTCTGAAGTCTGATTTCAGTTCAGAAATGGTTATGGAATGCCTAAACGAATCAGACATAAGTGGTGATTAAGAGCTTAAAATGAAAAAACAAACAAGGCCTTAGTTTTATTTAGTAGATTATATTGGCCATAATTCTAATTAGTCAAGGGTTGACCGAGTTTTTAGGGTAGCTAGCTAATAACTTGGAGAACATGGGAGCATGCTCCCACTTTCCCACTACGTTTTTAGGAGGTTTGTTTTTATTAATTTAGTATTTAAGTAATGTTTTTCCTTTGAGTTAGAAGAAGAATGTAATCTCCTGAGTTAGAAGAAGAATGTAGCTAGCTAATAACTTGGAGAACATGAGAGCATGCTCCCACTTTCCCACTACGTTTTTAGGAGGTTTGTTTTTATTAATTTAGTATTTAAGTAATGTTTTTCCTTTGAGTTAGAAGAAGAATGTAATCTCCTGTTTTTCTTTTCAAGAGAATATTAATAGAGAAAGCTGATTTCCAACAAGCCCTCCATTTAGACTGTATGCACAAATGCATACCGGAAAAAAATTGTAGCATGCATCATATGCGCTAGTGCATAACATGCACTAATGCATAGAAAGAAAAACAACTTCAATTGCTTGTATGCATTTGTGCATACCATCAATATGGAGAGCCCTCAGGGTGTTCTTCAGTTATATTTGTTTTTGAGGTTTTCCCCTAAATCACCTTCTCTCTCTCTCCCACTCTCTCTCTATATATATAGTGGGAGGTTGCTAAATATCATGAGAAGGTAAGAAGGAAAGATTCATTTGTGAATCACTAAAAAATCCATTTGATGATGCATATGAAAAATCGGTAACAGCGGTTGGCATATGCATGTTGATTTAGGGGCCGTTTACCAAACGTTCACCCAGGTAAGCGCTTACCAAGTCATATTACCTTACCGGATGAATATTTCAAGTAGCAAGAATCTTACCCGGTAAGAGCGGGCAACGACTCTTACCACGGTTAGCACTTAACGGGTAAATCGTTGCATATGATATCATTTCGTAAACTAAAAGCTTACCTGGTAAGTAAGTGATGGTGTTGAATTTTGCCGGTATGCACTTACCTGAGTAAGATTTGGTAAACGGCTCCTTGGATCTTTTTTGGATTTTTTCAATGATTCACATACGAACTTTCCCTTAACAGTCTCTTCTTACCTTCTCACGATATTTAGCCTTCTTATTTGAGTCGGCCCCTATATGTGTGCGTGCGTGCGTGCGCGCCCATAATGATAACTCCCATATCCTTTTCATTCTAGAAAATAAGTTCTCCACAAGGTTTTGCAATAAGCTAATTCATAAAGCACCTTGTTTAAAAGATTCTCCTCTCTATTTGTTTATCAAAAACTATAGTATTTATTGAAAAGCATATGCCAAGAACTAACAGACAACTTGATGACCATGATAAACAATTAATCGCAGAAAACCAGATAATACCGAATATGATGCATGTTTTGAATGAAGACAAACTAACAAGGACAAGTTTTTCATTTAGATCCACCATCCACAATCTAAATACACTTAAATGAAGTAGTTTTATCATTGTATTGGTAGTTCGTCAACAATTGTTACCACTACTGTGGCTAAAATGAAACACAAAATGTATGTGTCTGAAATAAGATTATGGAAATATGGTCAAAGTAGCTTCTAATAATACAAAAACTCAAGATTGTAAAACCATTCATTCCTGAAACACAAAATAAAAACATAGAGACTTACAGAGGTAGGCAACCCTTGGGTTGCTCGGTTCAACTTCATTAGCAAGATCAAGAAAAGGTGTAATCTCAAAAAGAGATGAAGGAACCACCTCACTATCCATCATAACCTCTCTACCTAAATTACCAGCTGTATGTAATCAGTTGCTTCTTCAGATTCTCCTGTCCTTACAGGGAATACTTTAAGGCTTTAAGCTCACTCTAAAGTACCTGCTGGTACAAACAATAAGCAACCTTTGATCAGGAAAGTTATAACTAAATGAACACAGATACCACAAGTTGGATTTCTTCATTTAAGAGAGACTGCAGCTTTAATTTTCTAGAAATAGCACCCCTTTTATCGAAATACAAAAGACATTAAGGGTCTGTTTTTTTTTCTATGCACGAGTCCCTGTTATGCACTAGTGCATATGCACTAATGCATGTTACAAATTACCCTTATGCATTTGTGCATACCATCCAGATGGAGGGCTCCTAGGCTGTTCTTCAGTTTTCTCTTTTTTTGAGGGTTTCCCCCTGTATATATTTACATGGGTGTCAGGAATAATCTAATGGGGTCCTGAAGTTCACCGTCAGGAAAACGTCTAGCGGCCCCTAAGGGGACTTGAACTGATGACCAATGTGGATAAAACTCAAGGCCTAACTAATTGAGCTACCCAAAAGCTTAAATATCATATCTTTGTCTTCAACTTTTTGATTTCCGTGTATATTTTTTTTCCATTTACATTTGAACACTTCTTAAGGACATGGCATATCTAGCATGCTTTTTTGAAGCTTGTCATGCTTGCAACCTAGAATCAGGGATCGGTCTAGGATGAAAAAAGAATTAAAGGAGATTCACATGATAGAGCGTGATAGCAAAGACAGAGACATGTAGGAGGGTAGTGGTTCTTTCCTAACATATTTGACAACTTGGGCAATATCAGTTGCGGTGTTCTCTCTTTTTATCTGTGTGTAGAAAAGAAAACTTTCAAGCAGAAGTCTGGATGCTTAGAAGTAATACCTCAAGTAACAGGACTAATAATGAAGTCAAAGCATCATGCACCACCCCTTTCCACAAAGAAAGGGAAGTTAATAAATAAAGATAACTCCATGATTAAGTAGAGATTATATTGATTTACTACAACCACTAAAGTCTTTATGACCCACCAGTTAGGACATAGGTCGTACCCTTAATTAGTTTTTTTGGAGACAGCATAGAAAAGATCATCTGCACTTATTTCTTGAAATCCTTTTGTTGTTATGGCCACTTGGTGGTTCAAGATTTTTGATCCTTCTTGGCTTCTTATATGTTTGGTTTTAAAATCTCTTGGCCAATTCTGGATGTACTTGCATACAAAGATTTAGATGCCTTTATGACTTTGATAAGCTTGGTCTGAGTTGTCTAGATAGAAAGAACAAGAAAACTCCAGTTTGGTTCGCTTTCACGACTCGTAGTTCATGGTAAATTATTAACTATTACAGAGCTAACAGCTGGTGTTAAGTGGTGAAACACTCAAGATGCCACATCCCCAATGGACATAAACACCTCAACAACATTATATAAGGTTCAATGCAGCTCTTATTGTAACACTATAAGTTAACGGGCGCTTCTACAAGGTGTGTATGTTCAACTAAAAGTTTTATAGACAATTTGACCAATTTCGAATTTGATCGTTCAGACTACGCAATTAATTCACCAAATCTTGGTTCATGAACATACAATCGCAATTTTAGTCCTCCAAATTTCATAGGTATTAACCACACAAACAGTTGAATAATTTTATTATATTCGTTTCATCCCATAATTTGAAACAAATTATGGAGAAGCAATTTACCCTGGTTTAAATACAAATTGCCAAGATAGATACTGTCCATTTTCTTATTCGTTTCATTCCATTAAGTAGCACCCCAAAGAATATTCTCCTTTTTCTTCAAAATCTCAAACACTTTGTTAAGTGGCAAACCCGTATGTAGGATATTAATTCTAATTTCTTCTTCTTAAAAAACTCTAATACCCTCTATCAAACTCAATCGAAAAATGCTAATCTGTAGCAACAATGGCTAATATTGATAAGAGAAAGTTATCTAGGGCAAGAATTATGAAGGAAACATGATTAATAACATAAACAAGAAGAATCTATAGAAATTCAGAAATATAGCTTATTGATTCAGTAACAAAATTCATAGGCAATGTTGAAAAAAATCCCTAAATTAGTTAGTTACCTTACAGAGTCCTGAACCGTCGTCTATAGAGGAGAGAATCCAGCGGTGTGTTTGCTGTGCAAAAACAGCAATTATAAAAATATGTATCGTCTTGGTTAGACTTTTCACTATAGGGAACAACAAACATATTAAATCATAATTAGTCCAGTGGTTTATTTGTGTTTGTTTACAAAGTTTTTTTTTTTTTTTGGGTTACGGTAAAACATGACAAGCTTGTCTTATATTTGATGTGATAAAATGTTGGATTAAGTGGAACTAAGTGGAACACGTGTGGAACAAGGGTGTTCTATCCTACCCCCTAAAACAAGCTTGTCTTTGATGTGATAAAATGTTAGACTAAGACCTCGTTTGTTTTTTCATTTTAAGCACTTAATCACCACTTATGTCTGATTCGTTTACACGTTTCATAACTATTTCATAACTGAAATCAGACTTAAGACTTCAACACATCTTAAAAAACAAACGCCATCTAAATGAAACTAAGTGAAACACGTGTGAAACAAATTAAGGTGTTCTTATTAAAAATATTAAAGTTAAAAAGTATTAATGACTCGGGACTGAAACACGAATATGAAATGAAAGAAAAGTTTTGCAAATTAAATCATTAAAAAAAATTATTGTCTTATTATAATTTCAAAATTATTATACGGTCACACATAAATTTCTTTTTGATAAGATAACATTTTTCATGGCATCATCCAGATGCAAACTATAAGAGCATCTCCAACAGATATGCTGAGAAAAATTTATAATAGAGTAAAAAAAGTCAAAATCTCTATAAAAATTTATATCCATCTCCAACAGCTACTCTATTTTAGCAATTCTACCGTTAATTATGTTAATAAAATATTCAATATATCTAATAAAATAATACTTCTCTCTCCTACACATTTTTATCTCCATACTTTAATTGATTGATATAATTAAAATATTATTTTCTCTCTCTTCTAATAAGTTTTAGAGATTTCTCTTTAGAGAATTTTACAACTTCTCTCCTCTTTTTCTATTTTGGCATATATGATAGAATAGCTGTTGGAGCAACTAAAATGCTAAAATTGCACTTTTTTCATTTTAGCATAGCTGTTGGAGATGCTCTAATATAATAAAACTGGAATTAAAAGTTAAAAAAGCTAAGGTTGCGTTTAGTTGATGAAAAATTTTCTGTTTTCTAGAAAAAAATTTCAGTGAAAATGAAAATTTGGAAAACGCGTTTAGTTCATTTAGTTTTCAAAAATTTCCCAAAAAAAATTTCATTTTCATTTTCTAAATTTATATTAGATTTAGAAAACAATTTTTTTGAGTTTTCAGAATTTTTATTTTCAAAATAATTTTCTACATGCACACACACTTACACTTCACACACACACACACTTTCACTTTCACACACACACACAAACACACACACTTTCACACACAAACACACACTTTCACTTTCACACTCATACACAATTTCACACACTTTCATGCACACACACACTCACACTCACTTTCACACACACACACACACATAAACTTTCAAACACACACACTTTCACTTTCACACACACACACACACATAAACTTTCAAACACACACACTTTCACTTTCACACACACACACACACATAAACTTTCAAACACACACACTTTCACTTTCACACACACACACACACATAAACTTTCAAACACACACACTTTCACTTTCACACACACACACACTTTCACTTTCACACACACTTTCACTTTCACACACGAACACACACTTTCACTTTCACACTCATACACAATTTCACACACTTTCACGCACACACTCACTTTCACACACACACATACACAGTTTCACACACACACACACATAAACTTTCAAACACACACACTTTCACTTTCACACACACTCACTTTCACATTTTCACACACACGCACACACACACTTTCACACACACACACATACTTTCACACACATACACTTTCACACACACACACCCTTTCACACACACACACACACACACACTTTCACACTCATACACAATTTCACACACTTTCGTTTGCGCACACACACATTTTCATTTTCACACTTCCATACACACACTCACTTTCACACACATACACTTTCACACACACACACACACTCTCTCTCTTTCACTATCACACACTCACTTTCATACACACACACATACACTTTCACACACACACACACACTCACTTTCTCTCTCTCACACACACCACACATTCACACACACAGGCCAACCGTACCAGATATTGTCCGGTTTGTCCGCACACCTGAACTCATGGTTTTAAAACGCGTCTGATGTAGGTGGTATCCAAGTCCCTTATAAGGCAACGTTGTTCTCCTCCCCAATTAATGTGAGACATTACAACAACCAAATGCGTTTTCTAATTTTCTAAAAATGGAAAATGAAAACTCTGAGGTGCGTTTAGTTAACTATAGAACATTTTTTAAAAATGGAATTGAGTTTTTATTCTCAAATTTTTATGAAAATTTTAGAAAACGCATTAAGCTGAAATGGTGGAGTTTTCATTTTTCATTTTTAGAAAAATTAGAAAACGCCTTTGATTGTGCATTTTCTACCACTTTTCATTTTCCATTTTTTTCATTTTTTTTCAAATTAGAATGTGTGTGTGTGTGTGTGTGTGTGTGTGTGAAAACATGTGTGTGTGTGTGTGAATGTGTGCATGTGAAAGTATGTGTGTGTGAAAGTGAAAGTGTGTGTGTGTATGTCTGTGTGAAAGTGTGTGTGTGTATGTGAAAGTGAAAGTGTGTGTGTGTGCGCGTGCGAAAGTGTGTGTGTGTGTATGTCTGTGTGAAAGTGTGTGTGTGTATGTGAAAGTGAAAGTGTGTGTGTGTGTGTGCGCGTGCGAAAGTGTGTGTGTGTGTATGTCTGTGTGAAAGTGTGTGTGTGTATGTGAAAGTGAAAGTGTGTGTGTGTGTGTGCGCGTGCGAAAGTGTGTGTGTGTGTATGTCTGTGTGAAAGTGAAAGCGTGTGTGTGTATGTGTGAAAGTGAAAGTGTGTGTTTGTGTGAAAGTGAAAGTGTGTGTGTGTGTGTGTGAAAGTGTGTGTGTGTGTGCGTGAAAGTGTGTGTGTGCGAAAGTGTGTGTGTGAATGTGTGTATGTATGTGTGAAAGTGAAAATGTATGTGTGTGTGAAAGTGTGTGTGTACGTGTGTATGTCTGCGTGAATGTGAAAGTGTGTGTGTGTGTGAAAGTGAAAGTGTGTGTGTATGTCTGTGTGAAAGTGAAAGTGTGTGTGTGTATGTGTGTGTGTGTATGAATATGTGTGTGTGTATGTGTGTGTGTGTGAATCTATGTTTATGTATGTGAAAGTGTGTGTGTGTGTGTGTGCGTGTATGTGAAAGTGTGTGTGTGTGTGTGCGCGTGTATGTGAAAGTGTGTGAGTGTGTGTGTGAAAGTGAGTGTGTTTGTGTGTGCGCGAAAGTGTGTGTACACACACTTTCTAATTTGAAAAAAATGAAAAATGGAAAATGAAAACTGGTAGAAAATGCACAACTAAACGCGTTTTCTAAAAATCCGAAAATGAAAAATGAAAACTCCACCATTTCAACTAAACGCGTTTTGAAAATTTTTGACAGAAAACTGAGAATGAAAACTCAACTCCATTTTCTGAAAACATTTTCTTGGAAAATGAAAATAGTTTTCGCAAACTAAATGCACCCTAAGGGTCTGTTTAGCTAGTTCCTGAAATATTTTTTAATTTTTTAAGAAATGAAAATTTAGAAAATCTATTTGGTTTATTTGGTTTTCAAAAAAATTCCAAAAAGAATAAAAGATTTCATTTTCTAAAATCCTATGTAAATTAGAAAACTAGTTTGAATAGTTTTCCAAATTTTTGTTTTCTAAAAACTTTTCCAGCAGCATTTTGTCTCACGCGCAAAGCCTATACATTTCTAAAACCCAGACAAACCCTGTCGTATCTTTGCTGTCGCTTCAACGTCTTTGGGATTTCTTCCCCGTCACAACTTTTGATTCACCACACCGGAGCGTCAAGCCGACAACCGCCGGACGTTTATCTAATTTTTTAAAAAAGAAAAATGAAAACTCCACCATTTCAACCAAACACGTTTTCTAAAATTTTCATAAAAAACTGAGAATAAAAACTCAACTACATTTTCTGAAAAGGTTTTCTAGGAAAATGAAAATAGCTTTTCGGAACCAAACACACCATAACTCTGGACTCAACTCGAATATGGAGCGGAAGAAAAAGTCTTGCAAATTAAGTCTATCAAAAGAAACTTATGTCGTTATTGTAGTTTCAAAATATGTACGGTCACAGATAAAAGTTTGATACGATGACACTTTTCATGACCCTAAAAAATTTTACACTACGACGGAGGAACGAAACTGTTACATGTGCCACCACATGCACCACTTGGGTCCGTCCCTATGTTTGGAGAATAAGTGTTTGCTTTATTATAATCTTTACTATGTTACTAGAAGGATACAACCAGGTAGAATGGATTTGGTCACACTTATAAATCTATTATCACGCTTTCGGTTTATAGAACATTTTCAAAAGTATCCTATAAAATTGTTAACATGACATTTTAATATTAAGAGTGTCTTAAAAATTTGTTAAAATGTCTAAAAGCGCCATATAAACCTATTGTAACGCTTTTAGTTTACAGGACACTTCTCAAAAGTGTCTCAAAAATGTCTTATAAAATAGCTTATATGAAATTTTATTTTAAGAATTTACAAAAATAATTGTTAAAATGCCTTAAAGTATCATATAGACTTGTTATAACGCTCTAGATATGTCGCTTTATAGTTTGGTCCTACAAACTTCAGTTCTATAAAGTATTCTATTATGACGCTTAGATATTATTGGCTCCTATAAAGCCATTTTTGTTGTACTGTTAGTTCCTAATGGTCCAAAAACATAATAAATTGTATTGGTATTTTCACTTAATAGTTTTAATGTTTTGAGTTTTAGTCATATTTTAACCAAGATTTTGTCCAAAATTTAAGATAGCAAAAAAAAAAGCAATTACATGCATAACATTTGGATCTCTAAATTTTTGTAATAATATATTTCGGCCCCCGAGTTACGATGGTCGTGTTACGCCACCTTGTTTCTTGCATTCTTATCTCACTTTATCGTCTGAAAATCTTCAACAGTTATGTTATTTTTTTTAAATAGAGTATCAAATGATCACACAAACCGCACCATGAATACTATGTGGTGCGATTTACATGTTTGACCTAAACCACACCAAGCCATACCATGGATATGGACGCTACTAGATAAAAGACTTTTGCCTACGGACTTCTTCCTGGAAAATTTGTCGCTAAAGGGTGATTCTTCATAAAACCGTCACAAAAGTTGGTGGGTAAATTGTTGGTGGATAGTTCAAATCAGTGATAGTTTACCCAAAGTGATGTAGGGAGAATTCAAGAGTTAATGATGCTTTCCACTAATGATTCGAAAAGAAGAAAACGAGCTCGAAAGAAACTCGAAAATCTGCATCGGAAATTAAAAAACAGATCCTTGCTTGATTTGGGACGTGTGCCGGGTCACGGGCGGGTCTTGACGCGTCCCGAACAGATTGCTTTCATTTGTTTGTTTGATTATTTTAATCCTTAATTAGTTTATGATAATTATTTAGTTTCCTAGTTTGATTAGGATTATTATTTAGTTACCTTTTTATTATTATTCAAATAGTTTCCTAGTTGGTTTAGAATTAGGATTGATTTAGTTTCCATAATTATCTTTCCTAGTTTTAGATTATAAATAGGGTTTATTACTTCATTGTTATTTACGTTTTTGATCATTAATAAAAGTTCTTCTCTTTTGAGAATTGTTTCGAGTTTTCTTGTTATTTTTTACGCTTGTAAGATCTATTATCTTTTGGATTCGACGGTTGTCAATCCGTTCCGCATTTCCTACTACGTCAATAAATTCATAAATTCTCTGGATGATCCGTTGCTATTTTCTCAAAAAACATCTCATTTCACCGAACCATTGTTATTTTCTGGGTAATTCTTAGATAATTAACTACGGAACTATTCCTGAATAATTTTTGTGGGTAAAACTTATTTGTTTTATAGTGGGAATACCCTAGTCAAAATGGACGGACTTTAATTACCACCGGAACCAATATAATCATCATTAATTTTAATCTTTAAATTAAACGATGTCTTTTTCATTCCCACAATGATCACTTTTTTAGTCACTAAATGGTATTTTCAGTAACCAAATATATTTTTAATTTCATTAACGGATGATTTTACCCTAATGATTATGCATAAAAGAGTGGTTTTCATTCATACCGTCTAATGTCAAATTATATTAATTATATCTTATTGAGAAAATTTGTAGAAAATAATCATTAAAAACAACATAATCCTTAATTTCTACCAATTAAAAGGTTGTTTTGACCGCTCTAAATCAATAACATTATGGCTTCAACAAGTGTCATCACCTGATCAAGTTTCCCTTCATAGATTGAGCTTACATAAGATTACTCAACAATCGTATCATCATCTACTTGAAAAAAATAATCCCAAGATGAGGATGATGGTGGGGATGCACTTGCTGCTGGCGGTGGTGGCAATGGTGATCGTCGCATTGGCATGAACCCTGGCAATGGCGGTGGTGGTGGTGGTAACGATAACGGTGGTGGTGGCGATGGCGGTAACAATGGTGGCCGTGGTGGTGGTGACGGCGGTGTCCCCTAACAACCCAAACAAAATAGATAATACATTTATAAGTGATCATGTATATTGTATTCTTATCCATTTTCCTCACATTAAAAAAAATCCATTTGGATGGAGTTGATATAAAAATAGGACAAATTGGATTAACATGAAACCAACTTTCCCCTTAAATTAAGGGAACAACTATCAATATCTTTATTTTAGTAATTAAAAAAAAAACTCTCATAACTTATTATTTTTTAAAACCAAAATGGATCCAACTTTAATTTGCTTTCATTAATATTTTGAAGAACATGATCTTGTCACCTTGTATATCGTGAATGATAAGTTTTGAACGTTGGCCCCCAAAATACAAACGAAGACAAAATTGGTTTCATTTTGATGCAATTTTTGCATTGAACAGAATTCACTTACTTGAATTTCCCTGGCCTTCTTCAATTCAAGTGCTACAACAGCAATTGTTGGCCGTTGTTCTCGAGCTTCTAGCAAGCATTGATAAGCGATAGATGAAAACACAGTCAACGCTTCTCGTTTAATATGTCCTCTTAATACATAATCAACAATCTTTCCTACCTTTCCGTTTTTGTAACATATACGAGCCAAATGATGGAGGAACCGCCGCTCATCATGGTACTTGAAAACACATGCCAACCTTCCACACAAAACTTCAAATAATACAACACCAAATGAATATACATCTGATTCTTTTGTTAAAATACCTGTCCTTTCGTATTGTGGATCACAATAACCATGTGTGCCCGCAAGGTTAGTGACCACAAACGTGTTTTGTTGATTTGCTAGACTTATCTTAGATAAGCCAAAATCTGAAAGCTTTGCATTCCAGTTCTCATCCAACAAAATGTTGGCACTTTTTATATCACGATGTATTATTCTGTGGTCTGACGCCACATGATTGTGTAGATAATCCAATGCAGAGGCAACACCAACACATATATCGAGACGTTTTTCCCATGATAGTTTTCCCAACATCGTAAGGTCACCTAAATATGTGTCAAGACTTCCATGGCTTGCGTACTCATAGACAAGGATCATCTCCTTGCCATCGTCACAAAACCCTATAAGGGTTATAATGTTCTCATGACGATATTGTGAAAGCATTAGGAGCTCTGTATAGAATTCTTTATTTCCTTGAAACCCTGTGACATCTAGTCGTTTTACTGCAACTAACAGGTCTTGGTAACCACCCCACGAGAGGGTTCCTTTATAGACCCTTCCGTATCCGCCCTTTCCGATGAAATTTGCTTCGTTGAAGTCTTGGGTAGAATTCATGATGGCTTGGAGGGGGATTTTGAGGTGGATTAGCTCGTTCATTTGAGACATAACTTGAAGAAATCAAGATTGAATTGATCTGAAACAGTAAACCAACATGGTGAGATATAGTGAAAATGCGGTAATGTATGGGCCTTTAATTAAGTATTTCTTTTATGTTACATTTCTCTATGCGATTACAAGAGACCAAATTGTAATTGATTACATGCAACATTATAATAAAATACTGTCATTTTAAAGAATTATCATAGTACTTTTAAAAATAAAATACTATAAGGTTTTTTCTTTTTTCCAGTTTTGCGTTCATATACAAAGTTATTCTTCAAGAGTTGAGTTTCTAAAGTAATAGGAAATCAGTCACATATAATCCAGTCTATTTAGTAAACAACATATTGAACATGTCAAAAGATTCAACTATTTCAGTTTGGTGATTGAAATTGGTCGATTATGAAAAATGCTTATTTGATAATCATATTGAATTGGTAATAAAAGATGGGACAAATTGAACCAAATATAATCAATTTTTTTGGGGGAACTAATTCAGAATATCTCCATTTAAAAACCCAATTTTCAAATATTCTCGTTTTAGGAACCAAATGAAATTAACCTTGTTTTTATACCTATTTTTAGGGAGCTTGAATTTTGATGATAAGTTCCCTTACATAAAGAAATTTTAAAAATTGGTTCCAAAACAGAAATAAAAGCAATCTGATTTGCCTTTTAAATAATGTATTTTGAAAACATGACATATGCTCTTTTTACTTAGAATTCATTCAATTAATACATATAATCAAAATGTCTGAAATATTTAATAGACAAAACACTAAAAAAATCCCTTGAAATCGACAAAAGCACTAAGAAAATCTCTCGAAATCAATTAAAAAACTTTTAAAACCCTCGAAACAATGATAAAAACACGTCGGGCGTCTTTACACGCTTTTATTCTACCTTAATGGTGACTTCATTAGGCAAAAATCTTAGACCTGCCACTGATTTAACTTAGGATAAATAGACTATGGTAAATTAGTAAATCATAAATCTGTATGTATATATACGTATATTATATTTCAAACATAACATATATTTAATTATTACATATATGAATAATAAAATTATAAAAAGACTTCGTTTGTATGGTAGTACTAGTACCTTGGTACTAGAAAATCTGTACCAACACATACTAACAATCTAAAATTGTTGCAGTACTATTGATAAAACATCTTGGCTTTCAATTTATTTGGTACCATTTAATAACATGTCGGTTTGGTATAATTTCAACACCCTTATAACTTAATGCTAGATATCAATATAAATATTTATATTGGAAAAGTTGATTTTTTTTAATCCACACCACCATACAAAACGTATTAGAAATCCAATAAAAATTAATAATTTCTGTTTTTTGAAAAGCATTACAAATCAAAGGCATGGAATCGTGTCAGTAGTGAAGTTAAGGGAAGAAGCGTCAGAAGGGATCTTGACCGTTCATCCCTTTTAATATCAAACCCACCCATGAATCACGACTGATACAAGGATTGATCCGGTGCATCTTGGTGTATCTCATCTCGGTGCATCTCACCCTAACATGCATCCAAGGGTGGAGATCCCTTCTTACCCTTCTCACCATAACTCTACTTCTCACCGGAACCCAACCCTACAAACCAATATCTAGATATATCGGATCAGCTTCATTTCTTGGTTGAGAAACTGTACTCGTTTTCTAAGAAAATATTTGGTAAGTCAAATTTTTTTTCTCCTTCACATATTAGTAACATTTACTTGTAAACTATGCTATTTGAGTTGTACATCATATATATATATATAAACTTGTATTTTTGTAGAGAGATCAATACCAACAAATAATGGCATTTGTTTGTGAGAAATTAAAGGGGATTTAGGCGTCCAGGTGTTAAGGGCAAGAAGAATATTTACTTGTTGTTTTACCGTATTTGATCGAAGTATTCATAAAATAGTAAATCCATCCACCAAATTCAATATAATTAAACAAAAACTTGATCGAAGTATTCATAAAAAAGAGAAACATAAGCGAACCTGAAATCGTAAATCGAAACTCCAAACAGAGATGGCAGATCACAGATAGAGAGAAAAAAAGAGAGAGGAGCTATATTTTGAATTTTTTGTTGAAATTTGGGTTGGATTAGATTTAATATATTTAATCTCTCGGGTGCTCAATTATTGAACCAAATTTAAATTCTTTTTTATTCTGCCTCTCAAATAAAAATTCTTTTTTATTCTCATCACGTGGTCTCTTAATTCAAGAAGGTTTCAAGAATCAAGTAAATGACCACTTAGGAGTTTTTTTAATTTAAAATACTATAATGTTATTCTGCATAATTGACTTTTATAAAAAGTTTAAGTCCTAAAGTTGGTACAAAAGGTAACTAGACAAAGAAATTTAGAGAGAAATATTGAGATGATA
The DNA here is from genome assembly GCA_036898165.1 of Silybum marianum. Taxonomy (NCBI): domain Eukaryota; kingdom Viridiplantae; phylum Streptophyta; class Magnoliopsida; order Asterales; family Asteraceae; genus Silybum; species Silybum marianum. Next base: position 25,239,407 of record CM072538.1, read on the forward strand.
GTATTGCTTTTCATACTTACAAAACAGTTAAGGAACTCGGCTATTTATAGTACAAGCCTTAGCTGGTGTTTGGCATTGCTTATTTAAGGTGTTTATTAACTTATCTCGGTGTAATAACATAATAAAAAGTTTTTAATGTTTGGATGAAGAAAAAAGAAAGAAATAGTTATATCGATTTAACACCGATAATAAAAAGTTCTTGATAAATTATTGTCTTCTAACTTGTTTAAAACAATTTATTAACTTTGAAAACCAAATTATTGTTTTTTTTTACCGTTTTCTTTAACCCTAAGGATGAAGATGGAGCAGATATATGCAAAAACCAAAGCAGGGGAGGTGCTACAAGTTCATCGTAGATGTGTTCGTGTTTTTGCAGCTAATATTTCTGGTCATCTCTCTATGGGTATGTTTGTAATTTCCGCAGTTACCCCTGCTTTCAGCAAGAATTCCTCTATCGTCATCTCACCCAGAGATGGTTGAGTTTGGTTATTTTCCGCAACTACCCCTGCTTTCTGCAAGAACTCTTCTATTGTCATCTCACCCGAATTTGGTGGCCCTTGTTTTGGCAGAAAGTTTGGTTCGTTGATCAAATTCGCAAGTGGTCCCTGCAAGAAACCCGCGGATGTCATCTCACCAAGAGTTCGTTTCCTCTTTTGTGGCTGCAAGTTTCCTTCTTTTATCAAATCCGCATGTTTGAATCCACCATTTTCTTCATCCACTCTTTTCTTGCTAAGCAGACTTGCTATCGTTGAAATTGATGGTTTATTGTCATGTTGTAAAGGAAGAGAATCTGAAGATATTTGAATTTCGATGGCCTTATTAAGTTGGATCACGACCTTGGCAATTGTAGGTCGTTCTTCTCGTGTTTCTTGCAAGCATTGATATGCGATAGCTGAAAACATGCTCAACGTTTTGGGTTTAATATGTTCTTTTATTCCATGATCGATAATACTGTCTATCTCTCCATTTTTGTAGCAGGTTCGGGCCAAATGGTGGAGGAATCTTCGTTTGACAACACATGCCAGCCTTCCACACAAAACTTCGAACAATACCACTCCAAATGAATACACGTCTGATTCTTTTGTTAAAATAGCCGTCTTTTCGTATTGTGGGTCACAATAACCATGTGTGCCAGCAAGGTTAGTGACCACAAAAGTGTGTTGTTGATTTGCTAGACATATCTTAGATAACCCAAAATCTGCAAGTTTTGCGTTCCAATTCTCATCCAACAAAATGTTTGCACTTTTTATATCACGATGTATTATTCTGTGTTGAGTTGCCACCTGATTGTGAAGATAATCCAATGCAGAGGCAACACCAACACATATATCGAGACGTTTTTCCCATGATAGTTGTTCCAACTTAGCAGGGTCACTTAAATATGTGTCGAGGCTTCCACGGCTTGCGTATTCATATACAAGAATCATCTCTTTGCCATCGTCACAAAACCCTATAAGGGTTACAATGTTTTGATGCCGATATTGGGAAAGCATTAAGACCTCTGTGTAGAATTCTTTTTGGCCTTGAAACCCTTTGACGTCTAGCTGTTTTATTGCAACCGGCCAGTTTTGGTAACCAGCCCAAGAGAGGATTCCCTTATATACCCTTCCGTATCCACCCTTTCCGATATAATTTGTTTCGTTAAAGTCTTGCGTAGAATCCATGATTGCTTGGAGGGGTATTTTGAGGTGGTTTAGCTTCTCCATCTGAGCTCAAACAGACTACAAATCTGGTTAAAATCAATTATTTTTAGTTTATTAAATTTGGAAAAGCATCACGAGAACATCGAATGGGTTTCTTGATTGATCATAAACTGTGGTCGTCTTTTTATGAAAACATTTCCTCAATCGGAAAACTTTTTGATGTTTTCTCTTTCGCATACACACAGATTAATATGAGTAGTGATTTTAGGGAATCGTGATCTTTTTCCTAATTTGTTGTGGCTAGTTAAATTACAAAGTTACCCTTGTTCACCAAGGTTTCAACCCATAACAAGTGCTCCATTTCTATATATTTATAAATATGACATAACCTTATCTCAACCTAGATCTAATTAACTATTGAAAGGTCTAAATTGATTAACAAAATTAGAACCTTTTTCTTGGTTAATGAATGATTGTCCTCTATATATACGATGAAAGAAGCTGGTCTAGTAGTTAGCTGTATGTACAGTTTGCTGTTTGAGTTATACATGTATTAATTCTATTATAAGATATAGGGGATACCATATGTGATTAGTTGCATAAATAATAATTGGGATTTAGGACTTCCTGTGTACAGATATAATTATTATATATAAATAAAATAGCAAAATTAAAAAATTCATCCACCAAATTCTATGAAAACGAAATCCAAATAGTAGCACAGGTCTGAAATTTTATCTTTTTAAAACCTAAAACGAACCTGAAATCGCAGATCGAAACCCAAAACATATGAAGAGATCTAGATGGCAGATGGAGAGGAAAAGGACAACAACCAGAAGAGTAGATCTGTTTTTGAGTACTCAATTATTTTGATATTCTAATTAAAGATGAAAAAAGTGTTGGCTTTTGTATGTTTATGGATATTTGCTGTAAATGCATTTCTTTTTGTTTGAAAATTCCTAAATGCATAATTCACTAATTCATGAAAATTTATCATTTAATTAGTGCATGATGAAAAAGCATATTATCACATTTACTCATTAAATTATATCAAAACAAATGATGCCTTTTTGTGATTCCATTTAATGACCACATTTCAGCACCAAACTTTAATTTAGTGACCCGAAAAATGAACCTTCATTAAATTAGTCAAAGACGCTCAGCCTACAGGAACTGTTCAGGATATTTTAAAAAAGGCAGAGGTTTTTAAGGAACTTTAATAAGGTAGCGTTTGTCCGTACGCAGATTAGACAAGACATAACAAGATTGGACATGATTAATTGTCCTACATTTGGAACGACTAAAACATGATTGGACTAATTGTCTATTTTGCGTTTAGTAAGTCAAACAATACATGACAAAACTGTTAAAATGACCAAATTACCCTCAAACTCAAACGTTGCTTGATGTTTCTTATATCATATACTCCCTCCGTCTCAAATTAAGTGTTCACATTACTATTTTTGTTTGTACCAAAATAAGTGTCCAATTTTAAAAGTAAGTTTTCAATTTCCCTTTTTACCCTTACTTATGAGATGGAGAAAGTTTTTCTCTCTATTATCAAGGGTAAAAGTGTCAATTGGTTATGTAAATGTGTAATAATTACACAGTCCTAAAACTGTGTCATTTTCATTGTGGACGTTTATTTTGGGACGGAGTGAGTAATAGTTACAAATGACATCACTCAATCAAATATTTAAACGAGTTTATTTACAGTATTTATAAAATGGATTTTATACTATTTATTTTTTAAATATGTATATAAGATTTAAAAGCATTCCAACACTGCGATTGTAGATACACACATAATTTAAAAATATTACAACACATTAATTATAAATACATAAATAATCAATTGTCTTTCCATCACCCCTTTCAAAACCTTGCACATCCCAAATGAAGGGTAGCTCACCAGGTCCGGTCGATTTTATAGAATGACTGTTTTCATAAAGACCCGGATTTGTAAAAAAATGTGTGAAATAAAAAGATTTTTCGCAAGAAAATGAGGAAATAAAGAAGAGCTTGAAACAAAAAAATCAAGTTAACTAACATACAAATATAAATAGGCCCAAGAAAATTGTAGCCGAAAAAGGAAAAATGATCAATTGTTATGGTTTAGGGTTTAGGGTTCAGGGTTTAAGTCCAATCTGGACTCTGAAAACTTATGGTACAAGGTTTTAGTCCAATTAGGAGTTTCGGAACTTATTTAGGGTTAATAATATTCAAGCTATCTCTGTTAGTTAATTTATGTCACGAAAAGAACTTGCAAATGATTTCTAAGGTCCCAAAACGAACAGAAATCCAAGGACACAAATAACCCGACAACAAATGCGGATAACAATGATCTAGATGTTCCACGATGACACTAACGAAATAAACAACCCCAAATATAGATAATAACAATAAATATTATTATCTACGTAAATGACAAGTTCACCAAATAAAAATAGCAACACGAGAATTTACGTGGTTCCACTATCGGTGTGATAGTGTACATCCACCAAAGAGAGAGAGAGAGCTCGATATATTACCAACCGGGAGAGATTACAACGTGTTTACAAAGATCCTTGGATCAACAAATCAGCTACCCAAATCTTCCTTGATCAAAGTTTCCTAAGCTGGAAACTAAACCAAAAATATATATATATGGGTATATATATTTACGAGAAGGAAGAAAGCAAAGAAGAAAAAGTATTCTTTTGTGGTGTTTCTTTGCCTTTGCATGGATGCAATATATATAGTGGATGAAAACTTTGGCTCCAAGTTTAGCAATCCACACATGTTATATTAGTTGGCAAAAGGTATCTAGCTTTCTAGGCATGGTTGGCAACAATTAAGCATGTATGTATGGATGATATATACATAACATAAAACTTGGGCACCAAGTTGAAGTTCCATGCTCTAATTACTTGTACCTTGTGGTTGGTGAGTTGTACAACATCCCAAAAAAAACTTACTATAATTAAGTTTTTCAACACTCCACCATGATGTGCAAATCACCCGACGAAACCAAAACTCGAACGAATCCAACAAACACGAACGGTAGCTGATTGAGATTGACACGAGGTAACAAAATGCATTTTGACCGTGACGAGCTTTGGCTCGGCCATCACCCGTCAAAGCCAAAAGAAAAAAAATCCTCAAGTGAGCAATCTCAATAAAGCGAAACGAGTTAAGCAACTCAAAACACGTGTCAAGTAATAACTCCCCAAAGATGTCGTTTTTGTCACCTGTGGTAATATTCTCTCTCTCTCTGCCAAAGTGCCCAACGGCACTAACACAAACGAAGCTGGATCAAGTTTGAGCAATGCTCAAACTTAGCTGGCGGTAGCGACTTAGTGAACATATCAGCGGCATTGTCATCTGTCAGGACTTTCTTCAAATAGACAACCTTCGCTTCATGTAATCTAACAAGATATGCATCACGCACATTTATGTGCTTTGTCCGAGAACTGAAAGCCAAATTAGTTGCCAAATGAATGGCACTCTGATTATCACAGAATATGCGTACGGAAGGTTGCTCGAAGCCCAAGCCATTCATTAGTTCTTTCAAATGGACTGCTTCTTTTGCAGACTCGACCGCCGCAACAAGTTCGGCTTCTGTGGTTGACAATGCCACAATAGACTGTAATCGTGATCTCCAACTAACGGATGTTCCACCCAAGGTAAATACATAACCGGATGTGGATCTCCAACCTACTCGATCACCTGCATAGTCAGAATCACAAAATCCAACAATTTCACAGTCATTGTGCAAACCAAATATAAGACCATGTGTCTCGGTTCCCTTCAAATATCGGAATGCCGTTTTAATGGCTACCCAATGTGATCGACCCGGATTCGAGAGAAACCGGCTCACCACTCTGACACAATGTGCGAGATCGGGACGAGTACACACCATGGCGTACATAAGACTTCCGACCGCACTGGCGTATGGAACCTTTGACATTTCGGCCTTTCCCTTGTCATCCTTCGGACAATCTTCACTTGTGATCTTGATGTGCTTCGGTAGCGGAGTGCTAGACGTCTTGGCACCATCAAGATTGAACCGCTTCAATATCTTTTGGATATATGCCCGTTGTGTTAATCTGAGAGTACGGGACTTTCTATCCCGTACGATTTCCATGCCCAAAATCTTCTGCGCCGCACCAAGATCTTTCATTTCAAATTTCGACTTTAATTTATCTTTCAGTCGTTCGATCTCTGATCGGTCCTTGCAGGCAATAAGCATGTCATCTACATAAAGAAGTAAGTAAGTGAAAACGCCACTGCTTTGTCTATGATAGACACAAGCATCTTTTTCACTGCGCTCAAAACCAAGGGTTAGCATAAACAAGTCAAACTTCTTGTACCATTGACGAGGCGATTGTTTCAGTCCGTAAAGGGACTTCGTAAGCTTACAAACATACTCCGGTTTGCTTTCGGAAACAAAACCATCGGGTTGCTTCATATAGATGGTTTCCTCCAAGTCTCTGTGTAGGAAGGCGGTCTTCACATCTAACTGTTCTAGCTTCAAATCGTGCATAGCCACGATTGCCAAAAGAACTCTAATAGATGTATGTCGAACAACGGGAGCAAAAATATCGTCATACTCGATACCTTTCCGTTGAGCAAAGCCTTTAGCAACGAGACGAGCCTTGTAACGATCATCGTCCTTGACCTTGTACACCCACTTGCACCCGATTGCCCGGCTACCTTTCGGTAGTGGACAAAGTTCCCAAGTCTTGTTCTTTGAGAGAGCTTCCATCTCTTCTTGCATGGCGGATAGCCATTTGGAACTGTGGGTTGAAGCCAATGCTTCCTTCAAATCAAGCGGCTCCTCTTCTCCTACATGTAACGCAAACTCCAACTGATCTGTAAAACTCATGTTAGCAAAATCCCAATCACCATACCTGTTAGGGGGACGAATAGTTCTCTGACTATGTCTGGTAGGCGCCACTTGTGGGATTTCCTCGTCATCTTGATCTTCACCATCATTTGCAATGTCTTCATCAGTAGTAGACAAAGGATCACTAGAAGGAGTCACTAGTGGGATGACTTCTTCTACAACTTCATCATCAGGTGATCCAAGGATAATTTTACGAGTAGATGAGCTCATAACAATAGGACTTTCTACTGTCTCCACATCATCGGCACTAGGAGCAACAGTAGAGATGACTTCCGGTTCTTGAGAGGATTGAGAGTCCAAAGAGGACTTCAACATAGGAGATTCATCAAATGTCACATGTCGAGAATGAATCACTTTACGAGTCAAGGGATTCCAGATTCGGTATCCCTTGATGCCATCTGTATAGCCGAGCAAAGATCCTTTGGTGGCTCTAGGATCTAACTTGTCCTGGCCTGAAATATGCACATAAACAGGACAACCAAATACACATATGTATTTTATACAGATATTCTTTTTACCTCTCCATAACTCTTCCGGTATCTTTCCTCCGATGGCCGAACAAGGTAACCTGTTCACAATATGCACCGCGGTGTGCAAAGCTTCGGCCCAAAAGGTTTTAGAAAGCCCCGATGTTAAAAGCATACATCGGACTTTCTCCAACAGTGTCCTATCCATCCGCTCCGCGACCCCATTAGATTCGGGATCTCCAGGTGTAGTGAAGTGACGGTGGATGCCTTTACTCGAGCAAAATGTCTTAAGGTTACCGCTAGTAAACTCTCCACCATTATCGGATCTAAGCACCTTTAATTTCTTTCCGGTCTCGACCTCTGCATGTGCTAACCAAGTCTTGAAATTTTCAAAGACATCCGATTTGTGCTTCAAAACAAACACCCAAACTTTACGTGAGAAATCATCAATAAAGGATACAAAATATCTCCCTCCACTTAGGGAATGTGTGCTCGATGGTCCCCAAACATCCGTATGAACGTAATCCAAGATTCCTTTGGTGTTGTGTTTTCCAACACCAAAAGAAACACGTGTTTGTTTCCCCTTGACGCATCCGGCACAAAAATCAAGGCTTGTCGGCGTGTTGACGCTAATGAGCTTCCGCTTTCGTAAAACCTCCAAGTTCTTCTCCGAAGTGTGACCCAACCGTAGATGCCATAAACGAGTAGCATCCACAGTTTTTGTACTTTCCGCCACACATGATTTTAAAGAAATTGTTTCGCCAACCAAATGAAATAAATTGTTTGCCGCTTGCTTGCCTTTCATAACAACAAAGTTCCCTTGAGATATACGCATGCTCTCATCTTCAATACGAATCTTGCAACCATTTTTGGACAAAAGTCCAAGCGAGATCAAGGAACGAGACATGCCCGGAACGTATTTGACATTGTACAATGTTCGGACAATGCCATCAAACATCTTGATACGAACCGTACCAATACCTTGAGTAGAACATGATGTATCATTTCCCATATATATACTATTACCTTCAAATTTTTCGAAGGTAGAGAAATGATCACGAAACGGTGTCATGTGACAAGAGGCTCCGGTATCCAATACCCAACGTTTATCACCATTCGGTGACGTAGCCGTTGTCGAGAAGCCTACATCATGTTCGGTTCCAACTGCAGAAGATTCGCCCTTTGACTTGTCCTTATTTTTCAAGTTCGGACAGTCTTTCACCCAATGGCCCGGTTTGTGGCAATAATTGCAATCACCATGAATCTTTGATTTCCCTCTAGGGCCCGGTCTACGAGATTGAGAGCGCCCACGATTTCTTCCTCTCGAGGATTGCTGATCATCACGACCTCTATCAGCAAATAGGCCGTGGCTAAGATTGTTCTCTCTTGGGTTGTTACCGATCCTCATTTGGATCCTTTGATCTTCAGATATCATACCTGTCTTCACATCAGATAAAGAAAGAGATTCCTTTCTATATATAAAACTGTTAGTGAACTGTGAGTATTTTTCGGGAAGTGAATACAACAGAATCATAGCAAGAGCTTCTTCATCTTTGGCAAGAAGCGCATCTGTAGACTTCAACTTCATTATGATATCTTCAAACTCGGTCATGTGAGCTTTAATAGAAGTGCCTTCCTTCATTTTGAAGAAAAGACATGACCGCATCAATAACAACCTGTTCGTCAGAGTTTTCTTGAGATAAAGATTCTCAAGTTTACTCCAGATACCGACGACAGTCTTTTCTGAAACGATCTCAGAAATGACGTTCTCTCCCATAGCCATCTGCAAAGTAATAAATGCCCATGCTTCCATTTCTCTAGCTTTAAGGTCAGACATATTAGGGTCTAACTCGTCTTTGGCAAATACTACCAGATGGACTCCATTTTTTCTAAGTGCAGCAGATGTTGTGAACTGCCATTTACCAAAATCACCATCATCGTTCCAAGTTTGTATACGAATCCCAGCCCCAGATAAATTAAAGGTACCCTCTTTGTACGATCTATGGGTTTGGTTTGAGGAACCGGCACCAAATGGGTTTTCGGCTTCAGACATAGAGACAAATATGTGTGCAAACTAGTTTATGTATATTTTCTACACAAACTACAAATCTAGATTCGAAGCTCTGATACCAATTGTTAGTTAATTTATGTCACGAAAAGAACTTGCAAATGATTTCTAAGGTCCCAAAACGAACAGAAATCCAAGGACACAAATAACCCGACAACAAATGCGGATAACAATGATCTAGATGTTGCACGATGACACTAACGAAATAAACAACCCCAAATATAGATAATAACAATAAATATTATTATCTACGTAAATGACAAGTTCACCAAATAAAAATAGCAACACGAGAATTTACGTGGTTCCACTATCGGTGTGATAGTGTACATCCACCAAAGAGAGAGAGAGAGCTCGATATATTACCAACCGGGAGAGATTACAACGTGTTTACAAAGATCCTTGGATCAACAAATCAGCTACCCAAATCTTCCTTGATCAAAGTTTCCTAAGCTGGAAACTAAACCAAAAATATATATATATGGGTATATATATTTACGAGAAGGAAGAAAGCAAAGAAGAAGAAGTATTCTTTTGTGGTGTTTCTTTGCCTTTGCATGGATGCAATATATATAGTGGATGAAAACTTTGGCTCCAAGTTTAGCAATCCACGCATGTTATATTAGTTGGCAAAAGGTATCTAACTTTCTAGGCATGGTTGGCAACAATTAAGCATGTATGTATGGATGATATATACATAACATAAAACTTGGGCACCAAGTTGAAGTTCCATGCTCTAATTACTTGTACCTTGTGGTTGGTGAGTTGTACAACATCCCAAAAAAAAACTTACTATAATTAAGTTTTTCAACAATCTCAAATATTACAAATTTGGTTCAATTCTTTTCGGAGAGTTTTTGTAGTTTGAGATTGTTGGTGAGTTTTGTGTAAGCATTGATATGCAATAGTTGAAAACATGTTCAACGATTTTGGCATGATATGTTCCCTTATTCTATCATCAGTTGTCTTGTCTACCTTTCCATTTTTGCAGCATGTTTTGAGCCAAATGGTGGAGGAATCGTCCTGATACTTAAAAACACATGCCAATCTTCCACACAAAACTTCGAACAATACCACACCAAACGAATATACGTCCGATTCTTTTGTTAAAATACCTGTTTTTTCGTATTGTGGGTCACAATAACCATGTGTGCCAGCAAGGTTAGTGACCACAAAGGTGTTTTGCTAGACTTATCTTAGATAACCCAAAATCTGCAAGTTTTGCATTCCAATTCTCATCCAACAAAATGTTTGCGCTTTTTATATCACGATGTATTATTTTTTGGTTTGTTGCCACATGATTTTGAAGATAATCCAACGCAGAGGCAACACCAACACATATGTTGAGACATTTTTTTAATGATAATTATTCCAACTTAGCAGGGTCACTTAAATATGTGTCAAGGCTTCCACAACTTGCGTATTCATAAACAAGAATCATCTCCTTGCCATCGTCACAAAACCCTATAAGGGTTACAATGTTGTGATGCCGATATTGTGAAAGCATTAGGACCTCTGTGTAGAATTCTTTTTTTTTTTGGCCAGGTCTAGCTTTTCACTGCAACCGGCCGGTTTTGGTAACCAGCCCAAGAGAGGATTCCCTTATATACCCTTCCGTATCCACCCTTACCAAGGTAATTTGTTTCGTTAAAGTCTTGCATAGAATCCATGATTGCTTGGAGGGGTATTTTGAGGTGGTTTAGCTTCTCCATCAGTTTGAATAATGTATTAACTTCACCTTCATTATTCATTTTGAATGCCCTTAATTATTATTCGGTCTGAATAATATATTACCTTCACCTTCATTATTCATTTTGAATGCCCTTAATGAATATTATTCAGTACTCTGAATATGACACGTGTCGCGTTCTCATTTGTTCTCATATTCACAACCAAATTTGAGTTTTCATTTTAACCCGCCCCTATCCATATACATATATTTAATATAGACACAAGCACAACAACCAAATCACAGAACTAATGGCATCTCACTGGCGTCCCTTCCCCTCCGTCTTGCCGACATTTTTTTCTTGCTCCACCACCTTGATTTTGATTGAATTCATTAAGACTTCAACCCCACTGTTAAATTTTTTTAAAAACCACCTCCCTGTCTCCCATTTTTTCCAACGATACCTCCGTCACCGCTACCCCATCCCTTTCCCATCAATGGAGATGGATTTCAGATGGATGGATGTGACCTTAGAAGATGAGGCAGTAACTGGAATATGGCAGTGACCGGAAATATGGCGCCAGTGAAGATGAAGAGACGTATGTTTTTTAATTTTGGTCCGTAGCTTTTGTCTACCGATTTACTTACGTATGTATTTAACTATTTATACATATAATATATTATATGTTATAGTTAATTACATTACAAGTCCCTATACTTTAATGGTCTTTATAAAAATAAGAAAAAGGAAATAAATGTGTAAAATGACTAAAATACCCTTATTTTAGTTGGACTTAACAGAAAAAGTTTACGGTCATTGGTGGGAGGGACGAAACTTGCTGAAAGGTGTCAAACGTGAGGGGTCAATCTGTTTTGAAATAAACTTCGGGACGAGAACCGTTGAAATGGACAAACGTTGGGGACCAAACATGAACTTTACTCTAATTAGAATCAGTCACAGGGACCATAAATGAAACAAAATGGCAACCATAGTGACCAAAATTGTAATTAGTATAAGAGGGACCAAACTTGATAATGGGTGGGAACCACAAGGACCAAAAATGTTATTTACTCTTGTTTTTGGGATATTGGTGACTTTGTTGGTTATTGGCAGAAGCAGTTCGGTGGTTTTGTTCAGATGATCAGAAGCTACCTGCTCCTATCTATGCCCTTGGCTAAAGAATATTTTTTTTGAAAGGTAAGTTAACACACACATTTTCGGGGTATGCGGGCTCCCACTTAAGGGTGCCACCCGACTAATCTTTGTCGATCACGGCCCAACCCAATTAAAGGTATCACTAAGTGGCAGACTGATGATCTGGATATCTCCACATGCGCACCATGGGGTCCGAACCCAGATAGTCAGGGATACCATCCACTGACCCCCATGATATTACCTTGCCACTAGGTTAGACATGTTTTGATCTTGGCTAAAGAATATTATCACCATTGACTATAACCAAGTCCAATTAAACCCTACAACTTCACCTTTAGTTATCCATGTATTTTAAAAAGGATTTGAAAAAATATAATCTAGTAATTTATAGTGATATAATCCAATTGTGATCAATAATTGTTATGATAGAATATTCAATACAATAATGCTGCTGCTAGCCAATGATGATAGCAAGGAACGGCTGTCCCAATTAAGTCGGATTGGCTTAATCATTATGCCATAAAAGAAACAATCATATATGGCTGAAAGCATAAGCTCTAAATAAACAACCCCTAAAGAGTTTTTTTTTTTTTTTTTTGTGAAGGGTATCCCAGGCATAGCCTGACTAATCACGACAAATTATGACTGCATTACATCAACCCTGACCTAATAAACTCGGTTGCCACAATTGTTGTATATGCATGGATTCGAACCCTGGGCAGATGGGATATTCCACCACATCCACCAGTACGCCATAACCCTTGTTGGAAGAAAGATTTACTTTGCATTGCATATATCATCAAATAACAAAATCCATTACAATGCTTCTTAAACAAAACCAAAGAATTACTACTAGCCTGATTTCTTAAAAAAGATATATCATGTCATCATTATCAACAAGGGAAAAGAATGGGAGAAGGATCCCTTTGGAGTTTTCCAGTTGTTGCTGATACATCTAATTTCTTCATTTTTTCTTCACTCCAAAACAACTGCTCTTTGCTCATCTTCACCATCCTTAGCACCCTGCTTATCACCTTCACATCTATAAGCCCAAGTAACAACTCCACATTCTCTTGTGTTGATGGCCACTGATTCTTTTTCCCACATTTCCTCTTTTTCCACAACTCCTTCAACTTCACCTTCCTCTGCATTTAAATAAAACATTCCTCAACAATCTTTATTATCTTTACTTACTATTTATGACATATATAGGATCCGGGTCAGGTTCAGGGGAGAACGCCAAAAAAAGAGAAAACCGAAGAACACCCTGGAGTCCTCCATCTGGACGGTATGCACAAATGCATACTAGTAATTGTAACATGCATCTGTGCATATGCATTAACGCATATGTAATTATAGAAGCATTGGTACATAGAAAAAAAAACAGCTTCAATCGCTTTTCTGCATTAGTGCATACCGTCCAGATGGAGGGCTATGTTCTTCAGTTTTCTCTTTTTTTTAAGTTTTCTCTTGAACCTCCCTCTATAGGGTCCATTCGCCTATTTATTTTAATCGAAGAAAGACCAGAGATAACCATTTGTACCTTCTCTAGTAAAGATTGAACCTGCTGACAAGGGGTAGCCATCTGATTCTGGCCTCCAAATAGATTTCGAACACCATTTGACTTCTTCTTGTCCATCTTTATGAACAATTGGAAAGTAAGAATTGAGGTCTCGATTATTCTTATAAGATCTGGCGCGTACACCACAATATCTGATTCCGATTCCTCTTCTGTCATCTCTTTTCTATCTTGACCTAAATATAGAGGTAATTTTAGTATTTTTATTTTCAAACTCTCACAATAGTTGGTGGATGAGCATCTCCGACAGCTTCTCTATAATTTCTCTAAAATAGAGAACTAAAAGTTAAAATCTCTAAAATAAGTTGCAATCAACTCTAACAGATTCTCTATTTTAGAGATTTCATCATTGATTATATTATTTAAATATCCTATAATTTTAGAGAACAAAAAAGTGATTTTCTCTATTTTAGAGAAGCTGTTGGAGATGCACTAACGTTTTTATGCTATTAGTTGGTATCAAGAAAATTTACCTAATATATTCGGAACCTGCATAAGTTTAGAAAACGAATTTCTACTCTGAGCATAAATTTCAGGCCTGAGACCACGCTCAAAAGGTTCATTTTCGATAAACCGTTGTAGCAAAACCTGAAACTGTTGGAACTGCTGAGCACTATGGTTGTAACATTTGGAACTTTCAGACTGACATGTGATTTTTTGGCTTAATTGTGAATACTGGAAGTGGAGTGCTTCCCAAGTTAAGCACAATTGAGATACATATGCTGTTTCAAGATCCAGATATGGATCATTCTCTGGTTGCTGAAGCTGTTCAGCATCATTATCATCTTCAGGATGTTCGATTTTTTTCAAAGATAGGCATCGAAGAGGGGATGTGAGCTTTTTGGATACAGACCTTGGTGATGGATTGTGTGAACCTGTGACTGTGTAGGAAGGAATCAAGAAGAAATTCATTAGAGATTCGTTTTCTCCCATCATTTAAAGTGTCATTAACAATGCAAACTATAATTCCGAAAAGATTCCCATTTTTTGTATTTCTAAAGCTAACAAAAATGTTCTGATATATATATATATAGGGAGGTTCAGGGGAAATGCTATAAAAAATAAAACTGAAGAACACCTGAGACCCGCCATCTGGATGGTATTTTCCTCTATGCATCAATGCATATATATGCATTACTGCATATGCACAAATGCATGTTAGATTGTTAGGGCATACCGTCCAGACGGAGGCCTCAGGGTGTTCTTCAGTTTTCTCTTTTTTTTAGTGTTTTCTCTTAAACCTCCCCCCCCTCTCTCTCTCTCTCTATATATATATATAGAGGGAGGTTCAAGGGAAAACACTAAAAAAAAACTGAAGAACACCCTGGGCGCACTCCTTCATGACGGTATGCACTAATGCATACAAGTGATTGAAGCTATTTTTTTCTATGCATCAATGCTTACATATGCATCAGTGCATATGCACAAATGCATGTTACAAATTACCAGTATACCGTCCAGATGGATGGATCCACACTTTTCTCTTTTTTGGAGTTTTCTCTTGAACCTGACCCGATATATATAACATATATATAGCACAAATAGTTGTCAAAACAACAAATTATGACAGGAAAAATTGAAGAAAATTACCAATTTCTTTCAACAGCTGTGTAGAAAGCCGATCGAAAAACAGCATGCGCTCACAATATTTATCGTAGAACGCACCAAAACAAGACCACAATTGTCGTCCTTCTGCTTCTACATCCCTCCACTCATTAGAGCTGGCTTCACCACCTTCCTCCTCCACTTCCTCCTCCTCTTCTGGACATGTTTCTTCAGGTATCAGTACCATAAAACTGTTCCTTCTAAGCTCTTTCAACCTCCTCTTTACCTCATTCATTATAAAATCATCATCTTCATCACCATTATCAACAACATCCACCGACTTCCCCAAATCATCACCATTTTCTTTCTTGACCTCTTCTGGAGGCCGCACAGGCTTGTTGTCGGAATCCTTTTCTGGGTTCGGTTTTTGGGGTTTTTTGAACTTTTTCATTTTAAGAAACTCCATAAAATCTTTCTTTTCTTTTCTTGAAAGAAGATGCAAAAGCAATGCTATTTAGGATTCTGGTAGAAAAACAAGTTGGATAAAGAGAAACCAAGTGGTATACTTAAAGATTCATAAATGAACTCAAATTTTGATAAAAGATCGATCACATTAGACCAATAGATCTGATCCCATTTTCGATATCCAGATCCTTATATAAATCCGTATGAAAAGAAAAACAATTCTTCAATGAACCTCTTACAAAGAAAGACGAGATCCACCAAATGAAACCCTAGAAGGGAAAATTGGTTCTAATTCAACTAGTAATTAAACAAAACAAAAAAGAACAGCCTAGTTTTGATTAGATTTTAGCAAGAAGAGTGAGAGAAAAAGAGGAAACCGTACAGAGAATATTGTCAGAAAGACCCACTAGCCACTACTACTACTACTACTACAAAGCTCGAAGCACAAAGCCGCGAAAACATATGTGTTTGTTTTTATTTACAGAAACTATAATTATAATTATTATAGTTAATTATGTTTTTACTTAAAACTTTTATTTATTTATTAAAAAAAGAAGTCAATGAGTTAGAAGAACCCTCTTTTGGACTGTCATTTGACCTTAAGCTCCTTGTCATCTGCAAGCAAATTATGACTACATTTCTTGATGCATTGTTTTATATCATAAGAAGTAAGTTGGTGAATGGAAGAATAGATGCTATTATATATATATATATATATATATATATATTTCTGTATAGCATATATAAACCCACCCAGTTAGTGAAATGCAGAGCGAAGAGCTTACGTGGTCGTACCGATGGTTGATGGAGAAGTTGATCTTCGATTTCTGTAGAAGGAATGGTTCGATTCGATTAATGGTAGGAAGAAGCTCGATTTCTCTCAGGGGAAGGAGGCGTAAGTGTAACTATTTGATGATAAAAGGGGCTATTAAGGGTTTTGTAAAATGACCTTCTTCTATTATTATTTTTATATTAATTTTTAATTATTTATTTATGTCAGTCAATTTACCAAACTGCCCCAAAGTTTAAAAACAAATTATAATCGATGAAAAACCCTAGTTTTGCTTATCACATGCTCCCTTAATTCAAGAAAAGATATAAAATAAAATAAAAAACCTTAAGTTTTCTGATTAAAAATACCAACTTTTGTATGCTTTTGGGATTTTTTTGAACTGTCACCGGTCGAGACCTGTGGATGTGGTGGAATATCTCATCTGTCCAGGGTTCAAATCTAGACATACACAACAATTGTGGTCACTGAGTTTATCATTGTTGATGTATTGTAATTATAAGTTGCCGAGATCAGTCCCTATGATGTGATCCCAGTTTCTGGTTTGAGATTTGAATTAGAGTTTTGATTCGATTTGGGTTTCTAATTTAGATTCAAAATATTTTATTGGATGATAACTTACCTAAAAAGAAAATAAAAGAATAGAAGAAAGGCTTAAGATTACTATACGTTTTTGTTCCATAACCAAGCAATCATCATTTACATATATAATTATATATTCACACATGTATCCTATGTGAATTTTTTTGCATTATACACGTATGTATGAAGATCACGAGTTTGTGAACAAAACGAATACATATTTACGTGGAAAGATATATATATATATACATATATCATTCCTTGCTGTTGGATGATTTGTCTTTCTTTTGTCCTCCAAGAATACGAGAAATCTGCAAACCTCTGCTGAACGCTTGATTGAATAACATTCGTGTTTGGAACTCTGACACAAATGGGAACCAAGCCAGAAATGCAACCGGAGTGAAAAGAAGTAATCCCATTATGATTTCGTAGTATTGGGCTAAGGTTCTGATCGAAGACCAGAATCCAGATCGTCGTAGAAATGACCTCAGAGCTTGTGCAATCTGATAGAAATAAAAAAGATAAATTAACATTACTAATTAATAAACAACAATGATACAATTTATATCCTCTTTCCTACTATAAACTCCAATGTTCAGAATGGACATATCAAAACCAAACCAAGTCAAACGAGCCCAAAATACTGGAATTAGCGTATTCTTGGAGGACAAAACCAAACCAAACCAAACCACACCGTGGGAGCCCTCCATCTGGACGGTATGCACAAATGCATACTGGTAATTTGTAACATGCACTCGTGCATAAAAAAAAACAGCTTCAATCGCTTGTATACATTTGTGCATACCGTCTATGCACAAGTGCATACTGTCTTGATGGAGGGCTTCCCAAGGTGCTCTTCAGTTTTCTCTTTTTTTTTGAGGTTTTCTCCTGAACCTCCCTCTATATAACATATAAATACATATATATAGGTCGGGTTCAAGGGAAAACGTCAAAAAAAAAAGGAAAAACTCAAGAACATCCTGGGAGCCCTCCATCTGGAAGGTATGCACTAATGCATACTGGTAATTTGTAACATGCATTCGTGCATATGCACTAATGCATATATATGCATTGGTGCATAGAAAAAATTTGGACGGTATGCATTAATGCATACCTGTAATTTGTATCATGCATTTGTGCATATGCAGTAATGCATATATATGCATTGGTGCATAGAAAAAAAACAGCTTCAATCGTTTGTATGCGTTAGTGCATACCTTCCAGATGGAGGGCTCTCAGGGTGTTCTTCAGTTTTCTCTTTTTTTAGTGTTTTCCCTTGAACCTCTCTCTCTCTCTATCTCTCTCTCTCTATATATATATATAGAGAGAGAGAGAGAGGGAGACGAAGGATCATGTGAGAATAGGAGTTAAGGTGAGAAGCGTAAGAAGGGATCTGGACCCCTTGATCACTTTTAATCACACCCTCATCCCATGAATTGAGAAACAAAAATTGTGCAATCAAGTAACACAAATGAAGAAAATTGAGAAACAAAATTACTGACCAGAAGCAATCCCCAGCCGGTTGGCAAGAATGCAAGGATGCATACTACTATATCTTTCACTGTCATATGAGGTAATGCAATCAAGGTAATCAGAGTTGAAATAAACGCAACAAAGATAAACCCCTGGATCAACCGGAACATAAGTTGATAATCCGCACTCAGTTTCTTTCTCCAAAATGACATCACCTGAAAATATATATCAAAACTTAAATCAATCCTTATCATAGAACAAAGCTAAGTGAAGGGTTGCTTGGTTGTCTTTCCATTAAGCTGTCTGTATGGATTAAGTTGTCCATATAAAATAACCTAAATTCCCAAATCCCATTAAGCCAATACCAAAAATCCCCAATCATAAGATTTCATGCATAAAAGTGTCAAAGAATATGCTATTCTAATTAAATAGGAAATAAAACGATACTCTCATGTAACACACCTTCATTACAACCAGTCCTCCAATGATTACAAGCCATGAAATTCCATAAACCTGAAATCAAAAAAAGCAAAAATTGAGGTGAGTTTGCTATTGAGAACAGACATTCTGTTAAGAAAAACATGGAGACATATGAAATACGTACCAGAAAACTTTTGCTATCCGTTAAGCTGAGGTGATACACGAGTCCAAACTGATAAATAAAAAACCGAAGTGCCAATAAGATCTCCATAACGTTTCCCCTTACCCCAGAAGATATAAGATGTTCTTGTTCTTTTTCCCACCAAGATTCCCAACTTTTATCAACAGAAACACCAATTCCTCCATGATTACTTATCCATTTACTCCAATCTGTCCAATCATCAACAATTTTTTGCCATTCAAACCCTGAGGGATTGAAAAGGAAGGGAGCAAACAGCCACGATCCAACCATAAACCACATTGATATTGTAATCAATATATATGCAAGTGAACCTCTATAGGATTGACCAAAAATTTCATATACAACAAGTAAGATCAGAAGTTCAATTCCTTTGACAAAATGGCTTCGAGAATAGAGTCTGTAGTTCTCGGCGAATTTGGCATGGAAAACAACAAATCCACGGCCTGTTGCTCTGTATTGTGCACCCCCATGAAGCAAAGTTCTTCCATAATAATGGGTTTTTGTTCCAAGAGAAAAGGTAAAGAACACAGAAGCTAACTGTAGTTGCATGAGGACAAAATCGGTAAATGCTCTATGAAACCCTCTTTCGAGTCCTATTTCCATCATCATTGGCAATGCCATAAGAAACCCAATTTGAACAAAAGACTGTGAAGCAAGAGCTACTTGAAGGGGTTTATCGTTCACAACTTGTCTATTCGTACTTAATTCTCTCTCCAATCCACTGAGAACGAGATAAAGGCGGCCGTAGAGGAAGACATATACAATAATCACGGTGAGCTGCCATAAAAAACAAAACTTGATGGTCAGAGACTATGCACTATATTCATGAATGAAATTCCTATAGTGTATATTCATCAATGAATGCAAACTATATTCACCAATGAATACAAACTATATTCATCAATGAATTACATCTTACCAGTGTATTAAAATAGAATCCCACAGTGGTGAAATAGCAAGAGAGCATGCGAAAGAAATCAAAGCGGTGTCCAAGCCTATATATATCACGACTCATTGTCTGCTCCCCATTTCCGTTGGCTATCTTTGCCTCAAATAATGAGATCTGATTGAGACCGACATCTCTTCCTTTACCAACTTGTATGTATTCATGATGAGTAACGTTTCCTCCACGTAATGTAGAATTGAAACCTGAGAAAAATGGAAAATGTGAATAAAAGACGGGCAGGTAACATAAAAAAGAATCTTTAATACAAAAGAATCTTTAACAGTGAAATACACAATGAAACATAAAAGAGAATCTTTAATAGAAAAGACATGCCTGCAAAGATATCCTCGCTGAGATTAATGATCCTAGAAGCCTTGCTCACACCCCCTCTGGTCAAGTGAAATAGTCTTTCAAATACATCTGGATGCCCGTAGTGAAATCGGACTCTGAATGAGCATGGGCACATGAATTGGATAACGAGTTAAAAGATAAAAGATAAAATACTAAATTTATTTTTCAACATAATGAATGAAGTTTCACTTCATGTAGTTGTCTACATCATTCATCAAACTTGCAATGAATGAAAAAAGAATTAAAATATCATGACTTACTAGAAAACCAAAAACATTGTTGAGAACGTCATATAAATGATGAAAGTATTTGAATTAAAGGCCAACAGTACATTACAAAACAATGATATATAACATTTAGGACTCATTTGAACTTTCATCCTACGGCATAAATGGAATAACATAAGAGTAAGAAATGCAAAAGATGTAAAAGCAGATAATTATATGATATAGAGAGTGTTCATGTGGGAATTACTTGAGGAATACCCGAAGAGGCAATAGCCAAAAAAATTGAGGTTAATTGGATTCCCCCTTCTTCTTATGAGTGTCCTTTCAGATTTTCCGGAAAGGGATGCAAATCTTTTTACAAAAAACAAATCCTTAAAGAATGAAATTATTCCATATAAAATTGCATGAGTTAGATAAATTTTGTCGTATCATATTCTAATTCTAGCAAAAAGGAGAAAGAGGTCAAATTGAATTCAGGGTGAGTTTAGCATGCAAAGCTACATAGTACCATGTGATATTTAAAATATAACGTAAGAATTAGAAAAATCTTAGATGGTGTAAGTTAAAACAGTTATCAGACACACAAATATATATTCAATCTGCCAAAAACACAAGAAATTTTCATTTTGAGGTTAGTGATGTAGAGGAAGCTAGAGAACTGTTGGAAGATGCTTAGACTGAAAAGGCAAACTCAACCCAACCATTCTCAAAGACTGTATAAAATTGCTGAGGCATTTGATATGGGTTAAAACTGTATTTATAATATTAATAAATCTAAACTACGAGAAGATCGTAAAGCTTACTTTAACGGGTTAGCCAACAATCTTTGTCCAATGGTTACGAAACTTGTCTCCTGATTTGACATGAACCATGCAAGAGAAGAAACACTGAAAGCAGAAATCACATAAAGAAAAGGTTATCAACAACAAACTGCGCATATGTCATGCAATCCTTACAATTGAGTAAACAGTAATTAGGGGGTATTTGATAAAATTGATAAGTAAACACTTATGTATTTATATATTTTTTGGAAAACCACAGGTGTCCAGCCAGCTTGGTTGCACACATACTAATCTCATAGGGCCCTGAAGTTAACAGCCACGCAAACTTCGAGTGGGCCCCCGAGGGGCCTCGAACTAGTGACCACCAAGGAGCAAACCCAAGGCCACCCAGTTAAGCTGCCGTCACTACAATAAAATCAGGTTTATAGGATGCTGAATATGTTTAAGTGTCCTAATATTTTTTATAAGACAGTTTTCTAAATAACGTCATATAAAGAATTTAATAGGACGTTTTATTTCGAAAGTTTCCTAAAGAACTTGTTAAAACGCTTTTTACATAGGACGCACAATTGTCTGGTCCTATAAATTGAACTCCTATAAAGCAGCCTATTAGGAAATTTTAGCGTCCTGTAAAGCCAACTTTGTTGTAGTGGGTTTTATGTATTTATTATTAGGAAGCAAGCAGAATCACTAACCTATTCAGAAACAAACATTCTTAAATAAAATGTATAGCCAGATAAGTGGTTGAACCATTAAGAGCCTCAATAAGTATCAAACAAAGGGTTCATTAGTGTACCTGCCAGTGAATATATGCTCTCTAAGCCCAAGTATAGTAGGGGTCCGGACACCATGTGTGACAAGAAACTCTTCAAGCAAATTCCTCATTTTAAAAGCTTCTTCCATGTAGTTATCCTGTTGATATATGACATTAAGCAGGCTAAGATATTGAAATTAGCTGAACTTCTAGGCATAAATAAATAAATAAAGTACCTGGTTCATATCTATCGTTTGCAGGCCTTCTCCACGTGTAAAAATTATTGCATGATTTTGGTTCTCTGGCTTTCCCTCACCCAACATGGCAGGTCCCGGAAGCTTTATACGATATATAACCTGAATAAGAGAAATTGCATAAGTTTATTAAGATTCTGTTGTGTATGGAAATAAAGAGATACCGTTACAAAGCATGACATGATTATTCGCCTTTTTTTGTATCATCTTTCATTCTTTTGATGTGTAAGTATAAACATTATGATTTAGAAAAGGTAACTAAGGAACAACCATAATATTTCTTATACTGATTAATATAAAAGACTACCACTGTCCTATATAAAACATTGGAAATCGTACCTGATCTTGATTTTGAACAAGGTCAGAGGAGTCACTAGACTTTGGTACAGCTTTCACAAGAACTGAATAAAAAGAAACGTGGTCAACCACTTTTTTCGATTTTTCATTGCTGGTTTCTTCAACCTCATCAATATAGGCAACACGAAGAGAAGGATACCTGCTCATGAATGTAAGCATTTCCAAGGTTAGACCACACAATAAATACAGACTTCTTGGCAAACTAGTAAGGGGCATAATTGGAAAAAAGTGAAAAAGATGTCCTAGAGCCTACTAAAACGCTATCTGAAGTGGCTTTTTCAAAAAGCTAGCTTATGGGTTACAAATACGGCTTTTTCAATAAGTGCAAAAAAATAAACTAGCTTATGGTTTTCAAACATGATCTTTATGTAAAATTAAATTTTTGACAAGTCATACGTTGTCATGAGCCTCAGAATGTCATGGGCACGAGCATCTGCTGATCGTTTCTGGAGACCATATTTTTGGCAAGATACCACATACGAAAACTTCATATCTACCACTGCTTGACATTGTGTCTTTAATGATCTTTCATTGTTTAAATGCTCTTCAGTATTAGATTCAGCAGCCTTGTAACCTTTCATCAACTCTGAAACAAAAAAGGAGGATTTATATAACATGATCATGCTAAACACCATGAAGAAGAGTAACAACATGTACACTTAGGTGGCGTTTGTTTTTTAAGAGGTGTTGAAGTCTGAAGTCTGATTTCAGTTCTGAAATGGTTATGAAACGTCTAAACAAATCAGACATAAGTGGTGATTAAGAGCTTAAAATGAAAAAACAAACAAGGCCTTACCCTCATCTTTTGCCATGTCAAGGAAAGCTTGAAGTTCCAATGCTTGCCGATAGTACATCATGCCTCGAACTAATTTATGTTCAACATGGAGAGAATTTGTAAACAACATAGAATCATTTATTATCATCATTAGTGTTCCTTCCATCCCATAAAAAATTTAAAAACTGACTTTACATTTATGTGAATAAAATGACTATTAGAAATTTATCTAAACTAAAGTACCCATCTTTAGGGACAAAATAGAAGATTGTTTTTATTTTTTGAAAAATGTTTTAAAATTGAAGTAATCTTGCAGGCTAAAATCAATAACACAAATGCTTTGTAATGATGAGCCACAGATAGAACGGTAAATTGCATGAAAATGCAACATACTTGGTATGACTGCTATTATGTGTAATGTGCTTTAAAAACCTTCATTTTGGTACCACATATGCGATATTTCAAGCACTTTGTTTGAGATGCCACATCTAATGTACCAAAATGAAGGTTTTGAAAGTACATTACACAAAGTAGAATCTGATCAAAGTACATTGCATTTTGCCCAAGAAAGAAATGTTCCAATATTTTGGAACATTACACAACAGAAATTCTTGCAGTTTTAAAGAAGATAGGAAGCGTTTTCCCTTTTCATGGTGGTTAGATTTTTCAACTAAGACAACAGATAATCTTCGAACTTGCGCGTTTATTAAAACCAGTTCGGTTTACCCCCACTAAAAAGTTACAAAGTCAATAGTTTCTAATAAGTTAGTCACATACCAGTTTTAGTTAGTGTTTGGCCTCTATATGATGCCCAATGGCGAAGTTCGTCGTTTGTCATATCTGGAACAGCTTTCAGTTCATCTTCATTTTTGAATCCTACCCTCTCAAGGAAATTTTCCCATTCATCTGTATATCAAATATTTACTAATTATCATATCACATGGATTTTAACGACAAAGAGAAAACTGGTTTAAAAAAACTGACCTGGGTAAATTTTCTGCAAGTAAAAGAGAATAGAAACCCCATCTTCATTTTCCTGGTTCAAGGTATCGATGGAGAAAAGGACATCCTCTTCGAAGTAAGGAGTAAGAACCCTTGGATAAAACAAGTAGTACACAAAAACATTAGGCATCTTTATCAATGAGTAACTATTAAAGTTAATTTATATCCAAGGGCACATTTGCTAATTATAGGGATGATAGTACTCGAGGTAATCCACATGATGGATAACGGTCAACCAGGTATCTACACTCCATAGAAAAATCAAATCCTTGGATCATAGATTCAAGGGATACTTATCATATGACTATATATGCATACCTTCTCCTTTCCTTGTTTTTTTTAGTATATTACATTTATATACAGCAATTTGTAACAAATAAACTCACACACCCTCCTCACCTTTGGTGAGTTTTGAACCCCCTAAACTCTTGGGAAGCCAAAGGTCTGGATACGGCTAGGCCAAAGGCCCTTTGGTTGTATTTTCCTTCTTCCGGTTGTCAAAAAGTTAAATTTGCAAATGAATCTCTTTTGGCCATTTTAGGGAGAAGTTCTATTGTCATAATCCCTACTGTCAAACCCTATTGTAAAACCCTAGCCTTCGTTTACATCTTTGCATCTATTTGTTCTTCATACTTATCAAGACCCACTGGGGGACCTAGAAGGGGCTTACATTTAGAAGCTTTTACTTAAAACACTATTTATTACGAGTATTTACCTTTAAATGCTATAGTCCATGAATATTGTTTATGACCTTCCAACTATTCAAGGAATAATACTTGGGTTCCTTTCACAAGTATCATTTTCCTCCATTCTTCATCTTGTGGGTCCCATCTACATTTCTGTTCACATCAAGTAAATGGGTTCCCATGGCCACATCTTAATTATCCTCACTATATACAGGACCCACAAAATGGAAGTGCTAGATGACCAAGAGACCTTATTTTTATACAAATAGACTAGAGGTTGTATCTTAAGCATCATCAATTTGCTGGTAATTTTTATCAAATATAATTTAATAGTAAATAGATGGCACTAAAGAATTGTCCTAGGTTTAGATTTTAAGCAAAGCAATCCACCAATAAATGGATGGCCCACAGTCCTTGAAAGTTGAACCTGTCAGTTATTCAAGTCAAAACTCTCAAAAATGCACAAAATTGACACCTGAGCAGCAAACTTACGAGAAAGATATCATGTTTCGGACTTTGGGTGCGTCAGGCATTTCCATAAACAATGAATTTGAGAAGAAAGAGATACGCCTTCTGGCTTCTATGTTTGATGGCACATCCATAGCAGATTCCTTTTCAGTAAGCAAGAGATGAAGCCTTCTTATCTGGAGGCAATGACAAGCATGGTTTACAAATGCAGATATTTAGAAGAAAAAACCCAAGCTAACAGACAAATAGGCCCCACTTTATCATAACCCAATTTCATTGATTACCATAGTGACTACTTTTGATACAAAATAAACTAAAAAGAAAAAAGAATCTTAGTAAATTATGTGCTTCCACTTTCTCATGCTACAATTTTAACTCAACATTATGGTCATGCGCCAACTTTGACGAAAGATCCGGTTTGGCATCGAATTGGATGTCTTGGTCTATCTAATAATAAAAGAATGATAAGGTAAATGTTGGAAGTCAAAAAACGAAAACTTACTTTCTCTTTCCAAACTCCTGTTTCCTTTGTAACAGGAAAATTAAGATCTCCAAAGAACTTCTGATACTGTTGTTTATCCGGCTGACCTTCAGGATTTCCGTAAGACCCACCATGGCTCGATTCCATCAAACTATGTGGGAAGCAAAAGAGATTTCCAATAAATAATGTTACATAATAGAGGAGATCAATTATGCTACTTCACATTACCTAGAAATTGATTCATTTACTATTATGTCCCTTGTCACCACCTCCAACATATTAAGTAGCACAATTTCGACGCCATCCTTGTCAGCTTTATCATTTTTTATCTGTAGAAAAGGAAAGATCATGACTTTAGGAGTCAAAATTGGCCTCGTTAAGAATGCACAATAAAAAAAAATAGAAATTGTTCCATTTGGGATGTCCCATGCTTTCTAAGAAAAAAGTTCATAGTTACAGCAGGCCCATCAAGGATGACATATTTTCCTGTCTTATCCATCTGTTGTCTGGTTTTCTTCTTACAAAAGGGCAGTCTTTCTTCAAATATATTACAAATTTCATCAAATATATATATTTAAAAAATCTAACAACACCCCTGAATATAGGCATAGTTCTTTTGTTTCCTGTGACTATTATTTTGTGTAAGATTGTGTTCCTAGCACACAAGATTTCATTGTTTTGTCATTATTGGAGAACATATGACATTTGCAAATCGACAAACATGGATACAAAACAATCTGCCTGGTCAGATTTTGCAATTTTCATGGGAGGGAGAAGCAACTAGTATATTTACCAAAAAATTAATAAGCTGAAGAAATTGCTCAGTGAGGCTAGGAAGATGCCTCATATCAAGCTCGCTTAATAGATTTTCCTTCTCTATGTGATCATCAACTGTGGCGAATATCTCATTCAGAACACTGAAAACAATCAAATTACATTGAAGGACAAGTTAGTCATTATACGTAAATATGTGTGCACATTTCTATTTATGTTTGTCCCAAAATAAGTGTCCAATTTCAAGAATAGATAACTAAATTTCCAAATCCACCCTAAATTAATGCATAAATATTTTAGAGTTCATGAGATAGATAAACTAATTAAGGGTAAAGTTGGGTCATTTGGTTAACTAAAAAGTGTAATAATTATGCACGTCAAAAACTGTGTCATTTCTATTGTGGATACTTATTTTGGGACGTAGGTAGTAACTCAGGTGGCGATTTGCATACGCCTTCTCACGATCCCCCAAAACCAGAAAATACAGAATATTTTTGCATGACGCATAGCACTCCCGAACAGCATAGCGCATATAACTGTCAAAATTCATCCTCTTTTGCAGTTCAGAGTCCCTTCCGTTACTATCTTTTGCCATATCCAACGCTATAGGAATCTGCAAAAATAGCATTAAAGAATTCGTTGGTATATATATATATATATATTCCCTAAAAGATTCTTGAAAGAACATCCTTCAGGATATAATAAACCTTGCTAGCAAGTAAAAATGGAGGCCACTGAATGAGATCCAAATCAAGATCTGCGCAGTCTGGCATGAGTAATAGGTTCATTTCCCTAATAACCATAACAAAATGCATGTAGAGATGAGTACAAACTAACAAAAAAATAATTGAAGAGATGCATGTATATCAAATCAACTTCACAGAACCTATTATTTATTAAATCCTCAAGCCTGAAGCTTTTAATTATTTGATTCCACATCTGAGCAAACTTTGCTGTCTCCTCTTTGTTAGATGGTTCCTGAAATAGATATATACCCAAATAAATGTTAACCATCAGAAAACAAGCCAAAAGATTGTGCTTTGTGGTTAGTGGTTACTAATAATAAAATAAGAAAACTAAACCTTTGTGAATCTACGTGATAGAGTAGCCTTGAGTCCCTTTTTGGGCCTTTCACTCTTTTCTGCTGGAATTAAGCATTTGTTAAAAGCAAGTGGAAGTTGCTCAAACCGGCTTCTCAACATTTCCAAAGTTCGTATCTGAAAAGAAAAATATTTGAGAAAGGAACTATAAAACACAAAAAAGAAGCATGTGTCCTTCAATAGGAGTTCTATAACAGAAAGAAATGGAAGTAGACACGCATGCAGTTAAAGCTCACACCACTAATATCATAATACAGCTTTTACATTTAGATTCACTACTCGTAACATACTCAAAATTTACCAACTTCAACCCATGTTGATTATATGTTTATCCTGGAGCCAATATTTCAGATGACACTTTTTTAAACGAGTTTTTCTTCCCTTGTAAGCCTCTTGAATTTGCTTTTTCTTCCTCTCGAAGACCAGAATGTTCAGAAATACAAGGAAATGCACCAAAACAGAAACAAGAAATGTCTAATCTACCCTTGGTTTTGCTAAGGAGGTGCACACTAGGATCAGAGAACTAGAATCCATTAATATATATATATATGAAACCAAGACTATACAAAGGAAACGGAAATAGATCTGAGGACCGACCTCTCCAAGACGCCGAAATGCACCATAGAAACCACCAAATATTGTGGAAAAGATGGCATACCATATTTGGGTATCCATAAAATAGACCTGTGGAACATAAACAAGAAATTTATATTCACAAACCATGTTTTAGAGGCAAGGGAGTAAAGTCTGTGGGATGGAAGAAAATGAGATAAAAATAACATACAAGAATAATAGGAGCCCAGAGTGAAATGACAACACCCATATTGTTGCTTGCTGGAAAATAGGAAATAACAATATATAAAGCAACTTCCCTTCTGAGTGTAATTATATGGAAAAATACATAGGGGTCCCAGAATTGATTACCTTGGGGAAAGAACTCATGCCATTGATAACGTCTTACATGAACTCGCATAATTGCTTTTGTTGGACCCACTAGAGGCTTTATCTGCAATATTTAAGTAATGAGGAAATTCATGTTCCAAGAACTATTAGAAATAACAGTTTCATAACTGTCTTCACACTTTGCCTATGTTTGGCAAACTAGCTGATAAGCTAGTTGTTGGCTTATGAGCTAGTTGTTAGCTGAAGAGCTAGTTGTTAGCTGAAAAGGTTGTTGGCTGAAAAGCTAGTTGCTGGCTGAAAAGCTAGTTGTTAGCTGAAAAGCTAGTTGTTGGCTGAAAACCTAGTTGTTAGATACTTTTCATACTCCTGGGCATTCACTTTTTAGATTAATAGATTATGGTTTGGGTTCCGGTGAGAATGTAAGTTACAGTGAGAAGCCTCTTTCCCAAAAAAAAAGTTACAGCGAGAAGGGTAAGAAGGGATCTCCACCCTTGGATCAATCCTAATTGAAGATCAACACGTGTGAGATGCACCAAGATGCACCGGATAATTCCCGTATCAAGTGTGATCCATGGGGTGGGGGTGAGATTAAAAGTGATCAAGGATCCAGATCCTTCTTACGCTTCTCACCTTAACTCCTATTCTCACACGATCCTTCATGAATAGAATGTTAGGTTATTTTCTTTTAACTTTTTAGGCATAGATAGAGAAAATAATTTTACGGCAGTAAGGGAGGTTAACGCTGGCTGATCCCTGGTCATTCCTAGGAGAGGATTATACTAGGACGATAGTGACAGTGTCAATGTGTTGGAAAAAAATTAGTATATAGCCATTAGGTCATCAAATTAAATAATTCTTATGGGACTACAAGAGGTACAGATAAATGTGACAAGAAAAAGATGAAGAAACAGGAGAAACACCTCTAAGTAGTAACTGAAAGCTAGTTTTGCCACTATGAGGACAATCCAGAAGAATGTGTACCTAGAAAAGAACATTTTAAGGTTACACATAAAGCAGAGAACAACTAACTAAACCAGTATGCACATGTGTTTTCAGTATGGAATTCCTACTTGATTAGGGAAAGAGTATCCTCATGCATTCCCCTTCCAACATATAGTGGAACCTGCAAATTTTCAGGATCTATCAAGAATAAATTCTGAATTACACTTCAATAACCGTAAAACTATCCAATATATGATTTTGTATATTACTAGTTGTGTACCCGTGTGATGCAGTGGGACGTAAAAATTTATCATAAATCGAGAAAGAAATGTTAATGCAACTCTCATTAAAAAAAAACTGAAATTTATGTTTGTTCGAAATAGAATTTACAAGTGGTGGTTGAACATGACTTGCTAACTTGAAGACCCGTTAAAAATACCTTAAAACAATATATATGATATGGGTGTTAAAAGTAATTATCATAAAATCCTTGTTTATAGGTATAATTGTTTAATTCAAATTTAAATATTTAGATTTAAAAATAAATATGTAATTAATTTCAGTTTATGAGGCAATCTTCAGTTTTAGTAGGGCTCAATGTTTAACATGTATTTGAACGTATTTATAGGTTATCGGTTATTTTATGAAGTTCAAACTTGAAGCACTATAAGTTGTATTTATCTGGTAATAAGATATAAACTTGAATTTCACGAGATTCTAAGAACATGGGGTAAATGCTTTATAGGGTCAGGTTCAGAGGAAAACCGCAAAAAAATAATAAACTGAGGAACACCCTGGTACCCGTTCATCTAGACAGCATGCACACTTGCATTAAAACCAAGAAACAACTTCAATTACTTGTATGCACATGTGCATACAGTTCAGATGAATGGTTACCAGGGTGTTCCTCGGGTTTTTTTATTTTTTGGGAGGGTTTTCCCTAAACCTCCCTCATGCTATTATGATACAGTAAGGAGCTGTTTGATTTTTATTTATTAAGTTCTGAATCTGTTAAGCATTAATCTGTTTGGATAAATTAAGATACATTTATATTTGATTTTCGTTCTAAATAAATAATCTGAACAAAAAAAATTACCATTTTAACCTTATGTCTACATAGGTATTGAATAAAAATAAATCGTTTGATAAATATTTAAAATGACAAAAAAAATTAAATTAATATGAATTATTTAAAATAAGATAACTAATATGAATTCAACGAGTTAATAACACAATACTTTAAAACTTAAAATATATGTAAAACTTTATTGTTTGATTACAAAATGTATTTTATGGATGTTGGTAAACTGTTTATTTTTTTGATGAGACGTGTGAATAATTAAAATTGTAGAACATGGGTAATTTTGGAAAACATTCTCACTTAATGCATTAAGACATGTTAAGTTAATCTCTTAGTATTAAGTTAAAATCAAACACGTTAATATAACTTCACCAATTAAGCTAACCGCCTATTAAGCTTGTTAAGTTGAAAACAAACACCCCCTATGACTAAGAGAGGTTAACTTAAGGCTTGTGATGCCTTTGTTGAAGAAA
Organism: Silybum marianum; assembly: GCA_036898165.1. NCBI lineage: Eukaryota > Viridiplantae > Streptophyta > Magnoliopsida > Asterales > Asteraceae > Silybum > Silybum marianum. Next base: position 25,270,707 of record CM072538.1, read on the forward strand.
CGTAAGGAAAGAAAGATGTAATCCACGGCAACATAAGTAAGTTGATAAAAGGTTTTACTGTACCTGCGACCACCACATGATGAACCTCACGATTCTGTAATCCGATTTCTCTAGCCTACGACGGATAAATGGCAGGAGGAACAATAATGCAGTAAGCATGTTGGGAGACAAGTAAACAACGATTGCCAAAATGAAGAGAGAATGGGAATTTGGTCCATTGCCAAACCAGTTCTTCATAGTCTCTCCAAGTCCAGAAGGATTGTCCAAACCATAAGCATATGTTGTTGGTAAAACTATAACCCAAGCTGCTGCCACTAAAGTCTTCAAAACATATCGGAGCTTCACATGAAATGACATGCTAAACCTTGCTTTCCACATCATCACCAAATCAATCACAGCTGGAAACGGAGAGGCAATAAGCGGATTAGTGTTTCAACTTAGTGATATATATATATATAAGTTTAATTGACCTTTTTGTGGAGTCCTTTGGTTAAATGACCTTTTGACGGGTTTGAGAATGCCACTGCTCAACAGAACAATGCCACTTCAAGTGGTCATGGATTTAAATAACCCCCTTTTGTGTGGCATCGAGCTGTAGTAGTTTGTTATGGTGATAAAACAGATGTAGGTGAAGGAAGATGGCTAATCAGTTACACAAATGAACCCAAATTTAGGTAAGAACTAATCAGTCAACACCCATATGCCACTGGAGTTTGGTACATGATATGCATTTGTGCTTTGCTCTGATTCTTATTTTATGTAACGTACTTTCAAAACCTTCATTTTGGTACCTCGGTTGTGACATCTAAAAAACAATTAGGTGCCTAGTTTAAATCTGAAAACTGAATGAAAATGCAACGAATTTTGGCCCTATTCCTATTTCCTGTAATGTACTTTGGTCTAAATTTTTTAGTACCAAAAATGAAGGTTTTGAAAGTATGTTACATAAACTAGGAACAAAGTTGCATTTTTCATGAATTTTGCCCATCAATTCAGGTAAAAGGTTAAAATTCAAATATCAATGCTACTTGGACTCTTTTTCACACTTTTCACAAGCCGGAGGTCTTCGCTCTACTCTTTGCACGTAGAGGTCAAGTCTATGTACATCTCCCCCCCCCCCCGGTACCCCACCTCTAGGTGGGATATACCAGGCTCGTCTGATTTGGTTTATCACCGGAGGTCACATTTAGAACTAATTAAAGGCCCTAACATAAATACATACTTTCCTTTAAACCATGCAGCATGAAACACAAATTTGTGTCGGATCTCGGAAATCTTGTCTTACATTCTAGAAATTCATTTTAAGTTCTAATACAAGTTCAAAGTAAGCAAGACAAAAAAAAATTGTCTACAGGGGAATCCATGCAAGGAATACCCCGCACATTTAATATTTTGGTAGGGTCCTAAAAATTTCATGTGACTTCCATTATCCATTTGCTTATTGAAGAGAAAATATCATTTATTTTCACCCATTTGCTAAATTTGTGTACAAATTTTCAACCTTATATACAAAAAGACACTTACAGATACTGCAAAAGGAAATCAATGCATGCCATTAGTTTCTTACCTTGTGCAAGTTTTAAAAGTGCTGCTGTTATGAAGATGCTCAACACACTCTTGAACACTTCTCCATCAAAGATAGAACTTAGTTTACCAGATCCATTCCATGCTATAATGATCATTGCCTTCATCATATGACACAAATCTAGTCAATAAAAAAATAAAGAAAGCTGAAGAAAGCAGTATGCTACCAAAGAAAACAAGATTACCTGTAAACTCAAAATGTAAAAGCTCCACATCCTATCAAAACTCCTAAATATATGCCAGTATGAATCTATCTCCACAAAATTTATCTTCCCTACCCAACGACCTCTGCTAGATTTTTCCACCTGAAAATAAAACAAGCATTAAAATAGGCAATAAAGAAAAATGAAATCCAATGAAGCTTTATCTAATGAATTACAACGCTCTTTCTTATTTTTCATAAGAAAAATACCAACTTCTGCAATAGGGACTAGTAGAGTATTACAAATGTGGATGAGCTCAGCCAAACACATTTGTCCATCTAAACTCTTCTGTTTAGGAATTTATCATATATGTAGACAAATATATTAGTAACTTGATGACATCATATTTGCATGCAGTCAAACTTCAGGTTTGCCAAAAAGATCAAAGTAGATGAGTTTTTATAAAAGCAGAATTGTAAAATAAGAAGTGGCAAACAAGTGAAATAAACTCACCTCGCTATCTTTAACTTGTTGAGGCACATGAAAGAAATCAGCATCAGCACGCATTGGCCATCCTATACGGAAACAGTCGAGTGACCTACAATATTATATAATATATACCACTTAAGTAACATATTTTTTGGAATTCAACATCAAAATGGAATGTGATCTGAGACGAGGAGGAGCATGATACCAGAAATACTCATTTAGATCATCATAATTTCTCCATTGAGAATGTTTTGTCTTTCCTCCTTTGCTTTTATGAGCTTCCTGTAAGGAATGATAATTAAATTACAAATTATAACTCAACTTACATGAAAGTTGCAAGACCACTCAACATTTACTACAACCTTTGCAATTGTATTGTAGATAGGAGTCACGACTTTCTTCAAGAATGCCTCCTTTTCGCCCCCATAGACAGGCTTAGTATTCTCACCGGTTACGTGACTGACGCTTCCCGACAGCATATGGTAAACCTCAAATGCCATCTGTGAAGAAAGGAAGCATAAAACAAGTGAACACAAGAACCCTAGCTGTAAATCGTTGAAATTGGAACTAATTTCTTAGTGCTTGGTAGTGTATTAACTATAATTTATTTTTATTTTATTTTATGTTACGGTAAATTACTTTGTGCCACTAGTGAAAAAAATCAATTTGCCCCTACCTATAAGTATCGTGAAGTAAATAATACAAAGTTTTGTCCCCTAGGTAAATGTGATTCGTAAATCACAAGGCTTAAGGTCTTTGGAATTACTTCAAGTATATAAATAACATAAAGAGTATCAGAGAAATAGAAAGGAAAGAACATAACAAAATCATAATGCATACGTGGTGATAGATGTAGCAAAGGCATTCCGGCATAAATCTCAAGTTTGCAGCTTCACCCCATATGAGAAGATACAAACCCATGTACAATAGTTTCCTTTGTTGCACTTCTTTTTGAATATTAGGATACCTGTAAATGGAGGACGATAACACATAACTCCCTTGTTAGATGTTGCTTGAGGGTGAACTAAGAATCAAAAAACAAGTAAAAGTCAAGATGGAAATTTATTGGGATCCAAATAATGCCTTTATAATCATAGGAGTTATCAGAGACGCATGATTAGGGTAGCAGGATAGAGTGGGGATCGGTACTTTTTTTACGGCAAGATTTCTTTTTTTCGCACACTTTACACAAGCTGGAGGCCTCGGAAATTAACCACTTTACTCTTATGGATAAAGGTCAGGTCTGCTTGCATCCCACCCTCCCCAGACCCCCACCTCCAGGTGGAATATATCGGGCTCGTTTTTGGATTATAGACTAATTACAGAATGAATATTCAAATTATTGACGTTATTCATTATGAAAGATTATAAACGTTTCAAAGGAGGTCATAACATTGTTGTGAAACCCAAAAAAACATAAGGTCAATAACCATGAAAATTTTCAAGGAAGCTAGACTCACAAAAGACTATGTTTGCGACCCAGATATTCGCACCACTTCCGGTAATTTTTGAAAAGTTTATCCATAACTTCTTCAACCGCGACATCATCCAACTATAAAAGAACAATGTACAAGAATGTCATCATCAACGAATTTGTAAGGCTATGTTTGGCAAGCTATCTTTAATTTGTTAGCTGAAAAGTAAGTTGTAAGCTAATAAACTAGTCATGTTTGATAAAAAGCAGTTGATAAGCAAGATGACAATGTAAAATGACCTAACTAGAAAAATATAAGGGTGTTAATGTAAAAATATAGGGGGAGTAATTGGAAATTAACAAGTGAAAAAAAAACGCGAGCTCATCGCTTACGAAAAAGCTAGCTTATGGCTTTCAAAGTAGGGCCTTTTTCAATAAGCTCAAAATAAGCTAGCTTATGGTTGCCAAACATAGCCTATGTACATTATAAGTCTATTTAATGCCACCCTTTAAAGTATAATACCTTAGGTGGTTGTCCAGGATTTTTGAGTCGAATATGAATATTTGCCAATAACAAGATCAAGTGCTCCCTTTGATTTGATACGCTATCTTTCTGCAAATTAATATAAGTCATATCCCGGCACATGACAAAATATTGTGATATATTACTATATGAATCACCAAGCAGCAGACCTGAAAACCAAAAATAGCCTGTAGCCAATCCAAAATGTCTTCATCATCTTTCTTCTTGTGGTCTTTAGGCCATGGCAGACCTCTGGTATTACGGAGAGCATTGACGGAAGCTTGTATCTACATATTCAACAAGTGAAGTATCAACATACCATGCCAAAGGGTATTATTGGAAAATTGAAAAACCTCCATATGAAATTTCTGCAACGAACCTCTGGATATCTCATGATCGCTTGATTTTTACTGTCAGGATCAAGTGGAAGTATATTATAAGGAGCATACATTTCCGTCTTCTCCTCAACCCCCTTGTGTGCTTCCAAAATCTAAGCACGTATTTAGTAATAATTCACCAAATTTGCATATATATATATAGATATATAATTAAGGGGAAATTAAATGAGAACCAAAAAAATCTTGAGAACCAAAAAGATGTTGAGAACTGTGAGAACCAATCCCAACCATTCAATGAGTTTCATTTTAGGTACGGGCATGTTTTGAGTGTTTCATATATGTAACAACATTGTATGTTTCACATGTACTATTTCACAACAATACATGTGAAACTAGTTCTCAACATTTTTCTGGTTCTCATTAGATTTTACCCCAATATAAACAACCATCAGATGAATTTATTAAAGGAAGAGCAATATCCAGCAATTACCTCTTCTGCCACATCAACAGATTCTGTCAGATTGACAGCCTTTAATACCTCAAACAGAACAGCAGCAGTTTGATAAGCTTTTGTAAGACGGGTACTGATATTAAAAGTAATTTATGCAATCAGAAAAGGTAATATGCAAAGAAGACATAAAACCCAGAAGGGATGATGATTACCGGTCAGCTTTATCAGCATTTTGCAAAGCTTGAATGTACTTTCCATAATAATGCCGATAAAAGCTCTGCATTTCACGAGCATCACTCTTTGTTTTTTCTGCTAATGTAGTTTGGTTTTCCTACATAGAGTACAAAGTTGGAGTTGATTAATTGAAGTCAAATGTTATTCCGTCTTCCTACATAGACTACAAAAGGTCCTTTGGTTAACTGACCTTCTGACAAGTCTTCTTATTTTTTTAGATCCATGACCCTCTAACAGATGTAAGAATGTCTATTCCAAACACAAGAATGCCTCAAAATGGGTTGGAAGGTCATGGATTTAAAAAAATCCACTCAAAGGTCATTTAGCTAAATAACCCCAGTGAGATTATTTAGAAGAATAACCTTCTGACCAAAAAAAAATGCATGACCTTCTGACAGATTTAAAAACGTCTCTTCCTAACACAAGAATGCACCCTTCAATTGATATACCCTGAGGCATGGCCATACATATTACATAGCATAAAAATTACACTTGGAAAGGGTGGACATTTAGCTACGGCAGTGGGTGCCATAGTGAAACTGATCGCAAAAGAAAGGAAATCAGTTTGGAAGTTCAAGAATTCGAAAAACCATCCAGGACTCCTTGGTTGTCAAAAAGTAGAAAGAGTTTTTGAACATCCTGCTATCAAACTTCTTTCCTTTTTTGTTTTAAATAAATGTGTTAAAAAGAGAGAGTTCATAATGCTCATTAAAAGGAAAAGAGTTAAGGAAAAGAACATAATAACTTATGAATGATGGAACAAAAGATAGCACATACCCTTTCAAGGCGTTGAAGTAGGGCAGTCTTAAATTGACGAACACCACGACCACTTGATGTTGGATCTAGATTGTGAGCTTTCTCAAAGGCATAGAACCGACCTGTATCATACATACAATAAGGTTTATTGATGCCATTGTAATCATATGCCCTACTAACAAGAGAACAACAAGCAATTGGATATACCCAAAGGTACGCTTGTGTGATGTAATCATGTCTCCTTTATGTTGTCAAATATGCGTTTGGAAAATTAGAATTCAACTTAAATTATTTGGATTCCAACATTACACGATCTAAATACCAACCTTAATTACTCACTATCAAGTAGTTTTTTTTCATTCCGCTACATTACATCTAAAAAGAAATGCATAACGAATTTGTCCCAAATAATAGCATTGAATGATGATCAAAATAGCTTCTCATTATTTATCACTTGGGGTAGGAACAAGAGTATTTTACGATACATGTATGGATATTGAAATTAACAGGATATTAAAACAAACAAAAACTCAAGATTGTCAAATTAACCATTCATTCCTAATACCAAAATAAAACCAACTAACAGCTAGTTAAATACATACACAGATGGAGACTTACAGAGATAAGCAACCCTTGGGTTGCTTGGTTCAACTTCATTAGCAACACGAAGAATAGGTGCAATCTCAACAAGAGATGAAGGCACCACTTCACTATCCATCATAGCCTCTCCACCCAAATTACCAGCTGTTTGAGTCCGAAGCAGCCGGCCAGTAGGCGGCTGCTGGTCAGACCCTCGTCTATTGTAAGCCATTTTTTCTTCAGATTCTTCTTATAGAAGATCTTCAGCTCAGTCTAAATTACCTGTTGGAATATCCCAAAGGAAAAAATCACTCTACGTTTGATTAGAAACGTTCTAATTAAATGATGAAAGATAGATAGAAAAACTTGATTGTCTTAAATCAAAGACAGAGCAACCTTCCATTCAAAGAAAGGGTTTGTATCCACAGACCACAGACCACAGTCAAACAGTGGACCAAATCCTTGAAATTCTCGAAGTAATTTTCAAACGAAGATAATCATTATCAAATACCATAAGAAACCCAAATCGCCCAACATCTCAAATTCCTAAAACCCCCAATTAAAATTCAATCTAATTTTCATCAGAAAAGTCCAAATTCAAAAATCCAAAAGCCTTACAGTAACTTTATTCTTCGAATAGTGAACATACAAACGATCATTCAAGTATAGACGAAGAAAAGGATGACGATTATGAAGTTACCAAGTAATCGAAAGCATCAAAGTTCCATTGGGAAGCAACTGTAGTGATTCTTCTTTGCTAATTCCAATCTGTAAGTGTCTGTGTATGTGTCTGAAGAGACATTCAATCAGAAAACTAACTTACAAAGAAGTAAAAAACTGAGAAAGCCACAGAGAACCTTCCTCAATAATCCACATATGGAAAGGCTTGCTACTTTACCATATTGACTTTGCTAATGCAACGCTCAACACCACCAATGATGAACGAGTATCAGTCCAAAAATACAAAATTTTGCAGTTTAGGGCTCCAACTTTGGTTTTTATTGCAATACTACCCCCATTCTATTAGGGCATGTGTATAAATTACGAACAAATCAACAAATTTTACACTGTTAGCGATGAACATGGTATGGTACCAAGTTTTTTTTATCGTGTATCAATCATTTATAATTGATATATAAAATCTTATATTGTATACTAACCAACTGTACTTGGTATCAACTTTTTTGGTTAATACTAGTTTTTTACCGCCTTTCAATAACAACTTACATATATGAAATATTGTCATTATATTAAGATTTTGAGTGACATTCTGAGTTTTCAGTTAACCAATGTGATGTTCAGTGTTTTTAATTGCAAGGACTAAAACTTGCAAGTATTCATATGTTGGTTCATAAAACATAGTTAAAGTAACAAATTTTAGTACTCAATAGGTAAAAAAAATCAAAAACTAATAAATAATTTCATAAGTCGATATTGTGGTACTTTATGGTACGCGGCTTTCAATAACATGTGTATACCAAATTTACATATTTGGCACAATTGGCATATATGTTGATTGATTTATTTTGGTACAAAATTGTCAGACTCTACATCTAACTGATTTCTAGTTTTGATAAACAATTGTCAGACTTTTTATTTTGAAAACGAACCTTTAAAACCATTCATTTAATTCATTTCGTGATTAAAGTTGTGTTTCTCAGGATATGAATGGAAAAAAAAGTCGATATTAGTTCTTTAGAACCATTTTGAAAATTAGTCTAAAATAGTAATCAGAAAAATGATTCTATTTTGATACAATTGATCTGATAATTTATTAAACACATTTATGGTATTACATCAAAGAGGTGAGATATTAATTAAGTAATTATCATATTTGATGAATAATTTAAATCCAATAGTATTCTACCGGAACAGATAATTGAAAGTAAGATGATAGAGTTGGATTTTAGTGAGAATGAAAGTTATGAAGATAATAAAAGTAAAGTTACGTTGAGAATGGTAAAAAAGTATCTCCATCTTTTAATCAATCAAAAAATCAACACTAGTGAAATATATCGAGATGTATCAGATTAAGTCTCATAACAAACGTAATGTATAGGATAAATATGAGAATAAAAATAATCAATAGTCCAGATTTTTTTTTACATTTATTATGTTAACTTCTATCTCACAAGATTACTCGTCTAAGTTGATAATAGAACAAAATTAATATGACATATTGAATTATTTGTTTACAAAAAGAAAAAGGATATTTTATTTCATACAATTGTGTGGAATATTTAACAAAAGAAATAAGAGAAAATGACGGATATATATAAAAGGACCTATGATGATATTTTATTATAACAGTTCAAATATAGACAAAACAATATGTCGGTTTATATAATATAATACATTACTAACGTCACGATCATTTATCCATGGAATATCACATTTTTTATTATTTTATACTTTCATTGATATTTTTATATCAAAATAATTAGTATAACTATATTTTTTTCAAAGGAAATGTATTACAGACAATTATAGCTACTGATAAACTATAAAGAAAATCGCGTATTTGGTTATATATATATATATAGGAAAGTTCAAATGTGAACCTATATTTGATTGTGAATATAAGGATGAATTTCAGCCCTTCATCTAAGCCATATTCAAGTTAATATTTAAACATGGCTTGAGGGGTAATTTTGGAAGTTTTTATCTAAATTAAATTTTTGAGTAAAAATCTCCAGTTCTCAATCGAATCTGGAAATCAAAATCCAAAATCGTAAGACAAAGACAAAATCGAAATCCAAAATCGTGTTCATCAATTGAAATTCATGGTCAAAGAAATTGAAATCCAGGCACGATGGAGGCACAAAAAAGAAAATAAACAGAAAAGAAAAAAGTTGCAGGTGTGGGGGTTCTCCTTCTTACCTTTCTTCTTTGTCTGAGTTGACGAAATCTAAGGTTCGAAGGAGATGGTGTGAATAAATTTGGGGAAGATGATGAAGAAATTCGGGGAAGATGATGATGTCTGGTTCTGATTTGAACAAATATGAGGAAGATGATGATGAAATTTGGGGAAGATGATGATGTCTGGTTCTGATTTGAATCGTCAAGTTGTATTTAGATATTTTAATAATTGTAGCTTATATTCAGACTGAATATAAACTACAATTTGGGGTTCGTATACCTATAGCTTATATTCAGACTAAATATAAGCTACAATTTGGGGTTTGAATAATTGTAGCTTATATTCAGACTGAATATAAACTACAATTTGAGGTTTGTATACTTGTAGCTTATATTCAGTCTGAATATAAACTAGAAGTATACAAACCCCAAAATGTAGCTTATATTCAGACTGAATATAAGCTACAAGTATACAAACCCAAAATTGTAGTTTATATTCAGACTGAATATAAGCTACAATTATTCAAACCGCAAATTGTAGCTTATATTCAGACTGAATATAAGCTACAATTATTCAAATCCCAAATCGTAGCTTATATTCAGACTGAATATAAGCTACAACTATTCAAATCCCAAATCGTAGCTTATATTCAGACTGAATATAAGCTACAACTATTCAAACCCCAAATCGTAGCTTATATTCAGTCTGAATATAAGCTACAATTATTCAAACCCCAAATTGTAGCTTATATTCAGTCTGAATATAAGCTACAAGTATACAAACCCCAAATTGTAGCTTATATTCAGTCTGAATATAAGCTACAATTATTCAAACCCCAAATTGTAGCTTATATTCAGTCTGAATATAAGCTACAATTATTCAAACCTCAAATTGTAGCTTATATTCAGTCTGAATATAAACTACAAGTATACAAACCCCAAATTGTAGCTTATATTCAGTCTGAATATAAGCTACAATTATTCAAACACCTATTTATAGAATATATTCAGTCTGAATATAAGCTACAAGTATACAAACCCAAAATTGTAGCTTATATTCAGATTGAATATAACCTATAATGGAACCAAAGGTTTTGAAAAACAAGAATTCAAGCAAATGTGTTTCAAAGAACGATCATATTAAAGGGAAAAAAAACATTTGAATAACCTTATTATACTTCATCAAGAAAAAGAATCTGGATCTGAAAAGACTTGTGATTCTAAGGAGGAACACAAAGCAAAAACAAACTTGTGCGAAAATTTATTTTGGGAAAGATGATGAAGAAATTTGGAGACGGAAGTGAAATTTCTTTTGGGGAAGAGGATGAAGAAATATAGGGAAGATGATGAAGAAATTTGGGGAAGATGGTGATGTCTGGTTCTGATTTGAACAAATATGGTGAAGATGATGATGTCTGGTTCTGATTTAAATCGTCAGGTTGTATTTATGATTTAAGCCATGACCCGAGTTTTCCACTTATTTACAAAAATGCTATCGTGAATTTTATTCATCATCTTTTGATCTGATCTAAAATGGATGGTTGTGATTCATTCTCATGTTCACAATCAAAGATAGGTTCACATTTAAACCCACCCCTATATATATATATATATATATATATATATATATTTATAATTCTTTACTTTCCTCTTTATTTAAATACCATCATGAATTTTACATCTTAAAATTTAAAATAAAAGTATATTAAAATTTAAATCGAATGTTCAATATCATATTATACTTTTACTATAAGCAATTTAAATCTAAAAATATTTGTTTTCAGAGTAACATTTTTTTTACCAGAAAGCATTGAGCTCTAAAATTTATCCTTTTTCTTTACTTTTATTATCAAAATGATTAATATTTAATACTTGGATTGTAATAAAATGAAGAAAAAATACTTGGAAATTTAATACTTTAGATAGTGACATACCACCTAGTGAGAGACGTGATTTTCATCCGATAAAGACTACAACAAAACAAGATTTTAAATTACCAAAATATTATTTTATCAAGTAATCATGTATACCACAAAAAACATATATATATATATATATATATAGCCATTAAACGAAACATACGTGTCTTCTATAAAAACCCAATAAAACATGCATGTCTTGCTCATGAAATAACATCATAAGACCATCACAGTCTCATACCCTCCCCCCTCCCCCCATCAACCCCCCAAATTGCGTGAAACTGTTATTACAACACTCCACACACGTTTTCGTACAATATATAACATTTATGCATTTTTTAGCATAAAACACATATTTTCATGTTTCAAGTTATTTATATAGTAAGATTTAACAAATAGCATGAACCCTCAATAATCATAGTAACATCTGTCACGTAAGAGCATGATGGTGAGTGGGGTAGGGAGGGGTGGAGATTGGAGAGGGTTAGGGTTAGGGTGGTCGCAGTGATTAAATTGAATGTAAAAATTATTTTTGTATTTTAAACAAAAGTATAAAACTTGTTATAGTTGTCATGAAATGAGATTATAATTCTTTACATGTGCCAATAAATGATCAGATATCTTAACAGTGAAATTCGGCATAATTCAATTTGCAAACCAACTGTCATCAAGTAATTTAGTCAAAAAAATTTGTCATTTCAATTCCATCAAATATTTTTGTATTCCATAAACCAAACAACCCATTAAGTTATTCAATTAGCCCATTTAGCGCCATAACCAAACGTCAGAAGACCTCAAATCTATTTATTAAGAACCAATTTTTTTTAATATCTAGTACAACAAATCCTTATAAACACATATTCAATGCCCTTAGCCTAACCCGATACATTGAATCAAATAACCATAACCAAACGTCAAATTATTTGACAAGTGACTTAGATAAATCAACGATAATTACATAAATATTCCTTGTATTGTTGGTAAATTGACAGATTGGGTCCCTTAAAAACTTTTGATGCCATTGTGTCATCAACCCTTCAAATGGAACTTGTTTTTCAAGTTGGTCTATCTATTTATTTGCTTTCTGGTCTCATTTGTCTAGCGTCTGCAATAGTCTTTGGTTTTACTGATATTAGTCGGTTGTTTTAAAGTAACAATTCTTAATTCACGATTCATCATCAACTTTATATATGTTTGATCATTTCAAACAACAAATAAACAAGATAAAAAAGAAAACCCATCAAAAAATATACTTGATGATCAATGTTAAAATATTTGTAAAAATAAAAAAAAATCTATAAAACGTTAGACAATAACAAAACAAGCACAACTACCCATTTTATTGTCATTTTTAAATAACATGGCATGTTAAATCCTTTTCTAACTTTACAGTACGTACCATACAACCACATAACATATTAGATAAAAATTATAAAATTGTATTATTATTAATTTTGACTATTTTTTAAAATTTTATTTAAAAATTATTAATACATTCATCTCACTTTTATTTGAATATTACAAGTGGTATCAAAATGATTAATTAGTTGAACTCTTTCATCCTCTAATAATATTGATTTTGAATGATGTTTAAATTTATATCTACTCTTGATGGGGTTTTTGACACTTTATTTTATATCATAATTATATATTTGTGAATCTTTTATAAGTTTGTCGGAATAAATCAATTTTATATCGACTACTATTAATTTATCCTATAAAGTTGTAGTTACAAATCAGGATATTGATTGAATTATTTATAAATATTTATGAACCGACCTCATCACATGTTTTGGTCAACAACTCAACATGAATATACTTATTTTTCCTAATTGGGCCCCTACACTTTTTTAATGTTGTGTTTTTTTTGAAAGACAACATATTATTAACACACGAAACACGAAGGTTACAAGACTACGAGAAACAGTAACGTAAAGAAACAAAGACAAAATAAAGAAAAGAACAACAAAAAAAGGGAATTTTAAATGTTGTGTTTATACATGTTTTTTTTTTACTTTTTAAAAATATTTTTTTTGAATTGGTTGCATCTCTAAAACCTATGATACTTTAGAAATCTTATAGATTTATGAAAATGTTTGTTTCAGTAACTATATTAAATTCTCTTATAGACTAAAAAAATAGGAGAAAGAAAAAATAAATCTTCAAATTAATATATATATATATATAGCATGTCTGTTGAAAATATTATTATGCTTATAAAAATCAATATCGCTTTTGCAAGAAAGGTTTAATTGACGATACTATTATGTCAAATTATGTTTTTCACGATGAAAGAAACTTATGTTTATTATTAGAGAATTTATTTTATTTCTTTGGGATTATTCGTCATATTTGAACCAGATTAAATTTAAATCGAGCGATCCAAAAAATTATAATAAAAATCCAAAGTGACTTGAAGTGGCTTATACTAGATTTTAAGATAATATACATTTGATTTTTTTTAATTTGAGAATTATAAACTCCCAACACTACTTGTTTCATATTTGAAAATGAGAAAAAACAACAATAGATAATACGATTCTAATTTAACTAACCTGAATTTTAGTTTAAGAAAAAACATTAAATTTTGATTTGGTCCAATTTATTTTGTTTTCAATTTTAATGCTCAACAACATATTTTCCCGCCTTGTGCTTTTTGGAATTAAGTTCGAATTCATAGAAGACTAAAAATCCCCTTATATATGGTCACGGAAATTTAAATACAGTGACTCTGGACTACCTGTCAAGCGAGTGATCATCTTGCAATTAGTCGACTCACATATCAAATTAGATATCCAGATTAATCAAAAAAAAAACTTTCAAGTAGGATTTACCATTCGATATGATAATATAAATAAAGAGAATCAACAATGTGCTTTTTAGAGGTTTTTGAGAGTTTTGTTTCAAACATGGAAAACCTGACTTTCAGATTTTTCAACATGGTGGAAACTTTTTTTCTTAGAGGTTTTTCATGAGATTTTTGACCAGAGATCATAATTACAAGACATTAAGTTTTTTTATAGTTAATCAGTTTTGACTTTACAGATTTTTATATATACATAATCATTTTTATATTTCAATTGAAGTATTATACTTATTTTATATAATTAAATTAGTAAAATAATTGTATACGTTTTTATAAGTTCAATTTTTTTAATTTTTGTGTACATACTTTTATAGAACCTTTATGAATATTTAATAACCCAATTTTTATAAAATTTGAGGATTTTTTGAGAATAATTTTGTACAATATATTAAAATAAACTTTTTACATAAAATAAATATGTAATCAAAGTAAATACTTTTATATTAATGTATATTTATTTGTATAAGTTTTAATATATAGATAAAAAACCTGTAATAAACTTGAGTAAGACATTAACATTGTGGATGCTCTAGAGTCTATAGACATATCCAAAAGGGAGGATCCCAACTTGCATAACGAATTGGATATCCATGTTAATAAAAAAAAACTTGATGAACACGAACAAAGGTTACAAGAAAGATCGTCCTGCTATTTGTATATTTTTAATCATATATAATTACGTATTTGTGTTTATATCACATATAATCATAATAACTAAGAGCATATCCAATAGCTATGATATAATTTTTCTATAATAAAGTAAAAAAAAGTCAAAAATCTCTATAAAAATTTACATCACATTCCAATAGTTTTTTTATTTTAGCAATTTTAACATTAGTTATATTAATAAAATATTCAATGCATCTGATAAAATATTATTTATTTTTTCTACACATTTTATCTCACACTTTAATTGGTTAGATATAATTAAAATATTAGTTTATCTCTCTTCTAATGATTTTAGAGATTTCTTTAAATTTAAAGGTTTTTACAACCTCTCTCCTCAATTTTCTATTTCAACATAAGAGATAACATAGCTATTGAAGTAACAAAAATATTAAAAGTTTATTTTTTTTCTATTTTAATATAATTATTAGAGATGCTCTAATGATCTTTAATATTACTAATTGTAATCAAGTTTTATTAGCTCAAGTTTCATTATGGACGTAATATGTTTTTTCGATCGCCTCAAATATCAAATAAAGACAAATGAAGACCAACATTGATTTTATCGTCAACGGTTAAAATATTATAAATTGACCTAAAAAACATTAAAGAAGGGTAACATAAAAGCACAACTACCCATTATGTGGTCGTTTTTAAATAAGAGAGCACATGTAGCACATTCTAATTTTTGATTTTATAATAAACTTACAAAATCCTTAATTTCAAATAAATTGTATACTTTGCTTTAAGTGAGATTAGACTGTTTTCATAAGATCTCTGATACCATAAAATAACATCAAAACTTTACAATAAAACATTGTAAAGATACAACCAAAACACTATAAAGATTAATTTTCACAACGTTTTGTTATAAAAGTTTAATGTAGTTTATGTGGTCTAACGAGTCTCATAAAAATAGTCTGATTTCACGTGATCCCAAATCCGCATATAAAATATCTAATAAATGACAATTTACTATATGTGGGTTATAAATTTGATTTTTATTTGTTACAAAAGTGTTTAGTAATAAGGGGGTGTTTGGATTAGCTTATTGGCTTATAACTTATTGACTTGTTGAAAAAGTAATTATCAAAAGTTAATACTTATTACCGGTTTGACATTGGATAAGTTGTTTTTGCCAAACAATCAAAATGACATATTACCGGTGTTACACCAGAATAAGTCAATAAATTATTTTGATAAGCTAAAACAAACACCCCCTAAGTTGCTACTATCAATATTTTACAAAAAAAAATTAAATTGTATTTGAGAAACACAAAATAGATATCGATGAGCCTTGGCTCCGCTTTTTAAGGGATTAAAGATTAATAATCATTAAAATTTAAAGCTTATTTACATGGTTTTAATTACATTTATATTGAAATTTTTTAAGCTTATATATTTAGTTTGGATTTGTTTGAGCATGGACGATAAAATTTAAGCGTAGAAAATTGTGACAGGCGGTTACATATTAGAAATATCATTTAATGAGTCTATTACAAGTAATGATAAACTATAATTGAATTCCATAGTTAAGTTATTGGATAGACATATTAATTAAACTGGAACAATAAAAATTAATAATTTTATTTATTATTTATTTAAATAGTACTTTGACATAAATTAAGGAATTTTTCATACTAAATATACAATTTATTGTAACCATTCAAATCATAATTTATTTAAAACAAATATAAGTAAGTCTAGATATTAATATGTGAGGAAAAAGATAGAAAAAGTTATACTTTTGGTCCATGTGGTTGTCATCCACTATTAACTCTCCTCTTTTTGTTAAACTAATTACAATTTTGGTCATTGTTGTTATTTTATTTCACTTTTGGTCTCTTTGACTAACTTTTATTAAACAAGTCAGTTAACTCAAGTGTATTTTGGTCTTTTTATAATTTTCACTTACTTTAATTTTAAAATTATACAATACACATATACACACATATAGAGAGAGAGAGATAGAGAAAAAAGATTTAAATGATAACTCATTTTTCATTGTACACGTGAGAACAAAGGAGAGAGCACGACACATGCATCATTCAGTATGAGTAATGAATGTGAGGTTCATACACTGTTCATAATCAATAATACAACATTTAGTATGAATTTTAAAGCATTGACTATGAATAACACACGACCATGATAAATTAAGTATGAATAAACTCTTGGACGCAAGGAACATATTGAATATGAGTTTTTCATTTGAATATGAATAACATAGGACGATGTGTTTGTTTGGGTTTGTGGTATTCTTTGAGGAAGATGATCGAAAATGGTTCTTCGAACGATGGAGTTTGTTCAGAAGAGGAAGATGAGTGGGATTTGGACATTTGATTGGGATGCATCAGGCTGTACACATAAACATACATATTGAAATTTTATTTTAAAAAATAAAAATGACAAAAAAATATAATAAACCAAAAAAAGAGATTAAAAAGGTAAAAAGACTAAAATTTCCTTAACTTAACATAGTTCTTTTAACAAAGTTAACGAGATAGACCAAATCCTAAATAAAATGACAACTATAGGAATCAAATTCGAAACAAATTGGCAACCACAATGACCAAAATTATAATTAGTTCAAAAGTGTAATTTACTCAAAAAAATTTAATACATAGACATGTACTTAGCTCTAGGCTCTAGGCATATTCAGTGGTTGATATCCAATGGATGTGAGGGGAACCAAAAAATCATCAATTCGATGTTGGATTTTGCCAACCAATCCAATCCGATTAACATTGGACAACCGATCTAATACAATCTGATGGATCATTGGATGGTTCGGTTCCATCTATTGGATATCCATTGAATAAGATTAGATCCAAACATTATTAGTTGGAATGGTTTTCATCCATCCAACATCCGGTGGATAATCAGACCGGATTGAATCCATCAAAATGTGTTAATTCAATTCAATTTGATTTATCCCTTTTAATGTGTTAATACCAACACAACCGAAACTAAAAATTCAAAATTCAAAAATCAACAAAAAACAAATTTTAATTTGAGCAAATTGGAAACAAACTAATTTGATGCTAGTTGGATGGTTATCATATAGTTAATTGGATATTGATTGGTTCGATCGATTCTATAAAAAAATTCAAGAACCGGCCGATTCAAATTAGATGTTGAAGTTTTCAATCTGATTTAAGTCACTTACAATTGAATATTCAATAACTTTCAATCAATTCAATTGGTCGACTCCAATTAAATTAATTAATAAAATAAGTTAATTAATACAAATAAGTTAAGGTAAGATTTAAGATACCAACAATGGGTCCCCTACTCCCAACCACCCCCATCATCTTAAGCCGCAAATTCAAGATCCCTTTAAAGAAAACCCTTATCTTGACTATGACTTGGTTTATTTATTTAATTTTTAGGAAATAACATATTTCATCTTTATTGAAATTATATGATAACTAGTTTGTAAAACATTTGAATATGGAGTAAAATATAATTCGATTTTAATTGGGTATAAGATAAAAAACCTCACATTTAACAAAAATCTTTAACGACCATAAAAGAAATTGATCAAATCCACACGTTTATATAAACTAGAGTAAACTATGATTTTGGTCCCTGTGGTTTACTGTTTATAACGATTTTGGTCCCTGTGGTTTAAAAACTGCTTTTTTGGTCCCTGTGGTTTCCTTTCCCTACCATTTTGGTCCTTACATCTAACAAAGTTAAAAAGAAATGTTAAAAAGTTTCAAAACATTACAAATTTAGTCCTTGTGTTACATAAACTTTAAATATTTAATCCTAAATTTCATTATTATCTTAATAAACTCGTAATTTGACACTTATATATATATATATGTATATTATCATTATTGTTTCTCTTCCTCTATTATATTTAAATACTATATTCGTTATATATATATATTAATATTTTTTCTTTCTTTATATAAGTTATAATCATTTGAAAACATACGATATAATTAATAAAAATAAATAATTTTTTTATATTTTAACTAATAATGTTTTTATTATTTAATCATAGTTTTATTTATTTATTTAAAACTGGTTGGCATTTCTATAGATTTATTTAAAAAAAAGATTGATTTAAGATGGGAAAAAAATACGAATGATTAAAATTATTGATAAAGAAGTGATATTAGCTTTTTTTTAAGTTTTATTATTATTTTAAAATATCATCTGAAAAAATTTAATACAATTCGAGAAAAAAAAAAATTATTTATACCCAACCGGTTGTTTTTATTAAATGCATTTTACTTTCACTATTCTAAAAAATTGTGGAAAATATGAAAATAAAGTAAAATACATTTAATGAAAACAATCGGTTTTGAATATAAATAAAACTATTTTTTCTCAAATTATATTAAACTTTTTCAGATGATAATTTAAAATAAATATAAATTTTGAAAAAATAACATCACATATTTGTCAATAACTTTAAGATTCACAACTTTTCCCATTTTAAACCAAACGATTTTTAAAAGAAATTTAATAGAAATATCAATCGGTTTCAAATAAATAAATAAAATTTCGACTGAATAATAATAATAAATTATTAATTAAATTATCAAAAAAGTTATTAATTAAAATATCAAAAAAGTTATTTATTTTTATTAATTATATTGTATGTTTTCAAAATGATTATAACTTATATAAAGAAAGAAAAAATATTAATATATATATAACGAATATAGTATTAAAATATAATAAAGAAAGATAAACAAAAATTATTATATATATATATATATATTTATAAGTGTCAAATTAAGAGTTTATTAAAATAATAATGAAATTTATGATTAAATATTTAAAGTTTATGTAACACAAGGACTAAATTTGTAATTTTTTGAAACTTTTTAACAGCCCTTTTTAACTTTGTTAGATGTAAGGACCAAAATGGTAGGAAAAGGAAACCACAGGGACCAAAAAAGCAGTTTTTAAACCACAGGGACCAAAATCATTATAAACAGCAAACCACAGGGACCAAAATCGTAGTTTACTCTATAAACTATGATGATCATCATATAATTTCAACATTTTATAGATAAAAAATGTTATTTTTGACATACCTAGGGATCATATTTGTCTCTTTGGTATTTAGTTGTATTTTATTTTAGTATACCTGTAATCAATATTAATTCTTTTAAAGTTTATTTTCATCATGATATTTACAATTATATTTTGTATCTGTTAACGAATATAAAAATTTCTAAAAATACGCAAGCCACAATCCTCTAAATTTATTATGTTCAATTTGATAAAGAATGTTTCATGGATTGAGGCATGCGTTTGGAATGTCCTTAGACAGAAATTTGTCCATCGTATCGCCAATTTCGTGGTGAAGAATGTTTCATGGATTGAGGCATGCGTTTGCAGTGTCCTTAGACATATATTTGTCCCTCGTACCGTCGATTTCCTGGACGTCTATCTAGAAGATTCACCAATCCGTTCAAGATATTAACTTGAACCCATGAATCAAATTATGCTTCCATATAGGAAAATTCGATGAAGAACAAGAGAACCCATTTTTTGAAGTGTAAAAAGTATGCCTAAATTCGAGAAGAATTAAGATATTTCATGTTTCCCAAATCAACCGATTTTAACCGTTTAAAAACTGTCGAATGGTGAGGTGGGAAACCGCATGAACCGAAACAAAGAGTTAAACTGGTAGATTCGCGGCTTAGGCCGCATGGGAACCCGCACAAGGTTCTGTCCTGAATTGCAGTGAGTTACGTGAACAATCCTGCAACTTATAGCCGCGTATGTCTCTGTATCTTGCCTACCACGAAGAACCTTCTCATCAAGTCAAGAGTTCCAAGGCCCAAGGCCCTTTTTACATTTAAGATGTGATAAGCCCAACTTGTTGGTTAGACAACTTGATAGGTTAGATGGTTTAGGCCTATTATTTTTTCATGGGTGTTACCTTTTGCACCATATTCTATATTATATTCATCAATAAGATTAGGATGTTCATGCCTACTTTGACATTTTTTAAGTTTTACTATACACATCATAGACTAAGGTGTACCATAGACTAAGGATGTAAAAGGAAAAACCCTTCTTCCATTTTGGGTCTATGTGGCATAAGCAAATCCGAACATGTTTTTTACTCTTTAAAATAGATCATGTGTAATTTCATGTACATATATACTCTTTAATGCAAAAGACATGTTTTTCTACTTTCCCATGCACTTGGGTAATTTGCATGGGTAATTTCATGTACAATTTTACATACGTTATATTTTTGCTATATTATAAACCATTTATTTTATATTTTTAATATCTTTGAAATTCAAATTTATAATTTTTATCGTATACATATATCTTTTTATAGCCCTACGTTTAAACTCAATGCATCAAAATGTTTTAAATTTAAATGCAGGACAACTATCTAATAATTAATTAATAAACACGTATACATTATGATTTTCCATTTTTGAATAGAGTTGTATTAATTTTTTTTTATTAACATCTTACGATAAAATTTACATCCCACACACAAATAAACAACTAATTTCCTTAATTACAGGTAACATACATATCTTACATTTAAACATCTATTTGGAAATTACTTCAGTATTTACCAAGGGTCGACGTTAAATACAGACCACAAAACAATAAAAGATGTTGATCTCATCCTTTTCCTTCGATGTCTTGAAGATATCCGACAAACGAATTTCTTTACAGATATTGACCACTAATATACTTGTTGATGTTGGTTTCCACAAGTAGTGGGGCTCATTTTATTCTTTGTTTACGTTCATCCACACCAGTTGCAAGTTAAAACATTAAGCACTGACATGGGTCGGGTTAATATTCGAATTTAAATCATTTGGAATGCATTTAAGTGCATTATTATCTTTTCTTATGACCGATATTTCAGGAACAACTTGCATTAGGTTAATTATTTTCTCCAATGCATAATCGGCTTCTTTTGTTGTCGTTTTCTTTCCAACCTATAAAACACAAAAACAAAAATTTTAAATAGAAATTAATACGAAAATTAATCAGCTTGAAAATTAAATAAAAATAAAACATAGGGCTATTCAATCGTAGGACCGTTTATTTATAAAAGTCATTTTTACAAACAAAACTATAATGTTTTTAGAATATTTATAGGGCCATAAACAATCTACTTTTTCTTTGCCACCTCTTTGAGTAAATATTTTGATTATTAATCTATTCTAACCTTTTATACAATGCGTTTTTTCTTCTTTTGCATCTGTAACGAATATGCAATTATAATAGTGTTGTTGAATAAGAAAACAAGTAAATAAAAATGAAACATTTTTAATTTACAGGTTAGGTTTCGATGAGAAGAGAATTTATGGTGAGATGGGTAAAAAGAGATCTTCACATGTGGATCAATCCTAATTGAAGATCACTACTAATTAGATGCATCGAGATGTACCAGATCAATTCCCTTCTAAAACGCAATTCATGGATAGATATAATATTAAAAGTGATCAATGGTGGAGATCCTTTCTTAGACTTCTCCACTTGACTCGATGGAGATCCCTTCTTAACACTTATTCTCATAAGTTCTTTCTTCTATAATTTCACATGATTCTTATTAAAAACGTACCTGTACTGATATATAACTTTTTTTAAATGTCTAGCATTGTATCCGATGATCGCATGGTGATGGCAAGACATATGAAATTTGACAAGTAGATGAAACTTGATATGTTTTTACTAAACATTTTTAAAACTACACAATCTTAATTAAAAAATTGTTTTTTTTAACACTTAAATATGCCTTTTAAAATTATATTCGTATAATTTAGCCAATAAAATATTATAGAGTTCCAAATTACCAAAACAGTTCGAAGGCCAACGACTTTGCCTGCTGCAGTGTTTCGAACATTGTCGTCAAGAAACAGCTGTATCAAAAAACAAATGACAAACACGTCACTAATTAATCATAAAATAAAGCCAATGATTTCAGTTTAAATTAATATATATATTAACAATCAGCATTTTAAAAACTTCCAATCAAGTCATTAAACTAAAAATGACGCATACACTTATTAAAATAATTATAAATCATTGATGCAACATATTCCACTTTGTTTTTGACATGAATTATAAAAAAAATTTACAAGTTTTTGGAACATATTAATTCCACTTTGATCATTGATGGAACATATTCCACTTTCTAACGTGTACAGTTTTATAAGTTGATTTGAATCTAATTAATTAGTTACGTACACACGCATATTCTAATAATCGGTGTTAGAAATGATTAATTAAGTGGGGGAATTTGGCTTCCTATGATTAGGGCTACAATTTGTCTTGATTTGGAAGTCATTTAGAAGCTAATAAGTTTTAGAGATTTGAAAACACTTGAAATAAAATATTTATAAGATTCGATAAACTTAGGATCATCTTATACCAGACTGTTTTTGTAAAACTCTTTTATATTTAAAATTCACAGCAAAACATTGTAAAAGTAACAACAGTGTTTTTGTTGTGAAAGTTCAGATTTTTTTTACGATTACCGTGTTTTGCTGTAAAGCTTCAAGTGTAAAAATATGATCTCACGAAAACAGACTGGTATCACATGAATCCAACCTAGAATTAGAATGTTGAAAGGTATACCGTGCGGCTTGGATCAACCTCAGCTACATCAAGAGCAATATTAAAGGCCTCTAATGAAGGCTTCAAAACCACAGGAAACTCCAGTGGGGAAGACGACTTGGAATTGAATAGGTTCGGGTTCATAGTCTCAAAGCAAATGATCTGTTGGAAGCAATCTTCGATTCCAAGAAGATTCAATACCTTGATCGCATGGTCCCTATCTGAATTTGTGAATATCTGAAAAGAGAAGACAATAACTGTGGATTATCTTTCTGAAAATTACTTGTAATTTTTTATACACAAAACACTGAAACAGTATGTATGGCTTACAATTTTCCTTTGACTAATGGTGAGCAAAAGGTTTCTTAGTTGTGGATCTGGCTTTATCAGATGATACGGCAACCTTCCGTGCACGATCCTGTGATAATCACCGGCGTCAACATCATAACCTAACGCCTGCAAACACAAAAAAAAAAAAATTGTTACTACCAAAATTAAACTGATCGATTGTTCTAAAACCTAAAAACGCTTTGAGATTTGAGATTTAGTACTCTTAAACCGGCGAGCGTGCTTCCGTAAGTTTTGAAGAGTTGAACACGAAGTGCAGAAGCTTTCCTCTGTTCAAATCCGCATTTCTCAATGAGAAAATCTGTAAGAAGAAACATAAGTAATCGAATTAATTTAGAACAGAAGATGAAACTGAAACATATGTGATCGATTAGAACAGAGGATGAAAATCTGTAAGTAATCGATTAGAATATGTGGTTTGTAGGAATAGGATGAAATGGTACGTACCGTCGATGTTACGCTTGGTTGCATCACCAAATCCGATGTTTGAAGAGTACAAAGTATCATCCAAATCTGCGATTGATCACAAATCACAAATCATAAATCATCAATGATCAATATTCATAAACATAGCTTTAGAAATTTAATTAATTTCTCAAAGATATAACAGAAAGATTAGAGAGAGATTATACCGAAGAGAAGACAGTCGAAAGGGGAGCAGGAATCCATTGATGATTGATTGGAGAAAGTGCTTTAATTGAGAGGTGAAAATGGCGTAGAAAGAAAGAAGAGGGCAGCGGAGAATTGGAGGGAAAGAAGCGGGTATTTGTAGGGGTGGGTGAAGGTGAAGGATAGGAGAGGTGAGGTGAGGTGACTCGGTTTGATTTTTATTTGATTAGTAACGTGCAAAACGAGTGGAATAATATAAGAGGACAGCACCGCGTACACATCAGCGTCCCCATCATGTCTTAATACTTATCTCCAACCAAATATATTATGGTTCTAATTAGTAAAATTAGACAAGGTACCATGATTTAAATTAGTAAAATTTGTATATTTTATGTTGGGGGTGTTCAAAAAAATACCGTTGGATGTTTAAATTCGTTGAAACAAATTAAACCAGACAGTTTATGACGGTTTGAGCAGTCTGAGAAAAATAGTCAAATAGTTTGATCCGGTATAGTCTGTGATTTAAACGTTTTTTGAGCGATCCAGACTGAACCAATCGTCAAAAAATACGTATATATTAGTTATGCTATAGGGCACATTAAAAGAAGTTCGTTCAAGACATGATTTAGTTTTCATTTCTCAATTGACCACGTCATTCAAATTGGCAAAATTCCGAATTCCATCAAAAATCATATCCAGAATTCCAAATCATCATTCGACTAACTCAATATTTGTCGACAATTCCAACAATTGTTTAGTGGATGTTATGTTTTATTTAATTTTAAGGCACATAAGAAGTCCAAACCGTTTAAACTGGTCAAATCAGACCGGGTTGGACACTCGTTGCCAAAATCACTCCACGTATAAAATTTCCAAAACCGGAATTTATAGTTTGGAGGGTTAAATCGCCAAAATTAGAACACGAAGATCCCACAGATGATAATTGCATCAAACTTAAATCAACTTTGAGTTTGATAAAAACGATCATTGTTATCTAGCATAGCTAGATCCAAATGAACCCATATCGAATTTGAGAAGCTTGAACACAAAAAACTTGTTGTGAATAAGGGTTTTGAATGAACACCAGACTCTTAATTCTACTTGATTTCAGTGAGTTGATGTCCTAACTGAAACAAATAACATAAACAACTCTGAATTGAACCCGAAAATTGACATCCCCACATCCAACAATATAACTTTTGGACCACAAAGGAGAGGACAAATGTCTCAACGAGCATTGACACGTGAATAGTTAATATAACGATCAAATACTTAAGTGGTTCATGGTTAAAGGTTGATATATTATAAAGTACTTGGACCACTAAATCCTAAAGGCTAACCTTCTTCACTGCTTGATGGGTGGTGCAATCAAGCTTGTTTTCGATTTAATTTTACATTAAAAGACATATTCTTTTATAGTTGAAGTTTTTTTTTTCTGTAACATCATTGTTTTTGGACATTTTCAGTCTCTAAAAAAGGTTGTCTACCTAAAACCATTCATTGGCCATATATACACACACATGTATTGATATCAAATAGGCTAAAATTATACTAGAAAATAATGTATTTCTACTTTTATCTACAATTTAAAAAAATTGCACGCTCTCTCTCTCTCTCATACTTTCTTTGTTTTGAAAAATTTGTTGGTGCAAAAACATAACCTAAAAACTTTTTAATTTTTTTGGAAAATCTGTTAGAAATGCTCTTAGTTATTCAATATGTTTGTTCAAATTGTATTGATATTTGATAATAACCAACAACGGTGTTGGTGATGATGGTGGTGGCAGTCGAGAGTGGCAGACCCATAATTTTTGTCAAGCAGATGCACTTTTAAGGTGGATTAAAAGTCCGTAAAGTCGTCCAATGTATGTTTTGAGAACTGAAGAATCAATATTAATATACGATCCAACAATCGTAATTAAATGATATTTTTCAAATACATGTAATAAAAAGGTAGTGTGTTCATCTTGCAAAACTCATATGCCAACCTAGAAGCACCCCCAAAAATAAAAGAACAAAACCTAATGCGTCAAGCAAACTTCCTTATCTTCATTATCACAAGTCACAACCACTAACAAACTCTCATAATGCAAAGCACACTATTAGTGTCTTTAACAATCATTCTAGAATCTTTTTAGGGCTGAATTGTTTAAAACTCATACCAATAATGACCTTAATTTCATGAAAGATAAATAACATGTTGATCATTCTATCAATGTTTTAAGCATAAGGTTGCGACAAACAATATAAAGGTTCCAATATTAAGGGGTTGTTTGACAGTTGCTGAATGATTTAGTGCATAATGATTAAGCGGTCAGAATCATTAAGAGGCTCTTATGATATAGTGTAAAATGAAATATAATTGTTTGGTAATTGTTCAGAATATAATTAAGGCTCTTAATGGTTATAGGAGGTCCATGATACAAAATGATTTAGTGGATTTTGGAACTACTAAGAGACAAACTTATTTTTTGCCAAACAGAATTCACCTTTTAGCGATTCAGATGCTACCTCTTAATGGAACTGTTAAGAGGTAAACAAACAACCCCTAAAACATACTTGATATATATTCTTTGGGTAGGTAGGGTGCGGGAAGCTTTGGTGTTGTATGTGTTATTGACTGGTGGGATGGGTTGGGTTCAACCAGGTCTAACTCAATTTCAATCATGTGATAAATCGGGTTATTGTTGTATTAGCCGGTTAAACCAGGTCTAAGGGGCCGTTTACCAAACGCTTACCTAGTTAAGCGCTTACCAAGTCATATTATCTTACCGGAGGAATATGACAAGTACCAAAAATCTTACCCGATAAGACTTAAGAGCGAAGACAAGGAAATCAATGACTAAGAGTCTTACCCTTGTAAGTGATGACAGACGACTCTTACCACTGTAAGGGCTTACCGTGTAAATTGTTGCATACGATACCGTTTTGGTGGACTAAAATCTTACCCGGTAAGTAAGTGGTACTGTTAAATTTTGTCAGTAACCACTTATCTGGGTAAAAATTTGGTAAACAACCCCTAACTCAAATCGAATCGTTTGATAGATCCGGTCATTATTGGGTTGGGTTGGGTTGAATTGGATGGTTTGTTGGGTTTTTGAGAGGGATAATCCAAAAATACATTTTGGGGAAGTTAGGTGATTAATTCATATTTTAGTCCCTCTAGAAAGAAAAAAAAAATCATATTTTAATGAATTGAAAAGAAAAGAAAAAAAAATCAGCGAACAGAGGTTCATCACCGGAGGGAAATACGAAGAACAAAATCAAATTACCAGAAAAATAAATCCGAACAAGAAACCAAAAATGGGTGAAGAAGGCAATCTAACGTCATCACTCCCAGACACTCCCTTCTTTGGCCTCCTCTCTAATCTTCTGCAACAGGTACAAACATTGCAAACATATATAATATATATATATATATATATATATATATATATCAATTTCTTTTCAACAAATTCTCAAATTTCCCATGTTTTGTAGGTTAAAATTGACGATTTTTTCATCAACTTAATTGGATGATGATGAATTTAATTATCTGTGTATTTATGTGGATATAAATTTTGGGTTCGTTTCAGCTTTTCAGTTTATAGCAATTCGAATTTGACCAATTTATTGGATTTTGATGAATTCTATGATCTGGGTATGTCACGTAGCTTTGATATTTTGAAGGTTTTTTGATTCTATGGATGAATTTGATGTATTATGGTTGTTGTAAATTAGGTAATTTATGGAATCATGGAATTGGATTAGGTGCTTCATTTCCTTTCAAATTTAGAAGTTTGATTCTAGTTCTACAAAAATGGAATAGGAGTTCCAAAAAACATACATTTTCTCATTAAGTAATTGATGATTATTGGAAGGTCACTAGCTTGAATTAGAATCTTCTTTCAAACCCCCTTTTGAAAGATGTATGGTATTGCATTGGGGTGAAAAAGATCGTGTGAGAAGAAGAAGAGTTAAGGTGACAAGCGTAAGAAAATATCTGAACCCTTAGATCACCTTTAATCTCAAACCCACCCATGAATTGTGCTTGATACGGGATTGATCAGGTGTATCTCGGTGCACCTCATCTCAACGCATCTCATCCTAAACTGCATCTAAGGGTGGAGATCCCTTCTTACGCTTCTCATTTTAACTCTCCTTCTCACTGAAACCTAACCCATGTTTTAGATTGGTATACTTGATCGGTTAGGTTAACGTTCTTGCTTAATTACTTGATGTCAAAATTGCTACACGCAAATGGAATCTTATTATTGTGGAGTCTATGACATTCTTCGGCTAATACTAAGTACTAACCTAAAGAATATTTGCCATCTGACCTTCATGAGGTAGAGGTCAAGTCTGCGTACATTCCGCTCCCAAGCTTTTGTTAATCAATCTCAGGTGACCATGATGTTGATGGCTCAAACCTTACAAGTGGCACCTCGGGTGTGTTCATTTAAGGGTTGTTTGGCAGTTGTTGAATGGTTCGGCGCAGAATGATTAAGTGGTCCTAATGATTAAGAGACTCTTATGATATAGTACAAAATGAAATATAATTGTTTGGTAATTATTCAGAATGAAGTCAAGGTTCTGAATGGTTAAGGAGAGTCCAGGATACAAAATGATTCAGAGGGTTTTGGAACCGTTAAGAGACAGACTTATTTTTTGCCAAACAGGATTCACCTCTTAACAGTTCCATTAAGAGCGAGCCTCTGAATCGCTAAGAGGTGAATCCTGTTTGGCAAAACATAAGTTTGTCTCTTAATGGTTCCAAAACCCTCTGAATCATTTTGTATCCTGGACCTCCCTTAACCTTAAAGAGCCCTAATTACATCCTGAACAATTACCAAACAATTATATTTCATTTTGCACTACATCATACGAGCCTCTTAATCATTCTGACCACTTAATCATTCTGCACCAAACCATTCAGTAACTGCCAAACAACCCCTCAGTGATTCAGAAACTGCCTCTTAATGGAACTGTTAAGAGGTAAACAAACATGCCAAACTAACAACCGCTAGTCTCAAACTTTTGCAGGTGGAATCATTAACTAATCAAGAAGAAGTCGAACTGCGAGCCAAAATCAAAGCTCTCGGGTTAGAAGTTACCAAAATTCCTTCAAAATCTACACCCATTCTCGATGAGGTAGTTTCATATAATCGAGCTCATTTCTGGCTAATCTTTTTGAGCAAATTGAAACAGTGGTCTTCTTATTGAATCATCAGTTAGAACTAGCTTCAGAGTTGGATAAATTATCCGCAAAGCTAGATGATGTGGATGAGATGATATCGTCAGCCATTGCCGCTGATCCACAAGTGAAGTCGTTGTTGAGTAGCACTGCTGATGTATGGATGCCGGTTATCACTGCAACTTCCGATGAACGACTGAATTTTGCGGCATCGGTTGATAATGATGATCAAGGGGAAGAAAAGTCTTTTGTGTAATTATAATTCGTTTGTTGGCTATATATATATATATCGTATCTATTCAATTGAATCATTCGAAAATAAGTCTCTTTATGAGATTTTATGGGGTCTTGTTTTGATTAAATTTTAAGGATCAATATTCATGTTGGTGTTGCAATGAATGATTGTAATGTATTATTCACAATGAATCTGTGGAAGCATACTTTATGTTTTGAGAAACCTGTGGTTTTTTATTCATTTTTAGTAAATAGAATTCCAAGTTGAGGGTATTTTAGGAAACAAAGTATATGTCTATCGATATATGGGTAAGGTTGTATGGAATAGGAAAATTGACCCAAATGATCAAAGTAGACAGTTAAATTGGTCTTCTAGTCATTCATCTTCCTGATTTACTCAAATGTCATCATATCTGCAACTTATGGACCTAGCTAAAAGACAAAAAAATTACCAGATTCAACCTAGATCTTGCAATTGCGATGGTCAAGTCCGCAATTGCAACGGTACCACTTGTTAAACTAGTCGATTTTTTTTTTGTCTTTTAGCTAGGTCTGCAAGTTGCAGATGTGAGATTTACGGACGTAGTGACATTTGGGTAAACCGGAGAGAGGAATGGCTCAGAGACCAAGTTGGTTGTCTACTTTAATCATTTGAGTCAATTTCCTGTATAGAATATACCCATCTTAAACTTTACTTTTGGTAAGAGTAAAAAATATACTGAGTTTGTTGGTTTGATTTGGTTTTTAAAAACATATACATGAATCGTGACCATATTGAATCTAACATAGGAATAGGTGTTAACTGTTTATAAGGTTAAAATGTACGTTTAATTTATTATCCGTTACAAATATTACAAGTAACGTTTATATCGATTTCTTTTACAATTTTTCTCATCTTTCTCTTACAGAAACATCTTGTTCGTATGTTTTCTTTATACGGATCTCATTGTAAACGTATATAAATTCTTGTATCATGCATTTAATGTATCAACTTTTATTAATATGGTATACATTATTATTATATCGAGCATTTAGTGTATCATAATCAATACAACAAACATATTATAGGAGTATGACAACAAAAAATTATATTGTGTAATAATACGTCATATTTTTGTTTAAATCCATGATCTTCGCACAGTGACCTCATTATATTGTGTAATGACGTCATATTTTTGTTTCAAAAATATCACTAAAATTATTAGAAGGTTATGTTATTAATAAAATTCTTTTTAAGATTATTAAGCAAAATAATCCACAAATCTTATATCATGCATTTAAAACGTATCATATTTTCCGGACCAACCTTGGTGTAGGACATATTTCATCAAACATTCTTCCCAAAATCTGAACACCAAAATCAGATTTACTTTTTTTTACTCTACAAAGATGGAAAATAGAACAATGTATCCATACTTGTGGAAAACCGATAAAGTTGGAATTCACGAACACCAGAATCCGGCCTAACCAAAATGGTACATTTCAAAGTACCTATTACACAGTCGATAAAACGGGAAGCCGGCCACAAAAGGCAGTCAAAAAACCACAATATTTTACTCAAATACATGGACTCTACAAACAATTATTATTATTATTATTATTATTTGGATAAAGAAAAATGTAATTTAAACCTTTTGGTTTATGAAGTTAGGCAGACTTCTTGCAGTGGTTTTCAAGCCATTCCATTGTCACACTTTTCGGCCTCTCCAATGGCAACCCAAGAGCTCGATCCCATATGAGCTAAAAGAAAAAAAGAATACGGTAAGATGTAGGAATAAATAAATGATAAAAAAGCATTAGAAATTGACGCTAATTGAAGGTATTGAAATTAAAGGGGTAACCTGAGAACAGATTCCAATTGCCCTCGATACACCAAAGAGAACCGTGTAATATCTGATAATAAAAAAAATTGTAAGGATTAGAATTAATGATTTTATTGAAATCATCAATTAAAAATACTACAAGTTGTGTACCTTGCTTCAGTTAAACCGTAGTAGTTGAGCAACACACCGCTATGAGCATCAACATTGGGCCAAGGGTTTTTCACCTACAAGCATAATTCCAGATCAAATTTGATGAAAAAACCGTCTTTTCATAATTATTATATTATATGTACTTCTTTTGCAAGATTATGTATATAGAGGGAGGTTCAGAGGAAACCTAAAAAAAAAATAACTGAAGAACACCTTGGGAGACCTCCATCTGGGTTATGCACAAATGCATACAAGCTATTGATTTTTTTTCTATGCACGAATACATGTTATGCACAAGTACATATGGACGTGTGCATGTTACAAATTACTGGTATGCATTTGTGCATACCGTCCACCAGATGGAGTGTGCATGTTACAAATTATTGGTATGCATTTGTGCACACTGTCCACCAGATGGAGTGTGCATGTTATAAATTACTGGTATGCATTTGTGCATACCGTCCACCAGATAGAGTGCTATCAGGGTGTTCTTTAGTTTTTCATTTTCTTGAGGTTTTCCCCTGAACTTGGGCCCTGTGTATATAATACATGATAGATATGATAATAATATGTAAAAATAATTTATAATACAGATCGTTGACTATCTATATACATGCTCTGCACTGGGCTCTAAAGATGTTTTCACTTTTTTACTTTGTAAGATAGAAGCAGTAAAAAACAGCTTACCTTGCCAAGTTCCGTTAGGATTGGTGGCACCACATCATAAAGTTTTGAAACCTAATAAAATTTAATACAAAAAAAAGAGTGAGATAGATCGAGATCCAGTCAAAGTGACCTGAAAGAAACTAATTGCATCATAAGATGTTAGGTGCTAACCAGCTGGAACAGAGGATCATTAGGCAAGTGTTTCATTGCAAATTCCCGTTGGCACATATATCTGGGATCTGTTTTTCGAAGAACACCATGCCCAAATCCAGGAACAACCTGCATTTCAGAATCAGAGGTGAGAAATAAAATGAATATACTGACATACCACTAAGAACCAATTTGGGATTGATTCAAAAATAGCTATTAGTAAGCAACTTGAAAAAAACCAAAAATGGTATTTTAATAGATACTATCATTACTAGATATTTGTTATTTTAAGTAAATTTCTAACATTAACAGGCTACAAGAAGAAAAAGGTTTGTTGTTCAACATAATAATAAATTATCGGGAAGATGCATATACATTCTGGAAACATAAACCAAAAATAATACACATTTTATCCGGTCGGAACATCAAAAAAATATAAAACAATAAAATTAGAGGGAGCATGATGAACATTTCATTTAATGTAGGAATAAAGTTGGACTAGTTGAATAATAGTGAAGATGGGGTATTAATATTGGTTAAACCTGCTATAAATACATGATACCATATAGCTCACTTCGCTTTGATGGTATTTATGGGTTAAATAAAAAATAATGATGGGTGCCCATTGTATATGGGAGACAAAAATTGCTGCATATCCAAAAAACCAAACTTTATCATGTTACCTTGCCACTGTTCAAGGTTTTCCAGACGTAATCCTTCAGTTGGTCCTTGCTGATGTTCTCTCCACATTCATCTACCACGGACTTTATCCATAACAGAACTTCCTGCACCCAGAAACATTCACATATGAGCAAGTGAAGCACACACACACACACATATATATATAGATATATATCTTCCACTCACATATGCAACAATTGCTTGATGTCCAAAGAAAACGAGATACGAGACCATATATAATGGGCTATTATGATCGTCAACCTCACAAAAATGCATATGAACGCTAAACCATGTGAAACATAATTATATAGCCAAGCCAGCAGATGAGAACCTCTCATAGCAATGTATTAGTTTTTAGCAATTTACATACTTAAATGCTGCGTTCTTCTGCTTTTTTTTGTCAGATAAACAAATATAGATAGAAAAAAACTTGTTCAGAGCACACTATCTCCACAGAAAAATTCTGGTCAAACTCACTGTAGACCTGGCAGACGTATCATGTCGTGTCGGGTTCAAAGTTAAACGGGTTGAGAATGCCTAACCCTAACCCGGCCCGTTTAATTTTTGTGTTGTGTCGTGTCAACCCGTTTAATTTTTGTGTCTTGTTGTGTCAACCCATTTATTTAAACGGGTTGAAATGTATTAGCCAAACTCGTTTAAATCCTGTCAGGTTAGCATGTCGTGCCAGTTTTTGCCAGGTCTACGTGGAATGAACAATCACTTTTTATTATTATTTAGTATTTACTTTGTTAAAAAAAACTACAAGTACGTAAGCAAAGTTGGTGATCAATCCGTCTAACCCAGATTGATCACCAACTCTGATACCCATTGCCTAAGGACCTAAGGGGCCCAATATAAACGGGTTATTCGGGTCATTTTCGAGTTGAAAATTTTGACCCTGACCTTACCCGTTTAATTTTCGTGTCGTGTCAACCCGTTTACTTAGACGGGTTGAAATGTATTACCCAAACCCGTTTAATTCGTGTCGAGTTCCTATCGGGTTAGCGTGTCATGCCAGTTTTTGCCAGGTCAAAGCAACAAAATTCTTTTTCATGGTAGGAGGAAAATTGCATATAATTCCACTTCGAAATTTTCTGATCATAATGAAAGAAACAGGGTGGAATTTGTATTCCTATGTAGAAGTCGGAGGAGGGATATTAACAAAAAAATAAAAATAAAAATAAACACCATAGCAAAAAGATATACCTGATTAGCCAAACCATGGAGGGGTCCAGCTAGACCATTCAGTGCTGCGGCAAATGAGAGATACGGATCCGAGAGGGCACTAGCAACCTAAATAGCCATCAAAACTAGTTAGACAAGGAACATGCATAATAACTAATTCATTGAGAGCTAACAAAATGACCTAAAGAGAACCATTTGGGCTTGTTTTAACCCATTTAAACAGTGTTATAACTCTAAAAACCTACAAAATGGGTTAAATGCTTACAAGATGACCAGTATGAGCACTGACGTTTCCACCTTCATGGTCACTGCAACAATTCATTCATATGCCGATTAGAAACAGATTTATTTTAGGCGTAGGCTCAATTATCACAAGCGCGTAAACATAAATCAACCGCACCTATGGATGGTGACATAGAGCCTCATAAGCTCTTGCATTTCGGAACTATCAAATCCAAGCATGTGTGCAAAATTTGCACCATAATCTAGTGAGTCATCCTTGGGTATGCTTTCTCCGTTTTTGTACATCCTTCAAAAAAAAGGCAAGTGAATTCAAACTTGGTAGCAAGAGTAGAAAATTTCAATACTTGTTAACTAAAATCGAATATTATATATATATATAGATAGATAGATAGATATATAGATACTTGTATGCTGGCATAGCATGGAAGACAAAACCATAATCCTTCCAATTAGGCACTCAAACTAAGTAACTATGTTTTACAAGATAACTATGCAGCTAGGAAGCAACAGAAGAAGTGAATTTACGAGCACTACTATAAAGACCTTTAAATACCTGCGGTAGACATATGCAGCCACAGCTGGTACTTGCGCAATCAATGAAAGAGAGTCCTCAAATGTTGGCTCCCAGTATCTATAAACAAAATAAACTTTACATACTTAAATCTGCATAAGCAAGAAGAATTATTTCAACAGATAAATACACTAAAGAAACTCACTTGGACTTATGGATCCCCTTCTCATATGCTTTTGAAAATTCACTTTCAACCTGAGACAATAATGAGTTGTTGAATTTTGATATAACAATAGCATAAACAGTTGATGCCTCAATGTAGCTTGCTTCACTCATCATTTAATTTCATTGAATCTAAAAAAGAGTAATTGAAGTCACCACTGCAGGATTTTGAGGCTACAGGATGACTTGCATAGTAAAGCAAACAATTAGGGTTCAAAATTGGGTTCTATAGGAGAGACAAGTTTTTGTATATTAGAATCATAGCTCTCCTTATATCCATGTTATTTTAATTGATTCAATTATAATTCTCCAAACTACAAGCAATGCAACAGTTACAGTTTCATACAAACCTGAAGAGCCATAACACCAGTTGTAAATTGAGTCATTGGATGAGCAGTTACAGGTAGAGCATCGATTGCTTTATAGACATAACCTGCAACAACAAATGGAGTTTAGCAATAATAGCTAAACACTTTTGGCAAAGCCAACAGAAAAGTTAAATTAAGAAAACAGTCACTTTGAAATACTGGAAAATTCATTGATTAGAGTACACAGGTTTTGCTAAGTTTAAACTGGTAGGGGGAGATTTGCAAAATACAATGGAGATCAAGTTATGGCAAACTAAAATAAAGTGAAAAGCAAAGTACCTGGGATAATGGCACGACTGCGCAGCTCCTTGGATAAAGCATCCACTTGTGCTTTACTTGGTACCTTGATTTGGGAAAATTAGCAAAAAACAAATGAATGATCAATATATATATATAGATATATATGTGTTAAACAAACAATAAATGCATTCCATGCAAGAGTTATTCATTAGCCACCATGCTTTTACATAAATTAAGAAGCTAGCAACGAGCATACAAAACATTGATTGCAGATACTGGATCAGCACATAACAATCACTGAATGGTTGTCTACCTTTCCGGTCAAAAGGAGCCAGAGAAGACCTTCAGGCAATGGCTCTCCACCAGGCTTTGCTGCTGGCAATAGCTTCTGACATTCTGGTATAGAGTGACCCCGGAAGCGAATCCCCTATGAGAAAAGAAGCCCATTTTCAATACGGAATGACCTGAGTGTATAGAATAGAGAAAATGTTCTCTCAATTGGCAACCAGAGTGCATTACCTCATCTGGGTCAAGTAAGGAAGTTTCCCACAGTAGACCTGTCATTCCTCTCATCCCACCAAGTACCTTTAGATTTGTAACACAAGAGAAAGTAGCTATTAAATAAAATGTTAAGTGTAACAATAATTTCTCGTTACAAAAATAAATATTAACTTAGAGATAAACAGATTTCCTTTCAACTTCAAAGTTGATATGAGCTATTTAATTAATGACGTATAATTGATAACTACTTTAAGCTTGCAAAAAGCAGAAAAGGTAGTGGGAAATAGTCTTGAACTTTTGATGATAAAATCATTTCATATTATTTTTGGGAAGTACTTAGTTTGACTTTCAAAAGTCATACTGGAAGTTTAGTGTGAGACGGAATACAAATTACAATACCCATTTCACCCTAGTAACAAAAACAGCAACTGGAAAAAACAGATAACGAAACTAGAGTGCGGTAAAAACATAAAAATGACAGAAAGGAAAGAGAAATGTATTTACCATATCAACAGTAATGTTACCCAATTGAACTTTTCCATATTCTGACTTGATCTTTTTTAGGCGCTCCTGCACAAGATATGAACAGTTAAGACAAAGTTGTGAATTTGTGAGTATCA
This sequence comes from Silybum marianum, assembly GCA_036898165.1. NCBI lineage: Eukaryota > Viridiplantae > Streptophyta > Magnoliopsida > Asterales > Asteraceae > Silybum > Silybum marianum. Next base: position 25,307,823 of record CM072538.1, read on the forward strand.
TGTTATATATCAGCTTCAACACGTATATGATCATGAGAAGAGATCTGAAGTTTGTGGTATTAGAAACAACATCAAATGGGAAGTCTCAATGAGAGCATAATAGTATGAGACCTTTGAGCTCAGACCCACTAGTTAAGCAACTCAATACAAAACCATTATGCCAGTTGCAAACGAAAGATAAATTTATCAACCCGTTACTTAAAAAGAGTTATAACTGCCAAGCAAAGACATGATAGAAGATCCAACTTTAACCGCTCCCTGCATGCTACCACCACCCTCGGAATCATATAAGGTCAACCAATATGAGGTAGCTTATGATCACAAGCAAAAAGAATTCTACATGCATAATTCGACATTTAGATACTAACAAAGTGCATGAAAAAGAAAGTTAAGATTGACAAATATCAAAAAGAATTTGACACGGTAGAATGACAAATATAAGTTAAAGGGACAAGAAAGGGAAAGAAACTGTAGAAAGAACATGATATTGTAACCATAAATGTAGAACATGTACCTGCTGTTCTGGAATCAATTCCTTAAGCTGAGAATGAAGATCCTACATGGAATTAAAATAACTATATTAAGGCTTCCAATCCTTATTCTCAATTGAGGATCAAGCAAACAGATTAATGCATACATGCATGTATTTCCAATGGGCTTGATAAATTTCTATTGAACAATCTGGAGTATATAATAACAGGGCAGTTAAAACACCAAACCCAACTGAATAAAGAAAATGAAAACCAAAAAATATTAAAATCTTTGGCTACGACTACAAGGAAATAGTATTTTGCCCATAAGTTTATCCTTTGGCCATCTTTGTTATGTTACCAGAGGCTTGTATTCTACTTTTAAGCACAGTTTTTTTCTTTTTTGAAGTATATAATATTTATATACGACAATGAACTTAGGCTCCGTCCTCATCTTTAGTGAGGTTTGAACCCCCTGACCTTCTAGGAGGATGGGCTCTACCAGCAAGCCAGATAACGCTAGGCCAAAAACCCTTTGATCTATATTGCTAAATTGAAAATAAACTTGGGAACATAAGGATCTATTGACATAAGAAGATACACTCCATATATTTCCACCTTGACAGGACACTAAATTATATTCCGAAAAAGAAACTAATACTATCTATTACACAAGGCATCTTATAGAAAAGTCTTTCTGACATCATTAGCCCTCTTAAAGTTGTATACTTCAACTTTTCAGAAGCTTGCTCTCTTCATTCATAAGCAAATAAACTTGTGCTAAAAAATTCCAAAGTTATAGCAATATCAAACTTTCTCACTTTTGATGCATCCGTAAGTTCATATTGGTTTACACAGTCAAGAATCACATGATTATAAAAACTTACAAGGTCAGAGGATGTCTGGATTTGCAGCCACCTTACTGAATTAGTCAGACTAGGTTGTTTAACCTGTTAAAAAAACACACAATCAGCATGATCATAAGATGAATTTTGGCCATGAAGTGGTACATAATAAAGTGCATAGAGACCATGATTCACTACATAACCTGTTACTGCTCTCTATTTAACAAACATAGAGTATATCCAACAAATAATCAATTCCAGTTTCATTTTTTACATAAATCTGATTATATATAATATATATGTATATATAGTTAGTTGGTTGGTTAATTTTTTTAGTTTTAGTTTCTACAAAAATAAAGAATATTAATATATTATACACCCTCTTTCACTATTTTGACTTTTGAAACATCAGAAAAGTCAATCGTTAAGTTAAATAATGGTGGATCCTAAATTTGTTTGAATATTACCAATCAAAATATCGACAATAAATTAGTAACGATCCTCTATCAATTTCATGATCGGTAAGAGCTTGCTCTTGACATCAAAATGTAGCTTATTCATTAAAAACTGTGGGGGTAACACTTTTTGCAGGCATAAGCATCCATAGACTTGTTAAAAAAAATAATTATTCAAAAAGAACACCAACAAAAAAAGAAAATTCGACAACAACTTTACCACACGATTTCTGAGCTTAGAAAGAAGCGAAACACTCCTGTAGAACACCATCGTTGAAGAACAAACTCCACTGCAGAATCAGCAAAAAAAAAAAAATCGTTATATATGAACACAAAACACAGATCTGACAACTCTAAAATCATACAAAATCAATCGGTTTTCATTCATGCCTTATCGTCGGAAATATAATCAGGAAAATTGTGAGATGATGATTGATTGATTGATTGATTGAAAGCGTTAGAGAGAAGAGTTGAGCGTAGTAGTACCTTCAGATTCGAAAAGGAAGTGATAAAAGGAATGGTGATGAAGAGACGCGAATCCTGGAAAGAGTTTTTTGGGAGAGAATAGAGATGGATCGGTGGTGCGTTGTTGAACGAGTAAATAGACGAAGAAATGAAACACAGGTGTAAATAAAATGAGAAACATAAGCCGTCAGTCAGGGTAGACTTGTCAATTTAGTAATGCTAATTGCTACCCATCTTTTTGGGAACCTCAAATCATAATTTTGTTTCAAAAAAATTTACTTAAAAAGACATTCTAATCTGGAAGTGTCTCTAAAGTTATGTCTGGACTAATCTCGATAAATTATGATCTTAAAAAATCAGTGTTGATAAATTCAGTGACCATAATTTTTGTTAGGGTCGTGCATCGGACAGGTCAGATGGGGTCGGGTGGACAAATAAAAAAGGGAATTTAATTATAATAGTCATTTTCTATAAAGTTGTTATCCAAATAACAATTTTATCTCTAAATTTACCAAAATAACCAAAGAGTCTTCGAAATATATAGCGAAATACCGAGAATTCGCTTACTTTGTATACCAACTCAAAAGTTGTCGAAAATAGTAGCAACAATATGCGAAAATGATAAAATTTCGAAGACAGTTGCAACATTTCAAAAACATTACAAGATTTCGAAGACTTTTGATGATTTTCAAACACATTTTGCAATTTTCGAAAAGTTTTTAAAATTTTCGATGACTTTTCATGACTATTCGAAAATTGCTCCAAAATTAAAGTCATGAGTCTTTGATGACTTTTCCGTATAGTAAATCCAAGAAATGCAACCACTTTGGTAAATCCACTCTTCCATGTGTTTTCGATGACTTTTCATGAGTTTTGAAGATTTCATGAGTCTTCGATGACTTTTAAAAACTCTTCGAAAATTGCAAAATGTATTCGAAAATCATCAAAAGTTTTCGAAATCTTGTAATGTCTTCGAAATGTTGCAATTGTCTTCGAAATTTAATCATTTTCGCATACTTTTGCTACTATTTTCGATGACTTTTGAGTTGGTATACAAAGTAAGCGAATTCTTAGTATTTCGCTACGTATTTTCAAGACTCTTTGGCTATTTTGGTAAATTTAGAAAGAAAATGGTTATTTAGATAACAACTTTATAGAAAATGGTTATTGTAACACCCGGATTTTTAGTATCCATAATTTCAAGTTTCATATTGTTAGTCCCCAAGGAGAGATGGCTAACTAAGAGAGGGTTTTGTAAAAGGAGGGGTTGAATATAAAACACACAGAATATACTCTTTTTAAATTTTTTAATATAAATATTAAAAATTTACACACAGATAGTTTGATGCGGAAAAGAACAGGCACATTATTCTATCAAACTAAACACACAGATAACGATAATTAACTTATACACTAAGGAAGTTAAAACAATACGGTTATAGCACAACTTTCACGATACACAAATAATCACTCTGAAGATTTGTTGAAAGCGTGAGATTTCTGGGAAGGACTTCATCTCCTTTTATAGTGCCCATGCATGGGATGCATGTGGACAGCTGTCAAGGTTTCATTAGCTGGAAGTTTATCTGCTGGACAAAGGAAGAGACTATTTCCTTTGTACTAGAATAATGGATGAACCATTCCTTGTAGCACGTAATGTCAGATAACTTTATCTTCTTTTCTTCATGCTCTGTGAAGTCCCATCAAACCTTTTAGCTAAAAGACAAATATTCCTTTTATAAGAATAAAAGAGAATGTCTTTATTTAAGGCTTGATGCCCAAGTTCTTGCTGGCTCACGTGTCTTGCAATTGATGTGAGTCAAGAACTTATCTCTTTGAAATTGCTAAGTGATACATCACACTATGTATCACATCGGTGGATACCTTGTAAGGCTGGAATTGATAAGTGTACACTTTGCTTGATAAACTTCATCTTTCACTAAATGCCAAAAGTGTACACCCTTGAACTTGTGACTTGATATCACAACCTTAGAAAATATATAGATGCAATTTTGGTGACCAAGATTATAGTGTCGGTGACCATGACATCAAACTTGATGACCTCATCTTATTTGATGTCCTTAGTACTTTTGATGACTTTTGAGTGTACCATCGGTGACCCACTATATTGGTGACCCAATCTTGACTTGGCAAAATGATCTGAATATTGAAGTTGGTTGATACATCCAAAATTCCACTTTTTGATGTACAACCCTTGATTGAATAGTCTTTGACTCTTCAATACTTGAAGCATATTTCAGACCTTCAAAAGAACCTGTAAAAATTCATTTATACAAAAGGAAGGTGGTTCATCACCAAATCATCGGTGACCCAACAATCTCCCCCTATTTGATGATGATACCTGTAAGTTAGAAAAGAATTCTTTTTGACCCTTTCTATTTTTCTTTTGGGTTCTTTTGACTCAGATTTCTTTTTTTTTTTAACTGAGTATGTACAGTATAAATATAAGTATAAGTGTAAGTATAAGTATGTGCAAGAAAAAATAAAAATATTAACAAGAATTTTTAAGGAAGAAGAGTATGAACTTTTATTAATCAACACACAGCTTTGAAAAATAAAGTTCACACTATATGAAGAATATTCAAGGAGTGGGTTCTCTTCTTTTTAGCTCATCCAAGATAAGCCTAGTGATCCCATGGTCTTCAACCGGAGGTACTCCTAGAATAGCAGAGAGGAAGGAGCTGTGAGCCCTTGGGATGTCAGAAGCTCTGAAGAAACCGATGTTTCCAAAGATGTTTTCAAAGAAAACCCCAAGCTCAGGAGTAAACAGCATGGTTTGCTCCGGGAGTAGACCCTGTTGTATGAAGTACATTTGTTGTGCTTCAAGATATGTCACAAGAATATTATTCTCCTTTTGGATGTTGAGCATCTTAATGAAGAGTTTTCTGAGAATATTAAGTACCAGCTCCTTGTACTTGCTTTTGCTCTTGGAGATGCATTTACCAACTTCCATCCACTCAGTCATCCCAAGAACTTCCAACCATTCAGCTTCATATACCTTTGAGAGAGTATCAGCTCTCTTAAGGGTGACAAGTAACTTTGGAGAATTTTTGGTTGGAGGTTGGATGGTGGCACTGATAATTTTGGAATCATCCTTCCTGTTTTTCAATCTCCTTTTAAACCACTCTACTTCCTTTTCCTTCTTGGCTTCATCAAGCATCTTTGCAGCTTCAGATTTCTTCTTAATATTTTCAAGCTCATCTTTCTGAGCTTGAAGAGCATCGGAGACTTGTGCATGAACAGCTTCATCATGAGCTAGCTTGAGTACATTAGTCTGATCATACTCAAGCTGAGACTTGATAGCTTCTTCTTTTTCAGCTTCAGTGAGAATTACCCCAAGAGGATCGGTGGGTAATGAAGCAGGCTGAAGTCTAAGAGTATCTGCTTGAGAATCTCTCATCCTTTTCCTTCTCCTTTTCTCTTCCTGTTGATCTTCAAAGGAAACTGGCTTCTTTCCTTTGGCTTTTTTCTTTTCTTTTCTTCTCTTCTTCAGTTTCAAGGGGTTGAGCACTGATACTCTCCCCCTCAACAGCTGCTTCGGGTAACTCGGTGACCAAAGGAACAGAGACAGTGGTGACCACGTGAGGAGTCACCTCGGTGACCAGATGGGTCACGTCGATGACAGGAGATGCCACATCGGTGGCTGCATGAGCTGGAGAAGCCACATCGGTGGCTGGCTTGGCAGTGACGGCGGCTGTGGAGGTGGTAGCATTGGCCTTCTTATTTTTCTCCCCCTCAGTGGTTGAACCCTTGAAACCCACTGAAGAGAGAAAAGTCTTGATCTTTTCTATATCAGAAGCCATGGAATTTATTTTTCTTTCAATTCTTTGAAGAACAAATCTGTCTTGTTCCTGAAAGAAGGATCCATCCACATCAAGCTCAATTGTTGGAGAAGAAATTGGAATCTTGTCAATTTTTGTGAGAATAGTGGCAAGAGACTCCATAATGTTCTCTTGAGTAGAAGAAAGAGAAGCCAGTCTTTCCAAGTCTTTGGCTGCTTGGTCTTCCAAAGTTTCCACCCGACGTACAGTGTCATGGGTAAAGCTGGTGAAAGCTTGGAGAAGATCATCTCCTTGTTTGGAAGACATGGGAGCAGAAGGTTGAGGTTGTGGTGGTTGATCAGCATCATCATCACTGGAAGAATAATCCACCAAACCTGTAGGTTTTCTTGGGGGGGATTTAGGAGATGTGGGGGAGACACGTTTAGGAGAGTGTCTATGAGGGGATTCCTCAGTAATGGGTTCTTTCACAACCTTGGTACGTACGGGAGACGTATGTGTCCAAGGTGTAGTGTCAGAAAATAGAAAATCAGTAAATTAGGAAGCTCCATCAAATGCATCTGGTTGTGATGCACTCTCATGTGGAGTAAGGAAAGGGAGCTGTGAGAGCTCACGGGGTGGAGAAGAGGCAGCTTGGATGGGAGAGTCCAAGTCTTCTTCATCAACTAAAGAGAAAGTTGATGAAGGAATAATAGGGATGTCCCTTTTTACAACCATATCCTTTTGGGAGGGCATGGAGGATCTAGGTTGGGTTAACTGGTCCTTGGGTCGGGTAGGAATCTTTTCAACACTTACTAACTTTTGGGAGTTAGTAGGTGGCTTGTGAGGTGAGACCCTTTGGGTACCCTTAGACTTCTTTGAGGAAGTCTTTGGGGGGCTTTTGGAGTGTCTCCGCTTTTGGGACTTAGATGCTTGGGTAGAAGCCAAAGGTTCTTTTGGCTTCGTAGCATCGGTGGGTGCGGAGGTAGATGTGCCCGACGCTTTGGATCTCTTACGAGATTTGGCCACATCAGTTACTCTAGGTGCAGAAGGAGTAGAAGACATACCTGAGGTCCTTTGCAGACGGGGCTCATTTTCTCCCCAAGATAGAGTTGCATTCCTTGCAAACTCAACCATAGATGGTCGGAGAGGGTTGTCTGATGCTAAGACAGCCTTTTTCATAATCTGATTTCCCACTTGATGAAGAGGGAGATCATATATGATGTCATCTCTTTTCTCTAGTTTATCTGCCAACTTTGCATGAATAATAAGAGAGAAAAGTCGCTGAAATGGTACCTGAGGACGTCGGATGGTAGAGAAGGAGGAGATCATTTCATTAAAGAAATAGCTTGCAAAGTCTATCCTCCTTTGAAAAATTAAAGCATGTGCCAGTTCAGTCACTTGGGAAGGTGACTGATCAGGGCCACATGTCTTCTTGCTCAGGCACAGAATAAGATGAGCAAACAGAAAGTTCCATATGTTTCCCATATTCTTGCGCAGTAAAGTACCTGGACCCTTTGACTTTGAGCCCTTCTTCTCTTCCAAATAGTTCAACACATCAACCACCATTTGGTGTTCATTTCCAAGAGGAAAAGGTTCATAGGAATCATAAGTAGGAAGCTTGATAATGCTTCTAACATCTTCCACATTGAAGATCACATCATTTTCATCATTACTTAGAACAGATGCAAAAATTTGATCCGATGAGGCATCAAATGTGCAAGTTAACCAAAAGTTTCCAAGAAGAAACTTACTCATTTTGGGTTTTGCTGTGATTGCATATTGCAGAGGGCATCTCTGAAGAAACCAGCAAACATCATTGTATTCTGGATGAGCATTATCAACTCCTATTCTTCCAAAGTAGTTGCATGCAGGAAAGGATAGGGATCCAAAAGTCATGGTCTGTTCTTCAGAGGTCTTTGAGGGAGAAGCCATTGAAGAGGATGAAGAAAGTTGCAGGTTTTTGCTTTTGAAGATGAAGGAGAGTGGTGCGAGAAAGGTGGTGAGGTAGTGGGGGAAGAGGTTATATAAGAGAGGGAAATTTCAATTTTCAAAAATAATGATTACTTTTGGTGATTGAAAGGTCAGAATTCTAAGGGTTTTAGGGTTGAATTCGGCGCATGTACTGACATTGATGATGTCATTAGGGATAAGAACAAAGAATCTTGCTTATCAAGAGTGGTAAGTCAAGAGTTATCTTTAAGGGGTTAAGAATATGAAGGGTTATAACGGTTACCTCGGTGACTTGTACAACATCAGTGGATGGTCAGAGAGAGAAAGAGTAAACGTCGGTGGGTGGAATGCAAAAGGCAAACGTCGGTGGCTCAATAGAGAGGTCGACGTCGGTGGCTCAAAAAGAAGGTAGACGTCGGTGGATGACGTCAGTGTGTAACATCGGTGGAGAGAAATATTCGTCGGTGGCTCGATGGTAAGGACGTCGATGACGTCGGTGGCCTGAAAAAGGTTGACAGAAAGTAGAGCGTCGGAAAGTGGTCCGTCGGCGGCTTAGACCGTCGGCGACTGAGAGTGGTGGTGATTCTCGGTGGCTGGGAGCAAGGGTAGCTGTCGATGGATGGATACGGTGGTTTAGAAGTCGATGACGTCGGTGGGTGATGGCTCGTCGGTGGGTATATCAGTGGCTCGGTGGGTTGTCACGACAGTGGTTGTTACCGCCGACGTCGGTGGCTAGAGGAATGGTGGATCACGGTGGTTAGGGTTAGGTTTTTTGAGAGAGGTAAGGGAGGTATATTTGGGAGAGTGAGAGAGAGAGAACACATCGGTGACTAAGTCACCGACTTTATACATATATATATATATTTTTTTTATTTTCTTTTTCTTTTTATATTATTTTCATATATATATAAATATAATATAATATATAAGTTATAAATATATATAATATATAAATTATATAAAACATATAACATATATAAGTTATAAATATATAAATGTATATAGTATATATATATATATAGAATATATATAAAACATACATTATATATAAATATAAAATATATTAGTCTATGTTTATCATACCTAATTCACCAATGAGGAACTTGAACCTTGCTTCATCAAGGGGCTTTGTGAACAGATCAGCTAATTGATAATCAGTGGGAATGAAGTGAAGTTCCACATCACCTTTAGAGACATGATCTCTTATAAAGTGATATCTGATATCAATGTGCTTAGATCTTGAATGAAGCACTGGATTGTTGGCAATGGCTATTGCACTTGAGTTGTCACACAATATTGGGATTTTAGAGAAAATCTGATTATAGTCACACAACTGATTTTTTATCCACAATATCTGTGCACAACAACTTCCAAAGAAATTACATATTCTCGCTTCAAGAAAGTAGAAGTAGACACCGAATGTTGTTTCTTACTTGACCAGCTCACAAGCTTTCCACCAAGTAACTGGTACTTTTTCTGTCTATTTTTGAACCTGTAAAATCAGAATCAGAGTACCCGATGAGATCGAAACCTGAGTCTTTGGGATACCAAAGACCCAGATTTATGGTACCTTTCAGATACCGAAAAATCCTTTTCACGGCAGCCAAATGTGATTCTTTAGGATTTGCTTGGTATCGGGCACACAGACAAGTAGCAAACATAATGTCAGGTCTACTTGCAGTCAGATAAAGAAGGGATCCTATCATGGCTCTATAATTTGTAATATTAACAGAAATGCCATCAGGATCAGAAAAGAGTCTAAGAGGAGGAGCCATAGGAGTTTTCATGGTAGAGCAAGTATCAAATTGAAACTTTTTTCAGAAGATCTTTAATGTATTTACTTTGATTTATGAAAATACCTTCTGAAGACTGTTTTACTTGCAAACCAAGAAAGAAAGTTAACTCCCCCATCATGCTCATTTCATACTCTTTTTGCATGAGGGAGCTAAACTCATCACACAAGGATTCATCGGTGGCTCCAAAAATAATATCATCAACATAGATTTGAACAAGAATGATATTACCTTGTGATTTCTTGAAGAAGAGAGTGTTGTCAACCTTGCCTCGTATATACTTATTTCTAAGTAGATATTCTGAGAGAGTGTCATACCAGGCACGAGGAGCTTGTTTCAGTCCATACAGAGCTTTATCCAGCCTATACACATGATATGGATGGACTGGATCTTCAAACCCAGGAGGTTGCTTCACATACACTTCTTCAGCTAATTCACCATTCAGGAAGGCACTTTTGACATCCATTTGGAATACCCGAAAATTCTTGTAAGTTCGTACGGGCAAGAAATATTCGGATAGCTTCCAATCTGGCAACAGGAGCAAAAGTTTCATCATAGTCAATTCCTTCCTCTTGCCGATATTCTTGAGCAACCATCCTTGCTTTGTTCCTTATGACAGTTCCTTCTTCGTCCATCTTGTTTCGAAACACCCATTTTGTTCCAATAATAGTTTTGTTGGATGGACGAGGAACTAACTTCCAGACTTTGTTTCTCTCAAATTGTGAGAGTTCTTCTTGCATGGCAATTACCCAGCTAGGATCAGCTAGGGCTTCATTTATCAGCTTAGGCTCAACAATGGAAACAAAGTTGACATATAAGCACAGATTGCTTATGCCTCTTCTGGTTTTTACACCAACTTGTGGATCACCTATGATTTGATCTATTGGATGATCCATGGTCCACTTTAGTGCAGGAGGTAAGGTAGGAGGTAGAGAAGAGGATGAGGTAGGAATTTGAGATGGTGAAGATAGGTTTGTGGGAGATATGGTGTTTTGGTGGGTAAGGTCTTCTGTAGAGTTAGTTTCAGGAGGTGGAGAAGAAAGAGAGGGTTCTGAAGGTAAGGTGGTGTTTATGGAAGGCTGAGAAGGATTGCTATCTGGAGGATTGGGTTGAGAGGAGGATGGAATTTCACCAACACATGAATTTATCCATAGGTTTAATTCTTCTTCATCACAAGATAATGAAGAAGTTTCAAACTCATCAAACTTTACATGCATGGATTCATCTATGCATTGTCTTCTTAGGTTGAAAATTCTGAAGGCTCTTGAGGAGAGAGAATAACCCATGAAAATTCCATCATCAGACTTCGGATCAATCTTTCCAAGTTGTTCCCTGTCATTTAGCATGTGACATGCACAGCCAAACACATGGAAGAAGTCAACTGCAGGTTTTCTACCATGGAAAACTTCATAAGGAGTCTTGTCATGCCTTTTGACTATGATAGACCTATTTTGAGGTGGGTCCTTTGGGATTAGAAGGCATTTTATTTTTGCAAGGATCCAAATCTTTTGGGCAATTTTTAGCAAGATGAAGAGTGTTGCCACAATTATAGCACTTCTTTAAAGAAAAGGCATTTTTAAAATCCCTATCATCAAAACTTTGGATAGAGGTTGCGACTGAGAAGAAGAAGGGTGTCCAACACCTGGTTGGTCCAAGGATACCTTTACCAGGATTTCTTGATTTCTTCAAGTTCACTGACCGAGGAATGAAATCAGTGCTATTTGAGATTTCCTTTTAGATGAAAATTTTGATTTAGCAAATTTTTTCTTTTGAGGAGAAAATCTTTTTGGAGAGGGATACTCAACAACACCAGATGGCTGCTCCTGGGAGTACCTTGACTCATGCAGACTTAGGGAGTTTAAAAGTCTTTGGATAGGTTTGGGAGAAGAAGAAGAGCTTGGAAGAGTTGAAACTTTTGAAGACTCGGAAGAGATTTCTTTAGCTTTAACAAAGACTCCAAACTTCTTAGAACCACATTCTACTTTGAGCATGTCAAGTAGATCTATAGAGTGAACGGAGGTAGAATCCTCAGATGAGTAACCGAAGAGATCATCATCGTCATCGGAAAGGAAACCAGCAGGAAAACCTTGACACTCAGAAGAAGGAAGTGGAAGGTCAAAAGGTTGAGGAACATCTTTTCCATAACCAAGGCCAGACTTATCCTTGCTGGTGATTTGATCTTGAAGGATCCTTTCAAGATTCTTAGAGGATTTAGTCCATTTAGACAGAACCTCTTGTTCCTTTTCAAGAGTGGAAGAGATTTTTTATTTTTCCTCAGAAAGACTGTCGTTTAAGTACCGTAGGTTTTCCAGATCAGCTTTCATTTTGTCAAAATCTTTTAGTTTTGAAAAGCAAGAGAGAAGTTGATCATTTAGACATTTTATGTGCATATCAGCCTTTTTCTTTTGAATCTTTAAGTCACAGAAGTCAACAGTTAAAGAATCAAAGGCATCAGCCTTTTGATCATCAGAGAGAAAGGTAAAAGGATGTACCTGAGGCTTTGTTCCTGACGTGGATCCCTCAGCGGATACAAGGGTAGTGTAGAGTGACTTTTCCATGTCTTTCAGCTCATCGATTTTGGCCATGAGGCATTTAGTGACATACTCACTCTCACTCTCAGAGGTTTGCTCATCCTCCCAAAGAATGAGCCTCGACGAACCAAAGTTTTATTTTTACTTTGGTTTCTCTCTTTTTCTCTCTTGTATTTGGCCTTGTACTTCTTATACCTGGAGGTTTCTTTTGATTCAGAATTTTCTTTAGAGGATTGGCTATTTCTCTCTTCATGCTTCCTAGAAGCTGATTTTGAGAAGTCATGGCCATAAGAAGAATAAGGTTTGACAGAAGAGGAAGCTTTTGATCTGCATTCAGAAGCAAAATGACATTTCTTTCCACAGTTGAAGCATTCTTCATTTGCTTTATCAGAAGAGGATTTTTGAGAAAAAGGTTTTCTATTAAATTTAGAGCGGTTTGAAGAAAATCTTTTATTCTTAAGGTTTCCAGCAAGCATTGCCATACTATCAGAAAATATGTCAATGGCTGATTCTTCTCCTTCATCATCGGCGACTATAGTATGCATCGACGGATGAGAAGAGTCTTCCTTAATATCTTTTTCAGAATCAGAAGAAGGATAGGTGATTCTAGGAATACAAGAAGAAGATTTTGAATCACCTATCAAAGCAATAGAAGAGGATTTGATATCCTTTATAAGAGATTTTCTCTGGTTCTTAGTTTGTTCATAGTGAAGAAGAGTTCCATAGAGAGCAGTTAAAGGCATTATTTCTAAGTCCTTGGTTTGCTTGATGCAAGTACAGATGGTTTCCCAGAAGTCTGGGAGACAATCCATGAACTTGCAGAGAACTTCTTCATTATCATAAACTCGTCCAAGAACTTTGAGATCATTGAGAAGACAGTTAAAGCGATTAAAGTAGGTAGAAAGAAATTCTCCTTTTTCATGGGAGAAGAGTTCATACTTTCTAACAAGACAGATCCTGTTAGATTTCTTGACTTCTTTGGTGCCTTCATATAAGACACTCAAAGTATCCCACATTTCTTTAGCAGTGGGAAGGTTAAGAAGAGAGTGATACACTTCATCAGGAAAGGATACAACAAGAGCAAATTTGACTTTAGTGTCTAAAGCAACTAGCCGTTTATCATCTTCACTAAATTTGTTAGAAGGTTTGATGATATATCTACCAGTTTTCTCACTTCTTTCGTCATCTGACTCTATGTCCTTTCCTTCAGCGTCCTTTTAAGGGCCAAAGCGAGCCCATATTTTAGGAACAATAGGTCCCTCACTGAGAATGTTGGGATACCTGCAATCGATCCCTTCCAAGAATAATAACATGCGATTTTTCCATAACCCAAAGTTATTTGGGTTGAACCTTGGAGGTTTGGCCAAGGATCCTAAATCATATGTATTACTGGAAGAGGTCTGCAAGGTACCATCAACATTTGAGGTAGTAGCCATCACAGATCTGGTTTATTGAATTAAACCAACTGCTCTGATACCACTTGTTAGTCCCCAAGGAGAGATGGCTAACTAAGAGAGGGTTTTGTAGAAAGGGGGGGGGGGGGGTTTGAATATAAAACACACAGAATATACTCTTTTTGAATTTTTTAATATAAATATTAAAAATTTACACACAGATAGTTTGATGCGGAAAAGAACAGGCACACTATTCTATCAAACTAAACACACAGATAACAGTAATTAACTTATACACTAAGGAAGTTAAAACAATACTGTTATAGCACACAGCTTTGCCACAGTCACACAAATAATCACTCTGAAGATTTGTTGAAAGCGTGAGATTTCTGGGAAGGACTTCATCTCCTTTTATAGTGCCCATGCATGGGATGCATGTGGACAGCTGTCAAGGTTTCATTAGCTGGAAGTTTATCTGCTGGACAAAGGAAGAGACTACTTCATTTGTACTAGAATAATGGATGAACCATTCCTTGTAGCACGTAATGTCAGATAACTTTATCTTCTTTTCTTCATGCTCTGTGAAGTCCCATCAAACCTTTTAGCTAAAAGAAAAATATTCCTTTTATAAGAATAAAAGAGAATGTCTTTATTTTATGTTTATAACTTTATTCTTGGTCGTATGAATATTGGGTTTTGGTCTCACATTAAATGAGTGTTTTGGTTAAAGTTATTTCATCACGAAAATGGTTGGTTTTGGGAAAGATGTCGTTTTTATAATTAATACATTTCATTTTGGAATTATGATTCAAATTGTATTTTCCAGTTTACTGTTTTATATAAATGATGAAAACTCTTGAACTCACTAGGCGTTAAGCCTAACCCTTTTTATTTGTCGGCATGTGCATCAGGTCCTCGTTGGGGTTGGTACTAGCGACATCGTGATGAGAGGGTGCTAGTTAGAAGCTCAAGAAGATTTTAGTTATTTGTTGACGTCTTCCAGCAATTGGAGATAGCGACATTTATTGGGTTTTAGTAACACTCGACTTAGTCTTCATCTAAGGCTAGGTCTATCCATTATTGAGGTTGATTTTAGATTTGTTATTCAAGGAAATCCAAGTATTGAATAATAGGAAAAAGATTTACCCTTTGTTTGATGTATTATTGAAAATTTTAATTTAGTCGCTATATCCAAATTTGAGGGTGTTACAGTTATTATAATTAAATTCCCAATAAAAAACCCCCATCGGGTTTCGGATATGGAAACAAAGACCCGAACTTTAGGATTCGGATTGCTTCGGGTTGTTAGATTGGTCGGATTTTGGATTGAGATCGGTCGAATTTGGGTAAATAAAACATTTGGATGGCTATAATCTAAGATTTCATATGATAATTAGATAAATAAATATTTATATAATATCCTGTTTTTGGACAGGTCGGGTGACCAAAGATCAAACCCAGTCCAAACCCAAAAATCCCCCAAAAAATCGGGTTTTGGATTATCGGATTTCGGGGTATTTGATTTTGCACAAACGCCTTATTTTTGGTTCGGTTCGGATTTCAGATTATTCGGGTTTTGCACACCCCTAATTTTTTTGTATGTCTAGAATTGAACTCTGGACAAATAGAATATTCCACCACATCCTCCAGGACCTCAACCATTACGTTATAACTCTTATGGTTTTGATTTTTATTTGTGTATAAAGTATTTGCAAAACTCTTTTTTGACACCTTAGATGTGACATAATGTATATTTAAACTAAAAACATGTTATACAAATAAGAATCGTATCAAAATACGAAAACTAGATATCTAAATGTTTAAGATATCACATATAATAAATCAAAATGAAGGTCTTAAAAATATGTAATCAAACATAGTTGATTCATAAATCACAATATATTTCAATAGAAAAAATAATCAAACAAGTAATTACGGTTAAGGGTAAAACTAGAACTTCCTATAAGAATATGCCGTGTTATTTAGCAATTTTCTTCAAGATGGTGTTTTATTATTTACTTCTTAAAAAATGACTTATTACCGGTTTGGCACCGGATAAGTTGTTTTACCCAAACACTCAAAACGACTTATTACCGGTGTCACACCGGAATAAGTCAATTAGTTGTTTTTATAAGCCCATCCAAACACCCCCTTAGTAGTTAGTAGTTAGTGATTCGGACCCACAGTGACATCCATAAGGGCAGTAAGCGGGACCCGAACCTTCACCTTAGGAGATAAACCCCCACTCCTCCACCATTTTAGGAAAACAATCACTCCCGAGGCTCGAACCCGAGACCTTGTGGATGATGTCGAAACCCCGATACCGCTAGGACAGAGGCCCTTTATTTTTTGTTTTGATAAAGATTTAATAAAGTATTTGTTTGCCCATATAAGTAGCTTTTTGGCGGTACCAAGAGTTTTCTGAATGGCAAATTGGAATGACCTTTGGAATGACCCTTTCCTTTTTCAAGTTTGCTCATATTTTTTGATTTATTTAATCTAATTTAAAAAAAACACTTTTAAAAGTATAATATATGTATAAAGAAGTTTTCAGGACCAAAAAATAATTATAACACCAAATTACAAGATCGTTTAGGAGCGCACAAATTGTTCACGAAATGTTTTATGAGGAGTTGTCTATGTCTTTAAAATTAATCTATAAAAAATTATTTTCAAAACTTTTCTTGAGTTAAAAGGGGCTTTTACAAACTATATGTTTATCGATATCTCTCACCTTATCAATTGGACATAATAAGGATCAAGAATCTTACCCAGTAAGATGTATAACAAGGACCAATAGTTTACTCGGTAAGTGAATAAAACAACTCTTATCCGGTAAGCGCCTACCGAGTTTAAGACGTTTACCAGCAATCTATTTTGATGGCCTAAAATGATATTTGATTAAGTAAGTAAGGATAATTTATCTTGCCGATAAGCACTTACCTGGTAAACATTTATGTACCTATTAGGACATGGATAAGGTTGTGGACGTCCTACCCTGTGGACCCCACTTATGAGTAATATATATTATGTATGTTATGTTTGGTTTTGGTTAGGACCGTTTAAGAGGGTGTTTGGGATTGCTTGTTTAAAACAAAAAGTGTTTTTTATCAAAAGTGCTTATCAACTTATGTGGTACCATACCGGAGTTTTAAAAAAAGTGTTTGGATTAGCTTATAGCGGTTCCACACCGGAATAAGTCAATAAGTTGTTTTTTAGTGTTTGGCAAAAAAGTGTTTATACTGCAAAATGACCAAAAAGGACATCCTTTATGGCAGCTAAAATCAACATTCACAGTCACATTCACCATACCATATGCAAAAAGAAAAAAATTGGTGCTGCAAATCAGTCACATTCACCAAACCAAACAGGAAATTGATTCTTAAGAGGAAATTGATTCTTAAGAAGAAATCGATTTATATGGCAGATAAGAGGAAATCGAACGAAATCAGAAACATTACAATCGATCGGAAGAAGATGGTGTAGAAGAGGAACGACGATGGTGCAGGAGACGAACGCCGATCTCTGGTTGTCGATCTCTCGTTGTCTGCAGGTCTGCAGGAGAGGAAACCCCGAGCTCTTGTGTGGTATCTGATGAAAAAAGGAGGCGTGTATATGATAAAGGGGAAGAGGAGCTTTTTAGGTTAGAAAAAGGGTAAAGTTGTAATTTGGATTTTGAAAAGTCATAAGCAGCTTCTCATAAGTCAGTAGGTACCTACTTATCAAAAATGACTTTTCAACGTTTGCCCACTGGAATAAGCCCTTCAAAAAAAATCATCCAAACACTTCAATCTCCTTATTACCGGTTCCCCACCGGTAATAAGTCAATAAGTCATTTTCATAAGCAATCCCAAACACCCCCTAAGAGTGAAAGAATTAACGGTTTTAACCAAGCCTTAAAACATGAGCAAGGATCGATTCCTTATAGGGAGTTTGGTTCAGAGAATATGAATATCTTCAGTAAATTTCATGATGGTATTGGAATTTGTTGAATTTCTTCAAATTTCATGAATCGATCATTGTTGCCTAAATGCTAGTTTTTATTTTATTTTTAAATGACAACTAATGAGCTAATGTTAAATCCATTTGTTACTATTCGTATTATGATTATTATTTATGTCTCCCCCACCACCATCGTTGTAGTATCATTATTCATGTCTCTCCCACCACCTCCACCAGGAGACCACCGTCATCGCCATGCCAGCACCACCACATCCATCGTCACGGTAGAGATGGCCAAAAATCGGGATCGGGCCTCAACAATAATTTTTGGACCAGTTTTTTTGTAACCGGTTCCGATCCCAGTTCGCCCAAAAATTGTTCGGCTCGCTTAGGCTTTTCCATAACCGGTTATGGGTAACCGGTCCCGGTCTCATACTTTAATATATATATATATATAGATATATGTTTTGATAAATTCTTAACATTATTTTAATATATGTAATGGGTAACTCAAATACACCAACCAATTATAAATTTATAATTGGTTTTTAATCAAACACACTTAAAAAGTTAGAAATACATATAAAAATATATATATATAAATACAATTTTTTATAAAAATCGGGAAGAACTGTAAGTGGTCCCATAACCGGCCCCGGGCCGGACTGCCTAATCCCTCCAAATGTGTAACATGTCCCTACCGGTCCTGGGCCGGGCTTCAATCGGATTTGGTTCCGGGCCAGGCCGGACCCAAATGGTCATCTCTACATCACGGTCAAATAATATTGTTGTTAATTTTATTAAGAAGTATTTTCAATTTTGGTCATTTATCATTCTTCCATTAAGATTTTGAAGTTATATTACACGAACCAAATATAAATATTTCAATTCTTTTTAACATATTTCATTTAATTTAATGTCATCAATCAAACATGTGGTCAGAATAATTCAATTCAATTCCGATTCTCTTGGACAAAACATTTTTTTTAGAGATGTTGAAGCCTGATTTCAGTTCTGAAATGGTTATGACACGTATAAACGAATCAGACATAAGTGATGATTAAGAGTTTAAAATGAAAAAAACAAACAGTCCTAAAACTTGTTTTCTGGTAAATGCATCAATCAATCATGGTGAACTCCTGATGGCAAGAAAAAAAGATGAAAAAGGAAAAGGAAAAGGAGTGATTTATGGCATCATATATGCAATTGCATCAATATCCTAGAAAACCTACCCAGTCAATATGCTGCATTACATATTATTTGCAACTGATGGGAAACACAAACAAGGGAGAAAAAAGGCCCATTATTTAAGTAGTAGAAAATGAGAAACAAAAGGAAAAAAAAAACTGGCGTTTTACGGACCCTTTAAATCTTTTATTACAAAATTCCAATCTAAAAATGTTTACGATAAGTAACATTTAAAGAAATCACTTGCTCACCCGCTTCCCATTGAAGATAAGAGAGCATGTAATATATAATAGTACCGTGACTTGGCACGACCATCCACATCAGATTTACACTTTCGTTAAATTTTCACGCAAGTAAGGTACCTTGGAACCGTAAAGAGAGCCACTATACATCATCTGCATACGAGTAACAACGTAAAACCAAACATTATTGCCAAATAAACACTAGGGTGGCGTTTGTTTTTTAATAGGTGCTGAAGTCTGAAGTCTGATTTCAGTTCTGAAATGGTTATGAAATGTCTAAACGAATTAGCAGTAAGTGGTGATTAAGAGCTTAAAATGAAAAAAAAACAAACAAGGCCTAGGTAACCACATGTCCTACATATTCAGTAGTAGGGAGGGGTCATGTAACGCCAAATCAACCTAAAGAGTAGCCAGCGATGTTCCAATTTTTTTGGAGGCCCTGCTACATCCAAATCTTTTGATTACATTACATAAATGAGATAACATAGATATATGTGAATCACAAAATGGGCTAAACCTAAACTATTAACAACCTAAACCTAAACTTTTAATAAGTTGAACCTAAACTCAAATTTTAGCCTAAAACAATTTCCACATGTAAAATTAGGCCCCAATAATCAATGCTCATTGTACTCTCCCTCATACTCATAGTGATCCTGTTACTCAGATTCAAGGTTCCACACATATCAGAAGCTTTAAGGATTGCAATTCATAGATATTTGCATTAACAAAAATCTTTTCTTATCGATGTTTTTTTTTGTGATTGTCTTTGTTCCTCCTTAGGAAACGCTAATCTTAATAGGATATTGTTATATTGACCTAAATACGGTGATTAACATAACTGCTATTGAGAGTTCTACTCTGATGTGTACATCAAAACCAAAACACCAAAACAAAACAAGCAGAAAAGAAAAAAGATTAAAGCTTTCTTGATGTTTAAGGAGTTTGTTATAAGTCTTGTTAAAAAGTCTTCTTATATAGAGAGAAGAGACTAAAGTATTAGAGTTATGCTTCAAATAATAAATTTGAATAGGATTGCAAAAGTGACTTCAAGGACAAGGGGAGAATTGAGAAGAAAAAAACAATAATATATATATATTAAAATAATGATAACTTGATAAGTTTCCTCCGAAAGGAGAGGTATTAAAAACCCTTCACAAAAATAATTAAAATTAAAAAACTACCCAATCTTTCATTTTGATGATATATTTTTAAAGGGTTTATTAGTAAAAATGATATCTTTCCTTCACTTTCTCTCATGTTCAAGAACATGAAAAATTATTTTCTTTTCTTTTTCTTTCCTTCCTTTTTGAGAACACAATGTAAGGGTGGCCTCAAGGTCATCTAGGAGATAGGAGACCATGTGAGTAAGGTGTGTTAGTCCACAATTTCTATCTGATGCAAAAATTCAAGTTCACATATACCTTTTTGTTGCAATTAAGAATAAAAAAACTTCTGTTGCCAGATACATGAACATGTTAAGAGACATCAAAATCCACTCCCTGTCCTTTAACCCAAATGGCCAAATTTACACAACGTTTTGAACTTCATATTGAGCCCTACCCCCCACCCCACCTCACCCCACCCCACCCACATGTGTACATTCAAGGAATGCTTCCCTCTATTCTTTCTGTTACTGTTACAACTATAGGATGCTTCAGAGCAAAATGACTAATTAACCTTTTTTGGATTCAATTCAAATCTAAGCATTCACTCCTGTAAACACCTACATCTCACACACATTTAACAAAAAGATTCATGGGTGAAAGTGCACTTTGCCATCTGAAGTCTAAACCTTGTTCCTTTCTCACAGCAACCTACAATAACAATGATGTTCTTCCCCATATTCTACATCCTAATTAGTAATGTAAACAAGAGATTCACAAACCAATTTCTCTAGTTTACCGATAGCTAATTTTAGGAAAAGATAGGCAAAGCTTCATAGATAGCGCAACTTTAGCTGTAATAGGAAAGAACAATGATATTAAGTTCTCCGTTTCCAAACAAGCCCAAGACAAAGGCCATGTAGATATGGATATTGGGCTGAAACATAAATCTGTATGTATTCATGCAGTCATTCTGATTTCAGCAACAAGGCCACTTGGAATGATCAAGTATAAGGGCATGTTCATTAGCAGCTTAACGAGCTTAATGGAACTTACAGCTTATTCGGTCAGCTATACATGACTGTTTGGTAGTGGCTTATTCATTAAAGCTTCTAGGGGGGAGCTTTATGCAGAAAGGCAAGTTTTTTTCAAACTTGTCCCTCCCAATTATAAAACACTCTCCTTCCATCTATGAAAGAACCTTATCAAACAAGCAACTTCCTGATCTACATAGATAGATCATAGATTAATCCATTCAAACAGCTTTATCCATACACGACCTAGGTGGTCTTGTGATAGAGATACAGAAAGAGAGGGCCATGGAAACAAATAAAGCAATAAAATTGGAAAATGCAATCAAGAAAAATATACCTTAAGTTTACCGAAACGGAGCCACTAGTTGCAATGTTCAAGACATAACCACATCAGCATCATCGCTGACTCCAGCAGCGCTCACTGCAATCTCACCTCCATCCACAGCTCCTACATCAACAGGCCAGCTTGGCCAACTGGACACAGTCTCTACGCTATTCGTCCGCCCTGAATCAGGCAGCACATCCACCGCAACCTCCTCTCCAATTTGAGTCGAAGAAAACAACACCTCCGGCTGCTCCTCCTCCTCCTCCACCTGTTGATGCCGGTAGTGATGGTGCCTAATTGGAAACACAAGTCGGTGCCTCCGAGCAAGATGCCTCAATCCAAACCCTAACAGCTCTTCATCATCCTCATCGTCTACGAAATCCGCCAACCTCAAAACCCTAGACCTCGACCTCCTCCTCACTTTCAAATCTCCATCTACTGCTTCCGTAGGCAGCTGGAACCGACAAACAGGACACGAATTATGCTGCGAAAGCCAAGGAAGTATACAATCCGGATGGTACATATGCTTACACGGCAGCTCTTTAGTCTCATCATCAATTACAAACTGATCCTTGCAAACGGCACATATAACAATCGGATCGATTTCAAGGAATGCAGCTGTGATCTTAACTGAAGGGATAGCTTCAATTGCAGATTTCGATGCAGGAGAATGGTGTCGAGAAGTGGTAGCAGTGGTGGAAGGAGAGGAATCTTCAGAGTTAAATAAGTGATGAATAACACGGTGAAAGTAAGGGCTGTCAAGGAGGAAGTTGTCATCAGAAGGGGCAACAGAAGGAAACTGGAAAGTGGCGGGATAATCCGCCGCCGGTAACGACGGATCGAGAAAAGACGGAAACAATAATTGAGATGATACATGATTGGAATCTTCGTGATCATCAGGATTAGGATTGTTGTTGGCATTACTGGTGCTATTGAAAGTAATCGGAGAGTCCAATTCTTCAAGGAAGTCGGAGTTGCAGTGAGGGCAGAGAAGGGAGGCGGTGGTGGAAGAAGGGATGAGTGAGATGCTCATATCACACTCATGACACCAGTAGGTATGGCGGTCCATGGAGGTATTGGATGCTGCCGTTGCTGTTGCGGTGGCGGTGGCGATGGCGGCGTCGGCGGTGGCGTCGGTAGCGGTAGTGGTGGTGGTTGAAGACATTGTGTAGTGGAGGTGGAGGCGTTGCTTTGGAGGGTATCGATCTGTGGATATTTTTGTATGGATGAGAGAGTAAAGGGGTGGGCCATGGTTAGTTGGTTCGGTCAGTGTCGTTTAACTGATTTATTATATAAATAAATAAATGTAAAAAGTAAACAAAACGTCGCTTTGGCCGAGTGGTTAAGGCGTGTGCCTGCTAAGTACATGGGGTTTCCCCGCGAGAGTTCGAATCTCTCAGGCGACGAATGAAATTTTTTTAATTTTTTTTATACGGAAATTCAATAGAAATGATTATTTTATTATACTGTATCAAAATAGAATCAACTTTTAAAAAATTTAACCGATAGAAATCAAAATGTGACACTTTAAATTAAACGATGATGTTAATTACAAAACTCTTGTGGTAGATTTTGAAGTTATAAATAAATTGGTTTATTTTTATAGTACAGAATAATTAAAACTTTCCTGGTCATTTCTAAAAATTCAATAACTTCGATAAATCATTGTAGGGAAAACAAAGGCATAACATTGTTTTACTGGAAAAGTAGAGTGGGTTAAGTGACTTTGAATTTGAAGTCCTGTCATCAGCGACTACTTTGTATGTTCATCTAATGGAGAGAACACCACGAGATATTCTCTCAAGTAAATCTCAAAATCTTTAATCTCTAAACTAAGGGGTGTTTGTTTTGACGGAAGCTGGTGGAAATTTGGAGTGGTCAATTCTGTTGACCAAATTTTATTTCGACGCTTGATTTATCCCTGGAATAGAATTGAATTTCAAACATTTCCGCAACCATGGATTTTATCATTCCGTTATAGAGTGGAAGGGATTTGAGTTCCATTCTTACCAGTTTCTTTAAAATTACAAAAATACCTGATCTAAAGTCTAATTAAAGCATTGACTTCCTCGTTCATAATTGCTCGACTCAAAACACAATTTCTCTCAACATTCATGATCTCACTCAAGAATTTAAAATTGATTTTTCTCAATAAAAATTGATTTCTCTCAAAACACGACCCGTTATCACTATTTACATCATAATTAAAACTATTAAAACATCCATTATCATTGGTTATAACCTAATATAACTTCTCTATCATCGATGAAGCAAAATATTAATTAAAAAATTGCACATATGTAAATATGGCGTAGCATACAAAAGGTTATTTAGTTAAAT
The DNA here is from genome assembly GCA_036898165.1 of Silybum marianum. Lineage (NCBI taxonomy): Eukaryota > Viridiplantae > Streptophyta > Magnoliopsida > Asterales > Asteraceae > Silybum > Silybum marianum. Next base: position 25,331,685 of record CM072538.1, read on the forward strand.
AGCTTTTGATTAACTCGGTTCTCGAGTTTTTGAAGAAAGGAAAAGAAAAGAAATGAAAGGGAAAGAAGATAAAAGAAAGGTAAGGAAAATAAAGTAATTTTTTTATTTGTGTTGTTGATATTGAATGGATGAGAAGGAAAGAGAAAAAATAAAATAAATTTTCATGTTTTTGAGTGTGAGAGAAAAGAAAGAAAAAATGTCATTTTTACAAATATATCCTTATTTATTCTATAGAATAATATAATTGATGGGTAAATGTGTAATTTTATAAATATTTATAATTATTATAAATTCTTTTTATTTCATTTCCTTCTCTTTTCTCCCATGTTTGGGAGGAAAGTTTTGGGATTTTCCTTCTCTTTTCTTTTCCCTCCTTAAAAAAACTCGAAAACACAAGATTTTTTCTTTTCCCCTACTTTCATTTCCCTTTCTTTCATTCGTAAAAAAAGCTCGAGAACACAGGTTTTCATGATCAACATATTGATATCTTGATAATTAGTTATATTTTTTTAATATTAATTAATTTTTTACATTAAATATTTTATTACAATGTTATTATTAAAAATAGACTTTTCTCTTGTTATTTTAAAATCTTAAAATGGTGTTAAAAATGTTAAACCACTTAAAACTTCTGCAAATTATAATTACTATACTTTAACGATAAGAGTAGAAGACCGTTTTTTCGAACCGAATCGAGACTGAACCCATACATTTTCATTTTATAGACAACTCACACGAACCCATAGAGGAGAATTAAAAAACACTATAGATACAATCAACTTTAAGATTTATATATTAATCAAGTGTTTAGTTTTGATGAGATGTTTTCAAATGTTGTTGGATATTTTTGAAATTAAGTTGTAGAGGGTTTAATCGAGTATTTTTAAATGACATAATTGAATTAATGTACTCCTCCAATAAATATATATATATATATATATAACAAGGGTAAAATGAATTTTTAAACTATTTAAACAGTTTATTCATCATAATAAACAAACAATATTTTTATTTTATCGATACAAACAATTTTATTTAGACAAACGACATACAAAATTAATTTAATAAAAAAAAACCAAAAAACCCCTAAATAGATTTTAAAATTATAAAAAGATTGTTTGACAGTAAAAGTGTTCACGGGTTGGGTTGATCGGATTGAAGACATTTAAAATCTCAACATATTAATAAAGATTCAATAACGCTTTGTTTTCGAGTTTTTGAAGGAAAGAAAAGAAAAGAAAGAAGAGTGAAAGAAGAGAAAAGAAAGGGAAGGAAATTTTTGTGTTCTCAATATTTTTATTTTATCGATACAAACAATTTTATTTAGACAAACGACATACAAAATTAATTTAATAAAAAAAAACCAAAAAACCCCTAAATAGATTTTAAAATTATAAAAAGATTGTTTGACAGTAAAAGTGTTCACGGGTTGGGTTGATCGGATTGAAGACATTTCAACAACTCAATCTAATGCTTGCGGTTTGTAAAATCTCAACATATTAATAAAGATTCAATAACGCTTTGTTTTCGAGTTTTTGAAGGAAAGAAAAGAAAAGAAAGAAGAGTGAAAGAAGAGAAAAGAAAGGGAAGGAAAAAAAGTATTTTTTTAATTTGTGTTCTCGAGATTGAAGGAGTGGAAGGAAAAGAAATGAAAGAAAATAAATTTTTATGTTCTTGAGTAGGAGAGAAAGGAAAGGAAATATGTCATTTTTACTAATATATCCTTATTTATTTTATAGGAGAATGTAATTGGTGGGTAAATAGGTAATTTTATAAATATTTCTAATTATTATAAATTCTTTTTCTTTCTTTCCTTCCCTTCCCTCCCACATTTGGGAGGAAAGTTAAAAGGATTGTCTTTCCTTTTCCTTCCCCTTCTCTCCTAAAAAAACTCAAGAACACAAGTTTTTTTTTTCTTTTCTCCATACTTTCCTTCCCTTTCCTTTCCTTTCCTTTTCGTCGTAAAAAAAACTCGAGAACGCAACCTAATTGTATCAAATCCAAAATATAAAAGGATATCAGGTTCATCCGGTTGGTCGAGTTGAGTTGGGTTCAAATAAAAGTTACTGGATATCAATCCAATACTTACAATTTGAAGATTTTACAACTCGATTAGGTATCAAGTTGTTTTGGATTGAGTTATTTTGCATCGGACTAAATTGGATTGATCGGGTTGGTCGGTTTGGTCGGGTTTTTAAGCTCCCTAGTTGACGCCTTGATGCCTTGATGGTGTAACATCCAACTGTAATCTACAAAACTCTTGTGGTAGATTTCGAAATTATAAAAACATTGGTTCACGGAGTAAAATGACTAAACTTTTGTGGTCATTTTCAGAAATTCAAAAACTTTGATACATCATAACAGTAGGGAAAACAAACCATCGCCGACTCCATTGTTTTACTGGAGAAGTAGAACGGCTGAAGCCACTCTGAAGTTTCGTCGCCGGCGACCACCACCACCGTACACCACCTAACGGAGAACACCACGAGATCTTCTCCCAAGTAAATCTCAAAAAAAATTAATCTGTAAACTAGGGTTTGATTGCATTTTCAGTTGATTCGAGTTTAGTTGGTTCATGTAAACCCTAACATTCTTATTTTCAAGTGAAGTAAATCGAAAATTCGTAATTGCTTGTCAATCATGTACATTGTATGCTTATTCGCATGATACAAATTTCGATCTGTGACAAAACTTGCGAATTATTTCACTTATTTTCTTACAAAAATTGCTTCATGTTCTAGGACTATTTTTGGAGTTCAACTGAATAGTGAATATATAAACGAAGGATGATTAACCTCCAGTATGGTAGAAGTATCCTTCGCCAGACTAAGATTCTGAAAGATACGGCCATCTTCAAGAACTGTGATTGTGAGCTTCATCATCCATTATTCTATGCTGGTCAAGGTGTTAGATACAGAAAATTAGAAGTTATACTTACAACTGTAAGTAGATCAGTTTTTGAGCCACTGTTTTGTGGAAAATCTACTTTAGTTTCAATATGAAATGAAGTTATTATATTTGTGATGTTAAATTCAGACCATAGACAAGCTAGGGAAAGCAGGTGAAACCGTTAAAGTTGCTCCTGGACATTTTCGCAACCATCTGATGCCCAAGTTGCTTGCAGTCCCCAATATCGATAAATTTGCTTATCTCATCAGCGAGCAGAGGAAGGTTGTTTTTCTGATCTTTGCATCTCTCTGAGTTTCTCTTCGCTAACTTAGCATTTGTCTAATTATGTGTTCATCATGATTGACCATTTGAATATTTGATATGATTTTGACCTTTTTTTGGGGGGGAGGACTATTCTTCATTACAAACAAAATTCAATTATTTTTGGAAAACAAATGGGAATTGTGACATAATAGGGCATTTGGGATTTGTTTCTGGCAGATCATGTTGTTATTGGGCTATCATGCTAATCTTTTGAACATTTATTTTTCGACCAGATATATCAACCCAAGGAAGTTGAAGAGGTCAAGGTAGTTCCAAAGACTGAGGAAGACACGATGAAAGAATATCGAACGGCTGCAAGACGACTGGAAAACGCTAGGCTGGTTTGTAGTTTAATTCTCTAGCTTGTTTAAATGTTAAGGGGTTGTTTGGCAGTTACTGAATGGTTTGGTGCAAAATGATCAAGTGGGTCAGAGGATTAAGAGGCTCTTATAATATAGTGCAAAATGAAATATACTTGTTTGGTAATTGTTCAGGATGTAATCAGGGCTCTTAATGGTTAAGGGATGTTCAGGATACAAAAATGATTCAGAGGGTTTTGAAACCATTAAGAGGCAGATTTATTTTTTGCCAAACGGGATTCACCTCTTAGCGATTAAGAGACTGGCTCTTAATGAAACTATCAGGGTCTGTTTGCCATACTAAAGGGACCGGATGGTCAAGAATGAGGTAGGTGGGTGAAAAAGTTCTTGATGGTTATAGGGTTTTAGGTACTTTAATAATGTACCATTGTCCCAACTCCTAAATTAGTGGGACGGAAAGAATGCATTTTTTACTTGGTCCCTTCGGGGATTCCTAAAATTAGAGGAATGATACACAGATTGGTAAATTACTAAACTACCCTTGCCAAATTAAAACCCTAAAACCTTGGACAGTTATTTCACCCGCGTACCTCACTTTTGCTAGTCCTGTCTAGATACCAAACACCCTTAATGCTAATGATAAGCTTGTGGACTCTTAAAGGTTTTGGGCAAATGTCATCGACCAATTAACTCAGTTGGAATCCCTTTTTGTTTTCCTTCAAGTTCAATTTTGCGATTGTCTTTCATGATATAGATCATAGTTCTTTACAAGCATATTATATATATATATATATATAGTCATTTGCTTTACTGAACAGTTGTCTGATTGGTTTGATGCTTCTTGTAGGTTTTGAGAAGATTTATAAAGATAGATACTGAACTGCGATCACCCGTGGACAAAGATGAACTTATATCGGAGGTTTGATTTATTCCTTACTATGTTTTCAATTTCTTTTTCGGCAAAATGCATCAAAATGCAACAAAGTTTGATTTAGTTCCTATGGATTAGTCTGTTCCTGATCTTGTAACATTTCATGACATTGATACTTGTTTACCAAAGGATTTTTATGGGGAAGTGGAAGATAAACTTGACATCCAAATCATCAGATGTTATAGAATCAACAAGTTATTTGTCAAAATGGGTAAAAAAAAGGAAATTTTGAATCTTAGTTACATTAAATACGAAAATTTGAAACTTTGTTACATTAATTGAGAAAAAATAAGTTTCTTGTTGCACTATCTATCTATACAATATTATAAAGCATTTGACAAAAACTCTTAAAAAACATTTTTTATGCATACAGTACTGTTTATTGATACATATTACTTAAAATTTAAGATTACAAGTAGATTGTGCGTAATTACAACTTATTAAATCTCCATGTTTGAATTTTTGTGACTAACTGCAGATAAACATTATTAAATACAAGATAAACATCTCATTTTGAATATAAAAAATTTAAAAAATAGTTAGGATAATCATTGAGTGATAACACAGACTTAATTATTATCTGTATTAAAAATTATATTATTAAACCAAAATTAAATTACATCGTTATTAAACTTAAATTAAATTATAATAAAAAATTTAATTAAAGAAACTACACAAAAACAAGCTTTTAAATAGTAAATTTGATACTAATATTGATATATATATATATATATATATCTCAAATTTTTATTATATCTTCAAATTTATATTTTATTAAAAAATAAAATCACATAAAATCGTATTATAACATGGATAAAGAATAAAACGAAACATTAAAATCGAAATGTATCTTGCTGCATTGCGCGAGTACCTCTTTCAGTAAATCTATAATGGGAACCAAGAAAAACTTATTTGGGTTTTAAGACATTTCCCTTTATTTTTCTCATTGAAGTTTTGATGTTGAAATTACTTTATGGTTCTTTCAAATATTCTATCTGCATGTGGTGCTTGAAATTGTTGCCATAAAAAAAATAATATAATCTTTTGTTAAAAAGAAAAGTTTGGATTATTCTGCTGTATTTTTTTTGAAACGCATTATTCTGCTGTATTGCTAGGGATCAAAATGATCAATGATTATTCTGTATTTGAACGTGTTTATCAGTTGGTTACTCTTGATGCAAATTGAATTTTTACTGATGTTGCAGGTGGCAAGACAGCTTGGTGTGCATATCGAGCCTGAAAACCTGCAACTAACTTCTCCTTTGTCGACTTTAGGGGAGTTTGAGGTGCCACTTCGATTGCCCAAATCCCTTCCTTTGCCGGAGGGCAAAGTTCAGTGGACTCTTGATGTCAAAATCCGCAAAAAATGAAATATTTAATAAGTTGTGCTATCCAAAGGTCTCAGAATGTCTTGATTCCGGCTTATTCATTTAGGGTTATTGAGGTTCAGAAATACTTGTTTTTTGCTCGTATTCTTTGTTGGTCGAGATTTTTAGACATTGTTTTTTGAGTTTTGGTTTCTTGCTTCTTTTGTAATAAGCCGGATGCCCATCATCGAGCTCATGTTATAGGAAGCTTTCCTAGAATATAGGAACCAAACTAAACAAACTCAGTATATTTTGCCTTGCAGAAAGCAGGGTTTAGGGTTTGGGAAAGGTAAGATGTATGCAGACTTGACCTCTATAAAGTTGGCATAAATGCATGGGCAAGTCGATTTTCACTCAGATCTCCTATTACGTCTGTTGAGGCAAATATATCTCGGGCCCCTATGCCAGTTTGTTACTTTTGATAGACGTTTTATATTTTTGACAAGAGATGCAAGTAAATTTAGTTGATGATCGAAAATATGAAGAAATTGTTACTATGGTGTTATTCGGTTCCCAATTGTCTTTTAAACTACCTACCGCATTTGGTTAGTTTTATTTGGTTTTGGATTATTTGGATAAAAAATCTATGGTTTTGATGCTTAATAAATATTATTTGTACTTTTAGATAATTTTATAAATATGAAATATAAAGAAAAGTTAGGCTGCGTTTGGTTCGGTGGAATGGAATGGAATCTGGTGGAATTGGAATGTGAATTCATTTGAACAGATTGAATTCCATTGTTTGGTTGGCTCTTTTTCAGGAATGGAGTTGTTCAATTCCTTTCAATTCCATAACTAATGAATTTTTTTATTCCTTAGCAAATGGCTAGGATTTTGATGGAATTGAATTGAGTAAAGTTATTTTAATTCGGTGAATTCAATTTTAACACCGAAAACAAGTAGATTTTTTTTACGCCACCTCAAAAATCTTGTAACCGAATTGAAACCTTGAAATGCAAAGATTAGTTTTGTAAAATTCTGAAACTTAAGTTAAAGGACTTGTGAACAAGAAAAATGAAATAAAAGGGGGTCAATTGAGGATTGTATACATGCTTATGGAGTTGATTGAATAATGGATTTAAAATGGGTGTGGTATGTTAGGGTTTAATCTAGTGAAGTTTTGGTCAAATTGAAGTATGAAATCATGTTGTGTTTATCAAACCTGTTTAGAATATAAATATGAAAGTTATAGTGTGCATAAATCTCGAGGATGGTTGAAAGGCCGAGCTTAAAACAATTTAAAATCGGGAGCAAAATCCAGTATGTTGTTGAAACAACCATGTACATGCATGTGACAAAGACCAAATGACAGTACTTGACCGTAGGTTGAAGCCAAAGATCGGCCATGGGAGGCAATCGAGCAGAATCAAAAGGATGTCGTGTGATCCATATATACGTAGTTGTTATATATTCTCATTCTGTAAAATGGACCAAACACGTCTTAGTCTATGCAGAGGCTTTTGGTTGTCAAGAATGCTGAGAATATGCGTGTATATATCATATATGTGTATTTCTTTTGTCTAGTGGCTTTTTGGGAGTCACATTTGGGTCAACGTTAGTTGTACAAGTCATATATACACATATATTAATGCAAAAGAAGGCATGAGATCATGTGAGAACTGATAAGTGAAGTTAGCATGAGAAGCGTAGGAACGGATCTCGACCCTTGATCACTTTTAATCTCAAACCCACCCATGAATCGCGCTTTGTATGACGATTGATCCAATGCATCTCGATGTATCTTATCTTCGTGCATCTCATTCTAATGTGCATCAAAGGGTGGAGATCCCTTTTTACCCTTCTCACCATAACTTCACTTCTCACTGGAACCCAACCCTGCAAAAGAAAACCTGAATGAATTTAGTGATGAAATTTTTTACCCATCAACACAGGGATTCCAGGGAAATCGTGTAATGGTGCGGAGAATCGAAGATGGGTATTGCTTTTCATACCAGAAACGAGTTCCGGGATGAAATTATCCGTCCCTAATAATTCTCAATATATATATTCTAATATATAATTTAATTAGTTTCCTTTTTGTTGTTTAATGATTTTATACTTTTAAATTGTCATGAATTATGATTACCATGGTAATGGCATCATTATATGTTTTTGAAACTTGAGGTTTATTTATTTGTTTTAAAAATTAAAAAACTTGTTTTTTTCTTTTTATTTGAAATAATTTAATTAAAATAATTGGAATATAGAAAACAAGAACAGAAAGTCTACACAAGAAGTCTTCATCTCCCCCATTTGCATCCCTGTTTTCATAGAGATCTACACAGTCTCTCCATTTCCATTTCCATGGCTGTGGCAGAAATATTTGTTGCTGCATTCATCACCGTACTGTTTGAGAAGCTGGCCTCTGCTGATTTTATGAAGCTGGCTCGATCTGAAGGAATTGATGTTCAACTAAATAAATGGAAGAAAACCTTTTCACAGATTCAACTGGTGCTTGCTGATGCAGGTCAGAAGCAAATTAGAGAGAGATCTATTGAATTGTGGCTGAACGATCTCCAGGATTTGGCTTACGACATAGACGATCTACTCGATGATTTGGCCACTGAAGCTATGCGTCGCAACTTCAATCAACAATCTTATGCCAGCACGAGTACCAAAACCAGTAAGGTATTGAAGTTCATTCCAACTTGTTGCACCAATTCCACTCCTCGTAACATTATGTATGGTCGTAAGATGAGTTCAAAGCTAGATGAGCTCACTACCAGATTGGATCAGCTTGTTGAGCAGAAAAATATTCTGCTTTTGAATGAAAATGTTCATCGATCGATTAGAACAATTAAACCATTGATGGAAACTTCACTGGTTGATGAGTCCAAAATTATAGGTAGGGAAGGGGATAAAGAGGCATTACTCGAGAAATTGTTGGGGAAGGAAGCATGTAATAAAAATATCAGCATCGTGTCCATAGTTGGTCTTGGTGGGATTGGCAAAACCACTCTTGCCAAAGTTTTATATAATGATGAGAGAGTGAGAGATCACTTTGAACTCAGGGCATGGGTTTCTGTTTCTGAAGAATTTGATGTATTGAAAATTAGCAATGCTATTTTTCAAGCTGTAGATGGGACAAACCAATATTCAGATAATCTAGACTTGCTTCATGTGGCCCTTAAACAAAAACTTTCAAAAAAAAGGTTTCTAGTTGTTCTAGATGATGTCTGGAATGAAGACCGCAGGGAGTGGGAACTCCTCCAAAGCCCTTTTGTTGTTGGGGCACCTGGAAGTACAGTTATTGTGACAACCCGGAAGGCCAAGGTTGCACAGATAATGAACTCTTTTCAACCTTACGATCTGAAGGTTTTGTCAAATGAAAAAGCTTTGTCTTTGTTTGCTCATTATGCACTAGATGAACAAAACTTCGACAAACATCCTACACTTAAATTGTATGGTGAAGGAATTGTGAAGAAATGTGGTAGGTTACCTTTGGCGTTGATAACGTTAGGAAGGGTGTTGAGGACAAAAACAAATGATGATGAATGGGAGGAGGTGTTGAATAGTGAGATATGGAATTTACAAGATGGATGTTCAATTCTTCCATCTCTAAGATTAAGCTACTATGATCTACCTCCACATTTGAAGCAGTTGTTTGCATATTGTTCTTTATTTCCCAAGGGATATAGATATAAGAAGAATGAACTTGTCCTACTATGGATTGCAGAAGGGTTTTTGAACCACTCAAATAACATCAAGTCAAAAGAGAGTTTGGGTAGAGAGTATTTTGAAGAGTTGAATTCAAGGTCGTTTTTTCAGACTTCAACTTATGGTCATACACACATAATGCATGACTTGATAAATGATTTGGCCACAAGTGTCGCAGGTGAGTTTTTTTGTAGGTTGGACGATAAGATTGATGTACACGGCACAAATAAAGCTTTTGAGAAGTTACGTCACTTTTCATTTATAGGTCAACTATATGGAGAACATAGAAAGTTCAAGGAAATACAAAGAGCTAGACACATTCGAACTTTCTTACCAGTGAATTATGATTCTTCGGTAAGTCTTCCTGTTGAATTACTTCCCCAACTACAGTTCCTAAGGGTGCTACGCATAACTGATCGTTCAATCACAGAGGTACCCAAATTCATTGGTAGTTTCAAGCATATGCGCTACCTCAGCTTTTCTGGAACTAATATCACATGTTTATCAGAAGAAGTGGGCGATCTTTATAATCTACAAACTTTGGTGGTTTCTTATTGTTACGAGTTATCTAGCTGTCAAGTCAGTTTTGCAAAGCTCATAAACCTGCGACATCTTGACACTACTTGTACTCCAAAGTTGGATAAGACACCCTTAAGGATTGGTGGGTTGATGAGTCTACAAACTTTACTAAAGGTCAATATTGAAGGTGCTAATGGGTTTAAAATATCTGAGCTTAAGGACCTATCGAATCTTCAAGGTTCACTTTCCATTACGGGGCTGGAGAAAGTGATAAATCCAGAGGAAGCGAAGGATGCCAACTTACAACAAAAGAAAGGTCTTGATGATTTGGAGATGGAATGGAGTGATGTCTTTGATGATTCTCGAAATCCAATGATTGAATATGAAGTACTTAAAGAGCTAAGGCCTCATCATAAATTGAGAAAGTTGGAGATTTCGTTCTATGGGGGAGTGGAATTTCCTACTTGGGTCGGGAATTCCTCATTTGATCGGTTAATAGAGCTCTCATTATCTGGATGTAATAGTTGTACACATTTACCAACACTTGGATATCTGGCGTCACTTGAGGTGTTGTATGTAACAAACATGGATGAAATGAAGACTTTGGGTTTTGAGTTACTTACAACTACTAATTCTTTCCATCAAGCTGCATTTCCCTCACTTGAAGTTCTGGAAATTTCTAATGTGAAATGTTTGGAGAGATGTTCAATTAGCGGTGGTGACGGATCATTTCCTCATCTGCGTCATATTTCTTTAAGAGATTGTCCGAAGATATTTCAAGTGTCAATTGATTTAATTCCATCATTGGTTTCTTTTGATGTAACTGGATGTCAAAAGTTGGTATTCTTAGAAGAGAAAGAGGTTAATTTGGGGATTAATGTGGAATTTGGTAGAGAAGTGGCTGTAGAGGCTTGTGAGGCATTGGGAAGCTACAATTGTCCAAATAATATTAAGAAATTATATATCTCGAATTGTGTTTCAGTGACATCTTTGACCTTCCCAGTATTGCAAGACCTCCCATCCCCTCTCAAGATTCTTGAAGTTGTAGAATGTGAAAACTTGGAGGACGGTTGGCTTCTCAACAACTTCTTGTCATCGCTTGAATCTCTTGTCTTTCATGCTTGTCATAATATGAGGTCATTTCCTGAAGGATGCTTTGTTCATCTCATCACATTGAGAATCTGGAATTGTGATCACATAGAATCCATTCCAAAGAAAGGTTTTGGTTTTCATCCTTTGTTTTGCCTAAAATATCTTACCATCAATAGGTGCAAGAATTTGAAGTCATTTCCTTACGAGCATTTGAAAAGTCTTGAATCTTTGGAAGAGCTTGTGATAACTAATTGTCCAAGTATAGACTACTCCTTTCCTTGTGGTTTGTGGCCTCCTACTTTAATAAGGCTAAAAATAGGATGCTTAAATAAGCCCATGTCAGAGTGGGGGCGGCAATATTACCCAACATCACTTGTAGAACTAAAGTTATATGGCGAAAATTCTGGAGTGGTTTCATTTGCAGAGGCAGAAGATATGAGAAATAACAACAATACTAGTACTACTACTACTACTACTACTACTACTACTACTACTACTACTACTACTACTACTACTACTACTACTACTTCATCATCTTTTCTTCTTCCATCATCTCTAACATCTCTAAAAATCATTGCTTTTGAGGACTTGGAATCTGTTTCAATGGGCCTACAACATCTCCCCTGCCTCAAACAATTAGATATTGTATCATGCCCGAAGCTTAAAGATCTACCAAAGACAACTACTACCGGCTCATCATCTTTAAAAGTCACGAGGAGGTAGAAAAGGCAAGGACCACCTTGACATTGATCATGGTACGTTGTCTCCCCACCTTCATCTCTGTCTCTTATAGGGTTATTTTAAGAACATGGTGGTACTGTTATGTATTTATTATTAATATATTATGGGCTTTTTGCCACCATCATTTTAATTATTTTGCATTTACTGAATGTCTGAATGCTAAATGAATATTTCATACTGTTTTTGTACACATAGGTATTTGCTATGCATCCCCCTCGTAGATTTACTTACACCAGGAGAAAGTGCAACAGAAAAATTTGAGGTATTGTGGGTTTTTTTTGTGTGTGTGTGTGTTGGGGGGGAGGGGGGGGGGATATGCAGAAAAGTGTTGGTTGCTCTCGAAAAGCAATTGTAATGTAATGCATTTATTAACTGTAGGAGTTAGGAATGTTGGCAATATCCTTGTTACATGTACCAAAGGGTACTAAAATAATTTATTATTTTCTTCAGGTGTGAGTGCATGTTTGGTGAATTGTCTAACAATGAGATTCCATTTGATATGAAAATTTGATCATATTGGATTTGATTTGTTTTGCTTCCAAATTGGTTTTTTCCTTGACGTTAACGTTGATGAAAAATGTAAAGAAAAGTGTGGCCCATACTCTCTCTATATGCATTCTCTATCTAGGTATATCATTAGTTCAATAAGGACTGATTTTTCATGTATTTGTTTAATTTTACAACTTTGCAGAAAGAAGTGGTTCCAACGGAAAGTGGGGTAGAAAGAAGAAAGTGTGAGTGCATGGTTGGTAAATTGCCTATCAATGAGATTTAGTTAGATATAAAAATTTGACCATATTAGATTTGACAAATCCAAATGGGCCATTCCCTCTGTAATTTAGCTTGTAGGGAGTATCATTTAATGTGTACACACACAGACACATATGTGTGTGTGTATATATATATATATATAACATGTTTTTAGTAAAGGGGTAATATAACTTGTAAGTCGTCTGCAGAACAAGGATCATGGCCAAAAGATGCGATTGCAGTAATAAACCATTTGGCTTGGAAGAAAACTCAATGGGTTAGTCATAAATTATAGCTTTCTGTTTATGTTATCATTAATTTGGGTTTTACTTGGATGTATTTTGCTTCGTGAACCTTCAGTGTATCGGATTTCTAAAGGTTGCAAAAACGATGCGTCTTTGTTTCCATTATATCTTTCACAACCTTGTTTATTGTCAACTATGCTATTCAATTCATCGATAAAAATGTGGTTAAAATGCAATGCCCTATATTAAATATAAATCCTATTAAATGATCATAGCGTATGTCTTTTTAACCATGATGTTCTTTTTTTTCTGCATCAGCTACTGATGTAAGGAACATACTTTTTATGTCATTAGTTATTGATTAAGCAATTAATCGTACAAAAGTAAAGTATAATTTGTATCTGGGGCTACTGCAATGGATAAAATTTATGTGCTCTTGTAAAAGAGGCCAACAAGTATACGTTAGAAGTAGTGTTTACTTGAATTATTGGGGCCAAACTGATAACCTAGGGCTGCTTTTCTGTTGCTTCAGATGAAATCTGTGGTTTGAACCCATGATCTTCGATCATAAATTGGTTCGGTTACTATGAAGACAATAATAAAGTAAAACACCAAGATGTTTGCTAGAAATTGTAGTCAGATGACTTTGTTTTCAAAAACTTAAAACCCTTGATTTTTTTGGTTTTGTTGGATTATTGTGTTTCATATGTTTGACTGCATATTGATTTAGGAATATGGGGGCAAAATGGTATGAGTTTTTGAATTTGATGCATATAGCACAGTTTTGCAAAATGGATGTATTTGTATGTGTGTGTGTGTCTATATATATATATAAGTAGAGGGAGGTTAAGGGAAAACCTATAAAAAAAACTGAAGAACACCCTGGTAGCCCTCCATCTGGGCGGTACGCACTTGTGCATAGGTGATATGCACAAATGCATACAAGCGATTGCAGTTGTTTTTTTTTCTTTCTATGCACAAGTGCATGTTACAAATTACTCGTATGCATTAGGCATACCGTCCAGATGTAAGGCTCCCAGGGTGTTCTTCAATATGCATATGTTTTAGATTTAATCATTGTTGTATGGTTAGACCAAAAAATGAATGTTGCCAAGTTGGTTAATCATAAAATGTGTGTTCTTTATTCAATTTTCTTTGTTTGCAGGTGTGGGTTGTATTTGCAGCCCAGAAACAACAATCCTTGGATGAAATCATGCACAATCAGAGCGAATCATAATGGGAATTGGCTGAAGTTCCATTATGAACATTCATGTTAGTCTGAAAACTTTGATCAATTGGTTGCATAGGTTTTTGGTCATTGTTATAAGTAGGATATGCTGAAATATTTGTAAATGTTTCAGGTATTTTAATTGGGGCAATGCTATTGACACCCTTACGTATGGAATTTTTTGTACTTATGTAGCTTTGAGAATGTAAAAAGAGTTTTTTTTTTTTTACATTGATGTATATGAAGAGGAATTCATTTTGTTATGGTGGCATTAACAATATATAGGAGAGGCCTAGCATCTCCTTTTTAATTGTATTCAAACTAGTTGTGATAATATTGTTAAATTTGTATGATCATGTACTTATAGGGGTGACAATCGGGTCGTGTTCGGGTTGGCGGGTCAACCCGCGACCCGTTTAGCTAACCTTGTCGAAATATGCAACCCTAACCCGCACACGTTCGGGTTGGCGGGTTGTAAACGACTTGACGGGTCATAAACGGGTTGACGGGCCATAAACGGGTTGGCAGGTCACCTAATAATACAACCAAATTTAAACAAAAGATCCAAAGACAAGTTTCAAACAAATAAAAAGTCCAATCACAAACGAATTCACCTAATAATAGAACCAAATTCAAACGTCCAAGCTTCAAACAAATAAAAAGTCCAAACATAACCAAATGCAGGCAAATCCATTTTGACTATTTAAGACTTTTAAGTAAAACATAAATCATTATTTTAAAAAAAAATTATTTTTTGGCCAACCCGAACACGACCCGTTTATTTGGCGGCTTGGCAGGTCAGAAACTTCAACCATAACCCGTTTATTTTTGTGTTGGGTTCGTGTCATGTCGAGAATTGCCACCCATTCATGTTAAATCAAGTTGTTAAATTGATAAGTTCTTTTTTATTATTATTCATAATTTGTTTTCAGCGCAGTCGTCAAATAGTTATTTTACTTGGTGCTACTCTTGACTGAAATTAAAATAGTTATTTTTCTAATTTAGATTGTTTATTTAGCATAACAAACAAACAACAATTTAGCTTAATTAATACGTGGTTGATACTTGTTGGAAAAACAACCTAAATTCGATATTTGCAAAATCTCTTTTGTTTTAGAGTAAGGGGCTATTACAATTAGGCAAGCTACTTATGATTTAAAGCATCTCCAACATCATCTCTAAAATAGAGAAATGGAGATTTTGAGCATTTTTTTGCTCCAACAACATCTTCAAAACTTTCTCCAAAATGGAGAAAGTATAAAAGAGATTATAAAAATCTCCAAATTTGAAGAAATTGGAAAAATCTTCAAAAATAATTAACATGAGAGAGAAACCGATTTTATTATGTTCCACCAATTAGAAAATTAAAATTAAATATTTAGATAAGATAAATAATGTTTTATTAAAAATATAGAATATTTTAATAATATAATGAGTTCTATAATCTTTAAAATTGAGATGTTCTTGGAGTTGAATGTCATATTTTTAGAGATTTTTAATTTTAAATCTTTATTTGAAAAAAATTATAGAGATGGTATTCGAGATGCTCTTGTATGGTTAGATAATAGATACATGTGAGTGTTCGGTTGTTGCTTATTGGAAGCAACTAGGTTTTTAAAAATTATATTATTTTAGTAATTATATTTAAAATTTTAATAAAAATGAAATTTAAAACAAATAAAAGTAAATCGTTGATTATAAATTTGGTAGTTCGACTCGACTATAGGTTTGTAAAGAACTAAATAATTGTGGGGCGGCCCAACATATCGTATAATGGATGGGCTTCTGTTCTTTGGGAATTAGAATTAGGGTTTGGTCGTTCCTATATAACAGCGGGTTTCAACCCATCTTCATCAACATTGTTTCTTCTTCCTTTTTAGTCATCTTCATGCAAGGCCGCCATTGAAGATTGATTCATATGTGTTCTGATGATTGAGCATCTGGATCACAAGGTTACATTTATCTAGGTTTATAAAACTGTCTATTTGTTTTTCAGTTTTCTGTTCATTTTATTTGTATACAATTTGAACATTTGAGCATGATTTTCGATCTTCTCGTAGTAGCTGATGAAGGCAATGATGACGAAAACATACCATCAAACTCTGAAAGCTTAATGCTTTTCTTTGATGATTTCGTAACAAACAATACACTGAGCCTATCATTTGGATTAGAAATCTCGTTTTAAATTGATTGATGCATATGAATTTTTCGATTGAATTTTCAAATATTCATTTACTGGATTTGATTTGGATGATACGAAGGAAGCAAGGCAACAAATTAGAGTCTCTGATGTGCTTTTTGCTAGTGTAATCAGTGCTGTACGTTGCCGATAATGATACGTGACTGAGATTCTGGCATTTGTCTCTTATCTGATGAGACATATGCATTCAGATGTTTCTACAGTTCAACTTCAATGGAACTCCATTATTAATTTTGCTCCTCATTTCGAAATCTATAATCGTTGTTTCTAGTATGATTTTGATATTCGATTAGCTTGTGGTTCATGGCAACATTTTAGAGTCGCTGATGCGCTCTTTCGATAGCGTTTTTAGTGCTGAACGTTGCCTATATAAACTGGAGTAGACTGGTTTGTGTCTCAGGCTTCATATGTGGCTTGTGCAACCAGATGCTGCAACAACTATGTATTTTATATATATATATATATATGTAGCAACGATTAGGATTAGGATTAGGATATGAGATTTAGGAGTTAGAATTTAGAATTTAGGAAATGGGAATGTTAGGCTGTAACTATATTTAGAATATCATTTTATAATGTTAGGCGTTACATTCCAACTTCTTTTAAATGTTTTATTTGTACACAAATTGAGCATGATTTTAGGTATCTGATGAAGGCAATGATGATGAAAATATACCATCAAACTCTGAAAGCTTGATGCTTTTCTTTGATGATTTCATAACAAACAATACACTGAGCCTATCATTTAGATTTAGAAATCTCATTAATTTTTTTTTGCTTGAATTTCAATTTTTTTAGAGTCTCTGATGTGCTTCTTGGTAGTGTATTCAGTGCTGTACGTTGCCGATAATGATATGCAACTGAGATTCTGGCATTTGTCTGTTTTCTGATCAGACATTTGCATTCAGATGTTTCTACAGTTCAACTTCAATGCAACTTTATTATTAATTTTTCTTCTTCGTTACGGGCACCTAAAATCGAAAATTTGTTTTTTATTTGTATTTGTTGTTTCTAGTGTGATTTTGATATTCGAGTAGAATTTGGTTCATGGCAACATTTTAGAGTCGCTGATGCGCTCTTTCCATAGCGTTTTTAGTGCTGAACGTTGCCGATATTAATTGCAGTAGACTGGTTTGTGTCTCAAGCTTCATAACGTGGCTTCTGCAACCAGATACTTCAACAATTATCATTTCTTATTTTCTGTAAATTATATCTAACTAAGTCACATTAATTCTCTCTACTGTTTTGTCTTTATATTTTGTTTACTAGGTTCAATGGCAAGATTGCTTTTTTAATATATATATACATTTGCTTTTTTAATAAATATACATTTAAAATTCATTTGATATCAAATGATATTTGTGTTGTACACTAAAATTGAGGCATATTTAGGTTTAAACAGTAACTTTAGTTGTATATGCAATCCTCTGTAACAGAAAAAAAATATTTGAGAATAGTAAGGAAAATTTCGAGTTGCTTTTGTAGGTATTGAACCTTCAAATTGAAGGATAAATATTTAAAACTTTATATACCATAAGGACTAAGTATGTAATTTCTCAAACCAGTTTTTGGACTATTTAACTGTTGAGTAAGAAAATCACAGAGAAAAGAAAGAGGCTGCAAATCTGCTGGATGTTTATTATGAACAAAGCTATGGCTTTTATAGCCTTACATAAAGAAAAGAAATACGAAAAATCTGCCCACTTTGCACATAATCAGCTAAGTGGGTTATTGGAAAGATAAACCTAACTAATAAAGCTAAAAACAAGGACTCCGTTGTTGGACTCGGTCAGCCTTGGAACCAGCACAGCAGCTCTTTACTCAACATTTCCTCCCTTGAACTTATACTCATGACAGAGTAAGTTCAATCAATGGACCTGCACATTCCCAATTCATTCCTCAGTTTCTGGAAAGTCTCCAACTTCAGCGGCTTTGTCATAAGATCAGCCAATTGATCTTTTGAACCACAGAACACCAATTCGACTTCACCTTCCCTTGCAAGATCTCGCAGAAAGTGATACCTGACCCGTATGTGTTTTGAACGACCATGAAAGACCGGATTCTTTGATAGTTTTATGGTTGACGTATTGTCACACATAAGCTTTAATTTTTCAGTTTGGTCAAGTCCAACTTCATTCAGAACTCTTTTCATCCAGATGGCTTGACAAGCACAAGATGCAGCGGCAACGTATTCCGCTTCTGTGGTTGATAATGTGACGATGGGTTGTTTTCTCGAAGACCAAGCAACTGCTCCTCCGCTCATCATAAACACATAGCCTGAGGTGCTTTTGCTGTCCTCCATGTCACCTGCGTAGTCACTGTCAGTGTAGCCCAATAGATCACTTTGTCCTCCTCTTTTGTAAAAAATTCCAAAGTTAGTTGTGCCTTTCAAGTATCTGAGCACTCTTTTTGCTACAGCATAATGTAACTTAGTTGGATTTGCCATGAAACGGCTGATAAGGCTTATCACGAACATCAAATCGGGACGTGTTGCAGTGAGGTACATTAAGCTACCCACCATCTGTTTAAACAAGGTTGAATCAACCTGTTCAGCATCTTCATCTCTTCCGATCTTCTGTCCTGGCACTATCGGATTGTTTACCGCATTATGGTCACGCATCCCAAACCGCTCCAAGATCTCCGTAGCATATTTTTGTTGGCAAATGAATATTCCATCCTTTTTCTGAACAACTTCTATTCCAAGGAAAAACCGCATCTTTCCTAAGTCAGTCATGTCAAACTCCTTCATCATTGACAGCTTGAATTCCGTCAACATATCTTCATCATTGCTGGTGTACATTAGATCATCGACATAAAGATTGACCACCAATAGGCTTCCCTTCCTTTTTTTTTTAATGAACATGGTGTGTTCACTAGGGCTGCTTTCGAATCCTTCCTTCAAAAAATAACTCTCTATACGACTAAACCAAGCTCGAGGTGCTTGTTTTAGCCCATAAAGAGCCTTTTGAAGTTTATATACCTTATGCTCTCCTCCCTTATTTTCATAGCCCTTAGGTTGCTCGACAAACACATCCTCTTCAAGTTCTCCATGAAGGAAAGCTGATTTGACATCGAGTTGATGAAGGCTCCAACCCCTTTGCGCGATGCAATGATCATCCGAACCGTATCCATTCTTGCTACGAGTGCAAAGACTTGATGAAATCGATGCCATATTGTTGGGAGTAGCCTTTCACCACCAACCTTGCCTTATGTTTGTCTATCTTCCCCATCTCATTGAACTTTGTTTTGTATACCCACTTCACACCTATTTTCTTGGCCCCAATAGGTAAATCCACCAGCTGCCATGTATTATTTTTTTCGATCGCTTTGATTTCGTCATCCATAGCTTTCTTCCAGATTGGGTTCTGAATTGCCTCCTCAAAAGTTAGAGGATCAGATGATGCCATTAATGCCATGTTGACGAAATCAAGTTCTTCTTCCTCCGATAGCCCTTCTCCGCTCACATAATCTGTTGACCATGTAGGAGGATTACGAGTTCTTCGTTCCCTTACTGTCGAAGTCCCTTCGACAGCAACAGGAGATGCACCATCATTATTAGCAGCTACTTCGTCCTCTATATCACTTTCTACAGCTCCACCTGTCGCGGGAGGACTTGAAGGAGGATTTGAAGGAGCTTCCCATTCCAACTCCATCATCTGCTCTTCCTCAAAAACATCATCCCAATCCCACTGTCGACCTTCTTCAAAGAGTACATCTCGGCTGATAATGACCCTTTTGGTAATAGGATCATACATTCGATAACCTTTCGTCTCAGAACTGATGCCAAGTAAGACACAGCTTACACTCTTTTCTTCTAGCTTGGTTCTCTTGGCATCCGGAATGTGAACATGTCCCACACAAACGAAACACACGAAAATGTGTGGTGATGGTTTCACCCCACTCCAAGCTTCTTCCGTGTTTTGTCTTGGACAACCAACGTTGGAGAATGGTTCAAGACATGGTTTGCCCGTCGAGCGACCTCGCCGAGAATGTGTTTGGGACTTTCTTTTCTGTCGGCATTGACCTCACCAAATTCATAATGGTTCGGTTTTCGCTCGGCCACTCCATTTCTTTGTGGAGTGAAAGATGCAGTCAATTGTCTCTTGATTCCATGCGCAAGGCAGAAGCTGGTAAATTCATCGGAGTTGTATTCTCCTCCTCGGTCTGTTCTTAAGCATTTAATAGGCAGACCATGCTCTTTTTCCACACTTGCTTTGAAAACTTTGAACTGGTGAAAAGTTTCTGATTTTTTCTGCAAGAAATAGATCCAAGTTTTTCGGGTGAAATCATCAATGAAAGTAAGCAAATACCTTTTCTTACTATTGGATGCCGGTGTCGGCTGGTCCGCGAGAGATACGAGTGGACGAGTTGCAATTTCTCACTTGCTCTCCAGTTATTGTTCTTTGGGAATGGCAACCGATGTTGCTTCCCCTTTAAACAAGATGTGCATGTTGTAGCTTTAGGTGCGATGTACGGTAGACCAACCACCATGTTCTTTTGGTTCAAAGTTCTCAGACCTTTATAGCTGAGATGCCCATATCGATGATGCCATAGCTCGGCGATCGAAACATTAATTTGCGAGCGGCGATACGTGTCCATTTTCATAGGAGACTACGACACTATGAGAAACAATACGGTAATTCTCATGACGTATTACGTCATTTTGCCTTTAATGGGATGATACATGGTGCATACTCCACCATCAAACAATAAAGCTACATGTTTCTCTTGGAGTTGCCCCACACTTAATAAATTATTTTTAAGCTCGGACACATAGTACACATCATTCAGAATATAGCTCACGCCATTCAAACATAACTTGACGGACCACTATCCCTTCCACATCGAGTCCGGTATTGTTTCCAAGCTTCACAGTATGATAGAAAGTTGAGTTTAAACTTGTAAACATACCTTTATCACCACACATGTGGTTTGAACAGCCCGAGTCAATGAACCAGATGTCCCTCCTCTGGATCCCGTGTTCTTCTTCATATGCCATCAGCAAAACTTCATCCTCTTCGTCAAGTTCCACATAATTTGCCTCTTTGTTCCACATTGGACATTCGTGTTGGAAATGCCCTAGGCTATGGCATTTATAGCACTCAACTTCCGCCTTGTTAAAAGACATTCTTCCCCTTCCTCGACCTTTTCCTCTTGTAGAGATACGACCCCTGCCTCTTGTTCCATAGCCCATCCTGTCCTCTATCTTTAAAACCTGATCTTCACCTTCTTCGCCCCCTTTTCGAAATTTATGTTCATGGACCATCAATGAACTTTGGAGCTCATCGACAGACATTTTGGTTGTGTCTTTGGATTCTTCAATTGAGACAACCACATAAGTGAATTTCTCAGTTAAGGTTCGTAAGATTTTCTGCACGATCTTAGAATCAGGCATCTCCTCCCCATTGCTCCGCATTTTGTTAGAGACAGCCATTACCCTAGCAAAATACTCGGAGATGGTTTCATTGCTTTTCATCATGAGGACTTCAAATTCTCTCCTCAACGTATTTAGAAGAGACCTCTTCACACTCTCGCTACCGCCAAACTTCCGTTTCATAGAATCCCACACGATTTTTGCGGTGCGTCTGTCCAAGATCTGTTCAAACACCGTACGATCGATTGCTTGAAATAGGTAATGCTTTACCTGATGATCAAGGATTCTCTTCTCTTCAACCACCTTCTTCTCGGGCCGGGTTCAACTCGATGCACGGTGGCGGTTCTTGAAATCCGTCAGCAATCAAACTCCAGAGCCCCTTAGCTCTTAGCAGGTTCTCCATCAGCTCACTCCAATGATCGTAATGACCATCGAATGTGGGAATTTTGGTAAGGGTTCTCTCGTCACTCATCTTTCTTTTGAAAAAACTCTGTTGTTGCTCTTTCTATCTCACAAGGCCTTAAAAGGCTCTGATACCAATTGTTGAGTAAGAAAATCACAGAGAAAAGAAAGAGGCTGCAAATCTATTTGGATGTTTATTATGAACAAAGCTATGGCTTTTATAGCCTTACATAAAGAAAAGAAATACGAAAAATCTGCCCACTTTGCACATAATCAGCTAAGTGGGTTATTGGAAAGATAAACCTAACTAATAAAGCTAAAAACAAGGACTCCGTTGTTGGACTCGGTCAGCCTTGGAACCAGCACAGCAGCTCTTTACTCAACATTAACAACTATTGGGACAAAAATGGAAGCTCTCAAACATCAAAACCAAAGAGACGAAAATTGTAATTTAATCTTATTAATATAGACTATTGAGTACTATTGGTAGAAACTATTACTTTTTTTTTTGCTTAAATGCATGAAATGCACTCTAATTTTTTCTTACTTTGACTTTATGAGCTTAATGGTTGTTTTGGGTTATTCAAACAACCATATACGGAATATTACTTGTGGCACAATGATAAATTGTTTAGCTTATTCGGTAAGCATAGAAGACAAAATTTTGATATCCCTATTCTTGCACCTTTTCTTCACGAAACACGCTCTCCTGATTGTGATCGAATTGCTGGTCAAAGAAGCTTCTGTCAGGAATGGCGTGACATCAATGAAACAATCGATTGTGGTCATTTGGTTTTGAGATTGTGATCGAATTGCTATTATTTGATTTTGATTGATTTTGTGTAATAAAAAATTGGTACTTTTTTTGAGTTGTTTCAACTTTCAACCATTTTTGTGTGTAAAATCACGAATCACTTGTAAAGAGAGTCCGAGTTTTTAAAATATGGTAGATTTTTGCTTTGATATAATTTGAGGTTATATGAAAAACCTTTAAATCTTTCTATAAAGAGCTCTTATGTGTGTGTGTGATGGTCCGTGTCCTCTTGGTCC
This sequence comes from Silybum marianum, assembly GCA_036898165.1. Taxonomy (NCBI): domain Eukaryota; kingdom Viridiplantae; phylum Streptophyta; class Magnoliopsida; order Asterales; family Asteraceae; genus Silybum; species Silybum marianum. The sequence goes on from CM072538.1 coordinate 25,354,774, forward strand.
AAAACTAACAATTTGAATAGAAATGAACAAGAAAAATCAATTAATTTTATCTAAATAAAATTTTAAAAAAAGTTGTTCAAAATTAATAGGTATTGAGGGACTCTTTAGACACTTACCCTGGTAAGTGCTAACTAGCAAACATCAACACTATCATTTATTTATCGGGTAAGATTTTAGTCTATCATAACGTTATCATATGCAATAGCTAACCTGGTAAGCGCTAATCATACTAAAGTGTTGTTTGGATTTTTATTCATTAAGTTTTGAATTTCTTAAGTTGTTTTTAAGTATTAATCTATTTGAACAAATGAAGATAAATTGTTGTTTGATTTTTGTTTTGAATAAATAATTTGAACAACAAAATTACCATTTTAATCTTATGACTTTCTAGACTCCCCCTGAGTGATGGGTACAGTCCAAAGTTGATGCTACATACTTGAATTTATCGAGTTCATAAAATAATATTTAATAACTTAAAATATGTTTAAAATAATAAAGTATTAATTTTTGGTGACAATATTTAATTTTTACTTGTTGATAAATTATTTATATTTGTAGGAAAAGGGTAATTTTGGAAAAATGTTAACTTAATGTATTAAGGTAGGATGAGCTAACTTAACATGTGAAATTAATCTCTTAGTATTAAGTTAAAATTAAACATCTTAATATGATTTAACCATGATAACGTGCATTTATGTTTAGAATTGTATTCTCATAATCTGCATTTATGTTTATAATTGTATTCTCATAATCTGCATTTATGTTTATAATTGTATTCTCATAATCCTCATTTTTTATGTCATTTTATCTTTAAAATTATTTGTTTAAGTCCCTTATTATGTTTATTGTTGAATAGCTGTAAAAGAGGCTTAAAATTGATGAAATTGGGCCAAAAAGTCGTTTGGGCGGCTTGTTGGGCGGCTTAAGTCGCATTAAAAGTCGCCCAACTCACTGTAGAGCATATTTTTCAAATGACTGGAAGGGGAAGCATACTTTCTCAATTTCTGAAGCGAACAGGCATATTTTTACATATGATTTTGAGCATATTTATTCAAAAGAAGAAGGCTTCAGGCATACTTTTGCAATGGCGAATTTCAGAAGCATACAAATCCAATGACGTATTGTTAGTGGGGAAGTCGGTTTTTATGAGTTTTGAGGGGGTTTTAAGGTTGGAAAAACCACCATTTTAAAGGGGGGGGGGAGACTTCTAGAAACGGATTGGAGAGAGCAAAGGATTGATTGGAAGCATTTTTCATCAATTTTCTTTCAACTTTTGGTAATTTCTTTCCTATTTTTAGTTGTAATCTCAACTTAGCCATGTGAGGCTAAGTTTTTCCATTCCAACAATGGTTTTTCTTTAGATTATGTTGCATTTACTTTGAGATTTCGGTGTAATCTTGTGGAACAAGTTTATTTGCGTGAATTCCGTTTGAATGTCAATTTCATTTGAATTGTTAATAACTTGATCAATTAATTAATATTCTTATGAATGTTTGTTATTTGAAACCCTAAGATCCGTAATTGTCTAGGGATTTTGATAAAGTGACAAATGAAATCGTTGATCTCAATAAGATTTTCAATTTGATTTCTTGAATTCTTGCAATCGAAGCCTTAATAAGCCGAGCTTACGAGCTTATGGCTTTGAATTGGTGTTTTTCTAGTCCGATAAAGCTAATCGCATCTAAGAAATTGAGAGCTTATTCAATTTCTATTTGCGATTAAGATCCGGTTGAAGAGCTTATTTTAACCGGTGTAAATCTAAGGAAAAATATAGGTTGTTAGAGCTTGTTAACGACAATAACCAATTTGGATTTGTTTTGTTGTTTTACGTTTCCGGAATCAATGATAAGTATTTGCATCTTAATCGAGAGTGAACCATTGTTGGGTTTTTAATATATTGCTTTTGTAAGTCATTTTAATTGCATGTTAAGTTTAGTTTAGTTAATCAAATCCAAACCCCCCCTTTCGTATTTATAAGTGTAGAAGTCTAATAATTGTCACGACCAATCCCTGTGGATTCGACTCTGCTTGCCACTATTACAATTTAGGTTGTAATTCGAGGTAAATAGGTCATTATTATTTGTCGGACTCGACACCCGTCAAACCAATTAAGTTAACCACTCATTAAGTTAAAAACAAACACCCCCTAAGGTGGTGTTTGTTTCTTAGGAGGTACTGAAGTCTGAAGTCTTATTTCACTTTTAATTAATAAGAGGTGGTAAATGTCTGAATCTGAATAATTATATGTTTTACCCTTCAGAATATTATTGTAATGTTGAATTAAATTATAAATAAACACAATAAACAATAACATCAATCTTGATTTACATCCATTCATGGCTTCTTTTTTTCATTATTAAGTCTACGTTGTTAATTCAACAAAAACATAGGAATGAGTATTCCTGAAAATAACACCAAAAACAAAAAAAAAAACAAGAGAAAGAAAGGACTAATCAATCCATGATGTTTTTGCTTGTTTGCTGCAAATGGTGAGCATATTCCTATAAACAATGTGATTTCAAGAGATGGCACCCAAGCGCAAATAAAGAGGCTTCATGCCATCTCAATCCGGATACAGTTCAATATTTTAGTCAACCAAAGCTGGAATCAAAACACACTATAATTCTACTTTTTTTTGAACGGCAACCGTTTATAACCATTTATTACGATCAAAGACTAAATACATCGCCTATCACACGAGATTACAAACCTAAAATAGTGAACCAAAACAGCCCATTTTTACAAGGAAAACTACTCCAATCATGATCATAAAAATACACCAAGCAGTACAGAAAACATCTGCCAAGATCAAAGTTTACGAGAAGTAAATATGCAATTTCAATCTTTTACCCTAGTTATGGATTTCACATGATAGTATTAAAACCCTAATCATTTAACATTGAGATTGAACATCAAGTATCAAAACAATGAACATTCTTAGGTTTAAGGCATACTTTTTTGGCATCAAGTATTGTTCAATCAAGTCCAACCACAAGAGATTGAACATAGAGAGAGGAGACGAATAGGGTTTATCTGGTGTAAAATGATGAGAATTGAGATCGGTGGAGAGCAGATTGAACCAATCGAAGAAACTACTCATGGTGCATTGATAACAGAAGAGGAATTGATAATCGTGGAGGCTGGAGAGATTGAGATCGAGAAGGATGTAGAGGCCAAGGTATTTGACAGAAAAACTGAAAGAGAGGACGGTAAGAGGTGATTTCGCCACTTGTTCATCCAGAGCACGGTAAGAGGTTTTTACCTCTTTTTACAAAATAAAAACAAACAATCTGAAACCTCTACCCTCTTAATCGGTAAGAGAGAAGAGGTATTTTCTAAAAAACAAACACCACCTAAGAGTCATCACCATCACTTATCAAGTAAGATTCTTGGTCATTGTTTTTGCTTTTATCGGGTAAGATTCTTGGTTCTTACCATATCCATCCGATAAAATTTTTTCTGACTTAATAAGCGTTTACTCGGATAAGAGTTTGATAAATGGCTCCTAAATGTTAACCTCATTAAAAATAATTTTTCAAAATCCATAAGAGTAACCTTAATTTTAGCAAAGTAAACATAAAATTCAAGAGGTTGTAAAATGTCTAATTAACACTTTAAAGTGCTATCCACCATATGAATTTAATGACTCACATGAACATGTGTCACCACCACCTTTTACTAGCCAAAATTAATTTTTTTTACAAATGTGTGGGCGTGCCTAGGAACATTTTAGGTCAAAGGTCAATGCATGTAGGGGTTATTTGGAATGGTTTGATGTAGAATGATTAGTAAAATAAAATATAATTGTTTAGAGCATCTTCAAAAGCTATGCTATAATATTTTTATAATAAAGTAGAAAAAGTCAAAATCTCTATAAAATTTTACATTCAACTCCAACAACTACTCTATTTTAACAATTTTATATTAATTATATTAATAAAATATTCAATACATCTAATAAAATATTATTTCTCTTTTTTGCATATTTTATCTTAAACACTTTAATTGGTTGAAAATAATTAAATACTAGTTTCTCTCTTTTCTAATGAATTTTAGAGATTTCTCTAAATTTAGAGATTTTTTCAACCTCTTTCCTTTTTTTTTTTCTATTTTAGCATAGAGGATAGCATAGCTATTGGAGCAAAAAAATGCTAAAATCCAACATTTTTCCATTTTAACATAGCTATTGGAGATGCTCTTAGTAATTGTTTAAAATAAGATTATGGCTTTGAATGGTTAAGAGAGGCCCATGATAAAAAAAATTCAAAAGGTTTTACAACCATCAAGAAACAAACTTATTTTTTTACTAAACAGAATTTATCTCTTAACGATTCAGAAACTGTTTTTTAATAAAACTGATAAGAGGTAAACAAACCATCCCGTAAAATTTATCTGAAAGTAATGGTCAACTTTTGAAAAGTATAAAATTGAAGAACAAAGGATCGAAGTCCGAAGATATCGATATCATGTTATAAAGAAAATTAAATGTACATTGATGGATTGGTGCATCAAAAGTGTACAACTATCAAAGCTCATGTTACAAACCAATTAAGCACCTCTTCTCTCTGACTCAGATTTGGTCAGAGACTTTAACCTCACAAGAAACTTGACCTTACTCTTCCCCCACCCATTCCTCTTCTTCACTCCCAACCTCCCAATCGGCGACGATAAATCCCAATTCTCCGGCGACGATGCCACCTCCGCTGCCATGTCATCAGACTCCACCACCTCCACGTCAGCACCCAGAATCTTTCCCTGCATGGCCGATATCACTGCCTTGATCGCCACGTCAGCTTCCTTCCTATTCCTCAGCAATATCTCCCCTATCTGAGCTGGCGTAAGGGACCCACCGGATCTTATACAGCTCCCCACCACGTCAAACAGCACGTGCGAGCTCACACCTAAGTAGTTCTTAACCAGCGCCTTGAACGCATGCATCCCACACATACCCAGGCTAACGTGCACATCCATGCGCCCGCATCTAACGAGCGCCGGGTCCACATGGTCCCTATGGTTCGTTGTGAACACGATCAAACGCTCTTCTCCACAACACGACCATAAACCGTCGGTGAAGTTTAAGAGACCGGATAAAGTCACTCGTCTGTCATCTTCTCCACCGTCACCGCCACCACCACCACCACCGCCGCGCTTTCCTTTCGTCGGAGAATGTCTTCTGGTCGTCGTCTTTGATAACCTGTCGCCGGTGAGATCGATTGAGCAATCGATATCTTCTATAACAATTATGGAACGGTTTGTGGTTTGAATCAGCAAAGCTCTGAGCTCTGAATTATCTGAAACTTTGCTTAATTCGAGATCGTAGACATCGTAACAGAGTAGATTCGACATTGCAGCGATCAAGCTTGATTTTCCAGATCCCGGAGGTCCGTACAACAGATATCCACGTTTCCAAGCTCGTCCGATTTTGTGATAAAACTCCTTCCCATCGGAAAACGCTTTCAGATCGTCGGTGAGTTGTTTCTTCAATTCCGGCTCAAGTGCTAGCGTCTCGAACGTCGAAGGATGCCGGAACGTCACCGACGACCAGCCGGACTCGAAGGATCCTCCATGGCCGTTATTCGTGAACAACCTCCGCTCACGAGAAACACGCTCGAACTCCTCGGCACGTGACGTCACGTGATCTAGGTATGGTTTGAGAAGCGTCAAACGATGTCGTTTCGGTAGCTTGAGCACAAAGGTGCGTTTCTCATCAAGCGAGTCCTGGACGGTGTCGACGTGGTGGGTCCACGAGAGGCGGTGGTGGAGGAAGGAATCGTTGACGGTGTGGTTGGGTGCGACGGTGAAGGTAATGCGGGTGGAGGATTTGGATCGAGAGAGGGTGAGGCGGCTGCTGCCGGTGGCGGTGGCGCCGGAGGGATTGATGGAATTCAAGTACAAATTGACATGGCGGTATAGATCATTGAGATCAACACCACAGTAGCCATTGAATTCTGGGATCTCAAAATACGAATATGGACTGAAGGAATCCTGAAGGGATTCATAGCAGGAGTGAAGGAGGGAGAGTAGTTGTGAAGGGAGGATGTTTTGAAGGACTGTAAGAAGACCCAAAAAGGACCACAATTGAGATAAGATCTCCATTAAAACTCTCTGTAAGTTAATTTCTGAGAGAGAATTTTGATTTGAGATTTTGTCTTTGTGTTGTCTGCTGATGATTAATGGTGGTGGCATTGTTTTATATACAGGGTGGAATGAAAGACAAATGGAGGTGGTGGGTGACAAGGGTATTTTGGTAATTTCACTGTTTAGGAAGGCAAAGCAACAGTAGAAGATTGAGAAAAGCTAAAGGTGAGTTGAAGTTTGGAAATAAAAATCTCCACTTTTGTTTTATATATAAAATAATCTTATTAATAGTTTTATACTTTTAGTTTTTTTTCCCCTATTTAATAAGTAGTTATGTTGAAGAAGGTGACAAGGGTATTTTGGTAATTTCATTGTTTAGGGAGCTTTAAACATGCAGGCAGACATATCTTTTGCTTTTCCTCCTCCACCTTTAACTTTTATCACTTGTGTTGGTGCTCATTATTAAATCACTAGATAATAATGATTTAATCATCAATATGAGTTCATGTTCATCCATCACTTAGATATGTTCAATCCAAACTTATTCTTTTAAATTGTCTCAAACAATATTGTATTTTTTGAACTCACTTTTAAATATAGTTTGATTTTATTTTTTAATAACAGTAATTGAAATTAGTAATTATTTGTATATATTTCGTTACTAATGGTTACATATTAAATGTAACACTTCAAGTTTGATGTGTCATCTATAACATCTTAGATGTGGAGTAATATTTTACGCTGTGTTCTCGAAACTCATTTAACGAAGAAAAGAAAAGGAAAGCGAGGGAAAGCGGAGGAAAATGAAAAAAACTTGTGTTCTCAAAATTTTTTTAAGAGAGAAAGGAAAGGAAACGGAGGGAAACTAAAGCTTATTTTTCTTCCAAACCTTTCCTCCCACGAAAGAAAAGAAAAAAATTAAAATTATTTAAAAAATTAATAAAATTACAAAACTATCCGATCTTTCATCCTATATTATATTAATTTTAAGGGCATATTAGTAAAAATGACAGTTTTTCTTTCCTTTCTATTCTCTTCGAGAACATGAAAATTATTTTCTTTCCTTTCCTTTCCTTCCTTTTACTTCACTTTCGAGAACACAAATAATTTTTTTATTTCACTTTCCTTTCTTTTCCTTCCCTTTCTTTTCCATCCATTTCTTTCCCTTTCCTTTCTCTCCAAATTCGAGAACACGGCGTTAATCAAGTATTAGTATTATATATTCTACTACTATTTAGTATTTTTGGATAGGACATTTTATCTTATAATATTTACTTATAAAGATTAATACTTATTATTGGAGCCAACTCTTTGAAGTTAAAATCCTTCTAAGAATATGTTTTTGTAACGTATTTTAACTATATTGTCATTGGTTTACAATCACTACAACAATATGGCCTACGAGCATTTTAGAACGTTAAACTGTCTTTGGACTTGCTAACATAATACTTAACGGTATTTTTATGTTTTAGGACCAATTTCTATGCATAAAATATATTGGCGTTATAATAAGAGGTTGTTTACTTACATCTTAATGAGCTGAATGATTTGATTGGCTTAATTGCTCAATCGTACAAGAATGTTTCTTTTATTCCTTATGACTTAATCGTGAAGCCATTAAGCCAAAAAGGCTATATGTAATAAGCCAGGACCCCTCACTTGTCCCCATCAGGCCAACTCAAACAAATTAATGTCAGAAATTATCCAATCCTCTCTGTTTGCCTCCCACAAACCCATCAACCTCTCATCCCCCTACCAGACCTACTTATCCAGCCATACAATTTAACCCATACAAAGCCTAATAGAAATAAAAAAATTTAGTATTACGTTTCCAAAGTTAAAGTCTCATACAAAAATGTTAACTAGACAAGTTATTTTTTATATCATATTAGATTGTCCAACTTTATTGATAGAACAACATATTTTGATTTAAACTTTTACCTAAAAAAAAATTATGTCAGCTTCTAAACATATTTATATACCAATTGTAAAAATTTTGTTTAAAAAGTGTTACAACAAGTAAATTTAGAAGCTAATTTTTTAATGGTTGATTAGTTGTTCGACCGAGTCATGTTGGTTTGACTCACCAACACATTTCTGTTAATTTCTTTAAATTTTACAGATTTAATATATTAATGGTTTATGAAAACTATATTCTTAAAATAATATATGAAGTTTTGGATGTCATTTAAGATTGTAAATATTTAACATAATTTAAATGACTTTAGGCTTGAAAACTAACTTTTATTCCATATATTTTGGTTCGTTAAATATAAAATATAACGAATTTAAAATTCATTTTGATCCAATGGAACAAAATTAGTCTCACATGGAAATTGCTTTTTCATGAAAGGTTCTTTAGTTACCAAATGCATTAATTCATAAATAAAAATAAGCTTTATGTTTTTAGGCCATTTTTCAACATATTTATGCAAAGCAAAGGAATACTTTTTTTTTTCTTTTTATATATTTTTGGTACAATTTACCACCTTTAGAGTTTTATATTTTGTAAATGTTCAAATTTAAAGAAAGTGAAAAAAAGAAGGAATAAGGGTATAGTTGACATTAAAAGCATCAAGCTATATGCATGGAGGGTAAAAAGGTCTTTTGGCTATTTATAAGTCACGTGAGCATGAGAGTCTAGCACTAGAATAAAACCTTTTTCAATAAATACATAAATAAGGGGGTGTTTGGATGAGCTTATTGACTTATGATTTATTACTGGTGTGAAAAATGGCTTATGAAAAACTGACAAGTTAAAATATTTTACTTCTTAAAAAACAACTTATCTCCGGTTTGGCATCGGATTAATTGTTTTACCCAAACACTCAAAATGACTTATTACCGGTGCCCCACCGGAATAAGTCAATAAGTTGTTTTGATAAGCTCAAACAAACACCCCCTTAACTTTGAATACAAAAATGAAGCGATGTACAAGACTTTAATGTAGTATATTACAAGCTTTTAAAGTATTTTACTCATATTTTTCTTAACTACAGATGTTTGAATCAGTTTGTATAGACCTCAATTAATCACAGAGACCTTAAAGAATAGTGAAAAAAAACTTTCAGTAACTTGACATGACTCGAACTGATGACTTCCATGTTGAATTTCCAAACATCCAAACCTTATTGTCAAGTTAAGCTAACCTTGTAATATTTATTTTGTGAAAATAAAAATATACAAAATTTATAAACAAAGTGCGTACGAATTTAGACTTTTTAACATTATTAAAAAAGGTTATAATTATGGATGCATACAAAAAAAATATTTGTTTCATATAAACGAACAAATTTGTTCTTTTAACAAAATATGATAATATTTTAATGGTTTTGACAAAAAAACTTTTTAATTATATATTTTGATATAAAGATATTTATTTAATTATAATTTAATAAATTACATAAATTAATCAAAATATATAAAAGATATAAATGATTTATTAAAAGTAAATTGATCATTTTATCAGTTTTGTCATATTTTACCAAATGTTGAACAGTTGCATTGTCCTATATTGTCTTGATACCAAGTTCACCCCTAAAATAGATTTATTGTTTTCATTAATTTTTATGGATTTGATGTTACCCATTTAAGATGTCCTAACAAATATAGAATATGTAGTTTCAAGAAGATTCTTTATATTCCTTCAAAAAAGAAGAAGATTATTTATATATAATATATGTGTGTATACATATAGCTAGAACATAATGCAACTATTTTCTTGTATGATGAAATTTTGTAAGCAAAACTTTTTACAGAAGAATAAATAACAAGATATAAGAAAAGTATAATAAAGATTGTTGAGGAAGTTATATGTAGAGGTTGGTTGCTAATAAAGTTGAGCAAAATATGAATAAATTAAGAATGTTGGAAAGAATCAAATTTTGTGCACAATCCTTGGGTGAAAAGGAATTTTCAAAAGTAGGGCTAAAATGAAACTTTGGATGCCTTCATAGTTCATTCACATGTTCTCTCACTTTTAGTACAATTTAAGTTTTATTCTTTTTGTTATATCAATTATTCATTACTATGATCATCATATATTGTTTTTCATATTTAAGTTTACCCATGGTTTTTAATTTTTAAACTTTTAGAAGTGAGATCACGTGGTATTTAAATTTATATTGTTTTTAAATGGGCTTTTTAGTATGTATATTATCGTATATTTATATCTTAAGGTTATAAAGTTCTAACATATGACTTATTTTATGAAGATAAATCAATCAAAATAATAAAGATATGCAATTGAATGTCTTTACATCTTAAATTGATATTGAAATATACTCAAATGACTTAATATTGGATAAGTCTAAGTACAAGGGACTTCTAAACAACTGAATAATTGGAAATAAATGATACATTGAAACTTATTAGAACATTTGGATCAGTGAAACTTCGCTTAACACTCAACAAGACCTTCTCGTTTTTCTTGTAGTTAATGATATTGTCTTTTCCTGTGATACATACCACCAGTCAGTTAATAAGTGCAACGAACTCATAGCTTTTATGCTAAAATTGTTTAAAACATATCAAATAAAATAATCGATTCATATTAACCAACTTGTCTTTTGCACTTTTTAACGATTTGGCATGATAAATTGATATGCATTTCTTCATGGTCAAGATCATGTAAGCTTCCAAACCCTTGGATTATTTTTTGGTAAACAATGAAACCAATATCTGTTCACAACCGTGTAATTATTGCAGGAATTGGCGTTAAAATCCAACCTATACTTGATACAATTTTTTTTTTATTCCATGATTTGTGTCTTTCTTCCAACCCCTTATCTCTCATCTGTAGTTTACTTTGATAAGAAAGGAAAGGAAGAAAAAGATGACTTACTTCTACTCCCTAACTTTCTAAAATTCACAGTTTCATTACCATAGTTTTAACCATCAAAATTCTACCACAAGATTTGTATTTGAAAAAAGACTTAGGGGCCGTTTACAAAACGCTTATCCGGGTAAGTGCTTATCAAACCATATTATCATCCGAAAGAATATAAAAAGTACCAAAAATCTTATCCGGTAAGAGCGAAGATAAGGAAAACAATGACCAGAGTCTTCCCCGGGTAAGCGATTGCGACGAATCTTACCATGGTAAGCGTTTACCGGGAAAATTGTTGCATACGATGTCGTTTTTGTGAACTAAAATCTTACCCGGTAAGTAAATGATAGTGTTGAATTTTGCCGGTAAGCACTTACCCGGGTAAGATTTGGTAAACGACCCCTTAATATTTTCAAGTTTAATAACATCCACATTAAAATACATCATTTTACAATCTATTAACACAAAGTAAATCGAATTAACAATTATTACAAAATTTCAGGTGTTACATGCACATTAATATAGTAAGGGTGGACGCAACACGGTTTGAGTATTTGTCGAGATTGCAAGCTGCAACACATGTCTCAAGCTGCAAAAATGCCACACCTCGAAATATAGTGCAGTTTATTACCATACTTATTAAAATTCGATAACTATAACTTCAAAATAAATGCGACATGCGCGCACACACATTTATAATTATTTGTTTATAATATTTGAAATGTCTATAAATTATGCACTACGATATGGTTTGAACCGTGATGTCATTATTCAAAACTGCAAAATGCAATTTTATAAAAAACAAAAAATTGCAATAAACCCCATCCTAGCCTCCACAGAAAAATATGATCACATCCCCTCCCGTCTAGAATACTTTATAATATAGTACAGAGGGTAAAAAAGATATATTTACATGCTGGGTTAGATTTCAGTAAGAAGGAGAGTTAGGGTGAGAAATGTAAGAAGATATTTACACCTTTAGATAAACATTAGTATGAGATGCACTAAGATATACCGGATCAACTATTTCTAAATTGCAATTCGTAGACATGATAAGATTAAAAGTGATTAACTGTTCAAATTTTTTCTTACCGTTCAGTCTTTTAACTTTGTTTTCTTCTTCTTCATTTTACATGCTTTTGTTAAATGGGATTATCAACAATAAAATTAAAATAAATAATTATTTGATTAATCGGTAATTAATCAGTCTTCTTTTTTCCAACCTTTTTTCTTTTGCTAATCTGTTTGTATGAATTTGTTCGCTGTTTTTGGCCTCGAATACTTCAAACTGAACCCATATCAAATTCATCGCTTCCAATTTGTTCTTCATCTCCCATCGATCATCCTGATACATCGTAATTAAAGGTAATCTTGTTTCTTTTAATCTGTAAATTATTGATTTCTTTTTTCGATTTGAATCGCACCGATTACGATTGGGAATCTCCGAATTGGATTCAACTCAATAATCTAAAACCTAATAGCTCAGATTTATTTGCAGGTGTTGGAGATTTTGACTACTAGGATCAATCATGCTTAAGCGAATTCTTGGAAAACCTAAGCAAGAAGCTAACGCCGTAACTACGATAGAAAAATTAAACGAGGTATTTTTCGATACCGATAAGTTTTTGTTAGCTTTCTAGATGTATGGGTACCCTTTTTTTGTGCATATCTGGTGTGAATTATGAATTTGGAAGATATAAAACTGCTCTGGATGTTATTATCTATTTCATTTTGGATTTGGTTTGGCTTTCATCTGTTTTCCTGGAGATAACATTGATTTTGATTTCTGTCATCCGTGTACAACTCTTTCACCTAGTGACTTACTGATTTTCTGTGCACAATTTTAATGATGTAGTCAATGAGTTGCATGCGATATTTGTGCAGTGTGGTATGATTGTTTAAAACTGTGTTGTGTACTCTTTTAATTAGTAGTCAATTGTACTTAAGGCACTTGGTATGAAAGTAGTTATTGCAGAAGAGGATATTAAAAATGGATGATAAAAGTTGATTCATCTAGGCTCCCTGATTGAAAGAACATGTTATTATCAAGCATGAATGGGATAATCAAAATTGTGTAGGATAATTAATTGTGTAATCTCCAAAATAGAGAATCTGTTGGAGATGAAGGTAATTCTTTTTGGAGATCTTGACTTTTTATTTCTCCATTTTGGAGAATTTGTTGGAGATGCTTAGTCACTCGGATTGCTTGCAAATCTCTATTTCATAAATAAAGAGTATCAACCCCCTGTTTCATAACTATATATGTACTTTCCCTTTTAGTATTTTACAAAGAGAATACAATATCTAAATCTAGTGTATTAACTATACATGACCTCTTTTTTTGTTTCTCTATCATAGGGCTTTTGATATGCTCAATTCAATATTCCATAACTATAATCAAATCAAGCATGAGTGCATCAGTCATGGCATTATTATCTACTAATCCCTTATATATATAGCTACTTTTCCCTAATATGATTACCATATAAATAAAATGGTGATACTATAAATATATACCCCTTTAATATTGTATGGAATAGAGCCTATTAATTATGGAACTAGAATTAATATGCTAACTAATTACTCCCCTTCACAAAAGGCACTTTATTCTTGAGGTGGAAGATCCAATTTTTATGTCTTGATCAATCTTCATTGGTTATGGGATCCCATATTATCCCTTGTTTCCCTCTTTCTTGTGGATCACGATGAGGGCACAACAAGCCTAGAAACTCCCAAAGCAATCCTCAAAAGTTGCTCATTTCCTTGCCTCAATTCTTCTCCAATATGAAGGCCCATGATCTCCTTTGTAAGGCCAACTTCAAGGAAGGCAGGTCCATTCGATTGTCTTCTCCTGTTAAGTGGTCATCCCACATGCCTTCATTGATCCGCTGGACGTGGAAATCCGTTAAAAGTTTATGGTAAAGTAAATAAGTAAAGAATTAAAGAAATATCATAGATACTGGTTGTCTTAGATTTGCTAGCTAATGAACATTTCAAAGTGAACACATGTTAAGAACAAATCAATACAGGTTCGTTTGTCTATTGGGTCTCAAATCGATGATTCTCTATTTGTATTCTTTTATTTCAAAAGGAAAATAATAATTTTGACTTGGACAGAAGTATAGCAATGACAAAATTATTGTAATAATTAAAACATGATCGTAGTTGTGCATACATACCAAAATTATCATGCAAATATATTAGAATCATGTCATGACACAAAACTCTTTTTGTCCAAAGGATGAATAGTCTACTAGGCTCATTCTAGTATCTTAACTAAATCATGCAATATTGCAATTAATTTCTGGTCTTTCTTTTCTCTCAAAGTGACAAGATACATTATAGATTTATAGGAACTAGCTAGTGAAACGGACCTTGCTGCAAATCTGCAATCAATATGCCATATTTTAGTCTTAGTGGCCGTTTATTAAACGCTTACCTGGTAAGTGCTTAGCGGGTCACTATACCTTATTGGATGAAGTATGAACATGATAAAGATTGAGAATCTTACCCGGTAAGAGCGAAGACAAGGACCGAGAGTCTTAACCGGTAAGTGAGAGTGACGAATCTTATCCGGTAAGAGGTTACCGAATAAAAATATTGCATACGATCATTTTAATAGATTAAAGTCTTACCCGGTAAATTATGTGAAACTGTGGAATCTTACTGGTAAGCGCTTACCAGGTAAGAGTTAGCTAAACGACCCCTTAGTCCTTCAACTCTCCAAAGATCCTGTAATAGTTTGCATTATGGAGTTCTGAACTTCTGGTGAGACCTCCTCTAATAAACAACTTATTGCTTACAGAAGAAAAGGTTCTCTTGACTTATTTCCATGGTCAGCAAAAGAATAACTTTCAGACCATCTTCTACAGAAATAGATTTTGGTTTCATTTTTGCATCTTTTTACTTGAACTATTATGTTTTATTTGCTATCCAGACACTTGAAATGCTAGAGAAGAAAGAGAAAGTACTTTTAAAGAAGTCTGCTGCCGAGGTGGAGAAAGCCAAAGAATTTACTAGAGCTAAGAACAAAAGGGGTATAATCTGAAATTCACTTGATTCTTTTTTCCCCATTGTGTGACATTTATTACAGTCCCTCAAATTTTAACCTGGAGCTTTTGAGCTTCTTTAGAAAATGCAACTTCATTTATCCCATGTTTGCTATTTTTCGAATATTTTTTTTTTGATTTAAACACTTAAATTTATTCAGCGGCAATACAATGTTTAAAGAGGAAAAGACTCTATGAACAACAAATTGAACAGCTTGGGAACTTCCAATTACGTATTCATGATCAGGTGATTTTTTAGTGACCTTTTCATTTTGAAGTTAGTGTAGCTTTTAAGAATTGTAAACGAACAACAATTGTAACTCCAAATTGGATATCAGATGATTATGCTGGAAGGTGCAAAAGCTACCACAGAAACTGTTGATGCTTTGAGAACAGGGGCATCAGCAATGAAAGCTATGCAGAAAGCAACGTAAGTTATGCATCTTAATATTCAGCTTCTTATTCAACATGATGCTTTCACCTATTTTCTGTAGGTTTTCACACATTTATTTATCACAAAGAAAGAATTTATATTCCTCTAGTTTGGCAGGATTATATGATTTTATATGGTTTCTATTTGATCTCGTAATATGTATGTATGTACATAGATATATGTTTGCATTCATATAAAAAGTAGAAGAGTACTCGCGTAATGCAGCTAGATACATCTTGATTTTAATGTTTCGTCTTGTTTTTGTGTATGTTGATGTTATAAAATATAAATTTGAAAATATCATAAATATATATATATATATATATATATCGATGTTAGTATCAAATTAATTATTTAAAAGTTCCTTGTAATCTCTTTAATCCAATTTTTTTTTACTATAATTTAATTTAGGTTTAATAACGAAGTAATTTATTTTTGGTTTAATAATATAAATTTTTATAAAGATAATAATTAAGTATTCGGTTAGAACTCAATAATTATCCTAAATATATTTTACATTTTTTATATTTAAAATGAGATGTTTATCTTATATTTGATTATGTTTATCTGCAATTAGTTACATAAATTCAAACGTGGAGCTTTAATAAGTTGTGGTTATCCACAATTTACTTGTAATCTTTGAATTTTAAGTAACATGCATCAATGAACAGTTCTTAATGCATAAAAAACGGTTTTAAGAGTTTTTGTCAACTGCTTTTTAATATAGTATACATATAGATATAGATATGTATGCGTGTGTATAGTGATTCATGAAAACGGTGTGATTTACCGAAACATGAATGAAATATGACGATGGTCATAAATTCCCGATGTTGGATAACTTTAATCTTGTCTTTCACATCGTAGATTATCATCCATGACACTTTAATCTTGTCTTTGATCGAAGGAAAGTTGCTACTCCATTTAAATTATTTTTGATGATGAGTGCAGGAATATTGATGATGTTGATAAGACTATGGATGAGATAAATGAGCAAACTGAAAACATGAAACAAATTCAAGAGGCATTGGCAACACCCATTGGTGCAGCTGCTGATTTCGATGAGGTACTGTCCACCATTTCTTTGACTCTTTATTTAAACATATGATCTTAAATTTCCAAATGTTCCTTAATTTGAAATCATGTTTTCCTGAGAGAAGTAGAACAGAGGAAGAACAGACAAACTCTTGCCATTTTATATATATATATATATATAAAGAATTGAAACTGTAATACAAGTCTTATCTAAATGAGGCAAGTTCTAACTTTATTGTCAATGACCCCCATATATAAAACACTTTTAATTAGAAAATGGGTATCTCAAAATGTAAGTGAACCCAACTTTCATTATAGTTATTGTATACATCAAGTAACTTTATTAATCCAGGATGAATTGGAAGCTGAACTTGAAGAACTGGAAGGAGCTGAGCTGGAGGAACAACTTCTCCAACCAGCCACAACAGCTCCTGTTGCTCCAATACATGCTCCACCTGGCAGACAACAAGTCCAGCCGCCTCCTCGCAAGAATACTTCCGAGGAAGACGAACTTGCTGCATTGCAGGCAGAAATGGCACTTTAAATAGAAACGGTTAGTAGTCTAACTCCTTCTAGAATACTTTCAAACCATTCCCCCCCCCAAATCTGTGGTTTCTATTTGTTTTAATTAGGACCCGGGTAAGCGCTTACTGGTAAAATTCAACATTATCACTTACTTACCAGGTAAGATTTTAGTCCACCAAAATGGCATCGTATGCAACAATTTACCCGGTAAGCTCTAACCGTGGTAAGAGTTGTCGACCTCACTTACCGGGTAAGACTCTTGGTCCTTTGCCTCGCTCTTACCGGGTAAGATTCTCGATTCTTTCAATATTCATCTGGTAAGGTAATGTGACTTGATAAGCGCTTACCAGACGGCCGATTACTCTTTTTGCAAGCCATGGGCTTTTTTCGAAAATATCTGCCTCATGATGAGACAGAGGTACGAGTGTATTCAGGTGGAATATAGTGTATTCAGGTGGAATATACTGAGTTTGTTTTTTTTTTTTTTTTTTTAACTTTTAAAGGGTTTGATGAATTATTAAAGAAGTGCATTTGAATGGCAGATGAAGAAATGGTGAGAGGTTGATTTAAGTGATATCTTGTACATTTGTGATACTAGACTTGAATAATAACTAGTTAGATGATTGATTTGAGTGTGTTACATTTGTAAAATGGACTCAAAGAGATGAATATGACTTTGTATTTTGTATAAAAGTAAACTACAGTTTTAGTCCCTGTGGTTTACACAAAACTACAAACAACACTACTAAACTCCAATGAATACAATAGTGGTCACTGTGATTTGCATTTTGTATTCTTTTGTAGTTTAGGGATAAAGAAGGATCCCTAAGGACCCTTCTTTTTGAAAAACAGAAGAATTGTGATTTTGACAATTGTCTTTTTGATATAATATATAAGATGAGAATATATAATTTAAAATAAAATTGTTCATCTCCTTAAAATTAGATAGTTAAACCACATTATATATTGCCTCAAAGGCTCAAACTGTCAAAAACTGAAATATGGTTTATATCTAATGCGCTTCTACTAATTAAGAAATCATAAGTTCAAATTAAATTTAACAATAACATGTCTAATTGTCTATATGATAAATTTTTTGAATATATTTAAAATAATAATTAAAATTAGTTCAAACAAACTAAAAAATTCATAATTACTCCAAGTATATAACATAATTATAGTTGAAAACAAACAATGGTTTTTTGGTTAGTTTTTACCATTTTTAGATAACAATGCATTAAACAAAAGAATTCTGCTTTTATAGTTCATAATTACTCCATATATATGAAATAATCTAGAGCCTTATGTTAGGTTAATTTGCACCATTTGAGATAACATTGCAATTAATTGAGTTTAAATACACTGTAGATTGTTGGAACATTGTAAATTACTTCATTTTTCTGGTGTCACAAAGGGAGACTCATTTAGAGCTCAATCGAAGTTGATGTTATAAATTATAGAAATCCTTTATTAAATTAAAGACAAAATCTTTATTTGATCAATATAGTTTTTCCGAGTCTTCACCGAAAAACCAATACCTCATAATCAATTGTGTTCATTCTTATTTTAAAGAATCAACTTTCAAACTTGTCGTTTTTGGGAAATGAATTTTAAATCTTATTGTTTAAAAGACCTGATGACTAAATCCATTTTTAAAGTTTATTCTTTAAGATGAGAAGTTTGAAAAGTTTGTTCTTCAAAATGGCTTTTCAAATGAAAACAAACACAATTAGTGTTATTTTGTCTAATATGCCATTCTAAAAAAGTATAGTAATAAACTAATAATGCCGTGGGCCAATTTATTATAATTTATAAAGGACTAATCATTAACAAAAATGAAAGACAAAGGACCTAAAATGTTAATGTGTATAAAGTTAAAGGGTTCGTTTTGTATTTTCTGAAATGCAAAACAAGAACTCGATAAATCGATCTCGGACGGTTTTCGAGGGTTTTCTTCTTCTCCTCCGCGCTCATCGTCATCACCATCACTACCTCTATAATATCAATCTCTGAATGTTTTTCAGTTTCCGATAATTTCAATCGATCAAAGGATTTTCATAATTTGAATCCTTTTTTGTTTGTGTGTGTATATATATGCACCAAAATATACATACACATATAGCAAGATGAGTGGGGAGCTAGCTTCGAACACCCATGGGAATCTGGACGAGCAGATTTCGCAACTGATGCAGTGCAAACCCTTAACCGAACCCGAGGTTCTCTTTCTCACCCCTGATTTTGATTTATTTTGCATTTTAGGGTTTCTATGATTTTGAATTGCATGTTTATTGTAATTCTTGATTTCTTCCATCTTTGACTATGTGGTTTTTGATGGATCTGATAAAAGTGTGTTTCTTTTTTTGATATTTGAGTAATTCAGACAAATTCATAATTTCCGTGTTCTTGTTTATCAGTCGATCTGAATTCTTGACCGTATGTTTTTGTTGCCGAATTTATGACGTGATTGATCAACATTACTGGAAAATATCACACTTCACTTTAGATTTCTAATGGAGTAGTTTTCCACTTCAAAATTAGTACCTACTGTAACCTTTTCAAGAGATATGTGCTCGCTCCTTGAGACTTTGTCAGAAGTAAAAAGGAGAAAGAAGTATTGGAATGATGTTGTCAATCTTGCAACTCAATTCTTAGAAATTTGCATCAGGAATTTCCTCAGTTTGACATAAAAAATGAACTATAGTTCTTCTATTTCTGGTAGGATAGGGTATATGATTTGATGGTTTCGTAGGTAGGGGTGCATTTATCAATATATTGGGGTGCATTTAGCCTAGCTCTATCCTATATTTTATCTCAAGTAATTCATAGTATACTTTTAGGTGCTATTGAACAAATCAGATAAGTATTTAATCTTTAAAAAAATTGTGAAAAAAAGAAGTTTCATCTAAGCCTGCAAAGATATCTATTATCATTCAAATATACTGGCCAATCTTCATAGCAATCTGTGGTTCCATGTGTCGGGAGGTGCTGCTATTGATGTTTTGAAGTGGTCAATATAAGCCAAATATGGTTGCTGTTAGTGTGGATTTTACTGAAATCATCTGGAGATTGGACCATTTCATATTTTTCTGGCATGGTCTGCAACATTTGGAGGGATGATTACATATTTTTCCTTCTCTTGGTTGTGGGTTAGGAAAAATTTGAAGCAGAAGTATAAACATAAGGCCAACTGTTAATTGAGGACCTTTTGGGTAGGGAAGTGGATTACCTATATAAAAGAAGATATAAACAATCCGGGGCATGACGCATACTAACGAGAACAAACAAAGAAGCTGGGCGGTCTTGTAAAATCTTCTTAAAAAAAGAAGATGTACATCACAAGAAAGTAGGACAGGCTCTGAAAATCCTCAACATACATGAGTTCTATTTCACCAAGCAAAGCCATCAGCGTGACTGCATAACAGTGGTGCAAAAAGATCCATTTAGATTATGCTATTGCCTTCCAAAATGTGTGTGATGTTCTATTATTGATGTATTCTTTGTATGCATCTAATGTCCCATTTCTGAGTGATGAAACGTTAGAAGAATTATATATATCATCATCTGATGTAGTGGAATCTGCAAATTCAGGCAATTTTTGTGCTGTTGAACGTTTTTGTGGGATAAAGATTCTGTTATGGGACAGAATGGAAGAATTATCATATACCAGATGACAAATAATAACACAAAAAGGATTGAGAGAAACTTCTCCTGAAACTCTGAATACCATTTTGAATTTTGTGTATAATAAATCAATAATAACAATAATCTAAATTGGCTTTTTAAAGAAAACAAGAACACAAATCAACAGAAAAGCATATCTGCTGTTTGAGAAGTGCATAGGTGGTTGTTATTTTTTAACCTTTCAAGACTAATCATGTTGAGATACATGCTCTTTGTTGATGTAGGTTAGGACATTATGTGACAAGGCAAAAGAGATATTGATGGATGAAAGCAATGTTCAGGTATAATTTTTTATTTTCTTTGGTGTGATTCCTTTCTGTTTTCTACCTTTAATTCTTTAAATACCTGCTCGTTGAGTAAGAAACAAAGAAAATATGCATCCTCTATGAAAAATCTATTATAAATATATATATATATATATATATATATATATTTTGTGAATTGGTGTAAGCTCTTGTCATCTAATAGCAGTTGTAATTACAGCATACTGTGCCATTTTAAAGCAGCTTTTGTCATAATATTGTATGGATTTTTTTCCTATGTGTGCAGCCAGTAAAAAGTCCCGTGACTATCTGTGGTGACATTCATGGGCAATTCCATGATCTTGCTGAACTTTTTCGTATTGGAGGAAAGGTATTCTTTTTGCTGTTACATCTGCATTAATATTTTTGGTGTTCGACCTTTGGAAGTCAAACATGATAATTTTCAAAATGTTTAATATGCAAGATCACTTCTTAGCAGGTCAAACCTTTTTTATATATGTTAATTTGAACAAAATTTTGAAGGATGTAGTTAATGAGTTAAGAGAATAAATATATTTTTTAATATTTTTGTGTTGGGTTTAATATATATAATACCATTGCAGTGCCCGGATACAAATTACTTGTTTATGGGGGATTATGTGGATCGAGGGTATTATTCTGTTGAAACTGTCACGGTAAGTAGATCTTAAATCATATCTTTTTGATGTATACCGTGCATACATCTGTTTGATTTTATAATATAAGTAGTATGATCAAGATGCAATTGGTGAAATTGAAATCTATTTAGCATGTTCAAGGCTATCTTGACTGATGATAACCAATGCTCTTTTGTTCAGCTCTTGGTGGCTCTGAAAGTACGGTATCCTCAGCGAATTACAATTTTAAGAGGGAATCATGAAAGTCGACAGGTATTTTTCTACATTGATATATATATATATATATATATATAGAGAGAGAGAGAGAGGAAAGTTCAAATGCGAACCCAAATTTGGTTGTGAACGTGAGGACAAATGAGAGCGTGACACGTGTCTGAATGTAGATTATTCAGACTGAATAATCAAAGAAATATTCAGACTGAATATATAGTATTTATTCAGTCTGAATAATGCCTAAGTCAAGTTTCTCAGTTATATGAATTAACTATTTTTTTATGTGCAGATTACTCAAGTCTATGGGTTTTATGATGAATGCCTTCGGAAGTGAGTTTGTTTCACCCTTAATACTTATTAAGATTCAGCGTCTTCTTCTCTTTATCTAGAATATATTCAAAAATATATAGTCTTATTTGGTACTATTTCTCTTTTCTTGTCCCCAGTTTTATTTTGCGGTTGTTTGCAACCTTCACTAATGTTGTATTTGTATTTAAGTTCATCTTAATGGTTGCATGCATGCTTAACAATCTCCTACTACTGATGCACATTCTGGTCTAATATTCGCAACACAATCTGATTCAATTATCAGTTATCATTGTTGGTTTATAATTTTAATTGTTGATTTACAGGTATGGCAATGCTAACGTTTGGAAGACTTTTACAGATCTGTTCGATTATTTCCCATTAACTGCATTGGTTAGTATTCATATATATTTTTTCATTCACTAATATAAAACACATGTTAACATTATATATCAACATTATTATGCAAGTTTTACACATTTACTGTTTTTCCTCCGGTTAAATTGTTTGAATCAGCAATTTCTTTCATGAAATGTCTGTTTTTATACCTATTAAAGGCTCTGCTTTATCTCCAATCTGATTTAGATCCGTTTGGTTATTTCTTTAATTCAGGTTGAATCAGAAATATTTTGCCTTCATGGTGGGTTGTCACCTTCTATCGAAACCCTTGATAATATAAGAAATTTTGATCGTGTTCAAGAGGTTCCACACGAAGGTCCTATGTGTGATCTTCTATGGTCTGACCCAGATGACCGTTGTGGTTGGGGCATCTCACCCCGTGGAGCTGGTTACACCTTTGGCCAAGTATTTATATTATATCTTTTTAACATATCATAATTCTAACATTCTAATGATTAATGAGGTTATGTCCTATATAACATAATATATATAATCTATTTACAGGATATATCTGAGCAATTTAACCATACCAACAACCTAAAGCTTATTGCTCGAGCTCATCAACTTGTGATGGAGGGATTCAACTGGGGACATGTAAATTACTTGAATTTCTGCTTTTTTTGAGGGGAAGATGGTGATGTTGATTGATTAAAATTGTTTTTAACACGTTGAATTTCGGTTGAACAGGATCAAAAGGTGGTTACTATCTTTAGTGCGCCAAATTATTGTTATAGGTGTGGGAATATGGCTTCTATCTTGGAGGTCGATGATTGCAAGGGCCACACTTTTATTCAGGTTTCTCTTTCTCTCAACTACACATATTCACCCATTTAACTATGATTCTCTATTTGCCGTTATTTAAACTTGAATGGGTACTTTTTGTTATATTTGTTTGATAACACTTTGTGCATAGTCAAAATGTAATATTTTTTGGTCGAAAGAAGACATTAATGATATGTGGGGTGGGGGTTTATTGCAGTTTGAACCTGCTCCGAGGAGAGGAGAACCTGATGTAACGAGAAGGACACCCGATTATTTCCTGTAAAATGGATAGAAGGAAGGAAAGGCGGGTGGTAAGAGAAGTGGTTGTGTTTTTTATTTTGATTTTTAACCTAGGAGAAATGGGTTATATGCTGTTTGAGTGTGTAATCTTATGATTATTATTTGTCATTTGTAGGTTTTTGTGTGTATGTAATCTCTCACCTTGTTCTGGTTTTGTATTCTTTGTTGTTTCATGGATGAAATGATGGTGTAGTAATATCAATGCAAACCCCCAATCATGGTCGTTTATTAAGTGCTTACTGGGTGAGCATGGAAATAACATAGTATCTTACCCGGTAAGAGGTATGGTGAGGTTTGTGATTCTTATCTAGTAAGATTGTTGTTTACTATATACCATTTTGATTTTGATGATGGAAAATTCTTATGTTGTAATGTGAGGGTGAGGACTTCTACTCGGTAAGTATTTAATAGGTTAGTGCTTGGTGTATGGTCCCTTAGTTTGTTTGGTGTGATGTTACGGTTTTTGAGAAAAGTCTCGGTACAATGTTATTCTTGTGTTTTCTTTGTCTACGATCGTATTATAATGTGATGTCCATCTACCTAAACACTTGTTTGGTAAGCGCTTACAGATAAGATTTAAGACTATCACTTACTTTATCGGGGAAGATTTAAAAGGAAGTGTATGCACAATTTATTAGTTAAGAGTCGTCACCCTCACTTATGATGGTAGTGTTTGTTTTTAAAGAGGTGCTGAAGTTTGAAGTTTGATTTCACTTCTGATTTATAAGAGGTGGTGCTGAAGTCTGAAATCTGAATCGGTTAGACTGTTTGTTTTTATGTTTGAAATCTGAATCAGTCATTGATTTAAAAGTCCCTAACAATGCGGGTGTACGCGAATAAGAGGAATTAAGTGGTGAGGTTACCACTTTTTTTTTTCCAGATGATTTTAAAAAAAACAAAAAACAAAAAACAAACGGTCTCAATTTAAAAACGTCTGAACGAATAAGTGACAAGTGGTCATTAAGAGGTAAAATTGAAAAAACAAACAGCGCCTATGGGGTCCTTGCCATTGCTCTTATCGAGTAAGATTTTTTGGTTCGTGTTATAATCATTTGGTAAAATAATATGACTTGATAAGCGTTTGGTAAACGGTCTTTGCAAATGTTGGTGAACCGTCTTTCATTAATAATTTAATAAACTTGACATTTATTATTATTCTTAAATATTTGTTTTTCATTTAAATCTTGTATTTGGCAATCGTGAAAACACGAGAAGTCGGGTTTTCAAATCTAAGACTAAAACAATTTCCTTAATTGTTATGCGTCTTAGAATATTGATATTGTTTTGATTTATGCGAATAAACCACCAAATCAAGCACCTATTTAGAAAAGAAGAAAAAAAACTTTTAAAAAGAATTAAAAACTATCATGATATATTAAGATAATTATAATTTTTTATGGGTCATTTACCGATGCTTATTGGATAAACCGGATGTCACTTATCTTAGTGGGTGATCATAGCGTATTAAGAAGAATCTTCCCTTACCCGGTAAACACTTACACGGTAAAAAAACACTTGGCAACAATCCACTTTGATGACAAAAAATATAAGGTAATTAAATATGGTGACTTTTACCAGTAAGCGTTTGGTAAACAATCACTTAGGGGCCGTTTACTAAATGTTTGCCACGTCAGTTTGCTTTATCACATTAATATGATAAAGATTAAGAATCTTACCCGGTAAGAACGAATAGAAGGATCAAGAGTCTTACCTGGTAAGTGAGAGTGACAATTTTTATCTGGACAGTTACCGGATAAAAGTGTTGCATATGACGTCGTTTTAATATATTAAAATCATACATGGTAAGTTAAGTGAAAGTGTTAAATCTTACAATCTTATTGGTAAGTGTTTATCAGGTAAGAGTTGAGTAAACGACATCTTAGTCACATATATATATGTTCAAATTCTCCACAAAACTTACCGGATATTAAATTGCTTTTTTGTTTACTATAACATTAAACTTGTAATTTACCAATGATGCATGATTAATCCAAATTACTACATCCATATAAGTTTGGTTGATATAAAACCCGTCTCACTTTCATGTAATCGGTTATAGTTTTCAGATAATGAGATTGAAAAGATATACACTTAATTTTACGGTAATATTTTGAAAGCATGTATTTATGTATACACATAAATAAAATATAATAGTATTTCTGATTTTATGGATCAAACAATGTACAAAAATTAGTAAGTTGCATCGCACATTACATGAAAGGGTCCATTAAATGGACAATTGTGTATAGAAAAGTCTCCTTAAAACATTATTTATCACTTTTGTAGTTCATATACCATTTTCCCTATACTTGTATAAAAAAGAGCGAAAAAATCATCTCACCTTGATCAATCATTACATGGTAAGATGAAGAACACGTTTCTTTCGAGAACCTCGTTTGCCCTTAATCAGATGACCCCACATTTTGGCGCAACGACCCACCATTTTCTTAAGACTGACTCCATCAGGTCCGTTTTCGTGTTTGACCACCAACTGATGCTCCTTGTCTTCCTCCGTGAAACGTTCTCCAAGAGAGCTTCTGCATTCAGCCTCTTCTTCGTTGAAAATTTCTATTAAATTTTTCTTTCTCTTCTCTTCTTCGATTTCAAGTTCATCATCGTCTTTCAGAGCATTCACTTTCTCTCCGAACAACACTCTTGAATGAGCTTTTCGGGTTCTTTTCGACATGGTGATATCATAACGGGGCTTGTTTGGCTTGGATTCACTTTCCATTTGTGTTGAAAAACTTTGCTCCAATTGGAAGGTCACAAATTGTGATGAGAAGAAATCTACCAAACAAAATTATAATTAAGGAGATGAATTTGATTTGGGATGCTTGATAATGAATTTATGGATCTTTGTGGTCTTGATACAATTGGTTGGTGGCCAATTTTGTCAAGTCTTTTTTAATGGTAAGATGTCTTATTTGCAAATAGTGAATGTTAATTGCCTAACAAAAGTAATTTGAAAATGTGCCACAAAAATTGATACAACAACTCTTCCATATATATATATATATATATATATACACACACACATATATAGGTGTTGTATAAGGAAAATGTTTTGATTGAACACGTATAATCAAGAAACCTGACCAAAATAGTTAAAAACGTGTCTGCACATGCATAACATTATATTTCTCACAAATATAGAATAAGCGAATAACCATTCAAATTCATCGTTTTGGTAAAGGGACCAAAAATGGTCCTAAATACCTATCAATCTAACTAACCTACCTCCACAAAATTATAGGGTTTAATGTTCTCTAAAATCTAGGGCTATAACATAAATTTAATTTAATTTAAGATGTTAAAATTGTTTCATTTATATCAACATATTCGGTTCCATTAAATTTATTCATCTTTTTATATTTTTAAACTTAAAGTCCTGAAGAATTTAGTGCTTTACATTTATATCAATAACTGTTTTATTATCATTGACTTTTATGAGGTTCTTCAAATTTGATTATTTTGATTTACAGGTTTTATTAAATTTCCTAAAAATATTTTCTATTTGAACATAATAATTAGTCTAAGAGATGCATTCAAACTCTATCTGCATCTAAAGAACGAAGGGTAACCCAACATAAAATTTGGTGTTGAGGAGTTATGATTCAAAATCGGCAACAAAAATTACGAGCTTCATTTGTCAATTTTGAAACTAATGTTGTCTTTATATGATAATAGATGTAATCGGAATCTATAGTAAGATATTAAATTAAAAAAGTAAAACACACATAAATGACAAATGCATCATGTATCCTCCACTGATCCTTGTGGATTTCCTCGATTTTAGGGTTTCTTTCATTAAAATTTTGAAATTACCAATAACTATGACGGGGAGGGTGAAAGATATATTGATCAATAAAAAATATGTTCAAATATTAAAGTTCACAAGATTTATTAAATTGTAAAAATAGAATATTAAAACATCTTTTGGTACTATATTTTAATTTTTAGTAATAGTATATTAAAGTCAACATAATAATTTATAGATTAATTAATTCAATAAATAAAATTTATATTGAAGAACATAAATAACATTGTCAAATTATTGATGCATAATTAAGCATAAATTAAAGGGAATTTAATTATTTTGACCCATTTTTAAAATGGGTTTACCAATTTGACCAAAATCTTTTCCTGTTTACCAAAATGACCAAAATTCTTTCGAAATACATAGCGATTAACACATCTGATCGAGTGGAAGTGAAAAACACCCAAAATGAAGTCGTTTTAGCCAAAATTCCTCCGTCAAATACGTAATACCTCCACCATATGGCGGAGGGGCCCAAAACGACGTCGTTTTGGGCCTTCTTTCGCGTATATGAGTCGACCGTATGATTTCCTCCGCCACACCGTAGGAATACCTCCGTCACATGGCAGAGGGGCCCAAAAACGACGTCGTTTTGGGCCTTTTTTTTGCCTGGAAACCCTAAATTTTCTAACCCTAAAATCTTTAAGTAGCAACCGCCCCCACCCCCACCCCCACTCCCACCAAAGACACGACTGTATTCTAACGGTCCCATAATACAACAAAAACGGGCCAAAACGACGTTGTTTTGGCGCCCCTCCGCCATGTGGCGGAGGTATTTATACGGCGTGGCGGAGGTATTCGTATACGGTCGAAAAATACGGCAAAAACCATAGAAAACGACGGCGTTTTGGGTCCCTTCGCCATGTGGCGGAGGTATTACGTATTTGGCGGAGACTTTTGGGCCAAAACGACGTCGTTTTGGTCGTTTTTGACTTCTACTCGATCAGATGTGTTAATCGTTATGTATTTCGAAGGAATTTTGGTCAAATTAGTAAACCCATTTTAGGATTTGGTCAAAATCATTAAATTCCCTAAATTAAATATAATGTAATATAATTCAATGAAATATAACTTAGAGCATCTCCAACAAATGTTGCACACCACCATCCTTAGAGCATCTCCAACAAATTCCCTAAAAAATTTCCAAAATGGAGAACCAAATATCAAAATCTCCAAAAAAATTACATCAATCTCCAATAGATTCTCCATTTTGGAGAATACATCATTGATTATAATATTAAAATATTGAATTCATCTAATAAAATATTATTTTTCTCTCTAGATATTTATTTTCAAAGCCTCTTATTAGTTCTCTCATTTGGTAATTATTTTTGAAGTAATCTCCATATTTGGCGAAAAACTCATTCTCTCTCATACTTTCTCCATTTTAGAGATAGTTTTGGAGAAGCTATTGGAGCAAAAAATTGTCTTAAAATACCTATTTTCTTCATTTTCCCCATTTTGAAGAAGTTATTTGAGATGCTCTTAGTTGGTTAGATAATTGTAGGGTTCGTCATGTCACTTTGGATTTTGGATCGACAAGTTTAGTTCACAGAACGTAGAGGAAGTCAAAAGAATTGACGGTCAATTCCTTTAACGAAATTCTAATTCCTTTATTTGATACGTATATTGAAATAGATGAAATTATTCATCATTCAATGACATATATAAACGATTTGAATTCCATCACATTATATCCAATTTAACCCACACTACCTATACCGATCCCTACCACGACTACTGTCACTACCACATCCCCCATCCATAACCTCACCACCACCATACCACCAATGTCGTCGTCATTACAGCCACCACCACCCCCGTCCTCAACCCATCACTCACCACTAATTCCATCAAATTTCATTCAAATTCATTCAAAGTCAATTTTTTTGACTAATTCCATTCCCACTAAATTCCATTATACTACCTTTGACACGACATATGTTATGGGCCAAGTTGTCTGCACATTACTAGCCCCCCCACCCCCTATCCCATCCCGATCCCATTATCACATCTGATTAGGTATTCTTGATGTGATATTATAATTTTTCACATATAATACACATGTCAAAGACGGATCCAGAATTTTTTCAATACGGTGGCACAATACAACATACACAAAAAAATAATTATAAAAAATACGGTTTTTATCGACGTGTCTTTACGTTTTTACTAACAGTTAATATCTTTCGATGTGTTTTAAACCTAATTCAACCTAATACGATTTACATCATGCTAGATCCACCCCTGACACATGTGATATATAGTCAAATACGTGGATGACCTTTGGTGTGACCAAAGATTGGTGCAAAATCAGTTTACATAAAACCCAAAAATTACAAATACTAAAATTTTGGGTGTTATAGTGAAGTTTTATAAAAAATATTTTCACTGTTAATTCTTATCTCCCATTAGAGATATTTTAGGCCTTTTGATTTTAGAGAATGTTTTTAAAAGAATTAGGTTTCGTGGAAGGGTTTGAAAATGAAAGGATTTGGAGTTGTAAATATTTGAAATCTTTGTTGTATTTGATTTATACAAACAAATTATAGCATATTATAACAAAATAAATTATCTTTCAATTATATGATAATTACAAATCAAGTGTTTTTAATATATTTTAAAACATTATTACAAACAAATCATGTAAAATCTTGCCAAATACTAGCTATCCTAATGCGATTTTTAAAAAATAACCAATTCTTCAAAACAAACATAGAATCATAATGGAATTCAATTTCAAATCTCTTCCAACTCAATTAAAATCTGCAAACCAAACATGTTTTTTAGGGTCCGTTGGTTTGCGGGATTGTTTTTGAGGGACTTGGATTTCATGGAAGGATTTGGATTTGGAGGGATTTGGATCGGAATGAATTTGAAATCATAGGTGTATTTGGTTTGTAGGACTTGGAATGAAATTGGATTTCCATTATTTATTAATAATATATATCAAAATATAAAAATACATCAAAATAATTAAATTACATTTTTATTAATCAATTATTATAAAACAAATGTTTTTAACATTTCTAAAACATTATTTCATACAAATCCTACGAAATCCCGTGAAATCCCGAGCATCCGCTAAGGATTTCAAAATCCAATGTTCATGGATTTTAAATGAATCCATGGATTTTAATTCCTTACCATTAGACAAACCAAACACCGGAATGGATTGGATTTGAAATACAAATCCCTCCAAATCCCACGAACCAAATGCGCGCTTAATGTACATAAAGTTATGCTTATGTTTTCTTCGTTTTTTTAAATATCTTATAAAATATAGAGTGAATTACACCGGTGGTCCCTGTGGTTTGCTTAAATTTTGGATATGGTCCCTAAAACAAACTATCTACGCTGGTTGTCCCTAACTTTTCATTTTCATTGCGTCCATGGTCCCTCCCCTTAACTATGTTAGTTAGCAACCGTTAGGAAGGGCTAATGGGTCTTTGAACATACTATAGGGACCAAAAGTACAATCTACTCTAAAATTTAATTTTATTCACCCTTTTTAATTTTTTATTAAAAAATCATTTTATATATCCAATTATAAATAAAATTTATTAATTGTTGTATATATTATTTATATATCCAATTATAAACTTCAGATTTATAATTTTTTAACACTATTTTTTTTGAATTTATCTTGATTTTCTTTGTGATTTTTTTTTATTTTTTTTTCTTTTAATTGTTTCATATATTTTTATATCAAATTTCTTGATTTTTTCATTTTCTTTTTGTGAATTTTTCTTGTTAAAAAATATTTTATAATTTAATCACAAATCAATTTTTTTAAAATAAAATACATATTAAATACAAATATTTATATATATTTAAAACTAATTTATTAACATAAAAAATTAGCGCTAAAAAATCTTAAGTTTATAAAAACAAAAGAAAGTAAGATAAATTCACATATCTTTTAAGTTGAAAATTGTAAAATATGAAAACATATTTTAAATGAGATATTTCAATTTTCACCCAAAAGATATGTACATTTATCTTGATTTCTTTTGTTTTTTTAAACTTGAAATTTTTAGCGCTAACTTTTTAGTGTGAATAAATAATTTTTAAATATATGTAAAGATTTTTATTTAATATGTATTTTATTTTAAGAAATTTGATTTGTGATTTTAATTATATAAAATATTTTTTAACAAGTCACAAAAAAATGAAAATCCTGAGATTTGTTATAAAAAAATATGAAACAATTAAAAAAAGAAGTTAAAAAAATTACAACGAAAAATCAAGATAAATTCACAAAAAATAGCGTTAAAAAATTATAAATCTCAAATTTATAATTGGATATATAAAACAATTAAGAAATTTGATTTATAATTAGATATATAAAATATTTTTTAATAAATTTTTTTAAAAAGAATGAATAAAATTAAATTTTAGAGTAGATTACACTTTTGGTCCATATAGTATGTTCAAAGACTGGTTAGTCCTTCCTAACGGTTGCTAACTAACTTTGTTAATTGAAGGGACCATGGGTGAAATGCAAATGAAAAGTTAGGGACCACCAGTGTAGATAGCTTGTTTTAGGGATTAAATTCAAAATTTAAACAAACCACAGGGACCACCGGTGTAATTCACTCTAAAATACATGAATTTATAAACTAAAATTAATTAAAAAATGTAAGTAATAGTGATATTTTTGTAAATTAATTTAAAATAATTATTTATAAGTAAACAAATAAATAAAGATACATCATTATTCTTAAATAAGAAATGAAAAGACCATATGGTTACAAAAAATGTTTTTGTAAAGTTTTATGGGAATTTTTATCTTGTTTAGATTTCATTGATCTCATAAAAAATAATAGAGTAAATTGCAAATTTGGTCCTTGTGGTTTGTTAGTTTTTATGGTTTTGATCCCTAAAAAATTTTTATTAAAAAAAACCACCGTGGTATGCAATCCTTTGTGGTTTAGGTCCTTCAGACTAACGTCCGTTAATTTTCAGCTGTTAAACCCATTAAGTTGACTTGAATAGGAGGGTATAAGAGTCATTTTACCTTTTCTATTTTCTTATTTCAAATAAAATATATTATCAAAGGGACCAAAAATATAATATACTCTTATATATATATATATACATATTAAACAATGTTGATTTCATTCCTCTTTGGTAACTCAATTTCAAAAACCCTGAGTAGATTATCAAACTCCCATCCCCAAATTCCCAATTTACAATCACTGTAAGTCAACCACTGCATCAAATCTCAAACCTAAGCTTCCCCATCTCTCATCTTCAAACCCACAAAAATTACACCACTTAATACCCACCAATGAACCTTAAAAAAATCTTTACAAGAATTGCTGAAGAATTGGGACAACTCCAAGAACTGGGTTTCGAAGAATCCGAAAAATCATTTGACATGACAATCCATTCACCACCAGTCCTTTATGAAGTCAACAAGTGGAATTTGCAGTCCGAGTACCCCAAAGACCTTAAGACTAACCTCACTAATCAAATTGGTATAAGATCCAGTTGCTAATTTGGAGCGAGTTGTGAAACCTTCGATCCCAATGAAATTTACTTCCAGAAAAATTGTAGATCTAGCCTCAAATAGCCAGTTCCAAAGACGAAGCCAGTCGATCAGAGGTCGAGTAACGTGTTTGAGAGAATCAGTGCTCTTAAAGGGGTAGTGGGTTTGGAGAAGAGGGTCGTGAGTAGGGATGGAAACGGAGCGGGTATTGGGCGGGTAATGCATCCCCCGACCCCGACCCCCGTTTAACACCCTCGTCCCCGCCCCTCCCCGACTAATCCCCGACGGGTTCGGGGAACCCGTTGGGTACCCGTTTAGTAAAAAACCACGTATTTTAAAATTTAAATTATAAAAAATCGTTACTATATTAATCAACAATATTGAAAAACAAATATATTTGTTATTTAATAATAAATAAATAAATACATATATACATGTTTATTTATTTATACACACACTATATGTACATATTAAATAAAATTAAAAAATTAATCGGGTATATTAGGGGCGGGTAATGCCATCCCCGACCCCGCCCCGACCCCGTTACGGGTATAAAAATAAATCCCCGTCCCCGCCTCGTTACTGTTAAACCAGGGAATCCCCGTCCAACGGGTAAATTTTCCATCACTAGTCGTGAGAGGGCTGGTCATGGGAAGGGAAGAGTGGCAATGGGGTTCCCGTTGGAAATCAAATCGCCGGAGATGGTGGGAGACTGGTGGAAAGCAGATCGCCGGAGATGGTGGGAGACTGGTAGAAAGCAGATCGCCGGAGAAGGTGGGAGACCGGTAGAAAGCAGATCGCCGGAGAAGGTGGGAGACCGGTAGAAAGCAGATCGCCGGAGAAGGTGGGAGACCGGTAGAAAGCAGATCGCCGGAGAAGGTGGGAGACCGGTGGAAAGCAGATCGCCGGAGAAGGTGGGAGACCGGTGGAAAGCAGATCGCCGGAGAAGGTGGGAGACCGGTGGAAAGCAGATCGCCGGAGAACATCGGAGACCAGTGGAAAACACAACCCCTGGTGGAAAAGAGAGAGGGGGGTGATCGATTGTTGAGAAGGAGAGAGAGAGGGGTGCAACCATGAGAGAAAACATAGAGACGATTGTTATGAGAGATAAAGAAAGAAATATATTTTAGGGTTAAAAAGGAGGGTGGATCTAAAAAGACAATTATACCTTTATGTGCAAGTCACATGAGGGGGTTTAACAAGAAGCAAGTTAACGGTGTTAGTGCGAGGGACCCAAACCACAAAGGATTACATACTACAGTGGATTTTTTCAATAAATTTTTTAGGGACCAAAACCACAAAAACTAACAAACCACATGGACCAAATTTGCAGTTTACTCAAAATAATATAAAGAAAATACTTTTCATGAAAACCTTAATGGCACCCAATTCAACCAACCCTTTTTTTTCCTATAAAAGTAAAGAGTTTTTTCAAATGCATCATAGTCTATGAAGACACCTTAGTATATTAGTATATAATAACACAAAAAGGTCAAAATAGACATATACGTCTTAATCTAATTAAAGAACATGATATTGACCAGAGTGTACATGGTAACACTCAAAAGTAAAAAAACAAGCAAAGTAAAAAAAAACTAACTAAAAAAGTAAACAACAAACCTATTATTTCTAAACTAAAAAGTACAAAACTAAGCTAAAAAGTAAATTGCAAGCCTACTTTTGCTTCATTCTTTACGTTTGATTCTAAGGAGGGGACCGTAATTTGCTTTTCTATATTTTGTTTTCGGTTTTTAATTTCTTAGAGTTTTTCTTTGATTCTAGTTAAAAAAAGTCTTACACCATAAATAAAAGAAGGCTTGGGGTGTTAGATTTGCTTGAGAATGGACATTTAAAAAAAAGCATTTTGGTGGCTATTTTTTGAGCAAATTACATGATTGGTCTTCATAGTTTACATAAATCATAATGTACGTATTTAAATTAAAATAATTATGAAAAAAGTCCCTATGTTTTATCTTTTCACACGTTTTTGGTCCGTTTATCCTAACGTCGTTAATAACATCTGTTAAATAAATGAACTCAAAGAGTATTTTAGTCTTTTTATAACCTTTTATATTAAAATCTGCTAAAATAAAGTTAAGGGACGAAAAATAATAAAAATGACAAACATTAGGGACCAAAAATGAACCTTTACTCTTTTATTTTAAGTTTAAAATACAGATGTCATATTTGTATTTGATAGTATGTAAAAAGGATTTTGTAGTGTTCATTCTTGTCGCTATTAGCTTTTTGTTGGTGTCACATGGCCATGGATCCCTGAGCTTTCTCTTCTCTCATTTGTTTAAACCCCCACTGCAAAATCCTGCAAGTTTCCGCCGGCCTCGTAATTCGACACCTGCCCTCTATCAATCCAATGTCACTTTGAGATTCCCCAAATATCAAATCTATCTTCATACTCAATCTCTCTTTCTCTTCTCTTCTCTTCTCTGCCATGGTGCTTTTGCTTTCCGCCATTTCATTTTCATTTTCATGGCGTCTCTTACACCCGGTGTCCTATCAAAACTCCTCCAAAACCTAGACAACCCCACCGCCAAGGTCGCCGGAGACCACCGATCTCCTCTCCTTCAGGTCATCGGCATTGTTCCACAAGACGATGTTTTCGATTTCGATAGAAGAAACAAAGGGTTTTATTTGAGGGTATCCGATTCCGTTCACTCCGCCTACGTTTCCGTTCCCGAGGCTGACGTCGATTTGATTCTCAGTGATAAGATCCAATTAGGTCAGTTCGTTCATGTGACTCGCCTCGATTCCGGCTCACCGGTTCCGGTTCTTCGCGGTGTGAAACCGGTTCAGAAACGCCGGCCGTGCGTCGGTGACCCGAAGGACTTGATCTCGAGTGATTCGTTGCTGATCCGTGGGAATAATCGGGTTGATTTCTCTAAGAAGAAGAAGAAAGAGGGGAAAATTAAGGAGAGTAATACGAGAAGGCTTTCATTAGTAAATGCGAAGATCCGTGATGAACCAGAAACGAGAAGATTGAGTTTGGATTATTC
Organism: Silybum marianum; assembly: GCA_036898165.1. Taxonomy (NCBI): domain Eukaryota; kingdom Viridiplantae; phylum Streptophyta; class Magnoliopsida; order Asterales; family Asteraceae; genus Silybum; species Silybum marianum. The sequence goes on from CM072538.1 coordinate 25,390,624, forward strand.
GTCTAGGAAATCATGGGACCGGAGTCCGGCACCGGCGGGAAAGAACGGCCGGTCGGGATCAGAATCAAATACAAAACTCAGAGAGCCTTCATCACCACTCTGTTCTACTCCGGTATATCTCTCTTAAGATCTCCATTAATGCAGTTGAATACTATGTTATAAATTCTAATTATTACTACAATGTAATTGTGCATTAAATACTTGTACTATGTATAGAAGAACAATGCTTTGCAATTTGTACATTTTTCATGATGTCCAATGTTTAGATTTCAACACTATGTCCTTCACATCATTAATGATCGTTGCAATAAATTTATAGCATTTATTAGTTGTATAGTCTACTGTTGCATTATTATTTAAATAGTTCTGTTTCCATAGCCTTGTGGACCAAATGTCCTTTTATTCACTTGGTTTTAATTACCATATAATTATATTTCATTTTGCTATATATCATAAGAGCCTCTTAATCATTCTGACCGCTTAATCATTCTGTACCAAACCATTCAGTAACTGTAACTGCCAAACAGCCCCTTGGTTTGTGGAATATGGTACAAAATGGCATCTTGATTTCACATATATTTCCTATTAACTTTCAATTGTTGTGTGGATTTTGAATTTTTTTTTTCTTGGTTTTCAGGTTCGTTCGGCTAGGAAGGCTTCTTCGGTGAAGGATTTAATTCTAAAACCGCCTAATATGAATCTAGCACCTCTTAAAAACAAGAATGTGATAGTCTCTGAAAAGTTGATAAGTAAACCTATAAAAAAAGACTTGAAAACGTCGTTTAATTGCACTTCTGTACCTAGCCACCTTACGAAAGTGCCTATCAGTGCTAGAACGTGGTCGGATTCAAAGATTTCTTGGGATTCTGTTTCACCTGCAATCCGTGAACTTGGAAAGGTATTATTCAAATTGTTGGATTATTGGAGTGTTAAATCTCGTTTATTGGAGATTTTGGCGAGTTGATGTTTGTTTGAAACATGATTTGTTTCAGGAAGTTGTTTGTCGTAGGAATCTGGGATTTTCGTCGGCTGTACATGCTTTAGAAGAAACTTCAGCCACGGAGAACATCCTTCAATGCATGAGGTACAACCTCTCTTGTCCGTTTCCATGTCTTGTGTGGGAAATTTACAGAAATAGCCGATCTACCAGAGAGGTTTCACTTTGACCTCATTTCATTTTGTAGCCAATCCTTAAGCAAGAAGTGGAATCCTTATGCAGAAAGTGGAATCTTTCACTTTTTAGCCATTTTCAGACCTCATTTCATTTTGTAGCCAATCTTTAAGCAGGAAGTGGAATCTTTACGCATATGCGAAACCTTACACAGTGTAAGGATTGGTTAAAATGTGAATTTGCGTTAGAAAATGGCTAAAAAGTGAAACCCTGATTGCTGATGGGCTATTTTTGTAAATTTCCCATCTTGTGTCTAGTTGATATGGCAAAGTAGTTAGTAAGGTAGCTTCATGTTTGATAAAATCTAGTTGATATGCTAGATGACATTATAAAATGACTTAAAAGGACATATTGAAAAATTGATTTGAAAAAAAATCCCTTGAGCCTATTGAAACACTACTTTAAAAAAAGCTAGCCTATGGCTAAACAAATTGAGTTTTTTCAATAAGCTCAAAAAATAAGCTAGCTTATGGTCGCAAAACATGATCTAAGTTTCTAAATTTTCGAGCTTCTTAATCCATACAAATAATTTTTTTAATTTTCTATTTTATTCAGTGTGTTTGCAGAAATATGTGAAGTTGCTGAGAACTCGATGAATCCTCTTGTTGAACAATTCTTGAACTTCTATCAGAAACTTCAAACATCAGCTGATGTAGTCAACACCTTAATTGACTCAAAAGCGACTGTCGATAAACCGAAAGGGCATCCTAGGAATAGTGCATTATGGGTACAAGCTGCTTTAGGAACTAACCTTGCTAAATTTACTTTATTTACAATGGCAGACAGTAGTAAAAACATTCTACATAGTGATGGAAATTACCATATCGTCCTTGAATCCACCACTTCAGAGAAAATCCAGGTGGAAAACCGGTTACCTGAAACCAAGAAAAGCCCGAAAGCCCACGAACCAGTTAGTTCAAGAGTGCGTCGTGCAATTCCCATCTCAAAAAAGGAAACTTCCGAAAGGGTAGAATGGTCCAAAGGAAATGGCTTGAAGGAAACTGCAAACTTAGCCGAAAAACTGCTTTTGGCATCGCGTAAATGGTTTTTGGGTTATTTGGAGGAGTCCTTGAACAAGGGGTTTGGGTTGACGAAAGGAGAAGATTCAGGAGCCGCGGTTAGTCTTTTGGGTCAGCTGAAAAGGGTTAACCAGTGGCTCGATGGTTCGGTTCGTGGGGACGAAAGGGTGGAAAATTTAAGGAAAAAATTATATGGGTTTTTGCTTGATCATGTTCAGAAAGCAGCCTGGTAGTTTAGGTCAAGATACAGATTGATTATTACTACTTAACTGACTAAAGATTTGAAAATTTGTAGGTTGTGAATTTGTGATGGGGGGCAAATATGTCATTTCAGATCATCCAAGGAATTCTTATTGGGGTTTTGAGGTTGGTTGTGTTTCTAACCAAAAACTAATGGAAGATGGAGAAAGATTTGTAGGAGGGTTTAATGAATGGTAGTTTTTTGTTTTTAGATTAGTTTTTGAGCAAATGTATGGAATCAAGTTCCTTCTTTAACTAGTAGAATTAAAGAGATTGTAGCATTTATTTCATTTGTGCATCTCTTTGTATCTTAAAGAGCTGTTTTTTGTTATCATTTGGGTCAAATAGGTACCAAACCAATTAATTTCGTAGCTAACTAGTGTGGTCGTGTACCAATCAACTTATTACTTTAAAATTATTTATCCATTTATATATTCAATATATGGGTTGGGTTCGGGTGAGTGTGAGAAATATAAGAAGGGATCTCCACCCTTGGATTGACATTAGGATGAGTCGATGAGATGTACCGGATCAATTCTTTTCTAAAGCGCAATTAATTGGTCGACATGAGATTAAAAATAAGAGTTCAGATCTCTTCTCACTTTAAGGGGTCCGTTTACCAAAACCCGGGTAAGTGTTTACCAACAAAATTCAACACTATCACTTACTTACCAGGTAAGATTTTAGTCTTCCAAAGTGATATCGTATGCAACAATTTACTTGGTAAGCGCTTACCTTAGTAAGAGCCGTCATCCTCACTTACCGAGTAAGATTCTCGGTTATTGCCTTTGTTCTTACCTTTCTTACCGGGTAAGAATCTTGGTCCTTGCCATATTTATCCAGTAAGGTAATATGACTTGGTAAACGCTTACCCGCGTTAGCGTTTGGAAGCGTTTGGTTAACGGCCTATAACTCTTTTTCTTAACACCAGCCAACCCCCTGCTATCTCTGCCATTGGCACTAATGGTATTACATCATTATCAACTAGTACCAACCAAAAAACACTGGTAGTCAAATAAGTTGGTATTGGTAACTGATTTTATTTTTGCCTTCATTTATTAAAAAAAACATGGTACCGTACTATACTACATTACTCTTTGTTTTCTATAATTCGAACTTTCAGAGTCTATATGTCTTAGTGATTGCTTTAAGATGCATCAAAAGCAATTCCTAATTAATAGAAGTTGACCATCTATCAAATTCTTTTTACAAATCCTTTCTTTCATCTTACACAAGTGTCGTTTTGGTGATTCGAATCTATAACCTAACCCGAATATTCTAAATACGTCAAAATGTAATAAAAAAATGTCCAAAAAGTATTTAATTATTGGTCAAGTAAAAGGTATCAGAAGAAGGTGAATATGGTGTTGAAGTCTTTGTTTTAGGACTTGGATTGGTAGATTTGGCCAAAAGCTTCATTCCTCTGCAATACTTCATGTGAAAATGAAGTTTCTCTGGTTTGAACTGCCTCCCACATTGCCTGCATTAACCATACCAAATCTTAATGTACTGATTTTCAAGCATAAAGTACAACATACTTATGCACACTCATACTTATGGAAATTAAAGTGTTGTTATAATATTGATCATATAGTTGTCATGTAAACACTAATATCTACTAGCACATGTCCAACTCACTACAATAAAACCTGAGTTTAAACTTTAATGGCGGTTAAAAATGTCTTCTAAGTGTTGTAATAAACTGCATTATAAGAATATAACCAAAAGTGTTACTACAGATATATGATGCTTTTGAACATCTTATTAGTTTTTTTTAATGGACACTTTTGAGAAATGATCTATGAATACATCTTTTTATAGATTTTTTTTTTAAAATAATGTCGTATAAAAGAAATTATAGGACCCTTTATTTCAAAATTGCCCTAAAATCTTGATAAGACATCTAAAATCGTTTTATAAACTTAATGTAACACTTTTATATAGAGAATATGAGTGTTCGGTTCTATAAATATAAGTTCTATAAAATAGTTTATTAGGATACTTAGACATTTTTGACAACTTATAAACTTAATTTTTTTTAGTTTGGAGTTTTCAAAGCTAAAACAATACAAACTCTTGTTAATATTAAAGGATTGTTAATATTAAAGGAATGGATGGTGAATAGGGTAATTTTTTTTTGCATGATATACAAGTTGTTTTGGTTGGTTGGTTATTGATGGACAATGAAAACAAACAGTTTGACTTTTGTAAAGTCAAACTTGCATTTTTTCAAATTATACAGAAATATGGTTTCTTTAGCAAATTTAACACCTTGTTCATATCCATCTACCTATTTTACATAAAAATTTAATGGGTTTAACGAGTTTTTTAAAATTGTAAACAGTTTTTCATGTTAATTTTAAGATCAATATAGATAGGTTTGACTCAAAAGTCAAAGTAAAATATAGAAACTAAGGATATATAGAACTTACGAGCAATTTGGGCCATTGACAGGCTTATAAGCAGCTGCAAAGGTTTTGATGTTATTGGAGTCCTCCTTCTTGCTCTTCTTTGATCCATCTTTAGTGTCGAAACTTTTCTGGAAACCCCTCAACTTTTGTTCTTTGCATATTTGCCCCAAATTATATTCTTTACCGTTATTTTCAGAATCCAAACTCACTCTTGAAGTTCTACTACCATTTCTTTTGTTGACCACCACCAAAGCCGTCTCATGGGTGTTTGCGGTCCCACAAGTGATCCAATTTCGAAACATGTTTGACGCCCGTGAACCCAAAAAACGACTCGGTTTTCCAAATGAATAAGTTGGTGATGGAGGAGCCTCGAAACAACTAGTTAAACTTTTATTGCCACCTTTCTTGCTTTTGCTGTTATTGTTGTTGTTATTGTTCGTATTCTTGTCCAACAAGGTTTCGTAAAAGAAATTATTCTTGATATTGTCCTTTTGGCTTTGTACTTCTATTTTGTTTTTATCTCCGTCTTGATTCTTTGTTGTGTCTTCGGTTGTGACATTGGAGCCAAATGAAGATTCTTCGATTTCAGTGGATGTATTCGTGGAAAAATCTTGAGGATATTCTTTTTCGATTGAAGAGTATTTTGGATCTTTCATATTGACATCGAAATTTGATGACGACTTGGAGACTTCTTTCTCATTGTATGAATTGATATCTGTAAATCAAACAAAGCTAAACGTTATATCGGGTCCAATTTTATTTACAAACATCAAGAAAATGTTAAAGAATAGATCAATAGACGCACTACAAATTAACAAATGACTTTTACCCATATAAATCACCCAATGAAATTTTCGTCGATGATTACCTATGGATCACCCCGAAAATACCAATTGTTCTGTAAAATATGATGTTTTTCGAGAAATATCAACGGATCATTCAGAGAATAACTGGGTAATCTGTTGTTGATTTGAAATACATACCAACAATTTACCCACCAACTTTTGTGATAATTTTGTGACGAATCCCCTTTAGCCCTTTAGCAACATATTTGTCAGGGAAAAGTTCGTAGACAAAAGTCTTTCTTTCAGGAGTGATGGTTTCATCATTTACACTTATTTTTCGAAGTTTCATTGTATGTGTTGGCAATCATACTTATATAACACTTTCACTACTAAACGAAAAACTTTCGCCTACAAAGTTTTTCCTGGAAATCTGTCGCTAAATGGTGATTCCTCACAAAACTATTACAAAAGTTGGTGGGTAAATTGCCGGTGGGTAATTTAAATCAGTGACGGATTACCCAAAGATTCTCTGGGTGATCCGTTGGTATTTTCTTGAAAACATCGAATTTTACCGAACCATTGATGTTTTCCAGGTGATCTGTGGGTAATCACCGACGAAAATTTCTCTGAATAATTTTTTGGATAATTTTTGTAGGTAAAAGTGATATGTTTTGTAATATTTGTAACCATTGTAGCTCACACCCATAAGACATCCAATATTACATAAAATAATAATTTTGATCTAATTTAACTTCGCTTTTTTTTTTTAAAATAGAAAAACGCCATAAAGTGGGTATTTTTTGAATTAGAAGATAATAAATATAACTTAAATATCCATTTAAGACCTGTTAACACAGGGTTTGAGAGCTCTGAAAGCACATTTTTCAGCCTCCGAGCATAGAAAGAGGGAAATGAGACATTCAATCATGATTTACCATTGTTTAATGTTCTTGAGGAAATTTCTGATCCTTTTAGAACATATTCATTGTCACAAATTGGGGTAATGAGATCTTCATCCAATAGGTCTTGCCAAACATATCCTCCTTTGTACCTTCTATAATTTGTTAAAAAACAAAAAGAAGAAATATGAGGTAAAAATAAATTTTTTAACCTTAATTACAAATATTAAGTTCTTATACATAATTAAAAATAATTGTTCATGTATCATATTGGACATTTTTGTGGTTAAAGTCTCATAGCATTTTAACTTACATTAAAGATTATAAGATAGTAATAATTTTCTAATACAACAAGAATTAACATTTTTTATTAACTTATATATCCAACTCGCTATACGAGCTGACTAATTGTAAGAATCAAGCGAATTATATAATCTCTTGAGTTGAGTTATCAAAAAAAGAAAAAAAAACCGAAACCAAACCTCTTGTATGACCATGCAAAACCCTCAGGCATGTCGTTTCCTCTTAATTCAGATAGCCAACTCTTAACATCTACAAAATTGGTATTGCATTTGTGAGTCGTTGAAGCGTGCACGAGTTAACATGAGTGTTTCTGTATGATATCTAATGCACAATTATTTCCATTATGATTAGTATTTTAGGCCTAGAAGAACTTATAAACCGAATTCAATAAAATGTCATACTTTGATCAAACTTTTATGTTCTCTGAAACAATCCAAGTTGGACATATAACTTTCATTAATTACAACGATTAGATGAATCTTCAAAATATGAACTTGTAGTGCGCAATTTTTAAATACATCGATCCATTATGTTTTATACTATAGAATAGAATAAAAAGACATCCATGTCACGTTAATATTGTTTTACGAAGAAATTACTGACCTCTTAAGTGAACCCCATTACGTGAGAGATGATGGACACGGAAAAGATGAGGATGTTCAGTACAACCATTACGGCTAAGAAAATACACAATATGAACTCTTCTGACTTGATCAGTACTGCTAGGCCCACCACCACAATAACTACCACAGCCACCATTACCGACTTGTGCTTCCATTAATTTTCTGCAATAAGAAATTACGGCAAAAAAATTCTTAGAAATATTGATAAATAAAAAACTATATAACATAATAAAGATAAAAATCTACGTCATTAGCCGGTCTTATATGCATACAAAATCCAAAAATGACAGAATTATGAAGTAGTAGATTGAAAACCAACGATTGAACAATAACATTCTATTCGAGTTAAATTCTATTCATACTAAAAACATATATAACAAAACAAAAGGCTAAACCTAACTTATTGTCCAACTGTTTTCTCGTTATAAATAACAAACCTATAACTACCAGGCTATCCTAGCTATTATACGAACAATTGTCGCTAAGTAATCGTAATTGTGCTATTTGTAACCTTGTCTATGTTTGGATGGAAATAAATATAGAAAATGCAATAAATAATAATAGATGGTTGGGTCGATGTTGATGTATTATGGACTAATTCTCAAGTTATACATAAATTAAACACCATAAGTTTAATATAAAATTAACATCAATATTAATTTAAAGCAAGGTGTAATAATAATATGATTGTAGCTAGTATCTTGACAGAAATATAATATAGTTTACTAAATATACAAACTAAGGGATATTTTTTACATATTAATTCTAAAACATAATCAAGCAATTAATAGTAACTGAAACTAGTTGACAATAAGATTGAACTTTATTCTTTCATAGATTTTTCGGAAACAAATAAAGAAACATGTTACGTTAGCCATACATTTGGAACCTGTAATCGATTTATAAGAGATTCAATGAAGATCGAAGAATCAAACCAAATGCTACCGATTTTCAAGGTTTAATTCATTTTCAGGCATCAAAACCGATTAACCTATTTGATTTCATAATTTGGGTGATAATATCTTAAAGATTACAGATTTAAATCCCACTTCCTCATGCTTAATTTCTACTGCTAGAAATTAAGGAATAATAGTTTACAAAAGAAGAAGAAATAAGAAAGAAAGCATGTTTGACCTTTTGAAGCTACGGTCCTTCGCAAAAGCTTGCAGTTCTTCCATGATCGAGATAACTAGATTAATCTTTTCCTTTTCTTTTCTGTGTAAAAAATATCGGAATATAGCTTTCAATATCCAACAATTAATAAGAAAAAGAAAACAAAAATCAAAATACAGAAAGGTAACATTCTTTGTCATATAATCAATCGAGAAACATTGAAATCATAAATTCAAATAGGATTATGCTCCAAACCATATTAATAAATGCAAAATAGATTTATTCATTTAATATCAGAATTAAATCTAATATCTTTAATTATGATTCAAGTTCAAGAATTGAAAGTAAATACATATAAGTTATAATATGAAAGAGAATAAAAAACAAAATGGAAGTTCTTGCAAAGTTGCAATAACCCAGAAATCTTGAATTCAAATCTTACATATAAAGTTGTCGAAGAAAATTCCGTTGGCAAAATTCTCACCTCAATTCAATAAACGTTATTACACAATTAATTCTGATATTTGAATGGAAATTTGTGTTTGGAAGAAGCTCATGGGGTGCTTATATATATATATATACACACACGTATATATAATATATATATATATATATAATATGCAGAAAAGCACAGAGGAATGGAAGTTGTGGGGTTTGATGGAGACAAAAGGGTCGTTGTTAAACTAATGGTGAAATCCACGCAGCTCTTTTGCAAAGTCTGCGTGCCGTTTCAGCCCACATCATTGTTTATAAACTATTTTAATTTGAACCCAAAACATATATAGTGCTTAATTTATGCATAAATGTCAATGTTTTTAAGGTTACAAGAAATGAAATTTTGGCTAGATTAAGTTTCCATCGTTCAGTTTTCAAATAAATAAAAAAGTTTCCATCGTTCATATTTATAATTAACTTTTAATACGTATGTCCGTATTGAATAATTAGATTTTTTTGGGTGATAATTTGGTGGCAGTTAATTATATCTCTAGCAAAATTTACATATTTATTAAAGTCATTGAATCAAGAATAATTAACCTTTCAGGATAAAGGTTCAAACTCTACGAATGATGAGTAGTGTATTCAAGTATTTGTACGTAGTATATAAATATTATATATTAAATTAAAATTATACAGATTCAAAGATTCATAGATACATAAAAAAAATATTTGAATTAACGTGAAACATTACTTTTCAAAACAACCCTAGGGTTTCTATATATAAGACAAACAATTCAAAAAAGTTGCAAAATACGTTCTGAAATTCCTGTAACATTACGATGTTCAATCAGATTAATTTTTTTTATGAATCAAAAGTTGCGTATGTTGATTTGCAAAAAAGAAATATTTAATAAGAAGCTTGAAGCATGAGGAATATTATATGTTCACACACAAAATCATTCTTAAAAATATTCATGGTTGAGGCTTCTTTGTCTTGGCTTTTGGTAGGCTGTAAACATTGACGAATATTTTATCATAAATCATGTACATAAAACGGGTCAAACAAAACGATCTCATCATCTACATAAACATTAGAATACTTGTAGACCTATTATTCTGTTTTAAATCATTGGTTTAGAAGATTTAAGTGCGTATTAAAAAACTAAATAAATGTTAACTATTTTTTAAAAATAACAAAAGCATGAGGTGATATGGGAAAAAGAAAATGCAAATTGCATAGCACGAACAGATAGCGCCAACATCTTGGAACTGATAAAAATTTGTGTAGCGACATACTTATCACATATCACATTTGTTAGAGAGAAGGGCAAAAACGGAGTAACATAGGAGAGGTAATAACATATAAGAATGTGAGAATATGTTAAATCATTGATAGAGATATGGTATCATGTATTTATCACCTATTTATCATATATTCATTCCTTATTAAATTCACATCACCAGAAGAGAAGAAGTGGTATCACATCTTTATCACATTATTAGAGATAAGAGTTAGGGCGAAATCGAAGTGACATTGGAAGCAAGGATATAAGATGAGAATATGTATAACTGTCAGATAGAGATGCGGTATCACGTATTCATCACATATTTATGACATATTCATCGCTTATTCTTTATCGCATTGTCGGAGGAAGTGATATAACATTTTTTCACATCAGAAGTCCAATAAAACAAGAAATCGGATGTTAGCACCCATGGTTATCGAAATTTAAGGGATAAATACAAATAATTAACATAATAGATAATTGTTCTTCAAAAAAAAAGAAAAGATAATTGTTGATAAATACATAATTACATTACTACCCTTAATTTTAATTATGGGTTAACTAATTTGAATGTACAGAAGTGTTCTTAAATTTTGTTATCGTTTGAACTTTGAGCTCCACTTATGTAGGTATAATATATATAAATATAGGGAGGGTACATACGAGAAGTTAACATGTTTAAAGAAATAAATGAAGCATTTTTAGCCACATGTTTCATTAATTCAATTATTATAATATTGATGATATTGTTTGTAATATATGGTAGATAAAACATACTTTTCCACCAAGGGTAAATTATTTGAGGGGCCTAATTGGTAGGAGTTAAATCAGATCATATTATATTTATTAATTGGTAGGAGTTACATATTATATTATAATATAATATATCAAAAATAACATAACTGACATTGTAATCATGTGTGAATAACATTTGTACAAAATCACATATGATTTTACATTAACATTTATATAAAATCATATATGATACTGAAATCATATGTGATTTTGTTGACATAATTGGCATTGTAATCATGTGTAAATATCATTTGTATGAAATCATATATGATTTTACATTTACATTTGTACAAAATCACATATGATTTTACATTAACATTTGTACAAAATGATATATGATACTGAAATCATATGTGAATTTTTAAAACATTCATAATCATCAACACTTCTCGTTTAAAAAATCTTACCTTCAATTTAATGATATTTTTAAAAATAATAAATTTTTTCAATTTTTAAAGTTTTAAAAGTAATAAACTTTTCTTTAAAGATATTTTATATTTCAATTTTTTAAAATAATAAACTTTCAAATTTGAAATAAGACATCATGAATAGTTAAATTGGTTTCTTATTTCAAAATTCTTAAATCTATCAAATACCATTTGACAATAATGCCCCTTAAAGTAAACAATATGGTATTTTATAATTTTTAATTTTCTTAAAACAAACATGTGGTTAAAATGGTTCCTTTATTTCTTTAAACCGGATTTTTTCTCGTTTGAACCTCCGTCTCTCTCTACATATATATGTGTGTGTGTGTATGTGTGCGCAGAGGCGGATCCAGAAATTTTTGGCAGTGGTTGCACAAAATAATTATCGTAATATAAACTATTTGTCTGGTAAGCTCTTGCCTAGGTAAGAGCCGTCACTCTCGCTTACCGAGTAAGACCCTCCATTCTTATCATCATTTTTACCGGTTAAGATTCTCGACTGTCATGTTATCCGGTGAGCAATATTACCTCGCAAGCACTTACTAGATAAGCGTTTGGTAATGACCCCTAACTCTAAACAAATAACTCTAGTCTATAGAGAGGGTTAACTGAACACGAATAATCCAACATAGTAAACATTCTATTATGTTAACATTGTTACGTCACTATGAACAACTTAACCTTAACTAAAAAGATGCTAATAAAAATTTGTAATCACATTAAATTGTATTAAAGATAATTAGTTCTCGTATTTGTCACGCATGCATTATATATATTTTATTTGTGTTAAAATTAAAAATATTCAATATTGTACTCATTTTGAAGGTATCGACAAGACCCTTTTAACGGTATAATTTGCAACAGAATAACGTATTTTTTCAGTGTATTTTAACTAATAATTAATTAATATAGTTTGTGTATAAAACGAAAAATGAAATAGGAAAGGAAGTAAATTGAATACATTAAAGTATTTGAAGGGTGTGAATCGTAATTTATCATCAACCACCTTCCTCAACTTACGAGAATGATGGAGTTTTGTTTGTTAAACTTTCATTTAAAACCCTTAAAATATTTAAAGTTTGTGGTTTCATCCCAAAAATCTTATGGTTTCACCCCGAAAATCTTATGGTTTCACATGAAAGAACCTTAAAAAAATTACACTTAACCCCCAAAATTTTGTGGTTGCACATGCTACCACTCCCTTCTACATAGATCCGCCCCTGTGTGTGTGCATGTGTGTATAGCCCTTCATACGGTCAAGATCGGATTTGACTGGTCAAGAATTGCGGCAATGCAAAAAAAAAGAGGGGGGTAGTTTCATAAATTTTACAAATATAGGGCAAACGGGTTCATATGTGAGCCTGCGTGATTCACGTATGAAATACATGTTCATATGTGAACCCGTGTGATTGACGTATGAATTATTTATTCATATGTGAACCCGTGTGATTGACGTATGAATTATTTATTCATATGTGAACCCATGTAATTGACATATGAACTAACTAACTGATTCACATATGAATTGATTGACTGATTCACAAATGAAATTATGTGATTCACATATGAATTAATTAATTTATTCACATATGAACCTTTGTGATTTATATGGGTTCATATGTGAATTACACGGGTTCACATATGAACTTGTTTGCCATCTATTTGAAAAGTTACAAAACTACCGCTTTATCTTCCACATACTCATGTGAGGATTATGCTATGGTTCATAGTTAAAGCCGTAAATGTTGACCATATGAAAGACTAGGATGAATTCTTACTTCTCAAATACTTATTACTTCTTAAATAAACCTTTTCCCATACACACACATATATATAGGGAGGGAGGGAGGGAGAGAGAGAGAGGGGGTTATACGTACAAATTATCTAATTTAATGAATATTTGATTTCATAAAAATTTCGATTAATTCCTGATTTATTAAAGTGATTATAATGAATATACTATAATATCTTTATAAATATTTCAATTGTTTTTTAATGTAATTTTGATAATAATTTATATGGTTTATAAGAATTAAATGATTTGTATTTTTCATTTTCTTTATAGATGTATGTTTCACATATTAAATTACTACGTACATATTGATTAATTATTAATATAGATTACTTCAAATCCAAATATTCCTAATTCCAGATTCGAGTCGTCTTGCTTAGTAATTACTCCATTTGTGTTTGTAGATTTATATATATAGTCAAATAATTAATTAGTTATAATATTACACAATATTATAAAACATTTTTAATAAAAACTTTTAAAAACAACTTATTAAACGTTAGGTACAGTTCATATAATGATATATAATGTCAAGAAACTCATGGCATACGACACTAGACGATGCAAAAAATGTCTAATGAGCTGTTTGATTTATGGAATTTAAAGTAATTTGATGGAATTTGAAAGACAAATTTGTTTGACCAAATTTCTTAATGATGTTAACTAGGTTCATAGAATGAATTGATTGGATTCTGTTAGATATTACTGACTTCCATGGTTGATGGATTTTGATCATTCTTTAGCATTGAATTCCATTTCGTGACAAATACAACATAATTTATAATTTTATTTAAAAAGACAAAAATAATTTTACATCCAATTTAACCACCACACCACTATTTTTTTCCGTCATAGTCGCCATTCACCCTACCCACCCCCAACACCCCTATCATCACCACCACACACTATTGTTGGCATCACAACCATCACCCCCACCTCGACAAATGCATAGTTCTATTCTTTTGCGATATTCCATTCTAATTTATGTCTATCAAACGTGTGGTTAAATTATATTTCAATTCCTTCAAAGTAAAAGTTTTTTGATAAATTCCAATTTCACCAAATTCCATTCGATGAACCGGACGCGCCTTAAGCTTTATATCTTTGAAAGAAAGATAAACTTATTAAAAGAAAAAAAAACAATGTACAAGAGGGCGTAGATAAGGGATTCTACAAGAAGAAAAACCAATCGCAAACCCTCTAAACTAAAAAGGACCCTAGGTACAACCTAAGGCACAAATCACAGCCCGAAACAAGAGGGGACGAAGAAAGAGCTCACACCGGAAGGAAACAACACGGATATGACACATCAGACAATACTCGTCGAACCCTCCCCCCCCCTCCCCCTCCCCCTAACTCCAACCAAGAAAAGTTAAACTCCTTTAAATGTAACCTAAAGGTTCCTCTGCAAGGTTCATCCATGGAGGGTGAGAAACACAAATTTTGTTGTGAAGTTTTCGTGATACCCGTGAGCCCACATTTTTACAGTTGAAACTTCAGAGCAAAATACTCTAAACGTAAAATAAATCCGAACATTCACAACAAAATCACTATGAAGGTTACATTTACAGTATTTTGTTGTAAAGTTTCAAGTGTAAAAATATAGTCTCACGGGTCTGACGAAAACGGACCGGTCTCACGTGATCCCAAGTGTCTCTCTTTTATATATATATATATATATATATATATATATACACACATATACATATACATGCATATATAGATTCTTTAAACTAAACAACTTAATTAGTTTCCCAATCACTTGAACATTCATTTTAATTAAAAAAGGATTAAATCTTGAGTAATTAAGCTTATTTTTTTCTAAGTATGAGTAAAATATGTAAATCCTAAAGTTAAGGGAGAAAAGTTAAGAGAAACTCTTTTGTATTTCTCAATATGTCATATTACAAATGATAGCTACGTTTATTTATACATAATGAGAGATAAGGTTTCCTAATCTATTGGAGAGTTTGTTGGTGAAGTCTGTTGGTGAAGTCTGTTGGAGCTGATCACATCGATTATAACTCTTCTGACTTGGTCTAATAAGAAATACTTGTGATTATTGTATAGCGATTTGTTCTACTATAATTGTAGTATGTCGATGTATCCGGAAGTGGGCATTGAAAAAATGGACTTAACCATTTGATGAAACACCACTCTATACCAACGTATTCATCTCTTTTCATATCTTACTATATTCACATGTTAATTTGTCTTTTATCAAACAAAAAACGTTTCCAAATCTTTTCTGTATTTATAAAACATCCCCCCTTCCATGTCTATGGCTTTAGTACAAATGTACAATAATATGCATACAACTGCCTCTCACAAAATTCATTGTCGCAAGGTGTTTAATGAGTTCTTTATAGGACAAATGTGTACACATTCCATCTAAAAGTAATTGACTTGAATTAAGCAATGAAAATTATATCGTTTTTGTAGTTTTGAAAATACCTAACCTTCCTTACATTTGTAATCATATTCTAAATTCTTATAAAAATAAATCCAAGTTTTCGGTTACAAAAAAATAATGTAATAACAAACTTGTTTCGGAAATCTTTAAACTTGTTGATCATCTTTCAATAATGACAAAAATTATCATTGTAAACCACTTACACCGTTAAAACCACATAAAAAATAATATTTTTTTTGTATTATGTCCATAGGGGCGGGTTCAAATGAGAACTCAAATTTGGTTGTGAACGTGAGGACAAATGAGAGTGCGACACGTGTTATATTCAGACTGAATAATCAAGAAAAATGTTCAGACTGGATAATGCTTATTCAGTCTGAATAATCTACATTCCGACACGTGTCGCCCTCTCATTTGTCCTCACGTTCACAACCAAATTTGAATTCTCATTTGAACTTTCCTCTATGTCCATAAGAATATAAATTATTAACTACACATAATTATATATCATTAAAATAGATATAAAATTTAATTAATATTTCTCATCCCCACTCCAATTATTTTTCATTTTAGGTCCTGTAGGACCTTCTTCACCCAATATCTCATGTGGAAGACCCTTCACAAATTTGTCAAATGTACCTCTTAACACCCTTGGCAAAACCCTCCTCACTTTCTTTATCTCCTTATTAATATCATAGCTTATTTTCGGACCCCATTTTCGACTATAGTTCAGCCACGGTGGCTCAGCCACCGCCGCCGCCCCCAAATACTCCGCCGCCACCACTGTCGGTCTCATTCCGGTATCCATCACCGCCTTTCCCTTTCCGGTGTCATTTCGTATTCCAATCCCGCCACTCCCTTGCAAAAGAAGTCCTGGTTTTGCGTAAAACGCGTGGCCATGCAATGATGCATAGGCCACGGGTTTATTTCCATTTTCAAATTCGATTTCTGAAGAGTTAATCAATTGTCCTCCACTATGTTCCGAAAAGTAAACACTTTTTAACTCTCCGTTGTAATTACTGACCCTTAACGTTAAATGCTCCCAATCGCCAACATGTTCACCGATTTTACCTAATGAAGCGTTAATGATTTCCACTTTTACCCTTGCCGGACCGTTAAAAGGGTAGAATACCCACAAGGCTATATCGGTAAATGTCGCCCCAAACATTGGCTTTACGTGGAAATACGCACCCGCATGTTCCAAATCACCTTTCTTGACCCTTTCGTTAGCGGATTTATCAATAGGGAGGTCTAACCAATATGAGTCATCGTTGGAACCACCTTGCGGTAGGTTCGAGCCATCCGGTTGGATCACACTAGGTTCAGACTCTTTTCCTTTTTCATACAACAAAGCTCCATTTTGGAAGAACCAAGTGACTGAAGAGGGAAGGTAGGTTTCATTAGGGTGAAAATAAATTCTAGGTGAGTAAGCTTGAATCAATGCTTCAATTTGGGACAAATTGGGCATGCCCAAAAGGTTATTTTTGGTATTTCGCAAGCAATAAACTCGTGACACGTCAGCATTTCCACCACTATTTTGGACTATAAATGAGCCTGTGGACACACTAAGGGCATTAACACCCCTATCTTTTGGCCTTGACTCATAAAGATTGAGATTGTTTGTATTGATCTTCTTGTCTAACCCCCAAACCCATGAATCAACTTCAATAGCATCGGTGAAATCGGACCGCACACACCGGACTTTTTGAACGGAGGGTTTTTCCGGCGAGTTTGTGACCACATAACCGACGGCTTTGTAGCCATCAGGAGGTGTAGGCAACCAAATGTAGCCGTTGCCACCATCTTGTTTTAGTTTATGAGATTCACTACTCCAAATAAGAGAATAATCTATTGGCATGGCTAGAGATCTTTCATTTGCGTCATTTTTAACGGCAAGAATCCATCCAAATAACGGCCGGTTGTTGGGTTGGGAGTAGCAGCCAAGCATGACGAATCCATCGGGTATTGAAGATGGTTCGTAAAATGTTGCACCGCGGTTGTTCGGTCCTCCTTCAAGAGCAGCCCAGATTTTGTTGAATGAAGAGATTTGACACACTTGTAATCCTCCTAAATCAATCGTCCCAGTTGCAAAACCATCTCCTATCATCATATTCGACAACATAAAATAATTAAATTAATTAAAAACCTCTCATTGCAAACGACAATTAAGACGGTTTGACGCTAAATATTTCTAAATTTTGTAATAGACTGTTTTTATTAGACGTGTGATTATAGGAAATATGTTACAATAGGATATTAGGACTTATTTGAGCATTATAACAAGTTTTTAGGACAATTTTGAAATAATAAGTTGTTTTCCTATTAGGTCACAAATTACCAATGCCCGGAAAAGTTCCATTGCTATTCTGCGAGGCAATACCATTGATGTAATGTAAGTGAAGGGCAACCACGACAATCACTGACCGCCCTAAATAATCAACCTTTTTACCAATTAAGCAGAGGCTCGTGAAGTCTTCCTTCTTTGCCTTCAATTACATATGAAAACGAATTGTAAACTCTATTGTGATCATCCGCCATTTAGTTGTCTAACAGATTCCATTATCAAGATTACATTCACTACTTCTTGCAACAATATTTCCGGAGAAATTACTAATTTTTCCAGCGTAGCTATACTTGTTAATAGATATGTAATATAGTATTATTCCTATAGACAATTTGTCTATACATTTCATTGATATTCGAGGTCAATGGGTTATCCTCATATTTTATATGACACTTCTGAATGACACTTCTGAACAATGTCAAATTATAAAAATATTTTTTTTATAGAACACTTGTTTTATAAGTCAATTTTAATTAATGGCATATAAAATGATCGGTATGAATGATCTATTTCAACATTGTCTTAAAAACTTGTTAGAATGGCTAAAAATGTTCCTTCAACTCATTGTAACAAATTTGTATGAAAAGTATAATTGTTTGGTCTTATAATTAACCGGTCTATGAAGAGTATAAATTGTTTCCATATATACTTTTATATATGGAAAGTATAAATGTTCCTTCAACTCATTGTAACAAATTTATATGGAAACATAATAATATGACATTTTATAAAACCAATTTTCTTGTAACGAGAATAATGACGCATTGTGTATGCCCAAAAAGACCCTTTCTTGTAACTTGAAAAACAAAAAAAAACATGCATTGAAGTGTTAGGAACACAAGACATTACAACAAAATTGGATTTGTATGATGCTTAAAATATTTAACGTCTTAATACATACTATGTAGAACTTAATTAAGTTTATAAAAGCAAATAAAAAAGGTATTATACCTAAAAGTATTACAAGCCTATGTTCGTGTTCGTTCAGTTCGTTTACAGTCCCTAGTTGGCAATAACAAGTTTATGATACCAAAGGGCTTTTGGCCTAGCGGTATGTGAGCCTCTGGTCTCCTAGGAGGCCGGGGGTCGTTTTTAACTCACCAAAGATGAGGAAGGTGTGTGAGTTTATTTATTCATTTGTCGTATATAAGTGTTATATATTTAAAAGAACAAGTTCATATATGATATATATTTACTCCCTAGCTAGAATGAATTATATGTATTGAAGATTACATACCTGGAGGAAAGTTGGGTATTGATGAAGGAAGCTTGAATATGGATTCAATAGGCAAAGGCTGCTGATTAACTTTCTTGAACATATTTGGAAATAAATTGGAGAAAAATCCCATATCTTTTATTTTGTGCTAAATTTCTTGATGAAACGAAATGAAAGAATTTATTTATATATAGAAAGAGAATTTATGTTAATTGTATTTTGAAAAAGGAGATAATGTGTACAAATGAAAAAAAAGGAAGCAGGAGGCTTTTGTCTGGAGAAGTGCATAGCGTGCAAGGTATCATTCTATTTGGTTATATAAGCTGTAGGGTAAGCCGTCCAAGATACCATCAACCCCACTACATTAAAATAATTAAATTTTACTAAATAAAAAATCTAATATACATTCACATGATTGGATGAAATAAGATGGTTCGATGAATTTTAGGAGAACAGGTTTTTATTTTTTTCTATCAATCATATGAATATATATTATTATTTTTTCATTGAAAAGAAAGAATAAAAATTGGAATTAGATAAATTTATATTAAATAAAATGATATATCTTCGTGTGGTTGATGGAACTGGAATGTAATATGAGACAACGAATTTGTATTTCAACGTATATATATATATATCCTTCTTTTACTTTTATGGTTTTCTTATAATTTTTTAAAAAGAGAATAAACGGCTCTTGCGAAATCATGATCATTTTCCTTGCGATAGAAAACCAAAGCATGTAGCCAATGCCCAAAGGAATGGCAAACTTACATTATTTGCAAAAAAGTTGCAGAATGTGTGTTTATGAGATAGAAATCACTTGTTATCCTTTCCAAGTTCACTTCCATGTTCCTCTAATAAATTTTCAACTGTCTAAATGTAGGAGGCTAATATATGATTGTAGAAACTGTTTAGTTGGGGTATTAAGCAGGAATTAATGAGAATAATAATAAAAGAAACTGTTTGGTTATATATAATATAATGGGCTTATTCCCCCAGAAGCCCAAATTTTCATTCCTGATTAAACTGGGGGGAATGAAAATTCATTCTCATTTTCATTCCCTGTCATTTTAAGCGCCTCTCGAAGTACAACCCAATCAGTGCCGTCTTGTCTATCTTGACTTGCAGCTTGGAAGACCCCAAATGGGATTTATTAGAGCTGCCTAGTAGATAGGATCACTGATCACATTCCTATTCCCATTTTCATTCCCTGTCATTTTCATTCCTATTCCCATTTTCATTCCCTGTCATTTTCATTCCTATTCCCATTTTCATTCTTATTCCCATTTTTGTTCCCTTGCCAGAACCAAACGCCCCCTAAATGTTGGGGTATATGTTTAAACTAAATGATAGTAAGAGAGAGAAAAGATGACATATCGACGTCTTGTTAGGAAGACATTTAAATAATAATGAAAGAGGTTTTGTTTTTCATGTTTATGACATAAATGTATGCAAGTGAACATGGGTTCATCACTTAGTTGTAGACCATATGACTGATTTTTCAACCATAACCAAAATGGCTATGTCGAATTGTCGGCCATGGTCGTAGTAGCATTTTTCTTGAAACTTGAAAATTCTCATAAATTTATGTATCGAACATATAAATTATTATTTTTTGTGTGCTAAAAACGTATTTTGATATCTGATAATGATATGATTATTATTGAGTTGCCGTTTCAGGCCTTTGTTGTGGTTTTTGTGTCGTCGTTTTTCTATAGTATTTTAAGAAGTGTTGGGGAGCTTCTTTTGTGTTTTTGTCTTTGTTTCTTCCTTTGTGGTATTATTAGTTTCATTAATACATTATTATACAAAAATTTATGAGTTTGTTGATATTTTTTATTCTATGTTAAGATTATTAATAATTCATATAATTAAAGTTAATTATGCATGAAGGTTAATGCTAGGTGGATACGAAACTTGATCATAATGTTAATCAAAGGAGAATTTCATAGAACATATATACTAGGGGTAATTTCTGAATGATTAGAAAATCGTTGAGAAATGGTGATTTTGAAATTATCACTTCATAAATTCCTCTTATAAAACTCACTGTAACAATCAAACCATAGCAATGATCCTAAAACAATCTAAAAGATGATTTTCAAACGATAAGTAACTCTTTTCGGTCCCTATGGTTTGAATATGTAGTTTTGGTTCTCCGGAATCATTGTTCTTTTTATGATTTGTTTGGTTGGCGATCTTCTTATATATGTGATTTATACTTACTGATGGATTGTCTAATTTTAAAAATTATTTTTAGGTTGGAGCTGATTATTGATTATTTTCTCATTGATTTGAATTTATAAAATAATTAATTCCAAACTATCCAACTTACAACCATTATTCTTTTTAATCTCTTCATCTTTCTATCTTTCCATAAATTAATTTATCAAGAAAATAAGCATAATAACAACAGGCAAGGGATTTCTCATTCTCTTGAATCTATCAAATATTAAATAAATTAAAGATTTTTATATCTTTGAATGAAAATTTGCATTTTATTATAAGAAGGCTTGTTCGATAGTTTTACTTACAAGTTAATTAAATTTAACCTTCAAACTATTCAACTGACTAGAGTCATTCCCTTTACTCTTTTTCTTTTTCAATATACTAATTTATCAAAAAAAAAGTAAGCATAATAGCAATGGAAATGGAAATTTTATTTGCTCCATCAAAACCCAAGATGTCCTTAATTGAGCATCTAGCATGAGTAGTTCATTCATATAAGAGGCAAAAATATGAGCTTTTTAATGGTGGCAATTTTATAAAAACTAGTAAGGTGTAATTTTTTCAGTAATTTTATAAAAACTAGTAAGGCGGCAATCTTAATTAACTAGTTCTTTTATCGTACATTTTTTCAGAACTCGTAATTTTTTTGTAATTAAACATTTTCTAAAAAGTGTTTCTTAAAAACAAGTTTCCTATAAAAATAAAGTAAAAGACATTCTGAAAAATGTCCTATAAAATGGCTAATACGATATTTTGTTAGAAAAAAAAAATCTTTTTTTTTGTTAAAGACACCTGAAAATGTATTATAAACTTATTGTAAGACTTTTAAATATGATATTTTTTTAATAATATTAAGTTATATAAATCAGTCTATTAAAACACTAACATATTTCTAGAATTCTAGCGATATTGTTCTATAATTGAGCATCTATATCTATATCTATATCTATATCCATATCTATATCATATATGATTTTGTACATGAAAAATTTCATGTACCAAATGATTGGCCGAAGATTGTCCTCGTATTCTCGTAAATTGGTACCATTTTCGTATGAACCTGCCTCTCTCTCTCTCTATATATATATATATATATCCACATATATAGAAAAGGGTTGTTTGCTTCTTGGATTTTACAACAACCGCATATAGGAAAACATGCGAGTTTTTTTTTTCGTTTACATCATAAATCCACATAGAAACTTGGTGAGTGTTTTCTCTGATTTCATTTTTTATTTATAAGACGTTACCAGTACCTCCAACACCTTATCATTCTTTATGGCAGGATTCTTGATCGACTAAAGAAACAATATCATGGGGAAGCATATATATATTTGTGGACTGCGAGAAAGAAGGGTATGTTTTTGTTTTATCGTATTTTAATCCTTGATTCCTTGAAGTTTTTTGTCACCATTTAAGTTTCACTTTAAAACAAGGTATAATGTTTGGTTTGCTTTGCTTTGCTCTTATATTTTCTTTACCAATTAGACAAACCATTTGAAGGAAAAGCAAACTAAGGCGATTAGAAAAACCATATCATGGTTTAAGTAAATTATATTGTATCAAGGACAATAGGTGTTAGAAATAAAGAGATTCATAAATCTTTGATACGTTGGTGGTCCTGTTGAATAATACATTGACTTGGTGTTCCTTTTTCAATTCCGCTTAACAGTTATGATTTATGGATTAATTTTGATTAAATGCCTTGAGATGCAGTTGCGATTTCTTCATTTCCTGAAGAACTCAAAGGAAACACATTTTCTTCACATGTGGATTTGTTCTTTTTTAAGTTAAAAAAGTGAATAAGCAGAAATTCTATATATGTGAGATGGGTTTTGACGTATATAGCAGTTTCTTTTGTGTCTGTTCTTAGAATATTTGATTATATTCTTAACCGTTTAGTTCCAATTTGATAGTAGTAAAAGTTGTAATGCCTTAGCCGGCTACCTTTTATTTTATTAATTGGCAGCAGATGGATAATGCTTTAATTGATGATCGAAGGATATGTACATGTGGAAGGGTTTCGAAATTATGGAATCAACACAGACGGAAAGGAAATCAAGCTGGATAGAGATAGAAATAGAGATAGAGATAGAGATAGAGATGGAGATAGAAAGGAGTTGTATCGTAGAAAAATATGTGCATATGACGTTGGGCATACGAGGAGTAAAGGGTGAAAACCAAGATCGAGATCGTGTAAAAAGTAGCACGAGATACGATGAGAGGGATGGTAATCCAAGGGAGTAATGGTAAGGAAAGTGTTAAAGTGTTGTTTATTGTGGATTGTGTTATGTTTTATCAAAATCTTGTTTTTGTTTTCATATAGGAATGTAATTATTAAGATGTGGGTGTTTGTGGAAACAGTCTATCTGCTTTTGGGGTAGAGTAAATGAATGGATACTGGACTTTAACCGAGTGAGATTTACTGAGTTTGTTTGTTTGGTTAGTTATGTTTATAGGAATGCAATGAGCAATTCTTTACTAGGTCTTGGTGGATTGGATGGAATGTATAAAAGTTGGGTTTTGGTGATAATGGAAGTTATGATGAGAACAGTAAGAAAACATCTCTACCTTTGGATTAATCCTAATTAAATATTAACACCGATAAAATGCACCAAATCAATTGAGAAGTGCAATTCATGAAATGAGGTGAGATTAAAAGTAATCAAGGTGTCAGTTCTTTTTTTACGTTTTTCATCTTAACTTTTGGTTTTACACGATGTTTCATCATGTATAAAATTGGTCATTTAATATATTTTATATATTTAATAAATAATCAAATAAAAAATGGATTTTAGTATTTTCAATTGAATTTTCTGTAACCATGATTATCCAAATATATTTGACAATATGATATTGTGGGTTTTATTATTATCTTTTGATATGTAAATAAAATTCAACTATAAGCTTAACTTGTTGGTATATAATTTTTAAAAAAAAATACTTATTTAAAAATAATGTTGTGTTCTCTAGTTTAAGAAGAAAAGAAAAGAAATATACGTTAAAAAAAAGATAGGGAAATAAAAAGGATAGGGAAATAAAAAGGAGGGAAAACAATTTTTCATTTGTGTTTTAAAAAAGGAAAGAATGGAGAGAGAGGTTTGTTTTTACAAATATCATTTTCTAAAATATAAAATTTATAATGAAATTTTAGGTAATTTTAATTTTAATAATAATTTTAGAGGGTTTTAATTTCATTTCATTTCTTTAAGAGGAAACTTATGTGGCGTTTAGGTATGTAAATGATGCGAGTCAAGCACTCGAGCTCGAGTATCAATATACGCAACTCAAACTCGATAGAGATTTCTCAAGTTCGAACTCGACTCAAAAATTCACGAGTAGTTGAAAACTAAACTCGACTCGAACTGGATTGCAATTTTTCAAACTCAAACTTAAATGTGTTCTCTTAAATTTTATAACATTAAAGATATGCAACTCAAACTTCATCCTCAAAAAGACAAAGTTACAAGGTTCATTCACCTCACTATCTTGTTATAACACCCCTTCACCTTTCATTTACTATCTTTCTTCCAATGGGGGACAAATTCACTAACACTTCTATAGTTTTTCCTTTTGCTTTTCTTAACTATGATTTTAATTTAAAAAAATCAATTAGTTTTTATATACAAAAAATGCACAATTTTATTCAAATTTTTAAAAATATAAGGTATTTTTATTATATTTATATTTTACAAATTGTATTATAAAACTTATTATATTTTTAAACTATTATATAAAAGATCGAGTATCTCACAAGCATTTCTGTAACATTTTGTTAATTGTGGAAAAATGTAAATTCGATTTAAAACATTGAAGGGATCCGATCCAATAGGAATATCCAATGGAGAGAACCAAACTAATTAAATCATCCATTGGTCCAATATTAATTGGATTAGATGATTGGATCAGTTCAGTTCCCCACACATCCAATGGATGTCAACCGATAAATATGTCTAAATTGGGATATAAACTCAATCAAAGACCAAAACCTTTTGAGCCAAAAATTGCATCACCTTACTATTTTTGTATACACAACCCCCAACATCTTGTCATTTTTATCTTCATCCATTCCTCATTGATGATGACATATAAACAAAACAAACATGATGTAGGTAGATAGCAAGCAAGCAAGAACAAAAGCTCAATACTCCAAAGATTAACCTCATTCTTGAATACTAACTAATTAATTTCAATAATACACCCACATCTATTTCATTTCATATAACAACCAAAAACATCATTCAGAATCTGAATCCTAATCCTGATCCCTGTCGAACATTTCTTGTTTGCACCTTAACTTCGATGGAGGTTTCAAAGATGATTCCCCTTCAAAAAATATTACTTGGGCTTTGCCCAACCTCTCCTCCGGTTCTTCCGTGCTAAAATCATCAAATCCCACCTACAAACACATTATGAATACAAAAGCAAGCACCATCAAATCCCACCTACAAACACATTATGAATACAAAAGCAACAA
Source organism: Silybum marianum (assembly GCA_036898165.1). Classification (NCBI taxonomy): domain Eukaryota; kingdom Viridiplantae; phylum Streptophyta; class Magnoliopsida; order Asterales; family Asteraceae; genus Silybum; species Silybum marianum. The sequence continues at coordinate 25,416,606 of CM072538.1, forward strand.
ACAACAATGTAGCAAGTGCATATAGACATACCACAAATATATATATATATAGAAGTGATCAAATACAACCCATGCAACCGACTCATCCACCATCCATTTTCTTTCTAATTTTCCTTTTTAATTAAGGGTGGTTAGTCTTAACCGTTGATGATCAAATGAATGGTCATGATTGGGGTTGTAAAGGTTGTATGAATGCAAAGGGTTGTATAATGACGGCCCTCTATATATATATATATATATATATATATAGAGAGAGAGAGAGAGAGAGAGAGAGCTAATCATGTGTTAACGTTACTGAATAAGCCACTTTCTGTATCATTAAGCCAATACCAAACAGTAGGCTTCTAGGGGGGAGCTTTATACATGACTGTTTGGTAGTGGCTCAAACTCTCAACTAAAACCCATGCCTGTAACTGTAAGGAGACTCCAACTCTCAACTAAAACTTCACTTGGTACCATTTGGCTAAAGGCCTGTTGGTTACAAAAATTGCAGCTGTGTACATGATGCAATTCTTTGATAATAAGCCAATTTCTATATCATTAAGCCATTACCAAACAGTTTTATATAGCTAACCAAATAAGTTTTTGAGTCCCATTAAGCCAATTTCTATATCATTACGCCATTACCAAACAGCCAATTTCTATATCATTCAGCTGGTCTGAGCTCATCATAACTACAGTAAACAGTTTTTTATCTGATTATCAATTGATCCAATGAATTAAACAGAGTAGTGACATTGTAGACCTAAGTAAACACAGTCAAATCTGAGAGAATTGAAGCAATCTAAAGTTCAATAAGAGGGAAAAAAACATCAAATCCACCCGGCTCAGGATGCTAATTCGTTTATTTATATCATATTTTGTCCTAATTCGTTTTTCACCAATGATTCAGACTATTTTGTCATAAACATTCAGACTATAAAATTTTAACAGATCTCATTATATTATACGTATTGAAGGCCAATATGCATACCATACCAAGCTCAGGATGCTACTGTGTTACATGATATCTATGTAGTGAAATTGAAATTTCAAATATGAACACAATTCATTCCATAAAATCGATACCTGAAGCAGCTTGAAGAGTAGTAGAGAGAAATGATGATTTCAGAATCCATCGATTTTTGGCATTACAATCAAGTATAAAGCAGAGCTAATTAAGACAGACAGTTTATCAATTAAAAAGACTCAAGCATGACATTTCATACGCTCGAGTCTTACACACACCCGATAAATTCTATGCATATATGTTCTTTTGACTCAAAAACATCTCTTAATATGTATGCGTTTCAAACCACCAACCATGCCGATTCAAGAAAAACACAAGAGATTAATAGTAATAATTCTATTTCAATAACAGAGACAGAATCAATTTCAGAAAAACAAAATCAAACCTCTTCATCTTCTTTCTATTTCATCTGCACAATCCCAGCGCTTATCAGTTTTTGGATTTTGTTCATCACCGATGGGTTCTTCATGTGATCCTGCGCTGCCTTTGGGTTCTCTTGTAGGTCCTTCAATACCTGTCCCATTACTGGATCTGTCAGAATGTTCTGAATCTCTGGATCCTGCATTGCCTTAGCCTGCACCCACACCCACACCCACACACACCATTATGTATTACAAACATGCCATTATCACATTCGATTCAAATGAGGACCAAATCAAAATCAAAATCAAACCTGTCTTTCTTTTAGCTCATCGGGTGTCAGATCACCACGGCTGGCTCTGTTGATTTGCTGAACACAACTGAAAAGTGAAAAGTATAGTTATAGTTGTATTAACATCAGTCAGCCATATAAAGTTGTAACATTTCATAAACCTAAGTGTGGCTCATTAGAATTAAGATTATACCTCCTGACACCTTCTAGCAACTCCTGATTCTGGGGATCGTATTTCAGTCCCTCCTGGTATGTCTCTAAAGCTTTGTCAAACTCTTTCATGAAGAACTGGATTGCACCTTTTCGGGTGTACCCCTTTGTGAATTTGGGATCAAGCTCTATGCACTTCTCTGCATCCTTTAGACCTTCTGGCATTGCCCCTAGCTTTGTGTAGCAAGCAGCTCGGTTGCTGTATGCCTACAAATACAATTTAGCAGAAAGCAAACACCAAAGACAATTTAGCATGCAATTAAACATAGTTACAGAAAAGAAACCACCATTTTCTTGGATATAAGCTCAAGGGTTGGGTTCCGGTGAGAAGCGTAAGAAGGGATCTCCACCCTTGGATGCATGTTAGGATGAGATGCACCAGATCAACTCCCTTCTAAGGCGCAATTCATAGGTGGGTATGAGATTAAAAGTGATCAAGATCTCTTCTTACGCTTTTCACCCTAACTCTTCTCACACGATCCTATGCCATATGCTGAAATTCCATCTTTGTTGTATTTCGGGGAATCATCTATGTAAATCTCCCATCACCAAATTTCAAACTTCTTTATCTCCTGGAACCAACTTTCTCATGTGAAATGAGAAGTTTTCAAAATTGTATCACCAAAATTGAAATGAAACTATGAAAGCAAAGTTGGTTAATTTTAGTGCAATTTTCCCTTTTAATTTTAGCTTCTCTACGAAAGCACTGACTCATTAAGATAAAGTAGGTCGAAGAAGAAATTCAAGTCAATCTTTCTACTTCATCATTTCCAGCATCAAATGTTTTCTCAATCGAACTAAACATATCCAAATGAACAGCTATTTATCATATATGGTGTACTTGTGTTGTTTATCAATCGAACTAACCATATACAACAAACACCATGACTAAAGAAACTGGAAAAAAGAAAATCTTTACCCTAGCATCTTTGGGGTTTCTTCTCAAAGATTCTGTGTAGTGCTTGATAGCATCAGGGTACTTGTGCTCTTTGAAGTACTCATTCCCTGAGATGGTTATATAAATAAATAAAAATATTTAAGTTCACTGAAATGGGAAAAAGAGAAATCTAAGAACCTAACAAGAAAAGAACAAACTGACCTTTTTCCCGTTCTTTGTCAGCAAGTTGAGGATCATAATACTCCTGTTGCTCCAACTCTTTCTTTGCTCTCTCTGCATCATTCAGCCTCTTCAACGTGTCAGGATTGCGATGCTCTGTAAGAGCTTTTTGAAATGTCTCAATTGCAGGTTCATAATCTTTGGAGGTTTTTGCCATTTTAACCAAAGCAGTTCCTTTTCTTGTTAATGCCCTAGCAACCATCTTATAATCTGACCGAAGCTCTCTTCCTCTTTCAACAGCTTTGTCGCAATCCTTAATACATTCATCATACTGAAAGCAAATGGAGGCTGCTTAGTTTGCATCATCTCAATCAGTGCTTAAAAATAGAATTTAAAACAGTTGATAAAATGAAACTCAACCAATAAGAATCAAAAACCATACCTTCCTCATTTCCATGTAGACTGCAGCCCTATTAGTAAGGAATGAAATATCACCATCATATAATTCCAACGCCTTTGAATAATGTCCAATTGCTGTTTCAAAATCCTTCTTCTTATAAGCAGCATTGCCTGCTTCTTTCTCTTTTTGCGCCTGTGTTTTCTTCTCCTTAATATCCTTCTCCTCTTCTGACACCTCCATCGGTTCTGGCTCCGGCTCCGGCTCAGGCTCCCGCTTCTTTTCCCTTTCCTTCACCGGCTCCGGTTCATCTGCCGGCATCTCCATATCCCCACCCGCAGACGACTGCATCTTGATGTTCAATAAGACGCTAAGCGCCTGCATAACTCTCTGATCCTTCAAATACAAATTCAAATTGCTTGGGTTTCGCTGAAGGTCTTGCATCATCTTAACAAAATCCGGTTGTTGCATATACAATCGCGTGGCCGGATCAGCCGTAAGCTTTGCCCACATATCCGGTCCAAACGCATCTCCGAACAAATTATTAGGCGATCTGGAGGAAGAAGCAGCGGCAGATTGAGCATCAGCAAGCCCAGATTTTAGGGTTTCATTATTCGGATCGATTTCAAGACCTTGCTTATAAGCGGATACCGCATCTTCGTATTGACACAAGCCATGATGAGCCGCACCAAGCCGAGAGTAGCCTTTCGACCAATCTGGTTTTAGCTCGACGGTCTTCTTAGCATCGGAGAGGGCTTCTGAATACTGACTCAGTGAAGCGTAAGCGGCGGAACGATTGGAGTAGAGAATGTGGTTTGTAGGAGCGATGTTGATGGCATCAGTGAAGTGTTTGATGGCTTCTGTGTAATTTCCGGCGGAGAAGGCGGCGTTGCCCTTAGCCTTTGCTTCGTCGGCCATCACCGGCGATATGTGAGTTTGACGATACGATTGGTGGTTTCCGAGAGAAGGATAAATAAGGGTTTCAGTAAACTACGATTTTTCGTCCTTGTGGTTTGTTGTTTATAACAATTTTCGTCCCTGATATTTAGAAATTGCTTTTATCATCCTTGTGGTTTCTATTTTGTTTCTCTTTTTGTCCTTAAAGCTTATGTCGTTAACAACTCTGTTAAATCCCAAACACCCACGTGCCCTTTCCTCTTTACCCTAGAGTAATAATTGCAGGCTCGCAACCTTGTCCCTTTTACCGGCAGAGATTCGGAACCATTTTTCTCTTTACCCTAGATCCTTACGACAATTTCTCAAATATACACTACCATTTTTTGGCTCTAGAGCAACGCTTTATTGGATTCTATTTTTTTGCATTGGTTCTCAATTTGACCAATTTTTGTTTTTCATTTGAGTTCTTCCATGTCTGTTGTTTTTAATGAATTGGAAAGAAAGAAAAAAAAACTTATAATGGTTGTTTGATTGATGCAAGATTGTCGGTGTCATCTAGGTTGAATCAAGAGGATATCAAAGTAGTGGTGAAAAAAATTATTAGTACTTTGTTTTCCCTCAACCACCCATCCTAAACCATCTGCTGCAGCCGGAAATTCATGTTGTTCGAGTGAAGTAGAAACATTCATATCCAATTGAAATTTTATATATTGAAACAAATATCATTTTGGGTTTTGTTTGTTCGCTTTCTAGAAAAAAAAAAGGGAATGGGAGCATGGTGGCCGGCGTGATTGGGAACGGATAGGGAAGAAGATGAGGGGTGGGGGGATAATGGCAGGTTACGTGGGTGTGGGATATTAGAGCATCTACACCGGCTTCTCTAAAATAGAAAAAATAAGGATTTTAAGCAATTTTTTGCTCCAACAGCATTCCTAAAACTTTCTTTAAAATAGAAAAGTAGGAGGGAAGATACAAAAATCTCCAAATATGGAGATATCCCTAAAAATAATTACCTTGAGAAAGAAACATTATTTTCTATCAATAAGAAATACTGAAGTTAAATGTTTAGGTGAGAGAAATAATATTTTAATAATATAATAAATGATGTAATCTCTAAACTAGAGAAGCTATTGGAGTTGCATGTAATACTTTTTAGAGATTTTGAGTTTTGATTCTCTATTTTAAAGAAATTATAGAGAAACTGTTAGAGATGTTCTTAGGTTTTTTTGAAGAATTTTATATTATTTATTTATAATCTTTTAATTTATAAAAATAAAATAAAAAATAAAGAAAAGAGTAAAAAGACTAATTTACCCTTGCTATAACGGTATTTTTTGACGGAGTTAGTACTAGGAACAAAAATATAAGGACAGAAAAAACAATTTTTAAAGATCAGTGACGAAAATAGTTATAAATAGCAAACCATAAGGACGAAAATCGTAGTTTACTCTAAGGATTTTCACAGTAACGAGAGAGTTCTCTAAAATAGAAAAAATAGGGATTTTGAGCAATCTTTTGCTCTAACAGCATTCTTAAAACTTTCTTCAAAATAGAAAAATAGGAGGGAAGATACAAAAATCTCCAAATATGGAGATATCCCTAAAAATAATTACCTTGAGAAAGAAACATTATTTTCTATCAATAAGAAATACTGAAGTTAAATGTTTAGGTGAGAGAAATAATATTTTAATAATATAATAAATGATGTAATCTCTAAACTAGAGAAGCTATTGGAGTTGCATGTAATACTTTTTAGAGATTTTGAGTTTTGATTCTCTATTTTAAAGAAATTATAGAGAAACTGTTAGAGATGTTCTTAGGTTTTTTTGAAGAATTTTATATTATTTATTTATAATCTTTTAATTTATAAAAATAAAATAAAAAATAAAGAAAAGAGTAAAAAGACTAATTTACCCTTGCTATAACGGTATTTTTTGACGGAGTTAGTACTAGGAACAAAAATATAAGGACAGAAAAAACAATTTTTAAAGATCAGTGACGAAAATAGTTATAAATAGCAAACCATAAGGACGAAAATCGTAGTTTACTCTAAGGATTTTCACAGTAACGAGAGAGTTCTCTAAAATAGAAAAAATAGGGATTTTGAGCAATCTTTTGCTCTAACAGCATTCTTAAAACTTTCTTCAAAATAGAAAAATAGGAGGGAAGATACAAAAATCTCCAAATATAGAGATATCCCTAAAAATAATTACCTTGAGAAAGAAACATTATTTTCTATCAATAAGAAATACTGAAGTTAAATGTTTAGGTGAGAGAAATAATATTTTAATAATATAATAAATGATGTAATCTCCAAACTAGAGAAGCTATTGGAGTTGCATGTAATACTTTTTAGAGATTTTGAGTTTTGATTCTCTATTTTAAAGAAATTATAGAGAAACTGTTAGAGATGTTCTTAGGTTTTTTTGAAGAATTTTATATTATTTATTTATAATCTTTTAATTTATAAAAATAAAATAAAAAATAAAGAAAAGAGTAAAAAGACTAATTTACCCTTGCTATAACGGTATTTTTTGACGGAGTTAGTACTAGGAACAAAAATATAAGGACAGAAAAAACAATTTTTAAAGATCAGTGACGAAAATAGTTATAAATAGCAAACCATAAGGACGAAAATCGTAGTTTACTCTAAGGATTTTCACAGTAACGAGAGAGTTCTAGGGAGAGGGGTTCTAGAAGCTTCTTTGGGGGTGTGTGAGAATGAGACCACTGATTGGTGCACGTTAGAAAAACTAAAGCGGTTTGTTTGGCAATAGGTTTAAAGGTAATTACTATATGTTTCTAAATTGATTTTGTTTTTTTTTTATTATAATATATGTGTGTGTTATAAACATATTTATCGTCATAATTCACACCTTAAAAAACAGCGTGGCCTTGCCATGGCTCCTATAGATCCTGAGGGTTGATCTCATTGTCATGCCACGTCTCATGCTATTTAGAAGACAGATGCACAACGAATCCATCAATACATTCATTTATCATTAACATAGGTATATTGGTAAACGGTGTTCTATTGCACAATAACTTCATAATAAAGCTTAACTATAGCAACACGTATTATATGCATGGCATGTTAGTTCCAATCATGTCAGAAATCCATAAACACAGTTGATGGCTTTAGATGAATAAGTTAAACATTTTCCCCAAATGATGATCTTCGTGTCTCCGGCAGTTGTAGTCTCAATTTCAACATAGAATTTTCCAAAAACAGTTAGGTTAGCGAAGGTCCCAAGGCCTTATTGCACAAGATCATGACCATGTTAATGTTGCAAAAAAATTTGCTATACTCATAACGTTTGAACGAAAAAAATCCTTCATCTTCACATTCTTATGTTACATAAATATGTCAAGTTTTTATCATTCCATATCAAGTTCAAGGGTGCGCATAGCAGGGACCGTTTACCAAACACTCATCGGGTAACAGTTTACCGAACACTAATCAGGGTAAGTGTTTACCGATGTCACTTACCCAAGAAGAGGCATTCTGACCGAGAATCTTACCCAGAAGAAGACTCTTACCTAGCAAACTCTTACCAGATAATTAAGAGACGTTCACCAACCAGGTCCCTTGATATTTTGGAATTTTTAAGGTTGGACTAATCAACGTAACGTCTCCTCTATATATTATAATATAAACCCACACCAAAATCAATCTGTGCTACCTCCACTTACCAACACTTGAAGGGTATTTAAGCCAAAAGCACACAAATTTTTAACCTATTTGTGGCTTGTTTCAAGCATCCTTCAACAATAAGCATATGTAGTTCTTATTGCAAATATAATAAGAACAAGCTATAGCAGCACTAAAGCAAGTGAACTCTAGGATAATAAGTGTTTCCAGTGACAATTAAACAATGCGGTCTCTTATCCAATATTTAAAGCGAGAACGATATAGCAAACACTAATTAATAAATGCGTATATATGTGTTGATATCTGGAAAAAGGAAGTAGAATTCTTTTATGGGATGGAGAAATTGGTTTTAAAAATGGCATATATATATATATATATATGCTAGAAGAATAGAAGATCTAAGTACCTGGAAGGTCAGATTTGGCACTTGCAAAACCACCACCATGGGAACACATATTTTTATTTGTTCTACTTTTCATTAATGTGCAAAGTAATTAAGTTGAGCTACTTAAATCCAGTCTGAAGTTAACAAAAACAATATACCATCCCTATTCCCTACTATATATATATATATATAAGTTCAATGGAGGCTGTCAATGAGATGGTTACAGGTAGAATTTCGAGTTTGAACAGTAGAAAATGTATTATGTGTCATTTTACAAAATAAGTAACAACAATAATCCATAATCAAAACATAACATAGGTGCTTATCCATAATAAAAACTGAATTACATTTACATGTGATTTGAATATACAAATCATCCTTGTTGTTAATATATATATATATATAGAGGAGGGATCATATGAGAACCACCTCTCTTTAAAGGAACAAAGGAACTCCCTTAGGACCACATATGATGTGGCTCCCATACAATAAAAAATCATATCCAATTCAATGGTGGGCCCATTGAATCAGATATACGTATAAGTAAGCGTATAAGTGATTCAATGGTGGGCCCATTGAATCATATCTGATTCAATGGTGGGCCTATTATACGTATAAGTAAGCGTAATACGGAAGTTCTATATATATATATATATAGAAAGAGGTTCATGCGAGGACGGTAACAATTTACGAGAATCCGAGGACAATCTTTAGCCAATCATTTTGGACATGAAACTTTTCATATACAAAATCATATATGATTAGCCGCAACTTTTCCCGCGACTTGCCCACGAAAAAAGTCGTGCGTGTCCTTTTTGATGCTTACAAAATCACATATGATTTTGTACATGAAATCATATATGATTTTGTACATGAAAATTTTCATGTGCAAAATGATTGGCTGAGGATTGTCCTCGTATTCTCGTAAATTGGTACCGTCCTCGTATGAACCCACCTCTATATATATATATATATATATAGAGGAAAGTTCAAATGTGAACTCATTTTTGGTTGTGAACATGAGGACGAATCTCAGCCACTTATCTGGTCAATAAAGGCGGCTTTGACCTGGTTCCCCTCCTTTAATAATCTACACCCTCCCATGAATCGCGTCAATCCTCCGTAATCGCGTCCACCATAACCGAAGATGTGTAGTTGAGATTCGTCCTCACGTTCACAACCAAAAATGAGTTCACATTTGAACCTAACCCTATATATATATATATATATATATATATATATGCCTGAATAGGCATTATTTGTGACATGAAGCAAATTTGATGGTTATATAGTAGGTACAGGCGAACAACCAAAACACAAATTTGATCAAGGTCAATTAAGTAACCAAAATATATAAAAGTCCACTTGAAATATGAATATATATATATATATATATGATACGTTGTTGTCGTTGAGATATCCATTCAATTCGTGTGGGATCTGTAGCCATATAACTGAGTTCGAACCTTCTTCAACAAGCCACCCTTGCTTGGTTGCAAGCTGTTTTCTTTATATATAATTCATTTGCTTTGCAGATATGTACAATACACAAACGTGTATATATATATATATATATATATATTTAGGGTCATATACAACATGTAATATGGTTTACCTTTTTTTTAATTTTACTTAAAAAAATCGTGTTTATAGGACACATAGTACAATGTCCAATTAATAGACGACTGTTTTTATGAGACTTAAGTAATTCATGAGATCAGAAGGCTCTATGCACTTCTAAATGAAAAACTTTTGTCTATGAGCTTTTCTCCGATAAATCTGTCGCTTGATGATTCGTCAAAAAACCGTCACAAAATTGATGAGTAATTCAAATCAGTGACAGATTATCCGATAATTCTCTGGATGATTCATTGGTATTTTCTAGAAAAACATCGAATTCTACCGAATCATTGTTATTTTCTGGATGATCAGTCGATAATCACCCACGAAATTTCCCTGGATGATTTTTGTAGGTAAAAGTCGTTTATTTTGTAGTGACATCATATATGTAAAAGTATTGCAATAAACTTACAACATGTTTTTGGGCTTATTAACAAGTTTATTAGAACTTAACACTTTTGTAATAGAACGAACAATTAATTTTTTTTCTATATATGACATCATTTGAAAAAAAATGTGTTATAAAAATAAGTGTCCTATAAAATGATGTGTTAGAATATTTTTCAAAAGGGTCACGTAAAAAAATCTAATACAACATGTTATTTTAAAAGTGTTTAAACTCTTGTTAAAACGTCCAAAAACAAATTAAACATATTGCAACTCTTTTACATTAATGCACAATTGTATGACGTATAAATTTTAAGTCATATAAAACAGTCTATTATGAAACTTAAACATTTTTTTACGCTCTATACAAAATTAAACTCAATTCTATTGTTTTTTTTATATTAACATGAATATTCAACTCGTTATGCGAGTCTACTAATCTCACGATGACCACCCGCTTCGCAGGAAGTCCAGAGTCACTGCATTTGAACCTCCGTGGCTACAAAGAGATTTTTATTCCTCCTTGGATTCAAAGCTGAGACCTCCAGACACTTTTGACCTTTGAACCCCAAACTTAAATCAATCAGATACCACCCTTTGGTTAACTCAATTCTATTGTAGTGTTTTAACAAATAGAATACTTAATTATTATGACCAAACTATAGACAAATATTCAGAAAACTCATTCCGGATTATTATAAATTAATTTATTTGACTTTGTAAACATATATAAGAAACCCAAAAGCTTAGAAAAACATTTCATTTTACTTGCACTCAATCACTAATTTACACAACACCTAAAATAATTAATTTTCACTACTGGTCTTCTACTTCAAACTCTCCTATAAAAATCACCACTAATCTACTCATAAAATTCACAATTAGTCCACAAACTCAAACCTTAAATTTTCACCATGAAGGATTCCAACCAAGTAGCACCATTGTTTGTGGTTGCGATAGTGTCACTTTTTCTCTTGTTTGTACCTTCAACAGATGCGGTGCTTTCTTGCAGTACAGTCATCAAAGATGTAGCGCCATGTGTGAGTTATCTCGCGAGTGGGAGCGGGAAGCCTCCACCCTCCTGTTGTTCGGGTGCTAAGGCTCTTGCGACAGCCGCTAGCACCACGGCTGATAGGCAGGCTGCTTGTAGTTGTCTCAAGTCGGCTTCACAAAGCCTGAACCCTAATCCCACGCTAGCTAAATCACTTCCGGCAAATTGCGGTATCAATTTGGGCTTCACCATTTCACCTAGCGTTGATTGCACCAAGTAAATTACGCCACTCTTCTTTTATAACAATATAGACCACCGAAGAACACATCAATAGGTCATAGGTGACTCAGATGTATTTGAACATCACCATGTCATATTGATGTTTTCATGTGTAGTCTTTGACCATTTAGATAAATTAATTAACACAAATTGTCATATATGCAGAATCACTTGAATTCTTGAAGCTAATAAATGGGAGATGCCTCTACATGGAGCAAGAGTTGGTTGAACCTTGATATGCATCTAAAGTTTATGTTGCGTTTATACTGGTTTTTTTATATAATAAAGGTTGTTTCCTCTACTCATTTGACGTTAACATACAATGAGGGATTTGTGTACTACGTCACATATACTTTATGTTATATAACGTTTTATGTTTTGATGTTCGAAGTATTTGAATGATATATGGTTGGTATAACGATATTGTTCTAATGATTGTGAATGAAACTTGTCTTTCTTTTATTTGCACCTCTTAAAAATGTTAAAAATCTCGAGCACATTAGGTTTGATACTTTTTGAGAAGAAAAAAAACCCGGAGTTAATCAGATAAATGTGGAGTTTCATTCGACCATCAAGGCATCAAGAAGTTTTCTAATCTACTCGTCTTTTTATCCATAACGAATTGGGCCGAATTTGGGTTTCTTAATAGAGTCACGTTGAATAGGGTCCATTTTTGTGTTGGGTTTTTAAAGTGGTATTTTTCATACTCTCTTCCCCAACAACCAATTCCTCAGTATGCCTTATAACAATATTTGTCACTTTTGAATTTGGATGACATACTTTCGTTGGTACTTTTTGATCCGATACAGCTACGCACATGTCGTTTTATCAAGGAGAGACACATGTCTTTTGGGTTTCCGAATTAGGACAGTGATCCAGTTGATTTTGGTAAAAAATATGTGAAGTTTTGGTATTATTATAAACATAGAGTAGCTTTCTAGTTAAGGTATATAAGTTCAAGGTTTTTCACGTGAAAAGTACATAAAAGTTAAGTGTTCTTCATGCTAACATATGTGATCATAATTTAAATGAAGGTTAGCGAATATATGTTCAGGTTCAACGTTTTTCTAAGGTATGTAAATGTTCAACTTATTTTTCATGTTAATGTATGTACGGATCCATTTTCCCATACAATAATAACACTTATATTTTACTGATTTACAAAACTGTCACCAGATTGACAGATTCATAACGATCCTTAAATGAAAAATCAACCAAATAAACTCGAATTCTTCTCACACTTCTCAACCAAACAAAAAAAAACTTATCACATGATTTAAAGTCAAACATCCCACACTCCATTCTAAATTACCCATTACTTTGTACAACCATTCTACTTTTTCTTTGTCTATCATTGAATTGGTATGAAGATATATTATTGTTCTCTCTCTCTCTCTCAAAAATATATATATATATATATATATTATATCTATATCTATTTGTCAATTCTATAATAGACCAAGAAAAGTAGAATGATTGCAAAAAGTAGTGGGCATTTGGAATGAAGTATGAGATGATTGAGGTTAGGTCCAATCCCATTATCCACACACATGTCAACTTCTTAGCCAAACACAACCCCACCACAATCTCTTTGTTGTATTGCCCCCAAACACCCCCAATCTCCATTCTCATTCTCATTATCATTATCACAAACCACAAAACCAAAATATATAATGTAAAATTTACCCAACAATTTCATCCAATTTTAATCTAAACCCTCTCAATATACAACATATATAAATATTATCACAATTTCAAAGGGTAAAATCGATCAATCCGATCATCCACGTTTTCATGGATTCACCAACCACAAACATCCTAACTCGAAAAACCAAAAAGAACTTCCAATTTATCCATTGATTTCACCAACGGGTATCACAAACACACCTGCCCTAATTAGCTGCCCGAATTTGCTTTTTTCACTGACAGTTTGGATTACGGCCAGGTCCACCATAGTAAAAGTAGCTGCCCCAATCGCCATTGCTGCCCGTTTGAACATCATAGCAATTGGGTTGTTCAGTAAAAGTGTTAATGTCTTTAGGAGTCCTTAAATTGTTGGATTCATCCACAATTTCGATATTTCTGAAATAACTAGCTTTACTAAACCCTTGTTGAGGGAACTGCCCGCTGCCCATTTGGGTGGTTGTATGCTGCCCGTCAAAGGCTGTGTTGACCACTTCACCACCCCATTCTATCAATGATGCCTTCTCAGTAAGGTAAGAAAACAGTGTGGCTGGCCAGTATCCCAATACTTTTCCATTCCCAAATTGCATCCACCAGTTTCCTTCTTCTGGGTCCTACCCCAATAAATGGTAAACAAAATCTATCAAATATAGTGCTTACACAACTTGTACTTCGTGCATCAATAGTTGTACATTTGAACTTTAGCACGTTTATCAGGAGATAGTCCAAAATAGTCATCTTACTTTACAGCCATTGTTCTATTAAATGGATCAAAATAGCCAATACTTCACAAGTCAGGTCTCTATTGTAGTTTGTCAAAAATAGTAAATATTTATTTTCCATTTATACCCTTTTAAGCATAAGATGGAGAAATTTTATCTCTATGTTATTAAAGGTAAAACTGTTATTTTTTAAATATCATTTGTTTAAAAAGTGTAAGAATTATGTATTTTTAAAAGTGTGTGTCATTTTCATTTTAGACATTTATTTTGGGACCGAAGGGGTATCACTTTAACAAGTTGCAAAATCTACTTTACATGAATTTTATATTTATAAAGTAACACTTTAGCAAGTAGCTAAAATGTTACTTGCTGTATCAGCATTTCATAAGTAGCATTTTAGCAACTTACTTGCTAAAGTGTTACTTTATGACGATCGAATTCATAAAAAGTAGTTTTAACAAGCTGTTATTGACTATGTTAATCAATTGAGTAGAAAAACGGGTATAAAATGAATTACGAGGGGTGTTTCAGAATGACTATTTTGAAAGATTTTCCCATTTAACATTTCATCTATATTTCAATTTTCATGAAGCTAAATGGAAAATAGATTATGGGTTTCATCAAAAGTACAACCATTTATGCAGGGAGTACTATCTTTATAGTAGGATAACAAACATTTTAGGCTTAAATGAGTTGTACCCTCAAACAAGCATACTTAGTGCTTACATCCAACTTCTACATCATGGTTATTAAAAAAAGGATGCATGGTTTAGAGACACAAACAGAAATTCCTGACAAGAGGAACAAATGCCAAAGATTCTTTCTGCAAACTTTCTTTAAAATGAATTATATTTCTTGATAAATGTACATTTAAGGATAATTAAAGAAAGAAAGTTGGCATTTTTATCAATCTTTATAATAGTATTTTAATAACCATGATGGTATAATATAAAATTATTTAAGCTAAATGATGAGAAATTTTGACAATATACCTTCCAAACAAGAATGCTGATATCATATTGGGAACCATGATTTTGTGAAATTGGAGAGATGCTGGCACCCATTGCAATCTCATTGTTGATTTGAATAAACCCTGAGCACAGAAGGTTATAACAGCCTGTTGCTTGATATGCATCACTCTGCCCAAAATATTCAATTTTTATAAAAATACTGATTTTAATTATAAATTTTGGACAAATTGATTTTTAACATAATTTGCATAAACTTACAGTCCAGTAAGTGAAGAGTCTGGTGTTGTTATCTCCATATAATTCTGGGCTCACCTAGTTTCAAAGATAGTGCAAGAACTTTATGTCAAAAGGTATTGTCCAAATTAACTTTGTAAGGTAGCGTTAGTTTTTTAAGAGGTAGCTGAAGTCTGAAATCTGAATCAGTTAGACTGTTTGTTTTTATGTCTAAAGTTTGAAATCTGAATCAATCATTGATTTATAGATCCTTAACAATGCGGATGTACGCAAATAAGAGGAATTAAGTGGTGATATTACCACTTTTTTTTTCAAATCATTTTCAGACTTGAGAGGATCTTAAGAAAAACGGTCTGAATTTAAAAACATCTGGATGAATAAGTAATCATTAACTTTGAAAAAAAAAACATGGCCTATTACTTTCATTTCGTGGGTCCTACCGTGGTATTTGACTTTGAAAACCGATGAAAAATATGATTAATTTTTTCGATAGGAGAAAGAAAAAGAGTCACCTGCCAACCGGCTTCAATGCTATTGAGATCTGAAGCAAAAGAACCTCCCAATAACCAAATTTGAGATAAACTGAATTCATTATATTGTTGAACTTTTGGATTCCAAACATTCATTGTTGCTTTTGCACCATAGAATTCTCCTTCAGCATAGGCTATTGCATGCTACAAGAATTCCAAAATAATAAAAAAGACCAAAAAGAAATTACATGGTGGGAAAGAATATATATATATATATATATAATCATTCGAATCTTGCATTAAATAATTGTAACTTTTGCAATGTGTATGCTTGAGTTTAGTATTGTTGTTGAAAGATTGTTTAAGTATTAATTAAAGATGGATTTTTTTGACTATTACATAAACACAATGTCAATAAAGACAAAAAAAAATTATTAGAAACCTTTGATAATTTTATTAGTTTGACCCTATGCTATCAAGAAAACACATTGTTGTCCTATCTCTAGAAGTTATTTGTTTGGCAATATGCCTTAATGTTTTCACTCCCATTTTTTGCTTTGTAAAAATGACATTATGTAATCATGTTAATAGTTATTTAATCCACAAAAGATCACCAAAAAAGACCAATGTGAAGAACAATTAGCATATGCAGAGAAGTAAAAAAACAAAATATGATTTCAAGAAAACCCAATTGACCTTTACCTGATGGCCATTCTGATTGATGAATTCAGGATCAATGGAGTTTGGATATGAAACAGTAGAAAAACTCTTCTTCTTGCCATAACTTTTGATAGAAGTGGCTCTGAGTACATCTTCTTTCTTTGTTCTCCTGATGGGAATTGTACCTTTTGGGCATTTCCCATTTGAATGCCATAATTGAGGAATTATTTGCTCATTTTCTGATGACGATGATGATGATGATGATTCATCCTTAGAAGGCTTCATTGTAGTTGACACTTTGATGGTATCATCATTTATCCAATTTGGATGATAATTTGGCCTCATCTATAATCATCCATCATATATCATTCTCTAAATCAACATACATACTAATATATATATATAGGGGGAACCATGAAATTGTGATAACGTTGGAAACTTGTTCATCATGTGTTTATTTCATTTTTTTTTCATCTAAGACTAGAAATTTGGAGTAATGATTAACATATATTTGTTTCATATTACGTTTGTTTCACCTGTACTCAGTTCACAATGTGAAACCTTTTGGAGTGCTTGAGAAACAAAGAATACACATAAAAAAAAGTTTCACATTGTGAACTAAGTACATGTGAAGCAAACACAATGCGAAACAAATATATGTTAATCAATACATTAAATACTATGCCTAGAAAAAAAATCATATAAAATAACACATTATGCATAAGTTTTCAAAGATTATCACAGTTTTATGGTTCTCAAATAATTAAGCCCTGTATATATATACAATATATACATACATGCATAGAGAACAAAAGAAAGGAGAACCTGAATGGTATGATTTTTGAGGAAAGGATGATCAAAAGCAGGTTGATGTGAGATATGAACACAATCAATCATATCACCATCTGGGCTCTGTTTACCATCAAATGCATATAAATTATAATAATTAGTATCTTGATGGATTCAGATCAGAAACATGAATGGTGAAAATTAAGGGGTTAAAACTTAAAAGAGGGGATAATATAATAAACCTTGATGGATTCAACTGAAGGTTTATTCAAACGATCCAAATGCTTCATAACCTCAAAATTCTCCCGGGAACCAGAAAACCGACTTCTACCCGCGTAACAGAAACGCGCCGCCGTGAACAGATACATCACCGCCAAAACGAAACGGAAAAAGAGCTTCAACTTCATCATTCCGAAAATACTCCGGTAACAAACTACGATTGTTGAATCGAATAAAAACAGAAACAGCTAGCCAATGGTTTTTCACTGATGTGATATTAGAAAGGGAAATTAAAGGGTTATGAAAGGAAATGGGAATGGGAATGGAAGAAAGTAATATAGATAGATGGATAGATACAGAGGTTGTGTGTACAGTTACAGGAAACAGCAATGGTGGGTTTGTCGTTTATTGGATGGATTGTGGACCTGTGTGTGTGTATGTATGAAAAGGACTATGCTGCTGAATGCCGATTAGAGTGGAAATTATTTAATGGAGGAATTGGTGGAAATCTAGTTTTGAAATGTGACCTAAAATTCAGCGACTTTTTGTTATCATTTGGTTATGGAGCACCCATGGCCATCATCTAGAGTCAAAGATTTCCTAAAACCCAAAAAGAATTGGCTCCTTCAATTCTCATAACTCAACGTTTTCAACGTCATTTAATTACCAAGTGATTCTATTTAACATCTTTTATTTATTATTGAGATACTTGTTTCATACAAGAACACTTGCTATTTAAATGAATATTTTGTAGACCACATATGATGTGAGTTTCATGTAATATTAAATTATATCTGATTTAATGGATCCCGCCATTGAATCGGATATGATTTAATATTATGTGGGACTCATATCATATGTGGTCCACAAGATCTTCTTTTATTCCTTTAAATTTACAAAGTTCTCATTTGAACCTCCCTCCTACAACATATTTTCTATAAAAAAATTAAAATAAAAAAAATTGCATTGAATGTCAACATATTTTCTAAATTTAGAAAGCCTCAATATCAACTATATTATTGAAATATTGTATAATTTATCATAATCTAATATATTTAAAAAAAAACTGTATTTGAAAAACAAATAACTGAATCTCATTGATATGAAATATCAAATTAACATTTATCTCTCATTAATAAAGGGTTTTAGAGGATTCTTTATTGGAAAGTTTTATTTAGATTTTTCTATTTTAGAGAACAAGATATAGTATTTGTTGAAGTATATAGAGAATCAAAACAATGTAATTTTTAAAAGTTATTATTATAGAAAGTTCTTGTAATAACATCTCTAAACGGATTCCCTTAAATAAAAAAGAAAATAAGAATTTTGAGCAAGTTTTTGTTCGAACGGATAATTTAAATCGATGAAAATAAGAGGTTAAATTCTTCAAATTTGACAAACTCTTTCAAAAAGAATACTATAAAAAAATTGTTATATTCAACTAATGAGAAACATTCAAATTAAATTAAATTTTTTATTATTAAATATATGAAATATTTTAATACTATTAATGATGTAATAGAAAAGATGTTGGAGACTTGGAGTGCTATAACTTTTTTATATAGTATTATTTTTTATTCTTTATTTTATAGAAATTTTAAAAAATTTATTGGAGATACTAAAAATATTTTATATTTTTATACAAGAATATTGGTTTTTAACCTATTTTTGGCAATAAATATTGTTTTATTAATACTAATTATAACTTAATCTCTTTTCTTTTCGTTTTGTTTTATTTACTAGATATATAATTAATCAATTTTTCCATTTTATCTTTTTTAATTAATCTTCAACAAATTTTCTATAATTTTTTTTAAAAATTAAAATATTTAAAAATACATATATAACTTCAAAAAATATTATATATTCCAATATTATTAAACTTATTATTTAGATATTTAATAGATTTAGTGTTATAATAAATCTTATAAAAAATAAAAGAGAAGATTACATTTTTAGTCCCTATGGTTTGTTGCAAATTTCTATTTTCGTCCTTACGGTTTTAAAATTATAATTTTCATCATAATAGTTTATAATTCATTACCTTTTTTGTTATTATGATTTAAAATTTATTGTTTATTTTGTTTTTATAATTTATAATTCATTTCTATTTTAGTCTTGCATACTTAAAAATAGCGTTTTGATTTCAGGAATGAAAATAACAATGAATTTCAAACCATAAGAATGAAAACCAAAATTTCTAAACCGCAGGGACAAAACCGAAATTTTAATAAACCACGGGGAAAAAAATGTAATTTACTCAAAATAAAAACATATTTTAATTTTGAACGATAAACTTTAGAAGGTTTCTAAATTTGAAGATCTTTATTTTTATTTTTATTTTTGATAAACTTTTAAAAAATATTTATTTCACTATTTATAAACATGTATATATATATATTTTTTTTGAAAGGAAGGTTAACACACACACTTTTCAGGGGTATCCGGCTCCCACGATGTCATCCGACTAATCCCCGTCGATCACGATCCAACCCAATTAAGGGTACCATTAAGCGGCAGACCCATGATTTGGATATCGCCACATGCGCATCGTCGGATTCTAATCCAGGTAGTCAGGGATACCATCCACTGACCCCCTCAGGATGTTACCTTACCACTGAGCTAGCAATGTTTTAATATGTATATCTAAATATTTATGATTCAGTATAAAAATATATACAATTACAAATAATTTTTTTCTTGTAAAGATTGTTTAACTTCAGATTATTTTTTGATATAATTTTACAAACAAAAGAGGTGCGATTTGATCGTAAATATTTTAAAGTATATGCAGGAAAATGTTGTTACCAAATCTTTTTGTGTTCTCTTATGGCCATTAATTCAACAAGTCAAATACTTTAATATATCTATTCTTGTAGGACTCATAAAAGTCTCATCATTTCAGTTTATCTTATTTGTTTAACAAAAAAAAAAAATACACGTAACCAACAGAGATGTCTTAAAATAAAAAAATCTTTAAATATTGTTTTGAAAAAAATAAAACAAATTCGAACTATATAAAATTTGGTCAAAAAAATATACTATATAAAACTAATATTTCATTTATTTTAAGTTATAAAAAGAATTACTCTAACAACACACAAACCTACACAACCAATATATTTGTATCAATGAATGAATAAAGAAAATAATTTCTATATTAAAATTTTCTGAATATTTGTTTGATGGATTATTATTATTTTCTATGATTTTTTGCTTGTGGTGCAACAGGTTTTCTATATTCATTCAAGTTTGTCCGTTCGTAATTTATTGCTATTAATTGTCTTTTTTGTCATCTTACTGAATTTTTGTTTGCCTAACTTTCGATTATTTATATGAAATAATTTTTGGTCATAAATGCAATAATATTATCTATTTCAATATGTTAGACAATTTTTAAAAAAGTTGGCCTATTAGTCGACTTCTTTTTTATATAAAACAAAGATATTTGGTATAATTTTCTCTTATACGACACTATATAACACATATATTTTTCTAAAGGTCAAACAGGTGATTTTTTTTAATTATAGATGCATCACATGGATTATTTCAAATGAATATTTGTTAGACACTTTCATTATTATATCATATTGAAAATTTTAATTATCTTATGTTTATTGTCTTATTATAAGTTAAAAGGCTGACAATTTAACATACTTATTGTTGGCAAGTAACAATATAACATTATGTTTTTCTTAGATTATAAAATATTTTGAAGAAATTTTTAAAACAACTAATGTACTAAACTAAAGAAAACTATTGATGGTATGATAAAACTTCATAGATCCACGTCTCTTTTAGATTTATATTATCTTATATACTTAAATTTTTATATAAATATTTGAGATTAAATAAACAAGTATTTTATTTTCTTTAATTTGATGATTGTAACACCCAGAAATTTTGTACTCATGATAATAATAAATTTTGTATTTTAATATTTCCATAAGTAGCTATTTGGAGTGTTTCAAGTGGTTGAATTTAGGTTGCATTGGATCGGAGGAAAATAACGAAAATGGAAACGAAGCGCTCGCGGTACCTCTTTGGCGACACTGACAGGCTGGCACAATCGCCCGGGTTATACTTCAGGAGGGTTCGAGTTATAGTCGCGGTACATAGTTGGCGATAGTGACAGGCGGTTGTGCCATGTCACAATCGCCAGGGCAGAGTCGCCCGAAATCAAATTCCAAGAGGTTTGGCTTGAGGCTTGCGGTACAGGCGACAGTGACAGGCGATTATGCCATGTCAAAGTCGCCAGGGCACAATCGCCCGTGTGGTCCAGGGGAGTTTTTAATGTGCGATTCAGCTACCTCATTCTCATTCTGATTTCCAAACTCGTTTTTCTCTCCAAGGTTTCTCTCAAGAGCGATTTTTGGGGCATTTATTGTTCCACCTACCTCATTCCAACAAGGCTAGAAGTAAAGATTCAAGATGGTGGCTTCAAGGGAATAGTGTTCTTCATTTCTTCCATCAAGTCTTCACCATTTTCTCTATTTTGGGAATTTTTCTAGGGTTTTTATAAACTATAGTATTGTGAGTCATTCATACCTTTCTAAAACTTTATACATGTCAAAATGATGTATTTTACCTCCTATATGATGTTAAACAAGTATTTCTATCTTTGAAGGATTTTGGTTAACTAGGTCAAAATGTGTCATCTAGGGTTTCTCTTTGAAATGTTGAAATGGGTATAGGGAACGGTTTTAAAACACTTGTATGTGTATAACTTCAAGAAAATGTTATTTGGGAACTAGATACTATTTTGACCTAATTTTGGAAAGAAGGTTTTAGAACAAGGTAACTTATCATACAAAGATTTTGTGAAGAAAGGTTAATACATCGGAAATGGGTGTATTAAGATGTATAGACTAGTGTAAATGGATCCATAAGCACAATGGTCGGTTTTATTAGGGATGGGGCAAGTAATATATCCTAGTTTGGGGTTGAGCTTGCTCAGTTGGGTATTGAATAATAAATCCACGTTTGGGGTTGAACTCTCTATCCGTAAGCCGAAGATGTCTATCCGGTCGAGCTTACTTATTTACTGACTAAATCCTATTTTGGGGTTGATGTTAGTACGTTAGCGGGTCGCTCCCGTATTTTCCCTCAATTGGCGTATATCTTAGGTATAAATCGCGCGCGAAAGAGAAGTTCAATTGGTGTATCTTTTAGGTGTAAATCGCGCGCAAAAAAAACAAATGGAAAGGCTTTTGGTTAAATGTTTATTTACCGCTTTCAAAGATCTACTGGCTTTCTTTATTTGAACTAATTGTTCTCACTAGGCTTTAAGCCTAACACTTTTTCTCAAAAAATGACATGTATATCAGGTGATCGTCATAGCGGGGCTCCGAAGAGTTGAGTGGAGCTAGGTGCCCGTAGAGGCATCCTTTTTGGAGTACATCTTCGAGTGTACTATTGAAGTTACTAGATATAGTTATTTTGAGGATATTAGTGACACCCGAACATAATCTATATTCCGAATTTTTGTATAGATTAATAGGTTATCATTTAGTATTCGTATATGGATGTAAACTCCGTTACTTTCCCCATCTCATGGGCGATCCTTTTATAATTTAATTGTATTCCACATTTAAATTTCGGTTTAAATTAACTCCCATTTTAGGGGTGTTACAGTCTTTATCGATATATTTTTGGTATTTTAACCTTTTTAAATTTTGATATGCATATATTTACTTACGAGTTGCGAGTATGTATATTAATACATCTATACTATACTATAAAATATTTACTAAAATATTATTAAATTCTTTAAAAATTCAAACTTACAATTTCTTATAAAGGTTTTCATTTGATCATCTAAATGTTATTTACTTTGCCATACATAATCAAAAAATTAGAATCATAATTAGTTACTCAACCTCTCAACGTGTTAAAATTTTAGATCTCAATAATCAAATTTAAAAACATATCCAAAGATCCCTTAAATAATAACGTTGTTAACTATTAACAACTTTATATAAGCAACACAAATAATTAAGAGAATATTTTTGTGGAAAGGGTTCAAATAAGAACACTTATGAATTACGTAAACGCGAAAACATTTATAAACCCGTCATTCTATTATAAGTTACAATCTTAGAAGGACTGAGGAAACAATAAAGTATTACATAAATATTTACCCTTTCCTAGAAATATCGAAGGCATATAGGAGTAAAACTGGAAAAAAAACTGCAAATTACATAATTGTGGACATGATCATCATTCATCACCATCTTTTGATTTATCACATCATTATCACATCAATAGAAATCTTAAATTGCATCATTATCTTTTTTTTTAATTGCATCATTATCACATCAAAATCACATCATAAGCAACCTTATGTTAATCAAAGCATTATCACATTAATTATTATCATAAGAAATCACATAACTATCACAACATTATCACATTATTATCGACAATGAAGACAAATAAAAAGTTTTTGATGATACTAGTAACATTTGTGGGATAAAGATAAATCTAAGATAATACATAGAAAGCTATTGATAAATACTTCACCGGTCCCAAAATAAGTGTTTATAATTGAAATGATACACAGTTTTAAACATACATAATTATTTCAATTTTTTTGTTAAACCAAATGACATTTTTTTTCTTATTTAATTTCTCTCTTTTCACAACTTTTAAATAATTATGCATTAATTAAGAGTAAATTTGAAAATTTAGTTATTTACTTTCGAAAATGAACATTTATCTTAAAATAAATAAAAATAAAATGTAAACATGTAATTTAAAATGAAAAAAGTAATAATTTATTTTCATTTATTCTAATTTTTATTGTGTGTTAAAATCTCGTCTTATACTTGTAAGTTGTAACATTTAAAATTTTAGATGGACCAAATTGTAAACGTTACCAAATTGTAAGGGTGCCTAAGTAAAATTCTTCTCTTACATCTTGAAGCACATAATGGGCTTTTAATTTCTTGGCCCAATAAACTGTGTCCCCGGGCTAGCTTTAGGTTTTCAACCTTATCATCATGATTACTTTATATTTTAAATGATTGGATTATTAAATATTTTAAAATAAATTACTAAACTTTTAAAATTGTGTTTCCTACAAAGGCTTTTTTAACCTATAAAATGAGTTAAATATAAATTTGATTAGCGTTGTTTACAAATATTAACACATAAGGTCCTTTAAAGATTTTTTTAAAATTCAACATCCGTGTGGTTTCATTTTATAACAGTTAAAGTCCTCCATCCAACTTTTCCGTTAAATACTAATTTTTTAGCATATTTTCTTTATTTTTCAAACCACATGGACCAAATCTGTAATTTACTCTAAACTATATAATTATATTAATATTTTATTAATAATATAATTTTTATATTTTATGAATTATATTACATATTTATATGCACCTAATATTTTTATTTAAAAATTATTTATATATTTATTTTATATAAAATATATTTTATATTTATATATAAAATATAAATAATTTTATAAAATATATAGAAGGTTTAATTTATAATAAAAACAGTTGATCATACAAATTGCATATATGGAAGCTTCAAAATTCAAATAGATAAATACTAAATCAGACCATTATCCAAATTACATAAATGAAAGGTTCAAAATTCAGATACATAAAATATATAAAAACATAAAATATATAAAAACATAAAATATCAATATAAGTACAAGTACAAAATAAATCTTAAATAATATAAATATAATATAATTTTTAATATACAAGAATTAATAATTTGGAGATATACATCTATATAAAATATGTATAGATGGAATGTTCAAATACATAAAATACATAAAAATACAAATATAAATATACAAATACAAAATAAAATTTAATAAAATATAAATATAATATAATCTTAAATATACAAAAATTTAATAATATATAGATATAAATATAAAAGTTAAATTCAAACATGTACAACATTGTTGTCATCAAAATGATCCTCATAAAAATATAGCGTCTCACTTTTGTCACCATCTCTATTAACCGTAAATATGTATTATCTACAAATTATTAATTCTTTGTATATTTAAGATTATATTATATTTATATTTTACAAAACTTATTTTGTATTTATATTTTATATTTTTATATATTTTATGTTTTTGAACTTTGAAACTTCCATATATGTAATTTGTATATTAATTGTTTCTAATATAAATTGAACCTTCCATATATTTTATAAAACTATTTATATTATATATATATAAATATAAATACAAAATACATTTTATAAAAGATAAATATATAAATAAATTTTAAATAAAAATATTAGGTGCATATAAATATGTTATATAATTTATAAAATACTAATATAATTTATATAGTTTAGAGTATATTACAAATTTGGTCCATGTGGTTTGAAAAATAAAGAAAATATTCTAAAAGGTTAATATTTAACGGAAAAGTTGGATGTAGGACCTTAACTGTTATAAAATGAAAACACAGGGACGTTGAATGTTAAAAAAAATCTTTAAGGGACCTTATGTGTTAATATTTGTAAACCACAGTGACCAAATTTGTATTTAACTCCTATAAAATTATCTGAAAACGACTAAAAAAAATTAAGTAAAAAATATAGCATTATCAACGTTCTCACATTCAAAGTCATTCAACAATATGCTGTTATTTAGTATACATTTTTTTGTGTATTGTGTATATATTTAACCAATTAACCTTTTTAGAATTTATATGAAAATAATATTCTGAGTTAAAATCAATACATAATTTAGCAGAGATGATCCAATTTTTTTAAAGGCGCTGTTACACCCAAAACTTTTAATTATACTGTAAAAATGAGATGACACGGTTACGTTATGTTAAGCATAGAAAATGATTTAACCTAAACAACTAACAATCGAATTATCTAAACTTGATATATACAAATAAGACAATGACTTTTAAACATGTTCATAAAAGGCCATAAAATACATAAAACTGTTCAAAATTTCACATTTATCGTGTTAAAAGACGGTCATGCATTTAGATAAACACAACAAGCTAAGTATAATTATGATTAGAAAATCGATACTATAACTATGATAAAGTTAATTCTAACTTCTAAGTCATCAAATATATACAAATGTAACATCTAAGTTACAATATAACAAATAATAGAAAACAATGTAGTAATATTTTTTTGAAAGGCAAATGTAGTAATAACGTTTAAGGTTGTATATTATAAACTTCAAGTTTTTATTACTATGAACATCTGAACCAACTCATGCAGGTGTACATCGACTAATTTTTAATCAGACAAACTCAAAACGTTATCAGTTAAGTTTTCAATACTCTTCCAGGCGTGTTTTTATCGATCTTGGAACAACAACTTGTTTGGACTTCTAATATCAACAAAAGCAAGTTTCAAGAGAAAACATGGCAGAGGATGATGAAGAGCAGAACCAAGATTAGAGATCCGAACCCGAACCCTGTGGAATGATCGAAATGAGAATTAGGATGATCATGTGAATAGGAATTATTGTGTGGTGAAGGCAGGAATGTAGAGATCAAGTGTATGAGTAGTAACAATAAGATTAGAAGAAACAAAATTGGAGGTTCTCCTCTTATAACTAAAGAAGAAAGAATTTTCTCAAAGTTTTCTAGAGTGGAACTAAAGATGAGTAGACCAAGGACACCAACCATCAACAAAGGAACCAATGGAGATGGCCCTCTCCCTCTCATCTTTCTTAATATATTTCCCAACTCAACAAAGATATATATAAGAAGGAAAATTAATTGCGTGCACACACACATATATACACATATACGTATACATAGAGAGAGGGGGGTTTAATATATTTTAGAAACCAAAAAACCATCTTTTTAATAACGTGATAAAATATTCATGATGATCAACGTCGTGTGATAGATATTGATGATAAATGAATTATAACAAAATTGGTAGTTCTTAGGTTACTAAAATATTTTGAACCTTAAATATGAATTGAGAACCCAAGAACCATTTATTTTACGTAGTATTCATGATATATATAAAACCGTGAATAATAATGAGTATTATTCATCATTTGAATATTTGTCACGACATTCATAATGAATATTTATCTTTAATCGTCATGAATTCTGCATAAAATATGTGTTTTTCGGGTTCTCAACATATTTAAGGTTCCTAAATGGATTTCTCTCTCTCTCTCTCTCTCTATATATATATATATATATATATATAGAGGAAAGTTCAAATGTGAACTCATTTTTGGTTGTGAACGTGAGGACGAATCTCAGCCACTTATCCGGTCAATAAAGGCGGCTTTGACCTGGTTCCCCTTCTTTAATAATCTCCACTCTCCCATGAATCGCGTCAATCCTCCGTGATCATGTCCACCATAACTGAAGATGTGTGGCTGAGATTCGTCCTCACGTTCACAACCGAAAATGAGTTCACATTTGAACCTAACCCTATATATATATATATATATATATATATTATATGTATGTATATGTGTGTGTGTTAGGAAGGCTCAAATGAGAACATAATCAAAATATTAAAAAAAACACGAAAACTCTTAAATCATATGTGATTTGCATTGAAATCACATGTGATTATGGAACACGATAAACATAAGGATGAGTGGCAACGTGATTTGATCATTCTCGTGTTATATATATATATATATACACACGTTATTTGATCATTATTCTCGTTTGAATCCACATATATGTGTGTGTTAACCTGACATATGTATAATATACAAATACATGAAACACACGTGGTCTATGAGTGTATGAGTGTTTAGTTGGTGGTTAGGTTAAAGGGAGTCAATGATTTGTTGATCTGCTGAGAGTATCCATTTCCTAAGGGAGTCAACTCAATTGGTCTTTGTATTGTTTGGAAATAATTACTTTGGGAGTTGGGACCAAACAAACCAACTTTTGATGAATTTTGTATCAAGATGGGACTTTTTTCCATTCCAAAAATGGACTATTTTTATATGTAAAAATAGGAATTTAGTGGTTCAAAATTCATGCATCTCCCATATTCGTGTGAAAAGGTTACAAAGCTGCTGATTCTAAACCCGGTCAAAACACTTGTTGTATGTGATATGTATTGCGGGCTGGTCGGATGATATAGAGGAGTCAGGACGATAAAATCTTGAACGACAAGATTTAGGCATCATGGGAATACGTTCAATTCTACTATTTTCTGTGGGTTAAAAATACAGCCAAGTTGAGAAAAGTTATTAGGTGGGAAATCTGATGTTGTAATCCTCGTTTAGTCGTTTATGTTTTTCGAACATCATGTAATCTAGTGTCTTACTAGGTTTCGGTTTAATAAAATCCATTTCTTACCATTAAAAATAAGGAAGTTAGAAATCAATTAATATTTATTTATTTTATTGATTTTTCGGTTGGGTATATATGTTTTCAATTATTAAAGAAAATCAAAATACGATATTATACATATATTAAAGCAACTTAAACTAATTTTCTAAGATTGAGTTTGATTGACGAAAATCCTCAAATGTACAAGATTTATGGAAAAAAAAAATTAAAATCCGCAATCCTACGTTATAATAAAATTGATTTTATAGGATACCAAGAATAACTAAGTGTTTTAATAGAATACTTTATAAAACATAAGTTTGTAAGATTAAATCATTAAACGTCCTATCTAAAAGTCTTATAATAGATTTATGAGACTACTTTTACGTGTTTTAACAAGTTTTTTAGGACACTGCTTAAAGTGTCATATTAGACTATTAGTTATTTTGTAGAATCCTCTTGATAAATTTTCTATAAACCCTGTCATTTTATAGGACACTTTCTCAAAAAGAATCGTATAAAATAGTTGATACGATATTTTATTCTAAAAACAACCTAAAAGATTTGTTAAAACACTTAAAAATATCCTATATATCTATTATAATAATTTTAAATAAGACATTATTTAGTTTGATCCTATAAATTTAAGTCCTATAAAATTATTTATTAAGATGGTGAAAGTTTTTATCCGTTTTATAAACCAATTTTAGCCTGATAGAGTGATAGGTAGCAAAAGTTGGTTCTAACTATTGGGCTATGTGTCCAACCCATCCATATTATTCCATTTTCATTTTGGTCTCACCTTTACAAAAGTTTCCAACAATACACACTCAATTATTATATGATTATATTAGAGGGGATCATTTGTGGACTTGGATTGAGTTTGGATAAGGCTTAAGTTATTTTTCTATACTATATTATAAAGCATTTGGCAAAAACTCTTAAAAACATATTATTATACGGTTAGTACAATTGATTAAAGCATGATTACTTAAAATTTAAAAATGGTATTATTTTGGTTAATTTCCTTATTAAACCTATATTATAATTTAAAATAAAATTTGAAATAAAGAAAGTTTACAAAAAATAAAATCTATTTTTTCAAAACTAATAAAATTGTATTATAAAATTGATAAAGACAAAAAAAATAAAATCCAACATTAAAATTAAAATGGATCTCGCTGCATTGCGCGAGTACCCTTCTAGTCTTGTCTAATGAATTTACGTTGTGTTTCCGAAACTCATTTAACGAAGGAAAGGAAAGGAAAGCGAGAGAAAGCAGAGGAAAGTGAAAAGAACTCGTGTTCTCGAAATTTTTTTAGGAGAGAAAGGAAAGGAATGGGAGGGAAACTAAAGCTTATTTTCCTTCCAAACATTTCCTCCCAAATGTGGGAGGAAAGGGAAGGAAAGGAAAGAAAAAAAATTAAAATTATTTAACAAATTAACAGAATTACAAAACTACCTGGTCTTTCATCCTATATTATATTAATTTTAAGGGCATATTAGTAAAAATGACAGTTTTCCTTTCCTTTCTCTCCTCTTCGAGAACATGAAAATTATTTTCTTTCCTTCCTTTTACTTCACTTTCGAGAATACAAATAATTTTTTTATTTTCCTTTCCTTTCTTTCCATCCCTTTCTTTCCCTTTCCTTTCTACTCCATATTCGAGAACACAACGTTAATATAACAAATTCAAACCTTTTTACGGTCTTGAAAACTTGCCCTTATCCATCCAAAAAATGGGCCGGGCTTGTCCACGGGCTTAAAAATAAATTTATATTTCTAAGAAAACAAACTTATATAAAATCATAAGTTAATGTAAAATAATCCAAAATACATAACACCATTGCCAACTTAAAATTAGACGTAAATATATAACAATGTATATGATTTAAAAAACGCAAAATATGAAGTATCGATAAATGAAATGACTAAATAAGATAATAAAGAATTGATCAATTGATTATTGAGGTAATTATGTTTTTGATTTTTAAACTTTTAAAGAGTGTTATTAACATTAGTTGATAATTAAGTGAGAATTGATAAGTATCAAGAATTCTAGATTTTATTTGTAAATTTTAATTGTAAAAGTTAATTATTATAAATATATTAATGGGCCGAGTGGGCCTGCCAATATATATTTTTTTGCATCTTCTGTGTCCGCCCATTAATTTCAACAAGTCAGTCCTTCCGTCCATTTTCTCAAGAATGGTTGTCCAAGCCCGCTTTTCTAGTGGGCTGGACAGGACGGGCCTAGCGGATCGTCCCGCCCATGAATAGCTCTAGATTATAGATGATAATCACAAATTAATTTTTGTAATATAATTGTGGTATTCTCACTGTCGTCGGTGTAACATCTTAAACTCTGAAAAAGAATGACTAATTTAAAACTTATATAATAAATCAAATAAAGAATAAATTATTTTCTAAAGGTCAACACTTACCTATGATGTGTAATCTAAGATTTAACATCAAAAACTCATAAACCAAACCTTACACAAAAGTGTAGATTAGGAATGAGGGCTACTAAAACTCAATTACAACCTCTAACTCCACAATACGGAAGACATCTCCAAATAAAACTGAATCGTTCTTGTGCCTCTAACTAGCATTTGACTCTTTCATGGTGCCGATGATATCATTCCTCCCCAACAAGGACCTAATACACAAGTCAACAAGAAAAGAAAAAAAAAGTGTTAGACTTAAGTTTAAGCGGTTTTCATCTTCAATATAAAACGGTAAAACTGAAACGATGTTATTTAAATCATAGTTTTCTCAAAATGAAATGTCTTTAACATAAATTCAACATCTTTTCCAAAATCCATCATTTTCGTGAAGAAACTCATTAATCAAAACACTCATTTAGATAGGAAACCAAAACTCAATACTCAGAACGTGAATATTCAAATACTGAAAACATGGATCAACTCTTTATCCAAAACATCAAAACATGTTTGAGATCCAATATACCAAAACCATAAATTGTGGATACACTCCATACCCCAAAACAACACCAAAAACATGGATAATATATTATCCAAAACCAACACATTTTGGTGACGAGGGAGGCCCGTATCCATTGAACGTGGTGAACACGAAGTAGTCATACGTCAACATTATCAAGTAGCACCTCAAAATTCAATTGGCCTTAGTCCCTACTTATTAAAGTTTCATCTCAAGGCTCACGTCCTTACTGCCTATGCCTACCCCATTGGGTAGCACCTTAAGGCTCATGGTTCTTAGTGCCTACCACTCCGGATAGCACCCCAATACTCAATAATCTTAGTGTCTACTTTAGAGTTTCACTTCAAGGGTTATGACATTAGTGCCTACTCAAGTAGGCCAAAGGGTTCCGAAATCCGACTCATTTGGATTCACCTCCACAATACCACGACAACTTACAATGGCTACTTAAACACTAACCCCAAAGCGAGAACATCAAAATTCCCCACTTACCAAACACAATTGACTCTTATACCTACGGATCTAATGCATCACAATCTAAATTATATGACTCCAAATGGTGACAAACACATATAAAACATGTCATTCCCAAATAAATATGTAATACAAATAAAACCAGACTATCATCCCCAAAACCCATGTGAGTCAAGATCAAACACTTCACTCCGTAACTCATTTGACTACACAATAAAAGTCAACGTAATTCAAAATACGCATTTACCGAATGTTTATGGAAACTCGGGCTCTAAAATATGATTTAATTAAAAAAACTCATCATTCCATTTTTAATCTATAAAATGTAATTTTATTTTGTTTTCCGATTCACGAAATTTAGTTTAATGCATTATGAATATGTATGAGCATCTCGGGATGTCCACATTCAATATGAATAACAAATGTGAATGTACATTTATTATTCATGATGAATAATATGAATGACCCGTGAAGGTGTGGAGAAGTGACACACGCTCTTTTGTTCCCCGACTCACAACCAAAACCCGACAGGTTCACGATTCGTCTCGATGGGTGTTGGGTTACAACGATAAAGAACGCAATACCTTACGACGTTGAATAAAGTGTTGAAGAAGGTGATGTCGAGTTACGGACTTACGGTGTTGAGGTGTTGTACACACTTGAATGCACATAAATATTCATAATGAATATAACACATATATAAGATTTCACTTTAAAAAATAATATCAAGATGTATGTCATATCGAAAAGAACGAAATTCTTGTTTTTTTTGATGTAATTTGTTTGATTAAAATATTAGTAAATTTTGAGATAATTTATTATTAAACTTATGTGGGTAAAAGTTTTTAATTAAAAAGTAAAATAAAAAGTCAAACATGATAAATGTGAGTTTAAATTATCTTCTATTTTTACCCTTAATCATTTTAATTAATAGTTTTAATTTCTATCTAAAATGAGTCATTGGATCAATAGAGATAACGGACAGAGATTTGTTCTCACATACACAATGAAAATTGAGTTTTCATTTAAACTTTTTTAATCTCTCTCCATATATATATATATTAATATAATTAATAATAATATAATATATATTCATAAAATATGAAATTAATATAATATCTTTAATGTCAAATAAATATAATACCATAAATATAATTCCATAAATATCTATCATAAATATTAAATCAATATAATATATATTCCATCAATATTATATTATATTAATATATATTATAAAATATTAATAAATATATTTGCATGTAAAAAACCTCCACATTTTTGTTTCAGGGGAGTAGGGGACTACCGGAAGAAACACTAAACCCTTTCACCAACTCCAAATCTATTCGTACAAATCCGATGAAGGGCGGAGCTACAAGGAAGACGATAACCTCTGAGATTCCACCACCACCACCACCACCACCACAGGATTCCGTTCAAAACACCATTAATGATAAAAGTAACCATCCTGTACAACACGAGCGCCAACAAGAGAAGCAGCAGCAGCCGTTAAATGATGGTGAAGTTGCTGGAAATGAGTTCGATAATGATTACGAGGAGTGTGATCAATCTGATGATGGAGATATCGATGGAGGAGCAGCGGATGGAGGTCAAAACGACGGTGATGAAGAGAGACCCAAGCTAGCAGAGGGTT
This sequence comes from Silybum marianum, assembly GCA_036898165.1. Taxonomy (NCBI): domain Eukaryota; kingdom Viridiplantae; phylum Streptophyta; class Magnoliopsida; order Asterales; family Asteraceae; genus Silybum; species Silybum marianum. The sequence continues at coordinate 25,450,261 of CM072538.1, forward strand.
TCTATGAGGTTGAAGCAGTGCGGAAGAAAAGGATCCGGAAGGTTCATTATAGCTCTTAATTGTTTTGTTAATTTATATATTCTTTCATTTTTATGGTTACATTTAGCCTGATCTATTTGGGGATTTTGTTGTCTGTGAATTTGCATTCTGCAATCCGTCTCTGGTGCTTTCGGAAAACAGGGGAAAACCCAATATCTCATCAAATGGTGCGTGCCCTAGTTGTATCGATTGTCATTAATTATGCTGATTATATGTGTTATTTTTGGGGGTTCGATGATCTATGCTTTTAATTTGAGAAAAAAACACGATGTTGGTGCTAGTTTTGTTTGAAATTATGGATTTGAACCATTTTGCTAAATTACTGTTCCCTGAACAGTACCTGAGCTTTTATGGGATATGGAATCAATCTTGTATCTGTTGGTTCAAATTCGAAATTGATTTTTACTCCAATCCTAATTTAAAGCCATGTTTGGTGAACTTTGATTCTGATTTCAAAAATTGTGATTTTGTACCCCCAAACGTGACATCAATTTCAAATGATTTTTTCTCTTGGCCATTTCATTGTCTGATTTTATTATGAATTGGGATATCTGGATTACTGTTATGTCTATGGATATATACATAAGTTGATTAAAAATAAATGCTTATGCTCTAATGAAGGCGTGGCTGGGCGGAGCATACAAATACGTGGGAACCTGTTGAGAATCTCTTGTCATGTCCAGCTATCATTGAAGCATATGAAGAGAGGTTTTCCTTTTACTATTCTGTATTATTTTTTGTATTGAATTACATCAAGGGCTGGTTTAGGATTTCATAAGGTCATTCATGTTTATAAGCACCAGATATAAATTATATATTTCTTTAATAATCCCCCCCTCCATGTGTGCTTATAAATTAAAGAGGAGCAGTAAAAACAACTTTCTTTTTATAACAAAGACAAGCAATACTCAAAATGACCTTAACATTTGTATATCATTGAATCTTTATGCTTAATTGTAACTTGTAAGCATATCCCAAATAAGCCCGAATTTATTTTATATGATTATTGATGCTTGCTTTCTTCTTGTTTTTGAAAATTGAAGCTTGAGGCATGGGAAAAAAAGATCAAACAGGAAAGGTAAGCGGAAGCAATCCGTGGTTCCTACACCACAGTCAAAGAAGAAGCAATCGGTGGTTTCTACACCACAGTCAAAAAAGAAGCAATCTGTGGTTTCTACACCACAGTCAAAAAAGAAGCAAAAGAAACAGGCAGAAGCAGAACAGAGTTCTCCACTTCCTTCATATGACATACCTACCGTAAGACTCACAATTATAGAGGAACCTTTATCAGTTCCTTCCATCCCTGATGCCAACTTGAGTAATGAGACTGAAAACAATATTGGGGAGATGGGCAATAATGGAACAACCAATCTGTTAAATGATACTGGATTGTTAATGATTTCCACCCAAATTGGAGAAGGGCAAGAGAGAAATGAGTTGGATGCACTTCATAACGAACCTCAAGTTGCTCCAACTTCCAACAATCAGGATAGCTTGAATGATTTTGCTATCCATATTCAAGAAGCTCGACTAATTGAAGGGGTTGGTCCAGTAGAAGTTATTAGACCTTCAGATGGAGCCTTGAAGGTTAATGGAACGGAACCTAAAAGGGTGGGTCATCTAGTTGGAGCTAAAAGGAGGAAGTCTTGTGCTGTTAAGCGGTTTAAGAAAGAACCAAACTCAGCTCTCAGAAACGAAGCCCTTGGAAACACAACTGGTGATGGTGTCGTAATTGGAGAAGATGTGATTCAGAATATGAACGGGTTGGATTCAAATAACATCATAGATGCACCCCCAAGCATCTTTGATATTACAAAGATTATCAAGCTCGTGAACTATTCAGTATCTATAGTTCACGACACAGAGGAGGTGTCCGTAAACTTTTTGGTCAGGAGGTTTGTTGACTTATATCTCTCTCTCTCTTTTTCTTAATTATTTATAATTAATTAGCTTGATGTCCATTTGATCATATTTATGAACTTATCTATGTATGCATGGTTTTATAAGGCACTTTTTAATCATTTACTCACTGAAAACATCAAGGCATTGGCTAATGTGAAAGCAATATTGATATCAAATATTTAGAACATAATTTAGTTCCTCCAGTTCACCCATAATTAATGGCAAAATCTTGTTTGGTTGCTTATAAGCAGGTCAGATGGAGAAGAGGTCGTTGTTGATAACAAATACCTCAAAGAAAACAATCCATTTCTGGTAAACTTCTTTCCTTGATCTTCCCCATCCCCCCCCAAAATAAAAAATGAAAATAAGAATCAATAAACAGAGTATGGTTTAAGTGTTGAATTATATTTATTTATTAATTTATTAATACTTACAGTTGATCAACTTCTATGAGAAACAACTTCTCGGTACAACCGCCCCTCTGAATGAGCATCTTAGTCGTGGATAAATGTGGATATAGGTGGATCAGCATATTCTTCATCTTTCTCTATTTGATATCATCATTTTGTAGACAGAGAGTTTCTATTTTCTAACATGCAGTAATAGTTAAACATATCTTTTAGGATTTCTGGATGAATGTTATTATCAATCGCTATGTAAGATCTGCTTAAGAGGTGTAGAATTTCATTTTATATCATCAAACCCATTCTGAGCTTGTTTGTGTGTTCATCATTTTCATATGACCAATTGCATCTGAAAGGAGGTAATTAATATAGGCAAAAATGGAGAGTATAGGTCCATCACCATTTGCCACTTATCCGAAATGGGTCATTTTGGAGTTTTCCTTTTAACCATGGGGTTTTAACCGATTTACATGAATCTTTTTTTATATCAACTTGTATTTTGATTATTTCTTCTCAATAGAAAAACAGAGTGATGGTTAGAAAAGTCGACTACTATATATAGCTTGTTTGTATCAATTGAGTGATCTTGTGAAAAATGTAGGATCGTTTTTCTTTAATTCACTGTCTTGGCACTGTCGGCATGAGATGTTTCCGTTATACATATATATATATATAATAACTTAATCAATTTTTAGACTCAATCGGAAGCAAAGTTTGATTCTGGCATTCTGATTGCATCATATAATATTGGCATTGCTTGTTCCTAGTTATTACCCGCATCATTAATTTCTGTTTGCTAATTTACCAAAATGATAGCGATGACAGTTTATTTGCCCAAAGTCATTTTCTTACAGTTTTAATTTATTCCAGTAAAGGTATAACCATAAATAGTTGGCAGTTATTCTTCAAGTCATCCAAAAGAGTGAGGTCTTTTTAGTATCCAAAATTCCAAATGTAGTTATTTCCAAACAAAGGCAACATATGCAGCCCAACAACCAACATAGGGGAAACTATTGTATAACATAAGAAATCAATTGCTTGCTTATTGAGGAAAAAAATATGAGAGCCATATATATAGGGTTTGGATTGGATTCTCAACTATTGTTTCTGTTATTCAGTGTTTTCATTTTAAACTGCCTCATTCATTGAAAATATACTGTTATTTTGTTACAAGTTTACCAAATGGTGACTTAAATATGTGTGGGTTTGTGTGTGTATATATATATATATATATACACACACCATATAGGTTAGATTAATTTGGAGGTTGAATATAACAACAAAATCATCTCCAATCCTCTCCCAAGATAGCTAGGAATTTGTGGCTCTAGAAAAGGCAATCGCATAAAGTGAGCGAGGACCGAAAAATATTAGGTTAAAAGTTGGACAAAGTTTCTATAGATGACGAATGTGTTAATGAGGATGATAACCAAGACAAACTAAATGATCCCATTATATCCCATCGTAACATGGGGTTTGAGGGTGGAGGTTCGCGTGGGGGTGGGATGTAGACATACATGACCTTTGCTCCAAATAGAATTGATCTAGGATGATGACTTAATTACACTACAAAACAAATGACTTTTACCTAAAAAATTACCTAGGGAAATTTTCGTCGATGATTATCCACGGATCACCAAAAAATACTAATGGTCCGGTAAAATCTGATGTTTTTCGAGAAAATACTAACGGATCACCCAGAGAATCTCGGGGTAATCTGTCACTGATATGAATTACTCACCAACTTTTGTGACGGTTTTGTAAGGAATCACCCATCAGCGACAGTTTTCCAGAAAAAATTTTGTAGGCAAAAGTCTTTTGTTTAGTAGTGTTAATTACCATAATATATTGTGACAAATGACACGGAACCCCATTTATAAACTCTTGTAATAAACAATTTGGATGAATCACTTAATCAATAAGAATAATTCAAAGAATCTCTCATCCACTGAGTCTTGAAAGAGGCCGCCAACAAAAACCTTCATGAAACAGAGAAAGGAAAATTGTCATGTAGCATTCATACAACTTCCACATTAACATTTCCAACCCCAAAGAGATCTCTCTTTCTCAAAACTATCAAGGGGGTTTATTGGTTTAATAGATGAATGATGTTAAGAGGATGGTGACTTACCCTTCCACATAGGTTCATGTTTCAAAAGCTTGAGGTATCAACGAGGCTCATTCTATAGGAGGTCAAGAGTGGGGCTTAACTTCAAATAAGTATCTAAAGCATCCACTAGTTCATCATATAGGTTCTTAGATGGAACCAAAGATGAGGATTATGAGAATAATGCCTCCCGGATTCACTCCTCAAGATCTAGAATCAAATCTAAATCGCATGTTGAGGTCGTTTTTGTTTTTAAGCCTCGTTTGTGCATGTTTGTGTGTTCATTGCTTTTAAAATTTTCTATAGGAGAAACATATGTAGGCTTGTAATACTTTATTCCTTTCATGGAGGATATTTTTCCTTTTGTGAATTTGTTTTGTTCGTTTGGAAGAATTTATTTTATCCTATTTAAAACCCCCTATTTCATTTTTTCTTAGGACATCACTTAAGATGCCAAGTCGTGTAGGGAAGACAAACTCGTCACTTGATATTGGTCTCATTAATTAGGCCTTACCATACAAGTATTAGCACATCTTATATCCTATTGTTGATATTGCTAAGTATTTACTCCGCATATGTCTAGATTTTCTTTCAATGACAACATGACTTCTAGTCTCAGTATATTTCCCCCCTACATATTTCAACCACTGATATATTGCATATGAAACCAGACTATGGAATTTTCTAAACATTATAGTAATTCTTGTGATAGATTAGGGTAGTTTATTTCTTGCTTGTATGACAACAATTGGAGGAAGGGGGTTGGGAGGGTAGAGGTGTCGTGAGTGTCGATAGAGAGAGTTTTCAGATAGATTTGGAGGCCCTATAATTACACATATACCAATTAAGACTATATATAGATCAACGAGACGAGTAATAAATAAAACAAAATATAAAAGTTCGTACTACATAACATTATTAAAATTCTTTCAAACTAAAATTACAAAAATGTTTTTAAATGATAAAGTAACATATTAAAACCAACTCAAGTAGAATCATTCTTCTAATTAACAATATTTTAAAGCCATAATTGAAAATACTTAAATCGGCTAAAAGAGTAAAAACCCAAAACATTATATATAATTTGGCTAAAACAAGATAATTGGGCTAAAGAGTTAAAACATACCTAATTGAGCTAAAGATTAAAAAAATGTATAACTAGGCCCCTAAATTTTGAGGGTCGAGTTCCATATGTCACATTGAAACACCCTTAGGCACAACCTTGTTGTTTTGTGTGTTTGGAAGAAATTTACTAAATCGTAGATTAATTTCCTTATTTGATGTTCTCTTCGCCTCTTATAGCCAAATTGTTTGCACCGGTTTTCAATCTAGAGCGCACACTTGCAATTGAATGAAAATGCTAGACATGATAACCTAATGGGAACTTTCGTTGGACATCTTCTAATTAAGATGACAAGTTGTGTAAGGAATGACAAACTCATGTCAATTGATTGATTGTATCCATTAGGACTTCCACACCAATTCAATACGTTTTATATAATCCTATTGTTAAAAAGCTAGTTATGATTTGCACCGGATACACCTAGTTTTTCCTACCATGACAACTACAACTTCTAGTCTCTGAGTACGTGTTTCTTTTCTATACATATTTGACATGGTTCTCTTTGGGACCTTTTCAACCATTGATATATTTTGATACAGGTTTCTTTGGTGTGTTAGGATGGTAGAGGATGGGTTGTGGAAGGGTCAACTTCGGCTAGAATTAATTGCGGTATATTGTGATTGGAATCCAGAGTGTCTTTGATGTCTTCTTTGTGTTTTTTGAGCTAGGTATGCTCTTTCATTATTTGATAATTATGTATTAAAAACACATTTTTGCAAATATATGGCTTATTGTTGTCCTCTCAAAATTTTGTACTTGTCCTTTTTTGCAAGCTGAGAAGTTTTCAGAAACAGCCTCAACATATACATACATCATACCCCGAGAACTTACCTCTAGGTGATGAGGATATACCAAATACAAACAATACCTGCATGGGTGTACTGTATACATGTATTCAATGCTTTTAAAAGTTTATTTATAATTAATGTTTGTGGTTTAGTTACTTCATTCCATTCATAGAGGATATTTTGCCAGCGTTGGATATATTTTTTGGGTTTGGAAGAACTTATATTAATGTCGGGCACCACCTAATCGGCACCTTTTTGTACGACATTGTTCAAGATCTCAAGTCGTGTCGCGATTGAGAAACTCCAATCACTTGATTTGCACCGCATATATATGCCAAGTTTTCTTTCTGTGACACCTATGTGCTCTAGTCTCAGGTGTACATTTTCCTACATATTTGACATGGTTCTATTTAGGCTCTTTTTAACCATTTGATCTGTTGCATATGAAGCCTAACTCTTTTTTTTCCTTTTGTTATTGTCTGATGTTGATGCTAAACCGAGGTCAATTGTTTTTCTTCGTATAACAAGATAGTACTTCTATCAGAATTCAACCATTAAACAAATATATTAAGGACGATACAACTCATGGATGCAAGTTTTTTGTTTTGCCATTTAAATATCATGTTCTCACTATTCTTTTATTTCCTACCACATTCAGTTGTCTGTGTAACAGAAGAGATCAATATATATATATATGTATATATACCAAAATGAAAATACATTTTGTTACCATAAACTTAGATAATTATTTTGTGGCAATAGATAGCCATACGTCAATGATTTTCTTAGCATTAACAGCTTAACATTGTTTTGTAGGTTTTAATTATCGGATCTAATGGAAAGGAAGTGATCATGAATGATAAATATCTTAAGGCTAAAATACCGTGCTTATAAACTTCTCTCTTTGCCATGCCCATCAAGCAAGATCAAGGTGATTGATCTGGCATTCATTAATTGATGATGAGAGTTGATCTTGATCATCTGCCACAAGCAAAATCTTCACAAAAATGTGCATGGAACCATGGATGTAAGTTGATCAGAGCCTATTTCTTTTTATCCACGCCTCTTGTTTTACTTTTTTCTTTTTTTCCTTCTATGTTTACACTTATGTACCTTTTTCCCCTGTATTTGTATATTTTCCTTTTTTTATTTAAATTATATATGTAGGATATAATGCCTCAAGGGCTCCAAATTCAGATTTTTGTCATAGCACATTTTTGAGGTCATAGATATGTGCATCCAGATTGTCATTTGTTAGATGAGAAAGCATGGTGGTTTGAACAGTTACAAGCAATTGCATCCATTTTGGGTTGTAGCTAGGTTCTTTGAATATGAACTAACGATCACTTAGGGGTTTTCTTAATGCACTTTATGATAACCTTTAGGGCCCGTTTGGTTGGAGGGATTTGAAGGGATTTGGAGGGATTGGGATTTCAATCCAATCCATTGTATTGGGGATAGTTCTAAGATTACTGACATGACGACTTATTTCACTGCAGTGTTTGGCATAAATATTAAGATATAGTACAGTACGAACTGGGAATGACTTATTTGAAATCCCAATCCCTCCAAATCCCTCCAACCAAACGGGCCCTTAAGGTTTGATCGAATTAACATTTTGTGCTCGGAAGGCTGAACTGTACTGACACAACATTTTTTTTTCATTTCACTGCAAAACTATTTAAGTTTCAGTCCCCAAACTTAGCGAGGAGCCTATTTGGTCCAATTTCACTATTTCTAAAAATAAACGACCTTATAATTTTTTTCTTTCAATTGCAAAACCCAATTAGACGTCAGATAAGTTCACAAATGACAAGAATTCTATCTCTCTATATATTACCTATAGAGGCATCTATTTTTTTGTTTGGGAGGCTTTGTCCGGTGCATACTGTTTTTGTAATTAACAGTTCTTGTTAATTGAATAAAATTTTCCTGAGATCATTCCCCCCCAAAAGAATTCTATCTCTATATAGAGAACAAAGAAAATATCTTTTTCTTTCGGTGCAATTCCATTCAGAAACTAGAGGTAGACCTTACTTTTCCAATTAAAAAAATATGTCTTGATCAAGTGTAAATGCTTTATATTAAACTATTTTGATTGACAATGCATCTATCAAACCCTTATATGTTACCTCTAAAAATTCCACATATCTGATTTGACCTGTAGACTTGTGCTCTTGTTAAGGTGCTTCTTGATCGAATGAGTGTTAACACCAAGAATAATGTTGTTAAATGACTCTTTAACTCATCAGGCTTGGTGAATTTTACCTTCAAGATACCTGTTCCTACTTAATTATATATATATATATATATATATATATATATATATATTCTGTCGGCATGGCATGGTCGATCTTATTTTGTTCTATTGCAAATCTTGATTAGATTTTCGCCTTTGTTTAGAATTTACGTTGAAGTTGTTGAAACCTGCAGGCATATACTTTGAGTTTGGATGTTAACGCTTTCAGCTACAAAATTAATTATATGAATTTCATAACTGTTTGAGTAATAATTGCGAGCATTATATAAACTTTGTGACAAGTATAAAAAGAGTGACTTTAGTGTTATATACATCTAAACAATGGTTCACGCCACTGAGTCTATTATTTTACCCCTCAAACTCAACATTGTTGTTACAGTACTTGGCCAAATTAAAATCCAGAAGTTTATTCTCTATACTTTCCAGTTGAAGCTATTGCCTGTTATAAGCCATTGCCACTAATATTTTCACAATGCACAACGCTTACTCTGTGGCAATACACGAATAATTGTAAGATGATTAACTTTCCGTTTTTAAAACGCCGCAGTAGACCACACCCAAGTATTTGAAGCATCTTGTAGGCTATTAACGCACCTTAATAACAATCAGGTTGACAAAGTGAATATGCTTATATATCCAACTGTTTTGAATCATTTTCATGTACTTTTCCCTTTTAAGTTCAATAAAGTTCACATCTAACTCATTTCTCCCTTTCATTTCCTCCGGTTTGTGGGGTTTAATAAATTTGCAGAGGTCTATTTCAAGAAAAGCTTGTGAGGAAACCATTGAAGATCTATTATTATTATTCAATCATGAAATACTAAACATGCATCCCTCATGGCAACAATGCTTTTGCTCTCATTTTATCCAACTCATGAGTGGCACTGGTTGTGTTTAGGACGGCATCATGTGCATCATTTCAGAATTGTGAGAGTTCATGATCGAGCTTGCTGTTTTCTAAACCTCCTGACCAAAAAGTTTACAGATACCTCCTCTGTGTCGTTAATCATAGATGTTGGATAGTTCACAAGCTTGATAATCTTTGTAATTTCAAAGATGCTTGGGGGTGCATCTACGATGTTATTTGAATCCAATCCGTTCATATTCTCAATCACATTTTCTCCAACTATGACACCATCACCGGTTGTGTTTCCAAGGGTATCATTTCTGAGAGTTGAGTTAACAAACAGAAATTAATGGTGCGGGTAAAAACTAGGAACTAGCAATGCCAATATTATATGATGCAATCAAGATGCAAGAATCAAACTTTCTTCCGTGTGAGTCTAAAAATTGATTAGGTTATTATATGTATACCGAAAATCATGCCAACGGTGCCAAGACAGTGAATTAAAGAAAAACGATCCTACATGAGTTATTATGTTTAAAGTAATCGACTTTTCTAACCATTACACTGTCTTTTATTGTGACGAAATAATCGATACAAGATGATATAAGAAAAAGATTCATGTAAATCAGTTAAAACCCCATGGTTAAAAAGAAAACTCCAAATCTGACCCCCCCCCACCCCCCCACCCACCTACCCCTCCCTCCAAATCCCCTTCATGAGTCATGCCACACCTTTGGGTTGGTGAGAAACAGAAGAACCATTTTGGGGCGGAAGCAAGAAAGAAAAGAAGGGTGCGACAAGTATTAAAAAACGAGAATCGTAACAAGGTTTTGTAACATAGAACCGACCACAAAAACAAGTTCAGAATGGGTTTGATGATATAAAATGAAATTCTACACCTCTTAAGCCGATCTTACATATTGATTAATAATAACGTTCAATCAAAAATCCTAAAAGAGGATATGTTTAACTATCACTGCATGTGTTAGAAACTCTTAGAAACTCTCTGGCTACAAAATGATGATATCAAATAGAGAAAGATGAAGAATATGCTGATCCACCTAGCTACATCAATTATCCACGACTAAGATGTTCATTCAGAGGGGCGGTTGTACCGAGAAGATGTTTCTCATAGAAGTTGATCAATTGTAAGTATCAATAAATAAATAAATATAATTCAACACTCAAACAATACGCATGTTTATTGATTCTTATTTTCATTTTTATTTTGGGGGGATGGGAAAGAACAAGCAAAGAAGTTTACCAGAATTGGATTGTTTTCTTTGAGGTATTTGTTATCAACAACGACCTCTTCTCCATCTGACCTGCTTATAACAAACCAAACAAGATTTTGCCATTAATTATGGGTGAACTGGAGGAACTAAATTATGTTATAGAAGTTTGATATCAACATTCTTTTCACATTAGCCAATACCTTGATGTTTTCAGTGAGTAAATGATTAAAAAGTGCCTTATAAAACCATGCATAGATAAGCTCATAAATATGATCAAATGGACATCAATCTAATTAATTATAAAAAGTTAAGAAAAAGAGATAGAAATATAAGTCAACAAACCTCCTGACCAAAAAGTTTACGGACACCTCCTCTGTGTCGTTACCTATAGATGCTGAATAGTTCACGAGCTTGATAATCTTTGTAATTTCAAAGATGCTTGGGGGTGCATCTATGATGTTATTTGAATCCAACTCGTTCATATTCTTAATCACATCTTCTTCAACTGCGACACCATCACCGGTTGTGTTTCCAATGGCATCATTTCTGAGAGCCGAGGTTGGTTCTTTCTTAAACCGCTTAACAGAACAAGACTTCCTCCTTTAGCTCCAACTAGGGAACCCACCCTTTTAGGTTTCGTTCCATTAACCTTCAAGATTCCATCTGAAGTTCTAACTTCTACTGGACCAACCCCTTCAGTTGGTCGAGTTCTTGAATATGGATAGCAAAATCACTCAAGCTATCCTGATTGCTGGAAGTTGGTGCAACTTGAAGTTCATTATTATGTGCATCCAACTCATTTCTCTCTTGCCTTTCTCCAATTTGCGTGGAAACCATTAACAATCCAGTATCATTTAACGGATTGGTTGCTCCATTATTGTCCATCCCCCCAACATTGTTTTCTGTCCCATCACTCAAGTTGGCATCAGGGATGGAAGGAATTGATAAAGGTTCCTCTATAATTGTGACTCTCACGGTAGGTATGTCATATGAAGGAGCTGGAAAACTCTGTTCTGACTCTTTCTTTTGCTTCTTTTTTGACTCTGGTGTAGGAACCACCGAATGCTTGTATGCCGTTGCGTGTATGTTTCTTATTTGATCTCTCTTTCCTAGACCTCATGCGCTTCAAATGCATCAATGACTTCAGAACATGCCATAGATTCTCAACGAGTTCCCAAGGATTAGCTGTCTCCGGCTAGCCACACCAGATGATGAGATATCGTGTTTCCCCTTGTGAATCCTTTTCTTTTGTACAACTCTGATCTTATAGAAACTATCCATTAGCTAAACATGTTATTCCTCTCCATTTGCTTCTACTCGTTGGATACCTACATCACCAACTTCACATGCTCCTTGTAATCTTTGTGTTTGTCTTCATCGTACACATTTCCAGCACTACTGTTGTACAGTCATTCATCGGCTGCTTTTTTTGCTCTCGCTTCTACTTGCTATTACTCTTATAATCTGTTCGTTCCCTTGATCGTTATCTTGCTTTGGACTAGATGTAGTGGTGGTGAAAGCTCAGAGCTTATGGTTTTCCTTCTAGTTCCGCCCTAATCCAAATCGGTTTGTAGAAGGGTTGTCTTTATTGTAAGTTGGTATTTTATGCTCCCAAGCACAAATAAGGAGCTTCTCATGCTTGATGTCGAAAGGGTATGGATTTGCGTAAGAAGAAGCATTCCATACGATCCTTGCAGCTTCTTTCTGGGTCATCTGGAGTGAAAGAAACAGAAGGATATATCTTCAAAAAGTGCTGAGAGACCAGGGGACGCTGATTTAACAAGTTTATAAGCATCTTATTGAGGACGGGCAACATGAAGCCTCTATTCAATTCAACAGTTCCAATCATGGTAGGTCTACCTCTTGATTTTATAAACTAATTAACTCACTGTGTTTACTCTTTGTACACTTCATTAATTTTCAGTTTCTAATAAAATCTTTGAGTACTTTTATTATAACCTAGTTCTTATAGATCTTAAATTCCCTCTATGTGCCATGACTTACATATGATAAATTCTGTTGTTTCTAATCAAGTCTTAACAATAATAATTCTTTATCTAATTGTAACCATATTTAATTTGGTGAACTTTCCCTTTAGAACATTTCCTTCCACTTCAAAAGCATGAATGAGTTCTTTGATCTCCTGTTGGCCTTGAACTTATCAGAAGAAGAGCAGCAATGTTTCCATATTCTACACTCACCACATCATTTTTCGAAAGCATTTATCACTACAACAAATCATATCTTTTGCGACGACAAAAATCTCGTCGCTATATGTCTAGTGCGACGACTATCGTCGCTGTAGAGATCGTCATTGCAGGTCCGTGGCTGTAGCTTTCTATAGTGACGACATATCGTCGCTACCGTTAAAAATTAAAATTAAAATTAATAGAAAACATTAAAAATTATCTACTGTGACGACGTGTCGTTACTACTTAAAAATTAAAAATTATCTAGATAAAATAATAAATTATCTACTACGACGATATGTCGTTGCTAATGATATAAAATTAAAAATTAAATATATTTTCTACTGCGACGACATGTCGTTGCTAAAGGTATAAAATTAAAAATTAAATATATCAATTCTAGAAAATGGAGTATTTTCAACAGAATTTTTTCAAGTGAAAATGTCGTTGAGAATTTTCTACGAATTTTAGAGGGATTATTGACAGAACATAAATTTTCTACGAATTTTCAACGAATTTCTGTTGAAAATCTCTCACAAACATGCATTTTCAACCAAAATTTTTTCAACGGAATGTCTCGTAAAAAAATTTGGTTGAAAATGCATGTTTGTGAGAGATTTTCAACGGAAATTCGTTGAAAATTTATGTTCTGTCAATAATTCCTCTAAAATTCGTAGAAAATTTTCAATTTCTGTTGAAAATTTCTGTTGAAAATACTCAATTTTCTAATAGTGTATTTTCTACTGCGACGACATGGTGAAAAACCATTTTTTTAAAATTTAAATATATTTTATTCAAATAATCTGATATTCATATAAATAGAGAATAATTTTAAAACCCCCATTGAATCAAACATGATTTTATATTGTGTGGGACCCACATCATATGGGGTTCTAAATGTGTTCCTTTGTTTCGCGCTCTATTTTTTTTTGATAAATAAGCCAGCAACCGTTGACGGACCTTCTCTTGAATTCTCAAAACTTCTGTCGCTCCATCCCCGCAGGGGCAGAGAACCCGTCGCTGTCCTTTAAATGAAGGGTGTTCTTGTATGATTCTTCCCTATATATATATGTTTGTATATGTGTGTATATATATATATGTAGTTATATGTATATATATGTATGTAGGGGGGTTCAAATGAGAACTCAAATTTGGTTGTGAACGTGAGGACAAATTAGAGTCCGACAAGTGTCATATCCAGACTGAATAATAAAGGAAATATTCAGACCTAATAATAGTATTATTCTGTTTGCATATCTTTATTATTCAGTCTGAATAATACTACATTCAGATACATGTCGCTCTCTCATTCGTCCTCACGTTCACAACCAAATTTGAGTTCGTATTTGAACTTTCCTTTATGTATGTATATGCATATATGTATGTATATGTATATGGAAACCAACTATGCAGTTGATTAACGAGGACGGTGACAAGTTAATCACTTTGTTTTTGCATTTAAACTACAACCCAACAGCCCCCTATTCAACTATTTAAACTACAACCCAACAACCCCTAAATTATTTTAACAAGGAACTAAAAAGATGAACTGAGAGGTGGTAAGACTGGTATATAATTCCTACAATTACTTACATGATCGATTCTTGCAAGATCGTTTACCCATCCACTATTTGGCCTGTAATGCATGTATTGCCAATTATCTATTGATCCTTGCAATTCTTGGGTTTATGGGTTTTTCTGCAACAAAAAAAAAATAAATAAATACAAGAATTATGAATCATCAAAACAATCCAAAATAGTATCAAGTTTAACTTATTTACTTTCTTGTATCGCGTAGCGATATATGATGTGGAACCCTGAAGACTAGGGTACTTGGCATGACCCCTATGTTCTGCATTTTTCTCCAAGCGTGCTATATGTTTCGAGTCAATGAAAAGATCCACAATCTCGTCCCAATTTTCAGGGTCCAAGTGCGGTGGCGGATTTCTCTTGGCCTTTGCAACGTCTTTGTACCCGCCAACTTTTTTAAAATATTGCTTTAGTTTTGACTTCCTATCTCGATAAATATCTTGGCAGTCTCGCTCAATGCCGGCTAGAATATTGGGCCATTCAGGAACATTTGGATCAAGAATGAAGAATCTTTTCAAAACAAACAAAAACTGTCAGAAATCATGTAAAAGAAGCTTGAGAAATAGCAATAACACATCATGATCGATCAACCAATTGTAATTAATTTATCCAACTTAAAAAGTTTGGGACTTGATGAATAATATCAATTTGTATGTCCATCTTATATATAATCTTCTAGTACTATTTAAATCATATACAAGTATGCTAGAAATCTGATAAATTACACTAAGTAGTGAAAGCAAGCATGTTGAGTATTAAATATGCATATATAACATAAGTTAATAAAACCAACTGACAAGTTAATATACAAATATGCCTACTTTCAGACTATAAAAAACAACCAATATCGTTATCAGATTCATTTTTTAGTCATTTTCAGATTAGTCAGAGTTTACGTAAAGGACTTACGCAAATGACATTTATGTAAAGCCTACTTTCAGATTATAAAAAAGAAAAAAACAATTCTTTACGCAAATTTGCATTTAATGCAGAGGATGTTGTTGTATGTATACCTATTTATATCATCAAGTCAAAGTTTTCAGATTATTTACCCGAAGTCTTCTAATTATTGATCTCTTCATAGAAGCGAGGACATCCTTCCAGCTTGGATAATGTGGAGAGACACGATGGCAATAAACATTAATAGAACATTGTGTATTTTCAACGGAAAATGTCCTTGAAAATTTTCTACGAATTTTAGATGGATTATTGACAGAACATAAATTTTCTACGAATTTTCAACGAATTTCCGTTGAAAATCTTTCACAAACATGCATTTTCAACCAAATTTTTTTCAACGGAATGTCTCGTCAAAAGTTTTTGGTTGAAAATGCATGTTTGTGAGAGATTTTCAACGGAAATTCGTTGAAAATTCGTAGAAATTTCGTAGAAAATTTATATTCTATTAATAATTCCTCTAAAATTCGTAGAAAATCCGTTGAAACTTTCTGTTGAAAATACTCAATTTTCTAGTAGTGAAAGTTTCCGATATATCTTGTAAACATGCTAGCATAATGCCCAACCGGTTTGTAAGTCGTCTGACGTAGATCAAACTCAATGGGCAAGGGCTTTTCATCATTAGCCAGAAAGGCTTTATCAAGATTCTTGCTTACACTTATGCCTCGCTTTTTTTCTGTTTTGCTACAAGTTTGAACTAAAATATGTTAGAAGATAAAAATTTGTTACATGCTTTAAAAATTTGAAAAAGTGATTAACATGATGCCTGACATGATGTAGGTATTCTTTTTGGTGGAGGAGGAGGATCTCCCCCGACATCTCCACTGTGTCCTCGAGCGACAGCGACAAACATAGAAATAACTGCACATAAATAGAAAGTGATTTTAGTATTTGTTACTTATTTATCTGTTGTAAGCATTTTAACCTTCAGAAACTAGATAAATATAAAATAAAAGGAGGATGGCATTTACCCAGCAGCTAGTCAATGCTTAAGACCCTTCAAGACCGTCAAGAAGTAAACCTGATGATTTTTCATAAAACCAAAAATCAAAACAGAATTTAACGAGAAATGTATACACACGTATCGAGAGAGAGAGAGAGAGAGAGAGAGAGAGAGATTAGGAGAATAAATAGCGGGAGAATTAAAAGGTAAAAAGTGGGTTCAATTTTTGTCACATCTTGTCTGTTTTACTTGATTAGTAGTAGCTAACAGCTTGTGGATCACTACTGAATAAGTCACTTTCTATATCATTAAAGCCACTATTGAATAAGTCAATTTTCACATTTCTTTGGTGAACTAGAAGCATATTATACAAGTTTATCTGTACGATTACATGACAACAAATATCCCCAAGAAGCTATGAATTCTAAACTGCAAAACATGTAGTTAAAATCAAGCTGTAAAGCACTCATCTGCATATATTGGTAATTTCACTTATCCATAACTACATGGAACTTTTTACAAAGGACTATTTTACTCAAAGGTGTTTCCTTGATTGTAAGTTGATTAATTGCCATTGTCAATTGTCAATGAATAAACACTTGAATCATCATGCAGACTTTTTGTGGTATTGTTTGCTTATAATTTGCCTTAGTTCTTTTACCATTTCAACATACTTTTCATAATTTCTGTTCTCAAAGTCATCTCTCTCGTTTCTTCTTGTTTATTTCAGAAATTCATCATAAATTTATGGGCAAGTCTATATTTTCTCACACTTTTTAGTTTTTACAAGTCGAGGTTTTGCATAGAATCTATCACTCTACTCCTTAGGGTAGATGTTAGAATTATGTACATCCCACTCCCTACTAGGATATATTGTGATCGCTTAATTGGTTTGGTTTAGTTTGATTTTTGGCTTTTTAATATTAGAATGACATCTTCACCATTTAGGATCTTGCGTCTATACCAGGGTATGGCGCACACGTTTATTTCGGCCATGAGAATAATGTTTATAGAATGAAGTTTAACGAAACATTTCCTTCATCAAGACTTACTTTCTATAAAATCATGCAAAAGAGTGTCATTTGTTGCATATGGATTGAATATGGAATTCTTTTATTTCTATAAAAAATTATTTATTGCATTTAATTAAGTTATTTATTTATAAGTTTTTTTTTTACCTTTTTCGTGATTTCAATATGATTAATTTTCATTTTTTATGACATTTAAGATAAGAGTGATCTAGTTTTTCATTTAAAATATATTTTCATTGAAATAATTTATATAAGATATTTTTAACAATTTTTGACAATAATTACATGCTATATCGACAATTAATCAACCTTTTTTGAATTGCTAATTTTCATCAAATAATCATAAGTGATATCTATTATAATAAATTAAAATGAGAAAAATGTAAGTTACCTACAACATTCGATGTTATACTACACATCCGATGTGATTTTATTTCGTTATTTTTTTTCCTTTTAAATGTTAATCTGAATCACTATTTTTTATGCTTCAAATCATACGTGATTAGAATTTTTTTTTTTTGAAAAATAAAATCAACTGACTCAAATGTGATTATTACAAAAATTGTAATTTTTTTAAATATTGTCTTATAAAAATAAATAAATTCTTTAAATGAAAATTAAATACACTTATACTAAATGCATTAAATAAAAAATAAATTTTTAAATGAAAAATTAAACTACATTAAGTTTACTAATATATATGGTAATTTTTAAGGCTCATCATGGTTTTTAGTGCCTACCACTCCGGGTAGCACCTCAATAATCTAAGAATATACTCTTTACAGTCTCACTTCAAGGCTCAAGACCTTGGTGCCTACCTCTCTAGATAACACCTCTATGATCAAGTCCTTAGTGCCTACTCGAGGAGGCCAAAGCTTCAAAACTAGGGTCCTATCATTTGGATTCACCTACAACGACAACTTGCAATGGCTATTCAAGCACTAACCCGAAAGTGAGAACATCAAAATTCCCTACTTAACCAACACAACTGACTCTTATGCTTATGAATCCAATGTATTACAATATAAATTATATGACTCCAAATGAATGACAAACACATTTAAAACTTGTAGTTCCTAAATAAATATGCAATAGATACGTCCAAAACTCAACTTTGAGCAATTTAAAACCGGACAATATGCCCCAAAACTCACGTGAGTCAAAATCGTGAGTCAAAATCAAACAGTAAACTCCACAACTTATTTGACTACACAATAAAAGTTAATATAATTCAAAATAAACTTTTGCCCAATGTTTATGCAAACTCTTACTCCAAAATATGATTTAGTCAAAAACTCACAATTGTTAGGATAAATCATCTCCAAATGAAAACTATACAATTTATATATTTCCAAAATATCTTATAACATTAATATGTAATTGTTAGGGTTGATTTCCCTTACAAACCACGTCAATTCGTACAAACCGCATGCAACCAATATTTTTTTTTAATTCTTTCACTTTTTCTTAATTATTAGGGTTGATTAGTCAATAATATATGAAAAAATTTCATCAAGAATACATGAAAGTTGGTGAATCAGAATACGTGAAACAAGATTCATCAAATTAAGAGTTTCATGAATCAATTCATTTTCATGTAGAAAGAAAAATAATTTCATGAATAAAAGAATTATATGAAACAAATTCATCATATTAAACACTTTCATTAAAAAAAATTATTCAAAAAAACAATGAAACACGCGGTTTGTACGGTTTGTACGAATTAACGTGGTTTGTATTTGAAATCTCCCCTATATATGTATATATATATAGATAGAGGGAAGAACTTTAATTTGTTAACCAAACAAATGGTGTTAACTATACAAACCCATTTACAACAATAAGAAACCATTGTTTGTTGTTGGAGTCAATTATTAAGGGTATAAAGAGAATTTCAGTTTTTAGTTATTTTTTAATATTAAATTTAATGGGATATTATAGAAATTTAAAGGTGAAAACTTTAAATATTTGTATTGAAAACTTTAAATATTTGTATTGAATTACACATATATATATATATATAAGTATTTGTAAATAATCTAAATATAATAATAATATAAAAAAATTAAAAACTAAACTTATTAATACAAAAACTTGTATAAAAATTTACAAGAAACAAAAAAAGTTCAAAAACTAATTTTATTAGCGATTTGTAGGCCCGGCACGGAACCGACCCGGTTTTTACAAAAAAATGTATTTTTATATATACTTTCATAGGTATTTTTAAATGTATTTCACACTTTTTAAGTGTACTTGATTGAAAACAATTACAAATTTACAATAAAACGTATTTTTAAATGTATTTGATTGAAAATTAATTATAAAACTATAATAACGTATTTTTAAGTGTACTTGTTTAAAAACCAATTATAAAACTACAATAAAACGTATTTTTAAAGTGTATTTGAGTGACCAAATTACACATATTAAGGTAGTGTTAAAAGTTTATCAAAAAAATCCTTTTTTTTAGTATAGGACCGGGACCGGTTATGAAGGCCCGATCCGAAAAAACACTGTTGAAGTTTGGAACCGATTTTAACCATCTCTATCCCACAGTGGATGTTCTTATAAAAACTCCAACAGAAAATTCAACAAGAACCCTCATTATGAATGTTCTTATTTTCTTCAAAAAAATATTATATTTATATATGAATTAAAAATTCTAACACACATTAATCTTATCGCTATTATATATTTTAATAAATATTATATCAATATATTTATTTACATGTCATAAAATAATAAACATTAATAAATATTTACATCAATACATTTACTTGTATGTAATACAATAATAGGACGATAATAAAAAAAACCATAAAAATGTAACAAACTTATAAAAATCGATCTAAAAATATTTTTTTTATCAAAACCTATAATTTTAAGATATTGTTTCACATATATGTTTGTGTTCACCTTATGACTATAATTATATGTAAAAAAAATTGATTCACCTAGTGAAACAAAAAATATGCATAAAAAAAAATTCTTATGATGAAACAAATACATGTGAAAATTTCACCTTATGAAACAAATATATGTGATAAAGAAAAATCATGAAAAAAAATTATTTTTATATCGGTTTTTATGAGTTTGTAATATTTTTGGTGTTTTTATTTGCTTAAGCCCCTACAATAATATGTGTATATATGTTACTAATATTATATTAAAATAATTAATAATAATAATATAATATGTAGTCATAAAATATTAAATTAATATAATACCTTTAATGTCAAATAAATATAATACCATAATTATATATCAATAAAATATAGGAAAATTAATTAAAATATTTATTTTTCAAGACTGGATTAACTTCTTAGCCATTTTTGTCCAAAGTTTACCAAAATAGTCATAGGTACACAATCTTAAGTATTTTTACGGACCTAAGTAAAAATATAAATATTTTTTATGGATCTAGGTGAGAAACATAATTTTTATTGCGAACCTGAGTAAAAAATATAAATTAGGATAGCAAGTGTATTTTTTTGGGTCCGCAATTGGCTATATTGGTAATTTTCGAAAGAATGTGGTTAGAAAGTCAATTCGTCAACCATAAATGGTATTTTAATTAATTTTTCTAAAATATATATCATAAATATAAAATCAATATAATATATTTTTCATCAATATTATATTAATATAATATATGTTAATAAATATTATAAAATAAAAATATATTTGCATGTAAAAAACCTCCATTTATTTTTCAGAGGAGTAGGGGACTACCAGAAGAAACACTAAACCCTTTCTCCAAATCGATTCTTACAAATCCGATGAAGGGCGGAGCTACAAGGAAGACGATAACCTCTGAGATTCCACCATCACCATTACCACCGCAGGGTTCCATTGAAAACACCATCAATCATCAAAGGAACGACCCTGTACAGCAAGAGCAGCAGCAGCAGCCGTTAAATGGTGGTGAAGTTGCTGGAAGTGAGTTCGATAATGATTACGAGGAGCGTGATCAATCTGATGATGACAATATCGACGGAGGAGCAGCGGATGGAGATCAAAACGACGGTGATGAAGAGAGACCCAAGCTAGCAGAGGGTTTCTATGAGGTCGAAGCAGTGCGGAAGAAAAGGATCCGGAAGGTTTATTATAGCTCTTTTCTCTGTGTTTTAATTGCTTTATTTATTTAAATATCCTTTTATTTTATGGTTACATTTAGCCTGATCTATTCGGGGATTTTGTTGTGAATTTGCATTTTGGATCCGTCTCGGGCTTTTGGAAAACAGGGGAAAACACAATATTTCATCAAATGGTGCGTTCCCTAGTCATATGTCATTATACTTAATTATATGTGTTATTTTTGGGGGTTCGATAATCTACGCCTTTTAATTTGACAAAAAACACGATGTTGGTGTTAGTTTTGTTTGAAATTTTGGATTTGAACCATTTTGCTAAATTACTGTTCCCTGAAAAGCACCTTAGCTTTAATGGGATATGGAATCAGTCTTATATTTGTTGGTTCAAATTCGAAATTGATTTTGCTTCAATCCTAATTTAAAGCCATGTGATTGGAGTTCCCTAACATAGTCTTGGTGAACTTTGATTCTGATTCCAAAATTTGTGATTTTGTACCCCCAAACATGACATCAATTTCAAATGATTTTTTCTCTTGGCCATTTCATTGTCTGATTTTATTATGAATTGGGATATTTGGATTACTGTTATGTCTATGGATATATACATAAGTTGATTAAAAATATATGCTTATGCTCTAATGAAGGCGTGGCTGGCCGGAGCATACAAATACGTGGGAACCTGTTGAGAATCTCTTGTCATGTCCAGCTCTCATTGAAGCATATGAAGAGAGGTTTTCCTTTTACTATTCTGTATTATTTTTGTATTGAATTACATGAAGGGTTGGTTTAGGATTTCACAAGGTCATTCATGTTTATAAGCACCAGATACAAATTAGATATTTCTTTAAGATTTTTCCCCTACATGTGTGCTTATAAATTATAGAGAAGCAGTAAACAACTTTCTTTTTTGTAACAAAGATAAGCAATACTTAAAATGACCTTAGCATTTGTATAACATTGAATCTTTATGCTTAATTGTAACTTGTAAGCATATCCCAAATAAGCCCAAATTTATTATATATGATTATTGATGCTTTCTTCTTGTTTTTGAAAATTGAAGCTTGAGGCATGGGAAACAAAGATCAAACAGGAAAGGTAAGCGAAAGCATTCGGTGGTTCCAACACCACAGTCAAAAAAGAAAGAATCGGTGGTTCCTACACCACAGTCAAAAAAGAAGGAATCGGTGGTTCTTACACCACAGTCAAAAAAGAAGCAAAAGAAACAGGCAGAACAGAGTTCTCCACTTCCTTCGTATGACATACCTACTGTGAGACTCACAATTATAGAGGAACCTTTATCAATTCCTTCCATCCCTGATGCCAACTTGAGTAATGGGACTGAAAACAATGTTGGAGACATGGGCAATAATGGAACAACCAATCCGTTAAATGATACTGGATTGTTAATGGTTTCCACCCAAATTGGAGAAGGGCAAGAGAGAAACGAGTTGGATGTACATCATAACGAACCTCAAGTTGCACCAACTTCCAGCAATCAGGATGGCTTGAGTGATTTTGCTATCCATATGCAAGAAGCACGACCAACTGAAGGGGTTGGTCCAATAGAAGTTCGACCTGCAGATGGAGTCTTGAAGGTTAATGGAATGGAACCTAAAAGGATGGGTGCCCTAGTTGGAGCTAAAAGGAGGAAGTCTTGTGCTGTTAAGCGGTTTAAGAAAGAACCAACCTCGGCTCTCAGAAATGATGCCATTGGAAACACAACCGGTGATGGTGTCGCAGTTGAAGAAGATGTGATTAAGAATATGAACGAGTTGGATTCAAATAACATCATAGATGCACCCCCAAGCATCTTTGAAATTACAAAGATTATCAAGCTCGTGAACTATTCAGCATCTATAGGTAACGACACAGAGGAGGTGTCCGTAAACTTTTTGGTCAGGAGGTTTGTTAACTTATATTTCTATCTCTTTTTCTTAACTTTTTATAATTAATTAGATTGATGTCCATTTGATCATATTTATGAGCTTATCTATGCATGGTTTTATAAGGCACTTTTTAATCATTTACTCACTGAAAACATCAAGGTATTGGCTAATGTGAAAAGAATGTTGATATCAAACTTCTATAACATAATTTAGTTCCTCCAGTTCACCCATAATTAATGGCAAAATCTTGTTTGGTTTGTTATAAGCAGGTCAGATGGAGAAGAGGTCGTTGTTGATAACAAATACCTCAAAGAAAACAATCCAATTCTGGTAAACTTCTTTCCTTGTTCTTTCCCATCCCCCCAAAATAAAAATGAAAATAAGAATCAATAAACATGCGTATTGTTTGAGTGTTGAATTATATTTATTTATTTATTGATACTTACAGTTGATCAACTTCTATGAGAAACATCTTCTCGGTACAACCGCCCCTCTGAATGAACATCTTAGTCGTGGATAATTGTGGATGTAGCTAGGTGGATCAGCATATTCTTCATCTTTCTCTATTTGATATCATCATTTTGTAGCCAGAGAGTTTCTAAGAGTTTCTAACACATGCAGTGATAGTTAAACATATCCTCTTTTAGGATTTTTGATTGAACGTTATTATTAATCAATATGTAAGATCGGCTTAAGAGGTGTAGAATTTCATTTTATATCATCAAACCCATTCTGAACTTGTTTTTGTGGTCGGTTCTATGTTACAAAACCTTGTTACGATTCTCGTTTTTTAATACTTGTCGCACCCTTCTTTTCTTTCTTGCTTCCGCCCCAAAATGGTTCTTCTGTTTCTCACCAACCCAAAGGTGTGGCATGACTCATGAAGGGGATTTGGAGGGAGGGGTAGGTGGGTGGGGGGTGGGGGGGGGGTCAGATTTGGAGTTTTCTTTTTAACCATGGGGTTTTAACTGATTTACATGAATCTTTTTCTTATATCATCTTGTATCGATTATTTCGTCACAATAAAAGACAGTGTAATGGTTAGAAAAGTCGATTACTTTAAACATAATAACTCATGTAGGATCGTTTTTCTTTAATTCACTGTCTTGGCACCGTTGGCATGATTTTCGGTATACATATAATAACCTAATCAATTTTTAGACTCACACGGAAGAAAGTTTGATTCTTGCATCTTGATTGCATCATATAATATTGGCATTGCTAGTTCCTAGTTTTTACCCGCACCATTAATTTCTGTTTGTTAATTTACCAAAACGATAGCGATGACAATTTATTTACCCAAAATCATTTTCTTGCAATTTTCTTGCTATTTCTTCAAGTCCATTTTTCAAGTCATCCCAAAGAGTTAGGTTTTTTTAGTATCCAAAATTCCAAATGTAGTTATTTCCAAAGAAAAGCAACATATGCAGAGTGCAGACCAACATTTTGGCTAACAACCAACACAGAGAAACTATTGTATAACATAAGAAGTAAATTGCTTGCTTACATGAGGAAAAAATGAGTGCCATATATAGGGTTTGGATTGGATTCTCAACTATTGTTTCTGATCTGCAATAATATTTTCATTTTAAAATGCTTCATTCATTGAAAATATATTGTTATTTTGTTACAAGTTTACCAACTGGTGACTTAAATATGTGTGGGTTTGTGTGTCTATATATATACACCATATAATCTGGAGGTTGAATATAACAACAAAGTCATCTTCAATCCTCTTCCAAAATAGCTAGGAAGTTTAGGCTCTAGAAAAGGCAATCGTATAAAGTGAGTGAGGACAGGAGAATATTAGGTTAAAAGTTGGACAAAGTTTCAAGTCATCTAGCATCAAGAGTCGACCGCAATTCAATCTCTTCGGCACTGGTTGGTTCTTGCGCTTTGCCGGTTCGGGGGGGGGGGGGGATAATATGGTGAAGAACTCGATGGGACTTGGCATGGATTTTAAATAGTTCGGCCTAGGTAGCGTATCGAACATTCTCCATCTATAGGGTGATGGTAATGTTGTTTTTTATGTTGGAGACAGCTAGAGCAGGATGAAAAGATGACTTGTTGGCCATAGTTGAGAGGAAAAAAAACCGGAAACAAACTATAAGAGATAGATAATGGCGGAAGCAAGAAGGGTAGGAGAAGAGGTAGGAGGAGAGTAGCCTAATCTGATACAATGATAGAAATTAATCTCCTAGATTTCTTTCGCATAGAATTACATTCAATACATATATAAATGAAATCCCTCTATGA
The DNA here is from genome assembly GCA_036898165.1 of Silybum marianum. NCBI lineage: Eukaryota > Viridiplantae > Streptophyta > Magnoliopsida > Asterales > Asteraceae > Silybum > Silybum marianum. The sequence goes on from CM072538.1 coordinate 25,475,912, forward strand.
TTCTAGTCAATCTAATTATTAGAAAACACAAATCTAGGAGATAACAATGGAAGGAAATAAACATACATCGGTTACAAAATATTTAAAGATTCTAACAGTAGACGACGAATGCGTTAATGAGGATGATAATTAATCAAACCAAACTAAATGAGCACATTATAACCCACCCTAACATGGAGTTTGAGCGTGGAGATTCGCATGGGGGTGGGATGTAGACATACATGACCTTTGGCCCAAATAGAATTGAGGATGATGACTTAATTACCATAATATATTGTGACAAATGATAAAGTCTTGTAATAAAGAGTTTGGATGAATAAATCAAAAAAAAAACAAGTCAAAGAATCTCTCATTCCTTGAGTCTTGAAAGAGGCCACCAACAAAAACTCTCATGAAAGAAAGGAAATTTGTCGGGAGCATTCATACAACTCGCACATTAACATTTCCAACTCCAACGAAATCTCTCTTTTTCAAAATAGTGAAGGAGGATGATCTTAGGAGGATGGTCGCTTACCCTTCAAATAGGCTCATGTTTTAAAAGCTTGAGGTATCAGTGAGGCTTACTCTACTCTATAGGAGGTCGAGAGTGGTGCTTAACTTCAAATATATATCAAAAGCATCTACTAGCTAGTTCATCATTATAAGTTCTTACATGAAACCAAAGAGGATTATGAGACAATGCCTCTCGAATGCACTCCTCAACATTCTAGAATCAAATCTAAATCCCATGTTGAGGTCGTTTATATTTTTAAGACTCGTTTATGAATGGGGTTGTGTTCAATGCTTTTGAAATTTTCTATAGTGGAAACATATATAGGCTTGTAATAATACTTTATTCCTTTCATGGAGGATATTTTGCCTTTTGTGAAATTTTTTTGTTCGTTTGGAAGAATTTATTTTATCGTTATATTAAACCCCCTATTTCATTTTTTCTTAGGACATCACTTAAGATGCCAAGTTGTGTAGGGAAGACAAACTCGTCACTTGATATTGGTCTCATTAATTAGGCTTATCATACAAATATTAGCACATCTTATGTCATATTGTTGATGCTAGTTATTTAATCCACATATGTCTAGATTTTCTTTCCATGAGAAATATGACTTCTAGTCTCGGTATATTTTACCCCTACATATATGACATGGTTCTTTTAGGCTCTTTTCAACCATTGATATATTGCATATGAAACCCTACTCCATATTGTATCTTCTTTTTATTGTTTGATATTGATCATAATAAGGCTATGGAAATTTCTAAACATTATAGTAATTCTTGTGATAGATTAGGGTAGTTTATTGCTTGATTGTACGACAACAGTTGGAGGAAGGGGGTTGGGAGGGTAGAGGGTGTAGTAAGTGAGTGTCGATCGAGGGAGTCTTCAGATAGGTTTGGAGGCCCTATAATTACACATGTACCAAGACTATATAGATCAACGAGACGAATAATAAATAAAACAAAATATAAAAGTTCATACGACATAATATTATTAAATTCTTTCAAACTAAAACTACAAAAATGTTTTTAAATGATAAAGTAACATATTAAAATCAACTTAAGTAGTATCATTCTTCTAATTAACAGTCTTTGGAAGCCGGAATCGAAAATCCTTAAATCGGCTAAAAGGGTAAAAACCCAAAACATTACATATAATTTGGCTAAAACAAGATAATTGGGCTAATTAAAAGTTAAAACATACGTAATTGAGCTAAAGATTTAAAAAATGTATAACTAGGCCCCTAAATTTTGATGGCCGAGTTCCATACGTCACATTGAAACACCCTTAGGCACAAACTTGTTGTTTTGTGTGTTTGGAAGAATTTACTAATTCCTACATTAATTTCCTTATTTGATATACTCTTCGCCTCTTATAGCAAAATTGTTTGCACCGGTTTTCAATCTAGAATGCACACTTGCAATAGAATGAAAATGCTAGACATGATTACCTAATGGGAACTTTTCGGGTTAGACATCTTTTAAGATGACAAGTTGTGTAAGGAATTGACAAACTCACGTCAATTGATTGATTGTATCCATTAGGACTTCCGTACCAATTCAATACGTTTTATATCCTATTGTTGATAATCTAGTTATGATTTGCACCGAATACGCCTAGTTTTTCTTTCCACAACAACTATGACTTCTAGTCTCTGAGTAAGTATTTATTTTCTCTACATATTTGACATGGTTCTCTTTGGGCCCTTTTCAACCATTGATATGGTGCAATGTATTTTGATATGAGTTTCTTTGGCGTGTTAGAGATAACTTCAGCTAGAATTAATTCGGTATATTTTGATTGAAACCCGGAGTTTCTTTGATGTCTTCTTTGTGTTTTTGGAGCTAGGTATCCTCTTTCATTATTTTATAATTATGTATTAAAAACACATTTTTTGCAAATATGTGGCTTATTGAAGTGCTCTCAAAATTTTGTATGTGTCCTTTTTTTAAGCTCAGAATTTTTCAGAAACAACCTCAAGATATACATATATCCTATCCCGAGACGCTACATCTAGGTGGAGAGGCTATACCGAGTTTTTTTTGGTTTTAACAAGATAGTAGTTTCTTTTAAAAGTTTCTTTATAATTAATGTTTGTGGTTTTACACTTCTTTCCATTCATAGAGGATATTTTGCCGATTATGGATATGTTTTGTCGGTTTGGAAGAACTTATATTATCGTATATTAAACCCACCCTTATTTCATATTCTCTTAGCCTCTTTAGCCGAATTGTGTGCCCAACTTTTCAGTCTTGGAGGGCATGCACATGACTCGCAGATGATGCTGATTATTGAACCACATATGCCTAGTTTTCTTTCTGTGACAACTATGTGCTCTAGTATCAGGTGTATTTTTTTCCTACATATTTGACATGGTTCTCTTTTAGGCTCTTTTTGACCATTTGATCTGTTGGATATGAAGCCTAACTTTATTTATTTATTTATTTATTGTCTGTTGATATATAAACAAGGTCAATGGTTTTCTATATATAACTAGATAGTACTTTTGTCAGAATTCATACTATCAAACAAATAAATTAAGGACGATAAAACTCATGGTTGCAAACTTTTTGTTTTGACATTTAGATATTATGTTCTCTCTATTCTTTTATTTCCTACCATTCGGTTGTCTGTGTGCATGATTATCAATATATCAACATGACACTAACCAAAGAGAGATCAATATATATGTATATATTTATGTACCAGAATGAAAATATATTTTGTTACCATAAACTTAGATAGGTTATTAATAGATAGCCATACATCATAGATTTTTCTTAGCATTAACAGCTTAACATTGTTTTGTAGGTTTTAATTGGATATGCCTGCAAACTTCTCTCTTTGCCATTCCCATCAAGCAAGATGAAGGTGCTTCCGGCTTTCATTAATTGATGATGAGAGTTGATCTTGATCATCTGGCACAAGCAAAATCTTCACAAATGTGCATGGAACCATGGATGTAAGTTAATCTGAACCTCTCCTTTTTTTTTTTTACCGCGCGTCTTGTTTTACTTTTTTTTCCTTCTATGTTTACACTTATGTACCGTTTCCCTGTATTAATTTGTATATTTCCGTTTTCTATTTTTAATATGTATATGTAGGATATCTCCAGAGCTCCAAATTCTGATTTATGTCATAGATATGTGCATCCATATTGTCATTTGTTAGATGAGAAAGCATGGTGGTTTCAACAGTTACAAGCAATTGCATCGATTTTTTTTTCATTTCACCGCAAAACTATTTAAGTTAATTTCAGTCCCCAAACTTAACCTGGAGTCTATTTGATCCAATTTCACTATTTCTAAACTAAACGACCTTATAATTTTTTCTTTCAATTGCAAAATCCAATTAGACGTCTGATAAGTTCACAAATGACAAGAATTCTATCTCTCTATATATTATCTACAGAAGGCATTTATTTATTTTTTCTTTGGACGCTTTTTCCTGTGCATCCAATTTTTGTAATTAAAAGTTCTTGTTAATCGAATAAAATTTTGGAAAAACATCGTATTTTATGGAACCATTTTTATTTTCTGGGTGATCCATGGGTAATCACCCACAAAAATTTCTCTCGTTGATTTTTTTGGTGAAAATCATTTGTTTTGTATATCCAACTGTTTTGAATCATTTCATGTACTTTTCTCATTTAAGTTCAATAAAATTCACATCTAACTCATTTCTTCCTTTTATTTCCTCCGGTTTGTGGGGTTTAATCATACATTTGCAGTGGCCTATTTCAAGAAAAGCTTACGAGGAAACCATTGAAGATCTATTATCATTCAATCACCGCCTGTTTCATCTTGTCCAAGCCACAAGTCCGTTCTCTGCCTCACTACTAAAGGATAAAGACACATTATGTGTCATTACTATAGATGTTGAATAATTGACGGGCTTTCAGATATATACTCATAATAGCATACATGCTTCCGGGAGTATCTACCATGCATCGATCCCTCATGGCAACAATCCTTATGCTCTCACTTTGTCCAACTCATGAGTGGGACTGGTTGTGCTTGACGACATCATGCGCATCATTTCAGAATTTTGAGAGTTCACGAGCTTGTTTTTTTTCTAAACCTCCTGACCAAAAAGTTTACAGACACCTCCTCTGTGTCGTTAACTATAGATGTTGAATAGTTCACGAGCTTGATAATCTTTGTAATTTCAAAGATGCTTGGGGGTGCATCTACGATGTTATTTGAATCCAACCCATTCATATTCTCAATCACATCTTCTCCAACTACGACACCATCACCGGTTGTGTTTCCAAGGGCATCATTTTTGAGACCTGAGTTTGGTTCTTTCTTAAACCGCTTAACAGCACAAGACTTCCTCCTTCTAGCTCCAACGAGGGGACCAACCCTTATAGGTTACGTTCCATCAACCTTCAAGATTCCAGCTGCAGGTCTAACTTCTACTGGACTAACCCCTTCCAGTTGGTCGATTCTTGACTATAGATAGCAAAATCACTCAAGCTATCCTGATTGTTGGAAGTTGGTGCAACTTGAGGTTCATCATGATGTGCATCCAACTCATTTTTCTCTTGCTTTTCTCCAATTTGCGTGGAAACCATTAACAATCCAGCATCATTTAACGGACTGGTTGTTCCATTATTGCTCATCCCCCAACATTATTTTCTGCCCCATTAGTCAAGTTGGCATCAGGGACGGAAGGAATTGATAAAGGTTCCTCTATGATTGTGAGTCTCACGGTAGGTATGCCATATGATGGTATGTCATTCTGTTTTTGACTCTGGTGTAGGAACCACTGAATGCTTTGTCATTGCGTGTATGTGTTTCCTATTTGATCTCTCTTTCCTAGACCTCATGCTTCAAATGCATATATAAATGACATCAGAACATGCCATAGATTCTCAACAAGTTCCCAAGGATTAGCTGTCTCCTGCTAGCCACGCCAGATAATGAGATATCATGTTTCCCCTTGTGAATTCTTTTCTTTTGTACAACTCTGATCTTATAGAAACTGTCCGTTAATTAGCTAAAGATGTTCTTCCTCTCTATTTGCTGCTACTTGTTAGATACCTACATCACCAACTTCACATTCTCCTTGTAATCTTTGTGTTTGTCTTCATCGTACACATGCATTTCCAGTACCACTATTGTAGTGATTCATCGGCTGCTGTTCTTGCTCTCACTTCTACTTGCTGTACTCTTTCTGTTCATTCCCTTGATCATTATCTTGCTTTGGACTAGATATATAGTGGTGGTGAAAGCTCAGAGCTTATGGTTTTCCTTCTAGTTCCGCCCTAATCCATCGGATTTGTAAGAATCAGTTTGTAGAAGGGTTGTCTTTGTTCTAAGTTGGGCGCACAAGTTGGTATTTTATGCTCCCAAGCAAAATTAAGGAGCTCCTTTCTGGGTCATCTGGAGTGAAAGAAGCAGAAGGCTATATCTTCAAAATTTGCAGAGAGACCAAGGGATGCTGTTTTAACAAGTTTATAAGCATCTTTTACGGACGGGCAACATGAGGCCTCTATTCAGTCCAAGAGTTCCAATCATGGTAGGTCTACCTCTTTGAGTTTTTATTTTTTGTATATGTAACTACCTAACTCATTACTCTGTGTACACTTCATTAATTTTCAGTTTCTAATAAAATCTTTGGGTACTTTTCTTTAACCTAGTTCTTATAGATCTTAAATTCCTTGTATATGCTATGACCTAGTTCTTATATAGATGATAAATTCAATTGTTTCTAATCACGTGTTATCACTCGGAATAATAATTCTTTATCTAATTGTAACCAAAGTTAATTTGGTGAACTTTGCCGTTAGAACATTTCCTTCCACTTCAAAATCTTGATGAGTTCTTTGATCTCCTGTAGGCCTTGAACTTATCAAAAGAAAAGCAGCAACATTCCATCTTTTATAAGATGGATCCATATTCTACACTCCTCACATCATTTTCCAAAAGCATTTATTGAAAGAAGGCTCGGCAAATTCATATTGTTATATTTTTAATTATTTGCAACAAATGTCATCCTAAGGAAGACTCCCAATTAATGGAGAAAAATAAAGAATACAAAAGCTATGATGTCAAATGGAGGATGATGAAGAACACATTGCACTCATCTGCATATATATGTTGGTAATGTCACTCTAGATGGAACTTTTTACAAAGGACTATTTTGCTCAAAGGTGTTTCCTTGATTATAAGTTGATTAATTGCCAGTGTCAAATGTCAATAAACAAACACTTGAATCATCATGAAGAATTTTTGTGATGTTGTTTGCTTATAACTTGCTTTAGTTCTTTTCAAATTTCAGCATACCTTTCTTAATTTATGTTCTCAAAGTCATCTCTCTGGTTTTCTTCTCATTTATTTTGGAAATTCTTCATAATTTATGGGCAAGTCTATATTTTCTCTCACACTTTTCACAGGTCGAGGGTTTTCATGGAATCTATCACTCTACTCGTTGAGGTAGATGTTAGAATTATGTTCATCCCACTCCCTAGATGGATATATTGTGATCGTGTAATTGGCTTGGTTTAGTTTGGTTTTTGGCTTTCTAATATTAGAATGACATCTTCACCAATTAGGATCTTACGTCTATACCAGGGTATGGCGCGCACCTTTATTTTGGCCATGAGAATAATGTTTGTAGAATGAAGTTTAACAAAACATTCCCTTCATCAAGACTTACTGCATGGTAGTCCGTTTTGGCTTAACAGTTCAACACATATTTTAAGTTTCTATTTATGCTTTACTGATTCATACAACATTAACAGACATACAGTAGTTAATTGTGGGACACATGTTTTAAGTTGCTAGTGGTTGCACAATAAGCAAATCACTAGGGGTAGTTTTATGTGTGTCACCACCCGTCATCGTCAGATTACATTTCATCACAATTATTACATTTCATCCCAATTATTTTGTTCCTGATCTCATTGTACAATTTGAAAGAATAATCAAGTATGACCAAATGAACGTTTTTTATGAAACTATTGATGACTAAGCATCCTTGGTATGGATACTTGTATCTATTATAAAACTATCAAGAGACTGATTGACATATGTGAATGATTTGCTGTAAAATAATTGAGTGTCAGAATAATTAAGAGACTCTTCATGATTTGCACAATTGTGATATGAATGACAGAAAATACCAATTAACCTCTATGCATGACTTAGTTGTTTCACAAACCTATTTGATGGTTTATCGATCTCTAATTATTACATATATGACGTGCTTTGACTTCTAAAATTGTGCGTTGTTCAAATGTTTCTCAGCCGTATACTTTGATATTTGTTGAATGATATGTATGTCGCCAGAATTTGTTGGATTTGACCATTAGGACATTTTTTTTCCCTTCATTTTTATTCTGGATCATTTAGACATTGAGCTCATGTTAAACTTCGACTTACAAGGCTAAACAAAAACTCTTTGACTTCAAACCAAGTATTGGAGCTAGTTAAGAACTTTTAGAGAACATATTGGTAAACCTTTTGAGCGTTGATTTAAATAATTTTATTATCAAACTTCCAATAGAAAATCATCAAGGTCTCTCTATTTGAGTTGACAAATGAAAAATAAAGAATCACAAGAATAAAACATATTTAATATGTATAAGATCATATGTGATTCAGAATAAATTCATAATTTATAAATATTACATGTAGGTAACTTACACTTGTTTTTAAATAAATTTACTATTAACAATTATTAAATGTGATATTTTGATGAAAATTAGTGAAACTAAATGGAAAAAATGAAAAAACAAAATATTAGATAAAACATGTAACTTTTCACGAACATTGTAGAAACAAATCTTTTAACAAATTCAGACCTTACAAACCATTTTTAATGGACCTTGTAGTTTAATGAATATATTTGGTTCCATAAATATCTCGATTGTTTCCTAAAATATATTATTGATTGGTTTGTATGACTTGTACAACTTAAATGGTTTTGTATTTGAAACCCTTCTATAAACACACATAGTCCGGTTCAAACAAGAACGACGACCAAATACTAAAATAAGACAATCAATATTGAACAGACAACCCATTCAATAAATTACAAATAAAAATAATCCGGAAAGAAATAAAAAAAAGGCATGAAATTAATTTATTTCTATATGAGTTACCCAATCACAAAAACAAATTATCATTTAAAATATTAATTTATTTTTATTTGTCGTTTCATATTGAAACATCACGGTATCATAAAGGCATAAAGAATTAGAATACAAACCACATAACGTTATAAGAAAACGATTCAGAACTAGAAAAAATAACGTTAGAAAAACTCCAAAACATAACTTCAAACACTGCATAATACAATGACATTTCTATGCTTATTAAAGTATTTATGTATTTTCGAATGCATGAAAAGCAATGTTTACTCAAAAATAAATTGATAGAATTATTTATATTAAATAGTAATACTAAGTTTTTTTTCGAAGTGTTTAATATTTATATACGACAAATGAAATAATAAAACTTACACACCTCCTCATCTTTGATGAGATTCGAACCCTCGACCACCTAGAAGGCTAAGGGCTTATACACCGTTAGACCAAAAGCCCTTTGGTAATAATAATACTAAGTTATAATATGTATATATATACATACATATTAAAAAATATAACGTGTCAATATATTTATTTTTGTGTGTAATATAGTAATACATATTGATTAAATATTATATTAATATAATACATAAACAAATATAGATAAATAGATGTTCGTACGATAGTAATAAATAAATAGAAAGATAAGATAATAATTCTAAACCAATCATTTATTTGAATTATAACTTAAATAAACTTTCTTAAAAATCACACAAAAGAGAGCGTCATTTGTTGCATATGGTTTATATATGGATTTTTTTTATTTCTATAAAAAAAATTATTTATTGTATTTAATTAAGGTATTTATTTGTAAGTTTTTTTACTCTTTTCGTAATTTAAACATGATTAATTTTTAATTTCTTTATTTTTCATAACATTTAAAATAAGAATTGTTTAGTTTTTTCATCTAAAATACATTTTTATTGAAACATTTTTTGACAATAGTACACATCAGGGATTCTATTTTCATTATTTTCTTTTTCAATATTAATTTGAATCACTATTTTTCAAACTTTAAATCATATATGATTAGAAAGAAAAATTGAATTTTTTTTTCAACCGAATTGAATGTGATTATTATGATATCTATAAATATTTTAAATATCGTCTTAAGAAAATAAATAAATTCTTTAAATGAATATTAAAGACACTTATATTAAATGCATTAAATAAAAAATAATTTTTAAACAAAAAATTAAACAACATTAAATTTACAAATATATATGGTAATTTTTGTATAATTAAATAATTTTATTCCCTTATTAATTTATTTTTGTACTTTTTTTATTTAAAGTATTACTTAATGAACTATATCATATACATCCATTCTTTTTCTTTATTCTTTTTTGTTTTTGTATGAACCCGAGTTATTCTCTCTCTCTCCCTCTATATATATATATATATTCATTCTTTTATGTTTTATATTTAAAGTATTTATTACTTAATATTTTATCAAAAAAAATTGTATATCTATATCTATATCTATATATATATATGTTAAATATCATATCAATACATTTATTTGCATATAATATAGTAATACATATTAATAACTATTATATTAATATATCACAAATTCATAAATATCTAATAAATACTATATTAATATAGCACATTTTCATAAATATCATATTAGCTATAATGAATATTAATATTAATTTAGTATAAAGAGGAAGCCCTGCTGATTAAATGTAATTAATATTAGTATTATATTAATACAGCACATACTCATAAATATTATATTAATAAAATGAATATTAAATTATATCACAGAATTTACTTTCTATTTAAGGTAATTTATCATTTAAATAATTTATCTCCTAGGCATTTTTAAAAAAATTCATTTTAAAAAATTTATTTTCTGTTTATGACAGTTTATTAAATTTTCATTTAAATAGTTTAATTTATATTATATATATATATATATAGAGAGAGAGAGAGAGAGAGAGGGAGGGGGGGGGGGGGGGGGGAGAGGGAGATTCATTCAAGATTGATAAATAAATAGGAAAATAATTCTGGAACAATTATTTAATTTGAATTATATCTTAAAAACAATCTCTTAAAAATCGCATAAAAGGCCATATGTGTAATTTGGTTGAATATATATTATACATGGAAATTCATTTAATTTAATAAAAATTATTTAACGTATTTATTTATTGTATTTATTTTACAATTTTCGTGATTTAAACATGATTAGTTTTCACAAGGTTTTAAATGGCGTGAGGCATGGCGTGGTGGTGAGGTCAAACCTTAAGCATTAGAAGTCACGACGAGCCATGACGTTTTCCAAGACGTGTCTTATAACGACAAATTTGTATATCATATAAAATATTATACATATATATAAGTCTTTGTTTTCTACTATTATTCAATGAGTTGATGATATTAATTATTTTAAATTATGTTATTTATTAAAAACAAAAAATAAGACACTAAAATGGGTAAGAAAATCAAATATGGTGTTACAAAAATTATGCATTGGGCCATAGCATGCCACAAGATACCTTGGCGTCAGCCACAAGCCTTAAGCCACGAGTTTTTTAAAGCATTGGTTTTTCATATATATATATATATATATATTTATATGACATTTAAAATAAGTATGATTTTTTTAAGATATTTATTTTCTATTGAAGTTTAGATAAAAAAAATATTTTCATAAAAATCACATGTGATATTCACAGTTAATGGAAATTTTTTCCAAAAAATAATTTTTGCTAATTTGTCAAAATATCATATGTGATATTGATCATATAAAATTTGAGTGGGAAACAAATATAAGTTATCTATAAAATTAAATATGGTGTTTGTAAATTATGAATCGCGTTTTAGAGTATATGTTATGCATATTAAATGTTCCGGTACACATCAAATATGATGATGTTTTCATAATATTTTATTTTTCAATGTTAATTTGAATCATTGTTTTAAATCATATGTGATTAGGAAAAAAATGAAAAAGAAAATCAACTAATTGTGAATCACATGTTAATTTGACGAAAATTTTAATTTTCTTAGAATATTGTCTTAAATAAAAAAATAAAATTAAAGATGCTTATTTTAAATGCATTAAATAGAAAATTAAAAGTTTAAATCTCATTAAAATTGCAAATATGGTAAAAGCAGAATTTTAACTAAACACAAAAATAACTTTTTTTTTAAAACTAATTAATTACAAATATGATAAAAGTAGAATTAGTTGATTATTATTCACGTATAAACCCGATTATTTGAAATTTCACTACAAAATACTGTAAATGTAAAAAATCCGAGCTTTCACAAAAAAAAATGTCAGTATTTTGTTGTGAAGTTTCAGTGTAAAAAAGTGTTCTTACGGGTCTCAACGTAACAAACTGGTCTCACGTGATTCCAACTCTCTCTCTCTCTCTCTCACACACACACACATATGTATATATATGTGTGTGTGTTATATATATATATATATATGTGTGTGTGTGAGGTTTATTTTTCCAACCATGTAATTCTTACAAACCTATCTCAACTGCAATGTAGATAATCAACGGTGTGGATTAAATTGGTACTAAATTTACTCTCAACCGCATTTTATAACCGTTTATAAATTTAAAAATAAACAAAATCAATGTTTGGGATTAGATTTGTATGTTTTTAAAAATCATATGTGATTTTATACATGAAAAACTTCATGTACAAAATAATTGGTTGAAGATTGTTCTTGCATTCTCGTAGATTGTTACCGTCCTCGTATGAGCCTCCCTCTATATATTAATACATAATAGAAAATATTATATTAGTATAACAGATATTCAGAAATATTATAATAATATAAAGCATATTAATATTATATTAATATAAGACAATAATATTATAATATTGTATCATATAAGATATATCAGTATATATATTTGCATTGCAGGGGCTGCCGGAAGAAACAGTACTAAACCCTTCAAATCCATTTGTACAAATCCAATGGGCGGAGATGGGAGGAAGACGATGAGCTCTGAGTTTCCACCACCACCACCACCACATTATTCACTTCAAAATGCTATCAATGATCAAAAGAGCGATTAGGTACAACACAACAAGCAGAGGAAGTGGGAGCAAGAGCAGCAACAACCGATGAATGACAGCAAAGATGGTGGAAGTACGATGAAGAGAAGGGCAGAGATTACGGCGAGGATGATCAATCAGCTGATGGGATATCCACGGATGGACAATGGGGGTGAATTAAATCAAGGGTGATGAGATTTGGAACGTTTATTTAGTAATTTCTTAGTGTTTTAATTTCAACATAACAATTAAAACATGAAGTAATTACTATATAAGCCTTTCAAATCATATATTCCTCCCCATGGCTTCGATCGGGAAGAAACCCTCTGCTAGCTTAGTTGGGTCGCTATTCATCACCCTTGATTTCACCTTCATCTGCCCCTCAATGGATATCCCCATCACCGGATTGATCATCCTCCTCGTAATCTTCCCCCTCTTCTTCATTGTACTTCTGTTATTTTCTTTGTCATTTATCGATTGCTGCTGCTTTTGCTCCCACTTCCTCCACTTGTTGTGTTGTACCTGATCGTTCCTTTGATCATTGATGGTGTTTTGAACCAAATTCTGTTGTGGTGGTGGAAGCTCAGAGCTTCTCATCCTCCTCCGTGTTTGCTTGTATATAAAGAGATGCAGTAAGCAAACAACTTTTTGTATTTCAATTTAAAACATCTATCACTCACTATAGATCTATCTGCTTAATTAAGAGGTGTAGAATTTCAATTTAATTGTATCTTCCATCGTTTGCGTGTTCATCTAACTTATTTTTGTGTTCATCATATCATATGACATATTGAATAATTCAATTTTACATCACTCGTCTTGTATCTAAAATGAGGTTAATCAGGGAAAATGGAGAGTAAAGGTCCATCACCACTTGCCACTTTTCAGACATTGGTCATTTTGTTAAATAACTTTTCAATTTCAATTAAGAACGTTATTGTTTTTTTAACTCAATAACCATCAAATGACTCTTTGATGTAAAACACTATTCTCTTGCAAAATCTTAGTTAATCTGACTTTCATAAAAGGTTATTTGTAAAAGTGACTCATAAAATGTCATTTAACTTAATAGCCCTTCCAACAAACAGCTAATGTTCTATGTTACAAAAGCTTGTTATGATTCCATTTTCTTGATACTTGGACACCTTTAATTACTTTAAACATGTTCAAAACTGATAAGCTAACTTGTTTCTATCTATCGAGTGATCTTGGCAAATGTAGGGTCGTTTTTCTCTTCACCACCCTTGGTGTGAGAAAGTATTTCTGTTATACATATTTGGTGGGACAAATTCCTTGTTCGTGTTGGTACGGTTGGGGAGCTGATTGATGCAGTGAATACCTTGGGGCATCAAAAAAACTTGAGATCAGTCATGGAGGTAGTGATCATTGTGTTTTTTGGGTTATTTGGAAGAATTGAAACTGAATAATTTTTAATAACAAGGTGTAAAGGGGCGGATATGGTTAACTTGGTGCAGTTTTTTGCGTCTAGTTGGATCAAGAATAGAGTTTGGGAGGGTTGTTTAATTTGTTGGGAATCGTGGGTTAATTGTCCTCTGGACTCTTCTTTTTTGTCGTTGTATCTCTAGCCTCACTAGCCCTTTTGAGTTGTAATAAATTTATGGTTTCTTGCTGTGAAAGAAGTATTTAGTTATACATTAATAACCTATTCAATTTTTAGACTCAAAAGGTTGTAAGTTTGATTCATGCATTGCATCACATAATATTAGCATTTCTCGTTATTAGTAATTACTCGCAACATTTCTATTTGTTAATATACGAAAAAGACAACGATGACGATATTTATTTGCCCAAATTTCATTTTCTTTATTTTTTATTTTAAAGGGATAACCATAAATATTAACACAAAGCTGATTTTTTAGTTCATCCAAAAGCGTTGGGTTTTTTTAGGATCCAAAATACAAATGTATTTGTATCCAAACAAAAATAACATTTTAACATAAGCGGACCAACTTTTTGGCCGCCACCAACCCTAAAACCAACGAAGAGAAACTATTGTGTAGCATAAGAGGTCAATTGCGGTATGTTTGCTTACATTGCTCAAGAGAAAAATGAGAGCCATAAATACATATAAATAGAGAGAGAGAGAGAGAAAGAAAGAGTCGAATTCATACGAGAATTATATCTATTTAAAAAAAATAAGAGAATGACAAATCGTGATTTTACATTAACATCACGCATAAAGTCACATGTGATTCACGCGGCCATAGGGTCACCCGCAGGCGTTTTTGGCCGTTAATTTAAAATGATTGTGATTTTATACCTAATTTGGTCTTTCTCTTATTTTCTTAGTACCATTCTTGTATATGAACTTATAGTGTTTGGATTGGATTCTCAACTGTTGTTTCTGATTTAGATTACCATTTGTTTTTATATTAAACTCCATCTTTAACTGAAAATGTATTGTCATAATTTCGTTACAAGTTACCAAATGGAAATTTAAATATGTGGGATGTGTGTACATACGTACCATATGGGTTAGATTTGAAGGATGAATATAACAACAAAGTTATCTCCAATTTCATACAGGACGAGAAATTTAGGTTAAAAGTGGAAAAAGTTATCATAATTACCAAACCAAACTAATTACACGGACTTATATATCCCACCTAAATGTTTGACAGTGTGAGACTAGTGTGTGTGGGTTGGGGTCAGGGTTGGAACTGGAATGTAGTAGACACACCCAAACTCTTACCCAAATAGAATTGAGAGGATGATAACTTACAATAATATATTGTGACAAATTAAAAAGAACCCTATGTTACATTTGAACACCCTTCGACAGTTGTATAGTGTGTATTGAAGAATTTACTTTATCGTAGATTAATTTCCTTGTTGATACTCAACCCTCCATGCCCCACTTTTCAATCTAGAGGGGCCATTTGCACGGTTGCAATTAAACAAAAATGCTAGACATTACCTAATGGATACTTTTTCGTTGGACTTCGTTTAAGATCTAGATGTCCAACATTAAATAAAAAACTTTTGCCTACAGATTTTTTCTAAGAAATATGTCGCTAATGGTTGATTCATTTCAAAATCATCAATATAGCACATATTCATAAGTATTATATTACTATAATAAATATTAATTATTAATATAAAGGGGAAGCCCTGCTGTTAAATATAATTAACATTATATTAATGTAGCACATATTGATAAATATTATATTAATATAATGAATATTAACATCATATCAAGCTTGATTAATTTTTAACTTACAGAATTTAATTTCTATTTAAGGTAATTATTAAATTTATCATTTAAATATTTTATCTTCCATATAGGTATTTTGAAAAAATCCATTAAATTTTTTTATTTTCTATTTAAAGAATTTTATTAATTTCTCATTTAAATAATTAAATTTCCACATAGAGAGGGAGGTTCATTTGAAATGGATAACTAGATAAGAAAATTTCTTAAAAAACATACTAAAAAGGTATATTTATCATTTGTTGCATATAGGTTATATGGAAATTCATTTATTTTTGTAAAATTATTTAATGTATTTAATTAAGATATTTTATTTTATTTTATTTTTTTGTCAAATAATACCTATATTTTTGGCATACATCAAATATGATCATGTTTTTTTTTCGATGTTACTTAAATAACTGTTTCAAATCATATGTGATTATGAAAAAAAATAAAAAATAAAAAATAAAATCAACTAATTATGAATTACATGTTATATCTTCTAGGCATTTTTTAAAATTTCATTTAAATAATTTATTTTCTATTTAAGGAAGTTTATTATTTTTCATTGGGAAAGTCTAAAATCAACGAACTATCTGATTTTGAATGATTAAATCCTTAAACTATTTTTTTAAATGAAAAAACCCTTAGACTTTCTGAAACCGGTTAAATACATCCTCGTAACCTGTAAAAACAGGTTAATGTTATAAAAATTTGGAAAAAATCTATAAAAATCTAACAAACTATCTGTTTTTGATTGATTAAGTCATTGGATTTTTTTAACGAATAAATCCCGATTTTTTTCCTAAATAGTTTTACCAAATTAATTTTTGAACTTTTTTTGAACAAATAAATCCCAAACTTTTTTTGAAAAAAATAAAATCATGGACCTGATTTTGAACAAATAATGCGGAATTTTTTTGAGCAAAATCATAAACAAAAATATATATAATTTTTCTCACTGACAACAAAGTACGATAAATCAATTAAACATAGATAAATCATACAATTTTCAATACTAATTACAAAGCATATAAAAGTTTTGCTTAAAGCATAAATTAAATTTTTCAGTAACTTAATTTTTTTATGTATCTATTTATGCTTTAGAAATGACTTTTATTTTATGTATTTCATAATTAGTAATGGAAATGGTATAATTTTTCTCCATTTAAGTGGTTTATCATACTTTGTTGTCGGTGAGAAAAATTATATATTTTTATGATTTTGTTCAAAAAAAATTCCACATCTATTTGTTCAAAATTAAGTTCATGATGTTATTTCTTCAAAAAAAAGTTTGAGATTTATTTGTTCAAAGAAAGTTCAAAAATTGTTTTGGTAAAAAGATTTAGGAAAAAAATTCAGGATTTATTCGCTAAAAAAAATCAAGGACTTAATCATTCAAAATCAGATAGTTTGTTGGGTTTTTATTGACTTTTTCCAATTTTTTATAACATTAACCTGTTTTTACATGTTTCAATGATGTATTTAACCGGTTTCAGAAAGTTTAAGGGTTTTTTTATTCAAAAAAATAGTTTGAGTAGTTAATCATTCAAAACCAAATAGTTTGTTGGGTTTTTTTTTTACATTTTTCCCTTTTTCATTTAGGTACCTTAATTTCTATGTATAGAAGGAGGTTCATTCGAGATTGATAATTAAATATAAAAATAATTCTGGTACAATTATTTAATTTGAATTATAAAATTGCACAAAAGGTCATATTCGCACAAAAGGTCGTATGTGTCATTTGTTGCATATATATTATATATGAAAGTTCATTCATTTTTATAAAAATTATTTAATGCATTTAATTATGGTATTTTTTTATATATATATTTTTTAATTTTTATCAAAAATCATATGTGATATTCACAATTAATGGAAGTCTTTTTTTTAAGCTAAAATTTTTGCTAATTTTTAAAAAATATCATATGCAATATTGATCATAGTAAATTTAAGTGAAAAACTGTAAGTCATTTACAAAATTGAATGTGATATTTGTAAATTATAAATTGCGTTTTAAAGTATATGTTGCATATTAAATGTTCCAATGTACATCACATATGATCGTGGTTTCATAATATATTTTTTTTCAATGTTAATTTGAATTACTATTTTAAATCATAAGTGATTAGAAAGAAGAAAAATGAAAACAAAATCAACTCATTGTGAATTTAACGAAAATGGTAATTTTATAAATATTGATTTAAATTAAAATTTTTAAATGAAAAGTAAAGATGCTTATTTTAAATGCATTAAATAGAAAATAAAATTTTTAAATAAAAAATTAAATCTCATTAAAACTACAAATATGGTAGAACTTTAACTGAGCAATAAATAACTTTTTTATATCTAAATTACTTTTATAACGTTATTTATATACTTTTTGAATTATTTATGTAAAATAATATTTTAGAAATTGTATAGTACGTATAAGTGAACCATCGTTTTTTTGTATAAAATCATATATGATACAGACATTTTTAAAATCCGACCTAAATCGCTCGCTCCAGTTAGTGGAAAATCACATATGATTTTGTACATAATTTTTTTTTGTATTCTCATAAATAGTTATTCTTCTCGTATGAACCTGTCTCATATGTATATAATATGTTTATTTGCATATAATATAGCAGACATATAATATATAATATGATAATAAATATTATATTAGTATAATATAATTCAGAAATATTATAATAATATCATATAATATTATATTAATATAAGACAATAATATTATAGAAGATATATCAGTATATATATTCGCATTGCAGGGGCTGCTGGAAGAAATATTAGTACACCCTTTCTCCAAATCGATTAGTACAAATCCAATGATTGGCGGAGATAGGAGAAAGACGATGGGCTCTGAGTTTCCACCACCACCACCACATTATATTGGCTTCAAAACGCTATCGATTATCAAGGGAACGATCATGTACAGCACAACAAGCGGAGGAAATCGGAGCAAGTGCAGAAGTAACCGATGAATGACGGCGAAGATGGTGGAAATGAGTACGACGAAGAGGAAGGCAAAGATTACGAAGAGGATGATCTATCAGGTGAAGGGGCATCCACAAAGGGACGGATATGGAGGTGAATTAAATCAAGGGTGATGAAAATCGACCTATGCTAACAGAAGGTTTCTAGGAGATCGATCTCGTGGGGAGGAATAGGATTTGGAACATTTATTTAGTAATTACTTGGTGTTTTAATTTCGATGCAACAATTAAATACACGAAATAATTACTATAATAAACCTTTCAAATCCTATTCCTCCCCAGTCCCTAGGGCTTCGATCGGGTAGAAACCCTCTGCTAGCTAGCT
Organism: Silybum marianum; assembly: GCA_036898165.1. Classification (NCBI taxonomy): domain Eukaryota; kingdom Viridiplantae; phylum Streptophyta; class Magnoliopsida; order Asterales; family Asteraceae; genus Silybum; species Silybum marianum. The sequence continues at coordinate 25,495,070 of CM072538.1, forward strand.
TGGGTCTCTTTTCATCACCCTTGATTTCACCTCCATATTCCCCTCTGTGGATATCCCGATCACCCGATTGATGATCCTCCTCGTAATCTTCACCATACTCTTCCATCGTACTCATTTCTGCCATCTTCTGCGTCATTTATCGGTTGCTGCTGCTCATGCTCCCACTTCCTCCACTTGTAGTGTTGTACAGGACCGTTCCTTTGATCATTGATTGCGTTTTGTACCAAATTCTGTTGTGGTAGTGGAAGCTCAGAGCTTCTCGTCTTCCTCCATGTTTGCTTGTAAAGAGATGCAGAAAACCACAAGGATGGTGCCTCATTGGTTTGATAAGGTTGGGCTCGAAAGGTTGTTTGTAAAAGTGACTCATAAAAGCTAATGTTCTATGTTACAAAAGTGACTCATAAAAGGTCATTTAACTTGATAGCCCTTCCAACAAACAGCTAATGTGCTATGTTACAAAAGCTTGTTATGATTCCCATTTTATTGATACTTGGACACCTTTTAATTACTTTAAACATGTTCAAAACTGATAAGCTAACTTGTTTCTATCTATCGAGTGATATTGGGAAATGTAGGGTCGTTTTTCTTTACGCACCCTTGGCGTGAGAAAGTATTTCTGTTAAACATATTTGGTGGGACAAATTTTTTGCTCGTGTTGGTACGGTTGGGGAGCTGATTGATGCAGTGAATACCTTGGGGCATCAGAAAAACTTGAGATCGGTCATGGAGGTAGTGATCATTGCTTTTTTTGGGTTATTTGGAAGAATCGAAACCGTATAATTTTTAATAACAAGGTGTAAAGGGGCGGAGATGGTTAACTTGGTGCAGTTTTTCGCGTCTAGTTGGATCAAGAAAAGAGTTTGGGAGGGTTGTTTAATTTGTTGGGAATCGTGGGTTAATAGTCCTCTGGACTCTTCTTTTTGTCGTTGTATCTCTAGCCTCGCTAGCCCTTTGTGTCGTAATAAATTTTTGGTTTCTTGCTGTACGTAAAAGAAGTATTTCGTTATACATCAATAACCTAATTAATTTTTAGACTCAAAAGGTTGTAAGTTTGATTCATGCATTCCAATTGCATCACATAATATTAGCATTTCTCGTTCTTAGTAATTACTCGCAACATTTCTATTTGTTAATATACGAAAAAGGCAACGATGACGATATTTATCTGCCACAATTTCATTTTATTTATTTTTTATTTATTCAATAAAGGGATAACCATAAATATTAACACAAAGCTGATTTTTTAATTCATCCAAAAGAGTTAGGTTTTTATAGGATCCAAAATACAAATGTATTTGTATCCAAACAAAATTAACATTTTAATAAGTGGGAAGGTAACATCGTGGGGTCAGTGGATGTATCCCTAACTACTAGGGTTCGAACCCTCCGGTGCGCATGTGGAGATATCCTACAATTCCATATGTGACAGACAGAACAGATCACGGGTCTGCCACTTAGTGTTACCCTTAACTAGGCTGGGCCGTGATCGACGAGGATTAGTCAAGTGGCACCCTTAAGTGGGAGCCCGGATATCCCGGAAAAGTGTGTGTGTTAATTTGCCTTTAAAAAAAACATAAGCGGACCAACTTTTTGGCCGCCACCAACACAAAGAGAAACTATTGTGTAGCATAGGAGGTCAATTGTTGTATGTTTGCTTACGGCTTACTTGCTCATGAGAAAAATGAGAGCCATATATACATATACATATACATATATATAAAGAGAGAGAAATTAAGAGAAAGAGTCGAGTTCATACGAGAATAATACCTATTTAAAAAAAATAAGAGAACGGCCGAATTGTGATTTTACATTAACATCACACATAAAGTCACATGTGATTCACGCAGCCATATATAGGGTCATCCGTAAACGTTTTTGGTCGTTAATTTAAAATCACATGTGATTTTGTACCTAATTTGCTCTTTCTCTTATTTTCTTAGTACCATTCTCGTATATGAACCTATAGTGTTTGGATTGGATTCTCAACTATTGTTTTTGATTTAGATTACCATTTGTTTTTATATTAAACTCCCTCTTTAACTAAAAAAGTATTGTCATATGTTCATTACAAGTTACCAAATGGAAATTTAGATATGTGGGATGTGTGTACATACGTACCATATAGGTTAGATTTGGAGGATGAATATAACAACAAAGTTATATATCTCCAATCCCATAAAGATAGTCGGACCAGAAATTTAGGTTAAAAGTTGGAAAAAGTTACGATAATTACCAAACCAAGCTAATTATACGGGACCAATATATATATGCCACCTGAATCTGTGGTATTAGTGTATGTGGGTGGGAGTCAGGGTGGAACTGGAATGTAGGCAAACCCAACTTCTTACCCAAATAGGATTGAGAGGATGACGACAGACAATAATATATTGTGACAAATTGAAAAGAACCCTATGTTATATTTGAACACCCTCCAACACAACCTTGTTAGTGTGTTTAGAAGAATTTACTTTATCGTAGATTAATTTTTTTATTCATACTCTCGCCTCTTATAGCAATATAATGCCCAACTTTTTAATCTAGAGGGAACATTAACACAGTTGCAATTAAACAAAAATGCTAGACATTACCTAATGGGCACTTTTTGTTGGACTTGTTATTTTATATCCTGTTGTTGAAGCTAGTTATTTGCATCGCATACGCCTAGTTTGTATCGCACTATCATTAGCATTTCCATACAAATACATTTTATATTTGAGTGTTGAATTTAGTTATTTGCATCGCATGCGCCTATTTTTTTTCTTTGCTTGACGATTTCAACTTCTAGCCTCTATGTTTTTATTTTTCTACGAATTTGACATGGTTCTCTTTAGGCTCTTTCAACCATTGGTATGGTGCAGTATATTTTGATATAAATATGGAGTTTCTTTGGTGTACGTCTGAGGATGGTGGAAGGTGGGTTAGGCAAGAGTCGAGTATTTTGGCTAGAATTGCAATATATTTTGATTGGAATAGGGAGTTCTTTGAGAATTGCAATATATTTTGATTGGAATAGGGAGTTTCTTTGAGAATTGCAATATATTTTGATTAGAATAGGGAGTTTCTTTGACTAATTCCCTGTGTTTTTTGTTTTTTAAGCAAGGTTGCATTCATATATAATTATATGTCAAAAACACATTATTGCAAATATGTGGCTTATAGTTATGCTCTCAAAAGTTTGTAGGTGTTCTTTTTTGCAAGCCAAAATATCCTCTATGGATTGGATATTTTCTATTTTCTTGAACAGATATCATTACCATATGAACCTGTCTCTATATATAAATATAATGTAATGTATTCCAAGATCTTACCTCTAGGTGGATATATTAATTTTATTTGGTTTTTACAAGATAGTAATTTTATCATAATACAAATGATAAGTGCTTTCGTGCGATTTTAAAGTCTTTGAATGTTTCTATACAAGAAATGTTTGTGGTTTTAATACTTCATTAAATTCATACATGATATTTTGGCGTTTTTGGACATGTTTGGAAAAACTTATAATTTCATACATTGAGCCCATTATTTCATCCTCTCTTAGCGTTTTTAGCAAAATTGTATGCCCTACTTCTTGATATGCATTGAGAATTCATTGCATAAAGCACTAAATCTTACATTTTTTACATTTATGTAGTTTATTTTACATTTTATCCCAAACCTTTAGTCATTTTTATTATGATTTTCCCCTTTTCTTATGTCATGGAGCTAAGTAATGATTTACCTGTTTTATGTAGAAAAGATGTTGATTAATGTTGGTTTTTGGTGCAGGCTGCTGTATGCTGTAGCATTCTAACAAGTGGGTAGATGTAGATGAATTTTTGAAGAGCTTAAGGATTCAGCCATTAAGGATCAAGTTCAGATTCGTTGACTCAGCCTCCTACAAGTACAAGCGACTTTTGGAGAAGGATCTAGAAGTTGATGTATGCTAAAGATATTGAAGATCTTACTTTTGTATTTAGTATACTTTATTATCCAATGTGTAATGGTTTTATCCTTTGAACTCTTGCTTTAGTTTCCTCCTCCTAGCAGTATAAATATAGGAGTTGAGTTTCATTTTAAAGAATCTCACTTCAGATTTTACATCGGATTTACTCTCTAAATGCAAGTTGAAGTTTAAGTTAAAAGTTTGAGTTTGAGTTCTTATGTATTTCTTGCACACTGCAGTTCATTGTTGCAACATTCACTTGCTATCTTTAATTTATTTACTTACTTGCAATTTAGTTTATGTTATTTACTTTATGTCCTTTATATTTCAGTCTTTATATTAAGTCATTTACTTTCAGTTATTTACTCATGTCTTTCCTTTATGTCATTTATATTTTTTGTACTTTACTTTCAGTTATGAGTAGCTAAATTCATTAGTATGAGTATGGGACAAAGGGTGAGATTGTAAACCAAAGGAAAGTGGACGTTGGATAACTTCGTTATCTAACGGATTATTCAGCCCCAAACAATCAGTTTTGCAGCTTGTCTTGAAGTGAAAAATGACTTTTTGGACTAATATTGTGGATAAGTGATGTGCAGGCATACTAGATGGAAAAGGGGGGAAAAGTATATGCTTGTTCCCTAATTTTGACATCCCGGATGCATAAGGAGTTGAACCGAGTAAACGAGCAAAGAAAACCAAGTTCGGGCCCTTTGCTACTGTGCCCGACGACTATGACATGTGTCATAGTCGCAGGGCATTGTCGCGCCAGATGTACCGAACACTCAAAATTTAATCTGAAGCGGTGGTTGACACGGGCGACTATGACTCACGAGTATGACATGGCATTGTCGCCAATGTCATAGTCGTCAACAATGTCTGGGCTATAAAAAGACCCTAAAACCTACCAGCTAGGGTTATCTTGGGATCTGTGAAGGCTAGGCGATCTTCAAAGCATATTCCAGAGTTTTTAAAGCTGAGTAGAAGGAGTGCATTAATTTTAAAGGTGGAGTCAAGACTTGAAGTTCAAGATTGGTAGTTAGTATCACTTATTGAGGGAGTTATTTTCATTCCAGTGCATCTTTCAGTTGAGAAACAATATATTGGGGTGTTTTTATCTTCATTTAATGATGTTATTTTCTGTCAGTAGTATGAGCTAAACTATTTAAGGTTGGGGAAAGATGGATTTTGGATTTCTACTTTGAGTTATATGATATATGCATTTATTGAGTACTTTATCTTGTTAGATGATTTCTTTTATCTTGTCCTTCATATTTTGCTAGATAGGCCATCTTGCTATGTCATGGTTGTGATTTCTATTGAGAAATGAGTTTTACAACTAGATTAAAGATATTTGAATCTATGGTGAAATATTGGATAGAGATACACCAATAAAACCATAGTATTTTACAAAGCTATTCTTGTGATTAATGAGTTGAGTGTTCATGTTTGTATTAGAGAGATTTAATATTTACATTTTCATGATATATTCTTACTATTGCTTGAGAAAGAATAGGAAGTATTTGAGGAATAGCCATTGTCTATCTTGTTTAATGACTCATAAATGTGTCTTCTATGATTGTTAGTAGAATCCAAATGAAGTCTAACCCCTAGCCTTCTCTAATCTTCAAAAGTATCTCTTCTTGCTAATTAAATCTTTGTTTGACCCTTGTTATATGAGTTTGCCCTTTTTGTTTCTAGATTAAGAGTTTACTTAATTTCAAACCAATCCAATTTTCGATAGTTCAATTAATATTTGTCATAGTCATTGTGATACTCAGTGTCCTAGTTCCTTGGATCGATTCTCGTACTTTGAACTATATTACTTGATTGACACCGTACACTTGCGGTAGTTTTTAAGGGGTGTGAAAACCTCTATCAACGTTGTTCTTCTATAACAATGTTCCATTATTTCATTCTAAGTTTTATCAAACCAATGACACTTCTTGACGGGTTAATCACTTTGAAAGTGTTAAAATGCCATGGACTTAGATATAAGCCATTGAAATACACGTCAACTTGAATGATATAAGAGGTAGACTTGAGATAGTTGTCATTTATATTGTTTAACTTATTAACTCCCGCCGAGTTGGTCACTTGTTAAATTGTTAAAGTGCAATAGATTCATAGATGAACTATTTAGAACACACACCAACTTGAATGATAAGGGTATCGACTCGAAAGAGTGATTTTTAACAAAGAGATTTGTTTATCCATAAATCTTGAGGATGTCACTTTCACTGGTCCTCATATCTCATAGAAATATGGATTGAAAGCTATAATATCAGTGCAATGGTTAAGTCTGAGAGGAATACCCTTAAGGTTAATGGTGGAACTAGTTATAGTTGACTGAATGTTGTAGCATTGCCCACTGGACTTTGTGTTTATGTCTCACGACACGTCTTATATCCATGATATCTTTATTATTCTGTCATATAATATGTTAACCAAACAACAATCAATCAAAATCTTCAAATTCGCCATCTGAATTGATTTTTTTCATCAGACTTTATAGTAATTTTTACTACAATCCCTGTGGACGATACTCGGTACTTTGTACCATCTTTATTACTTGAAAGACGATATTAGGGTTGATAGTATTCTTGTTTTTAATCTTATTTGTCACATATCTAAGGTATATAAAACACCTATCACTTCTCATTCTAAAGAGGACACTTGCACAGTTACAATTGAACTAATGTCCGATATTATGTAATAGGCACTCTTCTTTGGTCGTCATTAAACATACCATGTTGTGTATGGATTTAACAACCGATCTAGTCACTATAATTGGATTTACGTCGATGGAATTTGTTGGACTTGGCCCTTTGGACATTCTTTTTCCCTTCATGATGTTGCCATATGGTTTGATTTTTGTTCAAATTGTCATTGGGTTTTGTTCTCGATCATTTAGACATTGAGCTCATGAAGAAATCAGCTAAACTTCAACTTAGAATGCTAAACAAAAACAATTTGACTTCAAACTAACTGGGTATTTGGTTGGATGTATTAAACAGTAGTTAATGGGAATAAAAATAAAAGAATATGGTTTTATTTTATATAATATAATGAGTTCATTCCATCAGAAACCCAAATTTTCATTTCTAATTAAACTGGAGGGAATAAAAATACATTCTGGATTTCATTTCCTATCATTTTCATTTTCATTCCGATTGTAATTCTCTTGACGAATCAAACGCCCCCTAAGTATTTAAATAATGTTAGTATCAAATTTTCAAATAGAAAATCCTCTCGTGAATCTCTCTATTAATTTGGGTTGTCAAATGATAAACAATAACATTACTCGTATATACTTCTTTTCTAGCCACAAAAAACTTAGAGCATCTTCAACGGCTTCTTTAAAATAGAAAAATTGAGTTTTTGTTTTCTAACTTCTCCGACAACTTAATTTGCTATTTTGTTCTCTACAATAGAGAAAATTTGAAAATTTTCCAAATTTAGAGAATTATCTAAATTTGATGGTGGAAGAAAGAAAATTATTATTTTATTTAATTTTCACCAATAAGATTAATTTCTATCATTTTATTATTAAGTTTTGTTTTAAAAATGTATTAAGATGATAAATTAAAGAGTATTATATTAGTATAATTTATATTAAAATATTTAAGATAAAAAACCTATTAAAGTTAAATCTAATTTCTTAGGAATTTTAATTTTGATTATTTATTTTAACAAAAAATATAAATAACTTTGTTAAAGATGCTCTTAATTCTGATATCTTTTCATATGAATGCGAAGGTGGATCCAACCAGCCATGAGAGCGGGGGTTGGTACCTTTCTTTTAATAATTTTATACTTTATTATATCAATATATTTATTTGCATATAATATTGTAATACATATTAATAAATATTATATTAATATAGCACATTTCATAAATATTATATTACAATAATGAATATTAAATATTAATATAAAAAGGAAGCCCTGGTGTTTAAATATAATTAAGATTACATTAATGTAGCACATATTCATGAATATTACATTAATTATTAATATAATGAATATTAACATTATATCACAAAGTAAGCTTGATTAGTTTTTAACCTACAGAATCTATTTTCTATTTAAGGTAATTATTTAATTTATCATTTAAATATCTTTTAGGCATTTTAAAAAAATCATTTAAAAAATTTATATTCTAATTAAGTAATTTTTCTGATTTATCATTTAAATAAATTAATTTCTATATAGAGAGAGGGAGGTTCAATTCATTCGAGATTAATAACTAGATAACAAAATTTCTTAAACATCGCACAAAAAGGTTTACTTATCATTTGTTGCAAACAGATTATACATAAATTCATTTATTTTTATAAAAATTATTTAACGTATTTAATTAAAGTGTTTTTTTTTGTTTTTCTTTTACCAAACAATACCTAAATATTTTGGCATGCATAAAAAATGATCATGTATCTTTTTAAATGTTAACATAAATCACTGTTTCAAATATGTGATTAGAAATATAAAAAAATCAAATACTTCCTTAAATAAAAATATTAAATGAAATAAAAAAAATGCTTATATTAAATGCATTAAATAGAAAAAAAAATTTAAATAAAAATTAAATCATAAATATGGTAAAAGTAGAATTTTAACATAAATTACTTTTTTAAACTAAATCACTTTTATAACCTTGTTTATTAATATTATATATATATATATATAGACATAGGGTTGGTTCATACAAGAACATTAACTATTTAGTTTACAAAAATACAAAAAACTTTTTTTATGTACAAAATCATATGTGATTTTGTACTAACTGGAGCGAGCGACTTTTGGGGCGATTTAAGTCTCATGGAAAAAGTCGTCCGGATCATGTATGATTTTATACAAAAAATCACATATTTACATATGATTTTGTACATTAAAACAGTTTATCATATTCTCGTAAAAAGTTAACATTCTCGTTTGAATCTTTTTCTATTTATTTAAGGTATTATTTAAGCAATTGTGTAATATATACTCATCCATTTGGTTTTCTTATTGGTTATTATTCTCGTATAAATCAAACTATGTATATATATATATATGGATGTTGGTTAATTTAGAAACTAGACGAAGAGTAGAAACTATAAAAACTTTGGCAAATCAATATAAAAAATAAATTTTTTCATGATTTTTTTCATCAGATGCTATGATTTAAGATATTATTACACATATGTTTGTTTCATAATGTAAAAGTTTCACGTGTATTTGTTTTTAATAAGTTGAAAGTTTCTCATGTATTTTTTATGAAAAGTTTCATATGTTTTTGTTTCATAGTGTAAAGTTTCACATGTAATTTTTCACAAGATGAAACAAACATATGTGAAACAATATCTTAAATCATAGTATTTGATGAAAAAAAAATCATGAAAAAAATTATTTTTATATCCATTTGCCAAAGTTTCTATAGTTTTTACCCTTCATCTAGTTTATAAATGAACCAGCCCCTATATATGTGTGCATGTGTGTATGTAGATATAAAGTCAGGTTCAAAAGAAAACATCAAAAATTTTTTTTGAATGAACAGCCTGAGAGCCCTCAACGTGAATGATATAAACTAATGCATACTGGTAATTTGTAACATGCATATGTGCATATGCACCAAAGCTTCTATAATTGTAAAGTATCGGTGCATAAAGGAAAAATGTTTGTATGCATTAGTATACATACCCGGATGGAGGGCTCACATGGTGTTTTTCAGTTTTATCTTTTTTTAATGTTTTCTTTTGAACCTTCATCTCTCTCTCTCTCTCTCTCTCTCTCTCTCTCTCTCTCTCTCTCTCTCTCTCTCTCTCTCTCTCTCTCTCTTCTATATATATATGTATGTGGGAGGCTTATATTACAAGCTGTATAACTTTTACTAACTGATCTCAACCGTACATCTAATAATCAACGGTGTTGATTAAATCGGTTCCTAAATTTCTCCCAACCGTATTTTATAATCGCTTCTAAATTCAAAATAAACCAAATCAATGGTTGAGATTAGGTTTATAGGGTTTGTAATTGAAACTCCCCCTTTATTTAGTATAATACATATTCAGAAATATTATAATAATATAACGCGAATATTAATATTATATTACTATAGGACAATAATATTATAAAATATAATAAATATCAGTATATATATTTGCATTGCAGGGGCTGCTGAAGAAATAGTACTAAACCCTTTCTCCAAATCGAATCAATTCGTTCGAATCCAACGAAGGGCAGACATAGGAGGAAGACGATGAGCTCTGAGTTTCCACCACCACCACCACATTATTCTCTTCAAAACGCTATCAAAGATCAAGGGAACGATCATGTACAGCACAAGCGGATCGGAGGAAGTGGGAGCAAGAGCAGAAGCAACCGATGAATAACGGCGAAGATGGTGGAAATGAGTACGATGAAGAGGATGCGAAAAATTACGAGAAGGGTCATCAATAAGGAGATGGAGATTTTTACAGAGGGACGGATGGAGGTGAGTTAAATGAAAGGGTGATGAAGAGAGACCTAAAGTTAGCAGAGGGTTTCTATGACATGGAATCCCTGCTGAGGTATAGGATTTGGAACGTTTATGTAGTAATTTCTTCGCAATTAAAACACGAAATAATTACTACAATAAACTTTTCGAATCCTATTAATTCCTCCCCACGGCTTCGATCTTGTAGAAACCCTCTGCTAGCTTAGGTCTCTTTTCATCAATCTTGATTTCACACCTCCATCTGCCCCCTCCGTGGATATCCCCATCACCAGATTGATCATCCTCCTCGTAATCTTCACCATCCTCTTTATCGTACTCATTTCCAGCATCTTCACCATCATTTATCGGTTGCTGCTGCTCTTGCTCTTACTTCCTCCACTTGTAGTGTTTGTTAGGAAATGTGTGTCACGAAACGAATGCTTAGCAAGTGATTTCTAAGGTCCCAAACTAATAGAAATCCAAGGACACAACAAACCCGACAACAAATGCGGATAACAATGATCTAGATGTTTACACAATAATTTTATCAAAATAAATAACCCCAAAGATAATAACGATTTTTGTTAGAATCTATGTAAATGACAAGTTCAACGAAAAATTATCAACACGAGAATTTACGTGGTTCCACTATCGGTGTGATAGTGTACATCCACCAAAGAGAGAGAGAGAGCTCGATATATTACCAACCGGAAGAGATTACAATGTGTTTACAAGATCCTTGGATCAACGAATCAGCTACCCAATATTTCTCCGGAACAAAGTTTCTAAAAATAGAAACTAACTAAAAACTCTATCTATATTTATATAGAGAGTAATGAGAGGGAGAAATAAAAGAGAGAGGAAGAAAGAATTGTGTTGGGTGCAATCTTTAGCTTCAATATCAATGGGTATTTATACTAAAAATATGGCAGCTTCTATCTTTCTTCACGTTAGCAATTTGGCCAAGTTGTTGCATGTGTCATCATGCAAATATGCAAATGGTTTATAGGGTGGCAGTATAGATTGGGCGGCAATTCACATGTGCCATGCAAATTGGCATTTCTATTTATCCATTATGATGATGCATCCATCACTTGTACATATTTATTCTCCAATAAATATGTGACTAATATTTATTTTTAACCATATGCATCCATCACTTGTACTTTTCGCTTGATGAGTTGTACAACATCCATAAAACTATCGAAAATAAGTTTTTCAACATTGTTGTACCTGATCGTTCCTTTGATCGTTGATAGCGTTTTGGACCAAATTCTGTTGTGGTGGTGGAAGCTCAGAGCTTCTTGTCTTCCTCCATGTTTGCTTGTATATAAAGAGATCGATGCAGTAAGTTAACAACTTTTGGTATTTCAATTTAATTATATTCGATACATTCTGAGCTTAATTGTTTAATTTGCGTGTTCATCATATCATATGATATGGCATATTGAATAATGCAATTTTAAAACACTCGCTTTCCCGACATTGGTCGTCTAATGAACTTTTAATAGCTCTTCCAACAAACAGCTAATGTTCTTGCTCTCATGGTCTTCAGTTCTATGTTACAGATGTTGGGGAGCTACTGGTTGACACGGTGAATACCTTGAGGCATAAAAAAAGATTGTGATCGTTCCGAAGGTAGAGATCATTGCGTTTTTTTGGGTTATTTGGAAGAATCAAAAATAACAAGGTGTTGAAATTAAGCTGCAACGATTATTGTTGACTTGGTGCAGTTTTTCGAGTTTAGTTGTATCAAGAATAGATCCAAGTATTGGAGGGTTGTTTGTTGGGTATGTGGGTTAATAGTCCTCTAGCTAGACTTCCTTTTTGTAGTTGTATCTCTAGCCTCGCTAGCCATTTTGTATGGTAATAAATTTGTGGTTTCTTCTTGTAAAAGTATTTCGTTAAACATTTAAACTTAATCAACTTTTGAACTCAAAAGGTTGTAAGTTTGATTTTGGGATTCCAATTATATCACATAATATTAGCATTTCTCATTCTTAGTTATTACTCGCAACATTTCTATTTGTTAATTTACGAAAAGTATAACGATGACGATTTATCTGCCCGAATTTCATTTTCTTTATTTTTTATTTATTCAATAAAGGGATAACCATAAATATTAACAGCAAGTTTATTTTTTAATTCATCCAAAAGAGTTAGGTTTTTTTAGGATCCAAAATACAAATGTATATCCAAACAAAAATAACATTTTAACATAAGCGGACCAACTTTTTGGCCGCCACCAACCCAACAACCAACACGAAGATAAACTATTGCGTAGAATAAGAGGTCAATTATTGTATGCATGTTTGCTTACTTGCACTAAGATATATATGTATTGGTGCATAGAAAAAAGCCCAGTTTCAATCGCTTGTATGTATTAGTATATACCGTCTAGATGAAGGCTCCCAGGGTGTTCTTCAATTTTCTTTTTTTTAGTGTTTTCCCTTGAACTTCCCTCCCTCCCTTCCTCTCTCTCTCTATATGTATATATATATATATATAGTGTTTGGATTGGATTCTCAACTGTTGTTTTGTTGTTTCTGATCTGCATTCCCATCTGTTTTCATTTTAAACTCCCTCTTTAAATGAAAATATATTGTCATAATTTCGTTACAAGTTTACCAAATGGAAACTTAAATATGTTGGATGTGTGTATATATGTACCATATAGGTTACATTTGGAGGATGAATATAACAAAGTTATCTCCAATTCCATAAAGATTGTCAAGGCCAGAAATTTAGGTTAAAAGATGGAAAAACTTACGATAATTACCAAACCAAACTAATTACACGGGATCAATATATCCCACCTGAATATGTGATACTAGTGTACATGGTGGGGGTTAGGGATGGAACTGGAATGTAGACACACCCAACCTCTTACCCAAATAGAATTGGGAGGATGATGTCTTACAATAATATATTGTGACAAATTAAAGAGAACCCTATGTTACATTTGAACACCCTCCGGTAGTTGTTTAATTAGTGTGTTTTGAAGAATTTACTTTATCGTAGATTAATTTACTTGTTGATACAACTTTTGCCCTAGCTCCTTGCTATTTTAATAAAATTGTCGCCGTTCAAAAAAAATTCCTTGTTGATACTCTCGCCTCTTATAGCAATGCCCCACTTTTCAATCTAGAGGGAACATTTGCACAATTGCAATTGAACAAAAATGCTAGACATTACATGGGCACTTTTCGTTGGACTTCGTTTAAGATCTAGATGCCATGTTATTTTATATTCTGTTTTGAAGCTAGTTATTTGCATCGCATACGCATAGTTTGCATCGCAGATCGACTATCATTAGCATTTACATACAAATATGTTCTATATCCTATTGTTAAAGGTAGTATTTGCATTGCATATGTACGCCTATTTTTTCTTTGCTTGACAATTTCGACTTCTAGCCTCTACGTAATTATTTTTCTACGAATTTGACATGGTTCTCTTTAGGCTCTTTTCAACCATTGGTATGGTGCAGTATATTTTGATATGAATATGGAGTTTCTTTGGGGTACGTGTGAGGATGGTGGAGGGTGGGTTGGGCAAGAGTCAATAGTCTGTCGGCTAGAATTGCAGTATATTTTGATTGGAATAGGGAGTCCCTTTGGTGTTCCATGTGTTTTTTAAGCTAGTTAGACTCTTTCATTCATATATATATATATATATATATATATATATATATAGGGTTAGGTTCAAATGTGAACTCAATTTTGGCTGTGAACGTGAGGACGAATCTCAGCCACACATCTTCGGTTATGGTGGACGCGATCATGGAGGATTGACGCGATTATTGTGAGGGTGGAGATTATTAAAGGAGGGGAACCAGGTCAAAGCCGCTTTTATTGACCGGATAAGTGGCTGAGATTCGTCCTCACGTTCACAACCAAAAATGAGTTCGCATTTGAACTTTCCTCTATATATATATATATATGATGTAGGTCCCACATATGATGAGGAAGGTTCAAATGAGAACTTTGCATTTTTAAAGAAACAAAGGGACACATGTGGATCACATATGATGTAGGTCCCACATAATATTAAATCATTTATGATTTAATATTATGTGGGAGCCACACCATATGTGGTCCACAATTTGTTTCTTTCTTCCTTTAAGAAGGGGTGGTTCTCATTTGATCCTGCCCCTATATATATATATATATGTATGTATGTATAATATTTCTGGTGTGTTCGGGGGGTGATGGCATTGCCGTAGCTCCCGGTTCTCACCTTTTTGCTTTTCAAAAATATATATTATATATATATATATTAAATTTATATAATATTATATAAATATAGTTATATTTTATAAATTAAAAATAAGAAAAATGAAGTTTTTATAAAAACTTCCATTGTAGAATTTTATTGAGGTTTTTACTTTGTTGAGGTGAAAATAATATCGCAGAAAAAATATGACAACTAGAGTTTTTGAAGGTTTCACCACTATGAATGCTCTACATAAGTTAGCTTATTGAAACATTACTTGTAATAACGTTTTAAAATATTATTGTCACTTTTTTTATTATAATTCTCATTAATATTAATTATTATCTATTACTATTAATTATAAATAAATATTACTAATATCAATAAATATTAATTAATATAAATTGAAAATTAACTATTAATTAATAAATTATATTAATAAATACATAAGTTATAAAAAAACAAATGTAACAATTATAAAAATGTTTATGTAACATAAAAATTAAATTTATATTTATTTTGTTTCATAAGTAATAAAATTGTGTTGAATAATTTTAATAAAATATTTAATTTAATTATTAAATATATTTTTTACAAATTTTTAATTAATTAAGATACGTGAAGTTGATCAATTTTGTAATCATATTATATGTAATGGTTATTTGAAATCAGTAAATAATAGATTTTTTATAAAATATGTTTTATCAAATTAATCCAAATATTGCAATATATGTAATAATCTATTTAAATTTTTTTAATCAATATGTTATATTTTTTTTGCTACCATCTTTTTGTATTTATTAGTATATTATATTATTAGAGATTGGTTTTTAATATACATAATAATCTATTTAAAATTGTTTTAATTAATATCTTATATTTTTTTAATTTTCTCTATTTTATTTGTATTAATCAATATACAATATTATTAAAGATTTTTTTTTAATTATAATTTAAATTTTTATAATTAATTAATCTTTTACAATATGTCTTTTTTGATAATTTTATATTATTATAAGCTAGTTTTGTCAAAACGATTTTTCCATTAGCTACCAATTAATTTATCAGTAATCGATTAGTTTAGCCTATATGCTTTAATACATCACATGTCATTTTATTTTCATTACTTTTTTTCTTTTTCAATGTTAATTTGAATTTCTATTTTTCATGTTTTAAATCATATAACAATTTCACCAAAATTGTAATTTTTAACTATTACGTACCTTAAGGAAAAAAAATCTTTAAATGAAAACCAAAAACACTTATATATTATATTGTTTAAAAAACCCTTATATTAAATGCATTAAATAGAAAACAAAATTTTCAAATAAAAATTAAATCACATTAAATTCACAAATATATATATGGTAAAAGTAAACTCTTAAATATATTCCATAAATACATAAATTTTATATAATTAAAATACTTTTATTCCTTTCTTAATATATTTTTATCACTATTTATTTAATGTTTTACTTAATAAGTTGTTTGATTCATATTCACTTTTTTATTTAGTTATCATTTTTATATGAACCAGATTCTCTCTTTTCTCTCTATAATATATATATATATATATATATAAAATATGACCAAATAAGAACAATATGACAATTGACATTGATCACATAACTCAGACAATAAATATTCTATATAATAATTCCCAAGATAAATAAATAATAGCATAAAATTGATTTGTTTCCATATATGAGTTATCCAATCACAAAATAAGCTTGATTAAATTTTAATTTAAAGAATTTAATTTCTATTCAGTATATTTATTTACTTTTAAACAAATTTTTTTCTATTTAAGGCATTTTATTTAATTTTTCATTTAAATAATTTATCTTCTATTGAAGGCATTTACCTTAAAAAAATCAACAAATATTATTTGTTATTTTATATATGAAACATTATAGATAAACACATGAACAATTACAACACAAGACGATAGAACCCTACAAAAACCAGTTCCTTAAAGAAAATCAAATTAAAAAAAAATTCTGGTATTTTAAGGCAAATTATTAATTTCAAACATATTGTGTAATATAATTACTATTTTAAATTTATTGAAGTATTTGGATGGTGTTTAGATTTTTGACCAAACTATGAGGACGAAAAACAGAGTTTACTCAAAAAATAATATTATTTATACTCATATTATATTTTTATACTAGCTATTGATACTGAATTAATGTAATATACATTAATATTGTATTAATATTGTATTAATATAATTATTATATATTTTTTTTATTTGAATATCTTAACAATATATTTATTTTCATATAATATAGTAACACATATTAATATAATACATATTCAGAAATATTATAATAATATAATGAATATCAATATTAATATATATAACACACTAATAATATAATATTGTATCATAATAAGATATAGGAATAAATATCACTATATATATTTGCATTGTAGGGGCTGCCAGAAGAAACATTACACTTTCTCCGAATCCATTCGTACAAATCCAATGAAGGGCGGAGATAGGAGAAAGATGATGGGCTCTGAGTTTCCACCACCACCACCACATTATTCGCTTCAAAACGCTATCAATGATCAAGGGAACGATCAGGTACAACACAACAAGCGGAGGAAGTACTGGGAGTAAGTACTGCAGAAGTAACCGATGAATGACGGCAAAGATGGTGGGAAATAAAACATGATCAGGTATATATTCATTTCCGCCATCTTCTCCGTCATTTATTGGTTGCTGCTTCTCTTGCTCCCACTTCCTCCACTTGTAGTGTTGAACAAGATCGTTCCTTTGATGATTGATGGTGTTTTGAACAAAATTCTGTTGTGGTGGTGGAAGCTCAGAGCTTCTCGTCTTCCTCCATGTTTGCTTGTAAAGAGATTGATGCAGTAAACAACTTCTGGTATTTCAATTTAAAACATCTATCAATCGCTATATATAGGCCACCTCTTGATATATATATATATATATATATATATATAAGATCTGCTTAATTAAGAGCTGTGTAGGATTTCAATTTTTAGACTCAAAAGGTACTAAGTTTGATTCTTGCATTCCAATTGCATCACATAATATTGGCATTTCTCGTTCTTAATTAGTTATTAGTCGCACCATTTCAATTTGTTAATTTACCAAAAAGATAACGATATATGGCGATTTATCTGCCCCAAAGTTCATTTCCCCTTATTTTTGTATTTGTTAATAAACTCATAAAGGGATAACTATAAATATTGACAGCAAGTTTATTTTTTAATTCATCCAAAAGAGTTTAGGTTTTTAGTATCCAAAATACAAATGTATTTGTATCCAAACGAAGTTAACATATGCAGACCAACTTTTTGGCTGCCACCAACCCAACAACCAACACAAAGAGAAACTATTGTATAGCATAAGAGGTCAGCTGCTATAAGTTTGCTTACTTTCTCAAAAAAAATGAGAGCCATATATATATATATATAGTGTTAGGATTGGGTTCTTAACTACTGTTTCTGTTCTGCTTTACCATCCGTAATATTTTCATTTTAAACTGTCTCTTTAAGTGAAAATATATTTCATTTCCTTACAACTTTACCAAATGGAGAATTAAATACGTGGGATGTATATATATACCATAAGTGTTAGATTTGGAGGATGAATATAACAACAAAGTCATCTCTGGTCCTCTCTAGCTTAGAGTTGCTAGGAATTTGAGGTTCTAGAAAAGGCAATCCCATAAAGAGGGTGAGGACCGGAAAATTTAGGTTAAAAGTTGAAAAAGTTTCTCTATATAATAACCAAACTAATTAAACGGGACCAATATAGTCAGGGGTGGGATGTAGACAGACGACCCAATATTCTCTTACCTTACCCAAATAGAATTAAGAGGATGATGACTTACCATAATATATTGTGACAGATTGAAAAGAACCCTATGTTACATTTGAACACCCTTCGACATGTCTTGTTATTTAATTAGTGCGTTTTGAAGAATTTACTTTATTGTAGATTAATTTTCTTATTTCATGCTCTCCTTCTTATAACAATGCCCCACTTTCCAATCTAAAGGGCACATTTGTACACTTGCAATTGAATGAAAATGCTAGACATTACCTAATTGGCACTTTTCGCTGGACTTCGTTTTAGATGTCATGTTATTTTATATCCTATTGTTGAAGCTAGTTAATTATTTGCATCGCATACGCCTAGTTTTTCTTTGCATGACAATTACGACTTCTATCTGTGTATTTGTTTTTCTACATAATTGACATGGTTCTATTTAGGTGGCGTTTGTTTTTTAAGAGGTGCTGAAGTATGAAGTTTGATTTCAGTTCTGAAATGGTTATGAAACGTCTTAACGAATCAGACATAAGTGGTGATTAAGAGCTTAAAATGAAAAAACAAACAAGGCCTTAGGCTCTTTTCAACCATTGGTTTGGTACAATATATTTTGATATGAATATATATGGAGTTTCTTTGGTGTGTAGGGAGGGGTTGGGCAAGGGTCTAGTCTATCTGCTAAAATTGCAGTATATTTTGATTGGAATAGGGAGTCTCTTTGACGTATTCTCTGCGTTTTTGTTTCAAAAAACACATTTTTGCAAATATGTGGTTTATATATATATATATATATATATATATATAGGCATGCTCTCAAAATCTTGTACTAGCTTGACCTTTTTTTGGAAGCCAAGAGTTTTTTCAAAAACATCCTCAAGGTGTGCGTATATATCCTACCCTAAGATCTTACCACTAGGTGGATATACTAAATTTGTTTGGTTTTTAACAAGATATCATAATACAAATTGTATGTGCATTTGTGTGTGTTAGAAGCCTTTGAAAGTTTGTATATAAGAAATGTTCGTGGTTTTAATACTTTATTCAATTCATAGCTAGAGGATATTTTGCCGTATATGGACATGTTTTGTGTGTTCGGAAAAACTTACAATTTCGTACATTAAACCCCTTATTTCATTCTCTCTTAGCATCTTTAGCGAATTTTTTAGCAAATGACTGGATTACAAGTAAAAACAAGTTTATAGCGTACAACAAATGGACACATGATTGATCTTTTCTTGTTTAGCAAGACAGATACCAATTGGAAATTAATAGCCAGCCACTCTTCTTTAGCATCACAATCCTAGCTTTGCTATAAAACACTCTTCTTTATCCTACAATATCTATATATAGTCACCAACGACCAAATTGAAGCATCCACCACAAAGGGCGAATTAAAGCAAGCTCATAAGACTTGGCAGAGAATAAGAAATATCATGATCAAAAGAAAAGCTCCAAATCCAAAACCCCCTTCACCTTCATGATGAGCTGATCCACTTTGGTACTGATAAGACACTTCACTCGGATGAGCTGAATCACTTTGGAACAGATAAGAAACCTCATTCTCGTGAGCTGATCCACTTTGGTAGTACTGATAAGAAGCCTCAGAAGTATCTTGAGTAGAAAAGAACGAAGAAAAGAAGTATATGACTAGTATCAATAAAATGGGAATCATAACCAAATTTTGTACCATAGGACTGAAGATTATGATGGCAAGAACATTCACTATTAGAAATGGAACAATTGGTGATGGACCTTTGATTCCCATTTTGTAGTCGAAACACGTTAAATAATTAATTAATAGCACTCTTTCACTCGCAAGTAACGATATGTAATTGCAGTTGATTCCAGATATCTTATTGCGTGTATATATATATATACATACGGTATCCGCTCGTTTGAGCCAAAAATTGATTTTATTCCTTAAAATGTGATTTTCTGTTATATTCTTTTTCCTGTATGGGAATATATTATATGTAGAATTGTAGATATTATATATTCAATTTCTTGTCCTACTCTGTATGAAAGTATATAGCATTACAGGAAACTGTTATTGAGACCCATTGACCACATGAAAACAAATATCTTCCTTCCAAATTAAAAAGAATTGGAGCTACACTCTAGTTTAGACCTTGTTTATTTTTTCATTTTAAGCTCTTAATCATCACTTATATCTGATTCGTTTAGACGTTTCATAACCATTTTAGAACTGAAATCAGACTTGAGACTTCAGCACCTCTTAAAAAACAAGCCATGTTAGATACAAAAACCTATGTGGATATTGTTTTTGAATATTTGTTAGTAATAGCAATCTTTGGATAAGTTGATAATCTGTTTGCTTAATATTCAAAAGACAAAAAAACATTCTTGAAGTTGCAATAAGACAATGATATCAAGCCATGTGTCTACATCATGAAGTGGAAATATATGTCTTCAAGGTATAAAATCCATTAAATATTTATATTTCTGGTGAGTTGGACAAAATTATGCTTAATGTTAACACCCAGCTGGGAAACAGTTTAATAAGAGCACAATTCTACTTAATTGGTCAAACCAGTTTAATATTGATATCTAAATATTTCTGGTGAAATATCTTAAAGGAAGTGAGCAACATACATGGAAATTAAAGTCTGTTTGGGGGAAAATCGGATCTGGTGAGGATTATAGAAATACTCGGATAAGAATTCGAGATCGTCTAAGAGTTCGTATCACAAAATTAATTTGCTCGAGTATAATATTATCTCAATTCATAGTAATGACTTTCGGCAAAGTAATTAGTAATCTATAAACCTAGAAAAATCGTAACGGTTTGTACATATTAAAACCGAAAATGAATGTCCGTAGGAATGGCAACGGGGCGGGTTCGGGCCGGTTATTGATATCCCCATCCCCGAAACCGAAAAGGAAAACCGTCCCCGTCCCGATCCCCGTCGGGTCCCCGCGGTTTCCCCGATCCCCGTTGGGGAACCTTTAAGGAAAGAAATCACCGTTACCCGTTGGTTTTACCGGAAACCGAACCCGAATAGAAAAAAAGGCCAAATTTTCAAACAAATATATATTATTTAAGTCTTGTATATTTAGCTCATTTTATGTTTTTGAATATGATATATACTATATATAAATATATATATAGACACACATACTATCGGGCCGGGCTGGGCCGGTGAGTATTGTTTCCTTCCTCGTCCCCGATAACATCCCCGATCCCCGCCCCGCCCCCGTTAAAATGTCCCCGAACCCGACCCGAATTGTTTAGTTTTCGATTTTCACCGTCAGTTTCGGATTTTTTTGCCATCCCTAAATGTCCCATTAGAGAGAATGATTACAGGAAATTAATAGCAACTATTGGACGGTTATGTAAGTTTACAGTGATGCATCAGTGAATGACCTATCAGTGGATTACCATAAGTTGATAACCCATTAGTGGGTAAACCATCAACTCATAATCCATCAGATTGTCACATGATAACTCACCAGGGGTAGGTGGGCGTCAGCTGATAACCGGTGGATAAGCCCATTGGTGGGACCACCACAAGGGGACGCAGCCCACCTTGACTCCTGCCATATGGTGCCATCCAACCATCCTGAGTTCCATCTAACTTATACGAGTATGCACTTCATCCCTCCTATCCTATATTACAACTTTACTAAAATCCGATCTAACATGTTATAGTCCAAGGCATGTGTAAAAGAAATTAAGGTCCCTTGGTAAAGAAATTTGTTTTCGGTAAATGATTTTTATCATCAAAATAATCATTGAATACAAGAAAATGCTAATAGTTCATTGAATGCGTTGATTCAAATTTATCTTGACTACTTTCTCATATTTTATTATGTTCTATTCATTTTCATTCGATATAAAACAATTTAATCGAGTATTTTTCAACGAGAAATCAATCAATATTAGTATCTAAATCTATTTCATCATCTAATATATTGAAAACCCAAGCAAAACTATGCAACTCAATCAATTAAAATATTTATAGAAATGATGAGAGTTTCATTTATTTATGATTTGAATATTTATAGAAATGATGAAAGTTCTTTTATTCATCAATCATGATTAACAGTTTATTTTAGGAAACGGTACTCATAATATTTATGAAACCACATACTCACCAAATTAAATTGACCATTAAGATTGGATTATAATTGGGTTGCATATATATATATATATATATAGGGACGGGTTCAAATGAGAACTCAAATTTGGTTGTGAACGTGAGGACAAATGAGAGTGCGACACGTGTCCCATTCAAATAAATATTATAGTATATATTCAGTCTGAATATTCCTTTGTATATTCAGTCTGAATATTGCTTATTTTGACACGTGTCACGCTCTCATTTGTTCTCACGTTCACAACCAAATTTAAGTTCGTATTTGAACTTTCCCCTCTCTCTCTCTCTCTCTCTATATATATATATACCAAACACAAATTATTATCACATATATATACCAAACACATGAAAATCAATGCAAACACAAGATGCAGCCAAGGCACAACCATCTCAAAACAAAACCAGAAGTAGAAAGGACTGATCAATTCATTCAATTATTAGACAAAGCAAAAAAAAGTTATTGAATCATCAAAAGACAACATATATAATAATTAATAAGATCGAAAAGAAACAAAAGAATGGTCATGTGGAAAAATCAGGTTGAAACGTCTCAAATGTTTGAAGAGTAAAATGAACTAAACTTTTTGGTTCAAATAGTAGGAAAGTGCATCACTGAATGTTAATAACTAACAATTGATCGTTACCAGCTACAGTGCATTAGATGGACACCATAACAAGAAGTTCAATCAGATACTAAATAAGTTGATGAACACACAAACAAGCTCGAAAAGTGCAATGTTTTAGATGGAAATTCTACATAAAAGTGGTACCCTATAATAGCGACTAATAGTTGTGTTCAACCAGAAAATACTAAAAGAGAATATGTTAACTATTTACTGAAACATACTGCATGTTAGAACCTCCCTGGCTACAAAATGACGATATCAAACAGAGAAAAAGATGAAGAATAATATGCTGATCCACCTACATCCACAGTTATCCACGACTAACTTGCTCATTCAGACGGGCTGTTGTACCGAAGATGTTGCTCATAGAAGTTGATCAACTGTAAGTATCAATAAATAATTATATATATATATATATAAATGAACACTTTTTTTCTATTAAATTTGAGATGGGGTGCAAAGGAAAGAAGTTTACCAGAATTGGGTTGTTATCTTTGAGGTATTTGTTATCAACAACAACCTCTTCTCCATCGGACCTGCTTATAACCAACCAAACAAGATTGTGCCATTAATTATGCATAGATAAGTCTATAGATATGTTCAAATGAACATCAAGCTAATTAATAATAAAAATTTAGAAGAAAGAGAGATATATAATATAAGTTAACGAACCTCCTGACCAAAAAGGATACAGACACCTCCTCTGTGTCATTAAGAATAGATGTTGAATAGTTAACGGGCTTAATGATCTTTGTAATAGTAGAGATGCTTTGGGGAGCATCTAAGATGTTCATTGAATCCAAACCGTTTATATTCATAATCTCAGCTTCTCCAACTACAACACTACCGGCACCAGTTGTGTTTCCAATGGCATCATTTCTGATAAGTGAGTTGGGTTCTTGTTTGAACCGCTTAACCGCACCACACTTCCTCCTTCTAGCTCCAATTCGTGGACTAGCCCTAAGTGGTTCAGCTCCGTCAGCCTTCAAGATTCCATTTGTGGGTCTAACTTCCATCTGACTATCTCCTTCGGTTGGTCGATCTTCTTGAATATGGATAGCAAACTCACTCATGCTTTCTTGATTGCTAGAAGATGCAACTTTAAGTTCGTTAAGATTTGCATCCAGCTTGTTTCTTTCTTTCCTTTCTCCAATTTGTGGAGAAACCATTAAAGATCCGGTATCATTTGAGTGGTTTGCTGCTCCATTAACGTTGTTTTCTGTGCCATCACTAAAGTTGGAATTATGAACAGAAGGAAACGATAGAGGTTCATCTATGATTGTTATTTTCACAGATGGCACGTCATATGTAGCAGCCGGAGAGCTCTCTTGTGATGGCTGCTTTTGCTTCTTTTTCGATTGTGGTGTAGGACCCACTGAATGCTTGCGTTTACGTTTACCCTTTGATCTTTGTTTCCCAGACCTCGTGCTTCAAGTTTCAAAAACAAAAAGAACGCATCAGTACCCATTTGTCATAATCTCGGTCATAACAAATTAGGGCTTGTTTGGGATATGCTTACAATGAAGCATATATACAAAATGCTATAAAATTGTCAAGGTCATTTTTAAGTATTGCTTGTCTTTATTAAGAAAAGAATGTTGTTTACTGCTTAATTCTTTTTATAAGTAGATTTATCTTAAAAGATATATATAACTTATATTTGGTGCTAATATACATGAATGACCTTGTGAAATCCGAAACCAGCCCTTGATATAATTGAATACAAAAAGAAATACAGACTAATAAAAGGAAAACCTCTCTTCAAATGCATCAATGAAATCTGAACATGACACGAGATTCTCGACAGGTTCCCAAGTATTAGCTGCCTCCGGCCAACCACGCCTTCATTAGAGCATAAGCATATGTTTTAATCAATTGAAGCATACTAATAATCGAAATATTCCCAATTCATATTAAATCAGACAATGAATGGCGATGAGAAAATTTCATTTGACTTTGATGTAGTGTTGAGGGTAGAAACTCATAATTTTGAAAAAGAATCAATATGTCTTTAAGACTGTTAACTCCAACCACATGGTTTTAAATTAGGTTTGGAGCAAAAATCAATTTCGAAATTGAACCAACAGATATAAGATTGATTTCATATCCCATTGACCCTCAGGTGCTGTTCAGAGAACCCTGATTATGGAGCCTAGGAAATGGAATTTAAGCAAAACATGGTTCAAATCCAAAATTTCAACAACACCATATGTGATCAAATCAAAACTAACATCATGTTTTTTTGTCAAATTAGAAGGCGTACACTATCAAACCCCCAAAAATAACACATGTTTAGCAGATATAATCATGTATAAATGAGTAAATGACAACTGATATAACCAGAGCACGCACCATTTGATGAGATACTGAGTTTCCCCCTGTTTTCCCCAAAGGAAACCACCACAAGGCCCATCGCAGAATGCAAATTCACAGACAACAAAAGATCAGGCTTAAATGTAAACATAAAAATGAAAGAAAATACACGAACAAAGCAAATAAAACACGTAGAAAGAACTATAAATAAACCTTCCGAATCCTTTTCCTCCGTACGGCTTCGATCTCGTAGAAACCCTCAGCTAGCTTAGGTCGCTCTTCATCGCCATTGTTTTCACCTCCATCAGCACCAGATTGATCGTCCTCCTCGTAATCTTCTCCCTCCTCTTCATCGTACTCATTTCCACAATCTTCACCGTCATTCATCGGCTGCTGCTGCTGCTGCTGCTGGTGCTCTTGCTCGCCGTCATACCCTACCTGATCGTTCCTTTGATCATTGATCTCGTTTTGAACCGAATGATGTTGTGGTGGTTGTAGCTCGGAGCTTATCGTCTTCCTTCTAGCTCCGCCCTTCATCGGATTTGTACAAATCGATTTTGGAGAAAGGGTTTAGCGTTTCTTCCGACAGTCCCACTGCTGCAATTTCCCCCCTTTACTCTTTTTCCCTCCCTCTCTGCCTTTAGCCGTCTGGATATTGGGTTGTAACGCTTTTTAACACTGTCGGAATTTGGGCTGGAAATTATTGCTTTTTCCATTTTGGGCCCAATTTTGAAACTGAACCAATAAATAATATTTAGTAAATTATGTTTTTTGTTTTATGATTTTTGTGTCTATAGGTTGCAATTATTTATTATTTTTGTTCTTGATCTTAACTTCTTACCTTTATATGCAAGGGATAAAAAGGCAAAGAATTGTAAATAACAAAAAAAAGGCAGCATTAAATTATACATTTATTATACAGATGAAAATATAAATAAAACGAAAACTATAGTCTATAGGATGGAGCCACAAAATTTATCTAAGGGTGTCTAGAAAAAAATGTAAGAAAATTCATGATTTTAAGATTGGGAAAACCCTTTTAAGTATACATATTTTATAACTAAATATTTATCCTAAAAATAGTTGTAAAAAAAGTTGAAAAACATGAGTGACCTAAACAACATAATTATGTCTATATTTATACAAACAAATACAAGATGTGTTTAGATAACCATATAAAGAAATAAAACCGTTTGAAAATACATGAAATTTATCTTAAAAAATTTGTGTAATCAATAAAATAACTTGTTCATTTTAGAACTTCTTAGAAAAATTGACATTTATAAAGGAAGAAAAAGTAGAATTTGATATGAATAAATAAAGTTTCAAGTGGATTAATAAGGCTTGAAACTATATTAACAATTATTTTGGAAGTGTGAGGGGGAGCCAATGCCACTTCTGGCTATAGGATGGCTCCACCCGACTATGATGATAAAAAAAGTGCAATTTATAAACAATGGGGATGAAAATCGTAATATTTTATAAACCATAGGGATGAAAAACATAATTTACTCTAAATTGTAATATTACCTTAAAATATGAGTAAGGGGCTGTTTGGTAGTTGCTGGATGGTATAGAGCTGAATGGTGCAGAGGTCTGGATGGTATAAAGGCTCTGTATGATATAGTGCAGAATGAAATATAGTTGTTTGGTAACTGCTCTGAATGAACCGGCTGAATGACAACAAATTACCATGTTAACCTTTAACAAATTTGATAATGACATGGGCCATTGCAGAGACCAAAAACAGATCGAGTAAACTGAATCAATACACATATGATTACAACATATCGTAAAAACCAAAAATCAATAGAAACCAAGTTGCAAAACCAACAAATTGCAAAAAATCAAGAATATTGAGCAAAATCTTTGAATCCATTCTTTCAAGAAAAACCCAATATTTTCTAAATCCTTATCCCATTATTACCACCCCACCCACTGTCTTCTCTTTCTTCTTGTATAAAATCCTTCCTTCTTTCTTTCTCAAGAAATATGTATATTCATGGCGACAACCTTCAAAACCACCACAACCATCCATAAAGAGGCAATAATGGGGAAAACGATCGATTTTTTATTTGGGTTATCTTTTGATTTCATATATGTATTTCATGGTCATATTTGTTCATCAATTTCATATTTGGGAAATCGACCGTAATATCGATGAACAAATACGAAATCGATGGTGGACGGCGGCGGCGATGGCTGTGGACGGCGGCGGCGATGGCTGGACGGCGGTGATGGCTGGACGGCGGCGATGGCTGGACGGCGGTGGCGGCTGGACGGCGGCAATGGCTCGTCGGAGATGGAGCAGATCGTTCGTGGAAGAAGAGAAAGCAGGGTTGGGAGAAAATGGAGAAAAAAGAAATGGTGAAAGAGGGTTTGTGAGGATGGAGGCTCGTCAACAAAAGAGAGGGTATTTTGGGAAAAAAATGGTCTGAATCATAACTCAAAGGTTTAGGGTCTACACGATTCAGATGCATTTTGTATCCTTCAGATGTTAATTTTTTTTTGCCAAACAGCCTTGAACCTCTGCCCGATTCAAAGGTAGCTCTGGATGGCCCCATCCAGAGCTAAACAAACAACCCCTAAGCTATAAATTTGGTCTATGTGGTTTGTCGAACATAAGATTTATTGTCCCCATAGTTTCGAAATTAGTAGATGGCCATTGTGGTTGTAAAAACGTCCGGATTTGATAATGGTTGTTGAAAAATAACTTTGTTTTGTCATTTATCGATTCTTTGATCTCCATCTTTACTCTTCTTTTGTTCTTTTTTTTTTATTGCTCTTTTATTTGGACTCTCCTTCTCTATAAAGGAGAATATTTATATCCAACTAAGGAAACTCTTAACAGACGTATCTGCACCGCAAGAATATATGTTGCATGTTTTCTATTTCAATCCCACATATAGCCTTGATAAGCAACATCTTTTTTGCAGCAGAGATTGCAAACAAACAATTATGTTTTTGGTGGGGTGTCCAAGCTGATTTCTTCGGTGCATGGAAAGATGTATGTAGGTTTGTGTAGTTTGTTTTGAAAATATATATAGGGTTGGGTTCCAGTGAGAAGATAAGTTATGGTGAGAAGCGTAAGAAGAGATATGGACCCTTGGATCATTCGTAATTGAAGATTGATACTAATGAGATGCACCGGATCAAATCTCGTAAGAAGTGTAATTCATGGGTGGGTGTGAGATTAAAAATGATCAAGAATTCAGATCCTTTCTTACGTTTCTCACCTTAACTTTTCTTCTCACACGATCTCGCTCCCTTGTTAATTAATCTTTCCTGCCCTTGTTATCTAGCTGTCGAGGTAGTTTTGACTCCTTCTAAGCAAAAGAAACGAAAAGCACACCATATAGGTCAGCGGCATCAGCAGTTGAAGAAGTTGACGGCCGGATTCAAGCAAAAAACTTGGACAGGGCATTTAGTACATGTCGCTATTCCTGCCTGACCCCTATCTATCGTCGTAGAAGCTGTTCCCTTACCACTTGACTAGTAAAAAGCCCTTGTACTTGTCAATCCAATCCTCAAGGGGAGAGGGGTCCGGCCAACTATGGAGATAGATTCAGCAACATTTGAGGGATGAATCTTCTGAACTGCTTGAGAGCTGGAAGATTGGGGTCCCGCCATAGGTTTCTCTAAGGCTCAAAGTCCAGAAGAGACGAAGTCATCATGAAGCGGTCTTCTTCGACCGGGAGATGAGAGAACTGAAATTTTCGGTAATAGCCTGTTAAACCCAGAAAGCCTCTCAACCCTTGCAATGGGATAGATGGTAGAGGGCTGCCTGCGCCCAAAAGCGATGATTCACTTGTCTCTACAAGCCTACAAGCTTAGCTTTGGCTTAGCTTCCAACTAAGGCTAAGGGCATGAGTTGTTTTTATAATAAGTCAAGTCAAGAATCATAATCGAAAAACAAAGACGAAGCTTCGTTCCTCAGCAAAGTGTTCATTTCTTTTTCGCTTTTTTTGGGCAGGATGAGGTGAAAGAAGAAGACATGTATATATATTTATAGTAGCGGATCTATAAATTTAGGTGACTGGGAGCCCTAGGGTATAAAAGAATCTGAAACCGAATAACTCATCCAAACCAAAATGGTTTCGCGGAGTATTTGGTTTGTGGTTAAATGGTTTGGTTAACCAAATAAGGAAAATTTCCTGTTTTTTTTACCATATCAGTTAACCAAATAACAAAGTATACTATTATATAATGTATATAATTTTCTTCTAGATGAATTAGTTTGAACATATATAAAACTAAAAGAACTAGAAATTGAGATATATTTAACAAAATCATCAACCAAACATTATCATTATAGCATGATTGCAAGAACTATCGGTAATGATATACAAGGTGAACGACTATCAAGCAAGAGAGTGGAAGATTCGTTAAAAGGGACTGGACATTAAGGAACGGTAAAAAATAACCGGAAAAACTAAGGATATAAGAGTAAATAAAATAAAGTTTTACATAGATTACTCTAAAATTTTGACATTTGAGTGGGGCCTTTCCCACCTTAGTAAATATTCTCAATAGTTCTAACATAACTCAGTGATGCATCACTTGCTAAAATAAACCCAAAATAGCACAAATAGTTGATTTGTTGTACAATAAATTGATCACAAATCTACCCTTGTTAACTAATAGAACGTCTTAATATATAAGATTAAATTGCTTCGGTTACAATAGAGTTTTAAATCCTCAATACATAGTTTTTATTCCCGACAAAGGAATGAAAGGGTGCTCGATCAATCCAACGAGTTTATTTGTAGTTAATTATCTGGAACATAATAGGTAGGGATCAAATGTAAGTGAACCTTTTTCGCTGCTAGAAATCCCTCAGCCTCCATCATATCAACATCTATAGGATTTGATCCATCTACGAGTTTCCAATCGAAATAGTATAGCATTTGAGCAAGGCAAAGCTCGATTGATACTAAACCGTAGGTTATGCCCGGGCATATTCTCCTCCCAGACCCAAACGGGATATAGTGATCATAATCACTCCCCACGAAATCGATTGAAATATTTTCAAATCTCTCTGGCATGAAGCTATCAGCATCTTCCTAATATTCAGGGTCCTTTGAACTTGCCCGCGCATTTATATAATCACTTGCATTTGACGGCTATATCGTAACCACCAATTTTACATTGCTCCCTACATTCACGTGGGTGTAACGTAGGGAGTGGGGGGTGAAGCCTTAGAGTTTCCTTGATTAATGATTGCAAATAGCTCAAAGTTTTTATTTCCGACTCAGTAATTTTTCTCGACCACTAGAAGGCTTCTCACACTTCGTGTTGCGCCTTCTTCATCACAGTCATTTCAGTCATAGGCCCATTCAGTCATTGCTATAGATGTATCAGTGCCACCGGAAGATCTCCTGCAGCATCAATGTAAAAAAGAAATTAATGAACATGTGACTTTTATGATGATTAAGCACTTGCACTCTTGTTTATTTCACATATAGCCATTGGTATTCTTGTACAATACAAGCTCGCTCCCAAAAGTCTTTGGACTATCAGCAAGGGCAATATCATGGGTTTTCAGTACCTCTTTGGCTAGTCTCGGTGATGAAATAATAATTGCCGAATTTTGGCCGAGATGGATATGCATGAATATCGGGCCGTGTTTTCGTGCCAAGACTCGAAATGTGCGGTGTGGGAGTAACCCGCGCAACTGGCGTAAGTTTCCGATTAGTGGTAGCTTTGGTGGCCTTGGTGGAAAGTTTAGAGCTTTAACACCTTTGGCTCTCTTGTTGTGTGCAAAGTAAAAGAAAAAGATAAGGCAGGTAATTAACAATCAAAGAGAAGGCCATTTTGGTGTCCATTTGATGTGGATCAAATGAAGATTAATTACATTGGAATACTTTCTTTTATATACTTATTAAAGTGAGAGAGAGGCTTAATTAATAACATATCATGATTCTAGAGTAAAATTACATGCAATACTATACACGTCCATAAGGACGTGCGGGCACACAACCAAAGTCGAATTAAAACTCGCTCGGACAATGTCCGGTCAACACGACATGTTTGTATCATATGTTATTTTATTCTATGTTACTAGAAAAAGAAGCCACAACGACCGATCTTGTTACGGACCGACACTCACTGATATGCTACGAATCAACGATGGATGTGCGACAAAACCAAACTTTTTATTGTTTACTTTAATGTTTGTGATGCATGTAAAATCTGTCGCTAATCCGATCCGTGGCAATATTTACAAATATGCAACGGATTCTCAATGGATAAAGAAAAATAACTAAATTTTTAAATAAATAAAAATAATAATTAAGAAATCCGTCACGGATCTCTTGCTAAATAATTAAAATAACTAGATTTGTGACGGCTTACTGATGGAATTATTATATATATATATAGAGAGAGAGAGAGAGAGAGAGAAAGAGAGAGAGAGAGAGGGGAGGTTTAAGGGAAAACACTAAAAAAAGAAAAAATTGAACCACATGAATCTTGTCATCAGATCAAGCTTCGAGTCTGTAAAATTCTGAAAGCGACTTGCCATGCTTTCAATCCAAATATGTTCTTGTTGTTTTAATGATCCTCAATATTGTATCCCAATAAAACTTAGTTAATAATTTGATTTTGTGATTAAGATCCAGAAGACACCTTTAGCACACCATTTCTACAAAATGGTTGCAGATTTATTTGATTATTTCCAAGAGACTGGAAAACGGTGTTACCTTTGTTTCCAGAATAATTTCCAAAATACGTTTTCAAGTTTTAAATTCATTATTCTTAAGACTAAAAAGAATGTACTATTCTAACAGGTAGTTGCAATTGCATAGAAATCAACCATGGACCCAATTTTGATCATTAATATTCAAGAATATGCAATAACTATAATCTTTTTAAAAATCTTACATAAAATTTATATAGCAAATACACTAAATAAACTTGCACACCATCGTCACTTTTGGTGAGGTTTAAAATTCTAACCTCCTGGGAGGCCAAAGACCCAGTTGGATACGATCTTGGCCCTTTAATTCTTTCTTTAAATGCTATTAAATTTTGAAAGAATTGTAAATTTCTTTGGGAAATTTGGAACCTTTCTATCCTTTGTTTTACTTAATGTGCATGCATGGTTTTGATAAGATATGTGGGTGTTGAAGCTTAATCTTGAGGTCCAACATTAAGTAAGCATCAAACCGCCACTCTATGTTGCTGCTGCCACTTAAATCTGTCGTGGACACATGCAATGAATATTGAACACAAAATATACCCGATTTGTTTACTCGGTAAAACTTTGATTGACTAAAAAAATGAACAACAAGAGGATTATATTAAAAGACTACCAAGAATAAGCTAGAGAGAACAAAAAAACTATAAAGAAATGGTCGTTGGATTCTTCAACTAATCAATCAAAGAAAAATTTGCCTTCCTGAATCTATAAGAGATCCAAAAAATTGATTTTGCAAGAATGCAATTATGTTTTCTTGTTGTAAAGCTTCGTGTTAGGATATGTCCAAATCACCCATATTGTTGACAAAACAACTACCTCAAATATTGGTTTAATAACTCTTTTTAACGTATGAGAAGTTGTATATGATTTGAAAACCTCCACTAAACCGCCACTTTTCTTCAATGAGACACGTACGGCCAATTGACAATTAACAAAAATGTGATTTAAATCAAAATTAAAACAACTAATTTACCTCTCCACAAGATGACGGAATATGACAATGAGAAGGTGACGGGAAAGAGTCAATGATAAGCACTACAAAACAACAAATGACTTTCGTGGGTGATTACCACGAATCATCCAGGGAATACTAATTGTTCCGAAGAAATCCGATGTTTTCAAGAAAATACCAACGGATTACTCAGGAATTTCCTGGGTAATCTGTCACTTATTTAATTTACCACCAACAATTTAGCAACGAACTTTTGTGACGGTTTTGTGACAATCACCTTTTAGCGACAGATTTCTCAGGAAAATGTTCGTAGGTGAAAGCTTTTTATTTTAGTAGTGAAGGAGACGACAAGAGGAAGCCGGCAACGGGGCTTACAATGCCAAACGTCGATATACCATGGTTATTATTTTAAAACATCTTTATATGATGTTTTCCTGGGAGATATTATTCAACTTCTTTGTTATATTTATTCAATTTTGCATTGCACGGGTAAACAAGTCTAGTATATATGTACATAGACAGATTCGAAAACAGTTTCATTTTAAAACGAAATTACACGACCCAGTTCTTATGTCATAATTGAATAAAGAATTCAGAAAATCTGGGATTCATTTAGGAACCTTAAATATTTAGGAACACATCACTAGATCACTCTTTTGTGAGTATCCATGATGAATAACATGGTAAAATATTTATAATGAATGTCATGATTGATATTCATGATAATAAATACTCATCATGTATAATCACAAAATAGGCGATTCACCTGTTTCTAAAATATTTCTGCCCCTAGGTGTGTGTGTGTGTATAGGGGACTTTCTTTTGAGAACCCATTAAATTGTGATAACCTTGAGAACTAATACATCATGTCTATTTTATATTATATTATTTTTCCATCTACGACTAGGATTTAGAATATGGATCAACATATATTTGTTTCATGCAATGTGTTTGTTTAACATGTACTCGGTTCATAATGTGAACTTTATTCATGTATTTGTGAAACAAAAGATGTGTGGAAATTTTTTCACATTGTGAACTGAATATATATGAAACAAACACACCCTGAAACAAATATATGTTAATCAACACATTAAATATTATAATTAGATGGAAAAAACTTTAAGGTAGAAATTCTCACGAATCTCACAAATTTTTGAGTTCTTAAATGATTTAAGCCCCTATATATAAACGAACATAACAAATATGGATGAACATAATTGAACAAAAACAAAAAATAACTTGTTCATGTTCGTTCATTTATTAAATAACGAATATACACAAACTTCTCGTCAAATGGTTCATCAAATGTTCAATTAATTTATAACCCTATTGATCGTAGCTCACACAATAAAACAAAATAATGACATAGAAAGGGACAAGCTAAATGAAAATTATTTATTGTGCATCTAGGAACGTGTAACACGTTAGATGATAAGAAAAAAATGATTTGTTGAACTAAATGGCAAGCGCTACTGATATCAACATCATTGCCATGACAAAATGACCGAAAATGACATTACACATCAAATTTAAATCAAATATCATTTTGTAAAGGATCCATGCATTTTTATTTACGTATTTGTAACAGAAATAGAGTTAATTGAAGCCAATTATGTACTCGATCGGTTAATAGTTAGTTGATGAACAAGGATGCATCTCTAATTAAATAGGAGTTCTGGCATTTTATAAGCCCTAAATGAGATGTGAAGAATGACCCTCGATAAGTATGAAAATCTTAAATATATATTTTTATTATCTGAAAAACATTGAGTTCAAAAAATACTAATAATTCATATAATACCCTTTTTTTGAGTATTCTTATATGCAAAATCAATCAATAATTATTTTTAAATTAATATTATCTACCATATCACTTTTGCATATCATCATCAATCCCTACCACTATCAAAAACATCCTATGATACATATATCTTTAATATACACGTTGACATCATTTAGGTTCACAATATTGACTATTTAGATTTATGTAAATCAATATGAATCAATTGAGTTTCAATCTCACCTCATGTTCATCACTGTTTTTACTTTTAGGGTTAAAACAACTTTTTCGAAACCGTCAATATTAGAATTAAAACTCATGCTGGTTATAGCTTGAGATATTATTTTATGTTTTATACATAGGAGAGTACTTAAGATTAATGTATTAAGGGCCTATTTTTTTATTAATATCCTCTTAAACATCTCTGAAGTCTAATTCGGTCACTGTCTTACTCTTACTGGTTACTAGTTGTGTGATGCTGGACTTTTGTGTTTTTTACCCAACATTCTATGGACTTCTGTGTTATTTACGCTTCTTGATACTGATTGTGTAATCCATAGTATGTCCCCAAAGAACCTCCTTGTTTGATTGACAATTCACAGTTTCCTTCCCAGCTTTGTTCTTCACAGTATGTAAGATGCTAGCCTGCTACTGTATCTGTATGATAAATGGATTTCTTTATATTTTCTTGAATTATTGTGGAAACATGAATGGAATGGTAGGTTGAATGATGATGTCTGAAATTCAAGAATTAAAAGTAGAGGCAGAAAAATAAAAAGTGGAGAAGAGATAACAGAGATGGGGCCACAATGTTGATATCTTTGTTTGTGGACAAGTATTTTTTATTTTATTTTTATGGCTACGTTGGATTCTCTTTTATAGAATGTGTTAAGAAATTATCAGGATTTTAACCTTTTATGAAATTTATGTGTCTTGCTTTTTATTAAAGGCAAGTAACCTTTTATGATATTATTTAAATAATGAAAACAAATATTATCAAACAAGATGTTTCATAGTTAAACTACCACGGGAGGGATGATACGACAACCACCCCTTTTTAAAGGAATAAATGATTACTTTATTTAGCATATATGATGTGGGTCCTACATAATATTAAATCATTTCTAATTTAATATTAAATCATATAAATCAGAAATGATTTAATATTATGTGGAACCCACATCATATGTGGTCCACAATTGTTCCTTTGTTTATTTAGAAATACAAAGTTCTTATTTGAACCTTCCTTTAAACTACTATTATATATTTAAAAAAAAGGGGCCTCTATTTCTATGGGTCCTGCCCGACCCGTCTTCCCCAAGGACGGCGGCTCTGTCAGTACAAATGTATTCCTAATTAAGTAATTCTACGTTTTGCTTCTTCTTCATTCAGCCCTTTCGCTTTGCTTTCCTTGTGACGTTTTTGCTCTACTCAATACTTTGATTTCTTAATTTTCTTTGCTCTTCGATTAAAACATGGTGAATCCTAGCCTGATGACATGTGCTAACAGGGGCGGACCCACCCTATGGGGAGGGTGCTACTGCTCAACCGCGTTCCGTAAGGGTAAGATCGCGTTTCGTAAGTTTTACATGAGGTGCACCCGCTAAATTTTTGATATTTCAAAGGGTTAAAGGAGCACTACTTTAAAAAATCCATCGAAATCAACCAAAAACCTTAAAAAAAGCACTCGAAATCAACCAAAAACCTTAAAAAATCCTTCGAAATCAACCAAAAACCTTAAAAAAATCTTTCGAAATCAACCAAAAACCTTTAAAAAATCCTTCGAAATCAAAAAAACTTAAAAAAGTCCCCAGACGGGGAATTCGGCTAAAAAATCCCTCGAAATCAACCAAAAAATACATCAAACAGCTTTGCGGATATTTGATACAATTTAAGGGTGCACCCGCTCAGGAAAAATCCTGGGTCCGCCACTGTGCGCTAATCTGTTCTTTCCCCATCATACAGACAACACTGGATTGGTATATTAATGTCACAACAGCTGAGTGACGATAGCTATTATTCTTGGACTTGATACATAGGAGCTAGCTTATTTCAAGAAATTAAAGGTTTTGGCCCAAGAGCTTGCTGATTCATACCGCATTGTAGGCAAGTTTCAGATGGAACTTAAAATGAACTTCTAAATATATTGAACCCCAAAAATACAAATAGTTGACTAGTTGTACTACAACAAAATTACCCTTCTTAACTACATAAAACCTCAATTCTTTTAAGAATATAAGATCGACAATACAAAGTTAAATGCTCAATTCATAGTTTTTATTACAGATAAAGGTAGAATGAAAAGGTACTTCATCAATCCAATTTATTTGCACTACTTTGAATCCATATAGCTGAATAGTTAATTTTCTGGAGCATAAGTGGTAGGGATCAAATGTAAGTGAACCTTTTTTGCTGCTAACATTCCCTCAGCCTCCATCATATCAATATCTAAAGGATTTGATCCATCAGCGAGTTTCCAGTCGAAATTGTATAGCATTTGAGCAAGGAAAAGCTCGACTGATACCAAACCAAACGTTATGCCTGGACAGATTCTTCTACCAGACCCAAACGGAATATATTGATAATGAGTTCCCTTGAAGTCGACTGAAGTATTTTCAAATCTTTCTGGCATGAAGCTCTCGGGATCCTCCCAAAACTCGGGATCAATTGAGCATGCCCATGCATTGATGATAACTTTCATTTTGATGGGTATATCGTAACCACCAATTTTACATTGCTCCCTACATACATGTGGGAGTAACAAAGGGATCGGGGGGTGAAGCCTTAGAGTTTCCTTTATTACGCATTGCAAATAGCTCAAACTTTGTATATTTATCTCTGTGATTTTTCTCTTCCCTTGAAAGGCTTCTCGCACTTCTTGTTGCGCCTTCTTCATCACGCTTGAGTGTTTTATCATTTCTGCCATGGCCCATTCGATCGTTACCGATGATGTATCAGTACCTCCTGCAAAAATGTCCTGCATCAATGTAAAAATAAATAAAAATATATATATTGGACTTTCTGATCATTATGCACATGCACTCACGTTTTTTAGGGGGGAAGGGACTTAATGACAAGCTATAAAAGTTATTGCCATGACTAAATGGCGAAAATGCCATTACAATTTACAATCACATCTTGTCGACATTCACAACATCAATGCAATGAGGCAATGACTAAGTGACAAAAATGATGTTGCACATTATATCAAGATAAGGGAAAAGAAACAAATTAAAAACATACTCAAACATACAAATGATGTAATATCTGTTGGACAAATTTACATTTGTAATATAGTGTGTATATAGATCGAGGAATTAACGTCCCTCTGTATTACCATATACAAATATATATTTTAATTATAGAAATTTGAAATTTTAATTTCAGAAATGATGGTTAAAAATTAGAAGATATCGATAATTCATGAACTTACTACGAAAATGGCTTTAATATTGCTGTTTGTGATGGGGAACTCAAGGCCACCATCCTCTCTGATTTTAAGAAGAACTTCAAGAAGATCTTCCTCCTGTGCCTCCTCACCGTCTCTTCTTCTACCTTTGTGCTCTTCGAAGATGTCATCGAAAAT
This sequence comes from Silybum marianum, assembly GCA_036898165.1. Taxonomy (NCBI): domain Eukaryota; kingdom Viridiplantae; phylum Streptophyta; class Magnoliopsida; order Asterales; family Asteraceae; genus Silybum; species Silybum marianum. The sequence goes on from CM072538.1 coordinate 25,533,553, forward strand.
CTTGTCAAGAGTCTTGCGCAGCTTCATCAACTTCGATCTCAGTCCAGAAATCACGTAAAGAAACTTGAAATCAGGAAACAAATCCGCCACATAGAACCCGGAGTTTACTCTTGCCATCTCATCCAAGAACTCTAGGAGGGCATGTTGTTGTTTACAACTTTTTCCAAAAGAAGCTATGCAAACAACATTATTAATCAGTTTTGTTACGGTTTTGTGTATGTTTATCGGTTTTCCACAAGATAACCTGAGAAACTCCATGAAACCGTCAAGCTCTTGTTCTCTGATCGTACCAAAAGATTGAACCCTTTTGGCGCTAAGGAGCTCCAAGGAGCAAATCTTTTTCATTTGTCTCCAGTAATCACCGTAGGGAGAAAGGGCTACATCGGTAGTCCCATACAATAGAAGCTCACTCGCGAAAGTCTTTGGACGATCTGCAAGGGCAATATCATGGGTTTTGAGAGCCTCTTTGGCTAATCGCGGTGATGAAATAACAATTGCTGAAATTTTGCCGAGTTGGACATGGATGATTGGGCCGTGTTTTCGTGCCAAATCACGAAAGGCATGTTGCGGGAGTAATCCGGCCAATTGATGTATATTTCCGATTAGAGGTAGTTTTGGTGGCCCTGGTGGCAAGTTTTGAGCTTTGGATCTCTTATTAAGCACAAAGTAAATGAAGATGATAAGAAAGGTTGTAACAACAATCAAAGAGAAGGCCATTTTGGTGTCCGTTGCTGCTAGCTAGCAAGCGAATTCAAACTAAATAAATATCATGGCATGTGGACCCCTCGTGTTTTAAATTTAAACTTTTTATTAAATTAGGCATGTGAATGAATTCAAACTAAATAAATATCATGGCATGTGGACCCTCCATGTTTTAAATTTAAACTTTTTATTAAATTAGGCATGGGAATGGGACGGGGACCTCAATCCCCATCTCCGTACCCGATTCCAATCTCTAACCCTATCTCCGTTCTCATCCCCATTCGGGGAATATGATCACATCCCCATTCCCATCCCTGACAGGAAACGGGGATCACCAACGGGGAAATGAGGATTTTTCTACCGTTAACTTAAAAATGGTTTGAATCAAACAAGTTAAACACCACACTCAATCGCTAGTTAAAGGCTCATGTTTAAATCTCAAACATTTTCAAAATTTACTTTTATAGAGTATTAAATATTCATATGTGAATAAAATCACAACATTATAGGTAATTATTTGATAAAACAGTCTTGACTTCAACGTTTTTTTTATCTAAAAGATAGTAAGACGACTCAAAAAATGTATATAAGAAGAAATGTCAAAATACTATTTATAAATCTAAAAGATAATAATATAATTCTTTATAAATAATATATTTAACAATAAAAATATATATATTTAATAATCGGGTACAAGGGGGGGGGGGGACCGTGTTACCCATCCCCGGTTTTTAACTTTTGGGGATCTTTGTCCGCATCCCCGATCCCCGATTTTACGGGGAATCCCCGTCTCCGTTGGGACGGGTACATCGGATTTCCAATGAAACGGGTCTCATTCCCGTACCTATATATATTAAATTTATAATTTTTTAGCTAATTATTTTATAATTTATGTTACAACATTACTTTGTTAAATTAGAACATATTTTAAGTGATGCAATATATATTTTCAACAATGATACTTTGGTTATTACATTATATATTTTAATATTATTTTATTTATCAAATTATAAATTATTACATTAGCTTTATTACTTTAATATTTGAGTACCAAATTGTTGTTGACTATTTTCATCATTGTTAAAGTCTAATGTGATGTTTAAATCATAAATGAGAAATTGATTTGATCCATTTATAGTTATACAAATTTAGCACGCATATTATGAAAAATAGATATATCATTGGGATAAAGACAAAAATAAATATATAAAAGAAAAAATAAATTGCACTTCGCAATCCTTCACGATTTTGTTTGGCATAAGATAGCAATTTTAACAAACACGCGTCATTATCTTTTGGTTGGACTTATTTTTCAGAAAAAGAACTTATTGATTACAATATCGACTTTAACAAAAATATTTAAAAATTAAAAAATACATCAAAATTTATAGTTTTCAATTCTCCACAAATAAAACTAATATTTACATATTTTCAGTATAACAATTTTTCCCTTCATTTTAATAACTTTATATGTTATTCCGTACTTTTTTTCAAGTTTCTATTATGGATCAAAACCAGCCTAAACGTAAAATCGTTTTTTATTTATTTTTAGTTAAAATTAAAAAAATACTATATATATGGAAAAAAAGATAGGTTCAAACGAGAACAATATCAATTTAAAAAAACACGAGAACTAGCAAAATTATATATGATTTTTACATTAACACACAAAAAAGATTTTGGCCACGACTTCAGGTCCACATGGTTTTTTTGCATGTTAATGCAAAATCATATATGATTTTGTTGGTTTTCGTGTTTTTTTAAATATATAGAATTCCTGTATGATAATATATATATATATATAATAAAATATTAAATATATAGTTTTTATAAAATAATTTTAAGATTGAGTTGGATTAGTAATAACGTTTACAAAAATGTTAGACTGAATTAGATTGAAGATTGATTAGGTGGAAAAGAAAAAGTTATTATTTTAATATAGAATGTATTGAAATAGATTGTTGTTAAAATGGTCTTACACATTTAAGAGATAATAAAACTCTATTTGGTACTCTTTTAATTAAATTATAAATAACAAAAATATATATTACAAATTTTATAGTACGTAACTAGGTATTGATGTAACATATATAGGGATCACTTTTGAAAAGACATGTCTACTTTCATTAATTATATTAATCAAAATATTAGTCTTATTTACTTATGTTTTACAAAATAAAATAAAGCATTTATAAAGTAACAAAGACATAAAAATAATACGCACATCCCTAATTAATTTTGAGTTCAACAAATTTTGTAAGGAAAATGTGAACAAACCACTGCAAAAAGTGGAGATACTGGTCTAGGTAACAAGTATAACACGGTCTGTTAATAATAATAATTCAAACCACAAATAATGGAAAGACAATATCAAGTATAAAATATTAAGACACAAATATTTACAGTTATGGCACCAAAAGAGATTGAACCAAATAAGTAAATCACTTAATTAAGTGAAACAAGTTTAAGAAAATCACTCAAATACTCATATCGTCGAGATAACAACAATTAACCATAAAAAAATCAAGATTTATGATTCAAAAAAAGAAAATATCAAGATTCAAGGAAATAAGCGAATCAGATAACTAGATGAGCAAATAAGAAGTTAAGAAAGAAAACACCTTGCTTCAAGCTTGAAAGAAATTAATTGCAATTTGAGAACTGAGAGTGAGAGCCGAGACAGGAGACTAGAAGCTGAGTCAGGTGAGAGGTTGAGACGTTGCCGAGAGCAATGGTGGGAACTGGTAGCGATGTGCGTTGTAGGTAGAGATAGAAGGCCATACGTGAATCATGAGGGCAAAGGTGAAGGCGAGAGAAAAAAGCAGTAACATTTTTTGGAAAACAAAAATCAAATAATGAGCATACTAAACCCTAGATTAGAAATGCTCAAATGCATAAAAGAGGCCAAGGGAGTAACATTTATGATAAAATTTATCAATGGCTCCGTTTTTGAGACAAAAGGATCTCTTCCATTCTTTATTCTTTTTACATTTTCAATATCAAGAATCATGTTTTCTAACTGTAGAAGACATGATGGAAAACTACAAAATTGCACTTTAATAGAAAATAATTTATAATTTATAAACCATTAAAAAAATGGATTAGAAATTAAACCTAATATAACACATTTAGCAATTACAAAATGATCATAAATTCAGAATATTTAATACAAATGAATCATAAAAGATTGAAACAATACACCTGGAGTCCTGATTTTGAGTCTTTCTGTATTTGCCTTCGCCTTCTCCAAGCCTAAACGCCTAAACTCCTCAAGTATGCAATTTGAAAGAGAGAAGACTAAATTGATATGTAGAACAAAATAGAAATTGTAGGTGAATTGGAGAATGAGTGATCGAGATTCAAATTTGAAGGTGATTTTAAAGTTGATTTTTGTGGTCATTGTCATCAAAATCGAACAAAAGTACATGTTGTTTGATAACCCAATAAACAGAAATCATAACTGGGATTTGAAGAGTTTTCTTGTAGTGCTTTAGACTGAAATTGTCATATTCAGACAACTTTGGTGTGTGTGAACAAGTAATGGTAAACAAATAAAGATGAAACTTATACGCAAAAATGCCAAGAAGATGTAGTCATTGTACAATGCTTCAAATACATACCAACAAAAGAAAAAGCAAATTAAGCTCTGATGATACTTGTTAGGTATTGATAATTAAAACCATATAATTCGTACCACTTATGGGTATCATGTAAGGGTCACATGACCCAATACAAATAACGTAATCCAACACCGAATGCGAAATGAAAGGTACACAAAATATAATTATGAACAAATGAATGTGTAAAACACAATTAGAGAAAGAAAAGTAATAAACACACACGAATTAATATGGTTCCACCACTCGAATGATGGTGTACGTCCACACATAAAAGGAGGAACTTTATTTGTTAAAATGGAAAACTGAACCCAAATGCAGGCTTACAAACTGAAATAACAAATTATTGATTTAAACACTCAAATCTATTGAAGTTGATCCTTACATTAATTTCTCTTTCAAATCCGTGGTACAAAGGTGGATATAGAAAGGTTGTATTTATAGTAAATCCCTACAAGAATCCCAGCTCAATCTGAATGCTAAAAACACGATTTTTATATATTAATCACATGGCATAGCCGTGCCCCCTTTAAGCAGCATGATCGTGCCTACTTGCAAAAATCCTCTATCGTTTCCACGGAATCGGAGGTCAGGCACAAAACTGGACTCATGGACATCCTTAGGGAGGCCTCCAGGGAAGTCGTGTGAAGTGTTTCTTGGTTTTCGATTCTTGTTACTTTGTATCACTTTTTCATAAATATGGTGACTTGTGCGGTGATCAAGGTTCAAAATGGCATGAGGCGTGGCGTGGAGGCGAGGTCAAACCTCAAGCCTTAGAAGTCACGGCAAGGACACGACGTTTTTCAGGGCGTGACTTATGGCGGCAAATCTTTATATCATATAAATTATTATAAATGCAAACATATATTTTCTAATATTATCCAATAAGTCAATGAATTTAAGTGATTTAAATTGGGTTATGCATTTAAAACTAACAAATAAAACATCAAAAATAGTAAGAAAAATCAAATATTGTGTTACAAAAACCGCGCATTAGGTCATGACGTGCCACAGACATAACGTGGCGTGAGACACAAGCCTTAAGACACGGCGCGCCATGGCGGCCGTTGCGGCGAGCATTTTTTAACATTGGCGGTAATACACAGAAATGAAAAGAACTTGCGGAGCGTTTGGTTCGCATAATGTTTTTTGATGAAGTGGAATTTGTTAAACGAATTTGACTTTGAAGGAATTAGAATGAAATATTATCAAATTTGACCACCTGTTTGTTTGTTGATATATATTTGAATATAATTTGTTAAAGGATTGGAATTTGTCTGTTTGGTTCACATAATGTAGCTTTGCAATTGAAATGAAATATTGGTAAATGACTGAAATACCCCTCTTGAAAATTTTGAAATTGAAATCTAACTACTATGGTTCAGAAAGGTGGTAGCCGACGATGGTTCAGAACGGTGGTTCAGATCGGTGGTTGTCGATGGCGGTTCATATCGGTCGTGGTCGATGGTGTTTCAGAACGGTGGTTTAGGTCGATGGTGGTTCAGAATGGCGGTTTAGGTTGATGGTGGTTTAGAACAGCGGTACTGGTCGGTCGTGGTCGGCAGGGTTCAAAACAGTGATTCAGATCAATAGTGGTTGGTCGTGGTGGTCGATGGTGGCCAACGATGGTTTACATCGGTGGTGGTTGGCGGTGAACGGTGGTCCGCGGTGGTTCAGATAAGTGGTGGTCGGCGGGGTTTCAAATCGGTGGGGGTCGACAATGATTCAGATCAAGTATGGAAGATGAGGATAATTTTGTCTTTTAAAAAATGGGATGGAATGAAATTGAATTCCTTCTCAGGTTGTGATGGAATAACCAAATCCATGATGATGGAATGTGTCGAATCCAGTTTCATTCCATAGGTTAACCAAACGCTTGAATGAAATTTGATCAATAGAATTGATCATTCCAATTTTGTCGGCATCCTGCGAATCAAACGCCCCCTTATTGATCTTTATGGTTATCAGTGCACATCATGTTATGATCTTATTGAAGTGGAAATATAAGGAAGTAATTAATATATAAGTTTTCATATTAATAATAGGTGTTCCCATCTTAATGCCTTGAATATTATACGTTATCCAAGCACCATCACCTACACCCACCGTTCCCACCTCCATAGATATTTATGATTGCAGAATGTGGTATCACTGTGATTATTATGGGAAGAGCAGTCTTTTGTCAACAATGTGGACTTCTATTAAGGTATCACTTTTTAAAAACATGATTAGAATAAGTGCATAACCCTAGTTATTTACTATTGTGAATCAATATTTTCCCTTAATTGATCAATTGATTTACAAGACAATAAATAGAAGATTACAACCTAATTAAGAAAATCAGTAAAAGGCTGTACATGGAATGGAAACAATATACAAGGAATGTGTAACACCTCGGTTAAGAACCCTAAGTTACCAATTTTAAAATCTCTAATTAAAAACATTGATTAACCTCAAAATACAGGATATAAATTTTCTGGAAAAACTTCAAAATGTCTGTTCTATTTTAGTGATATTTCCAGCCAGAACACAAATTCAAACCAAACATAACGGACTTTTACTTACATCCAGAATTAAGTAGCAAAGGATCGGGACCTACATATAACCCGAAGCACACTAATTACAAACTATCTTGCTACATTAATAAGTAACGGTAATAAACTACTATATACCAAAAGTAAGTTCGTAGCCTTCAAAATCCACCGATAAAACTTCAAGTCAAACAACGGGTCCTTTCCCTTTATCCGTCTTCTTTCCTGAGAGGGGTTGACACTTAAAAGGTAAGCGAACGCTTAGTGAGTTAAATAGTTAAGTATTACATATCAATAATGCACATATATATATATAAACATACATGGTAAATTCTTATCAAAATAAGTTAAATACATTAACCGAATGCAAATCGAGACTTATAAGAAACCGAAAGAACAATTATGTATCGGATACTAAAATCATGGAATTCCATATATTTAAACCATTATGACATACCATAACAATGATGTTCAATACAACAATAAAACATGATCAATAACCAAATATAATTTCAATAACTTTCGATTACCAATACATATCAAGAATCAAAATTTGAATCGATAGACAGAAGGAGAACAGTGCATCACCCCGTCCTTCTCCTTCCGGGCACATGCCAAAGTTCGAGTAAGAATCGTACATCATAGGAAACCCCACACTGCCCGGTGCCTTCCTCTACCGGGTGTGTGCCAAGGTTCCCTACTCATTGCTCTTCCTCCTAACTGAGCAATGAGTATCTATAACCGCCGAAAGTCTCACCCGTCCAACCCGGGATCTTGACTTCGCCATCAACTTCCGACATACTACACGAAGTAGTACTCGTACTATGGCGTACAATTCGAGGAATAAAACAACAAGGACGAATCCGGAAAGCAAACAGATGTTACGGGATCATTATGCGATATAGACTCAAGGAACGGAATGAAAGCCAAATCAAGACCATATGACTCAATTCGAAACCAGGAACGTTCATATAAATATATTTATTTATATATATACAAAACAATATGTAACAATTAACTATATAACTCACCGAGTAACCGTATTATGCTTGAAAATTTCCGAAATGAGCTCTTAAAGCAAGTCCAAGATACCACACCTAGAATGCTTTCAACGCCTCAAAAATGTCTTAATTACCCCCTGGAGTGTATGCACAAAGAGTCGTAAGCAACCAATCTAAGAAACTCAAGTTATGCACATTTCCTATCTAAGCACTTTACATTGATTTTCATGTTCAGCTGCTACTTGCAGATCTGTTGTGACCACTTTAAACTCAGATTCAATTCTTGATCATAAAACAAGAAATAAACTATACTCAATTATCTAACCAATGCAATTAGCCTCACCTCATTTGGATTTTTCTATGATTTTCTATGAATTTTACAAAGTAACAGCTACAAGCTGTCAAACAGGACAGACCTACACATTATGCTCTGTTTACCCATCTTAAAATCAGAATGAGGTTAAGATGTCCTAATATGAAATACACTAGACATCCATTTCTTTCTAATGCCACTAAATTCACCCTTACACGATTTTTCTATGATTTTAAACGATTTTTCAAAGTCTGCACATTTTCAATAAATTCTATAGTCGAACTTTCTCAATTTCAAGCATTTCATACCAATTCAATTCCAAATTGTTCCAATTTCTTAATTTCAACCTAATACAACATATTTCACATAAACAAAACATAATCCAACCTTAATTTTATAATTTATATCATCCCCCAACTACCTTGACTTATCCAAGTCAAAGTTCATATGAAAAACTTGCTTATTTCTTGAGAATTTTTACCTAATGATCAATTTGTTCCAAAAATACTAAAACATACTCAAATCACACAATTCAGATCAAACCCAAATGAAACCCTAACTCTAACTCAACATGAAGTTCATATTTCAAGAGTGAAAATCCAAGGAAACAAGTGAAAAGATAGATACCTTTGATATAACATCTAATCCTTCAAAAACCTTGCAATTCCCCTTTGATTTGAGCTACAATTGAGCACTTGTGTGTGTAAATCACACCATATAGTGTGTGTAGAAGTTATGGAGCCTAAATGACAGAAAAATGGGCCAAATTTCCTGTTTTGGATGTTAAATCCCGAGTTGGGTCGGGTTGACCCGATTGGGTACCCGTTTTGACTACTAAAACTTAAAAACTTCATAACTTTTCGCTCGGACCTCCGTTTTCGATGAGGTTTTCGCCTACACGCTCATAAAAAGATAATCTATAATCTCCAATGAAAATATTTCAGAAAAGATCTTTCGAAAAAAAAAATCAGTTATACGTATCCATAACTTAAATGTTAACGTTTTTAGCCCGATTTTCCCCATTTCTCGTTTTAGCTCCGTTTGACATGAAATTTTCCGGATCCTCTCATATACTCTTAATAAATATAACTCTAAAATTTCAAACCCAAACTCCACCTAAAATCATTAGTTCTCTTATATGACTACTACTAGAACACTTATTAAATTTTCCACTTGACAATAAACAAACATAACAATTTCTCATATTTAAACAAGTAATATCCTTTTAACATAAACAAATCCTGCATACTTAGAAAATAAATTGGACATATAAGAAATGGGATGTTACAGAATGCATATAATATACATATTAACATCCCCTGCAGTTTGATCGGGAGATGTACTTCGGACGTTCAAACTGGAACGGAAGTCGGTAAACAAAGTGGACGGTAGTCCCTTGGTGAATATGTCTGCATATTGAAGACTAGAGGGTACATGGAGAACCCGTATGTGACCCAAGGCAACCTTTTCACGAACGAAATGTATGTCTATCTTGATGTGCTTGGTCTGTTGATGTTGAACCGGATTAGAAGAGAGATAGACCGCGCTTATGTTATCACAGTAGACGACTGTAGCTTTGGAAAGAGGAGAATGAAGTTCATGGAGAAGATTACGAAGCCAACACGTTTCGGCAACGGCATTAGCCACTCCGCGGTACTCCGCTTCAGCACTAGATCGAGAAATGGTGCCTTGATGTTTCGAGGACCAAGACAATAGATTTTCGCCTAAAAACACACAGTAACCTGATGTTGACCGCCTAGTCATGGGACACCCACCCCAATCGGCGTCTGAGTAGGTGATAAGGCTCGTAGTGGATGATGCATATAGTTGGAGACCATGATCAAGTGTGCCTCGAATGTACCTTAAAATGCGTTTCAAAGCATTTAAATGAGCCTCACATGGATCATGCATAAATAAACAAATTTGCTGCACGGCATATGTCAAGTCTGGGTGAGTGAATGTGAGGTACTGCAAGGCACCTGCGAGACTACGATACAAAGTCGGATCCACTACGGGAGGACCAGAAGTTCCAAGTTTAGATTGTGTGTCGGCTGGAGTCTGACAAGGCTTACAGTTAAGCATATTGGCTCGCTCAAGAATATCGATGGCATATTTTTGCTGACAAAGAAACAACCCATCTAGCCTTGCAGTGGATCAAATGAAGATTACATTGGTTAAATATACTTTTTTTTATATTTATGACATTTATAATAAAGTCATTTCCTACTCATTACACTAGCTATGAACAAATAATCCTGTTTACTTTTTCTTTGGTGAATTAGCCTTATTTAGTTGACAAATTCATTTCACTTGGCGTTAGTAGTAAATATTGAATAGTTACATCCCACGTAATTTTATTCTATCCTCAGTCTTCTTGGATTTTTTTTCTTTCCAAACGATATTATTTTTCCCCTGCCATTTATAGTGTTTTCCTGTCGAATTTTTCTTTATTGGAATTTGAATCATCAGCATTTGACATGTAGAAATTATAGTACTTTATTATGTTTTATTTTCCACACAAATGCCACTTTCTTGTGAGATATTTTCCCGAATATACAGTATTTCATTTATGGCGCATTCCTGAGATATGAAATTATTATTGTATTATTTTTTGGTCTTGTCGGATTGTTAAAAATCCTCTTTTATTTAATTGTTGAGCATATCCAATAGATCCTTCAATATTTTTAAAATAGGGTTCTCTTAAAAAAGTAAAATTCCTCTCCAACAAATTTGACACAGTAAAGTGACAACTCGACAAAACGTCATCAAATGTTACCAGGTGATGGGTTACCCTAAAAAGTTGTACATAATAGAAAAAAATGAACTTTTACTACATTGATCTAGTAAAAATAAGTACTTCATTACACTAAATGATAAAGATATACCCACATCAAATCAAGATTGATTTGATATGGGTATATCTTTATCACCATTCAAATCTCCAAATACATTCTTTAATTATAATTGGGTATGGTTTATCATCTGTTCTACTACACATCAAGAATACCTTTGTCCCAATCACATTACAGAGTGAAGGTAAAATAGAAAGGCACTACACGTTATACATTACACATTCAATAGAGAATATTTAAAAGAAAACTTTCACAAGACCAAAGAAAATAAGAATTTCATTCCAGTTTGTGCAGCGATTAACCAAGAAAAAGGACAAAAAGGAAAAGGAATAAGTAATGCAGCTTTTAAAATGAAACTTATGTTGTACCTTGGCAAAAGATACGAACACGTTGAAGTGCAGCCTTTAATCAAACAAAAAGCGTAAGGCTGAATACTTGGCAAGTTCTGCTGGAGGTTTCACGTCTGCAAAATCTGCTACTTGAGGGGAAGTAAAGAGATCACCAACAGTGAAAGGTTCGCTGCATTTGGAAGAACTTAATTGTAACTTCTTTGTGCAATAAAAGAAGATTCTAAGAACTTATATTCACATGCAATATATAACAATTGAAGCCAACCTATTCAAGTCATAATTTCTTCTTGAGGTTGGTTTTGGTGGGGATCGAGGGGTTGTGTCGATTGTAACGGGAGCTAAGGGTAGGTAGAGATATAAACCATGGATATGGGTTTCATTGAGAATTAACATAACTAAAAAAATCTATCTATGCAGAGAAAAAAGGTTATGAAGTAAAGCTCTATTTCCCATCTTCCAAAAGAAAATAAACTAATGATAGATATACATTAATCCAAATGATGTGTATTTTTGTTATTCACCCATTCCTTTAACCGTTTCTACACTAGCCGGTCAATTTCCAATAATGAACAACAGAGTCGGTTTCCAGTAGAAGGTAAATTTGTTCATGAAAAAGAAACAGAAACAGTAAAATTGTTTAAAAAAGTTGTATTTCTTTGGAAGGAGAGAGTATCATCATAAGAAGAATTACAGATGAGATGGCCCTATATGCAATCATTACAGAATGAAATTTTCTAAACTGCATTTGAGATATGAGAAGTGTGTCGACCTTCTTTTAGAAATGATAGGGGACACGGGATTGACAAAGGATTTCTGAAGATTTTACTCATATGATGTAGAATTCATTATACCTGGAATAATCTTCAACTATAAAGGACTTGATGATTTCATTCTTAATGTCCTTTGTGTTGGAAATAAATTGGACTTTAACATTATCTGTATTAATTATTAAAGGACAATTGATTTAAATTATTATACTTATCAAGAGAATTCTATATTAGTTATAATCCGGTTACATATTTGGATATATATCTCCTAATATGAGTAGGATAATCATTAAGTTAATTACCTGAACATTAAGGTAAGTGCATATCTTCTCCTATTATTTAATATCAATTCTATAGATAAATTAGGACTCCTTATGGGATGAGTCTCTAGCTTTCCATGGCCTATATATATAAAGGAGATCAAGTCCCTATTGCCTACACAAATATGCATTCTGAAGCAAACCGTATAGAGCTTTAGAAAACTTTGATCCATAAGTAAGGATGACTGCTTCCACTTCAATGAACTTCGATGCGTATAACTCGAGTACTACAGGTTAGATCTGTTAAACTCTCTACGGTATTATGTTAAATCGATTTATGATTATGTGTTTATGTTCCTATGCCTTCATTCTTGTTATTATATGCTTAAGCATATTATCATATGAATATAACAAATGATATCAGAGCCTAAATCAACATGGGTTCATAAACCATTTTAAGTTTTCAAAAAATTTTCATTAAAACAATTGTGATTTGGATGTGAGAGTTTTTTTTAAAGCTAAAGTAAATTGTATTACAAAACAAAACAAACAGAAAGGCACATGTGTTAAAAAGAAAAGGAAACTTTAAATTCATGTCTTTCTGTTATGGTTCCAATGATTTTGTGTGGCTATTTTTTTTTAATTTATGTGTGTCACAAGAATCCTGCAACTCATAATTGTCAATAAACCCGAAGATGGATTGGATATATGATTATACTTTACATATTAAGTTGCGCATTATCTACCTTTTGCCATTAAGTTATGCATTATCTATCTTTTTCTTTGAAGCCTTGATTTTGAAAAAAAAAATGGTCAATGCTAATTTTGTTGTGCCGCGTATCATTGATTTTTTCTTTTCCTGATTATTTAAATTAGTTACGATAATTTTGTATAAATGCTTATCTTTTTTTAAGAACATGCCCTTGTATATATTTTTGTTGTTGTAAAATATTTATTCGGTAAGTATAAAAGGTGTTTCATTTAAATTGATTCAAAATTGAGATTTGATTATCAATTTAAATTGAATTTAGGCATCTTATAAATTTTTGAGTTTATATTCACTCTTAAGTTTATATTGAATTATGATTGATGCATCAATTAACTTAATATAAGATATCGTAATTGATTTTCTTCACTTGAGGAATTAATTTATTTAATTGATCATAAACATACATATATACATATTATCCATCTTAAGTATTTTATTGGATAACCTTGTGAATTAAGAAATTTATTCTCTAGTATATATTCCATGACATATACTTAGATAATTTCTTTGTTTAATTAGTTAATTTATGCTTTATACCCTCGTCAATCTATGTGATAAATAGGAAATTTAGTTTTTAGTGTTTTTCGTAAATATAGAATGGGAACATTGTCAATAATGATAATTTGTACTTTAATTAAGCCGTTTATGATATACTAAAATTTGTGGTATTTATCTTATGTTTATCCATTCTAAATTTATTAATTAGTAAATTTATTAGTTTGATGGGAATAGAAAACAAACTGCGAAATTAGGCAAGGATTTTACATCTACTTACATTCCTTTCCTTTATGTTCATCCATTTTTCTAAATTAATTATTTATGGTCGATTAATAGTATTTAAATTTGAATCAATAATCCAATTTAAATTTTGGAGCGATGACCATATTTAGAGCAAATATTAATTTATCTGGTTCAAGATCCATTACAGATTTATAATCATATATCTATTTTATAGGCAAACGATTTAATTGAGCTAATTGATTTAGTTAAGATATTTGGTTTTTAATTTAACTGGATCGCAAAGTTATATAATTACTCAATTCCTACTAATGCATTCGTCTAGTGTGACTTTTATAGTATTTAGTCTTATTAAGTTATTTCAAGTGCATTAATTTCTTGAGCATAAGTTATTTGGAGACATGTTTGAGGTATTACATAATATATTCTTTCTATTAGTTATTGATTTAATTCAATTTTGGGTCAATAATTTAATTTGGATAACTTTAGAGCTAAGCTTAATTTTGGGTTAATTAATTTTAAGTTATTTGTTTACTTAAAGTTAATTTTAAGATTGTGAAATTGAAAGTTTTACATTTTTATTTCTTTTCATAAAAATGGCCTATAGAAGTTTAAAGTTATATTCGAATAAGATTTATCATATAGAAGATCTTGGGATTCATATCTCAAAATTATGATTCATATACCTTAACTTAAGTGATCTGATCAAAAACTTAATCAAAATATGAAAAATTCTATAAATTTTGAAGTTCTATCTTGTTATAAATTTTGTTGTTGTCAAATTATTGACTAAAGTATGTTTTTAAGATCAAGATTGATCAGATCTAAAGTATTAAATGCTAAAAACAATATGGTTATCAATATATTGTACGTGGGTTTATGGATTATTCAATATATCTACATATATGTTTATAAAATCATATATCAACTATTGAATGACTACTGACACCTGATTGATAAACAATTTTTTGTGAATTTTTAAACAATCTTAATATCTCCCGATCTATATGAAAATTGGATTGTTTATCTTCATCAGTTCACAAACTACATTATCTTGACTGAAAATTTTCTAAACCATAAGATCATGTTGCCATAGCAATTGATCTTTTTAGAGAAAATTATACATACTAATCAGTCATAACTTGTGTATCTCAAATCACATTTACTTGAATTATATTCTTCCATAGAAGAGGCATTCTGAGTAATTTTGGTTTAAGAACAGCATCACATATAAACACACATGTCTATCTTGATACTTTGAAACTCTTCTTATCCATAGATTTGATTGTTTTCATTGGATAACTGATATGTGTAGTGTGTAGTGTGATGATATAGAATTTTAAATATTGAGTTTTATACTACCATAAGTATTACTTAATATTTGTATTTAGTTGTGGGGTTAAGATAATGATTAATTACGAATGACAACATATATGTATTTTTTTTATTGTCTTGTTTTTGTGTTTTGTCAATTTTAACTTGATCACAATCTTGATTAGTTCCAATTATAAGCAATGGAGAAGATAAAGAGAAATTTTACCTTATTGTTTGAGAGTTGAAAAACTAACAGACTTAACTGAAAATAACACTAAAGTTGACATCAATTCCCATGCTAAATGGAACTTGACATATAGGATCACTACGACTGTGATTAGATTTTCTATGAGGATCGATAGAAGAACCTAAAGATGTTGTCGATTATTTGAAAAACATTATAGAAAATTTTAAGGAGAGTGATATAGTCGAATGTGTTAGACTCTCTAAGATGTTTAAAGAACTAAGTTTTTTTTTGGTGAGGGAAATGTGAGAGATCATCTATTGTCTATGATTAAGATTAACTAGAGGCTTAGAGACTTGAATAAATGGGTTAAAGATGAACATGTAGTTCATGTTGGACTACAATCTCTCTCTACAAAGAATAATAACTTAAGGAGCATGCATAATGCTATCAAGATAAAAAAAAATGGGATTTAAACAAACTCATTTCTATATGTTGTGTAAGAAATAAGAGAGAATTAAGAAAGAGGCCTTTGTGATGTACTTGTTAGAGAAACCTAAAGAAAAGAAATAAAACAAGTACAAGCCATAGAAGCCTACCAACATCAAGCCTAAGAGAAAAACTAAAGAAAAGAAAGGCTCCGAAACTGTTAAGTATAAGTGTTACTTTTGCAAGAAATTTGACACATGAAGGAGTGCAGTGACGTCAAAGCCTGGATGATTAAGAAGAGTCATGTTTTCCCAAATTCAGTATTTTCTTTAGAAGTTAATTTTATTAACAATTCTTCATTCAGTTACCGAATTGATTCAAAATCACCTATATGTCAACAACAAAAAAGGGAGAGAAAACCCTAGAAGTCTAAACAACAAATCTATGTAGCTAAAGTTGCAATTAAAGGTATTGAAACACTGGAAATAGATTTAGGACTATAAAATCTATTTGTTTATACAATATTTATTTATTTTCCCTTACTTAAAAGAAATTAATTTTTGCAGTGCTTTTAGTTAAAATTGATTGCAAACTTATCATTCATTTTGATGGAATTAAAATATTTCAGGGTTCTGCTTATATTGGTTTTGGAAATTCCGTTCACATTTATCAACAATTAAATTGTTCTCTTGTTAATCAAGAGATCTTTGCATTGAAAACTACGTAAATGTTGTTTAGAATAACACCATTATAGCAGACATAAAAAAAAACCATCCTTAGAATTTTTTTGCAAATCTTTAGTATTGAAGGTTAGGCCATTTCTAAAGACAAACTAAAAGCATTTGTTAAAAACAAAATATTGTCAGATCTAGATTTTTTTTATTCCAGTTGAAGAACCTATAAGCCAAAATCTAAGGTCATATCATGTGCATTTGTTAAACAAGACTAGCCTATGTCAAAAAGGTAATAAACTGTCCAAAATTTCTAAAAATGGGGGGAAGGATTTAGCATGTGAAACGGATTACAAGTCTTAGATATAATTAATGGGAAGTCTAATACAATTATGTATCTGGCCTGACTTAACATATATTATAGGATTTTTGTCCAGTTTTCAACAAAACCCAAACTAAAGATCACTACAGGTAAGAAAGTACTTCGTCACTTGCAAAGAACTAAAGCTCACATGCTACACGTATTTAGATTTTGCATTTAAATATCCAAACTCAAATAAATCTACTTATGGCTATATTTTTATGCTCACTCAAGGGCTATAAAAAATATCCCTAATTGCAACTTCACTATGGGAGATGAATTTATAGTCATTCATGAAAGTATTTGTGAGGGCATTTGGATCAAGAAACTTCTTGATTGAAAAGAATGTCTTAAGCTCTACAGTTTCAAGTCCTCTAGAGATGTTTTGTGATAATAAAGTTGCAGTCTTTTTCAGTGGATATAGTAAAAGATCAAACAATTCAAAGCACAATGGTCTTAAATATTTCAGTGTGAGTGAGACAAAGCGTTAAGAGGAAAAAAGGTTATTGTTGAATATATTGGTAACAAATCTCAACTTGTTGACCCATTCACTAAAGCCTTTTCAGTAGTAAGTTTTAGAAAACATGTTAGGGATATGGGAATCTTACTTGAACTCGATACTTGAGATTAGTGGGAGTTGAGGTTTGTGGGAGTCGAGATTAGTCTAACCAGTTATTTTGTAATTTTCCATTGTTCGTAGCAATTTTCTTTTGGCACATTTTGATAAAATGAGGAATTCAAGTATATAAGTTATGTTATTTGTTTTACAAAATAAAAATAAATTTTATGTCATTATCTATATCAAACAAGTGAATCACCGCACTTAAGCAAGAATTGTGGACTACATAAGCAAAATTCGGTTCACTAGTGTTAAGAACTTTTGCTTGTACGTTTTAGAAACTTTTCTAAAACATTCGGTGGACTATGAGCTATACTTTTATGCTAGTTCAGGTAGATATAATTATTTGCATAAATGCTCAAACACAGGCACTTATGAACTTATGTGGAATATGATATTATGTGTTAGTGGTTCTTAATCAAACTAGTTTGTCAAACTGGTATAGATTCTGAGTCCTACATATGGTGTCTATTCTGACCAAGTTTGAATGAATTCACAACTGTTAGAATTTCTCAGCGCGCCCTTCATTTGATAAATATAATGTTTATGGTTCTCTTGTCTTTACAGATTATGTTAAGTCCAGTGGGAGAATGTTGGAAATAAATTGGACTTTAACATTATCTGTATTAATTATTAAAGGACAATTGATTTAAATTATTATACTTATCAAGAGAATTCTATATTAGTTATAATCCGGTTACATATTTGGATATATATCTCCTAATATGAGTAGGATAATCATTAAGTTAATTACTTGATTAACATTAAGGTAAGTGCATATCTTCTCCTATTATTTAATATCAATTCTATAGATAAACTAGGACTCCTTATGGGATGAGTCTCTAGCTTTCCATGGCCTATATATATAAAGGAGATCAAGTCCCTATTGCCTACACGAATATGCATTCAGTTCAGCCCCATTCTGAAGCAAACCGTATAGAGCTTTAGAAGACTTTGATCCATAAGTAAGGATGACTGCTTCCGCTTCAATGAACTTCGATGCGTATAACTCGAGTACTACAAGTTAGATATGTTAAACTCTCTACGGTATTATGTTAAATCGATTTATGATTATGTGTTTATGTTCCTATGCCTTCTCTTGTTATTATATGCTTAAGCATATTATCATATGAATATAACACTTTGTCTTCCTCATCTCTATGGATGAAATAACCTGGTTAAAGATAATATAAGGGCAGGGAATCAGTTTATATGTCATATTACCGTAATAGTTAGTTCACCAGAGGTTCTATTGTAGTAAAGATGAAATTGCTCATGCATGTAGGACTTACAAGTTGGGTTACACTTGGAATATTGTTTTTCTCATCCCGATAAAGACTGCAGATTCTATACATTGCTGGAGGCTTAAACCCTAGAAATAAATTCATATAAGAAACACAATTGTGAATTATGAAATATGATGTAACATACACACACACAGGGTTGGGTTCCGGT
This sequence comes from Silybum marianum, assembly GCA_036898165.1. Taxonomy (NCBI): domain Eukaryota; kingdom Viridiplantae; phylum Streptophyta; class Magnoliopsida; order Asterales; family Asteraceae; genus Silybum; species Silybum marianum. Next base: position 25,552,486 of record CM072538.1, read on the forward strand.
GAGAAGTGAAGTTATGGTGAGAAGGGTGAGAAGGGATTTCCACCCTTGGATCAACATTAGAATGAGATGCACCGGATCAATTCCCGTATCACGCGAGATTCAAGGGTGGTTTGAGATTGAAAGTGATCGAAGGTCAAGATCCCTTTTTACCTTCTCACCTTAACTTCACTTTTCGCATGATCTCATGCCTATATATATATATATATATATATATATAGAGAGAGAGAGAGAGAGAGAGAGGGAGGTTCAAGGGGAAACGCTAAAAAAAGAGAAAACTGAAGAACACTCTGAAAGCCCTCCATCCAGACGGTATGCACAAATGCATACAAGCGATTGAAGTTGTTGTTTTTCTATGCACCGGTGCATATATATATATATATGCATTAGTACATATTCACAAATACATGTTACAAATTACCGGTATGCATTTGTGCATACCGTCTGAATGGAGGGCTCCCAGGTATGCATTTTTTTTATTTCTATGGTCGGTATGTGATTTTAACTTTGTAGAAATTGTGTAAAGATGAAACAGCCTTAGTTGATTGATATTTCTTTGACTAATTACTTTGAAGATGGTTTTTTTATTAACTTGGATATCCAACCCACTATGCGAGCCGACTAATCCCAAGGTGGTACCGCTTTGCTGACCCTGGAGTCACCGCATTCGAACCTCCTTGGTTTGTTATTATGTTATATGGTTAATACTTAAATGTTTCTACTATCATATATAAATGAAATATGTTTGTTTGATAATTTAATTTTTAGTGAGCATGACTCACGTCATATGTCTCTTATAGCAAGTAGTCGGTGATGACTCAGGCATACGTACAATCTGAGAGTGGCCCGATTGAGGCAGAAAATGAGAATATTTAAACGAAGTTCAAGATTATTCTCATTTTCCGCATCAATGGGGTCACTCTGATCATCATAAAAAATGCAAACCTCCATCATCAAACGATATTTTTTTACGAGGCATTTTGCGAGGGTCGGATGAAAATTTGGAGAACTTCTTTAATGTTTGATTTGCCAAGTTGGGGGATCCGAGGAGTTTTTGACTCAATTGGTTTGGTTGTTGAGTTTAATTTAGATTGAATTAATCTTTTGGACTGCCATGGTCTAAATGATGTATTATGTTTACCAAGGGTTGTTAGGATTCTGTTTTGTTATTGGTTTGTTATGCAAATACTCATCACATTCCACTCTACATATGTCAACATTTTCATATTTCATTTCATGTGTATGCTAGAGGGAGAGGGAGAGAGAGAGAGAGAGACTTACAGGGCAAATATCTTCAGAGATTTCAACAAAGGATTTCCTGGAATATTTTTCGTTCATTTCGTTCATTATTACCTGAGGGTCATAAAAATTTCAAATAAATAAGGTTGAAATAGATTTCTATTCTGTATAGTAACAACAGCCCAAAGCAATGACCCCTTGAAATAAGGAATTGAACTTTAGAAAAAAAAAACCCCTTTTTCTGTAATTTGGGGGAGAAACAAACAAGACAAGAACCTTTTAGATAAAACTTAGTTGGAAGATACATAGTTACATACCAACAGTGTAACAGCTTGTCTAAGATGCATCAGTTTTTCCATAGCCAAGCTCACATGCTGCAATATAAAAACAGTTTTCAGGAGCAAAGCCTGCAGAAGTACGAGGGTACTCAGAAAGGTCACAATAAAACAATACCTCTTCTTTTGCCTGCAAACACCATTGCTGCAACTGTTTTAAACCGGCTTCCACATATTTCCCATTGCTGAAGGTACAACACTCCGGGTACAAAAGAATACTGCAGGGTGAAGATAGTTGAAAAAGAATTTTTAAGATAGGAAAACAATAAATAAGATGGACAGAAAAAGAAAGTAGAGTAGCCAAACACGTACCTGTGAAAGACTTGGACGTTAATATATGAGAAAAGTTGAGTAAATATCTTTCCAACAATCACGGGAGGCACCTGATCAAATGCAACTATATGAGAAAATTTGACTTAACATATCTACTAAGCAATTGCAATAATCCAGTTTCGTGCAATATTAGAAGTTTTCAACAATGTTGGTATATATAATTCCACCGGCAGTTGGAATAAATTGTATCCACGCTTATTGATCGATAAAATGTTCACTTTGCCCTAAAAAAAGTTATATTCTACAAGATATAGAACAAACAGGAGGATCTACATGATGTACATACAAAGTTTTCTTTCATTGTGATGAGAAGAGTGTTTAAACAATCAACAATTCCTTGCCAGTGATTGGGTTCTGAATCTTTGCCAACAGACTTTCCAGGTCTTAGCACTCGCCTGCAGGGTGTTCTTGGAGCCTGAATTTTCACAATTATAAGACGGATACATGCATCATAAGTAATATGGGAAATCATGTGAGTAATCATGTACAACTAGAAACTTAAATCTATGGTTATGCCGAGATTATATTGGTAAGGATGAATCAAAGTTCAACTACCTGAATACATAAGGTAAGTAATGATCCCAACTCCTTTATCAAGTTGTCACGAATGATGCCATACATGTACTCTACGTATTCTGTTAGTTTCTGCTTGAAAGAGAAAGCTGTGTGTTTGGCAACAGCTTGTACTACCTCAATTGCAGTCGCAGCCTCAGAAACGCCGACAGAAGCAGGGGCCGAATGAAGAAATCCCTAAATGAAGTAGAAATCATATAATGGAACATAAATATATACAAGTTGAAAAGCAATAAACCAACTAACAATAAGTTCAAAAACCAATACCATTGGACGTGCATCATCTGATTTTAATCTTCCTTGGATTAAGAATAACAAAGCCAATACATTTGATAACCAGTAGGCAGTGTAACCATTAGTATCTTCCTTCTGCAACAAGGTGAACCTTGGTTACAATTGAAATAATCTGATAAATATTTTCGTTTTTTTACCTTAAGCTCTAACTCAAGGAATTATACTAAGAGGGAATAAAATAAAGATGAGTTAATTGTAGAGATCTCAATCTACTACAATTTACATATTGCATATATACTAATTAATTTACACTTTCATGCTTTTAGTCAATATGAATGGATTAATGTATGCTGCAAATGAATATCTGATAAACTTAACTTGTAGTCTATATGAATAGACTAATGTACGCTGTAAAAAAATATAACGGGGCTTTCTTATTTAATCTATCATATATATTGAGGAAGTACCTCCATTGCTAAATCAAACATACGGATAAATCGATCAAATACAGTAGTTCTCTCAGCTTCAAAAGATTTCCATTGGAAAAGGCATTTGTATATGGTACACGCTGCAACAGGTTTGCCTTCACTGAATCCAATGTCTTTCTCAAGACACTTAATAAGGCAGGACCCGTCTCCTGTAGTCACATTCAAACTCATTATCACTGGTAATTAAGTAGTAACCATATATATCAATATCAAAGAAGCACAAATAAACTGGTCAGTTGCACATGTAACAATCATTGCCAAATATGAGAAGAACTTGATGATGTTTGCTAAAATTCTAGAAGATGGTGCCGAAAAGTAACGAGCAACACACACCGAAGCCATTTAACATAGAAGGGGTTGGTTTGTTGAGACACAGTTATATACAAAAGGTGAAATGTGAAGACTGAAATCGAGTTTATATTATATTTAATTTGAATTTAAAATAAAATTTTAGAAACTCGTATCACTGTTTGTTGTAATATATGTAAGGGCTGAATGAAGGTAAAAAAGGAAGGTTAATGGAAGGTTCCTATGTGAAAAAAATCTGAAAAAATTCGAAAAAATCTATTTGAAGATGCATATATGAACTAGCGTTACAGATTATTCATATGAGTTTACATATGCATCTTCAAATAGATTTTATCAATAATTCATATATGAATCTTTCTTTATTTACTTTCTCAGAGTATTTAACCTTCTTAGTTGAAACTCCCAATATGTACGTAAATATATATTTAATTTTTTTTACTTAAACCTTGTTATTTATGTAGCTATACACACACGGCTAGTTCTGCTGTGACAAATAATTTATACAAATGTTTGATTTTTGACCAATATCTAATTAAAACGCCTCGTAAAAAAATAAAGAAACCATTAAGATGGTACATGAACATATATAATTTAGATAACATGTAGAATTAAATCTAACAAAATTTGTTTTGGTTTCAAATTCTGTCAGCTTTGATCAAAATAGTTTAAAAATAATATTCAACTCATATTTATTTGTGAGGCAAGCAAACATGACGATAAAGTACTAGACTTAACGAAGTTCAAATCACTCTCTAGTTGGCAATACAATAGGTAGAGTGATGAAAAAAGACTAAAAAAGATTAATGAACAATCTATCATATTGTATGGTCCATGATAATTTTCATATGAAAATAGATTTCCTTGAAGGAATTTAAGTGAAAAGACATACTTGAATATTCAATGCTTTTTTGATCCTCTTGACGATCTTCTCCATTGTAGGGCGTTCCTTTAAATTGTAGCTAATGCACTGATATGCAATTTCCTTAAAGGTATCAAAAGAACGAATAACAATATGATCGCTTATATGGGGATCAATCAACACGTCCAGTCCGTCATCGTAGTAGAGTCTGACCAGATTTATCAGAAACTCACATGGCTTGCCATTTCCAATGCTAATTCTTTGGTCAGCCAGCATCGCACTCAACATTTCAAAGAGTACCACACCAAACTGTACACGTCTGACTCTTTCCTGAGGATACCACTTTCTTTGTAAATTGGATCCATGTAAGAAAGCGTACCCACAACTTTTGTGTAGACTGGGGTATGTGGCTGATTTCGGGGGCATGCTATTGAATAACCAAAATCACAAACTTTGGCCTCCAGATTGTCATCTAACAATATGTTTGAACTATTCGGGTCTCTGTGTATTACTATGTTGTCATTGCTGCCACCCGAGTGAAGGTAGTTGAGTCCTGTAGCTGCTCCTAAGCAGATCTTTAGGCGCTGTTCCCATGTTATGTTATTGGCGGCGTCTCTAAGATGGTGACCAAGGCTTCCATTGCTAGCATACTCTGAAACTATAATAAGCTCATTGGCTTCAACACAGTAACCAATGAAACGGTTGATGTTTTGATGGTGGAATGTGGAAATTATCTTAAGCTCGTTACGGAATTCCTCCTCTCCTTTGCCATATTTATTACGAACAACCCGTTTGATGGCAGCCCTGCGGTTTTGCCAGTGTTCTGAGAGTTGGCCTCTGTAGACCTTACGAAGCTCACCATATCCAATCTGATTTTCTGAACTGAAGTTTTTTGTTGCCCGATTGATCTCCTCCAATGGAATTAGAAACTTTTCTAGGTTTAGCCCTGAAGAAGACATTGTCTTTTGATATTGGTGACTTTGTATGTTCAAGTTAGCAGCATCTTTCTGTTCCTGTGAAAATAAACAGAACGGATTTTGATTTGATTAGCCTTATGCTTTAATTAAGAATATTATAACCTTTGACTAGAACAAAGTCCTTCAGAAATTAAATCCCACTAGCTACTTGACATATACTAGAAGCAAGTGGGCGTAGGTAGATTATCATCATAAGCCCAGGCTGGTTAAGACTAGTGTCGCCTTCCGAGCAAAACTATTATCTAATGTTTTATGCTTGACATGAACAAGTTCTGTTTCTCTATGATTAGTCCTTTCTCTAGAGCTGCAATTCATAAATTAATATGAATACAACAGTACTTCAACTAAAGTGTATCATGATTATTACTCGCATTTCCTACGAATTTTATGATGTGACATTCAAATCACAAGGAATAACTTCTAAATACGCATGTTTGAATGGTTCAGCTTTATTATCATGGAAGTAAAATGATTGAACAAAAGCCACAACCATTTTATCATTTCTCACTACAACAAAATTGGGTTTATAGGACGTCAAGCATCCTAATAGACCACTTTATAGGACACAAATTATAGGACCAAAAAATAAAGCGTCTTATCTAAAGGTGTTGTAATAAGTTTATAGGACGCTTTTGGGCGTCGTAACAAGTTTATTAGAACACTTTTAATAAAAAGTGTCGCATTAGCAAGTTTATTGGACACTTTTGGAAAGTGTCCTATAAACCCATTTTTTAGGACATATTTTCAAATTGTGTCCTACAAAATAGTTAATGGGACGTTTTTTTTATATTAAAAGTGTCCTAATAAACTTGTTACGACGTTCAAACGCGTCCTATAAACTTATTACAACGCCTTTAGATAGGACGCTTTATTTTTTGGACCTATAATTTGTGTCATATAAAGTGGTCTATTAGGACGCTTATTCATTGGTGGCAATGCTATAAACCCAATTTTATTGTAGTGGATCTCTCTCGTATTGTAACTTGAATAATAAAGGATTTTATTCTACAGATATGAATGTGTAAAAAAGTAAAATCTTTGAGGTAGAGAAGTAAATTCAATGATTGATTTAACTTTTTTTACTTAGAAAATTAACAAAAAAATCCCCAGATTTCAAGATCTCATAGCAAATTAATTTGACATGATAACAGGTGCCTTTCCAACAAACTAATAAAAATACATGTGTGTTATATTTTGTCTAGCCTTGAATTCTGAAAAATGAAGTTTAACAAGACAGTCACAACAATCCAATTGAATCAAACATTAAAGCCTAATGAATCAAAATGATACAAGCTAATTAACAATACACTTGAGGAAAAATATAATGAGCAATTTCTCATATTGTATGATAATTAATATGAAACTCATGAATATCCTTAGAAATAATTAAATGATGGACTTACTTGAATATTCAATGCGTCCTTGATGCTCTTGATGATCATATCCATTGTAGGGCGTTTCTTTACGTCCAAGCTAATGCACTGATATGCAATTTCTTTAAACATGTCTGAAGAACGAGTATCAATGTGATCTATTATATGGGGATCAATTAACTTGTTCAGTCCATTGACAGAGTGGCGATGGACCCCAGTTATCAGATACTGTTCCTCACCATCTCCAAACCTCCTTTGTTGATAAGCTGGCGTCCCACTCAACATTTCAAACAGTACCACGCCAAATGAGTACACGTCTGACTCTTTCACGAGGATCCCTTTTTCACGGTAAATGGGATCCAAGTAAAAGTCGGTACCCCGCAGCTTTTGTATAGACTTGGCTATTGGTCTTATTTGTGAGGCCTGGTTTTGACAAGCCAAAATCACAAATTTTGGCTTCCATATTGTCATCTAACAATATGTTTCCACTTTTTACGTCTCTGTGTATTACTTTGTCTTCACCAAGACCCGAGTGAAGGTAGTTGAGTCCTCTTGCTGCACCCTAGGCAAATCTTCAGGCGCTGTGCCCATGTTATGCAACGGCTCTTTCTGGGGTCTTCGAAATGGACATCAAGGCTTCCATTGATAGCATACTCACAGACTATAATCATCTCATTACCTTCATCACAGTAACCAAGGAAGGGGATGATGTTTTGATGGTGGAATCTGTAAACCAGCTCAAGCTCGTCTCGGAACTGTTTCTTTTCTTGGTAACTCTTCTGACGAAGGCGTTTGATGGCTGCAGTGCGGTTTTGCCAGCGTTCAGAGAGTTGTCCTCTGTAGACCATACCAAATCCACCATCTCCAATTTGAGTTTGTGGACTGAAGTTTTTGGTGGCCCGGTAGATCTCCTCCAGTGGAATTTGAAACTTTTCTAGCTTTAACCCTTCTGAAGACATTGTCTTTTGGTATTGGTGACTTTGTATGGTTATGGTAGAAGCAGCTTATAAATATATAGAACCGAGTTTGCTTAGAAGCGCCAAGCTATAGCCCCAGCTCAGCTTAAAATAAAGAATATTATAACCATCGACTATAACCAAGTCTTTCAGCTTACAAAAAAGGGGTTGGGTAATTAATGTATTTAACAGTCCGTCTGAAAATGATTAATTCCTCATTAATTTGGATTGTACATTTTCCTGTCCATTCACATGGGCATCTTTCTCCTTCATCCCTTTTTACTTCTCTCTAACGAGTAAAAGGCTCTTACCCTGGTTAAAAAAAGTTATCTGCCGTTGGAAAAAAAGAACCTCTACCTTTGTAAATGATGAGAGGATGCTTACCTACCCTGATTTTTTACGCTGATTATTAGCTGTAAACTCCGGAACTAACTACAACTCGTCATTCTTACTTGATAATATATAATATGCTTTATGAGAAGTATCTTATGCATAAGAAGGGGATAATTCACTGGCAAAGGGAGCTGCTTGAAGTCACAGGTCAACAAGGAATTTGTTATATTCATATTTCAATAAAGTTAAAAATCTATACCCAATTAAACGTTCCATGTTTTAGTTGGCCCCACTTCATCTTTGTATGCACATTCAGTAATGTTAAAATCTATACCCAATTAAAAGTTACGGCATTTACATTTATTCACTATAACAAAGAGGGTTAACCGGCAGAAAAATCCATCCGTAGTCGGTCAGAAAAAGCAATCAACGGAGAATTAGCAGCGGCTTTTTAATCACCGACACAAAAATATCAGTCGGTGATGGACAATCCGCTGGTTATCCGCCACAAATCCATGGTAAATTACAGGCCGAAAAATCCGTTAATGAAGCCTCTTTGTTCTGTAGTGATCTCTACATTTTATTCTTCATTAATCACTAGAAAACAAATGACTTTTACCGACGGATTAATCTGTCGTCAAAAGGTGGATCCATCGACGATCCTCGCTAAAATCCGTAAAAGTCCCTCGGTAAAAATGTCGTAGGTAGAGCCATAACCGATAAATAACAAGTATTAGCAACGGATCAACGACGGACACATTTATCGACAGATCATAGACAGTTTGCATCCACCGACGGATCCCCAATGACGAGGATTACTGACGAATCACCAAATGTTAATCAACCTCTATGAACATTCATGGGTTTCAGTGGCTCTTAATGAACTGTAAAGCCGTAATCGGCTTTGATGGGTCGGTGAAAACCTAGTTTCTAGAAAGGTTCAAAATAGCATGAGGTGTAATGTGGCGACGAGGTCAAGCCTCAATCCTTAAACGTCACGGCGAGGACGCGGCATTTTCAAGACATGAAATAAGACGGCAAATTTGTATATTATATATTGAATTATATATTTACATATACGTTTTCTTTATATTATCTGATCGTATTATCTGTAAGTGTAAAATCTAAAGTTAAAATTTCAATAACACAAAAGATTTAGAAAATAGAAAAAACAAAAAAAAATTGAAAAAAGTCACATCTGATAAAAAATGCGTGCCTCGCCTCAAGACACCATTGCGTGAGTTATGCCTTACAAAATTGCTATGTGCTATTTTGTAATGGCATATACGCGTCTTGCACAATATCGTGCCATGACACATATTTTTAAACATTGGTTTCTAGTAGTGATATGTATGTAGCGGATATAGGCATGCATATAGCGGATGAATAGTCCATATGTTTGTAGTGGATGCGTGTATGTAGTAAGTATGCATACATGAAACATACATCTATACAACTGATACATACATACATTCATACAATAGATGTATGTATGTTGTGGATGTATGTATGTAGCAAGTATGCATACATTATACATACATACAATTATACACATACAATACATATATGTATGTGGTGGATGTATAAGATAAATTTATGCATGTAGCGGATTAATAATATATATGTGTAGGGGCAGGTTCAAATGAGAACTCAAATTTGGTTGTGAACGTGAGGACAAATAAGAGCGCGACACGTGTCATATTCATACTGAATATCAAAAAAAATATTCAGACTGAATATAGTTTATTCTGTCTGAATAATGCTTATTCTGTCTGAATAATTATTCAGTCTGAATAATCTACATTCAGACACGTGTCGCGCTCTCATTTGTCCTCATGTTCACAATCAAATTTAAGTTTGCATTTGCATTTTCCTCTATGTGTGTATACATAAAATAAAAAAGAAATTAAAAAAATATAACAATAGATACGAAATAAAAAATTTAAAAATAAAATATTAATTTTTTAATATAATTTGTTTGTTGTGATAACTCTGTCTCTTAGTAATTATATTAAGATGCAAAATTTTAAATTACTAAGAGGTGAATGTCATTTGATAAAAAATACTTTGTGATTTAATAATTTAAACTCTCTGAATAACTTTGTATCGTAGGCCTTTCTGAACTATTTGGCATCCTAATTTTATTTTGAATAGATACCAAACAATCATATTTTATTTTAGTCTATTTAAGTTTTTTATTAATTTATTTTATTAAGTTTAATTAATATAACATAGTGGATTATAAAGATAGAAATTTGAGAGAGAAAGAACGAGAATTAAGAGTTCCAATCCAAAGATTTTTGATTTCACGAATATGGTATTATCTGGAATCAAAATTTTCTTATTTCGAGAAATTTTTGATACAATTTTCAAAGATCATTCACATATTTATATTTATTTTTTATGGCCATTTAATATTATGCATTAAACACCTTGGCAACCGGAAACTCCGTCCTCAAGAAGAAGAAAAATTAAGAGTGTTTACGGTGGTGGAACCTTCAAAATCTTAGGTGGCGTTTGACGTGCATAATGTTTTTGGATGGAAATGAATTTGACTTTGAAAGAATTGTAATGAAATATTGTTAGGTACCACCTGTTTAATTGGCACAATTTGAATGAAATGTGTTAAAATAATTGGAATCTATCTGTTCGGTTCACAAAATGTAGCTTTGAAATTGGAATGAAATGTTAGTAAATAATCAAAATACCATTTTTTATAATTATAATTTTTAAACTAAAATAATTAGTAAATACTTTAATTTTTTTATAAATACTTTAATAAACAATCATTAAATAGTTTAATCTTTTTAAACTACAAATACTTTAATAGAATAATCATTAAATAGTTTCTTTTTAATTGGAATGAAATATTGCTACATGACCAAATATTCTTTTTTGAAATTTTTGAAACCGAAATCCAACTACTATGGCTCAGAACGGTGGTTGTCGGGGGTGATTCATATTGGTGGTGGTCAGTCATGGTCGACTGTGGTTCAGATCGGGAGTGGTATGTGGTGGATCAAATTGAGGGTGGTCGGTGGTGGTTTAGCTCAGTGGTGGTTCAGATTGGCGGTGGTCGACGGTGGTACAGATAGTGGTGGTCGACGGTGGTTCAGATGCAATGGTTGACGGTGGTTCAGATCGGCGGTAGGGATGGTGATTTGCCCCGCGTTGTTGGGAACCCGGTTCACCCTCCCCATGCGGGGCCGGGGATTCCGCGTAAAATCGGGCATTGAGGATCCCCTACATGCTGAAAACCGGGGCCGGGTAATGTAATCCCCAACCGGCGCCATCCCCGTATGTATATATATTAACTAATTTAAACCAATTTTTACCATTTTTTAAACTATTTATCGTTGAATCGGGGATATGTACGACAAAACGAGGGATGGGATTGAATTCCTCGTACCCGCGATGGTGGTGGTCGACAGTGGTTCAGATCAACGATGGTCGGTGACGTTCGGATCGACGGTGGTCGGGGGTGGTTCAGATTAGGCAGATCGGGAGTGGTTCAAATCGGCGGCGGTTCAGATCGGCGGCGGTTCAGATCGACGGCGTCTTCAGATCGACGGCGTCTTCAGATCGACGGCGGCGCCGGTGGTCCATGTCGATGGTTGGCGGTAGTTCACATCGACGGTGGTTGGCGGTAGTTTAGATCGGTGGTAGTTGGCGGTGGTCGACGGTGGTTTAGATTGATAAGGATGTGTGCGACTATTTTATCATAATAGGGTTAAGGGGAAATTTTGAGATTATGAAATTAAAACATTTTATTCCATCAAAACACCCACATTATTGCCAAGAAATGTTTAATCCTCTTATTTGTGGAATTCAATGGAATTTGAAGATTCCTTTCATGAAAAAGAATGAACCAAACGACATAAATGAATTTGGTCAATAGAATTCATCATTCTAATTCTATCAGATCACTTCAGAATCTGAGAACCAAATGCCACCTTACTTGCCATATTTTTTCTGCCACATGTAGGGGTTTTCGCGGTCTTAAATAGGCTGTTTAACCCCTCAAACCACAAACCAAACCAGTATGGTGGTTTAAATTTTTTTCAACCCGGGTGGTTTGGAATCAAGTGACTAAACCGGTCAAACCGGACCACAAAAATGCGGTTTGCTCTGACCAGTTTAGGCATTTTGCGCCTCTTCGATGTCTAAAATGAAATTTCTATCATTATAGCACTATTAGAAAATCGTACGGAATTATTAAAAAAAACGTCTATCTCTACAATTACAAAAAGATATTGAACAAATGAACAAAAATTAAACAATTCCATCAACGATAGTTGGAATTTTGGAAAGACATTGAGTAAGGCAAACTATGGTTTGAATTTTGATTTTTGAAGGATTTAAAAAATTTGTCAATTTAGAAATGAAAACTGAAACTAGTTTAACCAGCTTGAACGGTACAACGGTTTTTTGAACACCCCTAGCCACATCATTACCACCTTAACAAAGTAAGAACTTCCATAAAACTCTACCGTAGAAGTTTTACAAAAACCTGATTTTCCTTATTTTTAATATATAAAATAATATTTTATTTACAGATTATTATATAAATTAATATATGTATATATTATGAAAATATAAAAAGTATTCAAATATAATTTATTATTGCATTTTTCTATAAGTAGTTTTAATTTATTAATTTACATATTTTATTAATATATTTGAAAACAATTAAAATATAAACATAATTTTATATCACTAAGTGTAAAATTATAAAAATATAATTTTTAAAATAAAATAACATTAAATAACGAATAATAATATAAATCATTCGTAATCTTAATACGATTAAATATGTTCAACTAAATTAACTCTCAGCTAATAATACATTAAGATGATTAAAAAACTTCTCTAAAATTTTACACAAAACAAAAGGTAAAACAAAATTATGATAATTGTTTTATATTTTTTTTAATCAATTTTAACTTATATATAATTTATTAAACAAAATAATTAAAAAATAACAAAAATAATAAATAAAATAATAATAAAATTACGATGTTGAAACACTGGATTCAAACAACTGACTTCTTGTAAAAATCTCATGTGCTAACTATATATCGTTGGTTCTAGGGATTCTAATATAAGGCTAATAAAGAATAGGAAAAAATATCTACTAGTTATTGCTTTCAAGGCGAGTGATCTCTATCCTTAAAGCAATTTCGCCCCCACCGTATGTGCTTTAGGATTTGGCGAATCGCTTCTCAAGATACAATGAAGCAACGTTTCTAAAATGATTATCAACACCGCACTAGTGGTGATAATCCCGGTTAAACTATTGAGTTTTCAAGAAACTAAGAAGTTGTGTTTCTATAGCAACACAACTCTTAGCAATTTGGTATGTAGAATGGAAGAAAAAATTATTAATTTTTGGTATCTTAAGTGGGTATTTATAGGCATATATGACAGCCCTTAGCTTTGAACAGTAATAGTAACTGTTGTCACCATTTGCGATGGTCTGCTGAATCAACACATTCATTCGATGGCACCCTTCAAACAACAAAGTGCAAAGTGCGCCATCAAAGCGTCCACGCCCACGGTCGTGCGCACGTAAGGGTAAGCCACCACCATTTTTAATATATTAAATTAATATATAGAAAACTCCCACTTTATCTTTTACTTCTTCTCCTATGTGGGACAAGGAGAAACCCACCGAAACAAACTTTTCATTTTCTTCTTTTCCTAAGACTCAACCCAAACTTTAAATAAACTTTTATATTTTGAAAATATATCCAACAAATATTTCCAGTTAGAAATCAAATATTTGTTTCAAACTTGGAACGTTTCCATTTGAACCATAATTGTATTGATTGGGATATATTTTCCATAGAATGTACTATTCGAGATGAGCTCCAGAAGACGGCGACAAGCAAGTGGAGATGACAGTTCAGAGACGGCGACCAACAAGTGGAGATGGCAGTTCAGAGACGGCGACCAACAATTGGCGGTGGAGACGCACTAGCAATTCTCAGACGGCGATGAATTGGTGGAGGCAGTGGCGGATCCAGGATTTTTTCCAAGCGGATGTACCCTTAAATTGTATCAAATGTCCGCGATAGCTATTTGATGTATTTTTCGGTTGATTTCGAAAGATTTTTTAAAGTTTTTGGTTGATTTCGAGTGATTTTTTTATGGTTTTTGGTTGATTTCGAGAGATCTTTTAAGGTTTTTGGTTGATTTCGAGTGATTTTTTAAGGTTTTTGGTTGATTTCGGGGGATTTTTTAAAGTAGTGCTCCTTTAACCCTTGAAATATCAAAAGTTTAGCGGGTGCACCTCATGTAAAACTTACGAAACGCGATTTTTTTACCCTTACGGAAAACGGTTGAGCGGTAGCACGGGACCCCCCTCCCCATAGGGTGGGTCCGCCCCTGGGTGGAGGAGACGGCGGAGAGCAGTAAGGAAGGTGGCGGTAGGAGAAGGGGGATCGCTTGCGAGCGGAGTCCGATAGGGCACAATATAGGAAGCCTCTGGCTCCGGGTACGAAGGTGGAGCTTACTTTTTTTTTTTTTATAGACCTTATATGTGTAAATAGCTTGTTACCTAGTTAACGAGAAATCATTTGGAATAGAAGCACTCTTGATTCTTGAATCAATAACTAAAAGTCAATTTTTTCAAATTCTTTTTAAAAACATCAATATCTAAAGGTGAAGTTTTAGGGTTTAATTGGACATGGTTATAGTCAATGGTGATAATATTCTTTAATCTTTAAGCCAAGGGCATAGATAGGAGCAGGTAGCTTCTGATTATCTTCACAAAACCACCGAACTGCTTCTGCCATAACCAACAAAGTCACCAATATCCAAAAAACAATGTCTTCTTCAGGGTTGAATTTAGAAAAATTTCTAATTCCACTGGAGGAGATCAATCGGGCCACCAAAAACTTCAGTTCAGAAACTCAAATTGGAGATGGTGTGTTTGGTATGTTCTACAGAGGACAACTCTCTGAACGCTGGCAAAACCGCACCGCTGCCATCAAACGCCTTGGTCAGATGACTTACCAAGAAAACGACGAGTTCCTTCACGAGCTGAAGATGATTTCCAGATTCCACCATCAAAACATCATCCCTTTCCTTTGTTACTGTGATGAAGGTAATGAGATGATTATAGTTTTTGAGTATGCCATCAATGGAAGCCTTGATCTACTCCTCGATGACCCCAATAAGATTATTGGTTGCATATCATGGTCACAACGCCTGAAGATTTGCTTAGGGGCAGCAACAGGACTCAATTACCTTCACTCAGGTCTTGGGGAGAACAACAGAGTAATACACAGAGATGTGAAAAGTGCAAACATATTGTTAGATGACAATCTGAAAGCCAAAATTGGTGATTTTGGTTTGTCGAGATTAGGCCCAAGAAATCAGCCACATGCCCAACTCTAATACAAACGCTGCAGGTACCCATTTTTACTTGGATCCAATTTACGGTGCAAGTGACATCCTTAGGAAAGAGTCAGATGTGTACTCATTTGATGTGGTAATGTTTGAAATGTTTGGCTTATCAAGAGAATACCTTTGGAGATGGTCAGCCGCAATATCTGATAAATCGTGTCCGTCTGTTGGCCCACCGCTACTCTGTCGACAGATTAAACGAGTTAATTGATCCCATTTTGATACATCATATTGATATTCATTCTTCTGATATCTTTATAAAAATTGAATACCAGTGCATTAGCTTGGATTTAGTGAAACGCCCTACCATGGATGGGATCATCGAGAGGATCAAGGACGCATTAAAAAATCAATCAAGTCTATCTCTTTTAATTATTATTAAAGTTTAATTAAGGTCATATCAGTTTTATTGTTGTGACTTTGTCTTGCCAGTCTTCAATATTTTAAATGAAACACACATTCATGTATTTGATTAGTTTGTACTTTGTTGAAAAGCTAGTTGTTTATCTTGTCAAACTTGCTATAAGATATTGAAATCTATAAGTTGGAGAATTACTAACCAATAGATTGTTCAGGTGCAATCATGGAATCTACTTCAACTTTATTTTTTTACCTTTTTTGCACATTAGCATTCATAATTGTAGAAATATCAATCATTTATTGTGCAGTCACAAGTTTAATGCAAAAACAATAAGTCTTGTTGCACCAGACTACACTTTACTTCAATTCTTAAGCAGTACTGTTATAGTGAGTTTTGCATCTGTACTTAAAAATTTACATCAAACCTCATGATTTATAAAATGCAGCTCCAGAGAAACAGAGTACAATCTGTGCTTATCATGATAACCTAATCAGTTTGATTCCCACTCTTGCATCTATCTCATGTCTTACTATGGAAATATAAACAAGAAACATTATCATGTGAAGTAATAGGATTTAATTTTGGAAAGAATTGGTTCTAGTGATCAACGGTTATAAAAATTCTTTAAGCCTGATAGGTGCTTCTAATCAAAATTGGTTAATTGGGTTTATCTTCACAGGAACAAAGAGATGCTTCTACCATAAGCATACAATGTCTTCTTCAGGGTTAAACCTAGAAAACTTTCTAATTCCACTTGCAGAGATCAAACGGGCCACAAAAAACTTCAGTTCAGAAACTCAGATTGGATCTGGTGGGTTTGGTGAGGTCTACAAAGGACAACTCTCTGAACGCCGGCAAAACCGCATGGCTGCCATCAAACGCCTTGATAGGAATCTTGGCCAAGGAGCAGAGGAGTACTGTAACGAGCTTAAATTAATTTCCACATTCCACCATGAAAACATCATCTGTTTCATTGGTTACTGTGTTGAAGATAGTGAGATTATTATAGTTTTAGAGTATGCTATCAATGGAAGCCTGTGATAGTTATATCAGAGAGGCCAATAAGAACCGCTCCGTAACGTGGGCACAGCGCCTGAAGATTTGCTTAGGGGCAGCATTGGGACTCAACTACCTTCACTCGGGTCTTGGGGATGACAGCAGAGTAATCCACAGAGACGCAAAAAGTTCAAACATATTGTTAGATGACAATATGGAAGCCAAAGTTTGTGATTTTGGTTTGTCAGTAGTATGCCCCCGAAATCAGCCACATATCACGGCAAATCGTGCAGGTACCCTTTTTTACATGGAAAATGGCATCCTCCGGGAAGCCTCTGACGTGTACTCATTTGGCGTGGTACTGTTTGAAATGTTGAGTGGGATGCTGGCTCATGATGAAAGCAATATCAGCCTTGGAGATGGCAATGAACAATGTCTGATTGATCTGGTGGAACACTATTATGATGACGGACTGGAGAAGCTAATTGATCCCTGTATAAGAGATCATATTGTTGTTGGTTCTTTTGATACGTTTAAAGAAATTGCATATCAGTGCATTAGCCTCAATCTATCGGAACGCCCTACGATGGATACAATCATCAAGAGGATCAAGAAAGCATTGAATATTCAAGTAAGCCTTTTCACTTAATTATTTCAAGAATGAAAACTATCATGGATCATACAAATAAATGTCCAACATCAAGATTGTTGTGGATATGGATATAATCGATTGAACAATTAACTCCTCTAATATAATTGAAGTTCAGTTCAAAAGTCAGACAAGAAATCTGGGATTTTTTGTAAAATTGTTTTATTAAAGAAAAGAATTGCCAACAGACTCTTCTGTACAATCATGAACAACTTGTTTCATGGATCTACTTCTCTATGCCAACCATTATAAATCTATATTATTCAAGTTATAACATCAGGGAGAAATGATAATATGTATTTTGAACGGGGCTTGTAAACTATTTCTTGTTCATATTCTTTTGACAGTTTTACTTTATATTTTTTCTTACTTCTTAATAAGATGATTACAGAAGATTCTTATTTGTCATCTATCAAGGTGATTACGGATTCCTTAGCCGCTATTAATCCTCCGATTTATAATAATCAAATTGATTCATTTCACAATCAATGGTGTGTCATAGGATTATGAATATGTTGATACTGAAATTATACATATTTCACAGTCCCACGATGTTTGATGATTCTAAAACCAAATTAGTAATATATACGTGATACTTCATTTGATGGTATCCGCTTATTTGTGCTTCGTTGATATTGATATATGGTTACCGGTGGTAATATACGAGTTTGAATGTGGCTACAGGAAATGGGTCCTGCCCTTTTCGAGTGTCTTATGAAAGACATTGGATTCAGTGAAGGCAAACCTGTTGCAGCATTTACCATATACAAATGCCTTCTCCATTGGAAATCTTTTGAAGCTGAACGAACTACAACGTTTGATCGACTTATCGATATGTTTGATTTAGCAATTGAGGTACTTTCTCAATATGATAAAGAAAGCAATAGTTATAGCTTAAGGTAATTTTTGAAAACAGTTATCCGATTGTTTCAATTATAATGAAGGTTCACCTTGTTGCAGAAGGACGATACTAATGATTATTTGGCGTATTGGTTATCAAATGTGTCGGCTTTGTTAATCTTAATCCAAAAAAGTGTAAAGTTGAATGAGACAAGTTCAATTATATCCATTTTTTCATCTTATTATTACTTTTTTTTCTTCTTCTCAGCTTATATATTTATATTCCATGATATGATTTTTCTACTTTATTTAGGGATTTCATTCGTCTCCTTCTTCTGTCAGTGTTTCTAAGGCTGCAGCTGCAATTGAGGTAGTACAAGCTGTTGCTAAACACTCAGCTTTATCTTTCAAGCAGAAACTGATAGAATACGTAGAGTACATGTATGACATTATTCGTGACAACTTGATAAAGGAGTTGGGATCGTTACTTACCTTATGTATTCAGGTAGTTGAACTTCGATTTATCCTCACTTATAATAATGTTGTATTAATGTAACCATGGATTTTAATTCCTAGTTGTACATGATTTCCCATATTACTTATGATGCATGTATCCATCTTATATATAATTGTGAAAATCCAGGCTCCAAGAACACCCAGGCGAGTGCTAAGACCTGGAACGTCTGTTGGCAAAGATTCTGAATCCAGTCACTGGCAAGGAATTGTTGATTGTCTCGACACTCTTTTCAAAGCATTGAAAGAAAACTTTGTATGTACATTATATATATATATATATATATATATATATATATATATATCCTCCTGTTTGTTCTATATATCTTTTAGAAGACTTGTTACTTTTGCTTCTTCTTTTTTGGCAAAGGGAACATTTCATTGATCGATAAGCATGGATACGATTTAGTCCAACTGTCATCGGAATTATATAACCATTGCCTAAACTTCTAATATTGCACGAAACTGGATCATTGCAATTGCTGAGAAGATATGTTAAGTAAAAAATTCTGATATAGTTGCATTTCAGGTGCCTCCCATAATTGTTGGGAAGATATTCACTCAAAACTTTTTTCATATATCAACATCCGGGTCTTTCACAGGTGCTTGGTTAAATACTCTACTTAATTTATTTTTCTTTCCATCATAGTTCTTGGTTTCCTATCTTAAATTAATATTCTTTTGCAATTATCTTGACCCTGCAGTATTCTTCTGTACCGGGAGTGTTGTACCTTCAGCAATGGGGAATATGTGGAAGCCGGTTTAAAAGCTTTACAGCAATGGTGTTGGCAGGCAAAAGAAGAGGTAACTAATATATGCTTTATTCTGATCTTTAATTCTAGTGAGTATTTCTGGTTAATTTGCTCCTGAAAACTGTTCTTATATTGCAGTATGTAAGCTCAGCTATGGAAAAACTTATGCATCTTAAACAAGCTGTTACCTTGTTGGTATGTATCTCCCAACTAAGTTTTGTCTTGGAGGTTCTTGTCTTGTTTGCTTCTCTCACCAATAACGGGAAAAAATATATTTTTGGTTTTACTTGTTAAAATTTAATCCTCTATGTGGGCTTGTATTACAGTACAGCAATCTACTGTAACCTTATTCGACATTTTTATGACCCTCAGGTAATAATGAATGAAAAATATTCCGAGAAATCCTTTATTGAAATCTATGAAGATATTTGCCCTGTAAGTCACTCTCTCTATCTCTATCTCTATCTCTATCTCTATCTCTATCTCTATCTCAGCATACATATGAGATGAAATCATAGTTAAATAAGCTTAAAATGGGTTCCTCAAACTTACACTAAAATCCTTAGAAATATGAAGAAATATGTGATACTTGTTGGAATCAAACAGAAAAATACTACTATGATGGAATAGGGATGAAGAACAAGGTTGCAGATTAAGAAATAAAGTGCAGAAAGATTTCTGTGAGATAGAGATGTATAAACAATATTTTATTATCACCACATGATTCTTCACAAATATGGACACACACACATTTCATAGATCACAAATCGTCTATCTTACATGAATTTATTTCCAGCGTTTAAGCCTCCAACAACTGTATAGAATATGCAGTCTTTATCAAGATGACAACAACGACATTCCAATTGTAACCCGACATGTAAGTGCTAGATAAGAAATTTCATCTTTAGTAGAACCTCCGGTGAAAAAACTATTTAGGTAATGCGCATGGTATATGACTTCCGGAATCTATTTAATCTTTAACCAGGTTATTTTATCCATAGAGAAGAGGGGAACAAAGGACTTTAAGAATGAAGACATCAATTCCTTTATATTAGAAGATTATTCCAGGTTAATGCCTAGATGTTCTCTTTAATTATGAATGCTAGTATGCTACATCATATGAGTAAAAACTTCAAAAATATCCTTTGGCACTTATAAAAAAAACTTGAATATGGTTTGCTTCAATTGTATTGTGACTATGACTTCTTAGAAACTTCTTTTGTTGCACAAAGGATTAACAATCTGTGTTTCCGAATGCAGTGAACCTTTCTCTGTTGGTGACCTCTTTACTTCCTTCCCTCCGGTAAAAGATTTTGCAAACGTGAAACCTCCAGCAAAACTTGCCAAGTATTCAGCCTTACGTTTTTTGTTCGATTAAAGGCTGGATATGTTTTGCCAGGGTACAAGTAAAACATAAATTCCATTTTGAAAGTTACATTATTTTATTTTTATTTTTTTGTCTTTTATTGGGTAACCCCTGCACAAACTTTAATGAAATTGTCATTCTCTTTACAAGTTTGTAGAAGTAATTTTCTTGCAAGTATTCTCTATAGAGCCGGCAATGGGTAAGGGTAAACCTGTTACCCGTTATATTTTCAACTCGTTGGATAACGGTATGGGTAAAGAAAATTTTATCCACTTATCCGTTACCCGTTTACCCGATATTTTAGTGGGTAGGGTATGGATAGAGTGTTTTTCGTTATCCATTTACCCGTTACCCGTTACCCGTTTATATATATACATACATATAATTATGTAAAGTTAAATATTAATATGTTTTTAGAATGTTATCTTATATGTCATATATTCGTATAATATATATTAACTGGATTTTTTTTTCATATTCATCAAGTAAAAGAGTTTGAGAAGCAATACGAGGTCGCTAAAATAAATATGACAAACATAAATGTTGTTTTTAGATTTTTATATTGTTGTTTAAAATATTACATTATAATATATTTAAAACAATATTACATGTTTATTGGAATAAATTAGATATAAAATAAATATTATATTTTATGAACTTATGTTTTACTTATATATTGATTTTTAACAATATTATTGTAGTTTAAAATGATTTTTTTATACCATTTATCCATTACCCGTTTTGTTACCCGCTATTTTAGTGGGTAGGGTATGGATATGGATAAGAGTTTTATGACACGGATAATTATCCGTTTCGTTACCCGTTATTTTAAATGGATTGGATAACAGATTAGCCTTACCTACCCTTACCCTACCCATTGCCAGCCCTAATTCTCTAGCCAGTGATTGTGTAATGTGTAGCTACACCTACACCCAGTTACCGAAGGGCCATTGGCTTTAGTGGTATCTGCTAACCCCCTCCTTTCCGAAGGTCAGGATTTCAAGTCTGCCCATGTGTAAGAAGATGTGTGTGAGAGTTTAGTTTGTCCAACTACATCCAATTATAATCAAGGAATGCATTTTCAGATTGGATTATTGGTCTACGGTGGCGTTTATTTTTTAAGAGGTGTTAAAGTCTGAAGTTTGTTTTCAGTTATGAAATGGTCATGAAACGTTTAAACAAAACAGACATAAGTGATGATTAAAAGCTTAAAATGAAAAAACAAACAATGGCCTACATGTTCGTGCACTGTGAATTTTGTCTTCCATTATTGCATACCACGCACGCACCACATTATTTTGGTGATCGAAGTGTCACAGGTATGACAACGGAAGTGATTGTTGTCAAAGATTTTTATTAACATTACACTTGTATCTACAATACGTGAACAATAATATTTTGGAAGTAAATTAAATGAAAAGTGGTATCATTTAATTATTAATGTTGAACATTAGAAATGTTGGAAAGTACCTTACACCCATAAGATGGCGTGAAGTCGCGGGTTCAAGGGAGACTTTAGGTACTTTTTTTTTTGCGACTTGAGTTTTTAGATCATGCAAGTTGGAGTCACAGGTGATTTTAATGTCATGTAATTGTGATTTACTTGAGATCGATCAAAGTGATGAGACAAACATAAGTGAGTTAGGAGGTGTGGAGTGTCACTACCCGAAAGAATTTTAGCTTCGCCATAATTTGGACGAATTTCAGAAAGTTGGAAATCTTCTTAAAATTGTTCCTGAATTTGGATGAATTTTGACTAAGTCTAAAATCTGGTTTGGGCAATCAGACTTAAACTCTATGCACTCAGTATAGTTAGAGTACGGATAATAGTTGTAACCATTTTTTAATCTTATTCATTAACGATTATAACCACTTTGAATCGTTCATAACCAGTGGCGGATCTAGAAACATTTTGAGTTGGGGCACACTTTAGGGTGTCAAAAAATTTCTAAAATCGCATAATTCATCCAAACGAAAACGGCTTCGGGTTATTCGTTTTTGGCTTAAACGGTTCGGTTTACTGATAACTTATTCAGTTCATTTTTCACTTAATTTTTTACTATTTTGATTAAACCAACTCATTATACTACTATTTATATATTTTTTCTATTACGTTTAAACTTAAAACAAATAAACACATTACAAACTAATACAAAATTCAACTGCTTCATAAGAATGAAACAAATTGCTAGAGAAATAAACCATTAAATAAACTTGTGCACTTGGCATTAACCAATTAATCACAAACCTAGTAAAAAATTAAACAAATTTAGGCTTAAAAGTTAGGTTAAGCTAGTAGTTGGGGGGCCATTAATAAAACATGTTTTAAAAGAAAAACTTACCCTTAACCACATATTTTAGTTGGGGTCATGGGACTCTAGTAAAGAGTAAATCCGTGACTATCGATCTCTCATATAGATATATAAACGAGAAGAAAGAGGTTCATACGAGAACGGTAACAATTTACGAGAATATGAGAACAATCTTCAGCCAATCATTTTGTATATGAAATTTTTCATGTACAAAATCACATATGATTCATATAAAAAATCACATATGATTAGCTGAGACTTTTCCCGCGGCAAAAGTCGCGAGTGTCATTTTTTATGCTAGTACGTACATGGAAAAATTTCATGTACAAAATGATTATCTGATGATTATTCTCGCATTCTCGTAAATTATTACCGTCCTCGTATGAACCCGCCTCTAGACAAGAATCTGAACATATAAAAAAACTAGATATCCCAATACGAATAGCTAGCTTCAAAGTCGAAAGCAGTCATGTAAGATTAAAGGACTGCTACCATAACTCCTAACAAAGGGAAGAAGGAATCACCCAAGATTATAAAGACCAATTATTGTATTTATCCAATGATAGTAATGATTTATTAAATTAAATATCAATCAAACAAATTAATACAACGAGCATCTTTTTTTTTCACAACGTTCGCATTGTCATTTTCTAATTAATATTATTATTTTTTCCGAATCCATTTCTATTTTATTGAGTTGAAGTATCCCTTTTTTTTTGCCACGTGTCGCTAACACGGTAACCCTATGTGACCTCTCCGTTACACTAGCACCCCCTTTCCATTTCATGGTTCTTTCTGAGTCGTCTTGCCCTGCTATATTTCCGTCGCCAACACACAAAACTCGAATCATCCACTCCAATAATCGCTCCAATGGCGTCAGGTGCTAGGGTTTTCAACGGCTGCCGATCTCTATTTGCTGCAGCCAAGTCCGCCACTCCCAAACCCACGGCCGCCGCTGCTACTACCACCGCTGCTGCAAAGAAGAAGAGTAGCGTCAAAAAATCAACGGAGAAACCGGCGAAGAAACCGAAGCAGCCTTCCACGGAGAGAATCGTGAAACCTGTTGGCATTCTGAAGCCTAGTCCGATTTCCCCAGCCCTAGGTGACTTCCTCGGTGGTGTCTCTGAGTCACCTCGAACTGAAGCCGTGAAGAAGATTTGGGAGTACATCAAGCTCCATGAGCTTCAGGCGAGTTATTAATTACTATTACGTATTTCATCTATCAATTAGTTTGGTAACATAGGTTTATGTTTCTTTCTGGTTATCATTTACATGAAATTTCTACATATCTTGACTATAAACATCTAAATTAGGGGTTTCAAAATGTGTTATAGCTTGTGTCTGATAATGCAATTTCATGGAGATAAACTCGCGGAAAACTTGATTAGATTAGTCTTTCAAAGCCAAGAAAACCAGTTTTTAGGTCATTTTCTATTGTTTTCTATGTAAATGTCTTTACTGTTAGTCTTGTGGTCTATAGATACAATAATTAATTGAGATTTGTTGTTTTTGAATTTGAATATTCTTAGGCCAGAAGGTTGTAATCCAGAGATGAAATGAAAAATACACCTGAAAAAATGGGCTACTAAGAGCATTAGCTTTTGAAAGAATATGATGATGCATGATCTTTTTACCTCATACTTCCATTATCACTGCTTTTGATCTGAAATTACAATGTAAGCACTTGTTTTTGGATTACCTTTGGCCATGGAATTCTTCTGGTTGACTTAACTTGTAAGGTGCGGTGAGGTTGGGTGCAATAGATTAATCGATTTGTATATTATGAGGTTATCTTGTACCTGCGCTAATTGTTTCATTTCATATAGGATAAATGTTCAAGTCTACCGGGGTGCTAGGATGCTGCATACTTTACAAAATCTATTTCTGCATACAGATTTATGCATATAAACAAACACACACACATATACATACATATATATATATATAGGGGAGAGAGAGAGAGGGAGGTTCAGGGGAAAACCTCAAAAAAAAGTTGAAGAACACCCTAGTAGCCCTTCATCTGGACGATATGCCCTCGTGCATAGACGGTATGCACAAATGCATACAAGCAATTGTTTTTTTTCCCATGTGCATGTTACAAATTATCAGTACGTATTTGTGCATACCATTCAGATGGAGGGCTACCAGGGTGTTCCTCAGTTTATTTCTTTTTGAGGTTTTCCTATGAACCTAACTCTCTCTCTCTCTATATATATATATATGTGTGTGTGTGTGTATAATGGGGGAACTAGGTCTATCTGTTTATTATGGTGGCAATATCAATCCCGAATCGTTCTAAGTCAACTCCCTAGACCCTACTTTCGAGCGCGATATACTAGGTTGATTTGGTGTGGTTTGTTAGTCATTTTAATTCAACTCGTTAGGTCACTATAATTAGTGTTAATACTTAATTGATGGGTAAATTGCATTACTATATAATAAATTGTAGCAGAACTGCATTTGTCTACTCCACCAGCATCAGCATGAATAACTCAGTATCTTGCAACTAGCTTTTACAATGAAAAAGAAGTTATAGGGAGAGAAATTGATTGATTCAAATGGATGGAGGTCAAGCGCCCTAACTTTTGGATTACCAATTACTAATTACTAAATAGAAAGTGCAAATCCGTTTCCAAATCCAATCACTTCTTTTGTTTATTTTTGGTTTGTTAGTTGTCTTAAATATAAATAACCTAGGCATGTCAATAATGATTATATGAGACGCGTCAATAAGAAGATTGACGATTAAGTTTTTTTTAAGTCGAATCATGTTAAAGTTCTACTTCATTTTGGTGGATTACTTGCTTGTATGATTAAACTTTAAGTTGGTTTTGATGCTATGTGTAAGAATTAAGTGAATCTTGATTTAGTTGATCAAAATGACATAACTCTCCCTATCTCCCATCCTCTAACCCTCTTTCCACATTATTATGTTCTGAAATGTGGAAGTTTTGGCTGCAGAACCCAGAGAATAAGAAAGAGATAATTTGTGATGAAAAACTGAAGACGATATTTGACGGAAGAGACAGAGTTGGTTTTCTAGAGATTGCTAAGTTGCTAGCTCCTCATTTTGTCAAGACTTCTTGATGGCTGATTTCCCATCTAGGCGGCTGCTTTGCTTGTTGTCGATATTTTGCTTTCTTTCGAATCTAGGAATACACTTTTTTGGGCTGGATGGTGATCAAAGTTGTATGAAATGGAACCAAGCAAGCTTTCAACACTTGTTCTTCTCTTCATTTTCCATGTAATTTGATGATGCTAATTGCTGCTGGCTAAGCTTCACATGTACTAATGGATACCATTTTCTTGCTTCTAACAGTAGTAGTAGTTGTTAGTAGTAGTAATTGGTGCAGTGATAATGGTACATTTTCAGATGGTGAATGCTGGATTTTATTTCACCAGCCCTGAAATTGTCTCAAGTTTTTTTTTCCCAAGATTCTAGGTTTTTTATTTTTAGTTATGATAATCAGATCAACGTGAAATAACATTTTCTGATTTTCACACATCTATTTAGGCAATAATCAATTGTGTTTAATTGCCAATTGCCATATTTTGTATTGGTGTGTTTGAAGGTGGTGAATGATATTATCATTTTCTCTCTCGAAAACGTGTATATTGGCTTCCGTTCTGCATCAATTTCACTGATATAAAACTAATAGTTCTGGTGAAAGATGCAGGATTTACAATTGCCAGATTTCCATGAAAAAGAATCTGTACACTATAATATATAATTAATTACCTATAAACACGACTTGACTAGGTAAGCAGGTGGTGAACCCATTGGTCAACGATAGCTGGTGAGCCGTACCACGGTCTAGATTCATCATCAGAACCAACAGGCGAGTGATACACTCCTTCCAAACTGATGTTCAACGCACCCTCAAGATGAGCCGATACCTCTGGAACAACTCCATCACCCCATACATCTGCCTGCCCACACACCTGTCCAAAGAAGAACAATTGTTACACTTAAAAGTAAGGAAATCCGAGTTCTAAACCTTTAGGGGTAGCTCAATTGGTAACAAGACCTTGGGTAGTTTGAGTTTGCTCCCCAGATGTCTTTGGTTCAAGTCCCCTCAAGATCACCAGAGGGGACTTGAACCAGTGAGCCATCTAATGGGCTATAGTGTGTGAGTTTGTAACTCACACACTATGACCCACCTGGTTTAATGTAAAGATAGTTGGAAATGAAGCATTACCTGTTTATATCCCTGACCAACAAAGCGAGTGCGAAATGTAGCACCACTTGATGTTAAGGTGCCTGTATCACTTGCAACTGCAACATCGGGAACAGATTGCTCAATGGCAACTGGAATACTTGTGGAATCCGAGTCATTGAAGAAACGACTGCCCTGGATGTACCTGCAAATGACCAAAATTTGATCAAGTTTTATATGCAATCTCAATTTCAAATCATTCTTTGAGATAAAATGTACAAATTCAATTCATATAGGCTAGAGAAATGTTTGATTTCTAAACAAATATCTGAAGCAACAAAATAGAAATTTCATGAACTAAAATCAGTATCCTGAGATTGAAACTATTGAAGTTTCTATACCACTTTCAGTGTAAACCCAGATAAACAAGTGTTTTTCTCGTTGTTAGAACCAGTATACTCCTAATACGTAAACTTGTAAGATTAAAGATGGAGCAAAAAGATCAATTTGCATATTTATACCTGCCGGCGATACATACATATCTCAGTTCTGGAGTATAAACAGCTTTCCTGCAGTTCTCCTCAACATAATACAAAAGACCCCTTGTTTGATCCACAACTCCAGGCAACCCCTTTGGCGGTGGCCTAAAATCGACATAAAAAAGAAAAGACTGTTCAAAACATCTATCTATATATATACATATACAGGAAGGGATCATACGAGAACACCCTCATTTAAAGGAACGTTTTGTGGACCACATATGATGGGGGATCCCACATAATATTAAATCATGTCTGATTCAATGGGACCCACCATTGAATCAGATATGATTTAATATTACGTGGGACACACATCATATGTGGTCCATAATGTGTCGCACTCTCATTTGTCCTCACGTTCACAACCAAATTTGAGTTCTCATTTGAACCCGCCCCGATATTATATATATATATATATATATATATATATATTAGTCATGAAGCGAATTTGCTCAGTAATACATACTGAAGAGGAGATCCCAGAGTGAGAAGCAAGGAAACATTAGCCTTTTGAAACTCTTCCATGTACACCCGAGCCAACCACCCTCCTGCAGAGTGTCCAATAATCGACAAAGAACCACCTACAGTGGGAACATCTTATTGTTTTATCAAATGTGCATCAGGGAACATCATGATCGAAAAGATAGTTACATCTTTAAAAACAAGTTATTGGTTTTTTGAGTCATTGTAGTTGCCTTTTTATTGCATAGACAAACCATCATTCTCACGAAATTTCAAGAAAGAAAAAGAAGTACCAGGTGCTATTATACTCACTTCAATCAAAGTTAGATAACAGAAATTACGAACCTTGAGATTGTTTCAGAGCTTCATTGACAGCCTCATCAACCCGATTTAAATACCTAACCACAGTACATTTAGCTTTAGTGATCAACTCATCAAACCATAGAGCTCAAGAACCATGTAAAAACCAACATACCAATCAAGAACAGGGCGAGGTTGGAGCGTTCCTCGCCAGTAATTAGGGTCAACCAATCCAGCAGCATTCCTCAGCCAGTCGATTCTCGAAACATTGGCTACCACACTTGAAACACCATATCCTTGTAAGGTCAAAGCTAATTTCTGATAATCACCTGTATTATTCCCTAAACCCTGTCATAACTTGAGATTAGATTAATACAAATTGCAATTTAATTCATTGGTGACGTTTGTTTTTTAAGAGGTGCCGAACTCTGAAGTCTGATTTCAGTTCTGAAATGGTTATGAAACGTCTAAACGAATCAGACATAAGTGGAGATTAAGAGCTTAAAATAAAAAAACAAACAAGGCCTAAATGTTTCCGAAATAGCAGAACAACCATTGTACTACTTTAATCCCTAAAACTCCATCAGAGGTTTGGAGAATTTGAGTAACAAAGCATCAAAACTAAAAAACATATATATTTTCCAGTAATTTAGCTCGAAAACTTTTTCCATGTTAAATCCATTGACAACAAATTTTCAAACTAAAGTTGCCTGTTTGATTCAAATCCTTGCACGTTAAGATGATATCAGTTTGATTTACGTATGACCTAGCTGTCAATGTTGAAAGATCTAACTAACCTACATTTCTGATAACTATTTGAAATCACCAACTTTGGAAATGTTGGATCGATTCCTATTCCTAATCACAAGATGACAATTGAAGCCACTAACACAGAAGTGTATTCGATTCTTCCAAACAAACAAACCGAAAATTGTACAAATTTAGAGAGAGAGAGAGAGAGAGAATTTACAGGAAGAACGACAGCAGGACGATGAATGACCGAAGACGATGATAATGAAGTAGAAGAAGAATCCGGCTGAGCGACGGCAGAGCAGGTGCAGGAGAACCGCCGTGAAGTGGGAAGTTGTACTGTATGCTTTACCGGTGGCGATGGCAGTGGCAGGGGTTTGAAACACGGAGCCAACGCCATATCTTCCCCCTTTCCTGTTTCTGTGGTTACATGGTGTGCACAGCGGTAGTTATGCCTTTTTGGGATTATTTTTCAGAAATTGCACTTACACCCCCTTAATTTTCAATTATTTTTATTTTCCCCATAATCACTTTTTTCTTGCAAGAAAATACTGGATTTTTGATAGAGAAAAAGAAATCAATGGACTTTCTTAAGGTAGCGTTTGGTACGCAGACATGATTGGACAAGACAAGACGGGATGGGACTAGACAGGACAGGACAAGAGGGTGAGACAGGAGTGGACAGAATAAGAATGTGTTTGGTACACCTAGGACAGGACAAGACAGAACTGAACTGAACTGAACTAGACAAGTTGACACATATGTTATTTGACGATTTTATATATTATATAATAGTTATAATTACACAAAAAAACAAAAAGTTAAATAATTTAATTTATAAGCATTTTTACTCAAGTTGCATATACATATATATATATACACACACACATACATACATACATACATACATACATACATACATACATACATACATATTAGTAAAAAAAATTGAATAAGAACTTTGAATAAGAATTTCGTTATAATTGATTGAAAAATCCGATTCACACAAATAAGAAATTATGTTTCAATTCTGATGGTAGTATTGGTAGCGGCGATAGGCGATGGTGATAAGTGGTCGATGGTGGAGGTGAGATGGCCCACAGTGGTGGTGGTTGGCGGCGGTGGCGGTGGTTATGGTGGAGGTGAGGTGGCCCACAGTGGTGGTGGTGGCGGTGGTTATGGTGGAGGTGAGGTGGGCCACAGTGGTGGTGGTGGTGGTGGAGATGGACGGTGGTGGTTGTGAACGAGGTGAAGATAGTAGTAGATAACGGTGACGGTGGAGTGGTAGTGGTTATGGTGGAAGTGAGGTGGCCACGGTGGTAGTGGCAACGATGAACGGTGGTGGTTGGTGGCTGACTGTGGTTGTAGAGGTAGTGGAGGAGGTCGTTGTTCTAGAGAAGAAGGTGGAGGTGGCCAACGGTGGTGGTGGTTGGTTGCCGACTGTGGCTACCGGTGGTCGCCGACGGTACCGACGGTCGTGGCTAGTGGTGTTGACCATTAAAACAAATATCATATTAAGTTTATATATCAAATGGGGTAGATTAGTGATATTTGATTTTCTGTGTCATTCTTGTCTCATCTTGTTCCACCTAGGTGGAACAAGAAAAACCCCTTTTTGTCCCACTATGTCCCACATTGTCCCAGTCCCATGTCGCGCCAAACGTGGACATTGAATTTCTGTCATGTTCCATGCTGTACCAAACGTGGGACATTGAATTCCTTGTCTTGTCTCATGTTGTACCAAACGTGGGACGGGACAGAATACCAAACGCACCCTAAATTTCTAAACAGTTTTTTAAGCAAATAAATTTTTTGAACATTTTAAAATCTTTTTGGTCCTTGTTACCTAAAAAATTGACTTATTACTTGTATAGCACGTAAAAATCAAATTAAAGAAAAAAAAACTAAAGTAATCCTAAAATTCTATTGTTATGTTCTTGAAACATTATTTACAAAGGAAAAGAAATGAAGGAAAATAAGAGAAAAGTATAAAAAAATAAAATAAGACTTGTTTTCTTGAAACTTTTTTAAGAAAAGAAAGGAAAGAAAACTCGTTCATATAAATATGAATGTTGCTTAGGTTTATTTTAGTTATTTTATTTTTATTTTATTATTATAACGAGTTCTATATGTGGTACGAATGCAAATTAGGGCTGTAAACGAACCGAACGTTCATCGAACCGTCCATGAATCGTTCGGCGGGAAGTTCGTTTATGTTCGTTTATTTAATAAACGAACGAACATGAACAATGGGCTCGTTCGTTCATTTATGTTCGTTTATGTTCATTTACGTTCGTTCGTTTATGTTCGTTTACGTTTGTTTATATATAAAATCATTAATTAAATTAAATTTTTAGAATTTCTTTTTTATGGCTTCTAAGTTTACCCGGTTTTTCATTTTGTTATGTTACTTTGAACAAAATGATAAGTAATGGTGGTTTTATTCTATATTTGTGTTTGTTCGTTTATGTTCATCTATGTTCGCTTACATTCGTTTATCTTCATTCACGTTCATTCGTTTACGTTCATTTATGTTTGTTCGTTTACGTTCGTTTAACAGTTTAACAAACGAACATGAACAAACAAATTTTCTTAATGAACACAAAAAAATTCGTTCGTTTACCGTTCGTGTTCGTTCGTTTGTTCGGTTAAGTTAAACGAACGAACACGAACACAAACACAAAAAAATTCGTTTGTTTGTTCGGTTAAGTTAAATAAACGAACACGAACAAGGCTCCGTTTGTTTATAGCCCTAAATGCAATTACAGATTTTAGAATGTCTAAGATTTTACTTGTTAAGAAAAATTTTCAATTTATCTAGATATTTGATTATTTAAAATAAAAAAGTCATTAGTTGTCTTTACTTTTAAATATTTATAATATGATGATAAAATAAATGAAAAGAAAACAAAAAGTTAAACAACTCACACGTTCAAGCATTTATCCAATGGAATAGTAGAAACGCGTGGGGGTATCCAAGTAAACGCGTCGTTGCACGACGTGTCGACTGCAACTCGTCTATATATAACACCCACCATCCTATGTTTATCTCATTATTATATCATAACCCAGGCTGCTCGACCTTCAAACCCACCAATTTCAACAAATCAAACCTTCTGGTAAGCGGTTTCAAATTGCTTTCTCTCCCTTTTTATTGATGTATATATACTGCTGAATCAGAGATTAATTTACTCTTCTGATCTGTGTAGATTGATGATCCAATGTGTTGATGTATGTATTGTGTTTGCTTTTATTAGGATTATGTGATCACTCGAAATTTCAGCACTTTCTGTTTCTATATTACTTCATAAGTGCATATCTAGAGTTCTGGATCTTGGATTGACATGTGAAATTTATTTATTTTGTTATATTGTGATGCTACTCAATTACATGAGTTCGGAGTTGTCTTAGATCCCTAAATTTGTATCTGAAATACCCATTTTATTAAAATCTGAAACTTGAAATTGGATAAGAAATCACGATTTCTATATCTTCATGAATCATGCTATAGTTTAGGCAAACTATATTCCCTTTGGGGGAATAAACGATCTCGGATTTGAAGTAAATTAGGGTTAGATTATGTGATATGTTAATAAGGATATATTATTATAGTGTTGGTTTTCCTTTTATTGTTCATGGACTGTTTAGGCTAGCTACTTTCCTCAGTTCTCCTACCTGAATTTGGTGAAGGATGTTCAAGTTTTACCTATAATTTTGTTCACAGTCTGTAATGGCAAAGGGGAAAGGGTTTCAAATAGCGACTTGCAACATTTTGCCACCAAGGTGCTAGTAAAATGTCATTGAAGCTAAGAACTTGATATCAATGTAGAAGAAAGAGAAGTTTGAGCAAGTTTAGTTGTTGAAGATAAAGAACACTTTCGAGGCCCTACTATATTGATGCATCATGTTTTTCGATTGGCCTACTATTCATATAGGTGATCACACAAATCCATTGTACCATAACTTAAAAAGATAGCAGAATCATGTTCAACCCCTTGCCTTTGAAAGTTGGGCTAACTTTCCATTTGGATAGTTCCACTTTATTGATCTCATAATTTTCTTGAAGTTGAATTAGTCCGGTCTTTGTAGTATTATGATTTGTTGTCATTTTTGACTCTTTTCTTTGTCCCACTTTTTCACAAGCCATTTCACAGAAACATCCGCCTTACCTTTTGAGGTTTTGTTTTGTTTTGTTTGGTTTTAAAGTGGACTGTAGTTTTGAGAAGCTTTTTGAAAACATAACTCTCTATGACCGCCGATTTATTTGTGGATCTCATCAATGGTTAATGGCATATTCCCACTGATGTAGTTCAAGAAACATTACGATAGCAAATAGCATGTAGCTCAAAATATTCAATTTTGGTTGCAGGTTTTTATTGTGAAAGTAATAACAAATAGAAAACAACATGAGTGGAGAGGATCATCATAACACTCAGGACAAAGGCTTGTTATCAAATATAGCTGGAATGGCTGCTGGAGCTGCACATAATCATGGTGGGAGTTACCCTCCTCAAGGAGGATACCCTCCCCAGGGTGGATACCCTCCTCAAGGTTACCCCCCACAAGGAGGATACCCACCAGCAGGTTATCCTCCCGCTGGTGGTGGTTATCCGCCACAAGGTTATCCTCCACAAGGAACCCAACACGGATATCCGCCAACTGGCTATCCTGGTCAATCTGCTCCCCATAGTTCAGGAGGTAAGTTTGTCTAATCAACATCATAAATCCCATTTTTCATTAATTATGCTATTTTACTTGTTAAATACATCATGATGTTCAACTTGAAATTCGAGGCCTTCCTTTTATTAGAAGAAATAATTGTTTTGAGGCTTCACAGTTTTACCTAAAAGCTCAATTGTAGGCAGATATTAATCAAGATTCTTTTTAGTCCAAAAAAGAACTATTTTGTTCTATAAAGTCCTTTATATATTAAAGTAAAACCATCATAATAGACATCGAACCATAAAAGATACGGATTTGTCATTTGTTCTTCGCCCCAAGTTTCAAAAGAAAATAAAATCCACCATCCCATAAAAAGGGCCCCCTTTTAAATTTACAAGGAATTCAAAGACAATTGTTTCATATAATCTTACCTTTGATCAAATACAGATTAACAAAATATCTCTTTACCCAATCTTTAAAAAGCAATAGTAGTTTAGAGAATATTTTGAACTTTGATTCTTTTAACTTTTTTGGGATGGAAAAGAGTGTTGATTATCCCCATTTTGAAAAGCTTTGGTCTAAAACTAAAGTAGTGCTACTTTTAGTGATGAAAGATGCATGCTTTTATATCTTGTATTCTGATCTTTTCAACTTGGTGATTACCATCATCATTCATCATCCATCATCCAGCATAATCATGATGATAAATTGATATTCTTTATGTTTGATCAGGGCATGGGCATGGACCTGGGATGGGAACAATGCTAGCCGGAGGTGCAGCCGCTGCTGCTGCCGCATATGGAGCTCACCAACTAGCAGGGCATGGTGGGCACGGGGGGCATGGGACCCATGGGGGTGGTCATAATTTAGCACATGGAGCCCAAAACATGATGGGGGGCATGGGACATTTCAGTGGGGGCGGGAAGCATGGAAAGCACGGTGGTGGGAAGTTCAAGCAGGGTAAGCATGGAAAGGGCGGGAAGCATGGCAAATTCGGAAAACATAAGGGCAAAATGTCTGGGTTCAAGAAATGGAAGTAAATGTTGGTGTATATATATATATGTTACACTTATGATGTATGTTCCTAAAACCAAGTTTATTGGGTTACTTTATTGACGGATATTTATGTTTTGGGTCTGAGATATTATTATGATGGTAATAAATGAAAGGATAGGATATACTATCATTTATGTCTAATTATGTCGACCAAGCTAACAGTTGAAAGTTGCAACCTACAGAGGGGCCACTTATATATAATCTTCCGTTGTGTAGAAGAAAATATAAATAGATATTATGCAACTGTATACGGTTTACACTTATAAGTATTGGTGCAACCAAACTGTGTAATTATAATGACAGTGTTTGATTAAAGTAATTTGACTTTGAAAGAATTGGAATGGAATTTGACCACATTTGGTTTATGGGAATTGGAATGAATCTCGTAAAAAATAGAAATATGCATTTATTGGGGGTGAGGGTGACAATTGTGTCGACAACATTAATGTTGTGGTGGTGGGTAGGTGGGGTGGGGTAGGGTGTGGGGGTCGGTGGCGACTATGACGACAAAAAATAGTTGTATGGTTGTGGCGTTAGCGGTCGGAGGCGGTGGCAGTAGCGGGTGGGGAATGATAATGTTAATTGATGGTGGTGGCGGCGACAGCGGAGGTGGTGGCGGATATGTTGCAAGAGAAGGTGGTGGTTAAATTTATTTTTGTCTTTCTAAATGAGAATTATATATTAATGTACATTTGCCACGAAATTGAATTCAAAATCTTTCATATATGCTAAGGAATGATCAAATCCTTCAACCGTGGAATTCGGTGGAATCTGATAGAATCTAATCAATTCATTCAGCGAACCAAACAGCGTTAAGGAATTTGGTCAAAGGAATTTATCATTCCAATTCCATCAAATTCCTTTAAATTCCGCGAGTCAAAAACCCATAAGTTTTCTGGTTTGTCGTATGTTTTTAGATTAAAAAAACATGGAGAGTCCAAAACATTTGATAAAAAAAATTATGCATGATATGATTTTGTTTACAACTGAATATTTGATATTCCATAAAAGCAAAATTTTGGAAATATGATAGATTTATACATAGACCATTTTGGATCGAGTGTGGTGTTTAACATATTTGATTTAAAAAATCTAACGTAAACAGGAACAAAATTCCCAATCCCTTGTTGGGGACAAATATGGAGACGTGGTCATATTCCTTAGTGGGTCGGAGATTGGCATCGTGGACGACGGGGTCCCCACCATTTCCATGCCTATTACCGGCAGATGCATGAGTCGGCCCTTCCAATAGATAGGAGGACACTAAGACAAGGGCCTTTACAAAGAAATACGGGAATTTCCACATTGTTGAAAGTCAAACTTATAACTTCGTGTCGTTCTCAGTGTTTTAAAACTCGGGTCAACCCGGCCGATTGAACCGGGACCCGGGGAAGAGACCGGTGAACTATTTCGTTTTGAACTCGCTAGAAGAGAGGGAGAGGAAAAAGTTTTTTTTCTCAAAATTTGCCTTACTTCTAAGTTAAAAAGTTTAAACAAAGTGATCAGTGCCTTTTTGTCTATCATGCTACTACTAACCGGCTATATGGGTGGGTTGTGATTTAGATCTTGTGAGAAAGTAGAATGTTTGATCAAAAAAATTATAAGTTTGAGAAAGCAGAAATTGTGTAATTATAAGCTTTTTGGTTTGTCTTATATTTTTCGATTAAAAACATAGAGAGTTTAAAACGTTTGATCAAAAAAATTATGTATGATATGATTTTGTTCACATATGAATATCTCCATGTTCTATATAAGAATTTTTTTTGAAATATGATGGACTTATACATGGACCGCTTTTGGATCGAGTGTGGTGTTTAAATTTGATTTAAGATATCTAACATAAACAGGAAAAAAAATCCCCAATTCCTTGTAGGGACAAATATGGAGATATGATCATATGCCTTAGCGGGGACGGAGATTGGCACTGTAGACGGCGGGGTCCCCACCATTCCCATGCCTATTACCGGCAGATGAATGAATCGGCCCTTCCAATAGGTAAAAGGACACTAAGACAAGGAACTTTACAAAAGAAATACGAGCATTTTCACATTGTTGAAGGTTAAATTTATAGCTTTGTGTCGTTCTCTTTTAGGAGAAGAGAGAGGGAAGAAGCTTTCTTTCTCAAAATTTGCCAATTTTTAAGTTAAAAGGTTTAAATAAAGTGATCAATATCTTCTTCTCTATCATGCTCCTGACTGACTATATGGGTGAGTTGTGATTTAGATCTTGCGAGAAAGCAGAATGTCGGGAAGAAGTGTTAGATGCGGAGTGACACATTTCAGCCAAGATTTACTTTATTAACTTTATGTATACCTGATTGGTGTATATTTTGATATTTGATTCACTCATATAGACATGTTGAGCATAAAAGGGGTTTGAATTTGAGATCTTAAATTTGTATCTAACTCTTAATTGGTTTTTCTTGAACAAATACGTAATTAAAATCTTAATATTAAGTTATTAACCAAACTTTTTTTAGCATCTATATAAAACCACATTGTTTCAATATCTACCTATTCATGGGTTTTCTTTTTATTGTGAATCGTATAAACTTATATGAAATTTAAATCCACAACTTTAATCAGATAAAATTCATCTAACATATCAGAACCAATGAACCATCAAACCAGTACTTCTTTGTATTACCATAAACAACTCTGAATAATTACTTTTTCAAAATAAATATTATTCAGTTTAATATAACTCAAGTACTATTTAATTTAATATAACTCTAGATCACAAGAAAAACTCGAAAAAGCCGTATTTTGCATGATCTTTGGCTTAGGTCATCTTTTTTTATGTCTCTTTCATAGCCATTAGTCTTTTATGTCATTAGTAGTTCGGTGTAAAGGTCGTGGGAAGTCTTGGCCTTTTTTGTTGGTTTGTTTATATGTCTGGTTTTGTTTTGTTTCGTTTTTGCTTGTTTTCGAGGTGACTCTAGCTCTTGGTCTATTTCCTACAAGTTCTTTGGTTTTTAATAAGTTTACTTAGCTAAGTAAACTTATTAAAAACCAAAGAACTTGTAGGAAATAGACCAAGAGCTAGAGTCAAAAATAAATAGAATTAATCTTGAACAATAAATATGAACATGTATGATTATGAATTAGTATAAATATGAACTCAAATTATATAAAAACATTCTCTCAATCTCGTCAAAAAATGCCAATAAATTTCTTGGGGGTTTCAAAGAAACTACAACATGTTCTTTGATAAACTTTCTATATACAAACTTTCTATATACATTTAGGAGTAAGTTATAGTTTTTGTCCATCAACTTTATTTATTATATAAAAAAAATCTTTACGTATGAATTCTTACCCCTAAACAACCACCTATCACCTCCCACTAAGGGACATGTAAAAGAGGCCAATTTCAACATTTTACTTTTACCCGCATCAAACATAGAAAATAACAATAATTGTGCATCTTATTCCTTGATCTTATTTATGTTTTGTAAAAACTTAATCATTTAAGAACACAATATATATACATATATGTATATAGGGTTAGGTTTAAATGTGAACTCAATTTTGGTTGTGAACGTGAGGACGAATCTCAGTCACACATCTTCGGTTATGGTGGACGCGATCACGGAGGATTGACGCGATTCATGGGAGGGTGGATATTATTAAAGGAGTGAACTGCAGTCAAAGTTCGCTTTATTGACCGGATAAGTGGCTGAGATTCGTCCTCACGTTCACAACCAAAAATGAGTTCACATTTGAACTTTCCTCTATGTATATATATGTGATAATCGTAAGAACTATTATCGTAATCCATATTGTATTGTTTTACATTATTTTTCATTTAAGATTATAATTTAATATATTGATTAACATATATTTGTTCTACAATATGTTTGTTTCATGTTTTTTCGGTTCACAATGTGAAACTTCTTTGTTTAATTTTTTGTTTCATAAATACATAAAAAAATATTCATATTGTGAAACAAATATATGTAAAACAAATATATGTTAATCAATACACTAAGTCTAAACTGTAAATGAAAAGAACCAAGTGAAATAGCACATGATGTCTCACATGATGCACCAGTTCTCAAGGTTATCACAGTTTATAAGTTTTTAAATTAAGACCCCATTTTAAGGGTAACAACTAACAATAATACATACATTTTAGGAGCAAATTAAGGTTTTGATTTAGGAGCAAATTAAGGTTTTGATTTAGATTATAAGTTTTGTTCTTGAAATTATCAATAGAGAAGATAAAGATTTAAAGAAAAAAATTTAATAGATGACCGTTTGGTTGAGGAACCAAAATTCGTGACAAAAGTGCAAACCGCAAGATCTTTTGTAGTAATTAAAGTTTAGGGACCAAAACTATGATTTTTGACATACCACAGGGACCAAAACCGTAACTTGCAAAAATTTACACAATATCCATAGAAAGTGAACGCGTGTAAGCAACGCGTGCTATTATTCTTTTCCCATGCGTCGCGTGATTGCATATAAAGGCGCTATCTCCCTTCTCTCTCTCTCACTTATTAATCTCTTTGAACGTTGAAGGTTTTCTCTGTTGCTGTTGAATTCAATTTCAGTTTTCAAGATTCTGCCAACTCCGGATCCGTTGTTCTTCTCAATTTTGTCGGTTATCATCTTCCCTATTTCTCTCTTTTGAATTTTTATATAATCATCACAGTATGTTGCATGTTGATTTTACTGTAATAATCATAGTA
This sequence comes from Silybum marianum, assembly GCA_036898165.1. Taxonomy (NCBI): domain Eukaryota; kingdom Viridiplantae; phylum Streptophyta; class Magnoliopsida; order Asterales; family Asteraceae; genus Silybum; species Silybum marianum. The sequence continues at coordinate 25,592,310 of CM072538.1, forward strand.
ATATTATGTGTTTTTAGTTCATGAAATCAAAATAACTATCACCTGCTAGCTGTGGTGATTGTTATGCGTAGATCTGATTCGCTTCTTGAATATCTAGGGTTTTGATCTATGTTTATGTATGTTAGTTCTTGAAGATTGATCGATTGTATTAACTCGATTGATCGAAGATCTATGTTGTTGCGTTAATGCGATCTTATACTTTTGGTATTTGTTTTTAAATTCTGTTGCTCATAAGGATCATAACCATCAGATTGCACAGGTTTTAGAAACTGATTTAAGCGGATGCAATTAATTGGATTGTTTTGAGGAGGAATATTTTTTGAACAGAAAAGTATTCTCTCCTAAAAGAGCGATATAGTCCATTGGAGTGGTTAGAAACTTAGAATATGAATCAGATTTGTTGAGGTCGTCACCTCTATAAGTTTTTTTTTATAAATCTACTTCTTTAAAAGAAAAATACAACAATTTTCTTTTGTACGTTTCAAAACTAATAGATCTGTATTCTTTTTAGGTGAGGTTCAGTCAAAATTATTTTTTTGTCTATCATAATTACCATAAGTCACTAATTTAGATCCACAAAATTCTTCATTTTGTCCTTATTAGTAAAATTGATTTAGGTTTGCAAGATTCTTTATTTAGTCCTGATTTAGGTAACGTATTTAGTGTTTGACTTTGGTTAAGGTATGTGTTAGTTCAAACCAGGGGCTGACCTAATTCTTTTTTCAAGCGGTCGCACAATTAATAAAGAATTTTTATAATATCATGATAGATTAATGTAGTGGTTGTTTTCATTTTTTCTACAAAATCTTTTTGGTCAAAAATGGACGATAAGGTTAGGCCAACAGGATTAGTTGTATATTAGTGAAAAGAAAATTATGTTGAAATATACGAATAGAACACAAACTAAGGTGGTGTTTGGATGAGCTTAGTAACTTATAACTTATTGACTTCCTGGAAAAGTGCTTATGAAAATTTGATAAGTTAAAAATTTTACCTTCCTAAAAAATGATTTGTCACCGGTTTGGCACCGGATAAGTTGTTTTTCCCAAACACTCAATGACTTATTACTCGTGTCACACCGGAATAAGTCAATAAGTTGTTTTTATAAGCTAAAACAAACACCCCCTAAGAGGGTTGGAGGGATCTACTGAGCACCAAAAACAGCAGCCGTCAACTAAATACTAGACGGGCCCATTCACACACTCAACCCCAGGTAAAATACCAACAACTATCCGACAGGACTCCACAACAACTTAGACCCACCAACTAACTAGAATAGAACATCCAAACCACAATAACTAACACAAGATAATAGTTTGAAAAAGATAGCACAGCAACAGAATGCAGGAATGAGTTTCTGTAATAATGTATGTGGATGTGCATAGTCCACTCCAATTCCTTCTTATGGTCTAGCAGAACCTGTTAAATGTTACAAACTCGTACAAATCAATAAAAATAATTTTTTCATGATTTTTTTTCATCAAATGCTATGATTTAATATATTATTACACATGTTTGTTTCGTAATGTAAAAGTTTCACATGTATTTGTTTTCATAAGTTGAAAGTTTCTCGTATATTTTTTTATGAAAAAGTTTCGCATATATTTGTTTCATAATGTAAAAGTTTCACATGTAATTTTTTCACAAGTGAAACAACAATGCGTAATAATATCTTAAATCATAGCAAAATAATGAAAAAAATTAATTTTATATTGATTTGTACGAGTTTGTATGGTTTGTATTTGAACTTCCCTCTCTCTCTCTATATATATATATATATATGTATATATATGATAATAAGCACAGATGTTGCACCTTGTAAAAGCAAATGTTTTACCATGAGCAGATTGTATCCATTGAGCAAATATAGGTTCAATTAAGGACCGCATTTAAAATCGGGTCAAGTTCTAATTGTTCAAGTTGACTCTGTGGTAATACGGTCAGCTAAGCTGAAAAAGTCCTTCCTCTAAAATAAAAGAAATATGTTTTATTTTGATGACTAGATTTACATTTTAGGTGTATAAACAATCGGGTTATATATGACAGAACAGCTTATCTCTCCATTTTTTAGACATCTGTAAGATTAAGTTGCTGGCAAAACCTTACATTTTGTAAAGATGAGGGATTGGAGGAATTCTGATTCTAAATAAACAGTTGTAAATATGTGTAATCGGAGAGTTTGTAACTTCTGGTTCTTGGAGAGTAACAAACAATTGATGAATGTTTCTTTGTTATGATTACAAGATGGTGCCTATTTGCAAATTTTGGTGTAGAAAAAAATGTCTCATATCTTTCTGGGACTGGAGTAGGTTACAAATTTCATTAAGCTTTTTAATCTTCCTGAAATGACTTCTTATGGATATGAAATGTCAGAATGACTATATAATAATCATGTTTTATATATCTATCCATTGCAGTTTTTGTGAAGAAGATATCAAGTTGAAGTAAAATGGGTGGTGGGGAAGATGGACAAAATGATAAAGACAAGGGACTGTTCTCTCATCTGGCTGGATATGCTGCTGGTGGTGGACACTACCCTCCACAACATGGACCATACCCTCCTTATGGGTCTCATGGTTATCCTTACCCTCCTCCTGGAGGCTACCCCCCAAGTGGTTATCCTCCCTCAGGTGGATATCCACCACAGGGCTATCCTCCCCCGGGTGGATATCCACCCTCAGGTGGATATCCACCACAGGGTTATCCTCCCCCAGGTGGTTATACACCGGCAGGCTATCCTCATTCAGGCTATCAACCGGCGGGCTATCCTGGTCCATCAGCTCCGTATCATTCAGGTTTGTTTCTGCAGAATTTTGTATATTTTTGTCAGCCGTGGTTGTTTATTAAATTTTATTTACCTTCTCCATATGATAAACATTGCAACTTTTTTAACTTCAAATTTAATAGAAGTCTGAAACTAATAGGCTATGTTTGGCAAACTAGCCGATAGGCTATATCTTGGCTCATAAGCTAGTTGTTAGCTAGAAAGCTAATAAACTAGTTATGTTCAATAAAAACGAGCTGATATATAAGATAGATGATTACATAAAAAAGAAATGTGAAACTTGGTCTGACTAGAAATCTTGTACAGGGATGCATGGAAGACCTGCCATGGGAACAATGTTAGCTGGAGGTGCAGCTGCTGCAGCCGCTCTATACGGGGCCCACCATCTTTCTCATGGGCATGGCGGTTATGGACACTTTGGGGGTCACCATGGTAAATTCAAACATGGAAAGTTCAAGCATGGAAAGTTTGGCAACCGATGGAAGCACGGGATGTTTGGTGGCAAGCACAAGGGGTTTTTCGGAGGAAAACACAAAATGTGGAAATGATGTTTGTTTGATCAGGGCATATGGAGCTCACCAACATGGGAGCCATGGGGGGTCATAATTTTTAGCACACGGAGATCAAAACATGATGGGGGCATGGGGGCATTATGGTGGCAGGAAGCATGGAAAAGGGCGGGAAGCATGGCAAATTCGGAAAACATAATAAAATGTCTGGGTTCAAGAAATGGAAGTAAATGTTGGGTGTATATATATATATATATATATATTACATGTATGATATATGTTCCTAAAACCAAGTTTATTTCTGGTTTGTCTTATTTCCAAAACTTTTGATTAAAAAATTACGTATGATATGGTGTTCACGTATGAGTATCTGATATTCTAGAAAAGCAGAATTTTGGAAACATGATAGATTATTTTGGAAACATGATAGATTTATACATGGATTTTTGGATCGAGTGTGATGTTTAACATATTTGATTTAAAATATATAACATAAACACGAAAAAAAATAATCCATTGGGGTCTGCGGACAAATATGGAGACGTGATCATATTTTTTTAGTGGAGACGGAGATTGGCATCGTGGATGGCGAGGACCCCGCCATTTCCATGCCTAAGACAAGGAACTTTATTAAAAAAACGAGAATCTTCACATTGTTGAAGGTCAAATTTACAACTCTATGTTGTTCTCTTTTAGGAGAAGAGAGATGGAAGGTTTTTTTTTTCTCAAAATTTGCCTATTTTTAAGTTAAAAAGTTTAAATAAAGTGAATGCTTCTATCCGGCTATAGGGGTGGGTTGTGATTTAGATCTTGTAAGAAAGCAGAATGTCGGGAAGTAACGTAAGATGTAGAGCGGCACATTTCAGCCAAGATTTACTGTATGAACTTTTATGTATAACTGATTGATGTATATTTTGATATTTGATTCACTCATATAGACATGTTAAACATAGAAAGGGTTTGAATTTGATATCTTAATGTTGTATCCAACTATTAAATGGTTTTTCTTAATGTAAACCAAACTTTTTTTAGCATTTAAATAAAACAATGTTGTTTCGGTATCTACGTATTCAAGGGGTCTTTAATTATGAAGCGTACAAACTTATATGAAATTTAAATCCACAACTTTAATCAGATAAGATTTATCCCGCATATCATACCCAATGGACCATCAAACCAAGACTTCTATGTATTAAACTCGATGAAAGTACCATAAACAACTCTGATTAATTACTTTTTTCAAAATAAATACTATTTAATTTGATATAACTCGAATACTATTTAACTTAATATAACTTTGGATCGCAAGAAGAACTCAAAAAAATTGTATTTTACATGAGCTTTGGCTTAGGTCGTCCTTTTTGATGTCTCTTTCATAGCCATTAGTCTTTTATGTCACTGGTAGTTCGGTGGTAAGGCGGTGGGTGATCTTTGCTTTTTTTATTGGTCTATTTATCTGTCTGGTTTTGTTCTGTTTTGTTTTTGCTTGTTTTCAAGATGGTTCTAGCTTTTGGTGTCTTTCCTATAAATTATTTGGTTTTTAATAAATTTATTTTCCTTTTCAAAAGAATATAATAAATATTAGTCATACATAGAAAAATAAATATAATTAATCTTTGAACAATAACATCAAACATGTATGATTATGAATTAGTATAAATATGAACTCACATTATATAAAAAATACTCTCTCAATCTCGTCAAAAAATACAAAGAATTTTCTTGGGGGTTTCAAAGAAACTACAACATGTTCTTTGATAAACTTTCCATGTATATAATATATTTAGGACTAAGTTAGGGATTTTGTCCATCAAATTTATTTATTATTAAAAAAAACAATTATCGTATGAGTTATTATTAACAACCACCCGTCACCTCCCGCTAAGTGACATGTAAATGAGGCCAATTTAAACATTTTACCATTACCCGTATCAAACGTATAAAATAATAATAATCATATATCTGATTCTTTGATCTTATTTATGTTTTGTAAAAGTGGGACTTAATCATTTAAGAACACAATATATATGTGATGATCGTGATAATTATTATCGTAACTCGTAAGGTATTGTTTTACATTTTTATTTTATTTAAGGTTATAATTTAATATATTGATTAACAGATCTTTTGTTTTTCAATGTGTTTATTTTATGTTTATTCAATTCACAATATGAAACTTCTTAGTTTAATTTTTTATTTCACAAACACATAAAAATGTTTACACTTATGAAACAAATATATCTTAATCAATTCACCAAACCCCAACCAAAAATGAAAAAAAAGTCCAAAATTAAGAAGAAAAAAAAGAGAAAGAATGTTTTTTTTTTCCTTCAAATATGAACATCACCCAAAAAAATGATTACCATATGAAACCACCAATAATGATATTTGAAAATAAATATAAAAAATCTATTAAAAATAAGATGATTTTGCTGAAATAGCTATTTCAGAAAACAAAATTTACCTCCTAGCCATTTTCTCCCCAAGTTTAACAAAATAGCCATTAAGTACGCCATTCATGAGGTACGCCATGGCATACTCAAGATTTGTCCTCTATTTTGCATTTTGGTCCTCAGTTATGCCAAACACCAGTTACGCCACGCCAAACACCAGGTACGCCATGGCGTATCTCGTCTTTTTTGAATTCTTTCTTTTGGATGCTTTCAAGTGCAGAGACCAAATTTGCCAACTTTTAAAACTTTGGGGACCAGGTACGTCATAGCGTAGCTAGTTTTGGCGTACTGAAGGACTAGAATACAAAAACGTTGGAAAATTCTTGAGTACGCCATGGTGTACCTCAGATTTGGCGTACTCAATCACTATTTTGTCAAATTTGGGAAGAAAATAGATAAGGGGTAAATCTTATTTTTTGAAATGGCTATTTCAGCAAAATTTTCTAAAAATAAATGTCTTTTAGAAATTTTTGATTTTTGATCCTTAGAGATTCTCTTATGTAGTAGTAATTAAAGTTCAGTGACCAGAAATATGATTTTTGACATACCACAGGGACCAAAACCGTAACTTACTAAAATTTACACGATATCCATTGAAAGTGAGACGCGTGTAAGCAACGCGTGAATCCATTACGTTCACGGAAGCCATTGTTCTTTCCCCCATGCGATTCCATATAAAGACGCTATCTCCCTTTTCTCTCTAATCTCTTTCAACGTTGAAAGGATCAGAGGTTTTCTCTGTTGCTGTTAAAATTCAATTTCAAGATTCTGCCAACTCCGGCTCCGTCGTTCTTCTCAATTTTGTCGGTTATCATCATCATCATCTTCCCTATTTCTCTCTTTTAAATTTTCATATAATCATCAAAGTATGTTGCAATGTTGATTTTACCGTAATAATCAATAATAATATTATCGTTTTAGTTCATGAGATCAAAAATACCTATCACCTGATGTGGTGATTGTTATAATGTTATGCAGCTTCTTGAATATCTAGGGTTTTGATTTATGTTATGTATGTTTGTTCTTGAAGATTGACCGATTGTGTTAACTCGCTTGATCGAAGATCTATATTGTTGCATTAATGCGTACTTGCACTTTTGGTATTTGTGTTTGAATTCTGTTGCTCATAAGGATTCATAACCATCAGATTGCATAGGTTTTAGCAACTGATTCAAGCAGATGCAATAAATTGGATTGTTTTGAGGATGAACTTTTTTTTGAACAGAAAAAGTATTCCCTCCTAAAAGAGCGATATGGTGCATTGGAGTTGTTAGAAACTTTGAATATTAATCAAATTTATTGAGGTCAACTCTACATAATTTTGTTTCTATAAATCTACTTTATCATTATCTCTCCATCTTAAAAATGAACACAACAATTTTCTTCTGGAAAGTAAATCTGTATCCTTTTTTAGTGAGGTTTCGATCAAAATTATTTTTATAAATCACTAATTTAGGTCCACAAAATTCTTCATTTTGTCCTTATTAGTAAAATTGATAGGTTTGCTAATGTGAAAACTGGATATCGTCACTAAAATCGGGAGTTGAACCCACAACCTCTTGAAGGGCAAACATTACTCCAGACATTTAGACCATCTCAGCGATTTCCGATTTCTGGTTTAACTTTGAGAGGTGCCTTGAAACATTTCAAGGCACCTCTCAAAGTTAAGCGGGTGCACCTTTGAGGCATCTAAATCTTTTCCATTGCAACGAGACGGTTGAGCCGAGCGGTAACCGTGGCGTGCACCCCTACCCTCTTAGTAGGTCCTGGCCCTCCCTGGATCAAACATTACATTTATTTTGTTACAAGTCTCTTTAGATTGAAATGCTAGAATGTATGAGATATCTTTTCTTATTACTCCCTTGTTCCCACGTCCAAGATTTTAGGTTTTTCAACTCTTGATGTTTTATATTGTACTCTAACTTATCGACTCTTCTTGTACAACTAGAATAATTGTTATCAAATTGAAGTGCAAAATAAAAGGGATTAAATGGTTTGTAATCAAGTTGCAACTTTTCAGATATGGTAACTAGAATCCAGAATTAGATGATTGTATATCTTTCTGGGACTGGAGTAGGTTGCAAATTTCATTAAGCTCTTTAATCTTCCTGAAATGACTTGTTATAGATATGAAGTGTCAGAATGAGTGTTTAATAATTCTATAATCATGTTTTATATATCATATCCATTGCAGTTTTTGTGAAGAAGATATGAAGTAAAATGAGTGGTGGGGAAGGTGGACAAAATGATAAAGACAGGGGACTGACCTCTCATCTGGCTGCTGCTGCTGCTGTTGCTGCTGCTTCTGGACACCATCCTCCACAACCTGGACCATACCCTCCTTATGGTTCTCCTTACCCTCCTCCTGGAGGTTACCCCCCAAGTGGTTATCCTCCCTCAGGTGGTTATCCTCCCCCAGGTGGATATCCACCACAAAACTATCCTCCCCCTGGTGGATATCCACCACAAAACTATCCTCCCCCTGGTGGATATCCTCCACAAAACTATCCTCCCCCAGGTGGCTATCCCCCATCTGGCTATCCACCGGCAGGCTATCCACCCACAGGCTATCCTGGTCCATCAGCTCCGTATCATCCAGGTTCGTTTCTGCACAATTTTATATATTTTTGTCACCCATGGTTGCTTAATTACCTTCTCCATACCATAAACATTTCAACTTTTTTGCTTTAAGTTTAATAGATGTTAGTTTAATAGAAGTCTGAAACTATTTGATTCAGATTTCAGCACCACCTCTTATAAATCAGAAGTGAAATCAGACTTCAGACTTCAGCACCTCTTAAAAAAACAAACGCTACCTTAGGCTATGTTTGGCAAGCTAGCCGATAGGCTATATCTTGGCTCGTAAGCTAGTTGTTAGCTAGAAACCTAAATTACCTAATAAACTAGCTATGTTCAATAAAAACGAGCTGATAAGATAGATGATAACATAAAATGACCTAAATTTTGAAAAGTTAATTGGAAAAATATATAAGGGGCATAATTAGAAAAAAAAAATATAAGGGGAATAATTAGAAAAAATTGGAAAAAAAAACTTTGGAGCTTATTGAAACACTACTTGAAGCAGCATTTCAAAAAGCTGGCTTATGGCTAACCAAACGGAGCTTTTTCAATAAGCTCAAAAAATAAGGTAGCTTATGGTGGACAAACATAGCCTTGGTCAAATGTTTAGAAATGCCATTTGATCATGTCAAAATAAATGGATTTTGTGGACCAGAAACATTTCTTTTTAGGGAAGGATTCCATGTTAAAGTTACCAATTTGCCCATTATGATCTTACATATAATTTAGATGAATGGTATTCTTTATATAAAATTATTTTAAAAGATGAAAAGAAATTTAAATTTTGTTGTGACTAGATAGAAATGTTGTACAGGGATGCCTGGAAGACCTGCCATGGGAATGCTAGCTGGAGGTGCAGCTGCTGCGGCCGCTATATACGGGGCCCACCGTCTTTCTCATGGGCATGGCGGTTATGGATATGGAAAGTTCAAACATGGAAAGTTTGGCCCCGGGATGTTTGGTGGCAAGCACAAGGGATTTTTCGGAGGAAAAGGCAGTATGTGGAAATGATTTCTGTACGCACTCTCTCTTTCACTACTACTATCCTTAGTTCTAATGTACATTTTTGTTAAGAGGTCATCACTTGACAGCTCTTTAATGGTTTGTTGATTTGTTAATATATGTATATATGTATATGTATATATGTTGTTCTTGACAAGTCTTTATCGGTTTCCCTTTCTTTAACTTAGGAGCAGATGAAAAGTTGTCATTTACCGTAAAGAGTAGGGCAGTTGTTTATTTGCAAAAAGTATTTAAGAAAATGTTTGCCAATTATTTTTGAAGAATAAAGAATAGGGGAATAATATTAGGGAAAGCATTAAATCCCACATGCATGCATGTTCACCTAATACACCTCATGGGTCATGCCTTGTTAAAGTAATAACTAATAATTCTTAACAGAATCAGATTCAAAGCTATTAGGGACCATTCTTTCTGTTTTGAATGATGCTTAGTTTCATCATATATATGTATACCACCCAGAACACACAAACACACACACACACACACAACTTTTTGTATCCAAAAGCCCGTAGAGATGCTAAGAAACATACGTTTTAATTTCTTGTATATGAGAACGTGAGCTCTCAAGATGTTTCTTGCATGTAAAAGGTCTGAATCTCGAACTATTGATATGATCATGAGAAATAAATGATCAATTTTTTTTTTAATTTTCTGGAGAGATCGATAATAATGATGGAATTCTGATCTTGTATTGGTGAAAGGAATCATGAACATGAGGATGCTATAGTTGTGTCACTTTTCTTGTGTATGTTTTTACGCAAGATAAGAGGCCACGAGCGACTTCACGTCCATTGTCCCTTTCACTACTGCTAGATTATGTTCCCGAGCCTAACACTGCAATACGGATGGCGCTCGGGTTCTTTTTCCAGCCGCCAGTGGTGTTGCATTCGGTGGGACTTAGGCCCATTTACCAACACTTATCGGTAAGTGTGCTTACTGCTCAAGATAACTTCGTCATTATCCCTAGTTGTTAGGGGTGAACATGATACAGTATCATGTTCTTTTTTCTTCTTTCGAATACTGTGTACCAACCAATTATAACTGGAAATTGGTGTGCAGAATTTTATATATCATGTACCAACCAACTTTTTTTGTTGATACGGTTTTTTCCCGACTAAAATAGTTGTTACAAATTTATTTATATTAACATTTTTACCAACCTGATTTAGATGCACTAATCACCATCGAGTATCCAATGTTGATAGTGTTGTACCACTTATCACTACATATACAAGCGTTCAAATAGTTTTCATATAATATAATCATTCATTAATAATCTAATAAAATGGTCATTGAGAAACGATGACAGACAGTGGAGGTGTGGACGTGTTAAGGTTGTTAGGGTTAGGCGAACAGATTCAACGAAACTCTATCTATTTATCCATATCATAATTTAGCAAAACTAAAAATAAGAACATTTAAAATTTAAAATATGGTGTATTATATTAAATTTTAATTAATAAGTAATTAAAAGGTAAGCCGGTACGGTAGGGTATGGTATTATCATGGTACGTGACTTCTAATACCATGTATCAACCAAGTTTTAGATAGTTATTACGGTACTATCAACCAATTAGGGTGGTACCAATTGAATTGGTAATGTTGGTTTAAGAACTGGTTAGTTTTTCATGATACAAAATTGACACCAAATCGGTAAGTGTTGACCCGATAAGAGTCACCATCCTAACTTTCTGGTACAGATGGCAATTTTTCGGTCCCGTTCACCATAACTAGGGTTGTAAAGGAACACGAACGGAGGCTTGTTCGCATTCGTTCATTTAACTTAACCGAACAAACGAACGAACACGAACAGTAAGCGAACGAAATTTTTTGTGTACGTGCTCCGAACAAACGAACAAAATTTTTATTCATTAAGTAAATTTGTTTGTTCATGTTCGTTTGTTAAACTGTTAAACGAGTAAATGAACGTGAATGAAGATAAACGAACGTAACCGGTCCCGGTCCCAAACTCTGTTCACTGTAACCGGTCCCGGTCCCAACCGTAGAAGGGTGGCTCGATTAAGTTTGGGTTGTAACCGGCCCTGGTCCTGGGCCGGACCCAAACTGGGCCTTCGTTAGATTCGGTTCGGGTCAGGGCCATTTTGCCACTTTTGCTTCCTGGGTAAGATTTCTTGTAAGCAACATGGTACAATTGTTAATAAACACCATCATCTCTAACCGGGTATTTAACATCTTTTGTCCGGTAAAAAGAATTAACTGCCTTGAATTGTGTTCGTATAAAAGGTGCATTAATCATTTATACACAACTGTTTTTTTTAATAAATTGCATCTGCTTTGAATTTTAGCTTTTATTCTAATTCATAATCACTATAAAATAGAATAAAAACTTAGAGGCTGATTACTAAATCTTACCCGGGTAAGTGCTTACCGGCAAAATTCAACACTGTTATTTACTTACCGGGTAAAATTTTAGTCCACAAAAACGGCATCGTATGCAACAATTTACCCGGTAAACGCTTACCGTGGTAAGATCCGTCGCAATCACTTACCCGGGTAAGACTCTTGGTCATTGTTTTCCTTGTCTTCGTTCTTACCGGGTAAGATTTTTGGTACTTGTTATATTCTTTCGGTAAGGTAATATGGTTTGGTAAGCACTTACCCGGATAAGCGTTTGGTAAACGGCTCCTTAGCAAAAAAGAATTCTTTGATGCTTTATTTTAATCAATTTCATCATCGATTAAATTATTAAAATACTATATAAATTATATCATCATAAATCATGATATATCTTTTTAACAAAAATTATATAAAATAATATTAATTCAACCTTATGGAATGAATAAAAAACTATTCTCTCTTCTCACATTAACTTTTTAGATAATTCACTAAACTTATTAATTTTTTCATGTGATCTTTATTTTAGAAAATAATATAAAGAATTCGTTAGACCAAAATAAAGGATAAAAGCTTCATTTTCTTTAATTTATATAATCTCTTGGAGATGTAAAAATACAACTAATTTATCAATAATTAGATTTTCAACTGATAATTATATTATCAACCAACAGTTAACTTGTAAGCTATTTGCCAAACAGTAAGCAACTCCAATGGGCTTTCTACATTGGCTTTTTAACTATTTTGCGAAGTCGTTTCGTAAGTTTTTTCTAGCACCTTGCTATTTTTAGTAAAACTGTCGTCGTTAAAAAAACGACTGTGCGAAGCCGAGGATGAAAAACCTCACTCCAATTGGCTTACTATATTGGCTCCCTAGATTAGTTTTCATTACTTCACTCCTTATACGTAAGGAAAGCTCCCAATATTGTCTTTTACTATTTTATTATATACATGTGTACAACACATCCTTTTTTAGTTCGTTTTAATAAAAATATATATTATTAAATTAATATATATTAATGTAAGGAATATGAATAAAATATAAAATTTATTTAGCCTTTCACATTAGTTTCAATACGTTTCACTCACTACAATAACTTGAAATATAGGAAATACAATTGGATATACCTTTAGGAGCATCTATCTTTAATACAAGATTCTTATAAGTAAAAAGTGCATTAACTTATAAGAACTACCATTGTGGAAAGATTCTTATAAAAACCTAACAATGTATAGGTACTCCAACAAAAACCTTGGTTTTTACCATGTTTTTTTTGTGACATGACGTCATTCCACTCATGTTTTATTTATTTATTTGACTTATTTAATTATTAAAATATAAATATTAATGTTAAAAGAAATCAATGAGACCCATAAAAAAGAAATTCTTATAAAAATCTCTATTGTAGAATTTTTGATGAGTCCCTAATTTTATGAGGTGACATTTATACGAGAGAAAAGTGTACACATTGAAATATGCTCTTTACTAACAATCCAACAATCCAATCCATTGATATCTCTCGATGTTATCACTTGTAACTCAAATGGCAAAAGGAACGTGGGATTGTGGACCAAATGGAGACATGATTGACACACTTGAGCACCACAATAACCCATTCATATGCACATAAAACAAGAGAATGTATATACTGTATATATATTATATATATATATATTGTGGAGTGGGAATTGCAATCATATGGTTTAATGCATTCCTATGAATGATTCCTACTCTATAATATAACCACTTTCATATGCTTTTAAGTGCCCTCTAAGAAGTATACTACTTCTCTCCCACATTTTTTAGTCACATCTCCAAACAGATTTAAAAAAAAACAACAAGTAAAAGATGTTAAAATCTTAAAATCTCTTTATTTTGAAGATTATATGATTACTTATATTATTAAAATATTTAATATAACTTGTAAAATATTAATTATCTTTCCTAAACATTTAAATTCAGAGAATCTTATTGGTAGAATGAATAAAACATTAATTTTTTTTCATAATTAATCATTTTTTAAGAAATCTTCTGAAAAATACCATATCCTTTCTCATACTTTTTCTATTTTATAGATTATTTTAAAAAATCTGTTAAAATAAAACTCTTTAAAATCTTCATTTTAAATAATCTATTAAAGACTCTTTTAAAAAATTGTACATTTTTAGCTTCTTCCTCCCAACAAATTCTTCAAAAATAAACAATATAAAATAGTATGTAAGCAAGAGGCATGATGAGAAATGAGCATGATGTTTGATGTATGAAGAGATGGGGAGCCTTGGATCAGACACCATATAACACCTTTCTCATCAAACCCATTGACCTCTTTATTATAGTATGGCTCCCACACTCTTTTGACCAATATTCCTATTTATATCCCTATTTTACCCCTCTGACTTTACTCTACACTTATTACACTTGTATATTCAAATAAGGATATAATTGCCAATAATACTCCCTCCCTCCCTCCCTCCCTTCTTTAACATTTTTGTTTCTATTATCTATTTCCATACAAACATAAAATAGCTACACGTTGGTTTTTTTGTATATGTATTTTTTATATATTTTTTATATTTAAAAGAATCAAAATTTAAAATCTTTAAAAAGATATATTTTAAACTTAACAAGTTTTATATTTTAGAAATTATGACACTAGTTATATTTCTAAAATATTGTATAGTCTTGTCTTTTTAAAAAATTATATAAAATACTAACAATTCAATCTTATTAATCAGGAAAAATAAAAAGAATCATTTTTTTCTCATTACATTCAGTTGTAATGAATTTTTTAAATTTGAAGTTTTTTTTATTTTAAAGAATAATATAATGAATCTGTTGGAGTAAAATAGAAAACTAAATTTTCATTTTTTTCTATTTTAGAAAATGTGTCGAGGATCCTTCACATGTAATTGTAATAATCTTTTGAATAAATTTAGGCTTAAATGATTATGGTATTAATATATTCTAAATTTCTATACGAGATGAAAACTGTGTATTATCTGATACACATTAAACAGAATAACAAATGGTCAAATTTAAAATTAAAAAAAATGATTTTAATGAAACCATTTAATTCAATTGATGTCTAAATTCTTTAACATGTAAATACTATTGCAAACCTGTTATATTTTAAAATTTAGAGTAAATTACGTTTTTTGTGTTAATAATTGCAATTTTCGTCTTTGTAATTTAGAAGTGATTTTCATCCCTAGGTTTATAATTTATTGTTATGTTTGTTCTTAGACTAATTTCTACCTTCAAATATAAGGGATCAAAACAGTAAAATGTTGTAATTTGTAAATCATAGGGACCAAAACAACAATAAATTATAAATCATAAAGATGAAAATAACAATAAGTTACAAATTATGGGGATGAAAATCATAACTTTTAAACTACAAGGACGAAAATTGCAAACTTTAACAAACCATGGGGACCAAAAACGTAATTTACTCTAAGACAAGGAAAAATACCAAATAAAAACTTATTGTTAAAAAAATATCAAACAAAAACTTATTGTTAAAAAAATATTTAACGACCATCGGCCATGGGGTCTATCATAATGATGTGAATGTTGAGCACGCCATCTATGTAATTTTCTTTTATTTATAAGAAAAGGTAAAAAGGGGTCTAATTTTATAACATGTGTCAAAAAAAGTTATCAAGATTCAGCATATTTTTTTTTTATACATTAATATATTAAATATATCAGAAAAATTGAATTATTAAAAAATTATATTAATTTAGAACGTTGTTAGCATTTGAATGCATTATGGATGGTCCTTCTATTTATTTATCAATGCCTCCTCCATTTTTAACTTTAGTAATCTGATTTCAATCATTTAACTTGTTGAAAAAAAAAGATAACAAAAAATGATATTTTTGGGTAAGTAGATCTCTCGTACTTAAAATTAATTAATTTTTGATAAAATATTTAGGCTATGTTTGGTAAAAATAAGCTAGCTTATAAGTTGACTTAAATCTTATAAGCTGACTTATAAGCTAGCTTATTTTCAGTGTATACGTTTGGCAAACCATAAGCTAATTTATAAATTAGCTTATTGAAACGCTACTTGGAGTAGCGTTTTGGGAGCTTATTGTTACATTTTCCAATTATAACCCTAATTAATATTAATTATTATTTTTTAATATACCTTTTTTGATCATTTTATATTCTTATACGCTAGTTTTGCCAAACATAATTTTTTTTTCACCAAATTTAGTTTATCGCCTACCAAATTTTATCGCTATCCGTTAGTTTATCACCTACCAAATTTTATCCGCTAGTTTGCCAAACATAGCCTTAGTCTCAAACTTGTTAATACTTTCTTGACAAAATGGAGGTTGTGTGAACTTCCAATAAAGTTGTAAGTTATATAGTTAAAAGAACTTATTTAGTACTTTTATTATGCAATCTTAAAATCTGTTTATCAAATACTTATTGGTTAGGTGACTACTGATAAAAGATATCACACTCGTTTATTTTATTGTGTAACATTTTCGGTAATGAATTTGGATTGTTGGTAAACATCTTAAAACCAGTAAACGTTTACCGGATAAGAATCGTTTCTCATACTTACTGGATAAGACTCCTGGTCATTGCTCTGTCTCTTACCAGTTAAGTTTCTCGCTCCTTGTCATGTTCAATCGATAAAATAAGTGATATCGGTAAGCGCTTCTTACACTGTAAAAGCCGCCTTAGGTAATGTAAAGACCTTTTTGTGATATAATATACTAGTTTCATGTCAAATAGAACGAGGTACCAATTTTAACACATAATTACACAACATGATAATTTAGTGTTTGCTAAAAAAAAAATAGATGATTTTTATCTTTAACCATGCAATAAGTCACCTTTTTATTTATGGGTTGATTTTGTGATTTTATTTATAAAAAAAAGGTTTTTTTCAGTAACCCGTTATATTTACAGCGATGAGAGTTGAGATTGACTTATGCATGTTAAAAAGACATGAATGCTGATTTCGTTTATCACAAAGTCAAAGTTACCGCTAGGACTAAACTTAGAATTCATTATTTCTGGATGATTGGTAAATTAAATTAGTAAAAAAGAACCATTAAGGTCGGTTTACCAAACACTTACCTGTATAAGTGTTTACTGAAAAAATTCAATGCTATTATTTACTTATCAGGTAAGATTTTAATTAGTTCACTAAAACGGTATCGTATACGACAATTTACCTGGTAAGCACGCTAACCATAGTAAGAGTCAGTGTCGGACCTCTAGTGGTTCATACGGTAGCACGGGTGTGTCACCGTATTATCTCTTCATCGAAGGGTAGTTTTTTTGGGTTTCTTAACGGTGCAATCGTATCGTTTTCGAATGGGCCACCATATGATATTCATAATTTCAAGAAGGTACAACCGTACCTCGTAATCAACCAAAAAAACCTCTTAAAATCAACCAAAAAAAACTCTTGAAATCAACCAAAAAAGTATCTCGAAATCGATAAATAAAACCCCTTAAAAATCCCTTGAAATCAACTATCGAAAGGTGGAATTCGGCTAAAACGAGCGATATTGAACGTAAGTAAAAACATAAAGACTCAGTAAAAACCGTATTTTTCGTAATAATTATTTTGTTATATATTGTATGGTCACCGTATAAAAAAAATTATGGGTCCGTCCCTGGGAAGAGTTTGTTGCCCTCACTTACCAGGTAAGAGTTTAGTTCACTAAAACGGTATCATATGCAACAATATACTTGTTAAGCGCTAACCATGGTAAAAGATGTCGCCTTGATCACTTACCGAATAAAACTCTCGATCTTTGCCTTCGTTCTTACGCAGTAAGATTCTTAGTCCTTGTCATATTAATACGGTAAGGTAATGTGATTTGATAAACACTTAGCTGTGTAAGCGTTTGGCAAACGACCACTTAATCTGGTCATAAAAAAATGGTTACAAATTACAATCATATTGACTAGACTGTAATACCTATTCCTGATAATACGGTGTTCGAAAGATAAATTTGTTAGAATAGTACGTTGTGACAGTCTTTTCTTTTCATACTTCCTTTTTTTAACATGCATTCTTTTCAAATTTAGATTTTGTTATGCATCTAAAAGTATATTCTCTATTCATTACTGCATACATTACATAGATCATCAATGATATATATATATATGTATATATATCACCTTTTGTCTCTTCTTTGTCAAGAACCATCAACTTTCTGCAACTCATTTTCACCAATGGAGTTCAAAACACTACATCTCTACAGACTCTACTTCTATGCATCCATATCTCTCACCTCCATCTTCTTCCAGTTAAGTTCCAGTTTGAATCCACCTTCCATTAATACCAAACCAGATCCTTACACTTCATCATCCGCCATTAAAACCGATTCCGAAGCTTTATTTCAGTTCAAGAACATGATCGAAGACGACCCAAATGGAGTTCTCTCAGATTGGAACCTCAACAAGACCCCATGCAAATGGCATGGAGTCACTTGCACCCAAGGCCGAGTCACCCAACTCGAACTCACCGAGTCCGATCTATCCGGTTCGATCACTTTCTCACCTTTCTCATCTTTAGATATGCTCACCATCTTGAATCTTTCAGAAAACCCAGATCTTTACATCAACTCAACATCAATATTTCAACTTCCATTTGGGTTGGAACAACTTATTCTATCCAACTCTGGAATCACAGGTTCCATTCCTGATAATTTTTTAGTCAAATTCAAGAATCTTGCAGTCATCAATCTTTCCAAGAACAATCTAACCGGTTTTTTGCCGGAAACCCTAGTGTGGAACCCTGATTTGATTCAAGTTTTTGATTTATCGTCAAATAGTATCGTTGGTCGCATTCCTATCGCGATTTCTAACTATACCAATCTCAAGAACTTGAATCTTTCGTACAATTCGATCACCGGTAACATACCGAAAGCTTTGGGGAACCTTAAAAAGTTACAGATTTTAGGGTTTTCGCATAATCAGCTCACGGGTTGGATTCCTGAAGAGTTGGGTAACACATGTGAATCGTTACTAGAACTCGGGCTTTCGTTTAATAACATTACTGGCACGATTCCGGGTTCGTTTTCTTCGTGTTCTTGGCTTCGGGTTCTTGATCTTTCCAACAATAATCTCACGGGTCCGTTGCCCGATTCCATGTTTCGGAAAATGGGTTCTTTAGAACGATTGATTCTGAGTAACAACAAGATTTCTGGACCATTTCCATCGACGATTTCGTTCTGCGAGAAGTTAGAAGTTGTGGATTTTAGTTCTAATATGCTTTCAGGAACTATCCCATCTGGGATATGTCCTGGAGCTGCTTCATTAGAAGTTCTTCGTGCACCGGATAATCTGATTTCCGGCGAAATACCCGAAAATCTATCGCAATGTTGGAAGCTAAAAACGATAGATTTGAGCTTGAACTATCTCAATGGTACAATTCCGGCTGGAATCGGGAATCTAGAGAATCTAGAGCAGCTGTTTGCTTGGTATAATGGATTGGAAGGGAATATTCCGGTGGAATTGGGGAAATGCAAGAATCTGAAGGATCTTATTCTGAACAACAATCATCTTTCAGGGAGAATTCCGGTGGAGTTGCTGAATTGTAGTAATCTAGAATGGATTTCCTTCACAAGCAATTCACTTTCCGGTGAGATCCCACCGGAGTTTGGCCGGTTATCGAGGCTGGCGGTGTTGCAACTAGCGAATAACAGCTTAAGTGGTAAGATTCCGACGGAATTGGGAAACTGTAGCAGTTTAGTTTGGTTAGATTTGAATAGTAATAAACTAACCGATGAAATCCCGCCTAGAATCGGTCGGCATATTGGAGCACAACCGTTGATCGGAATTCTATCAGGAAACACGATAGTTTTCGTCAGAAATATCGGAAATTCCTGCAAAGGAATCGGTGGTTTACTCGAATTCGCCGGAATCCGGCCGGAAAGACTGTTACAGGTTCCGACGTTGAGAACTTGCGACTTTACGAGAATGTATTCCGGCCCGATTTTGAGCCTTTTTACTCAATATCAAACTCTAGAGTATCTCGATCTTTCGTACAACGATCTTAGCGGAAAAATTCCCGATGAATTTGGCGAAATGATCGCGTTACAAGTTCTCGTTTTGTCACATAATCGATTATCCGGCGAGATTCCCGACACATTCGGCCACTTAAAAAACATGGGCGTTTTCGACGCTTCACATAATCGGCTTCAAGGTCCAATTCCGGAATCGTTTACAAACCTATCGTTTCTAGTTCAGATCGATCTTTCCAACAACGAGTTAACCGGGCAAATCCCGACTCGAGGGCAACTCAGTACACTACCGGAAAGTCAATACGCCAACAATACGGGATTGTGCGGTGTTCCGTTGCCGGAATGCCGCACAATGGCGGAGGATCGTGGCGGTGATGGGCGGAGATACAATGGCGGTGGTGGTGGACGATCGTCG
The DNA here is from genome assembly GCA_036898165.1 of Silybum marianum. Classification (NCBI taxonomy): domain Eukaryota; kingdom Viridiplantae; phylum Streptophyta; class Magnoliopsida; order Asterales; family Asteraceae; genus Silybum; species Silybum marianum. The sequence continues at coordinate 25,612,434 of CM072538.1, forward strand.
GCTAAAAATTGGGCTAACAACATCATAATGGGAATTCTCATTTTGGTCGCTATAGTTTGTTTATTAATCGTTTGGGTTGTCGCTATACGAGTGAAACGAAAAGTGGTCGAAGAACAAAAAATGCTCGAGAGACTACAAGCCGCTCATTCAGCCACCACATGGAAGATCGAAAAAGAAAAAGAACCGTTAAGTATAAATGTGGCTACGTTTCAGAGACAACTGCGAAAACTGAAGTTTTCGCAGTTGATCGAAGCCACCAACGGGTTCTCGTCAGAGAGCCTGATCGGCTGTGGTGGCTTCGGAGAAGTTTTCCGTGCAAAACTAAAAGACGGGTCGAGCGTCGCGATCAAAAAACTCGTTCGATTAAGTTGCCAAGGCGATCGCGAATTTATGGCCGAAATGGAAACCCTAGGCAAAATAAACCACAAAAATCTAGTACCGTTATTGGGATATTGCAAAATCGGCGAAGAACGTCTTCTCGTTTACGAATTCATGGAATTCGGCAGCCTCGACGAGATGATCCACCGACGCCCGATAACCGGTGGGTCCCACCGTCGGGTTTTAAATTGGGACGAGCGTAAAAAAATCGCAAAAGGTGCCGCTAAAGGACTATGTTTTCTACACCATAATTGCATCCCGCATATAATCCATCGCGATATGAAATCGAGCAACGTGTTACTCGACCACGAGATGGAGGCTCGGGTTTCCGATTTCGGGATGGCGAGGCTAATTAACGCTCTCGATACCCATCTAAGCGTCAGTACGCTTGCTGGGACCCCCGGATACGTTCCACCTGAATACTATCAGAGTTTCAGATGTACCGCAAAGGGGGATGTTTATTCGTTAGGCGTCGTTTTTCTGGAACTTTTATCTGGAAAACGGCCGACAGATAAAGAAGATTTTGGGGATACCAATTTGGTCGGGTGGACGAAAATGAAAGTTCGAGAAGGGAAATCGAGAGATGTTATTGATCCAGAATTGTTATCGAGAATTGAAGAATCAGAAAGAGAAGATGTTAAGGAAATAGTAAGGTTTTTGGAAATAACGTTACAATGTGTTGATGATTTTCCTTCGAGAAGGCCAAGTATGTTACAAGTTGTGACTTTGCTACGAGATTTAAATGTGGCTAGAAATCCTGTTATACAAGAAACGTAGCAAATTTGATTTTATTAATTAATTAAGATTGTGTTTTTATTGAATGTAAAATATGTTTTTTGAGATATAGTTAAATGTTTCTTAAATTTGGGTTTTTTTTTTGAAGTCAAAGGGTTCGGTTTTGAGTTTGAAAGTCAAATGGATCATGATAAACGGGTCAAAATGGATCGTGGTGTTGACGGTGAACTTTTTTTATTTTATGAATAATTAATGTATTAAATATGAACATAGAATGAGTTTTTTCTTTTACACCATACTCTATTTTATTTATCTATTTTAATTGGTTACACACTAATTTTTATGTTTATTTATCAATTTTAATTGAAGGCCATATCTATAAATTATGGTTTAATATATAAAGTAAGGTGTAAAAGGTAACACCCATATAGAATATCCAGTTTTTATGAACAAAAATATTTTAAAAATTATAAGATTTGATTAATGTTTTTCGAATAAATAGGATTGCTTTTGTTCATAATAAAAGGATTAATGATTAAAACATGACAATATTTTCAAGACACTTTTAATCAAAATTTTGATAAATGTACGATAATATAAATATATATGTATTTATTAACAAAATAAGAGCATCTTCAATAACTTCTTTAAAATGAGAAAAATGGAGAAAATGAGGTTTTTGAGCAAATATTTTACTTCAATAGCTTTTACGTAATCATCTTCAAAATGAAGAAAGTAGGAGAGAGAGAGTGAGTTTTTCTCCAAATATGGAGTTCACTCCAAAAGTGATTAGCAAATGAAATGACCGAAAATTTTGAAAAATAAATATTTAAAAAGAGAACTAATATTTTAATATTATTTTAGAGACATTATAAATAATTTGTTGGAAATGAATGTAATTTTTTTTAAATATTTTATTTTTTAATTCTTTATTTTAAAGAAATTATAGAAAATACTTTAATTAATATGACCATACAAGACAAAATCCAAGAAAATGATTGAATTTAATGAAGGTTTTGTGTCTTTCTAATTTAAAATTTTTTATGGATTATTTATGCTACAATATAATTATTAAAAAGCAAAATGGTTTTGCACGCCAAGGCATAATAATATTAATGCGAATGATTTGAAGGGACAAGAAGAATGTTGAAATCGAGTAGTACTCAAAGGCGTGCCTTTGACCACATTTTGTCTCCCATCTTTTTTTTATATAAAATATCCTTTCAAATATGCTAATATTTTGGTTTATATATAGTTAAAAATGTTCACAACTCGATTTCCGGTTGTAAATCGGAGGGACAAAGAAAACTACGATACTATTCGCAATGAAGGAAAGTAAGTGTTTATGAATAACGAAAGTGAATAACGAAAATGAGTGTTTATGAACTATTCATAATGAATGATACATCATTCATGATGAACGATACATCAAATATCGTTTGTCAAAATAAAAAAGATTCTGCTAACTATTTTATGTTATATATAGATGGGTTAAACAACAGATTGAAGATTTATCAATTCATGTTTCATAAAACCTTCGAAGCAACAAACAAACATTGAATTCCAACAATGAGTGTGTCACAACTTGTATAACAATGTATCTTGAACGACTCATCGGGAGGCAATACCAGCTTCTGGGGCTTAAGTTTGACTCGAAGGAGACTCACTAAACACCCATGAGCTTATGGATCGAGTGGTCATCCCTTACCGAACCAGAAATCATATTGACAGTGTTCATAAAGTGTATCACAATGGTAATGTTCACGGTGTTTATAGAGTTTCTTAAGGGTATCACAAGGGGCAGGTTTGAATCTGGCAATGTCTGTCGAAGAGAGTAGACATAAGAGATTTACAAAAAGATTACTTTACCCTTAAATACTATCTATAAATTTAATTTTTTTGTAAATTAATGGATGATTACCAAAGTTAACATTATTAATATTAACAATTGATTATTAATAATGATAGGTCGATATTGGATCTTATATTTATATCAAATCATTGAATTCTTCCTTGAATGATGCCAATGATCCCAATTCTTCCTATGCGATCTTCGAAGTTCACCTCTAGGCTTGCGTTCATCCCACATAGCATATCTTTTAACTAGTGTACACATAACACCAGATACAATTTTGGTTGCACCCAACTATCAAATAGCTGGCTGTGATTTACATACTTGTATAAGAAATTCTTTATGCTCAATTCCTAGTCTTAAGACTTCATACTAATTCCATTTCGATGCTACTACATGAAATGCTACTTGAAAAGCATGGAGTAACTTACTTGGTCTGTACAAGTCTTTTTATTTCACTAATTACTACTATTCCAGATACGTCATGGTATGGCACCCACGCTTTAGTACCTGGTGCAACGGCTCCTGATGAAGCTATTTACAAAGCACAAGCTGAAACATGTGAAATCCAAAAAAGAAAAGAAATAAAAAAGATACAAAATCAATATCATTAAAACAAAATGGGTATTAAACTTATTAGATATCGTGGTCATTAACATAATATGAAGTAAAATCATTTCCTTCGTTTTGCTAATTTGCTTACGAGACTCTTCAAAACTCAAATCTTCTTCCTGGTTTTTGCTTACAGTGAAATCATAAAGCCAACTGGATCAGAGTAGGGGTGTTCACGGTTCAATTTAGTTTGGTTAGTAGGAAAAATATGAAGCGAACAACATGAGGCATGTACTTGATTACCCGAATCGAAACTGAACCTTAGGTACCGAAAATGGTACTGAAATATAACATTTAAAACAATTACACAACAACTACAAATTAAAATTAAATTTATTGTTTAAAATATCCATTTTTTAGTTAATATCGAATTGTCGACTTTTCACGACTTCATATCATCAAATTTAATCATCCACCGTAATGTTTAACACCAAAACGTAAAAAAACTTTTTACTCATTCAACTTTGAGTTATTAAATAAATAATGTATATTAACTATTTAATATTATATATACATTATATTCGATTCGATACCACAAATAACTAAAAATCAAAACCAAAACCGACCCCTAAATACTTGGGTTTTTCGGTTTTCAAAAATTTAACTTATGAATTTTTCGATTTCAGATCAAATTGTTTGGCTCGGTTTCTCGATTTTTCGGTTTTTTAACCAGCCAATTTCGTAATTTCCTACCACACGGTCCAATTGAACGTATATGCCACCGGAATTTTTTTTCTGGATTTTGCAAACTCAACGCTTCATCATGTTCAATTCAGTTTGATTGAACATAAATAAAGAAAAGATTGGTATATATTAGGGTAATATTAGTAATAAACAATTCTTCAGGGGTCGGCTTTGTAATTCTTTGTCTCTTTCAACCAAAACCCCAGTGTATTTGGAGTTTGAAATTCTTAATATTTTCTGAAAAATCTCCCAAATTGCAATCAAATCAAACACTGATCGCTACCAGTAGGATACGAATCGAATCAATTGATCATCAAATCGAGTGAAAAAGATGGCAGCAAAGCAAATGGGAGAGATACAGAGGAAATTAACGGTGTTGGAGTACCCAAGAGCCAATGCCCTTTCTCAGTCTCTCCTCTTTGCCGGCATGGAGCGTTACTCCCTTCTCGAATGGCTGTTCTTCAAGTAATTTTCTCTTATATCTCTCTCTACATTTACTGTAGATTCATAATTCTTCTTGATGATCGATCAATTGCAGGCTGTTAGGTGACAAATCCCCCTTTTCTCAACAAAAATTACATGGGGATGCTATGGATCGGGACGAAGAAACCTCTCGCATACAATGTAATTGTTTTAGCATTTCTGAAGAACTTCACATTTATGCATATAATGTCTGTAATTGGTGTTTGTTGACTGTGTTATCGGCTATTGAATCCTTAAAATTCGGTTGGGTCAACCTTTTAGATTAAATCTAAGTTCATTGGTTTAGAAGAATTGTATGTCAGATGAGGATCATCTTTGAGATGCTTTGTCTTTGGAAGTAAAGTGTTTTAGAACAAATATATTTGGGCATGCTGCAAAGTTAATGACACAATTGTTGATTTACCATGATTTGATCATTTCTAACACATTTAACACATGAAAAGCAATAAGGCAAAGGCTATCAGATTGTCACATTTAGACATAACTATGATTATTAGCAGCAATTTCCCCCAGGATTAGGAGTAGTGTCCTAAATTGTTGACAAACTGTGTAATCAACCTTGTAGGAAAGTAAATCTTTGTTGGAGTCAATATTAAATATGTCAAGACTGAAAAAGAATACACATTGGTATATCTTTTTGAAGAAGATACATAAACTAGTTGTAAGCTATTGATAGTTATATGTTGAATGATCACGAAAAACACAAGCTTGGATTTCAGGATACATCATAATAGACTTCTGAAAGCCAAAATGCATATACATTGGAATGCTGATGTTTTCTCTTTACTTTAGGATTTTTGACCTTCAATAATTTGTATCTTATTCGTTTATATAGATTTGGCGGAGATTGCAAAGTTTCTTGGCATAACGACCACCGTAGATACTGAAGCTATTCAAGTAAGTTTGATTCTGATAATAGTTTTAGTAGAGTGTTATTTGTTGGATGCTTTTGGTACATCACAATTATAACTTGTGATTGCTATTTGTTGTTTTAGTAATGGATATCATAAATATGGGGCATATGTTCATCAATCTAGATTCCTATCATTACGAATCAACATTTTGAATGCTTTAATAATTAAGTATATGGAGAATATATATATATATGTGTGTGTGTGTGTGTGTGTGTTTGCATGGCTGTAGGTTTGGTTCCAGAGATTCATAGAAGTCAATAGACATAAAACTGCTAAGATACACATGGGTGGACTGGTAGACATGGAAGATATAATAACTGTGTTTTGTCCATATTAGGGTATTAATTGGTCAATGGTGGTGCACATTTATGCATTACTTCACTTGCTTGACATGCTAGATTGGTTTATGATCTGGTGGTGATCCTCTTTAAACATTTGTTTGAGTGAACTACTACTGAGAGGTGTTAGATTGAATCTGAAAGTTAATTTCACAAAGATTTCCAATTTTAAATACAGTTTTTTGAGTCTGCTTCATTGATCATCATATAAATTGAATGTTATACAAGCCAAAAATGCTCTCTTAAGCCTTAGTTTCAAATTTCAAATTTTTATTTATAGCCTCTGGTGGCCAGTTTCATGCCTGAGGTCCAGAGGACCCCTCCCATGCAATGGTACCTTCTTTTTCAAGTTTTCGAGTCTATCATAAGAAGACACATCTTTGGGTTTTGGCTGTACATTCTCCATGGGAGATCAAGATAATGTTTTTTCTATCAGATGTAGTTTTCATATTCATGTTACATTGTTACATTTGTGAAGGCGCAATGATCATTTGCAACTTTCAAGGGGTTCTCAATTTCATGTGCAACTTCAAGTTGCAAGTTCTTTCAGGATTTTAAATTTCTGTATCAATTGCTAGTTGTTCAATGGTTAAATAACTTACTTTAGTAGCTTCATCTATTATCTTTGGTTAGGCATATGTTTTCATTTTGTTAGTAGTTATATTGCAGTACCCCAAATTAGGCTTTTAAGTTTTAAATATAATTTACGTTTAAAGCTAATCCTTGGTTGCAGGGACGAGGAAGTTATGAAGAACGAACAGAGATGCTTCGTCTGATTGTAGATCTTGTTGAAGCTAGCATTTATGCTGATAATCCTGAGTGGAGGTTGATATCATTATATCATGCGCCTTTTTTTACATAATGTTTTTTTTATAAGTTATATATATATATATATTATATCCTGTTCGTGATATAGCTGTCTTTCCTGGCAGCGTTGATGAACAGGTAGCAAAGGACATACAACTGATAGATTCTATTGCTGAAAAACAAGCTCAAATTTTCTCTGAGGAATGCAAACTGTTCCCTGCTGATGTCCAAATTCAGTCCATATATCCATTGTAAGATTCTTTTTGACTCTTCACTTTAATGACCATCTGAATCTACCTTCTGCTAACTATTTTAATGACCATCTGAATCTACCTTTTAAATATTCATATTTGCAGCTTGGAAATTTAGTGTTAATTAGCATCGAGTATGCTTTTACTTTATAAATAATTCTTTAGTCTCAGTCTCTCAGAACAATTGGAATGATTTCCATTTCGTGATGTAACAAATCAGTTGCAATGTGCCCCTGTTGCCGAATTGTCTAGCTAAAGTTATCTATATGTCTATGGTTATCATTGCAATATATTAGTGATATTGGTTTTGATCCACGAGGTTCTTCCTATTTTGTCATAAATGAAGGGTATTTAAGACAATTGACTACAATCAAACACTTGGGTTAATCTATATGCGCAGCCAAACATTGTAATTGTTTTAATCTTTTAATTCACTTTTAGATCAATGAGCTCAACCCATATGATCATCTTTTAATCTCGTCTCTATGTGGTACTTACCTTATGAACTGGAATCTTTATTTTTACCTTACAATCATGCCAATATTGCTCTTCAGTGTACCAAATATAACAAATTATATATATATATATATATAAATCATTTGCAGGCCTGATATATCTGATCTGGAGAAACAACTTGCTACTCAATCTAGTAGACTATCGAGTCTGCAAGATATGGTTGACGATTTAGCATCAAAGGTCATTTCCAGCTCTTTACTTCATGAACATTTGGACTTTATAGATGCACTTAATTTATCAACATATTCACATTTTTTATGTGCTTTTAAAAATCTAGCATTCATATAATCCCGATGAGGATTATGCCGAGGTGGACATGAAGCTGCGGGCTCATCTAGAATCTTTCTTAGAAACTGCAAGATCCTTCAATACAATTTACACCAAGGTTGTCGTTTTTCTTTAATTATTTACATAATCTTCCTAGCCATTCATTTCCCCTTAGATTTTTGCTTCTTTTTACAACATTGTCTATATTCTGAATGAGATAGATTAATTTTTTATAGGAAATACGTCCGTGGACACATATGATGGAGGTACCACAATTACATGGCTTTGGGCCAGCTGCGAATCGCTTATTAGAGGCATACAAGATGCTCTTAAAGGTATATATCTATTTGAAACCTTTTTGCATTCTATCCTCATCTCTTCTTGTTTGGGTAACATTGGATGATAAATAGTTCAGGAAGTACCCATTATGACAAGTCCCATATCTTTATAAAAGTCTCCTATTAGTCAAATATTTAAAATATCCTTAATAATTATAAAATAAGGGGATCATTCATGTGAAAGTAGGAAATAACAGTACAGCAAGAGTGAGCAACTTTGGACGAAAAGAACCCTTTTGTTTTGAATACACATTTCCATTATTTTGTCCAAAACTATAAATTCTTACAATGTATAGATTTCTTCAGCATTTTCACAAGAATCGTTCTTTGTTTGCATAAAAAACCAAGTATGGTGGTTTGAAAAGTTAAACCACCCCGATCAAAATAAAATACCATCAAAAAGTTTTGAAGATGATGGTGAAAATAGGCAACTTCGGTTGAATTTTTGCTAAGAAAGAAACATTACGATTTACATGACATCCACAAGATGGAGTTTATCACAACTTTCACGGGACGGATGAGAATATTTGCTTATGTTTAGTGAAGTTCTTTTTGAAATATATAATATATTTATATGAGGGAGGTTAAGGGGAAAACGCTAAAAAAATGAAAACCGAAGAACAGAACACCCTAGGAGCCCTCCATCCGGACGGTATGCACAAATGCATACAAGCGATTGAAGTTGTTTTTTTCTATGCACCAGTGCATATATATATATATATATATATATATATATATATATATATATATATGCACTAGTGCATATATATGCATTAGTGGATATGCATATGCACAAATGCATGTTACAAATCACCATATGCATTTGTGCATACCGTCCAGATGGAGGGTTCCCAGAGTGTTCTTCAGTATTCTCTTTTGTTGGCCTTTTCCCCTGAACCTGACCCTGACCCTGACCCTATATTTATATATTATATAAATATATTATATCCCCAAGATGTAGTGCTTACATCCTACCACCGATACCCTACTTTTGATTGGGATATACTGGATTTGTATGGTTTGTCAGTTGTGGTTTGGGGATGATTGCTAACGATGCATCATCCTTGTCGGTTTGTATGGCAGTTCTTAGGGAATTTAAGAAACCTACGTGACTCACATGCTGCAGTGGCGGTCGGATCATCTGAAACAATCTCTGGTCAACCATCTTCCGTATCAAGAATAATATCCGAGTGTGAATCTGCTTTGACTTTCTTAAACCGTGATCTTGGAATTCTTTCGGCCTCTATAGCTCGTGATGAGGCCAAGAAATCGACTCCAAATATTGACCAAAATAATATGTAGAAGCAACATCAACACTTGTTGAAAAAAAGACATTCTTTTTAATCTGCTAACAAAAATGTTACAGATATAATGTTAAAAGATTCACCTATAGATCATTGTGTGTTTGTGGCAAATTCCTTGATGATTTTTAGTTGGCAGGATTATTATTATTTTTTCCCTATGCTATTTTAGTGGTTGAGATTTGGTTCAATTAATCACTGCTCCATTGCATAATTAGAATCCATTTTTTAAAATTTAAAATTTGAAGTCTGATTTTTTTGTAATTTAATGAAATTTGATTAGTAAAGATTTACTTATCTCTCGTCTGTTTTTATTTATTTAACCTAAAAACATGATATTCATTCATGGTAAATTGGTTGAATTGATTAAATTAGCTGAAAGATTACAATCTCCACAGGCTTTCGAGAGGCAGGACTCTCCCAAAACGGTTTGCCGCTCTATTGAATTGACACGAAATAGAATACCGGATCCTCTCTTTAATGCGTCCCCCTATTTGTAAAAGTTAGAGCATCTCCAAAAGAATCCCTAAAATTTCTCCAAAATGGAGAATTAAAATCTAAAATCTCCAAAAATATTTACGTCAAACTCCAACAAATTCCCCATTTTGAAAAACCTATTATTGATTATAATATTAAAATATTATAATTATCTATTAAAATATTATTTTTTTCTCTAAATATTTATTTTTAAGAATTTCTGTTGGTTGTTTCACATTGTAATCATTTTTGGAGTGATCTTCATATTTGGAGAAAAACTCATCCTCCCTCCTATTTTCTCCATTTTGGAGATAGTTTTGGAGAATCTATTGGAGCAAATTTTTGACTTAAAATCCTCGTTTTCTCCATTTTCACTATTTTGGAAAAACTTTTGGAGATGCTCTTACAAAACCACCCACTCTATTTTTTCCATAGCCACAATTGTTGACCATTGACCGGTCAAAACTGTAATTATTAACGAGTCAAATCTAATCTAATATCACTTATTTATTTCTTAAATATTTACCACTTTTTAAAATTAACTTTCGCTATATGTAACTAATTTATGACCAAAAATTAAATGTCATAAAATGTATTTCTTTTTTTTATATTAAATAATATTATCTTAATATTTATTAAAAACAAATATGTGAGAACCAAAGAAATAACCACCTAATATTTATTTCACCCATTACAAACAAAATAAATTTTAATTTTGAAAGCTATTACAATCTATTTATTATTTTGGGGGTAGACCCTAATTTTGGTCGCGTGTTTTAGTGAATCGTCTTTGTGGTTGTTATTTTATTTTGAAAGAGGTTCCTGGTCACTAATTTTCTTTGTTAGTGTCAGATATATTTTTGTCTATTACACTACTTCCTTAAAAAAAAAATTAAACATATAATATATTGTATTTATAATATATATATTGTATTTATATGTATAATATATGAGGGAGATTCAGAGGAAAATCTAAAAAAAAACTAAAGAACTTGATATTCCTCCATCTGGAGGATATGCACAAATATATACAATATATATATATATATATATATATATATATAAATGCAGGATCAGGTTCATGGGAAAACGTCAAAAATGAGAAAAATGAAGAACATTTTGGGAGCTCCTCCATCTGGACGGTATGCACTAATGCATACTGGTAATTTGTAACATGCATTTATGCATATGTACTAGTGCATATGTAATTATAGAAGTATTGATGCATAGAAAAAATAAAACGTTTGTATGCATCAGTGCATACCATTCGGATGGAGGGCTCCCAGGGTGTTCTTCAGTTTATTTATTTTTGTGTTTTCTCTTGAAACTCCTCTATAAATGCAATATATTATATAGGGTTAAATCAAATGAGAACCACAAATATGTGACAACCGGTATAAAAATATTTTTTACATGATATTTTTTTATCAAATGCTAGGATTTAAGATATTACTAAACATATATTTGTTTCATAATATGATAATTTCACATATATTTGTTTCACCACGTGAATATTTTTTATGTATATTTTCATTTCACTAGGAGTGAACCAAGTTTTTTCCACATATAGTTTTTTCACAAGGTGAACAAAAACATATGTGAAACAATATCTTAAATCATAGGTTTTGATGAAAAAAATCATATAAAAAATATTTGTATATATTAGTTCTCATGGGTTTGTAATATATTTGTGGTTCTCGGTTGATTATCGTCCAATATTATATATTGTGTATATATTATATACATAGAGGAAAGTTCAAATGTGAATTCAAATTTGGTTGTGAACATGATGACAAAGAAGAGTGCAACACGTGTCCATTCAGTCTGAATAATGAAAGTCATTTAGAGTGAATAATGAAGGTGAAGTTCATACACTAATCAGTATGAATAACATGCACTAAGAGTAAATAGCACAACATTCAGACTGAATATGACACGTGTCGCGTCTTCATATTCTCATGTTTGCAACCAAATTTGAGTTTTCATTTGAACCAGCCCTATACACACACACACATATATATATATATAAATATATATATATATATATATATATAAATACAATGTGTTATATGATTATTTATTAAAGAGAACTAGGGAAGAAACTTAAATGGACAAAAATGTCTCTGATGCTAACAGAGAAAATTAACGGAATTAGTGATCAGGAATAACTTTTAAAGCAAAATGGAACCATAAGAACAATTTCTAAAGTTGTCAAAATTTAGGTCTCACTTTAAAAGATTTAAATAAAAATGGCCACCAAAATTAGAGTTTACTTTTATTTTGGAAATTCAACTTAGTATTTTTATTCGATAAATAAATGTAATCAACATTAATACTCTAAAAAGATAATATTAATTATGAAGTCACATAAAAAACATTATGCTTTACATGAAATGTTATTTTTTTTTGTTGATAAATTACCAAAATAAATACAACCACATCGTTACACTTGATTTTTTTAATTAAAGCTGTTAATGTTTTTGAATAACAATTTTGTTTTTTATATTTTCTGAAAATTGAGTGTCTGTTTGTAATAAAATAAAAGTGTATATTTGACGCAATACACTCAAAATCAATTTTGAAGTTAAAAACTCAAATATCAATTTTGTAATAAATCATTTTTCATTTTTTATGTTTCATTTTTTATGGTTTCATGATTTTGAAATGTTATAGAGTAAAATATTTTATTAACGAAGTTTAACATTATCAATTGGTTGTAATTTAGTTTATATAAAGTTAAAATGTAGACTAATTAAGAAGTTGTACCTATATAGTAATAACTAATAAGTAAAATCTTAATTTTAGAAGATCGTAAAAGTATGGAGTAAATGTACTATGATATAGAAAAGTTTTGGTATGAGCAATTAGGCATAATTGCAAAAGTATATTCTTGCGGGCGAAATTTAAAAAAAAATATATCTATATGGATATCAAGTTAAAAAAAATAAAATACTTGTTTTTTATTAAAAAAATTTAAGAATAAAGTATTGATTTGGTCCTTCTAGTTTGCAAATTTTATGTATTTAGTCCCTACAATTAGAAATTACAATATATTATTTGTGGTTTGCGTTTTGTCATGGATTTTGTGTTAAAAAAAACCTCCGTTAAATAGCCCCAAATGATGAGCACGTGAAGAGTATTTCCTTCATTTTACCTTATATTTCTAATCGGATTTAGGCTCGGGCTTTCGTTGGATTTGGATCGGACCGGGCCCATTTTTACATCTCTAGTTTCATGGTACAAATTGGAAATGCATATTTACAAATTAAAAATGCATTTAAGATAAAAAAAAATCAAAATTAATTAACCCACCCCACTTCAGTGTAACCATCCTATCCCCGAAAAACCTCCCTTTTCTAACAATCCTTCTCAAATACAATAAACAGGGAAGATGACAAACCCTTCCCTCTTAAAATAAAGAAACCTTTCGATAATCCTTACGTTCTCAAAATCAACAAAATTTTCAATAATCCCGATGGCATGTAGCTAAGTTTGGAGAACCTACAAAACAATGAAGAGGTGGTGCATCGAGGTGAAGGGTAGTGGCGAAGAAGAAGTGGTAAAGGGTGATAGTGAGAGAGAATGGATTTGATTTAGGTGACGTTTGTTTTTCAAAAGGTGTTGAAGTCTGAAGTTTGATTTCATTTCTGAAATGGTTATGAAACGTCTAAACGAATCAGATATAACTGTTGATTAAGAGTTTAAAATGAAAAAAACAAACAAGACCTTAGTCTTTCATTAAAATAACACATAACTTTAGTTGCTTATATGTATGCCTTATGAACTTATACAATAGAATTATAGTTTATAGAGACAATACCCTCACATGCTCGACACATAAGCTTATTTAACGGAGATGAGTTAACGACTGTTAGTGAAAATGACCAAACCCAAAGCAAAATGCAAGCTACAAGGAAGTTTTTGTAATTTTAGCTAATCTACAAGATTTGCAAACCACAAGGACGAAATTTGTAATCTTCTCCAAGATTAAATAATATTTAAGATTTATTTAATTTTTCTAATTTATAGATTTTATGGAGACGTCACAGACAAGAATCACCACCTACATTTATGTTATTTAGTAATATTTTTGGTCATTAAAATAAATTGTTAGTAATTATCTTTTACCTACTAAATACTTGTCATGTAAGAGTCTTCTACATTACTTATCAAATAAGATTTTTGGTCTTTGCTATGCCTCTTTTACTAAGTAAGATTTTTGGTTCTTGTTTGATCACCCGATAAATTAATTGATATCCAATAAAACTTACCTGATAAGAATTTAATAAATGATTCTTTATTTTCCATGCATTATGTTTTAACAAGTTCAATTGAAAATATTGGCATTAATATATGAACCTGATGTTTAATATACTGTTTTTAAAAATACATAAATAAATAATCAATATCTTTTAGAAATTTTACACAATTATTATGACAAAAATGTTATTTTTTAGAAGTCGCATACATTATAAGGGATGGTTGTTTATCTCTTAAGTTTTATTAAGAGATAATATTTGAATCGTTAAGAAATGAATCTTGTTTGGTAAAAAAAAAAATAAGTTTGTTTCTTTAAGGTTTCGAAACCCTCTCATCTCTTAATCATTTATAGCTCTAATTTCATTTTAAACAATTAATAAACAATTATATTTCATTTTATATTGTATCATAAAAGTCTCTTAATCATTCTGATCACTTATCACTTAATCATTTTGTACTAAATCATTCAACAACTGCCAAATAACCCATAAATATTATTTCAAATATATATATATAAGGAGATTAAGAAAAATGTCAATTCTATTCATGCCTCCCTCTTATTTTAACCTACCTTTTTTTCTCATACCTCCCTCCTATTTTAACCTACTTTTTTTTCTCATACCTCTACCACCTACGCTAAAAAAAGATTAAAAAAAAAAAAAATACTAAAATCACTTTATTTTTCATTTCTTACCCTTTTCATATTATCTGTTTTAGCCTTAAACCTTTTTTATTTCTTATTTTAACCTTTTTGATATTTTATAACTCTTGTTTTTTTTAATTTTCTATATGATATCTATGAATATTAGTTAATGAATAGTATATTAATATTTATACTTATTTTTTAATTATTTATTTGTATAAGACCAATTAGATTCGAAAAATTACTATACATTAGATACATGTAATCGACTGAGAAGGTTTTTAAGTAAAAAATATAAATCAATTTTACTGTTTTCAAATCCTATGTCATGTCAGCTCCTCGCGACTAATAACATCGCTCCCCTTGATTGCCCCCGTTGTTGTTTGCTCTTCATCACCGCCATAACCGGTTATTTATTTTTAAATGGGAAAGATCAATGATGCTATGTATTTTTTTTTGAAGTTTAGATAGTTAATAATGGTCAATTTTGGGTATCTTTATGACCTCCATCATTTAAAATAGGAAAATTCATTGGTTTTTTTGGATATTTTTTTTCTTTAAATAACTATAAGTGTAGGGTATAAAATGTAAGTGCTAATAATAACTTGTAAAAGATTTACGTATTTATGATGATCAATAACATAAAATTTTTTAAAAATATTTAATATTAGGTTCGTTTCAAAGTTATTGACGAGATGTTTTAAATATGTAATTTGTAAAAAAAAAAAAGTACGTATGTTTAATATATTTTAATTAACATAGGATATAACAATGTCATTTCTTAAATTAATAAACGTATTTGATTTAATATACAATTATATAATTTAATATGATAGATGTATAAAATAGAAAAAAAATATATAATATAAAATAAATTAATTAACTAAATGCAAGGTATAAGAATAATTTTTAAATAAAAAAGTCAAGCGAGTTAATAGAAAAGTCAAGTGAGGTGAGTGAGAAGATAGAAATGTGAGAGGGGATTATTGTATATGAGGGGGTATGAATTAATAGAGGGGGTTTGTTTTAGGAACTCGTTAAGGTAAAAACTCTAAAAACTCTAAATAAATGAAAAACTAAAAAATAACTTTATTAAGTGTTAGATTAGATGATTTAATGAATATGATTAACTATAATATTATAACATTATATTTTAATTAAAAAATCTCACCCTTCCAATTTTTTATTTAAAAAAAAGACTAAAAATAAACAAAATCCGTGCAAAATAAATCACACCAAAAAATATCATATTTTTCTCCATAATTTGACATCCGTATTAATATATTTTTCATCCGTTTTCTATGAATCCGATTCTATAGGTATATGTGTATATTATATATTATAATATATATATATATATAATATTTGTCAAATCGTATAATTAATTAAAAGTCAAAAAGATTTCTTATATAAATTGCTAGCGATCCTTGGAGTTGAACACAAACTTGTCACAAAAACAATACCATGGGGGTTTTCTCACTTGCCCTCGGGATAACACTAGCCATTTTATACACCCTGAGTTGTTCTCCGGTGACAACCACAGGTGCCGCCTCCGGTGCTACATTTAGCGTCGATCTCATCCATCGCGATTCCATCAATTCCCCCTTTTACAAACACGAAATGAACTTTTCACAACGCCTTGGTCGCGCTCTGCAACGCTCTATCAGTAAAGCCAGATGTTTCAAATCAAACACATCGACGTTATACCAAGCCCAAATAATCCCAGATGAAGTGGAGTTTCTCGTGAACATTTCGTTTGGAAATCCGTCACATCAAGTCCTGGCCGTCGCAGATACCGGTAGCGATCTGTCGTGGATACAGTGTAGACCTTGTGTTAAGTGTTATAAGTCCAAAGGTTCGATTTTTAACCCAAAGTTATCTTCGACTTATAAATCCCTCGGTTGTGAATCAGAGACTTGCGAGACTATATCATCGGTCGGAACCAATTGCTCGTCAACTGGAACTTGTCAGTTTTATACGAGTTATGGTGACGGATCTTATAGCTATGGTGATGTCGCTACAGAAACCGTCAAGTTAGGTGGTCAGACTCTCCAAGATATCGTTTTCGGTTGTTCTCACCGCAATGAAGGTACTTTCCATGAAACCTCGAGTGGCGTTATTGGCCTTGGTTGGGGAGATTACTCTCTTGTGTCACAAATAAGTACTTTAGTGAAACCCAAGTTTTCATATTGTCTGATTCCATTCCCGACGGATGATCATTTGTCGAAATTGTCAAGTAAACTGATCTTTGGTGACATTAATTTCGGGTCACAATCCGTTTCGACTCCGCTCGTCCAACGGTCGGGCACTTTTTATTACGTCACGCTAGAAGGGATCACTGTCGGCGATACACGACTGAATTACAGTGACTCCACAAACCCCTTAAAGCAGATGCATAAAGGAAACATGATGGTCGATTCAGGTACAACGTTAACAATTTTACCTAATAAATTATACTATAAAGTTGAGGCGGCTATTAAGGAGAATCTTAAAAATGTGAGAACGGCTAACGACCCTGACAAAATATTGAGTTTGTGTTATCGTACGAAACGAGTTAAGCACGCGCCTAAATTCACGATGCATTTTGAAGGGGCGGATGTCCCATTGCTTAGATATAATGTATTTGTGACGGTTAGTAAGCATATTATGTGTTTAGCGATGATGCCGGATCCAGATACCACAATTTTAGGGAACATCGCACAGAGTAATTTGTTGTTAGGTTATGATTTAGAAAAGAAAAGTTTGTCGTTTAGGCATACCGATTGTACGAGGTTAAAGATGTAAGTCACCAAACTCGATTATATGGTTTTATTGTGTTGAATCGAAAATGATTGTTTTGGGATAAAGATTTTTTTATGGTTTATTGTTATAAGTGGCGTAGGATCATGTGAGAATGAGAATTAAAGTGAGAAATGTAAGAAAGGATATGGATCATTCATCACTTTTAATCTCAAATACACGCATTAATGATGCTTGATACGTGAATCGATCTGGTGTATCTCGGTAGATCTCATCTCGATGCATCTCATTCTAATGTGTATCTAAGGATGGAGGTCGCTTATTGCGCTTCTCATTTTAACTCTCATTCTCACCGGAACCCAACTGTTATGAGTTGCATTTTATGGTATTATTTTTTATTTTATACATAATTTAAGAAAGCTATCTTATTACATTGGCATATTTGATTCTTTTTTATAAAGAAGATTAATGCTTCAAAAAGAAAAGATCAAAAAAGTGGAAATATATCTATTGCTGTCTAATTCAACCTTTTGAATTATTTTTATTATTAAAATAACACAAAGAATTTATTACATGATCAAACAATTAAATCTATTTTTGAAGTCAACAAGCATTCATTGGAAATATTTTCAAAAAAATAAGCAGCATTAATTGGAAATAATAAAGTATCATTTTCACCTATTTATTATTCAGATAATAATGATAAATTAAAGAGTAAATTGCAACTTTGGTCCCTGTGGTTTGTTGCTTTTTGGTTTGGGTCGCTATAAATTTTTATTGCAAACAACCTCATGGTATCCACAAGTTTTTGATTTGGCTCCCTATAGCTAACTGTCTAACTCTGCCAGATTCCCTCTCGTTAAACCCCCTCATGGGATTTGCACACGAGAGTATAACCATCACCAATGACCTTCATTGCCCTTTTTCTTCCATTTTCTTCGATCATCCCTTTCTCACATTCTTCTCCGACAGTTCACTCGACTTATTCAACATCTCTTCTTCTCCCTTCTCCCACTTCTTCACATTTATTTCTTCTCACTAGTAAACATCCACTGTCGTTGTACCACCACCACCTCCATCAATGCTTCTCGCTTTCCTCTGTCTAGATCCAAGTCACTCAGACTCCGATCCGGCAACAATTTCGAATGTAGACTAATGACGATTTTGTGGTTCTGTTGATTTTGAACGATGGAAAAAGGGTTTGGAATCGCCTTCTTCTATGGACAATCCATAAGAACAATCCGATGGAAATAGAGACGAGAGAAAAGGTTTAAAATCATGATCAAAATCGAATTTGAAATTGAATACAAATCCTTACGTTGGGGGGTTTGTTAACAAAAGGATTTCAAAGCGAAATCTGGAATTGGATCATCTAAATCTTGGTCTAATTCTTGGAGTTTGTTGTCGCCAAAGTTGGACACTAGAACTCTATCGCCTCCATAGCGGAAGAGTGGTTGTTTGTGGTGCTCTCCAAAGAAGGAAAAGAGTGTTCTGAAGAAACAAGGGAAGGAAAACCAACTGTCGCCATCAACGCCTTAGGGGAATGATATTGAGTTTTTTAAAACATTTTCGACCAAATAATAGAAGAAGATCATAAAAAGGCAATGAAGGAAGAAGAAAAGTTCAACAGATTAACTATGACGTTGGTTTTATGTACAAAACTATATGGGACCGAAAAACCAATAAATTGTATATCATAAGAATGAAAATAGTAATGAATTAAAAATTCTAGGGACGAAAACCATAATTTCTAACTATAGGGACAAAAATTGCAATGTTTTTAACAAACACAAGGATGAAAAAAACTTAATTTACTCTTAATTGTATTATTAAAATATCTAATATAGAATAACTAGACGGGTATTCGCGCAATGCAGCGATATACATATTGATTTTAATGTTTCATTTTTTTTTTGTCTCTATTGATGTTAAAATGGTTTTGAGAAAATGATTTTTAGTGTTTCATTTAAAAAATCTTGTTTTATATAATTTCTTTAATTCGGTTTTTATTATATTTTAATTTAGGTTCAATAACAAAGTAATTTATTTTTTGGTTAATAATATAATTTTTTGTAAAAATAATAATTAATTATTATGTTAGAAGTCAATGATTATTCTAATTATATTCTACATTTTTTATATTTAAAATAATATATTTATTCTATATTTGTTCAATTATAAATAAATAACCACTTTAATGGAGATTTATAGCATCATTCAAGTAAATACAGATTAAGATCGAGATAAACCGGTGGCACTTTCCATTGTACAAGCAAGATTGGTTGGATTAGCCCACTTTTCTGTAGGTTATAACTATGTTTATCCAGAGTTAGTTACACGAATTAGGAATTTTCCTTTAATAACTTGTAAATTTTAAGTAATATGCATCAATAAACAGTACTGCATGCATAAAAAATTGTTTTTAATAGTTTTTGTCAAATGATTTATAATATAGTATATATATATTATTTGTTATATATTTAATTTTTGATATACTCTTGTTGGTTTAATAAAGCATCGTTTTCACTTTTAAAATATCATTTTGGGATTTCTTAAAATTTGGAGATTTTTATATTTACTTTTTTATTTTAGAGTAGATTTTAAAAAATCTGTTGAAACAAAAAAAATCTCTAAATCTTCATTTTTTCCTTTTAAAAAATCTATTAACATGTGTTCTCGAATTTGGAGAGAAAATAGAAAAAAAGGAAAAAAAATCACTTTCCACAGCTTTCTATCCCTCTCCTTTTCTTTCATTCGTAAAATAAGTTTCGAAAATGCAGCCTTAGAAATGCTACTAATTTACGTCTATAATTTTTCTTTAATTTATTTTTATTTAGTTGAAGGCAACTTGTTTTTAATTGTAAGAAAACCAATTAATTCATATTTTGATAAATCAAATTTCAAACTTTTCGTTTTACGAAAACTGAAGTTTAAAATATATATATTATTTTTGGAAGTCCAACTTTGAACAATCCTTATTTTGAGATATCCATAGTAATATAAACTTTGCTTTGTTGTTATTTTAGAAAGCCTCATAAATAAGAAGTTTTAAAATTACGTTAAACTACAAATTTTGAAAATTGATTCTTTAAAATAGTAATGAAAGCGTAAATGGTTTATGTTTAATATAATCATTTACTTAACAATTAAACATTCTTACCAAATCTTGTGTCAATTAATGTACGAAATGTTAAAAGGATTTTTTAGAATAAAGAGATGAAGATCCATACCAGAAGATTCTACAAGTTTAAATCAGACAAATTCAATCCAGTATGCGTTATTAATCATAATACTTTTACAAGGATGAAAGGGTGAAAGATTATATAATTTGGATTGATGAGTGAAATCTAATCGGTGCCAAAAATTGTGATTTGTGAAATAGAAATATAGAATACAAGAGTTGGTTTACTGTGAGAGCACCGGCTAATTTTCGTGAGACTCCAGTGAAAATTTGGTACGCATTGTAAATCTTTGTTTGTCTTCTCGCGGGGTTTGGTGTATTTTTTGTTGAATATTTGATATTTTTTTCATTCGATAGGTTGGATTTTTTTTCATGTGAAGATTTGGTCATGTAAAAGTTTGGTGTTTTGCTGTCAAAGTTTGATTTATTTTATTGTGAAGCTTCGTTTGGTTCGATGAGAAGGTTTGCAGATATTTCAAAAAAGAAATTCATCCAAAGGCTAATAGGTTGTCTCATGGTTCTCACGAAAGCTATTATTGTATTTTACAATATACAAGATGTATTCAAATAATATCATAATTAGTCAGAGATCTACAACCTGGGGGCGGGCCTATGAAGGCCCCATTGGTGTCTTGTGCACCGGTTCAACTAACTTTTGCAAGTTTTATGTTTTTTGAGGAATGAAAGATCTATGCATGAGAAATAAAATTTTGAAACCTTTATCTATAATCAAAATACCTTCATTTATATTGATTTTTCCATTTTATAAGCTACCTAAATCCCCTATTTTGTTTATTGGTGAATATAAGTAAAAAAAAAGGGTGAAATATGGTGAAAAAAGTGACTAATGCCACTTTTTGGGCGACTTTAGTCGCACCAAAAGTCGCATTAGTCTTTGTGGAGCATAATTTTTCAAATGTTTATAGATATTAACATATTTTCTCAATTATTCATTATAGCAGCCTTATTTCTCAAATGATCGGTGGCTTGGGCATATTTTTAAACAGACGTGGTAATTGAGCCAACGGTTTTTCGGGGTTTTCAAGGGTTATAAGACATTGTTTTAAGGGAGAGATCAATCATAGTTCTTCAAGTATTAAGGAGAGGAGCAAAGGAGGCAATTTTGGAAGCTTCAACACATTTTTTTTCCTTTAATTAGGTAACATATATTTTAGGTTTAATCTTTGTTTTCCTAGTTAATTTCTTCAATTCAAGCAATGAGTTTGTAACCATTATTTTGTGATTGTGTTGAGACTTGTTGATGTTTAATATCATTTGTTTTCTATTTATGCAATCTTTATTTTAAAGGTTGCATCATTGCTAGGTTATTGATTTAAGTTGGATCCCTTATACTAATTAACCTAACTGTGAATTGCTAGATGAGACATGTGATCCATAATTGTTCGGTGTTTTGTGAGGTGGCAAGCAACGCTTCAATTGACCACCAGATTAATTCTAGCTTTGTAGAATTGTGTAATATTGCTTTAATGATCTGGCGTCCAATCATCAGTTAGTTAGGACTGATGCTTCTCTCAATTCTAATACAATTGGTAGGTTAATTTATATGTTCGTAACTAGAATTGGCTTAATCGATTAAAAACAAATCCACCAGGCATCTGGTGCTAATTTAATCATAAGGATAAGAAGAGTGTTTGCCGCCTTATGACACTAACAGTCGGTCTGGAATAAAATGAGAAAATGGTTTTGTGAATACGTCCAAGATAGATACATGTTGATCAATGGTTTACGCTTACTATTAGTTTTATTCTTATTATTGTTTTCGGTTTTTTGTTCAAGTATTTTTAGTTTAGATATCTCGATCTAGTCCCCCCATTTCATATAAAGCGCAAAAGTCAAATCTCATTCACGACCATCCATATGAATTCGACCTGCTTGCCCCTATTACAATTTATGTTGTAATTTGTAGTAGTAAGAAATTATTATTTTTCAGGGCTCGACACCCGTCGATGAATAGACTAAGCTTTGAGGGGTGCTTCGAGATATTTAAAAAAATACAAAAGAAATCAACCTAAACACTGAAAAATTCCTTCGAACCCAACCAAAAAACTCAAAATCCCTAGAAGTAGTGGAGTTCAGTTAAAAATACATCGAACGACTTGCATCTCTGATCTACCTTAAAGGTGCACCTTTGTTGGCAAAGCTCTTGCGTTCCTCGCTGTCTACAATGGGGGTGTAAACCATGTGCATGGACCCGCCTAAAGTTCGGTCCATGCTACACGCCTACACATACTTGTTTCTTAAAACACATAATCTAAAACATATAACATTCTGAAGTTTACGCTCTTTGTTTTTATCATAAATCAAAAACTAAACTTGGTAGTTTGTTGGTTAAATAAGGGCTAATTACCAGAAAGTTATTGGTTCAACGGTATTCGAGTTATCAGTAGTTTACAATATCTTAGAAAGCCAATGGTTTGAACCTCACCATATGAGGAGTATGTATGAGTATTTTTCATATATTTAATATACAATAAATTACAAATTTTGTCCCTGTGGTTATATAGAAATTATGGATCGGATCTCTCAAACAAAATAATTACATGCATCATCACTATGGCTTTCTCAATTACACCCCTTTTGCCGCCGTCTAGCAACACCTTTCCCCTTTGTAGTTATTTCGATGGGTACTCTAGACTTTGATCCTATTGATATTTACTATAATCTATTGTAAAAGTATATAGTTTATTAAAAAAAAATAATAGATTTATACCAAATTAAAATGTCATATAATATATTTTATTGAGTCTATATTTGGCAAGTAACTGATCAGCTACCTGTTAGCTAATGGTTGATAAGTTAGTTGCTACTAATGATTGATAAGTTAGTTGCTAGCAAATAAGCAAGTTGATGAACTAATCGTTTGCTAAAACTAGCTGATAAGTTAGTTGAAAAATGTAAAATGTATACAAACATTACATTAAGTTTTTTTTAATTATCTGATTTCACCTATGAACTTTAAATAAAAATCAATGTTTTTTTGTTTCAATTATAAATTTTGATTATCTGGTTTCACGTGTAAACTATAAATAAAAGTCATTGTTTCATTTTTTACCTTTAAACAAAAATTATTTAGATATTATTATTATATTCTTAAATAAAATATAGTTATTTTCCAAAAATAAAAAATCATTTATATATTATTATTATTAATGATTCTTTTCAAAAAGTAAAGACAATTTGTTCCAAAAATGTTATTCATTTAATACCAATTACCTTGTTTTTTTTATCAGGTAATAACCTCCCGCTTCTAACTGTTGATTAATAAAGTTATATATTTTTTTTCAAAAAGAAACGTGCCCATATTATAATTTATGGACAAAAATTAAATGACTTGAAATCTATTTCCTTTTATCAAAATAATACTATATTAACTTATTAAAGACAAATATATCACAGCCAAATAAATAACCATTAATATTTGTTATACCCGTTACAAGATAATTAAGTTTTAGTTATGCATTAAATTTGAAAGCTATTACATTTGAAAAAAATATATTACCATAATTTATTTAGTATTTTTTGTAAAGGCACGTTAATGTATCCGGGCTCCCACTTAAGGGTGTCACCCAACTAATCCCCGTCGATCTTGGTCCAGCCCAATTAAGGGTACCACAAAGTGGCAGACTCAAGATCTGGATATCTCCATATGCACACCGCAGGGTTTGAATCCTGGTAGTCAGAGATATCATCCACTGACCCTCAAGATGTTACTTTATCACTGGACTAGACATGTTTTAATCATAATTTATTTAGTATTGCTTAAGAATTCCGATTTAATGAACTTTTAACCAGCAATACTTTATCGATAAATCAACTAATCAACATCATAAGCTAAAAAATAGTGCTAATTATAAAATAACATTATACTTATACTTGAATATGTATTTTTTGGTAAATTTAAAAACAAATACAAACGTATCGTTATACTTGGTAAATTTATTAAAGCCATTACTCTATATTTTATAAAGACAATACTACAAGACGAAATTACCATCACATGCTCAACACACGGGCTCATTTAGGGAGTGTTTGGGATTGCTTATAAAAACAACTTATTGACTTATTTCGGTACGACACCGATGATAAGCACTTTAGAGTGTTTGGCAAAACAGCTTATACCGGTGCCAAACCGGTGATAAGAAGTTTTTTGAGAAGTAATGAGCTCCTAACTTATTAGAAGTTGATAAGCACTTTTGAGTAAAAGCTATAAGTTGTTTTAAATAAGCAATCCCAACACCCCCTTAACAAAGTTGGGTTGACAACCGTTGAGAAAATAACCAAACCCAAAGCAAAATGCAAGCAACAAGATTCGCAAACCACAAGGACCAAACTTATAATTTTTCCAAAAAATAATTATATTTAAGATCATCTTTTTCAATGTATAGATTTTATGTATTAGTTTATTTTTTAAGAATTAATTTTCAAAAAATTATAAATAACCTATAATAATTTATAGCCTTCTATTTAAAAATATTGACATTAACAAACGAACCTAATGTTTAAAAAATAGGTTTTAGAATTAAATAAATAATCAGTACTTTTAGAAAATTTACTATTATGAATATAGAGGAAAGTTCAAATGTGAACTCATTTTTGGTTGTGAACGTGAGAACGAATCTCAGCCACTTATCCGGTCAATAAAGACGGCTTTGACCTGGTTCCCTTCCTTTAATAATCTCCACCCTCCCATGAATCGCGTCAATCCTCCGTGATCGCGTCCACCATAACCAAAGATGTGTGGCTGAGATTCGTCCTCACATTCACAACCAAAAATGAGTTCACATTTGAACCTAACCCTATGAATATATATATATATATATATATATATAGTAATTCATTCATTCTACTTTTTTATTGACGGAATTTCAATAAAACTACACACGTGCATTATATATATATATATAGTTATATAAAAGTAAAAAAAAATCTATATAAATTGCTAGCAATCCTTGGAGTTAGACACAAATTTGTCACAAAAACAATACCATGGAGGTTTTCTCACTTGCCCTTGGGATAACACTAGCCATTTTATACACCGCGAGTTGTTCTCCGGTGACAACCATAGGTGCCACCTCCGGTGCTACATTTAGCGTCGACCTCATATATCGCGATTCCATTAGATCTCCCTTTTACGATCATGGTATGACCCTTTCAAAACGCATTGGTCGAGCTTTGCAACGCTCTATCAATAACGCCAAACGTTTCAAATCAAACTCATCAACGTACCAAGCCCAAATAATCCCCGATCAACAGGAGTTTCTCATGAACATTTCGTTTGGAAATCCGCCACGCCAGATCCTGGCCATCGCAGATACCGGTAGCGATCTGTCGTGGATACAGTGTAGCCCTTGCGTTCAGTGTTATAAGCACGTAGCTTCGCTTTTTAACCCAAAGTTATCTTCAACTTACAAATCCGTTGGTTGTAAATCAAAAACGTGCGATACTATTTCATTGTTCGATAACGATTGCTCGTCAAGGGGAATTTGTCAATTTTCCCTAAGTTATGGCGATGGATCTTATAGCACCGGTGATGTTGCTACAGAAACAATCAAATTAGGTGGTCGGGCTCTCCAAGATATCGTTTTCGGTTGTTCGTTTCAAAATGGCGGTGTTTTCCGAGATACTTGGGGTGGCATTATCGGCCTTGGTGGAGGAAACTTCTCTCTTGTGTCACAAATAAGTACTTTAGTGACACCCAAGTTTTCATATTGTCTGATTCCATTCCCGACGGATGATCATTTGTCGAACTTGTCGAGTAAACTGATCTTCGGTGACATTAATTTAGGGTCGCAAGCCGTTTCGACTCCACTCGTCCCAAAATTTCCGTTCACCTATTATTTCGTCACGCTTAAAGGGATCACTGTCGGTGATACACGACTAAATTATAGCGACTCCACAAACCCTTTAGAGGGGATGCATAAAGGAAACATGCTAGTGGATTCAGGTACAATGTTAACAATGTTACCTAATAATTTGTACCAAAGAGTTGAGACAGTTGTTAAGGAGAATCTTACAAATGCGAGAACGATTAAAGACCCAAATGGACAACTGAGTTTGTGTTATCGTTCTAAGCGAGTTAAGCACGTGCCTAAAATCACGATGCATTTTGAGGGGGCGGATGTCACGTTGCTTAGATATAATACATTTTTGACGGTCAGTAAGCATATTATATGTCTAGCGATGGTGCCGAGTTCGGATAGCGTGATCTTCGGAAACGTGGCACAGAGTAATTTTTTGGTAGGTTATGATTTAGAAAAGGAAAGTTTGTCGTTTAGACGTACCGATTGTACGAGGTTTAAGGTGTAATCAATTGATTGTTTTTATTGTGTTGAATCGAAAATGATTGTTTTGGAATGAATATGTTGTATTTTGTGCTTTTAATTATAAGTTGTATTTTATGGTATATTTTTTGATTTGATACGCAATTTAAGAAGGTTGTTGATTATTTTGACATATTTAAAATCTATTTTATAGAGAAGATAATGATTCAAAAGGATTTTAGAAATGGAAATATATTTATTGCTTTCTAATACAACCTTTTGAATTGATTTAAAACAATATATATATAAAGAATTTATTTTTTGAAATATATATAAAGAATTTATTACATGGTCATGCATGAAATTGTATAACTTTTTTTGAAGTCAACAAACGTTAATTGGATTATGGTAAGAAAATTTGAAAATTATTACAAGGAAGGAAACATCTTTAATAGATTTTTTTTTTAAATGGACAGTGCAAATTAAAACATCAAAGAATTAAAATTACATTTAAGTTTACATATTTTCTATTTTAGGTAATAAGATTAAAAATTTTATATGCCAAAATTTGTCACTCAGTAATACTATTAAGGAGTACGTAAAATTATATGGTCGTATAGAAAGAATACATACGTAAATTAATTAATTAGTTCAAATGTGAATCACACGAGTTTACATATGAAGTATGGACATTGTTCAAAAATACGCACCATGGTGCAATATGACGTGAGACGTGTCTCCACCGTTACGAAATGACTCATAACGTTTCTGTAAGACGTGGCACATGCCATGACGGCTTGAGGCGCGATGTGGCGGACATTTTTTTTATAAGAAGTGATTTTTTTCAATAATTTTTTTTAAACTTTTAATTTCAGATTTTACATTTTTATAAATTTATTTAATCACATCACTTACAGTTTCATGAATTCATAAACGTTATAAACGATTAAAACGAAGTTGTAAACTTAATTCATAAGTTTTATTTTTAAATATTTAATCACAAACTATTTTTATTATAATCATTTATATGATTTTTTTAAATATAAATGTACATTTTTTAATATTATTATATGATTATTGGAGCAAAACGTGTATTTCCCGGACACGCAAACCGGCCAAAACAGCCTGACAATTCCCAATGTGAGGGGCATATCTGACTCACTCAGCGGCAAGACGGGATTGCGAGGAGGCCTGACATCGAACCCAAGACCAACGGCCTATTGAAGCAAACATCTTATCACCCCTTAACCGACTGAGCTACACGTTATTGGCTATCATTATATGATTATATAATGAATAAGTTTTTTTTATGATTATATAATATATAAAAAACTTATATGTAAATATATAATTTGATATATCACATACAAATTCCCCTTGTTATGTCATGTCTTGAAAAACGTTCTTTCCTCGTCTTGACTTGTAAGACTTGAGGCTTGACATCGCCGTCACGCCACGTCTCGCGCTATTTTGAACCTTGCATATGAACCCGTTTGCCGCCTATTTGTAAAAGTTACGAAATAAACTTCTCTATTTTTCGCATAACCATAAATTTTAACCAGTCAAATCCTCAAAACTTGACCGGTGTAATTCGATCTTTTACTTTATAAAATATTATGACCACTTATTTATTCGTCAAATATTTATCATTTCATATTCAAATGAGAAGGGGTAAATATTTAAAAAATAAATGAGTGATCTTAACTATTCATATGGTCAAAATAGAATTTGACTGGTCAAAAATTATGAATATGGAAAAATAGAGAGGATAGTTTTATAACACTTATAAACATGCCGCAAATGGATTCTTATATGAACCTATGCGATTCATATATGAACTAAATATTCATATGTGAACTCGTGTAATTAACATATGAATTATTTTAACTGATTCACATATTAACTAATTAATTGATTCACATATAAGTTAATTAACTGATTCGTATATAAACTCATATGATTCACATATGAACTAATTAACTAAGTCATATATGAACTCGTGGATTCATATATGAATCACATCGGTTCATATATAAACCAGTTTGACGTCTATTTATACAAATTACGAACTAGTTAGATATATTTCACAATTTTGGTTAAATAAAGGTGTAGAGCATTGGAAAAGAATGTTTTTAAAGGAATATTAGGTCTTAGGTCTCTCTCTCGGTTAGTGAATTTTGCAATGTTTCTTTTTATTAGAATAAGTTCCTCTCTAATTCTATCTATAACTCATCATCGAGTCAGCCGGTCGAACCTAGTTTGATTGGTTTTTTGTGCTTAATTTCATAACTATAATTATTTTTTATTTAATTTCATACGATAATTAATTTTTTATTTCATTTATGTTATGATAATAATTGTATGTCACCACTATAAAAGTTTCTGGATCAACCTCTGATCGTACGACTTAAACATATGAGTGATTCTGTCGGCATACTAGAAGGAACTAGTGAAAGGGGTTGATTTTTCTCCAATTGCACACCCGTCTTGTTTCGCACATTAGAATTTACAAATCCAAATTAAAGTCGGGATTAGCCCCCAAGGCTTTTGGTCTATCATGATTCGGGCCATTTTTTAATTTTTTTCCCCAAATAATATACATCTAAATCTTTTCGGCCCGTATCTATACGGGCCGCCGGTCCGAGCCCAAGCCGCCTTCGATCCCCAACAACGGGCCTGTCAAAGAGTGATATATAGTTTTTTAGGCTATGTTTGGTAAAAATAAGCTAGCTTATTTTCATTGTACACGTTTGACAAACCATAAGCTAGCTTATGAGTTAACTTATTGAAACGCTACTTGAAGTGGTGTTTTGGAAGGTTATTGTCATTTTCTTCAATTATAACCTTTATTAATATTAATTATTAATTTTTATTTTTATTTTTATTTTTTAGTATGTCTTTTTTGATATTTTACATTCTTATACGTTAGTTTTGCCAAACATGAATTTTTCATCGGCTAGCTTATCAGCTACTAACTAGCTAATAAGCTATCAGCTAACTTATTAGTTATCTGCCCGCTAGCTTATTAGCTAGTTTGCCAAACATAGCCTTAGTGTATGTATATATATATAAACACTGTAGGAATAACCATATGTATCGAGAGCAACCAATGCACACACTTCAATAGCGTTCCTATGCTTTTGCCGACCAAAATTCATTCACTGAATCATGAGACCAAAAACGTTTGTTTGGTGGCTTGTTAGTTAGTAGAAAAAGAAGCAAATTGGCGAAAAAAAGAAAGAAAAGAAGTTCAACAATAAACCATATTTCTTTCAACATAAATACTCATTTAGAAATCTAACATCTCATTCAAACTTCACACTTCAAACACAATCAGAAGTTCAGAACCCATGAAAACAGCTATGTTGTCATCAATCATATCGGTTTCATATCTTTTAGGTTTAATTACAGTCATACAATCCAGCAGCATTAGCTTCACAACTGATCTAATCCATCGTGACTCACCATCATCTCCGTTTTACGATCCTTCCCACACCATTTTCCAGCGAACCATTTCCGCCATTAATCGATCTTTTGATCGTGCTAAGTTCTTCAACTCAATGCGTACTTCATCTGGTGTAACTAACATCTTTCCGAATACCCAAATCGCTGATTATCTCATGAAGATATCCATCGGAACTCCACCTCTAGAAATCTTCGGTGTTGCCGATACCGGAAGTGATATAATTTGGACACAATGCGAACCATGTTCATATTGTTTCGATCAGAAACCGCCCATTTACAGCCCCGATAACTCATCCAGTTATAATTCGATAACGTGCGATTCGACAACGTGTATGTTGGTTCCGATGAGATCTTGTTCATCGTTAAACAACACTTGTTTATATCTAGTTGTGTATGGAGATCTTTCCTATAGTTCAGGAGAATTAGCAACTGAAACGATCACTTTAGGATCGAGTTCGAATTCGAGTTCAAGTTCGTTATCTTTTACGAAAGTTGTGTTTGGATGCGGCCATAGAAATGCAGGCATGTTTACCGACGATCAAAGTGGGATAATCGGGCTAGGAGGAGGGCCGTTTTCGTTAATATCACAAATGGGTTCTTCGATTAACAGAAAGTTTTCATATTGTCTAGTGCAGATGTTTTCTCATGCAGAAAGATCGAGTAAAATGTACTTTGGTGATGATGGTACGGTGGCCGGAGATGGGGTGGTTTCTACTCCGATATATTCCGGTTATCCGGAGACTTTTTACTACCTGAATTTCGAAGGTATTACCGTCGGAGACCAACGTGTTGAATTTGACACCACTAAACCTAAATCTTTGGAGGGTAATATTATTATAGATTCTGGAACATCGTTGACGTTGGTTCCTGAAGAATTCTACCGGCGGCTGCAATCGGCGGTGCGGCGGTCAATGGCGGATATCCGGCCAGTTGGTGGTTACCTGCAACATAATTTAGATTTGTGTTATAATCCGTCGGAAGTGATGGATCTTCCGGTGATGGTGGCTCATTTTAATGGGGCTGATTTGAAGTTGGATCCGATGAATACTTTTGTTCAGATGAGTAATGATTCGATTTGTTTGGCGTTTGCTCCGGTGGATGGTGTTGTCATCTTCGGGAATCTAGCACAGATGGATTTTTTAGTGGGTTATGATCTTGATAAGAAAACGGTGTCGTTTAAACGTACGAATTGTAACAAGTTATGATCGAAGGAGAAAAGAAGCATTTGAATCGAATAACATAATAAATTATAAAAGTTTACTTCGGGAAATATAGTCGAATTAGATTTTATGGTGTAAGCTTTTTTTAAGATGATATAAGTTTCTAAGATATATTATTTTTAAAAGGCAAGTTAACATATACATTTTTCCGGGGTATTCAGTCTCCCACTTAAAAATGTCATCCGGCTAATCCTTGTCGATCTCGATCCAGTCTAATTAAGGGTACCATAAAGTGGCAGACTCAGTATCTGAATATCTTCGGGAACCATACATGTACACCGTCGAGTTCGAACCCGGATTGTCATGGATACCATACACTGACCCCTAAGATGTTATCTTGTCACTAGACTAGATATGTTTTGATTGTAAGATATTTTTGAACGATATACATTTGTGGAAGATTGTGCAAGATTTTCTAATTTTCTAATTTTAATACATTTATTAAAAAAATTATATAAAATAATAATAGTTCAATTTAATTGGTTAAGATAATCATTCTTTCTCCCTACTTTTAAGTTCTAAATAATACTTTAAACTTGAACTTTTCACGTTTTTCCTGTCTTAAAGAATACTAAAAAAGATAGTCGTGCAATGTAACGAGATACGATCTCGATTTTATTTTTCATTTCATTTTTTGTCTTCATCAATGTTATAATGGTTTTATGTGGTTTTCTCAGATTTTTAATGTTTCATTAAAAAAAATTGTTGTAATCTTTATAATTATTTTTTTCTATTATACTTTAATTTATGATTGATAACGAAATAATTAATTTTTGGTTTAATAATATATTTTTTTTATAAAAACAATAATTAAGTATTATGTTAGATATCAATGATTATTTTAATTATATTTTAGATTTTTTATATTTAAAAAGAGATGTGAATCCAAGATTTAATTATGTTTATCAGTAGTTAGTTATACGAATTTAGAGATGAAACTTTAAAAAGTTGTACTTACGCACAATTTATTTGTAATCTTGAATTTTAAGTAATATACATCAATAAACAACACTACATGCGTAAAAATATTTTTTAAGAGTTTTTATCAAATGTCTTATAATATAGTATATATTATATAAAATTTACTGGAGCAATATAGACAACACAACTTTCATTTTAGGAAATATGATGGCGATATTGGGCTTGTTTGGTTTGCAGAATTCAAAGAATTTTAAGGTAATTTGAATGATCAATTCATTTGACCAAAAGCCAACTCCTTTGTTTAGTTGCGCCCCTCCCCCTCCCCCTCCCCACCAACAAAAAAAGGTTTTGGAGCACAAACATGCTAAAAATCTTCATTTTCTTCATCTTGAAAAATCTCTTGGATACACCATAATATAATTAGGTTTATAAGATGCTTAAAATGCTTAAGCATCTTAGCAATATACTTTATATGACTGAAATTTATAAGACTAAATTATAAAACATATAATTTAAAAGTGTTGTAATAGGGTTTTAAGATATTTTTAGGCATTTTAACGAACTTTTTAACATGTTTCTAAAATAACACGTTGCATTAGTTATTTTCATAAGCCACTTTTAAAAAAAATATCCTATAAATCATATTTTTATAGGGTACTTTTTCAAATATTGTAATCTAAAATAATTAATACGATACTTAATTTTAAAAACGTTCTTAAAAATTTAATAAAACATCAAAAAACTTCCTATAAACATATTAAAATATTTTTAGATAGAATATTTTATAGTTTGATTTTTATAAAGTATAAACTAATTATCAAATAAAGTATGTAATTAAAACACTTAAATATTTTAAGGATCCAATAAATTTAATATTGTTTTGCAATTATTTCATACCATTTTTGATCGCGTAACCTAACCCAAAAATTCACGGTTAAAAAAAATGTTATAAGAGATAATTACAAATGTAAACATAGGCCTAGCAAATAATAATATTTTCTTACAAGTATACAAAATTAACCACCCAAAATAATAATAGTAATTTTGTAGGATACAAATTACAATAATGTTTCAAGAAACTTCTAATTGAAAATTATTTTATCGTTAACCATGTAGCCCCAAAATGTATAAATGTGAAAACCGCCCAATCAAAGCTTTCTTTTGTGTTCAACTTTTTGCAATAATGCGACCGTTGAAGTTGCATCCTTTGGCGCAACAAATTCGAGAATCCATCTACGTTTCAATCTCAAAAGCACTATCTTTAACATCAGATATTAAAGAGCTTCGCAAAATTCATTCAGTTTTAGTTACTTCGGGACTCGATCGAACAGTTTTCTTCTCTGGCAAACTCATCAGCAAATACGCTCAGCTGAAAGATCCACATTCATGTTCTTCCGTTTTCGTCAGCGTTTCACCTACGAACAATGTCTATATTTGGAATACGATCATAAGAGCGATGACCCATAATGGGTTATTCGTAGAAGCATTGGATCATTATTTAAAGATGAGGGTTTCGAATATAAAACCCGATATGTTTACTTTTCCTTCGGTGATCAATTCCTGTGCGTGCTCAGGGCAGTTTGAAACAGCTAAGATTGTTCATGAACATGTTTTGGTGTTGGGGTTTCGATCGGATTTATATATTGGTAATGCGTTAATTGATATGTATGCAAGACTATCTGCACTGGATATAGCACGCCAGGTGTTTGATGGAATGTCGAAGAGGGATGCTGTTTCTTGGAATAGTCTGGTTTCAGGTTATAGTGCGCATGAGGAATGGGAGGAAGCTTTAGAAGTGTTTTACCAATCTAGATCAGCTGGTGTGACACCGGATTCGTTTATGGTAGCGAGTATTCTTCCTGCTTGTAGTGGGCTGGGTGTGAATTTGGAGGGTCAAATGGTTCATGGTTTGTCAGTGAAACTCGGGATTGATATCGATACACGAGTGTGCAATAGTCTTCTTTCGATGTACTTAAAATCCAACAACTTAAAAGAGTCTGAAAGGGTTTTTAACGAGATGGCCGTTAGAGATACCGTTACTTGGAACACTATAATCACTGGATACTCTCAAGCATGCCTATATCAGGAGTCAATCAAGTTGTTTATGGAGATGCTGAATGAACACAAACCAGACCTCTTAACAGTTACTTCTGTTCTCGGTGCCTGCAGTCACATTGGGGACTTGAGATCTGGAAAATTTGTTCATAATTACATGGCTGTTAATGGGTACGAATGTGACACGACAGCAAGTAATATCCTTATTGATATGTACGCAAAATGTGGTAATTTGCCAGCAGCAAGGGAAATTTTCGACAAAATGAAGAGCAGGGATTTGACATCATGGAACTCCTTAATCAACGGTATTATTAAAGCAGCACAGTATGAGGAAGCATTGGCAACTTTTGGGGCAATGAAAATGGACACAAAACCTGATTTTATCACATATGTGACAATTCTTCCTGTGTGTACACTGCTGAGGAGCTTAAAGTTAGCAAAGGAACTCCATGGTGAAACGATTAAATCGGGATTTATTGCCAGTATGATTGTGAAAAACGCTCTCATTGACGTTTATGCTAAATCTGGCAAGATGGAGGATGCGTTGAACCAATTTGAGGATATGAAAGATCGTGATACCGTATCATGGAATACCATTATTGCTGCATGCTCTCATTCAGAGGAATACGATTTAGGGTTTAGAATGATTAGTCGAATGAGAATTGAGGGAATACCGCCAAATGAGGTCACTATTTTAAGTACATTGCCTTTGTGTTCAAGTTTTGGAGCAAAACGACAAGGTAAAGAGATTCATGGCTGTGTTTTCAAGTCGGGTTTCATGTCAAATGTTCCAGTTGCAAATGCACTGATCGAAATGTACTCAAAATGCGGCAATTTGAGAAATTCAATCATGATATTTGAGCGTATGAAAACTAGAGACGTAGTGACTTGGACGGCATTAATCTATGCATATGGAATGTATGGTGAAGGAAAGACGGCCACAACAGCATTTGAGAATATGAAAGCTGCAGGTATCATTCCTGATCAGATCGCATTTCTTGCCGTTATATTTGCTTGTAGTCATTCGGGCTTGGTTGAAAAAGGGCGTTTTTACTTCAACCAGATGAAGAAAGATTACAGCATGAATCCCAATATCGAACACTATGCTTGTTTAGTTGACCTTCTTTCTCGATCTGGGCAGCTGACTGAAGCAGAGGAATTTATTCTTTCCATGCCACTAAAACCCGATGCAAGCATATGGGGTTCTTTACTTAGCGCTTGCCGAGCAAATGGAGACACAAAAATTGCAGAACGTGCTTCAAAACATATAATCGGATTGAATTCAAACAATGCAGGATATCATGTTTTAGTGTCGAATGTATATGCATCTTTAGGGAAATGGGATCAAGTTAGAATGGTGAGAAAATCCATTAAAGCAAAAGGACTTAAGAAAGATGCTGGTTATAGTTGGGTGGATATGGGTAAAAAGATGTATGCTTTTCGTAGTGGAGATAAGTTCTTTGAACAATATGAAGAGGTTAACCAGTTGCTTGAGGTTCTTGATGGTTTAATAGCTAAAGAAGGGTATGTGGCTAACTTAAAGTCTGTTCTTCATGATGTTGAAGAAGATGAGAAAAGAGACATTCTTTGTGGACATAGTGAACGACTTGCCATTGCATTTGGATTATTGAATACAA
Source organism: Silybum marianum (assembly GCA_036898165.1). Classification (NCBI taxonomy): domain Eukaryota; kingdom Viridiplantae; phylum Streptophyta; class Magnoliopsida; order Asterales; family Asteraceae; genus Silybum; species Silybum marianum. The sequence continues at coordinate 25,648,789 of CM072538.1, forward strand.
AACCTGGAAAACCGTTGCAGATAATGAAGAATTTACGGGTTTGTGAGGACTGTCATACTGTGACTAAGTACATATCAAAAATTGTTCAAAGGGAAATTTTAGTTAGAGATGCCAATCGGTTTCATTTCTTCAAGAATGGATCATGTAGCTGTGGTGATTATTGGTGAAGATAAGTTACCTGCAGCCACGGACTGCAAGCTAAAGGAAAGATTAGTTGCATGCAAGCTAAAGCACGAATGATCAATGGTCCGACCTACATTTTAGAGTAATTTGTGGTTAAGAGTTATTAGATTTTCTACAATTTAAACTTTTTTTATTATATCTGTTTCAGGTTATGGCATTTTACGTGATCAAGACCAGAGTGACTTACTGACCTAGGAAGCAGATTAGGGTGGATGGATAGCGTGAGACGAGTTTGAGGTACATTACTTCAGCATTATGAAAAATACTAAAATCTTGCTGCAGTCACATATATCTATATTCATATAGATATTTTTTTAAGTAATATTGACAAAAAAACCAACAATAGAACATCACCAAAGTATTTAAACCGAGCCTGCTATCCTAGAAAAGGCAGGACACAAGTATGTATGAATAAGAAAACAAAGATGTAATTTATGAAGAGAAAATGTATAATATAGAACTTATAAATCCAAATTCATCTCTAGAAGTTAAATATTTTATGGGAAGTTGTTTGAACTGTTCTTATGATACTGGTCCTACAGTGTTGCTTTGTGTTTCTTTTCATCTAGTGAAGTTTGTAGATGACACATGTTACTAGTGAACATACTAAATTAACATGCTTTCTAGTTTTTCCCAAAACAAAATAAGAATCACATACAGAAGTCATCGTCACTTGAAATTCGTTCATGATTATTGATTTACGACACTTGAATCTTCCTAGAAATCTTCATGAAATCATTCACTTAGCTGCAGCAATAGAAATGTAATACTCACGCATGAGCCGGAACTTGGTAACCAGCTTCTCTCGATCTGGCCAATTTTCTTTGATTTCTGGGATATCAGAAAAGTTCTCTTTCCATTCAAATATAAGTGGAAACCTCTCTTTATTTAAGAGTTTTATACCACCTGTTTCTTCAAATATTTCAAGATAATTGGCAATCCATCCAAATACAAGATCTAAGAATCCAAATGTTTCTCCACTGAAGAATTGCTTCCCATTTAGCTGTTTTTCGACAATATCTAGGTTCTGCAAGGCAGGACCTTTTGCTTCTTCTTGCTTCACCCCTTGGCTGGTGTAAGCATGAAATACCGATGGCGCGACCTAGATTTAGAGAAAATTGTGTGTTAGATTTATTCTTAGTTTTTATGCAAGACAACATAGGTTCTTTTTGTATATATATGTTTTCAGGTTATGTCATTTTACATTTTGAAGGCTGGTATAACTTGTGTAGCTGCTTCCATATTTGGTTAGAAATGTGCATTCCATTTTCTCGTATGAATGTGTGACAAAAACAGAGCTTCTTTGCGGTAATGTATCGACCCGTGCTACAAGAATCATGTATTTTTGCATTGAACTAGAACAACATTCGTGATAACATTCATTTTTATGAAAATTTCTAGAAATATTTTCAAAGGAAGGAACTCTAGGAGGTAGGAAAGTTTCTATCCCTTGTTGGATCTTGGTATTGGGTGCAAATTGAAAAATGGTTGTTTGGTTTAGTATTCTGAATCGATAGTCTTATTATCATGTTTAGATAGAATGGCAAATCATGACTTTTTGTGAAATCTTATGAAACCAAACCAAACAGCCCCCTCTACCTGTTTCCATGAAGACCCTGGCTAGCAAAAAGTGTGTACGTAAAAGAAAGCTTGCCCAAAAAGTGTAAACGATTTGAAAAAACGGAAAATAATTGGAAAAATGAAAGAAGATTGAGGCTAGAGACAAAAATGAAAAGAAGACCAAGGCTAGAGAAAAGTAAGCAACATCATATAATCAAAAGTAGGTACAAAGGAACATAGTAAAGATAAGACTATCTTAGGAAATCTTATTGATACTCTCACTCTCTCAAATATCCTATGAGGGTTCATATCTCAATTTGGTGTAGAACTGTATATCCCAAGGGCTTGGCGCATTTCGTGAAACTTGAGGATTAGAGCCTCTTCATCAGGCCAGTTTTCTTTGATCACTGGAACATCACCAAATAGTTCCATCCATTTGCATAGATTCGGAAACATTTGTTCGTCTACCAGCTTTAGATTGATTGCCTTGTTTATGACACCAGGATAACAGACCAGCCACCCAAACACAAGATCTAGGAATCCAAACGTTTCCCCATTGAAGAACTTCTTTCCCTTTAGGTGTTCTTCTACAAATTTCAGGTTCTCCAAGACTTTTTCTTTGGCTTTCTCTTGATCCTCCCCCTGGCTCATAAAATAACGGAAGAACGAAGGGAAAACCTACATTTTTGAGACGCAGAATGTTTTAAAACATTTTCTTAGAATCTGAATCATTCTATTTACTAAAAGAATTGATTTTTTTTTCTGGTTTAAGTAATGATGTAAACTAAAGAATGGAACAAAGTTGAATCCAAAGTTGACTGGTCCAGTTTGAGAGATTTTGTAGTTTGGTTTGGTTGAGAAAAGTCGGAACCAAGTTTACACTAAGGTGGCGTTTGTTTTTTAAGAGGGGCTGAAGCCTGAAGTCGGATTTTTCAGTTCTGAAATGGTTATGAAACGTCTAAACGAATCAGACATAAGTGGTGATTATGAGCTTAAAATGAAAAACAAACAAGGCTTGATTCTGATTGGAGGTTCAACCCCTCCTAGTGTGTTAATTTTTGCTGTTCAAAAAAAAAAGAAAAAAAAAGAACCCCTCTCTCTATTAGAGATCTTTTTGAGAGAGATACATCAAAGTTCAACGTATCCTAACACTAACAACACGGTTTTGGGATTTTTCTTGGTTGTTATCTTCAGGGCCTCATGGGATTAGTCGAGGTGCGCGCAAACTGGCCTGGGCGCCCATGGTTACCAAAAAAAACAACAAAATTGATCGTAGGTTATTTATGAGACAATAGTAGTAACGATTTACCTGCTCGTCGTTAAACTTTGCCCAGAAACGTGCGGTGGCTTTGGCAAGTGGATCCTCGGGTAAGAAGCGCACACCTTCATTCCATGTCTCATCGATGTACTCAAGAATCACAAGTGATTCACAAATGGGTATTCCATTGTGCAACAACACGGGAACTTTCTTGTGAACAGGGTTGTATTCGAGTAGCGAAGAACTCTTGTTGGCAAGATCTTCGTAGATGGTCTCATACTCTACGCCTTTTAGTTTAAGTGCCCAAACGACCCTTAGAGCAAATGGGCTTGACCATGTCCTGAAAAGCTTCACCTCTCCCATTTCTCTTGCTTTCTTGGTCTAAACCTGCACTTTGTGGCTTTCTTATATATAGGGTGCAAAACCAAACCATTTGTTAGGATATATATATACCCCCTTTGAACATATCTATATACATATATGCAGGTTTGATGGTACGTGTGTAGTTGATGTGGGACCCCAACAGCCAACGCAGTTGAATCAGAATAAGTAAAACTCAAACGGCCGGCTTGGCTTGGTCTCGTGAAATTCAGGTCCGGACTTTGTATTATAGTTTATAGATTGATCACATCAGTTTTACGTAGGATTTATTCGATTTGTTTGGTTTTTTTTTTCTTTTTTTTTTTAACATGGGCCCGACTCATCTGTTGATTGGACCACTATTTATTGACATGACCGATGTTTATTGGCCGGCGTTTTTGTTTACTAGTTGTTGTCACTTGAATAATGGCATAACAGCCGACCAAAGGGGAAAACACTTATTTGGTTCATATGGTGATAATATTAATAATAAGAGTTAATTGCATTTTTGGTCCTTGTGGTTAGTCAAATTCCTTGGATTAGGTCCCTACCAAATTTTTTATTGCAAAAAAGTCCCTGTAGTATTAAAAAGTGCTTGGTTTTGATCCCTCTCACTAATAGCGTAAAGAAATAGGATAAGTAAGGGGTTTGTGGTCTTTTTAACTTTTTTTTTGTCTATTTTGTCTTTTTTTTAAAGATAAATTTCAATCTACACATGCTATAACTAATGATGCGCCCCACCCCCTCATCTTCTCCCCCATCGACGCCCCCAGTCATGCGTATCCTCAGCCCAGCCCCCATCCCCTCCAGTCATCTCCAGAAAACCTTTCTGAACCAAAATTCTAAAGGAAAAATCCTGATCCAAAATCAGGGGTATTTTAGTCTTTTTAACCACTAAGTAAAAAAATCATTTTACTATACCCAATGAAATGGTGCCACCTGTGTCCATCACCCCACGGCCACACCCCCTATCCGATAGGCCTCACTGATGCCCCTATGGTTATCTTCTTTGGCCACCTGCAACCCACAAAAATGAAATCAAGTTCTCTGGATGGCCCAATTCTAGTTTTTAATAGAAGAAAAAGCTTATTTGTTTCTTTTCTGAAAATGTAAGCAAGAGAGAGGTGGGGAGATGGATTTTGGGCTGGGAATATAGAGGGGAGTAGAGGAGTGAATTAGAGGGCGACTATGGTGATGGTCCAGTGTGGTCATTGATTAGGAGGGTGGCAAAGCGGCAAGGTGAGTATTCATCCTATTAAAGAAAAATGACTTCATATCAATGAAAAAATCATGGGATTTAATTTAAATTTCATTTAAAGTATATACCTAAATATCTCATCATGATGGTAACAATAGAATGCAGTAGAAAAGGAGTTTGGTTTAATACTTAAATACAAGTATACAACCCATTATGCCAGCACCTAAATATCACCAAAATTAGAAAATTAGAGGGAGAAACACTTTCGAAAAGCTAGCATTAGCTTTGAGAGTTTGCAGTTCCAATTTGTAACGGTTTCTCTTTTGATGAATAAAGACCCTTCTTTTGTATGGATGTATATCATCCATCTTCACATTAGTTGATGAGTATTTACTTTGATTCTTGATTACTTATTTCATTAGACATCTTTTTCACCCTCAAATATCTTGTGCAACATACAAGGAAAAACTTAACTATTTATCCAAATGAATTTTATTACTTATGAATTGAAGTAATCACCTGAAACATCCCCCTTACTTTTCTTTGCATCTGATGCTTAAACACACTTATTTTTTCACTCATACATATAGAAAAAATGTGTTAAATCTTATTAACATCTTCATATCTCACTTTTATGTAGGATTTTGTATCCCATGGCTTTGGCGAGTTGCCCGAAACCTCAGGATCACTGCATCTTCATCAGGCCAGTTTTCTTTAATCATTGGAATGTCACAGAATCGTTCTTTCCATGCACACAGATTTGGAAATGTCTCTTTGTCTAGGATCTCTAGATTGATTGCCTTTTTAATGATGGCAGGATAATAAGCCAACCATCCAAATGCAAAATCTAGGAATCCATATGTTTCCCCACCAAAGAATTGCTTTCCCTTTAGATGTTCTTCTACTAGTTTCAGGTTCTTTATCGCCTTTTCTTTGGCTTCTTCTTGATCCTTCCCTTGGCTCAAAATGCAACGGTAGAATGGTGGGATAACCTACGTTGAAACGAATAATTTCTTGAATTCTTTCCTTTAGAAGTAATGGGGAATTGAGGGAGTATGACATTGGGCCTTGATTAACAACATATTTGTTAGGATATCTGGAACCCTTTTGAATCTTTCTCCAAGGATTTAACAAAAACCTGTTGTCCCATGTTTGGTGCGCAACATAGAACCTAATTGGGACAAAAATGTATTTTCTTTGTTCTACGAAATAGGTGGAACAAAAATCTTGGAGATAAAAGACATGTGAGACCAGGCTGTTTTCATGAGACCCGTGAGACCATCTTTTTACACTTGAAACTTCACAGTGTTTTTGTTGTGAAGGTTCGGAATTTTTTTATCTTCCCAGTGTTTTGCTATAAAGTTTCAACTGTAAAAATATGGTCTCACGTGAACCCAACCCTGATTGGTAAATTAGTAAACTACCTCTAATAAGGGTGGTCCATTTATGGTACTAGCCAAAACTGAACCATTTACATTAACATGACGCTGGTAAACAACATATTTTTATGACATATGGAATCCTTTTGAATCTCTCTCCAGAAAAGCCTTTACAAAGAGAGGGGTGATTCCTACATATATACAGGTTTGATGGTCTGTGTCTAGCCGATATGAGACCCTAACAGTATTATCAATTGCAGGTTATGGTACAAGAGTAGTGATGATTTACCTGCTCGTCGCCAAAATTTGCCCAGAAACGTGCTGTGGCTCTGGCGAGCGGATCCTCGGGTAAGATGTGAGGACTTGTGTTCCATATCTCATCAATGTACTCGAGGATTACAAGTGATTCACATATGGGGTTTCCATTGTGCAACAACACCGGGACTTTTTTATGAACAGGGTTGTATTCAAGTAGCAAAGAACTCTTGTTTTGTAGATCTTCATTGATGGTCTCATAGTCTATGGCTTTGAGTTTGAGTGCCCAAATAATCCTGAGGGCAATTGGGCTTGACCAATTGCTAAATAACTTCACCTCTCCCATTTCTTTACCTTTCTTGGCCTAAACCTATGATTTCTTAATTTCTTTTTATAGAGGTGGGAGTTCAAAGAGTTGAACCTTATCATATTACTCTTCAAAAGAGCCCTGGGAGATGGAAGATTTTAACATATATTGACGATAAATAGTTTAAGTTTAGCTGATATGAGACTCCAATACTAAGATCTGGTCAACTTGGTTTGGGACAATTTGGTTCAATGTTTGCAATGTCTTTGTACATCTTTTTTTTCCAGTTTCGAGTGAAATATATTGGATTACTCTAGTTTGGTTTGGTCTTTGTGCTTCAAATTGATTCGATAAATTCTATGTAATAACCAATGTTTATTGTGCATGGGAGAGAGAGCAACTTCGGCCTGCCTTTTGTATTACATGGATGATAACAATTGTTATTGCATAAAAGCCGGTATGGCCAACATTTTTATTTGATTCGTCTCATATTAATATTTAAAATAACTAAATTATATAAAAAAATATGTATTTTTTCACAAGTCGGGAGGTTTTATGATAACAGTTGCTCTATTTTTCAGAGTAAATGACGAGTTTGCATATATCCGAGCCCCATACCACAATTCTTAGTCCGTGGAACACACACACACATATATACACACACATACACACACACACACATATATAGTGTGTATGGTTTAAACTTTAAATATCTTATGTTATTGCTATGTTTCAACTTGCAGTTTTAGTTTGTTTTTTATATTTCGGGTTGGTTGGGTTGACAAGGTGGTTAAATTAAAGTTTAAAACTAAGAAGACAAAAAAAAGATTTAAAGTGTTGAGGTGTTAGTTTATTATAATTGTTCATAGTCTTATATTTACTCAAACATAAGAATTTTACTATTAATTAAATGCAAATAAACATACAATCTTTTAGAACAGACTTGTGGGCTAGGAGCCTAGGAGTTTAACGGCTGAGTTGGTTGGGTTAATGACATTTAAATAGTCTAATATATTTAAAGAATTTTAACTCGTTCAAACAAATTTTAACACAACTTTTGCATGTGAGTTGGTTTCTTGGGTTTATATGCACCTCTACTTTGTTCATTTGTTAACTATTTTATGGAAGACATTGCTTTATTAACTTATGTAAGATACACAAAAAGATTTGTTAACCAAAACCGACAATCGTGACGACCCCAACAATTATTTTGAACGGGTACATATTTAAGGTTGGATTGAATAATAGTAAAATTGTCGTTGATGTGATGGGAAGTCATCACGATTGACCCAATAAAAAGTTAATTATGTCAATTTAGGGAATAAAATACATTTTTCTAAATGAAATCAACTTTGACTTTTTAAGCAAGATGCAAGACTGTGTTATGCTCAACATCTTTTTAACCTAATCTCATCATCATACTAGTAACTTTTTTGGTTGCTTTCCTAGAGTTTTTGATTTTTTTTATTCTTATTGTCTTTTTATCTTTCTTTTTTCTAAGACATCTATTATCAAATATAATATTTTACAAATTAAAATTAATTGACCAATTTAAAATAACAATAGGGTTTGAGCAAATGAAAAATGACTACACAAATTTAGAGCAAATATAAAATTTAGGACAAATACTTAATGAAATAAAATCAATTTAGAGAAAACTTAGATTAAATACGACAAATTAATAATGAAATTAAAACAATTTAGAAAAAATAAATTATATGTTTGGAAAATACGAACCAAATGGACACACTTAATGTCTTTACAATGACTTTGCAAACGAAGTATTCCATTTTTTTCATTTTACAAATTGAAGTATTCCATTTTTTCATGTCCAAATCAATACTAGTTTTTAACATAAAAACATGTAAAAGTCCATTTTCTTTTAATTTGCTTTCATTAATTTAAATCTATCATTAAGCTACTGATTTATAACTTCTCTCATTTAACACCAATTTCTACTTTTTGATGGTTACTTTGTATATTATTTTTTCATCAAATTCTAAATTGGTATTTAAAATTAAAGATACAAGTTAACATCTTTGAAATACACAAAGGTGTATTCACATATGATTATTCCAGTCAAATATGTGAAGAAAACATATTTCCAATTTACAAGAATTCGGTCGCTGTATTCCGATGCCAACTCTTTGTTCCAATTCAACTCAAAGATTACAAGGTGTTTAAGAAACGGTGATATTAAAGATGCAGTCGATGTGTTTGATGAGATGCCAGTCAAGAATACCGTGACTTGGAACTGTATGATATCTGGGTACGCTAAAAATGGGATGATTAGTGATGCCCGCCAACTGTTCGATGAAATGCCGAGCAGAAATGTTGTATCTTGGACAGCAATGTTAAACGGTTATGCCAAGTGTGGGAGATTGGATGAGGCCAGGAGCTTGTTTGACGCCATGCCTGATAAGAATGTGGTTTGTTGGAACGCTATGCTATCTGGGTATGTTCAGAACCGGCAAATTGAAGACGCCAAGAGGTTGTTTGACAAAATTCCAGAGAAGAATTCGGTATCTTGGGCAACAATCATTGAAGGTTGTTTCTGGAAAGGGCTTGTAGGGGAAGCAGAGAAATTGTTCAGTTCTTGCCCTTTTGAGGATGTCTTGATTAACAATGCTATGTTAACTGGTTATGTTGAAATTGGAGATGTTGAATCATTGTGGAAGTTGTTTACTGGGATGACTGAGCTCGATGTGGCTTCATGGACAAGTGCGATTCGTTGTTTCACGAGAGCTGGGAAGATGGAGAAAGCCCGGAAATTGTTTGATGAAATGCCTACAAAAGACATAATCGCATGGACTGTGCTGATTCGAGGTTACCTACAAAATAAACAAATTAAAGAAGCTCGGAGACTGTTTGATGAAATGCCTCATCGAGATACAGTTGCATGGAACTCAATGATCGACGGGTATGTTAAAAACAGTCACTTAGAAGAAGCTCTTGAGCTTTTCAAGAAGATGCCAAAGCGTAATGTAGTGTCGTGGAACACGATTCTTCACGGATATGCACAGGATCATGATATGCTTAAAGCTCGGATCTTTTTCGACAAGATTCCTAATAAAGATCGAACCACTTGGAATATAATGATTTGTGGGTATCAGAATGCCGAATCTTTGAATTTATACTCCCAAATGCTTCAAAATGGAATGAAACCCGATCAGGTAACATTCACTGGTTTGATTTCTGTTTGTGGATCACTTGCTATTCATTGTTGGGGGAAGGCAATGCACTTGTGTGTTATCAAATATGCTTACGATAACGATCCCATAGTTTTAAGTTCATTGATATCCATGTATTCCAAATGCGGATTTATGAACGATGCTAAGTTGGCTTTCAATTTTAGTGTTAGAAAAGATACAGTTTCTTGGAACGGTATGATTGTGGCGCACGCGTATCACGGCTCTGCCATTGAATCTCTAAAACTATTCTCTTCCATGACCGAATTTGGATTCAAACCCGACCATTTGACCTTTTCAGGTCTGTTAACAGGTTTCGCTCATTCTGGTATGGTAAACGAGAGCTGGAAACTCTTTAATTCGATGGAAAAACACTGGAACGTAAAACCTACAGCTGAACATTATGCAATCATGATTGATGTTCTTGGTAGAACAGGGATGCTAGCCGAAGCATATGAATTGGTTAAACAATTGCCAGTTGAGCTTCCGGTGTATACATGGGAAACTTTACTAAGTTGTTGTAGGGTCCACGAGAATTTTGAACTCGGGGAAGTGGTGGCACGAAAGGTTTCTGGTAGTCGGCCTTTGGATGCTGGGATGGGTGTACTTCGATCAAATATATATGCTGCAAGAGGTATGTGGGAAGATGCGGCTAACGTTAGAACGTTGCTAGCATCTGGTGGGGTGAAGAAAGATTTGGCGTGTAGTTGGATTGAGTTGAAGGGTCGGGTATTTTGGTTTGTTTACAACGATAGATCTTGTATCCAATTGGAGGAGATACATCGAGCATTGAAGAGCCTGTCTGCTGCAATGGAGATATATGGTTAAGGTACATTATGTTTTTATGATAAATGAGCATATGCATAAATAATCAGCAGTAATCGTAAGATTTAGAACATATTTCTACACATTGTACAACTATTTCATAAACCCTTGTGCCAAATCATGTAACTGAAGAAGTCAACAACACATTTAGTCATAAAAATCCATTGAATTCAGATTTCGTACGAATCCCAGAATATTCATATGCAACTTCATGTACAAAATCTAAATTCTAAATAGCCAAATAAAAACTATCTATTTGAATTCCCAGCAGCTTCTAAAATCAAAATATCCCCTTCTTCAATAATCTGACTGTTTATTGCTTCTCTAGTAGTGTGTGTCGTCTAATCCCTCGATGTGTGCGTTTTCTTGGGTCTGAGAGAATGATGTGGCTTCTGTTCAGAACTTGCTTCTGCTGTTGGTTTGACTGCAACTTCTAGTTGGTGATTTGTAAGAGAATTAACATCCAAGACTCAATTATGGGGACAAAATACAAAAACTAAATCAGATCTGGGGAAAACCGCAAAAAATGAAAAACTGAGGAACACCCTAATAACCATGATCTGTACCACTACGGTATGCCATATGCACATATGCATAGAAGTAATTTGTGCAAGATGCATATGTGCACAACATGCATATGTGCGTAGAAACCATGAAACATCTTCAATTCCTTGTATACACATGTACATACCGAACAGATGAATGGTTATCAGGATGTTCCTTAATTTTATTTTTTGTTTTTTGGGGTTTTCCCCTTAACCCCTCTTTCTCTCTCTCTCTCTCTATATATATATATATATATATATGTATATGATCTCAAAATTTGTAAGAAATTGGTTATGATTCTTTTTATGTCTTGTCTAATTTTTTTCACAAAACCCATTAAGCAATCCACCAAATGTGAGAACTCTTAAAATACTTACAAAAAACAACATTTATTTCCAAACACGATGTGCCGGTTGTCTCTGGTAGATCTGTAAGCTTCGGGCATAAGGAAATATAAAGTTCTTTTAAGGCAGGGGAGGTGTTGTAAACATTCAATCGATCCATTAATGCAAGACATACATGTTTATATAACAAGCATCATTTTAATACATCAACATAAATCCTCCTGAACCTGATTCTCAACTTGGTCCTGTTGAATTAATAATCTCTGTTAAATTCTCCACGGTTCGTTGCTTCTTTCATGTGTTCATGTTCTTGGGGATGACAGAATAATGTGGCTGCTGTTCCCAACATGCTCCTGCTGCAACTTCTAGTTGCTGCTGTTTTGAAACAAAATTAACAATCCAAGACTCGATTACAACAAAGAAAATCATATCTATAAACAATGGTCCAACCAAGTATGTATATATATATATATATATAGGGAACGTTTCATTTACAAACCATTCAATTCTAACATACTATACAAATCAATCTTAGCCGTTAATCTAGTCTAATAAATATCTGATTTTATTTTATTTCCTAATCTCATAATGAGGGAACCTTATCATCTTCAATATATATCTCAATCATGATAATTGTCTATAAAAATCTCTATTGTTTCATATTAATGATTTGTATATATAGTTTGTTAAAATTAGATGATTTGTAAATGAAACGGGCCCTATCTACATGATATCAAATTTTGTAAAAGTAAATAACACACACCCGTGTGTGTGTATATATATATATACAATGAAAACAGCTAGGTCTTACTTTTAATTTCCTTGAAACCTCTCAATCCTCCTTGCATCAAATTAAAACTTCTTTGGTTAATGCCAGATGAAACCGCCGCACCCACCTACTTAATAAACACAACATCATAAGAAATTCCCAACTTAATTAGCTTACAACATTAAAAAAAAAAAACTATTTTATATATATTTGGAATTATGTGAATTAAAATAACAATTTTTTATCTAGCTCTTAAGACACATACATATATATGTAACTTTTTAAAATGACAACGTAAGTCAATGACTAACCATGATCAATAGCTTCAATGTCAAGGATCTCGGAGATGATGGGCCGCTAGTTACCTGGTACTTTTTGTTTCTACCACACCGTAATTTTCAAAGACGATGGGTCGGTAGTATCATTCTCTGGTACATCTTTAAGCTTCGAGCATGCCGATATATCAAGTTTTTTAAGGCAAGGAAGGTGTTGTAAGACCTCTGAAACTGATTCCACATCCATAAAACCTATGATATTGAGATGAGTCAGAGATGGTGGAAGAAGAAAGGATGATGAAGTAACATCTTTTGCATTTGCAACAAATGAAACTACTCCTGAATTTGAGCCAAACAAGGTTAGACGAACAAGTGATGTTGGGTAATTTTGCATCCCCCATTCTGACATGGCCGTATTTAAGCATCCTATTGTTAGGCTTCTCAAATTTGGAGGCCACAACCCACAAGGAAAGGAGTAGTCCATACTTGGACAATTACGTATCTCCAACTTTTCCAAAGATGTGAGACTTTTCAAATGCAAATGAGTAAGTAACTTTAGATTCTTACAATCACAAATCTCAAGATCTTCCAGGCAAAGCAGGGGAATAATACCAAAACCTTTATCTGAAATGGATTCTATGTTATCGCAGTGCTTAATTGAAATTGTCTTTAGAGAGGATGGGAGCTCGTACATCGTTGAGAAAGTCAAGGATGTCAATGAACCACAATACGAGATACCCAACCTCTCAACACTATTTGGACAATTGTAACTCTCCAGACTCGGACAATTGAAAATATTCAACTTCCTTAATCTCACAAGAAACTTGCATGCCTCCGACTTTGATTCACACAAATATCTCAGTTCAGCACATGCACTGATGCTTAGATCTTCAACTTCCCCAAGATTCTCTAAAACTTCTCCATTTAGTTGACCAAGTCCTTTAATATGCTTCAACTTCAACGTACCAATTGATGACGACACACCAACCATGCTTTTTAACACTTCTTCCATACAATAACTTATATCTAAATTCCGAAGTGATGGTATTAAATCAATTGAGATTTCAACTAGTTTTGGACAATTGCATATAGAAATATCATGAAGGCGAGGAAACGATCTAGCAGTTCCATCGTTGTTCCCACATCTAGTTGACCATCTCTCCCAACCTTCCATATCCTTAAATTTCAAAACTTTAAGTGATGGAAATGCAATACCGTCGAAAGAATCCGTAGGTCCATGTAACTCAAAACCCACAGTCTTCACCCCATCCATGCCTTCCACACACAACTTCTTAAGTGATTGTAGATGTCCAAGTGTTGGCAAACATGTACACCTTCTACAACCACGTAAAGTAAGTTCTGTTAACTGATCAAACGAGGGATCCCCGACCCAACTAGGAAATTCCATTCCCCCGTAGAACAAAATCTCCAGATATCTCAACTTATGATGAGGACTAAGGCTTTCAAAGATTTTATATTCAATCATATGATTCCGAGAATTATCAAACTCATCACTCCATTTCATCACCAAATCATTAAGACCCTTCTTTTGCTGCAACTTGGCATCATTTGCTTGGATTGGACTTGTTACTTTATCAAGTCCCATAATGGAAAGTTGACCTTGAAGATCAGATAAGCCCTTAAGCTCGGATATTTTAAACCCATTACCTCCTTCAATTATGACCTTAGGTAGAGTTTGTAGACCCGTCAACCGACCAATCCCCAAGGGCATCTTGTTCAACAATGGAGTATCGCTGATGTCAAGATGCCGTAGGTTTATCAACTTTACAAAACTGATGGGCAAGCTAGATAAATGAAGACAACCACAAAGCAACAAGCTTTGTAGATTATAGAGGTCACTTACCGGTTCTGGTAATCGTTTAATCCAGGTTCCGGAAAAATTGAGGTATCGAATATGCTTGAGACTGCCAATGGATTGTGGTATCTCAGTGATTGGATGATGACTTAGACTTAACACCCTTAAGAACTGTAGTTGGGGAAGTAATTTGGCGAGAACATTGTTCGATAAGTTGAAATATGACCAGGAATTAAGTGAAATAGGTAAGAAAGTTCGCAAGCCTCTCGCTCTTTGTAATTCCTTGAACTTTCTATATGCCTCGTATCCTTCACCAATAAATGAAACATGACGAAACTTTTCGAAAAATTCATTCATGTCATACGTATCCATCTTATCATCCAACCTAAAGAAAAACTCTCCTGCAACACTTGTTGCCAGGTCATTAATCAGGTCATGCATTATGTATCCTAATCGCTCATAATCAGTAGTTGACCTCTGAAAAAAGGATCTTGACTTCAGCTCTTCGAAATACTCAAGGCCCAAACTCTCCTTTGATTTCCTGCCATTTGCTTGGTTCAAAAACCCTTCTGCCATCCACAACAAGACTAGTTTGTTATTCTCAAACACGTAGTCCTTGGGAAATAAGGAGCAATATGCAAATAATTGCTTCAAATGTGGAGGGAGGTCATAGTAGCTTAATCTTAGAGCCGGAAGAATATCATCTTCATCATGTAAATCCCATATCTCACTATTCAACACCTCTTCCCATTCATCATCCTCTGTTTTTGTCCCCAACACCCTTCCAAGTGTTATCAAAGCCAAAGGCAATCTGCCACATTTCTTCACAATGCCTTCACCATGCAATTTAAGTGTTGGATGCTTGTCAAAGTTTTTTTCATCTAGTGCATATCGAGCAAATAAAGACATGGCTTCTTCTTCCGTCAAAACCTCGAGAACATAAGGTTGAAAAGAGTTCATTATTGATGCAACCCTGGTCTTCCGGGTTGTCACAATAACTTTACTTCCCGATGCCCCTACAACAAAAGGGCTTCGGAGGAGTTCCCACTCCCTATGGTCTTGGTTCCACACGTCGTCTAGAACAACTAGGAACCTTTTGTTTGAAAGTTTTTCTTTAAGCGCCACATGAAGCAGATCTAGATTAGCAAATTCTTGATTCGACCCGGCTACAGCTTGAAAAATAGCCTTGCTAATATTAAACACATCGAAGTCTTCAGAAACACAAACCCATGCCCTGAGCTCAAAGTGATCCTTCACTTTCTTTTCGTTGTACAAAACTTTGGCAAGAGTTGTTTTTCCAATCCCACCCAGACCAACTATGGACACGACGCTGATATTTTGATTACATGCTTCATTCCCCAACAACTTTTCAAGCAAAGCCTCTTTATCCCCTTCCCTACCCATAACATCAGACTCATCAACAAGTGAAGTTTCCTCCAATCTTTTGTATGCTCTATTTGACCTTTCAACATTTACATTCACATTCAAACCTAGAGTATTCTTCTGCTCCGCAAGATTATGCAATTTGGTGGTAATATCATCTAGCTTTGAACTCATCTTACGACCATACATAATGTTACGGGTAGTTGAATTAGTGCAACAAGTTGGGATGAACTTGAGCACCTTACTACTTGTGTTGGTGCTGGAGCTGGCATGAGATTCTTTATTCAGCTTGCGCCGCATAACTTCGGTAGCCAAATCATCCAGTAAATCGTCTATGTCGTAAGCCAAATCCTGGAGATTACGCAGCCAGAAATCAACAGCTCTATCTATTATGTGCTTACTGGATGCATCAACAAGTAGAGCTTGTATCTGGAGCAAGGTGTTGTTGCACTTGTCCAGCTGAGAATAGATTCCTTCGGATCGAGCCATCTTCATCAAGTCACCGGAGGCCAACTTCTGAAACAACACATCGATGAATGCACCGAGAATGATTTCAGTAACAACCATTGCAAATGGAAATTAGATTGTTTCTTTCAATCAGATCTTTGAGATTTTGAATTGAATTCAAAGTAAGGAAGAGATGAAAATTGATTCGCACATGAAGCA
Source organism: Silybum marianum (assembly GCA_036898165.1). Lineage (NCBI taxonomy): Eukaryota > Viridiplantae > Streptophyta > Magnoliopsida > Asterales > Asteraceae > Silybum > Silybum marianum. The sequence continues at coordinate 25,665,101 of CM072538.1, forward strand.
AAAGGGGTTGATGACTTGAGTTTTTGTGGATCTCATCATTCATGTGTTCCACTTATAATATAAAGAATATTTGTCATGCTCACCACTTATCATAAATTAATCCAAGTTGCCCCAAACTTTGGACTTTAAGATAAAAATTTCCAAACGAATCTCATAATTGACAAGACTTTAATAGATTATTTTAAATCTATGTTTTGTTTGTTTGTTTGTTTGTTTTTATATCATCCTTTTCAAGTAATATCTTAATCTCATCTCATTATATATATATATATATATATAGCTGCACACCACTTAAATTTATGAAATTTATAAATCATCAACTAATCACGGTGGCTTAAAATTATGAATTATAGAATCATTTCTTTTATAAACTTTTGCTATAAAATACACTTTAATTTCTTTTTAAAATTTGCTTTTCCCAAATTTTCATATTTGAGATTGACCCACTAAAATAAACTTCAAAAATGCAGTTTCTAGCATAGGTGGAGACTTTACCTAAATACATAACATGTTCTCGATTCGATCCTAGGCCCTGCTAGCCTCAACCACTGGGTGACCGAAAAAAATGTCCCTCACATTGGTGTCCTTGGAGGCAGGTTCATGTGGGACTAATTGGAGTTTGGGTTGGTTGCTGTAATCAACTTTTTGCCCAAATTGTTGGTGTTTCCATAAGTTCCATCTCTAAACTACATTTGATGAATATAATTATCCACAAAGTTATTTATTTCACGACCTTAATTGGGTGAGCAAACAGGCTAACCAACATAGGTACTTTACTTTACTTTACTCAGCAGCGACTAAGGCTAGGAAGGTCTAGGATCGAATCTATGACCTGTTATGTATTTTGGAAAAGTCGTCCCACCCCTTTGCATGCCAACTGGGCTACATGCAAGAGATTGTTTTTCAAATTTTATGCAAAACAAATAAATCAAGGAATAATAGAACAAATAAACATAAATTTACATATAATTAAGAAAGATGAGATCAAATCATATAGTTGAATGTATTAGACTATGTGGATATGATTGGCAAGGGATCAAATAAGTTGGTTTTCGATTTTAGTATTAAAAAAGATATAGTTTCTTGAAAAGCTGTGATTGTGGCACATGCATATCCCGGCTATGCCATGAAGTCTGTGAAGCTATTCTCCTCCATGACCGAATTTGGATTCAAAATCGACCATTTGACTTTTTCAGGTCTCTTAACGGGTTTGGATATGGTCCAGGAGAGCCGGAAGTTCTTTAGTTTGATGGAAAAAGACTGGAACGTAAAACCTACAGCTGAACATTATGCAATCATGATTGATGTTCTTGGTAGAACAGGCCTGGATGCTATCTGAAGCATTTGAATTGGTTAAACAATTGCTGTTTGAGCTTGTTGTAGGGTCCACGAGAATTTTGAACTCGGGGAAGTGGTGGCACGAAAGCTTTCTGGTAGTCGGCCTTTTGATGCTGGGGATGGGTGTACTTTGATCAAATATATATATATATATATGCTGCAAGACGTATGTGGGAAGATGCTATTATGTTGATCATCGATTGGTACGTTACGTCCAACTTGTGATTTTCCAGACTTGGGAAAATGACCAAGTCCTAAAAGTCTGAACTAATGGATCTAGACATCTGGACCTTAAGTCCAGACTAGTGAATTTCCAGACTTAGGAAAATGACTAAGGTGGCGTTTGTTTTTTAAGAGGTGCTGAAGTCTAAGGCCTTGTTTGTTTTTTCATTTTAAGCTCTTAATCACCGATTCGTTTAGACGTTTCATAACCATTTCAGAACTGAAATCAGACTTTAGACTTCAGCACCTCTTGAAAAACAAACGCCACCTAAGCCTTATTTCACTTGTGATTTATAAGAGGTGGCGCTGAAGTCTGAAATCTAAATCCATAAGACTGTTTGTTTTTGTAAACTGACAACGTCTGAAGTCTGAAATAAGTCCCATCTCCTCTACCCACATATAAACAACTCCAATATTTGTTTTTCTCTTCGACTTCTTGAGGCTCTTCTGAAATCAGTTTTGATCAATTATGCTTTCCAAATTTTATCAAGAATTCTTTGATTCCGGTTGCTTCTTTTTCGGCAAGAATTGCATCTCTGCAGGATCTTCCAACACTCACTTGAATATCAATGATCTTACGAGCATAATCCATCATCTTTTCAATTACTAGATCATATAACTCCCAATTCCCAATTCAACATATAAACTATGAATCACTTAATTTTGTTCAACAAGAACAATCAGAACCCAACTCACAACATGAAAATCAAACAAGTCAACAAGAACAATTTTGACTTCATTCCTGATGCCACTAAACCTCCTGTAAATGGAACCTCATGATCATATTAAACAAAAAAGGGTCAAAACCAGTAATAAGTTTACAACTTCAACTGATTCAACAAAAACAATTAAAACCCAACTCGTAAAATGAAAGAACAAGTCAACAAGAACAACTTTGACTTCTATATTTTTCTACTAAATCGGAAGGGGCTGAATCCTAGTGATGAAATTTATGCTCTTCACAAACATATAAAGAAGGTGATCTTCATGGCTTATTTTTGGGTCATGTGGAACCAAAGAAATGAGAAACTCTATAAAGGAAAGATGAAGAATGGTAAGGAGATTGCTACTCTAATTCAGTATTTTGCGTTTTACTGGATTGAAGCTAGATCAAAGTTGGGTAGAGCTTTATGTTCTTATTTTTTGAGTTTATGAACGGTGCAACCGTATCGTTTTAGAAGGTGCTACCGTATGATATTAAGAAGTTGAATAAGATGCAACTCTACCTCGTAATCAACCAAAAAAAACTCTTGAAATCAACCGAAAAAACTCTTGAAATCAACAAGACATTCAACAATAGTCTACACATTTCCGAATGCACTCTCACGAGCACCAGTTTTATAAACAAGTAGAAATTACCAAATTTTATAAAGGCATAAGGTCTTGCTGCTCAAATTCATTCTTAAGATCTTCAAGGTATTGGAAGGCAAGCTTCTTTGGATAAGCAGGGTCACACATTGTCAAATAACATAATAATATAGCTGAGAAAGTGGGTTAAGGAAGCTAAATTGGAAGGAAAGTTGAAATTACCACCAACTACAATCTAATACACAATTACAGCACATGTTAAAATCAAGATGGATACTTGCATAATTCCTAGGTTAAATTTGATGAAGAAACACATCCAAATGCAATAAATTCTCTCTTATTTACATGAAACATGGAAATTAGAAAAATCCTAAATTAATTTCCAAAGTTATAGAAAAAGGAGATGCAATTAACAAGGCATGAGTATACTGTATACTTATTCACTTAGGTCTATGTTAAAAAAGAAGTTAAGTTTGGCCTTAATATATATTGGATTAATACTAAACATATATATAAACCTGAATATGACCGCTTAATTAAGAGTATATTTCATTTGACACTGCACCTCACTATTAGCTTCGCTATCATTATCCTCGTCTCTTTGTATTGAATCATCTCCCAAACTCATATTATCGTCTTCGCAAGAATCTAGCAACCTTTGACCTGTAATGATCAAGAAATTGCAAATTAATCATTACTTTAAACTATAAAATCTAGTTTACTATTGCCCCCGAGATATCATCTTGCAAGACAATAACTTATGAGATTAATCTGTAACAGATAATTAGGGTAAAGCTGCTTAGAACCTGGAAGGAAAGTGGTTAATCCCTACCTTATGAGATTAATCTCTAGAAACAACTTCTTACATCATCTTTGCTCCACAAGCCCAAGTCTTATTACCATTTGAGCTAAGCTAACCACTCAAGTTTTAGCTGTACAGATTTATCTTTGAACTCCAAAAGGACAATTGAATATATTGAGACTTCAGAAAAGATACAGAATATTAGTTGCTAGTTTTTCTTTTGAAAGGCATATTAGTTGCTAGTTGAAGCTATTTCCTTCAGGTTACATTGGTGATTTTTGGCCATTCACTTTCAAATTTCTTTTATTAATCTTGTTTGTATCATATTACATTGGTCACTAATCTTGTTTGTATCATACTCAAAAACTTTGTAACATGAAATGAATAGATTTGATTAAAGATTTAGATCTACTTCATCCATTTTGCATTAGGTGAGGGACAAAATCCAAAGAATGAGTCTTAAACCATAATCAATGATGTTTAGTGATACTTCTTTAAAAATCACCAAACCTCAGGGACTAATTCCAAAGTTAACTTTAAAACTAATTTATGGTTCGAGACTTTGGAGTGATAAAAAATGGTGATGTTTTATTATTATAATCAAATAGTTTTATACTTAGAGATTTTGAATTTTGAATTTTTTTTGGAGAATTTGTTCAAAGTAATATCAACCAACAAAGAATAAAGACCAAATTGAATAAAAAGCATACACTAATTTTTACACACTAACTAACCATTTACCCAAATACTAAAAAAAAGACCATAATCATCAATTTTGTAAAAGTAAAAGAAAAAACAATACCACAAGAAATAAAGGATTTGTGTTCAACTCGGTGGGGATTTCAACCAGATAATAGTATTTATACCATTCTAAGGCATTTAAACAATGGAAAATTGCATCAAAATGGAACCAACTTTCATCTCTTTCCTATTTTGGGGAACCAACTTTTAAAATCGTCATTTTGGGGTCTGAACTAAACTTTACATTTATTTAAGGGCTTGCTTTACCTGATAACCTGCTAGCGATGACATGGCTCCGGTTAATGCCAACTAATATACCATGTCATATTTAAAATAATGATGTGGCATCAATTATTATAAAATATCATATTCACCATGGAGAGAATCTAACCAGAAGCAGCTTGCAGAAATCTTCAACGTTAACAGGGCGCGAATCCTTGCATTTAAAAACAAGCCACCGACTTCATTGGATGGCATCAAGGAGATTCCGCTACCGCCCACCACATCAAAATCTGCAAAGCTAATGAGACATATTTCACAATCGAGTGAAAGAACTTTGGATGCACCTGAACTTGTAGATGACTATTATTTGAATCTTCTTGATTGGGGTGTCACCAATACTATCGCTAGAGGTCTTGGAAACAATGTGTATCGTTGGGATGCATCTGAAGGGACCAGCTCTGAATTTTTATCGACTGATGATGATTGTGGCCCGGTTACAAGTGTCAAATGGTCCCCCGATGGAAGATACCTTGCGGTCGGCTTTAACAATTCCGAGGTTCAGCTATGGGATTCTTCCACCAATCAACTGCTGAGGACTCTTAGAGGAAATGGATCAAGGGTCGGATCACTTGATTGGAACAACCACATCTTAACAACAGGGAGCATGTATGGTTTAATCATCAACAAAGATGTTAGAATAAGATCATATAACATTGGGAAATATAGAGGCCATCATCAGGAGGTATTTTGGATTGAAATGGTCAATGACAAGTGGCGGCAATGACAACCTTCTTTTTATATGGGACCTAGCGGCCAACCTGCTCCACCGCTTCTCCGAACATACTTCCGCCGTGAAAGCCCTGGCCTGGTGTCCATTTGAGAGAAACTTGCTGGCGTCTAGTGGCGGTGTGGGTGACCAATGTGTTAAGTTTTGGAACTCGAACACGGGTGCGTGCTTGAATTCGGTGAACACGGGTTCACAAGTGTCGTGCTTGCTTTGGAACCGACATGAACACGAGATTTTAAGCTCTCATGGGTTCAATGACAACAAACTCATTCTTTGGAAGTATCCTTCTATGGTTAAGTTGGCAGAACTCTATGGGCATACTTCAAGGGTGCTACATATGAGTCAGAGTCCAGATGGATATAAGGTTGCATCGTTGGGTGCTGATGAAGCGCTACGATTTTGGAATGTTTTTGGCACGCCACCAGAAGTGACCAAAAACATAAAGGCAGAGGAACCATTTGCTTCTTCTGCACGTATCAGATGAAGTCTGATCAAAATCAGACAACGGTCGAGAAAGTCAAGTTTGTTTGTGAAGGGTTCGTACTAGATTCGTCTCAAGAGACCGACCGACCTTTTTCTTTATAGATGATTAAATACTTTTGTTACTTTTTCTTTATGTGGACACATGAAATTGTATTCTTTTATTTTTAAATATAATTCATTTTGAGGTTTATATATAGCATGCGACTGTTTTCAGCATATGGTAACAAGTAACAGACCAAATAATAGAGCACTTTAGATTAGGTTAGATGGCAATGGTTAAAAAACGTGGGTTCTTGCTAAGCACTACAACACTAGTTACTCCTAACCTAACAATGCACACATACACTACTAATCAAATGTTTATTTAAGCTTTCAACTTTTTACCAATTGATCGAGATGGAACACCTCCGTGAGGGGTATCATCATACAGAAAGTGGGTACCAACTACCAAATAAAACATCTATAAAGAATCACCATAATCACAAAGTTCTGATTAATACTATCTCAATAGAAAATAACATGACCACTTCCCAAAGAAAATGGCTCATTGGTTTGGCAACACGCACCAAACAATGACTACACGTATTTACTTCGGGTACGGGTGGTCCCTCATGTTGATAGCTTGGCAACGCACACCAAACAATGACTACACCTATGGTAGTGCAGGACCGAGTCAGCCCCAGATGATTAACACCTCATATGCTAGTGCAGGGATGAACATCCAATCAGTCTCTTATGCTAATGTAGGACCAATTCAGTCCCAGATGATCAACACCCACTCAGTCTCTTATGCTAGTGCAGGACCTACCTACTCAGACTTTTATGCTGGTGTAGAACCAAGCACCGCATTGCCAAGTTATCAACATGAGGGACTGACCTGATCAGACTTATATGTTGGTGCAGAACCAAGCAACGCGTTGCCAAGCTATCAACATGAGGGACTGACCTGCTCAGACTTATATGCTGGTGCAGAACCAAGCAACGCATTGCCAAGCTATCAACATGAGGGACCACCCGTACCCGAAGTAAATACGAATGAGTCGGAAAATGAGGCATCTTTATTGGACATGCTAGAGCCAACAACATCAATCTCTCAATCTCACGAGTGGTAAAGTAGCCATCATCCTTGATTCATATTTGTTTTAGGTAAAGCCTTGATTGATTCGTTGTATATGGTATATGGCATTACTTGAGAAGATGGTACATGGTAGATGGTGTTAGTGGAGTAGATTAAACAAGAATCAAGAAACTAATATATACATTGGTACATGGTGTTAGTGGAGTAGATAAAACAAGAATCAAGAAACTAGTATATGCATTGGTATATGGTACAATAGCCCTTTTCCTTGATTTTCATAGCAGTTTTAAGTAAATCGTTGATTGATTAGTTGTAAATGGTACATGGCATTACTTGAGTAGATGGTACATGGTACATGGTGTTAGTAGAATGTAGATAAAACAAGAATTAAGAAACTAGTATATGCATTGGTATATGGTGTTACTTGTATATGGTAGAATAGCCATTTTCCTTGATTTTCATAGCAGTTTTAAGTAAATCGTTGATTGATTAGTTGTAAATGGTACATGACATTACTTGAGTAGATGGTACATGGTACATGGTGTTAGTAGAGCGTAGATAAAACAAGAGTCAAGAAACTAGTATATGCATTGGTATATGGTGTTACTTGTATATGGTACAATAGCCATTTTCCTTAATTTTCATAGTACTATATATTAAGAAAACAATTAAACATACCCCAATCTATATAATTCATTTTGAGGTTTATATATAGCATGCGACTTTTTCAGCATATGGTAACAAGTAATAGACCAAATAATAGAGCACTTTAGATTGGGTTAGATGTCAATGGTTAAAAAACGTGGGTTCTTGCTAAGCACTACAACACTAGTTACTCCTAACCTAACAATGCACACATACACTACTAATCAAATGTTCATTTAAGCTTTCAACTTTTTACCAATTGATCAAGATGGAACACTTCCCTGAAGGGTATCATCATACAGGAAGTGGGTACCAACTACCAAATAAAACATCTATAAAGAATCACCATAATCACAAATTTCGGATTAATACTATCTCAATAGAAAATAACATGACCACTTCCCAAAGAAAATGGCTCATTGTTTGGCAACGCGCACCAAACAATGACTACACGTATTTACTTCGGGTAGGGTGGTCCCTCATGTTGATAGCTTGGCAACGCACCAAACAATGATTACACGTATGGTAGTGCAGGACCGAGTCAGCCCCAGATGATTAACGCCTCATATGCTAGTGTAGGGATGAACAGAGTTTTTGATCAAATGGGTGTATTTATCAAACATAGTTACCAAATGAGTGTATTTTTAAACTTATTTACTAAACAGGTGTACTTTTCATTTCTCAGGTTAAAAAAAATTATTTTTACCAAAATTAACCATCAGTCCCCCACCCCCCCCCCCCACCCCCCGTCATTTTTTGAACGGGACCCTACCTTCGACCTTGCTACCATTGTCGATCCCAGCCGTCGCACGCCTTCGTCTCCGTCCGGCCTCCGACGATTGTCGCACGCCTCCCATCACACAGATCGCACATAACACATTCACACTAGATTTCTGACTTTCGAATTTCAAATCAGAAGTTCGATTTCTGATTTTCGAGTTTCAAATCAGAGGTTCGATTTCTGATTTTCGAGTTTCAAATCAGAGGTTCGATTTCTGATTTTGCCTTGTTTAGTTGTTCGGTTTCTATATATATATATATATATATGTTGTCTTTGAGTCATTATGGTGTTGGAAACAGTCATTTGGTTATCTGTATAATTGGCTTTTGAATGCCATTCTTGAAGGTCTCTGAAGAAATGTGAAGTTTCTTACTTTCTTTGAGTCCTATATATGCTTTTTTAAGACTGACAATGATTTATTGGTGGTAACGGGTATCCTTACAGGAATTATTTGATCTTACAAAGTTCAGGATGATGAAATTAGCTTATATGTGTGTGTGTGTGTGTGTTCTAGTTTATTTTGAAAATCGGATATCATTAAATTTTCATATTTATTTGCTCAATAGATTAAGCTAAGGAGATTTCACAAACAACCTTACACACATATATATGCATAGTCTTATTTAATTTTGATCTTTTGGTGGCCTATTTCATTATGCTTAATCTGTTGTATTGCTACTGCCAGCCCCTTTAAGGGAAGTAAAGTTATTTATCTTTTGGTGGCCTATCTCAGTAATTACTTGCTTATTGATGTATTATTTCAACTAAAAAAAAATGAAAAGATTTCAGAAAACAAAAGTATCAACAAATTGGTGATGATTTTTTTGCGTTATTAGTTGATGGGTGTAATGCCACACCTAAGAGGAAACAAATGGCTGTGGTTTTGCGATATGTTCTTGTTTGATTTTTTTCACTTTGTGCTTACTATTTTCTATTAATTTATGGGTGTTTTTTGATAGATGGATCTTGTTACATTGATTCAAAATGAGGATTTCTATGCAATCTCTCAAGTTGCTGTTGCGAGCAATGCAATAATTAGTGATAATGAAGTTGATGAATATGATGACATTGGAGATGAAGAAGAAGAAGATGGAGTTGAGATCACTCAAGAACATGAAGTACCCTCAACTTTTACTAGTATGGAGGAAACAAACACGACTATTGATGGCAATTGGATTGTTTCACAATCAAGCAACAAAAATGATATTACAAGAGAGTTGGGAAAATATTCAAGGATAAAGAAGAACTTATTAGAGCTATCAAGCTCCATAGCATAAGGACACACAAACAGTTTGAGGTCACAGAGACACACCCAACTCTATGGAGCATAAAATGCAAGTTAAATTTACAATCCGGATGCAAATGGCACCTTCGTGCATGTAAACGAAAACGAAGTGGATATTTTGAAATTACAACATACACCGGTCCACATACTTGTTTACACAATACTATTTCTCAATACCATCTAAACCTAGATGCAAGCTTGATCGCTCATGAAATCAAACACATTATAAAAGAGCAATCTTCTATTAGTATTTCTGCTTTGAGAGCCGAAATAGTGGATAAGTTAGGGTATACTCCTTCATACAGAAAGGTTTGGGTCGGAAAACAAAAGGCAATTGAACAGGTGTTTGGTAATTGGGAAGAATCTTATGCTACTTTACTGAAATTTCTAGGTGCACTTCAAAAGTTCAATTCGGGGACTATTGTCGAATGGTATATTGCGAGATCAACCGATGAGGAACATGTGGAATTTAGACGTGTTTTTTGGGCTTTTGCTCCCTGTATCAAAGGGTTTGTGCATTATCGGCCCGTGATTAGCATTGATGGCACACATTTGTATGGTAAGTATAAGGGGAAAATGTTGATTGCTATGGGATTTGATGGTAATAATTAGATTTTTCCACTTGCATTTGCTATTGTAGAAAATGAATCTTATGATAGTTGGGATTGGTTTTTTTCTCATATCAAGAATCATGTGGTGAAAGAGTGTGATGGCATTTGTTTAATATTTGATCGTCATATTGGAATCCTAAAGGTAGTGAATAAGCATGGATCTCCATGGTTAGAGCCACGTGGTTTTCATAGGTATTATTACAACTCATATATATGAAATGTATATAACTTCTTTCACATAAATCGTTTATGACTCATATTATTTTGTTTATTTTATAGGTATTGTTTACGACATTTCATCATCAACTTTAATGACAAGTTTCGTAATTCAGAATTGAAGGCTTTAGCTTACCGTGTTGGGAGTCAAACTCAAGTTCGAAAGTTTAACTCCACAATGGAAGAAATTGGGAAGCTAAATCCAGAAGCTCGACAGTGGTTAGAAAGACATCCACTTGATAGATGGACACTTGCACATGATGGTGGAAGGAGATATGGGTTACTCACAACAAATATGTCTGAGATTTTTAATAGTGTACTTAAAGGTGCTCGTTTTTTACCCATCACAGCTTGTGTTCAACTTACTTTTTATAGATTGGTGCACTATTTTGAGGTGAGACGTCCTTTAGGATCTAGTGCAAAAGCTAACGGAGATGTGTATACTCCCCATGTTGTCTCAAAACAAGTTGCTTTGATGTCAAAAGCAAGTGCACATTTCTTGAGATCGTTTAATCGAGAGAAAGGTATATTTGAGTTGATAACTCAAAGAGAAAGAAATGTGCAAGTAGTTAATTTGAAGGAAAAAATTTGCACATGTGGTAAGTGGGAGATATGTAAATATCCTTGTTCTCATGTCTTGGGTGCATGTGCCAAACTTTTCTTGAATAGTTGTCAATATGTTGATAGATGTTACTCAATTGTTGAATATTGTGCAACTTGGGCATCCGAGCCGCTTCATCATGAAGCGTATTGGCCACAATCATCGTTTAAAGAATTGCTTCCAAATTTAGAGGTCTTACGTAATAAAAAAGGTCGTCCTTGCTCAACGAGACTACAAAATGAAATGGACACCAAAGAAAAGAAGAAAAGCGAACCTTTGTGGAATTTGTAGGCAATTCATAACCGAAAAGGATGTCCATCTAAGCCAAGGTATAAAAAGACAAATTTTAGAAAATTTATGTGGTTAGTTGGTATGATATATCTCTCATTTCTTTGTTTTTTTTTTGCAGATAAAGATTGGTCACCGGCTCAAGATATTCGTAAGAAATTGGGAATATATTGTCCTTTGGTTTTTGTAAGAATTTATTGTCGGTTTAGTACCTAAAAACAACAACTTTGATGATGTTGGTTTTAAATTTTTTTTATTGTTAGCATTGTTCAAAAAATTGTTGTGATTGTTATATAAAACATAATAAAAAACAGTAAAAAAAACAGTTTATAAAAGCGGTAAAAACACATATAAAAGCAGTAAAAAATTAAAAACAGTTTTAAAAAAACAATAAAAAACAGTAAAAAAAAAGTAAAAAAAAGCAGTAAAAAATGATTTTAAAAAAACACTAAAATTCTCATTAAATAGACTACTACACCCATTTGGTAAATATGTTTAAAAGTACACCCATTTAGTAAATATGTTCTAAAAATACACATGTTTAATCATTAACTCGGGATGAACACCCACTCAGTCTCTTATGCTAGTGCAGGACCGATTCAGTCCTAGATGATCAACACCGACTCAGTCTCTTATGCTAGTGCAGGACCGAGTCAGCCCCAAATGATAAACACCCACTCAGTCTCTTATGCTAGTGCAGGACCGACCTACTCAGACTTTTATGCTGGTGCAAAACCAAGCACCGCGTTGCCAAGCTATCAACATGAGGGACTGACCTGCTCAGACTTTTATGTTGGTGCAGAACCAAGCACCGCGTTGCCAAGCTATCAACATGAGGGACCACCCGTACCCGGAGTAAATACGAACGAGTCGGAAAATGAGGCATCTTTATTGGACATGCTAGAGCCAACAACATCAACCTCTCAGTCTCACGAGTGGTACAGTAGCCATCATCCTTGATTTTCATATTTGTTTTAGGTAATGCATTAATTGATTCATTGTATATGGTACATGGCATTACTTGAGTAGATGGTACATGGTAGATGGTGTTAGTGGAGTAGATAAAACAAGAATCAAGAAACTAGTATATGCATTGGTATATGGTGTTACTTGTATATGGTACAATAACCCTTTTCCTTGATTTTCATAGCAGATTTAAGTAAATCGTTGATTGATTAGTTGTAAATGGTACATTGCATTACTTGAGTAGATGGTACATGGTACATGGTGTTAGTGGAGTGTAGATAAAACAAGAATCAAGAAACTAGTATATGCATTGGTATATGGTGTTACATGTATATGGTACAATAGCCCTTTTCCTTGATTTTCAAAGTAGTATATCTAAGAAAACAATTAAACATACCCCAATCTATATAATTCATTTTGAGGTTTACATATAGCATGCGACTGTTTTCAGCATATGGTAACAAGTAACAAACCAAATAATAGAGCACTTTAGATTGGGTTAGATGTGAATGGTTAAAAAACGCGGGTTCTTGCTAAGCACTAGAACACTAGTTACTCCTAACCTAACAATGCACACATACACTACTAATTAGAGATGGCAACGGGGCGGGGAATGGGCGGGGTCTATGATCCCCGACCCTGGTCCCGGTTATTGAGTACTTCCCCCGGCCCCGGCCTCAGCCCCGGTCCCCGGCGGGTACGGGGATACAGATTCCAGCCCCGCGGCAAAATTCGGTCAAACCCGTACCCAGACCCGGTCAAACCTGCCCCTGTTTTAGTTTCTGTTTGATTTTCCAGCACTATTTTAGCTACTCTTTCTATTTGAGACTAGTATAACACAAACTAAAAAAACAAAATACATCTTGAAAAATATATAACACAAGCTAAAAAACATAAAAGCAATCCATCAATCAAGCAAAGTCCAAAGTCCAACCGTAACAAAATACATCAAAAAACATTGTAATGTCCAAAGTCCAATCGTAACAAAATTCATCAAAATACGTGGTACAGTTTCCAACTTTCAATAAACATATTCTAGTCTCTAACCCACTCAACAATCAATGTATTCATCGTATGCAATCGTTTCATCAAATTCTCGGGGTTTTCCGGCTTTTTTATCTGAAATCAAAATAATGCAAGTCAGAAAAATTATATATAACAATTTAAATAATTACTATGACAATTTATATAATTATTAGTTTGTTACCTTCAGCTTCTTTTCTTAACCAACTTTGGCTACACATCAATGCTCCAACTGTTTGGGAGTTTAATCGATTTCGTTGTTTTGTTATCTTGTTCCCGCTCATGCTAAAAGCGGATTCAGAAGCAACTGTAGAAATAGGAATGGCCAACACATCCCACGCAATCCTATGCATGATAGGAAACTTACTACCATTGCATTTCCACCACAACAATATATCAAAATCTTCTTCATCATCTGGTACCAATCTATCTGCCAAATAATCATCCAACTCGGTCGCTGCAAATACGTGATCCTCAGATATCATATTCTTAAAAGCTAATCTCCATGTGTCGGTAGGGTCACTTTTTCCCCCACTTGAGGGGGTAGTGCCACTTTCTCCTTTCCCTCTATTCGAATGATCATACTTCTTTTTGTACTCATCAAATAAATCATCACATAGAGTACGTATCCTCGTAACCTCATGTTTTGAGTCTACACCATAAATCAATGGAAAGAAATAATTGATCAACTTTAACTTATACCTATGATCTAAAACAATAGCCACACTCATGACATCATGTATGATTCCCCAATATTTATCAAACTTACTCAACATAGTTGTTGCCATGTTCTTAATAACTTCATCCGAATCATCTACCCAACTCCTAATAGCTAATTTCATTTCACATATCAAAGGAAAGAACAAGTTGGAAGTGGGATACTTGGTCCCGGAGAATTTCTTGGTCACATTTTAAAAGAAACTTAACTTCTCACACACATTAGATGCCAATTTCCATTCATTTTCAATAGGTAAAGACACACAACTTTTCTCTTTCTTGCTCAAACGAGTAAAAACATCTTGGTATTCTAAGGCAACATTTAACATTAAATAAACAGAATTCCATCTAGTCTTACAATCAAGTACCAATCTCTTTCACAATCATTTCCTACTTGTCGTGCAACCACTCTAAATTCTTGGGCTCATTTAGGAGAATGTGTCCAAAATGAGACGCTATCCCTAACTTTCTTGATTGCATTCTCAATCTTAGAAAACCCATCTTGCACAATAAGATTAATGATATGTGCACAACATCGCATGTGAAAAACCCTACCCTTTAAAATTAATGATGAAGGAGTAAGAGTACCTAAGAGCGGGTCAACCAAGGCATCATTTGTTGAACAATTGTCAAGTGTCAATGTTGACAATCTGTTGTCAATGTTCCCAATCCATAAAACGCTCAACCATAATTTGCGCCAATGCATCAGCGGTGTGTGGAGAAGGCACATGTAAAAAACTACATCACACAATATATTAAAAATTAACAATGTAGATATTAACATTGAATTATAAAGATTTAAAAAAAATACTAAAATAAGAAATACGTCAATAACCTGATAATCCGACTTTGTAACTTCCAATTGGCATCTATGTAGTGTGTTGTTATTGCCATGTAACATTTCTTTTGGTTACTTGTTGTCCACATATCCGATGTAGGAGCAATCCTACTTCCATTTTCTTCCAAACACCGCAAAAGACTACCTCTTTTTGTTTCATATATCTTCATGATGTCGGACATGATTGTAGCTCTACAAGGAACTTTAAATAAAGGTTGAAGACCATTTGAATACTTTCGAAAGCCATGATGCTCAACAACGGAAAGCGGATAATCATGAAGAATGATCATATTAGCTAAATCGTCCCTTGAGCATTCAGCTCTAAAGGTATAGTTGGTCAATGAAGATGTTTTCCCATCCTTATCGGTCTTCTATTGAACTAGAATGTGTTGCCTTATGTCCTTGTAACTCTTCTAGGACATATCTTGTAGTGGTCTTTCAAATGTGATGTACCATCGTTGGGTCTACTGGTCATCTGTTTATTGCAGTGATTACATTTTGCATATCGACGATTACCATCGACATATATTGCTTCAAAATGGTTCCATACAACAGATTTCAATCTTTTGTTTGATGGTTCTGTGTTTGTATTCATCCCGGCAACCATGCTTACAGATTCATTTGTCTCATTAAAAGTTGGTTGAGTTTTCTCATTTCCTACTGTAGCTTCATCTCCGATATCTATTATGTTCTCATTTTGAGAAGTTTCCATCTTAGAATAAATCTGAAATTAAACAAAACAACACTAAATTCATTTAAACCCAAGAAAGAAACACATTAGTTTTTTGCATCAATAATCCAATAAAAATTACCTAAAAATAAGATTCAATAACATTACCTAAAAATAATCCTAATAAACCAATAATCTCTAACATTAAATTTTTGATCCAATAAACAATAGTACAACACCTAATAAGTAATAATCCATCAATAATCCATACAAACAGTACCTAATAAGTAATAATCTATCAATAAACAATATTTCTTACAAACATTACCTAATATGCTAACAATCTAACATTATTCAAAGAATGAAGGAACTCAAGTTAACATACAAACTGAATAATTAAAAATCAAAACTCAAAAACAGTACATAAGAATAAGATTCTGGTGGAAACGGAACTTAAAAACAATACCTAAAAATAAAAAACAATACCTCAAATTAAAAACCAGTACCTAAAAATCAAGGAATCGCCGTCGTCGCTGGTGGTCGTGGTGGTTGTCGCCGGTGGCTCGTCGCTAGTAGAGTGGTGGTCGTCGTCGGTGGTTGTGGAGTAGTGGTCGTCGTAGGGATGGTGATTTGGGAGTTGAGACTTGAGAGAAATGGGAGTTGAGAACTTGATAGTTGTGGGTTTGTTGGTGTGGGTGTGGCGGCTGATGAAAAATGGAACCATGGAACTAAAACCTAAATTTAAAAATACAAAAAAAATTATATAATATATTATAAATTATTAAATTTTAATTAATATATATATATACCGAGGACGGGGCGGGTCGGGGGTATGTTACCCGGCCCCGGCTCCAACCCCGGTTTAAGCATACCGGGTAACCCCGTCCCCCGCCCCCGGACCCGTTTTAACGGGGAATCCCCGGCCGGGTCGAGTGCACCGGGGTCCCCAACGGGTCGGGCCAAATCACCATCCATACTACTAATCAAATGTTCATTTAAGCTTTCAACTTTTTACCAATTGATCAAGATGGAACACCTCCCTGAGGGGTATCATCATACAGGAAGTGGGTACCAACTACCAAATAAAACATCCATAAAGAATCACCATAATCACAAATTTATGATTAATACTATCTCAATAGAAAATAACATGACCACTTCCCAAAGAAAATGGCTCATTGGTTTGGAACAGATGCTAGCCAAGCCACGTTATAAGAGTTCCCAAATCACTTAATTCTAACACTTGACATATATAATACACTAATAATCTGATATTCATTTAAGCTTTCAACTTCTTACCAATTGAAGATGCAATAGCTCCCTGAGGGGTATCATCATTAAGAACATCTATAAAGATCACCATAATCATAAAGTTCTAATACTATCAAAGCCACATTTATAAGAGTTCCCAAATCAGATAAATTTTTAAGACTTGCCACTAATTAAGCTACAGGAAAATGGCTGTTTGATTACTACGATTTATGTAACCAGTAACAGTCTAGAAGCAAAGTAACACCACATATAAGTGGGCTGATATGCTAAGAAACACATGAAAGAGAAGAAAACACAAAACAACTTCATAATAATTCTTCATTTCATCAATTTTCATCCATCAAGCAATGAAAAAGGTACATAGCCTCATACCATTGACCTTTCAATCATCATTAAAGCTTTCATCATTTGGAAGGCTATCTCCAACATCCAACAAAACTAAACTCTCTTGGTATTTGTCCACATAAGTCCTGTATCCTACATAAATATCAGAAGCAATGCGGTCATGATTAATCATATTCCCGTCCCTTGATTCCATGATAATATCCCCCTTGTTTCGCAGTTGCAAAGGAATCCCTATATCTACATCGGGATAATGCATATTATATGTCATTATCCAAGAAGATGAGTTCTTATACTCCTTCATAACCCATATCTTATAGCTACTTCTTGAGACCATGTATGGACGGTCAAAATATCTTATAGCTACTTCTTGAGACCATGTATGGACGGTCAAAATATCTTATAGCTACTTCTTGAGACCATGTATGGACGGTCAAAATATCTTATAGCTACTTCTTGAGACCATGTATGGACGGTCAAAATAAGTCACAGCCAAAGATTCGCCAAGTACAGAGATCATCAAAGCGTCTAGAGATACTTTGACTAGACCATCAGGCAACTGAATTTCTCCAAAAATCTCACTACTTGTGTCAAATGTCATGATTGACTTATGTGAAGGCACAAGTGGCCGATCGCGTGCTATCCAATGAACATACCCATTGAAAAACACTTGCAACCACTCGAAAAAGATGAAGAAGCAACACAAATTATCAGGAAACATGACTTCCCTCCAAATGCCAGTTTTCAGGGTGTAAACCTCTGCCTGAGATATCATATTAGTAATTAATAATTGGTTCAAATTATATATAAAGATTGGGGGAAACAGAAAACATTGTAGTAATTGATAATTGGTTCAAATTATATATAAAGATTGGGGGAAACAGAAAACATAGTAGTAATTGATAATTGGTTCAAATTATATATAAAGATTGGGGGAAACAGAAAATGTAGCACTTACCCTAGGTTTAGTAATTGATAATTGGTTCAACGAGGGTACCGCCATCGATAATTAAAGCTTCATCGTCTAAATTCACACTATACAATTCATTACTCTTGTACCGGCGAAAGACAAGATAACGAGAATTTAGTTGATTGAAATTGTGAAGATGTTTGAGTTTGAATTTGAATTTGGTGGAATTGATCAATGACAGCCATGATTTGCAAATCGAGCGGCATAGAAGAAGCGATTTTGCAACAGAGGATTTCAACGATGAAGAAGCGATTTTGCAACAGAGGATTTCAACGATGAGTTCATAAGGAAGTTGGACTGCCATTTCAATTTCTAAAGAGTCTGAAGCTGCTGCGTAATAAATGGGAAATTAGAGATGTTTATTTTATTTTATGGAACACTTGCCCCAAATTAACAGTTAATTACGGATTGATCCCTGTGATTTGATGTTTTTATAAAAATGTCCCTTGGATTACAAAAACTTGCCATTTGTATGTTTCGTTGGATTTGATTACTCACCTTAACCTCCTTTTAAATCCTTTTATCTATTTTAAACATCTTTTTAAAATTCCATTTTCACACACCCTATCCTCGAACATATGTCATACCAACTCTTATATGCTTTGATTTCAATACCTACGTGAAAAACTACTATTAAATTTTCTAAATCAACAGGCAAAACCGACCTCGCGTTATGGAGTGAGGGTGTTCATAAGAGACTAACAGGCAGCATACTGAATAATGAATGAACTCCAGCCTTGTTATTTCATACCGAATGCCCTTAATTATTCAAACTGGATCGACACGTGTCACGCTCTCCTTTAATCTTATATTCGCAACCAAATTTAAATTCGCATTTGAACATTCCTATATATATATATATAATATCTTTTTTTTTGTCTTGCAAAAATAATAAGACGGAAATGCCCTCTTAACTAATGAAGATTATGGATTGGTGTCAGGTGAGGGACCATATACAACAAATCATTAAAAAAACAATGAAGATTAGTTACCACTTCATAAAAATCATCAAACCTTATGGATTAAATCCATAAACTGTAAAATTAATTTATGGTCGGAACGACGAAGAAAACAGTGACATTTTTCATCATAATCAAATTGTTTTATATATAATAAAAAAAATTAGAATCTCACTTAACCGGATTCTCCCTCTTGAAAACACTCACATACTCAATTCATAATAAATACCAACTAAATAGAGCGCCATTATAGTCTGCCATGTTATTGCTACATCATCAGGCAACTGAATTTCTCCAAAAAGCTTATTACTTATGACAAATGTCATGATTGAGTTATGCGAAACCACTCCAGGGCTCGGTTTGAATGCTATCCGGTGCAAGATTCGTTAGAAAATGCTAGCGACCGATTGGGAGGTATGTAGAAGCAACGCAAAATCATCAGGAAATATGACTTCTTTCCAACTGCCAATTTTCACCGTGTAAATCTTAACTTGAGATAATAGTAACAATTGGTTCTAATTATAGGCTATAGCTATCAATTTCTATAATGTTGTAAAGAGAATTGGAGAAATGAGAAGACAAAACAAAACTAACACACCAATGACATGAGAACTAGAGGAGAGTAAATTCATCTTCATTAGAAAGGCAAATAATCCCATTGTAACACCCGATTATCCTGAAAATCCGACTATTGAGAAATAGGACGTATTATCAATGTTAATGTATATTTAAGGGGAATTTAATGGGAGCACTATAAAAAAATTCAATGTAGAAATTTCTCTAAAACTTGATGGAAAGAGAAAAAAATGATTTTTTAGTTATTCCAACCGATGATATTGAATTTTTTATATATAAAGTTGGTTTATGTGAGTGTATATTTATCGATAAATATACGAATAACATATATACCGATAAAATTTAAGACAGATATATTTATTCATGAAAATTTAGCCCGCGTATATTCATCAACGAAATGTATTTTGCATGTGAGTACATTCATCGGTTGATATACACAATATGAAATTCATTAGTGCATAGCATTCTGACAATAGATGTATTCATGGATGAATATCAACGTATGAACTCCATTGGTGTATTGTATTATACACATTGGGTTAGGGATTCCATCTACATACAAAAACAGACTTGGGGTTTTACACAACAATCTTGGTAAACAATCAAATTAAGGGTCCAAGAAGAATTTGCCATTCAATCTTGTGAACTAATAGAGGCCAAAATTGGAGAAAGAACACTTTCACTCTCTTTTCTTTTAACGGGGAAAACCCTAAAAACAACTCCAATCATACATTAAAATAGCGTTGTAACTAGTGTTTTAAACACAAAGCCACACGCAAAGAGAACTTACTTTTGCCGATGATGGGAGAGAAATGGTAATATGCCGGCCTCCTATTCAAATGATACAACTGTTGTGTACATAAAGATGAGGCAATTTTTGGTGTCCATGACCCCCACCAATTTGCATATTTTTTATATATTAAGGTTGAGATGGGCCAAGAAAAGAAAAAGCTTATTGAAAATTATCGAGAGGCGGGTGTCAATCAATCGACAAATATAGGCAGAGCATTCAATGGGCGAAATTTTCAATTTGAAGTTCGAAACAGATGAAGACTTTTGAAGTGTCGCTTTCATGAGTTAGAGGATAAATCCAAGTGTATCTATAGTAAGCATCCATTAAAAGCAAGCCGTAACGAAAACCATTACAAGTTAGCATCGAGGTAGGACCCCATAAATCAAAAACAACGAGTTAAAGCGGTTCCTTATAAACAGTGGAACTTGAAGAAAAAGGGAGTTTTTTGACTTTTACTAACTCGACAAGCATTACATATTGAAAGGCAAACGGAATTGGCTTTCCGTCGAACTGGTAAAGGCCCCCATTACTCGTGTCATGCAGCAACGTCTGGCCCATGTCCTGATTCTTTACATGGGTGAAACTCAAAATAAACATATATTTGCAGAATTTGGAGACATATAATAACTTTAATATTTTAATTTTCTTTAAGGGGAAACATACAAGTAAATTGCAATATTAACCACGTGAATGAGTCAATTACATTCAAGACAACACTTGTACCATAGCAAAAAACTTTAATTTCCTAATTTATTATCATGAAATTATTAGCTTAATGCAAAGTTAATGGATTTATCATTCATCCTTGTCTTGAATTTGCTTAATTCATTCTTGTAGGCTTGGCCCAATCACTATAATGTTTCTAAGATCACCATCTTCAAATGCATACAAAATTTGTGTGTACCTTGTTACAAAATCTAGGTATTAAGTGTAAAACTACACATTTAAGAACAAAATGCGCAAAAAGGAAGCCTCCACAAAGTGCATAGAGGTGAGAAGGAGTTTTGTCTTGTTTTAGACCTAAATATAATTCATTTTGAGGTATATAACACCCTACTGTTTCTAGCATGTGGTAACAAGTAATAGACCAATTAATAGAGCACTTTCGATTAAGTTAGATGGCAATGGTCAAAAAGATTTTGGGTTCTTGCTAAGCACTCCTAATAATGCACACATACACTAGTAAATAGTAATCAGATGTTCATTTACCAATTGAAGATTGAGGAGTATCATCATACAAGAAGTGGGTACCAATGAAAACATCTATAAAGATGACCATAATCACAAAGTTTTAATAATACTATCTCAATTGAAAATTACACCACCACTTCCCAAAGGAAATGGCTCGTTGGTTTGGAACAAATACTAGCAAAACCAAATTTATAAGAGTTCCCAAATCATTTAATTCCAACACTTATCACTTATTTTGGTCACTATGATTTATGTAATCAGTAACAGTCTAGAAGCAGAGTAAAACCACACATGAAAGAGAAGAAAACACAGAACCAGTTCATAATAAATAGCCGCATGGATACCTTGCTTTTCAATCATCATTTGGAACGCTATCTCCATCATCCAACAAAACTAAACTCTCTTGGTATTTGTCAACATAACTCCTGCAATCCAAATCATATTCATTTCCTGTGTGCATACCAGAAGCATACAGACTGTAGCTATGAATAATCATATTCATATCCCCTTTGTTTCGCAGTTTCAAAGGTTTTCCCATATCTATATCGGGATAATGCATATTATATATCATCATCCAAGAAGTTGGCTTCTTATACTCCTTCATAACCCATATCTTATAGCTACTTGAGGACATCGATCCTCTTCTTTGACGGTTAGAATAAATAACAGCCAATGATTCTCCAACTACAGAGATCACCATTGTGTTCACAGATCCTTCCACTAGAACATCAGGCAACAGAATTTCTCCAAAAATCTCACTACTTGTATCAAATGTCATGATTGACCTATGTATATTCCCATGTGTCGGATTACATGCTATCCAATGCACAGATCCATTGAAGAACACTTGTGACCAGTTAGGAAAGATGAAGAAGCAAGATAAATCATCAGGAAACCTAACTTCCCTCCAAATGCCAGTTTTCATGGTGTAAACCTTAACCTGAAATGGTGATGCAAACAAATAGTAATAATCGGTTCAAAATTATAGCTATTGATTTCAATATAAAGATTGGGGAAAACAGAAAATGTACATGTAATGTAAAGCAACACTTACCTGATGAGGTCTAAGAAGGCCATTGTAGGCCAGACACACAACTTTATAATCATCAGACATCTTATTGTAACCAAACCCTAAAACAAAAAATGATTCTTCGAAGTCGATTGGGTAAAAGGAAGGATCGGTTAGAGTCAATTTCCTTCTAATAGAAGGATTCCAGAGGATGATCATATTAAAGCTGGATTCGTTTTCATCATCATCAGCAAAGAGACAAACAACACCATTGCAACATCCGGCTATCCTAAAACCTTTTCTGACACGGCTACCATTGACGGGAAATTCAACGAGGGTACCGCCGTCGATAGTTAAAGCTTCATCGTCTAAATGCACACTATACAATTCTTTACACTCATCCAGGCGACGAACAAGATAACGAGAATTTAGTTGGTTGAAATTGTGAAGATGCGTGAGTTTGAATTTGGTGGAATTGATCAAAGATAGCCATGATTTGCATACCAATCGGCAACGAAGAAGCGATTTTGCTGGTAAGATTGAAAGGATTTCGACTATGAGTTCATCAGGAACTTGGACTGGCATTTCAATTTCAATTTCTAGAGAGATTGAAAGAGAGTCTGCAGCTGCATAATAAGTGAGATATTTAGAGATATTTATGGATAGCAATTGGCAAACCCACTTAACCCAAAATTGATCCCTGTCATTTGTTTGTTTTTACGAAAATGTCCCTGAGCTTTATTTTATTACGGATTAAGACTTGTCATTTGGACAATTTGTTGGATTTGATCCATCACCCCTAATATCCGTCATTTTTTTTGTTAACTCCATTTAAATAAGGGGCAAATTTACCATTTATCCACTTAATCTATTTTAACATTTTTAAAATTTTATTTTTCGTTTTTGAACCATCTCTCTCTCCCCCTCCCGCTCTCTCACCCCATACCCCGTACCCCTTCCACCGTCACCTTACCTCTCTGTTTCACCATATGTTCGAACGTATCTCCTATCAACTCAATCTGCTTTGATTTCAATACCCAGGTGAAGGATACGTTCAAATTTTCCAAAGCAACATCGACCTCGCGTTATGGAGTGAGGGTTGGGAAAGTAGGTCCTATGATCAGGTCGTGGTTGTATATATACATATGTGTGTGTGTAATATTCATTTCAAAATTAAGTTTAATATGTAATATCTTTTATTAGGAAAAAGATAAAATGATTAAAAAAGCACATTTGAGAAGAAATTTGCAAAGATAATTAGAGATCCGTTTGCAAAAGTGAGGTTGTTTGAGATATTTTGCCAAATTAGGGTCATTGATATTTTTCATTTACACCCATTCCTTTTTTGAACTTCTATTTATATCCTAATGAAGAAACCCTAATGTATCGGGAGAACCCAATAATATAGCACTTTAGATTGGCTTATATGGCAATGGTAAAAAAGTCGGTTCTTGCTAAGCACTACGACACTAGTTACTCCTAACCTAACAATGCACACATACACTACTAATCAAATGTTCATTTAAGTTTTCAACTTTTTACCAATTGATCAAGATGGAACAACTCCCTGAGGGGTATCATCATACAGGAAGTGGGTACCAATTAAAACATCCATAAAGATCACCATAATCACAAAGTTCTGATTCATACTATCTCAATCGAAAATTACATGACCACTTCCCAAAGAAAATGGCTCATTGGTTTGGAACAGATGCCAGCCAAACCACATTTTAAGAGTTTCCAAATCACTTAATTCTAACACTTGCCACTAATTAACCTACAAGGAAATGGCTTCTATGATTACCATGATTTATGTAACCGGTGACAGTCTATAAGCAGAGTAAAACAACAAATCAGAAGGTTGTTAGGTTCAAAAACACATATGAAAGAGAAGAAATCACAGAACCGATTCATAATAAATAGCAGCATGGCTACTTCATTTCATACACCAAGCAAATGAATGAGGTTCATGGCCTCATAATACCTTGCTTTTCAATCATCATTAAAGCTTTCATCGCCTCCTCATTTGGAACGCTATCTCCAATATCCAACAAACCTAAATTCTCTTGGTATCTATCCACATAATGTTGATTAAATCTAACATATATTATCAATCAATCTCATGAACACCCATCAATTTAAAGATTAACACATATAAATTTAAGTGGGAAGAACTTACTTGGAAAGTGAGATTTCATTGGTAAGTTTGATGTAGAAGAAGAAGCCATTGATTCCGTTATGATGTCTTGATCGATGGAAGATCGTACGCCAAAATCATTGGTGTTATTGATCCTCTGTTCCCTTGTTGGAAATAAATTGGACTTTAACATTATCTGTATTAATTATTAAAGGACAATTGATTTAAATTATTATACTTATCAAGAGAATTCTATATTAGTTATAATCCGGTTACATATTTGGATATATATCTCCTAATATGAGTAGGATAATCATTAAGTTAATTACCTGATAAACTAGGACTCCTTATGGGATGAGTCTCTAGCTTTCCATGGCCTGTATATATAAAGGAGATCAAGTCCCTATTGCCTACACGAATCTGCATTTAGTTCAGCCCCATTCTGAAGCAAACCGTGTAGAGCTTTAGAAGACTTCGATCTGCAAGCAACGATAACCGCTTCCGCTTCAATGAACTTCGTTGCGTATAACTCAAGTGTCTTAGGTTAGATCTATTAAACTCTTTACAGTATTATGTTAAATCAATTTCTGATTATGTGTTTATGTTCCTATGCCTTCATTCTTGTTATTATATGCTTAAGCATATCTCATATAAGTATAACAAATGGTATCAGAGCCTAATTCTACATAGGTTTATAAACCAATTTTAGTTTATCAGAAATCTATTCTAAAATTATTTTGAAAATATGATTTGTTCATTACGTGGTTTTTATAATCAAATTATGATATTGATTATTTATTAAAAGAAAATCAGCTTTGTTGTTTTCAAAGATTAAGAAGAAACAATATCAAATTAGCATGTTAACTACCACATATGATTAATTTTAATCATTATTTATTTATTTTTTATTCTTCTTTGGCTACCGTGTTGCATTACTAATGGTAGCTAGGAAATTAAAAGGGCTAAAGAAAATAAAAGAAAATTTATTTTATTCTCTTTTGGCTACTGCATTACTTATGTGTACTACGGGCTATGATCCCTTATCCATTAGTCTTATCTTCTTCTTTTTGTTATAACAATAATATGTCATGACGTTATTAATGCTTCTTTATTGTTAATATATTTGTTAAATTGATGGGTGTATTGGCTTTAAGTTCTGCCAAACACCATTAAGATGCAGTACTAAAATTTAAAATTGATTTTGGGTGTTATATATATATATATATATTCATATATGAATTATGGACAACCTTCAAATTCCATTCATCGTTAAAGAAATATATATGATATTTTTTGTGATACATAAAAATAAATAACATAAATAAGATACAGTTACCTTTTTAGATTCATTACCATTAATTTTTTTTGTTAACTTATTAAAAATAAAAATGGGTTGGTCAATTAAACTAAACTAATTATGTCAATTAAATTTTAGACTTAACCATTAAATTATTGAATTTGTGATCATTCTCAGTTAGGTGGATACCGTTTTTAATAATCTTATAAATTAAGAAATTTAGTTTTGATTTATATACTTCATGTCATGTGCTAAAAATAATAATTATTTATTTATGTTTTACTTCTTCCGTCAATCTGCATGATTAAATAGAAGAGAATTTAATTTTGGTATTTTTCTCTTGAAAATATGAAATGAGATAATTATTAATAATGACAATTAATACTTTAATTAAGCAATTTTGTGATAGCCTAAAGTTTATGGTATTTATCTCATGTTTATTCACTATAAATTTATTACTTTTGACGAGAAAAGAGACCTTGATAATTATTAATAATGACAATTAATATTTTAGTTGAGTTATTTGTGATATCCTAAAGTCATGGTATTTATCTTATGTTTATTCGTTATAAATTTATTGGTTTTGACGAAATCAAGAGACCTTGAAATTAGGCAAGACCGCTATCTCAATTTATATGCCTTTATATTCATCCACTTTCGTAAATTAATTATTATGGGTTGTTATGGATATGGATATTACAACGTTATTATATATTTATTAATTTGATTTGGTCGATTAATTGTAATCAAATTTAATACAATAGTCTAATTCAAACTTTAAATCAATGGATTTTATTTAGGCAAATATAAATTTATTTGGTTAAAGATTTATTATAGATATAGTTATATATCTACCTTATAGGTCAATAATTTAATTAAGATACCTTTTGAGTAAACTAGATTGAATATTTTAATTAAGATACCTCCGGCATAATGCATTGGCCTAATATGTTTTTTATTTTATTGTATTTGGTATTGTTAAATTGTTTTAATGGATTTGTTAATTTAGTCCCATAAAGTTTATTCAATCGAGTATATTGATCTCATTTAAGTTATTTGAGCTAGCTATCATTTATGCATGTTTGAGATTATTAAATATAACTTTTTGTTAGTGATGTAATTCAAATTTGAGCCAACTTAATTTAAATAACTTTAGTCCAATTAAGTTTAATTTTGGGTTAATTAATTTTAAGTTATTTGTTTACTTAAAGTTAATTTTAAGATTAATTTTAAGATTGTGAAATTAAAAAAAAAAATTACATTTTGATTTTTTTTTTCATAAATATGGCCTTAGAAGTTTAAAGTAATATTCAAATAAGGTTTATCATATAAAAGATCTTGGGATTCACATCTCAAAATTAGGATTCATATACCTTAACTTAAGTGGTTTGATCAATATTCTATAAGTCTTAAAGTTCTACCTTGTTCTACATTTTGGTGTTGACTAAAGTATGTTTTTAAGAACAAGATTGATCAAATCTAAAGCATTAAACGATTAAAACAATTTGGTTATCAATATATCGTACGTGGGTTTATAGATTATTCGATATATCTATATATATGTTTATAAATCATATATCAACTATTGAATGATTATTGACACCTAATTGATAAACAAATTTTTGTGAATTTTTAAACAATCCTAATATCTCCCAACCTATATGAAAATTGGATTGTTTACTTTCATCAATTCACAAACTACATAATCTTGACTGAAAATTTTCTAAACCATAAGATCATGTTGCCATAGCAATTGATCTTTTTAGAGAAAATTATACATACTAATCAGTCATAACTTGTGTATCTCAAATCACATTTACTTGAATTATATTCTTCCATAGAAGATGAATTCTGGGTAATTTTGGTTTAAGAACAGCGTCACATATAAACACACATGTCTATCTTGATACTTTGAAACTCTTCTTATCCATAGATTTGATTGTTTTCATTGGATAACTGACATGTGTAGTGTGTAGTGTGATGATATAGAATTTTAAATATTGAGTTTTATACTACCATAAGTATTACTTGATATTTGTATTTAGTTGTGGGGTTAAGATAATGATTAATTACAAATGACAACTTATATGTATTCCTTTTATTGTCTTGTTTTTGGGCTTTGTCAAATTTAACTTGATCTGGATCTTGATTAGTTCCAATTATAAGCAATGAAGAACATAAAAAGAAATTTTACCTTATTGTTTGAGAGTTGAAAAACTAACAGACTTAACTGAAAATAACACTAAAGTTGACATCAATTCCCATGCTAAATGGAACTTGACATATAGGATGACTAAGAGTATGATAAGATTTTCCATGAGGATCCATAGAAGAACCTGAAGATGTGGTCGATTATTTGGAAAATCTTATAGATTTATTTTAAGGAGAGTGATATGGTCGAATGTGTTAGACTCTCTAAGATGTTTAAAGAACTAAAGTTTTTGGTGAAGAAAATGAGAGATCATCTATTGTCAATGATTAAGATTAACTAGAAGCTTAGAGACTTGAATAAATGTGTTAAAGATGAAAAGAAAGTTCATGTGGGACTCCAATCTCTCCTTACAACCTACAACAACTTAAGGAGCATGTAAACTGCTATCAAAATAAAAAATGGGATTTTTAAACAAACTCATTTCTATATGTTGTGTAAGAAACAAGAGAGAATTAAGAAAAATTCCCTTGTGATGTACTTGTTAGAGAAACCAAAAGAAATGAAATAAAACAAGTACAAGCCATAGAAGCCTACCAACTTCAAGGCTAAGAGAAAAACTATAGAAAAGATCTGAAGCTGTTAAGTATAAGTGTTACTTTTGCAAGAAATTTGGTACATGAAGAAGGGAGTACAGTGGCTTCAAAGCCGGGATGATTAGGAAGAGTTATGTTTTTCCAAATTCAGTATTTTCTTTAGAAGTTTATATTATTAACAATTCTTCATTCAGTTACCGAATTGATTTAGGATCGCCAATATGGCAACAACAAAAAAAGGAGAGAAAACCCTAGAAGTCTAAACAACAAGTTTATGTAGCTAAAGTTGCAATTAAGGCTATTGGAACACTGGAACTAGATTCAGGACTATAAAATCTATTTGTTTAGACAATATTTATTTATTTTCCTTATTTAAGAGAAATTCAATTTTTGCAGTGCTTTTAGTTAAAAATTGTTGCAAACTTATCATTCATTTTGATGGAATTAAAATATTTTAGGGTTCTGATTATATTGGTTTTGAAAATTCCGTTCAAATTATCAACAATTAAATTGTTCTTTTGTTAATCAAGAGATTTTTGCATTGAAAACTATGTAAATGTTGTTTAGAATAACACCATTATAACAGGGATAAAAAGAACCATCTTTAGAGATTTTTTGCAAATCTTTAGCATTGAAGGTTAGACCATTTATAAAGACAAACTAAAAGCATTTGTTAAAAACAAAATATTGTCAGATCTAGATTTTTTTTTATTCCAGTTGAAGAACCTATAAGCCAAAATCTAAGGTCAGATCCTATCCATTTGTTAAACAAGACTAGTCTATGTCAAAAAGATAATAAACTGTCCAAAATTTCTAAAAATGGGGGGAAGGATTTAGCCTGTGAAATGGATTACAAGTTTTAGATACAATTAATAGGAAGTCTAATGTACCCACAATTATGTATTGACCTGACTTGACATATGTTATAGGAATTTTGTCCAGTTTTCAACAAAACCCAAACTAAAGATCACTACAGGTAAGAAAGTACTTCGTCACTTGCAAAGAACTAAAGCTCACATGCTACACATATTTAGATTTTGCATGTAAATATCCAAACTCAAATAAATCTACTTATGGCTATATTTGTATGCTCACTCAAGGGGCTATAAAAAAATCCCTAATTGCAACTTCGCTATGGGAGATGAATTTATAGTCATTCATGAAGGGGTTTGTGAGGGCATTTGGATCAAGAACTTCTTGATTGATAAGAATGTCTTAAGCTCTACAGTTTCAAGTCCTTTAGAGATGTTTTGTGATAATGAAGTTGCATTTTTTTAAGTAGATATAGTAAAGATCAAACAATTCAAAGTACAATGGTCTTAAATATTTCAAAGGTGAGTGAGACAAAGGGTTAAGAGGAAAAAAGGTTATTGTTGAATATATTGGTAACAAATCTCAACTTGTTGAGCCATTCACTAAAGCCTTTTCAGTAGTAAGTTTCAGAAAACATGTTAGGGATATGAGAATCTTACTTGAACTCGATACTTGAGATTAGTGGGAGTTGAGGTTTGTGGGAGTCGAGATTAGTCTAGCCAGTTATTTTGTAATTTTCCATTATTCGTAGTAATTTTCTTTTGGCACATTTTGATAAAATGAGGAATTCAAGTATATAAGTTGTGTTATTTGTTTTACAAAAATAGAGTTTATATCATTATCTATATCAAACAAGTGAATCACCGCACTTAAGCAAGAATTGCGAACTACATAAGCAAAATTCGGTTCACTAGTGTTAAGAACTTTTGCTTGTACGTTTTAGAAACTTTTCTAAAACATTCGGTGGACTATGAGCTATACTTTTATGCTAATTCAGGTAGATATAATTATTTGCATAAATGCTCAAATACAGGCACTTATGAACTTATGTGGAATATGATATTATATGTTAGTGGTTCTTAATCAAACTAGTTTGTCAAACTGGTATACATTCTGAGTCCTACATATGGTGTCTATTCTGACCAAGTTTGAATGAATTCACAACTGTTAGAATTTCTCAGCGGGCCCTTCATTTGATAAATATAATGTTTATGGTTCTCTTGTCTTTACAGATTATGTTAAGTCCAGTGGGAGAATGTTGGAAATAAATTGTGTAACCCCCTAATTTCTACCACAAGGTGCCACGTAATATTCGCACTTAAAACATTAAATATTTCAAAATTTAATAAGGCCCTATTACAGCGGAAGTCTCACAAAATTTAATTGTGACTAATATCCCAAAACTGACCGTCCCATATTGGGTGACATTACATAAGTTCATAAAACAACATGATAAATATAATTTATTTTCCTACGCGAGTCCCTTGCCTTTGTCCATCTTTGAACTCCCGGCTCCTGAGATGCACACTAATAGTCAGCTTTATAAAGCTCAGTGAGTTCATGGTTTTCGTGCATAAAATATATACATCCCAATTATATATGGCAACAACAAAATATAACAATATGCACACTAAAAAAAACCTTTTTATTTAAAAGTGATAAGATCTCTTAAGTTCCCGTCGGGTTAGGGTCTTACCGTCATCGGCACTTCCCCGGGTTATACGGCCCTCCCTTGTCCGATCACCCATCCCCAAGACGTACCATCCCTTATGACTATTTGACCCATCCCTTTACCCGACAAAATAACAACCCAATTCATAAAACATGCTAAATAACGTTTAAAGCATGTAAATAAAATAGCATGCAACCCACATAAGATAACAATTCATGTACATGTAACAAACCCATAAACACGTACATAACAATACAATAGTGCTCAAATAAATTTTTACGTAAGCATGCATCCCAGTTTAAATCTCATGAAAATTCACCTTGGCTTTAGATAGGTTCACTTGTCACACAATAGTTCTCGACCTACACAAGTCGTAATAATTTTCTAAGTACCCTATATATACAAGTACATACATCTATACTTATATATATATTTTTTTTAAATATATATATATATATATATATATATATCACCAAGCAGGTTCCCTTAAGATTTATTTATTTATTTATTTATTTATAACCCTTTTCATGTTAAAAGTCTAACAGTTAACCTTTGAGAAGAGAAGCAAACTAGCAAAAATAATTACATAAAAGACAATTCTGCAACATGTATATATATATATATATAAACATGCTTATATATATATATATATACGTGCCATTAAAAAAATCATGGATTGCTTCATGTATTATGGTTTCCTATACACACACATATTCATATTTATAAAGATACATATATATGTGTATGCATAGTAGATAAGCATCCATCCATGGTTTTCATCTTGATTCTCAATTCCTTTTTTTTTTGCTTACTGTTTCCATCGTTCCAATATTTTTTTTTTCTAATATATAAAAAAAATCAGTAAACAATAATGCTTCTCTGAAACCCATACCCATTTTTAAATGTGATCACAGCCCTTGTTTACGATTAAAACCATTCATGGCTTATCTACTTATAACACTGGGTCATACGTTTATAACCCCATGACTGCCCGTTGCTCGATAGGTCAATCCGTTTCACCCGGTTAGACCTTCGAGTTCGTATAGGTGCATATACGTGTAGCACCGTTTTAACATATCGATTTTATGTGTAATTTATTTCGAACTTACGGACTTCTTGTGTCCATAATTCGATCCCTTAAACGGTTCATAAATGTCGACCGCAAACATCGATGTAACATAAACCAAAGTTATAGAGATTTATACCTTATTGACGTTGAAACCGACTCCCGATTCGAACACCGTATTTGGTGCCCCTTTCTATTATGTTTCTGCTTAAGTCTTGAAGAAATATCTGGTGCCTAAAATGACTAGAGGAGTCTAGTATTTATACTCCAATCCCATACGTATTGGTCCTTAGCATTTATGGAAATCCTATGTCTAATATGGAGGTGATTGCATGGTGATGGAAATGATTTGAAGATAATTTGCATGATATATGTCTACTGCTCAATTCCTCTCCTACCTTCTATATTTCCCTTTAAGGCTTGCCATTCTCAAAAGATTTTGAATTCAAATAATATGAAATATAATCTTTTTCTTTCTTACTTAATCAAGGCAAACGATAATCCAATTTATTCCCCTAATATAATATTACACCAAATATTATTAAATTTAAATTAAATATTTGAGATAATACTTATAGTATAAATTAACCAAATAAATAAATAAGATTTTTATTTTTATTTTTTTTTATTTATTTATTTATTTATTTATTTATTTTTTTTTATTTTTTTTTTGGGGTGTTACAACTCTCCCCCCCTAAAAATCAGATTTCGTCCCCGAAATCAATCATCGTTGAACAATTGGGGATATTTGTTTCTTATCTCCACCTCCGGTTCCCATGTCATTTCTGACCCCTTATGAAATCTCCATTTGACAAGGACCAATGGAATGGTCTTGTTTCGCAACCTCTTTATTTTCCTATCCAAAACTTGAATCGGTTCTTCGACATAACCCAGTTTTGGATTGATCTCTACATCTTCTAATGCCACTGTCGCTGATTCGTCAGCTAGGCATTTTCTCAAGTTTGACACGTGAAATGTGTCATGAATTCCATGTAATTCTTCTGGTAACTTCAGACGATACGCCACCGCCCCTACTCTTGCTATAATCTCGAACGGTCCAACATACCTTGGGCTTAGCTTCCCACGTTTACCAAAACGTACCACTCCCTTCCAGGGTGATATTTTAAGCATCACCCTGTCCCCGACTTGAAACTCTAATGGCCTACGCCTTTTATCCGCATAACTTTTCTGTCTGTCTTGCGCGATTTTCAACCTTTCCCTAATTTGCGCTATCTTATCGGAAGTTTGTTGAACTAGCTCTGGGCCTGCCAATTGCCTTTCTCCAATATCCACCCAACACATTGGTGTTCTACACTTTCGACCGTATAAGGCTTCAAAAGATGCTGCTTTAATGCTAGAATGGTAGCTATTGTTGTACGCGAATTCTATCAATGGCAAATGATTGTCCCAACTTCCCCCAAAATCGATGATGCATGCCCTTAACATGTCTTCAAGGGTTTGTATTGTCCTCTCACTTTGACCATCGGTTTGTGGGTGGTAGGCAGTGCTTAGATTCAAACGAGTCCCCATTTCTTGTTGGAAGCTTGCCCAAAACCTAGATGTGAATCTCGCATCTCTATCTGAGACAATGGATATTGGTACACCATGCCTTGACACTATTTCGTTGACATACAGCTGAGCCAACTTTTCTAACGTATATTTTTCACTAATCGGTAGGAAGTGAGCAGACTTCGTCAACCGATCTACAATCACCCAGATTGTGTCATGCCCCTTCATCGTCTTTGGCAACTTGGTAACGAAATCCATTGTTATCATATCCCACTTCCATACTGGTATTTCCATTTGTTGTAACATTCCCGATGGTTTCTGGTGCTCCGTCTTCACTTGTAAGCAGGTCAAGCACTTCTCCACATACTCAGCTACTGACTTCTTCATACCCGGCCACCAATAGCTCTCTTTCAAATTCTTATACATTTTATCGCTTCCTGGGTGCATAGTGTACTTGGACTTATGTGCCTCGTCTAGTACTTGGCCCCTCAAATTACCAAAGTGAGGAATCCATACCCGATCTCCAAATCTATATATCTCGTCTGATCCAATTGTCAGTGACTTAATTTGTCCAACCATCCTCTCCTTCTTAATATTTGTATCAAGTAAGGCTTCCTTCTGAGCATCTCTTATTTGATCTATCATGTCCACCTTTACGTTTATCCACATGGCCCGCACTCGAATAGGCTCGGTCCTTTCCTTCCTACTCAATGCGTCAGCCACTACATTTGCTTTTCCTGGATGATAATGAATCTCACAGTCATAATCCTTAAGAAGTTCCATCCATCTCCTCTCGTCTCATATTCAATTCCTTCTGATCAAAAAGATACTTCAGGCTCTTATGATCAGTATAAATCGTACACTTTGTACCATAAAGGTAGTGTCTCCAAATCTTCAGCGCGAATACCACTGCGGCTAACTCCATATCATGAGTTGGGTACTTTCTCTCGTGCTCCTTCAGTTGTCGAGATGCATAGGCGATGACCTTACCCCGTTGCATCAGTACGCAACCCAGCCCCATCTTAGAAGCGTCGCTATAAACAATGAAGTCTTCCATTCCTTCCGGTAAGGCAAGAACTGGCGCGCTACTCAATTTGGTCTTGAGTGTTTGGAAAGCTTCTTCTTGTTTTTCTCCCCAGTCGAACTTAATTGCCTTCTTCGTCAACTTTGTCATAGGCATTGCTATTTTAGAGAAATCCTGGATAAACCTCCGGTAATATCCAGCCAACCCTAGAAAACTTCGGATTTCTGACGCAGACTTTGGTGACTCCCAATCCATGACTGCCTCTACTTTTGCCGGATCCACCTTAATCCCTTCCGCATTTACTACATGACCGAGAAACTGCACTTCTCGTAACCAAAATTCACATTTCGAGAATTTGGCATATAACTTTTCTCTCATTAGCAATTCCAAAATAGTTCTTAAATGATTTCTGTGCTCTTTTTCACTTTTCGAATAAATAAGGATGTCGTCGATGAACACGATGACAAACTTGTCTAGATATGGTCCGCATACTCGATTCATCATGTCCATGAAGGCTGCTGGCGCGTTTGTCAATCCAAACGGCATCACCACAAACTCGTAGTGCCCATATCGAGTCCTGAAAGCGGTCTTTGGCACATCCTCTTCTCGCACTTTCAACTGATGGTAACCCGATCTTAAATCAATCTTCGAGAAGTGACTAGCTCCTTGTAGCTGATCAAATAAGTCATCGATTCTTGGTAACGGGTATCTATTCTTGATTGTGAGCTTGTTAAGCTCGCGATAATCGATACACATCCGCATTGAGCCATCCTTCTTCTTTACAAACAGGATTGGCGCTCCCCATGGCGATGAACTTCGCCTGATAAACCCCTTGTCTAACAACTCTTGAAGTTGTTTCATCAACTCTTGCATCTCCGTCGGGGACAACCGATAGGGTGCTCGTGCAACAGGAGCTACACCGGGCACTAGGTCAATACGGAACTCCACCTCGCGTTCCGGGGGTAGTCCTGGTAGTTCATCCGGAAAAACTTTTGGATACTCATTCACTACCGGTACCCCTTGCACTGATCTCTTTTCTGGTTTAGCATTGATTGCATAAGCTAGATAAGCAGTGCATCCTTTCCGAAGGCACTTGTTTGCTTTTAGTGCGCTGATGATTCTCGTACTACCCTTTCTTCGATCCCCATAAACATGAATCGTCTGCCCCTCTGGGGTTTGAATTTTGATCATCTTTTCGTGGCACATAATCTGCGCTTTGTTTTCGGATAACCAGTCCATCCCTAGGACCACATCAAAACCTCCTAAACACATAGGCATAAGCCTAACGGGCAATTCCCTACCATCTATACAGATCGTGCATCCATTAATTATTTCATCTACCTTAACCTGATTACCGTCAGCGGTTTCTACGGTGAAGTTCTTCCCTAGTCTACAGGCATCCTTATTCAAATAGTGTCGGAAAGTAGAAGATACAAAACTACCATCTGCACCCGAGTCAAACAACACATGAGCATAAACATTGTTTATAAGAAACATACCCGATACGACGTCAGGAGACTCCCTAGCCTCCTCCAAAGTCATGTTGTATGCTCGTCCGGTCCCCTTAGGCAGTTCCTTCTTCTTTTCCGACCCCTTTCCCGGTCCATTTCCAAAAGCCCAAACATTGTTCGTCGCCCCTTTTTGGAGCTTAGGGCATTCGGACCTTAGATGCCCTGACGCCCCACATTCATAGCACGATTTGTTCTCGGTACACTCCCTTGATGTGTGCCCGGATTTTCCACAACGATAGCATGTCACTTTTGCTGCCCAACACTCTCCCCTGTGTCTTCGATTGCATTTAGTGCACTGAGGAATGGTGAATTCCTCATTCCGTGCCCTTGTATGTGTCGTCACTCCCTTGGATTTCTTTATCAGATTACTTGGTCCTTCCCATTTCCTTTTGGCGTCTCTTCTTTCCCCAGTTGCCTTTACGTGATTCGCTTCGGCAACAAGCGCCATCTCCACTGCTTGAACAAACGTGGTTGGTTTGGTCATATCCACATACCGCTTTATCTCTATCCTTAGACCGTCCTTAAACCGGTCTATCTTTCTTTGTTCTGTTGCCACCTGGTAACTAGCAAACCTGGCCTTTTCCAGAAATACGTCCACGTATTCTTGAACAGATAATGAACCTTGTTCTAACCTCAAGAACTCTGACTCCAACCTTTTCACATCCGTCTGTGTGCAATATTTATCCATTAACATTTCTTTCATCTCGCTCCCGTGTTAGGACAGAAATGTTTTCATCCCCTCGGATGGCACATTCGGCCTCCCACCAATGAAGCGCGGAATCTCCAAGGGTGGTAGCCGCATATGTTACCTTTTGTTCCTCGGAACACCCACAGATCTTGAAACAACTTTGCATTTTGGTCACCCAATTCATTAGGGCTACTGGACCCTCAATGCCCTTAAACTCCTTTGGGCGGGTGCTACTGAAAGTCTTGTAACTACAACTCTTTCCTTTCGCTTGTGGTGCCACTTTTGGATCCACTGGTTGTTCATCCTTCCCTTTGACAGACAACTCCACCTTTTCAGTGGTTTGAGAGTTAACCACTGTCTTCTCCTCCTTCTGGGTGCTCGCTTCCTCTTCTTCTTCGGGGTCCTTAAATCTGTCACCCAACATGGCCTTAAGCATATTTGGAAGGGTATTTTGGAGAACTTGAGTCATCTTCTCAGTTAGTGCCTCCTCCGTGAAAACATTTTCTCCTCTCCCAATTTCTTGGTTTCGCACTCGTACGCTACGTGTAGCTGAGTTTGCATCCACCGACTGAGTCGCACTTGAGCTTGCGGAGTTTCCACGGCCACGACCTCGACCACGACCACGTCCTCTTCCTGTTGGTGGTGGTTGATTGCCGACTCCTTCCCCGATATTGGCATTTCTTGCAGATCCACGTGATACCATACTGAATATAGTAGGGCGATATTAAAGTCTAATTTACTAGACACATACAATTATTGAAGGAAGTACCACTATCACATAATAAAAAAAATCATTCATATATTGAAATTTTCAAGAGAGAGATAGTTTACATAATCTTGCCATAATTATTAAAATTTGGGATTACTAACTCGCTCAAAAATATCCCTAGCTAAACATCAATTTAAATACTAAACAAAATTTCTCTCTCTATGACTATCAACACTCTTAAGGCATCTCGGGGAGATAGGGGTCTCTAATCCATTGTGCATAGGTCAATGAAGGTTTGAAGCTCCATAATAGATTCGCCTTTGGACCCTTTTTGTAGCATTCGGTCCAATCAGAAAGATACCCCTTAACCACCCTTGCATATTCGAGGGTCACTTTCTTGTAAAAACGGGTCCTATCTCTCATCCGAGTACCCCACGTCCTAGCAATAATCCTCCGCTCCTGTGCCACCATCAGTTTCAGAAGGTCTCTCTCTCCCAATAGGTTATTCCTCTCTTCGGTCACCCTAGCATGAGCCCTTTGTAGGTTGTCAAGCATTCCTTTAGTCCTGTTACTATCCCATTCTGTGTAAGCCAACTTATTTTGTAACTCAGCTTTCCCTCTTTGAAGAAACTCTATCTTTTCTTCAAGTTCATAAGTCTTAGGCGAGCTTGGAGTGTACTCTACAGACGGCTCATACGAGGACTCTCTATGGGTCGGCGCCTGAGATGACACTTCCTCGTTGTGGGTCGGACTACTACCCCCAGTCTGATGACCTGAGTTGAGACTGATACTACGAGCCGTGTTGGAGCGGTGACTGCCCACCGACCCTCCGTTCGGACCTAGCCCATATAGTGTTCTTCGTCCCCCACGTCCTCGTCCACGCCCTCGGCTCACGATCCTCACACCTCTAACCATTTTTCCTTCAAAATCACAGAGAATACCATCAATATAAGAATCAAGCTTAGTTGTAAGATCATATATTATAAATAACCACCTACTTATCCCTTTCGTATGTTACTATAATACCCATTCCCAGTTTAAGCTTAGGCTAAAATCTTAACCTATTTCTCTTAAACTAAGGCTCTGATACCATTTGTAACACCCCAAAGTCCAAAGCAATGGACTGGCCCAATAACTTCAAATCCAACTTAAAACCATGGTGGAAGTTATTGGTAGCCCACTACTTGAGGCTTATAAGGAGCTTCTAAATCTCCTTTTCTACCAATGTGGGATGAGTTGTTACAAACTCCCCCACTTAAACTCCTGACGTCCTCGTCAGGTCTACCCAGAATCTTTTCTCCTTGTCATCGGCGATGTGGGATTCGCCTAAGATGTTACAAACACCCCCTCTCGAGGACTCATCATACCCGATAAGGTTTGCCCCACCATCCCGATGGTACAAGGATCGGCTCTGATACCAACTTGTAACCCCCTAATTTCTACCACAAGGTGCCACGTAATATTCGCACTTAAAACATTAAATATTTCAAAATTTAATAAGGCCCTATTACAGCGGAAGTCTCACAAAATTTAATTGTGACTAATATCCCAAAACTGACCGTCCCATATTGGGTGACATTACATAAGTTCATAAAACAACATGATAAATATAATTTATTTTCCTACGCGAGTCCCTTGCCTTTGTCCATCTTTGAACTCCCGGCTCCTGAGATGCACACTAATAGTCAGCTTTATAAAGCTCAGTGAGTTCATGGTTTTCGTGCATAAAATATATACATCCCAATTATATATGGCAACAACAAAATATAACAATATGCACACTAAAAAAAAACCTTTTTATTTAAAAGTGATAAGATCTCTTAAGTTCCCGTCGGGTTAGGGTCTTACCGTCATCGGCACTTCCCCGGGTTATACGGCCCTCCCTTGTCCGATCACCCATCCCCAAGACGTACCATCCCTTATGACTATTTGACCCATCCCTTTACCCGACAAAATAACAACCCAATTCATAAAACATGCTAAATAACGTTTAAAGCATGTAAATAAAATAGCATGCAACCCACATAAGATAACAATTCATGTACATGTAACAAACCCATAAACACGTACATAACAATACAATAGTGCTCAAATAAATTTTTACGTAAGCATGCATCCCAGTTTAAATCTCATGAAAACTCACCTTGGCTTTAGATAGGTTCACTTGTCACACAATAGTTCTCGACCTACACAAGTCGTAATAATTTTCTAAGTACCCTATATATACAAGTACATACATCTATACTTATATATTTTTTTTTTAAATATATATATATATATAT
This sequence comes from Silybum marianum, assembly GCA_036898165.1. Taxonomy (NCBI): domain Eukaryota; kingdom Viridiplantae; phylum Streptophyta; class Magnoliopsida; order Asterales; family Asteraceae; genus Silybum; species Silybum marianum. The sequence goes on from CM072538.1 coordinate 25,705,288, forward strand.
ATATCACCAAGCAGGTTCCCTTAAGATTTATTTATTTATTTATTTATTTATAACCCTTTTCATGTTAAAAGTCTAACAGTTAACCTTTGAGAAGAGAAGCAAACTAGCAAAAATAATTACATGAAAGACAATTCTGCAACATGTATATATATATATATATAAACATGCTTATATATATATATACGTGCCATTAAAAAAATCATGGATTGCTTCATGTATTATGGTTTCCTATACACACACATATTCATATTTATAAAGATACATATATATGTGTATGCATAGTAGATAAGCATCCATCCATGGTTTTCATCTTGATTCTCAATTCCTTTTTTTTTTGCTTACTGTTTCCATCGTTCCAATATTTTTTTTTTCTAATATATAAAAAAAATCAGTAAACAATAATGCTTCTCTGAAACCCATACCCATTTTTAAATGTGATCACAGCCCTTGTTTACGATTAAAACCATTCATGGCTTATCTACTTATAACACTGGGTCATACGTTTATAACCCCATGACTGCCCGTTGCTCGATAGGTCAATCCGTTTCACCCGGTTAGACCTTCGAGTTCGTATAGGTGCATATACGTGTAGCACCGTTTTAACATATCGATTTTATGTGTAATTTATTTCGAACTTACGGACTTCTTGTGTCCATAATTCGATCCCTTAAACGGTTCATAAATGTCGACCGCAAACATCGATGTAACATAAACCAAAGTTATAGAGATTTATACCTTATTGACGTTGAAACCGACTCCCGATTCGAACACCGTATTTGGTGCCCCTTTCTATTATGTTTCTGCTTAAGTCTTGAAGAAATATCTGGTGCCTAAAATGACTAGAGGAGTCTAGTATTTATACTCCAATCCCATACGTATTGGTCCTTAGCATTTATGGAAATCCTATGTCTAATATGGAGGTGATTGCATGGTGATGGAAATGATTTGAAGATAATTTGCATGATATATGTCTACTGCTCAATTCCTCTCCTACCTTCTATATTTCCCTTTAAGGCTTGCCATTCTCAAAAGATTTTGAATTCAAATAATATGAAATATAATCTTTTTCTTTCTTACTTAATCAAGGCAAACGATAATCCAATTTATTCCCCTAATATAATATTACACCAAATATTATTAAATTTAAATTAAATATTTGAGATAATACTTATAGTATAAATTAACCAAATAAATAAATAAGATTTTTATTTTTATTTTATTTTATTTATTTATTTATTTTTTTATTTATTTTTATTTATTTTTTTTTTTTTTTTTGGGGTGTTACAAATTGGACTTTAACATTATCTGTATTAATTATTAAAGGACAATTGATTTAAATTATTATACTTATCAAGAGAATTCTATATTAGTTATAATCCGGTTACATATTTGGATATATATCTCCTAATATGAGTTGGATAATCATTAAGTTAATTACCTGATTAACATTAAGGTAAGTGCATATCTTCTCCTATTATTTAATATCAATTCTATAGATAAACTAGGACTCCTTATGGGATGAGTCTCTAGCTTTCCATGGCCTATATATATAAAGGAGATCAAGTCCCTATTGCCTACACGAGTCTGCATTTAGTTCAGCCCCATTCTGAAGCAAACCGTGTAGAGCTTTAGAAGACTTCGATCTGCAAGCAACGATAACCGCTTCCGCTTCAATGAACTTCGTTGCGTATAACTCAAGTGTCTTAGGTTAGATCTATTAAACTCTTTACAGTATTATGTTAAATCGATTTCTGATTATGTGTTTATGTTCCTATGCCTTCATTCTTGTTATTATATGCTTAAGCATATCTCATATAAGTATAACATCCCTTAGTATGAGAGGGAGAGAGTAAGAGCGTACAAATTTTCTATTTGACATCTAAAGGAAATCATAATTTTAACCCATATATATAATTCAGTTACTTCCATCAAGTAGCAGTAATGAAATTAGGGGTGCCAGTTATGTCATGTTGGCATAGTTGTTGTTATAAAATATAAATATAGCAACAACTAAAATATAGTTACAGAACTGGTCCTAAGGCTATAAATATTGGAAATATTCCAACATTCTCCCACTTGGCCGAGTGACCATTTCTGATGAGTATTCATAAATTTGGCCAAGATAATACCCATCAAGTTTCATATTAAAACCAAAGCAAAAAGATACAGTCATTCGCATCGTTATCAACACGAGACCCCATCAATTATACTAAAGCCTCAACATAAAACATTTAGAAAATTTCAAGCCAATATGACAGAAAATATACAACATTAAATTGTATAGATTTGTCTATAGATTAATAAGTGCATGCATACATTAGTATAGACAAGATAACCAAGATATTCGAGAAAATTTACAATTATTTTTCCATAAGAGCAATATGCTATCACATGAGGTCTCTAGTAAAACCCATCTTTGCTACGAGCTCTTGGTAAACTTTGGGTGGTAGACCTTTTGTCATCGGATCCGCAAGCATATCATGAGTGCTGATGTACTCGATACAAAGATTATTTTCTTCTACTCGTTCTCGTACAAACAAGAACTTTGTATCAAGATATAATCCCGCTCCACTCGAACTATTGTTGTTCGAAAAACTAACGGCAGCAGAATTATCACAATAAATCTTCAATGGTCTTGATATGGAGTTCACGACTTTGAGTCCACCAATAAGATTTCTCAACAACATTCCGTGGCAAGTTGCATTATAGACTGCAACATACTCCGCCATCATTATCGAGGTCGTCGTTAGTTGTTGCTTATGACTCCTCCATGAGATAGGCCCGCCTGCTAGCATAAATATGTACCCCGAAGTTGATTTTTTATCGTCTTTGCATTTTGCAAAGTCGGAATCAGAATAACCAATCACTTCTAAGTTATTAGTTTTTCTATATGTTAGTTTGTAGTCTTTTGTCCCTTGTAGATACCGCAATACTTTCTTTGTTGCTTTCCAATGATCTAAGCCAGGATTAGATTGATATCGGCGTAGCATTCCAGCAATATAAGCAATATCCGGACGAGTACAAACCTGAGCATACATTAGACTTCTAACTACAGAAGCATAAGGTATCAATCTCATTCGTTCCTTTTCTACTTTCGTTTTCGGGCATTGAAAAGAACCAAAAACGTCTCCTTTAACTACGGGAGCAATGGAGGGGGAACATTGTTGCATGTTATAACGTGCAAGAACACGTTCAATGTAAGCCTTTTGAGATAAACCTAACGTCCCATTGGCCCGATCTCGGTGTATTTCGATGCCGATCACATAAGAGGCTTCGCCGAGATCTTTCATGTCAAAATGGCGCGAAAGTAATCGTTTTGACTCATGCAACAAATTCAGGTTATTACTTGCCAAAAGAATGTCATCAACATATAAGACTAGTATGGCAAAGTTGCTCCCACTCATTTTAAGGTAGGTACACTGATCCACTTGATTTTTATTGAAGCCGTTCTTTTTCATGACTTCATCAAATTTTAAGTACCACTGTCGTGATGCTTGTTTTAACCCGTATATGGATTTCTTTAGTTTACATACTAGGTGTTCTTGACCCTTAGGCTTAAAACCTTCGGGTTGTGTCATGAACACATCTTCATGCAAATCACCGTTAAGGAAAGCTGTTTTAACGTCCATTTGATGTAGCTCCAAATCAAAATGAGCTACTAGGGCCATAACGATCCTTAGGGAATCCTTCCGTGAAACGGGAGAGAAAGTTTCCTGATAATCGACTCCCTCCCTTTGGGTGTAGCCTTTAGCAACCAAACGTGCTTTATATCGTTCGACGTTTCCATTTGGGTCTAACTTGGTTTTAAAGACCCACTTGCATCCTACGGGTTTTATACCCTTAGGGAGTTCAACAAGTTCCCAAACGTCATTTTTGCTCATGGAATCAAGCTCGTCAATCATAGCTTTGTTCCATTGAGAGGATTGGTCACTATTAATGGCCTCGTTATAAGAAGTTGGATCGTTATACTTTCCCATATCTAAATCAACTTCATTAAGGTAGGTTATGTAATCATCAAAGTTAGTAGGTCTTCTAGACCTTGATGACCTCCTTAATAAAATTTCGGGTTCTTGTGGCTCAATGGTAACTTCAGGGATTTGTTCCTCTAAGTTTGATGTGCCTTCATTTAATGGCATATTTGGAGTAACATTATCTTCAAGAGAGGCACTTGGTGAAGCAATGTCATTTACAAGAGGCACAACGGGATGAAGAAGTAAGAGGGTCATTGGCCCCTTCTCTTGAACTTCTTGTAAATTAGTGTCATGATGTGCATTGCTCCCACTAATATTAGAGTTCTCTAGGAACTCGGCATGGCGAGTTTCAACTATGCGAGTGGAATGAGAAGGGCAATAGAATCTAAATCCCTTTGATCGTTCTGGATATCCTATAAAGAAACAACTTACGGTTTTCATGTCAAGCTTTCTTTGTTGAGGATTGTAGAGCTTAGCTTCGGCACGACAACCCCATATTTTCATATATCTCAAGCTTGGTTTCCTTCTCGTCCAGATTTCATAAGGTGTCTTAGGAACGGATTTAGAAGGAACCCTATTGAGTATATGTACAGCCGTCTTTAATGCCTCAGTCCATAAGAATTGGGGTAAGTTGGTATTTGCTAACATACTTCTTACCATATCCATAAGAGTCCTATTTCTTCTCTCAGCAACACCGTTCTGCTGAGGAGTACCTGGCATGGTAAATTGGTTCACGATTCCGTGTTCCTTGCAAAAGTCAAAGAAAAGACCGGGAGCTTGACCAACATCAGTATGTCTACCATAATACTCACCTCCTCTATCTGATCTCACTACTTTTATTTTACGGTCGAGTTGATTTTCAACCTCGGCCTTAAAGGCTTTAAACATGTCAAGTGATTCAGATTTTTCATTTATTAAATACAAATACATATAACGTGAATGATCATCTATAAAGGTGATAAACGATTTATGTCCAGATATTCCAGCGGGAAAAGGTCCACAGATGTCGGTGTGTATGATTTCCAACAAACTAGAACTTCTTGTGGCGCCTTTTTTATTTCCCTTTGTCATTTTTCCTTTAAGGCATTTAACATAAGTCTCAAAATCATTGAAATCAAGAGTTGGTAATACACCATCTTTCACGAGTCTTAACATTCGATCTCGTGATATGTGGCCTAGACGTTGATGCCACAACATTGATGAAGTTTCCAAGTCTTGTTTTCTTTTATTTAAGGTTTCATTTACATTATATGACAACAAAGATTTTGAGAATTGGTCATCCAAAACCAATTTATAGAGATCTCCTTCTAAGTAACCACAACTAATGATGTCAGAATTTAAGCTAATAGTGACTTTACCATTACCAAATGATACATAATATCCATCAAGGTCTAATTTACATACAGACACTAAATTCCGAGTCATCCTCGGTACATAAAGAGTATCATTTAAGTTAATAGAATGGCCACTTTGCATTACTAATTGCAAAGTACCTATAGCTTCAACATCAAGATCGTCACCACTTCCAACTTTAATGATCCTTTGGTTTCTTTCCAGCTTCCGGATTATATGGAATCCCTGTAAGGAGTTTGCAACATGAACCATGGAACCGGAATCAACCCACCATGTGTTTTTAGGAACATTAATATTAAAAGACTCGTAAATCATAAATAGATGATTACCTTTCTTCGCTAACCAGTCCTTGAATTTCGGGCAGTCTCGCTGGCCATGTCCTTTCTTGTGGCAAAATTTATAACGAAACAAACCCTTAGGAGCAGTTGAGCTTGAGGCTGCATTTGCATTCCTTTTTTGGACCTTTGAGCTTTCTCCAGTGTTAAAGTTTCCCTTCCTCTTTCCGGTGTTTGTGGTTGTAATATGAGCAACATCGGGCTTTTCTATCTTTAGGCGCTCCTCCTCTTGTACGCACATGGCAATGAGTTCACTCATTTGCCATTTGTCCTTTTGAGTATTATAGTTTATTTTGAAAGGACCAAATTGTGTTGGTAGAGAGGTCATTATGAAGTGCACCAAAAATCCCTCACTAATTTCCATGTCCATGCCCTTAAGCTTATGGGCCATGTCACTCATCATCATGATGTGCTCACGCACACCACTCACACCATCGTACTTTGTAGTCAACATCTTTAAGATCAAAGTACTTGCGTGTGCCTTGGAGGTGCCTTTAAATTGCTCCTCAACGGAGTCCATGTAAGTTTTCGCGTTTTCCGAGTCAGGAATGGCTCCGCGAATGGCAACCGAGATGGAATTCTTTATGACCATGAGAGACATTCTGTTCGATCTCTCCCACTGTTCATACAATCTTTTATGCTCTAGAGAGCTTTGGTCAGTGGGAGAAGCAGGGGGATCATGTCTCAAAGCATAGTCTAAATCCATCATTCCAAGTGTTAGTTTTACGGCATCTCGCCATGACGCGAAGTTAGTGCCAGTCAAAGGTTCAATCCCATAGTTAGGACTTACAGTGGTCGCTGGATTGATACATTAAAAATATGCAAATAGAAAGAAGAAGAAAAAATGAGTGAAGTGAAGCATATAGGGTAATCACATAAAGCAAGCAAAATTAACATATTGAAAATGAAATCTATTATAACACCAAAATTATAGACTAAAACTAAGGTTCTACTTGAATGTTGGCTTCGCGTTGGCTATGACTAACATTCAAGCTTTACGAACATGCATAAAAACAAATATGTCACATAAATATTACACATCACCGTTGGGCAGAAATGTAACACATGTATTTGTCATGCTTATTACTTGTTTATTCAAATTATCAATCAACTCACCGTTGGGTTTGATGAATGACAACTTGAACAATTTCTTAATATGACATTCGATATTGACTTAAACAACCATTAGTTGGATTGGTTATTTGAATTAATATAGAAGTTGTCATCCATTATATTGAGTATATTCAACAATTGATTAGAAAGTATCAGTTCGACATCCACCATAAGTTAATTTGATTACCAAAAGAAAAAGTAATCAAAATAACAATAACCATGAATTGATAAACGGAAAAGAATCGAAACAGAAGAATTATTCAGTTTGCATATTAAAACCAAAACCCACACATGGCAATGAAAATCAATTGGTAAAATAAAAACAAAAGAATTATTCAATTAGCCACCAAAACAAAAAACAAACAGTGGGTGATGCTTTATCAATTCGTGAGGGAAAGAATAAAAAAAACATTCAATTAGCCACCAAAACCAAAACAAACAGTGGGTGGCGTTTTATCAATTAGTGAGGGGAAAAAAATAGAAAAAAGAAACTATGTATATATTGTGATTCGATGATACCACTTCGTTCAAGTAATTAAAACCCTTTCAATTTTAATAAATTAGGGTTCATAATCTTTAAAATTCTATATACGCATAAAATTTTCTTTAGAAAATCATATTAGGGTTCATAAGATTGCGGCAAAATCACATATCAAACCGTGGCTCTGATACCACATGTTGATTAAATCTAACATATATTATCAATCAATCTCATGAACACCCATCAATTTAAAGATTAACACATATCAATTTAAGTGGGAAGAACTTACTTGGAAAGTGAGATTTCATTGGTAAGTTTGATGTAGAAGAAGAAGCCATTGATTCCGTTATGATGTCTTGATCGATGGAAGATCGTACGCCAAAATCATTGGTGTTATTGATCCTCTGTTCCCTTAGTATGAGAGGGAGAGAGTAAGAGCGTACAAATTTTCTATTTGACATCTAAAGGAAATCATAATTTTAACCCATATATATAATTCAGTTACTTCCATCAAGTAGCAGTTATGAAATTAGGGGTGGCAGTTATGTCATGTTGGCATAGTTGTTGTTATAAAATATAAATATAGCAACAACTAAAATATAGTTACAGAATTAGTCCTAAGGCCATAAATATTGGAAATATTCCAACACATAAGTCCTGCAATCAAAATCATCTTCAATGCCATCACCAAAAACATGAAAATAATAGCCCTCATTGTGGTTAAAAAGAATCATATCCCTATTTTCAAGTTCCACAATCATATCCCCATTGTTTCGTAGTCGCAAAGGTTTCCCCATATCTATATCGGGATAATGCATACAATATATCATGGTCCAAGAGGTTGGGTTCTTATACTCCTTCATAACTCATAATCATCAGACATCTTATCGTATCCAAACCCTAAAACAACAAATGAGTCTTCCAAATCGATTGGGGAAAACATAGGAAGAGTTAGGGTTAATTTCCTTCTAATCGAAGGATTCCAGAGAATAATCGCATCTAAACTGGATTCGACTTCATCATCATCAGAGAGGCAAACAACACCGTTGCAACACCCGACTATCCTAAAACAGAGGTTGACACAGCAAATATTAAAAGGAAATTCAATTTGGGTAATGCGATCCTCAGTAAAAGCCTCATCATCGAAATGCACACAAAACCATCCATGACGCACAAACCACTCCAAGCGACGGACAAAATAACGAGGATTTAGTTGGTTGAAATTGTGAAGATGCATGAGTTTGAATTTGGTGGAATTGATGAAAGACAACCATGATTTGCAAACCGACCTGCAACGAAGAAGCGATTTTGCTGGTTAGATTGAAAGGATTTCGACGATGAGTTCATCAGGAAGTTGGACTGCCATTTCAATTTCTAGAGAGAGAAAGGCGGTTTTAGAGAGAGTGATCCAGCTGCATGATAAATGGGAAATTTGAGTTCCTCGTTAGGCATGGAAATGAGACGGGTATGGGGCGGGAACCTTAGGCTATGTTTGGCAAAGTAGCCGATAAGCTAGCTTATGACTGATAAGCTAGCGTATGACTTATAAGGTAGCTGATGACTTATAAGCTAGCTGGTAGCTGATAAGCTAGCTGATGAATAAGTTATGTTTGGCAAAAACTAGCTTATGAGCATGTGAAATGACCAAAAAAAGCATGTTGAAAATAAATAAATAATATTAGTTAAGGGTATAATTGGAAAAAGTGTCAAAAAGCTCCTCATAAGCTACTCCAAGTAGTTTATCGATAAGCTAGCTTATAAGCTGACTTATAAGCTAGCTTATGTGCATCCAAACGATTACTCAGAAAATAAGCTAACTTATAAGTCAGCTTATAAGCTAGCTTATTTTTGCCAAACAATGCCTTAATCCCCATCCCGGTCCCCGATTTCAATCTTCATCCCCATCCCCGTTGGGGAATATGATCACATCCCCATCCCCCCTCCCGACGAGGAACGGACATCCCCAACGGGGAATCGGGGATTTTTTCTCCGTTAATTTAAAGATATTTTATATCAAATATATTTAAGACCATTTTCGATCGATAAGATGGTTGGTATTTAAATCTCACATATTTATAAAATGTTATTTTATAAATTATCAAATGTTCATATGTGAACAAAATCACAACATCATAGATATTTGTTTGATTAAACGTGCAACGTTTTTTATTTAAAAAAAAAGAGTAAGACGACTAAAAAAATGTATATAAAAAGAAATGTCAAAATACTATTAATAAATCTAATTGTTTATAAATAATATATTTAATAAAAAAATATATAATATATTTAATATTCGGGGACGGGGCGGGGCGGGGACTACGTTACCCGTCTCCGTCCCCATCCCCGATTTTTAACATTCGGGGATCCCCGTCCCCATCCCCAATCCCCGAGTTTGCGAGGAATCCCCATCCCCGTCGGGGCGGGTACACCGGATTCCCCAATGGGACGGGCCTAATTTCCATGCCTATTCCTCGTTCATCTTGCCCCCAATTTACGGATGTTCATTACGGATTTGATCCCTCTGATTTGATGGTTTTATGAAAACGTCCCTGATGTTTATTTTAACAGGATTAAGCGGGTATGTGGTTCACAAAATGGAATTTAGCGAAATTAAAATTCATCAAATGAATTTGAATGAAATTTGACTGTGTGTTTGATTCGATGGAAATCAATTCATTCACTTATACCAAGTAATGATGAATTATTTAACATAAGGAATCAATTGGAATTGAAAAGATTTCATTTATTTAATCATGTGAACCAAACAGGGCAAAAAAAAAATTGGTTAATGGATTTGGTCATTCCAATTCTTTTCAATTCCAAATTCATGAACCAAACAGCCCCTAAAGACTTGCTATTTGTATGATTTGTTGGATTTGATCCATCACCCGTAACCTTCGTTATTTTATTTTATTTTGTTAATCCATCTAAATGAGAGGTAAAATGGTCATTTTACCTCCTTTATCTATTTCAAAAAAAAAATTCCAAATTCTTCTTTTAACTATCCCTGATCCCTCCCTCCCTCCTTCTTACCCCACGGGAACCAACCAGTCAGCCACCTCGCACCCCTTCCTTCTCGCGCACCACTGGGTGATCGAGCGAGAAGATGGAGGCCATTTGTTGGTGGTAGTGAGTTACATTCGTCCCTCTCTTCCTCTTTCCCAAGAAGCAAAAAAAGTAAAATCCAAACATCAAAATAGAGAAATCATAACCTAAGAGAACTTGCATTTGTTTCATCAAACCAATAAGACCAACCCCATGTTGGATTTTTTCATTAGACCTATTTGTACTACAATGCGTCTGTCTTTTCATAAAGCAATTGAGTCAAAGTAGTGGTAGCAAAATAGTCCTATCTCCATCTCTTCCTCCACCAATCTCCACCGCTACCTTGCCTCTCCGCTTCACCCTATCATTCGATTCAATTTAAGCCGTCCGATCTAATTCTAACCGACCGACTATAAACAAATATCCAATTGTAATTGGAATGGATTGGATCCAAAATTTCAATATTAAAATTGGATCAGTTGGTTCTTAGATGGCAGTCCATCATCCAATAAAACTGAACTTATCCAATTTGATGACCATTCAATTATTCATTCAATGACTATCCAATTATTATCTAACTATCATCCAATTAATAACTATACGTAATTATTAACATTCTACGATATCATTTTTTTAGTTGATATTTATATGCTTTGGTTTGGTTCGGATGTCTCGTGTTCGTTGGATTGGATCGGATGGCAAATTCCAACATCCAAATGGATGATTGGATCGGATCGGATAGGATCCTCCACCTAAATCCATTGTATTTCAACCGATGGCGATGAACACTCCTAGTCAAAGCAACATTCAATGGGTGATGGCGAGTTTCACGCCCAAATTTTAGACTTTTAACAAGCATAATAATATATTTTTAACCTCACCAGTGACACACTTTATCTAGATAAACGAGCGATTTATTATAAGTTTTACAAATACCACCAACTTTTATGATTTTATCAAAACCATGTCTCTTTCTCAACTCCACTACATGATTAAACACTAACCGAATATCTTAAAACACTTATTCATTAACAAAACAAGAGGTTCACATGTATCGTCCCTTAGATTTGAGACTGAAAAAATCACCACATATGAAAATTTTCAAACCATGATCTTTATCTTACTTTTCCCTCCAAAGCTTGCTCTCCAATAGGCATTCTTTTTGGAATTTATAGAGTTAATAGAGAGACCTTTATTCTTTTTTTATTTTAATTTTTTAATGAAAATGATATAACAATGGGATAAACTCCTTCCTCATCTTCACCTCATCACTTTCAAAAACTCAGTTACCTTAAGTCCACCCTTTACAACAAATGACATCTTAAACCCCCCTTGACTTGCTCTATTTCCATTTTTTACAACATTAGTCCCTCCTTACACTTGAACTTCTCCTTAATGACGATTAAAGTCCCTCCTTGAAAATCCTTATTACATATTGCCTTCATTTGGAGATGTTACAGCGAGAAAATGACAACATGTAAATGAGAACAGGTGAGATTCTGACAGTTCATTGGTGAATGGTGAGCGTTGTCTTGTGAGCCAACGTTGATGAGGTCAAGATTCGAGAGTAGTAAGTTTTATTTTTCCTTTTCTCCTAGTTACTAGATCAATTTTTATGACATCATCTTCTTTACCTCATTCGATGTTAATTGTTTGCGCATCTAACAAACTACTCATGCTCAAGCGTAGTATTTTTTAGCTCGATTCGATCTCGAACGAACACAAAATAAAGCCTGATTAAATTTCCAGGTCGAGTCGGTCAAAACATATTCATATGTTCATAAAACCATATTCACATTGTATGGGGTTTTACAAAACAATCTTGGAAAACAATCAAATCGAGGGCCATTCAATCTTAATAGAGGCTAAAACACTCTATTTTTTTAACGGCACAAACCCATAACGTTAAAAAAGCGTTTTTGCCAGTTTTTTAAACTCAAACCGGCAGGCAAAGTGATGGGAGAGGAACGGTAAATATGCCGGCCACCGATTCAAACGACATAAATGTCATGTGCTTGGAGATGAGACAATTTTTGGTGTCCATGACCCCACCAATTTACAGTTTTTTATATATTAGGGATGGAGTTGCTCTAGCCTCTAAGGATGGGCCAAGAAAAGCAAATGCATAGGTGTCAATCAATTGACAACGGATAGCTAGCAAAAGCAGCATTCAATGCACGAAACTTTCAATTTGAAGTTTGAACCGGATGAAGACTATTAAAGCGTCGCTTTTATGAGTTAGCGGATAAATCCAAGTGTATCTAAAGTAAGCATCCATCATAAACAAGTAGTTACTACAATCATTACGAGATAGCATTGGGTTCTTGCTAAACTCCACAAAACTAATTAGTCCTAATAATGCATAATACATACACTAGTAAATAGTAATCAGATGTTCATTTAAGCTTTCAACTTTTTACCAATTGAAGATGGAACAGCCCCCTGAGGGGGGTATCATCATTAAGAACATCTATAAAAATCACCATAATCACAAAGGGAATGGCTTGTTGGTCTGGAACAGATACTATTACTAGCAAAGCCACATTTTAAACAGTTCCCAAATCACTTAATTCAAACACTTATCACTTATTTTGATCCCTATGATTTATGTAAATCAGTGGCAGTCTAGAAGCAGAGTAAAACCACATATCAGTGGGCTGCTATGCTAAGAAACACATGAAAGAACAGAAAACACAGAACAGGTTCATATCATAAATACTTCATTTCATCAATTTTACATCCACCAAGAAATGAATAAGGTTCATAGCCTCATAATACCTTGTTTTTCAATCATCATCATCATCAAAGCTTTCATTCATCATTTGGAAGGCTATCTCCAACATCCAACAAAACTAAACTCTCTTGGTATTTATCGACATACCTCCTCTAATTCAACTTAGATCTATATCCTACCCAAATATTAGAAGCATTGTGGTCATGAATGATCATATTCCCATCCCTTGATTCCATCATCATATTCGCCTTGTTTCTTAGTTGCAAAGGAATCCCCATATCTATATCCGGATAATGCATATTATATATCATTCTCCAAGAAGTTGACTTCTTATACTCCAAAGATTCACCAAGTACTTGAGGTCGTGTTTGGACTGTCATAATAAGTCACAGCCAAAGATTCACCAAGTACAGAGATCAAGATCATCATTGCGTCCGGAGATACATTGACTAGATCATCAGGCAACTGAATTTCTCCAAAAAGCTCACTACTTGTGTCAAATGTCATGATTGACTTATGTGATGAAGGCCCAAGTGTCCGATGGCATGTTATCCAATGAACAGACCCATTGAAAAACACTTGTGACCACTCGGGAAAGATGAAGAAGCAAGGCAAATATCAGGAAACATGACTTCCCTCCAAATGCCACTTTTCACCGAGTAAACTTCAACCTGAGATATCATAATAATTGTTTCAAATTATATATAGCTATCAATTTCCATACGCTAAGATTGGGGGAAACAGAAAATGTAGCACTTACCAGAGGTTTAATGAAATTAAAGTAGGCCAGACACACAACTTTATAATCATCATACCCAAACCCTAAAACAAAATATGACCCTTTGAGGTCGATTGGGTAAAAGGAAGGTAGGGTTAGGGTCAATTTCCTTCTAATAGAAGGATTCCAGAGAATGATCATATGAAAGTTGGATTCATCTTCATCAAAGAGGCAAATAACACCGTTGCAACTTCCGTCTACCCTAAAACCTTCCTTGCCACGGCTAGCATTGAAGGGAAATTCAACGAGGGTGCCACCACCGATAGTTAAAGCTTCATCGTCTAAATGCACACTATACAATTCTTTACCCCTGCACCAGGGACGGACAAGATAACGAGAATTTAGTTGGTTGAAATTGTGAAGTTTGAATTTGGTGGAAGCCATGATTTGCACACCAATCGGCATCGAAACAAGTGATTTTGCTGGCAACATTGAGAGGATTTCAAAGATGAGTTCCATTTTAATTAATGCAAGTCATACATGTTTAACTGGACGTCATTTTAATTAATTAATATACATCAACAAAGTATCCTCCTAAATCTGATTCTCAACTTGGTGATTTTGAATAATCTCCATTAAATCCTCCTCCGCTGCTCACTACACGTACGTCCACACAGAACAGTGCCATTTACTTTCGTAAGTTTAATCATAGTTGAACACATTAACACACACACACACACACACTGACCGAATTAAAAGGAGATAGATGTTATAATTTCTCCTTCTGCTTCACCTGCCTTAGTTACACTATACTCTCATCTGCTGAGGCTGATTGAACACAAAGACTCTGCGACAAGAGTAGAGAAGAGAAACAATTGAAGTTGTTGATATCTTGGTTACAATTAAACTGATGAACTTGGAGATCGTCGCGTTGCCTTCAATGAAATGTGTTGATCACCTTTTTAGAATCAACACTAAAAAAATTAGCCCAAGTTTACACACTTTAGCCTATATGCAACATTTGAACACACAAAACACAAAAACAAAAACATCTTTTACTTGATTCCATCTTTTTAAGTGTACAATTAACATCCAAGACGCAATTATGGAAACAAAAATATAACAAATAATTAAAGCATTATAGTTGGAATAAAGAAGAACCGTAAACAATGGTCCACCAAGTATGATATCAAATTTTGTAAAAGTAAATAGCACATACCGAAAACAAGTCTTAGGGGTTGTTTATCAAAAAAAAAAATTGGATAAGCATTGACCAAAGGTTTGATCATCACTTTAAGTAAATATGGATAAAAAATAATATTTTAATTAACTTTGCATTTTTGTAAATTGGGAATGATTAATTTAAAATAATAAATTTTTATCTCAAACACACATAAATAAGTATGTGTACAAAAAAACGATTTGTAAAATATTAATTTTGCATTATGCTAATATAAAATATTCAGAAAACCCATTAAGCAATCCACCAAATGTTAGAACCCATAAAATATTTATAAAAAAAAACACAACTAATATGTAAAAGAAAGAGATAACGTATCATGATGACTTAGCATCAAAGTGAAGGATTTGGGAGATGATGGGCCGCTAGCAGTTGCCTTTTCTACTCAAATCACCCTAATTTTCAAAGACGATGGGTCGGTAGTATATGTCTCTCTGGTAGATCTTTAAGCTTCGGGCATGATGAGATATAAATTTGTTTAAGGCAGGGAAGGTGTTGTAAGACCTCTGAAACTGATTCCACATCTTAAAGCCATGGATTTCAAGAGAAGTCAGAGACGGTGGAAGAAGAAAGGATGAAGAAGTAACATCTTTTGCATTTGCAACAAATGAAACTACTCCTGAATTTTTGCCATATAAGTCTAGCTCAACAAGTGATGTTGGGTAATTCTGAATCCCCCATTCTGACATGGGCTTCTTTAAGCCACCTATTCTTAGTTTTCTCAAATTAGGAGGCCACAACCCACAAGGAAAGGAGTAGTCCATACTTGGACAATCACGTATCTCCAACTTTTTCAAAGATGTGAGACTTTCCAAATGCTCATGAGGAAGTAACTTGAGATTCTTACAATTACTAATCTGTAGATCTTCCAGGCAAAGCATGGGAATAATACCAAAACCTTTATCTGAAATGGATTCTAAGTTATTACAAGATGTAACCACAAGAGTCTTTAGAGAGGATGGGAGCTCGTGCGTTGTTGAAAAGGTCAAGGATGTCAATGAATTACATTGCGAGATATCCAAACTCTCAACAACACTATTAGAACAATTGTAACTCTCCAGACTCTCACAACTATGAATCTTCACTTCTCTAACATTTTTCATGCTATTCTCCACATTAACCCCTTTCTCTCCCAATGATACCAACTTGTTACACCTCCTTATTTCCAGCTTCCTTAAACTCACAAACAGCATGCATGCCACCGACTTTGATTCACACAAATATCTTAATTCATCACAATCACTGATCCATAGATATTCAACTGCCCCAAGATGCTCTAAAACTTCTCCATTTAGTTGAGTAAGACCTTTAATATTCTTCATTTTCAATGTATTAATTGATGAAGACACACCAATCATGCTTCTTAACACTTCTTCCATACAATCACTTATATCTAAATTCCGAAGTGATGGTATTAAATCAATTGAGATTTCAACTAGTTTTGGAGAATCACTTATAAATATATTACCAAGACGAGGAAACAGTCTAGCAGTTCCATCGTTGTCCCCATGTCTAGTTGACCATCTCTCCCAACCTTCCATATTACTAAATTCCAAAACTTCAAGTAATGGAAAGGCAATGTCATGGAATGATTCTTTAGGTCCAAGTAACTCCAAACCCAAACTCTTGACCCGACCATGTTTCCCACAAACAACTTCTTAAGTGACTGTAGATGTCCAAGTGTTGGTAAACATGTACACCTTCTACAACCGTGTAATGTAAGGTTTGTTAACCGATCAAACAAGGGATCCCCGACCCAACTAGGAAATTCCATTCCCCCATAAAACAAAATCTTTAACTCTCTCAACTTATGATGAGGATTGAGGCCTTCAAGTACTTTATATTCAATGATATGCTTCCGAGAATTATCAAACTTTTCACCCCATTCCAACACCAAATCATCAAGACCCTTCTTTTGTTGCAAATTGGCATCATTTGCTTGGATTGGGCTTATCACTTTATCAAGCCCCATAATGGAAAGTCGACCTTGAAGATCAGATAATCCTTTTAGCTCAGATATTTTAAACCCATTACCTCCTTCAATTATGACCTTAGTTAGAGTTTGTAGACCCGTCAACCCACCGATCCCCAAGGGCATCTTCTTCAACTTTGGAGTATTGTTGATGTCAAGATGCCGCAGGTTTATCAACTTTGCAAAACTGGCAGGCAAGCTAGATAACTTATGACAACCAGAAACCAACAAGCTCTGTAGATTATAAAGGTCACTGACTTGTTCTGGTAACCTTCTGATAGAAGTTCCAGAAAAATTGAGGTACCGAAGATGTTTGAGGCTACCAATGGATTGTGGTACCTTGGTGATGGAATGATAACTTAGACTTAGCACCCTTACAAACTGTAGTTGGAGAAGTAATTCGGCAAGAACATTGTTCGATAAGTGGAAAGTTGACCAGGGATTAAGTGAAAGAGGTAGGAGAGTTCGCAAACCTCTAGCTTTGTGTAATTCCTTGAACTTTCTATATGTTCCATATTCTTGACTAATAAATGAAACATGACGGAACTTTACGAAAGATTCGTTTACATCATACTTATCCATCTTATCATCCAACCTAAAGAAAAACTCTCCTGCAACACTTATTGCCAAGTCATTAACCAAGTCATGCATTATGTATCGTGATTGCTTATAATCACCGGTTGGCGTTTGAAAAAAGGACCTTGACTTTAACTCTTCCAAATACTCACGACCCAGACTCTCCTTCGATTTCCTGCCATTTGATTGGTTCAAGAACCCTTCTGCCATCCACAATAAGATGAGTTTGTTTTTGTCAAACACGTAGTCCTTGGGAAATAAGGAGCAGTATGCAAACAATTGCTTCAAATGTGAAGGAAGGTCATAGTAGCTTAATCTTAGAGCCGGAAGAATATCATTTTCATCTTGTAAATCTCATATCTCACTATTCAACACCTCCTCCCATTCATCATCCTCTGTTTTCGTCCTCAACACCCTTCCAAGCGTTATCAAAGCCAGAGGCAATCTGCCACATTTCTTCACAATGCCTTCACCATGCAATTTTAGTGATGGATGCTTGTCAAAGTTTTTTTCATCTAGTGCATATTGAGCAAATAAAGACATAGCTTCTTCTTCTGTCAAAACCTCGAGAACATAAGGTTGAAAGGAGTTCATTACTAATGCAACCCTGTTCTTCCGGGTCGTCACAATAACTTTACTTCCAGGCGCCCCTACAACAAAAGGGCTTCGGAGGAGTTCCCACTCCCGGGGATCTTGGTTCCACACGTCGTCTAGAACAACTAGGAACCTTTTGTTTGAAAGTTTTTCTTTAAGAGCCACATGAAGCAGATCTAGATTAGCAAATTCTTGATTCGACCCGGCTACAGCTTGAAAAATAGCCTTGTTAATATTAAACACATCGAAACTCTTCAGAAACACAAACCCATGCCCTGAGCTCAAACTGATCCTTCACCCTCTGCTCGTTGTACAGAACTTTGGCAAGGGTTGTTTTCCCAATCCCACCAAGACCAACTATGGATACGATGCTAACATTTTCATTAAATGGTTCGTTCCCCAACAACTTGTCAAGCAATGCCTTTTTGTCCCCTTCCCTACCCATAACTTTGGACTCCTCAACAAGTGAAGTTTCCTCCAACCTTTTATATGCCCTATTTGACTTTTCAACATTCACATTCAAACCTAGAGTATTTTTGAGCTCAAAAAGAGTATGTAATTTGGTAGAAATTTCATCTAGCTTTGAACCCATCTTCTGACCATACATAATGTTACGGGGAGTTGAATTAGTGCAACAAGTTGGGAAGAACTTGAGTAGCTTACTGGTGTTGGTGTTGGTGCTGGTGCTGGAGCTGGAGCTGGCATGAAATTCTTTATTCAGCTTGCGTTTCATAGCTTCAGTGGTCATATCATCCAATACGTCATCTATGTCATAAGCCAAATCCTGGAGATCGTGAAGCCAGGATTCAACAGATCTGTTAGTTATCTGCTTCTGTTCTGCATCAGCAAGCACAAGTTGAATATCGGAAAAGGTTTTCTTCCATTTGTTCAGCTGCACGTCCATTCCTTCAGATCGAGCCATCCTCATGAAATCAGCAGATGCCAGCTTGTCAAACAGCACTGTCACAATTGCACCCACAATTATTTCAGCCACTGGAATCAGAAATGGAAATGGAAAGAGAAAGAGAAAGAGATGAATATTTTGAGCGGAGAAGAAGAAGAAGCAGAAGCAGAAGCAAAAGTGGACTTGAGCTTGTATGAATGGAGAGTAGAAATATCCTACTCCTAATCATTATGCTCCACTTGAATATTTGGCGTCGTTTCCAAATCAGACGGTAAAATTTTCAACTACCAAAATTAATGATTTGATTTAGTAAAAAGTAAAAAGTAAAAAGTAAAAATCCCGAATGAATGTTAAAAAACATCTAACAGTTTATTGTTTGTACATACATGATAGCTTTAACTTCCCGACGCCTTCCCTCCGTCGTCAACGTCTCAAGAACTGCAAAGGTAGTTTTACAATTTTTTAATAGATTTGTGTTTTACGTGGTAGATGCTCAAGTCTTTGTTCGAGAGCTTCTTCAAACAAAGTGAGAGGCATCATGCTTCCATTACTGTAATTTCTTAATAAACAAATTATGATGGTTGTAAGTATGGACTTTTTATTAATTGTTAATTGTTAATGTCACATTTACACTTTTTATTGATGCAACAGTACGTGAATAATAAAAAAAGATTTTAATGTATAATTTTGGAGCGTCTCTAACGTAAGATTTTTATAAGCAAAAAGTGTAGGTGTCTTGTTAGAAGAACCATTAGAGAATGTTCTTACAGAAACCTCATATGTTTTAAGTTCTTGTACAAAACCATTGGTTTTTACCTTGAAATTGGTGTGACATTTCATTAATTTTTTAAATTAATATTTATTATTTATTATAAAGATATAATAACTATTGATGTCAAGAAAATAGACACCACTTATAAACGCAATGTTTTAAAACCCGGGTTAACCCGGTCGGTCGAACCGGTTAGACCGGGTTAACTAACGCCGGTTTAGTGCATATGACCGGCGCGTTTCAGCCCGGACGTGTTTCTCAAAAACCCGGTTAAACCGATGGTAAACCCGTTTTCTCAAACCCGGTTAACCTGTTTTTATATTAAAATTCAAAAAAAAATTATAAAAATTGTGTGTTATGTGTTTTTTTAATGTATTTGGATTAATGTAAAATTATACTGTTTGTGTAATTTTAATGTTGAAACTTGTGTACATCAAATTATTACTTTATATATATGTATGTACGTAGGAAAATGAAAAAAATACAAGGGATTAAGAGAATTATTGAAACCGGTTACCCGATAGTTGAACTAGTTGAACCAGTTAACCAGGGACCCGATCACCACACTGGGTCAAGTAAAAATCCGGGTTTTAAAACATTGCATAAACGAAGTTTTTATAAAAACTATCTTTATAGACTTTTTTATATAAGTTCGATAAGTTAAGAGTAAAAAATACAAAAAGCATCTTCATGTCTATGACCATTTCTCCTTTCACATCAACGTTTTTCTATAATGTAAAATTTTATAAAGAGTAAATTACACATACAAGATTTGAGAGAGATTTAAAATAATCACAAAATAACAGATCGACTACAAAATACAATTCAAACACAATACTAAGTCGTTCATAATAAACCTAATTAAAGATGTCTTTCCAAGAAGCCAATCGAATCAAGGAAAAATACAATCAAAATAATGTTAAACAGAAAACATGTGATCTTGAAGACAAATCGGAATACTAATAAGTTAACTATTTATAGCTTACCTCTGAAATTTCGTTCCAGACCATACACCGTCCAGATTCCAAAAGCTTCGATTGGAAAGGTTTTCTTTTCTCCTATTAAAAGGCCCAATCATTATAATATATATCAGGGCCCATTTATCTACCATGTTAGCCCAATAAAAACATATATGACACACTTTTTCTTCAAAATCTTAAAGTATAAAGTGTAAAAATAAAATCTTGAAAAAGAAAATACATGTTTCTTAAAAGTATAAACTATATGACACACTTTTTCGTTGGATGCAAGTTTTGGAAAAATTGAGGTATCGAATATGCTGAGACTACCAATGGATTGTGGTATCTCGGTGATTAAATGATAACTTAGGCTTAGCGCCCTTAGGAACTGTGGTTGGGGAAGTAATTCGGCAAGAACATTGTTCGATAAGTTGAAACTTGACCAGGAATTAAGTGAAACAGGTAGGAAAGTTCGCAATCTTCTAGATCTTCGTAATTCCATGAACTTTCTATATGCCTCGTATCCTTAACCTATAAATGAAACATGATGGAACTTTTCGAAAGATTCATTTATGTTGTATGCATCCATCGTCTCATCCAACCTAAAGAAAAACTCTCCAGCAACACTTATGGCCAGGTCACTAATCAGATCATGCATTATGTATTGTGATTGATCATTAGTTGAAATTTCAAAAAAGGACCTTGACTTTAGCTCTTCGAAATACTCGCAACCCAAACGCTCCTTCGATTTCCTACCATTTGATTTGTTCAAAAATCCTTCCGCCATCCACAACAGGACAAGTTCATTTTTGTTAAACATGTAGTCCTTGGGAAATAAGGAACAATATGCAAACAGTTGCTTCAGATGTGGAGGAAGATCATAGTAGCTTAGTTTTAGAGCCGGAAGAATCTGAGTTCCATCCTGTAAATTCCATATCTCGCTATTCAACACTTCTTCCCATTCATCATCATTTGTTTTCGTCTTTAACACCCTTCCAAGCGTTATCAAAGCCAAAGGCAAGCTGCCACATTTCTTCACAATGCCTTCACCATGCAATTTAAGTGTTGGATGTTTGTCAAAGTTTTCTTCATCTAGTGCATATCGAGCAAATAAAGACATAGCTTTTTCTTCAGACAAAACCTTTAGATCGTAAGGTTGAAGAGAGTTCATCACTGATGCAACCTTGGCCTTCCGTGTTGTCACTATAATTTTACTTCCAGGATCCCCTACAAGAAAAGGGCTTTGGAGGAGTTCCCACTCTCTGTAATCTTCGTTCCAGACGATGTCTAGAATAACTAGAAACCTTTTATTTAGAAGCTTTTCTTTAAGTGCCACATGAAGCAGATCTAGATTAGCAAATTCTTGATTTTTTTTCCATCTATTGCTTGAAAAATAGCCTTGCTAATATTAAACACATCAAACTCTTCAGAAACACAAACCCATGCCCTTAGCTTAAAGTGATCCTTCACCTTCTCTTTGTTGTATAAAACTTTGGCAAGAGTGGTTTTGCCGATCCCACCCAAACCAACTATGGACACGATGCTAACATTTTGATTACATGTTTCATTCCCTAACAACTTTTCCAGCAATGCCTCTTTATCCCCTTCCCTACCCATAACTTTGGACTCATCAACTACTGAAGTTTCCTCCAACCTTTTATATGCTCTATTTGATCTTTCAACATTCACATTCACATTCAAACTTATAGTATTTTTCTGCTCAAAAAGAGTATGCAGTTTGGTCGTAATCTCATCTAGCTTTGCACTCATCTTATGACCATATATAATGTTACGGGGAGTTGAATTAGTGCAACAAGTTGGGATGAACTTGAGTACCTTACTGGTGTTGGCATGAGATTCTTTATTCAACTTGTGCCTTATAGGCTATAGCTTCAGTGGCCAAGTCATCCAGTATATCGTCTATCTGGTAAGCCAAATCCTGGAGATTATGCAGCCAGAAATCAACAGCTTTATCTATTATGTGCTTATTCCCTGCATCAACAAGGAGAGCTTGGATCTGGAGCAAGGTGTTGTTCCACTTATGCAGCTGAGAATAGATTCCTTCAGATCGAGCCAGTTTCATTAAGTCACCAGAGGCTTCTCAAACAACACATCAATGAATGCACCAAGAATGATTTCAGCAACAACCATTGCAAATGGAAATTAGATTTTGTTTCTTTCAATTAGATTTTTGGGGTTTTGAATTGAATTCAATGTAAGGAAGAGATGAAAATGAATTCACAGATGAAACAAAAAGGGTTGAATTTGAGTTTTTGTGGATACCTCCCACTTGAAATATAGAAGACATTTTCTCATGGCATGAACTATGAAGTGTGCTGATCTTAATTTTCAAACGGATCTCCTTAATCGATAAGTCTTTATAGATTATTTTAAATCTAAGTTTTGTTTCTTTCTATATATTTGATTTCAACTAAATTTTTAATCTCATCTCATTAATCGATGAACAATCATCTGCAAATTGTATACCACTTAAAATATAAAATTTACAATTCATCAACGGACGCCTCTTTTTTTTAGAAAATTGAACATGTACAACGTAAACTAAATAAAAATTACTTCAAAATGAATATCTGAAAAGTTCGGAGCTAGGAAATTACCACCTTCATTGACTATATATTTATGTTCGGATAAATTATTAGTCATCAATGTCTTAGCTACAATGTATGTATGTTTACATATTTATGTTCGGATAAAAAAAAAATTGGACGCCATTTTAACACACTCACACATTCCAGGGGTATCTGGATCCAAACGGGCACCAACTAAAGCTTTTTGCTCCCAAAAACCGTGCATTAAGTCCTACCTGCTTCCTCAATGGGAGCCTCCCTTAGACCTCCATCCCATTCCGTTTTTAAACTCACGGCCCATCCATTTTTTATAAATATTTTCTTTCTTTTTTTTCGTATATGTTGGTGATTTTAGTGTCATCAATCATTTTAGTGTGATTGTGATTTACGTGAGATCGATCCGGTGATGAGACAAATATAAGTGAGTTAGAAAGTACGGAGTGCGCACTCACAAATGTTGTCTCTATCATCACCTTAGATTGCCATAAGACAAGGGTCAAGAGGGTTGTGTCCCTAGTAGGGTCCAAGGGGTTGAGCCCTTAGCGGTTAGAGGAATTTTAAGTTTCGGGACGTTTTGAACATGTTTCAAAAGGTTAGAAACCTTCTTGAAGTACTGCTGAAACTTTGTTCAGAGGATATGGACTCAGAGCCTTTGGTTCGTGCAATCTGGACCTCTAGACTCGTTGCTTCTGATTTTGACACAGTTGTAACTCCTCTTAAATCTTATCCATTAGCGATTGTAACTATCATGCAGTTATGCCTTAACTGTTTTAACCGCTCGTAATCTTCGATATCTCATATAAATATGTAAACGAGAATCTGGGTGCATATAAGGATTCGATCTTAGAGCCTTTAAGATGAGAATTTTCAATTACTATTATCCCAATACGAAATATAAGGCTCAAATTATTGTATTCGGAAAGCATACTTTCCTCGATCTAATAGATTATCCGGTTCACGTATCATCTCCAATCCCCAATTTCTAAATTATATCACCTTGGACTCCTCCATATTTTGATGAGAAAATAAACACCAACCAAATAAGAACCTACCTTCCCTTTGCTTTATCTTCAAACCATGCAGTAAATAAGCCCAATCACAAGCCCAATTGTAGAGCCCATTTATGGTGTGTGTTTTTCCTTTGTGTTTGTTGTTGCAATGACTTGTAGTCTTGTACCATGCATAAGAGGCTATTATTTTTTCTTGTACTTTGTGCTTTTCATTTTTCCTGTTCCGTCATGCTTCTTCCTACTTTAACAGGTGGACCCAGGATTTTTCCCGAGCGGGTGCACTCTTAAATAGTATCAAATGTCTGCAAAACTGTTTGATATATTTTTCGGTTGATTTCAAGAGATTTTTTAGTCAAATTCCCCGTTTAGGGACTTTTTTAAGTTTTTCGGTTGATTTCGAAGTTTTTTTTATGTTTTTGGTTGATTTCGAAAGATTTTTTAAGGTTTTTGGTTGATTTCGAGTGATTTTTTATGGTTTTTGGTTGATTTCGAGTATTTTTTATGGTATTTGGTTGATTTCAAGTGATTTTTTAAGGTTTTTTGTTGATTTCGAGGGATTTTTTAAAGTTGTGCTCCCTTAACACAGAGCACCCATCAGAGTTTAGTGGATGCACCACACGTAAAACTTACGAACCGCGACATTTTTTACCCTTACGACACACAGTTGACCGGTAGCACGAGACCCCCCTCCCTATAGGATGGGTCCGCCAGTGCTTTAACATTAGTTTGGCTTAGATGCAGCTTTATTACGATTAGTCCATATCTTCTCAAATAATGAAAGATATGTTTTATATATTAGGAAGATATGTTTATCTTTTAGGAAAATATTTGTTTGATAGTTCAACATTAAAGACAAAAAAAAACTTTAGATATTTAAACAAAATTATACTTTCAGATATTAGAAAAGTTAGTAATAACTTACCAATACAAGAAAAATGTAATAGTATATTTTTAAATATCTGAACATAATTATAAATTTGAAGTATTAAAACTAATCAACTTTTTTTTATTAAAATCCTAATTAAAAAAGGCGGAAAAGAACTATAAAAACATTGATGAACTTATCTTACATTAGAAGAAAGATTGTAAAGCACGAGTGAAAAGGTGTTATGAAAGATAATTGGAGTTAGTAACTTTCTCTTCTTGATGATAAACTTTGAGGTAGTCCCTTGAGTTTTTTAGATATATTTTTAAGTTTGATATTATTAGAATATACCCTTAAATTTTATAAATTTCAATGGGTAAGTTTTGTTTGAGCTTGATTCGAGTTTTTCAAGTTAGAGTTTTGATTAAAATTCGAGCTTGAGCTTGACTTAAGCTTCGAACGAGTTCAAATTGAGTTCGGATTTTAACTGCTCGCAAGTTTTCTGGACGAGTTCAAGCCTAAGAAATGACAATTGAATTCGAGTCGAATATATCAATATACCAATAGTCTAAGCTCAACATATTAGGCTCAAAAATTACATTAGGCTTCTTTTTTATTTTATATCCCGTTAAAGTGCACGTTAATGTTGGATGTCGTCTTTCATTTTTATACACGATATTGATTAATCACCGATCCTACTTGACTCGGGACCATGTATATAATGTATGGCATCAATGGCCTAAACTAAAAAAATAGTGTTTGTTTAACACATATAATGAATTTAATCTCTCTTGATTGATGTTTATTTGATTCTTATAAGGTTAGGGGTGTTCAGTATTAATGATGTCCTGTAACCCTTCTCATTCACCTCTTATTGATTATTCACGTTTGATTTGATTTTCGAGTTGATGCCTAATGGAATACGTAATTTGGTCCAGTGATGCGCTTTTGGTTTACTTGGAAATTATTTAGAGCTTTGAAAACCCAACTACACATACATACTGGTATATGTCGTTTTGGTGCTTTATCAGTTTAGAAGCATGTTTAAATTAATACTGTAAATATTTTGAGAGTAAAAAAAACCACTTTTTATGTATTATTCATAATGTATATCGTGATAAATATTCATATACTCATGATGAATATTATAATAGATATTTTAAAAGTGTAGAGGGTCAACTTTCTCGTGTTCTATATACAAATTTCTTTTTTCTTATATTTTTTTCTACTTTTCTAATTATGTCAACCAATCAAAGCATCTAATGTTAAATCTAATTGTCTTTTAATCATTTAATTTCTTCTATTCAAAGCAATGGAAACATCAATTTATTCTTTAATCGTTTACCTTTTGTAAACTTCTTTACATCAAAATTGTAGCTACATAAAATCTAAAAGATATAATCAGAACTATAATTTGGTTCAGGTGATACTATAACAAAATTAACATGTTATACGGTCAATAAATATTTAATGACAATTTAAAGTTTATAGAACCATTAATTGTATGCTCATATATGAAACTTTGTTAGAATTTAGGTGGTTTTATCTTTAGTTGTTATGATGAAGTTGGACAAACTAATTTACAGGATCAAAGAAAGAAATCATTATATTAGACTTTTTATATGACACTTCTTGAAAAATATATTATAAAAATTATAATGTGACAATTTACTTCTTAAGTCATATTAGGTTGTTCAAATTCATCATAACGATTAATGATAGAACTTGTTGCGTTGTATAATTTCATCCTAACTACTTTTTTATAATGTTTTTGTATAGTTACATACAATTGTTGGTCCTACAAATGCATCAGTTTCATTACGTATTCTAACAAACTTATTTAGATGGATTTTTCAAAACTTCAAATGTCCAAAATCGTATAGCAAACTGATAAATAGCTTGATTAACATGATAACAGTTAAAATGAATACCGTTATATAACACTGCTTTAAACATAACATTCTTGTATGTGATATAAACAAATTTCAAGCAGATTATGAATGTAAGAAATACCAAAATCATGATCAGTAACGAAAAAGTCCATTAAATATTGAGTAACTGAGAATCCATACGAGCATACAACAAATCCAATAAACATGTATAAAATGGAAATAAGAACCCATAAAAAGTAAGAACGTAATTGGTCATGTCTAGGGGGTGTAAATGAGACGCGACAACTCGTGAGCTACTCGAAATCGACTCGGTCAACACTCGACTGAAGTAGGCTCGACTCGAACTCGAACTCGACTCTACAAACTAAAGAGTTGAGTCGAGCTACGTGATACTCAACGCTCGTGAGATACTCGATATTTTATATATAATTAATTATATAATATAACTTGTTCAAGTTCGAGCTTGATTCGAGCCTGATTCGAACTTGATTCGAGTTCGAGCTTGAGAAATGATTATTGAGTCGAGTTTGGGTTTTTACTACTCGCAAGTTTTCGAGTCGAGCTTATACCCCTCACCATGTATAAGATGAGGTCGGATGACACCCACTAAAAAATAAATTTTTTTTTCTAGATTAAAAACTATTATTTGTTAACTTTACCGTGGTTCCTCCGTTAATTTCTGGTTAGGGACACCCATCCAACCAGAAAATCAACAAAAAAAAAACTCTTGAAATCGACCAGAAAAAGCTCCTCGAAATCGATAAGAAACTTAAAAATACCTCAAAATCAACCAAAACTTTAAAATCTCTTTGTGAAATTAGACTAAAGATACATCAAGCGACTTCATGGACTTTTAATTTAACTTAAACGTGTCCCTACTTGACAAAGATCCTGGATCCGCCACTGTTATAAAGCATCTAGACTTTCGTTATTAAAAAATCTTAATTTTTCAATTAATACATACAAAATCTTTTAGGGTCCGTTTGGTTTGCGGGATTGTTTTTGAAGGATTTGGATTTCATGGAAGGATTTGGATTTGGAGGGATTTGGATTGGAATGGATTTGAAAATCATAGGTGTGTTTGGTTCGTAGAATTTTGCAATGGAATTGGATTTCCATTATATATAAATGATTTATATAAAACTATAAAATATTATAAAAATAATTAAATTACATTTTTATCAATCAATTATTGCAAAACAAATGTTTTTAATATTTTTAAAACATTATTTCATACAAATCCCGTGAAATCCCGTGAAATCCCGAGCATCCGTCAAGGACTTCAAAATCCTATGTTTATTGGATTTCAATTGAATCCTAGGATTTTAAATCCTTACAATTTTGCAAACCAAACAAATGAATGGATTGGATTTAAAATCCAAATCCCTCAAAATCCAATCCAATCCAATCCCGCGAACCAAACGCACCCTTAGTTTCTAAATAGTTCCTAATTTTTCCTTTTGAAAGTTAAGAATTCGATTTCTAGAAACCTGTACTACCTTTTTTAAATATAAGACCAATTAATCAATAAACAGAAAGATACGTTTTTTAATAATATATTTAAATTCATAATTTTGTAAAGATTATCTATAATTATTTAAAGAATAAGAAAGTGGAAGTTAAAGGTTTTATTTGATGAAATATTATGATATATGTGGGTGGGTACTGGGGATGCAAGCTTCCTCGTCTTTACGCAACCTGCTCCGTAAAGTTTGGTCTTAAATTTGTGTCTTTTGCCGTCCATCTCCAAAAAGTGGTTGCATTTCTTTTGTTTCACTTGTATTTTTTTAATTTAAAGGTAAATCCAATAATTACATTCATAACCACTACTAAATTGAATAATATATATATATATATATATATATATTTGAAAAGGAGAAAACCTCCCCAATCAACCTCGCTACAATAGCCACCGAGAGCACCCAACCCGAGGCCTGATACAGGGACGGACCTATTTTATTTTGAACGATGATATTGGCATTATTTAACTGTAAGAAACAAGTTTATGATACTTTTCACAAAATCATCATCGGTTTGTTGGTTAGTTTATTGTTTTTCATACACGAGGTCATGTGTTCAATTATTTTTATTGCAAAAAAATTAAAAGAACATAATAAACAATAAATTAAAAGCTAAAAACTAAGAAAATGACACTAATGGAATTCAAACTAGGGTTTGTGGTCAAAGAAAAGTTTTGCAAACCAACTCTACTAAAAAAAACTTATGTCTTTACTGTAGCTTCAAAATATATTTGTGGCACACAAAAAATAGATGCAGTGATATTTTTCACGATTCTATATTTTTTACACTATGACTGAAGAATAAAACGGTGACATGGGTCAACATGTGCTCTACATTGGGTCCGTCCATGGCCCGACCATCAACTCCCTTATCCTCTCCGTGACTTTGGCGAAAAAAACAAATCCATCCTTTCTCCTTGTTATTTAAGAATTTGTTTGGTTCAGACAGAAGAATAAAAATGAAAATTTGGGTGTTTGAAAGATGTGGACTCATTATATTATATAAAACCAGTCATTTTTTTTTATTTTTTATTTCATTAATTATTGTTTAATACAACTAATCAAACACCCTTTTGATATTTTCATAGCATTTTGATTGGATTTTGTGTAAATGACAAAAATATTAAAAGTAGAGTGACATATTTTGCCCTATCTCTATAACTTGGTGACTTATTTGAAACTTTGTTCATATCTTAGTGGTGTTCCTTTATATTATTTCAATGTGATTAAATTAACTTTTATTGTGATAAACACTCTTAGTTAAGAGTTTTTAACTTTAGGATTGAAATCTCGGATGTTAGGTATTAGTCATGTATCCCATGTTTTTTTAGAGTTTCTCATTTTATTTTTATTTTGGTTTTATTGCTCTAGGTACTAGTTATCAACTAGCATGAGATATCCATTTCATTTTTTTTATAGCAATTTTAATTACATAGGAACATTTTTTACTATTTCAAAAAAGTATGATATACCAAGATTTTATGGATTAAATTCTAGTATACATGAGACAAGCTAAACATCGATTCAAATCTCTATCTTAAACATGTATTATGAGTGTTGCAGTCTTGCATATAAATATACAGGGGCGGACCCACCCTATGGGAAGAGAAGTCGCGTACTACCGTTCAACCGTGTTTCGTAATGATAAAAATTATCGCGTTTCGTAAGGTTTACATGAGGTGTATCCGCTCATTTTTTTATATTTCAAGGGTTAAAAGAACACAACTTTGAAAATTCCTTGAAATCAACCAAAAACCTAAAAAAATTCCTTGAAATCAACCAAAAACCCTAAAAAATCCCTCAAAATCAACCAAAAACCATAAAAGCTTAAAAAAAATCAAATAAAAACCTTCGAAATCTACCGAAATACATCAAACGGCTTTGCGGACATTTGATCAAATTTAATAGTGCACCCACTCGGGAAAACTCCTAGGTCCGTCACTGTAAATATATGATAAAGTTTTCATCTCTTTAAATATGGTTTTCTTAAAACTATTTTAAAAAATAAATTATGACACAATAAATTTAGCAAGAAGTGTCGAGCCATGTAGTCGTCAGAGGTAGAGATGGCCAAATGGGTCCGTCCGGTTTGAGACCCCGGAGGACCGGGACCGATAAAAGACCGGCCTGGCCCGGGACCGGTTATAGGACCGAAAACTGGGACCGGTTACACTTTTCGAGCGATTTGAAGACCGGCCAGGCCCGAGACCGGTTGGGACCGGCCCGGTTTTTGCAAAATAAATGTATTTTTATATATATTTTCATATGTATATTTACATGTATTTCTAGCTTTTTAAGTGTATTTGATTAAAAACGTATTACAATTTATAATAAAACGTATTTTTTTAAATATATTTGACTAAAAATCATATATAAAACTATAATAAACGTATTTTTTTAAGTGTATTTGTTTGAAAACTAATTATTAAAGTACAATAAAAAGTGTTGTAAAGTGTATTTGAGTGACCCATTTATATATATGTAATGATTTATATATAATATGTTAAATTAATAAATAAAATTAATATTTTTGTAAGAAAATAATTTTTTATTGAAGGTCCGGTTTGGGCCCGGGACCGGTTACGATAACATACTAAACGGGCCGACTTGAAATTGTTAGGACCGGGACCGAGACCGGTTACAAAAAGCCCGGTCCCAAAATTACCGTTGAGACCCGGGACCGATTAAGGCCCAACCCGAGCCCGGTTTTTGACCATCTTTAGTCGGAGGTACTATATGACCCCGAGGCTAAGAGCTTTTTGGCCATATAAAATTGGAAAATAAAAAGTTCATACAATAAAAAACGGTTTTTTTATACAATTACAAGCTAGTTGTTTTTTTTGTTAAGGACAATTCAACAACGTTTATCAGGTTAGTATTTACAAATAAAAGGATTATCGTCACTTATTTTACTCGCTTAACGTTTGGTTGACAAAAATCTTTTGCCTGATAATTACCTATTATATAAGATTCATACTCACTTGGAAGTTAAATAACAATTGATAATCACTTAAACCGGTAACCTAACTCTATTTTTCTTTTTACAAAAATCAACTTCAATGAAATAGTCCGCCATAAATGCTCTAAACCGTTGAACACGTCTGGATTTAAGTTCCGTGACTTGACTCAAAATAAATTTTGATATGACCCAAAAAAAAAGTCCACCATGGCTGTAGTAGGATAATTCATGTTTAGATCCTTTACATATAAACTAAACATAATGAGTGAAATAAAATAACTCTTTATATAAAAAATAATTTTAAGGCCGGACGAGCCGTCGTCAGTATAATTTACAAATCAATATTTTCAATTTTTTTATCAAACGAAATATTGAAAATAATCAACAAAATTTTCACAAACTTTTGCTTGGCCTACTCAAGATATGTACTGAGATCACTTCATTTTCCGGCAATGGCGGATCCACCGCCCATATCTTCACCGGCTCCGCCACCATATCCACCACCGTAATCCTCCTACCGCCACCGGAAACAACACAAATCTTGCCACCACCAACCGCCATTTGCTCCGCCCCTTTCAAAAGCTCCGAGCCTTCTACCATCTCTTCCCAACAATCATTCTCATCATCATACTTTCTCACCGCACCCTTTTCTTCATCCACCACATACATCACCTTCTCCTCCGCCACACCCACCGGACCTTTCCACCGTGAAAGCATTCCGGCCGCCATTTTCTCCCACCGGTTTTCATCAACGTCATAAACAACACCTTCTTTTCCGGCATTACCTTTAACATTTACAAATCATGTCTAGTTCAGTTGGTTTTCCAAGGTAACATCCGGGAGATTGTGGATGGTATCCCAATCTACCCGGCATCAAATTCAAGGAAGTCAATTTGAGGATACGAGCCGGTCCTTGTGCTGGCCCAATCTTTGATCGGGTCCGGTCATAGATTGTAGTTGGGCTCTAGCTCCAGCCTAAGCTGGACCGACACAGCGGGCAGATTAGTAGGCTGCCCTTGGATGCCCGAAAGGCGTACGTGCATTGTGTTTGTGGTTTCGATACCTCTATGCCTTTAAAAAAAAATTACCTTTAACATTCACCATGCAAAGCTTCCCTTTATACCCAACTGCCTCCACTGCTTCTCGACTAAATCTTCCATCGTTAAGCGCCGCCATCTCCTCCCACCTCCACTCACTCTTTTTCACATCCCATTTCTCAACCATCCTCGCCACGTCACCACGGTAGTGGGCCCCAACACCACTTGCCACGTAGACCGCATCACCAATACACCCGGCGGCGCACCACCGGCGTGGGTTAGACAGTAGAGGACCAAGAAACCATTCTCCGGTCAAAGGGTCAAAAATCAACGGATGAGATAACGCCGGGAGGAAGTTATGACCGGTGGCGGCGATGAGGACTAGACGATTGTAGACTGTTAAAGATTGTATGGTGAGATTCCGGGATATGAACGACGGGTGGCGGTGGAGGAAACGGAGAGGTGGGTCCACCGTCGGATTTGGCAAGGTGGTCCATTTGGAGGAGATAGGATCAAAATTGAAGAAACCGACGGAATCGGAGAGGTGTCTGCCATTGTTATTGGCAACGATGGCGTAAAGAGATAAGAAGGGAGGGAAGTAAGGGGTGTAGATGAGGCGGCGCCACTGGCGGCAGACGGCGGAGAGGAGAGACGGTCGGACGGTCGAGAGGCAAGCTTGGGCTAGGTGGTTCGGCAAGCCTGGCAGGAGCGGTGGCTCGTCAACGTTGGGGTCTACGGTGTCTGTAGACTGATTCAAGAAACAGATCATGATATTGACTTTCTGTTTTATTTTTACGAACTAATGGTCCTGATTTCTGTGTTTATAAGACCATATAAAAGTGTTGGAGAAATATCTTATGAATATAACAGATTTTCCAAAAGGGGAGGCTCGATGTGTCTGCCTAATTTGACTATTTTTTTTTTAGTGTTATCATACATATATTAAAGTTGTATCATAGACCAAGGTGTAACAAGAAAGGTGTAAAATAAAAAACTCATTAATTTTTTAAAAAAACAGTTGATAAATATACCCTTCTCTCAAAATATTGAACGGCTTTTTATATTGGTATTTTAATATAAATATATTTTTTTAATTTTTACAAAGTTTACGGTCGAGAAAGTCTTTAGACGATTTCCAATAGTTTATTTAAAATGGGGAAAATTGAAAAAATAAGGATTTTGAATCAATATTATGCTCCAAAAGGTTTTGAAAACTATCCACAAAATAAAAAAAATAAGAGAAAGAATAGTTTTTTCTTTAAATATGTAAATCGCTCTAAAAATAATTATCAAATGAGTATACCAATATTATTTTAATATTATAATTAATAATTATTTTTTAAAATAAAAAATTTGTTAAAGATGAATGTAAATTTTTTAAAAAATTTAATTTATAGTTCTTTATTAAAGAAATTTATTGAAGATGTTTTTGTTGACATTAAAAAAAACTTAAAACAATAATAACCTTTGGAGCAAACTCAAAGACTTTACTAGAAAGGAAAAGCTTTATAAGGTTGTACAATGGATGCATTGATAGTTGTACCTAAAAAGGTAGGTTGGGCCGCATGTGGGCACTTGAGACAAAAGCAGAGGACAGTTGATAAAAAGGGGTTTTTGGATGTTAGCTTTTGGGACAACCATTATTATGAAAAGGTTGGGTCCCAACTCCCAAGTTTGGTCGGTATACTCACTGCTCTATCTTGTTTCGGATTTTGTTTTTAGTTTTAAATTAAAAAATAATTAAACTAAAAAAATTTAATTTGATTTTAATTTGACTGTTTAAACTTTATATATCGTTGCTATTAAAGACCGATTTGTTAAAAAATATCGGTTTGTGCTTGGCTTTTGATATGTTAAGTTTGGAAAACCTGATCTTTGAGTTGTTATTTTTATATACCAGATTTAAATAGATTAAAATAAGTTAATATATCGTCAGAACTAGATAACTACAATATGTGATCAATGTGATCAAGACTTGTGTTAGAGAATTATACTCAAAATTAAATTCCCATGAGAAGAAGATGGAGTATTTATAATATAAACTACACTTTTATAAAAGAGACAAAGCGAATCCAACAACTTTGTTCGACTATTTGCTAACTTTCAAGATACTCTTACCATTTATTAACAAACTATTTAAATAGAAGTTATTAATATTCAACTTTATAATTTTTAACAGTTAATTTTCTTTAATCAATTATGTCATGACATCAAAACTAGGAGCGCAGAAAAACCTGACAACTCAAGTTAAGAGCATCCACAATATTAAAGTTTTTCACTAAGGTTTTTCACCATTTTTGTCTGACGCATGATTGCCACCTCAACAACGTAAAAACCTCTATGTACATTCACTATGTAAAAAACCTCACCCAAACCTTTTCACAGTTTTTTTAAACTTTTCAGGGCCCCACCATTTTACTTCATATCATTTATATTTTTATTTATAAGAATAAATGCATTAAATTATATTCTTATTTATATTTCCATATGTGATTTATATCCATAAAAATTATTTGAGAAACAATGTTTTTAATATGTGCATAAATATTGAGTGAAACCATTAACTTATTGAGCTTATTAGTTGATCTGTTTTGTACATCTTATGAGCAGGAGTTTTAGGAGTTAATCTAGTATTAAATTCTCAGTATCTATGTTTATCAGTTTTTGTAATGTCTTAGTTCACTTGAGATGAACTAGTAGTGATATACAACGGCTTCAGGTGTAAAGGCTTTCGCCTTGAGTTGTGTTTTGGACTTATTATTTTATTTTGTGACGATTTACATTGATCATTAAGAGGAGTATGTTGAAGAAGACATAACACCTCTAGAGTGAACGCGAGAGTGTTACATCATTTCTGAACTATTATTAAACTTATGTTTCCTATTTACATTATAGACAATAATATGTTTTATTGTGTGATATTACTATTTCATCATCTTTGGCATATATTCAAGGCTGGCCCTAGCCATGGCAATGATGACGGTGGCCATGGCATCAAGGGCAAGAGGGTAACATAAAAAAGTTGGAAAGTGGAAAGTTTTTTTTCCCAACAAATACCAAACTTTAAGAGACAGAAAATGGAATTTAGACTTGGAATTTGGATGAGTCATAAATCTATATTCATCTTTAATATTTTTAATGTTCTTTCATTTTTAATAATGTTAATTGTTTTAGTTGATGATTGCGATTTATGTATGCTACCGAAATGCTTTTAAGCCGCAACTTTTAACAAAAAAAATAAGTACTTTATATTTGTGGTTAATTAAAAAGGTTACGTAGATATGATTCTCACATTGTATATTTCATTTTAAGTAAAATATACGAGGTTTCATTTGGTTTAGTTTAGCACTGTCAAAACATACATATAAAAGTGATTAGGTTTTGAATCTCGGTAGTTAGACACCAAAACAATACCGTTTCACAGGATACCAAAATTCCTTTAATGCTATTGTGTTAGCCATTATACATTTCATTTGTGTGTATGTTTCAAGTTTAAAAAAAATACATGATCAAAGCAAAGTCAGAATAACTCAACCAATTCGTATTTTTTGTGAATTAAAATTGCAAATGTTAACTATGATAAGTTATTGATGCTTTTGCTTCAAAAAACGCATTAAGATACCATTTTAGATGATATACTTTATGTTTTGTTGTTTGAGGTTTTGGTTTATGTCTCTAGTCATATCATTTTATTATTTTTAATAAAATTAGGCATGAAGAAAAGTCATCTAACTTGAGTATGTTCCAAACTCCATTAAATAGTTTATTTTATGACCGACCCGGATGGTCATAAAATTTACATACATCATGTATGTTTCCTATAGGAGTTCTTTGTTGTCTATAAGTATGAGTAAGGGGTTGTTTGATAGTTGCTGGATGGTATAGAGTTGGATGATATAGAGGTGTCGATGGTATAGAGGCTCTGTATGATATGATGCAGAATGAAAAATGGTTGTTTGGTAGTTGCTTTGAATGGACATTCTGGATGAGAACAAATTACCATTTTAACCCTCTGGTCATAAATATCGAGCAACAAAGCAAATCGAGAGCAATTTTCTTAATTAAAAGAAATGATAATTGCACCAGATGCATATTTTCTTAAACCAGTGTCATAAATCGAGAGCAAATCAGAGCAAATCGAGATAACAACAGACATCGAGCAACATCAGAAATCACAACAAAAATCGAGCAACATCAGAGCAAATCGAGATAACAACAGAAATCGAGCAACATCAGAGCAAGAAACCGAGAGCAACACCAGAGCAAGAAATCGAGAGCAACATCAGAAATCAAGCAACATCGAGAGAGAACTCAATAAACAAGGCAAGAAATCGAAAGAAAACTCGATAAATAGATAAGAAATCGATACCTACCTGAGTCGTTCTTCGTGGCCGGAGGCGTCTGATTTGCTAGCCGGAGATACCTGAGTCGTTCGTCGGAGATGCCTGATTTGCTGGCCGGAGATACCTGATTTGCTGGCTGGAGAACCCCGTGGGAGAGAAGAAAGAATCACACAGTTGAGGGAGAGAGGATGGAGGCGCTAAACAAAGAAAAGAGGGTATTTTAGGAAAAAAATAGAACTCTGAATGGTTTTGCAAGGGGTTAGGTCAGTTACCATCCAGAGCCTTTTGTCACCATACAGAACATCATTTTTTTCCCAAACAGTCTGCTTCCTCTGCGCGATTCAGAGGTACCTCTGAATGGTATCATCCAGAGGTAAACAAACAACCCTAAAAGTCAATATGTATGTATGTGCATTTGGTATTTTTGCTTCATTAAGTCCAGAATATTAGGTTTTATTGTATGAATTAATCATTAAAATTAACAAACATCAAATATAAATTTAATAAAAAGAAAAGTTAAGGTTTTTTTTTGGTAAACTTACATCAATATAATTACAAACTAAGCATTATTTCTACAAAATTATCCAAAAAAACATATAAGTCGAAAAATAATTGATTAGACAAATGGTAAGCAAGATGTGGATTGGGTTTTTAAATAAACATATGATAATTGAGTGGTACCAAAATTCATGATGAAATAGTTAAAGTTAAAGTAGACACTGACAATTTTATAACATTATGATCATCATGCCAGCATTCCTTCAGGCAGCTTCACACTTTATAATTCACACAAACATATATTAGTGGGTATGGCATTTCCATTCTTTTAACTTTTAAAAAATTTCCTTAATTAAAAGACATTTTCTTTCTTTAAAAAAATATAGTTTACTCTAATTACTTTTTTCTTTATGATATTTTAATACTACATAAAAAACATATATAGGGGACTAAACAAATAATAACTTATTAGTTTGTAAAAACTATAAGAACTAATATGGACCACTAATTTTAAATAATTAATGTTATTTTCTAAAATAACATAAATGATAAATTGGCAAAGTTGGATATCATAGTGGGTAACACAATGGGTATCGTGTAAATTGGTTTTCTAGCTTCTTGCTAGTTTTTTATAAAAGCTTCACCGTTAAAAAAAACACAATGGATATCACAGTGGTTATCACAATGTGTCTTATATGTATGTGCGTATTACACCGAGAGTGTCATAATGGTATCAGAGTGTGTGCCTAAATGCTAATAAGGAGTTTTTAACAAGTTAATAACTTCTAACTTATCAGAATCAACTTGTTACTTTTGGAAACCAATTTACCTTTTTAAACGTTTTCTAACCCTTATCATATACGACTCCTTCCTCAAAGCGACCGAGAGAAATCGAAGCATTCCTCCCAGACTCCCACATGAATTGGCTAACACCTCTGCACTTCTGATCGACTCCTCTGATACATTTTCTTTCTCGATCTGGCTATCTGGAACAAGTAACTTTTGGCCATTGACTTTTATCCTTGATCGATTTATAGATTTCTCGACTTTTACCAAATCGATCTATCTTCATCTCCACACCTGCTCGATTTTCAAATTTACCTGCGACTTCGTCTTGTTTTTCTGAAAATTAATTTTTGTTTGTAACTATTAAACTCGTTTATGTTTTACGGTTTAGTTGGGGTTTTCTATGTATGTACTACATGGAGTGAACTTGAAAGACTAAACAACCATATTTTGTATCGTGGGCCTTTGTGATGAAACCAATACCTTTATGTTGAAAGTTGAAACCATATTCGGACAATATGTTGAAACCAATAGCAATATAAACCGATTCCCTCTTTGGTTTTCTTACATGTTCTCATAATTTTTTTGATTATTTTGATAGCTTTATTGTCAAACCCTATTTTTTTTTAAATGTCATTTTTATCATTGTATATGTATAAGTCAAATTTGTTAAAATGGTAAAAAACAGCTTGTTAGCTTATTACGTTTTGGTATCGTCATAAGTTAATCCAAACACTTTTTAAAACTCAAATTTAATACCACATAAGTTGATAAACACTATTAAAAAAATAAGTTGTTTTAAATAAGCAATCCCAATTTCCAAACACCCCTTAAATGTTTGAGGTTTTGCATCTTAGATACCAATATGAATTTTATGAAAGTTCATTATTAAAAAAAACACGTTACATTTTCATGTAGGGGAGTGTTAATGAAACCCTTTTAGTAGAGGTGTGCATATAATTTATTGCACTTTTATAGTTTTGAGAATGTAAAAAGGGGATTTTGAC
The DNA here is from genome assembly GCA_036898165.1 of Silybum marianum. Classification (NCBI taxonomy): domain Eukaryota; kingdom Viridiplantae; phylum Streptophyta; class Magnoliopsida; order Asterales; family Asteraceae; genus Silybum; species Silybum marianum. The sequence goes on from CM072538.1 coordinate 25,744,560, forward strand.
ATTGACATGTGTGAGGAGGATTCACTTTTATAGAGATGTTATTAGAGCATCTCCAATAGATTCTCCAATTTTTTTTCCCAAAATAGAGAATCAAAAGTTAAAATCTTCAAAAAAATTTAAACTAATCTCCAACAGATTCTTCATTTTGAAGAAACCAATATTAATTATAATATTAACATATTACATTAATCTATTAAAATATTATTTTTCTTTTCAAATATTTGTTTTAAAATTTTCCTATTGGTTGTTTGATATTGTAATTTTGAAGTGTTCTCTAAATTTGGAGAAAAAACCCTCCCCTCTCTTAATTTTTCTAATTTGGAGATAGTTTTAGGAAGCTCTTGGAGCTAAAAATTGATCTAAAATCCCTATTTTCTTTATGAGTAAACTACGATTTTCGTCCTTATGGTTTGTTATTTATAACGATTTTCGTCCCTGATCTTTAAAAATTGCTTTTTTCGTCCTTGTGGTTTTTACTTTGTTACCTTTTTCGTCCTTGAAGCTAATAATTTGAAAAATGACTACTTAAGTTAGGGATAGTTTGGCCATTTCACTTTTTACTTTATTTTTTCAATTTTGCATTAATTCATGTAAGTAAAGTGTGGGTGGAAGTTTTTAAATAAAAGCTATTATATCTCCAACGCACGTGGACACCTCCCCATCACCCACCCATGACCCAACCATCTTCTTTCTCCCTTAACTTCATTATCAACACTCTAACCCTGCAACTTATTTTTTTTCCCTTTTCATTTTTTTTTCTAGCAACAGCCCTCAAAAACCTCTTTTTTAAGGACAAACTCTCTGGTCGCTTTTTAATACAACCCCTCTCTTCTCCTATATAGACCCTTTCATCCCCAACATGAAAATCAATACTCCAAATTCAAAATAATAACCTAAAATAAAATAAAAAACAGAACCCGAACACAAACATCTTGTTGAAGGAGGGGACCTCTTCATCATCTATCTGGGTAATTTCTTGCTCACCAACACATATGTTTATGAAATCTGAAGTGGTGGTTGATTGTGAGAGTAGTGGAGGGCGGTGGGAAGAAGATAGGTTCAGAGAGAGAGACGACATCGTGTGGGGAAGATCGGTGGTACTCCGGTGAATTTGGACACCACTGAAGGTGGTGCTGTTCACCTGAGATGGCGGGGAAAGGGGGTTTTATTTGGTAGCCGGTCAATGTTGAATTTGCCGGAGGAAGGACTGGTCGGAGAGGTTAATGATCGGTGGAGGTGGGAGCGTATATATATGTATGTGATAACATGATGTGGAATATTAAATAATATATTTGTTATTAGTTTTAATGAAAAATTAGATGGAATAGTAAAAAGACTAAAATGTCTTTTTCTTTAATGGTTCTTTTAATAAAATTAGTCTCGGGGACGAAAAACGAAAGGAATTTCAAACCACAAGGACGAAAAAAGCAGTTTTTAAAGACCAAGAACGAAAATCGTTATAAACGACAAACCACAAGGACGAAAATCGTAATTTACTCTTTCTTTATTTTGGAAAAACTATTGGAGATACTCTTAGCATACTTAAGGGGTGCAATTACGGTGTGTTCTTGAAACTCATTTAACGAAGGAAAGGAAAGGAAAGCGAGAGAAAGCGGAGGAAAGTGAAAAAAAGTCGTGTTCTCGAAATTCTTTTAGGAGAGAAAGGAAAGGAATGGGAGGGAAACTAAAGCTTATTTTCCTTCCAAACCTTTCCTCCCAAATGTGGGAGGAAAGGGAATGAAAGGAAAGAAAAAAAATTAAAATTATTTAAAAAATTAACAGAATTACAAAACTACCCGGTCTTTCATCTTATATTATATTAATTTTAAGGGCATATTAGTAAAAATGACAGTTTTCCTTTTCTTTCTCTCCTCTTCGAGAACATGAAAATTATTTTCTTTCATTTCCTTTCCTTCCTTTTTACTTCACTTTCGAGAACATAAATAATTTTGTTATTTTTCTTCCCTTTATTTTCCATCCCATTCTTTCCCTTTTCTTTCTCTCCAAATTCGAGAACACAACGTTAGTCTCCCCTTTCATAAGTTAATCCAAACATTTTTTTAATAAACTCCGGTTTAACACCACATAAATTAATAAACACTACTATAAGAAAATGTCTTAAATAAGCAATCTAAACACCCCTTTAAATATTTGAGGTTTTGCATCTCAGATGCCAATATGAATTTTTTGAAAGTTCATTATCCAAAAAAAAAAACACGTTATATTTTCATGTAATTTACGTTTCTTAAAATACTTTGAATGCTTTAGTTTACCGTTGATAAATAAAAGAATTAAGCGTTTGGTTCTGATAAGGGAATGAAAATCGAAATGGGAATGAAAATAGGAATGAATTTTCTTTCCCTCCAATTTAATCATGAATGAAAATTTGGGTTTCCGAAGAAATAAACCCATTATATTATATATAACCAAATATTTCTTTTATTATCATTCCCATTAATTCCAGTGACGCGGGATATTGCCATTTTTGAACGAATTAATAAGGGGATGCTTGGTTGAGGGTTTTGTACCGTTCTTATACTCGCCTCGCTTTTCCATACCACAAAACCCTCGTTTAGGGTTTTGGCAGGGGACAACCAAGTTCAAGACTTCATAAGGTTTGACTTTGATCTTCAATTTTCTGCAAAAATCCCCATTTTTATTCACTTCGAAATGCATTAATCGTGTGCAGATTCCCTTAGTTCGTGCCTATTTGGACACGCCTCTTATTAGACGAATATTTGGTTGATTACCGTTTCCTGATTTAGGGTTTTAATTGTATAGTTTTTTTTGTTCTTTTGGTGTTCTAGGATCTTGATTGTACTGAAATCTTGATATTTATACAGACCATCATCAACCAGTTGTTTGACATATTTGATTTCGTTTTTAATTTTGTTCCCAAATGCTGTTATACCATACAGATTAACTCCTTATGAAGTCTTAACAAGCTTAGGTGATTATGTTAACAAGCTTGCTTGTGTTCAGCACAGTCGAATGGATATGTCAATTCGTAACAAAATTGTATTTTTCATTCATCATGAATGCACCAAGTAAGTTAGGGCAACACCTTGCTATTAGGGCGTCACCAGTTAAGGTCTTGTTTTTTGAGTTGATTTTGGATTGTATTTGTTGATGAAGTTATGATTTAGACTAGATTTATAATTTATTTGATGAAGTTGCTTTTGATTATTGATTGCTATTTGACCATGATTTTTTTAAAGAAACTAATTCCTAGTGAAAGATGAAGGATTTTACTTGCTTGTATAATGTACATCAAACATATGAGAGTTTTTATGATGGGTACAAGTGTTCGAGAATCTTCAGTCCATATCAAAATGAAAACTTGTTAGTCACATAGGCTAGATTTCCTGCGATTGCCTTTACTGGCACAATGAATCAAGTGAAACCTTTGATGTAAGGTGTTTGCTAATATAAACCACTCAATGTAATTATATAATTTGTTCAAGAATTATGTTTTTACGGCCTGAAAGATCATCAACTCACTATAATGGTGTTGATTGGTTGGACCATATTTTGGTAATAAACATGATAATGTTCATGGATGGCACTTGACTTTGAAGTGTCCTTATCATACTGGATAATCCTTTCGATTGATTGGACTATATTTGGGAATAAACATGATAAACTCAAGAATTTCACATTTTTTGTATGTCATATGGATGTCACTCAACTTCGAAAAGTCGTAAGCATATTAAAGGTTCCATTATATATAAAACATTATTTTTGGATTTAATTTCACAGTGTTTGTCATAATATTCTTTTAGTGGCTCATTCATATTAAATTGATTGTTCTGTTTCACATCTCTCAATTCGGTGCCTTCTGTTTTTTACGAGAAAATTGAAGTGAAGTTTGTTGGTTAAATCTGTGTGAAGTATTTACTTGGTTTGTTGGTTGGGTGTATCCTTTTGTTCCAAATGCCGACTCAAACATCAGGGATATTTTGGGGGCATCTTTTCAGCCTTTCTTCTTTCATGAAATCAGGAAAAGAAAACCAATTTTTTTGAGGATTTACCAGAAGCATTACCTAGAATGAACAATGGTATTTGGTTCTTCTTTGGACGATAAAAGTTGTATACTTATGTGTCCTGAATGGCCGGACCTCAGAAGTTGAACATTAGGTAGAGTTGGGATTAGATTGGAGAGATACCATGAGAAGGGACTAGGTTTTTGAGACTCATCTTGTAGTTGTAGCCCTAAGATCTTGCATCAATAATTCAATTTGGCCCTTGTTTCTTTTAGATAGCTTTGAGGTGATATTTTTCGTCATCTATGGAAGACATTAGGTTTTTGGATTTGCACATAGAAGCAAAATAAAAACAAATGAGGGTTCAACAGATCAAAGAATGTAGCCACAAGTATATAACAGTTAATATTTGAGAAGAATAAGCATATATTCATTTGGGGTATAATGTAGACAACTATATTATGTAAAAGGTAATATAGTTTATGTAAAAGGTTGTAATTGTGCCATTTGCTTAAACTATCATTACCTTTCTTCTCTCTGAGCCAGAATAGTTTGTATTTATTTTTCTCCTGTATCTTATCAGGTTAGTTCTTTTCATCTGAGCCAAGGTACAGCAAAGATGGTTAACCCGCACTTCGATGATACTATTAAGGTGATTGGGGTGGATGCAGATGGTAAAAAGTATGACAAAGGTATAATCATCGTTCATTGCAACTCAGTGTCGTTAATTAATTGCTTACACAATATTAGCGTTATATATGAAATTCTTTTCTGTTATAAGAATCGAATATGTAGCCAACTGCATTCTCATTTTGAACCATTTGTATCTTTGTTCATTGGACCATCATCACTTGGCATATTGGTTTACATATCTTGCTAAATTTTATTTGGGTGACATTTCATTTCGCTGTATTATCATTATTCTTGAAATATCATTCACATATCTTTATTTTATTTTATTTATCTGGTTATGCATCTGCACCTATCTTAGGTGGTGTTTGTTTGCTTTATTATTAAACCGTGTATGGATTAAGCTAAACTGTTGATTGTTATGTTGAATAAACTGTCTGAATGATATAAATATAAATGACCATTTTACCTGCTTACTAATACTAATCTAATAATCATGCATATTATCTTCAGTTTCACGTGTTCAAGCACGAGGAGAGGAATCTGACATGCACATTGTGCTGGACGTGAACTCGCAATTGTACCCTATGCATGCTGGAGAGAAGTATAGGATGGTGTTGTCTCAAACTTTAAATGAGGATGGCTCAGCCGTTACCACCAATTCTGGGGTATGTAATGCCCGCTATTTGTAACGGTTTTTCTGGTTAGGGTTTTGTAGTGTTAGATATAAATAAACTTGAATTCTAATGATATCACAGGGAAGCAAGAAATCACTTGCAGACAGATTTGAGTATGTGATGCATGGACTATTATACAAGATTGCAGACGATAAGAACCAAAGTGGTGATGTTGAAGTGTAAGTATATTTTCATTTCCTACTTTGCATATATGTATATATTTGTATGTATGCATGTATAACTTTCTCCAAACCCCTAAAAACCAACTTTCTTTGGCAATGGCACCTTTGATGATTTTAAGGCTTTTGGACAAATTGGTTTGAAAATCAAACCTGCTACTTATCCACATTTGAAATGTACATCCATTTTCTCTTTTAACTCAAATCTAAACCAAATGAATCAAGGCCAGTATGTCCCACATGGGGTGGGATGTATGCAAACCTGACCTTTATCCCGTAGAGTAAAGCAATTGTTTCTGTGATTGATTGAAAACCTCTTTTCATTTATATATATATAGGAAGAGGTTCAAATGAGAACTTTGTAAATTTAAAGGAACAAAGGGACTCATTTGGGACCACATCCCAATAAAAAATCATATATGATTTTCAATGGTGGGCCCCATTGAATCAGATATGATTTTTTATTGGTGGGACCCACATCATATGTGGTCCCAAATGAGTCCCTTTGTTCATTTAAATTTACAAAGTTCTCATTTGAACCCTCATATATATATATAGGGGCGGGTTCATACGAGGACGATAACAATTTACGAGAATGCAAGAAGCTTTTGTCATGTACAAGGTCACATGTGATTTTGCACTGTAGCGGGCGACTTTTGTGGCCACTTAAGTCGCATGGAAAGTCGCCCGCATCATTTCTGATTTTGTATATGAATCATATGTGATTTTGTACATGAAAATTTTCATGTACAAAAATGATTGGTTGAGGATTGTCCTCGCATTTTCGTAAATTGTTACTGTTCTTGCATGAACCTCCCTCTGTATATATATACATATATAGTAGTCTAGTTATCTATTCTGGCTCTATAATCAAAATGATTTTATTGGTTTTCTGATTCATTTGACTGATTATCGTGCTGGTGGTGTCTGTGTGAATACACTATACAGGGCTGTATACATATCATTTATATAGTAGTCTAGTTATCTATTCTGGCTCTATAATCAAAATGATTTTATTGGTTTTCTGATTCATTTGACTGATTATCGTGCTGGTGGTGTCTGTGTGAATACACTATACAGGGCTGTTGTATACATATCATTTATATAGTAGTCTAGTTATCTATTCTGGCTCTATAATCAAAATGATTTTATTGGTTTTCTGATTCATTTGACTGATTATCGTGCTGGTGGTGTCTGTGTGAATACACTATACAGGGCTGTATACATATCATTTGGAGGGCTTCAACTGCTGATGAAGGGTGCTCCTGCAAAGATGGGTAAATTTAAGGTTGATCAAAGGCTGTTTCTTCTTCTGTTGAAAGAGTAACCGAATTCAGCTTGTTTGCTTATCGATGTTATTTATATTTCTCGTCAACTTTGTTGAAACCCTGCTATCAATATGTTGTCACTTGGTAGTTTTTTTATCATTAAATCTCACCTACGGTTTTAACTCTCGATTATCTTACAACCCTTGCTGTTGGATTGACCTGATCTTGAAAATTTTCAAATCAACCAGTTTGGTTCATGATTTTAGTAGGTGTTGAATCAAGCTGAACTAAGAGGTTGTTTACCAAATACTTACCGGGAAGCACCTACTGTTTAGAGTCACCAGTATTATTACTTACCTTACTTGATAAGATTCAAAATCATCAAAACAACATAGTAGGCAATAATCTTACAACCATCAAAGGGTAAGTTTGTTGGTCCTATCATACCTAGGATTTTTGGACCATGCCATGATCACCTGCAAGTGACTTGATAAGTGCTTATCTGGTTAACGTTTGGTAAACAACCCTTAAATCAAACAAAACCGAACTAATCTGGTAAGTCTCAAGTAAAGATAGGGTCTGGAATGGTAGGATATGTTTTTGATCTATAGTACTTTGGAGCCGTTTACCAAAACTTACCTCGGTAAGCGTTTGCCAAGTCACATCACCTTACCGGATGAATATCGTTAGGACTAAGAGGTCATTTACCAAACGCTTATCCGGGTAAGTGCTTACCAAGCCATATTACCTTACCGGAGGAATATAACAAGTACCAAAAATCTTACCCGGTAAGAGCGAAGACAAGGAAAACAATGACCAAGAGTCTTACCCAGGAAAGTGATTACGATGATTCTTACCACGGTAAGCGCTTACCGGGTAAATTGTTGTATATGATGCCGTTTTTGTGGACTAAAATCTTACCCGGTATGTAAGTGATAGTGTTGAATTTTGCCGGTAAGCACTTACCCGGGTAAGATTTGGTAAACGGCCCCTAAGAATCTTACCCGGTAACAGCGAGACAATGACTAAGGGGCCGATTACCTAAACACTTACCCGGTAAGCGTTTACTTATAAAATTTCAAGATTATCACTTACTTACTTGGTCACCAAAACGGCCTCACATGCATCAATTTTTACGGTAAGCACTTAACATGGTAAGAGCCGTCACTCTTACTTAACGTTGCCTTTCTTGTGTTCGCTCTTACCGGATAAGATTATTGATACTTGGCTTACACTAGGGGTGGCAATCTTGTCGTGTTCGGGTTGGTGTATCGCGGGTTGGCGGGTTGGCGTGTCATGGATGCTCAACCCTAACCCAACCCGTTTAGCTAATTGTGTCGAGATACGCAACCCTAACCCGCACACATTCGTGTTGGCGGGTTGGCGGGTCAACCCGCGTGTTGGCGGGATGGTCGCGGGGTGGCAGATTGGCGAGTCAACTTGCGTGTTGTCGGGTTGGCGTGTCGCGGGTTAGCGGGTTGGCAGATCGTTCGTGGGTTGAGGGGTCATGAAATCTCTTGTTTTTAGGTAGAGCACCGTCGTAGCGGCTGCTGAGTATTTTGAATTAGGGTTAAGGTGTTCGTGTTTCACATTTCTATGTTTGAGTTTTGACGGACGGGATTACAATTTACACAACAAAACGAAAGAAACTCTATTGGTTAGACTTTTAGATTTTAAAATAAAACATAAAAAATATATATTATTATTTTTAATAAATTTTGGCGGGTTGGCGTGTCAACCCGCGACTTGTTCGTGTCAACCCAAACCTGACCCGTTTATTTGGCGGGTTGACGGGTTGGTGGGTTGACGGGTTGGCATGTCAAAAAGTTCAACCCTAACCCGTTTATTTTCGTGTCGGGTTCGTGTCGTGTCGAGAATTACCACCCCTAGCTTACACCCCTAAATCGGCTGCCATACATTCCACCATCGCAAAATCAGATTTTCTGATTTTATCACAAAATATGTCTCTAAGTTTGAACAAATTTCTGTTTTGTCTCCTTAACCTTCCATAAGTTTGAACAAATTTCTGTGTTGTTTGAGAAGTTGGCCTCTGTTGATTTCATGAAGTTGGTCCAAGAGATTTAAACCAAACACACACAGATATGTAAATATATATATATATATATACATATATATATATATATATATATGTGTGTGTTACACGGACTAAGAATTGTGATATGAGGCTCGGATATATGCAAACTCGTCTTTACTCTGAAAAATAGAGCGACAACATGTTGTCGACTTGTGAAAAAATACAATTTTTTATATAATTTAATTATTTTAAATATTAATATGAGACTGATCTAATATAAATGTTGCCCATGCCGGTTTTTATGCAAAAACAACTGTTATCATCCATGATATATACATAGCAGGCCAAGATGTTGTCCCTCCCATGATATATAAATTCGGTATAAAATGAATTGCTAACCATGTGAGGGAATTTAACATCTTTACTTAACAGTCGTTTTCATGGACGGACCTATATATGGGCATACAGTGGCACGTGTCACCGTATTATTTCTAGGTCAAAAGATTTAAAATTTTTACGTTTATGAAAGATGCAATCATTTCGTTTTAAAAGGTATCACCATATGATATTTAGAAGTTCAAGAAAGTACAACCGTACCTCATAATCAACACATAAAACCCTCTTGAAATCAACTAAAAATACCCAAAAAAATGCATCAAAATCAATAAAAAAAACATAAAAATCCCTCAAAATCAAACAAAAAACTTTAAAAATTCCTTAAAACTATAACATTAATAAAAACATAAAAGCACACCGAAAAAACCCGTGGTTTTTATAATTATTTTCTGTCATATTGCCACATTATAAAACAATTTCTGAGTCCGTTATCTAGATATTTAAAAGTATTTTCCTTAACTTTTGTACACAATTAGGATAACGTTTGACTCCCCTGTTTACTTTTGGAAAAGAGGTCGAGATTTCTCAAAACTCGTCCCAGATCCACCTGTATATTTATTAATTTATTTGTTTATAGTCTGCAATGCATTCATTCACACAAGCTCACATACTCTACCCATTTCTACAATCCTGCTTTTGCTTCTTTCTTCCACTATTTGTCTCCGATGGCTGAAATATTTGTGGGTGCAGTTGTGACTGTGCTGTTTGAGAAGATGGCCTCTGCTGACTTCATGAAGTTGGTCCGATCTGAAGGAATCAAAACTCAGCTGAACAAATGGAAGAAAACCTTATCCCAGATCCAAGCTGTGATTTCTGATGCAGAGCAGAAGCAGATAAGAGAAAGGTCTATTGAATTGTGGCTGCATGATCTTCAGGATTTGGTCTACGACATAGACGATCTACTTGATGAGTTGGCCACCGAAGCTATGCGGTGCAAATTTAATCAACAATCTTATGTCACCACCAGAAAACAATAAGGTATTCAAGTTCATCCCTACTTGTTGCACTAATTCAACTCCTCGTAACATTATGTATGGTCTTAAAATGAGTTCAAAGCTAGATGAGATTACGACCAAATTGCATAATCTTGCTGAGCAGAAGAATACTATAGGTTTGAATGTGAATGTTGAAATTTCAAAGAGAGCAAATAAAAGATTGGAGGAAACTTCAGTAGTTGATGAGTCCAAAGTTATGGGTAGGGAAGGGGATAAAGAGGCATTGCTTCAAAAGTTGTTGGGGATTGAAGGGTGTAATCAAAACGTTAGCGTCGTGTCCATAGTTGGTCTTGGTGGGATTGGCAAAACGACTCTTGCCAAAGTTTTGTACAATGAAGACAAAGTGAAGGATCACTTTGAGCTCAGGGCATGGGTTTGTGTTTCTGAACAGTTTGATGTGTTTAATGTTAGCAAAGCTATTTTTCAAGCCGTAGATGGGACGGATCAAGCATTTGCTAATCTAGATCTGCTTCATGTGGCTCTTAAAGAAAAACTTTCAAACAAAAGGTTCCTAATTGTTCTAGACGACGTCTGGAATGAAGACTACAATGAGTGGGAACGACTCCAAAGCCCTTTTGTTGTAGGGGCACCTGGAAGTAAAGTTATTGTGACGACCCGGAAGACCAAGGTTGCATCTGTAATGAACTCTTTTCAACCCTACGATCTAAAGCTTTTGTCAAAAGAAAAAGCTATGTCTTTATTTGCTCGATATGCACTAGATGAAGAAAACTTTGACAAGCACCCAACACTTAAGTTGCATGGTGAAGGCATTGTGAAGAAATGTGGTAGATTGCCTTTGGCTTTGATAACACTTGGAAGGGTGTTGAGGATGAAAAGAGATGATGATGGATGGGAGGAGGTGTTAAATAGTGAGATATGGAATTTACAGGATGGAAGTCAGATTCTTCCGGCTCTAAGATTAAGCTACTATGACCTGCCTTCACATTTGAAGCAATTGTTTGCATATTGCTCCTTATTTCCCAAGGACTACGTGTTTGACAAGAATGAACTAGTCTTGTTGTGGATGGCAGAAGGGTTTTTGAACCCATCAAATGGCAGGAAATCAAAGGAGAGTATGGGTCATGAGTATTTCGAAGAGCTCAAGTCAAGGTCCTTTTTTCAGACGTCAACAAATTATTATGATGAATCAGAATATTACGTAATGCATGACCTGATTAATGACCTGGCCACAAGTGTTGCAGGACAATTTTTCTTTAGATTGGATGATAAGATGGATGCATATGATGAAAATGAATATTTCGAAAAGTTCCGTCATGTTTCATTTATAGGTCCAGAATATGGAACATATAGAAAGTTCAAGGAATTACAAAGAGCAAGAGGCTTGAGAACTTTCTTACCTCTTGTTTCACTTAATTCTCGGTCATATTTCAAATTATCGAACAATGTTCTTGCCGAATTACTTCCCCAACTACAGTTCTTAAGGGTGCTAAGTCTAAGTAATCATTCAATCACCGAGGTACCACAATCCATCGGTAGTCTCAAGCATATTCGATACCTCAATTTTTCTGGTACTAACATCGAACGACTACCTGAACAAGTTAGTGACCTCCATAATCTACAGAGCTTCTTGCTTCGAAATTGTATAGAGTTATCTAGCTTGCCGGTCAGTTTTGTGAAGTTGATACACCTGCAACATCTTGACATCAACAATACTCCAAAGTTGAAGAAGATGCCCTTGGGGATCAGTGGGTTGACGGGTTTACAAACTCTGCCTAAGGTCATTATTGAAGGAGGTAATGGGTTTAGAATATCTGGGCTTAAGGGATTATCGTATCTTGAAGGTCGGCTTTAAGTTATGGGGCTTGATAAAGTGACAAGTCCAATCGAAGCAAATGATGCCAGGTTGCAGGAAAAGAAGGGTCTTGATGATTTAGTGATGGAATGGAGTGAGGACTTTGATGATTCTCGGGATCATATGATCGAATATGAAGTACTTGAACGGCTAAGGCCTCATCATAAGTTGAGAAGGATGGAGATTTTGTTCTATGGGGGGATGAAATTTCCTAGTTGGATCGGGGATCCCATGTTTGGTCAGTTAACAAAACTCACATTACGTGGTTGTGTAAGGTGTACACGTTTACCGGTACTTGGACATCTACAGTCACTTAAGAAGTTGTCTGTGGGAAGCATGGTTGGGGTGAAGACGGTTGGTTTGGAGTTACTTGCAAATACTGATTCTTTCCATGGTATTGCATTTCCATCACTTGAAGTTTTGAAATTTAATGATATGGAAGGTTGGGAGATATGGTCACCTAGGGGTGATGACAATGCTGGATCGTTTCCTTGTCTTGGTAAGATTTCTATAAAAAATTGTCCGAAACTAAGTGAAGTCTCAATTGGTTTGATACCATCACTTGTGGTTTTACGTATAAATGGATGTTCTGAAGAGGTGTTAAAAAGCATGGTTGGTGTGTCCTCATCAATTGGTACGTTGACGTTAAATAATATTGAAGGACTTACTCAACTAAATGGAGAAGTTTTAGATCATCTTGGGACTGTTGAAGATCTATGCATAAGTGAATGTGATGAATTGAGATATTTGTGCGAATCAAAGTCGGAGGAGGCATGCAAGTTTCTTGTGAGTTTAAGGAACTTGGTAATAAGGGATTGTAAGAAGCTGGTATCATTGGGAGACAATGGGGTTAATATGAAGATTAGCATGAAAGATGTTAGACATGTGAAGATTGTTAGGTGTGCGAATCTGGAGAGTTACGATTGTCCAAATAGTGTTGAGACTTTACATATCTTGTATTGTGAATCATTGACATCCTTGACCTTCTCAACTATATCCTCTCTAAAGACTCTTTGGGTTATGGATTGTGATAACTTAGAATCCATTTCAGATAACGTTTTTGGTATTATTCCCCTGGAAGGTCTTCATATTAGTAATTGTAAGAATCTGAAGTTACTTCCTCATGAGCATTTGGAAAGTCTCACGTCTTTGAAACACGTGTGGATATATGATTGTCCAAATATCGACTACTCATTTCCTTGTGGGTTGTGGCCTCCTAATTTAAGAACCCTAAGAACAGGAGGCTTAAATAAGGCCATGTCAGAATGGGGGATTCAGAATTACCCTACATCACTTGCTCATCTAGTATTATACGGCAAAAATTCAGGAGTAGTTTCATTTGTTGTAAATGCAAAAGATGTTACTTCTTCATCCTTTCTTCTTCCACCATCTCTAACTCATCTTCATATCATGGATTTTATGGAGGTGGAATCAGTTACAGAGGTCTTACAACACCTCCCCTGCCTTAATCAACTTGTGATCTTGTCATGCCCGAAGCTTAAAGATCTACCAGATACTACCGACCCATCATCGTCTTTGAAAATTTTGGTGATTTGAGTAGAAAAGGCAAGTACAAGCTAGCCCATCATCTCCCAAATCCATCAGTTTGATGCTAATTCATCATGGTATGTCATCTCTATCTCCTTTTAATTCAGTGTATGTGTCTGTATTAATGTGTTCAAGAATGATTAAAACTTACGACAATATATGTTTGCAGAGAAGATTCCATGTTTTGATCGTCTCCTAAAAAGTAAATGGCACTTTTCTGTGTGCAAGTACGTGTAGCGAGCAGCGGAGGATGATTTAACGGAGATTATTCAACATCACCAAGTTGAAAATCAGATTCAGGAGGTTAATTTAATTTGTTCATGTCTATTAATTTAATTAAAATGATGCCCAGTTAAACATGTATGACTTCAAAAGGATCATATCCTATTTTCATCTAAATTAAAATCAATTGTCACACTGGAACATATATTAAACACCAACGAACAAACGATTGGAAACAAATAACTGCAAACACCCTACACTTATTACTCAAACGTTAGAAAATCTTGATAACTATCGGCTTCTTCTACCTCGGATAAACCTTCTTCTTCTTCACATGACAGTTACAGTTATTCAAGCTCGATATGCACCCGAGCTTCCGCTTCATCTCCATCCAAACGTTCGATTTCTCCTTTGTTTTCCTGCAATAACCTCTTTGAATCTCCTTCCTCATCACAAGACATTCTTTCTCCAATTCCACCACTTTACAACTCATTTTCTCCAGTTCTACTTTCACTTCATCATCATCCTCGTCATCCGCCACGTCATCTATTGACTTTGACTTTTTCGTACCATCCTCTTTCGTGATCGTTTCTCGCAGCTGCAACTGTCCCACAAACAACACCTGAACCACCACACGGACCGGCAGCCGGTCGTTTTGTGCGGCGTGCTCGCAGGCCTTCGGTGACAGCTTGTTGCAATCCAAAACCCCACAGATCGTTTCTCGTTCGGATTCCGTTAAGTACCCGTGTTTGTTTAAGTAGATATCGATCGCTTTATATATCCCATCTGAGCTTCTTTCTATTCCTCCGGATACAGCATTAGACATTTCGGCAAGCGAAATAAACGAGTCTTTTTTCAGATCAACATCGCTCGCTACTTCCCCTAGGAAATCCTCAACGAGATCAGCCACGATAACGAGGCGGGATTGATTGTGATCGTTGAAATTGGAGTAGAAATGCTTCAAGATTCTTCGGAAACACCCGGTATCGTACTTTTCTTCTTTAGAATAACCTTGAGATGGTATTAGCAAATCGTTAACCGTTGCTAAATCTAATTGTCTCCCGATTCTCACCTCGAACCCTTCTGTGCAGCCTGCGTTTGCTTCTAAAACCGTTGCGTATTGAAGCATTTCACATAGTAACGAACAAGGAAGGATCCCTCGATCATGGGGTAAAAGTCTTTCGATAGCTTCAATTGTGTCTTTTCTTGAATTTGAACAAACACCTTCAGAAGACGACGATTCTAAATCTGTTTCTTTTGGCTCAAAAAACACCCATTTTTTCGCGTATTGATAAAGAGATGACGCAATGTAGTTCGAACCCACTTTACATTGAATCATCCTGCGAATAATAAGCTCGTAAAACTGAAGATGAAGTGAGGTCAAACTCAAATCCTCTGACTTTTTCCAATCAAGAACAAAGAGCTTCCTCCTAGCATTTGGCTTGAAAACATTCCCATTAAACTCATCATCATCATCATCATCATCATCATCATCATCATCTTCGTCATCAAGAACGCGATTCTTGATTGGTTCTCCGATTAAAAGCGGATTATCAATAGCTTTCGAGATGATTGAATCCACACAAGCATCAATCAAACCGAGTTTTGCTGCTTGTTGAAGAACGAGCGGATTCTCGGTGGCTTTTAACGATTTTAACGATTCATTCCAGCTGGTGATGATTTCGTGTTCATAGAAAGATAAAGCCTCATTTAAGAGATTTTTGGGGCTGTGGTTTTCGGTCATACCCAAATAGCAAGCCAAACAAGAAATTGGAATGATGTTTTCTGGGGTGAAATTGACTTTAAAACCATAACAGAATCTTGCAATCTTCTCAAAAATTTCAGGGGTAGTAGGGATATCACAAAGAATATGAGAAAGATCTTCATCAGGATTTTCTTTAAACAACCTGCAAAGTTTTGATGATCTTGCAGCAAGAAGATCCTGCAGTTGATCAAGGCAATAATAGTTCAAAAAAAGTCTACAGTTTGACTTTCTTTAGGTCAAAATAAGTAGTTTATTACTCTAAGATTTCTGTTAATCTGTGAAGTTTTTTTCAATTTTTATGAAACTGGAGTAAATTTTACAACAAATTCTGTGATGGGTTGGTGTTGGATTTTAGAAATTTTATAAAATTTAGTCTGGATTTTAAATGAATGACAGAATTGACCTCAAAAGTCAAAACTTATAGAACATGCAATATTTGACTATATGCAAAAGCTGGTGGAGTCTTTTTTACCCTGTCCACATTGAATGGTACTCCACATATCAGAATCTGAACATCCTTCGAAAATGAATATTTCGACATCTCCTGAAAATTATACAAAAAATATTAGAAAGATCAGCGAAAAACGATTAATTTGACAACAAAATGAGAGAAAAAAATGATGAACAAAACGTTTTACAACATAAAGAACTAACACTTCAGATTTTGATCCCAATAAAGGGTTTCCATTTCTGCCAAAAAAAATGTAATCTTTAAAGTTTAAACACCAAAAATGTCAAGATCCCATGTTGGAATCCCTTCTAAAAACCCACATTTTGGCTCAAAAACACAGAAATCATAATAAAGAAACGACCTTAATGCATCAAGACTTTTGAAATCCAAAAAAAGAGAAAGACATTGTGTATTAAAAACAACACATTCTTAATCCATCAAGATTTCAGTGAGAAGTGCTTAAAGAGATTGTAAACTTACTGATTATATTATGAGGAAAGAGGATGATGAGTGAACTCTGATGAGTAGCTTTCTGTTTTAGTTTTGTTATTTGAAATCAAAGAGATGATGATGATATGAATAGTTTCTAAAATTGAAGTGAGGTTAAAAGGTTAATCCAATATATTAGGAGGGTTAATCAGATTTTGTGAGGATTTTAGGGTAAGTTGTTACTTACATTTGAATTAGACCATTTCAAAATTTAAAGAGTTATGGCAGCCACATGATACCTGGTTTTTCGTTTTCTACTTTTTTTTTAATTTATTATTACCGTAAATTGCCACTGTAAAAATGCTGAAATTTAACCATAAATGCATTATGCATAGTTTGCAAATTGCAAGGTTTATTGTAAACATTCTTTTTTTTTTCTTTTCAAATGAACAGGATATAGAAAAAAAAAATGCTAAAATGTGGGGGCCGTACCCGTTAAAACACGAAACTCCTCCTCCAACCACACACTAAAACATAAAACTCCAAAAACCATCCCACACGCTTTCGCCGGATATGAATAATGAAATGCTAGATATGGTGGTCTTCTAACAAAAAACTATTTTACGGGTCGTTATACCGACCTGTTGGAGTGATTCAGCTGGCAAACCGACAATTTTACTAGCTGGGTGGAGATACTCTACACTCTACAGGTTAAAACTATTTGGGTTTCATTAGGATAAATTTGGTAGGTATTGCATGAAAATAAATGATATAAGAAAACTTGTTTCATGTTTATTAGACTAACACAAATAAACCGACAATTTTACTAGCTGGGTGGAGATACTCTACACTCTACAGGTTAAAACTATTTGGGTTTCATTAGGATACATTTGGTAGGTATTGCATGAAAATAAATGATATAAGAAAACTTGTTTCATGTTTATTAGACTAACACAAATAAACCGACAATTTTACTAGCTGGGTGGAGATACTCTACACTCTACAGGTTAAAACTATTTGGGTTTCATTAGGATAAATTTGGTAGGTATTGCATGAAAATAAATGATATAAGAAAACTTGTTTCATGTTTATTAGACTAACACAAATAAACCGACAATTTTACTAAATTTCGGGTGGAGATACTCTACACTCTACAGGTTAAAACTATTTGGGTTTCATTAGGATAAATTTGGTAGGTATTGCATGAAAATAAATGATATAAGAAAACTTGTTTCATGTTTATTAGACTAACACAAATAAACCGACAATTTTACTAGCTGGGTGGAGATACTCTACACTCTACAGGTTAAAACTATTTGGGTTTCATTAGGATAAATTTGGTAGGTATTGCATGAAAATAAATGATATAAGAAAACTTGTTTCATGTTTATTAGACTAACACAAATAAACCGACAATTTTACTAGCTGGGTGGAGATACTCTACACTCTACAGGTTAAAACTATTTGGGTTTCATTAGGATAAATTTGGTAGGTATTGCATGAAAATAAATGATATAAGAAAACTTGTTTCATGTTTATTAGACTAACACAAATAAACCGACAATTTTACTAGCTGGGTGGAGATACTCTACACTCTACAGGTTAAAACTATTTGGGTTTCATTAGGATACATTTGGTAGGTATTGCATGAAAATAAATGATATAAGAAAACTTGTTTCATGTTTATTAGACTAACACAAATAAACCGACAATTTTACTAGCTGGGTGGAGATACTCTACACTCTACAGGTTAAAACTATTTGGGTTTCATTAGGATACATTTGGTAGGTATTGCATGAAAATAAATGATATAAGAAAACTTGTTTCATGTTTATTAGACTAACACAAATAAAATGAATTTGATAAAAATGCATATTTTGCAATGTTTTAAAACCCGAGTTAACCCGGCCGGTCGAACCGGTTGGACCGGGACCCAGGGTAGTGACCGGGTTATCCAGGGCCGTGCCAATCTTTTTGGAGGCCCTGTTCCACCTATACCAAAATTATAAATTACATATATCAAAATTATAAATTAATCGGTCAATAAAACAAAATATAAAATATAATATTGAAAATCTTACAACTTGATATGCAAAAATGTTTAAAATAATAAAGTTCATTACCATATATTATATAAAGTATATGAGTTTTCTATCCGTATTTTCCAACATTATTTAATTGTTTCATTGCCCTTCTCCAGACCGCAGGACCAAAGTAGATGGTCATTTTTTTTAAACTGTCTTCTTCAATAGTAAATTACAATACTATTCATGTAACACAATTGTTAGCAAATGATTTGACTTCTGACTCAAAGTTGCAAAAACCCATTGTTTTCATGAATCTATTAAAAACGATAACAATAAAAAGTTAGATAGTAAGAAAAATAGTTTATTCATAATGAACATTATTAAAGGTTATTTATTCTTCTGTGATAAATTGATATTATTATGTACATTTTTCCAAAAAAAAAAAACAAACAACTAGGCATTATTATTTTTTGAACTTAAATCTTATAACGTTTAAAACCAAAACCATCTAATCATATTTTCGTAATCAAGATTTGCAAGAAATTCATTAAAGAATCAAACAATGTTAATAGAAATATCATACTAAATATTTTGTTTGATAGATTAAAATTTATCCCTTAAAAGATAATTTATAGAATGAAATTTAATATGGGTATTGGGTTTTAATCGATTAGGTTTTGATGAGATACTTTTTATCAATAATAAGAAAAACAAATAATACATTATATACAAAACTAAAAGAGAAAACGAGAATTTGGAAATTTGTATAATTAAGAAATTATTTAAATTAGTATTTAAAAATTCTTCAATGAAAATGATCCCAGTGAGATTCGAAGCTGGGATTACAACCAAAACATGCGGCGCGCTATCCAACTCGGCCGCATCTCATTTTGCTTTATCTTTTAGATTTCAAATTTATATTCGTATTATTATACATATAAATTCTAAAAAAATTCGGAGGCCCCTTACGATCGAAGGCCCTGTCCGACGGAACCACTCCGCACACCCTCGGGAACGGCCCTGGGGTTATCTAACACCGGGTTAATGCATATGACCAACCCGTTTCAACCTGGCCGGGTCTTTCAAAAACCCAGTTAAACCGGTGGTAAACCTGTTTCTCAAACCCGGTTAACCCGTTTTTATATTAAAATTCAAAAAAATATGTGTTATATGTGTTTGTTAATGTACTTGGATTGATATAAAACTTGTTGTTTGTGTATTTTTAATGTTGGAACTTGTAAATATCAAATTATTACTTTATACATATGTATGTAAGCAGGAAATTAAAAAAATACAAGGGATTAAGGGAATTATTAAAACCGGTTAACCGGGTGGTTGAACCGGTTGAACCAGTTAACTCGGGACCCGGTCATCACACCGGGTCAACTAAAAACCCAGGTTTTAAAGCATTGATATTTTATCTATAAAAATAGATGGAATAAAAACATGGAGATGAAATTGTTTAAAATAAATTACTAAACTATATAACTTTGAATTCATTAACTTCCTCGGGGATCTCTCTCCTTTATCAACCTCAATTCACATAAATGTACTGCGATTGATGGGTAATTTTGGTAGAAACATATTACATATATTATGATGATAAAGAAGGTGAGATGATTATTTTGCCTGCAAATCATCTATTTTGTTGTTTTTGTTTAAAAAAACAGTTATTATATTTATTTGTACAGAATGACTCAGACACTCGTGATTAAAAAAACATCACGTAAATAGATGTATGTCAATTATGATTTTTAAAAATGATTTATGGGACCTTGCAATATTTTAACTCGTATGGTATAAATGTATAATCAAAATCGTAAGACCCTAAAAACTAGAGTAAATTTCATTTTTGGTCCCTGTGGTTTTCATTCACGTAAATTTAGTCCCTATTTTAAATTAATTACAATTTTGATCATCATGGTTTTCATTCTATTTCACTTTTAGTCTCTCTAACCAACTCTTTTTAAATAACACCATTAAAAAAGTTTTGTCGATACCTTTTAGACACGTGAAATATTGAGATCCCCAATTCAAATTATGATATATTATTGTGTTATCCGATCCTTAATTGCATTGTTTTTTATTCGTGACTACACGTTAAACAAAAAGAGTTTCAATCATCTCGTTTTTTAAGTTTGTTAATTTTGTTTAGAGTTGTTTTCTTACAATTTTTTTTGAAAGGTGGTGAATCCCAATGATCTATCATCCACATCATCTTTTAAGTTATCCAAGCATAAAAAAGTTAATCCATTTAAAAGATAACATGTTACATATTGTTATGATAGAGTTTTCAAAGTATAATATTACTTTTATAAAATATAATTTAAAAATATGTTGTTGTAACATAAAAAATAAAAGTAAATGTTATAATAAGAAAATTTATAAAGTAAGCTGTTATTTTATTCATTTATTCAATATATATGTTTGAACATCTTTTATCTTCTTAAGGGCTCTTTTAGCAAGTAAGTGAATAGGGTTCAACATACTTGTACATGGTATCAGAGTCAAAGTTAGGGTATGTGGATTGGGATGAGCGATTTAAAACATTTATATGACCCGATCCAATTATGGAAGCTTTGGAAAAATCTCAACCCAACTCATCCAAAAATATAACCCAACCCTCACGGTAGGGGTGTGTAGGAAATCAACCGATCCAGTTAGAACCAATCGACTATAATTGAACATCCAATTGTAATTGGATCTGATCGAATTGAAATTTCAACATTCAATTTGGATCGCTCGGTTCTTGGATGGCAGTCTAGAACCGACCAAAATTGACTGAACCAAACCGACCAACTTCCAATTAATTATCCGATGACCATCCAGTTATTCATTCAACCATCATCCAATTAGTTTGTCTTCAATTTGTTTTTGTGGTGGTTTTTGAGTTTTTAGTTTCACTTATGTTGGTTTTAACAAATATTAAAAGTGATTAATTTATTTATTTCATTGTTAAAAAATGGATTAAATTAACACATTGGATGGATCCAATCACATTGGATCATCTATTGGATATCCAGTAAAAATATCCAATGGATTGGATCAGTTCGATTGTTCGATGTTAACCGGATCGGTTCGGTTGAAAAAATCTAACATCAATGGATGATTGGATATGTTTGGTTCCTCTCACATCCAATGGATATCAACTGAACAAACCTACGTCACGTGTTGAGCGGGTTGGTTCGGGCTGGGGGTTAGTAGTTACTTAAATTTGACTAATGAAGTTCTTTATAGGACTTAAGTTTATAGCTACAAACTTTAAAAGGTCATATCTAAAAGTGTTACAATGAGTTTATAGGACTCTTTTAGACATTTCAACAAGTTTTTAAGACGTTTTTTTTAATATAAAGTATTGTATTAACTATTTTAAAGAACAATTTTAAGAAATGTCTCATCTATTTGTAGGGTAATTGTGTTCACCTGACACTTTATCAAATAATACTGTATAAAATAACTAATATCACAATTTATTTTAATAGTGTTCTAAAAACTTCTTAAGACACCTAAAACGTCCAATGAACATATTGTAACACATTTAGATATGACACTTTTTTTGTTTCGTCATGTACACTCAAGTTCTATAAAGTATCATATTTGGGTATCTCCAATGTATTTCTCTATTTTACTCTGTAAAATAGAATGTTCCAAATATATTCTCTTCTATTTTGATTACATAGATTTTCAATAATACCCTTATATTTATTAACTTTACAAATTATACTCTTATAATTTTTTTATTTTCACAATAACCTTATATTTATTATGAGGAAGATAAGTTTATTTGTCAAATATATATAACTCTAGTTTATTAAATTGGTATTAGATAACAAATAAAATAAAAATACAACAATCTAAAGAATTGAAGGACCATTTTGTAATTATCAAAAATTTAGAAAAAATATAGAGTAGTGAATGGGGGGTTCTAACTTATTCCATATTAGCCATTTTCGCTTAGTAGCTTAACGATCAAGGCGTAAAGAAACATGCAATAACACCTATCTTGCTATAGAAAAACAATATTTGTGCTAAAAGACAAGATTTCCCCAACATGATCTACACTTACCTATATTTCTAACATGTAAGCGGCTTAAAGAGTGTGTTTTTTGGATTAATTTGTCTGTATAGACTCAGAAGATTTTTGTTTGGGAGGGTTTTTCTATAGATGGAAGGAGTGTGTGTTTTAATTGGGAGGGACATGTTTGGAAAAAAAAACTTGACTTTCTGCATAAAGCTTCCCCCTATAAGCTTGATGAATAAGTCACTTTTTATATCATTAAGCCATTACCAAAAGGTCATGTATGATCGAATAAGTTGCAAGTCCCATTAAGCTCATTAAGCTGCTAACAAACATGCAAGCTCCAAATCTTTGATCTCATTTATTTATTGTCTTATGCCCTTGTGAGTTCCCTTTTTTTCCTGGGAACAAAAGACAAGTAACCGCGTCACATTTACTTACTCGGTAAGTAAATGATAGTGTTGAATTTCACCGGTAAGCGCTTACCGGCTAAGTGTTTAGTAAATGGCTCTTACATTCCATTTTAGTACTGAAATAAATCAAGTATACATACTCACAAACTTCCACATATGAAACAATTAGGACAGAAACATGTACATTTATAACCATCCGGCTATAATAGCATCAAAGCAGTTAAATAAGATATATAGAGAATCATCAATTTACATAAACAATTAAACAAAGACTCAATTCACATCGTTATCCGGAACTTCACGTACATCAAATCTTAGAAAAATGAAAACAAAATCTATATAACAGAGACGATTGGATTGAATGCGAGTTCTTCGATTTATTGTTATCGGTAGTAAACCTCAATCAGTTCATCTTCTAAATGGGACGATTGATGCAGATAGGAGATTCAGTTTATCAATTCGATTATGATTGAATGCGAAGGGTATAGGATAGTTGAATTCAACAACGATTTACAGGGGATAGATTTTACACAAAATTAGGTTTATCGATTGTCTTTATTGGCCTGGTTAAAAATAGGGGGTCTAAATGGACAAAAATGCCCATGCACTATCTGAGACATTTAATGGAGGTAGTGACGAGAGACCAGTTTTTCAAACAAAATGAAAATCATGGGGACGAATTCTAGAGATATCAAAGTTTAGATCGCACTTTCAAAGATTTCACTGAACCACGGAGACTGATAGTAGAGTTTTTACTCTTTATTTATTTTGTTCTTTAGTTTTTCATTTTCTTTTTAATTTTTATTTTTAATGTATCGTTCCGATGATATTAAATCAATAAAACTTATTTTAATTATTGTTAATAATGGACACATTAGTTAAAAATAAGACGTCTCTCATTAGAAAATTTTGTAATGAGGTTACTTTAAACATAAAAAAAATTAAACAATCTTTTTAAAAAGTATAAACATTAAAAATAAATTTGTAGTATTTATAATATATAACAATATAATTAAATAAAAAAGTATTTTTATCGTATTTACAATACATGTTGTTTATGTCTTCGATGATTTTAGTGCATCTAAATCTAGTTGGTAAAGATATTAATATAAATAAATTTGTAACTTCAATCTTTAGTTGGTACAAACCGTATCAACATATGCCAACATAAAAAGTTGGTACCATTTTAGTTGGTTGGTACATGATATAAAATTTTACATATCAATTATAATTGATTGGTACACGGTATTTAAGAAAAAAAAAGAGTGTATCGTACTATCTTCACCCCTAGAAAAGCATGCTCTAGGTGGGATATCAACCATTTAGAGGGAAAGTTAGAAAATTATTACAAATTTTTTAAGGGTTTTTTATTTATTTATGTCACTTAATCAAAATGACATGTCATCAACGTCACCTCATTTAAGTCATGTAAGCATAAAAAAGGTAAATTTATATTAAAAAAATAATAGGTTACACATTGTTATAACTGATAGAGTTTTCATGGTATATTTTATTAATAAAATATAATTTGAAAGTGTGTTGTTGTAATTAAAAAATAAAGTACAATATTATAATAAGAAAATTTATAAAGTAAGTTGTTATTTCATTCACTTATTCAATATATATATTAGAATCCTTTTTATCTTCTCAATGGCTCTTTTAGTAAGTAATTGAATATGATTCAACATATTTTTACATGGTATCAGAGTCAAAGTTAGATGTACAGATTGGGTTGAGTAGTTTACGACATTTATACAGTCCAATACAATTATGGCAGTTCGGAAAAATCTCAAGCCAACCCTGACGGGTTGGAGCGGGTAGGTTTGGGTTGGGGGTTAGTAGTCGAATGAAATCCTTTTTATGACTTCAGTTTATAAGACTAAACGATAAATGACATATTTAAAAGTGTTACAATGAGTTTATATGACTATTTTAGACAGTTTAGCAAGTTTTTAGGACTTTTTTTAAATAAGTGTCGTATTAAGTATTTTATAGAATAATTTTGAGAAATGTTTCATCTATTTATAGGGCACTTGTGTTCATACGACACTTTTTCTAATACCACATTTTATTTTAAAAATGTTCTAAAAGCTTGTTAAGATACCCAAAACGTCCAATAGACATATTGTAACACTTTTAGATACGACTTTTTTCGTTTTGTCATACAAACTTAAGTCCTATAAAGTATCATATTAGGACACTAAAACAATTTTAGTGTTCTGTAAACCTAATGTTGTAGTGAAACGTTATAACTGTTAACAATTAAAAACATCAAATGAGGGAATCTTTGGATTAATTGATCTGTCAACTAAGTATTTATCAACATCATTCATATTCTCCGACACATCCATTTGTTGTTGCAAAAACGGTTCCAATAAATTTTCTTCTATTAGATTCTTTTTCATCATTTTTTGGTGGTGAATCTCTTTTGATAACTTATACTATACATATAGCTAAAAAGAAATACAAACATAAACTCAAAGGACATTATACAAAATTTTACACATTATCGATATATATATATATATATATATATATATATATATATAGGGTCAGGTTCAAATGTGAACTCAATTTTGGCTGTGAACGTGAGAACGAATCTCAGCCACACATCTTCGGTTATGGTGGACGCGATCACGGAGGATTGACGCGATTCATGGGAGGGTGGAGATTATTAAAGGAGGGGAACCAGGTCAAAGCCGCCTTTATTGACCGGATAAGTGGCTGAGATTCGTCCTCACGTTCACAACCAAAAATGAGTTCACATTTGAACCTAATCCTATATATATATATATATATATATATATATATAAAATCAGGTTTATACGAAGGGGCGCCAATAATCTGAAAACACAGAGATAACATATGGTCTCCAAAAAGTAAAATTTATTCTAATTATCTATTTTATTTAATTCATAATTTGTAGAGATGACATGTGGTCTCCACAAATAAAAATATTATTTTGATTATCTATTTTTTTTAATTCATAATTTGTAGAGATGGCGTGGGTCTCCATAAAATAAAAATTTTATTCTGATTATCTATTTCTTTAATTCAGAATTTGTAAAGACGACATGTGGTCTCCACAAATAAAAATTTTATTCTAATTATCTATTTTTTCTAATTCATAATTTGTAGACACGACATATGGTCTCCAAAAAAAATTATTCTGTTATCTACTTTTTTAAGTCATAATTCTTAGAGAGAAATTTGGTCTCCAAAAATAAAAACTTTATTCTGATCACTACTAAATAAAAGGGTTATTTCTACGACTATTTCGAGCGGAATTCAATTATTTTTTAAGCATATATATTTTTTATTTTTTTCTTGCAAAACAAGTATTTTTACATTTCTGATGGATTTTAATTATTTATATATAAAAATAATTAGTGGCACACTTTTTATCGACATATTGCGTTTTACTTGGTTCAACTGGACTTTAATGAATCTATTGAGTCTTATTCGGTTCAATTGGCTTTAACTGCTACTATTGAGCTTTAATGGATCTACTGAATCTTATTCGGTTCAATTGGCTTGAACGACTACTATTGGGTTTTAATGGACATATTGGACATTATTTGGTTCAATTTGGTCTTAACATCTATTATTGAGTTTTAATGAATCTATTGAGCCTTATTCGGTTTTATTGGGTTTTAATGGCTACTGTAACTCATGAACGTCCAATATAGTTACTTAAGAGTCATTGGAGCACATGAAGACCCTATGAGGTTGATTAACAGTCACTGGGTCCAATACGATGTATTGGGCTTTATCCGGTTAAATTAGGCTTTAATGATAAGTATTTGGGGTTAATGGATCTATTGTGCTTATTTTGTTCAACTGGACTTTAACGTGTACTACTGGGCTTTAATCGATGTTAATGAGTTTTAATGAATCTATTAAGTCTTATTCGGTTCATTTGAGCTTTAACGAAAACTATTGATCTTAGAGGGATTTAATGAATCTTAGTGGTCTTTAATGAATATATTGGACTTTATTCGACTCAATTGGGCTTTAACGGATCTTATTGGGCCTTACTTTAGGGGCTCGACACTTTTGACATTTTATACTCGTCCGTCCGCTCACCTATCTAACCTCTTCTTAACACTTTAGACAATTTGTGTCCATCGGACGTGTTGAAATCTCACGTCAACTAAACTTGAACAATTTATTCATTATATATGTTGGACATCCCTCCCTTTTTCAAGAATATTTTTGGAAGGTAATATGATACTTCCACATATTCTTATCTATACAAGACTGATCGGTAAATTTGATTTTATAATTTTGAGAAGTTTATATTAACATATATTGTGATTGGTTGGTAATTTTGGTAAAAAAAACATATATTTATTATAATAATGATAAAAAAAAGAAGGTGAAACATGATAATATTGCCTCCTACAAACTATCTACTTTGATGCCTACAAAACTCACTGCATTGTTACAAACTCCCCGACAACCCTACTTTCATCAAAGAACCTTCTCACATACTAGGATATATTGAGCATGAAAATGTATATTTTTTTTTATGGAAAAATAAGATTTAAAATTTATATAAAATAAAATAAATATTATAAATAATGGTTAAACATGTTTCATCAATTTAAAAATAAAAAATTAGGATGAACTTATTAATATCTATGTTAAATTAAGTATTTTAAAATTCTATTTTTGGTATAATTTATTTTATTCGAAATTTTATTATAAAAACTGCATATATTAGATTCAAAACGTTTTTATTAAAAAAATAATTGGCTTAGGGGAGTTGTATACTTGTATTTCTAAAATGAAAGGGCAACTTTCTATGCACAAATAATAAATCATTATAATATTGTTGTTTTAGGTACATCAATTATACTAGGGAAATTTGTCAAAATAGCATTTTCTTTTTCGTATGGTTTCATCAAATATCCAATTTCTTTCTAAAGTTAACAAAATAGACATCAGGTTTTAATTGTAAAATTCGTAATTGTGAAAGATGAAAAATGTAAAAAAAAAATTAAACTAGGTTCGTAATTTCAGGAACCAAATATGTAAAATTTGAAAATTACATTTGCAATTGCGAAGTTGATATTGCTGAACCTAGACCAAATTTTACATATTTGGTCCTTGAAATTATGAATCTAGTTCAGAACTTCTTCTTTTTTTACATTTTACTCATTTGCAATTGTAAATTTTATATTTTGGTAACTTTTGAAAAAAATAGCTAGAAGGTAAAACAAAAAAAAAAGAAGCTATTTTGATAAATTTTCCTAATATTTATTAGCTTTTTTGCTAAATTAAATCTATTTATTATATTTTCAGTTAAACTAAAATAATCATTCTTAACGAATATAGAAATTAAGTAAAACTTATCACCATAAAGAAAACGAAGGTGTTTGGTTGTTTTGTCCGTATGTGTACGTGTATATGTTTATGAGTTCATTTTAAGTTATAATTTACATGAATTAGGTTAAGGGGAAAACGCCAAAAAAATAGAAAACTTAAGAACACCTTAAGAGGTCGTCATCTAGATGGTATGTCCTAACATGCATTTGTGCATATACATTGATGCATAGAAAAAAAGATCTTCAATAGCTTGTAAGCGATTGTGCATATGCACTAATGCATATATATGCATTGATGCATAGAAAAAAAATACCGTCCAGATGGTGGACTCTCAGGGTGTTCTTCGATTTTCTCTTTTTTAGCGTTTTCTCATGAACCTCCCTCAATATTTATACACGGCAAATAGAACAAACAAACAAACTCACACACCCTCATCCCCTATGATGAGGTTTGAACCTCCGACCTCCTAGGAGACAAGGGGCTCACCGCTCACATACCGCTACGCTAAAGGCCCTTTGGTTCTTGTGTGTATGAATGTATATGTGCATGCATATGTTTCAGATATAAATGTATTTCATATTTTTGTCCGCATGGAAAATAATGTTGAAATCATATATGAAACAATGGTATTTTCTTAACACTACATTTTTCACATAGGTTTTAACAACATATGAAATTGGGTTTATAAGTTTGTAACATTTATTGAGGTTTGTATTCGATTTAATCTGCCCTTTACATGCGTGCGTACATAGTAAAATAATAAAACACGAAAACAGTCAAATCATATATAATTTTTCCCTATCGTATATGATTACAGAACACGGTCAACACAAGGAGTGCACGGACGACTTAGCTTGCGGCCTAGGTTGCGGTCATAGTTGCACGAATAACATTTGATTTTACACATGATTAATTTTATAGTAAAATCACATGTGAATTTGCCGTTCTTGTATTTTTCTTATTTGATCATTGTTTCCATTAAAACTCGATTATCTCTGTCACCATATATATATATATAGAGAGAGAGAGAGAGAGAGAATTAAACGAGAACATTGTCAAAATAAGAAAACAAGAAAACGACCAAATCATATGTGATTTTGCACTGTAATCACATGTGATTACGGAACACAGCCAAAACCATGGTGAGCGAGCGACTTTAATTGGCAGCAATCTTGGTCAAAGTCGCGTGAATCACATGTGATTTTATAGGTGGTTTTAGTGTAAAATCATATGTGATTTGTTCTTTCTCGTGTTCTTTTGTTTGGTCACGGTTCTCGTTTGAACCCGACTTTATATGTGTACATGTATATATAAGCATTTATGAGAGAGAAAAGAAAGACGAACGTAAAGAATTTCTAACATATAAGTAGATATAGCGGTGAGAATCCTTCTTTATTGGATAAATTAACACGTAAATTAACTTTGTTTCAAACGAACTAAGAAAGACGGACATACGAGAGGTTTCTTGTCCATAGAATTTGGTGGATTAGATTTATCGTCTTATTATTTGATTGATTTAAAAATGTTTTGTTTGCAGATTAACTATATGAAAAAAAAATATATAAAGTTACATGCTATGTTTTACAAGAGTTGTAAAATTAAAGACGCACAGTGAAACATATCCGTTCGGATTTGCTTAATTATAAATTCTATAAACAAAATATTAAGATGCTTGGATATGCAAGAGAAAATATAAATACAAGATTCCTTGATGATCGAGTATTCTAGAATTGTTTTATATGTTTTAGCAGTATATTTACCCATACTATTACAAAACAAATTACTTTTAGCCACAAAAATAGCCAGAGAGATTTTTGTAGGTGATTACACATAAATCACCCAGAAAATATCAATGGTTCGGCAAAATTTCAATGTTTTTCAAAAACAAAACCAACAAATCATCCAGAGAATTCTTCGGTAATCTGTCACTGATTTGAATTATCCACCAACAATTTACCTACCATTTTTTGTGACAGTTTTGTAAGGAATTACTTTTTAACGACATATTTCCCAGGGAAAAGTTCGTAGGTAAAACTCTTTCGTTTAGTAGTGTACTTTATGGTCTATAATAACAAAAATGATGACTATAACTCATTGGTTTGAACCTTCATATTAGATGATGGATGTTACGTGTGAAACAAGAGCGAATTCAATTGTCTCGACATTTAATTTGTACATTGTGCATCAATTGTCGTACTTTTAAAAACGACAACCATTTCATAGCAAGAGGGAAACGCGCTTGCTTGAATATAGTTCGTTGAGAATATCGAATATAATATTTCTTAGGTGCGTTGGATTCTTTTTTGAACAATGTAATAACAAAAGATTCGGTGTACTAAAGACTCCATCGGATAATAAAAGTGGCAAAAACGTAGGAATATAAAATCATGGCATCAACTTTTCATGATCTGATTTTTATATTCAAGTTCTAACAAATTATATCTGCTTTTTGTTGGTCAGTTAGCAACATTTCAATTATATCGCATTTCCATCTAACTTTTACAAATCAGTAGTAGACATGTCTTGAATTCTTGTCACAATGTCACATGCCTCGACTTATAAAAGACTTCTATTTATTTCTTGCGGATTTATACCTTGTATTAGTTTTAACATTTCAAAAAATTGTTATACATTTTTTGCTTAACAGGTTTGTTGATTGTTACTGTAATGATTTGAACTCAAATTTATCACCATGGAAATTCTACCTTTCATATACCTAGTTTCAAGTGAGATATATTGGGTTTGTTTGGTTTAGTTTATTTATGACTTTACGTCACCTCTATTATTCTTTCCGATAGTTTTATAATTATCTTTTATATAAACCAACATGTTTAATTGTCTATTTATTTAGGGGTCTGGTTTATATGGTTTAAGAGAAGGCTAAATATAAATTAGACCCTAATTATCTTACAATATATTAAGTATTGGTTAGTTTAAATAAGGAGCTAAATTTGGTGCATTGTTAAAGGAAAACATGTCCATACATGAATCATTGAAAATTATAAAAAAAAATCTATTTAAAAAAGTATATGTAAACCATTGTAGAGTAGTTTATATAGATTTACATATGTGTTTTCAAATAGATTTTTCCAATATTACATATAACATTAAATATTATACAAATGTGTTTGAACCTGCTACTTCTTAGTTTTTATTATTTAAACCTCCCACTAGTTAAGTAATATATAATCGTGTTTGAACCCACTACTTTTATTTTATCTTAATCAAATTTTGATTATTTAAACAAGTAAAACTTGATCAAATGAGTACCTTCAAATTCTTTTAACTTGTCATTTTACTTATTTCTTTTTACAATAAAATAATGATATATGTCAAAAACCTAGAAAAAGAGACATATTTTAAAATTTTATGAGGTTTAAACATGTTATTAAAGATTTTTTTCATTTGGATATAAAATATGAAGGTTTAAGAGAGTGGTAGTTGAGGAGGGCAGTTTGCATGGAGGGAAGATACACTTGCATAACAGTAAACAATTTTGCTCCTCTCCAACTAACATATTCTTTAGAATAATTGCAATTTGTGTGATTCCAACTAAATCCATCGTTATTTACAATTATGCCATTATTATTAATTGATATTTTTTTCTTAATAAATTTATGAGAATAATCATTTCGATTTTATCAATTAAATGAGATTCATGACTTATTCATTCAGCTGTTAATCAACGTTTATTTTTTTCTTAATCATTGAGTAATGACGAAAAATAGTTGAATAGGATAGTCTCTGTGTATATGATGTATGTATTCAGACATCTTACTAGAGACATGTCTTAATAGGAAGAAAATAGTTCCTTATTCAATTTGTCATATTATGTTGTCCAGACGTGACTTTATCATAAGTAATGGCGTTTGTGCTTTCCCATGTGAAGACATGAATTATTTCATTTATATCAGTTTATTTTATTTATCATATTCTTATTCATTTTTAATAGTTTTTATAGGAAAACCGAATATAGCTCATTACCCACAAATTTCTGACCTACTTCTCATCTTTGTCGGTGCTTTGCTTTACCAAGGCTGCCACAGCCACTGCCACCATAGCTGTTTTTCTCTATCCTTTCGATTCGAACCAATACATAATGGTTAATCAAAATGATTTTTGTCGTGAATGTCTATGGTATAAGGCATAATGGATACTAAATAGGCTGGAATGCTTTGTGTAATTGCCTGGTACAAGTTGATTTTTTTGTTGCCTTTTAACATGTTCATTTAAAATATTTATTAAATAATCGGTTTTCATCAAATATTATTTAACACAAGTATCAAAACAGTAGTTTTATGTCATTCAACATAGAAAACAAACATCTATTTAACATTTACTTTTAAAAAGCCATTTATCCAAATGGCCTTTATTGGAAAAACGTGCAAGTAGACACTAACTAGTTTTCATGAGATCAGATGCAAATTTATCATCTCATACACATTTTACGATTATTTCATTTCTTATTTAATGATTATTTGAGTCTATCATCATACACATTTGAATATGACAAAACTCTTGCTTATAGAAATAATAGTACATTCATCATTATGTAACTAAAGATCGTTGCCCAACGCTTATTCGGTAAGTGCTTATCAACAGAAGTCTCCACTCTCACTTATCTTATTGAGTAACATTTTTTGCTATCAAAATGGATTGTTGGTAAACATCTCTTATTCGATAAACGCTAGTTAGACTATAGTCTTCTCCATCACTTATCAGGTAAAATTCTCAATCATTACCAATTTGCCATGTTTATTCGGTAAGATGAGTGATGTCTGGTGACCGTTTACTGGTTAAGCCTTTGATAAACAACTCCAAAACCATTAGTTTTTGGTTAGATCAAATTTTAATGGTTTGAAATTATTACTATATACATTCTAATTTAACAAAGTTTTCCAATTGAAAAAGATAATAATAATATAAATGGTGGGTCGTGTTAATGAATTGTAAAAGTGGTTATTTTATACAAGGATAAAAGTTAAACTTTTATTGGGATAATCAGGGTGGGCTCTTATCGGTTTAGAGCTTTGTATTAATAATATACAGACAGATTTTATATCACGTCTGACTATGAAGAGCTTCGAGTCTATCAGGAGATCATAAATTGATTGTGGAGTAATAAATAAAACAAAAGATAAATACTAATGTTTACAACTTAAAAAATGTATTTAAAATGACAATGTAATATATGAATTTTTATAAATAAAATTATTTTTCTAAATTTTCTGAACATAAGAATTCAAGTTAACTAAAAAAAATAAAAACTAAATACATGTAACTTGAAGGCCTTGTTTTATATCTCATATTGGACAACAAGTGCGTTATATACCTTTTTCTTTATAACAAATTCCCAGAGGTGGTCAATTATTACAATAACTAGCTTTTCAAATATTAACTTTTATCTAAAATAAATTCTATAAAACATGATTAATTAGCAATGACAGATTTTTTGAAAGTAAGTATGAACTAATCATGATAGATTATAAATGTGATTGATTTTAATATGATAACTTTTTAAATATGACATTTTTATCACATAATTATTATGACGTATAATTATATGTCTATAACGAAGTTTCTTTTAAAGAGGTGTTTGCTAAAAAAATATAATTATTTCTGATATTTTAGTGCCATTCAAAAATAATACTTGTCAAGTTAATAATGTATTCCTTTTCTGTAAAGTACATTGAATGTACATAAATACTTATAACTGAGTTTCTTTTAAAGAGATGTTTGCTAAAAAAATATAAATTATTTATTATCTTTTAGTGCCATTTAAAAATAATACTTGTCATCATAAAAAAGATGTCAACATTTTTTAAATATGACATATTTATTGCACAAATTATTTAAAACAAAGCCGGATTAATTGTATTAACTTTTTAAAACGCAACTATCTGTCTAACAAAATGTGATTTTCTTTTTAACAATAATTTGGATTTTATGACCATGAAAATCAATTACATTTTAAATTGTTACAACTTTTCAGGACTACATGAGGATCAACTTTATAAAACACAACTAATTATTTGATATTACAAAAAGAAATCGCATCTATAAGATTTGTACGGTGATCTAAATATAAAGTGGTCGTTAGTTATTTACATAAATTTTTTTTAATAAAAAAACTTGTGTACTTTAAAAAAAACTTGTGAACTGTAATAACTCTTTTAATAATCAAATAATAAAACTTCATTTTGAAGAATTTTTTGAAACAAAATATTTATCAAACCCTCTTAAAAACTTCTATTTTTTCTACAAATTAAAAAAATCTGTTGCCTATGCTATCAACCCGATTTTGTAAAATTATAAGTATTTTTTTAATAGCAAAGATTTTATTAACACTACAAGTATTTTATGTTAACTTCAATATTATATATGATTGGTCGATAGATGAAAAAATAGAAATAAAAACATTAACCAAATAAAAAAACATGAAACCGGTTAAATCACAAACAAAATTATATAAGATTTCATTCTAATGATCAATGCAAAGGCTTGTAGACAATGTGTCCTACAACCAAATATGATTTTA
This sequence comes from Silybum marianum, assembly GCA_036898165.1. Classification (NCBI taxonomy): domain Eukaryota; kingdom Viridiplantae; phylum Streptophyta; class Magnoliopsida; order Asterales; family Asteraceae; genus Silybum; species Silybum marianum. The sequence continues at coordinate 25,779,278 of CM072538.1, forward strand.
TACGTAATTTTAACACAAAATCACATATAATTTGATCATTTAGTTATTCTAATTCATAATTATACAAGAGGAAGGTTAAGAGAAAACATAAAAAAAACAAAAAAACATTATGGGAGCCTTCCATCTATGGAGAAGCATATACAAGCGATAAGCTATTTTTTTCTATAGATATTACAAATTACCAGTATGTATTTATATATATTGTTCACGTGAATGACTCCCATTTATAATATTTTTTAGTTTTTTTTAACTATACATACAAAAAATATTTTTTAAATTTTTGTAAAGAAGGAGAGAGAGAGAGAGAGTGGGTCCCACTTGAAACACCCGATAACAAACTTCCTTTCCTTGCTTGCCTTTTTCTTCACTTCCATTCCCCTCCCTACTCCTAACCTACTTCAATTCTCCATCTTCTTCTTCATTTCCTCCCATGGCGATTTCTCCATCTGGAAATTTCCAAATTCTCACTCTCTAACAAAATTCTCTTCTGTTTTCTTCAATTCAAATTCATCATAAATTCCCAAAATCAGACACACAAAATGCTGGTGAATCCAGAAATGTACGAAGGAAGTGCTTACTATGATCCATCTCATCTGGAATCGCTCATTGATCATCAAGATGACAACGCTTTATCACAAACCCATCTCCATAATTTCCATCAAACCCCCAATTTCTCCTCCATTGAAGCATCAGCAGATTATCAGCTCATCAACATGGATATGGATCACCAAAACCAAATGATCCATGACCTCAATTGGACCACTCATTCTCACGATCAAATTCAAATGGGTAACGACAACAATTGTTTATCAAACATGCCTTTAATCACTCCAAATCCAACCCCACCAGATCTTCTCAATCTTTTCCAATTACCCAGATGCTCAAACTCATCAATCTCATTCTCAAACCCGACCCACATGGATCAAACCTCGGGTCAAGTAACTTACGATCCATTACTACCGTTAAACCTCCCTCCACAGCCTCCATACTTCAGAGAATTGCTTCATTCTCTGCCAAACGGGTATAATTTGACGGGCGGCGGATCAATATTTGGGGAAATGGATATGGAGAGAGAAGGAATGCATCAATTGTACCATGAAGGCGATGGAGTTTTGAAGTTCAGTGGTGACATTAATGGACTCGTTGGAAAAGGAAGAGATGTTAAAGACACTAAACATTTTGCCACCGAAAAGCATCGAAGACAACAATTGAACGATAAATATGATGCCTTAAAGAATTTGGTCCCTAATCCCACCAAGGTATATATATACATACATATATGTATATCTCTAACACAATACCCTTTAATTCTTTCGATTAATTTCACATGTAGTTGGTTTTAATCATCAAAAACTGTTGTTAATCGTAATCTAATTAATCATGAATTTGGTGTTCCGATGATGAACAAAAGGCGGATCGAGCATCGGTGGTAGGAGATGCAATCAAATACATAAACGAGCTGAAACGAGAGGTGGCGGAATTAACGATTCTCGTGGAGAGAAAACGATGCAATCGTGGAAGAATGAAGAAGCACAAAACCGAAGACGATTCGACGTTAGACGTCGAAAGCATCAGCACGAGACCAAACGGTGGCGGTGATCACGATCAACAAGCGGCATATAACGGTAATTTGACTTCCACATTACGGAGCTCGTGGCTTCAGAGAAAATCGAAGAACACCGAAGTGGATGTTCGAATCATCGATGATGAAGTTACCATCAAATTAGTTCAACAAAAGAGAATCAATTGTTTGTTGTTTGTTTCCAAAGTTCTTGATGAACTTCAATTGGATCTTCATCATGTTGGTGGTGGCCTCATTGGTGATTTCTACAGTTACCTGTTCAATACCAAGGTACAAGTGGTTAAAGCACACTTATGCATTAAAGGGTTGTACGTAATGATGCTTTTGAATGTTAATTGATATAATATATATAATTATATATGTAATTATATATGCAGATTTGTGAAGGGTCATCTGTTTATGCAAGTGCTATTGCAAATAAGCTAATTGAGGTGGTGGATAGGCATTATGCAAGTATCCCAGCAGCTACTGGGTATTAGGCAGGGAAATCAAAAAAGGTACAACTTATTATGCATAACGTACAAGTTTTAATGCATTTTGTACAACTTTTTTGCTATTTTTCTTTTTTTTTGTTTGTTGAAAGTGTCTGAGTTTAGAAAGGTACAAGTAACTATAAGTAATGTACAACTCACTCAGAAGGTGTCGTATGCTTTGCTCCCCCCAAATCTGCAATTGCTTTTTGTTTGACCGTAATCTGCAAATATCCCCTTTTTAACAGTTAGGATCGTAGTATTTTAAAAACATATGGATAACCCTCTTTAATAACTTGATAAAATATTCGTAATAAATGTTAATGACATATATTCATGATGGATAATATTCATAATGAATATTCACATTACAGAATAGGTTTATTCTTTGTTCCTAAAATATTTGGCGTTTCTAAATGAACTTGTTTCTATTCATTTACGTATATATGTTTTCTACCATTACTTGATAAATTAATGATACTAAATAATTTAATTTAGGTTATATACTAAGACCTTGTTTTTTTTTTTTTTTCATTTTAAGCTCTTAATCACCACTTATGTCTGATTCATTTAGACATTTCATAACCATTTCAGAACCGAAATCAGACTTCAGACTTCAGCACCTCTTAAATAACAAACGCCACCTAAAACTCATGATTCTAAATAACTCGTTATGGTCTCGTTATGACATCAAGACTTGGTTTCACTGCAACATTAACCCCTATGGCTCCACTTTAAAGCTTGACTTACATTGTAACAGTGTTATGACATATTATGACACATCATGGTGCGTTATGACGCTGTGTTATTTTGTAAAATGTCAGGTTATTTTAAATATATAACTTGATGGATAAATGATAATTATGTACGTCACCTAAGAATTAAAAAAACTAAAAAAATCAAACTTAAAACTTTTATTATGGTTAACGAAATAGATAAATATTACTTTTATTATGGTTAACGAAATAAAGTTGTGACTTGTGAGTATATCTTCAAGAGGCTTCATTCTGATTTTGCACTGTAGAATCATTTTTATAAACTCCATGTATTTAGTATCAAACTATCAATAGTTTTTTATTTTTATTTTATTTTATTTTTATTTTTATTTTATTATTTATTATATTTTAATTTGTTTTATACTATTATTCAAATACTAATGAACACACAAGGTACAGCATCCTATTTGTATTTGTATAAGGTAGACAAAGTTTTTTGTTTGTAGAAAATCAAAGTGTTTTTGCTTATATTTTGTTTTCTTTCAAAAATTTAGACAAAAAATTTGCTTAAAAGATTTGTGTTGAATTGAGGCAGAAGCCAGAAGTACTTGATGGTGGATGAGTATGTGTATGTCTTCCTTTTAGAAAGAGAGAGGTTTGTTAAAGGATAGATGCTATTAATTTTAGCTAAAACTTTTATGATTTTATACTTTTGTACTAAACTTTTTATATACTTTGACAAATGGATGCTAGGATAATTTAATAATATAGTTTAATACTACGTATATACAGTGTGGGAATAAGGATTGGGGCAATTTTGTCAATTTATATTATAATGATGGGTTAACTGATTGGAAAAATAAAAATATAGCTACCAACTAGAACATAAAGTTGGCTTTGTTACCATACCAGCGAAAAGAGAAAAATAAGGAAATGAGACTCATTGAATTAATTATGAACAAACAAACTTGGAACAAAAGTATACTATTTACAATAACTATGGAACAGTTTAAATAATTTAACCAATATTTATAATATAAATAGACAAAGTTGTCCTTCTTCTGTTTTTATATTTTTATAATTTATACATGTAATGTTTTAAGTAAGAAAAAACTCTTTTTTCAGATAAAATTCAATACCGAAACGTTATCATTTAAATATCGGTAAAATTATGGATCTTGGAACATAAACATTTTGTTTATTTTATTTGACCTGTTTCAATTTTCAAATGTCAAATGATCTTGGAATCGATGGATTGTGCTTTTTATTTATTTGTTTATTTTTATTTTTGCAGATTTTTGAGGAGCTAATTTGGGCCTTCTTTTTGCAGTGACCAGAATGACCTTTATGTCCAGGAAGGGAGGGAGGCATGAATGACTTTAGAGAAATTGGGTTTAGTTTAATCGTTTAACATCACAATCAAGTTACTACTAATTTATTAGTAGAAAATAAAGGCAGGGGTAGTTTGGACAATAACAAAATATTTATTTTGGATAATATTTTGAGATTTGCATTTTATTTTGGTGACATGTTCAAAATTCATATGTTAGTGTTAGAAAATGGCATATCATATTATAACATAATAACGTATTTTCACCAAACCCTAAATACGAGGTAATTAACATTATATGATGAATTAAAATGTTGATAATGTCCCCAAACCAACAAGGACAAAATTGGTTTTATGTGATCATCGGCCATGCAAAAGTGCATAACAGTGTATGAATAGACGAAAAATGGTCATAAAATGGAAATATAGTAATGTTTATTAGAGACTTACAGTAACTAAAGAGCATCTCCAATAGTATTGTTAAATAGAAAAAATTGAGTTTTCTTTCTTTAAAATGTTTCATCAATGTTGTCATCTTGTTTGTTATTTGAAAGAATTTGGGAGAAAACTTTAGATATAGAGAATTTTCTAAAATGGTTAAAATCTTTATACTACGAGAGAGAAACAATATTTTAATCACACGCGACCAATCAAAATTATTGAAGTTAAATGTGTATGAAAGATAAATAATGTTTTAATAATATAATTAATGATGAAATTCTAAAATAGAAAAACTGTTGGAGCCGGGGAAAAATGTTTCTAGAAATTTTGCCTTTTCATTCTCTATTTTAGATAAATTAGTAGACAAGTTGTTGGAGATGCTCTAAGGGGCTGTTACCAAACGCTTATCCGGATAAATGTTTACCAAGTCATATTACCTTATCGGAGGAATATGACAAGTAACAAAAATATTACCCCGATAAGATCGAATACAAGCAAAGCAAAGACCAAAAGTCTAACTCGGTAAGTGATGGCAACGACTCTTACCATGGTAAACGCTTACCAGGTAAATTATTGCATACGATATCGTTTTGTTGGACTAAAATCTTACCGATAAGTAATTGATAATGTTGAATTTTACAGGTAAACACTTACCAGGGTAAAATTTGATAAACGACCACTAAATAATATAAAACTAATCGAAAAACAAAATGATTATGTTTTGAACAAATACATAAATAACAATGCTTATCATTACTGAGGTACAAAAGGCCTAAGAGCCGAACCAAAAAGTGTAACAGCCTCAAAATTATAACAAATGTCTAATTAAAAATTCTCGAATATACATCGAATAAATAGAATCCAACCAAGAAAACAAACCAATAATAAGGGACGGTGTTACTAAAACCCAATTAGAGACGCTACTCCAATAATAACAAAGGCGATTGTCGAAGAGCTAAGTCCTCATCAAACCTTAAACTAGCACTCTTCATGCTAAGGTGTTGCTAGAACCATAACCCGAAGGACCTGTTGCACATGTCGATAAGAAAAGGTGTTAGGGTTAACGCCTAGTGAGTTAAAGCAGTTTTCATCAGTTATATAAAATGGTAAGATAAACGAAATAGGATTTAAATCACATTTTCTAATTTAAAAAGTAAAAACCCACAAGTGCAGGACCAAACTTTATACTCACACATAATACATATATGATTAATACCCAATTACTAAAAATATGCATATACCCTGTTATTTGTAAAATCAATACATTAAGGGGATCCATCATACCCAAGTCATGAATTATGGTTATTTGCCATAACCCAAGAGATACGCATAATGCACTATTTAAAAGTACATTTAATACAATGGAGGAGATCTGTATCCGCTATAAGTGGCGGGGCACGTGAGTGTGCCACACTTACAACGTTAGTTGCATAACACTACACTCTCCGAGTGTGAGTGTCACTACGACGTCTCAACAAATTCACCAAATGAGCAAAGTTGACCTTAGCGTTAATTCTTGCAAAAGACATTTTCCAAAATGGCACGACACGCTTAGGACTAGCTTAAAGGCATTGCCTACAAGGCTATCACTTCCGAACTCAACCCTTCTAGTTATTCGTTGAAGAGATAATGATCATGAAGTAAGGGACTCGAAGTATATCCTCACAAATATTACCAAGACCAAATACACAAGACTGACTTACGTATATGTGGGTCCAATGCAACACAGTCTAAATTACATGACTCCCACATGAATGACGATGCACTTGAAGCATATAATCTTATAAATAGATATTAGGCAAAAAAAAAAGTTGATTACCGGCATCCCAAACTGGTAACATAGATGCATATAATTTCAAAGCTTAATATAGATTAATTTAAATCAGACAAGTGTCTCCAAGACTCGTTTAAATCATAAATCGAGCTAAAGGCTCAAATAAGTCAAATGACTAATAAATAAAGATCATTAAAAGTATTAAAACATGTTTAACTCATGTTTATACAACATATGCTCCAAAATTAAAATTCACCCAAAATCCATAATTAGTTAGGACAGACCATGTTTCAAATCAAATCATTTTATGCATATCTTCAAATGATATATTTTCCCATATGGTGGTATAAAGTTAACTATAGAGAAATGTATGTAACACCAAATAATTCAATTTAAGAGATAAATCATTTAAAGAACTCACACTTATAATTTATTTAACATATAATTTAAAGATCCCTAAAATGCATTTTCAAGACATGACAACTCAAAAATATCAAATATGTAAATTTCACTAAATACCTGACACATTAGATAAATATTAACTAAAACACAATAATACTTTAAAATACAAATTTTGAAATGTACAAAGTTTTCATAAAACAAACTTGAACTCACTTTACTATAAATGACTAGATTTAAGGTTTACCTCAAATTTGAGTTTCCTTTGATTAAGACTTTAGAATTTAGATCCACCAAATCCACCACAAGAACTTCAGTTAAACCACCAATAAATCCAATAAAATACTAATATTAACCTCAAGATTAGATCTAAAGTTAAAACTCTGGATATTAGAAAATTAACGAAGTCTTACTTCATTAAGACCTTGAAGTTTCCAGCAAAGCTATTAAGCCTTGAGATTAGATCTCTTCTAAAACTAGTTCATAAAACACCTAAAATTTGTTGTAAAAGGAGAAAAGAAAAGGGAGGGTTTGAAATGTAGAAGGATTAAAAAAATAAGTGGGTGTAGGTTAGAGAGAGAGAGAGAGAGGGAGAGAGCTGGAGGGAGAGAGAGAGGTGTGTGTGTTAAAATAAGGGTTGCTATTGCTACCCCTTGTTAGGTTTCTATATCCCCTCTCCACTTTATCCCTCTCACACGAATATAAATTGTTGTTTTTTTTTAATTTTAAAATTATACTTTATATCTTTATAGTTATTTTGGTTATGTTTGATAAATTAGTTGATAAGGTAGCTTATCACTGATAAAATAGTTGATAACTTATAAGATAACTTATGAACAAGTCATGTTTGACAAAAACTAACTAATCAACATGTAAAATAATCAAAAAAGACATCTTAAAATGTTAATCACTTATAATATAATTAAAATAAGTATTTCATAAAATAACCATATTAATTCAAACAAAATAGTAAAAAATAAATAATATAATATATTAATTAAATTAAATTAAATTGATTGTCGTATATATTATAATGGATTTGTTAAAATAAAATTTAGAAAAAAAAAGTATATTAATTTATGATTTTAAGTAACCATTACATATAATATATGAATAACTAATCAACCACATGCTAGTTAATTAGTAATTTTTTAAAAAGTATGAGTAACAATTCTAAATAATAGTAATTAATATTGTTAAAATAAAATTTAGAAAAAAATTTACATTAATTGATGATTTTAAATAACCATTACATATAATATATGAATAACTAATCAACCATATTCTAGTTAATTAGTATTTTTTAAAAAAGTATGAGTAATAATTTTAAATAATAGTAATTAATATTAGTGAATAATTAAATTTAAATGAATTAACAATTAATATTACTTAATTAATAAAAAAATAACATTAATTAATAATTAATATTAATTAATTAATAAAATAAAAATAATATTAATTAATAACTACAATTAAAATTATTTAATAAAACTCAAAATAATATTAATTAATATTAATCAGGGGTATTATCGACAAAAAATGATAAAAAGTTCAATAAGTCACTAATAAGTCACTCCGAAGTACCTTTTCAATAAATTAGTTTATAAGTTAATTTATAAATCATAAGTCAGTTTGTCAAACGTGTACATAGAAAATAAGTTAGTTTATAAGTTGGCTTATAAACTACTTTATTTTTGCTAAAAAATGCCTTTATTAATTTGTTTTACGTCTCTTACTTTTTCATTTTTTGTTTTACATCATTTTCACATTAACATAAATAATTTTATATTAACCAAAATACGTTTTATTTTAACAAGGTAGATCATTATAATCATTTTGTTAATATCTTCGAAATAAGCTCAATATTGAATATTTTTTATTTAATTATATTATTATATCATATATTGTAAGAAAAAATATTTTAATACTTACACTTTATACCCTTGGACACGTTGTCGACTTCAAAATGCAAGTACATGGATTATCTCGTACCAACGTATATGTATATGAAGAATATATTAAATGTACTTGTATTCGTGGATATGTTAATTTAACATGAAAAGTATAATTAACTTTATATTATTATTAAAAAAATACAAATTTAAATAAAATAATCAGTTAAAGTCTTTAAAATGTTATAATTATTCGTAATACATTTATATATAAGTAGATAATTAAAAATTACATATTTTTAGTAATTAATTAATTAATAATAATATGAAGTTAATTAATTTATATAATTATAGAATGAATTAAAAATTAGAAACATTGAAATATAATTATAAAATTCGAAGGATTGAAGTTAAAAATATCAGAGAGTTTAAACTTAAAAAGTAAAAATAAAAGATTCGAATGTATTTTATTGTTTTATGTACAAAGGATACAGAAAAAGTAGTAAAACAAAATATAAGAGGTGGAATAAATAACCCGAAAAATATCTTGAAAAGGTTTGAAAGGAAAAAAAATGAGAGTAATATGGGATGTGGAGCAAAAGAAAAACAGAAAAAGAAAAGGAAAAATAAAGAAACAAGTGGACGGGGAGTTATTGATCAAATAAGTGTATTTTTAGAACATATTTACCAAATGGGTGTACTTTTAAACATATTTATCAAACATGTGTACTTTTCACTAAAATCCCCATTAAATAGACTACTACACTCATTTGGTAAATATGTTTGAAAAATATACCCATTTGATCAAAAACTCCACACACTCCTTGATGAAATCGAACACCCATTTCAATTCAAATAGAAATAAACTTTAACCTAGAGACAGAAAAATCACTCATAATAATTATGGAACCCCAAGATCAAAATCGGAGAAGAATAAGAAGATTCCACGATAAACCTGCAACCACTACTCTCCAACAACCCAAAGCCACCACAAAAGAGATCAGCAACAACAACAAAAGACAGACACACTAAAGTCGACGGAAGAGGTCGCCGGATTCGCATGCCGGCCGTCTGTGCCGCCAGAGTCTTCCAACTCACACGTGAGCTCGGCCATAAGTCCGATGGTGAAACCATCGAGTGGCTGCTCCAACAGGCGGAACCTTCCGTCATCGCCGCCACCAGAACCGGCACAATTCTGTCCAACTTCACTTCACTTAATATATCTCTTCGGAGTTCTGATACCACCATCTCGGCCGGTCCGACTACGACGTCGTCTTACCTGAGAAATGGTTTTAATTTCATCAGAAATCAACCGGCGACGGCGGCGGCACACTTGATGGATTTTCCGACATCGGAGGGAAAACACGATGAGTTATGCTTGGATCCACGTGGAATTCAAATGGGTATTCATCAATCTAATTACATGACTCAATCGATTGTTCCGGCGGGTGACGATCAGCTTTCGGCGACGGTGGCGACAGTCTTTTTAAACCCAAACAGTAGTATCACTAGCATTAGCACTCGTTCTACTCACTTTTTTCCGACAATTATTCCACGTGGAATTTTCCGTCTAATAGTAAGAATAATAGCAACAATGATAACAATGGCGACGCCGGTGGTGGGTTACATTTTATGAATTTTGGTCCTCAAACGACACTCTTCAACGATACTCTTCGTCGGTGGAAGTAATAATTATGTTGATCTTGGGGTTCCATAATTATTATGAGTGATTTTTCTGTCTCTAGGTTAAAGTTTATTTCTATTTGAATTGAGGGTGTTCGATTTCACCAAGGAGTGTGTGGAGTTTTTGATCAAATGGGTATATTTTTCAAACATATTTACTAAATGGGTGTAGTAGTCTATTTAATGGGGATTTTAGTGAAAAGTACATTTGTTTGATAAATATGTTTAAACGTACACCCATTTGGTAAATATGTTCTAAAAATACACCCATTTGATCAATAACTCAGTGGATGGGTTGGTAGGGTGGACGGTGGAGGCCGTCTCGCGGGTTGTAACACCTTAGGCAGATCCCATATCGGCCGTGGACAGGAGTGATGCTGGGTTCATAAGTAAACCTTGGCCTTCCTAAACACAACGCGTTTTGGGGCCACACGCAAGGCAGGTTCTTGGAACTCTGTGGTTAAGCGTGCTTGGGTGGGAGTAGTACCAGGATGGGTGACCCCCTAGGAAGTCCACGCCAGGTCGCCAAAAACAAATCCGTGCGGCTTAGGCCAAAGCGGACAATATTGTGTCATGGTAAGGCGGGGTGTTACACGGGTCCTGGTCAAACAGCAAGCAGCCCTGTGGCGCGGGTCCTGGTCTAACAGCAAGCAGCCCGCTTTGGACCCCACCCACTAAATGATGATCTCATCGTCAACTTAGTCAACAAACCTCAAATCAAAATGACACAAATAACCCCTCATCAACCAACAAATAACAAACAACCCCCTCCTCTAATATATAAATTAATTCCATAGACATGAATATATATATATATATAGGCACAGGATCATGTTAGAAGAAGAATTAAGGTGAGAAGCGTAAGAAGAGATCTAGAACCTTGATCACTTTTAATCTCATACCCACCCATGGATTACGCTTTAGAAGGGAGTTGATCTGGTGCACCTCATCTCGATGCATTTCATCCTAATCCTAATGTGCATCGAAGGGTAGAGATCTCTTCTTACGCTTCTCACCTTAACTCTAATTCTCACCGGAACCCCCCTGTATTATATATGTGTGTGTGTGTACCTATATATATATTCCGACTGGTCAAAACGGGATTCTCGTTTAAAATATTTTCTTTTTCGAAATCCCGGGTGTTATAAAAGGATCCACACTGGGGGTAGGCCAGTCCTTAGGGATTGAATCAGTCTTGGTTTTCAGATCCGGAACCAGTTGAGGATCAGACATCTTGATAAGGATCAGTAAAAGCCCGATCGAAGACCAATTTAACGAGTTCTCTGCCTCGGTTTTAGGTTTTACTTCTTCGCTACTTAAGGAAGAGGGACGAGTGGTGGTGAAGGGTAAGAAAAGGGTGGGTTTTGGGTGTTTGAGCAAGAAGATGGAATGGCTAATCGTGGTGATGGTGAGAAGGAAGGGGTGCAGGATAATCGGCTCGTTGGTTCATGTGGAGTAAGATGGGCAGAGAGATAGAGAGTAAAAACAAAAATTAAATTAAACAAAAAGCTAAATTAGATAAAGGGGAATAAATGACCATCTCCTCACCCCCTCCCCACATAGAGATATATTTAACAAAACAAGATAACGGGTCCCCACATAGAGATATATTTAACAAAACAAGATAACGGGCATTAGGGGTCATAGGTCAATTCTAACAAATCATGCAAATAACAAGTCTTATTCGTAATAAAATAAAACTGACGGACATTTTGTAAAAAACATCAAATCACAAGGACCAAATCTATAATCAACTTTTAATTTTAATTTTTGAATGGTCCATACAGACTACAGAGTATCATCAAGTATCAAGTATCAACTAGGAACTCAAATTCCAGAATCTCTCTCTCTCTAAAGCCTCCTTTCTCTCTCTAGAAATTGAAATGGTAGTCCAACTTCCTGATGAACTCATCGTCGAAATCCTCTCAATCTTACCATCAAAATCGCTTCTTTGTTGCAGGTCGGTTTGCAAATCATGGCTGTGTTTCATCAATTCCACCAAATTCAAACTCATGCATCTTCACAATTTCAACCAACTAAATCCTCGTTATCTTGTTCGTCGCTGGTATGAGGATGAAGAATTGTATAGTGTACATCTAAACGATGAAGTTTTAACTATCAATCTCGGTACCATTGTTGTATGTCCTTTAACTATTAGCCGTTTCAACGAGTGTTTTAGGATAGTCGGATATTGCAATGGTGTTATTTGCCTCTGTGATGATGATGGCGATATATGCAGCTTTAATAAGATAACTCTCTGGAATCCTTCGATCAGAAGGAAATTGAATCTAATCGTTCCTTCCTTTTACTCAATCGAGTTCCAAAAGTTATCTATTGTCTTAGGGTTTGGATACGATATGATGTCTGATGATTATAAAGTCGTGAGTCTGGTCTACATTGGTTTTCTTAGACCTCAGGTAACTTTTGCTTTTATTTTCCCCAATTTTTATATTGATAGCCATAATCTGAACCAATTATCACCATTTCAGGTTAAGGTTTACACAGTGAAAACTGGCATTTGGAAGGAAGTTAGGTTTCCTGATGATTTATCTTGTTTCTTCATCGTTTCCGACTGGTCAAAAGTGTTTTTCAATGGATCTGTGCATTGGATAGCATCTGATCCGACACCTGAGGCTTCACATAACTCAATCATGACATTTGACACAAGCAGTGAGATTTTTGGAGAAATTGTGTTGCCTGATGATCTAGTCAAAGTGTCTGCAAACACAATGGTGATCTCTGTAGTTGGAGAATCGTTGGCTGTTATTTATTCTAACCGTTTAAGAAGAGGATCGATGGCCTCAAGTAGCTATAAGATATGGGTTATGAAGGAGTATAATAAGAAGCCAACTTCTTGGATAGTGATATATAATATGCATTATCCGGATATAGATATGGGGAATCCTTTGCAACTGCGAAAGAAAGGGGAAATGAATATGATTATTCATAGGTACAGTATGTATGCTTTTGGTATGCACACGGGAAATGAATATGATTTGGATCGCTGGACTTATGTCGATAAATACCAAGAGAGTTTAGGTTTGCTGGATGTTGGAGATAGCCTTCCGAATGATGAATGAAAGCTTTGATGATGATGATGATGATGATGATGATGATTGAATAGCAAGGTATGAGGCTATGTATCTTTATCCATGCTCTGCTATTTATCATGTGTTTCTAGACTGTTACTGCTTACGTAAATCATAATGATAAAATATAAGTGATGAGTGTTAGAATTAAGTGATTTGGGAAATTATAATAATGTGGCTTTGCTAGTATATGTTCCAAACCAACAAGCCATTTTCTTTGGGAAGTGCTAGTGTAATTTTCGATTGAGATGGTATTATTAAAACTTTGTGATTATGGTGATCTTTATAGATGTTTTCATCGGTACCCACTTCTTGTATATGATAATACCCTTCAAGGAGGTGTTCAATCTTCAATTGGTAAAAAGTTGAAAGCTTAAATGAACATCTGATTGTTAGTGGTCTTTAGATCCAATATGGTTATTTAATAGCTCCATTCAAGAAATTTATTTTAAGTCTTTGTGTATTTGGCAGATAACAGGAAGACATTAGTTGTCTTCACATATGAAATGTATGTTTATGTTTTATATTGTGACAACTTCTTTTTGGATCTCCAATCTTGTTATCATAATTGTGTTAATATTCTTTGTTTTTTTACTTGCAGAAAAACTTGCGAAACAGCTCAAGAACAGTCACATGTAGTACTAATGCTGTATAGTTTTCTGAATTGGTACTTGTTGCTGGAACTCTTTAAGTGTTAATATTTTCAATTTTATTACCGGAAGTTGAGTTTGGCATCACATATGTTTTCTATATTTTGATCATATGACTTATGTATATAGGAATATGTTTGGCACGACTTAACTCGGAAATTTAATCGAGCTTTATTTTGCTTTTGTTTGAGATCGAATTGAGCTTGTGAATACTACACTCGAGCATGAGTAGTTTGTTGAATGCCCAAATAGTTAACATCGAATGAGGCAAACAAGATAAAATAAACAAAAGAAACAATAAAGATCTCTATATAACTCTATAAATTCTAAAGAAAACTCCTACAGTTTGGAGATGTATGATCAGTGGTGGATGCAACGTAGAAAAAGGGAGGAGGGGGGGGGGGAGGGGTCCAAGGAGCCCACTGAATTATTAAAAAAACGTATATAGGGTAAAAAATATCAAAAATACTAAATTTAGCCTTAGGCCCCCTCATAAAATTTTCTAAGAGACCCTATTTTGCCGGCGATTGACAAAAACACTAAAAAAATCTCTTGAAGTCAATAAAAAAACCGAAAAAATCCTTCGAAATCCACAAAAACAAAAAAAAATCCTTCAAAATCGACAAAAAACACTAAGAAAATCCCCTGAAATCAAGTCTATAAATGAAGTGTGCAATACATTTATGGAAACGTTGAGATTATTACAAATTTTGATCATACAAACGAAACCTAATTTTGGTTCTAAAACGGTCAAAATTGTAACTATTTCAAAGTGGTCGAATTTTAGATTGCATCTATATAGTGATTCTTTTTTTTTCTTTTTCTTTTTGTGCAAAATTCATATAAAATCAAATTATAACTCCGATTAAGATGAAATATGATATTTTGTAATCGAGGAGACGTATCTAAATGTTTCATTTAGATATTTTGTCTTAAATTCTCTGGAGATTTGATAAATCATTGAATTTTATAACATGTTCAATTATGGGTAATTTTGTTTGGTCTAGTTGGCTTGAAACATGTTAGGGATCTCTATAAAGCGAAACGATGAAACATATGGTTTTTGGTTTGGACTTAGTCAACTTAGGTGTAGGGGTGCTAAAAACCCGATTAACCCAACCCAATCCGACACAAAATAACTCAACCTAAAACAACCCGATGTCTAATCGAGTTGTAAAATTTTCAAAGCGTAGATATGGGGTTGGTATCGGGTTGCGTTTATTTGAACCCAACCCAATGAACCCGACAACCTCCATTTTTTATATTTAATATGATTATTGAGTGTCTATTAATATATCTATTAGTCAATTACACCATCACGTACTCTTTTCATATACATATATTATCAATCTATTCTTCATCTTTAAATAACGCCTTTGTATATATGTTTACTATTGTGACATATATATATATATACACACACAAATTGAGAAATAATTAATTTTATATACTTAAGATTTAAGAAGTATGGATAAAATATACCAAATGGTTGATGATGAAAAATAAATTATTAGCAGAGAAAACAACATATTTCAAGTTAGGAGAATATTTTGACGTACCAAATTATCAATCCGACTAACCCGACCACCCCGTACGGTTTGGGTTGGGTTGGGTTACACTTTGATTTGGGTTGAGATTTTGTCAAATTGAACACGTTGGGTTGGGTTGATCAAATGCCTTCAACCCAACCCACGAACACCCCTACTTAGGTGCATGATAAAAGGATAAAACCTGTACTAAGGTCGTGCTTCCTTTTTTCCCCGGTTCTCCCCTTTCCACATTAAAACTATCACAATAGAACCTTAACTTCATTATACGGAACTTAAAAGATAAGTTGTTAATTATAATTAGTCTTAACTAAAATAGTAAATTACAAGTTAGTTAGCTAGTCGAAAGGCGAAAGTCTAAATCTAATGCGAATGCCAAATCTCAAAGTAAATAAAAGTCAAAAGAACAATGATAAATTGGTAAAATTCATAATTTAAGCTACTCTACATTGTGAAGAACGAGTGCAAAATAATGCAATATCACAATATGTTGTTATTATTATGTTGTGTACTCCAACTATGCTTGTGTTGATACATTGATGTGCTTATATGCATCAATTTTCAAATTTTAATATGCTACACTCAGGGGCGGATACACCCCTATAAAGGGGGGATCTATCCCCCCAGTGAATTTTTTTAAAAAAAAAATTATTAAGAGTAAAAAACATAAAAAATACTGAATATAGCCTTTGTCCCCCCAGTAAAAAATTTCAAAGGACCCCATCTTATTGGCAATTAACAAAAACACTAAAAAAATCTATTAAAATCAATAAAAAACTCGAACAAAACCTTCGAAATCCACAAAAACACTAAGAAAATCCCTCAAAATCGATAAAAACAATAAGAAAATCTCTTGAAATCAACTAAAAAAGTTTAAAAAAGTTTCGAAACACGTCGGGTGAATTTACGCGTATTTAGTCTACCTTAATGGGACCCCGGTGAACAAAAATCCTGGATCCGCCACTGGCTACACTAGGGTTGCAAACGAACAGAATGAACACGAACGAATGTTTGTCATGTTCGTTTGTTTAATTTAACTGAACAAACGAACGAACACGAATTAAAAAAATGATTTTTTTTGGATTCTTTTTCGTCCGTAAAGAAATGTGTTTGTTAATATCCGTTCATTAAGGTGCTAAACGAACATAAATCAACAAATTCAAATAAAAATAAGTGAGCATAAACAAACAAACACAAATGAACAATCTAAAAAATTTAATTACTGATTTTACATATTAATGTCAAGAGAAAAGATTAAGAGAGAACCTTTATAAAAAACCCGAATAAGCACGAAAAGCCGGATGAAAAAATATATCAAAATATAGATAATAAAATGTTCGTTTTTGGTACATTTCATTTCGCTCCGGTTTTTGTTATATTTCGTCGATTTTCGATTTAATGTTCAGTTCATTTACAGTCCTATGCAAATGTTGATGACAATTTAATGCCCCCTAGACTTTAATGTCCTGTACGGTCGCACAAACAAGCTGCAGGTTTTGTTGGGTTGTGAATTCTCTGTTTTGATCATTAGAGGGTTTGAATTTACTCTTTTGCTTCTTGGGAGAGAGGAAGAAAGGGACCGATGTAACAAGGGACGGAAGAAAAGCCTTCTAATTAAGGTGTCTGAACCTAACAAAACATCTTTATTGATAAGATCAATTCATTTTGAAAAAACTGTGTGACAGGAGAATAGAACCTATGACCACATATACAGGGGTCATATACACATAACCACCTGAGCTAAGCGCACTTCATTGATAATATTTCTAATATTAAAGGATAAAACGCATGGGCCATGACCCCCAGACCCGTATTGTGTTCCGCCTCTGGATGTAACTAACTATCACCAACAAATGGTCTCCATCTTCTCGCTTTTTGATCCTAAAAGAAGCAAGTGGTGTTAGGTGGTTGACTCGTTGGTTCACCTCCAGAAAGTGAAGGTAATTCTGATTCAGGTTTCACACCAAAGAGAAAAAGCTCTACGAATTCTTTGAGGGGTATATAGATTAGAAAGGAGGGAGGGAGGGGGGGGGGGGTTAAAAAGGTGAATTTGAAAAAAAGAATTAAATAAAGGAGGCAAGTAAAATGATCATTTTGTCCTTCATTTAAATGGGTTTAACCAAAATAAAAACAAAGGTTAGGGTGATGGATCAAATCCAACGAATAGTACAAATGGCAAGTCTTAATCCTAATAAAATGAACATCAGGGACGTTTTCATAAAAACGATCAAATCAGAGGGATCAAATGCGTAATTAACTCTTAATAAACATCTCTAAATTGGGGGCAAGATTAACAGGAACTCATATTCCCTAGTTATATTATGCAGCTGGATCTCACCCTCTCTAAAACCGCCTTTCTCTTTGTAGAAATTGAAATGGCAGTCCAACTCCCTGATGAACTCATCGTCGAAATCCTGTCAATCTTACCAGCAAAATCGCTTCTTCGTTGCAGGTCGGTTTGCAAATCATGGCTGTCTTTGATCAATTCCACCAAATTCAAGCTCATGCATCTTCACAATTTCAACCAACTAAATCCTCGTTATTTTGTCCGTCGCGTGGATTGCTATGACGGTAAAGAATGGTTTTGGGTGCATTTCGATGATGAAGCTTACCCAAATTGAATATCCCTTCTATGTTAGCCGTATCAATCTCGGTTTTAGGATAATCGGGTGTTGCAACGGTGTTGTTTGCCTCTCTGATGAAGATGAAGACGAATCCAGTTTAGATGCGATTATTCTCTGGAATCCTTCAATTAGAAGGAAATTAACTCTGAACTCTTCCTATGTTTCCCAAAATCGAGTTGGAAGACTCATTTGTTGTTTTAGGGTTTGGGTACGATAAGATGTCTGATGATTATAAAGTTGTGTGTCTGACCTATGTTGATTTCACCTTCAGTAGACCTAAGGTAAGTGTACATTTTCTGTTTTCCCCAATCTTTATATATGGAAATCGATAGCTATATATAATTTGAACCAGTTATTCCTATTATGATATCTCAGGTTGAGGTTTACTCAGTGAAAACTGGCATTTGGAGGGAAGTCATCTTTCCTTATAATTTGCGTTGCTTCTACATCAATCCCAACTGGTCACAAATATTCTCCAATGGATCTGTGCATTGGATAGCATGCGATCCGACACCTGGGGTTTCACATTTCTCAATAATGACATTTGACAAAACTAGTGAGCTTTTTGGAGAAATTCAGTTTCCAGAGTTTTTAGCAAATAAATTCATGACGGTCTCTGTAGTTGGAGAATCTTTGGCTGTGATTCATTCTTCCAGTCTGAATTGGGATGGGTTGAAGAAAGGAAGTACGTATATGGCATGGGTTATGAACCTCTTTGGACCATGATATATGGTATGCATTATCCCAATATAGATAAGGGGAAACTTGTTTGTTGTAATTATTGGCATTTTGTTGTGAGTTTTGTTATCATAATTTATCTATTTATATATCAACAAAGATCAGCAACTAGGGAAACTTACACTTTGCTGAAAGAAAGCAAGCCCATTTTCTTTACCAACGGAAGTGATATAACAAACCGGTCCTCGTATTTTCTACGCTTGATAACTTGTCTATATCTGTCTTATATGGGTTTGCATACAAGCTAAGGAACAAAAATCAAAGCTTATACAAAGATCATTTGGAATACATAGTTGTTTTCAACTTTTAAAGTAAGAGGTAAAAACGTAACAAACTATGTTTTAAAGCTTACTAAATCACTTGATGTTAGATGAAAGTGGAATGCATTTTTACATGGTGATCTATGTGAAGAGGTTTATATGAAGTGACCGAAAGGCATGGTATGTCCTGACCCAAACTATGTTTGTAAGCTTACTAGATCAGTCTATGGTCTCAAACAAGCTTCTAGACAGCGGTTGATACGAATCCACGAGCCATGGTTTTGATAAATGAGGACTTATTCAAGCAGAAGACCAAATTCAACTTTGCATTTGCATGTTTTTAGGATTTAGAATAGGATACCACTTTGCATTCTGTTTCCCATTAGGCCATTACTCCCATGTTTGCATTTTTTTCTCAAGGTTTAGGAAGTCATGCATTTTCAATTTGTTATTTAAGTGTTAGTTGCATTAAGGAATAAATCAAGAAAATTGCTCCAAAAGGTTCTGTTTTCTTCTATTTCTTGACTGGAGTTCTGATCCCTCTCAAATCGGATCGTATCAACGGTACTTGAAATTGGCCAACACTTTACGAGTAAAGGGGTTTGAGCATTCTAAGAATGATTATTCGTTAATCTTACGAATGACTTCCACTTCGTTCTTCATTGTGGTTGTTTATGCGGATGATGTAACTGTTACAGGTGATGCTCCTTCACAGATCACTAATTTGAAGTTGTACTTGCATGATCTTTTTGAAATCAATGATTTAGGTAACCTCAATTATTTTGTTGGTCTTGAGTTTCTTCAAGGTTTCTCAAGGAATGTTCTTGACACAGAAGAAATATTTCACTGATTTACTTGAAGAATATGAAGTTTTTGATCCTAAGAATGTTGTTTCACCCTTGCCCACTAATCTTAAGCTTCTGCCTAACATGCCAAATCCTTTGTTTCATCCAACTGCATGTCGTCAAGGTGTCATCTAGTTGGAAAGGTGAACTTTTGGTTCATATTCGTTCGGTCATAGCTTACAATGTTCAATTTCTTAGTCAATTCAATCAAGGACCCTTGAAAGCACATTGGGATGCTGTAATGTTCTTAAATATCTTCGAACCTTATGCTTTTAGGGTTGAGTTCCAGTGAGAAGTGTTATATACGGTGAGAAGTGGTTATTCACCATTTGATGAGAAATGGACGCACATTAGGATGAGATGCACCGAGATAAGATGCACTGAGATAAGATGCACCAAATCAATTTCTTTATAAAGCGCAATTCATGGCGGGCATGCAATTAAAAATGATCAATGGTTCAGATCCACTTCTCACGCTTCTCACCGTTAACTCAACTTCTCTCACGATCCTATGCCTATGCTTTCTTATGGGTTTAGTTGATTAAAAATCAGTTTTTGCGTATATGTGGAAGTTTAGTTTATTTGTAGTTCTTGTATATAAATAGGTGGTCAGCGCATTGGGTTAAATCAATCAATAATAAAAAACTTCCACTTTCTCTCTGTATCTCTACAATTCTCTGTATTTCTTTCTTTCTAGTTCTAACTTCTAAAAGAACTTCCTATATACCATATTACACATAGTGGATATATATATATATAGGAAGTGGTTGATACTTAGGCCTTGTTTGTTTTTTCATTTTAAGCTCTTAATCACCATTTATGTCTGATTTCTTTAGACATTTCATAACTATTTCAGAACTGAAATAAGACTTTAGACTTCAGCACCTCTTGAAAAACAAACGCGCCCTTAGTAAGGAAAGTCAAGTTCAAAACCAATAAAGTGAGGTTCTAATTTCTTTTAAGGAAAAGAATATTAACTATACATAAAACATTTCATTATAAAAATAAAAATAGGCCAGGCATATATGTCGATTGACGAAACTTTTTCTTAATCACGTGGACTAGATCCTAAAGTTGTGTTATCAATTCTCATGAAGGAAAGGAAAAGAAACCTTTTAGTGAAGGAACGGAAAAGAAAGGGAATAAAGTAAAAAGAAACTTGTATTCATGAAACGTTTTAGGAGAGAAAAAAAGAAAAGAAAAATAATGATAAGTTTCTCTCAAAACTTTCATCTAAAATGTGAGAGGAAAGAGGGAATAAAAGAAAGGAAATTAAATCGCTTTAAAAAATGACTCTTACAAAACTACTCCATTTTTAATTCTAATATATATACAGAGATAGGAAAGTTCGAATGCGAACTCAAATTTTGTTGTGAACGTGACTACAAATAAGAGCGCGACACATGTCTTAATGTAGATTATTCAGACTGAATATATTATTTTTTTCGGTCTGAATAATGCTACATTCTGACTTAATAGACATTATTCAGACCGAATAAATCCTATATTCAATCTGAATATTTATTTGATTATTCAGTCTGAATATGACACGTGTCACACTCTCATTTGTTCTCACGTTCACAACCAAATTTGAGCTCTCATTTGAACCCGTCTATATGTATATATATATATGGGAGATTTCAAATACAAACCGTACAAACTCCATTCAACCAATCATTTTTTTTTCACTTTTTCTTAATTATGAGGATTGATTAGTCAGTAATATGTGAAAATAATTCATCAAGAACACATGAGGATTGATTAATCAAGAAATATACGAAACAAGATTCATCAAAATGAAAAATCAATGAAACATATTCATTTTCTTATAGAAACAAAATATATAAAATAGTTTCACGAAGAAAAGAATTATATGAAACAATTTAATGAAAAAATTTATTCAAAAAACAATGAAACTATGAAGTTTGTACGATTTGTACAAATTGTTTGATTTATATTTGAAATCTCCTTATATATAGGGTATATTAGTAAAAATACACCTTTCCTTTCGCTTCTGTTTAAAACAAGAAATCGATTATCTGGAGAAGACGACTGAAGAGGATGATGTGCAGGGACGACCTGGAGAAGACGACTGAAGAGGACGATGTGCAGGGACGACCTGGAGAAGACGATGTGGGGCCGGGAGAGGGGGGGGGGGGAGAACAAGCGTGTCTCACCCTTTCCACATTTAATCATACCAAAGGCACCCTTAATATGAGGAATCAAATCCAACAAAACATGCAAATGGCAAGTTTTTGTAATCCAGGGACATTTCATAAAAACATCAAATCACAGGGATCAATCCGTAATTAACTCTTAATTTGGGGAAAGTGTGCTTGCTATCCATAATAACGCAGTAACAGACCCTTATATCTCTCAAATCTCACATCTCTCTAGAAATAAATAGAAATGGCGGTCCAACTTCCTGATGAACTGATCGCCGAAATCCTCTCATTCTTACCAGCAAAATTGCTTCTTCGATGCCGGTCGGTTTGCAAATCATGGCTGTCATTGATCAATTCCACCAAATTCAAACTCACGCATCTTCACAATTTCAACCAACTAAATCCTCGTTATCTTGTCCGTCGCCCGGATGAGGGTAAAGAATTGTATAGTGTGCATTTAGAGGATGAAGCTTTAACTATCGATGGCGGTACCCTCGTTGAATTTCCCTTCAATGGTTGCCGTATCAGAAAAGGTTTTAGGATAGCCGGATGTTGCAATGGTGTTCTTTGTCTCTCTGCTGCTGCTGCTGCTGATGATGATGATTTAGACCGATCCAGCTTTAAAATGATCATTCTCTGGAATCCTTCTATTAGAAGGAAATTAACCCTAACCGTTCCTTCCTTTTACCCGATCGACTTCAAAGACTCATTTTTTGTTTTAGGGTTTGGGTACAATAAGATGTCTGATGATTATAAAGTTGTGTGTCTGGCCTACGTTGGCCTTCTTAGACCTCATCCGGTAAGTGTTGCTTTACATTACAAATACATTTTCTGCTTTCTCCCATCTTTATATATATATATATATGTAGAGGCTCCTTGTTAACTCAATTATTTGTTTTAACCATGTTCACCAACTACTGGTTAACACCATGCTCGTTCACTGGTGAACACAACGCTCGTATACTGACGAACACGATGCTCGTTCAATGATGAATGGTGTTCACCAGTGAACGAGCATGGTGTTCACCACTGAAGGATGGGTTTAACACGGTTAACATAAATTATTGGGCTAACACTTGAAGGGCCCTCTATATATATATATATACAGAGAATATATATATATATATATATAGAGAGAGAGGGGTTCAAACAAGAACTCAAATTTGATTGCGAACGTGAGGACAAATGAGAGCGCCACATGTTTGAATATAAAATTTTCAGACTGAATAATTAAAAGAAATATTCAAACCGAATAAAAGTGAATATAATATTTATTCAGTCTGAATGATGCTTATTTAGACTGTATAAGCATTATTTAGACTGTATAAGCATTATTTAGACCGAATAAATACTATATTCAGTTTTATTCGGTCTTATTCGGTCTGAATATGACACATATCGCCCTCTCATTTGTCTTTCACAACCAAATTTGAGTTCTCAATTGAACCCCCTATATATATATATATATATAGAGGAAAGTTCAAATGTGAACTCATTTTTGGTTGTGAACGTGAGGACGAATCTCAACCACTTATCCGGTCAATAAAGGCGGGTTTGACCTAGTTCCTCTCCTTTAATAATCTCCACCCTCCCATCTCCCATGAATCGCGTCAATCCTCCGTGATCGCGTCCACCATAACCCAAGATGTGTGGCTGAGATTCGTCTTCACGTTCACAACCAAAAATGAGTTCACATTTGAACCTAACCCTATATATATATATGGAAATCGTTAGCTATAAGGTTTACACCGTTTCAGGTTAAGGTTAAGGTTTACACCGTGAAAACTGGCATTTGGAGGGGAGTTAGGTTTCCTGATGATTTATCTTGCTTCTTCATCTTTCCCGACTGGTCAAAAGTGTTTTTCAATGGTTCTGTTCATTGGATAGCATATGATCCGACACCTGGGGATTTACGTAGCTCAATCATAACATTTGACACAACTACTGAGATTTTTGAACAAATTGTGTTGCCTGATGATCTAGTCAAAGTATCTCCTAACACGATGTTGATCTCTATACTTGGCGAATCTTTGGCTGTCGCTTATTATAACTGTCGAAACATGGTCTCAATAAGTACGTATAAGATATGGGTTATGAAGGAGTATAAGAAGCCAAGTTCTTGGATAATGATATATAATATGAATCATCCCGATATAGATATGGGGAAACCTTTTGCAACTGCGAAACAAAGGGGATATGAATATGAATATGATTATTCATAGCTACAGTGTGTATGGTTCTGGTATGCACAAGGGAAATGAATATGTTTATGATTTCAGGACTTATGTTGACAAATACCAAGAGAGTTTAGGTTTGTTGGATGTTGGAGATAGCGTTCCGAATGAGGAGGCAATGAAAGCTTTGATGATGATGACTGAATAGCAAGGTATGACTTATGAGGCTGTATTTATTATGAACTGGTTCTGTGTTTTATTCTCTTTCATGTGTGGTTTTACTCTGCTTCTAGAGACTGTTACTGATTACATAAATCATAGTGATCAAAATAAGTGTTGGAATTAAGTGGTTTGGGAACTCTTAAAAATGTGGCTTTGCTAGTATCTGTTTCAAACCAATAAGCCATTTCCTTTGGGAAGTGCTAGTGTAATTTTCAATTGAGATAGTATTATTAAAACAATTGAACTTTGAGAGTATGGTGATCTTTATAGATGTTTTAATTGGTACCCACTTCCCGTATGATGATGTTCCATCTCAAATTGGGGCATCTTAACAATTCTTATATAGTTATATGGCAATTTTAATTGGTAAAAAGTTGAAAGCTTAAATGAACATCTGATTACTAGTGTATGTGTGCATTATTAGGAGTAACTGATGTTGTTAGTACTTAGAACCCACAATCTTTTTTACCATTGCCATTGCCATTGCCATTGCCATCCAACCCAATATAATGTTTTCTATTAATTGGTCAGTTGCTTTTTACCATATGCTGAAAACAGTACGGTGTTAGAGGCCTCAAAATGAATTCCATTTAGGTCTAAAACAAGACAAAACTCCTTGTCACCTCTATGAACTATGTGGAGCCTTCCTTTTTGCTCAGTTAGTTTTTAAATGTGTAATTTTATACTTATTACCTAGATTTTATAACAAATGTAAACACAAATTCTTGTATGCATTTGAAGATAGTGGTCTTTAGATCCAATATTATTATTATTTAATAGCTCCATTCAAGAAATTTATTTAAGTCTTGTGTTTTTGCAGATAACAGGAAGAGTGGAAGACCTTAGTTGTCTTCACATATCAACTGTACGCTTATGTTTATATTCTGACAACTTCTTTTTAGATCTCCATTAATCTTGTTATGATCATTGCCTTAAGATGTCATTTGTTGTTAATGGTAGACTTGATAAGTGGGAAATAACTCAAAAGTTTTGAAAGTAACGAGGTTAAGGAATGTTATTTTCATGGATAAAAGATGTGGAATGAGTTTACCTACCCATTGTTATAATCATTATCATAAACAAAAGAAACAATAAAGCTCTATAAAACTCTATATATTCTAAAGAAAACCCCTACAGTTTGGAGATGTGTGATACAAGGTGAACCTCTTGTTGGTTAATGTTTAATCACATAATCGACTTGAGACACAGGCCTTCATACTGTTATATTATTAAACAAAGATGACAACTGTTTTGCTGTTGTGATAAAATAAAAAAGTTTGTTGTCTTTTATGTAAAAAATCAGAGTAAATCACTCAATTCATCTAAATGAAGTGTGGAATGCATTTATGGAAACGTTGAGATGTCTATTTCAATTTTTTTAAAAGGTATCCTAGACATTTGCCTAGACTAATCTCTGACAATTTTAAGACTGTTAAAGTATATGCTGCCCTGAGATAAATCCTCGGTGGCCACAAGTTGTTTGCGCTTGGATTCGAACCTATCTAGCCTCATTCCCCACAAGTGTTAACCAGTGCGCCACAAGCCTTGTGGTTTGTCTATTACAATTTTTGGTCACACAAACGAAACCTAATTTTGGTTCCAAGTCGGCCAAATTTGTAAGCATTCATTTCAAACTGGTCGGATTTGGCATATGCGTATTGATTTTTTTTGCAAAATTCATACAAATTAATTATTAGAGCAATATACAAATTAATTATAACTCTGATTAAGGTGAAATATGACTTTATGTAATCAGAGGAAACGTATCTAAAAGTTTCTTTTAGATATTTTGTTCTAAATTCTTTTGGAGATTAATAAATCATTAGGTTTTATAAATCACTAGGAAGATTAATAAACCTTTGGAGATTAATAAATCACTAGGAAGATTACCAAGACTAGGTGGGATTGAAAAACAATCTTTAACAATAATACTCTAATTGAGTATTTATGTGATGAATCTTTAACCTAATTAAGTTTGTATGTAATGAATCTTTAACAAAAAAAGTTCTTTGACTTTTTTAATGGTTACTAATTCAATCAATTTGTATGCAATTATTCCCCATTCAAAACCCGTTGAAGAAGGCCGACAATGGTGGTGGCCAGATAAGACCATCTTCAATCTAATCATTAAAAATAAAACAGTAGAAATGGTGGATCCGTGAACACTAAAAAATTCAACTGCAGTCACACATTAAAAAAACACGAAAAACCTTCTTTAATATTATAATGATATTAATGTAATTTTCATTGGTGGAATGAATAAAAAAACTCATTTCGCTCTCCATTCTTTGGAGTTTTAGAGAATTCTCTATATTTTGAGTTTTCTCCATGATTCTCTATTTTAGAGAATGAGACAAAGAAGCTGTTGCAGTAATTTAGGGAACAAAAAAGTGATTTTCTCTATTTTAGAGAAGTTGTAGAGATGCTGTCACAAACAAAGACTTTACCAAAAATGCAAAGACACCGCTTCAAGATCCCTTTTTCACCCACAACCCCCTTTTAATGTCTAATTTAAAGTTTAAACCAACTTATAGGCAAAAATCTATCAAAAACTTGTAAAACTACCTTTGCAGCTCTCAAAGATGTCGATGAGGGAGGATGTCAGTAGCCAAAACTATCACGTATGTACAAACGATATATTGTAACATGTTTTATTACTTTAATTCGTGATTTTTCCAACTAAATCGAATAGCAAAACTTTGATAGTCGAAAATCTTATTCTATAAAGTAAGCGAGAGTGAAACTAATATCCAATTAACGTTTGGAATCGATGCATTTGACGTGTTAAGCATTTGACGAGTAACTCATTTGGTAAATGAGTGAATTAACTTTACCGAAATACAATACAAGTCCCAGTTTCGATCCCCTGATGCACACTAGCCTCAACTGGGGGGGGGGGGGGGGGTTAAGGGGGGCCTGTTCTTCAAGTTCGTATTATGTTGGAAGTAGTTGTGTATCATGCGATACAAAGTGATACACGAAATTTAGTGTAAATTGTGAATGAAATTTAATGCAAAATTTCATATAAAAAACAAATATCTAAAATTAACTTCTCTATAAATAAAATAGAAATTATAAGCGTCAATTAAACATATACTGCTAACTCGAAGAACCGATAAAAGAACAAGGAAAAAAATGTTAATATTTGTATCGATTTAAAGACAGAGATCTAATTTGTTTTAGATTTGGTATAATTTGATAAATTCAAAATTTTAGATATAAAAATAAAGATGTAATTTGTTTTAGTTCTGATGATGTAATTTTTACTAAAGATGATGATTGGATATTTTATTATGCTCCATAGTTATTTTGTAATTAAAAACATATTTATCAGTTGATTTTTAGTTACTCTTTTGAAGTTTAAAAAGTTTTAAAAATTGTACATGTACAATAATTATTTGTATAATTGAAATTTAAAGGATTAGCGTTACCAAATTGAACCTAACGGTTAATAAGTTATTCTAAGAGAAGACTAATGACACCCTTATAAAATGAATCATCCTCACACCCATCAATGTCAAAACATCATTTTTATAACCACAATACTACAAAAGTATAATAAATTTTGTGCCATCAGCACCCCTATTTTAATATTTTTACCGAAATACTTTATCTATAGTATACATATTGAAACACAAATTTTGCATTTTCGAACAAAATTTATTTTAATAATAGAAAACTTTTCATAAACAAAATATGTTAGGTTAGGGGTGGCGCCCCCTTTAATTTAGTGTTAAGTAAAAAGAAAACTATTTCTTAATCAACTATTGGACGAGTCTGGCTTTGCTGGTGGGTTGGGGGAGGCTAGGCACTCGCGTGCCTCCCTACTCCCTCTGCCTCTGACCTCAACCGCTATGACTGTTGAGTGAGCCAAAATAATTAACGTTCTGCCCAATTTTGATTTTAAAGTAAGGTTATAAAGTAAATATAAAAGTGTGTAAAGTATAATTTTAAAATAAAAAATAACTATGTTCGACGAAGTTAAAATGTTTGGAAGAGAAGTAGAGGTATGAATTGGTAAGTAGGAGTATCTTTAATAACCCCTAAGAAAATTGTGTTTTAGATAGGGGTCCCGGGGGGGGGGGGGGGTGACCCCTGCGTTTTATTCTTAAATACTAGATATTAGAAATATTATCAATGAATTGTGCTTAGCTCATATGGTTATGTGTAAATGGCCCCTGTATATGTGGTCATAAGTTTTATTTTTCTGTTACACAATTTTTTTATAATGAATTGAGCTTATCTATAAAGATGTTTTGTTGGGTTCCGCCCCCTAAATTAGAAGGCTTGTGTTCTGCCCCTGCCATGAACAATGTCAACACAAAATTGATTACACTAATAACAACAAAGCAATCAATGATGGGTGCATTTAATGACAAGTGGAAAGATATGATCAACTCACCTACTTGAAATTAATATATTTATAGTTGGATCATAAATAAATATTTGGATATTTAAAAGTATTTTGATATTTTCGTTGGATTTTGTGGAGTTTGGCGGTCTTTGATAAAATCTTGACTACCAAAAAATTACTTGTAAAACAAATTAGTAGAACAACTTTGGTGGAAGGTTTATATTTGCGGAGTGCTTTATAATTTTTTTACATTATATTGAAAGGAAGCGGTATAGCTCGACGTGCAAGAAGAAATGTTCATAAACATGAAAATGTATGCCATCAAAATGGTTGGATCCAATTTAATTAAATAATAATAATAAAAGAATTATAGCTTAATTAAGGGATGTTTGGGATTGTTTATAAAAACAAATTATTCACTTATTCTGGTGTGATATTGGTAATAAACACTTTTAAGTGTTTGGATAAATAATTTATACTGATGTCAAACCGGTAAAGAAGAGTTTAAAAAAAATTAAACTATTCTAACTTATCAAAAGTTTGATAAACATCTTTGTAAAAAACCAATATTGTTTCTAATAAACAATCCAAACGCCCCCTTAGATTCACGAGATTAATGGTAAAAAGGTTAATTTATAAAAGTAAGAGTAAATTACATTTTTTGTCCCTGTAGTTGTATACTTACTTCAACTCTCGTCCATTTTTTAAAATAATTACAGCTTTGGTTATTGTGGTTGCCGTTTTTCTTCCCTTTTAGTTCCTCGGACTAACTTTTGTTAAATATTTCCGTTAACTCAAAGGTATTTTCGTTGTTTTAAGATTTCATTAGTTTTCAGTTAGAAAATTAAATAAGTAAATATATTAATATTTAATACTATGTATCTTCTTTAATATCATTAATGAATCTACCTATTATCCCTAACACCAAACCAACAATTTCCTTTCTTCACCGGCACACCCATTTGTAGATCCTTGATGAAGGAGATGGTGCTACGGTTGCTGAAGGAGATTGCCGGAGAAACGAGGGAGAGAGGACATAAGAGAGAGAGAGGTCGATGGAAACAATGAAGGAGATCGGTGGAGAAAACGAGTTCTCTGGGTAAAAATCTAATAATATATTTTTTTCATTTTTAATTGAAAATTAAAAAAAATACAAAAAAGACAAAAATACGTTTTGAGTTAATGGATCTAGTTAACAGAAGTTAGATTTAGAAATAAAAGTGAAGCAAAATAATAAACATAATAACTAAAAGTGTAATTATTTTAAAAGAAAGACGGGAGTTAGAAGTAAGGAACTAAGGATACAATCACATGGATAAAAAATATAATTTACTTTAAAAGTAATATGAGATGACAAAGAAAGAAATTTGATAAGCTAGACTGTACGGTCACAATACAACAATTTTCTATTATAAATTTTTTCTCTAGAAATACTGAATACACAGTTAAAAAACAGAAGTTTATTACGATTGTCTTTATTATATTATAAAATTTATGACACGTTTAAAAAATGGTAACAGTTAATCGTTACTTGTATGACATAATACCCCATAATAATAACCAATAAACAAAGTTTGAATTTCGATTTTTTTAAAATAATAATATAAAAAACAAAAAACATCAATTTAAAATAATCTATTAAAGTCTTGTCGATTATGAGATTTGTTGGAAATTTTAATTTAAAAGCCAAAAACTTTGGGGCAGGTTAGATAATTTAATTTTTGATAAGTGATGATAGATATTAATTTATATATATTTCAAGTGGAACACAGACCATAAAAGCTGATTTTCATCTCTTCCTCACTTTGAATTGAAAGAAACAATCTTAATTCTTATAATTTGCGATGGCTGAAATCATTCTGGGTCCAATCATCGATGTGTTGATTCAAAAGTTAGCCTCAGGTGACTTGTTGAAGCTGGCTCGATCTGAAGGAATCCATTCTCAGCTGAAGAAGTGGAACAACACCTTGCCCCAGATCCAAGCTCTACTTGTTGATGCAGCCAATAAGCAAATAACAAATACAAATGTTGATTTGTGGCTGAGTGACCTCCAGGATTTGGCTTACGAAATAGACGATATCGTGGATGATATGATCACCGAAGTTATGCAGCGCAAGTTGAATAAAGAATTTCATGCCAGCTCAAGCACCAACACCAACAGCAGTAAGGTACTCAGATTCGTCCCAACTTGTTGTACTAATTTCACTCCTCGTACCATTATCTACGGTCAGAAAATGAGTTCAAAGCTAGATGAGATTACGACCAAATTGCATGATCTTTTTGAGCAGAAAAATAGTCTAGGTTTGGATATGAATGTGAAAGTTAAAAGGTCAAATAGAGCATATAAAAGATCAGAGGAAACTTCACTAGTTGATGAGTCCGATGTTATGGGCAGGGAAGGGGATGAAGAGGCATTGCTTCACAAGTTGTTGGGGAACGAAGAAGCATGTAATAAAAATGTTAACATCGTGTCCATAGTTGGTGTGGGTGGGATTGGCAAAACCACTCTTGCCAAAGTTTTGTACAACAAAAAGGAGGTGAAGGATCACTTTGAGCTCAGGGCATGGGTTTGTGTTTCTGAAGAATTTGATGTAACTACTATTAGCAAGGCTATTTTTCAAGCTGTAGCCGGATCAAATCAAGAATTTGCTAATCTAGATCTGTGGCGCTTAAAGAAAAACTTTCAAACAGAAGGTTCCTAGTTGTTCTAGACGACGTTTGGAACGAAGACCACAATGAGTGGGAACGACTCCAAAGCCCTTTTCCTGGAAGTAAAGTTATGGTGACGACCCGGAAGACCAAGGTTGCATTGGTGATGAACTCTTCTCAATCTTACAATCTCGAAGTTTTGTCAGAAGAAAAAGCTATGTCTTTATTTGCTCTACATGCACTAAATGACCAGAACTTTGACAAGTATCCAACACTAAAATTGCTTGGTGAAGGCATCGTGAAGAAATGTGGAAGATTGCCTTTGGCTTTGAAAACGCTTGGAAGGGTGTTGAGGACAAAAAAGGAAGACGATGATGAATGGGAGGAAGTGTTGAATAGTGAGATATGGGATTTACACGATGAAGATGATATTCTTCCAGCTCTAAGATTAAGCTATTATGACCTCCCTTCACATTTGAAGCAATTGTTTGCATACTGCTCCTTAATTCCCAAGGACTACATGTTTTGGAAGAATGAATTAGTCTTGTTGTGGATGGCACAAGGGTTCTTGAACCAATCAAATGATAGGAAATCAAAGGAGAGTTTGGGTCATCGGTATTTTGAAGAGCTAAAGTTAAGGTCCTTTTTTCAGACGTCTACTACTGATGGTTATGAGCAATCAACATACATAATGCATGAACTGATTAATGACCTAGCCACAAGTGTTGCAGGAGAGTTTTTCTTTAGGTTGGATGATAAGACGGATACAAATAACATGAAAGAATCTTTCGAAAAGTTCCGTCATGTTTCATTTATAGGTCAAGATTATGGAACATATAAAAAGTTCAAGGAATTAGAAAGAGCTAGAGGCTTGCGAACTTTGTTATCTGTTGTTTCACTTGATTCCTGGTCAAAAGGCAACTTATCGAACAATGATCTTGAAGAATTACTTCGCCAACTACAGTTTGTAAGGGTGCTCAGTCTAAGTAATCATTCAATCACAGAGGTACCACAATCCATTGGTAGTCTCAAGCATATTCGATACCTCAATTTATCTCGAACTAACATCGAACGATTACCGGAACAAGTTAGCGACCTCTATAATCTACAAAGCTTGTTGGTTTCTGGTTGTCTTAAGTTATCTAGCTTGCCTTCCAGTTTTGCAAAGATGATAAACCTGCAACATCTTGACATCAACGATACTCCAAAGTTGAAGAAGATGCCCTTGGGAATTGGTGGATTGATAGGTCTACAAACTCTACCTAAGGTCATAATTGAAGGAGGTAATGGGTTTAAAATATCTGAGCTTAAGGGCTTATCTAATCTTCAAGGTGGACTTTCCATTATGGGGCTTGATAAAGTGAAGTCCAATCCAAGCAAATGATGCCAAGTTGCAACAAAAGAAGGGTGTTGATGATTTGGTAATGGAATGGAGTGAGGATTTTGATGATTCTCTGAATCATATGATTGAATATAAAGTACTTGAAGGGTTAAGGCTTCATCGTAAGTTAAGAAACCTGAAGATTATGTTCTATGGGGGAATGGAATTTCCTAGTTGGGTCGGGGATCCCTCGTTTGATCAGTTAACAAAACTTACATTACGTGGTTGTAGAAGGTGTACACATTTACCAGCAGCACTTGGGGCAGTTGAAGATCTAAGCATCAATGATTGTGATGAATTGAGATATTTGTGTGAATCAAAGTCGGAGGCATGCAAGTTTCTTGTGAATTTAAAGAATTTGGAAATAAGGAACTGTAAGAAGTTGGTATCATTGCGAGAGAAAGGGGTTAATTTGGAGATTAGCATGGAATATGTTAGAGAAGTGCATATTTGTAGGTGTGAGAGTCTGGAGAGTTACAGTTGTCCGAATAGTGTTGAAAGGTCGGATATAAGTAATTGTGATTCATTGACATCCTTGACCTTGTCAACGATGCATGAGCTCCCATCCTGTCTGAAGACTCTTCTGATTGATGATTGTAATAACTTGGAATACATTTCAGATAAAGGTTTTGGTATTATTCCCCTGGAAAATCTACAGATTACTAATTGTAAGAATATGAAGTTATTTCCTCATGAGCATTTGGAAATTCTCACATATTTGAAACACCTGGTTATATATGATTGTCCAAGTATGGATCACTCCTTTCCTTGTGGGTTGTGGCCTCCTAATTTGTGATGTCTATATATAGGAAGCTTAAATAAGGCCATGTCAGAATGGGGGATTCAGAATTACCCAACATCACTTGTCTTTCTAGAGTTACATGGCAAAAATTCAGGAGTAGATTCATTTGTTGCAAATGAAAAAGATGTTACTTCATCATCATTTCTTCTTCCACCATCTCTAACTCATCTTGATATAAAGTATTTTACGGATGTGGAATCAGTTACAGTTACAAAGTTACAGATGTCTTACAACACCTCCCCTGCCTTAAACAACTTGATATATGGTCATGCCCGAAGCTTAAAGATCTATCAGTGACAGATACTACCGACCCATCGTCTTTGGAAATTACTGTATATGGGTAGAAAGGCAAGTACCAGGTAGCTAGCGGCCCATTGTCTCCGAGATCCTTGACATTGAAGTTATTGATCATGGTACGTCATCTTTGTCTCTTACGATGTCTTTGTCTTTTGTTAATAATTTAAGAGTTGTCACATTTGGTGGATTGCTTAAATGGTTTTGTGAATTTTTTTAATCATTTTGAATCTTCAAAATGCAAAACAAATATTTTACGATTCCTTTTTGCACACATACATATTTATGTGTGTCTAAGAGCTACATAAAAAACTGTTATTTGATATCATTAATCCCCATTTACATATATAATATGAGATATATAGTTTTTTGATGTTGCGAATTTCTTATGATGATGCGTTTAATTAAGTAGGTGGGTGCGGCTTCAATTCATCTGATGGAATTAATCAAAGAAGTTTTAGTGTGATACAAGGAGGATTCATGAAAAAGTAAGACGTGTCTTCATTATTATATATATATATATATATGTGTGTGTGTGTTATTTACTTTTACAAAGTTTTATATCATATGTAATTATATATAAATGGTTTTATTTGTTGTATTTGAGTCTGGGATGTTAATTTTGTGACAAAAACAGCAGCAACTAGAAATTGCAGCAGAAACATGTTTGGAACAGCAACCACATGATTCTGTCAGCCCCAAGAACACGCACAAATGAGAGAAGCAACGAGCAGTGGAGGGATTTAACGTCCATTATATATAAACGCAGAGGACATTTTGTTGAATGTATTAAAATGATGCTAGTAATTATATAAACATGTATGCCTTGTATTTCTGAATTCAGTGGATTGGGTGAACAGGTGATCTGAAATGTTTACTAAATAAATCTTACAATTTTGAATTTTCATCATTAAAATCACGCGGAGATAACTCGTCTACTTTTTCTCAATTATATGAGCTTAAAATGCAGATGACCGTTCAAGAGCTCGATCGGTCCAATAAACTAACTAAAACCCGGTTCCTTTACTGGCCTCTGGGTTGAAAACTAACTCTAATTTGGGATCAACCATTTTAGTTACCTAGACTTTTACTTTTTATTTTATTTTAATGAAATAAAGAAATCCTTCGCTTGCTTCAGCTGAAACAGTCAGAAATCAATTTTAGAAAACCCGCCGCTTTAAGGATAAAAACCAAGCCCTGTTGGTTGTTGATCCTATTTTTCCGCGGCGAATTCTTAATTGCTTAAAGATAGTTCGAAGGAGTTACGATTCTTTAAATCAAACCAGTGGTGTTGAGTTTCAACCCGACCATCTCAACTCTTGTACACTCTTAGCTTAGAACCCCTCTATATATATATTATATATATATATATATATCATCTCACCTTGTAAATCTACAATGACCTATGATCCTTCAATCCCTCTTGTACAAGATTTATTTTTATTTGCATTAAATTATAAGAAAATTAATGATTGCAACAAATAGATCCCTCTAACACTTCATCTTTTTTAGGTTTTAAATTTAATTGTATTGGGGATATTTTTTAGATTCAAATGATTTGATATACAGTGATTAAGTGGTCATAATTATTAAGAGGTTTTGTATGACTTAGTGCGTAACAAAAAAACGAGGAAGAAAATTACTACGCATAATTTAGTGTTGAATGAAGTGTAACTGTTTTGTAAGAATACTGAATTAAAATTATATTTTACACACACATATGTACAACCATTGCAAAAAAATATATAATTTACTATACATCACATTCAAAAAAATGAACTACAAACATAATATTACTTGTTTAATACAGCATATCCTTGATCAAAAACATAATACGCTCTAACAACAACAATTATGTGCAAGCTAAGCTATGATGAAGCAACCATAATGCACTTTTGATTCCAAAAAAGAAACATATTCAATGAGCATAAACATCAGAACTTCATGATTAGACGAATCAGGCCTCCACATGACTCATATTTTTGATGATCAATCTTAACTTTGATCCCACATTAATTAATACCTCTTCAATACCCATTCTTGTAGTTCTACAACCAACAGCCGTTCATAATCCTCCCATGAACTTTGATTCAGACCAGCCTCAATGGCAGCAACATTAATCTTCTTTGCATCCACCTTCAATTTTTTTTTTGGGATTTTAACTCTATCCATAAAATCAGTACATATGAATAAGGACCAACAAGAATCGACTGAAACTATTACTTTCAGGGGAAAACTGTCAATTGTGGTGGAACTCAAAATATGCACATACATGATTACAAAATCCAAGAGAGGGGTGGCCGGGTTGAAAAGGTTATATATTTTGAAGATGAGAGAGTCTAATTAAATGTCTGTCTTTGATGACAAAAGCAAATATTCAACCAAATCAAATAGCAAATGCAATTTTGCAGAAGCAACATAACCACAAACTTAATGCATATTAAAATCAAGTGAAGAACAAATATAAGGATGCATCTATTTAATGTTCGAGGGGAGAAAACAACGGTTGTCAAACCACCATTTCACACTTAACTAATAGCAAAGTAAACTAACAATAGGCACTATTTGTTGATCGTTTTTAGAATTTAAGAAGTCAATCCCAAAATCTCCCATGGAAAACTTTTATCGAGCACTTGGTGTTCATCAAAATACAAAGAAAGATTACAAAAAGAACTGAACACAACATTAGTGGAATAAAAGAAACTAAATATGAAGTCCACAACAACAAAAAAACATGGGAGGC
This sequence comes from Silybum marianum, assembly GCA_036898165.1. NCBI lineage: Eukaryota > Viridiplantae > Streptophyta > Magnoliopsida > Asterales > Asteraceae > Silybum > Silybum marianum. The sequence continues at coordinate 25,816,102 of CM072538.1, forward strand.
TGGATTCTAACATCGTAAAGGAGACCTTTGTTCAATAGACGGTTGTCATCCTTCTTCAATATTTTGCTGCTATGAAGAAATCAAACAATGTAGAGGAATTCCCATCACAAGAATTCGCTTTCTGTATTCCGATGCCAACTCTTTGTTCTAATACAACTCCAGAATACCGCGACTTGGAACTATATGATATCTGTGTATGTTAAAAGTTGTATGATTTGTGATGCCCGTCAATTGTTCGATGAAATGCCGAGCAGAAATGTCGTGTCTTGGACAGCACTGTTAAATGGTTATGCCAAGTCTGGGAGATTGGATGAGGCCAGGAGCTTGTTTGAAGCTATGACCAATAAGAATGTGGTTTATTGGAACGCTATGCTCTCTGGATATGTTCGGAACTGGCAAATTGAAGACGCCAAGAGGTTGTTTAACAAAATTCGGAGAAGAATTCGGTATCTTGGGCGACAATCATCGATGGTTGTCTCTGCAAAAGGGCTTGTAGGGGAGGCAGAGAAATTGTTAAGTTCTTACCCTTTTGAGGATGTCTTGATTAACAATGTTATATTAACAGGTATTGAAATTGGAGATCTTGAATCATTGTGGAAGTTGTTATCTGAAATGACTGAGCTAGATGTGGCTTCATGGGCAAGTGCAAAGAGCTGGGAAGAGGAATGACACAGAGGAGATTTTACCGATTCAGAGCTCACAAAATTTACCAAAATAAGCAAAAGCTTACCAAACGCTTACATGGGTAAGCCCTTACCAAGTCACATTACCCTATCAGGATGAATATGGTAAGAACCAAGAATCTTACCTGGTAAGAGCGACGCAAGGACCAAGAGTCTTATCCCGTAAGTGAGGGCGACTACTCTTATCCACGGTAAGCGCTTACCGGGTAAATGGTTGCATATGTTGTCGTTTTTGTGGACTAAAATCCTACCTTGTAAGTAAATGCTAGTGTTGAATTTTACTGGTTAGTGTTTACTGGGTAAGTGTTTGGTAAACGACCCCTAAATAAACAACCCCTTACCTTTAATCTTTAATTCAACTAGCTTGTTACAACTATGCCCAACCAACCAACCCGAAATATAAAAAATAAACTGAAACAGCAAATTAAAAATAGCACGAGCAAAAGATATTTAAACCAGACACACTCAAAAATAGCACGGACTAAGAATTATGGTATGGGGCTCAGATATATGCAAACTCGTCATTTACTCTGAAAAGTAGAGCAACTGTTGTCATAAAGACTCCTGACTTGTGAAAAAATGGATAACATTTTAGATATAATTTAGTTATTTGAATATTAGTATGAGACGAATCGAAAAATGATGTTGCCCATGCTGGTTTTTATGCAATAACAACTGTTATCATCCATGCAATAAAAAGGCAGGCCAAGATGCTCTCCCTCCCATACAACATTGGTTATTACGTAGAATTTATCAAATCAATTTGAAGCATGAAGACCAAACCAAACCAAACTATATTTCACTCTGAGGGCATGGTCTGAGATAAGATGTACAAAAACATGGCAAACACTGAACCAAATTGTCCCAAACCAAGTTGACCATTTTAGTGTTGGAGTCTCGTACATATATCAACTAAACTTGAACTATTTTTCCTTAATATATGTTAGAATCTTCCTTCTCCAAGGGCTCTCTTGAAGGGTAATATGATGGAGTTCCATGTATGCTCACATTTAGTTGTGGTTAGTGTGGTTGAAAGCTTTCCACACATCCGCTTAGAGCCATGGCACGTTTCTGGTCAAAGTTTAACGACGAGCAGGTAAATTGTTACTACTCTTGTCCCATAAATAACCTGCAATCGATTTTGTTTGTTTTTTTGGTAATTAACCGTGGGTGCCCAGCTTGTGCGCACCTCGACTAATGCCATGAGGCCCAAAAGATAACAACCAAGAAAATCCCAAACTATGTTGTAATTAGTATATGTTGAACTTTGATGTATATCTCTCTCTCTCTCGAAAAGATCTCATATAGAGAGATGGGGTTCTTACATACATACTGGTTTTATGGTCCGTTGTGGGACTCCCAATGGTTGTCCAATTGATGTTAACGTAAATGGTCCGGTTTTGGATGGAGCCATGAATCAACCATATGTATTTGGTCCTAGCTTTACCAAACCAAACGAGCCCAATATATCCCACCTGGAGGTCGGTTCTACGTTTACCAAGTTGCAAAATCTTTTGTAATGAACCAGGAAAAATCAACACTACTCTCGAGCCATAAACTGCAATTAGAAGTTAGTGTAAATTTGGTTTCGACTTCTCTCAACTAAACGAAACTGCATTTGGATGGATTGCCAATTATCTTGGAATATCTGAAGAAACAGGTGGCATAAAACTCTTAGATAAAGAGAGGTATCCACTTATATTTTGGAATGGAAATTAAGAGAACTTTTCTGATATCCCAAAAAACAAAGAAAATTGGACAGATCGAGAGAAGCTGTTTACTAAGTGGTGCAACCGCAACAAGATGAACCTGTTGATTCCTTATGAATACCAGGTCCAACGACTCTAGTATCGTTGATTCCGAAAAATACCGAAACAAGAGTTTAAGAAAGAAGACTTCTTTCAAATTAATATTCAAAAAGCTAATGCCTAAAAACAAAGCCTATCATCTATATATATATATATATATACTATCGAAGAAAGAAAATAAGGAAACTACTGAAAATAAGGAAACCTTCCTAAAAGATAGATATACCAAATAAATCCAAAAATATTAATAATAATTGAATTCTAAACCAACACGGATGCTGGAGATCCTAGTCCCATTGTGATTTAATTAGTATATACACTAGTAATATGTATCATCTACAAACTTAAATATAAATTATACTTTGGTGATGTTTCATTGTTGGGTTGTTTGTCAATATTACCAAGGTACGACCTACTAAGGACCGAGTGGGTGTTATATTTATATGAGATATGTTGAAGCATATAATAACAAGAATGAAGACATAGGAACATAAACAAATTATCAGAAATCGATTTCATAAAATACGGTAAAGAGTTTAATAAATCTAACCTGGAGCACTCGAGTTATATGCAGCGAAGTTCGTTGAAGCGGAAGCAGTCATGCGTACTTAGGATCAAAGTCTTCTAAAGCTCTATACGGTTTGCTTCAGAATGGGGCTGAACTGAATGTATATTCGTGTAGGCTATAGGGACTTGATTACCTTTATATATATAGGCCATGGAAAGCTAGAGACTCATCCCATAAGGAGTCCTAGTTTATCTATAGATTTATATTAAATAATAGGAGAAGATATGCACTTACCTTAATGTTAATCAGGTAATTAACTCAATGATTATCCTACTCATATTAGGAGATATATATCCAAATATGTAACCGGATTATAACTGATTTAGGATTCTCTTGATAAGTATAATAATTTAAATCAATTGTCCTTTAATAATTAATACAGATAATGTTAAAGTCCAATTTATTTCCAACATTCTCCCACTGGACTTAACATAATCTGTAAAGACAAGAGAACCATAAACATTATATTTATCAAATGAAGGGCGCGCTGAGAAATTCTAACAGTTGTGAATTCATTAAAACTTGGTCAGAATAGACACCATATGTAGGACTCAGAATCTATACCAGTTTGACAAACTAGTTTGATTAAGAACCACTAACACATAATATCATATTCCACATAAGTTCATAAGTGCCTTTATTTGAGCATTTATGCAAATAATTATATCTACCTGAATTAGCATAAAAGTATCGCTCATAGTCCACCGAATGTTTTAGAAAGGTTTCTAAAACTTACAAGCAAAAATTCCTAACACTAGTGAACCAAAATTTGCTTATATAGTCCGCAATTGTTTCTTTAGTGCGGTGATTCACTTGTTTGTTATAGATAATGATTTAAATTTTATTTTAATTTGTAAAACAAATAACATGACTTATATACTTGAATTCCTCATTTTATTAAAAAGTGCCAAAAGAAGATTACAACGAAAAATGGAAAATTACAAAATAAATGGCTAGACTAATCTCGACTTCCACTAACCTCGACTCCCACTAATCTCAAATATCGAGTTCAAGTAAGATTCTCATATCCCTAACATGTTTTCTGAAACTTACTACTGAAAAGGCTTTAGTGAATGGATAGCAAGTTGAGATTTGTTACCAATATGTTCAACAATAACCTTTTTTTCCACTTAACCCTTTGTGTTACGCACACTGAAATATTTAAGACCATTGTGCTTTGAATTGTTTGATCTTTTGCTATATCCACTGAAAAAGACTGCAACTTCATTATCACAAAACATCTCTAGAGGACTTGAAACTGTAGAGCTTAAGACATTCTTTTCAATCAAGAAGTTCTTGATCCAAATGCCCTCACAAACCCCTTCATAAATGACTATAAATTCAGCTCCCATAGTGAAGTTGCAATTAGGGATATTTTTTTTATAGCCGCTTGAGTGAGCATAAAAATATAGCCATAAGTAGATTTATTTGAGTTTGTGACGGGTGTCGAGTTCGGCAAATAATAAGATTTATAACTTAAGTCCTATTACCTCTAAACACAATAAATTGTGATAGTGATAAGTAGGGTCGTCTCCTCAGGGACTCGGTGTTAACCGTAGGTCTAAGACGATGTCACGTACAAATTCATTAAAATAATATATTTATATATATATATATATAAAGGGGGGTTGGATGATTGATAATTACGCTAAGCATGCGAAAATTAATTTATAATTACAAATAATAACAAGATGAATTCTAGTAATGAGCATAACCAGTTCTCTATGAAACTTTGTATCATTGACTTGATAATTACGCTCCAAACACTCCGTTTGTCCTTATGATTAAACTAGCACGAGGAGTTCGGTGAACTAGTTCCTAATTGATTAAGTTAAGTCTAGTCACGAACTTAGAACTTAACCTATCAATCGCATTAAAACTTAGACAAACACCTATCCTAACTAATGGTCGGAAGTCAAACCATTTAAGCTAGACTTTACAATCCTATAATGCAAATCAATTGATTTGGTGGTCTATTGATGCATTACTTGCTACTAAATTATAATTAAGAACAATTACGGATTCCTAATCATAACTAGCAATTCAATTTTAGGCTATAGGATTCAAGGGATCCTTCTCAAATCCAAAAACCCAAAAATTGAAGAACACTTTTAAATGAGGATTGCAAAGATAAAATCAATTGATAAACATGAAACAAGTCTCAACAAAGTTCAAAGTGAACTAGTTACGATCTGATAACTAGAAATATAAACTTAGCTACTCATACTTGAAAATTGAAAAGCAAATGTACTTACAAACGATTGAATAATTGAAATTTATAGAAAAACCCTAGAAATATCTCCCAATTTCGTCTCCAAAATCTGGAAATCGGCTCTTTTTCTCCCGAAATTCTTCTCTCCAATCGATTAAAATCTGAAATTCATCCCCTTTGACAGTTAACGAGCACCCCTTTTATACTCCAACAGAAGGAACCGCTCGAATAGGGACGTGGTTGCCCGATTTCGTTCGCTCGCGAGTTGGGTGTTGTCAAACCCACGATGAAAACCCAAGCGAAACATTTTGAAAGGCTAAGGAAACAGTGCTCGACGCTACTTGTAGCGTGGGTTGTGAAGACTGGAAACTAGCGCGGCTGATTTTGATCCCGAACAGTGCTCGGCGCTGGTTTAGGCGTGAGTTTTGGCCGGCAGAAAGTAGCGAGAGGCTGATTGGGCCTGCTGGATGGCGCTCTGATTTGGGGCTGCAGATGTTGCTTCTTGGGCCGCTGAATCTGATATAAATAGTTAGACTTGGGCTTCATTCTTCTCTTAATTTTCTTTTGTTTCTGGACTTGGCTGCCACGTTTTCTTTATAGATGCCATCAAACCACAAAGCCCACTAAATAATATGGCATTCCTTTTCTTTTTCCTTCTTCTAATTGCTGCACACGTGACTTATGGAAACAAAACCAAAATCAATCTTTTTAAGCTTTTGTTTTCATTTTAAATATAGGAAAACAATTAAATATAAACTCAACTTTATAGGGTATTTTAAGCATCCATTTAGCACTAATTACCAGGTAAATTTGACATGAAATTACTAATTACCAGGTAAATTTGACATGAAATTATATAAAATTAAGTACTTATCAGTTTGGATATTTATATGCAAAATCTAAATATGTGTAACATGTGAGCTTTAGTTCTTTGCAAGTAACGAAGTACTTTCTTACCTGTAGTGATATTTAGTTTGGGTTTTGTTGAAAACTGGACAAAATTCCTATAGCATATGTCAAGTCAGGTCAGATACATAATTGTGCATACATTAGACTTCCTATTAATTGTATATAAGACTTGTAATCCATTTCACGGGCTAAATCCTTCCCCCCATTTTTAGAAATTTTGGACAGTTCATTATCTTTTTGACATAAGCTAGTCTTGTTTAACAAATGCATAAGATCTGACCTTAGATTTTGGCTTATAGGTTCTTCAACTGGAATAAAAAAAATCTAGATCCGACAATATTTTGTTTTTAACAAATGCTTTTAATTTGCCTTTAGAAATATGGCATAACCTTCAATGCTAAAGATTTGAAAAAATTTTCTCTAAGGCTGGTTCTTTTTATGCTTGTTATAATGGTGTTATTCTAAACAACATTTACATAGTTTTCAATGCAAGGATCTCTTGATTAACAAGAGAACAATTTTATGGTTGGTAGCTGTGAACGAATTTTCCAAAATCAAGATAATCAGAACCCTGAAATATTTTAATCCCATCAAAATGAATGATAAGTTTGCAACCATTTTTAACTAAAAGCACTGCAAATATTTAATTCCTCTTAAGTAAGGGAAAAAATATTGTCTAAACAAATAGATTTTATAGTCCTAAATCTAGTTCCAGTGTTCCAATAGCCTTAATTGCAACTTTAGCTACATAGACTTGTTGTTTAGACTTCTAGGATTTTCTCTCCTTATTTTTTTTTGGTTGCCATATTGATGATCCTGAATCAATTCGATAACTGAATGAAGAATTGTTAATAAAATTAACTTAAAGAAAATACTGAATTTGGAAAAACATAACTCTTCTTAATCATCCAGGCTTTGAAGCTACTGCACTCCTTCTTCATGTGCCAAATTTCTTGCAAAAGTAACACTTATACTTAACAGTTTCAGAGTCTTTCTTTTCTATAGTTTTTCTCTTAGCCTTGAAGTTGGTAGGCTTCTATGGCTTGTACTTGTTTTATTTCATTTCTTTAGGTTTCTCTAACAGGTACATCACAAGGGCATATTTCTTAATTCTCTCTTGTTTCTCACACAACACACAGAAATGAGTTTGTTTAAATCCCATTTTTTTTGTTTGATAGGATTTTACATGCTGCTTAAGTTGTTGTAGGCTGTAGGGAGAGATTGTAGTCCCACATTGACATTCTTTTCATCTTTAACCCATTTATTCAAGTCTCTAAGCTTCTAGTTAATCTTAATCATCGACAATAGATGATCTATAACATTTCCCTCACCAAAAAACTTCAGTTCTTTAAACATCTTAGAGAGTCTAACACATTCGACCATATTGCTCTTCTTAAAATAAATCTGTAATATTTTTCAAATAATTGACCACATCTTCAGGTTGTTCTATGGATCCTCATGGAAAATCTTATCATACTCTTAGCCATCCTATATGTCAAGTTCCATTTAGCATGGAATTAATATCAACTTTAGTGTTATTTTCAGTTAAGTCTGTTAGTTTTTCAACTCTTAGGCAATAAGGTAAAGTTTCTCTTTGTGTTCTCCATTGCTTATAGTTGGAACTAATCAAGATCATGATCAAGTTAAAATTGACAAAACAAGAAAACAAGACAATAAAAGGAATACATATAAGTTGTCATTCGTAATTAATCATTATCTTAACTCCACAACTGAATACAAATATCAAGTAATACTTATGGTAGTATAAAACTTGTTAGTCCTTGTTTAGAGATGGCTAGCAAAGTGAAGGTTTGTAGAAGGGGGGGGGGGGGGGTTGAATACAAACACACAAAATTTTGCTCTTTTAAATTTTTTAATATAAATATTAAAAATTTACACACAGAAGTTTGTTGCAGAAAAGAACAGACACACTATTCTAACAAACTTAAACACATGAAATTAACTTGTACACTAAGGAAGTTAATATAACAGTAATTAACTTGTACACTAAGAAAGCTAATCTGACACTGTTAGAACACACAGGATTGCCGGAATCAAACAAATGAACACATAGAGGATTTGTTGAAAGCGTGAGATTTATGGGAAGGACTTCATCTCCTTTTATAGTGCCCATGCATGGGATGCATGTGGACAGCTGTCAAGGATTCATTAGCTGGAAGTATATCTGATGGACAAAGGAAGAGGCCACTCCCTTTGTACTAGGATAATGGATGAACCATTCTTTGTAACACGCAATATCAGATAACTTTATCTCCTTTTCTTCATGCTCTGTAAAGTCCCATCAAACCTTTTCGCTAAAAGACAAACATCCCTTTTATAAGAATAAAAGAGAATGTCCTTATTTAAGGTTTGGTGCCCATGTTCTTGCTGCCCACGTATCTTGCATTTATCGTGAGTCAAGAACTTATCTCTGAAAATTGCTAAGTGATATATGGAACCATGTATCACATCGGTTAGTGCCTTGTAAGGTTGAAATTGATAAGTGTACACATTGCTTGGTGATCTTCATTTTTCACTAAGTGTTGGCAAGTGTACATCCTTGTATTGGTGACTTGTTATCACAACCTTGAGTAAAGCATCTTCAATTTTCGGTGGCCACATACACAAAATCAGTGACCTAATGCATACCATTGGTGACCTTATCTATAACTTCGGTGACCTCATCAAAGATCGGTCAGGTCGGTGACCCAATCTGTCAGGTCGGTGACCTGATTGGTGACCCAATCTGTCAGGTCGGTGACCAATCTACACTGGTGATTTCAGCAAGTGATCTGAATATTAATGTTAGTTGATACATCAAAAATTCCACATTTTGATGTACAACCCTTGATTGGATAGTCTTTGATTCTCCAATACTTGAAGCATATTTCAGACCTTCAAAAGAACCTGTAAAAGATCAATCAAATAATAGAGAAGGTTCATCACCAAATCATCGGTGACCCAACAAAACTCAATATTTAAAATTCTATATCATCACACTACACACTACACATATCAATTATCCAATGAAAACAATCAAATCTATGGATAAGAAGAGTTTCAAAGTATCAAGATAGACATGTGTGTTTATATGTGATGCTGTTCTTAAACCAAAATTACTCAGAATGCCTCTTCTATGGAAGAATATAATTCAAGTAAATGTGATTTGAGATACACAAGTTATGACTGATTGGTATTATAATTTTCTCTAAAAAGATCAATTGCTATGGCAACATGATCTTATGGTTTAGAAAAATTTCAGTCAAGATCATGTAGTTTGTGAATTGATGAAGATAAACAATCCAATTTTCATATAGGTTGGGAGATATTAGGATTGCTTAAAAATTCACAAAAATTTGTTTATCAATTAGGTGTCAATAGTCATTCAATAAAAGATATATGATTTTACAAACATATATGTAGATATATTGAATAATCCATAAACCCACGTATTATACATTGATAACCATATTGTTTTAGGCGTTTAATGATTTAGATCTGATCAATCTTGTTCTTAAAAACATACTTTAGTCAATAATTGACAACACCAAAATTTAGAACAAGGTAGAAGTTTAAAACTTATAGAATTTTTCATATTTCGAATAAGCTATTGATCAAACCATTTAAAGTTAAGGTATATGAATCTTAATTTTGAGATGTGAATCCTAAGATCTTCTATATGATAAATGTTATTCGAATATTACTTTAAACTTCTATAGGCCATTTTATGAAAAGAAATAAAAATGTAAATTTTTTCAATTTCACAATCTTAAAATTAACTTTAAGTAACAACTAACTTAAAATTAATTAATCCAAAATTAACTTAATTGGCTATAAAGTTATCCAAATTAAATTATTGACCCAAATTTGAATTTCATCAATAACAGAAAATAATATTAAATAATTAATGTCTCAAACATATCTCCAAATAACTTATATTGTACTAAAAATAACTTAATAAAACCAAATACTATAAAAGTCATACTAGACAAATGCATTATAATAGAAACTGAGTAATTATATCAACATGTACGATCCAGATAAATTAAAAGTCAAATATCTTAACTAAATCAATTAGCTCAATTAAATCATTTGCCTATAAAATAGATATATAATTATAAATCTGTAATAGATCTTAAACCAAATAAATTTATATTTGCCTAAATAAAATCCATTTGTTCAAAACTTGAATCAGACTATTGTATTAAATTTGAATACAATTAATCAGTCATACATGAACTAAATTAATAAATGTTTTCAACTAATAACATTGTAATATTCATATCCATAACAACCCATAATAGTTAATTTTAAAAAAATGGATGAATATAAAAGCATGTAAATGGAGGTAGTGGTCTTGCCTAATTTTAGAGATTGTTCCTTTTGTCAAAACTAATAGAGATTGTTCCTTTTGTCAAAACTAATAAATATACAGTGGATAATTAAACATGAGATAAATACCACAACTTTAGAATATCATAAATGACTCAATTAAAATATAGATTCTCATTATTAGTCAATGATTATCTCATCCATATTTTCAAGAGATATATACCAAAAATTAAATTATATCTCTACTTTGTCGTTAAACATGTAGATTGACCGTAAAACATAAATAAATAAAATATTTTCAAACATATGGGTTGAAATATATAAATCAAAAATAATTTTCTTAATTTTATAAGGTTATTCAATACAATTGCCAAGACTAACAATATGTATGCATTTATACATATTTTATCTATATGTAAGGGGTTGTTTACTAACTGCTGATCCGTCTGATTGAGTCACTAAATCTGACTCGGTCAGTAGTCAGAGTGTTTACTAAAATTATTGTCTGACCGAGATCTGACCCACGATCTGACCGAAAACTTACTCGGTCAGCTTCAAAATTATGCTTACCGGGGTCAGATTTAACATTTTCACATTTTGCCTTCAAATTTAACATTTCCACATTTTGCCTCAAATTTAACATTTCCACATTTTGCCCTCAAATTTAACATTTCCATTTCATTCCACTGTGATCTCTCTCTCTCTCTCTATATATATATATGTGTGTGTGTGTGTGTATATATGTTTAATTTTTGGGCTCTCGTCATTATTCGTGATACATATATGATTTTTTTATCAAATGTTAAAAAACCGATATAAAAATAAAAAAATTCATGATTTTTTTTATTAAATGCTAGGATTTAAGATATTATTTCACATATATTTGTTTAATACGGTGAAAATTTTCACATGTATTTGTTTCACCATATGAATCTTTTTTATGCATATTTTTTGTTTCACTAGGTGAATCAATTTTTTTTTCACATGTAATTATATACATAAGGTGACCACAAACATATATGTGAAACAATATCTTAAATTATAGGTTTTGATAAAAAAAATCATGAAAAAAATATATTTATATAGGTTTTTACGAGTTTGTAACTTTTTTGTGATTTTTATTTGATTATCGTTATATATATATATTATATAGGGGCGGGTTCAAATGAGAACTCAAGTTTGGTTGTGAACGTAAGGACAAATGAGAGCACGACACGTGTTTGAATGTAGATTATTAATCAAAGAAATATCCAGATTGAATAAGCATCAATAATCAAAGAAATATTTAGATTGAATATAGTATTTATTCAGTCTGAATATTTCTTTGATTATTCACTCTGAATATGACACGTGTCGCGTTCTCATTTGTCCTCACGTTCACAACCAAATTTGAGTTCGCATTTCAACTTTCTTCTCTCTCTCTCTCTCTCTCTATATATATATATATATCTATGTGTGTGTTCAAATTTTTTTGAGTAAAATAGTATTATTTTTTGGCAATTAATCATAAAAAATATATTATTTGGCAATTAATCATTAAAAATATTTTATCATTTTCTATGGTAAACATTTATTTATTTTTTGATGCAAATAGTAAGCATTTATTTAAAGTATGCATGATGTTTTTTCCTCCATTAAACTATTAATAATAGAAAAAACTACATTTTATTCAAAATATAGTAGAAATAGGGTTATAATGGTAATTTTATGGTTGGTAAGCAACATTTGGTAAACATTATTACTCGAGACAACACTTACCTGGGACAGCACTTACCCGGGTCAACACTCTTACCCAAACAAAACTTATCCAAACAGATTTGGTAAACGACCCCTAAGCCTCCACATAAATTCATCATTTTTTTTTCAACGGAAAAATAGTAATGCATCAATCTAAATAAGAATGATAACAAACTCAAATTCAATAACTTGATGATTAAATCTTAAATTCAATTGACATGATTAAATTAATATTAATTGACCAACCCACTTCTATATTTAATAAATAAATAATCCAATATAAAAAATGGTAATGACTCCATAAAAATAATGTCGCACGAGGAGGGATCCTAGAATTCCGTCTGTTTTCTGGGTTTGGAAAAGTGTGGAGAATGACCAGGTAAAAAGCGATAACTTAGAACCATTTTTTGTACTCCTTGAGAACCATATGTGAGTTATTTATTTATTTTTTATTTATTAAGTATATTTATCATATGTATAATATCATAAAAACGTAAAAGCATCCCTAATTTTCTTTTCCTTTTTAACCACCAAAAATAATTATGAACTTCCATATTGCATTGAAAGCCTTAATAAGCCGAGCATACGAGTTTATAGCTTTGAATTGATGTTTTTCTAGTCCGATAAAGCTAATCGCACCTAAGAAATTGAGAGCTTATTCAATTTTAGTAGGTAAATTAACGCCCCAAATGGTGAAAGAATCATCGTATGCCTCGGAAGATAGATTGTTACGAACCATACTTGGCATGCATGCGGGTATATACTTCAAAAGAAACTTGTCTAAAACTACCTATAATTTCTATTTGCGATTAAGATCCGGTTAAAAATCTTATTTTAACCGGTGTAAATCTAAGGAAAAATATAGGTTGTTAGAGCTTGTTAACAACTATAGCCAATTTGGGTTTGTACTTTATGTTTACGCTTTTGGAGTCAATGATAAGCATTAGCATCTTAATCGGGAGCGAACTAATGTTGAGGTTTTTAATTCATAGTTTTTAATCATTTTTTAACCGCATGTTTAGTTTAGTTAATCAAATCCAAACCCCCTCCCCTTTCGTATTTATAAAGTGTAGAAGTCTAATAATTGTCACGACCAATCCCTGTGGAATCGACCCGACTTACTGCTATTACAATTTTGGTTGTAATTAGTCAATAGTTGGAATTTATTATTTGACGGTCTCGACACACGTCACAAACATAGCCTAAAAAAAGCATATGCGGTTTTCTAAATATATTGATTGTTTCATAATATAAAACCTTAACATAATAATGAACTATAATCATTTTTCATATATATATATATATATATATATATATCTAAATTATAATTTTCTATCGTAGAATTCTATTGATTTTTTGAATTAACAATGTTATGATGGAAAAAAGTTGTACGAGCATTGCCAACAACTACGTTAAAATAGTGATTTTTAAATTATGGTATATTTTCACTCCAAAAGTATACTATAATTTATATTAAAATAGATAAAAAGAAGGAAGAGTTGGTAAAAATATCTAAATTTTGTGAAATCTCTAAATTTAAGAGAAAGTTAATATTTAGTTCTCTCTGACCAAAAACACACCGAAAGAAAAATAATATTTTATTAAATATATTGAATATTTCAATAATATACTTAGTGATAGAATTAATAAATAAAATAGTTGTTAGAGTTGGATTTAACTTTTTTAGAGATCAAAACTTTTGATACTTTATATTTTATAAAAACTATAGCATACTGTCAGGAAAAAAATCTAAAAGCTTTCTTAAATTAAAGAAAGCATAAAAAAATGAAATTCTCTAAATTTAAATAACACCCTAAAAATTATTATCATGAAAAAAATCCTCTACACCTCAATGGAAGTTTTCATAGAAATCTCACCAATAACCTCATGGATGCTCTCAATCATAAAAATTTTATGTGGTAATGAACCGTGTTTCCCATTTTGGGGAATAAAAACATCTCATTTACTCGCAGTTTTTTTCTAAAATCAGAAAATTAACTTAAAATAGTATTATATATAGTAATAAAAAAAATTACATTCAACATATGTTAGCATGGTATGATGAGACTACATACCTTATTCCTTGCTTGGTGGATGAAATTCTATGCTATTTATGATGAACTTAATAAGCGTTGTCTTCTCTTTCATATGTAATATTGTGGTTTAATTACTGTGCTGATGGATCTAGACTTTCATTGGTTACATAAATCATGGAGATCATAGACCCATTTTCTTGTAGCATGATAAGGGGTTGTTATGTAACAGCTTAATTATGGGATGTATCGCATGCCATGTATGGCTTATTCCTTAATTAAGCCATTCATTGTTGTTCGGAAGTGGCTTATTGGTTAAAAAATTGGCTTATTCGCTCAACCCGGTTGGGAGAGCCTGCCATATACATTAAGCCCTATCTTTTCCATCCCTCTGTCCCTTGCTGAAACATCCAAATCGATGGATCTCTTCATTGAATCGATGAAAGGAATTCCTCCCTGAAACACCCTTATTTGTTGTTGGAATTAATGTTATAATTAAAAATAAGTAGCTTAATTAAATTAGTGTAAGGTTGTAAATATATCTAATCTAGAAGGGTTGCTGTATAAATAAGGAATGATAACTGTCTTGGCAACTCGCAACTCCCTGTGAATCGATACGTCTCTAGAAAGGCAACGATTCATGGGTTATATATTGATGTAAATCCCTAACTTTCAGATATATAGAATCGTATTTATCTTATATTTTTCTGTCCTTATTTTTCTCTCTCTCTCTCTCTGCAAATATACGCACACAAAACCACAGATCATTAATCGATCATGGTGACTGTCAATAGGAGACCGCATCAATCTCCAAGGCTATCAAACTTGCAGAAATTCGATTCTATCATTTGTATCGTCATACCTTCTCTATTTCTTCTTAATTAAAATTTTGCACATCTTTGCTATCCATCTTTGTAGATATATGATTTTCATCTTTGCTTCATAGATCCATGATTTTCATCTTTGTAGATATATTATTTTAAGTTGATAATGATAGAACAACACAGTTTGCAATTGTATACAAATCTTTAGGATTTGTTCTACCTTGTGCACCTATTATAATGACCACTCTAGTGGCTTGGATTTGTTTAATTCAAGGCAAAAACAATCAGGCACTCAAGTGATTATATGTTGTTTAGAATAAGCCTCTAAAGTTTTCAACAACCAAACCTAATATCTTAAGATTGAGATTAAAAATACCTTTTGGGTGAGAAGCGTAAGAAGGGATCATGGATCTATAGACTTTGATTACCTTTAAAACTCTTATTTTAGAAACTAGTCTCCCAAGTGCCAAAATGGATCCTCTAGCCAACAAGATTCACTTCTTCCTTTCTTTCATTTCCAACCTGAGTTAGATTAGCTAGATGCTTGAACTATCCACATGGCTATCTTGCTATGAATTTAAGCTTACTAGTTGGGTCATCGTGCAATGTATAAAAACAATTTTTTTCCAAATAGAACACATTGTTGGATCCTCTTATGTAATGTTTAATAATTAATATCAGACAGAAAGTAACATGGTGTCATGTCCTACAGTTGTGAAAAATACACTTTTCCTATTTGTTAATCAGTTAATGTTTGTTAGAGTTTTTGTACACAATAAAACAGTCTCGTTAAAAATAAAAGACAGCGAATTAAGTAAAGCCATTAGTTGATGGGTTGTAAGTTTTATATTTTTAAGTGGTGTACAGCTACATATATGCACATGGTTGTCCATTGACTATAATGAAAATAATGCTATAAAAACAAACAAACAACACTTAGATTTAAAATAATCTATAAAAGTCTTATCGATTATTGAGATTCGTTTGAAGACAATATCTTGGATTAATTTATGATAAATATTAATTTATATATATTTCAAGTGGAACACACATAATTGATGAGATCCACAGACCATAAAAGCTCAAGTCAACCCCTTTCTTCATCTGATCATTTTCATCTCTTCCTCACTTTGAATTCAGACCCCCAAAGATTTGAAAGAAATTAACAATCTTAATTCTCATAATTTGCAATGGCTGAAATCATTCTTGGTCCAATCATTGATGTGTTGATTCAGAAGTTAGCCTCAGGTGACTTGATGAAGCTGGCTCGATCCGAAGGAATCCATTCTCAGCTGGAGAAGTGGAACAACACCTTGCCCCTGATCCAAGCTCTACTTGTTGATGCAGCCAATAAGCACATAACAGATTCATCTGTTGATTTGTGGCTGCGTAAACTCCAGGATTTGGCTTACGACATAGACGATATATTGGATGATATGACCACCGAAGTTATGCAGCGCAAGTTGAATAAAGAATTTCATGCCAGCTCAAGCACCAACACCAACAGCAGTAAGGTACTCAGATTCATCCCAACTTGTTGTACTAATTTCACTCCTCGTACCATTATCTACGGTCAGAAAATGAGTTCAAAGCTAGATCAGATTACGACCAAATTGCATGCTCTTTTTGAGCAGAAAAATAGTCTAGGTTTGGATACGAATGTGAAAGTTAAAAGGTCAAATAGGGCATATAAAAGGTTGGAGGAAACTTCACTTGTTGAGGAGTCCAAAGTTATGGGCAGGGATGGAGATAAAGAGGCATTGCTTCACAAGTTGTTGGGGAACAAAGAACCATGTAATCAAGATGTTAGCATCGTGTCCATAGTTGGTCTGGGTGGGATTGGCAAAACAACTCTTGCCAAAGTTTTGTACAACGAAAAGAATGTGAAGGAACATTTTGAGCTCAGGGCATGGGTTTGTGTTTCTGAAGAGTTTGATGTAACTACTATTAGCAACGCTATTTTTCAAGCTGTAGCCGGGTCAAATCAAGAATTTGCTAATCTAGATCTGCTTCATGTGGCTCTTAAAGAAAAACTTTCAAACAAAAGGTTCCTAGTTGTTTTAGACGACGTGTGGAACCAAGATCCCAGGAAGTGGGAACTCCTCCGAAGACCTTTTGTCGAAGGGGCACCCGGAAGCAAAATTATTGTGACAACCCGGAAGACCAAGGCTGCATTGGTGATGGGCTCTCTTCAACCTTACGATCTCGAGGCTTTGACAGAAGAAAAAGCGTTGTCTTTATTAGCTCGATGTGCACTAGATGAAGAGAAGTTTGACAAGCATCCAACACTAAAATTTCATGGTGAAGGCATTGTGAAGAAATGTGGCAGATTGCCTTTGGCTTTGATAACGCTTGGAAACGTGTTGAGGACAAAAACAGAGGATGATGAATGGGAGGAGGTGTTGAATAGTGAGATATGGGATTTACATGATGAAAATGATATTCTTCCGGCTCTAAGATTAAGCTACTATGACCTCCCTCCACATTTGAGGCAATTGTTTGCATATTGCTCCTTATTTCCCAAGGACTACGTGTTTGACAAGAATGATCTAGTGCTATTGTGGATGGCACAAGGGTTCTTGAACCAGTCAAATGGGAGGAAATCAAAAGAGAGTTTGGGTCGTGAGTATTTTGAAGAGCTAAAGTCAAGGTCCTTTTTTCAGACGTCAACTACTACTTATGATTATGAGCAATCAAGATACATAATGCATGACCTGATTAATGACCTGGCCACAAGTGTTGCAGGAGAGTTTTTCTTTAGGTTGGATGATAAGATGGATACGAATAACATGAATGAATCTTTCCAAAAGTTCCGTCATGTTTCATTTATAGGTCGACGATATGGAACATATAGAAAGTTCAAGGATTTACAAAAAGCTAGAGGCTTGCGAACTTTCTTATCTGTTGTTTCACTTGATTCCTGGTCAAAATGCAACTTATTGAACAACGATCTTGACGAATTACTTTGCCAACTACAGTTCGTAAGGGTGCTCAGTCTAAGTAATCATTCAATCACAGAGGTACCGCAATCCATTGGTAGTCTCAAGCATATTCGATACCTCAATTTCTCTGGAAGTAACATCGAACGATTACCGGAACAAGTTAGCGACCTATATAATCTACAGAGCTTGTTGGTTTCTGGTTGTGCTAAGTTATGTAGCTTGCCTTCCAGTTTTGCAAAGTTGATAAACTTGCGGCATCTTGACATCAACGATACTCCAGAGTTGAACAAAATGCCCTTTGGGATAGGTGGGTTGACGGGTCTACAAACTCTAACTAAGGTCATAATTGAAGGAGGTAATGGGTTTAAAATATCTGAGCTTAAGGGATTATCTGGTCTTCAAGGTCGACTTTCCATTATGGGGCTTGATAAAGTGATAAGCCCAGTCCAAGCAAATGATGCTAATTTGCAACAAAAGAAGGGTCTTGATGACTTGGTGTTGGAATGGAGTGATAAGTTTGATAATTCTCGGGAACATATGATTGATTATGAATTACTTAATGGGCTAAGGCCTCATCATAAGTTGAGAAAGCTGGAGATTTGGTTCTATGGGGGAATGGAATTACCTAGTTGGGTCGGGGATCCCTTGTTTGATCAGTTAACAAAACTTACATTATATGGTTGTAGAAGGTGTACACATTTACCAGCAGCACTTGGGGCAATTGAAGATCTAAGCATCATTGAATGTGATGAATTGAGATATTTGTGTCAATCAAAGTCGGAGGAGGCATGCAAGTTTCTTGTGAGTTTAAGGAAGTTGGAAATATGGGATTGTAAAAAGCTGGTATCATTGGGAGAGAAAGGGGTTAATGTGGAGATTAGCATGAAAAATCTTAGAGAAGTGAAGATTGTTAATTGTGAGAGTCTGGAGAGTTACAATTGTCCTAATAGTATTGAGATTTTGTATATAAGGAATTGTGATTCATTGACATCCTTGACCTTTTCAACAATGCACCAACCCCCACCCTCTTTGAAGACTCTTGTGGTTAATGAGTGTAATAACTTAGAATCCATTTCAGATAAAGGTTTTGGTGTTATTCCTCTGCTATGCCTGGAATATCTAGTGATTATCAATTGTAAGAATCTGAAGTTACTTCCTATTCCTCATGAGCATTTGGAAAGTCTCGCATCTTTGAAAGAGTTGGTGATATGTAATTGTCCAAGTATGGACTACTCATTTCCTTGTGGGTTGTGGCCTCCTAATTTTAGAAAGCTATGGATAGGAGGCTTAAAGAAGCCCATGTCAGAATGGGGGATTCAGAATTACCCAACATCACTTGTTGAGCTAACCTTGTATGGCTCAAATTCAGGAGTAGTTTCATTTGTTGCAAATGCAAAAGATGTTACTTCTTCATCCTTTCTTCTTCCACCATCTCTGACTTCTCTTGAAATCCATGACTTTATCAATGTGGAATCAGTTAGAGAGGTCTTACAACACCTCCCCTGGCTTAAACAACTTGATATCTCGTCATGCCCGAAGGTTAAAGATCTACCAGAGACAGATACTACCGACCCATCGTCTTTGAAAATTACGGTGGTTGGGTAGAAAGGCAAGTACCAGGTAGGTAGCGGCCCATTATCTCCTAGATCATTGACATTGAAGTTATTGCTCATGGTACGTCTCTTACGATGTCATTTAAAAAATTGTTATTTGATATCATTAATCCCCCATTCATATATATAATATGAAACATATAGTTTTTTGATGTTGGGAATTTCTTATGATGATGCGTTTATTAAGTAGGTGGGTGCCGCTTCAATTCATCTGATGGCATTAATCAAACAAGTTTTAGTGTGATACAAGGAGGATTCAAGGAAAAAGTAAGTATTATATATATATATATATGTTATTTACTTTTACAAACTTTTTTATCATATATATATATGGTTTAATTTGAGTCTGGGGTGTTAATTTTCTGACAAAAACAGCAGCAACTAGAAATTGCAGCAGAAACATGTTTGGAACAGCAGCCACATCATTCTCTAGCTGAGCCCCAAGAACATGCACAAATGAGAGAAGCAACAAGCAGTGGAGGATTTAACGTCGATTATTCAGGAGGTTCTCTGCCTCTGGTTATAGATAAACGCAGAGGACATTTCGTTGGTGTATTAAAATGATGCTAGTTAAACATGTATGCCTTGCATTTCTGAATTCAGTGGATTGGGTGAACAGGTGATCTGAAATGTTTACTAAATAAATCTTACAACTCTTTGAATTTTTCATCATTAATATCATGGGGAGATAACTCGTCTACTTTTTCTCAAATATATGTGCATGTGCTTAAAATTTAGATGACCGATCAATAAAGTAAACAAAGCACGGTTCCTTTACTGGCATTTGGGTTGAAAACTAACTCAAATTTGGGATCAACCATTTTAATGAAATGAAGAAATCCTTTGGTTGCTTAAGCTTAAACTAACAGTCAGACATCCATTTTAGAAAACCGAAGGATAAAAACCAAGCCCCGTCGGTCGTTGATTCTTAATCGGTTAAAGATAATTCGAAGGAGTTAAGATTCTTTAAGTCAAACTAGTGGTGTTGACTTTCAAGTTTCAACCCGACCATCTCAACTCGTGTACACTTTTAGCTTAGAACCCCACTATATATATCATCTCACCTTGTAAATTACAATGACCTATGATCCTTCAAACCATCTTCTAGAAGATTTTATTTTTATTTGCATTAAATTATAAGAAAATTAATGATTACAACAAATAGACCCCTCATCTATTTTAGGTTTTAAAATTAATCGTCTTGGGGCTATTTGTTAGATTCAAATGATTTGGTATAGAATTATTAAGTGGTCATAATTATTAAGAGGTTTTGTATGAGTTAGTGCATAAACAAAAATGACTATTTGATAAGTGTTCTAAATGGATAGTCCGACAGATAATTACTACTTTAACCTTATGCATAATTTAGCGTTTAATGAAATATAACTTTTTCATAAGAGTCCTGAACTAAAATTATATTTTACACACACATGTACAATATTGCAAAAAAAGTATATAAATCACTAGATATCACATTAAAAATATGAACTAGAAACATAATGTTACTTGTTTAATACAACATATCATTGATCAAAAACATAATATGCTATAACAACAACAATTATGTGCAAGCTAAGCTATGATGAAGCAACCATAATGCACTTTTGATTCTAAAAAGAAACATATTCAATGAGCATAAACATCAGAACTTCATGATTAGACCAACAGCCATTCAGGCATTCATATAATCCTCCAGTGAACTCAACAACAAATTGCATCCCTCCCTTGCCCATCGACTGAACCTGATAATTGGCAGCGACATTAATCTTCTTTGCATCCACCTTCAATTTTTTTTTTTGGATTTTAACTCCATCCATAAAATCAGTACATATGAATAAGGACCAACAAGAGTCAACTGAAACTATTAAGATAACTATTACTTTCAGGGGAAAACTGTCAGTTGTGGTGGAACTTAAAATATGCACATACATGATTACAAAATCCAAAAGAGGGGTGGGGTTGAAAAGGTTAGATATTTTGAAGACGAGAGTCTAATTGGATGTTTGTTTTTTATGACAAAAGCAAATATTCAACCAAATCAAATAGCAAATGCAACTTTGCAAGAAGCAACATAGCCACAAACTTAATGCATATTAAAATCGAGTGAAGAACAAATATAAGGATGCATCTATTTAATGTTTGAGGGGAGAAAACAATGGTTGTCAAACAACCATTTCACACTTAACTAATAGCAAAGTAAACTAACAATAGGCACTATTTGTTGATCATTTCTAGAATTTAAGAAGTCAATCCCAAAATCTCTCACTGAAAACTTTTATCGAGCACTTGGTGTTCATCAGAATACAAAATAAACATTACAAAAAGAATTGAACACAACATTAGTTGAATAAAAGAAACCAAATATGAAGTCCACAACAAAAAAGCATGGGAGGCTGGATTCTAACCTCGTAAAGGAAACCTTTCTTCAATAGACGGTTGTCATCCTTCTTCAATATTTTGCTGCTATGAAGAAATCAAACAATGTAGAGGAATTCCCATCACAAGAATTCGCTTTCTATATTCCGCTGCCAACTCTTTGTTCTAATACAACTCAAGAATACCGCGACTTGGAACTGTATGATATCTGGGTATGTTAAAAGTTGTATGATTTGTGATGCCCGCTAATTGTTCGATGAAATGCCGAGCAGAAATGTCGTGTCTTGGACAGCACTGTTAAATGGTTATGCCAAGTCTGGGAGATTGGATGAGGCCAGGAGCTTGTGAAGCTATGACCAATAAGAATGTGGTTTATTGGAACGCTATGCTCTCTGGATATGTTCGGAACTGGCAAATTGAAGACGCCAAGAGGTTGTTTGACAAAATTCCGGAGAAGAATTCGGTATCTTGGGCGACAATCATCGATGGTTGTTTCTGCAAAAGGGCTTGTAGGGGAGGCAGAGAAATTGTTAAGTTCTTACCC
This sequence comes from Silybum marianum, assembly GCA_036898165.1. NCBI lineage: Eukaryota > Viridiplantae > Streptophyta > Magnoliopsida > Asterales > Asteraceae > Silybum > Silybum marianum. The sequence goes on from CM072538.1 coordinate 25,838,683, forward strand.
TTTTGAGGATGTCTTGATTAACAATGTTATATTAACAGGTATTGAAATTGGAGATCTTGAATCATTGTGGAAGTTGTTATCTGAAATGACTGAGCTAGACGTGGCTTCATGGGCAAGTGCAAAGAGCTGGGAAGAGGAATGACACAGAGGAGATTTTACCGATTCAGAGCTCACAAAATTTACCAAAATAAGCAAAAGCTTACCAAACGCTTACATGGGTAAGCTCTTACCAAGTCACATTACCCTATCAGGATGAATATAGTAACAACCAAGAATCTTACCTGGTAACAGCAAGACGCAAGGACCAAGAGTCTTATCCCGTAAGTGAGGCGACTACTCTTATCCACGGTAAACGCTTACCGGGTAAATGGTTGCATATGTTGTCGTTTTTATAGACTAAAATCCTACCTTGTAAGTAAATGCTAGTGTTGAATTTTACTGATTAGTCAGTGGCGGAAGGTAAGCGAGGCATAGGGAGGCCATGGCCTCCCTGTTTTTTCATCCTCCATGATACATTAATTTTAAGGATAAGGAAATTTTACTAATTTGTGTAATTTGGCTCCTCCCTTTTCTACCTAGTTCCAACTTTCAACCCACTAGCCATCCTAATTCCAAGCAATTGTTTACTCTCGATACCCTTTCTTTTCTTTTTTACTTTCAATACTACATATACTATTATGAGGGGTCATTTAAATAGAATTGATCTATATATTATAAACTCTATAAATCAATTCTAACCACATATTTTTAACTTCTATAATTATCTTATTAATAATATTGGTTCATAAAAATTTAAATATATACAAGGTTTTTATATAATTTTTGACCTACACTACTACATGTTATCTTAAAATTTGCAGAATAAATTTTTAAAAAACTAATACAACCAATTTTGAGTATTTAAAAAATTAAGAGCTCAAGTTTGTTTTTAGGCTCTTCAAATGCTATATAACATCTCAAAACGGAGCTATTTGTTTTATTTTGAAAGATTATATGATAAGATTTAAAACCATAAGATATTACTTTTATAACTATAAAATATTACTTTTATAACTAAATATAGATAGTAAAATATAAGGATTATGAAACGTGTTAATGCAAGGCTTAGTAGACAATGTACTAATGAATTGAGACAAACATATGAGGAATAAATAATTAAACTAGATGGGATGAAACGACTACAAACATAATCAGTTTTGGGGATAGTACAAATAGAATCTAATTTTAAAATCCCAAAACCGTGCATTAGTTCCTTGTTAACTCGGATGCAATTGACGATTTTCATTTTTATGATAACCACGTATGTAAAATATACTTTAAAAAAACGAGGCTTTACGATAAAGTCTACTTACTATTTGTTAACATAATGAAAACAATATACCAATATTAATAAAAAAGTACAACAATATTTTATTATATAATATGTATGCACGATTATACGGAGTAATAGATTTGTTTCGGCCCCTTAGGTTATAATGTCCGTGTTCCGCCTCTGTGGTTAGTGTTTACTGGGTAAATGTTTGGTAAACGGCCCCTAAATAAACAACCCCTTACCTTTAATCTTTAATTCAACTAGCTTGTTACAACTATGCCCAACCAACCAACCCGAAATATAAAAAATAAACTGAAACTGCAAATTAAAAATAGCACGAGCAAAAGATATTTAAACCAGACACACTAAAAAATAGCACGGACTAAGAATTATGGTATGGGGCTCAGATATATGCAAACTCGTCATTTACGCTGAAAAGTAGAGCAACTGTTGTCATAAAGACTCCTTACTTGTGAAAAAATGGATAACATTTTAGATATAATTTAGTTATTTGAATATTAGTATGAGACGAATCGAAAAATGATGTTGCCCATGCTGGTTTTTATGCAATAACAACTGTTATCATCCATGCAATAAAAAGGCAGGCAAAGATGCTCTCCCTCCCATACAACATTGGTTATTACGTAGAATTTATCAAATCAATTTGAAGCATGAAGACCAAACCAAACCAAACCAAACCAAACTATATTTCACTCTGAGGGCATGGTCTGAGATAAGATGTACAAAGACATGGCAAACACTGAACCAAATTGTCCCAAACCAAGTTGACCATTTTAGTGTTGGAGTCTCGTACATATATTAGCTAAACTTGAACTATTTTTCCTTAACATATGTTAGAATCTTCCTTCTCCAAGGGCTCTCTTGAAGGGTAATATGATGGAGTTCCATATATGCTCACATTTAGTTGTGGTTAGTGTGGTTGAAAGCTTTCCACACATCCGCTTGCCAGAGCCATGGCACGTTTCTGGTCAAAGTTTAACGACGAGCAGGTAAATTGTTACTACTCTTGTCCCATAAATAACCTGCAATCGATTTTGTTTGTTTTTTTGGTAATTAATCGTGGGTGCCCAGCTTGCGCGCACCTCAACTAATGCCATGAGGCCCTAAAGATAACAACCAAGAAAATCCCAAACCATGTTGTAATTAGTATACGTTGAACTTTGATGTATATATCTCTCTCGAAAAGATCTCATATAGAGAGATGGGGTTCTTACATATATACTAGTTTTATGGTCCGTTGTGGGACTCCCAATGGTTGTCCAATTGATGTTAACGTAAATGGTCCGGTTTTGGATGGAGCCATGAATCAACCATATGTATTTGGTCCTAGCTTTACCAAACCAAACGAACCCAATATATCCCACCTGGAGGTCGGTTCTACGTTTACCAAGTTGCAAAATCTTTTGTAATGGACCAGGAAAAATCAACACTGCCCTCGAGCCATAAACTGCAATAGATGAGTTCTTAATTAGAAGTTAGTGTAAATTTGGTTCCGACTTCTCTCAACTAAACCAAACTGCATTTGGATGGATTGCCAATTATCTTGGAATATCTGAAGAAACAGGTGGCATAGAAGTCTTAGATAAAGAGATGTATCCACTTATATTGGAATGGAAATTAAGAGAACTTTTCTGATATCCCAGAAATCAAAGAAAATTGGACAGATCGAGAGAAGCTGGTTACTAAGTTCCGGCTCATGAGTGAGTAGTATTACATTTCTGTTGCTGCAGCTATGTGAACAATTTCATGAAGATTTCTAGGAAGATTTAAGTGTCTCAGTAAATCAATAATCATCAACGTCTTTCAAGTGATGATGACTTCCGTATGTAATTCTTATTTTGTTTTGGGAAAAATTAGAACACGTGTTGATTTAATTAGTATATGCACTAGTAATATGTATCATCTACAAACTTAAATATATATTATACTTTGGTGATGTTTCATTGTTGGCTTGTTTGTCAATATTACCAAGGTACGACCTACTAAGGACCGAGTTGGCTCCCGTGTACCCGCTCACTTCGTTACCGTAAAGGGAAAAATGTAGATGTTTTGATGGTGCAGCCACTTGGCTTTTTAGAGTGCTCTTAAATGTTAAAACTAAACTTATAACACAAATATGCGGTATGCGTACGTGGTGGTTTCTGTTGCTAAAGCTTCTCATAGTGGATGTCCTTATATAAGAAGGTTGACCAAGATACAAAAACCATCCCTAATATAAAGCATATTCGATACCTCAATATTTCCAGAACTCGCATAGAAAGATTACCAAAACAAGTTAGCAACCTGATCTACAATCTACAAAGCTTGTTGCTTTGTGGTTGTCATGAGTTATCTAGCTTACCATTCAGTTTTGTAAAGTTAACAAACATGCGGCACCTTGACATCAGCGGTACTCCAAGGTTGACCAAGATACCGTTGGGGATCGGTGGGTTGACGGGTCTACAAACTCTACCTAAGGTCATTATTGAAGAAGGTAATGGGTTTAAAATATCCAATCTTAAGGGCTTATTTGATCTTCAAGGTCAGATTTTCCATTATGGGGCTTGATAAAGTGATAAGTCCAATCCAAACAAATGATGGCAAGTTGCAGGAAAAGAAAGGTCTTGAAGATTTAGTGATGAAATGGAATGAGGACTTTGATGATTCTAACATAATGGTGTCTCTGTAGTTGGATAATATTTGGCTGTTACTTATTCTAACCGTCTAAGAGGATGGACGGATGTTTTAATTTAGTATTAGAACTTTGTGATTATGGATTTATGGTGATATGTTATAGATGTTTTAATTGGTACATACTTCATGTGATGGTGCCTCTTATCAATTTTTATATGGCAAAATTAATTGGTAAAAAGTTGAAAGCTTACTGATTACTAGTGTATGTTTGCATTATTAGGAGTAACTAGTGTCGTAGAGCTTATCAAGAACCTAGAATCTTTTGGAGGAATGCCATTCAACCAAGCTAAAGTGCTTTATTAATTGGTCGATTACTTGTTACCGTATGTGTTTGGTTGCGGAAAACTGTTTTTAGGAAATTTTCCTAGAAAACATTTCAGAAAATGGAGTTGATTTTCATTCTCGGTTTCTATGAAAACTTTAGACAATCCGTTTGGTTGAAATGGTGGAGTTTTCATTTTTTATTTTTAGAAATTTTTTTGGTTGTGCATTTTCTATCACTTTTCATTTTCCATTTTTTCAAATATTTCAATATTAGACATATTTTCCATCTATATATCACCCAAAGCTTTGAGATCATAAACAATGTACCTGGTTCCAATATCGATGCAGAAATAAGAGGTGATGGGGAAGATACATTGAAAGCTTGGTGCTCCGGAGCTCCGAAAAGATAAACGTCCAGCAGTTGCCAGCTTGGCGCTCTAGTGCGGTGAATCGAAAGCTGCGACGGGGAAGAAATTGCAGGGAATCATTTGAATGGATTTAACCAAGAAAAACAAATTAAATAGATAAAGGAGGTAAAATAACCATTTTACCCCACATTTAAATGGATTTAACCAAGAAAAACAAAGGTTAGGGTGATGAACATTAGGAATCATCAGAGGGATCAAATCCGTACTTAACTCTTAACGAACATCTCTAAATCCAGGGGAAAGATTAACGAGGAACTCAAATTTCCCATTTATTATGCAGCTCCAGATTCTCATATCAATCTCTTTAAAACCGTCTTTCTCTCTCTAGAAATTGAAATGGCAGTTCAACTTCTTGATGAGTTGATCGTCGAAATCCTCACAATCTTACCAGCAAAATCTCTTCTTCGTTGCTTCTCGGTTTGCAAATCATGGCTCTCTTTGATCAGCTCCACCATATTCAAACTCATGCATCTTCACAATTTCAACCAACTAAATCCTCGTTATTTTGTCCGTCGCTTGGATTGGTTCGTGTGTCAAGAATGCTTTTGTGTGCATTTCGATGATGAGCTTTTACTGAGGATCTCGGTACCCAAATTGAATTTCCCTTCGATATTTGCTGTGTCAACCTTTGTTTTAGGATAGTAGGGTGTTGCAACGGTGTTGTTTGCCTCTCTGATGAAGATCAAGACACATCCAGTTTAGATATGATCATTCTCTGGAATCCTTCCACTAGAAGGAAATTAACCCTAACTCTTCCTATGTTTTCCACAAACGAGTTCGAAGACTCATCTGTTGTTTTAGGGTTTGGATACGATAAGATGTCTGATGATTACAAAGTTGTGAGTTTGGTCTACGTTGATTATCCCCGCATTAAACCTAAGGTAAGTGTTGTTAGGAAATTATGTGTCACAAACAAATGCTAGCAAGTGATTTCTAAGGTCCCAAACAAAATAGAAATCCAAGGACATAAATAACCCGACAACAAATGCGGATAACAATGATCTAGATGTTGCACCATGACTCTATCGAAATAAACAACCCTAAATATAGATAATAACAATATTTGTTATTATCTACGTAAATGACAAAATTCACCAAACAATATTAGCAACACGAGAATTTAACGTGGTTCCACTATCGGTGTGATAGTGTACATCCACCAAAGAGAGAGAGCAAGAATATTATTACCAACAAAGGAGATTACAAAGTGCTTGTACAAGGATCTTAAGATCCGTGATGAACTAGCAAATCTTCCGGAACACCAAGTCTTCAAAAACACTCTTGTATCTCACAAATAATATACATATATATATATATATAGATACTAGCTAGAGAGTATTTAGGTATTGCATCTAAGAGAAAGGAAATGATCCAAAGGATGGATTATTATGTTCATCCTAATGGGGTATTTATATACCACCAATGAGTAGGCACCAAGTAACTAAGAAGAGTAGGGAACAAGCTTGGAGGTTGAGTAGTGAGCAAGCATGGCAAGAGTAGGGAGCAAGCTTGGTGGATTAGTCACCAAGTTTCGATAAGTAGGGACCAAGTTTCGGTTTTTACTGATTTGGTCATCGAGTGCAGCATCCATAAACAAGTAATATATTTTATATTACAACACTCCACCATGATGCACGAGATCCTTGAAAGCAAGACGAACCCCTATCCAACGAGTACAAGTTCTTCCGATAGTTGATCATAACAAGTAGATAACAAGTAAATTGGCATGAGGTAGCAAATTGCATTCCAACCGTGACGAGCTTCGGCATGGCCATCACCCGTCAAAGTTACAAGCAAACAAATAACCTCAAATGCACAATCCACTAAACAAGGTTGAGCAAAGCAAAGCTCTAAAGCACTTAACAAAGTAATTCCTTCAAAGATGTCATTTTGTCACCTGTGGTAATATCTTCTCTCTCTCGAACAAGGTGCCCAACGACACTAACACAAACGGAGCTGACTCAAGTTTGAGCAATGCTCAAACTTAGCTGGCGGTAGCGACTTTGTGAACATATCAGCAGCATTGTCATCTGTCAGGATTTTCTTCAAATAGACGACCTTCGCTTCATGTAATCTAACAAGATATGCATCACGCACATTTATGTGCTTTGTCCGGGAACTGAAAAGCCAAATATAAGACCATATGTCTCGATTCCCTTCAAATATCGGAATGTCATTTTAACGGGCTACCCAATGTGATTGACCCGGATTCGCCAGAAACCGACTCACCACTCCGACACAATGTGCGAGATCGGGACGAGCACACACCATGGCGTACATAAGACTCCCGACCGCACTGGCTTATGGAACTTTTGACATTTCGGCCTTTCCCTTGTCATCCTTCGGACAATCTTCACTTGTAATCTTGATGTGCTTCGATAGCGGAGTGCTAGACGTCTTGGCACCATCAAGATTGAACCGCTTCAGAATTTTCTGAATATATGCTCGTTGTGTCAACCTAAGTGTTCGGGACTTTCTGTCCCTCACAATCTCCATGCCCAAAATCTTCTGCGCTGGTCCGAGATCCTTCATTTCAAACTCTGATTTCAACTTATCTTTCAGACGTTTGATCTCTGATCGGTCCTTGCAGGCAATAAGCATGTCATCTACATAAAGAAGAAGATAAGTTAAAATACCACCGCTTTGTCTATGATAAACACAAGCGTCCTTTTCACTTCGCTCAAATCCCAGAGTGAGCATAAACAAATCAAACTTCTTATACCATTGGCGAGGCGACTGTTTAAGTCCATAGAGGGACTTCTGGAGCTTACATACATAATCTGGCTTGCTTTCGGAAACGAAACCAACGAGTTGCTTCATATAGATAGTTTCCTCCAAGTATCCGTGTAGGAAGGCGGTCTTCACATCTAACTGTTCTAGCTCCAAATCGTGCATAGCCACGATTGCCAAAAGAACACGAATAGATGTATGTCGAACAACGGGAACAAAGATATCGTCATACTCGATACCTTTCCGTTGAGCAAAGCCTTTAGCGACGAGACGAGCCTTGTAACGATCCTCATCCTTGACCTTGTACACCCACTTGCACCCAATTGCCCGACTACCTTTCGTAGTGGACAAAGTTCCCAAGTCTTGTTCTTTGAGAGAGCTTCCATATCTTCTTGCATGGCGGATAGCCACTTGGAACTGTGGGTTGAAGCCAATGCTTCCTTCAAATCAAGCGGCTCCTCTTGCCCTATATGCAAAGCATACTCCGGCTGATCTGTAAAACTCATGTTAGCAAAATCCCAATCTCCATACCTGTTAGGCGGTCGAATAGTCCTTAGACTATGCCTGGTAGGTGCAATAACTGGGATTGTATCGCCTTGGTCTCCACCATCAATCAGAATCTCTTCTTCAGAATCACTAGTAGAAGTCACTGGCGGAATGACTTCTTCAATATTTTCGGGCGATCCTGAATTAGTATCAAAAGCAGATGAACTAGGAATATAAGGACTGACTACTGTCTCCACATCAACGGCAGTAGGAGAAACAGTAGTAACAACTTCTGGATCTTGAGAGGATTGAGGGTCTTGTGACTTCATCAAGACTGATTCATCAAATGTAACGTGACGAGAATGAATCACTTTACGAGTCAAGGGGTTCCAGATACAGTAACCCTTGATACTATCTGTATAGTCGAGCAAAGATCCTTTGGTGGCTCTCGGATCTAGCTTGTCCTGACCTGAAACATGAACATAAACAGAACAACCAAATACACGTATGTATTTTAGACAGATGTTTTCTTTACCTCTCTAAACCTCTTCCGGAATCTTTCCCCCAATAGTCGAACAAGGTAACTTGTTAATAAAGTGCACCGCGGTGTGAAGTGCTTCGGCCCAAAACGATTTAGGGAATCCTGATGAACACAACATACATCGGACTTTTCCAAGCAGAGTCCTATTCATCCGCTCGGCAACCCCATTAGACTGAGGGTCGCCCGATGTGGTGTAGTGACGGTGGATGCCTTTACGCAAACAAAAGTCTTTGAAGTTACCACTAGTAAATTCTCCACCGTTGTCAGATCTAAGCACTTTCAACTACTTTCCAGTTTCAACTTCTACTCGTGCCAACCAAGTCTTGAACGTATCGAAGACATCTGACTTTAACTTTAACACATACACTCAAAGCTTATGTGAGAAATCATCAATAAATGAAACAAAATATTTACCTCCACTGAGGGACAAAGTATTGGATGGTCCCCAAACGTCTGTATGAACATAATCGAGGATTCCTTTAGTGTTGTGTTTTCCAACACCAAAAGAAAAACGCGTATGTTTTCCTTTGACACATCCCGAACAAAAATCCAGGCTAGCAGGTATGGCGACTTTGATAAGATTTCACTTGCGCAAAATCTTCAAATTATTCTCGAATGTGTGGCCCAAACGAAGGTGCCATAAGCGAGCAGCATCGAGATTCTGTGAGCTATCGGCCACACACGATTCAGAAGAAATAGTCTCGTCAATCAAATGAAAAAGATTATTTTCAGCCCGTTTGCCTTTCATTACAATAATACTCCCTCCGGAGATGCACAAACTCTCGTCTACAATCTGAAGCTTGCAACCCAATTTGGACAGTTGTCCAAGAGAGATCAAGGAACGAGCCATGGATGGAACAAATTTGACATTGTTCAATGTCCGAATACACCCATCAAACATCTTGATCTGCACAGTACCGATACCCTTAGTAACACACGAAGTATTGTTTCCCATATAAATACTGTTACCTTCAACTTTTTCGAAGGTAGAGAAACAATCCCGAAATGGTGTCATATGGTAAGATGCACTAGTATCTAACACCCAACGCCTGTCACCTGGCGGTGGTGTAACTGTGGCGGAGAAGCCATATTGCTCCTCTTCGGCTGCAACAGCTGATGATTCAGGGTTGTCCTTGCCTTTGTTTTTAAGACTCGGACAATCCTTCACCCAATGACCTGGCTTGTGGCAATAGTTACAGTTGCCACATGTCTTTGATTTCCCGCGAGAACCAGGTCGACGAGACGGAGAGCGCCCACGGTTTCTTCCTCTTGAAGATTGTTGATCATCACGACCTCTATCAGCAAATAGGTCGTGGCAATGGTTGTTCTCTCTTGGGTTGTTACCGATTCTCATCTGAATTCGTTGATCTTCAGAAATCATTCCTGTTTTCACATCAGACAAAGAAAGAGTTTCTTTTCTATATATAAAACTGTTAGTGAATTGTGAATATTTCTCGGGAAGTGAATACAACAGAATCATAGCAAGAGCTTCTTCATCTTTGGCAAGAAGCGCATCTGTTGCTTTCAACTTCATTATGATGTCTTCGAATTCGGTCATATGAGCCTTGATGGTAGAACATTCCTTCATTTTGAAGAAGAGGCACGACCGCATCAATAACAACCTGTTGGTCAAAGTTTTCTTGAGATAAAGATTCTCAAGTTTACTCCAAATACCTGCAGCAGTATTTTCTGAAACAATTTCAGTAATGACATTCTCTCCCATAGCCATCTGCAAAGTAGTAAATGCCCATGCTTCCATTTCTCTAGACATATTAGGGTCTAACTCATTTTTAGCAAATACTACTGGATGGACTCCATTTTTTCTAAGTGCAACAGATGTTGTTAACTGCCATTTACCAAAATCACCATCCCCGTTCCAAGTCTGTATACGAATCCCAGCCCCCGATAAATTAAATGTACCCTCTTGATACGGTCTTTGGGTCTAGTTTGAGGGATCGGTACTAAATGGGTTTTCTACTTCAGTCATAGAGACAAATATGTATGCAAACTAGTTTATGTATATTTTCTACACAAACTCCAAATCTAGATCCGAGGCTCTGATACCAATTGTTAGGAAATTATGTGTCACAAACAAATGCTAGCAAGTGATTTCTAAGGTCGCAAACAAAATAGAAATCCAAGGACATAAATAACCCGACAACAAATGCGGATAACAATGATCTAGATGTTGTACCATGACTCTATCGAAATAAACAACCCCAAATATAGTTAATAACAATATTTGTTATTATCTACGTAAATGACAAAATTCACCAAACAATATTAGCAACACGAGAATTTAACGTGGTTCCACTATCGGTGTGATAGTTTACATCCACCAAAGAGAGAGAGCAAGAATATTATTACCAACCAAGGAGATTACAAAGTGCTTGTACAAGGATCTTAAGATCCATGATCAACTAGCAAATCATCCGGAACACCAAGTCTTCAAAAACACTCTCGTATCTCACAAATAATATATATATAGATATTAGCTAGAGAGTATTTAGGTGTTGTATCTAAGAGGAAGGAAATGATCCAAAGGATGGATTATTATGTTCATCCTAATGGGGTATTTATATACCACCAATGAGTAGGCACCAAGTAACTAAAAAGAGTAGGGAACAAGCTTGGAGGTTGAGTAGTGAGCAAGCATGGCAAGAGTAGGGAGCAAGCTTGGTGGATTAGTCACCAAGTTTCGATGAGTAGGGACCAAGTTTCGGTTTTTACTGATTTGGTCATCGAGTGCAGCATCCATAAACAAGTAATATATTTTATATTACAACAAGTGTTGCTTTACATGTACATTTTCTGTTTTCCCCAATCTTTATATGGAAATAGACACTACAACAAAAGTGATTTTATAGGACGCCTAAAATGAAAAAACGTTCTAAAAGAATACTTTATAGGACACAAGTTTATAGGACCAAATCATAAAGTGTCCTATCTATAAGCGTTACAATAACTTTATAGGACGTCTTTAGGCGTTTCAACGAGTTTTTACGACGGTTTTAAAATAAAGTGTCCTATTAGCTATTTTATAGGACACTTTTCAAAAGTGTCATATGAAATAGCTAATATGACACTTTATTTTAAATCGTCGTAAAAAAACTTGTTATGACGTCTAAAACCGTCGTATAAACTTATTGTAACGCTGTTAGATAGGACACTTTTTGGTTTGGTCCTATAAATTAAGTGTCCTATAAAGTATTCTTTTAGGACGCTTTTTCATTTTAGGCGTCCTATAAAATCATTTTTGTTGCAGTGAGATAGCTATAATTCAAACCGTTTGTTACGATTATCTCATGTTCAGGTTTACACCCTGAAAACTGTCATTTGGAGGGAAGTCGTGGTTCCAGATCATTTGCGTTGCTTCTACTTCAATCCCAGCTGGTCACAAATATTCTCCAATGGATCTGTGCATTGGATAGCACGCGATCTGACATTTGGGGTTTCACATTACTCAATCCTGACATTTGACATAACTACTGAGCTTTTTGGAGAAATTCAGTTGCCAGAGTTTTTACCAAAAAAATTCTCGAGGGTCTCTGCAGTCGGAGAATCGTTGGCTGTAATTTATTCTTCCAATCTAAATTGGGATGGATTGGAGTCAGGAAGTACGTATATGGTATGGGTTATGAAGGAGTATAAGAACCCAACCTCTTGGACAATGATATATGGTATGCATTATAGCAATATAGAATTAGGGAAATCTTTGCGACTAAGAAACAATGGAGATATGATTGTGGAACTTGAAAATAGGGATATGATTCTTTTTAACCACAATGAGGGCTATTATGTTTTTGTTTTTGGTGATTACTTAGAAGAGGATTTTGATTGCAAGACTTATGTCGACAGATACCAAGAGAGTTTAGCTTTGTTGGATGTTGGAGATAGCGTTCCAAATAAGGAGGTGATGAAAGCTTTGATGATTATTGGAAAGCAAGGTATGAGACTATGAACCTTATTCATTGCTTGGTGGATGAAAAGAAGTAGCCATGCTTATGAAATAGTTTTTTGTTTTCTTTCTCTTTCATATGTGTTTTTGAACATTACAACCTTCTGATTTGTGGTCTTACTCTGCTTGTAGACTGTTACTGTTACTGGTACATAAATCAAAGTAATCAAACAACCATTTACTTGTAGCTTAATTAGTGGTAAGTGTTAGAATATGAAGTGATTTGGGAACTCTTAAAACAAATGAGCCATTTTCTTTGGGAAGTGGTCGTGTAATTTTGATTGAGATAGTATTAATCACAACTTGGTGATTATGATGATCTTTTATTCTTTATAGATGTTTTATTTGGTAGTTGGTACCCACTTCCTGTATGATGATACCCTTCATTCAGAGAGCTGTTCCATCTTGATCAATCGGTAAAAAGTTGAAAGTTTAAATGAACATTTGATCAGTAGTGTATGTGTGCATTATTAGGAGTAACTAGTGTTGTCATCTGCAAAAAGGATATGCCATCTGCAAATAAAATTTAAAATTACCACAAAAAGATTGCAAGAGCATAAACCATCTAGGCATCTACGGATATTAAAGTTTAGGCACAAAAAAATTCCATAAAGATATATGAATAAAGGGAAAAAAACCCTTCAAAGCCCTTCACAGTCTCAAGAGAGCAAGCAATATACCTTAAAACTGGCATTTGGAGGGAAGTCATGTTTTCCACTGCTATCTTGTTTTCCGAATTAATTCTTGTTGGAACTATTTGAGTATTAGTATTTACGATTTATTTAATGAAAGTTGAGTTCAGCGTCATAAACATTTTCTATATTTTGATTGTATGTTTTATGAACATATTAAGATATTTGGCTAAAAAAATATGCTCGAGTTTGGATAGTTCGTTAAATGCTCGAATTGTTAACATCGAATGATGCAAAGACATGATATGTATAACAAATACTATACAGTAATGAATTTCATAGTGTGTATTAACTGATGAATATTCTTTCATGAATAAATGTATATTGTCTTAAATTTTATCAATATATATAGTATTTAGAAATTGTATATTTATCGATGAATGCACGCTTTGTTGGCTTTGGACCAGACCTAGCTCCGGCCCACACTTGGTACCAACTGTCAATATATACTATATGTGATATTTTACATAGAAAGGGCCCGTTTACCAAAATTTACCGGGTAAACGTTTATCAAGTCACATTTAACGGTGTTCAAAATACCGGCCAACCCGACTAATCTGCCCAACCCAACCCAAAAAAACCCAAAAAACCTCAATCTGAGGTAACCTGACTCATAGTTGATAAAGAAAAATAGACCAAACCGCATTTATTGGGTTGGAATCAGGTTGGGGTAATTTGAACCCAACCCAATGAACCTGATGCATTTATATACTACAAATATATTACGATTGTTAAGTCTTTGATTAATACATGTACATTAAACCAATATGTAATTAGGTATATTGAAAATAATATTACAATTTCAACCATAATTTTACATTCTTATTTGCATGAATTTTCAATTATTTTAGAATTTGTTTTTAATACGTTCTCATTTTAATTTTACTTCGTTTAAACAAAAACAATTAATAAGATCGTAAAATGATGTACCAAAGTTTCAACCCGACCAACAGGGCTAACCCGTATGTTTTGGGTTGTAATTTTGCTTGGGTTGGGATAGGTTGAGATTTCTCAAACAACAAACATATTGGGTTGGATTGCTCAAATGCTTTCAACCTAGTCAACCCAACCCATGAGCATCTCTATTGTCAAATTACCTTACCGGATGAATTAGATATAACGACCAAGAATCTTACCTGGTAAGGGCGAGACAAGGACCAAGAGTGTTACCCGGTAAATGAGTGTGATGATTCTTACCACGGTAAGTGCTTACAAAGTAAATTATTGCATACAATGCCGTTTTGTGGACTAAAATCTTGTTCGGTAAGTAAATAGTAGTCTTGAATTTTATCGGTAAGCACTTACACAATAAATGCTTGGTAAATGGCCCCTAAGTATGTCTAAGATTTTCATCTTAAAACAAAGTGTGACCCCCACCCCATAGAATAAGATAGAACAAACCTATATTTTACTTATATAACCTTAAAATAAAACTTAATTCTTTTCTAAAACATCAAATACGCATTTTTCCTTACATTTTATACATTCTTTAAATTTTATTTATTGTATTTTATATCATTTAAACTTTCAGCCCTAAAAGTATTATTTTTACACGGTTTCCTTATTTTGGTTAATTTATGTAATTTAGTATATATTAACAATAAAAAAAATTTGGAAGCTACATACGTAGACTTTTTTTATTTTAGTGTCATTTTAATCGTTTTAACAGAAACTTTCTAATGATATATTTTAGTATGAAAATATTTATTTTACTATAATTTAATAAATTACATAAATTAATCAAAATATATAAAAGATCAATATAAAAAACTTATTATAGGTAAATTGGTCCTCTCTACTTTTGTCTTACCAAACGTTGAATAGTTGTCCTGTCCTGTCCAATTTGTAACATTTTGTTGTAGTGATAGGTCACTTGCTCAAGTCCCTCCAAGGTCACTCTTTTGTTTGGGCCCATAACTAAAAGGAAGTCCTTACGGTTTCCGGAATTTTTTGTTTGTGCAGGGATTTTCCTTGTTTTCTAAGGCTCCATGGATTAGTCAAGATGCACATAAGATGACCCAAACACCAACATTTAGCAAAAAAAAAGTTAGTGTAGTTGTTTGTTAGATACAAGAAGGAAGAAGAAAACCAGGGTTGAGAGAGGTGGAAAGATACTCAACTTGATGCATTATTGTTTGTATGATGGTGAGATGTGGCCTACTTATTTATTCCTGCTTGGCATTATATATCGTTTTTCTTTATATACAGGTGGAAACTTTTGGTGCCATGGAAAAAAAAAAGCCTAAAACATCGCTTTTATCTTGAACAAGTAGGCAATTTCATCAATTCCTTTGAACGTTATTATTTGGAATTGGATTGGGATACCAATAACTTTGGGTAGGGGTGTAAAATAGACAAGACAACTTGAAAGCTACTTGACATCGACTCTGTCAATACTTAATGGGAACCGGAGCTCGACTCGAAAAACTAACAAGTCAAGTCAAGCTACTCGATACTCGACTCGATAAACTTGTGAGATACTTGAATTTTTGTATATAATAGTTTTATAATGTAATTAATTTGTAAGACATAATGTCAAAAAAATTATTAATGAATTAATTTAACTTAAAATGCAACATAACTTGAAAAAAAATGTTTTCAACAAATTTACAAAAATTTAAATATAAGTATATTATTTATTAACCTATGAAAATAGGAGTAGAGGACCATTTATTTATGATCTTTAAAGATTACATGAAACTGAGATGGTGAATGGGTAATTGAAGTTCGACTTTCAAACAATTTTGAGCTTGATTCGAGTTGCAAACGAATTCGATTTTAGAAAAATCTATTGAGCTCAACTCGAGTTTGAATTTTAACTACTTGTGAGTTTTCGAGTCGATCATGTAAAAATGACTATTGAGTCTACTATACTTATACTTGAACTTAACTTGCATCTTTGAGTACAGAAAATTTCCTTCTTCAATGATTGGATTTGAATACATTACCTTTTAGACGAGATAAGCGCAAGGGGGAAGTTGATCATATTCATTACCAAATTTCTTAGAAGATAAAAAAAATCATATTTATGAAAATGAATCTTTTTATCAGTTTTTCTTTTATGCAAGGTAAATTGAAAACTATTAGAAAACAACATTTGATAATGGGATGAAAAAACCCATATGAATTGTAAAATGATTAATCATCTTTCATGAATAAAATATATTTAAAAGAAAATAATTTAATCCTACTTTTTTATTTACATATGTATATGTTGGTACCCATCAAATACAATTTTCTACTTTTTTATAAAATAAATAAAAGAGTAAACTCTAATTTTGGTCCTTGTGGTTTACTGAAATCTTTGAAAGTGGGACCTAAACTTTGATAACTTTAAAAATCGTCCTCGTGGTTTTCATATTGCTCTGAAAGTAGTCGCAGTCATTAACTCCGTTAAATGTTGTCCGTTAGAAGAGGGGTATTTATGTCTTTTCATTTTACTTCATATATTCTCTTTTAAAGAATTATATATGATATTATATATATACATTTGTAAAATCTTACAGAGATAACAGCATTCCTGCGTCACCGGCAAAACTCCATCACCGACCAAACTATTTGGTTTTTGTCTTCCGTCTCCATTTTCCAGCGATCCAAGACACCCTCCCCTTTCGCCTTTTCTTTCCACCTCCATTCCTTTCCCTTTTATTCTCTCCCTCTAAATCTCACAGGGATCACAAAAATGACAAGAATGTTCTTTCATCACTGTGAGATACAAAAAGACACACACACACACATACATATGCATAAAATCTCACAGGGAACTATATGTGTGTATAAAACTGTGCCAATTTTGATGGATATTCTAAACGGAAACTTAGAAACCCATTACAATTTTCTTGGAAATTCATCAATTTTGAATACGGAAGTGATGAAGTAGCACAAGATTTGAATCTTAAATTACATGCAGTAGCAAGAAATCCACATCAAAATCAGTAAAATGGATCCAAAACCCACATCAAGGTCAGTAAAATTTACAAGATTTAAAGAAATCGCAGCAAACTTTAGCATAATTATTTCACAAATATTACAAAGCTCAACAAATTAGTACACCCAATAATTGTAATATAAACCATTTTTAATAATTTTGTTAGTGGTGGGGTAAGTTACAGAAATAGAAATAGAAAGAAAACATGTCGGTGAAGAGCATTCCGGTGAAGAAGCAACTGGCACACAAGAAAAGGGTCAACTTTCACGTTTCTTGAATTCGACCCTCTGTTCTTCCAAGACATTGTTCCTAATCTTCAACCAATAATAACAAAACAAAAAAATAAAAACAAGGCAAACTGATCTTTTACTCATGTAAGTTTTATTCACTGTGAGACTTTACATATATATATATATATATATATTGGTTGGGTTTTTGGTGATTTTATACATACATATATAGTTCCCTGTGAGATTTTATGCATATATATATATATATATATATGTGTGTGTTTGTATCTCATAGTGATGAAAGAATATTCTTGCCATTTTTGTGAAGAGATTTGGGTCCCTGTGAGTTTTAGAGGGAGAGGATAAAAGGGAAAGGGATGGAGGTGGTAAGAAAAGGGGAAAGGGGAGGGTGTCTTGGACCGCCGGAAAATGGGAGATGGAGGACAAAAACCAAATAGTTTGGTCGGCGATGGGGTTTTGCCGGTGAGGCAGGGATGCTGTTATTCCTGTAAGATTTTACAAATGTATATATAATATTATATTTAATTCTTTAAAAGAGAATTTAGGAAGTAAAATGAAAAGACATAAATACCCCTCTTTTAACGGAAAATATTTAACGAAGTTAGTGACCGGGGACTACTTTCACAAGCACGATTTTTAGAGTTATCAAAGTTTAGGTCCCACTTTTAAAGATTTCAGTAAACCACGGGGACCAAAATTAGAGTTTACTCTAAATAAAACCACACTTAGTAACTGTAAAAATTAAATTATAAGGATGAAAATAATATCCTTTTACAATGTTACAACTTACAAGATCATATTCGGTCATGAACCGTTCATAACTCTGTCATATTAAAATTTATATCTCTTACTGTGTTACACCATCTATAGTTATTTTATCTTCAATCATGAATTGATCCCTTTTATTAATTTCTATTATATAATTAGATTAGGTTCCAGTATTTTAATAAATAACCCGTTCATGTTTGTAATTCTTTTGTTTTTCATGTTGATATCAACCACTTCTTTTCAATAATACAAAAATTTATAAATACATGATGGAGAATTGAATGCACTAAGACCGACAAATCAATCAATGGCTTTCACGACCACAATGGGTGGATTTAATAACAAATGGGAAGATATAATCAACTCACTATTTGAAATATATATTTTTCAATTTAGAATATATAATAATAAATATCTACATATTTAAAAGTGTTTTCGTTGATTTTTGTATAGTTAAAGACTGACTCCCCTGTTTTTTTTTGGAAAAGAGGTTTATCCGAACTATATATTTTTAGTTACTTACACTCTGCTGCATCACACAACCTCAAGTCATCTACCCCCTTCTGATTTTGCTTTAATTTGCCTCTTTCTTCTGTTTTTCCACTATTACTTTATATATATTTCAAGTGGAACACAAAAGCTCAAGTCAATTCCTTTCACTTTATCTACTCATTTTCATCTCTTCCTCACTTTCAATTCAAACCCCCAAAGAATTGAAAGAAACAATCTTAATTCTCATAATTTGCGATGGCTGAAATCATTCTGGGTCCAATCATTGATGTGTTGATTCAAAAGTTAGCCTCAGGTGACTTGATGAAGCTGGCTCGATCTGAAGGAATCGGTTCTCAGCTGGAGAAGTGGAACAACACCTTGCCCCAGATCCAAGCTCTACTTGTTGATGCAGCCAATAAGCACATAACAGATACGGCTGTTGATTTCTGGCTGCGCAACCTCCAGGATTTGGCTTATGACATAGACGATATAGTGGATGATATGGCCACCGAAGTTATGCAGCGCAATTTGAATAAAGAATCTCATGCCAGCTCCAGCACCAACACCAGTAAGTTACTCAAGTTCATCCCAACTTGTTGTACTAATGTCACTCCTCATACCATTGTTTATGGTCATCAGATGAGTTCAAAGCTAGATCAGATTACGACCAAATTGCATACTCTTTTTGAGCAGAAAAATACTCTTGGTTTGGACACGAATGTGAAAGTTAAAAGGTCAAATACAACATATAAAAGGTTGGAGGAAACTTCACTTGTTGAGGAGTCCGATGTTATGGGTAGGGAAGGGGATAAAAAGGCATTGCTTGACCAGTTGTTGGAGAACGAAGCATGTAATAAAAATGTTAGTATCGTGTCCATAGTTGGTCTGGGTGGGATTGGGAAAACCACTCTTGCCAAAGTTTTGTACAATGAAGACAAAGTGAAGGATCACTTTGAGCTCAGGGCATGGGTTTGTGTTTCTAAAGACTTCGATGTGTTTAATATCAGCAAGGCTATTTTTCAAGCGGTAGATGGAAAAAGTCAAGAATTTGCTAATCTAGATCTGCTTCATGTGGCGCTTAAAGAAAAACTTTCAAACAAAAGGTTCCTAGTTGTTCTAGACGACGTGTGGAACCAAGATCCCAGGGAGTGGGAACTCTTCCGAAGACCTTTAGTCGAAGGGGCACCCGGAAGCAAAATTATTGTGACAACTCGGAAGACCAAGGTTGCCTTGGTGATGGGCTCTCTTCAACCTTACTATCTCGAGGCTTTGACAGCAGAAAAAGCGTTGTCTTTATTAGCTCGATGTGCACTAGATGAAGAGAACTTTGACAAGCATCCAACACTAAAATTGCATGGTGAAGGCATTGTGAAGAAATGTGGCAGATTGCCTTTGGCTTTGATAACGCTTGGAAGGGTGTTGAGGACAAAAACAGAGGCTGATGAATGGGAGGAGGTGTTGAATAGTGAGATATGGGATTTACAGGATGAAAATGATATTCTTCCGGCTCTAAGATTAAGCTACTATGACCTCCCTCCACATTTGAAGCAACTATTTGCATATTGCTCCTTATTTCCCAAGGACTATATGTTTGATAAAAACAAACTAGTCTTGTTGTGGATGGCACAAGGGTTCTTGAACCAATCAAAAAGCAGGAAATCAAAAGAGAGTTTGGGTTGTGAGTATTTTGAAGAGCTAAAGTCAAGGTCCTTTTTTCAGACGTCAACTAATTATGATTTTGAGCAATCAGGATACATAATGCATGACCTGATTAATGACCTAGCCACAAGTGTTGCAGGACAATTTTTCTTTAGATTGGATGACAAGATGGATGCATATGATGAAAATAAATCTTTCGAAAAGTTCCGTCATGTTTCATTTATAGGTCCACAATATGGAACATATAGAAAGTTCAAGGAATTACAAAGAGCACGAGGCTTGCGAACTTTCTTACTAGTTTCACTTAATTCCTGGTCAAGCTTCAACTTATCGAACAATGTTCTTGCTGAATTACTTCCCCAACTACAGTTCGTTTCGTAAGGGTGCTCAGTCTAAGTTATCATTCAATCACCGAGGTACCGCAATCCATTGGTAGTCTCAAGCATATTCGATACCTCAATTTCTCTGGAACAAACATCGAACGATTAAAGGAACAAGTTAGCAACCTCTATAATCTACAAAGCTTGTTGGTTTCTGGTTGTTATGAGTTATCAAGCTTGCCTGCCAGTTTTGCAAAGTTGATAAACTTGCGGCATCTTGACATCAACGATACTCCAAAGTTGAAGAAGATGCCCTTGGGGATTGGTGGGTTGATAGGTCTACAAACTCTAACTAAGGTCATAATTGAAGGATGTCATGGGTTTAAAATATCCGAGCTTAAGAGCTTATCTAATCTTCAAGATGAACTTTCCATTATGGGGCTTGATAAAGTGACAAGTCCTATGCAAACAAATGATGCCAAGTTGCAGGAAAAGAAGGGTATTGATGATTTAGTGATGAGATGGAGTGAGGACTTTGATGATTCTCGGGATCAGATGATTGAATATAAAGTACTTGAAGGGCTTAGGCCTCATCATAAGTTGAGAAAGCTGGAGATTTTGTTCTATGGGGGAATGGAATTTCCTAGTTGGGTCGGGGATCCCTCGTTTGATAAGTTATCAAAACTTACATTACATGGTTGTAGAAGGTGTACACATTTACCAGCAGCACTTGGGGCAGTTGAAGATCTAAGCATCATTGAATGTGATGAATTGAGATATTTGTGTGAATCAAAGTCGAAGGAGGCATGCAAGTTTCTTGTGAGTTTAAGGAAGTTGAAAATAAGGGAGTGTAAGAAGTTCTTATCATTGGGAGAGAAAGGGGTTAATGTGTGGAGATTAGCATGAAAAATGTTAGACAAGTGCATATTTCTCATTGTGAGAGTCTGGCGAGTTACAATTGTCCAAATAGTGTTGAGCGTTTGATGATAATTAATTGTGATTCATTGACCTTCTCAACGCTCTCATCATCTCTAAAGACTCTTCTGCTTGAAGATTGTAATAACTTGGAATACATTTCAGATAAAGGTTTTGATATTATTCTCCTGGTATATCTACAGATTAGTAATTGTAAGAATCTCAGGTTACTTCCTCATGAGCATTTGGAAAGTCTCACATCTTTGAAACACATGTTCATAAGTAATTGTCCAAGTATGGACTACTCATTTCCTTTTGGGGTGTGGCCTCCTAATTTGAGAAAGCTATGGATAGGAGGCTTAAAGAAGCCCATGTCAGAATGGGGGATTCAGAATTACCCAACATCACTTGTTGAGCTAGAGTTATATGGCAAAAATTCAGGAGTAGTTTCATTTGTTGCAAATGCAAAAGATGTTACTTCTTCATCCTTTCTTCTTCCACCGTCTCTGACTTCTCTTGAAATCCATGACTTTATGGATGTGGAATCAGTTTCAGAGGTCTTACAACATCTCCCCTGCCTTAAACAACTTTATATCTCATCATGCCCGAAGCTTAAAAATCTACCGGAGACAGAGACAGAAACTACCGACCCATCCTCTTTGAAAATTACGGTGCGTCCTTAGACAGACACTTGCGGCCCATCATATCTCAAATCCTGAACGTTGATGTTGATTGATCATGGTACGTCATCTTTGTCTCTTACAATGTAATTTTAAAAATTTGGTGGTGATGTTTGCTGTTAATATTTCAAGACTTGTCACATTTGGTGGATTGTTAAATATTAGTAATTGAGACTTTCTGTCAAAGAAAGTATTTTAAATAGGTTAACCTTTGTTTTTAATGAGTATTTTATAAAAAAAATATGAAATAGTTTTTTTGGAAATTGCATATGATAATAGGTGAGGCCTTTTATGCTTGGTGCAGAGTTGTTACATGCAAGGAATGGATGGCTGCAGAAGCAGAACCACCTAGAAGCAGATTGTCATGATTCATAGCGTTCAATTCGGATCGTATTTGTTTCTATATATATCTTTCTTTTTTTCCTTTCTGACTTTTAATTCAGATAGCCGGACTTATTGATGGTTTCATTGGCGAATTGATATTGATAAAATGTTTCAGAAGTTTAGACACGTAAGATTGTTTTGAGGGATTTGGATTCCGTGGAGGAATTTGGATGGATTTGAAATCATTCGTGTGTTTGGATTATAAGATTTGAAATGGAATTGGATTCCTTTATTTGAAAATAATTTATAAAATTAATTATAAAATAATTAAATTACATTTTTATTAATCAATTATTACAAAACAAACATTTTTAACATTTTTTAAAACCTTATTTCATACAATTTTACGAAATCCAGTGGTTAACATTATTACACCAGCAAGAACCTCAAACAACTGGCTAACCTCTTCATATTGTTCAAAGAACTTGTCTCCATTTACAACCATGTAATTATGAACAAATTTCCCAGATTTCAAGTCCCCAATGTGACTGCAGGCACCGAGAACAGAAGCAACTGTTAAGAGGTCTGGTTTGTGTTCATTCAGCATCTCCATAAACAACTTAATCGACTCTTGATACAGGCATGCTTGAGAGTATCCAGTGATTATAGTGTTCCAAGTAACAGTATCTCTAACGCCCATCTCGTTAAAAACCTTTCAGACTCTTTTAAGTTGTTGGATTTGAAGTACATCGAAAGAAGACTATTGCACACTCTTGTTATCAATCCCGAGTTTTGCTGACAAACTATGAACCATTTGACCCTCCATATATAATGACACCCAGCCAATACAAGCAGGAAGAATACTCGCCACCATAAACGATCCGGTGTCACACCAGCTGTTCTAGATTGGTAAAACGCTTCTAAAGCTTCCTCTCATTCCTCATGGGCACTATAACCTGAAACCAGACTATTCCAAGAAACAACATTCCTCTTCGACATTCCATCAAACACCTGGCGTGCTATGTCCAGTGCACATAGTCTTGCATACAATTTGATTAACGAATTACCAATATATAAATCTGATCCAAACCGCAATACCAAAACATGTTGATGAACAATCTTAGCTATTTCAGACTCCCCTGAACACGCACAAGAATTAATCACAGAAGGAAAAGTAAACGTTAAATAATGATCCAATGCTTCTATGAATAACCTACAATGGGGGTGTTTGGGATTGCTTATTTGAAACAACTTATGTTTTTTTTTTATAAAAGTGTTTATCAACTCGTGAGGTATATATCAAGCTGGACTTTTATAAAAAGTGTTTGGGATTGCTTATTTGAAACAACTTATGTTTTTTTTTATTTTATAAAAGTGCATATCAAGCTGGACTTTTATAAAAAGTGTTTGGATTCTTATTACGGTATCAAATTGTAATAAGCTGATAATTATTTTTTAATGTTTGGCAAATTTGACTGGTTCTTATAAAAGTGCTTATCAACTCTTCTTTAATATCTGATGTTAAAGATCGTACTTCTGAGATTGAAACGTAGAGAGATTCTTGAATTTGTTGGGTGAAAGGATGCAACTTCAACGGTCGCATTATTGCAAAATATTTCAACACAAAAGAAAGCTTTGGTTGGAGTTTTCACATTTATACATTTTGGGGCAACATAGATACGATAAAATGATTTTTCATTTATCCCACAAAATTAAATTTTTTACATCTTATAATAAAATAGAGTAAAGTTTCTCACATTTCACACCTTTAGATGGTTTTTGTCCCTCATGCCATGCCAGGGTGTCAACTATATACCATTCCTAACCAACTAATTCATATAGTAACTATATTAATTGTATTGGTACCAAATTGATTGGTTGGTAATACATACCAACTATCTAATATGCAGTATTAGAAGTCGTATACAATGATGATACCGTAATGCACCGACTTATTTTTTTTTTAACTATTTATTTATTAGTTAAAGTTTAGTATAATACAACGTACCTAAATGTTCTTATTTTTATATGGATGGATAAATAGAACGTACATGATTGAATTCATTCGTGTAATGTTAACAATCTAGACCATTTACCAAACGCTTACCCGATATGCTTACCAAGTCATATTACCTTACCGGATGAATATGACAAAGAGTAAGAATCTTACCCGGTAAGAGCAAAGGCAATGACTGAGAGTCTTACTCGGTAAGTGAGGACGACAACTCTTAGCATGGTAAGCGCTTATGTGGTAAATTGTTGCATACGATATCATTTTGGTAGATTAAAATCTTACTCGATAAGTAAGTGATAGTGTTGAATCTTTCCGGTAAGCACTTACCCGGGTATGTTTTGGTAAACGGCCCCTTAGTAACTTGTCCACACCTCCCTTGTCCATCATCGCTTCTCAATAAACGTTTGTATTAGATTATTAGTGAATGATGGTATTACATGAAAATATTTGAATGCTTGTATATGTAGTGCATTAGTGATAAGTGGTAACATGTTATATGGATATTCGATGGTTTTAGTGCATTTAAATCTAGTTGGTAAAAATGTTAACATAAATAAATTTGTAACTTCAACTTTTAGTTGGTACAAAGTCGTACCAACATGTACCAACCGAAAAAAGTTGGTACCAAGTATAGTTCGTTGGCACATGGTATACAAATTTGCGAACCAATTAAAATTGATTGGTACACAGTATTTAGAAAAAAATATGTGGTACTGTACCTTGTTCACCCCTACCTCATCCTAAAGACGGTTAACTTTTTTCCTTTAAGTCCAATTAATGCGGAGTATTTTAGTAATTTTACATATTTTCTTAATTTTCTGTTAAAATTAAAAAAAAAACATTACATTTAAAAGATTTAAAAACAAATTGAACATAAATATATGAATATTTAGTATCTATACACACAACCTAATATATATATATATATATATATACAGTCATTATCAAATGAGAGCAATATTTATTTAAAAGAACACGAGAACGAACAAAATCATATATGATTTTACATTAACACACAAAAAAGACTTTGGCCGCCGTTTCACGTCCCCGTGGCTTTTTTGCAGGTTAATGTCAAATCATATATGATTTTGTTGGTGCTCGTGTTCTTTTAAATATATAGCATTCTCGTATTATCTTCCTTGTATATATATAGATCCAGGTTCAGGGGAAAACCTTAAAAAAAAAAAAAAACTAAAGAACACCCTTAGGAGTCCTCCATCTGGACGTATGCACAAATGCATGCCGTTAATTTGTAACATGAACACGTGTATAGAAAAAAAAAACAGTTTCAATCGCTTGTATGCATTTGTTCATATTTATGCACAAGTAGTTCATACCATCCAAATTTCTGAACATTCTTTTCTATTTCTAGAATTCATTTCTTGGTGGATGACTTTCAAGGTGTTCTTCAGTTTTTTTTAGATTTTCTCCTGAACCCCCCTCTCTCTCTCTACATATATATATATATATATATATATATATGTGGATAGATACATGTATGTGTATATATACACATGGATTGAAGAAACTCCACCATTGCCGCTTGCCCTTTCATCTCCGGCAAGAACTCTACAACCTTTAGCATCTCCGACCGACTAAACACACCCACACCACATCTTCATCGTTTTGAGATCCTAAATATAGATATAAGTTGGATCGTTTCATGTGGGTTGATAATTTTTTTTTCAAAATGTTGGACCTTTTTCTTACTTAAAAACAAGAAATCTACTATTACTAACAGGAAATAATAAAAAAGAGTTGATGGGAGATGAATGATGGAGAATATAACAAATTATCTTCTACGTATTAGCTAGGGATTTTATCAAGATTTTAATTTTATTTTTTAATATCGAATATAATTAGATCCGTAGCAGAGTCGTGACAAATCTAAATATATTTGTCTCGAATTAGCTACAAATCTCATAAAAATTTGTTTTGATTTTTAAATTATTAAATATAATTAGATCGGTAGCAAAGCCCTGGAAAATCTAAATATATTTGTCTCCGGTTAGCTACGGATTTTATCAAGATTTGTTTTTATTTTCTTAAATATCGAATATAATTAGATCCATAGTAAAACCGTGAAAATGTAGTTTTTTTAATTCTTCTGTGAAGGATTTGCAACGGATCTTTTAGTTCATCTATTTATTTAAAAAAAGTGTTTTCTTTCTCGTTGATATCCGTAGCAAACACATGCATTTTGCCACGGATTAGTGACGGGTCATACATCCATCGCAAAAATGTTAGTAAAAATTTAAAATTAATGGTTTTGTAGATTATCCGTTGAAAATTAGTGACAAATTGGTGTATAACAAATAATTGGTCATTGATGCCCAATTTTGTAGCACTGACTTATATAGTGACAAAACAAGCTGGAACACGAATACGATCATCAGTCTTTTAACATTTTATGTCTGAAATAACTATATTTGACTTGGAAAAATAAAAGTTTGAAGTTTGTTTTTTTATTAACAATCAAATTCCTGAAATATCATTTAACAAGACAAAAATCGAGAAAACTTGTGAACTATAGTTATTCAGAAAGTATTTATAATGTCTAGCAATTGACAAATAGATATATTTATATTGAAATCTTTTGGAAGGAATTAAATTTTTTAACCAAGACAAAAATAGAGACTAACGAAAGAGAGTAATACATTATAAACAAGGCAAAGGGCTTTGGATTTCTTTGTGGTTTCCTCCAATTTTCTTGTGGATCATGAGGATCATCTATAAATCTTTTGTTTATTTAACGCCAGCTTGTCTCCATCAATCTCTATTGCAAATAATAAAAATGCTTTAATCTCTTTGAGATATTAATGATTTTTAGATTGTGAGAATTTTAATGAAATTTAAGACATGACTATAACAGCTGATTTCATTTGCATCAAATAATTTGCGAATCATAGGTAATCTCAAAATCAGTTGTAATGATAATTAATGATCAATTAGCATAAATATAAAATTGGATTGAACAATTTGAAAAAAGAAATAATACACTTTTCATGAAACAAGGAAAAATAGAAAATAAAACGATATTATATTGAAAACGATGGAGAGTAATAACAAATTTCCTCGTGGTTTCCTCCTTGATTTCTTCCGTATCCGGATTATCAACCTTTTATTTTTAATTACTTCTAGTCTCCATCAATCATAGAATTAATCATGAAATATATGCATCTCTTAGATACAACGATTCACCCGATTTGGATATAGATTGCTTAGGATGTTGAGAACTTAGAGCATCTCTAACAGGCTTTTTATATTTTTTTATAAATAAATAATCAAAAGATAAAATTTCTAAAAGTAATAACATTTAACTTCAACAGATTTGCTATTTTAAAGATTTTAACACAAATTATATTAATATAATATTTTCAAATTTATCATCTCAATACACTTTTTATAAAAAAAACTTATTATAAAATGATAAAGATTTAATTTTATTAGTGGATTGAATAAAATAATCATTTCTCTCTCCTACCATCAAGTTTAAAAAAAATTCTAAGCTTGAAATTTTTTTAAGTTTTTTTTATTACAAAATAATAAATTCATATACGAACTAATCTTAGTAAATCTCTTTTTGGTTTATGTTAATACTATCTTCTTACTTTTTGCTAATCCCATTTTTGAGATATTATTAAATGCTTGATATTTGAATCAAAAGTTATTAAATAATATCATTTTTTAAAGAAAAATAAAAAAACTACAATTATGTTTTACTAAATTCCATATTTTAAAACTAAAAAAAAAGATGCAAGTGACCAAATAGACATGACATACTATTACTCAAAAAAATAAATTTATCATTATATCTCTAATGAATTAAAATTAAAAAAAATTGCAATATCATTGTATCAAAAGCCTTAGATGATTGATATTAGTTTTAGGGTTCTCAATTTTTTTATCGTTATCATTTTATTATCGTTCTATATATACAAGTATTTGAAAATAGATCTAACATGATAATATAATGAGATAATTAAAAATAAAAGTTATTAATACAAAATTTACAAAAATCAAAAATTAAAACAGAACTAAACTAAAAAAATTATTTTAATATATACATATATTTATTTAGCAATTCTAACTTAAAGAAAATTATTAAAATAAAATAAAATGGTTAAGAACTCTTTAATTTGCTCCTGCATTAAATTTTAATTCCATTTATTCAAGAATCAAGAATAATTCTGTAAGCCTGTTTTTAAATGGGCCAGATGGAACGAACTAAATGGAGCCATAAACATCTTTATTAGTTAATAGATACTTTTGTTGATTCATCTTCTTCACCGTTTCTCAAATTTATACAACTATGCAGCTGTAGACTCTCTAAACTCGAAAATGAAACTGCCAATGGAACTCATCGCCGAAATCCTCTCATTTTTACCAGCAAAATCGCTTCTTCGATGCCGGTCGGTTTGCAAATCTTGGATGTCATTGATCAATTCCACCAAATTCAAACTCACGCATCTTCACAATTTCAACCAACTAAATTCTTGTTATCTTGTCCGTCGCCAGTACAACCATAAAGAATTGTATAGTGTGCATTTAGACGATGAAGCTTTAACTATCGATCACTATACCCTCGTTGAATATCCCTTCAATGATACCTGTGGCAACGCAGGTTTTAGGATAGGCGGAAGTTGCAATGGTGTTGTTTGTCTCTCTGCTGCTGCTGATGACTTGGACCGATCCAGCTTTAAAATGATCATTCTCTGGAATCCTTCCATTAGAAGGAAATTAACTCTAACCGTTACTTCTTTTTACCCAATTGACTACGAAGAGTCGTATTTTGTTTTAGGGTTTGGGTACAATAAGACTTCTGATGATTATAAAGTTGTGTGTCTGGCGTACGTTAATTCATTCATTAAACCTAGGGTAAGTGCTACATTTTCTGTTCCATCAATCTTTATATATAATTTGAACCTATTATTACTTACTATTATGATATCTCAGGCTGAGGTTTACACCCTGAAAACTGGCATTTGGAGGGAAGTCGTGTTTCCTGATAATTTGTTTTGCTTCTTCATCTTTCCCGAGTGGTCACAAGTGTTTTTCAATGGGTCTGTGCATCGGATAGCATGCCATCGGATACCTGTGCCTTCACATAACTCAATCATGACATTTGACACAAGTACTGAGCTTTTTGGAGAAATTGTGTTGCCTGATGATCTAGTCAAAGTTTTTCCAGACGCAATGATGATCTCTGTACTTGGCGAATATTTGGCTGTGACTTATTATGAGTGTCGAAACATGACCTCGGGTACCTATAAGATATGGATTATGAAGGAGTATAAGAAGCCAACTTCTTGGATAATGATATATAATATGCATTATCCCGATATGTGGAAGCCTTTGCAACTGCGAAACAAGGCGGATATGATAATGGAATCAAGGAACGAGAATATGATTATTCATGCCCACAATGCTTCTGATATTTGCAAAGGATACAGGACTTATGTTGACAGATACCAAGAGAATTTATGTTTGTTGGATGTTGGAGATAGCGTTCCGAATGAGGAGGCGATGAAAGCTCTGATGATGATTGAAAAGCAAGGTATGAGGCTAAGAACCCAATCGACTTCGAATGATGAAAGCTTTGATGATGATGATGATTGAAAAGCAACGTACATACCTTATCCATGGTGCTATTTATCATGAATTGGTGCTGTATTTTCTTCTCTTTCATGTGTGCTTTTACTCTGCTTCCAGAGTCTAGACTGGGAATAAGTGATAAGTGTTTGAACTAAGTGATTTGGGAACTCTTAAAATTGTGGCTTTTGCTAGTATCTGTTCCAAACCAATGAGCCATTTCTTT
The DNA here is from genome assembly GCA_036898165.1 of Silybum marianum. NCBI lineage: Eukaryota > Viridiplantae > Streptophyta > Magnoliopsida > Asterales > Asteraceae > Silybum > Silybum marianum. Next base: position 25,868,957 of record CM072538.1, read on the forward strand.
TGAGATAGTATTGTTGGAGTCACACATCGGCTAGACTTGGAGCATTGTTCGTGTATATATATTTTGGAACCTCCCCTTTTTGCTCGTTTAGTTTTTAAATGTGTATATTTTTTATACTTAAAACATAGATTTTGTAACAAGGTAAACACAAATTCTTGTATGCGTTTGAAGACAGTGGTCTTAGAAACATTATAGTGATTGGGCCAATCCTACAAGAATGAATTAAGCAAATTCAAGACAAGGATGAATGATAAACCCATTATTTTTGCATCAAGCTAATAATCAAATATAATATATTAAGATATTAAAAAATTAAAAAATTTAATTTGGTATGATACAAGTGTTGTCTTGGATGTAATTAACTTATTCACATGGTTTATTGTTGCAATTTACTTGTTATATGTTTCCCCTTTGAGAAAATCAAAATATTATCTATCTCCAAATTCTGCAAATGTATGTTTATTTTGAGTTTCACCCATCTTATTTTCATGTAAAGAATCCGAACATGGGCCAGATGTTGCTGCAGGACACGAGTAATGGGGGCCTTTACCAATTCAATGGCAAGCCAATTCCGTTTTCCTTTCAATCTGTAATGCTAATCGAGTTAGTAAAAGTCAATAACTCTTTTTTTCTTCAAGTTCCACCGTTTAAAAGGAACCGCTTGAACTCGTTGTTTTGATTTATGGGGTCTTGCCCGGCCTAATGCTATCTCGTAATGGTTTTCCTTACTACTTGCTTCTAATCGATTCTTACTCTAGACGCACTTGGATTTGTCCTCTATCTCATAAAAGTGATGCTTTTAAAGTCTTCATCTAGTTCAAACTTCAAATCGGAAGTTTCACCAAATGCTGCGTTGCTGCCTATCCACCGTCGATGGATTGACACCCACCTCTCTCATTTTCGATAAGCTTTTGCTTTTCTTGCCAATCCTTAGAGTAACTCTAACCCCAATATCAAGAAAACTACAAATTGGTGGGGTCTAGGAGACCAAAAAATTGCCTCATCTCCAAACACATGACATTTATGCCGTTTGAATAGGAGGCAAACATATTGACCATTCCTCTCCCATCACTGGTAAAATTAATGTCTCTTTTCTTGCCGGTTGGAGTTTAAAAAACCGACAAAAACACTATTTTAACTTATGATTGGAGTCAGGGGCGTAGCCAACAGGGGGACATGCCGGTGCTTGGCCTCCCCCAACTTTAGGCCCACCTCTTATAATTGATGCCAAGAGAACTAATATTGGGAGCTCATAAATTACCGAGCCCTCCCCAATAAAAAATTGAATAATAGGTCCACTAACAAATTAACCCTTGTGTTTCACATCAAAATTCCTTCCCGTGGCTGTCGTTTCTTCAAGTCATGGTTCTTTAATTCTGACTCAACTAACAAAGGGTTAGCAAAATAGGAGGTATGTTATCATGCATATATACCTTGTTATTTTAATTCAAGTACATGACATATTTTATTATTAATATTAGTTATAGATTTTTTGACTTTTTTTTTTTGCCAAATATCATAATACAAATCAAATTTAATTGTCCAAATCTTAATTAGTTCAGTCGAGTCTTTATATTTGATGTTAAAATATAGTAATTTGTTCTGATTTTTAATAACGCATATATATATATTGTAATTTGTTTGAATTTGAATAATGAAGTTCTTATAAATTTTTTATATCTTAGATTTAATCATGAACAAGTAACAAACAAAAGGAATTCTCGGCATCTCGTAGAAAAAGAGTAAACAAAGAGAAGACTTTTTGTAATTTCGATTCTTTTTCAAGCGAAAATAAGACAATAATAAGACACAAGTACATTATTAGGGTACTAATCTTGTGGAAAATGTGGTTGATATTGAAGAGATTATTAGGGTTGAACTTGAAAATAAAACTTTTCTATTCAATGAAAGAAAGACGTGTCCAACTTAAAACACACAAGGTACAATACTTCTTATAATTGTTATTTTTTTTGTGTTTTAACGTATGTTTGTTTGGCATATATGTTTAAGTTCTAACTAATTGTTTTTATTCCAATCAGATTAATTGATGAGAAAAATGATTGACAGTGCTTATCACCATTCGTAGGTTCATGCGTCAGTCTAATATGTAAAGTAATTTTTTGTTAGTTTTTTTGTTCGGATATAATATTATCGGTATTATTTTTCAATAAAGTATGACAATGAACGCCTAAACCCCTCCTATCCTAAATTACTGGCTACACCTCTGATTGGAGTTGCTTTTAGGGTTTACATCGCTAAAAAAAGAATGAAAGTGCTCTTTCTCCAATTTTGGCCTCTATTAGTTCACAAGATTAAATGGCCAATTCTCCGCAGACCCTTGATTTGATTGTTTTCCACGGTTGTCGTGTAAAACACCATACAAAGTCAGTCATTTGCAAAAAATAAGGACATGCCATCTGCAAATAAATTTGAAAATTACCACAAAAAAAGTTGGAAGAGCATAAAACCATATACGGATATAGAGTTTAGGCAAAAAAAAATTCCATAAAGATGAATAAAGGAATAAAAAAAATCCTTCAAAGCTCTTCACAGTCTCAAGACAGCACGCAATTGACGCAATGGGAAACGCGGAAATGCCGACAGACGTCTAAACCTCAAGGTGACGAGCTTTCACAACGGAAAACGCTCAAGTAATTTAAGAGAAACACTCAAAAGAGAATTTTATTAATTGAAAAGATGATCCATAAAGAAAACTAAACAACTCCTTAAATAGGGACTAAAGTAAATATAACTAGACTAGACTAGGAAACAAAAGACTAATGTCTATCTAAAACGATAAAAGGAAAGAGATATTATAGTTGGACTAGGAAACAAAAGCTTAATGTCTATCTAAAACGATAAAAAGGAAAGAAGTGTAAAATGGAAACAATCAGATCAAAGTGATCTGTTTATCTCAATTTTGGCCATCTCGACAACGATCGATCATTTCTTCAAAGCTGGTGGCTATCTCCTCTATATCTGTCTCCTCCACTTTGGAAGAACTCGACCCCGAGTTCTCAAGAGGATAGATGGCCTTGTCTTCATGGTACGTATAAATATCCGCAACGTTGAAAGTATTAGAAATGTGTAATGAATCTGGGAGGGTGACAACATAAGCATTGTCATTGATCTTCCTGGAAATTTTAAATGAGCCATATTTTCGTGGTTGCAGCTTTCCGTAAGTACCTATCGGGAACCTCTCTCTTCGTAGAAAAACCATGACGGCGTTTCCTTTTTTCAAAACCTTTTGTTTCCTGTGTTGATCAACTTTAACTTTATTGCTCAATCCAGTCGCTTCAAGTTTGGCTTTGACGGTTTCCTTAGTGGCGTGTATGTCTTTCGCCATATGTGCTGCTGCGGTGCTAAATTCCGGGGATCGTGGGAGCTTGGCAAGATCAATCACATGTTTAGGAGGGGATGTGTACACGAGAGAAAAAGGTGAGCACCCAGTGGCGGTGTGAGTGGCACTGTTGTAGGCAAATTTAATTTGAGCCAGTGCTAAGTCCCATTGTCTTGGCTTGTCTCCACAAACGCTCCGTAGCATGTTACCTAGAGTTCGGTTGGTTACTTCGGTTTGCCCGTCCGTTTGTGGATGGGCGTCCGTTTGTGGATGGGCGGTGCTGCTTTTGTTAAGGGTGGTTCGGAACATGCGCCATAGGGTAATCCAGAAATGGCTAAGGAATTTAGTATCACGGTCCGATGTGATGGACTTCGGAACTCCATGAAGGTGGAAAACTTCTTTAAAGAACAAACGGGCGATACTGCTGGCATCTGCGGTTCTTTTACAAGCAATAAAGTGCGACATTTTGGAGAACCTATCGACAACGACAAAGATAGAGTCCATGCCCCTTTGTGTCCGTGGTAGCCCCAAGACAAAGTCCATGGAGAGATCCTGCCAGATATCATCAGGGACTGGTAAGGGCATGTAAAGACCTGTGTTTTGAGAACGCCCCTTTGCTGTCTGACATATGTAGCATCTCTGAACTAGGTTGCTAGTGTCTCACTTTAGTTGCGGCCAATAATATCGTTCTTCCAGGCCTGCGATGGTTTTGTCTCGCCCAAGATGGCCACTAAGTGGCCCTCCATGTAGATCTCGAATGAGTTTCTCTCGTAGTGATGAGTTTGGAATGCAAAGTTGGTTCCCTTTAAGGAGGTAGCCGTTTTGAATGTAGAAGTCTTTGCTAGGGATTCCTTGGCTGCACTAGGACCAAACATCTTTAAAGTCTGTGTCATCTTTATAGAGTTCTTTAAGGACTTCAAACCCGACAATTTCTTGGGTAAGGGTGACAAACAAGGTAGCCCTCCTACTTAGAGCGTCCGCCACTCGATTTAGGGTGCCTGACTTGTGTTTGATAACGAATGGGAATTTCTGTAAGAAGCTCACCCAACGTGCATGCATCTTGTTAATTATTTTCTGGCTATTGATGAATTTTAGTGCTTGATGGTCGGTGAATAGTACAAACTCCTTTTGTATGAGGTAATGCTCCCATTGTCTCAGAGCTCGAACTACCGCATAAAATTCCTGATCATAGGTGCTCCGTTTTTGCCTTGCATCGCTCAACTTTTCGCTGAAGAAGGCAATTGGTTTACTTTCTTGGGACAGGACGACTCCTACACCTATTCCGCTGGCGTCGCATTCAACTTCAAAAATTTTGTCGAAGTCTGGTAGGGCTAAGACCGGTGCGGAACATAGTTTTTCCTTGATTAAGGAAAAACTATCGTCTTGATCGGGTCCCCATTGAAATTTACCTTTTTTGAGACAGTCGGTAATTGGGGCCGTGATGATAATGAAGTTTCGGATGAATCTTCGATAAAAAGTAGCTAAACCATGAAAACTACGTGCCTCGGAGACACTATTTGGAGAAGGCCAATCTCATATCGCGCGTATTTTCTCGTTATCTACTTCAATTCCTTGTGACCCAATGACAAAACCAAGAAAAATGAGCTTGTGGGTGCAGAAAATGCATTTCTTCAGGTTGACGAACAACTTGTTTTCATGGAGTGCAGATAGAACCTATCGTAGATGTTCCAAATGCACCTCTTTGTTGGGGCTATAAATGAGAATGTCGTCAAAGTAGACTACTACAAAAGAGCCAATAAAGGGGCGGAGTACCTGATTCATCATTCGCATGAAGGTACTAGGCGCCTTTGAAGTTCCAAAAGACATTACCAACCATTCGTAGAGCCCGAAAGGTGTTTTGAAGGTTGTCTTCCATTCGCCTCCGGGTCGGATTCGTATTTGGTGATAACCGCTACGAAGATCGATTTTTGAAAAAATGGCAGAACCGGATAGTTCATCGAGCATGTCTTCTAAGCGGGGAATTGGGAATCGATACTTGATGGTGATTTTATTGAAAGCGCGGCTGTCGATGCACATTCGCCACTGGTTCCCTTTCTTTGGTACTAGTAGAACGGGAACGGCGCAGGGACTCAGGCTTTCTCGAATAAAACCTTTTTCTAGCAAATCTTCGAATTGTTTTCTTAAAATTTCGTTTTCTTTAGGGCTCATTCGGTAGTGTGGAAGATTTGGTAAACTGGCACCCGGGATCAGGTCAATCTGATGTTGGATATCCCTCATTGGGGGGAGCTCGGGAGGTAAGTCATCAGCCACTATTTCTTCAAATTCTTGAAATAATTCTTTGACTTCTTTCGGGATTTCGGGATCGGTCTTCTCGGTAGTCATTAGTCCTTTAACCACCATAGGGTAGAAGGCTCGAGCTTCTTTGACATCGGCTTCAAGTATTTGTTCATTGGCGGTCATAACTAAAAAAGCGTTGTTTTTCTTCTCCGGGCTCTTTTCAAAGTGGGGGACAGGGGCCATCGCGATCTTTCGGTCACCCCACCGGAATATGATCACGTTGTCTCTTCCTTTGTAGGTAACATCATTGTCGTCCTAGAAGTGCGTGACAGGCGTCCATATCGAGAACATAACATATAACCTCTTCTTTGTAATGTTTTCCAATAGAGATCGGAACTTTGCATACTTGTGTTACTCAAACCTGGGGACCCTTCTTAACCCATGCCAAAGAGTAGGGAGAATCATGAGGTTGAGTTTCGAGCCCTAAGTGATTGACCAATTTCTGAGATACTAGGTTCTCACAGCTGCCATTGTCAATAATTAAATTACACACCTTTTTATTAACCGAGCAGTGAGATCGAAAAAGGTTCTTGCGCTGTTCTTCCTCTTTCGGTGCTAGTAAAACCCGTTGAAGCACGATGTTGACCTTGTCTTCGAGGTTTTCTTCTTCGAACTCGACTCCATCATAATCGTCGTCTTCATGCTCCTCTTCGCCATTCACCAATCCCACTGTTCGGCGGTTTGGACACTCATTGGATCTGTGACCTAGTTGGCCACATCGATAACATTTGATGCCCATGGGTCTAGTGTACGGGTTGCCTGTCTTTGAAGTGGTTGTTGTGTTTTGGGTATCAGAGGCGTTGTATCGAGGAGTTGAGCTTGAAGCTGCTCCTTTGCCTTTGTCAATGGCCGTGTTGGTCGGGTCTGCCGAAATCTGTGATGAATAGCAACGATAGGAAGACGTCTGGGTTGTTTTCTCCATTAATTCAGCTTTTAATGCGAGACTGGATGCTTCAGTCACCATCCACACGGCCTGAAAGCCGATCTTCTCTTGGATCGTTCCTTTAAGTCCGTTGATATAGCGTGCCACTTGCTGACCCTCGGTTTCGTTGATTTCATTGCGTTCAGAGAGACGCATGAACTCAGCTGTGTAATCAGCTACTGTTCGTGTTCCTTGACTGTAGCCGATATACATCTTATTAAGAATCTGCTCGTAGTCTTCTGGCATAAATCGTTCTATCATCATCTGTTTCATCCGTCGCCAAGACCGAACTGGTCCTCTGTGTTGGCGCTGTCGTTGAACTACCAATTTGTCCCACACACGGCCGCAGTGCTTTTCAAACGGAAAGCTACCATCTTTATCTGTTTATGTTCCGGTACTTCCATGATGTCGAAGAAACGGTCCATTTCGATCTGCCAGTCTAAGAACTCTTCGACTCCCATGGTTCCATAGAAGAGCGAAATGTCTGCTTTCATACGGTAATTACGCTCGTTATTTTGTGGGACCAGCGGTTCTTCTTCTTCTTCTTTTTCTTCTTCTTCTTCTGATTCTGAGTTAGGGTCGGGGGTTCAGTTTCTGTGATTTCTTCGAAGTGGTTCTTCGGGTCTGATTCTTCTTGGGTTGTTGTTGAGATTAGTTAGGAGTAGGTTGATCGCTGCTGTCAGATCAGTTAGTGCTGCGGTAAGGTCCGTAGACAACTGAGCTAGATCTGCTTTGGTAGCGGGTTGCTGGTCTGCCATCGTTAGTGCTAGGGCAGGCGAGTCCTGCTCTGATACTAACTGACGCAGTGGGAAACGCGGAAAGGCCGACAGACGTCTAAACCTCAAGGTGACGAGCTTTCACAACGGAAAACACTCAAGTAATTTAAGAGAAACACTCAAAAGAGAATTTTATTAATTGAAAAGATGATCCATAAAGAAAACTAAACAACTCCTTAAATAGGGACTAAAGTAAATATAACTAGACTAGGAAACAAAAGACTAATGTCAATCTAAAACGATAAAATAAAAGAGATATTATAGTTGGACTAGGAAACAAAGATTAATGTCTATCTAAAACGATAAAAAGGAAAGAAGTGTAAAATGGAAACAATCAGATCAAAGTGATCTGTTTATCTCAATTTTGGCCATCACTACTAAAAAATTGAGTATTTTCAACGAAAATTTTCAACGGAAAATGTCGTTGAAAATTTTCTACGAATTTTAAAGGGATTATTGACAAAACATAAATTTTCTACGAATTTTCAACGAATTTCCGTTGAAAATCTCTCACAAAATAAATTTTCAACCAAAAACCTTTTGACGAGACGTTTCGTTGAAATTTTTTTGGTTGAAAATGCATATATGTTTTTGAGAAATTTTCAATGGAAATTCGTTGAAAATTCGTAGAAAATTTATGTTCAGTCAATAATCCTCTAAAATTCGTAGAAAATTTTCAACGACATTTTCCATTGAAAATTAATTTCCGTTGAAAATACTCAATTTTCTAGTAGTGCATCTCGACAACGATCGATCATTTCTTCAAAGTTGGTGGCTATCTCCACTATATCAGCAATTTACCTTAAAATTTGGTTTTAGAAATTCTTGGAGCTCTACATAGGTTAAATTGACACCTAAAATACAAGGAATCTATACGCGCTGCCAAATAACAAATGGATAAGAACTAAAATTAATTTAAAAGAGTGTTATATCGGCCAAGGGCTTCAAATAACATAATCACAATCATCGATAAACAAACTAAGAAGTGTCTAGAACCCAACTATTTTTTAAAAAGCATATGCGGTTTTCTAAATATATTAATTGTTTTCTAATATAAAACGTTAATCATAATAATAAACCCTAATCATCTTTTATATGTATATCTATAAATTATAATTTTATATTTCTATTGATTTTTTGAATTAACGATGTTATGATAGAAAAAAGTTGTACGAGCATTGCCAATGGTCCTCTATGCTCATCCCTCTATCACATGTGATCTAGTATTTAACGCACACATATTATATGTGGCGGTAATTAGATTAATCAACCAAACAAGGATAGGTCAACATCCATGGCCATTGATTGATTGCAAGATAACTATCAAAGCGAGAAATTGTAAGGATGAGGTTGTTATCTCAAATAACTTCTCCAAATAAAAATGTCATTTATACCCCTTATATTATTTTATTTAATTAGTCAGTTGTTAAAGTAAGTGATGTACATCGTTAAAAAGTGTTCTCGTCTTTTTGTAAATTGCGAGTGTGCTCTTTTAACCCACCCTAAAGGTATATGTATCATATATACGACGTCTTTGATTATGCAATGGTATGTGGTAGGATATAGAATATCAATTAAAATATATTTGTGTTACAATGTTTTTGTTTCACATGTATTCGTTTCATATAATGTGAACCTTTTTAGCCTGTGTAACAAAAAATTACTCTATTTCAAAGTTCCATATTTTGTACCGCATACATGTATATAGTATATATGAAGCAAACAAATTGTGAAATAAATATATGTTCATTAACACATTATTAATGTTAGCCTTTTATGAAAAAAATCCTGTAAAGTAATACCTTTAGATAAAAGTTATCATGGTTATCACAATATATAGAGTTCTCAAATGATTAAGCCTCTTTAGTCCCCTGAACATTCTTGAATCCATTAAAAAAACTGGCGCCATGCATCTCTGGCAACCCACCGTCGATCGACCTCCATCTGCGACAATCCTTTGTCAGCCTTTATGTTTGGCAATCCACCATCGGCTTCTACCTTTTGCAACATTCGATTGGCCTCCTCACCATCGATTAGGTTCCTTCCTCTTTCTCTTTCTCTTTCTCTTTCTCCCCCTTTATGTTGTTGGTTTAGTCGATTAGGTTTCAGATCCTCCATCAACCTTTGTCTTTGGCAATTTACAGCCAGCTTCAACCTCCTGCAACCTTCGACCGACCACCACAAGCAACCCCCTTTCTCCTCACCATCGATTATGTTTCTTCCTCTCTCTATAGGTTGTAAGCTTCAGATCCAAAATTCCATCCCCTTACACCACTGATCAAAACCCCTTTTCTCTATATGTTCCCACTGTGATCCCCACCTCTTGTGGCAATGCATGAACTACACCTCCAAGAATCATAAGTTCTCACTCCCTAATCTTAAGATGTTTATCATCAACAGAAGAGCACCACTAGTTTCTTTGGTTTGATGATTAATTTAAAACCTTGACCTAGGAAAATGATCGTACATGAGAGGAAAAGAAACATCTTGGTAATTAGAATTGGGTCTTTCATGTGTTTTCTTAATTCCTTGTCAATTGAAGAGGAACCATATGAGTACCAAACCGATTTGCAAACTTGGAAACTATGTTTGGTGATTATAGTGGTGATGGGGTAGAGGAGTGAGGGGAAGAGGTTCAGCGGAGATGGGTAAGGGTGGTGGGAAAGTATAAGACTAGCGCCGGCTTGTAGTTGAATGATATATATGATTTTTTTGATGAAGATAATAGAAAATGAAAAAAATACCAAAATATCCCTCATTTAGTGGAATAAGTTAACAACCGTTAGTGAGACCGACCCAAACAAACCGCAAGGATCAAAATTATAATTTACTCAATATTTTAATAATGTAATCAACTTTGTAGTCTTTAAGATAAACTTGGATATAATTTTTATTTTTTATTTTTTATTTTAGAGAAATTTTAGAAAATGCATGTATTAAAAATTATCTAAAAACTCTCTAAAGTAATTAAATTATGAAGTTCTTAAATGATTAACCTCTATATGATATAATATATTATACATATATACAGTTAAGGATCAGGTTCTAGAGAAAATTGCAAAAACATGAAAAGCTCATAAACACTCTAGTAACCTTCATCCAGACCGTGTGTACGTGTGCATACAAGTAATTGGTAAGTAATTTGTCCGGTGCATAAAAACACTAAAAATAGCTTCAATTTTCTTGTATGAACATGTATACTATACGGATGAACGGTTACCAAGGTGTTTTTTTTTCGGTTTTTCATTTTTTTTTGATTTTCCCCCTAAACCTCCCTCTATAATACAAAATAATATCATATATATTAAAAGTGTTTCGACACATGTTGTAAGCAATTAACACATTTTTAAAAATTTTAATGAAACAATTCTATTATTATTGTAATAACTATTTACCTGAAACAATTTATAACATTTTTGCAAATCTAATTATTTCAAAACCCTTCCAACTGATACAAACACCACCCTCCTGACGGTCGCCTCCCTTTCCTTCCCCACCACCTTCACTTTCCATAACTCTGTTTCTACCTCTGGAAGTTTGAAAATGGCCACCCAACTCCCAAATGAACTTTGTTGAGGGAGAACAGAGAGGTATATACTGTTCATCTTGGACGATCAACATTTCACTGAGGATTCCAGCGTTCCTATTAAATTCCCCTTGAACATATCAGTTATGACATCTACTATTACACAATAATCGGGTGCTGCAATGACGTTGTTTGCCTTTGTATCGATAATACCACAGAAGATGAATCCTTCTGTTAGAAGGAACTTAACGTTAGTTAATTCCACCCATCTTTCCGAAAAGCTATTGATACGAGTTGATTCTTGCTCTTGGTTTTGGATACAATACTATGTCCAATGAATATAAGGTTGTAAGAGTGGCCTACGATGGCCTCTTCTTCTTTGCTAGACCTCATGTAAGTGTTGCTTTACATGTCGGTTTTCCTCATTTCTCAATTTTCGTTACAACATGTAGAAATTGATGGCTATAATTTCAAACAATCATGACTATTTGTTCACTTCGTTATCTCAGGCTGATATTTACGCTGTGAAAACTGCAGTTTGGAGGGCAGTCACGTTTCTTGATGATCTGCGTTGCTTCTTCATCCTTCCTGACCAGTCACAAGTGTTGTTCAGTGAATCTGTGCATTGGATTGCATGTGATTCGATACTTGAGGTTTCACGTTACTCAATCATGACATTTGACATGAGTACTGAGCTCTTTGGAGAAATTCAGTTGCCTGAAGATCTAGTGCCAGTACCAATGACAGAAGTGGTGGTCACTGTAGTTGGAGAATTTTTGGGGGTGATTTATTCTAGCCGTCGTGATTTTTTGTGGCGTCCTTCAGGTACTTATGTGATATGGGCTTTGAAAGAGTATAAGAACCCTGCCACGTGGACAAAAAATGCATACTATACATTATCCCAATGAAGTTGTGGGGAGAGTTTTGCAAATGAGGAAAAATATTGGGATTTGATAGAATCCAATTATGGGGATTTGACGATTTATAACCGTGAGGTGTGCCATTATGTGTATACTTCTTCCATCGGAATTATGGTTGCATGCTCCAGTTTTGTTGACAAATACCAAGAGAGTCTAGCTTTGTTGGATGCTGAGCATGATGTCTTGGATGAGGAGAGAGTTGAGGAAGGACATGACGAAGGGTTTCATGGTAAAGTTATTTTCTAGAATCCTTCGGTGATAAGGCTACAAATCAGGCTCAGGCTTCTGTAGTCATGATATATTCACAAACAAGATCATTAAAATTTGGTACCTGTAAAAACATCCCTGCAGTTCCAAATAATATGTATCAGCCACAAAAAATTGATCCATTTTCCTACCAAATAAAAAAAAACCAATGTTTGAAATTAAAAAAAAGGTGATAAAAGGTGGTACAAACCGATAAAATCATGACAAAAGTCGATGTTAAAAAGGTACACCCATGGAAATTTCCGTGGGTTATTACCACGGATCACCCAGGAAATACTAATGGTTCCGACGAAATCCGATGTTTTCAAGAAAATACCAACGGATTACCCAGGAATTTTCTGGGTAATCTGTCACTGATTTAATTTACCCACCAACAATTTAGCAACGAACTTTTGTGACGGTTTTGTGACGAATCACCTTTTAGCGACGGATTTCCCAGGGAAATGTCCGTAGGTGAAAGCCTTTCATTTTAGTAGTGAGTTAAATCCTACATGACAAAAATCCATGACAAAAGTTGATGTGGAAAAACATAAGATACGTAATCCTACATGATAATTTTTTCATAAGCATGTAGAAATCTCTCCCATTATGTAGAAAAACATAAGGTAATCCTACATTAAAATTTTCTTCATTGACAACTTACCCAAAAGAAGAGCAAAGTTTAGCAGTGAACATCTCTCCCATTCATGCACAAGGTAACAAGTGTCGCCCGTTTTTCTGCCAATAAAAAACAAAGAAGATTAACGCAAAGATAACAACAGATTCAATTTGGGATAACTGATGCAGGAAATAATCAAGGTTCTAAATGGGCATGAGGTGTGACATGACGGCTAGGCCAAGCCTCAATCCTAAGGCGATGGCATTTTTCAAGGCGTGACTTATGGCAGCAAATCTCTATATCATATATAATATTATTATATGTATAAACATAGGTTTTCTACTATTATCAATGAGTCAATTTATATTAGGTTATATATCAAAAACTAACAACTAAGACATTAAAAAGGTAAGGAAAAAAATGAAACATCGCGTTAAAAGAACTGCACATTAAGGCATGGCGTGTCACAAGTTTAAGGTGGCGTGATACACAAGCTTTGAGCCATGGCATGCCATGGCGGCAAGCCTTTTAGAACAGTGGAAATAATACATAGTTTCTCAAAAGGACCCTTGAGCAGATTGCAATAATAATCCATGTGAATAGGAAAGCCAATTATACATCCAAGATAACATTTCTGTATGATATGGAAACACATTAAGATGGAAATCTATATTTCACTTATAACAGATAGATGATTGTAAAAATACTGGATTTATTATTATTGTTACCTCAAGAAAGTATATAATTAAGTTTCACATAGACAAATCTGTGACCTTTAAGTTTGGCAACTCACCTATGACGGTTTTTTCTTTAACATTTTGAATACCCCGCTCACTCGAAAAATCTATAAAGAATCAAGCTTAATTTCCCAAATCCAATATTCAAGTGAGAAAGCTGAAGAATATCCGATTTGGGATTATTTCCTTCATGAAGAGGTAAATCAACCGGCCTTTGTTCCTTTTCATCAAGCACTAAATAGTCCTCTAGGACCAAACACTGTCATCCAGCCAGATCCAACATATCCAAACCCGCAACTTTAAAAATCCAAATACTGAGTTGCGTGAAAAAGAACTTCAGCTGGTTCAACACACTCAATCACAACGACCAATTTCTGCTCCACCTACTCTGGCATTTAATATTCACAAGGGTATGGATTCTACTAAAACTCCCATTGTTGATTACTTAAGATTTGCCTAAAATAATCATCCAATCCAAAAATTTATGACCTCATTTACCAAAAAGGAAGAACCCAATTGGGTGCAAATACTTCACAATGTAATACAAGGCAGATGACAGATGCAAAGTTGGACTCAGTGGCTAATTAAGGATTCACCCACTCCTATGGAATTGACCATCAAGAGACAGTTGCACCTTTTGCCAAATTGAACATTGTTCGTGTATTGCTTTCCCTCACAATTAATAAGGATCGGCCACAGTTCCAACTTGATTTGAATAAACAGCACGATTCTTTTATTGACTAAAGCAGTCTTCACGGGAATGGTTTGAAATATTTGAAAAACCTTGACAACCAACGGGTATTTATAGTGTCAAGCGGATCATAGTTTGTTTTGTCAAGCCTGCCAAAGAAGGAAACATTGCTTTTCTTCTAGTCAAAGTAGACGGCATCATTTAACTCACGATGATTTTTGGAAATCAACACTTCGAAAAAAGTACTAGATACGGAATTTGAAAAGATATTTTATAGGTATGATAGTGCCAAGACAAAAGAAAGGCATAGTTATCTCTCCACAGAAGTATATTTTGGATTTATTAGAAAAACCTGCCCACTTGATTATAAACTGGCTGAGACACCTATATATGGATACGATGAATAAATCAAACCCAAGATATCAGCGCATGGTTGGAAAGCTCGTATATTTTGCACATACTCATCCCGATTGACATGGCCAGTGATCAACACATGAAATGATGCCTTTGAAGAACACTTGTTGTGCAAAAAGGAAGCATCTACAAAGTGTATGGATGTGAGAAGGAACTTTGTCTTGCTTTGTACTACCAAAATATAATTAATTTTGAGGTAAGGGCCATCCTACACTTTGTTAGAATACACACACACTTACATGTGTTTGTGTGTGCACATAAATTAACATAGAAACCATTGATACCCTCCCCCTTACATGACAATGGAACTCAAACGATGAATTACAACACAACTGCGAACTCATGATCAAAAAAGAATCACTATGCTTATTTCTGAAATCTTGAAACAAAATTCAATTGTAGATACACTTCAATTTTCTCTAAATAATTATTTATATGGTCATGATGTGTCTAAATATATAATAAACAAGGTTTGGAATCTAGATATGCACAAATTGAAACATACTTATATTGATCACGAGAATCTCAATAAAATAAGCAAAGTTTGGATTATAGATATGCATAAACCAAAACATACTTATATTGATCACAAGAATCTTGTCTTGCTCCATTAGTCTTTCTCTATGGCTTCACCAAATACCAACTAAACAAACATTTATTTTCATTTGCTTGTTAACAAATTTTCTATCAATGAACTCTAAAAATACCACCAAAGCATAACACTTAAGATAAATAATCTACATTAAAATACTTAGAATTGGATAATACAAATTGATTAGACGATACAAGGGGGAACCCTTTGATCTGACAAGATTATGGTTCTCTATTGGGATTTCTATTGTTTGCTTCAATAATCAAGAACCATAATTGTTTTGTGTAGTTCAAATCGTTTATTTATGATCTTTAATTCATATGATTTAGAACCTATTAGGCTACAAACTTGATTAGAACAGATTGAATGTGCAGGTTGTCCTGTATTTATATTAGGAAATGGTACAACAAAAGATAATGAGATGTCATAAAGAAGGGTGGGATGACAGTCATCGATGACGATGAGTAATCATTAGACATGGGTGAAACCAGTTTCAAGAGTAATTATCTATTGAAATGTGATTGGCCCCTTCCAATACAAGGTTGGCTTGCGAGTTCAACCTGCTAACAAGTAACTGGTCAAATAAAAGCACTCGAGATTGTGTTGAATGGGTGGATAGCCGTCACATCCTTCACCCTCCTTCAAAAAAAATTATATCACAAAATTAGATGGTTTTATGGTGACGTTATTCAATTCCTGCAACCTGAGCAATACCTATGCTTGAAGCAACAATTTATGTGATCATTTCCTTGTATATCTCAAATAAGATTTTCCAAGAACAAAGCTCCTCTATGATGTTCTAGAACTTTTAGGATCCCATTCTAGCTATATTCTTTATAAAATGTAATTCAACATATGGCTCATCGACAATATTTACTTTCTAATTGCTTTGATAAATGTGAGATAAGAGAAAAGCCTCATCTTGTATATATAGGGGTTGTTTACTAAACACTTACTGCCCAAGGGTAACTAAATACTTATTGCCTCTTACTGTAAGAAACACCTATCCATTCAGAGATTATGGTCTTTACCAATTAACAATCTTACAATGCCATTGTACTGACCGAGAATCTTATCCGGTAAGTGATGAGGGTAGTGAATCTTACATGCTTAGTGCTTATCGGTCACACACACACACACACAGAGAGAAAGAGAGAGAGAGAGAGAGAGAGAGAGAGAGAGACGATGGTGTTTAATTTACCAACAATTTTTCTATATTATTTTGATGACCGATAATATTACCTTGTAAGGTAAGTGAGGATGGTACCTGGTTTGTGTTGGTAAACAGCCCCTTAGTCACTATGTTTTGGCCAAATAACTTTCCTAGCTTCATCCAAGGTTTCTACATGTACTCTTGCAATTTTGCTCATATAGTGAGAATCAACATATCGATATCGCAATAGTTGTGGTGTGTTGTTATTGTTACACATCCAACATCAACAAAAACTCAAAAAATTTCTAAGAACTCCAAATCTAAGTAGGCAGGGTATTTTCACAAGAATAGAAAAATACTATATTTAAGGTTAAGGAAAAGGAAAAGCTCTATTAGTTGCATTAGTAGAAAAAAGATTTAACAGCTATTCTCTGACAGCAGCATAACATACAACTGTTTTAAATATATAGGCTCCAATATCCACAACAAACTGGTAGATAAATCAAATATTCTAAATATAGGTTCGTAACGGTTACAATCACTTTGATATGACTGTTTCTAGTCTACCAAGATCCTCTTCTTTGGCAACTCATTTGAATAAAAAAAGAGGCAAGCATTTTGTACTTACTGTCAATGCATCACAGTATGTTTGTTTTTATAAACCGATAAATGTTCGATTAAGTGTAATTGTTTAATTTATTCATCAGAATATAATAGTTTTGAATCTAGGCAAAAAAATTACTTTTACTCACAAATATGTAGAATAATCATAAATAAATGAAAACATTTAGGTAATTGTAACACTCATTTTTAAACAACAAATAAAATAAAGTAACATATTTTATTATATATTGTTTCTCATTGCATTGCGACATATTGGTATTATTGTGTTTTAAAATAATTGTTCACGATAAATAATAACAAAATTTTATTATTAATTGATGATAATAGATGTAAAATAATCTGGAAAATTGATGAAAACTTTTCAAACAAAATTCTTACATCCTCAACAAATTTAAATTTTTTATCGGTATATATAGTAACAAAAATACTACCGATATGACTTAAATATATTGAAGCCGAAGGTATACGAAATAAAAAGTCATAAACCAAAATCATATCATTTTTATTTTATGACAAATACTGATGAATAATAAATACATCTGTAATGAAATTCTAATAATAAAAACAAAATAATACTTATTTCCGAAGCTACTGAAAATAAAAATTGTGTCGACTAAATCTTTTTGTAAAAATAGTTTTTTTTTGTTATAATGTACATAAGTATACAAATAATTAATTGTTTTTGTGCAAGTATATCAAACCAAACCTAACAACCTGAGTGAATCCCACAATGTGTAGGGTTTGGGAAGGGTAAGATGTACGGAGGCTTTAACTCTACCATAAGGGAGTAGAATTTTGTTCATGTATTGTTCATATGAATATTTAATACACACCTATACCACTTCATATTTTAGCATAGATATAATTTCTTTTTGAAACCCATGTAAATACACTTAAGTTACCTGGAAATCCATTATACCAAATGTGTAACATTTGGGATTCACATTCATATATATATTATGGTTATATGTAAGGGTAGACCAAGATGCATCACAATAACGACTATAAATGAACAGGGAATCAAGAATTAAAAGTACTAATCGAAGTAAAAGCATTGAGTCGAACACTAGAGCTGCGATCTAACAATTGTAAATGGTCATGACACAAATATGCATGTTGACAGAGTGATAGAAAGCATACCTGAAGCTTTGTAGTCATCATAATCTCATCGACAAGGGCTTTTAACAAATTGATATCAATACCCACAAAAGATAATTTTTGGCGCCTCAAATTACTGTAGAAGCAATCCAACAATTCCAATAAGTAAAATTATGAGATAAAAACAGGTCCAGTTTCCCCTAGCACTATAGAAGAACAACATGAATACACTACTTTAAAAGAAAGACTGATTTTGAGGTGGATGAAAAGAATTCATGGTTGATTAGATGCAATACAGCTGAAAAAAATGGTGAAACCCATCGAAAATTTAGTCATGGAGCTACATGGAATTTGTTATTTTTATATATAAGTTTATAAAAAGCGCTAACCTGAGTTTCCTTAATAGCAACCCACCGAGTACCGATAAGAAGTCCCTACAATTGACACAGTGAAAACATACACACATTAATGTTAAAGCCACAGCTGATCGATCTGTTGGGTCATACATACAAAATATGTAAATCAGGGGAAAATTTAGTATTAGATTCTCGAAAAGGAAAACATAAGAAAATTGCAATGATGAACCATGTGAATGGATAAGAAATCCATTAACATTAAAGACAACATTTCCGTTATAAGAACAACAAATTAAAAAGCAAAAGTGTAAGATTTTTCTTGAATGGGGGTATTGATTATATTGGCTTATCATTTAATGTAAAATACGGGATTTATTATCGTTTCCTGGTAAGAGAATCACTTTGCTACACTCCTTAATTCCTTGTGGTACTTCTCTTTAATCAATGGTTGTAGCAGCTTACCATAGAAATGAACATAGGCTTTATAGGACTAAAATGGCAGTATCTAGATAATTAAGTTATGCAAAGGCTGAATCGATGACCTTGTTCATTTGGCAACTTAAATATGTTGTTTTCCTTAAAAGTTTGAACTTCAAGTTAGAAATTCATGTTCATGATCAAAAAGAGTTGTACCCTTCTCTAAATGCACACAAGAGTCATTCTCATAACTACAAGGGTTGTGGCGTAGTTGTTGAGGCCCAGGGGATGTGGTGGATTATCTTATCTACCCAGGGTTCGAATCTATGTGTACACAACAATTGTGGCAAGTGAGTTTATCAAGACTGATGACTTGCATTTATAATTTGTCGGGATTAGTCCACGCATATATAGCCTGAGACACCCTTCAAAAAAAATCGGGTTTCATTTAAGACTGGATCTCGGTAGTTGTTCATCTCTCATAGGGGATTCGTTTAAGGCTTGGGTCTCAGTAGTTGCTCATCTCTTACTCTTATACTTTTGTAATTGGGCCTAAACACATCAAAGTTGTAGGAATGCCCTTCATTTCCTATCCGGGTTGTCCAGGGTAACTTGACTTCTCTCAAGAGAAATTAAACAGTATCTTATAATTGATTTTGATCCTTTTTGTCTATAAATTACTTTAATTTATTGTTTTGTATCTATACCAGGCACTGGCCTAATTAATTTAGTTGATGTTTTCACCGACAAGACAGACCACTCCCGGTCCATCCGGCCCACTAGGAAAGCAGGATTGGACAAGGACAACCATTCTACACACGAATTGGCCCGTTAAGCTTAATGGGTAGACATGGGTGAAGCAAATTAATAAAATTCTAAAAGGCCTACCTGGTTTGTTCATATTTGGAGGATCACCCAATTCCCAGCTTCCGATATACTTAGGTCTTGACCTAATGACCTCTAATCTCAAAATTTCCTACAAAGAAGATTGTGTATTTTGAATGATTTTATATGTTATGTATTCTTTAAAGATAGGACTTTTTAGCTCTATTGGCTGTATTAACAAGTTTTGGATAAGTAAACACTTAAAGCAAGGAATCTAGACCAACTTTTTTGGAAATTGCAAATTTTGATGCTACAGTAGAAGGGTGATTCTAAAATTGTATGCTTCACCGCTAGTGGGATTTTTATCCATTGTTTTAAGAATCAACAACCAAAATTTATTGTATGATTCAAATGATTTATGTGTGATTTTGACAATTATGTTGTGACATAATTGTTTGGTTGATATGATCTACACCATATTAGGCTTACAACGGATTACAATTAATTGGATGCCCTCAAGTTTGCCGTGCTTGAATGTATTAATGAGTGGCACCTATAAGCTATAGATATACAAAAGAAGGTTGGGTGTGACACTAGTTGAACAAAAGTTTAGTAATAGGGATCTTGGATCCCCTATTCCGATGTATTTCTCCAATGCCGTTTTATGAGATATTGCACACAAGATATGAACCGTATCTTGGAACTTTTTATTGTAAATATGATAGGAACTACTAGAGAAAGGGAAATTCGGACTCCTATAAGAAGGGGGGGGGGGGGGGTTGGTGAAATTTCACAAAAAGAAACATGGTAGATTAGATACTAGTTAGAGAGAGTGTCTATAGATGTGTGAAAGGATACAAGTGAAGAACGCTAGATTTTCTTCAAGGCAAATCAATTGCTTCTTCTTCTTTGGAATTAATACTCTAAGTAATTTTGATCAATATAAATGGTACAGGTTGTTAAAGATGAGCCCAAATAAGAGTTCAATTAGCCTACAACCTCAAACAAGGTTGGCTTAAACCTAGTCTTCTTTAGCAACTATCCCTTGTGAGTATTACGTCATACACACAAACACAAACATAGTGTAGTTGTGGTGAGACAAAAAAGCATGGTCATGCTCCTTTAAGAACGATATCCTTTTATAAATTTCTACACGTTGCATAAGGTAAGGCCTCATGACCATAGGCATACATTTGCCATGGTACCCCCCTTTAAGTCTTATGCAACATTTGTCAAAATAACTTTGTCATAAAGAAACCACAACCATAGTTATAGCTATTATACTCCCATGCATACATATGTATGTTGTGTGTGTATCCCAAGAAATAACATCAAAGAACATGGAAATCTCAAATTCCCATAATAGTTTTGTCGGTTGAGATTTTATGTTTAGTACATATGCATAGCGTGCAAGAAACCACAAGCCCTTCAACGATAATCATACGAGTTCATCCATTTCATTTCTCTTTGATGAAGAAAAACAACCAATCAGCAAATTATCATGAAGTCTATGTCACCAAGCCTACGAATTCTTTCGTAGGTATTCCTTAGTCATGTAGCATAAAACTAGTGATAGTCCATCATTAAAATTCTGCCAAGTTAAAGTAGCAGGATTTAATTGCAGTAAATTCAGAGATTTCTTGGTTTTTTTAACAGGGTTGGTCAGATAACCTATTGAAGAAAGTCCTGCTAAAAGTGTGTATACGATGTCTAGTGTATAAGTGTCTAAGAGTGCCTTGTAGGACTTCAGTTATAAGATCAAAAAATAAGGCGTCATATCTAAAAGTGTTACAATAAGCTTATAGGACGCTTTTGAGTGTCGTAACAAGTTTTTTAGGACATCTTTCAAAATAAAGTGTCATATATGACGTAATAAAGGTTCATAGGACACTTTTTCAAAAAGTGTTATATAAAATAACTAATACGACACTTTTTCAAAAAATGTCCTAAAAACTTGTTATGGTCCCAAAAGTGTTCTATAAACTTATTGTAACACTTTTAGATATGACGTTTTATTTTTTGAACCTATAAACGTAAACCTATAACGTATTTTATTAGGACACTTAATCAATTTAGGTGTCCTATAAACTGTAGTGACATGGGTACTTACACAGAGGCGTTAAAACAGGTCATAATCGTTACTATGTCAACTACACAAGTGATCATGGGCTCGAACCCGTGTCAGCCCATTGATCAATATTTCTTCAATAGCACAATTACCACATAGGTGTGAAATGGATTTCAATAGTAATTGTGCATTTAATGTGAGCAGTCCTTTCAACAAGCGGTTGAATTTTGAGATCAACTTGCTAAAATAATTGAGTAATAAATCACTTAATATGGATTGGATGGGTTGATGGCAACCCGCGATTAGTAGTCTGTTGGGTTGCATATATATAGAATTGCTTGCCCAAAGGGGTATTTTTATCCATGAAAATCAATGTCTCGTTACTCTAATTAACTCCAACTACATAACCTCACAGACTACTAATAAGATATTCATTACCACAATATTCTCACATGCCCCAAAAAACGGCAAGTTTCAAGCTTTTTGTCATGAGGTGGTGTAATATTATAGGCTTGTACCAATTAAAACATTCAGAAAAGAAAAAAAGATAGACATAAGCATCAGAAATTCAATGAGCACTTGTCTTCACCATCTACAAAGAAATTGGCTCGTTTGTTTGGGATAGAGGGTGCTACCAATTAATCTCTACAAGCCAAGCCACATTCTAAGACTTTTCAAATGACACAATTCTAACAAATAACATGTTGGCGCGCACTTGGTAAACATCATGATACAAGGAAATCTTACTTTGCTCACTAAGAAATTACTAAACCAAACCAAACAAGCTCAGTATGTCCCACCCACAGGCAGTGGCTAGGTTGATATCACTACTAAAATGGAAGGCTTTCACCTACGGACATTTCCCTGGGAAATCTGTCGCCAAAAGGTGATTAATCACAAAACTGTCACAAAAGTTCGTTGCTAAATTGTTGGTGGGTAAATTAAATCAGTCATAGATTACCCAGAAAATTCGTGGGTAATCCGTTGGTATTTTCTTGAAAACATCAGATTTCTTCGGAACCATTAGTATTCCCTGGGTGATCCGTGGTAATCACCCACGGAAATTTATTTCCCTGGGTGTTTTTTGTAAGTGAAAGTCATTTGTTTTGTAGTGTATGTTTGCAAACCTGACCTCTACCCCAAAAAGTAGAGCGGTTGATGTAATTAATGAGAGTCTATAACCATTGTAAAACCACAAGCCGGTAACTGGTAAGTTCACAAACACATAAAACAATAAACTACAATTCACAGTATATAGCATGACTACTGCAGTTCATAATTCTAATTCATCAAACAATGGAATAATGAATGTAGCCTCATACCTTTCCAACCACTCATCATCAAACTCTTCGTCATCTCCTTCCTCAACCCTCTCCTCATCCAAGACATCATGTTCAACATCCAACAAAGCTAGACTCTCTTGGTATTTGTCAATAAAAATGGAGTTTGCAACCATAATTCCGATGGAAGAAGTATACACATAATGGCACACCTCACGGTTATAAATCGTCAAATCCCCATAATTGGATTCTATTATCAAATCCCCATCGTTTCTCACTTGCAAAATTCTCCCCACATCTCCATCGGGATAATGTATGGTATGCGTCTTTGTCCACGTGGCAGGGTTCTTATACTTTTTTAAAGCCCATATCACATAAGTACTTGAAGGATTCGATGAAGAATCACAACGGCAAGAATAAATCACACCCAAGAATTCTCCAACTACAGAGACCACCACATCCGTCATTGGTACTAGCACTAGATCTTCAGGCAACGGAATATCTCCAAAGAGCTCAGTACTCATGTCAAATGTCATGATTGAGGAATGTGAAACCTCGGGTATCGGATCGCTTGCAATCCAATGCAGAGATTCACTGAAAAACACTTGTGACTGTTCAGGACGGATGAAAAAGCAACGCAGATCGTCAGGAAACGTAACTGCCCTCCAAACAGCAGTTTTCACTGTGTAAATCTCAACCTAAGTCAGCAAAGTAAACAAATAGTCATTAATGGTTGAAATTATAGCTATATATTTCGACATGTTGTAATGAAAATTGAGAAATGAGGATGTAAAGCAACACTTACATGAGGTCTAGCGGTGAAGAAGAGACCATCGTAGGCCACTCTTACAACCTTATAATCATCGGACACCGTATCGTATCCAAAGCCAAGAACAAGAATCAACTCGTACCAATAGCTGTCCGGAAAGATGGGTGGAACTAACGTTAAGTACCTTCTAACCGAAGGATTCCAAAGAATAACTTCATCTTCTAAAGTATTATCATTACAAAGGCAAACAACGCCATTGCAACACCCGATTATTGTGTAACAGTAGATGTCTTGACTCATAATGTTGAAGGGGAATTTAATAGGAGCGCTGGAATCCAAAGTGAAATGTTGATCGTCCAAATGAACAGTATAAACCTCTTTATTTTCCCTGAAATCAAAGCAACGGACAAGATGGCGAGGGTTTGGTTCGTTGAAATTGTGAAAATGCATCAGTCTGAATTTGGTGGAAGAGATCAGAGACAACCATGATTTGCACACGGATCGGAAACGAAGAAGCGATTTTGATGGTAGCCTTGAAAGGATTTCAACAATGAGTTCATTTGGGAGTTGGGCGGCCATTTTCAACTTCGTAGAAACAGAGTTACGAGAGTGAAGGAGGTTGAGGACTTGAGGATGAAGTGAGGGAGGCGACCGTGAGGAGGGGATGTTTGGATAGTTGGAAGGGTTTTGAAATAATTAGATTTGAAAAAATATGTTATGAATTGTTGTATGTAAAATGAAGTTTTTTTAAGTTTTTGTTCTTTATTTTATTATTTTTTAAAATCTTTTTAAAGTATAGAAAATCTTTAAAACTTTATGGCAGATAACAATATTATTATTTTAATTAACTTTTATCAATAAAAATAAGCTATTATTATTTTATATGAATTTTTTTATTAAAATATATTGAAATGATAAAATTATATAATATTTTAATATTATACTTAATGTTAAAATTTCTGAAATAAAATCTTTGTCGAACTAAAATATAAATTTACTTGAAATTTTGATTTATGATTTTTTATTTTAAGAAAAATTATAAAGAAGATACTTAAATAGTTTTTAAAATAATCAAAGAATTTATTTCGTTATGAATTTTAAAACTGTGCTAATCACTCAAAAAATGTGTGTAGACACTTTTTATAATATAGTAATATTTTATATTATTATATTATAAAAACATACTAATACATAGTATAATATTTATATTATATTAGTGTTTATATAATATATATACTTATTATAATATACATTTATTTTTTATTATTATATATATGATTATAATTATTATTACGTATATAATATGTATATATTATTATAATAGAGGGAGGTTCATGCGAGGACGGTAACAATTTACGAGAATGCAAGGACAAACCTCAACCAATCATTTTGTATATGAAATTTTTCATGTACAAAATCACATATGATTCACGTATAAAATAACATATGATTCACGTACAAAATCATATATGATTAGCCGCGACTTGCCTGCGGGAAAAGTCGCTATGTACATATGATTTTGTACATGAAATCATATATGATTTTGTACATGAAAAATTTCATGTACAAAATGATTAGCCGAGAATTGTTCTCGTATTCTTGTAAATTGGTACCGTTCTCGTATGAACCCGACTCTATTATAATAATATACATTTATATATTATATATGAAACAATAATTAAATAAGAAAATAATTCTGGATCGGTCATTTATTTGAATCATGCATAAATAAATAAAAAATTAAATCGTCCAAAAAGACATATATGTATACAGATCATTATGAAAATTTATTTATTTTTATAAAGGTTATTTAATGCATTTAACATTATTTTCACGATTTAATGCATTTAACATTATTTTCACGATTTTCATCAAAACTCATATTTGACATCCACAATTAATCAACGTTTTTTCCCAAAAAATTGTTAATCTTTGTCAAAATATCATTTGATATTGATCAAGATAAATTTAAATGAAAAAAAACTTACATGTAACATTTGTAATATATATTACGTTTTGGAGTACATATATATAAATATTAAATGTGTTCTGTCACCCATCATTGTAATCTTGTTTTCATTATTTTTCTTTTTTTCAATGTTTAATATAAACAATGTTTTGGAGTACATGTACATAAATATTAAATCATACATGATTTGGAAAAAATATTGAAAATTAATTAATTAATTAATTGTGAATCACATGTAATTTTAACGAAAATTATATTTTCTTTCAAAATATTGCCATAAATAAAAAATTCTTTAAATGAAAGTTAAAATACACATATTTTAAATAGAAAATAAACTTTTAAATAAAAATTTATGTCATATTAAAATCACAAATATAGTAAAAGTATAATTTTAAATAAATGGCTTATATAAAAAGATTATTTAAATTTAAATTAAATACGCTTATTTCAAATGAATTAAATAGAAAATAGACTTTTAAATAAAAATTAAATCATATTAAAATAACAAATATAGTAAAAGTATAATATTAAATAAATGCCTTATATAAAAAATTATATTTTAATTAAATACCCTTATTTTAAATATATTAAATAGAAAATAGACTTTTAAATAAAAAATTAAATCATATTCAAATCACATATAGTAAAAGTATAATTTCAAATATAAACCATAGAAAAGTTACAAGTCACACAAATTAATCAATTAAGATATTATAGTAATAACAAAGGTTAATTTAATATGATAGGATTATTCATTGAAGATTATTAAAATTATTAATTATCATCATTGCTTTATATTAGGAAATATTAATATATTTATGAAACCAAAATTTGCTTGACATTGATTTGTAACTTTTCCCTAGAAAATTAAAAAAAAATAATTAAAAACAACAAAATACCCCTTAGTTAACTACCATACATAGAAGAAAATTAATACGTTGTGGGCACTAATGTAGTTTTTCCCAAGTAATGACAATAGTTAGGGTCCGTTTATTTGCACCAAAATTGTAGTAAACTCTAACGGGATTAAAAAATTTCATACAGACCTTCTAGAGTTCATACTTGTCAAAGTTAACGATGCCATCCAAAATTCTTGCAAGAAGGTCTAAACAACAGAAGTTCCATTATCTCTGTTATCCAGCTTAGGGATAAAATTTCCCAAACAGTGTTGACCATATCCCAAATAAGAATAGTGATATCCTTGCAACCAAACACCTCTCCAAAGTTCCTCCAAACTGCCAAATCAGTCTTCTTGACTGAATCATTAAGCCAACCCAAACAGAAATCCCACCAGATTCGATTGTTGTTAAAATCGATGCTAAAATGAAGACCAAAACATCAACTATCATTAAAATCGCACCTGATTCATCAATTTTTAACACAACTAAAACCGTGCCCAAGCTCCAATTCGACAATATCCAAAAATCGATCAAGAATTTGATTGCTAAAGGCCAAGAACCCACAACAGAACTGACAGCAGAGCCGAACAAGAAAAAACCAAAACAATAAGATGAAGCAGACCCAATTCAAATAAGACACCAAATTGAAAAGGTGAACAGTTAAAATCATGAGGAAACCTGAATTAATGGAGGGCCCTTCTCATAATCCATACCTCTCTTGATATCTTTATCAAGTTTCATGAAATCAGGAGCTTCATGATCTGAATATACATCAGAAACTTCAAAAGGTGGCCCAACACAAAGTTCTAAATAATAGTTAATTTGTCTTATGGACTAACTATTTTTTATGGAATCAGGAGGATGACTCTTGATCTGAAACCATTTATCCACAACCATTTTTTCAATTTTCCAAACAAACTGATCCTTCTTTTCTTTCTCTACATTCAAAGCATCAAATCTATTACTTGTCTCCACTCCACCATTAGTTTTCACTTCATTCTTTCTTGAATTCTCAGCTTTATTCTTATCTTCAACAATAATCTTTTGCTTGCCTTTGTTTTCTCATCAACTTTAGCCTCAATCGCATTCTTAACTTTTTGAATCCCCAAATTTTGAGAGGTATAATCTTTACCATTGTTCCTAACTCTCCATTCTTGACTCATATTTCCATAGCCACCATTGCTCTTACCTTGACCATTTTTTCTTCTATAAAATTGTTGGAAGCCATCATTCATCTCTTTAACAAAATTTTCCTTATCCAAATTTTCTTTTGCCTTTAAAGCAACCAATTCTTCTTGTGTCTTTGGTCTAACCCCACAATTCTTGAAAAGATGCCCAAAAATCTTACAATGGCTACAAGACGGAGGCTTCCATTGATATGAAATGGGTATGGAAGTGATTGGAAAACCACCCCATTTTGCCTTAACTCCACTAGGCAATTCCTCATTAGCATCCAATTCAACCAAGACTCTAGCATAAGATGCCATTCCCGACTTGTTTAAACAACTTTCTTTGGTGACTTTATCCATCGTAATCGGCTTGCCAACCCCACTTGCCAAGTAGCTAATGCCCTCACTATTCCATAATTCAAACGGGATTCCATGAAGCATTATCCAAAGAGGGACCTTACTAGGCTCGGGTTTAGAATTAAAGTAACCTGGTGACCACGATTTAGAGGGATTTGGAGGGATTTGGATTGGACTAGATTGGATTTGAAATCAATGGTGTGTTTGTTTGTAGGATTTGAAATGGAATTAGATCCCATTATTTATAAATAATTTATAAAAAAAGTTATAAATGACTAAAAAAATAATTAAATGACATTTTTATTAATCAATTATTACAAAACAACTGTTTTTATCCTTTCTAAAACCTTATTTCATACAATCTACAAAATCCTTGAAATCTCGAACATCCCCCAAAGATTTCATAGTCCTATGTTTGTAGGATTTCAATTGTGATTCGCAAAATATTTTTGGTTGTAATGGAATATGTCGAAGGAATTTGAACCTCGAAGGAATTAGATGTTATTAGATTTAACTACATGTTTGGTTTACAGACATTGAAATGAAATCTGTCTATTAGGTTCACATAATGTAGTTTTGGAAGTGGAATAAAATATTGGTAAATGACCAAAATACCCTTTTTGGATATTTTGAATTCGAAATCCAACTACTGTGGTTCAGATAGTTGGTGGTCGGCGGTGGTTGATGGTAGTTCAAATTGCAGTGGTCGGCGGTGGTTCATATCCACAGTGGTCGGCGATGGTTCGTATCGACGGTGGTCGGTGGTGGTTCAGGTCGTCGGCTGTTGTCAACGGTGGTTGACAATGGTTCAAATCGCGGTGGTCGACGGTGGTTCAGGTCATTGGCGGTGGTCAGCGGTGGTTGACAGTCGTAAGGGTGAGCATTTGGCTCGAACCGGTTTAGAATCGGAACCGAAAATGCGAGATTCTTAGGACCGAAAACCGGACCGTATAGGCAATACCAGTGCCGGTGTCGGTTCCGGTCCCGGTTTACCGGTCAAAAACCCGGCTGGAACCGAGTATTAATCTATTTGCTTTAATACCAAATCAACCAACAAAAATCATACTCTAATTTTCCAAAATATTCATAGTTTAATATTTATAGAAACCTCGAAATATTCAAAGTTTAATACCAAATCAACCAACAAAAATTATACTCTAACTTTCCATTACCCTCTTCCTCATTGCTTTGTCATCTACTTTGTTTAAAACCTGTGCAATCTCTATATAAACACAAAACCGAAAAGATTGTTAGTATTTAATAAAAAAGTAATACTCGTTTCAAAATAGAACAAAAATTGAAAAAAAATAATACCCAAAGCTATATCATCGCCCTTCAAGATGTCGTCGATGTCATCTATTATCGGCTTTTTAGAGTTTCTAACCCAATCTTGGGTGCACAACAAAGTCTCAACTATCAACGTCGACAAACTAGTCCGATACTCATTTAAAACTCTACCACTAGTGCTAAACGCGGACTCCCATGCCACGGTTGAAATTTGTATCGTCAATATGTCTAACAACAAAAGAATTAAAATTATAATGACATTAATTTATAAACAAACAAGAAGTAGTAATTACCTTTCGCCATCCGAGCAACTATCGGTAATACGTCGCGTTAACTTTCCACCAACCAAGGACATCAAAATTCTTTTTGTAAGCCGTTCGATTCTCTTTCAAATAGCTTTTTAACTCGTTATCCGTCGGATCCGAGTTGCTACCTCTCGTATTAAGAAAATCGCCGAAAAAGTCGTTATCATGGTGTTTTAGGATAGAGAGGGTGAAATCTTTTTTTGTTACAAAGATATACTTGTTAAACTTTGAAAGGTTATTTGAGATATTAGAAAACATAATAAATTGATCAAATTAGAATTATATTGTCACTTAAAATTCCGAGCCGGTCCCGGTTAATTACCCGAAAATTTGGCACTGAACCCGGTTTGGAACCGGTACCGAAAATGGAGGATTTGGAGGACCAAAAACCGGACCAGTTGGACTATACACGTACCGGTGCCGGTACCGGTGCCGGTACCGGTGCCGGTACCGGTGCCGGTACCGGTCCCGGTTCGGGCCAGTTCTTACTGGTCAAATGCTCACCCCTAGACAGTCGTTTAGATTGGTGGTGGTCTGCGATGGTTTATATCAAGTAGGGAAGATGTGGATAACTTTGTCTTTTTGAGAATATGGGATGGAATGGAACCGAATTTTTCTCAATTGTGATGAAATGACCAAATTCATGGATAGTGGAATGTGTTGTGTGGAATTCAATTTTATTACATAAGTAAAGCAAACGCCTAAATGAAATTTGGTCAATGGAATTGATTATTCCAATACTATTGGAATCTTATGAACCAAAAGCCCCCTTAGGATTTTAAATCTAGTCAACACAACAAACCAACCAAGGGATTGGAATGGATTTGAAATCCAAATCCCTCCAGATCCATTCCATTCCCGCAAACCAAACGGGACCGGGACCCTAGTGTTGCAAGAAAGCACAAGAAAGAACTATTGGTGTGATTTACTCTTAATATAACGTTGATAGTTATTTGACAATGTTTATTTATATATAATTAATGCACACTAAGATAGGAATTATGTATATATATATATATATATATAAAAGAATGAACACACAAGCATGGATATTGTGTACAAAGATAATTAACACTTTAATTCTTGAAAAATGAAAACCACATGAGGCCCTATTAAGGTAATCACATGTACAAGTCACATAAACAACCACTTTCTACTCTTCAATGTATAGGTCAGGTTTGTGCACATCCCATTCTCCCATTCCCATCTGAGTTATATTGGACAGGTTTGGTATGGTTAAATGCGCATGTTACATGATCTAGAGACTAATTTGCAAAATCTCTTCCAAATAGTGATCAAGGAACAAAAGCATCATTGGTTAAGTTGTATTTGACCATTGATTCCAAAACAATGTACATAATCATCCCTACAACCAACAAAAATCCTGCCACCAATCATCACTGGTGAAGAGAATATACCTCCTTCAACATCTAACCTACCAAATTTTTGCACCATATTTTGCTCTGAGTTGACTCGGAATACGACTACACTTCCAGAACTGGTGCACCACATACCAACCTGTTGCCAAAAATCAGTGTCAAAAGTAATCAAAAACACGTTATAATCATCAATTCATCATATAATATATATGAACTCAAATTACCGGTCAGATATGAGTGAATGATCATATGTCAACTGCAAATTTTCATCTACATAAGCAGATGAACTAATTGGATCCCCCAAATCGTGTTTCCATACTTGATTTCCTTTCTCCTGCAATCATCATCATTATTCAAAAGTATAATAAAAAAAACTTGGTAGAATGTCATTTAACCAAAGGGCCATTAAAAAACAGTTAAGGATACCGCAATTTATGATCATTTAATTCTTTTTTTTGAAGTGATCAGTAGAAGTTATCAACCAAATTAAACGAATAGACACCTCCGTCTCTGGAGCATACAACCACCTGTCAGATGAAACCGTAGAAATATTTTCTCAATAAACCTACAACACCTTATATACAAATATAAAATCGAACATGCACATAAAAGCTATGTCAAATGGACAATATCTTCAATTTTGGATGAATACAGGAATAGGGCATAAATTATGATGGCATACAGGAAGGGAAAAGTTTACCTGGTTATACTGGACATCATGAGATCAGGGGGCTGGCAACGGGTAGGGTATGGGTAGGGTAAAGATTAATTCGTTATCCAATCCAAATCCAAATAACAGGTAACGAAACGGGTAATCATCCATCTTATAAACCTATTATCCATCATACCCTAACCTAACCATTAAAATAGCGGGTAACAAAACGGATAATGGATATATGTTAAAACAAAATTTTCATTTTGAACTTTAATAATTTTGTTAAACTTCAAACATATATGTAACACATAAATTCATAAATATAATAATTATTTTATATCAAATTTGTTATAGTAAACATTTCAATATTACTCTAAATATAATCATAATATAATGTTATATAAACAATATAAAAATTGTAAAACAACACTTTTCGTTGTATTTATTTTTCCGACCTCGTCTTATTTCACTACTAGAAAATTGAGTATTTTCAACGGAAATTAATTTTCAACGGAAAATGTCGTTGAAAATTTTCTACGAATTTTAGAGGATTATTGACAGAACATAAATTTTTCTACGAAATTTCAACGAATTTCCGTTGAAAATCTCTTACAAATATATATGCATTTTCAACCAAAAAATTTTCAACGGAATGTCTCGTCAAAAAGTTTTTGGTTGAAAATGCATTTTGTGAGAGATTTTCAACGGAAATTCGTTGAAAATTCGTAGAAAATTTATGTTTTGTCAATAATCCCTCTAAAATTCGTAGAAAATTTTCAACGACATTTTCCGTTGAAAATTTTCGTTGAAAATACTCAATTTTCTAGTAGTGTTTCTCATTTAATCATCATGAACTCTCGTTTACTCAAAAGTGTAAGAAGTAAATTAAATTACATATATGATATCATTATAAAAATATTAATATGTGACTTAATATATTTATGAATATATATATTAATATTTAACTTTATATGTATGTATATATATATATATATATTAATTCATAACAGGTAACGGGTAAAGTGGACAACCAAAAACCATTTATTCATATCCTACCCACTAAAATTTCGGGTAAACGGGTAATGGATAAGTGGATAAATGGATAAAGTTTTCTTTATCCATACCCTTATCTAACAGGTCGAAACATAATGGATAACGGGTTTACTCTTACCCATTACCGACGCTACATGAGATAATGATGGTCCAGCAAAGATTCGGCCTCCGGTTATTCCCTGAATTTCATAATTGACAACAGGAACAATTGTAAGAGACACAAATAAGTATGTAAAAATGTTTTTTCCACCTCAGATATGTGACTTTAAAAATAGAGATGGATAGTTTACAGATAAAGGCAGTCACTAAAAAATACACAAGAACGCGTAGAAACTTGTCATAAATTATATAATAAACACCGGAAGATTATATATATGAGGTCATTTGGTTAAATGACCTTTTGGCAGTTTTTTTATAAATCTAGGACCTGCTGACAGGTTTTGCTTAACAAAATAACGACTCTACCATACATAATAAAGCCTAGAAACTTGTTAGAAGGTCATGGAATTTTTGGGTAAATTGCATTAAAATGGAACTCAAATTTACAGTCTCCAAAATCAGAGTAATCATTGGATTATCCCAATACTCAATTTGTGATACCCAATGCTAATAGGGTTGAATCAATGTATTTGGTGAAAGAGAACTTTACGCGGTCCAATAGATTTATCCAGTTATACATGATCAAGGAACCCTCAATTTCTAACAGAAGATAAAGTAACAAAAGGGTTTAGCGTTTGAAGGAAGTGCAGTGAATGAAAATTTTGCTAAGAGGAAGTTGAAGATCAAATGCCACACATGTGTTTTTGGTGTTAATCTATCATGACTCCCCATGGCGACGAGCTCGGCCTGATAAAACAGTTGTCCTAAGGGTTCTTGCAATTGCTTCATTAGCTCTTGCATTTCCGTTGGGGCTAACCGATAGGGGGCTCTGCAATTGGTGCCGCTCCTGGTACTAGGTCGATTCTAAGTTCCACCTGTCGTTCAGGCGGAATTCCTGATAACTCTTCCGGGAACACTTCGGGATACTCCCTCACCACTGGTACATATCATATCTTCTTCTCTAACTTGGCGTCAATTGCATAAGCCAAGTATGTTGCACAACACTTCCGTAGATATTTGATTGCCTTGATTGCAGTGATTAATCCTATGTCGGTCTCCTTCGATCCCCATAGACATCAGGCCTGTTCTTTGGGGTGTGCCAACAGGTTCCACCGCACAGGGCCTCCGAATCTTTAAGAAAATCCATAAATTATAGCAACTCCCTTGTAGCTCAGTTGGGTAAGCACTTCCTGTGGTTTGGTATTGCCCCGGGTTCAAATCTCAGCTCTCACTTTCTGCCCTTAAGTGTTCATTATTTTTAACTATTATGCAATTTTAATTTATTTTTAACTATTTTACAAATCTATTAAAAATTTAATGTTTTATCTACTTTTATTTTAGAATAGCCTAATTATAGATTTAAAACATATATATATATGTGTATATACACTTTTGATTTATAAAAATTTCGTTAACTTTTAACACAACAAACGATTTCTTTATTTTTGTAAATTTTTTTATTTATTTTTGGTGATTTCCATTCTCTACATTACCTAATAAAAAGTCAAGATCACAATTTCTATATCTAGTTTCTTTTTGTTATCGTCACTACAAAATTGTAATGCTCTTTGTTAGGTTCCAACTTTTAATGTACAAATTTCAATCTATAAGTAAATATTAAATGTTTTTCTTTATTTATTTTAGTTTTCCATTATTTTCTTCTATTAACATTCTTTATTTATTTTAGTTTTCTATTATTTTCAAGGATTCAAACCTTGCCAAATGTGAGAATTGTGTATGAGTTTATTTGTTTCAATTGTCATACATAAATATTATATACTTAAAAAAATATAGCGATATAAACGTAAAACGTCTGATTTTTATTTGAATCTTGTTTGTAGTTATTTCATATTTCCATGTATATTCTAAACTAAAATAATTTATTTTTAAAATTTAGCATTAAAACTTTTAATAAGTAACATAACTGAAAGTAAATATAGGGTCACATTTAGGTTTTTGCATTGGGCCTCCAAAATGTCAGGAACGACCCTGATAGACATGGATTGTCTCTCCTTCTGGAGTCTGAATCTTAACCATCTTTTTATCACAAATGATTTGGGCATGGTTGTCAAACAACCAGTCCATTCCTAATACTACATCAAAACCACCCAATCCCATTATACAAATCCCATTATACAAATCATGCATAAGGTTTACAGGCAAATTCTTACCATCTATACAAATCATGCATCCATTAATCACTTCCTCTACCTTAACTTGTCTCTACTAGATAACTCTTCTCTAACTTATTAGCATCCCAATTCAAATAGTATCGGAAAGAAGTAGAGACGAAACTACCATTCGCACAAGAATCAAATAATACATGTGCATAGATATCATTGATAGGGAACATATCAGATACGACGTCTGGGGTCTCCCTCGCTTCCTCCAAGGTCATGGTATATGCTCGACCACGCCTTCTGGTTGGCTCCTTCTTGGACCCTCTTCCTAAGGATCGGTTGATGTCTCCTGTGCCTTTCTGTAATTTAGGGCAATCAAACCTCAGATGCCATGTAGCTCCACATTCGTAACAATTCTTTTTCTCAGGACATTCACGGACGGTGTGTCCTGGCTTCCCACAACGAAAGCATGCTATACTTCCCGCCCTACATTCTCCTTCGTGCTTTCGGTTACACTTCTTGCACGTAAGGGCGGAGTATCCTTCATTATGGTTCTTGACTGGAGCTTGCATCTCTCTACCCTTTTTCACCACCTTGTTCGGTCCTTCCCATTTTCTCTTAAAGTCTCTCCTTTCTCCAGCCGCCTTTGCAATATTCTCTTCAGCTACTTTTGCCATTTTTACGGCTTGAACAAACATGGTCGGTTTCGTCATATCCACGTACAATTTTATCTCGATCCTTAGACCATCCTTGAAGCGGTCTATCTTCCTTTGCTCGGTCGCAGCTTGGTAACTGGCGAACCTCGGCATCTCTAGGAAATTATTCACGTATTCATCAACGGACATTGTCCCGTGTTCAAACCTTAGAAATTCCGATTCCAATTTCTTTACTTCTGACTGTTAGCAGTACTTGTCCATCATCATGTTTTTCATTTCATCCCAGGTCAAGGCAACAATGTCTTCTTCCACGGATTTCACATTCCGCCTCCCACCAGTGGAGTGTTGAATCCAAGAGTGTAGTGGCAGCATAAGTAACATTTTGTTCTTCCAGGCACTGACAGATTTTAAAACACCCTTGCATCTTGGAGATCCAGTTCATAAGAGCAACCAAGCCTTCCGTGCCCTTAAACTCCTTTGGTCGAGTGTCGTTGAATGTCTTAAAGTTGCACCCTTCTTCTTTTTCCCGTATGATCCTTCTGTTGCTAGTATTTCTTCTTTCTTTTCCTTCGGTGATTCTACCTTGTCCTTGACTGATGGATGGATTCTTTCACTGGTTTGAGAATTGACCACGGTCTTCCCCTGATGCGTGCTAGCTTCCTCTTCCTTTTCTGGGCCCTTGAATTTATCTCTAAGCATAGTCTTCAGCATGCCGGGGAGAGTGCTTTGGAGGACTTGAGTGAATCGTTCCATCATGGCTTCATCGGTGAAAAGATTTTCACCGTTTCCCATTCCTACACCTCTTCCCATAGTTCCTTGAGCAGTGGAATCCTCGTTTACCGACGGGGTGGCACTCGAGTCGGTTTGGTTTTGGTAGCCAGCGTTGGCGGGTGGTGGCTGGAGACGTCGGTTGGTGGTTGGAGGCGGCAACTGGTGGTCGGTGGGTGGCTGATTGATGATTTAATTGGGTGATGGGTTTATTACAGATGGACTTAAATGGTTTTATGACTTCTGAGGTTATATTTAAACTAGAAGGGTACTCGCGCAATGCAGCGAGATACATCTCAGTTTTAAGAGTCATTTCAATTTTTGTCTATGTTCTAATGGTTTTATGTGGTTTTAAGAAAACGATTTTAATGTTTAATTTAAAAGTTCTTTTATTATGTAATTTCTCTAATTCAAAATTTTTATCATAATTAAATTTAGGTTTAATAACGAATATAACTTTTTATATAGATGATAATTAAGTATTCTGTTAGAACTCAATGATTATCTTAATTACATTTTAGCTTTTTTATATTTAAAATTAGATGTTTATCTCCTATTTGATCATATTTATCTGCAGTTAGTTACACGGATTCAGAAATTAAGTTTTAATAAGTTGTACTTACGCATAATTTATTTGTAATTTTGAAAATTATTTAATTTGCATTAAATAGTAGTACATAAGACTTAAAAAGTTGTTTTTAAGAGTTTTTGGCCAAATGTTTTATAATATAGTATAGATATAATATGCATATTGGGCCTGGACTGTTTTAGGTTAATAAAACTTTAGTTGCGTAATACAAAACGTAATTGGGTATTTACTTTTTGGGCTACAAAGTTTACTGATTATCAATAAATAAATCTGGAAATTTTATTTAGATGATATGTTTTGTTGGTTAAAAATATATATATATATATATATAATTATTGATTAACTGTTTTTAAAGGATTTTAATATATATATATATATATGTATGTATGTATATATATATATATAATGTTTGGAAACATACATGGGACTTGCACGCAGTTGGAGAAATTTTTGGGAATATTGGGTACATATAATTACGGAGATAAATTAAATGTAGTACATCGGGTTAACTTTGAGAAGTTAAGTTACATATCTAAGGTTATGTATTGTAGGTTATTGGTCGGGGTTTAGCGGTAATCAACCTACACGTACAGGTGAGTCTTTCATGGGATTTCAGTACTAGGATGTATACATATGTATGAAATGTATTTTTACATATATGGTGTGGATGTTTATATATATGTTTATTTAATGAGGTGATATTATTGCATGTGTATTTAATTTGGTGATTTACATGCATGTGGTTAAATTATGGTGTAACATGCTATTTATGTTATAAATTTTTTAAATACATTGCATGCAAAAGGTTTTGGGGTGTGGGTTAACATGCATATATGGTGTATAACCCGGGGTATGAGATATTGGCTCGATATGTTACACTTTGGGAAGGCACGACCCGAAATGGGTGGTAGTTCTTGTGGACTTACACGCCCAGGGAATGCCTGTGACGTGGCAGGTCCCTACCTAACGGAGATGAGTTAAGAGATCTTATTGGGGTGCATATATTTGGTGAAATTGCATATTATATTTATTTTATATTTATATGTGATTGAATATGTGATCAATAGTCGCACGCAAACCATGAACTCACCGAGCTTTTAGCTGACTATAGTATACATCTCAAGATCGGGAAGTTCAGGGATCAACAAGGGCAAGGGACACGCTTGAGGATTTTAGTTTTATTTTATTTTATTTAGCGTATGAATTATTTTATTTCGGAGTTTGTCTTGGTTTGGATTTTTAGTGCTCCGGTATGGAACGGGTTATCTTTTAAGCTTTATTTTTAGAGTAAATTACGGTTTTAGTCCCTGTGGTTTGTTGAAAATTTCCGTTTTCGTCCTCATGGTTTTGAAATTACGATTTTCATCCTAATGGTTTATAATTCATAACTTTTTTCGTTCTTGTGATTTAAAATTTATTTCTTTTTTCGTCCTTATGGTTTACAATTCATTTCTATTTTAGTCCTTCATGTTTAAAAGTAGTATTTTGAACTCAGGGACCAAAATAGAAATGAATTGTAAACCATAGGGATGAAAGTTGCAATTTCAAAACCATAGGGACGAAATCCGCAATTTTTATCAAACCACAGGGATGAAAAACGTAATTTACTCTTATTTTTATTTGATGTTTAGACTTTCGCTATAACGTTTTTTTTAGTTTATTAATTGGAGTATTTATTGAAGTGTTTGATGACGTAACATTTCATTTATAAAAAAATGGGTGTTACAATATTCATTTTGGCGTTCGAAAAAAAAGGCGTTTGAAAAAAAGGCAAGAGCATTAATCCATGAAAATTTCAAAGCTATATTATATAATTTACATGATATAAATAATTCATTATATAATAAAATGTTTTTTTAATAATGTAATATATCTATTATCGATCTACTATATCTAATAAAGAAAAGAATTAACCAAACCTAAATGTGTTTTATTTTTATTATCTCACATTGGTGGAAAAATGAAAGTTTAGAAAGAAAAAAATTAGATCTATCAAAAAAGAAGATGATTCATTTGTGTGAAATCATAGGGTTGAAAAAATAAGGTATATCAAAAAAGGAAATGATTCAGTTGTATATACTCAAAGGCTACTTATTCCGGTCGTAGTTATCCCCACATTCGTGAAAACTTAAAATATTGAAATAAAAAAGTGTATAAAATAAGTGGATTGGATGATGTGACATCATAAGTATTGGGTATGCTTAAACATTGAAATGTGACAACGTTTTGTTCTATCCCATGTTGGTAAGATGTTAAATTGAAATAATGATGTGACTATATATGAATAAGATGATGCATTTGTGACAACTAGTTAATAGTAATCTTATTTCTATGAGGTAAGAGTTATTATAATAGTTAAAGAAGAAGAGATGCATCTGTGACAAAATCATAAAGTTGATATTAATCTTATTCTTATGGGGGAAAAGTTACTGTAATAACTTGCTATTGAGATCCTTAACACGATCCATCATTGCATATTGATCAGCTAATTTTGCATCCTAATAATGTTTTCTATAAAAGTGATATGATTGGACTTGTCGCTTGAGTTTTAAATAACAAAATTATTACCAATATATCACAAACTTATCGTAATAATAAACAAGAATGAATACATGCAAGCTAAATCACTTATGAAAAATACTTTTATTTTTTATATTGTATTTCAATAACTATTAGCTAAGGAAATACGCTTGATTTTAGTTCGGTTCAATATTCATTTTAAAAAATTATTGTCGTCACGTAAAGCACGGACCTAACACTAGTATATATATATATATATATATAGAGGAAAGTTCAAATGTGAACTCATTTTTGGTTCTGAACGTGAGGACGAATCTCAACCACTTATCCGGTCAATAAAGACGTCTTTGACCTGGTTCCCCTTCTTTAATAATCTCCACCCTCCCAAGAATCGCGTCAATCCTCCGTGATCGCGTCCACCATAACCGAAGATGTGTGGCTAAGATTCGTTCTCACGTTCACAACCAAAAATGAGTTCACATTTGAACCTACCCCTATATATATATATATATATAGAGAGAGAGAGAGAGAGAGAGGCCTCTTCAAATGTTAACCCAATAATTTGTGTTAACCGTGTTAACCCATCGTTCACTGGTGAACATCATGCTCGTTCATTGGTGAAACACCATTCATCAGTGAACGAATGGTTCCATACATATATGTTCGTTCACTGGTGAACACCATTCGTCAGTATACGAGCATGGTGTTCACCAGTGAACGATGAGTTTAACACTGTTAACACAAATAATTGAGTTAACACTTGAAATAGCCTATATATATATATATATATATATATATATAGATTTTAAGAAAGATTGTATCTAAAACTAGCTGCCTGAAGATTATGCATACGTTAATTTAACATAGAAAGCATGTAAACAGTTTATTGAAGGTTCATTTTAAAATATTGTTTTAATAGATATTGATAAAAATATTATTACAATAACTTGTGATCAAAATATTCATGTTATTGTAAACATAAGGTGACGATCACAATGTTTATTTTGTCATAATTTAATCTTATTTTTTATATTTCTTGAGAGGACCATAATTTAATCTTAAAGACACTATCTTTTAATCATAAATAAATATATACACCAGTTGTTGTATAAGTAAACCAAAGTTTACTTGACAATAATTTAATCTTAAAGACACTATCTTTTAATCATAAATAAATATATATCTATTGTTGTATAAGTAAATCAAAGTTTACTTTGTATCATGATTTGCCATGATGTTTGATGTTTATTATTGACTATGAACTTTTTTTGGTTTAAAAAGTACTATATATTATTTTTTGGGTAGTTTTAAGATACCGTAACTTATTTAAAAAAATTATCCTTGATTTATTTTTTATTTATAAAAAATATAAGATATCAGTAAAATTGATCGTATTGGGGATAGAAATCGCCTGTCTTATTTTCCGGTGTAACACATGTCCCACCAATTAAAAACTGTCACGTCATTTTAATTTTGGTATTTAATTTTTTTTGAGAGATGGTTATGCTCTCTATCTCACGCGCTCTCCATCCATCCCTATACGTTAACTCTTTCTCTCACTAAATGGGAAGAAGATTATGATTTTAGTCCCTATGGTTAATCAAATGTCTATATTTTAGTCCCTATTTTTATCAAATGTTTTGATTTTGATTTTAAATTTATTTTTATATAAAATTTATATTTATTTTTTCTAATTCTCTTCCCTTTTTATTGTATAGGTTTACTATATTACACTGATTAATATATTTTAACCAAGTTTCTAAATAACGTGCGACGCGACGTGACGACGAGATCAAACCTTAAGCCCTCAGAAGCTACGACGAGTCATGACCTTTCAAGGCGTGTCTTATGGTGACAAATAATATTATACATATATACATAATATTATACATATATAGTTTTCTATTATTCAATGAGTTAATGATATTAAGAATTTTAAATTATGTTATATATTAAAAACAAAAATTAAGACACTAAAAGGGTAAGAAAAATCAAATATAGTGATACAGAAATCATGCATTGGATTATGGCGTGCCATATACATAGCGTGGCGTCAGACACAAGTCTTAAGTTACGGCCGCGTCATGACCGCTGTCACGACGAATTTTTTAGAATATTGATTTATCTAAAAATACATATTTAATTTTTCAAATTACATTATTAGAAAAGGTTAAAACACATAAGATTTTTATAATTGGGAAAAAATATTTGACGATTAAAATTACAAAAGAAAAAGGTGTTAAAAGTTTTCAATTAAAACTATCGTATTTTTTAATACAAATAAAACTAATTTTTTTTGTAATTTAGAAACGTAAAACATATTTTTAATTTATTTTTAGTTAATTGCTAATTATTATAAAATAAAAAGAGTAAATAAAAAAGAGTTTCTAAGACATGCTAGATTTTTTAAAATATTTGATATTGAAATCATTGTAAATACACTAACATTTTTAATTATGTAATCTGAAAAATTAAATGTATTTTTAGCTAAAACACATGAATAAAAGTTTAAAAAAATGATAAGAACTAAAATATAGACATTTGATAAATTATAGGGACTAAAATTGTAGTTTACTTCACATTTAGAGGGAGAAAGAGCATATGTATAAAGATGGATGGAGAGCGCGTGTCAAAAAAAGCATTAACCATCTCTTAAAAAATTAAACACTAAAATTAAAATGATGTGGCGGCTTTTGATTGATAAGATATGTGTTACACATGGAAAATTGGTTATTATTGACTAGGAACTTCTTTTGGTTAAAAAAATACTATATATTATTTTTTGGGTAGTTTTAAGATACCGTAACTTATTTAAAAAAATTATCCTTGATTTATTTTTTATTTGTAATAAATATAAGATATTAGTAAAATTGATCGTAAGTTTTTAGACTCTTCCTAGCTAGTTATCATTATAATTTAAGATATTAGCTGCTAGTTTGGAAGGATTGGATTTGTAACCTCCTGAATGCGTTCTCTTTGTATAACTCTTTAACTCCTTGCTAGTTTCATAATATATTTGTTTTTTACCGTCCAAAAAAAAACAATTTAAGATATTATTTCATATAAAAAAATATTACTTGTGAACAATATTTTAAATCACAACATTTAATGAATTTTTTTTACTTTATATTGGTTTTCATGAGTACTTTCTACTTTTTAAAAAGTTTCTAAAAGATTGTCTTTCTATGTATTGTCATATTGGGTTCATGTGAGACCAACCTATAAGACCCGTGAGACCACATTTACATTTGAAAATTTACAGCAAAACACCGTGATATAAAAAGATCCGAACCTTCACAGTAAAAACTTGGGGTGGCAGAAAGTGACCCAACTTGTCAACCCAACCCGAACCCAACCCATTAATAGCAGGTTGGGTTGAGATTTTCAACCCGTTTAACTTAAATGGGTCAACCCGTCTAACCCATTTAATAAATGGGTTAGGTTGGGTTGAAATTTCTGACCTATTTTCAACCTATTTTCAACCCATTTACAACTTGTTTGTAACCCATTTTAACCTGTTTTCAACCCATTATTAACCTATTTACAACTCATTAATAACCTAATTTTAACCCATTTAATATATTTTATTTTTAAATTTTAGTGTTAAAGAAAGTGAACCTAAATAGGAAAACCGTAGATTCATTTAGATTTAGAATGCCTCTATCAAAAAAGGAAAAAACCCTAGTTTGTTCTCTCTCGTCTGGCGTTGTGCTCTCGTCTTCCTCTGGCGTCTCTGCTCTCCTTTTCCTCCGGCGACTGTCGTCTCTTTCTCTCACAGACGCCATCTCTTTTATTTCTCTCGTCGGCGTCATCTCTTTGTCTCGCGACTCTCGTCGGCTCGTTTGCTAAGTTGTTTAATAACTATCATGTTTGATGCATTGTAAAATTAAATGGGTCAACCCAGGTTGAACCCATTTATTTAACAGGTTGGGTTGAAATTTTGTAAATAGGTCGAACCCAGGTTGAACCCATTTAAGTTGCAGGTTGGGTTGGGTGGAAAATCTCAACCCATTTAATTAAATGGGTTGGGTTGGGTTGAGATTTTCGACCTATTTAATAAATGGGTTGAACCCGAACCCAACCCAGGTCGACCCATTGCCACCCCTAGTAAAAACAATGTGAAGGTTATACCTTCATGGAACTGGAACCGACGGTTCCTGGAAATCCGGAACCGGAACCGGAACCGTTAACAATGGTTCCTTATATTTTGGAACCGGAACCGATAAGAACCGGTACCGGTACCGGTACCGGGTACCCGGTTTCAACTTTATTTTAATTTTTTTTATATTGAATACGATAAAAATATAATTATAAACTACAAAATACCGATTTAAAGTAATAAATACGACAAATGTCAAAATTAATCGATAAAAACTAATTATTACATAAACAAACTAGAAAGTTTGAGTTTTATTTATGATTTATAAATATATAAAATAGCTTTTATTTAAAAGTGACGGGTAGCGGGTACCCAACGGGTAATGGTTCCAAAAAAATGAGAACCGGAACCGGTTCTGATCGGTTCCGTATTTTAGGAACCGGAACCGCTCCTGATTAATTCCGTATTTTAGGAACCGGAACCAATCACATCGGTTCCGGTTCCAGAACCGACAGTTTCGAAACGGTTCCAGTTTCAAAGACGGATACCCGGTTCCGATGCTTACCCCTACTTTACTGTGAATTTCAAATTATGGCTTAGATCAGTA
The DNA here is from genome assembly GCA_036898165.1 of Silybum marianum. Classification (NCBI taxonomy): domain Eukaryota; kingdom Viridiplantae; phylum Streptophyta; class Magnoliopsida; order Asterales; family Asteraceae; genus Silybum; species Silybum marianum. The sequence continues at coordinate 25,913,159 of CM072538.1, forward strand.
TTACTTTTTCTAACTTTTTTTTTGTTTTTATTTAATTAGTGTGTGTGCACGCGTATAAAAAAATTGAGCAACTGTTGTCGTAAAATGTTCCAAAAATAATGTTAACAAAAATAAAACTTAATGATGAAAATAAAACAAATAATATATAAATAAAAGTGAATTGAAAACAATAAATCTAAACAAATTACTTGCTCAACCACAATAAGAAAAATAAATAGGGAAGCATCTCTAACAAAATTGTTATAATTTTTAAGAATCAAAAATTAAAATCTCAAAAAACTAGACTTATTTCAACAAGATCTCGAATGAGCTTGGCTTTACGGTTCTCTCTCTTTATTCGACTTTCTATGCTATGAAAAATGGGATAGTACAACAAAATGGATGTTTTAAAACATCAATACTTAATTGGACTTTTTTTACAGGCTCAAAAACTGTGCATCCTGTACAAACACGTTATTTAACTTGTTAGAAGTAAAAATAATTTCTCTCCTCTTAATATTAGGTTTTAAAAAATACTCTAAATTTGAAATTCTCTATGTAACAATATAGAGAATCTGATGGAGTAAAATAAAGAACAAAAACTCTATTTTTAAAAATTATTGTTAGAAATGTTCTTTTATAATTACAAAAAGTGTAGTTCTTATAAAGTGGAGAGTTGTTACAAATTATTAAAATATTTTTAGTTGCTATATATACATAGTATTTCTTATTTTTGTTGAGAAATCATGATTCCTTGCAAGAAAGGCAGGTACGCACTCCCTCACAACCCACAAACCCTCATTCGTGTACGTCGTCCTTCTATCATTCAATCAACCATTTTAAGATATATCATTTATTCATTTAATAAATTTTCTAATTATTGTTAATTTTTAAGAGAAAAATATTAAAATTAATAGGAAAAAATAGACTATGTACATAATTAATTGGTGATTTAATGACACAAATAAAAACGAAAGAGTAATAAACAATTGAGCACCACATGTTTCCAAGTCTCTTGGTCTATATATACACCCATGGTTCCTTCATGCACTCTTAATTTACATACAAACACATCCAATTAAATCATGCAAGTTCTTCACATGAACAAAGGAGATGGAGAGACAAGCTATGCCAAAAACTCAACGTTTCAGGTAATACCATATAAACCCTAGTTTATTGAAATTATTATTTTCAACATTTAATTAATTTACTTATTATATATACCATATAATTATTTACATAATGGCAGAAGAAGATAATATCAGTAGGTAGTTCAATGCTGGAATCTGCCATTGTGAATATGTTGGGGGAGGTGCAGCCTGCAAGCATGGGGGTAGCAGATCTTGGCTGCTCATCTGGACCCAACTCCTTGATTGTCATCTCTCGGATTGCCCATATGGTGAATGCTGTCAGCCATCAGATGGGTCGGCATGTACCCGAACTGAGGGTCTCCTTGAACGACCTCCCTGGCAACGACTTCAACTATGTATTTCAATCATTGCCGGAGCTTTACAAAAAACTAAAGCACGATTGCGGTATTGAAGGTGACTGTTATATATGTGGTTTGCCAGGTTCCTTTTACGGCAGATTGTTTCCCTCCAATAGTCTTCACCTCGTCCATTCTTCTTCTAGCCTCCACTGGCTCTCTCAGGTTAATTTGCATACTATAATATGATTAAATATATTCTTAGGGGCTTATTCATTTCAGAAATGTGGGAATTGACCATGCATATTCATGAATTATTCATAATGTGAATAATAGATATGCGTGATATTAATGATAATAATGCCCATGAATAATTACTACGTATATTCATATGAATAGTCAGTTCTCACAGTTCTAAAAACATTTACGCATCCTAATTAAATCAATCAACTCATCTCCCTGTAATCGGTAGCCAAATTTAAGTTCTTTACATCTTGTAATGTTTGAATACAGGTACCATCGGGGCTGGAACCCTGGGTTGGAACTCTTTTGAACAAAGGGAAGGTATACATATCAAAGAGTAGTTACGCAAATGTAGTGGAAGCATACCAACAACAGTTTCACGAGGATTTCTCTTTGTTTTTGAGGTCACGTTCTGAGGAGATGGTTGCTAAGGGACGTATGGTTCTGTCATTCTTCGGTCGACGGTCACGTGACCCGTGTGCAAATGAAGCTTGTTGTAAATGGGAGCTTTTTGCTCAGGCTCTAATGAGCATGGCTTTAGATGTGTGTACAATTCTCTCTCTCTCTCTCCCTCCCTCCCTCCCTCCCTCCCTCTCTCTCTCTCTCGACTTAGACTTACTAAGTTATGAAAAATTGGAGAGGACAACAAAATGGGTCTTTTAGAATTGGACCTTTTATAATTGGACCAAAAATTACGATACAATAAGTTGTAGAACGAAGTTAGACGACCAAACAAGTTTTATTGATAAATTTGAGCAACCAAATGGACACAATAACTAAATCGTCATATTAGCCTTTTAATACAAAAAAATGTCATCAACAACAAGTTTTATATAAAGGGTATAATTAATAGAACACTTTTCAAAAGTGTGAATAAAAAGTTAATATGACGATTTATATATGTTTGAAGTCGTGTAGGTCGTCCAACTTAGTTGATAGAACTTATTAGATCATCTAATTTCTTCCCACCTATATATTGTAGCACCTTTGTAATTGTTGACCCAATAAAAATTTGAGTTTCATTAACTACACTATTATGGTATCCAATTACTATTAGGTGTCCTAAAAGAACAATTTTGTTGTAACGCGAGAAAGTGGGTTTTTATCATATAAGTTGTATTGAACAAAAAATACATGGGTTGTTGTAGGGGTTTGTTGAAAAGGAAAGAATTGATTCGTTTAACATCCCTTATTACGCACCAAGCCTAGAAGAAGTGCAACATGAGGTCGAGAAAGAAAGATCATTTGTAGTCAATTGTGTTGAAGCAATTGAGATTGAATGGGGTGGTGGTGAATTGAGTGGTCTCAAGGAGTCAACCGGCACTCAATTTGCTAAAACCATTCGAGCTGTGGTGGAACCGATGTTGGGGAGTCATTTTCATATCGGGGAAGAAACGATGGATGAGTTGTTTAAGAGATATGCTAAAATCATTGATGGTTGCGTCTTCAAAAAATGTACTATTAATTTGCTTATTTCTTTGGTGAAAAAAGGTTGATCTCTTGATCCTAAGAACATATCTCCAATGGTATTTTGCATTTTCAATCTTTCGATTGAGACCTTAACATAATGGATTATATGATTGATCAATAAATTATCTTTCTTAAATGTATTTGGTCAATTTCTTCATGTCTATCCTGTTACATAAACCTTTATTCAAAACATATTACTTTTGCATACAAGAAAAAGTGGAAAATAAAATTCAAATGAATCCTTCAATTGCTTGAGTATCGTATTTTATTAGGACTCCACTACACACCAAAATATCACATCCAATGATCAACCTATCTTTCCTTAAGTTTGTATATCACGTCTCATTCGTTACTTGCTTTTTCTTTGGTCTGAGTGAATTATCTTTTCTCTCTCACATTCTCAGTCGTCTTATTTGTGTTCTTGTCTACAAAACCTTGATAATCTTTTAATTTCCATGATTCATGTCATACTAACCATCTTGATTACTTACTTCATCTGCGTGAATTAATTTTCTTTTTGTACATTACAATATATATTTTGTTGTTGTTAACTAAGAAAATTCTTACCTTTTGAAAAATCACCAACCTAGAAAACTGTCCAACTTACATGTATATATTTATGATATTAAAACTACCCTAGTTTTCTCATAAATTATTGATTCGTAATTACCTAATATCGAGTGTCTGAATCTTAAATATTCTCATATCTATATAAAACAAAAATAAGATCAAATGCAAGCTAAGCTATAACCAATATGGTCTTTTGACTCTAGAATTGATGATTCCAAAAATGTTTGTTGTAAACCTAAAAGTTTAATAAGGTGATGAAAACCAATAATGATTAGTATGAGGGGAGATAGGAAACTCAACTGATTTATATGGTTTCACATAGAGTGTTACTCTGAAGAGTTGTACAGTATGATATCAAATGATATTCATCTATATATTGAAGGCATAGAGGGAGGTTCAAACGAGAACAATCCTAAGTTATGGAAACGCAAGAACAGTTTCTAGCCATATAAAGCATTCTCAATTCAACGGTCTATACATAAAAATTTGCATAAAATTAGGCGATTTAATTAATGGCAATGGACACTTAAGGGTAAATTGGGAACAAAATCAATCTTTTAAAAACTGATGAGATATGGCCAATTAATTGGAATGTGAAAAACACGTCATATCAGTTGTGATATCGTGGAGACAACAAAATGTTATTTCATGGATATATGGTATATCATTGGTGATATTTGACCAACATCTTGAAGCGAGCTCTCATGAAATCTGTAAACATGGTTTGTTTTGGATGAATCTTGTGATTGCAATTAATGTTAGTCATAACACGTGATATTTGGGTGCAACAATATGTTTACTTTATTTCATGTAGACCTGACAAAAACTGATACGACACGCTAACTTGACACGAACTCGACACGAGTTAAACGGGTTTGGGTAATACATTTCAACCCGTTTAAGTAAACTGGTTGATACGACACGACACGAAAATTAAACGGGTAAGGCCAGGGTCAAAAACTTCAACTCGAAAATGACCCGAATAACCCGTTTATGTTAGGCTCCTTAGACCCTTAGGCAACGAGCGTTAACATGCCACAATTTATATTTTTTTAACAAAGTAATTGCTAATTAATAATAAAAAGTGATTGATCATTCTATGATAGACCTGGCAAAAACAGGCACGACATGCTAACCCAACACGAACTTGACACGAATTAAACGGATTTGGGTAATACATTTCAACCCGTTTAAGTAAACGGGTTGACATGACGCGACACAATAATTAAACGGGTTGGGTTAGGGTTAGACACTCTCAACCCGTTTAACTTTGAACCCGACACAATACGACATGTTTTCATGGTAACTAAGGTCGTTTACATGATATCACTTGTGATGTCTTTAAGCATTTAAACGAGCAGTATCGTTACACCTAAATCTCACATGTGATTTTTGCATATCAGTTGTGATATATGGTTGTTTAGGTATGAGAGGTATCATATACCTAAATCACATGTGGTTTTTGTAATGTAATGTGTCAAATTAATCACATGATAGTACACGTATATCACATGTTGTGTACTATTTAATGGACACATATCATATGTGGCGGTAATTAGATTAATCAACAACACAAGGATACGTCAAATTCCATGGCCAGTGATTGATTGCAAGATAACTATCAAAGCGATAAATTGTAGGGATAAGGTTGTTATCTCAAATAAATTCTCCAAATGAAAATGTCATGGTAATGTTCGAGGCGACAATGACAATACTAGTAATGGTGGTGTCGGTAGTGGTGGCGGCAATGGTGGTGGTGACAATGGCGATGGTGGCGGCGGTGGTGTTGGTGGCGATTGCTGCGACGACAGGGTGGTGACGACAGTGGTGGTGGGGTGAAGGAGATAACGGTAACGATGGTGATGGCAGGGTTGGAGGTAGCGGTGACGACGGTAGTGGTAGTGATGGTGGCGGCGGTAGTGGTGACGGTAATGGTGGTGGATGTGGTGGTGATGACTGTGGTTGTGTTGGTGAAGCAGAGAGTGGTAAGGATGATAATTATAATGTTGGAGGTGACGTGACAACAATAGTGGTGGTCACGTGGCGGCGACAGGCAGTGGCAGTGGTGGTGACGGCGACAGCGATGGTGGTGACATCCATCATCATGGTGGGATAAAATGAAATTGAGTAAATATAACCAAATAATGATTTTTTTCCTTCAAAAACGGTACGAAGGAATGGAAATTCCTTGCTAAAATCGAAGGAATTCACATTCCACCATATGTGGCATTTGAATTCCTTATCAAAACTCAAAGAATGAACCAAACGTATGAATGGAATTCGATCAATGGAATTGACCATTCCAATTCCTTCAGATTCCACAGGATTCCAGTTAACCAAACGCCACCTAAGTGATTGTATGGTTAAAAAGTTTTCTCGTCTTTTTTTAAATTGGGGGGGGGGGGGTTCTGTTTTATTGTTTTTATTTCATAATATATTTGTTTCATATAATGTGGATCTTTTTTTAGTCTGTTTGTATAATAAAAAGTTATTTTATTTCAGAGTTTCAGATTATGAACCATCTACATATATATGAACATATACATATTGAAACAAATATATGTTCATTAATATATTAAAGAGTAAATTACAATTTTGGTCCCTGAGGTTTGTGATTTGTTATAGAATTGGTCCTTTTTCTTCAAAAACTACAAGAAAACCCTCTAGGTATGCATTTTGTTACGAATTTGGTCCCTCGAGCTGATGGCCGTCTGGTTTCACCGTTAAGCTCGAGGGTATTATGGTCATTTTACTTTTTTCCTTTTATTTTGCAAATTTTTAGTTAATTTTTTTTTGTTTTTGAATGCTCATCTTCAATAATGATGAACACCAAGAACATATGAACACACCAAGAACATTTCTTGATAAATATCATATTTAAAAACCTAATCAAGTCAAACCCATATCCAATAAACTAAATCAAATCAAACTCATATCAAAAGAACAAATCATAAATCAAACCCATTTCTTCAAGAACATAAATACTCATCCTTTTCAAACTCATATTAAAAATCAAAATCTAAACCAAACATAAATTTAAAAAACTAAATCAAACCCACTTAAAAAGAGAAGAAAGAGAGAGATCTAAGAGATATACAGGTTGAGAGACGAGAAAAACCAGATCTGTAAGAGATAGAGATCGAGATCGAGATCAGAGAGAGAGAGAAGAAGAACCATATATGTGCCGGAAAATCACCGGAGAGAGAGCATCGAACGGAACTTTGCTGGAAGTAATGGAACCTCGCCGGAATTAATGGAAACTCGCCGAAATTAATGGAACCTCGCCGGAATTTTCGAGAAGAAGAAGAGCAGATCTGGTTCCTCTCTCTCTCTCTCTCTTACATATCTGAACCTAAATCATCTTTAGATCTCTATCTCTCTCAAATCTCTCTTTTTTTATCTTTAAAGTGGGTTTGATTTAGGGTTTTTAAATTTGTGTTTGATTTATGTTTTTGGTTTTTAATATGAGTTTGATTTTATTTAAGTTTCTTAAGTGGGTTTGATTTAGGATTTGGTTTTTTAATATGAGTTTGATTTAGATTTAAAAAAAAATGGTGTTGATGTTATTGATGTTCATCATGTTCTTTTGGTGTTCATCTTGAAGAAGATGAGTATTCATGAGGATTCAAGAATTCTTTTTTCAAATAATTAAAAAAATGGTAAAATAAAGGAAAAAAGTTAAATGACCATTATGCCCTCGAGCTTAACGGAGAAATCAGACGGTCGTCAGCTCGAGGGACCAAATCCATGACATAATGCATACCTGGAGGGTTTTCTTGTAAATTTTGAAGAAAAAGGACCAATTCCATAACAAATTACAAACCTCAGGGACCAAAATTGTAATTTACTCTATATTAAATTAATGCTAGCATTAGATGAGAAAAAAATAAGGGTATAAATGACGTGAAACATGGCGTGATGGCAAGGTCAAGCATCAAGCCTTAAGAGTTACGGCGAGATCACAACGTTTTTCAAGACGTGTCGTCCCTAAGGCGGCATATACATACATACATACATACATACATACATACATACATACATACATACATACATACATACATACATACATACATACATACATACATACAGAGAGAGAAAGAGAAAGAGACACTCACCCACCCTTGTATATATGTTAGCGTTTTGAATAATATTTTAGGACAAATTAAATTCTTATAAAGTAATAAATTTAAAAAAGAAAGAAAAACTATTTATACGAAACATATAGAGCTTATAGAAAATGATATCAAAAGTGCAAAATTGAGATTAAATCTCTTGAATCTCTGCTCGCTACTTTTTTCAGTTTTCAAAGACTTTGTGTTCGGCTTTTCATGTATGGGAATGTCCGTAAGAATTTACCTATTTAAGGTTTTAGTTTATAAGTTTCATTTTATGTTTATGTAAGTCCTAACTCTTGTACATAATTATCATTTTTTGTGCACGTTATATATTAAAGTAACCTAACATCTTAATAAAATAACGTGTCGTAACGCGGCAGCGAACCCAAGCCTTGATGCCATAACGAATTATCAGAATATTGGAAAAAATCATGTAAAATAATACCTTAAGATATAAGTTCTCATGGTTATCACAATATACGGAACTCTCAAATGATTAAGCCTCTTAAGGCCCATTTGAACATTACTTGAATCCATAATAATAAAATAAAAATAATAAAAAAACTAGCGCCCTACGTACATGTCGATCGACCTCCATCTCCGACCATCCTTTGTCGGCCTTTATGTTTGGCAATCCACCGTTGGCTTCTACCTTTTGCAACATTTGATTGTCCACCACCAAGGAAACCCCCCCCCCCCCCCCCTTCTCCTCATCTGCTCACCATCGATTAGGTTCCTTCCTCTTTCTCTTTCTTCCCCTTTATGTTGTTGGTTTAGCCGATTAGGTTTCAGATCCTCCATTGTCTTTGTCTTTGGCAATTTACAGTCAGCTTCAACCTCCTGCAACCTTCGACCGACCACCACAAGCAACCCATTTTCTCCTCACCATCGATTATGTTTCTTCCTCTCTCTATAAGTTGTAAGTTTCAGATCCAAAATTCCATCCCCTTACACCACTGATCAAAACCCCTTTTCTCTATATGCTCCCACTGTGATCCCACCTCTTGTGGCAATGCATGAACTACACCTCCAAGAATCATGAGTTCTCACTCCCTAATCTTTAGATGTTTATTATCAACAGAAGAGCACCACTAGTTTCTTTGGTTTGATGATTAATTCAAAATCTTGACCTAGGAAAATGATCGTACATTGTTGAATTTTGTCTCCAAAGTCTTAAAGCCAAACAGTGAACAAGGCGTTTCATAAAGCCCCTAAGGCTGCTTTCTTTCCTGCGCACCTTGCGCACCTTACTGTTTGTTTGGAGAAAAGTGAATAAAGCGGTTATACCCGCTTTGACGTCCGCCTACCTAACTGTTTTGGATGGCATCAATTTTGGTTTCCAATCTCATCTAAACTTCTATAGTGGGTCGGTGCTGCATGGTTTGTGTAGCATGTATATATATGAAGTACCTCATATTAAGGATTTACACATATTAAGACTTCTAATATATATATATATATTTTATATATAGTAGTTATCTAAATATATTTAAACTCATATATATAGATCGTAGATAGAAGAGGAAGCCAAGCACTACAAAATACATATTTAGCTCTTCATTATAATTTCTCAATTTTCAAGTATTGTAATCAACATCGTCGATAGTGAATTTCTCGGTGGTCTCTTCCGCCCGTGGTTTTTTTCCCTCGATTTGGGTTTTCCACGTAAATTTGGTGTCATTTTCTTCCTCGTTTATTTTCTGCAATTATATACTTGTGTGTGTGTTCAATTCTCGATATCTCTTGAGTTTATTTGTTCGTTTATTTTCCGTTTTCTGCTTAATCGATACGGTTCTTATTTGGAGCGTTGGTTTTGGGTTAATTATCGAGACGATTTCGTTTCGGTTTTACAACATACATGATGAGGGGAAAACAAACATCTTGGTAAGAATTGGGTGTTTCATGTGTTTGCTTAATTCCTTGTCAATTGAAGAGGAACTATATAAGTACACCAAACCGATTTGCAAACTTGGAAACTATGTTTGGTGATTATAATGGTGATGGGGTAGAGGAGTGAGGGGAAGAGGTTCAACGGAGATGGGTAAGGGTGGTGGGAAAGTATAAGACTAGCGCCGGAGAGCTATGGAGGTCTCATACATACCGGCTTGTTGTTGAATGATATGATTTCTTTGACGAAGATAAGAGAAAATGAAAAAAATGACCAAAATATCCCCGGTTTAGTGGAATAAGTTAATAGCCGTTAGTGAGAGGGACCCAAACAAACCACAAGGATCAAAATTATAATTTACTCAATATTTTAATAATGCAATCAACTTTGTAGTCTTTAAAATAAAGATGAATATAATTCCTACTTAGATTTTAATTTTTTAATTTTTATTTTAGAGAAATTTTAGAAAATGCATGCATAAGAAATTATCTAAAAACTCTGTAAAGTAATTAAATTGTGGAGTTCTCAAATGACTAACCTCTATGTGATATAATATAGTATATATTAATATATACATATATATATATATATAGAGAGAGAGAGAGGGAGAGAGAGAGAGGCTGGATCTTCTACACCCCGCCTAAAAGTTACACTTCGTGCGTCCCAATCTCAACCGTCCATTTCATAATACATTTCATAACATTTCGGGTCAAATGGAACATGCTCGTTATGCAAAAAACGGATAAACAGTTGTGAAGCAAGAATGTTTCATAACATTTTATATTTCATAACATTTCACTATTATTTCATAACATTTTATATTTTTTGATTTACCTCCTTCCCCTTATGTACGACTTTGCATACCGATCGTGACCCAAGATTTCCATTTAATTACCATCATGCCACCGCATCAGATTAACCCTTGGATTATGAAATGGACGGTTGAGATTGGGACGCACGGGGTGTAACTTTTAGGCGGGGTATAGAAGATCCCCCCCTCTCTCTCTCTCTCTCTATATATATATATATATATATATAGACATCTTCAAATACAAACCAGTCAAAGGTTACAAACTATACAAACTCGTACAAATCAATAAAAAAAATTCATGATTTTTTTTTCATCAAATGCTATGATTTAAGATATTATGATACATATGTTTGTTTATCTATATATAGACAAGGGTCAGGTTCTAGAAAAAATCGCAAAAAAAAAAATGAAAAGCTAAGGAACACTCTAGTAACCTTTCATCTAGACAACATGTACATGTGTATACAAGTAATTTGTAAGCAATTTTTCCGGTGCATAGAAACCAAAAAATAGCTTCAATTTACTTGTATGAACATGCAGTGGCGGATCCAGAAATTTTGTCCACTGGGATCCCATTAAGGTAGACTAAAGGCGTGTAAAATCACCCAACGTGTTTCAGATTTTTTTTAAAGTTTTTTAGTTGATTTCAATGGATTTTCTTAGTGTTTTTGTCGATTTTAAATGCTTTTCTTAGTGTTTTTGTGGATTCCGAAGGATTTTTTCGGTTTTTTTATTGATTTCAAGAGGTTTTTTTTAGTGTTTTTGTCAATTGCGGGAAAGAAGGGGTCCCTTGAAGATTTTAACTTGGGGGACGAAAGGCTAAATTAAGTATTTTTGATATCTTTTACCCTATACAATTTTTTTTTTAAGATTTCAGTGGGGTCCTTGGACCCCCCCTTTTGTACACTAACTCCGCCACTGTGAACATGTATACTATACGGATGAACGGTTACCATGTTTTTTTTTCGGTTTTTCATTTTTTTGGATTTCCCCTCTAAACCATCCTCTATATTCTATAATACAAAATAATATCATATATATTAAAAGTGTTTCTGACACATGTAAGCCATTAACACATTTTTAAAAATTATAACAAACAATTCTATGATTATTGTAATAACTATTTACTTGCAACAATTTATAACATTTTTGCAAATCTAATTATTTCAAAACCCTTCCCACTGATCCAAACATCACCCTCCTGACGGTCGCCTCCCTTTCCTTTCCCACCACCTTCACTTTCCATAACTCTGTTTCTACCTCTGGGAGTTTGAAAATGGCCACCCAACTCCCAAATGAACTCATTGTTGAAATCCTGTCAAGGCTACCATCAAAATCGCTTCTTCGTTTCCGATCCATGTGCAAATCATGGCCGTCTCTGATCTCTTACCGAATTCAGACTGATGCATTTTCACAATTTCAACAAACCAAACCTTCGCCATCTTGTCCGTCGCTTTGAATTGACGGAGAACAGAGAGGTATATACTGTTCATCTTGGACGATCAACAATTCACTTTGGATTCCAGCGCTCCTATTAAATTCCCTTTCAACATTATCAGTCATGACATCTACTGTTACACAATAACCGGGTGCTGCAATGGCGTCGTTTGCCTTTGTACTGATAATACCACAGAAGATGAAGTTATTCTCTGGACTCTTCTGTTAGAAAGAACTTTAACGTTAGTTCCACCCATCTTTCCGAAAAGCTATTGGTACGAGTTGATTTTTGTTCTTGGTTTTGGATACGATACGATGTCCGATGATTATAAGGTTGTAAGAGTGGCCTACGATGGTCTCTTCTTCTCTGCTAGAACTCATGTAAGTGTTGCTTTACATGTCGGTTTTTCATCATTTCTCAACTTCCGTTACAACATGTAAAAATTGATAGCTGTAATTTCAGCCAGTCATGACTATCTGTTCACTTCGTTGTCTCAGGCTGAGATTTACACCGTGAAAACTGCCGTTTGGAGGGCAGTCACGTTTCCTGACGATCTGCGTTGCTTCTTCATCCTTCCCGACGGTCACAAGTGTTTTTCAGTGAATCTATACATTGGATTGCATGCGATCCAATACATGAGGCTTCACATTACTCAATCATGACATTTGACATGAGTACTGAGATCTTTGGAGAAATTCAGTTGCCTGAATATCTAGTGCTAGTACCAATGACGGAAGTGGTGGTCGCTGTAGTTGAAGAATTCTTGGGTGTGATTTATTCTTGCTGTCGTGATTCTTTGGGGTATCCTTCAAGTACTTATGTGATATGGGCTTTGAAAGAATATAAGAACCCTGCCACGTGGAGAAAGATGCATACTATATATACATTATCCCAATGAAGATGTGGGGAGAGTTTTGCAAGTGAGGAACAATGGGGATTTGATAACAGAATCCAATTATGGGGATTTGATGATTTTATAACCGTGAAGTATGCCATTATGTGTATACTTCTTCCATCGGAATTATGGTTGCAGACTCCATTTTTGTTGACAAATACCAAGAGAGTCTAGCTTTGTTGGATGCTGAGCATGATGTCTTGGACGAGGAGAGGGTTGAGGAAGGACATGACGAAGGGTTTGATGATAAAGTTATTTTCTAGAATTCTTCGGTTATAAGGATACAAATCAGGCTCAGGCTTCTGTAGTCATGATTATTCACAATCAAGATCATTAAAATATGATACCTGTAAAAACATGGATCGCTGCAGTTCCAAATAATATGTATCAGCCACAAAAACAAATCCAGTTTCCCGGACAATATCAAATAGAAAAAGCCAATGTTTAAAACTTAAAAAAAAACAATGTTTGAGATAAAAAAAAGGTGATAAAAGTTGGTACAAACCGTTCAAATCATGACAAAAGTCGATGTTTAAAAAAGAGAGTTAAAGCTGTGGAAAAATATAAGGTAATCCTACATGATAATTTTTTACATAATCATGTAGAAATCGCAATGCCGTTAGGTAATTAAAAATTTCTTAATAGACTATTTACCCAAAAGAAGAGCATTGTTCAGCAGTGAAAATCTCTCCCATTCATGCGCAAGGTAACAAGTGTCACCCGTTTTTCTGCCAATAAAAAAGCAAAGAAGACTAAGGCAAAGATAACAGCAGATTCAATTTGGGATAACTGATGCAGGAAATAATCAAGGTTCTACATGGCATGAGGCGTGACATGGCGGTGAGGCCAAGACTCAAGCCTGAGGCCATGGATTTTTTCAAGGCGTGACTTATGGCAGCAAATCTCTAATCCTATATAATATTATAGATGTATAAACATAGGTTTTCTACTATATAAACAATATATATTAGGTTATATATAAAAACTAACAACTAAAACATTTAAAAAGTAAGAAAAAAATGAAACATTGTGTTAAAAGAACTGCACATTAAGGCATGACGTGCCACAGGCTTAACGTGACGTGATACACAAGCCTTGAGCCACGGCAAGCCATGGCGGCAAGCCTTTAGAACATTGGAAATAATACATAGTTTCTCAAAAGGACCCTTGAGCAGATTGCAATAATAATCCATGTGAATAGGAAAGCCAATTATACATCCAAGATAACATTTCTGTATGATATGGAAAGACATTAAAATGGAAATCTATATTTCAATTATAACAGATGGATGATTGTAAAAATACTGGATTTATTATTATTGTTACCTCAAGAAAGTATATAATTAAGTTTCACATAGCCAAATCTGTGACCTTTAAGTTTGGCAACTCACCTATGATGGTTTTTTTCTTTTTGAATACCCCGCTCACACGAAAAATCTATAAAGAATCAAGCTTAATTTCCCAAATCCAATATTCAAGTGAGAAAGCTGAAGAATATCTGATTTGGGATTATTTCCTTCATGAAGAGGCAAATCAACCGGCCTTTGTTCCTATTCATCAAGCACTAAATTGTCCTCTAGGACCAAACAATGTCCGAACCCATCATCATCTAAGTCGGATCCAAACACTGTCATCCAGCCGGATCCAACATATCCAAACCCGCAACTTTAAAAATCCATATACTGAGTTGCGTGAAAAAGAACTTCAGCTGGCTCAACACACTCGATCACAACAACCAATTTCCGCTCCACCTACTCTGGCATTCAGTATTCACAAGGGTATGGATTCTACTGAAACTCCCATTGCTGATGACTTAAGATTTGCCTAAGATAATCATCCAATCCAAAAATTTATGACCTCATTACCAAAAAGGAAGAACCCAATTGAGTGCAAATACTTCACAATGTAATACAAGGCAGATGACAGATGCAAAGTTGGACTCAGTGGCTAATTAAGGATTCACCCACTCCTATGGAATTGACCATCAAGAGACGTTAGCACCTCTTGCCAAATTGAACATTGTTTGTGTATTGCTTTCCCTCACAATTAATAAGGATCGGCCATAGTTCCAACTTGATTTGAATAAATAGCATGATTCTTTTATTGACTAGAGTAGTCTCCACGGGAATGGTTTGAAATATTTGAAAAACCCTTGACAACCAACGGGTATTTATAGGGGGTGTTTGGGATTGCTTATTTAAAACAACTTATAACTTTTACTCAAAAGTGCTCATCAACTTCTAATAAGTTAGGAGCTTCTTACTTCTCAAAAAACTCCTTATCACCGGTTTGGCACCGGTATAAGCTGTTTTGCCAAACACTCAAAAGTGCTTATCACCGGTGCCGTACCAGAATAAGTCAATAAGTTGTTTTTATAAGCAATCCCAAACACCCCATAGTGTCAAGCCGATCATAATTTGTTTGTCAAGCTTGCAAAAGAAGGAAACACTGCTTTTCTTCTAGTCAAAGTAGACGGCATCATTTTAACCCACGATGATTTTTGGAAATCAACACTTCGAAGAAAGTCCTAGGTACGGAATTTGAAATCAAAGATATTTTGTAGGTATGATAGTGGCAAGACAAAAGAAAGGCATAGTTATCTCTCCACAGAAGTATATTTTGGATTTATTAGAAAAACCCGCCCACTTGGTTATAAACTGGCTGAGACACCTACATATGGATACGGTGAATAAATCAAACCCAAGAAAAAACAGCATTCCCACTGATAAAAGGTAGATATCAGTGCATGGTTGGAAAGCTCGTATATTTTGCACATACTCGTCCCGATCGACAGTGGTCAGTCAACACATGAAATGATGCGTTTAAAGAATACTTGTGCAAAAAGGAAGCATCAACAAAGTGTATAGATATGAGGATCTTTGTCTTGCTTTGTACTAGCAAAATATAATTTATTTTGAGGTAAGTGCTATCCTACACTTTGTTAGAATACACACACACACACACACACACACATATATATAGAGGGAGTTTCAGGAGAAAACGCTAAAAAAGAGAAAACTGAAGAACACCCTGGGAGGCCGCCATCCGGTAACTTGCATTTGTGCATATGCACTAATGCATATTTATGCGTTGATGCATAGAAAAAAGGAGCTCCAATTGCTTATATGCATTTGTGCATATGCACTATTGCATATTTATGCATTGACGCATAGAAAAAAAATACCGTCCTCCTGAACCTCCCTCTCTCTCTCTCTATATATATATATATATATCTCTGTGTGTGTGTCGGTGTGTGTGTGTGTGTGTGCACGCACATAAATTAACATAGAAACCATTGATACCCTCCCCCTTACATGACAATGGAACTCAACCG
The DNA here is from genome assembly GCA_036898165.1 of Silybum marianum. Lineage (NCBI taxonomy): Eukaryota > Viridiplantae > Streptophyta > Magnoliopsida > Asterales > Asteraceae > Silybum > Silybum marianum. The sequence continues at coordinate 25,929,328 of CM072538.1, forward strand.
ATGAATTACAACACAACTGTGAACTCATGAATCAAACAAGAATCATTATGCTTATTTCTGAAATCTTGAAACAAATTCAATTGTAGATACACTTCTATTTTCTCTAAAATAATTAGTTATATGGTCATGATGTGTCTACATATAAAATAAACAAGGTTTGGATTCTAGATATGCATAAATAGAAACATACTTGTATTGATCACGAAAATCTCAATAAAATAAGCAAGGTTTGGATTCTAGATGTGCATAAACCAAAACATACTTATATTGATCACGAGAATCTAGTCTTGTCCCATTAGTTTTTCTCTATGGCTTCACCAAATACCAACGAAACAAACATTTATCTTCATTTGCTTGTTAACAAACTTTATATCAATGAGCTCTACAACTACCACCAAAACATAACACTTAAAATACTTAGAATTGGAGAATACCAATTGATTAGACGATACAAGGGTGAATTCTTAGATCTGACAAAAATGGTTCTCTAATGGAATTTCTATAGTTTGCGTCAATAATCAAGAACCATAATTGTTTTGTGTAGTTCAAATCGTTTATTTATGATATTTAGTTCATATGATTTAGAATCAATTAGGCTACAAACTTGATATATTACAACAGATTGAATGCCTAGGTTGTCCCGTATTTATATTAGAAAATGTTACTACAAAAGATAATGAGATGTCATAAAGAAGCCATTACACTTGGTCACCAACATGACTAAGTCAGAATTACATCCAACGTCACTACCGAACCATGACCCACTGACCTGTAACAGAAACCCGATTAACCCAACAATCACCTCCTTAATCGATTTTTTCATACTACTCGTTCACAGCAGTGTCGGTTCCTCTTCGATTAGATTTGCCTCTTGCTTCTCCCACTTAGGACGCTCATTGGAGTAGTGACCAAATTCACCGCATTTGTAACATTTGATGTGGCTTTTATCCCGGACACGTTCATTACCATCTCGACTCTTCCCGGACCCACGACCTCTTCCCCGGCCACGTCCAAAGACATCCCGATTTGAACCTCCATTGCCACAATGTTTACAACGGTGCGATTTTTCTTGACTAATCAACAATAAACCACCTTGAATGTCCTCCATTTTCTCGGTTCCTTTTAAACGTTCCTCATATGCCTTCAATCTTCCAACGGCTTCATCGAATAGCATTGAAACTAACTCGAAATATTGCTCTATTGAAGCCACGATTTGTAGAAAAGACTTGGGCATCGAGCCCAATAGCCTTTTTACCAAATCCACTTCTTCAAGCTCATATCCAAGAGTTCTTGCTTTTGAAGCTAGACCGGTCAACTTTGTCATGAAATCATCCACCGTTTCACCCTCCTTCATACGCAAGATTTCAAGCTCCCTCTTCAATGTTGCCCGTCGAGCCGCTCTCACCCGATCCACACCCAAATACCATGTCTTCAAACCATCCCACACTTGTTTTGGATCGGTAACTCGCCATTTGCAAAACCATGTCTTCGGGTATAGCTTGAAACAAGAAAGCAAGGGCTTGTTTCTTCTTCTTTGGATCCGGGTCTTCCCCTAAGACCCTTGGTTCGACCGTCTCCCATATGCCATGTGCCTCCATTATTGACTTGATACGACATCGAACCTCCTTGATACGACATCGAACCTCCTTGATATGGTCTCCCATTCGTCGGGGTCAAGACCGGAACTTGATACGACATCGAACCTCCTTCTTTAGGTACCAACGCCATTCTATTCTTCTTTATGACAGCCCCAACCTATTTAATCAAGCTCGTTCCGAGAGCACTCTTCCACCGATCAAGAAAACAAGGTCACACCCACCTTTACCGTCTTCCATCACCCGCAAAAACGAATCGAATCAAAGCCACCTGCTTTGATGTCTTCCTGTCCATTTGTCACGCACCTCCGGTTAGTCTCTCACTATCGTTAGAACAAGCCCGATTAAGAGAAATCGGGGCTGCTGTTGAGATGCTTCAAGCTGTGATAAAAAACACCTCACACCCCCCTTCAACCGAACCTGGGTGCTTTGATACCAAATGTTGGTGATCAGCAGCCTCAAAAGAACCCTCACTCACAATATGGAAGGAAAAAAAACAAACTTTCAGAAAACCACTAAAGATGAAGACCAAAAATATGAAAGTGACTTATGAAAGCAAAGCTGCAGGATAAACTTTCTGCAGTATATTGATTTCTAAAATAAAACTTACATCGCAAACAAAGAGAAATAAACTACTTTATACCCTACTTCTAGCTAAGAAATAGTCCCATGCCAACTTATTTGCCTAAAAAATTGGATTCCACTTAGTCCATGATGCCACCCCTAAAGACTTGGTCACCAACATGACTAAATCAGAATTACATCCAACACTACCGAACCGGCGAACCGTGACCCACTGACCCGTAACAGAAACCCGATTAACCCAACAGTCACTACATTTAGTGTTGTTATATCCAAGGTTTCTACCTGTACTATTGCAACTTTGCTCATATAGTGAGAATCAGCATATAGATATCGCGATTGTTATGGTGTGTTGTTACACATCCAACATCAACAAAAACTCAAAAAGTTTCTAAGAATGGCAAAACACTACATTTAGTGTTAAGGAAAAGCTCTACTAGTTGCTTTAGTAAGAAAAAGATTTTATCAACTATTCTCTGACAGCAGCATAACATACCACTGTTTTAAATATATAGGCTCCATCATCCACAACAAACTGGTAGATAAATCAAATATTCTAAGATCCTTTTCTTGCCAACTCATTTGAATAAAAAAAAAAGAGGCAAGCATCTTGTACTTACTGTCAATGGATAAGAATATGCGTGTAGATGATCGTATATTTCAAGTAGGCACGCCATTCACCGCACACAAATTATTTATCTCCAAGAAAACTAATGACTAGTTACTCTTATTGGCTTCAAATAATGCACATAAGATGTTCACTTACCAGGATCTTCTACCGATCCTAACTGAAATGGTAAGTTTTGAGTTTTTTTAGATTAAGGTAAGCAGGGGAGATTTCAAATACAAACCACGTCAATTCGTACAAACCGTACAAACCGCGTGTTTCATTGTTTTTTTGAATAATTTTTTTTCATGAAAGTGTTTAATATGATGAATTTATTTCATATAATTCTTTTCTTCATGAAATTATTTTTCTTTCTACATAAAAATGAATTGATTCATGAAACTCTCAATTTGATGAATCTTGTTTCACGTATTCTTGATTCACCAACCTTCATGTATTCTTGATGAAATTTTTTCATATATTATTTACTAATCAACCCTAATAATTAAGAAAAAGTGAAAAAATTTTAAAAAAAATATTGGTTTGTACGGTTTGTACGGTTTGTACGAATTGACATGGTTTGTAATGGAAATCAACCCAAGGTAAGCATATAAGATATGTTTTTAGGTTTTAAGACCCCTAGTTAACAGCTGAGGTTAACTCCTGACAGGCATCATCTTACAAGAAGGCATAATGCCAATGTTTAAATACTCTACCTCAATAAAATAAAAAAATAAGTATTCCCTGCATCATCTACAAGGGTGCGTTTGGTACATGAGATTGGAAGGGCCAAGACAGAACAAAAACTTGTCCCACCTTTGGTGCGACATTAAACGGGACAAGCGAGACTGAATGGGACAAATATGCAAAAAAAAAATCCACCAAAATAGGTGGAATTATCAAAGAGATGGGACAAGATTGGTAAATTACTAAACTACCAATAACAAATTAAACCATAAATCTTCCACAATTCCTTCAATCGCTTACTGCAGTCCTCTTCTGGTACCAAACACGCCCAAAGGATAGGGTGTACGACTTGATCCCGACTGACTAAGAATCGTAAAATGACTTGAGTCTAACATCTACCACAATGCCACTAAGTAAACAGAAAGCTACAAGAAAATGTCGCATTGTTCACTATTGATTTATGCAATCAACGACAATCTAGATAATGGAGAGTTGGATTGTTCACAACCACACACCAAACCACAAAACAAAGAGTTGGTAAGATCACAAAAACACACCAAATAAAAAGCCAACATGAACTTGATTCCTAAAATATGGAATGGCTACTTCAATCCATCAATTCTCATTCTCCAGCCACAGAAAAAGGTTTCTAGCGCCATATCTTTCCAACGAAACATCATCATACCCTTCCAGCCATCCTTTCCCCCTCATCTCCTTAGTTTGAACATCAGGCTCAGCATCCAACAAAGCCAGACTCTGTTGGTACATGTCAATATAAATCGAGTCTTCAATAATAAACCCAGTGCGAGAAGCATACACATAATATCCCACACTGTCTGTATGAATCATCAAATCCCCATATCTAGATCCGGTGATCAGATCACCGTTGTTTCTAAGACACAAAACTCTCCCTACAACTTCGGTGGGATAATGCATATTATATATCGTTGTCCAAGAGGCAGGGTTCTTATACTCCTTCATAGCCCATATCTTATAGGTACTTGGGCCCGACCATGCAAAACTATGACTATGACGGCTAGAATAGATCACAGCCGAAGATTCTCGAACTACAGCAATCTCCAAACTCATTGCGGACTCTTGCAGTAAAGATTCAGGCAACTGAATTTCTGCAAAAAGCTCGTTACTTATGTCAAATGTCATAATTGAGCAACGTGAAATCCCAGGTGTCAAATCACATGATATCCAATGTATGGATCCATTGAAAAACACTTGTGACCAGTTGGGAAGGATTGAGAAGCAAGGCAAATCATGAGGAAACCCAACCACCCTCCAAACGGCAGTTTTCACAGTGTAAACCTCAACCTGAGATGGCGATGGAAACAAATTATAATAATTGGTTCAATTATAGCTATTAATATCTATATGCTATATAAAGATCGGGGAAAGAACATGTAAAGCAACACTTGCCTGAGGTCTAGTCATGGAGCAATCATCGTAGGCCAATCTGACTACCTTATAATCATCAGACATCTTATCATAGCCAAACCCGAAAACAAGTAACAGGTCTTCCATATCGCTTGAGCGAATCATAGGACCAATTAGGGTTACATTCCTTCTAATCGAAGGATTCCAGAAAATGATTATATCTTCTCTGGATTCACATTTATCATCAGAGAGGCAAACAACACCGTTGCAACACCCGATTATCCTAAAATAGAAGATAATCTGACGGTTACGATGGAAGGGGAATTCAACGACGGTCCCGCGATCTGCGGTTAAAGCTTCATCGTCGAAATGCACACTATACACTTCCTTGTTCTCCTTCCACTCGAAGCGACGGACAAGATTGCGAGGGTTTTGTGGGTTGAAATTGTTAAGATGCATGAGCTTGAATTCGGCAGATGAGATCAAAGACAGCCAAGACTTGCACATCAATCGGCAACGAAGAAGCGATTTTGATGGTAACCTTGAGAGGATTTCGACGATCACTTCCATTGGAAGGTGGCCGGCCATTTTCAATTTCTAGAGAGAGAAAGAGTTTTAGAGGGAGAGGATTCTGCCGTTGTAATACAACGGGGAGAAGATTGAGGTGTTGTTTGCTATTTAAGGGGTGCTGAAATTTGAAAGACTTATTTCACATCTTATTGTTAAGAAATAAGAAGTGGTGTTGAAATTTGAAAGCAGAATAAAAAATATTATTTATTTTTATAAACCGATAAATGTTCGATTGAGCGTAATTGTTTGGTTTATTCATCAGAATATTATAATTTTGAATCTATGCAAAAAAATTACTTTTACTCACAAATATGTAGAATAATCATAATTAAATAAAAACTTTTGTAACTGTAACACTCATTTTCAAACAACAAATAAAATAAAGTAACAAATTTTATTATATATTGTTTCTCACTGCTTTGCGACATTTTGGTATTAATGTGTTTTAAAATAATTGTTTACGATAAATAATAACAAATTTTATTATTAATTGATAATATAATAGATGTAAAAAAATCTGGAAGAATGATTAAAACTTTTCAAAATCATATCTTTTTTATTTTATAATGATGAATAATAAATACATTTGTAATGAAATTCTATGATAAAAATAAATATAATACTTATTTTTGAAGCTATCGAAGATAAAAAACTGTTTCTACTTAATTTTTTTGTAAAAATAGTTTTTTTTGTTATAATATACATATGTATGCAAATAATCAATTGATTTTGGAAAAGGAATAAAAGAATGATGAAATTCAATAAGAGGAATATAAGACGTAGGTTACCCACTTAAAATTAAGTGATTTTAAGCTCTTATTGCAGGGAAAAAAAACAAATAGACTTAGAACTGTAACCTCTTAATTATCCAGTAAGATTTAAGTTGTAAATAAGAGGTAAAATTCAAAACGGCACCTGATCAGTGAGTGAATCCCAGGTGTGGGGTTTGGGGAGGGTAGGATGTACCCAGACCTTAATGTACCACAGGGAGTAGAATTTTGTTCAGGTATTGGTCATATGAATATTTAATACACACCTATATATACCACTTCATATTTTAGCATAGGTATATTCTGTTTGAAACCCATGTAAATACACTTAAGTTACATAGAAATCCATTATACCAAATGTGTAACATTTGGGATTCACATTCACATATAGATTATAGTTATATGTAAGGGTAGACCAAGATGCATCAAAATAACGACCATAAACGAACAGAGAATCAAGAATTAGAAGTACTAATCGAGGTAAAAGCATTGAGTCGAACACTAGAGCTGCGATCCAACAATTGTAAATGGTTATGACACAAAATATGCATGTTGATAGAGTGATAGAAAGCAAACCTGAAGCGTTTGTAGTCATCATAATCTCATAGACAAGGGATTTTAACAATTTGATATCAATACCCACAAAAGATAATTTTTTGGCGCCTCAAATTACTGTAGAAGCAATCCAACAATTCCAATAAGTAAAATTATGAGACAAAAACAGGTCCAGTTTCCCCTAGCACTATAAAAGAACAACATGAATCCATTACTTTAAAACAAAGATCGATTTTGAAGTGACTGAAAAGCACTACTAGAAAATTGAGTATTTTCAACGGAAAATGTCGTTGAAAATTTTCTACGAATTTTAGAGGATTATTGACAGAACATAAATTTTATACGAATTTTGAACGAATTTTCGTTGAAAATCTCTCACAAACATATATGCATTTTCAACCAAAAAAATTTCAACGGAATGTCTCGTCAAAAAAATTTTGGTTGAAAATGCATTTTGTGAGAGATTTTCAACGGAAATTCGTTGAAAATTCATAGAAAATTTATGTTTTGTCAATAATCTCTTTAAAATTCATAGAAAATTTTCAACGACATTTTGCGTTGAAAATTTTCGTTGAAAATACTCAATTTTCTAGTAGTGAAGAATTCATGGTTAGATGCAATACAGCTGAAAAAAAATAGTGAAACCCATCGAAAATTTAGTCATGGACGAGCTACATGGCATTTGTTCTTTTATAAGTTTATAAAAAGCGCTAACCTGAGTTTCCTTAACAGCAACCCACCGAGTACCGATAAGAAGTCCCTACAACACAGTGAAAACATACACATTAATGTTAAGGCCACAGCTGATCGATCTGTTGGGTCATACATACAAAAACAATCATATGTAAATTTAGTATTATATTCTCGAAAAGGGAAACATAGGAAAATTGCAATGATGAACCATGTGAATGGATAAGAAATCCAATAACATCAAAGACAACAATTCCGTTATATGAACAACAAATTAAAAAGAAAAAGTGTAAGATTTTTTCTTGAATGGGGAAATTAATTATATTGGCTTACCGTCTTAATGTAAAATACGGGATTTATTATCGTTTCCTGGTAAGAGAATCACTTCGCTACACTCCTTATGGTACTTCTCTTTAATCGATGGTTGTAGCAGCTTACCATAGAAATGAACATAGGCTTTATAGGACTAAAATGGCAGTATCTAGCTAATTAAGTTATGCAAAGGCTGAATTGATGACCTTGTTCATTTGGCAACTTAAATATGTTGTTTTCCTTAAAAGTTTGAATTTCAAGCTAGAAATTCATGTTCATGATCAAAAAGAGTCATATCCTTCTCTAAATGCACACAAGAATCATTCTCAAAACCACAAGGGTTGTGACGTAGTGGTCGAGGCCCCTGTGGATGTGGTGGAATATCCCATCTGCCCGGGGTTCGAATCCATGCATACACAACAATTGTGGCCACTGATTTTATCAGATGTTTTCCAGTTATAATTTGTCAGGATTAGTCCAGGCGTAGCCTGGGACACCCTTCAAAAAAATAATAAATCATTCTCATAGGGGATTTGTTTAAGACTGGGTCTCGGTAGTTGCTCATTTCTCATAGAGGATTGGTTTAAGGTTGGGTCTCAGTAGTTCGTCATCTCTTACTCTTATACTTATGTAATTGGGCCTAAACACATCAAAGTTGTAGGAATGCCCTTCATTTTCTGTTCGGGCCTGTCCAGGGTAACTTGACTTCTCTCAAGAGAAATTAAAGCAGTATCTTCATTGTAATTGATTTTGATCCTTTGTGTATAAATTACTTTAATTTATTGTTTTGTATCTACAATAGGCACTGGCCTAATTACTTTAATTGACGTTTTCACGGACAAGACAGACTGTCCCAGTCCGCCCGGCCTGCTGGGAAAGCAAGCTTGGACAAGGACAACCATTCTACACACGGATTGGCCCGTTAAGTTTGGAATTTTATAATTAGTTAAAATTTTATAACTAAAAGTTTGGAGGACCACCCAATTCCTAGTTTCTGATATACTTGACTCTTGACCTAAAAAAAATGACCTCTAATCTCAAAATTTCCTACAAAAAAGATTGTGTATTTTGAATGATTTTACATATGTTGTGTATTTTTTAAAGATAGGACTTTTTATCCCTCTTAGCCATATTAGGGCGGGCAAGGGCAAGTTTTCAAGTCCGCTGATGATCAATTGAGCAAAAGGGAATTAAGCTTTCATGGATATAGAGGTATGAAGCGTTGTTAATTTGATAGAGTGTGTGTGTGCGTGTATACACACACAAATATGAACCTTTTCGATCATATGATTGAATTTGACCCTACTCCTTGGTAGTGGAACTGTGTTATATATAACAAAATTCTCAATTCATGAATCAAATCAAGAATCTATGCTTATTTATTTGATCATAAATTCCATTGAATCATAAATACGCTTCAAATTTTCTAAAATAAGTTAAGTGATAATGACGTTTATGATAAGTAAGCATATAAGGTTAGCATTCTAGTGATGCTAAATCAAATATACTTATGTTAAATCGAGAATCTTGTCGTTATTTTTTTATTTACCAACTACGAACTAAAAGACATGTTCATTTAGTTACTAACAAGTTTTGGATAAGTAAACACTTAACGCAAGGAATCTAGACCAACGTTTTTGGAAATTGCAAATTTTGATGCTACGATAGAAGGGTGATTCTAAAATTGTATATGTTTCACTGCTTGTGGGATTTCTATCCATTGCTTTAAGAATCAACAACCAGATTTTATTGTATGATTCAAATGATTTATGTGCGATTTTGACAATTATGTTGTCAAATAATTGTTTGGTTGATATGATCTACATCATATTAATTAGGCTTACAATGGATTACAATTAATTGGATGCCCTCAAATTTGTAGTGCTTGAATGTATTAATGAGTGGCACCCATAAGCTATAGATATACAAAAGAAGGTTGGGTGTGACACTAGTTGATCAAAAGTTGAGTAATAGAGATCTTGGATCCCCTATTCCGTAATTTGAGAGCAAGTGTAGTTTCTCCAATGCCGTTTTATAGGATATTGCACACAAGATATAAACCGTATCTTGGAATTTTTTATTGTAAATATGATAGGAGCTACTAGAGAAGAGAAATTCGGACTCCTATAAGAAGGGGTGATAGGTGAAATTTCACAAAAAGAAATATGGTAGATTAGTTACTAGTCAGAGAGAGTGTGTGTATGGGTGTGTGTGAAAGGATACAAGTGAAGAACGATAGATTTTTCAAGGCAAAGCAATTGCTTCCTCCTCCTTGGAATTAATACTCTCTAACTAGTTTTGATCGCTATAAATGGTATTGGTTGTTAAACGTGAGACCAAATAAGAGTTCAATAGCCCATAACCTCAAACAAGGTTGGTTTAAACCTAGTCTTCTTTAGCAACCATCCCTTGTGAGTATTACGTCATACACACAAACGCAAACATAGTGTAGTTGTGGTGAGACAATGAAGCATGGTCATGCTCCTTTAAGAACGATATCCTTTTATAAATTTCTACACATTGCATAAAGGTAAGGCCTCATGACCATAGGCATACATTTGCCATGGTACCCTTATATCGGCCATCTTACCTTTAAGTCTTATGCAACATTTGTCAAAACTACATTGTCATAAAGAAACCACAACCATAGCCATAGCTATTATATTCCCATGCATACATATGTTTGTTGTGTGTGTATCCCAAGAAATAACATCAAAAAACATGGAAACCTCAAATTCCCACCCATAATAGTTTTGTCGGTTCAGATTTTATGTTCAATACATATGCATAACGTGCAAGAAACCACAAGCTCAACAACGATAAATGTTAAGATTTATGTAACCAAAATAAGAAGAAACCTATTACAAAATACAATATCTGAATCAGCTATACATAACTAATACTATTCAGTTTGGTCCAATACTCTTCAATGAAGCCAAAACTTCTAAAATTGCTAGCGAAACATCACTAATGTAATTACCACATCGATTCAAAACTTTTTGCATCGGATACTTATCACGATAATTTAAGTTATTGTAGCATATTACCAATGTTTCAACCAAACCTGCAATGAATCTTTTAAACCCAATTGATAAAGCAAAGATGTTGAGGTTGGACATATCGACCTTGGATATTTCCGAGAACATGACTTCTAACATCTGACACGAGCACTTGGAGATGGAGGACTAAAGTAGCTAACTAGGATTTGAGAACGTTGACTATCATAGCCATGGAGGTGGGAGTTGGACAGGTTATAAACGAGGTAGAAGATTGTCAGTTTAGGTTGGGAATGTGTTTCGGTATCGGTTGTACTTGTTGTGTGTGGTATTGCTTTTCCTTAACTTTTGTATCTATTCAATGTACCTTTTAGTACTTATTCTTATTTACTAATTCCTTGTCTCGTTCACCATATGTTAAATCTTTGTCCCTATTACGTGCTTATTAATACTCTTGCACAAGTCAATGTCTTTAGGAAAACAACCACTCTACTCTTTATTTATTTATTCACTTATGTATGCTATCTATCTTTGTAAGATCCCTACTCAAGATCACTTTTCAGGCATGTCAAGCAATGTATGATTCTTACATGATAATGTGTTATAAGTTATATTCAATAACTACTTATGCAAGAAAATAATCACACGAGTTCATCCATTTCATTCCTATTTGATGAAGAAAAACAACCAATCAGCAAATTATCATGAAGTCTATGTCACCAAGCCTACGAATTCTTGTGTATGTATCCCTCAGTCATGTAGCATAAAACTAGTAATAGTCCATCATTAGAATTCTGTGAAGTTAAACTAGCAGGATTGAATTGCAGTAAATTCAACGATTTCTTGGTTTTTTTTAACACCTCTAGTAACCTATTGAAGCAAGTCCTGCTAAAAGTATTTATAGGACCTCTAAACTGTATAATTGTCCTAATAGAGTGCCTTGTAGGACTTCAGTTTATAAGATCAAAAAATAAAGCGCCTTATCTAAAAGTGTTACAATAAACTTATAGGACGCTTTTGGGCGTCGTAACAAGTTTTTTAGGACATTTTCAAATAAAGTATCATATTAGTTATTTTATAGGACGCTTTTGAGAAGTGCCCTATAAAATAGCTAATATGACAAAAAAAATTAAAAGGTCCTAAAAAACTTGTTATGATCCCAAAAGCATCCTATAAACTTATTATAACACTTTTAGATAGGACCTTTTATTTTTTGAACCTATAAACGTAAACTTATAAGGTATTTTATTAGGAGACTTAATCAATTTAGGCGTCCTATAAACTCAATTTTGTAGTAGTGACATGGGTACTTAAACAGGCGCGTTAAAACAGGTCATAATCGTTACTAAGTCAACTACACAAGTGATCATGGGCTTGAACCTGTCAGCCCATTGATCAATCCTTTCTTCTGTAGCACGATTACCACATAGGTGTGCAGTCCTTTCAACAAGCGATTGAATTTGGAAATCGACTTGTTAAAATAATTGATTAATAAATCACTTGATATGGATTGGATGGGTTGATGGCAACCGATGATTATTGGTCTATTGGGTTGTATTTGATAACCAAAGTTCTTATTCTTACCACCAGAAAATGAAAAATAAGGTCAAATACATACATTGTTAGAAAATACCAACAAGATGGGACAACGAATTGTTTCCAATTTAATTTTTGACGGTCCTATCTCGTTACACTTCAGCAGGTAGGCATAAATATATCAAATAGGCATTGCATACAGAACTGCTTCCACAAAGGGGTATTTGTATCCATGAAAATCAACTTAATAACCTCACAGACTACTAATAAGATGTTCATTACAGCAATATTCTCACCTATCCCAAAACACGGCAAGTTTCAAGATTTTTGTCATGAGGTGGTGTAATATTATAGAGGTGTACCAAATAAAACATTCGAAAAAGGAAAAAATATTGACATAAGCATCGGAAATTCAATGAGCACTTCTCTTCACCATCTACAAAGAAAATGGCTCGTTTGTTGGGATAGAGGGTGCTACCAGTTAATCTCTACAAGCCAAACCACATTCTAAGACTTTTCAATTGACACAATTCTAACAAATAACATGTTGTCGCGCACTTGGTAAACATCATGCTACAAGGAAATATTACTTTGCTCACTATTGAACCAAACAAGTATGTCCTACCCGCAGGTGGTGGCTAGGGTGATATGTTTGCAAACCTGACCTCTACCCCAAAGAGTAGAGCGGTTGATGTAGTTAATGAGAGTCTAGAACCATTATAAAACCACAAGTCAAAGAACTGGTAACTGATAAGTTCACAAACACATAAAACAGTAAACTACAATTCACAGCATATAGCATGACTACTTCAGTTCATAATTCTAATTCATCAAACAATGGAATAATGTATGTAGCCTCATACCTTGCCAACCACTCATCATCAAACTCTTCGTCATCTCCTTCCTCAACCCTTTCCTCATCCAAGGCATCATGCTCAACATCCAACAAAGCTAGACTCTCTTGGTATTTGTCAACAAAAATGGAGTCTGCAACCATAATTACTCCGATGGAAGAAGTATACACATAATGGCACACCCCACGGTTATAAATCGTCAAATCCCCATAATTGGATTCTGTTATCAAATCCCCATTGTTCCTCACTTGCAAAACTCTCCCCACATCTTCATTGGGATAATGTATAGTATGCATCTTTGTCCATGTGGCAGGGTTCTTATACTCTTTCAAAACCCATATCACATAAGTACTTGAAGGATACCACGAAGATCTATCACGACGGCAAGAATAAATCACCCCCAATAATTCTCCAACTACAGCGACCACCACTTCCGTCATTGGTACTAGCAATAGATCTTCAGGCAACTGAATTTCTCCAAAGAGTTCAGTACTCATGTCAAATGTCATGATTGAGTAATGCGAAACCTCAGGTATCGGATGGTGTGCAATCCAATGCAGTGAATCACTGAAAAACACTTGTGATTGGTTGGGAAGGATGAAGAAACAACGCAGATCATCAGGAAACGTGACTGCCCTCCAAACGGCAGTTTTCACGGCGTAAATCTCAACCTGAGACAGCAAAGTGAACAAATAGTCATGATTGGTTGAAATTATAGCTATCAATTTCTACATGTTGTAATGAAAATTGAGAAATGAGGAAAAACCGACATGTAAAGCAACACTTACATGAGGTCTAGCAGTGAAGAAGAGACCATCGTAGGCCACTCTTATAACCTTATAATCATTGGACATCGTATCGTATCCAAAACCAAGAACAAGAATCAACTCATACCAATAGCTGTCCGGAAAGATGGGTGGAACTAACGTTAAGTTCCTTCTAACCGAAGGATTCCAGAGAATAACTTCTTCTTCTGCGTTACTATCATTACAAAGGCAAACAACACCATTGCAACACCCGATTATCATGTAACAGTAGATGTCATCACCGATAATGTTGAAGGGGAACTTAATAGGAGTGTCGGAATCCAGAGTGAAATGTTGATCGTCCAAATGAACAGTATATACCTCTTTGTTCTCCCTGAAATCAAAGCGACGGACAAGACGGCGAGGGTTTGGTTTGTTGAAATTGTGAAAATGCATCAGTCTGAATTCGGTGGAAGAGATCAGAGACAGCCATGATTTGCAGACGGATCGAAAACGAAGAAGCGATTTTGATGATAGCCTTGATAGGATCTCAACAATGAGCTCGTTTGGAAGTTCGGTGGCCATTTTCAACTTGGTAGAAACAGAGTTATGGAGGGTGAAAAAGGTTGGGGGTGAAGGGAGGGAGGCGACCGTGAGGAGGGGATGCTTGGATCAGTTGAAGGGTTTTTGAAATAATTGGATTTGAAAAAATATGTTACTAATGGCTGTATGTAAAATGAAAAAAGTTAGAAGCTTTTTTCCTTTATTTTATTATTTTATCAGGAAAAGTAAATTAAATTATTCTTAAATTAATTTCCAAAAATAAAAATTAAATTATTATTATTCTATAAGAAGTTTTCTGTTAAAATATATTAAGATGATAAAATTATATAATATTTTAATGTTAAAATCTTTAAAGTAAAAAATTTGTTGAAATAGAATATAATTTAATTAAGATTTTGATTTTGAGTTATAATTTTTAAAAAGTTATAAAGAAGATGCCTAAATAGTTTTTAAAATTATCGTAGAATTTATTTCCTTAAAACATGTGTGTAGAAACTTTTCATAATATATTAATAATTTATATTATTATATTACGATAACATATTAATACATAGTATAATATATTTTATTTTATTTTATGATAATGTAGTATATTATATAAATGTTTAGACATAATTTCTTATAATAATGTACATTTATTTATCATAATAATATATATTATGTATTGTATTATATTACAATAGTATATTATTACATATTATTACATATTATAATACATATTTTATATTTTTATTATATATATATATGTACCATAATAATATAAAATGTGTATTATTATTATAATAATTATTATGTATATGACATGTGTATATTATTATAATAAAATACATTTATCTATTCTCTATATTATAAAGTATTTGACAAAAACTTTAAAAAACAAGTTTTTATGCATTAAGTACTGTTTATTGATAAATATTACTTAAAATTTAAGATTACAAGTAATTTTGTGTAAGTACAACTTATTAATAAAACTTTATGTTTGAACTCGTGTAACTAACATCATATAAACATAATCAAATACAGGATAAACATTTCATTTTAAATATAAAAATTTTAAATATAATTTGGATAATCATTAAATTATAACCATGTACTTAATTATTCATTTATAAAAAGTTATATTCTCAAACAAAAGTAAGTTAATTCATTATTAAATCCAAATTTAAATTATAATAAAAAATCGAATCAAAGAAATTATATAAAAAGATTTTTTAAATAGTTAATTCGGTACTGAAATTGATATGTTTTTTTAAAAATTATATTTTATTCAAAAATCAAAATATAATGATTTTCAAAAATACCACATAAAACCGTATTATAACATCGACAGGCACATATAATAAAATATAAAAATTTTAAATATAATTTGGATAATCATTAAATTATAACCATGTACTTAGTTATTCATTTATAAAAAGTTATATTCTCAAACAAAAGTAAGTTAATTCATTATTAAATCCAAATTTAAATTATAATAAAAAATCGAATCAAAGAAATTATATAAAAAGATTTTTTAAATAGTTAATTCGGTACTAAAATTGATATGTTTTTTTAAAAATTATATTTTATTCAAAAATCAAAATATAATGATTTTCAAAAATACCACATAAAACCGTATTATAACATCGACAGGCACATATAATAAAAAAAACATTAAAATCAAATTTTATCTCGTGACATTGCTTTTTTTATTACTTAATTTAAATCGAAAAAGTTTCAGATTTTACGAGTAAATGTATATTATTATAATAATATACATTTGTGTATTATAATATATATATATGTATATATATATATATATATTTTGTTAGGTGTATAAAGAGAGGTTCATATAAGACAATATTTAATAATAAAAAAAATTCTTGATTGGTCATTTATTTGAATAATGCTTAAATAAAATTTTCTTAAAATATATCCCAAAAAGGTATATATGTATACAGGTTAAGGGTGTTCATCCAAACTGTCAAACTGCACAAACCGCCTACATCGCACCGTAAAGTGCGGTTTATAACTTTTGCAGTGCGATTTGTGGTTTGCATTTTTACCAAACCGCACTATGCGGTGCGATTTGTGGTTTTGAACTATCAAACCGCGGTTCAAACCGCACTGCACCGCATGCTTTATATATTTTAAAATTTATATATAAAACATACATATATATAGAATAATTTATTATTTATGTAGTATTTTTGGACTTTGTGTTTTACTTTTTTAGTTTAATCTAATATGACAATTAACAATATTAATAAATTAATTGGACATGTCACAACTCACACTTCCAATGTAGTATGGATTGGAAGTTTTATTTTTATTTTTGAATATTTTTAATTATGCCATATGTATTTGGGAATCGGATATATTGAAACTTTTGATTTTTTTGAACTACGGTCACTTTATCGTTCATATTATAATGTATTTTTGAACTTATTAATATTGACACATAAAGCGATAGATAAAAACCGCATAAATCGCACCGAATCTCACGTGTCAAAGTGTGGATTTCATATAGTCAAAAAGAAAGGGGACGTGCTATATCCGAAACGTCCGAAATATAGTAAATATCGTAAAGGATGCGGTGCGGTTTGGTGCGGTTTGAGGTTCATGCAATGTGGTTTGCGGTTTGAAAAAATGCTCAAACGGTATATGCAGTGCGGTTTACGATTTTGTCTCAAACCGCACCGCGAGCACCCCTAATACAGGTCATATATGAAAATTTATTTACTTTTACAAAGGTTATTTAGTGCATTTAATTAAGGTATTTTTTTATTATTATTTTTTACAATTCTCATATTTAAGCATTATAAATATTTCACTTCTACAATTTTCATTAAAAAATCACATTTGACATTCAAAGTTAATCGATGGTATTTTTTCCCTTAAAAATACTGCTAATTTTTAATCAAAATATTATGTGATATTGATCAAGGTAAGTTTAAATGAAAAAGAACTTACATGTGATGCTTGTAATATGAATTACGTTTAAGAGTACATGATACGATCTTATACATATTAAATGTGTTTTACTACACATGATATATATATAATCTTGTTTTCAATATTTTTCTTTTTTTCAATGTTTAATTTGAACAATTGTTTATCATACTTTAAATCACACATAGAAAAAAAATCGAAACAAATCAATAAATCAAATGTGAATCACATGGGATTTTGACGAATATTTTATTTTTCAAAATATTACCTCAATAAAAAATGTCAATGAAAGTTAAATACATCAAATTCAAATGAATTAAATAAAAAATCAAGTCATATTAAAATCACAAATATGGTAAAAGTATAGTATTAAATAAATGCCTTATAAAAAAAAATTATTTATAATTAAATTAAATATGCTTGTTTTAAATGCATTAAATAGAAATAAACTTTTAAATAAAAAATTAAATCATTTTCAAATCAAGAATATAATAAAGTATATCTTAAATAAAAAAAATGATAAAGTTTAATTTATTATGTTATGAATAAGGTTCATTAATTGTGATTAAGGTTTTATATTAACGAAATATCGATATATTTATAAAACCAATTTTTCGATAGAATAAATGAATTGTTGATGTTGGTTTGTAACCTTTTCCTAGAAAATCAAAGAAATAATGAAAACACCAAAATACCCCTTAGTTGACATAAATGCAAATTAATACATTGGGGGTGCTAAGAGCGTCTCCAAAATGGAGAAAGTAAGAGAGAGAGTGAAATTTTCTCCAAATATGAAGATCACTCCAAAAATGATTACAATGTGAAACAACCAATAGAAATTCTAGAAAATAAATATTTAGAGAAAAAAATAACATTTTAATAGATAATTATAAAATTTTAATATTATAATCAATGATGGGTTCTCCAAATGGGGAATTTGTTGGATATGGATGTAAATATTTTTTAAGATTTTAGATTTTGATTCTCCATTTTGAAGAAATTTTAAAGATTCTCTTGGAGATGCTTTAATGTAATTTTTTTCCATGTAATGACAACAGCTAGGATCCGTTTGCATAATTGTTTTAGGGTATGTTTATTAACAACTTAATAAACTTAATGGAAGCACTCGTAGCTTAATCTCTCAACTATAGATGATAGATGATTGTTTGATAGTGGCTTAATGATATAAAAATGACTTATTCAATAAGCTTCTAAGAGAAGCTTTATGCAAAAAGCCATATTTTTTCAAACATACACCTCCCCATCAGGAAATTTTCATCTCATCTATGAAAAAACTATTCCAAACAAAAACTTTCACAAACTATACAGACGGATTAATCCACACAAACAACTTTATTCATACAGGACTAGAAAACCAACCAAACATCCCCTTAGAGGAATTTGGATTGGATTGAAATTGAAATCATTGGTGTGTTTGATCTGTATGATTTGGAATGAAATTGGATTACATTATTTATAAATAATTTATAAAAAAAGTTATAAAGAATTAAAAAAAAAATTAAGTACATTTTTATTAAACAAATGCAATTAACCTTTTTAAAAATCTTATTTCACACAATACAAAATTCTTGAAATCCCGAACATCCCCCAAGGATTTCAAAATCCTATGTTTCTAGGATTTCAATTGTGGTTCGCAGAATGTTTTTGGTTGAAATGAAATTTGTTAAAAGAATTTGACTTTGAAAGAATTAGAATAGAATGTTATCAAGTTTGACCACTTGTGTCGTTGATAGATATTGAAATGAAATATGTTAAAACAATTAGAATCAATCTGTTTTGTTCACATAATGTAGCTTTGGATTGGAAATAAATATTAATAAATGACCAAAATACTCTTTTTGGATATTTTGAATTCAAAATCCAACTACTGTGGTTTAGATCGTTGGTGGTTGATGGTGGTTTAAATCGCGGTGGTCGGTGATGGTCCATATCGATGTTGGTTGGCAGTGGTTCATACCGATGTTGGTTGGCAGACGACGGTGGTTCAGATCGATGGTGGTCAATGGCGGTTCAATTTGGTGGTCGTCGACGGTGGTTTAGATTGGTGGTGGTTCTGCGATGGTTATCAAGTAGGAAAGATGTGGATAATTTTATCTTTTTGAGAATATGGGATGGAATGAAATTGAATTCCTTCTCAATTGTGATGAAATGTCAAAAGCCTAAATGAAATTTGGCCAATAGAATTTATCATTCCAATTCCATCGGAATCCTATGAACCAAACGCCTCCTTAGGATATTAAATCCGGTCAATCCAACAAATCAAACATAGGATTGGAATGGATTTGAAATCCAAATCCCTCCAAATCCATTCCATTCCCGCAAACCAAAAGAATACCCTAGTGTCGAAAGAAAGTACAAGAAAATGTGATTTACTCTTGATACAATGTTGATAGTTATTTGACAATGTTTATTTATATATGAAAAAGATGAGAATTATGTATATTTATATAAGAATAAACACACAAGCATGAATATTGTGTATAAAGATAATTAACACATTAATTCTTGAAAAATGAAAACCACATGAGGCCCGATTAAGGTAATCACATGTACATGTCAGATAAACAACTGTCTTCTACTCTTCAATGTACAGGTCAGATTTGTGCACATCCCATCCTCCCAGAGGCGGGCCCACCTCTGCATGGGTTATATTGGGCCGGTTTGGTATGGTTAAATGCACATGTTACATGATCTAGAGACTCCAAAAGCATCATTGGTTAAATTGTATTTGACCATTGATCCCAAAACAGTGTACATAATCATCCCTACAACCAACAAAAATCCTGCCACCAATCATCACTGGTGAAGAGAATATACCTCCTTCAACATCTAACATACCAAATTTGTGCACCATATTTTGCTCTGAGTTGACTCGGAGCACGACTACACTTCCAGAACTGGTGCAAACACATACTAACCTGTTGCCAAAAATCAGTGTCAAAAGTAATCAAAAACACGTTATATATAATCATCATATAAATGAACTCAAATTACCGGTCAGATATGAGTGAATGATCAGATGTTAACTTCAAATTTTCATCTATATAGGCAGATGAACTAATTGGATCCCCCAAATCATATTTCCATACTAGATTTCCTTTCTCCTGCAGTCATCATCATTATTCAAAGTATAAAATTGGGGGAATTTAACAAAGGTTTAATCCCAAACTAATGTTATGAAGGAAATAACAATACCAAAAAGACCAAAGGGCCTTTGGCCTAACAGTATCGTAGCCCTTGCCCTCCTAGAAGGTCAGGGGTTCAAACCTCACCAAATGTGAGGAGGGTGTGTGCGTTTATTTGTTGCATCTGTCGGATATAAATATTATATACTTAAAAAAATTACAAAAAAAGGATGTATATGAATGATGTATGCTTGTTGGTTAAACAATGGGTGAGTTATTAGTTAAATGACCTTCTGATAGGTTTCTAGGCATTTTTGTGTATGATGGAAGTGACATTATTTTGTTAAGCAGTGGCATTTTCAAACCTGTTGAAAGGTCGTGGATTTAAAAAAAACTTGGTAGAAGGTCATTTAACCAAAGGACCCTTAAAAAAACAGTTTAAGTGAAGTCATATATACCACAATTTATTGTCATTAATTTCTTTTTTTGAAGTGATGAGTAGAATTCATTTACCAAATTAAACGAATAGACACCTCCGTCTCTGGAGCATACAACCACCTGTCAGATGAAACCGTAGAAATATTTATCTATAGCTTTAACAATAAACCTACAACATCTTATATACAACTTTCAGGTACTAAAAATATAAAATTGAACATGAACATAAAAGCTATGTCAAATGGACAATATCTGAATTTTCGATGAATATAGGAATAGGGTATAAATTATGATGGGATATAGAATGGTACAGGAAGAGAAAAGTTCACCTGGTTATACAGAACATGAGATAATGATGGTCCAGCAAAGATTGGGCCTCCGGTTATTCCCTGAATTTCATAATTGACAACAGGAACAATTGTAAGAGACAAATAAGTGTGTAAAAATGCTTTTTCCACCATAGGTATGTTACTTAAAAATAGAAATGTATAATTTACAGATAAAGGCAGTCATTAAAACAGACACAAGAATGCGTAGAAACTTGTCATAAACTATATAATAAACACTAGAAGATTATATATGAAAGTTTTGGGAAGAGGAAGTTGAAGATCAAATGCCACACATGTGTTTTTGGTGTTAATCTAATTGACAGGTGTCACTTATTATCTACTTAAATAATGTCATCTTTTGTGATTGAATGGTGTTATACCATTATACGGATAAGCCATATTGTACCTGTCTCTTCCTCTGTTACATATAAAATTTCACCAGATCTCACACACACACACACATATATATATATATATCTACTGGTAATATGAATCCTCCTCGTAAAATAGCACATATGGAGATTCCATAGAGTACGAATCTTACCCTCCAAACAATGGATCCAGTTGCATCAACAGCGACAATATGTCCACTCACCAAGCAACAAATGACTGCAAAAGTCAAGATATATTATTGATGCTTTATCAACAGACAAGGACTCTACGACATGCATTAACAATACATTTTACAATCATTCAAAAATTTGGTATAAAGAAGAGCAATTCAAATATAAATCAGACTGAACCATCGGGAACAAATTGCTCTGCTAATAAAGAATTCTGGCTCAACAAAAATTAGAGAAGCAACTTCTTCACGGTTGTTAAGACTGGAGAACAGATAGAGGACATCTTCATTAATGCTTTAAACGGGGTTCAGGTTGGTTATCTTTGTAGCAAATTGGGCATGATTAATATATATGCTCCAACTTGTGGGGGAGTGTTAAATAAATGTAGATTATTTATGTTTTTTCTAGTTTATTTTTAGATAGTTTCCTAAAGTAGCTACTAGCTACCTAGTCGTAATATATGATCTTATACATTTCTTCTCATTTGGTGATACAGAAAATTGGTTTACCTTTTTTACAATTTGTATTTCAAACTTTCTACTGATGATGCAGATTAAAAATTAAATGAGAAGAGAAAAGTGCAGATACCATGTCCATTAATATGATCAATTGAGAGAGAACCAAATATTGGTGCTCCTAGGTCTTGCAGCCATAACACACTGAATGGCACAGCCTGCATGAAGAAGATAAATAATCTACCAAAGGGTCCTGTAACATAGCAAAATCAATTTTGAATGGTGCCTATACCTTTAAAGATAATGCAGTCATAGAGCCATTAGTTGATGCCAAATAAAGCATTTCATCAACCTACATAATAAAAGAAACAAAGTTGCAATTGAAAGATTATAGAAATGGTGGCCAACTTTGCATATGGGACAGACAAGATGATACAACAGTACAACATATTATTAACCAAATTCACCTCATTGATTGCAGGTGACCCATATATACTCCCACCACAATTTAGCTTATAGACACAACATCGACTTCGATAATCAAGGGCATAGACATTATGGTCATAAGATCCACACCTGTACATCGCATAATATAAATACTTTAGAAGTTAGGTGCTCCATAACTGACATACACTATTGAATCAATGCATTATAATTTATAAAATAATAGTGTCAGCCAAAGTGAACATTACCAGACCAGATGTCTCTGCTTGTCTACCACCGGTTGTGACTTTACCTTCAAAAGACATTTAAAGAATGCTTTGTTAAAAAATTCTTGAGTCTAAACACTTGAATAACCTTTGTAACTGTCTCTCACAAGTCAAAATTTAATAAAAACAATTATTTAAATAAAAAAAGTAAAAGACATAGTTCTGCCAGTAAAATAAAATGATAAACTAATTGAAATGATTACACAAACGTACACAGAACGTATTATGTGAAGTGCTAATTTCTTGAGTATATATACCTCGCCACCTGTCTGGAAAGTCCAACCGATGCTTCCATTCAACGAATTGAGAAAATATATGTTCCCTTTGTAACACCCAACTACAACCTAAAATCTAACAGCTCTTGTCAAAATACATATACATAATAAAAGGATATATAATAATTTCTGAAGTATAATTCGACCTCAGAAAAGTCTCCCAAAATTGCCGCTGAGCTCTCTACTCTTCCTTCTAATTGTACCTCCCACTCGACAAATCCACTGAACGAATTCATATGATCAAATGAATCAATAATATGCAGCTTAATTTTATTAGCAAACAAGTATTTTGGATACTAATATTTAAATAACCACAGCCAATCAAAAGTGTAACAATTTGCAGCACTGTGATAACCACTCGAGCCTAAAAACTAGAAACCCTTGAAAATGAACAGAATTTTGTTTTGAGCAATCACACAATTGTCTATTACTTTCAAATACGGTGATGAATATAATGATTGAGGAAATAAATACTTGCCTTGGGGCTTTCATGCAAATAAATTTATGTGAGTGAGATCCAATGTATATGTAGATATTTTTTTCTCTCACTACAACGAGTGGTGATGCATCAACACAAGACTCCATGTGAACTTTCCACAGTTCTCTCATAGAAGCTTTTTCGGCACCAAGAGTTTCATGGAACCATGTTGCTTGAAATGATCGATTGATGTCAAACTTCTCCCCAAGCATTACTTTGTTACAACGACTAATGGCACAAGAAGTTGTAATTTTATCAACATTTAGATCATCATCATCCACCCTGAGAGCCTTGTTAGGATAATACTCGGAATCAGATTCATCAAGTTTGCTAGATAACCTACCATGTAGCTTATTTGTTTTCAGGTCAGAAACTTTAGATACGATAGGAAGTGGTTGGTTCGCTTCCAACACTTCCATATCCACTCTAGTGTGAACACTTCTTTTACGATCATGATTATGCCGTCCTTGATCCAGGAGAGCCGTTACTAGCTTCAGTGGACTAGGAAAAGCGTACAACAATTCCATGTTGATTCCTAATTTATGAGAAGTCTGAGCTGCCGAAATAGAATCACCACCCATCACGAAAAAATCATCATCGTCACTAACCTTTGCAACCACCAATGCATCACAGAAGGCCTGCATAAGCACATGTAAACACTAATTGCTCTGAAAGAAATATAGAAGTCTGATAATAAGAAATCATAAAGTTCCATAAGTTCATATATATATATATATTCATACTCCCTCCAAAAACAAGTGTCCATGTTTATATGTTAATTTGTCCCAAAGTAAGTGTTGTACTTTCCAATTCTACCCATAATTATGAGATGGAGAAATTCAGTTCTCCCTCCATTAATAAGGGTAAAATTGTTATTTAGTTAACTAAGAAGTGTAATATTTACACATTTCCAAAACTGTGTGCCTTTTCCATTGCTAAAGCTAACTGCTCTCGAAAGGCTTAAAATTTTATAGAAGCGTTATAAACTATATAAATACAAAATTATAAACTTCCATAAGTTAACACACTGTCCATCTGAAATATGCTACAAGACCAACTGCAGAACAGAAACATCAACAAGCAAAAGTCTAAAGTTTAATCATTTAATGAACAATAAATTTTGATCAACCAAAGGGTCATTGGCCCAATGGTATCTGGGTTACGGGCAGACAGTCTCCCAGGAGGTCAAGGGCTCAAACCTCACCAAAAGCAAGGAGTGTGTGATATTTGCCGTCTATAGATATTATATACTTAAAATAATTGATCATATAAGGTTAAACATTTGAACTAGAATGTATGATATACCCTAAGACAATCAACATAATAAATGAGTAGAACATAAAATATTTTTCTCTGATATAAGGGTAGCATTTGGGGAAGTTGTAGAGAGAATAAGGGTAAACCTCTTTTATCGTTTGCAAGAGATTGCTATCAGGAATCTCATTAATTTCACTACAAATCTCTGACATCGAACACCTTGAATTAGCCAACAATGTGTAATCTACCTTCCCAGATGAAGACATCGGTATTGACTCGATGAAAAAGAAACGACTTGGGATCATTGCCAATGGCAGTTTGTCAACCATCCAACCTCGAAGAGAATATCTCAAACTTTTAACACGATCAAGACCTTCTTTTATAACTATATATGCTTCAATATATGCAACTTCTCCTTCAGCATTCTTGAATATCACAGCAGCATCACCAACATCTTCATGCGTTCTTATTGTATTTTCAATCTCCTCCAATGCAATTCGCTGACCATTCACCTTTATAGTTCGATCATTTCTCCCTAGAAAAATCAAGTCACCACCAGGAAGTTGTTTGGCGAAATCACCAGTTTTAAAGTAAATTCGGCTTTCCTTCTCATCGGCAGAACAACAAAAAGTAGATGATTCCGGAAGCACCTTTATATCGTTCAGAGGAATAATATCATGATCAAAGTATCCGGTCGCAATACAGAGTCCGGAAACATATATTTCTCCATAGTTAGGTACATCTTTTCCAACAAGAGCTACTTCACAGTTGGGAATAGGTATTCCTATTGGAACTGTACTAAGTATCTCAGCCTCCAAAAGTGACGGTAGTCTTTTGCAGTCAAAATATGTACAATCACCAGAAACCTTAGATTGAAAAGTTAAATAGATTAGAATGAGTAAGAAGTAATTACACAAATGCACACATGCTTAATCAGCCATAACAATATAGTTATATGATTTGTGGCCATGGCTATTACAACAAAACTTTCACTTATTATAACAAACGAAAAATAAGCTACCAGATATATCCTCAAGAGGTAGGGTGTGAAGTAAAAGCATATTCAATACAGCAACTGGAATTGCACAAACTATGCATCCAAAGGCCAAAGCGGTAAATATATATATATATAATTTGATTTTAGGATAAAATCTTCTACTCACCTCTGTACTGCCATATAAATTCAAGATCGCAGTGTTGGGTAATAACTTTGCAAGAGAATTCCATAAGGATAAATGCAGGATTTCTCCACTCAGTACTAACAATTTTAGTGATCCCTGAATCTTCGTAACATATGAACTTTGAAGAGTTTGAAAAAGCATCCTCATTAGTGATGGCACAGCAACAAGCCTATTGATAGAGTAGTCCTGCCAACGATTTGCAAACATGACATTTAATTAAAAATAAAACCATCTTCTTACCGGTGCAGAACTTAGGTACAATCTCTTCAAGCACAAAACATGGCCATGATTACACAAAACCCAAAAATTTAAGTATTTTTTAAAATTTGAACTAAAAAAAAATTAAAATAGTAGAGAATGGAGGGGGCAGAAACATAGAAAGAGAGTTATCATCTGCTGAATTTCAGATTTTGCTTTTCATAATGTATGGATTTAACTAATCCTACATCACTAGAATTGTAAAACAATAAAATTAAAATGCTTACAAAGTATATCAAATTTTATAATTCTTACAAACTAACGTTCTTTTAAATCTTGAAATTCTTACAAATAAAAGTATCACTGAAACACTGTGT
The DNA here is from genome assembly GCA_036898165.1 of Silybum marianum. Classification (NCBI taxonomy): domain Eukaryota; kingdom Viridiplantae; phylum Streptophyta; class Magnoliopsida; order Asterales; family Asteraceae; genus Silybum; species Silybum marianum. Next base: position 25,956,116 of record CM072538.1, read on the forward strand.
GGTAAACACAATAATACAACTTTAAAAACCAACACTCTTCTAAAAGCATATGTATTCAAAATCACAATGAATCATCAAATCATCCAAAAAGAGGTTTGAAATAAGAAAAAAAAACTAGAATTAAAAATATAAGGCTAAGTGAAGATAGAGGATGCAATAGTGATTACTGAGAGAACATGAAGAACTAACTTTAAAGGGAGGTTGACTTACTGAATACGTAAAGGAAATCTCATGTTTATCGCAGTGTTCTCTCATCTAGCGAGTTTACGAGCTAAAAGAGGTTAGGAGCCTACTTGCCCATTTTATAGTTTCAAATTATAAAATGCTACTGAATTTGGTTCATAAGATTCGGCTGTTTTTCACCAATGAATGACATATTAGGTGTTTGACTAATAATAGTCAAAACACTTTTGTAAGGATTACTTTTGTTAGTGACATTCTCTTATCTATTTTTGTTCTCGAGAGCTAAAAGATGCTTAAAGCATTAGTAAATCAGGTCACCTAAGGCAATGGAAGTACCTGCAAACAGGGAAAATGGAATTGCTTCAGGCACTGCTGCAAGAAAGGCGTCGACTGCTTTGCACAATTTGTTCATTTCAATTGGGCTAAATTTATCAACTTTTTTGTGTTAATGTACCTGTAAATACTTGGTGATGGAAAGTATATTTTCTTTTAGCACATTGAAAGGAGGAATAACCAAGGTACAAGTGGCAAGGAGACCTCCAAGAATTTCTTGCAGATGATCAATAAAACCCACAGATGTTTTGAACAGCAAAGTTTCCTCACCACATAAGGGATACATGTCTTGCATCCATATGAAGCGGTTTAGAAGACCTGAAAGATGCAAAATCCACATGGGGAAATGAGAACTTACAAGATAAACAATATGACATGAATGTGTACCCATGCTGTCTCAAATCTAGGAAAAGTACTATCAAATAAGCAGATAAATATAAAAGATAACATGTGTATACAAGTTATTGTGCTTCACAAGTTACAAATAACTTATTATCTTTACAAATATAAAAGATATTAAGATAACATGTCTAGCAATTTTAACATAGTTGTAGATGCTAAGATTGAGTTATGATGGTGTTGCCTAAAGACTTGGTGTTCGATAAAATCTAGTTGGCAGTAGTAGCCAGTAGCCGCATTGCAAGATGATGGCGTCAAATGAAGTCATCTCCGAAGCAAAGAACAGGCATGTGATCAAACAATGATGCATTTCCATTATTATAAACATTTAAACGCTATTATCTTGCCAGAGAAATACTATGACCCCTTCAAAAATCTCTACATCTACTATTCTCTCACTCAACTATTCACTTAATTTAATGAAAAAACTGTTAAACTACTAAATGTCAATACCCTAACAGTATACTGTGAGGGTTACTTAGAAGAAGTTTACGTATACACCATGTTACTGTCAATATTTAATGGAAATTTAGCTGACAAAGGAGAAAAGGCAGTGAACTCTATTATCCTGTGAGAAATATATTATGAAGCCCGAATACAAAATGTAACAACTATTATCGCAAATTGTACAATGTTTTTGTTGAATTCTTTTTTTCTGAATAAAAGGGGACATGCCATGCTTGTCCTAATTATACTTGCCATAACACCAATGGTTTTAAAACTGCCACACGTCTTCTTTAAGAAATTATAGAAATAAAAAGGGTTAGCCAGAGTACAATACTGAAGTTAGTCTTACTACCAACAAGCAACATACATAATGGCAAGAGAATTCAATCAAACTTTGCTCACCTTGTTCAGTACCACAAACACCTTTAGGTTTTCCAGTTGATCCAGAGGTGTACATCAAGTAACAGAACGGTCTCAACCTCTTGTTTCCACATGGATATGGCATGTTTGCACATGGGGAAGCAGCGTGCTTCTTAAGGTTTGTTTTCGAGGAGATTATTAGAATGGGACAACCACTACCATCAACAAGCCAATGGTATTTGTCTATATAGTGATTGTAGTTTCCATCAAACGAAGTAGAACCACAAAGAATAAGGTTGGCAGTTGAAGAAGAAACAACAGACAGTACTCTTTCTTTTGGCCATGAAGGGTCTAGTGGCATGAAAGCCTCCCCACATCTCAGAACAGAAAGAACAGATATAATATATTCTACAGAAGGAACCATGTATATCCCCACAATTCTTGGGGTATTCGCAGACTGATCAGTAGGCAGGGGATCTGAAAAAAAAACAGTTGTCACTTGTCAGTTAAGGATCAAGCCAACAGTAAGCCAACAAAGTAGCATGGTTCTTATAAAAAATATGGTAGCTGTAGCCTGTAGCTTGCAAGTTAGGACTTTGCACCTTAAATTATTGCACTTAGGTTCATATTTGTTTTCAAGAATTTTCATATAATATGTTCAGTACTAATTTTGCATTAAAGATTGAGGTGATCTTAAATTGTTCCTTTAATATCCAACAACTACATAATCTACCCATAAATCAAATTGAACATTTCAGCTACAACTTCCACCACAGGAACAAAACTCGATCACATTAACTTTCTCCTACGGTCGATCTTAGATATTTATTTAAATTATTTCACTTTTTTGTGATACCAGTGACTTAATATGTATTACTTTATAAAACTATACTGTTTTCCGTGCTAAGAAGATAGTTACATATATGCTGTATCAACAACGTAGCAACTGTAATTGCCAGAGAAAAAATTCCAATTGAATAACGAAAGGTAAATTCATCAACTAGTGATAACTGATGAAATTAATTTCGATAATTATATTTACTAGTTACAGATAAAATGTGTCTTTGAGAAAGAATTCACCAAATTCGCTAAGAAAGATACCTGGGGATGGTTTGATAACAGAAGGGTCAACTCCACCGTCAAGAATGAACCTTAGACGACGGCTAAGAGTATCTACCGCTTCTAGAATCTCCGAATAAGTAAAGCATACGTCACCTTCGTACACCGGAGGATGTTCTGAAGACGGTGATGCCTCAATAAACTGGTCGATTCCTGTGGCGAATTTAGTACGATCACCAGGGTGGCGTGGGGAAGCATGAATGACTGCGATTTTATTAGGGTTTTTGGAAGCAGATTTGCAGAATTCGTGTGAAATACAACAGCTGCCAAGAGAAGAGGGATTCTTCTGGTTCATGTCTTCACTGTCACTGAGAGAGGAGAAGCCCGCGAACTCCCAAGTATGAAAGAATGGTATTTGCCCATTTGGGACTTCTTCAATCCCCTTTTCTTTTGGAATGATCAAGGCTTGTTTGTTTCTTTTAATCACCACTTAGGTTTGATTTGTTTAGGTATTTCATGACCATTTCCAAACTGAAATCAGTCTTCAGACTTCGGATCTCTTAAAAAACAAACGCCACCTAAGTCATTCGATTAATTATAGAAGAATTACATTTTACAACTAATTGATAAAAAAAATCTCATGTACCTTATTTAACAAATTATTGAAAATGTACCAATTTAAACCGGAAGTAATATTTTATTGTAAATTTGGTGTACAAAAAACCGTCAATCAGCGAAACCAGTCCAACCAACCCCGTAACAACCCAATTAAACCGCCAACCCGTTAATTAAGAGTTTTAAAATTGGGTAAGCGTAACTCAACCCTAACCGTTAACCCGTCATTAATGTATATTATTTCGATAAAATTATATGTATAATATTTATAATCGTTATAATTTATAACTCAAATCCCAAAATTAATCAACTAGGTCAAATCCAAAATTAATTCAACTAGGTCGGGCGCTCTATGAGCTTCTAGTAGTTGATCGGTCTCGATTCTATTTTCCCGCTTGTTCCGTTAACACGAGTGCACTGACTAGGTCAAGCGTTGTTTTTTTAAAGACATAGCGGCATTGAACCCACGAACGACTACCACGAACATACGCACGCACGACTCCCCGACGGTAGCGGGCATCCAAGGGAAGCCCACTAATCCGTCGTTGTTCCGGCCCAGCTTACGTTGGACCTAGAGCCCAACCGCCGTCTATGACTAGGCTGGGGGGCAGCCCAGTCAAAGACTGGACCAGCCCAAGGACTGGATACTCCTCATGCCCTCAAAATTGACTTCCCTTGGATTTGAATCCGGGTAGATTGAGTTACCATCAACAATCCCCCCAGGATGTTACTGCCTTGGGGAAACCAACTGAGCTAGACATGATTTGTAGGTCGAGCGTTGTTGTATGATGTCAATGATCGATATACACTTTAGTATATGTTTCTCTCTTGCATAGATGCTCTTAGGAGTTGGAATCGTAAATGCTTAGAAGTTGCCTTATTTCTTTATAAAAAATTATGTTTTTCATTGCATAAATGAATATATGAAATATGTTTCCAAATATAAATTTCAAACTAGAAGTATGAATATATATTTTTTGTGAAGGGTATCTCAGGTAAAGTCAAGACTGATCCCAACAAAAAAAAATTAACTGCAATATATCAGCCCTGATAAACTCAGTAGCTACAATTGTTGAGAACACATGAATTCGGAGTATGAATATAAATGAACATATGAAGTATGTTTCAAACTAACATTGGAACATAAACTTTTGTTTTCGTTGCATAGGTACCCTTAGAAGTTTGTTCTTTGAGTATATTACAGATTTGGTCCTTGTGGTTTACACTTTCTACTCACGGTGGTCTCAAAATCAAAATAAATACATATTTGGTATCCTTGGTACCTATTTTCGTGCCTATTCAGTCCTCCTTCTAATGAAATCAAAAAGATTTCGGTTAACCAAGTTAAGTCCAAGGGCATTTTAGTCTTTTCAAACCTTTTTTCCTTTACATTGTTAAAAAACAAAAGACATTATATACACATACTAGACATTACATCCGCCAATAATAATGGTGTCACATTAACATATTTGATAATATCAGAAAGACAAGGAGAATTTACATAAATCTAGATGTGTTAAACCTCTAGGTAGAGGAGATATTAAGTGTTTGTATGCAATTAGTTTTTGGACCGTACATAAAATTCAAATACATTATAATTATATGTGGTTTTGTTCAAACTCCGCCAATTATAACAACAATTTCAAAACTATATAAATGGTTTCATCGTTTCAATTTGCTTACTTCGTCGTTCCTACCCCTAGTGGACTTTAAGTTAAAAGATGCATTTTGATCCATTTGTTTTTTATTTAAAGAGTTAGGCCGTGTTTGTTTGTTTTTTTTTTCATTTTAAGCTCTTAATCATCACTTGTGTCCGATTCATTTAGGCGTTTCATAACCATTTCAGAACTGAAATCAAACTTCATACATTAGCACCTCTTAAAAAACAAACATCACCTTAAAAAATAAGTATATAAAGCTTGGTGCACAAGTATTTAAAGCATTGTATAACAAAATAAAACCAACCCCTCGCTCTTCCCTACGTTGTACCCTTCCATCGGCAACCACCACCACCACCGCCCCTTCCTCTTTGTGGCCCCCTTCCCTTTTTAAGTGTTTCTTGTTAGGGGTAATACTGAATACCGTTAACTTCTGCACCATAGTATCTTACAGGAAGGGGCGTGTTTTTTATTAGTTTCAATGTTTTAATTGCTTATACCCCAATGTTTTTTAAATAAAAAAATGTAAACGACCAAATACCCCTCAAGTTAACAAATGAATTTAACTCTCGTTAACGGCAACCATGAATGGTATAAACAAATTAAAATTTATATAGATCAAAAAGTATCTTCTATACCGAAAGAGTCTTATCAGCCCGTTGATTTTTTGCTTTAAAGCAAAAAATCAACAGGAAATAAAGACAAAGACAGATGTAAACCAATACATGCTTGTTCTCACTCTTACTCACCGATTCCAATGTACAACAACAAAACCTTCTTAAGTAGTCTTATTGTTCCTTCAACTTTACAAAGAATGAGTATATACAACACATGTATCTATATATTGAAGAATAAAAGCTTCATGCTTTTGACTTCCTTCTGTCATCCAACGCCTATTCGGAAAAAAGAGGAGAGAGCGTGTTAAATAACTTTCCCTTTTTGGAAGGTTGATATATAATTGTTTAAGGGGGTGCTTAGTTCATTTCAGGGGGGATGAAAATGACGATGAGAATAGGAATATGAATGTTGGAGAATGAAAATGTGTTTCATCCTTACTATTAACGATTTACACTTGCATTCCCCACTCCTTATTACCCCCAATAAAACACCCCCTAAAATTTTCAAAAGTTGAAAAGGACTTGAAAGATACCTTGCTTTGGAACATTCTCATGGTGACCACCAAAGTATCGCGCAATCTACAAAAGGAAACAATGCTATGATTTCATGTTGACAAGAAAGAGATTGTTAGATAAAGTGTCAAACCGAAGCTACCAACATATTGTTGAATACAACAAGGCCATCTTAAAGTTGAAGTACAAAAAAGGTTACGTTTTGACTATTGAGGTCAAACAAACTACTTTCCAAACTCAAACTTTGTTACATATATATACACATATGTATATATAAAGAAAAGTTCAAATGTAAACTCAAATTTGATTGTGAACGTGAGGACAAATGAGAGCGCGACACGTGTCATATGCAGACTGAATATTTCTTTGATTATTCAATATGAATATGACAGATATCGCGCTCTCATTTGTCCTCACGTACACAACCAAATTTGATTCTCATTTGAATCCGCCCCTATGTATATATATATATATATATATATATATATATATATATTACATGAGGGAGGATCAAATGAGAACAATAACCAAATAGGAGAATACGAAAATGGCCAAATCACGTGCAAAATCACATGTTATTTTACATTAACGGGCAAAAAAAGGTGTGAGGACGACTTTATCTGCGACTTCAAGTCGCAGGGGTAAAGTCGTGTGAATCACATGTGATTTTGTTCGTTATGTTAGTGTAAAATCACATGTGATTCGGCGTTTTCTTATTCTCTTATTTAGGTACTATTCTCGTTTGATCCTGACTCATATATACATATATTTGTTACAAACTTGCATAAACATTTTGTAGTTTGTAGTGATTATCATAAAGATTAGTGTAGGCATCAAACTTCCCTTGAACACTAAAACAAATAGAATCACTTTCAAATACGAAAAGTCGTTTGTTTGAACCCGATAAATCAAAAATGTACATCTTTGTTTGGAACAATAAAGTTAGAAACCTCAAGTAAATAAGAATGTGAAGCCAATGTATTACCGAACATCATTGAATGTATCAAAAGAATGTGAACCATTCGAAGATGTCAACACAAATTGTGTAGCAAGTCCCAAAGGGATTTTGATCTGCAACATAATTACAAGAGATACGACAATTATCAAAATTATAAATAATCTACCGATTCCTCAAAGAATTGTGTGGTTCAAACTAGCCTGTAGCACGTCTTGTAAAATATGCTTCAATCAAACCTCCTACATTTTAATACTCTATCTTTCCCATGTAAATTGCAACAATCTTCATTTTTGGCAACTTTCTAAGTTACAATTATACCAAAATGCAACAAAGTTTGATTTAGGTATTGTTTAGTGCAACAAAGACTTCTTCTCTCAATCGATTTAACAAAGTTCCAAAAATCTCTATTTTTTTACCCATTTTGACCGAGAAGATGATGATTTTGTTAACATTTGATGACGTGGATACCTGTTTACGGAAGGATTATGTCGAAGTGGACAAATGTTACAAGATCAAAATGGATACAAAATAGAGTATTTTGAAACTTTGTTACATTGATTGAGAAAAGAAAATCTTTGTCATAGTAAATAGTTGCATTTTGATGCATTTTGCCCTTAAAAATAACATATTCGCACAACCATTGTAAAAAATAAAGATTCTGAGTTTTTTTCTTGTGGATTTGCAACATAAACACTATTGTTTGCAAGAATGAGTGGATGCAGACGAGATATGACAACGTGAAGGACTGAGTAACCCATCATGCTCAACACTATCTGCCCAAAAAAATAGCTTAAACAAAGGTTTGTTTTCAATAAAAGCCAAATACGTTTAGAAAGTCGATCATTCAATAGTTGAACACATCCTTAAACCAGATTGTTAAACCAAATGTTTCAATTTTCATGAGAAAAAGGGTAGTAAAGGGAATTGATCATCCAATCAGTTTAAGCATCTTCGTGTTTAAGTAACACATGGGAATTTTATTTCACGTACCGATAAACCATTGGAATATTTCTCATGGAATAAGATATCTTGCGTCCGATTGACTTTTATTTGGTAGCTCGATTGTTCCAAAGAGAGAGTTGTTTGCTCCCATTTCTCAGAAGAATCCATCTGCCAAAATGACATCAAACAATGTTGCAATTAAATAACCAAAAGGCTAGCTTGAAGGAACTTGTTCCACAACTAAAATGGCCACAAACACTAAGAAAATCGTTTTTGGCCAAAATGCAAAAAATAAATCTTTTTCTACATTCCTTCTTTGAGTCACCAAAAGAATTTGGTTGTTTAGAAACTATGTGCCAAGTAATATGTATTGAAATGATGATTACTCTACAACAGAAAAGAACGAATTAACCCCCGAGGAAAAAATTTAAGAAACTGTACCAGCAGCAAAACGTTAAATGATGCTTGACCGACCGACATATATTTGTCTATTTCCTGTTGCATTTCTGGATCTGCAGATTTTCATATTTCAAAAGATTAGGAAGAGAAAACAGTGAATTCCACTTTTCAACAGAAATACTAATTCACTTTTGTAAAAAGTACTAAATATCAACAGGTGAATTAATCTATAAATTTGAAGTCGTTAACCAAATAAACCTACCACATGTTACTTTGTTCTGCTCATTGGCAAAAAGTCGCAACATTTCCCCCTGACAACAACAAAGTTCCAAGATAAGTGACGTTGCCAAATGTGTTCTAGCATCACTAAGCATGGAAATATGCAGAGTACCCAATGGGACGAAACATAGAAACAGTACAACATACATATTATATTTCTCATACAATCCGCGAATAATTTGATATTACTATTTATTATTTTATTCTGAGGGTTTTCAAATTGTTCAAATATTCAAAAAAAGAAGTTACAATTGGTCAAATGATATGACCAAGTTAACATATAAAAACGAATACTGTTAAAGCATGGATAACATGCCCAACTTCTTAAAGGAATGAGCTTTGCAAGATGTCTTTAACAAGGACTTACAAAGCACCCAAACCTGGAAAAAGGCCCATAAGAAGCACCAATCACCACACTAACTCAATTCTGTTTGTATCACCAAATTTGGAATTCTATCTCTTCAGTCTGATTAAATTTATCAGATTTCTTCTATTTAAAAAGAATTTAGATAATGTTTGGATTTCAGTAATATCCAGATGGTAATTATTTTTTATCTCCATCAATTTGATAAAACAAAAACAACAATAAAAATAATCATCTAATAATAACGATAAGGCTATTAACAATAATAATATAATTTATGATTCTCTAACACAAATACATATATACACATATATGATATATCTCTAACACCGCGGTACGTTAATATCACCAAGAATTAGAAGTTTCAACTTAACTCTATTGAATAAAAAATCGGCTATTCAATTACTTATACAATAATTGTGATTATTTTGGCAAATAGGTACACACCACATAATGACATCGAAAATCTCACCCGTCCATGCTAAATCAGAAAAAAGAACCAAAAAATGCATGCACTATTAGCATTATGCAATACAATGCACACAGAAAAATAAACTACCCCTGTAAAGATATATATATATATAGAGGATGATCATGAAATACCTTATGACCTTGGTCGTTCATTGGTATGCACTCAACAGCAATAAGTTTATCGACATCATCAGCTGTAACTACATATTCGGGACTTGTGGCTCCTGTGCCATGGGAAAATTGCGGATCAAGAACACCAAACGATCAAGCCCAACAAAATTTTCAAGAAATCTATGGCACTTCAAGAGGCTCCCGGAAATCAGATTACCCCCGGTCATCCCCTTATATATGCAATAATTTCCAGTTGGTGCATCCCATATACAACATATTATCATAAACAACAAACAGATACATTAGGTGTGGCCTAACTGCGCTTGTCAAGTGGTTTCAAACTTATTCTGACCAAAATATTGTGAGTTAAAATCCCACACTTGAGTACTGACTGATTAATTACCCCTTGGGTGTGGTTCCCCACATTGTTTAAGAAAATAGACGTTTAGGGGCCATTTTACCAACGTTTATCAGGTAAGTGCTTAACGGCAATAGTCACCCACCCTCATTTACCTTATCGAGTAACATTCTCGGTCATCAAAGTGGATTGTTGGTAAACATCTTTTCCCCGGTAAGTGCTTATCAGGTAAGAGTTTTCTCCCTCGCTTACCGCGTAAGATTCTTGGTCCATGCTATGCCTCTTACCGGGTAAGATTCTCAATCCTTGCCATGCTCACCCAGTAAGGTAAGTGACATCTGGTAAGCGCTTACACAATTAACATTTGGTAAACGACCCCTTAATGTCACATATATCAATGCATATGGGTTTACCACTATCTCCTTCGACTTGAAATTTTCAGTTTATCCATGAAATTAGAACTTCCCTCCTTTTTTCCTATGGCATCATGTCAATATATTGAAACATTACTTAAATCTTTGTCAACTTCAGAAATCAATTAGTAGTTAAATAATTTTACTGACGCACAAGTGGGTGCTGCAGGTAATCGAAGTCAATGGCATAGAGGGTTTTTTAGAAACTTACCCTCAATGTACTCCAAAGTGCCATCCAGAAGGTGATGAACCCACTAACAAAGAGGCAACCAAATAATGATGTGTCACTCACTTCATAGTTCATAGGAATAATGAAATGTTTTAGCTGAAAATCTACATCTAGAAGCTTCTTACTGCAATCATGCATGATGAGGTCCCACGCACCGAATATCCACAGCATAAAAGTTTACCTCCCGGTTTGGCATCCCCAATTATTCGGAAGCCTTCTACTCCCGGCAAATCTTCTATTGGAAATATAATATAGTAATATTCTAATCATATATTGGATTTACATAGAATTACCCGAAACTCCTATCACTATTTGCTGAAGAAAAATAACCTGAAGTTGTGGATGAGATTGGTGTTGTCGATGTGATTGGTGTTGTGGATGAGATTGGTGATGGAGGATGGTTGGAAGTCTTGATGATAGGGGTTCCAATCTAACAAATGAAACAAAAAAACTACATTTCTAAGTCGTGTATAGATGTTTACAAAAACTTATCTTGTTCCCTCATATTCAAAACATGTCCATTTTAGGGAATGGGAATACCAGGGAACTGAATGGGAATGAGTTTCATTCCCCCTAATTTGTTGACGAGTGATTCATTATCCAATATGTGGTAATGACCCATTCCATCGCATCAAACTGGACACAATTAACACTTCCATTCCTACCCGTATTATCCCCAATCAAACACTCTTCACAATTGTCAAAAGTTGAAAACGGGTAAGAACTTGAGAACTGCAAAAATTTGTAGATTACCTTGCTTTGGAACATTCTCATGGTGAGCACCAAAGTATCACGAATTCTACAAAAGGAAACAAAAAAAAATGTGATGCTATGATTTCGTGTTGACAAGAAAGAAACCGGTACAAGAACTGAAGAAAGTGTCAAACAGAATCTGCCAACATATTGTTGAATATGGTGTGGAACTCCTTATTTTCTTATTCCAAAAAAGAGAGGTACAAAGGGCAATTTATAGAAATCAGGAAATGAAACAAACTACGAAGCATATTAAAGCAACTACGTCTAACTGCTATATACAATGCAGAGATTATCCTAGTCTTCAAAAATAAATAAATCATAACTAATCCCTTTTTCTCAAGGATTTACAACATCTCTACATATAGCAAGGTCAATCTAAAAGTTGAAGTGAAAAAAAGGTATGTTTTGACTACTAGGGTCAAACAAGGTATTTTTCAAATTTAAATTTGATATATCTTTGTTACAACTTGCATAAACAATTTTTTGTTCATAGTGGTTAAACAAAAAGTTTAGTGTGGGTATCAAACATCCCCTGGACACAAATAATTAAATAATTTCAAATACGAAAAATAATTTGTTTGACCTGAAAATTCAAAATGTACCTTTTTGTTTGGAACAAGAAAGTTAGAAACTTCAGTAAATAAAAATGTGAAGCCAATGTATTACCGAACATCATCGAATGTATCAAAAGAATAAGAAGAACCATTCAAACATGTCAACACAAATTGTGTAGCAAGTCCCGGAGGGATTTTGATCTGCAACAACATTATGAGAGAGATGACAATCATTAAAATCATAGATAACTTTTTTGACAACTTTCTAAGTTAAAATTATAGTAAAATGCAACAAGTTTGATTTGGTTATTATTTAGTGTAACAGATAACTTTTTTCTCAATCGAGTTAACAAAGTTCCAAAAATCCCTATTTTGTACCCATTTTGACCGATAACGTGATGATCTTGTAACATTTGGTGACGCGGATACTAGTTTACAAAAGGATTACCTCGAAATGGATGATAAACTTAACAATTGACATCCACGTCGTCATCAAATGTCACACAGTCAAAATGGGTACAAAATAGAAAATTTTGAAACTTGGTTTCTTTAAATAGAAATATTTGAAACTTTGTTATATGGATCAAGACAATAAATTCTTTTTTATACTAAATGGTTGCATTTTGCGCTTCAAATTACATATCCACACTGTCATCGTAAATATCAAGATTCCATGAATTTTGTCATTGTTAAAGGGTATGTAAGACATCTGACTAATAGTCGAGAAGAGAATGACTTTTTAAGCCATTATAATTTCTTTTCCATTGGAAACTTCCAATTCTTCTTGTGGAAATGCAATAGGAACACTACTGTTTGCAACCATGAGTAGATTCAGACAAGTTATGAAAATGTAAAGGACTGAAAAACCATCATACTCGATACTATCTGCCCAAATATAGCTTAAACAATGATTTGTTTGCAATAAAAACCAAATCTGTTTAGAAAGTTGATCACTCAATAGTTGAACACATCCTTAAACCACAGTGTTAAATCAAATGTTGCAATTTTCATGAGAAAGATTGAATAAAGAAGTTGATCATCCAATTAGCATCTTCACGTCTAAGTAAGTAAGTAAGTAACACATGGAAATTTTATTTTACGTACCAATAAACCATTGGAATATTTCTCGTCCACGAATATGTCTTGCGTCCGATCGACTTTTATTTGGTAGCTCGATCGTTCCAAAGAGAGAGTTGCTTCCTCCCATTCCTCAGAAGAATCCATCTACCAAAATGACAGCAACAATGTTGCAATTAAATAACCGAAAGGCTAACTTGAAGGAACTTGTTCCACAAATAAATTGGCTGCAAACACTAAGTAAATCGTTTTTGTATCAAGTGCATGGCTATTAATTTACAAAAAAAAAGATCATAAATATATTCACCTTTTGGAATAAGCAGAAAATCATATGGGAAATTAAATCCATTATTGCCAGGGAGATATTTGTTTGATCCTATACTATCAAGTAAAATATTTTTCACCCATCTTGTCTTGCCCGATCATTTTCATTTCACTTTTTAAGGGCAACACCTGGTACTTGTTTAATTTTAAATGGTTGAGAGAAATCAAATCACAAAGGATTTGATATTAGCGGATGATTCAGCATTGTTTATACTTATGCTTATTTGTGGGATTAGTTTTTATTCTACCATTTCTGTATATTATCCTGATCTAGTCCTATAAATATGCACCATCCCTTAATTCAAGGAAGGAATATAAGATTTTCCAATTCCATTACTTCTATAAATAGACACAAATGTTTCTAGTCAAAAGTATATAGGCATACACAAGAATGGACGCTAGTCAAAATGCTTGGCAAGCCCAAGTTGAGCCAAGTCAGGTCGTTTAATCGTTTGACCATCTAGAGCCCATATGAGCCACATGATGCAATATATATTTTTTAAATCGCTACTCTTAGGGGTTGTTTACTACCACCATCCCTGCTGTTTGTTAAAATTGCAAATTTCGTCCCTGTGGTTAAGAAATTGTGGTTTTCATCTGTATGGTTTGCAATTCATTGCTATTTTCATCCCTGAGGCTAACTCCTACCTTTAAGTATGAGGGAAGAAAACAGCAACAAATTGTAAACCACAGGGACAAAAACAGCAATAAATTGTAAATCATAAGGACGAAAACAATAATAAACTGTAAACCATAGGGATGAAAATCGTAATTTGGAAAGAACAAGGACAAAAATAGCAATTTCCAACAAACCATAGGGACGAAAAACGTAATTTAGTCTATATACTTTTTAATCCACTAGTCATAAAGGTTGTTTACTACCCGTTGACCACCTCTTATTGCTTACACGGTACCAACACATTCTGGCCCACAAATCTGCTGACCGAGATGTTGACCCAGTAAGGGGTTGCTTTCTTGCTTTCTGACTCGGTTAGTGCTTCGGTCAACCTTATCCGGTTCACGCTTACCCCATTTGTGTTGGTAAACGGCCCTAAGTCCCCCTATTTTTGCACTAGCCACCGTTAAAACTCAAACTAGGAAATTTTGCTTGTTCACTTATTTGTTCTAATAAAACCGAAAATTTAACCTCCTAGAAACATATTGTTATGAATTAAGGAACCAATTACAATTTAGCAGAAAGAATTACTCGAAAACAACACCCTCAATTGGAATTACTCAGAAATAACCATACTAGCATGTTCGAGAGGCTAGTCTCTCCAAAAAGAACTCCCTAATTTCTGGATGAGCCACCAAAAAGACCCCACCATTATTTATAAGAGACTCGGTGCTTAAAATAAAAGGAAAACCCCAAACTACCCTTTACCAACAGAATTTGACAAAATTGGAAAAGCATTATGCCCACATGCTTCACTGGACTCCTTTCTTGTTATGCTGACGTGTCCCCTTCCTTCGGTTATACACAAATAAAACTGGAGGCATAACATTACCCGGCTCCCCAAGAGTCACCTTGTCCTCAAGGTGAAAATCAGGAAAAGCTTGTTGCATCGTTGTAAAATCCTCCCACGTCGCTTCAAAGTCTGGTAGGTTCTGCCATTTGAGTAAACTTTGAGGCGACCCTCTTTGGAGTCCACCATACGCACTCCTTAGACAGCTTCAGGACGAACCTCTAGTTCCATGTCCTCGTTGAGCTGTGGAGGTAAAGAGGGCAAGACCGTTTGAAAGCCAACAACTTTCTTAAGTTGCGACACGTGAAACACCGAGTGTATACGGACCGATTCAGGAAGTTGAAGTTTGTATGCCACGTCTCTGATCCGTTGAGTTATCTGAAAGGGACCATAAAATCGGGCAGCCAGCTTTTGAAAAGGGCGGGTTGAAACTGACCTTTGACGGTACGGTTGTAGTTTGAGAAAAACCCAATCCCCAATCTCGTAGCTAACATCCCTTCGATGTTTGTCTGCCGTATCCTTCACTATTTGTTGGGCTCGAAGCAAATACGATCTTAATTCATCTAAGATGGCATCCCGGTCCAACAAATGTTCCTCCAGTGATGATACCCCTGTTTCGCCTACCTGCACACGACATAGACGGGGTGGATCACGACCATAGAGAGCCCTGAAGGGGGTACACTTTGTGGACGAGTGGTATGACATGTACCAAAACTCTGCCCACGGTAACCACTTAACCCAGTTGCAGGGATTACCCTGAACGAAGCAATAAAGGTATGTCTCGACTGTCTTGTTCACAATTTCCGATTGGCCGTCGGTCTGCGGGTGGTACGTCGTGCTTCGCAGTAGCTTGGTGCCTTGGAGACATAACAACACGCTCCAGAAATGGCTCATGAATACCTTGTCGTGATCCTAAACAATAGAGATGGGAACCCATGCGGCGAACCACTTCCCTCACGAATAACTCAACGACGGATGCGGTGTATAAGGATGCTTAAGAGATGGGTCAGTCGATCGACTACCACCAATACTGTGTCGAACCCTCTCGAACGGGGCAGCCCTTCTATGAAATCCATACTGAGCTGAGCTCGTCCCATACTTGGGTAGGAATTGTCAGAGGCTGGAGGAGACCCGCTGGATGAGTGGTGGCTGATTTCTGCTGCTGACAGACCGAACAGTCTTGTACATATCGCTGAACCGCACGACGCATCCCAACGCAAAACCATTCAGTTGCCAAACGTTGATAGGTTTTCAGTTCCCCGGCATGACCACCAATCACTGAATCATGATATACTCGGAGCAGTTCCGAAATGATGGACTAGTTATGGGGAATTACCATCCTTCCTTTGAAAAATAATTACCCTTGTTGTACCGTAAACCCAACGTGGTTCTTTCCTTCCTTTTCGATGTTGTGCACCACTTCGGTAATGAATGGATCCACGGCTATTTTTTTTCCTGCCCGTCTAAATCCATCGACCATGTGGAAACAAGAGTGCTTAATTCTGTTAAGAATTCTCTCGATAACGCATCTGCAACTCGATTTGCCAAGCCTGGTTTGTATTGTATTTCAAAATCAAACCCCATAAGTTTACACATCCACTTCTGATAATCGACCCCCACCTCTCGTTGTTCCATGAGAAATTTCAAGCTTCGTTGATCCGTATGTAACACAAAGTGTCGCCCAAGGAGGTAATGCCGCCATTTCAACACCGCGAGGACTATAGCCATTAACTCTTTTTCACAAATGGGTTTCAAACGGTTCCTTACTCCCAGAACTTGGCGGAAATATGTTATAGGGTGATTATTTTGTAAAAGTACTGCCCCGATCGCAAAACCCGAGGCATCAGCTTCAGCGATAAATAATTGGTTGAAGTCAGGCATCGTCAGTACCGGAGCCTGAGTCAAGGTTGTTTTATGTTGCTAGAAAGCCTCTGTTGCCTCTATCGACCAACCAAAACAGTCTTTTCGGAGTTGATCAGTGAGTGGTGAAGCCAGCCTAGCATACCCAGCGATGAAGCGTCGGTAATAACCCGCCAAACCTAAAAACCCTCGCAGCTCCCTCACGGTTTTAGGTTGAGGCCATTGTATTATTGATTTGATTTTCTCCGGGTCAACCGCCACCCCTGTTGCTGAAATAACGTGACCAAGGTATCCTACTTCACCCTTACCAAATTCACACTTCTTGGGATTAGCGTAAAACCGATGATCAACCAGTTTTTGCAGGACCGCGGTTACATGTTCAATATGTTGCTGTTCATTTCGACTATATACCAAAATATCGTCGAATAAAACTAGGACAAACTTTCGGAGATACGGCCGAAAAATATCGTTCATTGCAGATTGAAATGTGGCAGGGGCGTTGGTGAGGCCAAAGGGCATCACTAGGAACTGGTAGTGTCCCTCGTGGGTTCAAAATGCGGTCTTAATGACGTCCTCCTCCTTCATGCGAATTTGATGATAATCTGATTTATATCGAGTTTGGAAAACACTTCGGACCCTTGTAACGCATCTAATAACTCATCGATAACCGGTATAGGATACTTATCAGGCACAGTCGCTCTGTTTAGTGCCCGGTAATCCACACAAAAACGCCAGGAACCGTCTTTCTTCTTCACCAATAGAACTGGGCTAGAGAATGGACTATTCGATAGTTGGATAATATGAGCCTGTAACATCTCCCGCACTAGGCGCTCAATCTCGGTTTTTTGCGCCTGTGGGTATCGGTAGGGTCGATCCGACACAGGTCCGATTCCTTCCTTCAAAACAATGGAATGCTCCTTATCACGCTTAAGGGGTAAAACATTGGGCCACTCGAAAACTTCTTGGTACAAATGAAGGGTGTCTTGCATTAACGGAGGAATTGAATTCACATGGTCCTCGACCCTAATTGGTTCTTTTGCAACCTGTTTCAATTAAACTAGGTACCCCCGCCTTGGGTGACCATCGTCTTTAACATGTTTTTCAGGGTAACTTACGATCGATCCAACTTCGGGTCTCCCATCAAGGTGACCGGTACTCCATTAACTTGGAATTTCATAACCTGCGTCTTCCAATTGATTGATACCGTTCCCAATTTCTCCAACCACTGGATCCCCACAATCACATCTGAATTTCCCAAAGTGAGAGGAAGGAAATCTTCTGTTATGTCCATCCCTTGAACAGATAACTGAACTCCCTGGCATTTCCCCTGTCCTTTTACTGATTCTGCATTGCCCAAAGAGACCCTAAACTCCTTTGTGTTAGTCATGAACAGGCCTAAACGTTGGAAAACAGATGGGGAAATGAAATTATGGGTTGCTCCTGGATCGATCATCACAAACCCTTCTAATCCTTGCACCTCCCCTTTCATTTTCATCATTTTTGGATTTGTGATCCCAAGGACTGAATTTAGACATTTCTGAGTGTTATATCTCTTCAGATTCTCCAGCACCCGTTTCACTTGGTTCATCTTCCTCATTAATCAATAGAACACTCAACTCCCTTTTTCGACATCGGTGTCCTAAACTCCATTTGTCATCGCAACGGAAACATAGACCTTTTTCTCTCTTGTTCTGTAGCTCCTTATCTGTCAAACGACGAACCTCACCCAAGGGTTTCGTATTTATCGACCCCGAGGATGTTGGATTCGGTCTTGAATAAGCAGATGGATTGGTACGTACTGTAGGAATCGCAGCCATCAAAGGGGGTGGCGTCGATTTCGAAAAGGAATTACCTAGGCTATACGAATTAGGAGTTACCCTCGGCTATACGAATTAGGAGTTACCCTCGGCTCTACTCGTTTCCCAGCGCTGAGTCTGATTTTCTCCTCAAGTTTGATTGCTAAATCCATTGCGTGATCTAAGTTCTTGGGCCCTATCACCCGGACTTAAAATGACCCAAAGCGATTTCATCAGATACGTTCGTCAAAGGGGAAGCCAGTTCGATGAATCGCCTCTGATACTCCAGCACTGAACCATCCTGAATCAGAGCCAACCATTGTTCATGAAGCGACCCGCCGCATGAAGGACGAAATTGCCTGAGAATAATCGTCTTCATCCCCTCCCATCGATTGATCGGCCGTCGCCTATGTTCCCATTGATACCATAACAACGCATCTCCCTCCAACGCCACCACTGCCGCTTCTAATTTTTCAGTTTCGTTCAATTTATAAAAAGAGAAGTATCTCTCAGCACGTACAATCCAACCATCGCGTTGATTCCCATCGAAGAGAGGCATATCCAACTTCCTGAAACGGCAATTTGAGCCTCCCTGGTCCCGGTGGTGGTTGCGCTGCCCCTTTCTGCTCTGCTATCGTCACCCTCATCTCCTCTCTCATTGATTCATTAAATTGTACATTCTTAGTGGCCAGGTCTGAAAATTGTTTGGAGATTAGATCGTTGAGTTGTTGTTGCAGCTTCTGTTACAGACCAGACAACGTTTCTCTTACCGCTGCTACATCTTCCTCCACCATCTCTACTCGCTGGGTTACTGGATCTGGTCTTGGTGGTGCCATGAGAAGGAATCGATTGCCCTGATACCACTTTGTTATGAATCAAGGAACCAATTACAATGTAATAGAAACAATTACTTGAAAACAACACCCTCAATTGGAATTACTCAGAAATAACCATACTAGCATGTTCGAGAGGCTAGTCTCTCCAAAAAGAACTCTCTAATTTCTGGATGAGCCACCAAAAGGACCCCACCATTATTTATAAGAGACCCAGTGCTTAAAATAAAAAGAAAACCCCAAACTACCCTTTACCAACAGAATTTGACAAAATTGGAAAAGCATTCTGCCCACATGCTTTACTGGACTCCTTTCTTGTTATGTTGACGTGTCCCCTTCCTTCGGTTATACACAAATAAAACTGGAGGCATAACACATATATGTTACTACCTCATCTAATAGCTGAATATACAAGGACATAATATACTTTAACATTATCTCATAGCGGAATATACAAGTAACACTCTATAGCCAGGAAATGACATCAAGGAGTGTTTCCTTTGCTTTTTCCCCATTCCTTATTTGGGTCTCCAAAAGAACTTGGTTGTTTAGAAACTGTGTCAAGTACTATGTATTGAACTTTTGATCACTGTATAATAGAAAAGAACGTATCAACACCCAAGGACAAACTATAAGGTGCAAGAAACTGTACCAGCATCAAAACATTAAATGATGCTTGACCGACCGACATATATTTGTCTATTTCCAGTTGCATTTCTGGATCTGCAAATTTTCATATTTCAAAAGATTAGGAAGACAAAACAGCGAATCCCACTTTTCAACAGAATTATTACTTCACTTGTAAAAAGTACGAAATTTCAATAGTTGAATTAACCTGTAAATTTGAAGTTGTTAACCAAATAAACTTACCACACGTTATTTTGTTCTGCTCATTGGCAAAAAGTCGCACCATATCCCCCTGGCAATAACAATGTTTCAAGATAAGTAATGTTGAAGTGTGTTCTCACATCACTAAGTACGGAAATATAGAGAGTACCCAATGGGCCGAAACATGGATATAGTACAACATGCTTATCATATTTCTCAAACAATCCACAGATTCAAGAAAAAGGTCAGCAGGAGCAAAACCAATCAAACTCAGGAAGATAACTAGGCCGAGCACGCTGAGGGAAAACCGAGAGATCCGATAGCAGATGCCACCATAGCTTGACCCCCGTTACTTGTCTCAGACAGTCATTGTGGTGGAGTTACAAAAAAGATCCTTTTATCATGTGATGTCATAGTTTAAAAACACAAGTCAGTAAAATGCATAACAATGAGCCTTTTGATGAGGGATTTCTATTAAGGTTTGTTGGTGATATGACCTCCAAAAAAGGCTATTCCTAATATACAGAAGTACACCTGGCAGAAAATAAGCATGGTGCCACCGGTAGAAGTTGTTGGACTGGGGTTGAGGTGACAGAAGCAGTGAGACTGGTGTTGGTGATTTGTGGCTCCCAGTGGCAGCTGTGGTGGGCCTGGTGGACAGGGGATAGGGTTTTCATCATCGATGCCTTAGCTCTGATATTATGTAATAACTAAGATCCAAAGTATTGAATTAGGAATTGGATATTAAATTACTTATACAATAATGTGATTACTTTGGCATATAGGTACTAGTACACCACATAATGACCCGTCCTTGCTGAATTGGTAAAAGAACCGAAAAAATGCATTCACATTTAACATTGCAAATACAAACAACACAAAAGGTTAACTTCATCTCTAAATAATGTATATAGAGGATTTTCATGTAATACCTTATGACCTTGGTCATTCATTGGTATGCACTCGACACTAATAAGTGTATCAACATCATCAGCTGTAACTACATATTCCGGAGTTTTGGCTCCTGTGTCATGGAAATATTGTGGATCAAGAACACAACTATCAAATCCAACAAAATTTTAAGAAAACTATGGCCCGTCAAGAGGCTCCAGGAAGTCAGATTAGGAAAGACTTCATCATTTTCTCTTAGGAAAAATCCCTTCAATTATTTATGTCAAAAACTACCCCTGCCATCCCCTTATATGCAATAATCTCCCATTCGGTGCATCCCAATATCCCATATGCAACACATGATCATAAATTACAAACAGAGACATTTGATGTGGCAAGTGGTTTGAAACTTATTCTGGATAAGCGAAAGATTCTGAGTTAAAATCCCACACTTGAGTACTAACTGATTGATTAATTACCAGGGGTTGTTGATGGTCGGGCGGTAGAAACTTCACCCCCTGGGTTGGCTCCAACATCTTTTAATAAAATAGACATTTAATGTCACATACATCAATACATATGGGTTCACCACTATCTCCTTCGACTTGGAATTTTGCAGTTTATTCAAGAAATTAGACCTTACCTCCCTTATTCCTATGATGTGATGTCAATATACTGTAGCATTACTTAAATCTTTGGCAACTTCAGAAATCAATTAGTAGTCAAATAATTCTACTGATATACACAAGTGGGTGCTGCAGGTAATTGAAATCAATGGTATAGAGGAGCTTTTAGAAACTTACCCTCAATGTACTCCCTAGTGCAATCCAGAAGGTGACGAACCCACTAACACGTAGGCAAACAAATAATGATGCGTCAATTACTTCATAGTTCATAGGAACAATGAAATATTTAAGCTGAAAATTTGCAACTAGAAGCTTCTTACCCGAAACTTGCATGATGAGGTCCCACGCACCGAATATCCACAGCATATAAGTTTACCGCCTGGTTTGGCATCCCCCTGTATTTGGAAGTCTTCTATTCCCGGCCAATCTTCTATTGTAAAATATAAATTAGCATGGTGACATTCTAATCATACATTGAATTTAATAGAATTACCTAAAACTCCTATAACGATTTTGCAGAAGAAAAATAACCTGAAGTTGTGGATGAGAATGATGATGGAGAACGGTTGGAAGTCTTGATGATAGGGACTCCAATCTAACAAATGAAAACAAAACAAAAAAACTACATTTCTAAGTCATGTATATTTGTGTACAAAAACTTATCTTGTGTATTTCTGTGTATATTCGTAATATGTCTATATTTTGATGGAACTGATCAAAACAACATTTCATACTTACCTGAATTCTGGAGACATTCTCAAGTGTGAGTGCAACCTCAGCAATTGTAGGGCGTTGTTCTCGAGTTTTGTGTAAACATTGATATGCAATAGCTGAAAACATGTTCAACGGTTCTGCCATGATATGTTCCCTTATTCTATGATCAATAATCTTGTCTAACTCTCCATTTTGGTAGCAGGTTCGAGCCAAATGATGGAGGAATCGTCGCTCGTCACTGTACTGGAAAACACATGCCAACCTTCCACACAAAACTTCAAACAATACCACACCAAATGAATAGACATCTGATTCTTTTGTTAAAATACCTGTCCTCTCGTATTGTGGGTCACAATAACCATGTGTGCCGGCAAGGTTAGTGACCACAAAGGTGTTTTGTTGATTTGCTAAACATATCTTAGATAACCCAAAATCTGAAAGTTTTGCATTCCAATTCTCGTCTAACAAAATGTTGGAGCTTTTTATGTCACGATGAATTATTCTGTGGTTTGTTGAAACATGATTGTGAAGATAATCTAATGCAGAGGCAGCACCAACACATATATCAAGACGCTTTTCCCATGATAGTAGTTCCAACATAGAAGGGTCGCTTAAATATGTATCGAGGCTTCCATGACTTGCGTATTCGTAGACAAGGATCATCTCGTTGCCATCATCACAAAACCCTACAAGGGTTACAATGTTCTTATGTCTATATTGCGAAAGCATTAGGACCTCCGTGTAAAATTCCTTACTTCCTTGAAATCCTGTGACATCTAGTTGTTTTACTGCAACCGGTAAGTTTTGGTAATCCATCCAGAAGAGGATTCCCTTGTAGACCCTTCCGTATCCACCCTTTCCAATGAAGTTTGTTTCATTGAAATCTTGGGTACAATTCTTAATGGCTTCGAGGGGGATTTTGAGGTGGTTTAGCTCCTTCATTTGAGACATGGTTTGATGTAATCAAGATTGAACTGATCTGAAACATTAAACCAACAAATCCAATTAGAGATTAATGTTTTTTGTTTTTTGGAATTTTGAACAACATTAAAAAAAACTACTTCCATAGCCATTGAATCAACTTCTGATTGAGAAATTGTGAACATTTTCTCAAATCAGAGAACTCCATATATTAAAAGTTGATTAAGAATGTCTTAGGGGCGCTCGGTTCGTTTTAAGGGAATGGGAATGGGTTTCATTACCAATGATGATTACCCAATTTAAGTAATCATGATTCGTTGCACTATATTGAACCAAACACCAGCATTCATCATCATTCTCATTCTTGTCCCCTTAAAACCCCCAACCAAGCATCCCCATTGTTTTACTTTATCTACAATGTCAACTGAAAAATGTCTTTGCAAGTTAAATAGCATGTTATCTAATATGAGTTTTATTATAAGTTCATCGATGTACTTAGTGCTATTATCTTTACCATATTATAAAACATTTACCACAGATTTTGAAAAATCTTTTTAAAATTTCAAGTTTACAACTTATTACTCTATACATACAATTTCTCAAAATTCTGTGTTTAAACTACATAAATTAACTATAACCAAATGATAAAACACTTTCAAATACCGTATAAAATGAATTTCTAAATTCTAATTAAAAAGAAAGATCCGAAATTTATGGAGTACCTTACTACGTCCCAACCGTAATTTATAAATACATCTTAACATCCACCTATGTAAGTTATTTTATCACAAGTTCATCCACATAAGTTGAACTTGCAGGCATATAACCTCTCTCTGTCCATGAACACCATATTAGCTTCTGTCTTCTCCATTTTACTTCTTCTGCTAAGATTTTTTAATAATTAAATGCAATAAATTATTAGATTATTTAACTGGGTTTTGTAATTATTAGGCTCATTAGCGTTTAATGCGAACTCTAACGGCATGCCTACAAAATGGAATGGTCCCCAATATACCAAAGCAGCACAAAAGGATTAGAAATCTGCTAGGGTTGAATGTACTAAGGCTTTAGTTGCGAAAGATCAACACACCACTCGATCCATTATTTTATTTGCGTTCTCCGATGATTCAATAATATGGTTTGGTCCTTAGGACGGATGGGTTGGTTCCAGCAAGAATGAAAGTTACAGTGAGAAGGATAAGAACGGATCTCCGCCCTTGTATTCGATTAGCTTGTATTCGATCCTAATCGAAGAGAACCAATAGACCAACACTAATGAGATAAATCATTTCCCCTTTAGGATTAAAAGTTATCAAGATCCAAATCCCTTCTTATAAAAGGTTTCATTTTAACTCCTATTTTCATACTATCCTTTCGTGACTGATTTGGGAAATTCATTTGGGGTATTCTCTCACTTCCAAAAAAGCAATCGTATCAAGTATGAGTTGTCGATCAGAACATATATGAATAAAACCTATATCGCGGTCTCGAAAAACAAGTAATTTCTTAATTTTCCAACAATTTTTTTCACCTAACGCCTAATTTCATTTTGCTGCACATGGGAGACATATATATTATTTTATTTCTTTTAAAGTGTATTTATATACTTAAATATATAAAACATTTTAATAGTATAATTAATACCGAAATTGCTAACTTTAGGCTAAGTTGGATGTTATTCATTTAGGGATTTTAATTTTAGATTAACTATTTAGAAAATTTATAGCATGAACATCGGAAGCCATTACATCCGCAAAATTCTGTATAAACAAAATCCAAATGGAAGCATAATTTTTATTCTAACAAAAACAGAAACAAACCTGAAATCACAGATCCAAGCCCTAAACAGATTGAGAGAGATACCAGATGAAGACGATGAGAGCGAGGGAGGATTACTTGCTGAATCATTTAAGCAATCGTTGACTAAACCCAATTGATATTTGATCGCCAGCTACTACTTACTAGTTACTACAGTGTCTTTTATTCAAGAACGGTTATTCAAAAAAAGAAAGTAAACCCTTTAGTTTTTCTAACTAAAAATGCGTAAATGTGTTAATTTCTATATGTTTATGGGATTTAGCAGCATACTTTGTTTATTTATTTTGAATTTTTATCAAAATACAATTAACTTTGATGTCATTTATCAAACGTTTATCTAACACTTACTAACGAACGAACGTTATTGGGTATTAGGGGACGCTTGTTATTATTGGGTATCAGGGGAACGAGTTCTTATAAGAACGTTGCGTCTTTTGAGCTATTTTAAGTATATCATACTTATATATGGCAAATACAAACAGATAAATTCACACATGTCATATTTGATGACATTTGAATCTCTGACCTCCTAGGAGGCCATACGCTTTTTAGTCAAATCCATTGAGTTCTTGTACAAGAACTTTGATTCTTACCTTGAATTTGGTGTAAAATGGTTTTTTTCTTCTTTTATATATTTTATTGACTATGTTTATCATTGATGTTGAAAAAAATACATGAAATCCACAAAATGGTCCTTTTAAGAACTACCATTGTGAATTTTATGTAAGTTCTTAATTTGGTGAAATGTAATAATGTGACAAACAAAACCATAAGGCTTGTGGTTTGCTGGTTAAAGCTTGTGGGGATGAGGCTAGATAACTCATCTACTCTAGATTCGAATCTAGGCGCAAACAACTTGTGGCCACTGGAGAATTATCTTATGGTTACATGTTATAGCAGTCTTAAAATTATCAGGAATTAGTTTAGACAAATGTCTAGATATCCTTTCATTAAAAAACTATGACAAACAAACGTATAAAAAATAGATTTTTATAAGAAGATGAGAATACTCCATAAAATTCCACTATATAGTGGTGACTTATAAGGACCAAGGTTCTTAACAATTATATAAAAGTTTTAGGGATATATTAATTAAATATATATACACATATAATATCATTTAACACGATAATCAAAATAAAAACTCAACATATGTTGATAACTTATAAAACCCTTGCACTATGGTGGTGATTTAAGAACCTCATGTTTTGTTTTTAAAAACCTTCCATTTTGAATGCTCTAATATCTCTATTCTTTTGGGCATCGAAACCCATGATGTTACCAAAACTTTTTAATAATTAAAAAAATACTTTATATATTTTAGTTAATACATTAATATGCATATTAATATTATAAATGTATAAAATTAAACTTAGAAAGAATAGAAAAGGGAATAATATATTAAAAATGCCACACCTAACAAAAATTGCAAGAGCTCGCAAAAACAACCCACAAGATTTCATGGAAAGATAAAAAAGGTTGATTATTTTGTAATAAGAGAGTATGAAAATGTCTTTGTCACCTCTCTAGTGACTTCCTTGTATGCATCTCCTGTCAACAGCTAGTTAGTCCTCTTCGTCCAAGTAAGGTGTCATCGGACGTCCAACATACAGTTTCACGATCTGGCACGAGTATCTGGAAGTTGTCACTATATGCTCCCGCTGGTCGCAGAAACATTCCCCCATGGCACAGCCAGAAATATGGGGCCAAAAATTGCAAAGGAGCATGATCCAAAGCGATGGCTACTACAAGAATGGAATATTCCATAGCATTCGCTTCTTATCATAATGAACATTCAAAAACTAACAAGAAACCCTTTCTCGGATTTTAAGCGATGACTTAAGCCTCTTACTGATTGTTCTAATGATTAATTCTTTTGTTTTCTTTATGACAACCATATCAATTATGATTAATTAATTCAATTTGATTACAGAAATATGTAAGAAATAAGTATTATAGCATCTCCAATAGATTTCCTAAAATTTCTTTAAAGTAGAGAACCAAAAGTTAAAATCTCTAAAAAAGATTACATTCATTTCCATTTCCAGCAGATTCTCTATTTTTAGAGAAACCAACATTAATTATAATATTAAAATATTCAATTCATTTAATATAAATATTATTGCTCTCTCTAAATATTTGTTTTCAAAATTTTCCTATTGATTTTAAAGATAGTTTTAAGAAAGCTGTTGTAACAAACTTTTGACTCAAAATCCTTATTTTATCCATTTTAAAGAAGCTGTTGGAGATGCTCTAAGATTAAGAAATTTATTTAATTAAATACATAATTTAGCAAATTAGTGAAAATGCATCAACATGAATTTCATACACAAGATCTAGACAAATAGAAAAAAATAATATGTTTTACTAATATTTATAAGGGAATCAATGCCCAAATTATAGCATCTACATGTTAATACAACAAAAAGGGAAGTCCTCATGCTCCATTTGCTCGTATCATTTTGACTTTTTCTTTCATATTTAACAATATGGGTAGTAAAAACCATTTTTTACTGAAAAAGTCTTTTAACAGCCCGATGACTTTTTACAAAAAGCCAAAAATCTACTACAAACAAAGACGATGTAAACAAACACATACACCCATGTTCTCACTCTCACTCATCATCGATTCCAACCAATCTAAACAAACAAAACCTTCTAAAGTAGTCTTATTGTTTCTTTACTTCATTTCTACAAAGAATTGAGTATATAACACTTGTATCTATATTGAAGAATAAAAGTTTCATGCTTTTGACTTCCTTCTGTCATCCAACGCCTATTCGAGAAAGAAAAAAAAAGGGGAGAGAGCGTGTTAAATAACTTTCCCTTTTTGGAAGGTTGATATATACTCCCTCCGTCCCAATTTAAGTGGTCATATTTCTATTTATATCTGTCCCAAAATAAGTGTCCACTTTCAAAAGTAAGGAACCAAATTCTCAAATTTACCCTTAATTAATGCATAAATATGTAAGAGTTGTGAAGAGGGAGAAATTAAATAAGGGTAAATATGTCATTTGGTTTACCAAAAAGTGTATTAATTATGCATGTCTAAAACTGTGTGTCATTTCAAATGTGGACACTTAAATTGGGACGGAGGGAGTAACAGTTTTAAGGGGGCGTTTGGTTCATTTCAAGGAATGGAAATGAAAGATACCTTGCTTTGGAACATTCTCATGGTCAGCACCAAAGTATCGCGCATTCTACAAAAGGAAACAATGATATGATATTGTGTTGACAAGAAAAAGATTGGTACATAAAGAGTAAAAACCGAAGCTGCCAACATATTGTTGAATATAGCAAGACCATTATTAGAAATGAAGTGAAAAATGGTACATTTCGACTATTGAGGTCAAACAAGCTACTTTCAAAATTCTAATCTTCATATATATAGATAGGGTTAGGTTCAAGGGAAAACGCCAAAAAAAGATAAAACTGAAGAACACCCTGGGAGCCCTCCATCTGGACGGTATGCACTAATGCATACCGGTAATTTGTAACATGTATTTGTGCACATGCATCAATGCATAAGTAACGATAGAAGCATTAGTGCATAGGAACAAAAAACACTTGTATGCATTAGTGCATATTGTCCGGATGGAGGGCTTCCAAGATGTTCTTCAGTTTTCTCTTTCTTTAGTATTTTCCCTTGATCCTCCCTCTCTCTCTATATATATATAATGTATATATATATATATACAGAGGGAGGGAGGTTCAGAGGAAAACCTCAAAATAATAACCGAAGAACACCTTGGAGCCCTCCATCTGGACAGTATGCACTTGTGCATATACGGTATGCACAAATGCATACAAGCGACTGAAGTTGTTTTCTTTTTCTATGCACAAGTGCATGTTACAAATTACCAGTATGCATTTGTGCATACCGTCCAGATGGAGGCTACCAGGGTGTTCTTCAGTTTTCCATTTTCTAAGATTTCCCCCCGAACCTAACTCTCTCTCTCTCTCTCTACATATATATATATATATATATATTTGTTACAAACTTGCGTAAACATTTTGATGTTTGTAACGGTCATCATAAAGATTAGTGTGGGTGTCAAACTTCCCTTGAACAGTAAAATAAATTAAAATCAATTTCGAATATGAAAACTAGTTTGTTTGACCTGAAAAGTCAACGCGCGCCTTTTCGTTTTGGAATAAGAAAGTTAAATACCAAGTAAACAAGAAAGTAAAGCCAATGTATTACCGAACATCATGGAATGTATTAAAAGGATGCGAAGAACCATCCGCGCATGTCAACACAAACTGTGTGGTAAGTCCCGCAGGAATTTTGATCTGCAACATCATCATGAGAGAAATAACAACCATCAAAATCAGAAACATTCTACTTATTCCATCTTTCCCATGAAAATTGCAACACTCTCCGAATTTTGGCAACTTTTAATGTTAAAATAGGAAAATTCTTCGTTATTGAAGGGAACTGAACCAAACTTTGTTGCATTTTGATGTATTTTTACCCTTATAAAAAATTCAAGGCTTCCTGAGTTGTCATTGCTAAAGGGTATTCAAGACATTTAACTAATAGGCAAAAAGAGAATGACATTTTTAAACCATTATATTTGGTTGTTCATTGCAAACTTCTGATTCTTCTAGTAGAAATGCAAAAAAAAACACTATTGTTTGCAACAATGAGTGTATTTAGACAAGTTATGAAAATGTGATGGCCATATATGGTTAGAAAGTCGATCACTCAAAAGTTAGATAAAATTCTTAAACTGTGTTAAGTCAATCGTTGCAATTTTCATGAGAAAGAGGGGGAGTAAAGGAGTTGATTGTCATTGTCCAAAATTATCTTAAGTATTTTGATGACTATGTGTTAAAATAAAAGATGGATATTTTATTTTTACGTACCGACACATCATTGGAATATTTCTCGTGGATGAATACATCTTGCGTCCGACTGACCTTTACTTGGTAGCCCGATCTTCCCAAAGAGAGAGTTGTTTGCTCCCAGTTCTCAGAAGAATCCATCTGCCAAAATGACACCATCAAATGTTGCATTGCAGGTAAATAACCAAAACTCTAACTTAAATTGTTGATGGAAATCAAATCACAAAATGGATTAATTTTTATTCCAACATTTATGTATATTATTCTGATTTAGTCCTATAAAGATGTATTGTCTATTAATTCAAGGACCAAATAAAGCTTTTTCAATTCCATTACTTTTTTATAAATAGATACAAATGTTTCTACTTCACGAAGCACCAATTTTAACACAAACCTAAGTATTCAAATCAAATTTGGATGAAGGATAAAGAACGGATGGATTAGCATTTAGAATTAGAATCATAATACTTGAAACTTTATTTCTAAACAATCCACGTGCTTGCCAAAATGCAAAAAGAACACTCAAGTTGACAATTTTGGCCGGAAATAATTTTCAAAAAAATATTTGGTTGTTTAGAAACAAAGTGTCAAGTTTAAGGTGCAAGAAACTGTACCAGCAGCAAAACACCAAATGATGCTTGACCAGCCGATATATATTTGTCTATTTCTTGTTGCATTTCTGGATCTGCAGATTTTCATATTTCAAAAGATTAGAAGAGAAAACAGCAAATTTTCCACTTTTCAACAGAATTATTAATTCACTTGTAAAAAGTACGAAATTTCAACAGTTGAATTAGTCTACAAGTTTAAGTTTAAAATAAACCAAATAAACTTACCACATGTTATTTTGTTCTGCTCATTGGCAAAAAGTCGAACTATTTCCCCCTGACAAGAACAAAGTTTCAAGATAAGTAATGCTGCCAAATGAGTACCCCAATGGCCCAAAACATAGAAACAGTACAACATACATATTATATTCTTCTGAAAAAGGCCCATAAGAAGCACCAAACACCATCAGATTTATAAAATTTATCAGATTTCTTCTACCTAAAAAGAATTTAGATAATGTTTGCATTTCAAAAGTATCCGGTTGGTAATTATTTTTTATATACACCAATTCAATAATAACAGTAACAGTAATAATATTAACAATAAGACTATTAACAATAATAATAAAAAATAATTTATGATTCTCTAACAAAATACATATATATATATATATGTGTGTGATATATCTCTAACACCCCCGTACATTAATACCACCAAGAATTAGAAGTTTCAAATGTTTGTTTGTTATAACCCCGTTTTGCTCCCCCTTTTGCCTTCATGAGATGTCAGGGGTTCAAACCTCACCAAAGGTGAGGAGGGTGTGTGAGTTTATTTGTTGCATTTGCCGTATATAAATATTATATACTTCAAAAAGAAAAAACTATCCATGCTATAGTTAGGGTTGCTGGTTATTCAAGATTTTCATTTCAACCAATAACTCCATCAGACATCTAAAATCTTTCACTCTTATCACCTCATGTATTGAGGTGGTACAGAACAATCCAGTTAACGCCTGGCATTTATTTCAAGTAATTCCATCTAAGACTCATTTCACAATAGTTTATCAAATGGAAGGGCATATATGTCATACAAGTGGATTGGGACTATAAGTTTTCAGGTCCACTTTTCACTTTCAAGATTTTCAACAAAATTTTACACAAACACCCTCTGATTGAATGAAAAACCGGATATAGAATTACTTGTACAATAATTGTGATTATTTTGGCATATAGGTAGATAATGACATCGAAAATCTCACCCGTCCATGCTAAATCGGAAAAAAGAACCCAAAAAATGCATTCACAATAAGTATTATGTAATACAATGAACACAAAAGATTAACTACCCGCTGTAAACAATATATGGAGAGGATGATGATGTAATACCTGACGACCTTGATCATCCATTGGTATGCACTCAACAGCAATAAGTTTGTCTACATCATCAGCTGTAACTACATATTCCGGATTTGTGGCTCCTGTGTCATGGGAAAATTGTGGATCAAGAACTGCCAAACTATTAAGCCCAACAAAATTTTCAAGAAAGCTATGGCACTTCAAGAGGCTCCCAGAAGTTGGATTAGGAGAGACGACTTCATTTTCTCTTAGGTCCCCTTTGGTTTGCAGGATTGGATTGGATTTGGAGGGATTTGGAATGGAATTGAATTCCATTCCAGTCCGATATTTGGTTTGAAGGATTTCCTGGATTTGATATCCCACAAACACAGGATTTTAAGATCCCACAGGGTTGGTTGGTATGTTACGGAATTTCGTAGAATTTGTATGTAATAATGTTTCAAAATATGTTAAAAACATTTGTTCTGTAATAATTAATTAATAAAAAGATAATTTAATTGGTTTTATAAATTATTTAGGAAGAATGAAATTCAATTCCATTCCAAATCCTACAAACCGAACACACCAAAGATTCCAAATCCCTCCAATTCCAAATCCTTTGACGAAATCCAAATCCCTCAAAACCATTCCATCAAACCAAACACCCCCTTAGGAAATTCCCTTTAACTATTGATGTAAAAAGTTACCCCCGGCCATCCCCTTATAAACACAATAATTTCCATTTGGTGCATCCCATATGCGACATATTATCATAAACAACAATCAGAGACATTAGGTGTGGCCCAACTGGGTTCGTCAAGTGGTTTGAAACTTATTCTGGATAATCTAAAGATTATGAGTTAATCCCACACTTGAGAGTACTGACAGATTTAACTACCCGGGGTTGTTGATGGTCGGGCGGTAGAAATTTCACCCCTTGGGTAGTTGGCTATGGCTTCCCACATCTCTTAAGAAAATAAAAAGTTAATGGCACAAACATCAATACATATGGGTTCAACCACTATCATCTTTGTAATATCCCACATTGGTTGGGGAGGGGACAAAGGTTGCCTTATAAGAGACTTGATACATCCTCTATCAGACGCGTTATGAAACCGTGACTCCAAGTGTGTGGACAAAGCGGACAATATCTGGTACAGTTGGCCTGGGATGTTACAATCTTTAACTTAAAATTTTGCAGTCTATCCAAGAACATAGAACTTCCCTCCTTTTTTCCTATGATATGGTCTCAATCAGTTGAAGCATTACTTTAATCTTTGGGACCTCCATAAATCAACTAGTGTAATCAAAATATTTTACTGGCATACACAAGTGGATGGTGCAGGTAATTGAAGTCAATGGCATAAAAGAGTTTTTAGAAACTTACCCTCAATGTACTCCCTAGTGCCATCCTGAAGGTGACGAACCCACTAACACAAAGGCAAACAAATAATGATGTATCAAACTCTTCATAGTTCAGACTTCAGAGTAATAATGAAATAATTTAGCTGAGAGTTTTCTTCTAGAAGCTTCATACCTGAAACATGCATAATGAGGTCCCACGCACGGGAAATCCACAGCCTAAAAGTTTACCTCCTGGTTTGGCATCCCCAATTATTTGGAAGCCTTCTATTCCCGGGCCATCTTCTATTTGGAAAATATAATATTAGCTCCCCTCTCGTAATAAGTACATCGAATTACCTACTACTATTCTACATCAAATAAAAAAATTATAGGACAAATAACTTGCAATAATTATATTTGTTACCTTCTAGAGCATAAGAATCACCCCCATCATGCACTGGAGGTGGTTGAAAGTAATTGTTATCAGGCGTCTCTTCGAATCTATTGTCCACCCTATTAGAGGCATATACAGGAGCGTTCTGACTGACAAAAAAAGAAAAAGAAATTTCCATTAACCACTTGGAAGTGAATAGTGAATACTCTATCAAAATCTGGAGAACAATGGTTAGAATAGTGAAAATCAATAAAATTTTGACGTGGAATAAGAATAATAATTTCTATCTTATTCTTAAAAAAGAGTTTGTTGGCCAACTTAGTATATTATGAATTTATGACATACCTTTGTGGCTAAGACATAATGGAAAAGAATATAAAATAAAACGATGAAGTATTAAAAAACAAACCGAGGGATATAAAGTTGTTACTTATGTATAAACTGAGGTATAACACGAATGATAACTTTACTTGTTTTTCTTTTCGTGTTTATATGGCATAGAAATTTATTGATGAGTAAAAAGCAACAAATTGATGCAATAAATAAAAGCAGAAATTAAGGATACATTTTGAGAATGACGATGCCAACCTATGCAGCCTGGAACCCGGCCGAATATCGTTATCTAGCGATGTATTCA
The DNA here is from genome assembly GCA_036898165.1 of Silybum marianum. Taxonomy (NCBI): domain Eukaryota; kingdom Viridiplantae; phylum Streptophyta; class Magnoliopsida; order Asterales; family Asteraceae; genus Silybum; species Silybum marianum. Next base: position 25,990,394 of record CM072538.1, read on the forward strand.
TCTGACCATTGAGCATCAGACTATTCCTTCCTCTAGGGTCGTTTTCAGGTGTGTATCTAGAAACATCATAAATGGGTTCCAAATGCCTTCCGCCTATAGAACTCTCATAGGGTGAAGATGAATACCGCTGCTGGCCCTTCAATAAAGAAAAAAGTAACAAATAATTACCAACGCAATAAGCACATGAGGTAACCTTCTTCGTAATTTTATATCCAGAGACGGTTATACCCCTGGAAGCTGTTATCAAGTACGTATGCTAGGAGTAAAGGATAAAAAAAAGGGTAAAAAGGGAAAGTAGCATCGGGTAATCTGTTAAATAGGTGTAAGGGAAGTAGGAGAAAGGGATCTGATTTCTAAATACTGAAAAAAGGTGAGAGCCGTGGGAGATCACAGCTTCTCGAAGTGATGGAACCTCTTAATCATTTAATTAAGAGTAGAAAATCATATTCGACCTTTCAAGTCTACTATTAAAACGATGAATATACATCAGACACATTTCAACCAAAAAAGATTATAAAAATGATTGCAACTTATTGCTGTAAGTAATTCTTAGGGGAAATTGTTACAAGATGGAGGGAGATGATAGTACAAGTTGAAACATAATCATGACTAAACATGCCAAAAGAGCACAAAAGGAAGTGTTTCAATTATAATATTTGACCACGAACATAGTTTTATATAAGTGTTTTGAGTTTGATTATATATGTCTGATGTCTTGAATGTCCTCCAATAGTAACGATACAAAAGGGATCTTTGGACCACCGCTTAACAGCAATAAGTTGGCATATTGAAACTTGCCAAAAAAGAAAATGTTTCAATTCTCTTTAAGCATGGCAATGCGGGGGGAAAAAGAAAAACATTTTTCTACACAATTTAGAAGTTAGGTCTAAGTATCCAAATCAGAGGTGAAGCGAAGTTATGGGGCAAGAGAGAAAGTATATGTTATGAACTATGAGGTAGTAATCTTACTTGAGATTCTCTAATCTTCTGCTGCATTTGGTCATGCAAGTGCTGCAAGAAAGAAAACATTTGATCTAAGAATTTGGATGATATGAATTTGGTTAAAGTGCAGAGAAACCATCACATGTAACCAAAAGTGTGTTGACGGGGATTAGTCGGGTGCCCGTTTGGATCCCGGATACCCGGGAACGTGTGTGTGTGTTTACTTGCCGTTCAAATATATATATATATTAGAAAAGAGAACTAAAGAGCGAGAGAAGTCTTTGCCTTAGTACAAAGGAGACCTATAGGATTGTCATCTTGTAGTATAATATAGTGTGGAATGTTATCTAGTGTGGGCTCAATACAAATTAGCTCAACCATGTGAATTAACTTTTCTTCAGAGCATTTTTACCTATCCTCCACCTTTAACCCCTTGTAAGATCCCACATTGGTTGGGGAGGGGAACAAAAGTTGCCTTAAAAGGGACCAGATACGTGTTTTAAAACCGTGAGTCCAAGTATGGACGAAATGGACAATATTTGGTACGGTTGGCCTGGGATATTACAAATTAGTAACAATTAATAGTCAAAATAAGTGTGATCCATGTTCCAACTTCCAAACATGAAATTGTTTTAAGATACATATAACTAAAAGAATACTCCGATCTCTAAGTATAAATTTTATAAACAACATATGTTATCCAAGTAAACAGTCAAGAAAAAATCAAAGCTCAGACAACTGTTTCTTGTTCATGCTATAACTTTTAAGTAACCACAAATTTAGAAGTAGTACGGATTGTGGGTTATTTTCAAGCAGTGTTCAACTTGAGATTAAAAAACAGTGTGAAGAACAAGAACTTCTATTTTAGGCAAATAAGGTCCAAAACCTTTTTTTCTTTAAAATCATTTTGGAAAGTTTCCAATTGGAACCTAGTCAACCTACTATTTTATAAGTAGCTCCTTATTGAATTCCAAATATAGTAATAGATCATATTAAAGATCATATTGCACCAAATATACATATGATAGTTTGGGGCAAGGCATAGATGAAAAACATATTATATGATTAAGGTCATATTTACAGCAAGCTTAAAGGTTACCACATTCCAAGATTGTAAAACTCGCTAGGCGGTACTCGGGCGGCCGACCCCCTTGTAGCGAGTACTCGGCCTAGGCGGGGAGTACTCGGATTGGAATTTTTTATATATAAACTTTAAAATTATATATATATAACATGTTCATAAATCATAAATAACCAAATATAAAGATAATTGTTCATAGCACCCAAAATATATGTTTAAAAACACTAACATAATTGTTTGAAAATGCAAATACCTCTTAAAAAGTTCAATGATTAGTTTGATTTTGCTCGGCGAGGAGTGACTCGCTCGGCGCTGTTCTTTACTTCTTTTTCATTTTGAAGTTTGATTTTGCTCAGTGTTATAAAGATTGGATGCTGATTGTTTTAAAATAAAATACGAAAATTACAGTTTGGGTCCTCTATATTTTAAAGTTGCCGTTTTGGACCCTTGGACCGGCTTGGACCGAGTAGTCCCCGATTTCACCACCTAGGCCGAGTAACGAGGAATATGTCCAATTAACCATAATCGCCAAGGTTTATGGCCGAGTACCAGGTACTCGCCGAGTACTCGGCCGCCTAGGCCGAGTTTTACAACACTGCCGCATTCCCTTTCGGTTTGGTTGATGAACTCGTGAATAAGTACTCTTCTCCCATGAAAATTGCACCATTTGTGCTTGGCACATAGTTCAAGTAAAATGCATGACTATTTGCTTAATATTTAAAATAACCTTCAATAAAAACAAATAAATGAATATTTTTTGGACCAAATTAAAACCAGCATTTATTTGTGTTTAACTGTTTGATGTAGTAGCTACCAGCATGTTTTAAAGTTGCACATTTCATACCTTTATGCTATCAGAAAGAGCTGCGGCATTTGTAAACGGAGGCAATATGCCATATTCAACCAATAGCCCCACCAAGGATGACATAAAGATATACCTCTCATCCTCAGTAACCTGTGACATTAAAATGCATCAAAAAGGGATACAATACAATAAGCAAATAAATAGAAAGTAATATGAAACAAAGATATAGAAAATGACAGCCAAGACTTCAAATAAACCACCCTTCTTAGTTATCTTGAACTTAGACTGATGATGTGATGGTATCCACAAAATATATGAAATGTGCTTAATATATATATATATATATATAGAGAGAGAGAGAGAGGAAAGTTCAAATGCGAACTCAAATTTGGTTGTGAACGTGAGGACAAATGAGAGCGTGACACGTGTCTGAATGTAGATTATTCAGACTGAATAATCAAAGAAATATTCAGACTGAATAAATACTATATTCAGTCTGAATACTATATTCAGTCTGAATATTTCTTTGATTATTCCGTCTGAATATGACACGTGTCGCGCTCTCATTTGTCCTCGCGTTCACAACCAAATTTGAGTTCTCATTTGAACCTTCCCCTATATATATATATATATATTTAGACATGCATCACCATCAAAAGAGGAGGAAGATATGATGTGGGCAAATGTAATGGTTAAAACATTATTGCAAGTAGACAAGAAATTGGACAAAGCATAGTATCTACCTATATCTATATGCAACTAATCAAATTTGAATGTTATCACATCATATACATAACCCACATTCATATTTTTGTTTGAATAGATATAATTAGCCGGAATGCCTGTCTTTGAGATAGAGAATAAAAGGAACAACGGTTGCTTAAAGCAACTATTCTTTGATCTCCCTAATGAAATCCAACAATGTTGTAACTTTTGATGTAGTGTATAATTCTTAAGAAATAGAAGCAATGAAATGTTACAAAAAAATTAACCACGTGCTTCTACTGTGTGTATATATATATATACACCATAAAAGAAGTAAATGTCAAATCTAACTTGCTTGCGAGAAGATTAAATTCCATTCAAACCACATGTGCTTGATGTTAAGACAGACAATCTAAAGATTACAAAAGGAAAATGTTAGGCACATGACCCATGACTTACCTTCAACTCATGGGCTAATTTTAGATTTTCATCAAGAACGCCTTTTCTACGAGCCAATTCATTAGCGGCAGACTCGATGGCTTCATTCTGCTTCTCATCTAGAGCCTGTCACATGATCAAAAGATTCTATATTATACAAAGTTATCCAAAAGATAAGCTCATTAGATTTAAAGGAAATAAGACAAACCAATCGTAGCTCAGCAAATTTCTTTTCCAACGTATATTTTTCGTTCAATAATTGCCGTTCCTGATATCACCAAATTCAAGTATTGGTATAGAGGATCCATATCTACACATGATGCCAGATAACAGAAAAACTAAGGCAAACTAGCAGGACAACCAGTACCTTGACACTTGCAAAGATAATTTGTTCTCGAAGAATCTGGATTTCCTCCTTTTGAGCTTTAGCACGTGCATGGCGTTCCTTTGGGAAAATAAATAAATAGATATGAATAATATTAGTTCTCAATGCAAAAAAAGGTAAGTTCTTGTAGTATACCTGTTCATCCAAAGAATATTCAGTATTGTCATCTTCCTTGGAAAAAGGACCTGTTTGAGGATCGTGCCTGTAGACAGAATGGTGATTCACATTAGGATTCCTTCAGATGGTCAATAACAAGGATAAGAATATCTATATATATATATATAACATTACCCAGTTGAAGAATCAGAAGCTAGTGTCTGGATACCAATCGTGTTGTTCTTATTCATCAGGCTCCTATCAGAAGACATTGCATCGAGATTTTGAAGTCCTCTAGAAGACCGCATTTAATTGTAAAAGATATTTTTTCCATCGTTACTGGCCGAAAATGGCATTTTATCCAAATTTATTCTCATGATCCATTGAAAGCAGATCAATTTCAAACCCTCATCTCATGTGTAAGTAGCCACACCTAACAATCGTCAAGTAGATCTGTCATGTATTCTCAGCCGGCATGAAAATTTGAGAGGAAACAATCAACTAATGACCAATAAGTCATTTTAGCAAAAATCAATTGTGTAGACTTAAAGCTACCAACCATATCCATAACACAGACAACAAAGCCTCTCCGAAGTATAGACTGTATGGCTAATATATGGTATCAGATTTGTTAACTGAAATCCTTAAAATCATACGATATATGTATATATGGACTAAAATAGAATAGTCTGTGAGACTCTTTAAGTAACACATGTAACCACTTGGTTGAAATGGGAAACTGTCCTTTCCAGTAGACGGGTACCTGCCCTCGGGTCCTATCCACAGAACCCTCGGCCCCATACCCTGCACCACCATCATAATACCATTCTCATCCACAACCCTCTCTCTCTACATATATCTATATCTATATATATTATAAAGGGAGGTACAGGGAAAACGCTAAAAAGTGGCTCCATGTCACCATGTGGTTAAGAATTGAAACTACACGGCTTTGCATATATTACATATAAGATATCCAGTTATGTAATCATAAATTCATGATAAACGTTAAAATATACTCCGTGTTATATGCCAAATGATAAACGATTCCAAGAACAAAATCCAATCATGCAAAACAAAAGTCGGCTGATTTCTTTCCACTTCTTCTATCTATGGTATGGAATAACTTGACCATCTTGAAATGAGATTCACAAAAAGTGGTGCTATGGAACCAAATCACATAATTATAGGAATTGTATAGGAAATCTGTTAAGAGAGATTTTGAGGGATTGACTTGAAGCCATTAAGTTTGCATTCTCCGCTCCAACTGTTGACTTTTAAGAATGCTATAGAGTATAGTATACTCAACTTAAAAGTTTTTGGTGTCTCATTTTTTATCATTGTGTTTTCAAGGATTTTTCGACAACGTGGATCCTTGGTAAAGAACAGGAATGGGTGGCCTTTACATACTTGAACCTCAAGCAACCGACATCCTTAGTATGCTCTCCATTTAAGATTGAGGTTCATTGTTAGTTTGGCATCCATCTCTCCAAAATCTGAAGAAATTGTCTCAATTTTGTCATTCATTATCTTTACAATGTTACGCTTGTTAATTGTCAAACATCATCATCTTCGTTTAGGTCCCAGAGTAAATAAGCAGGTTGCATCCCCATTTTAGTCAATCCATTCCGACATTTGGGGTTCGTGCCATGTTACTTTCCAAATTGGTTTTAGCTTTTAACTTTCAAGTATTTTGGTACTTTTGTTAAGGACTAACCCATGTTACTTTTTATTTAATGGAAAACCATTCTGAAGTATTCACACATGTTTGTTCCTTTTTGTGCTGAAGTAAAAGCAGCAATGTTAATGTTTTCGTCTAGACAAAGAGGAGACCTCAAAGAGGATATATACACTTCATCATATAACTACAATTTTAACCTTTATGTAGCTAATCCAAATTACTAGTCAAAGGTTTCAATCCATCATGAACTCGGTATGTCCTTCAAGTTTCTTTTGTTATTTTTCTACTTCTAGCTTATATATGGAAGGGACAACTTTGAAAAAATCGTAAGATGATTGTTGGGTTCTAAAGAACTTGACATATCACAAGTATTTGTACAATGAGGGTTGAATACAGATCTTTTTCAAAGTTTAAGATAAATTTCTTATTCATAAGCTTTTTACAAAGAAAGAAGTCTTATGTGGAACAATCTAGGAGTGTCCACGGTCTGGTCTAGGCATCCTAACCCCTCAAAACACAAATCAAACCGTAAGAGATGTTTGGAACTTTTAAACCGTGCAGTTTGGCACGAAATGACCTAATTAGTCACACCAGACCACCAAATGGCGGTCTAATCTGACCAGTTTAGGCGATCTGGGATTACGATGGCCAATGAGATAAAAATATGTATAAAAGAACTACATATGTATAGATATGATGCTCTCAACAAAAAACTATCCATATTGCTATGAGTAATTCAACAAACAAGTAATATTTCCATCCGTAGTTCAACAAGTGATGAAAGTTGAGAGAAATCACAATAATAAAAATGAGAAGACTACCCACTCTTCACAGTCATGATCAACACAATGGCAATACTACAAAACTCTTAAACAAATACATACTTCAGAAAAGAAAGGGCCACTTACGCAAGATTAGTGCAATTTCTAATTGTGAAACCAATCAATAAATCCCATGAAAAAAGGATTCAAGTTTGCTGGCTGAAATTCATTCTTATAAAGGTCAACTTGTAAGTTTACAATAGAGCTGCATACCAGGGTTGCACAAATATTTCTACAGACAACTCACAACCAATCAGATCGCAAGTTGAACAACTCAATTAAGAACGCAGTTCCAAGAATAAGTAGACCTGATGCACTACTCCATGAGTTCCATAACCAGAGCTCCAACTGTTTATTTTTCTAAATATCAACCCTAGTACTTCTCAAATGCAAGATTGCATTCGTTTTAATGCAAATTTAAAACCTAACACAATCCTACTCATCGCACTAGCTGTTTATTTAACGTAGTTAACAAGTTGAAAACTCCAAAAATCCATATTATCTCCCCATAATCACACGTTTTGACATCAAATTCAAAGTGAACGGAGCAGAAATCACACAAGAACACTCAAAGAAAATGCCACCCACTAAAATTAGCAGGTAAATAAACGTAGCAAAAATCAAAAAAACAAACTGATCGAATCCTAACAAAAAATACTACACAATTGGAGTTCATAAACGAAATGGTATGCATAATTGAAAACTACAAAAGATACGAGTTGTGTTTCTTTACCTGGATATTTCTCGGAAACCCCAAATGGGAAAAAAAAAATGGCAGATCTATCAATTATTGAATGAGAAATAGAGCAAGATATTGGGGTTTATCAACGTTGGTAGCAACTTTTACAGAAAAATCGTCAAATTTGGGTCGAGATTTTTCCCAAACCGTTTGGTTAAGAGTCAAGAGGTATGAACAAGAAGGTGAAAAAATGGAAAACAAGATTATATACTCCCTCTTCTCGTCTCGCTAGGAGGAAGAGAGATGGAAAGAATCAGAAAGAGAGAGAGAGAGAAAAGCAAGAAAGAGACGGGTATCAAATTCTTTGAGAATTTATTTCTTTAATTTTGACATTTTTTTATTTTTTTTTAATATTACATAATTTATTATTATTCTGATGTAATTTTTTAATTGTAAATTAATTTTTAAAAGAAGAAGAAAACAATCCCAGTAGTCAATGAACCCATGAAACAACAGAACTAATTTTTTAATTTTTTTCACAATTTTAACAGAGAGATGGATATGAATCAAAGATGTCAGGGAGACCATTTTTACTTTTAATTTATTAAGAAGAAAATATTTTATTATATTTAATTATTAATTTGTTGATATTAATATTAAATATTGAATTATTAATAATGATTATTATTGGTCATATTTTGATTGTTTAACTTTGATTAATTTTTTTAATTTTTTTTAATCTTATTAATTATTTTTTAATCTTATTAGTTATTTTTATATTATATTATTATTATTCGATATATTTAATTGATAAAAAATCAAATATAATAATATTTTTTGTAAAATTTTATAAAAATTAAGGATGTACTTGTTTTGTTTTATAATTAATTCCATATTACGAAATAGACATCGCTTTTCTTAATATGTAAAAGTTATTTAGAATCGTCATTTATCTCGCAATTTTATAAAAATATTCAGCCAAGAGTCACTTAACATCCAATAATTTGGCATTGTTTGTTTTTTTTAAAATGGCTCTTAATAGTCTTTTATATTTGATTCATTAAGAGTTAGGATCATTCAACGGTTTATTTTTTTCAATTTTTCGGTGGCACTTATGTCTTATTTTTCTCTTATCTGTTAAGAAGTAAACCAACCTCCTATTTGCTTCTTGTTTTTATCCAACTTCTCATCAACGATCTTTCTCAATCGATTAACTTTAATCGACCTTTTCTCTCAATCGATCATTAACAAATCAATCATCACCTATCTCATTTTTTGTATTTTAACATAATTTAAATGTGTTAAATATCATCAATGACACATATTCATTTAAATCAATGCTAATTATATAATTTATATGTAAATTTTGTAATGATGATGAATAAATATGTGAAATTGTATAAATGTATCTATAAAATTGTAACACTGTGAGCTCTTTGTATTTAATATGGTCACGAAGGAATAAAATGGTGTTCAAGGCGGAAGGAGGAAACGTAGCGGATCGCTTCTTCAAATATCAAAGAAAAATCTTCGACTGGATCATAAAAAGGTCCAAAAACTTGCCTGCGGATGGACGGAGTGGAGCATGGATCCTACTTTGGTGTAACGAGTGGAACAGGGCGGATAGGGTATGCGGTCGGTGGATGATGTTGATCAAGGAGAAGAAACGGAGCTGCTGGAAAAATGATATGTTTGAATCTTGCAAACAACGGTAATGTTGGCTCTTGTATCTTACTCTTTGATCAAGATGTTGTGTTTACTGCCGGGTAAATTCATTGGCTGAGGAATGGTTCGATCGGTAGCTTATGTTCTGATATGTGTATCTCAAACAATGTAAATTTGGTTGGTTTGATGAAATAAAAAATTGCTTATGCCATTGAAAAAAATTACATTTCTAACACTCACTACAAAAAAAAATGATTTTCACCTAAAAAAACACCTAGGGTGCGTTTGGTTTGTAGGATTGTTTTCGAGTGATTTGGATTTCATAAAAGGATTTGGGTTTGGAGGGATTTGGATTGGAATGGATTTGAAATCCTTTTAGGGAAATTTCTGTGGGTGATTACCACAGATCACCCAAGAAATACTAATGGTTCCGACGAAATCCGATATTTTCAAGAAAATACCAACAGATTAACCAAGAATTTTCTAGGTGATCTGTCACTGATTTGATCTACCCACCAACTTTTGTGACGGTTTTGTGATGGATCATTCTTTAATGATGGATTTTCAGATAAATGTTCATAGGTGAAAGTCCTTCATTTTAGTAGAGTGACTATATGTCTTTTCTATTCAAACATGTAGTTATTAACAGAGGGAACATAAAATTAAAATTCACGTCAACCTATCTCGACTTTGCTCTCATGCTTACACATGCACTCGACACAATTTGTTTAACATATTTTAATGTTTGTATGGTTTGACATTAATTTCTTTTGTTCCGTTTATTAACCCATGAAATTACGGTCAAATCAAGATCACCATGAAATATTTTTTAGCTAAAAAAGGGTCATTTTACGAGAATATATCTATATATAGTCACGTTATTTGGAAAAACATAAAGAAAAAAAATTAAATAAACATTCTGATAACTGTTCATCTAAGTAGTATGTATGTGTATTGTGTATATATAAGTATTTGTAACATTCACATGTACATAAAAAACAAAAACAAGCTTCAATTACTTATATATATATATATAGAGAGAGAGAGAGAGAGGGAGAGGGAGAGGGAGAAAAGTTTGAATGAGAACTCAAATTTGGTTGTGAAAGTAAGAACAAATGAGAGCGATACGTGTCTGAATGTAAATTATTTAGACTGAATAAATACTATATTCAGTCTGAATATTTCCTTGATTATTCGTTTGAATAATCTATATTCAGACGCATGTCACACTCTCATTTTTCCTCACGTTCACAACTAAAGTTACGTTCTCATTTGAATCCACCTCTCTTTATATATATACTATTCATATGAACAATTATCAAATTATCCATTAGTTTTTCATTTTTTTACGGTTTTATATATATATATATATATATTATTTGTGTAGTATTGACTCGGTATTGACTTTGAAAGTCTGTGACTACTATTTGGAACTTTTCCTCTTATCATTTTAATTTTTAATATATAAGACTAGACTTATTCTATAAAATATATTTAAATCATTCCAAGTTGTTGACTAATTTAGTTTCAATTATAATGATAACAATTAATAATAAATAGAAAATTTAATTAAAATAACTATTTTTATTAAAATGTTACCTAAATAATCATTTTTTCTTTGAATTTACCAAAATAGATAAAACCTCACGAAATCATGGCCTTTCCCAAAAAAATAGCATACCCCATGATTTCGTGGGGTATGGGTTGAAAATCATTTTTTTTAAATATTCAAGGTGCGTTTAGTTATCGAAAACTGTTTTCATTTTTTAAAAAACGTTTTTAGAAAATAGAGTTGAGTTTTCATTATCAGTTTTCTATGAAATTTTTTCAAAATGTGTATAGTTGAAATAGTGGAGTTTTTATTTTTAGAAAATTAGAAAACGCGTTTAGTTGTGCATTTTCTACCAATTTTCATTTTTCATTTTTACAAATATTACAATATTAGACATATTTTTTACACACACACACACACACTTTCACAGACACGCGCACACACACACACTCTTTCACACACACACACTCTCTTTCACACACACAAACACACTTTCACTTTCAGTTTCACACAGACATACACACACACACACACACACACAAACACTTTCAGTTTCAGAAAGTGTTAGTGTGTGTGTATGTGAATGTGTGTGAAAATGAAAGTGTCAATGTGTGTGTGTGTGTGTGAAAGAGCGTATGTGTGTGTGTGTGTGAATACGTGTTTGTGTCTGTGAAAATGTGTGTGTGTGTGTGTGAATATGTGTTTGTGTCTGTGAAAATGTGTGTGTGTGTGTGTGTGAAAGTGGGTGTGTGTGTGTGTGTGAAAATGAAAGTGTCAATATGTGTGTGTGTATGTGAATGTGTATCTATGAAAATGTGTGTGTGTTTATGGAAGTGTGTATGTGAATGTGAAAAAGTTTTTAGTAAATGAAAATTTTGAAAACTGATAAAAATTGTTTTATAATCCAATATAAATTTAGAAAATGAATTTTTTTGTTTTTTTGGAAATTTTTAGAAAACTAAACGCGTTTTCCAAATTTTTATTTTCTCTGAAAAAATTCTAGAAAACAGAAAAAATTTCACTAACTAAACGCGACCTTACTATTTTGGTCCTCGATTTCACAAGATGCATTTGTTTTTTAAAAATCAATTTTTGCATATTATCAACCCACGATTTCGTGGGGTGCATTTATTTTATATATTCATCTTTTTTAAATCAACTTTAAAAATATATATACTTTACAAATTATCAACCCCACAAATTTTTGTCAAAGGGTGTTAGTTCAGTTGGGTAGGTAACATCCCTGGGGGGTGTGGGGTGAAAGCCACACTACCAGGGTTCGATTCCTGCGGTTGACATTTCTGAGATATCCGTATTGGGCCCGCCCAGGGCGGGTTCGGGGCCGGTACGGGAGGATCCGATCTATGGGATCCACTTCCCTGCCGGTCGGGTTCAGCCATAGGTTGGGCCGGGTCGCAGCGGATTAGTGGATTGGCCCGTAATGGAGACCCGATACCGCTGGAGCGTGTGTGTGTTATAGATGCCGTTCAAAAAAAAAAAACCCCACAAATTTTTAAAAATATTATTTTTAATTCTCCTCTCTCCATAAAATACATATACACATATAATTGAATATAAAATCATTCTATACTATACATTATGAACACTTTCTTAGAAAAGTTATTATAGGTTGCAAGCATATTGTGAATACATTTTAAATCTAAAAAAAAATTGTATTATGAATATATTATGCATACAAACCAAATTTAAACATACCATTTATAAACGCAATGTGAATCTTGTGTTTTGGTAAGCCTATTAAAAATTATTAAAATTATTTACATTGTATTCACAATATGTTTATACGATTCATATATTAATAGAGACATAAGAAAGATAGGAGGATAAATATGAATTTTGGGCATACCCCACAACTTTAAAAGTTAGCCTTTTTTTTATATATTCATTTTATAATATACAAAATTTGATTTATTAAATAAATGTACGCCACGAAATCGTCGAGTTAATAATATGCAAAAGTTGATTTTTTTTAAAACAAAATAATGAATATTTAAAAAAATGATTTTCAACCCACATTCCACAAAATCATGGGATATGCAGTTTTTTTTTTCGAAGACGACCATGATTTCGTGTATTTTTGTGGGGTAGTTCATAGGATTTTTGGTAAACACAAAAAAAGGCTAATTGAATAACACCTTTTTTTTTAAATAGTTATTTTAATTAAATTTCCTAATAAATAAATACTTTTTTCTACAATGCTATATATTTTTTTTAATATATACAACTGAAAATAATACAGTCAAAAATTAGTGCAATAATATAGACCATGTGTTGAGAATCATAAAATACTTATTTAAACCAAAGGGCCTCTGGCCTAGCGGTATCGGGATTTTTATATCATTCTCAAGGTCTAGGATTCGAGCCTTGGGAGTGGTGGTTTTCCTAAAAATGGTGGAGGAGTGGAGGTTTATCCCCTAAAGTGAAGGTTCGGGTCCCGCATACTGTCCATATAGATGTCACTGTGGGTCTGAATCACTAACTTCTAACTACTAACTTGTCGTTCAAAAAAAAAATACTTATTTTTCGGATAGTACTTTCCATTAACTCCATGTATTTTTTCGTTTTTTATTTTTCAGTTATGTTACGTATTTAATTTAATTGATTGATTTTTTAACATGTCTTTTTAGTTTTTTTGTTGTTTATTTATTATCTCATTTGAATAGTTTATTAATCAATAATTAACTTTTTAAGTAACAACTAGTTTATAAATTATAACATTATGCATGTACTATGAAACTTCGTTTTTCCTTATTTATTACTTGCTTACCACTTCAAAAAAAACAACATTATACATCCATTAATGCAACTTTTTATTTCTTGGTAGTATAATTTTAGAAGTGGTAAAATAGGTGAAACGGATAATCGGTTAAAAAATTAGTTCGATGTTATGGGTTAAAACTAATTAGGATTTAGGTTCTTCTGGATCCACCAATGTTTTAATAATTTTAGTGATGATAATAATTGTTGTATTAAATATATTTATTAAATAGTGAAATGATTTTTTTTATTAAAATCGATTTACAATAACATAATTAAGCAATTTAAAAACAATTTCAAATAATTTCCACTTCTATGTTTATCTTTATGCAAATTAGTTGAGTTGTCACCTCTATATAATTTTAATGAATTCATTTCTAATCATTAAAGAAGTTATTCTCTTGTTCATTAAAATATAACATTGTCGGTTTAAGATGTTAATAAAAATGTAACACTTTGCTTTTACATTAATATTATAATTCAAATTTTTATCTATTAGCAGTTAGCAACTATTAAAATATATCTCTAATATTGATTTAATCCACAACTTTTCATACTTGTCGTATTAAATAATATTTTAAGTATTTAATTTTCATAAAACATTTTATTTAAATCATATTCTAGATAAAAATTCAAATTTTCGTTCCAACATTATTTGTTGTTCTTATTGATTTTATGATCTATAATTTTGAGAGTATTTTCAAGATATTTTTAAAATAGAGAAAATAGATATTTTATTCTATAGATGTTTTAATAGATTGTCTACCTTGTTTTCTAAATATAAAAACTAGATAAAACTCTAAACATAAAGAATTCGCTAAGAACGTGTTTGGTTTGCAAAATGTTTTGGGATTGATTGGAATTTGTCAAAAAAATTGACTTTGAAGGAAATCAAATGAAATGTTATTAGGTCTGACCACCTATTTGATTTATAAGCATTGGAATGGAATCTGTTTGTTTGGTTCACATAATGTAGTTTTGTAATTGGAATGAAATATTGGTAAATAACCAAAATACCCTTTTTTGAAAACTATGAAACTGAATTCCAACTATTGTGGTTTAGATTGATGGTTGAGAACGTGGTTCAAATGTTAATAACCCAAAAACTGGTTAAGATCGTTGATTATTGTTAGAGGGTGTGGATGAGTCCTATTATTCAATTCTCAAGTACTGAAAGTGGAACTTGGGCTCAATAAGGGTTAAACCTCTTTTCATTTGGGAAGGAAACGGTTTTATTTGTGAGTGTGCTATCCTTGGTGCGATTTTGAGAGAAAGAAGAGAGGAAGGAAGAGATTCTTGGGGATTTTGGAAGAAACAAAGTGTCAAAGCTCAATTTCAATTTTCAGGTATAATCATTCTCCTTTAAGAGTTCGTCTCTTTTCTCCATGAATATTTCAAGGAGCTAGGGTTCTATTTTATTGATTTAGTTGCTCATGAGATGGGCAAAAATCGTTTTTCTCTTAGATATTGATACAGTGGCATTGTTAAGGATGATTGCATCTTTACCCATTCAATTTCAGCATAAAATGGTTGGGTTTGAGTCAAAATCTCATGTTTGAGTTAACTTTCACTCTCTAGTAATGAAATCATTGAATCTGTTGGTCTTAAGGAATGAGTTTATTGGGAAAGGGGCTAATATGAGTTTTTATGCAAACCCTAGCCTAGTCCTGCTGTTGAAATCAAAGAAAAATGGGATTTGGGGTTTAGGAGTTCGAGCAGCAAAGGTGTAGGTCGAACAGTAGGTTTCGCGGGTAGCCACACATGTAACACCAAGATTTTTAGTATCCATAATTTCAAGTTTCGTATGTTTTCGACCCTAGTATCCATAATTTCAAGTCGGTTATCTCTTTTGGCAAAAAATCAACTTTTGGTCGGAATTTGCATTGCTCGCGCCCACACCCCTATTTTGCTCGCGCTCACGAGCAAACCCCAAAAAGTGGGCAGAAGTATTTCTTGTGACCGCATGCCTATTTTCCTCGCGCCCGCTAGCATCTGGTCAACCCTTTTAAATCATATTTTTCTCTTCTTTCCTCCATTTTATTTGCTCCCCAACTCGTTTTCTCTCCTCTCTTCTTCATTAGGAGCGATTTTTGGGGAACTAAACCCTCATTTCCAACCATCCAAAAACTTTGGAACATCATCAAAGTTCAAGTCTTCATCTTCATCTTCTCTAACACTTCATCCTCCATTGTTGTCTATTTTGGGGTTTTCTCTTCAAATCGAGATTTGTAAGTTATTTCTCCCATTTAGATCTTATTTCTTGTTAAAACCTTTTTATATAGTTCTCTAGAACTTTGTTCTTGAAGCAATTTCTGTATTTTAGAGTTTTGACTATTTTGGAAGATTTTAGGTTTTTGACTAGTGTTTTCATGGATCTGACCTTTGAGAGTTATTATTGGTAAATCAAGGTTGCTTATGAACTAGATATGGTTTCTACTGAAGGAAGATTTACAGATATGGACTTTCCTCCAAATGGAGCTTTTGGGGTAAACCTAGAATTGGCCTAAATCTAACAAAATGAGTTCAAGATACTTTGTGAAAAATATGTACATACCAAAAACGTCATTTTTGAAGTATTAACATGTTTTACTTGGTATTTATCAAATGCGTGAGTATTTGGGTAAATTTGCATATTTGGTATAAAAGAGTTTATAAATCGTATAGAAGACTTATACTTGAGTTTTGGGCATTTTGGCAAATGGTAGTATAAATGTAAGTTATTTTGGTGCATTACCTGTTAAATGAAAATCGTTTGGATGTATTTGCATCTTTAAAGTATTTGATTTATAAATCGTTGGAAAATACATGTTATCGCATTATGAGACATTTGGAATATGTGAATATGATTTCATTTGGAAAATGGTTTGTCTCAACCAACATTTTGAGTAATTGCATAAGTGTTGAGTTATAGAGCATTTGCTCGGTTTTGACTAAAATTAGTCTTATGGACAATTGTCCGATTTAAATGGCTACATGTTGAACTTTTCGGGTTATATGTAATTAAAGCATATTTGTTTATAAAATTACATGCTTTGGGTGCGTTGGTCATTCATTTTGAGGTCATGTAATTTAGACTGCATTGCAATGGATCCATAGGCATGTAAGTCGTCATATTTTAGTATTGCAAGGTAAAGATCTAGTGGGGTTGAATTTGCCGGGTTATAAATATCAAGGTAAAGATCTAGTGGGGTTGAACTTGTTACCCGTATGCATGTTTTAGTATTGCAAGGTAAACATCTAGTGGGGTTGAACTTGTCGGGTTATAAATATCAAGGTAAAGATCTAGTGGGGTTGAACTTGTTACCCATATGTATGTTTTAGTATTGCAAGGTAAAGATCTAGTGGGGTTGAACTTGTCGGGTTATAAATATCGAGGTAAAGATCTAGTGAGGTTGAACTTGTTGGGTTATAAATATCAAGGTAAAGACCTAGTGAGGTTGAACTTGTTACCTGTGTACATATTGTACTATTGTTAAGGTAAAGACCTAGTGGGGTTGAACTTAATGAACAAACTTATATACATGGCCTACTTTGGGTTCCGCCACTAACCTTGGAAACGGGTCTCCCCTGTCACCGAGAGGTATCGATTTGGGTTTAGAGTCTTTTCTATTACTTTCGGTGATATTTGAGAGTACAAAGTATATCCATAATTTTATATTCGTGGGTCGTTGAGACTTAACTATATTTTGGTTTAAAGCTTTTATTTTGGAAAATAATGAATTTGTGAAAGATGTTGCTTTTATAATGAAGTCCTTGTATTTGAGAAATTACCATTTCATCAAACAATCTCTCTATTTCAAACGATTATAAATATATTATAAACTCTTGAGCTCACTAGGCGTTAAGGCTAACCCTTTTTTTTGGTCGACATGTGCATCAGGTTTGCTTTGGGATTGGTACTAGCGACACGTGTGGACTTGAGGCTAGGAGGTGGCACGTTAAGGATCTAGACTTTGGTGAAATTTTCCGCATTTGGAGACAGCGACTCTTTTGGGTTTAGTAACACCCGACCATGATTATGTCATAATATAAGACATAACCTTCTTCTATAGAGGTTTATATCGAATTGTTATTTGAGGATATTCAAGTATTGTTTTGTAAAAAGTGATTTACCTTTCAATTGATGTAATATTGAAAATTTTAAATTAGTCGCTCTTTCTAGATTTCAGGGTGTTAAAACACAACCTAGGTCGTAGGACAAATCGCGTAACTCACTCAGTTGCGAATTTTCGGTTTATGCTTTGTGAGTAATCTATTGTCCTGGACTCCTGGTTAGTGTCAAACCCTTAAGGCACTTCTAGTAATCATTGTGGGACATGGATGGTGGTAATAATTCATTAGTGGGTTAATGATTTTAGGTGTTTGATTGGTGATCATAGCATAAGGCGGGTATTGCTAGGCTTGGAATTCATGTGAGTTCCCTTCGTAAGTTTTTCGAACAAATGAATATCTTGTGCGATGAGACTATGTAGTTTTACTATTTTATACATTAAATTGTAAATAGTCAATTCTTGGGAAGTGTGTACCCGACCAAGGAATATGAATTCGTTTTATAATATTAATTATAGGGCAAGTGTGAGCCCGAATAACTTGTCACAAATGTGAGTGACTATTAGCGTGTCCTACCGTTGCAATAGGTATTTGTGTTTATGGTGTGGTGTGCTTGAGTTATTGTTTCATGACTAGCCTCTTATAAATGCTTTAACTACCATGCATTCTTTAGCTGTGGATTTGAGGGATTCATTAGGCCTTTGGTTTAACCCTCACTTTTATAAAACTAAAGACATTTTCAAGGAAATATATGGTAGAGATCTCTAGCAACGGCAAGGGGAAAGTTTGAGCGTAGGAGCATGAAGTGAAGGCGCTACTCTTAGTTAGTTAGTTGCATAGTTTTCCATTCAAGTTATGTAATAAATCTCAGTAGCTTAGTGTTTGTTCACTGCAAACACTTGAGATCGAGTTAAATTTTGGGATCGATTCAGTATTATGTTTGCTAATTTTGAAGCAAGACTTGAGTTATCTATAATTTAAGTTTTCGATTATTACATCAAATATGTAGTGGTCAACGGTGGTTTAGAACGGTGGTAGATTAATGGTGGTCGAACAATAGTGGGCGTGGTCAGGGGTGGTTCAGATCGATGGTGGTCGATGATGGTTAAGATTGGTGGTAGTTGGCAGTACTTTAGAATGGTGGTGGTTAAAATCGGTAGTGGTCGACGGTGGTTTAGATCGGTGGTGGTCTACAGTGGTTCAGAACGTCAGTGGTGGTTCAAATTAGTGGTAGTCTACGTTGGTTCAGATCGGTGGTTGTCAACGATGGTTTAAAATTGTGGTGATCAGTGGTGGTTCAGATAGGCGGTGGTCGACGGTGATTCAGATCGGTGGCGATCGACGATGATGGTCTGGGTAAATCAAGTAGGAAAGATGCAGATAATTTTGTCTTTTTAAGAAAGTATGATTAAATAAAATTGAATTCCTTCTAAATTGTGATTATGACCAAATCCATAAACGATGGAATGTGTGGAATTCAATTCCAATATGCAGGTAAACCAAACAATCAAATGGTATTTCATCAAATGGAATTGATCATTTTGATTCATTCGAATTCCATCAGAATCATGTAACCCAAATACCTCCTAAAACTTTCTAGTGAGAAAAAAGAAATGTTACTTTAATATTTCCCAGAAGTTAAATATATTTATTAGTTTTATATATAAATTTTTTTCTTAAATATATATTGGAATGATAAAATTATAAATTATTTTAATAACATAGTTGATATTAAAATTTCTTTAGATAAATAATATATTGGAATTGAATGTAATTTTTTTTATAGATTTTAATTTCTGATTACCTATTTTAAAGAAATCTTTAAAGAACCTGTCAAAAACACTTAGACCTTGTTTGTTTTTTCGTTTTAAGCTCTTAATCATCACTTATGTCTGATTCGTTTAAACATTTTATAACCATTTCAGACTGAAATCAGACTTCAGACTTCAGCACCTCTTAAAAAACAAACGCCACCTCAGAGTTATCTATAAATGAAAATCTTACATATTTAAAAAGTGTACCATATATGTACCCTTATTGTAAGTTGAATAAAAAATATAAAAAATAAATCCTGTTATTCACGTAGTTTGCATTTACTTTGAATATATGAAAAATATTATTTTATAAAAAAATTTGGACGTCATCTACAATATAAAAAAACAGCACAACTTAAATTGGATTTACGTACTTTCTTAGAAAACACCTTTACGTATGGGAATTATTTGGTAGGTGTTTAATTTAAAATACTATATTTATTCAAATAAAATAATTAAAATACTATATTTTTTAAATAGTTTAATTTGGAATAAATAAAGAAATAAAATATAGAAGAAAGAAGTGGGATCGTGTTACAGTTGGTAGGAACCAACGTTGCAGCAGCAGCCTTCCAAATTTAGAAACTGGTGATTACTTTTTTTCCAAGCTACATTTTCTCAATCCAGATTAAAAGTTTCTAAATGACTTGTATTATATGAAGTAAAAGTTGTACATTGTTCTGATCTTGTAGATATTGGCTCTGGAAAAAGGAGTTATTGCCAAATAGGGGTCGTGTGAACACTTTAAAGTCTATTATAAGAAAACTATTTTAATTTTAGTTTTAAAAAATAAATAAAATATTTATAAATATATTAGAAAAAGTCATCTTAAATGTTTGTTAGGAATTTAAAAACGACTCAACACTTGGTCTTTGTTTCTCATTTGATTCTTGGTGTGCAATGCATAGCCTCCATCACGTGCAAAATTAACGATGCCTAAAATTGAATACTGGTTTGAAATATTGTTCGGATTTTTTTCTTATATGATTTCATAGCAGTACGATTTTTTTTCATATTCAACAACCGTTGATTTGTTTTGATGTTATTGCAACAACAACCAATTAGCTATTTTCGATGCTAGTAATAGGTTATTGGGTTTTAAAACAGCCCATGACATTAAAATAGAATCAACTTTGAATTAATCTGTATTTTAAGGAAGTAACTTTTAAAATCTTTATTTTTAGGTAATGACGTGTCAAAATATTGAAATGATGTTCGTATTTGTTGGAAAACAAGTCATCGGGGTCCATAAATTATTTGCAAAGTTTGTTTTCATACACTAAAATAAACGTAAGGTGGTTACATTTTGATGCAATTTATCATAAGATAAAATACATCAAAATGTAACGGAGACTGTCATAGTTCATATTTAGTGTATCAATGAATTTTTTGTTCTCGGTTAGTCTAAAATTGTTAAGTTACATTCGTTTTGTACTCATTTTAGGTGATAAATGGATTTCAATATGCACGATATCAGTTGATTTTGTTGAATAATTTTTTTTATTTAAAATATAAATAAAAGATATTCAAGTGTCAATATACTAGATGTTTTATATTATGAAGTTGAAATAAAAACTTCTAAAATAATATTACTGATAATCTATTGATTGTTTTTATTTATAATAAGTAAAATGAAAATTGAATTTGAACAACTTTAACTATAAGATCGGTTTAATGGGTAAAAATGTAACACACATATTTACCTGTCTAAGATGATTCATTGTTTTTTAACTTCAAAGAAAGTATTTAACTTCATGAAATAACATTAAATTTGGGAATGAAAATGACTAATTGACTTTAACAACGGAGATGACTTCGATAATTAAAAAGTTTATTTGCCGAGATATGGTTTTTTTGACCAACTTTGAATAGAGAAATTTAACAATATGTGATATAGGGTTTAGGTTCAAATGTGAACTCATTTTTAGTTGTGAACGTGAGGACGAATCTCAGCCACACATCTTCGGTTATGGTGGACGCGATCACGGAGGATTGACGCGATTCATGGGAGGGTGGAGATTATTAAAGGAGGGGAACCAGGTCAAAGCCGCCTTTATTGACCGGATAAGTGGCTGGGATTCGTCCTCACGTTCACAACCAAAAATGAGTTCACATTTGAACTTTCCTCATGTGATATAAATCTTTACATATATAAACATATTTTTTTTGTATGTTTATATGTATAAAAGTAATAACCAAGGGATTTGAGATTATATTGTGAGATTTTGAGTTATTTTTGAATTTTGCATTATGATATTGTTTTAAGCATCTTATATTGATGAAAGAATGTTTGATTGGAGATGGAGTTCGCTATAAAAAATGAGGAAATGAGAACCGTATGAAATATGTTAATATCAAAAGATGTTTTTTTTGTGATAAATCTTAAGGCCGGCTAATTTTAGTCAATCCATTTTTGAAAAAAAATCTTCATATTATTCGTAACAACAATAATGATATGGTTGTCGGACTTGTTGTTTGTGTTCTAAATTTCATAACAACAAAATTATTTACTAATGCATCTCCACTATTCGTAACAACAAACGACTATTAATGTAGGATTCAGTTATGTTAAGAATGAAAGTTATGATGAAAAATGTAAATGATCTTTATTCTTTGATCAATCTTAACTGAAAAGAAACACAAGATCAACACTAATGGACTGTTTTAAGTTAAATATTGAATTTGTAATTTACTCTTAAAACAATTATAGTGTATATGGACAAAAGATAAAAAAAGGAAGGGAAGCAGAGTTCATACTAACGTCAAGAAAGGAAAGCACAAGATTTATGGCGTGCTGGTTGAGGCTCCGGTGGATATTGAGGAATATCATATCTGCTCAGGTTCGAATCCAGATGTACACAATAATTATAGCACCTGAGCTTATCAGAACTGATGTAATACAATTATAATTTACCTGAATTAGAACTGATGTAATGCAGTTATAATTTACCTCAATTAATCCTCTGACTGTGAGTTTATAAGGGGGTGTTTGGGATTGCTTATCTGAAACAACTTATAACTTTTCTACAAAAGTGCTTTTCAGCTTTTGATAAGTTAGAAGGGACCTACTTCTTAAAAATCTCCTTATCACCGGTTTGGCACCGGTATAAGTTGTTTACCCAAACACTTAAAAGTGGCTTATTATCGGTCCCACACTGGAATAAGTCAATAATTTGTTTTTATAAGCAATCCCAAACACCCCCTAAGAACAAGAACTGATGTATTGGAGTAATAATTTACCGAATTGGTTAGCATACCCAGACATACCCTTCCAAAAAAATAAAATAAAAAAGAAACGTCAAGAAAGGAATACCCCCAAATCCCCAATTACTAGCAAAATCTCGGTTTCTGAAATCTTGGGACCAAGAATCCAAGACCATGATGTTGTAATTCGTCCCTCTGAATCTGTAAACTGATCGAATCATCAAACCAAATCCACTTCTCATAAAAGAATTGGTGTCATATTCATGTAATATAATCAATTTATATGCTGCCAATGCGAATGTTCAAGCGATCGAAGTGTATTGGGATCTCATAGCCAATGGCAATGCCGATAAAAGAGTTCTCCAAAATTAGGGATTTTGCCCTATTACGAGCGTCACAGGTCGGCTTTTTTTCTCTTTACTGTATTTGAGTTTGTGTTCAATAAGCATAGAATCAAGAACAACTTGGCTTTTTTGAGTTATTCTTTTTGGGAATCATAAATTTTCGATATTTCTAATGCAAAATTATGTGAGTTAATTTTTGAATGTTTATTGAAATCTATCTATATAGGAGTGGCGAAGTGGGGGTAACGAGATAACTTAGTTGCTCCTGTCAACCATATTCGATCACACAAGTTTTATGATATTAGCATCATGGATTGCACTTGATTATATGAGATTCAAATATAGTTGCAATTTATTTGAATTAAAGGAAACCTTGGCTGTTCTAAATTCTATGGTGGTTTTGAGTTGGAATTGCAAAGACCTAGGATAAGATCCAACACTTCTATGAATGGCAACCTATATGTAATAACATCTTAAATCATAGCATTTGATGAAAAAAAACCATGAAAAAATTATTTTTATATATGGATTGTACGAGTTTGTAGGATTCATCCGGTTTGTAAATGAACCAACATCTCTCTCTCTATATATAGTATATATAGAGAGAGTGAGGGAGGTTTATGGGACCCCCCCTCCCCCACCCCATCCACACACAAAACTAAAAAACTGAGGAACTAAGAAACACCAAGGTAATTATTCATCTGTACGATATGCGGATGTGCATACATATCATTGAAGCTGTTTGTTGATTTTTATGCACATGTGCATTATATGTAAATGTGCATACTGGACAAGTTACTTGTATGCACTCGTTCCTCAAATTTTCATTTTTTTGTAGTTTTACCCGGAACCTGACCATATATATATATATATATGTATATGTCCTGAGCCACATCCACTGATCGGTTTTCCTAGAGTTAAAACTTTATATGAATTTGTTACATTTTCAATATCACAGTATAATTTAATACGGTCCTTGCATATTTGCATACATAGACGAACTAAGTTGAATCCATCCAATATTGTACCTGAGAAAAAAACCAACTCCACTTTAACATTGGATTCTAGTTTTTGAATCAGTGTGCTGGGCTTGTGGAATGATTTTTAGAAAAAACATGATAAGAGAAGCGACTAATGTGTAAAATTTTATGCTGCTATCAGGTGGTTACCCAAGGTTTCTAGTATATAAATATATTTGCTATTTTACAGGGGTTAAGGAATATCTAGATGCTGTCTGTTTCTGTGTCAATCTCCAGTTATTTAGTATTCTAATAAAACATCCTAAAAATTTAACCTTCCACTGTCACATTTTGATGCTTCATAACAGTATATAAGCATATTATTTTTGACAATTTCAATTCCTAATGAAACCCAGTTTTTCAGTTCGTTAGTCCTGATATACAGGCTTAAGCGATGGGTATGATAGATAAATACCAATTTGTTGATAAATCAAGTTTCATTGTTTAAAAACTATACGTAACAGTCAACAACAGCTTTTCAACAAAGATGAAACCACTATTCATAAGAATAAGATGCTCTCTTTTTTTGGGCAAAGAATAATAATATATATTCATCAACCTTCAACAAAGTGGAGACACATAGGGCTTGTGGCGTACTGGTTAAGGCTTGTGGGAGATGAGGCTAGTAACCAATCTACCCCAGGTTCGAATCCAGACGCAAACAACTTGTGGCCACTGGGGAATTATATTATCTCAGGGTTGCATGCTTTAGCAGTCTTAAAATTGCTAGAGATTAGTCTAGGCAAATGTCTAAGATACCCTTTCCAAAAAAGAAAGAAAGTGGAGACACATAATTACAGACTAATGAGATTAGATCCTGGCGCCAACCGATATTTTCATCATTTGACTGCAGATCTATGATCAAAATAAGTTGCTAAAGTTGTAAAACTTTATCTTGGAGCTACGAGAGCACCACTAGGAAATGCCAGAGTTGAAGTTTCAAGTGTGATATTGTTAGAACTTAGAAGATAATATGAAACAGAAAAAGAAATTGATCAAAGCAATAAAATGAGGACGTGATTAAATCACTTTCCTTGAGGAATAATAGCCCCCATTAGCTAGGTTGGTGATGGATCTAAGCTAATTCTCGAGTTTTAAGAACTGTAGGCGATGATCCTACTACAAGTTCTTCTCATGATCATGGCTTTGAACTTTGGTGATGTTGTGAAGAAGATGAAAATTAATTAAGTCAAAAACATGTATTTATAGTATCAAATTTCCCAAACAGTTGCAATCTTTCATGAAGAGTTTCAAATGGTTGGTGAATAACCAGAAAATTACCAATTATTGGATTATTCACATGGTTATGGTTATGTTTCTTTTCATTATTATTTAATAGATTAGCTTGCTGTGTTCTGTTTTCCCTAGTTCCGTGGGTATGTACTTGGAAGTTGTATTTAATTCCCTTCTGCTTCTCGGTTTTATTCATTCAATTCAATAAGAGTGAAAATACTTTTCTCCTATTCCAAATTCCATCTGGTATCAGAGCATCTCTGATCCATCACACACGGTCGTTTACCAATTCTTACCGAGTAAGTGTTGTCTGAGTAAGAGTGCTGACCCGAGTAAGTGCTATCCTGGGTAAGTACTTTCCCCGTAAGAGTGTTTACCAATAATAAAATGACCATTATAACCCCATGCCCCCATTATAAAAGAAAACGACAAACATAAATGAGGGCTACGTATTGGAAACACAAAATCTGACCCGGGTAAGCATTATTTTGGTGCTGGCTCGGTCAGCATCCCGGTCAGATCTCTGTCAGATCCGTGATTTGGTAAACGCACTGACTGCTGACCGAGTCAGATTTGCTGACCCAGTCAGTCTGGTCAGCAGTTAGTAAACAACCCCTAAATACATCAATCACGCCATGGCAATAAAGTAGAATGCTCAAGTATAAACCAGGGATCCCAAGTGATGCCCAACACCATGACCAGTCTCAGTCTCACTGGGGGTCGGATAGTTCCAATCACCCAACACAAGCTTACCGGACAAAACTAATGCAAGAAAACAATTTGTTATTTGAGAGAGAGTGAGATCTATTAATGACACTTTCGACTAAAACAATTTGTTTCCTGTGTAATATAGGCATTAAAAATACCTCATATGTAAGAATTATGCGCTAGCAAAACTTCATAAAAGTACGTCTCATCTCATCTCATCATCCACAACCATATAAAATTGACCCACCAACCCATCTCCATGAGCTTCTCTTATCAGTTTGTTTGAGATTCAGCCTCTTGAATAATACAAGGCCCTTTAGATAGATCTGCAAAATATGGATCGACTTAATACATCTAGGAGGTCAGGGGTTCAAACCAACAAGCTCTGTAGATTATAGAGGTCACTGACTTGTTCTGTTCGATGTAAGTATTGGAAAAACTGAAATATCGAACTACATTGCGTCGTCTCTTTATCAGTATGCGAAAATAAAATGGGTGTTTTTTGAGCCAAAAGAAACAGATGAAGAATCGTCGTCTTTTGAAGGTGTTTGTTCAAACTCGAGAAAACACACGATTGAAAGACTTTTACCCCATGATCGAGGGATCCTTCTGTTGCAAGCCTTGATTAAGAAAATGATTTGTTATCTATTTATTTAGTTTCCTTTCCTGTTCCTTCTGTTTATAGGCTTATCTTTTCTAGCCGTCCTTGATTCCTTGTATCTTTTCTTATTTCCTTTCCTTTTCTTATTACTCTTTGTAACCCAATAAATGTTGTACCTTTTCTCATTCTTGACATAATATATAAATATATAACTCAATATTTCTAAGACCTTCCTTGTGCGTTACTATGCGAAATGCTTCAATACACAACGGTTTTAGAAGAAGCTAACGTTGGCTGAGAATCGGGAGATAATTAGATTTCTTTGAATGAGACACGTGTCACACTTTCATTTGTCCTGACGTACACAACCAAATTTGAGTTCTCATTTGAACCCGTCCCTATATATATATATATATATATATATATATATAGGGGTAGGTTCAAATGTGAACTCATTTTTGGTTGTGAACGTGAGGACGAATCTCAGCCACACATCTTCGGTTATGGTGGACGCGATCACGGAGGATTGACGCGATTCATGGGAGGGTGGAGATTATTAAAGGAGAGGGAACTGCGTCAAAGTTCGCCTTTATTGACCGGATAAGTGGCTGAGATTCGTCCTCACGTTCACAACAAAAAATGAGTTCACATTTGAACTTTTTTTTTCTCTCTCTCTCTCTATATATATAGAGGTCCCTTCAAGTGTTAACCCAATAATTTGTGTTAACCGTGTTAACCCGTCGTTCACTGGTGAAACACCATTCATCAGTGAACGAATGGTTCCATACATGTATGCTCGTTCACTGGTGAAAACCATTCGTCAGTATACGAGCATCGTGTTCACCAGTGAACGATGGGCTAACACGGTTAACACAAATACTTGAGTTAACACTTGAAGGAGCCTCTATATATATATATATATGTTCCAGTTTGACAATTAATTTTAATTTAGATGAAAATAGGATATGATTCTTTTGAAGTCAAATTAAATCATGTATGTGAAGAAGCCAACAACACATTCGGATCAAAAAAGAACTCGCCATCCAGCCGATCCATTTAAATTCACTAACACAAGTCACTCATAACTGGGCATCATTTTAATTAATTAATATACATCAACAAAATATAGTGGACAAGAATCATCGCTCCAAGAGAATCTTGGGCATCTCACTTTTCCATGCAACGTATTCTTTTCGATCTTGTACCCGCTTGCTTCGCACAGGCTACACAAGATCCTCCTGAATCCGATTCTCAACTTGGTCATGATGTTGAATAATCTCCGTTAATTCCGTCTTTTTAAGTGTACAATTAACATCCAAGGCGCAATTATGGAAACAAAAATATAACAACTAACTAAAAGGAATAAAGAAGAACCATAAACAAGTGTTGAAGAAGTAAATAACACATACCGAAAACAAGTTATATTTATTATTAACTTGGATATTCAATCAGCTATACGAGTCGACTACCCATTTTGCTGGTAGCCTGGAGCCACCACATTTGAACCTGTGTGGCCACAAAAGGATTTTTATTTTTCTTTGGGTTCGAACATTGTACCTCAAGACACTGAAGGCACTTTTGACCATTAGAGCCCGAGCTTAAACCAATCAGGCACCACCCTTATGGTTGAAGACAAGTTTAAGGGTTGTTTACTAAAAAAATTGAATTAGCGTTCACCAAAGTAAGAGATCTAATTACCTAGAATAAAATATCTGGTCACTTTGATAAATGTTGACTATAAATTATAGTTTACATAATAGTTTGTGTTTAACATTAACCGAATGAAAATGACTAATATCCACATCTTTTTTTATTAGATGACAACTTTTTCTTTGTTTTTGCTTGAGAAATCACAAACACCAAGAAACTCTTAAAAGTCTGCCTGAGCCTGACCAGAAAAAAGAAGATCCAAAGCCCTTTTAGCTTCAAGAATATATTCATTCAAACTGATCATATATTTTTATTAAAATATTAAATACGAAATATAAAATTTTAAAATGTTGATTATTAATACAAATTTTAAATTCTTTAAAAACCCTTAATTGGATTATTAATTAAAGGGGTTGCCCCTGTACTGAAGACCATACCCCTCCTACATAATTATTTTTTACTATAACGTTCCATTCTCCGTGTTTAAGTAAATACGGATAAAAAAATAATATTTTAATTAACTTTGCATTTTATAAATTGGGAATGATTAATTTAAAATAATAATTTTTTATCTCAAACACACAGAAATAAGTATGTGTAGAAAAAGAAAACAAATTGTAAAATATTAATTTTGCATTATGCTGATATAAAATATTCAGAAAACCCATTAAGCAATCCACCAAATGTTAGAACCACTAAAATATTAACAAAAAAAGACAACCATTTTTTAAAAATAACGATGTAAGAGATAGAGATGAAGTACCATGATGATTTGGGAGATCAGATGATGGGCCGCTAGCTGGTACTTGCCTTTTCTACTCATACACAGGTAATTTTCAAAGACGATGGGTCGGTAGTATCTGGTAGATCTTTAAGCATCGGGCATGAAGTGATATAAAGTTGTTCAAGGCATGGGAGGTGTTGTAAGACCTCTGTAACTGATTCCACATCCATAAAGTTACGGATTTCAAGAGAAGTCAGAGATGTTGGAAGAAGAAAGGATGATGAAGTAACATCTTTTGCATTTCCAACAAATGAAACTACTCCTGAATTTAAGCCATGTAATACTAACTCAACAAGTGATGTTGGGTAATTCTGAATCCCCCATTCTGACATGGCCTTATTTAAGCCTCCTATTCTTAGGGTTCTTAAATTAGGAGGCCACAACCCACAAGGAAATGAGTAGTCCATACTTGGACAACCATATATATGCAACTCTTCCAAAGATGTGAGACTTTCCAAATCCTCATGAGGAAGTGCCTTAAGATTCTTACAATTACTAAGACGTAGAGATTTCAGGGGAATAATACCAAAACCTTTTTCTGAAATGGATTCTAAGTTATCACAACCATCAATCCGAAGAGTCTTTAGAGATGATGGGAGCTCGTGCATCGTTGAGAAGGTCAAGGATGTCAATGAATCACAATTAATTATATCCAAATCCTCAACACTATTTGGACAATTGTAACTCTCCAGACTCTCACAATGAGAAATATCCACTTGTCTAACATTTTTCATGCTAATCTCCACATTAACCCCTTTCTCTCCCAATGATACCAACTTTTTACAATTCCATATATACAAGATCCTTAAACTCACAAGAAACTTGCATCCCTCCTCCAATTTTATATTTGATTCACACAAATATCTGAATTCATCACAATCACTGATCGATAGATATTCAACTGCCCCAAGTGCTGCTGGTAAATGTGTACACCTTCTACAACCACGTAATGTAAGTTTTGTTAACTGATCAAACGAGGGATCCCCGACCCAACTAGGAAATTCCATTCCCCCATAGAACAGAATCTTCAGGTTTCTTAACTTACGATGAGGCCTTAACCCTTCAAGTACTTTATATTCAATCATATGATTCAGAGAATCATCAACGTCATCATTCCATTCCAACACCAAATCATCAAGACCCTTCTTTTGTTGCAAATTGGCATCATTTGCTTGGATTGGGCTTATCACTTTATCAAGCCCCCTAATGAAAAGTCGACCTTGAAGATCAGATAATCCTTTTAGCTCAGATATTTTAAACCCATTACCTCCTTCAATTATGACCTTAGGTAGAGTTTGTAGACCCGTCAACCCACCGATCCCCAAGCGCATCTTCTTCAACTTTGGAGTATTGTTGATGTCAAGATGCCGCAGGTTTATCAACTTTGCAAAACTGGCAGGCAAGCTAGATAACTTAAAACAATCAGAAACCAACAAGCTCTGCAGATTATAGAGGTCGCTAACTTGTTCCGGTAATCGTTCGATGTTGGTTCCAGAGAAATTGAGGTATCGAATATGCTTGAGACTACCAATGGATTGTGGTACCTCGCTGATTCTATGATTACTTAGACTTAGCACCCTTACAAACTGTAGTTGGCAAAGTAATTCATCAAGAACATTGTTCGATGAGTTGAAAGTTTGCCGGTAATTAAGTGAAACAAGGGGTAAGAAAGTTCGCAAGCCTTTTGCTCTTTGTAATTCCTTCAACTTTCTATATGTTCCATATTCTTCACCTATAAATGAAACATGACGGAACTTTTCGAAAGATTCATTCATGTTACTTGTATCCATCTTATCATCCAATCTAAAGAAAAATTGTCCTGCAACACTTGTGGCCAGGTCATTAATCAGGTCATGCATTACGTAATATCCTGATTCACCATAATAAGTAGTTGACGTCTGAAAAAAGGACCTTGACTTAAGCTCTTCGAAATACTCACGGCCCAAACTCTCTTTTGATTTCCTGCCATTTGATTGGTTCAAGAACCCTTGTGCCATCCACAATAAGACGAGTTTGTTCTTGTCAAACACGTAGTCCTTGGGAAATAAGGAGCAATAAGCAAACAATTGCTTCAAATGTGAAGGGAGGTCATAGTAGCTTAATCTTAGAGCTGGAAGAATTTGACTTCCACCCTTTAAATTCCATATCTCACTGTTCAACACCTCCTCCCAATCATTCTCCTCTGTTTTCGTCCTCAACACCCTTCCAAGCGTTATCAAAGCCAAAGGCAATCTGCCACATTTCTTCACAATGCCTTCACCATGCAATTTAAGTCTTGGATGCTTGTCAAAGTTTTCTTCATCTAGTGCATACCGAGCAAATAAAGACATAGCCTTCTCTTCTGACAAAACCTCGAGATCGTAAGGTTCAAAAGAGTTCATCACCGATGCAACCTCGGTCTTCCGGGTCGTCACAATAACTTTACTTCCGGGTGCCCCTACAACAAAAGGGCTTTGGAGTCGATCCCACTCTCTATAGTCTTCGTTCCAGACGTCGTCTAGAACAATAAGGAACCTTTTGTTTGAAAGTTTTTCTTTAAGGGCCACATGAAGCAGATCTAGATTAGCAAATTCTTGACTTTTTCCATCTACAGCTTGAAAAATAGCCTTGCTAACATTAAACACATCAAACTCTTCAGAAACACAAACCCATGCCCTGACCTCAAAGTGATCCTTCACTTTGTCTTCATTGTACAAAACTTTGGCAAGAGTTGTTTTGCCAATCCCACCCAGACCAACTATGGACACGATGCTAACATTTTTATTACATGCTTCTTCGTTCCTCAACAACTTGTGAAGCAATGCCTCTTTATCCCCTTCCCTACCCATAACTTTGGACTCCTCAACAAGTGAAGTTTCCTCCAACCTTTTATATGCTCTATTTGACTTTTCAACATTCACATTCAAACCTAGAGTATTTTTTAGCTCAAAAAGAGTATGTAATTTGGTAGAAATTTCATCTAGCTTTGAACCCATCTTCTGACCATACATAATGTTACGGGGAGTTGAATTAGTGCAACAAGTTGGGAAGAACTTGAGTAGCTTACTGGTGTTGGAATTGGAGCTGGAGCTGGCATGGAATTCTTTTTTGAAGTTGCGTTTCATAGCTTCAGTGGACATATCATCCAACACGTCATCTATGTCATAAGCCAAATCCTGGAGATCGTGAAGCCAGGATTCAACAGATCTGTTAGTTATCTGCTTCTGTTCTGCATCAGCAAGCACAAGCTGAATATCGGAAAAGGTTTTCTTCCATTTGTTCAGCTGCACGTCCATTCCTTCAGATCGAGCCATCCTCATGAAATCAGCAGATGCCAACTTGTCGAACAGCACAGTCACAACTGCCCCCACAACTATTTCAGCCATCGGAATCGGAAATATTGGAAAAGGAAGAGATGAATATCGAAAGAAAGAAGCAACTAATTGAGGTTGTGTGAATTGTGATGCAGTGTGTAAAGAAATATACACCTCTTTTCCACACAAAAAACAGGAGTGTCTTTTTGACTAACGAAAAATCAACTGAAAACACTTTTTAAATTTTCTAAATATACAAATAAAAATTTCAAACAGTGAGTTGATCATATCATTATCTTCCCACTTGTTATTAAATCCACCAATTGTGGTCATGAAAGCCATTGATTGAAAATTTTGTCGGTCTTAGTACATTCATTTCTCCATCATGTATTTATTAAATTTTTGTATTATTGAAAACAAGTGGTTGATATTGATATCAACATGATTATAAACAAAGCGCCTTTGGCCTAGCGATATGTGAGCCCCTTGTCTTCCAGGAGGTTGGG
Organism: Silybum marianum; assembly: GCA_036898165.1. NCBI lineage: Eukaryota > Viridiplantae > Streptophyta > Magnoliopsida > Asterales > Asteraceae > Silybum > Silybum marianum. Next base: position 26,023,228 of record CM072538.1, read on the forward strand.
GATTCAAACCTCAGCATAGATGAGGAGGGTGTGTGAGTTTGTTTGTTTATTTCAATTGCCGTATATAAATATTATATACTTCAAAAACAAACATGGAAAACAAAAGGATTATAAACATGAACAAGTTACTTAATTATTGAAATACCGGAACCTATTTAATTCAGTTAAATAATAGAAATTAATTAAAGGGATCAATTCATGATTGAAGATAAAATAATTTATAAATGATGTAAGAGAGAGAAATTTATGGGTCGTTTACCAAACCTTACCGGTAAAATTCAATATTATCACTTAGTTACCGGGTAAGATTTTAGTCCACCAAAACGGGATTGTATGTAACAATTTACCCGATAAGTGTTTATCGTGGTAAAAGTCGTCGACATTACTTAACGGATAAGACTCTTGGTCCTTGTTTTCCTTGTTTTCGCTATTACCGGGTAAGATTTTTGGTACTCTTTATATTCTTCCGGTAAGGTAATATGACTTGGTAAAAGTGTTTTGTAAACGGCCCATAAGTTTGGTTTTATTTATTTTATAAAAAATTAGAAATTTGTATTTAATGAGTACCAACGTATACATATTTAAAATAAAAAAAATAGGATTAAATTATTTTCTTTTAAACATATTTGTTTCATGAAAGATGATGGATCATTTTACAATTCATATGGTTTCTTTTCATCTAATTATAAAATGTTGTTTTCTAATAGTTTTCAGTTTACCTTACATATTAGTAGACCTGACAAACGTGTCGTGTCGTGTCGGGTTCAAGGGTTAAACGGGTTGAGAGTGCCTAACCCTAACCCGACCCGTTTAATTTTCGTGTCGTGTCGTGTCAACCCGTTTAATTTTCGTGTCGTTTTCGTGTCAACCCGTTTACTTAAACTGGTTGAAATATATTATCAAAATCCATTTCATTCGTATCGAGTTCGTGTCTAGTTAGTATGTTGTGCCAATTTTTGTCAGGTATACATGAAATGTACAATCACTTTTTATTATTATTTAGTATATACTTTGTTAAAAAAAAACTATAAAATGTGAGTTGTTGACGTTATTTGCCTAGGGCCAAAGGGGCCTAATATAAACGGGTTATTCGGGTCATTTTCGAGTTGAAAATTTTGACCCTGACCTTACCCGTTTAATTTTCGTGTCGTGTCGTATCAACCCGTTTACTTAGACGGGTTGAAATATATTACCCAAACCCGTTTAATTCGTGTCGAGTTCATGTCGGGTTAGCGTGTCGTGTCAGTTTTTGCCAGGTCTACATATTAGTAGAAGTGATAAAAAGATTCATTTTCCTAAATATGATTTTTTTTCGTCTTTTAAGAATTTTGGTAGTGAATATGGTTTGAATCAACTTCCCCTTTGCGCTTATCTCATCTAAAGCGTAATGTATTCAAATCCCATCATTGAAGAAGGAAATTTTCCGTATTCAAAGATGTATCTTTAAGTTGAGCTCGAGTATATTCTCGAACCTGACTTGAAAACTCGCAAGTAGTTAAAATCCAAACTCGAGTTGAGCTCAATAGAATTTTCTAAACTCGAGCTCGTTTGAAGCTCGAATCAAGCTCAAAATTGTTTGAAGGTCGAACTTTGGTTATCCATTCACCATCTGTGTTTCTTGTAATCTTTAAATTAAGATCATAAATACATCATCCTCTTTTCATAGGTTAATAAATCACAAGTTTAAAAGATCCGATTGCCATTTAAAAAAAATGCAAAACAATTTTTTTTTCAATTTTAATTTACTAATAATTTTTGACATTATATCTGACAAATTAACTACATTATAAAACTAATTATATACAAAACTTCAAGTATCTCACAGGTTTATCGAGTTGAGTATCGGGTAGCTTGACTCGACTCGTTAGTACATCAAGCCGAACTCAGGTTCCCATTAAATGTTGTCCGAGTCGATGTCAAGTAGTTTTCGAGTTGTCTTGTCTCTTTTACACCCCTAGCTACCCAAAGTTATTGGTATGCCAATCCAATTCCAAATAATAATGTTCAATGGCAGACAGAGAAAAAAGAAGTAGGCCACATCTCATGCCATATAACTCACAATCATACAAACAATAATGCATCAAGTTGAGCATCTTTCCACCTCCCTCAACTCTTGTTTTCTTCTTCCTTCTTTATATCTACCAAACAACTAAATTAACTTTCTTTTTTTTTGCTAAATGTTGGTGTTTGGGTCATCTGGTATGCATCTCGACTAATCCATGGAGCCTTAGAAAACAACAAGGAAATTAAAATCCCAACACAAACAAAAATCCCGAAATCGTAAAGGACTTTCTTTTAGCTACGGGCCCAAACAAAAGAGTGGCCTTCGAGGGACTTGAGCAAGTGACCCATCACTACAACAAAATGTTAGAGGAAGGATAGAACATGACAGCTATTCAACATTTGATAAGACAAAAATATAAATGACAAAAAGATAAATGACCGATTTACCTTTAATAAGTTGTTTATATCGATCTTTTTATATAGATTTGATTATTTTATGTAATTCATTAAATTATAACAAAATAAATATTTTCATAATAAAATATATCATAAAAGTTTCTATAAAAACAATTAAAATGACACTAAAATAAAAAAAGTTTACGTATGTGGTTTCCAATTTTTATTTTATTTTATTATTATTAATATTTACTAAATTACATAAATTAATCAAAACAAATAAATCATGTAGAAATAAAAAATTTAGGACAATAAAAATTGAAAGTTAAAATAACATAAAATACGATAAATAGAATTTAAAGAATATAATGCATATTTGATGTTTTAGAAAAGAATTAAGTTTTATTTTAAGATTATACAAACTAAAATATAGGTTTGTTCCATCTTATTCTATGGGGGTGGGGCCATTACCAAACATTTTTTGGGTAACTGCTTACCAATAAAACTCAACATTATCATTTACTTACCGAGTAAAATTTTAATCCATAAAAACGACAAAGTGTATGCAATAATTTACCTGGTAAACGCTTACCATGGTAATAGTCATCGCACTCACTTACCGGGTAATATTTTTGGTTCTTGTCTCGCTTTTACCGGGTAAGATTCTTTGTCATTACCATATTCATCCGATAAGGTATATTGCTTGCTATCTTGAGACTGTGAAGGGCTTTAAAGGTTTTTTTTTTCCTTTATTCATCTTTATGGAATTTTTGTGTGCCTAAACTCTAATATCCGTAGAATTCCAACTTTTTTGTGGTAATTTTCAAATTTATTTGTAGATGGCATATCCTTTTTGCAGATGACAAACTTTGTCGGGGTTTTTACACGACAATAGTGGAAAACAATCAAATCGATGGTCTAAGGAGAATTGGTCATCCAATTTTGTGAACTAATAGAGGCGAAAATCGGAGAAATAGCTTCCACTGTATTTTTTTAACGGCACCAGTACAAAATAAATGACTTTCACCCAAAAAAATTACCGAGAGAAATTTTCGTAGCCACGGATCACCAAAAAAATACAATGATTTGGTAAAATCCAATGTTTTTCGAGAAAATACCAACGGATGACCCCATGAATCCCTGGGTAACCTGTCACTGATTTGAATTACCCACCAACTTTTGTGACGGTTTGTGAAGAATCACCTTTTAGCGACATATTTTACAGGAAAATGTCCTTAGACAAAAGTCTTTCGTTTAGTAGTGGACAAACCATAAAAGCAACTCCAATCATAAGTTAAAATAGTGTTTTTGTCGGTTTTTTAAACTCAAATTGGCAGGTAAAGAAATGGTAAATATGTCTGCCAATCCTATTGATCAAACGACATAAATGTCGTGTGTTTGGAGATGAGGCAATTTTTGGTGTCCAAGACCCCACCAATTTGCAGTTTTCTTAATATTAGGGTTGGAGTTACTCTAAGGATGGGCAAGAAAAGCAAAAGCTTATCGAAAATGAGAGAGGTGGGTGTCAATCAATCGACAGTGGATAGGCAGCAACCCAACATTCAACGGGTGAAGCTTATGATTTGAAGTTTGAACTGGATGAAGACTTTAAAAGCATCACTTTTATGATTTAGAGAATAAATCCAATTGTATTTATAGTAAGAATGCATCAAAAGCAAGTAGTAACGAAAACCATTACGAGATAGCATTAAGGCATGACCCCATAAATCAAAACAACAAGTTCAAGTGGTTCCTTTTAAACCGTGGAACTTGAAGAAAAAGGGAGTTTTTGACTTTTACTAAGTCGACAAGCATTACAGATTGAAAGGCAAACGGAATTGGCTTGTTATCGAACAGGTAAAGGCCTCCTTTATTCTTGTGGTGCAGCAACGTCTGGCCCATGTCCTGATTCTTTACATGAAAATAAGTTGGGTGAAACTCAAAATAAACATATCTTTGTAGAATTTGGAGACATGTATTAACTTTAATATTTTTATTTTCTCAAAAAAGGTTAAACATATAAGTAAATTGCAATAATAAACCATGTGAATGAATCAATTACATCCAAGACACCATTTGTATCATACCAAAAACTTTGATTTCTTAATTAATTATATTAGATTATTAGCTTAATGCAAAAAGACTGGATTTTTAGCATTCATCCTTTTCTTGAACTTGCTTAATTCATTCTTCTAGAAGGCACTGAAAAGGAAGGGAACTAGGGAAGCACGATCTATAGTAGAGATGGCCAAAAACCAGTCCCGAGCCGGAATAGTGTTTCTTCGGACGGTGCCTTTGTAACCGGTTTCGGTTCGCTCGAAAATTGTTCGGCCCGCTTAAGCTTTTCCATAACCGGTTATGGGTAACCGGTCCCGAACCTTACCCAAATCGGTTTCATACTTAAACAAATAATTTTTTTTGACAAATTCTTAACATTATTTTAATATATGTAAATGAGTAACTCAAATACATCTTAAAAGTACGTTTATTGTAGTTTTACAATTTGTTTTCAATCAAATACATTTAAAAAATACGTTTATTGTAGTTTTATAAACTGTTTTCAATCAAATACACTTAAAAAATATGTTTATTATAGTTTTATAATTTGTTTTCAATCAAATACATTTAAAAATATATATAAAAACACATTTTTTTGTAAAAATCGGTATGGGTCATAACCGGTCCCATAACTGGTTCCGGACCGGTCCGGGCCGCCGAACTCCTTCAAAAGTATAACCGATCACAGATTTTAGGCCTGTAACCGGTCCTGAACCGTGGCAAAATCGGATTCGATCCCGGGCCGGCCCGGACCCAAATGACCATCTCTCTATAGTACAAGGTCAAGAAAGGAAAACCCCCAATTACTATTCGTCTCTCTGAATCTGTAAACTGATCGAATCATCAAACCAAATCGACTTCTCATAAAAGAAGTCGGCGTCAAATTTAATCACTTATGTAATACAATCAATTTACACGTGATGCGGATTTGTCGTTGTGAGTAGGAGGAGTTTGAAGAAAGAAATGTCACAGAATGATGCTGCTAATGCTAATGCGAATGTTCAAGCGATCGAAGTGTATTGGGCTCTCATAGCCAATGCCGATAAAAAGTTCTCCAAAATTAGGGATTTGCCCCTATTACGAGCGTCACAGGTCGGCCTTTTCTTCTTTACTGTATTTGAGTTTGTGTTCTATAAGCATAGGATCAAAAAACAACTGTACAACTTTGGTTTTTTTTTTTTTGAGTTTTATTATTTTTGGGAATCATAATTGGTAACTGTTTGACTTTAGATTTCAATGACTATGAAATCTTTGGACAAAGTGGTCTTGCATCAGGTACGATACATACTTCTATAAGGTATTCAAAATTTATACACAATTGTGGAAATTTCAACAAGAGATTAAGAGATGGAAATTGGTGATATTGTGCCCAGAATTAGTCAGCTTTGTTTTGGGCATTATATGATAGATAAATACCAATTTGTTGATAAATCAAGTTTCATTGTTTAAAAACTATATGTAACAGTCAACAACAGCTTTTCAACAAAGATGAAACCACTATTCATAAGAATAAGATGCTCTCCTTTTTTGGGCAAAAAATAAAAATATATATTCATCAACCTTCAACAAAGTGGAGACACATAATTACAGACCAATGAGATTAGTTCCTGGCACCAAACAATATATATATATGTGTGTGTGTTCAAAAAGGCGCGATATGGCGTAAGACGCGTCTCCGCCGTTACGAAACAGCCCATAACGTTTCTATAAGGCGTGGCTCACGCCATGGCGTCTTGAGGCGCGCCGTGGCGCGAGGTTTTTTGAATGGCATGATTTTTTTCAAAAAAAATTAATTTTTTTATTTTTTTAATCTTTTGTATTTTTACACTTTTATAGGTTTATCTAATCACATCACTCACAGTTTCACGAATTTATAAACGTTATGGACTCATGATTAAAAATGAAGCTGTAAAATTACCTTTCTAAGTTCCATTTTAAATATTTAATCTAAAAATTATTTTTATATTATAATTTATATGATTATTCTTCTTTGTACATTTTTTAATATCATTATCTAATTAGATAATATATAGAAAACATATATCTTTATATATAATTGTATGTATGACATACAAATTTGCCGCCTTATATCACGCATTGAAAAACGCCGCGTCCTCGCTGTAGCTCGTAAGGCTTAAGGCTTGACCTTGCTGCCACGCCACGCCTCACGCCTTTTTGAACCTTGATATATATATATATATATATATATATAACCACGTATGATGTGGTCCACACAACATAAAATCATATCTGATTCAATGGGGCCCACCATTGCGATCATACAAGAAATGATTTTATATTTAGGACCACATATGATGTGGTCCACACAATATAAAATCATATCTGATTCAATGGGGCCCACCATTGAATCATATATGATTTTATATTGTGTGGGACCCACATCATATGTTATTCTAAGGGTGTTCCTTTAAAAATACAAAGTTCTCATTTGAACCTCCCTCTCTATATATATACATATATATATATATATTGTAAAATAGTTGTTAAACTTTGTGTTGGAGCTACTAGAACACCACTAGGAAATGCCAGATTTGAAATTTCCAGTGTGATATTGTTAGAAGATAATATGAAACAGAAAAAGAAATTAATCAAAGCAATAAAATGAGGATGTGATTAAATCACTATTTTTAAGTAATAATAGCCCCCACTAGGTCGTTGATGGATCTAAGCTAATTTCTTCCTAGGACCTCCTCGAGTTTTAAGAACTGTAGGCAGCGATCCTACAAGTTCTTCTCATGATCATGGCTTTGATCTTTGGTGATATTGTAAAGAAGATGAAAATTGAAGGCAGAAACATGTAAAGTATTAAAATTCCCAACAGTTGCAATCTTTCATGAAGAGTTGCAATGGTTAGTGAATAAGCAGAAAATTACCAATTCAGTTTCCCTCCAAAAATAACCGAAAATAGTTTAACTGAAAATTAACGGAAAAGTTAACTTGCCATAATAATATGATCTGTTGATTTGAAAGCCTTCCAACACCAATTAGACGACAAGTTTTGTTGATTTGAAATGTTGGCATGTTTCTCCTCGTAATAGGCCATGTCCATTATAAAGATTTCCAAAAGGTAGATTACTTAAGTTGGTTTTGACAGCATATATATGACTATGCCATCTGATATCCTTTTTTTAGTTATACAGAGGTTAGAAGGTATATATTGATCTCTCTTCTTCTAATGAGACCAGGCTCTTGCATATTTGGACCAACCTTACTCTTCACCTTTCCTTTTCCTTTGGTCTTTCTTTCTTGCCTTTGTCGTGATAGCTATCCTCTACCTCGATACCTTTCGTGGAAATCCGATTAATTATTAGGTAAGCGTTTGGTAAACGGCCCCTAAGTTTTTATTGATTAATTATTATAAAACAAATGTTTTTAACATTTTAAAAATTCTATTTTATACAATCCTACGAAATCCCATGAAATCCCGAGCACCCCCTAAGGATTTCAAAATTCTATGTTTGTACGATTTCAAATCCGGACAATCCAACAAACCAAACATAGGATTAGAATAAATTTGAAATCCAAATCCCCCCAAATCCATTACATTCCTGCAAACCAAACGGGACCTTTGCCGATACTAACACTACTTGCATCACATTCAAGCTCAAGAAGCATGTCAAAGTTTAGGTAAAACAAGTTAGGTGTTGAATTAAGCCTTTCCTTCAAAGATTCAAAGGCCTATTGGTAGATTTAGACCAAGTAAAAGTTCCTCTTTTAAGACGATCAATAATAGGAGCAACAAGCGTACAAAAGTCTTTGATGAATCTTCTATAAAAAGAAGCCAAGGCCATGAAAATTTCTTACCTTAGTGACATAACCAGGAAACACAACACTAGGCACGAAAAATCACATTTTTCCAACTTGCCTTATAGTTTATGTTTCCTCAAATAGATCAAACGCCTCTCTCAAATGATCCAATGTTGTTCAGATTTGGAGTACACGAGGATGTCGTCAAAAACATACAAACCACAACTCGCCTAATAAGTGGTCTTAAGACTTCATTCACCAACCTCATGAACGTACTAGGAGCATTAGATAAACCAAATGGCATAACAAGCCATTCAAAGAGGCTTCCCTTGATTTTAGACACTGTCTTCCACTTATCCAATCTAATGGGGTACCTATAAAAATGTTGTTAATGGCCTTACTATCAACACACATACGCATGTAAACCATCCTTTTTGGGAACCACGAGCTAGAACAGAGCAAGGGCTTATACTTTTTAATTGATCTTCTACTTGTCTTTGCAATTGTATAGCCTCAATAGGAGAGCATTTATAGGCTGCCTTGTGAGTACGAATTGAACGTGGAACGAAGTCAATTCGGTGCTCAATTCCCATAATAGGAGCACATCAACAATTTCAATTAGTAAAGGTTTCACCAAACGAGACTCCTCTTCACGTTTTTTAACCTCATCTTGTTAAAAAAGTACAAGGTTGACGAATCTGGGTCTCCCTAAGTATGAAACTGTAACTTCTTATGAGATGGAGGCAAGGGAGGATATAAAGTTAATGCTAGATGAATGCCTGAATGCTTGTAGAAGGGTAATGTTGTCAACTTGATCTTTAAACACTTTCAAGAAATAGAAAGTTGCAATGTATTTGGGACCTCCTACCAAAGAAAGTGCAAGCATTTGTTTTCTTTTCTGGGGTGGAGGGAGAAGAACATTCATGGATATCTTCATAAATAGCTTTTGATATCTTTCTAACAAATAAGGGGAGTATTCATAAATTCCAACTTTAAAGGTGGATAGCTTTTGAGCCACCTATTGAGTTCCGGTGAGAATGGAAGTTTCATGGTGAGAATGGTCAGAAGGGATCTCCACCGTTGGATCAATCCTAATTGAGATCTGCAATACTGAGATGCACCAGATTAATTCCCGTGAGAAGCGCAATTCATGGGCTGGGGGTGAGATTAAAAGTGATCAAGAGTCCAGATTCATTCTTACGCTTCTCACCTTAACTCCTATTATCACACGATTCTTCGTCATAGGTTATATGGGAACTCGTTTCTATATTTACATCGGTTTGGATTTCATCACATAATATTACTTCATAACAACATTATATGATATACTGATAAGAATAAATGCAGAGGTATTTAACTATTTATCAATCTATGTCATCATGGTAACAGAAAAGTTACTTATTTGAGCAAAAGCCCTTAGGAATTAACCACATGTGAGAGGAGGCATTTCAGAGCTAACTAAGCGGTTGGGGCTAGCGGATGGATACAAGTCTTTAAATTTAGCATCTTAGTGTATTATATTGTTTTTATACAACAATATCAGTGATTATAGATATGAGTAATTATTAGATCATCTAATGTTCCATAAATAAACGTAGAAAGTCATTTGGAAATGGTGTAATCTCATCTTAGGACTAATTGATGGTTGAGATCTAATTTTTTACTAATGGAAGCAATTAGAAATGCTCTGCAAGTTGCAATGATTCAGGTTCTGCACTTTCTTTATATATAATGGATTGTAAGTTTAATGGCGAAAACAACTTTGGATCTTCCAGGTTTATATTCTGTCGGGCGGTGCTAGCACTATACAGTCCTACGTCCAACAAAAAAGAATATCTTCTGGAATGTTCACCTTCCAGCAACATCCTCCTCTATCTCAGCAGTTGTAGAAATAGCCGACGTTTTTGGTGCAGCAACTATGTTCAACATCATGCTTTCCTGATGAACAGGTTTCATAAATAGCATAGAATTTGCAGAAGAAGCGGTTATTTCTCCTTTTTTAGTCTCTCTCTCACACACACACACACACGCATATATATATATATATATATATATATATATATATATAAATAGAGAGAGAGAGAGGGAAGCTCAAACGAGAACAATAACTAAATAAATGAACACGAAAATGGCCAAATTGCGTACAAAATCACATCTAATTTTACGCTTACAGTCAACGCAAGGGTGTGCGGGCGACGTGGCCTGCAACCTCATGAAATGAATCACACGTGATTTTATACGTAATTTTAGTGTAAAATCAGATGCGGTTCAACCGTTTTCTTATTCTTTTGTTTAGTTATGGTTCTCATAGATATATATGGGGGGCAAATCAAATAAAAGCTCTCTTGAAAGTTGGAAACTGAAAAATCAGTTTCAATGTGTTGTTTCATACACATGTGAACATGCAATGTCGAAACTCATTAGATGGTTTTAATTTTCAGTTTTCACATGTATTGTTTCATTTGCTAAACAATATTTGAAATTGGTTTTTACAGTTTCCAACTTTTAGCAAGTTTCTATTTGATTTGAGGTCTCTCTCTCTTTCTCTCTCTCTCTCTCTCTATATATATATATATAAATATATATAGGGGCGGGTTCAAATGAGAACTCAAATTTGGTTGTGAACGTAAGGACAAATGAGAGCGCGACACGTGTCATATTCAGACCTAATAATCAAAGAAATATTCAGACTGAATATAATATTTATTCGGTCTAAATAATGTTTATTTGGTCTGAATAAGCATTATTCAGACTAAATAAATACTTTATTTAGTCTGAATATTTCTTTGATTATTTAGTCTGAATAATCTAAATTCATACACGTGTCGCGCTCTCATTTGTCCTCACGTTCACAACCAAATTTGATTTCTCATTTGATATTTCCTCTCTATAATATATATATATATATATATATATATATGTAGACGAAGGGATCATGTGAGAACAGGAGTTAAAGTGAGAAGGGATTTGGATTCTTGATCACTTTTAATCCCAAAACGACCCATGAATTGCGATTTAAAAGGGAATTGATCAAGTGGTTCTCATTAGTATTGATCTAGTAGTTCTATTGAATTAGGATTACCCAAGGGTGAAATCCCTTCTTAGAGCATCTCCAATAGCTTCCCCAAAATGGGGAAAATGGAGAAAATTAATGGGGATTTTGAGCAGCAATTTTGATCCAATGGCTTCCCCATAATCATCTCCAAAATGGAGAAAGTAAGAGAGAGAGAGAGTGAGTTTTTCTCTAAATATGAAGTTCACTCCAAAAATGATTACTAAATGAAATGACCAGTAGGAAACTTTGAAAAATAAATATTTAAATAGAGAAATAATATTTTAATAGATGATGCAATATTTTAATAATATTTTGAAGAAATTATAGGGAATTTGTTGGAGATGAATGTAATATTTTTTGGGGATTTTATCTTTTGATTCTCCATTTTGAAGAAATTATAGGAATTTGTTGAAGATGCTCTTACTTTACTCACAATAATCCTCCTTTTCACAGGATCCTATGCCTATATATATATATATATATATAATTCTTGAATCACCATCGTGATTACTCTTTTATGCATAACCTAGTGTAAACATGCAAACCTTAAAAGTACATCTTTATTACACATCATGCATGATTTTAGTGACTGCATGCTTTACTAGAATTTGTACAGCGACTGCTGGTAATTAATTGTGATCCCCATTCCAAATATCTGTGTATGTTATGAAAGGTGATGGTGAACACCTATTTTAGTGATATATTTGGGGACACATTGATCAAACTTTTGCATTTGTTTATTTCATTGTATTCCAAGATTGGTGAGATTGGAACCACAAGCCTTTTTTAAGTGTTCAGTTATGTAAGACCATCTTCGGGGACACCAAATACCAAATTTGATACAAATCACTCCAATTGGTGCACCAAATTTGGTCTAATGAACAGTAACACGCCAAATTTGGTGTAACGCTATTCATTTACACCAATAGAAAAAGATAAAAAAGAATATATCTAAGATCTTACATTAACGTGTAAGATTTAGGGGTCGTTTACTAAACGCTTATCGGGTGTCACTTCCTTTTCCAGTGAGGTTGACAAGGCCCTAGAATCTTACTCGGTAAGAGGAATAAAAAGGACCGAGACTCTTACCCTTAAGTGAGGGAGAATAATCTTACTGGATGCGGGCCTTTGCATGGAGGACTAGGTTCTATTGTTCCTGGAAGCCCATGATCAGACTAACAAATGATGTCATGTTTAAATGCGCATAATTTTTGCTATTAGACTCCATTTCAGGCTTATGACCAGTTATTCAAAGCTTGAAACGAGCACGCCCCGGGTAGGATCCAAAGGGGCATATAGGATTTTTGAGGCCTAAAAAAGTTGTTTAAGCATGTTTTTGGACACTTTTGTGTTTTTTGCTACTATTTTGATTTTTTATTTGGACTTTTATGTTCAGCCCATAGTCCTTTTAAGGCCCATTTTTGTCTTGGCAGTCTTATTGACCTTTTGTTTGTGTGATTTGAATTTGGATAGTCATTGCTTGAATATAGAAAATTTCAATTTTCTTCCCAAATTTCAGTTAATTGTGAATTCGATTTGGTTCCCAAGGCTCATCGACGAACATTGGAAGTGATAATTCTTGGGCATTCACATAATTAGTACGATTAGTCTCACTTACCCTTAAGCACTTACCAGCTAATAGTTGCTTACCAATAATCCATTTGAGTAACCGAGAATGTTATCTGATAAGGTAAGTAAGCGTGTGCTCTTACGAGCAAGTGATTACCCGACAAAAAATTGATAAAGGGCTCCTTAGTGTTGCCTATCAGAGTAGATTTTTATTTGCAGTAAATTTTAAACTAATTTTTATGAATTTGATGTTACCAAAAAGATTGCCACATTGCACATTATACTTTAGCTTTTTGGCAACATGGGTAATTTGATTAAATACGATATCTTTTTGTAAAGATGGTGTCACATCCCATGCTTGGACTTTTATAATTTAAAATTGTCCGGGGTTGATAATTTTTATGTGATAAATTATAACGTAGGTTCGACCAACTTGGCCATGAGCGGTCTTGATTGTCCATGGATCCCGTTCAGGTAAAGTAGTAATGTTATGTGACCATACCATTGTAGGAAGTTAATGCGGGGTTTTTGTACTGTTGAAACACTTGCTAACCTTCTGTCCAAAAGTAAATATTCACATTGAAAATGACATATAGTTTTAGAAATGTGTAACTATTACTTCTTTAATCAACTAAAGGATATTTTTTCACTTAATAATCTTGCGAATTTTTTCTATCTGTCTAGTAGTTAAGGGTAGGTAGGAAAGTGGATACGGTTTTAAAAGTAGACATTTATTTTAAGATATATTAAAATGCAAATGTAACTACTAATTTGGGATGGAGTGGGCAATCAAATTTAATATTCACTTCATATAAATTCTTTATCTTTTCTAGATATTCGTTCATTTTAGAAGGCATTGCAATGAATATTCTTTTGAGAATTAAGACTTTGTTTGAATAGAACACATTAGGTTTGGGTTGAAAAAGATAAATTCATTGCCCATGATAAGAATATGTGTTGAGGAATTATTATCCACAATTTTTATTTTATCCATGAATTGTAATACTCATAGTATAACAAATGAAATATTTTACTTGGCAAATAATTAAGAAAAGTTTTTGATAACTTCCTATTGTACTATTAAAACAAATTAATAAAGAAACTTGTGGATTTAAATCAATTTCATTGTGGTTATTATTAGCAGATAAATACATAAACTTGAATGAATAGTTTTTAAAACTGTTATAATTTCTTATAGCAATTCAAAATGGGGTTAATGCATTAACATATTTATAACAATTGTGGTATTAGTTTTAAAAAAGAAAACAAAATCGAAGTGGAGATGCCACAAGGATTCCAAGTTTACTAGAAAGACTAAACGTGAAAGTAGTATTTTTAGTTTTTGTATTTTTTTTTATTAATCTGGATATAAAACCTGCTATGCGAATCGACCAATTTCAGGATGACCACCCGGTTCGCGGGTAGTTCGGAGTCATTGCATTTGAACCTTCGTGACCACAAAGAGATTTTTATTTTTTATGGATTCAAACCTGGGACCTTCAGATACTTTTGACATTTAAAGCTTAAACTTAAATCAATCAGAAACCACACTTGTGGTTGGTTTTTGTATTTATGGTAAGTTTATTTTGGAACCTTTAATATATTAGAGTTATTGTTGCGGTATTAACATGACAAAATCATGATGAATGTCTGATAAATATTTAATAATATATAATATTTTAAGGTTTTTAAATACACTTTTTCTATGATCTTATTGTAAGTTAATAATTCTTTTTTTAGAACGTAAAAATAGTAATTTAAAATTATATATATTATTGCATAATCATACATAGTAACTAATATGATTACAACAAAACTACAGATACAACAAATGGCTAGAATTGTTCAATTACCAGTAAAAAAAGAGTTTAATATAATTCACATATATACTATAGAATATTTAGTGTTATTTTTAAGTTTTAGGACAATTTTTTTTTATAAATTAACGTTGCAATAAATTGTTAGATAATCAAACAACCAAACAAGTTCTATTGTCTAACGCTCAAAATAATTTCCTAAAAGATATATTTTAAATTATTCTTATATATGTTTTAAAATAGTATCTCCGTCAATGTTAACTAATTAAATCTTGTAGGATGATGAAAGTACTTGTTGGCAGTACTATATTATATTACATAGTTGTTTCCAAAAATTACAAGTGTCTAAAAGTTGTGTAAGGATTTTCATGAGGCATCAAATTAGAAAAGCAATCAAGAAGATGGAGACGAGGATTTCAGCAAGATTTGAGGATAATAAAGACTGACCAATGTGCTAAGATAGGATGGAAGTAAAAAAGAGCTCAATTTAAAACGTTAATTTTGGTTTTACAAAATTTGAAACCATTTAATTTGATTCAAGATTTTGTGTATCAGTTTCGGTCTGATTCACAGTGGTCGTGGCCCATATCGGTTTGGGTGGTTCGGGAAGGTTTGGTCGTGGCCCATATTGGTTTGGGTGGTTCGAGATGGTTTGGTCGTGGCCTATTTTGGTTATGGGTGATTCGGGTGTTTTGATTGTAGTTTTGGTAGCTATGTCTTGTGGTTTCGGTGGTGGAATCTTTCAGGAGGTCGTAGTTGGGTAGCGGTGCATCTCTTCGTTTCCGTGTCTTCGGTCGCAACTTAGATTCTAGCCTTAACATTAAACCTGTGATATTACAACAGTTTGTGGCAATTCCCCACAATCTGCTCCAACATCTCGTATTGCCATCGCCTGGTAGGACGATGTGGCCAATGTTAGTTTGCTCGTGGTTTCAGGATTTCGTTTTCGGTGTTACGGTTGAGGTCGGCTTTTTTCAAGCTCTCCAGGTGACTGCCCTTAAGTGGCTTGTGGGTTATTGGTTAGGGTTGTCGGTTTCCTCATTTTATGTTGATATTCTTGGGTGTAATGTTTAGAATTATCGTGGTTAAAATTACCGTGTACTTTCGTTGTAATTTCTAGTATCTTGCTAGTTTTGTTTTAATATATTTCCTTTAAAAAAAACCAGATCTATCAAATTTATAAATAATTCATATTGAATTGATTTTATATTAAAGTAATATAGATTCATTTAAAATTTCAATTTACAATCAAGAAATAAATCAAAATTTGTTTGTAAATGATCTTTAATATTATGCAGATTAAAAACAACTAATCCATATACAGGTTTTTGTCGACAATGAATTTTTCTTTGAACACATCTTATCAATACGGATAAACTATTGCCATTGATGCATATGTTGGTATTACCCATTCAATAAATATTGTTTAAGGTTCAGGGGATGTAATGAAAATTTCATTTTCCCAGGTTTGAAGCCAGACATTGTCAAAACCCTTGTGACCATAGAGATTCACTTCCAATGATCCTAAACCATCTGTGGTCGCGCCCAGAAGATTAGTCGGTGCACGTAAACTGGTCCGGATATCTAGGGTTACCTAAAAATTATTATTTTATTTTCGATGCAAATCTTTTGACGATGAAATTTTAATAACAAAGATTATAACATTTTTTTGAAGGAATCAAAGGTTATAACTTTTGAATATTAAGTCGGGATGTTACATTTTATAATTGCCTTTTTTGCTAGCTAACATGAAACCAATAATAGTAAAATTATGATATGGATTTGTCATGTATATAAATCCCCAAAATTTAGGTTAAACTTTAAGTTAATTGAATGCTAAATTGTAGCCTAAAAGAGGGAGATTAATGAGTGTTTTTCTTTTGTCCACTAGCTAGGGGATTTAGTGGAACTTAAACTTGATTAAGAGAGCCATTAAGGTTTTAAGGTATCAACTCTACTTTAGGATCTCCATTATTGGAGCATAAAGGGAAAAATTAAAGTTAAAATTAGGGATCCATTATGGGAAAAAAAAGATAAAAAGTAATAATAATATTAATTGAAAATAATAATATTATTTGATTCCAGTTTTGTGATTTAAATTTAAATTTTTTATTTTTTTCTTTCATTATTTAAAATACCTCTTTAATGTATTCGGTTACTTTTGATCAAATTGGATGATGGAGAACGTTGTTATTTCGATATGAATACTCAAGAAGAAAATTAAAATAAAAAAATAATGAAAATTTATGAGATGTCAAAAGGCAATGCTCTATTTTTTATTGCAAAAATGAATACTTCTGAACGGGTTTGAGAATTGCTCAAAATTAATGACTTTTCAGTTTGTTTGTATGTCAAATTAAAACACATTTTTCTTGATACACCAATGGATATTCGATTACTTTATTAGTTGAATTTAGTCAATCTCAACGAGTTTATGCATTTATGCCATAATAAACTAGTTGGAGATAATCCATTTTCTAATGACTCGATCTAATTGATTTGATTTGGAACATGGAGCTGTGTAGGTGTGCTCTTGCTGATACTTCTCAGGAGCTTCTTTAGCTTTAATGACTTTTAGGAGCTGTTTGGTTGGTTTTTCATCAAGTCCTGTATTGATAAAATTAGTTATATGATTTTTTTGTCTATATAAATAAATAAAAATGTTGTTTGTTTGTTGTGTTGAATAACTGTCTGAATCATCAAAATTACTATTTTACCCTTATAGTTACTTTTTGCTTTATTCGATGATCAACCCTCTTCTTACAATAGCCTCTATGGAATCCATGACCAATGTTCCACCATTATACTCCATCACTGTTCAAACACCAGTGATTTGCAAAGGAAAATTGAAGAAAAATCCACATCAATAACCCATTTAAGAGATTGAAGAAAAAACCCACATCTAAATAAACCCATCTGAAAATGATTTTGAAGAACCTATATGGTATGATTTTGAAGAAACAAACCCACATCCAAACAAACCCATTTGAAAATGATTTTAAGAACCCATCTGATATGATTTTGAAGAAATAAACCCACATCTAAACAAACCCATCTGAAAATGATTTTGAAGAACCCATTTGATATGATTTTGAAGAAAAAAATCCACATCTAAACAAACCCATATGAAAATGATTTTGAAGAAACAAACGCATCTAAACAAACCCGACGACTGAGAGAGATGTGGTGCCGACGATGGAAGGAGCTGTCATCTCAAGAACCCAACTGAAATGATTTTGAAGAAACAAACCCATTTGAAAGAAAACCCCCATTTAAACAAACCTAGAGATGGAGCAATGATGACGAGAGATTTAGGGAGCTTGGTGGAGACGTTGAGAGGAACAATTCCGACAACGACGACAGATTGAGGGAAGGAGTAGTGGTGACGACAAGAACAGTTCCGACAAGGAGCTTGGTGGAGACAATGGACAGGGTTGGAAGTGTTTTGGCGTGAGGGTTTTCATGTGTGAGAAATGAGCGGGTTTTTTAGGGAAGGGGTATTAATGGAAATAACATATCTGTCTCCATAAGGGTTCCTCTCCAAAGCTGAGCGAATAAACCATCTTCTGTTTGATTAAGCCGCTACCAAACACCCTTGTATGGTTGAGCAAATAAGCTGAAACCTCTATTAAGCTCATTAAGACACCACCAAACAAGCCCTTATATGATAAAGTGCTCCTCAAATTTCCCTGATTGACATCTATTATGACAATCACAATGTTATTTTGTATTGCTTATAAATCATCTAATGTAGTAGACTCATGATGTATTATGCTTTTCAACATTGCGTCCCATAGGCATTCCCATGTAATTATAAAGTGTAGATTTTTAAATCCATAGCTTTCATTCTCACTGTAACCCAACCTTATATATATATATATATATATATGGATGTGTGTGTATGTATGTATGTATATAAGAGTTCAAACGAGAACACTTTCATTTTACGAGAACGCGAGAACACCTGTTTACTATAGACAATCACATGTGATACTATTATTCCATCACATATGATACATATGTGATACTAAATTAGAGAATTGGGCGACTTTTGGCACAATCTAGGTTGCGGGCCAAGTCGCCCTTACATCACTAAGCCTCCTCACATGTATTATCACATATGATAAGGGTGTTATTGACGTGATACTATAATTCATCAATACCATCACATATGATACTAAATCATACACGTAGACGACCTTTAGCACGACCTAAGTCGCAGGACATGACGTCCACACACCATCTAGTCCCGACACGTTTATTATCACATTTGATAAGGGTGTTCTCACGTTCTCGTAAAATGAAGGTGTTTTCTTTTTGAACCTCCACCCATGCATGTATATATATATATATATATATATGGTGTCATTAAAAATTAACTAAGCCTAAGTTTTTTCTGAATTCCTTTTGATGCTCGAACTTGTTTGAATCCCTTATCCATTTGCACCCATTGGTGGATGTACATAGAGCCATTGGTTTTCAGGTCGAAAAATTAAGTATACAACTCAATTGGATAGAGACGAACCACTAAGAGTCGGCTACACTTAAAAAAAATCCTAATTATTAGATACATAAAAAAACCCGATAGATTAAAAGAAACCATACTAGTGAGATCTAATGCCTTCAATTATTAATACATACATTTTGGAGTGCATGTGCGAAAATCTGAGTTCAACCATATAATTTTTTTTTCAATTAAATTATTTATTATTGATTTTAAAAACATAAATAAAAAAGTTTGGGAATATATCCCGGAGTATAAAATAAGTATAATTGTATAAACATGATTTAAATAAAAAACAAACATATTGTTACATTGTTAAATTTCCATTTCTAAATCTTTTATGATTAATCTATTGATAATAACAAAAAATAACTAATTATAAAGTTAGAGTACAACGTAAAATATATAAAAGTATAGTATCTAAGCAATGATCAATACAAGTGGGTCTTCATTTTTTATTGTTAGCGTATATAGCAGACCCGAAGGCCCATGAACTCTTGTGTATAGTTACCTTTTATAACATGTATTTAATCCCTTGTATTTCTCTAGGTTTAGGTTAAGCAACTCATTTTACATTTTACACAATTGTACGTTTACTCTCAATATCAATACAAGAAAGCTTTCAGCACCGATCATCTTATTCAATCTTCTGGTTATCAATTCTAACATGGTATCAGAGCTCTAGGTTTGTTCTCTAAACTTTTCTACTCATCCAATTCTTGTCGACTAATCGTCACCAAAACCTAATCGTGTTTTTGTCAGATCGATCTTTGGCATCAAAGTCGATCTCAATATATATTTTTTCTTTACTACGTTCCTCATCGAAACTGTGTGTTCTCTTATCGCATCTGATTTTGATTTGATCCAATCACCATATCTGTGTGTTCCCTTATCACGATTAACAGTACCGTCGAGTCAGACCTAGTCCGATAAAACCCTGTTGCGCCATAGTCAAATCCGATAAAACCCTTAAACCATCACTCGATCATTCAAACAAATCCGATAATCACCATTTCAATTAGTCCGATAATCACAATAGTCGGACTTCAAGCAGTAGTCGGACTTTCATCTCAAAGGTATCGGACTCCATTCCATCTCAGTTCGAATATCGAACTTTCAAACAATCCGATCACTTCTCTTGTTGCTCTCAAACTGCTTTCACGGGTCGAAGTCTTGTTCTTAATCAACTTATCGGATTGTTTTCACTAATCCGATCATTACCGCTGCCACACTATCGGATTATCTACATAAGTCCGGTCATTACACTATCGGGTTACCATCTCAAATCTCAAACTATCGGATTACCATATCAAAGCGATCAACCACTACACACATTAGTTTCAATATCAAAATTGATTCTCATATTAGCTTTATCATCAGCCTCACTCATCCCACCTATCGGATTTCATATAACCTGATAATATCATCAGGTATCAGATGGCTTCTGTTTCAAACCATCAACTACACTGTCCTCTTCATTATGGGTCTACCTGTTCACAGAATCCAAGAAACACCAACAATCAACGCCGGACTCAACCGGCTGAGGGATCAACTATTCCAAATGGAACTTCAATATCTGATCTAATAGAGCTTATGCGTCGAAATCAAGAACTTATAGAATAACTCATGACAGGTTCTATGGGTATTAACTCTCCGAACTCGACTACTTCAGGTAATACGTGGCTTTTCGATTCAGGTTGCTGTAATCACATGACGCCTAGGCCTGATGGTTTTGTTTCTAAACAACCATCTCGGAACTTTTCCTCAGTTCGAACAGCTGACAATACAGGCTTATAGGTATCATTCAGTGGAAATTTCTCCACTACTCATATACAATTACCTGATGTGTTACAATTCCCTAATCTATCAATAAGTTTAATCTCCATTACTCAACTTATGGAATCTGGTATGATGATTTTGTTTCATCCTGCTGGTTGTGTTGTGCAGGATCCAAAGACTAAGCAGATCCTTGGACTAGGCCGTAGAGTTGGTCGGATGGCTGAAGTTACTCACCTTCGTCTTCCCTTACAAACATCAAACCTTGTCGCTTCTGTTTCCAGTGCACCTTCCTTTGACCTATGGCATGCTCGGTTAGGACATCTATCCACTGCTAGAATAAAAAACGTGAGCCAATTCAGGATTATTATGAAACACCTCTTCTGAAAATGTTTCTTGTTTATCATGCAAACTTGGAAAACATCATGCTTTACCTTTTGAAATAAATGATTTCAATCTACTTCTTTGTTTGATCTTATTCATTCTGATGTCTGGGACCAGCACCACATCCATCCATGGGTGGTGCTTGATACTTTGTTATCTTTATTGATGATCATACACGCTTTACATGGATATACCTCATGAAACATCGTTCTGAATTACCCCAAATCTACACCATGTTTGCCCGTATGATTCAAACCCGATTCTCCAAACCTATAAAGGTTCTTCGTGCAGATAATTCCATGGAATACAAAGAGTCTTCTCTCCTTGCTTTCCTTCAATCTCAAGGTACTCCCTCTCAGTACTCTTGTCTAAGTACATCACCCCAAAACGGTCGTGTTGAACGCAAACATCGTCACATTCTGATACTGTTCGTACACTTCTTATCTCTGCCAACTGTCCAAAACAGTTTTGGGACATTTACAGCTGTCTATACAATAAATCGACATCCCACTCCAGTCTTGAAATAAAAATCTCCCTATGAAGCACTTTATGGGATCTCTCCTGCATACGAACTTCTGAAAGTATGGAGTTGTGCTTGCTTTGTTCAATTGCAACCTCATGAACATACTAAACTCGAACCTCACTCTAGGTTATGTTGTTTCCTTTGGTATGGAATTGAACACAAAGGCTATCGCTGTTGAGATCCCATCTCTAAACGTTTAAGCATCTCCCGTCATGTAACCTTCTGGGAACATGTTCCTTTCTCCACAATGTCTAAGTTTCAAGAGTCACCCAACTCCACCGTTCTCTTCTTCATAGACCCCTCTGTTTCTTTGAACTCACCCAACCAAATTCCACATCATCTTCTGTCTCTAATAAATCTTCAGAAATTCCTGATTCATCATTACCCACACCTCAGACTCAATCATTTGTATCACCTCAGACTCAATCATCTGTACCACCTCCGAGGCTTACATCTGAGCCATCTGCTGAATCTACGGATCCTGGAACATCCCAACCACATAATATACGACGCTCAGACCGGGTAAGACACGTTCCTTCTCACCTCCGTGATTATCTCTGCTATGCTACTCTGCTATCCAATCATGAACCAACTTCTTACAAGGAAACTTCTACTAACGCAGATTGGCAGAAAGCAATGCAGGAGAAACTTCTGGCTCTTGATAAAGCAAACACATGGGAATCTGTCCCTTTTCCACTAAGTAAGTCACCTATTGGTTCTAAATGGGTCTTCAAAATCAAGACAAAGTCTGATGGTTCTATTGATCGGTACAAAGCTCGGCTTGTGGCAAAAGGCTTCAATCAGGAATATGGCATTGATTATGAGGAGAATTTCGCTCCTGTTGCTCGCATTACTTCAGTTCGCAGTCTTCTTGCCATAGCTGCCACAAAATAGTGGCCTCTCTTCCAGATGGATGTTAAGAACGCCTTTCTAAACGGTGATTTATCAGAAGAAGTATATATGACACTTTCTTCTGGTGTTCAACTTCCCAAAGGACATGTTTGCCGCCTTCGAAAAGCTCTATACAGACTCAAACAAGCTCCTCGAGCATGGTTTGAGAAATTCAGCAAGACGGTAATCTCATTGGGATTTTCATCAAGCAACTATGATTCTGGTCTGTTTACTCCTCTTATATGTGGATGACACTATCATTACTGGCAGTGACTCTACAGGCATCACTCACCTGAAACAATCTCTTAGTTCATGTTTTTAGATGAAGGATCTTGGCAATCTACACTACTTTCTTGGCCTTGAAGTTTTGTCAGATACCTCTGGAATCTATCTCTGCCAAGCAAAATATATTTCAGATCTTCTATCAAAGGCGGGTATTACTGACAACAAAGTGGCCTCCACACCACTGGAATATAATCTTCATCTGGCTCCTAATGCTGGACCTCCTCTACGATATCCCACGTTGTATTGTCAATTAGTGGGCTCTCTTGTCTATCTGACGGTTACTCGTCCTGATATTGCTTATGCCGTTCATACGGTCAGTCAGTTTATGTCTGCACCATCTTTTGATCATTATGCTGCGGTCTTTTGCATTCTTCGGTATCTCAAAGGTACAATGTTTCATGGGCTTCATTTTGCATCCACATCGTCCTTAACCCTACGTGGATTCTCTGATGCTGATTGGGATAGTGATATAACTGATCGTCGATCCACTACCGGCTACTGCTTCTTTCTAGGGGGCTCGCTCATTTCTTAGCGCAACAAGAATCAGTCTCTCACATCTCGATCCAGTACTGAAGCTGAGTATCGAGCATTAGCTGACACGTCACAAGAACTTGTCTGGCTACGATGGTTACTATCTGACATGGGAGCTCCTCAAAGTTCTCCAACCTCGCTGTGGTGTGATAACAATAGCGCTATTCAGATTGCTCATAATGATGTTTTTCATGAACGTACAAAACACATAGAGATTGATTGTCACTTTGTTCGTCAACATGTGGTTCATCACACTATACAACTTCTTCCCATTTTAACCGTTGATCAGTCGGCTAATATCTTCACCAAAGCTCATCTCCTCGGACGTCTTCGAGATCTTGTTTTCAAACTCAATCTGACTCATTCTTCCCCCGATTGAATTTGAGGGGGGATGTTAGCGTATATAGCAGGCCCGAAGTCCCATGGGCTCTTGTGTATAGTTACCTTTCATAGCATGTATTTAATCCCTTGTATTTCTCTAGGTTTAGGTTAAGCAACTCATTTTACATTTTGCACAATTGTACGTTTACTCTCAATATCAATACAAGAAAGCTTTCAATATTGATCATCTTATTCAATCTTCTGGTTATCAATTCTAACATTTATAATAAATCGATCGATGGCTCTTATTTAAGTTTTAGTAAACTCTCCGTTTTCTTCTTTTTTATCGTTTAATAACCCGATTCAAATTTCTGGTTGAAGACATTTTATTTTATAAACAACCTAAAAGTCATTGCTATTAATTTTGAAACCAAAATAAAGGACATAATGCTTCAAATACAGTTATGGATGTACTAATTGCATGAAAAAGTCATATATAAACAATTAAGCAACATGAAATCTAAAGTTATCTGAGTTTGTAGCATCAAGAACGAATATAAAAAAGTCAACAGAACTCCAAAGTCAAGAAACATTATAAATTGAATCTAAAGATTACACAGGCTCTTGCAAGTTGCAATTATTCGTTCTAATTCCAACAAGGCAAGTAGGCAACATCTAATTGGAGACTCAAAATAAGTTGATTTAAAAAGGCTTGTGTGTTAGCTAAACTGATAATAAGACTTTGTCAGAGGTCAATCGATTCGAGTCCTACAAGATGACTAATAATTTTCTTTGTTGTTGTCAATGTTTGAAATAGTTAAAATACACACAAACTGATCCATACACCATAGTTAATAAAAAAGAAGTTGATATAAAAAAGCGACAAAGATATAAAGTGTTACCTTAAAAAAGAAGATTATCGACGCTTCCAATTAAGAAGAAATGATCAACAATGTCAATAAAACGCCACCAGGAAGGAATGATAAATAATGTTCAAATGGAACCAAATGGCCCCTAAAAATATATATCCTATTGGCAAAATGAATTAGATGAGTTGTCAAAAACAAAACCCATAAATCACAAAAATTAAAAGCACATAGATGAAAATCGAACTGTAGTGGATATGCAATAAAAATAATAATTGAACTCGTTTATCAACCCAACTACAACCTTATTTGTGTAAAATAGATTTTTTTTGTCTTACATTCTAATTATAATTTTAATATAATATATACATATGTACCCCCGTGCTATGATATCACCGACATACCCTCAGGGCCACCCCCGGTGCTATGCATTAATAGCGTGTGTGTGTGTGTATATATATATGTATTATGTAGAGTTTAGAGGTATTTTATGTAATAGTAAGTAGTCATTTAAATAGTTTCTCCCTCCAGTCATCCATTTGTAAGTTTATGATTTTAGTCTATACATGCTTGAAAACCGTCTCCCAAACCCTTAATCTAATGTTCATCTTACCAAATAAATTTATCTAGGGTATGCTGAATTCAATCTTGAAATCCATCAAAGTAATGTTCGTCTTCGCTTTCAATCTTCTGATGCGTTATATTCAAAGATGCACTCCCTGTCACTTTAGAAACCTCGTACGAAATATCAAACACATTTTCACATATCACAATATTCAATTCATTTTTTTCTTTGAAGTATATAATATTTATATACGGCAAACTGAACAAACAAACTCACACACCCTCCTCACATATGGTGAAGTTTGAACCCCCGACCTCCTAGGAGACAAGACGCTCACATACCGCTAGGCCAATGGCCCTTTGGTATATTTAATTCATTCTTGACCTCTAGTCTTGGTTAGTCCCAAAAACACAATATTCTCACATGAGTTTGTGGTGGAAGAAAAGTTTTGCTAACCAACTCTACCAAAAAAAACTTGTGTTTTCATTATATTTCATAATATATACGATGACACACGATAAATTAACACGACATCATTTCTACAACCCTATAACTTTTCACATTAAGACAGAAGAATGAAACGATGACACGTGCCACTATAAGAATCCCTTGGTTCCACTATAAGAATCCCTTGGTTCCACTATAAAAATCCCTTGGTTCCATCCCTGGGCACATCTTCTCTCACATATTGCTTTGAACCATGTGTTCAAACTCACACCCCTACACACAACTTTCAATGACTTGCTGAACCCTCACTCAAACCCATGTTCATCCAGATGTTCTAAACCTCACACATATAAAGATGATTAGTTCAAATAATCCTAATAAATAATTGTGTATCAATTATCCATTAATTATATGACTACAGATAATATATTAATGAATAGATAATAAACAGTTTGATTTTTATATGCAATATTCAGGATCTTAAGAAAGGGTTTTATGTGGCTTTACATGTTTTATTACGGAATATTAATGACATCCTGTTAATAGAGGTATACACGAAATTTTTATACTAAATAAGGTTTTGATGTAGATGTGTATGAGATATTTATTTTATAAGGATGCTATTAACAACGTTATTATCACCCTCCTTATTGTAAATACGCTAGCCTAGGTCAAATAACCCTAGGTCAAATATACCAGGTATTGAAAATTGTTGAATTGGATTCTCTTTAATGTACTTCCATAAAAGTTAGTGGATAGGGTCGAAAGTCTACCTTACTTTGATTTAATTATTGAAAAAGCCATTCTTCTATATGATATATATAAAATTTGGGGTCCCATTCCATTTGTCTTATATGATTACAATTAATATATAAAATATATTGTTTAAATAATTGCATAAAGTTTGGTGGTATGGAAAATAATTTATATATATATATATATGGGACCGATTTAATATTATGTAGGATTCATATTATATGTGGTTCATAAAGTGTTCCTTTATTCCTTTAAAATGGGATGGTTTTCGTATGATCCCTCCCCTATATATATATATATATATCAATGTTCTAAAAAGCTCGCCGCACAACCGTCATGGCGTGTCATGGCACTAAGGCTTGGGTCTTACGCCACGTTAAACCCGTGGCACGCCATGACCTAATGTGCAATTTTTGTAATTCGATATTTGATTTTTCTTTATGTTTATAATATCGTATTTGCTAGTTTTTAATATATAACTTAATTTACTTGCTTATTATTATTAACTCATTGATTAACAATACAAAACATATGCTTTTTATATATGATATTGCATATGAATTTGAAATTTGACGTCGTAAGTCACGCCTTGAAAACGTCATGGCTTCGCCGTGGCTCCTAAGACTTGAGGCTTGGCATGACCGCCACGCTACGCTTCACGTCATTTAGAACCTTGATATATATATATATATATACACACACATGTGGCATATAATTTCTGGCTCCAAGAGACTATGACTACTTTATTATTATTTGGATTAAAATATTTGTTAGGTAGCCATTCAATGGGGCCATTGGATTATAGAATTGATTAATGATAATCAAATCAAATCAAATGTTAGATCTTATGCCCATAGGTAAAGGTTCTGGCTTGGATGATGATACAACCAATACCAATTAATTGGTATTAAATTATCTCATAGATAAAGACTTGTTAACCAATTTGTGTCACATTAATTACTTATTTTAATAACTTATGGCAGGCTAACCTTATCTAAAAGATAAATTTTAGATTGTGTAATTAGTAGATTTCGAGCTCCTTAAATTACGAGTTACAAATAACAGACGAACACCATGATTTTAATTTGTTTTAAAATGGACGTTTTTTGTCATCAAAAATCTAATAAGGAAAATTTATATAAAGATGAGCCAACTTTTAAAAAAAATTCCCCTTAAATTGATTTAATTCATGCTACTCAGCATAGGAATTAAAACCATGTTGTTTCCACAATGGTTTTCTCAAATTAGAAAATTTTAAAGTTGGATTTTTCAAAATGAAAACTTTAAAAGTTAGTCAATAGAGATTTTGAAAGTTGCTTTTTTTCAAATAAAAAGTTTAAAAGTTGGTCTTCGAAATAGAGATTTTAAAAGTTTGATGTTTCAAAATAGAAACCAACATTTATTTGGTTCCATTTTACTGCAAATTGTCCGTAACAAATTCAACTTTTTGCATACAATCTCTTTTCCTTACCAACTTCAGTTGAGCTAACTACTTATCAACGATAAACTTTGCAAAAATATATTCTATTCTCTCACTACAAAATAAAAGATTTTTATCTATAAAAATCATACAGAAAAAATTTAATGGATGACACTACTAAACAAAAGACTTTTGTCTATGAACTTTTCACTGGAAAATCTGTCGCTTCCTCACAAAACTGTAAAAAAGTTTGTGAATAAATTGCTGGTGGGTAATTCAAATCAGTGACAGATTACCCATAGATTCTCTGAGTGATCCGTTGGTATTTTCTTGAAAACGTTGAATTTTACCAAACCATTAGTATTTTCTGGGTAATCCGTGGGTAATCACCGACGGAAATTTCTTTAGGTAATTTTTGTGGTTAAAAGTCATTTGTTTTTTTGTGTGATTATTCATGGATCACCCAGAAAATACTTGTGGTTCGGTAGAATCCGATGTTTTTCCAGAAAATACAGGGTAATTAATTTGTCACCGATTTGAAATTACTCATCAACAATTCAGACACCAAGTTTTGTGACGAATCACCCATTAGGACAAATTTCCTAGGAAAAGTTCGTAAGAAAAAGTATTTCATATAGTATTGTCAATTCTTGAGTTTGAGCATAAGCAGATCTTTAAGAATATACCATTAGAGACTGAACTCCATGGTTGTCCCCAGCCAAAATTTTCTTTGTAAGCACTCTCTCTCTTGTGCCCACACTCCTAATTATACAAATATGTGCTGCCATGAGCACACAATCGGGGTTGTCCTCGTTTAATTAAGAGTCACATAATAAGTATCAATGTTGAGATTTGTACATGACACTTAGTGGTTGTTTGATTGTGATGTTGGATAAACAATCTAAATAAATAAATGACTATTTTGCCCAAGTTTATATTGAACACTAATTTTGTGCTTGTAAATCAAAACAAACAATTACGAGAGACATCAACATTACAAATGAAATCAATGCATTGATTCCACGTGCATTGTACAATGCCATAGCAATTTCACTCAAGCATTCAAAGCAAACTTTTATGAACTTTCAGAAGAGAAACACAATTGCCTTTTTTTTATTCCAAAGTCACACTATCTCGACAGTTTCCAATTTGATTTAAATATAAATTTGATGGCTGCAAAAACCCATTGGAGGTGGGGGGGGGGGGGGGGGCATGACTGAGCGAAGGTGGGGGAGCCCCACTAGATTATAAATATAGATAGTTGAACAAAGGCATGGAGAAACATCAGAGGAGAGGCATAAGGGAGAAGCATCAAAGAAGAGGTGGCAAAGAGGAGGGAGTAGGAGCGAAACAAATTGAAGGAGGATAGCCAGAGGGAAGAGAGACAAAGGATTGTTGAAGGAGGTCGAAAGTGTGTATAACACAAGGCAATATGGGTAAAACTCAGGGTTGAATGTGAATAACATCCTCTTCCCATTGAAAGATTACAGCCATATCCGAACAAATTTATATGACTTACCGAATAAGCTATATAGCCTATAAAAGCCATTAAGCTGCACCTGAACAACCCCTTAGCTTAAGGAGTTATCATGTTATAGCCATCAGCGAGGTCACAAACCTACATGTGGATGGTTAGAACTCTTTTTCACAAAGGATGCCGAGGGGGTGAGGTGGAAATGACCCAGATGGAATCTCTTCGTGTCCTATTGAATATTGTTGGTATATCTAACCAAAGGGATAGATGGACTTTTGATGGTTCGGAAGAGTTCTCTGCGACATCAAACGCGAAATTTCTTAGATTATAAAATTTTGGAATCTGACCAGTCGACCATTACGTGGAATAAATCGGTTCCCATCAAGGTCAATGCCTTTGATTGGCGATTGGGGCTGAACAAGATTCCAATAAGAGACATGCATTTCTCACTTTACCCGATATGTGAGTCAAAAGTAGAATCGGTGAATCATATTTTCTTTGAATCTCAGATGGCGCAAGATATCCGGAGAAACATTGGAAGGTGGTGAAACCTCGATATTCCCGGTTTCGGTAATCTCCAGGATTGGAAGACTTGGGCTGAGTCAATTCATTTGAGGAAAGGAAAATCAGAGTGTTTGGAGACGGTAGTCTATACAGCGTTATGGTTAATCTCTGCTTTCCAGAACGTGACTCTTTTTGGATCCATAAAATCTAGAAAAACGACAATTTAGGATAGTATTGTGATCCATTCGTAATTTTGGGTTCATAATAGAAGTTGTAGCTTTAAAATTAACTGGGTGAGATAACTCCAAAATTCATCCTTACTATTTCCACTTTGTCATTTCTTCTAGTACTATGCTAGTTTTAAAAAACTTGCCACCGTTAAAAACAAACAAACCTACACAGGGGAGGATGGAGGGCTAAGAGTATGAGGTCATAGGATCCCAACTAATTTTTCCACTTAAAGGCTAAAAAAAATTAAAACCTTTTTGTTATTGGTCTCCCAACTTAAACATGTTAAGAACCCCAACTAAAATTTTAAAACATTTTTTCTCTTAAGAATTAAGACTTAAACGCACGTGATTCATTTTTTCACTTTAATATATCAAATTTATTGAAGTTAGTGAGTTGTATGATTGTAGTCGTATGTAAATGATCGCTTTTGCGAGACAATTTAACAATACTATGTAATCGTGTGTCAAGCATGGACGGGCCTATCATACAGTGGCACTTGTCATCGTATTATTTCTTCGTCAAAAGATTAAAAGAGTAAACTACGATTTTCGTCCCAGTGGTTTACCATTTATAACGATTTTAATCTTTTGACGAAGAAATAATACGAAGCTGTTAAAAAAGTTTTTTTGACGTACATATATATATTTCTTTCTTTATATTAAAATATATATAAAATATATATAAAGAAAGAATTTCTTTCTTTATATTAAAATATATATAAAATATATATTTTAAACCACACTTACATCTAACAGAATTTTTTTATTAAAATATATATAAAGAAAGAATAACACATATATATATAATATTAAAATGATATTTATATATATATAGTATTAAAATATAATAAAAGCAGAAAAAAAAATTATATATATATAAGTGCCAAATTGATAGTTAGTAATATAATAAATGAAATTTAGGATTAAATATTCAAACTTTATATAACACAAGAACTAAAGATGTAAATTTTTAAAAACTTTTTTAACAGCTCAGTTAACTCTGTTAGATATAAGGACGAAAATGGAAGCAAAATGAAACCACAAGAACCAAAAAAGCAGTTTTTAAACCACAGGGACCAAAATCGCTATAAATGGTAAACCACAGGGACAAAAATCGTAGTTTACTCAGATTAAAATTTTTACATTTATGAAATGTACAACCATATCGTTTTAGAAGGTGTCACCGTATGATATTCAAAAATTCAAGAAGGTGGAACCGTACCTTGTAGTCAACCAAAAAACCAAAAAAAAACTCTAGAAATCAACAAAAAAACAAAAATGTTCATCGAAATGGATAAAAACAACTTAAAAATCTTTCGAAATCAAGTAGAAAGCTCTAAAAAATCTCTCACAAAGGTGAAATTAGGCTAAAAACTTATCGAGCAATATTAAACGTTAGTAAAACGTGATTTAAAACGTGCTTTTGTAATTATTTTTTGTCTATTTTATATGGTGTCACCATATTAAAAAATTATGGGTTCATCCCTGGTATTAAGATGAAAGATTTGCCGATTTAAATGGTATTTCCAAGCTTCCTAGATTGATGGTGGAAATCATAAAAATCTACAACTTTAAACTTTTATATTGTAACGTCTACTATGATTTTTTCTAGATCCGTTACTGAACCTACATATGCACTCTGGAGAGAGATTATATTGTTTTAAACATTGTTTAACAGTAAATAAAAGACATTTGACAGCTTCATGTGATCAATTTTCTTTTAGATGAGTACATATATATTTGAATATATCAAATGTCATTTAAAATAATTTTAAAAAGATATAAGAGTATGTTTGTTGGATTTAAGTATGAGTAGCTGTGGATATGCTAACACAGGTTGTTAAAAAGAGAGATTGAGGAGTTAGGTAAATTTGATGTGGACATGAATTAAAAGATGATCCAAGATCTTGTAGGCTATAATAATATAATAGACTTAGATCACTGGATTGGCTTAACTTCAGTACTGTCTCACTGATTCTTTTTTCATCCTGACTTCTGGTATTCTTGTTGTGTGTGTTTTAAATAAGTCTTCATGAAATGCCTTGTCTGTCATCTCTTCATTGGTTAATACCCCAAAATATGTGGGGGCTCCCTATTTCTCTTCTCTTCTTGCTAGGTAGCTTCTAGATAGCTAACTAGGGTTTTAGAAAGAAATGGCAGACAGATGGTGGTCAGTCAATGCTTTACCTAATGCTAATGCTGCCAGAACATGACTGATATCCTCTTAAACAAACCAATGGCAAGTGAGCATTAGGGTTGTCAATTCACCTTAACTCCAATATTATATAAAATAAGGGAATTTTGATCTCAAATGGGTTTTTCCTTTTACATCCTACTCTACTTTTTAAATAGACTTTATTCTATCTTATTTATCTATTTTAATTGGTAACAAATTAACTCCTATATTTATTTATCAATTTTAATTGGCGGCCATATATATAGATTAGAGTTTAATATATAGAGTAGGGTGTAAAAGATAACACCATTTTTAAATCAATGGATTTCTCCCTGAGGGAGTGCTAATGGTACCCCTGAATAGGAGTGTGCATGTAATTTTATATACTATAGTAGGGTTTTGATTTAGACATGTGTGAAATAGAATTCACTTTTTAGTGGTGCCATTAGCAATAACTAGGGTGCCATTAGCCTCCCCTTTTTTCAAATGCACCTAGTCTATGGTACATCCTAGTCTATGATGTATACAGTAACACTAAAAAAAATCAAATTATCTAAAGGGGAGTGCTAATGGCACCCCTAATATAGGGATGTGCACGGAATTTCATGCACTTTATAGGGGTCTGCAAGGAATTTTTGGTACTATAATAGATGTTGATGTTGACTTGTGTGAGAATAACATTCACTTTTAGGGGTGCCATAATCATATCTTAGGGTGCCATTAGCCTTCCCCTTATCTAAAATTTCATTCAAATATTCAAAAAAGTCATGGAACTAATTCAATGAGATCATTATTGTGTAAATATTATTAATTGACAAATAGGTGGATATAAAGAATAATAGCAATTATTACTAAAAATGTAAACGAGTCGAGTCGAGTCCAATAGTAAATTAATCGAGTCTGACTTGGAAAATTAATACCACTTCGAGCTCGACTCAAGCATATTTAACTTTTTCAAAATGGGCTCGAGCTCGAATATTTTTATTCGATGCTCGTTTATGGCTTGAATTCGATATTTTTTTATATGTATGATTAATAAATATATAAACATGTTTGGCTTAAAAAAGTGTATGCTTGAATAGCTCGACTTGACTCGAAAACTTTAATCGAGTATTTGAACGGGCCGAATCGAACATTAATATTATAAAGACTCGTTTAGCTAAACGAATCCTGTTTCGTGTTCGAGATCAACTCGATCTCGAGAACTATCAAGCTCGGGCTCGTTATAAATGAGCTCAAGCTCAAATAGCTCGTTAAAATCTGGAATCGTTTACGCCCCTAATTACTGCATTCAATAGAAAAAACTGCAACTTTTTTTAATTAATAAGAAAACTGTATAATTATTTAATTTTTTTATACTTATTATTTTAGAGTCAATAACATATCAATATATCCTTGAAAATTAGTTTATAATTTAAAGAGTAAACTATAAATTTGGTCCATGTGGTTTGGTGTTTGTAACACTTTTGGTCCCTACAGTTTTTTAATTACAAATTCTCCATTGTGGTATGCAAAAATGACCGGACTTGGTCCTTCTCTCTAACGCCTGTTAATAGTTACATGAGAGAAATTTTTGTCTTTTTTTATTTTATATTAAAATTTATTTTTTTCAAAACCATCCACCAAACAATGACACATGGCATCCTTAAAATTTTCTAAAACCTTTCCCATTTTCCCCCTTTCCTACAACCATTCCTATAAACTTGACCGACCGCCCTCCTCTGGCTATCTTCTCCGGCCAAAGCCAAATATCATAATATAACCAAAATCCAAATCCAAAACAACAAAAACCAAAATTCAAATCGAAATTCAAAACACCAAATCCAAAAATTGAAACCCAAAATCAAAAACTCGTCAGTTCCATACCCATCTAAAAAATTAAACCCAAAAGTTCAAAATCAATGACCTAAACTTGCCTTTTCCCCCTTTTAATTTATGCAACCATCAGTTCCATATCCGTTTGAAACTTGTGGATTACATATGCTATGAGTCCCATGTAATATTAAATCATAAAAAATTTAATATTATGTGGTCCATAATTTGTTCATTTGTTCCTTTAAGGAGGGGTGGTTCCCATTTGATCCCTCCCCTATATATATATATATATATATAGGAAGGTTCAAATGAGAACTTTGCATTTTTAAAGAAACAAAGGGACATCACATATGATGTGGTCCCATGTAATATTAAATCATTTATGATTTAATATTAAATCATAAATGATTTAATATTATATGGGACCCACATCATATGTGGTCCCAAATGAGTTTCTTTAAATTGGTAGTGTTCTCATATGATCCCTCCTCTCTATATATATATATATAAATGTGTGTGTATTATCTTATATTAATTAATCTATATTAGTACACATTAATTAAAATTTATTTTTTATAGAAAAAACTGAGAAAAATTAGTTTTAATATCTTTTAGATTTATAGATAATATTTCGATATTTCTTCTTATATACATTTTTTTGAGTTGTCTTGGTTTTTTTAGGTAAAAAAATGTTGAAAGCCGAAAGCGTTTGATCAAAAATTACGTAAGATGTTGTGATTTTGTTTGTATATGAACATTTAATACTCTATAATTTTATTTTTTTGTAAATAAGTGAGATTTAAATATGAATCATTATCGGTTTAATGTGGTGTTTAATATAATTGATTTAAAACATTTTTAAATTAATGGGGAACAATTCCCAGATTCCCCATTGGGGATCCCTGTTACCCGTAAGGGACGGGGATGAGGATGTGATCATACTACCTGATGGGGATGGAGACAGGAATGTGGATGAAGATTAGAATCAGGGACGGGGATTGGTGTCCCCGCCCCATTACCATGCCTACTAAATCATGTCATTTTTGCATTACCACAATAGAAAATTTGTAATTTCAAAACTATAAGAGGTAAAAGTATTACAATCACCAAACTATAAGAGCTAAAAATATTACAATCACCAAACTACAAAGACCAAATTTGTAGTTTACTCCAATTTAAATGACCTACCCCCTTTTGGGTGCGTTTTGTAGGTATAGCAGGGTGAGACAAGACAGATAAAACACACTTATCCCATGTTTGACGTGCATTATTTATGTGAAACAAAATGGGAATAGCTAGAACACAAATGGAGCACGTGTGTCCCTCCTACTCCCTGAAACCAAGTGGAGGAATGAAGCATCAACCAATATACCCCTCAAAAAATAAAAAACCTAAACACACTCATATACTGCCTCCACTTTCTCTAGTCGTCTCCTTCATCAAGATCGATCTCTCCTCTACTCGTCTCTATCCTCTCAGGTAATCAATCTCTATGCTACTATGATGAAAAAGGGTTGTAATTGGTATCCGAGGAAACGCGTAACTTGGTAGCAGTTGTTGGTACTACCGGTTTACAAAGTATGCTCTGAGTTAAGCGACATGAGTTTCGATGGTGCAATTTATTGCTATTAACATGTATTTTGTAGATAACCCGATTCAACTACGCATTTGGAATTACATGAATACTAGTTTCAAGCCAACAATTGTGAGGACCATCTTAAAGAAGTTAGTCTCCAAATACGGATATCTCACAAGATTTTTAAAATCAAATATACGAAATGTGTAAAACTCATCAAATATTCAAACATTTGATAAATACCAAGTAAACATATTAATATTTCAAGATACATATTTTGGCATGTACATAGTTTTCACAAAATAATTAGAACTCACATTTGCTAGATTTAAGTTTTATCCCAATCTTAAGCTTCCTTTGGTGAAGAGTTGAAATCCTAAAGCTATAACTCCAAATCTATGATGCAAGCCCTCAAAACACCTCCTTTACTCCTAAATCTTACACACAAAAAAAAACCCAAGAAAATATGAGAGTTTGATAATGAGAATGGATCAAACCCTAGATTCAAGATATGAGAGTTTAGATTTACCTTCCATTCTACGGGACTATAAAACACCAAGCTATGCACTCCAAAGGCCCAAAATCGTACCTAAAACTTTATGGGTGCTCAAGGTAGAGAGGAAAAGTAGGGGAGATAGAGTTTTGGAGGAAAGAAATGAAGAATGAAGAGCAAGGAAGCTGATAGTCGGGAGAAAACGTTAACCCCAAGCGTGCTTGAGGCGGATTTGGTGTGGGCTAGGTAGCCTATCCTTAAGTCGCCCGACACCTCGACGCCTCACCCCTATTCGGGCGGCTTTGATCATGCAACTTAAGTCGCCATAAAACCCACCCCAACCACTGATTCGTCTATCTTGAGTGGGCCGATGCACAAACACAATCTTGTGACTCGGGCAACTTTTCTCGCGGCTTAGGCCTCCTGGGAAGTCGCCTGGACCTTTCGAAAGTCCAAATTTCGATACTTTTGATCCCATTTCGTCTTGAACCAACTCGAGGATAAATAAGCCCATCTCAAAATTAATTTCTCAAAATTTAATGTTAGATTTGACTAAAATTCTAGCATTTCCAAAGTAAACATTAATTCATATAAAATCACGGGTGTTACATACATCGACTGCTTAAATGGATTACGATTACATTCTCACCACAACGGTGCAATATATATATTTTCCTAATTATGCTCGCAAACCATTTAATAAATGGCAAATTTGTGATATGCCAAATTGGATGTTGAATCAATGGATGTCCTGTTCATGATGTTTTTTAAAAGATAAAAAGAAACTTTAATTAGAGATAAGCATCTCGATGTTAGGCATGATGCCACATCTTCTACCATTCATTGGATTTGCAATGCTACTCAAGATATAAACTGATTACCAAAAAAGATATTTTAACAAACCACGAATACCTTAAATATATGTCATCTATTTTGATTGGCATTGTACTATATTACCTTTAGTTATTCGGGGATACTAATGATACCCTATAGTATTAATAATTGTAACAGAATTGATATGGAAATGCAAATGCAAATTTCTTTCTTGTTTTACCCAAAAAGTTTTAACCACAAACTAAAAATTAACTACATAACGAGGTTGACCGAAAGAAGGCACTACTAAATAAAATATTTTTGTCGGACATTTTTCTGGAAAATCTGTTGCTAAAGGGTAAATCCTCACAAAACCGTCATAAAAATTGGTGGGTAAATTGTTGGTGAGTAATTCAAATTAGTGACAGATTACCTAGAGATTCTCTGGATGATCCGTTGGTATTTTCTCGAAAAATATCGGATTTTACCGAACCACTAGTATTTTCTGGGTGATCTGCGGGGTAATCACCCATAGAAATTTCTTTGGATAATTATTGTAGGTGAAAGTCATCTGTTTTGTAGTGAGGTTAGATTTAGATGAGGGATTTTTGAGATAAAGCCTCATTTGAGGTTAGTTTTGAAGTTCTCTTTTTTTAAATTGAGATTAACTAAGCTTTTATTATATGGGCAATACCGATCTACTTTACTAGATCATATGGATGTAGAAAAAGCTTCTCATTTTGATGAATTGGAAACATAACTAAATCACGAACACCTCTAATTAGTACATTAAATCTTTTAAATCACATCACCATGGGTTTAAGACTAATAATCAATATGGGTGTGTTGGGGTTCCTTATTCATAGGATTATAGCAGAAGTCAACCTGTCTAAAAGTTCTTGCAAATGATTTCAAAACAAAAATACATACATAACCAATGTTTTAAAACCCGGTTTTTGAGTTGAACCGGTGGTGACCGGGTCACGGGTCAACTGGTTCAACTATCGGGTCAACCCGGTTTCAAGAATTTTCTTGTATTTTCTATACATACATATATATATAAAACCAAGAATTTGATGTCAACAAGTTCAAAAATTAAAAATAACATAATAACAAGTTTTACACCAATCCAAATATAATAAAAAACACACATAACCATAAGTTTTTCATCAATCCAAATATATTTTTGATGAAAACCGGTTCAACCGGCTTTTTGTGAAACCCGTCCGGGTCACAACGGGTCACAAATAGCCAAAAACCCGGCCATAGTTCACCCGGTCTCTTCCCCGGGTCCCGGTTCAATCGGCCGGGTCAACCCGGGTTTTAAAACACTATCATAAAGTAATTAATAAATAAATAGAGCAAAATTAATTAAGAATCACCAAACCATTGATATGCAGAAAGGAATTGGTATTTTCAACAAGAAACCAACCATATCAAAGAATACCATCAATCAATTCTTTTCGCTCACATTTTCTCCTTTGTAGCACCAGAAGGTAAAATAATAAACACTCTGCTCAGGTTTCATACTCTTTCCCATTTACCTAAAACCACCTAATACCTCTCTCTCTCTCTCTTTCTCTACATATATATATATATATATTATACATATCTACTTACTCTCTTTCACACACAAATTAAAAGCATTGAGAGGACAAGAAGGTGTCAGCTTACATCTCTCTCTCATCCACACACACACCACAGAAGCACGTGAGGATGGGGGATGTGTCACGTGTGGTGTCCATGTAGTTACAGACAAACACATCTTCAAGATGATGGCCTCGAGGTCGGAATCACTTCTACTAGTCAAAACCCTAAAATTAACCTTAAAGACCAAGGGAATTAACTTCCAGCTGGTCCAATTCCTCTTTCAAATAAAAGCATCCGCACTTGATATACCCTACCTTTCTACTTGTTTAATGTTTCTATGAAGAAATAACTTCTATAACATAAAGAAGTTACCAATAATTTTCAAAATAATGTGACAAGAAAACCAAAAAATGGTGTCATAAAAGATGGGTATTTGATCAATTACGAATTTATACTATAAAAAAGGCATAATTTAAAAGAACTAAAAGTCTTACTATTTTTTGATTGTTTTTTTTAAATAACTATTTTTTTATTGTTAAAAATATAAGATAACAAAATTAAAACTCAACGTGGTAACCAGCAGTAAATCGGTCATTTTAGTCTAGAATATTTAGCTAAAAAGCTTTTGCTTATTTGAAAAAAAAAACTTCAGGAAAAATATTACTATAATGTTAAAATAGAAGGAAAATACGATTAATAAAAACATTAATTCTATGATGGTTAAGGACCCTGTCATTATGTGTGGAGCTTGAAGACACTACACCTCACATGTAAGATCATTGATTATATGTTAACTAAAGCGTTGATACCAAATGATTTGAGTCTTTTGAGAATGTTTATTATAATTCATTTTCAATATACAATGGACCTAAAATATTGAGCAGTGGCATGTGATCTCAATTTGAATAATATTTTTCTGCCCCTTTTTCTTTGTAGAAAAAAGTGGTAGTTTTTAGCATACTTTAATTTCTTTTTCACACAACAACACCTGAACGAATTACGTAAGTTTCTAGACGAAATCACCTCTCAATCGCCATAGAGAAATGCTCTAATTAGAAAAAGAATGGATAAATTGAAAAGACAAGAAGTAAGGATCCCCAACTAGGCTTATTCAAACAGCTCGTACTTCTTTAGAAAAACTACAAATTCTAA
The DNA here is from genome assembly GCA_036898165.1 of Silybum marianum. NCBI lineage: Eukaryota > Viridiplantae > Streptophyta > Magnoliopsida > Asterales > Asteraceae > Silybum > Silybum marianum. The sequence continues at coordinate 26,062,987 of CM072538.1, forward strand.
TTAAGTTTGAATATTCTTAATTATTTAAATATCATGGGGTGCATAACTAAATGTTCTTAATGAACGGATAACAAGAATAATTTAGCTAATCTTTGAATATGAAAGACACACATACATATACATACATATATATAGAGAGAGAGCGAGAGAGGTTCAAGGGAAAAAAAAAAAAAAAAATTGAACGACACTCTGGGAGTGTTCCATCCGGATGGTATGCATTAATGCATACCGGTAATTTGTAACATGCATTTGTGAATATGCATCAATGCATATGTAATGATAGAAGTATTGGTGCATATGAACAAAAACGTTTGTAGGCATTAGTGCATACCGTCCAGATGGAGGGTTCCTAGGGTGTTTTTCAGTTTTTTTTACGTTTTCTCTTGAATCTGACCCTATATATATATATATATATAAAGAGGTTCATGTGAGAACGGTAACAATTTACGAGAACACGAAGACAATCCTCAGTCAATCATTTTGTATATGAAATTTTTCATGTACAAGATCACATATGATTCACATACAAAATCATATATGATTAGCCGCGACTTTTTCCCACGACTTAGCCCACGGGAAAGTCGTTCGTGTCCTTTTTGATGCTAATAAAAAATCACATATGATTTTGTACATGAAAAAAATTTCATGTACAAAATAATTGGCTGAGAATTGTCCTCGTATTCTCGTAAACTGTTTTCGTCCTCGCATGAACCCGTCTCTCTCTCTCTCTCTATATATATATATATATATATCAAAATTTAACGTGTATGCAAATTTGCAATTTTGTATTGTGTACAGACTAAGAATCTGTCCCTTAGAACAATCGAAAAACTGCAGTTGGCGGTCATATGGAAATCAACTTGCTTCTGTACACAATGGAAGCCTTAAATCAAAAAACAAATGTATATGAATCAATCTAAACGAGTATTTGAAAAAAATGGAAAGAGCATTGAGATTGAACTAAACTTAGGGTTGTTGCAGGTGGGGGGTCATAAGGAAGATGGTAGGGGTAGGGCTGGGAAAAAAAGACAGAGAGAGTGGTGGGTGGGTTTGGAGAAAAACATGGTGGGGGGTTTTGTTTAGAGCAAATAGAATATTAATTGGTGTAAAATTACGGGAAATGTTTAAAAAAATTCAATAAATTATTTTATTTTGAACGGTTAAGTTTTTAAATTATTTTTTTGAATGAAAAAATTACTAAAATTTCTTATTTTGAATAATTAAGTCATCAAACTATTGATTTGAATAAAAAACCATTAAACTTTCTCAACCAATTACTTGTAATACAAACATAGAAATATTTATTTAATGCATTTTATGGACCAAATCCAAAAAAACACTTAACACCGGATCAAGAATGCGATTCACTATTTATAGAGTTATGAACTTACACATAAAGAGATCTTGGAATTTTTTAAGTTCTTTTACTAAACTATGTATTCATATACATACTATAAATTTCGTTCCTTTCTAATATACCAAAACTAAATGAAGCTGCATAATTAAGAGTGACAAATTTTACAAACTGAAACTGAGCAACATAGAATTTTCCCTTTTTTTGTGTGCTTCCTTTTTTTGACAAATTTCTTTTAACAACCCTTGCAATCAATCAAATTCAAGAATGTGCAGTTTCATTAACAAATCAGATTTTATCTATAATGGCAAATCATTGATGTGTGGACTGAGAAAATTACACTTGTAAAAGGTTATTTTTTGCATTGGTACTTGATTTTTTGGTCTACAAATAAAGTTTTACCTTCATGCTTCAAATCAAGAAAGGTATTCACTTTTTGGTTAAAATAAACTTTTAGCTTAATTTATCTATACTATATTATAAATTTGGTTAAAAATTCTTAAAAACAATTTTTTAAGCGTTAGGTACTGCTATTTAATTTTAATTACTTAATTTTCAAGATTACAAGTATATTATGCGTAAGTACAACTTATTAAAACTTCATTTCTGAATTTGTGTAACTAACTGCAGATAATTATGATCAAATACAGGATAAACATCTAATTTAAGATATAAAAAATTAAAAGTATAATTAAGATAATTATTAAGTTTAATTATTATCTTTATAAAAAGTTATATTATCAAAATAAAAATAAATTACTTTGCTATTAAATCCAAAATAAAGTATGATAAAAAAATTTGAATTAAAGAAATTACATAAAAATGAAACTTTTAAATGAAACATTAAAACCGTTTTCTTAAAACCATATAAAACCATTAGAGCATCGTTAGAGCCAAAATTAAAATAAAACTTAAAATCCAGATGCATCTCGCTGCATTGCGCGAGTACCTTTCTAGTTTATACAAAAGCATTCGGATAGAAAACTTTTTAAGTAAAAGAAGATCAAAGCAAAAAAAAAAGGTTTAAAATTATAATGTTCGATAAATTAATACCTTTGGGTCATCAAAATTTATTAATTAAATTATATATCAGTAATCGATAAATTAATAATAATAATAATAATAATAATAATAATAATAATAATAATAAAAGTAAATTACACTTTTGGTCCCTGTGGTTGTATGCAAACCTCAACTCTTGTCCCTCTTTTGAAATAATTACAGCTTTGGTTATTGTGGTTGCCATTTTGTTTCACTTTTGGTCCCTAAAACTAACTTTTGTTCACTATGTCAGTTAACTCAAGGGGTATTTTTGTCTTTTATTATTTTATTGTTTTTTAGTTAAAAAAATAAAAAAATATATAATTATTATTTATATTATGTATTATAGAAATAAATATGTATACATATATACTAACATAAACAGAGTAGCTCCAGTGGTACATGACGACCCCCATCCCGTCCCCTTTTCACGACACTGCTTTCATCGGTAGATAGCTCCCGTGTACACCATCGCCGGTAAGGAAAATCTTTGGTGGTACACCATCATCAGTAAGGAAAAGCTCTATTGGTATATCATCCCTTTTGCCGGAGAAATGAGGGACAAAGGAGATAAGAGAGAGATTGATAGCTTCCACCACTCTACCGCCATCTCCAGCTTCCATCTACTTCACCGCCATCTCCAGCTTTCGCCTACCTCCAGTTTCCACCGCCGCTGTCTCCATCGACCCCATGCCCAACCACTCCCACCCATTTAATTGAACTTAACAATCCTAAATTTAACCACATGCGTCGATTCCGGCCAACACTCATCCTCAAGAAAAATTCGACGATTCCGACCTATAACTCTGTTTCTTCGGCGATATTTATTACCAGCGGCTACCGATCTTTCTCCCTCTCTCATCTCTATTCTCTCTTCTATTTCTCCCTCATCGATACCTCACGCCCGTCTCCCAGAGATCTCGTTTGGGTCTACATCTCTAGATTTCTTTTGGGTCTAAATCTCCAGATTTCGTTTGGGTGTTTGGAGCATATAACGATTTTCATTTGGGTCTAAAAATCTCCATATTTCATTTAAAACCAAGTGGCATCCATAATGACCAAAATTGTAATTAGTTTAAAATAAAGACTACTTTTAATGGTAGATGACAACCACAAGGACCAAAAGTGTAATTTACTCTTTATTTTATTATAATATGCTTCATTGTTTAGTGTATATTACTTTATGAGCATAAAAAAAAACTCTATATAAATACAAGAGAGAGCCTTTCACTTATAAGGCTATTAAAATGGCAATCACTTTGAATAATTTTTTGTTTAGCTATGAGAAAATAGCGTGAAAAGTTCTTTCAATGATATGAAAAATTAGAGATGAGATTCAAAATGACATTGATTTAGAAAAACAAAAGTCAACTTAGTCATTTTTAATACTTCAAAAATCTATGATATAACATATAAAGGGTCTTTATTAATTTATATTTTACATAAAGGGGTCAATTAACCCCTATAAACTTTTAAAAACATTGTTTTTTTATTATAAAATTTAATTTTAATAACTATATATATTATTTCGACCTCTAACAAAAATAAGATTTGTTTTTATAGTCAAGTTCATAGTCAATTTTTTTATAGAATAAAGAACTTGGGTAGAATAACCATAATACCCCTCATTTAATTGAACTTAACAGAAAAAGTTAACGGCCGTTAGGATGAGGGACAAAAATCATTGAAAGGTGTCAAACGTGAAGGGTCAAAGTGTTAAAATAAACTTTAAGGACGGGAACTGTTGAAATGGACAAACCTCAGGGACCGAAATTGAACTTTACTCTTTTTTATATAATTTTTTATATTGTTTTTTAGGGCTATGGTTTGTTAATTGACGTATAACTGTTAATTGTTAGGACTATGATTTATTAGATGTCTAATTATTAGTTCTTTTTAAATAATTGTTAGAGATATAGTTTATTATTAGTTGATACGTAATTGTTAACTTTTTTTTGTTAATTATTAGGATAGTGATCTGTTAGTTGATTTCTAATTATTCTAATTTTTATTAACTGTTTCATTATTTCGCTACAAAATGATTTTTTTTAAATACCAATTTTTAGAATTGATAGTGATAGTTATAATTCTTGTAATATTCTTCAACTAGTTCTACTCATTTAATGCCTAAAAATGTTGATTTGAATGATTTCTCTTGGTGATCCATAGACAGAGAAAAAGTTATGATGTATCATCCTAATTAATTAAATACATAATAACTTGTTATAAGCACTACAAAAAAACTAATTTTACCCACAAAATTACCCAGAGAAATTTCCGTAATCACCCATAAAATAACAGTGGTTCGGTAAAATCCAATGTTTTTCAAGAAAATACCAACGGATCATCTAGAGAATCCATGAGTAATCTGTCACTGATTTAAATTACCCACTGACAATTTATCCGCCAACTTTTGTGATGGGTTTGTAAGGAATTGTTCTTTAGCAACATATTTTTAGGGAAAAAGTTCGTAGGCAAAAGTATTTCGTTTAGTAATGACATGGTCATGACCTATATTCTGACTCTATATTCTGACTCCATAACCAAAGTTCCTAAATTCGTTACTACATGGACACTATATGAGTAATCAAAAATATTTAGTATCTTATAATTTAGTGAATAATTACTTTGGCCCATTATCCTCAAAACCAACCAAAACTATTATCTTAGAAACCTTATTTAATAACCGAGTATTAACTGATAAAATTTCAATTGTATTTCTCACTAGCTTAGTAATTAGAAGTCTCTTTTTACCGAAGGGTCTTTGGTTTAGAGGTGTCGTAACCCTTCCTTCTTAAGAGATCAGAGATTCAAACTTTATAAAAAATGAAAAATGTGTATGAATTAGTTTGTTGTATTTACTGCATCAAAAAATAAAAATCTCTTTTCAAAAATGTTTTTCAAAAAAAAAAATCTCTTTTTTCTTCAGAGATACACATTTTATTTGTTTATTTTGTTTCTTAATTAGTTTAAAATAACTATTTGTTGGTTTAAATTATTATTTATCAGCTTTATGATTAAATTAAGTTTATCATTGATCAATAAAATTACCTTTAGAGTTTTATCTCTAGTTTTATGAATTTTCTTTTAACTTTCCGAGTGCTACGTCGGTAGGTTCGTTATTTTAAAAAATTTAGAAGCTTGTCGATTTTTGCCGCATTTTCTTGTTCCATCATTTAGTCATCGGATGTGGGTTTTGATGGGAATAAGAAAAGTACAGAAGGAGTGGGGTGCCGATCAACACGACTACACGAGGGAAAATATAAAAGTAAAAGAAAACATTATACTTAATTAATGTAAAAAGAAAAAAACATAAAAATATAAAAAGTCAAAAAATTAATTTTAAAACCAAGAAAAGGACTAAAATACCACCTATTTGATGGATGAAAGCTAATCTCCGTTAGTAAGAAAAACCAAAAGTTAGTTGGAGGAACCAAAAATGCAAACAACAATAACAAATTTATATTAAATAAATTGCAAGGATCAAAACCAAAAAAACAAAAAAAAAACACATGTACCAAAAATGAGTTCACTCTTAATTTAATAAAAGAATGTTTCAATTTTGATTTTGATGGCACTGCTAGTCGTACAAAAATATGAACATGCTAAAAATACAAATTAAGGGGCACTTTGATTGTTTTTTTCTATTAAATTTATATGTAAATAAATTACCTTAATAACATAAATGATCATTCATCCTTACAGTTATTTTTTTTGCTTTTTCAGTAAATCCATTCTTTCGTATTATACAAATCATGAATGATCATGCTTTTCTTCCCATTCATGAATGTTTACCATAAAGAACTTGCATTAATCTATTGACTTGGGAATTATTATCTTCACAACACATTGTTCAGGCATTAAAAACCCAACACAATCCACATATCTCTCGGTTATTTCATCAAACGCGTTATATGCCATCCTTCCACACAATGATGTTATGGTATTGAATGCATGTCCCAAGTCCAAAGTTACATACGAACCGCATACATATTCTTTTGAATAATGTAGATCAACGAACTACACAAATCCAATCTTAGAAATAGATGGTTTAGTATTAGGTATTGACCATATTGGGTGTCACCAGTAGCAGCCCTGGTCAATCCTCCATAAAGATGTGAAAGAGAATAGAGTTTCTCTTTTTTGTAGAAAAGATGAAATTAACAGCAGATGATAGAGGATCAGTGGCCAGGAAGGAGCAATTATAGCAGCGAAGGATGAGGGCTGAATTCGAAATAATGAATGGTTGAGCAAAAAGGGTAGCTTTGGTAATTATAAAAAACAAAGGTAAATGGCCGAATCCGCTAAACTAGAGGGTTAGGGATGAATACATTAAGGCAATTTAGTTGAGAGCTTATTTATTAATCCGCAAAGCAACACTTCAAGCTCTGTATGACAATAAGTCTATTGAAGCAAAAACAACTGGCCCTTCATTGAGATACATATGTAAATACATTAAGTTTCATTTAGTTAATTCTTTTTGTTAACAATAGTTAGTTGTTAATGAGTTGGTCCATGAAATAAATATTGTTAAGCTAGAGGTATTAAAAGACATCATTTGATGGAAAATTTGGTCTTTTAGAGCACTTTGTATAATTTCTAGGGGTGTTTGTAACATCACAGCCAACCGTACAATATATTGTTCGTTTTGTCCATACATTTGGACTTATGGTTTAAAACGCGTCTGATAGAAAAGATATCAAATCCGCGTTTTAAAACCGTGAGTTCAAGTGTGAGGACAAAACTGACAAAATCTGGTATGATTGGCCTCAAATGTTACAAAGTTCACCAGTTGATATCCAATGGATGTGAGAAGAATCGAACTGATCCAATCATCCATTGGATGAATGGATTTTTTCAACCGAACCAATCCGATTAACATTGGGCAATTCAGAATTCAGTCTAATCCAATGGATGATTAGATCGGTTTTTTCCGCCTATTGGATATTTTTGTTGGATATCTATTGAATCAGATTAGATCCAACCAATATTAATTGGATCGTATTGGACATCCAACATCCAATGGATTATCATATCAGATTTGATCCATCTAATGTGTTAATTCAATCAAAATTTCCAGCAATGAAATAAATTGATTAATCACTTTTAGTATATGTTAAAACCAACACAAACGAAGCTAAAAATTCAAAAACCAACACAAAAAGAATTCGTATTTAAGCAAATTGGAAAAAAGTTTGGATGATAGTTGGGTTAATTGGATGTTGGGCGCTTTGATTCGATCGGTTTTGGTAAGTTTTAGACTGTCATCTAAGAACTGAACGATCCAAATTGGATGTTGAAAATTTCAATCCTATCTGATTCAATTATACTTGAATATCCAATTATGATTGACTAGTTCTAATTAGATCGATCGATTTCAATTGAAATTTTCAATCCTTCTCTCTTATATGAACTCTTTTCCTTTTGTTTGAGTCGCTCATTTAATTTGTTCTTTTAATTTTCTTCAATCACCCCTCTATAAAACACAAAAAATAATGATTTACTCATGTGGAAGATCATAAATAAGTGCAAACTATGGACCTCCCAAAATTAAATTCCTTTTTTGTTCTCAAATTAATTGTACGATATGTATCCATTTTTTAATACCAAAATATTTACCCATAACTTTTTATTAATAATGAATCATAAGTTTATTGGCCAGGTTGATCCTCCAATGTTTTCATTTCATCCTACTTTTGTCTTTATATATCTGAGGTTCAAGGAAGAACCCTTGAAAATAAAAAAATTGATAAACATTCTAATAACTATTCATTTATACAATATACAAATATCCGTACTCGTAATTAAAGATGTTTCCTGGTTTGTATGTACATGTGGTTACTAGGAAAATTACTTTTATTAACATGTATATACTATACATATTAATGGTTGCCAGGTTCCTAAAAGATAGTAATTGATACTCTAGAGGGAGGTTTAAACAGAAATTTGCATTTCTAAAGGAATACCTATCGGATCACATATGATATGGGTCCCACATAATATAAAATTATTTGATTCAATGGTGGACCCTATTAAATCAAATATGATTTATATTGTATGGAACCCACGTTATATTTGGTCCTAAATGTATTTATTTATTCATTTAAATAAGGGATGTTCTTGTATAATCCCTCACCTAAGAGCATCTCCAACAGCTATGGTAAATAATTTCTATAATAGAATATGAAAAATGAAAATCTCTAAAAAAAATTGCATCAAACTCCAACAGCTATTCTATTTTAGCATTTCTAACTAAACTATATTAATAAAATATTCAATACATTTAAATAAAATATTATTTCTCTCTCTTACATTTGTCATGACAATAATTCTAATTGGTTGCATATAATTAAATTATTATTTCTCTCTCTTCTATATGGTTTTAGAGCTTTATCTAAATTTAGAGATTTTTTTCATCTCTCTCCTCAATTCTCTATTTTAGCATATGAAATAGCATAGCTATTGAAGCAATAAATATGCTAAAATCACTTTTTTTTCTATTATACTATAGCTGTTGGAGATGCTCTAATACCACATTCATGGAAGTTATAAAGATCTGTCCGGCTTATTATTTATTCAATTGATTTACAACTCACCTTTTACCTTTAGTTTTTGAAAACAACTCACCTTTTACTTAAGAATCACATTATTATCCTTGTTTCGTCTTTTTCATAACAAACAAAACGATTCTCTATCCTATTTATGATACAATCATTGATTCATCATTTTAAAAGTAAATTCATATTTAGTAAAAGAATTATTTAAATTGAAAACCGATCCATTGAATTCTACAAAAAACATGTTATATGTACAAAATGTTTAACTATTTGTCGATATCTTTTATTTGGCAACATTATCAAACTAAATGACATTCTTTATGCGTGTTAATAAAATAAAGGACAATGAAAACAGATAAACCTATAAGTTAAATCAGATTGTTTTTAGGGTTTTGACGGTTTGGAAATGCGTTCTAAAAAATACTCAATGGAAAAGTTTATGTGGCGGTTAAATGGAATAGACCAACAAACCATCACTACCAAAAAACAGGCAATTACCGACGGAAATTACTGACGGACGTAATTCCGTCGGTAATTTCCGACAGATACAATTAAAAAAATAAAAAAAATAAAATAGTAAATGTCGGAAATTGACGGCCATCCATTCCTTCGGTAATATCCTACGGATTGGTCCAATTAAAAAACGAAAATAAAATCATAAATATCCGTCGGAAATTAACGGTCCAATCCGTCGGAAATTACCGACGTAATTGATGGCCGTCGGTAATTTCCGACGGATTAGACCGATTTTCCCGATTTTCCAACTTTTTCTTATTCGTATGACCTTTAACTTGAATTACTTTATATAATTCGTTATTTTTACAAGTGTATATGTATATGTATGCATGTGTGTGTCCTGTATGTCACTTGACTGTATGTATATATATATATATATATATTACGAGTAGTATACATATGTATATATATACATGGGGTTGGGTTCACGTCAGAGCAGCATGTTTTCGTGAGACCCGTGAGACCACATTTTTACACTTGAAACTTCACAGCAAATCACTGTGAAGGTAAAAAAATTGATGTTTTTGTGAGACCACTTTTTAACAGTTGAAACTTCACAACAAAACACCGTGAATGTAACATTCATAGTGTTTTTGTTGTTAAGGTAACATCATATTTCTTTACCTTCACAGTGATTTGCTATGAAGTTTCAAGTGTAAAAATGTGGTCTCACGGGTCTCACTAAAACAGGCTGGTCTCGCGTGATCCCAAGTCTATATACATGTTTATACACATAAATGTATAATATACTATGCATATATAACTTGTATATGTATTTGTGTGCATGTATGCCTATATGTACATATATGTGTACTAATAGTCGTTTAAACCCATCAAGCCCCATTGTCATTCGTTAAAAGTCGTCAAACAACATTTTTGTTTCTTAAGTAGTTGTTAAACTCATCAAGGCATATTGTTGTTCGTTAGTAGTTGTCAAAGCCCATGAAGGCCCATTGTAGGGCGTTAGTAGTGGTAAAACTATTGAAGGCCCATTGTAGACATTTAGTAGTGGTTAAAGCCCATCAAGACCCATTGTATGCCGTTAAGAGTCGTTAAAGCCCATCAAGGCTCATTGTATGCCGTTAATAGTCGTTAAAGTCCATCAAGCCCCGTTTTAGGTCGTTAGGAGTCGTTAAAGCCCATCAAGGCCGTTGTAGGCCGTTAAGAGTCGTTAATGCCCATCAAGGCCCATTGTAGCCCGTTAAAAGTCATTAAACCCATCAAGACCCATTGTAGTTCGTCATGAGTCGTTAAACCCATCAAGACCCATTGTAGTTCGTTATGAGTTGTTAAAGCCCATTAAGGCCCATTGTACCCATTGTTGTTCGTTAAAGCCATTAAGGCCCATTAATGCTCATTGTAGCCCGTTAAGAGTCATTAAAACTCATTAAGACCCATTGTAAACCGTTAAGAGTCGTTACACCCATCAAGGCTCATTGTTGTTCGTTAGGAGTTGTTAAAGCCCATCAAGGCCCATTGTAGTTCGTTAGGAGTTGTTAAAGTCCATCAAAGCCCATTAAGATCCATTGTAGGTCGTTAAGAGTCGTTTCTATCAAGGACTATGGTTTTCGTTAAGAGTCATTAAAACCCTTCAATTAACATATTAAAGTTAATTAAATACGTAATTAAAAAAAAATTATTAAAATTTTAAAACTAAATAATTTATTGATTTAATAATTAATATTTAAGATTTAAATAATTAATATTTAATATCCGTCGGAAATCCATCGGTAATTACCGACGGAATTTTTGTTGGAAATTCGTCTGGAACATTATCAGTATATAAAAAAATCCTGAGAACCCTAGGCATCACTTTCTGTCGATCCCACATCCGCCACCTCCGTCCATCGATCGCCACCTCTGTCGAGCCATTGTTGTCGTGCCTTCGATACCATCACGAAACCACCACCACCGTCGTCCATCGCCACGTCCGTTACCTTTCCGTCGATACCACCACAAAACCACTACATCTGTCACTTTCTGTTGATTAAGTCAGACGTGACATCCATGCTGTCGATACCACCACGAAACCACCACCACCGTCGTCCATCGCTACCCTCCGGCGACGAAACCCTCCGACGACGAAGCCTCCGGTGACAAAAACCTCCGGCGACAGAAACTCTGGCGGATTTTCGACGGATTTTCGACAGAAACCTCCGGATGAAAAAGACCACCATCTTTCGCGAGATACCATTGTTATAGCTGAGGTACCATTAAGTTATTAATTAAATGGTCACTGTCTATTAAGTGGTTATGTGTATTGATTAAGTTGTGGATTAATATGTATGAATTAATATGTATGGATTAATATGGATGGATTAATATGTATGGATTAATATGATGTATTAATATGTATGGATTAATATGATGGTTATGTGTATTGATTAAGTTGTGGTTATGTGTATTGATTAAGTTGTGGATTAATATATATGTATGGATTAATATGATGGATTTTAATGTATGGATTAATATGTATATGTGAATGCGATGACATGCACAAATACTTTTTTATTTGTACAACATTTTTTATGACATGCACGAGGACACTTAATAAATATAACACTAATTTATTTGTTCAAGTTTATCAAAGCCGTTTTCTTATTTTAGATGGTGGGACAGGGTAACAAGGGCAAGGGCAAGGGCAAGGGAATAACTGGATTGTTCCGGCGGGGGAGTAGCAGTTCTTCCGGGCGTGCCGACAGTCGTGCCGACACCCGACATCCGTCTCGATTACGTGGACGCGGATGCGGAGGGACTGGAGCAGATCCAGCAGAATGATATGAACGAGGATGACCTGCAGGCTAAAGATGTGGATATGGATCAGACCTCAGGATCACAATTGAGGACTCGAGGCGACGGTATTTTACGTGAGCCGCCAAGTAATCCCGACAGCCGAACTGAGATCCACGTGCACTCGGGCCAGTAAGTAGCTAGTTGCAGATAAGGTTTTAACAGATAACAAGCTGATACTAATGTATTTTTGTGTTGTACATTTTGCAATTGTGAAGTTTTTTAGATAACGAGACTGTTCATGTGGTCACCGGAAATTGGAGGTCCATGTTCGCTGATGCGTGGGCTCGTTATACGGAATTTGTCGGTGTCTACTATAGTGAGGAGTTAAAGTATGCTATTGGCATTGGTTACAAGGCGATTCCAATCTCATGATACCTCTTTGAGACCAAGTATGTATGATTTTCTTTGTAACGGGTTCGTTTCAGTTTGTATATTGATCTTTATCTTTTATGTTGTAACAAATATGGACTGGGGACATATTCTAGCGTCAATCTGCGGCCAATAAGGCCAATCATGCGAGGTCGACGTCCTGTAGGCATACCGGAGGTTCTGTTAGCACGGTTGCGCATAAGGAACGAATGGTATTCATTCATTTACTATATTAAATGTATATAATTTATCATGAATTTGTTGTCTACTAACAACTGAAGTCGTATATTGCATGTAGAAACAAGCATGGAACCGTGACCCCTCCATCAGTGAGGTTTTTGACCGGACTCACTACACGAACAGAAAGCTAGTTCCAGGTGCGAGCGGACCGCCCACATATCCTCCGAAGTATGTTTAATATGGTTGTAATACATGCATGTATTATTTTTTGTAAATTAGCGCTTAATATTGTAGTTTGTCAAATTTAATATAATTTCAGGTAGAGTCTTTGAGAGCAGAGTTGGCGGAGGAACGGAGAAAGAGAGAAGAAAAGTTGGCGGAAGAAAGGAGAAAGAGAGAAGAAGAGTGGTTGGAAGAAAAGGGAAAGAGAGAAGAAGAAAAACGCACACACCAGGAGCGGTTTTTGAAGTAGGGGGAGGAGTTGCGAGTCCAGCGTGAATTGGCGAGGCAAATCAAGGCCTTCATGGCGCGGTACCAGACGCATAATCCTCCTGGCCCTCATTTGTAGTTTTAGGATAATAGATACAATATATGATCTAATTTTGTAGATTCAAATCCGTTTCGTTTCGTATGTTAAAAAACTATTTGTTTCGTGTGTTAAAATCTAGGTAGGTACAAAAAATGTACAGAAATTTTGGTTTTTTAAATATTTTTGTTTTTGAAAAAATCCCTACCCGTCGGCAATGCATTAATATTTTAATTAAATCCGTTGGAAATGCGTCTGAAATCCGTCGGTAAAGGGCAGTCGAAAATCCGTCGGAATTGGCGTCCGTCGGAAATCCATCGGTAAAAGATTTCGTCGGTCAAGGTGTCCGTCGGAAATTCCGTCAGTAAGGTGTCCGTCGGAATTTCCGTCGGTAATGGTATCCGTCGGAAATGTCTGTCAGAAATCCGTCGGTAAAGCCTTTACCTACGACCGATTTTCTGATGGATTTTTGACGGAAACTACTTTTACAGACGGATTTGGCCGTCGGTAATGTGTGGTCCGGTTGTAGTGAGGACAAAGGAGAGCATGAGACGTGTCTCATTCAATATAAACAGTGAAAGACATTCAATGTGAATAACGAATGTAAAGTTCATACAATATTCACAATGAATGATGCAACATTCAGTATGAAACACAACATTGAACATGAATAACACATGACCATTATCTATTCAGGATGAATAACCCTTGGACTCATGAGACACGTGTCGCCTTCTCCTTTGTCCTCATGTGCATAATGAAATATGAGTTTCCATTTGAACGCGCCGTTATATTTAAATATATATATATATATATATATATATATAGACACACACACACATGTACACACATTTAAAGGCCTAATCAAATGAGAATTTGATAGTTTGTAACAGGGACGGACCAATTTTTTTTTTCAAACGGTTACACCGTTTAACTATAAGAAAAAAAATGTGGAGATATTTTTCACAACATTATAATTGGTCTATTGGTTAGTTCATTGATTTTTATACGTAAAATCTTGAGTTCAAGTATTTTATTGTGATTTTTTTTAGAAACATAATAAATTTGAAATTAAAAGCAAAAAGCTAAGAAAATGACACTAGCAGGATTTGAACTTGGGTTTGAGTGTAGGAAATGGATTGCAAACCAACTTTACCATGAAAAACTTGTGTCCATATTGTAGTTTTAAATTATATACGGTGGCACACAACAAAACGATACGGTTACACCTTTCACAAATCTAAAAATTTTACGCTTCGTTGGGGAAATAATACGGTGGCCCGTGCCACCTTGGGCACCACTATAGGTACGCCCCTGGTTTGTGATAACTGTGAAATTCAATGCAAACCAATAAATTGAGATAATTAAGGTTGTTTCTTAGAGAAGGTAAAGAGGGAACTATTGTAATTTTGTTCATTACAACTCATCAAAATATTTAATTAATTTTTAAAATGAAATATTTATTTAATTTTAATTACCTAATATATTGTATTTACCTTATATATTATTTCTATCACCCAGACATACACCGGTATATGTTTTCCGTTATTTTCATTACCATACAAAGGGTATCATAATGTGCATATTGTATATTTTTCGTTATTTTCAATGTCTTACTAAGGGTATCATATTGTGCATCTTGTATATTTATGTTATTTTCATTGCTTTACAAAGTGAATCCTTGTGTGCATCTTGTATGTATTTTGGATATCACAACAAGTATCATTTGTATGTATCTTTGTTTAAAGTATCGATATATTTAGATATCACAGTACACACCTCCAGTTTTTCATTATTTTACAGAGGTATCCTAGTGTAGTGCTCACATGGTGTTCGTCGAGAAGAGGACGGACGAGGGAAAAGAGATGAGAGATAAGATTTCCAAAATACCTTTATTTCCCTTTAATTAAAATATGAAATCAATATTACCAAAATTATTAATTTCCCAATTTATTATTTGATTTGTGGTTGAGATTGGATCTTACGGTTATCACAAATTACCGAGTTCTCCTTGAATGACCCTTATATATGCGCATATATAAACACACATACATATATTGGATCAGGTTCGGGGGAAAATCATAAAAATGAAAAAAAAAATGAGGAACACCCTAGTAACTGTTCATCCAGATGGTATGCACATGTCCATACAAGTAATTTGTAAGCCATTTGTCTGGTATGCACATGTGCATAGCACGCACACATGCATAAAACTAATAAACAACTTCAATATTACTTGTATACAGATGCGCATAACATCCAAATGTATGATTACTAGGGTGTTCCTTAATTTTTCATTTTAGGGGTTTTCTCCTGAACTTCCATATACACACGTACATATATACATATACATATAGACAAATGATCGTGTGAGAATAAAAGTTAAGGTAAGAAACGTTAAAAAGGATCTAGACCCTTGACCACTTTCAATCTCACCCCTATCCTATGAACTTTGCTTCTCATAAGAATTAATCGGGTGCATCTCATTGGTACTATTCTTTAATTAGGAATAATCCATGGTTGAAGATGCATTCTTACCATTTTAACCATAACTTTCATCATCACCATAACTTCCATTGTCACCGGAATCCAACCCTATACACACACACACACACACACACATATATATATATATACACACATAGGTTCATTAATTATGATCATGACTTTGAATTAGGAAACAAAATAAAATCAAATATTTATTAGACTAGATGGACGACTAAGATTGGTTTGCAAAGTTTGCAAGGATTGACTGGTTTGCAACGGAGGCGTGACCTATATACATATGTATATACAGGGTTGATTTACGTTACAAACCACGTCAATTCGTACAAACCGTACAAACCGCATGCAACCAATATTTTTTTTTAAATATTTTCACTTTTTCTTAATTATTAGGGTTGATTAGTCAATAATATATGAAAAAATTTCATCAAGAATACATGAAGGTTGGTGAATCAAGAATATGTGAAACAAGATTCATCAAATTGAGAGTTTCATGAATCAATTCATTTTCATGTAGAAAGAAAAATAATTTCATGAAGAAAAAAATTATATGAAACAAATTCATGATATTAAACACTTTCATGAAAAAAATTATTCAAAAAAATAATGAAACACGCGGTTTGTAAGGTTTGTACGAATTGACGTGGTTTGTATTTGAAATCTCCCCTGTATATACATATATATACATACAAACCACGTCAATTCGTACAAACCATACAATCTGCGTGATTTATTGTTTAATTGAATAATTTTTTTCATTTAAGTGTTTAATTTGATTAAATTGTTTCATATAATTATTTTCTTCATGAAATTATTTTTGTTTCTATATGAAACTGAATTATTTCATGAATTCTCATTTTGATGAAACTTGTTTCATACATTCTTGATTAACCAACTCTCATGTATTATTGATGAATTTTTTTCATATATTATTGGCTAATCAACCCTCATAATTAAAAAAAGTGAAAAAAATTTAAAAATTATTGGTTGGATGCGGTTTCTACGGTTTGTACGAATTAACGTGGTTTATAATGGAAATCAACCCTACATATGTATATATATACATATACACGTATGAGAGGTTTACTTTGCAAACCACACTATTTGTAAAAACCGTGCAAACGTCATCCAACCAATTATAAATCTTCACAATTTTTTGTAATTATGCGAGGTTGATTAGTCATTGTTATTGTGGAAGGTGTTAATTATGGATATTATCATCTTTATTATATTAATTCTAGAAAATAGATGAAATAGTTTCATTAAAACATATGAATAACGATGAATGAAACAATTTAATCAAGAAAAGTATTATATGAAACAATTTCATAGAAACAAGAGTGAATTGTGGATTTGGTCCCTATGGTTTGATAGTTTTTTCGACTAGAGTCATCATAGTATGTTTATTGTGGATATGGTCCTTGTGGTATTGAATTTGTTTTGACCATGGTCTCTCTAACTAACGTCTCCGTTAACTCTGTTAAACCAACGACCATTTTTACATTTTACCTATTATTTTGTCTTTTTCCTATAAAAAATAAAAACAATATTTTTACACACATACACACACACGACATATATATATATATATATAAAATATTAAAATAAATAAAATAAAATATTATTTTATCATTTGATTTGTTTAAATTATAAAATTAAATACGATATAATTTTATCATTTTAATATTTTTGTCTATTTCAATAGGAAAACTTGTTGAATTTATATAGGAATTTGTTTAATTTTAAGTTACAAAGATGAGAGTACATATAAATTTTTCATTTGATGAAAATTTAAATAGTTGGCTTTGAATTTTTGAATGAAAATTATATGAAAACCGAAAACCTTATTTTAATATGATACAATAGGAGTTCATTTCATTTCTTAGTGGTTTTAAATTATTTTAGTGTTAAAATATCGATAATAAGATTGTTTATTGCAATAATAAAAAAAGAACAATAAAATTAAATTATATTTAACATAATTATTTTTTTAATTTAAATAAATCAATCATAAAATAATATCTTATTTATTCTCTCTAATTAAAATACGATATGGTCTTATGATTTGATTTGTTTAATTTAAAATTTTGATTGTATTAAAACATTAAACTTATTTATATAATTCATTCTTTGAAAAAATTAATATAATTAAATTGTATTTTATATAATTAATTTTTTAGAACAACATAATTTAATCTATTTAAAATTAAACAAATCAAATCTACAATAATATCATATTTTATTTATTTTAATATCATTATATATATATATAAATATATGTGTGTGTGCATAAGAATATTGCTTTTATATTTTATATGAAAAAACAAAAGAATATGTAGATGGCAAAAATGATCCTTTATTTAACTGAGTTAACGGCGCCGTTAGTCAGAGGGACCATGAGCAAAACAAATTCAATACCACAAGGACCATACCCACAATAAACATATTGTATGGACCATAGCCAAAAAACTATCAAACCACAGGGACCAAATCCACAATTCACTCTAGAAAGAATTTCATTAAGTTAAACAATGAAATGGACTGATGAGATGGTGGTTTGCATTTGATCGCCCGCACACGCACAAGCGCACGCGAGCGCGCGCGCACACACATACACACACACACACACAGGGGTTTAATCATTTGAGAACTCCATAATTTTTGAAATGCATGAGAACTTCGACCTTAAGGCTTCGTTTAACATTATTTTTCCAATAAAATTATAATATTAAATATAGTGATTAACATATATTTGTTTCACAATATGATTATTTCATATGTATTCGTTTCACAATGTGAAACATTTTTACGTATATTTTTTTATTTCACAAACATATAAAAAACGTTCACATGATAAACCGAGTACATGTGAAACAAATATATGTTAATATCAATATTCTAAATCCTAGTGTTAGATGAAAAAAATTATATGAAAAAGCACAAAATGCACTACTTCTCAAGGTTATTACAATTTTATGGGATAATCTTTTAAAAAATTTAAAGAGTAGAAACTCATAGAAACCAATATAAAAATATTTTTATTAAGTTTATTTTCATCAAATGATATGATTTAAGATATTATTTCATATATGTTAGTGTTCATGTGAATTATTTTTTACATGTAGAATAAAAAACGTTTTGCTTCACCATATAAATTTTGTTACATATGTAATAGTGAACCAACGTTTTTTTTTCTTCACATGTAATATTTATTTCTATATGAACCTTAACATATGTTAAACAATATCTTAAACTATAACATTCGGTAAAAAAAATTATTATAAAATTATTTTATATTGGTTTCTACTCTTTAAAATGTTTCTAAATGAAGAAGACCTCTCTCTCTCTCTCTCTCTATATATATATATATATATATATATATATATATATATTGGGGGCACATCAAATAAGAACCACAAAGAAGTTATAAAACCATGAGAACAGATTAAAAAAATATTTTTTTGCTTGATTTTTTTAATCAAATGCTAGGATTCAATGTATATTGTTTTACATATATTTGTTTAGTAATGTGATGATTTCATATTATGTAAGTTTTTACGTGTATTTTTCTGTTTCACTGTGTGAACAAAAGAAAATTTCACACGAAAATTTTCCACTGTATGAACACAAACATATGTAAATAACTTAAATATGTAAAAACTATTTTTATATTGGTTCTCGCGGATTTGTTACCTTTTATGGTTCTCATTTGATTATCGTTCTATATATGTGTCCTTATATATATATAAGGAGGTTTTAACGAGAATTTTTTCGGTTTAAAGAAACAAAAGAATGATTCTTAGCTATATATATATTAAGGAAACAAAAAAATATTTAATTCTTTTTCAAAAAAAATATTTAATACTAATCAATTTACTTTAAGGGTATTATGGTTAAAAATTACATTATGAGTATTACTAATTCATCATGTCTTTCATTAGATTGTACAATTACAATATTGATTAATTTAAACAATGAAAATATTAAATATCTTTAAATAAATATAAAATCAAGATAAATATGAAATATATTTAAATAAATATAAGATTAAGAGAAATATAAAAACCAAACTAGTATTATATATGATTTTAGAAAATTGAAAGTTTTTTCTTTTTAAAAATTGAAATATGAAATATCCTTAAAGAAAAGTTTATTATTTTTTAAAACTTTAAAAATTAAAAAGGTTTGTTATTTTAAAAATATCTTATAAAAATTGAAGATAAGATTTTTTAAACAAGAATTGTTGATGTTTATGAATGTTACTTTTCCAAATCGTGTAAGAACAACACATATTTACAATGTCAATTATGTCAACAAAATCACATATGATTTCAGTATCATATATGATTTTGTACAAATGTTAATGTAAAACCATATGTGATTTTTACAAATGTAAATGTAAAATCAAATATGATTTTATACAAATGATATTCACACATGATTACAATGCCAATTATGTCAGCAAAATCACATATGATTTCAGTATCATATACGATTTTGTACAAATGTTAATGTAAAATCATATGTGATTTTGTATAAAGGTAAATGTAAAATCATATATAATTTTGTACAAATGTTATTCGTACATGATTACAATGACAATTATGTCATTTTTGATATATATATATATATATTATATTATAATATAATATAATATATGAGTCCTACCAATTATGTGATATAATATTATAATTTAATATAATATAATTTATGATATATTATATTATAATTTTTGATTATACCAATTTTACCCCTAAAAAACTTTATCCTTGGTGGAAAGTAGATTTCAGTCACCATTAGTTATCTTTAATGTCATTCAATATATTATCAATTGATTTACCAAAATATGTGACTATAAACCATTCCTTTGTTTTTTTAAATATACCCCATTCTCGCATGATCTCTCCCCTATATATATATATATATGTGTGTGTGTGTGTGTATGCATGTGCGTATGTATATAAAGAGAGATATTTTACAAATCCAACCATTAGTACAACCCATACTAAATAAACACAAGTAAAATCTTCGAAATCCTTAAGAAAATCAGCCAAATAGGTCTTTAGGAGAGAAATCCTAAAACCAAGTCAATAATAATGGAAAGGTTAGTGAGGAGGATGAATATCTTGAACTTCAAGTCATAAGGCTTGAACCCTAGCTCCCTAATCTCTTAAATGCTCCTTGAAGATTTCGTTTAGGTAGGATAAAAAGTGTTAGGACCAAATTAGATGAGAGGGAAAAAGAGTTGGTAGAAGCAATTATGAAGAAAAGGAGCAAAATCCCGATTTTATGGATCAGATGTCAGAACGCGGCCTTGTGCCATGTGGCCAAGGCCACTCGCTCCCAACCTTCAACTCATCGCCCCGCTTAATAGGCGCGTGAAGCCTCTTCTTCGCTGTTGCGGAGTAACTAGCTTAGATTTTGAGTCTTCTAAACTAATCAGCCTTAACTTAAACCAACTCAAGATCCATCAAGAATATATGTATTACTCATTCAAATGTTCCTTTTGAGATTTTATTGGAGTTATTTGTTTAATGATTTAATTTGATTTTTGCTTGGTTCTAAAAACTTATAAAGTTAATAATATCCATTTGGTATTTAAGTCAAATGAAACAAACGTTATCGTGTGTACACATTTTTACTGTATTAGGATTGCTTTGATGCTCATGTATCCCAAACTTTAGTATTTGATGTTCTACCAAGTTAAAATAAATTTAAAATTGTATTTGACAATGTTGCTTTTTAGAATACCAAGGAACCAGTTATTTATCAATCATTGTTAATTGTGAATTTATTTTTTTCATAGCATAATTGGATTTAGGTACTAACAGGTAGCTCATACTTGAGGTTCGGACTTTCATATCTAGGAATTGGGTGGTGATATGAAAATCAAGTTTTTGATTATTTACAAATTTAGGTGTTCTTTATGTTGTAATATAATCTTCCATTAGATAGATTGGTCAAACGGAATAATATTAATTTTTATGGTTTGATTTTTGGCTATTCTTGTCACTTTACGTCATAACACACGATTTAACTTTTTCTTAACTGTCACTTATGTGTTGGTTTGTTGAAAGGGGGTTAGATTGTTTAGACCAGATTGCAAACAACCGAAAATCCCTAGCATTCATCATTGATCCATAATGAAACGACAAAGAGCACACATATTTTCTTCCCCTTTGATTAATTAATCTATGTAATAACTTTCTATATTTCATTTTGCTCATTGAATATTTCATTACAAGAGGGTTAAATCAATCAAGAGGCGTTCCTCGAGTTGATGCTTGGCCAAGATTGTAACATATGGATATCAATCTCCAATAAGTTCATTTGACAATGAATCCTATCAGGAAGCTATTTATGGTTAGTATTAAGCAAGTACGTAGAAAGTTAGGGTTCAAAGATTACGGGTTCCAAATTAAAATCATCAAGTTAGAAAACCTAGGGACTATGTTTGATCTACCATAAAACATATTTGCATCTTGTTTATAAACAAACATAACCTACAATCCTACAAAGAGTGAACTTGGGGAGA
This sequence comes from Silybum marianum, assembly GCA_036898165.1. NCBI lineage: Eukaryota > Viridiplantae > Streptophyta > Magnoliopsida > Asterales > Asteraceae > Silybum > Silybum marianum. The sequence goes on from CM072538.1 coordinate 26,085,363, forward strand.
AAACAATAAAGAAATGAAAAACTGAGGAACACTCTGATAATTGTTCTCGTTGACAGAATATACATGTTCATACAAGTAATTTTTCCGGTATGTAAATGCAAATGTGCATAACATGCACACGTATATAAAAATCAAGAAGCTAGCAACTTCAGTTATTTATATACACATGCATATATGATAGCAAACACACGTGAAAGGTGTCACAAAAATGGTGCAAGTGCACACCACTATTGCGTTCTCTTAACACGTAATATAATGGTAAAAACCAAGATCGTCCAAGGACTGGCCGACTAAGATTCAGAGATTTTCTTACAAGCTTCCGGTGCAAAGTTTAGAGTTATAAAATTGATTTGCTGTTGGTGGAATATTTAATAACTTTTTTAAAAATAACAATTAAATAAAAAGCGGGTATGGGTGTAAGTTTTCCTCCGAGAGTATTTTAATAACTTAAATGGTTAATAAAGCCGGTCACAATATGGTCCCATATAATTTCCTTCTCTCGAAGCTACGTCATATAGGTTGTAAAAACGGTTTTATTATAAAGTCGCCATAAATGCTAACCTTCGGTTTGCCAACCGTACATAAGTAGATCTCGAAGATCTTAGCTCCGGCGGATGTGGAGGGATGCGCATATCTCTATGATACACCCACTCGACCGACATCTGAACCTTAGTACGATTATGCAAAAACCCATATCTCTATGCGATTATTGAAGATTTTCTCAAACCTCCTTGCATCATTCAGGCCGTATTTCGGATCCGCCCCTCTCGAGGTCTAAGATCTAATATTAACACTTAAAGTGATCAGCTTGTCTGCGTTGAGTTGAAGCTTCGACTCGAATGACCAAACCGAAGAGTTAGCAAAAAGTAGTAGCACCCAAGTGTTACATTTTGGACTCTCGGGTAAGGCTTACACCCACACCCAAAGGGGGGTTTAGCTACGATACATAATTAAAGAAATACTGCAAAGTAGAAATACGAAAACATAAATTGCATTAATCGTAACTACTGACCACTGCGGCCGACGGGAAAGTAAATTACAGAAATTAAAGTGCAGAAATAAAAACTACTACAATGTAAAATGTAAGACTAAATTATCAGCTGAGTTTCTTCAAGTGATGGATGGATGAAATGAAGTCCCAAGAGCTCTCTTTATATAGTTGGAGAAGGAGAGAGAATTGAAAGGGACTTGAGAGGAGAAAGTGATATATCATGGTTGTCTTCTTCTCCATGAAAGAGACTTGAGAGAGGAGAGGGACCTCTCAAAGGTATCCTCTTCCTCTATTTTGTCACGTTCCCTTTGTCAACTTTGTTCTTCATTTTCATGATATATCCAGCCCTTGACCAAACTGAAATCTGCATCTTCTAACACATTTTTGGCAATAAATCCATAAGGGTTTTCTGCAGCTCCAGTAGCTCTAGACGTTGCTCACCACAGTGGTGACTTGCCACTCCAACGAACCAGCTCCAAAATGACACATACACTAATCAAAATACAAATTTTTATCCTCAACAACTCCAAATGAAAATAAATAAATAAAAAGGGGAAACATAAACACATAAAGGAAAAACACATACTAAAAAGCAATAAAACAACACATAAATGAAGTGTAAATAACACTCAAAATGAGAGTTATCAATATACCATCCATATTAATTGCTATCGATGTATTTTTTTCAGTTTTTTTTTGGATTTTCTTCTGAATCTTCCTCAATTTATATAAATTATCAAAAGGATATATGAATATAAGATTGATATTATTGAATTTAGAATGAACATTCGTTCAATAATGCTATTGTTGAACCATTTATAGGTTTGATTGAAAAATCCGACAATATTTCTCTCCCCTTTAATTGACTTGCAACAAGCCCAAGGTTTCCGACTTTTGGATTTGCAAGTTGATAAAGATGGTTGTTGTGGTGCATGGAAGATGCCACTCTTTGTGGTGTCAGTTTTCTTAATGGGAATTTTTATAATTATATAAAGTTATCACCAGCCATGCTTTTCATTATTATACTGCAATATAAAAATAATTATATAAAATTAGTTTGTTGCTCGTGGTCAACTGATATAAAAGATTTAACTTTTTTTGTTTGCAGGTGAAATAAATGATTAATTAATTACGGTATACACAAAATAAAAATTTGCAGTCTAGATTCCTTTTTTATTTGGAATAGAAAGGTATATCTATGAACACTAGGAACATCACATATTTAAAACATATTACGCTATGATCCATTGTTAAAACCCCAAAAATTCATTGTGATACACTATTTAAAACCCTATAAATGCACCCATGCGAATTTTAAAAAAATGAACAGAAAGATTAAACAAAAAACAAAAACTAATTGGATTAATGGAGATCGAGTTGATCCAAATTTTGGGCGGGTCATTGTCTTTGGTGGTGCATCGTTGATGGAGATCTAGTGGTGCATCGTCGATGAAGAAACCTAGAAAGTGGCGGTGATGCAAGAGACATATGGTGTGGTGGTCGGAGTTCGATCGGCAAGGGGAGGGAAAAATAATAAAAACGATGGGCGCAAGTGGGTGGTGGTGATCGTGGTTGTAGGTACAATGGATATTGGGATTGAGAAAAGGTCGTTGAAGTCGGTGACAGTAAAGGGATGTCATCTCAGACGCTAAAGATGCGACAATTGCCATCGAATACTGTAATGGGATAGGGGAGGCTGTTGAAGTCGGTGAATGGAAGTGGGAGGAGACTGTTGGATCTAGAACCGTAAGGAGTGTGGTGATGTAAAAATTGTAAAGAATGATGCCAAATGTTGATGGCTGTCGAGATCACCGTCAAATAATAAGTTGTAATTGTCCCAATTCACAATATAGATTGTAATAGTGGTAAGTCATGTCGAATCCACAGGGGTTGGTCGTGACAAATATTTGACTTCTACTATTTAAGCAAAGGGGGGAGGGAGAGGGTGGATTTGATTAACTTAACTAAACTTACGATTAAAAGCAATACAATCAAAAAGTCCAACAATAGCTTCACCCTTGATATAAATGATGCAAAAATTTTATCATCGATTCTTATGGCGCAAAAGAAGACATGACAAGTCTAAATTGGTTATGGTTGTCAACAAGCTCTGACACCCTCGATTTTCCCTTAGATAGACATCAACCAAAATAAGCTCTTTAGTTAAAGCTTAACAACAAATGAGGTTTTAAACAAGCTCTTAAAACCCCGGATGTGATTGGCATTAACAAATTAGAAAATTCACCGATTCAAAGAAATAAGCTCACAAGCTCGGCTTACTAAAGCTTTGATTGCAAGAATTCATGGCATAGGTTCGAAAACCTTATTGAAATCAAACATATCATTTGTCACTTTAGCAAAATTCCCAAACAATTACGGATTTAGGGTTTTAAATGACTTTCCATCAAATGGGTACCAATCAAATGATCAGATTAATTAGTAAACCAAAAGATAATGACATTCATACGAAATTCAAACAAATAAACTTGTTCAAACATCTTTATATAGGAATCTCTAAACCAAATGCATCAAAATCAAAGGCTATACTAGTGTGGAATGAAAAAACTAGTTACTTACAAGAACACGATAGAAAAGCTTGAAAATCCTCTCCTTTGCTTCCAAAATCTCTAGGTCTTCTCTCCTCTTTGATATGGCGGTTTCCAAGTCAATTTATACCAAGAAAATGGAAAAACTTCTCAAGAATCGAAAATTCGCAAAATTGGTCCCTCCAGGAAAAACTGCTACCCTTAAATTGCTACGGTGGCATGGAAGGGTATCATGTCAGGGTAGCATTTTATGTACCGTAAGTTCATACTCTTAAATTGCTACCATGGCATGGAATGGTAGCATGTCAGGGTAGCATTTCATAGATTGTAAGTTCATACCCTTAGGGGTTATTTGGTTCGCGGAATTCAAAGGAATTCGATGGAATTGGAATGACAAATTCCTTTGACCAAATTTCTTAATGGTGTTTGGTTCGCTGAATGAATAGAATGGATTCCACCGGATTCCATGGTTGACAGATTTGATCATTCCTTAGCATATATGAAAGATTTTGAATTCCATTTCGTGGGAAATGTAACATAATATATACAATTTTCATTAGAAAGACAAAAATAAATTTAACCATGCACCACCCTCTCTGTAACACCCTAAAATTTAGAGTAAATTAAAACCGAATAATAAAATACGGAATATATATAAAATCACCCACAAAATGGGGATAGAGTATGGGAGTTTACATATAAACATGCATACTAAAATAACAACCTATTAATCTATACAATTCGGAATATAGATTACATTCGGGTGTTACTAGCAACCTCAAAATAACTGATCTAATATCTCCAACCATGTACAATCTAAGTGCATTCCTCAAAAAGGGGCCTCCACCAGCACTACACTCAACTCCCTTCTAGGGAGCCCTCCATCCCGATCACCTGCTAAGCCACATTTAAAATCAAGTGTTATGTTTACGCCTAGTGAGAACAAACAGTTAAATGGATAAATCAGTAAAACATTTAAATAAAGATACAGTTCAGTTTATTCCATTTAACTCTATTTGAAAGCTTACTCTTGGTGAGCAAGGATCTTTTAAAACAACTGGGGGAGACCCGATATTCCATCTTTAGTGACAGATACAAAAGTAGGTCACTACTCAATGTTCAAACTAATTATAGAAATCAATGGCAACCGACAACCCCCAGTTAATACACCAAAGTGTAAGGCCCTTGATGACTCCTACAAAGCCCGTGCAATAGGTCAATGGCAACCGGCAACTCCTAGTTAATACACCAAAGTGTAAGGCCCTCGATGCCTCCCGATGCACCCAACATAGTCAATGGCAATCGGTAACAACCGACTAATACACTTAAGTGTAAGGCCCTCGATGACTACTAACGAAACCAAAAAGGGACAATAATCCCGACTTAAAACCCACTAAATGCCTATGAATCCATTACATACTAGTCTACTTTCCAAATACGTCAAACGAGACGTATTTATAGTTTTCCAAACACTGAAAAACTTTTCTTTAATCATCCCTCTTTGAAATACACGTTTCACCAAAAGTTAGGTCAAAAGCATTTTGTTTCCAAAATCAAAGTTTATCTCAACATAAAACTTTCCCAAATATTTTAAACCAACTATGATGCTCATTTCATCATCTAACTCAAAATAACCAAAATACCTCATTTTGACCTAAAATCTCCAAACTCAACCAAATACATAAACCCTTGACGATATTAGTTTAAAATCAACAAGACACAACACTTATAACATGTATTTGAGGTTAAAGGGTTTTGATTTGAACTCACAAAGCTGGGGTTAGGAAAACCCTAGAAATCTCCCTAAGAGGATGAAGATGAAGAAGTTAGATGAAAGGAGTCAAGAAGACCACCAATTGAAGCTTTAAACACTTGAACCACACTTAAATCTTCAACTTGAAAGAAGTAATAAATGAGTTGGCATGAGGTAGATGGAAGAGCTATGAGTCCTAAAAACGTCTTCAATGCAGAGCTCCAAATACTGAGTTTTGATATCTGATAAATGAGAAGAAGAGAGCTAAAATTGGGACTTAATATCGCCTCCTGACTAGTCCGGGCGACCATGCCTTCGCGACCTTGACATGGCATGTCATCCTCGTCCAAACTGTACCGCCAGCCTCCCCTCTCGACTCGATTTTCTTCTCGGGCGATGATGCCCCGCGACCTTGACATGGCATGGTCGCCAAACCTGTACTGAGAGTTTTTTTACTGAATTTCTTGCCATCTGATGCCCTTGCTACCATGCACTGCGATTTTGACATGGCATCCTAGCCTGTCATGGTCGCCTAGAAGGTACCGAAACTCACTTTTGTTCTGTTTTTCGCTCCTATCTTCCAAATAAATGCAACCCAACACTGAACCCTTGAAACACACCAATTAACTTATAACTATCAAAATGTGTAGGATGCGAAAATCATTAGCTTGATTAGAAATTTCCGGGTGTTACACTCTCCCTGCCCCACCCTCACTGACAACATATCCGCCACCACCACCACCACTGTCGTCGCTGCCGCCACCACCACCATCAATTAATATACCATCAATAATATTAGCATTTCACCACCGCCACCCCACCCACCACTACCGCCGCCCCACCCACCATCACCGCCACGTCATTATTTTTTGCCGTCATAGTCTCCATCCCCCTCCCCCATGCCCTACCCCACCCCACCTACCCACAACCACACCACTAATGTCATTGTCACAACTGTCACCCCACCCTCTAATAGATCCATATTTTCATTCTTTTGCGAGATTTCATTCCAATTCCTATCAACCAAACGCGTAGTCAAATTCCATCAAATTCCATTCCGATTCCTTTAAAGTCAAATTCCTTTGATGGATTCCAATTCAATCGAATTCCATTATGCGTACCAAACACCTTATTAAATTGCTATCCTTGAATTGCTACCGAGGCATGGAAGGGTAGCATGTCAAGGGGTTTTTTTAGTATTTTTCTATTCTTTGACCACTTATACTGTACAACCTTCTTTAGCATGACAACCATTTTTTCTAGCGTTTTCTCGTTCGTTTCTTGCACTGATCAACATAAAACTTGGATTAAGTTTATAAAAACATAATTTAGGTCTATTATAATATAAAAATAGAGATTTTGAGCTTATAAACACATAGTAAAACATGAAAATTTGTTGCTATCAAATTTTAAAACCTAATGTAAGTGGAAGATGTGAATAAGGTGTCATATAGGATTGGAGAAAAAGTAAAATATTTTTCGTATAGGTTTGGTGGTCAAAATAAATGGATAGTGAGTGCATCGACGTGGGTGGTCAAAATAAATGGAAATCTGCATATGGAAAGGGTAGAGGATTTTTAGGGATATTGATGCAATCTATATGAAGATTTAATGAGTTGTCAAAATTTTAAAATTACCGGTACAATTTTTTATTAATTAAGGTAATATAATTAATTACATAAATGATTGGTTTATAATCAATTTCACGGTTATCATAAATTACTGAGTTTTTGTTTGATTAAAATCACAAATATTGTTGAAAACAATTATAACCAACCTTAACCATTTAATGACTTTCCTTTTAAACTATGATTGAATATGGCAATATTATTTTTGTATGTGTTTCATGTATAAAACTTATTTGTTTTATTTGTGAAATAATCTGGTCTCTTTAACAACACAATATGTTGCACACATGAAACTGGTTCTCCATATTCTTTTGTTCTAATTTGATTTGTAATATATATGTATGTATCTATGTATGTGTGTAGAGGAAAATTCAAATTAAAACTCATTTTTCATTGTGCATGTGAGAACAACAGAGAGTGTGACACATGTCCCATTCATTATCAATAACGAAGGATATTCAATATGAATAACAAATATAAAGTTCATACACTATTCATATTCAATGGTGATGATTCAGTATGAATATACATTACCATTATTTATTCTGGATGAATAATCCATGGGCATACGGGACACGTGTCATGCTCTTCTTTGTCCCCACTTGTACTATGAAAAATGAAATTTTCATTTGAACCCACCCCTATGTGATATGTGTGTGTGTGTGTGTATATATATATATGTGGGGGGAGGGGGAGATTCGGAGAGAACCAAAAAATGTAACCAAAGAACTTATAAAAAAGTTAGATTTAACTGATCCAACAAATGTGGCTAAAAATTGGTTATAACCATTTTTATTAGAAATAATACATCCTTCTATATTTTAATCGAAAATTAGCGGAGAGGAACAAATTACATAAAAACAATTATTTTATTATCTTTAATATGAATATTGATATTTTTTTTCGTTCGATGTTTCGTAACTTTGTTCGTTTCTTTTTATAGAAGTTCTCCCCTGATGTATCGTAGCCATATGTTATTTTAAGAATTGGTAAATATTTGAGAAGTAAATAAGTGATCTTAGCCTTTCATATTGTCAAGATTGAATTTGAGTGGTCAAGCGGCACTAACTTGTTAAAATTTGTGACTATGCGAAAAATAGAGAGGTAGTCTTGTAACTTTTACAAATAGACAGAAAACAGGTTCATTTGTTGTGTGATTCACATATTAACTATATGTGCATATGAATATTTGTAATTCACATATCAACCCGTGCGATTCACGTATGAACTAATTAACATATGAACATTTGTGATTCACATATGAACTAATTAACTGATTTTCATATGAATACGTGGGTTTATATATGAGGATTTTGAGATGCTTCTTTCTCACATCGAGACTTCGTTTAAATATGTCGAAAAGCAAATTGTGTGGAGTGGGAGTGGGAATAGGAGTGAATGTAATTCAAAGGGCTGCTGCAGATTTAAAGTGTAAAGCTAAACAGTTTCCAAACAAATACCTCGGGGTTCCGTTGGGTGCAAATATGACTAGGGTCGAAACTTGGTCTCCTATAATCGAGAAATTCATTAAAAGATTATCCAGATGGAAGGCCAAAACCTTATCGATTGGTGGAAGACGAGTTCTGGTTCAAGATGTATTAGGTAGTATTGCTACGTTCTATCTCGCGTTATTCAAATCTCCTAAGTCGGTTATCGATCAATCGAAGAGTCTTAGAATAGATTTTTTTGATGGGCGGAAGAAGATTAAAAAAATCTATTCGGTGAACTGGAGAAAGGTGATCAAAAATAAAGAAAACGGGGGTCTCGACATCAGAAGTATAGTTGCATCTAACCTTTCTCTCCTTGTTAAGTGGGCTTGGAGATATAAGAATGATCCTAATCAATGTGGGCAAAAGTAATAAAGGCGATCTATGGAAAAGGAGGTCTAAACTGGGATTATGTGCGCATAAATAGTTCCTGTCCTTGGGGAAGTGTTATTGCGGCTGCCCACTCATTGAAACTGTTAAACACTAATTTTCATGATTTGTGTGTGAAACAATTGGGAAAGGAGTACAAACGTCTTTCTGTACGGATTGTTGAAAGGGCACCACCCCTTTTGAATCTCGATTTCCTAGACTTTTTGCACTAGAAAATGTGAAACATGTGTCGGTGGCATACATGATCAAACCCAGAAATACATGGGATTGGTGTGGACCCTTTCATGATGGATGTGAAGTTGAGGAACTTGAGCCAGTAAAGGCAAATTTAAAGGATTGTTTGCTCTCTAACAGACTAGATGGTTGGAAGTGGAAGCTAGTTCCTAATGGTATGTTTTCTGTCGGATCATTGAGACATATCATTGAGAAATCTTATCAGGGTGTGGTGAAAAGGAAACGATATGGAGTAATTTGACGCCTCCTAGCATTAATATCTTCATGTGGAGAGTTATGCTGGATAGAGCTCCTACCTGTGTCAACCTCAGTAAGATGAGAAATATGGAGTAATTTGACGCCTTCCCCCTCTCTCCCTCTCTCTCACTCTATATATATATATACATATACATATATCGAGAAATAGAGAGATCTTTTGCAAAGCATGATATTTATACAAACCTTGCAAAGTTGAATCGATCAATCAAGGTGTTTCAACTTTTTCCTTTTTCTGATTTATTTTAAATTAAAGGGCTTTATTGTCTCATAACAAATTAACGGATACATGAATTTATATTTGGTGATGAAGTTTTAAGTAATTAACCGGATATATGTGATATTCACAATGTTTTTGATAACCATTTGATTTATAATTTAGTAGTAATTTTTTTATCTTCATTTTCGTCAAGTTTTAAATACAGAAATACTGTAGATATCATTCATGAGTTTCTTTTGTCCATGCAATCTTGAAATAATGAGTTTTTTTCATTGACGAAAGCATAAAATCATTCCTGAGTTTTAAATATGAGTTCTTTTTCATTTATGAAACAATCAAATCATATTTGATTTATGATAATGAAATTTGAAGGGATCATTCGATTTTAGTCAAGGATTTTTTAAGATTTTATCTTTTTTTTTTGGATTTTTGGACGGATAAAATTTGAAATCATTCTTATAGTCAAGGATTTGATTTTAGTTCTTTTAAGAAACATATTAGATAATGGGGAGTTCTTTAGAAATTTGATTTTTTGCTTTGTTTTTACAATTCAAACATCTAAAATGTTTTTTTAATTATAAATATGGTTAAATTTATATTTTTTAATTAACACAAATAGACCTCGTTAATTATATACCGTAGATTAAAGATCTCGCTGGTTAGGATGAGTTTTAATACTTTGTAGGAACTATATATATATATATATTATATATTTGTGCCTAAGAATATTTTCAGCCTTTTTATGTTTGTCTAAGAACATGACCCATCAACCTATTCATCCCAAGTCAGAATTGGTACCATTATAAAAAAAGTTGAGGGGTGACCACATGTGCCAAAAAATGTCATGATTATACTTGTTTAAACATTTAGGATGGGATATTGGCTGAGTTTTAATTTTACATTTTTATGTATTAATACCTCATAATTAAGTTGTCAAGTATGAATGAATAAATAGAAAACTTTTTTTGTTTGATATATAATCATGTTTCTTAAAAAAAAATAACACTTACCCATGAATGGCAATTGACTATTGTTTCTTGTGAAATTGAAAAGAGAGCAGAGAAGGAAACAAAAAGTGGTGGGGAAAAACATAGAAAACACAATGGAAGAAGTGTAGAAAGTTGTAATCTCAATCCATTTTTTGAGATGGGAATTTCTACATGTTTTGTGGATCACTGTTAACTAGATGTTAGCTTGTTAGATTTTGGGGGCATAAACAAATAATTAAACGATAATGAGTGGATTGAATTCCTAAATCTGAAACTTAATTAAATGTTCCTATAATTTAAGATAAGTGGTAAAGTGTAAATTTTGATTTTCAAAACTTGGAGCTTGTGAATATTAGAATCGGAATATCTCAAGATTAAAAACCATAGTAATCATCTTGTAGAAAATTATGGTATAAAAAAATAAAAACATGGAAACTTTAACAAATTTATTAAGTGAGTAAAAAAAAAGACAGTGAGAATGCCAAATTGTATATATAACGCATGGTTACAAGTTTTGGGTCACAATATTACTATTCCAATAAGCAAAGTATACTGGATAGACTAAGAACCTATTTTTTCTTTTATGACAAAACCATTTGACATATCCCTTATGTAACTTGTTTTCGAGTCCCCCAATATCACCCACCCCTAAAATCAACACAAAACAAAGCTAGAGAGGATGGGGCCATCTCCATTAGAAAATAGCTAGTACAAGAATACGGAAATGTATACACAATGGGTAACAAAGGACACAACCTTTTACATTTCATATTCATGAAATAAATTAGAATATATTATAATTTAGAAATTTAAATTGTGTTCGCCATATAAGTGCAATAATCATTTGTTTATATCAACTTAATAAAGATGCAATAAAACCTTAAACCTAAGTGCCGTGCATTCAGTGAGTGTGAGACCCTAAAATGGCTTTGTACGTACTATAAGAAAATATTTGACAACGAATTTTGTGGCTTCATTATAATTAGGTCATACATTAGTTAAAAAGGGTACACAATGTGGCTCCATTATAATTAGGCCATACATTACTTAAAAAGGGTAAAATGAGTTTCAATATAAAGTTCATGTTTGGTAAACATAAATTAGTTTATTAAAAAATTCGGTTTATTTTATCATAAACTAATCTTTCAGTAGCATTTTTTAATAAGTTCTAGAAACGTTTCCTCATTAGTTTAATTATCTTCTAACTCATTAGCTAATAATAAATTTTTTTAACTAAAAGATAGTTTATCAGTTAACAAGTAACTTATCAATTAATTTCTCAAATATACCCTAAATGTTTTGAAGCAAATTTTATAAATAATTTATCAATCATGTTGGATAAAAGTTAATGGTTCTATAATGCACATCATTCGGGTGCATTAGTAATTAGTTAATGAACAAGTATTACTTTCTCACATCCTTGTCTTTGATTATTTCAAGTATTTACAATAGTTATAGCCAAAAATGCATCAATCCAAAGGACTTTAATGTATATGATGCTATCACTCAGAATCATAAATATGTATATGAAATTTATAATATCTGTTTTGCTAAAATGAAAGGATATTTCTTTAGTTGTATTTTAGGATATGTAGAAAGCAATATTTACTAATAATTACATATACTTTTGTTGTAAAAATTTATATATTTAGTTGATTTATAAATTTTTTCCTTCTCCTAATATCCTTAAGCATTCGGATTTTGATTTTTAAAACCAGATGAATTTAATTGTCAAATGATACTAAAATTGAAGGATCATTTTTCTTTTGTATATTTATTTAATTTTTTTTACAGAAATTAGTTTGAACCCTAAAAACAAAAGATAGGTCAGGTGTAAACTATTTCATCCCTGTTCATAACAAACAGTACCATTAAACCTTTTTTTCTTCCTTTTTCTCCACTCATTTTCTTACCCCTTAGTTTTCTATTTGTTCTCCCCTCCCACCCCCACCCCCACCCCCACCCCCACCCCACCCCCAACACCCACCCTCACCTATCTCTTTCTCTCTCTCTAGAAGTCATAAAATACCTCATCTCTCTCTTTTTTAAACATAAATTTCCTCCATTACCATCATACTTTATTATTCTTCATCTCTCTTTCTTCTTGTTTCTCTCCCTTTTAGATTTCTCATCCTGATCTATATCTATAATATTATGTCAAGCAATTTAGACTTAAGCTCCACTTCTCCTTTCTCCCTTCAGAACCTGCAAAACCGACCGGACCTCCATCTCCAAATCCCACCGGATTCCGAAGATGACAACAACCAACACACACCTGGCTCCGGCAGCGGCAGCGGCGACGTCGTCGGCCGCCGGCCACGTGGTCGCCCTCCTGGTTCAAAAAACAAACCCAAACCACCGGTCATCATAACTAGAGAAAGCGCCAACACACTACGCGCTCACATCCTTGAAATAAGCAGCGGATGTGATGTCTTTGAGTCCATCGCCAATTACGCTAGGAAACGTCAACGTGGGATTTGTATAGTCAGCGGCAGTGGGACGGTCAACAACGTCAGTCTTCGGCAGCCGGCAGCCGCCGGATCTGTACTCACACTTCACGGCCGGTTTGAGATACTTTCGTTGTCTGGGTCTTTCTTGCCCCCGCCGGCGCCGCCGGGAGCTACCAGTTTAACTATTTACTTGGCCGGTGGGCAAGGACAGGTTGTCGGCGGGAATGTCGTCGGAGCTTTAATTGCTTCTGGGCCGGTGATTGTGATAGCAGCTTCTTTCACAAACGTGGCGTATGAGAGGCTTCCACTGGATGAAGAAGAGGCGGCTGCTAGTAGTGGTGGCGGTGGAGATGGGAATGGCGGCGTGAATCACTCTTTTCCTGACCCTTCATCCATGGGTTTACCGTTTTTTAACTTGCCACTAAACATGCCTAACGTTCAGCTACCGGTGGACGGTGGTGGTTGGTCGGGAAACATGGCGAACCGGCCACCGTTCTGACTACGATTATTGACCAAATTGAAAACTCTATTCTTCAAGGGAAAAAAAGGTCAGATAAATTCCATGGATCATAATTAATCATATGCTTCTTCTCCATCTTGTACAATAACTATTTTTTTTTGTTTTCCACCTAGGGGATTTCTTCTTCTTCTTCTCTTTTGAATCCATGTTAATTTACTGTTAGTTCTTAAAACGTGAATTTTAGATCGAATCCTTCTTCATCTTGATGTTGTTGTACGCTTGATGTATTATCATTTTACCATTGTTGTTTATGGATCAGTTGTAGTATTAGTCTTTTGATATAATCAAGAAAATCGAAACAAACTATTTGTTCTCAGAAGCGAATTTCATGCAAGAAAGACTGAAAAAAATTCAAAACTTCATGTGTGAAAAAGTGTTTTTTCAATTAATTAAGTAGTCTTCTTCCTTTTTCCCTATTCCATTAGATTGAGTATTTAAATCTTTCCTCCAAGAAAATCTTATGTTATCTATTAATATTTGTATTTATTACTGTTTTATTTCTAAGAATAAATAAATCTAAAATTCAATTTGGACACTATATTCAATGGATAAACATTTTTTTTTTCTCTCTCTCTATTATATTATTTTAAGTCTCAGGATCTAATTAAAGGGAAAACTCTTGCACCTTGTATCCAATAGACGTTGTTTTAAAAAGAATTATTCTTTAGTTATTAACTAAAAATTATTATTAAATTCGAAATTAGAGCTTAAATGGCCCAAGTTGGGACTTGGTAATTATTAGATGAGCAATCAATATGTCCATTTAAATGAATCATTAGTTCCATCACGATTACCTAGTTCTATGCTTTTATTGGTATACTTAATTTGTAACTTTCAGTAAGTAAATCTTTAAGAGGATCTTATTGAAAAAAAGTTAAGGGTTTTGTTCACACTTAGCTATCTAGGTTTTTGCTTTCCATCTTATCTTCCCATTTCCCATTAGTTAGACAAATAGTCTTGTGTTCTACCATACATTTACAAGATCTAAAGGTTCACACTTCTCAGAACTAATGTTCTATTCTAGCTAGTAACATTTATTAGTGCGTGCGTGTGTGCCTCTGTGTGTGTGTGTGTGTTTGCCTTGGAAAATAAGGTGATTATAATTTTTATGGCAAATAATATCTGTTGGTGCACCATGTCTGGTTAAACATATTCTTTATCACCTAGTCCAGATTGAAAGATTATTATGACAATACTGATCATAAATCAGGGAGTGACTATAACCCTTTAACATGGAGAGATATCATCCATTTAATTGTATCAAGAATTTGTAATGCCTTTGTTCCTCATTCGCTAGCTGTAGTAAAGTTTTGGTTTATGTTTCAAAAATAAATAAATTAGGGCATGCTGCATTGAGATTAATCAAAGGCGGTCTTATATAGTGCTACTAAGCTAAGATACCGATCTAGTGTTGCCTAAGATGTAGTAATTAAGGTATTTGATTGTTGAATCACTGCTAATTTAAGTTTAAGAATTGTAGTCGATCGAGTGTGATGTCATGCGTGTAGAAACGTTTTTAGCCTATAATGTTATAATGCAAACAGATCAATCTAGGTTTTGAGTACACTACAAAAAGTCTAACCAATGAAACTGACTTAGGTAAGTAGTTTACATAAACGATTTGGGATTTATGGGACTAGATCACCCATGACTTCGTAGATATACAAATTTTTCGAATTAACAAGACAATTCAATCAGCATGATTGAGAAGGGTTGAAGGATAGCAAAAAGAGAGATCTAAAAATGAATTGTTCATCTTGTCAATGAAGAAACCAAATTGTAGGAATGGTTAATTGGATCAGTAGCTTGTATTAAGGTGAAGACTTGATCAATCTTGATAGAAAAACCCTTTACAGGTGGATTGTCTGATCACCACTATTATAAGATAAATGTATTTAGTCCTTTAAGATATTATAGATTTAACCAAACGTGTATCTAAACAGCAAAAGACTAACATAGATGAAGAAATGTCTTTCTACCCTAGTTAGAAGTTAACGCCCCTAGTGGATCAGCTACCTTTGATTATTCAAATGAGTGTAGGACCATATATTCGTATTATTATATGCTTGTAATGATTAGCATTATATATATCTCCATTTTAATTTGTTAAGCTACAGCTAGATATCTTTTTCTTTTTTTGGCCAGGATGTCTGGGTTGTTAATCTTTTGTTCGTAGCTTACATAACATATTATTGGCCTCCCCCCTCTTTATTTGAGTGTTTCGATAATGTTTTTGCATATGATTCTTTGGTATGGATAGGTTATTTGATTTGAAGTGCTTCCTGTGAATATATCACTCGCATAGACTATGATGAAATTCTTTTTCACCCATACATAAGAATAGAATGTGAAAATGTGGAAGATCCTTTTTCTCTTTTAGTTGGAGAAACTAGCATGGATGTTGGTGAAAAAGAATTTGATAATACTGCAACAAATATAAGAATTCTTACGGTTCATGCAAACATGTAAGATAATAAACTTATGTCATATTTATAAATAACTAATTAATCTTTTAGGCTTATAAGTGTACACAAATAAGAAAAAACTCAATCTTTTTAGTGCTTTCTTTTTCACTTTGATGTTTCTGTAACTTGGTTTACCAGAAAAATTAAGCTCCGATTCGTTTGGAGAAAAATGGCTACAATTTGTATATTTGGATTTTGGAACCCCAAAATCCAAAATTACATCAAAATACCAAGGATAATGGTGAGGTGGAGTTCATAAGAAAACTCGTGTAGACTACCCAGGTTCGTTTAGAATCATAACTAAGATTTATATCGATTATAAGAATTATGGTCGGTTTATCTGCAACATGCTTTCTTAATTTCTTTGTTCCACTTCGTACACATTTCTACGATTTGTATATCACGACATCCTATTTTAGCTGTATCATGTAATTTTATTGATAAATTTTCAAGCAAAAAATAATTATGTGTCGTTGCAATTCTCGCTCGTAGTTTTCTTTAACCGATCTTGTTATTAAAATTGATTCTGGTATCATTATATATTAAATTGTATTTCAGACATTTATCTGATCCTCAAAAAACAACTTTTATGAAACTATTTATATTCATAAGTATTATGATTCTAATAAAATTGAAAATATAATCTTAACTTGAAGCAAGTTGAAAGTCGAATCAAGTTTTAGAAAGAAAAAAAAACTATGATACAAGTTGATACAAGAATTGCATTGAATCTCATCTTGAAGTTCAAATTGTGCTTTCCCAGCTGCCTTGATAAAATTTCAGTCGACAAATAAAAAATAGATGAAAGCAAAGGACATTGCGAGTCTAAAGTGTGAGATGAAAGCAAAGTGTGATTTGTTATATATATTTATATGTATTAAATAGTCATATATCTGAAACTGAACTTGACCTAACGTTTGTGAAGATACAGTGATACCATGCCAAGGACCACCAGTCCTTATCCTCCATTCTTATACTATATATAATTTAATATTGCAAGTTCTGTAGTGTATGTTATGCAACTTTTTATGGAACAATATCCCTTTTTAGATTGAGTATATTTTGTCTTTGCAATGTTCTTTTACCCTTTCAAATAGTGAGATGCAGAAAGCTAACATTTTACCTTTCTACAAAAGACGTATTAGGGCAAAGATATACAGTAGATTTCCTTAGGTTGCTTAATTTTACTCACATGAACTAAGCTTTTGAAATTAAATCAGAATAATAGAGGGGATGTTTTTTTTTACCGACGCACAACATGTTAGTTATCACAGTCATTTGTCTTTGTTTTTACTTTTTTTTTCTTCATGTTTGTATCCTAACATCTCTTCAAAGTCATTTCGTCCTTAGATTTAACTTGAACAAAACCATCTTCCAACCTTGAAGCTCGGATGAGGTCGCATAAGATTTCCACCTTGAACCATCTTCACAGTAAATTTTGGCTAGGTGTAAAGGGAGTGTCAAAAACCTGATAGTGTGGAGACACCATCCCTCCGATTGTATCAGAAATTTGTAATGCTTTTGCTCCTCGTTTGGTAGCTTTTGCTAGCCGGCCCATAATAAAAGTTTTGTTTGCTGTTTCAAGAAATGAAAAAGATATCTATCACAGTAAATATATCCGAACACTTTAGAACATAATCACACATAATGTTGTGTGCTACAACATTGCGAATCTTGCATTTGTCTGATATTATATGAGAATGAAACTCAAGGAAAGTATATTAGAGGCACTAACCCGAATGAATGTCAATGAGTCACATTTTGAGACATTTAATTAAACCAGTGAGCATTGGTTGTGTGTTGCAACAGAACCTAGATGTATATATTACCGAAATATTTGTTATGAACATGGGTGGTCATCATTTTCTTGGTGGCTAGCCATATCAACACCTGGTATGTTTTATGAAGAGAGAAAATTAAGGGTTCTGGTATATATGTAGGCAGACATAGAAAAGGATTTGAAGAGCGGTCCAAAAAAAAAGGATTTGAAGAAATTGAGGGAGGTTTTGGCTTATTGTAGCAAGGTTAAAGGGGAAGATAACTTCAACTTCTTAACAACAAATAAATTTATAGTTTTAAAACTTTTTTGAAGATGTTATCCTCACATATACAATAACCTTTAGAAATGGTCAAATACTCTACACTCGAGTATATATTTTCCTCATTGTGACAAGGGTCAGTTATGTACATAAAATATAAAATCATATGGAAGAGATTCAAATCCCTATATTAATTAAGATGCGGAACCTAAATAAAATACGTCTAAGGAAAAAACAGTTAAGAAGGCCATAGGGATAGGATAATCTAACAGGGTGGAAAGAGATCACAACATGCCTTAATTGAAGGGTGTTAACCACGGAATAATTAGGCATCAAACAAAAGGCAATATTAATACTGGAATGACAAAATACATAATGTTGTTAAGGAGCGCAAGGGAGACAATGAAATAAAACATGTACGGAATACGTTGTAAGAGTTAGGCTACAATATTGCTCTATTAGAAGTATAACTGTTGTAGAAGAAACAAGAAACAACAGAGTGGAAGTGATGCATACAAGCTAACTAAGAGAAACAGAAATTAGGACCTACTTTTCGGTCTTAATTAGTTCATGAAGATCAGGCCAACTAGCAAACTTTTAGTGTAAGATAATGAGGTTATACAAAGATTGAGTTATTATATCAAGTTTCAACAAAAATAATGAGGGGACTAGAGAGGATATTTGACTAGTACCTTTCTTGATTATATATGTATATATATAGAAGGTTTGGGTCTTGAATTATGAAGTTTTTCAGAAAAAGGCGATGAAGAACAAGACGGAAAAGTACAAATGTGGTACACAGAAAAGGAAAGAAGGAAAAATGAAATGAACCCATCAAGTGAATTTTTATTATAATACTACTACATATATACGAGGGAGTGGAACCGGATCCCTTTTTAATTTTTTAAGATCAAGAAAAAAACCACATTAGAGGTTTCTTAAACATCTAAGACATCATAATTTTTCAATAAAGGTTTGGAACCAGGAAAGGTACTGGTAGTGAGAGCATGGTCTAGTCATGGAAATCAAGAAAGGTAACGTGATTGAGAACGTGCAAATTATGATTCATATGTAAAGATCAATATTGGTAAAACCCGAAAAAGAAAATCTAATTGAAAATGCATATGTAAACCAATGTTTCTTTACCAAGTCTTTTAGCAATTATTACATATGAAAATACATATGTAAACTCTGTGGTTTCCATTTACTGATGATTAATATATGAATTATTTATCCATACATTTTCAACCTTTTTGTTTTTCTTAGTCGAAAATAGGAGATAATAACATAAATAAAATTAAGAAAACCAAACCACTTTGGTGTCGTAAATATAAATACTAATTAACCACAAGGATGGTGTATTAATGGTTTGAACTTGGACTTCAAAGGTCAAAAGTACCTGCAGGTTCCAGATTCGAATCCAAGGAGGAGTAAATATCCCCTTGTGGTCACGGAGGTTCAAATGCGGTGACTCCGGACTAACCACAAAGCAGGTGGTCGTCCTGGGATTGGTCGGCTTGCATAGCAAGTTGGATATCCAGATTAATAAAAAAAGTAATATTAATTTAATACGACCAAATTATATCAAATTAAGTATTTTCTTGAATTCACTGTTAATTTTATGCTAAAAAACAATATGTTATTGAATTTTTTATATTTTTTGAGGGCTTCTTTTATATCTCATTCAAGACTTATCAAATATCATGAACGGACATAGTTATTACTTATTAGGTATAGATTAAGACATGTTATCATATCAACGTTTGTAACGCAAAGACGTACAATTTGAAAACCAAACATACCACTAAGTCTTGAACATTTATTCTCCATAAGAAACAAAATAATAAAAGTATTCAGAAAGCACTCAAAATTAGAAAGGTGAAACAAGGGAAGTGGATGTTCCACATTGAAGTGGAAGGGAGCCATTGTCTCTTTCCCATTACTGCCGTCTTAGAATCTTTGCTTCCGGAACACTGAGAGTAAGAAGCAAGCTTGTACTTGACAGATGGATATAAAATGCATGTAGATTTTGTCTCATAGCATTAAACATCTTTTAATTCTCGTAACAACAGTAATAATTGGAAACCTTTTGGCGCTAAATATCTTTTAATTTTGACTATATATTAGAACAATTCATTTTTGAAAACCAAGCCATCTCATAGCCTTTGAAAATAATGGATGGGCATTTGTGGTCAAGAGAATATTAACACAAGTTTGATGAATAAAAACAAATGAGCGAATGCTAATATTGAAGTTACGGATACCTAAGGCCACATGGAGAGAATTCCTGATATCACAAGTACATTTTCGGCTTTTGACCCTACAGAAGGCAAGGGGATGTTTTTGCCGGCAAAAGTCTTACTTTTTTCCGACTTGTTTTGGGATCTGCAAAACCTCACTCCCACTATGTGCCGGACCCGCCCGGGAGAGGGGGTGGGTGGGGGGTGGGGGTTGTGGCGGAAAAAGTCCCCAAATGGTCTTCAATGGGACTTTCCCTGATGAAGAACACTATCCGCCGAACGAAGGTATACCGGCGCTATATAACTGTTGGGAAAAAAGGTCCTCCTATCGATATCCCAACAACTTTATGTTTTTTCCAGGTGCCTAAAAGTGACAAAAGTCTATTTTGAGTATTTTGGATTTGGTTAAAAAAATACTCAATTTTATTTTTATTTGAGTAAACTACAAATTTGGTCCCTATGATTTGTCGAAAATAACATT
Source organism: Silybum marianum (assembly GCA_036898165.1). NCBI lineage: Eukaryota > Viridiplantae > Streptophyta > Magnoliopsida > Asterales > Asteraceae > Silybum > Silybum marianum. The sequence continues at coordinate 26,106,051 of CM072538.1, forward strand.
TTTCGTCCTTCAAGTTTGAAAAGTTCAAGATAGTCATGGTGGTTTATAAAAACATTCAGATTTGGTCCCTCTATCAAACATCCATTAAATGAGTTTTTGCTTTGTCACATATCATGCCAAACATGTGATATTGAGTTTTTGTTGTCATGTCTTATCCGGTCTCATATAACAAACACAATCTTATTTAACTAGGATGTGAAGAGGAACTTTTGATGCACATGCAATGGATGTCATGGTAATGTCGAAGGAATGGCTCATCATCGTTTGATTCAAAATTTTCTTCATGTTTCATTAATTAGTAGGTAAATTTTTTGGAACGTCCAATGCACCTAACTTCGTACGAATTGATGGATGGTTACCTTTTTTGCCTATGCATGAGATCTTGTAGTTTAGACTAATTTGTCATAAGTTTTGAGTGTTAGAGTTCCAAATCAGTTAGGTTTGGACAAATTCTCCACTATATTTGTTGGAACCTTCTTTCTTTTCTTAAGAACTTTTTTGGAGAGTAATCTTGGGGTTCGACATAGTATCAAAGCAAGTTCTACAATCTAGGATATCTTTGTCCGGGACTCGGCATGCTGAGACATCTTTGCCCGCGTAATGCCTCTCGACATTTTGGGACATCTTTGTCCAACTAGCCTCGGTTGAGGGGCCATGTTAAGAGTTCTATATCGACTAAACTTAGACAAATTCTTCACTATGTTTGATGGAACCTCCTTTTCCTAATTGTTTTATTGAAAAGTAATCTTGGGGATCCACATATTCTCACACTGTAAAAGAACCCTATCAACAATTATTGTACCATCTTTACATACAATAACAAGTTTTTTTAATCTTGTAGACATAAGTTTTATAAAGCAATCTAATAAACATATACAATATCCTATAAACCAATTTTGTTATAATGTATGGATATTTTTTTTAGAACGACAATTTTTTATTAGAACTAACGAGAAGCTAGAAAAACGAGGTCATAATGTATGGATATGTTTTCTCGAACAAGTGGTATACGTAATAAAAGGAGTGAGTTAGAAGAGCATTACATGCAAAAAGAAACCAAATCTCATCCCTAGGAATTGAGAGCGTTTACTTGTATCCACGAAACAAAAATGCAAAAAGAAACCAAGCCTGCTCACATCTTAAATGTTAAAATAAGCTACTGTCCCTTGAAGTCAACCCGGATGTTAATGATACATATGGTTTTGCAAATTTATAATCTTTGAAATTATAATATGAGTTTTAAATCTCAATTCTCTTCGATAAAAGAATATTGCAGTTACTTGAATTGCCTAAAAACGATATTACCTAATATAACTATGTCTTGACTCAAAAAACTTTATAACTTGTCAACATTTTGCACATTCTCTTCATGAAAAAAATATTTGATAACCTTGAATTTCCTGAAAAAAATTGTTAACAATGCTTCAAATAATCGTTATCGACTTTTTCTTACCCACAATAGAATCGAATAAAATCATAACCTACTAGAAAATAGATGGTTAGAACATAAAAACCAATTTATCAGTTATTAAAACTAAAGATGTGTAAAGTATGTGTTTTGTCATCAGAACTTTTCTTATAAAATTTTATGAAAATGTCAAAACCTGTCGTCTTAATTTTTGGTCAATATTGACAAACATATCTCAAGCATGTTTCTAACAAGTTTAGATGATATTCATGTAGAGTTTATTAGTTTAATTATTACGAGCATACAAAGAAATCTTGCAACTTAAATTAGAAACTCAGGATTAGATATCTAAAAGGGTGTCAAGTATTGACATTAATTTTTTATACTTGGAGATCGTTTTGTGTTAATATGATTCAAATGATTTTCATCGAAAAAGGTCAATCATCAAAAACATTGATTAGAAGCTCTTTTAAATTCAGATATTGTTTAATTTAATGGTGTCTATATTTGTTTCTAAAGGCGTGTTATTTGTTTGGCCACAAGATTTAAAGAAAAATACTAGGTGAACCTAAAAAAACTCCTATATTTACCGATATTTCAGTCCCTAACATTTGTCAGCATTGTTAACCATGAGGCACGAAACTGAAATCTCCTATCTCAGAATGATTTGGTATATATGCACCAACTAGCATGATTTTTATATCATCAACGTCTTTCCGTAATCAAAGTTAAGAAACTCTTTTTTCCTTTTGAAAGTCTGTAGAGAAGTCAGAAATATGCAGGCCATCAAAGAGAAAATAACTGACCTGAAAGCAACCAGCAAAGCCAAGTCGGAGGCCAAACAAGAGGAAAAGGTATAATCCAACTGTAATGCCACTAGTATATATATCTTGAAGAGTTACATTGTTTTACTATAAACTTTTATGAGACAATGCAGCTTTTCAAGCCGAACTTCTTACCCTTGTTTTCTTTGGATCAATTTATTCTCTCCGATGAATATATATACTAGTGGAAAACCGTAAAAAAAATGAAAAACTAAGGAACACGCAGGTAGTCGTGCATCTGGATGGTATGCACATGTGCATACAAGTAATTTGTAACATGCACACGTGCATATGCACAAGTGCATTATGCACACATACATAAAACCAAAAATACAGCTTCAATAGCTTCAATTACCTGTATGCACATCATGCATATTGTCCAGAAGAACACTTAAAAATGAAAAACTATGCACACGTGCATATGCGAAAGTGCATAGTGCACGCATACATAAAACCAAAAAAACAACTACCTGTATGCACATCAACACATGTGCATATTGTCCAGATGGATGCTTAATAGGGTGTTAGGGTGTTCCTCAGTTGAACCTCCCTCTATATATATTAATTGTTGCATAAGACATTTGTCTGATAAAATTCATCGATACAACTTAAGCCAATTACTGGTATGAAGGTTTCGGATTGAGATATGGTGAAATGATTGTTGAATTTTGCTTTAGGCTGAGAAAGATTTGGCAAAAAGCAGGGCCGATGTAGCTCATGAGATACGGCTAGCAAAAGAAGCCGAAGCTGCAATGGATAGGCATGTTAACAAGGCAGTTGAAAAGGCTGCCAGTTACGATGCTAAGGTCGCAGAAGACAAACAATCTGGTCATGATAGCGATGGCTTAAACAATCAGCATGGTGCTGCAAATGAACGAAGTGCTGCAAACAGTTCTGGTGGCAATAAAGCGTCAAATATACCAACACACCTCTCCAAGTATATGTAGGTTAATTAACTAAGACTTAATTATCTCTAGACCTTGTTAGATTATAAAGGGGTTTTCTTTGTACTTTATGTTTATTAAATCATCTTTTGTTCTACATTCTGTTACATTGTTTTATTGATCTTTCGATTTATATGTACTGATGATTCAAGCTTTTGGATTCTTTCTTGTGATTTGATCCGTACTTGTTATTGTTGTAAATCAGAAAACTACATTGGTGTATTTTCATCTTCCGTACATATGCATCAATACATCTACAACACGTTTGCGTAGCATGAATATATAAGCACCTCATTTTGCCAAAAATATTTAACGTAAATAGGCATCAAACACATTACACATTTACAACATGCAAAAACCGTACATATATATATATATATGCATCAAAACACAATTACAACACGTATGCATAGAATGAAGGTAATTAAGTATTTACCTCCACCAAGAGACCGAGTGCTCGTGGGATCCCATACATCGGTCGGTATGAACATGATCAAACACGGGGTCACGTATATGCATTCTTTTTTTTTAAAACAAAAATCAAATTTTATTACGGCTAGCAAGAAGCTAGCAAAATAGAAACCAAAGCATTACAAATTCTTGATATAATCGATTGGGTGGATGCTCCATGTTAAAGGATTTTTAACAATTCCACTACACCTGGCTAGTAGCTAGTAACCAGCATAACGATTTTTCCAGAATCTGGTCTAGGAGAGAGTCTTTACGGGGAGGTAGATTATCGAAAGCACACCTGTTCCAAAAACACCACAGTACGAAAATGATTAACTAATGCTTCCTTGACTTGACTTGTGTAACACCCAAAAAATTCTAAGGTAATCAAAATTATGAAAAGACTCCATTGTACGAGTTAAATACTTGCCAAAGATTAAATCCAAGTAATTTGATGAACTTTGTGTCTCAAAATCAAATTTTAGAGAATAAATGGTTGGTCGATGAAGGGGTTCGGATTAGGTGTGTTTAGGCTCGAAATGGAGACTTACCAGACAATCTAGGATGCCAGGGGCGGGTACCAAAGCGGCCAAACTCGCACTCCAAGCTGCACTATGGGCTGTTGGGGCGACATCAGAAAACTGGGCGGGTAGCCAAGCGGCCAAACCCACATTCCCAGCCGCATAAGCAGCTGTTGGGGCGGCGACCTGATGGTGCGGGGCGGCTTGCGGGGCGGCCTAAGACGCATGAAAGGGCGACCGGGCTTGGTTTAGGCGACTTCTTAGGGACGGGTGGCTTTTGAGGCGGCCTAAGGCGCTTGGAATGTTAGCTTGGGGATCTACCTGACGCTGGTGAACCCTTTTTAAGTGGGTTTTGCCTCATTATGCACCCAAAACACTTCAAAACGCAATTTCCTCTACATAGCTCTCCCTAAGATCGATCTTTGAGCATTTATTACCCAAATTCTACCCAACATTTTGCATTTACTCTTCTTCCACTCTAAGGTTTCAAATAGGATTCAAGGTTTAAAGCTAGTGTTCTTGCTTCCAAGTGCTCTCCATCATCTTCATCATTTTTGGGGATTTTTCTAGGCTTTCTCAAGCCCTAGCTTGTGAGTTCATTCTTTCCTCTTTATAAAACTTTATACATGTCTAAAATGTTGTGTTTTACTCCCTCAAAACTTATATTTCATGTATTTATGGATTTTCTTGAGTTTGATGAACTAGGTCAAAATGGAGATATTTGGGGATTTTGATTTTGTTGAAAAACGAGTATGACAAATGGTTCTACATGCTTGGTCTTGACTTTTTCTAAGGATGTTATCGGTTTAAGAACTCAAAATCATTTTGACCTAATTTTGGAAAAGTTGTTAAAAAAAATGAGAAGTGTCAATCATACAAGGTTTGTGTTGGGAAATTATTAATACATTTAAATTCATGTATTTAAATTTTATAACTAGAATGTAATGAATCCAGAGGCATGAAAGTCGATTTTAGATTATAGCAAGTGATAGACCTAATTTGGTTGAACATGTTTGGGTTATAAATATCGAGGTATAGATCTAATTTGGTTGAACTCGTTTTCCGTAAGCAAAAGACTTAATTTAGTTGAGCTTAATTACGCATTAAACTAAAGACCTAATTTGATTGATCTTGATGCAATATCGGGCATCCCCCGTTATCTCTAAAAACTACGTTCTCCCAAGAACAAACGTGAGTAAAAGAAAAAGGGAACAAAAGGAAGTAAACTTGTTTAAAGCTTATTATTTTTTTTTGAACGGAAAGTTAATAGTTAGTGATTTGAATCCACAGTGACATCCAAATGGACAGTATGCGGGACCCGAACCTTCGCCTTAGGGGATAAACTCCACTCCTTTAACGTCCCAGAAGGAAAACCCCCATGGAGAGGCTCGAACTCGAGACCTCCTGTATGTGGTAACAACCTCCTGACTAACTCTGCTAGGCAGATGGTGGCTAAAGCTTATTATTGCTTTCAAAGATTTTATGGGTTTTTTTTATTTAACTGATTGTTCTCACTAGGCGTTAAGTCTAACATTTTTTTCTTAAATGACACGTCTAACAGGTGGAGATTCTAGCGGGGCTCCTAAGGGTTGAGAGGAGCGTTGTGCCGGTCGAGACATCTTTTTTGGATACACTTTCTAGTGTGTGTATATATATATATATAGTTTGAGTTACTAGATTTATTATTTTGAGGATATTAGCAACACTCGAACGTAATCCATGTTTCCGATTTATGTAGATTAATAGGTTGTTGTATTAGTATACATTTATTGATGTAAACTCTATAACCTTCGATCCTCTTCGATTGGGTGATATTTATTCTATTGATTATCTTTCGGCAAGTTATTCCGGTTTAAATTAACTCCTATTTTTAGGGTGTTACAACTTGTCGGTCTTTACAAGCTGAATCTACCCCGTTAAGTATCGATTCCATTGACATAAATCATCCACCATCCTCGACGAATCTCCACACCTCCACCGGCACTGGACATTTGAAAAGCACATGGCCAATTGTTTCTGGATTAGCTCCACAAGCTGGACATAAAATAGAATCGATATCCATCTTCATCTTGACTCAGGTTGGAACTTTGTCCAACATAACCCTCCACATGAATATATTTACTTTAGTAGGTGAGAGGGAATTCCATATCGTTTCTTTTTCACCCGCACCTAAATACGGATTTTTGATGGCACGTCTCAAAGATCCGACAAATAGCTTTTATCCACAAAAATTTTATGTTGGTGATTTTCGATGAATCACTCTGATCCGATGTTTTTCAAGAAAATACCAACAGATAACCCAGAAAATACATGGATAAGATGTCACTGATTTGAGTTTCCCACCAACAATTTACCAACAAAATTTTGTGATGTTTTATGACGAATCGCCTCTTTTAGCGACGGGTTTTCCGGGAAAAAATTTGTAGGTAAATTTTTTCATTTAGTAGTACTATAACATCCTTATTGTTGTTCTGACTATCATATATAATGTCATCTACATAAACAAGATCGCACATACATAGTTCCATTGTCTTTGCTACTAAAGAAAATAGTTTTCTTTTTGGAAGCAGCAATTCTTATAAAAAAGGATAACCATAAGCTATCAACAAGGGAAAATTACATGTGACCAGGACAAGAAATGAGAGATGGTTTCCACTCAATGTAGTTTTTCGACTCCCCTTACACCTATAGATCACCCATCTAAAAGAGTTCTCAATGATATAATTGATCAGGACACTAAGACTAGGCACGGTCCTATTGAAAAGAAATTTATTGCGGAAACGCCATAGGGAGACACAAGTGATCATGAAAATTGACTCAATACACGTTCTGAATGCCTTAGAACCCCGAGAATTATCGATACCTTCTAAAGCCGACCCCGCCGAGTTGAAGGAGGAGAATAGAAAGTTCCACCATCTTTGAACCCTTTCCCAAATCGTCATCTCTATAGAGCATCTAAAGAAAATGTGTTCAACCGTCTCAGTCTCGGACTTGCAGAAAGAGAATAATCTGTTATCAAGGTCCACTCTGAGCTGCTCCAATCTATCTTTGGTAGGGATATGATTGAGATGCATTCTCCAAAAGAAAATATTAATCTTTCCGGGAACCAGAATATTCTAGCGGGATTTTTTTGCTACTAAAAAAAATAGTGACCAAGATTTTTTGTCTAAACTGCAACCAACTTGAATAGAGTATAGAAATCGAAGTATCTAGCTTAGCAACAATTAATTTCCATCTTACATCAAGATTATGTATACGATAGCCCGGAGATAGCATCCTATGCACTTCTTCATGTAGAAAGAACTGTTTATAAGGTTTGTAATTGCAAACAAATTAAAGATGCACGTTGATCGAGCTTAATTGTGAGACGAGACTTGATAGAATAAGTAAGATCACCGTTGTAATAAGTGTACTAATAGATTATTCTATATGAATTAGATTTATAGGTCAAATATTTTAATTTGTGTTCTATCTAAGAGTCTGGTAATAAGGACCAAATTTTTTAGAACCTGTTTGAAACAGAGTGGTTTATATATTAACTTTCTTATAGAACACTTTTTTATAAGACACTTTCAAATAGTATCATATAAAAGGGCTAATAGGATACTTCGTTTCAAAAGTGTCCTAAAAGATTATTGTTATCTAAAAACGTTTTATAAACGCATTACGACATTATGAAACAAAAGTGTTTGATCCTATAATCTTAAGTCTTATAAAGTAATATATTAGGACACTCATATATATTTTGTGTTGTATAAACTCAATTTATTATAGTAAAAGTTTAATGATTTATTCATTAAAAAAATATCAAGTATTTGATAGTTCAAAATTGAAAATTTTATTGGGGTTTTTAAACTTTAATTTCCCTTCTGTTTTATGGGGAAAATGTAATGGACTCCTTTTGATTATTCGTGATTATATTTAGGAAAAATTATTATTATAACCATTTCAAAAAATTGTATACCTAAAATAACCAAAATTTTGAATAAAACATTTAGTATCATACGAAATCACTTTTGTTTTGGTATTTCTTACAACTCACACCCTTTATCATATGAAATTCAAAAAAAACACACACATTCATTTAGTATGATACTAAGTGGGTTTGCATACACACACATTCATTTAGTATGATACTAAATGAGTTTGCATACACACATTCATTTCGTATCTTACAACTCACACACACATGCATACTAAATCCATAAACACATACTCACACAACATACTAAATTCATAACAACACATACACACAACATACTAAATCCATAGCAACACACACAAACTAAATTCATAAAAAAAATACATACAACATACTAAATCCATAAACACATGTAGTGTGTGTTTATGGATTTAGTATGTTGTGTTTGTGTTTATGGATTTAGTATGCATGTGTGTGTGAGTTGTAAGATACGAAATGAATGTGTGTATGCAAACCCATTTAGTATCATACTAAATGAATGTGTGTGTTTTTTGTGGATTTCTTATGATAAAGGGTGTGAGTTGTAAGAAATACCAAATCAAAAGTGATTTCGTATAATACTAAATGTTTTATTCAAAATTTTGGTTATTCTGATAAGTTAGGAGATATTTTGGTTATTTTTTGTATACAATTTTCTGAAATGGTTATAATAATAATTTTCCCTTATATTTATTCTTTTGATAACTTTTTAAAAATGAGATTTGAAATTTTGAACTCGTTGTTTCTAAATCATCACCATAAAAGAGATCGGCCAAACGCCCTCCATAAATGATTGATGACATCAATGATATTTTGATTGGCCTTTCTTATTTTCTTGATTTTCCTTCTGAGATAGCTAGTGAATGTCATATGTAACTTTTTTACCCTTGGATTTCTTTGTGATATTAGATTGTGATCTTCCAAGAAAGAAGTTGACACTACTACAAAAATGGTCTTAAGTGACGGTTAAAAACCATCACTTTAGGTATATGGTAACGGTTTTTCTGGACGTGAAAATCGTCACCGAAGCTGCCGTCACTTTTGATACACTTTTGGTTACGTTTAAAAAACGTTACCAAATCACATCAAAAACCATTGCCATAAGCTAAAATCGTCACCTTAAATGTACAAAAAAGTTCTTTTTTTTCTAAAACCGTTACCGTAGCATAACATACAGTGACATTTATTTTTAAAAATGTCACCATAGCACGACATATGGTGATGTTAATTTTTAAAAATCGTCATCGTTGCATGACATAAGTTGACGTTTATATTAAAAAAATGTCACTGTAGCATGACATATGGTGATGTTTAATTTTCAAAAGCGTGACCATAACAAGACATACAGTGTCGTTTATTTGTAAAAATCGTTACAATAGCATGACGTACAATGACATTTAGTGTTAAAAATGGTCACTATAGCATGACGTAATGTGACGTTTATTTATCAAAATAGTTACTATAACATGGCATACGTTGACGTTTCTTTTCAAAAGCCATCACTATAACATAACATACAGTGATATTTACTTTTTAAAATCGTCACCATAACATGACCTACGTTGATGTTTACATTTAAAATCGTCATTATAGCATGACATAAAATGACGTTTGTTTCTCAAAATCGTCATTGAAACACGACATACTCGATGTTTATTATTTAAAATCGTCACAATAGCATGACATACTGTGACATTTATTTTTCGAACCATTACCATAGGAGGACGTACGACGACATTTATTTTTCAAAAGTGTTATCGTAGTAGGACATATGGTGACGTTAAGTTTAAAAATTGTCACTGTGGAGTGGCGTAAAATGACGTTTATTATTCAAAATTGTCACCATATAATGACTACAGTGACGTTTATTTTCAAAAAAATATTCACCGTAAACTGACCTACAGTGATGTTTATTTTCAAAAAAAAATGTCACTATAAACTCACATACAGTAACATTTATTGTTTAAAATTATCACTATAGTATGGCATACATTGACGTTTATATCCAAAAAATGTCACCATAGTATAACATATAGTAACGCCTATTTTATAGTACCATCATCGTAGTATGACATACGGTAACATTTGTTGGTCAAATCCGTCACGGTAACATAACATATGGTAACGTTTATTTTCCAAAAACCGTCAATGTAACATGACAAAAGATGACGTTTATTTCTTAAAGTCGTTATTGTAACGTGACATACAGTGACGTTTATTTATTGAAAAGCATCACCATAACATGATGTATGGCGATGTTTATAATTCAAAACGGTCACTCTAGCATAATATATGATGACGTTTATTTTTCGAAATTGTTGTCATAAACTACCTTTTGCAAACGGTTTTTATAATATCCGACAAAAATAATAACTAAAAGAAATTCAAAATGATTATCAATATATAAAAAACCAATAAACTAGTATTGATGATTATACGAATAATGTATCCAAAGATGAATAATAAACAAAACCATTGTGTCAAAAAGTTTATTTCTAAGTACCTATAATAAGCTTATGCATCATCTAAATCAATGTTTTTTTTCTTAAATGTACTCCTCGTATGCTTTGACATCTTTAACTGATTAACAGTCGTGTATTTCTTTTTTGTCTTCTTATTTTGATTCTCTTTATGCTCATCAGAAGTGGTTTGAAGTACCAGCATGAAAACAAAAAATTTAGCAAACCAAATAAAATTTGAAAAATTGGAAACAATCCCAAAATAAATTATGAAATGTAAGCTTAATCCACATTTCAAACAAAAACATGCACTACTACAAAAAAGGGCATTTCCGACGGATTTTACCGACGGACAAAATCCGTCGGAAATTTCCGACGGATATTTGACGTATTTCCGACGGATCTGATTAAAAAAAATTAAAAATTAAAAATTAAAATTTCCGTCGGAAATCCCTCGGAAATTTCCGACAGATTGAAATCCCTCGGAAATTTCCGACGGATTTTTTTAATTAAAAAAATTAAAATAAAAAAATCCGTCGGAAATCCCTCGGAAATTTCCGACGGATTGAAATCCCTCGGAAATAAAAAATTAAAAAAATAAAATTAAAAATTAGAATTAAAAAATCCGTCGGAAATCCCTCGGAAATTTCGGACAGATTTCCGACGGATTTTTTAATTTTAATTTTTTTTATTTATAAAAATCCGTCGGTGATACTAAATATATATTTTAATGAATAGGAAATTACTTTTTTAAAATATATTTTTTTTAAATACAACATTTCCGATGGAATTCCGTCGGTAATACTAAATATATATTTTTTTCTTTTTTATTAATTTCCGTCAGAAATTCGTCGCAAAAGACATCCGTCGGAAATGCTATCCGTCGGAATTCTGTCGGAAGGCCTTTACCGACGGAAAAGGCAATTCCGTCAGAAATCCGTCGGAAATGATATCCGTCGGAAATCCGTCAGAAAAAGCCGTCGGAAATTCGTCAGAATAGGCTTTTCCGACGAGGGGTTTTCCGACGAATTTTTTTCGACGGATTTTTGACCTTTTCCGACGGAACCGACCTTTTCCGACGGATTTCCAACGGAAATATCCGTCGGAAAAGGGCCCTTTTTTGTAGTGATGAAGTGATATGTATCATGTTTAAAGAACTAATAAGGGGGTGTTTGGAATTAGGATTAGCTTATAAAAACAACTTATTGACTTATTTCGGTGTGGCACCGGTGATAAGTCATTTTGAGTGTTTGGGAAAAACAATTTATCCGGTGCCAAATCGGTGATAAGTTATTTTTAAGAAAGTTAAAAATTTTAACATATTAAATTTTGATAAGGACTTTTCTAGGAAGTCAATAAGTTATAAGTTAATAAGCTAATCCAAAAACCCCTTAAATCAATGTAATAATGAAAGCTACCAAAACACATCTGTCATTAGAAAATTCATAAAAACAAGTAATTAATAAATACGTTTGATGGAGGTAGATGAACATAAGATTCAAAATTCGTAGTAAATAGTAACTTACTTTAGTCAAAATACGCCAAAGTTGATCAAATATAACAATTTCTTGTAATGGCTTTAATCATTTCTTTCTAAGAACATCCTTTTGTCATTCATTTTACCCCTTGATAACTTCGTTATCTGACGGGTTATTCAGCCCCAAACAATAAGTTTTGTGGCTTGTCTTGAAGTAAAAAATTGACGTTTTGGACTAATATTTTGATGAGTAACGTATAGGCATACAAGATGGCAAAAGAGGAGAAAAGTGTCTACTTTTACCCCAAATTTGACATCCCGAATGCATGAGGAGTTGAACCGAACTAATGAGCAAAGAAAACCAAGTTTTGGACTCCTTGCTATCATGTCATGCGACCATGACATGTCATAATCGTATGGCAAGATCGCGACTGATGTACCAAGACTTAATTTTTGAACCTGATTGATGGTGGTAACACGGGCGATCATGCCCGCGATCATGACAAGGGCATCATCGCCTGTCATGATCGCCAACGGGGTCTAAGCTATAAAAAGACCCTAAAACCTACCAGCTAGGGTTATCTTGGGATCTGTGGAGGCTAGGCGATTTGCAGAGCATTTTCCAGAGTTTTTGAGGCTGAGAAGAAGGAGTGCATTAATTCAAAAGGTGGAGTCAAGACTTGGAGTGCAAGATTGGTAGTTAGTATCACTTATTGAGGGAGTTATTTTCATTCCACTGCATCTTTCAGTTTAGAACAAAATGTTGGGTTGTATTTATTTCTATTACCTGATTTCTTTTCTTGCTAGAAACATGAACTAAACCCCTTAAAGGTTGTGGGTAATGATGGATTTTGGATTCTTGCTTCTAGTTATATGATGAATGCATTTATTGAGTTATTTACCTTGTTAGATGAGTTCTTATATCTTGTTCTTCATATTTTGCTCGATAGGCGGTCTTGCTATGCCATGGTTGTGATTTCTTTTGAGAAATGGGTTTTACAACTAGATTAAAGATATTTGAACCTATGGTGAAATATTGGGTAGAGATACACCAATGAAACCATAGTTTTGTTACAAAGTTATTCTTGTGCTTAATGAGTTGAGTGTTCATGTTTGTATTAGAGAGATTTAATATTTACATTTTCATGAGATTTTCTTACTATTGCATGAGAAAGAATAGGAAGTATTTGCGAAATAACCATTGTCTATCTTGTTTAATAACTAATAAGTGTATATTGTATGATTGTTAGTATAATCCAATTGAAGTCTAACCCCTAGCCTTCTCTAATCTTCAAAAGCATTTCCGCTTGTTAGTTAAATCTTTGTTTGACCTTGTTATTTGAGTTTGCTCTCTCTTGTTATTAGTTTAATAGTTTACAACATATTCAAACCAATCCACTTTTCGATAGTTCAATTAATATTCGTCATAGTCATTGTGATACTTAGTGCCCTAGTTCCTTGGATCGATTCTCGTACTTCGTACTATATTACTTGATTGACACCGTACACTTGCGGTTGTTTTTAAGGGGTGTTAAAACCGCTATCAAGTTTTCACTTTTCTAACACAATCCTTTTGTCATTCATTTTACCCCTTTTATATGTGACTTTCAATCTTGAAGCAAGATACATCAATGCAGTTGGTACCTTTAGCTTAATATTTGTAATATTTGTACTTCATCAGACTTGCACTAATCATTTAGGTTAAACATAATTAGTCTATTTTTCACAAACTATGCTTATCTAGGCCAGATTGAAAAATTCAATTTGGATGTTCCCATTTGTTGGTTCCTTTCCAGGGATGGTTAAAAAGCTTAAGTTGCATAAACTATAATGGTAATCAAGTATTTCTAGATAGTGGTCATCCTAAAGGATCGACTCTTTGCAATGAATTCCTAACGTAAAAGTTGTATAAGCTATAATGGTAATCAATTACTTAATATCTTGATATCATAGTTGGAGACATCAATACATGCAAGATGGTCCATTAAAACAAATGAAAAACTAAATTAAATAAGTAACTAACCTTCGAGTTTGGAATCACAAGGCGTTTTGGCCAAGCGACAAAACTTTTATAAGCTTCTTCTACACTTTTGTGCTCACCCGAATGGATGGGTAAAAATGCAGCTGGTTTTACTATTTGGTCAATTGAGACTTTGTAGCAATCAGCCCCACGTGGAACCCCATGCACGGTCTGCTTTGAAGATGAGTGGAAGATAGTCCCTTGTGCAACAATGTTTCTTATATTTGGATTTGCCAGTTTGCATTTTATATCCTACAAAAAATATATTCCATGTTAACAAAGTAAAGTTCAACACTAAAAAAATTATAGTTCGTCCAAAGAACACACTATTAGGCCTTCATTTGTCAACACTTGAGATGACGTAGTCTTAGAAACAAGAGCATCCTTCCTAAATACAGGTATACAATCAATCTCTAAAGATTGTCGAGGTCTCATTGACGATTTAGCAATTGTGTCGTCATGTCTAGATCTATCGAAGTGGTTGCTTGTTTCAAGAGTTTCGTGTGAAGTTGGGAGAGCACTTGTCAAAGGATTCTAAAAAGTGTTTATAGAAATATTAGATATTGCAAGAGAATTTATTAAACAATTAAATCAAATCTTTCAAACATACTTTATGAAAAATTTACTTACTTGTCCTTCGAAACTCATGTTTAATGAAGTTTCTAGATCTATTAATCCCATTCCATTAGAAAACAGGTGAGCTAATATAGCTTTCATGACCTTACCTTGTTCTTTAATTATATGTTCTTGGTCTTGTACCATCTTTTGCAAGCCTCCAACTTTTTCAGCATTCTCTCATTTTTCATCATCCAACTGGACGACCCTTTGCGTTTGGGAATGTTCCAGTATCCTGTTGGAGTCACTCCCTTGCCGACCCCTCTTACACGCCCAGAATGCTCTTTGCCAAACGCAAGTGTAAGAACATCTGTACCGTGATCAAGCTTTAGGGATCCATCTTGAATCCCTTTATCATAAGTTGCCTGTCCACAACATATATCAACGGGTATGTTCGTAGAAAGAGGAATGCATTCCAATAAAGTATGGATACTTACAATTTCATTTGCCTTGTCTTTGAGATCATCATTTTCATAATCTCCGTCTTTGATTTGACGTGCCTTGCACCACATTGAAGACCGCCATAGAACTTCATCCTCGGGAATTTCTTTATTTTTTACCTAGTAATTATGAAATACACATCATTGTTGTTGAAACATCAGTCTAGGATATGGGTTGATAAGCACAAGCTAAAAGGCAAGGAAAACAACAATTTAGAAAGAGCATTACCAATTTTTCTTTGAGTCCCACGTATCCGGATCGTCCCAGCCGATGTGGGTACTTGTGCTTTGCATTTTTGCTGACTCGGATACACCCTTAAATGAAAAAAAAAATGAAATAAATATTGCAATATAAGAAATAAATAGAAAATGATGATAAACATAAAACTAATTGTGCATTGTATAACCTTGAATTCATCTGAAAGTACATGTTCAACAAGTTTGTCCCAATCAGTTTGATTCACGAACCCGTATTTGTTTGGTTTAACTTTCAGTTTTGAAGGTTTACCGATGTTGGGCAGTATAAACTGGTTGTACAATTTTGATCGAAAATTGCGCAAGGCATCAGCAAAATGATGCATCATGCGTTTTTTCATCCCCACGTCGATTACATAAAATTGCTACCATAAATGAAAGCACATGTTAGTTACGAATAATTAATAGACAAATAAACGATAAGATAATATTTACATTGAATAAATAAACAAGTAGAACATACCGTTACTTTCAACCACATTAGATCCTTCGTATCCTTGGAAATATCCTTCCATCGCAATTCCGTAAGCCCAACCTCCTTCCGGGCCAAGTCACCCAAAAAGCTAGAGATTTCTGCTCTATACTTCCGCTTAAATTTACCATTCTTATCAAATTTGATCACATGTTTCACCCCTTTAGAATATTCGTAATCCTTATGTAGTTTGAGACATCGTGTCAAACCTCTAACCCGTTTACTTTTAGTTGATATTTCTCCTGTCCTGTCAGACTTGCACTAATCTTCTTCAAACCTCTAACTCGTTAGTTTACTTCAGTGACGGTGTTTTAAAACTGTTACATCATAAAGCAACGGTTTAAACAAAAACCGTTACTAAAGGCTCATACATGGCAACGGTTTTTAAAAACCGTCACAAAATAAAGCAACGGCTTTTCAAAATGGTCCTAAACCGTTACTTTAGGGGACTTTTTGTTTACGTTTCTATCTAACCGTTGCTTTACATTTCGAGGTTTTTGGTAATAGTAACGTTTGTTTATAAAATCCGTTACCAGAACAACTCTTTAAAACTTTTTGTGACTTCTTGCAACGGTTTTTTATCAGACCGTTACAAACCCAATTTTTCTAAACCGTCACTAAAGCACATTTTTGTAGTAGTGTGAATTTATATGGAGAGGGTGTGCCAAACCAACTAATACGAAGTCTCACCTAATTGACCATAATTCAGCCAAAATGATAGAACAAGAATATGACACACAAGCCACAGAGGCCCCTCAATTTACCAAAACAATTAAAACCAATATAGCATTTCTATTGTTTTATGCTAATTATTTATTTATGTTATCTTTGAATATTATGCCACTGAAAATCAAGTTTTTTCTTGTTACGTTGTTGAAGTATATAATATTTATATGCGACAAATAAAATAAATAAACTTATACATTATTCTCACCTTCGATAAGGTTTCAACTTATGACTTCCTACGAGGTCAAAGACTCATACAAGTAGGCAAAAAATCCTTTGGTCTGAAAACCCAATCGGTTTGTTCAAGTGATCAAGACTTGTATGTATGCTTAAAAGTCCTAAATTAGAGTACCAAATATTTGAGTACCAAATATTCATTTGTGACAATATGTGGAACCGCGTTATATTACTT
The DNA here is from genome assembly GCA_036898165.1 of Silybum marianum. NCBI lineage: Eukaryota > Viridiplantae > Streptophyta > Magnoliopsida > Asterales > Asteraceae > Silybum > Silybum marianum. The sequence continues at coordinate 26,123,035 of CM072538.1, forward strand.
TCAAAAAAAGTCTTGAGAAGATAAAAGAAGGATCCAACACACACACACATGAGACTCTAACATGTCACCTTCAACGAAGGCTAGACGGGCACAAATTATCCCAAAATGTTAATAGGAGCAAGACGAGTACAAATTACCGTAGAATTTTGAGTCCAAAAGCATTGACTCTTCTTATATTGCGTGAGATATTTGAAACCTCGTTAAATTAATTATTCACCAAAAGAGTTTTTTTTTAAAAGTCCCAACATATATTGATAAATAATAGTAGTTAGACAGCTTAACAAAAATTCCATATATATTCTATACAAAAAGGAAAATATCATTGTATATACTAATTAATATTAGGGTTTGTATATAAATAGCTAAATGACATGAGGTCATGTTAAATGATCAACCTCTTTCATGTGTGTTACTTGAACTCATTATCAGTTATATGTACATATTAACATCAGATATCTTTTAAAAAAAGTATTGTTATGACCTAGTACAAAAAGGATTCAGATAACAAATATTACACTCACTAAATGATTTTAAATTTAAAAGTTTTTGGTATATAATAATATCAGGGACTTGTCTCTTTAACTTCATTTTTAGAGTTTTCTTTTTTTATTTGTTAAACATTACATATACCAAGTTACCAACTATTAGATTTTTGAGATTGAGTAGTTAAACTAAGATTCAGTTTGACCATGTTTAGGTATTGACTCAGTTTTAAATAACCAATAAAAATAAGCTTCTGCGGAGGGTTGTTTTCTGCATAACTAAAGCACTAGGGAGTTGGCCAATGTAGCCTGGTAAAGAAATATTAAAAAAAAAAGAGAACTTTTAAGACCGTCTGTCAACGTATTCTTGGCGATTTTATGAACACTGGATAAAAATTTTGAAATCATAACCATTAAGGAGGTAAATTATATTAAAATGAAATTAATTAATTTTATATTCGTTCTTATTTTATGATTCAGATTTTGTATTCATTCTTATTTGAAGGAAAAAACATTAATTCAAAACCGAAATTTTTAGGTCTAAAAGTAAAATTCATAAACAATATATGATTTCTCTTAATTACCTATCAACACTAATTAGAAGATTTCATAATCCCTAATTGTAATACGGTGTGTGTGTGCGCGGTATCCTGATAAATATTATTAGAGAAAAGGTAATAGCGGGGTTGTAATTATTGAACAGATAGTATTTTTTTTGATAGCGTAGAAGTTGTATTTTAATTTGTGAGCCAACTCTAAAAACCCGTCCAAGGTAGATGATAATTTTCATATAAAAAAATGAGATATTTTTATTTCAATCATGGCATGTCTTTTTTCTAGATGACAATTAATTGTGCCTACTAAGATTTTCATTCATTATTAGTAATGGGGAAAAAAACTAATCTATTTTGGAGAGGAATAGGTATTTAGAGAAAGGTTTAATTATGTGAGAATTATAATAATTTAAAAAAATAAGAAAAACTTTTTTCATTCATAAAATCATATCTGATTTTCTACTAACATCAAAAAATTGTGATTTTATACTTATATCAAAAATCACATATGATTTTGTACTAACATCAAAATCACATATGATTTTGTAGATGAAAAAAGTTGTTCTTGTTTTTTTAAATTGTTAGTGTTCTCGTATAAACCTGCCTCTAGGTATATATATATATATATATATATATATATATAAATAATATGAACATCAACAAATAAATGTTTGAAATTGAGGGTTATGCATTGAAACCTAGAAAGCACACACATGCCAAACGAAAGATTGAGGGGCTATTTTGTGTGCCTCAAATAAGAGGTCGATACCATTTAAATCATCACAAATGACACAATAAAATATAAATTAGTTAGGCGAAAATGAAGAAGAGAGGTGGAAGAAATTTGTTCGAAATTAAGGGTTTTCATCAAAGTTTTTGCAACAAATTTAGGTAATTAAGTTGTGAAGTTTAGAATTTGATTAGATTATATATGCGAATGCGATGTAGGTGGAGACGTGGAGTGTGGTGATAAACAACGATCAACAACAGCTAGTTGTCGTGGATAGTGGTAACGTTGTGAATAGTGGGTCAAAATCTAGGGATGGTGATTTACCTGCCCCGCCCCGTTGGGGAACCTGGTTCACCCTTTCTGTTTCGGGCCATGCATTTCTTGTAAAAGAACGAGTACATGTTGAAAACCGGGGCCAGGTAATGTATTTCCCAACCCTTGATAAAAACATTTTTAAAATAAAGTGTTTTATTAGATTTTTACATGACAGTTTGATAAGTTTCTTTTGACCACATATTTTTATAGAACACATGTTTTTCAAAATGTTCTTAGAAACATGTTAATACTACTATCGCAACATTTTTACATGTATAGGACGCACATTTTTTGTACTATAGACGCAAGTTCTATAAACACTACAAAACAATGTCTTTTACCCACAAAAATCGCAGAAGTAAATGATTATTGATGGATCACCTACAAAACCAGTGACTCGGTTGAATTCGATGTTCTTAAAAAAATACCAACGAATCACTCAGAAAATACATGGGTAATCTGTCACTGATGTGAGTTTCACATCAACAATTTACCAATCAACTTTTGTAACGTTTTGATGACGAATCGTCCGCGACGGATTTCCCAAGAAAATATTCGTTGGTAAAAGTATTTCATTTAATAGTGAAATAAAACTATTTAAACAATATAATTTAACGTCTTATAAACCCGATCTTATATATAGTAGCTAGGGATGGATCATAATCGATTTTGAAAAGAAAAAAAGGAAAAAATTATTGCGAACTTTACAGAAAAAATGTTGAATTTGAGAAGGAAACCTAAAATAAAAATTAAAAAGGTTGTATCTTTCTTAACATAGAATGCATGTAAACAGTTTATTGAAGGTTCATTTTAAAATATTATTTTAACAGATATTACCAAAATTTTATACAATAACTTGTGATTAAACTATTCATGCTAATATGCTATTGTAAACATAAGTCACGATCACAAAGTTTACTTCGCAATAATTTAATCTTAAAGACACTTTTTAATCATAAATAAATAATATCAATCCTTTGTATAAGTAAATCAAGTTTACTTTGCATCATGATTGCCATGATGTTTGACATTTATTGTTGACTCGAATTTTTTTCGTTTAAAAAATATTACACATTATTTTTGGGTAGTTTAATTTTAAGGTAACGTATATAGTTGATTTATTTTTTACTTATAATAAATATAAGGTATTAGTGGAATTGATGTATGTTTTTAGAGGGCAATGCTATTGGCGTCCTTATTCACTGAAATTTATGTATTTTTATATTATTACACTACTAGAAAAAAGGACATTTCCGACGGATACATTCCGTCGGTAATTTCCGACGGATTTCCGACCGATACAATTAAAAAATTGAAATAAAATAATCCGTCAGAAATTACCGACGGAATTAACAGTCAGTAATTTACGACAAATAAGGAGGCGTTTGGTTCGCCGGAATGGAATGGAATCTGATGGAATTGGAATCTGAATTCCTTTGACCAGATTCCAATTCCCTTGTTTGGTTCATTATTTTCAAGAATTGGAATTTGGTAAATTCCTAAGAATTCCAAAATGGGGCAACTTGAGATTCCTTACCTTAACCATGGGATTTCATTGGAATTGAATTGGTTCTTTTATTAATGCCTAAAATACCCTCATCTTAAAAAAGAACTATAACCCTAATCTCTAAAAAAAGAAGCCGACACCTCTTCACTTGGATTTTCGGTTCGGTTTTTTCGGGGTTTTTTTTTTCAGTTTTCGGCTTTTCGATTTCGGTTCGGTTCATTTTTTCGGGATTTTTTTTTCAATTTTCGGGTTTTGGATTTCGGTTCTGTATTTCGGGGGGGTTTTTTAGTTTTCGGTTTTCGGCTCTCGGCTTTTCGGTTTCTCGGTTTTTTTTCAGTTTTGGTTCGGTTTTTCCTCACCCCTAGCAGTTAGGTTCTCCATCGTCTCCTGCAACAACTAAAATATGTTTTGCCCTAACAGATGTTGTCTTGTTGTAGTTTTTTGTTTTTTTCTGCAGTTTTTAGCTATTTTTGCTGTTTTAGCAGTTTCTGTAGTTTTTGGCTGTTTTATGTAGTTTTTAACTGTTTTTATGCAGTTTTTAGCTGTAAAAAAACTCAAATTATTTTTAGTGTTAAAAAAATTGAAGTAATTAATAATTATTTTATTAAACTAATTTTAGTTTAAAAATTAAATTTAATAAAAAGGGTATTTTAGTCATTTACTGGAATTTCATTCCAATTCCAAAACTACATTCTGTGAACCAAACAGACAGATTCCAATTCTTTCAACAGATTCCGTTTCAATTCTGCCAACCAAACAGCTGGTCAAACCTGACAACATTCCAATTCCAATTCTTTCAAAGTCAAATTCCTTTGACAGATTCCATTCCATCCAATTCCATTCTGCGAACCAAACGCCCCCTAAGTGTTTTAAATAAAAATAAAAATAAAAATAAAATAATCCGTCTGAAATTACCGACAGCTGTCAATTCCAATGGATTATTTTATTTTTATTTTTTTTAAATCGCACAGATTCGTCGGAAATTACCGATGGCTGTCAATTCCGTCGGTAATTTCCAACGAATTTGGGCGATTTTCCCGATTTTCCAACTTTTTCTTATTTGCATGACCTTTGACTTGAATTATTTTATATAATTTATTATGTTTACATGTGTACATGTATATGTATGCATGTGTGTGTCCTATATATTAGTTGATTGTACGTATATGTATATATTACGAGTAGTATATATGTATATATACATGTGTATACACATAAGGTAATTATACATATAGTATATATACTATGCATATATAATTTGTATACGTATTTGTGTGCATGTATGTCTATATATGTTTATATTTGTTTATACGTACATATATGTGTATTAATAGTCGTTAAAACCCATCAAGCCCCATTGTCGTTCTTTAAGAGTCGTCAAAGTCAAACACCATTGTTGTTTGTTAAGGAGTTGTTAAACCCATCAAGACACATTGTTGTTCGTTAGTAGTCGTTAAAGGTGTCTGTCGGTAAAGGTGTCCATCGGTAAAGGTTTCCGTCGGAAATCTGTCGGCAAAGGTGTCCGTCGGAAAATCTGTCGGTAATGGTGTATGTTGGAAATCCGTCAGTAAAACCTTTACCTACGAGCCATTTTTCGACGGACCTTTACCGACGGATTTGTCCGTCGGTAATGGGTGGTTCGGTTGTAGTGTTGATGTGTGTGAGGAAAAATTCATTGGGGAGGCTAATGGCATCCTTATATGTTGTTAATGGCACCCGATCTACCAAATGAATTCCTCCTCACACATTAGTCATTACTAATGGCACCCCGAATAGACCTAATCCAAAATGTATAGTCATTACTCATTAGGTTGAAAGCAAAAGAAGGAATGCAAAATAAATGGCCAATTAAACATTGAAAGTAGCAAATCCCATTTCCATATGAACTTTTTGAAGTTGTTTCATTGTAAACAAAAATAACATCTTTTTCCAATCAATAAAAAACTAGTGTCCATATGAACAAGTTACTAGAATTTCCCTAAGATTCATAGAACAACAAGATTACTATAGAAAACCCTTGGCAACGATCAAAATAGTGTCACTAAAGATTAAACACCATCCTCGCATAATTGTGTACTAAAATTCAAAAACTCTACTTAATCAGCAAACTTTATATCAGAACTTAAGAGATGGAATTTGATAACAGCATACCCACGGAGCTTGGTTAGCACAGGGACGAATCTAAGAACAAAGATACCTTGAAGATTAACAAGACGAAAATTCATAGAGACTAGTTTGCACATAGACAAAAACGGATAATGATGGAGGCAGGGGTTCAATATGGATTTGATTTTAGGTCGATTTGAGAGAAGGCAATGGAAGCAGGGGTTCCATTTAAGAGAATGGTGAAGGCGATGTTAGATGGAGGCGTGCCTACTCTACAATAAACATGAACATACAAGTTCGAAAAAGAGTTGAACAGATAGTTTTGTAGTCTAAACCTACAAGGAAAAACCACAAAACACGGACAAAAACAATGGCATAAATAAAATATGGATGAAAACCACGAAAACCCATAGAGACGAACAAGGATCGAAATCAGAACAGAAACTTGAAAGGGGAGGTAAACATACCTTGAAGATTCACGATTTCAATCGAATTTGAACCGATTTGGGTTCAATTTCCACTTGATTTAGGCTCGATTTGGGCTATGGAGGCGATGAGTCGTGGTATGAGTGTTAAGAAAATACGAGGAATTAAGATATTATGTTACCTCTTTTTTGTCCAGAGCTTATTAAGAGATACACTATTAAACAAAAATTTTTTGTCTACGGACATTTCCCCGGGAAACCCGTTTGTTAGTCTCGTAAGATGATGACAAGCACCTAGAGAGATTGTAGAAATGGGCTTGAATACAATCACACAATATTTTTATACTTTTTAAATTCTTAATCAAGAATTACACTTAGAAAACTGATTGTTGCGAAAAAAACAGATAAATTTATTCTAACAATCTAAAACACTTAGTGAAAACAAGATTACAACAAAACACAAAGTAAGTTAACAAAAGTTTTTAGAGGGTCGAATCCAAACTAATCACTTCGAAGATTTCTTGTTGAGAGCATGATTTACATGAATGCTCTTCATCTCCTTTTATAGTGCTCATGCATTAAATACATGGAGACACCTGTCACAATATCATTTGATAGCCGTATATTCTTTGGATAAAAGATAGTGTCATTCCTTACAGTACTGGAGAAAGGACAAGGTGTAGCACCCTCAATTCTGGAAAGAGCGACTAATTTATAATTTCTAATATTACATCAATCGAAAGATAAATCATTTCCTATAAATCAATATTTAAATTTCCTCCAACAACAAATAGGAATAAAACCTCTACAAAAGATAATTCAAGTCTTGTACAAGACCTATATATATGGTTGGGTGTTACTAAACCAATAAAGGTCGCTATCTCCGAATGCGGAAAATGTCACCAATGCTATATCTTTTAGGTGCTACTCCCTAGCACTCGAGCCTACATGTGTCGCTAGTACCAATCCCAACGATAACCTGATGAACATGTCGACGAAAAAAAAGGGTTAGGCTTAACGCCTAGTGAGCTCAAGAGTTTAAAATATAATTTTAATCGTTCGAAATTGAAATATTACTTGAAGAAATAATAACTTCTCAAATAGAAAGAAAAAACGACATCTTTCTCAAATACTTTATTTCCATAACAAGAGCTTTTAAATCAAGTACCGTAGAAATGAAAGCTTTAAAAATAAATACCCATTCAAACTCGAACTCAACACATTTACTCACTCAAAATGAGAATAAGTTTAAAGGCTTCAAATACCGAAATATGGACAAAGCTCCATTATCTAAATGCCAAAACACGATTAAGCCTCAAATATCCAATAATATAAATTATGGATAATACACTATACTCTAAAAATGTCACCAAAATAAGGGATAAGACTCTATACCTAAAAACAACACATTTCGGTGACGGGGGAGACCCGTGATTCCATCCATAATGATAAAGCATGGGAATGCTTCACAACGGGATGTTACTAGGGTTAAATTTGTCCGACCCGTTCGTAAGAAATTACACCTTATGGCCCACGATCGGTGCCCGACCCCACTGCCCACACCTTAGTTACTCACGGCCCGATGTCTATTTCAAACTACAAAAAATTATGGCAATTACACTTTATGGCCCCTAACCGGTGCCCGACCCCACTGCCCACACCTTATGCTTATAATGCCCAATGCCTATTCCATACGATGATTATAATTTCAAACAACAAAATCATGGCAATTATATTTTACGGCCCCTAGCCGGTGCCCGACCCCACTGCCTACACCTTATGCTTAAAATGCCCAATGCATATTCCATGCAATGATTATACCAACATGTTCCACAATCATTCATCAAAATCAGTTTTCTATGCATATGGATCCAATGCAACTCAGTCTAATGTACATGACTCCGTCACTCCGATGTGAATGAACAACGCACCCAATGCATGTAAATATCATATAATTATGCCATGAATGCATGTAACTCCAACAACTCGGCTTTTAACCATTTAAACCGGACAAATGTCCGTGAGACTCATTTTGGGTCAAAACCGAGTAAATGCTATATAACTCAACACTTATGTAATTACTCGAAACATTATTTGAGACAAACAATTTTTTAAATGAATTCATATTCATGTATTTTCAAAATGACTCATAATACAATAACATGTATTTTCCAACGATTTATAAGTTCCACAACTCCAAAGATGCAAATACAACAAAATGGTTTTCATTTAAACATATTGCACCCAAACAACCCACACTTATACTTTATTTGTCAAAATGTCTAAAACCCAAGTATAAGCATTTTTTGTAATTTATAAATCCTTTTGTACCAAATATGCAAACTTACCCAAATACTCACACATTTGATAAATAACAAGTACACATGTTAATACTTCAAAATGGACGTTTTTGGCATGTACAAAGTTTTCACAAAGTATCTTGAACTCACCTTGCTAAATTTAAGCTAAATCTAGGTTTTACTCCAATACCGATTTCCATTCGGTGAAGATTTTAGATCCTTGAGCTACACCTCTAGATCCATGGTGTAATCCTTCCAATAACACCTACATAACTTTCAAAACATACACAAAACAAACCCAAGAGAGAATGAAAGTTGTTGATGCAAAAACTCAAACCCTAGTTCCAAGATTTTAAAGAGGTGATCATACTTTTCAACTTCTAGGAACCCCAAATCATCAATTGGCTTTAATCCCCATCATTACCATCTTGAAAAGCTCTGAAATATGAAACCCTAGCAACTTGAATCGCTCAAACGGAGCTGAAATGAGAGAGATATGGCCAAATGAAGAAAATCTCGAATTTAACCACTAGAGACCGCCCGCGATCATGACATGTCATAATAGCATGGCATGATCGCCCGTGTGCTGAATTCTATTTCTAGGCCGCGATACACTTTTTGTGATTATGACAGGCTATTATGACACTGTCATGATCGTCGGGCATCATAGCCTGGACCATTCTGATGTGTTTTTTTTCCACTTTTCACCCTTTTTGATCCCGTTTCTCATCTAATAAATGATACCCAATATAACTAACTTCAAAATACTTATTTCATTGATTCATAGAGGGGAACACAAAGAGGACCTGGTATTGCACTTTACCAAAGACCCGGTTGATGCATTGTGCCATTGTCAATATAGCATGACACAATTTTTGGGACCACCAACTACTTGGTACCATCGGTGCTATTGTGACGGATGTCATAACCGCATGGCACAATAGTCGAGACGATCATACTCTAAGTACCATCGGTGCTATTGTGACAGATGTCACTCTCATATGCCACTACTGCTCAAACTTTGAAATTATCGTTCGGTTATTGAATCGCTCGGATTAACACTTTCTTCAACTGGGACGAAAATCAGGGTGTTACACAAGGCATTATTCATATTTTCTTCACGTCTTCAGTTGTCACATCAACTTTACAAGATAAAGACAAACAACCCTTTCTGGAGTTTAAGGAGAATGTTTGAATTTAAAGGCGCTATGGCATAAGACGCATATGGCCTCTTTAGGGTTGTTTGGGTGGCATCCTTCGGTCAACCCTTTCTAGTCGAAGATTATTGTTTCGTAACGGCCATACAAACGTCTTCAGTTCTCTTTCTTTAGCTTCAAGGATGCCACCCACTCTTCCATTTGGAAACTAAAATAATATTCCTTACATTTTGATACATATTACGTAATACTAAATATCAATTGACATGTAAATGAATCTTTTCATGTAACAAACATTGCATCTTTGGATTAAAAATATTAAGATTTTTTATGATGAAATATAAGTGTAGATATATATATATATAGGAACCTTCTTGTGTTAACTCAAATATTTGTGTTAACTGTGTTAACCAATCTAGACCATCCATTTAACAGATCAACGGTTTATAAACACGGTGGCGTAAGTGTAAAGACTTACACAATGTTAAACGTGCTAAAATAACATAAAAGCAAAGAACACTAGTGAACCAAGGGTAAATTGGTCAATTGGCATGTACAGATATTTTGATGGTTTATTCCGATTAGCTCTATACGGAAACTGCTAAAAATAAGGGCCGATTTCATCGCCATAAATGACCGGAATTTTGGGGATTTCGATGATCTTGAAGAAAATGGATGATAATGGTGAAAATATCGGCGCGAATTTGAGATTACGAGGTAAGATTTCAAACTTTTTCATACTATTTATAGCGGGAGATTTTGAAAAAAATTCTAGGGTTTCATTTGTTTTAATCGATTAGTATATAAGGTTTTGTTTCATACTCGTATGTGTTCATAAGTTAAACAACAAAGAAGGTTACTGAAGATCGCACCAGTCAACAAGTTCTGTGTTTATAAAGATTGTAATATGTTCTTGGTTACCTAGTGAACAAGTTATGTGTTTATGAAGATTGTAATTTGTTCTTGGTTCACTAGTGAACAAGTTATGTATTTATGAAGATTGTAATATGTTCTTGGTTCACTGGTGAACAATTTCTTTGTTCATAATGCGTGTAATATGTTCTTGGTTCACTACTGAACAAGTTATGTGTTTACAAAGATTGTAATATGTTCTAGATTCACTAGTGAACAAGTTCTTTGTTCATAATGCGTGTAATATGTGATTGGTTCACTAGGGAAAAAGTTCTTTGTTGATAATAAGTGTAATATGTTATTCTTTCACTTGAACAAGTTCTGTGTTCATAAGGAGTGTAATATGTTCTTGGTTCACTAGTGAACAAGTTCTTTGTTCAATTAAGAAATTCTTTTCTTGAAAGTTGTTCATTAGTGGAAACTGAAGACAAACAATGTTTTTTCAACTGTTCATTTGTGAAGAATCTGATGGTTTATAATTGAACAACGGAAAATACACAAGGTTTTTTAAATTGGTCATCAAATAAAAATCCGATGCTTCATTTGTAAACCAGTGAAAAGACTGATAATTCATTAAAGAAAATCAGATTCTTCACACATGATTCACAAGTTAATCAAGATTTCCTACTTGTTTGTATGTGCATAGTGTGACGGGTCATTGCAGAATATTTGCAAACATAATAAACATTCTTATTTTTACATTATGTCATGTGCAGGCATGGAAAATCCGTTTACCACCAGTCATTCAGGTGCGGGTGGATAAGCATACTGAGATATCATGTCAATCTGGCACGGTCGGTCAGAAACATAGATTTCGTTGAACGACGGAAACGTATTACAAATTTCTTCATCTTGGCTTTGTTGATTAAGCAAATATATTTCCAAATTCGTTCATGAATTCTACCGAAACGGAAAAATGTATCGAATGATGCGATTATATAACATAATTAGTGATGTGCTTCCTTACTTAACTATGCTACAATTAAGGAATACATTGATTATATAATAAATGAATTAAAGAAAAAATATATACGGTAATTACTAAAATACGATATTGCCCCTAATAAAAATAATAAGTTTATTTAATTCAATAATTAATGGAATTATTCTATTGGTTGGTTTTAGTTAACATAGTTAATACAAATTCTTGGGTTAACACAAGCAGGGCTTTCTCTCTCTCTCTCTCTCTCTCTCTCTATATATATATAATATATATATATATATACAAGAGAGAGAGAGAGAGGGAGGTTCATGCAAAGACGGTAACAATTTACGAGAATGCAAGGACAATCCTCAGCCAATCATTTTTTATATGAAATTTTTCATGTATAAAATCACATATGATTCATGTACAAAATCATATGTGATTTTGTACAAAATCATAAATAATGCGAGCGATTTTCCATGCGACTTAAGTGGCTTCAAAAGTCACCCGCTACAATTAGTGAAAATCACATGTGATCTTGTACATGAAAAAAGCTTCTCGCATTCTCGTAAATTGTTACCGTCCTCGTATGAACATGCCCCTATATATGTAAGGTCAAGTTCAAGGGGAAACGTCAAAAAAAGATAAAGTTGAAAAACATCCTGGAAGCCCTTCATCTAGAGGGTATGTATAAATGCATAATGGTAATTTGTAATATGCAATTGTGCATAGAAAAAAAACGTCAGTCCCTTGTATGCATTTGTGCATACCATCCGGATGGAGGGCTTCCAGGGTGTTATTCAGTTTTTTCTTTACGTTTCCTCTAAACCTGATCATACACACACATATATAGAGAAAGAGAGGGAGGTTCAAGAGAAAACACTAAAAAAAGAAAGCTGAATAACATTCTAGGAGCCCTCCATCCGAACGGTATGCACTAATGTATATAAGCGTTTTTTTTATGCACCAATACTTCTATAATTATAGAAACATTGTTGCATACACACAAATGCATTACAAATTACCAGTATGCATTATTGTATACCGTCTAGATGAGGCCACCCAGGGCGTTCTTCAGTTTTCTCTTTTTTGGCGTTTTTCCTTGAACATGACCCTATATATAATATATGAGCCTCCTTCAAGTGTTAACTCAATTATTTGTGTTAACCGTGTTAACCCATCGTTCACTGGTGAACACCATGCTCGTTCACTGGTGAACACGATGCTCGTATACCGACGAATGATGTTCACCAGTGAACGAGCATGCATGTATGGAACCATTCGTTCACTGATGAATGGTGTTTCACCAGTGAACGAACATGGTGTTCACCAGTGAACGATGGGTTAACACGGTTAACACAAATTATTGGGTTAACACTTGAAGGGGCCTCTATAATATATATATATATATATATATATATATGTGTGTGTGTGTGTGTGTGTGTGTGTGTGTGTGTGTGGAGGGGGGTACATAGCTAAATGACGCATTAAATCGCGTTTCAGTATAGTTCTATTTATATCATTGCATAGTAATCATTACGTACCATTAAAAGAATTACAAATCATTAAATCTGGTTGTCGAAGTTTAAATAATAGAATCGATAGGGTTATTTTTGAACGACGGAGATAGCCAATAAGGGGTTCTGCAACCACCCTACCCAATTAGTATTCAACTTCCTATTCCTATTGTGTGCCAAAAGGAACGAGTGTGTTACTATATTGTCCTCAAACACCTCCCTTTTAGGTTTCTTAACACCAAACAACGTCCTATTTCGGATAGTCCACAGAGACCACAATGTTGTGTAAAAAATTGCTTCTAAGCATTCAACCTCTCCTTTCATCATCCTTAAAGACTCCATTCAACCCTTCGAATCAGAGGCATTATTGATGCCTGGGATGTCGATGTTCCACCAACAACCTACATTTCTCCAAATCTCACAAGCCAATTGACATTCAAATAACAAGTGATTTACGGATTTAGTTTTCTCCTCACATATCGTGCAGAGAATAAAATGGACCTCTATTCTCCTTTTGGTAAGATTTCCCTGGTGAAAATTTTATTCAGACCCAACCTCTATATTTACCTTAATAGGTACCAGTTTGCTCCAACTAGCTAGTTGGATTCTGATCAATCTCCAAGCTTTTGGAGTCTATATAGTTCTGGACGGACGCCACCGAAAACTCATCCGCTCCATCCATGCTCCATCGCCATCTATATTTCTAGCTAGATAGATTTATATTTCCATGTAACTCTTTCAATCTCTCCATCTGATCCCCTTTTGGCGGCCTACACAGGACCAAGTCCCTTCCTGCTCGTGCAATCTTTGACATTAGCCTTTTTATTTGAATCCAATATATAAACTTTCAGATTGTGTTTTTTTAAGAGTAATTACTAATTTAAGAGTGTTTCTTATATTGATTTTCAAACTAACATACTCCGTTTTATAAATTAGACTAATTAATTCATTTTAACCAATTGGTTCATCTAGCATGATCAAGACGGGTCTATAAAAAGCCAATTAGTTCATCTAGCATGATCAAGAAGGGTTTATAAAAGCCAATTAGTTCACCTAGCATGATCAAGAAGGTTTTATAAAAGCCAATTAGTTCATCTAGCATAATCATTTATAATTTCCACTTCAAATCAGTTGCATTTTTTTTGTTTTGGCTAGTCTTGATTTTGTTTGCTTAATTAATTATTTACATCATATAAAGACAAATAAATATGATTAAATATCTTTTTATACTTAACCAAACTAAATCCATTACATATATACAAAGCAGTAAAAAAAAAGCTCATGGATCGTATAAGTTCATCGATCGTTATTATTCTCAATGGTTTTTCATTCTAATTTTCAATCACAAATATCATTCATACATAAAATTGAAGTATCTCTTTCACAAATATCATTCATTTATGTTCATGATGGATTTGTAACATTGAAGAGTAATCGTTTAGCTCACAAGAAAAACAAGGGTCACGCCTCCACAGGTTACCATGCTTTTTAAACATATGTGCCACTTTATCCTTAGTTGCTGACGGACCGCTCATATGCAACAACACCACGAACTTCTTGACTGCTCCGTAAATCATCATTTCCTCTAAGACAACGTCAGCCGGATGAAAATTGCTAATCAACCAAAAGATCTTTACGCATATCTTTGAAGCAATCTCCGATTCATTTAACAACTTCGTTGACATTGCACCTATCCCTAAGCGGTGTTCCATGAATGCCACTCTTCCATCCGCACATTCGCACAATAGTTTCACTATTTGCAGTATTTTTTCACATTTTGATTGGTGAGAGTCTGGTAGGAGCTCAATTAGGGTACATAATGCACCAGCCTCTATTGCCTTCAATCTGCTTCTCTTTGATGAATCTAGGATCTTTATCAACACTTGCAATATAAATGAACTTTCCTTGGTACATATCTCATCCGATAAAAACTCGAACAGAGATTTGAACATACTCACACCCAAATCATTTACAATTAGATTCCAAGTGAAATCAGACTTTGCTATTACTTGGAATATTGATATTGTGTGAAGCCTAGCCTCTCGGCTTCCTCTTTCGAGAACAATGGCCATGGACTTCATGTATTTAGGGTTTGATAACATTTCGATCATCTTTCCATCTTCTTGTGCTATTAGGAGATGTTGAAGAACCCCCAAAGCCTCCTCGCAAGCTCTAAATGCGATAAAATCTGAACTATCATCCAAGATTTGGGCAACTATTTGTAACAAAATTTCCAACCCTCCTAATAATATGAAATCAAGCTTCATCTCATCTCCCATTTGTAAGATATACCAAAGTTTTCTTAAAGAACTAACCTTGAATGGAGTTGACTCTAGGGTTTTTAGCAATGATGCCATTTCATCTTGCTTCAACAACCGCAAGGAAGATGAAGATGAAGATGATGAGGATGGTGATGGTGATGATGGTGATGGTGATGATGATGATGATGATGATGATGGAGATGGAGAATTGCTACTTATCCATGCAAGAATGAGCCTTTTAAGGGTGTAATTAGGGGTAAGACCAAAATTGTTGAGGGTCTGCATTGTGGCTGGACAAGTAGTTTTCTTGTAGCTAAAGAACCATTTTTCGATGTTTTTACGCTCGTATGAGACCCCTGTGGAGATGATGACTGGTTCATTCATAATCTCCATGGATATGGGGCATCTAAAATCCTTAGGGAAGTTCATTTCTGGATTCAGATTTTAAGATCTCTATTTCCAATATATATTGTGGTCGAAGTGTGTATATATATATATATATATAATATAATTTTTCTCTATATATGTAAACTTGATCAGAGAGAGAAAGATATAGTTTATACCTTTTATGTATATATCTTGCCCACTAAATCATCAATGGGGTCAACATGGATTAGGTTACCCAGGTTGAGGGTATTTGAATAAACTAAGCTAACAGTTTCGACATTAAAATATTCCTAAGTTCAAAACTTTTTAATGTGTAAAGCAATCAAACTTGTTCAGCTTGGGTTCATACTTCATAGTCTAAAAAAATTGGTAAAATAAATTTAACCTAAAAACAAAAAATATCAAATACTAGGGATCGATTAGTAGTTAACCATTCAAACTCTTAAAAGAATTCAAACACAGATTTAAACATGGGATGTCAAAATTATATATAGATATTACGATTTAAAAAGATCAAATTAGGATTCATCATATTATGACGACGGTTGTGTATGGTTGATTCGGATAAAAAGCTTTGTACGTGAGATACTTGAACGGGTTGGGTTGATTTACATGTACCTAACCCTAATCCAACGCAACTAACTCGGTTTGAATATTTTACAAATCCGCTTAGCTAATTAGGTTCGGGTGTTGAGGTTAATTTTGAGGTTAATCGTACGAAGTAGCATATATATAGAAAACACAAGCTAATCTCGGTTTAAGTCTATATTTATTTTTTTAGAATTTTTGCTATGTATGAATCTCAACAAAAAGAATCAAATATAAAAGTTGGATTTATGAATGTTATATCTCTTTTTATCGCTGACATCTAGTGCATATCAGTGAGGGTCATTAGATGACCATTAAGGCCTCGTTTGTTTTTTTCATTTTAAGCTCTTAATCATCACGTATGTCTGATTCGTTTAGACGTTTCATAATTATTTCATAACTGAAATCAGACTTTAGACTTCAGCATTTCTTAAAAAACAAACGTCACCTAAGTTGTAGGTCTGAAACAACATCTAGGAACAAAACTTTTATCGTATACTCATTGATGTAATTCCGATAATTTATTAACTAGTATATAAATATAAGTTTTACCTAATTTTTTTAAATTATCTCAAATAAGTCTTGATCATTCAAACAAGAATAATTATGTTGAAGAATTATTTATTTAGAAGAAGTGTACACAAGTAGGAGAACTGTCAAAAGTCTAAGTCAAATGATTTGCAAAACATGTACAGGGCAAAACATGGGAGCAAATCAGGTGGAGATTGCAAGGATTGATCTCTTTGAAATAAATATTCAAAATACAGAATATTTTCAATTCTACCCCTAAACTATATGGCATTTCTCCTTGGACCCTTTGATTTTTGCATATTATGTAATTGATAGAAACTTGTTTATAACATTTTCAGAAGGTTCTTAATTCATATCTAAACCCTTGTCTTGTTTAATAAGTTATAGAAATGTGTCTGATAACTAAAAGATAAGAAGTGCAATCTACATTTAAGTCATAATACTTCTAAGAAAATTAAAACTACTTTTTATACTTATTATTGAAGTGTGAAGTCAATTAATAGATTATCAGAGCAAATAATGCACAAACAATTGCCCGTATTTTATACGTAAGTGCATTTAGGATCATTATTCTTTTGTACGCTAAGTACTAAAACGACATTATAAACTCATCATCAAAATTCATTAATCAAGACCCACTATCCACAAGACAAATGAAAGATTTCGTTCATATATATGTTAGCAATCGAGGAGGATAATTAGTAGAGGTTGTTGACAAGAGTGATGGAACGTGCAAGTTAAGCTAATGATTAGATGCAGATGGAGACTTATCGTAAGGATGAATTAGGGAGGTCGAATGCTTAGAAGTGGTATTCTACACAGCAGTATGGTTTCTATGGACCTTTTGTGATGTCGTGGGACGTTGTTTGGTACTAAGAAACCTAAAAAGACGGTGTTGTGGGACAGTATTGTAACACACTCGTTTTTTTGGGCACACAATAGGAGCAGGAAGTTGATATTAATTGGGTAGGGTGGTTGCAAAACCCCTTACTGGCCTTATCTGTAATATAATTGTTTTCTAGCATCTTGCTATTCTTAATAAAAGTTATGTCATCAAAAAAAATGTTAATGAATAGATGTCCAACTAGTTTCATTTGCATAGTTGGTTGATACTTTTGAGTTTAATTATATAATGCTTAAACATAAAATAATGAATCAATTGCTCTTCTTCTTGCTGATTCCTATCTTTGGTTTTATCTTTTGGTGTATCAGGTTGCTTTCTTTATCTCGCAAAAAGGTTTATGCTCTTGTTTTCTGTTGTATTTTTTGGTGGTTCTGATAAAAGTTTCTTGTTGCCTTTCAAAAAAGAATTAAGGCAATGAGTTGAAGGTCGCCCAATGTTCAAGGGTAGAATTGAAATTGTATCCTATTTGCTAATGTTGACTTTGAATACGTACTGACTGAGATTGGATCTTTAACAACAGGGATATTCGTATATTCAACATCCAAGAAAATAAATTTTATTATTTTATTCAGAGTTTGAATTCGTATCATTTAATTTTGTTCATTTGAGATTATTTTATCGTAAGTCGTAACTAAATTTTGTATTTAGATCAACTTTATAATGATATACTCAAGAAATTATTATAATTAATTTTACATGTCTTTTTTATATTTGAATATTAAACATTGTCAACTGCTTTGTGCTTCTTATATATTAATTATATCTAAACAATTAATGTTATTTTTTCTCTTTTTATATATACGTGTGTGAGAGAGAGAGAGAGATATTTTATAAATTAATTTCCCAATGAGGAGATGTTAAAAAACATTAAACAAAGCACGAGATAATTAAGGAGCATCATCATAACTATATTTTCTCACCTGCACAGTGTTATTACAGAGCTATTTGGTCAACTATTTCACCTTAAACTTTGATTAGAATTATATGATAATCTATATTTAAGTAATGAACGAATTAATTTAGAGTAAAGTTTGCCTTTAGTCTTTTAGGTATGATATGAAGATATCATTGGACAGACAGAACTTGACATGACTGGACAGGATAGACCTGGACTAGATAGGACGAGACTGAATTGAATATGACAGAATAAGTGTCTATCTAGTGTTTGATACGACTAGGACCAAACAGAAAAGAACAGAACTAGACAAGTTACCTCTAAAAGTTATTTGATAATTTTACATATCATATATAGTTATAATTAACACAAATAAAATAAATAATTTTATGTTTGTCCATTTTCAACAACTTGGGTCTATAATATATTAGCGTTCATGTTTGGCAATATTAATTCTTGTTTGAACTCAACCGTAGATATGTATATATATTAATATATATATATATATAAAGAGAGAGAGAGAGAGAGAGAGAGAGAGGCGGGTTTAAATGCGAACTCAAAATTGGTTGTGAACATGAGGACAAAGGAGAGCACGATGTTGGTGATTTTAGTGTTATCGGTCCATTTATGTATAATTGAAAATAACATAATGTTTAAAAGGGGATTTTATATTGTGTTCTAATACGAGTCAGGTGGTGCGGAGTGCACGATCGATATAAAACGAGTATTAACCCGGTAACGACGAAATGGCGAAGATCAAGGGGGCCGCCGCGTCCCCTTACGGGGTCCAAGGGGCAGAGCCCTTGGCAGTGCCCCAAAAGATCTTCGTAATTTTGGAATTGAGTACAAAAAAAAACATGATCAGAACTAGGATACAGAGCTCCGTATGGCTTGACCAGAGCCCGGATACAGAGTTTTGCACGGTTGATGCAGAGGCTCTATATGGTCGATACAGAGTTCTGTATGATCGATGCAGAAGCTCTGGATAGTCTGGTTAAGGCTTTCGAGACTTAGAGTTTTCTAAAAATGGACCCGAGCTCTACATGGTCGGTTCTGATCAAGTGTTCTCTGAACGGTTATTGTGCATTAATTGTGCGGTTATTGGACAGTTATTGGAATACGTGTGTAACACCCCGAATTTCATAGCTATCGACACTCTTTCATGAATACAAGTTTGGTATACCTTTTAGCTAAGTGTTAAAGTCACATGGGTCAACCAGGAGCAAACTGCGACCTAAAAAGTGCAACATGCCCGGTGGCATCGTAGCAGTTCTTGTACGGTAAGTTGGGCATGCAAGGTGCGACCTTGCCATGCCATGGTCACAGTGCCACGGTCGCAATTTATGTACCGAATGTCTAGAAATGCATGGTGCGACCTCAAGGTGCGACCTGGCCATGCCATGGTCGTAGTGTCATGGTAGCAGTTCGGGTCTGGACTACTTAAATGAGATTTTAAGCTGAGTTCATTTAATACACATATCAGATCTTCCTCCCAACATTTACTCCAAAGATAAAACCCTAAGTAGACGATTTTAAGAGCATTCATTGCTCTTCAACAACCAACCAAGATCTTCATTGAAGTCCAAGCTTAGAGAATCAAGATCTAGGGTTCTAAACTCTTGTGTTCTTCATCCCTACTTCTAGTTCAAGAGTTTTACTTGGAAATTTCTAGGGTTTCCTCAAACCCTAGTATTGTGAGTTCAAATCCAAACTCTATAACCTCAAATACATGTTATAAATGTTATGTCTTACTGATTTTAAACTTATATTGTCAAAGATTTATGTATTTGGTTGAGTTTGGAGGTTTTAGGTCAAAATGAAGTATTTTGGATATTCTGGAATTAGATGATGAAATGGTTTTATGTTGAAATAATCTTTGATTTTGGAAACAAAATGATTTGACCTGATATTGGTGAAATGTGTATTTCAAAGAGGAATGTTTATATAAAAGTTTTCGGTGTTGGAAAAACTATAAATACGTCTCGTTTGAAGTATTTGAAGAGTAGACTAGTATGTAATGGATCCATAGGTATTTAGTCGGTTTTAAGTCGGGATTGTTGTTCCCTTTTTGGTTGCGTTAGTAGTCATCAAAGGCCATACACTTAAGTATATTAGTCGGTGGTTACCGATTGCCATTGACTACGCGTGGTGCATCGAGAGGTCATCGAGGGCCTTACACTTAGGTGTATTAACTGGGAGTTGCCGGTTGCCATTGACCTATTGCACGGGCAATTTGTAGGGGTCATCGAGGGCCTTACACTTAGGTGTGTTAACCGGGAGTTGCCGGTTGCCATTGATTCCTATAGTTAGCTCGAACATTGAGTAGTGACCTACTTTTGTATGTGTCGCTAAAGATGGAATATCGGGTCTCCCCCGGTTGTTTTAAAGTATCCTTGCTCACCAAAGTAAGTGTGCAAGTAGAGTTAAATGGGATAAATTGAACTGTAACTTTATTTAAATATTCTACGGCTTTATCCATTTAACTGTTTGTTCTCACTAGGCGTAAGCCTAACACTGGATTTTAATTGTGATTTAGCAGGTGATCGGGATGAAGGGGCTCCCTAGAAGGGAGTGGAGTGTAGTGCCGGCGGAGACACCTTTTTAAGGAATACACTTAGAAAGTGTATATGCTTGGAGATATTAGATCAGTTGTTTTGAGATTACTGGTAACATCCGAATGTAATCTATATTCCGAATTGTATAGATTAATAGGTTGTTATTTTAGTATCCATGTTTAGATGTAAACTCCCATACTCTATCCCCATTTAGTGGGTGATTTTATATATTCCGCACTTTATTTTCGGTTTAAATTTGCTCTAATTTTTAGGGTGTTACAACATGTAACTGCCCACTACTCTTTAAATTCAGCCATGATTGCCATTTTAGTTACGTTATTTTTGTGAGTATAAATACGAATTAATACTCACGATTTTGAAAACGTTTTTTTGAACAATCCTTACATACTCTCCAGAAAAGTGCTTTCGCTTTTGTGCCTAAAGACGTAAGCGTTCTTGAGTCTTGTCCCACGTTGAATTTTGTAAACCCATGCATAAGGTCGAAATATCAATACGGAAAGTGTCTTTCAGGATTCTCAAGCAATCCAGTTTGATCAGACACATGTCCCATTCAGTCTTAATATATTCAGACTGAATGTTGTGTTATTCTATCTGAATGATATGTTATTCATTCTAAATGTTGTGTTATTCATACCGAATAATGTATGAACTTCACATTTGTTATTCATAACGAATGTTCTTCATTATACAGACTGAATGGACATGTGTCGTGCTCTCATTTGTTCTCATGTTCGCAACCAAATTTGAATTTGCATTTGAACTTCTCTCTCTCTCTCATTATACAGACTGAATGGACATGTGTCATGCTCTCAATTATTAACAAATTTAATAATTAATAATATTAACATTTATTTTTCTGTTACAAATCAGATAAAGATTAAAAAGATATATTTCCTAAATTATCTAACCGAATAATATCAAAACAAATCGGAAAAACTATTCATTCAATCGATTCCCTTCATAGTCCGGATTCAAAATATTTGAATATATGTGGTACCTTTTATGAATGTGTATGGTACATGTTCGTATGATATATTTTTTGATCCGATATTTTGAATGTGTGGTACCTTTTATGAAGATATGTGTGTGGTACCTTTTATTCCTCTTAAAAGGTACCATCGGAGTTGCAAAATATTTGAAAATATATGTTACCTTTTATGAATGTGTATGGTAATATTCATATGAAGGGAGAGGGTTTTTTATTATCATAATAGGTGTCATAATAGGTTTTTTATTATCATAATAGCCTAATAGGTATCATAATAGGTTTTTTATTATCATAATAGGTATCATAATAGGGTTTTTGAATGTTTATGGTACATATTCGTATGAATGTGTATGGTATGTATTTTTTATTATCATAATAGGTATCACAAAAGTTCTTATTTATCATAATAGATATGATCACCATGGTTTACGGAATAAGTTTAGGAAGAGGGAGGAGAGAGGAGAGAGATTTATAAAAAGACTTATTTACCCTTAAATATTATTTATAAATATATATATTTTTTTAAATAATAGATAATAACCAAAATTAATATTTTTAATAATAACCATTGATAATTAATAATGTGTGGTTTAGATTGGATCTCATGGTTATCAAGATTAACCTAGATGTCTCTTGAAGAGCTATATATATATATATATACATATATATATAGGGGTGGGTTCAAATGTGAACCTATCTTTGATTGTGAACATGAGGATGCATCTCAGCCATCCATTTAAAATCAGATCAAAAAATCAATGCACAAAACGCACGGTGGCATTTTTGTAAATAAGTGGAAAACTCGAGTCATGGCTTAAACAATAATTAGCGCGTAGGGGCAGCATCGTAAATATAACATGTTCGTCAATTTCTTCATCTTCGTCGTCCCCAAACAACGATTTCGCCATCAATCTCTTCATTGTCGTCGTCACCAAGTAACAATTTTGACATAAATCAGTTCATCGTCGTCGTCACCAAGCAACTTATTTCCTACAGAATTGTAGCTTATATTCAGTCTGAATATAAGCTAAAATTATGTGTTTGAATAGTTGTAGTATATATTCAGTCTGAATATAAGCTACAATTATGAGTTTGTATAATTGTAGCTTATATTCAGTATAAGCATAACATTTTATGTTTATATTCGGACTGAATATAAACTACAATTATACAAACACATAATTGTAGCTTATATTCAGACTGAATATAAGCTAAAATTATGTGTTTGTATAATTGTAGCTTATATTCAGTCTGAATATAAGCTACAATTAAGGGTTAGTATAATTGTAGCTTATATTCAGTCTGAATATAAGCTAAAATTATAGGTTTGTATGATTGTAGCTTATATTCAGTCTGAATATAAGCTAAAATTATGTGTTTGTATAATTGTAACTTATATTCAGTCTGAATATAAGCATAAAATGTTATGCTTATATTCAGACTGAATATAAGCTGCAATTATAAGTTTATATAATTGTAGTTTATATTCAGTCTGAATATAAGTTAAAATTATGTATTTGTATAATTGTAGCTTATATTCAGTCTGAATATCTGAATATAAGCATAACATTATAGTATCACAGTGTCATGTTTATATTCAGTCTGAATATAAGCTACAATTATGAGTTTGTATAGTTGTAGCTTATTCAGTCTGAATATAAGCATAACATTGTCATATCACAATGTCATGTTTATATTCAGTCTGAATATAAACTATGATTATGGGTTTGTAAAATTTTAGCTTATATTCAGTCTGAATATCACAATGTCATGTTTATATTCAGTCTGAATATAAGCTATAATTATGGGTTTGTAAAATTTTAGCTTATATTCAGTCTGAATATAAGCTAAAATTATGTGTTTGTATAATTGTAGTTTATATTCAGTCTGAATATAAGCATAAAATGTTATACTTATATTCAGACTGAATATAAGCTACAATTATGTGTTTGTACAATTGTAGCTTATATTCAGACTGAATATAAGCATAACATTGTAGTATCACAATGTCATGTTTATATTCAGTCTGAATATAAGCTACAATTATGGGTTTGTATAATTGTAGCTTATATTCAGTCTGAATATAAGATAAAATTATGGGTTTGTATAATTGTAGTTATATTCGGTCTGAATATAACCTAAAATTATGTGTTTGTATAATTGTAGATTATATTCGGTCTGAATATAAGCTAAAATTATGTGTTTGTATAATTGTAGCTTATATTCAGTCTGAATATAAGCATAACATTTTAGTATCACAATGTCATGTTTATATTCAGTCTGAATATAAATTACAATTATGAGTTTGTATAATTGTAGCTTATATTCAGTCTAAATATAAGCTAAAATTATGTGTTTGTATAATTGTAGCTTATATTCAGTCTGAATATAAGCATAACATTGTTCCTGATGAAGAAGCAGACTCCATTGAAAAAACATAATTAACAATTTAATTTCAGAAATCGAAAATCCGATTACTAAAGTTCTTTACAGCAATGAATACGATTAACAGAGAAGAATTTGATTTCCAGAAAGAGTTCGATTTACAGAGAAAATTTCAATTAACAAAGGATGAGAGAATTAAGCGGGAGTGATAAACTTGCCTAATTTACCCCTCAAGCCACATTTAAAGAACGGCTTCAATTTGGCTCAGATCAAGGGCTGAGATCTGTCCTTAGGTTCACAACCAAAGATAGGTTCACATTTGAACTTTCCTCTCTCTCTCTCTCTCTCTCTATATATATATATATATATATATATATAGGGGAGGGATCATACGAGAACACTACAAATTTAAAGGAACAAAGGAACTCATTTGTGACCACATATGATGTGGGTCCCACATAATATTAAATCATTTATGATTTAATTTTTAATCATATTAAATCATAAATGATTTACTATTATGTGGGACCCACATCATATGTGATCCACAATTGTTCCTTTGTTCCTTTAAAAATGCAAAGTTCTCATTTGAACCTTCCTCTATATATATATATATATATATATATAGGGGAGGGATCATATGAGAACATTACCAATTTAAAAAAACAAAGGAACTCATTTGTGACCACATATGATATGGGTCCCACATAATATTAAATCATAAATGATTTAATATTATATGGACCCACATCATATGTGATCCACAATTGTCCCTTTAAAAATACAAAGTTCTCATTTGAACCTTCCTATATATATATATATATATATATAGAGAGAGAGAGAGAGAGAGAGAGGAGGGATCATATGAGAACACTATCAATTTAAAGGAACAAAAGAATTCATTTGGGACCACAAATGATGTGGGGTCCACTAATAAAAAATCATATATGATTTCAATGGGACCCGCCATTGAAATCATATATGATTTTTTATTTGTGATCCAAAATGATTCATTTGTTCCTTTAAAAATCCAAAATTCTCATTTGAACCTCTCCTTATATATATATGTGTGTGGGTGTCTATATATATATAGGGGCGGGTTCAAATGAGAACTTAAATTTGGTTGTGAACGTGAAAACAAATGAGAACACAACACGTGTCATATTCAGACTGAATAATCTACCTTCAGACACGTATCATCCTCTCATTTACCGTTACGTTCACAACCAATTTTGAGTTCACATTTGAAAAAAAAGTTTCGCATGTAATTTGATGGATGAGTCTTTCAATATTTCTGCAACAAACTTTTCATGATAGCAAATGAGAGGATGAGTCTTAATATTTCTGTAACAAACTTTTTAGCTTAGAAAAAGGCTCAAGGAGGCATTTAAGGACCGGATTTCGTGGCTAAGTGAAGAGTTTCTTTGGAGTTGGGGCTGGTTGAGGGATCTTTGTTTTTAGTGTGGGATTTCTTTTTGTTGTTGTTGTTCTCTTTTGTTTCTGTCCCTTGCAGAAACTATCTGTACTCTCTTTTCTTTTCTTTTAATTTATTTGGTTGGCCTTTCAAAAATAATATATATATATATAGAGGTTCAAGGGAAAACGCTAAAAAAAGATAAAACTGAAGAAACAACCTAGGTGGCTTCCATGTGGACGGTATGCATTAATACATATCGGTAACTTGTAACATGCATTAATGAATATTCATCAATGCATCTGTAATGATAGATGCATTGATGCATAGGAACAAAAATTGCCGGTATGCATTAATGCATACCGTCCACATGGAAGCCTCCCAGGGTGTTCTTCAGTTTTCTCTTTTTTTAGCGTTTTCCCTTGAACCTCCCTCCCTCTCTCTCTCTCTCTATATATATATATATATATATATATATCTAAAATGAAGATTCACAAGTCCTTGGGAGCCTATCTAAAGTGTAATGGCCAAGTCTCCCAGTACGATACAGATTAATAAGTTTGGCAGCAACCATGCCAGTAGTATCTCCACATGGGTTTGAAGTCACATTGAAAGATTCTCTCAGTGTTGTAGACTGTGTTTCAATCAGTTGTAACATCTCCTTCTCATCTTCCAGATTACCTTTGAAAGCTGAGATCTCATTAAACAGAGCTCGCCGAACAGCCTGCACCACAAAATCCTAAAGCAAAGTATCAATAGTCTCAATTATGAATAAAGAAAGGAGAACAATATATATATATATAGATAGATAGATGTTGGTTCATTTACAAACCGGATGAATTGTACAAACTCGTACAAACCATATATAAAAATAATTTTTTCATGATTTTTTTTCCATCAAATGCTATGATTTAAGATGTTATTACATATATATGTTTGTTTCATAATGTAAAAGTTTCACATGTAATTCTTTCACAAGGTGAAACAAACATATGTGTAATAACATCTTAAATCATAGCATTTGATGGAAAAAAATATGAAAAAGATTATTTTTATATATGGTTTGTACGAGTTTGTACGATTCATCCAGTTTGTAAATGAACCAACCTATATATATATTTATATATATACGGAAAATACTCCCGCACACTACTCACCTGTGTATGATCGTTCACAATTTGATTCTCTCTTTCGTTAAACTCTGATCCACCAAGAGAAGTTGCATCTTCGTCAGTAGAAAATTTTGCCCATTTCTTGTATTCATCACTGAAATTGAGTATTGAGAGAAAGTATTGAGCAAGCTCTGATTGGTCAATCAGAATGTCATTAATGGCTCCTGCATTTTAAAGACCAAGCCTGTGAAGAAGTACCCCAATAAGAAAGGAAACAAGAATCATGTAACATAAATATCCCCTCATTTCAAGAAAATAAAAAAGGGGGAAATATCTATAACAACAGAACCAGACCTAGAAATTTTTTGGCACCATTTGACTATAAGAAACAGATATAGGGATATTTTTCACAAAATCATTATTGGTCTGTCGGTTAGTTCATTGCTGTCGGTTAGTTCATTGCTTTTCATATGTGAGGTGCTGTGTTCAAGTCTGTCATTACAATCTTTTTTCAGAAACATAATAAATATGAAACAAAAAGCTAAAAAATAAGAAAGTGACATTGGAATTAAGTGGTGACCCGTGCCACCATATGCACTACAGTGGGTCCGACCCTATATAATAACCCGTTCCAAATGGATAAAAATTGGATTTCTGAGCTCCTTACAAGCTCATAATTGTAGGCTACCAATAATTTTCACCATAGTTTCGAGTCATAGTACAAAATTAATGAGAAAAAACAAATGCTTCACAGAAGGGTACCAGTCAAAGCCAATTTGGCAGACAGTTCAGCATCAAGAATCTTGGGAGGCAAAATTCCGGGGGTGTCCAAGATATAAATATTTGGATGGCTTGCAATCTGAAAAATTCAAATTTTATAAGATGAGAAAGGAAAGTTGCAACCTTGAATATTATTTCAACTAAAGAGATTCATCGCTGCAAGAAGTGAAACCAAGTTCTAACAAAACCATGGTGAAGAAATAATGTAAATAAATATTATACCTTTAAACTGATGATATTTTTTGTTTCCCCTGGATGTGGACTCACAGTGGCATGTTTTAACTTCCCTTTCTCTTCAAAAGAAATATATATATATATCAAATGTTAGAAGCAACCACAAACATGTTCTTTTTTGGAGAAAGGAAAAAAGAAAACACTAAAGGGTGCGTTTGGTTGCAGAAAACTGCTTTCATTTTCCTAGAAAACGTTTTCAAAAAATGGAATTGAGTTTTCATTCTCAGTTTTCCTAGAAAGTGTGTGTGTGTGTGTGTGTGTGTGTGTGGAAGTTTCTACATAACAAAAAATTGGAAAACTATTAAAAGTAGTTTTCCAAATTGCATATAATTTTTAGAAAATGAAATTTTTTGTTTTCTTGGAATTTTTTTTGAAAACTGACGAACTAAACGGGTTCTCTAAATTTTCATTTTGCTAGGAAATTTTTCCTAGAAAACTGGAAAATTTTCCACAACTAAACGCACCCTGAGTGCTTTGTAATTCGGTATTTTATTTTTTAGACCAAATGCATGTTATTTCCAACTATGAATTTTCTACCCTATATTTATTTCCAAATGCATGATATAAAACGAAAACACACACTATTGTGGTTGTGCTAATGAATTATAAATTTATAATTACCTGCCGCGCTAATTCTGCCTATCTGATGCAAGGAGTTGGCAAAAGCTGATTTCCCAACATTTGGAATTCCAACGAGCATTACTGTAGTGGTGTGAGTTTCACTAGAATGTGTGGACCTTCTTATGTCTCTAACTCTGGCTTGTAGAAAGTTCAGGAACTACAAGTGGATATTCTTAGCAAAAACGTTACAAATACAAGCATATGATATAGAAAACATAATGCACATATTCAAAATTAACACCCGAAGAAATAATGTGTTCTCAATTACCTCCTTGATACTATCCTTATTATGAGAATTGATAGCATAAGGTATGTAATTCCGCTCCTCGAAGTAAGCCATCCATTCCTAAAAGATATATTGAACTATAAATCAGCATAGCCATAGATACCATCAATTGAAGCATATCTACATACAAGGTATTCTTAATATCTAGCTCCTTCATTCTGATGTTCAAATTCTTATAGCGAAGAAATTAAGAGTTACTAAAGAATAGAAGTCAGGCTCTATTCAAACAGCAATATATAAGACTTAGGGGCTGTTTGTTTACCTCTTAACAGTTTCATCAAGAGACAGCCTCTTCTGAATCGCTAAGAGGTTAATCCTATTTGGCAAAAAATAAGTCCGCCTCTTAATGGTACCAAAACCCTCTGAATCATTGTATCCTGGACCTCCCTTCACCATTAGGAGCCCTGAATACATCCTGAACAATTACCAAACAATTATATTTCATTTTGCACTATATCATAAGAGCCTCTTAATCATTCTGACCACGTAATCATTCTACACCAAACCATTCAGTAACCGCCAAACAACCCCTTAGCCCCTTATCATGGTAAATATGATATGGCAGGTGCTATTAAGACAGTTTTAAACTCGAACTCGATCACTCAACTGACATAGCTAGAAATGTGGAATATGGCGGGTTTAAAATCAAACGTGAATTGTGCAAGCAAATTTAAAAATTTATGTGACATATCATTTGTAATATTCATATGTGAATCATCCAAAAACATAGTTCTAGAAAATAACTAAGGATTTCAAAGGGATCTATCACCTTAGTTTTTGAGCGATCAGCAAGATCCATTTTGTTCAGGATAATAATGTTCCTCGAGGAAGATGGGAAGTATCTCAATTGTCCATATTCTGATGACATCGGAATCTGAAAGGAATGCATGAAGTGAGTGCCTATTTGTGTATAGAGTAAACATCATCTAAGACCACAAACATATCTTCAAGAAATAAAAATCAAACAACTTGCAGAAATTTGGGGATCAACATAGAAAAAGATCAGTAACTCAAGAAGAACATGGCCAAGATAGTTGTCTAAGCCATTTTATCAAACAGTTGGTAGCCATAAAGAAAAGGGATGGTTCTTACCCTTGCGTCTCTGACTTCAAGGACAAGATCGACAAGTGGGATTCGCTTAAAAATGGCACGAGCTGCGGCACGCATGTGATGGTTGTACCACCAACTTGAAGATTTGCTCTCCGATACTTTCTTAATAGAATTACCCAATTTTTGAACCAAACTAGCCGTTCCCACCATTTTTATAAAATTTCTAGCGACACCAACGTTTAGGTGGCATTTGTTTTTTAAGAGGTGCTGAAGTTTGAAGTCTGATTTCACTTCTGATTTATAAGAGGCGGTGTTGAAGTATGAAATATGAATCAGTCAGACTGTTTATTTTTAAGTCTGAATCTGAAATCTGAAAAACAAATGAAAACAAGAAGAAACAAGTATCAATTTAATTCTAGAGCCCAATCAGCAAATGAAAACCCAGAAAGGCAAAGTTTGATTGATTCAAAACCAAGAGAAATGAACACCCAAAAAGAACTAGTATAAACCCCATTTTCTTGAATAAAGAACCCAAAACAAACAGATTGTAGAAGTTAAAAGAGTTGTATGCTTATATTATTGCTATTTGAGATGGATAGGAGAAAACATAAATATTTAAAGAAAGAGTTGATGAGAGGATTTTAGATGATTAAAGCTAGCAGCATATGATTTATGTGATGCATAACAAACAAAGGTAATAAATAATAGGATAGGAGTCAAAATCATTTTTATATCAATTTGCATTTGCTGAAGTCCCTTGGCTAAGAATAGCATATAAGTTGTAAGTTTATATACCACAAAACTAAACTAATGTTGATTTTGAATACTTATACTTGTGTCCATGATGTTGATATACTATACATTACTCAGGCAAGGCTAGAATATAGATTTTAGATAGGGTAACAACATAGCTTCACTTCAAAAAAGAAACCCCATTTTCTTGAATAAACAAAAATTTGATCACTACCCAATTCAAAAGCCAACTTTTTTAAACCAATAAACAAGCATATATAGGGGATTCTCAATGATTAAGCCCATATATGTAATAAACATCTTTGTGTGCTTGTGATACATTAGAAACCTGCCGTTCTTGAAGTCTATAATAACACACAAAAACCAATTTCAAGTGAACAAAGAAACTTTCATTCAAAACAAATTCATGGAGAAATGACACAATCAATTTTTAAAAGACTCGTGTTGGATCACTGTGAATGTTTCAAAATCAGAACTCATAAAACCAGTTGAATGAGAGACAAATATAGAGAACAAATAGAGAGAACAAAATTACAGAGATAACAGGGGGAATACACAGTTGAAGGAGAGACAAATACAGAGAACAAAATTACGATATAGGTCAAAGCATAGTCACATAGATCGCGGTACGCTCCGGTACGGGAACGAGGATCGGGAACGCGGTTCGCTATTTTCTAAAATTCGGTACGGAGGGGGGTAGGCTCATTCCGGATCGCTTCCGGTACGATGTACCCAATAAATAATAATATTAAGTTCCTATATTAATAATTTAATACTTTTGAAATGTTAATAACTTAATACTTAATACTCAAAAAAACATATTGTAAACACACTTAAAGGTAAACATTAATTTAAAAAAACAGAGAAGGGAGGAGGAGTCGCACAATAGGAATCGAGAGTGAAATTGAAATAGTTTTGTGAAATTGAAAACTCAGAAAAGGTATTTATAGATGGAAAGTGAATATAATTAAATTGGAAAGTGAATTTGATCAGCCATTATTGTTGAGAATTCAGAATCGAGGAGTCGCACAATCAAAATCGAGAAGACGCTGTCAATTTTCCCGGTCAACGATTTTGACCACCGCCCTGGAACGAGTCGACCAGCGATTTTGACCCATTTAATCGATATGGAATTACGTTTGGAACACGATTTTGACCGACAGAAATCGTTTATGATTGACGATTGGAACTCGTTCCCACCCACGTTTGGAACGCGATCGTACCGCGTTTCGGTACGGACGATCTGGAACGTAGATCGTGGCATGCTGAGCGATTTCTGTGACTATGGGTCAAAGCTTCCGTTGGCATGATTCGCGAAGAACAACAATCCAGCCCTAAACACAGAGACAAATTTGATTGTGAAATTCTCTCGAAGAACACATGATAGTTGTAATAGGAACAGGATCTGGTCGAAGTTCACACAGTCACCAGATACATCCACGTAGTCGAGATTACTTGGAGAACTAAGAAATCGGGGCAGAAAGAGATCGAGAGATGCTTGGATCGAGAGGAAGATAAAGAGCGTGAGCTTGAGATCGAGGGGCGGATTGCTTGAAATCGAGAGATCGTGCTTGAAATTTGAAGAAGAAGTCGAGAGCTGAGAACGAGATGGAGGCGGATTGTGATTTCAGAGGACGCTAAGAGGTTTTTAAGCTCTTAATTTGAAAAAGAAAACCAGTCTGAAATCAAATATGTCTGACCAAATCAGGCTTCAGATGTGATTAAGAGGAGAAATGGCAAAAACAAACAGGCTCTTAGGTGGCATTTGTTTTTTAAGAGGTGCTGAAGTCTAAAGTCTGATTTCACTTCTGAATAATAAGAGGTGGTGCTGAAGTCTGAAATCTGAATAAGCAAAACTGCTTGTTTTTGTAAACTGACAAACCTCTAAACTTTAAAATTTGAATCATTTTTTTTGTAAACTGACAAATGTCTAAATATCTAGAATTAACACGATACATTCATAAAATATGATCCAAGACACGAGATTATATAGCTAAAACATGCCAAAAAATTTAAATCTCAACTAATTCCATGGGGCTCTGAAATTAACAACCATGCAAACCATCTTGTAGCTCTAAGAGGACTTGAACCAAACCATTCTAGCCAAAGAAAAACCATTTCCCATAAACAAGAATCAAAAGAACATATAAAAGCAATGAACCACAAAAACTCTACCATGATTTCAGCAACTAAAATACCAAATTCTGAATCTCAAACAAGACAATTTCAGCAAGAAATTTACACCTCAAAACTTCCTCTTCACTAGTATTTGATCATAATGTTACTATGAGCTAAAAAGACCCAAAAAGACAAAAACCTATACTGGCAATTCATATAACTAATGAAGTAAAGAAAGAAAAATAAAAAGATGATTAAGACCAAAACATAAGAAATATAGAAGGGTGCAAATCCATATTAGAACACCTGAATTGCAAAGCCATGGCTCCTAATCCTAAGATATAAAGAGGTACTGGAAATCTTGATCAATAATAGTTTATATTATGTTCCATTATAATCAATATCAAATAGCATAGCAATCTTGATCATGGCAGAACAAACCATAACTACATTGGTCTTCTTCTTTGGATTGCCATCTACCTAATGTAGCTTCTCCTGCACCATTAAAAAGGGTAGCTGTACAGATTATAAAACAGATTCTTCTTCATTTTGTTAACTGAGAAATCTGTTACTACTAAAATGCATCACATGAATTCGAAGTTTTACACAGAGAATGAAGAAACTATGAATCCCAAGTAAAAACCTGAAAACCCAAAGAAAAAAGCACCCAATCGAAGAACTCATATCGAGTTAATCACAAAACTATGAACTTAGATTAAATGAAGAAGTCAGAAATCGAGTTTACACAGTTGTAGCCAAGGGATTAGCAAGAAATTATCTATGAGATGAATCAAATACGAACAACAAGAGGAAACATGAGCGATATCTTGCATCACACTGGAATCCGAATTAGAATGAGAGAGGGGAATCGATATTAGGAGAAATCAATGAACCTGGATACTGAAATCAAAGGTAAGAAACCCTAACTTTGGTTTAAATCAGAAGAAGCAATTAAGAACATACCTAAAAAGATAAAGATTGGGGCTTTTGATTTGTTGCATTGATTTCGTATTTGAAACTCGTCATTGCTTTTCTTCTTCTTCACTGAAAGAGGAGCGATTGAGGGGGATAAGTTTCAGAGGACGCTCCAGACATAAGTAGCTCTGAATAGGTGGAGAAAACAATCTGGAATGTTTTATGTCTGACCCATTCAGATACAAGGGCTAAATATGTCTGAATAAGTTTCAGAGTCTTTGTGGTCAATGTTTCATAAATCCATCTCAGATTCTTCGGTTTTGTTTCATGATCCAAAATTATCGTGAATTTTAAAATTGGGTGCCTCATTTGACCTACATATTTTAAAAGGGTTTTCCTTTTACACCCTACTCTATAAAACACTCACAAAAAGTTAAAATATGTATAAATACCATAATCTTAATGATGAATATGATGTAGAGTAGGGTACCAAAGGTATCACCCATTTTAAAATTGGGTTATATGTTAAGTTTGTATTATCGTACCAGATCCTCTAAAATAGACCAATCAGCAATGCTAAATCAATTGATATTAATAAAGTGTGCTAGATCGATTATTTAGGGATGAGAATCTAATTGATTAAGGGCGAAGTCAATAAACGAGAGTACCCGGTAGGTGAGAGTAACTTTTTTTTATCTTAGTAAGCATTTACTGAATAAAAATTTTAATGAATACCTGATAAGTTAAGTGAAAGTATTGGTTCTTACCTGATAAGTGTTGGGTAAACGCCCCTTAGTCTTATGCAACCGATTTTGACTTTTGGTAAATCTCTAAATTCTAATGACTAATGTTTATGTCTTTCACTTTTTTGTAGATTAAAGATGTTTCTAGTTTGTTTTATTATTTGGATTGTTGATTTTTGATAGTTAGATGATTAGTTCAATTATTTGGATTGTTGATTTTTAGGAACAAAATGATGAGTAATGATGATTGTTCTTAATCCATTTGTGTTCTTCGTTTATGTTCATCTATGTTCGTCCATTTACGTTTGTTTATGTTCATTTATAGTTGTTTGTTTATGTTCATTTATGTTCCTTCGTTTATATTCGTTTAATATCTTAACAAACGAATATCAGTTAACATGAACAAGCACATTTTCTTTATTTACTAACATGAACACACACAAAATGTTCGTTTACATTTTTGTTCGTTCATTTATTCGGTTAAGTTAAACGAGCAAAGATGAACAAGCCTCCGTTCATGCTCGTTTGGTCCGGTTACAACCCTACGTGCACACAGGGACGGACCCATAAATTTTTTCTAACATTGGCACCATTTGATTAGGAAAACGACACTAACATAATTCGAACTTGAATCTGAGGCGGAAGAGAAGTCTTGCAAACCAACTCTACCAAAAAAAAGTTGTTTTCATTTTAGTTCCAAAATATATATGGTGTCGTTTTTCACAACTCTAATTTTTTTTTACACTACGATGGATGATATGCCACCATATGCTTTGAATTGGGTTCGTCTCCGCATGAACCCACTTAACTTATTTTGGAATTAAGATCTTTTTTTAGCTATGAAAGGTGCATCCATTAAACTTTGAGGAGTGCTTCGAGATATTAGAAAATATAAGAATTATCAACTAAAAAACTGAAAAAAGTGTTTCGGAATCAACCAAAAAACCCAAAAAATATCTCGATATCAATCAAAACACCGAAGAAATCTCTTGAAAGTGACCAAAAAACTTAAAATTCCTCGAAATCAACCAAAACAATTAAAAAAACCTTGAAATGGTGGTATTCAGCTAAAACAATCAATCGACTTTGCAGACCTTTGATTGATCTAAAATGTACGTTTGCTCGGCAAAAATTCTGCGTCCGCCACTAACGATAAATTTATTTGGCTTATGCTAAAAATGAAAAAGAAAAAAAATAGGAGTCAAAGGGGTTCAACTTGAAAGTTGGAGGACTTGTTTGGTCAATGAATTAAACTTTGAAATGGACTGTTGTACGGCTGGGTCAAAGCCTGGTCTGTTGGGCTATCTAATTTCTTTTGTGCCCCTTTAACATGAATTATTGGGCTCCTATTTTTGGGCCTTTAATGTTCTCTATTTAATTGCTTATATTGTTTGAGCCAAGCAGATGAAATTATATATATATATATATATATAAGGGCGGGTTCATATGAGGAAGGTACTAATTTACGAGAATACGAGGATAATTCTCGGCTAATCATTTTGTACATTAAAATTTTCATGTACAAAATCACATATGATTTCATGTACAAAAATCATATGTGATTTTGTAAGCATCAAAAAGGACACTGACGACTTTTCCTGCGGGCAAGTTGCGGGAAAAGTCACGGCTAATCATATATGATTTTGTACGTAAATCATATGTGATTTTGTACATGAAAAATTTCATGTACAAAATGATTGGCTAAACCTCCCTCTATATATATATATATATAATGGTGCTTTATGATTGTACTTCATATCTTTGTAACTGAAGCATGTATTTAAAAACATAGCTTCTGTGATTAATTGAAAAGTAGTTTTTGTGTAGTGCTGAAACAGAGATGGTTTGGTTTTGTGGGTTTCACCTTATCCTGCATAGGTGAAAACTTGAAACAAATGTGCGTGTTTATAAGTGGTACTATTTTCTTTATATTTAATTTAATTTAATAATTATGAAAAATGATGGGGCTCCGAACACAAACTTACATTTGTGTATTACAGTTCAATAATGACAATTTTGGAGGTTCTGTTCACTTAAAAGAAATACTTTTACCCATAAAATAATACCCAGGGAAATTTTCGTGGATGATTACCATGGATCACCCATGAAATACTAATGATTCCGACAAAATCCGATATTTTAAAGAAAATACAACAGATTACCCAGGAATTTTCTGGGTAATCTGTCACTGATTTGATTTACCCACCAACAATTTAGACATCAACTTTTGTGACGATTTTGTGACGGATCATCCTTTAGCGACGGATTTTCCAGGGAAATGTTTGTAGGTGAAAGTCTTCCATTTTAGTAGTGAAGGCTTGAATGTTGCCCATTTGCCATTATTGATGCTTGGTTCAACTGACATCGCTTTTAAAATAGACATGTTTGGATCCAAGTCTAAAAAATCTGTCAAATGTGACAATTCAACTGGTTGTCACCGAATGCATATACATACATTTACATTCAATACTAAAAATAACAATCTCTTACACCTTATTATTATAAATTTTGTTGCTATAGGAAGTTAGAAACAAAGTATTATACAAATCCTTGTACTGCCAACAGTTCATCAAGAGTATTACCACTCGTATGATGTTAATAATTGCACTACTCTACACGTTAGAACAGGTCGTGCGATTGCTGCTAGTAATCAACATTTTGCTCAATAATAGCACTACTCATGTTGTGTCATTTTATCATGAGAAATAATTTGTTAATAACCAATAACACATTCTTCTATAAAACGATGGGGGCGAATTGAAGTTTTTATACATATTGTCATTCTTATTTCTTAGCCATTAATTTAACACGTTATATCCCAAATTCAATTCTATCTTTGTTGGTTGATGCATGTTAGATTTTGTAATGGTTGTGTCAAATAATTGACTAGAATTGTAGGAGGTAGAGAATAGAAGATAGTTGATACTTTTTTTTGGTGACTTCAAATTTGATACATGATACTTTTTTTCTTTTAGATATAGTTTGAAGATTTAAGTAATAATTAGATATTTTTGTTAAAATACATAATAAAACGAAGGTTATAGATTTTACAAAATTGATGAGTATATCATTTCTAAAAGAAAATTACATGTTTATGTCAAGGACAATAGAACAAATGAGTAACATTTAAATGTCACATGATTCTCGATGGTGTCTTGTCCGAGAGATAGGTGGCGGTGGACTTCGGATGGAGCAGGGGAGTTCTCGGTGGCGTCTGTCCGAAATTACATCGACTCCAAAATCTTGGAGATTGACCAAAATCCGTCTAGGTGGAACAAACTGGTGCCAATTAAGGTAAACGTGTTAATGTGGAGGTTGGGTTTGAACAAAATTCCCACGAGAGATAGTCTTGTAAGAAGGGGAATTGATGTGTACTCTGTTCTATGCCCAATTTGTGAAGAGAAGAGCAATTGGTGGATCATCTATTCTTTGAATGCCAGTTGGCTCAAGATATCTGGAGGAATATAGGTCGCTGGTGGCAAATTGATATACCAGGTCTTCACAACGTTGCGGATTGGAATAATTGGATAGAGTCATTAAGACTGAAAAAAGGAGAAGTTGAACAGTGTAGAAGCAGTCTTGTACACTGCTCTTTGGTCAATATGGAATTTTCGTAATGGGAAGCTTTTTGGAGTAATGAGTCCTAAAAAGGCCTTGATATGGGATAACATAGTTACCCGTTCATTTCTCTGGACGCAGCACAGGAGTAGAAAAGAGAATATTAATTGGGTAGGGTGGCTACAATACCCCTTACAGACTATTTCTGTAATGTAACTGGTTTTGGTTTCTAGCACCTTGCTAGTTTTAATAAATATTATGCCCTTCAAAAAAAAAAATGTCACATGATTCACTCATAAATATCGACACAGTACTATATTATGTTAACTTAATATCATTTAAAAAGATTTTGAAATAATATTAAGACAAAAATATAAACATTCTGCTAAATCTCGCTATAAAGTGTGGATTACTCATAGTCAATGTCGTGGGCAATTGTAGATCAGAAGGATGGACTTTGGGTCATCATATCCTTATCATCCACATCATATGAATACGAAAATATCTATGTTATTTTTTTTTAAAGGCATCTTAACATACACACACATTTTTTCGGGGTATTCGATCGGGTTTCCACTTAAGGATGTCACCCAATTAATCCCCGTCGATCTCAGTCCAGCCCAATTAAGGGTCCACAAAGTGGCAGACACAAGATCTGGATATCTTCACATGGCACCGCAGGGTTCGAACCCGGGTAGTCAGGGATACCATCCACTGACCCCCCCAATGATATGTTACCTTACCACTGGGCTAATCATGTTTTGATGATGAAAATATCTCACTACAAAAAAAATGACTTTCACCTAAAAAAACACCTAGGGAAATTTTCATGGGTGGTTATCACGGATCACCTAGGAAATACTAATGGTTTCGACGAAATCCGATGTTTTCAAGAAAATACCAATGGATTACCCATGAATTTCCTGGGTAATTTGTCACTGATTTGATTTACCCATCAACAATTTAGACACCAACTTTTGTGACGGATCACCTTTTAGCGACGGATTTCCCAGGGAATTGCTCTAGATGAAAGCCTTTCATTTAGTAGTGTCTATGTTATTCCTATTATTATTTTTGATATATAATGGTTTTTGGGTTAGCTTGATAAGCTTGGGTCAACTCAACTCAAATTTTTAATTGAGTTTTCGAACGAGTCGAGTAGAATATTGGTATTATGAAACTCAACTTGTTAAGTTAAACGAGTTTTATTTTGTGTTCGATATTAACTCGAGTTCGAGAATTATTAAACTCGAACTCGAGTAGCTTGTTAAAATCTTTACTCGTTTACATCCTTAATCTCATTTGCTTATATCTTATAAAACCTATAGTCTACATAATAGGTTTTATTGTCTCAGTGTGAAATAACAAAGCCGTCAATTTTCTTTCGCGCTAAAATATTTTTGTGGTTTTTCATGTGTTTTGTGAGAGGGTCTAGATACACTAAATTTGTGTGAGAAAAAGACATTGAAATGTGATATTTAAATCGTGTAACACATCACTTGAATATAACATTGAATTTTTTTTTTCTCAAATAGTGACAATTTATTGTAGGAAATATCTCAACCAATCAATTAAGATAGAGTAAACTACGATTTTCGTCCTTGTGGTTTGATGTTTATAACGATTTTCGTCCCTGTGGTTTGTACTTTGCTTCTTTTTCGTCCCTCATACTAACTCTGTCAAATTCATCTGTTAAACCAAGGATATTTTAGTCTTTTACTATTTTGTCTTATTTTTCATTTAAAATTACTAACAATATTATATATATATGCATACATCATTTTAAATTTATATTATATTATATATATATATATGTGTGTGTGTGTGTGTGTATGGGTATACACATACTTGCCGACATTACCATCAATGACAAGTTCACCTCCGGTGATCACCATCGTCGACCATCAACCGGTCAACGCTCCCTCCTTCTCCCCTCCGTCCAGTGAACACCACCGCTAAGTCGCCACTTTCCTTCCACAGAAAGCAATACCTTCAATTCCACGCGCCTCAATTGGTCGATGGTGGTTGGATTTTGAAATTCTTTGTTGGACCCATTCCTATGACAACAAGAATAGATGTGTATAGGCGACGAAAATGAGGCTTATTAAGTAGTTCTCGATGGTGGTGGATGTATGAAGCCACCGATGAGTTGAGGTTTATCAGAGTGGGTTATGTTCTAACTACCGTGCGAATTCTTCTAATATCCCCTTTGATTTTTAAATGAGCACTTACCTCCTTACGAGTCCTCGAGTACACATCAAAGTATGATTTTGCATATGAATTCACCAAGCGCTGTTTCCATTTTCTTATATATTTTTTTTGCAAGCTTAAAAAAATTTGGGTCGTCTGTAAGAACATCACAACCTAAGAGTTGGTTTACTCTGGACTAAAGATATAATTTGATTTATGAAGCTACTTGACTAAAATGTTGAGATAGCTCCCTTTTTAGATTTATGGTTCTGCAAGACATGGACAAAGTGGGTGGAGGTAAGGAAAAAGATGGGTGAGGTGGGTTAGGGGAGAGACTCAGGTGGGTGGGGGAGCCAGGGTAGGGTAGGTTAGCTTTTTTTAATAAATAATTTAGTGGTTGTAAAACGTGTAGAACAAAATTTTCTTTATAAAATAATAGGAAAAGTAAGTAAAAGAGGAAATGACAAAAAGTCCCTGAGTTAACATACTATTTTTAACAGAGTTGGTCTTAGGGACGAAAAAAGAAAGAAATTAAAAACCACAGGAACGAAAAAAGCAGTTTTAAAAGACCAGGGACGAAAATCGTTATAATCATCAAACCATAAGGACGAAAAATCGTAGTTTACTCATTAAGATATGTGTAATTATTCAAGTTTGGATTCTTTTATAACATTGGACTTACAAGTGAACAAATATAGTTTCTAAAAATATGATATTGTCCATGAGAATATCGTCGATTCCATTTTAAAACTTGAGCTTTCTAAAATTTTGATATTTATAGTTTAATATCTTTCAAACTGTTAATGTTATTCAAGTTTCGTTATGTTAGTGTTTGATCTTGTGATTGATACTTACGGACCGTTTGGTTTGCAGAAACGGAATGGAATTAGAGGGATTTGGATATGAAACATTCCAATCCCGTGTTTGGTTTGCAGGATTGTCAGGATTTGAAATCCAAGGATTCCTAAAAATCCCATGAATGATGGATTTGGAAATCCTTTGTAAAGGGTTGGTGTTTGAAATTCCAATCCCATGGATTTCATAAATTGTTTCTAATCTCAATCCACCATGCATCCTTGATTCATCTTTTGCATTCCTCCGTCTTTGTTTATTTTCTTTTCTTATATCCTTTTATATCTATCTTTATTTAGTTTTAAATATATTAATTTTTTATTAAATTTTAAATAAATAAATAAAAAAAATGTTTAGATCTTTTTTTTGAAACAGCAACCGTAAATTTATTAATAGCTAACACAAAACTAGCAATAGACGAGAGAGAACATTACAAGATTCGGATACAATCAATAGGATGATATCTCCATGTAATCGGGTTTGTAACACACCCTTTACTCCTAGCCAAAATCCAACAGAACGATTTTTCCATAATTTG
Source organism: Silybum marianum (assembly GCA_036898165.1). Lineage (NCBI taxonomy): Eukaryota > Viridiplantae > Streptophyta > Magnoliopsida > Asterales > Asteraceae > Silybum > Silybum marianum. Next base: position 26,164,644 of record CM072538.1, read on the forward strand.
ATCGATGAGGATATCTTTACGCGGGGGGGGGGGGGGGGCTGTCAAAAACACATTTGTTTTGAAAGCACCAGAGGATGTAGCAACTGATGAAGAGAATCCCTTCCATAGCTGTTTTGACGTGACTGTCCTTGCAGAAAGAATTAATTCTGTTGATCATCGAGTCTATCGACCTTTCCTCGGGGAAGGATACCGACCACCATCTTTCTATGAATCTCCATATCTAACACCACAGTGCATTCGGAAAATACGTGGGAAGTAGACTCAGATCCAGCGCCACAAATCGGATATAACGTAGAGTCTAAATCCACATTTATCTTGTTAAGGTTAACCCGAGTCAGAATTACGCTGAGCATAACTCTCCACATAAATATGTTAACTTTCTGAGGAATCAAATGCTTCCATATCGTCTTCTTTTCTCCCAGCCCCAAATAGTGCTTCTATATAATAAGTCTCAACGACCCAACCGAAAACGTACTGTTCGTAGCTAGTTCCCATTTCCAACTATCAGGTTTGTTAGACAGGGAGAAATCTTTGATGGTTTCTTTGAGTTGGTCGAATTCCTCAACTTCATTCACATCGCGAATGGGTCTACGCCAATCCCAGGTGTATCCATCTTGATTATGTCTGCCACAGTCGCCTGTTTCTCATTTTCGAGAGCGAAGAGTCTTGGGAATCGAGAAGCAAAGGTAGAGGAGTCCTTCCATCGGTCAGTCCAGAAGGCCGTCTTTATCCCGTTCCTGACCTGTTTCACGCACAATTCATCAAAATTAAGATTCCATTTTCTCAAAAAGTGGACATCAGCGATAACATTACCCCATGGATTGGAGCTAAAGGTGATCACGTGGTCTGAGTTTAATCCTCCCTCTTTACCAAAAATGGATTTTATTACTTTCACCCAACTTGCGTCGGAATCACCCCTAAATCTCCAAGCTCATTTAACGAGAAAGGCGACATTAGAAGCAACAATGCTTCCTATAACGAGTCCTCCATCTTCTTTGTCCCTCATAACCGTTTTCCAGTTAACCCAAGAATTTTTCCTTGTGACTTCTTGTAACACCCGGAAATTTTAGTTAAGTTTATGAAACTTTGGAAAAGACTGATACAAGAATTCTGGTATTTCAGGCCTATTTTCAAGTATTTATATCATATTTGGTTGGAGAATTAAAGAAGGAGTCCAACGATATTTTTCGGAGTCAATTTGGAGCTAAAACGAAGCAAATATGGGTAAAACATCGTCTAAGGCTAGTTTTCATGTGGGTTAGGATGGAAGCTGGTTACGAGATGAGTTTCAGAGTTGAAACTAGCTTGATAACTAGCCTAGGCACTTTTGCACTCAATTATGCTTAGCGTGAGTTACAAAACCAGTTAGCAAATGGTAACTAACTTCACAAGTAGCCCTAAGCTCTTTTTACTTGATTTGTGCTTAGCGTGAGTTACAATGCCAGTTACGAAATGTAACTAGCTTCACAACTAGCGTCAGAGTCTGTTTGGTCAAGAGGGAGCCGCGTGAGTTACCAATGCCAGTTACGAACGTAACTGGCGTCCATATCTGGCGTCAGCCTCTGTCAGCGTTTTAAAGACCGAAAATCGGGATCTTTCTCATTTGAACCATATCTCTCTCAATAATGCTCCGATTTGGGTGATTCAAGTTGCTATGGATTCGTCTCTTGAAGCTCTACGACATGGAAAAAAGTATGGCTAGAGGCTATTGGTTGATTTTAGAGTTCATAGAAGTGAAGGTAAGATCTTAATCCTTGAATCTTGAATCTAGGGTTTGGGTTCTTCCACCAACAACTCTCATTCTCTCTTGGGTTCGTTCTTGTGTATGTTTTGGAGGTTATGTAGGTGTTCTTGAAAGACTTACACCATGGATCTAGAGGTGTAGCTCGAGGATCTAAAGTCTTTACCGAATGGAACTCGGCATTGGGGTAAAACCTAGATTTAGCTTAAATCTAGCAAGGTGAGTTCAAGATACTTTGTGAAAACTTTGTATATGCCAAAAAATGTCCATTTTAAAGTATTAACATGCTTCACTTGTTATTTATCAAATGTGTGAGTATTTGTGTATGTTTGCATATTTGGTATAAAAGGATTTATAAATCATGAAAGAGGCTTATACTTGGTTTTTAGACATTTTGACAAATAAAGTATAAGTGTGGGTTATTTGGGTGCAATATCTTTAAATGAAAACCATTTGGTTGTATTTGCATCTTTGGAGTTTTGGAACTTATAAATCATTGAAAAATACAGATTATTGCATTATGGGTCATTTTGTAAATGCATAAGTATGAGTTCAAATCTAAACTTATAAACTCAAATACTTGTTGTGAATATAGTATTTTTACTGATTCCTAAACTTAATTTCAAGTGGTTGTGTATTTGGGTAAGTTTGGAGGTTTTGGGTCAAAATGAGGATTTTGAGTATTTTGTTGTAAATGATGAGTTGAGCATCATTAATGGTTTAAAATACGTGGAAATGCTATAAAATGAAATAATCTTTGATTTTGAAACTCAAAATGATTTGACCTAATTTTTGGTAAAACTTGGACTTGAAAGAAGATGGTTTGTTGAAAAGAGTTTTCAAGGTTGGAAAACTAGTAATACGTCTCGTTGATGTATTCGGTAGTAGGACTAGTATGTAATGGATCCATAGGCATATAGTCGGTTTAAAGGCGGGATTGTTGTCCCTTTTTGGTCGCATAGAAGTCATAGGGGGCCTCTTACCGTTGGGTATAATGCCGGATCATTACCGGATGCCATTGACTCTATGCATGCGCAATTTGGGGTCATCAGGGGGCCGTGTACTAAGGTGCATAATCGGTTATAGACTGGTTGCCAGTGACCATTGCGCGGGCTTTCGTAGGAGCAATCGGGGGCCGTGTACTAAGGTGCATAATCGGTTGTTGACCGATTGCCATTGACTCCTATGGTTGCTCAACATCGAGTACTGACCTACTTTTGTATCCGTCAACAAAGATGGTATGATCGGGAATCCCCCGTGAACTTTGGATATTTCTATCCCTTTAAAGGTCCGCGTGAGTTAACGTTTTATAAAACATGGTTAAAAGTATGTTTTCTATCTCCACGTTTATAAACTCAATCATAGTCGTGTGAGTATTGGAATTGGTATGTCGTTAAAAGAATATTTCTATTTTAAAGTATTCTCTTCTAATGTCATTTTGGTCTAAAGCTTTTATTATGGGACTAGTGAATTTGGGGAAAGACGTTGTTTTTATAATAAGGTTATTTCCTTTGAGAATTGTATTTTATCAAGCACATCTTTTGGTTTCAAATCAATCATAATTATGTTAAAAACTCTTTAGCTCACTAGGCGTTAAGCCTAACCCTTTTTCTTTGTCGGCATGTGCATCAGGTTATCGTGGGGGTTGGTACTAGTGACACGTGTGGACTTGAGTGCTAGGAAGTGGCACGATAAAGACTCTTGGTGACGTTTTCCGCATTCGGAGATAGCGACTCTTATTGGTGTAGTAACACCCAACCGTAAGTAGGTCTTGTATAGGACTTGATTTGTTTGTTGTAGAGGCTTATTACTAATTGTAGTTTGAGGAAAGTTATTTATTGATGAAATATTAGAAATTTTAAATTAGTCGTTCTTTCCAGATTTGAGGGTGTTACACTTCTTCCGATCCCGATCCCCAAAAAAACCTCGACGAAGTTTCTCCATATGATCAACAACCATTTTCGGAGCTTTGAAAATCAAAAAATAGTATGTAGCTATGCTATCAAGAACCGCTTCGACCAAAACTCGTCTTCCTCCGATCGATAGGGCTTTGGCTTTCCATCTCGATAACCTTTTATGGAATTTCTCGATAATAGGGGACCGTCTTCAACCTAGAAGTATTTGTTCCCAATGGCTACCCGAGGTATCTACTTGGAAGGTTACCTGCTTTACAATTAAGCTCCATAGCTGCTCTTTGAATTACATTTGCCCCCATTCCGACACCAAACATTTCCCTTTTTGACAAGTTTTATCGCAAACCCGAAGTGAGATAGAAACATCTCAAGATTCGTAAAATGTTTCTCCCATCTTCCATCGACCATTCGTTAATGAGCATTGCGTCATCTGCATAAAAAAATATGGGTTAAAGAAAATTTGTCGTTACCAATCTTCAAACCTTTTATCAAGTTTTTATTTTTTGCCTTGGTCATGAGCATGTGTAGGCCCTCCATAGCAATAATAAAGAAAAAAGAAGATAGAGGATCCCCTTGGCAGAGACCTTTCTGAATCCGAAATTCTACCGTTGGTGACAAGCTTTTACCCATCTTCTCCAATTTCTTGAGAAACCCTTCCATAATCTCATCAAGATAACACTAGTCCACCGTGTCGAACGCCTTTTCAAAATCGGCTTTGAAAAGGAGAATCCTCCTTCTGTTTTTTCTAGCCCAATGAGTCAATTCGTTAACGACCAAAGCACCATCTAAAATATAATTGTCTTTGATGAAGACTGATTAGGAGTTATTGACAATAGAGTTGATAACTCGACTTATGTTTGCAAGGATTTTAGCTAAAATTTTGTAAATACAACCAACAAGGCTAATGGGACTAAAGTCTTTGCAAACCTGAGGATTTGCTGATTTGGGAAGTAGACAGATGAAAGAAGCGTTACATTCATTTGGAATCCAGCTGGTGCTAAAAAAATTCCGTCACCGCTCCTACTACGCCGCTACTCATAATAAACCAGAATGATTTTAAAAACCCAAAAGAAAACTCGTCCGAACCAGGGGATTTATCATCACCACATTCCCACATAACTCTCTTATTTTCCTCCTCAGTGACCGGACTATCTAGGAAGTCTATCTCTTCGCTCGACAATATTTTCATACCTTCTTTATTGAAACTACACCAGGGCCTAAACTGGACTCCAAGACTGTTTTTAAAAAGGACAAAAATTCGTTTTTCACTTCTTTTGGTTCCTCCGTCCATCTCCCGTTAACAAGAATTCCACCTATTCTTGATTTATTCCTCCTGTAATTAATTGTTCCGTGGAAATTTTTTGAATGTTCGTCTACGTCTACCGCCTATTTGATTTTGGCCCTTTGAGACAAGTCTGCCTTATCCTTGAATGGCATCTCCTCTTTGGTTTTAATGGCCTCCATTCTCCTCTCCATGTCTTTAGGGACGACTAAACCGGCTTCAATTCGAGCGTCAACGTCATCGATTACCATCGAAGCTTCCTTTTTTATGGCCTCTAAGGAGCTCTTTTTTTCAAACCACCAATTCTTGATACTAATTTTGGTCATTTTCAGCACGTTCCTCAAGTCGATCAATTTATTTGTCGACTTTGTATACCGACCCTTCGTCCAAACTCTCTCCACCAATGACCTAAAATCATCCAATAAACACCAGGAATTGAAAATTCGAAAAGGTATCGGCCCGTATTCAGAAACAACTTCTTTTAGAATAACCGGACAATGGTCAGATTTTTCCCTAGCAAGAATCGTGCATCTTGAATTGGGCCACATTTCGACAAACTTTTTAGAGACGATCGAGGAACCTATCCAATTTACTGAGTTTAGAGCCTTCAGCATTGGACCAAGTGAATTTTCTGCCATTGGATTGAACTTCGACTAATTCATCGTTTAGAATATACTCATTGAAAGCTCTTATTAAGCCAACTCGTATATGTTGTCCGTTTAAGTGTAAACGATTCGAGCTACTCGACCTCGTTTATCTTGAGCTCCAGCTTAATAATGTTAGAGCTCGAGTTGATCTCGAACAAAAAATAGAACTCGTTTAACTTAACGAGCCAAACTTTATAACACATTAACACTAATGTTCGACTCGACTCGTTCGAGAACGCGATTCGATTTTTCGAGCCGAATCAAACCTAGCCGAGCCATTCGAGCATACATTTTTTCGAGTCAAACATGCTAATATATTTATTAATCATATAGTAAAAATATAAATATTATCGAGCTCAAGCCGATAAACAAGTTAATCGATCGCGATTTCAAACTCATAAACGAGCATCGAGCTCAAGCTAAAAGGATTAAATTAAATCACATTCCAAATTCTACAAACCAAACACATAAAAGGATTTCAAATTCATTTCAATCTAAATCTCTCCAAACCCAAATTCCTCAAAAACAATCCCGCAAACCAAATTAACGCACCCTTAGTTTGTTATGTTGGTTTGTTTTAGGATTGATTCATTACTCTGTATACCTTGGAGGGTTAGCAGAAGTATACTTATGCTAATAGTGTGGGGTTTTATTCTTGAAGCATAAACATAAATTTATTTTCAAATATGTGTTTTTATTATTTGGGTAAGAAAATTAACTTTTGTATTCTTTTTCTCTCATACCTTCTTCAACCATACACTAAAAACACTAAAATAGAGGTAAATCTATTTCTAACCAACACTAAAACACAAAAAAAGGAATGCTAAAATGTTGGCCTTCATATTTGGAGGTCAATAACGACAACTAAAAAAATTTATTAATATTTTATCTAACTTTTCTAATTATATATACATAGAGGAAGGTTCAAATGAGAACTTTTGATTAATAGTATTATATAAATAGTTTAATAATAAATATATACTATTTTATCGTTAAAAGTGTTTTTAGTATTGTTTTTTTAGTGTGTGATTGGAAATGATTTTTTTAGTGTTTAAAGAACCCACCACTTTTAGTATTTTTAGTGTATGATTGGGTTGAAGATGCCCTCAAAAGACACAATGTATAGAATAGTAGAAATAGGGTTTCTTGTGTTAGTTAGGATTTTCTTCGTAAATATTCAACTCAAATGCATGTGTTACCTTAATTGGGTCTGCCACTTTGTGGTACCATTAATAAGGTTGGGTTGAGATCGACGGGGATTAGTCGGGTGGCACCCTTAAGTGGGATCCCAGATACCCCGAGAAAGTGTGTGTGTACTAACTTGCCTTTAAAAAAAATGCATGTATTGAATGTTGTTCAAACAATAACGTTGTATTTCCGAAATTGAAGAGAATATAAAAAAATAAACGGAAGAAAAAAAAATGGAGAGAAAAAAAAAGAAGGAATTTTTTTTTTACTTGTGTTTTAGAAATGGAAGGAAAAGAAAGAAAATAAGTTTTCTTGTTCTTAAAAAGAAGATAAAGAAAAAAAAGATGTAATTTATACTAATATATCTCTCAAAAATATATTATTTAGAATAAAAGATTGAATAGTTTTATAATTTTGATATATTTTTAAAGAGGTTGCATTTCCTTCGTTTTCTTTCTTTTTCTTTTTCTTTCATCCATGTTTGGAAAGAAAATTTTAAAATGAAACTTATTATTATTATTTTTTTTCCTTTTTTTCTCCAATTTTTTTTTCAAGAACATGGTTTCTTTTTAAGGAAATTGGCTTAAATGACCATTTGGTCATTTTTATTGCTGTCTGTATCCATCTCTCTCCTGATTTGACAAATTTAACCAAAATCTCCGTTAAAAGTAGCTCAGACCTTCGTTTTTTAACGAAAGTTGTAAAACGACGACGTTTTGATGGGATTTAACGGAGGTTTCGATGCTAACCTCCGTTAAATTAACGGACATTTTAAAAAATTCGAATTAATTTTAATCTGGAAAACCTCCGTTAATCTCCAACTAAACCTCCGTTAATTACCCAAAACCTCCGTTAAATCCCTTAAACCTCCGTTAATTTTCATTAAACCTCCGTTAAATACCCTTAAACCTCCGTTAATTTTCATTAAACCTCCGTTAATTTTCCCTAAACCTCCGTTAATTTTCATTAAACCTCCGTTTTATTACCACGACTATGCCACGTGTCAACACCCGGTTAAACCTAAAAAAAACCCTAATTCCTTTACCAATAAATTGTGGTGGACCTGATAAAACTCAATTTTTTTACTGAACTTATTTGATAAATGTTTCACGTCCACCACAAATTAATAGACTTTTTACCCCAAATTAATAGACTTTTTACCATTTGTTGTACAAAAGTACTGATTATAATTGCTGAAAGGGAATCAAATTGTACAAAGGCTTTAATATTCAATAACTTTTATCAAATTATTTTGTTTGCACTCCACCTACTGACATTGAAAGGAAATGTCAATAATTAAATTTTTATCAGATTTTTTGTTTTCATAATAGTTGTAAAAGAAAGGGAAATTTCTATATATAAGAGGCACTTTCTCATTCATTTAGAAACCACATTCTGATTCAATTCTAGACAAACAACAACCATTTTCTTCAATCTTTCATTTTCTTGTTTCTTTGATTTACATCATGAGTTCTTCAAATTATAAAATTAAGTTGCGTATTTCTGGTGGGGGTTCGTGGCAACAAATCAATCAAACGTGGCAGTATGTTACTGATCAACCGTTTCACCCGGTCAAGGTGCCATCCAGAATGACGCTTTCGGAGTTGCTTCAGTATGCATGCCATAAATGTGAAGTTGTCAATTCAGTTGGTATGACTACAATTGCATACAAGTTAAATAACCACGATCATATTTATCGTTTGGAAAACGATGAACATGTTGCGGGTTTCCTTGAATGGGCTGCTAATTTAAATAAAGCGCCAACAATTTACGTCTATGATGTACCGTATCATGGTAATAACGAAGAAGAAGAAGGAGGGGGAGAAGAAGGAGGATTGGGAGAAGAACAAGTAGAAGAAGAAGAACAACAAGAAGAAGAAGAAGAAGAAGAAGAAGAAGAAGAAGAAGAAGAAGAAGAAGAAGAAGAAGAAGAAGAAGAAGAAGAAGAAGAAGGAGAATTGGACCCCGATTCATATGTTTTCTACCTGGGTATAACTGATAGTGTTGAAGAACCAACAACAAAAAAGAAATCAAAAAAGTTAGTTGTCGAAAATAATGATTATTTTGATATGCCTCCTCTCCTTCCAACACCGGAAACCGTCATCACACCCAACTTATCTACACCTTATATTCGCAGCGAACGAGTTAAAGTGGGGATGTTATTTAAAACGAAAGATGAAATGAAATTGGCTATTTCGAGGAAGTTCATTGACGAGGGTTTCGAATATAAAGTGCATAAATCTTCCAAAACCAGGTTTGAGGCGAAATGTTATGTTGGAAGTTGTAAATGGCGTATGACGGCAACGAATGTCGGTTCCACGGAGATGTTTCATGTATTAAAGGTGGATGACGTGCACACCTACTCAAAGACGCAGTTGCATCACAAGCACCGTCAAGGAACCGCAATGGTGTTAGGTAATTTAATTTTACCTAAAGTGCAGAATAGTGGCAGGAGACTTCGTGCAAAAGACATCATAAGCGATATAAAACAACAGTATAATATTAATATTTCGATCTGGAAAGCATATCGAGCCAAAGATTATGCAAAAATGGTGGTGCAGGGTGACCCGGGTGATTCTTTTGCCCGACTACCTAAGTTTTTCTATAATTTAGAGCTCCGTAATCCTGGTACGGTGACAAGGATTGAGACAGATAGTCATGGACGGTTTGAGATGTGTTTTGCTGCTCTTGGTTGTGCGGTAAGTATAATTTTGACATTTTGAATATAACTTTTCATAACTATGTAGTTTAATTTTCTAATATGTGAACCACTTAATTTTTAGATTGAGATGTTTGTATCGTATTTGCGTCGGGTTCTTATCATTGATTGTGCTCATTTGAAGGGGCCTTATTTGGGAACAATGTACTTAGCGGTTGCTATGGACGCAAATAACCAAATCGTGCCGGTCGCTTTCGGAGTGGGTAGATCCGAGAATGGAGAGGGGTGGACTTGGTTTTTGTCCATGTTGAAGCAATGTATTGGAGAACTATCCGATTTGGTTTTCATATCAGATAGGCATGCTGCAATAAACCAAGGAATTACCATCGTGTTCCCAAGGGCACATCATGGGTTATGTTGTCGCCACCTGGAGATGAACATAAAAACCAAAGACCCCGGGATTAAGAATAAGAAGAATCTATATTGGAAGACCTGCCAAGCGTATACATTTGACAATTTTGAAATGCGTATGTTAGCTCTACGAGCCGCTTTACCCGTAGGATGTACAGTGTTGGACCGGCTTCATCCAGAAAAATGGACAAGGGCGCATTTCAAAGGAAAACGCTACAACATAATGACTTCCAACAGTGCCGAGTCGATCAATGCACTGTGCCGTTATGCTCGAAAGATGCCAATTTGTGGCCTTTTCGAGTACTTTCAAGACTTCCAACAAGAGTGGTATTCTAAACGCCGTACTAAAGGAGGTTAAAAACATATTAAATTTATTTATTTTATGTACTACTACTACTTTTGATGCAATCGATACTAACGAAATAAATATGTTTTTTTAGAGACGATGACCAATGCTCTAACCCCGTGGGCGGAGAACAAAATTTATAAGAGAGCCTACAAAGTTGCATCGTGGACGGTACATGAAATTGGTCAGGGAAGCTATGAAGTGCGTGATTATCGTAGAAATGAAACGTGTAATTACCCCGGAGGTACTTGCACGTGCTTGAAATGGCAAAAATCTGGCTTACCTTGCGGCCATGCAATCGTTGTTGCTACAAGTCTACAATCCGCAGACTGCAGCAATTTGGCATTGCCTTTCTATAGGGCGAGTAATTTTCGAGCAACATACGCACCCCTCATTTATCCGCTTGGCACTGAAGAAACATGGGTTGTTCCAGAGCAACCACTTATGATAGTTCGTCCACCCCAGATAAAGAGAGCTGCTGGAAGACCTAGTGAACATGCTCGTATACCTTCTCGTGGTGAGGATCCCATCCGGAAGAAATGTAGTAGTTGTGGTCAAAGCGGGCATACTAAGAGAACATGTACAAATCGTGCCTGGGCAAATGTGGGTAGTCAAGGAGCATCAGGAAGCAGACAAATCCAACCACTATCGACCCCGGATAATCATGGAAGTCGTGGACGTTATACTTTTGATCTCAACGATGATCTCAATGAGTATTAAACCATGTTTGTAATCTTTCACAATTATATGAATTATGTTACTATTGTCGAATTAAATAACATAAAATAACCAAGCGGCTGATATAAAAACAACCATTTAGATATAGAAAACATTAATATTTCGTCGAAATTAATGATCTACGTCTGACAACAAACAAACAACACCGAGAAATAAGAACATGAAAATGGTAATAGTGCACGCATTTAAAACAAACAAATAACACAGAGAAATTTAGTAAGGATACATATTCTGGCATTGGATGATCCACTTAGCCTTTTCATTGATCTTGTCCTCTAGAACATCGTATTCTTCTTTGATTTCCCTTACCAACATTTCCTCTGTCCTGATTGTTTGCTCCAGAACTGCAAGCTCTGCTTTACTTTCGACAATCAGCGCCTCGTTTTCAAATTGTATATCCCTGTTCGTGTTCCATTTCTCCCCAAGCGCTCTGATCTCCTCGTCCGCCTCCATAATAGCGGCCTTCATTTTTGCCGGCATGACTTGAGAGGCCGGAGGGTTAGTAAACCTGTCTGAATACAAGGGTGGTGCATTGTATGGAGGTGTGTTCATGTAGTTAAAACATGCATATTCGTAATCAGCGCGCTCCTCTTCGATTATTGGATGCTTGGCGTTAGTTCTCCGATACATTGCCCACTCCTCTGTCGTTGACGGCACTTTCCAACTACGCCTGTATGTTCCATCATTCAAAGGTAATGCTTGTTTCATTTTTGAGCGAGAACTTCCAGCCTTGTTTGCTGAGGTCTTTTTTCCAGATCGGTTGTTTGCAGACATGATATTTTCCAAATCTTCTATAAGGTAGGAAACGATTGATAGCAAGTTGTGTGTTACTACTTCAGTACATACCACCTATTTATAGTTGTGAAAAGGTTAAACTGGTAATTTTCGGATGTCGATTTGGTCAAGATTCGCCTGGAAAAGACTGACAGATTCGCCTGGAAAAGGCTGAAAGATTCCCCTGAATAAGTCTTAAAAAGACGGCCGACAAAGGCTGCAATATTCGCCTGGAAAAGGCTGACAGATGCCTGAAAAAGGCTGACAGATTCGCTTGAAAAAGGCTGACAGATTCGCCTGAAAAAGTTAAAGTGATTCGCCTGATAAAAGCTTGAAGATTCGTTGGTGCTATAATGAATGATTCACCTTATAAAAGCTTCAAGAGTCTCATAGTATTTTGTTACTTTTCTCCCATGGCTGGCAACGCATCATCTTCCAACCCCCCCTCTTCACAGATAATGTCGGAAAGGATGAAACGATCGGTACAAAAAGCAGAAGCTGAGATCGAAGAAATCTCCGAGAAGTGGAAAAAATTGCTGAGCAAGAAGGAAAAACTACTGCAAAGGATGGAAGCGGATAGTGCGGACATACATAGGTTGAAGAGGGAAATCAAAGATAAGGAACATCGAATTAACCACGACAACCTAGAAGTCGACAAGATTGTACGAGACTTCGCCGTGCTTCAAGCGCAGGTAAACGAGAAACATAGTTGGATCGAGCAATGTAACACACTCTACCCTTAAATGGTGTTATCGTACCTTGGGTTTCGTATTCTATGACTTTGTTATGTTGAAATTTGCTTTATAATAAAACAGTTTGATTAATTTTGTGTTCTTACGATTTATTTTGTGCTATTAATAAAGTCATAAAACATAATTTCTCATTATTGAACATGAACATAAAAAACAATTATTGGAAACACACGGGAAGAGAAACATAAAGCCCAATAACATCAGCCAGTTGTTAAACTCCTTTCCGCTTGACCCGAGACTTTCCAGGTACACTTCAAGCGGGATTGGTTCACACTGAAAATAATTAGTTATATCCCACACAGAGTGGTCATCCACGAGTTCCTTCAATCCAGTGTCCAAGTCTGCTTCTGGTGGTTTGAAATACATTTCCATACCAGCTCGTTCGTGTTCGTCGTAACCAAGTTGAGCCATTAATTGATGCATGTGTTCAAGACAAATACACTGACCATCTACTAGGTCAACAAATATTTCCATGCCGTTCACATACGACCTACCGGGGGGTGGTGTGAAAGTTCCGTTATGATAGACCTTCATAATAAATATGAGAGGACCGTCATCTGTTGAAAAACTCGCCATACGTAAAAAAAGTTAGAAAAAAATTCGCCATACATAATAAATAAATATGAGAGAACGTTAAATTTTTTTCCTAACACACGAGGTCTTCTATCCAATGCGGCAGCGGTTCAGATGTAATTCTAAATCTCCAAAAGCGTTGTATTTCAAAAGGCATCTTTGTATGTAGGAAATGTAGAAGGGAGGAAATGTTAGATAGGAAGATGTGAATTACTACTTCATCATAGCAGCTACTTATAGTCGTGAAAATGTCCATTTGAATTCACGGGTGTGTATTTGGTCAAAAAAGATTCGCTTGAAAGGCTGTGTATTCACGGGTGTCAAAAGGCTGTGTATTCACGGGTGTGTATTTGGATGTATTATAACATCCTTTTTATAAATATAACAAATAAAAAATCCTTAAAATTACAAATTTAGAAATGTCGTAAACACTACAAAATGTCCTAAACACGCATATCCCAAAATACACCAGCCATTTGGTAACGCATTTGTCTCGACGTTTGAGTCATTGTATCATGGGATGGGATAACATCATTCGACAACACAGAGATCATTTGACACGCCAAAGGACCAGAATCACCGAGAAATCCGTGTTGTGGTACGTTAAGCGCCTGGATATATGAGAGGGACCCCACACGTTGAGCTCGACTTGTTTCACCAATAATCAATAAAAAATCTTCAAGACGGACCCCAAAAGCATTCAACCATAATCTCATTGGCCTTTTATAGGTTCCCCCGATGTTCGAGTCGTATATTGTGATTTTTATTTCATCTAAGTTCAAGTCGCCGACCACCCAATGTTCGTTCAGGATATATATTGGCATTATGACCTGGAATAAAAAACGTTACATCTCAAAATTTGTGAATCTAATTGATGACTAATAAAAGTTATTTTAGTTTCAATACCGAATGAATTTGCGCCCATGCTGGCCATCCTTCCGTTGTCATTCTACCATCAGCCTGTTCTATGCATGAACCGGCATCGTGCTCGCACAACTTCTGAAAGAAGTCGGCAGACATAATCGTCCATCTACTGAGATCACCCCGACCTGACTGCACCATTTAACATAAACTAAAATGAACAAATATATTTTAGTTATTTAACATATTTAACTTTAATCCTCACCGTTCAAAAAAAAAACAAGAACATTGTAAATATTAACATAAACTAAAATGAACAAATATTACATGAAAACATTAACATAATATACATACAAAAATATATTACATGAAAACATTAACATAATATACATACAAAAAACATTAACATAAAAATATATAATTACATGAAAAGACAAGAATGAACAAATATTAAGTAAAACTAACTTAAATAATATACATGTAAATTGTAAATATTAACATAAACTAACCATTTCGTAAACGTGGTAGATCCTCGCTGTCAAAAACACGTGGTGGTCCTCAAACGTGGCAGAGATGAGATTGAAGGTGGTCCTCAAATCTATTCACTTTCTATTTGTTGTCGGAGATGAAAGTAACAATGGTGAGGATTAAAGTAAAAATGATGAAGATAAGATTAAATGGAGTAAAAATGGTGAGGATTTCCAAATGATAGTAATTCAAAGAACAAAAGAAGGGTAAAAATGGTGAGGATTCAAAGAACAAGATAAGAGTAAAAATGGTGGGGTAGAAGAAGAAGAAAGCAAATAATAAGAAAACACAGGAGGGAGGCGGACAAATTGGTAAAGGAATTAGGTTTTTTTTTAGGTTTAACCGGGTGTTGACACGTGGCATAGTCGCGGTAATAAAACGGAGGTTTAATGAAAATTAACGGAGGTTTAAGGCAAATTAACGGAGGTTTAGGGAAAATTAACGGAGGTTTAATGAAAATTAACGGAGGTTTAAGGGTATTTAACGGAGGTTTAATGAAAATTAACGGAGGTTTAAGGGATTTAACGGAGGTTTTGGGTAATTAACGGAGGTTTAGTTGGAGATTAACGGAGGTTTTCCAGATTAAAATTAATTCGAATTTTTTAAAATGTCCGTTAATTTAACGGAGGTTAACATCGAAACCTCCGTTAAATCCCATCAAAACGTCGTCGTTTTACAACCTCCGTTAAAAAACGGAGGTCTGAGCTACTTTTAACGGAGATTTTGGTTAAATTTGTTAAATCAGAAGAGAGATGGATACAGGCAGCAATAAAAATGACCAAATGGTCATTTAAGCCAATTTCCCTTCTTTTTACTATCCTCCTGTTCTCCTCGTTTTCCTTCGTAAACGAGGGATTAGACTTTTCACATCACATGAACTCAAACTTTTTAGAGGAAAGGTTAGTTTGCATATCATGAAAATTAACTAACAACATCTTCAACAGCTTTTTTATAACTTCTTTAAAATAGAGAATGAAAAACCAAAATCTTTAAAAATATTTTCTTCCAACTCCAACAACTTTTTAATTTTAGAGAATCCATCATTACTTATATTATCACTACCAGAAAATTGAGTATTTTCAACGTAAAATATCGTTGAAAATTTCAACGAATTTTAGAGGGATTATTGACAGAACATAAATTTTTTCTACGAATTTTCGTTGAAAATTTCTCACAAACATGCATTTTCAACTAAAGTTTTTTTGACGAGACATTCCGTTGAAAATCTGTTGAAGCTCACCATTTTCAACGGATTTTCAAGGGAATGGTCCGTTGAAAAAGCTCTTTTGTTTTGTATTGTATTAAAACATTCAATACATTTAATAAAATATTATTTTTCTCTGCTACACATTTAAGTTCAATAATTTTGATTGGTTGTATATATTAAAATAATGTTTCTCTTTTAGTTTAGGGATTTTAGAGATTTTTCTATATTTAGAGATTTCTTCCCAAATCTCTAAAATAACAAACCATATAACAATGTTGTTGGAGCATTTTAGAGAAGAAAAACTCAATTTTTTCTATTATAGCAAAGCTGTTGGAGATGCTCTAATGATGTTTCATTATCTTTAATTTGTATAATCAAGCATGTTTATTAATTTTCTTGCACGAAAAGAAGCATTTTTTTATCTGTTTTTAAAAATTAAAGTAACACATTTTGTTTTGAGTGTGAATTATGGAATTTTTTATTTATACAATATTCGACATCACGACCAAAACCTTCATCATAGCGGTTATGAATTACATTTTTCTATCCCTTATAAGCCATGGCAACTCGTCTCACATTTTTTATAGTATATTACACTCATATATGATAAATAAAACAAATGAATTTACACATATTTCTTACATTCATGAGGTTTAATTTAACCCATCATAAAACAAATGAATTTACACATATTTCTTACATTTATGAGGTTTAATTGAACCCCCGACTAAGTCAGTTTGATTGTGACAAACCTATTATGTATAGTCCTATAGATAAATAAATAAGGAGATTTATGAGTTTTTTTACAAATTTTAAATTATCAGTTACTAACAACTATAAGTTTTATCACCATTTTGAAGTTAAATTATAACTTCTTGGACTAAAATATTGTTTGGGATTTTAAAATGTAACAAAACCGGTTACTAACAACTTTCATCATACTTCGATTTGATTAAAAAATTTAGGCTTGGGATGTTATAATAACTTAGTAATTCTAATTTTAGCAATAAAAAACATATGAATATTAAGAATTGATAACTTACAAACCTTAAATTACGAAATTTAATATATACTACAATAAAATCGGATTAATATAGGATATCAAAAATGTCTAAATATCATAATAGATTGATTATAAAACTTGTATGTCACGTAAATGTGTTACAATAAGTTGATATGACGTTTTTGGTTGCGCTAAATAGTTTTTTAAGACTATTATAAAATAAATTGTCCTATTAACTCTTTTTATAACATTATTTGAAAAATATGTTTTATAAAAACAAGTGTCTTGTAAAAAAAACATGTTCATAGAACAATTTTTTGAAGTGTTCTTAAACAAGCAAATCACTACTAGAAAATTGAGTATTTTCAACGGAAAATGTCGTTGAAAATTTTCTACGAATTTTAGAGGGATTATTGACAGAACATAAATTTTCTACGAATTTTCAACAAATTTCCGTTGACAATCTCTCACAAACATGCATTTTCAACCAAAAAAATTTCAACGGAATGTCTCGTCAATTTTTTTTTGGTTGAATTGCATGTTTGTGAGAGATTTACAACGAAAATTCGTTGAAAATTTATGTTATGTCAATAATCCCTCTAAAATTCGTAGAAAATTTTCAACGACATTTTCCGTTGAAAATACTCAATTTTCTAGTAGTGAATACAAGTCACTTTATTTCAAAAATGTTATAAAAAAAACTTTTTAAGATTCTCAAATACGTCATAGCATCCTCTTATAACATCTTTAGATAAAACGTACAAATATTTGGTCCTATAAATTTAAGTATTATAAAACAATATATTACAACATTTAGACATATTTGACATGTTATAAAACGTATTTTGTTATAATGATAATTGGACGGCACCATTAAGAAAATGCCAAATTGTTTGATTGTTTCAATATTCATGAGTTGTATGTTTCGGTGTTGCCTTGTCAACATTGCAAGATTGTGACGGATTGAAATATAATGTATTTGGTTGTCATTATTATACAAACAAAAATAGTCAAAATAAGTAGATTTGATGTATCGTCTAGTTTCTATCTCTATTGAAATGGAAAGAAAGCAAAATTGAGAAGCAAGTTCCCTTACCAATATGCATGCATGTTTAAAACTTTTAATATCAAAGTTGATTTTGCAAGTGTGGTTATATATATATATATAGGGAGGTTGAAAGAAAATTTTAAAAAAATGAAAAATTAAATAACGCTACTTTAGTAACTGTATATTTTAAAGGTATATACATATGCATACGAGTAATTAAAGTTGTTAATGGATTTTATGCATATGAATGTTATGCACATGTTCAAAACAGACAAATTGTTTACAATTACTTGTCTGCACATCACACATATGCATATGGTCCAGATGAACGACTACCAGTGTTTTCCTTAGTTTTTCATTTTTATGTGTTTTTGTTCTAAACCTGACCTATATATATCAAATAAAAACCAAAAAAAAGTTGAAAACCGTTAGGACCGATCTAAGCCTTAGTTTGGTTTTGATCCTACGGTTTTAATTAAAAGCTATTTTTAGCTAAAAATGACATACTTGTCATTTTGGTAACAAGATTACTAGATGAAAACATACATATTCACTCACCATATGAAACACATACTAATTCACTACATGAAATCCATATATAGTTGATCGTTATTTATAAAACACGTATTAATTCACCAGATTCACCATATGATTCCAAAACACATACTAATTTATCGGATTCACCATATGAATCTAGGTGTAATCAACGATGAATTAAAAAAGTCAAATATGACGGCTGTAACAAAATCACTATTACGCTCTTCTCTGTTCATTAATATTACAAAAACGTCACCATGATTAGTAACATTTGATTAAACCCTTTAATAATTGAGATTAGCCCTCACGTTACTCAACTTTTTTACGGTTTTTATTTTATTATCACCCCATATATGAGGTCCTTTTTTTAAGAATTTGACAATTTATGTGAACTGTGAGATCCATTGTAAACCATTGACTTATATCAAATTAGTAAGTTAGTAATTTTGAATTAAATTTTTTTATGAAAAAAAGGTTTCGTGGGTATATTAAAATTAACCTCTCTCCTCAAATTAAACATTACCTAACAAAATTAAAACTAAACCTAATAAATAGTATACACATTGTGAATACTAAGTAACCTAACACAATTATATCTAAACCTATCACTTGTGAATACCATGTAAACATATTGTGAATCTACAAAACCTGGTATATTATTTCAAACATCTCCGATAAAGCTAGAACCAAATACCTACAATATCACAATATAAACTACTATCAGATATATCATTTCAATTAACCATTGTGACCATATGTATATATGACATATCCTAAAAAAAACTACATTTCCTAAAAGGTAAAAAGAAAAGAAAATTATGCCTCCACCTCCAAGGCTCCAACCCTTTTTCATATCTATTTTTAAAGTTGAGCACAAATTTTCAAACGATTTTGAGGGAATATGGTTTTTTTAAGGCTTTTTAAAATAACAAAATTGGAAAACCTATAGAGTTATATAAGAATAAATAAATATATTGATTTTTGAGTTAACATAGGTAGACAAGAATGATCGATCTCACGTATCTCACAATTTTAAAAATCCTTGAATGATTAAACCCCCTCACCCACACACACATACATACATAAATACATACGTACGTACGTACATACATACATACATACATACATATATACATACATTGAGGCATGTTCAAACGAGAACGCTAACTATTTACGAGAATACAAGAAAGGTCGTTCGTGTACAAAAGCATATATAATCCAGGCAACTACGGGCCGACTTAAGTCGCATGGGAAAAGTCGCCTGCTTCCGATTAGTGCAAAATCACATATGATTTTGTACATGAAAAAACTTCTCATATTCTCGTAAAAAGTTAACATTCTCCTTTGAACCTTTCTTTCTCTCTCTCTCTCTATATATATATATATATGCAACACAATGAAAAATTAAAGATTACCTTACTAATATTCATCTGCACGGTATACACGTGTATACAAGTAATTGAAAATGACTCCACCCATGAACCTACTACATTGTAGATGCAATTAAAAAATTTGTATGAGTTGTTTTCTTAATTTTAGACTTTGAAAGTAACGTTTTTTCAAAATAGTGACCAAAGCAAAATATTAAAAATTTGATACAAATTACGATTTTCATATTGCCTTACTATGTATCAGTTTCTTAGTTAATAAGTTCTTTTTTGCTATCTGAAAGAACGGAGGCAGTAGAGGGAGAGTGAAAAAAAAGACGACAATACTTCAAAAACAGAAAAATCAGATGGAAAATAATAGTTGGATTAACATTATAGTTAATGAATTTTGTTTTGCTTCAAATTAGACAACAATACTTCAAAAAGGCTCATTCTAGAAGATATATATATATATATATATATATATATAGAGAGAGAGAGAGAGAGAGAGAGAGAGAGGCGGGTAGGGATGAGCATACGGACCGAAATCCCGAAACCGAACCGGTACCGGTACTGGTACCGGTACCGAATATCATTACCGGTTCGGTGTTCGGTACCAAGATTTTCCATATTCG
This sequence comes from Silybum marianum, assembly GCA_036898165.1. Taxonomy (NCBI): domain Eukaryota; kingdom Viridiplantae; phylum Streptophyta; class Magnoliopsida; order Asterales; family Asteraceae; genus Silybum; species Silybum marianum. Next base: position 26,184,854 of record CM072538.1, read on the forward strand.
GGATTCGGTACTTTCGGTAACGTTACTAGTCCCGGTAAATCCCGAACCGAACCGGGGAATTTAAAAAGTCATTTTTTTATTTGAATTGGTAACAATCTCTTTTCTTTTCTTATAGAAAATCCTCCTAAATATATTACAATTTTCGGTTATTGTATATTCCACTCAAATACCGATTTTTTCTTACAATTCTTCGTATTTCAGTTATTGCAATCCTCCAAAATCGGTTCCATAATTTATCCAAAGCCCGGTTCTTGCACAATCGGCTCCTCCAATCCGGTTTCCGCTTAAGTGATTTTGGTTTTTGTTATTGTGTTTAATGGTTAACGGTGAAAAACGGTTGTCGTCCCAAAAAATGGTACCAAACGGTTCTAGTCCCGAAAATCCCGGTACCGGTACCGGTACCGAACTTCTTTTATCGGTTCGGTATTCGGTATGGATTTTTTCCACTCTCGGTTTCGGTACCGGTCCGGTATCGAGGTCATCCCTAGAGGCGGGTTCATGCGAGGACGATAACGATTTACGAAAATGCGAGGACAATTCTCAGCCAATCATTTTATACATGAAATTTTTTTCATGTACAAAATCATATGTGATTTTGTACTAGCATCAAAAATGACTCGCGCGACTTTTTCTGCGGGAAAAGTCTCGGCTAATCATATATGATTTTGTATGTGAATCATATGTGATTTTGTACATGAAAAATTTCATGTACAGAATGATTGGCTGAGGACTGTCCTCGCATGAACCTCTTTCTATATATATATATATATATAGAGAGAGAGAGAGAGAGACGGAGGGAGGTTCAAGGAAAAACACTAAAAAAAACTGAAGAACGCCCTGGGAGCCTTCAATCTGGACGATATGTACTAATGCATACAAACGTTCTTTGTTCCTATGCATCAATGCTTCTATCATTACATATGCATTGATGCATATTCACAAATGCATGTTACAAATTACCGGTATGCATTAATGCATATCGTCCAGATGAAGAGGCTCCTAGGGTGTTCTTCAGTTTTTTTTTTTTGGCGTTTTCTCTTGTACCTGACCCTAGCTATATATATATATATTTGCAAAATTTTAAAATGCAACTTCAGAAGTTTTGGGATAAGTAATCAAGAAGTATTAATTTCACTACTGGAAAATTGAGTATTTTCAACGGAAATTAATTTTCAACGGAAAATGTCGTTGAAAATTTTCTACGAATTTTAAAGAATTATTGACAGAACATAAATTTTCTACGAATTTTCAACGAATTTCCGTTGAAAATCTCTCACAAACACATATGCATTTTCAACCAAAAATTTTTCAACGGAATGTCTCGTCAAAAAGTTTTTGGTTGAAAATGCATTTTGTGAGAGATTTTGAACAGAAATTCGTTGAAAATTCGTAGAAAATTTATGTTTTGTCAATAATCCCTTTAAAATTCATAGAAAATTTTCAACGACATTTTCCGTTGAAAATTTTCGTTGAAAATACTCAATTTTCTAGTAGTGTTTCTAAGCAAATTTTTTTTTGCTTTTGGATGCTTGTGGCCTAAATTATATCAAATTTAATTATGTGTGAAATGTATATCAATGATGTACAAGATGACAACTCCTCAAGTGTTTGGACCAGTGTGAGAACAAGTTAAGTTGAAATTGAGGGACTATATCTTGAAGGCTTCATTCTTAATTAAATTATTAAAGCATTACATGTTCGATCTCTAACCCCAATTAGCAATTAATTAGTGGTACCTAATATTTGGTTAGGAAATGCGCGTCTCACAATCATTAGGGTTTCAGGTTACTGTTCGGTTTAGGATCCACTCATAATAAGTGTCGAACAAAGATTCAGTCGTAGAATGGTTTCAAGAATTCCGGTATCAAAGCTCATTGCTTGTTTCTTAGTTAAACGTTTCATAAGCGTGTTGTTTTATGATTGAAAGTAGCCTTACATAATAATTGTTTGTGATACCTAAGTCTTTTGTATCCTTATCATTAATTGCGCTCTCACAACTCCGGTTAGTTATATATCTGAGATTTGTGTTAATGATTGCTAACACACTTGTTCTAACACACTTGTTGCTTAAGGACAAGTCAAATGATATCAAGAAACCTGTAAAGGCGGTGTTGTGGGACAGCATTGTTACACATTCGTTTTTTTTGGTGCATAATAGGAGTAAGAAGTTGTTTCTTAATTGGACAAGGTAGTTGCAAAACCTCCTAATGGCTATTCCTGTCTTGTAATGTCTCTCTAGCATCTTGCTAGTGTTAATAAAATCTCTACTGTTAAAAAAAAGTCAAATGATATCAAGAGAACACAGAAGATTACATTAATTTGTAGTATAATTAATAGCCAATGATTTGTAACTTCCACTACTAAAATAGAAAGCTTTCACCTACGACCATTTTCCTGGAAAATCCGTCGCTGAAGGGTGACTCGTCACAAAATCGTCACAAAAATTGGTGGTTAATTTGTTGGTGGGTAAATCAAATCAGTGACAGATTACCCAGGAGATTCCTGGGTAATCCGTTGGTATTTTCTTGAAAACATCGGATTTTACCAGAACCATTGGTATTTCCTGGGTGATCCGTGGTAATCACCCAAAAAAATTTCCCTGAATAAAGTTTTATGGATGAAAGTCATTTGTTCTGTAGTGTTCACACACAACACAAAATGTTATTTTAAAATTAAAAGGTGTTGAATGCGATTCCATATATATGCTAAGGTATCAAAGATTGTGATCTACTCTTGGAATTTTTTATATTAATAAAACCTATTGCAACGAAAAAGTCATTGCTATATATAGACAAAACTCAAAAGCATTTGTTAAAAGATGATTTGATATCGTAAATATTTTTTTAATATTATAAAAGATGATTTTTAAAAGCCTATAACAATGATTTGTCGTCGATCGCTAGATGTTAAGTTACTGAAATATTTCACCTATACGGGTAAATTTACCTCCCTTTTATTTGAGAAATTGAATCAAATAACCGTTTCTTACATCCAAACTGGTCTTCTAATCATTTTTCTTTCGGATATACCCAAATGTCACTATTTCTGTAATATTTGGTTCCACAATATTGGACCTAACTAAAGGGGAAAAAAATCATATTCAAACACATATCTGCAATTGTGATGGTCAAGTCCGCAATTATGACGGCTAATATTACGGACGTAGCTGATATTGTAAACCTAGATATTGCGGACCTAGCTAATATTAATTGGTTAAATTTGATTTTTTTGTATTTTTGCTAACAATGCAGATATGTATATATATTGCGAAAATAGTAACATTTAAAGAAACTAATTTAAGTGTGGGAATGGTCATTTGTGTCAATCTCATGATGACATAAACTCTATAAGACTATAACAACTAATTTTGTGTCGTGGCTGTAGGTCTGTTTTCTTGAAGTGTCACCTGGATGCATAGTATATTGGACATGCACTACAGAGATTAAAAGTAACAATTATCTTTTTAATTAAGTTTTGTGATAAATGTGCATCATACTGTGTGACCACGAGATCTTAGGTTTTATTGGGCTACCTAATTAAACCACTTACCTAAATTTTCTTTTATTTGATTTTCCAATAGCAGATATTTAGATTAATTAAATAGTGTCAAATAGAATCCCACCTACGACCGAGGATCATACAAAGGCCCTTGGTGATGGCCAAGGGTAATTAATTAGTCACTTGTTGCGATTTATAGCTAGTTTGTCCATATAAGTGAGTGCCGAATTAACATGGATCCATTTGCATATGAATCGATTATTAAATGCTTACGTCCGATGGTCATGAAACTTCAATAGAAAAACTACCCATATAAAAGAGAAAAAGGTTGCATGTGTGAAAGATATGATTATCGTTTGAGAAAGCTTTAAGAAAGAATTTGAGAAAAAATCGATAAAAGAAAAATGCACTAAATTTAAGCTGTCAGTAGCTTGATCTTCATGTTGTTTTCTCAAGGATTACCCACTTGTGATTTGTGAAACATTATGACTACCTATGATATGATATAATTCATAAGTGGGTTTTGGAAGGTGACGATAATACCCGATTCTTTCATGGGCTGGTTAACAATAATATTAGAAGGGCGCGTATACACGGTCTTAATGCCAATGGTGTTTGGAATAGCGAGCCGGGGAGGGTTAAGGAAGAGATTTTCTCCTTCTTTAAACTTAAATTCTCGGAGGATATTCGAGATAGACCGAAATTCAGCAGCCGTAAGTTTAAGACCTTGACCAATGAGCAAAGAGATAATCTCGAGGCTCCTGTTTCTTTTGATGAGGTCAAGCACGCAGTGTGGTGTTGCGGAAATGAGAAAGCGCCAGATCCGGACGGGTTCACCTTTGCCTTTCTCAAAAAATTCTAGGACACCATTGGTGGAGACATTTTTAAGGTCGTGAAATTCTTTGAAGAGCACAACACTATTAATCCAGGAAGCAACTCCTCATTCATATCACTTATTCCTAGGGTTAAGGACCCGATCTCGCTCTCAGACTATCGGCCGATCAATCTTATCGGCTGTATTAGCAAAATCATTTCTAAGGTGCTTGCTGGAAGGCTTAAAGTGGTGTTGAACTCGGTGGTTAGTAAAGAGCAATCCGCTTTCATTAAGGGCCGGAACATTCTTGACGGCCCGCTCATCGTTAATGAAGTCGTTGCTTGGGCTAAAAAAAGGAACAAAAAAACTCTCATCTTCAAAGTGGACTTGAAAAGGCCTTCGACTCGCTTAACTGGGATATTTGGATGATATACTGGCTAGCATGGGGTTCGGCGATAAGTGGAGATCTTGGGTGCGTGGTTGCTTAGTCACAACCAAAGTCTCCATTCTTGTCGATGGGTCCCCGACCAATGAATTTAGGATGGAAAAAGGAGTGAGGCAAAGCGATCCTTTGGCTCCTTTCCTATTTATTTTGGCCGTTGAAGGGCTGAAAATCGCGTTGGACAAGGCAGTTGAGAAGGGGTTGTTTCGGGGCGGTTCCCTTCCTAACAATGGCCCTAACATCTCTCTGCTTCAATACGCAGACGACGCAATATTTCTTGGGGACTGGTCTTCTATAATTTTTTCGAATCTGGTCAGAATTTTAAGGTGCTTCCATTTAGCTTCCAAACTCAAGGTTAACTTCAACAAAAGTAAAGTGACGGGGATCGGAGTTCAGCTGGAGGAGGTGTCGGCCATGGCTAGGAGGATGAATTGCAAAGGTGGCTCCTTTCCGTTTACGTGTTTGGGCATGCCGATGGGAGCTAAAATGACAAAGATTGAAAGTTGGCTTCCTCTCATCGAGAAATTCCAATCGAAGCTCTCAAGTTGGAAGGCTAAGAATCTCTCGTTTGGTGGTCAATTAATTCTTTGCAAGGCGATCCTTGGTAGTCTCGGGTCGTATCTTTTCTCACTTTACAGAGCTCCCAAAAAGGTGATCAAAATCCTTGAAAGTATTCGTGCGAGATTCTTTTTTTTTGGGGGGGGGGGGGCGGGGGAGATGCGGATAAATCAAAAATTTCTTGGGTGGCTTGGAATGCAACCATAAATAGCAAAGAGAATGGCAGGTTAGGCATCGGTAGCCTAAGGGCTCTAAACTTAGCCCTCCAAGGGAAGTGGTGGTGGCGTTTTCGCTCCGAATCTAAGGGGTTATGGCGTGAGGTTATTGCTTCCCTCTTCGGTCCCAACGGGGTTCTCATCTCGAGAGGGGAGAGGGGTTATATGAGCAGTTCTTGGGGCATGATTAGGAGGTTAGATAAGGAGACCTTGGGCTATAATATTGTGTTGCACGATATGTTTTATATTGATCCTCGCAATAGGAAATGGAGTTGGAAGAAAAGATGGGATGTTTTCGGTTGCCTCGCTTAGGAGGGTGGTTGACGACTCATCCTTGACCATACTGGACTATAGCACGAGATGGAATCACCTGGTGCCAGCTAAAGTTAATCTATTGTTGTGGAGGGCGAGACTGGGGAGATTACCGACTAGAAGGAATCTGATCAGGAGAGGTATCGGGCTCAATTCCGATCTGTGTCCTGTTTGTCATTCAACGCCTGAAATGGAGATATCATCTTTTTCTTCACTGCTCTACTAGCAGAGAAGTCAGGGACTTGATCAATTCCTGGTGTAGCAAGTTTCCTCTCATAGCCGACGCTTTACCCGAATTCCTTGAGCGAGCCGCTGCTGATTTTCAACAACAAGGGAATCCCTCTCAGCGTTATCGTTTCCGAAGTGATGACGAATTCTTTCTTATTGTGGGTTAAAACTAGAATTATAAGAAGAGAGACTATAGTTGGGAGATTTGGCGTTGTAATCCTATAGTCGTTGTATGATGAATTCTTTGTACTCCTAGCTTCTCGCTAGCTTGTTTGGTGGTATACAATCTCGTTGTTCAAAAAAAAATACAATGAGCAGGAGGATGATTCATTCCTCTTCCACGTACAAGTACTAGCAAGCAGTGGCGGAACCACCTTATAGGGAGGGGGGTCTCGTGCTACCGCTCAACTTTGTGTGGTAAGGGTAAAAAATGTCGCGATTCGTAAGTTTTACGTGAGGTGCACTCGCTAAACTCTGATGGGTGCTCTGTGTAGGGAGCACAACTTTAAAAAATCCCTCGAAATCAACAAAAAACCTTAAAAAATCACTCAAAATCAACCAAAAACCATAAAAAATCACTCGAAATCAACCAAAAACCTTAAAAATTCTTTCGAAATCAACCAAAAACCTTAAAAAATCCTTCGAAATCAATCGAAAAACTTAAAAAAGTCCCCGAATGGGGAATTCGGCTAAAAAATCCCTCGAAATCAACCGAAAAATATATCAAACAGCTTTGTGGACATTTGATACAATTTAAGGGTGCACCCGCTCGGGAAAAATCCTGGGTCCGCCACTGCTAGCAATAATTCAAATGTAAATTCAGGTAAATCTTATAGACGTATTTAGAATTCGTTCTTTAGAATATATGGTATTTTTTAAGGAAATGTTTAAAAAAACCCAACAAATTATCCCATTTTGAATGGTTAAGTCCCAGAACTATTATTTTAAATGGTTAAGTCCCTAAACTATTATTTTGAATGAAAAAACCATTAAACTTTCTCATTTTGAATGATTAAATCCCAGAACTATTTTTTTGGATGAAAAAACTTTTAAACTTTCTCATTTTGAATGTATAAACCATTAAACTTTCTTATTTTGAATGATTAAGTCCCTAATTTCTTTTTCAAGAAATTAAACTATCGAATTTTTAAAAATTGGTTACTTATATCTTTTTAACTTGAATAAACTACCTTTAACCGGTTATTTTTTGATTATCTCTTTTATGATGGATAAAAAAATAGATCGAAAAAAAGAAGATCGATGGCAGGGGCCAACAACGTGTTAGATGAAATGGAGAACGAACAACGTTGGGGTAATGGGGAGTGACGAGGTGGAGCGATACCGTTGTTTGTTAGGGTTTTTAATTGTGTAGGGCTTTTGGAACGGTAAAACCGATTTAAGTTTATTTTTACTTTAATTTTTTTAGTGAGTTACAGGTAACTTATTTAAAAAAATATATAGGTAACTAATTTTTAAAAGATTTATAGTTTATTTTCAAAAAAAATGTTTAGGGACTACTCATTTAAAATGAGAAAGTTTAATGATTTTTTCATTCAAATCAATAATTTAGGACTTAATAATTCAAAATGAGAAATTTTAATGTTTTTTCAATCAAAAAAATAGTTCATTGACTTAACCATTCTAAATACGATAGTTTGTTGGGGCTTTTTTAAAATTTTTATTTTTTATTATATTTTTTTAAATATATAAATAATGTATAAAACATTAAGTAAATTGATTATAATATTCAAGATACTATTAAAAAACTACTTGTATACATGTTGTTATCACTATTAACTTTATCAAAGGAAGTGCCAATAAGATTACGACTTCATGTCGCATACTTTAATCTTTAAGAAAGTTCCTGTATCCACCACTAATGAGACAAAGGTCTTACCAGAATATTTGCAACTTGGTGATATATATATATATATATATATATATATATCTTTGGGTTCTAGTGAAGACAAGCTGATGATGATAAGCAGCCAGCCACTCACAAACTTGATATCCATTTGTGCTTATTCACTTTGTTTTATTTGTTGTCTTCTTTTCTTATATTTACGGCTGATATATATCTTCAAAACACTTGAAAACGACATTAAAAAAATATAAAACTCTTGTGATCGACTCATTGATTTATTTTCGATAGTTTAATAACCACATGTAGTAACGTATATGATCAAATTCCAAATCCTTAAATTAATTAACGTACAAAAACAATAAGCAAATGATAAACACAACTTAATTACATATGCATCGTGTAGCATATATATATATATATATCTCGCTAATAAAGCAAAGATGAAAGTTTAAGAGGTGGGGTTATGGTGTTGGGAAGGTGATAAGCAAGACACCTAGAGTTGAAGGGATTGAATTGTTTAGCAGTTATTGAATGATTTAGTTGAAAATGATTAAGTGGTCAGAATGATTAAAATGTTCTTATGATATAGTACAAAATAAAATATAATTGTTTGGTAATTGTCAGGATATAATTAGGGCTTTTAATGGTTCATGTAGATAGATCCATGATACAAAATGATTCAAAAGGTTTTAGAATCATTAAGAGGTAAACTTATTTTTTATCAAATAAAATTAATTTTAATGATTAAAAAGCTTTCTTAATAAAACTGTTCAAAAGTAAACAAAAAGTAACTTGATAGATGCATATGTATCGAATCTTATAACTGGATTTTTTCCCACTTTTGCTTTCTTTCAACTCAAACCATGAATAAAAGTCAAACCTACTTATGCTGACTATTAATTTATTTCATCATCATACTCCATTTTCCATACAACTAAACTCTTTGATGATGGGAATTTTGAAACTTAAATAAAGGTATGGAAGAGAGCCATCAAAGCTTTATTTAAATTTTAAAAACATTAGCAATTATAAATTGAATTTTTATTACCTACTAATCATTATGTATCAACGAATAAATGATAAGACTTTTACATGCATGAAAGTAGTTCTCAATTAACAAAATTAATTAAAATTCATCTAGAAATAGAAGACAACGTGCAGATATACTCAATCGAGTGGTTGTGATTTTACAGCAACAACCTAAAATCTTGAATTAGAATCATTTAGATAAACACTATTTTGTGATTATTGGTAAATGTTTGATGATAGATACAAGTAAAATGTTTTACAGACTGAATATAATTATGTAAAGGACAAAACGTATTGCTTGTTATGTAATTAAGTCTTCATAATTCGTTAATTAAATTAATCCAAAGTCAAAATGGTTCATCAGTGCATGTCTTAGTTATTAGATTAAATTTGATTGTTTTTCTTTACTCAAAAACCATAACACAATTGGTTTGATTTTTTCTTTGGTGCTACGTTTCTTATATAATTGGGTATAAAAAGACTATTTTTCTCACCTGAATGTATTTTTGTCATTTCTATGATTTTAAATTCGATCATTTATTTTTGTTTGATATCACACGCACACAGTAGTATAAAAGGAACTCACAGTAATGGTGCTCAATACTTTTCACGTCTTATTCATGCCACACTAAGGGGCTTTAAATACAAGTACTGGAAGCAAAAAAGAAGCGTTCAAAGATAACTAACAAAGCCTATTTCATAGGAGAGAATAATTCAAAAAACAAACTATTCCTGCTAATCAGGAACTTATTCAAAGATCACGACTAACAAACTACCAAAAAAACCCAACATACCTTCTCCTAAACTAAAGATTCTCAACTTTAGTTTACCTCAGTTGCTTCCACCATTCCCAGCATCTTTCGCAGCTTCTCAAATTGCTCAGCCTTCAAAGGTTTTGTCATAATGTCTGCCACTTAAGCTAAAGTGTTACAGTACTTTAACTCAATCGTTCCATCATTCACCAAATCACGAAGGAAGTAGTACCTCACATCTATGTGCTTACTGCGATTGTGCATAACATGATTTTTCGAGAGCTTGATAGTAGACATGTTATCACAATTTATAATGGTACCTTCTTCTTGAGTTAAGCCAATGTACTCAAGCATCCTTCTTAACCACAGAACTTGACATGCACATGCTGTGGCAGCTACAAATTCTGCCTCGCAGTAGAGAGTTACAATTGGTTGTCGTTTGGACGACCAAGCAATTGCAGCCCCGCTCAAAAAACAGACGTACCCTGAAGTGATTTTTCGATTATCATGATCACCTGCATAATCACTGTCAGAATATGCCTCCAAGTGATCACTCCCTCCTTTTTTGTAAAAAATTCCAAGCTCTTTAGTTCCCTGGATGTATCGAAACACCTTCTTCATTGCTGTCATATGCTGTTCGGTAGGCGTCTCCATGTATCGACATAATTGACCAGCAACGAACATTATATCTGGTCTTGTTGCTGCCAAATACATAATGCAACCCACCATTTGCTTATATAGTGTTGCATCTACAAACCCACTCAGATCATCTTTCACAAGTTTGCAACCTGGAACCATCGGACTTTTCACACTGTTGCAATCTTCCATATTGAATCTTTCAAGTATTTCCCGAGCATATTTTCGCTGGTTGAGCTGAATTCCATCTTCTCTTTGTATAACTTCCACACCCAAGAAAAAACGCATTTCTCCCATATCCGACATCTCAAATTCGGATTTCATAGAAACTTTGAACTGTTCAATTAAATCAAGGGTGCTTCCTGTAATAATTAAATCATCTATATAGATTGAAACAATTAGAAAGACCTTCTCCTTAGATGATTTAGTAAATATAGTTGGCTCATAAGGACACTTTTTAAAGCCTTCCTTAAGAAAGTAGCTCTCGATTCTTCCGTACCAGGCCCTTGGTGCCTGCTTCAGGCCATACAGAGCCTTCTTCAATCGATAAACTTTTCCCTCTTTCCCCTGCACTACATAACCTTGGGGCTGTTCTACAAAAACAGTCTCTTCCAATTCGCCATACAAAAAAGCACTCTTTACATCTAATTGATGAACTTTCATACCTCGTTGTGCTGCAAGTGCGAATATGCTCCTGATTGTGTCCCACCTGGCAACTGGAGCAAAAACTTCAGAGTAATCCAACCCTTGCTTTTGAGCATAACCCTTCACCACAAGTCGAGCCTTGTGTTTATCGATCTTCCCGTCTTTGTCCAACTTAGTCTTGAACACCCATTTCACACCGATTGCTGTTGCACCTGGAGGTAGATCACATAGATCCCAGGTGTTGTTTCTTTCAATTGACTCGATTTCCTGGTTCATAGCCAATTTCCAACATTCTTCTTGTCCAGCCTCGTAATAGCTCGCCGGTTCTAATAATGACGAGAACATGGCTGTGGTTTCTCCATATTCCTCGTCACTTAGAATGTCATTACCACTGACATAATCGTCCATCCATGTTGGCGCCCTAGTTGTCCTCTTTCTTCTTTCATTGCTATTGTTTGTAACTGGATCAGGATTTGAAGGCCCACTATCATCAGTGTTATTAGGCCCATCTAATTCGTTTGATGGATCGTTAATAACAATCGACGGATTTGGCCCATCTTCATTGTTCTCATGCTCATCTTCATCTTCCCATTCAAGATCTGCAGGGCTGATAGCAGATTCTTGTGCCCAGTTCCACGAGGCTTCTTCTTTAAATTTGACATCTTTGCTCACGACAATTTTGTTTTTAACAGGATCATAAAGTCGATAGGCTTTGGATTCTTCACTAACCCCAAACAGAACACACCTTAAGCTTCTATCATCCAACTTCAATCTTTTTTCTTTAGGAATGTGCATATTAGCAACACACCCAAAGATTCTGAAATAGCTTACCGATGGCTTTTGACCGCTCCATTTTTCTTCTGGTGTACAATTTTCAAGAGCTGCGGTTGGACTTCGATTAAGCACATGAACACACCAGTTAACAGCTTCAGGCCAGAAAGTTTTTGGAACCTTCCTGGCACTCATTATGCTTCGCACCATATTCATCAAAGTTCGGTTCTTTCTCTCTGCCACGCCATTTTGGTGTGGCGTGTAAGCTGCAGTGAGTTGTCTTTGTATTCCATTATCTTCACAAAATACTTTGAACTCCTTGGAATTAAACTCTCCTCCCCTATCTGTTCTCAGGCATTTAATCTCCACACCTGCTTCTTTCTCAACCAATGCTTTAAACTTCTTAAAAGTCTCCAAAGTTTGTGACTTTTCTGTCAAAAAATAATTCCAACACTTTCGTGAGAAATCATCTATAAAGTTAATTATGTACCTCTTTTGGCTGCTCGATTGAGGCGTGATAGGTCCACAAATATCTGAGTGGACAAGCTGAAGCTGCTGTGTTGCCCTCCACGCGCTCGTTTTAGGAAATGCATCTCTAGTCTGTTTTCCTACTAAGCAATCTGAACACGTTCCAACCTCAGCGTTGATGATTGGTAGCCCCCTCACTAGATCTTTATCGTGCATCAACTTCAAATCCTGTTATTGATGTGACCGAACCTTTGATGCCAAAGATGAGTGGTGAAATCGGTTTCTACTTTGTGACACTCATCAATGCCATTTGGTTTAGCGTTGATCATAAACATCCTATTTGAGGACATCTGAATTCTTGTGATCAGTCCCCTTCTTGGATGAAAAAAGCTACAGAAACCTTGCTTAATCAGGATCTCCACCCCTCTTTCTTGAACTTGTCCAACACTAATCAAGTTATTCATGAGATCAGGAACATAATACACATCGATCAATGTGTAAGTCACACCTTCGATGTTGAGATGAGCATTCCCCTTTCCCATGACAGCCACACGAGTATCATCTCCGAGCCGTACATTATTACGATAAGATTCATCTAAAGAACTAAACCATCTCTTCTCACCCGTCATGTGATTCGAACATCCCGAATCAAGGAACCAAATCCACTGTTTTGTCGAACCATCTTTATCGACTTGAGCCATTAACACCATGTCCTCTGTATCATCATGCTCCGCATAGTTAGCAGCCTTCTCCCACTCTGGACACTCATTTTGGAAGTGCCCAAGTTTGTGACATTATAACATTCAATCGTACTCTTGTCGAATAATAGTCTGCCACGTCCTCTACCACCACGTCCTCTCCCTCTTCCTCGAGAGGGTGAACCAGTTGATATCTTCAAAGCCTGTTCATCATCTTGCTGCCCAATCATACGTTGTTCGTGAACAAGTAAACTTCCATGCAATTCATCAATTGTCATGGTATCAAGGTTATTGGATTCCTCAATAGAACAAACAACGTAATTGAATTTTGGGCTCAAAGAGCGCAACATCTTTGCAACAATAGTCCCGGACGTCAATGGATCACCGTTTGCCTTCATCTTGTTCACGATCGTCAAGGTCCGAGCCAGGTAAGTATCGACCTTTTCACCATCCCTCATGGAAAGGAGTTCATACTCCCTTCTCAAAGCCTGCAACTGGGCTCTTTTTACCTTTGTTGAGCCCTCATACTTCTGTCTCATCGAGTCCCAGACCCCCTTTGAAGAACTCTTGTCCAAAATCGTCTCCAAGATCTCCCTGTTTATAGCTTGGAACAGGTAATTCTTCACTTTCAAGTCTTTCAACTTGATGTCTTCAAATGCCTTTCTCTGTGGTTCAGTTGGATTGGCCACAGTTTGTGCAGGAACTCCATTCTCCACCAAACCCCACATTTCCTTACTCCTTAGGAAATTCTCCATTAACAGAGCCCAATGATCGAAGTGACCATCGAACTTTGGTATGGTTGGTTGCACAAACTTATCAGTATTCTCCATCTCTTTCTTTCTTTTCTCACCCCTCGATAATGAAAGAACTCTTCTAACCTTGCTCTGATACCAAATGTTTGATATCACACGCACACAGTAGTATAAAAGGAACTCACAGTAATGGTGCTCAATACTTTTCACGTCTTATTCATGCCACACTAAGGGGCTTTAAATACAAGTACTGGAAGCAAAAAAGAAGCGTTCAAAGATAACTAACAAAGCCTATTTCATAGGAGAGAATAATTCAAAAAACAAACTATTCCTGCTAATCAGGAACTTATTCAAAGATCACGACTAACAAACTACCAAAAAAACCCAACAATTTTTGTATAAATGAACTTAGCTTGCATAAGTTGTTGAAGTTTCACAAGTTTAATTGTTTTGGGGTCTCGCTCAATAGATTATAAAAGTATATCTATAGATGCATAGGGAAAAAAACATTTTACGTATCTTCCATGTGTAGTTTACCCATTCTTTCAAGAATCAATAGATCATAGCACATTATACATTCATTCACATGTAGCAGCCCTCAAGCTTTGCAAGTTGTTTTTTGAGCTTGTTGGTGCACGATAATGTCCCCCATCTTCCGTCGATATCTTGTTAATTAATTCACATTTTATATTGACCTTGATGTTAAATAATTGTTTTATAATATGTTAATTTTTTTTCCTATCATATTTCCAGACTCGTATTGTTTACGTCTACTAATATTATAAAAGTTTTGTTTTTAGTTTACAAGTCGTGTTATAAAGACAAATGCTAAATTTTAAAAATCATTTTTGGAAGTCTTTCTTGATGCAAAATAGGTTATTAATTAAGTATATCTTAAGTATACGCGCTAATATTAAACTAATCGTTGCCATTCCTATCTTCTTAAACTTCATTGTCAATCAACTCAATGAAATTGATGACAAACATTTATTATTATTATCTTTGATTTTGTTCAAAAAACTACGGCGAATAATAATAGATATATTTAACGACTTATTTAATTCATCCAAAAATTATATGACTGGAAGTTTGGAACGAAGGACTAAAAGAGATTTCATAACATGAAATAAAGTACAAACATTAATGGAGTCATCATTTGTTTGAAACATGCTTGATAACATGAAAATAAAAATTACTCATGTTAATCATTTATATAATAAACATTATATAAGATATAAAGATTTGTCGTCATAAGTCACATCTTGAAAAACGTCGTGACTTCTTTGTGGCTCCTAAGGCTAGGATTGACATTGCCGTCACAACTCATGCAATTTAGTACCTTGGATGTAAGTGATTTTCAGTTTTGGAGTTATCTTTATGTTTAACTAGAAGACGTACCCTCCACAATGCAGCGGAATTTAAATATTTCATCAACATGAACTTTAGAAGTCTCGAACTCTTTAAAGATATCAAATTGTCTATTTTTTTAAAGATATCAAATTGTCTATTGTTATGAACTTATAAGTCAGCATCCATCATGTTTAATGATGATAGCTACATAAATGTTGGGAGTTTTATATCGAGGAAGATGTAACACCTCAAATAAATAGTGGGTGTTACAACCTTACCGGTTAAGAATGCAACTAGCCATAGGAATCATGTGTGACAAATTAGCTGATAAGTTAGCTGGTAGCTAATAAGCTAACTGATGAATAAATCATGTTTGACAAAACTAACTTATAATAATGTAAAATAACAAAAAATGACATTAAAAAATTAATCAGTTATAATATTTTAAAATATAATTAAAAACAAATCTCTAATAATATATTGTATTAATTAATACAAAAAATATGGTAGAGAAATTAAAAAAATATAATATATTGATTAAAAGAATTTCGAATTAATTATTATATATATATATTGCAATATTTGGATTTGTTAAAACAAATTTTAGATTTTTTTTATTTATGATTTTAAATAACCATTACATATAATATGAATAAATTGGTCTAAAAACACTCTTATCAGGATCGGAATCCTCGACAGCGAGGTGAATAGAATAGCTAATTTTCTGGGAAGTAAGGCGGACAAGACCCCCTTCAACTATATCGGCATGCCTATTATAGCAACCACAATTCTAAAATAAAAATATTTCATGTCATTGCTCTAAAAATAGCAATTACCAAGGCAAATAGGTCCCAAAATTTAAACTTAATCTCAAGAGTTGCAGCAGAATTAAGGTAGCTACTGAGATTATTACAAAACTTTAAATTAAACTAGGCAACTATCTATTCACGAATAGTGCTTGCTCTTTTAGCCTCCATGCTCACATCTTCCCCATCCCTTTACTAGAACTCTCTACCATGTGCTTACCTGAAAATGTTTTAGTTTTATAAAAGAAAGGGTTAGACCAAATGCCTAGTGAATTCCCTCAAAACCACAGTTAAATATGTATGATATTTATAAGATCAAAAAGAAAGTTAGTCATGAATAATAAGTCACACTTTATTCGCACTTTGAGTTATAGATACATGTTGCAACGGTGAACACATTTGTTGTCACTCACACTTGTGACTATTTGATCGGGCTCACACTTGCCCATTAAATGAGGGAATATAAAACGAATTCATATCCCTTGGTCGTATATACACTTCCCGTAAATGGATAGTTCAATTATATGTAAAATAAAACATTCATTTGTTTAATTAAACACACAAAGGGAACCCACCTGAATGCGAAGCCTAGAATGTTCGCCTCAACTACGATCACACCAACCGAACGCTTGAATTGGATCAATTAAACTCTAAGCTATTGACCCAATTATACTTCTACATATCCTACTATTGAATACCTAAGGCTAGAACACCAACTAACACCCCCAAATAACCCTCAACTAAAAATTCAAAATCGAAAACAGTGAGACACGCGGCTTGCCGCACGACTTTAGGCCGCGGGAAAAGTCGCGGGACTCACTGAGTTCCTGCACTTTTCCTGCTCGAACATCAAAACTCCAAATCCAACATTTCCACCATTTTTTACTCCATAAATGACCTAAAACTTGACCCAAACTCATAAACAATCCTTAAGACCAAATAATCCATTTCATCAATTAATTCCATGGATTTACTCACACATTGAAGAACATTGACCATCCATGGAGGTTTTGATTGATTTCAATCTCCAAATGAAATATAATACTCATAATATGAAAGAAACCTCAATACTTATACGACATTTCTCAAATGGTTGATTGGAAGTTCCTTTCTACCATTCAACAAGATAATCCACAATAACTCAAGGTTTCTATTCAACCAAATAGGCTCATTAAGGGAAGTAGATGAAGAGAATGAAGTTTTTATACCTGAATTTGCTGATTGATTATTTGCTCTCTTAAAATTCCTTCTCTTCTCCCTTCTTCACCTCCCAATCGCACCACCATAAACACACACACTTCTCAGTCGTTTTCCTCCAAAATGACAAGGGTTTCCACCCTTATTGAGCACTATTTACACCTTCATTCCATGCACTTTAGAAATTAGGTCCCTTCCACATTCCAATGTAAATTTCATTACAATTAACTAGATTCCGGGTTATTACAACTCACCCCCCTTAAAAGAATTCCGTCCCGGAATTCATCAAGCGAACAATTGTGGATATTTGTCCTTCACTTCCAATTCAGGTTCCCACGTCGCATCTTGAACTCTATGAAATTTCCAATGTACCTTCACAAGTACAATCTCCTTGTTCCTTAACTTCCTTAACTTCCGGTTCTTTCGCATAGTCTAACCTTTCATCGACTTGAATATCCTCCAATGGTACCGACACACCCGTATCCGCTAAGCACTTATGCAAATTAGACACGTGAAATGTGTTATGGATACCTCGAAGTTTCTCCGGTAGTTCTAACTTGTAAGCCACCGCACCCACTCGTGCCGTTAAAGCGAACGGTCCTATATACCGAGGGCTCAACTTTCCTCTCTTCCCAAAACACACCACCCTTTTCCAGGATGTAATCTTCAACATGACCTTGTCGCCTACTTGAAACTCAATCAGCTTTCTCCTCCTACCCGCATATGTTTTCTATCAGTTTTGTGCCACCTTCAATTTCTGGCAAATCTGTCCAATCTTGTCAGCGGTCAATTAGACAATTTTCCGGACCTGCTAGCTGCTTCCCTCCCACTTCATTCCAACACAAAGGAGTTCTACACTTGTGTTCCTACAACGCCTCATACGGGGCCGCTTGAATACTCGCATGTTATCTATTATTGTAGGAGAACTCGATCAATGGCAAATGCGTCTCCCAAGAGCCACCAAAATCGATCACACAAGCACTAAGCATATTTTCCATGTTTTGAATCGTCCGCTTGCTTTGCCCATCCGTCTGGGGATGGTACGCAGTGCTTAACTTCAATTGGGTTCCCAACTCTCTTTGGAAGCTTTCCCAAAATGCCGACGTGAAACGACTATCACGATCCGAAACTATGGACGACGACACACCATGTCTAGTAACGATTTCATCGATGTACAACCTAGCTAGCTTCTCCATTGGGTACGTTTCCCTGTACGGTAAGAAATGGGACGACTTGGTGAGACGGTCCACTATCACCCAAATAGCATCGTACCCTTTGGGTGTTCTATCTAACTTTGTAACGAAGTCCATTGTTATGTCATCCCACTTCCACACCAGAATATCCAAAGGTTGAAGTTCCCATATGGCTTTTGGTGTTCCGTCTTGACTTGCAAACATGTCAAGCATCTCTCCACGTAATAAGCTATATCCTTCTTCATTCCCGACTACCAATAATATTGTCTCAAGTCTCGGTACATCTTGTTTGTACCCGGGTGTACCGAGTACCGTGACCTATGCGCTTCTTCTAACACTTTCTCGTGTAAACCACCAAGTTTAGAAACCCACACATAGTCGCCGAATCATTTTACACTATTACTATTACACATTAGCAATGACACTTCCCACTATTCTTTCACTCTTTAGGTTTTCTTCTAAAAGCGTTTCATCTTGAAACTTCTTGATCTCCTCCAAGATAGTACGTGTCACTTCGGCTCTAAAGGCCATTATCTGGGTCAATTCTCCCCTGTCCTTTCGGCTTAAAGCATCGGCTACTAGGTTTGCCTTTACCGGATGATAGAGGATCTCACAGTCATAATCATTCAATAATTCAACCCATTTTCTTTGTATCATATTCCGCTCCTTCTGATCAAACAAGTGTTTGAGACTCTTATGATTGTTTGGGTAAAAAATCACATCCTCGACCAACGAGGATAATACCCACGACAGTCGTACCCTCGACTGACAAGGATAAAATCTACAACAGTTGTTCAAGTAAAAAATAATCAAAGTCATGACCGAAAAGTCAGGACTACGATCTTACGACCAAGATCTTACGACTGACATAAGAACTAACGACCGATGATCATAAAAATTATGGTCGGCACTATTGATACCAACCATACGTCCGATCGGCAATTACGCTATTGGTCACCACTAACTGGCGACAGTCACTAGTTTCTCATGACCAATGATCATATAACTAATGGTCTTAACTATTTATGACCATCGCATGTCTGATCCACAATTAACGATAATTATGCTACTAGTCATCACTAAATAGTGATGGTCGCAAGTTTCTCACGACCTACACTTGTCGTTACTAACTCTCGACAAAACAACTGTTTTACATTGTTTAATGCAGGTCTTCTATCATTTATGCTAACGGACGTAGCCGACGACATACATTCAATGGCATTAAAGATAGAGATGTAACCGACGATGCGCATTTAGTAGCATTAAACGCAATGACCGTTACACATTAAATGCACATTTATGACAACGGGCCCTATATAAACAAAGCTCGGGAGACACAGAAGGACACAATAAACTCACCCGTATGATATTCTCTCAATATTCACCGGCCACCGGAACTCACGTCTTGTCTCACGATCCAAACTAGTGACAAAGGCTATAACTCACGTCCAGAACTAGCGACATCAGCTCAGAACTAACGACAACAACGATTATCCACGTCATATCTCTATGACGATGATCACTTATCCACAATCAACGTGTTAATCCCCGATATGTAACTGTAATATCTGTTTTTAAGGACGACGTCCATGTTTGACGTCACTAGTGAATTGACGACCTCCATTGTCGTCCGTGGTTTTTATCCTCGACGGGGTTTTTCGCGTCACCGAAATCGTCTGTCTTATTTACGTTTTCTTCGTTATTTTCCTTATTTTTTCGAAGGTTCAATCTATAGTTGATAAAGTCCGCACCCATACCTTAACTTTTTTTATGCAATTTTTGGAATAAACGATTTTGCTAAAATAATCCGTGGTCCAATTTTTGGCATAAACAATGATCAGTATAGATTTGACATTTCATCCCATAGAGGTAATGCCGCCAAATCTTAAGCGCGAAAACTACCGCCGCCAACTCCATGTCGTGAATAGGGTAGTTTCTTTCATGATCTTTCAATTGTCGTGAAGCACATGCAATTACTTTCCCATGTTGCATGAGCACACAACCCAATCCCAACTTGGATGCATCACTATAAATTACGAACCCTTCCGTTCCAACCAGTAATGATAAAACTGGCGCACTGCTGAATCTTTATTTCAACAAATTAAATGCCGACTCTTGAGCTTCGGCCCACAAAAACTTGACATTTTTCTTAGTCAAAGAGGTCAACGGTGTCGCTACCCACGAAAAGTCTTGAATGAACTTCCGATAGTACCTCGCTAAATCCAAGAAACTTCTCACTTCTGACGGTGTCCTTGGGGGTTCCCAACTTCTAATGGCCTCTATCTTTTCCGGATCTACTTTGATCCATCCTTCAGACACTACGTGTCCTAGGAAATGAACTTCTCGCAACCAAAACTCACACTTTAATTTTTTTGCATAAAGCTTCTCACGCTTTAGCAACTCTAATACTAGACAAAGATGTCCTTCATTCTCATTTCCGTCCGAGAGTAGATCAAGATATCATCAATGAAGACAATTACACACTTGTCTAACAACGAACCACACACACGACTTATCAAATCCATAAACGTTGTCGGAGCACTCGTTAAGACAAAAGGCATAACTAAAAACTCATAGTGACTATACCTCGTTTGAAAAGCCGTTTTGGGTACATTCTCCTCTCTCACTTTTAACTGATGGTAACCGGATCACAAATCTATCTTTGAAAAGTAGCTTGCTCCTTGAAGTTGATCAAACAAATCATCTATCCTAGGTAACGGATATTTATTCTTGATCGTCACCTTGTTTAACTCCCGATAGTCTATACACATTCTCATAGACTTGTCTTTCTTTTTGACAAACAGTACCAGAGCTCCCCACGGTGATGTACTAAGACGAATAAAACCCTTATCAAGCAATTCTTGAAGTTGAGTCATCATTTCCGCCGGTGCTAATTGATATGGTGCACGGGCTATTGGCGCGGCTCCGGGTACCAAATCGATTCTAAATTCCACTTGATGATCCTGAGGTAATCCGACAAGATCATCGGGGAATACTTCGTGATATTCCTTCGCCACGGGTGCTTCTTTTCTCTCTTGATATCAATCACATCAGCCAAAAATCCTAGATATCCCTTTCCTAGGCATTGCCTAGCCTTTAACATTGAGATAATATAGGATTTCCTTTCACTACCGTCGCCATAAATTACTATTTCTTTTCCTTCCGGTAAAGTGATTCGAATTAATTTCTTCTTACACACGATATAAGCGTTTGATAGATCC
Organism: Silybum marianum; assembly: GCA_036898165.1. Classification (NCBI taxonomy): domain Eukaryota; kingdom Viridiplantae; phylum Streptophyta; class Magnoliopsida; order Asterales; family Asteraceae; genus Silybum; species Silybum marianum. The sequence continues at coordinate 26,206,303 of CM072538.1, forward strand.
TAAGATTCAAAATATAGAAAGAATATATGAATATAGAACAGTATAGGAGCAATGAAGTCGGATGTAGTATTGATATCAACAGAATTACAAGTATATGTCTTGAAAGTACAAGGTGATCTAAGAACATTAGTTATTACAAACTAACTAACCTTTTATTTATATACAGGTAGAGATACTATATTAACAGATGCTTACATGACAGACCAATAGTATCTATACATGTGGATTTACATAAGTTCATAACTGCTTCTGAGCTTCTTCAGAACTGTCTTCAGAAGTTCTTCAGAACTTCTTCAGAACAACTTCAGAATCTTCAGAACTTCTGAAGTAGCCACTTTAGAAGTTATGCCTTAGGCTTTCCTTTATTTATCTTTACAGAACCAGTTCAGAAGATCTGAACTGTATAGCTTCAGAACCCAGTCTCTTTTGAAGCTATTTCATATGTTCCAATAGCATTGTTGCTTCCCAACCAATCCATCTCCACAATCACATCAAACTCCCTCATCATATTGGGTACAATAGCAATGGAATAGGATGACCCTCTATACTTATACTACAACCCTCTAAAACTTCCTTCACCAAAAACCCCCCAATCATCGACGATTTCTACCTCGACCCTATGGTCCAACTGCTTGGGCTTGATATTCAAAAGCCCGATAAAATTAGTTGATACAAACACTCGAATCTAATAACACCTTGGCATGAGTTGAATTAATAAGAAAAGTACCTATCACCACGTCAGGTGCCTCCTCCGCTTCCGTTGTAGTCATCTGAAAAACTCGTACTTGAGCTCGTGGAGCTTCCACTTTCTTCTCAACTCCACCGCTACGTCCACCCCCAAAGTTGCTCATCGCTCCCTTCTTCAATTGAGGGCAATTTGGCCTCAAATGCTCCAAAGATCCACACTGATAACAGCTCTAGAGTTGGGGCATTCTTTTGCCATATCTCTCATCTTTCCACACTTGAAACATCCCTTCGGTTCCGAGGCACAATCTCCACGGTGTACACGGTTACACCCCCCACAAGATTTCTCCCCAAACCTTTGGCTTCCACGGTTGTCTTACTTCAAGAACTTAGCTTTCTTAGGGTCATTTGATACCCATTCCCACTTCCTCTTGGGATCATTATTCTCATCGGTCAAACCACAATGTACCCTTTCTTCCTAAATCTCAGTCCCACCTATCCCTCATTCTAAGTTTAGATGCTCCTCGAACACCTAATTCTTTTAAACTTAGCTCTGATACCACTTGTAACAACCACAGTTTTAAAATAAATATATTTCATGCCATTGCTATAAAAATAGCAAGTAGCTACTGAGATTATTACAAAACTTAAATTAAACTAGGAAACTATTTATTCACGAATAGTGCCCACTCTTCTAGCCTCCACGCTCACATCTTCCCCTTCCCTTTACTAGAACTCTCTACCATATGCTTACCTGAAAAGGTTTTCAGTTTTATAAAAGAGAGAGTTAGACCAAAAGCCTAATAAATTCCTTCAAAACCACAGTTAAATATGCATGATATTTATAAGATGAAAAAGAAAGTTAGTCATGAATATTAAGTCACACTTATTCACACTTGAGTTATAGATACTTGTTGCAACGGTAAACACACTTATTGTCACTCACACTTGTGACCGTTTGATCGGGCTCGCATTTGCCCATTAAATGAGGGAATATAAAATGAATTCATATCCCTTCGTCGGGTACATACTTCCCGTAAATGGACAGTTCAGTTATATGTAAAATAAAACATTCAACAGGTAAGATTTTGCTTTTTACTTTAATAAGTCGTTAGCGCATTTTCAACAGATTCTCTAAAATAGAAAAAAATTTAGTTTTTTTTCTTTCTGAATATCTCCAACAGGTCTGCTATCTTGTTCTATATAATAGAGAAAACTTGAAATTTTTCCAAGTTTAGATAATTATCTAAAACTTGATGGTGGAGAGATGAATTGATTATTTTATTCAATCCCACCAATGACATTAAATTTTTATCATTTCATATTAAGTTTTTTTATAGTGTATTGAGATGATAAATTATAGAATATTATATTAATATAATTTGTGTTAAAATCTCTAAAATACCAAATCTGTTGGAGATTAATGTATTTCTTTTTTGAGATTTTAACCTTTTGTTCTCAATTTTAGAAAAATTCTAGAAAACTTTTTGTGTCCCCCGGTCATTTTTGACGGTTCCCCCTACACTACTAAAAAAATGGCCAGTTCCGACGGCCAAATCAGTCGGAAATCCGTCGGAAAAACATGGTTTCCGACGGATTTGGCCGTCGGAACAACCCTCGCCGGAAAAACGGATTCCAACGGATTTGACCGTCGGAAACCATATTCCCCATTTTTAACAAATTAATCACATAATTAATAATAAGAAGATATTTTTCTTAATTAAAAAATCCGTTGGAAATCCGTCGGAAACTTCCGACGGATTTCCGATGGTTAATGATTTAACTTGTTTTTTATTTAAATATTCCGTCGAAAATCCGTCCGAAATATCCAATTGTTTTGACAAAACCTCCTACTTACTCGCTTGACAGTCAATCTCCCCGTGTATTGTTACCGCTAGTTCTTGCATTTATGCTATAATATTTGGTATACATTTTTGTTAAATATATCAATTTCTTATTCTTTTAGTTTAAAATAAATCAATTCACCTAATATAAATTTTATAAATGTTCAAACCAATTCATCTAGAAGGAAATTAGAAACTTATATTATTTAGTCAACCAAACCATTTAACCCACAAACCGAATACCCACAAACCATTTTGATTTTGTTGAGTTATAGAGTTTCGGGTTTTTTTTTACCAGAGGGACCTCAGTCACCTTAGTTTCTACTTTTTGGATCCGCCACTGCACTAAACCCTACCATACAACACAACGAACACCAGCTGATGGCTAATTGTTGTACTTCGTATATCTTAACTGTAACACTCAGGAAAAAATGGTGAAAATAATTAAGGAATAAAGTTATAAGGGAGAAAATAGTTCAAAAAAGGGAGAAAATAATATAACACCCGAAATTTTGTATATAAGATTTTGAACTTCGCATCCTAATATTTTGTTATTTATAGTTAAATGGAGTGTTTCAAGGGTTTAATATTGGGTTACATTGATCTGGAAGAAAGGAGCGAAAACCGAAACCGAATTGAGTTTCGGTACCAAGTTGGCGATCATGACAGGCTATCTTGCCATGTCATGATCGCGAGGCAAGATCGCAGGAAAGCACCGGTTAGCCAAAAATCGATCAAACTCGTTGTACTGATTAGGCGATCATGACAGGCGATTATGCCATGTCATGATCACAGGGCATGATCGCCCGAGCGGTCCAGTGTGTACAATAAGTCCCGATTATCAGCCCATTCTTCTCATTTATCTGATTTTAAACCTTGTTTCCAACTCTCTTCCTTGAGGTGCGATTTTTAGAGCATTGAATGCTCTTATCTACTCCATCCCAACCCATTTACTCTTCATTCAAGTTAAAGATCCAAGTCTAAATCAAGGGCTCAAGTTTCACTAGTGGTGTTCTTCAAGTCTCACCATGCTTCTTCATTTTCACCATTTAAGGAGACTTTCTAGGGTTTGAAAACCGTAGCTTGTGAGTTCATTTCTAAACCTTTTTCTAACTTAATACTTGCATTAAATGTTGTTTTACTTCATTTAAAGTCTACAATTTTGTTATTTAAGCATTTGGTTAAGTTTGGAGATTTCAGGTCAAAATGAGGATTTTGGAGATTTTGATCTTGGTTATGAAATGAATAATTTAAATGGTTCTATCTTACTTGGAAATGTCTCTAGATGAGAAAATCTTTGATTATGGAACTAGAACTATTTGACCTAATTTTCGGTAAAGTTCATATTTCAAAGGGAAACATTTATATAAAGGTTTCTCGGTAAATGGAAAACTATCACTATGTCTTGTTTGATGTTGTTGATTTATAGACTAGTTTGTAATGGATCCATAGGCATTTAGTCGGTTTTATTACGGGATTGTTGTCCCCTTTTTATTCGTTCGAGTCATCGGAGACTTTAGATATTGTTATATTAATTGGTTGTTACCAGTTGCCATTGACTCTTACGAACGTGCCAAATTAGGGTCATCGGAGGCTTTAGATGTTATTACATTATTTGGTTGTCACCAATTGCCATTGATTCCTTGCACGGGCCTTCATTGGAATCATCGAAGGCTTTAGATGTTATACATTAATTGGTTGTTACCAGTTGCCATTGGTTCCTTTGTTAAGCCAACATTAAGTAGTTGTATCCGTCACCAAAGATGGTATGATCGGGTATCCCCTGGTTACTTTTAAAAGAACATTGCTCGTCAAGGGTAAGTTTTCAAGTTAAGTTATATGGGATAAAGTCTTTCGCTCTTTAAATTAATTATTTTATGGCTTTATCCATTTAACTGTTTGTTCTCACTAGGCGTAAGCCTAACACTTGATCTTAAATGTTGTTTAGCAGATGATCGGACTAAGGGGCTTCTTAGAGAGGAGCGGTGTGGTGTGCCGGTGAAGGCACTCTTTTTGGGATTACACATTATAGTGTAATTATTGGAGATACTAGGAAGATTATTTTGAGGAGTATTAGCAACACCCGAGTCTAATCTATGTATTGTACCATGTAGATTATTAGGTTGTTGTTTTAGTATTTCATCCGTACATGTAAACTCCCATACTCATTCCCCATTGATTGGGTGATTTTATGTATTTCCGCATCTTTTATTCGGTTCAAATTTGCTCAAAATTTTATGCCAAGTCCCCAAACGTGTGAAGTTGATAACGTGCAATGATTTCCGCCCATTTTACGGCTACAGTTTGAAGGTCTTCGTATGGAAACACTAAAGCAGAAAATAAACACCATTATTACACAATTTCAATCGTTTTCCCTTCGGATAAAAATCTTTTTAGTGTGGTGCAAAACGGTCGAGATATTTGAGAGAAAACGGTCGGTGAATGGTGCGACGTTTCGGTGTTGTTGTTTTTTTTTATTAACCTGGATATCCAACCCGCTTTGCGAGCCGACTAATCCCAGGGCGACTACCCGCTTCGCAGGTAGCCCGGAGTCACCGCATTTGAACCTCCGTGGCCACAAGGGGATCTTTTTTACCCCTCCCTGTATTTGAACCTGGGACCTCCTGGTACTGTTGACCTTTGGAGCCCAAGCTCAAACCATTGAGGCACCACCCTTGTGGTTAAAGTTAGTTTTCATCCCTTTTTGCAAGTAAATGTTCAATTGCGGTGTTATATACTTGCTGGATTTTTATTGAAAGTTTTGGATCGTAAAAATGACTCAGTGACCATATTTTTCGCCAGAAAAGCGATACTACGAGTTTCGGTAAAAATCAAAACGTTTAATAGCGAGTTTAGGACATACGATACATTTTTTATGATTCTTGAGGCATGGGATGAGGAATTATGTTGTGGTGATTTAATGCAAAAAGAATCACAAAAAATTACGAAGAAACGAGCCTGAACGAACCAAAAACGCCATTGTCGGCATTAGCCGTGTGACAGGCGTGGTCGGGGGGTCGGCGGTCCAATCGCAAGTGAGACAGATAGGGCACGGTGTGGCATTTTGGCCAAGCCCGACTCGGATGGGCTAATGGGTTGGATGGTGATTTGGTCCGTGTGTTAGGTCGTGCATTCAATTGCTTTTCAGAGCCGTTTTAATTAAAGAGATCCATAAAACAATTAATTATTCGGGTCATTTAATTAATTCCAAGAAGATTAGTTTTTGGTGTTAGAAGTTTAATTATCAATCCTAGGATGACTTTAATAAATCATGTGGAAGATTTATTAAATTACAAAAATTGCCGTAATTGAATTATTAGGAAATTAATTTCTAATTTAATTAGTTTATTAATTTGGTTTGATATGATTTAATATATTGGCTAATTAGATATTAATATGTATTAATTAATTATTTCTAAGTATAAATCATTTAACTATTTAGATGGTTTTATATTACGAGTAAAACGTCGTTTTGGAGCCAAATTAGTTATTTGGGACGTTTTGAAGTATGAAATAGAGCTTATAAAACTATGTAGTGACTAAATGGACGTTGTGTGACGTCGATGAGCCGAGTGCTCGGGGATTGACTGAAGGTTGACCAATAGTTGCCTTTTGTTGACTTTTTGGCAAGATAGATCGTTGATAGAATATTTTGGTGTAGGTCGTGTAGGTTACTAAGCGAGGATTATTTGTTGGGACACACACGCAATCAGGTGAGACCTCATGAGACTTTCTGGGATGTATACATACATAAATAAAATTATTTTGACATGATAATTATTTGGGGTTATGTATGTGATGTATGATAGGATATGTTTTATGTACATGTTTGTGTATTTATGTTCATGTATATAGTTGTTATGAGGATATGTGTGTTATTTATTTGTTTTTAAATACATTACTTCTTTATTCATAGTTGTAGAAGCGGTTTTTGTAAGTACTTGGTCCAAATAAATCCTGCCTAATGGCGAGATAATTGTTTAGCATGTTATTTTGGAGTCGATATTCATGTGGCACAACCGAAATGGGTGCCAAACGGGTGTGAGTCGTGCAGCCTAGGGAATGCAGTAATGTTATGTTATTTTGTAGTAAGTTTCCTTGTGACACGTTATGGTTTCGATATTCTGGTATGAGGTCAGGCTTGATATGTCACATTTAGGGGTGGCACATCCCCGAAATGGGTGCCGGACGGGTATGAACCGCACAACCCAGAGAATGCCAGTGACATAGTGGACCTACCAGTGAGACAACACACGAGCCTTTTGGAGTTAAATATTTTACATTGTCATCCATATTATTTATTGATGTTTTATATTTATACATGATATGAAATGTATATTTATGTGCACGTAAACCATGAACTCACTTAGTTTATTAGCTAACTATTAATATACATCTCAGAACTTGGTGGTTCAGATTTGGGAAAAGGAAAGGGCAAGACATTGATAGGATTCTTTCTGTTATTTTCCCTCTAGATATTTTGCTAATCACTAAACTTATTCATGTTATGTATTTGGAGTTTATATGACATAGCCTGGTATGGGACGGGATAATGTTGGAGGCTTGTATTGTTTAAGTTAAGACTTTCGTTGTGTTTGTGGTATCGATTATACCTTATTGTCAAGATTGACGACGTAAGGTAATATTAGGATATGTGGAACCCCTAGATGAATCTCCAGAAGAGTCCTTGAGGAGAAAGGGGAGGTTCCAACATATATAGAGGAAAAATGGTCCAAGTCTAGCCGATGTGGGACTCTAACACGCCCCCTCCAACGAGGCTAGATGGACACTGAATTTTCCAAAGGGGGTTATCCTGAAAGTGTCAAGTCCATTGAGTGGTAGACCTTGGCTCTGATACTATATTAGGATATGTGGAACCCCTAGATGCACTACAAAAAAGGGGGCCTTTTCCGACGGCCGAATCCGTTGGAAATCCATCGGAAAAGGTGGTATCCGTCGGAAAATGCCTCGTCGGAAAAGCCTTTTCCAACGGAAACCATTACCGACGGATACCTTTACCGACGAAATTTCCGACGAAAACTTTTACCGACGGATTTCTGACGGAAATTTACAAAAAAGAAACAAATATATTTAGTATTACCGACGGATTTTCCGTCGGTGATGCGTCGATAATGTAGTATTTCTTTTTTTAAAAAAAATTAAAAACAATTTCCTGTTTAATAGTACACTGTATCCTGTATATCAATTTTCTAAATTTACATTCAATCAACAAAAACCATAAATAAAAATACAAATTCATAAAAACAAAAAAAAAATCCTATTTAATTTCCTGGTTGTTGATTGTTGTTCAGATTTCCCAACAGCCCCGAATCAAGCTTTTTGTTGAACCTGTAGAGCCCCAATCAAACAAAAGTAGAATGCCAAAATTCAAAATACATATGTTGCAAACTTCATAACAAGTTCAATAATGTTTTTCAAACATCATAATGATTCTCATGGTAGAATAAAAGAAAAAAGATTTAACCTTGTTGAAATTGAACACCATATCAAGCTCATAAACATCACTGGAACACTTGTCCAGCATCTCCACAAATATTGAAATTCAAGACGTTAAAACAAACATTACAAACAGACATCTCCAAAAAGATGAAATTAAATTACAAAAGGATGGCAGATATAGCATTTAACAAATAATTAAACCATAGTGTGTTAACGTGGGGTCTAAAAAACAAGTTTCAAAGAACTGGTGGAATACACTCAAAACCAATGGCATTAATATATAACTTTAATCTCAAACCCACTCATGAATTGCTCTTCATAAGGGGATTGATTCGGTACAACTCGGTGCATTTCATTTCAGTACTTTTATTATTGAAAGTTCTCAAAGAAAAATAGTTAACAAAGCGAAAAATCATCTCATGCATTAATCAAAGAGTTTAATTTCAAAATTAGATCTTACCATAAAAACTATTTATTTAGTTTCCGATTACAATAATATTAAATGTAGTCAAATTAGCACCAAATAAGTCCATCACCATCCATGGCCTAATCCATGTCAAATGATGGGTTAAAACCATCACAATCAAGTCCAAGAAGACAGCCACCCAAGTGTTGGACCCAGCTTACAATCATCTTTTTCTCGTTTCTAGGAAATAAGAATTGGAATCCGTCTTTATGGAAAATTAAATGAAAAGAAAAGCCACTGATTTCTTGTCTTCTTTTGTTAACTAATAGCCACTATACGCAATAATTAGTTAAATTGTAAATCTTATTTAACAAAACCATTACTTTGATTATAAACTCGATTAATATAACACTAGACAATTTGATTTTTCCCAACAAACCGATCGATTTCATCCTTTCTAACCCAACATGTTTAATCCATAGTGATTGTTTATTTGTTTTGTCCATTGAATATATAATTATAATTATTTAACATATTTCTATTTGGAAATATTCCACTAAGTAAGTCAAAAAAACCCTTTAAATTTTTTAATTTGATGATTAGTCTTTCAATAAAAGCCTAATATATATCGACCTATGTAATTAGAAGGAAAAAAAATCTGAAAATGATTTATTCTACGAATTTAATTTATCTAGCACCTTTCAAATTTAATAACTATCTAGGCATTTTATGTTTTATGAATTATGATTCTGGTCGACCAACCGTCCATTTGCTATGCTTAACATAAGTCCTAATCAGTAGTCGATTTTTAAGTCTCTTTCTGATCAAACTCACACACATACATACATGTAAAACAAATAATCTTCTTTTTTCTCTCTTGGGGTATTATTTTCGTTTTCTTTTATAAGATCTTTTGTATTGTCATGTATAATTAATTATTCTTTCACAACCAAAATAATTTGTAACAGAAGTATCTCACTTGCCTCTTTAAAGTTAAAGTAATTCTAATTATGAGTATGGCGTAACTTCAAAATGGAAATTATTGGTATCACAACAAATTAATTACATTAAACATTTTTTAGGGAAGATTCTTTTAATCCAAGTATAATTGAGTATCCGGTTTTAACTCCAAAGCTTCTTTCGTTGTGAAACCAGAAGAAGATAGAAAACTTTACCATAAATGCTGTTTTATAAGTTATTAGATAATGCTTGTGGTAATCAATGATTTTTTTTAGCGAAAAATCCAAAAATAAAAATTCAAACAAATTGTACAATTTTGAATGATTAAGTTCTTAAATATTTTTTAAATAAAAATAATAATTAAATTTTTTTATTTTAAATGATTAAATTTTTAAGCTATTGTTTTAAATAAAAAAACCATTAAACTTTTTTATTTTGAACGATTAAGTCCATAAACATTTTTTTTAATAAATAAACAATCCAAATTTTAAAAATTGGTTACCTACATCATTTAAAAAAAAAGCTACCTGTAACTGACTAGGAAAGTTTTAATATAAAAATAAACTTAAATCGGTTTTACCGTTCCCAAACCCTATGCAATTAAAACTCCTTGCAAACAACGACATTGATCCCCCTTGACATGACACCCGTTACCTCAACGATGTCCATTTTCCATTTCACTTAACATTTTGTTGGCCATCCTATTGATCTCCCTCTTTTCGATCTACTTTTTTTAAGAGGGGAGAATCAAAAGATAACGGGTTACGGATAGTTTATTTAGGTTAAAAAGATGTAAGTAACTGTTTTTTAAGTTTGTGCTCCAACAACATCTCTAAAAGTTTCTCCAAAATAGAGAAAGCATGAAAAGAATGTTTTTTTCTCCAAATTTGGAGATTACCCTAAAAATTATTATCAAGTGAAAAAAATAATATTTTATTCATACTTTCATTCTTCCACCAATAATATAATAATTAGTTTAAAAGTTTTTAAATATATTGAATATTTTAATAATATAATTAATGTAAGACTCTTCAAAATGGAGATGCTGTTGGAGATGAATGCAATTTTTTTAGAGATTTTGACTTTTATATCTTTATTTTGGAAATTTTTTAGAGATGCTATTGAAGGTCGATGCTCTAAAAACCAGCACCGACGTGTATTAAACCATGCATGTAAGATAAGTCCGTTTATGGATGTCAATACTTTTAAAAGTTTTTAAAAGTTTATAGATAAGTCCGTCCAAAAACCTTATAGAATTAACATCTCAATACTTTTCTAACTAACTGGGGCAACAGTTTACTGCTTATAAACCTGCAGCTCTGTAAATGGGATGGAAATAAATCTGGGTCTAATGTTTTCTGTTTTGAGAAGCTGCAGTTTTTGTTTTGTTTTGTGAATTGGTTCTGTGGTGTCAATTGTTGGTAGAGCTGCTGTTGTGTTCGTATTCCTTAGGGCCCACTGTTGTGGTTTCAAACTTGGTGTAATGTTGTGGTTGTTTTCCTTTAATAAAGTTGTGGTATTTGGCTATTTGCTGTGAAAAAAATTTGTTATGCATTGTTTTTTTTTTGAACAGCAACAACCATATCTTTTATTTAAACCAAGATAAAAAACAGAAAAATTCTTATGCATTGTTAATTCAAAGTTAGCTTTTAAAATAAGGAATGTGGCCGGATCTACTTAAATTTATAATCTCTAGATTATTATTAAAAAAGACTCCAATAAGATAAGTGTCTGTGTAATTGGATTTAAATAATTTCATGTTGATTTATATTATCTGATAATATAATGTTTCTTATTTAATGTTTTAAATTTTAATTTCATGCTTCAGGCTAGGTTGGTTAATCAATGTTTCTATCGGTTGAGAGTTGCCTTTGGGTTTGATTCTCTTAGCCCGTCATTGTATTTTTAATTGTTTTTAACTAGTTCTTAATTATATTAATATTCATGATTTCTTTATTTTATTTTAAAAACAATTTTAAATTTTAATATAACTTAATTATAAATTCAAAAATATATTATGTAAAAAAATTTAACTTAATTATGTAAAAAAGATCTAATAATTTTTTTTATAATTATCTATTCATAGAGGTTTAATGGAAAACTTATTTTATCTTCTGTTTAGTTTTCAATCTGGTTATTAATTATTTGCTTAAATAAATATCAGAGAAATATTTTTTTTTTGATTTTGTTGTACTATAAATCCAGTGATTTGAATTTAATTACGTATAAAATAATTCAATCAGACTTACTCATCCGGTTTAAATATTTAGTTTATTCAATTATTTTCTATAATTGCTCCAGGAATCAAATATTGTCGGATGAATGTGAACCGGCATGGATTCGATTTTAATTCTTGTTTTCTTAATCGAATATTATTGAATCAAAACTTGCTCTAATTAAATTTATTTTTTAATCGAAAAGTTAATTTATCGTCTTTATATACTATCACAGAGTTATTTCTTTTTACTAAAACAATAGAAAAAGTTACAGTCTATGTTATCGCCAAATAAAATTAATACGTTAACATCGTTAACTAATTAACAATAATAAAATTAAACAAATCCTCGAAATTAAGGCCTTTAAGATGGGAATGCAAATAAATATGTCATCCACTACAAAAAATTAATAAAGACAGTTGTTTATGTAAAAACTTTTAGCTTGTGAAAATATCATCGCATGCAATTCCCTATTTTAATTTAATACGTAACTTGATGATATACTTGAGCCTATCATATACAATTAATATTTGACATTATTTTAAACTTTTTTCCTTTTTTATTCTTTGAAACGGATCAAGTTATAAACACGATCCAACTAAAAAAAATGCAAAATGAAATTTACATTCTTCAGTTAACATAAAGTTTTCCAACATTGAGCACATGCTTCATTTCAAATTAACAAATTTTAAAGTTTCACACACATAAAGATACACCTCTAAAATACATGATTTTAATATTAGAAAAGATAATGTCAACATCAAGACAGCTTTATAAATACACGATTACAAAGTTGGTCCATGGTGGTGCTGAACTCGGAGAGGGTGAAAGAGACATTTAAAGTTTGGTGATCAATCGGTGTTTTAAATTTAGGTATATAACGACATCGGGTTTCTATAACATGACAATTTTTTGTTTAATCGTTTTTATTTTATAAAATAACAAACAAAAAATTAATGTAAGTGATATAAACGATTCGAGCTTTTACCGGATATAAGGGTGTAAACGATTCGAGTTTTTAACGAGCTACTCGAGCTCGTTTATCTCGAGCTCGAACTTAACAATTCCCGATCTCGATTCGATCTCGAACACAAAATAGAACCCGTTTAACTTAACGGGTCGAGTTTTATAACACTAATGTTCGACGCGGCTCGTTTGAATACTTGATTAAATTTTTGAGTTGAACCGAGTCATTCAAGCATGCATACATACACTTTTTCGAGCCTAACATGCTCATATATTTATTAATTATATAATAAAAATATAAATATTATTGAGTTCAAGCCGATAAACGAGTTAATCGGTCGCGGATTCAAATTAACCCATAAATGAGCATCGAGCTCGAGCTCGAGCTCGATAACTCAAAAAATATTCGAGCTCGATCCCATTTTGAGAAAGTTAAATGAGCTCGAGTCGAGTCTGGTATTAATTTTTCGAGTCCGGTTCGATTAACCTATTATTCGACTCGACTCGGCTCGTTTAACCTACTGATTCAGATATTCAAAGTGATATGAACCCTAAATTTGAATGCAAAATCAAATAGCCAATTACCACACAGCTTCCCTGAATATTGGCAAAGCAAGTAAGAGAATGCTTTTGGTATATGAGACAAGAAAAAATATGACCAAACGAAAACTCATTGTACTAAGTAGTGAATACAACAATTTATGATTCACCTGTTGATTCCCAAAGTTTTTATGCAACTCATAGAATCAAATATTTAACCTTTTTTCTGTATCTAGGACCAGAAAGCAAAGAAAATCTAGGATTGCATCTTTTGTGATATCAAAACACTGGTCTTTTTGGCACTTTTACTTAAAAGACCACGTTCAGTGAATGACAATGATTCCACCATGGTCCATGGATGCGCACGAGGCCACAATTCTTGTAGCACGTGAATCTGGAATTCTTGATATTTTTGGCTTTCTATTTCCAGCCAGGTGCTTTGTCATCTTTTTTTGTTTCTTTCTCAAGGGGGTTAAAATTAAAAATGGGTCTACCTCACAGTCACAGCAACACACAGAAATTAAGACGTCAGAAAACTGTAATCTTTTATATGTAAAATTGTAGAAAACCATCTTTTGGAATATTTACTATTTGCTTATTCTTAGTCTTTAATATAATTTATTAACTAAAATATTTAAGTATTGTCTGAATCCTGTATTTTTACATTTCTAAAGAAATAATATCAACCATTAAGAAGATTTTGGATGATTGAATCAGACCACACACATCAATTCAACTTGCCAACTTTCCTACGTAATCTCTTCTGTCACCAAATTATATTTTCCATGAAGATCTGAGTCTTGATCAAGCACTCAACCTCTATATATATGCATCCCTCCTCATTCCCCATCACCATTGTATCTAACACACTCTCCCTCTCTAAATCTCCCTCTCTCTCACTCTCTCTCTCTCTCTCTATCTCTCTGAATCTCTTTCTCTACTTTTTCGAGCTCGATAAACATATCATCGAGAGGATCAACAATATATCATGGCTTGCTTAAACATGGTTGGTTTTCAATTAGCTTGGTTCTTACTTAATTTCTTTCTTCTCGGTTTTTTCCAGAAAATGACCAAAAATAGAAAGTTCTGAAATCAATTATGTTTTAAAAAAATTTGAGCTTGAATACAAGTTTATGTATGGGGGTTATTAACTCAATAATCGGACAGAAATCCTTGTGGATATATAGTGCTACGAAGATCGTGTTCATTCCAAGCATCTTACATGATCAATAAACTCCAATGCGGATTACTATATAAGAAAATTGAAAGTAATCATTTTGGTTTTTATTTTTGTATTGGTTTAGTACTCGATAATGATATATCTCCATGAACGTCTACAGAGAAAAGTCGATGAGAAAATGGTAAAAAAGAATGAAGAATGCACTCTGGACGGATCAGTCGATAGGAAAGGCCAACCAGCAGTCCGTGATAGAACTGGATCATGGTTTGCTGCCATCCTCATACTTGGTATATATGCTTTCTTTTAAAGATAAGAAACTTTTATAAAGACAGTAAAAAATTCAAATTTGAAATGACGATGAACACTTTAATTAATATATGATCCCCATTTTAGTGTTTTGTTATTATGAATTATTATTTGCTTTAGGTATTCATATTAATCATTCCGACATAAATCTCATAGTATCATTTTATATAATACACGACATGTTTCGAACTATTAATTAAACCTGAAATTTATATTACTCGTATGTATGCCTAACATATGTTTGTCTTTGTAATGGAAATTATGAAAACAGTGAACCAAGGGCTAGCCACGCTAGCATTTTTCGGAGTCGGGGTGAACTTGGTTCTGTTTCTGACAAGAGTTATGGGTCAAGACAATGCGGAAGCTGCAAACAGCGTGAGTAAATGGACCGGGACTGTCTACATCTTCTCCCTCCTTGGTGCATTCCTTAGCGACTCGTATTGGGGTCGTTACAAGACTTGTGCCATCTTCCAGGCCATCTTTGTTGTTGTAAGCTTCTAAAAACAGCTCTACTAATTAGATCATTTTATCGTTCACAAAACTACTAGATGTGCTTGTAGTGCTGTAGTCTATATCATTGTACAGTTAATAGTTAATAGTCTTTTGTTTAGTAGTGTAATAAACAAAATAAAATATTGAAGTTCATGTCATATTAAAAATTAAATCTTACAAATTAAAACAACAGAATATTTATTATGACAAAATGAGAAGACACTATATTATTTAACATGCTAATATAGGACTGTTAACACAAGCAGCTTTGCAGGTTGTACATATCATATATACTAGGCTTAATTTTGTCTTTTAAATCAATTTCATAAGATTGAACTCCTGTAAGCCAATATGATGAGTTTATTTTGATATGGGCAGGGCTTGATATCGTTATCATTGTCATCATACATATTTTTGGTGAAACCCGATGGATGCGGCAACGAGAGCACTCCATGTGGGACCCACTCAAGCTTTGCAATGGCTATGTTCTATGTGTCAATTTACCTTATTGCCCTTGGGAATGGAGGGTACCAACCCATCATAGCGACATTCGGTGCAGATCAGTTTGATGAGGATCATCCTATTGAAGGACTCGGAAAAGTGTCATTCTTTAGCTATTTCTACTTGGCATTAAATCTTGGATCGCTCTTTTCAAACACCATATTAGGGTATTTCGAAGATAAAGGGACATGGGCATTAGGGTTTTGGGCATCTGCCGGTTCAGCGATCGTGGCGTTGATCTTGTTCCTTGTCGGCACACCACGATATAGGCATTTTGAACCCACTGGAAATCCTTTATCAAGATTTTGCCAAGTGATGGTTGCTTCATTCAGGAAATGGAAAGTTATGATCCCTTCTAATGGTGATGAGTTATATGAAGTGGATGGCAAAGAAAATCCCAATAGTGGCAGCAGAAATATTCTTCATACGAAAGGATTTAAGTATGTTTTTTTCCTAAACAAATCACTCCCTTTCTAAAAATTCCTTCAAATTTGGTGGCATCTTTCTTGTTTCATGATTTTATATAAGCACAATTTATGGTGTTTGGTCGCTTGTTTTAACATGGAATCTGAGTTCTTTTAATTTAGCTTGTTGCCCTTTATATCGATTCTTTAATTATCTTGATAACTTTAATGAGATGAATGCTAATGATTCCTATGAAACCAGGTTCTTGGATAGAGCGGCAGTCATCACCTCGAAGGAAAACCTATTTGAGAGCGTAGATACGAAAAGCCCATGGCGCCTTTGTACAGTGACACAAGTCGAAGAAGTGAAATGCATACTAAGACTCCTTCCAATTTGGTTATGCACAATTCTCTATTCTGTTGTATTCACCCAAATGGCATCTCTATTTGTTGAACAAGGAGCTGCGATGAAAACTAACATCGCAAACTTCCACATTCCTCCAGCAAGCATGTCTAGCTTTGACATCCTTAGCGTTGCAGCCTTCATTTTCATTTATAGAAGGGTTCTTGATCCTTTAGTGGCAAGTCTAAAGAAATCTAGTTGCCCCAAAGGCTTAACCGAGCTTCAAAGGATGGGGGTCGGACTTGTCATAGCCATACTAGCAATGATCGTAGCAGGCACTGTCGAACACTTCAGATTAAAGTATAAAGACAATGATTGCTCAAACTGCGATGGGTCAAGCTCTTTGAGCATATTCTGGCAAGTCCCACAATATGTGCTTATTGGAGCTTCGGAGGTTTTCATGTACGTAGGGCAGTTGGAGTTCTTTAACGGGCAAGCTCCAGATGGGCTAAAAAGCTTCGGAAGTGCGCTATGCATGACATCAATTTCGCTAGGGAATTATGTGAGTAGTCTGCTTGTGACAATTGTGATGAAGATTTCTAGTAGTGATAGAATGCCTGGATGGATTCCTGGAAATCTGAACAAGGGTCATTTGGACAACTTCTACTTTTTGTTAGCTGTTTTGACAACGGCTGATTTTATGGTCTATTTGTTGGTGGCAAACTGGTACAAGTACATCAAGTTTGAAGGGAGAGGTGAAAAATTAGAAGGTTGCCAACATGTTTGATATGCTAATTTGATTTGTTTGAAATGATTTTTTGTAACATAGTAGAGGTAATAATAATGTCTTCTTTTCTTTTTCCCCGGCCATTATTTAATTTATACCAGAGAAATAAATCTCTTTTGTGATTTCAATCTTTTTTCCATCTCGAAAGTGGTCCATTCTTTATACTTCTAATTTATAAAATTAAATTAAAATATATCGTAATTGATTGGGCGGTTGTTGAGAAATTCAACTAACGAGAACATGAAAGATCGGCAGATATATGAAATTGCAATACTCAAAACTAATTACAAACTTGAAAATTAAGTTAAATAATTTCATAGTCTATTCCCTTCTTCTAATTCTACGTGAATGGGTCCTACTTGTCAAATAATTTATTTAGATTAGTTCATTTATGTACAAAAGCCCTATCTTATTTAGTTGTTACAGTCCCTCTATTCTTTATGTACAATTGCCTTTGTTTCTTAGTTGAATCCTTTTTATATCCTTTTTTTGAAGTATATAATACTTATATACAGCAATTGGAATAAACAAATAAACTCACACACTAGATCTCCTCACCTATGGTGAGGTTTGAACCCCCGACTTTCTAGAAGACAAGGGGCTCACATACCGCTAGGCCAAAGGCCCTTTGGTAATCCTCTTTATATTATAGTGTTATAGGTGCATTTTTCTTGTAACACTTAATTAAAATGGTTAATTAAAATCAGATACGGAAAAAAACCATCGGTTACATCGCTAATTAAATAATTTAATTCGTTGCCTGATTTTATTTTATTTTTAAAATAATTTAATAGATGTTCAGGGGCATTTTATTTTTTAATTTTCAATCTGAGTGTTCTTCAACAAATCACCTTCATACTCCCACCTTGGAAAATAAATCACCAAATTTGTGTTTTCTCAATGTCTTTGGATATGCATGCTTGCCTCACATTCTAGAGTATAGTACTGCCTCATGAAACACAAACTTGATTTTAAATCACTTAAATGTGTATTCATCGTTAATTAATAGCTCTCACAGAAAGGCTATCTATATATAGAGGTTTAATTTGCATCCCTCTGGAAAAGTCTATACAGCTAAAAGTGAAACCTTTAACGGGTTGGACTTTTCTTTTGGTCCACTACCGAAAGCGAAATATCAATGACAATAATTATCGACAGCAAAAACTGTTGATTGTATACCGAAGGTTTACCAATCCAAATTTTTAAGATCGCCTGTTGAACGGATTATCAATGGATGGTTAGCAATAATAACTATCGATAATTCGTCTCTGAGTCCGACGGATTGCCGGTAATTTTGGGACACTATAGTAGATCGCTGGAAAACAATTGACAAACATTAAAAGTTTCTATTTTTAATTTGTTTTTATGACTCATCAATAAGCTGTCGATGAACCCTAAATATTACCCATGGAATTTGGATGTCCCTTTATTTTAAATCTGTTCTTTTTTTTAGTGAAAACAATTGATAACCCGTCGATAGACCCTAACTACGTAATATTGACACCCTTTTGTTTCAAATTAATATTTTTCTTTTGTTTTTTAATAAAAAATATTGTAATCTATCAATAAACCCTATGTATTCTGATGGATTTACTCAACGTCTTTTTATTTTTTTTCTAACAAAAACCGTTGGTAATACATTGGTATGTGTGTGTATATTATTGAGCTTTTCGATGGATAATTTTGATGTAAAGTTTAGATAAATATAATAAAAATTGTAGATTCATTTAGAATTATATTCTTCATTCTTCAAAGCAAATGTTTTTTATTATCATTTTCTTTTTGCAGACAATGAATAAAACATATATATTTTAATTTGGTAATGATCAAGATACTATGAAAAGAACTACTCGTGTGATGTTATTACTATTAACTTTATTAAAGAAAATGCCAATGAGATTGTGACTTCATGTTGCATACTTTAATCTAAGAAAGTTCATGTACAGTCATTCACCACTAATGAGACAAAGATCTTGCCAGAATATTTGCAACTTGATGATATATAATTATATATAGTGTATATATTAGGGTTCTAGTGATGACCAGCTGATGATGATAAGCAGCCAGCCACTCACACTCTTTGATATCCATTTGTGCTTATTCACTTTGTTTTATTTGTCTTCTTTCCTTATATTTAACGCGACACATTTTTTAAAAGAATTTGAAAACGACATTAAAAGGTATAAAACTCTTGTTGTCGACTTGTTAATTTATTTCTAATCGTTTTATAATCCACATGTAAGTATATGATCATATTCGAAATCTTTAATAAGCTATCGTAAAAAATGATAACCTCATGTATATATATATAAACACAACTTGCTTATATATTCGTAGTAGATAATTTGGTAAAAATAAATAAATTAAAGATGAAAGTGAAAGTAAGACGCCAGAATTGAAGAGACTGAGACTTAACACACAACACCATGAACTAAAAGTCAAACAGACTTATCTTGATCAATTTCTTCCATCATTATGCTAGCTACTTGCATTTTCTCCACAACTAATTTCTTTGATAATTATGGGAATTTTGAAACGTATTAAATAAAAACGTTATCAAAAGAGCCATCAAAGAAAGTTTAAAATTATAAAAGTTATTTTTATTACTAGTTGAATTATTTATAATGTATTATCAATGAAAAATCACAAGTCTTATGTGAGAAATTACCAGTTCATAGTTTTTCAAATTAATTAAAATTTCACTTAACAATCAAAGGCAAACATATAGTTGGACATAACTGTTTGAGATCGACTCGGTCAAAACGACATTCGAATTGAATAGGCTCGGCTCAGACTCAAGCTCGACTCGACATATTAACGAGTCGAGTTGAGCTACCCAATACTAGACTCGAAAAGCCCATGAGATGCTCGATTTTATATGTAAATATAATTAGTTTTAAAATATAATTTGTAAAAGATAATATAAATGTCTTATATTTTTAGATATTTGAACAAAATTATGCATCTTTACTATAAAAACTAATCAATTACTTATATGTTAAATCATAACTATAAAGGACAAGAAAACTATAAAAGTATTGGTGAAGTTGTCTCAATTGAAGAACAGATATTAAAAAATGATCAAGAAGTGTTATTAAAAATAGAGAGTTGAGTGGAGTTTATAATTTTGTCTTTTTTATGATAAAGTTTGAAGTGCATCCGTTTACTTTTATAAAATTTAGGTAAACCTTTTTAAGTTTTATAACGTATAAGAATATACCATAAAACTTCACTTCATAAATTTCAATGGATGAGATTGGTTCGAGCTTGATTTGAATTCGAGTTAATGTACATCACTTTAGTTTTATAAAATTTAGGAAAACATCTTTAAGTTTTATAATTTATAAAAAAGACCATAAAATTTCATAAATTTCAATGGGTAAACTTATTCGAGTTCGAGCTTAATTTGAGTTCGCGTTCGACTTTGCTTCAAGGTGGAGTTCGAGCTTTAAACGAGTTCTCGAGTTCGACTTTAAAAAATTGCAATCAAGATCGATTCGAATTTACTTTTTAACTACTCGTGAGTTTTTGAGTCGAGTTAGAATTTGAAAAAGGCTTATCGAATTCGAGTCAAGTATATCCATACTCAAACTCGACTTACATCATTTACAATCCTAGTTAGACCAATGGTTGTGCTTTTAGTGTAGTAGCGTAAATATGAATTTGAATCTTTCACGTAATAACTTTATTGATAAAAAAAATACATAACATTTTTTAAACCACATGTAAAGGACAAAATGATTGCTTGTCGTGTTATTAAGCTTTCATTATTAATTAAAATAATGCCACAAAATACGAATTTGATTCATCATTTTCTTTGCTATTTCATTAAATTTGGTTGTGTTTCTTTACTCAAAAGTCATATCACCAGAAGGTGTTAGATTTCTTGGGTATCCCCCACCTAATTGCATTTATGTCACGTTTAAGACATCAAATTCGATTTTTTTAATAGAATTCGATTGATTACTTGTTATAGTAGTTACAGTTTTATAAGTTGAAGGGGTCAAATGTTATTTTTGGTCTGTGCTCAATAAATTAACAAGAATATATCTATATATAAATTCAAAATATTAGTCTACTTATTTAGTTTCTTATCCTTTCAATAATCATTAACTTATAACGTATAGTAGATTCATTTAGAAAGCGGTCCACTAAGGAGTTGAGAACAACACGTTTCTCAAGCTTTACAAGTAGTTAGCTTGTTTGTTACGTTAATCTCCTCATTATATATCTATCTCAACATACGAAGATATTAATGTATTAGATTCAAAGTTTATCAATATTTCTTAGGAATTATTGTTATATAATAAATTAATTTGGTTCTATTAAAAATTTCAAACCCAAATTTGTTTTTAGTTTGTATGTTTTAAGATAAATATTATACTTTAAAAGCAACCTTTTTTAATGGCTAAATCAATTTTAAAGTCTTTGTTTTTAGGAAATTGGTTATTTTTTAATTTTAAACTAATCGGTCGAAGTCCTGTTTTCTTTTATATAGAGGTTGATTCATTTAAAAACTAGACGAATGGTAGAACTATAGAAACTTTGACAAATCAATATAAAAAATAATTTTTTTCATGATTTTTTTCATCAAATACTATGATTTAAGATATTATTGCACATATGTTTGTTTCATAATGTAAAAATTTCACGTGTATTTGTTTTTCATAAGTTGAAAGTTTCTCATATATTTTTTATATAAAATTTCATATGTTTTTGTTTCATAGCGTAAAAGTTTCACATGTAACTTTTTTCACAAGGTAAAACAAACATATGTGCAATAATATATTAAATCATAGCATTTGATGAAAAAAATTCATGAAAAAAATTATTTTTTATATTGATTTGCCGAAGTTTCTATAGTTTCTACCATTCGTCTAGTTTCTAAATGAACCAACATCTATATATATATATATGTCTATATATAGGGGCAGGTTTAAATGAGAACTTAAATTTGGTTGTGAATATGAGGATAAATGAGAATGCGACACGTGTCATATTCAGACTGAATAATCAAATAAATATTCAGACTGAATAAAACTGAATATAGTGTTCATTCAGTCTGAATAATGATTATTCAGACTGAATAAACACTATATTCAGTTTTATTCAGTTTAAATATTTCTTTGATTATTCAGTCTAATTAATCTACATTCAGACACATGTCACACTCTCATTTTTTCTCACGTTCACAATCACATTTAAGTTCGTATTTGAATTTTCCTCTCTCTCTATATATATGGCATCAATATTTAATTGTCATTTTAACTCATTGAAAGTGGTAATCAACTTCTCAAATTATATATTATTTTATATTATACAAATGTAATGATTATTTAATTTAAATTTTCTAAAAGGTCACTACATAACTTACAAAAATAGGGTAAAAATAATAGAAATTATTAAATAAAACAATTTTTTTAATGTCTACGGTTATGATTGATGTTCTAAAGACTTGTCATGCTAACCGTTTCGGTATGCCATGATTCAGGCCATGTCTTTGATGCTACGTTAAATGCATGGCACACCAATGACATGGTCATCTCTAGGGGAGGGCATGCACGCTCAGCGCCCACAAGAAAGTATGTACTCACACATTTTGGGTGAGTTGAATATTGGTTGTCAATATAAAGTGAGTATTTGATTTTGAAATAACGAGCATGAGGAAGATACTCATCTTATAAACTAAAGTTAAATACAAATTTGGTCCCTATGGTTTACAATATTAACGAATAAGATCCCTCAATGATTTTTTTAACGCTCAACGTCCCTATGGTTTACATTTTATAACAAATAGAGTCCCTTCATACAACTTTTCCGTTAAATATTATCCTTTTAACATATTTTTCATTATTTGCCATTTTTCAAACCATATGGACCAAGTCTGTAATTTACTTTAAATTATGTATATTTATATTTTATGTATTATATAATTATATTTAAAATATGTAATTTATTATATAATTATATTCGTATTTTATAAATTATATAACTTTTATATTTTATAAATTATATTACATATTTATATATATCTTATATTTTCATTTAAAAAATATTTATATTTTATATATATATATGATATATTATATTAATCTTTTATAAAATGTATTTTTTATTTATATTTATATGTAAAATATAAATAATTTTATAAATATATGAAAGATTTAATTTATGCTAGAAACACTATATCAGATCACTATACAAATTGTATAGATGGAAGGTTCAAAATACATAAAATATATTAAAATACAAAATATAAATATAAATACAAAATAAATTTTTAAAGTATAAATATAATATATTATATATATTTTATATATTTGGATCTTCCATTTATATTTTATAAATATAATATAATATTATATATATATATATATATATATTTATATTATATTATAAAGTATTTGGCCAAAAACTCTTAAAAAACAACTTTTTAAGCTTTAGTTACTGCTATTTAATGTTAATTATTTAATTTTCAATATTACAAGTAAATTGTGCGTAAGTACAATCTATTAAAACTTCATCTCTAAATTCGTGTAACGAACTACAGATAACTATGATCAACTACATGATAAACATATAATTTTAAATATAAAAATCTAAAATATGATTAAGATAATATTGATTTCTAATAAATGAAATAATTCTATTATTAAACTATAAATAAATTATTTGGTTATTAAACCTAAATTAAATTATGATAAAAAATTGAATTAAAGAAATTAAATAAACAAGAGAACTTTTAATTGAAATACTAAAATCTTTTTCTCAAAAAACCATATAAAACCATTAGAACATCGATAGAAACAAAAATTAAAATAAAACTTAAAATCAAGATATATCTCGTTGCATTGCGCGAGTACCCTTCTAGTATATATATAGATGCATTGATGAATATTCATAAATGCATGTTACAAGTTACCGATGTCATTAATGCATACCGTCCACATGTAAGCCACTCAGGTTGTTCTTCGGTTTTCTATTTTTTTAGCGTTTTCCCTTGAACCTCCCTCTATATATATATATTATGTATTTGCATCTTCCATTTATATTTTATACAAGATAAATATAACATATTATATAAATAACTTTTAAATAAAAATATAAGTTGCATGTAGATATGTAATATAATTTTTTTTTGAAAGAAGATATGTAATATAATTTATAAAATATAAAATTTATATAATTAATAAAATATGAAATTTATATTTTTTTTAAAAAGCAAAGCCAAGCTTTAATAAAACCACAACAGGCTCCAAGGAGGAGACCGAGAAACAAGAAGAAAACGGAACAGAGGGAAACCAGAACTAAGAATCAAAGCAGGTAAGGGGGCAAGTGAGCCAATTACTCCAACCATTAGTTCCGGCTTTACTTCTATTGTGCACCCAAAGGGCGGCTTGGTGCTGAATTCCCGGAAAGAGATCCTCATCCAACAAACTCGCCCGGACCGAAGTGTCATCACAGTGAAGGATACGATTGCGCCAGTTCCAGATACTCCAAAGCGCGACCATACAAATAGACTCAAAGCCTTTAACTTGCCTTGCTGAGCGGGAAGTAAGAAAGCATTTATCCTGGAAATCTTTAACGGATTTTATACGCTCCCCGTGAATCCCAATCCAACTCCAAATTTTCCTCCATAAGCCATCGACTTTCGAGCACATGAAAAGACAGTGATCAGCCTCGTCAATATCAGAGCTACATAGAATGCAGGTGGATGTCTGAACCGTGACGTTTCTACGGACCAAGTTAGCTCTAGTTGGGAGGGCGTTAAGGAGAAGACGCCATACGAAGATATTCACCTTAATCGGGACAAGAGAAGACCACTTACAGCAAGCCAATGAAGTGGGGAGCGGGTTCAACCTCTGATGTACCTCTGATGTAGGAACTCATACATTTTCTTAACCGAGAATGTTCCATTGGGATCTTGGTTCCACCTCCAGTAGTCTTTCCTGGTTATAGAGAAGTTGGAATTTGCAAGCAATGTTTCTAGATTTTGTAAGTCCTCATAGGCCCGACATCGAATATTCGAATTCCAAGACCAGCCTCCTCTCCATACCCCGTTTGAGAGAACCCATCTATCCCTGAAGGAGGCGTCTTTGTTAGATTCTTTGGCGAAAAGACGAGGATATCGAGACTTCAGAGGCAACCCAGATCCGACCCAACTGTCCTTCCAGAAAGACGTCGTAGATCCAGTCGCGATCTTCTTTTCAAAGGTTTCAAGTATGGGAGGATTGGTGTCAAGATTTGACAGCACATCGACAATCACAGCCAAGGGGAGTGCTTTCGCGGTCGTCGCCTATTACTAAACCCCCTTCATGGCCGTAGATTTCAGAGACGACCTCTTTCCATAAATAATTATTACCCGTTTGGAATTTCCAATACCATTTTAATAGTAAGGCTAAGTTCATCGATCTTAGATTTACGACCCCGAGACCACCCTGCTCTTTTCCAGCCATAACTTTGTCCCATGCAACCCACCATAATTTCTTTTCGCCTTCTTTGGAACCCCAGAAAAATCTCCTTCGGATGTCTTCAAGTTGTTTGAGAATTCCATCAGGGACTTTGAAGATGGAGAAGAAATAAAAAGAGAGGGCAGTCAGAACGGATTTGATTAGCGTCAATCTCCCCCCTATGGACATAACCCGAGCTTTCCAACGGTTGAGTTTGATTTCATTCCTTCCACAATTTTCACCAAGGCTTTAGTTTGGACATATTGTCACCAACCGGAAGCCCCAGATATAGAAACGACAATTGGGTCCGCTTTGCAGTGTACCAAAGATGCTAAACGATGGACCTCGGCCAAAGATACCCCAATCCCGAAAAGGTGGCTTTTTGAGAAATTAATTTTAAGGCCTGAAATATCATGAAAACAATTCAACAAATCAATCAAATTAATAATGTTTTTTTTAGACCATTTACCAAAAAAGAGAGCATCGTCGGCATATTGAAGCAAAGAAATATTCCTTTGATGGCCTAAAAGATTCAGCCCGTTAAATAAACCTTTGTTACAGGCTTCAATCAACATGACTTGCAAAGCTTCCCCAACGATCAAAAAGAGATAAGGCGAGAGGGGGTCCCCCTGTCTGAGGTCCTGCTCCATATAGAATTCATTAGTAGGGGAGCCATTTACCAACACCGAAACCGAGGCCGACTCTAAGCATCCTCTTATCCAAGAGCACCATTTAGGGTCGAAATCCATTTGAACCATGATGGAGAGCAGCTGAGTCAAAAGCCTTGGCAAAGTCGACCTTGAAGATTAAGGGCCTTCATATTTTTATTTCTAAGGAAGTTGATCACCTCATTAGCAATCAAAGAGCCATCTAAAATTTGTCGGCCATAAATAAAGGCAGATTGGTTCACACTGATTAACTTATCCATCAGAGGAGCAAGTCTTGAAGCAAGAATTTTTGCGATCACCTTATATGCACACCCAATCAAGCTTATAGGCCTGAAATCGTTGATCGTTAGAGGGTCTGCAACTTTTGGAACTAAGGCAATAAAAGAGGCATTACATCCTCTAGCTAACCTGCCAGTGGTTTCAAAATACGAGACACAATTGAAGAAATCCAGTTTGATAGTATCCCATAATTTTTTTATAAAGTTGAAATTTAGTCCGTCCGGACCAGGGGCCTTAGAACCTGCACAAGACCACACAGCAATCTTGACTTCCTCCAACGAGATGGGAGATTCCAAAAGTTGAGCCTCTTGGGACGATAACTTTTTAAAAAGCCCGCTTAGGAATAGAGGTCTCACCTTCCGGGTTTCAGCAAACCGGTTAGCAAAGTGATCCTTTGCAAGTTTTTTTATCTCATCAGGGGACTCAATCCAAATACCATCCATAGACAGGCCTTTGATACAATTTTTCTGCCATCGCTGATTAACCATTGAATGGAAGAACCTGGAGTTCTCATCCCCTTCTGTAGCCTATTTGAGTCTAGACTTTTGTTTAAGATCCAATGCCTCTCTAAGTTCTAGAGAAGAAAGCTCTTCGGAAAGAGAAATTCTCACCGTAACCGCCTCCTCCGAAGGGACCCCTCTTTCAGCTTCGCAATCCCAAGCCTGTAACTTATCAAAGAGGTCTCTTTTTTTCTTCTTTCTTCCCTTTCTTGGATAGACCAGCTGCGAATGTCTTGCCTTAAACTCTTAATCTTGTTTTTAAGGATAATGTCTAGAGAGCCTCTAAAAGAGCCGGACCCCCACGAATTTTTAATCAGCAGATCAAAAGAGGGGATGGATAACCAAGTGTCGAAGACCTTAAGGGGTTTGGGGCCAAAACTAATGATCCAGATTTGAGAACCAAGGAGTTATGATCAGAAATGTTCCTAGTTAAGACTACCACTTTAGTATCACCCCAGGAAGAGAAGAAATTTGAAGAGACCAGAAAACAATCTAACTTACTTAATTTGGCACCATCTTTACTAAATCGTGTGAATTTCCTTCCTCCTAACTGAAGATCATGGAGACAGGAATTGAGGATGAAATCATTAAAGGCAGAGGCATCTCGAGGATCAAAGACCGACCCCCTCCTTTCCTCTATAGAGTGGACAACATTGAAATCTCCAAAAACCACCCAGATGAAGTTAGAAGCCTGAATTAGAAGCTTAAGCTCATCCCACAAAGCTAATTTCTGAGAGCTTTGTTGCGGAACGTACATGCATATAAAACCCACTTTTTGTTCCACACCCACCCACGAACCAGTGGCATCACAGAAATGTTCACAATAAAAGAATGATCAGAGGAGCAGAAGTCTGTGTTCCACGAGAGAGCAGTACCTCCTGAGGCTCCAATCGACTTTACAAAGGCAAAGTTGAAATTGCCATGGCCCCAGATTTGGCACAAGCGTGAGCGGTCGAACACTTTCACTTTTGTTTCTTGAAGACCAAAAACGTTGCAGTTTTCCTATTTGATCAAATTCTTAATAGCATCCGTTTTACCAACGAAGCCAATCCCTCTTACATTCAAAGAAAGAACAATCATCGATAAAATAAGAAAAACCAGAGACCAAAAGGCGGAAAACCTATACTTGTTCCGCATAAAGAACACCAATCGCATTCCCCAAGTTGTGATGCCTAGGCGAGTTAACTGAATTACAAGGAAGAGAGGATTCAGAATGCGACTGCAGAGAAGGGTCATCCACGCGGAAACCAAACCCCGAGGCTTTGTTTCTTAGGTGGATGGGGGGAACGAGAGTTCGTTGGATTAGGGCCAACAGGGGAAGAATAAAGCATAGGCCCAAAGTTTTATTTTGTGGAATTGACGTTCACATGAACAGGGATAGATCCAGGCCCATGATTCCCCATCTCTGAATTAAGATCTAGAGGCCCAGACCCAGAGTTTGAACCCGGCGCAACGTTTTGCCCAATTGGAAGAGCCGCATCCAAAGCATCGAGGTTTTCCAGGTCGGCGCCGACGTCATTAATGGTCCTTGAAGGCATCTTCTCAAGGACATCAACAAGGAGGGCGTTTGGAATTTCGAAGCCTTTACAGCCGTCCAACTTTTCTAAGGAGCGATTCGGATTCACCGCTCCGGCGAGGTCTAATTCCGGAATGCCCTCCGTGCCAGAAAAGTCACTACAGGCATCTTCAAGGTTGGCACAACCGCCGTCCTCCAGGTTAAAGCTTGCCTCATCCTCAGAGAACTTCTCCGACGAGAAAGAACGATCCACCGTAAGGAAGAAGGCCCTGTTACGTTCTTCGACTACCTTGATATTGAGAATCCTTCCATTAACATTTACAGGGACCGAGCTACTTATTTCATCAAAGCGCTTGGAAAGAATAAGGGCCTCAAAGGAACTTGCCATATTTCCTTCAAAGAAAAGGTCGTCTACCTTCAGGACTTTCCCAAAACGCTTTCCAATTTTCCAAAGATTTCTAGCACTCCATGTTTCAATAGGAAGTCCAATAATATCTAGCCAGACCAACCGCTCTTGAGGGATAGTTAAAGGGTCTCAAAGTTTGACGTCATCCAACCATTGAGACAACATCCCTATGTTTAGATCCATGCAGTTTTTTGCAGCTTCCCTAAAGGAACACTCGCAAACAATACTCAAACCCCCCACATGCTGGAATTTACAGCTAGCCAGGCCATCTTCACTTAGGAGACTCTGAATATTCCTCAAAGATTCGATATTTTTTTCTTTGTCGACACAACACGATTTGAGTCTCTCAGAGAACTCCACATTTAAATCAGCATGCAGAGGTTTTCCAGACTTACCTTCGGCGATACCTGAGACCACCTCCTTATAAGAACGACCTCCTACCCCTTGTTTCGCCAGCAATGGTTTCGACATTATTGGCTGATTGGTGTCAGCCTTGTAGCTCCAGGTTTTCTCCTTCTTAGCGTTCCTTTCATCAACCCCTTTAGGATGGGAAGGGTAACCTGATCGTCTTTTGTACTTTGCTGCGTTAATGACCAGCAATTTGTCTCCAATGCAAATGCTCTTGAGAATAGGTTCTGTCACATCTTATGGATGGAACCTGACAAAACCAAATCTAGATCCTCTAGCAGTCGTCTTTTTTGCCAGGTAGAAGTATACAACTCTACCATAGTTCTGGAACATACGATGGAGGCTCTCCTCCTTCCAAATGTCTGGAAAGCCCGTGAAGAAATAAGTCTCACTGACGGTCGAAACAGGTGAGGGTCTTCTCTTGGACACAGTCCTCCATCCATCTGCATTTTCGTTGCTCCAGCACCGGTGACCAGACCTCCGTCTCTCTCTGTGTCTCTCTCCGTCTCTCTCCATTTTAATAAAATACAGATATAATTATATAATACATAAAATATATAATATACAATATATATATATATATATATATATATTTTAGAGTAAATTACAGATTTGGTCCATGTGATTTGAAAAATGACAAATAATGAAAATATGCTAAAAAGTTTATATTTAACGGAAAATTTGGATGGAGCGACTCTATATGTTATAAAATGGAAACCATAGGGATGTTAATCGTTAAAAAAATCTTTGAGGGACCTTATCCGTTAATATTTGTAAACCACAGGAACCAAATTTGAATTTAACTCTATAGATAATGTTTTAAATAAATGGGTTGTTATTTAAATAATATTCATTTTAACCATTTTATGTTTATATGATTAAACTATTTTAACACTTAGACATTAAGCCTACACTGACATGTATATCAGGTCGAGTGAGATCTAAGAGACGTTTTATAGGTTTTCATAGGATGACTTTAGATTCGTTATTTGGTTATGAAGCTAGCCGACTTGGTGGTTTTAATAACTTACTGATTTGTTCTAATTATGTTTAGGAATTAGATAGTTCCGTTTAGAACTCTGATACATACCATGTTCTCCTTCTTATGTAAACTATAATCATTTTGCTTTAAAAATCATTTTATTTTGAAGAAATTTTGAAGTTTTAAATTGTTTGATATTTTTATCAATTTAGTGGTGTTGCAATGTGTATCCATATTTAAAAATTTTGAGTTTTCTACGTATTATCTTGTATTATCAATCATATTTTTCATTTTATTCTTCTATCGTGTATCTGTATATATTGATGTAATATGCAAGCAACCAAATGCTCATATGTGTTATTTAAGTGTTACACACCAGTCTAGATACTGCAATACTAAGCAAATGACGTAGAGAATATGGGTTTTGGAAAAAGTGGTGGAAATGGGTGAAGTCATGTTTAGAATCAACTTCCGTATCGGTCTTGGTCAACGGCTCATCAATAAAGGAATTTAAAATGCAAAGAGGGGTTAGCAAGGAGATCCATTGGCACCATTCTTACTTATAATAGTATCGGAGGGCCTAAACACACTTATGTTGGAACTAAGAGAAAAAGCTTATGTTGGAAGCCTAAGAGAAAAAGCTTTCAAAGGGGTGGAGGTCGGGAAGGAGAAAGTTGAGATAACACATCTTAAATACGTCGATGACGCGATATTCTTTGGAAGGCATACTACGAGGAATTTAAAAAACCTTATGAAGATCCTACAATTGTTTTACGATTTAACCGGATTGAAGATAAACATTATGGAAAGAAACGGTATGGTGCGTCATGTACTCAATATGGAATCATCGAAAGCGGGTGGTGTTCAAGGACGACAAGAGGAAAATTGGCGACCTCATATTTGATTTTGAAAGAAGTATCTTTGAATGGATAAGGGAAAGAGATCGCAGCAGGAAAATTGAGTGGACTACGTGGTTTGCGGATACCGCAGGGGTGTAAAACTGTAACTGTCACAGACAGGGGGAAGAGCTGCTGTTAAGACACAGCCGTCCAGATTCAGAAAGTGTTGTATAAAGGTGATCGAGATGCATATTCATGAAAGGATCGAAGGAGAGGCGATGCAAGCGTTGAGGTTTATTCCTAGCAAACTTCTATGACTGTATTCGATTTAATGTGGTAAGTAGCTAGTTGTCTGTTTATGGAAGGGGGGGGGGTCATAGCTGAAAGTTTCTTTCTGTTTTGCTCCTGCCTTAGACATGTTGGCGGTTGTTGTTGTAAATGGAATGTGGATCCTTATTGTGTTGTTGGTTATTTGGTAAATAAAATATTTTTGCATTTCAAAAAAAATGATGTAGGGAATGGGATATCTATTAGAGCTATAAAGTAATCAACAAATTTTCGTAGTAAACAATTTGGTAGCGTCTTTTTCTATCACTATTCAAATTAACTCCATAATTGGGTTGATTAATCTTAATTGATAAAATTTGGAGTCTATAAATAAATTATGATTATTGTATATAGTACAATAAATTTCTGACATTATTACTACTAATCATCAATAAAATAAAAAATTGTAAAAAGAGGAGTATGAAATTCTTTTATGGTATAAAATTCGTTTAGTTCTACAAGAAAAAGACCTAAGGTAGGTTATAGAAAAGATGGATAAATAAAGGAATTTGGATCGGACCAAGAATCCATTATTGGATTCATTATGGATGAAAGATTTTGTATTTTACACCATTCAACTCTTGATGGGGTATTAATTTAATAACTTGGATATTGTTATTCATGATATTGGTCCAATTCAAGATCATCAATAGGGAAGCATTCATTAAATTCACATGTGAAATGTTAGGGGTTAAATCACGAGTTATTGTGAAATAAAAAAACGATGATATTATGATAGTAAATATTTTTGCATTTATTGCTATTGTACTGTTCATTTTAGTACATACTGCTTTTCTCCTTGTAGTTTAAGTACAAAACAATCAAACACGATGATTAATTACTTTAAACGAAAAAGTTCTTAAAACGCCAACAAAATATCTCATTTAGAATTATTAAGTATTTGAACTATTTTCAAAAGAAAAAATCATTAAAATTTCTTATTTTGAATGATTAAGTCATCGAACTATTTTTTTGAATGAAAAAACCATTAAAAATTTCATTTTGAAAAAAATAATCCATTAAACTTTCTCAGTTTAATTATCAAGTCTCTAAACATTTTTTTCAATAAACCAAACCATCAAACTTTTAGAAATTGTTTATCTTTTGATAAATAAAAAATAGATCAAGTAAAATGAGATCAATGGCAGGGGCCAACAACGTGTTAAGGGATATGGAAAACGGACAAACATTGGTGCAATGGGGAGTAGCGAGGAGGAGCGATAACATTGTTTGCGATGGGTTTTAACGGTGTAGGATTTGATCATGGTAAAATTGATTTAGGTTTGCTTTTACTTTAAAACATTCCTACTCAGTTACAGATAAATTTTTTAGCAAGATTTTTTTTGAAAGGGGTTAATGTTAGGGGTTAAATCACGAGTGAAATGTTAGGGGTTAAATCACGAGTTATTGTGAAATAAAAAAACGATGATATTATGATAGTAAATATTTTTGCATTTATTGCTATTGTACTGTTCATTTTAGTACATACTGCTTTTCTCCTTGTAGTTTAAGTACAAAACAATCAAACACGATGATTAATTACTTTAAACGAAAAAGTTCTTAAAACGCCAACAAAATATCTCATTTAGAATTATTAAGTATTTGAACTATTTTCAAAAGAAAAAATCATTAAAATTTCTTATTTTGAATGATTAAGTCATCGAGCTATTTTTTTGAATGAAAAAACCATTAAAAATTTCATTTTGAAAAAAATAATCCATTAAACTTTCTCAGTTTAATTATCAAGTCTCTAAACATTTTTTTCAATAAACCAAACCATCAAACTTTTAGAAATTGTTTATCTTTTGATAAATAAAAAATAGATCAAGTAAAAGGAGATCAATGGCAGGGGCCAACAACGTGTTAAGGGATATGGAAAACGGACAAACATTGGTGCAATGGGGAGTAGCGAGGAGGAGCGATAACATTGTTTGCGATGGGTTTTAACGGTGTAGGATTTGATCATGGTAAAATTGATTTAGGTTTGCTTTTACTTTAAAACATTCCTAGTCAGTTACAGATAAATTTTTTAGCAAGATTTTTTTTGAAAGGCAACAATTTATTAAGACAAAAGGGAAAAAACAGAGGACAAAGAAAGAAACAACCATCCAACAACAAGGAGACTGTGAGATGCAGTAAGGGGGGACAGAAAGAACAAAAAAAGAGAAAAGCTACAGCCAAACACCCCAAAGAGCAAGCACGAAGCAACCACCCGCAATAAAAGAGACTAAACAAAAACGCCTAAGACATCAGTCAAAAGAAAGGGGCAGACCCGAAGCGGAGCTGATCACAAAACGCCGAAAGGGGTTACATGAAGCTGTAAAGAAGATTTGGTTTAGCCACCTACAACTCCCACTGTAAGGAACCCTTTTGAATTCTTCTTGAGACCCATTCAATGACTCGGACTTATATCTCTAAAAAAAGAATTGAGGTAGAAGACGATTTGTTTTTGAAGACCATGTTGTTGAGTTGCTCCAATATCAAGTAACTCGTGGCCCAAACTTTCACTTGCCATATCTTCTTCAACCAAGGCGAAAACGAAATTGCCCCCTTAAAGCTTTAAGAGATCCTCCGCCATGTTCCTCGGATCAATATCGAGCCTGCACCATTTCAAGACCAAATCCTATATCGCCTTTGCATTATTGCACCTCGCGATACAATGATCAATTGTTTCAGATACTTCTTCACAACATGGGCAAAGGACCGAGTCCAACTCGATCCACCGATTATTCAAGGCAACTCGAACATGAAGTCGACCATGGAGCACATGCCATATGAAAATGTTGATCTTTATCGGGACAAGGTTATTCCATCGAGTTTCTGGGTATAGACCACTGTCTTCGAGATAATTATCTTCTACTATCGTCTTTAACTTTTTGACCGAAAACACACCTTTTTCATCCAGTAACCACCACCATTTGTCTCTGCGGTTAGGAAAAGGCTGAAAATTTTGCAAAAGAGAAGTTAGATTTAAAACGTCACTTTGAGGCCCGTCCCCTCGGATCTCTAGACCAGTCCCATGTCCATTCCCACCTATTGTCACTCCAATATCCTCTATTCCTCACATTGACTCCCATATCTTTCTCCAAGTTAAATAACCTCGGAAAACGCTCGCTCAAACGAAAATTCCCAGCCCATTTGTCCACCCAAAACGAGGTAGAAGATCCATCCCTTATCTTTTTAATAAAGGACGATGTAAATTCCATACCGAAGGATTCTAGGAAGCAACCCAAAGAGATGATGTTTCCCTACGTACTCCCTCTACCCTTAGGATTTACGACCTCCATCACCTCCCAAACCCACTTTAGCACCATACAAACTACTAATTACTTTGGTCTAGAGAGAGTTTCGCCAGTCTTGAAACGCTACAACCACTTTCCCAATAAAGCACAATTCATTGTTTTAACAAGATATAAGTAACTGAATTTTTAGAAGTTCGATGGTTTATTTATTAAAAAATATGTTTGAGTTAATCATTCAAAATGAGAATGTTTAATGGTTTTTTCGTTCAAAAAATAGTTCAGTGACTTAAGGTTGTTTATTGGTTGACATCCATTGGATATGAGGGGAACTGATCCGATCCAATCATCCATTGGATGTTGGATTTTGACAACCGGTTCGATCCAATTAACATCGGATAATCGAACCGATCCAATGGATGATTGGATTGATACGGTTCCATCCATTGGATATTTTTATTGGATATCCAATGGATGGTCCAATGTGATTGGATCCATCCAATGTGTTAATTCAATCCAATTTTTTAACAACGAAATAAATTAATTAATCACTTTTACTATGTATTAAAACCAACACAAATGAAGCCCAAAATTCAAAAATCAACACAAAAACAAATTTTGGTTTAAGCAATTGAAGATAAACTAACTGGATGGTAGTTGGATGATGATTTGATGAACAAGTGGATGTTCGTCAGATGGTTAATTGGATGGTAATTGAAAGTTAGTTAGTTCGGTTCAGTCTATTCTGGACTGTCATCCAAGAACCGACCGATCCAAATTGGATGTTAAAATTTTCAATCCGATCCAATTACAATTGGATGTCCAATTATAGTCGGTCGGTTTTAATTGGATCGGTCGGTTCCAATTGGATCGGTTGATTTTCTGCACACCCCCTAGAGTTAATCATTCAAAAAGAGAAAGTTTAATAGTTTTTTTATCCAAAAAAGTAGTTCAATGACTAGTTCATTCAAAATATGATAATTCATTTGGTTTTCTGATTTTACCCTACTTTAAATGAAACATCTCTTTTGAGTTATGATTAATAGTTGAAGAAATAAAATGAAATTAATTTTATTTTTGTGTCTTAAATGAAATCAACGGGATATAATAATCAGCGGTATTCTAGGAGATCGAAGAGTATTATTTATATCCCGTCATCCTTTATCTCGTAGCTAATCTGTTGGAGATCTATAGAAAAAAGGGCTTCGTTTTAAGATCTCGATCTTGCAAAAGACCTTGCTAATCGGTCATTAATTGTGAACGTATATATTATTATAGTGATCACTTTAAACCTTTTTGTACAAAAGAGATAAAAATGAAAAAAAAAATTGTATAATTAATTTTTTTCATCATATGTTTACATGTCATTAGCAAACTATTTTGGTCATTGGTATTGGTTAATTCATTGATTTGGACAACATAATTTTTATTTAAAATCATTTTATTTTACGTCATTTACTAAAATAAGAATAGATATCGAAGCACAAAGCCAACTCATTTAAAAGTTTAGTTTCAACTTTTGATGACCATACAAAACAACTTATTTTTTATTTTTGGTATGTATTATTACATCTAGTCAAGTTAACACCAAGCATCCATCGCCATCCATCGCCTAATCAAATCATGTCAATTTATGGGCTAAAGCCATCACAATCACTGCAAGAAGACAGCTGCCCAAGTGTTGGACCCAACCTAGAATCCCTTTTTTTCTCGTTTGTAACAATTGGAGTCGTTTTTTATAGAAAACTAAATGATAATAAAAAGCCAGTAATTTATTATATCTTTTTGTTAACCAATAACCACCATATGCAATATATAGTTAATTTTGATTAAAACTTACTTTAACAAACCCATTAATTTTATTATAAATTAGATTATAACACTAAAAGTTTGGATTTTTCCTATCTAACCGATAGATTTTATCATACCGAACACATAATTTCTAATAGGCCATGAACTAGACCAGAATCATTCTCAACAAGTTCATAAGAAAATATCTCAAGAAATCTATCTAAATAAAATTATGTCTCAGTGTTATGAGCATAGGTAATTGTTCAATCAATTTGTCCATTGAAAAACTTTGAGAGTAATTTTAACTTGCATATCTATAAAATAATTTGTAGTCGGTCCAAATAGTGTTTCCAAAATTTTTTGATGAATATTAGCTAGTCTATTAAACAAGCATAATTTTAAACGAGAAATAGTATTTTTATTAATTAAAAAGTTTTAAAATAACTCAATTCTATGCACTTATGTAGCACCTTCTAAATTCAATAACTATGAAGTCCTTTTACATAGGGGTGGCAGAAAGTGACCCAACCTGTTAACTTAATCCGAACCGAACTCATTAGTAACAGGTTGGGTTGAGATTTTCAACCCGTTTAATTTAAATGGGTCAACCCGTCTAACCTATTTAATAAATGGGTTGGGTAGGGTTGAAATTTCTGATCTGTTTTCAACCCATTGACAACCTGTTTGTAATCCATTTGTAACATGTTTTCAACCCATTAGTAACCTATTTACAACTCATTAATAATCTGATTTTAACTCACTTAACATATTTTATTTTATTTTAAAAATATAAATTTTAAATTTTCGTGTTAAAAAAGTGAACATAAGAAAACCCTAGATTCATTTAGATTTTAGAACGCTTCCATCAAAAAAGGAAAAAAAACCCTAGTTTGCTCTATCTCGTCCAACGCTGTGCTCTCGTCTTCCTCCGACGTCTCTGCTCTCGTCTTCCTCCCGCGACTGTCGTCTCTTTCTTTCGTCGGCGCCATCTCTTCTATTTCTCTCGTCGGCGCGATCTCTTCTCTTTCTCTCGCTGACGTCATCTCTTTGTCTCGTGACTCTAGTCGTCTCGTTCTGTCGTTCATCTCAACAGTACCACCCACGTCGTCGACGAGAATATTGTCGTCCTACTTAGTTTCAGCAGTAAGTTAAATATTGTTTAGTATTTACTTTGAACAATTTATTTGCATTTGTCGTTGTTTTTATTGAAACTTTGAGGTTGTGGACTTTGAACAATTTATTTGTTTTGTTTAATACATTGTAAAATTAAATGGGTTGACCCAGGTTGAACCCATTTATTTAACAGGTTAGGTTGAAATTTTGTAAACAAGTCGAACCCAGGTTGAACCCATTTAAGTTGCAGGTTGGGTTGGGTTGAAAATCTCGACCAATTTAATTAAATGGATTGGATTAGGTTGAGATTTTCGACCTGTTTAATAAATGAATTGAACTCAAACCCAACCCATATCGACCCATTGCCACCCCTACTTTTACATGTAAAATTGTAGTCGATCAACCGTCTATTTATTGTACTCAACATAAGTCATATAAAATAGTTTATTCTTGTTTATTTAGTTTCTTTTTGAAGCTCACTCACTCTCATACCCACAGGCCACATCACATCTGACATGTAAATCACATATATAGTTTTTTTTTGGGAATTTAATTATTTTGATCAAAATTAAAAATCCATTTACCAATATAACCAAAATCTTTCTTAGTTTACCTAAGTGACCAAAATCTCTTCGAAATACATATCGATGATGAGTACGTATACACATGGCGGAGGGGCCCAAAACAACGTCGTTTTGGGCCTTTTTTCGCCTGTATTCGTCGACCGTATAGCTACCTCCGCCACACAGTAGGAATACCTCCGCCACATGGCGGAAGGGCCCAAAACGACGTCGTTTTGGGGCCCCTCCGCCACATGGCGGAGGTATTCCTACTGTGTGGCGGAGGTAGCTATACGGTCAACGAATACAGGCGAAAAAAGGCAAAAACGACGTCGTTTTAGGCCCCTCCCGCCATGTGGCGGAGGCTTTTTGGCCAAAACAACGTCGTTTTGGGTGTTTTTCACTTCCACTCGATCTGGCGTGTGTATCGATATGTATTTCGAATGAATTTTAGTCACTTAGGTAAACTGAGAAAGATTTTGGTTATATTGGTAAATGGATTTTTAATTTTGGTCAAAATAATTAACTTCTCTTTTTTTTTTTTTGCTTAATAATAGTATTTTATTTTCTACTATAAGAATTTTTCATGGTATAATTATCATATCGGTTGCATAACCACATGGGACAAGTAAATAACCTTGTTTTTCGCTTTTAATATTATCCTGTTTTCTACTTATAAGATTTTCTTTATGGTATACAACCAACCAAAATATATCGCATCTGTTTACTTTAAAAAAGTATATTTTAATTTTTTATAGGCATTAACATCGATTAATACTTTAATATTAATGTAGCGTTTTTAGTCGATCTATGATAAGTGGAAGGATTAGATGTGTATATTTTCTTTTCACTTTATGAGGATGTGGTGATATCAATCCTTTAATTAATTTAACATTTATAGTGGTGATTGCTATCTACCTTTATATGATGTTGTTTGCAACCTAATTGTAACAACAAAAGCGACCAACTGGATACGTGTTCATCCAGGTACACTCATTTAATATTATTGGAATTTTTTTATAATTATTTTGAAACGTCTAAACAGACGTATGATTTTGTATGTTACTTTACATCATACATGTAACGCATTAAATTCAGAACAACAAACTTAGTCAAAAATCTTAAAACTAACTTAAATCATGGTAGAGATTATGGGTCACCCACAAATTAATTGGCGATTTTATGTAGCTTGCAAATTCTATTTTCCATCAATATGAGATAAATTGTCATAAATTTTCGTTTAAAAACTACAGATGTCCTCGTCAGGCCTACTTAATTAGCATCCTCCTTATTCATCGGTGATGTGGGTTTGCTAAGATATTACAAATACTCTCTTCTATGACCCATTGTGCTTCATGGACAAGATTTTCCCAACTATTACGATCAGTGGCGGATCCAAGATTTTTTCCTAGTGGAGTTACCTTGTGGCATACTGGTTAAGACTTCTGGGGGATTATCTCAGGGTTGCATGCTTTCATAGGAATTTTTTCGTAGTAACCCATCTACCCTAGGTTCGAATCCAGGCGCAAACAACTTGTGGCCACCGGGAAATTATCTCAGGGTTGCATGTTTTAGCAGTCTTAAAATTGTCAGGGATTAGTTAAGAATAGAGAAAGTAGTGTCCCACATAGCAGCCAAAGGGAAAAACAATCCACTTAATATACACCAACAATGGAATCTTAAATGAATCCTTTAAGACATTGACTTGCTATGTGGTTGTTCTTGGAGCTCTCTTTGACATAAATACACATTAAATGTCAAAAATAGGGCCTTAGGGGACTTAGCCGCGGGATTACCCGCGTCATGCACTGTTTCTGCAGTTAAATTGCGGTTGGCTTGGAAATATATATATATATATATATACACATATCATTCATGTCGAATTTTTTAAGATAAAAAATCATATTCTCTGATTCTCTGTATCCTCTACATCAATTTCATCACCAAACATGAGTTTCATTCGCTAGATTCAAGGCTTCTTGAATAACGATTGTTGTATCCTCAAATCAGACCAATACCGGAGCAATTTCTGTCTTAGGACACTACTTACGTGCAGGCCTCAATCGATTTCTCAAAATCTACAAGAATCTACCAATCAAATAAGGTTTACGATTTTATGTATAGATTGTTGTTGTTAATTATGTTATTATATGGATTATAAATATAAGAAATTCTTTATTTCTACTCCTTTCTTATAATTTTATACACAATTCATGCCATGTGATTGCTTACTCCTAACAATCTAAGACAGAAATTTGTTGTGGAGCAATGGAACAATCACAATTAGTGAAAACTAATGTGGAGAAACCCGAAAAATTCAAAGGTTCGGACATCCAATGTTGGCAACAAAAAATGTTGTTCTATTTGACAACACTTCATGTCGCCAACGTTCTCACCGAAGATGAGCCATCACCAAATCTTCCGGTTGCGACAGATGGGTCTGCTCCTACGCAGATCCAAGTGGTCGCTCAACGAAAAGTTGTCGAGACGTGGAGACCAAATGAGTATAATTGCAGAAAGTATATACTCAATGCACTCGACGATTCCCTCTACGATATCTACTATACTTTCCACACGGCAAGAGAGGTTTGGGAATCTTTGGAGACCAAGTACAAAACTGAAGTGGCGTGTTCCAAAAGATTCGCAA
Source organism: Silybum marianum (assembly GCA_036898165.1). Classification (NCBI taxonomy): domain Eukaryota; kingdom Viridiplantae; phylum Streptophyta; class Magnoliopsida; order Asterales; family Asteraceae; genus Silybum; species Silybum marianum. The sequence continues at coordinate 26,247,117 of CM072538.1, forward strand.
TGGGATTTATGCCCTTTCGGATGGTTGATACAAAATCGGTGGTGAATCAAGTTGAAGAATTGCAAGTATTTGTCCACGAACTCGAGGTTGAAGGTATGGGCTTAAATACTAACTTTGTTGTAGGGTCGATAATTGAAAAGCTTCCTCCATCATGGAAGAACTTCAAGTTATGCTTGAAGCATTTGACGGAGGAGATCACGTTTAAACAATTGCTCCTCAAAATTCGTGTGGAGGAGGACAATCGACTCAAGGGAAAGAGTGTTGCAACCAAGAGGCCTTTCAATACCAGAAAGGGTCCCTTGGCCCCACAAAATAAGACCTTCAAAAATTGCCGACACAAAAGGGACCATGGCGGTGCGAGGGGAACTGGTGGTGGAGGGGCTGGTCCATCTAATCACCATGCCAACCTCACCCATTCCCCAGATGAGTTCGTTGGGGTGATTGAGACGCACTTGGTGACCAACAGTGTGGATTGGTGGTACGACACCGGGACAACCCGACACATTTGCAATTCAAGAAGCTTGTTTGATACTTATCAAGAGGTGAATGAAGCGGAACCGATGTTTATGGGCAATGCGACCGCGTCAAGGGTGGAAGGAAGGGGGAAGAGCACTCTAAAGCTTACCTCCGGAAAGGATCTCGTGTTGACCGACGTGGTACATGTACCGTCAATGACTAAAAACTTAATTTCTGGCCCTACTTTTAGTAAGAAAGGGTTCAAAGTTGTAATAGAATCGGACAAAATAGTCATCACCAAGGGTGGTGTGTATGTTAGGAAGGGTTACCTCAATGAGGGACTCTTCAAATTAAGCATTGTACATAACTCTGTAAATACCGCAACCGCCATTATAAATAATAATAATAATAATAAGGCAGGCCCAAGAAATGTTGCTTCTGTGTACATGGTTGATCCTTCTTTCCTTTGGCATTCGAGATTAGGACATGTTAATTTTAGATCACTACAACGAATGATCAAAATTGACATGATACCTGAATGCTCCTTTAATAAAATGACTAAGTGTGAGGTTTGTGTAGAAGCTAAATATGCAAATCATCCACACACTGACACAAGTCCGTTGAAAAATCTAATGAAATACTTGGGTTAATTCACAGCGATTTATGTGACTTTAAGGCAACTCCTACACGTGGAGGAAAGAACTATTATATATCTTTCATAGATGACTGCAGTAAGTATTGTTATGTGTACCTTTTAAATACAAAAGATGGAGCCTTAAACATGTTTAAGACTTGCAAGGCTGAAGTTGAGAATCAACTTGATGAGAAAATCAAAATTCTAAGGTCGGACCAGGGAGGAGAATACGAATCCCATGAGTTCGCATAATTTTGTGCTACACATGGCGTAGTACATCAAACCACCGCTTCTTACACTACACAACAAAATGGAGTGGTCGAACAGAAAAATAGAACATTGAAGAATATGATAAACTCAAAGTTGATCACGTCGGGACTCCATTTCATTATGGGGTGAGGCGTGCCTTACTGCAAATATGATCTTAAATAAGATCCCCCACAAGAAGAGTGACAAATCTCTTTACCAACTTTGGAAAGGGATATTACCATCCTACAAAACAATGAAAGTGTGGGGTTGCCTTGCCAAGGCTCAAGTCCCTCTACCGAAAAGGACAAAACTTGGATCTAAAACTGTAGATTGTGTATATATTGGTCCAACTAAGAATAGTGTTGCATATAGATTCTTAGTATATAAATCCAGTGTAGTTGACATAAGCAACAACACAATCATGGAATCTCCTGAAGCAGAATTCTTTGAAACCACCTTTCCTTACAAAGAAAAAGAGGGTCAAACCTCTAATTCAAGGAAAAGGTCACACGACACACACACACACTCATGTAGATTAAGTCGATACTCACACAATCCTGGAAAGGATCATTGGTATGCTTTAGTTAGAGTTCTAAGATACTTGAAATACACAATGACCTATGGTTTACATTACACAAAATATCCTCCCGTTCTAGAAGGATATTCTGATGCTAATTGGATTTCCAACCATTCTGAAAGTAAAGCCACAAGTGGATATGTGTTTACACTTGGTGGTGCAGCGATATCTTGGAAATCGTCAAAACAAACTCTGAATACAAGAACAACAATGGAAGCAGAATTTGTAGCTTTAGACAAAGCTGCGGAAGAAGCTGAATGGCTTAAAAGCTTCCTAGAAGGTATTTCGTTATGGCCAAAACCAGTGACTGCCATATACATACATTGTGATAGCATGGATGTCCTCACAAGAGCCAAAAATCAAATATATAATGGCAAATCTCGACATATAAGATGACACCACAATACTATAAATGACTTGCTAAAAATGGAATCATATCCATTGACTACCTAAAGTCAAAGGAAAATATTGTCGATCCTTTGACAAAAGGCCTAAGTAGAGAGCAAGTTTTCTTTTCATCGAGGGGGATGGGCTTAAAGCCACTACAATGAGTTTTCCTCGAAGGCAACCTAACCTAGAAACATTGGAGATCCCATGGTCTAGGTTCAATAGGAAAACTAGTTGATGGACACTCAAGAGACACTAATACACAGATATGCCTATTCCTATGATGTTTATTTTGTGTATATTTCCGTTGATGATTTAAGGATGAATCTATATCCTTAATAATCTTGATAGCTACTTAAGTAGGATACTACGGAATATTCTTGATCAACATTACCTATGTGCGACTGATATGGGGCATCTTTGAAGACGGATATGGTTGCGTCTTCTAAAACTTTCATGAAGAAAGGATATATTCACGACTAAAATGAACACAACTGTAAGAATTTAACTTATGTATAGATATGATATGTATGATGCCTATTGTCTCGCTTTACTACAAAAAGTGGTTAGTTCAAGACTATAGTCCACTACCCACGGATCCGATATACACTCACTAGGAAAGGTTCAAGTACAAAAGACACCATTTCCGATGCATGTCATAACTAGCTTGGTGATAGAAAGATAAGTTCCCATAATATTGCTTATTTTCTATTCAAATGTAGGGTATTATTTGGGTTAGAATAGAAAATGTGGGGTATTGTTGGAACTTAGTTAAGAATAGAGAAACTAGTGTCCCACATAGGAGCCAAAGGGAAAAACAATCCACTTAATATACACCAACAATGGAGTCTTAAATGAATCATTTAAGACACTGACTTGGTATGTGGTTGTTCTTGGGGCTCTCTTTGACATAAATACACGTTAAATGTCAAAGATAGGGCCTTGGGCCTTCATCTTTTGACATAAATACAGTAGGTGGCGCGACTTCTCACGTGGCCTAAGCCGCGGCTATACCCAAGTCACTCACTGGATTCCGAAACAGAAACTGACGCGACCTTTGACGCAGCCTACCAACGTGAATACCCGCCTTACTCACTGTTTCATTTAGTGCGGCTTCCCATGCGACTTAACCGTGAGATTACCCGCGTGACGCATTGTTTCGACAGTTTTCTGCAGTTAAGTTGCAGTTGACTTGGGAAACTTATATATCTCATTCCTGTCGAATTTTTTTAGATAGAAAATCATATTCTCTGATTCTCTCTATCCTCTACATCAATTTGATCACCAAACATGAGTTTGATTCGCTAGATTCAAGGCTTCTTGAATAACGATTGTTGTATCCTATACCAGAGCAATTTCTGTCTTAGGACACTACTTACGTGCAGGCCTCAATCGATTTCTCAAAATCTACAAGAATCTACCAATCAAGTAAGGTTTACGATTTTATGTATAGGTTGTTGTTGTTAATTATGTTACTATATGGATTATATATAAGAAATTCTTTATTTCTACTCCTTTCTTATAATTTTATACACAACTCATGTCATGTGATTGTTTACTCCTAACACAACCTCTTGATGCTGGTGATTCTAAGGGATGCTATAAGTGGGGGATGCAGTTCGAACGGTTTTTTAGTTGGTTTGAACGGCGGTTGTCTGACGGCTCTGAGTGCTCGGTGAAATTGGTGGGTCTGGTAACCACCACCGCGTCGACGTCGTCTTTCATCAGATTGAGTGGCAAAACTGGATGGTTGAATTGTCTCCCACTCGTTGTCCTCCATAGGGAAAGGAAAGGAAAAGTGTAGATTTGACAATGGAAATTGGATATGGGATATGGAGTGAATTAGGGTTCTCTGGAAGAAAAGGTGAAAAGAGAGATGAAGAGGTTCAAGATACAGTTCAGAAAACATCCTCGAATTTCTATGGGTTCTTGGTTGGTCCAACTCCAAAAGATGGTGGTTCGAATTTATATGGAGCTTTATCGTCTTCTGATTCAAGTGGGGTTACAAATGCTTATCAAAAGTCGAAGAATGTAGGTTGTAACAAAAACCCTAATATGCCCTTTTATTTTAAATTTAGACACAACTTTCACTAATATTACAATAATGTCACCATATATAGGGAAGGGTTTAAACGAGAATACCTTCATTTTACTAGAATGCGAGAACCCATTTTTACTATAGACAATCACATATAATACAAATGTGATACTAAATTAGATACACAGATAACTTTTGGCACGACCTAGGTTGCGGGCCAAGTCACCCTTACACCACTAAGCCAACTCACGTTTATTACCACATGTGATATATTGATAGTGATATTATAATCCATCACATTTGATACTAAATCATTGATGCAAACGACCTTTGGCCCGACCTAAGTCGTAGGCACGTCGTCTGCACAACACCAGGGTCCCTTACGTGTATTATCACTATATATATATATATATATAGAGAGAGAGAGAGAGAGAATCTTTTAGAAACTCTACAAAGAGTATAAACTTGGGAAACCAAGGGAAAAACCAACATAAAATAATTTTTTCATAATTTTTTTAATCAAATGTTATGATTTAAGATATTGTTTTACATGTGTTTGTGTTCATAGGAAAAAAAAATTACATGTGAATAAATAGATCAAAAGAAAAGGTAGTCACACAAGAAGTACGAGAAAAGTACACAAATCATATGTAATTCTACAATAAATCACATGATTTTCTATGTATTCAGAAGGATATTGCAAATGACCAGTTAATGTGACCATCGCCGCGTGAAAATTTATAAGTATAATGTCGAGCCGAAGAACATGTTATAAGTTATTGTAAGTTTATTGTCTTTCTATTTAAGCCCGTCCATATACATATTGTAACTTATTTATGTATTTTCAATATCTTATTAGTTTATTAGTGTTGATTAATTGTACTATAATCCATTATTTAAATTTAATAATTACATGTAAAACACCAATTAAATATACGTTCGCCTACCTAAATATTTAATTTATTCAATTATTTTTTGTAGTTGTTCCATGAGAATCAAATCTTCTATGATAAATCTGAACCAACATGAAGATTTTCATATGATATACCTAAATCGTAAAAAAAAAAATCTTTTATTTATCGAAACGTCCTACTACATTTATTTTTTAATAGAGAGTGCAATTTTTCGTCCATCTATCTTGAAGCTAATTGTACCACAAAATAACGAAAGTAAAAATATATTATTACGTATAATGATCCGTCTCTCTCTATATATATATAACGGTACCAGAAAAAATCGAATATGTAACTTGGTTTTATTTAAAACCTGTTATATAAAACATTTAACTAATAGTTTATTGTTAACATATTTAAGTGGCGGTTTTAAACTCCTTTTTCTCTTGTATTTCTTACAATACTCAAGTTGCATATGTGACAAAAGTAAATACAAATGTAATAAAACTTATGTTTTTTTTTTATTAACATGAAGTTTTCAAAACGTTGAGATCGTTTCTTTACAAGTTATATTTTCTTGAATCCTAAATAATTTATTTTGTCCAAGTGGAGCGCTTGATTGGTTTACTTTTTAATACTTGTACTATACATATTAATTATATACGACTGGGTTCACATAAAATCACTAAACTGTTTTCATATGAAAACACATTTTTACACTTGAAAATTCACAGCAAAACAATATGAATTAAAAATTATCTGAACATTCATAGTAAAAACGTTGTGAAATCATAGTGTTTTATTGTGAAGTTTTAAATGTAAACACGGGTTTAACGAAAACAGGTCTCAAATGATTCCAAAGTCTAATTATAAATTACATATACATAAAGATAAGCTTCAAGTACATGATTTTATTATTGAAAAAAAAAGGAAAAACTTAAAAAGAAAACCTGCATGGTTTCAAGAAAACATAACGTCCACATCAAGACAGCTTTAATCACACAACTACAAAGTTGGTCCACGGTGGTGACGAACTCAGAGAGGATGAAAGAGACATATTAAGTTTGGTGATCTATCGGTGTTTTTACTTTATATCCAACTGAAGTGCATTTCTATTTTAACGATCATCACAACCTATTGACATATTTTTTTTGTTTATTGAAAACAAATAATAGAAGTACGCATGTAAATATAGATAATCAGATATTAGATGATATCTAAACCCTAATTTTGAATTCAAATCTCTTTCTTTTTCAAGTCTGCGTTTTTTTTAACGACACTTTATTAGAAAAAGACGCACACTAGCAAGGCACTAGCGCAGACTTAAAAGAGGACAAGAACGTCCCCGGATTACAAATCCAATCAATCCAACGAAGGTTCCTGTAAAAAACACTCCTAAAACGAACCCAGTTAAAAACAACCGACTGGATATCATTGGCGATCTTAAGAGGGTTACAAACGACGTTGTTAAAAATGAGATCGTTTCTACCTTTCCAAATCACCCACATGTACGCCTCCACCACCGCCTCTCTGATGGAGTAAGCTTTGTTCGACAGGTCTGTGTTTCTGTCAAGCCCCCACAACTCTTTGAAACTATTACAGTGTTCTCGTAGCTGGTTCCACCATTTGTTTAGCGCCTTTCTCACGTCGATCGCCTTTCTGCAGCGGATGAAAATATGTTCCCCCGATTCCACCTGCTCCTTGCAAAGTACGCATGTGATATTCGTGCAATCGATACCTCGTTTCACAAGGTTTTCCAGGGTGGGTAGGCGATTCAGCCGTACCCTCCAGCAGTGAACACGTACCTTGATTGGGACGATCTTGTTCCATACCGTGGCCTCCCCACATTGTCGAAGACCAAGATCGTCAATGGCCCGCCGAAGAGAGGCTACCGTGTAGTTATCGGAACTATCGATAGCCCAAATCCAACGGTCTTCACCTGCACCGAAAGTAAAATTTTCACAAAGATTTTGAATTACAGCCACCTGCATTGTCTCCCGTCCCTCCTTAATTGGTCTACCCCAGTTCCACATTACCCTCGTGCCATTCTCCCCTTTGTTAATTATGTCAACCACCAAACAGTTCATATCGTTTTCAATAGCAACAAGCCATGGGAATTGCTTAGCCAACGGTTCATTCCTGCACCACTCATCGAGCCAGAACTTTGTTTTGTCTCCGTTCCCTATCCTATGGGTAAACAGGTTGTCTAAGGGCAGATTGAGCTTCGCAGTAGCTCCGTTGATGCTAGCAATATTACCCCAGACTCCTCTACGACCAGACCTTCTGTTGGGGACTCCCAAGTTACGATTGGTACCATGTAAGGCTATGATGACATCTTTCCAAAGCGCTCCGTCCTCCGTTTTAAAACGCCACCACCATTTCACTAGAAGCGCAATATTCTGAGCTCTTAGGCTCCCAATCCCGAGTCCGCCTTTATCGAGCCCATTGATCGCCTTATCCCAAGCAACCCACGAGGCTTTTCTGTTACCACCATTAGAACCCCAAAATAAATTCCTTCTTAGCCCTTCAAGCTTATGAAGGACGGTAGAGGGAGCTTTAAAGAGGGAGAATAAGAAAACCCCGAGCCCTCCCAACACCGCCTTGCATAGTGTGAGACGCCCACCCACGAAAAGGTACTTAGCTTTCCTAGACGAGATCTTTTTCGACAACTTATCTATCAGTGACTTCCAATTCGCCTTCTTACTCATACTAGCACCGATTGGCATACCGAGATAAGTAAACGGGGGATTTCCCTCCTTGCACCCAACGGTCGTGGCCAATTGCGACAGAGTAAGGGAAGAGAACCCAATACCGGAGAGAGTACTTTTCCCCCAGTTGATCTTCAGACCCGGAGAGGGGTGGAAACATCTCAAAATTTTCATGAGATTTCTGATGTTTCTGTCGCTCAGTCACCAAGAAAGAAGGCATCGTCGGCGTACTGGAAACTTGTCATTGTTGGCCCATTATTAGGAAGTTCCACCCCCTTTAGAACATCTTTCTCGATAGCTTCTTTCAGGGCGGCTATGAGCCCTTCAATTCCGAGGATGAATAGATAGGGAGAGAGAGGGTTACCATGTCGCACACCCTTTTCAAGCTGGAATTGGTTCGTGGGGGAATCGTTACCTATGACAGAAATTGAAGTCGTTGAGATTACCCCTTTAATCCATCTAATCCACGTGTTACCGAATCCCATTTGCACCAGAACATTAAAAAGATAGTCCCAATTTAGGTTGTCAAAGGCCTTTTAGAAGTCTCCCTTAAAGAGAAAAAACTTCTTTTTGGCCTTCTTCACCCAGGAGATAATTTTGTTGACCATAAGAAGGTCGTCAGCTAAATTCCTATTCTTAACAAAATTCGTCTGTTCTGGGCTTATGACCGACCCAATCACCGTTAGCAGACGATTCACGAGAACCTTAGAGCTAATCTTGATCACGCACTCCATGAGATGGATCAGACGGAAGTTGTTTAAACTGAGCGGGTCTTTACCTTTCGGTACAAGGGTAATAAACGACGCATTACCTCCGTGAGAGAGGGATGGGAATTTCTCGAAGTGCTTGACCGCCGAGATGATATCTTTACCAACCATCTCCCAAAACTTTCTGATGAAAACAAAGGAAAAACCATCTAGACCAGGGGCTTTATCCCCCGCAACTCCACACAGCTGCCTTGATTTCTTCCGGAGAAAAGGGGACTTCAAGAGAGAGGCTTTGATCACCCGAAAGCTTTAGAAATAAGTCTCTGCGAAAAGCGGGCCGTTTACGCTGTTGTTCATAATATTTCTCCTTAAAAACTGAATACCATGTTCTTCAAACCGCGGGGATCTACCCAAACACCGTTACTAAGCAATCCGTGAATAAGATTTTTCTTTCGTTTGTTGTTCACCAACCCGTGAAAAAACTTGGAGTTCTCCTCTCCCTTGGTGATCCACCTACATTTAGCCTTTTGTTTAATGTCTTCCAAAGCCATCGAGTCTATCGTCCTAATCCAGTCTATAACAAGACCTCGTTCCAGAATATCTTCACCCGATAACCCCACCAAATCAATCACCGTGTCTAAGGCATTAAGTTTTGTTTTCAGCATCTGTCGTTCACCATGACTGTCTTCCAACATCTTTACCTTCCACTTTTTCACCCTTTCTTTCACCGACTTAAGCTTTTTGCATAACAGATGAATGGCAAAGCATGACGAACCGCTCGCCTCTGACGCATTCCAGCTCTCAACCACCAGCTTTTGTAGTGAATCAATACGCAGCTAGGAGTAGTAAAATTTGAAGGGAATAGGTCCGAAGTCCAAACACCCCGTATCAAGAAGAATCGGACAGTGGTTGGAATAGAAGCGAGGAAGAGCTAAGGAACTCACATTAGGCCACGAGTTCAAAATTTTTTGAGAGAATAGAAAGCGGTCCAATTTTCTGTTTTTCGAACCGTCCGCACTAGACCAAGTGAATTTTCTCCCTCCTAATGAAGGTTCGATCAAACCCGAGCCGCCAATGAAGTTGTAAAAAATAGCTGCCCCACGGGCTAAGAAGGCTGATCCTCTTTGTTCTTCGCGCCTTCAGACCTCATTAAAATCCCCCCCAAGAACACAACAGACCTCGGGATGAGCCTCTAGGAGAGATTCTATTTGTTGTGGTATATGGGTTTAAATTAATTTAATAACTAGAAGGGTACTCGCGTAATACAGCAGTACATCTCGATTTTAATTTTTCGTTTTATTATTTGTATCTGTTGAATTTATAATAAATTATTGTATAGTTTTGAGAAATGATAATCTTTTTATATGTTAAATAAAATGTAAATTTAAAAAATATATATTGATATTAGTATCATTAGTATCAAATTTAACAATTTAAAGTTATTATTTTTTATAACTTTTTAGTTCACTCCTTTATTATATATTGATTAAGATTTAATAACGAATTTTTAGGTTTAATAATATAATGTATTTTTTCATGAAGATAATTTTCAGTTTAATTTTTTTTATTATAGTTTAATTTAAATTTAATAACGAAGTAATTTGTTTCAGATTTGAAAATATAATGTCAATTTTATATATATAATAATTAAATATCTGTTATAACTTAATTATTATCCTAATGTACATTATTTATATTTAAAATAAGATGTTTATCATGTATTTAGTTATGTTTATCTGCAGTTAGTTACAAGAATTCAAACAATTAACTTTAATAAGTTGTATTTATATTTAATCTCTTGTAAACTTGAAAATTAAGTAATTTGGCTTTAACCAATGGTATAAAATGCTTAAAATGTTGTTTTTAAGAGTTTAACCCAAATGTTTTCTAATATAGTATAGATAAATAGCCTCTTGCATGTAGCTCAATTGGCAAAAGGGTGGGCTAACTTTACTCAAATACAAGACATGTCTCGAGTTTGATCCCAGGGTCCCGCTAGCCTCAGTTGCTAAGCGAGGCAAAAAAATGTTACGTACGCATATTGGTGTTCTTGGAGGCAGGTACGTGTGAAACGGGACGGACTCATAAATTTTTTCATACATTGGCATTATATTAAACAGTTGCACCTTCTAAAACAAAACGGTTGCACATTTCACGAACCTAATTTTTTTACCTTATGACGGAGGAACAATAAGGTGGCACGTGCCATCCCAACAACCCCTTGGGCTCCGTCCTGCGTGTGGGATCAGTTGAAGTTGTCCGTAATCAACTTTTGTTCAAAATTTACTAATAAATAAGGTTTCACTCATTAGGCAAAAGATCGTGTGAGAAGGGAAGATATGGTGAGAGACGTAAGAAGATATCGAAACCTTTGATTACTTTTAATCTCATGCTCACCCATGAATTGATTTAAAACGTAATTGATCAAGTGTACCTCATTAGTGTTGACATTCAATTAGGATTGATCCAAAGTGGAGATCTCTTCTTAACATTTCTCATCATAACTTACTTTCTCACCGAAACCCAATCCTCACTCGCTAATGATAAGTTTCCAAATTTAATTAATTAATACGTTGTGACTTTTAAGTGTTCTTAAAATATTGGTCCCTAATTCTCATTAATTGCCTTGAAACATGGAAATTAAACTAGCTAGCTAGGATTGCTTCTCCGTGATATCAAATTAAACACCGTTTTTTTGGCTCTTTTACATAAACGCCACATTCAATGAACCACGTACGTTGGCTCCACCATGGACGCGCACGAGGCAAGTGGCGTTCTCATCTTTTTCTGTTTGTTTCTCAAGTGGGGTTTCAGTGCTCTTCCTCACTGTAACACACAGAAAGACGTAAGAAAGTAGCACAACTTCATTAATTAAACAAAATATGGAAATTAAACCATCTTTGAACAAAGTTGAAACTTTTTACTGTTTGCTTATTCTGCGTCTTTAATACTTTATTGAACAACATTTTAAGTATGGATTCGAGTAGTGCATGCATGTTTAGATTTATTCTAAAAATATCACATATCAATTCAACTGCCAACTTTCCTACGTAATCTCCTCTTTCACCAAACTAGCTGTTTTCCATGAAGATCTGATCAGCCCTACTCAAGTACTCATCCTCTATATATATGCATCCCTCCCCATTCCCCATCACCATTATATCCATCTCTCTCTCTCTCTCTCTCTCTCTCTCTCTCTCTCTCTCTCTCTCTCTCTCTCTCTCTCTCTCTCTCTCTCTCTCTCTTTCTGTCTATCTATCTATCTATCTATCTATATATATATATATATATAGTTTTTGGAGCTTTATAACCATATCATCAAGAGGAGCAATAATCTAGCATGGCTTGCTTAAACATGGTTAAAATGGTTGGTTTTTACTATCAATAATTTCTTTCTCGTTGTTCTTTTTCTTGAAAATTGACCAAAAAGAGGAACTTTTGAAGTGATTTGTGTTTAAATTTTGGGTATTCATCAGCTTTAAAACAAGATTTAGCAAGGATATTAGCTCGATAATCAAATCCAAAATCATTTTGGCTTATGTCTGTGTGCTGGTTTATTACTCGATAATGATATATCTCCATGATCGTCTACAGAGAAAAGATGAGGAGAAAACGGTTATAAAGAAGGAGGAATGCACTCTGGACGGATCAGTCGATAGGAAAGGCCAACCAGCAGTCCGTGAAAGAACCGGATCATGGTTTGCTGCCATCCTCATACTTGGTATGCTTTCTTTTTAAAGCCCAAGAAACATTTATAAGCAATGACTTATATAATTTCACCAGAGAAAAATCGGATTTTGAAATGATAATATGAACAATATATGTGTATATATGATCCCCAATTTATTAACGTTATTACGAATTATTTGCTTTTGGTATTCATGTTAATCATTCCGGCATATAAATGTCTCATATCATTTAGCATATATATATATATATACAGAGGCCCCTTCAAGTGTTAACCCAATAATTTATGTTAACCGTGTTAACCCATCGTTCACTGGTGAACACCATGCTCGTTCACTGGTGAAACACCATTTATCAGTGAACGAATGGTTCCATACATGCATGCTCGTTCACTGGTGAACACCATTCGTCAGTATACGAGCATCGTGTTCACCAGTGAACGATAGGTTAACACAAATAATTGAGTTAACACTTGAAGGGGCATCTATATATATATGTGTGTGTATATAGTAGATGACATGTTTCGAGCTATTAAAACTGCAATTTATTACTCATAAATATAGCTTACACGCGTTTGAAAATATAAAAACAGTGAACCAAGGGCTAGCCACGCTAGCATTTTTCGGAGTAGGGGTGAACTTGGTTCTATTTCTGACAAGAGTGATGGGTCAAGACAATGCCGAAGCAGCAAACAACGTCAGTAAATGGACCGGTACTGTCTACATCTTCTCCCTCTTGGGCGCATTCCTTAGCGACTCTTATTGGGGCCGTTACAAGACTTGTGCCATCTTCCAGGCCATCTTTGTTGTTGTAAGCTTCTGAAAACTACACTACTTTGATCATAATTTTACTGTTCTCTAGAGTGCTAGATATGTGACCACTGAACCAAAGGGTCAATGGCAAGTTGTATCCAGGTTACTGGTAGACACCTTTTTTGAGGTCAACGGTCATTACTAAACTAAAGACTTTTGCCTACGGACTTTTCCCTAAGAAATTTGTCACTAAAAGGTGATTCCTCGTAAAACCGTCACAAAAGTTGGTGGGTAATTAAAATCTGTGACAAATTACTCAGGGATTCTCTCTGGGTGATCCGTAGGGTTTTTCTCGAAAAACATCGAATTTTACCAAGCCATTGGCATTTTTTGGGTGATCCGTAGGTAATCATCCATGGAAATTTTCATGGGTAATAATCATTTGTTTTGTAGTGGGTTCAAGTTTCACCACCAGATGTAAGGAGGAGTGTTTGTGAATTTTACTTTATATAAATATTATATATATTTAGAAAAAACTACTAGATGTGCCATACTCTGTATATATTGTTGTAATAAAGGTAGTTTATGACTCATGCATGCACAAACTAGAACTTGCAAAGGGTATTCATAAAAAATTTATATTATTGGCTTTGTAAAGTAGTACATGGTTGCAACTTAATTACAGGTTACAAGGGTTTGTTTTCTTTTAGATCAATTTCATAAAATTAAACTCCAGTAAGCCAATATGATGACTTCAGTTATTTATTTATTCTGGATACAAAATGATGAGTTTATATTTTGACATGGGCAGGGTTTGATATCGTTATCACTCTCATCATACATATTTTTGGTGAAACCCGATGGATGCGGCAGCGAGAGCACTCCATGTGGGACCCACTCAAGCTTCGCGATGGCTATGTTCTACGTGTCAATTTACCTTATTGCCCTTGGGAACGGAGGGTACCAACCCAACATAGCCACATTTGGTGCAGATCAGTTTGATGAGGATCACCCCAATGAAGCACTTGGAAAAGTTTCGTTCTTTAGCTACTTCTACTTGGCTTTAAATCTTGGATCGCTCTTTTCAAACACCATATTAGGATATTTCGAAGACAAAGGGACGTGGGCATTAGGGTTTTGGGCATCTGCCGGTTCTGCGATCGTGGCATTGATCTTGTTCCTTGTGGGTACACCACGATATAGGCATTTTGAACCCACTGGAAATCCTTTATCAAGATTTTGCCAAGTGATGGTTGCTTCAATCAGGAAATGGAAGGTTATGATCCCTTCTGATGGTGATGAGTTATATGAAGTTGATGGCAAAGAAAATCCCAACAATGGCAGCAGAAATATTCTTCATACCAAAGGATTTAAGTAAGTTTTTTTCCTAATTAAATTAACTCTATATTTACAATTTCAATTATAAAACAAATGACTTTCATCCACAAAAATCACACAAGGAAATTTCTCTTGGTGATTACCGATGAATGAATCACCAACGGATCAGCCAGGAAATACTTTGATTTTTAAAAAAAATACCAATTTACCTAGGAATTTCCTGGCTAATCTGTCACTGACTTGATTTACCTACAAAACTTTTGTGACGGTTTTGTGGCGAATCACCCTTTAGCGACGGGTTTCTCAGCGAAATATTCGTAGGTAAAAGTCTTCCATTTTAGCAGTGTAAAGTTTAGCTGCTTGGTTAAATCAGGAATTTAGGTTTTTTTCTCTACAGTTTAAACGATTCTTTACTTTGATAACTGTAACACGATGAATGCTAACAATTTACGTGAAATCAGGTTCTTGGACAGAGCTGCGGTCATCACCTCGAAGGAAAACTCAATTGACAATGAAGATATCAAAAGCCCATGGCACCTTTGTACCGTGACACAAGTTGAAGAAGTGAAATGCATACTAAGACTCCTTCCGGTTTGGCTATGCACAATCCTATATTCCGTAGTATTCACCCAAATGGCGTCTCTATTTGTCGAACAAGGAGCTGCAATGAAAACCAACATCGCAAACTTCCACATTCCTCCGGCAAGCATGTCCAGCTTCGACATCCTTAGCGTTGCAGCCTTCATTTTCATTTATAGACGAGTTCTTGATCCTTTAGTAGCACGTCTAAAAAAATCCCACTGCCCAAAAGGCTTAACCGAGCTTCAAAGAATGGGGGTCGGTCTTGTTATAGCCATATTAGCAATGGTCGTAGCAGGCATTGTCGAACACTTTAGATTAAAATATAAAGATAATGATTGTTTCAACTGTGAAGGATCATCAAGCACTTTGAGCATTTTCTGGCAAGTCCCACAATACGTGCTTATTGGAGCTTCGGAGGTTTTTATGTACGTAGGACAGTTAGAGTTCTTTAACGGGCAAGCTCCAGATGGGCTAAAAAGCTTCGGAAGTGCGTTATGCATGACGTCAATTTCGCTAGGGAATTATGTGAGTAGTCTGCTTGTGACAATTGTGATGAAGATTTCTAGTAGTGATAGAATGCCTGGATGGATTCCTGGAAATCTGAACAAGGGTCATTTGGACAACTTTTATTTTTTGTTAGCTGTTTTGACGACTGCTGATTTTGTGGTCTACTTGTTAGTGGCAAATTGGTATAAGTACATCAAGTTTGAAGGGAGAAGTGAAAAAGTAGAAGGTTGCCAACATGTTTGAAATACTAATTTGATTTGTTTGGAATGATTTTTTTGTAACATATAATAATGTCTTGCTTTTTCCCCCCATTAATTGATGCCAAAGAAATAAGTTTCTTATTTATCATTTCAATTTTTTTTCCAGCTTAAAAGTGCGTTGTTTCTAGTTGAAAATCATGATCTCCTATACTTAATTTGTGGACGTATAGTGTTGGTGATGGAATTGGAACCATGTAAGTCGTGGATTTTATTTGTTAAGTTCTTTCATTATTTATTATTTATAATCATTGCTAAATAAAGAGTTTTTACCGACAATTCATCTAACAGATGTTTCATTGAAAAGTTAGTGACGGGTTATCAACGAATCCATAAAAATCAACTTTTATTGACTTGTGCTACAAATCCATCACAATTTTTTATTTAAAAAATCTGATTAAAATTTATATGAATGATTTATGATGAAATATTTATTTATTGAATAAGAAAATTAATCAGCAAGGAATCTCCCACAAATACCCCAACAACATTTTCCTAGAATTCTTTTTTAATTAATTACATTTTGTGGAGCATTTGTGGTAGAAAAGAATTGATTAAGAAACTAATTAAAATCCATCAAAAAATGTGATTAATTAATTGTAATTGTTAAAAACTTTTTCTTGAAAAAACAATTAAAAAATGAGTTTTTAGATTTCCGGCGGATTGGGGTGTCCGCCGGTAATTCATCAAAAACCTAAAAATTTGTTTTTAATTGTCAATAAAAGGTTTTTAATTATTTTCGGTGGATTGGATTGTTCGCCATAATCTGTTGGAAAAATAAGAAAAACGTTTTTTTAATTTTTTACTTGAAAATATTTTTTTATTTTTCGGATGGAAAATACAAAAAAGAAATTGTCCCAAAAATGTTTTAAATAAGTAGATTTCTAGAAATTTTTGACGGACTTTGATGTTCGCAGTAATCCACCTAAAAGCTAGAAATCATTTTTCCTGGCGGATTTGTTGCAGAATTTTATGAATAATTGCATATATGTTTTTTGTTTTTTGCATTCTATATCTTTAAAATGCTTATTGGGTTTTTTACATTTTACGTATTTAGATATATATATAGAGACTTAATCAAATAAAAACCACAAAAATTATTACAAACTCGCATATAATTATATTCATAAGGTGAACACAAACATATATGTGAAACAATATCTTAAATTATAGGTTTTGATAAATAAAAATTATGAAAACACATATTTTTATATCGGATTTTACGAGTTTGTAACTTTTTGTGATTTTTATTTGATTATCGTTCTATATATATGTAATATACTTACATATGTATGACCTTTAGGTAGCGTTTTGTACGCCTACATGATTGAACTGGACATGACCGAACAGGACATAACTAGACTGGACAGGACCGAACGGGACATGACTAGATTGGACAGAACAAGAGGGTAGGACTAGACTAAACATGACTGGACTGGACGGAACAAGTGTTTGTATAATGTTTTGTACGACTAGGACTTTAAAAGTGATTTGATAATTTTACATATCATATAATAATTATAATTAACACAAATAAAATAAATAATTATTATTTTAATAATTTAATTTTTAAACATTTTTATACAATTTTTATATACATAAATACATACATATATAATGGTGGTGGAGGTGGTGTTGGTTATGATGGTGGTGGTGGCTGACGATACTAATGGTGGTGGGTGTGTAAGACGTGAATATGGTAGATAGTAGTGGTGGGGGTGGTCGACAATGGTGGAGGTGGTTTTGTGGAGGACGTGAAGATGGTGGTAGTCGACAATGGTGGAGAAGGTAGTTATGGCCGATGTAGTAGTGGTAATCAATGGTGGTGGTGGGCAGACATAGTGGTAATCGATGGTGGTGGTGGGCAGACATAGTGGTAATTAATGGTGGTGGTGGTTAGTGTTAGTGGTAACCGATGGTGATGGTGGTTGGCGAAGAACGATGGTGTTCGGTGGATGGCAGTGGTTGTGGTTGTGGAGGTGGTGGAGGTTGTGTAGTAGAGGAAAATGTGGAGGTGGCCAATGATGGTAGTGGTGATGGCGATGGACGGTAGTTGTCAGTGGTTGTGGGGGAAGTTGTTGTAGTGGAAAAGAAAGTGGAGGTGGCTAATGGTGGTAGTGGCGGTGGTGATGATTGGTGGCTGACAGTGCTTGTGGAGGTGGTGATAAACGGTGGGGGTCGGTCGTTGACGGTGGTTGTGGAGGTGGCGGAGAAGGTTGTTATGGTGGAAGAGGAGGTAGAGGTAGTCGACAGTGGCTACCAGTGGCCGCGGCGGTTGTGACTGGCGGTAGTGACCGCTAAACCAAATATCATCTTAAGATTATATATTAAACGAGAGTTAATTATTAATATTTTAGTTTTTGACTCGTTACTAAAAAGGCTTTTTGGTCCCATCCTGTCCCACCTTGTCCGAGTTCTTGTCCATGTCTCATGTCGCACCAAACGTGGGACAAATAGTTCTTGTCCTATCCTATGTCGTGCCAAACGTGGGACAGACAATTTTGTCCCGTACTATCCGTGCTGTTCTGTGTACCAAACGCATCCTTATTGGTGTTAGTGGGCTTTAATAACAAATATAATGTTTATTGTACTTTAGTGGGTTTTATTATGGTTTATTGGTTCTTACTGCGTTATACTATTATACTATTGTCTTATCGAGCCCAATACATATCACATGCATATATCGAGTACATATATACATACAAACACGTAATAAGCCATTATTGGTGTTATTGTGTCTTAATAAGATATAATGGGTCTTAGTGGGCTATAATGGTTCTTAGTGGGTGTTATTAAGTTTTAGTTGGTCTTAGTGAACTTTAATGGATGTATTAGGTTTTATTCATTTCAATTGGGTCTTAATGGATCTATTGGGCCTTCGACTCAATTAGGCTATAACGGGTACTATTAGGATTTAATGGATCTTAATGGCTTTAATAGATATATTGGGTTTTGATGGATCTATTTGGATTTATTCGGTTCAATTGGGTTTTAATTGTATTATTGAGCTTTAATGGATCTTAGTGAAGTTTAATGGATCTATTGGGCTTTATTGGTAAAATTAGGCTTTAACGTGTACTATTAGGCTTTAGTGGATCTTACCGGACTTTAATGGATGCATTGGACTTATATTCGGTTCAATTGGGTTTTAATCGGTTCTATTGGACTTTAATGGATGTATTGGTTTTATTCAGTTCAGTTGAGCTTTAATGGGTTATATTAGATTTTAATGGATCTATTCGGCTTTATTCGGTTCTATAAACAATAAGAAAATTAACATTTAATGCGAAAAAATATGTAAATTACCATTTATAAACCATATTTAAACATAAAAGGTATCTTACTAGCAAAAAAAATCAAACAACAATATGATTATTAGGCAATGGATGGTATTTGCAGAAAAATGGAACATGAACCAACATAAAAATGATTAAAAAACCATCGGGGATCGATTTCAAAAACTAATAGAAGTCGATTGCAAAATATGTTAATAAACATATACATGAATATTTATGAACCATGTTTATGACTAACCAAAAAAGGCAAAAGTCTCCTAACTAACCATATGTGAAACTTTAAATTAGCAATATGATAAATCTAAATAACTTCAAGAATAGTAAAATCAAATATATATCCAAAGTAAAACTCAAGTTAAAACTAAGACAACAAAAATACTAATAGGTTAAAACTAAAAAATTAAATTTAAAACACAATAAGCAACGTTAAAACTCAAAACTCAAAACTCGTCAGAACTAAAAATCAAGTTAAAGCTAAACACATTAGCAGTAGTAAGCATTAATCAAGAAACAAGTTAAAAGTAGATCTACACATTGACTTATAGAGCTAGAACTAGTATCAGTTTTGAGTATTAAAACCACATGTTGGCGAGAGACCGTGCAAAAGAACGGTTTGTGGTAGCATCAAAGGAGGAGGAGGAAGGATGATGGCGTCAGAGGAGCAATGGTGGTGGAGCAACGATGGCTTCGTGTCGTATTAGTTGGGACATGGGAATTGCAATGAGTATTGAGATTTGAGCAATTTAATGGATAGATGTGACTTGGGAGGGTCTGATAGAAATTAGAATGATAGATTAGGCAATAGGTGAATAGGGTTTAATCTTCTTTTTTATTTTATTATTATTTCAAGTTTTATTTTTCACTTTCTATAACACCCCAAAAACATTCAAGGTAAAATGGAAGGTAAATGAAAATATGGGAACTGGTTTTGTAAAATCTTGAAACTGAAGGGTCATATGGCAGGCAAGTGGAAAAGATGCAAGTTAGAAGTGGGTTTCATATTTGAATAAGTCGTGGGTTAATGTGAGAAAAAAAAGGGGCGGCAACAGGTATGAGGGCAGGGAGCGTCGATTAAATACGCAAACGACAAGGGCGATGGAGATATTTTCTACTCCTGGTTGTTGTCAAGTACATACGAGAGCAAGAGGGGGAGAGAACGAGTTGCCGAGAGGGAGGCGTAAGGAAGCAAAAAGACCCGATAGGGTTTGTTTTAGGGTACCGAATTCTTCGATCGAGGTAAGAACACTCTACCGTTTTTCGGTAATTGATGATACTCGCATAATTGCTGATTGATATACATGTTATTGAACCGACTATTGTTTGAATTATAAATTCTGGTGATGAATTGGTTCAAATCTGAGACTGTGTAGTAGAGTTTAAAATATAGTCGTTTGGGGGTAAGAAATCATCACTTAAGATTGTTTAAAATTTGATTGGAGGCAATATTTATATGATGTTTTCTTCGTGTATAAAATTATGTTATTTAAAAAAAGAACCTGACGAATTGGTTGAGTAACAAAGGGGATGGATCGATTGGAAAAACAAGAGAGTGAGCGAAATGTAATTAATACCACACACGACATAAAGGGAGGTGCTCATCCATATTTATTTTGGGTGTCTTGTGCATCCGAGAATCTATCATATATATATATATATGTGGATATGTATATACGTATGTATATTGCAGTAGCCTTGAAAAGCCATGTGTATTCCAGTAGCTTGGTTAATATATGTGGACATACACGTGGTTTAGCAGAAAGGCATTCACATGGGTTCTTGGCTATAAAGCCTTGAAAGGCAATTAGTGGATTTTCATTTATCATAATTATGCATGTATGGAAGATTGGAAATTGTTGTAATGGAAACCCATATGGGTTTGGAATTGCAGGTTGCCAAGATATTATATGCATGCATAAAATAAGTATATATATATATATATGTGTGTGTGTGTGTGATGAT
This sequence comes from Silybum marianum, assembly GCA_036898165.1. NCBI lineage: Eukaryota > Viridiplantae > Streptophyta > Magnoliopsida > Asterales > Asteraceae > Silybum > Silybum marianum. The sequence goes on from CM072538.1 coordinate 26,268,144, forward strand.
GCTGGAAATGGGGATGAAGGGTGACAATGTCTTGTTAATTTATCGATTTAGAAAATAATAGACCGAGTTTAAGTACTCGTTCGGCGGTTCTATAATTGAGTAAATGCTTTGTCAAACGTGATTACTTAAGGAAACATTGTGATTTTGTGTAGGATCGAGAGCCATCAAGTGACGAGGAAATTGATTCTAATTGAGGTGAGTTTCATGTGATTTTTAAATGGGATACACGCAAGTATGTATGTATGTTCTTTATATGGTTAATGATAATTTTCAGCATGCTATATTTGTTAGATATGAATTGCATGCTAGTATGTTGGATGATTCTTGAAATGACAGTTACATGAACATGCTATATTCGTTGAAACGATTTGTGTGCTACGTTTATACATATATATAAATATATGCATGTAAGTGTGAGGATGTTGGATGATTTATGATGTGAAAAGTTGTGAGCATGTTATTGACTTAAATAGTGGATGAAACACACATTATGTAAGATACATATTTCCTTTCGGTTAAGTTGGATTGATGTGACGTGGCTGTAAGTGTGGGGCTCATTACCAGGATGCTGGTATTGGACGGCGGTAAACCGCATAAAATGAAAGTAGTCGGTGCTTGTGCCGGAAGGGGTACTTTTAAGACTGGACTATGGGATGGTAGTCAAGACATGTGCTTGAGAGCACCCTTGAACTTGACTAGGATGGACGGAACGACGGAGCCCCACCATGCCAAGTGGACGTATGAGATCTCAAACGTGATAAACGATGTGTTTTAATATATGTGATATATGCTTTTAACGTGCATGACAGTCTATGAGTAGCTTACGATGTAAATGAATTATTTTCACCTCATGTCGTTATGAATGAAGTTGCGAAAACCATGAACTCACTTAGCGTAAAGCTAACTTTAGCGTGTATCTCAGGATCAGGATAGTTCGAGGTCGATAAGGGCGAAGGTCTGGCTTGAGGACTATTTACGTTGATGGATTGTTTATAATTGGTTTTAAATTATGTTATTGGACGTAATGTATTTAATGTTCCGCTGCGATGATATTTTTATTTTTGGAAGACGTAAGTTTGTAATTTTTTTAGTGTTGATGTTACGTTACGACCCGCTGGTTTTAAGGGTGTAACAAGTTGGTATCAGAGCTGTAGTTTAAGAGAATTGGGTTAAGTGGTTAGCCTAAGCTTAAACTTCGCAGTGTATTGGTGATAAGGGAAAAAGGTTACGTTAGGACGAGGATTGGAGAGTATGATAGTTTACGTCCTAGTTTTACCTTGCCTTATATTAAGCTTTGATCGAATTGGTGAATTATTCATGTCTTAGCAATACTTGTTTTATATCAAGTCTGATCAAATTTTGATGCATGACCCGATATCCTTCTATGGTTTTGTAGGAACATGGCGAGAGGTGTTAGAGCTACAGCTAGAGCACGAGTTGGTCGTCCTACATCGGCAGGACTAGGCGTGAGAGTTGCAGCCTCTGACCACCACCGTGGCAGCCCTAGCAGAAGTGGTCCTGGTCGGAATAGCCCTAGCAGAAGTGGTCCTAGTCGGAGTGGCCCTAGCAGGAGCAGTCCTAGCAGGAGCCGACATAGCATTAGTCATGAGAGCAGCCCTAGCACGAGAGATATTCATGTTGTAACGGAAGAGGAAGAGGAGGAGGACCCGTCTGAACGCTCCTACGAGGAGTATACCCCAAGTACACCCACCCGAGAGGAGTACCAGAAGGAGTCTTATGTTGAGGGATGACTTGTCTCGGTCCCGACAGGAGACCGCAGAAGTGAGGGACGTCATGCATCACCTTCAGAGGGTGTACGCTGAGGAACAGATGGAGGTAGAGGTGTTGAACGCTGAGAATGACACGATTCGGGGAACCAATGGCACACTAAGCTGGCAGTGTGTCGAGCTAGAGTGGGAACTTAGGATGGCAAGTCGATCTTGGAGAACTCGTGTGGGAGATCATGCCCGGTACTACCGTGCAGCAGGAATGGAGTATCTAGACCTTATTCGGGGGTACTTCGCTCAGTGGGGGCGCTTGTACCGGCGGGGCCCGAGCTTAGGGTTCCTCTGGAGGTACCGTCCAAGGCGGACCTATACGGACGCAGTGAGAGCCATCTACTACCCGTATGATTTGCAGCATTGAGAGATGGTGAGGTATCGAGAGGGAGTTATATTCCAGTACTTTTGTTTATGTTGGAGTTATATTTTAGGTCGTGCATGTATAGCCGACTTTAGTCACGTTTATCTTTTCTAGTTGGAGATTTTAATTAAGTTTAACCATGTTATCTTACACCTCGTTTGAGGACTGAATGTAGCAGGATTATGTAAAGACTCGTTTTATCTATCTTATCAGATCGTTTGTTTATATATTGTGTCTATGATTTATTTGATGTTTGGATTGTGAGATGTGATAGCATATTTTGGTTGGATAATGAACTAGTATAGAAACTAGCAATGTCTACATAGAAGAGTTGGAGTTTTGAAACGTTATGGCGCTTGTAGCATACCGGATGGCTAGACGACAAGCATGTATAACGACAAGGTTGTTTTGAACCAAGGTTGAGGATCGGTTTCATTACTTTAGAAAGGTTATATAAGATGTGTACACAATGACGACGATGTTGTGTATCATTAGATTGGTTGGTTCTAGCAAGGACCCCATGTTGAGTTTGCCTCTCTGTAAATTGAGTTCTGCCGTATAGGCAGTGACTCAACATACGATGCAACCGAGTTGAGGAACCGGTTTTCTGGGGCAGCAAGACAATGAGGACGATGACGAGGAAGAGCATAACGATTGGTGTTGGGTGATAGAAGATCATGATTTTGGATTTTCTTTCCTTAATGTTTAGTGGGAGAACATTAATTTCTATTTTTGGTGTCTGATCGTTAATGTTAAACCGCTTAAAAAATTTCTTAGATGCATTTTTACATTAATAGTACTCGATGTACAAAAACCTATTGAGTTGTGAATGGAAACATATGGCACGTATATGGTGAGAGGAAGAAAGGTGAGATAGGAATTATCTTAATGGTTAAGGTGAGTAAGGGAATGAGAAAATGATGTGAGGTCCACCTGGCATATGCGATCGACAAGATGTGAGGACAAGAGTTGGAGGATGTCCCTATTGTAAGGGAGTATCCATAAGTGATCTGGGAAAATTAACCATAATTCTCCAGAACGGCAAGTTGAGTTTAAGATCGACTTGGTACCGGGGAAATGCCAGTTGCAAAAACGTTGTACAGGTTAGCACCGACCGAGATGCAAGAGTTAATGAATCAACAAAGAGACTGATGGAAGAAAAGGGAATAAAGATAGTGACGTTTCACCCGGGATTCATGTTAAAGGATAAAAAAATGAGAGGGGCTAAGATCACGTATGACGTGATGCCCGACTTGATAAAGAGTTAAGGTTATAAACCTGTGACGTCCAACAGAAGTAAGAGACAAAAGGTCGTGAAGTTAAAACCCCTCTAGATGTATTTGTATTCCTTGTGAGCGGAAGGATGGTATCCAATGGTGGAAATGAGTCGACGGAAGCTTAATCTTTCACTTGTTAGGTAATGCAATAGTATGAAGTGCCACCGCTGTTATATAAATATAGGAGGAAACATGAAGTGGATTTCATTAGGATAATTCGGAAGGTAGATGTAATAATGAGCATGTATGATAAGTGTGTAGGAATATGAAACAATCTCACTGAAGTGTTTGATCTTATACCTTTTTATGTAAGAATGATGAGATGGCATAGTGTAAAGCCAAACACACTAAAGGTTATGTGATTTCAGATGCATAAAGAAAGACATAAGTTCATCCTGAGTGAGGTATGAAATTTGTTAAGAGTCCACGATTGAGATAGTGATTTGGAAGAAAAAAAAAAGGGGGGGGGGATCTCATAGTAAATATCTGGCATGCAAGCTTGTCCCTGATTAAATGGGAGTGGATAAGTTGAAAAGAAGAGTGATATAAATCTTGAGATGGATGCTCAAAAATAAAAATAAAAATAAGGGGTAAGAGATAAGGTATACGAGAAACCTAATGGGGTTGGTTCTGATTACTCGAAAAAAAAAAGATATTGTTGTTGGGATTATCAATGTAATCCGTGTCCGAACTATGTTAGGAAACCAAGCGTGATGATTGGATTGTGATGGTCGTTATTTTGATAAATGAATGGTTGTACAATGTTAATGCTAATTGGAAAGGATTAGGGAAGGAATTAAAGTTGTTAATTGAATGACTTAAGAAATGAGATGGTAGTGTATAGACTATATTTTAAGAAGCTTGTGAGTGTATTCATAAACGAAGTCTTTATTTGCTATTGAGTCGAAAAGAACATGAAGGACACCAAGATCAATCTCAGATCTTCTAAAGAAGAAAATGTGGTAGCTAAAATCTTGAATTCGAAATCCGTGTCTCGAATCATAGTTCTAAGTCACATCATGAATGTAGAGGGTACAAGAGTGAGTTTATGCGACACACCATTAGTGACGACATATTTCAACAAGAAGCTATAGCAACGAAATGCCGTCTCTATTAGACCGTTGTACCGATAGATTGACTTTTAGTGACAACAAAAGTCGCTGCTAAAAAATTTTATATATATATATATATGTATATATATATATATAAGTCCTTGTTTCTTGTGGTGAACAAAGATACGTGTGGTGAAGGTCAGAGTCAAAGTTTTGATAACTTTCGGGATTGATAAGGTACTATATAGTATTCATTCAAGACTTCCCTAAGCTAGCTACTTGGTCAATGATATTGACGATGGAAGCTACAAGTTTGAATGAAACCATGAGCCGAATGAGATGTTCAAAAGTTGATGGAGAAATTGAGTAGTACATGGTGTTGTAATTATCGAGAGGAATGAATGATTTTGTTGTGTTTAGAAATGTCTTCAAGTATTCATGATGGGTGAAGGAGCACGAGAAGGGGGTTACCGACATGCGAAATGAAATTGGTTGTGGTGGTGGTGTTGCTTAAAATGTATATATATAGCGACATTACCTATCTAGAAATAAATATATGATCTTCGAATATCATAAGGTCCTAAATTAGATGTTCGGTCGTGATGACGTGAGTCAAAACAAGTGGCAATTTAAAGCTGGAAAAAGGAGGGGGGGAGGCAATGCCGGTGATGAGAAAAGGCTAAAAGGTCGAGACGTTGAACATTCTTTGGTACTTGTAAAATGGAGTACTTGTAGATCAAGGATAATATGAGAACCAGAAACAAGAGTCAGTGAACCATCCACAATTATTTCATGTGATGTTAAATTCCGAGGATGAGTCCTTATAAGAGGGAAAGTTAAGTCTGAGATACATTGGACCGTTTGAATTATAGCGATGGTTGGTGAAGTAGCATGCCGACTCCGACTACCGGAAAAGTTAAATAGGATCCACAATACATTACACGTGTCGAACCTAAGAAAATGCTTGGCTGATGAATCGGTTGTAATGACATTGGATGAAGTGCAAATAGCCGGTAAGTTGAGCTATATAGAAGAACCTGAGAACGTGCTCGATCACAAGGTGAAAAGACTAAGGAATAAAAGTATTCCTTTGGTATTGGTTGGATGGAGATTCCATAAGAGTTCAGAGATGACTTGAGAACCCAAAGTCGAGATGAAGGCCAAGTTTCACATTCGTTTATTACGGAATGAATTCTGAGGAAAGAATTCTTGTAAGTTAGGGAGAGTTGTAACACCCCAAAAACATTCAAGGTAAAATGGAAGGTAAATGAAAATATGGGAACTGGTTTTTGTAAAATCTTGAAACTGAAGGGTCATATGGCAGGCAAGTGGAAAAGATGCAAGTTAGAAGTGGGTTTCATATTTGAATAAGTCGTGGGTTAATGTGAGAAAAAAAGGGGCGGCAACAGGTATGAGGGCAGGGAGCGTCGATTAAATACGCAAACGGCAAGGGCGATGGAGATATTTTCTACTCCTGGTTGTTGTCAAGTACATACGAGAGCAAGAGGGGGAGAGAACGAGTTGCCGAGAGGGAGGCGCAAGGAAGCAAAAAGACCCGATAGGGTTTGTTTTAGGGTACCGAATTCTTCAATCGAGGTAAGAACACTCTACCGTTTTTCGGTAATTGATGATACTCGCATAATTGCTGATTGATATACATGTTATTGAACCGACTATTGTTTGAATTATAAATTCTGGTGATGAATTGGTTCAAATCTGAGACTGTGTAGTAGAGTTTAAAATATAGTCGTTTGGGGGTAAGAAATCATCACTTAAGGTTGTTTAAAATTTGATTGGAGGCAATATTTATATGATGTTTTCTTCGTGTATAAAATTATGTTATTTAAAGAAAGAACCTGACGAATTGGTTGAGTAACAAAGGATGGATCGATTGGAAAAACAAGAGAGTGAGCGGTGTGTAATTAATACCACACACGACATAAAGGGAGTGTGCTTATCCATATTTATTTTGGGTGTGCTGTGCATCTGAGAATCTATCATATATATATATATATGTGGATATGTATATACGTATGTATATTGCAGTAGCCTTGAAAAGCCATGTGTATTCCAGTAGCTTGGTTAATATATGTGGACATACACGTGGTTTAGCAGAAAGGCACTCACATGGGTTCTTGGCTATAAAGCCTTGAAAGGCAATTAGTGGATTTTCATTTATCATAATTATGCATGTATGGAAGATTGGAAATTGTTGTAATGGAAACCCATATGGGTTTGGAATTGCAGGTTGCCAAGATATTATATGCATGCATAAAATAAGTATATATATATGTGTGTGTGTGATGATGCTGGAAATGGGGATGAAGGGTGACAATGTCTTGTTAATTTATCGATTTAGAAAATAATAGACCGAGTTTAAGAACTCGTTCGGGGGTTCTATAATTGAGTAAATGCTTTGTCAAACGTGATTACTTAAGGAAACATTGTGATTTTGTGTAGGATCGAGAGCCATCAAGGGACGAGGAAAGTGAGTCTAATTGAGGTGAGTTTCATGTGATTTTTAAATGGGATACACGCAAGTATGTATGTATGTTCTTTATATGGTTAATGATAATTTTCAGCATGCTATATTTGTTAGATATGAATTGCATGCTAGTATGTTGGATGATTCTTGAAATGACAGTTACATGAACATGCTATATTCGTTGAAACGATTTGTGTGCTACGTTTATACATATATATAAATATATGCATGTAAGTGTGAGGATGTTGGATGATTTATGATGTGAAAAGTTGTGAGCATGTTATTGACTTAAATAGTGGATGAAACACACATTATGTAAGATACATATTTCCTTTCGGTTAAGTTGGATTGATGTGACGTGGCTGTAAGTGTGGGGCTCATTACCAGGATGCTGGTATTGGACGGCGGTAAACCGCATAAAATGAAAGTAGTCGGTGCTTGTGCCGGAAGGGGTACTTTTAAGACTGGACTATGGGATGGTAGTCAAGACATGTGCTTGAGAGCACCCTTGAACTTGACTAGGATGGACGGAACGACGGAGCCCCACCATGCCAAGTGGACGTATGAGATCTCAAACGTGATAAACGATGTGTTTTAATATATGTGATATATGCTTTTAACGTGCATGACAGTCTATGAGTAGCTTACGATGTAAATGAATTATTTTCACCTCATGTCGTTATGAATGAAGTTGCGAAAACCATGAACTCACTTAGCGTAAAGCTAACTTTAGCGTGTATCTCAGGATCAGGATAGTTCGAGGTCGATAAGGGCGAAGGTCTGGCTTGAGGACTATTTACGTTGATGGATTGTTTATAATTGGTTTTAAATTATGTTATTAGACGTAATGTATTTAATGTTCCGCTGCGATGATATATTTTTTTTTTGGAAGACGTAAGTTTGTAATTTTTTTAGTGTTGATGTTACGTTACGACCCGCTAGTTTTAAGGGTGTAACACTTTCGATTGTGAAAAGGTGGGAGTATGATGGTAACAACTATGAATGTTTTAATTTTTTGTAAGTTTCTATTTTTTTTAAGATTAGATGACAATGGATGGAAATTGGATCAATTCGGCCCGTTTTGGACTATCATTTAAGAATCGATCAATCCAAATTGGAGGATTAATTATCATTCGATCCAGTCATATTATAATAGGACATCTGATGATAGTTGGTCAGTTGTAATTTGATCGATTGACTTTCTACAATCCCTACATACTTGTATTCAGGGGAGTGTAGAAAACCAACCGATCCAATTAGAACCGACTGATCCAAATTAAACAAACCAACCATAATTGGATCAGATCGGATTGAAAATTTCAACATCCAATCACATCCGATCATCTGGATATTTAATAAAAGTATCCAATGGATGGAACCGAACCTATTCAATTATCCATTGGATTAGTTCGGTTCAGTTGTCCGATGTTAAATCAGATTGGTTCGATTGGCAAAATACAACATCCAATGGATGATGACCTAGTTGTATTCAATATTCGTTTTTGGTCGTGGTGAAGATTTAAGAACTAGAAAAGGAGGACAGAATGGGTTATAGTCAATTAAATGGAGAGAATGAAAATGACAATAATACTCTCGTGTGGAGGTCACAGAGGGTTTAACAAGAGGAAAACTAACGGAGTTAGTCTCAGGGATCAAAACTAAGGATTTTTACTTATCATTAGGGTTTTTTTCGCAATAAAAAAACTATAGTGATCTAATAGAAAAACAACAAACCACAGGTACCAAAAATGCAATTAACTCAAACCTGTATCCAGGGGGTATAAGTGGAAGTTACTTAAAAAAGGAAGGACCTCTAGGTCGGTTTACAACACTAATCTTTAAAGTTGGGTAATCCTCTTCTACGCAGTCGCGCAGCTCCTCCGATCATAACTTATCAGAAACCCTAGTTTTTGCTAAAAGAGATCGAATCGATTGCAAAAGAAAAAAAACGAACGATTGAGGGTCGTTTCAGGTGGTTTTCTCGATCCACTAAGCATTGAGAAATCATGGCGGACGTGATGTCAATGGAAGACATAAGAGCTGAAGCCTCTCGCTTGAACATCGATTTGTCGGCAGTTGATTGGAACTCTGTTCGTCTCCCTCCCGGTGAAGACTTTGGCATCAAAAGGTAGGGAAAAGAAAACCTAATGGTGATAGATACACTGATACTTCTACCTGTTTGTTTTTTTTTAATTTAATATGAGTATTTTGTGTGAACGATTGAGTACGTGTTGTTTGACGAACGTAACACTGAAGGGGCAACGATAAAACCCTAATAATCTCACAAGCCGATTTATGTTTATTGTCTTGAGTAATTTGAGTGTCGTTTTTATGTATATCTTGGTGTTTTTGGACAACTAGTAATGTAATGCATGAAAAGGTAAGAACTCGGTAAGGAGAGCTTAACGCACTGGAATCCTAATTCTGAACACACCGGAATTTTGTTGGTTTTTGTTTAATGTGTGTGTGTTATATCAAATTTGAGTTTTTGTTTTATGTATTTAAAGACGTTTTTGAAATTGAATATTGCTAGTATATCTTACGTGTTTACATATGGAGTACATGATTGCTTTTGGATGTTTCAGCTGAGTTTGCATCTGCATTTGATTTGAGCAGTTGAGTACCTAGTGTTTGAGCTTTTATTCTGAATTTGAGTTTTTCTTGTGAGCATGTGTGTTTATATACATATGCATTTATATTATGTTTAAGTGCGAGTTTGTGTGCTCCTTAACGGAACTTGGTTATCTTTTGTGGATTCAGTGATGATGAGGACCTTAACGAGGAGGATTCATTGGAATTTGATGCTGGTTTTGGGAATATTATTGTTGTGGATAACTTGCCAGTTGTGCCTCGGGAGAAGTTTGAGAAACTGGAAGGTGTAGTTCGTAAAATTTACAGCCAAATTGGTGTAATCAAGGAGAATGGGCTGTGGATGCCTGTTGAGGAAGACACGGGGAAAACTCGAGGTTATTGCTTCATTGAGTACAACACTCCTCAGGTACCTCTTTCCAGCAATTGTGTTGCTGGTTTTTTGCATTTTAAACACAATATTTATCCATAAAATTTGGTTTAGCCATTGATAGATGTAGATGTAGTTTCTGTATCAGCTTCTAGCTTGACCATATAATATGTTTGTGCCTTTTGGTTATGTGTCTCTATACTTTTACAACAGAATTGTCACCGAGGGTATTGGCTTCTGGCTATATTAGTGGTAAAACTGTAGGTTGTGCATCTTTCCTTTATAAGGGATGATCAAGCCTGTAGCAGCAACTTCTGTCAAACGAATCTCCAAATATTATATTTGTCAATTCAGTAGTTATCTTTCAGTCAAGCCATTAAATTTGGTTTAGCCATTGATAGATGTAGATGTAGTTTCTGAATCTCCAAATGATCTTTTGTTTTGTTTCTTGTGGTCATTGTTTGTTGTAGGAAGCTGAGCTTGCTAAAGAAAAGACCAATGGTTACAAGCTAGACAGAGCACACATTTTTGCTGTCAACATGTTTGATGAAATTGAGAAGTTCATGAAAGTCCCAGATGAGTGGGCCCCTCCTGAAATCAAGCCTTACACACCAGGGGTAGGTATTTGAATTAGCTTATAATTATTGTCATGAAATATCCTTGAATTTTGTTACTGATATGCTTTTAATGCTCTTCATGGAATACCATAACGGTTGTTGCTTAGAATTTCTAACATGTACCATAGTTATCTTTATTGACAATGATATGCAGAATCTTGAGGATACATCATATTGTTCTATACTATGTGCAAGGTTGTCAAAAGAGAATTTGTGCTGGAGGGTTTCAAACGTCTAGGTCATGAGTTGTTTGTAAAACAATTCATAAACAATATCTTGAAATTTGAAGCTTACATCAAATATAGATGAATTATCTCATAAAAGTTTAACAAAGTAACTAATCAACAGAAGTCATATAAAAGTAATTGGCCAACTATAAACCAATCATAAATAATCAGTAAAAGTTTACCACAAATAGGGAATTGTTTTCTGTTATAAATCAGATAAATAAACTGCCACGTGGTTACATTTGTCCATATTAAATTTGTCCATCATTAGTTGCATTCTTTGCATATACTGGGAGTTATTTAGATATATGACACAAAGGTGAAAATGTCTCTGAAACTTTTTGGTGTAATAATGCAGGAGAATCTGCAACATTGGCTTACTGATGAGAAAGGTAGAGATCAGTTTGTTATTCGTGCTGGATCAGACACGGAGGTCCTGTGGAATGATGCAAGACAAGTGAAGGCTGATCCTGTTTACAAACGCCCTGTAAGTGGAAATCCTTTATTTCTTAACTATTTATTTTTCCATAAAAACGAATATGTTAATTTCTCATGTGTGGTTGCATATTTTTGTGTTTTCTCCTTTTTTCTAGGTGGAAAAATGTTACTTATGTTGGTGTTTACTCCTTTTTGCAGTTCTGGACTGAAAGTTTTGTGCAGTGGTCTCCATTGGGGACCTACTTGGCCACGGTTCACCGGCAGGGTGCTGCTGTGTGGGGTGGTGCTTCTACATTTAACCGCCTGATGCGCTACGCACATCCGCAGGTTGATAATGGGTTTGATTTTTTTTTCATTTCAACAATTGTTTCTTAAATCTTTATCAGGTTTTTTTTGGCATATGATCTTGAAGTTATTGTGTTCACTGTAGGTCAAACTCATTGATTTTTCTCCTGGTGAGAAATATTTGGTTACATATAGCAGCCATGAACCAAGCAACCCCAGGGATACTCATGTGAGAAAGCCCTATTATTTTGTCCACTTTTTATTTTTTATTATTTTTATTTTATGATTGTAACAAACTGACGATACATCTCGGTTAACTTTTTGATTTGTTCATGATCAGAGGGTAGTGCTCAACATTTTTGATGTCAGAACTGGAAAAGTAATGAGAGACTTTAAGGGAAGTGCTGATGAGTTTGCAATCGGAGGAACCGGAGGTTTCACTGGGGTTTCCTGGCCTGTATTCAGGTGATGTATTAGTAAGACTAGAAATTCTTATGCATTATTGGTCTTGGATTTACGTGTTCTTGATGTGGACATGCCTGTACTTTTGCAGATGGGGTGGCGGCAAAGATGACAAATATTTTGCTAGAATGGGGAAAAATGTCATTTCTGTTTATGAGACAGAGACCTTCAGTCTTATTGATAAGAAATCCATCAAAGTTGAAAACGTAATGGACTTCAGTTGGTCTCCAACTGATCCTATTTTTGCACTTTTTGTTCCTGAACTTGGTGGCGGAAATCAACCTGCAAGAGTAAGTTCAAATGTTCTGAAATTTTCACATCTGCATTCATTTAGACCTGCAATCTAGTACAACTGTAGGATCCAGATAAAATATTTCCTTACTCCAGGATATATGCCAAGGAGTTATATATTTATCCTATTATGAAAGTTTTATATTTTACATGGATAGTTAGTACTAATACTAATAGGTGTTGGGATTAAAGATTTCCATATGTTTGTAGATTTTTACGCACAATTTACGGTGGCATTTGTTTTTTGGTGATTTTTATTGTAAATTAGTGGCCCATTTTGGACTGGATCAACAGAAATGGTTACCTTATTCTAAAGTTCGATAATTTTAGTATTTTGAGACTTAACTTCTGTTCTTCGTAGGTGAGTCTTTTCCAAATCCCAAGCAAAGAAGAGTTGAGGCAGAAGAATCTCTTCAGTGTTAGTGATTGCAAAATGTATTGGCAAAGCAACGGAGAGTATCTTGCCGTTAAGGTTGACCGATACACAAAAACCAAGAAAAGCACATATACTGGCTTCGAGCTTTTCCGAATTAAAGAGCGTGATATACCTATTGAGGTTTTTGAGCTTGACAACAAAAACGATAAGGTCATTTCATTTGCTTGGGAGCCAAAGGGTCACAGATTTGCAGTTATTCACGGTGATAATCCAAGGCCCGATGTTAGTTTCTACTCTGTGAAGGGTGGTAAGGTATCAAAGCTAACAACCCTCAAGCAAAAGCAAGCAAATGCTCTCTTCTGGTCACCCGGTGGTCGTTTTATCATTTTGGCTGGATTGAAAGGATTCAATGGACAGCTGGAATTTTATAATGTGGATGAGCTTGAAACAATGGCTACTGCTGAGCATTTTATGGCAACAGACATAGAATGGGATCCTACTGGGAGGTATTTAAAATAATGAAAACTTGTCGAAATTGCTTCATCTCCTTTGCAGGCAGATATATATATATGTATGTATATGATGTAACTTTTTATTTATGTTGATTCTGTTGATAGGTATGTTGCAACTTCAGTCACTTCCGTGCATGAGATGGAAAATGGGTTCAACATATGGTCGTTTAATGGCAAGCTACTCTACCGTATTTTAAAGGATCATTTCTTTCAGGTAATATTGCACATTAATCTCTATTAAGCAATTATTAGTTCTGCAATAAGGATTACTATTTTTGTTTGTCCCAAAATAAATGTCCATTTTTAAAAAGTAAGTTTTCAATTTCCCATTTTACCCTTAAATATGAGATAGAAAAAGTTTCCATCTCTCTCTACTATCAAGGGTATAATTGTCATTTGGTTATTTAAAAAGTGTAATAATTACACATTCCTAAAGCTGTGTCATTTTTATTGTGGATATTTAACTAGATACAATTGATTTCTGTTGTACTCTGTTCATAAAAAAAAGTTTACTTGATGCATAAAAATATGTATTAATGTGCACAGTTTTTAGTTTTGCTAAGATTTCAGTCTCACTTTCTAGTAAATGGATTTATGGAATCTTTAATGGATACTTATATATATATATATATATTGTTTGATGATTGCAGTTTTTGTGGAGGCCAAGGCCACCATCTTTCTTGAGCCCCGAAAAAGAGGAAGAAATAGCAAAGAACTTAAAGAAATACAGCAAAAAGTACGATATACAAGATCAGGATATCTCGGTTCTCTTAAGTGAGCAGGATCGTGAAAAGAGGAAGCAGTTGAAGGAGGATTGGGAAAGGTGGGTGAACGAGTGGAAGAGATGCCACGAAGAAGAGAAAATGGATAGGCAAATGCTGAGAGATGGTGAAGCTAGTGATGTAGAAGAGGAATATGAGGCTAAAGAAATTGAGGTCGAAGAATTGTTGGATGTGTCGGAAGAAGTTATCCAGGATGTGTGAAAGATATCATAATCAAGCTACCTGTTTTTTATCTGAAAATTCGGAATTTTGTAGGTGCGTTTTTGCCCGGTTTGTGTTTGTTTCTAGTTTTGTTACCCGATAATTTTATTTAATATTTGATGACCAGAAAAAGATGTTTTCGTGTTACTAGTTTTATGTTCTCGATGTTGCCATTGGTTTATGTTAATGCGAAATACATAAATTATGTTGACACTTGATTTTCGTTGTTCAATTTGAATGGGCGGTTTAGGTAATTTGGTGTATAAAAATCTTGCCAGTTTTATTATATGATTGATGGGCAAAACATAATTTTAATGTAGTTTGATGCATTACCTTACCGTGTGAGCATAATTTTAATATAGTTTGATACATTACCTTGGCTTACCGTGTGAGCATGGCAAACTGCGTTTGGTACATGGGACAGGACAAAACTTACAGTTCCATGTTTGGTGTGAAATAAGACAGACAAGGATTGGGACAGAGTGAGACAACTTGGGATAAAAAAGGTATTTTTTTGTTTCACCAAAATAGGTGGAACAAGATGAGACAAACTAAAAAATTATTAATCTATTCTCATTTAACGTATAACCCTAATATCGATTTGTTTCAATAGTTACCATTGCTTGTCGTTGCTGCCACCATCAGCGGCCACTGTTAGCCACTGCCAATCACCTCTACCTCCTCCATCGCCTCGTGGGCTACCAATCACTGCTGGCCATCAAAACATGTCTAGCTCAGTGGTAAGGTAACATCCTGGGGGGTCAATGGATACCGGATGGTATCCCTGACTATCCGAGTTCGTATCTCACCGTGCGCATGTGAAGATATCCTGATCATGGGCCTGCCACTTTGTGGTATCCTTAATTGGGCTGGATCGTGATCGACGGGGATTATTAGGTGGCATCCTTAAGTGGGAGCCCAGATACCTCGGGAAAGTGTGTTAACTTGCCTTTCAAATAAAAAAAAAATCACTGCTGACCATTGCTGCCACAACTACCACCTCCACCGCCACCACCACCACCTTCATCACACCGGTCACAACTACCTCATCCACAACTGTCTACCATATTCATTCAAGTTTTCCACGGTCACCATGTCCACCAACCACCACCATCTCTACTTTAACCACCATTATCCACCAACCACCACCGTCTCTACTTTGACCACCATTGTCACCGTATCGGCCTTCGTTGTGTCTGCACCAATTCAATCAACACTACGGCTTGCCCTTTCTTTCTTTACCATCATCGCTTTTAACGAAACTAAGGATCTGTCATGAGGTGGGTTCTCTTTCAATGTCAATGTCTCATTCCATCCCCTAAACCTCATCGTCTAAGTTCGCCAAATTCACTCATTTTTTTGTCCCAAATGATTCCAACCATTTTACTACCACGATGTATAACATTCTTAACGAGTAAAAATTCTTAACATTCTTAATGAATAAAAATTCTTCCATGTTTAGCTTAATCCATTGAAATATCGTATTCTTGTAGATAAACCAAGCTGATCTCTACTTACACTGTGGCTATAAAAACATCATCAATAAAAGTCCATCATTTTTGTACCCCACAACCATCTCTTCTTGTTTTACCGCTAGCGGTATCGTGACCCTTGTCCTTTTAAAGTTTTAGAAACACTTTTATAAAAAGCTTCACTAAAAGTCGAACAAAAAATTTACTAACGTCTTGTTAAGCTTTCTCAAAGGCTAAAAAGTAATTGATTATATCTTTTGGTTATGCTTTACCAAAGCGCATGTGAAAGGACAATCGATTTTTTCTTTCTAAAAATTAAATCAGAACTATAAACGAAAATGTAATTAGAAATCCAAAAAAAAACTAAGCCCTAATTGTTCCGGTCATCTTGCCTCACTCCATCTTGCAATCACTCACCATCTTCATCTCTCTCTCTTTGTCGCATTGCAGTCGCTCTCCATCATTCTCACGCACGCTGAAGATGTCCTCAACAAGCAAGCATTTTGCCTTTGAGCCATCCACTAGGGCCGAAACCATGTATTTTGTTGATTTAGAATTTTTACAGTTTGTTCTTAGATAGCGTGCTTAAAAAATGGCAAGATAACACTTCTGTTGCCGAATGATGTATATTTTTTCACTATTTTTTTATGCCTATACTGTTTCTTTGCCTGTAATTTTTCTTTAACTATTTTTTGTCAAATTAAGACAATATAATTTGAAAAATTTACCAACTATATTAATATGTACCTCGATCTTAGCATTTTCTTGTTATTAAATATTTAAATATTTATCATATCTCAATCACTAAAATAAAGATTCTGAAAATATATTATACAAAATACAATGTATGACAAATTACATTACATTCCCAAAATATGCTCCTCCAACTTAACTGACTTTTTCTAGCCACCGACCCGCTACCAACGCCCCCGTGTATTTACCATTCTACCCTTCTTTAATTACAAATCACCCTTCCCCTTTTCTTCTTCAAATTTTTTAAATATATGATATTTATATACGGAAGATGAAACTCACATATGCTCTTCGCTTTTGATATTGAGGGTGAAACGTTAACCCTTTCTCGAAAGGTATTATCGGATACCATTGGGAGGGACATTGGCCCTTTGGTCCCTTTTCTTCTTCAATTCTTGCGTACCAGGTCTAAGAATATCATGCTTCTTACATAAATATTTAATTTTCAATTTAATTATAGTATTTTGCCTTTTAGAAATAAAGATTACATATAACAATAAGAACGTGGCAATGTATCAGGCAGGAGAATTAACATTATAGTATATGGATATTGTGTGTAAATAACAAGGGTTCAAAGTATGTTTCATTTCAGGAACGTAACATAAAGGAAGCCAAATGAACACTATTAAATTAAAAACTTTTGCGTATGAACTTTTCGTAGAAAAATCTGTCGCTAAAAGGTCATTTGTCAAAAAACCGTCACAAAGTTGGGTAATTTAAATCAATGACAAATTACCCAGGGATTCTCTAGGCGATCTATTGATATTTACTCGCAAACATCATATTCTACTGAGTACCGAACCATTGGTATTTTATTGGGTGATTTGTTGGTAATCATCGACGGAAATTTCCATGGGGGATTTTTGTGGGTAAAGTCATTTGTTTATAGCGGAAGCTGATAATTTTTT
Organism: Silybum marianum; assembly: GCA_036898165.1. Lineage (NCBI taxonomy): Eukaryota > Viridiplantae > Streptophyta > Magnoliopsida > Asterales > Asteraceae > Silybum > Silybum marianum. The sequence goes on from CM072538.1 coordinate 26,285,383, forward strand.
TTTCACATAGTTGGGAAAAGCTTAAATCAAATTTCAAATGAAATCACAAGCATATATTAAATTGTTATTATAATCCATCAACAATCTGTTTAAAGCTTCCTAGTGTTCATTATTTGTGAAGTAAGTATTCATTCAAATTACTTGCAGAACATAAACTATCGGCCCATCCTCTTTCTTCTATGTCAAAGGGTTTCCATTTAACTGAACCAGGAATGTTTCCTTCCAGAAACCTGACACAAAAAAGTGATGATTAATTATTAAGAGAAAGAAGTGTAATTAAGATCATTAGGAATCATGTATGTAGTCACTACCTCTTGCTTCTTAAAAGATGTTTCGGCTTCAACTTTTCCATCCTCAATAGTAGCTAATATATATCGTGCTTAATTAGCTAACTGATTAATGACAGTGCAAGCTCCCCGTTACTTGCTAGATTTTGAATATTGTTGTTCAATCTTCATTCTCTGTGTCCTCTTTATGCATTATAGAGGCAGGTTCAAACGAGAACAATATCTATATTAAAAGAACACGAGAACCAACAAAATTATATATGACTAACACACAAAAAAGGACTTTGGTCACGGCTTCAGGTCCGCGTGGCTTTTACACACGTTAAAATCTATATGATTTTGTTGGTTCTCGTGTTCTTTTAAATATATAACATTCTCGTATGATCCTCCTTTTCTCTCTCTCTCTCTCTATATATATATATATATCGGTGCTTTCATTCTTGCATCATCTTTACTTTCCAAAGAAGTTGGTATTAAGGCAAACAAACTGATGACACAAGAATCTTAAAGTTAGTACCTTTCTGGAAAAGCTTAAAATCACTAAAAGCGAATTTCTCAATACAAAATGAACAGGGAGGAAATGAGAATATCTTACTAAGAATGGAATTATGAAGTAATTATCTGAAGCTGTAATAAATTTTTTTATCATCATATCGATGATGAAAAGGATGGTTTATTCATTTAGTCAGGTTTCATTTTTATTTCTCACTTCTATGATTTTGAGAATCTTGGTACATCTCGATGGAAATGAGAAAAGAGAAGAAATACATAGAACCAATTCAGCCTATATGAGCAAGGTGTCCCTTAGCACGTTAAATGTGAGATTTTGAACAGGACCCCAAATATTTCGGGGTCCAATTTTACATGTGTTTAATCATGGCCTTTTATCAACATGTTCAAAGGACATTATTTATTTGTATAAATCAGGTTTAGATAATCCGATTGTTAGTTGTTTAGGTTAAATCCTTTTCTATGCTTAACATAATGTAATCATGTCATCTCATTTTACAGTATAATTAAAAGGTTTAGGTATAATAGACTTTCCAAAAAGATTGGAACGTGCCTGCCTATAAGACTTGAACTGTTTATTGGAAGAAAATGATAACGTACCTAATATTCCCAACTAGAATACCAGTGCCGCACGGTATTGTTTAGGTCACCCAACCAGCTCTTGACATCATCAATCAATGCATAGTTTAGTTTCGGTGTGGTCACCGAACTTCCAGAAAAAGTGTGCAATTCCGGGCAGTTTTTGACATTCACCCGCGTTAGTTCTGCCATTTCCATATCACATTTGGTGTGAGAGAAGTAATTAAGATTTGGCAGAAATGCAAGTTTCACTTCTTCCAATTTGTCAATAGAAACAATTTCTTTCATATTTGCATTTTTGTGCTCATCATCTTCAACTACTTCCTCCATCATCTTGCAATTGGATACCTCTAGAATCTGGAGATTTGAAAGACCTTTGAATGTGTAAAAAGAGCACAAGTTTCTCAATTGTGGACACTCGTCAACGAAAACACTTTTCAAGTTTCTGATTTGTACCCCTTTTGAACCCCACACTTGTTCGAGTGAATCACACTTCTCGACTTCTAACTTTTCCAGACTAGGAAATAGCGTTTCTAAATCCGATGGAAATATGTTGATTAGTTTGTGACATTTCTCTACTCGAAGAGATTTTAGTTTACCAAACTGATTTGTAGGAAGTTGGCTGGACCATAACTCTTCAACGCTGTCCAGTTCAGACAATTCAAGTGTCTCGAGACTAGGAAACGCGACCTAACACAACATAACCGGCTTATATTAAATGAGTTCATGTTTTAAGACAATTCATAGACATTGCAAAAATATACTAAGTAGATTGACAGATCTGTTTCGAATTGAAGAAGTTTACACAACAAAATTGGATTTATAGGACACCACCAATAAATAAGCGTCCTAATAGACCACTTTATAAGACATAATTTATAGGACCAAAAGTTAAAGCGTCCTAAAGGCATTGTAATAAGTTTATAGGATGTTTTTGGACGTTGTAACGAGTTTTTTAGGACACTTTTAATACAAAGCGTCACATTAGCTATTTTATAGGACACTTTTGAGAAAAGGGTCATATAAACCCATTTTTTATAGGACACTTGTGTTTATAGCACATAAGTGTCTATAGGACACCTTTTCAAACAGTGTCCTATAAAATAACTAATAAGACTCTTTTTTTTATAGAAGTGTCCTAACAAACTTATTACGACGCCCAAAAACGTCCTATAAACTTATTACAACGCTAGGACGTTTTACTTTCTGATCCTATAAGTTATGTCATGTAAAGTAGCGTATTATGACACTTTATTTTTTGTTCCTATAAATTATATCCTATATATATAAACTAGTCTATTAGGACGCTTTATTTTTGGTCCTATAAATTATGCTCTATATATAATGTCGTCTATTAGGACACTTTATTTTTTGGTCCTATAAATTATGTCCTATATATGAAGTTGTCTAATAGTACGCTATGTTTTTTGATCGTATAAATTATGTTCTATAAAGTGGTCTATTAGTATGCTATTTTTTTTTGTCCTATAAATTATGTTCTACAAAGTGGTCTATTAGGACACTTACTTACTAGTGGCATCCTATAAACCGAATTTTGTTGTAATGACATGAAGTTGAAACATCTTATTTTAGCTAATCAATACAAGCAAGAATTAATATGAAGCACTATATAGTTTTTTCCTTAAGCTGAAATAAAGGGCTAGTTTGTTTGAGTATATGTGTACCTTCAATACCAATTCAAGACTTATTAATGAAAGAAGTTAATCAATTAATTAACATATTTATGTAAATTCAATTCATACCTTGTCATTAAATACCGAAGATGTGTAACCAGTAGTCTCTTCAGGACAGAAAGTTCTGAAATGTGTTAACCAACGAAGTCGTAAAACTCTCAGTTGGGGAAACTGAACATGCTCAACCCCTCGGCAGAAAAACGTGAGCCTGTTCAATCCAAAAAGTATTACTTCTTTTAATTTAAGGAACACAATCGTTTCTCCCGCGGTAGTTACCGATGGTCGTTGGATTGAAATCACTTCTTCCATCATGTGACAGAATTGAATATAGAGTCCTTGTAGATGCACTAGATTTGGAAGGTGACCACTCCAAACTTCCTTAATATTGCCAATGTTGCTGATTGTCAATTCAGCCAATCTTGAAAATTCAACCTACATAATTTTAGATTGTTACATGTGTTATTAAGAATAATTTTAAATTAAGCAAATCAGCAAAGATTTAGCATATGAACTTTATACCAAAAACATATTAGAAAGTTTCAGGAAACATAATACAATGAATATATGTTCATCAACATTGAGAAATTTCTTTCTAACTCTTGAAAACTTATAAGTCTAAATGACTAATTCACCAAGACGTTCCTTGATCTCCATTGATAATGATATAGCAACCTTGACGAAAACTTTCTACCTGTTTGTTCATAATTCAAATGAAACAACTGCAACTGGAGCAAGTATAGGATACCCCAAATCCCAACATATAGAGAAACCAAATTGATTTATTAATATATACGAGCAGGGGTCAGATTTAGGGGAAAACCTCAAAAAAAGAAAAACTGAAGAACACCATGGAGCCCTCCATCCGGATGGTATGCACAAAATGCATACCGGTAATTTGTAACATTCGTGCATATGCACTTGTGCATAGAAAAAAAACGCTTGTATGCATTTATGCATACCGTCTATGCACAAATGCATATTGTCTGGATTGAGGGCTCCTATGGTGTTCTTCAGTTTTCTTTTATTTGAAAGTTTTCCCCTAAACCTCCCTCTATGCCAATCAACTTCTTAAGTTCATAAACGACATAGCAATTTTACATTCAAGGATTAACAGTTCCATGAGGCAAATTTTCTTCTAATCAAGAAAACTAAAAATCTAATATGCCATGCTATATGAAGATGAATACTGAAACTTGTTTTCAAGTTAATAAACTCCACAGTAACAAAAAATTATTATTATTCCATAGGTGCTTTGCCTGTTTCTATATATCTACTTCATCCGATAAAGAATTTATAAAATGCTCAAATTTGTCAATTTTAATGTGCTAAATGAGCATGTAGAAAGAGATAAACCTTATGGTCAACCAGAGAATGGAAGTTACTGCCTTTGAGATTGCCCTTAGAATTCATCTGATTGATTTCTTCAGGACAAAAGGTATGAAAATTCAGTAAATATTCAAGCTTTAAAACCGTCAGCTGCGGAAACTCAACTTGCAGGTTAAGACCCTGGGAGAAACAAACAAGGCTCACAACATAGTTGAGAATTAATTCGTTTAACTTCGGGAACACAATCTTATTTTCAATGGTACTTGCCAATCCTGAAGGCTTTGGGTTGAAAATAACTTGTTCCATATTCGTACAATATTCTACGCGAAGGCTTTCCAGATGCACCAAGTTTGTTGCTACTGATTGCGTAAACAAATAGGTAATTACAGGTAAAACCGACAGATGGATCTTGCGTAATCTTGAAAACGATCTAATTGGAAGCCCGTTGCCATCATGGCGTAGAATTCCTCTTAAATGCCACATTTTTTCCATATGCAATTTTTCCAAATTAGTAAAGACACCAGCACCATTTGATGCATAACTGTAATCCGAAAGATATTCTGTCCCTTCATTGTTGCAGCATTCGACCGTTAAATTCGTCACTTGCTGAAAACCACCGGGAACTAACTCCTTGAGAGCGGTTTTCATACCGTCTCCCGTCAAGAATACAATCTCGGTGTTCATTCGTAACAACTTGTCGATGCCACCACCTAAATGTTTATCGGTAATCTCGAGCTTCAGCAATAACATCCTCTTACTGAATGAACGCGATTTCTCAAGATGAACTCCTACGGAAATTACATACCTTTGTAGCTTTTCGAAAAGAGGCTTTTTCGGGAGGAAATTCGAAGATTTAATGCGAATCCCTAAATATTTTAAATTCGTTAACGATTCGAGTTCCGTGAGGCTTGCATCGCCTTCTTCTTCATCTCCCCACCATTTTGATCCGGTGTCGAGTTCTTCGAGTTGAGATAAGCTCGAGATGACACCAGGTGAGATCCTTTCGAGCCAACGACAACCACTCATATCTAGCAGCTTCAAATTAGCAAATTTTCCGATCTCCATTGGCAACTCCGTAATATCACAATTTCCTAAACTTAGTATTTCGAGATTCACAAACTCGTCCGTCTTAATATCTCCGATATTTTCCATTTTGCAATCCATACAAAGAGCGAAAATATCTCGTGGCAAAGAAAAGAGGATCGATGAGAGCGATAATAGTGACATATTCCATAATTCAATAACTCTTGCCTTCTTCATCCTCTTAAACATAGTATTCAATTTCTCTAAAGACAGATTTGGGCATGAAAGTTGCAAAAGTTCGAGTTTTTCGAAACTCAACCCGCGTGAAGGAAGTTCGGATATCTCATTTGATACAACTGAAATGGCATTGTATTGTTCATACTTCATACCTCTTGGCCATCTGTCTTCATGTACCACCACCGCACTAAATTGTTCCACATTTGGTTCCGATAATCTAGATGCAACGGATATACCCACGGCCCGTACAACATTGTGCACCTTAACGGTAGACTTCCTATCGCCACTTAACAATAGAAAACGACTTCTAAGTTTATCGGTGAGTGTGTGTACTCTATCTCTTGCTTGTATTATAAAATCGACATGTTTAAAAAGCTCTAACCCAAATCCACAACGTACTAACGCTTCAAGTGAGACATTTGCGTATTCCGGATATAGACAACATATTAGAAAAAGTTTCTTGGATTCATCATCTTCCAAAAGATCGTAACTCGCTTGAAGAGATTGATAAACTTCTTCCTTCACACCTTCGATATTCGTTGGTACAACTGAACTTTGCAGTTTTCGAAGTGTATCATTCCATATTTCTTTCTTTTTGTCCTTTAGTGCCCTACCGAGGCATACTATTGCAATCGGTAAACCACCACATCTTTTCGCAATTTCGGACGCAGTGTCACAGAGATCAGGATCGTGTTGTAGGGAATCACCAACCATCTCTCCGAGAAGACTCCATGCTTCCGATGGTGTTAATATATCGAGTATTAAAACATCTTCGCATCCCATTGCTTTGCAAGCATCTTTGCTTCTTGACGTCAAAATTACCTTGCAATTTTTATATTCTTTTCCGAAAGGAATTCCAATACTTTTTAAATCAATGTGTTTCCATACGTCATCGAGTATCACAAGATTTCCTTTCTTGCTTTGGAGTAGCCGTTTCCATAATGCATTTGCTCTTCCTTCTAAAGTTGTGGATTTGAATCTTAATCCCAACCATTTCGCGAGATCTTCTTGAACCCTAATCAGATCGTGTTCTTTTGAAACCACAGCCATTATGATCTCGTCAAACAATTTCTCACCTTGTACACGTCTCGCGACTTCCTTCACCATTGTAGTCTTTCCTGATCCTCCCATACCACATATACTTATAATTTGTTTTGTATCATCTTTTAGCAACTTCATCAAATGAGTTATTGTAGGTACTCTTGATTCAAAGTTCCTAAAATCTCCAATAGATCTGTCTCCTACCGCTAGCGGAGGTGCTGGATATGATATCTTATTAAATCCTTCAGCTATTAGTGTTGCAGCCTTCTTCGTCTTCCTCTTTGCCTTTTTGCTTAACATGTAACGTTTTTTGATGTTTGGAAACCAGCCATTCAGGATACCTTTGTTTTCTTGAACTTCAACTTCGAGGAATCTCTTAGACTGTTCGTAAATTACATCCACATTTGTAAACCATTGCTCGACTTCAGGTGCAATAGTGTCTCCGTTTCTTGTTGCTTCTTCGACTTCTAGCGTGATTCCTTGTGATTTGACCATTAACTTTTCCACTTGTTGTTTTAGACTTTCGACATAGTTGTTGTAGAAAAACACGTATCCCAGATGACGGCCAGTCTCGGCAATCAGCTTTTCTCCGATTTTAGCTATAAGATTACCGGCACAACCGATCACCACCTCCACCATTTCTTGAGAATTTAGATTTGCAATAGACTCAAAGATCCCCCCTACATGATGAAACAACAAGACCAATTTATGATAACATACAATCAAACAGCATTTTCCGTTTTTTTATTATTTTCGGGCTTGTTTTGTTTAATATTTATCCGCGGGCTTTAGGTGTGATAGTTTGTTTCCCTAGTGCTTGTACTATTCGGGGATTCATGATCTAGTTACTAGTTCGTTCTAGCTAGTATTGTTTATGGGCCTCATGCATCAACGGAGAGTGTTGTACTTATTTTCGCAAGTACAATTCTTTTTGGAGGTATGAAGATGCACACACTAAACTTTGATGGGTGCTCCAACATATTAGAAAATATGAGGAACGTCAACCTGAAAACCGGAAAAAAAGTCCTTTGAAATCAACCAAAAAACCCGAAAAAGTCAATCGAAATCAACCAAAAAAACTTAAAAACCCTATTGAACGGGTGGAATTCGGCTAAAAACACATCGAGCGACGTTGCGGGATTTTGATGCACCTTGAAAGTGCACAAGCTCAGCAAAAACCTTGGATCCGGCCACTGGGTGAATATTTGTGACTTTCACTACTAAAACGGAAGGTTTTCACCTACATTTCCCTGGGAAATCCGTCGCTAAACGGCAATCCGTCACAAAACCGTCACAAAAGTTGGTGTCTAATTTGTTGGTGGGTAAATTAAATCAGTGACAGATTACCCAGGAAATTCCTGGGTAATCCGTTGGTATTTTCTTCAAAACATCGGATTTCGTCGGAACACCCAGGAAATTTCCTTGAGTGTTTTTTTGTGAGTGAAAGTCATTTTTTTGGTAGTGTTTGAGGGTTTCGTGTTATTTGGGACCAATTCATGGACATCAGTGGTGGATATTTTCCAATTCCAAATACACTAGCTGCTCCAATCAACTTATATATATGATGTTTGCGATATTATCAAGATTAAAAGGTTTGACAGGACATTCTAGAAAAGCAAATCAAATAAGGTTTGAGAATTAGAGAAGAGAAATTAAAGAATCACATTGAAAAGTCCGTATTCGAGAAACCAATTGTAGTTACTAGCTCATATTGCCAAAAGATGTAGTAACTGTGAAAACAAAAGGCCATAAAATCAAAAGGAGACGGTTAATGTGCTACGAAATAGCAGGATCTACTTGTATAACTATGGTATATCTCTAGATGCTAGTACTCCTCAAAAAGACATGGCATTAAGCTCTCAAGGCCGGCATGTCGGCCGCAAGACCTATTTCCTTAGGAGAGTTGGTGACTTAATTGTGACTTTTGAGAGGAAGTCATGTATCAATCTTAGACAAACAAAAGGCATGTCCAGACGTCAACGAAATCTTGTGTGATTAAAACTATCAATGTTAGAATCAAGTGACAACTTGACCTAGCCAATGACTCAAGTTGTAAGTTTATGCATAATTAGTTATTTGTAACCTATGAAATAGGTGACTACTCATTAGTTGACCCTGCATAATCCCATGGAGATATTTTTCACCAAACCGAGGTTTATATGGAAAATGATATGTATTAATGCCAAAGTTCTAAAAGGTGTGAGACATGGCGTGACGGAAAGGTCAAGCTTCAAGCCTCAGAAGCGATAGGCGAGACCATGATGTTTTTTAAGACGTGACTTATGACGACATATCTTTATATCATATGCATATATATTTATAAACTTAGTTTTTCATTATTACTCAATGAGTCAATGATATTAAGCAATTTAAATTATGTGATATACTGAAAAGTAAAATGTAAAACACTAAAAATGTAAGAAAATCAAATATAGCGTTACACAAACCATACATTGACCCATGGAATGTCATACATTTAACGTGGCGTCATAGACAAGTCGTAAGTCATGACCTGCCACGTCGCGGCTGCCGTGGGATAATATTCACTACAACCGAAACCACCATTACTGACGGACAAATCCGTCGGAAATCCGTCGGTATCGGCACTACAACAAAAGTGCTTTTATAGGATGCTTAAAATGAAAAGCGTCCTAAAAGAAAACATTATACGACACAAGTTTATAGGACCAGATCATAAAGCGTCCTATCTAAAAGCGTTACAATAAGTTTATAGGACGCTTTTATGCGTTTCAACAAGTTTTAACGATGTTTTTAAAATAAAGTATCCTATTGGCTATTTTATGGGACACTTTTGAAAAATGTTCCTATAAACCCATATTTTTATAGGACACTTTTCAAAAGTGCCCTATAAAATAGCTAATAGGACACTTTATTGTAAAAGCGTCGTAAAAAGTTAGTTAAAACTTGTTAACACGCCTAAAAGCATCCTATAAACCTATTGTAACACTTTTAGGTAGAACAATTTTTAGTTTGATCCTATAAACTTGTGTTCTATAAAATATGCTTTTAAGACGCTTTTTCATTTTACGTGTCCTATAAAATCATTTTTATTGTAGTGTGGTAATTCTGTCGGAAATCCGTCGGTAAAGGCTCATCGGAAATGGCTCGTAGGTAAAGATAGTAGCGACGGAATTTACCGACGGATTTTCGACGTACACCTTACCGGCGGATTTTTTGATGGAAGGTATATCGACGGATTTTTCCGGCGAAAGGTATTACCGACGGATTTCCCGACGGAAGGTATACCGACGGATTTCCGACGGATTTCGGACGGGATATGTTACCGACAGATTCGACGATTTAAATAAAATATTAATTTGTTTTGACGAATGGTCCGTCGGTAATCCGTCGAAAGTGAGGTTTTAAAAAAACTATATTTAAAAAATCTAATTTCCTGTACACTTTCCTGCCCAGATTTTAACACACGAACCAAACAGTTTTTTTAACATACGAAACAAAACAGTTTTGCATCTACAAAATTATATCATAAATTGTTTCTAGCTATCTATCCTAACACTACGAAGGTGGGCCAGGAGGATTCTGCGTCTTGTATTGCGATATGAAAGCCTCGAACTGCGACGTCAATTCACGCTCCTCATACGCCCTAAACCGCTCTTCTTGTGTGCGTTTTTCTTATTTTATTTTAGTTAAAATCGCACCAATCCGTCGGATAAATTATCGACGGCCGTCAATTCCGTCATTTCCGATGGATAATTATTGTTTTATTTTTTATTTTTTTTAATTGTGTCGGTAGAAAATCCGTCGGAAGGGATCCGTTGGAAATATCCGTCAAAAATGCCGTTTTTTCTAGTAGTGATTTAATACCTTACCCACATCTAATGTGTGCAGCACATGTAAACATAAACCACTTGTAAGTTCATCAAACATGCTTTAAGATCCCGTATATCGTTATTTTCTAATCGAGACACATTAATTTATTTTATTGATAAGCGATTATACAATATGATATAGAAAAGAAGTGCAATGGCAGCATAATAATTAAATAAACAACGAATAGATGTGGTGTACACGTATATACGTGGAAACTTCCTTGGGAACATAAAATCACATGTGATGTTACATTAACGGCCAAAAAAAGTGTGTGGATGACTTTGGTAGCGTCTTCGTGGGACCAAGTCGCGTGAATCACATGTGATTTTGTACGTGATGTTAGTGTAAAATCACACGTGATTTGATCGTTTTCTTATTATTTTAAATAAGTACACGTTTGAATACGTCTCTCTCTATATATATATTCTGCAGCGGGTGTGTTATGAATACCGCAAAACACATCCACATATGTACAAAAAAACTAGCACACATTCCATGCATAGTGTACTGTGTTTCTTAATGAAAACAAAATAAATACAAAAGGAGAGAACATACCTTTTGAAGCAAGATGATCACCTTCCAAGTAAACTTATTTTAAATTTCTAAACCTATGTAACAAAGTATAATAAACAATAATTAGAGATGGCACCACGAAACAAACGCTGATACAATTTAATTGATGAGTAGCCATAGCAAATGCTCCATGAGAACAATGTCACAAGATTTCATTTGAAGCAAATTCATGACTATAGTCTTTTTGCATTTTACCTAAAATATAATGACTTTTTAATAAATAAAGCATATACAAAAATATAGGCATATATATTCCATCAGCGTGACATACTAGGATTCATATATATATATATATAGGCTTTTAAATCTTGTTTGATGCTGGAATCAGGGGCGGATCCGGCTCACAAAAGGGGGGGTCCCATCCCCCTAGTGAAATGTTTAAAAAAAAAATTATATAGGCTAAAAAACACCAAAAATACTGTATTTAGCCTTAATTCCCCCCAGTAAAAAATTTCAAGGGACCCCATCTTGCCGGCGATTGACAAAAACACTGAAAAACTCTCTTGAAATCAATAAAAACCCCAAAAAAATCTTTCGAAATCGATAAAAATACTAAGAGAATCCTTCAAAATCGACAAAAACAATAAGAAAATCTCTTGAAATCAACTAAAAAACTTTAAAAATTTCCCGAAACACGTCGGGTAACTTTACGCGCCTTTAGTCTATTTTAACGGGACCCTGGTGGATATTAATTCTGGATCCGCCACTGGCTGAAATAACAACTTTTAATTAGGATCATGATTTGGTAACATTTACCATTTCTTTTTAACGGTTTTTTCAAACCATAATTAACCAAATAAAACCAACATATTCCGTCATTGAGGCCGCTCACTTATGAAATCTTTGTCGTTGCGCATTTTTTCCAGCATTTGCACTACACATAATGTTTCTTTAATTTTTTTTTGTTTTGGCAACGAAAATGCATTAAAAAGCTAGCAGACTAGCAACCGAATTACAAGGTTCCGAAACAACAGAAGGGAAGGAATCTCCAAATAGTTACATTTTTTAACGCTCTTCTTATTTCTCAACACCAACCACACCTAAACGAATTGTCAATAATACCATCAAACAGATCACCCATGTTCTGAGTCGTTCCCTCAAAAAAAATCCTGTTACGGAAACACGATATCGAATAACATAATGTTTCTCTAATTAATTAGTTGGTTAAATTTTTTAAAAACAACGAAACCTCAAAGATTTAGACATTTTGATCGGTCTAAGATTCATCATCGAAATAAGTTTAGTACTAATTAACTAATCAAGAAAGAAGACATAGCAAATCCAAGAAACTACTAACCAGTGAAATTCACATGAGTTCTACCTCCTTTATTGTTGGCAAGAACATGAAAGTGCTTTGAGATGTGCCATTGTATAGGACTCTTTGAAAGAAGTATAATTGAACAGCTTGTGGATCTTCTTTTTGGATCTCCAATTATGTTGGAGGGCAGCACAACCTCTGTGGATTCTTGATTTAGGTTCTTAAGGGTAAGGGTATAGAAGAAAGAATGATTGGATTTTGCTAGAAAGTACTTCAAAGGGAATGAGCCTATATATACAAACGAAAGCAAGTCACTTCTTTGGCACAAGTTATAAAGGCTGCAAGATTCTTCAAGTCACTTCCCTTTTCCTTTTCCTTTTTCTTTTTTAAAAATAATACATTTTTTTATTTGGAAAATTATGTGCAAAACATACGTACTTTTATTTTAACAAAGTATATTTTCAAAAATTAACAATTTATGGTCTTATAATCATCAAAAATACATTGATTGGTTCGACCGGTAATTAGTAAATGGATACTAAAGTTTGTATTTTTTTAAAGTATGTTACCAAAATGAAAATTGAGTATATGTATCCTCTAGGTACCTTTTTCAAGAAATTTATAGAAATCCAACGAATTTATTTTACTTTTTAACTATATAATAAACCTTTTACCTCAAATAGCCAAAATTTATACAAAGCATACGCAAGTTTTTCTACATAAGGTTTGTTTTTAGGGAAAAAAATTAATAAAATTAAAAAATAGGCATATCCATGTTGTAGATAATGGCGTCAAACGGCCTGTAGTTGACCTTTAAAAATATTTATTCTTTATTAAGATTTTTTTACCTCACCATTTTACCTAATTGTCAATAATATGTTGTAAATTGTTTTGAGAACATGAAAACTCATAGAGAACAATTGTAAAAAAAAGTTGTCAATTAAAGTCCAACCAGGTGAGTATCCAAAAATTCTAGATCTGTCATCAGTGGCACCTTTTGATTTTGATGTGGAATATTTTCATGTAACCAATTAAAATATAATTTGATAAATCAACATCCATATCATCAATAATTATACGATTTTGGTTAGTGATCAAAATTGTTGTGAAATAGGAAGAACTGAATATTGGTAATCGAGAAAAATATATATTGTCATCACAATAAGTAACAATATTTAAGGCAAATTTTAATGCATTTTGGGCTTGTAAAACTTTGAAATGTATTTTGGTATATTATACGAAAGTTTTCTTGTTCTTCGTAATGATTCTAGCAATGGCATCCTCATTATATATTTTGAGTACTTTTTTTGTAGTATGTGTGTGATTCAAGTATTTGTGTAAGGTATACTTTAACTTATATTTGGAACTTCGAGAAACTTTGTTCTTAATGTAGCTTAATTCCTATATATTCTTGTCTTGTTCAATAGAAAAGATGAACATTCTTTTCTTACTTTTTGAAGTATTGGAAATGTGTTGCATAATACATTTATGTTGATGCATATTTTTACTTTAAAGGTCAAATTAGTACTTCCATCCTTATTGATTGAAATAAAAACAATAAAACGAAAAAAATAAAGCAAACCATGTTGGTATTGATAAGTAATTATATATGTTTTTGGTGTCATAAAAAAAACAAAATGAGAATAGGGATTATCGAAGGAAATACTCAAAAGTACAGGGACTAAACTAATAAAAAAACTTATTTTCTAATAATAGAAGGTAAACATCTACAGAACAAAAAATAATCTTTCTGCTAGCTGCTTGCTAGCTCTTAATGAAATTGTTTGTTGTTGTTTCAAAAAAAAAATCAACCCCCAATCATTATATTAATGGCTGCGAAATCCAATGAAAATTAAAACTACAAAATCTCGTTACATTTCCCTACGAAAAATCGATCTTTTGATCTAACACGATCAGTTAGAAATTTCCTCAGGATTGTCGTCGTTGGAGGATTTCACGTAAAATCGGTTAAGCCGTTCCAATGATTTCTTGACCTACAATATCAGAAGAAGCAGGAGTTTCTAATTTTAGAAACCTAGCAAATAACAAAATTTAAAGCACTAAAAGCATGAATGTTTGAAATCCACTTCAAGTTTACCTGATCATCCCAATCTGTTGTCCATGTCAGATATACGAGCGCAAGCGTTTGAGTTACGATGCCACAAATCATTCCAACCCATATACCCTATCAAGTAATGTAACGATCTCAATATTCATTCTAGAAAAGGAAAAGATATAAATGTTATTATCTTTTTGTCGTAATTTATGTACCTTTACTTGGAGATCTGTCAAATATCCGAGCAAAGCTCCCAATGGGATACCGATCACATAAAAGCAAACGAGGTTAATGACTGCTACAACGCCCTGCATTCCAGCTCCCACAGCCACGCCTGATGACAACAAGATTTTATGAGTTCAAACTATTACATAAAATAAAATCAGATGATCAACATTAAGACACTATACTATTATATCATAATAAGTTGTTAATTTGAACAGAAGTTTATCAAAACCCTTTACAACAATATAATAAGACTTTTTACAGGGTAATTTGAATCTTGAAAAAGGATCTAAAACTATACATAATACTTTCCTTTGATAGAAAGTACATAACTTTATTGAATTTCACTATTGAAATCATTGACAGAAGAAACAGTTTAGAAAAATTAATTACTCAATGACTTCAGAAATCCATATTTTACTGAATTTTAGAAAACCCCTGATGACAACGATGCTTTTACTAGTCAATGATGAAGAATAATGAACAGTAATACAAATACCTACCAATAATAGAAAAACTATAATATTTAATGGGGTAGCTTTTACCAAATTCATTGTGCAACAAAATCTTAGAAAGTTCAATTCATGGCAAAAGAATGCAGCATAATGAACAGTAACCCTAATAGATCTCTCCCAGAATAGAAAGTTCATAGCTTAAGTGACTTTTACCAAATCCTTTATGCAAAAAAAATCTTATAGGGTTCAAATCATGGCAAAAAGATCCAGCGCAATGAATAGTAACTCTAATCTTTCCCAAAATAGAAAGTTCCTAGTTTAACTCTCATTAGTTAAAAACAAGATTTCACAGGCTCAAATTTGGAAAAGATCCACCAATATATACCCTTCCTTAAAATAGAAACTTAAAAATAAAATTCCAAAAGTAGATAAATACAAAGGTAGAATTAATTATATACCTGAGAGAACCGGATAAATGCTATTCAACAACACGGAGAAGGAAAGTAGTAGCGAAAGATCGGCTACGGTATCCGCAACTTGTTCATCATCTGTAAACACGTAAGCAAGTTTTTTGCCGAACACCAAGCAAAGAACAAAGAAGAATGACCCTATAGCGATCGAAGTTCCCAACAAGACTTTAATCGAGAACTTTGCAGCTTTAGCATTTCCTCTCCCAAGTTCATTTGCAACCCGCACACTGCGTAAATTTAAAAAGATTATTCAAAAATCAAGTCCTGGAAAAAAATAACTAATTAAATAGTTTAATTGATCGATCGTGTACCATGCTGCACCTAAGAACCCGAGGCTTATCATAAACTCCCATGCATTAATGTTCAAGCTGCAATGTTACAAACATTTTGATTCAATTTCTTGAGATATTTACAGTAATTTAAAAAAATGAAAAAAGAACTATTGAGTTTTATACCAAATTGAGAAGGCAGAAATGGCAACTTCTGCATTTGCCATGTATCCAGCAAGTAAGACTAGCACAGCATTGTACCATAGCTCCAAGCTGAAAGGAGAACAAGAAAAAGGGTATAGTAGTTCAGTTTACAGATGCTCATATGAATGATGAAGAAAAACAATAAAAAAATATATGTAAATTTGACTTTTATTGATGTCAAAATAATTCATTGTTTAACATCAAATTGGGTCTTAATTACTTAGTTTTGTAAGAAACTTTTGGTTAATGAATGGAAATGTTGGTGCAGAGGATACAAACTGCATAACTTTGGTGCTTGATTTGTTACGAAATACGCATCAAAGTTGAATTTAAACAGTGATAATTGGTTGTTTAATTAAAAAAGAAATGTTAAGTATGGAAACAGACTTGGGACCGATCACGTGAAACCAGTTTTCGTAAGACCTGTGAGACCACTTTTTTATACTTGAAACTTAACAGTAAAACACTGTAAACCTTTACAATGTTTTGCTGTAAAGTTTCAAGTGTAAAAATGTGGTCCACGGGTCTCACAAAAACAGGTCGGTAAACAGAGCATCACTTACCAGACCATAATACCAGATGATATTGATAGCTTCACAACAGGAACCAAATCTTTAAAGGCAGCAACTGTAAACCCTTTCCATGAATAAGGACACCAACCACCAAATATATAAATAAATTCTCCAATAACTAGAAACCACGACGATATCGACAATGCAACCATCGCGCCTGGGACCCCAAAGCCCATTTTATACACAAACAGCCACGACAACGGGATGTGTATTGCAAACTGAAAGATCGAAAGCCACGCAATGACCATGTTCTTTAGCTGTGCTTGCAGAAACATCTGTATGGTTAAGCTGAACACGAAGTTGTAGACGAAGGGGATGAACCATAGAGAGATGTATCCACCACTTATAGCTATTGATGATTCTTCGCCAAGGAGTCTGTATAATTGTGTACCGAAGACGAAAATTGGGAGCAAAACCGTCAAAGTAAACAAGTCGACGATCCAAGATCGTTGCAAGTAGATACCCATCATATGGTGTTGCCCGGCTCCGAATGCTTGACCACAAAGAGTTTCAGTTGCACTTGACATTCCCAACTGTTATTAACTCTCTTGTTAATTAGGGACTCTTATCAACAAATTGATGGTGTATTTTGTTCTATGTTTTCTGGTTCTAAACTAACAGGGGAAATTTGTCAAAGTAGCCATTTTAAACATGTGGTTTCACCAAATAGTCAATATCACTTCAAAGTTACCAAAATAGGCATTAGGTTCCCAATTGCGAAGGGTGAAAATGTAAAAAAAAATCTGAACTGGGTTCGCAATTTCAGAGACCAAAAATGTGAATTTTGGATATTACCTTCGCAATTGCGAATTGAATATTGCAAACCTAGACAAAAAATTACATATTTGGTTCCTGAAATTGCGAATCTAGTTCAAAATTTTCTTCTTCTTTTACGTTTTCGCTCATTCGCAATTGCGAACTTATGGCTATTTTGGTAACTTTCGGGATAAACAGTCTAGGAGGTAAAATCACAAGTGAAGAATGGTTATTTTGATAAGTTTCCCTAATAACAGTGGGACCAGAAAACGAAGATAAATGAAATTAATATATTAACAGTTAACTTACAAGTATTCCGTTGACAAATCGGACGCTTAAGGTTTGAACAAGAGCGTAACCAGCAAGATCGATGTCACTTATATGACCGATAAATGATTGAGTGACAACAATAGTTCCGAATGCACAAACTCTTGATATAACACCGGGCAACGCGACCCTCCATATCTTTTTGGATTCGTTCCATACCCTAACTTTCAAGTCACCTTCAACCTCCTCTTCTTCATGTCGAAGAAGCTTCGTTTGAATTCCGTTATCCATTGTTATTTAAACTGAGAACGGAAATTATTGACTTGTTAGTCGTGTTTAAATGGGAGTTTTTTCGACATGATTTAGTTCATGTATGGTGGGTAGTACATAGTTAGGGGTGTTTAACGATTATTTGAGCATTTAACAAGATACTTGAGTTCGAGATCGAGTCGATCTCCAACATAAAATAAAGCTTGTTTAATATAACAATTCTAGCTCCTCAATACTAATCTTTAACTCAGCTTATTCGAAAGTTCAACTAAAAATTTGAGTCGAGACGAGCTATACAATACACTTAATCAAATCGAACATGTTTATATGTTCATAAATAACATTTTAATCCAAAATAAATATTATTTTTCAGACATTCTTTTATCATAGTGGCGATAGCGATGGTGGTGAAAGGAAGGGAGAAAAATGAGATTTTAGCAACTTTTTTGTTCATAGAGTTATATAAATGTTAAAATAGAAAAAAGAGAAGCTAGAACATAAAAATCTTCAAATTTAGAGAAATATCTAAAACCCACTTTTTGAGTAAAAGAAATAATATTTTAATCATTCCACCAATAAAAAGCATTTAAATAAAATGTTTAGGATAGAGAAATAATATCTTATTAATATATTGAGTATTTCAATAATATAATAAATATTACAATATCTAAAATGGCATAGCTCTTGAAGTTAAATTATTTTAAAGATTTTGACCTTTCTAACTCTATTTTAGAAAAAAAAAATATAACACAGCTCTCGGATATGCTCTAAAAATATAGTCGATAGTTGATAAACTAGTAGATAAATTAATCACGTTTGTTAAATACTAGTTGACGACATTTTAATTTGGAGTGCTAATTAAATTACTACAAAGGTTTAAAAACAAAATAATCATCAAAGTGAAATTAACATTTTTAAAATTTAAAAATTTGAGGGGGCGTTTGGTTCTGGTAAGAGAATGAAAATGGAATTCGGAATGAAAATGACAGGGATTGGAAATAGGAATGAATTTTCATTCCCCTCCAGTTTAATCAGGAATGAAAATTTGAGCTTATGGGAGAATAAGCCCATTAATATTATATATAACCAAACAATTTCTTTTATTATCATTCCTATTAATTCTTGTTTAATACCTCGAACCAAACACACCCTATTATAATAATAGAGACTATATTGCCCCTCTAGCCATCATGAACAACTTGGCCTTTAAAGAAAGAAACATGGGAGAGTGCCTGAGTGGGTCCATTTTCCAGAGAGAGTGAATACGATCATAAAGTTCTTTTTCATGGCTGTCATATTCATATCTAAGACCATAATGCCCTTACAATTTGGTAAGCCGCTCATATTTAATATTTTTATTTACTAAAACCAGATAAATACACAAAAATATAAAAAATTATCGAAAATTATTCAAACAAGTTGACAAAATCAATGTGAAATCAACGGCTAAAACTTATATATGTAGCAATCAAAAGAAAGAGAAAAGTTCAAATGTAAACTTAAATTTAATCTGAATATAACATGTGGTGTTTTTATTTGTCTCACGTTGACAACCAAATTTGAGTTCTTATTTGAACCCGTCCTATATATATATATATATATAGATATAAGATCAAATCATTTAAATACAAACTATCTAAATTTTATATAATCTCAACCGTCTATGCAGATTATAAAACAATATCAATGATATAGATTAAATCGGTTCTGAAATTTACTATCAACCTTATTTGTAAATGATTTGGCAACTACGTAAGAATTTCACGATACACAAAATCAATGCCTGAGATTGGTTTGTACGGTGTGTACCATTTAGACGATTTGTATTTGATATATATATATATATATATAATAGTTAAAATATGATTCCGATGTGAATGAAAGTTATAGTGAGAAACATAAGAAGTGATATACACCTTCACTGCATCCTAACAAAAGAAAACCACTAGATCAAAACAAATGATATACACTAGATCATTTTTCTTTTAAAATACAATTCATGAATTCTTTTGGGATTAAAAATGATCAAAAATCCAAAATCATTCATATTCTTTTCACATTATCTCTCATTCTAATACAATCTTTCGTATCCTAAAAACAAACGGTCTCATATATAACAAGGATAATAGGGGTAGTCGGGTTCATACGAGAATGATACAAATTTAAAAAAATAAAAGAATGACAGAATTACATATGATTTTACACTAACATCAAGTACAAAATCACATGTGATTTTACGCGACCTTGCCATGCAGCCATAAAGTCGCCCGCACACTTTTTCGACAGTTAATATAAAATCACATGTGATTTTGTACATAATTTAATCATTCTCTTATTTTTTTAAACATATATTATTATCGTATGAACCTACCTTTAATAAACAACGGACATATATGTAATTTTAAACAATAGGGTACAATTGTCATGAGAAATCTGAGTGCTAACTTTTCTTTATGTTGGTGTAAGGTAATATGCATTTTAAAAAAAATCAAAATTATGTTTTACTACGACAATTTATGTCTTAGGGTATTATAATATTTTGGTTGTTACTCTATACACCATATTATATATCATGTCTTTCAATTGGATTAGGATATGTATGTTTGCTTTAACTTTTTTTTAGTGTTATCATATACATAATAGACTAAGATGTTATCATAAACTAAGGTATATTTGGAACTAATACTTTTCACTAATTATTATAACATGTTAACGATATTAGTTCTTAGTTCATCATTTTTTATATTTTTGCTGTCGTTAAACAAATCATTTTTATATAGTTTTATATAATATAATAAAGTTATTTTCTTCGATCTATTCATATGGACTTTTGTTTATTAATAAAAATTTCCGACCAGATCCATATATCAAGCAAATTAAGAATTGTATTAACGATTCTTCAAAAAAAAGAAAAGAATTGTATTAACAAATTAAATTTTGTAATAATTTTGACATGATTTCTTTTATTAAAAAGAAAAATCTGACATTCATAGTTTCTTATTACCGTATTAAATTTAAAAAAAAATACGTTATCAAATCACTTGATTGCGAATTGTGATGTGTCAAGTTAAGGTTCAAGGACCATTAGCTTTCAAATCCGGGTACTAATGCTTTTATGGTTACTATAACTTTAAGTTATTTATGGTCGTCTAAGGGATTGATTGTTGCATGTAAACGGGCTATATACCCAAAAAAATCCATTATCAGTTATATATAATTCGTCACAATTAGTTTTTTAATCGTTTGAAAAGGGAGGTTCAAGAGAAAATGTTAAAAAAAGAGAAAACCGAAGAACAACTTGGATGGCTTCCATGTGAACGGTATACATTAATGTCAAATCACAAAATCGAGTAAGTTATATAAATTTGTAATACCAAATCACAAAATCGAGTAATTTTTTTTTAAATCGAATAAGTTTCTTTAAAATCGAATAAGTTTTTTTAAAATCGAGTAAGTTTTTTTAAAATCAAGTAAGTTTTAGGTATTTTTGTAAAGTCAAAAATAAAATAGTTATTTAGGTAATACACTTTTAAAAAATGGTTATTTTAATTAAATTCCCTGTATTTTTTTACATTTAATTTTAATAAAATAGGCAGATTAGTCATCAATTGTCTAAACCAGCTTCTTATAAATATGTGCAATAAAAGGTTGTACAGTACAAGTATAAAAAGCAGTCATTGATGGGGTAGGTGGGAATGAGAGGCGGCATGTGTTTTGGTGCCACACCTAACCATAATATCACGTGTGTGGTTCCACACCACCCAATTATAATATGCCTCACGAAACCTACTTCTTTTAGTATATTTGTAATTAGTTAAAAAGTCAAAACTACCCTCTTAAATTATAGTATTTGTTTTGAAATAATAAAAAATATTATTCTATATTAATACTTATATATTATAAAATATAATACTGATTTTCTATAAATATGTCCTAATATACTAAGCATTTTAAAACTAAATATCATGACTGGTTTGCAAAAAAATTAAATATATATTTTCACAAATATGAAAGATTATTTTATTTTAAGTTATTATCAAATAAGATGAGAAGTCAAATACTACTTTTAGCATTGAAATGATTATGACCGTGATTTATAAGATCATTAAACATTTAAACACTAATGATATTGTTATGAATTCATTAAATTCAGTTATATGCATTTATTGAATCATACCAAAGCGCCTCCCGCCAAAATGCAGACGGGGTTTTACATCATCCTTGGGCGTCTCGATTGAGCTTCTAGCTGGTGGTTTTTCTAAAAATGGTGGAGGAGTGGGGGTTTATCCCCTAAGGTGAAGGTTCGGGTCCCACATACTGCCCATATGGATATCACTGTGGGTCCGAATCACTAATTCTAATTATTAACTTGCCGTTCAAAAAAAAAGATCTTCTTAAAACCCAGAAAAATGACGGGGATAAACATTTTTCCTCCATTGAACAAGTATATCACGATAGCCTTCCTTTCTGATCATAATTCAATGTTTGGATCTCTATCTACTATAAAATTATAAATATCAAACAAAGTCTACAAAATCCAACTTCAACCAAATGGGTTTTCTTTGAAACCTACTAAGAACAACGCAGATGTTGGATTCGAATCTTATGATGATGGCATGATAAACGAATTGATGGGTTACTAGAAGTCCATATTCACATGAGTAATTCAAAACACTTGAACAAATTCATCTCAACATCAAGTTGTCGAATTAACATCTCAGAGCCATGTAAATCCAATACAACTAGGTTTTCAAGATGGAAATTAAGTCAACGGATCACATCATTTTTCACAAAAGGAATCAACAAGAAATTAAATCTGACAAGAAACAGTTATCATATACAGAGAGATGAAATATGACTTACTATTTATGGTGACAATCACCGGAGCAACGCGGTGCCGCACAACCGGCAACTCTTTCCACTTTTGGAAAGTTTGGGTTGAAGATGGTGGCAGTGGGGGGTGGAAGGAAGGAGGGAGGGAGGAGAAAGTGAGGTATGAGGGGGTTTGAATCTTATGGAGCAAAAGAGTTGGTATTTATTTGACTCATGGTTAGAGTGCACCTACCTCAAAAAGCAATTGGTCCATTATTATTTTTCAATATACCCATGAATAGTGGCTTTGTTTCCATTGGTCAATTCTTTGTGAGTTGGTAGGTGGGAATGTTAGCTACCAACAATGTGACAAACTAAATATTGGTCAAAACCCAAAAAAATTGAACTAGAAGGGCCTTTTATGAAGTCTTAACAAATCAAGGGTTGGTTTGAACATTTTATATTTATTCTTCAAAATCATTTTTTAAGAAACTAAATCAAAATCATAATGAGTTTTGTAAAATTTAGGGGTTTTTGTTTGACTTTTTAAGGCTTGGATCTGTAACCCACAAGTCCACAATTATTACATATAATATAATAAATGGAGCAAGGGCGGATGTAGCCCTAAGAAGGAGGGGGGAAATACAGGTGGTAATCGGGTCGTGTTTGAGTTGGCAAGTTGCGAGTTAGCGGGTTAGGAAAGATCAACCCAGACACGATTCGTTTAGCTAATCGTGTCGAAATATGCAACCCTAACCCGCACACACTCAGGTTGGCGGGTCGTTAACAGGTTGTAAACAGGTTGGTGGGTCATAAACGGGTTGATGTGTCATAAACGGGTTGACAGGTCATAAACGGGTTGGCGGGTCACCTAAGAGCGTCTCCAACAGCTATGCTAAAATGAAAGAAAAGTGCAATTTTAGCATTTTAGTTGTTCCAACAGCTATTCTATCATATATGCTAAAATAGAAAAAAGAGGAGAGAAGTTGTAAAATTCTCTAAATTTAGAGAAATCTCTAAAACTTATTAGAAGAGAGAGAAAATAATATTTAAATTATATCAACCAATTAAAGTATGAAGATAAAAATGTGTAGGAGAGAGAAGTATTATTTTATTAGATATATGAATATTTTATTAATATAATTAATGGTAGAATTGCTAAAATAGAGTAGCTGTTGGAGATGGATGTAAATTTTTATAGAGATTTTGACTTTTTTTACTTTATTATAGAAATTTTTTAGCATATCTGTTGGAGATGCTCTAATAATACAACCAACTTCAAATATCCAAATTTAAATAAAAAGTCCAAACACAAGTTTCAAACAAATAAAGAGTCCAAACACAAATTCACCTAATAATACAACCAAATTTAAACATCCAAGTTTCAAACAAACAAAAAGTCCAAACACAATCAAATTGAAACAAATCGAAGTTTCAAATAGATAAAAAACCCAAACACAATCAAATTCAAACAAGTCCATTTTGACTATTTGAGATTTTTAAGTAAAATATAAAATATTTTTAAAAAATGTTATTTTTTGACGGGTTGGCGGGTCAATCCGAACACGACTCGTTTATTTGGTGGGTTGACGGGTCAGAAACTTCAACCCTAACCCGTTTATTTTCGTGTCGCGTTCGTGTCGTGTTGTGTTTTGTATCGTATCGGGAATTGTCACCCTTAGGGGAAATTACCCCACTCAATATTTACAAAATATAATTAGATAGGTTAAAAAAGTCAAAATTTCTAAACTTACCCTTAGTCCTCCTAGTAAAATTTTCCGAGGGACCCCATCTTGTCGTCGATTGTCAAAAATACTGAAGAATTTTCTTGAAATCAATCAAAAAACTTGAAAAAGTTCTCAGAAATCGACAAAAACACTAAGAAAATCTCTTGAAATCAACAAAAACATTAAGAAAATCTCTCGAAACACGTCGGTGACCTTACGTACTTTAGTCTACCTTAATGATGACCCCACTGGATAAAAATCTTGGATCCGCCACCGAATGAATGTTATGTTTACTTTAATCCATCATCAAAACATAAAAAACCTTGTGTAAATTAAAAGAAGGCCTCTGTATTTGAAGGTACTATTCATGACTCCCAAAATAATGTGCATGGTGGCTTTTAGATTTTTGTGTTTCTAATGTATAATTGGAAGAATTTTATGTTTTAGTGGGAATGTACAGTATTTTTTTGAGGGATAGGTTAGAGATGGTCTTAATGATAGCATTAGAGGTAAGATCTGATTCACTTAAAGGAATATTTTATTGGAAGAAAAAACCTTTAAAAGAGTTTAAACAGCCTCTAAATTATTTTTTGTCTAGGGAAAACCCATACCATTTAGAGGCTGCATCATTTCTACATTGCCTTTCAAACTGCTGCCTCCTCTCTTCCTTTCAGGTACCACTACAACAAAAATAATCTTATATAACGTCTAAAATGAAAAAGTGTCATAAAAAAATATTTTATAAGACACAAGTTTATATAAGAACCAAATCATAAGGTGTCCTATCTAAAAGCGTTACAATAGGTTTATAGGACGTTTTAGGCGTTTTAACAAGTTTTTTACGACGCTTTTAAAATAAATGTTTATTAACTATTTTATAGGACACTTTTGAAAAATGTCCTATAAACAAAAGTATCCTATAAAAATATGGGTTTATAGGACACTTTTCAAAAGTGTCCTATAAAATAGCTAGCAGGACACTTATTTTAAAAAACGTCGTAAAATTTTTGTTGAAACGCCTAAAAGTGTCCTAAAAACCTATTGTAACGCTTTTAGATAGAACGCTTTATGGTTTGACCCTATAAAATATTCTTTTAGGACACTTTTTCATTTTAGGTGTCCTATAAAATTATTTTTGTTGTAGTGTACGTTGATGGTCGTTGTTGCTTGTAGATGCATTGCTAGTCTGCATAATATGGATTTCAAACATTCATAATCTAGATGTTTCGAATTACTTCTCCCTAAGTCTATTAGTGAACCTTCTATCCAATGATTATGAAACTAGAATTTTTTTTATCTTTCTCGAGAAGGACAAATATAATATTTTTCGTTAAAACTAAACCCCATTTTCACGATTTAGACAGCTCACATTTCACTCACCGCTATTATAAAAATCGCTTGATTATTAATCACTCGTTGGATTTATTCGGGCCATTTTTCAGTAAGTGATGTTGTTGCTTGCTACTCATTTATGTGTCTCACTTTCTCACATGTTCTTGTATCTCAGCAACTATCGATTAAAAGATAAGAGAAATATTTTTAATTTAAAAAAAAGGGATATAAACACTTTTTTCACCACATATATACATGAGATTATTTCAATCTAACGATTTATATGGGGTTTTCAATATTCTATTTTTTTTGGATTCTCTTTGGATATTTTTCTTATATTATCCGCAATTTATTGAGGGGTTGCTTACTTAACATGTAATAGGTAAGCAATCAATATCACTTGCTTTATCGATTGAGCACTACAAAAACCAAAAATCCGACCCGATAAAAAATATAGTAAAGACAAATAAGTAAATAAATACTCTTATTTGGTAAAACCTAATTATTTGATTTAATATATTTACCAACATTTGATTTTGAAAACCAAAAATGTTTCAGAATAAATTATGTAAAAATGATTTATCTTACCGATAAACATTTAACATAGTAACTAAATATTGAAGCACTTATAAATGTTATGGTTGTCTATATCCTTGTATTCTGTGTCATGATGATAAAGTGATAGCATTTTGTTGGATGGCATCTTAGGAGGGAAGATAATAGTAAATTAATGAATGTATACTTTGATGTCCCACATCATTAAAATCCCCCCATTAAAATGCCACCTACTCATCAATGTAATTTGATAAGGAATAAAATTAATAATTCCCATGCTGTATCTATCGTACGTACATAGAACCAGTACTAGGCAACTACCATCATATGACTTATATTTGGCCACCCACATAATTAATGTCACCTATTGTTTTGGTTTGAACAAATAAAATAATGCCTAATAACATGTCTTTGGTTTTGAATTATGAATATATATTAAGAACAATATTTATATTAGGGTAAAATGCGTTAAAATGTAACGAAGTTTGGTTTAGTTCCTATTTAGTGTAACAAACTTTTTTTTTCTCAATTAATGTAACAAACTTTTATTTTTCCTATTTTGTATATATTTTAATTTGACTTGCAATCTATTCATCCGGTAACATTTTATGACTTGGATGCCACGTCATTCATTATAAATATAAAATTGATTACATGGATTTTCCATCTTGTCAATTTTTAATATATATTTTTCTTCTAAAAAAATCAAGAGTTTTAAGATTATCAAATATTTACCACCTCAATTTTTACCAATCCTTCACCCCTTCTTCTTCCCTATGTCTCCTTTTCTTCTTCTTTTCTTCCGTTGTTCCTTTCCTGTTCGTTATCCATCATTACAATCACAAGCAAGTTTAAAGATTTCTGTCCTTAATCACCTTGTTTATAGAATCGATTTTAAGGTGTTTTTTTTCTTGCTGCCGATTGAAAACCATAGGAGCACAAAAGAATTAGTAGCAATTGATTGTGGTTCATGCTTCACTTAGCAAAACGAGAATGAGATGAGAATATGGATGCTTATTTCCACCAAAAGCACAATTGAATATTTAACATAAAGAATGATACTATGGATTTTTTCCCTCCAAAAGTATGAGCACATAATCCTCAATAATGAAACATGTAATGCAATTTAGTGAATAGAAAAACAAGAGTTCTAGAAATAATTCAAATATAGGGAATACAAAAAACACACTACTAAAACATGGACAACTTCCATTTAATATGCATATATGAATATACACAAATGCAGTAACATCATCTTCTAATGCTTAACTAAAAAGCAAATAAACATAGGCATGAGACATGTTAGCAGAGCATTCACGGAATTAAGAGGACGACACATTGAATATTTTTTGTTGGAAATGAAATTTTTGTGTATAACTTTAAAGTTTGATTATTAATTTGTTGTTTTGTTCCTTACTGGTTTTGTTGTACATTTTTTTCTATAACTTTGTTGTTTTGATTGATTTAACTTTTGGCTTTGAAGTGAAAAAATTTATCCAACCAAAATTTTATCCAAGAGGTGGTTGGTAATGATGAAAACGAGTGATGATGTAAAAGAAAATAAAGAAAATTGTTGACTTGGAATTATAAAAAGAAAAAAAAATACCATGTCAATAAAATTGATGCCACATAAGCTTATAACCTTTTCAATAGGTAAAATATATATAAAATAGGAAAAATTAAAAGTTTGTTACATTAATTGAGAAAAAAGAAAGTTCGTTACACTAAATAGGAACTAAACCAAATTTCGTTACATTTTGACGCATTTAGCCCTTTATATTATAAACTTGATCATTTGAAAATTTGGTTTTTATTTGAAGTTTCCTTTATAATATGTGTATATATAAACTTAATCGATCATTTGAAAACTCCAAAATTTGTGAGATTTGTAAGAATTTCTATTTTAAAATTTTGTTTCACATTTTTTCCATCTAAATATAATATTTAATGTATTGATGAACATATATTTGATTCATCTTGTGGTTGTTTCATATGTAACTAACGTTAAACATTTTTACGCATATATTTTGTTTTACAAACATACCAAAATTATACACACTGTGAATTGAGTACATATATATGAAACAAATATATATTAATTATTATATCAAATTCAAGGGTCAAGTTCAGGGGAAACGCCAAAAAAAAGAAAAAAAGCTGAAGAATATCCCGGAAGCCCTCCATCTAGACTGTATGCAGTAACATGCATTTGTGCATATACATTAATGCATATAAAAAAGAGCTCCAATCATTTGTATGCATTTGTACATATGCACTAATGCGTATATATGCATTGATGCATAGAAAAAAAATACCGTCTATATGGCAGACTCTCAGAGTGTTCTTCAGTTTTTTTTCTTAGCGTTTTCTTCCGAACCTCCCTCTCAAGTTCAAATCGTATATGAATTATATGATATAACACATGTGCACTGATTTTGTAAAATCTCACAATCTAAAAAATTCTTAAAAAATATTTATACATATAATTACGTCTAATTTATTTTTGTCAACCGATCTCAGTGTTAACTAGTTCCGCATGTGCAGCTCGTTTCAATTGGACATATATAGCAATAATAATAAGATTACTTTGCATGTGGTTGTAAGTACAGCACCACAATTAAATCTTGATAATATAAAATTGTAATCGAGGAGACAATGTGACAGTCGAATCCAGATCATCACCTGCTAGTGCTATACATACTTTTGCATGTGTTAAAACAATGCTTTTTATTAAAGAAAACATAAATAAATCTAACATAATACATGATAAGATTATAAAACCTAATCTAAATACAAAGATTAAAGGGACAATGAGTTATAATAAAGAATCTAACATTATGTTTAACAGTTTAACTCGAAAGCTAGTTGTTGATCAAAAAACTTACTGATAAATTAATCAAGTTTTACAAAAATTGGTTGATTAAGTTGTTTAATAATGATAAATCGACCAAAATAGATATTTTAAAAGTTAAATTGCGTACTTGATTCTAACATTAGGTAATTTTTTTTGAACAACAATAATTTATTCCAACCCACAAGCTAGCAAGAAGCTAGAAGTACAAGAGACAGGAAACTTCAAACCGGTTCTTCCGGATTACATTGCCATTTCTCCCAATTAATGGTCCCCT
Organism: Silybum marianum; assembly: GCA_036898165.1. NCBI lineage: Eukaryota > Viridiplantae > Streptophyta > Magnoliopsida > Asterales > Asteraceae > Silybum > Silybum marianum. The sequence goes on from CM072538.1 coordinate 26,314,861, forward strand.
CTCTTCTAATTCTATTTTTAACCCATAAAAAGAGGTCAAAATCACTTCAGATGCGACGAATTTTCGTTGAAAATTTCTCACAAACATGCATTTTCAACCAAAAAAATTTCAACGGAATGTCTCGTCAAAAAAAATTTGGTTGAAAATGCATGTTTGTGAGAGATTTTCAATGGAAATTCGTTAAAAATTCGTAGAAAATTTATGTTCTGTCAATAATCCTTCTAAAATTCGTAGAAAATTTTCAACGACAATTGACGTTGAAAATACTCAATTTTCTAGTAGTGTTCCAAGGGCCGATCTATACAAAAATTGCCCAAACTACGTATTAATTAAGCCTAAGAGAGTTCCAAGTAAAGTATAGAGTTTTGACCCAAATAACAAAATAAGGATTACAAAATAAAATTAACCCAAACATGTTATGGGTCTTCGGGTATCCTCATCCTTGCTTCAGTTTCATGGATCAATATCAGTTTCTTGGACTCTTTTCTACTTCCCTAGTTTACCTGAAAATATTAGAATAGAAAACATGAATAATGGTATTAAATGTGACGTTTGGTGACCGAAAATTCATATTTCTTATACTCCATATATAATATATTAACTACTAAAAAATAATCTTATATACCTAATAAAATACTAAAAATATTATAAAAGAGAATAAAAAGCTATAAAATTAGACGTAAATGCGGTTAATAAATTAGCCGTATCATTGACCACGGAATCCAGCACCGTTTTGTGCCTTTCTGCAAGTACCATAGACACAATTTTGCTAAAACACCCAACAAGGTTGATTGGCCGATAGTCCGAAAGCAAGATCGGGTCTTTGGATTTAGGGATAAGGGAGATGAATGAAGAATTACAACCAGAGTTGATCGTGCCATTCTGTTCGAAGAATTTCACAGCTTGGAAGACGTCCCCTCCAATAGTATCCCAATTTTTTTAAGAAATGCAAAGGTGAAACCGTCCGGCCCAGGAGCTTTATCGTTGCCGCAACACCACACAACATGCTTTACCTCTTCGAAGGAAATAGAAGTCTCTAGATTGGATTTTTGTTCACTAGAAATAGTCAGAAACCTGTGACTTTTAAATTTCGGTCTATCCCGGGTAGTCTCGGAGAATTTCGTAGAAAAGAAAGAGAAAATGTCTTCCTTAATCTTCCTCGGCTCACTAGTCCAGTCATCGTTAATATCGATCCCGTGAATCCGCGAACGTCTGATGTTATTCCTTACCAACCCGTGAAAGAAACGGGTGTTCTCGTCCCCTTCCAATACCCACTTAGATTTAGCATTTTGCTTTAAGTCGAGTAATTTAAGAGACTCGAGCTCGCAGAGTTGAAAAGTCGCCTCAACTCTGCTTTTAATTTTTTCCCCATCCAACGACGTAATATAACTAGAACAAACTATTTATATAGGGATGGGTTCAAAGAAAACCTCTTAACTTGAGAGTTGAGGCACCCTCCATAGTACAATAGTTGTGAATAATTAGATATAGAGTTTCATAACTTTTACAAATAGGTGACAAACGAATTCAGTAAAATTGTGCTATCTTTTCCACTAATTACTTCCTAACAACCCCGTA